>OW387027.1:0-10000000 GCA_936439885.1 Nowickia ferox | reverse complement strand
TGATCCTGGAATAATCCTTATTATAGCAGTTTGTTTTAATGAATCAATGTAAGCTGAATATGCTATTGTGTATGTATAGTACTTATTAGCTTCCACTTAAATGAAATTAATAGAACTTTTGTAAAGGATGACTGAAAAATATTTGCTGAATAAGAAAATCGTTTAGCTGAATTCAAAATAATTTGGTGAAATAATTAGAGATGTTTGCTGTAATAAACATTTGCAATACTATAATTCTGATGAATATTCCACTGAGAATTTAAATTAGCTGAATATAAAATTTCTAGCATACATAATCCAGCTGAATATAAAAATTGTTTAGCTGAATAAGTAAATATATACAAAGGCTTGAATTTTCACATACCTTTAGGCTACGTTAAGAAGTTTTTGCCCAGCTGAATTAAAAAATATTGAAAATGTTATTGAAAAATTTACAAAATTATTTAGAGATAGTTTTCCACATTTGAATATTAAGGTATTTGGGTGAATATAAACGATGTTTAAATATATTATAGTACCTCCTCAAATTAAACCATTTTCTTTTGGTGATGAGGCCTCCAACTCGGGCGATTCGGTGGGTATCCAATGCTCCGTTTCTAAGGGTGATTTACCGATCATAATCGAATGGTCTCTTAATAGTCAAACTTTAAGCAGTGGCGATGCGGAGATAGTGATCGGCCGTATGTCTTCGAAATCCAGCACTTTAAATATTGATTATATAACAGCTGATCATCGGGGCATGTACACTTGTAGGGCGAAAAATAAAGCGGGCGAAAGCTCTTACCAAGCAGAGCTTAAAGTTAATGGTTATAATAATAACAACTTTTAAAAAATACTTTTTAGTTGCTGTATTTTTTATTATATAGAAAATTATTTTTCTTTTTTCCAACAAAGTCCTGCCTTCCATACATCCCTTTAGTTTTGACACGGAAGCCAATGAGGGCGATAGCGTCCAATTGACTTGTCACGTGGCCAAAGGAGACCTGCCCCTGAAAATCCGTTGGCTGCATAATGATTTACCATTATTTTCGCATTTGGGTGTCTTAACAAGTAAGATAGGTGATCGTATTAGTTTGCTGACTATTGCAGCAGTGAAAGCTGCCAATGTAGGCAATTATACCTGCATGGCCAACAATAAAGCGGGCCAGAGTTCATTTACTTCCGAGTTGTTCATAAATGGTGATTAGAGTAAAAACAAATTTATTTTTAAAGTAATTTTCATTTCATTTGATTGTTTTCTTTTGTTAATCCACACACAAGTACACTGAGAGAATTTTAAAATGAAAAGTTTGAGACTGGCTGAATTCAAATTTATTAAATAAGTAAAGTTATAATTTAGATTTTCTCAATTAATTTAGTTCTACCCCAGATTATACCCTTCTCCTATGACGACATCATTAATACTGGTGATTCGGTGGATTTGTTTTGTCAAATACAAAAGGGTGATCGTCCCATTAAAATCCACTGGAGTTTTGAACGAAATTCAGACGATTTGCTTCTCGGTCACCAACAACCACTCCTGCGCACAAATCGTATTAGCAGTAAATCTAGCATACTGTCCATACCGAATGCTACTCCTGCTCATACCGGAACGTATACATGTACAGCCAGCAATAACGCTGGTTATACCACTTACAGTACAAATTTAACAGTTAATGGTACATAAAAAGCTTCAATGTAAACTAAACTAAACTAAATGAGACTTGCAATTTAAAATTTGTGATATCAAAGGCTTTGTGTTGAACAGTTTATAATTAACTCCGTAGTTTTTTCTAAGTGTTAAAGCTTTTTCTATTAAAAACTAATAACTATTTTCGTAAATTAAATAACAATTACATATCTGCTTACATAATTAACATTTCTTGTATTCATTCGCTTAAATAACAAAACCCCCATCTTTCAACATTACACTTAGTACCACCACGCATAACGCCTTTTCAATTTGGTGAAGAGCCTTTGAACTTTGGTGAACCAGCTTCTTTGCAATGCACCATATCGGGTGGTGATTGGCCTATAAGTGTTGAATGGTTTTTCAATGGCTATCGCATACCAGCACATTTAGAAATTGCTACATCGAAATTTACTCGCCACACGCATGCTTTGGGTATTGAGAGTGTGACGGGAAATCATGCTGGCAACTATACTTGTGTGGCTAAAAATGAGGCTGGCAAAGCAGCATTTACGGCAGCTTTAATTGTGAATGGTGTGAAGAATATTATTGGAAGAGTAGCTTAACGAAGTTATTTATGCATTTTCTAATTTATTTCCTTTTTTTAGTTTTAATTGCCCCCAGTGCTCCCAATACATTTGCAGTGAGTCAGTAAATTGAATTATGAAATTTTAGGGCCAATCCCACGATGTCGACAACGTTCGATTTGTCGCACACTTACATTTGGAACAACAACAAAATATGTTTTAAAATTTGTTTTTGTTTTGAATGTAAGGGCCAAGTTTCTCCAACTCTATTTAAAAATCAATTCATATTTAAATGTCAATTTTCATTAATTTTTGTATGGAGAAATTACTTTTAAACATGAATTGATATTTAAATAAGCTGGTGAATCGTGCGATTGGTTCTTGGTTCTTAATAGAACAATTTTATTCCATACAAGTTTTGTTGGAATATTTTTGAAAGTTTAATATTCTAAAACGTACTCTTTACGGAAAAATCACTTTTTCAAAAAAATGTATTTTTTCTAAAATCAATGGTTTGTTTTCTAGAAGTACTTTTTTTTCCAAAAAAGCTCTTTTCTGAAAAAAGTACTTTTTAGAAAAGTGCTTTTCTGTCACACATTTTTCCAAAATATACTTTTTGATAAAAGGTACTTTTGCCAAGAAGTGGTAAAACTTCAATTTTAAGAATAATTTTTATACAAAAAGTATTGTTTCTTTTCAAAAAGTACTCCTTTTCAAAAAAGGTACTTTTTTCAAAAAGGTACTTTTTTTTATATAAAAGGTACTTTTTTTAAAAGGTACTTTTTGGCTTTTTAAATAGTAAATTTAGGACAAAGTACTTTTTTAAAAAAGTACTTTTTATGAAAAAAAGTAAATTTTGGAAAAGGATTAAAAAGTGCTTAAGAAAGTACTTAAAAGTACTTTTAGAAAAAGTACTTTTAAGACATGTACGTTTTTTAAATATATTGTACTTACAAATTATGTACCTTTGTGGACAAAAGTATTGAAAAAATTATTTTTGTGGGAAAAGTATTTTTGGAAAAGTACATTTGTGGCAAAAATACTTTTGTGTAGTAAAGAATCTTGTTTAAAAGGTGCCCTTTTCACAAAAGTACTTTTGTAAAAATGTACTTTTTCCAAAAGTTCTGCTGGCAATGAACACTTTTTCACCAGATTCCTCTGTAAAAAAGAACTATTTTTGCCACAAAAGTACTTTACAAAAAACAATTTCGCCACAAAAATATTTTTTTAAATCTTCAGGTACGTTTTTAAGAAGTAGGAGTACTTTTGTCCACAAAGGTATTTTTTAAGTACAATATATTTAAAAAAAAACGTACATTTATTTAAAGTACTTTTTCTAAATTTATTTTTTCATAAAAAGTTCTGTTTCAAAAAGCAACTTTTTTTAAATTTACTATTTAGGAAATTACTTCTCCAAAAGGTACTTTTTAGATAAATAAAAGGTACTTTTTCAAAAGATTTACTACTTAGAAAAGTACTATTTCAAAGCAAATTTTTTCCAAAAGGCATTTTTTCGAAAGCCAAAAAGTACGTATTTTAAAAAATTCAAGTTTCTTTTTCAA
Source organism: Nowickia ferox (assembly GCA_936439885.1). NCBI lineage: Eukaryota > Metazoa > Arthropoda > Insecta > Diptera > Tachinidae > Nowickia > Nowickia ferox. The sequence goes on along the minus strand of OW387027.1, from coordinate 9,996,242 downwards.
AAAGTACTCTTGCCTAAGAAATACTCTTTAACAAAGAGAGTTTGTCAGCAGAATATTCTACAACGATAATTGTTCGTTTCCAGCGAATGAAAAATGGAAGGTTCTAAATTCAGTTGTTTGTTCTTCAAATAGTAGAAGCTACATAAAATTTATTGATCTTTACGACTCGAATGAGCTGACTATACATACTGTTTGAAAAAAAAGTCATTAGAAAAGTTAAGCCTGTAGTATTAAAAGTTGTACATACACAGAATAAAATATTTCTCCAAGTAACACATTTACAGGAAAAAAAAGAAGTTAAAATCAATTAAACATTTAGATGTATCAATAAAAATTTTAAGTTAATTAAATTTTTGAACAAAAGTTTAACTGACTTATTAAAATTTTTATTAGATTTTTGTTTTTTTTTTCAATTAAAGATGTTAATGGGAGAATTATTTGTCTGTGTATATCTATATATGCATAAAAAATTTAAAATATATATATTGAATATATAATTTTTTTTGAAGTTTCCCCCAAAATCGCACCATTCGATTTTGGCGAGGAGCCTTTAAACTACGGCGAACCTGCTTCGGTACAATGCACCATTCTGGGTGGTGATTTACCCATAAATGTGACCTGGCTTTTAAATGGCAAGGCCATAGACAGTTTCCATGATATATCTCTGTCGCGTATTGGCAAAAGAGTAAATGTATTAACCATTGAATCGGTGGCAGCACATCATGCTGGCAATTACTCCTGTCGTGCCCAAAATAAGGCAGGGCTTACCGAACATTATGCTCGCTTAATTGTTAATGGTTTGTTTATAATTTCATACAAAAATATTAATTAACATTTTATTTCTATTCTTTTTTATTTTCTCCTCCCCCATCTTTTGCAATTTCTCCTTCATTCATTCATTGCCTTGTATAAAGTTCCTCCCAAAATTACCCCATTTTCATTCGGCGACGAGCCTTTAAATTTTGGCGAACCCGTAACGGTACATTGTACAATATCTGCTGGTGATTTGCCCGTCTCTGTTATGTGGACACTTAATAGACATCCCTTCATGCCGGATTTGGAAATTTTAACTGAAAAGCGTGGTAAACGCATTCATAATTTATTGATTGATGCCATCGAGGCCAAACATGCGGGCGTTTACACGTGTATTGCTAACAATGGTCAGTGATCAAATAAGTTTAAAGATATATATTTTTTTGTTACAAAGTATTGCATATCTTCAGTTATTTCCCTTTATATTTTGCTTTCCACTTGATTTCCAGAGTAGCTAAATCCTTTGAAATTATAATGTCATTGAAAGGTTGGTTGGTTTTTCTGAGTGCTGGGGTCCACATTAAGTATGCATATGTGAAAATGTTTTTGTTTTTACACTCAGTATTATTTATTTATTTTTATTATATTTATGTACAAACATATATTTAGTGCCTCCAAAAATTAATTACTTCTCCTTTGGTAACGATGAACCCATGAGTTATGGCGAATTTATAAATGTTCAATGCATCATATCGGGCGGAGATTTACCCGTTAATATCTCCTGGATTTTAAATGGTAAACCATTTGAGGATTATTTGGAAATCTATACCACTAAACGGGGTAAACGTATCAACGAATTAACCATAGAATCAGTGGCTGCGAAACATGTGGGAAATTATTCTTGTATAGCGGAAAATAAAGCTGGTCGTGTTAATTACACAGCTGAGTTAAAAGTTAATGGTTGGTGTGTCTGTGGTTAATTTAGTTTGAAATTTTTATTTAATTTGTGATATATTTTCTTACTTTTGATTTTATAAAATCTCCTAATCCCTTAAAAATATTCAAAACCTTAAAGCTTACAAGAATTCCTATAATATTTACTAGCGGTTTATAAAAATAGTTACAAGGAAATAACAACTTTTTCAAAAAGTACCTTTTTTAAAGAGTACATTTTTCTCAAAGTACTTTTAAAAAATTATCTTATAAGTAGTACCTTTTAAAAAAGTACCTTTTTCAATAAGTACAACTTTCGAAAATGACGGTAAAAAAAAGTAATTTTTGAAAAATTTTAATTAAAAAAAGTGCCATTGAGAAAAATTACATTTTCTCAAAAAGTGCCTCTCTCAAAAATTTCCTCAAAAAATACTTTCTGCAAAAATGCCTCTTTTAAAACTTACCTTAAAAAAGTACTTTTTGAAAATATTGAATTTAAAAAAAGTACCTTTGAGAAAAAGTACCTTTTTCAAAAGATACCTCTTTAAAAAATTACATTAAAAAAGTACTTTTTGAAAAAAATTTATATAAAAAGTAGCTTTTAGAAAAAGTACCTTTTTCAAAAAGTACATCTTTCAAAAATTACATTTAAAAAAAGTGCCTTTTCCAAAAATTATGTATGAATCTTTTAAAAGAGTGTATTCTTCAAAAAAACTTTTTAAGAATTACGTTTGAGAAAACTATCTTTTAAAAAAGTGCCTTTTTCAAAATAAAAGATATATAAAACGTATCTTTTAAAAAAGTACCTTTAAAAAGAGTACTTTTTGCAAATACATTTTCAAAAAGCATTATTTAGCGGAAAGTAACTTTGAGAGAAAATAATTTTTTTTTAAAACGTGAACATTTTACAAAAGTACGCCCCAAAAAAATAATTTTTAAATTTTTTTAACAGATTTTAAAAAGAAAAATTAGCTTAACAAAAGTACATTTAACAAAAAGCCACTTAAATACAATGCCTTTGAAAAAGTTCCTTTCAAAAAAAAAAATATTTTAAAAAATTAATACAAAATAGTTTATAACAAAAGTATTTTTTAAAACAAGTACCTTTTAAAAAAGTACCTTTTAAGTAACACTTTTAAAAAAGTATATTCTAAAAATAGTACATAAATATGAAAAAGTATCTTTTTAAAAAAGATCCTTCCAGAAAAAGTACATGGAAGAAAAGTACCTTTCAGAAAAGGTACATTAAAGAAAAAGAAGCTTTTTAAAAAAACAACCTTTTTAAAGTACCTTTTAAAATAAGTATATACTTTTTCAAAAAAGTACCTTTCCTAAACATTACGGGAAAAGTACCTTTTACAAAAAGTTTCAATTACAAAAAGTACCTTTTAAATGAATTACCTTTTGAAGGAAGTACCTTTTGAATGAAGTACCTTTTGAATAAAGTACCTTTTGAATAGGTACCTTTTAAATGAAGTACCTTTAAAAAAAAAGTACCTTTTGAATGAAGTACCTTTTGAATAAAGTACCTTTTAAAAAAAGTACTTTTTGAATGAAGTAGCTTTTGAAAAAAATACCTATTTAAAAAAGTACTTTGTAAAAAAAGTACCTTTTGAAAAAAGAAGTTTTTTTTTTGAAAAAAATACTTTTTGAAAAAATAACATTTAGAAAAAAATATCTTTTGAAGAAAGTTCTTTCAGAAAAGTACCTTTTGAAAAAAGTGTCTTTTGAAATAAACGATCTGAAATTCTTAACAAATTCGGCATCTCTGGGATATTTATAATTTTAAAATTTATCTGATTTGTGACGTTGTCATATTTGGGACCTAAAAAAAGCTTTTGCTACCCCTTGACTCTTCACTAAATGGCCGCTATTTCTAAAAGTAGTAACAGCGTTTTTGTATTTGGTAAATTTGTTTGAATTAAGTAAATAAAAAATGAAAAATTTTAGTGCCTCCCAAAATGAATCAATTTACATTTGGGGACGAGCCCATGAGCAATGGAGAATTTATCAATGTGGGCTGTATTATATCCGGTGGCGATATGCCTGTCAATATAACCTGGCTGCTAAATGGCAAACCATTTGAGGAATACTTAGAGATCTATACCACTAAACGTGGTAAACGTATTTTAGAGTTAACAATAGAATCCGTGGCTGCCAAGCATATGGGAAATTATGCTTGTGTGGCAGAGAACGCAGCTGGTCGTGTCAACTACACGGCTGAGTTAAAAGTTAATGGTGTGTTAATTTTTAAGTTAGAGTAATTTTTATATTTTTCTTGCTTCTTTTTTTTCTAAAACAAATCCATTCCCAAAAAAAATCCCTATAGTACCACCCAAAGTAGCCCATTTTGATTTTGGTAATGAGCCGTCCAACTTTGGTGAGTCGGCTAGTGTTCAATGTTTGGTGACATCGGGTGATTTTCCGGTAACATTTGCTTGGTTATTCAATGGCCGTAAGATATCGGATGAAGTTTATGATGTGTCAATGGTAAAGTTGGGTAAAAAAATCAGTGCTCTGTCAATAGACATTGTGAGAGCTCATCATGCTGGCAATTATACTTGTGTAGCTGCCAATAAGGCAACATCGGTTAATCATACCGCCGAACTGATAGTGAATGGTAGTTTACATAAATACATATATTTATATATATACTCGTATATTGGAAACATTTTATTATTGTTTTTAAGTTAATTTGTATTTTTACGTTTCATTTAAATTTCTCGTAATTTTTTTTAGTCCCTCCCAAAATCGCTGCCTTTGATTTCGGTGATCATGCGGTGAATTTTGAGGAATCCGTTTCTGTGAATTGTTTGATTTATTTGGGTGATTTACCCATGGACATTTATTGGCTGTTTAATGGTGAGCCCATTAATGCCTACACTGGTGTCTCTGTGGTTAAGGGTGGCAAAAAGGCCAGCATTTTGACTATAGATTCGGTGCATGGCGGTCACGCTGGCAATTACACTTGCAAGGCTCGTAATGATGCAGATGCAGCTGAATATACAGCTGAATTAGTGGTTAATGGTAGAGATGAAAATAACTTATTATATTTAGTTTTTTAGTTTATTTTTTTACGATTTTTTTTTTTTGCATTTGGTTTTTATCCCAGCCTTCACAAAAACATTATTATTTATTATTATTAACAGTGTACAACACAACAAAAATTACAAGACTATAATGACTGAAGATAAAAAAGATTTACGTTTTGAAAGTTTACAACACATGGGTTAGGGTGAACCGTCAGAGGAAACCATGAAACAATTAAGATATAGGATGAGTGCAGTACTTTTATATAATCCTCTCACTCTTTTCTGTCTGGGTTTTTTTCGTCCCTCTAAAGAAATGGGGGAAACAACGTACCCTTAAACGGGAATATCACGAGCCCAAATATTGTACAGAAATATTCGTCATAAGATTCTACTATATCTCTTCATATTCAATTCAAACACTATAAATATTTCAAGCGTTAATATCGTAATCATTCATACATGTTTGGCAGTTTTATGTTAAATAACATTCATGTAAAATATTTATGTAAAATAAAATTTTTGTAGAAAATAAAAGCAATAAACAACAAACGGTTTTCTTCCCTTTCGGAAAAAGAGCAAAAATAATCTACAAAAAGTCTGAAACTGATTAAAGGCTCAGTTAGCCGACTGTAACGCAATGTAACTGTAATGTAGGAAACAGCCTTAAATCTGGATGTTCGGGACTTTTTAGCAACGACTGTGAATGAACATTTTATGTTTGGACTTCTATGAGTATGTAGTGTATGAATGGAATTTCTAATGTTTGTTAATACAGTTTTATACAGAATAGTTTTGTTTAAGGGCACTTATTTGACCACAATATCGATCAACTGTTTCCTACCCTTGCACTCACATTCCATTACAGTCAGCTAACTGAGCCTTTATAGACTTACTCCAGAATTAATTGGTTTATTACGAGTACTTATGACTTTATTGCAGTCAGCCCACGAAAATCGATAAATTGCGCCGATAATGAGATTTCCGCTTAATAAGTTATCAGTAATAAATTTGAAAGATTTTTCACACAATATTATGATTTTGAAACAAATATTGAAAACACTAATTACGTGAAAAAAAATTAAAGCACTAATGTTATTTATACATACATATTTTTATTTTTTCCACTTTTTTTTAACAATTTTAACATTTTGTATTAAAGTAATCTTTCCTAGAAACTATTAAAATGACAAATAAAATACAACCTTGTTTGTACAAATAAAGTAGTCATTGCCACATCTGTAAAAAAGGGCAGTAAAAAAGTTGAACATGTTTCCCATAGTTGTATTTTTTGTACAAATGAACACTCAAGTGTAAAACATGTAGAAACAAATATGCAAGATATTTGTTGGCAAAGAAATCTCTATGAAAAAGAAAAAAATTTATATTTTTTTAAAAGGAAACGGCATTATAACTTTTTTGCGGATAAACATATTTTATACTCCGGGAAATCACAATGGACCCAACTGGGTCTCCGAGTGGAGGTGCGTTATAGCACTTCCCTTCCTAACCTAACCTACATATTTTATTGAGAAAGTGCGGGGGTTATTATTTAATCCGTATCGAACGGAAATGCTTTAGGATTGTAATGTTAATAACATACACATTCAAACAATTTTCTTTTCGAATAGGATTATATAATAACCCCCTGCTTTCTATGGCAATCTATAATGACATACTAACAATTAACCATACATCATTTATACAAGACTATATTTATTTTTTTCTTAATCCTTAGCTCCCCCTAAAATTGTACCCTTTGATTTTGGTGACATACCCGCCAATTTCGAAGATTCTGTATCAATAAATTGCTTAATCTCCTCCGGTGATATGCCCATCGATATTGAGTGGTTATTTAATAGTGAACCGGTTAATATATTTGCTGGTGTAACAGTAGTCAAAGGCGGCAAACGTACCAGTTTATTGACCATAGACTCCGTGCATGCCGGCCATGCGGGCAATTACACATGTAAAGCTAAAAATCGTGCCGGTTTTGAAGCATACTCAGCGGAATTGATTGTCAACGGTGTTTAAAGATTTAATATAATTTATTTCATTTTTTTTCTGTAGTTTTAAATTAATAATTTCGTTTCTCATTAACACTACACTTTCTCTACACCTTTAAGTTCCCCCCAAAATAACTCCCTTTGACTTTGGCGAAGAACCGGCCAATGTTGAGGATTCCGTGTCCATTACCTGCCTTATATCGTCCGGTGATTTACCCATAGACATAGAATGGTTATTTAATGATTATGGCATAAGTTCGTATTCGGGTATACAAGTTGTGAAGGGTGGCAAGCGCACCAGCATGTTGACCATTGATAATGTCAAGGCCCATCATGCTGGCAGTTATACCTGCAAGGCCAAGAACTATGCGGCGGCCAATAATTTTACCACAGAGTTAATTGTTAATGGTATTTTCGTTTTAAATTTAAAGAGATATTTAATAAGATTTATGTAGTCAATTTTTCCATTTTAAGTTTTTATTAAAAAAAAATATGTTTTCTTTGTGTTGTTGCAAAAAGTCCCTCCCAAAATAACTCCCTTTGATTTTGGCGAGGAGCCGGCCAATTTTGAAGAAACTGTATCCATAAGCTGCATTATATCGTCGGGTGATCAGCCCATAGACCTTGAATGGCTGTTCAATGATTATGGCATTAGTTCCTATTCGGGTATAACAGTGGTTAAGGGCGGCAAGCGTAGCAGCATGTTGACTATAGACAGTGTACAGGGACGCCATGCGGGCAATTATACTTGCAAGGCTAAAAATCATGCTGCTGCCGTTAATCACACCGTCGAATTAATTGTTAATGGTAGTTTTTTCTTAAATATTTTCATAAAATTTTATCGGTTTTGTTTTCTTTTTTTATATACTGTATTTAATTAAATTTATTATGTTTGCCTTTAAGTCCCTCCCAAAATAACTCCTTTTGATTTTGGCGATGAACCTGCAAATTTTGAGGAAACTGTGTCAGTGACCTGTATTATATCTTTGGGTGATCAGCCCATAGATATAGAATGGCTGTTTAACGATTATGGCATTAGTTCGTATTCGGGTATAACAGTTATGAAGGGTGGCAAACGCACCAGTTTGTTGACCATTGAAAATGTGAAGGCCCATCATGCCGGCAACTATACCTGCAAGGCTAAGAATCATGCTGCCTCGGTTAATTATACAGCATCGTTAATTGTTAATGGTAGTTTGTTTATTAAAAAGGAAATAATACTTACAATTATTGATTTGACATTGAGTCTTACATTCGAATTTTTATTTATTGTTGGTTAAGCACTTCCTTTATGCTTAGAAAAATCATCAGTAGATTTCAGCCAAAAACTTATTGATAAAAGCTATAAAAAACTTTATACAAATGTTTTTAGAAAAATTCTCAAGATGTCATTGAGATAAGCTAAGAAGCCTGAGATTTCAAATCAAATAAAAATATTTTTTGTGAATTTCCAATTTTTGTTTGAGGCTTTTAAGTTTATTATGTTTATGTGCGTAATTCTCAATAACATTTTGAGAGTTTTTCTATAAGCATATGTATGAAGTTTTTTTTTAACTTTTTTCAAGAAATTTTTTGGTTGAAGTCTACTGACTTCAAAAATTCTTCATCTTAAATTATTTTATTATAATTTTTTTATTCATTTATTTATCTTGTTTTTTTTCCAACAAAACAAAAAGTTCCTCCCAAAATTACGCCCTTTGGCTTTGGCGAAGAGCCGGTCAATTTTGAGGAAACTGTATCAGTGACTTGCATTATATCGTTGGGTGATCAGCCCATAGATATAGAATGGCTGTTTAACGATTATGGCATTAGTTCGTATTCGGGTATAACCGTTATTAAAGGTGGCAAACGTACCAGTATTTTAACCATCGACAGCGTTAAGGCCCATCATGCCGGCAATTATACCTGCAAGGCCAAAAATTATGCTGCTGCTGTTAATTCTACGGCTGAATTAGTTGTTAATGGTAGTTTTAGAGTATTTTATTTTCTACATATCAATATTAGTTACAAGCATTCTGTTTATGTATTTACTGTACTGTTTTCTTTAATAAATTTTATTTCCCTTCCAAACAACAAGTGCCTCCCAAAATTGCACCCTTTGACTTTGGCCTAGAGCCGGCCAATGTTGAGGATTCTGTATCCATTACCTGTCTCATATCGTCCGGCGATCAGCCCATAGATATAGAATGGCTGTTCAATGATTATGGCATTAGTTCCTACTCGGGTATGACCGTGGTTAAGGGTGGTAAACGTACCAGCATTTTAACCATAGACAATGTGAGTGCCCGTCATGCGGGCCACTACAGCTGCAAGGCTAAAAATCATGCCGGCTCGGTGAATCATACCGCTGAATTGATAGTTAATGGTAGTTTAGTTTAAAAAGTTTAACACTATCAATTTTAGTTATGTTTTATACATCTATTTTTTTTTAAATAATTTAATTTATTTGATTATTTTTTAAGTTGCTCCCAAAATCGCCCATTTTGATTTTGGTCAAACTGCTGCCAATTTCGAAGATTCCGTTTCCGTTAATTGTCTGGTGTCATCGGGCGATTTGCCTTTAGACATTGAATGGCTTTTTAATGACAGTCCCATTAATTCATATTCGGGCATAAGCGTGTCCAAAATGGGCAAACGCTTAAGTGTTTTAATGATCGATGCTGTCAGTGCACGTCATGTGGGCAATTATACTTGCAAAGCTCGCAATTTATGGGCTTCTTCGACATATACCGCACAATTGGTAGTGAATGGTGATTATTTATTTAAATAAAATAAATATTTTTGTAATTTGTTATTTTTATTTAACGCGTGTCAAAATGAATACGAATTTAAAAAGGTTTGTTTGTTGTTTGTTAAGCACGTCTAGATAAATTTCGTTGCTGCTTAAGCAACTTGTTGGTAGCGTTCAACCACAATGACAAAAAGCTAACACAGCACCAGTGTTTATACGCAAACTCCTAATAAATTATTTATTATTTACAAAACTAGAACCACAGTAAGCCAAGAAAAATGAAACATGCACTTCATGCTGATTAATATTGTTGGTTTATGATTTGATTAGGCTAAATTTCGTATGGCTCTGTAAGCCAAATTACATCTCATAATTGTTTATGAACAAATGACACCAAAGTTAATTGTAAATATTCTGACAACTAATATTGTTTGTTGTTTTTTTGAAAAAGTTTCTTGGGTTGCTTGAAGTTTTGTAATTCTCAATAACTTATTGGAAGTTTGTCTAGAAGTACTGGGGTTTGGTAAGTTGCTTTGCAATTGTAGTTGAAGTCTACTGATGAGTTGCTTAAGCAGCAACGAAATGCATCTAGACGTGCTAGACCAACAATAAATAAACTTTTTTAAATAAATATTTTTGTGACAATAAATTTAGCTGATTCTCTATTTCTGTTTTTTTTTTGTTTGTTAAGTTCCAACCTATTGAAATTTACCTTGGCCATAAAAAAACACGGTGACACACTTAAAAATATATTTAATCAACAAAAAAAATATGCATGATTGCTTGTAAAGAGCTTTAAATTATAGTTTAGCTTTATTTTATTTTTAATTCAAGGCATAGTTTTTTGTTTTAATCAGGCATTTTAGTTCAGTATTCAGTATTGTTTTTTTTTATTAAAAATAAAAATATTTTCTATTGATTCTTTGAAGTTAAGCAAAATGGTCTTAAGTCACAAACCTTAGTTTTTCGTACATTCCGGTTACGTTACATTACATCTCTATAAAGGGTCAGTTAGCCGGCTGTAATGGAATGTAACTGCAACGTAGGAAACAGCTGATCGATATTTTTATATGAAAAGTAGTGTATAGATTCTTACATTCCGGTTACATTTCTATAACTCTTTTCATTACTTTTCTCATAACAATATCGATCAGCTGTTTCCTACCCTTGCAGTTAGATTCCATTACAGTCGGCTAACTGAGCCTTTACTAAATATTTAAACAGTAAGCTAAAAAGTTTTAACTAAAATTACAACACTGTTCCTTCCACTTAATAGAATTAATTGTATATTACTAAAAAAAAAAAATCAATGAAAAATTTAATTGAACATAAAAAAAATTCATAGCATTTTTCCAATTAAGAAAATGATGATTAAATCACTCATTGACTCAATTCAATTTAGTTGGAAAAAAAAAATAAATTTTTCTATTCACAATATCTGGAATATAAACGTTCGCTTTCGCTATCGAACAATGTTCGATATCGAATGCCATAATCTCAAACTGAAAAAACGTAAACGAATCAGCTCGTTATGGAAAGCGACGATTAGACGACACCTTTTTATAACTGACTGAACTTGATCTCTGCCTTTAAGTTATGATTTAAGCGACTTTGTTTCAAATTATTTTTAAATTAATTCTTGAAAGGATTTTAGTTGCTTTTCTTTTTATAATTAATTTGCTTTAACTGTATGCAGCGAGCTTTTTGTTAAGTATGTAAATTGCATAAGGCAAAAACGTTGTAAGGTGCAAATACTTTTATTCTTTTTTTTACAAATTAATAGCTTTCAAATAAATTTAACATTTAAAATAAACAGTTTTTAAATTAAAGTGTGCAGATACAAGAATTCATAAGGAAAACATTAAATTTAGTATCATAATCCCAAGGTATTATTATATTTTGATTATTGTAATAAAATTGAGCTCATGTTATGCTTATTAGGGCAAATATTTTAAACATATCCTGCCTTATTTATAAAAAAAATATTTAGGCTTAATAAAGGATTTATAAAAAAGGTCTCCATCCTTTATAAAGTCGTAATATTTTTTTTATAAATAAGGCTGATAATATTTACTGCCACAAGTTCAATCACAATCACCGCTATCGTGAATAACAAGTTGAATTTTTGTTCCCGTCAAATTTTTATTCCCCTCGAAGGGAAAAATGCTATCGCGAATTCCCCATGCAATATTTTTCCCGCTATTAGTTCGTAGTGAATGCAAAAAACGGGAAGAAGATTGGTAAAGTTTAAAAATTAATTGAAGATCAACAAATTTAAGTTGAATAATAAGAAATACACAGAATTTAGGTTCCAAATGAAATTTTATGATTACTGATTGTTGTATTTTTGCAACCATTTTCAGTTATAATATTTTTGGTTAATATTCGAGGGTCATTATCTTCACACCGAAGATACTTACTTGATATTTTTATGCAGTCATTTCAAGACTTTTGCTATGCTACGAAAAATTAAACTTCTTTCAATTTATGTTTTGAACTAGTACCGCCTAAAGTAGTACCCTTCGATTTTGGTCACGAGCCCACAAATTTTGAAGACTCTGTTTCTGTCAATTGTTTAATTTCTTCGGGTGATATGCCGGTCAATATCACTTGGCTGCACAACAATGTGACCATGCAACCCTTTGGCACCGGCATAACCATATTGAAAAGTGGCAAGCGTGCTAGTGTTTTGACCATAGATGCAGTACATGCCGGGCATGTGGGCGAGTATGCCTGTTTGGCGGAGAATAGAGCGGGCAAGGCTAATCATACCGCACACTTGAATGTCAATGGTGCACAAATAATACTTTATAATAAATTTTAGCAATAAGTTTTAGTTTGTTATTAATTAAGTAAATTATTTCTATTATTTCCCTACTTTAAATCCCTGAATAAAAAAGTTCCTCCCAAAATAACACCTTTCGATTTCGGTGATGAACCGGCCAATTTTGGTGATTCGGTGACCGTGCAGTGCACCATTTCCAAGGGTGATTTACCGGTTGATATTAATTGGCTGTTTAATGGTTATAACTTGAACGATTACCTGGGTGCCACCACATCAAAAATAGGCAAAAAGGTCAATGTTATGACCATAGACTCGGTGAGTGGCCTCAATGCGGGCAATTATACCTGCATTGCCCGAAACCTGGCCCAGACAACGGAGTACACCGCTCAGCTAATAGTTAATGGTTATACATAAATTCTCGTATATCAATTATTTCAAATATTTTATGCAATTTATTTTAACTTTTATTAAACTGCTTTGTTACTCGCTTTGATTATCTCTTTCTCGTTTTTGCTTTTTTCTTTCTACAACATCCCAAAGTACCTCCCAAAATCTCACCCTTTTCATCGGCCAGCACAGAAACTGTGCACTTAGATCAATATATAACTTATCAATGTACGATTACCGAGGGAGATTTACCTTTAAATATTTTATGGACTTTTAATAAACAACCTTTGGTAAATGAAGACAATCAGGACATCTTAATTTCTAAAATGGGTAGACGCAGCAGTGTTCTGACCATAGAAAGTGTTAAGGCGAAAAATGCGGGCAATTACACCTGCCAGGGTTCAAATACGGCCGGCAAGGCCAGTTTTACCACACAACTAAAAGTTATTGGTATTTAACAAATTAAAAATTCTAGACGAATATTTTTTGATTTTTAATACATAATGTTTTTGTTAATATTTTTAATTTTTAATCCCACAACATTTTTTTTAGTTTTACCCCGCATTAGACCTTTTACCTTTGAAGAGGGTCCCGCCCAGACGGGACAATATTTAACTCTTTACTGTTCCGTTTCATTTGGTGATCTACCTTTAAATATATCCTGGCTCTTGAATGATCAAGTTGTTGCCGGAGATAGCTTGGGCATAACGACCTCCATGGTTAATAAATATACTAGCGTTTTGACTATAGATTCGGTTGATGATCATCATGTGGGCAATTACACTTGCCTGGCGCGCAATCATGCTGGTTTAAAAACCTACATCACGGAGTTAAATGTTTATGGTTAGCTAAACGAAAATTTGTGTTGTTTTCTTTTCCTCTATCTGGTTGATTAATTTTAAATACTAAAAAAAAGTAACTTTTATTCTTCTTTTTCTAATATGCTAAAAAAAATCTATACACTGGATTGTTTCTGCTGCTGCCTTTTAATGGGTTATTTATAGTAGAAAAATGATAAATAGAAAATGCATGAGTTGAAATTGAAAATTGGAAAAGTTGCAAATTTTGCATGCAGAGCACAAAAGATATATACATACTTATATATTTTAAAACAAAATATATTCAGTTTGTTTAGAGTATCAAAAATATTTAGCCAACAGGGAATTTATTTTTTTTTAAATAAATATAGAAACGCCCTAACTCATTATTTTTCCCCAATCGAAATTTTTTGCATCCTTCGATAGATGAGCTTCTATCTATCGAAATAAGCATATGGCCAGTAGTGCGATTCACTAACTTTTTTTAACGATAATCGCATCGTTAAAATAATTATAACGAAAATTTATCGAATTTGCAAATCAGTCAAATTTTTAACAATATTCGCTGTAGGTTAATGTCAGCTGTGTCGTCATTTAAGTGACAATAATTTATGTGCTGTTAATTTTATCGACAAAAATTAAGAGCAACTATCAGCGGCGTACTATCGTTAAAAAGAAGTTACAAAAGCACACAATCGTTAATGCAAGTGAAAAACTGTATAGATAAAAATTACGATTGTCGGATCGTTAAAAGCTGCTGAATCACACTACAGATTTAAAAAAAAAAATATGAGTTAGGGCGATTCTATATTAAGGTAGCGATATAAATGTATTTATATTTTTAACACTTGTTGAGTGATTTTATTAGAAACGAATCATGCTCTTAGATGTTATTTTAGTAGAAAAGAATATCAAATTAAATGGCCTGTGGAACGATGTCGAATGAATACCGAACGAATGTACAAAACAATAAATTACGAATGTTTAAATTTTGGTGAAGAAATATTTTAGCGAATTTAAAAGTTTTTCTTTAGTTTTTCATAAAAAGAAACAAAGCAACAAATAAGTTTTTTGCCTGCTTCTTCTGCAGGATTTTTAACTTTTTAGAAAGAAAACGTTAGTTCGACAATTAACGAGTACAGCCGAACTGACGTATAGATGGCGGCAGTATGGTCAAAAGTGGAAACTTTATTAAGAAAATATGCGTTTTAAGTACCCTGAAGACGATCAAATAAAGCCGTCAAACAGTGCATATATGTGAGTGTCGTCTGCTTCTCACTTAAAATGAGACGTCAATCACCATGTGTATTTTGATTTCGTAGCGTGCGTAGCAAAGTGATATTAGCATTTTTTTAAAACCGCACTTCTCTTTCCTTAACAAGAATCATAAAGACACTGATGTTGTTTTATCTATCAGTGTTGGAGATGTTCAAATAATCAGTCATGATATAAAAGCTAAAAACCTTTTGATTTTCATCAACCATTAAGGCTAGGATTCACTACCCTAAACAATCGTACGACTTAAAAAAGTTACAACCCTGATCTAATGAATTGTTATTGTCTTTTGAAAATTTTCACAAGCTCCATCATAACAGGGTTGCATTTTCCAAGCCTTTACCGGCAACGAGTAAGTGTAGCAGAAGAAACATGATTTCACGCACACAACTATGTGATTGATGAGTTTATTTGATGGTCTACAGGGCACTTTAAGTTTGATCAAAATCGATGATACACGGAAAAAATTGGCCACCCTTATGAACAGTTTTAGTCCAAGCAATATTAAAAACGAGGTAGATTTTACTCTGGGAGAGTCTTTTCCTTCATTCACTACTATAATATAAAGCTGTCCGAGTTTAAGCGAGGTCGTAGGAGGTATCAAGCCGACAGCTGTAGGGTTGTCAGAAACGTCTGTGATCCCCAAAACGGTATTCGGAATTAATCGTGGGCCGAAGGCGCGTGAGCTAACTGAAATGATCGGCATTTCAAAAAGTGTTATACATCGCATATTGACCAATTACTTGAAGATAAGAAACCTGTGCGCAAGATGGGTGCCACGGTTGCTCACTATAGAACAAAAAAATTCAGTAAAGTGCGACTTTGACTCGCGCACGTTCATTGCAAATAATAACCAAAATTTTCATATTTTATTGTGATTTTCAAAATAAGTTATCGAAAGAATTTTTTGCTTCGCAAGCCTTTCACTCATTAATTAAACAAATAACTTCCCTTAATATCTTACTAAAGTCTTGCCAAAAATTGCTCCCTTTACCACCGGGGCAGATGCATTCTATCCGGGTGATTATTTTACCCTACAATGTTCTATAATACATGGAGATCATCCTTTGCTAGTCTATTGGTATTTCAATCAGCAGAAGCTTAATGAAAGTCTGGCCTCGCAGATGGGTATACAAATAGCAAAAATGGGTTCGAGAAGTTCCGTGTTGACCATAGAATCAGTAAAAGGTCAACATGCCGGCAATTATACTTGTTACGGAAAAAATTCTGCAGGCGTAACCAATTACACGGCGGCGTTAATTGTTAATGGTACTAGAGATGTAACAAAAGAGTTATCTTAGTTAATAAAAAATTAAAATATTATTAGTTATTTTAATTTGTTGCTTAAGTTGCATTGTATTGCTTTTTAATATGTATTTAAGTTCCCCCCAAGTTGACACCTTTACCCTCTAGTGTGGACAATCCTTTATTTTTGGGTGATTATTTTCAATTGAACTGTGCTGTTTTACATGGTGATTCGCCCTACAATATAACCTGGTATTATAATGATGAGCCGGTTAATAATATGCCCGGCATAACTGTATTAATGCATAGTAAACGCAGCAGCTCTTTGAGTATTGAAAGCGTTTTAGCTGAGCATGTGGGAAAGTATTCATGTATTGGTGCCAATCGAGCGGGTTATTCCAAAGTATCGACCAATTTAACCATAAGGGGTTTGTGGTTTTTATATACATTGTATACAGACATAAGCACTTTACAATGCATCATGTAGTATAGTACACTTTTATTATCTTCTTTTTTATTATTAGAAAGGTTAAGGCAACTAAATGTTTTTAAGAATTAAAATTGCAGCATAATTTTAGGGTGTTGGCTTAATTAACTAATTGTACATAAATGGCTTTTAAATATAAAATCATTAGGCTTGCAGAAAAATGTATGTACGAGTATGTTAAAATCACAACATTTGCTATACAAATAATCATCAAATTTATTTTCACAAAAATTTAGCGTGTGTTCGATTGTCGGCAATGCTTAAAAGCACAAACCATTTTTAACATTTTTCTTGCATTTTCATCGAATTGACTAAACTGCTCTAAATCTTTAATAATACCTAAATGATTTATGTATTTATATAACAATTAGAACTGCCACAAATTGAACAGTTTCAATTTAATCCCAACGGTGTGAATGGCGGCCAAGCGGTACGTGTTATGTGTATGGTCACCTCGGGTGATTTGCCCATTGATATCTACTGGCTTAAAGATGGCCAGCCATTGCTACGTTCCATTTATCATAAAATAGATGAGTATACTTTGATATTGTCTCTGCGTCAGGCTAACATAGGAGATACAGGCAATTACACTTGTGTGGCCAGCAATAAGGCTGGAGAGGGCAGAAAATGGTCGACTTTAAAAGTCAAGGGTAAACTTAAAGTGCTTATGTGACAAAATGATATATTTTTGAAAATTTTTTTCTTTTTTTTGTTTAATTAAAGTTTTATTTATTTCGGTTTTTGCTTTTAAGGTCCTTTAAACATGAATAACTAGGAAGATTAAAGCGAAAATCGTTGCCTTATCTATTCATCAATTCAACAATAAATCGATTTTCTTTTGGGACCAGTCGAAATTTATTTATCTTTTATTATGGCAGATAATAAGATAAATACTTGTTTCCTTGATATAGTTTAAGGACTCAACGTAGTGTTTTTAATCGGAAATGCCCAGAAGCTTTTCAAACTGATATTCCATCATTTATTTTTCTAATAACTTTTTCAAGGCAACTTTTAGTTTGTTAAAACTTTAGGAAATGCATAACAGCTGCCAAATATTTCAAACTAAGGCATTTTTTTATTAATTAATCGCATAAAAACTATCGGCCTGGCCCACGATGTCGACAAGAAAGTTTCTTTCGCTTACTTAAATTGAAAACAAAAACAAATTCTCTTATTTTGTTTTTGTTTTCAATATAAGCAAGAGAAAGAAACTGTCTTGTCGACATCGTGGGCCAGGCTGTATTTGTACAAGAAAATGTTCCCTAAATATTAGAGCAAAAGTTTACAAAGTCATTCAATTAAACGAATAAAAACTATTCAGACAATAATTACTTGCACAAAAATGAGTCGAGGAAATCTTATACGGATAATCAATTCGAAACAATTTTTCATAGAAAATATTTTATTCGAATAATTTTATTCGAACTTTTTTTATATTCATAAGCTGTGGAAAAAATATTCAGAAGGGTTTTTATAATAGTTTATTTTAATCGAATAATTTTATTCGATTAAAAACGATTTCGCCAATTTAATTCTACTAAAATTATGAAGTCGACTCAAAATTGTTTAATCAAAAGATTTAAGATGATTAAAAATATTTAACTTAATATTATTCGAATAATGTGCTATTTTTGGGTGATTGAGATCATGAATAATTTCTGATCAAATTAAAATGTTTATAAAAATATAGAAAATCAATATAAAAAATACTTAAATAATAAAAAAAAATAAAACTTCTTCCAAAAAATACTATGCCAACAAAAATTTTACGAATAAAAGCTATTTGTGCATATTTTTTTTTCAGTAAATATTTGAACCAAAAGTTTACAAAGTCTGTAAATTATTCGAATAAAAATTATTGAGATAATTATTCGCACAAAAATTACTCCAGCAAATGTTGTTCTGATAATCAATTCGAAAACATATTAAATAGAAAATTTTTTATTCGAATAATTTTATTAGATTTTTTTATATTTTTATATGTTGGAAAAAATTATTAAAAAATGCGGAATGTGATTTTTTAGAATGATATTTTTTATAGTGGTTTATTTTAATCGAATAATTTTAATCGATTTTATGTGATTGTTATGTTATTGAGATCATGAATGTTTTGTGATGATATTAAAATGTCTATAAAAATATGGAAATAAAAATCAATTAATTAATAATGGAGAAAAACTATTTCCAATTTTTTGTATATTTTTTTCGGAAATATTCCAACCAAACGTTTACAAGGTCATTAAATTATTCGAATAAAAATTAGTTTGAAATTAGTTATGCGCATAAAAATATTCGAGCAAATATTATTTGGACAATCAATTTAAAAAAATATGTAATAGACCATTTTTTATTCGAATAATTTTATTCGATTAACTCATTTATGTACAAATATACATTATATATTGTCGGAAAAATATTTAAACGACTTTAAAAATAATTCTGTTAGCATATTTTTTATGGCAGTTCATTTTATTCGAATAATTTTATTCGAATAAAAATGTTTTCCTCCAATTTTCTCCGACTAAAACTATGTAGCGATTAAAAATCACTTAGGAAGATAATAAAATGCTTAAAAATATTCAACTGAGTATTATTTATTATTCGAATAATTTGCTAATATTATTTGATTGAGATCATGGACATTTTCTGATCATATTAAAAAATCTATAAAATAAATTCACTTTTGTAAACGAGTTTTAAAAGAACTTTTTTTATTTTCATAGGCCACTTAATAAAGTCGGTGCTTTGAAGTTGTCAGTATATCGTTATATAGAGTTCAAAGAACCCTAATTATGTACCTAAAACTTTTATTTAATTTTTTCTTAGCAATTTTGCTTAAGCTTTGATCAAGCTTTTATACAGAAACTTTATGAAACAAAATAATTTAAATGCTTTAGACGTTAATTACTTAATTCACATCATCAAGGTGTTATTTACATATATGAAACCAAAAACAAAATTAAAATTTTTAAATATTTTTGTTTTTCACCTAAATTCTTCGACGAAGAAAAGCGAGCAAATTCAGGTTTAGCTTGCTTGGTCTGCTATAATTTTTGGAATTTTTGTACAAAACAAAACACATTTTCAAAAGAATGTTTTTGTTTTCATATAAATATCACTTTGGTGACATGATTTAGGCAATAAGGCCCTTATTCCCTTTGTCTATGAGGAACGATTAAGTCACTCGTATTTGTTTTTCTTGTTCTCTTCTATCACAACTACTTATAAACTATTAAACATACATATGTATAAACAATTGTGAAACTTAAAAATTATTACAGAAAAACTAATTGTAAAAAGCAAAACAACCCAGCAAGCAAAAAATAAAAATAAAACAGCTCAACATGTGCATACTGATATTCCAATTGCCTCTCAAGAAAAAGCACTTACAGCACATTCAAACACCAACACCTTGTAAAAAGCATTTGAAAACACACAAAACCCCAGCACTTTGACACAACTTGAAACACCAAAAACTAAAGCACTCAATCGAGCCACAGAAACTCACAAAAAATTATTCAAATTAATTTCATGAAATACAATAAATTTAAAATAAACCTTATGGCTTGGATTAAAAAAAGGCTTTCAAATTTGTTTGATTTTATTATTCTTTTCATTTGTATTTTTTTTTTAAGTTTTGTGGCTTTAATATAATTTTCTTGTTGTATTTGAAACTAAAATATTTTATAAACAGAATTCAGCTTTTCTTAAACCAGTGATATGAACTCATTATCCATGTTGTATAATTACAAAAATATAAATGTGCGCAGCAAATCTTGTAAAAACTACAAAACAAAATCACCCAGGACTTATCAAAACTAAAACGTATAATAATTATTCAAAATAATAAAATAGAAACTTTCTTACTTACAAAACAGAGAAAACCAACAAATTTCATATAAATATTATATACATATAATCAATGTAATGCAGCCTTAAAAATTACCACTGCAAAATACTCGTACATCAACTCGATTAAAGAAACTCCTCAAAGAACCTCTCAACTCATGTCCTCCCCCACCTTCCTAACACTTAACAAACAAACAAACAAACAAACTCCTTACACCTTAACATCCTTACATCCCATTCATTTAACTATTAAGTTTCTTTACAATTTTTATTTGTATATAAAGTGAAGCAAGTTTTTATTTTAAAAACAATGTTGAAGAGTGTTTGCAAATTGGCTTTAAATATAAAGATTAACCACACTTCAACACTTCATTTTCCGGCATGATTTAAATAATTTTAACTAATTCATTTCCTTAAATTTTTCATTTCTTTTTACACTCATACTCTTACAACATACACACGCACACATACACAAAACTTTTCCTCTAACACACATTTATGTTGTCCTTTATGCTTGAGTTTTTTCAATTAAATTAGTTTATAAGCATTTTTTGGTTGTAGTTTGGCTTTATAATTTCTATTAGTGTGTAAGTATGTTTGCAAGAAAACAAAAGCTCAACAGCGTTGATAGAAAAAAGACTTAAGACACATACCTCCAGATTTCCCCACACAAAAAAAAACAAAAGACTTAAGCAACATACTTGAGTTAAAGAAATTATTTGGGAGGTTTTTAATAAAAATCACTGCTGTTCTGCATAAAAGGAAAAGAAGTTTAAATAAAATGGTTTTAAATTGAATTTTTTTGCAATTGACAATTAACTTATTTCACACTTATTTTTCAATATAAAATTTTTTTAATAAATTTTTTTTTAAAAATAATTTTTTACAAAAAAGTATAAAAAAAAATTTTTTTTTTAATAAAATGGAGTTATGAGAAATATTTCTTAAAAATATTATAGTAAAAACCATAAAATATGTTAAATGTTGGCATAACCATTTTATTAAATCTCTTTTTCTTTTTCGTCCTTAAGTCCTTCCGCAATATTTTCAATTGAACCGCATGCTCAAATACAAATACTTATATATTAATTTACTTATGAAGAACTTTGTCTTAACATATTTTTTCTATTATCCTCCATCTAAAATCAATAAAATTAAACAGTACCACCAAGATGGATTTTGGAGCCCACCGACAAGGCATTTGCTCAAGGATCTGATGCCAAAGTTGAATGCAAAGCCGATGGTTTCCCTAAGCCACAAGTGACATGGAAGAAAGCAGTAGGTGTGTATAAAAAATTTAAAATTAAAGAAATTTTTATATAAAAAGAAAAAGTTCATCAAAATAAATGGTAAAAGACTTTTGGCCGTATTCTAAAAAACTTTTTTTTGTATTTCAAGTTTGCTTTAGTCAAAATTTTTATGGAAATTTTGTTTAAACATACACTGTTTCAATGGCATCCATATTTATTATTTTTACCTCTCCTTCATTCTACAGGCAACAGTCCTGGTGAATACAAAGATTTGAAGAAGAACGACAACATTCGCGTCGAAGAAGGCACTCTACACATCGATAATATTCAAAAGACCAACGAAGGCTACTATTTGTGCGAGGCTATCAATGGCATTGGTTCAGGTCTCTCGGCTGTCATAATGGTTAGTGTGCAGGCTCCCCCCGAATTCACCGAAAAGTTGCGCAATCAAACTGCCCGTCGTGGCGAACCAGCAGTCTTGCAATGCGAAGCTAAAGGCGAAAAACCCATTGGCATTTTATGGAACATGAACAACATGCGTTTGGACCCCAAGAACGACAATCGCTATACCATACGCGAAGAAATCCTCTCGACCGGTGTTATGTCTAGTCTTTCCATTAAGCGCACCGAACGTTCTGATTCCGCCCTGTTTACCTGTGTGGCCACAAATGCTTTTGGTTCCGATGATGCCAGCATTAATATGATTATACAGGAAGTGCCAGAAATGCCTTATGCCTTGAAAGTTTTGGATAAATCTGGTCGCTCGGTACAATTGAGCTGGGCCCAACCCTACGATGGCAACTCACCCATAACCCGTTATATTATCGAATTCAAACGCTCACGTGCTTCTTGGGATGAAATAGATCGTGTCATGGTGCCCGGCGATACCACAGAAGCTCAAGTGCAAAAACTCAATCCTGCCACTACTTACAATATACGCATTGTTGCTGAAAATACTATTGGTACCTCGCAGTCCTCGGAAGCCGTCACCATTATTACCGCCGAAGAAGCTCCCTCCGGCAAGCCACAAAATATTAAAGTTGAACCTGTCAATCAAACCACTTTGCGCGTCACCTGGAAACCACCAGCACGCTCCGAATGGAATGGCGAAATCTTGGGTTACTATGTGGGCTACAAACTATCGAACACCAATTCATCGTATGTCTTTGAGACTGTTAATTTCGTTACCGAAGAAGGCAAGGAACACAATTTGGAATTGAACAATTTACGTGTGTACACCCAGTATTCGGTTGTTATACAGGCGTTTAATAAGATCGGTGCTGGCCCCTTGTCCGATGAAGAGAAACAATTTACTGCTGAAGGCACACCCAGTCAACCACCCAGTGATACTTCCTGCACTACCTTGACCTCACAAACAATACGCGTTAGCTGGGTGAGTCCACCTTTGGAATCGGCAAATGGTGTTATTAAGACCTACAAAGTCGTCTATGCCCCCAGCGAAGAGTGGTATGGTAAGTATATGCAAGGGAAATGATAGATTACACAATAAAGGGTTAAGCGCAAAGATTTTAGGGTTAGAAAGATAAGCTTCAGCTTATGTCTTGCCTATAAGAGGTTTCTCTTGTAACAAACAACAATTTATCGATCGCTTTAAAAAAAATACAATTCAATGAAAAATGCAGGACAGCAAAAATATTTTACGCAGGACATTTTTCTTGCAGAAAAGTCAATCGACTGTGTTACACGCTGTACACTCTTCTTCTTTTTGTTTTTTCTATAAATAAAAAAAAATTAAAGGATCGAAAAACAAATTTTCGAACAAAATACAATTTGTACGAAAGCGTAAATTTTCCTATTCGAATCAAAATAAGTAATAATGAGCTTTCTGAAGTATAAATATTTGCATATTAAATCTTTTAGTTCCTGTAAGAAGCATAGGGCCTCTTTGTAAAAATAAAAATAAAAGATAACAATTCTATTTCAAAATTCTGTAGATGAAACCAAGCGTCATTACAAGAAGACTGCCTCTTCCGATACCGTTTTACATGGCTTAAAGAAATACACCAACTACACCATGCAAGTTTTAGCCACCACAGCCGGAGGTGATGGTGTGCGCAGCATTGCCATACACTGCCAAACTGAACCAGATGGTAAATATGTATATTTAAGGGGAAAAATTTAATTAATTAAATCTCATATTTTTTTAATGCCCCGCAAACAAACAGTACCTGAAGCACCCACCGATGTCAAGGCCCTCGTTATGGGTCACGCTGCCATTTTGGTATCATGGCGACCACCAGCACAACCCAATGGCATTATTCAACAGTACACCGTTTACACTAAAGTCGAAGGCGCCGAAGGAGAGCCCAAAAGCCAAAAAATACCCCACTACCAAATGAGCTACGAGGCCACCGAATTGGAAAAGAACAAACCCTATGAATTCTGGGTCACGGCCAGCACTAATATTGGCGAAGGCCAGCCCTCAAAAAGTATTGTTGCCATGCCCAGCGATCAAGTTCCTGCTAAAATTGCCTCATTCGATGACACTTTCACTGCCACCTTTAAGGAAGACGCCAAAATGCCTTGTCTTGCCGTAGGCGCTCCACAGCCTGATATTACTTGGAAAATTAAGGGAGTCGAATTTACTGGAAACGATCGCATGCGCGTTTTACCCGATGGTTCATTGCTGATCAAGTCTGTAAATAGACAAGATGCCGGCGACTATACTTGTCATGCGGAAAATTCAATTGCCAAAGACTCCATAACACACAAATTGATTGTTTTGGCTCCACCCATGTCGCCACAGGTGACCTTGTCTGCCACAACCACCGATTCATTGACCGTCAAATTGAAGCCTCATGAGGGTGATACTGCGCCATTACACGGTTATACCTTGCACTACAAGCCAGGTAAGTTGAAGAATAACGAAAGAAAGAGTTAAAAAGAGGGTTGATATGTTTATTAAGTGCCCTGGAGACGATCAAATGATTTCGTCAATTGGCTTATATGTATGAGTGTCGTATGCTGGTGGCTCAAAAGGAGACATGCAAATAAATGCGTCAATGCAAATAAATCCACTGAAAACTTCAAATTGGTTTGAGATTTCAAGACAAACAAACAAAATACAAAACTAATTTAAAACTTACAATGGGTTTAAAGCCGCTACGTCCCAGCCATATACACAATGTGCAAATTTTCACAAAAGAGCTTTTGCGCTTTCACATCGACAAGAGCATAACCAGCCAATCAGGTCTCGGTGAAAACAATACTTGCTCTTGCTTTACAAGCAAACCAGAAAAAATTTAAGAGCTTTCAAAGCTTTGTTTGTTTGTATTTGAACTTATTTCATTTAAAGTTTAAAATTTGCAGCAATTTGTTTACAAGTATTGTGAACTCACAAAATGTTTTGGCTCTTTGTGTTAAGTTCGATTTGGAATAACGTGAATTTCGCAATTAAATTTATATAAATTTTACTTCACAGAATTTGGCGAATGGGAGACTGCTGAAGTTTCTGTTGATGCCCAAAAATACACTATTGAAAATCTATTATGTGGTTCACGCTATCAAGTTTATGCTACCGGATTTAACAAGTATTTATTATCAATATTTAATTTAACATCAATATCAATATTTAAATTTGTTTCTCTCTCCACAAAAGCATTGGCGCTGGCGAAGCCTCTGATATCCTAAAT
This sequence comes from Nowickia ferox, assembly GCA_936439885.1. Lineage (NCBI taxonomy): Eukaryota > Metazoa > Arthropoda > Insecta > Diptera > Tachinidae > Nowickia > Nowickia ferox. The sequence continues at coordinate 9,971,041 of OW387027.1, read as the reverse complement.
ACTCGCACCAAAGGCTACAAACCAAAACTGCCTGAAAAATCTCGTTTCATTGAAGTCTCCTCCAACTCGGTGTCATTGCATTTCAAGGCCTGGAAAGATGGTGGTTGTCCCATGTCCCATTTCGTTGTAGAAAACAAGAAACGGTTTGTTAACTCGCAATTTTTTATTTCCTTATGTTTGAATATTTTATTGGCAATGTTAATTGAATTTCTTCTCAAACAGCGATCAAATTGAATGGAATCAAATTTCGAATAATGTCAAGCCCGACAATAACTATGTCGTTTTGGATTTGGAGCCCGCTACCTGGTACAATTTGCGCATCACTGCCCACAACTCGGCTGGTTTTACTGTGGCTGAATATGATTTTGCCACTTTGACTGTTACCGGCGGTAAGTTAATTCCGTTCACCAATTATTAATTTTTATTACTTAAAAAAAAAAACAACAACATTGCTTTTGTACATACCACAAAACAATAACAAAAGAACTACGTAAGTTTAGAATTTTTATTTCTAATAAAAATCCTAAATAAAATATACAAATAACAAAATAAAAAAAAAATTAGATTTTAAGCCACACTCACGCTTAAATGTAAAAATTGTGTATAAAAAAAGTGTTTTAATTTTTTAAGCTTTTTAAATGTAAAAATGTTTTTTTAAGTTGACTTTAAAAGCACTTTAAAATTTGAGTTTTATTATTCTTATTTTTTGTATAAAAATTTATTTTTAATTTTGTTTTTTTTAATGTAAAGAGATTTTCGTTTAAATTTTTGTTTTCATTAGCATTTTAGCTGCTAGTAAAAAAAATTGCAACAAACTAAAATAAATTCTATTGCGTAAATGCAATTTGTTTTTCCCCTTCCCTCGATGTTGATTTACACAAAAAAATATATTTTAAAAAAATAGTAAAAATTGTGAAAATTTTTGGTAAAGTATTGAAAGTTGAAAATTATGCTTGATAGTATTCACAATTATTTTTTTTTTTTTTTTTTGAAAACTCAACACCGTTTTGTTAGATAAAGTGTAGAATGTCTAGTAGACTAATAAATCTGTTTTAAGTTCATGGTTTCAGTTTTATTCAGTATTTTTATTAATCGTTTTTTTTCAAACCATTTATGCAAAGAAATTGTACTTCCCGTTTGTTTTTTTTTTTTTTTTAACAAAATTATCTTCTTGGATTTTGTATACATTTATTGAAAATCATTTATAGTAAATAAATAAAATTTTTGCCAATTAAAAAAATTATTATTATGGGGATTGTATAAAAAAAATATTTTGAAAAAAATTATGTACATATCGTTAGCTTAAATGCAAAAAGGCGTAACTTACAAAAATATAATTTTACAGGAGAAGCAAGAAACTAAAAAAAAAAATAAATAAACACACCTGTAGTTAAGTAAAGTGCGTAATTTTTGATCGCATAAGTGTAAAATTTTGTCAAGACATGTAGTTCAAGTTCCACGCAGACTATTATACATGTATAAAGACTTTCATCACATTTTGCTAGAAAGAAATCTAAAGACATTTGTTTCGACTGTCAAAAAATCTAACGTAAAGTTACATTTTGTGTTCACACCATCACACCTCATATTACATTAAAAACACAGTTGGAAAGCAAACAGCTGTTCAGGATTAACATGCCTGCATTAATCGTTGACTTCCGTCGGCATTGCAGTTTCATGAATGCTGTTGTTGTGCCGGCCCTTGAAAATAAACGACATTCAAAGTAGTTGATTTAAATAATATAAAGAAAAAGAAAATTCGATAATTTCGCTCGTTTTCAGGCATGGCTTACACGAAAAATTATTCAATGCGATAAGCATATTCATTATTTATAGCCGGTTTCAGACGAATACATATTCCCATAAACGACGGCACGGCAACGGCGTCGAAACAGACGACTTATCAGTTCGTTTATTAGTTGATTTCGTAATAATGCAACTCTGATCAGATGAAAAGTATCATCATTTAGAAAAATTTCGAAAAATGGTCAAGTCTTATGGAATGTCAAATTTTTATCGTATTATTTAACATTCGTCATGACATTTTGCATTCACAATATCGCACTTGCAAGTATTACTTGAATTTTTGACATGTATTAATACAAAGTATAATAGTCTGAGTGGCCCTTTAATGACATTCATAATAATCAATCAAAAGCTCGATTTTGAATTTTGTGTTAGTTACGCCTTTTTCCATTTTATTTAAAACCCTGGGCGCCAAGAATACATAAGTGCTAAAATTTTAAAATTCCCATTTTACACATGAAATCTATAAAAAAATCTACTCCAAAGGCAATTAACAAAAATATTCTTTCATATTTTGTTTTTGTCACTTATGTCTTTTTGCAAATTAAGGCTCCTCATTATTATTTACGTAAACCCAAATCCTTTGTCGCATAATAAATGTCTACTGTTTAGCATGTAGCTAAATGTTGTATGCAATTTTTGTTTCAAAATATGAACAAAAAAATTTTTTTTTTGTAAATTGTAAACACAGACGTCTAATGCATGAAATGGACTTTCAGAATAAGAGTTACATTTATTTTCAGCTGTGCGAATTTAATACAATATTCCTACTATTACATGCACAATTGATAATAAATTTCTCTTTCCGCAGCCCACCCACATTGACAAGTTAAAACTAAAAAAATACAGACTAAAGTAAATGAAAATCTATAAATTTTTTAATTCACTTCTGTAAAAAATTCTTATACGAGTACAAGTTCAGACTGTCTGCATTGGAGAAAACATACTGTAGTCTCAAAGAATATTACGCAGCTTTCATTCTCAGTTTAAAGCGGCTATTACACATCGAGCATTCTGTCAAATATTTTTGTTAGAGCAACACATTCACTCGTGTAATGAGGTAAAAATTAGTGTTGCCGAGTATACTCGCTATTTTTCAAAATTTTTTGACATTTTAGTACGCCATCGAGCCAACCAACTTGTATAATTTCTCGTTCGTCCAACACACATACAAATCTGCATTTTATAAAAAAAATTAAACAAAAACATACGATAAACGGCAAGCGGAAATTTTTTAAAGAATTTCTTATATTACAAGAAAGTTTGCCCGAGTTGTGGCAAATAAAAAACTACCTTCACTACTGTCGCACGACGTCGACAGAAAATATTCGATCGATTGCTTGACACATTTTATTATTTTATTCTTGTTTTCAATACAATCGTAGGACAGATCGGTATTTCTTATTTGTAATCATTTTCCAATAACTCGCTAATGAACGTCTTCTATAAAAATTTATTTAATCTGATGTTCCCTAAAGTGTTCTATAGCATACGAACGGCCAACGTTATCAGCAACATGCTCGCTGTGTTATAGCCAACTTATGAGAAAAGATCAAAGTGCGAACAAGCTGATCGAGCGAATTTTCATTTCCTATTATGAGGCTCTTTCGGCTATGAGTAGCGCTATTGTGAATTTCATTTATTTGAATTGAGCACAATAGCAGATTTATATCAGCTGAGACTTTAAGTAAATATGATAACAGCAAATTGCTTTATTTAAGCAAACGAAGTATATTGAATGAAGTTTTTACGCTAAAAAAAACCTTAAGCGACACATTTTTTGGATTTACGAAAATCGATTATTTACAATCGCAAATAACTGAAGATCTAAAATTATGTCGCTTAAGCTTTTTTGGCGGTTACGGCACGATACACTATCCATCATAAGAGTCAAAGCGCAATAAGAAATTCTAGTGTTGCCAGCTTGCAATACAAAGTTGTCATTTGATATTCTCTGTTCCTTCTTAGCCCTAGTTTTAGAAATGTTTTGAATTTCATAAAATCGTTTCGATAGTTTCGCAGGGCAGATATTACCGACCCCTCTTGATCTTACTTTTTTTAATATTTAGCCCATGTGTTCTTTTATACGCAGATCTATATTCACTTCAGCCATTTAGCCATTAAAGCGTACAAGCAAACAATGTTAGTTTTGCATTCGGTCTGGCAACAGACTGAGCACAGACGGGCGAAGGGCTGACAGACAGACGGATTAGAGGGCAGACAGACGTACTGAGAGGGTGAACAGTGCACTCATGTTAGTAGGGTTCTATTTTTCTTTTAACTACGCAAGCACGAAAACACTCGCTTCAACATATTTCTGCTGAAACTAATATATATTTTCTGAGCATTGGGGGTCACGGCCATCTTTGGGATTTTCCTGTTTTTTAACCAACCCAGTATTAAAGCGATCATAAGAAAGAAAAATCAGTATTCTAATCGGTCAAGGGGTTTTATAGTTTTAGCGAGACTAACAAAAAGTTCATTTTTGGAGATATAACTTTGCAACATAGTAAAAGAGCGAGTGAGCAAAAAATTTGTTGCTGCTTAAATTTTATGCAGCCTATTAAAGTGTTATAAGATACAAAGTTTTTGTGTCTGCAACTTCTACTGCCTGTTTCTAAATATTTCCCGGGATTATCTTTCCTAATCTAAGCAGACGTTGAATAAAATACTCGTAATAAGGGGAATAGAGCAAAATTTAAAATTTTCGAAGTCAGTGGGTTGTTTTTTTCTACGGGAAAATTACCAAATAAATGAACATATAATACGGACAAAATTCCCAAAGCTGATAATATATGAAGCATCAAAACCAAATTGGAATTGGAATTTATGATACTTCTCAGTATAACATTTCATACAAGAACTAAGGATCTACTCTGTAATTCGAATAAATTATCAAATTTATAACTTTCGCATATTCTGACATTTTTGTTTTATTTTTATTTTTCTCTAATACAAGCAACTGAGTTCAATTAATATTCATAATGGTTTGAAGAAAAAAAAAAGAATATCTCACTTTTTACCACACATAAGTATTTTAAGTTTCCATTAGTTGATTTTCATTCATCATTAAATGTTTTTTTACTTTTTAGTTAAAGCATATTTAAGTTTATTTAACTGTAACAAAATCATTTTAATTTCAAAGCAAATTTAATTAATGCAAATAATGCAAAAAAAAAACAAAATATATTTAAAACAATATTATCATTTCAATTAATGGGGTTTCAACAAAAAATATGTTTAAATAAAACTAAAATCTAAGCCTGCAACAACCAAAAATTAATCATCAGAAATCTTCATCATTTTTAAAATAATAAAAAAAATATATTAAACATGATATGAGAAAAAAGCAGTTTATTTCGTTTTTTTTAAATACCAAATTCATTTATTAACTACAATAATTCAGTTTTACCTAATTTACTTTGTTCAACAAACATTATAGTTTAATTTCATTCATTTCGAAAATATATATAATACATATTTATGCCATTTAATTCATATATTAATATATTAATTATTTGTTCGTTACATTTTTAATCGAATTTAGCAATGACAGAAAAAACACAGTTCGAAATTTGGATTTGCCAGCAAAGCATGCTTTTGGGGTGCCTACTCTGAAGCATACTTTAAGGCTGACTGTTCTTTTTAAGCGATATTATGAAATTTTGAACTGTGTTTTTTTTTAATTTTCTAAAATTATATTAATATAAAAATTACTAGTATTATATTTAATTATCCTCTTCTGCTTAGTCAAACGGAATGTTGTTAATTAACGTTTTTTTAATGCCAAAATTTATTGCTTAAAAGAAGTTTCTTATTAGTTAGAATTTAAGTTTATATAAGAAAAGAAAATAAAAACAAATTGCATTTAAGGCTGTTTTTTTAGCAATAGAATTTAAGACTTTTCTAAACCAGTTGTTAAGTGTAAAAAAGCCATACAATTTTTTCTACTAAATTAACCATTTTCTTCATAAAATTTTTCAAACTATTTTTAGCATTTTTTCGAAATTTTTTTAAACAAACTTTCCATCTACATCTACATACATAATACATTTATATTTTTTCGTTGTGTTAAAATGTTACTTGTTAGATTTTTTTCGATATAATTTCTTACTCAAAAAATTTTTATATTAAGATTTTTTTCTAAATTTAAAAAAAAATTTTTTTAACTATAAATGTTTGTGTATTTGTATATTAGAGGTACAAAGGTAATGTTCGAATTAAAAATTTTCTAGTAGTTTTTAATTAACAACAAAAAAAAAACGAAATAAACTTTGTTTTGTTTTTTTTTTCAATAAGAAAACTAAAAAACGAAACAATTTGTTCTCTTTCTGTCTCTTTTTCTAATTGTCTGTCTCAAATTGTTTTTGTTGTGTCTGTATTTGTGTCATGCTCTGCTATACATATGCGATGTTTGGTTAATATTTGGTTGTTACAGGAACTATTGCCCCATCGCGCGATTTGCCCGAACTAACGGCCGAGGATACAATTCGCATCATATTGTCCAACTTAAATTTAGTTGTACCCGTGGTAGCTGCTTTACTCGTCATAATTATTGCTATAATTGTTATTTGTATACTACGTAGCAAAGGCAATCATCACAAAGGTATATGGCAAAGAAAAACTAATCTGATTTTTTCTTTCGTTTTCTTTCTCTCTTTCTTTTCATTTGGTTAACTGTCCGAACAACTCTTATTACACACACTTTTTTGGTTGCTTATTTGTTACAATATTACATATAAATTTTAAAAAAACCAAAATTGCTTGCTTATTTTTTAAATGGTGTACCAAAATATGGCTTATGTGTTAATTTTAATAATTTCGAAAATTCGAACTTGAACTTCGAAAATTCGAACATTACATAAAATGCATGCAAATAAACTTATTGCCCCAAAAACCTAATGGTTTGTATAAAACAATAAAAACAAAACCAAATAAAATCCCCGAACAAAAGGCACAGTTGCTCCTTTGGATGATGGCCGAGGTTCTGGCAATTTACACACACGCATACGTTTGCCCGCCTGGATGCCAGAATGGTTAGATTTGAACTTTATGGTACCACTCATTGCCACCGTCATTGTGGTATTTGTGGGTATATTGGTTGTATGTGTGGCCTTATCAAGACGTCGCTCAGATGATTTACGCGGTGGACAAAAGGATGTGTACTGTAGGTTGATTTGTGAATGCCTTAAGATAAATCATACGACAATTACAACAAGCATTACTTAAAGAAAAATTTAATGTTTTAGTTTAATAATTTTATACAAATAATATTTTTTCTTTGACTAACCAGGGAATATAAAAATTTGCACTGAGAAAAGGAAAATTCGAATATTACAATATTTTAAGCATAAAGCCTGACCCTCCTTATATCTTATGCCGAATACTATGGCATTTTGTGACATCACAATAGTGTGTACTATTGACAACGTTTGTCATTTTTGATATTTTACTTTGTGTGGCATTGCAGCATTACATAAAGGTTGAAGGAATGAATTTTTATATGAATTTTTTTATTGTGAATATCATTTACAATAGTACTCGTATACGTATTGTGAATGAATATAACATTTGCATTCTTAAGACTTAAAATAAAATGTAATTGTTAAGGCCTGTTTAGAAATGTTCGAGTGCCTAAAAATTAAAAAAATAATTGCTAAACATTTACATTTTTAACAACTTTTTCACACTCCAATAAAGCATGGGAGGAAGAATTGTATGTGAGAGAAAATTCGATGCCCAACAGAGATTAAAAATTTTACATTCGATACTCGATAAGTAGGAGATAATTTCATCATTTCTCATATTCAATTTCATTAAAAATTCACGTTAAACAGCTGATGTTAATGACAATCTCTGCCCAATTAGATAGCCATGGGTGTTGGTTGATGAAGTGCGTGGCTGCATAGAAAAATGCGCTTTTCAGTTTAATTTTTCTTCCCTTCTTTGGAACATCACATTAATTAATAAAAATATTTCATTCAAAAAAATAGTTTAATTAAATATATTAAAAAGGTCGAAAAATTTGATAAAGAATTTTTTCATTCAATAAGAATTGAAAATACTAAACTTAAGTCTGATTAAAAAATTATCCCTGATGATACATATTTAAAATGATATTGAAACGCAATAATTTCGGTGCAAATTTTCATTTTCCACCTTAAATCATAATACGAGTACTTAAAGCTTTTCTCTTTAATTCCTTTTCAATTTACTTTTATTTTATTTCTGTTTTCTTGAAAAACAAACACAAAAAAAAAACAAACGTAATGGATTTCCAGCGGATGTTTTTCATTTCAAAGGTCACTCATTATTAACAAAATATTGAGTTTGTTTACATAAATTTTTTTGCAGTTTTTTAAATTTTATTTTTAAATTAATGTTTTATATATTTTAGAGTATTTTAAAGCATGACTAGTTAAAGTTAAAAAAATACTTCAACAAATCAATTACACGAATATCTATCTATCTATCTATCTATACCACACACAAAGAAAATCCCATCATTAAACAATTTTTATCTTTCTGAAATTCCCAATTGAAAACGTATCATATTCTAAAATTTAATAAGAAACACTGTTTTATAATTTTTAGCCTCATAAATATCACCAGAAATCACGGTTTCATTTGTAGCACTTAAAGCCTGTTTCACGATGGCAAACAAATACGTTCGTTTTAATCACAAAATTAAAAAGTTTTGTTTTGTTTGTAATGTGAAAACTGCTATTAAATTCAAAATTACAATGAAGCTGTGGTTTTTATTTTCATTCCAATCATGCAACTCACCACCATATTACAAAATCAAACCTATATTTAATAATATTATAACGCCTCTCAGCAAATATTAATTTGATGAAGAAAAGTTTTTTTTGCGATAGAAATTTTAAAAACAAATATTCCAGATTTAGAAATTTTTAATACATAACTTTATATTTTCCAAATTAATATTTTCTTTCTACAATATAAAAATCTATTACATTAGTAACACTTTTAGCTCCTTTCTAATTTCTTAAATTTTGCTGGGAATATTTGTAGTAAATAACTATAATAAAAGTAAATAATTTAAATATCCTTGTACTGTAAATGTTGTAAATCTAAAATAATCAAACTAAATCTACTCCCTACAACAACAAAAAAAAAAGTGATTCCAAAAGCAACCGTAACTATATAAAAAATAAGTGTTAAATTCGAGTTATCGATAACATGATTTTCTGTAAAGAAAATCAAATTATTGCTTAAAAATATCTCCATAAAAGTTTTTTCTGTGATATTATTTTTATTTTTACTTAAGTTTTTTAAGAAAATTAAGTTCAAGCTCAAAAAATTTATTTTTCTCTCTAAACAGATTTAAAGTTATCGATAATTTTCTTTATATGTATATATAAACCGATAAGAATTTTTATGAAATTTTAATTGAGGGTAACAAAACCTTTTTTTCCCAATTTCTAGTTAATGATGTCATGTATTTCGCCGAAAATATATTTATCAATACATAGTAAGAAATTTAAAAAATTTCGATAACACAACTATTTATTAATTGTCAACATATTTTTCCTATTATCGATTTATCGGACATGAATATCTATATTCAACATGTTATCGATAAATTATATAATATGCATTATTCATGTTATCGATAAATTATATAATATGCACTATTCATGCTATCGATATATTATATTAACGATTGTTTCATGTTAATGATCAATTTTGACATCGATAACTAATTTTATCAACAAAATATTTGCTGAATAAATTGTGCTATCGAAAAAATGTTGCTAATAATAAATTATTTTGTACCCGAATTTCATCGATAATTTATGTTATCGATAAACTTGATTTATTCTATGTATGATTTTTAATAAAACGTATGTTATGGCTATCACAATTTTGTATGCAAGTAAAGTTATCTTTGACAAAAATTTTTACTAAAATTAAGCTATCGATAATTTATAGAATAATCTATTAAAATTCCGGTACATTAGCAATTTTCTATGAAAACCCAGTAATCGATTAATTTAATTTAATTTTCTATGAAAATCCAGTTATCGATAGTTTTCTTATATATTTATTGTGATAGTGCTGTTGCTCATAACATAATTTTCTATGAAAATCCGGCGTGTTCTAATGCGATAGCTAAACTATCGATAAAAAAAATAATTTTCTATAAAAATTAGGTTTTCAGTAATTTTTTTTAAATTTAGTTATCAATTGCATGACTTTCTATGCTCATCAAATTATCATGTTATCGAAACAAAATATCGAAAAATATAAAGTTGTTTTACAAAAATTTTGGGAAGTTTTTTTTATAAAATAATTTTCTGGGAAGACCCATTTATCGATGGTATACTCTAGCACGATAGTTATCGATAACACGATTATATAAAATTTCAGTTATCGAGTTTTCTTTTCAAATCAAATTATCAATTATATGATTTTCTGTGAATATTGAAATAAAAGAAACTTGACTTCAAAATCATTTAGCGGTAAATGGATTTTCTATTACCATCCAAGCAATATTAACATAACCTGCATTTAAATATTTCAATGAAATGTGTGTTTTGGAATCATTTTTCATTTAGGGATATTTTTATTTACGATATATTGATTGTTTTAAAGGATACCTGCCAATCATTGTAAATACAAACTTATAGCTGTTAGATATCTATTTAGTAATCTAATTGATATTGTGTAAATATGTTTTTGTAAATTTTTTAATCAGAACAAAAATCTAGTCAAGCAGTATACTCGTACTTCCCCCCTACTTAAGCTGCTTTTGTTTTAAATAATTTCTTCTTTTCACCCTGTGTTAAATGTTTGAGTTCGAAAATAAAACAACAAAATATTTCATATACAATTTTCTTTTAGTTACAACTTTGTTCTCCCCTTTTTCACTCTATCAAATTAAAAACTAAGATGCTTTTCATAAAAACCAAATAAGAGAAGAAAAAAAAATCGCAAAAATTGAAAACTTTTAAAATTTAAAACATCAATTCATTCATTTCAAACATTGAGCTTTTTTTATCTAATGTGTATATTTTTTGTAAGTGGTTTGGTATATTTGATAAACGTTTTCTATTTTATTAAAAACAATTGTTTTAAAAAATTTTTCAAAGCACCAAGTAAATTTTGGTACGGCTGGATTGTGAGTGACTTGTTGAAAGTATTTAAGAAGAAGAAGAAAAAAAGAAGAGTTAAAAATTCGCACAATTTGTTTGTTGTTTAAATGCACCAATTAAAAGCAGAAACATAAGTTAAAAAAAATTTTAACTTCTAATCTAAACAAAAAACAGAAATAAAGTAAGAAAGAACTTTAGAGTTTTTTACCAAATGAAATTCTTGTTAAAAAAAAATGGCAAAAGCATCTTCAGTATTTAAAAAACACATTTTTTGTTTTTTCGGAACATCACGTATTAATTCTAGATGATGTAGTTTATAATCAGACTATGGGACCTGGCGCCACCTTGGACAAGAGACGACCAGACTTGCGTGACGAATTGGGCTACATTGCACCACCCAACCGTAAGCTGCCACCAGTGCCCGGCTCCAACTACAACACCTGTGATCGGATTAAGCGAGGTACAGTTATAAGTAAGCATCTAAATTTTCCAAAACAACATTTATTAATACATTTATTCTTTTCTTTGAATTTCCTTTCAATTTGTTTCGATTCGGTTACCACAAAAAAACATCGCTTCATTTTGTATTTCGAAATTCTTGAGTTGCCAAATATTTTTTATAGTAAATACTATTTCTCTGAGAGTGTAATAACCAAGAGAGCTTTCACCAAGGATTTGTTTAAAAGAAATCCGCAAAAAAACATAATGATTTTCGCAAAAGCTTAAGCTTTATTAGTAATGATTTCTTTGCTTAAAAACATCTTAGTAGAATTTGAAAAAAAAAAAATTATTTTAGTTTAAAAAAATTCATACTACAAGTATATGCACAGTGTTGCTTTTCAATTGTTTGAAACAGAAAATATAATTTGGTTCTAACGTCTGATTCTGGCAGAGGAATTATTTATTTTTGCGTGTATCGGGATTTTATATAAAAAAGTGTTGAAGTTTCCCACTTTTAACGATTTCCTACTTCGGTCTATTTAGAGACTTATGAAAAAATCAAAAAATATTGTTAACCTTGACCTAAAAGATTTTTTATCCATAAAATAAAAATGTTTGTCATCGCGAATATAAAAAGCTTTTTCAACGCTAATATAAGTCGATAAAAAATTTTTATTATTGCATTGTATATTGTTGACCGCTTTTTTCAGATTTCGAACTTTAATATATTAAGGCAGTGTTTTTCAAACGGTACTTCCCGATGAAGAATTCCCAGGATCCCGCACATTTTCCGGGAAATTTTTGCGGTTTAAATTGCTCCCTAGAAAACACGTTCTCTATCCAAAATGTAATTGTTACACAATTTTCGATGACTATTTACCACAACAATGTGCAAAAAGTTTGAAGACCGAGGCATAAACTTTCGAAACGGCGTTATACGAAAACATATTTTTTTGTGTAGTCTGCCAACATCAGAAGTCGGAATAAGACTTAAAAGCAATCATCAAGTGATTGAGTTCTATAAAAAATAGTTTTATGCAGATTATATTTTCAATGTTCAATGTTCTCTTCGGAGCTTTGCCAAGCAAAGGGAACGTTCTTTGCGTTTCTAAAAAATGTTCGGATCTTATCTTTGCCTGACTCTGCCCCTGGAAAAAAAACTATGAAGATATGACTCAAGTTCAAAAAATCAAACTCAACATCACTCTTCTTATCAAAGTTTTTTATCTGCTATAAATCACTTGATATATTTTCATACTATAGCCCCACTGTGCATATACATATTTTGTTTATCTACTTAAGATTTGTATCTGCATGAATATTTTTATTATAAATGTTGTTGAAAATTTAGATCAATAATTATAGTTAATGTTTTATGTAGAAAACTATTATTTTTATAAAAAAAAACTGGTTAAAGTCAAAATATCGGTAGCTTTTTCAAGAAGCGACGAACTAGCGAAAAAAAAGTTATAATAATTACATGTCGCTGCTGTTTGCATATCGGGCAGATCAACTTTCTCGATCTCTTCGCGGTAAACTTGGCGTTCTGACGGCATAAAGCTTCGATTGTGGGCTTTCAAGTGTTGAAATATTTTAAATTTATTGATGAAAATGTGCCACATTTCACGAATGTGAAACATTATTGAAAGAAATATGTATGTAACTAACACACATGATGATGCTATTGTGAGTCGCTGCACGATGAATTGATAAACCCAAATAACCTCAAAATAAGCGAGAACTATGAAATACAGTGTTGCCAATACAAAGTTTTCCGGCTAGCATAAAAATAAAGATCCCTTTCGTAAATGAATCGCAATGCTTCACAATGGGCCTTACCATGGCTGCGGTATTTCGACTTCGACTACATAATTTTGCGTTGTTCTTCAAACAATTACATACACGCCCGTACTCAAAGTCGAAATATGGCACACACGATAAGGGGGCATACTTTAATAACTATTTTAGATTTTTCCAACTCACTAATCCACTGCATCAGTGGCTCAATTCACAACCTATTGCCGGAGTCGTAGAGCGTACATGAATTGTTGGTAATTTCATTAAAAACATTTTTTGTAAATAAATGTTTATATAGCAATTACCAACAACGTTTGTACTAGCTACGACACCGCAATAAGTTGAGAATTGATCAAATTAAATGTTTCAATTATAAAGTCTTATCTAAAAAAAAAATATTAAAATTCCTATCTGGCAACACTTTTATATATTAATACGTAAGAAAAACGCAGACGTAAGTGCTTGCGAAGGAATATTAACGATATCGCTGAATAGCGTTCGTGAGCTAAGACTTCCTTTCGTAATCGTTAAACCGAATCTTTCTTTAAATTTTTTCCAGTTTTTTTCTTGTTACTAATCTTTTTTTTTTTCCTTTTAAATATTTTTTTGTATTAACTAAAGAAACATATTTCTTTTACATGTAACTGTGGCTTTTGTCGCACATTTTTATGTTGCTGTAAACTCTTTTTGTTTAAATAATTCGTTTTTGGTCTAAAATAAATGTTGTAAATACGATTTAATTAAAAAAACAAAAACAAATAAACACTTAAATCGTAACAAACAAAACAAACAAACAAACAAAACCCAAATCCCTGCCATACTTTAAAATACAAACACTTATTCGAAAACTATTTCGAATTCGAATGTAAAAATTAAAAATACAAAACTGTGAATTTGAACCAACCAGCTCGTGGTGGCATGCGTTCGAATCACTCAACTTGGGATCCCAGAAGACCCAATTTATATGAAGAACTAAAACCACCACCAATACCAGTTCATGGTAATCATTATGGTCATAGTCATGTGGTTAATGAATGTGCTTATAGACATCCAGGTGGGTTTTTATCAAAGACCGATATTTTGTTTTTTGTGTTTAATTTTAAGTTCATTGAATATAATGTCCATTTGTTTTGTATTTTACTAAAAATAAAACACTAACAATTATTTCAAATAAATTTTTTTTGGTTCTAAGGACGACTCTAACGAAAAGACGTTCTGTCGATAGCTAAATTGTAAAGATTTCGGGCCTGTCCCACGATGTGGACAACGTTGGACTTGTCGCACACTTACATTTGAAACAACAAAAAATCTTAAAATTTGTTTTTGTTTTGAATGTAAGTGTGCGACAAGTCGAACTTTATCGACATCGTGGGACAGGCCCTTCTTTGTTTTAAGTTAAAATTTTTTTGGTTAGTTTTTTTGTTTTTGATAACTCGTTATCGACAAAAAATTATAACAAAATTTGTTATCGATTATGCTCAAAACTTTTATCGATGACATAAAATGTTTTGTTAACATTACAAAATAACTTTCGATATAAAAAATATAATCACATTTATCCATCTCTGGTTTCTACGGACGGCTACAACGATAACACGTTACGCCGATAACAAAGTTATAATGATTTTGTTTTGTTAACATTTTTTGCTTTGGTTTAGTTTTTTAAATAACTCGTTATAACATTAAAAAATTTATTATCGATAACACTTAAAAACTTGTTATCCATAACATTAAAATTTTTTACTATCGATAACATTACAAAAAACTTTGATATCATTAAAATTAAAATATAAAAAATATGTTATGGATAATACAAAAACATAAAACAAAATTAATATTTTTTTATCGGTAAAATAAAAATTTGGATATCGAGAACACAACAATTTTGCTATCGAAAAAAAATTTATGATTTTGTTTTAGTTTTTCTAATAACATGTTATTAATAAAATTAAAAAAAATTATTATCGATAACATGCAACAACTTGTTATCGATAACATGATAATTTTTGCTATCGATAACATTACAAATATTTTTCGATAGCATTAAAATTAATAGCATTAAAAAATTTGTTATCGATAACGCAAAAAAAGTTTTTAATTTTTTTATCGGTTAAATAAAAAATTTGATATCGGATAAAAGAAAAATTTTGGTATCGAAAATAAAGACAAAATGCATGATTTCGATAACATAAAACATTTGTTATGAACAAAATAAATAAAAATTTTAAACGTAAAATTTTAATTGAAAATTCGTTATCGATAACATAAAATTATGTGTCGTTTTGAACATAAGAAACTTGTTATCGATAATAAATTTTTATTATTACCACTTAATTTCTTAGTTTTTTCATAATTTCTTTTTAATCAACCATTTTTCGATTAATTTTAATAAACTCTTTAACTCTAACGGTCGTTTCTAACGGTCGTTTCTAACACATCAGTAATTGTAAGTAATAATTTCTAATTATAAGATTTATTGTAAATAATAGAAAACAAAACAAAGCATGTCTCTGAAGTATATAATAATCACCCTTTTAAGCGCTCACCTATTCATTCACACACTTCAAAGCTGAAGCCACTAAAAATACCACACACAAACACTTCACAGTTAAAACCAAAATTATGTCTACATCATACTAACAAATAAAATTGTTTTTTCCAATTACTAAATCATCATATAAAAAAGGCATGGAAGATGAAATTTGTCCCTATGCTACCTTCCACTTATTGGGCTTCCGCGAAGAAATGGATCCCACCAAGGCCATGAACTTCCAGACCTTCCCCCACCAAAATGGACATGCCCCACCCGGTCATGCCGGCACCATGGGACCAGCCGGACATCCTGGACACATGCACTCTCGTTCTGGTTCTCAGTCTATGCCACGTGCCAATCGTTATGCTCGCAAGAATAGCCAAGGAGGACAATCGTCGATCTACACCCCAGCTCCTGAATATGATGATCCCGCCAACTGTGCCGAAGAAGATCAATATGTGAGTAGAACATTGAACATCTAAACACAGATTTTCCTACTTTATTTTTAAATGTTTTGCAGCGCCGTTACACCCGTGTCAACTCTCAAGGAGGTAGTTTATACTCTGGCCCTGGTCCCGAATACGATGACCCAGCCAATTGTGCTCCTGAAGAAGATCAATATGGTTCTCAATATGGCGGTCCTTATGGCACACCTTATGATCACTATGGTTCTCGTGGCTCCATGGGCAGACGTAGTGTTGGTCAGTACTCAATTGTAAACTTTTTACAATTGGAAAAAAAATCTTAAAAGAAAACTTTTACTTCACACACAGGTTCCGCTCGCAATCCTGCCAATGGCTCTCCCGAACCACCACCACCTCCACCACGCAATCATGACATGAGCAATTCCTCTTTCAATGACTCTAAGGAAAGTAATGAAATTTCCGAAGCCGAATGTGATCGTGATCATGGACCACGTGGCAATTATGGCGGTAAGTTTAATTTCTTTTCTTTTTTATTTAAAAAAGAAAAAAAAGATTCAAGTTTTCGAAAATATTAAAATATTATTAAAGATTTTGAGCCATTTTTTGTGTATAAAGTGCAGAAAGTCTTTCACAAATTTCTAACACAATTGTCTTATTCTATATTTTTTTTTTCAAAATTTTATTCATTATTTCTTTTTTTTTCTTAATGACAAAATTCTTTTTGGTTGTAAATAAAAAAATTTAACAGAAGATACTAAAGATGGTGAGTGTGTTACTGGAAAGAATTTGAAAAAAAAACATTTGTCATTTATCCACTTTGACATTTAAACCATTTCGAAACATTTACCATTTTACTCAAAAATAAAATCATTCCAAAGACACAAATCACTCATTAAAAGTCATCTTATCTTCTTTATTGTGTAACAGAGAAGAAACAGGGGAAGGAAGATTTGTTTAGAAAATGCTAAAGAGGGTTAAGATTTCAGTCCGTTAAATTCCCGCTAAAGGCCGTGACACACTCACTCTCGTACACAATCGTGCGATTTTTGAGAAAATACAACCCTGGTATGATGGCGTCTATGAAAATTTTCAAAAGGCAATAACAATTCATCAGAACAGGGTTGTATTTTTTCGTAGGTCGTGCGATTGTTTGGGATAGTGTGTCACGTTTGATACCATTTTACGAAAGGGATAGAAAAGGACCATAGGACCAAAAGTTACCTGGCTTGAAATGTTCCACAAAAAATGTTCTTCATTGTATTTTATATAAAACAGCCAAAGACATAAAGTTTTGACTGATTTCTGGTTTTGAAATTTGTTGTATCACAGTGGAATTTTATGAAAAATTTTTTGTATAACATTTTGAACCGTGATGTCGCCGTTTAAAGGTACTTTTTTTGTCTTTTTTGCAAAATACACAAAATTTACCCACACGGAGTCAAGTCAGAGGGTTAAAATGTTCCAAGAAAATATTCCTCGTAAGATTTTACATAAAATTGTTTAACTCTTCTTATAGCTAAAATATAAGAGTTACATGATTTTCAATAACGAAACAAAAGGCTAGGAGTTTCAATCCCCCTTTCCTCTATCAAAAACAATCGTTAGAACCCTTTGATATTTTCCATGATTGGAAAACTGTTTGGGTTTATGTCAAAAAATCCTAGTTCACAACAACAAAAACAATCCCTGGAATTAGTTTGCTTTTAAAAGGATTTTGCAAGCCTGATATACTTATTTTTACAACCCTGTATATTCTGTCATTGATTCATGTTACACATTCAATAAGTTTATTATTACATTTAAAATCATATAATATATCATTCTCAAAATCGATTCGAAAAATCATTATTTTTTTTACAATAAAATCAACAGCATTATTTTAAAACGAAATATATTTATTTTATTGCAATAAAAAATCATACTGTGTTTTGCAAAAAAAAAAAAAATTATATTTTTTTTCAAAATTTTTATATCTATAAATTATTATTCATTGGTTGTTTTTCTGGTTTAATTATTTCAATTAAAAGTTTATTTAATTTTACGCACATTTTATCATAATGCACATAATATTATTGAATCCATGTTTATTTATTTGTGACTAAAACAATATGATTTTGAATTTATTTTAGGACAAAAAAAAATATTTTAGAAAACAAAATTAAATGGCTTAATTATTATTAAGATTTAACATACAGATAAAGTGACTAATAAAAGTATACGTATATGGAAATTGATTTAAAAGCAAATATTTTCGAATGTTTCAGTGTGCTTAACTAATTTGCTAATTTCTCTGTTAATAACAAAACTTTAGTATTCAAAATTTGATAGTACAGTGCTTTTTAAAGTTTTTCATACACTTTGAAAAATATGCCTGTTGTTGTTGTACAATTTTTTGCCAGCTTTTTTTAGCTTATAAGCAGAGCTTCAAAAAGCCAGAAAAACATTAAAAGCTGCTAGTCAAAGAGATCAATATCCGCAGAATACTCGTACATACCCGAATATAAATAATATTAATTTTATGTGCTCTAAGCCGTTCGTCGATGTTATTTGTATCATTGATAAAAATCATTTTCAAGAAGATCAGGCCTAAAAGGCTTAACTATAGCAGAGATGGAGATTGCAAAGTTTCGAAGGACCATACAGAAACTGCAGCTATGGCCATTTGGCGGCCAGTAAAGTTGTACACAATAACTTAATATTCAATTTCAAGAAGAGCAGACTTAAACGGTCGCAATGCCTCAGTTACGCAGATTGCAGTGCAGCATAAGGTTCGAAGGACCATACAAAAACTGCAACATATAACCATTTGGCGCATATTAAAGTTGTACACATTAACTTAACTTTTTCTTTTAAATATCTACAGCCTTATTTATAAAAATTATCAAGGCTTTATAAAGGTTTTTTAAATAAAATTTTTTTAAACAAAATTTTTCTTATTAAGCCTTTATAAAGCCTTAATAATTTTTATAAATAAGGCTGTTAAAAATTTGCGGCCATTTAGTTTTGTTTTAAGAAAAAACATTTTTTTTATATATAAATGTGAATAGTGCATGTACTTTTTTAAGATTTATTTATTTAATTTTTTTTTTCAATAATTCATAGTCATAACTTTACTAAGAGTTTAAAAAATTCGACTGTATATATTTTTTTTAATATTTTTTTATCATTGCCCGCCCAAAACAACGAACCACACCATCTTCCAAAACATTGCAAAATATAGTTTTGTATTTATAAGAAAATTAAAAAATAAAAAAAACACTGAAAATCTTTAAATTCTTAATTTTTATTATTTTTATTTCTTTTTCATTTCTTTTTTATATATATATATAAACCCAATAATTATTGGAATATTTAAACAAATTAATTAAACTCAAACCTGGCTCTTACTTATTATACGAACAAAAAAAAAATACTTAAAATAATTTTGGGAATTTGTACGAAACAAAAATACGAAATAAATACCTAAACAGCTGTTAAAAGATCCCCTCTGCACAAGGATCAACGTACTACCGAAGAGATGCGTAAATTAATTGAAAGGTAAAGTACTCGTTAACAAATAAAATAATAATAACAACAACAACAAAAAAGTCACGCTATATTGCTCAGTACAATTAAATTTTAAAGCCAGTTGCATTAAATAAAAAAAATCATTTAACTAATAAATAAATTAAAAATTTAAATATAAAGGGTCAGTTTAGGGTATAAGCTTTAACTTGATTTAAAGTTTTTTAGAGCTTTTAAAGCAAATCAAAACAATCAACACAAGAAATCGCTTAAAAATAAAGTGCACAGTGGGATGGTTTCCTTTAATTTTGTGCAAAAACTATAGGGAGCGGTGCTAGATCATTGAAAGTTGGCACCGAGCATTTTAATGTCTAAATTAAGCAAAAATGGAGGTTCATATAAATCGCCCACGCCCACCACCCATGAGCTCCCTACAAAGTATAGATAGAATATCTTTTAATATTTTGTTTATTCGACTAAAAACTTTATTTATTTTTCATCTATCATTTCCTTGACTACGTTTTCTAATAAATCATAAATACAAATTTTATATTGAAGCATTTCTCTACAAAACTTTATCATTCGATTTTCGAAATTGAATGGACGCAAAATATGGTTTTTTGCAACAAAAAAAATCCCACTATGCAATACCTATAATAATTTTCTGTGATTAGGCGAATGTCCTTATGATGTTTTTTTATATGTAGCTTTGCCTTCTTTGCCTTCTTTCTTTCTTAACTACAAATATTTTATAAAAAATATTTACGAAATTGTTTTCCAGCTCAAATTTCTTACAAATTTAAACCGAATTTCCAAAGAGCTTCCCTTCGAAGTAGAAGTTTTTGTTGTTTTTGAAAGCTTTTTTTTCATTAAAGTTTTCAAATACCCTTTAAGCAAACTGATCCTTTGTATCATTTTAAATATTAAAATAAATAGACTTTTTATACGATTATTTATTAAACCTTAATATTCATTGTTTTGTTTTTTTTTTCTACTTTCTATTCCCCATAATTTCCTCCCAATAATAAAAAAAATTAAAACCCTTTCGTTGATCTTAATATTTATCTCTAAAATAGTCGAAGACATTTGTAAGTTGTACTTGAATTGTTTGTTTCCTTTTTTGTAACTTGTCTTGTAGAAAGTAGTGAGTAAAATAATAGCAGATGCTAAACGTTAAATGTATGTTAGTACACGTTAATTATATACATATGTATATTTATATTTTTTGTATTTATTATTTTTTATTTTTTGGTTTTGGTTAAAGAGCATGACAAGACTTAATTTCTACTTTTTTTTCAATACATTTATTATTAAATAATAGTGATTATTTAATTTTTTTTTTAAATTATATTGCATGATTTTAAAGCTTTTTTGTAAGTTTTGGTTTAATATTAAAATTCTTTATTTCAATTTTTATTTTTTATTTTTGTATTATTTCTTTTCTTGTGTTCAAGAGTTTTAGTTAAGCAATCACAGTTTTGAAAACAGTTTATGAAATAAATACACTTAATAATAATAATAAAAAATCACAAATTGTTTAATTACAGCTTGAAAGCATAACAATACTCGTATACCAATTTTTTTCTTACGACCCGTTCAAAGTTGTTAGCGTGTTAATTAGAATTTGTATAAACTTTTAATTATAACTAAGTTTTCTTTACAATTTAAAAGCTATTTAGAGAGCTTTTAAGCTTATGAAAGAGCTTTTAAGTAGGCAAGAGTTTTTTTTTTTTGTGATATTAAAAACCCAGTGGGAAAAGGTAATGAATAGTAAAAGAGAAGGTCATGCATGTATAAGTTTTTATTCCAGAATTCATTACTGTTAACACAGAACATGTCCCAGGAAAGTAATGAATTATTTTAATACGCACGAGGAATGAGTTATATAACTCATAACACTCGTCACAAGCAAAAACTGTACATTCTTCTTCTGCAGATGTGGTAATGCACGTGGTAATCAATGTGTAATTATTGTGTTTGATCAAATTACCCTCTCCTTTCTAAGGGAATGCATTGTCTTGCTTTGGAAAATAATACATTATTTCTCCCATTATTTATGTAATTAATGCCTAATTTTTCAACTGGGAAATAAATCGATGAAAAAATTTATCTTTTTATGAATGTAAATCAGCTACGTCCAAGCCACATGCGCAATGTGCGAGCTTTTAGAAGAGAGCTTTGTACTTTCACACCAACAAGAGCACAACAGCCTATCACATCTGTGCGCCAACATTGCTAGCTGCTTTCTTTGCAAAGACACAAGAACAAATTGTAAGAGCTTTCAAAGCTTTTTACCTCAAATTCGAATTTTAATGTATACTCGTATGTTTTTGCACGTGGCAGATGTAAAGAAAAAAAGCGACAAAGACTCTCCTTATAAAGAAAGCTTTTATCATATTATGAGCAGTTCTGAAGAAAGAATAGATAAAAGCTATCAGCCAGAGCTTTTAATACTTTTCCTTAAGTAAATCTTTCCAGCTAATGCAGCTTATAACTTAAAATTTGTAGTCAAGTTCGATATGAACAACTTTGCTACCCCCTATCTTATTCCGGCATAGAGGCTGAAGAGGCAAGGCTTTCATTACTGCATAAGTCTTTAATTCCCTCTTTTCTAGAGAGGGAAACAGAAACGTCCATTTGATTTTTTTCAGAATGCACATACATACATATGTACATTATTATATACAAATATTAAAATCCGAAAAGATTTTTTATTTTCTGTATGAAGCATTTCGACGCAATTTGAGCTTATTTTTTCAGGGGATTTACATTGTAGTTCGAAACGAGAGAAAATGCTTTTGAACTTTGATGTTAATAACATACAAGCTCCAAAGCATTTGGTTTTTTATTTCAAGTTATAGAAAGCCAAATCAATCTTCAAGTAAATCAGATATAGAAATGAAAAGTTTTTTATATAAATAAACTGAGATATTTCGGCCCTCTGCTCTTAACAGTTCACTACTTTATATGAAAGTGAAAAGAAATTTTTTTAATAAAAATTATAAAAGATTTTAATACATGTCCCTTCTGTACAGATTTTAACATCCTAAAATATCTCCATCAGATTTGATTAGACCAAAGACAACATCTAGATTAATTTGATTTCCAGCAAAGCTGTACTCGTATACAAAAAAAAAGCTTTTGAGCTTTCCTAAGACATTTTTCACAAAAGCTCATAGAAAACGGCAAAATTTTATCGCGATTTTCATTAACAGATATATGGAAATATTATTTAGGACATAAATGTCAAACTTATAAAAAAAGTTACACAAAAAAAATCATATGTACACTAAAAGCTTGTTTAATTTGCTAAGCTGTAAAAGCTTAATACGTATAATAATGATTTTAACCAAAAATTTATATTCCTATATAATAATAATTCTTAATATTTTTTGACAAATGAAATATATAATAATTTCACCTTTTTAAACTTTTAAACTCTAGAAACGAAGCCGGTCCAAAACAACTCCAACAACAAAGTGGCGCAGGATTCACAGCCTACGATACTATGGCAGTGTAATTTGTAAATTTCGTCAAAAAGCAACAAGAGAGAAAGCATCGTCATTAAAAACGACTCCAAACTCTAAACAACATAATCACTCATTTATAAAAGATAAAATCGAGTGAACAATACGAACAAAACTATTTAATATTAAGTCATTTACATCCATGTAACTTTATAAACAAAAAATATGTCTTTTCTCCCCTCCACCCTAATTCTTAAAAAGCCATCAACATTAGGAATGAAACAACAACAACAACCTTCTCGAAACAGAAGACAAAGAAACCGTAATATTTTCCTTAAAATCAAGAAAATATTTCAAGTTTTTTTGTACAGCTTCTAAATTGTGCGAAAGCTAAAGAAAAAAAATATAACGAAAAAGTAATTTATGCATTTTTAAGAAAACTAAACATATTTAAAAAGAAAAATTTTTTTTAATGTATGTAAGTGTATTTTGATGGTAAATATTATTATATAAAATTAAAAAAAAAGAGATTAGTTTTAAAAAAAAATTTTTTAACTAATTTAAGTAAATACCAAAAAAAATTTAAAAAAAAACAGAAAAGCAGAAATATAATTCAGGAAAAGTAATTACAACACCACAGAAAAGATTAGTTTATTTAATTAAAAAAATAAAATAAAACTACATAAATATAGAAATTGTGTTGATGAACTGCTTACGAATTGGAGGAGATTAGTGGTTTTTAGGAGTTTTAAAAAAATCTGGACTTAAAAGGAAATTTCTTTCGGCACCAGAGATTCAGAAACATGTGTCAAGCAACATATGTATACTATAACATTTTAAGAAACACATGTTTTGCAACATATGCTGAGAAAAATTATATTCAACAGCATACATAATATGGGAAACATATACTGAGCAGTATATTGCCAGCAACATAGTTTAGCGCTCATTTAGCAATATCTGCAAAGAAACATATCGTGAGCAACTTGTGCTGGGCAGCATGTTTTCAACAATATATTTTGGCAACCTTTAGTAAGCAGTTCATGTTTCACGATATATGCTACATGTGATAAGCAGCATATTTCCAGCAACATTGTTTGGCTACATATTTTGCAACATTTTCAAAGAGTTTTAAGTATAATTCTGCATGCATCTGATGCTATAGGAATTTTGCCAACACTTGATTGTTTAAGCATCCGCAACATGTGGCTTCAACATTTGAAAAAAATGTTTCAAACGATATTTAATACGACTGTGAACATTTTTTCCCTATGATTGTAGCATAAAACTATTTTATAATACGTATTTTGCCAGCCATTTTCTTATTAACGACTTTAAGCAACATGTTGCACACCTTTCAAAAACACTTTTTAAAAAGTCTAGCTAGAAAGCTGGAATTGATAATTTTTTGCTGCTTTCAGCAACATGTTTTTTTCTTCAAGTTTTAAATGATATTTAAAAATTTTTATTAATTGTGATTTTTAAATTTTTTTTACCGATAATATCTTAATATTTACAAAAGTTATCGGCCATATGTTTACCAATATTTAAAACAAGTTTAATAATTTCTGCATTGAACTATAAAAGTATTCTTGCATCAAAAATTTAAAACTTTGGACTATTTTTTTGTGATTATTTCAAAACCAGATTTTTGGTTTTTAATTTAGAGCCTTAAAATTTATAACGTAAATTTTTTTCACGCAAATTTTTTTTTATGTGAATAGAATGATAAAAGGCTTTAGCTATAGTATTTTGATTGATATTCAAAACATTAAAACTTCAAGCAACATGTTGCTCTACATTCAAATGTTTTTTTTTAAATTTAATTTAAAAAGCATTAAAAAATTTAATAGAGATTTAAGAAGAAGTGCTGAAAGCAACATGTATTTAGCAACATCTTTCTATATACTAATTCTTATTATCAACATGATGTGTCAAAGTGCAAAGATTTAAAAACTCTAAATTAATAAGAAATACATAATATAAAATCATATAAATTATTATAAACAGTTTTATGCTTCGCAACATGTTGCTAGCAAAGTAAACATGGCATCTCTTGGTCTTAAATGTTGAAATATTTCACACTTTATAACACCACGCCACGTCTTAAAGTATAAAATTTTTTATAAGAACGCGAGCATGTTGCTAAACACGGTTTTACAGCTAAAAGTCCTTGTTGGTTACCCAAGAGCTTTCATAAAAAAAATTCAACCGCATTTTTGCAACATGCATTTCACTACAAAACTTTGATGTAAAAGACCACTAATTCTTCTCAAAATCTCAGTAATCAACAAATTTCTTTAGATTTAAAAAAAAGGACTTCAGCACAAATCTTTATTTAAACATAAGACAACAACAACAAATTAACAATGACCACTTGAAAATATTGCAGTAAATTTAAAAAAGAATATAATTAAGTATTTTTAAAGGATATTGATTTAACTTTTAGTATCTTTTTTACTTAAAAAAAATCTCTTAATTGGAGAAAAAGCAACATGAGAAAAGTCATTAACTAATTTGCCATTATTTTGAAAAAATAATTATTATAGTTGAGAAAACATATTATTGATTGTAAGTTCTATAATTTAATGTACTCGTATAGGTATTTATATTTATAGTTTGATTTTGATATAATTAATGGATCCTATTAATATTTACACAAAACAAAAATCAAACAAAACAACAAGTTTTTAAAGGAAGACTTGTTTTTATATAAAAAGTGAATAAACGTGTGATGTTTATGGTAGTCATTTCTAATTTTATGTTTCATAAACTTTAAACAAATATTAAGACATCATTTTTGTGGGTAAAAAGTGAAAAAGAAAAAACAACATACACAATTTTGTATGCAAACATGTTGCAAGGGCGTATTCGGTTTAAAAATGTTGCAGGAATTCAATAAAAAAAATATGTAATGAATTGTGTATGTCAGAAGTACATATAGCTGATAAGCAACATGTTTATGAACATGTTTATAAACATTTTTATGAGTATTAAAGCTATTGCAGCAAATGCAAGTCGTTTCAAAGGGATATAGAATCACTCGCAACGATGCCTTTTCCAAACGTTACATTTGGAATAGATAAAAAAAATTTCTCCAGACATTTTTGTGGAAATTTAATAAGAAAAAAATCATTTTTTAAATGTCTTATTTTATTGCAACACATTTATAAACTTAATATATACGAATGTTGCAGCAACCTCTAGCAAGATTTGCAATTTATAATTGTATAAAAAGTAAAAGTTCTATATATATACAGCAGCATGTTTATGAATATGTTTCAGAGTTTCTTAAAATTTGCTACAGCAACATGTTTATAATTTTATTTTTTCACTTTTAGCTTGATTGAAATGTCTTTATTTAAGCTTATCTTATGTTTAATTTTTAACAACATTTAATTTTCTTTAATTTAAATAGTGCTTCCCTCATTTTTGTCAAATCCTTAAAACATCACTCTCATTTGTATTATACAAGCGTTAATGCTATTGTAATAAATTTTTTATTTGTCTTACTTTTACAAGACCAAAAAGCTTTAACATATTATTGTTTTGATTTTATATTTTTCATTTTTTTTTTTTTTGAATCCTTATGGAACAATCTTATATTTACTTTGAAAAAGAAAAATTATTTATATATTTATTATTATCTTTATTATTAAGATGACAAAACTATTTTATTTGCTTTATTATATTTCTTTTGATTAAAAACAAAAAACAGATAATATTTTAACTAAACGTTTTAGTAAAATTGTTTTAATTTTTATTTGTTTATTTTAATTTTGAGAAAAGGTTTGTATTTTCATCTAATTTAAAAATATTTTTTTGCTCCACAAAAATTTTTAACAAATATCTACAAAATGATAAGACTGAAATTAATAAATTGCTCAAAATAAAATTTTTGAAGAAAACTAAAATTTATGTGGATACAACTTAATAGAAATTTTTGGAGAGCAAATACGTATAATTTTGCTGATTTTAAATTAATACTTAAAAGTGTCCACAAAAAACAATGATTTGGTGAAAGGTTTTGTTCAAATCTCTAAGGAACTTGTTGCTCAAGTGTTTATTAAGTAAGCATTTGAAAATTTTTGTTCAAAACGTTAAGCAGCTTGTTGCTCAGGTGGTTATTAAGCAAGCATTTTGTTTAGCAACATGTTGCTGACAACTTTACATTCCCTATTTTTATTGAAAAGCATGAACATTTTTTTGCAATATCCAAGTAGAAATGTTGCAACAAATTTCGCCAATATGTTTCTAAAATAACAAATAAATATTCTAAATTTTATTCATAAAAAACAAGATTAAAAATTATACAAAACTGCAGCAGCGAATTCTAGGTAATTTCTGGCTATAATATTATGTACTGCAAACTTTCAGAGTTTTGAATTTGCCTTCTAAAGCTTCATTTAAGAACTAATGTAAAAAAATTTCAGCAACATTTCAGTCAAATAGAACATTTGCTTACCTTTGTAGCAAAACCATGTATTACAACAAAATAATTATCTATGGTTTTTTTGCGCAGCATGTTGCTAAGACAAAATTTAAAAATACATGCATATTTTTTGCAGCAACATGTGAATATGAATTATACATATTGGCTAGATGCTGCATAATAAACATAAATTCAGAAAAACTAACCTTAAAAAAATTTAAGTCTGTTGTAAAATTCCTTCAGTTTAGAAACCCAGTTAGTTGCTAGCAACAAAGAAACCACAAAGAGATTTCATATTATATGATCATTTAAATGAACAACTTCCGTGTAATATTACTGATCTGTTAATCAAATAAATTCGCTCGAAACTATTTCTACAAATAATTGGGTAACTTATACGTCTTTATAATTGTTTCATTCACAAGCTACTGATAATACCTCTTTCTTGTTTCTTCTCTTTAAACTTTTAGCAACATGTTTACAACTATATTTGTATTGAACTCTTTCAGTAGCTTGTTTTAGGCATAAACCGATGATCGAACCCCTTGAAATCTAAATGAATTTGATTAAAGGTTTGTGTCTAAAACGAGCTACTGAACGAGTTCGATACAAGTTTACATACAACAGAGTTTAGGTTTTTACATATACCACGTCAGCACGTGGGCAACTTGTGTCCAGCAACATTTTTTTTTAATTAAATATTTACTTAAAAATAAACAAAAATTGGAAGGCAAATATATCAAACTTAATAAAACATATAGGTATATTAGGATTGTTGCATATCAAGCGGATAGAAACGTTCCTAGCAACATTTTAAAACAACAAATTTTTTTTAAAGCTTTGAGAAGAATATAGCTGTGAAAATATTTCAAACTCTGCTTATACTTTTTATTTTCAGTTTCCAGTAACAAGTTTCAAGCACTTCTGTAAAAAAAATATTTCAGCATGTACCGAAAATTTAGCCAGACACATTTATGAGTCTTTTAATATTTGAAACATTTCTGTGAATATAATATTTTTGCATGTGGAGAAAAAGTATTCAGGAACATTTTTATAGAAAAAAATTTTAAGGGAACAAAATCAAATTTTATAAAAATATATAGAATAGACATGTTGCTAGCAACAAATTTCCTAAAAGCTTAGAGATTTCATGCTATGTTCACACTTCCTATATTCAGCTTCCAACCATAAATTTGAAACATTTCTATAAAGAAGATATTTCAGCAGTAACGAAGATGCATCCAGCCACATTTTTGTGTCATTTAATATTTATTTCCAAAAAAATTTTAAACTTTCTACAAAAATGTTGCCAACAAAATGTTATAGCAACAGGCTATTTATAAGCTTTAAGCAGAAATTCCCTGACGAATTTTTTAAAACTTTTTTTTCATTTTTCCTTTATCCAGCTAAAAGCAACATGTTCTTGTTAAAATTTTAATATTTGTTTTTGTGCAAAGAATAAATTCGTTATGCGGCAAAATTTTACATACACAGATGCATGTTTGCAACATTTGATATTTATTGAAAAGGAATTCAAGCAAATAATTAATGAAGTTTCATTGTAAAGTGTTTATAAGTAGTAATATGCTAAAATGTTGCTAGCAAAATTTTGCATAAATAATGTTTATAACAAGATTTGGCAAAAATCTAATAGGATAGTGCAATATGTTACAGGCAACATTTCACATGTTGCTGAAATTTGAAATTTTGTTTTCCCATGAATAGTGAAAACTAATTTCTCAATTTCATGAAAAAGTGCTAATAAGTAGTAATATGTTAAAATGTTGCTAGCAACATTTTGCATAAATAATGTTTGTAACAAGATTCAGCAAGATAAAAGAAATACTATTTTTCAAGATTTTCTTGATGAGATAAAATTATTTGGCAAACATTTAATAAGCAAGTGTAAACTGTTGCAGGCAACATTTCAAATGTTGCTAAAGTTTGAAATTTTATTTGAATAGGGAAATCGAATTTCTCAATTAGCAAACAAGCCATTTGCAATAAAATATAAAAAACCCTCCTATTGGCTCCTACGCTCACATAATTTACATTACACCATAATTACTCTAAATAATTTACTATTATCCAAAATGGCTTAACATATGTATGATTTTCATTTCATTTTAAATATAATTTGCTTGAAATAGAAAAAAATAAAACTTAAGAGGCTTTTTATAGTTAATTTAATTTTAAAACAAATTAAGATAATTTTAATAATTAATACTAGTTTATATATATGATAAATAATAATATATAAATTTTGAGAACTTTTTGAATAAAACAAATTTTTTATATAAAAAAAAATTATAAAAAAAATACCAAAATTTATAACTATAAATGTAGTGTTGTGAAAATTAACTATATGGCTTAAATTTTTTTAAATTAAAACAAACCAGTATATATACATATATACATATTTCCAAACTTACAAAATTATATACATAATATAAATACTACTGAAGAAAATATAACAAAAAATAGCATTAAGAAATATCATTTAATAAATTAGAATTAAGAGAGTTAATCACATTAAATTTAAATGAAAAGCTTACAAAATTTACCTAAAATTAAATACATACATAGTAAAAGCGTTCAGATTAAATTTACTCACTTTTCGGAAAACATTATAATTATAGAAATTGAAAATCAAAATTAAAAATAATTTTAAACTTACTTGAATATAAAAATTTTTAACTCAATAAAAAAATAAAAATATTTGGCATAGCAGTTTGACTAAAATTAAAAATTATTTAATAAAAATTTCGGCTTGAGCAAAATTTCGCATTAAAAAAAATTCAAATGTTGAAAAACTAAAAACTTCATTGAACCCATTAAAAAAATATCACATGAAAATATAATTAACACGGAAAAATCAAAAATGTTTGAAGGCACAATTAAATACTTTAGAAAACGTAGTAAAATTAAAGTTTCTGTTATTAAATAAATATTTAATAACATTAAATGGCAACAAAACCGATTTAAAAATTATGCATGCACTTCGAGTATGTTGCTGGCAACATGTTGCGAGTGTTTTAAGTATGAAAATATTGCAAACTATCGAACATATTACAGCAACACAAGAAAATTTTATGATATTTGGAATGAATATGTAAAAATACTTTCTGCAACATATTCTAAAAGAAAGCCTGGTCATAATATAAGACAGACATACTCCCGCCCCTTACATATTAATGTAGGGGTACAAAAAAATATTACATTTCTAATTTTTTTAACTTAAATATATGCAAAGTTTTGCTGAAATCTCTACTCGCGATAAAACTTAATAAAAAAATTAAATTATAAAAAATTAAACATAAAGTGTTTAGCAACATGTTTGTGAAGAATACAACAAGCATTTTGCTAACTTATTTAGGCAGAAATATATTCTTCCAAATCTTCAATAAAGTAAATTTATTTTAACCATTTTTTTTTAATTTTGCAATAATAACGTTTTGCAAAAAGCAAAATTCAAGCCATGCTTTCTAAAATTAAATGTCTGTCAAAATATTTTAAATTAAAAAACAGTGTGGCCAATTGAGCAAGAATATTGTCTGGCAACACTACAGAAAGCATTTATTTACAGGTCGCCTGTTATTACACGGTATTATCTACTTGCCAGTTAAGTTTTAATAAATTTCTCAAAATATTTATTAAAGTAACTCCCATGAAAATCATCATTAGAATGCAAGACAAATCTCATTAATTTTATTATTTTTAAATAGTTTTTAAAACTATTTATCAATTTTAATAATGTTCCCTATATATTGCTACCGTGCTTTGTCTCAGCTTTCAGATATTTTTGATTTTAACTGTGTTAAACAAAATTTTTAATTCATATTTTTACAAAATAATATTTCATAAAATATGCCATAGCAAACAAGTCTCACAAACATAAAATCAAAATCTCATCTTGATCATTCAATAACTCATAAATCGTGCATTTATAAATAGAAACAACTCATTCAAAAGAAATATTTTCAAAATCATGATAGAAATACATACGTATTATATATACAATTACATTTATATAAAATATTACTAAAAGCAGTTCATTAAATTTAATAAAACGAAAAATATATTAAAAAAAAATTAATCCCAAAACACTTTCGCACAATTAAGAAAAAAAAAACAGAGACTTCATTCCGAAAGTAAATACCAAAAAACTCTCTTTTTTATACTAAATATTAAATAAAAAATATTATAAAAACAAACTTACCCAAAAAATTATACACTGAAAAGAAATAAAAAATAAGATTCAAATTAGTTGTGAAAAAAATTTAAATTCTTCGTTTAATGTCAGGTTATAAAATTTCAAACTCCCATATAAATATTATGTAAGGAATTATGCCAACAACAAAAAAAATAAATAAACACATAAATCTATTAAATACTCATAAACAAATATAATTAAACATTATTAATTATATCATATTCCCAACATTTATGCATTGCAATAAAAATCATTAATAACAATATCAAAAATATTTATATAATAGAAAGCGAAAAAATCATGAAACATTTAATTCCACATTAATTGATAATTAAACACATTAAATATATATATATATATAGTGCATATACATACATATAAATAACTTTTATTCAAACGTAACAAAATAATGAAGTAATGAAAAATCAACCATTATACTATATAGACACACACAAATACATATACACACAAAATTAATATATATATAATTATATATTAAATAAACAAAATACACAGAAAATTACACAAAAAATTAAACAATTTCATGTTGAATCAATAAAAATACAATAAAAATAAATTTAAATATGTTTCAATTGTAACGGGTTTTCACTAAGATTAAAGATAAAGCAGTTTTACACAACTTAATGAACAGTTTTACCGAAGTACGGGATTACGCACTGTGTTATCTGATTGCTGAATTACCTGGTGTTGCCACCAGTGTGATGTCAATACTGAGGCTAACAAATAGATGGCGGCTTTTTTTTTTGCCACACATTAAACAGTGGTGCTGATCAGCAATGAAATGTGCAATTTTATTTAGGAATGTCAAAACATGTTGTAATTTTTCTTTTCTTGCTCTTCTTCTTCCTCCATCACAACTTCATTTATCTCCAGTAGACCCAAAAAACTCGAAGCTTATATTGACTCTATATACATAAATAATTTCTTAATGAAGTTTTGAGGGAAAATCAGTGAACGATCAACTGGTATATGCAACTTAATTGTACATATGACCAGTTGCTACTTGTAGGGCCCGCATACCATTATACGCCTTGAGCGGTAGTTAATAACAGATGTTAAAACAGATTTCATACAAGTGCTAGAAAAAAGCCCTACATTAATAAGGTAAAATATCGTATACAAGGACTTTTTTGTTTTGGAGCAAAGTAATATTTACCGATGAAAGTAAATGCAATGTAAACCGCATAAACAGAAAAAAGTATTCACCAATTAATGTTTTTAATTAAGAAATTAATTGATTCAATTAAATTTTTAATTGTATTGATTAATTTTAGTAGAAAAACTTAATTGATATTATCAAACTGTTTATAGGTGAAAATTTAATTAATTTTTTAATCAATATTACAAATATTTTAATTGATATTACAAAATTATTCATATTACTTTCTTGTGTGTACAGAGCTCACCGAAAAAATTTTAGACCTACAATACATGGTTATGTTTTGGGGCGTAGTGTCAGTCGCTGGAGTGGGAAATCTTCATATGGCTGTCGCCATTATGTACCACAAATATACATTAATATTCTAAGTAATAATCTTCGCGAAAAAGCGGAGAAATTGGGTCTGGCAAATGATTATTACTTCTACTAGGATAATGATACTACGCTCTAGACACTAAGACCCCAGATTTTTGAAAATATCTTTGTAAACTGCAAAAAAATACACGTTTTACGCGAATAGCTCGAAAACGCTTCTTAAGAAAAATAAATTAATGCCATATTCGTGTAGTATATGTAAACTAATTTCTTATTTAAGTTTTCAATAAAATGTAATAGACATTTTCATTTTAATTCAATTATTTTCTTTGAGTCAACAGTTTCACGAGAATACTTTATGATTTGCCGACTTATATGTGTCTCTCATTACAACATTGAGATACTGTATAACAACTGACTTTTGCTAAACAAGACACGGAAAAAAGAGACCTCTGCTATCCAATTTTTTGATTGGCCAAATACATGAAAATCGTGACAGTCTAACAGCAACATTTCCACACCCAACCCAAAAATAAAGAAAAACTACGTTCGCAAAAAAAAAACAGCATAAATAATACAAATGAAATACTTTGTGGAATTTACAGCATCCCTCAACGCGCACAAAGTCTTTTAAGGGATGCTGTTTGTTAAGGGATGATTTTACTATTCACAAAAGGAAGAAGACATTTTGCATAAGCCATGTCTTTTGCTTAAAACACTAATTAGTTAAATTTAATAAATTGGAGCAGCAAATGGCTGCTTTAGTGGCCTGCTAATTGCATCTCATTAACTTGCCACACATATACGAGTAGGCTGCTTTCAAGCCTACAATGAAGTAACGAGCCAAAGGGGATTCGCATGTTTGTAATAGATTTATGAAATTATTCACTCACAAATTACTCATAAGGAAGAAAAATACATTATATGATGTGTGTCAGTTGAAATATAAGTATTTTCAAACTAAATAATTTACAGCATGTGTTAAAAATATACAAAAGTACATTATTACACTTTAGTTAGTTGCTGAAGCCTTATAAATAGTAAAAATGTTTCAGTGCCTCTCATCCTTGGTATAAAAAGGAGTCGTCTACGCAAATGCCGCTTAATGGAAATCAAACACATACTCGTAGTTTTTCCTAAGTTGCGGTGTTTGGGTATTCAGTTTCTTTACTTACATTTTATGTGCCATTATTTTTGGGTCACTTGTTAAATAGATTTTCTTACATGGTTTTGTTTGTACTTGCACTCCATGCCGTTACAGTGGGGCAACAGCAAGCAAATCATTAGATTAAGTTTTAGAATTTTTTTTTAATTAATATAATTGCTTGTTCCAAACTAAACTGAGCAGCAGCAACTACTTGTGAGGTGGATTTCACTTAAGTAGACAAAGGGAACTCTTGTCATTTTACTTTCAACGAAATTTGGAGCAATGAAGTGTGTTGTGGCTAAGCACCGGTATAGATCTAGCTATTTGAATAAAATTTGACATGCAACGAAAATAATTAAAAATGGTTTCTTACTGTTGGTTAAGCATGTTTAGATGCGTTTCATTACTGCTTAAGAAACTCGTCATTAGACTTTAGCGATGAGGCAAAAAAGCTTACAAAACCCCAATGCTTATAGACAGATTCAAAATAAATTATTGGGAATTACAAAACTTCAAAACACCGCCAAACAGAGATTATAGACCGAATTATGGAATGCAGGCTGTTGATGGTCCTTCAAATCGAATTATAACTGCATATGTAAACAAGAAACTAATTAAAAACCAAGACAATCAGCCTGATTAAGGTTGCCGTATTTCGACTAAAGCTAATAATAGATTAAAGAACACCGCAACATATTTTCTTAATATAGTACTAGACGTATTCGAAATATGCCCATCGTAATCAGGCTGAATATTTATTAACATGAATATTTTTTGTTTGTAAT
The DNA here is from genome assembly GCA_936439885.1 of Nowickia ferox. Classification (NCBI taxonomy): domain Eukaryota; kingdom Metazoa; phylum Arthropoda; class Insecta; order Diptera; family Tachinidae; genus Nowickia; species Nowickia ferox. Next base: position 9,935,877 of record OW387027.1, on the reverse strand, counting down.
TGATTATACATTTCGTTTCTGCTTAACTCAACTCAAAGAAACCAAAAGAAAAATTCTTGAAAAACGCTAAAAAAAACTTCTATTGTTTCTAGAAAAAACTCTCAAAATGTTAAAGCAACAATGAAATGCATATAGACATCGCTTAACCTGCAGCAAATAAATTTCACTTACAATATAATTATGACAATATGTCGAATAATAAATTCTTGAAGAATTACTTACACACACAAACATAATAATTTAAAAAGCCTCAACCAAAAACTTCACAACAAAAGTTATTATTTGATTTTTAATCTGCTTTTTTTTTGGTTGAAGTCTTCTTAAGCAACAACGAAACATCAACAAAGCAAATATTCTCCTTCTTAATAAATTACAGACTTAAGGTCAAATAAAACTACTTTGGTATTTTTAAATTAATATTTGTTTTAAAATCGGTCCCACTATGGAGCGTAAGTTGACTGTGGTTGAAATATGAATACCCTGTTCTCCTACTTGCACGAGTGTGTTTATTTGTCTGTGGTTGTTTGTTGGTTAGTTTCGTCGCATGTCTTTGCCTGCCACTTTACCGTTATCAACAAGCTTTCTGTCATGTTTCCTTCCGTTTCTGCTGCCAGCTAAGCTGGTAAATGTAATGCGACAACTTTATTGTAGAGAAATATTATGTACGCGTAAATATTTAAAAGTATATCCACTAGGAAAGTTGTATTTGTTGTAATTCAAAGTAAATTTAGATACAATAGAAAAATTGTTATAAAAAAACATTTAAATAGTCCAGACTTGCATGCTCTTTGGTGAGTTCATTCCGAAATAAAAAGGCCTCACGGGGTGTATTTAAAAGATAGGGTTAAAATCTACTTTTTTTAAAAGGTACTTTTATAGCTATGCTATTTATTGCGCGATACAGGAGTTAGGACTTGAATTTCGTAACAAAAATAATCGACACTATTATAGTTATAAATTTATTTTTGTTTTGATTTCTTTGTACTTAATAAAAGAGTACGAAAATAAACGAAATAAATTGTTTGATTTTGTTTTGTTTCGTTCTTTGGAGTGAGAGAAACAAAAACAATGAGAACGATTGCTCAATTTGTTTTTGTTTTGTTTTTGCACATGAGCACAAACCAAAGAACACAGCCGATCAGCTGTAAGCCAGCCTAAGAGCCGCCACCTGCCACAAACAATACATTAATTTAATCGTACGCCGCTAGAAAAGAAAATAATGGGAAATAAATGGAAACGTTTTGAAATATTTGCAGAGAATTTTACATCATCATATAATATAATTTTATTGCATTGTTATTTTACACATAAAATTTGTTTTATATAACTAAGCAGCATATCTATAACCGGGTATCCTTTATTATTTTCAAGAAGTACTTTTTTAAAAGGTTCTGGGAATTATATTTTAAGGAACTTTATAAGAGAAACGTTTTTTCAATTGTATTTGTTTTTATATGTACTTTTTTAATACGTTTTTTAAAATTAGTACTTTTTTCAAAAGGTACGGTACTTTAAAAAATATAAAATTTTCTTCGGATTTCCCTTTTTTAAATGTGCTTTAAAGTACTTTCTTAAGGTCCTTTTTTTAAATGTACTTTTTTAGGAGTTACTTTTTTTAGCAGGTACTTTTATAAAGGTCCTTATTTAAAAGGTACTTTTTTTACCGGGTACATACTTATTTTAAATGGCGCTTTTTTAGAAGGTGAGTTTTTAAAAGGTTTTTTTAAAAAGTACTTTTTTTACCAGGTGCTTATTTTAAATGGCACATTTTTAAAAGTTGCTTGTTTTAAAAGGAACTTTTAAATGGTACTTTTTCACAAGGTGTTTTTTTTAAAAGGTACTTTTTTACAGGGTAATTTTTTTAAAAGATACTTTCTTAAAAGCTACTTTTTTATAAGGTACTTTTTTTTTTCAAAAAGTATTTTTTTAATAATAATTTTTTTAAATAATAATCTTTTTAAAGTACTTTTTTAAATTACTTTTTAAAAATGTCGTTTTGTAAAAGGTACAAAACTCAAAGATACTTTAAAATGTACCATTTTTTGTAGGGTCTTATTGGTACTATTTATTTCGGATACCTGTAGTGAATGACAAAAATTTTTACTATAAAACAAAATTTAATTTTAAGTGATAAGAAGGAGAGAGACTCCTGCAAGCAGCGAAAATTATGACAGTTGCTAGAACCAGTTATTTCATACTGGCCTTTGCCATAGAAATTCTTTAAAAAAATAACCTAAAATAACTTTCCTAATTGCCATGTCCGCACCAGAGAGAGAGACAGAGAGACGGTTGTCATTTTGCGGTTTAATAGTTTTTTTTTCTTTATGTTTTAGTTTCATGAGTAATTCGTATAATACTTAAGACTTGTGCCACTATGTACTATTTGCTCTAGATGTAAAGTTTTTGTTTATACACTTTAGATTTGAGACCATTTAACCAGTTTAACAGTTTTACTTTTGTTTTAAATATTGTATTTGCTTACAAACACTCCACAAGGAAATTTAGGTTATTTATATTTGTTGATGTTATGCGTTTTGCGGCTGAAAATTATGACAGCAATAGCAGCTGCAGCGGCAGAAACAGTATTGACTGAAATCGATATGAAAAGTTTGGTTTTGATACCAAAATCCACATCGAGTCGTTTGCCAGAAACCACTAAAATTTAATAATTTTAAATTTTATTACAATTACAGATGATTTGTCATCTTTAAATGATTACAAATGGATTGACATGCACTCTACGATACACAATTTAGGCTTTACTCGTAGAAAAATTCAAAGAGAGTTATTAAAATTATTATTTTTTCGGGTGTTGAGACCTTAACTGGGCATCCACAACGAAATTCAGTGAAACACTCTTTTGCCTTGGAAATTTATGGTGAAGAGTTTCCTTTTCCTTTTCCTTTTTTTTGCCCTTTCATAAAGTCACGGACTTACTGACCCGCCTTGGGACAAAAATGTTTGCTTTTAAATTTCAAAATTCAACTCAAACACCTGACGCCCTTAATTATGAAAGTGGTCCAAGTCAAGGTCGAGAAAAAATTAGTAGATTACATGTGAACAAGTTAAAAAATATTTTTTTTATGATTTATTTAATATTTCGAAGCCAAAAATGCATATGACTTGGACCACTTTCATATGTATGTGCCCTTAATTTAAGTTTTGACTTCTCGTGGGTGTCTCGTTCGATCGTTTATTCCACTAGCTGGATTTGTTTTAAAAACAAATGCTCTTAAACTTCATATTTACACATTATTTTGTTGCAAGTTCCTCTACAAAATGTTTCCGATTGACACCTGCCATTTTACTAAAGAATTCCCTCAATTAATTATTAATATTAAACAAATCAATTCATGTTAAATAATACACTCTTTGATATGGAATAATTTGTATCTCTAACTTTTGTTCAATAGCATAATTTTAGCAACACAATGTTGTAACCGTTTCTTTATTTTTTTTTCTTTGCTTTTCTATTGTTTTTTTTTTCTATTAAATTGTTATTGAAATTCAATACTTTCTTTTTTTTTTGATGTCATACAGCCAAGGAAACCATACATCTATTTAGTTTATTATAATAAACAATAAATAGATACACAAACACTCAAACAGATAGAAAAGTTCCTTTTTTTTACCCAACAACTACAATAACAAAAATATAGCAGTAGTCTAGTGCAAGTCCCGGTCCACACTTGCCATTTTCGTGGCAGCAATTCTTGAATATGTGGGAGAGTGTTTAAATAGAAATATGTAAATACATATTGTACATATTCCTCTCTCGCCTTCTTTTATTAAAAAATAAAATGCTGCTGCAATAAAAATTGCAAGTCTGGGCTGGCACTAAGAAAACTTTCTGGGAATAAATATGAAATTTCCCTGACGATAATAATGTCTGCCAATGAAAATTTAAACAAACACATACAAGTGCTGTTCTGTTTTTCATATAAACAAAAAATTATAGAAGTTCAAAATTTGAAAATGAACGTGCATGCAGCAAAAGCCCGGCAGTTCTGAGCAAAGCAAATGTTACCCCTAATAAATTGAGCGTAAAACATTAGCTCTCACCAGGCTTTCAAAAAAAAAAAAGTCTGGTGAAGAATTCTGCCAGAGGAAAGTTCCATTCTGGGTCCTATTTAACGGGGCTTGAAGTTAACTTTCTCTTGCAGAATATTGTGGTGAATCAGCAAAGGAAATCAGGTAATCCTTGCATTTTAGTTATGTAAAATTTTAGAAGGAAAATTTTTATGGAATATATTAACCCTCTAAATCCCCTCCGCGTAAATAGTTTTGTGGTGAAAAAGTGCCCTTAAACGGGGCATAAACTTTAGTACAAAAATATTCGCCATAAAATTTTGCTTCAAATCTTTTAATGTTGGTGGGACATTTTTACCCTCTAATTCTTTGGCATATCGTCACTTCATTATTGGACTGGCTCAACGACCAGCCATGTTTTAAATAATTCTGCCGAAAAAAACGACTTCAATACAAAAATTTGATACAACATTTTCAAAAACAAATAAAATTTTGAAATCTGTTGATTAAGAAGTACGTGAAATATAAAATTTAATTTTAATGGGCGTGCCTCCGCCCCAATGCAAGACTGTGTGATTTTCCGAGCTCAGGGTGTATGTTAAGTTCAGTGGAAATCGGCTAACTAGAACCACTTGAAGTAAAATATTAAATTTTAATGGGCGTAGCCTCGCCCGTTTTGTCAACTTTAAAATTGTGTAATTACAAGAACCAAAGGTGTTTGCTAGGTTTCGCAGCAAACAAATAAGTATAATATCATAAAATTAAATAAAAAATTATGGGCGTGTCCCCGCCCACTTTTTAACAATGTTACCAATTGGAAGCTATACCCTCTCAGACAAAAAAAAAGAAGTTTTACAATCGGTCTAAAATGTAAGAATGTTAAAAAAAATACAGACGATAACCTCTGCCTTTTTTGAAGTCGGTTAAAAAAGGAAGGTGCAGTATAAAAAATTTAAAGGATCCGGTTACATGTTTTCTAATATAAACTAAAATAAAATAAATCGTAATTATGCATGTTATCGGGTATATTTTGAGAAAATTTCAAGCCGTCCTTGTCGTTTTTCTCCACTACGAATTTTTGGTATATGTGTTAAACCAATAATCAGGTGACAATATGTGTCCCATTGTTCTAAAAAACCTTAATAGTTTTTATAAATAAGGCCGATACAATTTAGAACCAGTTCAACAACTCTACGCAGAGTGTTCATAACAACTGCCAGGCTTCTGGATTAAATTTCTCTGATGGTATAAAAAAGTACTTGAGAAAAAAACAAACACTAAAGGGTGTAAAATACATATGTACATGTATGTATTTGTTGAAATACACACGATAAATTAACACACACAAAAACACGCTCATCTTTGGTGAAGCTACAAAAAAAAAACAAAGGAAAGAGTCCGCCCAAAAGTCTACTCATGCTTAAGTGTTCGCATTAGTTGGGGAAAAAATATAAATGAAAAGCAGCAGGAAGGATGTGTACTTGTATGTACATATAGGAAATAAAATTGTTACAGTTGTGTGAAAAATAATAGCAATGGAAAAACTACCTTTTTTCCTACAAAAAAATAAGATTTTTCTAACACAAAGGAGTGGCAAAATATCGAAATATGAAGAAAACAAGACAACTTAAGCTTAATAAAATTAGAGATTTTCATTTTTAAAACACTGTTAACCTAATATTGGAATTCTAACTCTCTCTCTCTCTCTACTCCATAGTCTCTATTTGCATAAAGAAATTTTGCCTTTTGTAAGCAGTGTTGCCAGATTAGGGGATTTATCCCCAAATCGGGGATTTATTTTTCGAAATGGGGATAAGAATTTTGGTTTGGGGATTGAGGAATTAATTGGGGATAACTTTTATGTTTTGGGGATTTTATGAGATTTTTTGGGGATTTGTATTTTACTTAATATTTTTTATTTATTTCTCGCAATATTTTATTATGAATATATATTCCAATTGCTCTTTTTTAGTTCATAAATAATATAAAATGATAAATGGTAACAATGAACATTTGTTGTTAGCAATATTTAAATACGGTTTATTAGAAGACAAACAGGTACCCGCATTGGGGAGATTGCTCATCAGCTAATTTTATTGTTTACACGTATGTCTATGTAACTTAAGTTATTTGACAATTAGTTCATTACCTTATGCTTACAGTTTTATATACAAATAACAAACAACTTAAACATGTTTTGGGCAGAAGCTTACTTTGTGTATCAACGAGCAACGAACGAGTTTTTTCGGCAATGGAGTGAATAAAAAATTAAATTAGAAACAAAATTCAGTACTTAAATCTCTGTTACGAATTAATATACATTTTAAAAATAATTGAATTTGTTGTGACACTTCTGATCCATCTCCTGAAGTGGTAAAATTAGTACAAATTGACTTTTGGGGAATTTTGGGGATAGAAATTTTGAAATTGGGGATGTCAGTCGAAAGAAATCTGGGAACCCTGTTTGTAAGCTTAGTATTCTGTTCTTTCTTGCTCACAACTGTAATAAATGCATGTTGGCGTAGTTGTTGTTTGTTCAGGGAGGGGGTGGGTGCCCAGCAAAGTCTAAATGATGTTTGTTTATTATCAAAGGATATGCTTACCAACTTGATTATACAATTAAATTAATTAAATTATTAACTCCAAAAGGCAACAAGTTTAGCCAGTCAATTAAGAGTTTGAAGTGTCTGCCTGGCTGGTGTTCTCATTCAATTAAAAGTTATTGAAAATCTATTAAAAAGGTTTTAAATTACATCAAGGATTTCAATTTTCAAATCTTTTGAAAAGCATTGCTAAATATGTAACAGCAAGTAAATGTCCAAAGGAAATCAGGGGGCAAATTACGACACTCGTTATCGAACGAAATTACGAAATATTTCAATTGAGTTTATATGGAAATATTTTTAAATTTCGAATCGTATCGAATGCTGAAATTTGGCCCCAGGAGTCAATTAACAAAGTGTTACGAGAGACAAAATAATCAGTGATTTTTTTACAGTAAATTTAATTTTTTCCCCCGATAAAAACTTGTTTTAAAAAAAATTTCCATAATCACAATTTTTAGCTTAAAATTCCTGTCATCGATAAATTTTTCTATAAAAATCTTTTTGAATTTGCAAAGAAAGTTTCCATTATATAATAAAGCATTTTTTTGTTGTCATATTTTTTTTTAGATTTTTTGCAATCATCATCCGCGAAAAAATTTGTCTAAATATTAAGACATTTCTATTATTATTATATATTATTTTATTATATGAAATCAAAAATTAGCATGATTCAATAAGACTTGTATATTTTTTTTATTTTTTTTTTTGCATCATGTTAAAAATAAAAAATAGAAAAATAAATAAAAATGATTCATCACATAAATTGTCACCTGGATCGTTGTGAAAGAGCATCACGATAATAAAATAGAATTAGCACCCAGATATCAAGAGTATTTTCCTCATATTTGAAAGCTGCAGACAGATATAAAAAAGTGACAAAATATACATAGAAAGTTTCTTTTTTTTCGACACTTTCTACGACAATGGGAAAAAGTACAATAAATTTCCAAAATGTCTGCGTATTTATGTGTTTTGTTTTTTATTTAAAAATGTCACATTTCTTTTTGCTTTGTGCCTTAATATTTAATCGCTAATAAATTATACATTTAATGATCTCTTAGTATATTTAAAAAAATTTTTCGTTTTTGTGAATTTTTAGATTTCGTTTTTTCTGAAAGATTTTTTTTTATAGTTTCAGATATATGAAAAAAATGTCTCTTATCGGCAGCAATAAATTCGGGGAAAACATTTTTTGCAAAGCGTAGGAAGCAGGTTTTTCTTAGGGGTAATAAATCAAACTTGAGATTTTAGGGAGATTGTTGAAAGACATTGAAAATAAGTTGAAAGAATAAAATATTTAACTTAACATTTTGAAAAGAAAATATTTTTATATAAAATATCAATACCTATTAATTTCAAAGCGATTAATTTTTCTTACGATGGGCCGAAATAAGCATAGAACCAAGTCTTAATTCTAAGTTAAATGTAACTAAGAAAAAATTTATCTTCAAATAAGTACTCGTATTAAGGTTTATATATATGCAAAAAGTACCTTTTAGTTTACGAAAAATAGTTTTTACAAATTTTTTTTTTTCAAAAAGAAACATTTACGAAATGAATCTTTTGGAACAACTATGTACCTTTAAAAACAGAGTGTTACAAATAGTGCCTTTTACAAAAAAAGTACTTTCTAAAAAAAAAGTAACGTTTACAAAAACTGCCTTTCGCAAAAAATATCATTTACTGAAACTATGTCTTACACAAAATAACTTTAAAAAAAAAACTAAATTTTACAAAAAGTACCATTTAAGGCCGTGATACACTATCATACACAGTCGTGCGATTTTTGAGAAAATACAACCCCTGTATGATGGACTTTATGAAAATTTTCAAAAGAAAATAACAATTCATCAGATCAGTGTGGTATTTTTTCGTAGATCGTGCAATTGTGTAGGATAGATAGTGAGTCATGGCCTTTACAAAAATTACCATTTGCAACAAATTAAAAAATTAGCACAAGCAACTTTTACAAAAAGGATCTTAAAAAAAAGTACCTTCCAACATAAGTTCATTTTGCAAAAAGTACTTTTTATAAAAAAAGGTACCTTTAAAAAAAGTGCCTTTTACAAAAAGCTATTTTTAGAACAAGTTCCTTTTACAAAAAGTGCTTTTTAGAAAAAGTACCTTCTACAAAAAGTATATTTTACAAAAATTATATTTTAGAAAAAGTGCTTTTTCAAAAAAAGTACCTTTTACAAAATTTGCCTTTTTTAAAAAGCACTTTTACAAAAATTATTTTTTACAAAAAGTACCTTTTACAAAAAGTATATTTTACAAAAAATCCTTTTAAGAAAAGTATGTGTTACAAAATGTATATTTATGCAAAAAGAAATATTTACCAAAAAGTAACTTTTGCATCAATTACCTTTTACAAAAGAGTACGAGGAGTGCCTTTTATAAAAAGTACTGTTTCGAAAAGTACCTTTTACAAAAAATATTTATTAAAAAAAATCTTTAGCAAAAAGTATCTTCTTTAAAATGTATCTTTTCCAAAACGTACCTTTTACAAAAAGTACCATTTGCAATGAGTACCTTTTTAAAAAAGTAGCTTTTTAAAAAAGTACCTTTTTTAAAAAAAGTACCTTTTACAAAAAGTACCTCTTACAAAAAGTACCTTTTACAAAAAGTACATTTTACAAATAGTACCTTTTACAAAAGGTACCTTTTACAAAAAGTACCTTTTACGAAAAGTACCTTTTACAAAAAGTACCTTTTACAAAAAATTCTTTTTACAAAAACCACATTTTACAAAAAGTACCTTTCACAAAAAGTACTTTTTACACAAAGTACCTTTTACAAAACCCACATTTTACAAAAAGTACCTATTACAAAAAGTACCTCTTACAAATAGTACCTATAAAAAAAAGTACCTCTTACAAAAAGTACCTTTTACAAATAGTACCTTTTACAAAAAGTACCTATTACAAATAGTACCTTTTACAAATAGTACCTTTTACAAAAAGTACCTCTTACAAATAGTACCTTTTACAAAAAGTACCTTTTACAAATAGTACCTTTTACAAAAAGTACCTCTTACAAATAGTATCTTTTACAAATAGTACCTTTTACAAAAAGTACCTCTTACAAATAGTAACTTTTACAAAAAGTACCTTTTACAAAAAGTACCTTTTACAAAAAGTACCTTTTACAAAAAGTACCTTTTACAAAAAGTACCCTTCACAAAAAGTACCTTTTACACAAAGTTCATTTCACAAGAAGTAACTTTCACAAAATGTACTTTGAAGAAAACCCAACTTTTGCAAAAAGTACATTTAACAACAAATATATTTTTTGATTACGACCAGCACTCAGGAGATGGCTAATCATGCACTTTAAACAAATGCATAGAAATAAAAGCTCTTTTTGCTTTAACACATTTACCAAAGACATTCTGAATTCACGTTTTCTTATTTTATAATCATTAATTAAATGACTTGTTTTATTTCTGTAAACTTTTTAATACGTTGAACATTTTTTTTATTAGCGTTTTTCCCTACTTTAGTAAATTTCCCAAAAGACTCTTAACAGCGGAGTTTTTTTTTAACATATAGTACACACACTTCTTCTAACGTAAAGAAGTTACGCTTTAAAAATGAAAACAATTACAGACATTTTTGACACAGAGTCTTTTGGGTTCCATTTAATAGTTTTCGGGTGTATTAAACTCATAACGTACATACATATTGCTACCTTAATATAGAAAGGCCCTAACTAATTATTGTTTTGAAATCGAGATTTTTGCTTATTTCGATAGAAGAACATCTAATGTATCGAAAAATGCAAGAATGTCAATATCAAAAATATTAGGAGTTAGGGCCTTTCTACATTAAGGTAACGATATGTACATGTGAGCGGCTGCAGTTTTTCCAGTGCTTACAGGTTCCTTTTTCTATCTTTTTTGAAGCGCCTAAAATTATGCAAATTACTTGTTAGTTATCTTTTCACTGGAGTTTATGCTAAAAGGAAACTGTCATAGTCATTATTTTCATTTTTAATGTGTGGCGTGTGTGTATTTGCCAGTTTAAATATTTAATGAGTTTTTAACAACACCAACAACAGCAACAACAGCAACAACAATGCATATGGCAAATGTAAGTGAAATTAAAATTTTAGAAGGCGCAGTCTAATTTAAAAAGCTTTTTAAAATAATGCTTGACAAAATAATAATAATAAAAGTCCTTAAAATATTTGCCATTATTAAATTAAAATAAAAAAAAACAAATCAAACAGCAAATAGAGGTTTTATTTAAGCAATAAAGGAATTCAGCTAAAACTACTAGAAAACTTCAATGAAATCAAAACGCCTAAAATTATGTTTTACTTTATGATTAGTAAAGCCCTTAAATATATGCTTGATAAATTACGTTTAAAAGCTTTTATTTTAATACTTTTATTTTTATTATAAATAGTGATTTGCGTTTTTAATGTTATTCCAAGTATTTATTTTGACGGCCTTTTTTGTATTTTTAACAATCATATTTAACATTTCTCTGAATGTTTTGTCGATGTGGGAAAGTTTTTTATATGAATATTTATAAAAATAAATTCAAATATTATTTATATAAAAAATATTTGGTAGTAGCACACAAGGAACACATTCGCCGACCTACAAGACCCTTTGTGCAGTTTTCGAATTCACGACTCCTTAGACAGAAATTTTGCTGACAACGAAATATCATAAGAACTTCAGCAAACTCTTGTGTAATCCTAAAAGTATGCATTACAATAATTGTGCACATTCCATGTTTAGGCAAATGTACCCCCCAAACCAAATGTTTTGACTTTTTTGAAGTCAGACTTGTCGTACCGAATTCTTTAAGACATTTTGGTAGTTTCTCTGAAAATTTTTTAATAAACATTTTAAAAACATTAAAACTTTGATTTTTAAGTTCATAAATAAAACTCTGTGAAAAAAAAATTTAAAATAAATATATATAATAAATAAAAAATAATTGCAATAAATATTAAAAGTACGTGCAAATTATTTCGACAAAAGCAGCAACATAACGATGGAGCGGTACTGTGCTGTATATAGAAAAAGAAATCGTACGAATTCGTACCGACATATCGTATCGATTTCTAAACTGCATATCGTTGCGAAGTCGTATCAACCATTTCTTAGAAAAATTGTAACGATTTCAGAAGATTTTGTCGACCAATCTTTACGAATTCTTTACGAACTCGGAGCATTTGGTTTGGTGGGTAAGTATGAATGCCAGTGCGTGTGTTTATTTTTTTAGCTTATAACTTATACACACAAAACAATTACATACATCAAATTTTTGTTGCCAATATAATATGAAAAACCAATGACGAAAACTATAATTAAGAAGAAAATACTGCGTGTTTCACGTTGCCTGTAACACAGACATAAAATGTTCATTGTTAACAACAGGGTTTATAGCCAAAACTCAAACATTTGAATAACAATAACGAAATTTTAGCATTTTTGTTTCTTTTTTTTAGCTCAATTTATCTAAAAATTGGAAAGGGTGTCTTTCGCGTCAAGGCTTCTTTCTTTCTTTCTTGTTGAAAACAGTTTACTGACAGCTACCATCATAAAAATCTATTTAACAAGAAGGCTCTTTATGCTAATATACGAGGGCGGATCATTAACTCAGTGGCTTTTTGAAAAAACACAGTTTTTTTTTTTGCAAAACAAAAATGAATTTTTTAACATGATCTTCTTTTAACTCAATACACTTAGTCCAACGTTTCTCCAGCTTTTGTATCCCTTCCAAAAAATAAGATTTTTCGAGGTCCTTAAAATAGGCATTTGTTCGGTCAATAATTTCCTCGTTGGAGCTAAATCACTTTCCATCGAGCCATTTCATTAGGTTTGGAAATAGGAAGTAGTCACTAGGGGCTAAATCCGGATGAGGTACCATAGTGTTTTGCCATTGAGACTGCACACGTGTGCACCCGTGCATTATCTTGATGGGGTCTTCTAAATTCTCATTAAATCGGTCTAATAAGTTGGCATAATATTTGCCGTTTATTGTTTTCCATTTTGGAGGTAATCGATGTGGATTAACCCAGCGTGCATCCCAAAAAAACTGTTGCCATCACTTTATTGGCCGACAAACTTACCTTGGCCTTCTTGGGAGCAGGTTCACCCGGAGAAACCCATTATTTAGACTGCTGCTTGGTCTCCGGAGTGCAGTAATGGATCCATGTTTCATCCACTGTTACAAAACGCCGTAAAAACTCATTCGGATTGCGGTTAAACAACTCCAAACAATCCTTTGAAGTTGTCACATGTCAATTGAGAGCAAACGCGGCACCAATCTTGCACACAACTTTTTTAAACCCAGCTGATCACTTAAAATCGAAACCACACTGTCATATGAATGCCTCATCAACCATCTCACGCACTTTTACTCTTCGATCGGCCAACACTATATCGTGGATTTTTTTCGAAACGTTCAGCGTCATTTGTATTTGTGCAACCACAACCAAAGCCAGTAAACCTTTTTTTACCATTGAAATAAATGGTGCAGAGTCCATATAGTATTTATTGAGCTTTTCCTTGGTTTTATTGACGGGTTTTTTTAGCAAAAAATAATGTTTAATGAGCATTTGAAATTCACTTTTTTGCATTTTAAGAAAAATACACAAGGTTGTATGTTTTGAACAGCTGTTAAACGCAAAGTAAATGACGACACTTGCTCAAAATTTGACAGTAGTCTATTAACAGGTGGTACTTGATCGGAACAGTGTTGCATTTCATATAACTACGAGGGAAGTTCGAAAAGTCACTGACTTATTGATCCGCCCTAGTAATATATATATATAAAAAACAAATATGTTGTCGTTGCATTAATATGGAAAGCCCCTAACTCATTAACCTCACTGACTTTGTAAATAATTGCCTTTAAAAAGTTACCATCTGTCTGATATTTGGCATACACTCCTCTTTATAACTTAATAAACATCCGATGATTTCGCATAAAAATACGGGTTGTTTACATATCACACTGTAACCTCTTATTATATTTTAAGGAAGATATAGGTTTCAGTGTATGATTAAAAAGTAATTACTTTCCTACAAAGGACCAGCGACATCATTTGCTAGAGCTATTTTATATAAAAAAATCACAATTTTGTTAAACACAGTTTGATTATTTTTTGCAAAAATTCACTATTCTCTGCAATTTACTATTTGATTTCTCAACGTACTATTCGTATTGCAGAAGACCAAATTAACCAACTGAAGGCATAAAATGTTTGCAAAAGTATGTAAACACCACTTTTACACACACACACACACACATTTAGGTAAATATAAACATACGAGTATATAAACAAATAAATTGTTGCGTGCTTTTAGGTGATTTTTATTCAAGCAAAGAGGAAAATGCGGAAATTTCACAATATATATATACATAAATACTGTATATGCATACATATGTATGTAAGTGCTTATATTACTTTATTTTGTTGCTGGCATTTTTACAACAACATGCATTTGTATAGTTGAAATACTAATAATTATGAGAACACAATTAAACAAACAAACATATTTGCGCTCAGAAAAATAAGTATGTATGTAATTGCAAAAGTATTTTCTAACAGATGGCAAGAAAACAACAGGGCATAGGAAGAAATTATAGAATTTTTTTTTTTAATTTTTCGTCGCTATTTTCTAACACAAGTTGGATAAAAATTATCGCTGAATTGTATTATAATTACATACATACTTGTATATATGTATAGACATATAAAAACATGTGAGGGCATGAGTTAATTAAGGGAAGGTATTCCTCTAAACAGGTCGTAGACAGATTGTATGCCTTTCGCATAAATTTGAATAATTTTTTACGTTGGTATATTTTTGAAGCTTCTTGATTCATGTATGTTTTTTCATAACTTGCAGGGCAAAAAGCAATTGTTTTCATGAAAAAATATAGGGTCCGCCCTCTAGCATTTTTTTTTAATTAGTGCTTATTTCGTGAATGGTAACACTTAGCTCATGTCTGATTTGACAGATAATTAGTTTTATCCTTCCGCTGAACGAATATGGTTGTGTATACGCTTGAACAACGCTGGGAAATATTGCCTGCGATCGACTTACAGAAGATGCCGATTTTGCCAAAAAAAAATCATCTTTTCAGATGAAGCTCATTTTAATCTTGGCGGGTATGTAAACAAGCAAAATTGTCGCATTTGGGGCACAGAAAACCCGCACGCATACATTGAAAAGCCGACGCACCCAAAACGAGTCACAGTTTGGTGCGGATTTTGGTGCAGAGGCATAATTGGGCCAATGAGCAAGGAGTGGCCGTTACAGTCAATGACGATCGTTATCGGGCCATGTTGAACGAATTTTTGTTCACAAAAATTGAAGAGGAGGATATTGGCAACATTTGGTTTCAACAGGACGGCGCTACGTGCCACACAGCCGAAGCTACACTCGATGTTTTGCGCCCTGTTTAAAAAAAAAAAAAGTTATCTGGCGGACTCTATAGTTCTAGGTGTATTGAAATGAAATATATATCGCACTTGTTTCTCTAAAGAGGTCAGTCCATTCAAAATTTACAAATTCTCAGTGGAAGCAAAAAAACAGTATTTTTGGCGAACACGAAGAGAAAAACATGTAAGATTTTTACTGCATAAGCGAATGACAATGAGTAATTAAAAAAATATATTACTCAAGTAAATAGTCTTAATTTTAGTAAGTACGTATAATCATAATTGCAGCGCAAACAATTCGTAAGTTCACACATCTTCTCCCGAGCAACTATGACTAAAGCCGATTCCAACAAACAAGAGCCATCTTCACTTCATTTGTGCGAAAAACTAAAATACGCTACAACTAAAAATAAAAAGGCGCATGCGTATCAAGCGTATTGACTCTCTCTCATACTTATAGTCAGAGTATGGATATTTAGTCGGACAAAGAAAAAATATACTTATGATACTCGGGATATTTATTCATCATTCGCCACCGTATACACACATTTGTGTATATAAAATGGAATGAAAAATGTGTTTTGGCTGTCAATAAATAGCCCTGTATATACGCATGTGTAGCCGATTAAAACTCAGAGTATTTTTATACTCATGGCTATGATTGTAGCTCACACTGTCTACAAATTTTAGTTGTAGTCGTTTCATGTAAATTTTCTACTCAAGTCGAACGTCATCAGGCTTGTGGAAACAGGAGGTTAAGGTTCTATGGGGGCTTAAAAAATACTCGCCTTTTTGATATTTGAGTAAAATTTCTACATATTTTTTTTATACATACGAGCATGCTTGTACATACATATGTATGTGTACTCCAGACACACAAATATGTCAAAGTTTTAGAGCTGCAAAATATTTGCAATGCAAAAAAAAAACAATAAATAAAAGTATTTATGTACAAGTTAAAACGCACACACACACACGCACACATTTGCCATACATTTAAATTAAGTCGGACATTTTGAAAAATATGCATGTGTATGCATTAGTTGTTGTTTGTTTTAGTAAGAAAACTAAAAAGGAAAAACTAAATACTGGTGTCTACTTGCAGGCTCGCAAGGAAATGACGAAAAGCAGGCATTATATTATAACAACGAACAGGTGTAACAAAAAAAAACACAATGTGGTGTTTTTTTCTTTTTTCAATATAAAATAACGAAGCATACCTTTTGGCTTACCAGCTGAGTGAAAATATAATTCAATAAACAGTTGCTCGCAGGACATAAAACGGTCAGGTTCGAAGGGTTTAAATTTTAAAATATTTTTAATAATTCCTTAGAATAGATATGCTTCTACGGTATTAAATAATATATTTAAAACAAAAAAATGTATTTAAATTTTAAAAACAAAGTGATTTAATAATGAATCATTGGATATGTTTTTCATATTTTTTGTTTGTTTTAATGCAACGCAATAATTAAATTAAATAAATTTAAACAATATAAAAATAATAAAATAAAACATACATACAAATTCTAAAAAAAATAAAAATACACATGAATTTTATTGTTGCTTGATTTAAAAATGTCATAGAAAATTTATATATTTTTGGTGAAATAAAAAATGTTTGTGAAGAAACAACCAAATCAACGTTTGACTAAAAAAAGATTTTATAAATATTATACACCTACGAATTTTTTTTTAAATAATGACAAATAAAGAGCAAAACGAAAACAAACAAAAAAAAAGAACTGAGGACAAGAACTTGTTCTAGGTAAGTTAAGAATTTTTATCATCAATTAAATAAAATACATAAATCAAAATAAATGAAAAATTTATTATTAGTATGTAGTTTAGAAATGCGCAGGAGAAATCCTTACATAAAGCTCCTAATTTAGCTGTCCTTAAAATTCAAATATGTATGTGAGTGTGTGAGTGAGGGTACAAGTAAAGGCCTATTCGCCTCTGCTTGTTTGTAATTAATTAAAGGTAACAAGGACAAAAAATTACTTTGAAATCGTTAATTTGTGAGCCCCAATTATACAATTAGTAGAAATGTGTTACTACATATTTCTTCCAGCCTTTTTCGTATTATTTACAGTGAAAGCTAAAAGTAGCGCACTCTGTACAGTAGAGCAGTACCAGAACACAGGCCGCTGTGTCTTCCGTATTTTTAATATTTATCTGTGTTATTAACTAAATTCCAACTGTGATCATAATTAATAAATTTTATAAATCTATTGCAATTAAGAATTTTTTTTTTATAACTGTACTAGTGTACAAGTATAGCAGTCACTTGATGGAATCTCTCTCCAGGCTCGATTAATTCCTAAGACATTGTCAATAACCCCTTTCACAGAGTTCCATGACTCAAGCTCTTTAATATGAAGTGCATCTTTAAATAACTTATCCCTGATCAAGCGACGGACTTCCGCTCCATTAAATATTCGTGCGAAAAAAAAATATTCTCGAAAAAAAATTACAGCTTCCTTAAAATTTTAAATCTCCAATGTTGCGAATACGAGCTTTACCCGAAAGGTAACCAGCTTGTTACAATTTGCGATTAGCACAGTGTATTTATATAAATTATACATCATTATTATACGAATATACAAAACTTAACATTTACGAGTTGACAGAAGAAAAAAAATCAAGAAACAGCTGACTGACTCGAGTATTTATGTGCCGCAAGCAAAACTCTTATGGCGGCGGTAAACAGTTTTGCAAACGAAAAGCTTGGCTATCTGTCTATCATAAATATCGTTGTTCTGTTTTGTATTTGTGTTTTCAAATGGTTAAAGAAATTGTCTTTTTGATTTTAACTTCATTGCAGTTACAATTATTTACAAAATTAGTTTTTTACTGTAATTGCATTTCAATTAAAGAATTTTTGTTCCCCTTAAAATGATTCATTAAAAATTGACTTCTTTCTTATTGAATAATGTCCATTTTAATGCATTATTTAAAATTGAAACCTCGAAATGAATTGCATAAATAATGTCCTCATAAATAATTGACCTGGCAAAGTATTTGTATCCATAATTTTGTGCAAATATGTTACTATTTGTTTGACTTTTTAATTTTGAAATCAAAACAAATGAATACATAATACACAATCGATTGGTGCCACTGAAAAGAATATGATCGCTATGTATGTATAATACCAAAAAAAACCAACAAGCCTTTAAACACTATTTATTATAGCACTATTTATGAATACGCCAGATCTAGCGACAGTTCTAACCGCGACAATATGGCCGCTTTCAACGAATGATGGAACAGGACAAAACTATGCTCTGCTTAACCATATCTTTATGTCATAGGAAGCTCATTTCGAGCTAAACGTTAATGTTAATAAAGGGCCACTCAGACTATTATACTTTGTATTTATACATGTCAAAAATTCAAATAATACGTGCAAGTGCGATATTGTGAATGCAAAATGTCATAACGAATGGTAAATAATACGATAAAAATCTGACATCCCATAATACTTAACCATTTTTTGAAAATTTTCTAAACGATAATACTTTTCATCTGATCAGAGTTGCATTATTACAAAATCCAAACTAACAAGTCGCCTGTTTCGACGCCGATGCCGTGCCGTCGTTTATGCTATATGTCTTTGTCTTAAACCCGATATAAATATTGAATATGCTTATCGTACTGAATAATTTTTCGTGTAAGGCATGCCTGAAAGTTAACAAAACTGTCGTCTTTTCATTTTCTTTATCTTATTTATATCAAGTACTTTAACCGCCGTCTATTTTCAAAAGCCAGCACGACCACAGCTTGCTTGAAACTGCGTGATGAAAGTCTTTATACATGTATAATAGTCTGAGTGGCCCTTAAGCAACATTTTCAAATGTGGAGTCCACAAATTCTTCAAGAGAGAGAGAGAGAGAGAGAGAGAACTGCAGCCAGCTCGAGTCACTGTATATCATCAGCTTTTTAAAAAATTTACTGAAATTTTCCTTTCATGAACTGTGCCGAAAGACAATTCCTTTCAGCTCTGTGTGGTTTAATTGATTAGAATAATAGTTTCAATATATCAAACAATTTTATTCGATTATTCGAGTGCTAAAACTTTTATTTATTTGATTATTGGATCAAATAAAAATTATTATTCGATGTTTTGAAAAATAAAGAAGGGAAAATGTTATTCAGTTATTCAAATAACCTATAAAATAATTTATTTGTTTATTGCAATAAATAATGCTTAAGAAACTTCATTCTAATATATAAAAAAAATATGTTTTGCAATTGCTCGAGAAAAAAAATTCCATTCAATTACTTGAATGACGACAAAACATTTTCATTCAATTCAACACGATTATCCGAGTGAATAACCAAAAATATATATACATATATTTCTTGAGAATATATTGCATATTATGCGATTATTCGTTATTATTATTTTATTATTATTTTATAGAATAAAGAATAAAAAGCTTTAAAATTGTGTTGAAAGTGACAAGTTCTCGAGTGCAAAATATTTTTATTTATTCGATTATTCGAAGGAATAAAATTATTATTAATCGATGTTTTCAATATTAGGGAATAAAAAATTTTACTCAGTTGTTCGAATAACGAATAAAATGATTAACTCGATTATTCGAATAAATAACGCTTAAGAAAATTCATTCTGTTATAATATATAAAATTTCCCTCATCGGTAATAAAAGTCTGTTCATGTGAAACTGGTATTTTGTATGGAAAAAGGAGAAATTTCAAGTAAACAAGCTGGTCGCCTTTTTTTCTTCTATTAGTCCATATTTACACTATGCAAGTCTTATTGCTAAGCTGATTAGTTTGACGGAGAGAGAGACGAGGGGAACAGTAACGTTTCTTTTCCCCTCGTCCCTCTTTCCTAACAAACTAATCAGCTTAGCAATAAGACTTGCATAGTGTAAATTAGGACTTAAGAGGAAATATGTTATTCGATTGCTCGGGAAAAAAATTTAATTCACTTACTTGTATTTCGTGTATTCGAATAAATAACAAATAAAAAGTTTTATTCGATTATGAATGAATAACCCTTAACATACACATGCATATTATTTTAGAAATTATTGTAAAAAAAAATTAATTCAGTTACTTGTATTTCGTTTATTCGAATAAATAACGAATAAAAAGTTTCATTCGATTATGCGTGGTTATACGAATGAATAGCCCTTAACATACACATATATATTATTTTAGAAAATATTGTAAATTATCCGATTATTCGCATGAATAAGGTTTTTTTTTAATTTCTAGAATAACATTCAAGAAATCTATTATACTACATACGAGTATTGGCATAATTCTATTACAAGTGAAATTTATTTGCTGGGTTTTGTAAAAGTTTCTAAGTCCTACTAGGCTTATTTTTCTTTTGTGATTTTCAAAAATATAATTATTTGTGAATTCTCAAATGGTTTTTGAAAGTCTGTGCATAAGATAAGAGGTTGTGGTTGAATGAATGAAATTTATATAGACAATGCTTAACCACCAGCAAATAAATTTCTCATTATAGAATAACGAATAAAACGCTTTAACATGGAGTTGAAGAAGCCAAGTTCTCGAATTTTCGATTATATTTTCATATGATTTTGATTTCTGCGATGTGTCTCATTTTAACCCTTTAGTAATACATAATGGGGAATTAAATATATATTTAATAGTTAATTTTATTTATTTATTTATTTACTTGATATTAAAATTATATAAAATATAACAATTATATATACATTGATAGCATTGGCTGCCAAGGCCATCGGCTAAATTAATTTTAAATTATTCCGATTATTAGTTAATCGATTACATAAATCACTACCCACCCTTAACAAAATTACAAAGTCCTAGTTTACACTATGCTAGTCTTATTGTTAGGGGAGAGAGACGAGGGAAAAAGTAACGTTTCTGTTCCCCTCGTCTCTCTCTCTCTCTCTCTCTCAAACTAATCAGCTTAGCAATAAAACTTGCATAGTGTAAACTAGGACAAAGTAAAGACTTTCCAAGCTTTAACATTTTAAACAGTTAAGGGTATCAGCGAGCGAGCCACCCTTCACCCCACACTTAGCCACTGTGCTGTGCAAAATTCTGACAAGGCGCTTTAGGTATAGTTTACACTATTTTAATTTTAATTTTTCTTTTTTTTTACTTTTTATAATGCACATATATTTGTTTAGAATAATAAAATAAAATTAATAATGCAGTATTTTTGCTCCAATTACGTATGCCAAACATTTATAAAAGACACCAAAAATAAATTTATGTAAGCAACACTTAAAAAAAAAAGAACATTAAAGAAAAAAAGTTATACAAATTTATACGACCTTTCTGACTTTAGAACCCAAAAGAAATTTATGCAATACCAAGCAACTACCGATTTAAGTTGCAAAATCAAATACACAAACACGTTCGTTCATACACAGGGAGTACATGCATACTCGTATATAAAACAATCACACACACAACACATTCACAAAATCACATATCCGCTGTTTAAATGCATTTTTTTTACTTACATTAGAATATTCGTAGAGAACAAACAACAAGCGAAAAAAGGGCATTGTACCTCTCGTCTAGGTTAGAGGAACCAAGCAAACAGGCTGGCTGATGTTTCACCAAAAAAAAAAAGAAATTATCCAAATTTATGCATAGAGAAAAAAAAAATGTATTCGACTTTAGCACAATTGTTGTAGCACAGGATACGACAACGAATCCATGCCTGAGACTGACTTAAGCCATTTAACCGGATGTTTGAATTTGAATTGAAATTACAAAATGTCCACCATCATCGAATTGTTTTGTATAATTTTGTTGTTTTCAAATTATAATATTAAAAATATCCAAATGTTTGCACAAAATTAAAAACACAAAGTGTATTTTTGTATGCGAATTCCTTGTTGAGCTTTGAATTTTAAATAGTGAATTTAAGTGAATTATAATTAAAACTGAACTTTACTCAATGAGACAGAAAATTGCAAATAAATCAAACTTATGACCGATCGTAAACTCAACGTAAAAAGGTATTATGGGTCGATTATGGAAAATATTCACCCCTACTCAGCATTCAGTTACTCAAACACCAAAAAAAGGTATTCCAACAAAAATCGGAGTCATAAGAAAATGAAGAAGACAATAGTATACATTTTCAAAACCAGCTGTTTCGATGTGGAATGTATAAAATATCAACAGAAAGCTAATACATTTTCTTAACATTTCAATAAAATCAGTCAGCAATAATTTCTTAATCAATTCTTATTGAATGAAATATTTTTGTTAATCAATGTGATTTTCTAAATGTTAAATTTAGTCATAGGCGCAGAAAGACCATTTAAGGGGGTGGTTGGGAGGGAAGGGGGGCATTGCTTAAGAATTGTTTTGCCCCTCTCTAGAATTATTAAAAATTGCCTGTAATTATCACCAGTCATAAAAAGACCCCCATAGTTCCGCAAATGAATTTTGTGCATATAAAACATCGTTTTAGCAATTAAAACAAATAAGAATTAAATATTGTGGGATTTTTAATACAATATTTAAATACATTTTTTTGTTAAACAAACACATTCCGCGAAGCCATTAACTTGTCTGCAGAAAACACCCAGGGTCTATGAGGGGGAATCGAACCCGCGACCTCTGGACTGACAGGCTAGCATCGCTATCACTCAGCCACAGACCAAAAAAAAATCAAGTAGACAAGCAAGAGGTATTTAGGCCGAAATATTCCGGTGTGCAGCATCCTGTTTCAGCGCGCACAGTGGGGCCAAAAGCCCTTTTTCGCGCAGAAATTAACATCTCAATAACTACAGGGTGGGCCGAAAGTTACCATGGGACTTAAAAGTTTAATAACTTTAGTTTATTAATTTTTTTCATTTCTTTTTCTCAAATTATATAATATACAAAATGGAAATTTTTTTACACTAAGTATGAAAAATAATGTCTCTTAAATGGCCATCGTTTTCAGCTGCGCACTGATGGGCTCGTTTTAGAGCATTTTCCATAACATCTTTCAAAATTTGTGGCTGTAGCGTTCGAATTTCTGCAACAATGTTTGACTTGAGTTCAAGGATTGTCTCTGGCTTGTTCACATACACTCGCTACTTCAAATAACCCCAAAGAAAATAGTCGGGTGCTGTCAAAACTGGCGATCGCGATGGGCCAAATTATTTCCGAATTTCTGGAAATTATTCGCTCTCCAAAAATTTGACTTAAAAGTGCCATTCTGTCTCGGGCAGTGCGGGCAGTGGCTCCGTCCTGCTGAAACCACATACCAGGCATTTCTGTTTTCAAGAGCAAGACGTAAAAAATTTTCTATCATAAACCGATACCGCTCTCCATTTACGGTTACAGCACTTCCATCTTCATTCTCGAAGAAGTAAGGCCCAATGATATTTTCAGATGTGATCCCACACCATATTGTACACCTAATGGGGTGCAATTGGCGTTTATGAATGGCTCTTGATTTTTCAGATAGTTAATTTTTGTTTAGTTTGATTTGCCACTTCATCACGAGATCAACGCTGGCAAATTATTGAAATTTTCTATCACATTAATGGCTCTGTTCGTCAAACTTGATTTTTATTTTCCATAAAACATTTTTTTTTATTGAATTGGTTCGTAAATAAGCAAAATTGTCTCATTTGGAGTGAAGATAATCACAAGCATTACATGCATGAGAGAAGCACTATTTTATGCGGAGTCATTGGTCCATATGTCTTCAAAAACGATTATGGGCATAATGAGGGTAATTATGAATAAAATTCCGTGAGAATTTTTTCCCGGGGAACAATTCCAACTAATAGCAAGTAATAGGCAAAACAAAAAATTCTAATTGGAAAAGGGAGAAATTTCTCGCGGAATTTTATTCATAATTGCTCTGAATATTACTGGCAACGAGTAACGGTATAGATATGACGATCACAGTAACAAACACACTGGAGTCTTTGGTGGGAATCGTACAAACGGCTCCCACACTACCCACTGGCCTACCGTGTCGCTCTCAACTCATATTAAAATTTTCTTTAATGTATTTTAATTTAAAGTTCTACAGCTCTAAAAAACCCGCTGTAGAATGAACGGGTTTTATGGTTGCCTATGTCGATGCACTAGTGCTGGGTCCAACTCGTTTAGTCGTTCATTTTCGACACAAACCTGTGATCAAACCCATTTCAATTACATGGGTTGGATCATAGGTTTGTGTCAGGAATGAACGACTGAACTAGTTGGACCCAGCTCTACGACTCACTATTACAATGTGTAATAGGTGGCGGAACTTCGATTCCTTCTCGCTTTTCTTAGAAGTTTTAGAAGTAATTTTTTTTTAAATGCCGAATGCACGTATGAATGTATATATTTTTTACTCTCTTTGCCACAATCAGTAATCAGGACCTTGTTATTTAAAAAAGAAAAAGTTAGCTTTTTATTAAAATAAAAATATATGTATACATATTCATAACTGCCCTCATTATTTAAAAATATATCTGCTCACTATATGTACATATATTTTTTACCAGTTCACATCAAAAACAAAATCTTTATTAATATGCTCGCTATAGGTATGATTTCTTTTTACATTTTCCATCGACTGCCAAAAACGAGTTGCTATTTTGTCGTTTCACAATTTTATGTCTAACAAAAGGCGATTATGTCAGCAATTTGTTAATTCTTTAACCCAATCAGATGACAAAATTATTGGAATGTGGCTTTAACTGGCTTTAATTTCCGTCTTTGAATATCATTAAAAATATTAACCGTAGTTTGATGTTGCTTCTAAGCAAACACTTGTTTAAACTATTTAATATGTAAATTAACCAAGATAACTTGTGTTAACGTGTAGATACATTTATGTATATGAATCGTACGTATGTATTTATGTACCTATGATAAATTGAGAGAAGAAACACTACACGTTTAGTCCCGGTTCACACATGTCAGCTTTTGTTGATCAACTTTTAATTCAAGTGGTAGGAAAAAAAAGAGATACTTCTATATTTCCCCCCGTCTTTTTTACAGCTGAATTACGAGTTGATCAAAAAAAGTTGAAAAGTGTGAACCGGGACTTATGAAACTGAACTGCTTTATAATGCATAAATTAAAAATATAATACATGAACATTTTTGTTCATGCCTTTCCATAAATCCATAAATATATCTTTTGTACGAGTATGTATGTATGTATACAGAAAAAAGAAGAAGAAGAAAAAACACGAAAAGTTGTCCACATACTATTTATTTAATAGGAATTGTATTGTCGTTACGCATACATACACCTTTAATACAGAAAGATATTCTTCGATATTCATATAACCCAGTAAACAATTAGCAAGGGTTTTGATTTCATGAGAGAACGTGTTGTAAAAAACAACAGGGGCCAAATTAAGGCATTCGATATCTTACAAATTCTGCATACAATTTTAATTGTACATATTTGTATGGAGGTTTCAATCGATATCGAATGCCGTAATTTGCGCCCAGGTTTAATACGAAGCAACAGCACCTAGAATAGTGTTTGGCTGAGCGCATTAGACCAACCACCAATCACATTGATTTTACACTGAAGACCCAAAGACTATTCTCCCAGTGATTTTGGTAGCAACCACTTCCACTACGCCAGCTTCTCCGTGATAGTACGCAAGCGAATGTGGTTGCTCACACCCAGCTCGTATACTCGAAGAGATGTCCTCACCAATTACCTGCACAACGTCAGTACTGTTATGGGAGTTGGATCAATAAATCAAATCAAATCAATAATTTTGTACACAATATAATCATTTTTCATATTCCATTTCATTGAAAATTTGCGTTAAATAGCTGATGTTAATAACAATCTCTACCCTAGTAGATAGACATACAGAAGTGCTGATGAAGTGCGTGGCTGCACAGAAAAATATCGCTATTTCCCCCAGCTAATAAAGTCTAGTTTAATTATTCTTCTCATCTTTAGAAACTCACATTAATTAATAAAAATATTTCATTCAACAAGAATTGAAATTACTGAACTTAAGCCCGACTAAGAAATTATTTCTGATTAAAATTCACTATAGTTCAACTGCAATTTTAAAATTGTCACATTTCAATATTTTTTTGCAAAAAAAAAATAACATAAAAAAATATAAAAAAAAATTGCAAAATACGCAGGCAAATATCTTACAAAACTCGAGTCTCATCCTAATCCGCTTGTTCGTAATATCTTGAATTTTACTAGACACATCCGCTTAAAAAAGAGGGACACAAGGGCTCTAAGACTCAACACTCCAGAAGAAACTGCTTGAAAATACTTTTGTGTTTGCTTATCACGACTTATGTATTATTAATAACTATCACTAAGTTTATGTCCGACACTGGTCGGGCCTAATTAATTATATTTAGATTTAAGATTTGAATAATTATTGTTAGTTCATATTTCAAGATACAATAAATAAATATATGTACTACAAAAAAAAGAAGAAAAAAATTTTATTTATATTTAAAATCAATATGTGACTTTATTGTCTGGCGCCAGTTTTCGTGGCGGCGCCTTGAAACTTTGCCAGCCAGCATGGTAGTTTAGTTCTTTTTATTTTATCAACAAAAGAAAAACCACAGCTGTTTTAGAGTTGCAATCATTTGCACTGCTTAGTCTGCAATGGTTTTGTTTTGTGTTGCGTATGTATATAAATTAGTGTAGTAAATTTCAATTTCATATCCTAGACTTGCTACATGTGCAATACGAGGTGTGTTCAAAAAGTATCGCGAATTACGTATATTCGAATTTTGATTTTTTTTTGTGGCGTTATGTTGGTACTCATGTTGACAGCTGCTTTGCTTGCACGTGTTTTGGCTCGTTTTCGATTTTTACCTTGGTTCATGCGGCAGCTTCCATTGAGATGATTGAGCTTTGGTTTCCACATCATAACCATAAACCCACGATTTGTCAGCAGTTATGACCCTCCTAGACTTGCTACATGTGCAATATATGCAATAGCAGTTTGCAATTACGAGTGATTTTTGCTAATTTTCTCTTTTCTAGCTGCGTACATTTAAAACGTAGTCGGCCAAAGCGGCACCAGAGAGCCGAACTGCAATCGGTTTCTTATACAAATGGATACACATACGCGAATACATTTCTCTCGCTGGCCAGCATTGATTTAAAATTAAACAAATTTGAGCTCAGGGACAAGAACACAAAACAAAATGAAACAAACGTTTTCCACAGAGGAGACCAGAGTTGTAGAAAGTGACTTAAGAAAAAAGCTCAAATCATCTGATTTGATCACTGTTAAAAAGGGACAAATATAGTGTGTTTGTTATTGACTATTTTTAGTACAATAATCAAAACAAACAGCAGAAATGTATACTTAGTGAAATGAACAATTGAAAATTTTTACAAAATTAAATGAAAAATTTTGCAGTTTCCAAATGCTTACAAACTCAATTTTAAACATTTTCCTTCAAAAATATTAATTTTGAACTTCAACTTGCAAAAAGCAAACAACGAATGAGACAACAAAGCATAAATTGAAAATACACTAGAGCACATGAACATTTGCACAAATAAAATTGAGGAATTTGTGGTATTGAATTAAAAAACACAATGCGAAAAGGATTATTAGTATTAATAAAGTGACTAAAATTTGTTTTCAAATGATTAGAGACTTTGTTTTAAGCATTTTCGTTCGCAAATATTAATTTTTACCGTTTATTTACAAAAACTAGGCTGCGAATGAGACCACAAGGAATAAAACGTAATTACTTTAAAATAATACCACGCGAAAGGAAAAGTAAAGAGGATTTAATGACTGTGTGAGCGAGACCTCTAAAAACACCACAAAATCACAATTATCTTCCGTCTTACTTTGTGCTCCTGACACCTCGGTCTCCTCTGTGCGTTTTCTTCTGTTTATATTCGTACACTGGTTTTATTGTCAATGTTATCATACGGCTAATAAACGTAAAGGACATTTTGTGTTCACATCATCACAACTCAAATTACATACATTACAAACACAAGTAGAAAGCAAACAGCTGTTGTGTTTGATGCATAATTTCGCAAAATTACAAATTTTTTCAAGAAATTCATTTATGTTGTCTGGGTATGTTTGCAATAGTATTTAGTTGGGTGTTTTTGTATTTATGTTTTCGTTAAAGATAAATATCTTTCGGTATGTATGTATGTAGAGAATTATCTTGTTATTATTTTCTAACGCTTCGTTCTATTTTTTATTTTTTTTGCTTTCTATTTTTCGAATTTGAAGCAGCCAACAAAGAAATACTGTTTGCCCGCTGGTCCATTCAGTGTCAATGGTAAAAACGCTCTTCAAGTGACTGACCGTGACACATTAGACATATACACTGAAACTCAGCTGTCCGCATGCCATTTGTCACTTTTATGATCTGCTACACTCATCATTTTGTAGCTATATAAAAAAAATGTATTAATAAGTTGTGTCTTAAGTTCTTTTTAATTGCTTGTTTGTATATTTGGTGAATGTTATACCTAGTTTCTCTATTACTTCCATCATCCTAAAGGCATATTTTCATTGACCCTTAAAAATATATGTACTTGTATATAACAGCGAGTGATGCTCACGATCATGTCTCCAGCAAAGTCTGGTATCTACACCATTGAATTGAACATTTGAATATTTGAAATTAACGCAATTCCAGTTAACGTAGTGATACTTCTACTGGTTGTAGCAGTTGTTTTTGTTGTTCTTGTTGTTGTTGTTTAATATCTTTGGTTTTTAAAATTTAATAAAATTTAATGTCTTTTATTTATTCATTAATACTTTCAACTTAGTTTTGTCTTTTAACAAAAATTTATTTTTCGTTCTTACTTAGTTTTAGTGCTCTAAATACATCGAACTTCTTTCTGCTAGAATAAAAGATATTTTATGTACATGCATACATACGAGTACATATGTATGTATGTAAGCATGTGTTTGTGCGTAAAAAGCTGTTCAAACTTAAACATAAATCGACATAGACGTCAATAGAACGTTATTATAAAGCACAACGTCAATACCATTATATGTATATCGCTCGTTTACTCAAACAAAGTCATAACTCAAAAAAAAATCCAGTTTGCCAGAAAACGAGTTTGAAGTTTTTAATTTACACACAACTTAATGGAAAAAGAAACTTTTATTTCTCTCTCAAGAATTGAGCAAACAAGATATTTGTATGAAATTTTTACACAATATGAAGAACGATATGAGGACTAATTATGCATCACTAACTCGAAAATTCCATTTTTGTGAGTTATGGCGTTCTTTGAGTAAATGAGCGATATGTATTATTATTATAAAATGGGTCTTCCAATAGGGAATTCCTAAATTTGACAATCGAAAGCGGCCATATTGTTGTATTTGGTAATTCATCTATAGCATTGGCTGTCAATTATTCGGTTTGTTTTTTTTTTATTTTTAGGCAATTGTTTTATTCTATTTGACACATGCGCCACACAGCTCATGACACATTGAACATTCTGCAAGAGCGATTTGAGGACCTGGGCATCGCACTTTGAGGTACTGTGTACTGAACAGCTGCAGAAAATTTCACGATACTCGCATTACGTTCCAGACATAATGGCCTCCATAAGATTTTTAAACGAATAAAAAATGTATATGAAGGGCTTAATGTAAGACCCTATACTTTTACCTACTATCACTTAATATTCAGTTTTTGTGGTTTATTAGAAATTATATTTACTTCATATGATTAAATATTTGTGCAAAAAATGTTTTAATTTCAAGATCTTTGGTATAATATGAAAAAAAACAGACGCCATTTGTATTTTGTTTTACGCAGGAAGTCTAAAGTCTACATTAACCGTCTTACAAAAAAAAAATTATATACTTCTTCAGGGTAGGAGAGGTTTTAAACCACCACACCAGGACTTTTAATATTCCATGGGTACCTGTAAGGGATAGTGTTGTATCAGTAACGCTCGGCCACCATGGGCCACTTGTGTATATACACAGGCGTACATATCGTTACCTTAATATAAAAAGACCCTAACTCATAATTTTTTAGAAATCGAGATTTTTGCTTTTTCGATACATTACATGTTCTTCCATCGAAATATATAAAAAAAAACTCGGTTTCAAAAAAATGGAGGTAACGATATGTACATACATATAGGTATTTCTAATTCGTTCCCAATACCATAACAAAATAAAACTTAAGACATCCTTTTTGCAAATGGACAAAAAAGACCCACTCAGAGTGGAGTTGGAGGGTTAACATATTCCACAAAAATTTCCCCCGCAATATTTTACACAAAGCTTACAAGCACACACATACCCTTCGTTAAAATTCCACTGCGAATAAGTACGAAACTTAAGGCTCAGTTAGCCGACTGTAACGTAATGTAACTGCAACAGTAGGAAACAGCTGATCGATATTGTTATGTGAAAAGTAACCTACTTTTCATATAAAAAATATCGATCAGCTGTTTCCTACATTATAGTTACATTACATTACCGTCGGCTAACTGAGCCTTTATGCTTTATACTTTTGGAAGTCATGAAAATTCCAACTATAAAAGCTAGTCACTGTTTTATTAGGCAAAATTGATTTGATCAAAGCTTATTTAATTCTATTATCTTTTAACCATCATTACATCTCTTTAATAAAAAAATATTTATTCTTTTTTTAATTGCTTTATATTTTCTTCCAATTCAGCATTTAATGAATCACGTTTTTAAACAACTAACTAAGGTCATTAATAGTTCTTTGCACCAAAACTGACAGTGTCAGTGTCTGGCAAAAAAAAAAGTAGCAAGCAGCAAAGATATAATATATGTATCAAAATATGTCATTTATTGGACGAAAACAAAAACAAAATTTTTTTTAATTATAAATTCTTTTGAAGTACAATATTCTCTAAGCCAGCTTGAAACGAATAAAGGCCATATAAAAACACAAACAATTAAATTTGTTTATGTAAAATAAATAAAGAAAACAAAAGAACAAACTTCTATAATTTAAAGCTCTAAGACATAATAAAAAAATTAAAAGGCAACATTTTTTTTGTAGACAAAAAAAGAATATTGAAAACGTGTAAAAAAGCAGTTATGAAAGACAATCAAGGCGACTAACGAATAAACTTAAAAAGTCCGATAGATAGAAATATCGATACCGGGGGGTCTATTTCTGAAAACTTACTAGAGCTGTAATACAAGTAAAATAGTGGTGAAAATATATTTTCATACATATAAATAAAATAAATTAAATATAGGACTGATTTTGTAATTTTGTGGAATTTTTTACTTGTATTTCAACACTTGAAAGTTTTGAGAAACAGGTCCCAGTGTGCAACATGCAAGAATTACAATTACACAAAATCATGGATTGATTCCCTTGGATTTCATTTCTCGCGGAAAATAATTTTCTCGCAAAAAAATTCCTGCAATCATAAATTCCTTGGGAACAAAACAAGAGAAATAAGTGGGATCACCGTATTTCGCAGCGTTGTTTGTTAACATTTTGTTTTCTCAAGTTTTCTTTTTGGGTGCAAAAAAACATGAACAAAATTATTGAAATTATTAATGTATTTGAGCATAATTTTCGTTCTTGGAAATACAAGGAGTAGAAAGTAATATTTTAGCTATATAAATTTTATTTTAATAGAGTATTATTTATATTTTTATGCAAACAACCTTCTATTTTCCCAATTCCTACTTTCTTGCGGGGGAATTTTTTTCTTCCCGCATTTGGGGAAAAAATTAAAAAAATCAAATTCATAATGACAAAAAAAAAGGAAAATGAATAAACTCGCCCGAATTTTTTTTATGATTGGACTTTATAATTACATAAGAGCACGGAGTTGGCTGAAGTAGTTAGCAAATAGACTACAAAACCGAAGGTCCTGAGCTCGAGCCTAATCTCCAACAAAGTTTTTAAATAACAAAAATCACGCATTTTTCTGATGTGCATTAGGCTGAGTTTACATCTATCATTTCATGTGTGTCATCATGTGCCAATAAAAAAAGCATAACCACTAATTACTAATGAAAAACTGTTTGATCCAGACACGTATTTTTTTAATTTATACAGTTTCATACATAACAAATAGACAATGATTGGAAACTGTTTAAATCAATAAATATTTGTCTGAATCACACAGTCTTTCATTAGTAATTAGTGGTTACGCTTTCTTTGGCACATGGCACACAGCTGTAAACCCGGCCTTAGTAACAGTTGCTGTAGGAAAAAACCAATCAAACCATACAAAACACCTGTTAGAACCAAACTTATGGGCAACACTGCATTACAACAGCTGTTTAGTCCCCGTTCACACACTTCAACTTTTGTTGATCAACTCGTAATTGAGCTGTAAGAAGGACGAAGATGGAAGTACAAATATCTCTTTTTTTTCTTAAAGCTGAATTACGAGTTGATCAACAAAAGTTGAAGTGAGTGAACCGGGACTTATGGGTTATGGCAGCTCTAACAGGTGAAGCAAATATATTTATGGTTAAGGCAATACTTATGGAATTGGCATTACAGTATGGCACGTCTGAAGTCTCAGTTAGCCGACTGTAATGGAATGTAAACGTAACAGTAGGAAACAGCTGATCAATATTGTTATGTGAAAAGTAATGAAAATGGTTATAGAAATGTAATGTAACGTAACCTACTTTTCACATAACAATATCGATCAGCTGTTTCTTAAGTTGCAGTTACTTTCCATTACAGTCGGCTAACTGAGCCTTGGTTGAACCTTTAGCGCTGAAATCTCATATGTGGACTTTTAATTCTCTTAGTGTTACCAAATCAACACCCAAACTTTCAACAAACGGCCGTTTTCAGCAAGCAGCATTTTAAAGAAAACCTGTTAATATGGAATTGTTAAACAAACAAACAAAAAACACCTGAAATCAATTTTGATCATAATATTTTTATTTTTAAATTACTTTTTCTGATTGTGTTGTCTGCTTCTCGTGGTGGTCAGCTCAATTTGATCGGCTTGACGTTTTATGACAACAGCAAAAAAAATCAACTTTATAAATGTTTGAAGAAAAAAAAAGACACAAGTCAAATGTAGCCTAGATACACCTCAATTTTCAGTTCATTGTTGTTAACATAATGAAAAAAAAAAGAATAGAAAGAGAAAAAAATGAAACACATTAAGAAACCACATTTAAATGTGTAGTTTAACATGTCGTTTGGCCAACCGTTTAAATATTTATTCAAACATTTGAATTGGTTTTGGGTTTTCAACCTGTTTAAATTATTCTAATTTGATCAATAGAAGTTTTTTTTCGATTTTAAATTGTTTGCTAATGAAACTAGTTTGAGTTGTTTCTTCGTTTTTATTTTTGTATTTTTTTTTTTTTTTTTTTTTTTTAACTGTTAACGAATTCAGCTTCGAATTTGAATTGCCTTTTTGGTTGCTTTGAAAGCCTTCTATTTTGTCATAACTTATTTTTTTTTTTGGGTACATGACATAATTCACTAAAGAAAACAAAAGAAAAACTTTAGCATTTTAATTGTTCTTAATGAGTTGCTTGATCAGCTTTTTATACACGACTATAGACAATTATTGTAAATCACGTGGAGACGGACGGACGGTGTCTTATTTTTAATATTTTTAAGTGTTAAAGTGTAATTTATTTAAAATTTCTGGTGCAATAGAAGAAAAAAGCTTTGGAACGAACAGCAGCTTCATCTATTTTAGGTAACTAATTGATGAAATAGAATATGGGATACAGAGACTCCTCCAATAATAGGTTTGATTTTTATCTGTGAAACAAGGAGTATTTTTAAGCGAAATCATGGGATGTTTATTTAATTGTTAAGAGCAGAGTATGCCGTTAATATTGGGGAAAAACATCAAAAGTAGAAATATTTTCCCTTAAGATTTCGATTAATTTTCAATGGAATTTTTTTTCGCAAAGATTTCGCTTCACTTTTAATACAAATTTTTTTTTTTTTAACATTGATGACGTTTAATTTTCTATAGATTTTTTTTTTTTTTGCATTTTTCGCCGAAATTGTTATGGAATTTTTTTCGCTATGATTTCGCTTAAATTTTTATATAATTTTTTCGCAAGTATTTCGTCTAATTTGGAAGGGAACTTTTTCGCTGGGTTTTATATAGAAAATTTTTCGCAAAGATTTCGCTTATCTTTTTGATAGAAAGTGTTTTTCTAAAGATTTCGCTTATCTTTTTGATAGAAATTTTATTTCGCAAGTAGTTCGCTTAGTTAAATAAATCCAAACATTTTGCTTAACTTTGTATAGAAATTTTTCCGCAAGGTTTTTGCCTAATCTTTTATAGACGTTTTTTCGCAAAGATTTCGCTTGATTTTCTCAACAGAGACTTAGCTCAGTTTTCTATAGAAAGATTTCGTTTTAACTTCTTAATTTCGTGTATAGACAAATTTTTCCCAAATACTTTGCTGAATTGTCTATAGAATTTTTTCACGATGATTTTTCGCTTAGTTTTCTACAGATATTTTTGTTTGCAAATATTTCGCTAATTTTCTGTAGAAAATTTTATTATTTAAAGAAGAAAAAAAAAGATTTTGCTTAATTTTCTATAAAGTTTTTTTCTCAAGGATCTCATTTAATTTTTCATCGAATTTTTCGCTAAATATTTCCAAACAGCTTGGCTAAAAGTTCTTTAGCTGCTTTGAATTTTCTGATGTGTGAAATAATTTTTCAATTTACAGACTTTGTATGAAATTTATGATGGCAATTAATAAATTACAATTATGAAACAGAAAAATGTCATAAATTATTACCAAATAAAAAGGAAATCTCAATGAACCGTTGCCAGCTTTTTTTTTTTTTTTTTTGTTAAAAAGCAAATGTGTTGATCAGAAACCAAAAGAAAAAAGCTGAAAATACCACTATCTTTGACTTCTTCTTGGTCAGAATATTTATTCCAACAATTTGGCTTGTGTTTTTATTTTCTCGCTGCCACTATTCAAAAACAAAACAAGTCCTTCCTGTTCCAAAGCTGACAAGCACTACAAAACAAACATTTTAAGAAACAAGTCGGGGTGTTATATAAGAGAAGATGATTAGAGACATTAAAGTACGCTACGACGCTGTTAATCTCATATTTGTAGAATACAAAATGATGGATCTGAAGAAGATGTTGAAATGTAAGAGCTGAACTGAAACACTCAAAACATTTATTTTGATTACTTGAATATTTTTATTTTACAATTTGTAGGGAGTTTCTGGCTTAACAGTAAATTAAACTAAATTCTCGAATACTCGTACTCTAAATTATTCAATAAAAAATGTTTGACAACCTCAATACCCGTAAGAAAGAATTAAAATAAAATATCTAAAAATAATTTGTTATCAGAACCAAGAAAAAAAAAGTTTATAAGAATTCAAAGCATTAAAAGCAGGTTCTTAAGGCTAGATTTGCTTATATGTACGAGTATATATTTTTATTTTTATTTTTATAAATATTCGATATGACACCTGCTTTAAAATTGTACACACTAGAAATATTCATTCACACACCAAGTGACGGCCGCCAGTTTTATGGACGAAAATTGCATGGGAGTTACAACAGGACAACCGTATCGTATACGAGTACGTACGTATACGTACAGGTTTGTTTTTCAACCATAAAACGCACAACAAAAAGTGGTACAACAACCATGATGTTGTAAGAAGTTGTTATTTGAACATGTGTGTGTGTGTGTGCCACAAAATATGCTGCAGCATATAATTTTTTTTTTTGCATATAAAACAATATTGTATGTAACAATATTGTTATTTGTATTAGGAGAGAGGAGAGTGTGTGTGGTGGTAATATTTAATATGCAGATTGGGTTCTTGCAATATTCATTCGATTATCAAAGTAAGTTTTTCTTTTTCTTTTCGTTTTCCTTTTATTTTGTTTGGTTTATACCCTACTCTAGGGATTGTGTTCCAATGTATTCCTTCATTCTGTTTGAGAAAAAGCAGCTCTAATTCCAACACACAATGTTAGCATATCACAATTTGTTGATGGTCCTTCGAGCCGAACTAGAACTTCCGGCTTTTATAAAGTGCAACGAAAAAGACCGATTCACTAAAATTTTTAGCCGAAGCAGAAAAAACGTCATGAGTTCGGATGAAGTACGCTACTTCACTTCACTTCCATTCCTCTAGTAACAACGCTGTATAATACTGATTTAAATTACGAGATTGTAACAAATGATTCCGGCAGAGGAGACCAAAAAAAATACTGCAAAAGTGGCTTCATCTCCACTTTTTTTATATTTTCCATTCACAACCATTTAACCACATTATTACCAAGAATCGGCATAGGTGTAGAATAAGTTCAGAAGTTTTGGTAAAATCTTATGAATAACATTTTTGTAGAACATTTCAACCCTCTTATTCTTCTCTGTATGGGTCATTATTGTTTTCTTCAAAAACGCACCCTTGAATGTTCTTTAAAAAAATAAATTCAGTTTGAAATTTTACTACCAATGTCTAAAAAAACATCATTAAGGGTGTTTTTAGAGAGGTATAAAACTTTAACTTGGCAACACTTTCTTAACTGGCGGCCATTTTGTCAGCGTCAAGTGATTTATATTAATTGTGATTTGGCATTTCAACATGAATTGACTGACGCCTGAACAAAGCTTCCAAATTGGGCAAATTTATTTTGAAAATCATGGTTCTGTTCGAAATACGTATTCCGCAACTATGTCCAATTTGCGGTCAACATAATCGCCCATCAGAGCAATTAGTTCGATTAAATATGGAACTTTTTCGCACCATGTTTACTCTAAATGATAATAAGCATACACAGAGACGTCGCACAAAAGAAGTCATTGCTGCTGTAGAGCGTAGCTTAGAGGCTATAGAGCCATGATTAGTAACTTTTTTGTTCATCAATTGAACAAACATGATGTACAGGAGATGTGGTTTCAACAAGACGGCGCAACAAGTCACACAGCTCGTGCCACAATTAATTTGTTGAAGAAAAAGTTTGGTAACCGCATAGTTTCACATTTGGAACCCGTGAATTACCCTCCAAGATCGTGCGATCTAACTCCGCTAGACTATTTTCTGTAGGGATAAGTAAAGTCACTATTCTACGCTGATAAGCCCGAATCGATTGACCACTTGGAGGGCAACATTCGCCGCGTTATTGCCGATATATACGGCCGCAAATGATGGAAAGTCATCGAAAATTGGACCTCCAGATTAGACTAAATGCGAGCCAGCCGTGGCGGTCATATGGCAGAAGTCATATTTAAATTATAATGCCAGAAGATTGTCTTTGGAATAAAGTAAATTTCATGCTAAAAAATGCATCTTTATTTTATTCCAGTTCAAAGTTCTATAGCTCTATTAAAAATGAACTATATAATATAATAATAAAATAAAAAAAAATAAACTATATAATGTTCTTGGTTTATAGAATGTGTTCAGGATTTCTATGTAATAGATTTAGAATAGAATAGAATTTTTGATGAATTGCTTAACCCACTTAATCTGCTGTGTATGGGTCAATTTGGCCCCTTTTGTAATTGTGATAAGAAATGAGTAACACTGAACGCTTTGAAATATTTTTATTTAATTTTGTTCATTTCTCTATTGTTCCACAGTCGTTGGTAACTCTTGAAGTGCGAGGCAATGCAGCTCACAGCTGATTTTTATAACTAACGCATTATTTACACACACAAAAATCCTTGCAGCTTTATATTATAAAAAAAAATCGGCATAGGTCCCATGCAGCAGTCTTTCGTGCTCAATATTTTTCTCTTTTTTTGCAATTTAAGACTTAATAAATGAATACATACTCGTATTTAGAACCAGTATTCTCTCATCTTAAGTCCTAGTTTACACTATGCAAGTCTTATTGCTAAGCTGATTAGTTTGAGGGAGAGAGAGACGAGGGGAACAGAAACGTTTCTTTTCCCCTTGTCCCTCTCTCCTATTAAACTAATCAGTTTAGCAATAAGACTTGCATAGTGTAAACTGGGACTAACTGATCACTAACATTGCGTTTGCCGTTTATATTTTGTTGCTTTTGCCAGCCAGGCGAAAAAGACTCCCAAGTAATAAACAACAATATTTGCAATAAGAAAAAGTATCATGACCAAGAGTTTTTTTCTTTCTTTCCATTTTTTTGTTATTCTTCTTTTTCTATATTATGTCCATCAACAAATGTTTTTTAATTAAAAATTACATACAACATATTGTACATCTTTTGTAATGGATTTAAGACCGAAATGCTCATGAGGAATAAAAAATACACAAGAGAGAGAGAGAGAGAGAGACAGAGAGAGAAAACAATTTAAAATATATGAAATTAGAGTTGCAAGTTATAAATTAAACAAGTAATCGAATCAATGCTAAACTTTGCACAAGTAGCCTGATCGGAGAGATTTATTTAAGGGATTTTAGAAAAAGAATATATATAAAATAATAATGGCTTTTTGACTATTTTTAAGCAATTATTTGTTGCTAGATTACAAACTACATCGCATACTAGGGCTAATCTAAGCTTTCGCTTAAATTTATCAGGTATTTCAACTTAATTTAGAGCTTACAAGCATATAAATATTTATAATAGAATATGAAAGCGAATATTTTTTAAAAATATATTAAAGCATCTAAGGCTACTTATTTCATCACTGCTTACGAAAGGGAATTAAAAAAACCTCTACCCGGGGAAGATTTACAGCGTTAAAATGTTGTGCAAAAATGTGCCTCTTAATGTTTTTCCTACACCTGACATGCAAGTTTGAATAAATACGAAATTAACCCTTAAACGCATTTTTGGTTTTTCAGATTCTTGTATGAGACAAAAAAGACCCATACGCAGAAGAGTTAGAGGGTTAAAATATTCTACAAAAATGTTCTTCGTAAGATTCTACATAAAATTGTCCGACACATGCTGTACCTAAAATACAAGCGTGAATATGTAACGATATTAACCCAAAAATGCATATAAAGTTTTGAGCGATTTCTTATATTTCGATTAAGCTATATTTAGAGCTTTAGTGTATTTAGAGAATTATAGTAGAATTTTATGGCGAAAATTTTCGTAAAACATTTTAACTCTTTATTACCCGGTTTAAGGGAATTTTCATTATCCGATTTTTTAATGGGACAAAAAAGACCCTCATGGAAAAGAGTTAGAGGGTTAAAATTTTCTGCGTAAGATTCTACATAAATTTGTCGAACACATGTTGTACCTGATATGCACGGGAGAATAAGTAACACAATTAACCCTTAAACGCATTTTAAGTTTTAACCCATTACTGCGGTTTAAGATATATTTAGAACTTTGATATATTCAGACACTTATAGTAGAATATTATGGCGAAATTTTTCGTAAAACATTTTTACCCTTTATAACCCGATTTAAGGGTACTTTCTTTATCCGATTTTCGAATGGGACAAAAAAAACCCTTTCGTAGAAGAGTTAGAAGGTTAAAATAAGCCACAAAATTTTTTTTGGCGAAAATTTAATATGCAAACGTTTTATATATTTTAACAGATTTCGGGCGTTTAAATTGTATTTAGAACTCTAGTGTATTCAAAGTTTTATAGTAGAATTTTATCGTGAATATTTTCATAAATTACTTTAACCCTTTATATCCAGGTTTCAAGGTATATTCTTTATCCGATGTTTGGATGGAATGGACAAAGACCCTCACT
Source organism: Nowickia ferox (assembly GCA_936439885.1). Taxonomy (NCBI): domain Eukaryota; kingdom Metazoa; phylum Arthropoda; class Insecta; order Diptera; family Tachinidae; genus Nowickia; species Nowickia ferox. The sequence continues at coordinate 9,896,228 of OW387027.1, read as the reverse complement.
GAGAAGAGTTATAGGGTTAAAATAATCCGCAAAAATTTTCTTCGTAAGAAAATTTTAAATCCTTAAAACCCGATTTGAGCGTACTTTTTTATCCGATTTTTTAATGGAATAAAGACCCATACACAGAAGAGTTAGAGGCTTAAAATATTCTACCAAAATTTTCTTCGGCAGACTCTACATAAAATTGTAGAACACGTGTTATACCTAAAACACAATTTTGAATAGGTAATGAAATTAACCCTTAAACGCTTTTAAAGTTTGAATCAATTTCTGGTGTTCAAGTTAATTTTAAAGTTTTTTTTAAGCAAAGAGGAGGAGTTTCAGCCTTGTTTTTTTTTTGTATTGCTTAGTCTTATTTTCGGTAATCGGTTCATTGTTATTGCACCACTAGCAACTTTGGAAATTTGCACGTTAACATTAGTTTATTTTTATGTTTCTTTGTCTGTAAAAAAAAAATTTAAAAGGAGTTTAAAAAACGGCAAACTTATCAAATATTAAAAAATAAGTAAATTTATAAATATTTGGGCGTGTTGAGAATTTATAATTTTTTTCCCTAACAAATTTGTGTTTAGTTGAGAGTATGAAAAGCTTACAGGATTAAAGCATTCAACTAGTCAGATTGAAGGTTTTTTGTGAGGAGTTCAAGCAAAAGTAACGGACTTTTTTCTTAATGATAATTTTTAAACACATTTTAAATCAGCTATTAAAATTCTTTTAATGGCTTTTCAACGTATAAATTTTTATGTTGTGATGTTTTCACTATAATTTAATTTATGCAATTTATCATTTTCAATTTTTAATTGTCAATTTTATATATATATAGCACTTATTATGGCCTTATAAAATATTAGCAGCAGTTTTTTTTTATTTCTACTTACGGAATTTTAAATAAATCTCTTTGTGGTCTATCAAATATAATTAAATTTGATATTTATTATTTGTTTGAAAACATTTTTTAAGTAATCAAATATTTCAAACTGAGCGAAACATAAAAAGTTTTTAAAAGAACATAATTAAGAAACATAAATTTTTTAACATTTTATGTTATTTACTAATAAAAGGGGATCGTAAAAGTTAACAATAAAAACAACATTAAAAGCAATTAAAAACTACATGGAATAATTTTTTTTAAATACTTTCTGAAACATAATTTCTAGTGAGCGATCAGGTATTCGTTTTATTATCTTAGTCAATATATATTGACTCAATCCGTTTCGGATTACACTTATTCTTTTATATCAAAGGAAAACATCTCATAAATATTTAATTGAAACTAAATAAATTATTTTCACATGCAAAGTCTTTAGTTTTAAGGAGAGAAGCGAAAAGAGATTAAGATCTCTTTTCCCTTCTCTTCGTCAAACTCCAGACTTTGCAAAGATAAACTTTTCGTGTGTAAAAGCCATCTAACAAATATACATTCGTGCCTGAGTTAACTTTCTAAAACATGCGCTTGCTCCGCAGAATTAATTAATAATTTAAAAAACAACCCCTACTTTTTCTTCTCCATTTTTTTTCAGCATGTCCACTAAACGTTTAAATTGCTCATAATTTTTGCTTAACACTAACTTTTTTTTTTCATTACGAGATTTATTTCATATGTTTTGGCATTTTAGTATATCACATGGACCTGAAACAGTAAAATGACTTAAAATGCTTCCATCGCCGTTTCTATGTTTGAACTTTGAAACCTTTGCGCTCATTAACTTTCTAAAACATGATTTTTTTATTCAGCACAAATATTTTAATATTCAAACTCTTCACTAGACTATGAAATGTATCTGTTAAATAAATTCTGCAGCGCATAAGAAAGACAGACAGACAAGCAGACAGACTTCATTTCTTTCTCCCTTTTCACAAACAAAAGTAAAATGTAAGTTTTGTGAATAAATTTAAATGAAGACGAAATGATAAGGAAACCCTTTTACAATACGAGTAGTAGTTGCTAGTTGAATATGCTTACAAGTGCATATAAATTACCGTATAATCATATTTAAGTTTTTATAAAGATATAGACAGTTTACCCCCGCATAACATGGCAGTTTTATGGATGGACTGAATATAACAAAAGTAAACACTTTTCTAATCATACACTGAAGATAGTCTATGCAACATACGATTATCGAGCCATAACCGCTAATAAGTAGCTTAAGTGACACAGTTTTTTTAATTCGTTTTTTTTACGAAAATCCACTATTTACGATTGCACATAATGGATTTTGGCAATAAAGGGAAGTTCGAAAATTACGTCGCTTAAGTTTTTTCGGCACGATATTACAATAAGGAAACCTTCCAAAGAGGTCTCATTTTGATATGTAAAACAACGAGTATTCTTAAGCGGAATAATCGTATCTTTGTCTAATTGTAAAGGGGTATGCCATTAATAAAAGAAAAACAATATCAGCAGGACCGTCAAAACTTCTTTATGCAACTTGCCTTATGAAAACACACTGCAGTGTTGTCAGATTTATTTTGACCCTTGTCGCTAAATGCCTTGTCGAATATCGCCAATATAATAAAACATTAAATTATAGCTACAAAAATATTTTTTATTTTGTATGTAATTATATTACAAATATTTTTAAATTTTAAATTCAGCAGGTAACGTCTATCGTAGAACATAAAAATTATACTATATAAGAAAAATTAAGAAAAGTGTTTACATTAACATATAAATAGTAGTGTACAAAAAATAATTAAAAATAACTTATTTCAAAAGATCAATCTGAATAGGATAAATTGAACTTGAACACCAAGATAAAAATTATTATATAAATCTTGTGATAAAACTGAAGTAACATTTACTTAAATGTGTATAATCACATGAAGTGGTAAGTACCAGCAGAATCGTTGTATTCATACACTCTTGTGCCAGCCATTCATTAAACAAGTTCACTGCACACGTCTGGCACTGTACAGTGCGTTTGTGTAGTATATGGGGCTGGTTGTGCTATTTACGTAGTGACCTGAGTAAATATAAAAACGATTTTGATATTTCCTCAAGTTTGTAAAACTGTACAATGAACTTGTGTAGTATATGTTGTAAACGCTCAGTTGTGTCGTGATTTTTTAAGAGTTCCAAACTAGAAATGAGCGCCGAAAATATATTCTGGACAGAGTTCCTTGAATTATACAAAGAATCGACTGCATTATGGAGCATTGAAATAAAAACTGCACAGTTTACTTGTATAGTGTGTGTCACAAGCTCATTTTACTCAGTGCCAGACTTGAGCACTGAACTTGTGTAGTGTATGGCTGGCATAGGCGAGAACTCGTGCAGGCTTTTTGGTGCTTCATTATCAAAATGTTGGTTCTAATTAATAAAAGAAAGTTTTCCCCATTGTGTTCTATAAACACCAAATGAGATTTTGTGGGCCATATTTTTTAAAATTCTTGAATTTCAGAAAATTTTGTTTGAGATAAAGAGTCACAACATTTAGAATTTCATGCATGAAATATTTTATGTTGTAGAAAAAATTCGTTACAAAAAAAATTTCATATTTTTAACATTATTCTATTTTATTGAAATCGTAAAGATATCGCCAAGGAGTTCAAATATCGCCAAGTAAATCGCCAATCGCCATTTTAAAATTTTCATCGCCAAAAATAAATTTTCGTCGCCACGTTTGGCGAGATATCGCCATATCTGACAACACTGAAACACACTATTTCAACTTTTTTGAAAGAAGTTTGTATTAGGGATCCAACCGATACCGATACCGATATATCGGCGATACTGCTGGTTTTCCGATATATCGATATCGGCGATATTTTACTGTCGATACGCCGATGCTTCTTATATTTTTCTTTAGAGTTTTTTTAAGTCTTATTAATATCAATTTAAAATCATAAATATTGCAGACGTTTTGCAGTTTGAATCTTAGAAACTGAAATGTAATGAAAATTTTGATGATTTGAATGGCTCATTAATAAACACTTATTTTGTATAATAGAAGAATTACTCTACTTGAGTTTTGTTAATTTTTTACTTGAGCTCAATTTCAATATGCGTATCGGTATCGGAATCGGTATCGGCGATATTTATTTTTGAATATTGGTATCGGTATCGGATCGGCGAAATGGCGTATCGTTACATCCCTAGTTTGTATCGCATTAGCGCATTGAACGCGTGTTATAAACTTCCACCATTAGGCAATTTCTTCCTGCTTCGGTTTTACAAATTTAAAAAAATCATGTTTATTAATTCATTAATAATTAATTTGTATAGGGGTACCTGTCTCCCTCTCCTAGACATCTAAAATTTTTGGTGGAACACGCAGTTTGTTTTAAGAGTTATCCACATCACTTTTGTAGTTCTGAAGATATAGAAAATACAATATGTAATTACTTTGTTGGGGAATGGGTGGGGGAGTACTCCTATACCGTCAAGATTTTGTGTGAACATGTAGTTTGTTCTAAGAGCTACTCATTTAAAATTTGGTGTCCCTCACTATTCTAGTTATGGGGATATTAATTGATCCGCGAAAGGGCTTTTGGCCCCACTGTGCATCGCTTACCCAGCAGCTAAAGTTTTTCCAGCAGATAGAACGTGTTTTTCTATACTTTCTTCTTTTATTTTAATTGCCATGTTATGTTTGGTTTCACTGTATGCTAAACATAAACGACATAATATTAACATAATTTACTAGACAAAGTTAATGTTGAAGGAAACAACAGACAATCATTTGTATGTACTAGAGATGGGCGCGTGTCGTGTTTTTTTTTTCGTGACACGAACACGTACGACTCAACACAAAGTAAAAAAAACAGAAAACCTGATTTCGTGAGCAAAATTTACACGATAAACGCCAAACGATTTTTGGTGTTAAAATATGTACGCACGAATTTCCAGTAAAGAAAAAATTTAATATTTTGTATCGTCAAACACGTAAACCCATCAAATTTATTGATAGTGTAGGGGTCTCTCAAGTTTAAAGTTTCGAAATTAAAGAAAAATATGTATCTATTTGAATATAAAGAAATGATTTTTTTGCTATTCAATTTGATTTCGTGCCTGTTGAGCAGTTTCGTGTTTTGAAAAAACTTCGCGTACGTGCTTCGTACATGTTGGACATCTTGGCATACGTGTTCGTGTTGTGTCGTGTTGGAAAAATTCAATGCGCGCCCATCTCTAGTATGTACTATTATATTTATTTATGCAAGTCGATTCCTCAATACATATTTAATTTCAAAATCAAATCAAATTAAATGAAATAATTGATTGAAAATATAAAAAAAAAATTACAAACTAATTTAAATTTTTTCCACTGTGCTTGAACTTTTGATATCAAATACTTTCGTATTTATTGAATTGTTTAGCATTTTAAGTCTAAAAAAAAATAAAATGACAACAAAAAATTTAGAATTATACACTGAAAAAGCTGTGCTCGCCAGAAATATATTTGACATTTGTGCAACAGCGTATAAAAGGGTGTTGAAAGTTGCATGTCAAACAAGCAACTAGTGGGAGAAATCTCAATCGGACAAAATAGCAACAACACTTTGTTTAACAAAATGTGATGAATATTTTTCGTTTGTTTTTTCTCTTTGACAAATTTGAAAGTTCAATTTGAAATTCAAATCAAAAGTAACATTGGCGAAAAAAAAACACACGCAACACCAACAACTGCTAAATTAATATGTTAAATAAATCGTCTATCAATGAATTCGTTTTACTGATTTTGTAAGTGTTTAAAAAAAAAACATATGTAAATAAACTATGTAAATTATGTACATATGTATGCAGTATGTAAATGAAATGTACTCGGGGTGTACGGTAACCAAAAATAAAAAATAAAAATGAAATAAAATTTAATGTACTGCCGTAGTGTACAGAATTTAAAGCAATTCTGTCTGTTCATCGATTTGAAATGCTAAAATTGTGCTAAAATGTTGAGTTCTATTTTCTACATTTTGTAACGATTCGTTAAACCATTTCAGGCCTAAAAGCTGAGTTTTTTTTTTCAAACATTTTTTTTTTTTTTTTGGTTCCAGTATATTAATTCAGTTTGAGGCAATAAATCGTTTTGGATCATTGACAATGCATAAACGTCAACGTACAAAGTGTTGGTATGTATGACTCTTTTTTTTTTTTTTGTTACGCTTAATGGTATGACATTTGAATGTTTTACTTATTTTTTTTGTACTTTTTTTCTTTCTCACTTTTCCATAAGACACAGTCAGAAATATAGAAATTGGAACATTTCATTTCTTTTAAGACCAAAAGAAAAAATTAACGGCCTGTCCCGCGAAGTCACCAGAAATCGTTCGATCGACAACTTGTATTACAAACAGCAATAACATTAGAAAAATTGTTGTTGTTTTCAATATAAGTATTCAATCGAACGATTTCGGGTGACATCATGGGACAGGTCGTAAATATTTTCTTTTTCAACATGAGTCTGATGACAATTTTACTGTTCCCTTGGACAACTAAAAAAAATTATGTAAACATTTACATAATACAATAATTTCTAATCATATTAATAACATAATTTTAGTGTATACATACTTAATTACACAGTGCAACACACAAAAATGCAACAGAAATCTGGGAGAGATAAAAAAAACTACGTTTTGAAAATTTAAGTTCGAGTCTATTGGAATGTGACTCGTCACCGTCACTTTTGCACACTGATTGTTAAGTGAATCGGCTTAGGAAACCACGCAATGCCACTACACTGCCAGATAGACTTATGCCGGAATTAAATGAGAAATAAGGCCAATATAACTTATTACTTGTGACTTTATTGCAAGGAGCGTACGAAAATCGGTTTAGTGCGCCAATAGTGGGTTCTCGGCTTAAGACGTGTTCAGCAGTTTTGTGTAACATTCCAGAGCGAAAATTTTTGTGGAACATTTTAACCCTCTAAAGTTTCTCTGTGTGGGTCTTTTCTCTTACTTATTGTACGATTAGGTTCTAGAGATTTCTTTCAAGAATTCCTTCAACTATTTAATAATTTTATTTTTATTTCAACAATAAAAAAAATATTGCATCTTGTTGTTAAAACTTTATTTATTAACAAGAAAAAAAGGCCGCAAAAAATAACAAAATATCTATTACATATTATACAAGGTGGGCCAAAAGAAATCACCCTATTGGAAGATGCTCTTATTTTTGCAAATGGCGGCCAATTTCAAATCAGTTTTGACATTTGTGAACTAGACAGATGTAGAATACAAGTGAACAAGCCATGGAGCGATACACTCCCCAAGAACGCGGAATAATAGTGTCGTAGCGTTCCCGGGTCGCCTCATCTCTCGTTTTGGCGATTTACACCGGCCCGCAAGATCGCCCGATTTAACCGTTCCAGACTTTTTTGTGCGGTTTTTTGAAGTCCCGTGTTTACGTGAACAAGCTCGAGTCCCTAAAAGCCCTCAAGTACAACATTCGTCACGAGTGCGACAATCTGTCGCCCAAAGTTCTCGCCGAAGTGATGAAAAATGCCATAAAACGAGCAATCAATTGTGACGGCGCACATTTGGCCGATATCATCTTCTCGACTTGACCAACAAAAATTCGAAAGGTTCAAACAAACATAATCAAAAAACAGAATCGAAATTTTTCATTTATATAGAAAAAAAAATGAGATTCAAACAACATCGAATGACTTCTTTCGGCCCACCTGTTAAAAATAAATAAAACCAAATTACATAATTATAAAAAAACACATTTATTCTCAATACATATTATAATATTGAATAATATATATTTTAATGTGCCAAGACAAACGAAATTCTGCTTGTAATAAGGAAATGATTATGAAAAAAAAAAAAAATACATACATAAACCGATGGACGAACAAGCAATACAAATATGAGCACCAATAACAACACTAACAAAAACTTAGATTTTAATTTTAAAACTTCAATACTACATAAATGTAATAAATCTGAGATTACACTTAACAAAATAATCAAATACAGCGTATATTATTTCACATATTTTAAAGCAACATTTCAAACACTTTTGTAATACACAAAACGCTCATTTAATATTTTGTAACGTCCTTATTATACAGGTTTCGATTTAAGGCCCACGGTTACTTCAAGAATTATTTTAATTTTTTTTTTTTTGTATTTTATCATCCATACAAATTGGCCCCACCCTAATGTAGTACATAAACTGGTTAGTGGCCATAACTATTACTTTGCCCAGTATTATTATAAAAATTCAAATCGCACAAATTAAGAATATTATAGTTTCGATTTCAAAATTGAAAGTATGTATGTATGTACAAAAGAAAAAACAAACATTCATTACATTGATTGTTATTTATAAACTTAGTAATCACGCATTCATTCATTCATTAATGTTTACCTATTTAAAATGAAAAAAAATAAAATAAATACGAAAAGATTGACGTGTATTGATAACTTAATAATACTCAAAATTTGCTTTAATTGCAAAGTAAAAAAGTATAAAATAATTGTTTTCAAGCGGTGGTCATTGTTCATGATTTACAAAAAAAAAAAAAAAAAAAAAAAAAAAATAAGTTTGACGAATTGATTATTTTAAATTTTACATTTTATTTTCTGTTTATTTTGTGAAACCCATAAGGCCATGCAAATTCCTCAGTCCCTTGCATTATTTAGAAAAGAAATTAGTGAATGCCAGCAATGAGGTTGAAGGAACCCGTTTAGAAACACTGAGACGAGTTTACAATAAAAAAACACTTCACATAAAAAATTATCATTAGTGTTATTAAAAGACGTTGTTTGCTATAGTATACAAATTTAATTAACTTATTAATTGTTTAAATTATAATTTTTGATTGCTTTTTTTGCCTTTAACTATTCTTACCCTTCACCTAAAATGGTACAAGTATGTCATTACCTAAATCGACTATTTTTATTAATTCCGTGATATTTCATCAAATTTGCGCGTACAAAAAAAAAACCAAATTTATTTATTTTATTACATTACAAAAATTAAACAACTCAATATTTTTCACTTTAAAATATTTTGTTCCTCCTTCTGCATAATTATAAAAATGTTAGTTAGGGCGTTTTGCATTTTAGGTAACGATATATATATATATGTATAGGAGGCTTATTATTCCGTGTGTACTTGCCACAATATTCATATAAGACCCCATAAAGCCGAACGAATATAGCTTTTTTTACTATAAATGATAATACGCATCCACAGAGACGTCGTACAGTGCGCACAGAAGAAGTCACGAATCAGTCTATAGAGTCTATAATCAGGCTATGGACCCATGACTACTGACTTTTTGGTTCATCAATGGATCAACCATGATGTGCAGGGGATGTGGTTTCAACCAGACGGCGCAACATGTCACACATCTATTGTATTGAAGGCAACGTTTGGTAATAAGCATAGTTTCACGTTTCGAACCCGTGAATTGCTCTCCAAGATCGTGCGATCTAACGCCGTTAGACTATTTTCTGCAGGTATATGTAAAGTCGCTATACTAAGCCGATAAGCCCAAATCAATTCACCACTTGGAGGACAACATTCGCCGCGTTATAGCCGATATATACGGCCGCAAATTTTGGAAAAAGTTATCGAAAATTGGACTACGTCCGTGCCACCCTTGGAGGTCATATGACAGAAGTCATATTTAAATTACAATGCCAGAAGATTATCTTTCGAATAAAGTAAATTTCATGTCAATTTAAAAAACGCATCTTTGTTTTATTCCATTTCAAAGTTCTATATCCCTATAAAAATAAAACACCCTTTACTTGCTTTCAACTTTTGTCATAAACTGTCCCACTGTTCCGCATGTTGTCATGGCAAAATCTTTATTAGAATATTTACGGAATTTTATTGAAACGATATTAAAATTTACAACAAGAAAATATTGAGAAAAAAAATCACACACACACACACACACACACACACAAATCAAAAATTTCAAACACATCCATACATACTCGTACATACATATAAAGAAACACACCCACTTTTGATTTTCATTACTATTTTAACGACATAAATTAAATTCTAAATATGACTACAAGATGATGAACAAACAATATTGAACTTAGAAACAGAAAATGAAAAAAAAAAATATCAGCTGTTGTTGCTTTTTGAAAAAGAAGAGTATGTACTCGTAAATATAAAAAAAAAATGGTAGGAAAACTAAACCAAATTTGCATTAAATTTGAACGAGAGCCATATATGGCAAACCAATTATTTAATAATTCTAACAAAACAATTATTAAATCAATGACTGTTCAATTACACCTAAAGAATAAATGAATGAAGGCATGAGTGTAAAAAAGGTGTATGAGTAATTGTTTAAAAAAAAATTTTCAAAAAATACCTACACTATTATTTCCGACCATAAAACAACCAACCAATGAATTCAAAAGTTTCTTAATGTCTATTTAAAATCACACATTAGCATTTAAAAAGTTTTTCTGTGCTTCAAACATTTCTCAATCAAGCAAATACTTTATATATCAACTAAATACAAAAAATTTTTTCTAAAAAATAAATAGTACAACTTTAAAACCGTCTGACATCCAGTCAACACATTTCTTACAAAAGACAACTTATACGCAGACATTTGTGAACAAAGCAAATAGGATAAATAAAAAAATTTATTTGATGTCTAACATTGTCTACAAACGAAGATTTTAAGTAATTTGCAATTATTTACAATGAAAATAAATTTTTTTTTTTTCAAAAAAAAACTTAAAGTAAAAAACACAAATTAACATTTCCGAATAATCGAAAATTAAGTATAGGAAAGCATGAAAACAAAACTTAAAATAAACCATCTGACAATGCTTAATGCTGCCGAATTGCTTGGGCTCAGCAACACAAAAATGGCCACAGTTGAAAAATCTATTTATTTTCAAATAGCCAGGAAGATTTTAAACTCTATTGAACTCTGTAGTATCAAGTTATGAGAACTAGTTTTGCATATTCGAGCTTAATATCGGAATTCAATGAAAGCGGCAGTACTAATACCTTTGCAAAAAAATGGGTTAGTCACTCGACTTACTCAACTTTAGATTTCAATTCTATAGGACTCAAGGCAATTGAAACAATTTCGGCTATTCGAACTTAATATCGAAAATGCAATTGCATCTGGTAAAATATTGTTTTATTTACATACATAAAAATATATTAACAAGTACAGGTAAGTACATAAGTTTTTTTTTCAATTGAAGGAACAATTTCAAAATTTTAAATAGTTTTAAATTTTTCAATTTTTAAATGTAGAATTTAATTGCGAAATTTGTGACAAACCTTCAAAACTTACTTATCATGTCATGTAAGTCATAATCTAAAAGGAATTCTTTCCAATTAGTAATTTAACAATTTCGAACTTAATTTTGAAATTGCTTAAAACACGAAGGCCAAAATTACTTATAAAATCAGTAATAATATTTTTGCAGGTTGCTTTCAAGGTTAGAATTTTATTCCGAAATGTTTTTGCATTTGATAAATTTTTAATTTTTCTATGAAAAAAAATTCATGTCAACAACAAATTTTAAAAATCTTGCATTTTACAGTGATTTCGAAAATTCGAATTTAATGTCGAAATTTAAAAAAAAAAAATTTAACTTACAAAAACATTTTGCATTCTTGTAGTATTTCAAAATCATGCACCAGTTCAAAAACTTCTAAATACTTTACTTTGCTGAAAAGCAGCTCTACAAACCAAAAAGCTCTACAAACGAAAAACTTCAAGATTTTGAAAAGTTTTTTACCATAATTTTTATTGAATTATGGCAAACTATTTTAATTTTTTACACACTAAAAGCTTATAGCAAAGTTTTTTTGATAGTTCTGCAATTTTCGAAAATTCGAACTTCAGTTCGAAAATTCGAACTTAATATCGAAAAGTCCAACTTAATTTCGAGATTACTTAGAACACAAAAACCTACTTAAATTTTGTCAATATTCTTTATTAAATCAGTAATACTGTTTTTGCAGCTTTCGAAGTTAGAATTTTATTCGGAAATGTAATCGCATTTGCTAAATTTTAACTTTTTTTTTTATAAATAAAATTAATCGTAATTTAAATTCTAAAAAAAATTGTATTTTAAAGTGATTTCGAAAATTCGAACTTAATTTCGAAATTTTTAAAATGGAAGAAGCTATTTGATTTACAGTACACTCCCTTCATTAATTTTTTTAAATTCTTGCAACATTTCCAAATTATGCACCACTTCAAAAAGTTCGACTTTATTTTGCAGCAAAGCGGCTCGACAAACATAATTCGAAAAATTTTAAGATTTTAAAAAGTTTTTTACAATAATTTTTAATTTAATTTTTTAGTGTGTAAACTATAAGAAAAGTTTTTTTATATAATTCTGCAATTTTCGAAAATTCGAACTTCAGTTCGAAAATTCGAACTTAATTTGGAAAATTGATTGACTTTCAAATATATAGTTAACTGTATTTTTTTTAATTTGAAAATTTTGCTTGTTTTTATGGTTAAGCGATTGTCTATATGCATTTCGTTCCCGCTTTTTGGAACTCATCAGTAGACTTCAACCCAAAACAATCAAAATTTTCAAATTAAATAAATAAAGACTTTATGTCAAATAAATATACTTCGGTATTTCATGTATTTTTTTAAATTTAAATATAACAATTGACGATTTTTAAAGACTTATCACTTAAGGAAAGAAATCAGCAAACAAAAAATTCAAATTCGAATCTTATTTTAAGAATTGTTGACAATTGTAATACTGAAATATCTATATATGTATGTATGTATGTATGTAGCCAAATGATTTGTTGAGTAGTAATTACTATATCATCAATTTTTATGCGACTAGCTACTCCTCCCAAAATTTGTTTACCAAAGTGTGACAATTACATTTAGCGAATGAAATAAATAGATATTTTTCATTATTTTGAGGAACCGTTTTAGTTCTTGAAGACAAGGCAATCAAAAAAAAATAAAACAAAAAGAAATTGTAAATGTAAATAAAAGATTAAATGGGAAAACTAAATAATACTTGGCCCATGCATCGATGCAATTTAAATTACAAATATTGGTCATTGAACTCAATGCAAAATAAATACATTTCTTCACAAGCACTCCTCATTTTATTTCTTTAATTTTCCTCTAAATTCGATTTGCTGCTCGTACTTTTTTAGTATGAAATTCAATTAAAAATATTTTAAAATAAATAAAAAATACATATACATATGTACATACATATGTATGCATGTGTGTATGTATGTATGTACACATTTGTATATTGGTATGTATGTTTAAAAAACTAAGAAAACATTTGAGCTGTTGTCGTTTTCGTAAATATGTATAATGTCTATACGAATCGACCTATTGTCAATAGTTAGGCGCGACGTTTGATGTGTCAATTTAGACAATTTCATGATTGCAACGTACCACTCGCTGTTCTTCATTATATTGTTTGCCAATTTCAATTTCAATTTCTTTTTTTCTTTTTGCCTAGAAAGAAGAAGAATCAACAAAATTCATTCTTTAAATTCTCAAGTGACGACATATTTTATACTTTATTTTCTTTATTTTCTTTTTTTCATTTTTGGTTTGGTTTGATTTGTTTTTGTTATACATAGATGTTGGATATTTTTTTAGTTTTTTAAATAATTAAATTGCGGATGTTGAATTCTTTAATACAAAATCATAGAAAAATAAAAACAAAACAATTCAATACGCCTTTAATGACCACGGGAATTGAAAACGTGTTAGAAATTTGTAATAATTAAAGTTAACTACATACAAAAAAAAACACACACAAAGGAACTGGCGAACATATCAAAATTGTTAAAAATCTATTAAAAATAAAAGCTTTCAGCAATTACAAAGCCTACAACACAAGTGTTCTAAAATCTTAACAAACCTTCAGTTATAGAGTAGAGTTCATTATTTTCTAACTTCTTAATTAGTTACTTAGCATTTCATATTACTCCTAAAAGCAAATTTGGAAATTTGTAATATGCAATTTATACCTTTTGCGAACGAATTCTGTGATAGGCCTAAATATTTAATTCTGGCATAGTTTTAACAAAACTTTATACTCATTGTCGAATATGATCTCAGTTAACCTTAACATTATTTGTACAATTTTGATTTCTTTTCTTACAGTTTTATGATAAAAAATTTTAAAGCAATATCATTTTGTTTTTTGTTTTTATTTTTTTTTATCACAGAACATTATTTATCATATCAGTTTTATGATTATGAAAATAAGTTGTATTTCTATTAAGAAATGTTTATGATGCCCTACAACTGTTTAGGCTACTTATCGCACCACGTTATCTTATACTTTTAACTTGGTACTGGCATTATAAAATTGTGCCAATAAAAATTTAGCAACATCAAGTTTTATTATTTGATTAGCGAGAGTAAATGGTGTGAAGTAAATACCAAAAAAAAAATAAAAAATAAAAAATACTAACTGTGGAACAACCAGAAGTAGGGCAATCACAGTTTTGGAAAATTAATGCTGACTTTTGTAAAATATTAACGGTTTTAGCTTTATGTTAATGCTTAAAACTAAAACTTGTTAATAATATTTAAAGAAAAAATAAAGAAAACATATTATTTGATTGTCAGGGGTTCCCTTGAGGACTCTGCCATGCTCCACGTATGCACATGGTAAAGGGCTGCACAAGACATTCGCTTATTAGGCTGCACCACAGAACATACAGAAGTGTCACGAGATGGAAGATAAGGGTATTTTTCAGTTTGTCTCGTTTTCCCTGCAATTTTGTCGGCGTTTTTGTTTTGATTCTTCTTTCTAGTGCAATAAAACTACAACGCTCCTTATTAGCTGTGTTAATTGGTAAGTCGTAATACACTACAATATCAAGTACATTTCCACGAATTTTAAAACACCTGATTGAAGCTTTTTTTATCTGTCTTACCTTTCTTCACTTCTGTGTATTTTGTGGCTGCACCACATTCCTTCAAATAGTTAAAATTCAATGAAAGCTAAGGAGAGTTAAGCAACTTAAACTTAAAAATTATGAAATCTTATTTTTGCACATTATTATTATGGAAGTGGTTTAAGTCACATACGAGTACTTCTATGTCGAGATATTTAATAGATTATATTTGTAAAATTCAAAAAATATTTTTTGTATTATGAAAAATTTTTAATTAATATAAATTAATTTAATGTTTATTAAACATTTATTGAAGTTTTTTTTTAAGATTTATTTAGTATTTCGAAACAAAAAAGCCCATTACTTAGACCGCTTTCATAATTAAGGGCACATTTGTTTACTTCGAATGTTTGAGAATTCAAAAAAAAAAAACAAACGAATAAAATGAGTTGAACATGGGAATAGGCTTTTAAGATTTTAAGATGATATGAAGCAAAATTACAAACTAAAATATATAACATACTTGAGGCTGCTTATTTTTAAAACAAATCGAAGGAAAGTTTTACTTTAAAACAAAAACAATAAACAAAAGCAGGGGCCAAATCGTCGCATTCGTCGTCATCGAATGACCTCTACTATCGAATTAAATTTCTTGACCTATCGAGTAACCAGACTACAGCATTCGATAACGTTTAATTCGAAATTTGTTGAGAAATATGAAAAACTGTTTTGCTTCGCAGTAGAATAAAACCATATGAATAAAACAAAGCCATAAGCATAACTTAACAACTTACAAGCATCAACTTTTATTTCAAATATTGCCTCTCTCGATCATTTGCATCACCAAAACCTTATTGACTTTGATATACAATCAAGTAAATGGTATTTCAATAAGATATACATATAATTTTGAAATTTATAAGCGAAGTCATGGGATAATTATTTAATTGTAAAGAGGAGGGGAGCTAAATGTTCGCCACGCTTGCAATAGCATATTATTGTCATGAAATTTTCCATCACCAATTCGCACGCTTGAGGCTGTATGTTCTCGATAACTTCGCGAATTATATCCCAGTGAAAAAAATTGGAAATATTTATATTTTATATTAATAAGTATGAATTTTGGACTTTGTAGGAAGTCTTGTAAGCAACACCCAGATACTTAATTCAGAAGTTCTCTCTCAATTTTTTGTGGGCAAATGAAATCGATGCCATGAAACTTTCTATAAACACGTTTTAAAGCTCTATAATACAATGATTTTTGGCCACATTCGGCCTTTCCATGGGTGGTGGTGAGTTCCTTCTAACTCTCTAAAAGTAATGACAAATTAATTCCTTTGAACTTGTTAACAATCAGATTTACTGAACATCTTGAATAGGTATCAAAAAAGAGAACTTCTGCCAAAGACAGTCGTATGTAAAAGTCATTAGAAATGATCCAGATTTGCGTTACTTTCGGTTTACAAGTTTGGGATTTTATTGATTTCCTTTAAAGCTCTATTTTTACTGGGATCTTTGAGGTCTTCAAACGATTGTGGGCCATTGGCATAGATCTTGTTTATATTGTATAGAAGAAAAACTACAATGCAGTTCAGTTTAAAGAGAATGACTTGAAATTCCTTTCGAAGCATTCATGTCACAGCTGTAGTATGTTGTTAACAAACTGTGAGTATCCCTCCTCCGGACATATAATTTTTTTTTTTTTTTTTTTGCTTAATTTACAAGCTTGTTATTAGATAGTTCACTACTATATTACCAACAGTCCTATTAATACAAATTTTGATAAAATAATTTTCCACTGAAAGAATTGACATTAAAACACGTTTTAATTGCTGAAAAAATTTTAGTTTTTTTTTAAATTTATTTAAGAAAATTCTAAAAGAACTTGAACAGTTGGCGGTTTTTTATATTAACTTTCATTAAGATACGCATTACAAATATTTTAATAGCTTTTGCTTTTTTGTTAATTTAACAGCATTAAGTTTTTTCTTTTCTTTTGCTTTCAGTTTCCAATGGGTTAATTATTTGAAGGTCAAATGTAAGTGAGAGTTATAAACCCAAACCAATCAAATATTACTTGCATGAATTCAAGTAATTTTAGAGCACATATAACAAACCTTAAATTAAATTAAGATTTTAACATTATGAAGAAAGCCTTAACTACGATTATTTAGAAAATTATAATTGTGCTCATAAAAAAGGCATGTGATTTTAATCTTTGAGCACTAGATAATGTTTAAAGTCAAATTCTACTACTTTAGCTTAAATTCGTTGAAAAATATATAAGGGCATTTCCACACAAAAGCCCGCGTTTTGTCACGTTGCGTCACCAAGCAACTAAGCTATTAGATTTTTTTATATTTTCTACTAAATAAATGTAGAGTTAATTACGTGACACAGTAACGTAACGTGACAAAAGGTGGATTTTTCTGTGGAAATGCCCACATACTAACATATGTATACATATGTACATAAGTGTTTCATTGTAGGGACACATGAAACAGTTGGGTATTTCTGAAGAAATTTGTCATTACATTTGACGACGAAACTAACAGCAGATATGCAGAGAATGAGGTTTTATATATCCAAAAAAACTATACGCTATATTTTGTTAATATATTTAAATTATCTCTTCATGTGGTCAGTAACCACAATTTTCAATTTATAAATATTTCACTTATTAAACTAAAATTAGATAAGTAAACATTTTCATATAAACACATGCATACATAAATAATTTTAATGGGAATTTAAAATTTTGAAAATATCAGAGTTTATGCTAGAACATTTCTTAGACCACAAAAAAAAATATTCTCACAACCTCTTTAGTGATAAAAGCTTTAATTATACGAGTATTTTATTAAACCTCAGCTTGCGTAAACAATAAAAAATATATTATTATTTTTCTTCTTATATCTCAAAATATTGAAATTCAAAACTTCAATTGCAGATAATCGTTAGACTGCAATTCTCATGTCAAAATATTGAGCATGATTCAAATAAAATATATAAAAATGTTCACTTGTTTATATTCTAAAACATTATTTAAATTTTTCACCAAAATTGAACGGAAATAATTTGAGTTTTGAAACCTTAAAATTTATTTTGATAGATGACAACAAAATTTAATAACATTAAAAATCACAACTTAAATGCACTATATCCGTTTTAAGTTTGGATTTAATTTTTTTTTTTCAATATTTTAAATATTTTTTTTTTTTAATATTTTATAATGCAACCAAATTTACTATCTGCTTACAATGCTTGTACATATTATTGTTGTATTTTTAGCTCACATGAGTCAATTTACACTAGCAAAAACTAAAAAATAAAAAAAATTCAGCAAACAAAAAGCATTATCAAGTATGAAAGAAAGAGACTTTTGCAGTCAAATTCAGTGTCATCATCAAGCGCACATTTGTATGGCTGTATCGCTAAAACAGAACAGCAAATATATGCATTCTAATATAATTGTTGTTACTACAAAACAGCTCTTCAAAACAAAAAAGAATAAATTAAATTAGTTTACCAACACAAAAAAAAATTAACAAATGTAAATCCGTTCAAACCGCCATGCAAAGAATCCCAGCGAAAAACAAAACTTGATAAAACTATGGTTGAATCATGTGTAAAAGTGACGAGGAACTGCTTCTAGGGGAAACATGCATGATTTTTACATTAGTCTGCCATTGGATATCATGACGTCAATCATGAACAAAATTCCCCGAGAAATTTTTCCCGAGGAACAATTTCAAACAATAGCAAGTAATATAGGGAAAACAAAAAAATTCTAACTGGAAAAGGGAGAAATTTCTGGCGGAATTTTATTCATGATTGCACTGCATGTGTTTGTGCGAGAACTGAAATAATTTTCTCTTCATGACTGACTCCAAGCAATTCTTCGGTGATGAAACCTGATTTTAAAGCTTTTTAGATGTTAATTGCCATCACATCAATAATAACTAATTTATTCAGATTTAAAAAAGCGTAAAAAATGAATTTACTTCATGTAATGAAGGCGTGAAAATTAAGAGCTATTCGAACTAATTAATTTTTTTGCTGGTATGGTTCACACACAAAAAGTTTTCTTGCATAAGCTGTGATTTGGTATGAGGGAGATAATGAAGCCTGCTCTACCTACAGAGGTTGACAATATAAATTTCAGGTGACAGACTGACGAACAGACTTTAGCTACGGGTAGGGCAATATATGCTCACCGAGACTACCCAACCAATTTTTATAAAATTTAAAACACAAATACATCTGCATCCCAAGGAATACTGGAAATTAATAGTTTTTAAGAACTGGTACCAAGAGGGACAGGTTGAGGGATTTCTGCGATTTTTATGAAATTCAAAAATTTAAAAACAAGGACAGATTTAGATGAATTTTTTTTTATATAAAGGAAATCTTCATTCTTTTACAGCTTTGCGTTTTTTTAATAATGCAGTGTTTGCAGCGCCTCTGGTGTCAATGAGGCGTATTAGATTTTCGCAGCCATTTTAAATTATAGATAAGTAGGTATTTTTTACGATTTTTTCCATTTGATGTTTTGCGCCATAAATGATGATTTTTATGCATTAAAACGTTTTTGAATCGATTTGGTAGAACAACTGAATTTTGACAAATTGGTTAGTGACATGGAACTTTATATATGCATATATATTTTTTTTAAATTTATTAACCAATTAAAACAATTCTTTTAAGTTCTGGCCCAGAAAACCGCCAAATTGTTGATAAAACACGCATAAACTTGCATTTAGATTTATTTTAATATCATTATATTCGCTTCGTTTTTTTTTTTTTTTTTTTGCCATAAATTCAATTGTATTATTATTAAGCATAATCAAAAAGAATATGTTTTTGCACATGCAAAATATATGGACATATTTAAAAAAAAAATATATAATTTAAAGTTGAAAAAAAAAATTCATTCATGCATTGATTAAACGTATTTTTTGTTATTGCTATTGCTGTTGCTGTTGCTATTAAATAATTTGTCACTTAAATTTGTTTGATAAAAATCGTTTTCGACAAGTTTTATATGAATTAAGTTAATTAAATAATATCGTGTTTTTTTTAGCACATATTTCATATTTTGTGTCTACTGTGGCACTTTGCCACCTTATGGTTCTCATATGTTTTAATGAAGGAATTTTCAGTTTTATTTTTCTTTTCATTCCTCTCAAAGGCTTCAATTACATTAAAGGGGACTCAATACAAAACAAAAATAAAATAAAAAATAAGTGTTTAGTTTTTTTATGCAAACTCAGAAAAATCTGCTTAAATTGCACTAAACAGTTGTTTTTTTTTTTCTTAATTGTAAATGTGGGAAAATTTTTAATTTACTCATAAATTTTCATGTAACAAAAATACCCAACGAAAAAATAAGTGTGTATGTCTCAATTTGAGTTGAAATGATTTTCTTAGTTTTTTTTTTGCATCTAAAAAGATCATTAAACTATTTAATTATTCGAAAAATTTTTATATACATATATATATATATATATATATATATATATATATATATATATATATATATATATATATATATTTTTTTTTTTTTTCAAAAAGCAATAAAAGGTTTTTAATATTTTAAATGACATACTTTCATCAGTTTTAAGAAGCGAGTGCGAGAAATAAAGTAAAAATTTTAAATAATGGGTGTTTTTTATTGAGGTATAGAACTTTAAGTTGGCATCACTTTTTTAACTGGCGGCCATTTTGTCAGCTGTCAAGTGATTAATATTTAGTTTGGTTTGCCATTTCATCATGAACAGGTTGACAAAAGAACAACGCTTGCAAATCGTGCAAATTTATTTCGAAAATAATGGTTCAGTTCGCGAAGTTTACCGCAAGCTCCGTCCATTTTATGGTCGACATAATCGTCCATCACAGCAATTAATTCGGTTAACCATCGTTTTCGCACTACGTTTACTCTATGTGATAATACGCATCCGCAGAGACGTCGAACAGTGCGCACAGAAGAAACAATTGCCGCTGTAGAGCAAAGTGTTGAAAAGGACCCGAATGAATCGATTCGCCACCGTGCACAGCAATAACCGACTATTTTGTTCCCGAATTGGATGGCATGAATGTGGATGAGTTGTGGTTCCAACAAGACGGCGCTACATGCCACACAGCGCACGTCACAATCGATTTATTGAAGGAAACATTCGATGAGCGCATAATTTCGCGGAATGGACCTGTCAATTGGCCACCAAGATCGTGTGATTTGACACCATTGGATTATTTTCTTTGGGGATATGTGAAGTCGCTCGTCTACGCCAACAAACCAGAAACGTTAGGGGACTTGGAAGCCAACATTCGTGGCGTTATTGCCAACATACGGCCCCATATGCTCGAAAAAGTGGTTGAAAATTGGATCTGTAGAATTGGCTTTATTCGAGCCAGCCGCGGCGGCCACATGCCCGAAATCATATTTAAACGTTAATGGCATAAAATTATCCTTCCAATAAAGCCAAATTGATGGACATTAAAACGATTTTCTTGTGTTTTATTTCAATTCGAAGTTCTATACCTCTAAAAAAACACCCTGTAGTTTTTGGAAGCTTCGCTGTTTGTTGTAGTTTTCTTAACAGCCGCTTCCTAAAAATTATGTGGGCCAGCAAGTTAACAACTCCGAAAATAGCGTTACGGAATATGTGAATGTCCCCTAATTCTTAAAGTACGGGCACAGTGCTTAATCATTAATTAATGAAATCAAAGTGTTCCCAAATATAATTGATTTTTTTAGTACCCACTAAAACGTTTAAGCCTGATAAAAATTTAAGGCAGATTTCACTAGAACTAACTTAATATAAAAAAAAATTATACAATAATTATTGCACTTACCATTCTCTGTAGACTATTAATTGCATTTTAATGTATTCCTACTAAATCAAATTGCCAAGAACTTTTTTTATTTCAAAATTTATTTCTGCTGTCAGTTGACATGAAAACTTATTAGTAAAACCGCAGCAAAAGGGAAAATATAAATGAAATAAGTGTTCCCAACTTAAGTTAAGCAAATTATAGTAATTTAATTGAAATATAGAGTGATTAATCAAAAAATTTCTAAATATATCTGTGGCCACAAGGAAAAAGTGATTAAGTCATATTTGACTGTTTTAAAGGAGAGCACTTTTAAGCGTTCAAGTCGATTTTCAGAAATTTATTTCTTTTACAGTTAAATTGGAAAATTATCTATTAAACTTTATTTTTTCAAGCAAACATCGTTCTACACACTGTAAATAATACATATAAGTATAAACTAAATTAAGCTATTATTCCAAATGAGATTGGAAGTCTAAAAAAGATAAGCCGCAAGTCATTTTGCTATAACTTCTTGAAAAATAGCACAAACTATTTGAGCTTTTGGTCAGGGGTACTTTCAAATATGCAGATTACGGAGGTGCCATTAACTCAAAATCAGCTTATCTCGACTTAAGATACTTTGATTTGGAAAAGGAAAAAAATAAGGGCATTCGCGGATACTAGAATAAAATGAAAAAACCGCTTGCTTCAGAAATACTGGTAACAAAGATAGGAACAGTGGAGAGGGAAGATTGCTAAAGAAAAGCATGACAACAGGTTCGATGTTCTTGATCATTTTACAGGAAAAAAATCAACTTGCCAATCAAATAGAAAATCGCATTTGACATTATGACGTTGACAAATGTATGAGTCAAAAGAAAGAAAATTGCCTTTAAAATTATCTGACAACACAGATATGTATTACGGCTTTTCCCCACCCAACGTTTACTTTGCAAAGTCTTGAATTTGTGGGAGAGAAGGGAGCAGAGCTCCCATTCTGTTCTCTTTTCTCTCCTACAAATTCCAGACTTTTCAAAATAAACTTTGCGTGTGGAAGAGCCGTCTGTGTTTACAAAATTTGGAAAATAAAAGTAATCTTTGAAGATAAAGTAATATTTGAGATGATGGCGTTGCCAGGTGTACATGTTTGCATAATACAGCAGATAAAAATTACATTTAATATTTTGGTGTTGCCAGATATGTATCTTTATTTAGAAAATATTCCATTTGAAATTATGTTGGTTCTAGAATGGATGGAGAATCCAACTTCAGATAATGGCGTTGCCAGATGTGCATATATCTTCATATAATAGACAGAAAGAAAATTATATTTCAGATTATGGTGTTACCAGATGGATATTTTTACGTACTATGATAGAAAATATTATAAATACACATATATACTCGTACATATATATGTATACATATATAGGAAATACCATTTGGCTCTAAGGCGTTGCCAGAAGTGTGCTCTTACGTAATATTGCATTTATGCTTACGGTGTTGTCAGGTGAGTACCTTTACAAAATACAGCAGAAGAAAATTGTCTTCGAAATTGTGGTGTTGCCAGATTCGTTTTTTTACTTAATATTACATTGTATTTGTATCTTTACAGCATACGACAGAAGGAAAGTTGCCTTTAATAATTAATAATGTGGTAGTGCTGCCAGATGTGTGGATATCTCTGCATAACATAACAGATATAAAATCCCATTTGCTATTATGGAGTTTGCCAGTTGGGTATATTTACGATTATGGTGTTGCCAGATGTGTATCTTAACATAATTTGTCAGAATGAAAATCCCATTCGATTATATGATGCTACCAGATGAGTGAATATATTTATACAATAATGCAAATAGAAAACTACCGTCAAATTATGGTGTTACCAGATAGGAATCTTAAAATAATATTACAAACAAAAATTGCATTCGATGTTATGGTACTTGTTGTCAAATATGTACCTGAGCATAATTTGGTAAATAAGAAAATCACACATGAAATCGTGGCGTTGCCAAATTGCAGCTCCTTATAAAATATATTTAAAAACATAGTAACTATAACTGTCCTTTAAATTTTCTTCGCTTTCGAAATATTGCAAGAAAATCTCAAATCAGTAAATATGTATACATACGAGTATGTATTCAATGCATATTATTGCCTGCCTAAAATTGCAATAAAAAATCATATTAAATGAAATCAGGCAAAAATTCTTATGCAAAGTATGTCGTTTAAAAGTTTTATTTAAAAGCAAGAAGAAAAAAAATAAAATTATAAAAACACTGACACGAATTCATATTCAATACAAGAGAGTTAGAGAGAGAGAGAGGGAGAGGCAGAGACAGATAGATACCAGAGTATTTATTCCACTCGTTAAAAAATTTTATACATTTATGTATTTATGTATATGAAATTCTATGTGCGAATGTATTTAAGTTGTTTAATGCATAAAAAAGTACAAATGTGCTGTTAGTTGTTGGCTTTCATGCAGAATCAGATGTTTGATTTAAATGTACAACATTAAATACAAGTTGTATAACGTGTGGCGCCATAAATTCTTGTTGATTTTATGTGAAAATTGTAATTAATAAGCATGAAAGGAAATTTGCAATACACAAATGCCAAATGCAAAACATTCATATACATACGAGTATGCTAATGAAGCCTATCATTTAAAATTTGTTGTGTTTTTCGTTTGTTTTTATTTTAAAGCAATTGGCTTTTTTTGATCAAAAATTAATAAATTTTTTAACGCAATTTGTTGAAGATTCTCAAAGTGGCAGATATTTATAAGCTGGCAACACGGTTTTCTGAGCAACAGCTGATTTGACAGTTTTCGCTGAACTGCAGCAATTAAGTCATAGTTTACACTATGCAAGTCTTATTGCTAAGCTGATTAGTTTGTATGATAGAGTGACGAGGGGAAAAGAAACGAGTACTCAGCTTCATGTACTCGTACTGTCATCAATACGATTTGCTTTCTCATTCGTAATGTAAAAAATTTAAAAAAAAGCACGCATGCATACACAAAACTGTGCATAAAAAATATGAGCTGAAAAATTAGACTTGCATTGTGTGAACGCCGATGAAAGTTCAAAGAAGAAAAAGTGATAAGCTTAGCAATAAGACTTGACTAGTGTGAACTGGGACTAAGTGAACTTTGTTAAAAGTTCAGTCCGCCGCAATAGCGTTCTGTCTTCCGTTATGTGGGGAAAACCCTGCCAGATTACACGTTTTCATTAAAGAAATTTTTTAACTCGTTCCAGTGTCAATGGACCAATTGGCTTATTTAAGAAAAAATGTTTTGTATTAATATGAGTTTAATAAATATTTTATGCTTAAGAGGTCTCCGTTATTTTACATTAGTTAAATTAAGATAATCATATGAAATGGAGTTTTTTTAAACTGGTCCTGATATGAACGCGCTCAGGGTAGTCATCATGCGAGGTACAACAGCTACAAGTATGTATTTCCCCTGCAGAAAACATGGGGTTAAGTGTCCCCAAGTCACCACTTTTGTCGACTATTTTGGTGACATTGTCAACAGAGCGTCTATTAATAATGGATTTAATGCGTAGAAAACATTTTTTCAGATACACACAACTATGCTTCTTCTTAATGTTTTATTGGTTTGTTGAAAATAAACGTGACGTCAAGCAAAATTTAAGTGTTTATAAAAATTATCTTAAGAAATAGAATTATAAGGTTAATATATATAAATGTATTTAACAATAATTAAAAACATAATACAAAAATAAAAAATAAAAATCAAATAAAATAACAATCAATATTGTATACAAATATAAAATGTGAAAATTGAAGAGTTTTAAGCGAAAGGTGCCAATTATGGAAATTTTGACTCTGTGGAAGATTTTGTGCCATCAGGTAAAGATTTGTCACATTTTAAGATCCATACGTAAGTGTTTGACTTTACTAATTCAGCGAAACATACAATTTTCAACTTTAATATACATATGTATTTAATAGAAATGACAAACAATATCTGCAGGTGGTGACAGTGTCTATAGTGAATCAGTATAGTTTTACTACGGACATCGAGCGAGGAAATATCGATATTGTAGACTAGTTGAACCTAAAATTTACTAGTGAATCTTTTGTGCCAATGTCTCCATGTGGCCCCAAAAAAACTACTTAGTCAGTAGTGCTACAGTCTAGTGGTGGATTTTTAATGTCAATAGGTGATTTCATTGGCTGTGGTACACCTGGTCAGTAGTGGTACTGACAATGTCACTAGTAAATCACTACATTTACACTATTCGCATTTTCTGCAGGGTCATTTCAGAATCAAAACTAGCAATACATATGTATTTATGTAATACATAAGCAATAGACATACATATGTACATGAATATATAAATGTATGTATAGGGTGTTTTTTATTGAGGTATAGAACTTTAAGTTGGCATCACTTTTTTAACTGGCGGCCATTTTGTCAGCTGTCAAGTGATTAATATTTAGTTTGGTTTGCCATTTCATCATGAACAGGTTGACAAAAGAACAACGCTTGCAAATCGTGCAAATTTATTTCGAAAATAATGGTTCAGTTCGCGAAGTTTACCGCAAGCTCCGTCCATTTTATGGTCGACATAATCGTCCATCAGAGCAATTAATTCGGTTAACCGGTCAATTGGCCACCAAGATCGTGTGATTTGACACCATTGGATTATTTTCTTTGGGGATATGTGAAGTCGCTCGTTTACGCCAACAAACCAGAAACGTTAGGGGACTTGGAAGCCAACATTCGTGGCGTTATTGCCAACATACGGCCCCATATGCTCGAAAAATTGGTTGAAAATTGGACCTGTAGAATTGGCTTTATTCGAGCCAGCCGCGGCGGCCACATGCCCGAAATCATATTTAAACGTTAATGGCATAAAATTATCCTTCCAATAAAGCCAAATTGATGGACATTAAAACGATTTTCTTGTGTTTTATTTCAATTCGAAGTTCTATACCTCTAAAAAAAACACCCTATACATATGAAGATATGTGTGTGTGTGTGAGTCATATTTTATTTTTAGTCCCGGTTCACACACTTCTACTTTTGTTGATCAACTCGCAATTCAGCTGTAAAAAAAAAGATATTTGTATTTCTTCTCCATCTTTCTTATAGCTGACTTACGAGTTGAGCAACAAAAGTTGAAGTGTGTGAACCGAGAAGTAGTTGGCTTAATAAAATTTTATTAACAATTTTTTCGTCTAGAGAAACAACTGTTTTTTTTTAGCTTTTTATAAAGTATTTACATACTCATATATAAACAGTATATAAGCAAATAGTTTAAAATGCTTACATAGCATTATGTATCTGTTAAATATCTAAGTGTTCATGTATTTATATACATACATACATACAAGCATAAATCTTTCTATGCATACATATTTGATATGGATGTGCATACACACGCAAAAAAAATAAACGAAATTGAAAGAAAGAAAGATTGGCAGACAGTCGACAAAAACGCATAAACTTTTTGAACTTGGCACGCTAGACAGACAAACCTACAAAAATGAAAATCCAGACACGTGGTAGAAATATAAAAGTTTTCTCAGACTGTTGACTTTTACATATTTTTCAATTATCTTGTCAATTCTACAATAATTAAAATAATTACAATAAATATGTGCAATGTACGTGTAATTGTATAAACAATAAGAAGGCTTAAACATGAAAAGTTAAAGAGTTACTTTTGCATAATAAAGTTTTAACGCGATTAAGGAGAAAGGCTTGGCATTGTTTTATGCGATTCTCCAATCTTGTGATAATTTCAACGTTTCGAAACATGGTGACATTTTGAATTTTTTGAACAATTTGAGGATGTTACATCAGAAAATTCATAAGAATATACTATATCTGTGGCAATAAATAATAATGGCTTAATTTGATATAAGTGCTTTTTCATTTTATTACATATTCTTATTCTCTTCTTCAAGATCCAACACTCAGCTAAATTTCAATTATAAAATTTTATGATTAATAACAAAAATTAAAATATTAAAAACCACCGATATATCTAGAAAAGATGTGATATCTTCTAAACGGTTGGAGCGATTTTCTTAAAACATGGCTAAGAACCCTCTCGATCAAGTCACCTTTCAAACAGAAAAAAACTAAATCAAAATCCGGCCAGCCGTTTGGTCTCTACATGGAAACATTTGATGTCAAAACTAAACACAAAAAAAGACAAAACCCTTAATATCTCAAAACAAGAAATTTCGACTTAAGCTATTATTATTCAACGCCACAGATATAATTCGAAATACATTATTCAAATATAAATTACTCGAAAAAAAAAATTATTGCAATAAAAATTGTTCGAATAAAATTATAAGAATAAAAACTATTGAAGTAATCGAATAAAAAATATATTAAAAATTTGTGTTAAGAAAATGTTTATTCACACTGGTCAATGAATTATACCGACTTTAAGCGGATACTAATCCTAATATAACTTCAGAGCGCCCGCCTTCGTCGGTATTCGGTATTGTGTAGCAGAATCATCGGCAAAGTAAAATAACTAACAAAATAGCTAATAAACACGGCTTCGAAAAGTTAATACGACTCATTGACACCAGCGGCACTGCAACACTGCCTTATTTAAAAACATGCACAAAGCGGAGTTGTAAATGAATGTATTCTCTATCACCAACCCTTTGCTAAAGAAGGTAACACCTAGTAATAGTATAATAGGCATTCATTGCCTGAGTCTTACTTCTCTTTAAAAAAAAATAAATTAAATTAAATTAAAATAAAATATAAAAAAATTAAATTAAATAAAAAAAATTAAATAAAATAAAATAAAATAAAATATAATAAAATACTATAAAATAAAATAAATTAAATTAATTCATTCATTCATTGCCTGAGTCTTACTTCTCTTTAAAAAAAAAATAAATTAAATTAAATTAAAATAAAATATAAAAAAATTAAATTAAATAAAAAAAATTAAATTAAAATAAAATAAAATAAAATAAAATAAAAAAATTACTGATAATTCGAACGTTTCGAAGTTTTTTGATGTTTCGAACTTTTTCAAATTGGCGGTATTTCGCAATTTTAGAATTTTTCAAAATTCAGCTTTTCGAAATTGTGATATGTACACATATCGCTCATTTCCTAAACCAACGTCGTAACTAAAAAAAAAACACTAGTTCGCCATAACACGCGTTAAGATTTTCAATTTCCACATAAGTAAATTAATGGAAAAATAACACTTTATTTTTTTCTCAAGAATTGAAATTTTTGCACAATCACCCTTATTAATTGGGCCTTGTCTACCCGTTATCGAAAGCTACTGACTGCTATTGACAGGCTCAAGCTTTTATGTGGAACTTAGTGAACAGAAATAGACTTGTCATTAACTCAAAATTGTTCTCAAGACAGAGAGAGTAGACAAGTCCCAATTTTTTTTGGTATTGTATTGACGTGACGTCGATGTTGACAACTGGAATGAGGATGAATATGAACAATGATATCAGAATCAATTCTGGATTTTTTGAGTTATGACGTTGTTTTAGTAAATGAGTGAAATTCCCAACATACAGACATACATATGTATGTATAAATGTAATTTCTCAATTTTATTTTTATTAACATTTTTCAACATCTTCAGGTATAATTAATTTTATAGAAATATATTTTATTATTTTTTCTAATTTACTTTAAAGTTCTTGAAATGTATTTTAATAAAACATAATTCAACACGTAAGTTAAAAAATAATTGAATATATAAATAAAAATTAAACAAAATATTAGTATTTCCTGAACTTCGAATTTTTCGAAATTTGGGAATATCTATAAGGAATTTTTAAATTCGCTAATATTTCGAGTTGTTCTAAATTTTTATTTAGTAAATTAAAATTTTTCGAAATTTTGGGAAATAGCAATTTTTCGATATTTTGCAATATGTATGTATGTAAATGGAATTTTTAAATTCTATAATATTCGATCTTTTCTAAAGTTTTCTAGATTTTTGAAATTTTGTGATATATAAATTTTTTTCCAAATTTAGTGAAATTTACATTTTTTGAAATTTGCTAGATAGTATTGATTTCGAATTTTTGGAAATGTAGTAAAATTAACATTTTTCGAAATTTACTAGAACGTATTGATTTCGAATTTTTGGAAATGTAGTGAAATTTACATTTTTCGAAATTTGCTATAACTAGTGTACATACTTCGAATTTTTCGAAATTTTGTGATATTTATAATGTTTCTAAAATTCGTGCTATATCTTGCAAAATTTTCCAAAATTTGATGAGATTTTATCTTTTTTAATATTTGATAATATTTAGAAATTTTGGAAATTATATTTCGATATTTCGAAGTATTTAAAATCTAGTGAAATTTGTAAATTTTCGGATTTTGCTGCACAGAATTCCTTCTTGCAACTACCCCACTGGGCAGCCCAGGAAATATACATATGTATGTATGTTTATAGAAAATGTCTATATAAAAAAAAATTAATCCAAATGTTGTCGTTGACGATGATCAGTATGAGTTGAGAGCTGACATGGACACGATAGAAAAAATAAAAAACATGCAACACTCCTACCTAACATTAATGATTATTTTAGAATATAATAATAGTTCAGTGTTTTTGTTTTTAATTTCTTTGAAAGCGGCGGTGGCGGCGGCGGCGGCGGCGTTAAATATTTTATGCGTGTAATGAAATTTTTTGGGATTTGCAATAGTGTTGCGTAGCGTTGTCTAAAGACAAAAATATCCACAAATATCATCTCTTCTAGGCAAAAATGAATTTTTTGACAAACTTCTTGTTCTCTATTTATTTTATAGTTTTTATAGTCACTAAAGGAACCCAGACATGCAGACATCATTTTTATTTGCTTTTTAGAACACAACTAAAAAAATTGTTTTCAAAATTATTTCGATGGTCAAACTAATGATAGCGAATGGTTTTATTAAGTCTTTTTTCGTGCCTTTAAGAAGCAAAATGTTTCCATATGGTTTTACACTATTTTTTTAATTTTTTGCAACTAAAAGTTACATTTGTAAACTATAAAACAAAACAGACATCTAGACCAAAATATAAATAGAGGAAAACTATTTATTGTTTTACATTTTTTTTGTACATTATTCTAAAAAAAAAGAAATTAAATGGCATTTTTATATCGTGATGACGACGAAGTATGAAATAATTTAAAAATTACAAAAATTTATTTCATGTTGTGTTGTCTAGTGTGTGGCTCACTAAGAGATTTGTGTCCGTGTCTAATTTTTTTCAAATGGTTGACTGACTGTTTAGTTTAATGGCTTTCATTTCTTTTCTTCCTACTGTCGTCTGTATTTTATTTTGTGTATGTAGACCTCATCAGCAGAAGCTCTTACTGGCTGCATTTTATTCAGTGGCTGGATGTCGGGTATAAAGTTCGGATATTTATTGTTGTTGTTTATTTTCAGAAAAATACTTATGATTCATTGCATTTTTTAAAAAATTATTTTAACCAATTTTTCTGCAGATAAAATTTGCAAAAAAAAAACTTCTTCAAAAGTCACTATTAAATTTTCTAAGAAATTGTGACATGTGTTTTAGATTAGACCCAATTTCTAACCAAGTGTCACTCAATTACAAAACTGGTGTGACTGTGTGATTTGTCAACTGCATGAGAGAGGAAAAATAAGAAAATATTTGTTAGAAAAAAAAAGAAATAACGCCAACAAATCGCATTAAATCTTCTTAAGAATTTTGACAAACATTAAACACTTCTTTGCAAGAGTGAAATCGGAAAAATCTGAACAAATTTTTTTGTATTTATAGATAATTTGATTTTAAAAATCATTTGGTAGATTTAAGAATGCTTTCTAAAACAAACTGGGAAGTTTCGTATGTTTAACAAACAGCTTTGATTAATTTGGAAATTCTTCTAAAAGAGTTTTCAGTTCTCAGAAATCTCTGTCGTGTAATAACGTTATATAGTACTGTTTCACACACGTCAGGTTTATCTGATCAGTTTTTGATTAATTTTCTTTTAAACCTGCATTCGTATTCATACACACAGTCAAGTTTGCTTCATCAATTTTGCGTTGTCGTAGAATATCACGAATGACAAAACAAAACGATAAAACAAACTTGACTGATACTGTCAAGTCTGTACTTTCCTTCATTCTCTTTTCCTCTCTCTCTCCTAAAAACTCAAGACTTGACGAGTCAAACCTGACGTGTGCGAAAGAGGACATACTTGTATCGCCCCTTTAAGGTAGAGGTCCATAGCTCGCTTTTTGCGCGTTATGCTTTCTATGCATCTGTCAAAAAAGTAGAATCAATGTAATAGTATGTGACAAGTTACATTGCAAAAAGCGTAGAACGCGTAGGCGCGTTCAAAGCAAAAAGTAGGTCTACTTTCAACTTTTGTACGCGTTACAAGCACCATGAAAAAAAGTCAGCTGTTCTTGAATGCTAAAGATGTTAAATAATACTTTATTTCTTACGTTATCGATAAATATTATTTTGCCGTGGATAATTTTTTTCTTTTTTTTCAATAAAAAAAATTTCTTGTAAAAAAAAGACTTGTTTAATAAAATATGTGAATATTTTCATTAATGCGATGTATTTTAATTAACTTTTCACCACACTTTTCTCAGTAACAAATTTTGCATATTAGTTATCGATTACTTTTACGACTAACTCCACAAATTCTTTTAAAAACTCGATTTCACTCTCCATTTTTTCTTTATAAGTATTTATAAACAAACGCACACAGCTGATCAAAACAAAAATAAAATGGCGCATGAAAAGCAGTGCATGTAACTCAACGCGAACAAAGTATAGAATGAAACAAGAGGATGAAACGCGTGTAAAGCATAACGCGCAAAAAGCGAGCTATGGACCTCTACCTTTAGGTGTACGTTTGTTCTGTAGTTTTATGTAAAATTCTACTAGGAAAATTTTTTTTAAACAATTTTATTCTCCAACTATTCTCCGCATGGGGATTTTTTTATCTCTTTCGTAAATTAAAATGTTCTACAGAAATATTTAACATAAAATTCTGTTATGAGGCTCTGAATACTCCAAATGTGATGTTGATAAATGGTCACTTTCATTCGATAGGAACCTGATTTAGTATCCGAGTAAACGTCCCCTAAAGATATATTTCGGACTACCTTTTGGACAAGTTCAAGCAAGCCTTATGTTTCTGTGAACTTAAATGTCCGAAATTTCACATTAAATTTTGTTCGCTTCTCTTTTGTTCCCAAAGACGGCCGCCGCCTCAACTAGATCTTCTATTCTGGATTATATGGTTGAAAACACTAAAACTTCTCAAAAAGAAAGAGTGGAGTGTCTACAGTCCTCGAACTCAGGTGGGAACCCATTCAACAAAAGCTAAAGCTGCAATATATAAATTTAGTCTTCGTTATAAAATTGGAGAATGCCTTGAACGGAATGCAGTTATCATAAGAATTTTTTATTTCTAAACTTACCAGCAGCAATGAACACTATGCAAAAGAAAACGTGTCTTTACATTTTTATTTTTCATCGATCTCACTCTTCATTTTCTTAAGTTTTTTTTTTATTTTTTGTTATTTTTGTGGTGGTATATGAATAGTTTTTGTAACGCTGTCTGCTCTCAAGATTTGGAAATACTTTATTTTTTATTTGATTATACACTTTAGCACTTACAATTGTGTGTACGCTGTATATGATCAACGTATGTACTCGTATGTAAAGATTTTATAATTTATATATTCTATTATAAATTTTTCAAGAATTTTATAACCTTTTTTATTTGCTTCATGCACAAACATAAGTTTCCTTATTTATACGTATGCCACCTCCTATTTTTATGTCTTAACAGCCAACGGCGGCCGACAGCAAGTGGGGTGAGCGAAGTCATGTCTAGGCCACTATTACTCTGCAAAACAATGTTTTAATTACAATTTTATAACAGAAAACATGCAATTTTTTTTTTATTTCATTTATGCATT
Organism: Nowickia ferox; assembly: GCA_936439885.1. Classification (NCBI taxonomy): domain Eukaryota; kingdom Metazoa; phylum Arthropoda; class Insecta; order Diptera; family Tachinidae; genus Nowickia; species Nowickia ferox. The sequence goes on along the minus strand of OW387027.1, from coordinate 9,862,638 downwards.
AATGTTTAATTAATGAAAATTATGAAAAGAAGACAAGATTTTATTGTAATTTATATCAAAATGTTTAACAGTCAGATTCACTTTCGTGGAAAATTAGAAAAAAAAAAAAAAAAAAATTTGATTTTGCATGTTGACTTAATGACAAATAATTTTACAATTTCTTAAGAAAATAACAGGAAAACTAAAAGATATAATAGCCAACATACTCAAAGCTTCAGGAAGTGAAAAAGAAAATCAGCTCATTTCATCACATTTCATCGAATACTTTACAATGTGAGTTGAAAATCGTAAATTTTTTTAACACTTTCAAAATGTGTTCAAAATAAAGCACATCAAGTTTTTTCGAACTTTAGTTCGACTTTTCGAAACTATAAAATTCTTTTGAAATCACTAATAAATAATACTTCTAAATTTGATGGAGTATATTAAAAATATTGAATTTTGAATAATAGAGAATTTCGAACTTTAGATCGAATTTTCGAACATATGCAAAATTTTGCTTACTTTTAATATTTGCTAAAATTAATTTATATATTATGGTAAGCTCGCAAATTTATAAGATTTGCAGTCTATAAAAAAAAATTGTTGCTTAATTTCTACTTTTTTCTTTTTGGTTAAGCATTGTCTATATTCATTTCGAGCCCGCATATCAACAATGCTTAACCAAAAAAAAAAATAAAAATAAAAAAAAAACAAAAACTTTAAATAAAATACAGAATTTATTCCAATTAAATATAGTTCGGTATTTATTATAATTTCGTATATTATAACGTCGTATTCGGCAAAAAAATTAATATGTATAAATATTTTTTTCTCAAAATATCTTTAAAAAAACATATTAAAAATATTGCTAGATAACAAAAAAAAAAAATGGAGCATTTAACAGCTTTCAAGCTTAAATTCGAATTTTCGAATCTTTTTATTAAAGTTTTAATGCTTTTTGTCACTTAAACGATAATTATAATCAAGCAGATATGTATTCAAATTATCAATTTTATATTTATGACGTTCTGTTACGACTAAATAGCAGTTACTTTTTATTAATAATACTCGTACTATAATTAAATCAAAATCTCCAGATGGCGTTATTAAAAAAAAATTACATATTTATATTACAAGAGAAATTCTATCAATACAAATAAGAACACAACAGGTGTTGCAAATTTTCCGCTGATCTGTATTGTAAATTTTAAATAATAATAAAAATTAATATACAAAATAGTTTTTCAAAGTAAGAATTAATTACTTGTGCAGATATAAAGAGATTGTTAAGTGCTAAGATTGAAAAAAAATCTACCCCTGGTACTTGATTAACAGCAAAAACAATTATTATTACAAGCTTTACTAGATAAAATTTGATTTCGAATTTATTTTGAATTTTTTTAATTAAAAATCCATTACAGTTTAACATTTGAATTTGAGTTCAATTTCGGATTTTGATTACAATTCAATTAATTCTGAATTTTTTACATTCGCATGTGATTTTGAATTTTGATTCGAATTTTAAATCGAATTTAATTTCGAGTTTTAGTTCAAATTTAATTTAAAATTTTAAGTCGAATTCAATTTCGAGTTTTAATTCAAATTTAATTCAGCATTTTAAGTCGAATTTAATTTCGAATTTTAGGTCGAATTTAATTTCAACCTTTAAGTCGAATTCAATTTCAAATTTTAAGTCGAACTTAATTTCGAATTTTAAGTCGAATTTAATTTCGAACTTTGAGTCGAATTTAATTTCAAGTCATAAGTCGAATTAAATTTCGAATTTTAAGTCGAATTCAATTTCGAGTTTTAATTAAAATTTAATTCAGCATTTTAAGTCGAATTTAATTTCGAATTTTAGGTCAAATTTAATGTCAAACTTTAAATCGAATTCAATTTAAAATTTTAAGACGAACTTAATTTCGAATTTTAAGTCGAATTTAATTTCAAATTTTAAGTCGAATTTAATTTCGAATTTTAAATCGAATTTAATTTCGAATTTTAAATCGAATTTAATTTCAAGTCATAAGTCGAATTAAATTTCGAATTTTAAGTCGAATTCAATTTCGAGTTTTAATTCAAATTTAATTTAGCATTTTAAGTCCAATTTATTTAAGTCGTATTTAATTTAAAACTTTAAGTCGAATTCAATTTCAAATTTTAAGTCGAACATAATTTCGAATTTTAAGTCGAATTTAATTTCAAATTTTAAGTCGAACTTAATTTCACATTTTGAGTCGAATTTAATTTCAAGTCATAAGTCAAATTTAATTTCGAATTTTATGTCGAATTTAATTTCAAATTTTAAGTTGAATTTCACTTCGAATTTTAAGTCGAATTTAGTTTCGAATTTATCCAGTCTAATTTCGAATTTCATTTTGAAATTTAACTTAATTGTTGATCTGAGTTCCAGTTTTATTTCGAATAAAAGTTCGAATTTGATTTTGAAGTTTATTTTTAATTAAACTTCGAATCTAATTTTTAGTTAAATTTCGAATTTAATATTTAGTTAAAGTCAGCATTTAATTTTTAATTAAAGTTCGAATTTGAGTTCGCATCTAATTTTGATTTTGAGTTCGAGTTAAATTTTAGTTCGAATTTAACAATTAGATTTTTAGCTTCATGTAAAATTTTCGGATTTAATATATAGTTTTTCTAATAAATTTCGAATTTTTTATTTCAATTTAAAATTTTTTAATTTAAAATTTTCGAATATAATTTTTAATTTCTGCATGTGCAAGGGCATTATATGAATCAATAAAAAAATACTATTTATATTTAATATCTTAATTAGCAATTTTTAGCTGAATTAATTTATTACAAATTGTAGAAAGTTTCGACAACAAATTTCGCAAAAAGTTCTTCTTTTTAGCTGCCATACCAACCTAGTTTACCTAGTGCTGACTGTAATTATCCCAGAGTACATTTTAGATTAAATAATCTTGGTATAAAATATATTTTAAAAATGGAACAGTCTATTTGCTAATGGCGGGCATTGGAAACAAGTTTTATCTACGTTTATTGGACATAAATTGGAATTGTGATTAATAAATTGTAATTATGTAAAATCTCCAGTGAATGGATTTAATTTAAATATTAATTAAAACTGTATAAATTTATTAACTGAGTAGAAAACAAATTTCTATATTATAAATAATAAATTAAAGGTAATAATAAAATGTCTATTTATTTTAAATTTAATTATAAAGAAATGAATTGCAGAAAGTAAATTTTAAAAAACAACATAGCACAGAGTTTTAGTTTGAGACAGTTTGATCATTATATATAAAAGAAATTAAATATTTAATGGAATAAATGTAAAATATAACAAAGTATAAAAAAACTTGTTTGCAAACATTTGCTAGAAATGATAAAATTTACTCAAATGTTTAAGAACCGCATAAAATATTAAAAAAAAAAAAAAATAAAATAAAATAACAATAAAACAATATTGTTCCAGGGCTGGTGACAGTATTTCTACTAATGAAAGCCAAATACTCCATTACATGCCTGAAAATAGCTTTTAAATCAACTTTCTAATATAATAAAGGGAAATTTTGTCGACGCACTTAAAACATCTTGCAAATTACAACAGAAAACTGACTTAGATTTCAAGAAGATCATGGGACAGAAAAGCGAGAATCAAGCTCCCTAAACTAATAAACGAAATGAGAAGACATCTGACTTTCATGCACTATTCCCAAAAGCATTAAAAAATATTCAGCAAAACCTCTAACGCTTGTGTGTTATGTGTTAATGTGTTACAGCACACTGTTCTTAAAGAAAAAAAAATGGCTGCCTGACTATGTTACAAACGCACAGTTCTTATGGAAAAGTTGATGGTATCACAGCACCCTTTCCTTATAGAAAAATTTATTGTGTCATATCATAATCTTCGTATAGGAAAGTTGACTGTGTCACGCACAATACACCCTTATCATAGAAAATTCGACTGTGACATGCACAGCACACTTGTCTTATAGAATAGTTGACTATTTCTTATAGAAAAGTTGACTATTTCACAGCACACTTTTCATATAGAAAATTTGACTGTGTCAGAGCACAATTTTCTAATAGATAATTTTACTGGGTTAAAGCACACTTTTCTTATAGAAAAGTTGGTTGTGTCAGAGCACACTTTTCTTATAGAAAATTTTACACACTTTTCTGTGTCAGAGCGTACTTTTCTTATAGAAAATTTTTGTGTGTCATATCATACTCTTCTTACAGAAAAGTTGACTGTATTGTTATAACCGGCGTTCATTATAACCGAAATTTACGGAATTTTTAAAATATGTTGATATATTGCTATTTATGCAGCAAAACCTTTCAACGATTAAATTAAAAATTTCGAACTTAAGTTAGAATTTTCGAGCACACGATAACTTGATTCGTTATATATCGTTAAAATGTGTTACTGAATACCAAAGTCGATAAATGTTCGTTATATTTATTATAGCGATAAATCTTATCGTAATTAAAGTTACTGAATCCATGCACAGGTCTTCGAAAATGTGCGTTAAAATTTACAACATTTTTAGAAGTCTTGAAAATTATAATTTTATATTTGCAGAAAGTTTATGACAGAATTGTTTCTCAAAATTTGAGCAAATTTCGAATAGCAAAAAAGGTTATACATATTTAGTTGCAGAAGAATTTGCCAACATATATTTAAATATATAAATTGTTAAAACATTTTCAGAATATTGCTAACTACGAAAAAACTAAATTTTTAAAGCTTCTAAAAAACTTTAAGCTCAAGTTCGAATTTTTGGAAAATGCGGTTTTTTTAATTACGTATTAATATTTGATTGAGAAATTTGCCAAAATAAACTTTACTTGAACTGTTGAAATTTCCAAAAAGATATGCAGGAGCCTCTAAAAAATATTCTCTCTCATTTTGGTTGGCGTATTTCGGCTTCAACTTCGACACTTTTTCTAGATTAAAGCGAAACTGTCGAAGTGGAATATGGGGATTGCTTATACTGCTACGCCATCTTTCTCGGTTTGCCTTTAAAATTTTCTTCCGTAGAATACATCAAGACAATCATATACGACATCCAGGTAAATAAACAAAGCGCCCTTAACCATTCTCGGCCTTCTAATAAAAAATCTCCATTTTATATAATTTTGTTCTTTATGCTAGAACGATAAATTTGTAAATAAAAATTCATATAACCTCGAAATAACCTGCTGCCATAAAGACATTCTTAATAAATAATACAAGACCAGTCAGTTTCTTAGAAGTGCATAACGACAATTGCTTTGCAATTACATAAATAATATCGTTCTATGTACTCGTAATACTAAAATGATAAATTTAAAATTTTTAAACTGAACTTTAGAACAAGTCTTGTTGTTTTATTTTTTAATTTAGTTTTTTGTTTTTTTTGGTATTCAACAACTTTTAAAAAGTTCTTTCTTTATGTATTTTGTTTGCGTTTCCATACATTATTTGAATACAAAATGCACTTGTCGTCACATTGGCACATCATTGCAAGTTCGAACAGAAGCAATTAATGCATTTCCCAACGCAACCATTAACCAGGTATAGACAAACAAGTTTAACATGGTTAACATGGTCGTTTGTAGTTATTGTTACTTCCAACCGTGGCTTTAAGTTTAAAGACAAGGTCTTCTTGAGCCACTTTTGTTTGCTAAACAAAAATGGTCACAAAAATTCGAAATATGTTGCAGGCGTTTTTTAATCGTCATGAGGTTAGTTTAGACGGTTGAAATATTTTTGTTGATAAAGCGTGACCACAGCAACAACATACACACACACACACACACACTCTTGCAAGATAATGCATTTTAGTTTAATTTTAATTTGTAACGTTCTGTTGGCTTGATAAGAATATTTCATTAATTTTTTTTTTGTTTACAACTAAGTTGGAAAACATATTAATTTATATAATATAATGATTCGTTGCAGTGATACTAATCAGACATCTCGCAAAGAAATTAGTGACTCCTTGCTTGTCGAAAGTAATAAGAATTCAGAAAAAAGACACAACTTCGACTGAGATTCGTTCGACTATTGAAGTAGTTTTTTTTAGAATTATTCGTAAGTTATTTTTTCAAGAAAAAATTCTACTGCAAAATAACCTTCCTGGTTGAGAGCCTGTAGCAACCCATCTCTGATTTTGCCTGTTCGACCGACTTTTCTACAGATTAATTTCCGTTATTCTTTCTTGGGTACTTCCCTTTATTCTCGTTTTAAAGATTTGTTTCTTTTGCCCAGTTGGAGTCTAAACAGCGTATATGTCGAGCCACAACCGCCCAAAAAAAAACATAACCGGCACATTTGTTGGACCTCGTTTTCTTTTACGAAAATCGATTATTTACGATCGCAAATAAACGATTTTTGTAAAAAAAAAATCAAGTTTGTAAATTATATCGCTTGAGCTTTTCACGCTATGATCTTTTCAAGTGTAGTCATTGCACAATGGCATGAAATAGAAACAATTTTATAAAAATATTTTTGATTAAAAACCGGAAATTAATTTGAAAAACTAAGTGCTATAAAACTTATATAGCTCCCAAAACCTCGAGCACCGCACACATGATCGTCATAAATAACGCTTTCTAGTGATTAGTTTTTATACTCAATCAGCTGAGAGTTTCAAATAACTTAAGTTACAAGACTACACTCAACTCTTTTTTTTGCAAGGTCTTTTTGTACACGATTTTGAAATAACACGGTTCAAAAATAAGAACAAATGATGTTTTTGCACAAAATTTTACATTTTGAATCCTGTTTGTAATAAGCGTGCACGCCTGTTATCCGAAACCAACGGGTAACTTTAAAATTAACTTTTAATTTTAATCTTTCAAGCTTGGAATACACTTTATTTTATTTTTCTTGTGTAAATGAATTATTTTTGTTATTAAATATAATATTTTTTTAATAAAACTTTATGATATTCACTTTTTTTACACGTTTTACTCAATAAATGTTTGCAACGTATCACTAAATTTTCCATATGCTGCATGTATTTTTTTACTCGATTTTTTTTTTGCACGATTTCCTTAGAAACGTATCCGCCGTGTAAAAAAAGAGTTGTGTGTATGCAACATCATCGTAAGAGTAAAGCTTTGTTGCAATTCCGCTAAAGTGTCTACAATTTTCATATTCCTACCGCACTTTCATTTCTCTTTCGTCCCACTGTGCGTGCATAGAGATTTCGAACAAAATCAAATTTCCATAATAAATTTATGAAGTGTTAATATATATTTTTAATAGAAAATGATTACGCAAGATTGTACATTGTGTTCCATATACGAGTATTTATGATACGAGCTTTTTTTTAATGACTTTCGAACATTTTCTATATTTGTGAAGTTGTTTTTTTTTAATTCTGATAGCCTTTGGCAACCTTTTTCTAATCTTTTGGTGTTTGTTGCTGCTGTCTAAAAAGTGGAATAATCATCGTTATTTTTTATTCCTTCAATATTCTCATTTTTAATGGTTATTTTAAAAGTACATTGAGAACAGAAAAAAACAAGGAAAAATACTGTTAATTTGAAATAAAAATGTACTTCATTCAAGCTGATAAGAGGAATATTAAATGATGATGTTGAACTTTGACAGCCTTTTTTTTTCTTTTTTTTTTTTTTTTTTGAAAGCAAGACATATTGATGTCTTTTGGCATAAAGTTGAGAAAAAAAAATATGTATATTTATAACAACTAAGAGATAAGAGCAACTGAAATTAATTTAGGTTTTGAGTTTTATTAATGCGCCAGTTAATTTAGGTTTTTAGTATCACCAAGAGACAAAATTTAAAATTATTTATGTATTAATATATATAAAAATGTTTTGGAATATTGTCTGGTAGTGTATAAAATACGATAATGAAATTAAAAGTTGACAATATTACGGATCATAAAATATTATAAAAATATGCTTGTGCTTATGAGCGATACCACCACCAATAGAGCTTTCAGCAATAACACTTCGTAAGACTTCTTTAGAAAAAAAAAAAAAAAAACTCCTCATAGAGGAGATCAAGTATGCTGGCAAAGTGTGCGGAAAGTTCCCAATGCAGGCACAACACATGCTGTCTCCAAGTGTGCCGTAGTTCATGGTCCTTCGAGAAACCAATAACAACGATGCAATTTGAAGGAGGACAGGATCAGCCTGTTTTTTTTGTCACATTGCGCCATCAAATACAACACCAGCAATCTTCAGCCTATGCAATATATAAGTTACCACAATACATGGTCCTACGAACCACATTCTCCGACATTAAACTAAAAAATTTATGTCACATTCTCAGATAACTGGAAAACTTGAAGAGGTATTCAGATGAAGAAAACAAGGACCGTATTTCAGTGATAAAGTGACTAATTCCAGGGCCTCGCATGATCTTGCAGACAAATTTATTCCTCCACCGAGTATTTTTTTAAAACAAACCAAATGCACCGAGTGAAGCAATAAAAACTAATGATTCCACGAGGCCCGAATTCCCAGCCAACCAAACCGTAATTTTTTTTAAATGCAATGATGTTTCGGTAGTAGCATGGGAACTCCCTGCACTCCAAATGTGGCTTGTTGTCTAGCTTGTTGACCAAAAAAACTAAACACAAAAAACTAATATTTGTTTAAATGAATCCCTTATCAAACAATATTGCCAACTTTAAATTCTATGCTTGTCATTCAGCCCACGAAAATGTAACTACACACCAGAAATTCTAACATCATGCTGTCTTGGTTACATGATTCTTTTTCATCGTTAGAGAGTACACAAATATGCACACATAATTTTAACTCTGTTGCTTTTGTTTGCACAGATTTTCAAACACAAACACCAAAACGAATAGGAACCCAATCAAGCTTAAGAATTGAACTCTAATGTTAAAGTAATTCAGCTTGAAACAAAACCAATAACTATATGGGTGTGCAAACATCGACATCGACACACTTACACATATTTTCTGGTTATTTGCTGTTGTTTGTTCTTCTTTTTTTTTTTGTTTTGCCTCTGATTATGTGGTATAATGAGCTGAGAATGTTGAACACTCACTCAGTCAGCCGATATGGTGTGGAGACTCCCGTTTTTAGCCGCTTGAATGTTGACAAACTCATTTAGCAAATGAAAACAAATCCATAAATGAAGTTTTCAACAACAAGAATTTCAACTTCCTAAGAAGCACATAAAGAAGAAAATGTTGATAATAAATTGTTAACACAATAATAACAACAAGCAACAACTCTTGTTGTACAAAAAATGCAAGCTTATTACAAGAATTAACAATTGTCGTCAACATTAAGAAGAACTAGGAAGCCATCCAGGTAGCAGACATGATGGAAACGTTTACAATGTTTTACATTGTGTGCTTTTTTAATCTTCTTCGCAAGTGAGTACAGTGAGAGAACAATTGTGTTAAAAATTTTAAAATATGGCAAACTGGAGTGAGAGAGATAGAGAGAGCGAGAGAGCGACGAATCTAAAATTTAGCTCAAGAAGCACTAGTGTCCGGTATATTATTTTAATGGAAATGTAAAGGCAGGGTATTCCCATAGGAATTACCATACACCGGCTTCAGCGGATACTAATCCTAATGTAACTTCAGAGCGCCCTCCTTAGTCGGTATTGTGCAGCAGAATCATCTTCGAAATAAAATAACCAATAAAATGGCTAATACTACTACAGCTTCGAAATTTAATACGCCTCATTGACACCAGAGGCGCTACAACGCTGCCTTAGAAAAAATAATGTTCAAAAAGCAGAGTTGTAACACAATGAAGCTTCACTATCACTATCCCTTACCCAAAGAAGTAACACCTAGTAATAGTAGTAGGCATTTATTCCCTTTAAAAAAAATAAGAGAACTCGTAGATTAGGCTAGTTTGATAGGGTAGCGCCTAGGCACCTACAGTCGGAGGTCACTAGGCCTATTGGGAGCCCTTTTTCTGACATGAAGTTCCCCTTTCCCAAAAATAAAATGGCAATTTAGGTACATATTACCCATCGTTTAGCCAACTGATTCCCATCTAAGCCTGGTCAATGACACTTAATCACCCTGATAGTGCAAGACGTTGTCGATGGACATTTTGCTGTTTTTGTACTGGATTAAAAGGATATGGCCAAGACTGAGTATATTCTAGTGATTCTCCCTCCCGTTTCTCTTCGCATAGCCCATAGAATTTTTTCGTTTATATAAAAAAGTAGCACGGATCGCCGGTGGCCATAAGACCTACGAGGCCCTACACTCCCCCTACCAGCCCAGTTACTGTTCGTGCCTGCTAAAAGCCGTTTACTATAGTTCCTCGCTAAGGTAGTGGCTTGTCGTAAATTTTACGGAAACCTTTAATAACTATATAATCTTACCAACTGATCGGCAGAGTCATTTCACCCCAGCAAAGTCTTATAATAGAGACAAAAATACAAGTAGTAACTGGTTGATGTATATCTTTATGTGAATCAAAACGTTCCGGTATCATGAGAGTCGAAAATCCTAAATTTTTTTCTCTCTGTGTATTCTTGTTGGTATGTTGCATGACTACACCATATGAATTCTGTTTACAACTAATTTTTTCTTGCAACAAGAAAATGTAACAAAACTCCATATTTGTATTGATTTAACTATTTATATTTTTTAGTCATGAGTATTTCTCAGTTTTTTCTGTAATATTATTATATATTGTTTTGTCACACAGGGTGTCTCAAAAAAACGTTACTACTTTTTTAGCTTACTAAGTGAGCGCAACGAATCTGTAAGTCAATTAATAGCGTGGCTTTCAAGAGTTCAGTCACTAGGGACCATGTCCCGGAGCCGTATCGCGCATTGCAAGTGCGAGAGTGTTACAGATATGGTGCGTGATTCGATGATTATACCGCGTAGTAGATTTTGCACCACTTAAATGATGTACGAACAATAGCTCTAATCCAAAAATAGATCAAAACGTTTGAAGACCGGCGGAGAGTGTGAAAAATATTAATCACCCTAATCTTTCTAATCTTTCAATTAGGAAGCGACTTCTTGGTGTCTTAACTACAAAACTTTTAATCACTATATTTAAAAACATGATTGCAGCTGAACGAAGCAAAGTCCCACACGTCCAATACGTCTTTTCCATGAATTCGTGCAATTTTCCCTGAAAAATTAATTTCCAGAATGACCGAATTCATTGGCCCTTTTGAAAACAAATATCCGTAACGAAATAGCAGTCATCACGGACTCTAACTGCCGAGCTGTCATTAGAAATTTTACTACTTCATCAAAAGAATGTCGCCACCGCGAGGGTTTACATTTTACAGTGCTTTCCACTTAATTGATTTTCCAAAAATGCGCAGTTTTTGATGCAACTAAACGCGGAAAAAGCATTTATCGATACCGCAATTAAAAAACCCCTAGTTTAGTTTAGAATTAGGAGTATTTATGTATGTATATAGATATGTATGTAGAGATGTGTATATGCAATACAAACATATGACTGAAAGAGTTGCCACATTCTTTCATTTAGTTTAACCAATTACCATTTTTGAAAATTTTCAAGTAACAATTAACCGGCACTTTTTTTTGGGATTTCTGCAAAGGGATTTTATTTAGAAACAATTAAACGTGTAACGACGAAATTAAATGGATCTCATTTGTATTATATGAAACATTTTGATTCAAAACCTTTTAGAGCAATTGCTCTACCGATTAATTAACCGGGTAAATCAATTATGCAGCAGCAATTAAGCGGAAACTACTGTTTTTTTTTAATAAATTTCAAAATTTTAATTTGAAATTTATTTGCTGGAGGTCAAGCATTGTCTATATATTTCATTGGTGCTTAGCCAAATCATCAGTAGACTTTAACCACATTTTGAACAGTCACAAACCTCTTATCTTATGCACAGACTTTCAAAAACTATTTGAGAATTCACAAATAATAATCACAAATAATAATATTCCTGAAAATCACAAGCGAAACACAAGCAATAGGCATAGAAACTATAACAAAATATATATATATGAAATATATAGACAATGCTTGACCTCCAGCAAATAAATTTCAAATTAAAATAAACTTATGACAATATGTCGAATAATAAATTTCTTAAATTTCAAAATTTTATATTTAAAAGTAAGTAGCAAACACTGTTTCGATGATGGCCTTACTTTTGTATTTCTTAGTTGAAGCACCAAATATAAACCTTCTTTTGAGACACCCTATATTTTACTTATTTTAGTCGATTTTGTTTAAATAAGAATTTTTGTTTTACAACTGCCTGCCAACAGAAAAAAGTAAAAGAAAAAAAAGAAAAAATAAAATACAAATGAAATCAAATTAAAAATCAAAACATTCTTGTAGGTTTTATATCATCATCAATAGCGGCAGTAGTGCTGCAAGTTGCAGTAGCAAAGCGAAGCCAATGTGACAGTGATGCACCCGGCATTTAGATTCAGTCCAAACATGCAGTAAGAGTACATACCAATCTAAATACGACATTTGGTTGTAGTTTCTTAGGCAATCATTTTGCATTTTTATTGGTGCTGCATATTGAGTTTTGAGAGAGCAGTGGTAGCTTTTGAATTTAAAATCAGGAGTGTCTGTACATAAACTGTAGCTTTTCCTGAACTCGTCATCCATAATATATTAACATTCTGATGGACATTTGATCTGGTTAGAGACTGGCCGGCGCGCCGGCTGTATAGCTGTTCGGGGTCCGGGGCCTCATCTACTCTGTGATTGGAAACGAAATGAAATGCTATCGAATTTGCTTGATGTTAACAAAACGATTCGAAAGCGTAAACTCTTATCAGTATACATATATGGAGTATAAAAGATCTAGGATGTAGCAAATCATCTCCCTGGAATATTACAAAGGTAACCAAAGTTCTTTTCACTGATACCAACAACTATGAATCATAATTCAGATATCGAAAAACTGAAGAAGTTGTAGCAGTGTCATAGCTAGTAGTTCTTTCTTTTTGAGGTGGAGAAAAAATAAATATATTGCTGAAGAGTTATTTATTAGTTCAGTATTAGTTGGACATATAACACTTTAACAGAAGTTGAGATATTAAGGGTTTTCATGAGAACTCTTAAAATTGCCATTTTTGCAATTGGACAAACTTGCGAGACTTGTTTCATGAAGCCGCTTTTGAACTATTGCGCTAGCAGTTGATATCAATTTGAAACAAACGTCAAAAAGTTCATTTAGTAAAAATAAAATAAGAAAATTTCAAGCAATTTTTAATTTAAAAACATATTGATATATTTCTATAAAAATAAAAAAGTGTGTGTGTGTATAAAAATGCCTAAAGAAATCCAAAAAAAACCAAGAGATTCTTGTTTACAAAATGCACAATTGCTTAAGCTTAAGTTTACGATTTAAAATTATTGGGCAAACTTAACAGGTTTGTGTATATAAATTTCTATAAAATTTTTTAAATTTTTTGTGCAAAAATGCACAATTTCACAGTTTGCGAGACTTTTGAACATTCTCATGACAACCCTTATTATTTCAAAAAGTAATTGATTTCACCTCCTCAAACAACGCGACAATTGTCGTTTCATTTTTGGAAATGTCTTTAAACAAAATTATATTTGTTTAGACAAAACCTTGATCCAGTAAAATGCAACTCTTATTTTCGCTTATATTGCCACATGGCTAAAGAATCCAGTTTGCAATAACAAACAGAACTGTTATACAAAAAAACAACAAAAGCAATAATGGATTGTGAAAAGTGTGCAAACAGTGCTGCCAGAATTTTTCATGAGTTGCCACATTTTTTCTTGATCACATTGGATGCTTTTCACAAAAATACAATTATATTTTAAAAGTACGTTTACGAACTACCTCAGTATGCACAGCAAATCTGCTAAATGTAAATTTCAACAATCTAAAACAATATCTAAAATTTAGATTCTAAATATATATATACATACTTATATACACATATATTTATGTATGTATTTATTTATGCCTGCAAACTGTACGATTTTTTTTTTGTTTTATTTATTTTATAAACATAGTCACAACAAACAAACGATAATCACAAATTCAACACAAAAATGCATGTGCAAAATAACTGGTGAGCATACAAACGAGGGCAATGCGAGAATTTCTTTGATATAATAATAGTCCAGTCAGTGGCACTTTCCGGTAACGAATCCTATTTGCGAAGAAGCAGATGTCTCTCGCCATTCTACAGTATCTTACAACAACGCATATATTTTTTTCTATAGAGTGTTCACATAGATATGTAAATGCAATAAATCGTAAATTCTGAGATATATGTATATTTGTATCTATTCCTTTCACAAACGCAGTTGTGGGAAGAATCTCGGCTTGAATTGTGATACAGTGGATCTACTTTGTAATACTTTACATAATCTCTTTTTCTGTATACATCGAATACATATTACCGAAAGCCCAGAAATGTGAACCCAATGGTTCTCACGATTGGTATCAGCATTTCGAACTCACCTAATATCTGGGGGTCTACTATGTAATTCGCGAAACGATAGAAAATGCTTTCGAATTTGCGTGTTATTAACATATGAAAATATAAGCGAAGATGTCGCTCTTGTTGTCATGTTTGAACTTATCGGTAATTTGTTCGAAAATCTCCTTAATGATCTGCTGAGACTGTCGCCAACAGGTCCTCCACGCTTTTAACATTGTCATGCATCCGTCTTGCAAGATTTCTGAAATGCATGGCCAACTGGGTTACTCCAGTAGGAGAGACATATGCATAAATATCTATGACTACTTTCTTCCATATGTATGTGAAGAAATTCGGGGATGGAATACAGTTAGGCACATTTTTCTTTGCGTCTTGAATGAAATTGTTTTATTTTCTATGTGAGGTGATGGATGATGATGCATGCAAAAGCTTCATCGATTTTGTAAAAAAAAAGAAAAAATCTTCATCCCCAAATTTCAATTCATGCGCAAAATGATTTGCATATCTAAAATGCTTCATACTATGTACACTTTTGATTTGCAGTCGTCAGTCATCTGAAACATTTGTGCAGATTTTCATTTCTAATAATTTTTTATTAGCCAATCATTTTGATGATGACCATTTATTTTTTCACTTGTGCAAACCTTTTTGAATAAATATTTAATTTTTGTATATGAACGAGCAGATTTCTTTGGTATTCCCTAAGTCCTAGTTTACACTATGCAAGTCTTATTGCTAAGCTGATTAGTTTCTTAGGAAAGAGAGACGAGGGGAAAAGAAACTTTACTGTTCTCCTCGTCTCTCTCTCCAACAAATTAATCAGCTTAGCAATAAGACTTGCATAGTGTAAATATGGACTAAAGGTGAAAAGAAACCCACTCTATTGTTTTTGCTTACGATGTCTGTCTGTCTGTTTTTGCCACAAGCTGTTTTCTCGAGAACCGTAATAGTAACTTGAAATTTTTAAAGTTAGAGTATTTTATGCAGACTGCACCAATTAAAACTGAAATTAAATAATAAATAAATTAAATAATAAAATTTTGACAACTTTCTGTATCTCGGAAACCGTAAGAGGCAAACTCTTGAAATTTTTATAAACGCTAAAACTAAAAAATCCCCAAATGAAAAAAAATCGAAGTGAAAAATATCACCAAAAATAAAATAAATTGGTGAAAAATAAAAAAAGTCTGCAAAAAAGCCAAAATTAAAAAAAAAACGCCAAAACGAAAAAGCGCCTAAACTAAAGAAATCGTTATAACTAAAAAAACCAAAAAAATCGTAAAAAATTATCAAAACGAAAAAAACGCCACAACTAAGAAAATCGCAAAAACGAAAAAACAACCGAAAAATTCACCAAAATCCGTAAAAAAAATTACCAAAACGAAAAAAAGCGCTAAACAAAAAAATTTTAAAAAATTTTTACATCAGGTAAGATATTCGATTATACAGGCTAAAGTTCTTATAGTATTACATGTGTGCGAGTCAAAGTCGTACTTATCCGAATTTATTTAAATCACAAGAGTTTAAAAATATGTTGACCACTTCCATGACCGTTCTCGTAGAAAGGTGTGTAAGTTTGATTAAATGTTTACTTGCATTCTAACAACAATAACAACAATTTTATAAGGAGTGTATTGTTTTTGTAATTTGCATCAAAATGTCAATACCTCAATATATCATTGAACGAAGGCAGAAAACAAAACAAAATCATGCTTAAAAAATTGGGATATGTTGCTAACTCGTACTTTATTTTTAGTATTCATCGATGAAATTAGTAAAACAAGGAGTAGGAGTGTTGTATCCGGCTAGGCCGAATCTTTGATGACCTTCACCGACGTATTATTCGACTATCTTACGAGTGTCAATAAGTACTCAGAGTATACATACATACATACATACTTACATTGATAGTATACTATGTATACTTTAAGGACTCGCATATGAATATTGTGGAAATTACACATGGAATGACAAACCTATATACTCGTACCATAAACATTTTTGGTGAAGGGTATAAAAAGTTATGAAAAGTAACTCAGAAGTATTTATTGTAAGATAAAATAGAAACCAATAAAATTAAATCAACTCGCTTAAAATTATCACGAGTTTAAACTAATTTTATGACACAAGTCTGCAGCAAAGATAATATTTTTTATGTTTGAGTAGATTTGGACATTTTCAATAGCAAATTAAAAAGATTTTATTAAATGGCATGGAAACATACAATTATATTCCATTTTCATGTCGTGGCTATCGGGGAGGATTGAATTTTATAAATTTACCATATGTATGTTTGTATGCATACACATCCATGTAAATATTTACAAAATACATACAAAATACATTTATAAAATACAGACATATAATAAATACACAACTGATAATACATATATAAAAAGGATATAGTATGTATGTACAAACATAAAAAAGTGTTAATGAACTGCCTGAAACGAAGACGATGATCCAATGTTGAAACAAACAACCAAAAAAAATTCATGAATGTTTTTTTTGCAGTGAAGTTGCCACAGTTGAAGAGGGAATGGTAATGCGGAAATATAAAAAACTTTGATATGGTAATCGAAAGGCCACAAAGGAAAAAGCAACAATAAGTATGAAGATGACAACATGAAAAAAAGTATACATACACACACATACACAAGCAAACGCACATTTCTACACAGATGTTGGTTTTTTATTTATTTTCTGGTGCCGACCAACGTTGCCATTTCATGAATAATTAATCGATAAGTACAAATATACATATATGTAAATGTACAGAGTTTTCGGTATTGTTGCTAAAATAAAGAACAAAGATCGTTAGTTTTTAAAATTTAAAAGCCTTATTCATAAAAAATAATTTTGGTTCCCATACAAAAATTACGCATATGACATTGCTGCAGTCTATGGACATAGTTCTACATTTTAGCCTTTACCTTTACAGGGAATATACCCTTGTTTTAGGCCAATAACTCTCTGACCTCGAAAAAATCGTAAGAAACTTTGGTTTTTGCTCAAATATTCGATATGATCTACAACATTGATGTCAGCTTCATAACACAATTGTGCTAGCTAAAATCACACACATTCTTATTCTCTTTCATTTAGTCGTCAATGAGACAGCGACGATAACACATGTGTAGCGGATGTATTAAATTCTTTATAGATACAGTGAAAGAAAAAAAGTGGTATGCGGGAAATATTTTATGATAACCACTGCTTTTTGCTACATTCAATGTGTTTTATGTTACAAAACTTTTAAGAATAGAAATGAATATGTATTTAAAACACATTTTAAAATTTTTTGAGTAGTTTCACTAAACTATATTTTCTACCAAAATTTTAAAGACCAATAACTCGGGAAGTATGGGTCGCAGCCAATTTCTTTATTTAATTTGTTCTTCCTTTTTTCACGTTTCTATCAGATAAGCTATTTAAAACTTGCTTTTTGGAGATTATTCACAGTTTCCTGCGAAAAGTTCAGACCCTCATAACTCGGAAAATATGAGTCTCTGCAAACTTTTTTATATAATTTTATTTTCTTACTTTTTTGTTTCCTATCACAGAGGCTCCTTTTAATTTCTTTTGTTTCAAATATTTATTTTTTTCTATGTACTTCAGAGACGAATGAGACAACTTATCTCACACACACAACTATAGTTTAGTTTAGTTTAGTTTATACGAGTACATAGTAATAGATTTGAAAAAGATTTCTTAAAAAGGTTCTTTAAAAATTTTAAAATATTTTCTTAGAAAAAATTTACCGAATTTAAACAAATTCAAGATTTATTATGAAAAATTTGATTAATTTCTTGGTAATTTCTGCTGGTAACGTTTTTTTTTTTGACAATGGCAACGCTGGTGCAAACGCAAATGTTTGCTGGTTTGAGTGATTCAAACATAAACAACCAATAGAACAGTACTAGTATGTTTGGGGATTTTTTAGTAGAGCACAAAAAGAAAAGAAGAGAGTAAATGCTAGGAGGGAATTCATACATATCCGCGCGCATATTTATTGTATTAAATCTGTAAATTTAATACAAAGTTTATATGAAAATAAAAAATAAAAGGTAGGAAATATAATTTTTTTAGCAGCTTTGCTTTAACTTTAAAAATTTGTTGGTTGTTGTATTCCCCAAGTTCGATTTGGCATTATCAAAGATCATACATAAAACACGCGGTTACAACATGTTTGATAGTTAATGATGATGTGTTCAAGGAAGTATGAGTTGTAGAACAGGGCAGACTTCTTTCTAGCTAACAGGGCACCTGCGTAGTTTAGAAAGAGAGCGCTATAGAACTAATATATTAACTTAACCATAACAGACCACAAGCTCAACAGAACGAACGAAATAAAAAAATAAAAAAAGAATAATTGGAGCTACTTTTTCAAATGGTACACATGTACACTCACACACATTTAACGACACATTGAAAAGACAACGTTTGCTGAAAACTGCAGTTGGGGATATTTGTTGTTGTTGTGTTTAGGACAAACAGAGTTGTTCTTCAAACAAACTTAGAAAAACGAACGCATAATGTTGACTGTTCTTTTTGTATTTTTTTCTTCTTAAGTTTTCGTAAATGACAACTGTCAAACTGTTTAAACAAAAACAAATGTATGGCAAGTGTAAATTAAATATTTGAGTTTTACAACAGCAGCATGTGTATTACCACATACGAGTTCATACACATTTTTTTTCTAACCAACGTGTTTGCGACGAGTGAGGTTTTTTTCATGTGTCAACGACGACGTTTACGCCAGCAGTATGATAGTGCGCCAGCTAGCTACTAGCGCGTTCACATTTTCTTAAGTCAGTGTTCGGATTTATATATTCCGTTACAGTTGATCGTGTTCTGCGTTCGTTAACAGACCTACACACGCCACTTAACAAAATCTATACACACATTTAAAACAATTCCAAAATAACTATAATTAAATTTTCAAAAAACAAGAAATATCTTATAAATTCATACATTAGAAGAAAAAAAAACAAACTATTTAAAACGAACAACCAGTTTTTTATGTAATAGCAAGCATTTGCTCTATTAAGAAAAAAAAAAGCTGCAAGTGTGTGTTTGAATTCTTGTAAAACTTTATAACACCCACTAATTTTTGTATAAAAATATTTAAGACACTTTCAATTTACTACGTATAAATTCAAATATTTATTATTTTTTCACACCTTCACGCTTACGTCTAAACTAAAAAAGTGTTTAAAAAGTGTTAATCAAAGAAACAAATAAACTGCGTATACATACATAAATTAAATCGTCACCGTCACCGTCAGTCAGCGACGGTTATATGACTAATTTCACTAGATTTAGATAAAAAAAAAATTAATTCTTAAGCAACAAAACTTGTGTAAATACTTTAAAAAGGTCAAATCAGCCAAACAAGAAGTTTAACTATAAATTCAAACTGCAACTTGTAATTCAATTTAAAAAATATGAAGTGATGGATTGTGTATAAATAAGCAAGGATTCAAGAAAAAGGTAAAAATATTAAACAATTTCAAAAACACATACATACACGTATACATACATATGTGTGTATGTGCATGTATGTATTTAAAATTTTAGGAATAAACAATTTATTTTCTCTAATCCACGTGGAAACAAAACACTCGGAATTATCACAAGATTTTTCCTACTTAATTTTGATTATAAGGTCATTCACATATTACGTAACACTATTTTCAAGTTTTAAGCACGGACTTGAATCTGACCATCAGGCTTCACTTAAGTCGAAAAAAACTTGAAATTTTTCAACGAAAAGTCCCATGATACCTTGAGAATATTTTTACAAACAAAACCAAATTTGCTGCGACGAAAATAGTTCTTTCAGAGAAAAAAACCCTCTGATACAGAGGGTCTAATCTCTAATTTGAAACGAAAGCAAATGCTTTCAAATTGTAATGTTAATAACATACAAATTCGAAAGCATTCTCTTTCGTTTCGAAATACAGAGTACAACGCCAGGTATAACTGAATGCACATAAGGCATCCATCACTTGCGTGGCAATTCCAGCATATGCCCACATGAATAATGTACTAACCACTGCTGAGAAGCTAGAGAGATCTAGCAATGCCCTATACAAAGTAGTTTAGTTCGAAGTACGTGCTTTTAACCAGCGAATTAAGAACCCTCTTACATAATTCTCACAAATACCTCGCCAATAACCAGCTTAAGATAAGAGTTTGATAGAATTACCGGTCCGTTAGAGGCAAAGTATACTAATTTTAGACATTCATACATCGCGATTTTGGCTGCATATCCGAATTCTAGAATGCAATAACAAGGCATCGGGAATTATCAGTTGAACATTCCTCACCCTGTCCCAGTTACGAAGTAAGCATCTTCTTTTTAAGCCCCGTGGGATGAGAATGAAGTCTGAAGACGGACCTGTCTTTCCACGGACTACCATAGTAGGAAGCTCGTCTGTTTAACCCCTACAACGAATACTTCCTTCCCCGATGGTAAAAGCTCTCTTGTTATCCGTAGGAAGGGTTTAATCCTTCAATTCCTTCCCAGCAAAAATTTTCCAAGATTTTGTAATGGGTAGTACTCTTTTAATGGCTTACAAAGTAATGAGTGGTACTTATTTATCTAATTATTTTATGCGTACAATAATGACTGTCCTTTAATGAATAAAATAACAACTTATTTTTATCATTACGTGGAAGTACTTATTGTAGTACTTTCCAGTTAATAATGAAATATATCTAGAGCAAAAATTATTGATAGTGAAAATGAGCTTCCAAAACAATAAAATAACTTTGGTTTACTATAATTTTTATTACAAAATTTAAATACTTTCGCATATTCTTCAATATACATATCCTCGTATTTTCTTTGTAAAACTATAATTTTTAACAATCCCAAAAAAAGCTACAAGTTTTATAATTTTGTTACAAAATTCTATTTATTTTTATTACAAAAAATTACCAATTAACTTTTGAATAATTTTAGGCAAAAAGTAATCTAAAAAAATTTTGCATATTTGTAAGCAAAAAATAACCCATTACATATTGAATACTTTTAGGCAATCACTAATCTATTAACACTTGGATATTTGTAGGCAAAAAGTATAGGGTACCACATACTTTTTAAACTTCTCAAACAAAAATAATGGGTTATTCAGTCAAATTGTAAGTACTTACGGCTGGGGAGTACATACACTTTTTTGTATTCTAGTAGGCAAACTTTTTTTGCTGGGGTTGTAATTTTCAGTACGAGAAGTAGAGACTTCATAAAAAATTTTACCTGCTAACAGTATTTATTATTATTTACCCTTATTGTGTTTGGCGTATTTCGACGTTTTTGTAATAGCTTAAAGAATTACGCCAATCACAATAAGTGTAATAATTTTTTTTGTGTTGTTAGGTTAGGTAGAGTCCAATACGAAACTAATCACGTGTTGCTGTTCAACTCAGGCAACGTTGAAAAGTTCTCCGAATTCTAGAGGCCACATGGTTGCCATTCGCTTTCCTGCTAATTCAGTACCTGGGTTCTGTAACTTTTGGCAAAGCGAAAATCGCAATTTTTATTGACATATTTACTCGTTTGCAGTAACCATAATGTGATTCTGTTATTTCTTTTTTACGATAGTGTGCACCTGTGTTTTACTCGCCATTTAATTGTACATCAGGTGGCATCCCTGCATACAAAATGTCAAAATAAGCGAAAAGCACAAAGAAGAATTTAAGAAACACTAAATGAATTTGAGTTTGTTATTTTATCGTTAAAATATGTTACTGGATAGCAAAATCTATAAATTTTCGTTATATTTATTATAGCGATACGATTATCGTAATAAAAGTTACTGAATCCAGGTACAGGGCAATGACATAGCAAGTATTCTATACTTTTGCATTGATCTTGTTGATTTACATCTGCAAAACTCAATGACTGCTTGGTAGCGAAATTGTTCTAAAATTGTCAACACATACAGTGACAATGAATGAAGTTTTCGACAACTTGAAAATCTTGATTATTTCACTTTCCGCTCACTTTTGACTAAGACAAATGGTGTGAATATCAATTTTTTTTGTTCGGTTCATTCCACGTCCTTTCCTAAAACAATTCTTTTTATTTTTATCACATTTCTTGGAAATTCAGAAGAACTGACGTAAAATTGTAACACTTTCGACTTTTTAATATCTAAATACATGCGTTACTTTTGAGCAAAAGATGTTATTCTAATATTTAGCAGAATTTTTGTAAATTGGCGTATTCGTTTTTTTTTTCCTAAGTTTCGACAATTTCAAGTGCATGGACAAGATTTTCGGGCCTGTTCTGTAAATCGATTTGATAATGGTCCTGCAGACGTGTTTAAAATCATATAGGGCAATTTTCTTTCAGATATTATATTTGAGGCTCTATATAATAGTAAAATTTAAAAAAGTCTGAAAAAATTTGTATATTATCGGAGTTAGTTTTCCAAAAACGTGCGATTTCAAATTGAAGTTTGATTTAGAATCTATTTAATTTTGTTTACAAAAAAAAGCAACTCTGAAGTAGCAAGACCAATCAATTCTGACCTTATACTTACAGGTAAC
This sequence comes from Nowickia ferox, assembly GCA_936439885.1. Classification (NCBI taxonomy): domain Eukaryota; kingdom Metazoa; phylum Arthropoda; class Insecta; order Diptera; family Tachinidae; genus Nowickia; species Nowickia ferox. The sequence goes on along the minus strand of OW387027.1, from coordinate 9,839,686 downwards.
GCTATTTTCGGAATTTTTATATCCCCCACCCTTATATAAATTTTCTAAACCATAACAAAATATGTGAACAGCCCCTTATGGATTCTTGACGGAGCTTTACGAGAAGTAAGTCATTAAAAAGGTTACACAGCATAATTTTTTAAAGTAATATAAAAGAATTGTTTTCACTTACCAATTATTTCTTGAATTAAAAATGCAACTGTGCTACAAACTGAAAATAAAAAATTAAAAAAACACAAATATGAGTCAATATTTTTTTTTTTTTTTTTTTTTTGTTGAGAACTTATGTAGTTGTCTTAAGTATCTAAATTTAAAAAGTAACATTTCGAAGAACTTTTATATATTATTATTATATTCAAATAGACGGTGATAATAATTGCATCAATGGGGCAATTGGGAATCGACAATATTTATGGATTAAACTTAACAACCGCTCCTTGAAACCAATAAATAAGCATACGTACTTGAAAAATAATGAAAGTTTATTTTATCTTCAACTAGATTATTTTTCATGTACATACATACATACATATGTTTGTAAATAAGTACGTTGTATATTCACGCTATCGTACTTGTTTTAAATATAATAAAAAAAAGTGTTAAATTATAGATTGCAAAAAAATTTATAAGAAAATGGAAATTGAGCTTAAATTTGTTTTCTTGATTCGATTACACTCGACAGTTGCTTATCTTTGTATTGCGTTTTTTTTTTCTTTTTTTTTGATTTTTTTTTTTGCCCACTTTTATATTTACAAAGTTGCGATATTAAGGTAAATGTTTATTTATAAATTTAATATTTAATTATTTATCAAAATCAAACACAATTCTGAGAAGCCTAGACAAATTGATTTGTCTCATTCAGCTTTAGGGAAATGCGTTTTAACAATTTGTTTAATTTTAATTTATTATGGTTTGTCAGTAGAAATACATTCAAATAATACGCCTATCCCATTAATTACAGAAGCAACAACAAAATAAACACAAATAATTGCTAGTCAGCATGCATACGCTAAATACGAGTATTTAAAGTATTTATTTTCAATAGTATTTTGTAACTAATAACACTTTATAACAACTGATTCTGGCGGAGATCAATAGAATATATGCGTGTACTTATGTATGTTGCCATTTTAACATTTTCACTGCCAGATCTGGCATTTTCATTAGTTAAAAAGCATTCAACTTTCAAAAAATTCTGCTAGATGCTTTCTGGCAGAATTTGTAGAAAAGAAAAAATTGTAATTTGTTAAAAAAATTCTTCTGTATAGAGGATTTTTCTCATAAATGTACATGTATTGCAGGCTAAAGGTTCCCTGATGATCTGCACTAGCAACAGTGGAATGTGCATAGGATCCAGCTAACCCTAACATTTTACTGAATAAGTAGAATATTTTGGAATTATAGTGCGTAAAAAAAATTTAAACGTAATTGTAACATTTCCAAAAAACACCAATTATTAACTATTTTATATTTGTATGTGGTCTAAAAATACCAGCAAATAAATACTAATAAGTTTGTACGAGTATAAACATGAAATTCAAAGCCATTTCAATAATTTTTTCTACATTTAAATCTGGCATTATACTTTTCTTCTCTAGAACATTTTAGCAGAATTTTTTGACCGATTTAGCATTCTCTCATCATCATTTTCTGACAACACTGGTTCTGAAGGTTTCCGTCTGCGTTTTATTTAAGTTCCCCTTCCCCGCCCTTTTATGTTCTTGTGCTGATTCGATATTGGAAAAGATAGAATCCTTCCATTTAAGGTATAAGATATGTTCAGCATCTTTTAAGCAAAAAAATTAACTTTATTTCTCATATACCTGATTTTGTTTTTTAATTTTTCCCTTTCGAAATATATGTAAAAATTTCCCTTAAACGGAGACCCCACGGGCATAAAGACAGCCATGAAATTCCATTGCAAGTCTTTGAATACCCACCCGAGAGCTTGAAATTAAATATTGAAACGATAATTAATATATAATTACATGTATGTATAATAAGTAAAAAAGTCAAATCCGTTTAAGGATTAATTTCGCACTTTTATATGATTTCATTTGAGGCATAGGAATATGGACGCCAGTTTCAAATAAAATTCTTCGAAAACCAACACTTTTGTGATACATGTTAAGAAAGGGGTCTATAAAAAATTTTGTTTTTTTATTTATTTTTTATTTTTACATGCTTATTTATATTTATTTATTGTATCTTTAAAAAAATTAACTAACAATAAATATTCAAATCTTAAATCTAGATATAATAATTAGGCCCAACCAGTGTCAGGCATAAACTTAGTGATAGTAATCAATAAATGTCGTATTAAGCACAAAAATATTTTTAATCTGTTTCATCTGGAGTCTTGAGTATTACAGCCGTAGTGTCCCTTTTTTTTAAGCGGATGTGACCAGTGAAATTCAAGATGTTACGAGCAAGGGGATTAGGATGCGACTCGAGTTTTGTTAAGTATTTGCCTGCGTATTTTGCAATTTCTGCAATTTTGTGGCAAATATTTTGTACAACAAATTATGTACATACCTTCTTATACGCTTTTCATAGAGGGCATAAAAAAATACTCATAAGGAAAAGAGTTCCACCCAATTGTAATGTTAACCTTTACAATAGGGTGGAACTCATTTAGTCGGTCTATGACCCAAACACATGTAATTTAAATGGGTTTGATCATAGGTTTGCGTCAAGAACGACCGACCGATTCGACCCAAGTCTAATGTTAACCTTTTAACCCTTCTCGGTATGAGTATTTTTTATTCCCTTTTTTTAAAAAAGGGAATAAAAAAGCATATAATTTCTTCTACAAAATTATTTTTCACAAAATTTTTTATAAGACCCCTTTCTTGAGTTTGTAGCAGGGAAGGAAAAAGAGTTGACTTGGATCGAACTCGCTCACAAGTTCATTTTGGACACAAACCGATGTTTAAAACCATGTAATTTAAATTGGTTTGAACATCAGTTTGTGACATCGTTCTGTACGGTTTCTCTCTAGGGTTATAAATTTTAACATTTATCTTCAAGCACATAGCTCTTATAATGACACGAACTCGCTTGCACTTGGTTGATAATACCGAACGGTGTTATGCCCGTTAAAATATAATATATTTTACGAAACTTTTCACACGCAACCTTGGGCTCTTGTAATGAAAAGTAGGTAGAGGTAACCTCCATTAAAATTTCGCGTGATATTTTGTGTACTTCTACTCAACCGATTATTATGCAGGCAAACAAATATTGGGATCAGAGAAAAGGCGATAAGTATTCGGTCTTAGAAATATCATCATTAATGGCAGATTTTGTTTTGAGCTATTTTAACAAGTTTAGTGAAAATAAAATTACACCCAGTGACTTAAATACACACGAAAAAGATAAAAATTTAAACTTTGTAAAATAAATAGGTATTTTAACTAATTTCAGAAACAGTTTTAATTACATACATATATGTATAATTAAGGTCTTATTTATAAAAATTATTAATTAATAAGAAAAATTTTGTATGAAAATTTTGTTGCATGTGTTTCCTATCAAGCCTCCTAAACTGTTTCAAAAATGTTAACATATTTTTTTAATGTTTTCAAAATTATGGTTCAAATTATTTCATTTCGAGCACCTTGTATGGACAGTTATTAAAAAAAATAAAATTTTATTTTTTTTTTAAACCAAAATTCAGAAATTAGCATAAAATTTCCAACATTTTAAACATAATTTGAAAAATTCAAAATTTTTAAACTTTTGCCGTGTGCTTGAAGTGTGTACGTTAAAACCGGTTTTTGTGTGAAAATTTTGTTTTAGTGTATACTTCAAGCACACTATATTTAATTTTTTTTTTCATATGGGGGTTAGTGATTAAACAAGTAAAGATTATGTAATCCATATTTCCAGCCAAATAAGTACATACATACATATGTATACACATTTCGAAATAGGTATATAAAAGTATGTATGTATTTAAATATGTATGTGTGTTTACATGTAGACATGTATGAGCATTCATACTATATACTTACATATGTACATACATATTTTGATTATTTATTAATACAGCTTTTTAAGCATTTTTCATACCAACGTTGATTGAGTTCTCCAAATATTACTTTTCAACTAATTTTATGAATTATTATAGGTTGTCATGTCTACAATTCATTCATTGTAATGACATCTTGTCAATATTATGTAAAATTTTATGATAGAACATAAAAAGTACATACAAAAATATTTTGCTGTTATCACGACTTCCAACCAGGGTTGCCAGATATGGCGATTTCTCGCCAAACGTAGCGATTTTTCAACTTATTTGTCGTTTAAATTTTTGATTTGGCGTCATGGCGATTTTTCTGGCGATAACTAAATTTATTGCCGATTTTTATGGCATTTTTTTAACAAAATTTCACTCCAAACTTTTTGTAATTCAGGAAAATTAGTTTCTTGAACGAGTGTTTCAAAAATAAATCCTACCAAAACTCGCCTGCAAGAAGTTAAAACAATTTGACTTTAATGATTTTTCTCATATTAATTATAGTAATTAATGCGTTTTGAATTTGGATGAGAAAAATTTACAAGAAATAATTTTTGGCGATTTTATTTCTACTTTTGGCAATTTTCCGCTAAATTTTTATACGATTGTTTTATAAAAATTTATATTTTAAAAAAAAAACGTTTTACAAGAACACATTTATTATCAACTATATATTGAGAAAAACTACAATAAATTGGCGACAATTTGGCGAAATAGGTCGAAAAACATCTGACAACCCTGCTTCCAACAACATTTTGATAACTTTTTTTTGGAAATTTTTTTTTTTTTTTTTAATAATCCATTAATTTTTTTTTTATAAAGATCATATCTGTGTTGGTTCAAACATTCTGATTGTGTCAAATGATTTTGCGTTAAGTATTAACACATATTCAAAAAAAAAAAAAAAAAAAAAAAAAAAAAAAAAAAACTTGAAAAAATTAAAATTAATGTTGAGAGAGAGAGCACAAAAATGCTGAATTAAAAAAAACAATACATACATACATACATGCACACATTTCAAAATCCGTCTGAAAACTTAGGATCCAACACGAGCAGGTTTGAATCAAACATGAAGCAACATCTTTGTTTTGATTCTCACTAATACTCTTACAGAGTTAGATAAAGGTGAAATTGCCGATAAGTACACTCAAGCAATTTTTTGTACGATCAAACATAAGGCAACATTTTTCATCGAACTTCACACATCTTCACATTGTTGCCAAATCGTTTTCCTATGATTTTATCAACATTGGATCAAAACGTCTGCAAAATTGGCATTTTTGCCTAAAGATCTAATACTAAATCGTACATATTTTAAGATTAGTTTAGTTTTTATCTTTCATCCACAAGTTTAAAACAAATTTCCCCAAAAAGAAAGGGTCCCTCAAAAATTTATATATTATTCATAGAACTTTGTACGTCGTATCAGTAGATATCATTTTCTTTTATCTAACGAAATATCGAAGTACTAAAATAATAATAAACATTGGCCTAAAGCTCAAAAAATTAGTTTAATTGAGTAGATATCATTTTTAATAATAAATTTTTATTCACATATCGCACTTGTTCCTCTAAGGGGGTCAACTAAACTTTTGCCATTTTTCCTTTTTGCATTTTTTACATTTACCCACTGTAGAAATCTACACTCTCGCGAAAAAATACAGTTGTAACTCCCTTGGTAATATAAAAAACATAAAAAAAAACTGTTTTTGCCTATAATAAAAATTTGTAAATTTTGAGTTGGAGTTTAGAGGCAAGTGAGATATGTTATCACAAATATATTTCAAAAGCTTATTGATTCATAAATTTTCGAATCTCCACTTTGTGAACTAGATGAGTTTGTACTATACATAACTTATGAGTTGAAATTGTTTACCATATCTTTGAATGGCTTAAATGCTTGACAGCAGATTCAAATGAACATAAATTCTTAATTAAGCCTGCATTCTGCTTACTATTGCGAAGCTTTTGTGAAACTCTTACATTATATTAAGTATAGCCTGAAAGTTAAAAACCTTCGGCCAAAAGTCCGTTGATCTTAGCTTAATGTCATTTTCAATATATTTATTCCAATCGGTAAATATAAGTTTATTTTATTGTCTCTCATATACATATGTACATCCTGATATATTTTTGTGTCTATGAATTTAAGCAATATTTCTTTGACCATATGAAATTATGTTTGTGTTAGCGGACTTATATATTTTTGTACACCAAAGCACCATTTTCATCCCTGTGCCAGGATACGCAACAAGTGGTTAAAATTATTATAGAAGAAATAATTTTAATTATAAGAAAGAAATTTCCCACTCTTTTTGTAAATATGAATGAAAAGACGAAATACCAAACCCTTGGTTTTTAACTGCGAGGTATAAGCATTATGTGCAATAAAGCTGACTTCCCAAACGTCAATTGCTTTGTCTTTGAGCAAAGTGTAGTGTTTCATAACGCCGCAGTACAAAACGTTGACAGCGCAACCTTTTCAAATCTTAGTCAAAGGGTATTAAGAACACCGAAAACATGCAATCATCCGTTTCAATGTTGATGCTTATAATGACAGTAATGAGCAACTTTGTATCCATACACGATATATATACATAAAGAATGCATCGCAGTACATATGCGACAAACTTTGTTTTGATACGTTTTGGAAGTCAGCCTAACTTATTTAGTCCTAGTTTACACTATGCAAGTCTTATTGCTAAGCTGATTAGTTTGTTAGGAGAGAGAGTCGAGGGGAAAAGAAACGTTTCTGTTCCCCCGTCGCTCTCTCCTAACAAACTAATCAGCTTAGCAATAAGACCTGCATAGTGTAAACTAGGACTTCCTATTCTAGTCCCAGTAAAGAAACTTGGAAGTAATTATTCAGGAACTACTGTTCTACTTCCAAATACATATGTATGTATGTGTGTATTTTTGACTTTTCAGGAATGGATTATTAACAACATGCAGATAGTTAATTAAGAAAGTTATGCTTATGCAAAATAGGAGATCATTTGTAGTTTACGCAAATACTCCCATATGTCTTTATTTTTTTAGGAAAATAAATCAATGTTATGAAGTATTAGATTTTTATTTATAAAAAAAATATATTGATTTAAAAAAAATTTAAGAAAAGAAAAAAGAACATACGAAAAATCAGATTTACTCAACATCAAGAACATGACTTTGAATTCACTGAATATGAATCAAAAACGATAACTTCTTGCAATGACAGCCCTATTTAAAAATCATTAGAAATTATACAAATTTGCACTATCCGGATCACAAGTTCAGGATCTTATTGACTTTCTGGGCAGTTCTTTTTTTTTAATGGGAGTATATAAATAATTTATTTTTGTTAGGAATTTTTGGCGGCAGCTTTTTCTTTTCAAAAATGTTTTCGATATGGGCAGTTTTTTCCTCAAGCGTATGTATATGGCAACACTGCACGTTTGCCAAATCATTTGTTTGCAGTTTTGGGGATACATAAGTTTCAGCTCCAGCTGAGAGTAGCCAGTGTTGTATAAATAGTTTCGATCGTTTTAAATATTTGGAGAGCGCTGTTACAAATTGTTGGAGATTTTTTGAGCGCGAAAAAATTAACACATGAATGAGTTGGTTGGATCCATGTTGCATGAGCTCAACTATTTATTTCATACATATTTTTGCAGCGTGCTCTTATGTATGTTGGAGCTTGTGGGTTATTTTTCGTTAGCTATTGGTGCCATATTGTTGTTGCGTTTGCTTAAAAGCATTTGTTGCTAGCTGGTTTAGGTTCGATGGGAATTTTTAAGTGAATCCCGCCTATTTTTGTCGCAGTTAGACAGTGGCGCTTATACGGAATTGTATTGATGTTATTGATACACGCTCGTCAGTCGATAATCAGTTGTCGTCGCCTTAACTACCTGCCGTATTAACTAACTAACAGTCGTGTTGTCACTGGTAGACGTTTGCCATTTGCGTGTTTGATAACTATTTCTTTCTTTCTTATTTAAATTTTTTGTTCCTGTTTTGAAAATTATTTTAAATCAACACCGCTTAATAATTGTGTAAAATACTTTTAACTTGAGCTATTTAGTAAAAGAGTCAATAAGAAAACATGCAAACTGCTACGAGTTAAGTTAAAAACAATTTTCATTAATTTAATTTTATTGTAAGAAAAATTAACTTAATTAAAAATATGTATGTATGAATGTATTTGAAATGATTTAGTCAGAATGTGGAGAACATCGTGCCAACTCTCTCTTTTTTTCTTAACTAGTATATTTTTTAAGTAAAAAAAAATTAGTAAAAAATACTTAAATATTAAAGGCAGGCACGCTTTTGCAATTACTTGTCAAGCAGAAAAAAAATAAATATTTAATTTAATATAAAAAATCATGAAGACGCTACAAAAACAAAACACTCACTGTAAATGCAAAAAAAAAATTATAAACAAATATTTACACAACAAAATCATCGTAAAAAAGTGAACATTAAAAAAATGCTATTACAATATTTACATTTGCATTAAGCTAAAAAATTTCTCAAAGTGTACTGAACGTTATAACGACAAGTGAAAAATAATTCAAATAAATTAAACTTAAAATTTCATCAAAGTGCTTTGCAAATATTTCATATAAGTAAGTTTGTTAACTAAAATAAGGGAGGGAAAATCCCCAAAATAATAGTGAAATCCGGCAGTATTTTAAAGGACATCTGTTCACATCTTACCGAGCAGCATTAGATTATATTTAAATTTTTCTAATACTGTCAGGTAAAGATGTCGTCCGGGTCCTTAATCAGCAAAAATACAACAAGCAACATGAAGTAGTGAAAAACAAATACATATGTGCATATATAAAAATCAAATACAACATAAAATTGAATACAGTGTGAATAACAATGAAGTGATAAGAAAATAAAATGTTCAACTCATTGGAGCTTAAGCGACATAAATTTTTACCTTAATTTTTTAACCACAATCGATTATTTACGATGGTACATAATCTATTTTCATAAAAAGAAAAAAAAAACGAAGTCAAAAAATGTGTCGCTTAAGCATTTTTAGCGGTTACTGCTCGATATTTAGTTTCATAAATTTCAAATACTTGTTATTTCGTTTCTAAGAGTGTCTTATAGCAGATTCGCAATTTTTTATATAAGGTTACAGTTCGATAACTGTTTTAAGCTTCTGACAACGTGGACTGGGGGGGTACATAATAAATACATACACCGCCATTTTATTTAACTCGTACCAACGTCGAATTAACTTACATTTACGGCCTGGCCCACTATGTCGAGAAGAAAGTTTCTTTCGCTTACTTACATTGAATACAAAAACAAGTTCTCTTATTTTGTTTTTGTTTTCAATATAAGTAAGCGAAAGAAACTTTCTTGTCGATATCGTGGGCCAGGCCGTTAGTTTAAAAAAAATGCCACGTGTTGCTCATAATCTGACAAGCGAAGCCATGTTGGGACAAAATTAGTTTTAATAAAACGTTTCTCTTTTGATAGCCCGCCATTTTGACAGTTGCCATAGCCCAAGCTGTAACTAATTGACATCTGACAAGCTAAAACTAAGCCATTCATAAAAATGAAACGATATATCGTTTACAAAACTAAAGCATTTTCTCAGCCAAAAATTATGAAATTTTTTAAATATTTTAGCTGTTGGGGCAAGTGCGTGATGTGAGGAATCAAACTCGTGCACGTCACTCAAGACCAATTGAGAATTTTTCTATTGTAACGCAATTGTGTCCACAAGGGTACATTACTCATCGATTTTTGGAATTGGGCATTACACCAGCGATTTTCTATGGCTTTAATTGAAAGATATTGATGCGAAAACTAAAATTACAACAACGACAACTGGGGGGTCTACTCTGCATTTCGAAACGAAAGCAAATGCTTTCGAATTGTTATATTAATAACATACTAATTCGAAAGCAGAATATAAAATATAAGCCCTGGCGTTAGCAAGTAGTAAAATTTCTAATGACGGCTCGGCAAATGGACCCTGTGATTACTACCATTTCCTGACGGATATTTTCTTTTAAAAGCACCAATAAAGTCGGTTCATTGGTGCAAACTTTAGATTTGACACAGAAAATTTCATCCTTACTGAATATTATAAATGTGAAAGTGAATTTGTTTAGTTTGCTACGCTTTCACACCCCAACCGCTAAACCGATTTTAAAAATCCTTTCACCAATCGAAAGCTATATTACCAGCATCAAATAAAGTATATTTTTTATTCGGCTCGGAGCCGGTTTTTTATATTTGGTTAGGGTAATTTGTTTAACCAGTATTAAACCGGTTTTTATGTATTTTTTTAAGCACATCAACGCGAGTGGAGTCCGGGGTAAAAGTTAGTAGTTTATAAATTAGCACTGCGTGGATAATACTTTGTGTCAGCTCTTCTGGACATCAATTTTCCACCGAAGTCAAGACTCTGACCGGCATATTGGCACTTCTGTTCTTGATGCCGCTTCAGGTGTTTGCATAAAGTGCGGTGCAATGGCTAACTAAGCACATTGAAGGCACTGGCGTACTTCTCATTTGAACGTTTAGAATCTTTACGAACAGACTTATTAAAACTTGCCACGTTCTTGATGATCCCAATCGTTCCGATTTCTAATGCTGTGCTGGTGTCTTCAAACTTTTTGATAAATTTTCGAATGAGGAGTATGATTGTATCGGCGGTTCAGTGCCGACAAATGCTCCATAGGGAATGAATTCGCATGAGCCACGCTACTGATTGACATACTCCGCCAGAAGATTATATTCGTTGTGTTCACATATTACGTAATGCTATTTGCGAAGTTTTTAAACCCACACCCCCTTATTAAAAACGCTTTTCAAAACATTTTCATTACAAATTTTCTAAACGTAACAAATCCCCTTTCACCAACCAAAGCGTCACGTAACATGTGAATAGCCCCTAAACTTTCTTTTGAGACTCTTTGCACACTGATAGCCCCTTATGTGAGATCCTCTTTATTTTCGTCGATATGGCTTTGTACGATGGCAATAATAGCAGCTTCCAAGCTTTTTCCGTTTGTTTTTTTTTTCTTTTCATTACAAAAAGCAAATTAAGTGATTGCGTGATTAATTAGCTTTCTCAAATTCTAAAGCTTACATTTTTTCATCGGAAAATCTCTTCTTACGAAAGAATTTTCAATGCACATGTAAAAATAGTTGTGATTGCGAATTGTTTTTCATGTACTATCCCACAAATCTGTACTAAAACTAATTAAAAAGCCATAAAAACTCTAATTTCCTCATTTAAATTCTCAAATAATTTCTTATCTATGAAAATTAAGAAGCTCAATCTTTACTTTAAAAAGCAATTTAGAAGAAAAAGAAAGAAAAAACAAGCAACACATACGTACATGACATTTTAGTTAAAATTTGAACACAAAAATATTTTACTCGTACATTCAAACACATGAGTAAATTTTTCATACTCGAAATGAAAAGAAGAAGAAAACAAAAACAAAATTTAAATATTTTTTTATGGCCCATATTGGCAAAACACTTAAGCATGATGTAAACATCGTAAATATTTTTTTTTTTTTCTAAATGAGAAGAAAAATAAATAAACTCACATGAAAAATATATGAAATAAATAAGCACTAAAAATTATATTTTTAATTTCGTACATAAATATTGTTTTATGGAATTCTACGTAAGGTATAATTTATGACACTCTGTAATGGAATACTCTGCGGAAAATATACAAACTTGGCTTTATATTTCAAAGGTAAAAAAGTTGATGTCTGTTTTTATTTAACGTCTACCTTAATGCGACAAACTTTTAAAAGGCTTAATATTGCAAATTAATTTGCTAAAATGCAAATATTTTTAATTATTTATGTTTCGTCGGATGTCAAGAGGTTTAATGGCGAATAGTAATTTGTTAATGGAAATGCCTGTTCTATTGCACGTCACGGACTTAAAATTCTAACAGCATCAGCTTCACACCATGATCTTTGTAAGATACTTCTCTCTGTTCTCCATTTTTCTAACGTCATGGAATTTTTCATAGTCCGTCCGCTTTAGAAAATTTTTCTGTTTGTATAAATTGCTCGTTTTTGACACAAGCCAATGATCAAATTCCATATAATTTGAACGAGTTTCATCACTGAAAGAGTTCGATTCAAGTCTAATAAATTGTGATTTAAATTATGTATGTACATGCAGTGAAGTTGAAATTTTTAACCATTTCACCCTTATCGGGAATAAAGGGCGAACATTTTGTTCACGTGAAATATTTCCCATGAATAAAAAATGGTGAACAAAATTATATAGAAAATAGTATACCTGCACAACAACAACAATTTTAGGGAAAGGGAACAGCATTTCACGTGAACAAAAGTTCATGTTCAAATGTTATCGAAATGATATTCACATTAAATAATTAAAATGTTGTCTCCTACAATGACATTTAATGACAACACAATAAAATAACTACACTGAAAGAAAAACACCTCGTAACAAGAATGAAACCATTACGTTGAAGAATCCCTTTCATTAATACAACGACAAATTTCATGAATAAAATGAAACATTATATTATTTTGATGCAAATTTCATTAATGGAATGAAACCTTAATAATGCTTACACACAAAAAAGTAATATGAATGAGTTTGTAATATTAATTAAAATATTTGTAATATTAATTAAAAAATTAATTAAATTTTCACCTATAAACAATTTGATAATATCAATTAAGTTTTTCCACTCAAATTAATTAATACAATTAAAAATTTAATTGAATCAATTAAATTATTAATTGAAAACATTAACTGGTGAATACTTTTTTCTGTGTAATATTTTACATTTCGTAGTATCATTAATGTTACGAAATAGTTTTTATTTGGGTAATGAAAAACTTAAATACACGTTTTTAAGAAGAAAGCATACAAAAGAAATAGTTTAATGATTAGGTGGCATAAAAGAAGATCAAAGTATCAAACCACAATTGCAATTAATCTATAGTTGTGGAAATTATAGTTTCGTTGAAACTTTAATGAAATATTTTCGTAACTATAATGAAGAAAACTTCCTGCTGCTGGATAGTAGGCAGTGTGCTGCCCTTGTAGTCGCAGGTTCGAATTCTGGAGACAAGTCAAAGTTTTTTTTTTAATATAAATTTATATACATACTAGATGAGCCCGGCAAACGTTTTCTTGCCCTCAATTATTTTTTTTTAACTGCTAATTACTCCATACAGTGGTCGCCTGTTGGGTCAAAAACAAAACGAAAACCTACGCGGGGTATTGACCCGAACCTGTGTTGAAAATTTCAGCTCCACATGTCTTATAGTTCCATAAAGCATGCGTTAGTGACAAACACACACTGCGATTTTATATATATAGAAGATATTTATTTATAAGTTATAACTTTTCAAATATATTGAATAATTTTGAATTAATTGGATCAATTAAATAATGTTGAATTAAAAGGTCATTAATGGTGGAAGATATTTAGTGTGTGTCTAAATAATATTTGAAGTAGTTGTGGCTGTAGCGGTAAGCGCGTTGACTACTACGCGATGAGTTCCAAGTTCAAATCTTGGAAGGAGAAGACAATTATACAAGGTGGGCCAAAAGAAATCACCCTATTGGAAGATGCTCTTATTTTTGCAAATCTGTTTTGACATTTGTGAACTAGACAGATGTAGAATACAAGTGAACAAGCCATGGAGCGATACACTCCCCAAGAACGCGGAATAATCGTATCGTAGCGTTCCCGGGTCGCCTCATCTCTCGTTTTGGCGATTTACACCGGCCCGCAAGATCGCCCGATTTAACCGTTCCAGACTTTTTTGGTCGAATTTTTTTGAATGATCGTGTTTACGTAAACAAGCCCGAGACCCTGGAAGCCCTCAAGGACAACATTCGACACGAGTGCGACAATCTGTCGCCCGAAGTTCTCGCCGAAGTGATGAAAAATGCCATAAAACGAGCAATCAATTGTGACGGCGCCCATTTGGCCGATATCATCTTCTCGACTAGACCAACAAAAATTCGAAAGGTTCAAATAAACATAAATTAAAAAAACAGAATCGAAGTTTTTCATTTACATAGAAAAAAAATGAGAGCCAAACAACATCGGATGACTGCTTTTGGCCCACCTTGTATCATACAAACATTTTTCTGATGCCTGTGCCAATATACACATGTGTGTAAGTTAAACAATTAATAAAATACCATGACTACATTAAATTAATGAATCAGAGTCATTACAACAATGAATTATGTTTGTTAACACAATGATACGATATCATCAAAAATGATTTATTACGTCTCAGTAATTAAATACTGTCATGAAAAATGTTGTTAATTCAATGAAAAAGTTCGTTAAAAAAATGTAACACACCATCACTTCATAGTACACAGAAAAAAATATTCACCAATTAATGTTTTCAATTAATAATTTAATTGCTTTAATTAAATTTTTAATTGTATTAATTAATTTGAGTGGAAAAACTTAATTGATATTATTAAATTGTTTATAGGTAAAAATTTAATTAATTTTTTAATTAATATTACAAATATTTTAATTAATATTACAAACTCATTCATATTACTTTTTTGTGTGTATAAACTAAAAAGTTTCATTGCAATAATTACATTTTTTCATTTAAAATATGAAAATGTACGTTGCTTAGTAAAAAAACGTCGTTACATGAATGAAATATATATATATGACATTTTTTCAGCTGATGAAACAATTTTCGTAATGCGAATGAAGCGTTGCATTGGTTGAGAAACAATGACAAAATCATAAATATAATGTAAAAAAGCATTGCATTTACGAAGGTTTTTCTTAGGTATGTAACGATACGCCATTTCGCCGATCCGATACCGATACCGATACTCAAAAATAAATATCGCAGATACCGATTCCGATACCGATACGCATATTTAAATTGAGCTCAAGTAAAAATTAACAAAACTCAAGTAGAATAATTCTTCTATTATACAAAATAACAGTGTTTATTAATGAGCCATTCAAATCATCAAAATTTTCAGTACATTTCAGTTTCTAAAATTCAAATTTTGAAACTACAAAACGTCTGCAATATTTATGATTTTACAAAATAAACGTTGGCATTCAGTTTAGATTGGCTCAAGATTTAAAATTGATATTAATAAGACTTAAAAAAAAAGAATTGAATTTCAATTCATGTTAACAAAAAATTAATTATTGTTTTTCACAAAATAACAGTGTAAGATTGAATGAGTCAATTCAAACTGAATGAGTCAATGAGTCAATTCAAACTGAATGTCATACTGTTTATTTTCAAAAATCATCAAAATTGTCAATACATTTCAGTTTCAGTTGTTCAAAAAACTCTAAAGAAAAATATAAGAAGTATCGGCGTATCGACAGTAAAACATCGCCGATATCGATATATCGGAAAACCAGCAGTATCGCCGATATATCGGTATCGGTATCGGTTGCATCCCTAGTTTTTCTCTCAGTGTATCATTTAAATTGTATTGATAGTTTATAACTTTAATATTGATGCATTTTAGTTTAATATTTGACATAATTGACAACAAATCCGTATAATCCAAATAAAATGAGACGAGCACAGGGAAAGAAACGTAAGAAATATTTATTATTTCTATTGCTCTCCTCGAATTAAATTTTTAACTTTAATTGACATTACTTTCATTTGCTTATTATTGCCACTGTGCGTGTTATCTCTTTAATATCTTAATATAGTATTTTTATCTTTTTTTTTTATTCCCCTACTTATATGTACATTGACAATTCAGTTTATCACTTAGTGCCAACTATTCATACAGTTTATTGACATACTCATGTGTTTAGAGTTACTTTTTGTTGCTTTTTTAATATTTCAGTTGTTTGCACGATTAAAGTCAAAGAGACGTCTATAAAGTTTGTTGAATGGTTGAAAATTTTACGAATTGTTAAACTTTTTTAGTTTTTAAGCTTTTAATTGAAATAAAAGTATGTAGCTAACGAGCAATAATTAGACTTATATTTTATTTTTCAACTGCCTTAAAGTTGCTGTTTTTATCTTATTTTGCGAGTGCGTTTTAGTAAAAGAATTTATATTTGCAATATTTTACTACCGTATAGATTTGTAATTACTTTTCTATTCTTTTCTTCAATATTGAAGTACTGGTTTTAGAATAATAAAAAGTTTCAAGAAATTAAGGAGTGGTGTGCGTCACGCCCACTAGGTTTCTAATACACATCCCCTGGGAAAAGTTCTTAATGGTACTCGTATCTGAATAGAAATTCTAACAAAACAAACAAGTTCCGAGTGATTACGATTTTCTCAAGTGAAAATTTCACTGAAATAAAAGATTTCAACAGCGAAAGTAAAAAGTAAAAGTCTCAAAAACTGAATTATCATTTCATGTGTTTAATTAAACTTCAAGTTAAATTAAACAATTTTTCTAAAAAATAATTGTACTTGAATTTATAAAACGTTCAGCTGTATCAAAAAAAAAAAAAAACACTACAAACTCTTGGCGTAGTTTCCACATGACAAAGCATCCATCGATTTGTCTTAAAAAAAATTGCAAGAAAACCACAAAATTTTTAGATTGATTGCAATGCAAATTTTCTAGACAAGTTGACTGTTTTTTAAAGTGGAAACTACACTTTAATTTGTTAATAGATATAAATGAATTAAAAAGTAAATTAACTTTTTTCCCCACATTTTAATTTCACAGAGTTTAAAATCCAAACTTCGCTAAAAGTTTGATAAGTTAATGCTCGTTTTTCTTTTTTGCTATTTAACCTAAACAACTATTTTCCACACTTGTTCAAATGCTAAGCTTGCAGCCGCCATAAGGTGCAGTAAGAAAAAAGTATTATTAAAATATTATTTTAATATTATTTACTGTCTAAAAATAATATACGATTAGACATATTTGCATATTACATTAAACTGGCCAACATACATACGAGTATTTGCAAATTTACACTACGATGGCATGAAGAAGGCTGATGAATGGTGCACATAAAAAACACACACTGCGCAAAATGCACTTAGAAAAATTTATATTTTTTTTTCCTAATATTTCAGTTCTTTTCAAAATCTTAAAAATTTACTATTATATACTACATTTAAAGAAAGCTACATATATTTTCCAGAAAGAACTTTTTCCTAAAATGCCTATTCGAAAAATTACTTTTTCAAAGAGTTTTTTTTTCAAAAAGTAAACATTTCAAAAAAGTTATTTCCCTGAACATTGCTTAAAAATAAATTTTCGAAATAAATTGATATGGCAAGAAGTGCCTTTTCAAAAAGTACTTTTTCCTACTTTATTTAAATATGTGTTAAATTTCCAAAAAGTATATTTTTTAAAATATTTTCTTTTTTCTAAAAGTAAAAGTACCTTCTTCTAAAAGAGCAGTTTGCCAAAAGTACCTTTCTCTAAAAATGCCTCTTCCTAAAAGCACCTTTTACTAAAAGTACTTTTTTCTAAAGAACTTCTTCCTAAAGGTACCTTTTCTTAAAAGAACCCTTTCCTAAAAGTACTTTTACCTAAAAGTGCCTTTTCTCAGAAGTAGCTTTTACTAAAAGTACCTTTCCTTAAAAGTACCTTTTCTTAAAACTGGCTTTTCTTAAAAGTACCTTTTCCTTATAGTACATTTTTCTAGAAGTACCTTTTCCTAAAAGTACCTTTCCCTAAAAGTAAATTTTCTTAAAAGTACCTTTTTCAAAAGTTCCTCTTCCTAAAGGTACTTTTTCTTAAAAGAACCCTTTCCTAAAAGTACCTTTGCCTAAAAGTACCTTTTCCTAAAAGTATCTTTGTCTGAAAGTACAGTTTCTTAAAAGTACCTTTTCCTATTAGTACATTTTTCTAGAAGTACCTTTTTCTAAAACTACCTTTCCCTAAAAATACATTTTCTTAAAAGTGCCTTTTCCTAAAAGTAAATTTTTCTAAAAGTACCTTTTTCAAAAAGTACCATTGCACCAAGTGGAAGTTTAGTATTTGTTACGGTTTAGAAAATATTGAAAATGTTTGAAAAGGGGGTATAAAACTCCGAAAATATCGTTACGTGATATGTGAATTTCCCCTCCCTCAGCACCTGCCGTTGTTTGACAGCAAAAAATAAAATATGCAAACAAATGTGTGTACTGTGATGACAAAACAAATTGTGTATTCATTTACAAAAAAAATTTAAGATATGATTTGATGCAAATGTTTCCCCAATGTGACCGAATCTTTAATTAAATTTTTTTTCTTTATTTGAGCAAACAGTCGTTTCCTTATTTCACAATAATCGTTTTCTAATCGAGAAGATCTGGTAATCTTTTAACTTTTACGTTCTTGATCTGGCAACGTTTTATTCTAGATTTGAAAACAGATGTTGGCGAAAACTTAACAAGGGTTGATTGTCAATTTTATACCAGCAGTCGACAATATTAGAACACTTTTTTTCTTCTGTGTAAGATTTTCTGCGAGAAAACTTTTTTATCTTCAATAAGATTACGCGACATATATCATTTTAACTTATCTACAATTCAGCAACATTTTGCTCCCTCTCTCTCTCTCTCTCACCAATTACGATGACATTAACCAGGTTATTTCTTTGCATGTACATATTTCAAACTTTATTTTGATTAAAATTTTAGCACAATGCGAGTAAATGATTAATACGCCTAAGTCTTGATGGAGCCCAACTGCAACCAAACAGCAAGAAAGCAGCCCATAGTGCACTAGTTGAAATTATTACAGCCAGAAAGAAGTAAGCTTTAACAGGCATAAAGTGAATATTGTACTCGTAGACAAAATCAAGCAACAAGTTGCCGCCAACTGAAATGATTGGATTTCTTGTTTTTTTTCCTTAAGATCAAAAATTATAATCAAATCCATACAACTTTTTTTGTTGACTATCAAAAAAAAAAAAAAAAGGAAAAGAAAAAAAGGAGATTTTTAGACTACGCTCACACAGCCAAGGAGTTTGATTTTAATAAGACTTTATTATAAACACCTGTCGTCTGCCACATAACTTGATGTGATACCAACTGCATTAAAGTTAAATTACATGCATATGTGTGTGTTTATGTATGTTTGCTACAATGTTTGCCTAAGATTTTTGCAGGTTGACGCAGACAAGCATATTACAAAAATATGTAAGTATTTAAATAAATATTCGTTCTCGTAAATGTAACTTCAGAGATAAGTCAAGACAGCTATTAACATCTCTTACCGGCAGATACATACAGTCAGTCAACAACAAACAACCCTTTGGCATCTGCGGAAATAAAACTTGTTCAGTCAAGTTTCTCAACTTAAGCGGGCAAGTGGATCTATGGCAAGATGACAGCAAGAGAAAGAAGAAGAGCGAACGACAGATGCCCAGAAGATGGGCGATTATTAATTTTCTTTTCAAGTGTAAGGACAAGTTTTCAGTTTGCATGTAAGTATGTATGTTTTTATTTGCATGCACATACAGCATAGGCAGAGTCTTAAAGGAATGCAATGTTTAAGTTGCATGCTTGTTTGAGAAAGTCACTTCGAAATAAAATTAATTAAAGCACCAAATATTTTTTCTGATGAAATAGGCAACATGTAATTCTTTGGGGAATAATTTTTTTAATTTAGTTTTGTGCTGGCTTTACTCATAAGCACAAATTGCACTTGACTTTAAATGTATCCAGCTGGAAAAGCGTGAGAACAAAATTAAATTCTTTTGAGAAAAAGCGAGATCAATACAAGGCAATAAATTTTGAAAATGATTTCGGTCGTATAGCCACGACGACTATTATTGAAGGGCATTTTAGTGGCCCAATTTTGGGCCACTTTGTCGAACATTGCTGGCGGTAGTTATATCACGAATAACACGAACAATCTTGACCTGCTAGGCGCCAGTTGCTGGTTTATCAGCATAAGTGACTTCACGTAGCTCTACAGAAAATAATCGGCAGATGTCCAATTGTTTGATATTTGAGGCCAAATGACAGATTCATTTCTCGAAATCAACTTAGCGCCAAATTTTTATAATTTCAATAAGTTAGTAGTTGTGGTCCTGGGATGACACGCAGCATCATGCCGTCGACCCCATACTTCTCCCGGATCAATGTCATCCATATTTCCAAAAAACAATTAATGTTCATGGTGCGATAAAGATCTCCATTGACTGTAACGCGACCTCCGGATTAATTTTTGAAGCCGCACCAAAACTGTATATTTTGCCTGGATGTAATGGAGTCTGCAAGGCCATGAGACAATTTTGTTTATTAACAAACCCATTAAGACAAAAATGAGCCTGATCGCCGCTGAACACAATTTTGAGCTAAAACATTCGTCTAAAAAATTTAATTATGAAATTGAACTGATATTCAAGAATTTCGACTCTCACACTTAGAGAACGGATGCTCACAGGACTTTGGTGTGGTAAATTTTACTCCACATAACTTGTGAAATTCATTGATGTGACCATCAGATGGTTTTGAGAATAATTAATTATTTCAGTTTTAAAAAGGGTTCAGCAACAGGCCATTGGGGTTGAAACTTTGGATGCTCACTGCCATTAAATAAATAAAATTTTTGTAATACCTCCAAGCTTATTTCTGTGATTTTTATGAATAATATGTTTCATATTTTTATTTTGAGTTTATGATGCCAAATTGTTATATTTTAAATAATTTTTAGAAAAGTCTAAGAACATTTTCAAAAAGATGGACGTATGAACATATTTATTTTCTAAAGCAACGCTACAGCTTCTACATTTTTTGTATAAGCTTCCAAAGCATCCTTTTTGGCTTTACTGAAAGACTTCGATATTATTTCGATTTTATCCTCCATCTTAAATCTTAAAGCACTCGTTACTTCAAAACATTTTGCAAAACCTAAAATTTTCATAACCTTTTTTTTCAAAAAATCATTAAAAAAGATTTCCTTCCTTTACATTTAGACCTTGTCGTCGTGCGCATTTTACATAGTATGTACATATCTACATAACACACACACATATGTATGTATGTATATAATTTCGAGGGAAAAAAACGACATCCCAAACAAATTATTGTAATAATCAGTCAGAAGCTTTATAACCAGATTTAAATTACTTTCTTGTTGACTATGACTTCATCTTATAATTTTTTTTATTTTATTTTTGTTGTTTTGTATCTTGAATTTTTCCCCTCCCTTGGCTAGTGGGTTCAAAAGTGCAACGACAGTCAAACTATCAATTACTATCATACTTTATGGTTTTTGTTCTTGCACTCACTGCTTCAACACTATTGTAATTATAGGAAACATTTTTGTTCAAATCAAAAGTCATTAAATATTATGGGAGCGCAAAATGAATTAAAACTTAACAGCAGCAATAGGAACAACAATGAAAAAAAAAATTAATATAAATAAAGTAAATAATAAGTGACGATATTTAATAAGAAATTTAAAATTAATAACACACTTTGAGCGCCATATAATGCCCTGCGCTAAGTGTTGCCAGAGTCACGAGCTGGCCCTGAGTGGAACTAATTTCAAAGCGGATTTTGTATAGTCTGCAGAGATAATACAATTATCTAGTGGCAAGCGCAAGAACACTGTTTCTTCTGATCTATTGATACCATTAAAAACAATTTAGATTCACTAAATTAAAATATTTGTATATTTTTTTATTTTAGTGTTTATTTTTTAAGGTCCAAATTCACAGTCTATAGTTAACTAACGCCGGTTGTTTAACTAACGATTTTTCTCATCAGTTTCATTGGTTTAACCACCTCCATTAGTTAACTAAAGACTGTGAATTTTGGACTCAATTTATTTTAATTTTTAGCTTTGTAGTGGTTATTTTGGATGCGCCCGCCCACTTTCTTATTTTTTTAAATAAATTATTTTAATCTTTAAAATAAAGTATAACGTTTTAAGGAGCGTGGTCTAGCCCACTTTTTCAAAGGCAAAATGATGTTACTTTCAGAGTTCAGTTCAAGTTTCGTAAGAATCGGCAAAGCAGAGGCTTGTAAAATATAATATTAACTTTAAGTGGGCGTGGCCTTGCTCATTTCTTATAGCACGAAATTTTGTCCTGAAAAAAAAAACCAAAGTGTTTGCCAAGTTCGTGGTAATCGAATGAGTAGAAGCACATATAACGTATAAATAAATTTGAATGGGCATGGTCCTTTCCTTTTTTTAAAATGCTAGATCGTGTTACGATAGTGCTAAGTTTCGTAAGAATCGCTTAAAATACAGTATATAGTAATTTACGAGATTGTGTCATTACAAACAGCCCAAAGTGGTTGCCAAATCTCTAATTAGTGGGCGTGGTCCCAAAAAATTAAATTTTTAAGTTAATAATGCAGAATTAATTCCCGTATCATTCTTCATATTGTGTAAAAATTTCATACACAAATATCTTCTTGAAAGCAAAAATAAAATTCTTTGGTGGTTTTGAGCTAAAATTTTTCTTTTACTTGCACAATTGTTGGCCGAGAAGGTGCTGTTTGTTAAATGGTTGTTCATTAATTATAGCTAAATATATGTTCATACATATATATATATCGCCCAAACAACGAGTAAAAAAAACGAGTTTGAAGTTTTCAATTTACACACAACTTAATGAAAAAGAAAATTTTAGTTTTTCCTTAAGAGTTGATTAACCAAATATTAGTATGAAATTTTTACAGAACATGAATAACGATATGAGAATTAATTCTGCATCATTAGCTCAAAAATTCCATTTTTCGAGTAATGACGTTCTTATAGTAAATGAGCGATATGTACTCATTGATATACATATGTGTGTAAGAACGAAAGAAAATCTCATTTTAGAAAAAAAAAATTAAATAACATTTATGATAAATCGTCAATTCTGGCAACGCTGATCAAAGGAAATCTTTCGATTCCGGTTTTAAGTCAACTATTTTCTTTGTTTTTTTTAATGCCATTCGCTGCTTTTTCTATCTCTTGGAAGAAGACTATTTTTGCTACTTTTTTTTTTAAACCAAAATTAACTTTTTCAAACTGCTGTTGCTTAAATGCCGTTCGCTGCTCTTCATTAGCACATTGAACTAATGTCGACTGACAAGGGACAAAATTATGTTCTAGCAATTTCAGCAAAAAAGTGTTTTTAATGGAGCAAATAAATGAAAACTAAGAAGATTTCTTTTCATCTCCTTTGAAAGACATGCCAAAAGTTATTAGCTGCTTATTTTAACGACTTATGGTCGGTTGGTGATTGGTTTGCGGCACAGTATATTCAAAATACATTATGTCGCTGCTTATTTTAACGACTTATCGTCGGTTGGTTATTGGTTTGCGGCACAGTATATTCAAAATACATTATGTCTGCAGCAAGCCAATACTATAAACAAACGACGTTATGTCAATGTTTTAAAGAAGATCGTTGATATGAACATACGAGTATATTCCTTGCAGAGTTTTTAAAAACTTGTATGTAACTTTTTCTGTGCCTCTATTTGTTAATTGAAATGAGTGTTTGGTGATTCACCAACTTTTTCTCATTAATGCGGTATGGTATGAGCCATTGCCATTTAATTAAATATTTAACCTACAGACTTTAACAAATTCCATGATCGAATGTGTTTTAAATTTGCAAGCAACTTAGAATAATAAAAAATCTACATATTTTGAAGACTTTGAGCTTCAACGGAAATTATTACAACAACTACACATTAAGTGTTAGATTTTTCTTGCTTTATAGTTATAATTAGAAGAAATATAAGCATTTATTATTATTAGACGTTACTGGCATCGATTAATTACGGTCATAACAAATTGTAAGTTTGTTGTAGTGTTTTTTTTTTAACTACACAGGGTAAGTCGAAATTCAAGCAAGTTTACAATTTTTATTTACATTATATTTTTTACACATCAATTACACTAGCAACAATCTTAAACAAGAATCTATTCTCTATTCTGCTAATCCGTCTAATTTATAACTTGTGGGGTAGGAAACAAGCACAGTTTTCCTTGAATTAAAAAATACTTACATATGTACGAGTATGTATAATTTTTCTGTATAAAATTTTAGCTAAAAATGTATATGTACTCGTATATATTAATCAAAATCGTGTTCCAAACAATAAATTCACCTGCTTCAACTTGAGCAAACATATTAAACCCATTAAAAAAAAACTTTTTTTAATCGTATATTTGAGCATAACTTTAATAACCAGAGTGTTTAAAGAGTTTCAGTTTAAGCATGAAATTTGTCTATAAGACAATAAGAAAAAAGCTGCATACATATTTAATTTTTAATTTAAGGTAGAAAAATTATTAAAACAAAACCAACTGTTAGCAGCAGCAGCAGCAGCAACAAAAGAAAAAGAGACAGAAGAAAAAACTTAAAAGTTAAATTAGTTAAACACTAATTTCCAATTCAGTTTCAGTCATGCAAATGTTAATTGACCACTTAAGCTAAAAAACTTCACAATAAGCAAGTTTAAAGACCAAGGGAACACAACAATAGCAACAACAACAACAACAACGGCAACACTTATACCAGCAACAACAAACTTATAAAAACTCAATGGTCAGCAGTCAGACACACGCCAAAAACGCCGCATCACATACAGCAGACAGACGGAGAACGGGGCGAGAGGTATGAAGAGATAAATACAAAACTAATCCCATAAGTGCAAAACACACTTAAAAGAATTGGTCTGGATATTTATGGTTCGATTATGAATGGTAACCGAATTGCAGTTGCGTTGCCAGTTCACATTAAAATAGTACAATTACATATGGCAACTTTCTCAAATGTGCTTAAAGTTCTCGAAAATACAAATATGACAGATTTGGCAACTAAAAATAATGTAAACAAAGCTTCAAAATATGAGAAACATAAGTGCTAAAAAAAATGTCTATAATAAAGATGATAAAGTTCAGTGTAATTACTTTGCGAAGGGGAAGAGAACGAAGCAAAGAAGACGGCACTTGAGGGACAACTCAAATCCTTTAGGCCCCGATTACGGTTTACAACACACAAATGTTGTGTTGTTTCTGCTACAACACAACATTTAGCCTTTTAGCAATTATGGTGTTGTGTATGTCACAGAGTTGCACTTTAATTGTAGTAGATTTTTCGGTAAAAATGCATATCTGCTTACCAAAAACAATCAAGTTTAAAAAAGAAATAGAAAGTAAACGTACACTTTGTCAGAAATAAATAAAACAGTATTAAATTACAAAAGTATTAAAAATTATGGATATTAGCGTGAACCTATACTTTGATGATGATAATGATAATGAGAGCAATAAGAAACACACATGGTATCCGGAAAAGCATTCACAACAGCTCAAAGTTTTAAAGTAAAATAATTAGGGAGTTCACAATAGCATTTTAAAATGTGTCTTAATATTGCAACGTTTCAACTTTAATACTTTAATATGGTCTGGCAAGTTTGTTGTTTTTGTTTATGTGTAAATCAAATTTATTATCATGTGGCAAATTTAAAAGTGTAAGAAGCATGTCATGGTAATGTTAAACTAAATATTTTAAAACTGTCAGCGCAGCTGTAGTTGGTAAAAAAATATTTGTATTTTTCGCAGAACAAAAGTTATTTTCAAAAATTTATCCTACAATAATTTCTAATTTAACAAATTTTTTTATTTTAATACGTACGGAAGAAAATAATTCAGTCTCTCATAAGCATTCGTACAAACATGCATTTTATTCTCCCTCTCTCATATTATAAACTAATATGTAAATAATATAAAGATGTATGTGTGTTTGCCTGACTTTGATATACACAGTATGTGTATTTATATCGTTGCCTGCTCACAATAAAAAATTAAGATGGCGCAATGTTGCCTTATTAAAATTTTAATATACTCATTGTGAATTCCCTAAATATAAATTAGATCGTAAATTTGCTACTAACTCTTTGTCATTCGTTGGTATTTCTAATTGGCGGTCCCAAGCTATTTAATTGCTCTGCAAATTTATTCCACTTGTTCTTGAGCTGCATTTTGTTGCATCCAAATGGTAACTTGCCTCGGACAACATCTGGATTCATTTGCATTAGATCAACCTTATTAGACTCTAAAGTGAGTTCTACATGTTATTGTTGAAAATAATTTTTAAATTAAATTTTAACAACTTTTTGGATTAAAAACTATGCCCCAACTAAAAGCTTGTGGTTGTCAATATTATTACAATTTGATAACTGAAATTAACAGCTGCTAGTTTTCAGTTTGCCAAATAAATGGGCGGCAATAAATAAATACAGTAGAAAGCGAATGCCATTTTTGACCAACATCCGGGCGGGAGTTTTGTGTGGTACTCCCAATAATACGTATGGTAAAGCGGTTTATAATAGCAAAAGGAAGATTCTTTAACTCGAAGCCAACCCACATTCCGTTCGTCAAGACATCTGTTCCTGTCTATGAATTTTAAGAGGCTCTCAAAGCAAAACGTGTTTTTTTAAGCCTGATAGAACTTACGTAAGGCTTAACTGTGAAACGAACTGTCATAATGCGCTCGCTTTTTCGGCATTTATGATCAGTTAGTATAATCTGGGATCATAAATAGTTTGACGCTTGAACCACGCTGTCAAATTATACAGATATAACTTTCAAAATTAGTCTTCAATTCGCGCAACTTATACGAGTAGACTACTGCGTGATTTTTATGGCACGCATAATCGTCCAGGTGAGCAAGCCATCCGTCAAACAAACCACATACTCTCCAAATTATGGAATACCAAGATGTGGCAAGAGTGTGCGTATTGAAAGGAATATCGCCGCTGTAAACGAAGGTATGAAATAAAATCCAAATTTATAAATTCGTCCTCTGTCGCAGGAATTGGGGCTCCGCCCGTGCACTACGTGGAAGTTTTTGCTCAAAAAAAAAGATCGGCTTACATGCCCTTAAGATCCAGCTGTTGCAGGAATTAAAACCAGGAGACCAACAAATGCGTCGTTCTTTCGCCGATTGGGTCCTAAGTAGTGGGAAACTGGTCCGAAGTTTCATCGCAAAATTGTGTTCAGCGATGAGGCAAATTTTTGGCTTTGGCTTAAAGAGTTTGTTAATAAACAAAATTGCCGCATATGGAGCGAAACCAATCCACAATAGAGTTTACAGACTCCCTTACATCAAAAAAAAAACTCGCAACTTGATATGATTTACGCGCCAGTGGCATCATTAAACCTTTTGTCTTAAAACAAGGAACCCGAGCTCGCGTTACTGTCATTGATCAATGATTTTTCGTTCGAAAATATACATTGATGGCGCTTTCATTGGATTATTGTAATCAAAGTTTGGCAATAAGTTGATTTCAGGAAATGGACCTATCAAGGTCGTGCGATTGGACACATTTCTGGTTTATGCTGATAAGACAGCAAACAATTAACCAGGGATGTTCTGCAAATTGTGCGTTTTGAAATCCTATTAAAAAGGTGACTTTTTAATAGGTTTTAATGTTTAAGATGTTTAAGATACTTTATACGAACTTAACTTCGAATGCACTAAATCGTCCGATCAGTAGAACACTGGGCCTGGTTCACGATATCGACAGTTTTCGACTTGTCGCACACTTACATTCAAAACAAAAACAAATTCTAAAATTTTGTTGTTGTTTCCAATGTAAGTGTGCGACAACGTTCTACTTGTCGATATCGTGAACCAGGCCCACAGTTTTTCGATTTTGGAACGCCTTAAAAGCCACATTGTTCGTGTTATTCATGACATACGGCCAGCAATGCTCCAACCAGTGATCCAAAGTAGACCTCCACAATGCGTTTTGTGAAGAAAAGCTGCGCTGACCGAAATTATTTTCAAATGTTAATCCAATGTATTAACTTTACGAATAAAACTTTCTTTTTTCTATTCTTTATCCAATTAGTTCCTATGGCAGTCTTGACTAAGAATAGCAACAAACCCATCTGCCAATATGAAGCCAACTGCAGATGCTTAATGACAATTTGGCGAAAAATACTCTATTACTCTAATCAAACTTTAAAATGCTTATTTATATTTTATATCGTGATTGCTGTTGTCTTTGTTACCATTCTTAATTCATTTATTGTATGCTGTTGTTCTTCTAAGCTTAGCGAAGAACAGATTGAAATGTGAATGGTTTAGAATCAGGTAGTTAAATACATAAAAGCACCATCAAGTTTTAAGAAAGAAAAAAACTTACAATCTAAAACAAACCAAAGGAAAAAAAATTTAAACAACAAGTTGTTAAAGAACAAGTTTCATCATCATCATCATCTACTCAACTTGACAATCACCAGTGATGCAATAATAATTTGAATATTTTTTTATGAATATGACTAACTATGATTACAATGTAGAGTGGAATTGCCCACATACTTTTTACTTCCCTGATGTTTATAAGTGCATGATTATTGGATGTTAAGAAACATCTGCGAATTAATGTCAGTGTTAGGTTATTTCAGCGATATAATTTCATATCGTATGAGGAATTGGTTTCATAATTCATAATTCATATTCAAGTTTCAACTTTTTGTGTCAAGTGAAGTATATAGAAATGTAATGAAATTCAAAAAGTCTTAGATACAATTTTTCCGGCTTAATGCGATGGAAACCTCGGTATAAGTGTGAATTGATTCGTGTTCGTGTGATTATTACATCCGATATCGGGCAATGCTTACATTGTTCGATAGAGAATTCCATAATTTCAAACTGAGAAAACGCGATGGTTATCGAAAGCTGCGACTACACTCTGATACTCTGATACCATTACCGTTGATGAATCTAGCGAGATTAGTTATTTGTTAAAAAGAATTAGCATAGCAAATGCTTGTATTTCATGACTGAGCTGATGATGAGCATGTGACAGGCTTTCTATCACCATCAGTTCGCTGAGCACTGAATTCCTTGTGTTAACCATGTTACACACCACATCTTATGCATTAAACACATTCACCACAGCAGGCTACACAAACATACGACTTCAAATGAAGCTAGCAGCATTTGTCGCCTCGTAGCTAGCTACTTAATTATTTTGGAGACGGCAGCAACACCATCTGCATCTCATATTTTAGTACAAATACATAGTACAGTATTGCCACCTTCAAATATTTCGCATTTATAAAAATTAAATTATACTCTTTCAAAATGTACTTATATAACGTAAAAGTAAAAAAAATTAATCAATTTATGCTTTAAATCAATTTTTGAATATTGTTTTTGTTAAATAATACGAAATAATTGTACGATATCATTCATTCAACATTTTGTATTATACTGGCAACACTGAATTTTCTTATTGTAGCCAAAGAAATAGAAATTAGTTTAATTGGACTACAACGACAAAATCAGCACGGACAACAACCTGCCGCTCCGTTGCCTTGCTGTCGTCAAAAGAATCACTCCCATATAAACATGTGTATTCTATCCTTGACATTTTGTAGTCGGTAGCTCCTGGGGTGAATGTGTTTAATGCATTAAGCTTGCTGTGAATAGCACTCTTCGATGGTACTTGATTTAAAAAAAAATATGGGACAACATGCATATGTATATATAAAAGCCGCGATGCATCCCTAAAAACTTGTTCTTTAGAGAAGATTTTTTTGAATGCAACTCGAAAGTCATGCTGGTGAAGTAAATGCAGAATTTTTTGTTCAGAACGAGACTAGCCATCGGAAGTAAGTTTGGGAGATGAGACCTTTGAGTTGTAGTTTACTTTTTCCAGAACTTCTCCTCTGCCTTTACTGAGCAAATTATAATTTTTATTTACTCATGTTGTATTGGGAAATTCCCCAACCATTTCCAAGTACAGCACACATACGAGTACATACGTGTATAAGTGTACTCCCCTAGCGGCATTGAATCAACATTGGCTGCCCTCTTCCCTCTTCACTTTTCGAAAGATTTGCAGAACTTGTGGAATCATCGTTCATTGTTATTTGTCTGTAAACGGACGCAAAATAAAAATGAACTTAAACTTAATCCAGAAATTCTCTCTCTCTTAAAGCACCGACAAAAAAACCCAAGTAGACCGAATATTTTCATTTGCCCTAGCAGCTCTCCGGAAATTTTAAGAAATATATCCTCAGAAGTTTGAACTTTTAGAAGTTCATGCAAGAAAAATGTTTTCCAAAAGGTGTTTTGAAATAAATACATTAGACATTTGATGACCTTCTTGGCTAGTAGACAGTATACTAGTTTAGTAGTCGGAGAGTAGCAGGTTCTATTCCTGTCGGAGACTCTGGATGTTACTGCCGGCAAGCCAAAACAGTTTAACAGTTTGTGTTTTTATTAAATGCCAAGAAACCGCGCACACGGATCAATATTTTCACAAGACAAATACAACTTCAAGAAATCATAAAATTACCTCTTAGAAAACACAATCGATTTTTGTCAAAGTTAAAGTAGTAAAGAGCCATTGTAGCATCTTTGAAAGTCCCATCAGGCACTCCCACAAATCAAAGTCAATAATCGTATTATCGTATAAAACATCTAGTCGTACGTCATTATCTTTTCTAGCTTCCAGCTTAATGTTTCATTCTTGCATGCACTGATACCATTTGGCCAGTCAGTCACGGCTATAACAAGTGTTTATAGCCAAGGCAGTGGCCAAGAGCTTTTAAAATCATATTTAGACACATTATTGCATCTGAATACTCGTACATGCAGATGTAGATGTCCATATAGTTGCAAGTTATGTTTATGGAAAGTGGTTAAGAGGTAACGTTGTTAGTTGTTAGTTGTTTTATGGCAACAGCTGTAAGTAAAGTTGTTGTTCCTGCATTTCTATTTGGCAGTGAAAAAGATCTTGTCGTTGCATATTTCTGGAATTGTTTTATTTTTTTAAATTTTTTTTTTCATTTTTATTTTCTTCATCATATTCTCGTTTCATTTATTTATAGGAACCGGTAGCTTTTCCTGGTGTTCTTTAAATAACAATAACAACACACTAGCAACATAAAAAGATTAAAACAACAGCAACAGCGCAACAAGTACACATATTACTAAGTCTCTATGTACTCGTATGTAGTTGCCAGAGATCAGTGATGCATGCGTACTATGAACATTGGTTGGGCATGCAATGTCCATCGCACAAGTATCGTATGCCATCCAACCATCTATCTCCAGCCATTCGTCTATCTATCCACGCCTTAACATGCTACTAAGCTATAAATTTAAAAAATTCAGGAGTAGAGGCAAAAAATAACAGCAACAATTTAGTGTTTCATTCGTCGCCCGTATGGTAAATGAAAGGCTACTCAGCTCGATATAAAAGCCATAATAGAATTTCTAATGCATATATAGAGCTAATGGGAAGGAAGCTGGTGGTTGGTTATTGTTACGTTGGAAGTATTTAATGCTATTGTGTGTAAACTAATTTAAGAGTAATCGTCTCAAAGACGGATATCGATTTAAGCTAACAAGGCAACATGCTGTAATTGCTTCATAATACTAAGATGAAGGAGAGCCAAGGAAACCGTTAGGAAACCGTTAGCATTTGCCGTGTGCGATAAGTTCATGTAGTGGCCGGAAAAAATGTGGAGTTTGTTCATCCAAACAACAAGCAAAACTATTTGCAACAGCAATCAGGCCAGTCGATAATCAATCTCTCAGATATTCCAAAAATATGCGTTCCTAAGCATTCTAAGCAGCTCGTGCAGTATCCAAAATAAAACTGCCCTTCCATGTCAACATACACGCAATCACACTGCAACCTGTATGATTATGATGCCATGACAGGCGCACACTGATTTCTACTAAAAGTTTAGATAACTTCTTTAACGAAATATGTAAGCTTCCTATAAGAGTTCGTAACTCAAAGTATGGCCGTTAATTGCACAGCCATCGTATATACGGGGGCAGGTTAATAAATCCATGACTTTTTGAATGAAACACAGGTTTTTGGATAAAAAAAAGATCATTTTCTTTGAGCTCTATACACTTTCCAAAGTTTTTCCAATATTTAAACCCCTTCAAAAAATAAAGTTTGTCGAGATCATCAAAATGGTATTTCTCTGTGAGATGGTTTTATTATTGGAGTCAAATCTCTTTGCGCCGCGTCATTTCTTCACGTTTGGGAATAGGAAATAGCCACTAGTGGCTATGAGGAAGATGGGCGGATGAGGAAGCAATTCGTAGCCCAATTCATGGATTTTTGCCATTTCATCAGGAGAAGTCTGCACCCTAGCATTGTCTTGGTGGAAGAGAACTGTTTTCTCTATTAAATCTACCCAATAAGTTAAGATCATGCACGCAATTGATTGCTCTACTCTTTTTAAAGCCAGTTTAAAATGGATTATCGCGCGTGCATCCCATAAATCCACTGTCTTGACTGCGGTTTGGTTTCTGATATGTTCTATTGGATCCACATTTCGTCCACAGTTATACTATACCGCGCAAAAATTTATGCTTATTGAGGTTGAACTATGACAAACACTCTCCGTAAGTTGTCGCACGATTGCGTTTATTGTCGATTGTGAGCAAAGACAGTCGTACCATCTTGCGGAAGGATTTCTTATACTTAAGTGATCATTAAAAATTTAAGGAATTTATCAAGTTTAGCTTTGGTTTGAGTGATTTTTTTTTTAAATAATGTGTAACGAGCACACGAAATTTACTTTTTTTCCATTTCCTTCTGAAATCACCCGATAGTCTGTTAGAAATGGCAGTCAAGTTCAAACTAAATGATGCGGCTTCTTCAAATTTTGAAAGGAGTTAATTGACGGTTGACAGATGTGTTTCAAATTTACGTAGGCACCTGCATTTATGGCCTCATCTCACGGGGTGAAGGTGAGCGTCCAAACATCGCTACCAGACACCCTTAGAAAACACCATGTTACGTAAAAAGAACACATAGTTTGCAATCTTTGAACATAATTATCCCTGCACTAGGAAAAAGTACCTTCCTGAGGTACTTTGAGCTATCTAAAATCTTGCTGCTAAAACAGCTTCTGTTGTATGGCAACAGCCCCTAGAATTGTGTCTGGCTGACGCCAATCACTAACATTGATTTAACACTGGAAAGTTGGTAGTAACCACAGGCACCACGTAAGATTCTACTTGATCACGCGCTACAAGTGTGTTTGCTCACACCTACAGCGAGCTCACCAATTACCGGCACGGCGTTAGCACTAATATTGGAGTTAGACGAATACTCGAGTGGATATCATCTATTGAACCCCGTGGGCTTAGACGAAATCTAATTTTCACATGCCGACACAATACACCCGTCCAACTCCCAGAGCAGCTCTGCTGTCGGGCCACCGGCACCCGTGGTACCAGTTTTAAGCCACTGGTTACACCTTGAAGTTCCACCCCGAAAGGCTTCACCTCTATCGTCTTTTGAACGCAGGGCAGTTCCTTTTATAAATATGTGAACATCCGTTGGTCTGTTATTCCAGAGATTTTTTACCCCGGCTAGGGTCGCAGGGATTGCCATACCCGTAATCTCCTTAGAGATCCCCCGAGGAAGGTTGCCTGTTGACAGGAGCAATGTTACCCTTTCAGTTAAGAAACGGGAAATTGAAAAACTCACAAACCTCATGGCCCGCTCTCAGTACATCAGCAACAGCTTCTTCAGTACGCAATCTACGACGTCTCTGAGGATGCTTAATGTCCTGTAGAGTAAAAGCGGTGTGAAAACGATTTATTTTTACTTGAGTTATATGCTCTGATGCATGACTATGGCGATCGTAAAATGGAAGACGCATGGGATGAGTTTCTGGAACTGAAACATGGCTTTTCTAAAAAAATCTTCACAATTAACAGGCCTTGTTCAAGATACAGTTTATTCATGATGAAATAATAAACAGTATTGCCAACTTAAATCTGCACGCGATTTTTTAACGCAAACTGTTCAACTCTGTAGCGTTCACTCATGCCGTCACTATCTCATTCTTTATTCCCTTTTTCACTTTTAAGTAATTTTATAACACTTATAACACTTGTTGCATGATTTTGGCTATAAAAAGAAGAAAAAATAGCTACGGGCAATCCGACGTTAGTTATCCGTTAAAAAGTCGTTTTCCTAAAATTTGCTAAGAAACCCCAAGCAACGGCTTAACAAATTGCAAAAGTAAGAAATAAAGAAAAACAAAAATACATATTTACGAGTACATCCATGTACAACACGTTTATTTTCTTTAAATCGTTTGGTTTTGCCAACAAAACTACAACTTCCATGAACAAGTAAGTATGTATGTAGTCGTGTGTATGGTTGTAAATATTATTCACATGACAATGGATTGTATGGCCAGACGAAGTGCAGGTTTCCACGTAACTTGTGGTCATCGTCACCATTTATATTTTGGTTGTTATTTACTTTTGTTACATTTGAAGAGTTTTTCTGAATGAATTATTTTTTTTTCATGTGTTTGAATTTAGTTTTTTTAATTCTTATTTTATATTTTTTTCCCCCTTTTATGATTATTGGAATGTGCGTAAATATTGTGTGCAGTATAAAGGCCGTTTAGATTTTAATTTTGACGACTGTTTCTTCTCTACTCCTTTTAGTTAGATATACTCGTACACCGTTATAAACAGTGTTGTATACGATTTTAATTTTTATGATGTTTTTTATTCGATTTTTATTATTGTTTAGCTATTCAACTTGTTAGTTAAATTTATATAAAGTTTTTATTGAACGATGAAATAAAGTTTTATTACAAGTTTGATTAAAATAGAAATTAAAGTTTATACTTAAGACTTAAAATTCGAAACTAAAACACTAACAATGACTAATGACTGTGAGTATAAACAGTGCGATTAACCGATTATGGGCTTAAGGGAAAAAAGAAAGACGATAATGATTACTGATCCACAAGGCACATCAACAATAACAAAAATTAAAAATTTTAAAAAACACCGATATATGTAGAGATTACTGGACATATTTTCTGCAAGCAAAGCTAAGAACACTCTGGATCAAGTCACCTTTCAAATAAAAAATAAAAACTAAATCAAAATCGGTCCAGCCGTTTGGTCTGTACGTGGACTCGTACAGACACACAAACGCACACTACAAACTAACAACACCCCTTTTTTTGGTCGGAGGTTGAAAAGAAAAGAAAACCAGTCTGTTAAATGTGTTGATTATTTAAATCTACTCCCGAAGTCACTCCTTACATTTACAACCCGCACGGAAGTTTTCTCGTTAGTTTCATAAACATCGATGCCATTGCAAAATTCAACAACCAGTAGCAAATTGCTTCCCAAGTAAGAAGCCTTTGGAATATGGAAACTTTACATCTCCTGCCGAAGCTCCATTTTCCATTTATCCTCAACCATGACATACCAAATAGTTTTCTATAAGATACTGTACTCAAGAGCGATATATGATCGGGTTTTCGGAGAAAATATCCTATGTGGCAATGAGCAGTCATTGCCACAAAGCATCTTGTCATGATTTGTATAGGAGTTCAACCAATTAAAGCTTAAATATACTAAGCTGAGCAAGAGCTCATTACAAAGGTGCTCATGTTTAAGTTGTCGTGAAGAACATCCAAATACTTGACATTATAGGAAGAAGGAAAAGTTACTCATACTAATGCAGCGCTTGAATTATAGACGCCTTTTTCAACGCCTCTAAGCCGCATTTTTAAGTACACTTACACAACCTTATAAAAAAAATTTTTCTCGGCAGTCCCATGGTTTTTGGTTTGCTTGGTCCTACTTTACACTATGCAAGTCTTATTGCTAAGCTGATTAGTTTGAGGGAGAGAGAGACGAGGGGCATATAAACGTTTCTTCTCCCCCCGTCTCTTTCTCCTAAAAAACTAATCAGCTTAGCAATAAGACTTGCATAATGTAAATTAGGACTTATGAAAGCTGTGTTACCGTCAGCAAGAGCTGTTTCTTTCAATACACCACGATTACTGCTTTCTGGCAACCTTGAAATTCTGATTAATTGCATTCATGCCATTTTTAATTGATATACACCAGCCTCCGACGAATTTATTTGTCGGCAGCCGCCGCCGAGCTTTCTTCAACACAAGTCGACTTTTAAAAAATAAGTATAGGGTTCGTTCTCTTGGTTTGGCAACATGGCGATTTTTCGGTTTTCAATTCAGGAAAATTAGCTTGTTGTAAGAGTAATTAAAAAAATCCTACCAAAACTCGTCCGCAAGTAATTAAAACAATTTGCTTTTGATAATCTTTCTTATATTAGTTATAGTACTTAATGCATTTTGAAATTGGATGAGAAAAATTCATAAAAGAAAACAATTTTTGGCGATTTCTGCTTCTGGCGATTTTCTACTAAATTTTTATACGATTATTTTATAAAAATGTCTATTAAAAAAATTGTTAAATAAAAAGAAATTTATTATCAAATATATATTAAGAAAATCTACATAAAACTTATTTTGACGACTATTGGCGATTTCTAAAATCAATTTGGCTAAATAGGTCGGCAAAAATCTGACAAACCTGGCGTCTACTTTATATATTTTAGAACAACTTTTCAATTATTTATGAAAAAAATGTATAAGCATTAATACTCATTATTAAATTATACAAATCAAAAGAAAGTTTCATTTGTATTTAGATATATTACAATTACAATAAAAAAAGTTATACTGCAAAATACAAATTGTGTTGAATATGCCAAAAATAAAAAGAAGCCAAATCAAGAGATATATACATATTTTTTTTATAAATTCTCGTATCAAACAAGCTGCATATTTAATAAAGTTTGATTCATTAGAAATCTCTTATATCTTTTATTCTATTAAAGAAATTTGATACATGAAGAGATTAATAAATATTTCATGCTTAAAAGACTTTTAAAAATTATCATAATTTATAGAAATATAAATAATTTTATGAATCAAAGCCAATTAACTTAAATTCACTATTGTATTTTTGCGGGCATCTTCGATTTTAGATAAAAAAGGAGGGAAGTATAGCGAAAGGAAAATATGTACATATTTCTATTTAAACTGCTTTGAAATAATTTAAATTTGTTCTCGATTTCTATTGACTCTAGGCTTTCCTATAGATTCTTCTATAAAATTAATAGCAACTCATGACACCAGGGTTTTATTATTCTCAAATGTCATACTGGGATGTGAAAGCAGCCCAGAGAAGGTCGCAAAGAAGTCAATTTTCAAACAAATTTTTTTATATGGCTCACTTAACTTCTTACAACAAGCAACAAGTAGCTCACAGATACATGCATACATACATACATAATTTCTCATACTTGTAGCCTTACAAGTAACTTGTGGAATAAAAATATCTTCTCGAATGCCTGCGAAGTATTTGTTTGTGTTTGTATCACAACAAGGATGTGCGTTGCTCAGCAACCACAACTAGAAATTCCAAACATACGCTTGATTTGCGAGTTTGCTTGACTAAAAAAAAAAAAAATCAAAACCTCTTCATAAATGAACGACGGACGCACTCTTGCCACAATCCTCATTGGGGTCATTGAAACGTAAAAGTGAATTTGAAACCTAAAGAGGAATTGAACAGAAATCTTTACAGTTCTTTTCTTTCTGTTTTTTATGCTTCTTTTAATTTTCCATGTGGCTTGTGATTCCCTAACTAAGATTAAGTCGCATGTTTTTGGTGAATTTTAGTCAAGCATTTAGTTTTTTTTTCTTCTGTTTAAGTTTTAAAATAAAAATAGTATAAATTAAAAAACGACGAATATTAATGAATTGAAGAGTGTGTATACGTGGTCAGCACAATATACTTGCGTTTATTAGAATAAGGTAAAAATTAATGCCCCTATCACGGTTTTCAACTTTTAAAATAGTTTGGTTGGGATTGATAAATTTGCATTGCCATTCTCCACTAAATTGTCAGTTGATTTTTCAATTGTGTTTTTGCACTGCCAATTACAACTCTGCGTAATGGTAGAATTACTGAAATCGTATCGTGCTGTTGCGTGTCAGCTGACAAAACCCGTAACATTTAATAAGCATGTTGATGCTTATTGAAAATGTGTTGGCAACGTTTGCTACGTAAAAATCTACAGAAAATAGATTTTTACGTAGCAAACGTCAACTTCTGGCTTACATACATACACACACGTATAAAGCAAAGTAACAGCTGACACTTTCGCTGGCAGCCTCACGTTTTTACTAACTAACATACAGACTTAAACGATACGACAACTTCAAAAGTAAGACGATACGATTTGACTAACGAAGCCATAAGTTTGGTTGAGAAAAACGTTGAGTATACACAACTGCTTTTTAGTAGTTGGGTCTGTGATTGGGTTTTTGTAGTTACAGACTGGTGCATATCGCACCAGCAGAAGCAGAAAAAATTAAAAAATTTTTACTAGAAATATTTATTATGCTTAATAACAAAATTTTCTTAACAGTTTCAGTATCGGCACATACAAAGATTTCTTCAAATACAGTTTTAGGTGATCCAACAAATAACAAAACGTTCCTTTGTTCTGCCGGAAATAACTAACCCTTCCAAAATTATTTTTTAAAGACTTCTTTCCCTATTTTGGTTATTTCTTACCTTGCATTGGGTAGTTCAAGAGGCTTGGAATCATCACGAATTTATCTTTTGATACGTAGCACATCTATATTTGCGACTTGGGTTTCGTCGTCATAAAATAAATCTACACATATTTGTATCCATTTGGCATGATTTCTTTGAATTAAAACCCTCAAAACAATATTTTTTCTAAAACTTTGTGTTTTAAATTTTCTCACAAATTAATTGCTTTCTCTCAAACTTGATATTTTAAGTTGGCAACGCGATGACAATTTCAACTAAAAAAAACAGTTGTGTTTCATAATACTAAAACACAGTTTGGTCGTGTGTAAGTTTGGTCTACTCTTAAGGTAAATTCACCCATTGTTTCAGAACAAAATTTTTGTCTGGAGAAAATTTTTTTTACTGAGAGTTTTTTGCAAGACGATTCATCCATTTCGAACATTTTGTGTAACATTAAGTGTAAACGATGCGTATTCATTTTACAAGTGGCAGCACAGCGTCAAGTGATTACAATTTGCTGTGTCACAAACATCTTTTTAATTGTTTAATGCAATTGTTTCGTTCAACTTAATTTATATATATACATATTTTTTTTTAATTTTCCTTTATTTCTATCCTAATAAGTACATGTGTACTCTGTGCTTTTATTATTCATATACCATGATGTGGCAGCTCAGTTCAACTTTGGCTAAAAAATTAAAATAGCTGGCAGCTCAGTTCGATTTTGTCCGGACAAAAATTAAAATTAAACCAATTCAAGCAGAAAATGTTCCGAACAAAATTTGTTCTCTTCTTCTCTCTCTCCCTAAAAGAGAAGCGTCAAACTCCATATAAAAAAAATTTTCTCCGGACCAAAATTTTGTTCCGAAACAATGGATGAATCCACCTTTAGACGACCCAACTGAATTTAGTTGACAACCGTGATAGGGGCATAAGTTTCAAACAACCTTTAGAATAAAGAATTCCGTATAAAGTTTAATTATCTAGGGAAAATTTAAATTTACATTTTATTTAAATTGAGCTACTCAAATATATTTGATAAAGTTCCAAAAAGTCTGCGATATCTATCAAATTAATTTCACAATTTTTTAGTATTAATTTTTTATTTCTACGAAAGATCTATAATTTTATATATTTTTATTAATACATTGGGAAAGGTATGTGTGGTTGGAAATCGGAGTCAGCATATTGCCACCAGTGGGTTTGCTAAAAATCAGTATTTTTTAACTAAAATCAGCAAATAGGCGTTTGAAATTTTTTTTAGTGGAAAAATTAGTACTTTTGGCAGTTTTAGTTACGCTTAAATTTGAGGCAAGCTTATTCTGTAGTAGTTAAAGTCCTATTTTGCAAATGAATATTTTTGTTTAGTTTTTTCTCACTCCTATAAAATTTAAAAAGTGCAGTGACGTGATTTTAAATTTCAGCTAATGGTATGTATGCATTATTATTATATAGACAACTGAATTTATATTATTTGTTGACTAACGTGTGCCTAAAACGTTATTATTTGACAGATTTCAAGAATTATTATTTATTTTTTTTTTTTAATGAATTTAAGTAAAGAATATTTTTTATTGTCGTGTACTGGGCGAGAATACTCGGTAAATTGAAAAATCATTCTCGCTTTCCCGGGAAATGAAAAAGTCCAGGAAAAGCAAAACTCTAATCATCACCATCATATATCATCAGTGCTCTGCAGTGAAAATAAAATTTTTCCAAAATATGTCTCGTATAAACAGCATTTTTAGAAATAGCAACTAAAAAGTTCGAAATAAAAATTTAAAAATAATATAAAATTTTATTTAATAATTTTCAATATTTCTCTAGAAAATTTTTTATATAGACAATATTTTGAAGCTCTCATATTCTAATAACGGACAGTGTAAACCAGCTCTTAACTGTAAAATCGCTTTGATGTTATCAAGATACATATGCACGGCGTTACACTTGTTCAAAGATTACATTTTTAGAGTTCTTTTTTCTTGGTTTCTTCAGATCCAGC
Organism: Nowickia ferox; assembly: GCA_936439885.1. Lineage (NCBI taxonomy): Eukaryota > Metazoa > Arthropoda > Insecta > Diptera > Tachinidae > Nowickia > Nowickia ferox. The sequence continues at coordinate 9,799,321 of OW387027.1, read as the reverse complement.
CATAATTGATATTTATGACATCTGATGTTTTAGTTTCACTTCTACTCGTAAACATAAAAACCTCGCTATTTCTCTCTCGCTCTCTCTCTCTCTCTAACTCACTTAGAGAAAAAAACCAAACTAAACAGAATATATTAAAATATTTTAATTACAATTTTATGTTAATGGTTTAGAAATGGAAACTAAATTATTCCTAGGGCTCGTTTTTTTTTATCGAAAGCTTAAACAAGTCAACGGAAAATAAGTTTTCGTTTTTAAGTCTAAACGCACAAAAATAAATTTATACAATAAATTTGCATTTTTAATTTAATGAAATATGAACGTATATCTTCGTAAAATTATTAAAATACAATATACACCTGTTAAAAAGATTTCTTTATTTTCATTTAAAAGTTGTTGAGAGCCTAAGTCCCCTCTAAGTACCCTCTTATGAATTGAAGGCACATGGCATTGGGATAGAATCGAAATATTTTTTGGAAAAGGTGTGTGAGAAATTAGGAATTATAATCTGCAACTGGGAAAATGTGTTTTTCGTTAAGTACACGAGCACAATTCCGATTTATTTTTTTCTTTTTGAAACTCAAATATTTATTTCAGATGTGGTAACTTTTGGTTTTCTATATGAATAAAGAGAAAAGAAATAGAGTGAGCAATTTTGTAATGTCAATTTGCAGAGCACAGTTGTATAAATGGATTAAGATGAACGATGTATAATGCCCTGTTTTAAAAATTTTTATGTCTTACCAAGAAAATAACCAAGAAATTAAAAAAAAAAATTAACTGGTTCGCCTTGGTTATTTTAACCAATTTAGTCGGCTAGTGCAATTTCAATTGTCAAAATTTGTTAAATTCACAAAAGATTTTTTTCAGTGTACCTTATTTCAAATTAAAGTTGCACAGACATTTAAAAAAAGCACTATTTTTTTGCTAAAGTATTATTTTAATTTATTTACCATAATTTTATTTCTGGCTCCACTGTAGAGAGAACGAAGTGTTTATTTGCTATTTATTTTTGTGTAAGGCATTATAATAAAATTTCAAACTGTACGACAAATCGAATATACTAGAACTTTTGTGTTATCACAAAGAGGTTATTAATATTAAAAAACTTTAAACTATTGACCTAGAAACACATTCACAGTGAAAAATACTTTAATGAATGCAATAATCCATCCATTTTGTATTTAAATGATAAAGAGCATTTGAAATATGGCACATGTCATTAATGGTGGCACTTTGTTGTTTTGCTTAACTAAGCAAAAATAAAATAGAATATTTCTGTTTTTTTTATAAAACATGTTCAAATAGACACAAAACTAATTCATGTTACTGAGAGATAAGCGATTTTTTGTTAGCGAAGAATTGACATTTGTTTTAAGTCTTCTTCGAAGTAGTGATTCTCTTGGAGGTGTTTGAAAGCAAGATCATAGAAAGCAATAGTTAAGAACCAAATAACATCGCGCTTATCTTGATGGAACGCATAGTAACATGAACAAAGTTCATCATGTTCTACCATAAAACATAACCTTTCAAATTAAAAATTTTAGTAACAGGTTTTAAGCATAAATATTTACACATTTTATAAAGCAAAATACGAGTACACTACATCATTGAAATATACGAAATTAATTTAATTCAGAAAAATAGGAGAAAAATTTATAAAGCTACGAAAATGATATTAAGGAGTAAGATCAAAACTGTGTTAACGCGCATAAATTACAAAAGTATGTATGCATGAGTTATAAAATAATTCCGATGTCCAAAGTACATTAAATGAAATTCCGGCAACTCTGGTGATTTCAGGTGCCATGACACAAGAGTGTTTTGTGACATACATATGTATGGCATTGCCTCACACACATATTTATGTATATCGTGTCATAACCACCAAAAAAGCTTAAGCGACATAACTTTCGAACTTAATTTTTTGAGCAAAATCAATTATTTGCGATCGTAAATAATCGATTTTCGTCAAATAAAACGAGGCCCAAAAAATGTGTAGCTATTAGTTAATGTAATTTTAACAACTCGCTGTATCTTGGAAATCGGAAGAAGCAGGCAAACTCTTGAAATTTTCAAAAACGCTAAAACTAAAAAATTTCAAAATAAAAAAATTGCCAAACCGAAGAAATTGCCAAAAACCGAAAAAAAACAAAACAAAAAAATTGCTAAAACTAAAATAAACAGTCAAAAATCAAACAAATTGAAAAAACAACAAAAGTTTCGCCAAAAACTAAAAAAAACCTCAACACCGAAAAAAATTAAAAACCTAAAAAGGGCCAGAACTGAGAAAAAGCACCAAAACTAAAATAACGCCAAAAACCCAAACAAGTTTACCGGGTATTTTTTTTTTTAATGTCTATATCAGGTAAGTGTAGCGTCCGTTCGGAACCCATCCGAGTGCGAGTCAAAGTCGTACTTTCGAGCAATCTGCAAGCGTTGTTCTGGCATTAGTCTATACATAGTACAATGACAAACCGAACTGAGCATGATACAATTATACAAGGTACTTGCACAAGCCCAGCCTGTTTATGTATACAATGCAGAAAGTTGTCAAACTTTGTTTACAAGCTGTAAAAATGTTAGTGTATGTGTGTGAATAAAATGATTACAGTGTTGCCAATGAATTTGCATATGGCTGTGTCTCCAATTACACATTCAAGAAAATTACACTACACATCTTTTGTGTAGGTTAAAATTAAAAGAAAAATAAATAAAAATAGAACCCAAGGTATAATTACACACAGGTTATACATGAATCTCATTACATGGCCCACATATGAGAGTAGAAATTACACAGTGTGTATTACACACATATTGGCAACACTGAATGACTATAATCATGCATGAATGCCGCCTCTGCAATTGTACTTTAGTTACCCTGTGAAAGCTGTTTTTAAAAACAAAAGACATGTGTTTCTGACAATTATCCGTTTGTTTCTACCAACAAAATGCGCGTGTTTTTTGGTGCTGTAATTTTGTTGTAGTCGTGCAAGTACCTTGTATAATTGTATCATGGAACTGAGCACACATGACTACATTCCCGTATCTGACCGCCGTCGGAAAATATAACCTTAAATCGACCAAGTCTGTTGGAAAAATTAATTTCATATTAATCTTTCGCTCGCACTCCTTTAGTTTTGAATTTTTTCTTAATGTTTCTCTTTTGTTTTAAAATTTAAAATTTCATTATTGTTTAAATGTTTTATTTTATGACACATGTAGCTTTTTCAGTCAACGTTTCTAGCAGCCTTTACTTGTTATTGGAACTTAGAGTCGGGAGATTGACAGAGACTGAATGCTGTTGCCAATGACTTTGAGTTTGCAAGTTTATATTTATGTATTATGTTTGCTTTTCTTCTGAGGTAAAATTTTTTTATTTCCTAAAATTGTATTTGTTGTGTTGCGTTAAGACAAAAAGTATTTAAACCAATGTATAAGATGTATAAGTACGTATGTACATACGTACATACATATACATATACATACATACATATGAAAAATATAGTCAACAGCTGCCGTTAGCAAATAAATTTGGAATGCTATGCAGAGCGCTGGGCAATTTTCGTCAAGAGTTAATTAATTAAATTATTTGATAAATTGACAATAATTATTAAGAAACACCAAAAAAAAAACAAGCATAGAAAAAATTCATACCACTGGGGACTGAGTTTCTTTTATTAGCTTTTGTATTCTTTATTATTTATGAATATATTCTACTGTGTTGAAAAAATTTTATTGCATTTTAAGAAAATTTATTAAGGCTTTTAGTAATATTTCTTTTACTTTCCTACTTCTATTTTAAGCGGAAGAGGTTCGTGCGGAAAAATTTCCATCTTTTGGGCCACAGATGGGCGCTCAACCGTACGTACATGGTACATACTAGTATTCGTCAAATGTTATTCCACACACAAAAATTATAAGGCTAGTCATCGCTTTTCCTGTAACAAGCAAGTATCACCTTCAGAGAGCATCGACTGTAATTCGAAATAACAGGAATTGCTTTCTTAAGTTATTGTAAGTGAAATTTATTTGCGCTGGTGGTTAAGCGATGTCTATATGCATTTCATTGTTGCTTTAACAAATCGTCAGTAGACTTCAACCACACATTTCGAACAGTTCAATTTCAATTTCAATTTATTTTTTCCAAAACGTTATAAAATTAATATTAGCTTAAAACTAAAACAAAATCAAAATTTCTTTACATACTAGAGTATTTTTCAAAAAATATAAAAATCTATTAAATTTGTACAAGTTAAGGTACATCCATCTTACTTATATGATATAAACTATTACGAAATTAATTCCCAAAAAAAATGAAACAAAAAGGGAAGCTATTGAAATAATACTTACACATTTTGAACAGTCACAAACCTCTTATCTTATGCACAAACTTCCAAAAACTATTTGAGAATTGACAAATAATAATTGAAAATCACAAAAGCAAAATAAGCGTAGTAGGCTTAGAAACTCATACAAAACCCAGCAAATAATTTTTATTCGATATGAATCTTTTTATTTTATTTTATGTTATTAATATAAAAATTCGAAAAAATTTTCTTTCGCTTCAAATTACAGAGTAGACACCCTGATCTTTGGGTTTTAAACAAGAGCCGAAATTTTCGGAAGAATACAGATGGTCATTACAACGGCTTTACTAATTTAAGCATTCTTGTAGGAATACACAAGCATTGGATAACAAAATATGTTTCGAAGATGTCATTAAATTTTGCTTTAATAATGGCGCCAAAAATCCAAATTTTTACTCCAAACCAAACGAATTTTTTTTATATTTTTTTTTTTTTTTTTTAAGAAAATTTGTCATTTTAAATTTTTTCCAATTAATAACAAAACCAAAGTGGCAGAGAAAACCAAGCAAAAAAAACACAATAAAAGTTTAAAATAACCAAAATCGGGACATGTTATTAAAGAAGCAAAAACAATGAATCATGTGCATGAAGATAAATTCGAATTTAACTAGGAGAGGCACAAATCACGATTTCTAACAGAGCATGTCTTGCACATAACAGAACACTGTTACTCACTTAACAGAGTCAGCAATCTTGGAACTGGGACGCCATAAATAAGACAAATAATACTATTCTCACTAGCGTGGCCGTTAGTTGTATGGAGAATTTTTTTTTATTTTTTTTTATTTTTTCTCCCCAAATCGGTTCAGTTTTAGGTAAACAAAATTCCAAAAAATTTCATAGCGATAAGTTGTGTTTTAGGGGGTGCGCGTCCGCCCCTCAAAATTGGCCCTCAAGCCCATTTATTCAATGTATTTTTTTTTAATTTTCTTTTGACTATATGTATATATATACAATAATTTAATAGATATACATATAATAATAATATAAATAATTTCCATATAAATATAACTTTTGGTATTTTCTTGATTATTTTCTTCCTTATTTTCTAAAATATTAGTTTTAGCAAAAAACTTTCTTCGAGACGAATGTTGTTGGCTAAAAGAGCTAAAATATTGCCATATATCATATTCGTCTAAAATGTTGTTTTAAAAAGATAGTCTATGCAAACAAATTACATTGCAAATAGGCTTGAAGGCCAACTTTGAGGGGCGGACGCACCCCCTAAAACACAACTTATCGCTATTAAATTTTTTGTATTCTTTTTTTACATAAAACCGAACCGATTTGGAGGGAGACAATATAAGAAATCAAAAAAAAAAATAATAACGGCCACTTATGGCCTTAAACGTGTTTAAGGCAAGTGTTTTTACAAACCGTTCACATTACATTTCAGATGTTTAAGGTTGACGTTTTGTCAGTAAATTATTGTATTTGTTAAAAATTACGAACAATTATGCTTTTTTAAGGCCGTGATACACTATCATACACAGTCGTGCGATTTTTGAGATAATACAACCCCTGTATGATGGAGTTTATAAAAAATTTTCAAAAGACAATAACAATTCATCAGATCAGTGTTGTATATTTTCGTAGATCGTGCAATTGTGTAGGATAGTGAGTCATGGCCTTTATTGATTTATTATTTTCAAACAACAAATGTTTTTGTAAATAATTGAGTATTTTTTAACTAATTACTTGTTTACCAAATAATTTTTCACGTGACGCAATTTAATAGCAACACAAAGTTGCCAGAGTTATCGAAAAACGGACTGAACATACTCCATTTAAGTGTTTAAATCTTGAACATTTCATTTGAGATGCTTTACAAACAAACAAGTTAACGTATGGTAAAACATCTCAAACTCGTCGTGTTTAAGCTCTTAAACACGAACGAGGCGTTAAACATGTAAGTATGAACATGGTATAAGAGCTATTTAATGGAATTATAATAGTACCATGTTGGATATACGAGGTCTGATCAAAAAATAAACGTTATTTTCAAATTTCGTGAGTTACGTATGATCGATATTCTCATTTTTTATTTTTTTTTCTGTTATGTTGGTACACATGTCTGTTATATATGTTGGCAATATCAGACATTTTGGATTGTCAGTTATTGTTTTAGACAGATAAAAAGGTTAGTCGTGTTTTGGTGTGCTCTTCGATTTTTTACTAAATTTTGAGCAAAAACAACGTCGCATGGACATCGCTCAGGAGCTGTTGAACATCGTGAACGACGATGCAGATTTCCTCAAAAAGCTCATAACTGGTGACGAATCATGAGTGTATGGCTATGACATTGAAACCAAAGCCCAATCATCCCAATGGAAGCGTCCAGAAGAGCCAACACCGAAAAAAGCACGTCAAGTTCGGTCAAATCTGAAGGTTTTGCTCACTGTTTTCTTCGACTGCAATGGCGTGGTGCATAAAGAATTCTTGCCACAAGGTCGTACGGTCAGTAAGGAATACTACCTTGAATTTGCGCGAAGCAATTCGTCAGAAACGCACAGAATTGTGGAAAAAACAATCATGGATTTTGCACCACGATTACGCACCAGCTCACACATCGATGCTTGTGCGTGAGTTTTTGGCCAAAAACAAAACCGTTATCATGCCTCAACCACCGTATTCACCGGTCTTGGCCCCCGCTGACTTTTTCCTCTTCCCAAAACTGAAGACACCGATGAAAGGAAAGCGTTTTGCTACGATTGAGGAGATAAATGAAAAATCGAAACAGTAGCTGTTGGCGATACCAAAAAGCGCATTTCAGAAGTGTTTCGAGGATTGAAAAAAACGCTGGCATAAGTGTATTATATCTGAGGGGCATTACTTTGAAGGCGAAAAGATAGTTATTGATGAATAAATAAATACTTTTTGCAAAAATTGAAAATAACGGTTATTTTTTGATCAGACCTCGTATGCACGTCTGGTAGACCTAAGAAATTAGATTTATGAAAAAAGCATTTCCTTGAGCAGATTGGTGGTAATTTTGGTAAATGTATATTTTATAATAAATTTTTTTAAAGGTTCTCTTTGAAAACCTACATTTGTATGTACTTAGAAACTTGTTTGCTTATTTAAAGATATTCGCATTGATTACCTTTAAAAAGTAATAAAAATGCGCGGTAAGTAAAATATTCATGCACGCTGTCGTAGAGCTTTCTATTAGTTTCCCTCCATACAAAATTTTACTTTCAAACTAAAATCTATTCCTATTTTGGTCATTGCAACCTTTAATTGTGTACTCTAATTTGAAAATACTTTTGCTTTTCAATAAAATACGAAATTCTCTTTAAAATTCTCTGTTAGTAGCAAAATAACTATAAAAAAACAGAACGAATTTTAGAATTTTAACACTTTCATATGGCATTAAAACCCACACACAACGAACGCACCAAACCAACAACAAAAAAATATTCTTCCTCTAAAGTTTTGGAGCAAGCTAAACGGCTGAATATGACAACGAAAGAAAATTCTTTCTAGAGAATACTCGTACATGCGTTATACATATTTTCAAAATCAACATCATCTTGATTGTAATAATGATGTTGTTGATGATGGTGATCGGAAAACCAAGCAACCAACCAACCAGACGACAATGGAAACTCACGGTGAAGATGGATACACACAAAAACAACAACAACATGAAACATGAACATTAAAATTGCAGCAACAACTAAATTAAGCGACATAACGTCACAAGATCTATAGAACATGAGTAAAAATCTTCATCAACACCTCCACAGACAACTTATTCTGAACATTTAGCAAAAAATAAATGAGAAAAAAGTAGTCCAACAACAGCAGCCGCAAATCACGCAAAGTTTTGAAAATTTTAGGAAAAACATTTTTATATTTTAGTTTTATTTTTCGGCAGCACAATTTCGAGACGACGAGACAATTTAAAATTTTTTGAGTAATCAGCCAATTAAAATGATGAAATCACGTCATGTCACCAAATACATATATAAAGCACTTAAGCAGCGCACAAACCTCGAGGAACTAAATTTAGACTTTTGGAATTGTTAAACGAATATTCTGGTTTTCATAAAAATTGCAAAAAATAATTTAATTAAATCTTCAAACAAGGGAGGGAAGTCAAAAAGTCGGGACAATATTGAGATGATGTTTTTACAATTCTGTGTAGCAGCTGCCAGATTCCCTGGACTTAACTCAGCGAGCTAGACTCTGAAGGTTAGATGAGGTTAGGTTAGCAGGTTGCTGGTGTAAAATTAAATCTAGGGGTCTAGCTTACTTGGGTCCAATACGATGATCCCTTTATGCTACCTGTAAGTTGAAAGCAGTGGAGAAAGGGAGGATAAAGAAGAAAGGGGAAGACATATGTAGATGAATAGTTTGCTAGAGAATAAAATATAAAGAGTCGGGATAGGGTCTTGTGTGTACACACGCCATAGAAGAGGGTTAACGGCCATACCAGCCGCTGCTCCTAATATAAATACTCAGATTTTTTAGCCCTATTTCCGATAACTCGGATAGGCTACTGAAGGATAATCTGCCAAGGGAGCGCAGACGGAGATCCTCCAGAGCGGGACTAAAGCAGAGGAGATGCAAGATACCTTCCTCCTCTTCTTCATCATAACAACTGGAGCAGTAATCATTGTACGGGAGATCCATTCGTTTAGCATGGGTTCCGAAAGTGCAGTGGCCGGTCAGTGTGGCCAAGAGATTACTCAAGTGCTTCCTAGTGTAATTCATGAGGTTTTTAGTTCTGTGGGGGTTCAGGCGAGGCCAAAGAGTTCTCGCTATCACGCAGATGGGCTCATTGCGCCATCTGTCTTGAGCTGAATTGGGAAAGATAACATCGAAGCGTCTCCAGCAGGATGAGAAATCATGCAAAAAAAATTATCGTCTATTCTAAAACAGCAACTGACAACACCTCACCTGGCAAAAGTAAAGTTAGCTTAGCCTAGATCAAATATAAATTAGATAAGATTGGCTTACACTCAAAAAGTATTTGCTCTAACACGAAGCGGCCACTCAATTCAACATCTATTCCACTCACACTTGCTATACCGAAAAAAAAACAAGAAAACCCCAGATTCCTGCGCGTGGTTATGGAGATTATGGCTTCTGCGAACTATACTGAACTATCTTTCGGAAGTTGGGTTAGATTGAAAAAGAGAAGCAATCAATGTTGAACAGATCCCATTGCGGGATTACAATTATGCTCTTAAGGCAGGTTGTGCGATCTATTTACAAAAAAATGGGGAATTCTCAATAAAGTAAACGAAAATCTATATAACTTAGTTAGTTTAAGAATCTAGTTTCATAAATTTTTCCAATCTGAATCCTCAAGATATTCTATATCTGGCATATTTCCAAATATAAGATCTGTCGGGTGATTTGATTAACAGTTGGGCAGTGGCAAAACTAATTTACCACTGATTATATGTTATATCGAGCCATAACCGCCAAAGAAGCTTATCCGACGCATTTTATGAACCTCGTTTTTTGACGAAAATCGATTACTTACGATCGGAAATAATCGATTTTGGTCAAAAAATTTAATTCGAAAGTTATGCCGCTTAAGCTTTTTTGGCGGTTATGGCACAGTCGATAACTGGTATTCTTGCTTTCTCTATGTGACACCCAACATTTAATCTCATTTACAGGTTCGACCGAGGAAACATCTTTATCCCTTTATAACCTTATCAACCGCTACTCTTGCTTTTGTGCACTCGTCGGACTTTTGGTTCTCCTGAACGGCTTACAAAAGAAGAAACCAGATTAACAAGCCCTTTCACTCAGCTCGAGCTTTTGTACAAATTTATTCTTTTAAAGTTCTGCAAAAACGTTTTGTCTCCTTTCCACCGTCTCGTTTTCAAATAAAATCATTTTCCAAATGAAATTAAATGTGTGGTTGCTCCATCGCATACTTCGAAATGTTATCAGGAAATTAATATTTAATACTCTTGAGTTAAGCAGTTTCTCACTTAAAAAGAAAAACATTTTGCTTTAGCTACTATACGAGTATTTCTTAATTGGTTTGTCCGTTTTTGCGTTTCATTGGTATGTAGTCCACGTCCCATCATTTAAAAGAATTTTAAGTTTTAGTAACATCTTATAGCCAAGCATAGAAAGAAAAATTCAGGTGGGCGCAAACACGGAAACCTCTGAAAATATTATGTTCTAGAAAATCTCTTTATTTGTATGTAACACATTTTTAAAAGCTACTTTAGTTCTGTCAGTGTAAATTTTTTTATTTTTTTTTTATATTTTATGGGAACGACAGTGGCAACAATCGTTGAAACTGTGAGCAACAATATAGTGCCTGTTACAGAATATTGGGTGCAGTTGTACAAGCTCTGGCAGAATTAGGCAGCGTTAGAAACTTGTTATTATTATGGAAAGAACCTTCCGGCATTCTGGCATTATCGGTATACCACTTTTTTATATATTTTTTTAACAAACACAAGGTGCAAAGCTACTTTGGCTTGTCTGCAGAAACACTCAAGAGTCTCAGGCAGGAATCGAACTTGTCAGCCTCCGACTACTAGAGCAGTGTGTTGCCTACAAGCCGAGCGGGGCACTCTGATGGTGACAGGCCAAAAAGTGTAGCGAGGTACCTTCCCCACGCCCCGCCCCCACCCAATTCTCATCTGTTGGTCAAACCTTTTGTCAAAGTCATATGCTTTATTCATCACATCAGAGGATTGCACAAGTAGGCGCAAGTGTCCTGTCAGGGATGATTGCTCCATTGACCAATTAGACATTCCCTGCACGTGCTTCTTCCCACGATGTTAATGAGTTTTTGCTTGGCAGCAGTTTCTCTCACAATCTTTAGAGGCGAAAAATAAATGAGGTGCCCATTTTTATACTTTTCAGCATTTGTAAAACGGGCACCCCAGATTTCTGTGGGATGTGCGAGGATGGAGAGAACCCAGAAACTATTGAACCATTGATCAGCCGTCGCCCGTAGCTGCAACACCATAGGCTTAGATGGCTGAGCAGACGTTTCCAGGAGAGCATTGATGATATCGCGAAGTGTAAACTGGAGGATATCAGTACCTGTACATGGATTCACTAACTTTTATTACGATAATCGTATCGCTATAATAAATATAACGAACATTTATGGACTTTGATATTCAGATATTTTAACGATATTCGCTGTCGGTTGGAGGAAAGAAATTAAATCTCAAGCTCAAATTCATTGAATTTTTTTTTTATTATTCTTTAGGCTTTTCGTTTATTTTCATATTTTCTATACAGAGATACCATATAATATTGAATTAAATGGTGAGTAAGATAACACTGGAGACTATCGTAAAAAAGAAATTACGGAATCACATTATCGTTACCGTAAACGGATAAATGTGTGCATAAATATTATGATTTTCTGTTCGCAAAAACTTACAGAATCCAGCAGCTTTTTTTGCTATCCAGTAACATATTATAACGATATTCGCTGTCGGTTGACTTAAAAATAGTTAAATCGCAAGCTCAAATTCTTTTAGTTTTTCTTTCATACTTCTGAGTGGTTTTCGCTTAATTTGAAATTTTGTGTGCAGAGATGCCACATGATTTTTTTTAAGAGAATTAACACTCAGGAAATGCATGCCCACTACTATTACTAGGTGTTACCTTCTTTAGGAAAGAGATAGTGATAGAGAAGACAAGATGGCGAAGGAAGAGATAAAGGAAAGCTTCATTCTTTTACAACTCTGCTTTTTTTGCACGTACCTGCAGTGTTGCAGCGCCTCTGGTGTCAATGAGACGTATTAAATTTTCAAAGCTGTGTTTAGCAGCCATTTTATTACACAATACCGGCGAAGGAGGACGCTCTAATGTTACATTAGGATTAGCGGCTGCTGAAGCAACCATTTACTATGCCTTCATCGTTTGAACTTTCCGACAACAACTGATACAATGGGACACTAATGCACAGCAGAAAAATGCGTGGTGTTGTTATTTAATGAATGTCGGAGACCGGGCTCGAACCCAGGACCTTCGGTTTTGTAGTCAACGTGCTCACTACTTCGGACGTACACTATCGTAAAAAAGAAATTACAGAATCACATTGTCGTTAGCGAAAACGAATATATATACGAGTATATATATCGATAAATATTTGCGGTTCGCGAAGTTACTGAATCCAAGTACAGGGGCTTCATCATGGGAATTCAGTGGCTTAGTGACAGATAATAGGGGCTCTTCTGGGTACAATTGGGGGGTTAAATTTTTATAACTAACAGAAAGAAATCACAATGGACCCAATGGTTCTCGGAGTGGAGGTGTGTTACCTATACTTTTTCTTTACCGATTTTTTTATTTTTTGACAGCATATCTTCGCTTTTACACCACTGTGCAGCGAAAGACAAGAATTGCTCATTTAAGCACAAAAAATCATATTTATTTCATGTATCTTTTCTTTTTTAAAACACGAAAAAAAGAACTAAAATCGTCTTTTCTGCTGCTGGATTTAGCAATAGCAATGAATTTTGTTAATTTATGGCATATTAGTGACATTTTAAATATACAATTTTCTACTTTTCTACATACATATAATTATATTATATTTTTGTTATACTTAAACTAATGATGATTTCCTAAACTTGGCAACAAATTGAAAAGAAAACCAATAAAATAAAAGCAAAAAATAAAAAAAAAACATAAATTGCCTGCGTAAAAAAATCACCTTGGATTTTAATTTTTATAAACATATTTATTTTATTTAGATTTTTTCTAAATTCCTTTAAATCAAATAATAATAATTCATGAACATTTATTGTATGTATGTATGTATGTATGTATGTATGTATGTATACATACATACATACATACTTGTTTTTAGTTGTCTCTGTTTATACTCGTAAGTATATTAAATTGCCACTCAATAATCAACGTGTTCTTTTAACGAAAAGGTTATCTGAAATGTCTTTTTATTTGTTAAACTTAATTATTATTTGATGCTATAAACATCCGCATTCACAACACCAAGAAAATAATTTTATTTAAACAGTTGCATGGTTTTATTGAAATAAAAATAAAAAAAAAATTAATTAAATTATAGTTTCAATTCCAAATTAGAAATCCAAATCGTTTAGGTATTTGTAAACTCTTAGAGACAACCGTGGGCAATGGTAGATAGTACTCCTCTAGTTAAGAGTCTTTAATTTCCACTAGTTTTATTGTTGTTGGGGATTGGTTGAAAAGTTCACGTGAAATGTGTTCCCTTTCCCTAAAATTGTGATCGCCAATGTTTGCGTTGTTGTTGTGTCAGTATACTATTTTCTAAATTTGTTCACCATTTTTTGTTCACGAGAAATATTTCACGTGAACAAAATGTTCGCTTCCTATTCCCGATAAGGGTGAATGTCATTTCAACGACTTTAATTAACATATACACTGATAGCTATTATGGCCCTTGAATCCCCGCTTCTAAGAACAACAACACACCTCGACTGCCGATCATCACTAAACGAGAAGGCAGAGCAGTTTGATATTAGCATCATTTGGATCCCGGGGCATAGAGGCTTTCAGGGAAACTCTAGGGCTGATGAGCTTGCTAGAACCGGGACAATCTTACAGGTTCCAACGGAATTGGAATGTGTGGGTTTACCCCTACTCTCTTGCAAACTCAGAATATAAAACAAATAGAAGGTGGTTCACAAGAAATGATTGCGTGATCACCAAACAGTTATGGACTCATCTTTGATTTTAAGAAATAGGAAACAAATCTCGATTCTATTAACCGTGCTAACCGGGCACTGTCTCACATGTAGCCATGCACAAAGGTTAAAGGTTGAACACAATGATTTTTGCCGCAGCTGTCAAGATATCGATGGAGAGGAAAGTGTAGAACATTTTCTGTGTCACTACCCTGAACTTACAAGAAAGAGAATGACCACAATGGGTGCTCTTGAGTTTAGGGAACTTTCTTATGTTATGTCGCCAGTGTTGAACTGCAATGTATTAGTACTCGTAGCTTTATATTGAGCTCTGATAGCGACCATACTGTTGGAAGTTACATCGATCGCATTTATTCAGTCTGTTTTGGAAATCACCAGCATACGGATGCAGCATTCTGCGCCACATGCAAATGATAAAATTGTTTTATCAAAATGATTGTTCGGTTAGAACAACGTTCCATAATCACCCTACCGACAGGACTACACACACAGTCTGATGGAACAATTTGGGTCCGCTGGTTCAGTCGAAAAGCAAGTTTAGCCCCGTAAACATTGCCGCTGTCCGTAAAAATGCGCCGGAGAATCCGTAGCAATCGATTTCTTGTCGCTCACAAGAATTATTGACTTCAGACTGCCCCCATACCCTCTTGGAGAGCAGACTGTATACTATACTATTGCAGTAGTCGGGGGGTCTTAGGTTCGATTCATGCCTGAGACTCTGGATGCTTCTGCAGTCAAGCCAAAGTAGCTTGGCAGGTTGTGTTTGTTAAAAAAAAACTAACCCAGGAGCTGAAGGTAAACGATCATAAACAACTACGTGCAATAGCTGAATGGACCCTGTAACAGTTGGAAACTCACCCCAATTTTCATAGAGAAATCATCTTCACCAATGAAGACCATTTGTGCAAATAGTCGAATCAACCTGAGATCCTGTATCGTGTGGATTTGAGTCTGATGAGGACAGGGGTCTATATTGCTCTGAGAACGATGTTGAGCAAACCATCGCCGTCAACGGTCGATGGTTACCCACTTCGTTTGCCCAAAATATGAACACATTGGACCTTCTGCACGAGCGATTTGAGGCTCAAGGACATTGTGCAATTCGATTCCGTTAGACTTTTATTTGTGCGGTTTTTTAACTCGCAGGTCTATGCTAATAAGCCACTGCTTCCCTTAAAGTCAACATAACCCATGTCATCGTTAAAATCCAGCCTGATTTATGGTCGAATAGTTAATTTAGCGACCGTCAGTTTGGCTTTCAAGGAGAGCGATCTACGGAATGCATACTTTGCTCTTCTTTCGGAAATATTGTGTAATTCATCCTGGATATATTGGCTGATATTACTTATTAAAAAAAAAATAAAAAAATAATATGAACAGCGTTGCACACATCTTGAAAATGACACCACAAAATGACAATAAAATTAATGCCAAATGTGTACTCATAAGTTAAAACTTCAAATGCATTTAGGGGTTAATTTAAGTTTTCACAGATCTCAACATTTTATTTATTTCTTTTCATAATCTTTTGAATATTTTTGTGAAGATTATACGGGTAGTTTCTATTATTATATTTAACAATCTTGTATTGTGAAAAATATAGAAAATATAATTAATTCAACTTAATTATGCAAAATTGTACACAATTTAGAGCGCGTGTTTTTATTTTTCATATCACAGAAACACACACACAAGAGATTGCTGTCGTATCAACACTTCATTGTGTTTAAGCCAATTGATTAGCAGATCGATTTCATTAACATACAGCAAATAAATTAAAATATTTATGAAAAATTAAACATGTATTTATATTCATTAATGAAGTTTTGCATACAAATCTCTTAATGGTCTCCTTGAAGTTGCCAAGAGCAGGTGAAACTGAACAGCACTGCCGTTCAAAGAAAAAAAAAATACGCTTCTTATGATCGGTATATATCGTAGGTACCTCGAAACGGAATAATTAAAACCTGAGTTGAAATACGAGTTGCATAAAACTTTTACTTTTACAGAGAAAATCTAGCAAAAAAAAAAAAGAAATATTTTAGAAACTTATTTAGAAAGTTGAGAAACGATATTTTCACAATTGTTCGGTACATGGTTGCATCGCAACAGAGACAGCAGATTCAATGTTCGAATATTGCTTTAGTTGTGGTCCTTCGAATAGAATTGTAAGAGCGTTCAATGCTAAGTTCTACAGATGCTTGAAACGCCTTTAGATTATCCATGCGATTTTTAAGCACTTGTTCGGTATTTTAGGGCACCGCAATAGAGAAATCGGATTCAGTGTTCGAATGTTACTTTAGTTATGGTCCTTCGGATGGGAGTGTAACAGCGCTCCACGTTTTATATGCTAAATTCTACAATGGATTCTAATGCTTTAAGATCACCCAAGCGATTTTTAAGTACCCGTTCGGTATTTTACGGCAGCGCAAAAGACAGCGGGATGTAACAGCGTTCAACATTTTATATGCTTAATTCTACATTAGTTAGAATATTTCTTTAAAACTCTAAGAGGAAACTAGAACCGAATTACCGAAATACCCAAGACAGGCAACTGATGAAGTGCGTGATGGCATTTCATTCGTCTTATTGCCTACAAAATACGTATTGGCAGAGGAAACTCTAACTCGCGTCTCAAGGCCGAAAATCACTTAACTCCCGCCTACAGGGCGCGAGTTGCACAACGATGAATTTTTAAGTGTTCACCAATTTCAGTGTTATTTTTTTCTAGTGAAAATTTTAGACTTTAGTGTTTACTATAATAATTCTCATTGGTGAGCACTTTAAAATTCATCATTACGTAATACGGCCCCTGAACTATAGTGCTTCCGGCGCATTACTAGTGTTTGCTGGTACTTTATTTTGGTCCTTCAATAAAAGAACCGGTTTCAGTTATTTCCCACTATAACCTACCTGTGTACTCGTATTTAAAAACAACAACAAAAAAAAAAAAAAACAAAAAAGATAAAACAAAATAAGAATTTGTTACTGAAATGCTAAGATTGCAAGGAATTCTCCTGCTTTTAAAACCAAAATCGTTGAGATCGTTGCGAGTGCAAAAATCTTGTTTTTATTTTAATGAATCGCCACCAAAGAAAAAGTGAAGCAAAAGAAAATAATATTTTATATAATCAGCAGTCACAATATGGACGCCCTTCTGCACTGTCTATACGTTTTCAAGCGTAATCATCATTGACTACGTTAAAGATCCATCCAGCTTGCGATGACCCATTGTAACCCATTAAGGTCTATAAGGACCGCTGTAATTCACGAAAACGCTTCATCAAGAAGCAGTCAAGACGAAAATTCAAAACATTTTAATATAGTTTAAATGGAAATATTTTAAAATTTCATTCGATATAGAATTTTGACCACAGACCAGGGTGCTGTTGGCAAATGACGGTCTTCAAGAGCCCGAGTTCAATCCCTGACCGCACGCAGTCATATAAACATCATAGATTATTCTGATATGCATTAGTATAAATATATCGTTACCTTAATATAGAAAGGCCCTAACTCAAAATTTTTTTTTTTTTTTTAATCGAGTTTTTTGTATATTTCGATAGAAAAACATCTATCTAATGTAACGAAAAATGCTAAAATCTCGATTTCAAAAAATTTATGAGTTAGGGACTTATTTATATTAAGGTAACGATATGTTAATGCGCATCGCAGCTCAAATGAATTATCAGTGCAGTAAAATAACTAATGAAATTCCTAGATAGTTTAAGATTATGCGCCTACTTAACGCTAGAAGGCGCTGCAACGAATGCTATAAAAATTAACAAAACGCACAACGCAGAGTTGTAATAACGAGAATAAAAATGAATTAGGCTCCTCTTCTCTCTATCTATTTACACTCCCACACAAAATCAAAACTTATGTGAGAAAACTTTTAAAGAACAATGAACGATAAAAATAAATAATAAAATAATGCTAAAATTATAATCGCTAAATATACTGAATCTTCAAACTGAACGAGTTCGATCATTAACTACACAACTCTTCTACTTGGTGGCTTCTTATTGGTTTCTATAAAACCAAAACAGCTTCCCGATAGTCTTGAAAATCCAATTCGAATCACGTGAAGACAGATTTATTGGTATATTTCAATCTCTTTACCTCAGGATCCTACAATATAAAATTAAGAATTAAAATATTGTCAAATAAAGTTCGGAATGGACATTTACAGGACATTTTCTAGGGAAACGAATTGACCTGGCCAACAACTAACGCAAGCTCTTTTACCCCCGAAACTGATAAGTCATTTGTATGCTTCAAAAGCAGCAATCGCGGAATTTCCATAGAACTGTTGGAGATACATATTAATTTATAGCAACAGTGCTTTGGCGATTCCGAACGATTTAATTGCACGTGGAATGCAGAGCATAACTGATAATTTCCTTCATGATCTCTTACGATCTTTGTCATAGTATTTGTTCTTCAGCAGACAACACACTATATGATGACATGAGTGTACCGCCTGTAGCGTGTAGTTCCTTTCGATATATCTTTAATGTGTGTTATATATCTTGTTCTTTTTTTATTCCTGGAGTATGAATACAACACAAATTGGCAATTGATTGTAATCATTGTTTTGTATGAATTTTTTTTTGTACCAAAGTTATGAACTTGTTGCTTTTACGTTTGCCAAAAAGGGTTCTAGTGATGAAGCATTAAAAACTCAAGACAATGGCATTGCAACAGGTTTTTTTTTCTTGTACGCCAAAAAAAAATACAAAGAGATATATAAGAACATTGTGAATTGAACGAATTTATAAAATGAGCAAAAAAAAATTCAGACAAATTATTTGATTTATTGCTTGATTATGTTCTCTGACCTATAAAATGAAAATAAGAAAAGAGTTTTAAAACTTTTTTTAACGAACAAGTAAAAATCGCTTATCAAAGATGGTATTTTGAAACTTTAAGGACTGTTCAACCCGCGACTTCTTTCAGATTATGGGTTAAAAGCAAAAGCAATCATTTTGATACTAAAAAAATACTCTAGACAAAAACAAAAAAAAAATTATTAGATGACACTTGTTGTCATTATCATAATGAAACAAAAAATAATAATTAAATGAATTAATATACTAGTAAATTAAATAAATACGAGATCGAAGCAAAATTTTTCAGTAGCAGCTAAATATACAACATATTGAAATACATGCATATTTAATATTTTAAATAAGATTTTGAACCAACTGCATACACTACGTTTACGTTTATTTTTTTAAGATACTTTGGAGAGTTAAACAATAGATATGGACATATGTATGTATGAACATATATTTTGTTCCAATTAGCAACTTTTATTTCCCAAAAATAATAATACAAATTCGTTCACCACCTTTTGTTTCTAGTTTAAAAAAGATACATTGCATATGTCTCCTTTTAAAAAGACATACTTATCTTTCTATGTTTTAAATTAAATCGAAATGGTTTCGAAGATTCAGAGAACTTGAGGTTGCCCCCTTCATCTCACTCTTGGACATAGCACAATGTGGCCATATATGTATGTAAATATAAGTTTTATTATAATAAAACATTTTTTTAATTTTATTTTTCCATTTTAAACATTTAATGTGGATTTTTATTTCAAAAATTATTCATTGATTGATGTCTCAGTACCCAAAACCCTATGAATGTTATTGAAAATTGCGTTCGATAACTGGCATTGCTTAAAAATAAACAACTACCAAAATATTTATTTATAATTCACATTGTTTAAAATTTTCCGATTTACTGCTAAATTTTAATTAAGGTTAAGTGGAATAATAGTTTTTACAATGTCCGACTATTTTATTTTTAACAGAAAATTTGATAACTGCAGGTTCGGTTAACAAACGCCTATTAACCGACGTTGAGTACCTTACGTGTCACCATCTTTCGGTTATTTAGCGAAAGAGTTTGTTTTAAAAAAAGTTGTTTACAAAAAGCAGTCTATCAAGCAAAATATTCAGAAGACAAAACAAAAACACATACATGCATACATATGTACGTATGCATGTACGGTTGATTACATTATCGTTTATAAATATTAGATATAGAAAAGTGGTTTCAGCGATTAAGCACACATTTGTTTTTCTGCTATATGCAGTTTTAAAATTAAAAATTTTACATTAATTATAAATGTTGGTGCACAACACTATCCATTTAATTTCTTTGGGTTTGGATTAAACTGACAGTTATTTATACAAAACTTGCCGTTAAAGTCCCTGTTAGCTTTTAATTGTACATTGCGAAAAGGGCCGTTAACCTGGTAATTCCGTTCGGTTTTATTTAACAGTCACTTTTCTGTTAAATGCTAAACATACATTGTCAAAAGGACCGTAGATGGAGTAAGCAGTCATGTGTATTATTTCCGTTTTCATTCTCAGATATACAAGAGTTCATTGCTACGTAACCACGTTATTTCATGGCAATACAATACTGCCGTAAAAATGCAATAATTTCCGGCTTCATTTAGCTGATTTTCACACCTTCAGCAACCGCTAGAAAGGAAATATCATGTAATTTTTAGTTGAGTATGGCAGCTCGGCGCATCAGGCAACATAACACGAAGCTCTCATATATAAACCATTAGATTATTGCAATTACGAATGCTTTTAAAGCGAAAAAGAAAAACAAAACCAAAAGTAAACAGATAGTAAAAGCATAAACAAGAGTACTTTGTGCAAAAGACGTGGTGCTCCACTCTAACCCAAATCCTTTACAGTTTATAAAAATAACTACATTTCATTAAATGGATGACCCGCTTAAGCCTAAAGCAGTGCCATTGGCGGCTGAGACTGTATTATGGTTTGAATTTTTATTAGATCCAGAGTTAATAACGAAACACTTGAAAAAAATAAATCCAGGTAAAAAAAAGTAAAAATATACCTATTTAGTATTCATTCACTTCAACTTATCCTTCTTAGATCCCTCTGCTTTAGAACTATTATCGCAATTCATTTCCATGGCTCCTGATGTGGTTTTTCCACAGTTCGATTTGACTAACACGGAACCTGCGCCTATGCCGGTAGCACCGCCAGTTGTACCAGCGAATGCAGAAGGCTTGTGTTTAACTCGGAAACAGTTAGCCTTAAAAGTTCTGGCTCTAAAAGTGGCAACTTGGCTCAAATGGAATTTGGATGTTTTCGAAAAAAATCTTGCAATACCCAAACAATTATTTTTACTTAGAGATCTGTGCACCATATGTTTGGGCAAACATGTTACGATACCATTTCCCAATGATTTTCAACCTAAAATAAGTAACCATCAAAAGATTCATTTATTCCTGTATTAAATATGTAAGTGAACAAAAAAATATTTTTCTTTTAGCTGCGGAAGGCAATGACAAGGCCGCCAAGTTTGCTTTAACTTTTTATCACCGCTGGGTATTAAGACTGCAAATTCTAAAAGATATTGCTATTAAAGCAGCCAGACCTAACATGGGCAATTTGTAAGGATTTTTTAGCAAACGTGCTTATACCTAAATAAATATATTTGTATGTGCACATATTTTTTAGGTTTGTCCCTCTGGAGCCAATGCATCAATTTTTTGCTCCTGAAATAAATCCCCAACCAAGTATTGAATATTTGCAAGAATTATGCAAATCGAATGATCCCTTCTACGTCTTTTCATATGAAACCTTTATACCACTCAATCCCAACGACGAAGCCAATATGACACAAAATTTCAGCGAAATGCTGCAAATATCTCCGGCTGAACTGAGGACACAGATTTATTTCGATTTGGTTAACTTCTATCTTTATACCAAGCAGTATCTTTTGGCTAGAGACGCTGTGAATGAATGTCGTCGTTATTTAAGTTTAACCAAGAATGAATATGAAATGATTGCTAAAATACCTTCGCAATTTGTTTTTTGTCATGTGAATGAAGATGAGTTGGAGGGATATTTGTTGGCATGCGGTGTTAGTGCTCAGTCGCAAACATTGACGGAACGTTTGAACATGTCGCAATTGACTCAGTATAAGGTGAGTGAGTTGCACAAATAAGATGTTTAAATAGAAACCACAAAAACCTATGAAGCAAAAAGGCCAAATTTGTGTGGGAATTTCAGAAACAATAAAGAATATATACATCTTCGCAGAGGAGAATTGTTACCAGATTCCAAGTGAGCTATAATAATTTTTATTCTTTCAGGATATTGTTGAAATCTTAAAATTAGACAATCGGAAACGTGAAATACCTTTGGTAAATAGACGTATATTAGAACTTGACATTGAAGGTGCCATATCACAAGGAATTTTAAAGGAAACTAAACAATTAGAAATGCAAGTGTCTGCACTTAACTTGGTGCGCAGTAAATTTGAGGAGGGCAACATATTCGCTAGTGTTGATTATTTTGAGAAGTACACCCAACTTAACTGTTTTTCGGCAATAGTAGAGGTAAAGAAAACAGATTTCCTATTCTAAATTTACTTAAAGAAATATTAAATTATGTTCCTTTAAAGGGTATAATGGATGTTTTACCCGTGTGTTCGTTAAGTGAACGGAATATCCTAAAGCAGTTTTTAATTGAATGTATTCTCAAGCATAAAAATAAACAATGGTTGCAGGAAATAATGCATTTGAATTTATTTTCACCGGCAGAACTAAAAGATTTTCTACAAAAAATACAAGAGCAAGAGCTGCCTCAACCCACTTTGGCCATGTTGAACGAGTGGAAATTCAATTCGAAAATGGCACGTATAGAAATTGGCTCGTTAGAGAGACAACTCATATCTTGTACTAATGCAAATACGGTTAGAAAACTACTTGTAAAATTAGCTGCCACAAATCCGTCTAAACCATTGTGGACGGTCAATCCCAGCTGGGAGATAGCTACACCGATTAAATCAGTGTTAATGTCAATGCAGAGGGGTTTTCTACAAGACTTTGCCTATGTTTTATTAGGCAAAGCTAGAGAGTTAACAGCCAAGGGAGTAAGTAAAATTAAATTTACTGCCAAAAATTAAAAGTTTTAATACAAATATACTTTTAGAATTATGAAGGTGCAGTATCTATGTTGAGCATTTTGAAATCAGAAACCCAAAGACCGGAACTATCAAATACCATCACAATTTCAAAATTGGGCAAATTGGTTAATTGGGAAATCTTACTTACACAAATCACTCAATGCTTAGACGAATGGCATAATAGAACTTTAGATCTACAATCCCTGGGCAATCGTTGCAAGCAATGTTTGCAATCCCTGCAAACAAATGATAACATAATACCGCGCATAGAAGTAAGTTTTTAATCTATTTGAATGATAATAATGGCTATAGCTATAAGTGCCAAATTTGTATTGTAGATTATTGAAAGCTGCGCTCTAATGCTACTCAATCTAAATGATTGGAATACTATTATATTACTGGATAAAAGATTACCCCAATTAGAACTACCAATAGCTTTTGCAGCTACCTTTCTGGATATGGAAAAAATGAAAGGTCCCAAAAAAATATGTCGTGATGTTTGGGATTTGGTTTTATCAATGTTTCTTAATACGTCGAAAAGAGGCAACAGTGTAAGCGGTGCCAATTGTGGAGGTAGTTCAAGGAATTCGCCCTGCTTAGCTGTTTCTACCAGTTTGCACCCATTTTTAAAACGCATACGGCATCAAATGTTATTTAATTTGGCAATTTCTATGTTGGGTAAAATTCATAATATTTTAAAAGATGATGCCAATCATGATTTAAATGGAGAATATATGCAGTTATGGCCAACTACCATAAGCAAGTTAGTTTTACTCAATAGCAACTTCTTTTTTCTTTTTTTTTTCTTTCTCTCTTTTAAGTATGAATTTGGTATATTTCATTATGATTTCAGTCCTATCGGTTATAGCTTAAGATCGGTTTGTGAAACATTACATTGGTTACTTACCGAAGCTTTGCAATATTATCCTCAAACTATACCATGGCTAAAAATGAAGGGGGATCTTGAATTAGGTGGGTTTTTTGAAATTTTGAATTATAAATTGGTTTCTTGAAACTTGATAAGTCTTGATGATCTACAAAAGAAATATAGGGAAAAATAATAAGTTAAACTTAAATTATCATTACTTTGTAAAATTTTTCAATGATATAATTAAAGACATACATATTGATACGCTTTACAAAAAAATCTTTCCTAAACTATTACTTGTTTTCTAGCAATTGGTAATAATGAAGCAGCAATGCGCTGCTACGTCAACGCTTTAGTAACTGGTACTGATTATTGCAATATTCCCTTGCAACGTAATGTAGCTGACGATTATATCATTCGAAAAATGATAAGATGTTCTTCAAATCTGGGCTGCCACATGCAAGCTACAGTCTTATGTCAGGTTTGTCTTTATTTTCTTTATTTTTTCATTTAAAATACATATTACTGCTCTTTAAGTTCTTAGAAGAAATTGATTATGGCATAGTGTTTAAAAATCTAACTGAAAAATGTGCAAATTTTACGGATGCCATGGATGCATACTATAATTGTATATGGGATACTACCCTTCTGGAATTTATAATTAATTTGCATGCAAAAAGAGGCGAACATAGTCGAAAACTGGAAGCTGTATGTACATAAATAAAAATGTTAATATTTAAAAATCTAGTTATCTAAAAAAAAATCTTTATATTTCAGATTTCCATAATGGGCACTTTAGAATTAAATGCCAATAACAATGATGAAATCAAGCGTGAGGCGGCCTCTATAAGAAAATCTCGCTTTCTTAGAGCTTTAGCGAAGCAGTATTTACTTTAATATACGTACATTTATTCAATTTCTTACTTTTATTTCATAACAGTAGCATTTAAGACAAAATTGTAAATGCAATAGAAAAGAAGACATTTATAAACAAAAAATGAAATCACCCCTTTGATATTTACCTATGAAATTTATTTAGGGCGTCTGCCTCTATTAGAAGCAGCAGCTTTAGATTTCTTTTGGCTTGCATTCTTTTTATCTTCATCGGCTTTCCGCTTTGGTGTGCCGGTAGAAGGTAAAACTTTAAAAAAGCTATCAAGCCGTCCTTGAGTTTGGGATTGTTTTGATTTTAATATCTTTTTAGCGCCGGATCTTACACGATCTTCATTGAATTGCCGGTCACCACACAAAAACTTAACCAGTCCCTCTTCGTCGGGTTCAATCCATTTAAACTACAAATATTACAAGCTTAATTAAAAATTCTAATATCTAGACAAAAAAAAAATTATAACATACATCTAGTTCAGATGGATCTTGAATTTCAGGCGTAATAAATAGTTGGCGAGCCACATCATAATTCCAATTTTCTGGCACGGTATATTTTTTGCGATCAATATTTTCTAATATAGTTTCTATATCCCGATAACTGTTCATTAGTTCTATGGCACGTTTGGGTCCTATGCCCTTGATGCCTTCGCAATAATCGCAACCCAACAATATACAAAGATCAATGAACTCTTTGCTTGTAAGTCCAAAACCTTCTAATACCTTATTGTAATTGATCTCTTTGACTGGCATTTTGCGTGCCTCGCTAAAAGTCAAATGCCGTAATAATACCGTGGAACCAAATGTCAAGGCATCCATATCTTCGGTGGCTGTGGCGTAAACTTTTCCCGCCTTCACTAGAGCTGCACATTGAGCTTCCGCTTCACATGGCGCTTCTACAAATGGTACTCCCATAAGCTTTAACAATTCTTTGGCCTCATTCGCATGATCTTTAGTTACGCGCACTAAACGTCTATTAAATTTATCCATGTCTGCCTCATTACCAGCTTCTGTAGCCTGTTGTAGAGCTTTTTGAGCCTCTTCGCGTCTTTCAGCTCTTTTAGCTAATTCTCCGGACTTCAAGTCTGGTGGTTTGCCATCGAAAACATATAATGGCTTAATGCCATTATCCAAAAGGCGTATAGTGCGATAAAACATACCCATTAAATGTGAGGTAGTCTCGCCATCTACGTTAGTGAGCTGTGCTCCTTCTGCTCGTACCGCTATTAGAAACTGGTACAAGCACATGGAAGCATCAATTGCTACTTTTCGACCGAAATAATGTTTAATTTCACTTTCTTTTATAGCCTGCGGACACACATCGGCTATTAGCTTCGAGAGGCCTAGAATTCCCATGGTAATTTACACTTAAATTCACAAAATATTATTTTTCGCAACGATTTAAAAAAGACGCGTACCGCACAGATAAAGGGCGGCATAAATAAACCGTCGTTGCCAGACCTAGCAATTTGGATGATTATTTGTCGATTATTACGTACCAAGGCATATTAAACAGGTACATGCATCAGGCAAATTGCTCATCCGCTGATTTTTGTTTACACGTTTATAACGAAGAATTTATTTGACAATTACTTTTGTGCCTTGTTTGATGCATACAATTTTTTGACAATTACTTTGTAAAACTATGTGAGAAGGACAGAGTTGCCACGGTGTTTTCTCTAATGCGTGTACCTAGGCCTTGTCAAGAAAATAATTTTAAGCAAGGTTTTTGATCTGTAACTTATAACTGTGTAAAGTATTTAGACCACAACGGTTGTTTCAATACATAGGTTACGTAGTAAATTTTCTGACTTGCCGGGAAGATATATATCATCTAAATAGCGCAATTTATTTTCGACAGTAGAGGGATATGTAAACATATTTCATGTGTATGATCAAGGCACATTAAATACAGGTACATGCATTAGATGCACTCTGTGCTTCTCACTAAGTTTTGCAAAGCAGTTGTCGAAAAATTTTATGCATAAAACAAGGCACAGAAGTAATTGTCAAATGAATTCTAAGGTATAAACGTGTAAGTGGCATTTCACACTATGCCTTTTTAGCCTGCCTTATTTTGACAATTTTCTTTTAAGCCCCCTATGAAAAATCGCGCACAATTACATTGACTTTTTTTCTTCATGCCTTTTTGACAATTATACACACGCTTAATGCCGATAGTACGAAAAAGGCAAAGAGAAAGCTTTCACAAACAAACTACAAAAGCCTGCCTTCAGAGGCAAGCAGAAAAGGCACGGTGTGAATTTTGTTTGATGTGCATTGTGTATGACAATACAATTTTTACACGATTACATTGCTCATTGTGGTACATAATTTGTCCCCTTTGAAGATACTTGAAAATGCAACTCTGCGTTAAGGAAAAAACGAGATAAATGGTAGAGAAAAAGAAAATAAGGCGAAGAAAAAGTAGTGAATTTTTTATTTAGTTGAGTATTTTCCATAAGCATGTCGGCCGACGGTGAAAAAGATAAAACCATTGAAAATATGGTATGTAATTAGTAAAAAAATGCAGAAATTATTTGAGAAAAGTATAATCCATCAATAGAAGTTAAAAAGTTGATGTAATTGTATGGATAAAATGTGAAAATTCGTAAATAAAAATTTCGAGCGCGTCACATCGCGAAAAGGAATCTCCCAAAAATTTACACAACGACGTTTTTAGTTCATCTTTGCGTTATTAGCTTTCTTTTTTTTCTTTCCATCTATTCTTATTGTGTATAAACATGGCGTCGGTCCATTTTCCACGGTGTTTTTTTTAATGTTTTTGTTCGTTCTTTTTTCTATCCTATAATCCGAAATGCATGCATTTGTGTGTGTTTGTGATTCTATGTTTATGATGAGCGCGGTATTGGGCGAATTGATTTAAATTAAGTGTATAAAGTGCGCGTTGAAGTTTGTTAAATTTTGGCGAATATAATTTGCGTGCGTGTCAGTGTTGCCAAGTGTTTTATAGAATATTAAGAAAAGAAGTTTCAAGAAAGATCCATATATTTCAATTTTAATGATGTTTACACAAGCTTTAATCGATTTAAAAATACCAAAATACGTACATATAACGTGCTAAGTAGCACTCGGTTCTTATAAGAATGAAACGTTGAAGATAAATAATGAAATGCGGCTAAAAGAAAATAGAAGAAAACAAAATGCAAATATGTACATAATACGCACTCACACGTACATAAACGTATTGTATTCTAAATATAGATTTATTTAAACAAAAACTGCCATATGTACGCTTTTCGCATTGTACAATGCTACCAGATGAATAGATATAGAAAAATATTTTGATATATTGAAACCCAAGACTGTTCAGCAATTAAGTTTTACAATATTGTCTGATAATCTTTTTCAGGAAACTGAAAAAAATGAGGAAACAAAAGTTGTGGATGCAACAAATGAAAAGCCTGTTGAAAATGATAAATCTAATGATGATGGCGGCGATGAAAAACCAGCAACCGAAACTGAAGCTGTAGATGAGAAAACTAACAATGAAACTGGTGCACAAAAAATAGATGAAACCGACAAAAAAACTAAGGAAGATGAAGGTGAGTTGAAAGATATCATAATGCATAAAATCTTTAGATTTGTTGAGTAAAATTTAATAGTAGGGGGTAGGATTTTCCGAAAATTTTCCTAATTTTCTCTTGCAAATACTGTCAAGTCAGCAAAATCAGTAATTTTTTTATGCTTACATATCTATGTATAATTTGTTTGATATGTACATATATACACCTTGAATAGGTATCTTTAGAAAATTCACTTAAATAAAATTTTTAGAAATTATTTCCATTGGCATTTCTGTAGTTATGTATGATATTATGTTGATTAGAATGGAGACTTTACTTTAGTCGATTTGGTTGAGCTGTTTGGCACCTTCGTTTTCGTGAGCTCGAGTTCAAATCGCATCTCAGATAAAGCTAGGAAATATAATTTTTCACCTTGGTATTTGTTCATGCTTAATTTGTCTTTAAAAATTAAGTTCAGTAAGAACCAAGGCATATCAAATAAAAAATTCACTATTATTCATGGTTTATTCGAGTCCGTTTAAGTATAAACTTTCCCAAATGTGAATATAATTTTTTTAGGTATTATTTATTTTGGTTTCATTTTTATTTACTAACATTTTTTTAAATTGTTTTCATAAGAAATATCTGATGAAGTTCCAGAAGATAAAAAAAGTTCAAATGATAAAAAAGAGGATTCTCAAGAAGATAAGAAATCCAATGACATCAAAAATGATGAAGCTGAAGAAAAAGATTCTGTCAAAAATGGAGATGTAGACAACAAAAAAGAAGCAAAGGAAAAGGATGAAGATGAAGAGACAGATCCGAAAGTTGATGAGAAAAAGAAGGAAAATACGGAGGTACCAGAAGACGATGAGAATGTTGTAGCCTTGGCTGAAATTGATAAAATCAATGAAAATATTAACAAAACTAGAGTAGATGGCTTACAAACTTTGCATGCGGTAAGTTGTCGTATTCACAGACACGCAGTCATTTTGTAAGAACTATTCTTAACTGCAAAGTTTTCGATTTATTGTAGATATGTTTTGGTTCACAAGGCAAAAATAATGTGGTCAAGAAGAATTTGCGCTCCTTTGCTGGTTTTGAATTTGAAAAAGATTCATCGGAATACAAAAAGAAATTTGAATCCATAAAAAAAATAGATTTAAAACAATTGAAGAATATTTGCGACATTCTATCGCTTGAACGTAAAGGATCTAAGGAAGATGCTGCAAATCGTATTCTAAAATTTCTAATGGAACCAGATGAGTCGCTGTGTGTGGAGCCATCTCCGGAAGATGAAGAAATGGAGGAAGACGCTCCAGAAGAAGAGGAAGAGGAGGAAGAACCCAGCGAGGATGAAAAGCGAAAAAGCAAGTCCAGTGGTAGATCTGGAGGCAGATCAACATCTGGCCGTCCTCGCCGAGCTACTGCTGGAAAAAGTAATTTATTAACCATACTATAACCCTGACATTAAGCAATATGTGTGTTAATTTTTTTTCAGAAATGTCGGCATATGTTGATTTCTCTAGTTCGGATGAGGATGCACGCAAAGTAATACCAGCTAAACGAAGACGGAATAATGATGAATCTGAATCTGGTTCTGATGTAAGTTATATCGTGCTTTTTTTTAATAATAATAAAATATATTGTCTTCTTAGTATAATCCTTCTGGAAATTCTGATTCTGATGGTGGTAAAGGACGAAAAGCAGCAGCCGCTGCAGCTCGAGGAGCTCGTGGGCGACCGGCACGTAAATCACGTAGAAGAAATTCTGATTCTGAAGAAGAATCTGAACTTTCGGAAGCTGAAAGCGATGTAAGTGTGCTGTGTTAATTGAAATTATGTATAAAAAACACCAACAATAATTATTGCAGGCGGCCCCCAAACGCAAGCGTCCTTCAACTGTCGTTGGAAAACGAGGTCGACCCGCTGTCTCCCCTCGTGGTAGAGGTCGTGCTGCCGCAAGCAAGCCTTCCGGTAATAAACGCAAAGGAAAGGATTCAGAAAGTGAGGACGAAGAAGTTTCCGAAGATGAGGAGGAGGAAGAAGAAATGTCTGATTTGGGAAGTGAAAAAACTGAGGTATGTTGTAAACAATCAAAGATAAATAAAAATGTAAATGAAAGAATACATACTGAATTCTCTTGTATTAATTCTCTTAATTCCTATTCAAGGAGGAAGATAAATCAAAAAAGAATAATAAGAAACCTGTAATACCTGCGAAAAATAACAAACCCAATAATAAAGCACCATTAAAACGTGAGTATAAAGCTCAAAATGGCTTCAATGTTTTTCTTATTATTGTTTATTATTGTTTTTTGTAGCAACTGGACGTCCTAAAAAATCGAAGAAAGAATCCTCAGGAGATGAAAAAGATGACAGCGATGAAGACGAACCATTAAACAAAAAGGGGAAAGCTGTATTTCCCACGGTAAGTGTGTGCAATTTTTTTTAACACATCTTACTAAACATTCTTTATGCCAGTTTCAATTTATTGTAAGAAATTTTAAAGTATTTTTTAGCATTTGTTTTCTAAAAACATTGAGTTTTGTGAAATTTGTGTATAAAATCAACGTAGAAACGATTGCCCTAGGGACTATTTATAAATACATATTTTATCCGAACAAATTAAAAAAAAAATAGGTTGCAGGAGGTATCGAACATATAACTTTCAAATATCCAATAGCGTTGCCATCTATGCTTTTTTTTATTAAAGATTTATTTTATATTTCGAGGCAGAAATGCATGAATACCTGTTATATACAAATCGCGACTTGGTACATACTTAGTTTAAAAAGATCAGAAAAATATCTTGTACAATCAATCACCTCTTGAGAGAGAAAACAATTGTTCATATATTCATTGATTTAAATGGCAAATTAAAACTATAACCCAGCAAAAATTAAATGAATGTGTTCAAAATGAAAGTGTTTCATGATTTCTTGGGCATTTGTTTCTTCGAATGCATTCTGAATGTCATCGCAAATTGTAAATAATGCTATAGTTTTTGAACTCATTAAAAACGCATGCGACAAACTGGGAAATATATTGAAATAAATATCCAGCAAAAAAGGCATGCAAAAACGGAATTAAATCATCACATTCGGGAATGTTCTGTATTACACGTGGAATGAAAACGTGCGGAATTGTCATAGAATTGTTGTTGGAAATATGTATTTATAACAATGCTATGGCAATTCCAAACTATTTAATTTCATGTGGAATACAGAACATACCCGATTGACATATTTTCATAAAACAAGTTTTATCTCCAACAAATATCAAGAACGGCACGGTTCGTATCCTGGCGCCACAATATTTTTTTTATGTTTTGTATTTACATGAAAAAAACGTCATAGAATCAGGGAACTTTGCATGGGTTCTAAGCACTCTTTTAAATGATGAGCAGTTTTGTTAAATGTGAACCCATGCTTGTCAATCACAACCCTGTGTTAAAATCATGCGCTTTCTGCACCTAAGTTGAACCAATTCATTTGCAGTAGAACCCATGCATTAACTATTTCGTTTGTATGTATTTTTTTTGCTGTGAAATTCAATATTAATTAAAAATATTCGATATGAATTTTTAAATTTATTTCAATAACTTTCGTTTTAGGATGAACAAATTCGTGCTTATGTTAAAGAAATTCTAGATAAGGCCAACCTGGAGGAGATAACTATGAAAACTGTTTGCAAACAGGTTTACGCTAAATATCCAGATTTTGATTTAACAGATAAGAAGGACTTTATTAAAGCTACAGTAAAAGCGGTATGTGTAGTTTGGAAATAAAATGACAATTAACTTGACAAAATTTATAATTTTATTTCAGCTGATTGCCGCTTAAAAATTCGATAATCCCTTATCTTCTTTCTTTAAAAAATGAATCCTGTTTAATTTTAATTGTTTTCAAAAGAACCAACAACAAACGTTTTGTATAAGTTTTTCTTTATTTTTTTAGTTTATAACCTAAAACTACTACTGTGTACGTGTGCAAATCTGCAACAAAATGTTGTCTATTTTTTTGAAAATGATACATTACATTATTATATAAATAATATATTTAACCCACTTTTAAAATTTAGGTTAGTTAAACCGTAATCGTATGACTTATCTTAAAGCAAAGCAACATTTTGTTTTCGATAAAATTGTAATTTCTTATGAGTTTGAAATATTATTTAACATTTATTATCTGTTTAATATACTCCACATTTATAAAAATGTATGTATATTAGTAATGCAAAATCTAAAGAGAAATAAAAAAGAAACCATTCTACAATACAATATAAAGTCAAAAATCAATTTCATATGTTTTATTTTCATTTAAGTAATGGTCATTACACGCGTCAGTACAAAATGAACATTATAAGAAATATTCTCAAAAAAACAAGTATTTTTAATATTCGAGGAATGAGACGAGACGCATAATCAAAAGAAAATAAATTATAATTTTCAATTCAAAAAGCACAGTCTCATGAGATCGAAAGAAAATCTTCGTTAATCTGATTTTATTCAAAACAATAAAATACAAGAATTTGTTATTGTCTTCAATACAAACGTACGTTTTCTCTCGATGCAGTGAGACAGGCTGATAATTCCGATATTCTCCTTTTTTACCTTAACAAAACTTTATTTTCGATAATTGGCCGGTTTCCCTTAAAACAAAAACATAACATAGTTATTAATTAAACTCTAAAGAAACTTTCAAAAAATACCGAAATAAAACCATTTATTACTTCAAAAATTAAAAAAAAAACAAATTCAAATAGAATAAGCATCGAAGTGAGAATTAATCCAAAATAGTTCGTGTCAATATCCCAATAAAAACAAAATTACACATTAATATTTTATAATGCATTCAGTTTGATGTTAACGATGAATGTGGAATGTATGTATGTGTATCATTTCTTTCGAACATCCAATAGAATTAAAAAAGTAATAAAATACTAAATTTATTAATTCATTGTAAATTATGTTTTATTCGATGTTCTCTAAAAATAAATATTGTAAAATTAATAAAAAAAAAATAATTTTTAATTTTGGGTTTAAACTTTGGAAATTTATTATAATTGTGGCATAAAAATTAGGTAAAAACGCTCTACACCTAAAAGGCCATGTCAGATACAACTTTTGCTTGGCGTTGCGTTGAAGATTCGCTTTGACATCTAATATGAAATGTACATGCTTATATGAAACATGTCACATGAAGTACTTTTAACTCAAAGCGAAGCGATAAGTTAGACAACTCTCAACTTTTTGCGTGCTTTAGCAATCAGTTGGTATAATTATAATTGTATTAAATTTTAGCCATAGAAATGTACTCTAGTAATACTATTTTGGCCTTGCAGGCTTACTGTATTACAAACTATATTTAAATAAATTTACATAAAAAACGAGTAAGGGGCATCTTAGTAATCGAATTGTACTGTATTTCATACATTAAACGAAGCAGTAAAACAAAAAGTGAGTGTTGTCAAAGTTTTTATTGTGTCATACACATTTTGCTTTACGTTTTTCTGCCAATGCTAGATACGTCACGCAAAACGTTGAAGTTGTATCTGACACTCTCTGAGCGTATAGCACACGATATGAAAAATGCCACAGGCGCATGTGGCTATGAGAGACACATGCTAGACTTTTTAAGCCTAAAAAATATATTTATTGTTATAAAAGTAATGCATATACTCGTACATAAAATACTAAACCAAAAACAATACAAATTCTTCTAACTATACCGACAGAATCTTCGTTGAATTCATATACATATGTAAATAGCTAACAATTAATGGGCCTAATTACAAGTGTCGTATTTTGACTTCGACTACGACAATTTTCTAATAGACTAAAGAACACTGCAAAATTTTTTCTTTAATCTAGTACAAATTCGTCGTAGTCGAATTCGAAATACGACACTTGTAATTAGGCCCAGTATATTTTACGTGTATTTTACAACTTACCAGCATATTAACCGTATAACAAGGCACAACTCATAGTTAGATATATTTGCGACTGATAGAAAAAGTTATTTTTATCATTTAAATTAGTTTAGTTATTATCAGGGCTCGGATTTCTATGAAAAGTCATCTATTTATT
This sequence comes from Nowickia ferox, assembly GCA_936439885.1. Lineage (NCBI taxonomy): Eukaryota > Metazoa > Arthropoda > Insecta > Diptera > Tachinidae > Nowickia > Nowickia ferox. Next base: position 9,764,959 of record OW387027.1, on the reverse strand, counting down.
TTGCAGTTGTTTTTAATATTGCTGTACATGCAGAAATGCCGTGTAAAAGATTTTTGGTAATTTTATTGTAATTTTTTGCACGTTTTAGTTTAAGCTCATTTTTTTATTGTTTTAAGTAATTTGTTGTTATCATTTTTCCACTTTTTGGGTAAGTTTTTCATTACTTTAGGTCATGTTAAAAAATTTTTGACAAGGCCCCATTACACAACCGAACCATTTGGAAAATGCGCGAAACTAAATGCATTTGACAGCAGTCAGTAGCAAGTAGGAGAAGAAGAGAATACATAGTTAGAAAAATGTCAAACTTTTATTTATCCACTAGACGAACCCATGAATCCAGAAAACAAGATTGCGCAGGTCCGTTATTTTATTTCCTGCTTATGACGTAGACATAGAATTTTGTTGTAAGCAAAGTACATGCATTTGTTTGTGGAATGTGCTCCTCTCTCTCACACACTTTTTACAACAAACACACGCTGAGTGCGCAATCTTGTTTTTTTGATTCACGACACGAACCTCATTAAAATGTCTTAGCTGCGATTACCAAACAGCACCTTAAAAGCAACACTGTTCAATGCTTTTCATTTTACGCGCCAATACGTATAACATATGTACATATACATATATGTATGTACATATAAATAACAAAAAAGGCTAACAAGAGCCGGCGTACACATTATAATGACTTTGCATAAGGTTTTCTCGAATTTATTTTACTGTTCTTGGAATATTTTTATGCACACTTATTAAACAGCATATCAGCATTAGGTTTCCGGAAAAATTAAAGCAAGCAAGAATATATTAATTTTCTTGGACACTTCAACTCAACAACCGCACAGTTTGGATAATGCGCGAAACTAAATGCATTTCACAGCAGTCATTAGCAATGAACTTGATAGCGTAGTAGGAGTGCTTCCGAGCACTTTTTATGTATAGGTATGACGAACTACAAAAAAAACGAACATTAGACGGCGTACACAAATTCTAATGACTGATATACTAGATTTCTGGATATATAAATTTTCTTTGCTACTTAATCAAGAATATATTAATTTTCTTTAGTATTTCTAGGGTTTTCCTTTATTAATTTTCTTAAGACACTTCAACTCAACAACCGAACAGTTTGTGAAAATGCACGAAACCAAATGCATTTGACAGAAGTCATTAGCAATGAATTGTTTGCGAGGTAGAAGTAAGACAAGTGTCAAACTTCTTATATATTCACTACACGAACCTAATTAAAAATTCTTAGCTATGATTACCAATTGTGCTTCCGTGCACTTCTATGTACATATAATTATAAAGAACTACAACGAACAAATAAAAATCGAACAGCAGCCGGCGTACACAAATTAAACCAATTCTAACGACTTTGCAAACGAGTTTTCTCAAATTTATATTACTCTTCTTTGCATGTTTTTATGCACACATATTAAACAACATATCAGTACTAGATTTTCGGAAAATTAAATAAATATTCTCTATTGCTTAAGCAAAAATATATTAATGTTCTTGGACACTGAACAACCGAACAGTTTGGAAAATGCGCGAAACTAAATACATTTATTTGATAGATCTAATTAGAAATTAACTTGTTTGCGAAGTAGGAGAGGAAGAGAACTGTAAGCAAATGCTTCTATGTATGTGTACTTTGATGACATTATTTTGGAAATGGTAAGTATGGTGGTAATGGAAATAATAAACATTTTCACCTGCTGTTTAATAAATTAATTGTGAATTTAACAAGTAAAATTTGCTGATTTCTTGATTTGATAGTTCTAATGCAATTTGAAGTTTCTAAAAAAAATTCGCACATTGTGAACTTACTTAGTTGTCAAATTTTTATTATGGATTACAACTTTTTCACCATGAGACAACTGCTTTTTATCGGATGTATTTCGGTTTTTTTTTCGAGTGTTGTATTAGTTTGTGCTTCATTATTCCAGACGCCAACCAATCCCATTTTTCAAGCATTATTGTTGCCACGTTAACAAAACATGAAATCTATAAAAAAAAGTACAAGGCCAAAACTAAAAATATTTTGTGATGGCTACTATGGTTTCAAAAAACATAGCATTTATAAAAACCTTTTCTCTTCGAGCATTTTTTCGAATACAAATAAAATTAGTTGTAATTCAGAATACCAAAAACAGTTAAGTTGTTTTAAAATTAAGTTGCTACAATTTCAATTAAATTTAGTTGAGTTGTAAGCCATGACAGGGGGTTTATTTTGTAGCGAGGGTGAGCGAGTTTATCCATCGCCAGTCAATTCTCATGCTCTCTATGTTGCTACCCAAGGACCAAAACAAATTAGTCTATAGACTTGACTAAAGGGACTGTTCGAAGACTAAATCACGGTAAAAAAATATCATGCAAACCATATTCTTAAATACAATTTTATGTTCTCTGGAAAATATTTCTAACCAAAATAGGTTTTGTTTTTTTTTAACACAAATTAAGTAAAAACGGTATTATTTGTTTTTATTTTTCACTTTCGTACAAATTTGGACTCTGTGACACAACTGATTATTATGTGACGGAATTCGATGTTTAAAAACGAATCGATTTTAAGTACAAATAGGAAATTTTTCAAAAGTCGTTCATTATCGACATGTGTAACGTAGTGCAACAGCTTAAGGTTTAAAAATATTTGTACATATTTTAGTAAAATTGTAAGCATTTCAAGTATCAAAACTGATTAATATCCATTTAATTCTTTATAAACTTTAAAGCATTTGAAATTGATACGAGTTTGTATAAAATTTGTGTACATTTATTTATAAAAAATCTATTGCAAATTTAATTTTCTTAAAAAATAGTACATACATAAAATTTTTAAATATACATATGTATATTTAAGAAATAAAAATCAATAAATGTCCTGTAAATAAAGGAGAATATTCACACGACAGAGAAATGTACATATGTATATTACATACATAAATCGAAATTGTAAAATTTGAAAAAAAAGAACAATTATAAAACAGTAATTTATTATTTAAAAAATTGTCATGTGATTGCGAATTTAGCAAGATAAAATAGAAATTATTTACGAGTACTTACCTAGTATAATGCCATACTATCTATGTATGTATGTATGTATATTTACATACGTAGCTTTAATATTTTATATTGTACAAAATTAATTTATTTAAGTAAATATGTATATAGGCTTTTTGGAATCTTTTTCTTTTTTGATTTTTTAGTGAATTAATTTGTATTTTTGTAATATATTGGTTTTTTAGTAAATTTAGTAATTTAGATATTTTCATGAATTTCTTTATCGAACATCAATTTTTTAAAAGTCAAAACAATCGTATTTTTCGGCAATTACAATGTTTTTTTTTGTCATAAAAAATTCACCGCTTTTAAAAGACAGAGAAACGCGTTGATTTTCTCACGTTTAGTTCATTTTAGAAATGTATGGTAAACAAAAACAATTTTTGAAAATGTTGTTTTTGTTTTAATGGGAATTTTCACTTTTTCTACGCGTTTTCCAGAATAGCCACCCGTATCACCTTATCACCTACATACATATGTACATGACTTCTTTTCATATTAAAACTCTTGTCAAACTTTCGTTTTTCTATTTGATCAAAAAACTATTTTGGCTTTCATAATGTAACGGTTCTTTTCATATCAAATAATTATGATAAGAGAGTGTAAAATCTAACGCTAAAAATAGCAGCAAAACCTGTTTGTGCTTTTTATATTTTATTTCGTTTTTTCGCAAAGCTCTTATTACAAGCTTTTTAAAATAAACCTTCTTGGTAGTCGGGTAAAAGTGCAATAGACACTAGGCATAAAGAAGTAAAATATGAAGCGTGGAAATCATTACAGTGATGAAAAACGAGAACTGGTTGAATAAATGATTGTGGAAGGCAAAATTTAAGCCGAAATGGGGCAATTACTTAAAGGCTATACTTTTTACTGCGAAGCAGTAAAACGAAAAATATTTTGTGAACGAATAGGATCAGCAGTGATATATGTATGTACATATATGGTGGCAAGGAAAGGGAATATGTCACGCCCTCCACTTACTATATTAATTTTTTACACATATTTTAAACGCGAGTTCAAATGAAATAAAAATAATAAAATAAAGTGGGTAATTCTAACTTAACTGCCCAAAAATAACGTACTTTTTTTTAATACCTTGCACCGGTCTATTCGACCTTGCTAGAGAACCTTTTTGATATTTGCGAAAAGTATAAAAATATCTGCATGCCACAAATCACTATTTTGCGCATGATGAAAATTTTTGATTTTTCAAGAATCTGATCTTGTGAGTACAATACATATACATACATTTTATATATACGGCATACGGTCCAGCAATATTGGTGAAACATATATGGTTTAAAAGACATTTTTGTGTAGATATATATGCACAATGTAAATGTTTATTTAAATTTTTTTTGGCTCAATCAAAATCAGTAAAAAGCGATTAAAATTTGCTTAAAAAAAAAAAACAAATTTCTTCTTTGTTTTTGTGTTGTACACATGTGCTTATCATAAATAAAGACATATTAGTTGTCAAGTGGTCTAATTTATACAACCGGGCGATCCTAGTACAAATACTACATACTAATATTTGCAAATGCTGCTGTAACACTGTATGTATTTTAAAAATCAAATTATGTTTTAAAAACTTGCTAGCCAGCCCCCATAATCACATTTAAAATATTTTTGTGATTAATATTTTTTAAGAAAAAAGTTTTACATATGTATATACATATACTAAAATATGTACTAAATTCGCAATCATGTGAAAAAATTTTTAAATATATGTATGTATGTATGGTTTTTAATAATATAAAAAAATAAAATTACTTTTAATTTTCATCAATGATTGCTTGAACTATAGTTGAAGAAGTATTCAAGTAAACTCTGTGCGTTCTCAAAGCCCATGTTATATGTAGTATATATGTACATACATATGCAACTAATGTGACTTGTGATAGGCCCTGTTATTATATTTTTCCTCCTCATTCATCCCATACACCCGCCACTTAGAAAGCCAAGACACTTTCTAGACTAAAGAAATATTAAAAAATATTAAAAAAAATTAAATGAATTGTATAGAATAGTATATAGTATGTACATATATGGAATTGAATGTTGTATAATTTTAATACAATATGATCAGAGAATTATATGCTATATATGTATGACAAAAATTGTAGAGTTAAAAAATTTTATATGGCAAATGGCATACATATGTAGGTCAATTATCATTATACATATATTTTTGAATGGGAAATATTTAAAATATTTTATATATTTGATTTGTTGTTAAGCTATACATACCATTTAAGGTAATAAAAATCAATTTCTAGAAGAGGTTTTTAAAAAGTTTAATTTTGTCTAAAAAAACCTTTGCCTGGACTTCTGTCTTGCAAGTGCTGTAAATAGTTTTATGAAAATAAAAAAAATACAATAAAACGCCACAATATGTATATTCCATATTCCTCTAATACATAATAAAATATGAAATATAATAATTTATATTGAACATAATTAAGGTTTTTATTTTAATATTTGTAAAACTGTCTTAAGTTATTATTATTTATTCAATTTTAAACAATTTTCCCTTTCTAAAAGTTCGAAAGAAAAAAAATGTTGCAACATCTTTTTTTTTTAATTTTTGTTTTAAATTTTCAAATACTTAACTTATTAACTACAAAATTTTAATAATTTCATTTAAACAAGACGTACTGTTTGTTTGTTACTGTTAGTTGTTTGAATATGTATTAAGTTTTATATTGTTCATTATTATGTGAAATTCAAAAATATAAATATTTCGCATTTTTTAAGAAGTAAATCTTACCATAAATCTTTAAGCTTTATATGCGTTTATTTTGTATTATTTCGTTCGAATGTTTTATATTGAGAGGAAGTGGTTTTAAGCTGGAAATAGATTTGATACATGGAAATCTGTCTATATATATATATATATGCTAATATGTATACAATAGATTAATACAAGAAATATTGAATATATTGAAATGAATTTTTACCAAATCTTACCACATTTAATTGCTTGTTTATACAAAACATAAAATCATTGAAATAATTATGAATTTTTTGGGTTTTAGATATTTTAGGTAAAGCCGAAACTTTGATTGATGCATATGAAGAAAATACCTAGAGATAAAAATAAAAAATATTTTTTTTTATAAATGAAAAAGAAGAATCTGTCAAGATATTGGTGCAATCTTTTAAGAGAAAATTCGCACAATTCTCACATGCGAAATCCATGCCAACGATTGTTCTAAAAGATCTGGCGACAGGAGGAAGAGGAAGCTGCAACTCACATCCTCTGCTCGGCCCTCGGCGTAGAATTTCGACTGTATTATCCTACCAGAATTGGATGCTTTGGAAGGATACAGCTAAGCAAACTGACAGTTTTTCTTTAATCTAGTACAAAATCGCCGTAGTCGAAATACGACACTCGTAATTAGGCCCATTAAAGCACTTCGCTGCTATCGCAAGTTAAAAAAGATACCACGAAGAAGTATGAGGTTAATAGAACATTGTTACACTAAGAGCAGGCTTTCAATTTGTACTGTAAAACGACATAAACTTTAACAATAACTATTTATAAATACCGGTGGTATCCTTTAATCAAGGGAAGATTCGAATTCGAAAGAATAGGGACACAATAAAGACCACCTTGTTTATTACATAAAATAAACAAAAATGTACGAGTATAGTTCTAGTGTAGAAAAATATTCTCAATTATTATTGTATTCTTCTTCTTTGAAAAGAAAAAGAAATAAATGCACCATTTTTCACTATAACACAAAACAAAGAGAGACCGACCCCTTTTCAATTTACACTTTTGTGTAGACACAATTATCAAAGGATAAAAAGCTGCAATGTATGCCATTTTCCGTTTTTTTTATTTAAACAAAAATATAAATTTAATGGTATTTTAAAGCAAATATTTTTAACACAAAATAAACCGCCATTAGGTTAATATAATAAATAAATAAAAAACAAATTTACTCTGAGTTGCTAGTATCGCAACTTTAATGTTCTAAAATATACTCGTATGAAAATAAAATTGATTACAACAGAAAGAAATGCAAATTGTTTCCAATAAACCCCAGAAAAAATGTTAATACATACAATGTATTATCAAAATATGCATGTATGACAATGTACTACCGATGTTTACTTCTTACGAAAGCTTTTCTTATGCATCTTTTTTGAAAAAGAATTAAAACATCCTGTAAGACATTTTATATGTTTGTTACAAAAAATGTGCAGTAAATAATATATTTGTTTTTGTTTTGCCATAAACTTAATTTACGATTAAAATTAAATATTTTTATATAGAAAAGTTTTTTTTTTCATATTACATATACGTACGTACTCCTCTTACCAGTATATTATTTTGCCATTAAGACGGAACTGAAGAAGTTGAAGTCATCATCCTCATCTACTGTACTGCTCCATTTCCATTGTCAGCTTTATAATCCCCTGTAGCATCAACAGTTGTTAGTCTCAAAACTCTCTGTCTAAAGAATAACACTTAACAACAAAGTTGGGTTTGGTAGGATTTTGAAATACATATATATGGATATATATATATATATATATATTTGTAATATATGCATGTATATATTTTTTTACTCAAAATAAAAGTTGTATTGCAAGTTTATGTGGTTAATTTTATGTTGTATTTTTTTTTAAATTTTTAAATATTTAATATAAAATTTTATATGGGGGATAAATAATTGAGATATATGTAAAATATATGTATGTATGTATGTATATGTAGACACCTAGACTTTTTGACAGCTCTTTAAGAGAATGGTTTTAAAGGAGAAAAGGATACCCGTAAAATTTTCATCAAAATAAATAATTGATTGATTAATTTAAGAATATTACACACCAGAATTTAAAGTTGGCATAAAAATAAGAATACCTAAAAAAATTAATAAAAATGTAGTATGTAATTGGGATCTTTAGCGGGCGATATATTTTCTATTGGAACAAAGAATATTTTCTTTTTCACATATTATGCATATAGACCTAGCTTAACCAACTAGCAAACAAAAATTTCTAGTACATTAAAGGATAATTACTTCAATTCCACTACGACGATTTTGTACTAGAAGAAAGAACATTAAAACATTCATCCTCATTCCAGTTGACGACATCGACGTCACTTTAACCCAATACCAAAAAATTGGGGCTTGTGTTGTGTACCCGTTGTCGAAGACAACTGACTCCTGTTGGCAAGTTTATATTTTCTAGATCTTAGGGAATGAAAATAAATTGCCAGTAGCAACAAATTGTTATCGAGAGCGAATAAATAAGTCCCAATATTTAAGTATTGTGTTATTTTTTTAAAATCGAAATTGCTGCATTTTTCTATACATTAGCGGTTATATGCATAATGAAAAACTGGCATGAAGTTAGCATCGAGCCTTTTTTTCCGATTTTATCGTAAGCGACATGTTATCGAGAATAGACTTTTTTATTGAAATTAAAATTTTATGGGCCTACCCATAGTTTAGAATTATCGAAATGCCAAAATTGTTGATAACTTTTAAGATACGGGCTAGCATGAGAGAAGATGCATGCAGTGATATTTTCTGTAGAAGCGATGAAAATGTTATTCCTTAAGAATTTATTCCAAGATATAACAAGCAAGAATACGAAACTTTTCTTGTTAAAGAAAATGCGGATTTTACATTCCAATTCCAGCCTTCTATAAAACAAACAAAAACAAAAGTTTATAACAAATACATGGGATTAATGGAGAAAACCACAAAAGAAACCTAACTAAAAACCATGACTCACTATCCTACACAATCGCACGATCTGCGAACACTGATCTGATGAATTGTTATTGTCTTTTGAAAATTTTCATAAACTCCATCATACCAGGGTTGTATTTTCTCAAAAGTGCGCATGATATTGTATCACGTCCTTAAGTAAGCAGTGCGAGGGAGTGTGATGTGTCCCACACTCTGCTATTGATTAAAAGTTATTGTTTTACAAGTAGACAAAGTGACATCATCGTATCATCGTTTAAATGCAATATAAATTGTTGTGAAATAAATAACTAAATGATCATAAAAGAAGATTTTGCTATAAAAGCGAAATTTGCATATATGCATATCAGGAGGTCTGCGTGAACGTGTACTGTATATACTAAAGGGTCCGCCATCTAACGTTTTTTTTCAACTAGTGCTTATTTCGTGAATGGTAACACTTAGCTTATGTCTGATTTGACAGATAATTAGTTTTATCCTTCCGCTGAACGAATATGGTTGTGTATACGCTTGAACAACGCTGGGAAATATTGCCTGCGATCGACTTACAGAAGATGCCGATTTTGCCAAAAAAATCATCTTTTCAGATGAAGGTCATTTTGATGTTGGCGGGTATGTAAACAAGCAAAATTGTCGCATTTGGGGCACAGAAAACCCGCACGCATACATTGAAAAGCCGACGCACCCAAAACGAGTCACTGTTGGTGCGGATTTTGGTCCAGAGGCATAATTGGGCCAATGAGCAACGAGTGGCCGTTACAGTCAATGGCGATCGTTATCGGGGCAGGTTGAACGAATTTTTGTTTACAAAAATTTAAGAGGAGGATATTGGCAACATTTCAACAGGTTTCGACAGGACGGCGTTACGTGCCACACAGCCGAAGTTTCACTCGATGTTTTGCGCCGTTTTTAAAAAAAAAAGTTATCTGAAGGACCCTTTATAAGCACACAAGTATCTAACTATTATCAATTATTTGATCTGATAAATTCTAATCAAAATTTGAATCTGAATAGGCAAACAATGAATATTTCTTTGAAGAGCTGTCTGTAGTGATGACCTTCAAATGAATTTGGTTGCTTTAAATTTTTTTAAATATATTTAAAAAGGTTCAATTATTACTATTTAAAGCTACGGACACATTTTTTTAAATTTTTATTGTTACAAAAAAAAAAAAAGAAATAATAAAAAGAAGGAAGCTTTTGTTCAATTTTTAAGCAGACTTCTTTGCAATAACTAAAGAAATCATATTTCAACTATAATCTAAGATGTGTGTGTGTGTTTGTATTATACATATATCTAACTTAAAAACGGCCGTTTTTAGATAATTTTATTTTTTAATTTCTTGAATAAACATTCCTGATAAGTTGTATGAGAAATAGAGTAGTTATGTATGTATAATTGAACTTGCTAAATAACTTATGTAATTTTTTATTGTTATATGTATGTTTGTAGCATGTAAGTATAACACACTGTTTATTATTATTAAATGGTTTCTTTCAGTTTGTTTCTCTATTATAATTAATAATAAAAATTATATTAAAGGGAAAATTACACTTAAAAATTAAAGAGCGAAAATTAAATTAAATTGCTAATGCAAATAAGCATTTTTTATGTTTCTTATTATATTTTTTTTTTACATCAAACCAAACTCGTCCACACACTCATCAATACACTCTTTTGTAGAATTACAAAATTTCATTTGTGTTTGTTTTTCTATTTTTTTATTTCTTGTTTAGAGAGAGACTTTGTTTTTTGTATAGAAGGTCATTTTTATATGAAAACTGAAAGCTGCAAGAAAAAAATTTATGGAAGGAAAAAAGAAATATGGTTTGTTATGTTAGAGTTTATAATAAAAAATAAAATTATAAAATTAATTAAAAAAAAAAAAATGATATAGGTATGTAAATAATTAGGAAAATTATTTGAGAAATCATTAAAACGAAAATTAAAAAACTCAGTGGAAAATTATATGTATGTATTTCTAAATAAATAAAATAGTCATAAAAAAGTAGGTTATCAATAATGTTTGTGGTAATTTATATACATATTTAGATGTATATAATACATAAAGGGGGAAAACGATCTCATATCTATTCATATATATAAATTTTTTTTGATCATTTATATTTTCATGTATATTCATATATAAGAAATGGTATTTGAAATAAATATTGCTTCAAAAGTAAAATATAAAAATTAATGCATTTAATAAAAGTCAAATTTTATAAGTTTTTTAAATAAGTATGAATTAAGGCACCCAAAATTTGAAATATTATATGAAAAAAAAAAAATATTTTATCAAAAAGATTTTTCAATATTCAGAATAGTTAATAAAAGGATTTGTTGCGGTCTTTTTCACAATAAATATGTTTGAGGAAATCAACAAATCAATGTAGAAATAAAGAATCTAAGCAAACGTTACCAGCTGAACGATAACTTACCAATAATGTGGAGTGTTGCAAGTCCTTATCTCTAGACATCTCTAGTATTGGGTAGTACGTCTATTTGTTAAAGGCGTTTAGTGATTGTCTCCCTTCTTCTGACCGTTGCCACCAGCTTGATTGGGACCATTTCCTGGTGGTTGTGGAGCTCCGGGATAGCCTCCTGGAGCTCCATAGCCACCAGCTGATCCGGCGCCACCATAACCACCAGGTTGAGGATATCCTCCCGCTTGGGCAGCAGCTGCGGCATAATATTGTGAATATTGAGCATATTGGCTAGGGGTCATACCTTGTGGATAACCACCTCCAGGGGCAGCTGGTCCGCCAGGACTAGCGGCAGGGGCTCCAGGTGCACCTGCCGGCGCACTATTGCTGGCGGTGCCAGGATTTCCAGTGTTGTTTTGTCCTCCCTAAAATCAAAGTAAAATATCCTTTTATTTTCTATACATACATATATATACATATTAGAGATGGGCGCGTGTCGAATATTTCCACGACACGACCCGAACACGAGTACTAAGATGTCCAACACGCACGAAATTAAATTGAATTTCAAAAAATAATTTTTTTATATTAAAATAGATACACATTTTTGTTTAATTTCACAACTTTAAACTTAGGAGATCCATACACTATCAACAAATTTGCTAGTGTTGCGTGTCTGACGATACAAAATATTAAATTTTGTCTACTGGAGATTCATGCATACTCATTTTACACCTAAACACGTTTCTTGTTTTTTCGTGTAAATTTGCGAATTGTAGTGTTAATAACATGCAAATTCGAAAGCACTTTCTTTCGTTTCGAAATACGGAGTAGACTCCGTACACTTTGTGTTCGTGTCACGAAAAAAAAAAACACGACGCGCCCATCTTTAATACATATCGCTCATTTACTTCAACAACGTCATATCTCAAAGAAGCGAGTTTTATAGAAAATGCAATAGTTAGTTCAGTTTGACAAAGTTTTTTATGTTTTCTTTTAAACTTTCGACACTGTAACTATAAGAACGAAAGACAAAAATAAAAACAAAGCAACTTTGCGAGTACAAAGTGTGTACTCACTTTCATTATTGTTTTACCTGCTCCCCAACAAATTCAAGACTTAGCAAAGTAAGAATGGATTCAGAACCAACAATTTTAGTTGCTGAACTCTCTAAAAGTTCTTGCTGAAATTGCTTTTACAACAGGATTTGGATACGCTGGGACTCTTAATTTTATAAGTTTAGAAAAAAGGCATGAGCCAAACAATTATAAGGAAGGGGGTGGGGGGGGGGAATGCGGGTTAAATGGGTCGTCATCAAGGTCAAAAGTAGGGAAAACCGAGCCAAAATCCACAAAAAGCTTCACAACTGTCCCTTAGTTGCTCCTAGACCCCCACTAAGGGTTAAGGAACATCTATTGTCATATTAATTATTTTTTAAATTTCGTTAGACGCGTGTTTGTTTTTTCGCCTATGAAGATTTTTCTTAATAATCTCAAATCAATTTTCAATCAACACGTGAAAACGTTTTTATTAATAAGTGTGTTCGTTTACTTTTGCAGTAAATGAGTAATTAATGCGAAATTTTTAAAATTCACTCTAAGAAAGAGCTGTTGCCTCAAAAAGTACTCGAACGGAAAAATAGTAAAAATTAGTAAGATTAAGGAAACAGCTGACTCCGACTACATATAGTGATGAAAAATATATACACTTTTGACTATTCAACTCTTTTTCTTATTAGTACTCGATACAATATTTTTTATAACTATTATGTAATATTTACACTTATTTTATGTAATATTTCTTTTTGTATTTTATTGGATTTCCCTAATTTGTTGCTGGTTAATTTTATTAATAATTACATGATTATGTGTTTATGTTACTGGTTACTTTAAAACCAAGTGCAGTAATAAATAACCAGATACTTAACAGTTTTATAACTCTGAATAATAAAATAATTAAAAAGAATTAATATATTTAATTACAAAATATCGAGCCTTATCTTCGATTTAATCGTAGCGACAAAAAATTAAATTTTTCAGAAGGTTTTTGTCGCTTACGATAAAATTTTACAGCCCGTATCTAAAAGTTATGAACAATTTTGGCATTTTGATAATTCTAAGCTATGGGTAGACCCATAAAATTTTAATTTCATTAAAAAAGTCTATTTTCGATAACATGTCGCTTACGATAAAATCGAAAACAAGGCTCGATATGTTTGTATGTATATTAACATTTATTATTACCATACTTTATAACTTATCTATTTTTAATGACTTTCCCAATTTTTATTTAACATTTTCTAAAATTTTTACACTTTTCGTTTGCTTACCAAGTGTTGTTGCAGGGACTTTTCAATTGAATTTCTAAACTTGTGCTCACTTTTGCACTCTTACTGTACGTATGTATATATCGGTATAATTATTTTTCACCCGATTTTGAAGCTATGGAATTAAAACATGCTGAACTTTGTCACGGTGACCACAAAATAGATGCTTTTTTATATTATATAGTCAACTGAAATGGAAAACCTCGTTAATTAACAAAAAATTCAAAATATCATTTTTAATTATTTATTGGTTATTACAACGAAATTCATTCAAATTTTAAAACATTACTTCAGCCACTTGAGTAATTTTGTTTAGTTTTTTCCCTCTCATACAAAATTTAAAAAGTGTAGTTACGTGATTTTGCATTTCAGCTAACGATAGTGTTTTATTATTTCAGAGTACACATCTGGCATTGCTTGTGTTGTCATTTTCAAAATGTGTACAATGCCGATCCCATTATCAGGGCAATCATGAATAAAATTCCGCGTGAAATTTTTCCCTGGAATTTTTCCAACTAATAGCAATAGGGAAAACAAAAAATTCTAATTGGAAAAGGGAGAAATTTCACGCGGAATTTTATTAACGATTGCCCTGTATATTTTTTTACATGGAAAGCAGTTCCACACTACGAAAAATATCGAAAATGACAAACGTTGCCACCAGTATACACTATTGCGATGTCACAAAATGCCATAGTGTGTACTCGGCAATACTATGTATATGATTCTCCCTAATAATTCAGAAACTTTGAAAATTAAATTATGACTACACTCATATATTTAAAAATTATTCATTGTGCTTATTCCGCTTTAAATTGTATTTTTATAGGACAATAAATAAAGCTTAAAATCTAAAAAAAATATTGTTTTTTCCACTGGCATGCTAAGCACTTATTTTCTCTAATTTTAGCTAATCTCTTAAACTTTTTTTGTGTTGCCTATTTTTTTATTATTTAAAAAAATACACAACGTACCTTCATTTGTTTTTCGAGAGCTTCAGCCTCCTCAATTTTACCTATACTACGATAATAATCAGCCCACTGAGCACTATAGTCTTTAGATTGTTGACCAGCAACAGCAACAGCCGGCGAAGTACCACTACTAACACCAGTTGGTGTACGACTATCAGCACCACCAGCAGCAGCAGAAGCAGATGATGATGATGCTGTTGAGGCCGATGATTGTGTACCCTATTTATCATTAACAAATGAAAACGTTGTAAAAAGTAATTGAGTTTTGAGTGTTTTGAAAATTAATTGCTGTTCTATATTGAATATAAAACATCTAAACATACAAAAAAAAAACATTAACAAAATATAACTAACTACTTGATATAACGTAATATTATTTGCCTAAACTAAAACATTGTGAAGCGATGGACCTATTTTTTTGTTTGTTTTGTTTATTTCATAAACAAAAGAATGGATCGAAGTGTTGGCACTTCAGTAGAAAGTGCATATACATACATATTTATGTGATTAACATGTTGTTGAATGAAACATACATACCTTCATTTGTTTTTCAATTGCCTCCGCTTCCTCAATTTTTCCTATGCTGCGGTAGTATTCAGCCCACTGTGCACTATAATCTTGCGATTGCTGACCGGTAGGTTGAGCAGTTTGTGGTGCAGCGGGTTGGGCTTGAGGCTGAGGTGCAGCTGTTGCCTGTTTAGCTTTAAGCTGTTGTTCAATCATTTCAGCTTCCCGATGCATGCCCATTGATCTGTCAAAACATTTTATATTATTAGTGGAACATATTTATTCATTTGTTAACTTACTTATAATACTCAATCCATTGTTGTGAATAATCTGCTGATTGTGCTCCCGCTCCAGGTGCTCCTTGGATCATGCCAGCTGCTTGCTGTTGGGCTTGATCACCCCATCCACCGGATTGTCCATAACCTGCAGCCCACTGCTGTTGGTAAGCAGCCGCAGCTGCATTTGGATCGTTTGGATTATAGCCTCCACTGCCACCGCCTGCTCCACCCTGATTGGGAGGCCCGCCATTAATGGACTTTCGGTTTATAATCGGCAGTTCCATATTAATTTTTTCTGCAATCATTTGTCGTGCAGCTTCAACCTGTTCGGAGGTGCCTTTGCATTTGAATAGTTTTTCTGAGGGTGGATTTACAGCATTACGATCCATTTCACAATACGCACCAGACTGCTGATTAATTAACTTTATAGTTTCGCCGCCACGTCCAATAACAATCTACATACATATATTATAAATTCATTCATGTGTTGAAATAATTTATTTATAATAAAGTATACACAACTTAGTTCATAATTTTATATATGTACATATGTAATAGAATTCAGTAAATATATAAATTTAGTATTTTATGTTTTTTTATGTATGATTGCAAATTTTTTATTTATTTACAACTTACACCGCATTTTGAGGCAGGTACCATAAATGTTATTTCTTCGCGTGCTGGCTGTTGAGCATGATTAACTCCGTAGCCATAACCGTAGTTGGAGTTGCCGTTGTCATTATTGCCACCACCGCCAGCTCCTCCGTTACCATTGCGATTCCTTTGCTAAATTGTTTAAATTTCAAAGTCGACATAAAACCTTATCATATTTTCTAAAATCTCATGTTTAAACTGACCATGACGTTATCAATAAGACCATCAATCATACGCTTAGCATCGTCAACTTGTTGTCTTGTACCTTGTATTAGGCACCTGCGATCACCTGGTTCGTCATTTTTACCTTGTATGAACTGTAACTTGCAACCGCACTCCAGTTGGATTTTACGTATCATATCACCACCTTTTCCGATTACAACACCTACAGCTATTTTGGGCACAAATACTTCACACTGCTCTCCACCGCCACCGCCAAAGTTATTGTAACTCCCTCCGCCATTATTGGGACCGTTGTTGGCGCCCATACCAGCGCCGCCGTTATTGCCGCCCATACTAGGTCGACTGTTGTTCTGCTGTTGCTGTTGTTGAGCTTGAGCCTGAGCTTCTTTTTGAGCTATTAGGTCTAAAACTAATTGTTTGGCATGTTCGATTTTTTGTGGATCACCAGAAATGCGCAATGGTTTCTAAATAAAATTAAATCATATTTCCATAGAAATATCAATACATTATAGGTACATAAGTTAAGAGATAAAATTGTGACCTACAATAACTTCTTGATTGGGTCCATCTTGTATAATGACCATTTTAGCTCCAGTTTTTTCTTGCAACTGTTTGATGGTGTCACCACCCTTGCCTATGACTAACCCAACTTTGGTACCAGGTATCATAATTTCTTGATAAGGGGGATATCCTGTGGGACCCGGCGGAGGCATATTTATAGTCAAAACTACTTCAACGTTACCACCTCCATTACGATTGGCCAACTGCTGCATAACTTCCCGACCTTTCGTAACAGATTCCCGGGATCCCCTGAGCGTGATAACACGATCGCCCTCAGACTGGCCCATCTGAACTTTGCAACCAGAATCGCCTTGTATGTGGGAAATGGTATCATTGCTACCACGACCATAAAAGGCGTTCATAAGACAATCAGGAATACGCACTTGTTCTTCACAAGTATTACCAGCAGTAGCAGCTAAGCGTGCTGCAACTGCTGCTGCTTGTGCAATAGCTTGTGTCATATTTGCTGGGCCACCTCCAGAAGATGCAACACCTCCACTACTCATATTTGAATTACTATTATGGCCGTAGTCGTTAACGTCTGGACTGGTGAATCGTTTATTTTCTGGACCAGAGTCAGAGTCATCCATTGAACGTTTAAAGCCGGCACCTCCACCAACGTTACCGCCTCCACCAGTTTGTGAATTTGGCTGAATTTTAGCGGCAATCTTTTATAAGAAAAAAAAGAACAATGTAAAAGTACATACATACATACATAGGTATTTAAATATGTACATATGTATGTATGTTTCCCCCATTAATTCTATTCTTCATTATTCACCTTTGTATGTATAATCGATTTTTCTTCTGACAGAAATTTTATTCACTGAAAAAGTTATATATTTTACCTGTTTTGCTCGCTGTAAAGCTGCTGCAAATGCTTGCGATTGATTTATGTTATTTTGTGCTGCGGTTGAACCACCAAAATCTCCCATATTTGATTAATTATTTATTTTAAATAATTTCACTCTACGCCACGCGTGTTTTTTATAGCAGTGCAAAATTTTATTCTTACAAGGGCGTGCGACTTTGCAACAAATTTGTAAGATTTTTTCACTTTATATAATTGGATACTTCACAAAATTCCTTACGTAGATTGTAACGCGTGTAATAAATTTTATGTATTTTTACAATTTGTTTGGAAATGTCCCGTTTTTTATAAAATATTAATATTTTTCACAGCAGTTTCCAAAAGTCACTACAAATTGCGGCATGAAAAAATACAAATGGCGGATTCAAGAAATGTGTATAAAAAATAGAAGAACAGAACAGAGTCGGTATGTGACCTTTGCAGTGCTGTATTTTAAAAAACTAAGAAATCTCTGAACAACTTAAAAATTACATGGCAGCTCTGAAGTAGAAGAATCAATTATCTTGCATTGAAAAAATATAACAAATTTTCTTATTTTATTGAAGTTTTCAATATAAGTTTTAAAAGGAACGTATTCTTTCAATATCGTTCAATTGGTCGGATCACTATAAATCAATACATATAGTCGTATACATAGTGCATACACTAAAAACTTCCCTTTTTGCCAAGAAAATTTCCTTTCAATAAAATACAAGTTTTGACATTTCTGTTTTTTGTTATGTTTTCACTCCTTTTATTAAAGCGGTTTTAGCGCGTACTAAAAATACTTTACGGATGTGATGTTACACGAAAACAAAATTTTCATGATTATTTTTTGTTAATGTATAAAAAGTAAAGGTTTATAAAAGCGAAATACATATTACTTAGATGTAATTTCTGCCTAAAACGATTTGAAGGCATTTTTTAAGTTTTTTGTTTAATCAGTGCGGTACGTTAAAGTCTAGTTATAAGTTTAGTAAGTGGTGCTTAAGTGGGAATTATTGACGTTTAGTAATTATTGTTGCAAAGAAAGCTATATTTTTATTTTGTTCGTCAACATAACAGTCAAATAGATATTCCGAGGGTAAGAAAAATTTATTTTATTATAAAATTATACCTGGTTAAAGCATTAAAGACTTCCCTTTAGGCAAGAAATTTTCCTTTCATTAAAAAAAGGTTGACATTTCCGTTTTCCTTTAAGTTTTTTCCGCCTTTATTAAATCAGTTTTAGCGCGCATTAAAAATACTTAACGAATGTGTTCTTCCATAAAATTAAAATACTGAAAGATGGGGAAAAGGACATCGGGCAATCGCCCGAAAGAGTAATTTTTTCATTATGAAATTAAACTTTTTTGTTCATACCGTTTCAAGCCTTAAAAATTTCCCTTTTGCCAAAAAAATACCCCTTAACAAAAGAATACGTTTTGACGTTGTTCTGCCATAGAAAAATACATTTTTGAAGTTTTTGTTAATACAAATGTATACATACATACATATGTACATGTTTATGTACTTATAAAATAGTGAAGTCTTATAAAATTAAAGTATTAATTGAAGGCATTTTTGAGAAAGGTTTTGTTGTTTAATGTGTTGCATAAAAATAGCAGCTCCGCGATTCGTAAAAAGTTTTTAAGGCGGAAGGTATTCGTGATTACCAAATAGTTCTGTTGCAAATAAAATTATGTTTTAACTATATAATAAGCTATGTATATATCAACAAAACAATAAAATAAACCTTCAAAAGGTAGGAAATATTAAGATAAATATATTCAATTATAAAATTAAACTTGTTAGTTCATACTGATTCAAGCATTGAAAGTTTCCCTTCTGCCAAGAAAATTTCCCTTTTGCCCTTTTGCCAAGAAATTATTTCTGATTAAAATTCACTATAGTTCAACTAAAAATTTAAAATTGTTTCAAGAAAATATTCCTTAACAAAAGAAGAAGACAATGAGATTTGACATTTCTGTTTTACTTTCCAGTTTAGCTGCATTTGTTAGCAGTGCTGTCAGATTTTTTTTAGTCTAACCGGCAAATGACTTGTCGAATATCGTCAAATATTGCAAATATGTATTATAAAACATTAAATTTGATTTTTTTATTTTTGCATTGCAAATATTGTTAAATTTGATAGTGTTCAAGAAAAATTAAGAAAAATGTTTACATTAACAACAAAGACCAGTTTCTCAAAACTCGCAAGTGTTATCAGCTTTGAGAAACGGGACCCAATTCATATATAAATATTATTATTATTGAATCAAAACTGTTCGTACTCGTTATTTTCAGGATCATTGTTGTTATTTGTGTTCTTACTGATATGCATACGAGTACATACATACAGGCTTTGGTGCTTCATCATCAAAATATTGGTCCCAATTTATAAAAGGAAGTTTTCTCCACTATGTTTCATTAAGACCAAATAAAATGTTGTTTGCGTAAAGAAATTGAAAAGCATCTTTTCTGGAAGTCGATCAAATATTTCTGTAGAAAAATTGCTCTCATAAAAAATACTATATTTTTTATATTATGCTACATTATTGAAATTGCAAATACATACATATGTACCGTCGGTTGGTTATTGGTTTACTGCAGTCATAATATATTTTGAATATACATACTGTGCCGCAAACCAATAACCAACCGACGGTATGTCTATAGTCAAAAATATCGCCAAGGAGTACAAGTATCGCCAATAACAAATTTTTATCATCACATCTGACAACACTGTTTGTTAGACCAGTTTTAGCGCGCAATTTTAACAAAAGAATAGGTTTTGACATTTCTTTTTTGCTTTTCAGATATTTGTGCTTTTCAGTTGCTGCTTCATTTGTTGAGAGCAGTTTTAGCGCGCACTAAAAGTGTTCAACGGGCGTGTTCCTCCATTAAAAATAAATTTTTGTAGTTTTCGCTGATATATTTATGCATAAAAAGTAAAGTTTTGTAAAAGTCAAATATAATTTGAAAGCATTTTTGTGCAAATAAAATAAAAATGGCAGCTCCGCGATTCATAAGAAGTTTTTGAGGTGGAAAGTATACGTGATTACCAAATAGTCGTGTTGCAAATAAAGTTATGTTTTAATTAAATAATAGGTGGTATACCAACAAAACAATGAAATAAATCTCTAAAAGATAGGAAATATTAAGATAAATTTATTTAATTATAAAATTGAACTTGTTAGTTCATATTTGTTCAAGCATTAAAATTTTCCCTTTTGCCAAGAAAATATCCCTTAACAAAAGAAGAAGAGAATAAGTTTTGACATTTCTGTCTTGCTTTCTAGTTTTTTTTTGCATTTGTTAGAGCAGTTTTAGCGCGCACTAAAAGTGTTTAACGGCTCGTTTTTCCATAAAAAAATAAGTTTTCGTAGTTTTTATTTATATATTTATGTATTAAAAAGAAAAGTTTTATAAAAGTGAAATATAATTTGAAGGCATTTCTGTGCAAAGTTTTGTTGTTGAATGTGATACATAAAAAGGCAGCTCCGCGATTCGTAAGGAGTTTACAAGTTTATATTCTATTCGCATTTACGAAATAGTTGTGTTGCAAATTAAGTTGTGCGTTAATGAAATAATCAGTGGTATATCAACAAAACAATAAAATAAAGCTTCAAAATGTAAGTATTTAAACTTAAGTATTTATTTATTTAATTATAAAGCCAATCTTGTTCAAGCATTTCAAATTTCCCTTTGGCCAAGAAAAGTTCCCTCAACACAAGAACTTGTTTTAACATTTCTGTTTTTGCTTCTTTGTCTTTGAGTTTGTTCCACTTTTTGTTAAGTTGGTCATAGATAGCAAGTGAAAACAATAATTTTTTTGTTGGTTTCTGAAAAAGAATTTTTTAAATAAAATATGCCTGCTGATCTAATTGGTTACCTTTATGCAGCCACTGTAGCTGCCGGTGGTATTATGGGATATGTTAAAGCAGGTTAGTTTTCGAAAGGATAAGTTGATTGCCTTTCTCTTATTGTGCAATAATAATTTTGGGTTATAACTTTCCACTAAGGTTCTTTGCCATCTTTGGGTGCCGGACTTGCTTTTGGTGCCATACTTGGCTTTGGAGCCCATCTCAATTCACAAGAACCGCCTCGCCCGTTATTACAATTGAGTACATCATTAGCTTTGGCTGGTATGATGGGTGCCAGATGGAATCGATCAGGCAAGCTGATGCCAGCTGGCATGGTTTGCATTATTTCGGTTGCTGCACTGATTAGAAACATTGTCACCTATAATAGGTATTTGCCATTGCCAGGAAGGAGTTAAATGAGATTTCACTTCAAACTGCTATCTTTTTTGTCATATTGAATTCTTTCTTTTTTGGGGTCAAAGGTTTGCCTTTTTTATACATATTATTTCTTTATACCTACATGTTTGTACTGATATTTGTATAAGCAATTTCCAAAATAAAACACACATTTTAACAGTAAATAATTTGTCGACAGCTAATATTTTACTTCCATCGTAGAGCATTTAGTGGACGTCACAAAAATAACAATAATAAAAAATATACATTGTATTTTAATAGCATTTTAAAGTCACTTTTTCCAGAAAAAGAACAATTTAAAATATTTTTTTCTTTCATATGATTATAATCATTTTATTAATTTTAATTAAAAATGTATTTTCCTATAATTTAATAAAAAGACTTGGAAATCTCATTAAAAGAATCTTTAATGGGTTGAATTAGCGGCTGCTTGCCGTCTTATTGCAGAATCAATGTATTTGATCCATATGTTTTGCGCTTTAAATGTTTAAAATGCTGTTACATACACTTTTATGTTTAAGAACACTTTCAAAAATACTGTTAACATCATGGGCAAATGGTCTTAGCAACCCGAACATTCTTGTGCAGCCATATTTTACAAATTTAGTGTATAAAGTAGCCTGCTGAGATATGGTGAAAAGTTCATATTTTAAGAAATCCAGCCCTATTCTAAATAACAATAAATCGGCAGTTTTTTCTCCATTGCTTGTTCCGCTGGTTTAAAAAATCCTTTGGAAACATTCAATTAAAATAAAAGAACTGGAAACCAAATATAAATCCAGCCCTATTCTAAATAACAATACCTCGGCAGTTTTTTCTCTATTGCTTGTTCCGCTGGTTTAAAAAATCCTTTGGAAACATTCAATTAAAATAAAAGAACTGGAAACCAAATATGTAGCTGACTTTGGAAATTCGAAATTCTTACATTATATTTCTATAACTATCTGTTTAGAATAGGAGGATTTGTTGGTATCCTTGGAATATTTAGAATTTAACTGATACTGACTGACCCACTGACACATCAACTGGAATTATTATCCAGGGACGGGGCCACAACCTTAAAGCTTAGAAGTAAAAATTAAAATCACTGATTTTCAACACAAGCGATTCTATTGAAACTTTGCATACACATTGAACTCATGCGAGGATAAGCTTCTGTTTCATGTTCTTCGCCATAGCTAATTTTAATCTATTTATGGGTTTCTCCCTAAACACTTTTACGAAATTTTACATGCATCATAACACTGGACACAACAAAATCTTCGGTTTAAAAAGGAGAGAATTTTCCAAAGCAGGCCGGGCAGCGCCCATCAAGCTCAAATCCATTATTTTATGTACTCGTACTTCTGCCCCTATCTATACTTATGATGGCAAAATAAAATCCATAGAAAATTGTAGTGAAAGGTATAGTACCAAGCAAGAACTTGGTGGAAATTTTGATCTCAATACTTTTGGCGGAAGAAATTTTTGGTTAGGAACTTGGCCTTTTTTCTCATTTATGTTTTTGTGAGGAAACATATGTATTCAAGAAAGATATTCAAGAAACATATTAAAGAAAACGTACGCTGCAAAATCGCCAACCAGAATAAGGGGGATTGTTACTTTAATGTAGAAACGCCGTAAAACGTTTTTTTTTTAAATAAATTTTTTTTTCATGTGTCTATTAATTAGACACAGTCTTATCTCGAAATATGCAAAAAAAAACTCGATTCCAAAAACATTACAAGAGAGGGCGTTTGAAATTTAATTAATTTTTGTTTTGTTTTATATGTATGATGATTTTGATAATCAATCCTCCATCATGTTCATTTTGAAAATTAAGGATTATAATTTGCACCTCTTAATGCTTAATCAAAATTATTATAGCATATACAGATATACATATATATCTGTGGCAAAAAGGAAAAAAATGCTTAAGTCGAGATAAGCTGATTTTGAGTTAATGGTACCTCCGTAATCTTTATTTTCGAAAGTACTCCTGGGCAAAATCTCAATTAATTTGGGCGATTTTTCTGATTTTTAATAATAGCTTAACTTAAGTTATACTTTGGTATATTTCAATTTGCATGTATTATTTACAGTGTGTAGAACGATGTTTGCCGAAAAAAATAAAAATTAACCGGGAATGAGACAATTTTAAGCCTGACTAAGAAATTATTTCTGATTAAAATTCACTATAGTTCAACTAAAAATTTAAAATTGTCTCACTTAAATAATCATGGGCACGTGACAAAATATATGTTCACTTGGCAATCACAGTTTCATATACTGGAAAGTAAAATCAACTGTAGAAAGCAAAACCAATGCAACATAATATCCACTACATTAATACTTACATCTACATATGTACCGACGGTACATCGAATAAGTAAAAATAATGTGATGTGTAATGTGTAAACATACTTAGAGTGACATAACTTCGTGCTAACCTGAATAGGAAAATTAAAAAACGGATAAACAGAAAATGCATAGTGATACTTACAAATGTGTTTACCAAAGGTAAATCAAAAATTGTATACACAGCATTTCTCATATTCCATTTCATTGAAAATTAATAACAATCTCTACCCCAGTAGATAGACTTGGGTGCTGATGAAGTGCGTGGCTGCACAGAAAAATATAAAAGTCTAATTTAATTTTTCTTCTATTCTTTAGAAACTCACATTAATTAATAAAAATATTTCATACAACAAGAATTGAAATTAAAATTAACAGGGAATTTCACAATTTAACTGTAAAAGACATACATTTCTTAAAATCGACTTGAGCGCTTAAAAGTGCTCTCCTGCAAGCAAAACAGTAAAATATTACTTAAGCACTTTTTACTTATTTCCACAGATATCTCGTTTGTTTGCTAAAATTAACTAAAGTAAGGTGTTTGTTTTTTTTTTCGGAATCTGTAAGTTTATACCTATTTTCAAAAAAAAAAAAATTAAATAAATGCAATATTCAGCTTTCATTTTGTAAATTTTGATTTTTATTTTCCTTCAGATTTTACTTATTTGAGTGTAGTTGTTTCTTTTTTTTTTAATTAACAATAGTATAATTTACAATATCTTATGCCAATTTAGGTCCAATATTTTATTGAGGGTGTGATTTTTTATTTTTGTTTTAATTAAAATTAAATTAAAAATAAAATAATATTTTAAAATCTTAACTAAATGGGAGAGTATATTTTTAATATACAGAAGTATAAAATTAATTTATAATTTACAATAAAACATAAAAAAATAAAAAAAAAAATATCATATGAATACATTTAATACATAAAATTAATAAATTCTAGCTAAAACTTGATATATTTTTGTTAGAATCTTTCTAACAAAAAAAAAAAAAAAAAAAGAGGGTTTGTCTTTTGTTTTTTTTTTCTTTTCTTAAAGTTTCTTATTAACAATATTCAATTTGAATTTAATTGAAAAATAATTAAAATTAATGGCAATTACTTTTTACAAAAATTTCCTTTACAATACAATAAACGACACTTTAAGGTCAGTAGTGGCGATGTTGGTTGATTGGTTGGTTGGTTGGTTGGTTGGCTATTTTGTTTTGTTTTCTTGATTGGTTGGTTGTATTAAAATTAATAGTATAGTAGAATGAGATGGACAGACAGGTTGGTTTAGTGATGATGATGGTGATGGTGATGATATACTATGAATATAAACTTAACTAAACTGCTTTTTGTTTTAAAATAAAATTCTATATCCTCTCTAAGGCAGCAAGCATTAAGTGTTAACACATAGGGTATTTTAGTTAAACACATCAGGCATCATCAAAATGGAAAAGCTTTCCAATTAACCACTAAACGGAAGAGATAAAACGGAAAGAAATTAAAATTTAAAATATTTATAAATATAAGTAAAAATGTAAAATATGTAAGGCTAGGTTAAATCCAGGCAAATTAAAGTTTAGGTATATATTAAATGATTTTGTGTAAACACAAATCCTTTTTGCTTTTGCCCCACATGCGGTTGTGTAAGTGTAAATCCTTGATATTTTATATATGTATTTTAAAATTCGATTATACATATGTTCCATTTCATATTAATGAAGTCATAGCCAGTGGTTGGTTATTACAATTTCATTTAGCATTTCCTTTATTAATCCTTTATCCATTTCATACAGGCATAAAGTTTATAATATAGTTAAACATTTTTTCAATCTATTTATTAAACCATTTTGGAGTCGGACTTTTACCAGTTTTAGTATATGTTGTATATTTGTCTATTTTTTATTTTTCGATTTAATATATATTTTTGTGATAAGTTTTATGCAATTAAATCCTTTCTATCCATGCTACTTTTGAATAACAAAAATTAATTTATAATTCATGCTGTAATGTCGTTATACATACTATATGTATGTGTGTATGTATGTATATATGTATGTATGTATGTTTTGTAACTGTGTATATTTTTGATTTTATTCCAGTGTAATTTTGATGTTTTGCGGGTGGTCTTTTTTGTTTAAGTCCAGCTTCGATATTCTTGTAAGTGTTGCTTAATGCATTTTAAATTGTAATTAATGCTTCATGTGTGCTTTTGTTAGATTGTAATTTCAAATAGAAAAATTAATTTAAATGAATGATTTTAAACTTATTGATTTCGATGTTTGAAAAATGCCATGCTGAGTTTTCTCATGTTGATTAAAAGAATGATAAAGATATGTAGGAAAGATAGCGAGACTACAATAAAGTGAAATTCCTTTCAAACAAAAACATAATGGGAGGTAATGATGTGAATTAATTTATTACTTAAAAAATAGATGAAAAAAATTTCTTGTTTTAAAAGAAAAGAATAAATTCGTTATAATTTTTTTTTTTTGGAAGAACTAGATATTAAAACTATTGCGAAAGTTAAAGCATTCGTTGAAATCGGTTTTGTATTGCAGAATTTGTTTGTTAAGTTTAGCATTTGTGTTTTTGCATAAGAGGGTAAGAAAATAGCGTTTATTAGTCCATATTTACACTATGCAAGTCTTATTGCTAAGCTGATTAGTTTGTTAGGAAAGAGAGACTAGGGGAAAATAAACTTTACTGTTCTCCTCGTCTCTCTCTCCATCAAACTATTCAGCTTAGCAATAAGACTTGCATAGTGTAAATAGGGACTTATTATGTTCGCTCTAATGTAGAGAAATATATGATGCATGCAAAGGTACCCACACATTTGCAATATTATTGTGCAATAATTGATATTGGTACACTGAACCATAAAATAATGAGCCATAACCGCCAAAAAGCTTAACCGACACAATTTTTATACCTCGTTTTTTTTTTGACGAAAATCGATTATTTACGATTGCAAATGATAGATTTTGGTAAAAAAAACCAAGTTGGAAAATTATGTCGGTTAAGCTTTTTGGCGGTTATGCCACAATAAGAATTTTGGGTTTTCGTTTTAAAAATTGTGCGTTTTTTTAAATTATTTGCAATATAAGAATGTTTATTTTAATATTAATATATAAAATTGCTATTTTTATAACGAGGAAGCTTTTATTTAAAAATTTTTTTAAATGAATTTTTTTTTAATTTTTGTTGGGTTGTATCAATACAAAATTTTGTGCAGGTACAAAGCTGTGAAACAATGTAACCATCAGCATAAATTTTGAGATACATATATGCGCTGATTGCCTGTTGACGACGTTTTGTAGAGCTGTGCATTGTCAACGTTTTAAACTACGGCCTTTTGAAACGCTAAACTTTGTTCGAAGACGTTTTTGAATTCAGCCTAATTGTCCAGTCGGGCTTGTCCAGATAAGAAGTTTTAGTTATGTATATACATATGTACTCGTATGTACGTATGTATATTTCAAACACAATAATATGTAGTTTTGAAATTTCTGGTTTAGTTGAAAATTAATAGAAAACAAAGAAAAAATAATGAAATGAGATAGCAAGAAAGAAATATGTGAGTATGTATGTATGTATCTAATTAACTACAGAACAGCAATGATGATAAGAAACGTGGAAACATGCAAATCATTGGCTTACAATTAAGTGGAATAATGAATATGTGCCAATACGAATTAAGTGAAAATGAAAAGATAAATTTTTGAAATATTTTTAAGTAATATAAGTATGCAGCAGGGATTGTTTGCATTATTAAATTGTTGGTTGGTTTTTGGGCGGTTAAATTAAATGTAAAATTCAATTGCTTGAAGCTTTTTACGGGCAAATATTATGACTACGTATTAGAAATACTAACTATGTATGTATGTCAAAGTAGGAGTAGTGATATAGTTACTTCTTAGATGAATTATTATTATTTTTTTGGTGGTGAAGTGGTTGGTAAATTTGTAGGCTACTTCTAAGGTAGTTTTTTTTTTAGTTTCGAGTTTGCTTGATTGCTTATGGATTGCTTATTTTAGAGGCGTGAAGTTTGCTTTTTGTAAGAATTTTAATTTGAAATGCTTACCGCACATTCGTAACTAAAATCATTTAAAGAGTGTTTTTTTTTTGGAAATTGAGTAATTTGAAGTAATTGGAATGAAATTTCATTTGATTTGTGTACGTAATCTTCGTATGAGTTTTTGTGTTTTAATTTTAGGTCTTCTTGTGGTGCTAGAAAATAAATGAAATGATTCAAATTGTTGGTTGGGTGGTGGTGATGGTGGTGGTTGTGTTGTTGATGACTTGAATTGTTGTTGTTGCGAATTATATTGTTGCAGTGACGTTGTTGTTGCTGTTGCTGTATCCTGCTGTTGTACTAGCTGTTGCTGGTGGTGTCTGATGGTGGTTAGACGTTGTTGTGTATTATCACCAATATAATTTGTAACATATACCGGCGTTTGTGGTCGTGTTGCTGGTGGTGTTGCCAATATTGTTTGTATTCGTTCATTATGATAATTATTGTCTTGTCTATTACTATTATTATGATAATTATTGCTATGATTATTATTACTACGGTATGCAGATGTTTTGGTGGCAGTGTTGGAAGTGGTGGATTTAGTTATGAAATAAGGATTATTTTGATTTAAACTACTACTACTGTAGTTATCAGTATCGCCTTCGTTGGCGGAAGGATTTTCTGGCGTACGTTTAAGAAATTGTGCCTCGAAGTTGGTAACAGACTTATCTTCTTCGCTTTCAGCTTGTGCATTTGGATTTTGTAGATTTGCTATATTTTTAGTCAGTTTTAATTTGGTTCTGTTTTCATTTGTTCTGATAATTTCGCCAGCCGTTTCCGTACGCGGCTTGCTTGGGCTGTTATTTTGAGTTTCTATTTTGTTAAAATAGTTTTCAAAATATGTAGACGTTGCTAAATTATTGCGATCGGTTGATGTTGATGGGGACTTACTGCCATAATGCGGCGTTGTAGCGAGGGGCAAGCCAGTGGTGGGCAATTGTTGCTGTTGCTGTAGCTGTTGTTGTAGTTGTAGTTGCAAAGTTTTTGTTGTTAGGGGTATGGACAACTTACGTTTTAATTTTTCTATGGCCTCATTGCTCTCATCATTATCTTCGCCACCATTATTGCCCTCATTATCAGTCTCGTCTTCGTCGTTTTCATCCGTTTCCTCTTCTTGGTTGGGATGCTGTTGACCATTATCCTCGCTGGCGGCATTTTGTAGGCTGTTACTATAAGGTTTAGAAGGCAAAATTGTTTGTCTATTGTAAATTTGTTTGTTATTAGTTAAATAACGATTATTTCTAGTGTTATTATTACTAGTATTTTGTTGCAATAGTTTTAAGAAGTATTGAAATTGATTGCTTAAACTTTTCAAGAGTGTGGAAGAAATTGAGGTTGTGTCTAACGTGTTGTGTGGTGTTTGGTGTTGGTGTTGGTGTTGCTGTTTCTGTTTCTGTCGCTGTGATGTACGATTTCGAGTACTTTCACTGCTACTGCTTATGCTAGACTTAGTACTTGTCTTGACCACCACATAACCCTGGCCCTGCTGTTTGCCTTGAAGCTGTACATGTTTGGGTGTTAGTTTGTGTTGTAAATGTACTACATCCATTAAAGGATTTTTGGTTGTGGTTGTGGTTGTTGTTGTTGTTGTGGTCGTGACTGTTGCTGATGTTGTTGTTGCTTGTAAATTTTGTAATAATTGTGCCAAATATTGATAAGTATTGATATTGAATAAATTTGTATTTTGTGTTGTATTTGTGGTGTCTGCAGTATTATATTTAATTAAGTTTAAAGAATTTTTATAATCATCTTTAGTGTTAAGCATGGTTGCATCCACATTATTATCATTGCGTAAACGAATGTTTTTATTATGGTTAAGAGAAGTGTTAAATTCGTTAAATAGATCTGTTAAATATAGTTCATCGTCGTCATTAGAATTAGTAAAATTTGGATTATCACTAAAGTTTTTGTCCTCAGCATCATTCTCATTATCGTTATCGTTATCGTTATCTTCATCATCTTCCCCCTCCTCTTCGTTACTACTATCTTCTTCATCATCATTATCATTATCATCATAATTTTCTTCTTCTTCCTCCTCATCCTCATTCTCATCATCCTCATCTTCTTTTTCCTCATGATTCTTATTTTTAGTTTTGGAACTAGAAGCCTCATTGTTTCTTGTATGTGTTGTAGTAACATGTTTTTCAAATAAGGCAGTGTTGTTTTGTGGTTTTGTAGTTTGAATTGTGTTTTGTTTATTTTTAAGCGAAAAGACAGACAGTGTAGATTTTTGTTTGTACCAAAATATTTTGTTTAAATTTTGATTTTGTTTTTGATAGTTACAGGAAATAATGTAGAGTTGCATAGTGTTGCAAGAGGTAGAGAAGTGTAAAAAATAAAAGAGTAAATTTTTTATTAAAAAATCTTGTTTGTTTTTTGTAACTTTATAGTATTGCTTATACATATGTAAGTATATGTATATTTATATGTATGTAAAAGTGCTAAGAACTTTTGTTTTAGTGCTAATAAATTTCGCTGTATTCATTCGGCCAATTCCGTTTGTAATTTTCTTCCCATTTAAATAGTTTATATTTAGCTAAAAAAAAATATAATTAAAAATTGTTCAAAACACTTACTTGTATGTTAAACGATATTGTGGACCGTAATTGGGTATGATATTTGAGGGTAAAGGTGTACAACGTCCATCCAAACAATGCTAAAAATTAAAATTTTATATGCGTGAAAAAAAATCAAATTTGGCAGGATATTTATTAAAAACATACCAAACTGTTACCACAAGATGATCCTTCGGCCGCTGGTCTATAGGCTACACAGTAACCTGTTTGGGCATCGAAACAGAATAATTGGGCACACACTCTTTCATCCTTAAAGCAGGCATAGGTGCCGCGATCTCTTCGACATTGGGCATCTAGTGACAGCAGTGTACCGGGCAGTGAACGTCCCAAGGCGCTGTCTTCATGGGGAGCATTATGGAGGCATGTTGCTGTGTCACCACTATAAAGTTGGAGAAATAAAATTTTAAGGAGACATTTAAGCTGGAGCTTTAAAGTATCTTATGCGAATTAAAATGTTACTTTTCTGCAAATAATTGATTCAAGGATCATTCCAAAAAATCTTCCTATCCCTGTAGTCAACACAAAGAGAATGTTTTCAATTGTTTAAAGAATTCCTTTCTGTCTTAAAAATTTCGCCAGGAAGTTGTATAAGAGACTTCTTTTAATAACAATAACTTCTTTTAATAATAATAAGAGAGTTTGATGTTGTGGTTACAGTATTAGATGCAGGGTTTTTGCGAAGTAACGTATTTAAGTTCAAAGGCTAAGCTATCAAGAAGACAGGGCTCAGTTGATACACAATTATGACCTGTGCGATGAACAAAATGCTTTTGCTTTCACTGAATGGAGTTATGGGTGAAAAGCTCCTAAACTTTGGGAGAAATCCCCTTGCACTTCTAGTTGAACCTTGCGGGCTTTGCGCAATCTGATCTGTGTCAACGTCAAGCTTTTAAGGTTTGAAACAAAGCCTTTTGCACTTCTAATTAGCTTCATTGAGTAATTCCCACATAAATCTTATGGAATTGCACAATTCAGGCAGAACAATTTAGTACGCCAGCTGTAAAAAATCCAGAGGGGCGGATTATGTAATTCGATTCGGAAAACAAAATCTTTCGAAAGCTATTTCCGGTTCGTTCGTACATGATACACAGTTGTGCATATTAAAGAATGGGAAACTCAAGTGATGCCTATTTTTACATATAAACCAAACTTGAAAGTTTAATGAAGTTGCCGGCAGTTGCGCCTAAAAGTCAAAGTTCCATGAAAAAGTCAAGGTTGTTGCGATTTTGTATAATATTTGACTCAGTTTATTTATTATATTTTCTATTTAATGCAATTGAAAATGTATATAATTTTTTTAATGATACGAGTATATTAAGTAAATAACGATATTTTCACATACATTTTTAAAATAAAATTACAAGCATTTTATATATTTTTTTGCTGCTTTCAAAAACAAAAATAGCATTCGAATAATTTACCAACGTTTTCGATAATTTTACATATGTTTTCCATCTAGATAATTACGTTTACGAAAGACTAATTTTTTTTTATAGGAAAAAATATGTACTGATCGAAAAATAAGTTTTCGAAGGTTTGAAAATAAATTTTCGAAGATCGTAGAACATTATTCAATCTGTACGAATTCGAAAAATTACTTATTCGAATCGAATTACATAACAAGCCTTTAGACGCTTTTATGCGATAATTTCGTTTTGCCTTCGGTGAAACTCGGCAAAAAATTAATCTTAAACTCCCGATTCTTGACCCATTAACAAATTTTTGGCGAACCCGATTAATCGGTCGTTCGTACACTACTAATCTGTATTTCTAAACGAAAAAAATGCTTTCGTATTTGTATGTTATTAACATTACTATTCCAAAGCATTTCCGTTCGTTTCGAATTACAGAGTAGACTCGCTGTGTTTCGCATAAAAACAATAATTATGTCACGAAATTGCTATTTTATTGGGAATGCTACAATAAGGAAACTGCATTAAAATGCTTAAATTCAATGGCAATTCAAGGCAAATTCATATAAGGTATACTCAGCTCAATTCGCTTTGTGAAATTTATACTTTAAACGTCAAAAAATGTGTGTTAACTTCCAACGTATATTCAAATTACAAGCGGCGAAAATAGTCACCTGATCCCTTGCGACCACCCAGTATGGATTCGCCTTGATGGCAATTGTTCTTAATACATATTTTTGATTGAACTTACTTTAAGAAATGGTGAAAACTTTGCACTGTACAGGGTGACCAACGGAAACCTCTTTCTGTATGTCTCAAATCTGACATTATGTAACCATCTTCCCAACGGCAACGTTGGGCTCCAGGTCCACCCAAATAACTGGGTGGTGGTGAGCCATCATGAACAGCACCAAGTCTGAAAAAAAAGAAAATAAATCGTAAAAAATTTTACGATTATACATATATCAGTTAAAAAAAAAAAACAACCACACAAAGCTAAAATCAGCTTTGCGTTTAAAAATCTTAAGTTTATTTTTAATATTTCAATACTTGTATATACTTGTATGTTTGCTTAAAAGAAAAACAAACTAAAACATATAAGTTGTGTTTTCATAAATACTTACAAATGGCCCACTTCATGAGCAGCAACAATGATGCCACTAAAACCGCCAGTATCCTCAATGATAGCAACACTGTTGACTTTTTCTAAACGTTTGTTCACCACACAAGCTCCACCAACATAAGCAAAGCCTGATTTTATTGATTTATTTTGAATGGACGAAGAGCAAAAAAATAAATTTTTAAATATTAATAATCATATGTCGACAAAAAGGAAGTTGCCATTAAATGAAAAATAAATAATTAAGCAATTTAAATATTTTGTTTTTGCAAATTTCTTTCGCAAGCCAATTAGGTTTTGCCATTAAGTTGTTAATAATTATTAAATAAAACGGTTTAAGTGCTGCATAATACGTGCTGAATAAATTAAGTGTTTTATACCAAGCTTTTAATGTGTAGGAATATAAAAATGTGGTGAGTTTCCAAAATAAATATAGTTAGACCGGTTTCAAACACAATAAGTTTTCTTGCCCACTTTTTGATTTTATACTGAGAAAGGAAAAAGAGAGTTACTCTCGTACGTCTCTCTCTTGGACTAAATCAAAACTTCAGCATGAAAACTTGATATGTTTTGATTTTATACTGAGAAAAAGAAAACGAGAGGTATACAAAAGATTTGTACATATTGCTTCCTCATCTCATACGAATTCAAAACTTGAGCAAGAAAACTAGCCGTGTTTGAATCAAGTTTTACAAAAGCCTTGAACCAAATTTCGAAATTAGCTTTATTTAAAATAAAATAGCATATTAAACTTTCATATCGCATGCACAAGATTAATTGTAGAGAAATTTAAGGAAATAATTTCAAAGAAATTTTAGAAATTTGGGATTGAAAAATATTGACTTTATGAAGAAATGTCTGATTGTAGAGCAGAATAAATATGAAAAAAATACTAGAAACTTAAAGCACATAAACTTCACATGCTTTTAGTCAAGCAGTCTTCCAATACGCCTAAAACAATAAATAGCCTAGAAATGCCATTTCAATATCTTCAGTTGTTTGTAATTTACTTAAAATAAAATTTTTACACACATATTGGAAAACTCTTGCTTTAATTTGGAAATTAAATAACAAAAAAAAAATTAGTAGATTTGGCAAAAAGTAAAATTCCCTTTATAGAGAGAACAAATACTTGCAGTCTATTTACACTGTAAATAAAAATTATCACAAATTTTTTTTTTTGACATCATACGATTATTTACATCATTGCGATTATTTTGTAAGAGATTCTGAAATTGAAAACTTTTTACAATAGATTTAAATTGTTTTCTGTACACGTGCTTTTTACTTGTATTTTTCCTTTAGAGAAAAAAAACCATTTTTTAAGTAGAACTTGAAATTTGTTACAACAGAACGTGCTTGCTAAAAAAAATTTATCTTATTACTGTTGCGTTTATTACCTGCTGTACCGCGGTTACAATTTCCATAAGGTGAGGTGCGTCTGCACATATCAAGTCTAAATTAGAAGTTTACACAAACGTAAGTGAAAAAGTTTTTATAATTTTCAAATTTTAATTTAACGGAATTTGAAAAAATAATGATTTGAAAGTAAGTAGTAAAGAAAATTTAAATGAAAATAGAATATGTAATATATGTAAAAAAGAAGTAACAAGGAAGGAAGAATCGAGGAAAGTTAAAGAGGCATTTAAAGACAAGGTATGCCGATTTATTTCTCTTTTGCATATTCGGTCTTAATTTGTATTAATTTTGCACTCTAATCCCTTGTGAACTAATCATGTGTATGTGTTTTATTATTTGTTATTAAATATTTGTCCAATACCATTAAAGTGTATAAGGGCGTATAAATTGGAAGATTTCATAACATTAAATTAAACGTGCCATAACCATAACCATATAAAACAGCTGTTCGAGCCAAACTTATGGGCAACACTGTATTTGATTATATGTAGGTGACTCGCCATAACGGTTTTGGTTACGGCTATGGCGTTATGGTATGGCACGTTTGGTTGAACCTTCAACCGACGAATTTTCTGCCTTAATTTATATGATTTTTTTTCAATAATATTTTATGGTGTTCGCTTATAAGGCTGGCTGGAGTTAAAGGAGTAGATTACATTTAAAGCGGAACTATTTGAACTTTCAGTGGGCTATTAGGAACCTACATTTTTGCGATGGTCTTAAAATTCACACTGAAGTGAAGTTAAACAAAGTTCACTGACAAAGTTCAGGTCTCTAAAAAAAACGTTTGCGCTACTTTAGGGCCCAGCAGTCTTTAACGAGGAAAACGTAAAAGTTTTAACATAAGTCAGATTGCGCAACTAGAAGTAAAAGCGGCTTTCTTTCTAATGAGTTGTTATTGTCTTTCGGAAATTTTCATAAGCTCCATTAGAGCAGGGTTGCATTTTCTCAAAAATAGTTTGAGAAAATACCCTCTTTCTATTCTTTACAATGATCCACCGCACAGATTTTGCAACCTAAACACACCTAGATCAAAATCTATTTTTCTTTTAATATCCCAGCAAGAAAGAGCTTCTATGGAAGTCAATGAGATCCTCAACTTGTAATCCGGAAGTAGTGCAAATTTGGAAAAAATTTTATGGTTTTTTTTAAATTATTTATTATTATACTAGCTTTTACCCACGGCTCTGATATTTTAAAAACTATAGTTAAAATTTATGAATGTTTTTTGATTTGTTACTCACTTATAATGTTAAAAAAAATGATAAAAACCGACAAAAAGGCGATGAAAAATTAAAAACCGAATAAAAACCGGCTTCAAAACTGTATACACAATCAAACTCCAAACGAAAATTACCCTAACCAGTCCAAAAATCCGAAATAAATACATATGAAAAACCGCTTCCGAACCGGATAAAAATAAGCGATGTTTGCCGCTAGTAATGTAACTTGCCATTGGTGAA
The DNA here is from genome assembly GCA_936439885.1 of Nowickia ferox. Taxonomy (NCBI): domain Eukaryota; kingdom Metazoa; phylum Arthropoda; class Insecta; order Diptera; family Tachinidae; genus Nowickia; species Nowickia ferox. Next base: position 9,728,757 of record OW387027.1, on the reverse strand, counting down.
CGAATTTTCAAAATCGGTATAGTGGTTTGAAAATCCCTACAAAATATAAGGGCCTGTCCCATTTTACATTTACATTACATTTACATTTGAAACAACAACAAAATATTAAAATTTGTTTTTGTTTTGAACGTAAGTGTGCGACAAGTCGAACGTTGTCGACAAAAAAACCGGTTCGAACCGGATAAAGTATGGGCTATGCTTGACGCTGGTAATGTACCTTTCCATTGGTTTGAGCGTGAAAGCTTAGCAAACAAACTCAGTTTCACATTTATATAACATTAGTATAATAAGGAATAAGGATTATTTTTTTCACCCAGTTGAAACCTTCCATTTCATACCCATACATTCCCTATATTTTTAGGAATATACATACATATATAGTTTTTTATTACTGCTAGAAGTGTAGTGAATCATTACGCCTGTTCGTAAATGCATCACTGTGCTGCATAATGTAATTACTCATCGGGTTGTAATTTTTCTAACTTACCCAAGCATTGCATCAAAATTTTTTTTACGATTTATAAAAGCGGTAAAATTATACAAGGTACTTGCACGACTACATCAAAATTACAACACCAAAAAGCACACGCATTTTGTTGGTAGAAACAAACGGAAATTAGTCAAAAACAGATGTCTTTTGTTTTAAAAAATAACAATTACAGGGTAACTAAAGTACAATTGCAGACGCGGCATTCATGCATGATTATAGTCAGTCAGTGTTGGCAATATGTGTGTAATACACAGAGTGTGTAATTTCTACTCTCATGCATAGGCCATATAATTAGATTCATGTGTATAATCTTTGTGTAATTCTACTTTGGATTTTTATTTTTATTTATTTTTGTTTTAAATTTAACCTATACAAAAGATGTGTAGTGTAATTTTCTTCAATGTGTAATTGGAGACACAACCATGTGTAATTTCATTGGCAACACTGTAATCATTTTATTCACAATACATACACTAAAGTTTTTGCAGTTTGTAAACAAAGTTTGATAACTTTCTGTATACATATATACATTAACAGGCTGGGCTTGTGCATGTACCTTGTATAATTGTACCATGGTTCGTCGGAGCATAGTCTTGTTTTAGACTCGGCAGTTTTTCTTGAAGCAGTTGTTTACACACAGACGGTTTCTTGTTCAATTTTGCTGTTGTTTTAATACAGCGAATGAAATAACAAATGAGAATTGAAGTAACTTTTCTGTACAAGCAAGTCAGTACCCCTCGTCTTTCTTCTTTCCCCTCTCTCCCATAAACTCAGACTTGCTGCAAGAAAAACTTCCAAGTCTAAAACATGACATACGGTAGAATTGCATTTACAACAGCCTTAAAGGTTCAGTGTTGCCACTATTTGCATTTAAGAACGTGCTGCTTTGACATAATATGCCTCACAGTGATGCGTTTGCGAACAGGCTTATAGTTCCTTGTTTACGAAAAGCTTTTTTTGTGTTGCATTGTGTGATTTAATAATTTTTTTAGTAGCTACTTTTGATAAATTTGAGTTGTTGCTACATATACTTGTAAGTGTACATATATCAATCATATGTTTTAAAAATAATTTTATATTGCACATCATAATTCTTTAAGGCTCAAATTCACAGTCTTTAGTTAAGTAATGAAGGTGGTTTAATCATTGAAATTGATAAGAAAAATCGCTAGTAAAACCACGGGGGTTAGTTAACTATAGACTGTGAATTTGGACCTAAGAGTGTAAATATTATTTTTAACTACTTGAAATACTTGTTGCTATCAATAATACCCCAGTGCATTAGATAAACAAAAACTACCAACTGTTTTAAAATTTTATAAAATTGTATATGCATTAATAATAACAAACAAAGCAATAATTGTTGAAATATTTTACCGGCTGTGCCTTTGGTACAACGACCTCCTTTACGCCTTCGACACATATCATACCTAAAGTTTATATACAGGATAGAGTAAAGGGTATTTAAAACCGATTTACATATGAAAGAGAAAAAGTAGGATTTGTATTTTAATGAGAGAAAAATGAAAAATTTATGTAAAGAAAATAAAAGAAAACATGTGTTTGTTTGTTCTTATAAATTCAATGTAATTATGTTCATTAAAAAAAAAAGAAAAGGAAAATGCATTCCTTTCCATTCCGCCATTTGAATGCCGTAGAATGAATTAGTGGGTTATTATGTCAACTTACTTTGTTATGGCCACAGCTATATCATAGACAGGTAATCTTCTTTCACGGAATAAATATTTACCCATATCAGTTAAAGCGGCCGCCGAATCAATGGCATCTCTACCCACACGATTTCTTTCCAAGTAAGGTGTAGCATCACGTCCCTTTAAACAAAAGAAAAAATAAAAAACAAATAGTAAAGAGATCATTATTATGTTTAACATTTAAATTTTAGCTCAAATTAAATAATGTTGGTAATTTAGCTTAACCTTTTCAGCCAGATAATCTATATTGGATTTAGTTAACATTCAATTCAGTTTGAAATCTTCTTCACAATAGTATTCCAATAACATGATTTTCATAAAACAAAATGGAAAATTATGGATGACACGGGCTTAGACTAAAAGGGGGCTGGGAGTATATACATCTATACAAATGAATAGAATTGAAGTGTCTGTTTGTAAAATCTAATGCATTCACAAATGAAGATACCACGTCTTTGCACTTGCACTCTTTCAGCAGTTGCTTGTCATTTGAATTGTAGTGCAAGAACAATTTAATTTTTACAAGTGGCTAAAACTGTGCAAATTACCCACCCTACCGCTTCAACCAAAAATAAATGGCAACAAGTTTTATATGTATGTATGTAAAAATAAAATGTCTATAACAAGCGCGATTCAATTGACATTTGGAAAAAAAATCCATTAGCAGTTGTTTGGCTTTGAGGTAAAATGTTTATTAAAAAACAATTGCTGGTGTATTCTTTATTTTTTGTGTGTTAATGGATAACTAATTTCAATGTGAAAATGTTTGTGGAATGTTAATTCTTTTAATACATATTCATAACAGCAATAGAACGATAAACATTTCAAAATGTTGTCATATTTTATGCAAGTAAGTTGGCAATGTTTCTTTCTTAAATGGTGGAAGCATAAATTGAACACAGTGGGCGTAAAAAATATTACATTATATGTATGTAAACAATCCTAAAGAGATTTTAAGAGCTTTTCTTAAAGTGCTTTTTATTTTACTGTTAAAGTGCTTTCCTTGTTTTTAATGTTGCACTTGATGTTTTATACAGCAGTCAGTTGTTCACATATTGTCGTAAAAGAAATTTTGAATTCATATCGCTGGTAGTACAAGGGTGTCTACTCTGTGTTATAAACATTACATGTTTATAACATGTAATTTTGAAAACATATTCTTTCGCTTCGAAGTACAGGGTAGACCCCCCTATTCGCTACCACGGCTCCAAAATTTAAACAGCTTTATACTCATGGATCATCATGACTTATTATTATTATACCATTCACCAAAAATGGTAAATGGTATACATATGTAGATTTGTCATTCCGTGTGTAATTTCCACAATATTCATGTGCGACCCATAACATAGCGTCTATACCTGATATTAACTCTGATATAATATGAGAGAGAACGTCGGCAGAATGAGAAGAAAAATATATTTATATTAATATTACTATCTATGTAGGGGAAAACGCACTCTTGTAAATATCATAATATTTCACAATTATCAGGCAGCCGTGCAGTAAACATCTTCGTTTATTGTAATTGTAATATTAGTTTTATAAAAATTTTGGTATTTCCTTAATACATCGTGCATAATTAAAATATTTCTGAATTTTTTTATCAAAAAGTTTTAATTTTCACTTCAACACACAAAATTCTCTTCACGTATCCATGTATGTGTAAGTTTTTTGACAGTTGATATCATGATATTGTTTTCTAAATATATATTATGAAAACAATATTATAATATCTGATATAATACTAATATTGCAGTCCACACGTAATATTATTCTATGTACTATGAAATTTGACGTTTGCTGATAGAAATATATTTGATATTATATCAGGTATAGACGCTATGTAAAGTATATGCATATATTCTGGGTACTTATGAATGCGGAAGACGAATCAGGGATGTCGGTCTGTCCGTCTGTCTTTCCGTCCGTCCGTCCGACTGTCTGTCAGTCGTTTTTCTGAACCTCCTAGATTGGAGACTTCGTTCTTTGACTGGTGTGTCAGTAATGGTCCAAAATAGAAAACACGTTTTCAGAGCTGGAAAATTTAATTTTTTTCTATATAAAAATAACTAGCTAAAACTAATTGTTTTTTTTTTGTTAAATAAACCTATTATACATATCAGTAAGAATAAAATTGGTATTCAAAATAAAAAACTAAAAGTTAAGACGATTCCAGGGTTAACAATTTTTAATTTTTTTTGGTATATAAATGTAATCAACTACATAAATCAAATTTTTTTCCCTTTCTCTATAAATTAAACATATTTTATACTTTTAAAAGAAATATATTGGTATAAGAAATTAGAAAAATCTAACAGGATGAAGCCAGGGTTGGAAAGCTTAAATATTTTATGGTATACAAAAGTAACTAGGTCAAATAAATTTTTTACTTTTTCTTTTTAAATCAAGTATGTTTTATGTATTTGGAAGAAATAAATAGTTTTGTATAAACAATTAGAGAAATACAAAACACATCTCCATAGCTGGAAAATTTAACCTTTTTTTTTTCCATACAAAAGTAAATAAATAAAACTAATATTTTTTCTTAATATTTTAGAAAGAAAAAAATTAATATTAAAAATCAGAAAACTACGGTTTCAGAGTTGGAAAATTTTAACTTTAACTAAATAAAAACTATTTTTGTTTTAATTAAAAAAATTTTATATTTTAATAAAAAGAGACGTCATGTGCTTGATCTCCCATTTACATTTTAAGAAAAAAAAAAATATATATATATATGCATATGCATATATATAAAAAAATTATATATTTTTTACTATTTAGTGATGTATAAATACTTCTTATTTATTTTATATAGTGTCATTACATGCTGATGTAATGTACTTAACGTCAAATTAGTGTATATTATTAAAAATGTCAAAAGTATTGCTTATTATCATTCGATAGATTGCATAGAAAAAAAAAAAATAAATATTTTAAGAAGATCTATACTCAAGAGTTTTTTTTATATTTGTTCTGTTTTCGGTGTCGGCATCAATATGCTAAAGGCTGTCAAAAATTTTAACTTATATATGTGCATTGAAATTGCATTAGATGGGTGAATAAATTGCCATTAAAAGTGCTGATATCTGCTAAAGTCCTCTTTAATTAATCTCTCCTCATTCATTTTAAAAAGAGAAAATATAAATAATGTAAAAAGTTTCTGGAATACAGAGTGTGGAATAAAATATTGCTTATATTGAAAATAAAATCTTTTTCATCATCTTTAGTCGCAAAAATACCTACAGGTCACTTACTATAAATTACACTATACTTTTCACAAAACAAATATATAGGTATGTTTTTATGTTTGCATATACATATGTATGTATGTACATATGTACTTGAATATAGCACTCTTACTTGTTTTTTAATTAGGTGCTACAGTTTGGTGTAACACAGGAAAAAACATATGTACATACTTCATATTTTAATTCATCCCCATAATAACAGCTTTTACAATTGAAAAATTCTATGCAATCGCATGGCACGGTTCAAGTTTTCTGCCATATAAACTTCATGTAAATATTAATTGGATATGTCAAACTAACCACTTGCTGCATGCAATAAATGCAAAATATGGTCTGATAAAAAATTTGCTTTATTCCTTTATTAACAACTACACTGATTTCATTTCCGTTTACCTATAACTAACTCTTTCTTTACTTGTTTTTTGTTATTTTATATACTTATTTTTTCTTTTCATTTTGATGTCAATAAATCATTTGCATTAAATTTTAAATTTAACTTTTTTCTGCGCCAGGCGTTGCCACTTGTTTAATTAACATTAATTTTAGATTTGTCAATAACACTCGCAGCTTGCAGACACACATCGTGTGTCTTAGTTAAATGTACCGTAATTAGTTAATAACATGAACGTAACAGTAACAAGTGAAACTAAACTAAAACTAAAACAAATTGCAAAAACAGAAAAAAAGCAAGTTGTTTTCAAACGACAAATAGTGACAGAAAACACGTGAGTAGTAAGATAATTAAATATATAAGTATATATGTAGAACTTTTTTCAGAAAAAATCATTGTCTAAAAATACTACTTACATACGAAATGCTTTGCTTGTTATTCATTTCAGATGTCAAAAACACCTGCTGTGAAAATCGTGCAAGATTTTATGCTACAGGAGAATAGACCTTACAGCGTTAATGATGTTCTGGAGAAGTGTGGCAAGGAGTTGGGCAAATCAAACATACACAAGTAAATATGTATATGAATTTAAAGCAAACATTCTATATTAATAAATTTGTTTTCTTTAAGAGCCTTAGATTCCTTAGTTAGCAAGGATATATTGGTGGCAAAGACCTATGGGAAAAACAGGATTTATTTTGCCAAGCAAGATGTTAATACATCAGGGGTATGTATGTATGCTTGTACAAAGCTGCCCATATGTTGCTAATTCTTGCAATATTTATTTTCAATATTTTAGTTAAAGCAGCAAGTACAGGCGTTAAGACAAAAACTAGCTCAAGCTGAAAATAATTTGAAATCCAAGGAAATCCAACTAAAGCAACTGGACTTAAAATTGAATTCTTTGAAGAAAGCAAAAAGTCTGGCTACTTTGGAAGAGGAACGTGATCAGCTGTTGGATGATATAAGACTAATAAATGAAAAATTACGAAGTTATCAAGCTCGAGCAGCCCAAGCCAAGGTACTAAGCAACTTCTTTCAATTCGTTAATTATAATTTTCTTTCTTTAATTTTGCTATTTTAGTATTCCACTGAAGACATCAAAAAAATTGAGAGCAAGTATGAACGTGTTTCTGTGGCTTATCGTAAACGTAAACGCATGTGTAACGATATGTTGGATGCCATTATGGAGGGTTATCCGAAAACTAAAAAGGCTTTAATAGCCGATATTGGCTTAGAAACAGATGAAGAAGTTGGTTTTAATGTCAATACAAAGCATTAAAATGCAACAAAAATTTTTCGTAATAAATTACAAATCTACTAAATTTATCTAAAGAATGCGTGTTTTTTATATATTTATGTTATATGTACATACATACACACTTGCATAGTTTGAAAATATGCATACATACATTATATTATTTATTTATTTATTTTTTTGATTTGTCAAATGTATTTATGAAAGTAGGTAACTTTATGTTATATATTTATCGCTGAATAAGCTTTATACATACATATAAAGACAGTTATGGCCAATGTTTTTTTTTTGTTCTGGGGGCCACAGCAATTTTTTTAACTTACTGAAAACTAAGAAATAAAATATTAAAACTTGAACGTGTATGTATGTACCAAATTTGAAGACATGTTTGGATAGGAAAAATTTTATGCAAAAAATTTGCTTTGGTTTGCATGGAACGATTTTGATGAAATTCCATTTTTTTTTTATTTTCTCAATATATTGCTCGATACCAAATTTCAATGATCTAGGATCGCTTCCTATAGTTTTTGCACAAAAATGTATGAAGCCATCCCTCTCTGGGCATAGATTTGGAATAGACAGTGGCATAGAATGCATAGTAGGTAATCTCCACCAATGACTTTGCACAACTTTTTTCGGTTAAAGTTTATTTAACAGCTTCATATTGTTTCTGTTAACAATATAAATTGGTTAAATCTACCAAACATTTTTTTGGTCACATCTTTTTATGAGGGGCCACAGGTTGAAGATTTCTTCTGGTCACAAATTTAAATATTATCAACAAACCGGTAGTCGTTAGTCCACTCACTTATTGTGTGTTAGTAATGGCAAATCATAAAATGCAAATATTTATTTATGCATTTGTTTAGCTAACTGTCCGTCCGTCCGTCACAAAGGGAAATGCTGCCAACATTTATTTTGGCATACTTGTGACCCTATAAACAAAAAACTTTGGCTTAAGAAAGGTAGCAGTGGGTGTATACGAGTATAAATTTTAATTTTACACAATGCTTTATTTATTTTTATTTACTATTTGTTTTATTTGTCTCTACTCCCGTCTAGTGTGTAGGTGGTCATTTCCAAATGAAATGTATACAGAAAAAAATATTTTAAAAACATTACAATTACAACACAAAATGGGTTACAGACAAATAATAAAAAAAAAATAAAAAAAAGTACTTAAAAACGAAAGTCCCAATACTGGAACTTTGAATATAAAAATATTTGTTATATTGTTTGTTAACAGTCGTAAGCCATAAAGCCATTTTAAAGCAGATAAATTCATTTATTATTAATTTTTTTATGAAATGTTTAATGAAAAATCTAAGAAATATAAAACCAAATGCAAATAACTATTCCTACATATCAAACTTTTCCGCATTAGATATCGTTTAAAGCAACCAATGCAGTTTTGAGTCAAAACATTAACAAAAAACCGCTTCAGTTTTTAATTTTTATCTTGAAAAAAAAAATAGAAATAAATAAAAAACAGCACGAATTGACAATTGCTTAATAATGTCTTTTTTTAAAATATTTTTGCTCAGCGTGGGCTTTTCGTTCTTAACCAAAAGTTTTCTATTTTTTACATTTTTTTATTATTGAAATATGAGCCAAGCAGCAAGACAAAATTTGATTGCGTAAATTGAACTTTAATTTAATTGGCAGTTCACATTATAGGAGTAATAGTAGCAAGATTTATGATTGAGAAAAAAAAACTATTGCGCCCAAAAATTAATAAAAAAAAGAAAAATTAAATTTACATGTTTATTAACAAGACATTAAATGTGTACAAATAAATGAGTAAAAATTAGTAAATTAAAATGAAGGAGTTGGCTACAAACGACCATAAAATACCCTTTATTTTATTGAAAAGTTTCTACTCTAAGCTTAAACTTATTACTAAGTTGCTAACTTTCTTCTTTTGTGAATGATGACTGACGCACGTCTAATTAATTTAAAGCTAAAGTGGGTTAATATATGACTTAAATGTTTTTGGAAGTACGAGTATATATGGGCAAATAAGTGATCTCTCGCAGTTTTTGTTGTACAACAAATAAAAAAATTTTATTTAAATGCAAACGAAAGTTTCATTCAATAAGTGTAAAACAAGAAGAAACTGTTTGCTTATGTGTTCACTAAACTAAATATTGAAACGTTGACGGCTAAAGGTAGAATTAGTTTGTACGTGCTGTTCCGTTCTGAATCAGCTGTTTTGTTTCTGTTCAATTGAAAGTCTGTATGTGTGGTTTGTTTTTCCTTTTTCGTTCTGTTCTGTTACGGACAAATCTGTAGAAAATAGAATTCAACGTTAAGTGACAGCCAAAAGTGTGTATGTATTAGTTTGTTGTGATATTTTGTATACAACTGAAATCAGTTTAGGTTGCCAGCTGATTCCTTGCACAGAAAAAGTAATTGCAAAATATTTTATACTGAAAAGAACGGCACAGAACGACAACGAAAAGTAAAAACTAATGAGGCCTTAATACTAACGCCAATTGGCAAACCGCCGCTGACTGTTTTCTCACGGCATAGATTTCTAGAAATAACAAAAACAGCTGATGTCAGATGATTTGTCAGAAGAAAATAGAACACGCTCTATTTGAAATTTTGTCAGATGACTTTGGAACTGATTTTTAAGGAAGCAATGTTTTAAAGGTAACACAAAAAAAGAAACATGATGTGTACGGCAGGCTTAAATGCGTATGTACGTACATATGTGTGTATATATGTATTAGAGGTGAGCACAAAACATTTCCTTGCTTAATCTTCATGATTTATATTATTGAGTTGTTCCCTTTTTTATTGCTCTTGATTTTGTGAAAACACTAAAACTGTTATTTAATTATAAAATTAAATTATCAAAAAAAAAAAATATTTTTTTACCGACTGTCGCATACATACATACATAGTGTATGCTGCATTTGTAGATGTAGGGTAAAGCGTTGTACGAGTATTTGTCTTCAATTTTTTTTTTTTCAAAAGTTGGTGTTTTTCAATTTGATGCAAATAAATCTTTTCGAAAACTCAAACTATATTTCGCTTTAAATTAAAACATATTAAATGAATGTACATAAAACTAACAGACATTTTTTTCTATTTCGTTATCATGATATTTTAACACCACCTTAAGGAAGTTGGCAATTTTAGAGTGTGTCAATTTGTTATTAATTCTTGTGCTTGTTTTTCTTTTCGTTCTTATTTTTTTAGAGCTAAATTTTAGAAAAATTTTAATGTCTTATGTTTAGAAAGGAAACCGGTCATTTGGTTTGACTTTGTGTTGTAAAATTTTTGTTTATTTAAGGAAGGTGTGTAAAGAGAAAAAAAAATTGTTATAAATATTTTGTAAGCAGTTTTGTCTGTTTTTAATTTCTGGTCTAAAAGATAAGAACGAAAAAGAAACTCCTTTTAAATGTTTAATCCAAGTTACGTTATTTCTAGTGGGTAACCTGGTTTACTAATGTCTAAATGAACATGTTAACTTTGGTTCTGAGAAATGTCAATAAGTTAATTAAAGTTGGCAAGTCCATTTTAACAGTTTGCTAAGTTGACATAACACAAATGTATTTCCAATTTGCGTGTTTGGACTGAGCATGAAATTTACACATGTCAATTAGGGATTTTCAGAAAAATTTAATCTAAGAAATTAGGATTTATTTAAATAGTTATAGAAAAGTTGACTCTGTGTCACAGCACACTTCTCTTATAGAAAAGTTGACTCTGTGTCACAGCACACTTTTTTTTATAGAAAAGTTGACTCTGTGTCACAGAACACTTTTCTTATAGAAAAGTTGCCTCTGTGTCACAGCACACTTTTTTTTATAGAAAAGTTGACTCTGTGTCACAGCACACTTTTCTTATAGAAAAGTTGACTCTGTGTCACAGCACACTTTTTTTATAGAAAAGTTGACTCTGTGTCATAGCACACTTTTTTTATAGAAAAGTTGACTCTGTGTCATAGCACACTTTTCTTATAGAAAAGTTGACTGTGTTACAGTACACTTTTCTTATAGAAAAGTTGACTGTGTTACAGAACACTTTCCTTTTCTTATAGAAAAAGTTGGCTATGTCACAACACTGTTCTAATAGAAAACACGTTTGAAAGAAACAGCCTTATGGAAAAGTTGACTGTGTCACAGTACACTTTTCTTATAGAAAAGTTGCCTGTGTCACAGCACACTTTTTTTTATAGAAAAGTTGACTCTGTGTTACAGAACACTTTCCTTTTCTTATAGAAAAAGTTGGCTATGTCACAGCACACTGTTGTAATAGAAAACACGTTTGACAGAAACAGCCTACGGCTCTTGTAAAAAAGATGATCCATTGTGTCGCAGCACTATTTTCTTATTAAAAACTGATCGACTGTGTGACAGGCTAAAACTAAGATAGCTTTTAGTAAACGGTTTGAGCAATATAATTTCCACATAGATTTGTTTCCTGACTGAAAAAAGAGTTCGTTATTAGTGGAAACAGAAAATTGGTTGATTATACGCTATGATGACCTATATGTTTATTGTATCTGAACTCTACTGTATATATGTAATTTAACTTTTTACTAGGCCTCATTTTCTTATCGAATAAATGTGTGAACATTTCTTGTATGGCACCTTGCTTCCTGTACTTTAGGTTAGGTTTTGTTAGCAGGCTGCTGGTAAGGAAGGGTGAAATTTAGAGTCCAGCTCACTGTTAGTTGAAGAGAAGATAGTGTGAGAGGGTGATAGGGAAGGGATAGTGATAGAGAAGACAGGTGGTGAAGGAAGAGATGGAGGAAAGCTTCATTCTTTTACAACTCTGCTTTTTGCACGCGTTTTGATAATGCAGTGTTGCAGCGCCTTCTGGTGTTAAATGAGGCGTATTAAATTTTGAAGCTGTTTTTAGTAGCCATTTTTATTTTATTGGTTATTTTACTTCGTCAATGATTCTGCTACACAACGAAAGAGGGCGCGCTGATGTTACATTAGGATTAGTATCTGATGAAGTAGGTGTAGTTTTTAGTGACCAGTGCCTTATGCCTGCATCACGAGAACTTTTCCCACAACAACTGATACAAAGGACACTAATGCACGCATTTTTCCTGTACTTAAAGAAATTCCTGCTATAGATCAATTTATTATGCATAAAAAAATGTGTTTATAACATTATTAATCTTATACTCTTATTGCTGTCTATTTAATTGTTACACACACTGTGCGCATAATAAATCTTGAAACCTTAAAAGTCCACACATCGAAACATATCAAGAATTTATGAATAAAAATATAATAATTATTGCTTAATGGTGTTATTAACACTTAAACTTAGAGATACAAATTAGTACTAAAAACTAAAACAAGTTTTAGATTAAAAAATTTTATTTTTTTAATTTTTATTTTAACGCACTACCATTCCAAGAGAGAGATAATCTTAACTAGATCAGACATTGAACAAAAATAATTGCAGTTTTTATTAAAAAAAGAAAAAAAACGGAGAACAAAATGTTAAAAAATAAAATTTTCTGCAATTAAGGAAATTGTTATTAAATTAATAGTTAAACTAACGACCTTGCGGTAATAGACAAATGCCAGTCAAATTTAGTCTCTTTTTTTCTGTCAGTACGACGTACTCGTACTATACTTAGAACCGAAAAGTTAAAAGCTTGAAAATTTTATATTTCTTAAACTTACGTAATATGTGAGCTATTTAAGTATTTATTTTTTGTTTGTTTGCTGTTTTCATTGATTGTCAAATAAGACCTTCATTATTTATATACATATGTACATATGTACACATGTAGTACATATGTATAGAAACTTTGTTTGGTCTTTGCAAACGATTTACAAGTATGACTTTCATGCTTAAGTGATTCTCACAAATTTTCCTTTTAAAAGCCTTTAAGAATATTAACAAATAGAACTGTTATTACAAAAGAAATAAAACACCATAATCAGGCTCAATGATATTGACACGTAGGTAGTGTCATCAGCGTATGACGTCATTCCAATGGCGTTCTAATTGCAGCTTTTTTGTAAAAGTAATAATTAAGACTATCGCTAATCTTTAGTTTTCGATAGAGGACAATGCAGACAGAATTTTCGAAGCCGAAATTTATTTTTTAAATAAGAAATGAATTTCATATTTTTGAGATAAATTTATTATTAAATACCAAAATTGATTCGCTTAGAAGAATTTTCAATAAGAAAAAAAAAGAGAAATCATAATTTAACGCCTGGTACGGATTTCTACTTAAATGACTGTGATTATTTCTTTAGAAAAAAATCATTGTGCAGAAATATATTTGTTTGCACAATAATTCTCTTATACTATTATACTCTATACAGTGTTTTCCGCTTAGTTGATTTAAAAAAAAATCATGATTTTTAATGCCACTAAATCATGATTTTTAATGCCACACGCTAAATCCGTTATGCGATACTCTGTTAACTGATCCAATTAAATAATTGAATGATTTTTCAATATAATCAATTACGTGGAAACTACTGTAATACGTAAAAATACAATATAAAAAAAGTTTAATTTCGAGACTTGGTGTAATGTTTTTTTTTCTCGAACATTTTAATTCCTTAAACACCCGTTTTATGGGTATTTATTTGGCCCCTTCGAAAGGGACATAAAATCCCCATGTGGGAAATAGTTAAATTAGGGTTGAAATGTTTCGCTAAACATTTTCCACGTTCGATTTTACATAAAACTGCCGAACACATCCTATAATAGTAAATAAGTACGAAATTAACTCTCAAACGAATTTCAAGTTTTGACTTATTTCGGCGCTATGAAAAAAGGCCCAATGAAATAAAGCTTAAATAAAAAAAATTAAATAAGGCCCAATAAAACCCAGACATTTTTAATTGAGCTTTTTTTTAATTTTGTTTTGTTGTTATGGCCTTTATTTATTTCATCTTGGATTTGGTTGGACTTTTTTAATTGGGCTTTATTTCATTTTTATTGGGTGTTTCTTTCATAATTTTTCTCTTGGGCTTTATTTAATATTTTTCGTTTTATTTCATTGTGGCTTACTGCATTTCTTATTTGGGCATTATTTCTTTGGGCCTTATTTCATAGCGCCTTATTTTTTAAATCTGGCAGCACCACTTTACTCAATATCTGTTGGCAACTCCATTTGGATTATTCCATTAACTGACTGCTTTTATTTCTTGTATTATTTTAAATAAATGAACACTTACTCTTGATATAATTATGCCAGCAATGCTAATGCGTATTTTTGGACCCTTCAGCAAACGATACCTCAAATCCACCCCATTCCAAAATGAGATGAAATAACGTTTCACCTAAAAGAAAGAAGAAGAAAAAAAATGTATAAAAAGCTGGCAATCAAATCTTAACGATCTAGAATTTTAAATAGACTTTAAGAAAAAGCGGCGGCATATATTTTTATGTATGCATATAAAATAAAGGATTTTTAAGAATTGTAAAATAATTTAAAACAAACACGTATTTAATAGTAATCAAATGGAACACAAAAGAGAAGCAATTCAAATGATTATTAGATTTTAAATAATTTTGAAACGATTTTTGATTCACTTGCATAATTGAAATTCATTTATTTTTTTTATTTTTTTGCTCAGTCTTCTACAAAAGAAATAAATCAACTCGTTATTTATGAAATTACAAAGAAATAAATTGAAACCAACACCTTGTTTGTTTCTGTTTTTATGCAATTCATGCACAAAAGAACACAAGGAGTGTCTATCAAACAACAATCATGTGTCATTTATGCCTGTCACTGATTTGTAGTTCTGTCAGTTTACCTGCAAATTATCACCGCCATGCAAACGATAACCGTCGTAGTCTACAATGACCAAAATTTCTGGATAAATTATGAATGGCGCTTGTCTTTTGGCTCGTTTGTGTGGGGAAAACTCCGTATCTTCTAGACCTTCATCAGCTTCCAGCTGTTCTGCTTCCCATTCTATGTCTTCCAGTGTGGTTCGCTGGGCAGATCTTTTAGGGCGATTTTGTAATTTTTCCAACTTTTCGCTAGTGGCCAAGTCATCAGGTTCCATGAAAGCTGTAAGTGGCAAAGAAAAGAAGCTCTATAACTCTTATCTTCATATGTAGATATCATAAAATTAACGAAGTTTTTATAAATATTTAATTGAATTCGTCATTTCTCTTTATTTAATTAGCAAAATCTTTCTATTATTTAAATAAGTTTTTAATTGCTTTAGTTTGAATATTATCAAAAATTGGTTCTTCGAACTTTACAAAATTAATTAATTCATAAATTTATCTAATTGATCAGATAAATGCTAAATAGATTTAAAAAAAAGTTTAAATTAAAACTCTATTCTTATGAAAAAACCCATCAAAATCATATGCTACGTATTAGTATGTACATAAATAACCATTTTGCCAATCCAGAATGGCTAAACTCATTATTAATGTAAATTTCTTACATTAATACGTTGCTTTTAAAAATATTTGCATTTCAAAAGTGGTTGATTTTAACCACAAATAATTTTTTTTTTGTATAATGAAGAAATTTGTAACCAAATTAACAAGAACTTTTATGTTTTTAGCCAAGTATAAATATATAAAATCATTTTTTTGTTACACTCTCGTATCTATGCAAATTTAATCAATAAAAAAATTTGGTAATCGATTATGTAAACTTCTAAGAAGCTTTTAAGAAAATTTATGATAATTTAATCTAGCAATTGTATATTCTTTACTAAAGTTAAATAAGAAGCTTAACACACAATTTTTGAAAATTTCAAGATACTGGGCGTTATGGCGGCTGACTACGACATTTTAGTTCTCGATAGTTCTTTAACCTAATATGTAAATGTCGCACAGTGGGCTGGTTTCATAAATTTCTGAGCAAAAGCTATAAGGAGTGGTGCTAGATCCTTGAAAGTTGGCACCGAGCATTATATTGAACTAAAGTAAGAAACAAAAAGCAATTTCAGAAAAATCGGCCACCTCCAAACAGCCAACGTTCAGCAATCCAAATCGATTTTTTCGCATAAAATTTTTCCTATTGAAACAGAAAGAAGTCTTTAAATTTTGTACAAACAATTTCTAGACTTAAAATAAGACGCTTGTTGAGTTCCATGCAAATTGGCCAAGCCCGCCTCAAAATATAAATAATATTTTTTTTACGTTTTGTCTTCTTATGTCATGTTTTGAGCTGGTTATAAGAGTCTGATGAAACCAGTAAGCGACGACATAAGGCAATGTTTGTTGAAATGTCTATTGCATTTCCTAAAAAAAATTAGAAAACGTTTCCGAGAATTATTTTTTTTCAATCGAGAGAAGACATGCCCATCTTTAAATTTTTTGAAAGAACATTTCCATTGGAAATCCAAAATAAGTTAATTTTTAGGGGCTCTTCTTAATTTTTGTTTTTTTATTTTATGGCAAATTTTTATATATTTCAAAAATGTATATTAAAGTCAAATTGTATTCTCACTAAAATTTTACATATGTGGACCACTAAATTGCGTAAAAATATAAGTCAATTATTGTTAAGTACACTTACATGAACATACATAACTTCAATTTTTCAAAAATAAAATTAAATTAAAAGAAAACCCTTAAATGAACATTTCATATTTAAAAAATTTGAATTTTATTGAAATTGAATGGTCGAAAAATATTGTTTATGACATCAAAATTCCATTGTGCGTCGTAGTCAACGAAGAAATACATTAACTACGTTAAGGGCATTAGGCGATTAATTTGGTGTTAGTTTTCACGGATACTAAAGCTGTTGTCAAAACCTTAATGAAGAATAAAGTTAATTCCCGAACGTCCTTCAATGTAAAAATGAGATGAACTCAAAATGCACCGGTGTGCAGATAATGTGGATACCGGGATATCAAGGTATAACAGGATACCAAGATGGAATCATCGTTGATAAGAGACTCAAAACAAAAGTTTTTCTTTTCCCGGACTTTTTCAATACCCGTTAATTCTCGTCCAGTACACGATACTGTTTCTAATTTTATTTAAAAATAAAGGCTCGTAAGTTTCAGAGATTAAAAAATAAATGTTTTAGGTAAAAGACCTTACAGCAAAGCCATCATTTGTTTGTTCAGAAACTACGACTCTTAAATCTTTTTTTTTATTAGAATATTTTTTCAATGTTGGCTATTTCTTATACATTTTTTATTTTATAATTTTGGGGCTTCCATTCTAATTTTATGAATTTTGCCCAAATGGTGAATAAGGCCGTTAGTATAAGTATTTACCTTTACACACAATTATTTTTGCACATAATGAAATGTAGTTTCAAAAACTATACATGCATGCTTATACTGTACTCGTATGTATATCCTGCAATATCGTCAATCCTTTTAATACCTCAATAATCTATCACAAAATCGTACAGTTGGCAGCACTGAAAAACATGGGCTCGATCGATTTCTTCTTCATTTATCTCAGCTTCTTACATTATTTCAAACAGTGCGCGTACGCCCGTAAGTCAGTGAATTAAAATTATATATTTAATAGTTACAAGTGGTTTTTTGAAAGAAATTTTTTCATAAAAATATTGTGCAACAATAGTTTTATTTGTGTGCGATAAAATATTTTAAGAATGTTTCATATCAATTGTTAATTTTATGTGCTTAAAAAAGTGTTTTATTAATTTCATCATTTTAGCTTCAATAAATTGTTTACTCCGTCGCGTTCGGTCGTTCGTGTGTATGTGTGTATGTGTGTAAGCATGTTTGTTTATGTAATGATTGAGAGCAATTAAAAAATTACAAGAGAACAAGAAGAACAAGTGATGGAATATTAATACTGTAAGTATGAGAGAAATATTTACACAGTTACATATCGCTCATTTACTCAAACAACGTTATAACTCAAAAAATTGAATTGTTAAGTTAATGATGTAGAATTAATGATCATATCATTCATATACATATGTACATTGTCAGAGTAGTGTACGTATGTATGTATCTTAAAAGAAATTTAAAACACCATTTAGAAAATATTATTTATAACGTCTTTGATAGTGATGAAAATAAAATCATGGGCCTTATCGTGGTTGGCGTATTGGGATTTCGATCACATGTCGTGATCTTGGTCTTAGATTAAAGAAAAAATTTTGCGATGTTCTTTAATCTCTACGAAGTCGAAATACCTCAACCACCATAAGGTGACATATCTTTAAGCTTGTCACCACTATTCCATTGTTATACCTGGCTTAACCTGTGTTTGTTGTTATTTCGGAAATGCTTATGGGTTTTTTCCTCCCCTCCATTAAAATAAATAAAGTGATAAATCTTTCTTATTCCTTTAATTTATTTTTTCAACAGAAATATTTTTTCAAGATAAAAGCCTTAGATTTATCTGAAACGTTATATTGCAATAAAAATTAAACATTTCCTGTCTTGTTTCTTTAACAAAATAATAAAAACAAGTAAATGTTAATAAATTTAAAACAAATAAAATTTTATAGAAGTTTTTTTTAAAAAAAAAAAAAAGATCTGTTTTAATTGCAACCTTCAAGCTAAAAGGGCAAACGCCTTTGGAGTTTGCAAAAAGTTAACAAAAAAAATTTAATACGTTAATTTTTTATTTCACAAGAAAAAGTTTTGCTGGAAGGCTTGTCTCTTCTTCTTGCAGACTATATTTTATATATTTAATATTTTGAAATTTTATTTAATTGACTTTTTTAATGGAAATATACAGTTTTAATGAGGTGCTACTGAAGTTTTTAATTATTTCAATAAATTAATTGTTTTGATATAAAATGCTACAGAAATATTTAAAAAAAGTCGTTAATTTTTATTTTGAATTATGCAACGGAAGACGCCTTAAATTAATAAAGCGGCAGGAGTACGTCTGCTATTATTTTAATTATTTCCAGTATATTGGAAAATGTCGTTTTGTTTGGTATATCCGCTTTTAAATAATTCGCTTTAATTGTGAAATATTAAAAAAAGTGAGATTTTGGGAATTGTTTTCTTCTGTTTGATTTTATTTCAACTTACCAAAATCACTTAAGTGCTCGGCGTTGTCTACCTCTCTTTTAAATATCACATGATGTGATTCCTTTTCATGGGGTATTAAGTCGTGAGGCAGAGGTTTTATCACCATATCGTGGCCAATGCTGCCCTCCTAGAAGCATAAAAAAAGAAACAATAAGTTATCATTGAGCAACCAATAACAGCGCAATATTTAACAGAAATAGTTTATAAAAAATTGAGTTGTTATGGAAAATGTAAACAAAAATTATATTTTTAAATATTTTGCTTAACAGCAGGGGCTCCAAGAGACAAAAAAAAAGGTAATAATAAATTAAAAATTTAAACAACTTCCATAACTTTTAATCGAAAAGAAAAAAAAAACATTATGTTGAAATAAGTCAGACTGTTGCATTGTCCTCCGGTTATAAAAGTCAGCAAAAATGTTACTTAATATTATTTGCCCCATTGGATTTTACAATTTACCTACCACAAATATTTAATTAATACGAAATCCCATATGACTTGGTTTTTATTTCTCGTAGAAATACAATAATAAATACATATAAGTAATAATAATTTTAACAAAAGTTTGCTTTACTTTTTATGCATTAAACATGATTTAGCAAAATTTGAATTTCATATGTTTTTAGAGGAGTTTTCTTTGTGTATTTTGATATTGTTTAAAATTAAAACGGAAGCTTTACAAGGTAATTAAAAACAATGACTAATTAAGGAAAATAAGCAGTTATAGAGGTTAAAAGTGAAGTAAAGAAAAGAAGAGGTGCACAGTAAAGTTAACAAGTTCATTAATTTAATAAAAGGATGAATGCATTATTCCCATTTTGCAAAAAAAAAAGAAAAATTTCTAATTTATTGATAAATCGTTTTAGCTGGCAACGCTGGGCAGTATAATTAATTTTGAAGCGCCTTAATAATTCATTTCATATAATCCATTTTATTTATATTAGAGCAAAGGTTTTTATATCTTAATTTATATACATACATACATGTACATGTATGTATGCATGTATATTCAGCTGCGAAATCTTCACACACAAACAACTAAAAATTAGTGGGAACTTTTACTCCCCAATTAGGAATATTACCGGGGAGTTTTTTCTCTTCCCCTTCATTTGTTCCTGGAGAATAATCCTCCTATTTACATTTATTTCTGCACTAACGTAAAAGTTCAGTAGTAGAGCTTAAATAAACATTTTATGTTTTCATTGTTAATAAGAGTGTGCGTTCAAATAAAAAATAAAATAAACCGCGTAACCATACGAGTATACAAGCATGCGGAATAACTTTATGTTGAGAAAGTGCAACTAAAAGTGGACAAGTGCAGATGCGAATGGATTAAATTCCCAATGACTGTATGTACAAAGGATATTTTTTTTTTGATCTTGATATTAGAGGGAAACAAATCTTCCATTTACCTACTACGAGTATGTGAACGTTAAAGGAGGCGTGTAATTTTTAGTGTTTTAGTATTTCTTCTAAAGGCAGAAGTATTAGTTCCCTTCAAAATGTTTGGAGAGAAAACTCCCAAAAAATTCTACCTCTCCCCCATATTTAGAATACCTAATTTTTTCCCCGGGGAATTTTTTTCTTTGGGGACATTTTAATTCATAATAGGAGGGATGGAAAAAAAGGAAAAAACTCCCGAGGAATTGTTATTCATAATTGGGAATTGTTATTCAACTCTGCACTGACTGGTGTTGCCATCACTATCAAAAACAGCTGATACTGTTTTTATGGTAATTTCATTTAGTTTGATAGAATGTGAAGTGAAGCTTAAACATGTCAAAGAAGAAACAATATTTTAAAGATTATTTATGTATTTATTTAAATAAAAAATAATTGAGCGTTTCTAAAACATCTTACGAATCTTGTGATATGAAAATTAAAACATGCCATATTATTTCGCAAAAGATATTATTATTTCCGATAGTGAATATTAAGTGGCAATCACACCCAAATATTGCGGCCTGAATCATTTTACTTTTTTCAACAGCTCTGTTTGAACTACTCGTAGTTCGCTCATGTTCGAAACAAAATTGTTTCTAACACATTTATTTCACATTGATGCTTTTGCTCTGACTTTAGCAAAGAACAGTTGGTGGAAAGAAGTTTAATATATTACCTTAATCGGGCAGAATATCTTTATAATCTGAAAATACTTGTAATAATTTTAATATGAACCAAATGGGAATTCTATCATACATTATTAAGAGATGAACAGAGCATCCAACAAAACCAACAATACCTGCACTTATAGAAGCTATGAAAGTGGCATTCTTTAAGAATGACTTACACTTTATTACTAAAATCTTTACGAACTTCGAATCGGATGATAATCTCTTACTGCCTTGAACTGCAAGAAAATTCTATTTTTTAACAATCAAACACCAACTAATTTTGAATTTCCAGAAGTTTGGAAAAATTTTTGGGTTATAAATGCTATTCTCGTTATTACAGATTGTGAAAATCTGCCGAATATACAGTGAACTAAAGCTTTGTAGAATACTTATTTTAGCACTATTTTAAGCAGGTTTCTTTTTTAATTTAGACACCTTAAGTGGCAAAAAAAATTTACTTTCAATTTAACTCTACTTACATACTTACAAACATGCGTATTATTTTGATTATATATTTCAACTTTTAAAATGCATTTTTAAAATTTTCATGAGTTTTTATTAAACTCCAATTTAATTAAATTTTTATGTAAATATGTACGAGTATGTACTCGCATTCTCCCCTTTCTAAGAACAAGAACAAGAACAATAACAAGAACAAGGCTTTCAACTTCTTGGCAAAGTTTAAGACTTTGACAATTAAAACTAAAACGAAACTACTACGCCTGACATTATTAACTAAAATGATCATTTACATATTTAAATTATAAATTAAAACAACTAAATAGATTTTTAATATAACAAAAAAAAAAAACTCAAAATTTTTATTACATTGAACTTGTTCAAGTATCAAATCTTTGTATGAAATCTTTCAATGTCTTTAAAGAAACATTAATGTATGTTTTGTACCTTAATCTCAAACACCTTTCAAAAGTAATTAAATGATATAAAATCTATAACTAATTGCTTTTAAAAATAATAATAAAAAAAAACAGAAACTAACATTTTAATAAATGTGTTCAGGCGTGTTTTCTTAAAACATCAAAATTCTAAAGGTCACATATAAATTTGAATATACATACATATGTATGTACATATGTTGTATATAAATCTTTTCATTTAACAGTTTTTTTTTTAATTTAAATTAAAAGTAAAAAAAATATATATATTTTCAAAATCAAGTGCGTTTTAAATTGTTCTTAATTTTCAAGTCTTTTTGCTACTGCTTTAATATAATTGATTGCTTTATAAGAAGTCAGTTTGAGTGTTTTTTATTCACTTCAAATCAATTCTATTAGAATTTTGCTGTTTTTTTTTAATTTGTTAAGTTTAATATCAAATTCAATTACCACTGTTACGGTCAATGTTAATTTCATTTGAAATTTATTTGCAATTCAGCTTAAGAACGCATTAAATATTTTCTGCCGCAGACAGACAAATGAAAAATAAGTTAGAATTATTTCAAATAAATTGTTCATAACTAACACAAGAACGCACACTACAGGAAGAGATGAATATGCGACATATAGCGACAAGAGATTTTTAACAAAATATGATAGAATAACTATTATATGATAAGCATTATATCATAGAATAAGAAGAAGAAGTCTTAGCACGTGTTTCACAAAATCTTTTAATACTGTAGGGAAAAACTCTCGAGATTATAAGAGTATGGCATCTCTGGCATCATCATGAGTTTGATCTCTCATTATTTTTTTCATTTAGTTGATTGAATTAAATTTGTAATGGATTGAATTAAATTTTTAATCGATTCATTTTCTAAAATCAAGAAGAAATAATTTAATTTTAAAGACAAAATATTTTCAGTTGTTCTTGACCGACGTGCAGGAGTTCGATTTTTCACTTCACTGATTTTTGCCAACACCTCAAATATTTTTGCACCAGTTTCACAATTGCTGGTCAAAAAGCCCCTTCATGACGAGCCCAAAAATGCTTTAGTTTCGCCAACTGTGACCGCAAAATTTTAAAAATTTCCATTTTTATTAATAGTGTATTTTGTATTTGTCATCTGTCAAATATTTACCAGTTGAGTCATGACACAACCAACAACCTGTACATAGTCTGCATTCCCCTTTTTTTAAATCGCTCAGCTATACACTAATTAGTTTTATAACTACCACTTACGTAACACTGACACACAATTAAATACTTGAGGGAATACACTTATCGGTTTTTCTTTCTTCAAACAAATAAACTATTAAAAGCCGCCCTGACCATAAGTAGGGGTACTTAGAGTCAATAAATAAAAACAAATACTCTGTAATATGATTCTTAAAGAACAAATATGTATGTGTAGATTTATTTTTTCTAAATATTAACCAGTTTCTTGTTGATTTAATTCATTCTTTATATTGTATTTGTAATTTGTTTAAATATGTTTGTTTATTTAAGAACATAGAACACAGTCTGTATTGCCGTTTGTGTACTCTGATATAGAATATTTACTGGGTGTTTGTGTTCTTATGTGTTCAACAATGTGTTAACATGTTTTAAGCTTTTTTTTCAAAATTTTTATCTTCTATATAAAAATTGGAAAAAAAATAATAATAATATTATGTATTATTTAACCTTGACCAAATTGATAACCACTTGCTGAGCTGTTCTTGCACGGCCAATGCTGCTGATATACTTAGGCAAATTAATTAACATGTTCTTGGCAATAAATATTTTTTTGTGTGTCGAAATTTCAATTTAATCTTGATTGAAAACCTTAGCAAATGTAATATACTCGTACTTATACTTATATTGGCTATTATAATTGCTCAGCGAAATCATTGTAAGAAAAGCTTTTAAAATTTAAAATTAATGTTTGCTTAATAACGGCCATTTGATAAATTTAAGTGATTTGTCAAATATTATAAATGATAATGTTTATTGCTTAGGCATAATTTAATTTAAAATCAAATCATAAGGATCGATAGAAATATCGAATGCAATAAATATGGAATGTTATAAGCTGAATGACAGCCCACTTTATAGAAAAGATAGTTGAATGTGATACAGTTCACTCTTCTTATAGAAAAGTTAACCGTGTCACAACTTAACTGTGTCACGGATCACTTTTCTTATAGAAATGTTGATGGCGTCACAGAAATCGAAATGAGGTGAGATTAGATGCCGATAAAGATAAAGCCTGGAGAACTCAATTGTATTTTATATATTTTTTCTAAATATTATTTATCTTCTTTTACTTCATTTCATCTTATTTTATTTTATTTTATTTTATTTTATTTTATTTTATTTTATTTTATTTTATTTTATTTTATTTTATTTTATTTTATTATATTTTATTTTATTTTATTTTATTTTATTTTATTTTATTTTATTTTATTTTATTTTATTTTATTTTATTTTATTTTATTTTATTTTATTTTATTTTATTGTATTTTATTTTATTTTATTTTATTTTATTTTATTTTATTTTATTTTATTTTATTTTATTTTATTTTATTTTATTTTATTTTATTTTATTTTATTTGATTTGATTTTGCTTTATTTTATTTTATTTGATTTGATTTGATTTGATTTGATTCGATTCGATTCGATTTGATTTGATTTGATTTGTTTTGATTTTATTTTATTTTATTTTATTTTATTTTATTTTATTTTATTTGATTTTGATTTTGTTTAATTTTATTTTATTTTATTTTATTTTATTTTATTTTATTTTGTTTTGTTTTGTTTTATTTGATTTGATTCGATTTGATTTAATTTGATTTGATTTGATTTGATTTGATTTGATTTGATTTGGTTTGATTTGATTTGATTTGATTTGATTTGATTTGATTTGATTTGATTTGATTTGATTTGATTTTATTTTATTTTATTTTATTTTATTTTATTTTATTTTATTTTATTTTATTTTGATACATATTTGATGTAAAGTGAATACATACTTTTGGATCTTCTTCATTACCGTCTTTGCTGCACACAATTTGTAGCTGCTGAAAATATTCTTGCTAATTATTTATTGAAATCAAACACTTCAAATCCAAATTCAAAAAAAAAAAAAAATCAAGTTCAAAAGCACGTGTTTCGCAACATTTACACAAAAGCTAAATAAAAAAAAAAACATTGAACTTTTTTTACAGCTTAACATTGTAAATTTGTTACAGTTGCAAAAAAAGGTCTTCTGCTATGAAAAGCTCCAAACATTTAAACAAATTGAGTGTCTTTCTTACCTTCTGCTCAATCGAAACAAAGAATTGTATTGAAAACTGCTTGCTACGAGTACTTTGTTTTTAATTTTTTCTTCTTTTTTTATACAAAATAAAAAAAAAACATATTCAATAGAAAAGTTTATTACAATTTCAATTGCAATGAAATCATTATTAAATACTACAACAAAAACAATAACAACGACAATTCAATATTAAATTCATGGTCGATTATTTAATGTGCTGGATTTGAAAGACAAAAATAAAAATTAAAATAATCCAGTAGTGGTGGGCAACAAAGTATTTGATTTTGGTTTGTAAAGTGCAGCTTAATTTGCATAAAACTTTATAAAAATAACCTCAAATACAATTTTTGTTGTTGTTAATTTTCAGTTATTAAGAGCCTGAACCAACACAATTTTTTTTAACAGAAAATGTCATTGGAAAAGTTTTAAATATTATGAATGAAATAAAGGAGGATTATTATATTCTTTGCATTTGATATATGTATGTACGAGTGTTATAAAATTTATATTATTAATTTATTACATTATTAGACTAGTTATGCTACGAGCTTCTGCGCTCGCTCCTCCAAACAGAAATCAAAATTACTTTAGTAATAAAATGTGAAGTTGCATCTTTATGAAAATTTTTATGGGCGTGGCATCGCGCATTTTTAACCCCGCCATTACCAATGGCCTTCAGTGTCATGTTATTCTACATATCCAAACAAGTGCTTAAGTCGACTTAAGCTAAAATTGAGATAATGACGCCGTCATAATTTCCATATTTAAATGTACACCTAAGCTAAATTTCAGTTTATTTATGTGCTGTTTAAGAAAGTTATAGCAAAATTACTTTTTGCGCTGTGAATTTTGTCAATCTCTTTATAAAAAAGATGTTGATCATTTATTTTATATGCTTAACTATTTTGAAACTTGTAAACATGTAAAACACTATAATCTGAACATCAAATCAGCAGTACTCGTAATTAATAAATCTTTCCAAAATGTTGACCGTTTGTCTAAAACTCGCCATAAAGGCCCTAAAATATGGTTTTTGCTTTTCACACCTTTCATTTTTAATGCAACGTCTTTTAGAAAGAAAACTTAAATACAAAATATGAGTTGAGGTTTTGATATTTTTTTTAACTCTGACTTTAAGTTTTTTGTTTTGTGCAATAGAGTTAAAAAAGTTGTTGGGGACACAAACAACAAGCTGGAAATGGAAAATGCCAAATTGTGCCAATACTGAAAGAAATAACAAGCTCTTTATTGGAATATAGTATAATAAGAAATCAGAGCATTAAAGGCATAAAGACATAAATTAAGCAAAAATTTCCGCATTTTTTGACAGCATGCTGAGGTTTTAGTAGCCGGAGTTTTGCATGTTTTTTTATATTTTTAAGTGAAAGAATTCATGTTCATAAATAGTTGGTTGCCAATGATGGTTCAAAAAAATAAAAACATGAGCGGTAAATGCTTCCTAAACAATTCTTACACAAATTTTAAAACATTTTTAAGCCTCTCGTACGATTTTTTTAAGTTTTTACTAAACTAAGTCTTGTTGTATTTCTTCTTTTTCAATTTATTTTATTTGATATTCTTCAATTTAAGCAAATAAAACATTTAGCGGAATTTTTTTGTTTGTACAACAGACACCTGAAACCAATTATGTTCTTTTAAACACACACAAAAAAAAAAAAAAAAAAAAATACACACAAAAAGTCTTGCTTTTATTCTTGGAGGCAAATTTAGCATATGAATACGAAAAGTTAATTTTTATCTATTTTAATATTTATGAGCATCTTTATTCTTTTCTAAATGTCACTTGTTGTATGCTTGTAAAAATTTATTTATTTTTTATTTCAAAAATAACACTCGACTTGAAGCTCGCTAACGAATTAATCAAGATGGAGGAATATTAAAAAGAATTGTTAAAGCATAACTTTTTGCTATTTAAAGAAATGTAATAAAGATGTTGTTTTTGTATATAGTAAAAAAATATAAATGCGGGCAAAAAAGTCGAGGCACGTTTTGGTACACATACATACATACATACATTATATATATTTGGTGAACATTGTTTTTAATTAAAAAAAAAAAAAAATCTTTGTGAAAGGGTTTCTTTTATATTTTAAATAACATGCCGAAATTCCCAGAACTTTTTATTACAAATCGTCTGTTCAGCAAAAAAAGGGTAGTTCAAATTATTTATGTTTAAATTTAATTCTTTTGCTTCTTCTTCTAAGCTATGACTTAGTTATAGAGAGAGAGAGAGAGAGGGATTTTTAATTCTCCAATTATAATAAATTCAGCCCTAAGCTATTGAAATGCTTATACGAGGACAAGTATGTGGGGCAGTTTCACTTACATTCAAAATAAATTTTTTTTTTAAATTTTGTTGTTTTTTCAAATTTAAGTGTGCGACAAGTCGAACGTTGTCGACATCGTGAAATTGGCCCGGTTTTTTTGGTCTCCTCACTCGTTAAAATATTGTTATTAATTTATTAAAATTTTTTAGATTTTCACTTGCCTATTTTATTCACTATTTTTGATAATACAAAATTTTATTAACTTCTTTGCTAAGTCTCCATTACAATTTTAATAATACTCGTATTTGTGTTTTGTAGTGCGTTAAATATTGTTAATTTTCTTGTCATTGGCTTAACAATTTATTAAAAACAAAAAACTAACAGATTTTAATTATCTTATAAAAGAATAAGAAATAGAGACATGTTTAATTAAAAGACACAGAGACATTAGAAACTTGACAACTGCTGCGTGACTAAAGTCTATAAATTAGAATAAAATTCTAAAGAAACATAAAAAATATTATTATTTGCTTTACACCGCCAAGAATTGAAAATAATATTTTGTCAGTTCTATTTAAAAGAAAATCATAAAAGTATTTATTTATGTAAATTTATTATTTTTTATTTGTCTTGCTTTCGCTAATTTTAATACTTGTTACTCAAATTTTGACATGATAATGGCGGCATTAATTATTATAAAAAATAAAAAAATAATGTCTTTATGAAATACTTCGTTGGAATACGAGTATAGTACAAATTGATGTTCAAAAATAAATTTTAAAAAAATTGGTATAATAATTTTATTTTCTTAATTTTTTAAGAGAATAATTTTTTTTTTTGGATGTAAAGTTTATGTTAACACAAAGCTTCTATAAAAATTTTGACTAAAACATACTTGAAATAAAAATTATTTTTTTTTGGATACCGCCTTTAATGTTTTAATTTAATTTTAATAAAATTACTTTCAGACCAAAGCAAAATATAATTTTTCTTATCAATTATTTGCTTGAGACTTTTAAACTTGTTTTGAGAAGAAAAACTTCTACTTATAACTAATAAATAGGTTAACGCTGTCTACGTAATATTTATTAAAATCATATTTCTTAACATAATATATTTTTAGACTACTAAGTAATTTTTTCTACTGCAGACCACAAAAAGTTTTTTTAGTCCAGTGCAGTTTGAAAAAACGTGTTGTTTTGCTTAACGTAAAACATGTAGAAAAAAGTCTACAATTTCTTATCATTTAGCAATTAAACTATTAGTTTTTATATATTTCTGGAGCCATTTAAGCAAAAAGTCTGCCTCTATCTCCTTCTCTTACTCTTATCTAAACAAATTATGAAAGTTAAATATCAAACTTTTTGCTGGCAAATATTTAATAATATACCTTCATACATATATAAAACATTAAATCATCATCCTGTCATAATGATTATTATTTTTTTATGTAATAATTGGAAAATTTTCCTGTTTGTAAATACGTATTTGAAACAAAAATAAATATAAACAAAATACTCGTATATATTTATTCATTTTGTATTTGCGTTCATGCAAAACAAAAGACTCAAGTAAGAAACTTGTTTTTAAGGCATTTTCATGCTCCAGTGGTTGTTTAACTCGAATTATACAAATACATATACGAGTACATAATACATAAAACATAAATAACACTTGGCAATTAGATGAATAACATTAAATTGCTTCGAACCACCGAAAAAAAAACAAAATATCGCAAATAATTATTTGATTGCTTAACATATTCCTTAATTTCCTTAAATATCGTTTTAAATGCTTGAAAATGATGATGAGTTCAATACATCAGCGACATAAAATGAAAAAAGCCACAACATTTCAATACCAGTAAGACTTTCTGGGCTTTCACCAAATATATACATGTATATACTAGTTTAACCTCATCATAAAATGAAATATAAAGTGATTATATTATTTTATTATAAACTGGCATATATATATATATATATATATATATATATATATATACTTAGCACTTGGCCCGTATAATATCTCTCCATGTGGAACTCAGGAATTATTCGTGAAGCAGACAATTCAATATTTTTTTGCCGAAATTCCTTGATTTTTTGCAATAACGATACTTCTAGCAGATATGAATGTGTATGCCAAATAGTTTTTTTTTGTATGAAGTCTATCTTCCGAGTTATGGACTGCGAAAGTGTTGCCGATTTTTAATTTCTTTTTAATTATTGTTTTGAATTAAAAAAATATGTTTTGCATATCTAGGTTTCGTTCTGTCCAAAGTATTTTTAATGCCTGCTCTCCGATCAATAAGACTTCAAATATCCCCACAGCTTCATTAGTATGTATTTATATTTTTGTGCTGAATTCATGAAACCCTTGCATTTAAGATACAAGATCTGTTCATTAATATTTTTGTGAAATATTTTAACTCTCCAACACTACTGCCTATGTATCTTTCTTGTTCAATAAGTAACGTTAAGGGATTAAAGTTTTATACAAAAATATTTGTCATGCAATTTTACAATACGTTTAGGAATACAGTACAGCTCAAAAATCGAATAAAATATCAGAAACCAGTTGAAACTTGAAATCCATTTAAGGGTTCATTTCCTGCTTATTCACACTTTCATTTGAGGTACTACGTATAATCAGCAGGTTCCTAATAGTATGTTTCCACTATACGTGCTTCGCTCATTCATGTTTCACACCCCAATCATGAGCGAATCAACTTGCTTCGCCATACAAAATTATGAGGGCGAATCAAGTAGTTTCAATATGAATATATCTTCTCTAACTTTTATCACAGTTTATCGCCAGTTTATCTGAACTAGCTATCAAAACAAAATAGGTATATATGTGTGTGTGTGTGTGTGAACAAATAAAAACAAACTAAACGCACGTGCATATGATACGTATGTGTGTGTGAATGCACATACAAAATGCCAAACGAAGCACGAATGCGCCGTGTAAACAGCATCATTCATTAACATGATTGAGAAAGCGAAGCATGTGATTCAACTCGTAGTGGAAACATAGCATAAGAAATCCTATGCAGGGACCGATGGGTCGCTTTTGTACACAGAAAAATTTTTTCACCAATTAATATTTTCAATTAAAAATTTAATTGATTCAATTAAGTTTTTAATTGCTTTAATTAATTCGAGTCGAAAAACTTAATTGATACTATCAAATCTTTTATAGGTGAAAATTTAATTGATTTCTTAACTGTTATTACAAAGTTTTAATTGCAATTAAAATTTTTTTTCATATTCCTTTTTTCTATGTATTTTCTTACGTAATTTCAAAAATATATTCCATTACATTTAAACAGCTTTTTTGCTGTCATTTGTCGTAATAAAAAATTACAATTTTAAATAAATTAAAATAAAAGTGAATGAAACTCAAGACAAAGTTTTAGCCATCAAATGAAATTGGCACCCCCTGCCTTTTTAGAGGCGATTTTCACTAAAAAAACTTAATAATTCTTTACATCATTTTATAAAAATTAACAATCTTCAACAAATATTGTACAAAATTTTCTGACAAAAGGTTAAAAGAGTATTTAAGCAATCAATAGTTTTAAAATTGTCTGCA
Source organism: Nowickia ferox (assembly GCA_936439885.1). NCBI lineage: Eukaryota > Metazoa > Arthropoda > Insecta > Diptera > Tachinidae > Nowickia > Nowickia ferox. The sequence continues at coordinate 9,697,495 of OW387027.1, read as the reverse complement.
TCTACAAATGGCCAAAGATGAGAAACAACAACCAGTCCGCTAAATTTTATAAAAAAAAAGAAATATCTATTTTTATTAAACCTGACCTTTTCGAGTAACGGTTGTTGATGTTCAAATATTGCATGAACATTGCGCAATCGTATTTGAAAGCTTCTGCTAATTTAATGGTCATTTTGAATAAAAAATATGTTAAACAACAAAAAAAAAAGATATTTTTTTTACCAAAAATAGCTAATTTGGTTTTCTATTAATTTTAAGTGATTTTAGATGTATGGTTTTTATTTATTTATTTCATTTTTGTTGTTTAATTAAGTATTAAAAATGTTTCATATTTATATTAATTTAGTTTTATGCACGAATTTTCTCACTCATATTAATTTCTGTGTCAATAAGGAAAAAGTGCTTAAGTCATATTCGAGTCGATTTTCAGAAATTTATTTCTTTTACAGTTAAATTGGGAAAATTCTCTGTTAATCTTTACTTTTTAAGCAAACATCATCGCTCTACACACTGTAAATAATACATTAAAGTTTGAAATATACCAAAGTATAACCTAAATTAAGCGATTAGAAGTTTAAAAAAGATAAGCCACAAGTCATTTTGCTATAACTTCTTGAAAACTCGCACAAATTAATTGAGATTTTGCCCAGGGGTACTTTAAAATATGCAGGTTACGGAGGTAGCACTAACTCAGAACCAGCTTATCTCAACTTAAGCACTTTTTCCTTTTTGCCACAGATTGTGCAGTTGTACTCCTTAGATTTGCTTAAATCATAGCAAATGATATTAGACTTTAATGTAGTCTATGCTTAATGCTTACAAAATTTATACTGTTTTCGCCCAGAAGAGCTAATAATTACTATTTGAGATTTAATTTTTATGGTCCTACGAGCCAAAAGCAGCATAAACAAAACGCAAATTGTACTATACTTAGAAATATAACATCATAATTGAGAAGTCTAGAAAACCTGTGTTACTGCCAAGGCGCAATAATTCTGATTATATTTGTGCCTCAAAATTATGGCTGCTTAAGTAAATAAGGACACATATAATGCATTTTGTTTTGTTAATTGGTAAAATTATGCAATTTCTGCTTAAATATGTTTTAATAGAGAGATTTTGTAGTTGGGATTGCTAAACTGAATTAATTGAATACGTCAATTATTATGAAAGACAGTATTCATTGTATGGCTCGCAGGGCCATATATATAAGAAAAAATTTACAATCAATTTGCAATTATTTTTATAGAATGAACAATTTTATTAATTAATGTAATTTTCTAAAGAAGGCAATACCAGTTCAATTATACCCATTGTAATTTTCGTTTGTGATATTATGGTGCTACGAGCCGGAAGAACCATATTCAAGAAATATAATATAAGAATTGCAAAAGTTAGATGACTTATGCGAGAGATTCCCAAGCCAAGCCAAGTATGGATTTTGTAGCAATAGGCATTTTATTATTAATCAATGTGATTTTCTGAAGGCAAGAAAAATTAAGTTACAGTAATGCCGGGGTAATGCCGAACTTTCTTTGGGCTTACCGACAATAAAATAATAATTGTATGTGCAATAAAACTATTTCTTATATACTATTTTATTAAAAATTCAAGTTAAATAGCTGCTCACAGAAAATTGCAATTTGCTATGGTATTATTATGGTCCTACGAGCCAAAAAAGCCTTAAGCAAGACGCCCTATAAACTGAACGTAGAAAATATAACATCATAATATAACATCAGAATTGAAGAAGCTAGATGTCTTAGGCGAGGGACTGCCAATGCCTCAAAGTTATGCCTGCTATAATTTGTTGAATGATCAAACTTAGTTCTTAAGCTTCAATCTCTCTGGACTAAAGACGTTGTGCAAAAGGCCTTTTTTTAAGAATAATATGTATGAAATCCTATGAGCCAAATTTTTGTGAAAAATTTAAAGGCACTAAATCTTTTCTGTATTGGAGTTTTATGTCCTATTCGTGGACCTCACTAGACCACATTTTTCACACAAATGTTAGCGATGAAGTATTTTATGAAACTATGCGCCGAAGCTTGTTCAAAGTTCAAGTTAAGTATCGAAAAAAGTGGAAATTTAAAATAAGTGCTAGCGTTATTTTTTTTTTTAAATTTGATTTCATTCTGGTTCATAGCAGCATATTTAAATTTTTTCATATTTTCTAGGTTATTTTTTATTTCGAAATACATTTTCCAACATTATGTTACGACCTGTTTAAAATTTTCACAATTCTTAAAAAGAAAAACACATTGCCACATAGTTTAGGTTGCCGCCACAAAAATCTAGTTCATTTAACATACAATTAAAAATGTTGATTTTTGTAAATTCAAAAAAAAAAAAAAAAAAAATAATAATAATAGCTTATTGAAATGTACTTAATCTAGCTAACTAAGGCCGAGTACACATCTGGCATTTCTTGTGGTGGCATTTTCAAAATGTATAGAACGCCATTCACATTATGTTTTTTTTATATGAAAAGCAATGCCATATAACGAAAAAAATTGTAAATGACCAACGTTGCCACTAGTACACACTATTGCGATGTCACAAAATGCCATAGTGTGTACTCGCCATAAGAAAGAGAAAAATATTGCTACTAATAATCATAATGATCATTTGTTAACTCATTACTTAATTGAATAGACACCAAAAGCGACAGGCAGCGCGACACACCTCTTGTGGCAAAACTAAATGCAAGAAATTAAAAAAAAGTGACTTATTTAAAAACGTATTTCTAACCGTGCAGTTTACTAGACGTTAGACGTTTGAACGGACAGACAGACAGATACATATATAGACTTCTAAGGATTTTTTTTTATAAATAAATTACATTACGGAAAATTTCAATTTTATTTTCAAATGTCTACAAAGCAATCATACATCTTTGTATTTGGATTTTATGTTCACTTTAAAGCATTAAGTATAAAATAATACTTAGACGTTAAACAAATAATATTACAAGGTGTTGTTTGTAGCGCCTTGCAACACGACAATTTTGCGAAAAATTAATAAATAAATAATGTTATACTAAACAATTTTTAAGCTTACTTATGGCAACAATCTGGATTTGTAGGAAAATCAACACCCACTAAACATAATGATTAGAGCCTGCCAACATTTATTTATATGCATTGATTGTATAAAATGTTCGATCGTTACCAAATCGAACAATTCCACAAACGAAAAGAAACCTTAAAGTTACACTGTGCAACAAATTAAGACTTTTGAAAAAAAAAAAAAACACAGACTGGATAGTATAGATTTTCGACAGTACTAGTACAGGGTAATAAAACAAATAAATAATAACAAATCCTTATACAGTGCTTTTCGCTGAAAGCGAACTTCAAGGGACTGATCAAATTTGTTCGTTTTAAGCGAAGTTCGTTTTAAGTGAAGACATCAAGAAAACATTATTGTGTGTGCACATGTCTTTTTTTAACTTTCTTTACACTTGTGGAGTTTTGCTGAAAATTATTTAGCACCAGGTGCTTATTTTTCCAAATTGTAGCTATTGTTGACTTGCTGATGCCCATTTCTTGGCATATTTGCTTTTGTTTTACCCCATCTTGTAAGCGTTTTATTATATCAAATTTCTCTTTTAAAGAAAAACACTTTCTTTGTTTTGCAACCGCTGCTACGGCCATATTCTAACTTTGTAATTTTCAACTGCTGAATTCACATCGCCTTCACACAAAAACAAAAAACAATTAAACCTAGGGGAAGTACCTGATTATAGAGCATACGACAAATAAAATACAGCGTTACCAAATTAAAAAATATAATTTTTTGTTCATGGCAACACACTTCTTGGTTCGTTTTAAGCGAAAAAAAAACAACAATTTACATGAAAAAAAGTTTGTTATAACCGAAAGTTCGCTTTAAGCGGGTTCGTTATAAATGAAAAAATTTTCATGGTTTTATAGAAATAAAAGTTCGTACTTTCGAAAATGGTTCGTTTTAGGCGAACGTTCGTTTTAAGCGGGTTCGCTATAAACGAAAAATACGGTATAATAATCCCGAGAAATTCTTTGGGAAATCCCGTGTGAAAACACTGGTCTGAATTAGAGATAAGCGATACCGTGATTTTTTTAATAATGTTGCTCCTAGTGAAAATGATTTCTAAATCACTGTTCTTTTAAACTGCGACCGTGATCACAATTAATCAGTATTTTGTTTGTAGCAGTTGTGTTAGTTTGATAAATACTAATAAGAAGAGTAACAGTGAAATTTAACAGTGAACGTGATCACGTTTTAAAACATTTGGGCACTTCTGCTTTAAAAGTATTTACTATAGTATACTATTAGTATTTTAATATTGCTTCTATTTTTTTCGAAACGTTTTTAATGATTTTTCTCTATTGGGTGTTTTGACATTTATCTGATTTTAGTTATTTATTTTTGCTTTTATTAAAATCTTTACACGAATAGAAAATTGAGTTTTCTTATTGATTTAAATATTTATTTAAATAAATTTATGGCATTTTGTTTGGTGTTACTTAGTTGAAACTCGTGTTAAAACATATTGTTACAATGCTCAACTATTTTAATTTGTATCTGATAAATACATACGAGTACGCTACATGGGCCATAAAATAAAATTTTGTGGATACAGCCATCTAAGTAAACATGGGTTTTCAAACAGTGTGTAACATAAATATAACGATTAATACGAGTAGTTAGTTTATTGCTAGAAATTATAATCAACTTTGCTTTAATTTTTTTCACTTTCAATATGATGTTCAACAAAATTTATTTGATATAGCAAAAAAAATGTTTGGAACTTTTTTTTATTTAAATATTCACTAATTATGGGACTTGCTTCCGAGAGCAGTGAAGTTAATGCCAGAAATAAAATCAAATTCTTTTTGACCTTAATTGTAAGTAATTTGCAACGAAAATAATTGTATGCCTGTACCACTTAAAGAACTCATTTTCCTTAATTTAGTTTTCAACTAAGTTTTCCATTTACTGTAAAATTAACATTTAATTGTTTCGACAAGTAACTGATTTGCAGCTCTAACACCACCAGCTTTGTTAACAAATTAAATATTAATGGCCAGACATTAAGTTTTCCAATTAAAAAAGATCATCTTGTTATTAAATTAACTAGTGTTATGGGCGAGAGAAAAAAGTAGATTCACTAGAAGTTTTTTTTAAGTCAATACTTGTTTTCGCAACGGCAACAGAGCGAAGAAGTATTTATTGTATTGCAGTAGCAAAATCATTATTAAAAAGTCAATTGGCATCATGCATGATGCTGTTTAGCTGTTGAACCTTAAGCCATCTCTCATTTACAGATGTTTTTCATGTTTTGTTCTTCTGTGTCTTCTTCTAAAAGATGGCCAGTTATTGTAATGCAACTGGCCTTGATATTTAAGGAATGATAAATGTGTAAATAAGACAGGCACTTAATAGACATGATCTATGCTTTTGAGATCTTCTTGCCACTTGTATTTTACCTCTATCTTATGGCTTTTGAAGTAGAAGAAATAATTTGAGTATACTTTGCAGTATATAATTGCGTTTAAGGTTTATTGCTGAATACCATGTTCACACTTACGTGTTAAACGCCTCATTCGCGTTTAAGAGCTTAAACACGATAACAACTTTGAGATGTTTTACCATACATTGACTTGTTTAAAATTTAAACACTTCCTTAAACACGCAAATGGAGTATGTTTAGTCCGTTTTTCGATAACTCTGGCAACTTTGTTAACAAAACGCGTCAACATTAAACATCTCAAATGTAATGTGAACGGCTGTGTTTAGTTTTTTAAAACACTTGCCTTAAACACGTTTAAGACCATAAGTGTGAACATAGTATAAAGCTTTTGTTTTGAAGATAATTATGAATGCAAAAAATTCATATGAAATATGGTAAAATTTTCTGTTAAAACATGTGTGCTGTATTTTGATGTAATTAAGAAGACACAGTTGTAAGCAGATATTTTGATTGGGAGTTGTTGGTCTTAAAGCTTTACTGATGACTTGCTTAAGTAGCATCGACATGAATATGGACATGCTTAGCGAATAACAAGCAAACTTTTTCAAATAATAAATAATTTTACCCGATTATTCGATTAAATAAACTTTATTAAATCTTTTAGTTAAAAGTTATTAAAAAAAAGTTTTATTCCATTATTCGTATAAAATTTTGTATTCGTTTCTTTTATTGAATTTTTTGTTCAATTACTCGAATAAATTTTTTGTTCGATTATTCGAGTAAAATATTATTTTTTAAATTTTTTATCCGTTTAATCGAATACATATATGTCCAATACATTTTTTATTCGATTATTTAAAAAGCATTTTTTATTATTGGTATAAAATTGTTTATTCGACTATGCTTTTAAATTTATTATTTCATTATTCGAATAAATTTTTTTATTAGATTTTGCGAATATAATTGTTGTTTGATTATTTGAATACAATTTTTTTCGATTATTTGTACGCATTTTTTTATTCCATGAAATTAAACGAATAAATTTTTTTATTCGATTTTTTGAATAAATTTCTTATTCGATTATTTCAATAAAATTTTTTATTTCATTATTTGTATAAAAATTTTTATTCTTTTAAAAAAACTGTACACAAACAAAAAAATTTTTATTCGATTATTCGCATAAAATTTTTTATTCGATTAACGTATACAATTTTTTTCGATACCTTTAAATATATTATTTGATTATTCGAATAAATTTTTTTTATTAAATTTTTCGAATAAATTCTTATTCGATTTTTCGAATTAAATTTTTTATTCGATTATTTGTGTGCAAATTTTTATTTCATTAAAATAATTATATACAAATAAAACATTTTGTATTTGTTTAAAACTTTTTATTCGATTATTCTATAAAATTTATTATTTGAATATTCGAAAATATTTTTTTTAGATTTTTCGAACATATTTATTATTCGATTGTTTCGATACAATTTTTATTCGATTATCTGTATAAATTTTTTTATTCCATTAAAAAATCTATAATCAATAATTTTGTTTGAATTTATGAAGAATGAATAATTTTATTGGATTATACGAAAGTTTTGAATAAAAAATGTTATTGTATGTGCATCTTTTAAGGGCATAACGAATAGATAATATGTCATGTCCAACGGATTTTAAATTTTATTCGGTTATTCGCAGGAATGGGAAATAAATTATTTTATTAAATTAATGATATTTTTTTTCCTTTACTAATAGGAGTTATTAGCAAGACTTCTATTCGATTACCGAATGTATAACGAATAAATAGGTTTATTCGAATAATTACATAAAATCTTTATACTAAACAAGTATTTATGTAATAAAAAAAAAATATTAGTTTGATGGTTATTAACAAGAAAGAGTCGAATAATTCAGTTTTTTTTCTAGTCCTAATAAAAGCAGACTCAACAAACAGTCTTTCTCAGGTTTTGCTCCATTATCTTAAATTATTTTCATTAGCAGTTATTGTATTATTTATTTTTTATATTATTTCTTATGGAGCGTGTGTTCATTTCAAATGAAGTAATTAAGTCCAGTTGAAATTAATTTTAGATAAGTTTGTTTAAATAAAAAAAGAAAACAAAATTAAAGGTTGTTAAGTCCTTTTAGATATACGAGTACAATTACTCATACTTTTTCGGTTTGTGCCTTATTTGCCTTATTTGCCTATCATTATTCAAACTTTTATAGCAACTTAATTATGTTTGTCGTTTTCGACTTAAAACTCAGACTGAACTGTCAAAAGTTTTACAAAATTGTAACACTGTCAAATTTTGGTGTTTCTTTTTTAATATTATATTCCACACTAGTTTAAGAGTGCGAAACATAGATTTTTTTTTGGAAAATGTGTCGCCTTACGTGTTTGCTCCACTCACTAAGTGTCTGTCTGTCCACCTGTCTGTCTGTCTCTTAAATAAATAACTATTTCTGGGTTGCTTTTGTTTTTGGCTTCTTTTTATGTTGCCTGTCTCTAATAATATTGATGTTGCATGTTATTATGCAACATGCTTTAGGGGGCCCACAGTTTGTTTTTTGTTTTTGGTTTGTGTGCATGAAGAGTATGTAGCACACACACGCACACTCGTGTGTATGTTTGCGAGTGTGAGTGCAGGTTTTGCAAAAATATTACCAGTGACTACACTGTCTACGTTTCTTAATCTAAAATGTTGCTGCTTATGGAAAAGTACGAGTATAATGAACACCAACGCTGTGAAAAAATTGCATACAGTGGCCTAATTTAGGAAAAGCCAAAATAAGAAACAAAAATATTTTTTTCGTGACTTTTTTTTTTTTAATTATTTTCTTTAAAATATAACAGATTCTTCCAGTTATGAGCCAGAGTTTTTGTGTTATTTGATGTTAAGAAATTTAGCAGATTTTTTCTTTGAGCGCAGCGTGAGTTTCTAGGATTTTCCCAAAGAATCACTATGCAATTAATGGCCGCTTGCTTTAACTTTAAATGGAGCTTTTACTTTTATGTCTTACCATATTAGCTCAACTGTCCAATCTTTGCAAATAAATTGCCAACTACGCACGAACTATGAACAATCAGTTTTGTTTTGCACCAAAAATTCATAAATACAAGCTGCAAAATTGTAACACTTCATGATTGCAGAGTGACAGTTGGAAAAAACAGAAAGTAAACAAACTTAATTCGAGGGTGTTCAAATGGAATTCCTTAACAGTTTTTTTCTTCTTCTTTGAATGTTGAAAAAGAAATTTAATGGCATGCGACATCGAAAGCTTGTTGTTTGGTTTGTTACTTGGTTTGTTGTTGAAATAAAATTGTTATGCTCCAATTAAGTGATTTTTGAAATATATCCTTAAAAGTCATATGAATTTTTCTTTCAATAAATATTCAATACATATTAAAAAAATTTATATTAATCGAGACTAGCACAACTGTAAATTAAAATGTTGCTTTTTTATTTTTCATTTCATTTAAATATTTCGTCAGAGTCCATTTTCCAAAATAAAATTTAAATAATATATTTTTTTTAATTTTAAACTACTAAGCCGGTTAAGCTCAAAATCGAATCAGCTGTTGATTGAGCTGGAAAAGTCTCGCCCCATTGCTGCCAATTTGACTAAAACCGGGTGATTTGTTCTAGAGATATCGTTGACGAAAAATTTGCAAATAATAAATTTTTCTAATAATTTCAAAAGTTTTCATCAAGTGGTTGGTATACACCAAAAAAAAAAAATGATTTTGACACTTGAATACGAAAATCGCTGTGATTCAATAAAAAAGTCTTTTGAATATTTTTGCATTATTGATAAATAAAATTGTATGCCCGTTTATTGAAAATTTTTTTTTTCAGTCAATAAAGAAATTTAATGAATCAAAAAGAAAAAAAGTTGTTGACTGAAATTTTATTTTCCATGATATTTGTTATTGTGTGTGTGGATGAAAAGAGTAAATCGTTCTTGAATACGCAAATAATGAATACACGCAAAACATGATTTCTTATAAGTTGATTTCCTTTTAAGCTAATTGGGCCTAATATTTCAATGCAAATAAAAATCCATTTATTTGCAGTTTTTCCCGACGTTTCGTAGATTTTTTGTCTACTTTTTCAAGGGATCGTCTATTTAAATAATAAAAACAATTATAAAAAACAATTTTGCTTTGAGTCATTTTAACTTGCAATTCATTTCTTATGTTTTTTTTATTATGTGCGCATTGCTTTATGATATAATTTAACAAAATAACTTTGTTGAGTAAAAAAACAACATCCGATGTTTTTCGGCTTCTTGTCGGCATTTACACGTATACATCACGAGCAATAAAAATAAACAACAACAATAGCACATCAGCGCATTGGGTCAATCAACAAGCAAGATAAACACCAACACAAACAAATTAAAGTAAATAATATTTTAAAATGCCCGGTATCCATAAATATTGTATTAAGTTAATTACAAATATTATTAAAATTAAAAATTTTTTTTCAATAACATGGTTTTGTTGAAAATAATTCTTGTCTATTTTTTTCCGTGTAGAGTTAAAAAGTGTATTGAATACTGCAAAGTTTTAACAAAATCTGTAGATTCAAGGATGGCCTAATCGCTTGACCTTGCAAATCGATGCCCAAAATTTTTTTGTTTCTTCTGCCAGAATTGGTCGTTTTCTTATTTAAAAAAAAGTTAAATATTGTTGGACAGTGTAATTAGAAAGAGTCCAATGTTATTTTACAATTATTTTACAAAACAAAAACTATTATGTGCCAAAAAATAATTGATTGTCCCTTTGGGCACTTGTTGCTTCAATCAATCTTTTAATCACTCATTTGCTAATTAACCAGTCTCATGGTGTTACAAGATGTTTAAGTGCAGGTTCATAGATTTCAATAATAATAAAGAAAAACTAAAAGAAACAGCTAGAAAAATTATTTGTACAGCAATATGAAGGAAAGAAGTCATTACAACAAAGAAAACAATAAAAGATTACATAACTGAAAATAATAAAAAAAAATAACCAGCAGCAAACATCCAGTAACAGCAACAACTACAACATTGTAATATACGAGTAGGTATATTTTTTTTTCTTATTAGCGTTTGTTCAAACTGCTGTTGTGTTAGTTATGCTTCATTATGGGTTTGAAATTCCGACAACAACATTAATAAATATTTAATGCCAAACAACACTGACAATGAGCCTTCGCTGATGTGTGCTTTACTGTTTTTTTTTTGTAGATGTAGATTTTTGTTTTCTTCAATCGATTGTGTCTTAGATTTTCCACACAAATTTCAATTCATCTGACGGAATTAATGAATGTTTGCATTTATGCATGAATGAATGAACTCTTTAATGATGCAACAGTTCAAGATGCACATTTAACAAGCTGTTAAGTTGAGCTGCTTTTTGTCTATTTATGTTGCTGCTGTTGTTGCTGTTGCTCTCTGGCTGGTGCTGCTGATATATAGTACATGTGTTTGTATGTAGCTGTATTTGTTGTTGTTGGCAGTTTTATATGTTGTTGCATGTTTTGCAACTTACTTTCTAATGAGACTATTAAGCGACTGCATGATATATTTTGATGTAATAAAAATCTTTGTGGAAAAAAGAGAAGCTGAAGTGAAGTAAAATATTGTTATTACCCAGCAATGTTTTTTTTTTTTTTTTTTACAGATTAATTTGGCTTTTAAATTATATTAAGGAAAAGTAATGAGAAAAATTATAACTTAAGGTTGAATTTAAGGAAAACTTGATAAGTGAAGGTAAATTATTACCAAAAAAAAAAAAAAAAGGAACTGAAATTAAAAAATATTAAAATGTAAATAAGTATGTATATTATTTTTTTTTTGAAATCTCGATTTCTATATTGAGTTAACAATATGTAGCTACATCCATAAATATGTATCAAGCTGCCCATATTACTAATGCCACTTATAGCAATACGATAATAAGATTATGTTAATAATTTGGCACGATTTACCGTCCTCCCACGCCAAGTTTGCTTGATAAACACACCGGTTTTCGCTATGCGCTATCTTCAGTGTTCTCTTGAATACTGGGTTCAAATTACAGCATTCAATATAGATCGAAATTTCTCATACTAACACAAATGAAATTGTATGAAAATTTTTTTGATATCGAATGTTTAAAACATTTGCAGCCTGATTTTAAATTTTTTATGTAAACACATCTAATGATATTTAGATTCACTAAGAGGAAATTTTTGGAAATTCGAATTTTAAATTATTAAAATTTATATCTCTACATGCCCGAAACTAATAAAGTTAACACCAAAACTTCAACTTAATTAATTAATTTAGAGAAAAAATGGAAAGGTGTATGATACATTAAAAAAAAACCATTAAAGGCATAAAACGGCCGAAAACCTAGTTTTGCTACTTTTATTTATCCCTATTACACTCGAAAATAATAAGCAGCGAAATTAAATTTAATTGGAAAAGATTTCAAATAGATTTTGACACTTTTTTTAAATCTCTTATTTTTTCGGTACTTTTTTTAAATATTAAAAAAAAATTATTGGTTAACCACTTCTACCGCTATGTAGCATATGTGCTATAATTTTGCTCAGCACTGTATGTACTATAATTAATTTTGTAGCATAAGAATTGTGAGAATTTTATTTGTTTGTTTGGTCGAATAAAAATCTTGTAAAATGTCAGTGTATTACAGGGAGTTCACATAGAATGTGAACTATTTAGACGAAAATTAATTTCGTGCAATTCTGCTAACTTAATAATAATTTCTTAATTAATTTTTAGTAAATAAATTGCAATGTTTCTCAATAAAAGGAAGAATTGATTCAGCAACTAAAAAGTTTAGAGGATTATTTTGATACTCTCAAAAAGGGCATTTTGTATGATCGTCGATCATACGACATTAGTGATAAGATAATACTCAAAAACGTATAACACAATTAGTCCTCACTACAAGAATTACGACTACTAAAAATAAAAAAAAATATAACTTTTTTTATTACTAGTACACGACTGGTTCTACTACTACTACTATTACTTTTGCTGCGACTAATAATACTACTAATATAGTAGTAGTATACCACCACTACTACTTTTACTGCTACTAATAATACTACTAATGCTAATACTACTGCTACTACTGATACTACTACTACTAATACTACTACTACTAATACAAAAAAAAAATATTACGAATACTACTGCTACTAATAATAATACTACTACTACTAATAATAATAATTCTACTATTTATGCTACTACTACTACTACTACTACTACTACTAAAATAAATTGCTCAAATATTTTTTAATTGTTTTTATATTTAAGCTATAAATTTTTTTTTATAAAGTGCCCAAATTTGCCTAAATGGACTCATAAACGTACAACACAATTAGTCCTCACTACAACAATTACGAGTACTAAAAATAAAAAAAAAATATAACTTTTTTTATTACTAGTACACGACTGGTTCTACTACTAATACTACTTTTGCTGCGACTAATAATACTACTAATGCTAATACTACTGCCACTACTGATACTACTACTACTACTACTACTACTACTACTACTACTACTACTACTACTACTACTACTACTACTAATACTACTACTACTACTACTACTACTACTACTACTAATACTACTACTACTACTACTAATAATACTTCTACTATTTATGCTACTACTACTAATGCTACTACTACTAATACTAATGACATTGCTACTACTAATACTAGTTCTAATAATGCTACTACTAATGCTGCTACTAGTAATGCTACTACTACTAATACTAATAATAATACTACTACTACTAACACTACTACTAATCATGCTACTACTACTATTACTACTGCTACTTATACTACTACTACAAATTATACTACAAATTCTATTCCTATTATTACTTTTTCTATTATTTCTACTACTACTACTAAAATAAATTGCTGAAATATTTTTTAATTGTTTTTATATTTAAGCTATAAATTTTTTTTATAAAGTGCCCAAATTTGCCTAAATCGACTTATTTGCTATACAAAAAATTTTTTTTTTATAATTTTGCCATTCTTGTCTGGAATTTTATATGTGCTCGTAATAATAAATATTTCATTTTTAAAATATTTTCCCTTTTAAATACTCTAATTATGCATTCCATTTCGCTTAAGATATAAAAAAAAAAATTAACATAATTTGGTCATGGCTCTAATTACATACGGTTGATTCAATATAGACGACCACATAATTATCAAATTACTTGTGTAAATTTTTTCTTCAACACAAACTTAAAATACTTAAATAAATTAATTCCAGTTTAATGTATTTTTTTTGCGGTCGTAATTGTTGTTCTGAGAATTTTTTGTTGGTGATGGACACATATTTAATTTTCAAGGCTGTCTAATCTTTATAATACATAATTTGTTCTTGTTTTTTTTTTGCTTTTAAGCAGCATAGAAAAAGTAAATAAAACTAAAAAATAATGAACTAGTTAATGCAAGAATATTTGAAACAATAAAACAGAGTCGTTTCTTAAGAGAAAATTAAATGAGAAAAGGGGTCTTATCTGGTTCTTAAACCTTAAAGAGAAATCAAAAGCAGCGTTTTAATTGTAAAATGTAAACTTGAAACTTTTGATTTTCTTTTTTAATATGCCATAACATAATACGAATAGCAATATCTGATGTATTTATTGCTATTGATTTTGGGATGGTTCTCAATGGTGTCAAAACACAAAAATTTCATATATTATTGTATGGAATAAGGAATAATCACTTAAGTCGACTTAAGCAGGTTTTGCTTTATTATGCTGTTGAAAGTTGCAGTGGGTGAAATCACGCGAAAGTGGAATCATGCATTAGAGCCTTTTGGACCTCTTAGCGTTAGCGTCAATATTTCCAAAAAACACTTTTTCGCTTAAGTCGACTCAAGCGATTATTCCATATTGCTGCATATGTCGATTTTTATTAATTATTTTCTATCTCATATTTTTTCTTTCAGTCTCAGCCAGTCCCTTTCTAAAGGCGGACTTGTGCAACGCTCTTCGTGTTCAAAACGTGAGTAGCAAAAATACTTAAGCAATCCATATATGTACGTATGTATGTATGTATATAGTTAATACAAATAGCAATTATGTCTTTAAGGTGAGTTTAAGTTAATAACTTCCCACTCAATAAAATTACACAAATACGAGTACAAAGCCATTTAAGAAATAAAGAACGAGCCACAAAACGTTCTCTCTAGATAATAATATAATATATAAAAAACAAAGCCAATATTGTTTATCTAAAGCTGTACTAAGCCAAATTGTTGGCAACCAGCAAGTGCTGAAATAGCGAAACAAAAGACTCAAATACAAAAAATATAAAAATAAATTAGCTACGAAACAATGGCTTAATGAGATTGTTTTCTTACTGGATCTATGATATGATTTACAAAAATTTTTTTTCCCCTTTTATCAGAGGCCAAGAACCGGGTATTTGTTTTCTTTGCACAAATATTTTAGTATGGCTTTTAACAGATTTCTGGCGACTGTTAAAATACTGCTTATTTTACCATCGAATAATTGTTAACGGCCTTGCAAGGTCAATTTTCGCTAAAAGCATTCAAATACCTTTTAATATTTAAGCAATAATTATAATTTTTTAATTGCCATAACTTGCACTTACCATTAGTAAATCACCGGTTACTTCGTGACGTCTCATTAAAATTGCAGCCATATTTTCTTCATCTTGAAAGGCCTGGCCAATACTATCGCTGCTATGATTAAGCTGTAATAAAAGACAATAAAAATTTATCATTGTTATACTATTATACAGAACGACAAAAAAAGAGAGATATAATGGTTAATTCGTTAAGGTGATTTTTCAAATGCCTACAAAAGACGACTCAGGCTGCAATGTTTTTTAAAAGGCGGCCTTAAATTAAAACAAAAGCTGCGGGCGGGGCTCTTAAAATAAACGAATTTATTGAACGCGAATGGATCGCTAAAATTATTGAAAATTTCATATGTGTTTAAGTTTATGTACATGAAAGTTTTACATCATAAAATTCGAAAAGGCTTAAATTTCTTAAAAACAAATACATTAAATCCAAATATTCATAAAATAAAATTTAATAGCACAAAAAAGCACAAGTTTTTTTGGCCCTTAATTAAAATAAGTTTTATTGATTTAAGTGGAAAGTTTTGGTATTGTAGTAAGTCAAGTGAGTTTATTTTTAGCCTTAATGGGCCTCTTGATGAGCCCCATTAAGGCTAAAAATGCTCGTAAAGGTGGGCCAAAATTGGAATTCGTTTCGTTGAGTAGAAATGTTAATGCCTTGCATTGATCTTTCGAGAAACAAATCTTTTGCTTTAAAATTAAATTTTTTGCCTAATTTTTTTACAATTTAGGGCCATTATTGCAACTCGGCGTTAGTTAAAGAAGGTATAAATTTAACGGACGTATAAAAAGTCATTACAGTCATTACAACTTAATTTCCACCTTCCTGAACTTGCCTTTAACTTACCGCTCAGGTTAGGTTAAAGTTAAATTGTCACAATGAAAATCTTTTGATGCATCCTATTAAATTCTACCTTTAACTAATGTTGATTTTAACGTTAAAACCAGCCTGATTTTACCATACAAAATGATTTTTGTTAAAACCAACTTAAGTTTCAATCAGACGTGCCATGCCATGCCATAATGCCATAGCCATAACCATAAATATATATATTTCAACTATTAGTGCTGCCATAACCATAAATAGCTGTGTTTTTGTGATTACAGTGAACTCGCGGTAATGTGAACTTATAAAAACCAAGGTTGGTCAATTTATTGAATTTATTCACATTTTCGCTTGCAATATTTAATAAAATAAAATAATAACTTCATTTATTTTTATTTGAGGCGTTTAAGAATGAATATAAATTTAAAAAAAAATATTTTTTATGTTTTAGTTTGTTAGCTAAATTTAAAAATTTTTTGAGTTGAAGTCTACTGATGAGTTCCAAAAGCGGGAGCGAAATGCATATAGACAATTGCTTAAGTCCTAATTTACACTATGCAAGTCTTATTGCTAAGCTGATTAGTTTGTTAGGAAAGAGGGACGAGGGGAAAAGAAACGTTACTGTCAAACTAATCAGCTTAGCAATAAGACTTTCATAGTGTAAATATGGACTAACCATAAAAATAAGCCAAATTTTCAAATATTTTAAGTTAGTTTTTATTATTATTGTTCGAACTTGATTTGTTTCTATATTTATTATTTGATTAGGCTAAAGTTCGTATCGCTTTGTAAGCCAAATTACATGTGATAAGTGTTTAAGAAACCTAAGTCGAAGTGGCAGAAGTCGTAAAATTTTTACTTTTTCCAACTGTTTAAAATCAACCAAATACAACAGTCGCAGTCGAAGCAGAAGCAGCAAACGATGTATGAACAATTGCGCAGTCCTTTCAAAAGTCGGCGATTTCAAAAGTTTGAATTTGATTTGCTTTAGCTTTTGGTTAGTTTCGGTAGTAAAAGCGTAAATAGTCTGTATGCTTTTGTAAATACCAAACAGTCACAGTCGAAGAAGCAAAAGTTTTTGCTTTTAGAAGCTTTCTGCAGATTCCGTCAACTATTTTGTGGTGTTTGTCATGTTTTTGTTGTTATTTTTGCACATCAGACAAGGAGGCAAAAACAAAAACCACTTTACTGCGATTGTTTAAAACTTCTAAAAGCGAGAGTTTTTGCTTCTTCGACTGTGACTTGCAAAACTATGCAAAAGCAAAAGCAAATCAAATTCAAACTTTTCAAATCGTTGACTGCAGAAAGTACTGCGCAATTGGTCATAAATTGTTTTGTGATTGTGCTTTGACTGAAACTGTTGTATTTTTCAAAAGCGACAGCAGAAGCAAAATCAAATGAAATGAAAATCATTACAGTTTTTTAAACACTGCATGTGATAATTATTAATGAACAAATAATTGTAAATATTCTGACAAACACGAGTAGAACGGAACAACCGGCTGTTTTCGAAGGCCACTACAACTTCATCATCAGCGTTCTACTCGTATGTGTTTGGTCCACTGTGTGTGGTGTCAGCTGATGTAGATTTCTGCTTTATATACTCAAGTTTTCATTGCAATTGGAATATGTGAATTGTTTTGATTCATCGTATTACAATTTGCTAAAAGCTTTTTTGTAATGAAAGCTCATTTTTTTTAGCTGTTTATGGTTTTAGTGTTAAAACGCTTTAACGCCGAATTGTAACAGTGGCTCTTAAAGTTCCATCAGGGTTAAATAAATAACCTAATTCAGTGTTACTGAAACAATTAGCCGAACAATTGATATGACTCATGATATATTTTTGCTGAACAATTAACAACTATTTTGTTAACAAAATGTGTACTCAATATGTGCATGTATAGAACATTTCAAACTCTCGTAATTAATTACTTAATTATTATCATTTAATTCTGTTATAGTTTAAAAATTTGTCACGACCAGAAATTAAAATCAAATCAAACTTATTTTGTTTGATTTGTTTTATTTAATTTGGAATATAATCTAAATGTAGAATTTATATATAAACTTTCAAACATTTAATTGACAATTTATGATGAAAATGAAATATGTATCTTGCATAATAATAATCTGGTTTGTGGGAACAATTTCTAAATACTGTTGATCTAATGACAGTTTTCTGCAACTTAAAAGTCATAAATCAAAAACTCAAATTATATATTAAATTTTTGTTAAAATTCTTTGTTTGTTTTGCTTCCATAGAAACTTGCAAGTTTTTTTTTTTAATTGAGAACTCATGTGAAATTGTTGTTACTGCGTGAAATATAAAATTATGAATGCTTGTGTTGCATTCTGCTTATTTTACGACTTTATGAAACTTCGCTTCTGTTTGTCTATTGTTTTCTTTATTAAAAAAAAATAAAATATATAAGAATTAAATAACAAATAATTTCATTTAGAGTTCAATACAAAGTTTTTTTTTGTTAGCTGACCGCCAAATGTGTTGACATGTTGTTGTGTGTACTTTTTTTCTCGTCAGTTTAGTTAAAAAAAAAAAAAAAAATTGTAAATATCAATTTGTTAGTTTTGTATCTTTAAGGTGTTATTTTTCGTTTTCTATCTATTAGATCAGAGTTTGTGTTGTTTGTTTTTGTTTTTTAAGTTAACCTTGAATTTGCTTGAAACCAGAGTACAGCAGCACAAGTGCGGTTGGAATTTTTATTTTTATTATATTTCTTTTACTGTTTGAACAACAAGTTGTACCACAAAAAATGCAAATAATTATAATAATTTTAAGAATTTTTCTATTGATACTTCTGAAGCAACAAATAAATTAAATACTTAAAACCTGCTTAAGTGGGTTGCGGTTCTTGGCAACGAGGTCATGGTGAAAATAAGGTTCAATTTTTCAAGGCATTTTTGAAAACTGGCTTAGAAAAATTTTCAACTAGTGCAACATTGTTGTTGTTTGACAATTGCACTTGCATAATCTTAAATTTGTATAGTGCTTAAGGAGGGAAAAAGTATGAGAAGAAAGTACAGCAAATTTTAATGAATGCTGAAAGTTTGTTGTGGCTTGACAAGTCATTAATGAGCTTCAGTCACAATTCAAAAAGCTCTCAAAATGCTTTGCTATAATAATATAATAACATAATAATTTTAATAATATCAATGAGAGAAGTTATTTAATAAGTCCCAAACAAAATTGAATAATTCTGGAATTCTTTTTTCGACGCATAAAACCGAATTAAATTTTTTCCGAATTTTTGGCATTTTAAGTCTTTAACGAAGTTAAATAAATACATAATTCCAAAAAAAAAATTATTTCTCAAAAAAATAATAAACTTGTAAATAATTCTCAAATTCTTTTTTTAAAACGAATAACATTAAAATATTTTTTTTTTGCTTCAAATAATTCTTAAACTCTGTGTTTTTTAAGAATAAAATTAAAATATTTTGTTTTGGCTTTTGGAATTTTCAGAAAAAAATTAATTATTAAAAAATATTCTAACTATTTATAAATATTTTTTTGTAGCGATATTTAATAAAATCAATTAGAAAAATTATTTAATAAGTCCCAAATTTCGGCCAACAACATCGAATTAAATTTTTTCCGAATTTTGAAATACAAAATTCCAAAAACAAATTTTAATTTTTCCAAAAAAGCATAAATTTTCAAATATTTCTCAAACTCTTTTTTTTTCGTTTAACAAATAACATTAAAATATTTGTCTTGGCTTCAAATAACTCTCAAATTCTTTTTTTAACGAATAAAATTAAAATATTTTTTTGGCTTTTTTTAATTTTTAGTTTTTAACGAAACGAAACATAATTAAAAAAATTAATTATAAAAAAAATGAAAAAAAATTTGGATTTTATATTATAATTACAATTTATAGATATTTTTTGTAGCGAAATTTAGTAATATCAATGAGAGAGGTTATTTAAATGGTACCAAACAAGAAT
Organism: Nowickia ferox; assembly: GCA_936439885.1. Taxonomy (NCBI): domain Eukaryota; kingdom Metazoa; phylum Arthropoda; class Insecta; order Diptera; family Tachinidae; genus Nowickia; species Nowickia ferox. The sequence continues at coordinate 9,677,596 of OW387027.1, read as the reverse complement.
TATTAATTCTCAAATTCTTTTTTCGGCGAATAACATCGAATTAAATCGTTCCGAATGTTCGGCTTTTAAAGTTTTTAATGAAGTGAAATTAATAATTCCAAAAAAAGATTTTAATTTCTCCAAAAAAAGAAGAAATTTTCAAGTTTTCAAATAATTCTCAATTTTTTTTTTTTTAGAATAACATTACAATATTTTTTCTTTTTGCTTCAAATAATTCTCATTATTTTTTTTTTACGAATAACATTACAATTTATTTTTTTAGATTACATTTTGGCATTAAGTACAATGAAAAAAAAAACATTATTATTAAAAAACAATTCTTAAAATTTTGGATGTTAAAATAACATTTTACAATTTATTAACTTCGAAAATATTTAATTCTTCTTATGGAATCTATATCTTTGGGCGTTATTTCATAGATATGCTGTTGAGAAGTTAATGAAAAAATTAAATTTTCATAATACAATTTTTTTCTGCAATATCGATACTTACTTAAATTTACACAAAATAAATTAAGACATGACATTGAAATCATAAATGTTTTCTTTAAAGTTCTTTGTATCTCCCGCATTTATATATATTTATTATTGTATTCAAAAGGCGTCTTAAAGTCTGGAGCAGCAAATGTATTTTATTATATTAATTTTATAACCTTTCCATAGGCAATAGAAGAGATTTTAAATTAATGGTCAATTTCAGTTCTGACCACAAATTATAATTTCATTAGTTTATTATTGCTTCAGTTTGTTTCTTAAGTCTTTTGTTATTTGCTAATATTCATTAATCAACCAAAAACGATTTCATGATTTTGTCTATTGTAATTTATGCTAAACAATTTTTTTTTTTGTAAAATAAAAATTTTCAAATTTATGGTTGATTATAAAACTCTTTTAGCCTTAAGAATGGACATCATTTTGAAATATTTAAATTTAAATTATCTCGCATTAAATGTAAAAGACCGCCTTGAGAGATTAATGGTTGTTTGATTTGCGTCAGCACCTCTGGCTTTGGCCTTATCTAAACAAAAGGTTGCTTTTTTTAAATTTTTAAACAGAACCAATCAAATTCTAAAAACTACCTGCTAGTCATTTATAGACAGTTTTTTTTCTTTTTATATTTTTTTCAAACAAAATAACAATTTCCACCTGACAACAATCATAGAAATGTTGTTCAAGAAAGTTTACTTGTATTTAATATTCTTCTTTTAAATTTTTTTGCCACTATTGAAAGTTGTTGTTTTAGGGGTTTTTTCCAAGCTATTGCTGTAATTAAGTTAAATTTGTGTATGCAAATTTGTTAGTTTATGCTAAAGTTAACATGACAATAATGGCATAAGTTTGTTAAAGCTGAGTAAAGCCATTTTGGGCCGATTAAATAATTTTGAAAGAAGTTATGTCTGGATATTCTTGTTGTTGCTGTAAATTATTAATAAAACATGAAGACACTTTCAAAAGCTACGGCAAATATTGCTGCATGTTTCAAAGGGATACAATTTAATAATGAAACATGTACTATTTGACATATAAAATTAATTATAGAAATTTAAACTAAGCCGTGATTTGAAGCTGGAATTATGTCTTTTTAAAGGCGCGGTTTCATTAACTAGCTCCAGCAGAATAAGCAAATAAAATACAACTTTAAACTCTACTCCAATTAAACCGACTTAAAAAGAATTTTCAGCTGCAAGCGCTGACCACGTGACCATTGTAAAACCTTCCTATTTTAAACTCTTGGAAATTAAACCGCGAAAAAAAAAACAAATGAATACTTAACATTCTACTTAATTATATATCTTGCTAATTTGCATAGAACACGCTTCAACTATAAAAAAAATTAATAAAAAAACATTCACAACTATATGTTGTTTTCTTTAAAATATCGCTCTAAAATAAATACTAACATTAAAAGTTATGGTCTTTTGTTTTATTGTAAAAGAATAAAAAAATATGCTAATTTTTTGGTTAAAATATCTTTTTTTTCTTACTAGAATTAAAACTTTAAAAACACCTTTCTACCAAAACAGAAAAAATTATAATAAAACGATTAATAAGTTGGCAAGTGTTTTATGAAAAAGTGATAATTTTCAAGTCATTGTTATTCATCACGAAAAAGGTACGAGCTTATAATTTAAACACTTAAAACTAACTTAATAATACAAAATTAATTATGGAAAAAAAACGAATAAGAAAGAAGTTCAAGGCAAAAAAGATTTCGGGGTTATATTTTGTAAATGAATTAATAATTTTACCAGATAAACATGGCAAAGTTAATATATTTTTTCTGGTTCTTCGAAATGAATTGCGTGACTTTTATGAAGCTGTTCACAGCGCAACTATATCAGCAGCTATATCTCCTAAAATGCTTTAATATTTATATCAAAAACCTAAATTGTGTTCAAAATTTCTTTAAAAAAATTAGGCTGGCTGATTTCAGCAAAGAAAAACTTTGTGGGTATTCCAAACTTGCTTCTGAGTATTCCGGTTTAAGTGCAATAAGCCTTCTTAAGCATTAGCATTTATGTATGTATTTGCTTTCAAATTCGAAAATTCGAACTTAATTTCGAAATGTTAAAATATAATTTAAGATTCATGTATGTATTCACGGCATAATATTAATTTTTACAAAAATTTAAAAATTTCATGATTTTAAGCAAATTCGAAATTCGAATTTAATTTCGAACTTTGAATTAACTGTCGGAAAATCGCACTAAGGTCTTCATTAGTTGTTTTCTAAAACATGTATATTAAAAAATCTGAAATTTTCTTTAAACTCGAAAATTCGAGTTTAATTTCGAAAAATTAATAATCCATTTTGACTCCAAAAGTCGGAGTAATATTTGTGTAAGAAGCTGGAAAATATTTGCAGGTACATGTTTTCCATTTCGAAAATTCGAAGTTAATTTCGAAATGTTATGATATAATTTAGGACAAAATTTACAAAAATTGAAGAGCTATAAATTCTTAAGCATGTTCGAAATTCCATTTTAATTTCGAATTTCAAGATAACTGTGCGAAAATCGCACTAAACTTTTCATTATTTGTTTCATAAGACATTAATATTGAAAAATATAAAATGTTCTTTAAAATCGAAAATTCGAATTTAATTTCGAAATACTAGCAATCAGCTTTTAACTCGAATTGTCGTATTAATATTTGTGCAAAAAGTCGAAAAATATTTGTATATGTTTTCGACTTCGGAAATTCGAACTTAATTACGAAATGTTAAGATATAATTTAGGACTCATGTCGTAATATTAATTTTTACAAAAATTTAAGAATTATAAGTTTTTAAGCATATTCGATATTCGAATTTAGTTTCGAACTTGGAGATAATTGTTGGAAAATTACATTAAGCCTTTCGTCATTTGTTTTCTAAATAATTAATGTTGAAAAATATAAAATCTTCCTTAAAATCGAAAATTCGAGTTTAATTTCGAAAAACTAATAAATTAATGTTAAGATATAATTAAGGACTCAATTCATAATATAAATTTTTACAAAAATTAAGGTTTTAAGCATATTCGAAATTCGAATTTAGTTTCGAACTTGGAGATAATTTCAGAAAATTACACTAAGCCTTTCGTCATTTGTTTTCTAAACAATTAATGTTGAAAAATATAAAATTTTCTTTAAAATCGAAAATTCGAGTTTAATTTCGAAAAACTAAAAATCAACTTTTGACTCAACTGGGCATCGTATTAATGTTTGTATAAAAAGTAAAAAAAATTATTTCTATAAACATACTCGTACATATTTGTTTTCCATTTCGAAAATTCGAACTTAATTTCGAAATGTTAAATATAATTTGGGACTCATATATTCATGTCATAATACTAATTTTTACAATAATTTAAAAATTTCAAATTTTTTTTTTTATATTTGAAATTAAATTCTAATTTCGAACTTTGAGATAAATTGCACTAAGGTTTTCATCATTTTAAAAATAAATTTTTTTTTAAATTCGAATTTAATTTCGAAATATTAATAAAACATTTTTGTAGCTTCATTTTTAACCCAAGAAGTTTAAAGCTTAATAAAAAAATTTTTGTACAAAGTTTTAAGCTTTTTTTTAAAACTATTTCTGATGGAAGCCTAGTGATGAGTTTCCTAAGCCTAAACGAAATGCATATAGACGTGCTTAGCCAACAGCAAAAATCTTATTGGTTTTGTTCAGTGTATTAATTATAAATTGGGTAATGAATTTATTTCAGTCTTTAAAAAAATTCTAATTAATGCAAAAAATTTTTCTCAACACTAACTGTTTTTCTTTAATTATTCTCATGAGGTGAAAAAGTACTTCTCTTTAAAAGCTTTTGAAGATTTATTTACTTGAAGTTAGCTTATATATTTTTTATAAACTTGAACCCAAATGCAGTTACATAAACCATTTCAAATTCATTAACATTCTTGCCAATAAAAAAAATTGTTAAATTAATTTTTTTTTTTTTGTATACGAAATGAATAATATTTTATTGTTGCATCCAACTGTTTTTCCACCTTGACAAATGTTTAACCATAAATCGTTTGCAGTAACAGACCAAAACATATACATACAAAAAAAAACACAGATTTCGTGTACAAGAATTTCATGAAATTTGCACTCGTACTCTCAAACACCAGCTTCTATAAATGTCTATGTCAATAGGATGTGTAGCGTAATAACAATAATAACAATAACAAAAACACCAAATCCATCTATTTTGAAACGGGTACTTTCAAGCCATAAGCTCTTGGTATTTAAAAAAAACAACCAGTAAAATATAAGATTTTAGTCAGATTCTATAAGACATGATTTGTATTCTAGCATAAATAAGACTTTTGTCTATCAGGCTGTGTTCATGGTCAATAAAAATAAAACAATTGATCTTAAACGGGCAACTGTTAGTGGGACTTTTGGCCGGTCTGTTGGCTGGTAGATTTTTTGATTTGTCTTCGCTTGGTTGCGTTCCTTTATTAGTATTTTATTCATTTTTATTCTTTTTGATCTCCTTTTATAAAAATGGACTTCTTTCAGTCATTTATTCATGCATGCGCTTAGCTATTGGCTGGCAGTGTCAAATATTTGGTTTAACACCATAAATCTATTTTTAATTTTATGTGAAGAGGGGGAAAAACCATTTAAACCGCAAACCAAAGTTTCCTAATGTCTTGCAATTTTTTCTATTTTTCTTTTCCATGTATTCGAGTATTTCTATGGAACATGTGTTAAGAGCGTTAACTGTTAAATTTTTCATACGTTTAGATTTTTGCAAAAAAAAAAAAAAAAAAAAAAAAAATGGATATTTTTTTTATTTATTTGAATTTGAATACAACGTTGTTATTTGCAGTTTTTGTTTTGTTTGCCTAACATAATGAAAAGGTCAGTAACATTGTTTACAAATTCAAAAATTTTAACAAACAAAAAAAAAACCACAAATGCATAAATGGCGTTTGTAGTTCTTGTATGTACATACGAGTATATCAGCGTGTATTTCCAAATAAATTAAAATATTTCCTCAACGAAAAAAATTCATAATGATTTAACAAATAAATAAATTAAGCAACAACAACAACAACATTCTTTTAACTCATCAAGAGTTGAAGGCTTATAAAGCGTCACAAATGATGTGAACTCCTATGATATGTATTTGTTGTCTCAAGGACTTAAAATACTCTCTCGGTTTAATGATAAATAAACTGTCATAATGTTGATGTAAGATAACATCAATACAATGACACTTGATATCACTAGAATTTTTAGAAAAAAAAACTTTCTTTTTCAATAAAAAGAAAACGTAAAGTGTCATGGCTTCAGACAAATTTTTTTAAAAATTATAGGTAGTGGTGCCAAATCATTGAAAGTAAAAAAATGGAATTAATAAAAATTGCCAAAAATCCCCAAATGGTTCCAAGGAAACTCATATAGATTTTCTGCTCTCCAAGAGTCTTCAATAAAATTAAAATTTTTGCAAAACAAAAAAGTTCCAAATTAAGAAATTATATTTGATAATGATTGAGCACGTTTAACTCTTCAATAAAATTAAAATTTTTGTAAAACAAAAAAGTTCTAAAGTAAGAAATTATATTTAATAATGATTGAGCACGTTTAGAAGCATTTCGTAGTTGACCAACAACAAACACACTTTATTACATTCGTATCCATTTTCACATAAAAATATAAATATTTTTGCTTATTTCTGGTATTAAAGTTAAATTTTTTACTTAAGTTTGTTCTGAGACCTATAGTAGAATTTCATGGCAAATATTTTTACGGAATATTTCAACTGCATATATCCCTGGTTTAAATGAGATTTTTGCTGTTTTTCAAAAAAATTGCAAAAAATATCCATTTCCAGAAGAGTTAGAGGCTTAATGTATGCCTCTCTGAAGACATCATATACAGACGATTGTAAGATCTTACAATATTGTCAGATCTGGCAATGTGCTGACAATGTACTGGCACTAAAAAATTGCCAGCAAAAGGTAGATTGTCAGTTCACACGGTTGTATCAAATTTGTCAGGAAATCTTACAATTTATTGCCAGACGGTTGTATGACAATACAATAAATTCATCTGACAAAATCACACACGGTTGTCATATACAAAAATTTTCAGATCTGTTGTTTTGCGTTGCCAGACTCAAAGAATTTATTATAAATTGTTAAATATCAATCACTTTTGGTTGTGTTAAATGTAAAAAGTGAAAATATAAATTATTATGAACCATAAAGAAGCAATTGCAATGATTTTGTCGGCATATGTTTTTTTATTTATATTTTCTTTAAAATAAAGCGTATGCAGTGTTGCCCATAGAAAGAATTCTCTGCATAAAGTTCGCACATCTGACAATATTAAAATGTCTGACAAATACCTGGCAATAAATTTACAATGTGTTCGCACGATTGTAAGATGTCTGACAATTTGTTGTCAGCTGTTAGTCTTACAATGAACTGGCAACGATGTCAGACAAAAATTGCCAGTTCAGACGGTTGTAAGAAATTTTTAGCACATTTTACTAACAATATTGTAAGATCTGACAACCGTGTGTACACGATTTTCTAAATTTTTTTACTACACAAATGTTTAACTTTAAAAACGTCCCCTCTACAAGAATCAGTTAGCAGAACATTATTATTTTTTGTGTGTTTTGGACAGTGTTATTTAAGATGATGTGCTTTATTGGGAATATTATTATAATAAAGTTTGCATATTTTTATCGCAGTAAGCTTGATAATGGAAAAAAATTATCATTGAGATAAATTTTTTTACGAATTCTCTAAAATTCCTTTTTTTTGTAGTGTTACAAATGCTTTAACATTTAAAGTGCGGTGTTTAGTATACTCAGTGTGATGACAGAAGGCCTAAATTTCAAGTATCTTGTGACCAAGAGAAACATGTTGTTTCAAGTTTGTGCCAGACAGAGATTGGGTAGACAAATAATAATAAAATTTATAATAATCGTACAAAAAATGCTTGAGGCCTCAAGTTAATATATACTAACGACTTTTTTTTTCTTCTAAGAGTAGAATGATTATGAACTTTAAATACAGTCGAACTAATTTTGCTTTATAACGAATGATTTTTGAGAACACTTTATCTCGCTGTAAGGATTTTCTCTATAGCATATTTTTTTTTCCTGTAAAGAACCTTTTGTGGCGACACAACTTACTATTGATATGCTAAATAATCTTCTTGTAACGAATTATTTTTTTAAATCATTAAGACTTTTCATACATACGAGTTCATAAGTTATGGGAAAATTAAAAGTAATTGTAAAACACTTAAATATGTTAAGTTTGTATATCTTAAATATACAAGCTTATGTATTCATATAAATTTGTTTGGATGTAAGCACAAGCCTGAACTGAAGATAGTTAAAGATGACAGCTTCTGTATAACGTAGAAATTCGTAGGTACCCACCTTCTTCGTTATAACTAGTGAAGTTCTACTGTACTTTTACCCCAGCTATCATTTTAACGATCAGCTTAATCATTTAATGATTTATTTGTTATGCTTTTTATGAATGTTTCCAAACAGCCTTGATGCAAGACAATTTTATTTATATAAATTTGTCCAGAATATTTAAGCGAAACCGTTCACCACCACTATTATGAGTATTTCATGCTTGTTTTGCCTTTCTTGTTTAAAATAAAAGAAACTTTATAGTTGATTCGATGAAGCTTATTTGTCTGTATGTTAAATTAATAGCTGACAACGTCTGTGGCATAATTAATGTTTTCAAGAGAGCAGCACATCAAACCCAACTTGTGGTTAATGACAGTAATGTATGTATTATTAAATTAATTCCCTAAATGCGTGTGTGTGTTTTTACTTCTGCTGTTATTGTTACGCTGGTTTTGTGTCTTAGCGGGTGTGGGAGTTTGTTTTTAATGAAAGAGGAGTAATAAAATTAAAACGCTTTAAGCATTTTAAATCAAATTTAATTCAATTGCTCTTTTTCAACTAAATTAGTTTTTTTTTTTCTTTGTTAATCTGAACTATGAAGTTCGTACTCGTAACAATAATGAAAGTTATGGCCAAGGTTGTTTGGAAGACACTTATTTTGAAGTTCATTTGCTGCAGTAATTATTGAAGTTACTACACTCTAACCATAAACAGTAATAAATAAATGGCTTTAAAAATCATTATTAGGCATATTTTTTTTATTGTTAAAATGTTGTCTCGGGTACTTACAATATCGTCAAGTACATATAAATATAAATAAGTTTATGCCTTAAGTCTTTTGTTTTCTTTTTCTACAAGAGTGTGAGTTTTTTTAATTCATGAATGTGTATTCATTTGCTTTACTTGTCTGTTATACTTCTCTTTTTGCTTGCATAATTTTTGTTATTTTAAGGAAATTGTTAAACATTTCACTTTTGTTGTTATATTTGTATTAAAACTCTTTATTTTTTGTTTTTTATTTAATTTAATTTTTTTTTATTTTCTGTTCAATACTCGTAAAAAAGTAACACTTTCGTTTTCGTTGAAGCGCTTTTATTACAAAAAAAAAAAAAAAAAAATTTGTGGCATTTTTATTTTTGCTTAAAATTTATATTCCATTAAATTTCCTGTTAAACTAAAAATGCGCCCACGCATGCAATTTTACAATGTTTTTTAACAAGCTTTTGGTTTTTGTTTTGGTCTTAAACTGTGTTATTGAAGTGATTGCATAAACTGCAATAATTATCTTTAAGCAAATCTTCCATCATAATTTTCTTTTTTTTTTGGTGAAGAAATTAAATGCATATAAATTTTTTTTTGCAAAGGTAGAAAATAAAATGTCTGCAATGCAACTGACTTTCTAAAAAGAAAATGTGCACTATTAAAAAAAAAAAAAACAAGTAGAAAGCAATTGTTTGTACTTAAAAACTTCACGAAATATGCAGTTGTTTAGATGCTGGCTGAAAAAATTTTTGCTTACAATGATTACCCTTATTTCTAGTTGAAAGAGTCTTTGCGCTAAAAGGCTTTTGCCTCTTAAGTTTAAAAAACTTTTGTAAAACTCTCTGAAGCCAAAGGTAGCTTTGAAAATGTACTGTTTGTAAACTAAAATATAAAAACAGAGCTTTTTTTTAACAAAATGTGCTTTTGTACAAGGTACCTTTGAAACTCTTTCTTTTTGTAAAAAATGTACTTTTGTATAATGTACCTTTGGGAAAGAGTACTTTTTGTAAAAAGTTGGTTTTGTAAAAAGAGCTTTTGTGAAAAGTACTTCTCTTGAAGTAACTTTTGCAAAAATTGCTTTACTTAAAGCAACTTTTGAAAAAATTACGTTACGGTCTTAAAAGTACCGTTTGTAAAAAGTACGTTTTTAAAAGGTACCTTTTTTGCTTAAGTACTTTTAAAGGAAGTACCTTTTTTGAAAAGTAGTTTATGTGGAAAGTATCTTGCATAACAATTTGTTTTAAAGTACTTTTAGTAAAAAGCGCATGGTGTAAAAAGTACCTTTTGCACAAATTGCCTTTTGTAATAAGTGCCTTTTGTTAAAAGTCTCTTGTGAAATGTAACTTTGGTTAAAAGTACCTTTTGTTAAGAGTACCTTTTGTTAAGAGTACCTTTTGTTAAAAGTACCTTTTGTTAAAAGTACCTTTTGTTAAAAGTACGTTTTGTTAAAAGTACTTTTTGTAAAAATATCTTTTGTTAAAAAGTACCTTTTGCTAAATGTACCTTTTGTAAAACTAACTTTTTTAAAAAAGTACTGATTGTAAAAAGTAAAAATAAAAAGTTCCGTTTTTTTAGAAAATACGTTTTTGTTAAAAGTACCTTTTGTTAAAAGTACCTTTTGTAAAAAATACTTTTTGAAAAAAGTATCTTTTGTAACAAGTACCTTTTGCTAAAAGTACCTTTTGTTAAAAGTACCTTTTGTTAAGAGTACCTTTTGTTAAAAGTACCTTTTGTTAAAATTACCTTTTGTTAAAAGTACCTTTTGTTAAAAGTACTTTTTGTAAAAATACCTTTTGTTAAAAAGTACCTTTTGCTGAATGTACCTTTTGTAAAACTAACTTTTTTAAAAAAGTACTGACTGTAAAAAGTAAAAAATAAAAAGTTCCTTTCTTTTTGTAGAAAATACCTTTTGCTAAAAATACCTTTTGTTAAAAGTACCTTTTGTTAAAAGTACCTTTTGTTAAAAGTACCTTTTGTTAAAAGTACCTTTTGTAAAAAGTACTTTTTGAAAAAAGTATCTTTTTTAACAAGTACCTTTTGTAAAAAGTACCTTTTATTAAAATTACCTTTTGTTAAAAGTACATTTTTGCCAAAAGTAGCTTTTGTGAAAAGTACTTCTCTTGAAGTAACTTTGTAAAAATTACTTTTCTTAAAGTAACTTTTGTAAAAATTACGTTTTTTTAAAGTATTTTTTGTAAAAAGTGAAATTTTCTTTCTATATAAATTAGTTTTTGTAAAGACTACAGCGTATATTAAAATTTTTTTTTACATAATTTTTGTTCAAAAACTCTTTTATATAAGAAATAAATATATGCAATTTGCAAGGATTGCGATAATTAATTTTAGTGAGATGTCCTTTTCATAAGGTTATTTTATGGAAAAATTTATTTCTACGGCCATAGAAAACATAATTGTATTTAAGTTGTACATGTGAATAAAAAAAGTTCTTTTGTCCGATTTGCAGTAATCCAATCATACATGAGTACAAGTGCAGGATTAGGAGATAACAGAAGTACAAGTATCTTATTCATGCTTGCATCAATTTCATTAAAAATCTTATACAAATTCAGCAAAAAAAAAAAGTTTAAAAATCTATAGAGTTCAATTACTGTATGTACATACATATGTGTGTTTACTTATGGTTCATACATAGTTATAGTACATATGTGTGCATTCGTACATGTACATATGTACTCCAAACCCACAAAAAATATCGAAAATTAGAGCACTTATTCGTTCGCTAATTTTTTCAACGATTTATGTGGTTTTCACTACATCAACGCAGTCAGTATATTTTTTATCTACACTTTGCTTTTGCTATTGTTGGAAATAATGGAAACCAACATATATTTCGAAGTTTCCAAAATAATAAATAATTTTAAAATGTTTCTATTAATAAGTGGTGAGAGAGCTTGCCACTCTAGTGCAGTGGTAGTATTTCTTGCAATCAAGCAGTCATAAATTAAAAAAAAAGTAAAGAAGTTTAAAAAAATTAACGAATGCATTCAAACTGCAAATAAAGATCAATAAAATATAACGAAATGTTATAATAAACTGCAAAGTAAATCTCTTTTCATATGGCTTGAGGTTTATTTATTTTCATTAAGAGCCAAGCAACTTTGTAACTTTTTTCATGCTGGTTTCTTTTTTGTTCAACCACTTCAAGAAGGTTTATTTATAATTTCTTTCATTTTTTTCACTAAACCAAATCGTTATGCAATTTTTGTTATTTTGTAAATAAAAATCTGGGGAAAAAATTTATCTGCTTATGATGATTGCAAATTCTTACTTTATTTGTTTGAAATTAAAAAAAAATGTTTAGCACTGTGTCTTAACTAAAGTGAAATAAGAATTCTTTTTAATTTTGTATTCTATGAAATATTGAGATTTGTGTGAAAATACGCATTTTGAAAAATTCTGACTAAATTTCGAATATTTTTAGTAGTCCGGGTTTAACTGAAAATTTGTATCTATAGTTTTAGTATTAATAAAATTTTATTAAAAAAAAATTTTAAGCATATTCGAAATTCGAATTTAACTTCGAACTTTAAAAATGTTGTTTGGAAAATTGTATTTGAATTTTATTAATATCACTTTCATCCTGGAAACTATAAGATTTCAACGTATGCGAAATTCGCATATAAGTTCGAACTTTAAAAAAAAATTTCTAAAATGTCCCTATTTTAATTTGTCCAATACATACTAATATTTGCACTTTCAAATACAAAAATTTTATCAGATTTTAACATTCGAATTTAATTTCGAAAATTTCGAAAGCCAATTTATATCTGAAATATAATGATATAATTTTAGTTTTTAATAAAAGTTTTAAAATTGCAAATTTTCAAGCATATTCGAAATTCGAATTTAACTTCGAACTTTAATATTTGCACTTAAAAATAAATTTTTTTTTATCAGATTATAAGTTTTTAAGATTTTAGTTATTATAGAAATTTTAAAATTGCAAAATTTCAAGCATATTCGAAATTGGAATTTAACTTCGAACTTTTTTGAAAACTGTAATCGAGTTTTCTTACAAACATTTTTATCTTGTATTTTTTAACTACTAATAATTACACTTAAAAATACAAAAATTTTCTCAAAATTTTAAGTTCGAATTTAATTTCGAAAATTGTGTAAGTCAATTTATGACTCAAATGCTTTGAAGTAGTTTTAGTTTTTATAAAAATTTGCCAAATTTCAAAGTTTTTTCGAAATTCGAATTTGAGTTCGAACTTAAAAAAAAAATTGTCTCAAAATTTAATAAGGGGTTTTATATGTCCAGATTTAAATTTTTGAAATGTAAAAATACTTGTTCTGAAAAATATTGGTGGAATATTTAAATTTATTTTAAACATTTGCGAACTTCGAATATGAATATTAAAAAATAAATTTTCTGAAAACTCCCTGAGTGCTTTTCATATCTGCCACATTTTAATTTGTAAAATGTTAAGTGCAAATTTCTTAAAAACATAAAATCTTTTAAAATTTTTAAATTCAAACTTACAATTTCCAAAAATTTCAATAGTCAATTTATATTTCAATTGTTATGATATAATTTTAGCTTTTATAAAAGCTAAAGCATATTCGAAATTCGAACTTAAGTTCCAGCTTTTTCTTGGTATAATTTTTAGCTTGTATTTTTTAAATATTAATATTTGCAGTTTTTATCAAATTTGAAAATTCGAATTAAATTTCGAAAATTGTATGAGTTATTTTGTTTTGTTTTAAAAGTTACGGTATGACTCCAGTTATTATAAAAATTACTAAATTGCCAGATTTGAATTGTTTACGAAATTCGAATTGTATTTCGAACTTTGAAAAATTATTTCTCGAAATTTTTTTTGATATTACTTCCGCGCTTTAATTTTTGAAATTAAAATATTTGCACTTGAAAAATAAAAAATGTGTAAAAAATTTTGAAATTCGAACTTAACTTCGAAAATCTCAATAATCAATTTATGGCTTAAATATTGTGGCATAACTTCAGCTTTTATAAAAACTGTGAATTAATAAGAGTTTAAACATATTCGAAATTCGAGATTGAGTTCGAAAATTAAACAAGTGGAAGATTTTAGCTGAACTTTCGATAGGTATGTATGTATGTTTATAATATGTTAAATGATTCATGGAGACAAGTGTTTGAAATAGATTTTTTGTTTTATTTCAAATAAGTGAGCGAAAAAAATATTCAAAGTATGCGAAACAGCTGAATGTCTTTGATGAAACATTCAAGAAGAGGACGTTTGAAAATAAGAACTTAGTATGAGTCTTACATATTAATACATACATGAAATTAAATGAAAATTTATTATTTCGACTGTCGAAGTGAGAACACATATTTGCTTTATAGTGCGCCTTATAGACTTTTTAGATATTAGCTAAAGCAGCTACTATGAATCCAAGGTTGTTGGGTACTATTTCGCTCAAGTTTTCTAGAAACACTAGTACTAAACTTTTATATTTAATTATCTAAGTTCACACAAAGTGAGCTTTTTAATTTAATGTTTTAATACTTAGTGTATGTTGAGCATTTCAGATTGAGATTGTTATCAAATTTGTTACATTTAATTCGAAACAATTTATTTAAATATAAAAGTAATTTTCTGTCATTAATTTTATTTTTTTTAGTATTTTCAAATCATTATCTCGAACACCAAACTTCATTTTGTTTTTTTTTAGTTGTAAAATGTTTGACCTAACAATTTTGTTTATGCAAGTATCTCTTTCTTCATGAGCAAAAGTAAAAACGAAATAAAATTTACTGCCCATTTAAATATCTACTTTGTTTGTACATGATCAATTAGTTGTGAAGTTTTTCTACGGCTATTTTTAATTGAAAAATATAAATGAATAAAATAAACTTTTGCAGTCAAACACGCCTTAATTTAAGTCTTTTAGCTGTTATATAGAAAAACTGTTGTTGTTGCCTCCACACATACAAGGTTTGTAGTCAAAGGTCACAATCTAATTTTATAGTAGCTGCTTACAGCGGTCAAAAGCTACTTAGAATAGAAATCACTTCGTTTGCCTATTTTGCTATTTTAGTTACAAAAAATTGTGGAAAATTATGGTTTCCAGGAATATGTGAAGCAAATGTTTAGCTGTGGCTCGAAATTCTTTAAAACTAGGATTTTTCCTCTTTCACACAAATACCTAATTTACGTTAAGCATTTTTTTTCATGAAATTAGTTGCATAAATTTTTTTCATTTGTCAATTGCAGGCCTGCAGAAGCAACTCAGATCAAAAAAGTTGCCGAAAATACATCAGAGATTTATGCTATACAATTTTTAATACATCCTAATCTTCTATGGGGCTGCAATCAGCAATTAGAAAAAGTTTCGTGCATTAAAATTCATAAAATTTTATGAAAAAATGCCAAAAATCTAATAAAATCTTAAAAATTTATTTCCTAGAAGTCTGTGTAACACAAAAAGCATTAATTCCTTAGTTTCTTCAATTAAAGCCTTTATGAAAAAAAAATAATACAAATAATCAATTATTTGCTTTACTTCGTACCATTTCTATTCTTCTCCTCTCCCATAGGGTTAATGATTAAAGCGAGTCATTGAACTTTAAGTTAAATTTATCTGCACTCTCTAGTTAATATATCAAAAATAAAATGTATTGCTATTTTATTGTCAATCGGTTTAGCTTTGCATTGCACAATTAATTGCCTAAGAAAATGTGCCACACAATTCGTGTGCAAATTATAAACAATTAAATACCTTTAATAGCAATTTCGGCAGAGTTTCCAAACTTTAAATGCGAATAATAACAAAAAACAAAAACTTTAAATTTGAAGTTACTTTATAATAGAGGCTTTTCTTAAAAAAAAACTTTTCTTATTGTACAAATTGTAATAGACAAAAAATATTTCAGTAAATCATTTTGTGTAGTGTGAATTATAAAAGGAAGTTGCTTGCTTAGTGACACAGAGTAGAGCAGCTTGAGTGGGAAGTTCGAGTTAGAAACTTGACTGTGTTGCCAAAAAGAAAACTTTGACTTGAAGTTGTATTCGTTTGTGGTATTATGACACTCATATGTAACTAGATATGGTCACTGTTCATATCAATGGTTGTGATTAAGAATTAAGATATAACTCTCTGAAACAGCTGGAGTATGCCCGAATGTGGTGTGATTGAAAAGTTCTAACAATTTATTTGAATACAACTACCGCCTGACATAATTAATTTATCTTCA
Organism: Nowickia ferox; assembly: GCA_936439885.1. Classification (NCBI taxonomy): domain Eukaryota; kingdom Metazoa; phylum Arthropoda; class Insecta; order Diptera; family Tachinidae; genus Nowickia; species Nowickia ferox. The sequence goes on along the minus strand of OW387027.1, from coordinate 9,661,745 downwards.
TACTCACTTCAATGTGTATGAGAGTAGCTAAAAAGGACTAAAGAGCCCTGGAGACGATCAAATAAACTCATCAATCAAAATGCTATGTGCATGCAGTCATGTTTTTTCGGTTACACATAAACGTTATAGTGTGATGAAAATCAAAATATTTTGATTTAAAAGAATTTATATGTTGTTGGTTAAGCACATCTAGATGCATTTTGTTGCTGCTCAAGCCACGTATCAGTAGATTTCAAGCGTAATTCAAAAATGCTTGAGCAGCAATGAAATGCACCTATGAGATACGCTTAAGCAACAACAAAAATGTTTTTTTTTAAATTCGTCATCATTTTGATACGCACTAAACGAAAATAAAATATTAAAGTAAAATTTTTTTTAATTCGTCTGAATATTTTGAGTTTTGATTTGATTGACAAAAAATATAAATTCCTTGGTGATTCTTGTCAATGATGAAGAGAGCAGGGAGCAGACAAAAAAAATAATTAAATATGAAATGATTGATGTGTTTGTTTGTACGTTTCCTTGTAAGCGACAAACATGCAATAATCACACATATGGTCCGACGGACGGTTTTATTTGATCATCTCCAGGGCACTTTAGGGGTGGAATAGTAAAGTTAAAAAAAAAAAAAAAAAATTATGGTGGTGGGAAGGGGGTAAATATGTTTTTATATTTCTAAAAAAAAACATTTTTTAGAAACTAAAAATTTTTGTATGGGTACCACCACAATGATTTAATATTTTGTATGAAAGACCCCTTAAGGGGCCCAAATAGGGAGTTGGTATGTTCTTAACAAATTTAGGGGGGAAATATAAGTGGAGGTCGGTGTTATGTTTTACCCCTCTAGCATCAACTCAGGGATGAAGTTATGAAGATTTTTGTGGAGTTTGCCTCGTTTTTCCCTAGTTTTGACCCCGATGAGAAGCCATTCTCCCCCATCTCACCCCCATAATTTTTTGGTTCATGAATTTTTTTCTCTAAACTTTACAAAATTAGGGGTCCAAATCCTACTGCTACGGATTTCCTTTTCTCATGCACATTTATTATCGTGGGTAAAAAGTTACTCACTGTACCATCCCTGCTATAAGAATAGTGTATTCCTCTTGATTCGAGCCTTTGTCTTGCTTCTCTTTAATTGCTGCGTTTTTTTTTGACAAAATTAACGTTTGTCTGGAAAGAATGGCGTCTTTTATGAAAAAAAAACACGAAGACAACAGTTTGCTGCAATGAAATTAAAAATTTGAAGTTCTGCCACAGTTTGAGATTTTCCTTTTGCATTTTAATGTTCTGTTTTTTTTGATATTTATAGTGGTTTGAAGTTTTGGTTAAAATGACCTAGTTTTTTTTTTTAAATTTTGGAGGTTATAAATCTTTTACAGTTTTTCGTTCACAGATTCATTGCTTAGATTTTCCTACAGCTAAAGATGAAATATTTGTTCGTCTTTCAGTTTTAACTTGATTAATGTCTAGTCAAGGAAAAAATAATCATTAATAGTTTTTGAGAAATAAATCATTAATTTATATGAGAAGATGATTTTCATAAATTGATTTATATGACTTATACTTATACATATCGTTGCCCTAATATAATAAGGCCCTAACTTATTATTTTTTTTAATTCGAGATTTTTGCATTTTTCGATAAACTAAATGTTTTTCTATCGAAATATACAAAAAAAAAAAACAAAATCGATGTAAAAAAATGACATGGGGAATTTTTATTTTAAGGTAACGATATGTATGTACATAATAATTCTGTATGTATGTATGTGTTCAAATATATATTTGTATTTATTAAAATATATACTTAAATAAAATTATAACTGAGGGCTGAGGGAATTATTTTTGAAAACATCTAATTTTTGTTTTTCTAAAACATTTTGCTGTTTGAATATGTATATTTTTTAATTGTTCATAAATTGCAGCTGTTAATTAATGTGAATTAATGTAACGACTTTAGTTACACTTCCTTCTTGGCAATGTTATTAATAACCTACATACATCATACATATACAAAAAATTTCCTTTCTAAAGAGCTTTCAAAAATTGTGTGAAGTTGTGTGTTGTAAAATAAAGTTTTTGCCTTAAGTCTTTTGTTTTATATCTTTCTCGCAATTGAAAGTGACCAACCACCACAAATTAAACATGACAGCAATTAAAATCAAAAGCAATTGAAAAAACGAAAGAGAGAGGGAGAGAGGTAGAGACACACATTGATGTAATATAATACTCATAGAAAACGTAACTTCAAGTCATAAATTTGTCTCTTGCAATATTTGCAAATTCATGTAGAGAGGAAGTTACGCGGAAGTTTTATTTTATTTAAAAAAAAAAAAAAAAATAATATTTTAAAATATCAACTAAATAGACTTTTATTATTGTCTGGAATACAAATAAGAGATTTGTGTGTTATCTTTAGCTTTCATTAAGCAAATATTATGAGTGTATGCTGCACAATGGGTAAAATAGATAACGCAATGCTTAACATATTAAAGAGATTGCACTAGTTGCTGGATGCAAAAATGAGAGAAAATGAAAGTAGAAAGACAAGAAATTAATAGTAATAGCAATAAGTGCAAGTAAAAGACACAGAAACAAGTTGCCAAAAAGTAAGTAACACATCAAGAAGAAAGAAATACAGACTGACAGGCAGACAAACGATTAAAATTTCTTAACCAAAATAAAAAGTTGTGTGTATGTAAATTTAAATGGTTTTTGTTTACGAGTACTTTTAAAACTTTTTTATTTTTGAGTTTGCTCAATCACAATGTGGTGACAGTTTCCGCCAACAACAAACGGAAATAATTTGAGTTTGTAAACTACATTTTTTTGTGCATATTTTAATAAAAAATTTATTGAATTATTCACTTACCTCCTCTTCAATCTTCTGCAAATTCAAACCATGTGTGGCATTCGCTGCATCGTCGACATACCACATGGGCACTTGTCCGTCTTTGAATAGGCCCTGTGTCGGTTTCAGTGTCAAATTCAAATCTTTGCCAAATGCATTAAATGATACTTTATGCTCTTTAATGCCATAACTCCCCTTGTCTGCATCGTGTATACTATTTGTGCTTAAAGATTTTGCAGTTTTGTCTTTTATTTCACTGAAATAGGGATTCTTGCTCAGATCCTTTTTGACATGTTGAGTGTCGGCAGGCAGTTGTTGCAGCGTTTCAACACTACGTCTTCTGCGTCTGTAATGGTTGTGATGCTGATGAGTGACTGGTTCTTGGGTGTCGTGGTGTAAAAGTTGAACGACTTCGTAATGTGGCACGGCGTCGGGTGTATCGACATGAAATATCGACTGCAGTTGTTGAGGTGACATTTGGTTGTGAAACTATTAAGGGACACAAAGAGGAACGAAATATGTTAATAAATTAAAATTAATGTTGAGAAATAAAAATATTAATGTTATAATAAAAAAGGAAAATAATGTTTCCTTGCAATGGAAAATATTACTAAAAACAGAACAAAAATAATTTTCAATGCTCAATGATTTGTGCGTTGTGAATGCTATTGAGCCTGTTACATTACACTGTAAAATAAATTTATTTTAAACAAAATATTTAACAACTGATTGTGGTAGAGGAGGAAATATCGGCGTTTTGAAGGTTTAGTTCTGAACCTACTATGAAGTTGGTTCAGTTGGTTAGTTGTTTGGTTGGTGGTTGGCGTCCTCCCCCTCCATTGCCTAATTCTTATGAAGAATAGGCTTAAAAACATCAAAGCCTTGCATTTTAGGTAAAGGAAATATTCAGTGCTTCTTTGCAAAATCCTTTTTTGTGAAAATTTTTTTCAAAAGCTTTCAAAACCTTTCAAAAAATCATTTTAAAATCTCTGAATATGCATGTATATCAAAGTATATTTTGAAAAAAGTACCTTTTGCAATAAAAACTACCTGCTACAAAAAGTGCTTTTCATATTGACTACAAAAAAGTAAATTTTAAAAATTAAAAAGTTACTTTTTGTGAAAAATATTTTGTGTAAAAGTGTCGTTTGAAAAAAGTATCGTGTGAAAAAGTACTTTTTGCAAAAACTACCTTTTAGTAAATACTAATAAGTTTTTTACTACCTTTTCAAAAAAGTATTTTTTGTAAAATTTGCATTTTGTAAAATGTATTTTGTATCAAATGTATCCTTTGAAAAAATGATATTTTGTTAAAAATACCTTTTTGTAAATGTGCTAAATGTTAAAAAAATTGCTTTTTTTGAATACTGCTACCTTATCAAAAAAACTACTTTTTCTAAATTATAAAAAAAGTACCTTTTAAGAAATCAAGCTTTAGTTTAAAGTACTTTTTCTGAAAATTATTTTGGATAGAAAATGCGGTTTGAAAAAAGTACTTTTTACTTAAAAGTACATTTTGTAAAAAGTACATTTTGACAAAAAAGGACCTTTTAAGTACTTTTTTTTATAAAAAGTACTTTTTTTTATAAAAAGTACCTTTTTGTAAAAAGTACTTTTTTTTAATAAAAAGTACATTTTTGTAAAAAGTACTTTTTTTTATAAAAAGTACATTTTTGTAAAAAGTACTTTTTTATAAAAAGTACCTTTTTGTAAAAAGGTGTTTTTACAAAAAGTACCTTTTGGTAAAAATCGCTATTTTTTTAGTAAATAAACTTGTTTTAAAAATTATATTTTTATAAAAAGTACTTTTTTATAAAAATTACTTTCTTATAAAAAGTACCTACTTGTAAAAAATCAGCTCTAATGTACAAAAAATATTTTTTGTAAAGTTTTGAAAAATTTACTTTTCATATTCATTGAAATTAATTTTTTTATAAAAACACATAATATATTAAAAACAATTAATAATATTCTTTTGGCATGTACATTTCATAAAAAATAAATATATTCCATTGTAGAAAAAAATTATGCACACCAATAAGTTTTTGGTGTTTAATATTTGCTTGACATCAGCAAAACATTTGCATTTTTGAATATGTAGACCATGTCTTCTCCAAACCTGCATGATATTGCAACAAGTTTTTGTGTTGTTGCGATGTTTATTTATGAATGATGAATAAACATCAATAAATCAACGAAGACGTCACAAAATTAGACCACAATTTAAATTTTCCAAAAACCTTGGCCTAATGGACCAAAACTTTGTTACGGTTGAACCCACATGCAGATAAAAAAATATTTTAATAAATCAATAATAAAATTTATTTAATTTATTTATAAACTGATTTTTTATTTATTTTTTTGCTGGCATATCAATATGACTTTTAGAGCAGCGAAGATTTTTTCTTTGTAGCAGCAATTCATATAACAGAGAGTTCTGCTTTAAAGATTGTGTTTTTTGTTTAAATTTTTGAGTCTAAGGATCTCTAGAAAAGCATCCGAGTCCAAGATTTGGTAGTCTTTTAAAGGAATTTGCAGCTTATATGCAAAAACTTGATTTTGTTTTATGTTTTCTTAAAACTTTATGTTTATTTTTGGTAGCAAAACTACATAAATCGGTTAAAACTGTTTGATTTATTTTGAATTATTATTAACGATTCATTAGACTGTTTATTTGTTTGCGGTAATAATATAATTTAATTAATTGTTTTCATTTCGAGTTCGGTTGAGATTATTTATTCAAAAACAAAATAAACTTCTTAGCACAAAAAAAAAACAATTTTTTTGTTCACCAATTTTAACGATATCTTTGAGATAGTATCATAGCACAGACAAGAAAAACCAGAATATCACTGGCTTATTAATAATAATAATAAGAAGAAGCGAGGCTTATAATTATTATCAAAGAAAACAATTTAAAACAAATCATGCGTTGGTATTGTGTAGGAGAAGTAAATTTTCAAGAAATCTCGTTTTATTTTTAATAGTTTTATTAAGAAATTGCATGAACAAAATAAATATTTGTTCAATTCACAAAATCATATTAACAACGTCAATGCACAGTCTAATCATCTAATTATACAATATTTTATTTTTGTTATTGGTAATTTTCCTAGAAAAGTGTGTTCTGATAACACGTTTGAATTTTATATGTTCTTCAAGTGGTTGTATTGAGGCCAGGTCTGGGATTTTTGTATATATGTATGTTAAAAATCTTTTAAATATGTTATCACTTACATAGCGGCAGAAAATAAATTCTTTTTAATGCTAAATATATATAAAATTAATTTCAATTTAATTTTCCAAACTATTGCAATTCAAATTGTTTATCGCGAATAACTTATTAACTATTCGCAACAAATTAAAATGCCCATGCCTGATTCAAGTTCATACTATCAAATGAAATTAATGTCAACTTCAACTTCTGACGTTTAAAAATCGGATAAATTAAATGGTGCAACAAATTTGTTTGTTTACAAGCGCGTAAACAAATGTCTTTGACCTCTGATCTCACTTACGTGTCGTTTTATAACGACAGATAAGAACAACAGTTTTATCTTGATACTGTACTGTTTTACCTCAGCACCATATTATCATTTCAATATAAAATTGTTGTTGTTTAAAATACTATTGGGAATATTAGTATCAAAAGTCAACTCAATATGTTCAAGGGGATTTGAACATATGAATTAACTTGAAGGAAAATGGCTGAGCAAAGGGCATACTTAAGATAAGTATTTTAGAGAGGGGTGGAGTGATAAGGAAATATCGCATATCACGAGGGTTCTTTCCTTTTGAACAATTTGAGTCAAAATTATATTAATTCAATCTCTTACATTTATTGATGATATAAAGTTGAATTCAAATAAGTATACCAATATGCCTTTCCTCCTTGATGGCTTAGCTGACGATTCAAGAATGAATATAAATGAAAAACTTCGTACCAAAAGTAGTTCAATCTCCCTACAAGAAATGAATGATCGAAACTAACACAAACAGCATTTTTTTATTAACACATTTGCAACAAATTTTACATTCAATTCAACAGCGCTTATAGTTGCTCTACTCTAACATATATGCTAGAGTGGAACGTCTAATGTACATATGTCAAAAATTCTAAAATATTGAATTTTACTGAAAATAATTTATAGTTCGTTCGGTTTGTAAAATTAAAATGTATAAAAGTTATTAAAATTATGATGTTTATGAAAAAGTAAGATAAGAACAAAATTTACAAAAGAAATTGTATAAAATTTAATTTAAAATATGCATACATATGTATGTATGTATTCGTTTCTTTTTAAAGTTTTAGATATTTGGAAAGAGCAAGATGACTTGGTAGTTGAAGAAGGCGGTATCGAAATAGTTTTTGCTAATTATTTTCTTTGTATTGTTTTTAAATATTTATTGTATTTTTCTATTTTTAAAATACTTTTGATAATAATAAAAATATTAAATTAATATAAAAACTATATTTATTATTAGTATATGACGGTTTTTACATCAGTACTGATTAGTCAGCTCTGACGATGTTTACATCAGTACTGATTAGTAAAATACTGTGGAGTGAGCAGTTCAGATATATGTTATACTAATTCATAAAGCTCACAAGTATGAGAGAGAAACAGAATCACACGTAGACGAATGTTTACATCAGTTTTTTCATATTGCCCTTAGCAAAATTATAGAAACTTCTGATGTATATACCCATCAGCAATGGTCGTCAGATGATACATCAAATGATTGTCATTGTTCTTGTAGGGCTCATCCGAAAACAGTGGAACCAACCACATAGAGGTTGGGGCGTTAATATAAAAAGGAAAAATGATAACCAAACATAATTACGATACGATATAATAATGTAATCATTTACAATTCAGAGTTGGTTAATGTGATGATATTTAAATAAGCAGTTTTAATATAAGAATATAAGGCGAATACAATTGAAAGTGGTTACTACTTTAAACAGTCGTTTTTAGGGTTCCCTACAAAAAAAAGGAGAAAAGGAACGCTACGATGTCTGTCTGTAGTAAGTTATTTTCTCGAGAACCGTAAGAGCTAGGGACCTGAAATTTTCACAGAATATGAAAAAACTTTGGCCGCTAAACAAATATATGACATTTAAAAATTAAAGGGCTTTTTAAAGCGAACAACGAAACATGTTGAAATTCTAGTGAAATACATGAAATTTTCAAAGTTAGTGTAGTTTTATACAGACTACACCAATTAACTCTGAAATTTAAAAAATCAAAATTAAAGCGCATTCTTGAAAACCATAATAGGCAATATCTTGAAATTTAAAAAAAAAACGATTAAACTAAAATAGCCCAAAATTAAAAAAAAAAACGCCGAAACGAAAAATTGCCAAAATGGAAAAAGCGCTTAAATAAAAAATGTCACAAAAAATAAAATAAATCCCTGAAATGCAAAAAAAATATCACCAAAAGTAAAAATGTCGCCAAACACCGATAAAATCTCCAAAACGAAAAAAAAGCGACCAAACAAAAAAATCCCAAAAAAAAAAATGCTGAAACGAAAAAATGAGTCAAAATTAAAAAACATCTAAAAAAGCGCTAAAACAAAAAAATTGTGATCGTAGACGAAAATCGGTAAATTTTTAGCTATAGAAATAGTGAGAATACGGGGGCAGGTAAGATATTCAATTACATAGTTTCGTATGGTATTATATGGCGAACAACTTTCTTTGTCAGAAAAACCGAACGAAAAAAAATTAAAAACAGCAAAAATTGCTAATGACAAATTGAAATGAAATAAGAAGTACAAGCAATTATGTTCTCCCTTTCTATTTCTCTCGCTACTCTCTCCTATAAAGTAAATTGTTGAACAATTAAAATAGCCGCATGTGAAGCGGGACATACCAATAATTTTGCTTATGCTTGATAATAAAAGAATGCTAAATCGGTTCGAAATTTCTGATAAAATTTTATACAGAAGTAAAATAAAATGCAAAATGTGTCTTAGCAGCTTTTTAAAAAACTTGTTTTAAAGAAAATAAATACGATAAAAACACTCGGTTTTTGTTTGCATGACGCAGCAGTGATGCCAACTTTTTTTGGCTCTAAAAGCACATCAAAACTTATAAAAAGCACAGAAAAGCGTAATTTTGAGTTCTAAACAGCGTAAAGGCACTAACGTGAAAAACGACTGAAAATCCAATCGAGTGAAATTTAATAATGTTTAATATTTTCTAAGCTATTCTCTATTTAATGAAATATATCAGACGAAAAAGGTATGCTTTACGCTGAAAAACTAAATACAACAAGTTTTTATTAAAATAACTTTAGGAAACACATAAATTTCTTAAAAGCACTACTTAGTGCTTTTTCTTAGTTTGAGTCTTTAAAAAGCACTAAAAATAGTGCCAAAAGCACCAAGTTGACCTCGCTGTGACGTAGCGCCTTCAGTCGGGTTAAAGCCGTTTGCGTTATTTCTTTGCCATCGGCCTCTAAAGCTCTTTCTCTAATCTTTTGTTTAATTTAATGTAAACAAATTTGTTATTATAAAAAAAAACTTTACTCTAAACTAATTATCATTTTCTTTCTCCAGACCCTCAGCAGTGGACAAGAGCGAGCGAACATTCATTAGTTATTTATTTATTAAAATATCTCTTAAGGCTTTTGTTTAATTGCAATTTGTTATTTCTTTTGTTATTCAATACTTGAAGAGTTGTGAAGTTTTATTAAAAAAATAAATATTCAAGTGGAGTCCTAAAAACAACGCGAGATACAAAAGTGCTCAGTCATAGTTGTCATTTGCAAAATAACTTTATTGATATTAAAAAAGCTGTTGGCTAGATGCAAAAAATAAATGAAAGTACTCGTATAATGTATAAAAGAAATAATAGATTTGTTGTTGTAGCAGTTACTCAAAAAAAGTTTAATCACACTGACTGAAGTGATATTTTTTTGTTTCAATTTTTGATTTACAATTTACAAATACAAAATTTAAAGTAGAGAAATCTCGCTAATAAAATTAAGAGTTTCTTTTTAAAGTAATATCAAGTGGTTTTGGAAATTTTATAAAATTTTATTTCATGAATCACATTATGCAACAAAACCATAATTAAACGAAAATACGAGCAACAAGAAATTGTGCTGATTAACAAGGTTGGCTGGTGTAATAAAAAAGTATCAGGTTTTTCAAAATTAAGATCTGAGTCTCATATAAAATAGGATTGATTGCTGTGATGAATCGGCGCAGGAAATAATGAAATTTTTGCTTTTAAGGTCTTGAATATGTTCTAAAGATTTATATAAAATAGCACGAGTAATATTTTTGTGGAGCATTTTAACACTCTAGCTCTACTCTATATGGGTATATTTAAATCCCTTTCCTAAGAGGCGACAAATAGGGATTCTCTTTAAAAAAAAATTTAATTTGCTGTAAACAAGACATAAGTTAAAGTGATAAGAAGTTTAAATTTAAAAGCTAAGTTAAGTTTTAATTTTGTACTTATTTGTAAATGATGATGACAAGTCCCGTAAAGTTGAATTTTTATGGTTTTAATTTATTTGAATAAAATCTTTTAAGCAAATTTTAGCTATAAATCACCAAGAGAATGCTACAAATAGAATTTACCTTAACAAAAATATGACAAATCTGAAATGCTCTGAAACTTGAATAGTAATGAACGCTACTTTTGGCCTTCAAGGCATTAAGTTGTTCGTTTATCGTGCTACTCTTCTAATTTTATGAACAAATATGTCGCTATCGAGGCTGCAAAATGGGGTTTAGCAAAATTTAACAAGTTTTAGCAAAATTAGCAAAATTAGCAAAATTAGCAAAATTTAGCAAAATTAGCATTTTAGGCTCACTCATAGCTATAGGGCAGTAAGGGCTCTTTTAATGTATTTTTTGCAATTAAGTTGTTTATTTATTCTACTACTCTTTATATTTTATAAATAACTATATTGCTATAAAGCTTCCAAAGTGGTTTTTTTTTAGCAAATTTTAGCAAAATTAGCAAAATTTAGCAAATTTTTGCAAAATTTAGCATTACTAGCAAATAAAGATCAATATATCTCCCTTTTGTTGCAGGTTTAAAAATGGCGCAACTATAGTTATAGGGCAGTAAAGGCTCTTTTAATGTATTTTTGCAATTAGCAGCTGCCTTGAGAGTTCCAAAATGTTACGGTAGATTTATGACGACATCGACATCAACATTTACCCTTATTTCAGTTGTAAACATCGACAACACGTCAATACAATACAAAACACTGTGATTGTTTTGGTTTTTTCTATTGTGGCTTGTATTAAAATCTTTAGCTTCCGAAAAATTAAATAAATTAGGCGCTTGACAACTATAAAAGTATTTTTGGTCAAGACTCTCTTCCCCATTTTGTTTTTTAGCTGTAAAAATTGCTCTATTTTACTAACATTATCTAAGGGTTTCATCAATAACCGCTTAAAACCATTTTTGTGGCCAATTATACTGCTGATTAGTACTAGAACTTGCAGCTACCTAAAGTAAGTAAGGGCTTTAATTAAAAAACAAGTATTTTAGAAACTTGTTGGCACTTTATTCTTAAAATGAGCTCCTGCTGAACATTTTACACAAACTGTTTATAACAAACTAAGACAATTAAATAAAAATTTTACGAAGGCTCGCTACTTTTGGCTTCGCCAGAGAAGTTATAAAATAACAAACGCACTTTTTAAAGCAAACTGCAGCTACTTTTTTGGTTAGTTGACTAACATAGGAAAGTCATAAATTTCTCATGCCCCGTTCTTTGCTCAAGTCTTTTGTTTTCTTAAATTCAATCACTTTGAACTTGTGTTCGTTGCTTAAATCTTTTGTTTGCCACAGAATAAGTGTGTATGTAAGTCTATGCAGGCAGGCAAAAAGTAAAAATTAAATTATGTTGTATATTTTTTTAAATTATTATTTTTTAATTTCTCACATTTTTTATGGACTTCTAAGCCAACAAGGCGCTCTAATTTATGACCTGAATTATATGAATTTATATGCATACACACATATGTATGTATTTACATTTACGTATGAGTTAAGAAAATCATATCAAAACATCAAGATAAAATACATAAAGTTAAATATAAGTTTGTAAGAAAATATATAAGAGTTTAAACAAAAAGTTGTCTTCACGACGACAAGGTAAACCACATTTTTTTTTTGTTTAATATTAATTTTATTGTTATTGTTAGTCTTATTTGTATTTATTTTTTTTATACTGCCTTTGCAACAAACACATATAAAGCTATATACTTATTTATATATGTATGTATGTACGTTGACATTAAAAGTATTATACAGATGTATTCTTTATGTAGCTCTTTTACGATTGTTTAGTTTGTTTGTTTTCAACTTCTTGGCTGCTCCCATATTTAGGCATTTGCCTCCTCGGCTCATTTTAACTGTTTTTGAAAAGATGTATTCTTTAGAGTAATAAATGCAAAAGTAATACAAAGGGTATATATCTATCTGGCCATTTGTAGCAGCCGGTTTAAAAGCAAATTTATTTTTAGCACAGTTTCTTTTGCACTTTTTGCAGTTGCTTTAAGTTAAGAAAACCCATAATAACGGTCAATTTAACATGTTTTCTGTACTTTGACTTGTTGGCAATAATAATTGATTTTGGTGTTGTGCTTCAATACTCAATGAAACTATGAAAACGGTTTAAGCCCTTTTTATGGAATAATAACTGGTTTTTCTTTTGAAAATAAAAGGAAAATGTATGAAAAATAGAATAAAAGCAATTGCCAGAAGAATAACTTGTAAAATATGCATATGTGTGTTTGTATGTTGTTAATGTTGCCTTATATGAAATAGAAATAGAAGCAACATTACTCATATTTTCGCCTTGTCTTTTTAAATGCATATTTCGAAAAATATGGCTCCATTTTTTTTAAATCGCAGTTGAAGCAAAATTATCAGGAATTCAATACAAAGTGGGAGTGGCTACAATGTTTCTATATACATATGTAAATCTAAATCTAAATCTTTTGCTGCTTATTTGGCAAGTAAAACTGTAAAAAGGATATTTTCCGTCGACTCCGCTTTACTGGAAATAACCAAAACCCAATTTTTTTTCAATTATCCAATTTTTTCTCTAAAACTTAGTTCGGATTACTGAAATTTGTTACAGTTAAGCGTACTACTTAAAATCAGTAAAACAATATTTTTTATATCAAATCTGTATGTTTCTTTTACGTCAATTTAACGTAAGCTTTATTCCAAATAGGACAAACAGAAACTACGTGTGTTTCTGTTCGCAATTAATACCTAACTAACTTAATACACACCATACTCATGCATATGTGCACATTTTGTTGTGGAAATTTTTTCACGAATTCCTCGAAAATGTCTAGCCACTTGCATTGACAATATAATAGAAAAATACAATAAAGTACGTAAAAGCGAAAAGGACAAATACATTTTGCCATTTAATTTTTTAACGGACAAAACATGCACACATTTTTCAGCCTTAAGTTATGCAATAGATTTCTAATAAATAAATTTGTCATTGTTTATTTTTTCACTAAACCGAAGTAAGTTTCATACAAAACGTAGTTGTGGGCTTGCTTTTGGTTTTCAGTAATCCGATTTTTTCAGTAAAGCGATGTTTCGCTAAAGCGAAGTGAATAAGACTAGCTGCGTTTAAAATCAGTGCGGGGATTTGTATCGCTTTCAGTAATCCGATTTTTTCAGTAAAGCGTGTTGCGCTAAAGCGGATTCGGCTTTTATTTACAAAAAGAAGTACTTTTTATAAAAATTACCTTTTATAAATAGTACCTTTCATAAAAAGTACCTTTTATAAAAGAACCTTTTAAAAAAGTACCTTTTATAAAGCACCTTTTATAAAAAGTACTTTCTATAAAAGCACCTTTAAGGAAAAATACCTTTTAGGGAAAATACCTTTTATAAAAAGTATCTTTTATAAAGAGTACCTTTTGTAAAAGCACATTTTATTTAAAGTACCTTTGGTAAAAAATATTTATTTGTAAAAAATACCATTTGGAAGAAGGGTTTTTTTCAGAAAGTACTTTTAAAAAGTACTTTTTATGAAACCACTTTTTCAAATAATATCTTGTAGAATATTTTTTTTTCTTAAAAAATACAGTTAAAAAAAAACGTCCGCTTTAACTAATCACAAAGTACAAAATGTAATCAGCTGATTATAAAAAAATTCTCTTTGGATAAAATTTTTTTTTGAATATTGCTTTAAAACATTAAAAACTTTTTTAAAGCAATAAAATTTGTTTCAAAAAAATTTTCTAACAAATCATAGTAGATTTTAGACAAACTCTATGTACAGAGTTTGAAAATCACTTGTCATTTTCCAAGAAACAAAAACAAAACAACAAAGAGAACTAAAACATAACAAAACCAAACATAGTTTCCAACATACCTGCTCTATTACTAAGCAAAAATTTATGTGAATTGTGTTACAAATTCAATTGTTATTGAATGACATTTACAATGCAATCGATTGGCATTAAAAACCATAAAAACAATTACCTAATTTTTACAATAAGAGCCAAGAAAAAGTATCGAAGAAAAAAAAAACATCCAAGCAAAAAATAAGTTAAACATAAAATTTTTATTTACGTAAAGCTTTTTATTGCCAATTTCCTTTTGCTACATTTTCTATAAAAGCAATTGTATTTCTATATTTATGTTTAACTTAAGAAAAAAAAAATATTTAAACAATTTTTCTCATGCACTTTTTTTATGGTGGTTTGCAGTTATTAAACATTTGCAGGTGCGCTAACATGAAGTGAAGGGAGAAAGGAAATATGTTTTGTGTTTTTTTTTCTATAATTTTTGACTGGCAATAGGTCCTTTAGATAAGAAACACATAAATTTTAAGAAAATAATTCAACTGTTGGCTTAGCTCAGTTTCACAAACTTTAATATGCATTTACTGATTGAGAATACAATATGTAGATAAAAAAAAGTTGTAACATATTTTGATAGCGGACTACGATATATTAATTTTTCCCAAAGCTTTTTTTCACTGAGCTTGTTTAGGCAATTAAACTTTTGTTTAAAATTTTAGTTGATCAAAATTAAAAATTTAATTTTTTGTTTAAAAATTTAAATTAATTAAAAAGTTTAATTTGTACAATTAAATTTTTAATTGACTCAATTAAAAGTTTTAATTGACTCAATTAAACTTTTAATTAATTTTTCAGTTTTTATTTTCAACTAAACGTGTGGATTGCAGACTTGTTTTTTTGTGTATAATAAAAAATTAACAAAGTTAAAATCGAATCGAATCACTATCGAATGGACAAAAGAAATGTACTTGTACACTGAGGGAAAAAGAGATTGTAAAATCAACAACGGCTGTGGTCAATGTAACACCTGGCGTTGTCTGTTTTTTTTTAACAACGCTAGTTGCAAACTTGTACACGAATGTGTAGGAACTTGTCAACTTTCGGTTATTGCTAACGCTGATTGTCAACTGCACACATTCGTTGTCAAATTGACAGCAGTGTGGACAATCTCAGCAACGTTGTTGGTACAGTTTTGATAACGAATGTGATCAGTATGAGCCCGTATGGTGTAATTTTTTCTCTGGGTGTATCGTCGGCGTTTTGAAAGTTGTCAGAGCCTAAACTAAAAGTTTTTTTAGCCTTATGCCCTTTTGTACATTATTATTATAACTGAGCACATGATGTGTTGAGTAAATTTCTGCAAAACTATAGGAGAAACGTTGTTGTGGAATATTTGAACCCCTTAACTCTTCTCTGAAAGAGTCAATTTTGCCAACTTCGAGAAAGGGTTAAAAAGGTACACTCTAACAGGGATGTAAAAGTTTAAAATATTATACTAAAGCTTAAAAGTTTTTTAAGCAGCAGAAAGAAGTAAACCTTTAAGATTGAGTTTCACACGTTCCACATGCCAGAATCAGTCATTACTTTGGTGAGAGTTTGTTCTTGTTGCACAGTGTAATCAATGCCCTTCTTGTTACTTTGCACAATATGTTTTGATAACACAAATGAAGCAGATTATGCTGCTTCCTTTTAGTTGAAATTAAAAATTCGCAAGTCTACAAACTGGCCCCTTTTTACAAAAAAAAAAAAAAAAAATCCCGTACGTATTTTTTTTATACGACAATTTGCATTTTCTTGCCATGAGACTCTCCTCTTTTTATGTTCTGCTCAGATGAAACCTAAAATTGGTCTCACTTATTGAATCGAACAATCGATTGCTGATCGAACGAAACGTGCGGAAGCTTTGTAAGAAAAGGTGTGAGTATGTGTGCGTGTGTGTGTTTGTTGGTGAGAGCTTGTGGCTTCCCTGCAGTCTAGTTATTTCGTTAACTACCAATCTTTACCATTAACTACCAGCCTAACTTCTAGCAATGCACACGACTGACGATTTTAAGATGGGGATGACATTGACGGTAGTCAATTGCCACCATCTGCATAACTCTTCGTCAGTGATTTCGCTAATCAATACAATTAATTTTTCTATCAATAAAACAATTAACTCTTAATAAATTTTTCAATTAATTGTTTTTTTTATGCGACGTTTTAATTGATTTCTGCTGCTCATTTTACCTTTCTAAAAAAATAGCTCTTTTTCACTAAAAATTACACGTTCACTGACCACGAACTTCCAATTGTAACTGACGGAAACACAAAATCAAAATGATTACTTAAAATAATTTTTTTCTTTGCTGATTTTCTTTTTTTTCCACTCGGAATTTTTTTTTTTTTGAGGTTAAAGGCATTAAAATATCCATGAGGGAGAGAGTCAAAAGGCGAACTCTTGCACTACTTGTGGTAACTGTAGTAGTTAGTAAATTTTTCTTTAGTGAAATATCTAAAGATTTTGAGTAAATTCCTACTTTTACAACTGTAGGGTTTGTACAAAAGTATTGAAATGTTTTCAAAAGTTGGTTGTTGCTGGTGTTGTTTGTCTGTAGTTGTAACAACGTAAAATGCTGTTGTCTGTATGTCTGATTGCTCATACTACGTGTTGTTTGTTGAAAACACGTTTCAAACGAAAGTAAAAATTGTCGTTTTGAGTTTTTTTTGTTGTTGTTATTGTTTGTCTGTTTTTCTTTAGAGCATTTTTTTTCCTTTAAACAGCTCATATTCGTGCATTGAAATGTGAGTAACCGCTGGAAGTGAACAAAAAAAAAACAAAATAAGAAATACTTCATAATATCAAAAACTAACGTAATATAAAACCATTTTATAATAGTTACATTTAATGAAAAAAAAAGAAAAAAATATACACACAATGACTGCAGCAACAAACTCGATTATTGTATTGTTGTATTTGTATGTGTGTGTGTGTGTGTGTATTGTTTCTTAAGTAAACCAGTATCTGGTCAAATATCCAAATGACTAAAAGAGCGAAGAAGTTTGTAGCTCTTTAGATTTTCAAATCAATGACATTGATACTATTATACGCACTTGCACACTCTGTTTCAAATCACCAGCAACTGACGGGGCTGGTCAGACGTAAAATAACGTCATCATTATTACAACTATTTATTTATTTATTATTATGATTATTATTATTTCTATTTTGTATTTAACGTATTAAAACATGTATTTATTGAGGCTTGACTATAGTTACAAACATGTGCACATTTACTTATTGGTACTAATGACGAGACAATTGCGTTTGTTAACCCGCTTTTAAAAATAAAAAAAGTTGCTAATCTTCAGCAATTTTTTATTTTTTTTGGTTACACTTTTATTTTGTTTCATTTGTAGTTTGCTTTTTATTCAACTATTTAATTTAAATGACTTGCTTACATTAGTTTGGTAAAAATATTCTTATCTTGCTAATTAGTTGAAAAGTAGAGCGCGCAAATAAAATAAAACATACGAGTATGTCGCAAATGTTTATTGGCAAACTTTTGACTAAAATCCCTGTTAATCAGTTTGGAGTAAAAACGTAAATGTTATTTTGAAGCAAGTAAATTGAAATTATCTTATACATATACATACATATGTATGGATGTATGTAAAGATATACATTCTACATAAATTTAGTTTTATATTTCCAAAAATATGCAAGCACGCTAAAAGAAGCATTAAGAAAAAGAAAACAAGCGTTAAAATTTGAGTAAATTTTTCATATTAGAACTCTCTGTGAGTGGATATCAGGGACTTTAGAGCCATTTCATGTATTACATCATAACTTTGAAAAGTTTCCTGGTTAGGCTGCTCAGGAATACATTATCTATCATAAATAAAAACACTGCAATACTTATAAGAATTAATATATTTAATGCAAACAAATTCTATTGAATGAATTAATGCAGAAAGCAAAAAAAAAAAAATAAAACTGCTTCATTTAATATTGATTATTAAAACCAGATAAAGACCAACCAGTTTGACCCTGTAACAAATGTTTATTAAAATCTCGGCTAAATACAGTTTGAAAGATAAAATAACAACTCTTTAAAATAATAATATTAATGTTAATATTAGAAATTTTGTTAAGTCTTGAAATAATTATATACCACAACCATTAAAAGTTGATAAATAAAAACTAATTTATACAAGTATATTTGACACTAATAAATCGTAAAAACAAGAAACCATCACCTTAAGCAAATCTTAAAAAAAATCATTGCACTGAAGAAAATTTTTGGACATACTGATGTTAAAAATTTATAAATTAAGTGAAAATAAACTACATTTTACAATACTTGTGAAACACATAATGTGTTCATAAAGGAAAACGTTTATGAAAAAGTCTTAGATCAAACATTTAGGGCCATTATTATAACTTGCCGATAGTTAAAGGCAAGATTTTGTCGAACGGATAAATGGCTAAGCATTATAAAATTTTCATTTATTATTTTTTTATCCATTAAATATTATTATTATAAATAATACTAATAAACAAAAATTTAAGTTGTAACAATGCAAAGCTTTTTATCGGGCAGACAAAATCCTGCTTTTAACTATCGGTAAGTTGTAATAATGGCACTTAAGTCCAAATGCACAGTCTTTAGTTAACTAACGCCCATTGTTTAACTAACGATTTTTCTTAACAATTTCATTGGTTAAACCACCTTCATTAGTTAACTAAAGACTGTGAATTTGAGCCTTAATCTTTTATATTAAAGTTTAGTTTGCTTAAAATAGACTTTCTGGAGAAGGTACTTTTTAAAAGTACTTTTTACAGAAAGTATGTTCTTTTTATAAAAGGTACTTCTAACAACAGGTACTTGTTATAAAAAGTACTCTTAAAAAAATATGTACTTTTTGTAAAAGGTACTTTTTGCAACGGTACTTTTTGTAAAAGATACTTTTTGCAACGGTACTTTTTGTAAAAGGTACTTTTTGAAACGGTACTTTTTGTAAAAGGTACTTTTGTAAAAATTACTTTTTTTCGTTTTTTGTTACTTTTGTACGTTTTATAAAATAAATTTTTAGAAAATGATATTTTTACAAAACGTATTTCTTATAAAAAGTGCTTAAAAAAAGGAAATTTTTATTAAAAATAATTTTTGCAAAATGTACTTTTTAAGAAACGTACGTATTTATAAAAGATATTTTTATTTAAGGTACGTTTCAAAAATCGTACTTTATATAAAAGGTATTTTTATGGAAAGAGCTTTTTGTAAATGTACTCTTTACACAACGTAAAAGGTATCTTTTTTAAAATATAGTTTTTTTAAAAGGCACCTTCTAGAGTAGGTTCTTTTTACAAAAGGTACTTTTTACAAAACATAATTTTTAAAAAAGGTTCTTTTATCGAAGGTACTATTTGCAAAAGGTACTTTTTAGAAAGGTACTTTTTCATAAGATACTTTTTTTCTAGAGGTACTTTTTTTAAAAGGTACTTTTTACAAAAGGTACTTTTTTTAAAAGGTACTTTTTAAAAAGGTACTTTTTACAAAAGGTACTTTTTACAAAAGGTACTTTTTACAAAAGGTACTTTTTACAAAAGGTACTTTTTACAAAAGGTACTTTTTACAAAAGGTACTTTTTACAAAAGGTACTTTTTACAAAAGGTACTTTTTACAAAATGTACTTTTTACAAAATGTACTTTTTACAAAAGGTACTTTTTACAAAAGGTACTTTTCACAAGAAAAGGTACTTTTCAAAAAACGTAGTTCTTAGAAATGGTACTTTTTACAAAACGTAGTTTTAAAAAAGGTACTTTTCATGAAAGCTACAATACAATAAAAACATTTTACAAGAAATATATGTATTTATATTGGAATTGGAATCACATCTGTAATAATTGTTTTATTAAATTTCTTTAAAAATTTCCTCTCAGAAACGTCTTTTCAGATTACTGCAAGTAATCAAAAGCTGCAAGCTAAAAAGACATTGTCACAGAAAGTGTCACATGTATGTACGTATTTAATAAATTTTTGGACATTGGCCAACAAAAACACATTTCTTAAAAAACAAAACTAAAACGAAGACATTTAAAACTCATTAACAAAACAAATGTAAGCTTAAGTACTGGTTATAACAAAGACTCTTTTTAAAAAACGTTTCGTTTATGTAAAAAAAAATTATGGTCAAGGTTAATGAGACTTAAAAGAGCAACAGCCATGTAGCACGTCAGTGTATAACCAACCCCAAATGTAATTAGTTCAAAACAATTTTGATTCTTAAAATACAACCTCATAATCTTAAATATGGGGCTAAAAAGTATGAAAGATAAATTGCCCAAATAAAAACGTGAAATTAGTCATACTCGTACATTTAAATAACTTTACAAAGTCAGCAACGATATTGTTAGTTTTGCTTTTCAATACTTTCAAGATGGCCCCCTATTGTTAAATGTAACAATTGTTTGTGCATAATTGTTAAAGTTTTTGGGCCATAAAACAATTTACATGTTTTTTTATGTACGAGTATGTACAATTTTTTTCTCTCTTGTTTTAGTTTTAAACGAGCATGCAAATTAAATAATGCTCGTAAAAATGACAATTTTTCGAATTGAAATTGACAACTTTACTTAAGGTCTTTCTTTGAAAAAATGATAGAAAAGACACGTTTGAAAGCACCTGGAACAATTTGTTTTTCTGAGAAAAATTCATTTGAAAAGTGTCAAGGTCGTCATACTGAGAAAATACTTATCAAAATAAATAACTGCTCAAAAGTAGAAGTTTTATTAAAGTAATTTTCAAAATAATTTAATTTTATAAAGAAAACGTTTGTTTTAAAAAAAAGTGGTAAGCGGAAACTAAAGTTACATTTTTAAAATGTAATTTTATTTAATTTGCCACTACCAAAGTGCATATACAATTTAAAAGATGCATTACTTGATTTTTTTTTTGGTAAAATACAGCCTTTTAAAAGGTAATTTCAAAATCATTTTTATTTTAATTTGTTGTCTGAAGGTTTTTCTTTTTTGTAACGGAAACTTTTCGGAAAGATACTTTTTTATAAGTTTAAAAATATTTTATAAGAAAAGTTCGTTAAGAAACTGTACGTTTTACAAAAAGTACCTTCTGCAAAAAGTACCTCCTTAAAAAAAAAACATTTTGCAAAAAGCAATTTTGTACACAATACTTTTTACACAAGTACTGGTGAATAAATGGACTATTTATAAAAAGTAATTTTTGCAAAAAAAAAAAACTGGCTTTTACAAAAAGTACTTTTTACAGAAGTACCTTTTACAAACAGTATCTTTTACAAAAGATATCTATTACAAAAATTACAAATCTTTCCAAAAGCACGTTTTACAAAACGTAATTTTGTAAAAAGTACCTTTAACAAAAATTGCATTTTACAAAAATTACATTGTACAAAATACATTGTAAAAAGTACCTTTAACAAAAAGTACCTTTTACCAAAAGTACCTTTTACAAAGATTACCTTGTACAAAAACTACTTTTTTTAACAAAACTATTTTTTACAGAAGTACAAAAAGTACAAAATATAAATTTTACAAAAAGTACCATTCACACAAAAGAAAATTTTCAAAAAGAATTTTTTACACAATATAAATTTTACAAAAAGTACTTTTAACAATAAGGAATTTTCCAAAAATTGTCTTACAAAAAGTACCTTTTATAAAAAGTTCTTTATACAGCAATCGATTTGAAAAAAGTACCTTTCACAAAAATTGCATTTTACAAAAAGTAATTTTTAGAGAAAGTAATTTTACAGAAAGTACCTTTAACAAGATATAAATTTTACAAAAAGTTGTATCATTTACAAAAAGAAATTTGAAAAAAAGTGCATTTAACATAAGGTATTTTTTACAAAAGGAAATTTCGCAAAATTAAACCAAAGTTTATTTATGGAGAGTACCTTTTACAAAAAGTTCTTTTTATAGAAAGCAATTTAAAAAAAGTATCATCCACAATAAGTAATTTTGTTAAAAGTACCTTTTACAAAAAAAGTACCTTTTACAAAAAATACCTTTTATAAAAAGTACCTTTTACCAAAAGTACCTTTTACAAAAAGTACCTTTTACAAAAACTACCTCTTATAAAAAGTACCTTTCAAAAAAAGTACTGTTTACAAAAAGTACCTTTCACAAAAAGTACCTTTCACAAAAAGTACCTTTTACAAAAAGTACCTTTCACAAAAACTACCTTTTACAAAAAAGAACTTTCGCAATAAGTATTTTTTTTACAAAAAGTACCTTTTATACAAATTACATTTACAAAAAAGTATCTTTTACAAAAAGTAAATTTAAAAAAAAACCGCTTTTTATATATATATAAAAACTTATTAAAAAGTACATTTTACAAAAATTACTTTTTACTAACTGTACCCTTTGCAAATACCCTTTCACAAATTTATATTTAACAAAAAGTACCTTTTACAAAATGTACCCTCTAATTAATAATTTTATAAAAATTGCTCTTGAAAAAAGTTTGAAAAGCACTTTTTATAAAAAAGATATAATTTAAAAGTTTAAGTTTCTATAAAAAGAACTTTATAGAAAAGTAATTTTTCGTAAACTTCATTAAAGAAGCAGCTTGAAAAAATACGTTTTAAAAACGTAACTTTAAACGCAGTAAGTTTTACAAAAAAGTACATTTAAAAAAAAATACTTTAAAATAAGTACCTTTTTGAAATACTGGCCAAAGATAGTGAGTTCGAATTGAAAACTCAGATAAGCTCGCATGGAAAACATTTTGGTACTTAAGAAGGAGTTGTTCAATAAGCAAAAAATTTATTGATGATTTAACAGGAGAATAAACAAAAACAAAAATGTTTTTGATAATTTATTATAAAATATATTTAAAAACAAAGTTTTTAACTGTATCAAATCAACCCACTTTTTTCGTTTAAAACAAATTAATTGTTTATATAATAAATGAAAACTAACGGTAAATATATTTATGTATATGTATGTATGTATGTATTTCCCAATTAAATGATTGTTGGAAATATATAAATGCATGCTTATGGAACACGTGAATTTTAATTTCAATGCGAAAAAAAATATTTTGTTAATTATGAAAAATAGAAAACTTGAAACTCGAAGTCGGAAAAAAAACATAACAGCAATTAACAGCGGATATCGAGACACAAATAGTTTTCGTATGATATACGAGTACATATGTACATATACAAATGTGAAAAATCTTTAAAGCTAAACATAAATGTGTTTATGTATTTTTGTATGTATAAGTTAATTCATTTATGTATTTCTACTCAGGAAAATAGTTACAAATGAAGCCCATTAGCTTTTTACTGTTTAGAGAAGGACAGTGTTCTTCAAAACGTAGTGTACATTCAGATAATTTTGCTAATGTTTATACCTGCGAGTTTTACCCATAAAATTTAACTTACACGATAGATATCTAGACACCAATAGATATGTATATATTTGTAGAAATTACGGGCATTAGTAAGCGAATAGTTCTAAATTTTACATATAATTCGCACATTAAACTGAGTACTGGCCTTTTGTAAAGCACTGGCTTACAGCCAAGTGATGAAATATTTCGCTTTTTGGATAGGATTTTTTTTTAGCCTCAACCTCGTGATTATTTTACGTTTTTTCATTACAACATGGCTGATAGTTTAAACGCTTGGGCCGTGGTAAAGATACTTAAAGGTTGTGGTGGCATTATGGGGTTTTGAAGGACCATAAACAACTTTTCAATCTCAGTATCTACCTTTTTAGTCTCGGCTGTGGTAAAACCAAAGCAAAAGAGTCTTCTGCTTTTAGTTCAAAATGTTAATTTTTCATTGCTTCCCTAAGGCAGCTTAGTGAAATTTTTAAAGCTTTAGTTGTAATTTCAAATGTTATTTATCCGCTTCGAGGGACCATAAGCAACTTCAATGATTAATGGAGAAAGCTCTCGTGTATTTTCTTTTACCAAGGAAGCCGAACTTTTGGTAATAGGTAAAAGAATACTGCAACATTATTTCTTTAATCTAAAAACCTAAATGTCGTAGTCGAATTCGAAGCATGTCAATCACTATAAACCTCAAACTTAGTCGTTTTTAGCGATTTTTGTTAATAATCTCCTGTTGTTACAGAAATCATTTTTGTAAGCGATTAAAAAACACCCCAACACGTGGTCGATGTAAAAATGAAGCCAACCACTATAAAACCCGATATCTAGAGCCAAAAAAGTCGTGCGATTGAAGTGTACCTCTTAATATTGCCCCTAGTGTGGGAATTCGTACAAACACACTCATACAATTTGTGTTTCTATTAAAACTTTTTTGCTTTGGCATTAATATTTTTATAATCTATTTAAAAATAAAGTTTTTTTTTTATATATATAGTTCCAAACCAATAGTAACAGCAACTACATTTGTCATTACAAGAACAAAATTACTTGTGAAAATATTTTATATAACGTGAAAAAAAGACATATTTTTATTTAATGGTTACACAAACGCGTGATTTGTCCACTACTGCTGTTTGATCTTAAAGTTTATTTGCTACAAACAAAAACTGTTTTTTTTTCATATAGAAAATAAATCATTAGTCAATGACGGATGTTGTGAAATATTAATTATAGTGTTTTTATTTGTCGTTGTTTTTGTCTTGCTCAAATCAAGCTGAAGTTAGAGTTTGTGCCAAATGCACTGAATATGATGCAATGAAAATGTGTGGCAGAATAACAATGGAAATTAGGTAAAAGCTTCCCCTTATGGCCTCTGCTTCTGTATACATTTTTTTTTTAAATAGCGTTAATTTGCTAAATAAAAAAATTTTTAATATCGTATTTTTTTTTTTTTTTTTTTTGAAAAAAAGGAAATTTTTTAAATTTTAATTTAAAGAACCAGTTTGGCTGTATTCTATAAGAAGTTATATGGCTTAAAATTCCTTAGTACTCCGAAGTAATAAATTTTCACTTCCAAGGGAATATGAAATTTATGTTCTTTTCTTTGAAAAAGCAAAAAATTTTGCCAACGCCAATAGCTTATTCTAAGAATCGCTTTCGGATTTCCTAGTAAATTTATGGTAGTTTTTTTTTATAAAAAAGTAGAAAGCAGTGTTTGTGCCAATATCTTTTGAATGCATTTAAGGGTAATTTAAAATGAGTTTGGCAGTTTAATTTAAAAAATGTATCAAATAAGTGCCCTTAACCCATTTGAGTACACGTCCAAATAAACAGAGTTGTTAACACAAAGTAGACCAGAGGTGACACAGGACGGAAGATAATTGTGTTTTTAGAGGTCTCGCTCACACAGTCATCAAATCCTCTTTACTTTTTCTTTCGCGTGGTATTATTTTAAAGTAATTACATTTTATACCTTGTGGTCTCATTCGCAGTCTAGGTTTTTTAAATAAATGGTAAAAATTAATATTTGCGAACGAAAATGCTTAAAACGAAGTCTCTAATCATTCGAAAACAAATTTTAATCACTTTATTAATACTAATAATCCTTTTCGCATTGTGTTTTTTAATTCAATACCACAAATTCCACCATTTAATTTTGTGCAAATGTTCATGTGCTCAAG
This sequence comes from Nowickia ferox, assembly GCA_936439885.1. NCBI lineage: Eukaryota > Metazoa > Arthropoda > Insecta > Diptera > Tachinidae > Nowickia > Nowickia ferox. Next base: position 9,636,024 of record OW387027.1, on the reverse strand, counting down.
TGTATTTTCAATTTATGCTTTGTGGTCTCATTCGTTGTTTCCTTTTGGCAAGTTGAAGTTAAAAATTAATATTTTTGAAGGAAAATGTTTAAAATTGAGTTTGTAAGCATTTGGAAACTAATTTTAATCACTTTTATATTACTAATAATGTTTTACACATTGTTTTATTTAGTTCAACACTGCAAAATCTTTCATTTAATTTTGTAAAAATTTTCAATTGTTCATCTCACTAAGTATACATTTCTGCTGTTTGTTTTGATTATTGTACTAAAAATATTCAATAACAAACACACTATATTTGTCCCTTTTTAACAGTGATCAAATCAGATGATTTGAGCTTTTTTCTTAAGTCACTTTCTACAACTCTGGTCTCCTCTAGGATTGTTAATATATTTTCATGTTCCTGAATAAATGTACATATTTAAGTTCAAATAAATAAAAAATTAATTTCTTAAGCAGAAACGTAAGCCATATGGGTGTTTCCACAGTAAATGACGCCTAACACTAACGACCGTTCCTTTTTTACCGGTGAAAAAAGTAACGAAATCATATTTTTTATGAACTCTTGCGGTTGCTACCGATGCTTGAACTTTCGTAGGTCCAAAATTAAGCAATATTCTTCTTAAAAAATGTTATTTCAATACTTTGTTTGACCGTTAAAAAAGTAACGGTCGTTACGGTAAAGGATCATTTACTGGAGTCCCTTTTTCCAAAAGGCAAGAAAGGACCCATTTAAAGACTAGTTAGAGGATTAAAATTTTATATTAACACATTCCTGGTAAGTTGGGTTCCCATGTGGATTCACCACAGACATTTTTAATAAAGGCGACTTCAGACTTAAACTTTGAAAATGCCTATACAACTATTTATGCACATTTTATGTTGCATCTTTTTTGCCACACTTGGAAGTTTTCGCTATAACTTTGGAAGTTTTCTTTGTAGCACGGTATATTAAGGTATGGTCACACTTGGGCAAACATTTGCCCCAAAAAAACGTAACCAATAAATATTAGTGAAAACATTTTTAATTCAGACACGTATTTCTTAAGTTAAACAGTTTCATAAACAACTAATAGACAATGTCATAGAATCCAACATTATTGGAAACTATTTAACTGAACAAACACGTCTCTGAATTGAAAGCTTCTTCATTAATATTTAGGGGTTACGTTTTTTGGGCAAATATTTGCCCAAGTGTGACCATACCTTTAGGCATTAACGAGAGATAAGATGACCTTATATCTGTTTATAATAAAAATGCATACTACAACTACATACATACAATACTTACATCTGGCAATGCTTTGCATGTTGGGATTGCTAACGACACCAGAGCCAATAAAACACCAATTAAATGTGACATATTTGTTTGATTGTTATAATTAAAATGTTGCTTCAAAAAATATCTAAAATTTCTTTTAAGACAACAAATGCGAACGTAAAATGTAGACAACTGAAAAGAAAAAAAATAAATTAAATTAAAGTAATTGAACAAAATAATAAATAAAAAAAAAATTAAATATGTATTAAGATTTTGTAGCTTAAATTAAATTAATTATGAAGGTTACTACTTCCAAATGTTCAAACAAAACAAACTTATAAAAACTTATAAGAATTGAAAAATATAAATGTACACTCAGGGAAAAGCGTCATAATAATTCAATAAATTTCAATATAAATGAAAAATAATATTAAAATACTTTAAATCAATCATTTTCAACTTCGAGTTAATGTTGATTCGAATTATTTATGGAATTACATTGAATCAATATTGTTTTAAAGTCTAAACATATTATTTTACGACTTTTATTTCATAAAATTTTCAGTTAAATTGATATTTAAATTGCAAAATATTGAATCAATAAGAAACATATTAAAATCTAAAGGACACCACTTTAACGGCCTGGCCCACGATGTCGACAAGAAAGTTTCTTTCGCTTACTTACATTGAAAATAAGAGAATTTGTTTTTGTTTTCAATATAAGTAAGCGAAAGAAACTTTCTTGTCGACATCGTGGGCCAGGCTGTAAATGAATGCATAAACCATATCATATCAATTAGACGACAATACTGTTCCATAAGAGTTCAATATTAATTCAGTGCCGAAAATAATTATTTCTATATTTAATTTCATATTGTTGAAATAAAAATTTTCGTCATGATTAGACTTTCGTTAATGTTTTTTTTTATGGAATCAATGTGGTTTTTATCAAGTTTAAATTGTTTTTTCTCTGGGTGTACGTACACACATGTACATATATAAATATGTATGTATGTGTGCACACAATTTAGTTACATTCTTTATAAAAAATTGATGAATTGGTATTAATATCGATTTTCCTTTCAATTTCAAAAGCATTTCAAATATTTCGTTTTGAAAAAAACAAATCTATTTTTAAATAATTTTAATGACGTTGGTGTGGTGCATCGTTAAAACAATCCATAGAGTGTTTGCCTGCAATAATAAACAAGTCTTTCAATTTTGTTAAACCATATAAAATTGTTTAAAAAAAACTCGTTATTTATTGTATTTCTTTATTATATAATAGTAATTTTTTTTCGAACGAAAAAGTCAATAATTTACATTAAAAAAATTGCTTAAATAAAAGAAAAAAATAATAAGAAAAAAAAACAACAAAAAAAAATTCATGACGAATACAGTTGATTATTGGCATTACCTACACTCATATATTTTTGTGTTGAAGAAAAAAAATTGCTTTTAGCTGTTTTTTTTTCTCACATAAAACAACAAATTCATAAAACAGATTTCATCAAAAGTGTAACAAATTAAGGGGTTGGGTTATACGATGGCATTTTTATGGGATTTAAAAATTAAAAGAAATCAAATAAGAGAGTTTGTTTGACATTTTCAGTGTCAAATGATTTTACATGTCCATTATTAAGTTTGTCTAACTAACAAACTGAGTTATTAGCCAGGCTTACGTTATTACAGTTCAAGTTTAATTTACCTTGAAACGTTAAATTTTTATTTTTTAACTAACATCTGAAAATGATACTCGTATATTTGTACTTTTGGTAATAAACTCAAACGAAATACAAAAGCTGCAGACTAAGAATTTTGGTGCAATTTGCCGAAATTGAAGTCTAATTCATTCTTTTTGCAATATTTTGCTAATAATCAAAATTCCTTTCACAAAAAGTAATTTTACTAAAAAGTATTGTACTATTTATTAAAAGTACCTCTTACGGCAAGTAACTTTTCTAAAAAGTTCAGTTTCCAAAAAGTAGCTTTTGTAAAAAGTACCTTTTGTAAAACGTAATTTTTATAAAAATTAATCTTTATAAAAAGTACCTTTTGTAAAAAGTGCCTTTTATAAAAAGTACCTTTTGTAAAAAGTGCCTTTTATAAAAAAGTACCTTTCGTAAAAAACACCTTTTATAAAAACGACCTTTCTTAAAAAGTACCTTTTAGAAAAAGTACCTTTTATAAAAAGTACCTTTTATAAAAAGTACCTTTTATAAAAAGTACCTTTTATAAAAAGTACCTTTCTTAAAAAGTACCTTTTATAGAAAGTACCTTGTATAAAGAGTACCTTTTATAAAAAGTACCTTTTGTAAAAAGTGCCTTTTATAAAAAGTGCCTTTTATAAAAAGTGCCTTTTATAAAAAGTAGCTTTTATAAAAATTACCTATTATAAAAAGTATCTTTTGTAAAAAGTGCCTTTTATAAAAAGTGCCTTTTATAAAAAAGTATATTTCGTAAAAAATACTTTTTATAAAACGTACCTTTTGTAAAAAGTACCTTTTAAAAAAGTACCTTTTAAAAAATTACATCTTATAAAATGTACCTTTTATAAAAAGTAACTTTTATAAAAAAGTACCTTTTATAAAAAGTCAATAAAAAAATCAATAAAAAAAGTACCTTTCGTAAAAATACTTTTTATAAAAAGTACCTCTTATAAAAAGTTCCTTTTATAAAAGTACCTTTTTGTAAAAAGTAAATTTTATAAAAAAAACATGTAATAAAAAGTAAGTTATATAAAAAGTACCTTTAAAAAAAAAGCTTCTTTTAATAAACAAATACCTCCTTTGAAAAGTTGTTCTTATAGAAAATACCGAAAATCTAAAGAAATATTTTACTTAAGAATTCGCATGTGAAGAGCAATTTTGAATTCAATATAAATTTTTTCAATTAAATTTTTCGTTTACCAAAACAAATTTTGCGTTGTATTTGAACAAGTTTTTATTGTAAATTAAAGCTATAAGCCATTTCTAGCTATAGTTCAGCTTTCACATTAATTATTTAACTATACTCATAGTTCTTTTTGTAACAAAAGTCCGTATTTGATTACAACCTTGATCTTTTGAATTAAATTATAAAAAAATATATAAATAATTAAGTAGATAATCAAAAGCGCAAAGATATATTGATGAGCTGCTTCTTATTATTAACCTGTTGGATGCATAAAAAAGAAGTTAGTAAAGTTTGTAATTCTTTAACATCTCCTTCAATGAATACAAGACTGCAAAACGCGAGAGCTTTTAAATATTTTAATTTTATGGAAGACAAAAAAATTCCATTAAATAAGTTAATTCGTTTGAATATTAATTCACTTATTATCAGCTTAATAGTTTGGTTATTTAATAATTTTTTCTTCTTCTTGTGGTTAAAGATGCTAATTTGCTTATCACAGTAAAATATACCAACGAATGGTTGGGATAACCGAAATATATTTGCTTTGTTTTGTTGTAAGATAATCGTTTAACAAAGAAGAACTTGTTTGACTTTAGTATTAGAGCCATTAAAAAAAAATACATTTCAATCGTAAAGAAATTAAAAAGAGAATATTGAAATTTTGCCCAGAAAAATTATTTGAATAAAAAAATAGTATTTTGAAGTGTCGAAAGAGAACCAGAGAAATTTATGGCGCGGATAAATATATGAATCAGACTTATGAGACGTTTCATTGAGTAGCCAATTAATACTTGAATTTTTCTTTTGATGCTCTCTTCAAGAGCAACTTTGAAAGTTCCCTAAGAAGGCATTGGTTGTCAGTTCTGACTTAGGAGATAAGCACAGTAATTTCCCTTTAATTATTAAAAAAAAAATCATGGTTTTCGAGGTAGGTAACTGGGTAAATGATTTGTGCGATACTCTTAACTGATTCATTAAAATGAGCACATTATTTTTTTGTATGAAATTGACCGGAGATCAATTAAGCGGAAACTACTGTATCCAATAGATATGACTGAAAAACATAAGTGCAATTAAGTTTTGATCAGTTTTGAAGTTTTGATTTCAGCATTTTATGAGAAACACTTCAATTTAAAGTATCAATTGTTTATTGCTTAAATTATGTACATAAGTCTTATTTTTAAGTTATTTTTTTACCGTCAGTTTTTGTAAACTTTAGTTGTGGAAAACAAAAATAAAAGAATTGTAAAGAATAGTGCTGATGTCGACAGTTTGGTGACAACTTTATTTCACTGGCTTTTGGACATTGAAATTCATATTAGACTTATTTATATTTATTTTTTACTCTTTTGGTTTTTTCTTTTAATGTAATTGACATTGACAGTTGGTGCGAAAATTTAGCTGATGTTAAAAAAAAAATAAATAAATGTATGAATAACAATGACTTTGATTAAATTAACACCTGAAAATTTTTGCGATCATACTTAACGGAACCAACTAATCAATTTACCTGAAAGTGTGGGTGGCAAATACTTAATGCAAAGAGTTAAGTGAAATCGGATTTAAGATAAAACTAACTGATTTGGTAAAATTTCTAACTTGTTTTTAATATATTTATGAACCTTTCAAAACTACAATAAAAAGTCTGTGCAATAGCCTCTTTCATTTTCAATCTTTGGAAAAAAAATTACCTCAGCTAAAATGTTTTTTAAAAACGTGTTATAAATTAAGATACGAGTATCACAAGTTAGGAAATTATTAAACAGTTTTTCAAAACAAAGCTTAAGTGAAAGTAACACATATGAAGACATGTTCACGAATTTCACGAATTTGTATAAAAGCCTTAATTAATTCTTTCGAACTCGCTTGCTGTTAACACCTTTAAATCAATTTTTTATAACGTTTTGTAATAAAAATCATAGACAAATTTAATTCAATTAAAATATTTATATGTAATTTTCTTGCAAGACATTTATATTAAGTTAAAGGTTTTTATATTTCCTTTTCACCAAAGCTTCATATGCTTTTATTTATGTTTCATTAATAGTTTTAACATCGTAAAATTTTTGTCAAGCTTGCACTATTTCCCTAAGCGGCAAAACGGTTTTATATTTCAAGTTTCTCATGGTAAAATATTGTGTTACGTTATAGTTTTAGTGGATTACAAAAGGCATAAATAAATATTTAATATTATATCACAAAGCGGGTTATTAAGCTTTTAATTAAATTTTATTCAGCCAAACGTATTCGCAATTATTGTTCAACTTGTAGAACTTCCCTAATTTTCAAGAATTTATGTACTTACAGTACGTAATCGTACGAGTATATGTCTTTAATTGTTTTATATCAAGTGGATTTAAAAATGCAATCTTGTTTTGCATAAATTTAAGAAAAGAAATCATATCTTAGTGAAATTCAAAAGAATGAAAATTAATCATTGAAAATTCAAATTCACCGATAGTTACACTTGATTTCAATGTTTCTGAAAAATTAAAACTTTATAATAATTAAAATCTCTACTGAAAACATATGAGAGACGGCAGATTTGACGGGCCATCCCTGGAACTTTCCGCTCGTTTTAAATTTAGAGCGCTAGAAAATCTGCAAAAATAATAATTTTAGAAAGTTTTTTCTATTATTTAAGGCAATTTCACCAGTGCAAAAAATAAATGAATTGTGAAAATCGATTTGACTTATTTTTCGAAAAATTTTCTCAACAATATCTCTATCGTTTTTAATAAAATTTGCAGCAGTCGAAGTTATTTTTGACCTCAACAGCAGATTCGATTGGCGTAGTATGGTATACAATTTATTTAAAACAAAAAACACTTTTATTTCGAAAACTTTTTTTCTGAAAATGTTCAAAATCTCCCGCATAGAATCGGTCCATGAAGCTAATGTCTTTAAAATTACGTAAATTTTGTTCCAAATGGTTTAGCCATTCTTAATTTATGAAAGGTTTTTATAATTATACAATTTCGAAAATTCGAAATTGATTTCGAAAATTCGAACATGCTTCTAAAATAAAATTTATTGCATAAAAACATTCATTCCTTAAGCCATATGCTTTTAAAATAAGTTATCTGCTATATATCGAAATTATAAAACTATTAAAATAATAATATGAAAATTACTAGATTCGAAATAATGAGTTATGGCGTTTCTAAATTAAAGTAACCATATTTATTTTTTTCATCCCATGAAGAGTTAAAATTCTATTTTACATCAATTTCGAATATTAGAAATTAAGTTCGAAATTTCTAAAATACTTTGAAAACTAAATTTATTTATCTAAAGTTTTGAATCGTTTTAAAATAAAACAAAAATTTTATTTATTTACACAGAAAAAAATATGATAGAGTTTATTTTTTTACAAACATGTTCTTGAAACTGATTTTAAGTTAATGTCGTGTTTTTAATTTTAAAATAAAATTTTTTTCGAATTTTGGTATTTAATTTTTCGAATTCTGTGGTATATTCTAATTTATTTAATTTTTTTAACTGAGTAATTGAATATAAAATAAAGTTTTTTTCTGTGTAAGAAATCAAACTGTTTTAAATGGATTTTATTTTGTAGTTTTTTTTCGAAAATCCATTAAGTTAATTATTATTAAAATAGTTTAGCATGAAATAACTGACTGAGTTTTGACTTCCAACTCTTTTATAATTATGAAAGTGGTCTTAGTCAATAATGTGTATAAAACTTCAAGAAATTAGTGTTTTTTTTCAATTTGTTTGTGAACGCCCTCCCAAAAATGTTGCATTGAAATATTGCGTAAATATTGAAATGTTAAATATTATGCTTGATTAGTTTTGTTTTTATTTTATTTTTTTGTACCGAGCAACTCCATTATGTTTTGCCATTAAAGTTCAAATTGCGAGAAAAAAAAAATAGAAGACGAAACTCCTATTCACAATTTTATTACAAAGCATATTTTGCTTAAAGACAAAAAAAAAAGCCAATAGATTTTGCACTTTGTAGGAAAAATTAAATGAATAAAAAATGTAAATAATTTTTAAATGCCATCAAGTACCATTTTTGTTGCCGGCGTTTAGCCTTGTAAATTAAAAAGATGGAAAAAAAGCTGAAGTGGAAAAAACTTGAATCGTTGAGAAATAAAATCTTCAAACACACTCTGCTGCTTATATACATAAGTTTTCAGCAAAGAGTTTCTTTAGATCTTTCAAAAATGCATTTGAATATTTCCCGTCTTATGCAACTTTTGTATTTTTGAAATTAATTTTTTTACACAATTTCTTTCTATTTATTCCTTACGACATATTTCATAAAAATTCCTGAACTTAACAGTCCTTTAAAAATCTTATTAGGCCAATTAAATCAATTAAATTTTACATTGTGGCATCATATACTTGATTTGTTTTAATCAAAATATATACATACGAGTATATGAATACAAAATAGCTAAATTCATTAACATTTTGCAAATATTTAAAATTTAATCACATATACATTTTCAAAAATATGACACATAAAGTTTAAAGTAAAGCCTATTTTTGGTATTGACGAAAAACCCACAAAAACTACTCTCAAAGCGTCAATTTAACAATATAAAAGGCACCACAGAGATTTTATTGGCATTTTATAACAATTTTCACTTTCGTTTTAAGTTTTTACAAAACAAATAAAAACAGATAATAATAAATTAAATAATAGCCAAGCATAAAAGTGTAAATTACAAAAGCTTTTTGTACAGCCAAAAGCAAAATGGCAAATGCATAAAAAAATTTGGGAGATCAGTCACCAATACAACAAAATAAAAAATATTATATCTATGTATGTGTGTATTTTTATTTAAGTAAATATTTTAAAGTTTCCTCAAATGTAATACAATGAGTTTGCTTATTAATATTTATTTGCACGCAAGTTTTAAAGCAGCTGCAGGTGAGAAATCCATTTCATTTGTTATGCAAATGTGCAAAAGATTTTCTCAAACGTTTAAAAACCATATATAAATATGTATGCATGTGCATACAAAGCATATACATACATACATACATACAAATATACAGATGTATTTATGTAAATATTTTTGTAATTAAAAGAAAAAAATAATATTTATACTCGGAAGTTATAAAAATTAAAGGTACACTAACAAAAAGTAGTTCTTGCAAAAGTTCGTTTTTTTATAAAGTACTCTACTTTTTATAAAAGGCACTTTTTGTAAAAGGTTAATTTCTTTGAAGATACTTTTTATCACAAAAAAAAATTTTTTTTGTACAAGGAAATTTTTTTTAAAGTTACTCTTTATAAAAGGTACTTTTTATAAAAAATACTTTTTGTGGAAGGTACTTTTTCTTAAAGTTACTTTCTATGTAAAGCACTTCTTAGTTAAAGTTACTTTCTGTAAAAGGTAACTTTTATTAAAAATACTTGTTATAAAATGTATATTTTTATATGAAAGTACTTGTAATGAAAGATACTTTTTCTTAAGGTACTTTTTATAAAAAGTGTTTTTTCCAAAATGCACTTTTTGTGAAAGCTACTTTGTGTAAAAAGTACTTGTTGTCAAAGTATTTTACATAAAAGGTACTTCTTGTAAAAGGTACTTTTTGTAACAGGTACTTTTTATGAAAGGTACTTTTTATAAAAAGTACTTTTTAGAAAAGGTACTTTTTATAAAAGGTACTTTTTATGAAAGGTACTTTTTTTAACAGGTACTTTTTATAAAAGGTACTTTTTGTAAAAGGTACTTTTTCTAAAAGGTACTTTTTCTAAAAGGTACTTTTTCTAAAAGGTACTTTTTGTAAAAGGTACCTTTTCTAAAAGGTACTTTTTCTAAAAGTTACTTTTTGTAAAAGGTACTTTTTCTAAAAGGTACTTTTGAGAAAAGGTACTTTTGAGAAAAGGTACTTTTTATAAAAGTTACTTTTTATTAAAGGTACTTTTTATAAAAGTTACTTTTTATTAAAGGTACTTTTTATAAAATGTAATTTTTATAAACGCTGCATTTTTATAAAAGCAGCTTTTTCTTATAAGATATTTTTATAAAAAGTACCTTTTTTTAACAGAACGTACTTTTTGCAATAGGAGGTACATTTTAGTAGAGCTGCCCACACATGTGTGATATGTGCAAGCGACTTGTGCGAACAGAATTTCTCCACACACTTTGTAGAAATCACATTCAGCTTAAATGCCAAAGCGGACGACGCAATGACTCTTTTAAATTTTGGACTTTTATTGATATTTCTTTTATCAACACATGTTTTTGATTTTTGCTTTTGTCTTTATATTTATCGCTTTGGCTTTGTCAAATGACATTTAATTCTTAAAAAACATTAATAAATTTAGTTAATAATTTTTTTCTAAAATTTTCTGCTTAAAAATTCACTTTGACGTTTGGTATAAAACTTAAAAAATGAAAAGAAATTAAAATGAAATGTTCGTGCCCACGCACAAATCACAATTATTTGAACTTTGTTAACATGAAGCAACACGTCAAGCACATACAAATCAGATGCACAAATCATACGTGTATGGGCAGTTTAAAGCATATTTCACTTAAAATACTTTTAAATAAATAAAGTTAATATAAAAGGTAATTTTTGTAAAAATATTCGTATTGGAAGTATTTACTCGTATATGTACATACATACTTTTAAAAAATAGACTTTTGAAAAGAAAAAAAGTTTTCATAAATAATATTTCTGTTATTAGGGTTTGCAATTGATCGAATCTCCTCTTTACTTCCTTTTCAATCACCTTTTCTGAAATGAACACAAACTATATTTACTGATGTAAATTTTGTATCCTGTCATATGCAACAACAAAACCAATCACTTAATGTCAGTTTCATTAAATAACCCGAAGCTGACTTTATCGGTTCCCATAGAATCAAACTATCTAACTCTTTTTCGACCTTCTCCTTCTCTCTATCTCTCTCTCTCTCTCTTTCTTTACTTCACTGTTCACGGATCTCGTCTTCTAAATGCTCCAGCTGTTGTAAAAAGCTGTGAGTGAAGAAAAGCTTTAAACAAAAATACAGACGAAGTACTACTCATGTATGTATGTTTGCATGTAGAAACATATTTTTGCAAAATTCGTAAAACCAAAATGCATAGTAAATGGAAAAATCATAAAAACAGCGAAACGAAAAATTGGAAAAGCTTTATAAGAAAAATAACAACAAACTTAAAAGTAAAATATTGCAGCAAAAGTGCAACATGTTAAGTCATATTACAAAATCTTAACTCAGACATTTACTTACGTACTTCAATACTTGGATAGTTAGATAGACAGACGGACGGACAGTTAGACAGTCAAGCAGCCAAGCAGCCAACTGAGCTTTAACAACAACAATCTCCGGTTTAATGTGAAACCGAAACCAGAAATTGTAGAGGAAAATCTTTTTTCTTTTACTTAATAAAGAAAGAAAAAATTACTTAGCAAAAAATATAAACAGAAGAAAACTTTAACAAAAAGGAAATTCATATGAAAACTTTGAATTATTTGTTTTGCCAAGTTTAAGAAGAGACATTTTTATTTCCAAACGATATAATCGCATTTGTTAAATAACATCTATTTCTTTTAGATATATGCCAGGTTTTGTTTTTTTTTTTAGAGAAATACGAGTATATGTATGTCCAAAATAACGTTATTACGCACTGAAAGTGAGTGAACAGAAAAATCATAAAATATTTTCGATTGAATTCCATTTTGAAAATATTCCACTAGTCCATTGTGCGCCTTGTGACTACATGGGTTGGTTCCTCAGATTTGTTTTCAACAACTTTACAGGTGACAAGGGATTTTAATGTTTTTTTTGAATAACCGCATAAGTGCGTTTTGGTCTTTTCTTGCCTAATAAATATTTGAGTTCGAAAATTATTATAAAAAGATCGTCGTTTCAAATTGAAAATATAAGTTTGTCATTCGGTGCTTAATTTCAACGATAGTTGTTGGAACCTTAAGTGCCTTTTCTGAAGAACTTCTCAGAAAAATTAAAGAATTAAGTTATGTAGACCTAGAAATTATTAAATATTCCTTGAAAACTTTTTGTTTGAAAATTATTAAAGTTGGTTCATCAGTGGCCGACATATACTCGAAGTTTAAAGTTTTATTTTGTTATGCCATTTATTTTTTTATCTTACAATAAAATAATCAATCAGTCTGCCCTATTTTGTACTTAAGAAAACTCTTGTAGAAAATCGGCAAAATTAAGTCGGAATAATTGAACCTGTTCCACACCAATAACATGTATTATATACAACATGATATGTTGTATTTAATACGGCCTGCTCATTGATGTCGAAAGAATACGTTCTTCTTGTGCCCTATTTCAGTAAGAATATTAGGGATGTTTTTGTTTGAAAATATTTGTGAGTGTTCGGTTTTGAATTCTCAAAAATGCTTGTCGTCTTTTGTAATGAAAAATAAAAATATTATTACCATGTTTTTAAATTATTATGCGGTAGTTTGAAAAATACATGAAATAACAAAAATTAAAAATTTTAAAAACCCCCGATATATCTAGAAAATATGTGATATCTTCTAAACGGCTGGATCGATTTTCTTAAATTATAGTGAAGAACCCTCTCGATCAAGTCACCTTTCAAACCAAACAGAAAAAAATAAATCAAAATCCGTCTAGCCGTTTGGTCTATACGTGGATACGGACAGACACACAGATACACAGACACACACACTACAAACTTATAACACCCCTCTTCTTGGTGGGGTGTTAAAAAGTGTTGGATATAATAGTTTGAAACAAAACCTTGAAGCATATACACAAACCTTCTAGCACAGAAAATAACTAATTATTGTCTTAAAGAATCACAAGTTCGTATTTTTTCTGTCCATAGACGGAAAACTATAATAAAATTCGAAAATTTGCTTTTGTTTTCAATGTCAATTGTATTGCGAATAATGTTCGAATAGTTTATTCAGAGAAAAATTTCGAAGATTTTCTTTAAAATATGCTTCGAATGGTTTGCTAAAAATAGTATTTCGATTAGTTTTCCATAGAAAACACATACGTATGCTTTTAATATCCTTGAACACGCCAATAGTGTGCGAATAATTCCTATAGAAAAAAAATCGATGATTTTCTGTAAAACATGCCTTTATACAAAATGTATTTCGAACAGTTTTCCATAGCAAATATTCGAACAGTAGTCTACAGTAAAAAACTTTTAAGGCCTGGCCCACGATGTCGATAAGAAACTTTCAATCGAGAACTTATATTAATTATTATTATATTATTATTATTATATTATATTAAAGTAAGAAGTTTTGTTTTTGTTTTCAATATATATATTTAAATCTCAAAAGTTTTCTATCAAACAGTTTACGATAAAAAAAAAAATTCGGAAAATGTTTCTATATAAAATATTACGAAATATTTTCTTCAAAATTTGTTTGAAAAACTTTCCTTTACAAACAATTTCGAACAGTATTTATATAGAGAAAATTTGTAATATTTTTTTATAGACAGTATTTCGTACAGTTTTTTATAGAGGGCATTACGAATACGTTTTCTCTAACAGTTTCAAAAATTTTTTTTTAAATGTCTTTTATAGAAAAGATTTTTATACAGAATATTTCGGTTTTCCATAAAAAATACTTCGAAAAGCTTGCTGCAGCAAGTATTTCTAACAATAAAATAGAATAGTTCGGATTCGAGAGCATTTCGCACAGTTTCCTGTAGAAAACATTTCAATATTTCTCAATAAAAAAATAATTTGAAATTTTTTTTTATAGAAAATGTTCCGAATAGTTATCTAAAGAAAATATTTAGTATAGTTTTCTATAGAAAGTATTTGCTACAGTTTTCCATATGGAGAATTTTAAACAGTTTTATTTATAGAACAGTTTTATATAACAGTTTTCATGTATAATCCAATTCGAACAGTCATTATGGAAAACAGTTGGAAAATAGTTTTCTGTAAAGAATATTTTGAAGAGTCTAATAATAATTGGAACAGAAGAAATATTTTCGAACGGTTTTTTTTTTGTAGAAAATTTCTATAGAGACAATTTTGCACAGCTGTCTAAAGTAAATACTTTGAACAGCTTGTTAAAATAACATTTTTAATAGTTGTGTATGGGAAATATTTTGAACAGTTGATTTTTCTAGTTTTGAGAAAAATTTTTTTATAGTAAATATATTCCCAATTTTCTATAGAAATGATTTTATGAATAGTGTTGAATTTATTACTTGTGTACCGGAAATATTTTGTAAAGTTTGCTACGGAAATGATTTTAGAAATTTCCTTTGTTGCTGTTTAAGCTCATCTAGATGTATTTCGTCGCTGCTTAAGCATTAAATAATAATAAGAAATAAGAAATGAATTTTCTATGGAAAATATATCGACACGTTTTCTTTAGAAAGGATCTCCAATAGTTTTATATAAAAAGTGTTTCGCACAGTTTCTATAGAAAATATTTTGAGAAGTTTTTTAAAGAAAAATATTTTTATTAAAAACATTTTGAGCAGTTTTATGCAAAGAATATATAAAAAAAAGTCAATTTAAAACATTTTTAACACTTTTTCTTATAGAATACATTTCGAACAATCTCGCAATTTGTGAAAAAGCTTCTAATTTTAGTTGTAAGGAATTTTTTTTCATTGAATTATATGATAAACTTTGGGAAGAGCGTTTTAATGAAAACCTTAACAAAAATTTTTTATATTTATTTGAAAAGTTCGTTTATAAAGTTTTTCCCAGATTTCTTCAAAATAATTTTTATTCTTATTTTTATATTTAAAATTATAAATTTTTTTGATAGTTGAAGTTTCTTTCTCTCCAATTAACACCTTTAATTAAAAAAAATTTATAAATAATCAACTAAAAATTTAATTGAGTCAATTAAACTTCTGTTCAAAAATTTAATTGTGAGCATTTAATTTAAAAATTTAATAGAGGCAATTAAACTTTTGTTTAAAAATTTAATTGACTACAAGCTTAATTAAACATTTTATTCAGTTTAATTGAAATTAAATTAAAAATTGAATTGAGGCATTTTGACTTTTGTTTAAACATTTAATCGATTACAACTGTAGTTAAAAATTTAATTGAGTCATTTAAACTTTTGTTTAAAAAATTTAATGGATTAAAAGTGTAATTAAAAAATTATAATTAGTTAATTAAGCTTTTGCTTAAAAATTTTAGTGATTACAAATTTAATTAGAAACTTAATTGAACTTTTGCATAAAATTTATTTTATTTTTTTTTTCTTTCTTTTTTGTAACTAAAGCTGTTGGTTGGAAAAATATTTTTTGCTTTTCTGTGCAGTTGACTGCATTTAAATACTCGTATGTAATTTTAATTTGCCACTAAAATTTATGGTTTATTGTCATAAATGTTGCAATAACATTAGTCGTTTATTGGTTTTATGCGTATATTCTTTTAGGTAACAATTAATTTTTTTTTATAAGTTAATTATTTTTGTTTTTGTATAAAATAAAAAAATAAATAAATATTTACTTTGTCTTCTTTTGCTAAAAATGATGATGGGAGTAATTAGAGTTGGGCAAGATAGTAGAGCCAAAAATTTTTGAAACTTATTAAATTTTAACAATAATTTTGTAATTTTAGATTGTTTGTTAACACGCAACACTTCTTGAATTCTTTTTCAAATGAAGCACTTTAATAATAATTTTTCGAATTATTATTTAATTTATAATTTTTTTTTTTTTGAAATTTTATCTCATTATTTTTGTAATATTTGCTTAAAATAATTTAAAATTTAATTTTTTTTAATATATTTTTTTCGAATTTATAAATTTAATGCTTGTTTGTTTGTTTGTTTCAGTTTATTTCAGAAATATTTTTTTTTTTTATTTTAAATTGATCAACCGTGTGGAGCGCGTTAACTTCAGGCCAAGTTAAGAACACTCGAACGATTAAACGCGTTTTAATAAGAATGCAATTATTTAAAAGCGTTTTTAAACACATAAAATTTATTAATCTTTATTCTTTTGTATGAAATTTTTGTGATTTTTTTGTTTGTGTTTTATTTTACAAGATCATCAAAATTGAATTGTTAATGTTGACAACAACAATAAGAACAACAAAGATTATAAGATAATTTAGTATTAAAATTTTTGCAGCTCAGCGAAATTGAGTGAAATGTTTAGAAGCAGTTTTCAAAAAAAAAAAAAAAAAAAAAATTAAAACGACTAAAAACACAATGAAATGTTATAAAAATATTTTTCTCTTTTCTTTTTAAATGCTAAATGAGTAGCATCAGCTGAATTTATACAGCATTTTCTTATAAAAAATAAAATGAAATCAATTTAATTTTTATTTCATATGATTTTCTTTAAGTTAAAAGGTGAATCACTTTAAACTACTTTTATTGAATTTATTAATTGCGAGCTGTTTTATTTTATTTTAATTTTTTTTTGCACAATCCAAACGTATTACGTATTAAACAGTTACTTAAGCTTAAGCTAATTAAGCTTTTTGCTTATTGAAACAAATTAAGCAATTTTTTTTTTCTTAATGTTTTCTCGTCATATTTTATTATTATTTTTTTTTATACTTATTAATATTTTTTATATGAATATTGTGTTTTATACATTTTTATGATATTATGTTTTTTTTATTTTTAAAATTTTAGTTGGCCAAAACTTAAAGATTTTTCTCACGATTGTTTTTTTTTTCATATATAAAATTTTTAGCAATTTTTACTTTAATGCTGTTGTCTTAACGAAAATAATTTAAGGGAAACGTTTTACCAAGAAAAAATTTTGTTTTCGATTTTGTGGCCGTCTGCCTAAAGTTATCGGCTCACACTAAAGTTACTGTTGGTTTCGTTTCAAACAACAACCTCAACAACTACTTACCACTACTTCTGCGGTATTTTATACAAACCATTTGGACGGCTGCAAAATCTGTATTAAAAACATTTAAGCGTTAAAAATTGAGAAGAAAAAAGCTAAACAACGAAAACCTCAACACCACAATATGTAAAAAAAATAATAAATTTATTAAAGTATTATAACATTTAAAGCATAACTAACGTGACCAACACCAAGGGAAAATAAGGTGGTTGTAGTACTTTGACTTCGGCTTCGACTACGGCGTTGTGTTGCTAAATTGAAGAAAAATTTTTGGGTGTTAAATCTACAAGCTCTAGTTGTGCTCGCAACGCTCACAATTTGACTTTCATCCTTTTTTCGTTGTATGCCCTTCCGGTTTTTTTCTCAATCATCTTTTCAATTTTCTTCCAGTGATTATATATCAATCATATTTTTTTAAGAATTTCTGCTTCTCCTATCCCTTTCCCTCTCCTAAGCTGAATGCAGTGCATATTTACCTTAAGTTTCTTGCTTAAGAACGGTAATTCCATTTTTGACATCTATTAAAAAAAAAATACAATTTCAGCGTTGGTGTGACGGGTGTGACCCAATATTTAATATATAGGAAATTACATTGAGATTAAAATGGAGTTTCATAAAATTTTATTATATATTTAAATGCCCTTACTTTTTTATTATTTCTTATGTACCGTAGCAATTTTATTAAACCTTTTTTTTTTTTTACTGTGACGGGAGTGACCGAAAATTTTAATTTATCAATTAATCCACAAAACTCGCATTATTAAACATGCAAAGTCAAAACTTCAACGAAAAGTGTAGTCTTTTCGGAGATAACGCTTTTGATTTAGGATGAGAAAGGGAATAAAAGAAAACATAAAATAAAGAGCAAATATACAAACAGCGGAGAGCAGGGGAGAGCTAGGCGTTCAGTATATGCTCATGTCGAAGCGATTCCACGTTAGTATAAATACAAAAATTTTTATACACATACATATTTAATTTCCACATAATTTTCATTCCCTTTTGGCAAGCAGTTGGACGGTTTTATTAAAAATAATTATAAGAGTATTATTTTTTTTTTCCTATATAGCGTTATTTTGCTTGGAATTACCCATGCTGATTTAAAATAAAATTTGTGTTAATTTATTTTTGATTTTGATTTTATATTTATGAGCAAAATGTTTCACATATTTCCAAATATTCACTTTACTTCAAGAAAAATTAATGTTGTTCAACTAAAGAAGAAGAATAATAAACATAAACACAATTTGACAATTGGTAGTGTTACCACCTGATGGCACTATAGTTGCCATACAAGATGAACTGAACTGTTTCCAATTTTATTATTTTTATTAACAAAACTTAATGCAATAAAATAAAGTAATGTTGCACCTAATTGTATAGAACTTCGTGCCCACTAAGTGATCGATTTTATGAAAAATAAAAAAAAACTTGAAAAAATAATAGAAAATTGGCTGCATTCATAAGACGTAGCTGTTGCGCAACCGTTGAGTAGACTTGCGTCCAACAGCTCTTTTTGAACTAGTTTGAGAGCGTTCGAATCAAAAGTTGTTTCAAACCCATTTAATTTACATTGATGTTTTTGACGGGACTTGCGTGCAACAGCTCATTTTAGTTCAAAAGAGCTGTTGGACACAAGTCTACCGTTGAGTGTTTGTCTTAGAAACGTATAGTTGAGTAGTTCCGCCCCACTCAACAGTTGAGTAATTTTCCATCATAAAATTTTTTTCGCTACCTATAGTCAACATGTTGTGCTCAGCCTGAACAGCTGATTGAATAGAGCTGTGCCTTTTATGTGCTTTGTTAGGTGGCAGTAGCAACTATTTGTTAAATTTTACATTACAAAAGCTACAATATAACGAAATTAAGAAATTAAATTAAATTATTTCCATCAAGCCGTGTGGGGGCGAACAGTTGCCAACAGTTTCACAACTTTTGAGCTTAACAGATACATTGTATTTGTTTTTCATAACAATTTTAGAAATTATGACAGGTAAAGCAATGCCTGTATTTTCGGTGAAGAAGTTGTATAAAAAAACCGAAACAGGGTTTCAAAATATAATTTATTACTGGGTGTAATTATGGATTGAACTTGGTTTGATTTCAACTAAAATGGAAAGCTTATATATATATGCACTAAATAGATACTTTGATGAAGCGCACACCAACTATTTAATAAAGTTGGTTGCACCAAGCTTAAACTGCACAGACCTTAACTCAATATGCTCAACATATCGCAAGTCTTTATGTCTGTCTGTCCGTCCGTCGGCCTATCTGATAGACTGTCTGATTTTAGTTGCTCTACAACTTGATCGTGTTCGTTCGTACTCGCGCTACCTTTAAGCCCAACACACATACACAGGCAAACATCCAAGCAGATGTAGTAAATACATATGTACATACCTACACATGTATACTCGTATATGTTTGCATGCGTGTATGTATTTTTATTTAGTAGTTACCTTTAAAGCTAAAGTTCATTTTTGTAGCTTTTTAGCCAGAAAACTTACAATAAAAACGGATTAAAAGAAAAATTGAAAAGTACTATAAAAACAAAAACATTAACAGAAATAAAATACAAATCTTATAAGGCCGCCATTAACAATTTAGTATAATTTTTAAGTTGTTATTGTTGTTTCCTTTTCTGACTTCTTTCTAGTTTAGTTTTGTGTTTTGATCTCATAGTTTATGTTTTCGTTTTGTTTTTTCTAAAGCTAAAGAAAAGCTTTTGTCTCGCAATAATCGAACAACAGCAAAATCAAGAAAATTGCATCAATACTTAGGTTGTTGCTGTCCTGAGTTTGATTTTTATTTTTTATTTTTTGCTTCTATTGTCTAAACTTAGCTTTTTATATTAAAAGCGAAATTACTTGCATATTTTTATTACGGCTTTAAGCACTTCAGCCGAATAGACTTAAAGCAAAGCAGAGCTAGAGATAGAGAGAGTGCGAACAGCGTTTAGTTAAGAGAACAAAAGAGTTTAGAATCGAGGAAGAAAGCTTATTTATATTGGGGCTGAGTGAAATTATTAAAAATTTTAACTCAAAAACTCAAATTTGCTTTTAGTGCTGGAATATGAATTTTTTTCAATTGTAAAATTCTTTACAATTGATACCAATTTTACCGAAAAATTCCGTAATTAAAATTTATAACATATTTTATGTTAAATAATAATACATTAGAAAAAATAAACAGAAGCAATAAAGTTTTTTTTTTAAAAACGCAACAGTGGGTAATTACTTGCGTAAATAAATATATACATACATACATATGTATGTATATGTATGTGTGTATGTATGTATGTATGTATGCATGTACGTATGTATGTATGTATGTATGTATGTCTATTGGATCCATAAATCGTTCTATTTAACAAAACAGAACACGTGTTTTTTATTGCTTCTGGCTTGTTAAACCCAAATAGATATATCTGAAAATTTACGATAATGACAATGATTTTATTAACATAATAAAAAGAGAAAGGAATTGTTTTTTGATGCGAATATACGCAGATTTTGTAACCCAAGTCTCGCCACAAAAACAAAAGTTTGAAAATAGCTTCAAATTTCAATTCAAAAACTGCCTCCTTTAAAATTACTGACAGCATCAAGTTCTTGCAATAATTTCCTATTGATTTTTGTTTTGCCATCATAAGGGTGCGATTTAGATTGACGGTATTTTTTACCCTGACAATACGGTATGGAATCATTATTTAATTTTTTTTAGATTGTGCAAATTGATTATTTTTAGTGGGTAAAAAAATGTATTTTGTGCTCGAATATTCATTCGTATAATGATTTTTATTCGTTGTTTGCTTTAGTAATTAAGTAATTTTTTTTTATAAGAACTATTATTTACTTATTGATTCATTTCACGAGTCCCATAAAATAAAAATAAAATTTGTTATCAATATTCATTAACATACGATTTTTATTCCCCTTTCATTTTTATAATCGAATAGCCTTTCTTTTCATTAATCGTTTATTTAAAAATGGTCCATTTATTTTTATGTATTCAAAAAATCGTATAAAATTATTTATACGATTTAATTTGAATTATAAACATAAAAATGTTTATTCTTTGCTTGTTATTCTAATCGAGTCAACTATTATATTTTATAATACGAGTATGTATGTATATTTATACGGGTAATCGAACAAATCTTTATAGTAGTTTTATAATTGAATAAAAGCTTTTGGCCCTTTATTCGCTCGTTTAATCGAATATAATTGTTGTTTGATATTCATATAAATAAATTCGAGTACGTTTCGAGCACGAATTTCGCTTCCTATTCTTTCCAATAGTAGAATAAATTTCTCTCTTCATTATTAAATTATTCATTGAATTATACTGTATTACTATTATAATACCCCTTATGGTGGTTGGCATATTTTGGCTTCGATTACAACGTTTTCGTAATAGATTAAAGAAGACTGCAACAGTTTTGCTTTAATCTAGAACCAAAGTGTCGTAGTCAACGTGGAATTACTTCAACCACGATAAAGCAGATTTTATTATTATATCTATATACAACTAATCATATAAAACTCTTTATGTAGGTGAGGAAGTAAATTGGCTTTAAAACACACTTTTTTTTGACAAATTCATTTTTTTTTATGCATTTAATAATGGAATATGAAGTCGGGAAAATGCCCACCTCTAACACATCGGCAGACGTTCCGTCTTTTCACAAAATTTTGAACAACATTTTGCAATAAAGCTTCGCTTAGCTCGTCAATGCAGGCAGCTTCAAATTTCATCTTTAGGAGCATCAGTTGTTGCTGGTTTGTTCTCGTAGACCGGTCTTTAAAATTAAAACTCACAAATCTCAAAATTAAAATTCTTTACATACGAATTATATTTAAAACTTTAATGTAGTAGAAAATCTTAGATCATTAATCTGATCTGGCTGAAGTAGTTAGCACCGAAGTTCCTTTGCTCTAGCCCGGTATCCGACAGTCATTGAATAACAACACCACAAATTTTTCTGATGTGCATTAGTGTCCCTTTGTATCAGTTGTTGTAGGAAGGTTCAAGTGATGAAGGCATGGCCACTGGTCACTGAACTATACCGAATTCAGCAGACGCTAATCCCAAAGTAACATCAGAGTGCCCTCCTTCGCCGGTATTGTGTAGCAGAAACCAATAAATTGGCTACTAAGCACATTTTGAAAAATTTAATACGCCTCATTGACACCAGAGGCGCTGCAACTCTGCATTATTTAAAAAAAGTGCAAAAAGTAGAGTTGTAAAAAAATAAAGCTTTCCTCTATCTCTTCCTTCACCACCGGTCTTCTCTATCCCATCCCTTTCCTAAAGAAGGTAACACCTATTAATAGCAGTAGGCATTCCTTGCCTGAGTGTTAGTTCTCATTAAAAAAAAAATTCTTTGTTCAAGAGTTAAAATTTCCCAACTTTTTACTAAATAAATGTTAAAGATTTACTTACTTACCTTAATTACTTCCTTCGGTTAATCAAATAGAATGTTTGCTCTTTTTTAATTTCGAATAATCGCGTAGGACTTCCTATTCGCTTGTGTAATCGAAAAAAAAAACATTTCTTTGTTATATATCATTTATTTCTTTTTCATTTCACAAGTCCAATAAAATCTTTTATTCGTATATTCGCATCAGAATTTTGTTTCTCAAGCAAAAAAAAAAAAAAAAAAAAAAACAGTGTTTATATTTTTTATGTGTAAATACATTCGAATAAACGTATATTATTTATGTGCTGCTCATTTGAATACTTTTTAAAAAAAATTTACGCTCTTCATTCGAATAGCCATTCGGGTAAACTATTTATACATTTTGTGTTCGAATAATCGAATAAAATTTCTAATTCGTGTTTTTTTATTCGTATTATGGAATAAAATTCTTTATTTCCCAGTGAATAAAATTGAAAGTAATTATTCTAGAACTACATTTTCTTCACTTCCAAAGTACCAAATAAGTCGTGCCACAACCGCCAATAAAAGCTTAAGCCACATAATTTTCGAACTTAAGTTTTTGACCAAAAGCGATTATATGCGATCATAATTAGCTGATTTTTGTCAACAAAAAAAAAAAAAAAAAAAAAAAAAAAAACTAACGCCAAAAAATGTGTCGCTAGAGCTATTGTATTGTATTTATTATTTTCCAAAACATTGCAAAAAATTATTTAATTGTAAAAATTAAATTTAAAAATCTTTTATACAAAAATTTCTTTACATGCTAAAACATTTACCAAAGACTATCAAATTATGAAAAAAAGTCCATTATATATGTATAGACATTGTTGAAGGAATTTAAATTTTAATATAATTCTCCAAAAAAGGAAAAAAAAGGGAGGCACTTAAATTAATACTTAAATTAATAAACTTATGACTAAATTCATGAAATAGCAAAAAATGAAAAGTAAAACAAAACAAACAAACAACCAAGGGAATTAAAAAGTTCATTGACTAGTGTTATACACCGTGTCATTTATATTTAACGATCTTATCCTCTTCACCCTCATACAAACCACCAACACTCCCAAGGGTTAACAAGTCCATAGGAGAAAAATATGTAGACATTTGAACGGTCTGCAAATTTCTAGAGCCATCAAAACATCTTCTTACCAAAGGATTCTCCTGAGAACGTGCAACTTCCAGAGCAATCAGTAACTTGTCGCTAGAGCTATTTTAGCGGTTATGGCTCGAATTGTGTATTTTTGACATTTGACAATTATTTAAACATTTGTAATTTTCGCAAATACTTACGATATGTATTAGTTTTTGTTTAGGAAAATGAAATCAATGTTATACATTATTAGATTTTTATTCATAAAAAATTTGTCGTTTTTAAAGAAATGTAGGAAAAGAAAAAAAAAGAACATATAAAACATCAGATTTACTTAACATCATGAACATGACTTCGAATTCACTGAAAATGTATCAAAAAAGGAAACTTGTTGCAATGGCAAACAACCCTTTGTAAAAATCATTAAAATTTTTATCCAAATTTGCACTATTGCGGATTATAAGTTCGGGATCTTATTGAATTCCTATCAAACTCTTTTTTACTGGGCTGTTTGTGCGTTTGAATAATGGAATAAAATTTTTAATTCCTTTTGCTCTGCAATAATCGAATATAATCTTTCCTTCGAACTTTAAAATTGATTCCCTGAAAAATTAGTAAAGATATATGTAATGAAATGAGTCTGAATATGTCAAGACACTTTTCTGATTTCCGCTGGAACCTTTTGTTGAATATCAATTTCGCAATACATCATCATCGGTTCTTAATGACCAAACCGGACAATGTCTCTATTAAAAGTCCTGGTTGTGCG
Organism: Nowickia ferox; assembly: GCA_936439885.1. NCBI lineage: Eukaryota > Metazoa > Arthropoda > Insecta > Diptera > Tachinidae > Nowickia > Nowickia ferox. The sequence goes on along the minus strand of OW387027.1, from coordinate 9,611,751 downwards.
TAAAAGCTTCATTAACATATTTTAAAACGTAATATTTTAATAGCCACCACACTTGTTCAAATACGAGGTTTGTTCAAAACGTATCGCGAATTTTGAATTAGCGCTGGTTACGTATATTCGAATTTTGATTTTTTATGTTGGTACTCATGTCTCTTACTTATGCCGACAATTTCGGCCATTGTGAATGTTCAGTTAATTGTGGTCAGCTGCTTTGCTTGCACGTGTTTTGTTTCGTCTTCGATTTTTACCTTGGTTCGTGCGGCAGCTTCCAATGAGATGATTGAGCTTTGGTTTCCACGTCATAACCATAAACCCACGATTCGACACCAGTTATGACCCTCTGGAGCAAATTTGGGTCGTCGTCGTGGACAGAGTTCAACAGCTCATTAGTAATGTTCATGCAATGCTTTTTGTTCGAAATTGAGCAATTTTGGTAAGAATTTCGGGGCGACCCGTCTCATGCCCAAATCATTGATAAAAATTGAATGGCACGAGCCAATCGATATGTCTAGGTCCTCAGCAACATCTCTAATGGTTATCCGACGATGGGCCAATACCATTTTCTTCACTTCATCAATTTTTTCGTCTGTTGTTGAAGTGCTCGGGCGTTCGGCACGCTCTTCGTCGTTCACATCTACTCGGCCTTTTGAGAACATTTTGTACCACCGATAAACGTTGCTTCGGTCCAAGGTAGCTTCTCCGTATGCCACAGTCAACATTTGGAATGAATTCGCGCCAGCGTTACCGTTGAGAAATTTCAAAAAGTGGCACAAAAAGGGGATTTAAAATAAAAAAGTGGCACAAAATAAAGGCATTTATTTTAAACAAAACATTGGAATTTAGTAAAAAATTAACAAAAAACATAACAAAAAACAATCAGTTCATTTATAAAAGCGGTAAAATAATAAAATAAAATATAATAATAATTAACATTAAAACTAAACAACAATTCTTTAGAAGATACATAGAAGCAAATTCATATAGTACATATGTAAATATTTATGTAAATATTAACTACTTAGATAATTTAAATTTGGAATGTTTGGATTTTCATTTCGCACGGATGACCTCAAGCCGAAACTATTGTTATATTATAAAGTGTTTATTTATAAAAAAAAGTGGCAAAAAAGGGGATTTTTGAAAAAGTGGCAAGGCTTCAAAAAAGTGTAAAATTGCCACTTTAGTCGCACAAACGGTAACGCTGATCCGCGCACTTAATTTCGTTTTTCACACAAAATTTGATGCAGAGTCTTTGTTCCATTTTTTTTTAAATAGGTAAAAATCGAAGACGAACCAAAACACGTGTACGAAAATTCAAAATTCGCGATACGTTTTGAACAAACCTCGTATGTAACTTTTGAAATGTTCACATATATTTTGCATTTTATATTACATACTATATAAATTTATTATATGTATATTTCGTCTATAGAATGTCAGAATCAAAATCTTTAGCAAACACACAACACAATTTGAAACTAGCGTTTTCGTATGTAAATGAGAACAAAAAAATATAAACTAATAGACGCATTTATAAGTTGAATATTTAAATTTGAAATAGTAAAAAATGCTTGCTTGAAAAATAGATAATTTTATGTTTTTTGTTTCTCTCATCCTTAAAAAAAAACAAATAAATTAATATGTCAAGTGTGTGCATATTTATAAAACTTGTTGGAACTGCTACCCTTTGGCGCTTATACACGTGTAATGATGGCTCATACGAGTAGATGTGGGGTCAATGTCGCACAGTGAGATGATCGCATAAATTTTTGTGCAAAAACTATAATTAGTGGTTAAGGATCATTGAAAGTTGACTAACTCAAGAAAAAATAGTGATTTTCATCTCTACAAGTCTACGAGTATTGTGTATTCGATTGTAAAGTGTGTAGGGGTCGGGTCGTTGTATGAAGTTGTGTCTCATTAAAAATAATCATTGGTGCGATTAAATAGCTGAAGTTTGAATTAATAAAATTAAAATGTATCAGTACGAAAGGACGTAATACAGGGTGTTTTTTATTGAGGTATAGAACTTTAAGTTGGCATCACTTTTTTAACTGGCGGCCATTTTGTCAGCTGTCAAGTGATTAATATTTAGTTTGGTTTGCCATTTCATCATGAACAGGTTGACAAAAGAACAACGCTTGCAAATCGTGCAAATTTATTTCGAAAATAATGGTTCAGTTCACGAAGTTTACCGCAAGCTCCGTCGACATAATCGTCCATCAGAGCAATTAATTCGGTTAAGCGGTCAATTGGCCACAAAGATCGTGTGATTTGACACCATTGGATTATTTTCTTTGGGGATATGTGAAGTCGCTCGTCTACGCCAACAAACCAGAAAAGTTAGGGGACTTGGAAGCCAACATTCGTGGCGTTATTGCCAACATACGGCCCCATATGCTCGAAAAAGTGGTTGAAAATTGGACCTGTAGAATTGGCTTTATTCGAGCCAGCCGCGGCGGCCACATGCCCGAAATCATATTTAAACGTTAATGGCATAAAATTATCCTTCCAATAAAGCCAAATTGATGGACATTAAAACGATTTTTTTGTGTTTTATTTCAATTCGAAGTTCTATACCTCTAAAAAAAACAGCCTATATTTAGTAAATTATTTTTATTTTTTTTTAATTTAATTGAATTAATTGATTTTTTTGGCAGGTTGTAGTAAACGGTTGCAACATTTGTGTGCAAGTAGTGCAACATGCTGCTATTTTATGTTTAATTTTTGACGAGCCATTCTTGCGCTCATTTTGTAACACAATCATTCATTCATAAGCGGAAGCTCACCTTTCGCAACAACAAAATGCGATTACGATTTGAAGTCACAACATTAGTAAGCTGGAAAACGCAATCACAAGAAATTTTGCTATTTCAACTCACAGGCAAAGTGTGAATTGACATTTATACACAGAAAAAAAAAATAGACAAGAATTATGTTCAACAAAACCATGTTATTGAAAAAAAAAAAATAATTTCAACAATATTTGTCATTAATTTAATACAATATTTAACAATACCGCGCATTTTAAAATATAATTTAATTTAATTTCTTTGTGTTGGTGTTTATCTTGCTTGTTGATTGACCCAACGCGGTCATGTGCTATTGTTGTTGTATTTTTGATTGCTCGTGTTGTATACGTGTGAATTCCGACAAGAAGCCGGAAAACGTCGTGGATTTTTTTTTTTTATTTTTAAATTATATAAACGCAAAGCGCTTTAGAAATCATGTTTGCGTGTATTCATTATTTGCATAATTAAAACGATTTGCTCTTTAGCTGAGTGGTAAGCACGTTAGTCTATTAGTCAAGAGATTGCCGGTTCGACTCATCCCAAACACATTTAGTTTCGAAGGTTGTGTGGAAAAATAAATAACTTTAAAATTTAACAAGAAACCAAATTCTAAATAAAAATTTAAAAAAAAACTAACAAAAAACACACATGAGAATTTGAAAAACAAATTCATTAAAAATTTTTGTTTTTCGTTAACAACTCAATTGTCAATAACACAATCATTTTAATTGGAAATAATTGAGTTGATTTTGTTTTCTGATGTTACAAATGTGTGTTTGTATTTACAAAAAAAAAATAATATTTTAATTGTATTCACAAATAAATTAATTGTATTTACAAATCTTCTTTTTCTGTGTAAGTGAACTTGTATATAAATATTGCAATAACTGAGCGTCAGCTTTTATACACTCAGGGAAAAGCTGCAACTTAAAATTAAGAATGCGTTACATTATTTCAATCATTTTCAATATAATAGGAACTATGTAGTATTAAAATTCTTAAAAATAAATAAAATTAATAAATAAATACTGTAAATTAATATTTTTCCATATTGAAATAAGAAATTTCAACATGACTAGACTTACGTTAATGTTTCTTATTAATTCAATATGGTTTTTATTGATTTGAAGCTGTTTTTTCTCTGGGTGTAGTGTTCATAACAGAGAACGAATTTTAATTCTAGTTACATGCTGAAGAATTTTAACGATTAACTGTGCACACAGTTTTCCCATTTGCAGTTTGATATTAAAAAATTTAAGGCATTGGGTTTATAACTTTGCTGCTCATTAAACACAATATTATTTAAATTTATTAATAATAGAACCAGTATGGAAAAGTATTAATTTGCTTGCCAAATGAACTGGTTTTATAGCAGATGAACCCACTGTGTCGTTCATTACTCCGATGTTATTTAAATTTTGGCCACTTAAATGTTCAATTACCTGCAGTTTAAATCACTTCCCCATTTAAAAAAAAAATCTCAATTTTGCATGCAAAAAAGGTTACTGGAACGAATTAAATTATCTTAATTTTCAGCTTTAAAAGTGATGACTGTTTTGAAATAGGGGGTTAACAACCTTTTAGGACAAATTTTTAATTTATCGATTTTTTATATTTTTCATTTAATCAAAAATAATTTTATGTGTTGTTCAAAATTTCAAGATTAATTTTAAATATATATTATTTCTTTTTTTTTTTTTGAGATGAATCAAATATTTCAAAGGCTTATGTTGCTAAATACACAATAACCAATAACCAGTTGCTTTCATTCGTTTCTTTTTTAATTTTTGCTGAAAATTTTAGTCAAATAAATGACTCACTCATGAAATGTGCGAGAGTTATAAAAACAATTTTTTTTCTCTAAAGTTTTAGAACTATGGTTTTTGTACGAGTGCTGTTCTATGAGTGCTTCTAACAGAGCAATTTTAATATTGCAGTGATATCAATATTTTATTATACTTATCGTCAATATTAGCTATACGGAGCACACTCTAGCAGGTAAAGGCACTCCAACAAAGATAATTGATATCGTTGTAGGCTGTGGAATTTAATTTAATTTACAATTAAAACTGGAGTGAGACAAGAGTGTGTTCTGTCGCCTGGATAACATAATGAGAAGAGCCTTTTGTGAATAAAGCGGAATGACATTGAAAGCCTTCTGTTCTAACAACAGAGCATTCACAATAGACCGGAAGAGCCTAGAAGACGTTTTAATGTTCTGCCATGATACAATAATACAGGTAGCCGCAAATCTACAACAAATTTACAATAAATAAAACAACAGGACTTTTTATTGCTGTTTTGTGATGACAACTGTCAAAAAACCAAGAGAAAACAACGTTTTCTTGTGTCTTTTCAAAGCTTTATTTGTATTAGTACAGTTTTAATAGGAACCATGTAATAGGAACCGTGTATTGATTGCATGTTGTCTTGTATATGCAAAGCTGGTTTGTATTAGTACAGTTTAATAGGAATTCCTACAGTTTAATAGGCACGTAAACAACAATTGGCAGATCATATCACAAGCAAACTCCATCAGCTGGCGCTTCGAGGTTACCTGTATTATTGTATCATGTGTTCTGCTATCTAGTAGGGAATAAAACTTGGTAAACATTCATTCATATCACGATCTGCGCTCATCTTAAAAAGAACCAAGCAAAACATATTTAACTATTGCATAAAATCAGCCCTCCTCTATGGATGTGAATTGTGGAATGCAGCTCAAATGAATATTATTTCGCTGCAAGCTCTCTCAATGGAGTGGAAGGAGAAAATGAGAGATAACTATACATCACTGTTGTGATTTGTGGTACAATCGCACTTGCATTGGTACACTGGTACACTTTATACTTCAGTGGTACAATTTGAAAAAAGTACTTTGTACCAATTTCTCCTAACATAGTTGCCCAACACTGACCATAAGTACCAAAATTTGCAACATTGGTAGTTATGCTCATATTTTTAATATTTTTGTTTTTGGTAGCACTTGTTCCAGTTCTTTAGACTTTGTATGTATACTTACATATTGGGCGGTATTCGATGTTTGATGCAAATTGTCTTGCATAAGTGCAAATGCAAAATATTGTAGCTTTTCTTGGGTTGTGTGTGTATTTTGTTGTTGGATTTGAAAGAAAGGCTACGATATTTGGCATTTGCACTTACTCAAGACAATTTGCATTAAACATCGAATACCGTCACTGTTTTGTTCGATAGTATTAGTTGTTTTCTTTATGTTTTTGTGTCAATAAATGAAAAATTGTTATGAGTTCTTACTGTGCATGCTTGTTTAGCAGATGGCTACATTTTGGTAAGAATTGATGTTAATTTGGTACAATTTTACCATTTTCATGGTACAATTTAAGAATAGCCGTATCCCAACACTGCTATAGGGCCATGACTCACTATCCTACACAAAAGCACAACCCAGAAAAAATACAACCCTGATCTAATGAATTGTTATTGTCTTTTGAAAGTTTTCATAGACTCCCTCATACCAGGGTTGTATTTTCCAAAAAATCACACGATTGTGTAGGATAGTGTATCACTGCCTTGCCTACCAAACAACTCTTGTTACCATTTTATGACAAAAAAATAATATCTTCGTGCAATGTTTTTTTTTTTTTTTTTTTTTTTTTTTTTTTTTTTTTTTTTTTTGCTGCAAAAATTAAGTAAAACTATTTTATTTTGTCACCTTTTTCACAATAACTTCCAGGGACTCCTTATTTTTTATGGTAAAGCTGAACAACTTTTGTCAGTATATGAATACAATCTGAACGTGTTTAGGCGCATTTAAAAATTTGCTTGTCCAACACAACTGAAGCCAAGTACGCATAACATTACATTCTTTCCAAACATTCTCTTCTTTTTTGTAATACAAAGAAATTCACAATTAAAAAGTAAAATTATGCATAAAAAGCACTACGCGATAATTCAAGGTCTTTAAGCTTAAAACAAAACTACATACGAGTACATACACATACATACAGACATACATTTTTAAAAGACTCCATAATAACTTAATAAAAAAAGTTTTGTTTGAGCATGTTTTTGTAATTGTCTTGCACCAATTAACACTAATTAACGTTGATTTATGATAAAATCCGCCAACGATTATTTTTAGCTTCAAACAAAATATATTCAACATTACTGCAAAACTTGATCATCTATGAAAGATTATTTAACTTAAAAAATAAAATTGAAAACTAAACCGAAAGCCAAGAAAAATAATACAAAGAAAAGAAGGAAAAAAAATTAAACTAAAAAAAAAAAAAAACAACCAACCGTTAAAAGAAATAAATAATATTTGGTAAGATAAACAAAAGAAACAATGACTTATTAAAGTTGTGGCTGCAAAACCATCGCCAGCAAATGACTAAAACGCCATCAAACAAACATGCAAATTATGAAGTAATGTTAAATTTATTTTGGCTTTTATAATAGATGTTTTTTTTTCTTCCCAAATCTTTTGTTTTATTGGTGCAAACTGCAGTTGTAATTTCATTTAAGTTAATAAAAATTAAACACTTGTTTTTATTTTCACAAAAAATTAAAAATATGTAGCAAGTATGCTGCTAAAGTATTTTGATTTATAACAAGCATGGTGAGGTGGCACTTGATCATAAAGCAAAACACAACAAAAAATATTTCTCCCATCAACACTTTTAACTTAAAAAAGAACAAAACTCAATTAATCAATGAGTTAAATTGTGCCAATTAAATATTGTAATCAATTAATTGTTTAAACTAATGTTTAATTGACTCTAATACATTTTTTACATAAACTATGAACTCATTAAATTCTTAAACAAAAGTTTAATTGGCTCAATTAAACTTTTAATTGATTATATTTAGTTTTTTTTCAATTAAAGGTGCTCGCTGTATAATAATTTTGTATGCTTAAGTATGTGCCGGAATTTGAATAAGATGGTAAAAAACAAATTTACTTATGAAATGTGGTGTTAAAGTACTTTTTTTAAAAAAAAAGTCATAAGTAGTACATTTCACAAAAAGTACTTTTCGCAAAATATATTTCACAGAAAGTGCTTGTGTTAAAAAATTGCTTTCAGCAAGAAGCATTTTTTACGAAATTTTTGCCACAAAAATACTTTTCACAAAAACCAACTTCCGCTTAAAGTTCTTTTCACGAGCAATACTTTTTACAAAAAGTACAAATAAGTACTTTTACAAAAGTATGCACTTTGTTTTTTGAAAAGTTCTTTGTAACAACAAAATATATTTTATAGACATCTTTCAAGAAGAGGTACGTACTTCTTTAAAAAGTTGCTTTTGCTGCTTTTGACAAAAGGCGCTTTTTACAAGGAGTGCTTTTAATAAGACGAATTTAGGGCCAAACCCACAATGTCGACAACGTTCGACTTGTCTTCTACTTACATTCAAAGCAAAAACAAATTTTAATATTTTATTGCTGTTTCAAATGTAAGTTTGCGACATGTTGAACATTATCGATATCGTGGGTCAGGCCCTTAAACAAAAGGTACTTTTTACAAAAGGTATTAAAAAAAAAAATTAAAAAAGAAATTTAAAAAAAGGAATTTTTTACAAATGGTATTTGTTGCAGAAGGTACTTTTCACAAAAGGTACTTTTTAAAAACATACTTTTTACAAAAGGTACTTTTTACAGAAAGTACTTATCACAAAAGGTACTTTTCACAAAAGGTACTTTTCACAAAAGGTACTTTTCACAAAAGGTACTTTTCACAAAAGGTACTCTTTACAAAAGGTACTTTTTACAGAAAGTACTTTTTACAAAAGGTATTTAAACAAAAATTTTAAAAAAGGAATTTAAAAGAAAAAGGAATTTTTTACAAAAGGTAGTTGTTACAAAAGGTACTTTTCACAAAAGGTACTTTTCACAAAAGGTAGTTTTCACAAAAGGTACTTTTTAAAAAAGGTACTTTTTAAAAAGACTCTTTTTACAAAAGGTACTTTTCACAAAAGGTACTTTTTAAAAAGACACTTTTTACAAAAGGTACTTCTTACAGAAAGTACTTTTTACAAAAGGTATTTTTTACATAAAGTACTTTTTGCAAAAGGTACTTTTACGAAGGGTACTTTTTACAAAAGATACTTTTAACAAAAAGTACTTTTCAAATAAGGTGATTCTTATAAAAGGTACATTTTACAAAAGGTACTTTTTACAAAAGGCACTTTTTACAAAAGGCACTTTTTACAAAAGGTACTTTTTACAAAAGGTAATTTTTACAAAAGGTACTTTTTTCAAAAAGTAATTTTTACAAAAGTTACTTTTTACAAAATGTACTTTTTACAAAAGCTACTTTTTCCAAAAGGAACTTTTTATAAAAGGTATTTTTACAAGAAGTACTTTTTTACTAAAGGTACTTTTGAGGAAAGGAACTTTTTACAACAGGTACTTTTACGAAAGGTAGTTTTTGCAAAAGCTAAAAAAGCATGCCACCTTAACGTAAAAATGCTCAAAAAAGGGAGAAAAGATTTTAGTGCTGATATTGTCACTTTAATTTTTATATTTTGCAACTTTTTCTTATCATTTGTAGATAGTTTCAAGGATTTTTGAAATGTTTCTTATACAATTGTTTATCTTGACTAATTTGTTTGTTGATGGTGGAGTGGTGACATTAATTAAGCTCTCATACTTTCTGACTAATTAAATTAAAAGAAATATATGTATGTATGCATCTTATATAAAATGAAATCATAACAAATTTATTTTAGCGTAAAAACTAACCGCTGCCAGTTGTTGTGATAAATAAAAAACAATTTTAATGTAATTTTTAGGTATAGTAATGCAATAATTGTGATGTCAAGGCTTAAAACTATGTTTATTGTTGTTACTACTCTGTTGTGTTGTTTTTGTAGTTGGAAAAATTTACGAGTCCAAGTAAACTAAAAACTTCAGTTCAACGGAAATTCAAAGTTAATAAAATAAATAAAAAAAAGACAAAATATGTAACAATTAAAAAAGTGTCAAAGAACAGCTATGCATACTCACAAAAATAAGCAATGCTCTCTCAAACACTTACTTACATATCGAGCCATAACCGCCAAAAAAGCTTAAGCGACATATTTTTTGAACTTGGTTTTTTGACCAAAATCGACTACCTACGATCGTAAATAATCGATTTTCGTAAAACATTAAGCTCGAAAGTTATGTCGTTTAAGCTTTTTTGGCGCTTATGACACGATATGTACTCTAAAGTATACGAGTACATGCGAGTTTGTGTGTAAGTGTGATTTTTTTCAACTGCAACAAGGTGATCTAGAAGTACTCACAAGAAACCTTAAGTTAGATGAACACTTGCATATGTTTGTGTCTTAAGTCTTTTGTTTTTATTTGTTAATTTTCATTGTAACGAACCAAGTAGTATAACTGAAATGATAATTAAATTAATACAAAGAAGAAAAAAAAAATTATGTACGAGTACTTCGAAATTAATGTTGCAAACTTTTTGCAATACGTACGTATGCTGCTTTGCTTGCAAGCATAAATTTATTACTTAATTATATTATTATTATTATTTTTTGTGAGTATTTTAGTTCGAGTTTCCAATAAAAAGAAGCATTCAAAATTATTTAGACATGCAAGCAATTGATTAACTCACTTTATATGCCAGCACTAATAATTAAAAAGTTTGCTGTTTCAAAATCATGCAATAAATTCCTTGGGGCGAAAACAACTGAAATATAAATTTTTATTTTAATGGGCGTGGCATCCTACAAACAGTTCCTTAAATACAACCTTGAGTCCTCATAGCTTAAAGTGCATAGAAAAGTTTGGGAAAATCGGTTGAAATTCATAAAATAGAAAAAATAAAAAAAACTTTTAACAACAGTTCTCAATGTAATGTATAATTTTTACGGAAAATTGAGAATTTGTAGGAGAGTGTGTGGGGTTTTTGTGAATGACTGACTTAAGTATTATTTATGAATTTTTTATGAAAATAAAAAACAGCCAACACTGACTTACACACAGTTCACGTACTAACAATTGAACTTTTAATTAGTGGCTTTCATATAAATGTTTTTTTTTACTGTCATCTTAAATGGTATTGATCTGAGAATAAAATTTACCTGTAGAGATTGTTGATTTTGAGTTAAGGAAAAAAGCAAAAGTTGAATGTAAAGTCAATTTAGAATTTTACTTATTGAATTGTTGAGTAAAATAAATCAAATTTAAATCACTGTGTTACATTTGTATTAAAATTTGTGAGGGTAATCAGAGTTTATTTGAATATAAAATAGAAAGAAATGTGCATACCATAACAAACATGCATAGAAAATATAAAAAGGTTTGCATTAATTGACTTTCTGATCGATGATTATAAAGCTGCCTTTGAAAAAATAATAATTACAATTGTGTTTGTTGCAATTTGTTGTTCAAAAATTATCAAATATAATAATTGAATGAATTATTAATTTAAAGGGAAATACAGGACACTGCGACCAAAATAGATCTATTGTATCCCTTGCCAGGTGCTAGAGCACCTCATCCAAACCTACTCTCCTGATGAATCTCAGGATCGCCAAATCAAATATTATTTGTCTTCCACAAAATAAGAGCTTCAGTCTAATTAAATCGAAATAAGAAACAAATGAACTAACAAAAATACGAAAAAGCGTATAGAAAGATTTTAATACGTATCAGAAATAAAATAGAAAGTAAAAAAATTTACATACATACGAGTACAAGAAAGTAAAACACACATCTCCACTTGAACGGACAATTTTACTTTGGTCTTACATATAGCCTTAGATATTCTTCACTTGTAACTTTTGCGATTATATGTGAATGTCCTTAACATACTAGTTAGTATATGTACATATGTATGTGCTCGTATATGTATACTTGCCTTATCTTATGAATATGTGTTAATTTTTTTTTTGCAAAAAAGAAAAACGTATCATATGATTTAAACTTTTTGTTATTTAAAAACAATAACCTTTTTAATTTATGCAAAAAATTAATACAATTTAATGTGCGTTTTTATTTTAAATTATATGTATGTATAAATATTACTTTAAAATCGTGTAAAAAATTCACTCAATATTAACACTCACGTATGAATAATTTATGATAAGAACTGTGGAAGCAAGTGCTTCCTGTATAATACATGACACACAAAAGCCAATTTTTAAGTGTCAACAATTCAATTAATAAAATGTGTTTTTAAAATTAATTGAAAAAAAATTTCCATAAAAATGGCAGGAATTTGTGAAAATTAACTGAGACGCCATTTTACGATTTTGCGTACTAAAAATACTATAAAAATCCTAGAGGGACTTAGCCAAACAAAAGATTTAAGCAACGTGCTTGCTTATTAGTGTTACTATATAAAAGACTTAAGACAGAAGAATAACTTTCATATAAAAATCACCGAAGGGTCATGTTAAACTAAAGACTTAAGCAACGAACTTGCTGATTAGTGTTAATAAATAAGGGCGACTTTTCGAGTTCGAGTTCAAGATTAGAGATTAAATTAACCTTAATCTTCATTTGTGATTTTTGGGTAGTCGATTATATGTTTTTACTTGCTAGTTTAAGCGGCCAATCTTACATAAATATTGGCAACATACACTTGTGAAAATTATATGATAAAATAATTAAAAAAGACATAAATAAATAAATATATTTTATATTATTTATCTATTGCCTTTAACACGCGCAATATATTATGTACTTGTAAATAACAAAATATGTCAGTTTCTTCTTCTTACCACAAAAAAAAAACAGTGTGTTGATAACATGTATGACTTTTGCACAGAAAATGTTGCCACTATTTTGTTCCTCAGTGTAATACTACACATAACAAGGAGATTAAACTACCACTCAAAAACATCAAACTCAATTAAGAGAGATTCAAATAATTGTCGGATTAGTTAATAAGAGAAATTAACTAATCTTAATTTCGAACCCAAAAAGTTGCCCTTAAACTTAAAACAGAACCGCTTCCATATAAAAATCGCCGAAGGACCATGTGAAACTAAAGACTTAAGCAACGAACTTGCTGATTAGTGTTAATAAATAAGACCTAAGGCAGAGCTTGCTTGCATATTTGTTTTACTATATTACTAAAATTTAAAAAATATTTTAGATTGTTTTTTTTCAAAATTTATTTTCCACATTAAAATAATTCTGCCAAAAAAACCCCGAAAAAGTCTTAAAAAAAAAAGTTCTGAAAATCTATTGGTTAAGAAGCAGTACGTGAAATATAAAATTAAGTTTTAATGGGCGTACCTGCGCCCATTTTTAAAAGCAAGACTGTGTGTTTTTCCACAGCCCAGGGTGTATGTTAAGTTTTGTTAAAATCGTTAAAGTAGAAACGCTTGAAATATATTAATAAATTTCAATGGGCATAGCCCCACCCATTTTGTCAACTTTAAAATTGGGTAATTAGAAGAACGAAATGGCTTCGCAGCAATTAAAAAAAGAATTTTTACAATCGGTCTAAAATGTACCGAGTTATGAAGTAACAATATAAAAAAAATACAGCGAATTGATAACCTCCTCCGTTTTTTGAAGTCAATTAAAAAATTTGATTTTTTTTCTATATTAAAGTTTTATTTATATACAAAATAAATCTAATTTTGGCTCTATTAAAAAACATTTTTTTCACAACAAAATTCTAAATTTTCCGATTTTTTAGCTTCTTATTTTTGTTAAATTTTACAACATGAAATACAAAAGTCAACGTTTGTGTTAGACAAAAAAACAAAGAGAACCACACAAAATTTTAATTGTTTAAGCAAATCACTGCTAAATGAGTGGTTAAAACGCCTAAAAATATCAAAAGTTAATGAACTAAAAAGAGCCGAGAAAAATATCAAAAGCTTCAAAATTAATATTAAGATACATACTTGTGCTGTCATCATCATTATATTTCATATAATGTTTTTTCCTTTTCTTTTGTTTCAAGCAAAAATGCAAACGTGTTGTTTTTTTTAAGACTTGTATTTATTTTATGCCTAATAAAAAAAAAACAAATAATAAAAGTGTTGAAATCTGCAATTTTTTATTCACGCTATATGATTTCTATTTCAGAACTCTTTTTCTCAAATCACTACCACAAGTTGCTGATGTTTTTTTTTTTGGTATGTTTTGTTTTTTGTATATTTGTATTTTTTTTTTTTTGTAAGTGCTGATAAAGGAAAATTAATAATAAAGTTAGTATACACATTAACAGAAACAACATGTTCAGAGTAGTGTAGAAGGGGGGTGGTGGCAGGAGGCAAATATTAAGTTGTTGAACATTTTTAGATCTTATTTATTTAATACATATGACGATATATTTATTTTCATAGATTTTTTTTGTATAAACCTTTTGAGAACCAAAAATATTTTTTTTTGAATAAGACAGTAACGCTTAATTTTGGTAATTAAGTGTCATTTATCTTTTATATAAATTATTTTTTTCAGTACAAATTTGAAAGACATTAAAAATCAAAAAGTAAATGTTATTTTCTGAGCAAAAATAAAACTCAAAAAATAAATTATTTTCTGAGAAATAAATAAAAATCAAGAAATAACTTTTATTATCGGAGGAATAAATAAAACTCAAGAAATTACTTTTATTTTGTGGGAGTATTTATTTCCCTGAAGAAATAATGATTAAATAGTAATTTTTGAAATATAACTTATGGCATTTCCATTTTCCAACATTTTTCGTTGTGTGGCATTGCTTTGCATATAAAAATGTAATTTGAACGGCTTTGCACACATTTAGCAAATGATAACACAAGAAATGCCAGATGTGTGCTCGACATTATTATTGTTACGGTCCCTGTTTCTAAACCATTAGTTTTAAACCTGAGGTGTGTGGTGATGCCACACCACTACTAAATTAATATTCGCCGCCACCAATCTTTTAGCTAAGACATTATCCTAAGGAAGATTTTCAACTATTTAGCACAATGTGAATTAATTAGTTACCACGTCTAAGCTAAATCATCAACCTTTGATTAATTAGTACATTATATTATTTCTTGGCAGCACTAAGATTGAAACTGTCTTATCCACTGATGCACCGTACTACCGCTTACACATTTCTAAGACCATTTCTGTGTGATGCCAGACCAGCTTCAGATTTAAAATAATATTCGCCGAAAGCTGTAGTTTAGTTATGACATGAACCTAATGAACTTAATGAAAGTGAATTACTTAGCTAACAACCTCTCAGCAAAGTGATCAACCTTAACATGAATTGTGAATGGTTGCAATTTCTATTTGTGATTGATTAGGCGAAATCATTGTCAAACTGTGTGACCATTGAAATACAGTGAGGGTTTTTCATGAGAACTCCTAAAACTGCCATCTGTGCAATTGGACAAATTTACGAGACTTGTTTCATGAGGCCCTTCTTCAACTTTTGCGCAAACAGTTAATGTAAATTTGAAACAAACGTCAAAAAATTTCATTTAATAAAAATAAAATAAGAAAACTTGAAGAAATTTGTAAATTTATATGCATACATATGTATGTACATATGAAAAGTGTAACTTGTATTGGCTTTTAAAAAAAGCCAAAAAACGGAATTGCACAATTGCACAGCTTAATTTTACGAGTCAAAATTGTTGGGCAAACTTACTAGGTTTGTGTAAATAAATTTCCATACAATCTCTGACAGTTTATTTACGAGAGTGTAAAAATGCACAATTGCACAGATTGCGAGACTTTTTAACGTTTTCATGAAAACCATTTTTCCTTCAAAAAATATGATGGTTTTATTAATGATACTTGTGAATAAAATATGTATAATAAAATTTTGTAAGTAAACCACAGCGAATTTTCTACTATGTACTTTATTTATAAAATTAGCTTATGTACGTACATACATAATACTTCATATAAACCAAATTTTTAAATGTGTTATTAACACTAGTTTTTGTTACTACTTAAATATACGACAAAATTTCTCTTGTTTTGCGTTGGTACTTTTCATATTATAGATATGTATATTTTTTTATTAAGTTGTTTTTTTAACAAACTGGTGTTTGAAAATTATTTTTTAAAGTGCAACACATTTTGTATACAAAGGCAAGTTTACGAATTTTTCTTATAACCTAATTATAACTTAATTAGAACCATTACCATTAAAAATCAAATTATTAAATTTATTGTTAAAAATCGATCTAATGTCTGTCATATTCTACCACATACATATCGGCCTGTCCCACAATGTCATTAGAAATCGTTCGATCGTATACTTATATTGAAAACAACAACAAATTTTCTAATGTTATTGTTGTTTGCAATACAAGTTGTCGATCGAACGATTTCGAGTGACATCGTGGGACAGGCCGATATGTATGCATTTCAATAATAGAGCCAACCAAGCAACCCTCCCGGGATGCCAGATGATTTTATTTGCGTTCCCAAACAAATTACAAAGATGTTCAATTATCCAAAAAAGAAAAGACTCATTATTAAGAAGATAAATAACTTCTGGTTAAAGTAGAAATAGACATATATTATTTATATTGATTGGTTATTAGTTGCTTTATTGGTATTTTTGAGTTATTGGTTAAATAATGATGATGTGTAAACTTTTTAACTACTAAACAGATTTTTCTCTTGAAATAAAATTCTATATTCTCGCCGGCGGCATTTAAAGTTAACAGGGCAAACTCATACTCATTTCAGTTAAACACAGCAGTTATCAGCAGGATAGGAAGATTAACCAATTTGCCACTAAATGAAAGAGATAAGCAGAAATAATTAGAATGTTGAAATAATTACGAATACTTATGTATGAACTTATATCTTGCCATAACCGCCAAAAAAAAAGCTTAAAGGTGTCCTTACATGGCTATACAAAGTATTACGACTTGTGCCGGTCTAGACTTGCAATTTTTGTTGCAGCAACTTTTTATTTTTTAGTGCAAAAGAGCGAGAGAGGAATACAAAAAGTATATATTTCTATTTCAACACTCTCACACATATTCAAGCATTGCTGCAACAAAAATTGCAAGTCTGGACAGGGACCTTAGTAGAATCAAAATATTATGAGATTCTCTCCGTGTTATAAAAAAGGAGAACAAAAGTATGTTGTAGGCAGTGTTGCCAGTAGATTTCTCGAAAAAATAACTACACATGCTAAAAAAAATCCGATTTTTCCCTACACGTTGAAACAATTTCCCCTACAAAAATCCCTACGCATTTTTGTCATTAAAATAGAAGAAAATATACATATATATTAAAGCTTTGGTAAAAAAAATAAGTAAACTTTTACTTTTAATTAAATTCAATTAAAACAACTAAATTTTTTTTTTAAATTAATTCATATTAATTTTCTTTTCAAATAAAATTTTAAAGGATAAATTCAAGTCTGTTACAAAAACAGGTTATTTTAAAATTAATATGTTTGTATGCATATACCAAGGTGAATTCATGTACCAGGTGGTCCCAAGTTAACAGCTGCTTTTTTTTAGGAAGTTTGACTTGTCAAATTTCATTGCAATAAAATTTGTAGGAGGTTTGATTTGTCAATTTTCATTGCAATAAAGTACTAGGCAGATTTTGTTGTTGCAGGATTGACACCACCTTGGCATATACATTCAAACATATTAGTGTTGCCAACTTTTTAAACCACAAACAACTCTGGAAATATATTTTTTAGCGATTTTAACGAAAAGAAAATTGTTGAATCATTTTGAAAAAGAAAATATTACTAAACAAAAACGTTATGTTTGCATTTATATCATAAATAATGCGACATGACGAAAAAAACCCTACATTTTGGAGAATATTAAAAATCTCTCCGATTTTCCCTACGCTTCTATTTTAGTATCAAAAATACCTACATGTAAAGATTTTCCCCTACTTCTGGAAACACTGGTTTTTTTGCATGTTTTGTTAATTTAAAATTGCAAAAAAAAGATGTGTAGGAATAAAACTAAATATTGGAGAAAACATTTTATTATTTCAATGTAATTTTACTACAAAACATAATATTTTTTATAGGTTTGTTTATTGTTTGATTTTGCTGTGCGGGTTAAGTAGGCTGATGGTTGCAGTTGCACAATATTTACAAAAATAATATGAAACTTTGCTGAGTTGATTTTCAATAACTACCATTAATGCTGCCATTATTTACTTTGAAATACACCTCTGGTGTGATAAGAATACTTAAGTTTCTAAAATGGTTTAGAAAATAAACATTTACCGACCGCTTGTCAAATTTTCTATCCGTATTCTACATTTTGCTTTTACATGATAAGATTTTGTATAATCTACAGCACTTTTTGACATGTCGTAATACATTGTATTACCACGTTAAGACAGCTTAATCGATTATTTGCCATGGTAAATAATCGATATTAAGATAAAGTTCGCATTGTTGTTGTTTACTTACATGTATGTCTGTTAAACGATATTGAGGTTGGTAATCAGATATCGCATTATTTAGGTACACAATTCCCTGCGGAACAAACCTAAAATTTTTTATTGAAATTTCTTCTAATTAATTGAAAAAGAAATATATATATATGTTTTCTTAACATACCATATTGTAACCGCAGATTGTACCATCGTCAGGTCTTCCATATTGTACAGCAAATTTATATTCAGGAACGTAGCAATATAATTCGCCGCATGTATCTTGTCCAAAGAAGTATTTGCTATTTGCATTTTTCTTTTTACATTGTTCATCGAATGACAGCACTTCATGGGACCTTATATTTTTTGAAGACTTGTCTTTATTGGGATGATTGGGATATTCCACTGAATTTGTTGTGTATTCTCTGTAAATTTGAATAAGAAATTTAGTTAAGAAAAATATTGTTACGAAATTAATATTTGATGATATTCAAATGCGAGTGTGTAGTACACTCATATACATACATATGTATGTATTTATGTAACGAAAAAAAAATTACGACACTGCGAAATATGAGAATGTCATAATGAAATTAAGAAATTCAAAATAACTGAAATAGACCCCACTACAAAGACAACAAAATTACAACACCAAAAAAAAAACACACGCATTTTGTTGGTAGAAACAAACAGAAATGAGTCAAAAGTAGATGTATTTTGTTATAAAAAAATAACAATTACAGGGCTATTAAAGTACAATTGCAGAGGCGTCATTCATATAGGATTATAATCATTCAGTGTTGGCAATTTGTGTGTAATTACACAGTGTGTGTAATTTCTACTCTCGTGTGCATTTCATGTAATTAGATTCATGTGTAATCTGTGTGTAATGTTACTTTGGCTTCTAATTTATTTATTTATTCAGCCTTATCATGAATTCCACATGTGAAAATTTCCGAATCAAATTTTTCGTTCACAAGGATTTTAATTTCGTTTAATCAATTCCAATAATATTTAAAACTAACATATTACCACTTTTACCAACAGACAGATGTGAATGATTTGTTTCATAAATTGTCAGATTTTTTAGCAATCGTGTGAAGTTTTTTGATACCGATTTTTCACACGTTCGGAAATTTCCATGTGAAATTTTATTTAGTATAAGCCCGATTATTTTTTTAATTAAGTGTAATTTTCTTTAAGGTTTATGTAATTGGAGACACAGCCATGTGTAAATTCCGAACTCGTCATTGGCAACACTGTAATTATATTCACAATACATACATACACACATAAATTTTGTAGTTTGCGAATAAAGTTTGACACATTTCTGCATTGTACAGATTAACCGGCTGGGCTCGTGGTGATACCTGGTATAATTTTACCATTCACCTTATAAGATTTAGCAGCACAAACGGAAATTTCAATGCTAATACTGGGTTTATACACGGTAATTTTAGTTGAGCAACTTTGGTGCTTATTGAAGAGAGCGCAGAACATAATGAAAATGAACTGATGATGAGAGTCATCATCAGCGTTGTCAACTTTTAAATTTCAAAAATCACTTAAACCATTAAAAAGCGCGTAGTAATGACATTATGTATTCATAAAATGTTATTTAGGCTTAATAAAGGTTTAGCAAACAAATTTCCATGCAAAATTTGCTCTGTTAACCTTTTGTAAGGCAAAATTATTTTCTATGAATACGCCATTTTAAATCTTCTTACAAATTCATTACAATTTTTTTAATGCTAAATCTAACTACAGGGCTTATGCTATTTAAATGACATTTTATTTTCTCAATATAAAAAAATTAATTTTTTTGAATTTAGGGCTTGGTGCCACCGCCACATGTGCAGTTTCATACACAATTAATAGACTATTTTATAGAATCCAATATGTTTGGAAACTGTTTAAATCAATAAATAGTAATTAGTGGTTACGCTTCTTTGGGCACATGTCGTCGCTGTTTTAACTAACTGACATAACTGGCATTTTTTTGAAAAATGAGTTAAGTCCTTTACTAGACTTTATAAGTCATAATACACCTTGTCTACAATTTTCATGACTATAAGCATTACTGTTGTGCCTGTATAAGTAAAAAGATTTCAGACGCAGCCATAAGAATGAATGTATAAAACATTCATAAAAGCTGCTTTCCTGTTAAATTATTAAAATGTTAGGTCAGTTAGTTAAATCAGCGACGATGTGTGCCAGATGTGTACTTGTATTACACATTTGCACATGAAGTTATCGAAGGTCATCGATCATTGATCATCGCTTTGTGTCAAAATTGGAATAGTACACGAGTTCGACCTGGGTATAGTATGCATGTCAACCCAGCAGACCCAAAATATTTTTAATACATGTGCACCAATCGAGTTAATTTTTAAGGCACACAGAAGTCCACTCACTACAAACTCAACCGTTATTGAAGTAGTGAATTGATTGGAGAATGGCAATCATTTTACAAAAACAAAAATATTTTCAATTTATCAAAAATTATTGCATCACAACTTGCAAAGATGATAATTGGATAACTGCAATTTTCGTTAAAATTGCATAGATTATATAACTGCTTTTATATAATGTCATTAAAAGTCCTGCTTATGTAAAAGTGCTAAAAGAAATTTTATTCCGTGTGTTATATTTATCACAATACTTACGTGTTATGTAAATCGTAATCATAATTACGTCCAACTCTTTGTATGCAATGTCCTTCCGAACAATACTAAAAATATTATGTAAGTCATTTGAATAAATAATAAAAAAGGAAATATTGTCCAAAACATACCTTATTGTCACCACATTCTGAATGTTCGGCAGCTGGTTCACTGGACCTACATTTACCTTTAACAAAATGTTTATAGTAACACATAAATTCGCTGCACACCCCGTTTTCTGAAGGGCACGCTAACGAATATTCGCCACCTCTCATTTGACACTGGTCTTGTAATGACATCAGCTCACCGGGCATTGGAATGCCGTAAAAACTGTCGTCCTTGGGTTTATTACGGAGACATTTTGCGTTTTCACTTCTGTAAGTTTGTGGAAATAAAATTTACATCAATCAAGTGATTAAGTAAATAAGATGTAAGGAAATCTCTTGCATTTTTCTTATTATTATTACATATTACTTTTTACGATTTACGGCTAAACAAAATTAGCTTAATTAAATAAAACAAATAACGTAATAAATGAAAATTTAACAGTTTTCCCAACTAAAATGTTTTAAGATATTAGAAAATTTCCTTCTCTACTAATTTGCTAATTAGAAATTTTTATAATCGAAAAACGTTTATAAGTACTAATTTACACTATGCAAGTCTTATTGCTAAGCTGATTAGTTTGTTAGGAAAGAGGGACGAGGGGAAAAGAAACGTTACTGTTCCCTTCGTCTCTCTCTCCGTCAAACTAATCAGCTTAGCAATAAGACTTGCATAGTGTAAATATGGACTAAGGGGTTGTATACTCATTTGGGCTGATAATTTTTAGTAATTCGACTACAAAACTCTTGCAGCAAGCTTTTGGCAATACTTTGTTTGCAATGCTATTTATTTCTATTTTAACTTATTTTAAAAACTTACTTGATTGTAATTAAAATAAGATTTCAATCCTTCCAATTGGTAAAAAAAAAAGTTATTAGAAAAATTACTTAGCTAAAAATATTTTGGGCCACAAAGACTTCGGAAAACACATATTTCATATTAATTAAATTTCTAAATATGACTTTACTCAATCAAGTAAGCCTAAAATTTACGAAAGGTCTGTTTGCATTTTTCTTTCATTTTCACATACTGAAATTGTTATTAATAAAAAACAATCAGCTTGTCTTTATTTGGCCTTTTAATAATTATAGTTTAATCAATATTTTATCAAGCTTAAGGCCTTTTATGTTTTTCTCTTTTCGATATTTCGCTAATCTTTCTTTCGTCAAGAAATTATAATTTATAAAAAAAAAACTCAAACTTACTTTAGGAATTCACGCATACTGTTCTTTGAGCACTCTGACCATTGGAAACGCCTGTCATTTTGTTGGGCATATCCCATTATATGACCTTGTCGCGGGTCACAACTTGTAAATTCATCATCATAAGCACTAAGTCTACGAGAAAAAAATAAATTTTTTAAAACACAATTTTAATTAATTAATTTTAACATTTTTCAGCTCATTAATTTGGGACTCAATTCTGAGAATTGCACTTGAAAATAGCCCCAAAATTAAGAACGTGTGCATCATTCGTTTTTTCAAGTTGGCTTCATTAATAGTACGGCCATTAGTACGAATTATTTTGCTCAAGGTGAGTGAAGATGTTCATTGAAATATGAAAGATCTCCTGTTGTTGTTTTAGTTTTTGGTCTAAAATTTGTTTGCGCTTGTTGCTCTAAATGTCCTCTTTCGGCCCATACCATTGGTCCACTCGTTATCGAGTTATAGGCCTTCTTCTGAAAAGTACGTAAAAGTAAAAAAATAAGAACACGGCAACACTGGTAAATTATGCGAACAGTGCCATCTTAACAGTGTTGCCGTGTTGCTAGGATTTTTCTTTTTTAAGCTTACGTACTATTCAGAAAAGGCCTATAACTCGGTAACCAATGAACCGTTTAGCTTTTGGCATGGGGTGAAAGAGAATCAAATAGTAGACTGAAAACTAAAACAATAAAAAAAAAAATTTTCATATTTCATATTTGTGCTGTCATTTTGTGATGTCGTTTTCAAAATGTGTGTTTTTTATATGGAAAGCAATGCCGCACAACGAAAAATATCGAAAATGACAAACGTTGCAATGCCTTAATATTTACCCGGCATTATTTTTGTTATTAACTCAGCAGTTTAATATCTTTGCTTGCATTTTACTTCATTCTAATTATAGTATCAGTGTAAACATGAAAAAATTCCTACAACAGACTCTTGTTCTCTTCTTTTTAAACACGGAGAGAATTTCATAATATTTTGATTCTACAAAGTCGTAATACTTTGTATTACCATGTAAATACACCTTTAAGGTAGAGGTCCATAGCTCGCTTTTTGCGCGTTATGCTTTACACGCGTTTCATCCTCTTGTTTCATTCTATACTTTGTTCGCGTTGAGTTACATGCACTGCTTTTCATGCTCCATTTTATTTTTGTTTTGATCAGCTGTGTGCGTTTGTTTATAAATACTTATAAAGGAAAAATGGAGAGTGAAATTGAGTTTTTAAAAGAATTTGTGGAGTTAGTCGTAAAAGTAATCGATAACTAATATGAAAAATTTGTTACTGAGAAAAGTGTGGTGAAAGTTAATTAAAATACATCGCATTAATGAAAATATTCACATATTTTATTAAACAAGTTTTTTTTTACTAAGAAATTTTTTTGATTGAAAAAAAATAAAAAAATTATCCACGGCAAAATAATATTTATGGATAACGTAAGAAATAAAGTATTATTTAACATCTTTAGCATTCAAGAACAGCTGACTTTCTTTCATGGTGCTTGTAACGCGTGCAAAAGTAGAAAGTAGACCTGCTTTTTGCTCTGAACGCGCCTACGCGTTCTGCGCTTTTTGCAATGTAACTTGTCACATACTATTACATTGATTCTACTTTTTTGACAGATGCATAGAAAGCGTAACGCGCAAAAAGCGAGCTATGGACCTCTACCTTTAGTGTTTACAATTTATAAAAATACTACCATAAACAAGGAAATATATATATGTATGAATGTCTTTCTTTTTAGTATTTAAGAAAAAAAAAAAATCAAAACATACATAAATAAAAAAGTACCAAAAAAAGCAACTCTGCATCGTGCATCTCAATTGCAAAACCATATAATATTTAAAATTTTATAAATATGTATTAAAAAAAACATTATATTCTTAAGTATCATGGTAAAATTATACAAGGTACTTGCACGACTAAAACAAAATTACAACACCAAAAAACACACGCATTTTTTTGGTAGAAACAAACGAATAATTGTCAGAAACAGATGTCTTTTGTTTTTAAAAATAACAATCCCAGAGTAACTAAAGTACAATTGCAGACGCGGCATTCATGCACCAGTATAGTCATTCAGTGTTGCCAATGTGTGTGTAGGCCTTGTAATGACATTCATGTATAATCTGTGTGTAATTATACACACACATATATATACATATATCTTTAACATTTAAAAATAATGCTTGAGCATAAATATTTACTGCCATATTCTTAAAAAATATTTCAGGTTTATTAAACACTTATTTGACATACATATTTCTGTGGGAAATTTGTCAAATTAACCTGTAATAAACTTAAAATATTTTTATGAATACGACAGTTATAAATTAATGCATATAGAAAAAGAATCAAAACGAAATTGTTCTATAATGTTTTGGTGAATAGTTATTAAAAAAACAAATGTCATGTCATTGCTAATTATTGCCTCCTGTCGTGGTAAACGACTTGAAGCTTGGTTACTTTCTATTGTAGACTCATGTTTTTTTTATATTTTATATTTGTAACAAATAATAATTTTTTGGAAAGTCCAAACAAAACCTGAAATTATTTATATATGTATATACTTACAAATGAGATATTTCGTGAGCAGTTATAATTGTGTTAGCGTAACCTCCATTATCATGAACTATAAGAGCACTGTTGACCACTTTATTTATTTCGTCCACGTTACAAGCTCCACTTCTTTGGGCGACGATACCTATTTGGAGATAAAAAAATAAACAAAAATGTTAATATATTAATAATCACATGATAGATAATGAAATAATAGAAATCTTAAGGCCCTAATTGCCTAAATCACATCACGAAATTGATGTTTAGATGAAGTCCTAAAAATTTTAAAAAGGGTATTTGTATTTTTCATACAAATTCTTCACAGAAGAAAAGCAAACAAATTCAGGTTTTGCTTGGCCTTTCATAGTTTTTGGAATTTGTATGAAAGACAAAAAAACAAATTTTCGATATGCTCTCTCTCGCGTTAATATCAATTTGGTGACTTGTTTTAAGTGCCCTGTAGACAATCAAATAAATTCATCAATCACATAGTTGTGTGCGTGCTGTCATGTCTTTTCGTCCCATAAATTATTTTTTTTCGCAAATTATTATTGTATGCCAGCAGTTTTTTTCATGTTTCGTTTAAGTGTGGGTTTTTTTTCCCAAAGAAAAGCACTTTTGTTCTTGATCGCACAGATGTAGAAAAAAATTGACGTGGAGATAGATAATTTAAATGTGAATAATATTTATTTAATGGACTTGTTAATCAAGGTTTTTTTTTTTTTTTTTTTTTTTTTTTTTTTTTTTTTGATACCAAGATTTTTAGAATAATTTTTTGGTTAAAAAGAGAACTGCATTTGCCGCTAATAACGACGAAGACATACTTGCAACCGCACGCAACGATTAATACACACGCTTGATTTTTTACTTCATCATCTCTAGGGCCAATTAGGCCCTAAACCCAATAGTTTACGAAATTTTTATGATTACACAACTTAAGGCCCCAATCACCGAGTGGGAATTGTAGAGAAAACAAAAACAAAATTTCTAATATATTAACATTATAGTAATGATAATAATCATAATCAATTTTCGTTTTCGAAGCGATTTCAAACGAGTGCTAGAAGATAAAAAATTATTAATTTAATAATGAAGATGTCAAAGGAATTTTATCAAAAATTATTTAAAAAAAAAATAATTTTTGTTTGCCCTGTTTTTCTTCATACATATTTTTTCATCTTTTTGTTAATTTATTAGTGTTATAAATAAAATAACACAATTTTTTTATAATTGAAAACTTTAATTGATAATTTAGCAATTTTTAGAAATTTGATTAAATCCTCAAAATTCAAAGTTATTTAAAAATGTTTATTTGTTTTTGGAAACTTATTGAAAAAAAAAACACCATAGCGAGTATTTTATCTTTAAATTTGAAATTTTGTTTTTGCAATCTAAAACTTTGCCATTGTTTACACTACGAAATTATGCTTTCAGAAAGTGTGAGTGAGAAACATGGTACATGCTTTTTTTTCTAATTCGCAGTTGTGAACATAAATTTTTTTTATTGAAGATGTAAATGCTTTTTTTTAAATTTAATTTGTATTTTCATATTTCAGTTTTTCGTAATTTTTTTTTTTTAATTTTTTTTTTGAAAACTTGTTTGTTTCTATTTTGATTCGATTTGGCTAAAGTTTGCAAATTTTGGTAAATCAAAATGATAATTTTTAAAGAAAAAAATTGCACGAAAGGCAATTCTAAATGGCAAACAGGCACTAGCAGGCCAAACACAAGAAGGTGAAGCGCAGAAAGTGACAATGAGTACTCAAACAAAATATACATATGTAAGTAAATAGTCTTAATTTTATCAACTGCGCATAATCCTTCCTAATTGTAAGGCAAACAATATTTACGCTCACATATTTTTTCTCAAGCAAATATGAATAAAGCCGATTCCAACATACAGGAACATCTCTACTTTGTTTATGCAAAAAAAAAAACTAAAAAAGAACTAAAATACCCTACAACTAAAAATAGAAAGGCACATGCATATGAAACTATTTGACTCTCTCTCATACTTTCAGTCTTTGTATGCTTGTACACAGGCTATGTATGTTTAATCAGTCATAACAAAAAAACAGGTATACTCGGGATACAATCATATGTGTACATAAAATGGAATGTAAAATTTGTGGATTTGTGTGTGACTTTAAATATATGTACGTTTCATGTGTGTATGTAAATAAAATAGCCCTGTATGCACGCATATGTAGTCGATTTATTAGTCAGAATATTTTTATATTCGAGCGTGTGATTGTAGCTCAGTCCATAAATTTTGGTTGATGTCTTTTGTGCAGTGTAATTTTAAAAATATGTATAAACATACATAGTTGTTGGATGTTTATAGTTATACGTATTCGGTTTAAAACTTATGCGTGTATTTGCATTTTGCAAGTTTTTATTTTTAGCTGCACGCATCCATGGACCATGGTTGTTTGACGGCCAACACTCAGAGAGTACTTAAAACGCTACTTTTGTCAATCTCTGGTGTAGCGTGCTTCGAAAACAGCATGTTGTTACGTTCTGCTAGTTTTTGTTAGAATATGTACTTACAATTGCCTTGGCTGTTATTTGTTCTTTTAAAAATCATCTAATGAAATTTAATTTACGAATTTTAGTCTAATCGAATCAAAACATTTGATTTTTTTTATTATGTCAGAAAAATTAACTCATTAACTCAATCATAACTCAAAAAACTAGTTTGGTAGAAAACACGTTTAAAGTTTTCAACTTACATACAACTCAGTGAAGGCATGAACAAATATTCTTCTCTCTCATAGAGATGATAGTACATGCTATTTATATGAAATTTTTACGCAAGATAAAAAACTAAATTCATTATTAAATTCTGCATTATTAACTCAAAGAACTAATTTTTTGAGTTATGAAACTATTGAACTGAATGTGCGATATTTACCTTGGATTTTTAATTATATTTTCGCGAAATAAAACTAGTGGATTGATTGAAATTGTTTTTCAATTTTGTTTCTTACCTGCTGTGCTTTGTATATTGCAATCAAGTGAGGGAGAACATCGGCACAATTTATGTCTAAATTAAAAAGTTTGCATTTGAAATTAAAAAATTAATAAAAAGTAATTTTTCTTAAATACGTAAGTATATGTATGTATTTATTTATTGTATGTTCAAAAATGAGCTAACAATAAGTATTCAAATCTTAAGTCTAGATCAGAGGCAAGCAAAATGTCGCCCACGTGTACTTCGTTATTCTCTTATTTACACGTACTTAAGCAAACGTATGCAGAAAACAATTCAGGGCCTAATTCCTGCACTCGTGAACGAAATTGCATTCGAGTAGAAATTAATTTCGATAGCAAGAAATTTGCCGATGATGTCACTGGATACCAAGCGAATCGAGTTTTTGTTTCAGTGTTGGAAGAATGCAAATAAATTCATTTAACAACACTGAATAAATTGTAAGCAAAAACATATGTTTCTATATAAATATGTATGTGTGCAAAACATATGTATGCCAAAAAAAAAAAGAAAGGAATATAAATGGTATTCTCATTCTTATTTAATTAATAACTTAATAATAATTAATTAGTGTAAAGTTAGGGAATAGAGCACTAGCCATATTTTCAATTCTTTTATTGGTTAATTTTTTATTTATCCTGACAACTGTTGGACAAAACAATCACCCTTATTCCAGTTGTCGGCATCGACGTCACATTAACATAACATAAAAAAAATGCTTTGCTTAATATAAAAGTGAAGTTTTATTAGTACTTTTTCAAACAGCAAGAAGGAATTCACACGAAAGTTGTGTTTTTCTTTATGGAATTTAGTCTAATTGTTTGCAAGTTGACTTATATTGACATATTGAAAAAGAAAAACCAGTTTCACACTTTCATTGAAATAATACCATCTCTTATAGAATGAGATACAACACGACGAAATATGTACTAAGTCCATATTTACACTATTCAAGTATTATTGCTAAGCTGATTAGTTTCTTAGAGACGAGGGGAAAAGAAATGTTACTGTGCCCCTCGTCTCTCTCTCCCTCAAACTAATCAGCTTAAGCAATAAGACTTGCATAGTGTAAATATGGACTAAATGAAAGGGTAAGCCCCATAGAATTTGAAGACATATACATTTTGTCAGAACTCTCTTAGCGAAATTTTAGCAATTCACAGAAAAGAAACAACACTTTATTTTGTCTAAGTGTTTTAAATGAATAAATCATTGTGCACTTCAAATAAAACAAAATCTTAAAAACAGAAGCAAAAATTTTAGTTACCTTACGGCTTTAGGTTGATTGGAAAAAAAAATTTAATGCGAAATATCATAGAGCAACTCAAACACTTCCCTTTGAACTAATTAAAAAAAAATTATAAATTTGAAGAGCTATATTTTATTAACTGATGCCGATGAGGCTTCCGAGATAGTAAAACGTACCAACTGACATCCGGTTATTAGCGTTTGGGACTATATACTAGATACAGTATCCAACACAGTAGTGTTACCGGAGTCCATTTCCATAGTTAGATTTGTTTTATACAAATTATTATAAAAATTATTAACTTAATAAGCATACAGCAAATTTATATACTAATTTTTAATGTCTAATTTAATTTTCACAATTCAAATGAAAGTTTTTAATTAAATTTTCCTTCTGTTTTACTATTATATTGCAAACTTATTAAATTTCATACAAAACAAACCTAAAATACATAAAAAATTCATGGATTTTTTTATGTGCAGTTTTTTCACTTGAAAATCAGTTTTTTTCTTCCAAATTTACAGTTTTTCAAAAAAATATTATGGCAACGCTGAGCGTGCGCTACTTTGCGCGGCTCTGGTCTAGAATCTAGCGGCCCTGTTCTGTAAACCGAATCAGAAGAAATTTCTCGTTTTCAAAACGAAATGAAAGTTTTGGTGTTCTCTAAACTGAATTCACATAGTCTTACTCGGTTTTAAATCGAGTAAGCATACCTGCTCGACAGTAAATTGAATATTTTATTATTCCAATAAATCACTGAAGAAACATCAACAAACCATTATCATTAACAATTTGAGATCGTTAGTCCCAAATTATAAGCAAATTATATGCAGTTTGATACATTTAAATGTACAAAATTGGTTTTAAAAACACTCTTAACGTTTGTTTCCAGTTTTACTCCAAGAATGATGAAAAATTATTTATATGAATAAAAACACTTTTTCTGTCAAATATTTAGAATTGTTCATTTTCAATGTTTATTTTTTATTTAAAGTGTGATTTCTTTTATTAAAACTGACTTTGACGTTCAAATATTCTATTCAACTTAATTTCGAATTCACCAAAGCGAGTAATTTGTAGAACACCAAATAATATTTCTCGGTTTACAGAATAGACCCGTATAATATAAATAAAAGATAGATAGTAAAGTTAGTTATGCGAACTTACCCAGTCATGATTGCAGCTATATCATACTTCGGTAATATTTTGTTTCCGAACAAATACTTACTAAGATCATCCAAAGCGTCATTTTGACAAATAAAACCATTATAATTACGATTATTTCTCAAGTAGGGTGTATCTTCAGGACTCTTAAAGTAAAAAAATAAAACTTAAATATGTTTTCAAATTGATTTTCGTTATACGAGTAGTATGTTTCCACTATACGGGCTTCGCTCTCTATTCATGCTTCACACCATAAAAAAGTATGAGAGCGAATCAAGTATATTCAATATGAATCTACTCGCGAAGCACGTAAAATTGGTATCTTCTCTAACTTTTATCGCAAAACAAAAATAGGTATATGTGTATGTGTGTGTGAACAACTACAAACACACCAAACGCACGTGTGTATGATATGGATGTATGTGTGAATATACATAAAAAATTCCAAAACGAAGGACGAATGCTCAGTGTAATAAACAGCACGATTCGTAAACATGATTATAGAAGCGAAGCATGGGATTCAACTCGTATTGGGAACATAGCAGTAGTGTTTCAATGAGTTGTCTACGATAATTAAAATATGTGATACAACGAATGTTGACGAAGTGTGTGGCTGCACTAGTGTTGTCAATTATTCGTGTTTTATGCTTGTTCGCATAAATCTTAATGTTTTTTTTATTCGAATAGGTTATAGCGTCAGGAAGGAAAACCCGACTTATTTTTATATATTAGATTATGGATTGCAACTGGGCACCCAGCTGAAATTAAATGCATTATTATGTATGATAACTTTCTCCAGTTACCAAAAATACATACATACATATATTGAAAATATGACAGGCTGGCAACTGAAAAAAATTTTTCACAAAGCTTCAAAATATAAGGAATGTAAGTACTAAAACCTGCCAGCTAAAGTTCACTTGCCATCCATAATCGAGCCATTGACCATATAATTCTTTAAAATACTTAAATGCATTATCACTTACTTTTGAAACTATAACGTCAACAATGTTAATTTTTACTTTAGGATCAAATAGCACGCTAAATCGCTTATCAACAGCTTTAAAATAAGACAAGAAATAGCTGCGCACCTGAAATTAAAAAAAATGAAATGAAATGAATGAAATTTTATGTATACTATTAAGAGAAAAACAGTCCAAAATTTTTTAAATAAAGATACAGTGCGAGCTGGAGTTGTTCAGCCACCGGTTACTGTAACACGCCAACCACATTACACACTTAAGTGTTTTTATAAGTGCAACTTTAAAAAGAAATTGTTCACGCTGAGTGCAACCTTCTTTTGCTTATTTATTTTTTTATCTTATGCTATTTTTTTTAATAACATTGTTGTGGCAAGTACATATTTAAGGTCTCACTAAATAATTCATCTCCAAAATGATTTCCATACAGACAGACAGTTAGTGCTGTTTTGTTTTACGGCCTGTCCCATTGAAATGAACAATAAATTAAGAAAATTTGTTTTTGTTTTCAATATAAGTAATCGATCGACCGTTATTCTCTTTATACTTCATAGATCTGCTTAATATATGATTTTTTTTATATTATATTAAAATTATAAAAATAAATTAATCAAAGTTAAATAGCAGTTTGTGAGCGTGGCGTTGGCTGAAGTAGTTAGCACGTTGACTACAAAACCGAAGGCCCTGGGTTCGAGGCCGGTCTCTGACAGTCATTAAATAACAACACCACGTATTTTTCTGATGTGCATTATTGTCCCTCTGTATCAGTTGTTCTAGGAAAGTTTATTTGATGAAGGCATAGTCACTGGTCACTGAAATATACCGCCTTCAGCCGATACTAATCCTAATGTAACACCAGAGCGCCCTCCTTCATCGGAATTGTGTAGCAACCAATAAAATCAAATGGCTACTCAACACAGCTGAAAAATTTAATACGATTCATTGCCACCAGAGGCGCTGCAACACTGCACTATTAAAAACGTGAAATAAGCAGGAAACACCTAGTGAAAAAAGTTGGCATTCGTTGTCTGAGTGTTACTTTTCTTTAAAAAAAAAAAAATAAGTTTTCAGTGGTTCGATTTCCTTTCTTTTACGCAACTCGAGCTCGAACTGTATATTTATGTATATTTGTATGTATTTGAAAAAATCAAATATGTATGGCAGACTATGTAAACAAATTATAAAATACTTGTGTGATTGACTTTATTTTATTATTCTTAGTCCAAAAAATCATCCTTCCTTATTCCAATTGTCAACATTGACGTCCTGTCAATACAATACCAAATACCCGTTGTCGAAAACCAACTGACTGCTATTGGCAGGCTCATACTATTTTCTAGACCTTAGAGGACCGAAATATACAGTCAATAGCACCAAATTGTTCTAGAGAACGAGTAGACAAGCCCCAATTTTTTGGTATTGTATTGATGTGACGTCGATGTTGACAACTGGAAGAAGGGTGAATAAATCAACTTATAATTTATAAAATTGAAATAATGAATAAATTTAACGAGCGGTTATCAATACTTTGTATTCCGCCTTTATATAAATATTTTTTTTTAGTTTTGTCAATTTACCTCAGATTCGCTTTCATTTTTCCAATGATAAAACTTATCATCTGCAATTACCAACACTTCTAGATAAGCATACTCAGATTCATAAGTTTGATAACCTTAAAAAGAAGAGAAAGGGAAAATTAGTAAAAATCTATAAAGTTTTATTTATTTAATATAAAGCATTTCGAAATAATAAACCATGCTAGCCTAATGCTGAGTGCACAGTTGGTCTTTATTTTGTTGTAATTTTATAGTGTCATTTTCAAAATGTGTGTAATACCGTTCACATTATATATTTCGCATGCAACGCAATACCACACAGCGAAAAATATTGGAATTGGCAAACTTTGCTAGTGGCAACACGAAGTCACAAAATGTCATATTTTTTATTTCAGTTATAACGAACTAGCATATTGCCCGCTACTTTGTTCAGATATAAAAGTGAGCGAAACTCGTTATTTTGATATTGTGGTCAAATGATATCTTCTTCATATTGATTCATTAAACCAACTCATAAAGCTCTTTTATTTGGGACCCATATTGATAGGTGTGTTTCTTGTTCTAGTCATTTGAGAAATTCGTTATATTATTTTTATAATGTATGTACCAACCAAGTACTTTTATTTGAAATCCATATTGATGTACATAAATGTTTTTGGAATTTCAGTCTATTTGCTTTAGTTTTGGAGATATAAAGTTGCAGATTTGACCCATTTTTGCCCCTGTTTAACCTTTTGCATTCGAATTTCGAAAAACCCGTTCTCAGTGGATAAGAACATGCTCTACATCCACTGACTCAATTGTATGTTTCCACCGACTTTATTATTATTATTTTTAAATTTATTATCATTAAAATTACAATAAACTTAACTAAAGAAAACAGAGCACTAGCAACTACTGGCTATCGGCTACTTTAAATTAAGTGATTTAAGTAAATCATTTCAAAGTGTTTCCACCGAGCTTGTGAGTGATTTGTTGTTCGAATTTTCGTATTGAATTTATGCAAGTGCTTTATAAGTTGGGCGCAGCAGCTGTAATGTGAATTTTATTCACATGTAGTTGATATTTAATGTAATTTTTTCGAAATTGTCATTCACTATTGATGGATAACCCAGGGATGGAGTTTGTAATTTTAAAAGCAACGCAGGGCTGCATAGAGTGCATAAATTGAGTTCGAAATATAGTATTTTCGACATTATTTAAAACAAATCAACTACTTTGAGGTGATTTATCCATATGCAAAATGTATGCTAAATCATGTATAAATTAACATGATTTGAACAAATGGAAACATACTAAAAGACTATAAAATATTATCTTAAAAACTATAACGGTCATTCCCAAAACAAATTATGTAGTTTGTATTTCAAAGTTTGTTTTAACGTATATTTAAACCCAAATAATTTTTTTTTTAGAATACAACAGTAAATGTTTACAGCAACACGATTTAACAATGAGATAAATATAATAAAAAGTTAATAAAACTAGTTACAACAACACAAAAGTTTAAAAGCGCATTGAATATTTATATGAAACTTACCAACAAAAAATTTTACATTATCGTAATTAATACGATAATGCAGTCGATACAAAGATACAAGAGATTTTGTGGAAGAAGAAAATGTCTAAATTTTTCAACTTTCCGCTGTAATAAAGATGAATTTTCGAAAACCGTGCTTCAAAAAGTGGGTGGGGTCCACCTCTTAAAATTTAATATTATATTCCCAGGAAAATTTTAAAACACTTTAGGCATTTAAGTTGATACACTAACTATTTAATTCCTATTTCATATTGAAAGATTTGTGAGATTTTTTTACAAGCTTTTAAAAATTTTTAACTTACCCAATTCATTTTCATTTTGCCAATTGGCCATATAGCCCCGCTGAAAAGAGAAAAATAGACATCAGTTATTCAACAATAAACATAAATAGCAAATAATTTAACAGGAATTAGCCTTTAACTACTGAGGTGAAATTTTTGGACATACCTTGGACCGTGGTGGTAAATTTTACCCCATTTAATTTTCGCAAAAATATTTAATGCAAACTGACTTTATTTAGATAACTTTTTTTAAATATAAGAAAGAGGCAGCATTCTTCATTCAGAAAAATAAGGTTTTGATAAAAAAAAGTTTTATAAAATGCAACAAAACGGGCAGTTTATTGTAGAGACATTTTGTTAACCCTAAAAATAGCACTTCCTGAATTGAAAGAAAAAAACATGAATTTGAAATTAATCAAAAACTTAAATGCAACTTTTTAATAGCCAAAGGTATGAGCTTAGTAAAATAATAAGAGATCACAGAAGGAAAATAAGTTGTAGGAACTGCGGGTCAACCTGTTGGTGGTTTTTTTAATTCATTTAAATCTGTGTTTGCACAGTGTACGTACATTAGCTTATATATATATATATATATAAATTTGGTGGCTTTACATTTTAGCCTTTATATCAACATTTTCAGGGCATAGATTTTTATTTTAGGTCAAAAGCTGTCGATTTATCTGACTTCGCTATAACAGTAACCTTTAACTGCGGAGGTGGTGGTAAATTTTACTCCGACTTCCTCTTTCTTTAAAACAATTCTCTTATTGCTCAACCACTGAATTTCTTTACAAATTGTTTGTTACGTAGCCAATAGATTCTTTTTTCGATAGTATAGAAATAGATCTTGAAAAGGTTTCTTAAAAATGCTAAAATAGTTTCTTTGAAAAAAAAAATACGTAAATACGAACGTGTGGTAATTTTTACCCCAGGGTATAGATATTTTGGATCAGGCTATACAACATCTACCAAAATAAATCAGAGTATGAAGGACGACGATATAGTCGTAGGAATACACTAAAAAGGATAAACTACTAGAGCACAATTGGAAAAAGGAGTTTAAAAAAATTTAAAGGCGGGGTAAATCTAGCACGAAAAGGACTAATAAGTTGGCATCACTGCTTATACTAGTTCTTTCGCTCACACTACAAAATTATATGGTACATGCCATGGTATATCTGTTTTGGCTATACTAATAAGTATACAAATGCCTATAGTATGTATGCTAAAACTGTAAAGGCTCAGTTAGCCAACTGTAATGTAATGTAACTGTAACAGTAGGAAACAGCTGATTGATATTGTTATGTGAAAAGTAATGGAAATGGTTACAGAGATGTAATGTAACGTGACACACTTTACATATAAAAATATCGATCAGCTGTTTCCTACATTACAGTTACATTGCACTACAGTCGGCTAACTGAGCCTTAAAGCCTTGACAGTTTGTCAACTATGTATGTATCTATGTATGTATATATACACATACATATACAAAACTAAATAAATAAGAAAAAGATTGAGAAATTGTCATTTGTTTACTTCACGTGTTTTATTAAGAAAAAAAAAAATACGAAAACAACTTTTTAACATTTCAATAGCGAATGTGAAAACTTTTAAAATCGAAAATTTTTATCGCTCTGTGCAACACAGGATGCCGAATAAATCTTAGATTTTAATTACATGTGGTAATTTTTAAAGAAAACATATCAAAAAAAATTTTAATTATTCTGGCAAACACTAGCAGAACAGAACAACATGCTATTCAAAAGGCCCTGCATCTTCAGTTCGCGTATTTGATCCACCCTGGGTGGAGTGTCTGTTAATGCAAACTTCAGGACTACATACAAATTTAACATCATACTCGTAAATGGAATACGTAAATTGTTTTGATTCTTCATATCACATTTGATTGAAAGATTTTTTTAAAGAAAGCTTTAGTACATATGTATACCTTCGCTAATCTGCAACAGCCTTGCCATTCTTGTTCTTTCCCAATCATGTATAGGGTGTTTTTTATTGAGGTATAGAACTTTAAGTTGGCATCACTTTTTTAACTGGCGGCCATTTTGTCAGCTGTCAAGTGATTAATATTTAGTTTGGTTTGCCATTTCATCATGAACAGGTTGACAAAAGAACAACGCTTGCAAATCGTGCAAATTTATTTCGAAAATAATGGTTCAGTTCGCGAAGTTTACCGCAAGCTCCGTCCATTTTATGGTCGACATAATCGTCCATCAGAGCAATTAATTCGGTTAACCATGGATCGTTTTCGCACTACGTTTACTCTATGTGATAATACGCATCCGCTGAAGTCGCTCGTCTACGCCAACAAACCAGAAACGTTAGGGGACTTGGAAGCCAACATTCGTGGCGTTATTGCCAACATACGGCCCCATATGCTCGAAAAAGTGGTTGAAAATTGGACCTGTAGAATTGGCTTTATTCGAGCCAGCCGCGGCGGCCACATGCCCGAAATCATATTTAAACGTTAATGGCATAAAATTATCCTTCCAATAAAGCCAAATTGATGGACATTAAAACGATTTTCTTGTGTTTTATTTCAATTCGAAGTTCTATACCTCTAAAAAAACACCCTATACATGGCTACTCATTTTCTTTTTCTCTTTTTGTTTTACTTAAGAGAAGTGGGGTAAAAAATATAATTGTTTAATTTTTGGCAGTATAAAAACTTCTCGCTCGCTACAGAAACGTTCTGAAAATCTTGACACCATCCGTTCTCAACTTGCGAGCAAATGTTCTCACAACGTTCTCGAGTTTTATAAATGCAATAAGAAAAAAAGCTTGAGTTTTTTTAGCACTAAAATCGGTGAATTATTTTTTAAGAACACAAGCTGTTGTTGTATAGAAAGTAAATTTGGAAATTCGCAGTCTTTTCTTTAAAAGTACAGGGAATGGAATACTTACATTAATACGTGATTCACATGTTGTAATTGCTAACAATAGCACAGCCAATAAAATGATAATCAAATGCGACATAGTTGTTTGATTTTCCTTATGAAAATACTGTTGGAAAAATAAGTGTATGTACTCGTATCTAGAATATCTTGCGGGCGACTGAAAAGAAACAAAAAATATATATTCATCAACAGGGATTTTTATTAGGGTAAAAATTAAAGAATTTGAATGAAAATGGAAACGCTTTCTGTGTGGGTGGGGGATGTGTTCGATTCCCACCAAGGACTTCGGGCTGTTGCACTGTAAAGGGTGAAGAAGGTCTTTGTTACAATGCTCGCCAAAATAAGTTACCATATAATTGCAATTGTATTTGCAAAGTTTAATAATAATAAAAGAAAACAAAAACAAAATTATAGTCGGATCTTCTCGCAGGCCTTTAAATAAGTTGCTCGTTTGGTAAGCGCTGCAATAAAGAAACGTACAAGCCATTGACCGTAACGGTTATAAGTTTCATTTTAAAAATTACTTTTTAATCATTATTTCTTGATTATTATTTATTCCTCAGAAAATAAAAGTTATTTTTGGCGTTTTTAAACTAAATAAAATATATAAAAAAAAATAAATTAAATATAACAGACTCTGACGATAACTTTCGCTTAATTTTAGTTTTACCGCGGAAAATGCGCTTTTTATAGTTTAAAAATTATTTTATTAGAAAAAATAAAAATATGTTTTTTATAGTGTTTGAGTAACGATTTTTTTTTATAATTTCAGACAAGTTGTTTTGGCTTACAACAGGTAAGTTAATAAAATTCACATAAAAATTACAAAAATTTAGTAAAGAAATGTAATGTTATAAATAATGTTATGTCATATCAAGATCGCCATGTAATGTTATTTTTTTTTTTTTTTTTTGCTTATGGGTTGTTAGGTTTCTACATGAGCACAGTGCTAAAACGTCTTTGAATACGATTTTGAGAAAAAGAGGTTTCAAACGATTACGTTATGCATTAAATAAAGAAACTATTGATTGTTTTGATGTTGTTCATATTAAAGACACTTTTAATATATATGTATATCGTGGAATAACCGTAAAAAGAAAGCTTAAGCGACATCATTTTCGAACTCTATTTTTTTGGAGAAAAAAGATGTCCAAAAAATGTGTCGGTTAAGCTTTTTTTTGCGGTTACGATTGATTTGCTTTTTTTTTTTTGTAATTATTTTTTTTTTAAGTTGCCCCGTTTTTCCATCGAAATCCCCACTTTGGGCCCCCTTTTAAAATTTTACAACAGTAATGCTGCTGCTGACATTAAAGTTCGCATCTCTCTGTAAGCCGAAATACATGTGACAATTTTTTAGAAACTAATTGCAGCAAATACAATTGTAAATTATTATGACAAACACTAGTAGAACGGAACAACATGTTGTTTTCGAAGGCCACTGTGTGTGGTGTCAATTAGTGGAACGAAATTCTCATTCCTATATACATACATATGTATATATTTATCAGTGCAAATGTAATTGTTTTGATTGTGAATTGTATTGATTTATTGTAATCCAAATTGTTGAAAGCTCTTTTATATGTAATGAAAGCTCAAACT
Organism: Nowickia ferox; assembly: GCA_936439885.1. Classification (NCBI taxonomy): domain Eukaryota; kingdom Metazoa; phylum Arthropoda; class Insecta; order Diptera; family Tachinidae; genus Nowickia; species Nowickia ferox. The sequence continues at coordinate 9,572,839 of OW387027.1, read as the reverse complement.
TACCATGCCTAAATTACAACGGTCTTGTAGTTTTGTTGTTTGTTCTTTACTAATCATGCAAATGTCTGTTAATTTGCTTATTTTTGTTCTATGTACTAGGTTTCACTTATGTTCCGTTTATAAGCAACACAAATTGTTTTTTTAAAGAGCTGTTTTCGAAAGTCATATCTTGTTTTTTTTAGTCGCTTGGATGAAAATGATTCAATGTTACAAAAATGTAAAAATGTTTTCGTTCGTTATTTTTAAGAATGTGTACATTTATTAATTTTCGGAAAACAGGTTGGTAAAATTAGCTATTTACATTTATATACATACATATGTATATTAATATGAAATACAAAAAATTGCACTTCGGCATACAATAGTGACATCACTGGCTTATTAAGATCACTTACAGAGCGTCTACAACTGCGATTAACTCTGACATAATACATATGTTGAGAGAACTTAGGCAGAATAACGATATTTCTCTTCATCTCATACAACAGGAACACGTAATTTTACTTTTCTTATATAACATTTCATTTAATGCAAATTCTCATTGAGTTAACAGGAATAAGTTTTTATAATTATTTATTTTGTTTTCACTTTTTCGCACAAACTTTAATTTATAAATCAAATTAAACACATTTAGGGCCATTTTCACAACGATACAAAAGTAAACTTTAAGAATTTAAAACCAGTATTTTGTATTGAAATACTAGTTTTAAAACTCTTAAAGTATATTTTTATTCATTGTGAAAATTTCCCTTAAACATATAAAATCCCAGAAATTTTGTCCAAAACATTGTTTTTCATTTATTTTAATAAACACTCACACATGCATACTAATTTATTTTCATGTACGTGTGCTTTTTGACAGTTCATCTCATGAGATTGTTGTTATAGGATTTCTTATAACATCGCTCTTATAAAAAATCTTATAAGATTGAGATAACACTAATTTGAAGTCAAGACGTAACATAATTCTCTCTGCGATTGAGTTTGACGCTCTTATCTTACATATTATGTTAGGTGTAGACCATATGTTAGTCCTAGTTTACACTATGCAAGACTTATTGCTAAGCTGATTAGTTTGAGGGACAGAGAGACGAGGGGAACAGAAACGTTTCTTTTCCCCTCGTCTCTCTCTCCTAACAAACTAATCAGCTTAGCAATAAGACTTGCATAATGTAAACTGGGACTTAACAACGTTATGAAATTCTGTTTTATACAGTCTGAGAGGTACCCGTCTAAATGGCAGTAAATTTCGGTATTGTATTGTGTTTCTTTACGCTACGACCACACGAGCAATTTGTTGTGTCTTAACGCAAGCAATAACGCCGGCAGAATGATGACGTCAAATTGCTTGTGTTCAACAATGTATTTAGAGGTGGCGAACACGTACATTCAAATATATTTGCTTTTATGCATATACATACCTAAATTATCCTTTATTAGATCTTTTGCTAATTTTAAATTTAAATTTTATTTATTTTATTTATTTAAAACATTTTTTCTTACTTTTTTGTTTAAAACACATACTCATACGGTCCACACGCTGATATCTTGTGTCGGCAATCGAATTTGACAATCATGTATATATCTATAATCTGTGTGTAATTCTACTTTGGGTTCTATTTTTATTTATTTTTGTTTTAATTTTAACCTATACAAAAGATGTGTAGTGTAATTTTCTACAATGTGTAATTGGAGACACAACCATGTGTAATTTCATTGGAAACACTGTGTTCATTTTATTCACACACATACACTAACATTTTTGCAGCTTGTAAACAAAGTTTGACATCTTTCTGCATTGCATACATTAACAGGCTGGGCTTGTGCATGTACCTTGTACAGGGTGTTTTTTTAGAGGTATAGAACTTCGAATTGAAATAAAACACAAGAAAATCGTTTTAATGTCCATCAATTTGGCTTTATTGGAAGGATAATTTTATGCAATTAACGTTTAAATATGATTTCGGGCATGTGGCCGCCGCGGCTGGCTCGAATAAAGCCAATTCTACAGGTCCAATTTTCAACCACTTTTTCGAGCATATGGGGCCGTATGTTGGCAATAACGCCACGAATTTTGGCTTCCAAGTCCCCTAACGTTTCTGGTTGGTTGGCGTAGACGAGCGACTTCACATATCCCCAAAGAAAATAATCCAATGGTGTCAAATCACACGATCTTGGTGGCCAATTGACAGGTCCATTCCATAATTGCTCTGATGGACGATTATGTCGACCATAAAATGGACGGAGCTTGCGGTAAACTTCGCGAACTGAACCATTATTTTCGAAATAAATTTGCACGATTTGCAAGCGTTGTTCTTTTGTCAACCTGTTCATGATGAAATGACAAACCAAACTAAATATTAATCACTTGACAGCTGACAAAATGGCCGCCAGTTAAAAAAGTGATGCCAACTTAAAGTTCTATACCTCAATAAAAAACACCCAATATAATTTTACCATGATCATTTCTGTAAGAAATTTATCATATAAAGGGTGGATGAAATATCAAGAATTGAGCTGTCATCCTTTGACATTTATTTAGTAAAAAAATGGGAAATTTTAACCATGCAACGCTACAGTCTTGAACAAAGAATTTTGATTGTTAAATTTGTGAATTTGAATTTGTTGAACAAACCAGAGACAACTGACGCTCTGAAAGATGAAATTCGGCGCTGTATTGACGAGATAAGCGAAGCTTTTGTTGCAAAATGTTGTTAAAAATTTTATGAAAAGAGGGGACGTCTGCCGAAGTGCTAGAGGTGAACATTTGCCCGACATTCCATTATTAATTCCCATATTTCTACTTTACATTCGTATCCAAGGAAAAGTATTTTTAGGCCAATTTACTTTACTTCTTAACCTTAAATTTGCCCACACTTTATAAGATTTTAGAAAAAAAATCGCATGTGTTTTGAAAAAATGTGATTTTCAGAACACGTTTCAAATTTTATACAAATACTGCCGGTTACGCGTTTTAAAATTTTACACTAATGAACAAAAATGCGCGGACAATAAAAAATACCTAAGCAACATCACAAAACATACAGAAGTGTTACGAGACGGAAGATAAGGATATTTTTCTGTTTGTCTCACTTTTCCTCAAATTTTGTCGGTGTTTTTGTTTTGATTCTTCTTTTTATTGCAATAGAACTACAACGCTTTTTATTAGCTGTGTTAATTGGCAAGTAGTAATACACTACAATATTAAATACACTATATTTTTCTCTTTTTTCCACGAATTTTAAAAAACCTGATTGAAGCTTTTTTTACCTGTCAATTTCTTCATTTCTGTGTATTCTGTGGCAACATGAATGCATTTTTTTTTTTGATATGTGGAAACCAAATAAAAGCTATAAAGAAAATTTTTCAGTGTTAAAAACAAACAAAAAATTTAAACTCTAGGTTCTATATACATAGTGCAATGTTTTTAATGTTGGTTCTAATTTCCGAAGCATTCGAATTTACGAGAGTTCTAATTTACTCTAAATCTCACGTTATATCTTGAGTTATTTTGTTTTTAATGGAAAAATGGTTTTAATGGAAAAAGTAAAATCTACGTTTTAACTTTTAGCCAGTTAGTCTCTTTTAATATACTTATATACATACATACGTATGTATGTACTCGTATGTATGTACATACATAGTATATTGCCTTTTTCTCGAAAGTTCATACTTATTTATATTCACACTTACTTTTTACTTTATTTCTCAATTTGTATTTAATTTGTTTTTCAGTAGTACTTACAATTGCTTTCACAGAGTGATAACTTATTGTTACAAGAAAAATTCCGAGTATTGTGATCGACTGCTTGGAGTTATGGGCTCACACTAAAATTACTCTTGGTTTCAGAAAACCACGTAAACTACTTACCAAATAATGAACTACTAAAATGAATATAACTTCAACATTCGAAATTTTTTAAATGAAAGTAAATATTTGACAATTATGTGTAGAATGTGTAGAATAATTCTGTTGATTTCAATTATAACAGCGTAAGTCAATTTTTGTTGATTTTAATTCATTGAGTCTACATTATTTTGTTTCAATACCTCTGTACATAAGATTGAAAAACTTAGCAAAATATGGACCCGTTCTCTTAACCTAAATAACCTAATAATAAATACTGCAAATAACTCCAAGCAGTAGTCACTTGTTGGGTAAATAATATAACAAAAATCTACTGGATATTGATCCGAACCTGTGTTGAAAATTTCAGTTCCACTGCTCGTATAATTTCAGAGATCATGCGTTACGAACAAACACACACTACGATTTTATATATATAATATATGTATATACATATCGCTGTTAACAAGTAGAAAGGCCCTAACTAAACATAACAATAAACAGTACAAGTGCTTGTACAACTGCTTTGTAAAACTGTTTTGTAAAACTGCCTTTAAAAGCGTTATTTTTTAAACTATTGCAATAAATTTTTGTGGCGAGGTGTATTTGTGTGAAATGTATTGGAATCACTGCAAAAATATATTTCGTAAAAATACCAGTAGTTTTTACATAAAATGTTTCCATGTACAGACCAAACGGCTGGCCGGCTTTTGATTTAGTTTTTTCTGCTTGAAAGGTGTCTTGATCGAGAGGGTTCTTCGCTACGTTTGAAGAAAATCGGTTTAGCCGTTTAGAAGATATCACATCTTTTCTAGATATGTCGGGGGTTTTTAATATTTTAATTTTTGTTATTAATAATAAAATTTTATAATTGAAATTTAGCTGAGTGATAGATCTTGAAGAAGAGAATAAGAATATGTAATTAAATGAAAAAGCACTTATGTCAACTTCAAACATTATTATTTATTGCCACAGATATGTACGAGCACATACGTTGTTATTTCTAAACACTTGTAAAAATTATTTAATTTTTCTTAAAATCACGTAATTACATACATACATGACCGAATTTTCTCCCCCTACGACCAGATTTTTTGTTCAACGAAATCTACCACAGAACACACTTGAAAGGTTTGAAGCGTCAAGTTTTTTTTAGCAAGAAGCATCTTTCTTTTTATGAAAATTTTTTGTATATTTTTATGATGTATGAATGTTGCGAAATTTTCGTAATTTTGTTGTGGGTTCCAATATAAAAACTTAATTTTTTGACTTAAGTGGTTATTTATGAAATGCGCAGAAATAAGGTCACAAACACGCGCGAATTATTTTGGAGCAGTAGTAGTATAATCGAACGCAAGCATAAATGCTCAAACAGTAGAGTTCGATTAAAAAGAACACCGATTCTTTGTGTTTTTTCGCCCACTTAATTAAGTAAAAAACTGTTTGCAAAATTTTCTGGGAATCGAATAAGCAGAAGTATATACAATTTACTACTAACTTTTCATCGGAGTGGCACCGCCCACTTTTTTAAATGCAAATTATAGTATTTTTCAGAGCTCAGCGTTTGTGGCAAGTTTCGCAAAAATCGGTTAAGTAGAAGCGCGTGAAACATAATATTAAATTTTAATGGGCATGGCTCCGCCTATTTTGCCAACCTTAAAACTATGTGGTTATGAGCGCCCTAGGTGTGTGCTACGTTTCGCAACAATGGGATAATCAAAAAAAATAATTTAGTGAGCGTGCTGCCTTCCACTTTTATGACAATGGAATCCAATACAGTAAACGACCCTTACACAGTAACGACCGTTACTTTTTTAACGGTCCATAAAAGTATTGAAATTTAATTTTTTCTGAATTCTTTCTGTTGCTAACGATGCTTGAAATTTCGTAGGTCCAAAATTAAGCAATCTACTTCATAAAAAATTTAATTTCAATACTTTTTTTTACCGTTAAAAAGTAACGGTCGTTACTGTCGAAACACACATATACCCTCTCAGAGAAAAAAATTTTGTTTTAAATCAGTCCAAAAATTGTGGGGTTATGGAGCAACAAACATAAAAATACGGACGACTTGAAGTCGGTTAAAAATTCAACCGAATTAAGAATATCCCACTTTTTTTAACCCAGCCGAGTTGCCGGGAGTGTGTATTGGAAAAAATTAATTTCTACTCATCAAAACAAATTTGCCTTGGCAATTTCGCCAAAAAGTAGCTAAAGCAGTCGAGAAAAGTACTGACATGGAGATACTTAACCTTCCTACAAGATAACTAAAAATACATATACTACATACATACATATTTACACACATGCAAAGAAATTGACGTTAACTCCCTTTTTAAGAAATTTACTTGTTCCGAATTGATATAAAACAGCTTATTTGCTTCATAATCAGAAGTCATTGACGCATTCCAACTGATTAAACATTAACACATAAAAAATATAATGAAAACAAGAAAACTTTTTTGCCAAATTAATCAAGTGATCGGAGTGTAGTTAGTTAACTTCAAACATAAATATGTACCCTGCAGTCGGCGTAGCTAGCGAATGTCTAGCTTTTTCGTTAACTACCAATCGTTAACATTAACTATCAGCCTAACTACTAGCCATGCACACGACTGACGATTTTAACATGGGGATGACATTGACGCTAGTGAATTGCCACCATCTGCACAACCCTTAAGGTAGAATTAGCCGAACGTCTCCTTCCCCTAACGAAACAGATGATCGTTTTTGTTGATTGAAAACAATGCAAACGCTTACCGAAATTTACTGTAACGTTGACGGCATGTCTCAACCTGTATAAAATAGAATTTCCTGACGTTGTTAAGTGACGTTTGTAAACCAGTGATGGCACTATTGTATGTTCAATGGAATGGTGGTATTTTGGCTGTTTTTCGGTACTTTTGTTAACAATAATACAGGGTGTTTTTTTTAGAGGCATAGAACTTCGAATTGAAATAAAACACAAGAAAATCGTTTTAATGTCCATCAATTTGGCTTTATTGGAAGGATAATTTTATGCCATTAACGTTTAAATATGATTTCGGGCATGTGGCCGCCGCGGCTGGCTCGAATAAAGCCAATTCTACAGGTCCAATTTTCTACCACTTTTTCGAGCATATGGGGCCGTATGTTGGCAATAACGCCACGAATGTTGGCTTCCAAGTCCCCTAACGTTTCTGGTTTGTTGGCGTAGACGAGCGACTTCACATATCCCCAAGAAAAATAATCCAATGGTGTCAAATCACACGATCTTGGTGGCCAATTGACAGGTCCATTCCGCGAAATTATGCGCTCATCGAATGTTTCCTTCAATAAATCGATTGTGACGTGCGCTGTGTGGCATGTAGCGCCGTCTTGTTGGAACCACAACTCATCCACATTCATGCCATCCAATTCGGGAACAAAATAATCGGTAGGTGGCGAATCGATTCATTCGGGTCCTCTTCAACACTTTGCTCTACAGCGGCAATTGTTTCTTCGGTGCGCACTGTTCGACGTCTCTGCGGATGCGTATTATCACATAGAGTAAACGTAGTGCGAAAACGATCCATGGTTAACCGAATTAATTGCTCTGATGGACGATTATGTCGACCATAAAATGGACGGAGCTTGCGGTAAACTTAGCGAACTGAACCATTATTTTCGAAATAAATTTGCACGATTTGGCAAACCAAACTAAATATTAATCACTTGACAGCTGACAAAATGGCCGCCAGTTAAAAAAGTGCTGCCAACTTAAAGTTCTATACCTCAATAAAAAACACCCAATATCTGTGTGAAAAACAACTTAATACATAAATATTTACATCTGTATACACATACTTAATACTTGCAGATTTATGTACATATACATATATAATAAACAAATATATAACTATGAATGGGTTTACTATAAATGTCAGATACATAAAAGGACTTAAATGGTATCAAAACTTCTTATTAAAGGCCATGACTCACTATCATACAAAGTCGTGCGATCTACGAAAAAGTACAACCCTGGTATGATGAATTGTTATTGTCTTTTGAAAATTTTCTTAAACTCCATCATACCAGGCTTGTGTTTTTTCGTAGATCGCACGACTTTGTATGATAGTGTATCACGGCCTTAAGTATGCACATATTTTGGTATAAAAATATTTAATTTGCTACATACATATGTATGTGTGTATGCACAGATACATACATACATATTTATTTATATAATATATATGTATACAGAGGTTTATTTTTATGTACATACACCAATACAGTTCAAAGAGCATTTACATATTTTAGGTACTTTTTCTTCGAAACAGTCACTATTTGAACTTTTTAATTCCCATCACTGTTTTATGAACAGCTGTTTGTTTTTCATATTAAAACAACAAAATAAAGTAAGGCGTACCCACGTTTTTAAATGTTCTATAAGTGCACAAGCGTGCTAACAGTACGGTACGGTACAGTACGGCAACAGCAACGTTCGGCTAACCCAGCCTTTATCAGGAATAAAAGCGAACATTTTGTTTTTGTGAAATATTTTCCGCGAACAAAAAATAGTGAACAAAATTAAAGAATAGTATACTGGCACAACAACAAAGCAAACATTGGCGATCACAATTTTTCACTCAAAAAAAAAAAAGACGTATTACTATTAAGAAATTTTTGTTTTCTAAATTTAAGTAAAAAAAAAAATTCAAAGTTAAAGTAAATTTTTCTGAGTCCTAGTAAATTTTTACAAAAATCTAGTTAAAATTACTTAATATGAGTAAAAAATAAATAGTTCATAAAAATACCCAAAATTTTCTTACATTTAAGGAAATGTTTACTGACTTAATGGAAATTCTTCTTACAGAAAATATGTAAATGGCTTTAATCTTAAGAAAATTGTATCCTAAGAACTATTTAGTTTCGTTTTAAATCAAAAAATAAATTTTAGGAAATGACTTACTCCTGATTAGTTTATGAAATTTGACTAACTTAAAAGATGTAAAAAGGTATTCTTAATTTTAGAAAACTATTTACCAGTTTTAAATATTTTTTCTTTGATTTATAGAATTTATTATTAATTTGCATTTAGCAAAAAATCTAAGTAAATTTTTCATAAAAAAATTTAAAAACTCAATAATTTCAATGCTTATTCAGGCTTGCCTATCAATACTCCTCTCCTCTCCTCTCAAGGAATTTATATGTTTGTATAGTGAATTAATTAAGCATTTAATATGAAGATATAATAAATAACATATCATGTGCTACAGAGTTTAATTAAAAATAAAAATAAGTAACAGATTTAAGACATAAAAAACTTTGGAAAATTTACTAACTTTAAGATCAAAGATGAAAAAATTTTTTTGCGAAGCTTCGAATTTGATGGGAAAATTTTGCTTAATTTTAGAAAAATTTTACTTAAATATAAAAATATAATTACTAGAAAATAGTTCATTAATGAACTAGAAATTTGGTAAATATTTTACTGGTTTCAAGTTAAAAACAGCTTTGGCGCCATACGACAACTTTTTTTTACTAAAATTTAGAAAATTTTCCAAAGCTTTAGTTAATTATTTTTTTTTTTTGAGTGTGGGGAAAGGGCACACATTTCACGTGAACTTTTATTCCCGATAAGGGTGATTAATACATTTTTAAAAATTACACTTTTACTGACCACGAACTTCCAATTGTAACTGATGCCAACACAAAATCAAAATAATTATGTACATACTTAAAATAATTTTTTTCTTGTTGATTTTCTTTGGAATAACAGCACAGTTTCTTTCCACTCTCAAAAACTTTTTTGAGGTTAAAGGCATATCTATGAGTGAGAATAGACTCGGGTCGAACTCTTCACTAGTTAATTTTTGCCACAAACCAATGATCAAACCCATTTAAAGAGTTAAAAGGCATTACTAGTCGTTTTTTCGTTAGGGAAAACCCTAACGATTTTGAGTCAATTTCTAGTTTTAAAACTGGAGGGTATGTACATACATATGTATGTATGTATGTATATATGTATGTATGTATCTGTATGTTCTTCAAAACCATGAAAATTCTCAATAGCCCGTTTCTGTATTTCTCGCATCGAAAAAGTTCTCACATGAATTGAGAACACATTTTATTTATTTATTTAAGAAATCCTTTACAAAGTAAATTTGCAAAATATTGTTGCACAAATATGGACGGGGTAGCTAGACCATATGCGCAAGATGTTATTAACAGTTTTTTAAAAAGGCTTTGTGACTGACTGTACCGACCTATGCCTTCACATAGGAAGTAGCAACGTGGTTGTTAAAGAAATTCCACAAAAAAACCGCAATAATATACGGTTATCCGTGGCAGACCAGTCAACCAGTGCGAGTGAGACGCAAAACTCTCGAAGGCCAATAAACAACAGTGGCCTGGTTGCACTTAAGAGATAATTGCCAACGACGCTTGATGTTGACTCGCCCAGAGCTGCTTTACGACTGAGAACACATTTTATATTTTATATAAAAAATTAATTTATATAAAATTAAATTACTGTTTTTAAAATGTAAGTCCATATGTCACGTAAAAGTATAAAAATTAATCAATTTATTTCTTTACATAAATTTCGGCATATTTCTTCTGTTAAATAAGATGAAATAGTTTTAAGATATGAATCATACAACATTTTGTATTATACTGCTGGCAACACTACATTTGCTCAAATCATATAAAAATTAAAATCAGCATGGACAACAACCTGCCACCGTGTTGCCTTGCTGTCGTCAAAAGAATCATACTCATATAAACTTGTGTATTTTATAAATTTTTTTATTTTTTATTTCTCGATAAGCAACGTCGATACGAATTTTGTTCCTGCTTATGGAACTCATCTACATATAGACATTGCTTAAACAAAAAAAAAAGTTGTATATTTTAGAACAAATAGTAATATTAATATAGAAAATCAGCAAAATCACAAAGATTATTCCAGGGCTGGAAAATTGAATTTTGTTGGGTATATAAAATTAGCTTAAATTTTTTTTTTTACTTTTTATTAATTAAATATATATTATATTTTATAAAGATCTTTACTCCAGAATTTTTTTATATAAGTACGTGCACTTTTTTTTTTGGAAAATCTATGTTAAACATACAATCATAAGCTTTTGTTGTTCCTGTGTAAAACGTGGCCACTCATTAATGATTGAAGTTAATCATTAAACAGAATTGGGGCATAAACACATTTTCAAGACAAATTGACACAAAAAGCTGTTGGGCTGCAGTCAAGAGATAGAATCAGCGTTACCGTTGTAAAATAATTAAAAAAAGTGGCACCAAAAGGGGATTTTAAGAAAAAAGGGTAACCTTAAAATAAGAAAAGTTAAAACAAATCTGCTCATTTTTAAAAACATCAAGAATAAAAATTAGGTTTTGCATGTTTAATGACTAAAATATACTATTTTTATGATAAAATAAAGCCACAAAATGTAAAAATAATTCATATAATCTGTGCTTATAATAAAAAATTACTTACTTACCGATTAACCGAAATAACAAATTTTTAAATATTTTGTAGTATTATAGCGTATTTTTTGTGTGTTTAAGTACTTGTTTCATCTCAAATACAAATTTTTCATACAAACAAAGATGTTCAGTGATTCTCTGCTCTGCTACTCTAGTTAAACTAGAGGGAATTATTAAGTTTTAAGGATTAGATTTAATAAAAGACGAATTCAATTATTTTATACATACACTCTGAAATATTTTCTTCAAGCAACAGTGTTTTAAAGTACAAAAGCGAAAACCAAGAAATTTAGAAATAAACTTTTTTGCAGAATGTTCGTGGTTGTTCGTCGTCAGATTATGACCCGCCAACAGAAGGAACTATCGATAGTAATACAAGAATAACAATGTGTGTCATAAAATTTTTTTTACAATTTTTTTGGAAAGTTTTGGTCATATAATGTTAAAAATATTTATTATCATTTCTAAAAACCATTCAAAAAATGTATATGTGAAAAAACTTTTTTTCATTTAATGTTTTTAACATTATTAACATGAACAAATATTGTAGACTTATACCTATTTTGTTTTATGACCAAAACTTTTCAAAAAATTTTAAAAAATTTTTTATGACACACATTGTTATTTTTGTAATTGAAAGGAGAAAAAAGAAAAAAAAAAACCCGGCTGATTCAACAATTTTTTTATTTGATAAATAAATTACGAACCATTTTATTCATTATTACCTACGAGATTTTTTTCTGTGTAGTCTGTTTCATCTAGTTTGGACCACATAGTCCAATATTATTTGTAGGGAAGCAGTTAACATTTCTGGAAACCACTTGCCGTTTTATCTTTTTTTTTCATTTTCGCAATATCTCGGTAGAACCTTTCACTGTGTTCATCAGACACAGCAACACGAAAAAAAATCTAAATGCAAATGCAGGAAGTGTATTTTTAATGACACGTTGCATCCAAGTTGTTGATATGACAGAAGTTCTTGTACAAGTTCTTCGTCATTTGCAGCTCATCTATTTCCAAGACAGATATGACTACCATTTCCAAAAGCTGCCCATGCTCTTCTTTCTTTCTTGATTTAAACAATTCCTTAAGGATTTCTCATATTTGGGGACCAACAAATATGCCTTCCTTCAATTTGGTCTCACTTACACGTGGAAATATAATTTTCAGATGTTTAAATACCTCTCCATCTCAGTTCAAAGCTTATACCCAATCGTTTGTTTAAACAATATTTTTGCCTGTCAACTTAAAGGCTCATTTTCAGTGTTTTTGATTCCCGGAATCACATGTGATCTTAAGGACCAATTTTTATATCGCCCTATTATAGCCATTTCTTTTAAACCGGCACATATTCGCATATATTCCACAAATAGCGTACCATCGCTATTCCATTCCATTGAGCAAATATTTCATGTTTTCATAACTCTTTGTCATAGTTACTGCATGAGCTGATGGTACGGACGGAGCTTTCCGAGCCATTGGATACATATATCCCTTATCCCTCTTATTACTATATTTTTTAATTCCAAGAACCATAAAAATATAATTCCTTTAGCTGTGTGACTTTGCAATTGAATCACAAGGTGCAAGTGTGTTACGGATAAATGTATTACACAATAGCCCAATTCACAATCTTGTGCAAATGGTCTTGCATCGTAGCATGTGCAAAACGATATAGCATATTGATACTCACCACTTAGCACTTCTTAACATTTACGGTTTACACAGTCATTTTTTGTGTAAGCAACAGATTTGGACAATTGCCAACACAAAAATTTCCAAACTTAGTCCGCTTTTACAATTGGGAAATTGCTCATTCTCTTTTGAACTTGCCCAAACCTTTTACAATTGCGAAATTAATAGACAGACAGAAAATTTATAGTTTATTTTCTTCTTGACGTTTGCTACTTACATACACTTACACATAAATACTTACATATGCCTTGATACACATCAAGTATGCATACAGCCCCTGAAAGGAGAAAAATCATGTGAAGCAACAAGAATAAAATACGAAAAGTAGAAAAGAGAAACAAAAATTGTCCAGTACAGAGGGTCGTGTACTACACACTCGACCTCTTCAGCCCCTCGCCAGCAAACTTCGTCTGTCTGCCTTTCAATTTCTCAATTGTAAAAGGGGACTTATGTCCCGTGTAATCTCACTGTTAAATAAAAAAATATTTATAGGGTAGAACAGTTTGGAAATTATGTATGAAAAAAAATCATGCTGTCACTCATTTTCGTTCGCAAGCATTTGAAAAGACAAACAGCTGTTTTGCGTGCCTCTAAAAGTCTTTAGGTCTTCAGCACGACAAGTCCAAAGAAAATGAGTGCGAACGATAACGTAAGCATTTCAGTACAAATTTGTGCTCAAATAAAAATTTTTTCAGTCATTTGTACGAACTCAAATGTCAAAGGCAGTAACTTGTATTTTTATTGTCGACTGAGACAAAATACAACAAATTATTTTTATTTACCTATCACTACGACCAGACGAGCAATTTGTTGTGTCTTAAGACAAGCAATAACGCCGGCAGAATAATGACATCAAATTGCTTGTGTTCAACAATGTATCTAGAGGTGGCGAACACGTACATTCAAATATATTTGCTTCTTTAAGCATATACATACCTAAAATATCCTTAATTAGATTTTTTGCTAACTTTAAATTGAACTTTTTTTTATTTTATTTATTTAAAACAAATTTTCCTACTTTTTTGTTAAAAAATTTTAATATTATTTCAATTTGACAGCATGTGTTAAGAGATTATTGCTCAGCAATGTATTTTAACATATGTTGCTTAATATATATTTGAACACATATTTATACGGTCCACACGCTGATATCTTGTGTCGGAAATCGAATTTGACAATTGCCACGGCAATTGTTGCCAAGATTATTGCTCGTGTGGACGGCTAGTAAATAAAGTATTTTGTTTTGCCAATGAATAAATAGAATGCCGGCTTCGGTCACAGAGGAGACCAGAGTTGTAGAAAGTGACTTAAGAAAAAAGCTCAAATCATCTGATTTGATCACTGTTAAAAAGGGACAAATATAGTGTGTTTGTTATTGAATATTTTTATTACAATAATCAAAACAAACAGCAGAAATGTATACTTAGTGAATTGAACAATTGAAAATTTTTACAAAATTAAATGAAAGATTTTGCAGTGTTGAACTAAATAAAACAATGTGTAAAACATTATTAGTAATATAAAAGTGATTAAAATTAGTTTCCAAATGCTTACAAACTCAATTTTAAACATTTTCCTTCAAAAATATTAATTTTTAACTTGAACTTGCAAACCATAAAACGAAAATACACTTGAGCACATGAACATTTGTACAAAATTAAATGGAGGAATTTGTGGTATTGAATTAAAAAACACAATGCGAAAAGGATTATTAGTATTAATAAAGTGACTAAAATTTGTTTTCAAATGATTAGAGACTTTGTTTTAAGTATTTTCGTTCGCAAATATTAATTTTTATCATTTATTTACAAAAACTAGGCTGCGAATGAGACCATAAGGAATAAAACGTAATTACTATAAATATTACAACGCGAAAGAAAAAGTAAAGAGGATTTGATGACTGTGTGAGCGAGACCTCTAAAAACACCACAAAATCACAATTATCTTCCGTCTTACTTTGTGCTCGTGACACCTCTGGTCTCCTCTGTGCTTCGGTGGCAATGGATTTCTTGCGTAACTGATTGTTGGCGGTCATTGTAAATAAGCGGTTTGGCGTCATTTTTCTGGTATTTGTGATTTGCTGCCTGCCACCGCTTCCGCTAGTTATAATGAAAGTTGGTTAGAAACTATCGGTCTTATGTATAAAAAAAACACACAAGAAGTTAGCATAAGTGGCATAATTGAATATGATCTTAACGAGTTTTGCCATACAATTTTACATTCAAAATCACGCTGGAATTCAATCGTGGGTTAAAACTACGTTATGTATGGAAGAACTCGTTAGCACCTAGTTCAACGTTGTCACTTATGCTAACTTTATGCCAGTTTTTTCTTATACATCTAAGCAGTTGTTTCTACAGAGGTGAAAATCCTTAAGCCATCCGGCTGTACAGAAAAGCTCTTCCTGAGCGCGGAGCCGGTATTCCGTATATTATACATGCATGAATGCAATAATAATATATGTATATGTATTTATGTCCATACCTAGAGAAGAGAGTCCTTGAGATCGGACCTGGCCTTCGTCTTATCTAAACAAAAGATATACTTATGTACATAAGTATGTAGTACATATGTACATATGTATGTATGAACAGAAGGGAACATTATTGCACCCGTCCAAGGGCCGGCTAGGTAGAACACTTTTTTTGGGTCTGTTGGTATTTTTGAAATAATAATAATAACAATAATAACAATCACCCAAATGACAATGAATAATGACCTAAATAAATGGGCCATTGGTAATATTTCCATTTGGGTGATTCTTCACAAAATTTTGCAGGTGTTGTGGTTTTTTTGCTGTTTATTTGTCATAAATAAAAACCCTTGAGTAATTATGCATACTTTTTATCCCTAACAAAAATTGTTTTGTTAAGTTTCTTTATTTTAATTTATTTTTGGGTGCCACTTGTTGAAGGTTAAATTAAAACAGAGTTTCGTTTTTTAAAGCACAATTTACACATTTGAACGATTTTTTATTCCTATTTGACGATGAATGAGTGAAATTGTTGATGTGGCAATACGGATATTTGACAACAGGTATACGGCTTACGTTAGAAACGTAAAGCCAATCGAACGATAAGTCGAAAGATAGTGGGACACTTTTATAGATGAAAGTGAGTGACTTACTTTCGTTCTCTTAAGTTTTCTTTCGACATCGTGGGAGAGGCAGTTAATTATATATTATTATTTTTTGTTGTTGTATTTTTTTAAAGTCGATTTAGCTGGAAAGTGTGCCGATTAGTGCAGCACTCGAATAGACATACGAATACATATGTACATACATATTGGTTCAGTGACGATGATGAAGGTTAATAAAGTCCATTTGGATGCCAAAAACTAAACGAAAGAAATAAAAAAAACAATTAAAATATTAAAATATTCAAGTCAATGCAAGTTCAAATTTAAATAAATATACATATATGATTCAATAAAGAAAGAAGTCGTTTTGCATTTGCTGCACTCCACCCAAAACGACCTATCCGACCACTTAAGTTTTAACCGCTCAAACTAATTTAAACTCCACTCTGCGATTATTGTGGTAAAATTATTATATACATGTATGTACTCGCATGTATATGAAGGAAATATTATTAAGATTTCCACTTTTCTAGGTCCCCATGTTACGTCGCGTCGTTCATATTTGCATCGTTTCGATTTGTGTCGCCTTTTCAAATTGGTTTCAGTCCGCCTTTGCGCCGTGATTGATTTTATTTCAGTGGAGTAAATAGAAGAGTTTCTAATTTAAACTATTATGGCATTTTCTTTTCTAAAATAAGGGCAACATTTTTTGGTCTCTCGAACGGAAAAAAATAAAATTCATGTTCATTAAAAAAAGAAAATTTATAAAGAGGAAAAACTCCAGAATTAGAGGGCATATACATAATTCTTTCAATAATATCGCTAAATAGTTTTTAAATTAAAAAAAAAGGAAAAACAATAATTAAAAAAAAAAACTTTAAGTGACGTTAGAAAGTAAAGGCCATGTTTATAAAAGTTATTAAGGCTTTATAAAGGCTTAATAACAAAAATTTTTTAAGAAAATCTATTTTATAAACCCTTAATAATTTTTATAAATAAGACTGTAAGAATTTAATTCTCAGTAAAAATTGTCTGTGATTGCGTCAATTAAATTAAATACCTACATACATGAGTTAGTTTTTTGTTGTCATCAAATTTTTAAAGTGAATTGGAAATTGATAAAAGAATAAAAAAAATCTTAATCTGATCTTAAATTCGTTTTTTTTTTTAATTTTTCATTCCTTAAAGTAGAACAATTGGTGGAACAGACTGTCTGTATCAGTAATGGAAAATTGGGTACTATTGTACTATTTTCAGTAATTTTTCGCAACAAAAATATCGCAGTACCCCCACTTCATATTTAGTACTTTTTTTGTTTTGCGTTATTCACAGTTTAGAAATCTAGCGTTACTGTTTTTACAATCATTGACCACATTGGCTACAAAACAAGAACATAAGGAATGCACAAAATTCGTTACTAATGTTTTTGTTGTAAAATTAATACATTTTTAGTAAGCACACACACATTGCATAAGTACGGAATCAGCAAAAAATTGTTTATGGCAGGACACATCTTGCCATTTGCGATGCTTGACCACCTCAACGGAAATTCTGATTCACAAATAACTAAATAAATTTAAATTTTTTTATTATTAAGGGTTTTCATGAGAACTCTTAAAATTTCCATTTGTGCGATTGGGCAAACTTGCGAAACTTGTTTCATCAAGCCCCTTTTGAACTTTTGCGCAAACAGTTTATTTAAATTTGAAACAAACGTCAAAAAGTTCATTTAATAAAAATAAAGCAAGAAAATTTCAAGCAATTTTTAATATAAAAACATATTTACGTATTTCTATAAAAATAAAAAAGGGTGTGTTGTGCGTGTCTAAAAATGCCTAAAGAAATCCAACCAAGCAAGAAATTGTTCTTTTTAAAATATATGTATGTACCTACAATTGCGCAGCTTAATTTAACGAGTCCAAAAAAAATTCTATACAATTTTTGTCACTTTATTTACGAGAGTGTAAAAATGCAAGACTTTTGAACATTCTCATGAAAACCCTTAGTATTTATTATTTTTTAATTATTATTATGAGACTGCACGGTCTCAAAGAACTTATAAATCGTTGTGAGAACTTTCGTTGGAAAATGTAGGGATCGATTTTTATCATTGGAACTTATAAGCGATCCTTCGGCAAAGGGAATTATGAAAAAAATTGCACACGTTTTACGGGAAAACAATATATGTACGTATAGAAAACATGCTTAGGTTTACGGCTGATAATTGCAATGTAATGATGAGACAATTTAGTGGTGTTCAGGCCAGATTAAAAAAGATATTGCCACAAATGCCACAGTTTAAACTTACCCCTTGTTCGTGTAAGACGTTGACGTTATAAATATTGGCGCTACACAAACAGGCTGTTTGCTTCGTCTGCAGTATATTTATGTCAAACTAAAGACATTGAGAAATTCAGGAGAGAAATAAGCTTTTACTTTTGTAACAGCTCGAGCCGAAAAGAAGAATTTCAAAAGTTTCAAGAATATTTTAGTGCAGATGTACACGTGATTCTATGGTATGCCCAAACTATAAGCTTTTGAGACAGGCAGTGGTTGAACGATTTTTGGAGAGTAACGTATTTTTTTAACTTGAATAACTTTGTCCTAGTTTGCACTATTCAAGTCTTATTGCTAAGCTGATTAGTTTCTTAGGAAAGAGAGAAGAGGGGAAAAGAAACATTACTGTTCCCCTCGTCTTTCTCTCTCTCCATCAAACTAATCAGCTTAGCAATAAGACTTGCACAGTGTAAATATGGACTTTGAAAGCGGATATAAAAATGAAGTCCTTTTAAATATTTATTTATTTATACCTAAAAAAGTTATAATTTTCTTCATTAAATTTTGTTTTCTATAAAAATTTTCAATTTTATTTTTGATTAAAAATATATGTTTCATAAAAAGTACCAAAATGTTGAAAAAAGTACTCTTTTTGTTGACGGCCAGTACCATTTAAATTTTTCATTTTTCCATCATTGGTCTGTATGTAGACAAACGAGCAACTTTAAAAAAGAGTTGCAGTAGCTTTCTTTAAGAAAAAATTTAAATGTATCGAATCCGAATTGTTGAAACTTTCGATAGCATCAATAAGAAGATTTTTGTTGCATGAGTATTTTCCGTCAGTATTGTAACTTCCGTTTTAACACCAGCAAATAAAAATCATAATCGGAACTTGATCTCAACATTGAATGAGACACAAAATTATCTGCAAAAATACCAACGGCCTTATGCATAAAAAATTTTGATTGATAAAGAATTTATAAACCGTTTTGCCCTACAAAATTTGTTTTATAAACCTTTAATAACCAAAGAATATATTTTATGGGTAAGATAGTCTATTAATATTTTTATAACGTAACCCTTCCGCCCATATGGTCAATTCCTTGTAGCACCCATAATTTCACAACTAAACTTAAGAAATTTCACAATTCTTATGCGGCCAATTTCGTGAACCATCTTCTTCCCAATTAAAAATTTGTATTCAACTATAAAACAATTCAAAATTACGCAAAATACTAACTTGTTATTTTTCCGGAAGTTTGATTGATCATAATTGGATGGACCATTTGGACTTTTAGATACACATTCTCCACTTATACAGTGCTAGTGATTAAAATATCATATTAATAAATACAAATTGGCGGGATATTTATTTAAAACATACCAAACCGTCACCACAGGGTGAGCCTTCGGCAGCTGCTCTTTTAAATTCATACGTCCCGGCAATTTGATCTGTCCAACAACATAATCGTGTACACACTAATGCACTATTAATGGCTGCATTGTTGCCATAATCTCTTTGACATTGCTCATCCAGTGACATCATTTCACCGGGCAATGGAATCGCCGCAAAGCTGTCTTCATGAGGACCATCTCGAAGACATTCTGCTTCCTCCGTTCTGTAAAGTTGTGGGAATAAAATTTTAATAATCAATTTATTTGGAAGTTTAAAATTATACTGAAACACATACATTTATTTGACATAAAGTCTTTATTTATTTAATTTGTTTTTATGGTTAAGCAATAGTCTACATACATTTAGTTCCCGCTTTTGGAACTCATCAATAGACAGACTTCAACCCAAAAAATTGTTGAATTTAGCTAACAAATATCGTATGTTTATAGTAAGACTCTTAAGCACCCCATACACGTTTCAATTCGATTGTCAATTAAGTATTTCAATTGAGTTGATTCTTGGCTACACACTTAATAAACTGAATAGAAAGATTTTCATTCAACTGTCAAATTTATATTTTTTCACAATTACAAATTTAAAAATTTAAAACTTCTATTGCATTCATTCATTAATTTTTGAATATTTTATTTAAAATTCAATGAAATTAAATACAATTTTAAAAATACATAACTTTTTCTATACAAAATAAAGCTACAAACATAAATTTTGACAGCTAATCAAGAGACTCGAACACACACAGCACAATCGAATTGAAAGATTTACTAGTCAAAATGAAAAATCAAAACCTTTTGATTTTTCTTCAAGCAACTCGACAGGTGCCAAACTAATCAATTGACAGAGCCAAACACGCTTTTATTTGGACAGCAACCGACTCAATTGAAAATTGAATTTTATCGTGTATGGGGTGGTTTAAACATACAAAAAATTGTTTGGATTGAAGTGTCCTGATGAGTTCCAAAAGCGGAAACGAAATGCTTAACCATAAAAACAAGCAAAATTTTTAAATTATCTTAGGTGAATTGAAATATTTCCTTCCTTAGAAAGGTCTTAATTAAATCTTTCCTACAATAGCCAAAATTTTTTAAGTGAACAACTCAAGTTTACAGAGACAGAATCTTATCCGTAACACTCAGGCTGATACTACCCGTTATAATATCATCGACTAGCCAAGGCACTTATGACAGTTTGGCATGTGCTTTACGGAAATAGACAGGGCTTGACGAGTTTTTACGAAGCTTAGATCATAATTCACAATTAGATTTAAATGTTAAATCTGCCAAAAAATTGCGTTTGTGCTCCGAAAGTGTGATAGTGTGGATTGGAAAGTGCATATATATATATATATATGTGCTCATATCCTGGAAAGATCTATCAAATTTGCTGGTCTCTCAAAAATTGTCTTTTCATTTTGTACAGTCTTCAAGAACGCTGTTGTCTGAAGTAGTTAGTGCGTAGACTACCAAGCAAATGACGGTCCTCGAGCGGCCGAGTTCAATGCCTGGCCGGCCAGACTTAGTCATATCAACATCACATACTTTTCCTGATATTCATAAGTGTCTATGCTAACAGATATCTTTCGTCGATATTTATAGCAATGAGGCCACTGACTTTCAGAATATTTGGAGGCCAATAAAAAAAATTGGTTACCAAACAAGCTACTACTACTACCACCCTTTGGTAGTACTTTCCAAGCATCCCTACACATCCATTACGTGTGTTTTGTTGCACAGTGTTATAAGTTAACTATTTAAAATGCATATTTTCAATTAAAACTTCAGTCATTCAGCTTTCACTTACTTTAAGAAATGAAGAATATTTTGCTCTGAACAGAATGACCAACGAAATGCATTTAGTGTTGTCTTTATCATCGCAGCCATTATATATCCATCTTCTGGTCTACAATTTTTAGCTCCAGGTCCTTTTGGAATAGTACTTGATTCTTCACCATCATGAGGAGTACCAAGCCTGATAAAAAAATGAAATTTAAAATATATAAGTACATTAATACATAATTATTTCTTATTTTAATTATTTCTTATTTATTGCACATGGATTAGGTAAGGTTAAGTTAGTTTAGCCCAGTTATGATTATAATAGAATTACGGGCTCACTTAGGCCACCTTGTACTCCCCATTTGCAAATTTTACTGTTTCATGTGTAATTTTTAAAGGATATTTGAATACTCAGGGACTATTAAATATCTAATTCGAATCGAATGGAAATTTTTTCGAATTTTATATGTATATATAACGTTAGTTATACATACAAGATCGAATCGAAATACTCAATAACCCAACCAGCTTTACACATTTCTAAAAATGCTTATCTCGTCATTTTGCAGTAAAAAGAAAAAGTACAGCAAACATTAATGCTTGACTTGAATTCAAAGTGGTCTTCCTCTCACACGATAAAGTTTTGAAAATATTTTAAAAATCATTTGAGAATAATAACCTCCTCAAAAAACCTACGAAATAGTTGTTGTTGGAAAATAAATGGGTTTGTCAAACTAACCCAGTTGACCAAGAATTTCGTTATTGATATCGATTTCGAATATATCTCGAAAATTTATCGTATAAAACTATCGAGAGTAACACTCAAAAATAAATCGAAAAAAGTTCACCTGTCGCTCAGTTTTGTCCCAAAAATCATTCGATTTCGAAGTTTCGCTAGCAATATCAAAAGTCAGAGAATATCGCACTAATTTCGATACCGCAAAAAGGAAAAAGTATTTTTTTTTTTTAATTTATTTATTTGAACTTACTTATTTTATTTTTATTTTTAATACCTTAACTTAAGCTGCAGGATTTGGACATGGTACCTTCATTCTAAGAGACTAGCACACATTCACTAGTAGGCTATTGTAAGTATATGTTCTTCTTTTATTTTTTAACTAACAGTACTGCCAAAGCTCGAACTTGGTACCTCTAGTCTAACAGGCTAGCACAAATCGACTCGGCTATCGTCACAGATTCGAAAAACTATCGAGAGAAGTTCGAAGTTTGAAGCTTTAGCGAACATTCGATTTTTTTTTAGATTAGCGAACAAATATCGAACAATTTTATTTCGAAATTTCTTCGCTTTAATGAGCATTCGTTTTTATCGAATCTCAGGTCAACTGGGAAGATTTCCTCTATTTGTGTGTGTGTTTCAAAAGTTGATAAAAAATTTTTCAGCCCGAAAAGTTCACATTCGTTACAGAAACGGGGCAACTGATTATTTTTGTACAAAAATTTAGAAGTAAAAAACTTAAAAATATCAATAAAAATTTTATGAATACATGCTGACTTTTGGTTCTTCTTCTACTTACAAATGGCCCAATTCATGAACAGCAACATTAATTCCGTTGTAACCGCCAGAATCCTCAATGATAGCAACATTCCGGGTTTTTTCACAAGCTGTACCCAGATAAGCATAACCTAATTTTTTGAAATAAACAAAACTTATTATTAAATAAGTGCGCAATATGTTCTAATGGATAGAGAACAGTACGATAATAGAGAAAAGATTTATCTCGTTTATTTTTCGAACTTTTGCCAAAAATCGAGTTTTCCGGCCATTTTTGTGTTTTCTTCATAACGTTGTCAAAACCCAGCATTTTCTTCAATTTTGAGGAAACAATTTAAAAGAAAAATTTCCAAGCTTTATTTTTATGTGCAAAAACTAACGGCCTTATGTATATATGTACATCATTAGTTTTTTTTTCATTTTTATATAATTTTGCGTTTAGTTCAAAATCGTTATAATTTAAAAAAAAAGGTCGTGAGTGAAAACTCACATTTTGCAAATGTATTCACACGAAGTCTTTATTTTAACTCGCAAATACTTTAACATTATAAAATCATTTAAGCTGACCATACACGAATGATTTGTGCGTCTGATTTCTACATGATCGACTTCTTGTTACAAGTTAAGGGACCCATACACTACAACAGCATGCATGCGCAATCAAGTGTTTGTGCCAGCGGTTTGGTCGTGTATGGGCATTTTGTGTGATTGTACGTTTTCTGTAGCGATGTCAAATATAGTTTGATATTTTGCTGATGGTATTGTGTATGGTGAAATTAGCTCACTTGCGTAAAGTTTTCAAGAAGTAAAATATGCATTTAAAAATCATAATTTATTGAAACATAATTTGTTTCAATGGAAAATGGAATTTGAGCACTTTAGTTGTACATAGCTGCTGATATTAACAAAATATCAATAAAAATTGCATCAAAAGCTGTGTCACTATTCATAATCCTCCTTATTGAATTTTTTTAAAAAGTGAATATTGTACCAATTTGCTGGTATGTTATGTGGTTCGAGCATGATTGCTCAATAGCTTGATTGCGCGTGCATGCTGTTGTAGTGTATGGGCCGCTTTAATGAGACTGTGCGCGTGCAAATCTTAAATGTTTCAAAATTTTCAAATTTTTTCTTGTAACTTGTGCGATGGACTACTAAACGTCAAAGTGAACGTTTAAGAAGAGATATTTTTCTTACAGAAATGTGTAGCTAACAATTATTTTGCGTATTTATCGAAGTTTTAAAAGAAGAAAATGTCGGTTGTTCAAGAATATTAAACATGTGTGGACAAAGACTACTCGTACAAGTCGCACGTATAACTCACAGGTGTGTGAGCAGCCTTACACACTGAAATTCCAAACCTCTTGCAATAAATTAAAAATTTTCTTTTCTTACCTCCCGTAAAACATTTTCCATATATTTCATAATTTCTGCACAGGTCAAGTCTAAAATAAAAAAGTTTTCATGTTTGAGAATTTAGTTGAATAATATAAAAGAAACAGCAAATAAATAGAAAAGAAAGTGAAAGGGACATTTAAAAACAAGATATGATGGTTTTTTTCTCTTTCCCATAATCGATTTTGGCTTGTACGAGTATTGATTTTGCTCCATATTTTCCTAAAAAATATATACGAGTATATGAAACCATCACCACCAAAAAAGCTTAAGCGACATAATTTTCAACTTCGTTTTTTGATGAAAATCGATTACGCACGATCGTAATTAGTCGATTTTCGTTAAAAAATGAAGCTTGAAAATTATGTCTCTTAAGCTTTTTTGGCGGTTATGGCACGATATAATACAGTACTTTTAACGGAGACCTGCTATTTGTTTCCGTTTTATTTGTTTTGAACAACAAATATTTTTAGTTGCATATAAACATTTTGAACTTATCAATATGACTTCTCAGAAAGTCAAAAGTGTGCAATTTCTGACATCTTGAAAGCAATTCAAAAGTAATTCCTTGCAAAGAACCTTTACTTTTATTTGCTGCGATTTTCGCAAAATGAAGCAAGTTTTCCTTCAAACTAAATTTTCGTTGTCGGTCAGAGTTATCAAATATGTATGTACAGGGTGTTTTTTTGAGGTATAGAACTTCGAATTGAAATAAAACACAAGAAAATCGTTTTAATGTCCATCAATTTGGCTTTATTGGAAGGATAATTTTATGCCATTAACGTTTAAATATGATTTCGGGCATGTGGCCGCCGCGGCTGGCTCGAATAAAGCCAATTCTACACACTACTCACTACTCTACTTCACATATCCCCAAAGAAAATAATCCAATGGTGTCAAATCACACGATCTTGGTGGCCAATTGACAGGTCCATTCCATAATTGCTCTGATGGACGATTATGTCGACCATAAAATGGACGGAGCTTGCGGTAAACTTCGCGAACTGAACCATTATTTTCGAAATAAATTTGCACGATTTGCAAGCGTTGTTCTTTTGTCAACCTGTTCATGATGAAATGGCAAACCAAACTAAATATTAATCACTTGACAGCTGACAAAATGGCCGCCAGTTAAAAAAGTGATGTCAACTTAACGTTCTATACCTCAATAAAAAACACCCTTTATGTATGTCTATAATATATACGAGTATAAACATATGCAACATTAAGCTTTACTACAAAATTTTATTGCCATACTTGCGTAACATTTAACTATTTTTTTCGAATTGGTAAAAGCGATCGGAATCCGATGCACCAAAATTAAATTCGAACGGAATAGTAAATACGGAAGCAAAACCATTCCGGATGGAATCTGTGACACTGCTGAGTACTCTTCCTATTCATGTATTGTTCTCTTAAGATGTTAATTGTCTCAATTTGCGTTGATATATTTGTGTGTTCATACTGAGCTGGATTAGTAGATTGAACGGCTCAAGGGCAACCTAGGCAGGAAGTCACTATCCGAAAAAAAAGCTACAAAAACGTATCATTTGGCACAAAATCCTACATACGAGTACATATCGTGCTATAACCGCAAAAAAAGATTAAGCGACATAATTCTCGAACTTACTTTTTTTACTAAAATTTATCATTTGCAATCGTAAATAAGCGATTATCGTCAAAAACGAGGTAAAAAATTTTCGGTTGAGCTTTTTTATCGGTAAATGTTAAAGAACGTAATTTTGGATTGTTGATGGACATTATTTCCATGGACTTTATTGCATGCCAATTATAAATATATGAAAGAGAAAAAAAGGTACCATTCTTTAATGAAAAATGGATAAAAATTAAGAAATATTATATATATTTGATTTATTAGGTAATTATGCAAACTTACTTTGTCATTTGTACAGCTATATCATATGGAGGAAAATTGTTCTCTTTGTACATATATTTACCAAAATCTTCTAAAGCTTTCTCCACATCAACGAAATTTCCATAAGCAATATTGTTTTCCAAGTAAGGTGTATCTGAACTTGTCTTAGAGAAAAGAAAAAAGTTAAAAGAGTATTATTACATATCGTTACCTTTAATATAGAAATTCCCTAGCTCTTTATCTTTTTTAATCAAGATTTTTGCATTTTTCGATACATTTTCGAAACGATAAGGATATGCATGCACAAACATACATATGTATAACATTTGAATTTAAGCTTAAATTGGCTAATGTTGTTCTTCTCACGTTCAAGCTTAACTTTTCCAGCTACATATGAGTACATATGTACATAGATGATCTACGATTTACGATGATTTACTAAAACAACGCCGTAATTGAAAAAATTGAACTTTTCTTATTGTATGTACTCAACTTTTGAGAGAAAATTAAAATTTTAATTTAAGTTTAAAATTTGTTAACGCACTAGTAATCCCAAATTATTATTTTACTTATTAAGTAAAATATTTTTTAATAAAAATACATTGAACTTGATTGATTATTGAGGGGTTTAGCTGGATCCTATGCGCATTTCACTGTTGCTAATGCAGATCATCAGGGAACCTTTACCCAAAAATTTCTTAGAACAACTAGAGTTAATACATATGTTAAACTTTCATTTAAACAAATGAGAAAGAAGCTCAACAAATAACAAAGTTGAAACAAGAACTCAATAATCAACATGTTTTTTATTTTCTTACTTTATCATTACTAGATTGGCTGACTTTTTTCAGCTTCAAGTTGTAGTTGTAAGAGTATGTAAAGAAAATAAATGTAACAACAACAGCTATTCAAGAATAGAGTGTTGCCACACAACTATTTTTTTTACCGGGTGCTGTCAAGTTAATAATTAGTTTTTTTTTGGTGGGAATTGTTACAATTCGAAGCTGAAAAAAGTCAGCCAATGTAGTAATGATAAAGTAAGAAAATAAAAAACACGTTGATTGTGTTATTTGTTCATTAGTCCGTATTTACACAATTCAAGTCTTATTTGCTAAGCTGATTAGTTTGACGGAGAGAGAGACGAGGGGAATAGTAACTTTTCTTTTCCCTCGTCTCTCTTTCCTAACAAACTAATCAGCTTAGCAATAAGACTTGCATAGTGTAAACTAGGACTTAATAATTATCACATGTAATTTGGCTTACAAAGCAATACGAACTTTAGCCTAATCAAATCATAAATATAGACACAAATGAAGTTCGAACAATAATAATTAAAATTAACAAAAAAACTGTTTATGTTATTCCAAACAATTGTCAAAGGAAGTGTTATTATTTTGAACGCATGAACATTAACAATTTTTAATATTTGTTGAATGGTTTTGTTAGTGAGTAACCTAAAAACAAATACGTTTGTATATCCATTAAAGCCTGACTGGTCAGCTATGACGAATACATTAATCTGGATTAATTAGTTAGTATTGACGTGTATGACGTGTAACTATAACAGATATAGTAATGCATTGTGACTAATAGTAAATCATCATTGATTAAAGTGAAACAATAAAATATAAAAAAAGGTCAAACAATTCACACAAAAAAGTAATATGAATAATTTTGTAATATCAATTAAAAAATTTATTTAATTTTCACCTATAAACAATTTGATAATATTAATTAAGTTTTTCCACTCAAATTAATTAATACAATTAAAAATTTAATTGAATCAGATAAAATCCTTAATTGAAAACATTAATTGGTGAATACTTTTTTCTGTGTTAGTTACTTACTCTTCTTATGATAATATCAGCAATTGAAATGCTTATTTTCACAGTCTTAAGAGCTTTGTATCTCAATTGAACATCTTTCCAGAAACTCATGACGTACTTGCGCATCTAAACAAATAAAAAACAATTTTTGTTTAATTCCAACGATCCAGAATTTTAGTTATTTTGATGGGTTAAATTAGTTATTGGTATAAAAAAATATTAAGAAAATTTATTAACATTCACATCTTGCTTATTTGTGACTTCTTTTGTATTTACCTGCACTTCATCTTGGTTATGGGTTAAGAAAAGGTCATAGTCTACAAATACCAAAATTTGCATGTAGTAATTATTATTATTTTTGGAAACGTCAGCGACTTTTGCGCTGTTATCAAATCTGCCTGAAGTCTTCTCTGCATGTTTCCAGTGAGCTTTAAGGGAAGACAAAAAAGAAAAATTAATATTTAATGTACTACTACTACAATTTTTAAATGTTTATAATAAAAATCAGATATCTTTTTATTTAATAACTTGCAGCGAGACCGGCTTCCCATCCCACGGGTCCAATTTCATGCTTTACAATGTAATAAAATTCTATCAAACTCCTTCGCCCTTAGGGAAGTCAATGTTTAAATTTTCAAAATTATGGCTTGATTTATCTGCTTCAAAAGCAATTACAATGTGTTCTTTTCATTTGCCCATTGTTCTCCTTCTGTTTGAAATTTCTAGAAATTAATAAAACACATCATTCGCGAGTAGAGATCGTTTTGAAGTGAATTATCTCATTATTAAATATATATATATATATTCCCCTCGGTCCTTTAAGGAGCATTGGGCCTGAATGAGTTAAGTTTTTTTTTTGTCTTCATACATATGAAAATTTCTCACTTTCATTCAAGCCTTGAACCTAAACACAGTAATCCCTGGGGTAGTAGGCAGCAACTAGTCTAGTAGTCGGAGGGTTGCAGGTTCGATGCCTGCCTGAGACAGTGTTTCCACAGACAAGCCAAAGTAGCTTTGCAGTTTGCCATGTTTGTCTTAAAAATTAAAAACAAAAAAAGGTAATGGGGTAAAAACTAACAAAGTCTGTCATACCGGTCTAATTTGATGATGTTTTAAAAAGATGTGTTAAATGCAATCGGCATGAAATTTCAAAGGAAAAACGTGAAGCGAATTATTAAGTAACACTCCAATAGAGCATGACCTGAAAAACTTGATCCTATAAATTCACTAGCGTTATTGGATATTAAGTTTCAAGTTTGCGTTTGCGAAGACTGTTTAATAATGAGACAGCCATCGGATACTCGGATACGTTGATGCGAGAGTTGTGAAGACAATATGAATTGAAGACTTGATGTCAGAAAATTTTGGGTTTTAAAGCGTGACAGACACTAAAAAAACAGACACAAGTGCTCTTCAGTTTAAGTTAGTGCTCTGGCTGTTGAAAACATCGATGCAAAGTCGTTCCACAATTAGTGTTTGTATTGCCGTTAAAAAAAATTAATAAACACAATGAAACACTGGGGAAGGAAATCTTTAAGTGCAGCAAAACTAAAAACTGCAAAAGGACTTTCTTTAGCTAGTACTGGACATACATATATATGTACCTCAGGAGGCACTGGCCAGAGCCGCAAATTGTTAAGACCTACCGTGGGACGCACTGTGGGGTTTTTGATACCAAGAATTAGAATTAATTGCAAAATTTAATTTAGAAGAACCGAATAAATTTTTGTAGTCGGTAAAAGTACACAACATTCCACATCACTAGCGCAAAAATTTTGTTTTTGACAACTACCGTTATGTCACTATACAATTTTAAAGTTTGAGTTATTTGATGTTTTTTTTTCGCGTGCAATAAAAGTTGAAATTTTCGGTGTTTTAAGAACAAGTTTTGAGTGTTTTTTAAAGTGATAATTAAAAATATTTTAATGGAACTTTTAACGTCAGGTTAGTAAGATTAATTTATTTTTTTTTTGTTTTGATGTGTAATTTGTGTTATTATTTTTAATTAATTTTCACGCGTAAGCCTATAAATTAGTGGATTTCGGGAAATATGTCGATAAATAGTTGTGAATAAAGCCACATTAACAAAAAACAAACTTATTTCTTCTAAAAATATAAACGCTTCTGAAAATATTTATGAAAAATTTTTCTGCATTTTTTTTTGCATATTTTAAAATAAAATTTAAATATGTATATTGGTGCATAACCAAATAAGTCAAAACAAAGTATACTTTAAGAATTTAAAACCAGTATTTTGTATGGTAATACTGGTTTCAAATACTTAAAAGTACACTTTGTTTTGACTATGGTTATGCGCCATTGTGTTGAAATACACGAGTATATATTGTTGTTTACTTAGTTTTATAATACTTTTATATTAAAATAGTTTTTTCTGAAGTTGTTTTAAAAAACTAGTCAGTTGATGACAAGATATTGAGACGATCAGATATTTAATTTTTTTAAATAAATGCATTTTTTATAAAAGTTGTTTATTTAAATTATTTTATTATATAAAATAAGAAATTAATATACATACATATGTATACATAAAGAGGGGAAAAAGTATCACCGTCAAGCCCTAACCGCGAAAATAACGTAACTGATGTATTTTTCGAAATTGACGTTTTGATGCTGCATCGCACACGTCATCTGCTAAAACATTAATTTGAAAATTATAATGGTATCATTTCAGTGTAATCTGCTAAAAATGTGGTCGACAAAATTAACGTAACTAACAAAAAAAATTCTATACGAATAAAACAACTTAAAACTTATCTACAACTTGCATAATGTCATTAGTAGACTACATTTGAATTTTCATTATAAAAATTTTATCAAATCATAAAAAAGTAAAAAAAAAAAACTTGTCCTGTAAAATTTGCTTTTGCGGGTTACGTTTTCGCGGCTATAATAACAATATCCAGAACTGTATAGTGCAAAAATAAAAAGTACTAATAAATAGAATGTATGCAAGTTACTTGTTTACTTCAAATGAACATTAAAAAGCTATCAAACTTTTTTATTGAAACTGTGGTTCCCATGTATAAAATTATTTTACTTGTTGTGATTCGTTTTGAATTTGAAGCTTTCACTACTATAGGTTTCAAGATAGCATATTATTATTAATTACTTTGTATGGGGAGTACCCCTTCCCCGGACCTAACCCGTCAGTTTTTCATCTAACTTTGTGTGATATCTTAAAATTAGCTCACACCAAATTCGAAGCCTTTAACTATCATACGTTTCGAGTTAGCAGATTTTTTTAAATTATTTTGTATGGGGAGTATCCCTTCCCCCGGACCTAACTCGCCAGACTTTTGCTGAAATGTATATCCTAACTAAAAATTAGCTAATACCAAATTTGAAGCCTCTTACTATTATAGCTTTCCAGATATTAGATTATTATTAATTATTTTGTATGGGCAGTACCCGTTCCCGCAGTCCTATTCCGCCAATTTTTTGCCCAACTTCGAAAATCGCTCTCTTTAAGTGATATTGACCAAAAAATCTAAAATTATAAACAGGGAAAGTCACCAGGAATTAATTCCCATTTTAGTCATCGAAAACCCCACTGTGGGACGCAAGGAAACCCTAATGAAGAGCGGAGGGCTTTCAGCTACGTAGTGCATAAAACTCGAAGTTCCTTATCTCAAGCTCTATAAATACAAGTTTTACAAATCAATCATATAACTTACCATTACGGTTTTTATAATTTCCCCAATGAGGGTTATTCTTCGATGGATTGTACTTGGAATTGCCAATCTAGAAAAGGGAAAAAGAAATAAATAAAATGTAAAGAAAAATTAAGTAGAACAGACTTTATCAGCCACATCAAATCCGTTAGTAAAGAGATATAATTTTTTTCTTGCATTTTGCTGCTTTAGAAAACTAAAACCAAAAAAAAAATAAAAAATGCGGAATGAAATCACTTTTATTTTCATGAACGGAATTAACATTTTCTGCATGTTAAAACCCGAAAAACTATTGTAAACAACTTTATCCAATAAAGAATACTATTTCTCATTTTATTATATAAAGTGTTTAAGTCATTAGAAAAATAAAATCAACATAACAAAGGGCCTGTCCCACGATGTCGACAACATTCGACTTGTCGCACACTTACATTTGAAACAACAACAAAATCTTAAAATTTGTTTTTCTTTTACGTTACATTACATTTCTTTAAACATTTTCATTAGTTTTCACATAACAATAAGTATAAGTATATATTTTATAAGTATGTTCTCTTTCAGTCGTCAATGAGACAGCGACGATAACACATGCTTATACATATATACTTACTGCCATATCGTTGGTCACAAGTAGAAATGCCCTCACTCAAATAGCTGGGTCTTCACAGGAGAAGGTAAACACATAATAATAAACAGTACAACTGCTTGTAAAACTGCTTGTAAAAGCGTTATGTTTTACACTATTGCAATAAAATTTTTGTGACGAGGTGTATTTGCGTGAAATTCATTGGAATCACTGAAAAACTCAATTTCGTAAAAAAATACGAGTTAGGGCCTTTCTACTTATTAACAGCGATATGTACATACAAATGTATGTTAGACATTGTGGTTTGTGTCTCTTCTAGTTAAATTCAAATTTATTTATCTTCACACGCATAAGTTGCACATCCTCCGTCATGTGGTTTGGTTAAGACCGAAGTTTTATGCTTCCTAAATGTTTGTCTCTTGAATCAAAATTTTCTTGGGCAACTGGCAATTCATTTGGATTCTTTTTTTGAACATAATATCGAATCATCCCAAATTAATAATCGATTATACATTTTTAATTGAGCTATTATTTACACTTTGTTTTTTTATGCACACTTTGGAAAATCGCTTTTTCTCACTATTACATATCATAAAAATTAACAGTCTTTTTTAACAATCTATGGAATACTTACCCATGGAGAGGCTTTACATGTTATGACCGCTAACGACAGCAGAGCAAATAAAATAACCGTAAAATGTGGCATATTTGTTTAGTTTTTCTAATGAGAGTAAAAAGATAAGTTAAACTGATTCTAAACATAAAACTTAAAAAAAATTGAGAAATAAATCGAAATATCTTTGAAAACATTTCGTAAACAATTTTAAAAATTTCAAAAAACAAATTTTTAAAAATTATTTACAAATAATTGATAATTGACGATTGAAGTGATTACATTATATGTATGCAGTTTCGTTTTAAAGCCTGTCCCACGATTTCGACCATAAACTTTATATCGCTTATTTATATTGAAAACAAAAACAAATTTTCTTATTTTATTGTTGTTTTCAATAGAAGTTGTCGATCGAACTTTTTTTGTGGACATCGTGGGCCGGACCGCTAATTATTTGCAAAATCTTTAAAAGAAAAAACAAATTCGAAAAACTTTCTTAAACAATAAAT
This sequence comes from Nowickia ferox, assembly GCA_936439885.1. Lineage (NCBI taxonomy): Eukaryota > Metazoa > Arthropoda > Insecta > Diptera > Tachinidae > Nowickia > Nowickia ferox. The sequence goes on along the minus strand of OW387027.1, from coordinate 9,539,279 downwards.
TTGAAAGAATAAATTTTAGGAATAATTCCATATATGTACATACATATGTATGTATTTAAAAAAAATATTCCCAAATATTTCCTTGAAAATTATTTTTAACAAAGTACATTTTCAAAAATTTTCTAAAGGAAGCGTTGTATTTTTTACTTTTTTTTTTTTGAAGTAAGTGCATACAATGTATGTACGTATGTAATTTTATAACTTTTAGTTTTTTATCACTTTTAGTTTTTTATCACTTTATTTATTTATTTATTGAATTTTTAAAAACGTACATTAATTAAATTTTTGTATCCGGTGCGTTTTAACTTTTTCTTAAAAATATTAACTTCTCAGTAACTTATATTTTTTAACTGTCGGTCTGAAGATATCGATTCACAATAAATTTACTTTTGGTTTCTACCAACCACCTAAACTAATTGCAAAATTATAAACCAAAAAACGACCCATGAAAAATTAACACTAATACAATAAAAAAAAACAAATTTACTTAAGAATACCATGAAAACAGATATTTTAGAGCTACATATGTACATATACATAGATACAGTAGCTAACCTATAGGAAATGTCAATGCCAGTACTACTGACAAATTATACCCATACGAGTACAATGCTTTCAGCATGTGCGTGTCATTCATAATCAGCTACTGACGTTGGTACTTTTGAGTAAGTAGTTTTTTTGGGACAATATCGAGACATTGGAAACAGATAGTCACTAGTAGAGATGTGCAAATGTCGCGATTTTATCGTGTCACGCGTGAGTCACGCGTGATCGAATTTATAATTAATCACGCGTGAGTGCGTGACCGTGACTTAAAAAAAATTACTCGTGCGAGATCGTGCGTGAGCTTTTTTTAAGAATCACGCACGAATTCTCACGCTCTCACGAGATAACACTCCTGAGTGGGCATATAACTGTATTAAAAATTTTAAATTTTCTTATAATAAATACTACAATCTATATCTGTTCCAACGCTTAATAAATATGTACTTTGGTATGAAAAACTCATACAAGTTTGCATGGAAGATCACCGGGATTCACAAGTAATGATGCAGAAAAATGATGAAGAAAAATTTAAAAGATTCACTTGTTAAGAGATCCCAACCATCTTCCCTCCATTATATAGCTTCGTTTTTGAATCCACCATATAAGGAACTCCGCTTCGTTTCAGAAGAACAGAGCACTGAAACTATTATTAAAGTTAAAGATATGCTGGCCGATATATCAAAACAAAGTGGAAGTAATACAGTCGTATCTCATCAAGAAAACAGATCTGATTCGCTACTGCAATCTAACAAATTCAAAGATTTTTTGGACAAGTACCACACCGAAGATGGATTCCATTTTGAAACTGATGTTGACGATGAATTAGTTAGCTATCATAAAAAAAATCAATGCAGACTGCAATATATTAGAATTTTGGAAGACTGCTGATAACCTTCCTTGTTTGAAAGAATTAGCAAAACAAATTTTAAATATCCCTGCTAGCTCGGCAACAAGTGAACGTGTTTTTTCCACGTCCGGGCGTATTTTGGAGGAAAGACGCAGTTGACTGTCGAGTAACAACATAGACAAAATATTATTTCTCCACAAAAATATTTGAAAACCCTGTTTTTATTGAAATATTATATTATAAAATATTTTGTCATTAAATAATACAATAATTGTATACATATGTAAAATAAATGTATATACATGCATACATACATATCGTTACCTTAATATAGAAAGGCCCCAACTCATTATTTTTTTAAACTCGAGTTTCTTGTGTATTTCGATAGAAGAACATCTAACATATAAAACATCTGCACGTATAACAAACTTTGATTTATTTTTACTTTCACACTTACATGCATGCATACGTATGTATGTATGTACATATGTATGTGTAAGAACCTATTTTTCAACCAACAAACATAAAAAATTAATTATATATTTTTCGTAAGCGTGCGTGATCGTGATACGTTTATACGTGAGCGTGCGTGATCGTGAAAATTTTCAAAATCATTCGTGTGTGAAAGTGCGTGAGTAAAATATTTTTCTGCGTGAGCGTGCGTGTCGTGAGTCAAAAACCACTCACGTGCACATCTCTAGTCACTAGTACGTTTTAGTAATTCTAATGATATATTTTGTTAACATTTGGTGTTTTAATAAAAAATAATAATATACATACCTATAAAATAAAAAAGGGAATTAATCCATAAAAAACATATAAAAAAGAAACTGTGTAATTCATTCATTCGTTCATGCCGTTTCTTTTAAATATTAATCAAAAATACAATGTTTCTTCGAGTTATTAAAATCAAACACTTACGTATGAATCTGGACTTGCAGCAAGTTTTTAACTGATCCCGCAAAATCTTCTACAGGCTTATAAAAATTTCCACAATTATTTCATTTAAATATTTTTTAGTTTTATACCTACAAAATGGATGGCTTTTTATTTGTCTTTTGCAATTTCTTTTTGTTGGATGATTTTAATTATTTTTTAATACATTTGCATTTGGTTTTTAAATTGATTTCGTAAATTAGTTTTTCTAAAAACTTGAATTTTGCTGGACGCCACTTGTATTTTCAACAAACTAATAAAACATTAAGAAGAAGCATAGTTGTGTGTATCTGACAAAATCATTTCTACGTATCCAAAACAATGTTAACATGTAGACCAAAATTGTCGACAAAGGTTGTAACTTGGGGACACTTAACCGCACGCTCCCCTCAGGGTAATGATTAGTCTAAGAGTAAAACTCTCCCACATCAATACACAGATTCGAAGGTATAAAAAGCAAATTAGGCTCAAGTTATATTATGGAATTGTTCACTAAACTTTTTTCTACATACATACATACATATGTACATAAGTAAGTTTCTTTTACACAATTGCACCGCTTTAGTTTTGCTTTTTTTCTCTCTTTTTAGAGAAGTAACACTCAAGCAATTAATATCCGAAACCGCGTTGCCCATTTAGTACGATTAAAAAAAACGCGCCAAGCCTTTTTAATAGAGTAAAGAACAACCATTCAATTCAACATTTTTTTTTACTCTTTTTGCACATAAATTTAACAGTTTTCTATTAGACAAAATGCTCATGATAAAATTTATAAATTAGTGATTATTCAGCTGTCACACATAAAATATAAGATATTTTGTTAGAATAAAAAACACATTCTAATATTATAAATGGAAAATTTTTATTTATTTATTAAATGTTACAAATACAATTACAAATTATATCATAACTTTAATTTAAACGAGAATAGTAACAAAGACCTTCACTCGTTGTAGTGAAACAGACCAGAGTCTATGGTGGGAATTGAACCCACCACAACCTCCACACTGATAGGCTAGCACACTACTCACTAGCCTACCGAGGCACCAATGGATTACAATTACAATAAAAAAATATGTAATCGTAAAATGTTACAAAATTTGACAGATAAAATTATAATACAAACGAAGGATTTTGATTATATGAAGGTTATGTAGAAATTGTATTAAATGATGTTATTTAGAATATAATTTTGGAGAAAAATCTGAAAAATATTTAGTAGGAAACCAATTAGTTGACAACTCTGATCCGAAAGCGTTAGTGAAGGGTTTCTTTTTTTTAGTTATTTTCAGTAATTTTACTTCGCAAAGGATTCATTGCTGTGATATAAATTAGTTAGCATAACACTAATGCATCTCTGAAAAATCTATGCGGCTGTCAAAAACCAAACCGTCAAAAAATCCTCTATGATTGAAAAACTTAACAAAAAAAAATTGTAAACATTTAAAACATCTATTCAAATTTATTAAAAGTTTAAAAAAATTTTAAAAATTATTTAATCAATAAATGTATTTGGAATTGGAATTGGATTTTCCTAAAATTACATAGCGATCTTTTTACTCAAGCATGTATACATCTCTGCAAGTTACACTAGCTCTTTTTACAAAGTATTTCCAAAATTTTTTTATTTGGTCACAAAGTGTTATTATTGAAATTATAAAGAATTAGAAAGTTTTAACCCTCCGAAGTGGACTTGTACTACTTTCAAATAAATGGAAACACAAGAGGCTACAATAACTCCATATTTTCAGTGGCTTTAGCCACTGAGATGAAGTAACTTTTTATGTATGTAGCGAAAATTATTTTCTTTAAATACAAAATAAAATAGTACGTATGTATACATATGTATATGAAATTGTTCCCCAGTCAGCACTTTATGAAATTAATAATCATTATAGAGTCCTTTTCGACTCTTCCACGCGATTAAAATAATCGGGAGAAAATGGTACCCTAGCAGCGACATTTCTAAAAGAGTCTTCTTGGAAATTTCGACTCATTTTCGAGACAGTTTGTGGTAGTACTCACAATCGCTTGCGAAAAAATTATTCAAACAGTCACATTTCCAGCATATGCGTGACCAATTTATGATTGCGTACATTCTGTACATTATGTTTTTTAAACAAATCACTTTCTAAGCATTTCTAGGAATCGTTTTCCAATCTTATTATAAGCGCAGAACTGATTAATCCGTTTTTTATCATCTAAGGTAGTCGAAAAATACCCAGTTTGGTGAAACAATCTTCCACATGCTGACTGGGTCATGTCATGTCTTAAAAAAATCGACTTTAACTAAATTTTTTGTAAAAGTTGACTTTTTGCAGTTTCAAATAAAACAGCTTATTTACGTCATACTTTACTATTCATTCACTATAAAAAATAATAATATTGGTAAAAAATGGGAGTGAGTTATTTAACTACGTCACTTTTCAATTATTATTTACGCATTTTGAAATCGTAAACAATACGTACATATATACATACATATACATACATACATACATGCATACATATGTATGTATATGAACTTCATAATAAAATTGTTATGGACTTACATATTCTATCATGTCATTCTTGCTAAATTTTTCCAGTAATTTTTCCTCGTATATTTTTTACGTTTTTAAGCCTTGATCCGCCTATCGGCACAATGTACCGATTTTCGTCGGTTCACTGAAAGAAAGTCATACATACATATGTAGGTATGTACATATGTAATAAGCTAAATTTGCCTTATTTCTCAACTAATTGAAATATAAGGACATAATTGCACCACGCTTCATTGGTAATACAGCCTTATACGAGTACTCGTAGATTTATTCCAGAATTGATTGAGAAATAATGCCATTTTGGTGTATTATCTATGACTTTATTGTAGTGAGCCGACGAAACTCGTGCCGATAGTGGGATCTAGGCTTTAGACAATTTGAAAGTGTTTTACAACTAAATTATCTACTTGTTTTCCATTGCTATAGAGTTGCATGTACTTGATATACTAAATATACTCGTATGTAGAATGCAAAAATGTGCATGTACTCTCCAGTCTCAAGTACTTACACACAGAAAAAAAATACCAATGTAAAGTCACCATGCAAAAATTTTGATTTAAATTTGTAAGAAATAATGGTGGCTATTCTGGAAAACGAGTCGAAGAAGTGAAACTTTACATTAAAACAAAAACAAATTTTCAAAAATTGTTTTTGTTTGGCATACATTTCTAAAATGAAATAAACGTGAGAATTTCAACGCGTTTCTCTCTCTTTTAAAAACGGTTAATTTTGTATGAGAAACAAAAACAATTTTTTTACATTTACACAGTTTTGTTTTTGTTTTGCATGTAACTTTCACTTCTTCGACGCGTTTTCCAGAATAGCCCTCATATGTTTTTTAAGTGTGCTGGTGTTTATTTGCTTCCCAGCGGTAAAACTAAGAAGACCTTCTTACTTCAGGCCTTATTAAAGGCCTGCTCAGGAATTTTTTCGACTCAATTACCATTCTTATAAAACTGCTAAAGAATGCCTTATAGAAGGCCTCGGTTTTTCCGCATAAAAGATAAGGTACACATTCCACATTCCCTTCTATAAGAAGGGAGAAGAGAAGGAGTAACATTTTTAGTTTTGTTATTTTGCCAAAACAAAAGCAAACGAATTCATGTTTTTGATTCAGTTAACATTCTTATGTAACTTCTGAAGAAGGCCTCATAAAAGACTTCGGCTCTTTAGTAAAAAAAATAAAGAACGGAGAACAGAAGGAGTAAAATATTTTGTTTTGCTTTTTTTGGCAAAGCAAAAGAAATGAGATGTCTTTATAAGAAACAAAATTTCATATAAAAATACCAAATACAGAGTGATTAAGGAAAGAAAGCGTAAATCATTTTAGTTTAGTTTTGTACGTTGAATAATACGGTTGTTTTGGTCGATCAATATTATGTGGCTTCTTGTTATTTTCAGAATTTTCCTTTCAATATATTCGACCCTTTTGATTACAAAATAAACGTCAAAACACTATATGTATGGATGTGTATATTGAATACCTCGGACCTGTTTCTCAAAACGTACAAGTGCTATAATACAAGTAAAACAGTTGGGAAAATATTTTATATTCATATAAAAAATATACATATTTTCACAACTATTTTACTTGTATTTCAACACTGCCCCAGCAGTTGAAAACCTTTATTAAACTCCTTTCAATATGACCTTTATTTGAAGGCCTTTTATCAACCATTCTCTGGAAGGCCCTTAATGAGCCATTAATTTGAAGGCCTTTTAGAATATCTGTGAACGAAGCGAGAACGTGAGGCCTACCTCGCAATGACATCGTGTGTAAAAAAGGTATGAATAGTAGATTGAGCGAGCAGGCCTTGTACATCCAAAAGAAGGACTACACAGGCCTTTTAGAAGGCATCCGTACTCCTTCTTTTTCCCGCTGTGTTTGTTCACAGCTGCAATACACTTTTGTGCTTAGTTGTGTGAGTTGTTTTTGTATTGTTGTTGTTTTCTTATGTTTGTATTCAGTGTACTAGACTTGTAGTCAAAGGATCGCAGGTTCGAATCCTGATGACCAGTCAAAGTATTTTGTATTTTTTTTTTAACTAAAACTTTTCATATAAATTGTATGTTAAAATATCAATAAAATAATGTTGAACTAAAATTTTATTCATAATGGTATATATCAACTGTCTTATTCATAAAAAATATTTCAGGTTTATTAAGCACTTATTTAACATACATATTTATTTCTATGGGAAATTTGTCAAATAAACCTGTAATAAACCTAAAATATGTTTTATGAATTAGATCGTAAGTGTGTATCTAAAGAATAATCAAGGTTCTTGTGGCTGCAGGGGTAAGTCCATATTTGCTAAGCTGATTAGTTTGATGGAGAGAGAGACGAGGAGAACAGTAAAGTTTCTTTTCCCCTCATCTCTCTTTCCTAACAAACTAATCAGCTTAGTAATAAGACTTGCATTGTGTAAATATGGACTAAACGCATTGACTACTACGCGATGAATTTCGAGTTAAAATATTGGCCCGAGAAGCCAATTTATATATAAACAAAAATTTTTCTGATGCCTGTGCCAAACACACGTAAGTTAAATAATTATTTATTTAATTGTAATTAATAAAATACAATTACACTACAGTAAATTAAATTCGTTTTGTTTCAACTTGAAATTGCTTTGATTCAACATGGTTCTTTATTTTGATTTTAACAGTACGTAAATGTTGAATCAACGTGAAATAAAGTTATTTCAAAAGAAAAAATTTTCTTTGAAAATTACTATAAATCATATTAGATTAACATGAAACACATATGAAGCAAAATCATTGCCGAAAAAGATGAAATTAACCTTGTTTACGTATGTTTTAAGTTGAAATTTTACTGTGTGTACAGTTTGACACCTAATAACACATAATTTTTGTTTTAGAAGTTCAAAAAATATAGGGTACCCCTAACAAAGTTACCTTCAAAAAAGAGTGTAGTATCGTGAGCGTGCGTGAAAGTGTGTGAGTAAAATATTTTTCTGCGTGTTCGTGCGTGTCGTGAGTCAAAAAACACTCACGTGTACATCTCTATTTCCCAGAGTATTGTGATCAAAATACAATTTATGATTTCAATTTATAAGAATTATAGTATACACATCGTCGGTTTGTTTCTGTTTTGATGTATGGGACATTTTTAAAAACAATTGAGTTATTGATTGATTATATATGATTAATGAGTCCTCTTTCCAAATTCGTTATCAGTTTTCCGATATCTTGAATATATCTGGGGGGTTACTCTCTATTGCGTTGCGAAGACAAATACGATGCGAAAGCTAAATGCGATGAGATGCCAATTTGGTACTCTCTATTACTTTCGCAAGTCCTTTCGCAAAATTCTTTGATAAAGTGGCAGCACTGAGTTTGCAAAAGGAAATATGGCAAAGATTGACAGTAATGAAATGTCAAAATATGTAAAAAACGACTTTTAAGAAAAGGAAAGTTAGAAAAAAGTGAAGTTTATCAGTTTTTAATTGAAAGTAAAATAGTGTTTGATGAGGAAACCGATCGTGTAGGACGCATCTTAAGAGATATGTAATTCCAATATACTCTCTTCAAAATTTCCGTTTCTGTATGTTTTAAACGCTATTCAACAGTAGGTAAAAGTTTCAAGTACATCCAGAGCAATTTTAACTATTATAAAACTTGCCGCCGCATTAAAATTACTTGGCCAAGATGGATGCCAACATTAAATTGGGCAGGACCATACCTTAGGTATATCGCAGCAGTCTCACATTAAAAGAATATTACGTTAGAACCATTTCAAATTTGATTTAGCTGCAGAACTGGAACAAGAAGTAAAAAAGCTCTTTACAACACTTGCGGCTGTGGAGCAGTAGATGGTACTCACATACAATCAGTTCAGCCAAAAACAAGCACACACCTCTACACAAAATTGCAGCACAGTATGAATGCTATGGTTTGGTTAATAATATTTCCTTGATATTACCTTGATTTTACATACATATGCATGTGATCACAAAATGAAATGTAATTTTTTTATCTTACTTCAAAAATAAAAATTTCATTATCAAATTTAAATATTTGTTCAGCGTATTCACATGTTTTTCTCTCTTTGCGTTTGATATTTACCTATCGCAAGATATTTGCGATAATCGGACGATTTTGACAGACGCTTTCGCATTACAGAGTGCGGTGATACCAGGCTTGCGAAAGAAAAGAAAAATAGATGCGAAAACCAAATGCGCAAACGCATTAGAGAGTACCAATCGTTCGATTTCGTAGCATTTTTCTTCCGCATCGCAATAGAGAGTAACCCCCCTGGAGATATAGAAGTGCAAATTTGCATCATTTCCACAATTTTTGAACATTGTAAAGTCTGTTTTACGGCAATCGACAATTTTTTTCATATGTGGCACATTTCTCAAGTAAAAGTATAAATATTGTTATTCGCAGCTGTTATGATGCATATTCTTCTCAAAGAACGAAATAAAAAGCAAAATACAAACACTATAAGGCTGTTTTGAAGTATATGTATGTATGTATGTATGTATGACGCTAATAAACACAAACACGTGCTTCTGTGTTTTATTTAAGTTTTCATTTGAAAAGAAATGTTAGTAGTCTTCACATTATTATTATTATATACATACATACGTAGTTTAATATGGATGAAAATTCAGCGCCAGCTCCATCGGCATTTGAGGAATTTACATATGTAAGTATTATTAATAGCTTTATTCTTTAAGAAATGTTTATTTTGTTTATTTTTGTGTAAGTATATTGGAGAATGATTTTTCGCCACAAGAAGTGCTAAATTCTGATGAATACATTGTGGAAGAAAATGTATCGTGTCCAGATATACATACATATATAAATGTGAAGACGCCTATTTTGAAGAAATCCCATATGAAGAACAAAAATTGGAGTATTCAGATGAATATGTAGACATAGAATACATGGTGGAACAAAATCTATCGTGTCCAGATATATACTATGAAGAAGTTATTATTCCACATGAAGAATATAAAGTGCCGTATTCATCTGAATATGTAGACATAGGAATAGAATACATTGTCGAGGAAAATGCATCGTGTCCAGATAGTATGTTAGATAGTATTTCTAAGGAGAAAAAGGCTGATATTAAATATCTTTTGGTATATTTACCTGAAAATTATAAAACTTATTTCCAAAATTTATTAAAAATTTGATACAAAAGTATTAATTCTTATAACATAGAATTAATGGACTTTATAAGTCATCCAAATGAATTATTAATTATAAAAGACTGCTTATACATATAATTGTTTTTTTTTTTTTTGTATAAGAGACTGTTAATGTTTGTTGAATTATTGTGTTATGTTTTAATCAAATGAATTTATATTATTTTTTTATTAATAAAATTTCTTTTATTGAATATATTCAAACTGTCTTTTATTTCTTCCGTTGTTTTCCTCTTAAAGTCGTTATATGAATAAAACTAATATGTTCACCTTTTATATCTACTTAAATATACATACATATATACATATATGTACATACTACTGTAACCTACTTGGACAAGTAGTGAACAATGTTGTTGTTATGAATGTGGAATGCGTTGCCAAAAATTGTTGTCATTTTTTCTTTAAGTCCTAATAACTTTTCATGTTGGATGTAAAAAGTTTATCAACTTTAAGTTTGAATAAAAAACATATGTATCTATTACTTTTATTATTAAACAAAAAATTCTATCCTGTATTTTTATAAAACTAATGAACTAAACATTGTTCATCGATTTTCTCGAAAACACATTTTTGTCCCATTGATGTATGGGAAACAGAAACAAACCGACGACATGTATGTGAGTTCTTTGTTAAAAATGTTGCCTAATCGGATTTCTTGAAACACTTTGGATTGCATTCCATTATTTCCAAAAAAAAATTTTTAAGCACAAAATTGATGAAGATAAATTCGCGTTAAAAGCGTATTTTGCAGTAATTTTTGCGAATTTTCCCGATTTTATAAAATTTTTTTGCACTACTTACAGTTTTTTTTTGGCGATTTTTAATAAATATTATGATTTTATACATATTAAATTTAATTGAACTAGATTGAATTTTAATCAGTAATAATTTTTTAATCTGGCTTAAGTTCAGTGGGCGAATTACGGCATTCGATATCGAACAAATTTTCATACAATTTTTATTGTGTTTGTATGGAAAAGAAGAAAAATTAGACTAGACTTTTTTTAGCTGTTCAATTATCTAAGATAACAAGAACGTTTTACTTTGTATATATGATTTGGTAACGTCTTCAAAGCCTGGTAGTCTCTCAAAATTCATTAAAAAAATTGGCATGAATTAATTTTTCATAAAAAATGTTGCAGAAGTAGTGAGAAAAACATGAAATGTATCTTGATTGTATTGTGTTGAGTTTTTAGCAACGTAAGAAATTTTAGCATAGCCAATTAATATTTAGGGAGTTCACAATAGCGTTTAAAATATGTCTTAATGTTGCGACGTTTCAATTTTTACACCTTAATATGGGTTGGCAAGTTTGTTGTTTTTGTTTGTGTGCAAAGTGTATTAATACCAAGTGGCCTTATAATTACAACAACATACATACAATTTTGTTGCAGGATTATTTTTATTTGAATGCTGATTGATACACTTTGGTTTGTGTGTAAATCAAATTGATTACCAGGTGGTAAATTTTTTACTTTTATTTTTTTTTAAAGAGTAGTAACACTCAGGCAATGAATACCTACTACTATTACTAGCTGTTACCTTCTTTACGAAAGGGATAGTGATAGAGAAGACAGGTGGTGAAGGATTGAGATAGAGGAAAGCTTCATTCTTTTTACAACTCTGTTTTTTGCACGTTTTTCTTAATAATGCAGTGTTGCAGCGCCTCTGGTGTTAAATGATTCGTATTAAATTTTTGAAGCTGTGATTAGTAGCCAATTTATTGGTTATTTTACTTCGCCGATGATTCTGCTACAAAACGAAGGAGGTCGGTCTGATGTTACATTAGGATTAGTATCTGCTGAAGTCGGTATAATTCAGTGGCCAGTGACTATGCCTTCATCACATGAACTTTGCTACAACAACTGATACAAAGGGGCACTAATGTACATCAGCAAAATGCCTGTCTTATACCGGGCTCGAACCCAGGACCTTCAATTTTCGTAGTCAACGTGCTAACTACTTCAGCATGTCATTTTCAATATGGCAATATGGTAATGTTAAACAAAACAGAATTGTCAGCGTAGCTGTAGTTGTATTTTTCGCTTACCTTAGGCATTTTCCGGAACAAAACTTATTTTGATAAATTTATCCAACAATAGCTAATTTCTAATTTAGAAGATTTTGTTTTATTAATACCTCAATATACTGTGTTGCCTGCTCACAATGAAAATTTTAAGATGGCACAATGTTGCCACAATAAAATTTTAAGATACTCATTGTGAATTCCCTAATTGTTTTCATGTCAAATTACTCTTACGAAATAATCAATGTTGATCAACATTTTTCACAAATTCGAAGTGAGTACTAGCTAAGCTTTAAACATCATCATTGCTTGTTGTTCTTATTGTGATCTGTAAAATTGATTGTAAAAATAGGTGTGTTTTTTTTTACTTTTGTAATAAAATGCAGTAAATGAGTAGTTACTGCAAAAATTTTAAAATTTACTCTCAAAAAGAATTGTTGCCGAAAAAAGTACGCGAACAGAAATTAAAAATTAGTAAGATTAAGGAAACAGCTGACTCCAACTACACATAGTGCTGACAAATATATGCACTTTTGGCTATTCAATTATTTTTCTTGTTGGTACTCGATACAATATTTTTTATAACACTACCAATCTAAGTATAAAGTTTTAATTTATTTTGTGTAATATTTGCCATTAATTTCTTTTCAATTTATATGATTTCAAGCTGAACTGTTTATTTTTTTACAACTACATATGTATGTTCAAACTTAAAATGTTCGTCGAACAAAAGCTTAAACTCTAAACATAATAACATTTTCTAAGTTGTACTCGTATGTACATAAAGGGCCTAATTTTGTAAAAAAAAAAATTCCATATAAAATTTGTCAACGCTTGGCGTTGCGTTTTACAAAATTAGGCCCAAAATTTTTATTGAAAAAATTGATTCGAAAAAATATGTCAGAAATTAAGCATATGAGTAATTCGAGAAAGAGGTCAACCAAAAAAAAATTTGGTTTTAATTTTAATTTCAATAATATAGCTGAAAGGTCTTACATTATAAATGTAAAAGCATTTTTAATTTTAAATTTTTTTTTACCGTAATATACAACTTTAATTTTTTTTTTTGCTGAGCATTTTTGCGACTATTAAAATAATATTATTTGTTTTTTGTAATTTGCAAATTTTCTATTAACAATTTCCTTACTCGTTAAAACAAAATCACTATTAATTGTTTTCAAATAAATAAACAAATAAGCATTTGTTATTGTTTTATTTATTTTTTATATAAAGTTCAATCGTTATTATTAGCAAAGTTAAAGTTACTGTGTTTGTTCTCTTGGAAAGAATTGTCGCGTCCTTTTTGTGGCGTTCGTATTTGACCTCTATCCAATTTAAAAATATTTAAACAAAATTTGCACAATTTCATAAATCTAGAAATAGAAGATGATCTTTCACCTTGGTTTCCACATTCAAATAAAAAATTCTTCACAAATTTCGCTGAATTACCTAAATTTCTATAAGCACTGTTGCCAATTCAGCTATTTTCTCGTCAAATCTAGCGATTTTTAAGTGCATTTTTCGGGAAAATTTATGATTTAGCTATTAGCGGGAATTCTAGCGATTTTTGTTTATCATAATTCGCTTTAAAATGTGAGCTTGCTTAGAATATTTATATAAATCAAACTATAGAAAAAGGTAATTGAATACCGCCAAAATAATACAGGTTTTAAAGCCAGGAAGTTACCTAATGTACTCACATTAATTCTCAAGTTTATATTATTACTCCATACGCAGGTTTGTCAGCGCTACTTTTACTCTATAATATCATAAGCCTGCTTTATTTGAAGCAATTCTTTACTGGGGAAGTCCCGAATTCAGTACTAACCCAATTCTATCTACGATAATACTAATGTTTAAGAATGGCTTCAAATTTTTATATAAAAATAATATCGCTTATAAGTTTTTTTATAAACATTTTCATCCTTACTAATATTATAATTATGTATTATAAATATGAAAGTGCGTTTGTTTGTTTGCTACGCTTTCACTCTCAAACTTTCTTTCACCAATGAAGAGCTACACTACCAGCGTCAAGTATACACACAAAAAAGTAATATGAATGAGTTTGTAATATTAATTAAACTATTTGTAATATTAATTAAAAAATTAATTAAATTTTCACCTATAAACAATTTGATAATATTAATTAAGTTTTTCCACTCAAATTAATTAATACAATTAAAAATTTAATTGAATCAATTAAATTATTATTTGAAAACATTATTGGTGAATACTTTTTTCTGTGTAGGATGTTTTTTATCTGCTACGAATTTTTTTTTTCCGAAAACCACATTTTTGGGCTGGTCAGGATAATTTTAGTTTCGGGTTTGATTGTTTATCCAGTTTTAATACCAGTTTTTATGTATATAAATATCTATAAAATTAATATGTTACATACATATGTTTTTTTAATAAAATAAAGTTTTATTATTTTATGACACTGCTTTTATTTGATACTAGATGAGGCCGGCAAACGTTGTCTTACCCTCAATTAATTTTTTTTTAACTATAAATTACTCCATACAGTGGTCACTTGTTGGGTCAAAAACAAAACGAAAACCTACCCGGTATTGACCCGAACCTGTGTTGAAAATTTCAGATCCACAGTTGTTATAGTTCCAGAAATTATGCGTTCGTAAAAAACACACACTACGATTTTATATATATGTATAAAGGCACATTAAAAAAAGTCATTCAAAACTTTGGAGGTCCGTAACTCCGTAAATATGCCATTCCGAGAATTTTTGGACATGATAGTTTTTTCTTAGAATTATATTTTCCACCATATATGATAAGCTTTATTTTATTTTGAGTAGCTTCACTAAAGTATATTTATTCCCTAGTTCGTTCCTTTAGAGCACAACTCTAGTGAAATGCACACGAATGCAGAAAGCCGACGGCTCATAGTCGGCGTTGATTGCAAATTATGTGCTCAGCCGCTGAATTAATATGGTACAGTTTACTTAATTCTGAATCCATATTTACTGCAAATTTTACAATTATTGTCGAACGGGATAAAAAGTATCTTATGTCCGTCTCCTGGCTCTAAGCCACCTCCCTACCAATTTTCACCCAAATCTGTTCTGCCGTTCTTGAGTTATAAGTGGTGTAACTAACACTACTTTCCTTTATATAATATATAGATTTTATAAAATTTGTAGGGAAATTTGGGAATTATAAAAGAAGTTAACAAGTTACCGTAAAATTTTTGAAACAACCTAAAACTTAATTTGACCTTTAGTTATTTATCGCTAAATTTTCAAATATTTTTGAAATTTAGCTATTTTCTAGCTATTTTCTTGTCTACTTTAGCGATATTTGTTGGAAAAAAGTTGGCAACAGTGTCTATAAGTGTACAAAAAAATTCTATTTTTGTCGCGTCGGTTTCTCGCCCAAATTTTTTTTTTTAAATATAGTAGTCTTCTCTTGCTTCAAAACACTGTGAATATATATCGGATCTTTCCATTCCTTTCTTGTTTTTGGCTCAACTAAAATGGTACGAATGTCGCGTCCGTCGCCCAGGAATTGCCCATATGACATTGAATTTTAAAGTGAAAATGTTATTTTTTTCTATACTTATGATATGATTAGGCTAATGTTCGTATCACTTTGTAAGCAAACTTACATGTGATAATTATTAGTGAACAAATAACACCAAAGTTAATTGTATTTGTTCTGACAAACACTTAGTAGAACGGAACAACTAGCTGCTTTCGAAGGTCACTGCACCTTCATCATCAGCGTTCTTTTGTGTTTGGTTCAGTTGATGTAAAAAGATTTCTGCTTTATATACCCAGCTTTTAATATTTTTATTAGTGAAAATATAGTCTAATTTTAAGAAACATATAAAATATTCTACACACAACAAAAAATTTATGGTTTATTGAAAATAATAGCAGTCTGAACAAATATGTGACTCTTGTGACTTTTGCACATAAATTTTTGGCAAAAAGCACATTGACTCTTGAAAGGGGACATTGTGATATTTTAGGAACTTAAACTCAGTGCGTCTAACGCCCTTTTGCAATTTCTGTATAAGAATGTAATTTGCGAACTGGATCACTGGATGATCATGAATTAGAGACAATCCAAAATTCTGTACTTGAAGTACAAAATACACATTTTCAAATAATCAAAATTTTGAAATATAATTAAACAATTTTGCTTAGATCAAATTGAATTCAAACCAAGTGGTCTCAACTGCCCAGGTAATCTATCTTCAGTATTTTATTTTATTTTTTTTGACATCCCAAGCATGATTTTTTCAAATCGAATCCAGGCAACTCGATTTGTCAATGAAATAATTAGATTTTTTTCTGTGCAGAGTTGTAATAAATATTTTTTATTTATTGTTATTTTATTGACTTTATTAAAATGGAAAAAAAAAAAATATTTATGGGGTAGAATAGTTTGGAAATTATGTATGAAATATTTATTACTTATTATTATATTTTTGTTGCATTTTTCATAGTAGATTTAGCTGGAAAATGTGCAGGTTAGCACAGCTCTCGAATAGTCATACATATTGGTTCAGTGACCATGGTGAAGGTTAATAAAGCCTATGGCTGCAAAAAAATAAACGAAAGAGATAAAAAAGATAATTAAATTATTAAAATGTTCAAGTCAAGGCAAGTTCAAATTTAAATAAATATATGTAGTATATTATTCAATAAAAAAGAAGTCGTTTTGTATTTGGCGCGCTCCACCCAGTACGACCTGTCCGACCTCTTAAGTTTTAACCTCTCGAACTCTTTGCGATTTTTGTGGCAAAATTATTATAACATGCGTCAAGGAAATATTAAGATTTTTACTATACTAACTAGATCCCCATGTTGCATCGTTTCGATTTGCGTCGCCTTTTCAAATTCTGTTCAATCCGTCTTTGCGTTGCTACTTGTGATTCAATTTATTTCACTGAAGTTAATAGAAGAGTTCCCATTTTAAACTGTTATGGCGTTTTCTTTTCTAAAAATAAGCGCAAAATTTGTTGCTCTCTCGAACAGAAAGAAATAGATTTCATGATCATTAAAAAGTGAAAATTTATTACGAGGAAGTACTCCAAAATTCAAGGACATATGTACATATAAATCCTTAAATGATATCGGTAATTGATTTTATAATTAAAGAAAGGAAAATAATAATTTTTTTTTGAAAAGAAAACTTTAAGTAAAAGTGTTAGAAAAGAAGAATTTAGTTTGCAGTAAAAAACGCTCAGGTGGTTGCGTTGTCATCAAATTTGCTCAATATTGTAAAATGGATTAGAAATTAATAAAAGAATAAAAAAAGTCTGTTTTAAAAAAAGAGAACGGAAGGAAGAGATAATAAGATAACAGACTTGCTTGTACTGAAATTTAATTCGTTTTTTTTTAATTTTTTGATTCCTTAAAGTAGAAAAATTTATCGAACAGATTGTCTGTATGTAGACAAACGAGTAACTTTAAAAAAAAGTTGCAGTGGCTTTGTTTTAGAAAAATTTAAATGTATCAAACCCGCCTGGTTTCAACTATTGATAGAATCAATAAAAATCAGTGTATTCCCACAGCAAAGTTTATTCGATTTTTGTTGCACGAGTATTTTCCGTCAGTATTTTAACTTCCGTTTTAACACCAGCAAAAAATCATAATCGGAACTTGATCTCAATATTGAAGGAGACAATAAATTATCTGCATAAAATACCAACGGCCTTATGCATAAGAAATTTTGATTTATAATTCCGATTTTCAATAAAAAATTTCTTTTATAAACCTTTAATAATCAAAAAATATATTTTATGATTAATGCTAGGAACACAACTGGGACGAACGACGAATTTCGTTCGCGTCGACGAATTCGTCGATAAGAGTTCGCTGCGTAAATTCGTCATGTGAAGCACAACAACGACGAATTTACTCAGCGAATTTCTCTCTTATATTTGATAAAGTTGTTTATTGTGTGTGCAAAGACAGAGAGAGAGAGAGAGAAAATTATTTTTTCGTCGTTCGCCGGCCTAAGAAATAGAAATAAATCTACTGCTACTTTCGCCGCATATGACGAATTTCGCCCTACGCCATGATTGTGTGCATTTTCATATACACCAATGTGTTTTATTTTTGACGACGAATATTCGCGACCAAAAATTCGTCGTTCGTCGCAGTTGTGTTTCTAGCATAAGGCAATAAGTCTGTTATTATTTTTATACGATACTTCAATAAGGAAAATGTAAATACTCCCACGTAACCCTTCCTTGTAGCACCCATAATTTCACAACTAAACTTAAGAAATTTCACAATTCTTATGCGGCCAATTACGTGAGCAATCTTCTTTCCAATTAAATTTTTTTATTTAGCTATAAACAATTGAAAATTACACAAAATACTAACTTGTTATTTTACCCGTAGATTGATTGACCATAATTGAATGGGCCATTTGAACTTTTAGATACACATTTTCCACTTATACAATGCTAGTGATTAAAATATCATATTAATAAATGCAAATTGGCGGGATATTTATTTAAAACATACCAAACCCTCACCACAGGGTGATCCTTCAGCAGCTGGTCTCAAGGCCATACCTGCGCTGTCGGGCTTATTTTCCATTAAACAGACTAATTGTGTGCACGCTTTGTCTGTTTCACCATAATAGGATGTGGTGCCAAGATCTTTTAGACATTGATCATTCAGTGACATCATTGCACCGGGCAATGGAATTCCTTCAAAGCTGTTTCCGTGAGGACCATCGCGAAGACATTCTGCTCCCGGCGTTCTGTAAAGTAGCGGGAATAAAATTTAAATAAGAAATTTATTTTGAAGCTCAAATATATGTTATCCTACATTCGTAGATCATCGAAAAACTTGTAATATTGTTTAATATTTGGGTTGTTTACAGAGACAGAAGCTAATCTGCAACACTCAGACTGATACTACCTGTTAAAATATCGCGTTTTACAGAAATAGACAGGGCGAACTTTAGTTCATGATTCACTATCAGGCGTAAACGTAAAAACTGCTAAAAATTGCGTGTGTGCTTCGAAAGTGTGATAGTGTGGATTGGAAAGTACATATTTATGTGTTCATATTGTTGACAGGTCTATCAAATTAGCTAGTCTGCAGTTAGTGCGTAGACTACCAAGCAAATTACGGTCTTTGAGAGCCCGAGCTCAATCCCTGAGCAGACATGCATTAGTGCATATGCTAACACATGTGACAGCGCCCCTTCTTTCGTCGAGATTTATAGCAATGAATCGTTGGCGAAGTAACACAGCTAATCAAATGGCTACATAGCTTACAGTAATGATCCTGCTTAGCATTAGATGCGCTGCAGCGATGCTATAAAAATTAACAACAAAGGAACAATCTCAAGAAGTGGTAAGCTGCAGCGATGCCAACTCTACCACTTTTATGGTAGATCTAGCTCTTTTGGGTATATGTCCACTCCATTTATCTAACACAATCTAGAAGTTCAATTGAGATATATTCTTAGGAATGCATGTAAATAACGCTGCGTTGATTACACCTGCTTCCTTTACTGGGCCAGTTTGTGAGAAAATTGTTCGTGCGCTCCTCCACGCCCATAGTTCGAATTTTGAAAGTTAATTTGTTAAAAAGTGTTTGTAGAAACAAACTTTATTGATACTCTGCAAGGAGTGCTACACACTAAACGATCTATCTTGCAGCGCAGAGAAGCATTACAAATTATTAAATGAAATGAGAATAATAAAAATTTATGCTACATATGTACACAGAGAAAACAAATTCGTTGTGATAACCGAATTTGTATATATTATTATTATTATTGTTATTATTGAGCAAATTCCTTCAGGAACATAAGCTATCTACGTAGAATCTCCAGTTTTGTCTGTCTGTTGCAATATGTCGAAGTTCGTTGAATGATTTATTTGTTTCCCTGAAAATTGTGCGCCTCCATGTTATCTTTGGTCTTCCTCTTCTTCTCGCCCCTCGGGGGCAAATTTCGTTATATGATTTTCTTAATGTATGTCCAAGCCATTTATATATTTATATTTCCGTCTCTTTATTTCAGTGTTGATGTTGTCGTCGTTCGCGATTTCAAGTAATGCTAGGAACACAACTGCGACAAACGACGAACTTTTGGTCGCGAATATTCGTCGTCAAAAATAAAACACATTGGTGTATATGAAAATGCACACAATCATGGCGTAGGGCGAAATTCGTCATACGCGGCGAAAGTAGCAATAGATTTATTTCTATTTTGTACGCCGACGAACGACGAAAATACAATTTTCTCTCTCTCTTTGCACACACAATAAACAACTTTATCAAATATCGGAGAGGAATTCGCTGAGTAAATTCGTCGTTGTTGTGCTTCACACGACGAATTTACGCAGCGAACTCTTATCGACGAATTCGTCGACATGGACGAAATTCGTCGTTCGTCCCAGTTGTGTTCCTAGCATAACTGTTCATTGTTGACTACGCTAGGCCACCATATTTTCCATACATTCCGTAGACATTGTTCCTGTCCAGACTTGCAATTTTTGTTGCAGCAATTCTTGAGTTTATTGGTGAGGGAGGTGAGAAGATTGGGGAGGGGTACACAGCTTCATGTGCTCAGCAATTCTCTTTTGTTTTGAAATTCGCACTTATTAATTTAAATGTATTTGACGTTATATTTTATTTTCTTTCTTCAGTTGTATGAAAAACACAAATTTCGCAGGCTAAAGAAAACTATTTTGGCCTTATGTATACGCGAGTCTACATCGTCTAAAGCACCGCCATCCAGAGTTATAATACTACCCAGGTAGCAAAATTTTTTAACATTCTGGATTGGTGGGTTGCTTAGACGGAATGTTGGGTTTTGTGTAGATTTGACGATCATGCATTTCGTTTTTTACGTGTTGATTCGAAGACGATATTTTGCTGCCGTTGAGGCTAAATTTTATATTTTCTTCTGCATATCATTCTTGTTTGTCGCTAATAGTACCAAATCATCTGCGTAATCAAGATCCTCTAGCTGTTCATTAATGCCCCATTCAAGACATCTACTTCCGCCTGACGTTGATGACATTATTTCGTCGAGTACGGTAATAAATAAGATTGGGGACAGCAAACATACTTGTTTAATGCCGCTATTTTGTATTAAAGGATTCGCTTACGTTTCCACAAAGTAACACACGCATTTTAGAATCTTCTTTGTGGAATACCCTTATTAGCGAGGACATACCATATTTTGTTTCGATCGATAGCGTCGAATGCTTTCTCGAAGTCGATGAATGTAAGATAAAGGGTGGAGTTGTATTCATTGTACTGCTCAATTATTAAACGAATGCTGTTAATTTAGTCCAGGCATGAATGGTTTGGACGGAAGCCAGCTTTTTATTTTCGTAGTTATCCGTCTAGGAAGTTGAGGATGCGCTTAAGAATTAAAATTTTACTGACGGAGGGAGTTAGGGCGATACCTCTCCAGTTACTGCATATATGCATATATAGGTATTAAAATAATAGTATTGAGGGAATCCTGTTTCTATTGTTATTATGTTTTCACGTTTATAAATAAAGAAAAAAAATTATAATTAACTGACAATTGATGGCAAATGTGGAATATTGGAATACATAGTTAATTATTTATTGCTCCAATAGATTTTTAACCAATCTGTTCTCTCTGTGTACGTATGTATGTATATGTGGCATAATTGAATTCTTACATTTTTTTTAGTTGTTTTTTATATTCAAATTTTTTAGTATTAACGCTCCGCAATTCATATTTGTCATAAACTTGCTTATAAAATATTTCTTTTCACCATCCATTTCCTAAAGGCAGAAATAGCGAACCGTACCGTACTGTTTCTTTAAGAAAACGTGTCAGCTGATCGATTTTGAGGCGGAAATTCAATGCAAATAGTTACCGAATTTAAATGTCACTTAACCGGAACGTCCCAATCAGTATAAAACAAAATTTCATACCGGTTTTAAGTGACATTTGTATACCAGTGGTGAGACTTTTGCAAATTGATTAGGACTGTAATACAAATGGCCTCTTTTGGTAATTTTTTATTTACGTGTACATTTTTTTAATTGTAATTTTTTTAATTTTAATTTAATTGTAATTTTTACTCTGAAGTACGTATTCATATATATATATATATATATATATATATATATATATATATATATATATATATATATATATATATATATATATATATATATATATATATATATATATATATATATATATATAAAAACACGAGCGAACACTCCTTAATTTTTTTGTTTATGTCTAAAACATATGACACGTTTTTAATTGTTCTATAAGTGTACTAACGTGCTAACAGTACGGTACGGTACGGTACAGCAACAGCAACGTTCGGCTAACGAGCCCTTAAAGAATGTATACCTATGAATGTATATATGCATACTCGTATGTATGTTAGTAGACATACTAATAAAAACTGTAACTGCGTGACACCGTGGCAACGAAGCACATATTTTTTGCGAATGAAACGTACATACGAGTACATATGATTATGTAGGATAGATCAGAATGTTCTGATGTGGGCTTGATAGGATTGGCAAACGAAATGAGGCTATGGCGCAGATGTTGCTCCGGTGGTTCACATCCATAACTTGTGCGATATCCAGGACCTGTTTGGCCTTTGGCCTGGTTAATTTCTATAATCCCGAGCACCACATATAAGGTTATAAGTAGCCACCGTAAGTTTTCCTTCATGTCGTCTGCAGTGGCTGGTCTGCGTTTGTTGAAAAGTTATAATAGCCAGAAAAATCTTATACAATATTTATATCTATTGCCCTGTTTTTTTTTTTTTTTGCTGCATGATTCATATAATCATACGGTTTCGTTAGAGAAACCTGTCCCAGGCACAATTTCATATCTCGGATTTATAACTATGAGCGTTTAAAGCTTATGTAAGTTAGTCAGGTACGCAACTATCTCAAGATTTTGACAAATTCAAATAGCACGAGTATCGTATAATGGAAGTAAAAAATAAATAATATACTCCCGACAAGGATCTGACTATTACGTAAATAAACAAAATTTTTAACAGACTAACATAAGGTGTCAATTTTTCTTTTCTGTATCAACTATTTCACACTCATATTTTCAATAAAAACTCTATTCAGTTAACTTACACTTACTTTAAGAAATGACCAATACATTTTTCTGTACAGGATGAAAATCGGAATCCGTTTATATTTTGTCTCATATTAGACATTATATATCCATCTCGAAATTTACAATCTTGAGCTCCAGGTCCATTCATATAAGAGGGTAATGGGGAACTATCATGAGGTGCACCAAGTCTGATTAATAAAAAAATTTAAAAAATGCATACTTATGTATTATTATTATTTTTGATAACAAAATGCTATTGCATATACATATGTACATATGTTAGGTTAGCCAAGGTAATAATCTCTTTGTACAAAGCGATACGAACTTTAGCCTGATCAAATCATAAATAAAAAAATTATTATTAAATACATATACAAAAATTAAATATTTAAGTTCGTCTTGGCTAGGTGTTAATAAAAGTTTGACATTAAAAATATAGAGATAAATAGTCAGCCGGGCAACTGAAGTTGCCTGCTAAATATTGTGTCAAGGTTTAGAAGAAAAACTTAAAAATATAAACTAAAATCTTATGAATACATGCAGAATAAATTAAAACTACTCACAAATGGCCCAATTCATGAGCAGCATGAATGATCCCACTATAACCGCCAGAATCCTCAATGATAGCAACACCGTTGACTTTTTCTAATTGTTTGATCACCATACAAGCTCCACCAACATAAGATAAGCCTGATTTTTTTTAGACGCAAATGATAAAAAGAAAATAAATTATTAAAAAACGAAAGATATTATTAAATATGTAAATACACAATACTAATTCATAGAGAGCAGTACGAATTGCGTTTTTTTGCCTTTTTCTTGTATGTATGTAGTTCACTTCAAAAGCTAAGTCAGTTAATTAATTTTTTTAACTTTTAGTGTATTTAAATAAACATAATTGCTTAATTCACAAAACCTCTTGTATCTTTGTATCGATTGTATTATCATATTGAATACAATAGTGTAAAATTTGTTGTTGGTAATCCTTACTAATATTACAAATGTGAAAGAGAGTTTGTTTGTTTGTTTGGTTTGTTTGCTACGTTTTCACGCCCAAACCACTATTATATTATAGATCAAACTAAACGGATCTCTTTATTTGTTTTTCATTATGTACATTACGTTGTGCCAAAAAATTTTTTGTGGGGTTCAAGCATAATTTGAAAGCTTATAGGGTCAATTATATTTAAGATTTTTATCAGATTTTTCGGAAAAGGTTTAAAGGTTGCACAAGTCGAATTTTTGCCAAAAATCGAGTTTGGGGGCATTTTTTTTTTTTTTTGTTTTAAAACTTTGTCAAAAACCAGGTTTTTCTTAAATTTTGAGGAAACAATTTAAAAGAAAAATGTCCAAACTTTAAAACTAAAAGTTTTTTATTGGGGTTCTTACGATGTAGTTTTGTAACAAAATTGATGTGAGTATTAACATTTCTAAATATTGAACTTTGTGCAATTTTACGATTTCATGAGAAATGTTACGTGCGTCTTGATCAGTTTTCCACAAATCTTTAAAATTTTTTTGCTATTTGCTGGCGCTCTTTGTGATAAAAAAAAACTTTGCACTACTTACATTTTTGTCGGCGGTTTGGCGGGATAATTTTTCCCATAAACCAACACACTTCTTGTTTTCATTAAATGCATATCTGTTTTTAGAGAAGATTACACATTTTTTTTTTTTTTTACTACTCTATAATAAGAAGGACTTTCTGGGACAATAAACTAACAGTCTTAGAAGATATTTGCAAATAATTTCGCGAACGAAACGAAATCTTTTATATACACAAATGAATTTTTTTTTATTTGATTCAGGGGCCAGCTGATTGCTAAGCAAAATATTTTACATTTGAAAATCTTTATATTTATCGGGTATAAACCTTAAAAAAGTGCATGCGAGTATGTAACTCAGGAACGGTAAGAGCAAATTCAAAAATTATATTCTTTTCAATTGTTTAGAAAATAATTGACCTTTTAAGCTACACCATTAGTTTATTTTCATGTTTATACAATTTTGCATTTAGCTCAAAATCGTTATGATTACAAAAGAAAGTCGTGAGTAAGAACTCACATTTCTCAAATGTATTCGCACACGAAGTCTTTATTGTAATTCGTGCTCTCTATCTCGCCCATGACCATACATGCATGATCGACGTCTTGTTACAAGTTATTGAGACTGTGAACCTGCAAATCTTAAATATTTGAAAATTTTCATAAATTTTTTTTCGGTTTACTACTAAAAGTCAAAGTGAATGTTTAGGAAGACATATTTTCCCTATAGAAATGTGTAGCTAACAAATATTTTGCTTATTTATCGAAGTTTTAAAAGAAGAAAATGTCGTTTTGCAAAATTCATTTAATAATGCTCAACGTGTGTGGACAAAGTCTACTCGTACAAGTCGCACGTATAACTCATACGTGTGTGAGCAGCCTTACACACTGAAATTCAAAACCTCTTGCAATAAATTAAAAATTTTCTTTTCTTACCTGCCGTTAAACATTTTCCATGTAGATCATTATTGTGGCACAGGTCAAGTCTAAAATAAAAAAGTTTTCATGTTTGAGAATTTAGTTGAATAATATAAAAGAAACAGCAAATAAATAGAAAAGAAAGTGAAAGGGACATTTAAAAACAAGATATGATGGTTTTTTTTCTCTTTCCCATAATCGATTTTGGCTTGTACAAGTATTGATTTTGCTCCATATTTTCCTAACAAATATATACGAGTATATGAAACCATCACCGCCAAAAAAGCTTAAGCGACATAATTTTCAACTTCGTTTTTTGATGAAAATCGATTACGCGCGATCGTAATTAGTCGATTTTCGTTAAAAAATGAAGCTGGAAAATTATGTCTCTTAAGCTCTTTTGACGGTTATGGCACGATATAATACTTAACAGAGACCTGCTATTTGTTTCCGTTTTATTTGTTTTGAACAACAAATATTTTTAGTTGCTTTATTATTTCTATTCTTAAGCAATAATAAGTGCATGAAGTACAAATATATGCTCCAAGGAGAATTCCACGAAGATGATTTTCATATAAACATTTTGAACTTATCAATATGACTTCTCAGAAAGTCAAAAGTGTGCAATTTCTGACATCTTGAAAGCAATTCAAAAGTAATTCCTTGCAAAGAACCTTTGCTTTTATTTGCTGCGATTTTCGCAAAATGAAGCAAGTTTTCCTTCAAGCTAAATTTTCGTTGTCGGTCAGAGTTATCAAATATTTATGTATGTCTATAATATATACGAGTATAAACATATGCAACATTAAGCTTTACTACAAAATTTTATTGCCATACTTGCGTAACATTTAACTATTTTTTTCGAATTGTTAAAAGCGATCGGAATCCGATGCACCAAAATTAAATTCGAACGGAATAGTAAATACGGAAGCAAAACCATTCCGAATGGAATCTGCGACACTGCTGAGTACTCTTCCTATTCATGTATTGTTCTCTTAAGATGTTAATTGTCTCAATTTGCGTTGATATATTTGTGTGTTCATACTGAGCTGGATTAGTAGATTGACTATTTGAAAAAAAAGCTAGAAAAACGTATCATTTGGCACAAAATCCTACATACGAGTACATATCGTGCTATAACCGCAAAAAAAAAGACTAAGCGACATAATTCTCGAACTTAATTTTTTTTACCAAAATGTATCATTTGCAATCGTAAATAAGCGATTATCGTCAAAAAAAAAAGAGGTAAAAAATTTTCGGTTGAGCTTTTTTAGCGGTAAATGTTAAAGAACGTAATTTTGGATTGTTGATGGACATTATTTCCATGGACTTTATTGCATGCCAATTATAAATATATGAATGAGAAAAAAGATACCATTCTTTAATGAAAAATGGATAAAAATTAAGAAATATTATATATATTTGATTTATTAGGTAATTAAGCAAACTTACTTTGTCATTTGTACAGCTATATCATATGGAGGAAGATTATTCTCTTTGTACAGATATTTACCAAAATCTGCTAAAGCTTCATTCACATTAACGACATTTCCATGAACAATATTGTTTTTCAAGTAAGGTGTACCAGAACTTGTCTTAGAGAAAAGAAAAAAGTTAAAAGAGTATTATTACATATCGTTACCTTTAATATAGAAATTCCCTAGCTCTTTATCTTTTTTAATCAAGATTTTTGCATTTTTCGATACATTTTCGAAACGATAACGATAACGATATGCATGTACAAACATATGTATAACATTTGAATTTAAGCTTAAATTGGCTAATGTTGTTCTTCTCACGTTCAAGCTTAACTTTTCCAGCTACATACGAGTACATACATAGATTATCTACGACTTACGATGATTTACTAAAACAACGCAGTAATTAAAAAAAATTTAACTTTTCTTATTGTATGTACTAAACTTTTGAGAGAAAATTAAAATTTCAAATTTTAATTTTTTTGTGTTAAATGTTAAAAGCTTTAAAGACCATGTCCGATAAAACTTTTGCTTCGCGTTGCGTTGAAGATTCGCTTTACATGTAAGATGCAATGCGTGCTTTGACAATCAGTTGGTACCAGTGTTGTCAGATATGGCGATATCTCGTCAAACGTGGCGACAAAAATTTGTTTTTGGCGATGAAAATTTTGAAATGGCAATCGGCGATTTACTTGGCGATATTTGAAATCTTTGGCGATATTTTTGTCTATATTCTTTGGGACTTCAATGAAATAAAATAATGTTAAAAACATGAAATTTTTTGATAAAGAATTTTTTCTTCAATATAAAATATTTCGTGCAAAAAATTATAAATGTTGTAACTTTTTATGTCAAACGAACTTTTCTGAATGAAACACAGTGGGGAAGGAAAACTTCCTGTTATAAATTGGAATCCACATTTTGATAATGAAGCTCCAAAAAGCAAGCACGAATTCTCGCCTAAAATGCATGATTACGACGATGCTGCTGGTACTTACCAGTTCAGTTTTATCAGAAGATTTAAATATTTATTTTATCTTGGTGTTTAAGTTCAATTTATCCTATTTATATTGATCTTTTGGAATAAGTTATTGATAAGTATTTTTATACGCCAGTTATGTAAACACTTCTGAATTTTTCTTAAACAATATAATTTTTATATTTTACGATTTTACGACGTTACCTACTTAATTTAAAATTTAACAATATTTGTAAAGTAATTACAAAATAAAAATATTTTTTTGTAGCTAAAATTTAATGTTTTATTAGATTGGCGATATTGGGCGATATTACCCAAGTAATTTGGCGAGGAGGCTGAGAATAAATCTGTTAACACTGGTTGGTACTCGTATAATTTTTTTAATTTGTTTGGCCAAACTCGCTTGTAAATATGAAGTGTTATTAAACGTTTGGTAAATTTACATAAAAAACAATTTGGTGTCATCAGAGTAATCGAATTGTGCTGTATATTTTATGCATTAATCAAAGCAGTAAAACAAAAGATGAGTGTTCTCAAAGTTTTTATTGTGTCATAAACATTTTGTTTTACGCGTTTCTGCCAACGCTAGAAACGTCACGCAAAGCGTTGAAGTTGTATCTGACACCGCCTTAATTCGTTTTCTGGCAAACTGATTTCCATTAAATTCGAAATCTTCTTCAGAAAAGTATTCAAATAAAAAATTATATTCATAAAATCGCATTGAAAAAAGAAGTAAAAAATGGAAACAAACAAGCAAAATAACAAATTATAAGAGCCAGACTGTTGCAAATTAGCGATGGTAAATTTAAGTTGTATTTACAAAATATTGTTCAACAAATAGTAAAACGATGAATCAAAATAATTCAGATATTCCATTTGCACTGCAAAATATGTATATATTTACATATGTACATACAAGTATGTACATATAATTCTAAAGTTTAAATTAACTGACACAGTACACACAGTGGACCAAACATAAAAACGCTGATGATGAATGTGCAAAGGCCTTCGGAAACACCATATTGTTCCCTTCTGCTAGTATTTGTCAGAATAGTTTAAATGTTAAATTTACAATTTTCTTTTGTGTAATTTGTTCTTTAAAAAACGTATCACATGTACGTATTTGTATTCCACAAAATATGAGCTTTACCATAATTAAATCACTAGGCATTATGCCGAAATTTAAAAAAAAAACTGTTTATGTTATTCCAAATAATTGTCAAAGGAAGTGTCATTATTTCGAACACATAAACAGTAAACATTTTTAATATTTGTTGAATGGTTTTGTTTGTGAGCAAACTAAAAACAAATACGTTTGTATATCCATTAAAGCCTGACTGATCAACTGTGACGAATACATTAATCTAGATTCATTAGTTAGAGTCGACGTGTATATCCATCAGGTATGATACAGTCATCAATTCTGGCTAATAGTAAATCATCATTGATTAAACTGAAACAATAAAATATAAAAAAGATCAAAAAATTAGTAACTTACTTTTCTTATGATAATGTCAACAATTGAAATGCTTATTTTAATAGACTTAAGATCTCTGAATCTCAATTGAACACCTTTCCAGAAACTCATGACGTAATTGCGCATCTAAAACAAAAAGAACATTTTTTTTGTTTAACTCCAACGATCCAGAATTTTAGTTATTTTGATGGGTTAGATTTTAAATTAGTTATTGGTATGCAAAAAAAATATTAAGAAAATTTATTAACATTCACATCTTGCTTATTTGTGACTTCTTTTGTATTTACCTGCACTTCATTTTGGTTATGGGTTAAGAAAAGGTCATAGTCTACAAATACCAAAATTTGCATGTAGTAATTATTATTATTTTTGGAAACGTCAGCAGCGACTTTAGCGCTGTAATCAAATCTGCTTGAAGTCTGTTGTGCAGGTTTCCAAGGATCTTTAAGGGAAGACAAGAAAGAAAAATTAATATTTCATGCATTACTACTATAATTTTTAAATGTTTATAATAAAAATCAGATATCTTTTTATTTAATAACTTGCAGCACGACCGGCTTCCCATCCCACGGGTCCAATTTCATACTTTACAATGTAATAAAATTCTATCAAACTCCTTCGCCCTTAGGGAAGTCAATGTTTAAATTTTCAAAATTATGGCTTGATTTATCTGCTTGAAAAGCAATTAAAATGTGTTCTTTCCATTTGCCCATTGTTCTCCTTCTGTTTGAAATTTCTAGAAATTAATAAAACACATCATCCGCGAACAGAGAATTTTTTGAAGTGAAAATAATTTCATTGCTTTTGCCATGTTCCTCAATGAGTTTAGATTCTCTTTTTCTTCATACTGTTGGCATATGAAAATTTCAAATTTCTATAGTTATAAATTTTATTAAAGTTTTACATCTGTTATAAATAATTTACAGACAATTTTATTTTTTTGATTATCGATATTTCGCTGCAACTTTGTGTAGTTTCTTCAGGAAATTCTAAATTTATAATCAGGGCAATCACGAATAAAATTCCGCGTGAAATTTCTCCCTTTTCCAGTTAGAATTTTTTGTTTTTCCTATTACTTGCTATTAGTTGGAATTGTTCCCCGGGAAAAATTTCACGCGGAATTTTATTCATGATTGCCCTGAATATGTACATATTTACATGCTTATAGTACATAATGAAAAATATTTATCAGAATTGAAAAAACACAAAAGTTTAAAAGTCTTTTTACAAACAAAAAATATTTAAAAGAATTATAATTTTAAAAATGTGTAATAGAATAAATACATATCACTCATTTACTCAAACAACGTGATGCAGAATTAATGCTCATATCGTTATTCATATTGTGCAAACATTTCATAAAAATATCTTGTTTACTCAACTCTTGAGAGAAAAATAAAGTTTACTTTTTCCATTAAGTTGTGTGTAAATTGAAAAGTTAAACTCATTTTCTGACAAACTAGTTTTTTTTTAGTTATGACGTTGTTTTAGTAAATGAGCGATATGTAACTCACAGGACACTGGCTAGAGTTGAAAATTGCTAAGACCTGCTGTGGGACGGAAGGAAGCCATACTGAGGAGCAGAAGGCCTTCGAAGTTCCTTATCTCATCAAGTTCTGTATAATTTTTACAGGTTTTACAAATCATTTAACTTACCATTATACGACTTTTCATAATATCCGCCATTAAGGTTCTTGTCATTTTTATCGTTGTTACCGAAAACATAGAAAAGGGAAAAATAAACATACATACACACACAAATATTTATAAAAATTAAGATTTTAATACAAATGTAAAAAAGGAAAAGTGGAAAAACGCATAGACTGGACGGTATAGGTTCGATAGTACTACCAAAAGCGATTTTCTTACACCAACAGCATTTGGCAAACTTTTAGCTAAGTGCAAGTGTAAAGCCTACAGTACACGGCATGTAAAAAACCACATGCACATGTGGCTCTGACGTAATTTTGACGTCATCACGATGCTACTTGCCGTGTACTAGCAACATACGTACATGTAGATATTCACATGCTTACAGATGTGCTGCCTCAGAAATTTTTGAAAAAAGCAACCGACATGCTGAAAATTATCGTGACGTCATCGCCACATACGCATGTGGCTTTTTACATGCCGTGTACTATAAGCTTAACACTGCACCAACAAAATAAATTTCTTTCCTGCACTTTTTTATTTTTTTATTGCAAAAATATCGGAAATAATAATTTGTTTTCACTTTATATATACATATAATATATATATATATATATATATATATATATAGGGTGTTTTTTAGAGGTATAGAACTTCGAATTGAAATAAAACACAAGAAAATCGTTTTCATGTCCATCAATTTGGCTTTATTGGAAGGATAATTTTATGCCATTAACGTTTAAATATGATTTCGAGCATGTGGCCGCCGCGGCTGGCTCGAATAAAGCCAATTCTTTCACTTTATATATACATATAATATATATATATATATATAGGGTGTTTTTTAGAGGTATAGAACTTCGAATTGAAATAAAACACAAGAAAATCGTTTTCATGTCCATCAATTTGGCTTTATTGGAAGGATAATTTTATGCCATTAACGTTTAAATATGATTTCGAGCATGTGGCCGCCGCGGCTGGCTCGAATAAAGCCAATTCTACAGGTCCAATTTTCAACCACTTTTTCGAGCATATGGGGCCGTATGTTGGCAATAACGCCACGAATGTTGGCTTCCAAGTCCCCTAACGTTTCTGGTTTGTTGGCGTAGACGAGCGACTTCACATATCCCCAAAGAAAATAATCCAATGGTGTCAAATCACACGATCATGTTGGCCAATTGACCGGTTAACCGAATTAATTGCTCTGATGGACGATTATGTCGACCATAAAATGGACGGAGCTTGCAGTAAACTTCGCGAACTGAACCATTATTTTCGAAATAAATTTGCACGATTTGCAAGCGTTGTTCTTTTGTCAACCTGTTCATGATGAAATGGCAAACCAAACTAAATATTAATCACTTGACAGCTGACAAAATGGCCGCCAGTTAAAAAAGTGATGCCAACTTAAAGTTATATACCTCAATAAAAAACACCCTATATATACATATATCGTCGGCTTAGAGCGTAAACCTGCTAACCCACTTCCAGCAAATTTTGCAGGAGAGACAAAGAACTGTTAACGATTTCTACACAAAGCTTTAAGAAATTAGCCTAATACATTAAGTTTCTTCGACATATAGAGCTTCAAATTAAAATAAATATTTAAGCAAATTGATGAGGCGTCTCTTTCTCTTTCGAATGGCATTAAAATGTCATAGGATAAATCAACTTTTTATAACATATGACATTTTAATGCCATTTGAGAGAGAATTAGACTCCGCATCGACTGGCTAAAATATATGTTTTAATTTAAAATAAAGTTCTACAAGTAGAAAACACTTAATACGTTACGCTAAATTCTTAGGGCGACTTTTCGAGTTCAAGATTAGAGATTAAATTAACCTTAATCTTCATTTGTGATTTTTGGGTAGTCGATTATATGGTTTTACTTGCTAGTTTAAGCGGCCAATCGTGGTGGTTTAATCTTACATAAATATTAACAACATACACTTGTGAAACATATAACTTTTTGTAAAACTTATATGATAAAATAATTAAAAAACACGTAAATAAATAAATATATTTTATATTATTTATCTATTTCCTTTAACACGCGCAATATTTTACCTGTAAATAACAAAATATGGCAGTTTCTTCGTCTTCCCACAAAAAATCAAAGTGTGTTGATAACATGTATGACTTTTGCACAGAAAATGTTGCCACTATTTTGTTCCTCAGTATGGTAGTACTACACATAATAAGAAGATTAAATTACCACTCAAAAACATCAAACTCAGTTAAGAGAGATTAAGTTAATTGTCGGATTAGTTAATAACAGAAATAAACTAATCTTAATCTCGAACCCAAAATGTCGCCCTTAAGGTGTGTATAGAAAATGTTAACAGTATTCTGTCTCTCCTGTAAAATTTGGTTGAAGAGACTCAGCCAGCAGCTTTACACTCTAAGCCGACTATATGTAGAAAATACGAGATATTTGTATTTCCTGCTCCGTCTTTCTTACTTTCTTACGAGTTGCTCAACAAAAGTTGAAGTGTGTGAATTGGAGCTTAAATATTGTAGGTATTAATATAGTATATATTATATTATATAAAATATAAGAAAAAGTGATGTATGAGTTCAAAATGAAAAGTGCCAAATCCCTCCCACGAAATTGTGTCCCTAAATGTGAGGTGAAATCCCCATTTCGGGGACAAATCCTCTTGTCTGTTTGTAATATAAAAACCTTTAACAAGTTTTTTTTAGATTGATGAAAACGATCGGAATCTGAAGCACCAAAATTAAATTCTAACGGAATCAAAGCCATGCCGAAGGTAATCTGTGACACGGCTGTATGTTTGCATTTAAGACCTTTCAATTGAAACTAAAGTATGCTAATGACTTCCACGACATTACTGTTATATGTTGCACTCGTCTGTCGAAATTCCCCACACTAACTTTTTACAAGTTTAAGGGGGGAAGAACTGACCCACTATGGATTAGATCAGTCCGTCATCTTTACATGGCGATGAGTGTCAATTTTCCAGTAGATTTCCTTAAACTAACTACATACATTTTAAAAAAATCCTTTTTGGATTTTATTTGTACTAAATGAATAACAATTTACTGCTCTTTTAATTTCCTGAGAACGTCGAACTATTAAACCTCCCAGCTGGAAAAGTAAGCATTAATTACATAAATAATGGGAGAAATAATGGCGGTATTCGGTGCTTAATGCAAATTTTCATGCGTTAGTGTAAATGCAAAATATCGTAGCTTTTCTTTAAAATATTTTGCAATTGCACTAACGCACGAAAATTTGCATCAAACATCGAATACCGCCAATGTATTATTTTCCAAAGCAAGACAATGCATTCCCTCAGAAACGAGAGGGTAATGTGATCAAACACAATAATTACACATTGATTACCACGTGCATTACCACATCTGCAGAAGAAGTTATGAATTATAGAATTCATTCCTCGTCATATTAAAATAATTCATTACTTTCGTAGCACACGTTCTGGAATAAAAAATTATACATGCTGTGCATTACCTTCTCCTTTACTATTTATTACCTTTTCCCAGTGGGCTTGGTCTCGTCTGTTAACATTTTATTTAAGAGAGAAGCCGTACGTATTATCTGGCCGTTGTTTTCGCATTTTTTAAATTAAAACGCGTACATATGTATGTATACGTATGTACATATCAAGTAATAACCGCCAAGAAAGCTTAACCAACATATTTTTGTACTTGGTTTTTTTTGACGAAAACGGATTACTTACGATCGTAAATAATCGGTTTTGATAAAAAAAAATTATTTCGAAAATTATGTCGCTTAAGCTTTTTGGGCTGTTATGGCACGATATATACTCGTATGTAAACAAATGGCAGTTGCTAAAATTTTTAGTTCAAGGTTTTAAGCGTAAATATGTACATATGTATATAAATATGTATGTATGTATGTATGTAGATATATGTACATACATATGTATACGAAAATTTTGTACATTTAGGTACGCGTTTAGAAATTTAGTTAAAACTTAGGCTCGTGTTGACATTCCGTAAAATTGTTTTTCATAATAAGTATACTTGTGACGCGACAGTATCTAAATCCCCACAAATTTTACTAAAAAATTATACATACTTTTAAAAATTGGTTATTCTAATTTCTAAAATTATTTCAGAAACCTGATCAATTGTGTGACATTTACCAATATTTTCAAGGAAATGCTGCTTTCTCGCAACTTATTTTTTTGCTTTAGCTATTTCCAATTATTTTGCAATATCACGATATTAGATTAACATTAAATGTCTCTTAGTGCAATGTTCTTATAATTTTTTAGCGACTACCGTTAAGAGATTAACAGTGACGTGTTAACAAGTAGAAAGGCCCTAACTTAATCAACTGTAACTTTACAGGAGATTGTAAAAACATAATAATAAACAGTACAAGTGCTTGTACAACTGCTTGTAAAAGCGTTATTTTTTAAACTGTTTGGGTGAAATGTATTGGAATGACTGAAAAACTAAATTTCGTGAAAATAGAAGTTAGGGCCTTTCTACTTGTTAACAGCGATATGTACATACAAATGTATGTTAGACATTGTGGTTTGTGTCTCTTCTAGTTAGATTCAAATTTATTTATCTTCACACGTCGTGTGGTTTGGTTGAGACCGAAATTGTATGCTTCCTAAATCCTTGTCTCTTGATTCAAAATTTACTTGAACAACTGGCAATTCCTTTGTGTTCTTTTTTTTTTTTTTTGTAACATAATACCGAATCATCCCAAATTAATTTTTAATTGAGCTATTATTTACACTTTGTTTTTTATGCACACTTATGGAAAATCGCTTTTTCTCACTATTACATATCATAAAAATTAACAGTCTTTTTTAACAATCTATGGAATACTTACCCATGGAGAGGCTTTACATGTTATGACCGCTAACGACAGCAGAGCAAATAAAATAACCGTAAACTGTGGCATATTTGTTTAGTTTTTCTAATGAGAATAAAAAGATAAGTTAAACTGATTCTAAACATAAAACTTAAAAAAAATTGAGAAATAAATCGAAATATTCAATTAAACTAATTTTTTGAGCTTTAGGTCTATTTATATTATTATTTTATTAGTACGATATTTCGTTAACCTGTCGTTAACTTCTTCAGGATATTTTTTATTTTTTTTCTTTGAAATTAAATTCTTCTATTTTCTTTTTTCTTTTCTCCTTTCAATTACAAAAATGTACTAATAAAATAATAATATAAATAGACCTAAAGCTCAAAAAATTAGTTTAATTGAATATATTGAAAAAGGTAGAAAAATTAGATAAAAGAATTTGATAATAAATCGAAATTTTTTTGAAAACATTTTGTAAACAATTTTAAAAATTTCAAAAAACAAATTTTTAAAAATTATGTACAAATAATTGATAATTGACGATTGAAGTGATTACATTATACATATGTATGCAGTTTCGTTTTAAAGCCTGTCCCACGATTTCGACCATAAACTTTATATCGCTTAATTATATTGAAAACAAAAACAAATTTTATTATTTTATTGTTGTTTTCAATAGAAGTTGTCGATGGAACTTTTTTTGTCGGCTTCGTGGGGCGGGCCGCTAATTATTTGCAAAATCTTTAAAAGAAAAAACAAATTCGAAAAACTTTCTTAAACAATAAATTTTGAAAGAATAAATTTTAGAAATAATTCCATATATGTACATACATATGTACATATGTATTTATAAAAAATATTCCCAAATATTTCCTTGAAAATTATTTTTAACAAAGGACATTTTCAAAAATTTTCTAATTTATAATTTTTTTACTTTTTTTTTTTTTTTTGAAGTAAGTACATACAATGTATGTATGTATGTAATTTTATAACTTTTAATTTTTTTTTATCACTTTTTTTAAATTGTATACACAACTTTTATACGTACTATATTTTAAGTCATCATTTTGTAATTGTATATTTTTTATTAAATTTTTTAAAAACTTACATTAAATTTTTGTATCCTGTGCCTTTTAACTTTTTCTTAAAAATATTAATTTCCAAGTAACTTCTATTTTTTAACTGTCGGTCTGAAGATATCGATTCACAATAAGTTTACTGTTGGTTTCTACCAACCACCTAAACTAATTGCAAAATTAAAAACCAAAACACTATCCATGAAAAATTAACACTAATACAATAAAAAAAAGCAAATTTACTTAAGAATACCATGAAAGCAGATATTTTAGAGCTACATATGTACATATACATAGATACAGTAGCTAACCTATAGGGAATGTCAATGCCAGTACTACTGACAAATTATACCCCATACGAGTACAATGCTTTCAGCATGTGCGTGTCATTGAAAATCAACTACTGACGTTGGTACTTTTGAGTACCAATAAAATAGGTACGGCCTCTATAATCTATGAAAATGCATATTTTTCTATTTTATGTGAACAAATAGCCGATCTTCGTTTACATTCATTGCCTGCAGCATTAGACTAAATAAAAATAACATTAAAAACCTAGCATTTTAAATTAATTAACATAATATGCGAAAAAAAACATGAAATTCACTTGGCCATTAAAATAGGTATCAAAAATAGATCCTGAAAATGAAAGGATTATTGAGTAATTTTGCATAAAAATAACATTGAAACAGCTAAATTACATGAGTAGCCACTATGTCCACCATTAGTTTTGATGACATTATCTAATCTGTTGGACATAGAAGAGATAATCTTGGTGGACATAGTGGCTACTGATGTAATTTAGCTGTTTCAATGTTATTTTTATGCAAAATTACTCAATAATCCTTTTATTTTCAGGATCTATTTTTGGTACCTATTTTAATGCCAAGTGAATTTCGTGTTTTTTCGCATAGTAGCCAATTAATTTAAAATGTTACGTTTTTTATTGTTATTTTATGCAGTCTAATGCTGCAGGCTATTTGTTCACATAAAATCAAAAAATATGCATTATAGAGGTCGTACCTATTTTAATGGCCATATGTGTAAATTAGTTAGCATCGCACTAATGCTCTCAGAAAAGTCTATGATGTTGATGTGGTTGGTCTGGCCAGGGATCGAGAACTCGGGCTCCCAAAACCGTCATTTATCTTGTAGTCAAAGCAAAAAAAATCCACTATGGTTGAATAACTTAACAAAAACATTTAAAACATCTATTCAAATTTATTAAAAATTATTTAATTAAAAGTATTTTGGTACACAAAGTCCCCAACTTCTGATTTTGAGGGCATAATTGAATTTCTAAAAATTACATTACGATATTTTTAGGTCTTTTTAAGAAGTATCTCCAAATTTTTATTTTTTATTTGTTCACAGTGGTATTGAAATTATACAAAATTAAAGAGTTGAGCCATCCGAAGTGGACTTGTACCGCTTTCAAATAAATGAAAACACAAGAAGCTATGTACAATAACTTAATTGTAATTAGCGGTTACCCTATTTTTAAGGCCGGTTAACATCTGTGTGCCATGTGCACACATGTGCACATGTGTGGCACATGGCACACATACATATATATGTGTGCCATGTGCCACACATGCGTAAGGCTGAGTTTACATCTGGCATTTCTTCGTGTCATGTGCCCAAAAAAGCGTAACCACTAATTAATAATAAACAACTGTTTGATTCACACACGTATTTATTAAGTTAAACAGTTTCATACATAACTAATAGACAATTTTATAGAATCCAACATGATTGGAAACAGTTTAAATCAATAAATACATGTCTGAATCCAACAGTTTTTCATTAGTAATTAGTGGTTACGTTTTTTTGGGCACATGACACGAAGAAATGCCAGATGTAAACTCAGCCTTACGCATGTGTGGCACATGGCACACATATGTATGTATGCCCGGCCTTATTTGCGTCATACCTAGAGAAAATAACTATGAATTCCAACTGATTAAACATTAAAAAATATTGGTATGAAAACAATAACAACTTTTAGCTAAAAATTTAGACTGTCGGAGTGGAATTGCTCGTGTTTCACTTCAGAACTACGCCAATGTTCAATTATTATTTACGCATGTTGAAATCATAAACAAACATACATACAAATATATGTATATACATACATACACGTGTATGTATATATGTATGTATATGCATATATGAACGTTATAACCTTGAAAATAGCTGAGTTAATAATTTATTTTTTCATGCCATCAAGGCGAGTTCACATCAGGTGATCCTAATTCACCAGCTGACATAATTTCTCTGCTGTCAATCAATGCAAAACGCCAGGAAATATTCTGACAGCAGGAAATTTTACAATAACAAATATACAAGGCGAATACGCAGAGTTGCAAATTAAGACCATCTGGTATCAATTCGCCTTGATGCCATTCTTGTCAAATTTCTCATAGTTAATTCGTCATTTAATTCAGAATCAACATCGCCTTTAAATTAATCGAAATCCTTAAGCCTTCAGTACACGGGATGTAAAAAACCACATGCGCATGTGGTTCTGACGTAATTTTTACGTCATCACGAAGCCACATTTGATACATGCCGTCTACTAGTGACATATGTATGTGCCCTTAATTATGAAAGTGGTTTAAGTCATATATTTCTTTCGTCGGTCGAGATATTTACCAGATTACATTTGAACATATTAAAAAATATTTTTATTTTATGCAACATTTTAATTTAGAGCTGTTCTAGTCTCGGTTAACATGAAAATACATATGTAATATTTATTAAATATGTATTTGAGTTTTCTTAAGATTCATTTAATATTTCGAAGCAAAAATGCACATGACATAGACCACTTTCATAATTAAGGGCACATATGTAAATCAGGGAACTGTAACGAGTGATCGGAAAAATAATCATACGTAATCAATATCCTAAAAACATGTATTTTTGTTGAAAAAATCAAACTTGTTCAAAACACACATATTCGTTGCTAAGTTTTAATGTTGTTGGATATGATTTATAATCATGCGTAGCATCAAACCAATCAGTTCGAATGATTGGTTTTTTGGCTCGACAATGAGTGTTTTGAACAAGAACATAATGCGAAAGGAAAAAATGTTCATTCTAATCAGCATCAAGTAGTTGATGCAGAGTAAAAGTGGAAATGAAAAAAATCATTGTGTATGAATGTTGTATTTATAAAGAGCCAACAAATCAATGTTTAAGTATGTATGGGTATGTGTACTTAATTTAGGAGTTTCATATCAGGGATGGTAAAAGTAAAGAAACTGTGTTTTTTATGAAACTTATATTTAGTTATATATTTTTAAGATTCAAAGACAAAAATTTTTATTTCTCTAAAATTTAAAAAATTTTAGTTACATAGTTTTGATATGTATAACAGCAAAAGTCTTGCAATTTTTCAAAACATTTTAACCATTTATTCAAGTATATATGTATGTATGTGCAAGCAATTTAGCTGTTATTAATTTACAAGTACAACAATTTCATTCATTTATTGTCACGTATATATAACAGGCAATTTAAGACCAAAAATTGCTGCTAAAATTTTTTACGGCCTTGTATTTTTCTAAGAGCTATTAAATATTTACTGCATTATTTATTAAAAAAAATATATTATAACTATTAAAGGTCTATGACAACTATCGTAAAGAAAGTTGTTAAATAAGCTCTTAATAAGCATCAAACATATTTTGTAAATAAGAAGGTTAAACTTTAAGAGATATAAAACAGGTTAAACGAGTTCCCCTTATGTAAGTTCTTTTGAAGATTTTGTTATTAATACTCGTAGTTAAATGAAATACCGAAGTATATTTATTTGACATAAAGTCTTTATTTATTTAATTTAAAAATTTGCTTGTTTTTATGATTAAGCGATTGTCTGTATGTATTTCGTTCCCACTTTTTGGAACTCATCAGTAGACTTCAACCCAAAACATTTTTGAATTTAGCTAACAAACTTCGTATGTTTATAGTAAGACTCTTAATGCACAATCGAATAAAGATGCTTGTTTTGTAAAAATTTTTGTTTGAGGCTTTCAAACTTATTATGTTTGTATATTGTGATTCTCAATATAGTATTAAGAGTCTTACTATAAACATACGAAGTTTGTTAGCTAAATTCAAAAATGTTTTGGGTTGAAGTCTACTAATGAGTTCCAAAAAGCGAGAACGAAATGCATATAGACAATCGCTTAACCATAAAAACAAGCAAATTTTCAAACTCGTAGTTAAAAAAATCGTCGGCTTGTTTCTGGTTTGCTGCAGACATAATGTATTTTCAAAATACTGTGCCGCAAACCAGAAACAAGCCGACGAAATGTTGCACCTTTTTTATAATTGGAACAAAAAGAAAACTCCAATTTTCCACCCCTGTTTGTTTGTGTGTGTGTGTGTTTTAAAATAACTTGAACGAACTTGACTACTTTGATTTTATTCAACGTCAGCGCTTGTTCACATAGAAGTTTGAATAAACCAAGTTCGATCACTCCACTCACAGTTATTCCAACGATGCGTTCGTTTCTATGATGCTGATTATATTCAACATTGAGTTTTGTTGCATGATTAAAACTGAATAAAACATTTAATGTATGTGAAGGAATTGAGTAAAACATGTTCGATCCCTCCACTCACAATCATTCCAATGAACAGATATTAGAACGATGCTGATTTTATTGTACGTTGAATGTTTTGTACGTGATTAAATGTGAGTAAAAATTTTATTGTATGAGTAAATCATCGAAAACCATGAAAATTGCAGCTCACTGATGTAAATGTTGATATTCACATGATAACAGATGTCCAGTCTCAGAAAATGAGTTTGATTCGGCTGCATGTACCCGATTTGTATTTTGGAGCAAAAATACTATAAAAATGTTACGGCATGTAGCCACTACTAGTAATTTTAAAAAATGCAACCAACATGCTGAAAATTTCGGTGACGTCATCGCCACATACGCATATGGCTTTTTACATGTCGTGCACTATAGGCTTAATATTGTAAATGGCAAATCTTTTGGAACATTACAACTTAAAAATACGTAATCGTAAAATGATGAAGGTTGTTACAAAATTTGACAAATAAAATTATAATACAAACTGAGGATTTTTATTATTTGGAAGGCTATATTGAAATTGTATTAAATGGTTTTATTTAGAATATAATTTTGTTATAAATAGTGTTATAAATAGTTGAGAACGCTGATCCGAAAGCATTAGTGAAGAGAGGACGTTGGTGCATTACTTTAAGCTATGTACATATTTTTTTAGTTATTTTCAGTCATTTTACATCGCACTAATGCTCTCAGAAAAATCTATGATGTTGATGTGGTTAGTCTGGCCAGGGATCGAGAACTCGGGCTCCAAAAACCGTCATTTATCTTGTAGTCAAAGCAAAAAAAATCCACTATGGTTGAATAACTTAACAAAAACATTTAAAACATCTATTCAAATTTATTAAAAATTATTTAATTAAAAGTATTTTGGTACACAAAGTCCCCAACTTCTGATTTTGAGGGCATACCTAATTGAATTTCTAAAAATTACATTACGATATTTTTAGGTCTTTTTAAGAAGTATCTCCAAATTTTTATTTTTTATTTGTTCACAGTGGTATTGAAATTATACAAAATTAAAGAGTTGAGCCATCCGAAGTGGACTTGTACCGCTTTCAAATAAATGAAAACACAAGAAGCTACAATAAGTCCATATTTTCATTGGCTTTGCCCGCTGAGATGAAGTACATATTTTTTATGTAGCGAAATTTCTTTTCTTTAATTTTGAAAAAAAAAATAGTATAATGAGGAAATTACTACAAATGCATACATACATATGTATACATACATACATACATAATATATGTATATATGTATGTACATGAAATGGTTCATATCTTAAGAAAATTTACTTTAACTCAATTTTTTGTAGAAGTTGACTTTTGCAGTTTAAAAAAAAACAACTTATTTGCGTCATACTTTATTACATACATACATACATATGAGTAAGTGATTTGCAAAACTCGCTTATAGCAGCTGATTAAATGTACCAAATTAGTGGAATACTTTAAATTCTTATGTAGATGTTGCCGCGTCCTTGATTAAAACTCAAGAGTTGAAAAATTAAAACGTACTGAACCATAGAAAAATAATAGATTAAAGTTTGGAACGAACGAGTTTTGCTACGTAATCTCGAAACCAACGAGATTTGCTACAAACTATGTATGTATATGACATCGTACTATGTCAGCCAGAAAATTCTCTAATTATAATTTATTATATTTTGAAAATTATTTTCATTTATTAAATTTCAGTTTTTTTTTTTCAACTAGTGCTTACTTCGAGAATGGTAACACTTAGCTCATGTCTGATTTGACAGATAATTAGTTTCATCCCTCCGCTGAACGAATAAGGTTGTGAATAAACAATACATACATACATATAGGGTCCGCCAGATAACTTTTTTTTTTTTGAAAACAGGGCGCAAAACATCGAGTGTAGCTTCGGCTGTGTGGCACGTAGCGCCGTCCTGTTGAAACCAAATGTTGCCAAAATCCTCCTCTTCAATTTTTGTGAACAAAAATCAACATGGCCCGTTAACGATCGCCATTGACTGTAACGGCCACTCCTTGCTCATTGGCCCAATTATGCCTCTGGTCCAAAATCCGCACCAAACAGTGACTCGTTTTGGGTGCGTCGGCTTTTCAATGTATGCGTGCGGGTTTTCTGTGCCCCAAATGCGACAATTTTGCTTGTTTACATACCCGCCAAGATCAAAATGAGCTTCATCTGAAAAGATGATTTTTTTGGCAAAATCGGCATCTTCTGTAAGTCAATCGCAGGCAATATTTCCCAGCGTTGTTCAAGCGTATCCACAACCATAATCGTTCAGCGGAAGGATAAAACTAATTATCTGTCAAATCAGACATGAGCTAAGTGTTACCATTCACGAAATAAGCACTAGTTGAAAAAAAACGTTAGATGGCGGACCCTATATATATGCATATACAATGTGTGTACAATGTATATTATACATACATACATACATGCAGACTTTTCGTAACGAATTCGTTAAGATATTTCGTTAGTTTTTCTGAACAAGTTTTTTAATAAAAACGTTTTAAATCATTTACACCCTTATGCAAAAACGATTGCTAAAGTTAAAGCATGCGTTAAAACCGGTTTTGTCATACAAAATTCATTTGCTAAATCAACTTTAAATTTAACAATCGTTTTCTTTGAATTATAAGTTTTGTTTTTAAGTAAAT
Organism: Nowickia ferox; assembly: GCA_936439885.1. NCBI lineage: Eukaryota > Metazoa > Arthropoda > Insecta > Diptera > Tachinidae > Nowickia > Nowickia ferox. The sequence goes on along the minus strand of OW387027.1, from coordinate 9,494,875 downwards.
GTAAATAAAAATTGTAATATACATACATATGTACATATATTAAAAAATGTAAGTATGTATGTATGTAATAAATATGTACATATTTATATGCAAATTAATTCGACAAAAGCAGCAACATAAGGCTGAAGTGGTACTATGCTGTATAAACAAAAAGAAATCGTAACTACATATCGTTGCGAAGTCGTGTCAACCATTTCATACCAAAATTTCGGTTCCAAAATCGGAAGATTTTATCGACTATCCGTTACGAATTTTTTACGAATTCGGAGTATTTGGTTTGGTGGGATGTTATTCTTGTTAAATTTTTCCACTCATTTTTCCTCACTATCGGCACAACGTACCGATTTTCGTCGGTTCACTGAAATAAAGTCATATGTAATAAGTAGGGTGATCGATTATTCGACTTTTTCCAGAAACCGGTTTTCGAATAGTTAGAATATTTGAAATTATGAAAAACCCGGTTTCGGTTTTTACAATTCAGGAAAAACCGGTCAACAGGTTTTTTTAAATAAGAAAATTATTATACAAAAGTTTTGATTTTAAATTGCTTTATTTAAAAAAAAAGACTTAATTAACAGTTCATGTTAATACTAAATAAATAAATACAATACAAAAATTAAAGGTAAAACATAAAAATTAACTTCATACATGTACTTATGTATAGTACATATACATACATATATGTATGTAGGATGCTAGCCAGCAACACATTGAATACAAACGAACAAACGACATTCACACATACAGCAAACAGAAACAGGAATGAACAGGGGACAAAGTGAAATAGATCACTGACTTGACGAGCAGTAGTTGTAATAACTATAACGAAGAAGTAATAACTATAACGAAGAAGAGTTGTTTGATTGAAAAGAATTGTGATCAGTAAGTAATCCTGCATATATACATACATATACTGCCTTATTCATAAAATATATTTCAGGTTTACAGTCGTAAAGCAGCTCTGGGCGAGTCAACATCAAGCGTCGTTGGCAATTATCTCTTAAGTGCAACCAGGCCACTGTTGTTTATTGGCCTTCGAGAGTTTTGCGTCTCACTCGCACTGGTTGACTGATCTGCCACGGATAACCGTATATTCTTGCGGTTCTTTTGTGGAATTTCTTTAACAACCATGTTGCTACTTCCTATGTGAAGGCATAGGTCGTGTACAGTCAGTCACAAAGCCTTTTTAAAAAACTGTTAATAACATCTTGGGCATATGGTCTAGCTACCCCGCCCATATTTGTGCAACAATACTTTGCAAATTTACTTTGTAAAGTATTTCTTAAATAAATAAATAAATATTTCAGGTTTATTAAGCGCTTATTTGACATATTTCTATGGAAAATTTGTCAAATAAACCTGTAATAAACCTAAAATATTTTTTATGAATTAGACCGATAATATATATATATATATATTTATGCACATATGAATGCATGGACAACGTGGATATCTACCTCTATATAAAATATGAAGCAAAATGTCAACAAAACTAAAAAACATTTGAAAATTGATTTTGACATAAATTGCACACCATAAGGCCAATTTAATTCGCCTCTGCTACCACCTCATAAAATAATTTCGCTTTAATTTCATGTTTCAGTAAGTGTTACACCATGGTCAACAAACGCTTAGAACTTTTACACTAATAAAATACTTAGGAAAATCAACAGAACACGTTGGTCTAAGTTTTAACATATTAAAAACTAATTTTATTGCAAAATATACAAATCGAAAAGTATTCGATTCAGCCGATTTTTAAATTGTAAAAAACCGGACTATTTGACATTCGAAACATTCGAACAGAGTCTATAAAAAAGCGTTTTTAATTCTAACCACAGTCAAAGGAGTTTTATTGTGTTCTGTGGTTTTATTTGCAACAACTGAATCCCTTAATAAGTCCAGTAATTTGACTTACTTGAAAAGCAGTGGACAATATTATTGCTATGATTAGTATATGCGGCAACAAATATTATTGTCTTTTTCTGTAAATCCTAATAACTTTTCACGTTGAGGGCTTAGCAACTTTAAAGGCCTGGCCCACAGAAAATAAAATAAGAAAATTTGCTTTTTTTCAACATATGTACATATGTATGTACTATGTATGTAAGCAAGAGAAAGTTTCTTGTCGACATTTTATTATTAAACAAAACATTGAATCATGTATTTTTATGAAACAAATGAACTAAAAAACTAAACTAACTAAACCATGGTATAATTATACATGTGAACTAAACTAAATGAACTTCATCAATTTTCTCGAAAACGCATATTTGTTCGATGCTGCTAACCCGACGATATGTATGTACATACTATGTAAATTTTTTGCATATACTCGTACATACATACATATGTATAGTTTTACATATTTTTTTTTTGATATACATATGTATGTACATATGTATAATTTTTTAGCGCCAACAAATGTATTAAGGATTGCCATATATTAATGGGGGTCCGTTGGAAAAAAATTATTCACAAGAGGTTCGTAAACTAAAAATTCGTGGATCCCTGATGGTGTACTCTGTAATTCGAAACGAAAGAAAATGTTTTCGTATTTGTATGTTAACAGCACGCAAATTCGAAAGCATTTTCTTCCGTTTCGAGTTACAGAGTAGACCCACTGTAGTTGATTAAATTCAGAAAATTTTCTGAACTCAAATCTTCGTGTGTGCGCTCATTTTCGAAAATCACGCTAGAGTTCCCACGCACTCAAGACATAAAATGCAGGCATTCTATTTGAAAATCATGCAATTTGTGCTAAGAACACAACTGGGACGAACAACGAATTTTTCGTTACGAACTTTCGTCATCAGAAATAAAATACATTTATGCATATGAAGATTCCTCGAGCTTAACGAAATTGTAATTAAAAAATCGGTTTAGAAAAAACTAAAAATTTATTTTGTATTTTGCAAAATTTCAGCTTTTAACACACGACGATAAGAAGAAAAACTAATAGAAAAAAATATGTATACTATCTCCCTCTCTCTCTCTCCATTAACACGTTTAAACGAGCAAAGAATTTGCTTAACTTTAAATACAATGTACGTGCGCTTGTATGATACGGGTTTAGTCACTGCCTTCTTCCTCCTCGGATTCTTCATCTTCAGAAGCAGTACCTTCATCTTCACCTTCTTCTTCCTCTTCATCTTGACTGGCTTTATTTTTCTTATCAGGTTTCGTTTTATCATTCTTCGATTTGACTTTTCCGCTCTAAATTAAAAAAAAAAAGTTATCAGTTAGTTAATTTTTCAATTTCTTATAGTACACACAAATAAATTTTAAAACTGTTTTTCCTTTAATTTTCACTATCGTCATGCTTACTTTGCTCTTCTTCTCTTCTGGCTCTGACTGACCATCTTCTGATTTTGTTTTCTTTTTCTTGCTGTCTTCTGAGGAAGAAGAATCGTCATCTGATATGTATTCTTTAGATTTAAATGATCCCGATGTATTAGCTGATTTTTTGGTGGGCGATTCATTTTTACGTTTCTTAGCAGGCGATTTACTTTTGCTATTGCCCTTCTCCTCTTCGTCACTGTCATGGGCAGCCGGTTTATAGTCTTTCATTTCATCCAAATACCTCTGCTTATCTTTGGCAGCCTTCTCTTCCCATTTAGATTTATCTTTTAATTCTTTCCACATTTCGCCTGCTTTTTTCGCTATTTCAGTAATTTTTATGCCTGGATTATCTTTCTTTATTTGTTCGCGTGTTTCATTAAGCCACAACATGAAAGCAGATGTGGCACGCTTGGGTTTGTTCGAGTCTTTTTTCTTGGATGTCTTTTTCTAGGAAAATAAAAAAGGAAAGTAGTTTCTGTGGGAATTGTTTTCATTTCTTCTCAAATGTAGATATTACAAATTTTACAATGTATTTAGGTATCCAGCTTCTTGAATTTATCAGAAATATAATTTTATATGTACATAATATGTACGTGCATATTTTAATGTTTTTCTATACATACATATACATATTTAGAAATTTATTAAAATTAAAAAAAATAAAATTACGATTATAAATTACTACGATTGTAAAAAGTAAGTTTGTGCTGTGTTAAGCAACTGATTAGTAGACTTTAACCACAAACAAAAAATATGCTTGATTTGAAAAGATTTTTGTTCGAAGATTTTAAACTATTTTTGAAAATAATATTTCTACCCTTACGTCTAAAAGATATGGAAATTTCATTTGGAAATGATTTCGAAATTTAACGGAAAGATAATGGCACACCAATGAAAAGTTTAAATAGTACTGATAAACTTCACTTTTATATGGTAACTTATGTTACGCATAAATTCTTTAGTTTGAAATTTTCCACAAGAACTTTCAGTGGCCTCTTTTCATATAAGAAATGAAAGTAAGTCGAATACAATCATCTTACCGATTTCGGTTTTCTTTCCACCTTTTCTTTTCTCTCCTTCTTGTCTTTTTTATTTTTTTTATGTTTCTTTTCCCCAGATGAATCGTTGGCACTACCTTTGCCACTGGCATCGGAATCATCTGAATCACTTTGAGCATTTGAGTCGTACTCTTCAGCAACATCGGATACATCACCAGTGGGATTAAAATCTTCATCGGTAGACTCTTCCTCGGAACCTTCCTCGTCATCGGAATCCTTCTCTCGAGCCTCAGCCTTAACACGAGCCAAATAAGCATCAGGCTCATTTTCATTATCCGAATCACCAAAATCAACATCCTTGTAACCGCCCTTATTGTCTTTGCCCGTGTTGCTAACATGTAGTTTCTTTTGGCTAATAAAATCATACAATTTCGAATATTCTTCCTTTTCGATAGAAGAGAAAATATGAATGGTGCCATTTTTCAAAGTAACTTCAAAATCAAAACTACGTGTTGAACCACCACTACGAGCAAAATTGACCGATGCGATTTCCTCAAAACGTATATGAATGGGTGGTTTGTGGATATAAATGAAACCACGTTCCAAAGGATATAAATATCCCGCTGCGGCCTTAAAGGAACAGCCCACAGCAGCAGTACCTGAATGACTGCAGAAAACAAATTTTGAAAAAAAAAATAGTGCCAAATATCTCTTTGATAATTATTTTCAATAAAACTCACCCTATAAAATTACCGGGGCCAGTAATTTTACGCCCAATCAAAACCTTCATTACTTTGCCCATAACCTCGTAGAGTGGTCCAGAAATTTCTTTTTCCAGTTTGCCTTCATATTTCTCTTTTAGTTCCTCTTCAGTGAAGGGCAACTCAATTGAGGCTTCTTCCTCGGGACTGAACAGCAACACCAAATAATGATAACGCGTTTGACCTTGTTTTATGGGTGGATCCAGAGACAAAACAAAAAACATTTGTCTATTATCTTTGTGAGGCAGCAAGAATAAACGAAGCACTGAGTCCATGGGTATTTTATAATCGAAAGTTTTACCATGCAATTGGAAGAAAGTAGAGAATACTTTAATATCGTAGCGACCTCTGGGTGTAAGGCAATGAATTTCCCTGAATATGGCTATAGCGTCACCAGAAGCAGAAATAACCGAAGCTTTGTTCATCACGTTCGTTTGGAATGTTTCAACCGGATCATCCTCGGCAGATTCCACAGTAGGTATGTGAAAACGCATTTCCATAAGGCCTACGGGAGCATCGTCGTTTTGATGGAATTCCAATGTTACTTCATTTTTACCCGTCATACACTGCGATACATGAGACAATGGCACTTCGAATATTGTTTTGGTATCTTTATCAAAACTTAAAACTGAACCTTGAAACCTTGCAGTTCCCCAATTCCAACCCTTAACACACATTTCCTTTTCTACTAAGTCTTGATTGTAGGTCTTTTTTATAAACTTGGCTAACTTTTCATTTTCTCCATCCTTAAAGCCCACAAAACGGTGTAAATTCCCATTCTTGGTGAATATTCTTAAGCCCCAAGTGCCGACAAATTTTTGCGAATTAATCAAATCTATATCGTCAGCAGATATTTGCTCGACTTTTCCTGTTCTACTGTTTTTGAAAACGATATTCTGATCTGTCATTTTGAGACGTCCAGGAGTCTACAAAGATTTTACCATTTAGAAAAGTGCAGTTGATATCTCGTCGCAAACTTACCATAACTCCTCTAACTTCCGACGAAATATCGTATTCCAAAGTATCAGTCATCGTTGGAATATTGTACTATTTTTTAAACAAACAATTATATATTTCTTTCCAGAAGTACACGCTACTTTGTTCAATAAAATAAACAACGCTTTTCGGGCGCCTTATAAACAGAGTGACCGATGACATTTTTCAAAAAATGGCACAAAAAAGGGATTTTTTTAAAAAAGTGTCACCAAATAGGGGATTTATCAAAAAAAGGGGCAACATTAAGAAACAAGATAACTACACTTATCTTTTTATTTATTATATTCAACTTTCTTCAAAATATCTACATATATGTATATATACAGACATATAAAACCTTAAAGATTTATAAACATTTGTATACAGACATATGTATATACATGTATACATAACTAATAGCTAATAAATCAGTGAATGTTTAAATATAGTTTGAGTGAATTTTCATAAAAACTTAAAATGTATTTAAATACACTTTAATTTTTTCAGTGGCGAATTAAAGTTATTATCAAATTACGTTGAAAGTACGGTAGCACTACAAGATTTCCAAATATTATGGAAAGCTTTCCAAAGAACAGCTGTTCAATATAAATAAAAAAGTTGATGTATCAATTTGCAGAAAACTAAAATAGCAAAAAACACATTTTATGATACAAAAAGAGCATCGGAATGCATTTTCTATTTATATATTTCATGATATGAAAATATGTGTTACATTTGTTGTATATTTGCGAAAATTAAACGAAATTCTTTTAAAAACGACCACATGATGTTCATGTAAATGCATTCAAAAAACACACACATGCACAACAAAACATATGATATGTTTGTAAAACTTAAACAACACTTAAATGCACAATGTTGGCTATTTAAGATTCATTTAATTTTGGGGTGAAAAACAAAAGTTTGTGTTTAAACATGATTTAAAAATAAAATACATATAATCATTGACTGATTTATTAGCCATAAGACTTACCCCTAGTCTTTAACCCCTAATTTTTATTTAAAATTAAGTTGTAATTAAATACGATTTCATTTTTCAGTGGTTAATTAAAGTTCTTATTAAATTACGTTGAAAGTACTGTAGCACTGCAAAATTTCCCAGTATTATGGATGGCTTTTCAAACAATAGCTGTTTAACATAAATAAGAAAGTTATGTTATCAAAATGCAGAAAATTATAATTGCGTAAAAACACATTTTATGAAACCAAAAGAACATCCGAATGCATTTTTATATTTATTTATTCCATGATATAAAACTACGAATTGTATATGTTGTACATATATTTCTGAAAATTAAAGGAAATCCTTTGTAGTACGACCACATGATGTTCATGTGTATGTTTTCAATAAACACATACACGCATAAAAACATATGGTCCGCTCATAAAACTTAAATAATACTTTATTACACAAGTTTGGGCATTTACCACCATATGCAAAAAAAAATAACGTGTGCTTCAAGTGTACGTTAAACCCGGATTTTGTATGGAAATTTTGTTTTAACGTACACTTCAAGCACACGTTATTTTTTTGCATATGGGGGTTAGTTATTATTTAATTATGCACTCAAAACACAATGTCGTATTTAATTAGAACTTAAAAATTAATTATCCAACCAACCAACTGAAAAAATGGGGATTAAGGTATTTTTATTAATATAACTGACATGTTTTTCGTGGCATAATCCATATTTTAAATTTCTCTATAAGTTTCAGTGTACATATATTTGGTTAAACAAAATTTGCAATTTGGGCTCAATATTCCAGATTAACATCTTATGAATTAAAACATGAAAGTATGGGTTTGTAAATATTTACCATTAACCTATTTGTTAACTTGTTTTTCCTCAGCGCTAAATTTGAAAAACTACGTTCAGCAGATGCACTACTGTGGGGTAAAGTAAATATGTAAACGGAAAAAGTGTATAGGTTTGAAAAGAAATACTCGCCAAAACCCATTTTTTATAATCTCTTCCTACTTCATGCCAAAATTGTTCAGCATTAGAAATTTTAGTTATGTGATCATAGTTTTGGTCATTTACTTTGGATTCTAATAACTTTAGTTCATTAACAATTGCGTATGGATCAGTTATTGTATAACTTAACTTAACTGGAATAAATCCAAATACGTTAGTACAGATTTTTTATTCTTAATATCAATTCTTGGTAGTATTTCTGGACATAGTTATTGATAAAATTAAGATTGCTTTGAATAACAATTATACGATTCTCAGAAAACCCTTCAGTACATTCATATGTATCTCACTTTCGGCTTCATGGACAATATATACATACATTTGTCAACGATATATTTATGTTCTGTGATATCTTTGACGTATAAAATGTTGATAAAATCTATATTTTCTACTTTTTTGGTATTTACATATTCTTTTTTTTACAATTTAACAAAATAAGGGGCAAAATATCACAAAAAGTAGCAGATTCAGCTCTTAAAAAAAGGGGAACAAAAAGTGTCAAGGCAGTTGAAAAAGTGGCAATTTGCCACTTTAGTCGGTCAAACGGTCACCCTGTTTATAGAGAGAATTGTGAAAGATATATTAATTTGACGAATTGTCAAATAAATTCCAGGTTATGAACAAGGCGTTTTCATATTAGGTGGTCGCAAGGGATCAGGTGACTATTTTCGCCGCTTGTAATTTGTATTAATATAAATTTATTTAGATTTTATTTTGATTTTTATTTGTTTAAAGTACGTTACAGTTCGTATTATAACCTTGTAATAAATTTTAATGGCCAATAGGCCACATGTATTACATAAATGGAAAAATGAAATGAAATTAAAAATTAAATGAATATACGTTGGATGTCAACACACATTTTTCATTACATTTTTTTTGACATTTAAAGCATAAATTTCTCAAAGTGAATTTAGCTGAGTATACCTTATATGAATTTGCTTTAATTGATTTGTTAGTCAAATTCAATGCAATTTCATATAAGGTATAATCAGCTCAATTTCGTTTTAAGAAATTTATACCTTGAATGTCAAAAAAATTTACTGAAAAATGTGTGTTGACATCCAACGTATATTTAAATTACAAGCGGCGGAAATCGTCACCTGTTCCCTTGCGACCACCTAGTATGAATTCGCCTTGGTTATACATAGTTCTAAAAATTGTGTATGATGAATTTAAAAAAAAAATTTACGCCATGAATACATATCGTCGTTTGGTTACTGGTTTGCCGCACAATATATGAAGAATACATTATTACTGCGGCAAACCAATAACCCGACGATATGTATCTTTTATTTTACCTATTTCACGTAACAAAGGTCTAGCAAATAATAAATTTCTTTGGTTTTGTCTTTCCGTACTTTTTCACGTTATTATGGATTCTCCTTAATTGTATTTTACTGTGTAAGATTAAAAACAAGGCGAATTGATACCAGGTGGACTTGATTTGCAACTCTGCATATTCGCCCTGTATATTTGTTAGTGTAAAATTTTCTGCAGTCAGAATATTTCCGAACGTTTTGCATTGATTGACAGCAGAGAAATTATGTCAGCTGGTGAATTAGGATCACCTGATTTTAAAACGCATTGTGTAAAAACGGCAACACATTCAATTGTTTATAATGCTAAAACTTTGAGCTGGCAATATCTTTACAAAATAAGTTTCGTAAAATATTGCAATTTTGTTCATGCGAAGAAACATTTTACAAATTTAACAAATAACCACATTCTGTACAAATAATTGTTAAGTTTAAGAAAATAATTATATAATGGATAATGTAAGTACAAGCTGATCTCAGAAATAAGTACAAATTAAATAATTTCATTTATTCAATTAAAAGGAAATGAAATCAAAAGTGGAAGCTTGCAGTCGTACAGCTGAAGATTTTACAAAATTGTATTATCAGTCCTTCGATAAAAGAAGACATGTGAGTTTCTTAGTACAATACACAACTGCTTGCATGTGACCTAAATATTTATATCCTTTCATATAGCAAATGAACCGACTATACCTAGATAGTGGTTTATTTGTATGGAACGGCAATGGCGCGTCGGGCAAGGAAAACATACAGAAATACTTTATAGAATTACCGACGTCTGAACACACTATTTCGACGCTGGACGCTCAACCTATTTTAGATGAGGCAGTGGCTGGCCAACTGACATATTTGATACAGACAGGTGGCACTGTTAAATATACTGACCAACCTATGAAGCCTTTTCAACAAACATTTATTATAACAGCTCAAGATGATAAATGGAAGATTGCCAGCGACTGTTATCGTTTGCAGGACGCGTTAATAACTCAAGACAATAAGTAGTGTATAATTGTAGAAACAACAATAAATTTAAGAATTGTTTATAGTGATACGTATAATTTCTTGTTCACAATTAGTATAAACAGAAAATAGGTTTATTTATATTCAAAGATGGCTCATTGCCGAAAGCGGAATATTTATCAACCAAATTTTAGGTAGAATGACATATAATCTTTTAAAAGAATATATATTAATATTAGTCCAAATATATAATATATAAGGTATGTGGCCGATCTAACATTGTGATATTCTAGGGTTTGTCCACATATGTAGTCCAACTTCATTACATCGGACTAACCCTGAAACTACCCCACCTGAAGTAGTTATGCGACAACTCGCGTGCAGCCAAACATGTGTTGTAAATTTACTTTATAAAATATGCATTTAGTAATTGAATAATACATATTTATAGAAGTTATACCTAAAGAAAATTTTAAGCACTGGAGGAGTGAAAACTGAGTCCGGCGTTTTCGAATAGCATAGATAGATTTACTTCCAAAACACCTCTGATTACTAGAATTTAAAGCTACTTGTAATGTTCACAGCGTTTCAGTTATTGTATTAACACCATATTTCAAGAATGAATGTACGCTCTACAAAAAAAAATTTAATGCGCAGCAATTTATTATTTACACATTGGAAACAATTATTATACAAGTAAGTGTTATCACAAAGCAGAATGCGTTTAGGACGAACCATACGAAATTTTAGGTAAGCTGCGAAGTGATGCATCAGTTGGATACTTGTTCGTTCCACAAAGGAAAAGTCATTACAATCGTAAAGCAGCTCTGGGCTGGAAACAGCTCTAGTGTCATCGTAATTATTTCTTAAGTGCGATCAGGCTTCTGTGTTGTTTGGTTTTCGAGAGTTTTGCGTCTCAATCGCACGTGTTAATGGTTACCGCAACTAACTGTATCGCTTACAGTTACTTATTTTGTGGTATTTTCCATTATTAAGTGCAAACGTTTTTAGTAAGATTTAACTGGTGGACACCGTAAAAAAACGATAGGAGTGGATCCTTGAAACTTTTACATCATACACGTGGGATAACCATTTGGAACACAGAGTTACAAAAAGTCATTACTAAACGCATGTGTTTTACAATTTATTTATGATGACAATATTGATATTCTACAGATTTATTTTGTAATTCTTGTAGCAATAATGTAAATCATGTAATATGTATGTATGTACATCGTTTGTGTTATATAATCGATACATTGTACATACATACATAATTTAATAATTTTCCTTTCATATTAGTTCTATGTTTTTTCTTGTAATTTAAAGTTGATTCCAAGTACCATTTATGGAATACCAATATATACTTAAGTCTGTATCATTTATGTATGTGTGTATATTCCAAACTAAACTTCTAACATAAATATACTTTCGGATCGCTTCAAAAAACTACGTATGTATTTCTAAAAATAATTTAGATTATTTTCTTAGGTCTTTTTGGCCTTTTTATTATCTGGTTCTTCTTCTTCACCACCTTCAATAGGCATTGAAAATACCGGTTTAGGCTGGGTCTGTTTGTAGGCCGGAGATATCCAGTACGGATTTTCCGCCGCCTCTTTTGCGTATTTTAGAATAGCTTCCCGGGGATCTTGATCGTCATCTACACGTTTGCTAAGGCCTAAATTTCGAATGACATACGAACTTAAAGTACCTCCTGAACTTGCTACTCTTCCACCTTGTCCACTTGTAATAGGTAAATCAGGTCTATGGGATTTAACTGGATCTAATCTTTCTTTTTCCATTTTCTTCCGTGAAGATCTTGATTTTTCTTGACGGAACATGGGCAAAGCATGGGGTGTAATAATCTGTGATACACCCACTAACTCGGTGTGCTTTTTCTTCCGATATGTTTTTACCACACATAACTTAGCACCTCTCAAACTTTTTTGCTCGTCATAGTAACACTTGATGACACCATTTCCGCATGCCACAAAAAGTTGATTCAATTTGGGATGCCACAACGTTTTTATAATGTGTGAATCAGTCACTGGAATCCGTTTAACTTCCTCAAATGTCTGTGTATTGTAAAAATAGAGATTGGCATGAGTTTGTCCTTTTGATAACGATTCTCCTGTCACCAAAAGGGAATCATCTGGACTAAAACAACAGTCTGTAGTATCATAACGTGAGAATAAATCTGACCAGACATGAACGGGTGTTTTGAAATTACGCAAGTCCCACAGTTTCATAGTTTCATCATTTGAGCGTGTAGCTAATTGTTGGCCCATATAAGAAAATTGTACTGATGTTATTTCAGAACCTTTTTGATGGGCCTCTCTAACACAATGTGTGGTATTAACAAACATTTTGCGTGTATCCCATGTTTGAATTGAACCATCCACACAGCCTGCGGCTATTAAGGTAGCATCTCTATTGTAGCTACAGGACGCAGCATTTGTTCTTAGGCCACCCTGAGCTCTTGTTTTGATAACAGTCTGTTGAGATTTATTTTTAATACCTCTCCAAATCCTAAGTGTACCATCCATAGCAGCGGTCAGAAATTCTTCTTTTGTATAAGGATGCCAACAGCCAGATGTCAACTGAGCTATGTGTCCTTTAGTTCTGGACATATCACTTAAATAGGGATCACCTTTGATGCATTCCATTTTCTCAAAACCATCACGATCCAAAATTTTGGCTTGTGAATTTCCCGATATTACCAAAATCATATCGCCAGTTATAGAATAGTGCAATGCTCGTATGGGATAATTTTCACATGGTTGAATGGTACGGAAGCTGCGCATTGAAGAATCCATGCCAGCGAAATCCCAAAAACTGATTTCATAATCTATCGAACCTGATACCAATCTTGCACCTGCAGGGTCACCTGCTAAAGCTAAAACAGCTTTAGAACCATGCTGCATTTGGACTTCATGAGTGTCAGGTATTCTCCTATTCAAATTTACATCTTCATCGTCCTCATCTTCATCATCGTCCACATCGTTGTCTTCCTCCTCGTCATTAAGTATTTTGCCGTTTTTCCCAACATCGTCATTGTTATTTCCAGCTATAGGTGGCAAAGGGCCTATAACTTCTCCCTCATCACTATCAACTGGCTGTTCCTCTGGTTCACTTCTGACAGGGGCTATTTCCTTAGCTTTGGCAATTTGTTCCTGAAATATGTTAATAAAATAAATTCAAAGAAATCCAATACTATTTAAATCAAAACTTACATTTATATCGAAAATCTTTGCAGTCTTTCTACCAAATCCTGTGAGTCCCATTACTTCTTTAAGTTTTTGTCCCTCCAAATCATCGGTAACCTCATCGATTTGTTTCTGCATTTGTTGCTTATCAATTTTTTTAAAACCACCACCTGAAGAGGTTGTGGCTTTTTCTGTCTCCTCATTATCAGTAAATTTTTCTGGCGCTTTATTAAGATTCAAGTTTATTTTTCCAAATGCTATTTTGCCCTTTTTCATTTCAAATTCATTTGCTACTGTTTTCTTACGTTTTTTAAATAAAAAATATCATTAAATAAATGTTTTGGAAAAATACAATATTGTTTGCTGTTCCTTTTTCCGGTTTGTTGAAATGTAAACGAAAATCATCTGTTTACCGTAGATAATAAATACACAGTTGTATTTTCTATCAGTGACATCGTTTGCTTGATAAAGGTACTCGACTCAGTAGAAGTACTAGTTCGATATACCGTCTCGTTTCTTGTTAAAACACGTAATCTCCATTTTTTAATAATTCCCATTTTTGGTTTTTACGGCAGAAAATCAACATTTGCCACCCGATTGCATTCTCATCTTGACAACTCTAGCATATATGTTAGAGTGGAACATTTAATGTACAAATGCCAAAACTTTTAAAACGTCGAGTTTTATATAAAAAAATGCAATTCATTCTGCCTGTGAAATTAAAATTTTAACTATTAAAAAAGATAAGTTAAAACAATAGTGAATAAAAGAAATTTACAAAATTTAATTTAATATATATATTTTTTTCTCAAAATTTTAGATATTTGTAAAAAACAAGATGCGTTGGTGGCGAAAAGGAATATTTATGCTATCATTGATTAGTAAAAAGCAGTAGAGTGAGCAGTGCGACTATATAGTAGTTAGAGTGAGATGCAACATCACACGTACTCAAAAGTTTCCATCGCATTTTTAATTTTGCCCTTAATAATGTGATTGAAACTTAGTTCTACGCAATAATGACTATATCCTGCATGACTTGCAATCAAGTGACCGGTCAATTGACTGATACTATTCTTGTAGGGTAAGGTATACAAATACGAATGATTTCTGATTCGAATCGAGATACATAATAACAAAACAAGTGTTCAAAAATATGACTTTTCTAAAAAGAAAAAAAATAAATTGAAGTATTGTGAATAAAAATATAATAAAGTGATGAAATTATATTTTTACAAACTTTATTAGATTGTTTGCGAATAAATTTTACTATTCGAGAGTAAAATAGCAAGTGCTTGATTTTGACATTGCGTTCGCTTTGTTGACAACTCATTCGACTCGAGAGTTTTTAATAGTTTAAAGAAAAATAATTTTGCTTTCATCTACTACAAGCTTTCGATTCGATTCGAGAACCGCCATAAAGCCCAACATTTTGAATTTTTTAAATGAGCTTAAGAGTGAAACAAATAATAAGCTTGTTTGTATACATTATATGTATGTATATATGAACACAATTTTTTAATATACTAAACTTGTGTTTTATAACTTTAGAAAAATCTCATAAGCGACACAATTTTTTCGAAAAATGTTTCTACACCGTTCACAGAGTCGCAAAGCCATGTTTTGTAACCCATATTTAAAAAGTTATTTAGTTTTCTGATGCTTACGTGATTTATGAAGAAATGCGACGATATGGCAATGCTATATTTCTTTTGTAAAAGTAAATAGTGAATGTCATCGTCAAAAAGAAGAAGAATAGAAAAGTTTTGTGAAATGTGTAGTGCAGTTTAAAATTTAATATTTTAGCTTTTAAAAACTAGCTGGTAAGTTGTTTTCTGTGAAGTAAAATTATGTAAACTTACATTATACTTATGTGTATATGTATGTATGCAAGTGCATAACGCACAATGTTTTTTAAATTCGTACTGATATCAGAAAAAAAAATTAATGCCAACTTACATATTTGCAATTGTTATTGGCAATATAAAAGTATGTATGGATGCATGCATATTCATATACATATTTATATGTTTGTATGTATGTATGTATGTTTGTTCAGGGAGTGAACCTTTTTTATCCCAATTGAAAGACAACCACAGTCCATGATGATTTAAACAGTTTCCAATCATGTTGGATTTTATAAAATTGTCTTTTAGTTATGTATGAAACTGTTTAACTTAATAAATACGTGTCTCAATCAAAAAGTTTTTTATTAGTAATTAGTGTTTACCCTTTTTGGGCACATGGCACGGTATAGGTATTAGAGATAGGCGCGTGTCAAGTTTTTTTTTCGTGAAACGAACAGGCACGACTCAACACAAAGTGTTCGTGACAGAAAATCTGATTTCGTGCATGTTCGGGTCGTATCGAGTTGAGCAAAATTGACGCGATAAACACGAACCGATTTTTGGTGTTAAAATACGTATGCATGAATTTCCAGTAAAGAAAAAATTTAATATTTTGTTTCGTCAAACACGTAAAACCATAAAATTTGTTTAAAGTGTAGGGGTCTGTTAAGCTTAAAGTTCTGAAATTAAACAAAAATATGTATCTATTTGAATATAAAAAAATTGTTTTTTTCTATACAATTTGATTGCGTGCATGTTGTGCAGTTTCGTGTTTTAAAAAAATTTCACGTGCGCGTTTCGTACGTGGTGGACATCTTGGCATTCGTGTTCGTGTCGTGTTGGAAAAATTCAACACGCGCCCATCTCTAATAGGTATCAAAGGAAAGAGATTTTTGTAAAGGAAACATAAAATATACTGAAACTGGTCCAAATACAATGTGGCGGACGGCCAAAACCGGCGGGCAAATACTTTTTACCCGGTCCCCTTTATGTGGGTGCCAAATTGAAGGAATTTTTGAGAAGTTTACACAAAATATAATGAAAATGTTTTGGGGAAATAAAAACAAACCTGCCTATATGGGTTCCAAATAAAAGAGCTTGACGATTATATTTAAGGAATTGACATCAAAAGTGTCCCAAGTGATAGTGTGCACATCGTAGCACTGAACTCTATCAAATAAAAGGACTAGGTAGAACATTATAAAAAATTATATAACAAATTTCCCAGATGACTGCAATAAAATGGCGGATGAAAATTGATATTTTCCGGAAAAGAAACACACATATGTATCAAAACGACAAGTGGCGTGTACTTTTTATATTTTAACACTATCTATTTGGGTTTGAAATGTAAGACCTTTTTTAGTGAATTTAAAACACCCGCTTTCAAAGTACTTGGCAATATGCTGGTAGTATATATTTTTTAAATTAACAAGATCACAAATATGGTACATTTGTTTCAATAAAAACTAAAACTTAAAAGAGTAAAATTAACTAAATATATGTACACATACAACGTATGTATTTGAAGCTTAATAGAGTTAACTTAAAATTTACTTTACTTAATTAAAAATTTTACATAAAATAATTTAATTTAAATACGTACATATGTATATTATTTAAAGACATTCCCACAATTTTTATGGGAAGAGCGAGGTTAAGATGGTTTATTTACAAAAAAAAGTGACTTAAGTTCTCATGCTTTACTGGAAACTTTAACCATTTTATAACTTTTATCTCTCTTAAACCAAATCCAATTCTTTTCATTGAAATAATCTTCGATTTGTTCCAAACTTCTACCCTTCGTTTCCGGCTGAAAAAGCCACATAAATAACGAAACAACAAAACTGGCTACGCCAAATATCAGGAACACACCATTCATTTTAATATTCAAATGTATGAGGGGGAATGCCTTTGTAAAACTGAAGAGTGCTACATTCATTGCAGCAAAAACAGCACCGGCTGTACGCCCACGAATTTTAGCTGGAAACAGTTCTCCAATCATAATGCCCGGCATTACCATCAGTGCCGTATTGAAGGCAATATAGCTGAGCAAACAGACTCCAGCGATAATAACATCAGATCCTCCCTTCGATTGACCTTCACGCATGTACATAAATATACTTAAAGTCAAACAGCTTAAGCCAGAACCGATACCAGATAATATTAACATACGTCGTCTTCTGACAAACAAGAGAATAACACAGAACATGAGAGTGCAAATTATTCTCACAGCAGCTGTCCAAATGGCAGCCGACTTAGTATCGAACTCTGCTCCAAATGCGGATATAATATCAATGGCGTAGAATATTACAATGAAGGTACCGGATGCAATTTGTAAAAATGAAAATACTATAACAATGACTAAAGGTTTGATGGCCGCTCTTTGGCAGCACAATTTGAATATATTCTCATTGGTTTTCGTTGTGGCTAGTTCCTTCTCCAGCCTGTCTTTCATATCATTTATTTCTTTTTGTGCTGCAATTTCATTTCCTCGTAGAAATGTTAGAGCTTTAAGAGCCTTATCCAACTTATTATGTCTCAGCAGCCAGGCCGGACTTTCGGGTATAAAGAATATGGCTAAAGCAGATAAAAGAGGCAAAATAATGCCACACCAAGCCACTGTTCTCCAGTGTAAGACGGAGCCCAAGCTATAAACTATGAGTATACCTAAAGAGTAGTTGACAAAAGGCGCTCCAATCAAAAGGCTGCGCAAGTTGGGCTCTACTGTTTCGGCTATATAAACCTGCAGAAGAAAAGACAAGAAAATTAGGGATTTAAAAAATTAAATAAGGCGTATGATAAAAGCATGCAGATTACTAATGGTAATAATAGGACGTCTGTTATTTACTTTCCTAGCAGCAGAAATTAGACCAGAAACATGAAAGTAAGGTAGAAATTTACAAAATTATTCTCTCAGATACGAAAAAGTAAATGAAGGCTTTACTAGCAAAGGCTTGCAAGAAAATTTTATTCATATCCGAACCATGGATGGACATCATCGTAGAATTGTGCCTTTTCTTATTTCATAATCGCTAGAAGAGGGAAAAAATGCCTCGAAATATTTCCCTTTTTAGCCAAATTGCAATCGTGAATATTTTTTCCCTGGAAATGCTTTCCCTTTTTTTTGATTCCCCTTATCATGATTAATATTTCTCACGAACATAATTTCGATATTTTCGAACTAAAAGTTATAATTATTTATTTCTACAACAAGATTAGTAAATACAGTTCACTATTGTTAACAATAATTCCCTGCGACATTTTATTTCAATGATTTATGAATCTCTTTGATTCACACACAATAAATTTTATGGTGGTGCACCGCGGTGGTATAACAAATTTTATTTTTACTGCAGCAGGAATATTAATTTAGCACGAACAAAAATTTTAAATTACAAACTTTTTAAAAGTTCTAAAAATCGATATTTAATATGAAATGCTTTTACAGAGTTTCTATTATATCTATCTACTATTTACTATTTTTTAGAATTTTTCATATTATCATTTATATTTCATTACCAGTGTTTATGCGCATTCAATATGCATTAAAAACTTGAAAATATGTACTAAAAATTAAAAAAAATATGCTCTTAACAATAACATAAGTTGGTTTATTTTTAAATGAAAATATATTTTTAATTCAAAAATTCAACAACATTTGCGTATAAAATAAGACAAAAATAAAATTAGCCAAAGAAAAAAATTAACAAAGAATAACTGCCGTATTAAAAACAATAATTTGGGTTTGAAGTGCACGTTAAAACAAAATTGCTATACAAATTTTGACTAAAGCAAATAATACAAATAAATTTTTTTTGGATACTATCGTAAAAACTTAGCCTCAATTTCTAAAGAGAGCACGATTTCAGACTTAAAACTTTGGAGCTGTATTCTGGATAAATAAGACAAGATTTTTATTCATAATTTTTATTGCAACAAACAACAAAATATTGACCTATATTTTCAAATAAAAATCGGGTGTTTTTTTAGAGGTATAGAACTTCGAATTGAAATAAAACACAAGAAAATCGTTTTAATGTCCATCAATTTGGCTTTATTGGAAGGATAATTTTATGCCATTAACGTTTAAATATGATTTCGGGCATGTGGCCGCCGCGGCTGGCTCGAATAAAGCCAATTCTACAGGTCCAAATTATGCGTTCATCGAATGTTTCCTTCAATAAATCGATTGTGACGTGCGCTGTGTGGCATGTAGCGCCGTCTTGTTGGAACTACAACTCATCCACATTCATGCCATCCAATTCGGGAACAAAATAGTCGGTTATCATGGCTCTATACCGGTCTCCATTAACGGTAACCAACGGTCGACCATAAAATGGACGGAGCTTGCGGTAAACTTCGCGAACTGAACCATTATTTTCGAAATAAATTTGCACGATTTGCAAGCGTTGTTCTTTTGTCAACCTGTTCATGATGAAATGGCAAACCAAACTAAATATTAATCACTTGACAGCTGACAAAATGACCGCCAGTTAAAAAAGTGATGCCAACTTAAAGTTCTATACCTCAATAAAAAACACCCTATTTTTTTTTTTTTTTTTTTTATACATTAAAAATGTTCCTTCAACGTCTTCTTGGGGCAAAGTCCGTCACAAATAACAAAACCGAATTCTTATTGAAACTAACGTCCGTAATAACTGCGTAATACATAAAAAAATTTTTACACTAGGTACATACATGGAAATTTTGACCAACACATAAAAAGTTCTGAAACGGATAAATATCTTGTCCCGCATTAATACGCCACACAAGAAAAAACATGCAATTGCATATTTGCGGTTTCCCTGGTTACTGCATATCGTTACCTTAATATAGAAAGGCTCTAACTTATTTTTAAATTTTTTCGATACATTAGACGTTCTTCTATCGAAATATACGAAAAGTTGGGGCCTTTCTATATTAAAGCGCCCCATCCATTATACAATATTATTGCATATGTTGTTGTACATATTATTGTCATTTTGACCTATACTATGCAATAAATGGCACAATATTTTCAAAGAAAATAATGCCAAATTTTCCTGACAGTGAAAAAGTAAACAATATTGAACAATGTTGCCACCACATTATATAATTGTCTTGATTGTACAATAAAAATCAAAAGTCTTTTGATATTTGCCAATATATTGTGCCACCTTCGAATATGACATACACATTAGCGATATTATTGTACAATACGAAAAATAATTGCACAATTATGTTGCAAATGGGTGGGCCGCTTAAGGTAACGATATGTATGTATGTGTACGTATTTTTTTTTAATTTTTTATGTTTTCCAAGTTTTCTTTTTTCAAACATTTTTCAAAAAATTATTTTGTTAACAAAAGCACAGAACACCTGCTTGAATTTTTCTTGCTAGTAAAAATTTTGCGAGTAATTGAGCAAGGCGAATTGACACCAGATGATCTCGATTCAGCATATGCTGATCAGCTGTTAATTTCTCTTGTGTCAAATCAAAGGAAAACGTTCGGAAATTTTCTGACTGTAGGAAATTTTACACTAGCAAATATACAAGACGAATATGAAGAGTTGTAAATCGAGACCACCTGGTATCAATTCGCCTTGGTTTCCACGAAATAAGTTGCATGAACTTTTTTGTCAGTAGGTGACGCGAGGCAGCAAATCAAAAATGCCATTAGCAAATTGAAAAAGTTTCATGCAACAAGTTTCATGAAATTTCTCGACAATTTTCATCGTGTGAATTCGGTATGTATAAGAATAACTCATAACAGGGTGGCGCTAGTTGAAGTAGTTAGCACGTTGACTACAAAAGGTCCGAAGGTACTGGGGGGTTACTCTCTATTGCGATGCGAAAGAAAAATGCTACGAAATCGAACGATTGGTACTCTCTAATGCGTTTGCGCATTTGGTTTTCGCATCTATGTATTTGACTTTTCTTTCGCAAGCCTGGTATCACACCACTCTGTAATGCGAAAGCGTCTGTCAAAATCGTCCGATTATCGCAAATATCTTGCGATAGGAAAATATCAAACGCAAAAGGAGTACGTTGAAAAAATATTTATATTTCATATTGAAATTATTTTTAAAGCAAAAAAATTACATTGCATTTTATGATCGCATGCATATGTATCTAAAAATGTGAAATCAAGGTGAAATATAATTATCGAAACCATAGCATTCAATTTTGTGTTGAGGTGTAAGTGCTTGTTTTTGGCCGATCTAACAATCATAAATCAAATTTGATATGGTTCGAACGTAGTGTTCTTTCAATGGCGGGCAGACCACAAAGCAGTGTGAGGATGCTGCGATAGACCTAAGGTATGGTCCTGGCCAATTTGATGTTGATATCCGCCTTGGCCAAGTAATTTTAATGTGGCGGCTAGTCTTATAATAGTTGGAATTGCTCTGGATCTCCTTGAAACTTTTAGCTCGTGTTGAATAGCGTTTAGAACATACAGAGACGCTTCCTTATTCAAAAGGAAATTTTGTGGAGAGTATATAGGACTTATGTATCTCTTAAGACTCGCCCTACACGGTCGTTTTTCTTATCAAACACTATTTTACTTTCAATTAAAAACTGTTACACTTCACCTTTTCCTAACTTTCCTTTTCTGAAAAGACGTGTTTTACATATTTTGGCATTTCATTACTGCCAATCTTTGCCATATTTCCTTTTGCAAACTCAGTGCTGCCACTTTATGAAAGAATTTTGCGATAGTAATAGAGAGTACCAAATTGGCATCTCATCGCATTTAGCTTCCGCATCGTAAGTGCTTTTACATCGCAATAGAGAGTAACCCACCTGGATTCGAGCCCAGTCATCGCCAAAGTAATTTTTCTGATGTGCATTAGTCTCTATTTGTGTCAGTTGTTGTAGGAAAGTTCAAGTGATGAAGGCATAGACACTGGTCACTGAACTACACTGGCTTCAGCCGATACTAATCCTAATGTAACATCAGAGCGGCCTTCTTCATCGGTATTGTTTAGCAAAATCATCGGCGAAGTAAAATAACCAATAAAATGGCTACTAAACACAGCTTCAAAAATTTAATACGCCTCATTGAGACACCAGAGACGCTGCCAACACGGCCTTATTAAAAACGTGCAAAAAAGCAGAGTTGTAAAAGAATGAAGCTTTCCTAGTAATAGTAGTAGACATTCATTGGGTGAGTGTTACTTCTCTTTTTATAAAAAAAAAATAAAATAACATAGTGACCATTAACCGAAATTTTTTTTCAGGCAGTAGTAACTAGTCTGGACTATAAGCACACTATAACTCCAATTAATTGTGATAATTTGCTTAAAAACCCCAAATAGAATTCATGTAGTCGTGATTGCCAAGAGAATCCCATTGAATTAAACAATTGCTACAATTTAAAGAACCTTCTAAAAATGTTCGTGAATAACCCCTGTTTCTTTTTTCTTCAAACCATTATTTTTGTAAGCAGTAGTATTTGTTTAACTAATGTCAAGGAAAGAAATATAAAAATTTCATACAATTTATGTTTAATGTAGCACGTATGCCAATTTACTGGTTGGTTGTTCGATGTTCGAAAATATGGTTCATTCACATCAACGTTTACTCTAGTGGCCTGCTAAACTATTTCATTATTATGTCATTAGAACACATTTTTTTATTTATTTCAATAACGACCTTGAACCTTAAGGTAGGTTCAAGTTTTCAAACGTCTAAAAAAATGTAAATTTGTACTTTATTTTTAATTTACACAATACTTTTGCTTATATGATTTGTGCTGCTTTATTATAGAAATTGCTCAAAATTATAATATCTTTAGATTATATGAGAACTTCCGACAATAGTATCACAACTGGTTCATTAAAACGTCACTTATGGCATCAAACATAATAGATTCGATAAATAAATAAAAAAATATATGCATATATCGCTCACTATTGAAGTAATAGTGTCACAACTCATAAAAAACTGCTTTTGCAGAAAACGTGTTTAAAGTTTTAAATTTACATACAACTCAATGAAGACATGAAAAAATATTCCTCTCACAGGAGGTGGTAGTACAAGCTATCTTTTAATACGTTTATACGCATGCCTTAAGGCCATGCCAGATACAACTTCTGCTTCGCGTTGCATTGAAGATTCGCTTTGACATTTAAGATGAAATGTACATGCTTATATGAAACATGTCACATAAAGTACTTTTAACGCAAAGCGAAGCGAAAAATTAAAAAACTCTCCACTTTTTGCGTGCTTTGACAATCAGTTGGTATAATTATGTATCTTAATTTGTTAGGCCAAACTCGCATGTAAGTATGAAATTTTATTAAAATTTTGGGAAATTTACATAAAAAACGAGTTAGTGGCATCAGATCAATCGAATGTTGCTGTATTTTATGCATTAAACAAACCAGTAAAACAAAAAGTGAGTGTTGTCAAAGTTTTTATTGTGTCATACACATTTTGCTTTACGCTTTTCTGCCAACGCTCGAAATGTCACGCAAAGCGTTAAAGTTGTATCTGACACCGCCTTTATTTGCAAATAAAACTGTAAACTGTTGCCATATAATTGTTTTATTGCGTCTTACTAAAGGTGTCTTTACATGGTAATACAAAGTATTACGACTTTGTAAAATCAAAATATTGTGAAATTCTATCTGTGTTTAAAAAAAAAAAAGAGAACAAGAATCTGTTGTAGGTATTTTTCATTGATAATATAAGTAAAATGCAAGCAAAGATATTGAACTGTTGAGTTAATAACAAAAATTGGAAAATTGCAAAAAAACAAGATGTGTATTAATGAAACTAAATATTGGAGACAACATTTTATAATTTCAATGTAATTTTACTACAAAATATAATATTTTTTAGGTTTATTGTTTGTTTGGTTTTGCTGTACCAGTTAATTAGCTGATGGTTGCAGTCGTAAAATATTTACAATAACAACTTGAAAATTTCCTGAGTTGATTTTGGTTGTTTTTCTAAAAATGTCAACACTTTCAATAGATACCATTAGTGCTGCCAATGTTTACATTGAAATACACCTCTGGTGTGATGAGAATACTTATGTTTCTAAAAAGGTTTAGAAAATAAACATTTACCGACCGCTTGTCAAATTTTCTATCCGTATTCTCTTCTACTCGATACATTCTGCATTTACATGATAAGATTTAGTATAATCTACAGCATTTTTTGACATGTCGTAATACATTGTATTACCACGGTTACAAATGTGTGCTAATAAAAAACAATAAATGCATAAATATTGCACAAAAAGCATTGAAAGGAGAAAATAATGAAAAAAAAAATTATGATCTGCATTAGCAACAGTGAAATGCGAATGTGATCGAGCTAAACTCCTCAATAATCAATTTCAATGTACGAGTATTTTTAATAAAAAAAATGTTTTACTTAATAAGTAAAATAATAATTTGGGATTATTAGTGCGTTAACAAATTTTAAACTGAAACAAATAATTGTTTGTTACTTTATACTTGTACACAAGTTTTTTGTAAACATAAGTAACTTTTCTATAGAAGTGCTGCCAAGTTTTTGTACATTGGTAAATTTATTTGCAAATAGTGCACGTATAAACGTATCATACTCGTATATGAAATTTTTACACAAGATAAAATACTAAATGCCACATTATTCTGCATTATTAAACAAAATATTCGTTTTTTTGAGTTATGACACTATTGAAGTAAATGGGCGTTATGTATATAAAACACAGTTGTAAGGTGCGCGTCAAAATGATAAATTTACTGAATTGACGCTAATGCATTAGTAGAAAATTTTAACAAATTGTTACTTAGATTTCAAAATTTTGAAATCTACTGAGCACATCTCCATTTGCTTTTGATTTTACTGAGCTAATAACAATCGCTAGTATTTGCCTTAGACAGTGGGCATGCTTATAACCCTAATTGTGGTTATTAATTCCAGTACGGACTTTCTCAATGATTTTCTTGGTATTTAAAATTTCTGACCACTGTAAGATTTTACCTCTAACCGTCATTCTATTCTAAGTCTACTGTTTTCTTCTTTTGTGTTCCACAGTGAATATTTAGCAAAGTTCGAAAACTTTGTTCCCCTTGCAGCTTAGCCATCAGCCCAGACTTCACCCTCATTTATACGTATTGCCTCCAACGAAAGTTGGAAGATTGCTTATACTCCTTTTAGACACGCAAAGTTTACTTTGCAAAGTCTTAATTCAGGTAGGAGAAAGAAATAAAGAGGGAGTATTCTTGCCTTTGTCTTTCACACAGTTGAATGAAGACTTTTTCAAAGTAAACTTTGCGTGTTTAAAAGGGGTATTTAGAGTTAAAACACATAGTACATATCTTGTTATTCTGTCTTTATAATTCCCAATTGTTGATAGAAAGAAGTACTATTTTGCAAATTCTTGATAGGAAATCGCTAAAGCATCTCAAATTCCGTTACTCATCCTTATTTCAGCTGTGGACATCGACGTCATGTCAATACAATACCAAAAAATATGGGCTTGTCTTAACTCGGTAGTCACGTTTGGCACAAACTAATTTCATGTACCGTTACTTTTAATGCATTAGTAAAATATAAACAAGTTCAAGAGCTTGTGCAGTGCTGATTTGATGAAGTTGAAATTATGTCAATATATAACGACTTAATGCGAGACAATGATACCGTAAAGATATCCCTGAGTCAATCGAACCCTTAAACTAACACGCGTGGGAGTTTGCTGCTAAGCGGATGGCTCGATGCTAGGGGAAAGAACCGGAGACCGAACTTTACTCCCGCTTACCTGACCATAATACAGTCTTCCAGGCGGAAGTTCGTGCAATCACGGAGGTTTTAAAATGGATCAGTAAGAATATTAGGACCACAGATATCAACATATTTACTGACAGCAAATCGGCAATTACAGCAATCACAATGGCAATAGTAAACTCTAGGACCGTTTTGGATTGCAAGAATGTGATGAATGATTGCTTAGTACATGGCAAAATTCGTCTTGTATAGATGCGGGCTCACTACGTCGTAATCGGTAAAGAACGCTCAAATGAACTGGCGAAAAATGCAAGAACGTTACAGACAGTAGTTCTGATTAATGCAAAGTCTTTCAAGGCAGCAAAGACGGGCGAAGATGGCCCACAGGTTACGATGGAATAGTGATAATGTGGGTAATATAACCAAGGTTCTATGAAACGACCTGGAAGAAGACAAAACAAGGAGGCTGTTGAAACTAAACAAGCCCGAGCTAGGAATGTCGACCGGCTTTTGAACCGGGCCTCTAACTTACGATGTCACTTGATCCGAATTGAAGCAGCAAATAACAATGAATGCGGAGCATGCATGGATGACATTGAGACATAGGAGTACTTTCTTTGTCATTGTCCAACCAGCCGAGATGACACCTATGAGTTCCTATGAAGGGGGCGGGGGGTTCGTTTTCAATTTACATGAGAGCGCACGATAGGTCTATACCGGCTTATGTGTATGCCCCGTGACATGAGCGTAATGGCTCCTCTCGTCAACCTAATCTAACCTTAACGATATCATGTTAGAAATGGTCTCTGAATATAGAAGAAACGACCCAGCGCACTTAAGAAGTGGTCGCCGAGGTTCTGAGGAAAGAACCAACATGAGAATACACAAAATTTCAGTGCTCTATCTAGTATAGTTATAAACTGGATTTAGTGGGTACTCTTTGGGAAAAAAAAGAAACAAGAGAGGAACACCTCTACAAGAAAGTTTCAGCATTTGAAACGATTAAAAAATGCGCTACTGAGTGTAATATTAGTGATTGTAAAACATTTCGATAATTTCCTCATGCAACGGAAACTTCACATTACAATGAGTCTAAATAAACTTGTTGCCAACAATAAGACTTGCAGTGTGAGAACGCCCATGCAAGTTTAAGGATGAAAAAGTTATAAGTTTAGCAATAAGACTTGTGTAGTGTGAATTGGGACTTGCATCCAGTGTGCGTGCAAACAACATTACCGGCATTTAAAAACCTATGACAGCGCTGTCGTTCTCAACTCAATTCCTGTTGTGCGCTTTTAACAGTCATCCCAACTTTCAGCTTACTTGACTGTCAGACGCCCCAGATGAGTTCCATTGAGAACTGCAATAGGGACAAGCGACTTTAGCATTTTGACGCGCATCATATGATTATTTATTTTCTAGTGTATGTGCATATCATATGTACATACATACATATGTATGTATGTAATGTATTCTATAAAAATTCATTTTATTTTCTGTAAAAGAATTAATCTCAAATCGTTTCTTATGAATATGTCCGTGACTTTTTTCTAGACGTTTATTTTCGTTCGCATTTTCCTCATATATCCATACATACGTACATACTTACATATGTACATGTGCATGAATTTGACTCTTTTTGTATGTTTTTATTTTGTTATTGTTGTTTTGAAAAGTCATTCTTTAAGTGAGAATTTTTTTCTAGTGATGAGCCTTAGTGGGAGGAGAGGCTTATTAAAATAGCTGCTAAAAGAGCTGTTATGTTTGATTGTGTTGTTTTATGCAAATAAGTTCCGGATTTTTAACCTTAGGCATGTGTCAGCAATGAGTGGGGGCAGTTTGTTCCATTTTTTTTTTAATGTACATATGTAAACATGTACATACATACAAAAATTAATTTTGTTGAAAAGACCAAGTGAAATAAAGTTCTTTTTAATAAGTATTCTGATTAAATTGAATACTGACCCTGATAATTTACGATCGTTTGTGTGTATGTGGAATTAATTTTAATTTTCTTTTCATTTTTTGCCTATTTCGCGGTGTTTATCATAAATGCCGGGTTTTTGCATTACGAGTATGCATGAAACATTATATCTAATTAAGAAATATTTTTAATTAAATAAGAAACATGGATTTAGCATTTTATTGCGAGGGCAATAAATTCAAAATCGGTACGTATTTCTGTGGCAGCAAAAAAAGAAAAATAATTAATAGTCTTAACGAATTTTAAAACATAAAAGGCTTCCAAAAGTACTTTAAAATTTTTTTCTAAGATCGGTCAATGACTAACGGTGGTAAGGGTCGCTTAGCTTAGAAATTGGGTTTTTTGGTTATTGCAATTGATTATTCTAATATTTTTGTTTTCCTGGAATTCAGCTAATTTTAGGACCGATTAGTGATTACTTTTTAGTACACACATATACATACATATGTGTATGTTATGTTTTCGAAAAGTCACTGCAGGAACCTCTTAAATTGTTCCTTTTAGCAAAGAATTATTGTGCAAAAATTTCAAGGCGTTTTTTTAATATTAACACGTGCCGCATCGAAATCAAAGTTCTGTATTAAGGGCTAAAAATCGACGAAAAGTCTGCTAGCTGCCTCTCACCCGTTCCCAGAAGGTTAAAATGTAGGATCGAGCACTCCCCCCAAAAAAAATTCTTTCCCCCTCATTTTTGCAGAATAACTAACCAACTGTCACCCTCGTTGAGGGGTTCCCATACAAAAATATTTTTATAAAATTTTCCCCACCGTCCTAATAAGGCCTTGGTTACCCCTAGAGGAACTAAATGTATGACCAACCCACATTAATTTTTCTCCGCTAGAAAGATATAATAACTATTGGGGGTCGGTCTTACACTTTAACCTATAGAGGCTTCGTGGGGGTAGTTGTGGAACTGTGGCGAAAATTAATACAATTATTATTTTTGTATGGGTAGGTATGAGGTTGTTGTGTTAAAAAAAAAATTGGAGGTTAGTATATTCTGAAAAAATGTTCGGTAGCAAGAATTATTGGGGGTCGGTCTTACATTAAAATAGCGACTATATATATATAGCGTCAATATTAAAATAGCGACTTCAAATTTGTACACAATAATATTTTTTTTTTTTGCTAAAAGGGACAATTTAAGAGCTTTATGAATTAAATATTGTAAATGTATGTAAATATATAACTAAATGTGTGTAATTCTAGCTTGGAAAGCTCTTGAGAGTAGCTGGCCGAAAATTGTGACAATTCTAGTTAATGATTTATTGCAAAAAAAAAATAAGATTATAAATTACCTGCGCCGGTCCGCCCAAAATACCGGTGGCAAAACCACACAATAGACGTCCTACCAATAATATGGGATATGATTGCGATAAAGCCAACACACACCAGCCAGCGCTCAAAGGTAATACGGAAAATATTAAAGTCGAACGTCTACCCAAGTAATCGGCCATTGGTCCCGACAAAATTGAGCCCACCGGAGTTGCTAGACTATGGACACTAGCTGAAAGAAAAAAGAATGAAATGCAAATTTCACTTTATAATCACTACATATGAAGTACGCACTTATCTCCACTCACCTATCCATGAACCCATTTCTATGTCAATAAAAATTTCTGGCGTAGAGTTTGTAGGCAAATTACTCGAGGCTGAAAGCTGAGGTAATAAAACAGCCGAAAAGCCAATAGGCATGCCGCATGCAGAAGATAAAACTAGAATAGCACAAGTGGAAATAATCTGGAAGAAATAAAAAAATAATAACAATAATGATAGAGTAGAAGAACAAGGGAAATATTTATTTATTTGCTGTAATTTTAGTTTGAAAGAAAAAAATTGTGCTCAAAAATATTATACTCATCAATTATTTGCACACACTCAATTAAACTTCTGACCCACATTTGCCGCAATTCATAAATAAAATTGTATGTGTTCCATTAAATTTAATTGTGAAAACAGTGATGGAAATAAATTTGTTAAAAAGTGTAAAAATGAATATATTTATTAATTGCAAAACAAACATTTCGTTTATATTTTAAAATATGCATTTATATGCAATTCGGTTGTATTTTCTAGTGTGTTTTGGATAAAGCTGCCATTTGGTTCCATTGTTAAAAATGAGGACAGTACAATTGCCACTAAAACTTCTCTTATAATATAAGTGAAATTTATTTGCTTGTGGTTAAGCGATGTCGATGCATTTCATTGTTGCTTTAACAAATCGTCAGTAGACTTCAACCACACATTTTGAACAGTCACAAACCTCTTATCTTATGCACAGACTTTCAGAAACTATTTGGGAATTCACAAATATTAATATTTTTGAAAATCACAAAAGAAAAATAAGCAAAGTTGGCTTAGTAACGCATAAAAAATAAAATAAATCTCTTTAATCTTCTCTTATAATGTAATGTACTCCTAACCATCTCCATATTTCATCAAATCGGAACTTGTTAGTGACTCTAGGAGAGCGTTCAACTTGCTTATGGGCAAATATAGTATCAGATTATGTTGGGTTCCTGGCCACAGCAGTGTTAAGGGAAATGAAATTGCCGATGAGCTGTTAGGAATAGGGTCGGCGTTAGATGAAGGTATGTGTGATAAATGTGGAATTACCGGTAGGTCATTGCTACAGGACACTCAGTAATTGGGTGGAGGGCTGGACTAGCCGTTCATGGCGAAGCAGGAAGAATTGTAGAGTCTCGAGGGCTATGTTGCCAAAATTTGACTCAGAAAGATCCAAACTGCTACTGCTACTGTCACTGCTCGGTCAGAGCAAGGAACAGCATTTAGCAAACTGACACTCCAGATTTCTGTAGCATGTGCGGGGATGAAGAGTAACCAGAAACCATTCAACATATTATCTATCATTGCCAGAAGCTGCAACGCCATAGGCTTAGATGGCTGAGCAGACGTTTCAGTGGAAGATAGTGATATCGGTAAGTGTAAACTGGAGGATATCATGGGCCTCATCATGCGAATTCAGTGGCTTAATGACAGATAATTGGGGCACTTCTGGGTACAAATGGGTGTTAAAAATTATTATTAACGGGTGTCAACAGAAGGGAATCACAATGCACTAACTGGGTCTCCGAGTGGAGTTGTGTTATAGCACCACACCCAGAAAAAAAACAGCTTAAAACCAATAAAAACATATAGAATTAATAAAAAACATTAACGAAAGTCTAGTAATATTGAAATTTCTTATTTCAATATGGAAACATATTAATTTACAGTACTTATTTATTAATTTTTAAGCATTCCTATTATATTGAAAATTATTGAAATACTGTGACGCGTTCTTATTTTTAAGTTGCAGCTTTTCCCTGAGTGCACCCTTCCTAACCTAATCTAAAAATATTTTTAACTGAAAATTTCTTTTTTAGCTGTAAATCTTATTTTCGCCTTCGGAAATAATGTCGTGCTTGCCGATGTTTTTGCTGTTTGACAACTGAAACAACAAGCCATTAAAATCATATAAGTCGGTCTTTTTTTTATTTTAAAACGGAGATGTAACACTCAAACAATGAATGCCTACTAATATTACTAGATGTTACTTCTTAAGGAAAGGAATAGTGATAGATAAGATAAGTGGTGAAGGAAGAGATAGAGGAAAGCTTCACTATTTTTACAACTGTGATTTTTTGCGAGTTTCTAATAATGCAGTGTTGGCAGCGTCTCTGGTGTCAATGAGGCGTATTAAATTTTTAAAGCTGGTAATACAAAGTATTACGACTTTGTAGAATCAAAATATTATGAAATTCTCTCCGCGTTTAAAAATAAGAGAACAAGAGTCTGTTGTAGGTATTTTTCATGTTTACACTGATACTATAAGTAAAATGAAGTAAAATGCAAGCAAAGATATTAAACTGCTGAGTTAATAACAAAAATTGCAAAATTTCATAATTTCAATTTAATTTTACTACAAAATATAATTTTGTTTTTAAGTTTGTTTATTGTTTGTTTGGTTTTGCTGTACCAGTTAAGTAGCTGATGGTTGCAGTCGTAAAATATTTACAATAACAACTTGAGTTGATTTTGGTTGTTTTTCTAAAAATGTCAACACTTTCAATAGATACCATTAGTGCTGCCAATGTTTACTTTGAAATACACCTCTGGTGTGATGAGAACACTTAAGTTTCTAAAATGGTCTAGAAAATAAACATTTACCGACCGCTTGTCAAATTTTCTATCCGTATTCTCTCCTACTCGATACATTTTTGATTATTTTACTTCGACGATAATTCTGCTACACGATACTGACGAAGGAGGGCGCTCTGATGTTACATTAGGATTAGTATCCGCTGAAGCCTGTGCAGTGTCTATGCCTTAATCACTTGAACTTTCCTATAACAACTGATACAAATTGACATTAATGCACATCAGAAAAATGCGTGGTATTGTTGTTTTAATGACTCTCGGAGGCCGGGCTTGAAGCCAGGAGCTTCGGTTATGTCTTTTGTTTACAAATCGAGCCTTATTTTCGGTTTAATCGTAAGCGAAAAAAATTGAAGTTTTCAGGAGGTTTTTTTAGTATTCAAATTTGGTCGTATCCTAATAAATTTTGGCATTTTGATAATTCTAAACTATAGGTAGGCTCGTAAAATTTTAATTTCAATAAAAAAGTATATTTTTGATACATGTCGGTTACGATTAAATCGAAAATAGGGCTCGAAATGTTAAGTGTGATTGATTTTTAAACTTGATATTTTAAATGTAAGTGCAATAAAACATACACGCCTTAACGTTAACGTTATGATAAATTAAATGTGATTGGTGATGCAACAAAAATTGCAAAGATGAACCTTGCACCAGATATACTTGAGTGTTCTAAACTGATATACATACATATGTATGTATGTATGTATGAATGTAAATACAATAATTAAAAAACAGACAAAGATCGAATATATGTAAGTTAAAAGTTGTTCATGTTCGCTTGCTTGATATCGCTTAAAGGGATTTTAGAAAAGGCAAATGAATTTTCAATAGAGTTGTAAAGCGAATTTTAAATAAGAGGAATACATAGAATGATTTGCATTTATTAATTTATTTCATATTCATTTTACTTTCTTTTAGGGTGTTTGTTTCAGTTTATTGATCTGTTCAATTGAACGGTATTCGTTTTATTGCGTTAATAAACGAGAGAGTGTCACATAAAAACCGTGCAGTTAAAAAACTCAATTTAGCGGAAATTATTAAATAGTTTTATTACCCACCTGGTGATAAATACCACTCATATCTGTGGATTGTTTGTTTTGGCCATTGTTAGTTTTGTTAGTTTTGCTTTGTTGATACAAATCTTTTTCATCTGCTGCGGCAACAATTTGATAATTAAATTTTTCCACCACAAATTTGCTGTATTCGTCTTCGCTACAAATATAAATAAAAACAATTACGTTAATAATTAATTCAGTAAATATTTAAACTAAAAGGCAGTTTATAATTAAAAAAATGCAAATAAAACTTATATGATACGAGGGCGGTCCCAAACTAGCCGACCTAACAAAGAAAACACAACAAACTTTGCCAACTTATTTTTTTATTTCTCAACGTAATAGAGATATGCTGCCACACGCGATTTAAAAACGATCCGACGATTTCCACATTCGTAAGTACTTTACTATTTTATTTGGAAGTTAGGTTTGCAGAAATTATTTTAGGCATCCAAGTCATAAAATCTGGTATTTTCAAATCGCACGATTCTCGGTACATTCCTGATAATCTCCTGTTATCTCTATACAACTTTTCCAGCGATATTCAACAGCTTTCATACTTTGTTTATCAACCACAGACTCCACCTCATCATTGTTGGCAAATCTTTTTCCACCGAGCCCTTTTTCTAAGTTTGGAAATTAAAATATTTTCTTTAATTTCATTGCTCAAGTTCAGCAATAAGTTGGCATAAATGGTTAGGTTAGGTTGAGTTTTGCGAGCTGCCAGTTCTACGAGAAACCGGCTCATTTGACAGGTGAGAAGGACATGAGAAAATTTCCCCTTCGTCATCCCATTTGATCGGTACCAAACCAAACTGACTTTTGTACGATTTAATTTTAATTTATTCTTCTAATATCGCATTCTGCTGTCTTTGCAAGTTCTTGCAGAAATTGGAAGAAAAACACTTTTGCCACTTTTCACCGCAGTAATATTTTTCTAAACGCCAGGCAAGATACTTTTGGGACCGCACTCGTATCATTTAAATAAATGCTATGTGTGTAAATATGTACATGTGTGGGACAAAAGCACGTGTCGCTAATACTTGCTCGCTTATTGATAATTTTTTATAATTATAAATGTGTATATAAATCTGATAATATTGTTTGTTTAATTATCCGTATAGGCGTATAAAGAGCAAATATATTTATGTACATTAGGGTGGATCAATTTGTTTGATATGAAAAAGCATCACGCAGAGTATAGCAGAAAAGTTATCTGCGACAAAATCTCAGAAAATTCTCCGAAGTGACCATGGTTTTAAAATAATAAATTCAGTAAAGTGCGACGTTGACTCGCAAACGAAAGGTTCAGTACGGACACTACATATGTACATATGTAATATTATACAAGCTTTAGCCAGTATAATCGAACACCTTACCTGATGTAGACATTTCAAAAAAAATGTAATTACACAGTGTACACTATTTTCAGTTTTTGGCGATTTTTTTTAGTTTTGGTGCTTCTTCTTAGTTTAGGCGCTTTTTTCGTTTTTGGAATAATTTTGTTTTTGGATTTTGCCGTTTTTTTAGTTTTGGCGTTTTTTTCGTTTTTGGCGATTTATTTTAGTTTTAGCGATTTTTTTTAGTTTGGGCTCTTTTGTTTGGTTTTGGCGATTTTTTGATTTTTGGAGATTTTTCTTCGTTTTGGCGATTTATTTATTTTGGGATTTTTTAGTTTTAGCGTTTTTAAAAATATCATGAGTTTACGTCTTACGGCTTCCAAGATATAGCAAGTTGTCAAAATTACATAGTCAAAATTACATTAACTGATGGATTACCCTTTAATTTAAATTTTTAAATTTCAGTGTTAATTGCACTAACTTTGAACATTTCGAGTCTATATACATATATAATTGTCTATATAATATTACATTAGGATTTAAACACTTTTCTTTTCTCGCTTTAAAACACCCTTTGATTTTAACTGTCATATATTTGTTGTTGTAGCGACCAAAGTTTTACATATTCTGCGAAAATTTCAGGTCCGCAGCTCGTAGGGTTCTACGTGCGGGAGAAAACAGCCTGTGACAGATAGACGGAGAGGGGTCCTTTTCACCTTAATTGTAGGGAACCTTAAAAATGGAGCCTCCGATTTTGCACGAGAAAGTTGTATAATTTTTTTTTTGTTATTTTGATCGATAGCTTGTTTAAAATTTGTGCTATTTATTATCATTGCTTTTTAAACTTTCATTAAAATATTTTTCGTATATGGAGTCGTCAGCAATAATTTTTGGTTGTCCGCATTTGAAGGACGAATCAAGGCTACGTCACAAGCGCCCTCGTTAATTATCTGACTTCTCCGCAATTAATTTACCTAATATTCGCGATGTTTTGAAAATGTTTTATTGACAATTGAGTGATCTATTTTTCTTCGGATGGGTTTTGATTTAATTCGGAATGATTTTCCGTCATGCCACGTCAAATTTTGTTAATAACCAAACCAAATTTGACAAGCTATTACGGAAAGTCGTTCCAAATTTTAAACATATAAAGCTTTTTTGGCTTGCTATGCAAAATTTGCTAAAAATTATGCAAATGCACGTTGACTTCAAAGCTGACTTAAATTTTTAGTAACGTCCGCAACGGCGCTTTCGGCACGATTTTTTTTACTCAAAAATAATTAAGTAAATAATTAAGTAATATTTCAAAGTACTCCCAAAGTACAGTTTTTTTTTTGCTGAATGTTATAAGAAAATATCGCATACAGAACGCAAACGGGATCAATATTAGCAAAAATATATGCGTACAAATGTAACGTCCGCAACACAGAATTTGCTCATATACAAAAATCAGGCTTTGTTCATTATTTTATTTTTTATATTTTATTATTATTATTATTATATTATTATAGTTTTTTTTCTTTATTGTAAGCTTATCTCTTTTACTAATCACATCAAGGGTGACAGACTGTATATTTCTAAATAAAAGAAAAGTTTTAATTGAAAGCTCACAATAGCAAACAAATTTATATACACTATATACATAGATACATACATACATATGTATGTATGTAAATATTTAAACATGTAATCTTAAAAAAATTAGAATTAAAAATTGTACTTGACCAAGTTCAAAAATAATTACTAAGTATTTTTTTGTATTGCAGTACATACACAAACGATTTGAAGTTGTTATTTTTTTCATAATATCAAGTTTTATTTGTATTACAACAACTTATATTAAAAAGTGAAACCTAATCTATAATAAATATGTACATATGAATTATTTTATATTTTCAGGCTTAATATGGTGTCAAATATGCGATTTCAGCTAAAGACTTTGGTCAAACATCTTGATTGATGGAAGAGAAGCAAATACCAAACTAACACAATACGGACGGTCGACTTGAGTAGAAAATTTTTATGAAAAGCACTCATTTGTTTGAGTGATTTCCATACAAGTTTTCTAGACAAGTCGCCTGTCTGGCTTGTGGAAACAGGGTATAAAAAGAACTTCCTGAGAAAGTTCATCTAAGTACGAAAAACCGGGGCTCAGCACTACATTTGGAGGCTCAAAAAACAGCGATGAAATTATTTATATAAAAATGTAAGTACATATTTGACTCATTTTTGAAAACTTGTTTTGCCGAAAACGAGTTTCAAGTTTTAGTAAGAATAATTTTTCTAATCGAATAAAATTGAAATGTTCTTCAAATGTAATTCAGTAGCTAGCTTCAGAGAAAAAATCAATTCTATACAGCGATTGAAACGAAGTAAATAGAATCGATGTAAATTATATACTGTACTCACAGAGAAAAAACTGCCTAATCGAATCAAGAAGATTTTCTCTATGAAACGTTTTTATTCTAAGGGCGTAGCCCAGCAGAGAGAAGCGAAGATTTTTCCATAGAGGTTTCTTATTATTTTTATGTGGTAAATCTTATTAATTTTATCAATAAGAAAACCACATAAAATCAAGAAGAAATCTGGTTATTCACACTTTTTTTTACTCAATTTCCGTCATTTTTGGCGCCAAAAAAACCAATCCATAGAGAAAAACTTCTTGATTCTATTAGGTTTTCTTATAAGTTGTAAACTATAGGGATTACTTATTGATTTCATTAGGTTGTCTTATTGATTTTTTCAAAATGGTTTTCCTTATTGTTTTCATTTGGTGCTTGTATGATTATGTGTAAAGCATCTTATTAATTTTTTTTAAAAAGGGAATCTTCTTGATTTTATTAGGTTTCTTGTTGTTTCATATCTATAAATAAACATAGAGACAATTTTTTTTCATAATCTTCATCGTTTTTGTATAAGCATGTTTGTACAACAGTTTCAATGCGGATTCAGGCTGCCTGTTAGCATATATATTGGTTAGAGTGCTTGTCTATCAGTCAGAAGGTTGCTGGTTCAAGTAATAATATGTACGAGTATGTATGGTGAGTTAATTAAGTATATAATATAATATGTATGTATGTATAAATAAATAACATCTACATATACTACATACATACATATGTATATGGTATAGAATTTAAATGAAAATACATAAGTACAAAGAATAAAGACATAAAAATTTTATTTTTATTTTTATTAGGTCGCCTAATAAAAACAAGAAGAAAACCTTTTTGAAAAAAATCAATAGGATAACCTAATAAAAATTACAAGATTTCTTCTTGATTTTTTCAAAAAGGCTTTCCTTATTAAATTAATAAGACTTCCTTATTGAAAAAAAAAACCATAGAGATATCTTATTAATTTTATTCTATTTTATGAGGTATTTATGAGGCACTGTTTTCTCTGTGCTGGCTTAAAATTAGAGATGAGCACGTGAGCGGTTTTTGACTCACGACGCACGCTCACGCAGAAAAATATTTATCTCACGCACTTTCACGCACGAATGATTTTGAAAATTTTCACGATCACGCACGCTTACGAAAAATATATAATTAATTTTTTGTTTGTTGGTTGAAAAATAGGTTCTTACACATCCATATGTACATACATACGTATATATGTATGCATTATTTTTGCAGGCTCATTCTACCTACATATATGTATGTATGTATGTACATATATACATATGTATGTACATAGATCAGAGCTGGCCACCGAGAGAAACACGAGAGTAATGTATTCGTGTATTTATATTCATTTGTATAAAAAGCCATTTATGTTGGGCACTCTGGTGCTACTTTGGGCAGCTCAGACATAGATTGTAGTATTTATTATAAGAAAATTTAAAATTTTCAATACAGTTATATACCCACGCAGGAGTGTTATCTCGTGAGAGCGTGAGAATTCGTTCGTGATTCTTAAAAAAACTCACGCACGATCACGCAAGAGTAATTTTTTTAAAGTCACGGTCACGCACTCACGCGTGATTAATTATAAATTTGATCGCGATCACGCGTGATTCACGCGTGACACGATAAAATCACGACATTTGCACATCTCTACTTAAAATAATATCCAATATTTAATTGAAATGCACATACATATCAATTTTAAGCAATTGTTTTATTTCGGTCTGTTGTTTCTTTTATTTTATATTAAAAAAAAAACAAATTTTCTTTAATTGAGATTCGAAATGCATTATGGTTTCGATAAAAAAAATTATTGTCTTTAAATGAATCGAAATCATATGAGTACATCCAGGCCTTGTTTGTATGTACTCGTATATTACAAATATTTAAATTGAAAGCTTCATCAAGAAATTATTACATTTTAATGAATTTAATGACACATACATAGATAATAAACACATCATAACCAACCAATCAAAATGAAATTTCCAAAACACCATTGATTTTTTTTTTCGGAATTATTTAAAGGCCATTAGTTTAAATGGTGAAGACTATAAATGTCTAAATACACCGAAGCCCGAAATTCAACTAGCTGCCAGTTTATAGAACATAAGTAAAAACACTCAAAATTTGTTTTTGTTTTCAATATAAATAGACAGGCGAGAATTTTTACTCGTCTTGTATAAACTGACAGTTAAAACGGTTAATGAGAGATTTTTGGGATTTTTTAGCATAAGATGTGAATAAGTACAAAATTTACTCTGGCACGTATTTAAAGTTTTTTTTTTTACATTTAGTGCTTGAGTTGAATTTTGAATTTTAGTGTATTCACAGACGACTTGTAATATTTTATTTGATGGCGAATATTTTTCCAGCCAGGGCTACCAGATAGGGCACTTATCCCCAAATTGGGAACTTTTTCTAGAAATGTAACTTTGAATACCCACAGGCAATGCTTGTGCAGAACTAGTTTGTTGGCGAATTGATTGTACACAATACAACCCTGCATTATAATTATAAGACTATGTCTTGTTACGTAAGGGATTCAGTAAATAAATTAAATTAAATTAAATTAAAATAAGTTTTTTCAGAAATTGACTTATTAAGAACTAACTGCCTCTTCCAATATTTTGAAAGAAGGCCTTCATGCGCATTCTAAGCGAAATAACGCGGAT
Organism: Nowickia ferox; assembly: GCA_936439885.1. Classification (NCBI taxonomy): domain Eukaryota; kingdom Metazoa; phylum Arthropoda; class Insecta; order Diptera; family Tachinidae; genus Nowickia; species Nowickia ferox. The sequence goes on along the minus strand of OW387027.1, from coordinate 9,455,142 downwards.
TTTCATTTCTCTATCTTACTTCTGTTTTCATACAAATTTTGATACCACTAATTCGAATGAGTTGCCAACAACAGCGAACACCATGTCAATATCAGGCACTTGCCATTTTGCTTACGACTAGTGAAATTTATTTGCAAACAATCCAATAAAGCTTGTAGAAATATTATTTTATCACTTTATTATTATTTTTTATTCACATTACTTCGATTTATTTCTTATTTGTACACAATATTCATAAGATATGAATTAAAATATTACTGAACAGTTTTGTTTTTTTGATTATTGTTTTATATTCTCTATACAAAATATTCCCATTTTTTATATTAACAAAAACGAATGTAGTTGTAAAGGACAAAAAGTAATAACATGCTGTTGCTGTGCGAATATTTTGTATTTATTTTCATGCAAATGTTAGTAAGTTTGAGAAAAGCGCTAGAAATACTTGAAATTTACAAATTGGCACTACTTTAATTTATAAACACGTAGAAGAAAAAAATTACATACGTAATCATTTGCGAAAGAAAGCTGACAGCATAGTGGAATAGAACTCGAGTGAATAGTTTTCTTTCGACATAGTGGAAGTGGCAGTTAATTATGGGAAAAAATCTCGTACGAACTGCTTGAATCTCTGTTATGTTTCAGTATTTGTGTACGTATGTATATACATATTTATATAATGTTATAGTTTGTAGCGACAGCTTTAGTCCATCTCAATAATTGATAAACCTTTTCAATCTAATGTTTCTGTAGCAAAATAATCAGCCTTATTCCAGTTGCCAACATCGACGACACGTCAATACAATACGAAAAACTTGAGAATTGTCTACTCGCTCTTGAAAACTATTTTGTGCCATTGACAGTCTATTTTTGTTCTCTAGGGTGAATAATTTGGGGATATGACTCGAAAAAAATTCTACGATTTTTGTTAATTAGCAATAACATTATAAAATATATTTGGGGTATTCAAATGGTACTCATAAATTAACACGTTTTAAAGTAATGACTGCTGTGAGCAACCCCTTGTAATTTACAATTATAAATATTGTTACTCCAGTCGTAAAGCAGCTCTGGGCGAGTCAACATCAAGCGTCGTTGGCAATTATCTCTTAAGTGCAACCAGGCCACTGTTGTTTATTGGCCTTCGAGAGTTTTGCGTCTCACTCGCACTGGTTGACTGATCTGCCACGGATAACCGTATATTCTTGCGGTTCTTATGTGGAATTTCTTTAACAACCACGTTGCTACTTCCTATGTGAAGGCATAGGTCGTGTACAGTCAGTCACAAAGCCTTTTTAAAAAACTGTTAATAACATATGCCATATAACATATGGCATATGGTCTAGCTACCCCGCTCATATTTGTGCAACAATACTTTGCAAATTTACTTTGTAAAGTATTTCTTAAATAAATAAATAAATATTGTTACTTATTTGTATATTGGTTTTAGCACATTGTTTGCTCTCTCTCTCAATTCCTTTGGTAAACTCTCACGCATTTCTACATGTAGTTATGACACAAAATAAACATAGCTGAGAAAGTCTTATTATTTTATGACGTTTTTCTTTGAGTCACAACAACAATTTTTTTAAACTATGTTAAAATGTTAAGACATTATGACACTTAAGACACTGGTGTCAATACCCCAATTTAACATGTTTTTTTTTCACTTATCTATCTTATTTTACATTTTCTTATAAAATTTTTCATTTGTTTATTCTCTCAATTAACTTAATGTAAAATGGCTGCCCGTTTTGGTTGTAAAATTAATTAAAAAGTGCAATACAATTAGTAAATATTACAATAGTATTTTATTAAAAAAAAAACCAGATTTTTTATCAAAACAAGATAACGATGAAACTTAACGAAAACCGAGATGTAAAATGATCATGTTCGTGTGGATGTGTATATACGAGTAGGTACCCTTTAGGAAACAAGCCACTACTTTTTGACGACCTAGCTTTTGGGATTTCTGGCAAGTTCAACCGTTTTTAATATTTTGTTGTGGTATTGCATAGGCCTGGTTCACACATACCAAAGTTTTCTTCCTCAATTTTTGATTTTATAAGTATTTATACATATATATACGTATGTATAGAAACGATATACATATTTATTTTACATCTCTCTTATGCAACACCAAAACTTGATGTGCGAGAACCAGGTCACAGTGTTATTACCCGACTGCGTGACGCAAAGAAGGGTATTGTGTTTATCAGTCTATGTACATATGTATGTGTGTTCCTCTGCGGCACTATTTTGATGATTTTACATCAATCGATTTGTCTTAATTCTGGGAGTGACACTAAAGATATGACAGTAGGTAAAATTAAATATGGCGCACAACATACGCCATTTTGTAAATACGATAAAAATAAAAATTCGGCGAACTATATCAAAAGAGGTATCATTCGACAGGTATTTTAAAATCATCTTTAGGTTTGTCTTATGATTTTTGATTTCGAATTACCATTTACGATATTTAACGGTTCAAAGTTGGCCGCAGTCGGGTTTTTTTATTTTTTTAATTACTAATTGTTTTCTGTACAGATTTATGGTAACGTTTTTCGTTGTTAATGCAAATAGACTTGGGTGGAACTCGTTCACTAGTTAATTTTTTACACACGCCGATGATCAAATCCATTTAATTTTCATGGCACAAAGCATTTTAAAAAAGTTGGCAATATGTATTTCTAAGAATGAAAATTTAGGAACAAAAAAATTTAATTTTCGTTCGGACAATTTTAAACTCGTATAAGTTGACAACAAAAAAATGTTTATAAAAACAAATATCTTAAGTAAAACTTCAAAAATAGGGATTCACGAACAAAAATAAGTTTTTTCTAGTAGAATTGTGAGTAGTGTTTTTAATTTTTTCTAATTACTTTTTTTTTTGGTGATTTGGTTAGTGATTTTTTGCTGGGTATACTCGTACGTGTATGTATGTACGTCAACGATTTTTTTTATTTTCTATTTTTTATTTTTTTTATAAAACAAACTTTTGTTATTCATTATAGATAAATAAACTTGTTACACTTAAAGCCTATTTCACCAATTCTACTTTTTAAATATCAATTCATTTTAAAAAATAGTTTTTCATATAAACATATTTTGTTTTCAATGAAAAATGACTTTTAAATATTAATTGATATTTAAATAGAAAAGGTGAAATAGGCCCTAAATTTTAAGTATAATTTTGTTTTATTTAAATACAATGTATTATAACTAAAGTTTGTTTTTGCTTTGCAAAAGCTCAAGGCGATTATTATTATTTTTTTTTTGTCTTTGTAGGTTCAATTAATATTAAATACAAATTTGGTTAACAAGTTAAAAAAAAAATTATACAATGTGACTTTGATATAAAGTAATTAAACAATAACACAATAAAAGTCTATTATGTTAAAAAAACGTTTATAAGATTACAAAAATATATACATACATACATATGTACACTTATATTCAGGGCTATCATAGAATATAAGGCAGTTCTGGTTTTTATGGGAGTTGCAAACAAATATTAATTTCGCTTGGGGTCATGAAACCTTATTGGCTTAGGCCTTTTCGTATGTTTTATATATTCGGTTAAGTAAAGTTCGAATTGCTTCATAACACACCTGCGGATTATTTTATATTTCCAATCTTTGAAAAATGACTCGTTGGTAACAGGTTTGCGACCAATGAAGGGGTAGGTTGATGGCTATTTGAAGGGGGTAGAAAGTTGTTATTATAAACAGGAAATCGAAGCAACTGAATATCGCTGGAAAAAGTGTATAGTCAGCTGATATTGTTTATCAAAAAGACGTCTGGGGTTGCCAGAGCAACAAACTAGTACTAAACTAGTAAGATAAATTAAACAATAACAATAACACTTGATTAAATTTTTTGAAAACAAACTATCAGTACTGCTCTGAAAACCACGGTGATTTCAAATCACGTGATTTCAAAAGTAAACTACTAATAGCTGACTTTTGGGTTTGTATTGTATTTTAAATTTTTGACATTTATAATAGAATATTTTCTTCCAACTTCCAGCGCAATAAATCGTGCAATTTACAAAAGCAATGATTTAGCTTTCATTAATTTTTTTAAATCAGCGGGATTTGCAGAACAGAACACAGGTATTCTGTAACTTGCGAGAACTTTTCGCGTCGAGAAATCAAACAATTATATTGGTTGTCCTGTTTTCCACAGGCTGATTCATATAAAACATGAAATAAGCTTACAAGAAATATTAGCAAGCAATTAGGTTTTTTGTTACTCATCCTGTGTTTCACAGAATGATAACAAACTTTTCGTCTCGAAAAGTTCTCACTAGAGATGGGCGCGTGTCGTGTTTTTTCGTGACACAAAAAATCTGATATCGTGCGTGTTCGGATTGTTTCGTGTTGAGCAAAATTAACACGAAAAACACGAAACGATTTAAGATGTAAAATATGTATGAATGAATATCCAGTAGAGAAGAAATTGAATATTTTGTATAGTCAAACACAGAACACTAGCATACTTGTTGATATTGTATGGGCCTCTGAAGCTTAAAGTTCTGTACGTAAACAGATAGTATCAGCTGTGGTGGCAGAGCGTATCAGCTGGCAGTACCAACTCGGTGCCATATATTGAAAAGCGACTATTTAAAAAAAATAAATTAACTTTTCTTATCTTCAATACTATACCAATAATATTTCGTGCGTGTTGTGCAGTATCGCGTTGACAAAATTTTTCGCGTGCGTATTTCATACGTGTTGAGCGTCTTGGTATTCGTGTTCCTGTCGTGTTCACCAAAGTTACAGAACATATGAAAATGTATTCAATACTTAAGAAGTTCGTTTGGTTAATATATAATATGCAAACATAAAACATTAGTAGATTAAATAATTGTGGCAGTATTATTCGTGATGATCTCGTGATTATCAGAACACCAAAAAATTCACTCGCGTGATTTGAAATCACCATGATTACAGAAGATGCCTGCCTGTATGTTGAGAATTAAAGAATTTTTTTTTTGTCAGATCGGCCAATTCTAAGACCGCCCTCGTAGCTGTCAAAGTGTGATCTTTAGAAAATCAATATAATTGCGGTGGAAAATGACGCAAAATTTATAAATTTATGTTAACTTATTTTGAATTGTCTGCTAATAATGTACACAATATCAGCAAGAAAAAAAAAAGAAACATTAACTAAATGCTATACCTACACTCAGGGAAAAGCTGCAACTTAAAACTAAGAAGGCGTCGCATTAATTCAATAATGTTCAATGCAATAGAAAATGTATATTAAAATACTTAAAAACAAATAAAATTAATAAATAAATACTGTAAATTAATATTTTTCTATATTGAAATAAGAAATTTCACCATTACTAGACTTTCGTTAATGTTTCTTATTAATTCAATATGGATTTGATTAATTTTAAGCTGTTTTTTCTCTGGGTGTACATATTAATACTTTGATTAAAAAGAGGAGAAATTCAATTGTTCAAAACCTAAAAAAAAAAATATCTACGTAATTATAATTCTGATAAAAAAGCTGGCTAAATCTACTGATAGTAAATACTAAATATTTTCCTCGCGTGTTTGAAATTTCACCACTAATATCGAAATTTGAGGAAAGCGATAAAATCACATAAAGCGATAACACTTTTCAATGGATTTAGTTAGTTAATAAAATTAATATAAAGTGCAAATTAAAAGCGCGCGTGAAAACTTAGTTACTTGAATTATTTTTGTTTCTTTTATCAAACGCAAGTTGTTCTCTTATTTTTTTTTTTTTTTTGCAAATATTATATAATATTTTCGGTTTTGTCAACAGCTTTTCGATTAGAAATTTAAACAGCCTTCAATGGAATTTAATTGAAATATGCTAGATTAGAGTAAAAGTTTTATTTTATCTCTAAAAATCGAAAAACTAGTACAGTGACTTCCAAATTTTTAAAAATTTTACCCCATAGATTTATCTCTTTTGTTTTCAAAAAAAAAATTTAATTTTTTTTTTTGTAAATATTGTTAAATTCTGAAAAAGCTAAGTTTGAAGTCAAAGACTGAATGACCAGGCCAGTTGTTTGTAGGAAAGCCAAATGACCTGTGTGGACTCGATATGAATATTTTTTACACAATGTAAATGACAATCATACAAACTTTTGCATAATTTGAATAAACGTAGAAGTAACCTTGCTTTGTTTAGAAAAAAAAAATCTAGATTTCTTGCAGCTTCGCATGAAAGTAACGATTTACAAAAACCAACTTGCACGCTTGTTCATGAATTCTTTTATGGCAAATCCGATTTCACTTTATTTACGAATTGATTTAATTTAATTTTGTATATTTCTTTACTTCGCTTTTAAAAAAAGTTTATTTTTAGGTTTAAGTTTAAAATTGGTAAATATTGATTATTTACCCATTTTCCTTTAAAAAAAAATGGCAATTTCCACTCGCAAATGAACTCTTCTTTCTTTCGACGAAAAAACCTTTTTCCCCCTCATTTATTTGTGGTAACACTTCTTTTACTGTAAAAATGTAGTAAACAATTTATTTTCTTAATAATCGCACGTGTAAAAAAACCTTCATTCCAATATATATTTTTTTTAATACTAATATTTATTTATTTATTGTATCTTAAAAAAAAAGGAACTAACAATAAGTATTCAAATCTTGAATCGAAATATAATTATTAGGCTCGACCAGTGTCGGACATAAGCTTAGTGATTATAATTAATAATGCATAAGAGTCGTGCTAAGCAAAAAAAAAAAAAAATAATAACAATATGTGCAAGCAGTTTCATCTGGAGTGTTTGGTATTAGAGCCCTTGAGTCCCTCTTTTTGAAGTGGATTTGTCCAGTAAAGGTATTACGAGCAAGTGGATTAGGATATGACTCGAGTTTTGTTAAATATTTGCCTGCATATTTTGCAATTGCTTCAGTCACTAGTGGCCTATTTAAATCACAATATAAATTGGATATTTTATGTACCATGAAGCCGACGTTATTAACCTTAGAATTTTGTTATGCCTTCGTTGGATTTTCTCTACATTTGAAGCTGAAGCAGGGCCCCATAGTTGAATTCCGTAGCACCATATTGGCTTTAAAAGCGACTTGTATATTAAAAGCTTACAATCTAAACTGAGGGTTGAATTTCTACCAATCAGCCAATTTAAAGGCTCAGTTAGCCGACTGTAATGAAATGTAACTGCAACAGTAGGAAACACCTGATCGATATTGTTATGTGAAAAGTAATGGAAATGGTTATAGAGATGTAATGTAACGTAACCTACTTTTCATATAAAAATATCGATCTGCTGTTGCCTACATTACAGTTACATTGCATTACAGTCGGCTAACTGAGCATTAAGTTTCATTTGAGTAAGGTTAGAGACAATGTGGTGTTTCCCTGTAAGCCGTCGATCAAGATGTCTAGCAAGGCATTTCACTTGTGAATGTTGAGGAACAACTTGTTGATTCGAATGGGCGAACAAGTATCTCTTCGTAGGGTAAATGTTACCTGAACACACTTCTGTTCGTTTACTTTTATTCTCCATAAGCTTAACCATAGTTCCAGCTGGCTAATATGTTCCTGAAGATATCGGGATGCCTCGTGAGGGTTTTGGTGCATATTAAGGCAGGCTATATTATATTTTTAATAATTATAATGAAAGTCAAAAAGTTCTTATAAAAAAATAGTCAATCAACGTCAGTAAGTGTACTACTTGTTAACTTAACAACAGAAAAACCTCTCAAAATATTAAAGTATTTCTGACGTCAATGAATTATCATGCAAGTTGAGAAGAATTTATTAGTTTTTATTGATAGATTAAAATAGCTGAGGTAATTTTGATTTTAGAAATGACTTTATACATAAGTATATCGTCAGCTCATTGTCGGAGTGGAGAAAAACGACAAAGAGGGTTTAAATGAAGTTAAATATGAAAATTTGTTTTTGTTTTCAATATAAATTGTGCACAGCAATTTTTCCTTCGATATCGTAAAGCAATCGGGCTCACATCACAACCTTTTTTATATTTTCTCAGGAAACACTACACTCTTGGTGTGTGCAAAATCAGAGGATTTAAAATAAAATTCGGCTAAAAACTTTTCATTTATTTTTTGTGTAACTTAATAGATTTCGGCTAATTAAAAACAAAACTCGGGCGGCAACACTGCCAATATTGGTATCACATACAGTTCATATTTCTAATTTTATTAGTTTTGTTTTATTCTTTTGTTGTGCAGTAAATGCGACTATTCGACTTTTAGCACGCTGTTGCATTGAGTGTTTTTGTTACTTTCAAGTCGTTGATGACTTGTCATTTTTTTATATAAATGTATTCTAATTTTTTTTATATTTAATTAGTTTACTTTTTTTATTATCAACTTGATGAATTTGTCATTGTTATTCGGCATGTAGTCAGTCTATAGAATAATCCACATGTCTATATGGTGGTTTTGAAAAAAATACTTGAAATCGATTAATTGAAATCACTATCGAACGATATGCCCTTAATGATCTGATAGACAATGTAGTCATTAAGGGTATAATACATACTCGTACATATGTATGTATATTAAAGAAAAATTCGAGCATTTCTGCTGAAGAAAATAATTTTATCTCAATGGACTTGTAAAAATCCATGTGCCTGCAGTAGTGTTGAGCGAAACTGTGATTTTTTAATAATGTTGCTCCTTGTGAACGTGATTTATAAATCGCTGTTCTTTTAAATTGTGATTGTGATCACAGTTTAGCAGTATTTTGTTTGTAGCAGTTCTGTTATTTTGACAAAATCTAATAAGAAGTGAAATTAAACAGTGACTGTGATCACGGTTTAACACATTTCAGCTCTTCTGCTTTAAAAGTATGTATTAGTATTGGTATTTTGATAAATACTAGTAAGAAGAGCGACAAGAACAAACAATTAGCAATCAACCCCAACCAAATATTGATAATTGTCGTATGCGAGTCAGAGAGACAATAAAATTGCAAATACAAAAATGTGAGAGCTATACATAGTTGCCAGAAAAGACGATTTGACACGATTAGACGATTTTTTCTCGACAAACGGTGAACGTATACAAATAAATTCATGTGGTAGCTTTATTTACTGTAAAGTAAGCATGCAAGAGCATTCACAGTTTGTATGAAAGAACTACATTTACAAAACCTGTTACTTGATAAATTCAGTCATAGTTAGTGATTTTTCAATCGCTGTGCAAAAGTAACAGGTTTCGAAAAATAGCTCATCACTAGCCTGCAGTCATGTGGCTCTGACATAATTTTAAGGTTAGCATGTAGAAATTCACATTTTTGGAAATGTGTGTGTTTCGGCTACATGTATCACATTTGGATTTTGGGACAAAAATACTATAAAATTTTACTGCATGTGTCCACTAATACTTATTGGCAAATGAAACTAACATGCTTAAAATTCTCGTGACGTCATAGCCAGATGCGCATGCGGCTTTTTACATATCATGTGCTTAATGTATGTATCTGCTAAACTTATAATTCTTAAAATCCTTTTAGCAATATCGCTCATTTACTTGAACAATGTTTATCTCAAAATATTCGATTAATAATTCAATATTATTCTTCATAATTCGCGTTACTTACATTGGGTAAAAATTCCATAGAAATATCTTGTATTATATAAATTATATAAAAAACTAGCTGACCCGGCGCACGTCGTTTTGCTACATAAATTATTTCTAGGGAATTTCTAGGGCAGAAAATAATAACTAATTCATTGTAAGTGTGTGAGGATGCGGTATATGAGTGAAAGAGACAGGGAGTGCTGTGAACGATGACGGAATTTAAAAATAACAAAACACCAAACATTTATGGTTTCAGATTTATTATAACTTATACTTTTATTAATTATTTTCAAATTAGCTCATTAGCTTGCTATTATAGCTTTCAAGATATAAGATTATTATTAAATACTTTGTATGAGGGTGCCCCTTGCACGGTCCTATTCTACCAATATTTTGAATTACTTCGCACTAGAGATGGGCGCGTGTTGTGTTTTTTTAGTGACATGAACACGCACGACTCAACACGAAGTGTTCGTGTCAGAAAATCAGTTTTCGTGCGTGTTCGTATCGTATCGTGTTGAGCAAAATTGACACGATAAACACGAAACGATGTTTGGTGTTAAAATACATATGTATGCATGAATTTCCAGTAAAGAAAAAATTTAATATAATATTTAATAAAATTTGTTGATAGTGTAGGGGTCTCGTAAGCTTAAAGTTCTGAAATTAAACAAAAATTAGTATCTATTTGAATACAAAAAAAAAATGCTTTTTTGCTATTCAATTTGATTTCGTGCGTGTTGTGCAGTTTCGTGTTTTGAAAAAATTTGGCGTGCGTGTTTCTTACGTGTTGGACATATTGGCATTCGTGTTCGTGTAGTGTCGTTTTGGAAAAATTCAACACGCGCCCATCTCTACTTCGCACCTTGCTCTTAAAAGAGTCCATACCAAGTTTGAATACTCTGACTCCTATAACTTTCAAGTTATAAGATATTTCGTTCGTATAGGCGTGGCACAGCCCACTTGGCGGTTGTAAAATATATCACAATACATATGTACAAATTTTCAAATACAAACACCGTGACACGATAATTTTATATACTCTTACATATATACAGGGCAATTATGAATAAAACTCCCCGAAAAATTTCTCCCTTTTCCAATTAGAATTTTTTGTTTTCCCTATTACTTGCTATTGTTTGCAATTTTTAATTAAGAAATTTAATAAAAATTGTTGATATAACATTAAATATAATTGAACAGAAAAAAAAATTAGTCAACAAAATGCATTGTTGATATTAAAATTTTTCGCTCCCATCATACAATATTGATAATTGTATTGACAAAAATCGTTCTAGGTTCAATTTCAATTTCAATTAATTAATTAATTGTATTAACAAAAAAATTAATTATATTTACAAATAATTATTTTCTGTGTATCAACACTTCAGAGAAAAATAAAATTTTCTTTTTCCATTAAGTTGTGTGTAAATTGAAAACTAGTTTTTTTTAAGTTAACACGTTGATCATGTAAATGAGCAGCGATATGTGTTTAGGATTTAAAAAAAACTTATGCCATGATATTTAAACATTTTAAAACAAAAATCTCGTTAACTTTTGTTAACAAATTTCTCATTTCGTTAGCACTTTATACACATTAAAAATTTATAATTTTTATAATTTTATATAATTTCAACAAAAATCATTACGGTCTTATAAAGGCTTAATAAGAAAATTTTTTTATGGAAAGCCGTTTTATCAACCCTTTATTTAAGGCTTAATAATTTTTATAAATAAGGCAGTGAGTAAATAATTGATTTAAATAAAACCACCATTTGAATGTAATAAACAATGCAAATTAATTAAATAAGTCGTTAAATGTAGATTACAAGTGCAAACAAAAACAAAAACAAAAGAAAAGAAAAACAAACAAAACAAAAATTCGGTGTACGGAACCTTAAAAAGCAACTGCTTTGAAATTAATAGTGAGCGTTTTTCTTTGATCACTCACGGTTAAGCGAATTTACTTTAAAGGTGGCATTGATAGTACAGCTGCCAACTATTTTCTGCGCTAATTTTAATGTTCAGCAATTGAAAGTGTAAATTCGTCCTGTTGCACAGAAACAATTATTGTGCAAATCAAAATTAAACGAATCGCTTAGCACGAGTTTTTTTTATCCTCCAATGAAAGTATCGCGCAAAGCGCTAACTAACAGCTTTCATTGATTTACGTTAAAATAATCACATAAAGCAACTGTTAAGTTTGATCTCATTTTTCAAACTTTTTTTTTTTTAATTCAAAAAGAATTAAATAATTGATAAACTCATGCGGAAAATCGTAAACTGTTTGTTTTTCTCGTTTTAAATGATTTAAAAAAAAACCAGTAAATTTTTACATGTAGAGTAATTTAAAAACACCATCATCCATCAAATACAAAGAATTTTCAACAAAGAACTAAACTCTTCCGCAAACAAGCATATTTTTAGCCTTTAAGTTAAAAAAGGGGGCCAGACACTTGCGTTTGTATTGTTGAGTAACAATTTTTTTTTTATAAATAAAAGAGAACACCAAACAAAAACAGGGGCATACTTTGAATTGCCCACTGTCTGGGCTTTATCCATGATTCAGTTAACATTTTTTAAGGAGTTGCATTTATGCACACAACTTTAAATAACTACATGTGATAATACGAGTACATACGAGTACATATCTATATTTATGTAGTTATAAAATAGAAAAGTATCGACAATTACCTGTTCTTTGTGGACATGATGTATTTTTTTTTATTACTTAAAGCTCATAAACTGGTTAAAACAACTTTAAAGAAAAGTTTTGAGTCTTGTTGCAAGTTTTTTTCCTTGTATTTTAGTTTCGTAAAATATTTATCATTTTAATACTTTGCTCTTCAAGAAAATGTTTCTTTCTAATTTACACAGGACTAGTTTCTTTTAAATACAATTTAATTACGATATTTATCGCGTGGCAAAAATAGAATTCTATTTTTGTTTTTCAATTTGAAATTTCACTATTTATTCAACACACTTGTGTAGCTTAAACTGAATTAAAATTGCTTAACGTTGCGGTATTTATGGTTGTTTTGATTTGCGAAATTTCTTAGTTTCAACACTCTGCTTCGATCTCTTTCAGTCAGCGGCACGTAAAAGTTTCTCTTAAGCTCTTGTGAACTTGAAATGATTTTTGTATTTTATGTTTGAATTTTGATCGACCGATTAATAGAGAGAGAATTATAATTTATGTATACATATACTTAGCTGCCAAGTTACTTTTATAATTGTGCCCAAACAAATTAGTATCAAAATCCCAAATACTTTAAAAGCTGCTTTTGATTTCAGATAAACAGAGTATTAAGTTTATATAACTTCATTTCCTAAGTCCCCAATAAGTCCGGGTTCACATACAATGAGTTGTGATTTTTAATATTAAAGAAATTCAGTAAAGTGCGACTTTGACTCCCACACGAAGGGTTCCTTCCGTACTTTAGCCTATACATACTCGTATAATCGAATATCTTACCTGATGCAGTTTTTTATTTTTTACATTTTTGTTTGTTTTAGCGTTTTTTAGTTTTAGCGCTTTGTTTTAGTTTTGGCTATTTTTTCGGCTGTTTTTTAGTTTTGTCGATTTTGTTGGTCTTGGTGCCCTTTAATTTAGATTTTTTAAATTTCAGTGTTAATTGGTGCAGTCTGTATAAAAATACACTAACTTTGAACATTTCAAGTGTCTAATATAGATATAATTGTCTGTATATGACATTAGGATTTCACCATGTTTAAGTTTTAACTGTCAGCGGCCAAATTTTTTACATATAATGTGAAAATTTCTTTCTGTAGCTCTTACGGTTCTCGTTCAAACAGCCTGTGACGGACAGACGGACATCGTAGCGAAAACAATAATATTCCTTTTCACTTTTGTATGCAAATGTTATTTATGATAAAATATTCGCAAAAGGTATCAAATTTGCTTTATTAAATTTTTCATAATAAATACTTCCCCCCCCCCCCCCCCCCAATAATCATAAAATTTCAAATGAGTTTGAAATGTACTTTATTTAAATTTTTTTCATAAAAAATTTTCTTCAAGTAAGAAAACTAATTCATTTATTTTTTTATGAATAAGGGGGATTGACTGTAAAGAAATTATGAATATGGTTGCACAGGTTCCATGGAAACTTCACATGTACGAGTATAAATTTGCTGCAAATTTTCTTGCAAAATAGTTCTCCTTGGCGTATTTCGACTTGGATTACGAGGTGTTTGTGCTAAAATAGAGAACATTGACGTATTTGGACTTTGACTACGACTGTGTTTTCCTTAGCGAAATTTGTTTTAGGGCATAAATTTCACACACATTACATTTGACTAAAAATAAGTGAAATTAATATATATATAGTATATATATTATATGGTTTTTATTGCCATAATCTTAATCTTAGGTAACCTTCTGAAAATTTACTGTACATCACGTTGCACGCTATGAAATTTTTCTTCTTGAACCATTCACTTCACTCACACTTTCTAAAAAAATTGTATTGTGACGGTTCGACTACTAAAAATAAAACTTTCCCCCACGCAAAGCACAACAAATCCCGAATTAGGAAATAAATTCCCATTAGTGGTAACTTTTGCTGCTATAAATTATTAAATTGCAAAAAAAAAAATAAACAAAATGCGTTTGATCGTGTGTTGATTAACGATTTACTCTTTCTATTCTCTTTTAATACAAAACTTCTTTAAGAGCACACACACATTTAATTAGTGTTGCCAGATTGGGGGTCTCCTCAGAGATTTAGAAAGATTTTTTTTTCCTTTTGGAAAGTAAACTTCTTTAGGCGACACAATATGTATCGCATTTGGGGGACTTATAGGAGATTGGCCAGTGTAGCCGTATGTCAAATAAACTATAACAACATTTTGCAATGACCAATTTAAAGATATTAACGATTTTTGGCAATTTTATCTTTCAGTTTTAAGCATAACATTTTGTAATTTCAAACAAATTTATTTGTGAGCCACATATTACGTAATGTTTTTTCCGTAGTATAAAACAACACTAATTCTTATTAAAAAATAGTCGCCAAATTACATACATACATACGTAGATAGTTAATTCACATATATGGGAAATTCCCAGACAACGGACACGACGCTCGTACACTTTTAGTTGAGCAAAAAAACAAGAAAGGAATATAAAGATCCCATATATGTATGTATGTATCTTAAGTGTTTTAAAGCAACGAAGGAGTAGTATATTTAAGAAAAAATGTTGGGAGATATCAATAATATAATAAAAAGATGTCAGCAACTGTCAGCAAGAAACGGACGCGTCAAAAATAGAAGTTATTTTTATGGACTTATAGAAATATACATAATTTAGCAAAATTTTATGAATAATTTTTTTTAATGTGGAAATGTAGATGAAAGAAGATCGTTTATGTGTAGATTTTTGAAATATGAAAATTTTCTTTTGATTTTTTTCTTTTAATGGGTAAGTACAAATACGTACCCGACAAGGCGTTCGCGACAATTTTTTTCCCAAGAGAACTAAATGCAGTAACTTTGCTAAAATTTATTGAACTTTAATTCAAAATAAATTAAACAATAGCAAATACTTATTTACTGCTAAAAAAAAGCTTAGAAAAAAATATTTTTTAAAGTCGCATATTTTGGTCAAAAAATTCTGAAAAAAAAATTTTTTTTGGTACACCTTTTTCTGGAATTTCCCTTTGCTAGTATATATTTGTTAAACATAAGAATTTATAGAAAAATATGGCAACTCTGATTGAATTCCATAATCAACTAGCAGTCTCAATCAGTAATTTTGCCCAAGCTTTGAACCATTTTCGACTTATTTATTATTACTAGGATCGACCGGGGGTCTATAAATTAGACGACTTTATTATTAACATATGTGTACGTGTGTGTTTCCAAGCACAAAACAAAAATAAAATAGAAAAAAAATTCACGCAAATTTAAGTAGATATTTTACCACTTTTCTGGCAAACATTTTTTTAAACCATTTATAGTTATTGTGCATACCTACGTAAAAATGCCTTTTGAACCATATAAATACGTTCCACCAATATTGGGGGACGATAAAATACTTAAAAGTGTACGTCAAAAAAAATTTGTGCCGTATTTATATATAAGATTTGATGTCTAATTAAAATTGGGGCCTCCGTCAATAGATAATTTTTTTTTTTTATTATGACAGCAGCTTTTCTTATTTTCTCAATTTGTAGTACTCAAGAATTTTAACACATTATTATGAAATTCATATAAAATTTTTTAAACAGCGAAAAATAAAACATAATAAGATTCAAAAGATATTTCAATTAAAACAACTTTCCAAAGTGCCACCAAATTAATAATTTTGTTGTTTAAATAAAAGAAAAATTAATTGAAAAAAATATAGATCGCAAAATTATTGTAAACTGCATGCGCTTATGCAAGAAATGCAAAAAACAAAAAGTGACAGTTCATGACGTTCTTGATTGAAGTTACAGTCTTGTTCTCTTGCACCATTACTCATTCTTTGTAAATACATACATACATATGTACTTATACATATACATACATATATCCCTTGTTGTTTATCAACCTAGATTTTAACGGAAGTAATTTTTTTTGCAAAAAAATTGATATCTTTTAATTACATTTATTTAACAGTAAATTTTTTCATGCTTTTTTACATACAAGCTGTTACTTGAGGGTTACACGATCAAGTTTTGCCTTTCAAATTTCAATACATTCGCACTTTTTCACTAGCACATTCATGCTTTTAGAAATTGATGCAACTTTGACTTCAAATTTTCTTTCCAATTGTGTGTTCAAATTTATAGGCAAAAAAGCAACTGACAGCAATTTCAGTGAGCACACTTTTCGTTTTTGTTTTCAAATATTCTGCCGACACACTGCCTTATTCATAAAAAATATTTCAGGTTTATTAAGATCTTATTTGACCTAAATTATTTTTTATGAATTAGACCAATAATAGTATTTTTGTGTTCTTTTATTACAAATAATGTTATATTCCCCAGAAAATTTTAATTAAATTTAAATAAATATGTTTAGGAACAAAAATAAAAAGTATAATCATGTGTTGCAGTTTATAGACCTATGTACATAGATAGAAGCCATGAAGTTGTGTTGTTTTAAGCTGTTTTCTTATCAACGGCATATTGAAAATAAAATTGCTTGGAAATTGCTTGCACCTTACGTCACAGCTTTCAATTTAAATGACTTTTGACAACCAGTATGTGTGAAAAACTTGAAAGCAAATATTGGTCGTGTAACTGTAGCGTTAGTCCAAGCAAAAGCTTTTTTTATCAACAGCCTGCAACTATGCAACAAATTATTCTATCTTTTATAACAAGTGCGTACATACATACTTACGAATACAATGAATAAACATAAACAATCAAAGCTTATCTTCCCTATCTCTCTCTCACTTTCTTCGACGCTCTTTGTTAACTGTAAAACAATTAGTGCGACCAGCATTGTTGCCATTTTAGCATTTTCACCGCTAGATCTGGCATTTTCATTAGTTAAAAAGCATCCAACTTTCAAAAAATTCTGCTTAATGCTTTCTGGCAGAATTTGTTGAAAATAAAAAATTTTAGCTAATTTTAATTATTATTGTTCGAACTTCATTTGTTTCTATATTTATGATTTTATCAGGCTAAAGCTCGTATCGCTTTGTAATCCAAATTACATGTGATAATTTTTAATGAACTTTGGTGTTATTTGTTCATTTTGGTGTTATTTGTTCATTAAAATTATCACATGTAATTTGACTTACAAAGCGATACGACCCTGCAGAAAATGCGAATAGTGAAAATGTAGTGATTTACTAGTGATATTGTAAGTAGCACTACTGACCAGGTGTACCCGAGCCAATGTAATCGCCTATTGGCATTTAACATTAGTTTGTCATTGAAAATCCACCACTAGACTGTAGCACTACTGATTAAGTAGTTTTTTTGGGACCACGTGGAGACATTGCCACCAAAGATTCACTAGTAAATTTTAGGGGCTCTAGTCTACAATATCGATATTTCCTCGCTCGATGTCCGTAGTAAAACTGTACTGATTCACTATAGACACTGTCACCTCCTTCAGGAAATTTTTTGTCATTTCTATTAAATACATACGAGTACATATTACATATATTATTAAAATTAAAAATTGTATGTTTCGCTGAATTAGTAAAGTCAAACACTTACGTATGGATCTTAAAATGTGACAAATCTTTACCTGATGGAAGAAAATCTTCCACAGGGTCAAAATTTCCATAATTGGCACCTTTTACTTAAAACTCTTCAATTTTCACATTTTATATTTTTATACAATATTGATGGTTTTTTTTATTTTTTTTATGTTTTTAATTATTGTTAAATACGTTGATATATATTAACCTTATAATTCTTTTTCTTAAGATAATTTTTATAAACACTTAAATTTTGCTTGACGTCAGGTTTATTTTCAACAAACCAATAAAACATTAAGAAGAAGCATAGTTGTGTGTATCTGAAAAAATGTTTTCTACGCATTAAAACCATTATTAATAGACGCTCTGTTGACAATGTCACCAAAATAGTCGACAAAAAATTTGTGACTTGGGCACAGGGGAACTTTAGCCTGATAAAATCATAAATATAGTAAAAAATTTTAATTTGTTAAAAAAATTCTTCTGTATAGAGGATTTTTCTCATAAATGTACATGTATTTCAGGGTAAAGGTTCCCTTATGTTCTGCACTAGCAACAGTGAAATGCGAATTGGATCCGGCTAACCCTTTCGTAATCAATTTCAATGTATTTTTAATAAAAAAATATTTTACTGGATAAAAATAATAATTTGGGATTATTTGTGCGTTAAAAAATGTTAAACGTAATTGTAACATTTCCAAAAAAAAATAGCAAAATTAAATATAAAATATTGAATCAAAAATATGTGTTAAGCGTAAAAACTTTTACAACTACACGGAAAACATCCCCTTTATTGTAGTTTCCGTATTTCGGCTTTGACACGATAAGGAGGAGGAATATTTTTCAATTGATCATAATAAAATTTTCTCTTTCATGTTTAATAGAAACAGAAAATAGAAAAGTCCACTACAAATATCTGAAATATAAATTGCTCCCCAACATTTCCCCACAAAGAATTTTACCACAAACTGGTAACACTACTACGCTCTTAATATTCGATTTCAAATGCTGGAAATGGCAACAACTGCATTTATAAAATAGGCCAAAGGAACAAATATAAGGTAACTACATGTGCACTTAACATAATTCAAGCTTTTCATTCATAACCTTGTATATAAAAGCGAATTTATGAATACGCACAGGGTTACCATTAACAAATTTCTAAAAGGGGTGCAAAGGTATTTTACAAAAAAAAAAGTAATAAAAGGGCATTTAAAAGAAAAAAGGTCAGGTAAATTAAAATTAAGAAAATTAAAATTTCATATAATTTTTATTTTAAAATATTGTTAATAAAAGAAAAATAACAAAAATATTCCTTTTGTGACAAAAACTCTTTACACTCAATTCAAATTAAAAACAATGTAACAATTAAAAAAATTCCCGAAAGAAAACTTTTCAAATCGCTCGTTTCCCAGCACACTCTTATATGAAACTTCTTTGTCGTTTTACTATTTATTTTCGTAAATTAAAATAGACATCTACACCTGGTGGGACGATATTACCTGACTTATTATACCATGATCAAAGCTATTAAATTCAGAAGCAAAGAAGCTATAGATTATAGCTTACGTATGTATGCATGTAAAATAATTTTTTCGAGAACTGTCTGGTAAAATCAAAAAATTTGTTGCAAAAACGATATGGGTGTTTTGCTTAAAATTAAATTGGGTGAAATGGATTTTTCTCATGTTGTTTAATAAATGTAACGAATAGTGCCACGGAAAGAATAAAAGTTTGTAACTAAGAACCATTAAAATGAAATGAATCAATACAGAACTTTTCGTGTTAGCTGAGATGCAAATGTTTTGACCGTTACTCTCTGCAGATACATTATATGTAAATATGTATGTGTGTACGTTGTATATACTCGTACATATGCATGTATAAACATATGTACACACATATATATATTCTTGTTCTATGTACGAATAAATAATTGTGTTGAAGCATTTTTGTGTATGCATTATACTTTGCAGCTGCTTTACTGCTTTTCACATACACACATGCATCCATCCATACAGAACATACTTACATACATACATACATATGTATGTGCGCATAAGGTCAAAAACACAACAACAATAACCCTGCTTGAAAGGCAAGGTTAGTAAATTTTCCTGCTATTTTTTTTTTGTTAAACAAAAAACGATTTGTAACAGTGGCTAACAAGCAACTATCAAATTAAGAAATCACACACACATACATACATTCATGCGAACATATATATATATATATATATGTACATATGTACTATGTATGGTTATGTGCAACAACAATAGGAACACAATAAAAACCAGAAGCAGATATAACACAATTGAACCTTGCTCAATACATTTGCGATAAAATGAGGAAGCCTGCATTCGACAACTTAACGAATAAACGACCAGTTGGTTAAAAGGATGTGCAACAAAAATCTCACACACACACTAGCAAGTAAATATCCATGCACTATGTGCATACATACACACATATGTATGTACATACACGCAGACAATTATTACTTACTTACTTTCACTCATTAACATGTAATCAGACAAAATCATGCTGAGTGTTGCTGTGCTGCGGACATAGGGAAAGAAAACATAAAGCAACTTTTAGACAATTTTGTCTCAAAAATGGCAAAGAGTTAGGGCGTCCCACGTGTAGGAGTGACTTATCTTTATAGTATATAAAAATTAATCCCTTTTTCATATTTATGATTTGATCAGGCTAAAGTTCGTTTCGCTTTGTAAGCCAAATTACAAGTGTTAATTATTAATGAACAAATAACACCAAAGTTAGTTGTAAATATTCTGACAAACACGTAGTAGAACGGAACAACCGGCTGTTGTTGTCGAAGGCCACTACACCTTCATCATCAGCGTTCTTTGTGTTTGGTTCTACGTAAGTACGTACGCAAATTTTATTGCAAATGGAATATGTGAATTGTTTTGATTTATCGTATAACAATTTGCTGAAAGGTTTTTTTGTAATGCAAGCTCATTTTTACCATCTCTAAATTTACAACAGTCTTGCCATTGTCGTTTGTCCTTTACTAATTATGCACATGTTAGTTAATTTGTTGGCACGGCATCACGTGATGGCTGGACCGATGTCCTTCATCATTCCTTTTTTGATTCGATTATTATTGTCTGGAGAAAAAGAATATTAAATAAAAAATCAAGAAAGTTACGCGGAACATGGTAAAACGGGAAAAATTTGTGCTGTTGGTAATTTTTCTGTTTTTGATAATATTGGTATAAATACAGTTTAAAATCTACTCAGTTTTTAAATGCAAACAAAGTTGTGCAAGTTTCCAAAATCTACTCCTAAAGTTTTTTTGGACTCCACCATTCACACATGATGGTGGAAAATACCACAAAGCAACTGTAAACGCTACAGTTTAGTTGAGATGCAAACGAGGCGCAAAACTCTCGAAGGCCAAACAACACACACAAACACACCTATCGCACTTAGGAAATACTTTCTATGACACGAGAACTGTCCTTGAGCGCAGAGCTGCCTTACAACTGACACGCTGATGAAGAGAGTTGTCAGCTTATGGGGGCCGATTGCAAGCATTTGAAATACAGCAATTAACAAAATGATTTTAAAATTTTATCACTTGAGATAAATACATACATATGGGTCATTATTCGTGAAGCGGACAAGGCAAACATTTTTAAAATATATTTAAAAACACAAACTTCAAAGTTAAAAAAATTTATATTGAACCTCAAATAAAACTCTGCATATTCGCCTTGTATATTTGTTATTGGAAAATTTCCTGCTGTCAGAATATTTCCGAACGTTTTGCTTTGATTTGACAGCACAGAAATTATCAGCTGATCGTCAGAATTTGCCTTGATTAAATCTAGATTTGTCTCAATTAATTTTTAAGCTTTACAAATCTTCTTCCCTGCTTTATATTCAGTGGGACTGATAGCGGAAATAAATTTCACGAGAGACTCTAGATAGAATTTTTCCCTTCGAGGGGAATGAACATTTCACGGAACAAAAATTCCACTTGTTATTTACAAAAGAGGTGAATAAATTTTTTTAAATTCGACATATATTTTTTATACCAAAATAAGCGTAGGTTGCCTTTAAATTTAAAAATATGCAAACTTCTTTACATGCGTAATGCACTGTCTGACCAAAAATGAGCAATTCACAATAAAATTTTTCTAACTTTGGCCCGTTTTTTGTTTTATTTTCTTTAAACAAAATTAGCCTAGGATAATCTTATTATACCGTAAAAGCTTGAAAACGGGATCTCCAAAAATTTATGAGGTATACATATTTCTTTATTTTAAAAAAGGCTTTTTATTAAATGAAATAAATTACTCTTTTATATGCTTCAAAAAATATGATATTAAGCAAAATTATTATGTTCTAAAATCGAACCAAAAGTTGTTTCAAAAACCATTTAATTTAAATTAACGTTTTTAACCTGCCTTGAGTCCAACAGCTCATTTTCGTTCAACACAAAGTTGTTGGACACAATTGTATCAGAAAGTGCTAAGCAGCATCACTTTAGTGTTAACCGAAGATATTAAAAAATTGCTAAATCTAGCGATAAAAGTGTAAGAAGCCTAGATGTTTAAATTATAATGTTTGTTGTACTGTCAAGAGAGTGTTAAACTCTTTGCATAGAGTTCGTCATAGATAACATTTTAATCATGTAGAAAATAAGTTAAGTGTTTTCTAACACATACAAGTACATACATACATACATACGTATGTACATATGTGTAATGAAACATATATTGGACATGGCCAGAGAAGAAGAAAGTAAAACTGAACAAAAGCTTTTTCGGCAAAATTAAAAAAAAGAAGAAGATATGCGGGTGTTATTGTTTCTTTTTTCTTTTTGCCCGGACATTAGACGTTAGAGGATTTCCTTTTCAAGCTTGTAATACTTTCGCTCGCTGAAAAATGTGGGAGTGTATGTTGTCGTAGAGAGAAAATGAGAAAACTGAGAAATCTGAAAGTAGTTATGGAGAAAAATCGAAGCTTTTTCTTGAAGCAAACGTATACATACGTGCGGCAATGTAGGTACGTTTAGTGGGACTACAACAATTTAAAAATCAGTTGCCTACGAAATGTTGCTCAAACTACTTAGACGCGTGTTAAACAATTAAAAAATACAAAACTAATATAACTATAAAAATAAAAAAAAATAATAAATAAAAAAATATAAATACATAGTGAATATCTTTTAAAATTATTAGAATAAAAATTAAGTTAAAAAGTTTTTAAATAAAATTAAAGTATGTAATTGTAAAAAAAGATGCATGTACATGTGTATGTATGTATATATACATACATATGTGCATATATTATATTTTTGCAAAAACTATATGAAGGCTAAATTTGCTTTTCTGCCTTTTATAACAGTTTTATTTATTTATTATTTTTTATGTTGAATTAAATGCATTTGTATGTGTGAGTTTTCAAAAAAAAAAAATTTTTAAGGATAGAAATTTAAAGAGTATTTTATGATGATGATGATGATGATGGTGGTTTGTTGAGTGTAAGTTTGGGTCGGCTGTATTAACTATGAATGCATGAATGTATCCCTCACAAATACATATGCACTTGCATATAACATACTCACACACAAGCACATACATATGTACATACATACAAATATTTACAGTCTGTACCAGTGTTGGGATATGGCTATTCTTAAATTGTACCATGAAAATGGTAAAATTGTACCAAATTAACATCAATTGTACCAAAATGTGGCCATCTGCTAAACAAGCATACACAGTAAAAATTCATAAAAATTTTTCATTTATTGAAAAGAAAAATATAAAGAAAACAACTAATACTATCGAACAAAACAGTTTTTCGTATATGTAGGTATACATACAAAGTCTAAAGCGGCATGGCCACACATCAAACTGACGCATCAAATTTGTATATGTGTTGGTAAAATTCTGTTTTGCCTATCACAGCAACACATCAAATTCATACCATCACATTTCATTTCAAATTTGTTTTAAAAAGGAACGAACGAACTTTTTTGCTACATCTTTTTTCCGCACTATGATATTTTTCAAATAAAATTTCGTACGGCGTATTTTTTTCTGTTCTATTACTATATTAACTACATTTAACTTGCCATAAAGCAGGCAAACTGTGACAAGTTTCACTAAATTCAAAATTAAAATTTTTCCATCCATTCATATATCACACTGCGTCACCCAAAAACGATAATGTTGTCGCTGCGAAAATTAAACAAAAATTACATTGGAAGTAATTACGCGCATACCAAAATCCGAATTGTTTTGATATTCGTCAAACTAACATCAAACCATACGTGTGAGTTTATTTTACTAACACTACCAAAGAAAAGCAGAATTTGACGCGTCAGTTTGATGTGTGGTCATGCCGCTTATATAGTGTCCACACCTGATGAATTTATATCATGATAAATATCAAATTGATATTATGATGAAAATTCATCACGTTAGACTAAATTTATTAATATTATAGCAGCGTTATGATATAATTATCAGAGCTCACGGCCTGATAAATTCATCTTGATAGCAAATGTCATTTTATTTGTTACCGTGTATTTAACGTTTATTTATTAAAAAAATTTCCTTTAAAAAAGGCGGCACAACAATTGTTTGTGACCAAAAAATTAAACAACACGCAAAATAGATATTTTTGGCAAGTATTTTTTAAATATTTGTATGATTCATCGTGATATAAAATCATCAACGTCTACCCTATTTGTGTTG
This sequence comes from Nowickia ferox, assembly GCA_936439885.1. Lineage (NCBI taxonomy): Eukaryota > Metazoa > Arthropoda > Insecta > Diptera > Tachinidae > Nowickia > Nowickia ferox. The sequence continues at coordinate 9,430,666 of OW387027.1, read as the reverse complement.
ATATTAATGAAAAAATTACAGTTGCTCTGACGGCGTTATATTACGAGTTATGATACAAAATCGTCAGGTGTGGACACTATGTTAAAGAACTGGGACAAGTGCTACCAAAGCAAATGAAAAATATGAACATAACTATCAATGTTGCAAATTTTGGTACTCATGATCAGTGTTGGGCTACTATGTTAGGAGAAATTTTACTATTGTATGGCAAACTACTTTTTTCAAATTATACCACTGCAGTATAAAGTGTACCAGTGTAACAATGCAAATCCGATTGTACCAAATTTGGTACAACTGTATCACAAATCCCAACAGTGGTCTGTACTTGTCTATACGCTTGCAAATACTACACACATGCATATGAAAAGAGGTGGATGTGAGTTATTTCGTGTTTGTTGTAAATAATTCTTGTTTTGCAAGTTCTTGTAGGCGGCAGGTTACTAAAATTTCTTCCTACTATTCCTTCTAGAAGTTATGTTAAATTTGTTTTTTTTTCTAATGTCTTTTTGTTTGATGTGTATGTGAATGTGCGTGCATGTGTACTTTTTGCAGGAGCAAGCAAAGAAGTTTTTTCATTAAAAAGATTTTCATAGTTTTGTTTTGTTTGTTTTATAACATTACTACAGATACGCCGAAAGGGTATCTATTGAAAGTTAACTAAAGTAGCGAAAAAAGCCAAATCAGAAAAAGTGTGCGTATGTGAGTTTCTAAATTCAATTTGATTTAGATTAAAAACTGAAATGAATTTTTGTATGCATACGGCTTTAACATCATCCAGATGTCCTTCAATCTGCAATCTTGTGAAGTTTTAACATGCATTTTGAATTTAACGTGTGGAAAAGACACATAAGACACATTTACTATGCATACATATTTTTTAATTAGGTCTTAAATTCAAATTAAAAAAAAACTATAAATATTACAGTAGTTTTTTTTTACATATTTCGCTACCACTTTGTATAGTTCCTTCTTCTAAGTTTAATAACGAATATCTGTGGCCTTACGAAATAAATTATGAATAATTGTTTTTTTTTATAAAAAGAAATATGACCTAAAGCTACATTTGTGCAATTCACAAGTTCGCATTAACGTCGTATAATTTTCATGCAATAGTGTGTTCGAATTATACGATTGAATTTTGTATTTATGTTTTTCAAAATGTTGTGTTGAGGCCAGGGGGTCTACTGGGTAATTCTGTACTGTATATTCGAGAGCATTTTTTTTTCGTTTCGTAATAGAGAGTAGACCTCCAGTTCTGGGAATATTCCATTGTTAAATTAATTTGTAAAAATCTTTTAACTATGTTACAAATACTAACAGAAAACAAATTCATCTTAGTGATAAATATATATTTAATTAATTTCAATTAAATTTTCAAACTATTTTAAACAAAACTGTTTATAATGTATATAAATGATTTTTCTTAGAGAACAAACTCATTCTAAAATTTGCTTACGTTTAAATTAAGAATGCATAAAACTGTTTTTTGTCCACTATCACTAATTTTAATGCTGAAAAACAAATTTTTTATATAATTGATTGCAATTATTCGAAAATTATTAAAAGATTAATGATAAGTTTGATTTTTGATGGATTATTGTTAAGAATAATTTCTGGTGGTCGACTCTGTATTTCCAAACGAAAGAAAATGCTTTCGAATTTGTATGTTATTTACATTACAATTCGAAAGCTTTCGATTCGAGTTACAGAGTAGACCCCTGGATACTAAGTTTTTATTATTTTCGAAAGCTCGGAATTAAACTCGAATTTTGCATGAATTTCGAAATTTCTCATTTATAAAAAAAATATAAAAATTTATTTTGAGGTACATATGTATGTTCAAAGCCAGGGCATTAAAAATTTGTGACGGTTAAAAAAAATATGCTGAAAATGTTGTTAAAAGCTTTACTAAAGGGGGTTTCTTGGGGGGGGGGGCGGGGGGAGGGGGTGTATAAAAGCTCCGAAAATAACGTTACGTAATAATGAATATCCCCTTAGCAGTTTTTTCCCGAATTTTCGAGCTTAAAATTCTTAGTAAAATTTAACAAATATTATTAAGTTTTTCTATCAAACGGCAACCGCCAAATGAACCTATTGATAAACTTTTAGTATATCGGTTTGTAGTGAAATGCTTTTAATTTTCATTCAACTAAAATCTTTTCCACTTATGTGCATGGACAATGCACATTCCAAATAAGATACTAAATATACTAAAGTATTTATAAATATTTAATATTCCAAACAAGATAAAACTAAAATAATTTCTGCCACAAAAACTATACACATGAAATGATGAAAATTAAACGAGAATAAAGTAAAAAAATTTAAATCAGTAACCAAATAAGCAAATGTGTGCATAGAATAATAAAGTCTGGTATTGTTTTTGATATTTTTGGGATTTACAAATGATTTAAGATAAACTAACACGTACACGGACATGGTGTTGTTCCAGTAAACATTAGGCAGTCCTTGTTGATTAGAATTAATAAATCTCAAAATATTAATGATGGATTTTGTGAGATTTGAATTTCATATATAATTTTCGTTATTTTTTTTTATACAAAAAAAGTACCTTGTTGTAAACAACAAAACACAAAGGGGTCGATTATGAAAATGGGAGCAATTCCACCCGAGATGTCTGTTTTGTGGTCGACTTATTTAGTAACATAGACATATATACATATTTACACATCGATGGATAGCTAGATAAGTGCATTTTAATATTTTCTGTGAATTTAGTTAGTTTTGCGAAAGAAATTCAGGTATTTGACTGAAAAATCCTAAAAAATTGACTATTCGCATTTTCTTCACGTATTTTTTTTTTTTGATTTGAAAATTGCAATTTTTGTTGCAGCAACTTTTTATTTCTTAGTGAGAAAGAACGAGAGAGGAATACAAAATATATACATATCTATTTTAAAACTCTCCCACATATTCAAGAATTGCTGCAACAAAAATTGCAAGTCTGGACCGGGACTTAATATATCATTGAAATTTTAACATGTTTTTTTATAAATAGTAAAGAAATAAAAATTAAAAAAGAAAATTAGTACAATTTTCATGCGGGTATATAAAATGCTTCTGAAAATTTGACTCTTTTTAGAAAATCTACTTTCCTGGCCACATCTTTGATCGGGCCCCTATCGCGGTTCTCAACCAAATTCAATTTGGTCGTCTAAGAGTTGACCAAACTTACACACGACCAAACTGTGGTTTATTATTATGAACCACAACTGTTTTTTAGTGGAAATTATCATCGCGTAGCCAACTTAAAATATCAAGTTTGACAGAAAGCAATTAATTTGTGTGAAAATTAAAAAAATATTTGTTTTTATTATTTTAGTTCAAAGAAATCATACCAAATGGATACAAATAAGTGTAGATTTTTCTTATAACAACGAAAACGAAGTCGCAAATATAGATGTGCTACGTATCAAAAGAAAAATTCTTGATGATTCCAACACGACACGACACGAACACGAATGCCAAGACGTCCAACACGTACGAAACACGCACGCGAACACGAAACTGCACAACACGCACGAAATCAAATTGAATAGAAAAAAAGCATTTTTTCATATTCAACTAGATACATGTTTTTGTTAAATTTCAGAACTTTAAGCTTAAGAGACTCCTACATTATCAACAAATATTATTTTTTTACGTGTTTGACGATACAAAATATTAATTTTTTTCTTTACTGGATATTCATGCATACATATTTTAACATCAAAAATCGTTTCATGTTTATCGTGTCACGAATACTTCGTGTTGAGTCGTGCGTGTTCGTGTCATGTACAAAAACACGACACGCGCCCATCTCTAATTCCAATCCTCTTGAACTACCCAATGCAAAGTAAGAAATAATCGAAATAGGAAACGAATTCTTTAAAAAATAATTTTTAAAGGTTTTTTAGTTATTTCCGGCAGAACAAAGAAACGTTTTGTTATTTGTTGGATTACATAAAACCCTTTGTAAAGAAATATTTGTATGTGCCGATACTGAAACTGTTAAGAAAATTTTGTCATTAAGCATAATAAATATTTCGCACCAACCTATAACTAGATAAAGCCAACTACTAAAAAGCAGTTGCATATACTCAATGTTTTTCTCAACCAAACTTACGCAGAGTTGTAAATAACAATTCCAAAACACAACTGAAAAGTTAACTGTTAATTTAGTGGAGAATGGCAATGCAAATTTATCAATCCCAACCAAACTACGAGTATTTTAAAAGTTGAAAACCTTAATAGTAGCATAAATTTATCTATTATAATTTGTAAAAAAAAATTTAAGAGTGAATTTGCGTTTTTTGTTCTTAAACGATTAATATAGAACTTTTTAGAAAAATTCACTATATTCGTCAAATGCTGGCTGTAGCGTGCATGTTTTAATAAATTTAAAATTTCAACTGCAGTCATTTTTGAAGTCTATTCTAGTTTGAAATGTTGAAAAAGAAAATTTTTAGTTGTGAAAATTTTTTGAGAAAAACGTCCAACAATTAGATTATATTTTTGTAAAAATTAACACATTTTTCACTCTGATTTTTTTTGAATTTTTTCACGGCTATATATGAAAAGTTGCCAGTTCAAAAAAAAAATATTTTTTTTTTTAATTTTTCGCTATGCTATTACCGGAGCTATTTACGAAATGGGAAACAAAGTCGAGGCCAAAAACTAAAATGTTAAAATGCAAAGCTAAATATTTTTGAAACTTTGACGCCCTGTAGTTCACCGTATGTTTCAGCAGGCTGGTCCAAATTTCAATACTCTTCTATTATTTCTTTATATGTGACGCGCAAAATAGAAAGGGTAAAAACAGGTTTTGTTCAGGAGAGCCATTTTAAAGATTTAAATACTTGTATCTTTGGTGTACCATCACATCATAGAACGCGCATATCTCTGGGAGGGAACACTTTTGGGGCATGGGATCGGTCTCATTCGATGCTCAGATGTTGTCCACATAAAAAAAAGTGAAAATTGATTATTTTACCCTTAGGTCCCTTTATCTATGCGCTGTCACATATGCACATTGTAAAGATTTATTACCCTCAATTTATAATTGTAACCACTGTGCGGCATTTTAGAGCCACTTATTTTGCTCGTTGATATTTTGTTTTCTTCTTGTGGAAAACCACAAATTAAAAAAAAATGTAAACAAATTATTTCATTTTTGGGCTGTAGTTTTTTTGAAATATATACAACGACTATAAAATTTTATTCAATTTATATAAATTTTATTTTGATGGAGTATCAATTATATTTTTATTTTAAGAGCAGAATTTATAGAGGAAAAAAAACAAGTTTAACTGCGTTCAGAATACATACTTTTTCCCAGGGGTATCTTTTTCTTCCCGCATTTGGTAGAAAACAAATTCATTATAGAAGAAAGAGATAAGTGAAAAAAACTCGCACGGCATTTTTGTTTAAGGATTGACGTGCCCAGCTCTGATGTCATAGCCTTAAGCATTGCCATAACCCTAAATATGTATACTCGTATTTGGTTCAGCTATTAGTGTCGCCAGAACCATAAGCAGCTGTTTATGTTTTCATTTGTTTATTTATTTCAAAAGTGCAAAAACAAATATATTTAACCAGCAAACAGCTGCTTGAGGTTACGGCGAAAAACCAAAATTCAATTGGTTTCTATGGTTATAGATATGGCGTTATAGCAAATCACCTGTAATCAAGTGCAGTGTTGCCCATAAATTTGTTTCGAACAGCTGTTTTGTATGGTTATGGCTTTGACACGTTTAATTGAACCTTCATGATTGGTCTGTATAATTTTATTTCTTACAGAGTGAAATTTGAGTGAAATATAAAAGTTTGTTTTCCTATTAGTAGCAATAGGCGTATACGTTACATACAACTATATAAAATTCAGTATAACGTATACGTTGCGTTGATATTTTTCCCTCAACATAAAATTAAAAGCCAAGCAAAAAACCTTCTTAGAACTAAAAGTTTTGGGCTGTAAAATAACTGAACTACCTGTACCAATGTGAATAGGATTCAAATGCGAATAAATATATGTCGTTATCTAACAAAGTGTAATTTTTGTTAATTTACTTATTATTATTCGAACTGCATTTGTTTCTATATTTAATGAATTGAACAGGCTAATGTTCGTATCGCCTTTTAAGCCAAATTACATGTGATAATTATTAATGAACAAATAACATCAAAGTTAGTTGTAAATATTCTGACAACACATAGTTGAACGGAACAGCCAGCCGTTGTACTTTTATTTTATTTTCACCATCGCCCAAGTAATTTGTAAATCATTATCATCATTTTTAAAGTGCAGCCAACACTCTAACAAACTTTTTTTCCATTAAAATTTCAAAAGCCTCCCCAATTTTCACATCTTTTGAATGTAAAGTTTTATCGGCATGTCTTAATAATGATACAAAAATATTTATGTTAAACTGTTTTTGTCACATTTTTTAGCCATAATTTTGTAAAAGTTGTACTTTTTTCTTGGTCATAAGATTTGGCAAAAGCAAGTGTGCAAGTAAAACTTAATTTAATCTACTATGCGGCAGCAACAACTACAATATTTACAACATTGACCTGAAAAGTAAACTCTAAATTGTTGCTTTTTTGTTTTTTTGCTTTGACCAACTTTTTTTTCTCTATATTGTTGCTCTCATTACAATTACAAGTAAAACGAACATCTGTGTTCATGTAGACCACAAAACGGTGAGAAGAGAAAAACTCGTGAGTAGGTCAGTTATCTGTATGCATACGAACTTCAACTTAAAAAGCAATTTTTGTGCATTCAAACCCCAAATTTCTTTTCACATCTACACTAATATTATAAAGAGATAATCTTTGTAAATTATGCTACTTAGGATAATCTTTGAAACAGCTTATTATGTATGTTCAATTTAATACAAATTATTTTATTGATATATAAAATCGGCAATTTCATATAATATGTTGGAGGAAGTAGCAATTGTTTATGAAAAGAAATGTAAAAGCTGTTACCTAAAACAATTTGTTATTGTGAGAAATTGTTAAAACAAAATTTTTAAATGACAGTTCTTAAGGTATTTACTCCTTTTTGTGCCAATGTGTGCCAACGGTCGAATTCTAATCATTAATTATTGAGAAATCAAAATTTCTCGAATAAAAAAATAAATCGAAAAAAACTTAGTTCGATTGATTAATAGCCTTAGAACTTTTAGTCGAGTAAAATAAGTGTCTAAGATATACTTACGGAACTACAAACCTTAAGTAATAACTCTATTTATTTACCCTTTCTGGGGTTTAAAATATATTTTTATCTTTATTTACAATTTGAGTATTTGAAAGATATCGGTTTATTGAATAATAGCTGCAATGAGGATGAGATTCAATGGGTGGTAATCGTGATTAATATTAGCCTCTCTCTCGTCAGATCGGTTATAGTTACAATTACAATAACAATCCAAATTAAAAAAAAAGAATATGGGAATCAGTTCACCTTGCAGGCAGAATCGAATCCCAGTACCTCAAATGGTCGAAATATGATGCAAACTCTCTTTTCAAAAATTGGAATAGAAAGTTAAAAATATAATTAAGAAAAAACTTAAAATAAACATGTACACTACATACTCACACACAAAAGTTATATGAATCATTTTGTAATATCATCTAAAATATTTGTAATATCAATTAAAAAATTAATGAAATATTCACCTATAAACAATTTCATAATATTAATTAATTAATGCAATTAAAAATTTAATTGAATAAATTAAATTCTTAATCGAAAACATTAATTGGTGAATACTTTTTTCTGTGTATGCATATAAAAGTTTATCAAATGTATGTACTCGTATATATATATAAGAATAAAAAATATAATAATATCAAATTTCCGAATTTATCTGTGAAAGAAATAAATTTCTGAAAAGTAGTTCCATAATTTTAAAATTTTCATTTACAATATATAAAATAATTTCCATTTTAGCGGGCATTGTAAAATTTTCGAGTTTTTCATTCAAATAAGAACAGCTGTTGTTCTACATTTAGTCAAATAAGTGTTATAAAATGTAGAAAAAATACAGCCACAAATACACACATTTCTACAGCGGATTTATTTTATTTTGAAAAAAAAAAAATTAGACAATCTGTGGTTTAAAACCTGAATTTATCAAGCTAGCAGAGTGAACGCAAAATCAGCTGTTTTTGGTTTTAACTTTAGGTGTGAAAAACACTAATAAAATACACTTTCTTAAACAAAAAGTAAGAAGTTTGCTAGCAGATGCAGAAACGTGTTTCTCACAAACTGCTAAAGTTGGCAAAAAAAAAGAAACACTTTCCATTTCTATATATACGAGTACATATGTAATTACTTACATACATATGTACATATGAATTTATTATATGTATATGTATGCACTAGATTACATAGAAACAGTGTATACACTGCAAGCCAATTACATAGAACCGGTAGATACAGAAAAATGAGGTGACCCAATTTTAAATAAATAATATTCGTCCAAATATGTAACCAGACACTATCACAATTTTTGGGTTAATTGTGCAATCAGAGAGAAAAAAAATTAATAATTGCAATGCTGTAATGATGTAAAATTTCTGTACAAATGTAGATATATCTACATTTGTAGAAAAGTATGTAAAATGAAAATAAAAATACCGTTTTTCGGCTCTTCACACGGACCGCTTGGGTGATTGATACGGACCCGCGGGGATGCGGTAGAGCGCATTCTATTAATATATTGCTTAAATTTAACTTGCCATAAAGCAAGGAAACTGCGATAAGTTTCGCTAAATTTAAAATTAAATTTTTTTTTCATCTATTCATATTTCACACTGCGTCACCCCAAAACCATAATGTTGTCGCTGCGAAAATTAAACAAAACTTACATTGGAAGTAATTACGCGCACACAGATCAAATTAGCTTCAAATTTCTGCCGCGATGGTAGTGAAAATCTAAATTGCTTTGATTTTCGTGAAACTCACATCAAACCATACGTGTGAGTTTTTTTACTAACACTATCAAAGAAAAGCAGAGTTTGATTCGTCAGTTTAATGTGTGGCCATGCCGCCTTAGAAGTTATGAGCAATTTATATGAGTGACGTTCTATAAATAACAACTCACTTATATTTAAGCAAATTATAAAGTGACCTTATTGCCAAATGTTCAAACAGATTAAGTAAAAAATTTCACTATGGGGTCAACCTATAATAAAATATAATATAATATAAAATATTGCAAACGCTAGTGTGCCAACCAAGAAGTAAATCATTGCATATGACTGAATTGTAATTTGTTTATTTTATAATAACGAGAAGAAAATAATTGAAGAAATAAATAAAATATCACTCATACGTCGTCCGTAGTTTTGGCCACATTAAAAATTCAAATTTTTATTTTTTACACATTCGCCCCCACTAAAAAAATGAAACGCAATGGTTTCTAAGAAACAAAAACGAGGGTCAGTAGAAAAAAATTGAGTTTGCTCAATATACATATGTATGTAAATGTTATTATAGTACGTTTCCATTGCAATGTTTTAAACGAAACATTTTCAAGTGCTTCCCATTATATAACAAGTGTTTTGGGTGAATGAATTTTCGAAATTACTTTATATCTTCTTTAAGCTTGTGAATTTTAAAAATCTTAGGTTCTTCGGTATTTGAATTTAACATGGAAATGCTCTTTTCATTTATTTTACACTAACTATTTGTTTTATTTCCTCGAATGATTTTGTTACTGTATGTATACAGTGGCGTGTGTGTGTGTGTGCATGTGTATTTGTTTTTAACGGTCTTATGAAGAAAAACAAAAATATTTCTCATCCATTAATATGAGTATATGTACTCGTATGTATGTATGTATATGTGAAGGCGTAATCTTTTTTTTAATAAAGCCAAAGCGAGAGAAAAATAGCATTCATTATTCCTTTGTTTTTGTTGTTTGTTATTGTTGGATTTTTCTAATGTCAATGTTGTTGTTGCAATCGTTTGTTTACGCAATAGACTCATTCATTCATATAATCGTCAGAGTTGGAAATTTCGGTGCAGTTGTACTTTTTTGTGTCATACGGCAGCTAAGGAAGTGCAATTAAACTTGAAATCGTGTGTACTTTTATTTATTTATAAATACAAAATTTTCTTAAATTAGTAATATTATACTAATTACCTCTTTTTATGAAAATAAAAAGCAAACTAGTCAATAGTTATTGAAAAAATATGGAAAACAAAAAAAATATATATATGAAGTTTGTGTATTTTATTACTTTCATTTACGCTTTATTGAGGTTTCATTAAATGTCGACGTTTTGAGGTACTGCTGACAGTCTATTTTGACTATTTTCGTGATGATGTCCGGGTGGATGTATGTATGTATTTTTGTGCGTGGGTGTGTATGTATGTAAACATCTCACAACTTAAGGATGGTCAACGGATTGAAAGCAAATTTGCCGAATTCGAAAAATGTTGAGATCATTTGGATGTCGTAAGATATCTAATCGATTCGGTTTGGTAAATTTCGAAAATTTTCCAAAATAACTTTTTTTTTAATTTGAAACTACTCTTAACGCCGGGTGATTTGTTCAAACGATACATTGACGAAAATTTTTGGATACATATTTTTTTTCTAAAAAAATTTAAAAATCTTCGTCAAATCGATTATAGATATTCACTGAAGATTATAGTTATATGTATGTATATTAGAAAAGTGTATCGGATGTCGCAAGTAAAATGAGACCTGTAGCTTAGCGGAAAGTTTTAGGGATGGCCTGTAAGGTCAACCGATACCCAAATTTTTTTTATAATATTTCCATAGTCTGACAGTAAGTCTATTACCAAATTAACAATACATTGTGAAATTTCTCACCAAATTTATGCACGAAAATTCTTCTAATTGCCCATATCAGCAGCAGAATTTTTTAGATAATAATGTAGAAATAATCCTCATTTCGTTGTTCATGCCGTGTAAGAATGACTTACAAATAGCTTGTATACTCAGCTCAAGAGAAAAATAAAATTTTCCATTAAGTCAAAACGTAAATTGAAAAATTTAAAGTCGTTTTTGTCAAACTACTTTTTTTTTAGTTATAACGTTGTTTGAGTAAATGAGCGATATACTCGTATTATTTAAACTATTTGCTGCTGTCATATATTGGACGTGCTTATTTAGTGCAACATTTTACAGTCCTGCTAAGTCCTGGAAAGAGAGTCGATAATCTTTACGGAAATACATACATAAATGTATGTATGTATAATGTGTGTATTTTTTTTTTTTTTTAAATAAAGCTAAAGCAAAATAATTTTTGAGAATCCAGACGCTAGCGATTACGAGCTTGGCCATATACATATTTATTTTATTTATAATACACTCCTGCCATTAGTGCACATTAGTTAAGCCCCCTGTTTTTCTCTTAGTTGGTATTTTTTCATCCACAATCTTTTTTTTCAGAATAAGCGCCAAGGTCATTGAAATATGCATACACAAATAGTTATGGAAGATTACACACATGCACGTGAGTACAAATGCTTTCACAAAATAATGCATACATACATACATACATACATATATACATACGTACTTAATTATTTACATACAGACATAAATAGTATGTGTGTGCTTGAATATTAACGCAGCGAGTACAGAATTGTTGTCCTTTTTCTGTACAGGCAGGCGAACTCAATAACTCACAGTGGATTGAACTTCCACCTCTTAGCTGATGACTTAGATCTAATCTAAGAAGATTTATTTTTTTTATGTTTAAAAAAATCAAAATAAAACCGTAATCGCCAAAAATAAATGCAAAAATTTCACTATCATCTTGTGCACATTTTCAGAATATTGTACGGCTCGCAAATAAAATTTTAAATGTAAACGATATTTTTTTATCGAAAATAAAATTGTAATATTAAATGATCAAACAGAATTGCGGCATAAACACATTTTTCATACAAATTGACGCAAAAACGCAGTCCCAAAAAGCAGTCGAGAGATAGAATCTATTTTATTTTGACAGCGTTTTTTCTTATGCTCTCTCATATAAATACTCATTATCTCAACAATGCTACCATACTTTCAATAAATTTCATACATTTTGTAAACAAAACTACAAAGAAAAATAAGCACAAAGGAAAACGAAACAAAAATTAGTGAGCATTTGAAGTTACTGCCATAGATTTTATTATGGGGTTTGTTAATTTGACAGCGATTTTTCCTGAAGTTGCGGACTTATTCTGTTTGAATATTAACTTTTATTTTTTCAATCTGTTATTGAACGTTATATTTTTTGATCGTTTTTGACACAGTCTGCTTTTCTATAAAAAAAGTGGGCTGTGCCTGACACGGTTCACTTTTCTATAAAAAATATACTGTGACTAACACAGTACATTTTTTAATAAAAATGTATGGTGTGATTGACACAGTCGACTTTTCCATAAAAAAAAGCTGTGACTGACATAGTCCATTCTTGCATCAAAAAATAAGCTACGACCAGGAAAACAAGCCGATCGGCTCGCAGCCGGCTCAAGAGCCGCCGCCGACTTTCAATGTAACTTCTAGTCGCCGCCGATGCATGCGGCTAGCCTCGGCTCAAAATTGCAGCCGGCTAATTGTTTTTTGTAGTTACAAATTTGTACTACATCTTACAAATTATATGAAAGACATCAAGTTTTTAAAATTTGTTTGTAGAAATGTGTTTAAAAAATTTATAAAAAGCGGCTGCCAATTTCAGCCGGCTTATGAGCGGCCGCCGACTATTTAAGACGGCTTGTTTCTCTGGCTGCGACTCACACAGTTGGCTTTTCTGTAGAAAAAAAGTATGCTGTTTAGGTACAAAAGTCGACTTTTCTATTAGAAAAGTGTGCTGTAACTGACTCAATCGACTTTTTTGTAAAAAGTATGCTTTGGCTAATACTGAACTTTTCAATAAGAAAATACCCTGTGACTGACCCAATCAAATTTTCTATAAGAAAACTGTGCTGTGCCTTATACATTCAGCTTTTCCATAAGAAAAGTGTGTTGTGGCTCACACAGCCAACTTTTCTACGACGAATACTGTGCTTTGACTGACACAGCCGACTATTTGATAAGAAAATTGTGCTGTGACTGACAATATCGAGTTTTATATAAAAAATAAGAAGATAAGTGTCTTAAGACACCCAGTTAGAGCTATGCTGCTTAACAAAATTTCATGTGCTAAATAATAATGCAATAAAATTATTTGTATTTTTAAAACTACTTAATTTATTTATTTTATTATTATTTATAAAAAATAAATTCGCCGCAAATATTTCCATGTGTGGAAATTTTCTATACGTAAACGCAGACTTAGCACCCCTGTTTTTTTAAGTTATTATTAGTAAGTCATCTGTCATCTCCTTTACGAACAAAGAAATATAAAGAAAACGAAATTTATTACTGTAATAGTGTCGATTATTTTTGTTACGAAAATCAATTCCTAGCTCACGTGTCTTGCATAAAGAGCATAGCTCTAATAAATTTGTTTGATAGTCGAATTATCTATCAAAAAAAGTGTGCTGTGATTTACTATTAAAAAAGTGTACTGTGACTGACATACTCGTCTTTTCTATAAAAAAAAATATGTTGGGGCTGCCACAGTCGATTTAGTATTAAAAAAAAGTGTGTTGTTGACTTTTCGATAAGAAAAGTGTGACATTATTGTAATTTGTGATGTTAAATTTTGAGTTTTGCTTAAAATAATTGTTCAGTAAATTGAAATAACATTAATTCACGTTTTTATTTTCGATTGTAAGACAGATACAATTGATAGTGGACCAAACACGTGAACGATAAAGATGTAGTGGCCTTTAAAAACATCATTTTATATGAGCAAATTTTCAATAAGTTGTGAAAGATTAGTTATATAAATTAATTTTTCTATTGTTATTTAGAACTTTTGCTAAACATTTTTTTTTTTTACCAGAATATTTGAAATGTGTGATGCAGATAAATTTCCTTCCTGTTTAAGTTGCTGTAGTTTAGTTTCCTTTAAATGTTCCTTTATTTTCTCTTTTATTTGCACAACAATGCCTGTTTTGTGAAGTACAATAGAAATGATTTAGTTTTTATTTTCTATTTGTATTTATATGGAAAATAAATTAAAATGAAACATGATCATAAGATACAACTGGCATAGTCATTTGTTTTGTTGTGGGGCCAAGAAATGTTAACTTTCTTAAAGCTTTATAAAACTAATAATTTGCTTGTTAGTTTTATTAAATGTTTAAATTGTTATACATATTTTCTTTAAATATATGTACATATGTATATACATGCAACATATGCACATTAAATCTGAAATAATGTTTTATTTGTTACCGTAATATTTCGTCTTCTTTGAAAAATTTCTCGTAATTTTTTCTTATATTCTTGGTTAAGTTTTTTCCTCTTTACTTTAAAATTTTAAAATCAACTTTGACCTATGTGTGGAAATTAATAATATTTAAATGTTGTGCATTCAAGTAAATGCAAACCTACACATACAAATAAACACATTCACAGATTTGTGTGTGTGTGTGTGTGTTCTTAGACACATACACAAAATCCAAATAAAAAGTATATCTTTCTCCCTCTCGCTCACTGTCTATGGAATACTGGTACATAAATATGTATAGACTTACAACAATTTAGTACTTTGTATTGATGTAAGTTGGGTGCTGCAGAACAATTTAAAAGGAATCTCTTAAATGAATGATTTTAAAAAATAACATCGTAAAAAATGTTTACACTATATCAGATATAGTAAGTCCTAGGCAGGCAGTGCTATCAGAAGAGAAGTGTTGTTTTTAAATTGGAGATTCCGCCTTTAATGGATTAAACACATCCACAACAGCAGGCTACCGACTATACGACTATAAATACCGCACGTTTAGAGGATTACCATTATTTTAACGCCATCACAGCTACACGGCTGCACAATCACTTTTTTTCTCGCTGTCGCCAAATCAAACTAATTTCTATTGTTGTTGGCGACAATGAACAAATATAGTGCTGGCTATATAACACAAAATGCGAAATAACGAAATAAGTGAAGGCTTAAAATTTAACAGAAAGATATTCCAAAATTCATATGAAGAAATAAATTGATTCCTTTTTAAATAATGCTTAGCCTTATCCTTACTAATACTCGTATTATAAATGTGAAAGTGAGTTTGTTTGCTACGCTTTCACGTGTCAAATATAGGTTTTTTTTATTCGGTTCGGATCCATTTTTTTTTATATATTTGTTACAGATTTTTTCCGAAAATACATTTCTAGGATAGTTAGGGTAATTTTCGTTTCGGGTTTGATTGTTTAACCAATTTTAAAACCGGTTGTTATGTATTTTTTAAACAGATCATAGCGAGCGGAGCCTAGTAGGATATAAGTAGATTTTACATATGTAATTTTATGGTTTTAATTGTGTGTAATAAGAGCTACCACTAACATATATATTATTTATACTTTAATATTGCGTGATTATTATGTTGCTGCCGCTTTCAAAATAATCAAGCAACTAGCTGGATGCAGGGCATTTGAAATCGTGTAGCCTGTTGTGGTTAATGCATGAAGCCCAGCTGAAGATAATTTTCTTTAATATTTAAGAAATTTATTATTCGAACTATTTGTCATAAGTTTATTTTAATTGAAATATATAGACAATACTTAACCACCGGCGAATAAATTTCAATTTCTTTAATATTTTTATTTTCCTTCAATTTAAATATATGTTCCATACAACGTATTCTATCATGCACAGGGAACAATAAAAATTCATAAATTACCTTAAAAGTATCGTCTTGTGCTGAGGGTTGGCTTAATAGACTTGATGTCTTTTGGCATATAATGCAGCTTGTCAATGACTTTGTTTCGGTTGAAGCCTGTAAAAATTTTCCAACAATCATTGTGAGATTCATTTTAAAATTGACTTCGATCTCTTGGTCATCAAATTCTTATATTGTTTGACACATCTTTAGCAATGGGCAGCAGTGTTTTTTGATTATATGGAAGTGATTATAAACAAAAAAAAAATACATATACCTATAATTTATAAATATTTAAATTATAGAGCACTTACACCTGCACAAAATTATCAGATTTTAATTAAAGTCTTTACGAAAATCTATACAGTCTACACCAAATAGTTTTTGACATTTATCAAGATTTTTTTTATCCAAAACAAAAGCCACTAACTAAAAATTTTCCAAAACAAACACCAAACAACTGCAATGTAGTCAATTCACACACCTTTTTAAGTACACAGGCTGACTTTTTAGTACAAATAACATAAAACATAGTTGTACCTCTAAATTCTACAAGATTTTAAGTGGATTTTGATCAAATCTAGTGATGAAGTAGATTTTATTTTTTATGGGAAATCTACTAGATTTTGCCCGAAATCTCGTAAGTACTAGATTTTTCTCAAATGTAAGTGCCCTATTATTGTGTATTAATTTATATATGTACATACATACATAGGTATGTATATATATACTTTTTTTAAATTTATATACCCACCAAACTAAACGTTTCGAACTACTGGTCGAAAAAATCTTCCGATTTCGGATCCCAAATATTTCCGAAATCGTTACGATTTTGCTATGAAATGGTTGTCACGACTTCGCAACGATATGTACGAAATCGATACGATATGTCCGTACGAATTCGTAACGACATGTATGTACGATTTCTTTTTGTTTGTACAGCAGAGTACCGCTTCACCGTCATGTTGCTGCTTTTGTCGAAATAATTTGCACATACTTTAATTTTTTAATATATATTACAATTTTTTTTATTAACATATTGGCGGTATTCGAAGTTTTTTTGCAAATTGTTTTGCGTAAGTGCGAATACAAAATATCGTAGCTTTTCTTTCAAATCCAACAAACAACAAAATACACACACAATCCAAAGAAAAGCTACGATATACGATATTTTGACTTATCTATTTTAAAATCCAAGTTTTAATGTTTTTAAAATTTGTATAAAAAAAATTTTTCAGAGAATCTGCTGAAATGTCGTAACGAATTCGCTACGACAAGTCTGACATCAGAAAAAGTAGAAACATTTGATTTGGGGGGTATATACATATGCTTTATGGATGGCAACCGAACTTTAGTTGTGTTACCAGTTGCCAAAATGTTATAACGTTTATTACGTTTGACAGCGGTAACTAACAGCTGTTAATTTTAGTTGCCAACGCAACTGGTTAATAGCTACATAGTTTTTGAGGCAAAAAGGTGGTACAATTAAAATAAAACACAAAATTAAATTAAATTAAACTAAATAAAAAGAAATTGGCAGTTAAAAATTATTGACCCAGTACCGGAGGTAAGGCGAAAGTGTCATCTAATAGATTCCACACCTTGTACTGTCTTCTCTTCATCTTCTTCATAATTGCGCTGAACAAATCATTTTTATGATAAGTAATGTTTTTTAAAAATTTTTATTGGAGAATTTTCTTTTTAGCACTTATATTTCTTATATTTTGAAGATTTATTTACACTATTTTCAGTTGCCAATATATCATAATCATGTTTTCGCTATTTATTTTTTTGGCCACTGGATAAAGCTTCCATATACTTGTACATATGTATATTATACGAGTACTAATTTTAGTTTTAGTTGCATAGTTGACAAGGCAACTCAACTTTAGTTGCCATCCATTAGTTATAAAAAAATATATATGTATGTGTGTACATATATTTTCTTATGTTTGTTAAGATCTCGAACTTTCTCGTTTTTATAAAATTGTAATTGATTTTTATTTATTTTTAATATTAACATCGTCAGGAAATAAGCACTGTATTTTCAAAGGCCATATTTTTTCCAGAAATGTTGTTAAAAAAGCAAATTATAGCAATTTCTCCAAGAAATGCTGGTATTGAAAAAAAGTAGCTTGCTGGCAAGATTTTGTTTTCTCCCAATTGCAAATTTAAAATATTTTAACATTAAAGTATTTAAATAATCAATAATATTTGTATTATATTATATCTATATGTACATATATTTTATTTCCCATGAAATAGGCATTCTAAGCTTATAAGAAAAATACTGGTCCACACATTTTGCTGACAGCTGCTGCCAATATGTATATACTCGTACTCTTTAAATAAGTGTGAAAGTTAAGATATTTTTTTAATACAAACTCATCAATCATCATTTTAATTTGAAATTTGGAAAAGAAAATAAATACGCGAAAAAATTATAATAATTTCTGTCGTACGAGTATTGACATTAATTACGAGGGTAAACCAATAACACTTGGCAAAAACATACATAAACTTAGAGTTTTTTCTAACACGTCATGTGTTTCACAAGTTGATGATTCGTAAAGTTCTCACATTCGTTACTGAAAGTACTAACAGACTAATTTTGTACTTTCTGTTCTGTTACAAATGAAAATTTATATCATGGTGTAATTATACAGGTGACTGCGTAAGGATTTGTAATACAAAAATACGCAAGGAACCGTAGAACTTCAAAAGCACAAAAATAATTGTACCAAAACCAAAATAAAACGAATTTTTTGACATTCTTCAGCTACAAAATTAAAAATGATTAAGAATGATTAAAAATTTTGTTATAAAAATGCTTAAGTATTTAAAGGGTCCGCCATCTAACGTTTTTTTTCAACTAGTGTTTATTTCGTGAATGGTAACACTTAGCTCATGTCTGATTTGACAGATAATTAGTTTTATCCTTCCGCTGAACGAATATGGTTGTGTATACGCTTGAACAACGCTGGGAAATATTGCGGCATTACTTTTTTTATTTTGCCAAAAAAAAATCATCTTTTCAGATGAAGCTCATTTTGACCTTGGCGGGTATGTAAACAAGCAAAATTGTCGCATTTGGGGCACAGAAAACCCGCACGCATACATTGAAAAGCCGACGCACCCAAAACGAGTCACTGTTTGGTGCGGATTTTGGTTCAGAGGCATAATTGGGCCATTTTTTTCGAAAATGAGCAAGGAGTGGCGTTACAGTCAATGGCGATCGTTATCGGGCCATGTTGAACGAATTTTTGTTCACAAAAATAGAAGAGGTGGATAGACGATTGACGCTTTAAAGGACAATATTCGTAAAGCCATTGGTGAAATACAGCTGCACACAATCGATAATGTGCTTAAAAATTTTACCGATCGTGTAGGCTACTGCATGGCCAGCCGAGGCAGCCATTTGAATGAAATTATTTTTCATTATTAACCGGAAGGATTGTACTTTCAAATAAAAAAAGAAATTTGAGAAAATATTCAGTAGTTTTTTTATATCATTTAAAAAAAAAAGTTATCTGGCGGACCCTTTATAAAATTTTAAATAATCTTCAAAATATTGCTTCTTCTTTGGCATGTTTAAGCTCCACTTCACATTCTGTCAAATCAAATGAAATGGAATAAAAACAATATCAGCTGTTTTTGATAGTGATGACAATAACCGCCAGTGCAGAGTCTGGGCTGCTTTATATTAAGCTATAAGGAGTAAAAATGTCATAAATTCTACAGTTTGCCAGCTGATTGATTTCTTTCACAGAAAAAGTAATTACAAAATATTTTCTGTAGAAAACAACAACACATAACAGCAACGAAAAATAAAACCTAATGAGGCATTAAATTGTTTGTATCTAACTAGGGGTATCCACAAGCCATGAACTTGGTATGGGCATCATGTCGGACATCGGAAATGGTACATGAAGACCGCTCATGTCCATGTTTCGTACATGCTCTGACATCGATGCCCAAACATATGGCTCAGCAACAATGTTCGGCATGAGATTCGCGGTCCGCAACCATTTGCAATAGAAAGAAAAGGGACTGAACCAAATTGGTAAATATTCTATCTCTAGTGTACTACAGCAAAATATTTTGATATGCCTGCACATGGACGTCGCACGTATTCACCACAACAAAGAAGAAGATGCATTTTTCACAGTTGCTCTGCCGGCGTCATGTTCATGTCATGTCCAAGTCGATGGCTCGTTAAGACATAGGGTAAGCATCATTTCCTCTGTCGATTCTCTGAAGTTGTGAGCCTTCAACATAATTTAGGAGATATCGAAGACAATGGAGATATAAACACTATTGAAAATGAGTACTAACACAATTTTTTACACGATATTGTGTGTGTTTGTAGTGTGTGTGTGGATCTGAAATTTTCAACACAAGTTCGGGTCAGTACCCGGTAGATTTACGTTTTGTTTATGAGTCAGCAACTAAGACAACAACATTTGCCGGGTTCAGCTGGTAAACTTATAAAATAACAGCTAAGATTTTTACAACACATATCAAACTCGAGTAAATTTGTTTCACTGGTGGCAAGAATTCTTTATTTTAATTATTAAAAAACAAAATTTTAATAGAATTACTCCGCAATTTACTATTACAAGTTAAAAGAAATAAATTACAATTTCATTCGTACACATCTGCTTTTCACATGCAACAAAAAGCAACAACAATAATTGAAGCAAACAATAACTGCAACTACAAACAAGTACTACAACACAAATCCCAGAACTTAAGCTGAACAGAAAAATAAGTAGTAAAATCACAAACGTCAAATGCGAGATACAAAAAAAATCAGCAAATAAAAAAAACGTTTGTCTAATCGGTCAGACAAACAAAAGAGATGACAAATAAAATACATTTTAATAAACTGCAAAAAAAAAAGGAAAAGTGCAAAGAAAATTAAACAAGTTATATTTTTTTCCTATTTAAATATTCAAATTGATCAACTTCATCTGCCAGAAACTTAAACAAGAAATAAAAAATTTATAAAATTAATTTTGTTACTAACGTTAAAATGATTTTCAATTTCAAATTAAATGAATATTTGCTAAGATTTCAAAGTTGCAACTTAGGGGTCATTCACATATTGCAGACGTCCCCCACATTTCATAAAATTTGTAACCACATTTTGCAACAAAGCTGCGCTTATCTCGTCAATGCAGCGCCGAATTTCAGAGCGCCAGCTGTTTCTGGTCTTTCAATTTAAAATTCACAAATTTCAAAATTAAAATTCTTTGCTCAAGAGTTAAAATTTCCCAACTTTTTACTTAATAAATTTCAAAGAATGACAGCTCAATTCTTGACATTTCATCATTTGACAGCCAATCGGCCCACCCTTTATAGACGTATAGAATTGCAGAACTGCGGAATTTTCACGTGCAGTAGTTTTTTTTTAATTGTTAATGAATATGCATATGTATCCAAATAAACATTCACACAACAAAGTTTTATTGTTTTAATACAAACAGTCGAATCACGCCATATGCCAAATTGAAATGTTATAAAATTATTAGAAATCGTTTGCATTCATGTGTATCAAATTATAACTCACACATGTTTCCCATAAAAGAATGTTACTACAATCGCTAGTTGTATATTTGTTTTGCTGTAAGAATTATTTTTTAACTTTTTTTTATTTTCTTGTATATTTTTTTAGATTGATTGCAGTAAAAGGTCATCATATTGACAGCATACCGCTTATAGTTCACTTATATGTGTAAAAAAAAAATAGAATTAAAAAAACCTACAATGAAATAAAAATCTTTCAAATACCTGGCAATGTCAATATAATCGCGCAAACGACCATGATGATCTTTTTTTTATTTTTGTTTTAACAGAACAGCAACAGAACTTACTGAATACTACACAACTGTTTCTTCCCACTGTTTAAGAATGAATTGCAACAGTTTGTAAATGAAAGAATGGCATAATATGACGAACTAATTTCTCGTATACTTAATATTGGCGCTAAATTGTTTAATTTTTATGTCTTAAAAAAACGTCTTTTGGCAACTACTACTAAGGTGAGTTCAACTACTTTTATTGTAAAAGAAAACAGCTATAAAAATTGCCAATTCATACATACCTACATACATATCGTTACCTTAACATTGAAAGGCCCTAACCAGTGTTAAAAAACTGCAGTCGAAATAGCAAAAGTCGTAAAATTGAGCTATTTCTTCGACTATTTATTTTTTGACTGCCCAATCACAACCTGTTGCTCATACTTCTGCTACTGAAATTCAAAGAATCGTAGTCGAAGTTATGGTAGAATCAGTCGCTACGTATCGTGAGTTAACGGATCGGCTGACAACATCTGTAACATAAATAAAACATGTTGCTGTTTATTTAATATGTATCGTAACGTAAGTGAGGTAGAAATTTACAGAAAATAAATTTTTACGTCAACTTCTCTCTTACATACATACACACACGTATAAAGCAAAGTGAAATACAATAGCAGCTGACACATTCTCTGGCAGCCTCACGTTTTTACTAACTAAAGGCTCAGTTAGCCAACTGTAATGGAATGTAACTGCAACGGTATGTGAAAAGTAATGGAAATGGTTATAGAGATGTATTGTAACGTAACCTACTTTTCATATAAAAATATCGATCAGCTGTTTCATACATTACAGTTACATTGCATTACAGCTAACTGAGCCTTAAGATCCAGAATTAAACGATACGACCACTTCAAAAGTAACGCGATACGAATCGAATAATTGTACCACTAACACAATAAACGAATAGCTATACAAAACGAAGAGCTCCAGCTATCGAAAAGTTCGTACAGTTTTCGGTTTGACTGACTGCTGCTTTAAATAAATCCGGAGTTAACGAAGCAGAAATGTTTGTGTGTATGGGTTTGAATGTGTGTTTTGTGTGTTGAAGAGTGTTTTTTCCTGTATGTACAAATATAAACAAAAACAACATTTCTTCCAGCAAGCGATTAAGTACGCAATTGAAACTGCAAATACAAAAGAAAAAAGAAACACACAACATCGCTACTACGTTAACTTCCGAAGTTATTTAAAGCAGCATTTAGACAAACAGAAAACTTGTCGAACATGTCGACAGCTGAAGCTCTTCGTTTTGTATAGCTATTCCTTTATTGTATTAACTTCTACTGCGACTCTTGAAGTTTCAGAAGCAGAAGTATGAGCAGAAGCAAATGAAAATACACAAATGAGAAGTTTTTAAACGCTGGCTCTAACTCATTATTTTATTGAAATGTAGATTTTTGCATTTTTCGATACACTCGATATTTTGATATTTTCTATCGAAATATAAAAAACACTCGATTTCCAAAAAAAAAATTAATTAGTGCCTTTCTATATTAAGATAACGATATCTACTCCTACATTATAGTGTTTTCACACTGACTTGATTTTAATAAAAGTTGGTTTTTAGCGTTAAAACCAACTGTTAACAGCTAGTTTTAACATACAAAATGATTTTGTTAAAACCAACTTAAAATTATTTTTTTTAAAATTGGTTTTAAGTAGGTTTTATGAAATACAACTTTGTTTTCGCTGTAATAAATTCAGTGCTGCCAAGTTAAACTGACCGAAAGCAGCTGATGATGTTTATGCCAGTTAATAAAAATAAATACCGATTGAAACATTTCCAAATTAAAAATTGATGCAGTTGCAACAATAATCAAAAAATTGTGGAGAAAAAGAATCTTTTGGACGAAAAACAACGAAAATATTTTTATTGACTTCTGGGAAGAGAAAATAGAAAATAGAAATAAAAAAGGTTTAGCTTTAGCTGTATTTATGAATTTTTTATATACAAAAAACTTGATTTCCCAGCACGTCTTCACTTCCATAATTTTAAAAATTTCATTTACAAAATATAGCATAATTTCCATTTGAGAGCGCATTGTAAAATTTCCGAGTTTTTCATACAAACAAAAACAGCTGTTCTACAGTTTGTCAAATAAATGTTATAAAAAGCTGAAAAAAATACGTCAACAAATACACGTATTTATACACAAGATTTATTTTATTTTGAATAAGTTTATTAGACAAACTGTGGCTTAAAACCTGAATTTATCAAACTTGGAATGTGAACGCAAAATCAGCTGTTTATGGTTTTAACGTTAAAAACAGGTTTTAAGTTTAGATGTGAAAACACTATTGGGTAAATTTTTGTATAATTTACAATTATTTGTTTAAAATCTAAGCACAAGGAGATTAACTCAAATTAATAATAAAATAAAAGAGTAACAAGGTAATGTCCTTTGCAGAAAGTATGCGTTAATGCAACACAAGAAGTCTTAAACATGGATAAAAAATCAGTAACTACATCTAAATCAAAAACGAAATCAAAACAGAAGAAATTGAAATCAAATAAGGAATCAAGTACACAACTGGATATAGATTTATGGGAGGTAAGTGGTTAAATGATTGCTTATATATTAAGATTTGATTTTGTTAGTGACTGTTAGTATTTGTTATACAAACCACTGGGAACCGATCAAATGAAAAGCGACATTCTTTCTATGCTACATACATATATTTACTAATATAATTTAGAAATAATTAATAGAGCAATATTTTTAAATTCTTTTCGTTTTTAAAAATCTGGCAACTACATTTTTCTGCCTCTTATTTTAAAATTTTTCTCCAGGCAATTTAAATATTAAAACCATAACAAAAAAATTTTAAGTTCTTTTTCAACAAAAGAGCAAAAAAAAAACACTAAACGTTTGAGTTGGCTTATGGCCAAATTCTTGTTGACGTGGCGCACACTATTTTTTCCCACAAATCTAACATTTATAAACATACATACATACACACATTCATATGTAAAATTATGAGATGGCCTCCTTCATCCTCTTTGACTTTACAACATAAAATTGTTAAGAAAGAGAGATTTACAAACTTATACAAGCAGACAAACTTACAGCTACATATGTACGAGTATGTAGATCCCTGTGTGAATTCGTTGAAGAGATAAAGGGCAGGATGAATTACAACAACAGAACATGAATGTTGCTGTTCCAACAGTCGCAAAGAGAAAAAAGTGTCAACGTCAATTGTTGGCAGTTTTGGTATAAATAATTATAGCAAGGTTAAATCTATTACAGTTACAGTGATTCAAAAACAGAAAACATTTGATTTATAAAAAAGTAACTTTCTAACACTTTCTAAAATTTTCAAAAATAATCTATCGTTGGTGGCATAGATAAATCGAGGCCTATTTTCGATTTAATCGTAAGCGGCATGTAGTAAAAAGTTAACTTTTTATTGAAATTAAAATTTTATGGACCTACCCATAGCTTAGAATTGTCAAAATGCCAACATTGTTGATAATTTTTCAAGTACAGGATATAAAATTTTATTGTAAGTGACAATTTATAATGCAAACAATTCATAATTATGTATGAAAGTGTTCATAGGTGATATATTTCTTGTGTCGATATGCATATTTTTTCGATTACATTTGAACAAATCAAAAAATATTTTTATATTATTTAAGATTTTAATTTAGAGTTG
The DNA here is from genome assembly GCA_936439885.1 of Nowickia ferox. Lineage (NCBI taxonomy): Eukaryota > Metazoa > Arthropoda > Insecta > Diptera > Tachinidae > Nowickia > Nowickia ferox. Next base: position 9,405,394 of record OW387027.1, on the reverse strand, counting down.
TGCTAGTCTCGATTAATATAAATTTATTTAATGCTCATTTAATCTTTATTGAAGCTTTTTTTTAAGATTTATTTAATCTTTCGAAGCGAAAATGCACATGACTAGACTACTTTCATAATTAAGGGCACATACATACATATGTATGTAAAAAATATTTTAATATTATAAAATTTTTGTCGCTTACGAATAAATCGAAAATAGGGCATGATATAATTTCATTTTATTGATAAAGTGTAGTGTTAAGGTAATATAATTTCAATAGTAACATTTTGCTACTAAAAATTTCTATATGTTTGTATATGCAAGGTCCACCGATACCAAAAAATTAAAAGTTCTTGAAAGCTGTTTGTTTTGTCATATTTTGATAGAGAAACAATCAAATTTAACTAACATAAAATATTTTGCTTTATGCACAACCCATTTCGAGTTATTCGAATGCAAAGTCACAAAAGCGCAACATTTTTTCATTTGGATATTTCTTTTGCTCGTTCTTAAAGTGAAGCACATTCATTATGCATTGACCTTTGCTCTCTAAAATTTTTTTTCTGCGGGTAAAAGTATAAAAAATAAATATATAAATATTTAGATGTCACGTGCGACATTAAGTAAACATTTGTTATCAATGCGTCTACAGTACATGCAAAATGCTCACAAAATATTCAGCACGAATAAAGTTGGTCATGTGCGACATCGTAAAAAACTTAAACTTAAAAAATTTTAGATAAAAGAAATTTTACATATTGTTAGATTATTTAAATTTAGATAAGAAAACCTGGAAAAATGCAAAACGCTGGCTAAAGAAAAAAATTAAATGATTGAAGAGAAAAAACCGCATAAGTGAGATACAAAGTCGGCAGAAGATCACAGAAACCCTTGCTAAGCTTGTTTATTTATAATTAAGTAAAAAGAGCAACAGAAACAATATAAATATTATGATGGAAAAAATAGCACGATGAAAAAAATGTCACGTGCGACTGTGGTTAAACTTTTATTAAAAAAAAAATAATAATAAATAATTTTACAGAGACATCAGTGCATAGCATTCTAAAATTAGTCACATTCAAATATTGCTTCAGGTTTCGCGTGCGCCGCAAAAACAAATTATGTCTTTGTTTTATGCCAGTGCTTTGGTTTTATGCAATAATCTTGAAAACGAAAAATTGCTCAAAATCAAACTTAGCACCAACTGTAGGGCTAATATAAAGCTATAAGTTATGCTGTCACAATTCGTTTTACTTTTTACTTTTTCTTCGCTTTAAATGTGTACGACAGTCACGTTCGACATCATGTAAATTTCAATATGTAAGTCAATAGCAATTTTCAAAGCAAATTTATTTGCAAAGATTTTCTTCGATAACTTTTTTTTTAATTTTTTTATGACGAAAATATTGCAGAAACACTACAACAATACATTGTGTCCAATTACTTGTATACATGAATGTTGACATTAATATACACGCATTATCTCACAACGACTAATATGTACATCGAAGTTACTTTGAGAAGGCCATGGTTGTATTTCGAGTGCCAGCATATTAATTTAGTAATAAATTATAAAAATCAACGTATCAATGCGATATTAGAGCATTAAAATTTTTTCTTAAATGAAAGAATAATTTTTGTTGATATTTTTCATTTATTTTAACTTTATTGATTATTAAAGCCAACACTAAACTACAGAGTTTATTTATTTATTTTATTTTAAGCAAAATGAGGATCGTTTCACTTCAATTGAGTTGCCTCCCGGACGAAAAATGCCCTACAACAATCCAACACAAGCACCGCCTGCCCCGCCGACTCCCAAGCCTCCTAAAGTGGACAAAGATGCAACAAGTAAAGAAGAATTGACTTCCATACCAACAGTGGCCACATTGCGAGATGTTGATTCGCATGCTGCCCTACTGTCGCTCGATGTTACGGGCCAAAGTGATACACATGAACCCGAAAGAGGCAACTGGACGGGCCGATTTGACTTCTTACTTTCACTCTTAGGTTATTCTGTTGGTCTGGGCAATGTTTGGCGTTTTCCCTATTTGTGCTACAATAATGGAGGCGGCAAGTTTTGATGTTTAAATTTTTTATTCTAGTCCTTATTTTAATGTTTTATATTTTGAAAAATTGCAGGTGCCTTTCTTATACCCTTTAGCATTATGCTGTGTATTGCTGGGCTTCCTTTGATGTTTATGGAATTATCGTTTGGCCAATATGCCGCATTAGGTCCTGTTGCCATCTATCAACGTTTTTGTCCATTACTTTGTGGTTTAGGCACTGGTATGATAATAGTTTCGGCCATAGTCATGCTATACTATAATCTTATTATTGCTTGGACAATTTTCTACATGTTTGCATCGTTTTGTATGGAATTGCCGTGGCAGAACTGTGAGAAAGAGTGGAGTACAGAAAGTAAGTTAAAAAATATTTTTTTTTTATTCTAACATTCCATTATGTGATTGGAAATTAATTATTAAATAGGATCGATTCAGAATATACATACATATGTACATATGTATGTATTTATACAGAAAAAAGTATTGATGTGCTCATTATATTTTAGATGCCTTTTATAATTGAGTTTTAGTATCTTTTCAAAAATGTTTGTTTGTTTAAAATTTTTCTTCCTTTGAAGAGGTCCACTTTCCTTTAAAAATTTTCAAAGATAGAGTTTTACATTAATTTTATTTACAATTATTAAGGGGCAATTTCACCAATTTTATTTAAACATAAATTCATATTAAAAAGTTGTTTTTCATTAAAAGAATAAAATAAATAAATTTTTAAATACGAATTGATATTTAAATAGAGTTGGTGAAATAGGCCCTTAGTCTTCAAGAATACTTTGAAAAAATCTTCGTTCACTTTTGAATACTTAAATTAATCTTATAACATTAACTATTATAATTTTTCTGATTAATCTAAACAGGATTGTCATTTCAATATTTTCTTTGTTTCCTGCATCCCTAGTGTACTTTCACGGTATTTTTCTTTGTTCACTTGCCAGAAAATGCCTATTTTGTCGCTAATCTATTGTGAAAATCATGCTGTTTCCGTTCATTTATTTTTGTTTTTTTAGTTGTGTTGGATTTTTACGCCAAACGGAAGTTTTATATTATTTGAAAAAAAAACAAGCCAAAGCTGTATTAAATCATAAATATTTCCGGCATTTAAGAAAATAACGAACAAAATTGTGTTGAAAACGTGCTTAAAATTTGTGGTTAAACATAATTTTGTATCAATCTTATTCTACTACCCCACTCATACGTCGTACCACACATTCTAAAAAAGATTTAATAAAATGATGCTTCAGGAAAAGAAGGGAATATAAAAAACCAACAAGTCATACAGAAACACCTTCACAATTACATATGTACATACATATGTATGTATATATATAGATATATGTATACCAGTATGTCTGAGCAAGCAGGTATGAGCAGCGCACAGTGGTTCCTATGCAAAAAAAATGGCAATAAATATTATATATATATTCTGAACTAGCGGTCCAAATACTCGTACAAAGTGATTTTTACCAAAGCTAGAGAAGAGGATCTAGTAACTCTTACAAATTCACCGATTTTAAAGATTTTTAGTGTTTTGAAAAGCGAATGAAAAAAGTAAGGAACTATTTGTAGAATACTAAATATATCTTACATACATGGTTTTAAATATTATTTGCATTTCAGTTAAACAAATTTAATATTTGACCTTGACTTAATATAGTTTTTCAGTGGTATCTTATCTAATAATTCAACAAATAATTCAAAAGAATTATGTACTTATAAATTTTGTAGAAGTTACAACATCATAATAAACTAAAATTTTATAATTACCACCTTTATTTCTTTAGTTAGGACAAGTGTCGGAAGTCCTGCTTTTAAAATTAATTAAGTTTCTTTTTATTAAAAAAATATTGCTAATATTTGAAAAATTCCTTAAAATATATTTGGAAGAAGTAAATGTACGTATGAGTGATATGTACATTATTCTTCATAAGCATTACTCATACGTCCTCATATGCAAAAGGTTGAATGGTGAATAAATTTGACAACGCGAAACATGCTTGAGGCTATAGAAATATCGAATTAACATTGCTGCTAAAAATATTACAAATTTGTTATTCATCTTTATTTTTACAAATTTATAAGCACTAAAAGGTACATTTTTGAATTTTTGAAATAACAAAGAAATATATTTATTTTATATTAATTAATTATGAGTAAAAACTTTACAGAAGAACTTTTAATTTTTTTGAGCAACTTAATATAAATATTCGAAAATTTTGAGCTGTTCAATTGAATCTTTTACAGTGGCTAAATTTTTCGAATGGCTGGTGTACTTCTTCAGGCCATTTCACGAGCAATGCTGGGCGAAAATAGAAATCAATCCAAATTTTCTCTAAAAGTCTTGTTTGAAGTATATTATAATCAAATGCTTAAGAAACAAATTTAATGCTTTCAAAAATATTTAGAAAAATTTTAAACAATTAACAATGTGTTTTTGACAAAAGAAATCGTAAATTTTGCACAAATTTTAAAACGTGGACCTCTGACACTTTATTATTATTTTGTAACTTCTGAAAAACTTACAAGTACATCTTTTCAATTATTTGCTAAAGTGTTGTTATATTGAGTCAATTTCAAAATTGAAAATATTTTAATTAAAATACAAATATCTTTTAACCGCATAAGATATATTTCTTATTTCACAAATAATTTTTAATTGCTTTTCCGAAGCTAAAAATCTATAAAATCGGTTGAGGTTTTTAACTGCTTCGAAAAATTTCCACAATCCGATTTGGACATTTTTGACAAACTGTACTGTCACAGGGTGTCAAAAAAAACATTTTCAAAAAGCTTAGATCTATTTTACATTTTTGATAGACATCATTTTGTATTTGTACCCCTAGTTCACTATATATATAGTAGTTGAAGTCGAAATACGCCAACCACGACAAGGCCCACTGAGTTATGCCCGACTTTCACGCTCTCATGAGAACTGTGTGCCAATAAAAGAGTGTTAAAACTCAGCTAGTCAAAATTTTCCGGCAACTTTTCGTACTGACTTTGTACAGAAAAGTACATGAAATTTTAGACATTAATTGTCTTGTACGAAGAGGTTATTAAAATAAATTTAGGCTTTTTTCATCAACTCAGACAAAAATTAATTTTCCGACAAATTTTTTTTACCAAAGTTCTTACATTTCATGTTCTTTTGTGTTGTTAGTTATATTTTTAATATTTTTGAGCATTATCCAAATATCGAAGTTGAAATCGATACTCATGAGGCTTATAATATCGAGCCTTAACCGCCAAAAAAATTTTTCGAAATATGAGTTATTTTCATCCAAGGCTTATTTTATTCCCCAAGATGTTGGCAAAGCTGTGTGTGAGTGTGAGCTTGGGTGTTGAGAGGAACAAGTAAGAGTGCATGCCATTATGTCAAACATAAAGTGGAAGAAATTGTGAGTGCGAGAGTTAAAAAGAAAATATATTAACGTATTTAAGATTTATGGGGAAATTCTTAAGAGCTTTCGAAAAAATATTTTCAATGTTTACTTGAACTTTTTTTTAAATTTATGTTTGTCTAAAGCAGTTTGATGCTGCACATATTGAAGTACATGCATACATACACCCACACAAAAAAAACTACTAATGTTAGCAATCAATTTAGTTCGTTTCTTCTTTATACAATCGTTTACTCGTATATCATTTATTAAAATATGAAGTCATTTCTGAAGCACATTAAATTTTGATACGGTCATAATTACAATTACAATTTTTGTTATACAAAAATATTTCCGAATAAAAGGTGGTTTTATTACAGGGCATAATAAAAGATTTCAAAAGGATTAAACATAAATAAATATTAAACTGTAGTTTTGAATGTTTCGATTTTCTAAGATTATTTATTGAACGCCAATCAATATGAAGGTTGTAAGGTAAACAAAATATAATCAAGATTAAATAAATATATTTCTTTAGACTTGTTTTTAACTGCCCACTATGGGAAATAACTGATTTTACACCAATTTTGGAAAATCAATTTTTTATCATATTACGACGTTTTGAGGTCCTGTTCATCATGACGGCTTATTTTACCATTAAACTTTACTTTAAGTTTTAAATCTATTGATAAAAGTAATTAAGTTCTCTTGTAAGAGAAGGAAGAAGACTATTCGATTTATTTTTATCTATAAAATAACTTTTTTTTTGCAGCTTTCGACACTAATTAAATTCCTAGCAAATCTAAATGAATTGTTGCTTGTAAATAGCCAATAACTAATTCCCTTTAAGGTCTGTTGTATATGCTCGCTTATTGCAACACAGCCATATGTTAGAAAATTATGTATTGAAGTTGCAGAAGAATTCATCATTTTAAGTAAATTTCTTGTAGACTTGCCTCTTGATAAAGAATTTTTTTAAATATCTTTATTGAATTGTATATTGCAAATTGAAAAATTTAAACTTTTTTTCTGAAAAACTAATTTTTTGGGTTATAACTATGTTGCAATAAAGGAGCAATATGTACAAATATATGCAATAGGCTTATGCGGAATGTAATGTAAATGTATTTGTATGTACAAATGTATCTTATGCTGCCAATATTTAACCACAACATCAATTACTTTGCAAATGACTTTTGCCATTTTTGCTCGTATGTGGGGATCACATGGTCACATTAAAAAAAATTCTGTATGTGATATAAATTTATGATATAAATTTTAGTAGCATTTAAAAACTGGATTAGTTTAGATCAATTAATTTTGAATGGGTTTTTAAAAGCTCTAAAGACAAAAAAAATTTTTTGAATTTGCATCGCAATTTTTTTTATCACTTATACATACATATATGTTTCATTCTTTTTCCCCTTCTCTCCATCAAGTTCAAGACTTGTGGGAAAGGTAGACCCCTTTGAAAGTTTAACTAAATTATTTAAAGTTTATTTTTGTTCTATTAAAATACACTACAAAACGTTTTCCAATACCAAATACATCAACGTTTAAAGTAATTTAATGAACTATTTGTTAATTGTGTTGTTGACTCTTTTCCACAGACAGGCAAATGAAATTCTCCCCTTTATAAATAAAAAAGCCAAACCAATGATTAAATATTAATTAGAGTTTCATTTATCAAATCTTATTGGCTACGGCTGGTTGAAGATGACTATGATGTTTTAAATAACACTTTGTATAATCGTATTTTCGTTAATAGAACAAAAATAAACTTTAAATAATTTAGTTAAACTTTAAAAGGGGTCTACCTTTCCCACAAGTCTTGAGCTTGATGGAGAGATGGGAAAAAACGAATGTAACAGAATACAGACTTTGATGTCTTTTGTTTTTTACTTCGTTATGTATAGTTACTTATTTCTTGGTATAGTGAAAATTTGTCAAAAGCATATTGAAGAGACTTTTTCAAATTAAACTTTTTCGTGTGCCAAAGAGAATACTTTAGATGTTAAAAAGTAATTATTTTTCCACAATGCCGACAGAAAATGTTCGATCGACAACTTGTATTGAAAACAACAATAAAATAAGAATTTTGTTTTTACTATAATTAATTTTTTAATTACTTTTTTATATTATTTAATTTAGTTATTAGTTCAAATGCTCTTCCAATTCGCTTTAAATTGCCCTATACCAACCGATCGATCCTAGTTTTGGAAAACTATATACAATTTCTCCTTAGCCCTATTTTAAAATAATAATACATATGTATATAAAAAGGTGTGCCCATTTACACGCAGAAGTATCTTATGTTTTAAGTTTCATGGAAATCGTTTGGATAGTTTGGGAAGGCAGACTTTGTCCCCTGCCCTCTTGGTGAGGGATATTCCAATTACAAGCGGCGAGAACAGTCACCTGGACAGTAAATTCATTATTTTGAAATCGAAATTTTTGCATTTTTCGATACATGTTTTCCAAATTTATAAGAAACTCGATTTCAAAAATATAATGAGTTAGGACCTTTCTATATTAAAGTAACGATACATAAGTTAGAGGCTTCAATTTAATTAGGAATAAAAAATTGGTTTAAAATGTTTTTGGCTCGTACCTCTCATAAAAAGCAAATATTTTACATTTTTACGTTTACATTTGAGAAAATCTAGTACTTATGAGATTTCGGGCAAAATGTAGTAGATATCCAGCAGATTTCCCATGCAAAATAAAATCCACTTCATCACTAGATTTTTATGGAATTCTACTTTATGTCTAGCAGTGCTTAATTATGCAGCCATTGGTTTTTTCAAAATTGTACTAAAAAGTAAATTTCTGTACTTAAAAAGGTGTGTGAATTAGCTAAATTGCAATTGCTTGGTTGTTGTTTTATTAAAAGTTTCAGTAAATGGTTTTTGTTTTGTATGCAAAATTTTGTTAAATATCAACAAAAAAACTAGGTGCGAACGATATATATTTTGATAAAGATTTCAATTTAAATCTACTAGATTTCATGCAATTGTAAATGTCCTTTAATAGTGAAAATTTTTTATCAATAAATTTAATTTGTAGTGCATGCAGCTGTACAGCAGCTGTAAATAAGACGCGTTTGGCAAAATGATCACAGCCATTCTCATACAAAATTAGTGCAAAAACTCGTTTTAGATTTTTCTGAGTTGTAAAACTTAGGTGAACTTAAAAGTATTTTCATTGCAATTGCAAATGAATGTCTAATGCATACATACATAAATATTTATTTCAAATTGAAATTAATTTTATTTTCAGATTGCTTTTCGTACAAACTAAATGATGAATGTAACTCCATCAATGGTACTTATTATCTGAGAACGTGTTACAATGCTACTTATGCTGAGGAACACAATATAACCGAAATGTCTCTACATGCTTTAAAAAAGGCGCCAGCAGAAGATTATTTCAAGTAAGATTACATATGTATATTTTTTCTAAGCATGTACAAACAAATCAGAGATTGAAAAAAAGTATCGTTTTAAGTTCTCGTTGAGTATTGGCCGTCAAACAACTATGAAAGACTATAATTAAAATTTGTAGACTCTGAGTATTAATCGGATACACATGCCTATATGCGGAGTATACTTACTCGTATACTTAGAGTACTGTAAGCTTGATAGAAAATATATGCGCGTACGAATTGTTTCCGCTATAATTACGATTATACGCAGTTTGTTTTTGTCCATCCGTTTAATAATTTTTTTGCATCGATCAAACGATTGCAAGCACGCAACCTTTTTCAGCCAATATATTTTTTCCCTAATAGTACATATTTATGTATTTTTTGATTAAACACAAGCATAGAATCCATGAATTTGTCCTCTATTATATTCGGTATACACAACGATGTATAAGTAAGTGCAAAAATATGAATAAAAAATATGAAAAAAAAACAATAAAAGCTCTTACCCCATTAACCAGGAAAATCGAATATCCAGAATGCTCCCGGTCACGGCCACTACGGATAATGGAGTCCTAACTGTATTTATTTTTTGAGTAATTATTGTCATTCTCTGTTACCACGTTTATACGCACGGCTTAATTGCAAATAAGACTGTAAATTGTTGCGCCATATTGTTGTTTTTATTGCGACTTACTAATTCAGAAAAATATTCACGATTAACACACTATTTGCAACTAAAATGCTTGAGGTTGCCACACTTACAAATGTTTCCTAATAAAAAACAATAAATTGATAAATATTCCACAAAAAAGCACTGATAGAAGAAAATAATGACAATAAAAACAAATTATTATTTGTTATTTTATACATTAATAAAATTTTTTGTAAACATAAGTAACATTTCTATAGAAGTGCTACCAAGTTTTTATACATTTACAATGCCGTGTAAAAAGTGAGTTAATTTATTTGCAAATATTTTTATTTGCAAATAGTGCTCGTATAAATGTAGTGTGAAGCAAGTTGAAAGCTTTTTATTTTTGCATTATATATCGCATCTTTATTGCAACATTGGCGGCATAACTTAAAAAGGCTAATTTTGTAGAAAATAAGTTTACAGTTTTCAGTTAATATACATACATACAACTCAACGAAATTATAAAAATATTTTCTTTATTTTTTTTTGAGATATTACCATAAAGGAGCCATTTGTATCTACTACACCAGCATGCATGCATTTAAACGTATTAAATTACTAATGATAAAATAAATTCTCTACAACCAAATTTATTATTGCAGCAATTACGTTTTGGGCTTATCTTCGGGCATTGAAGAGACGGGTGGCATAAAAATTTCTCTGGCCGCTTGTTTGCTCTGTGCATGGGTTATTGTGTTCTTGTGCCTCTGCAAAGGTGTACAATCGTCGGGCAAAGTTGTATATTTCACTGCTCTCTTCCCGTACTTGGTATTGGTAATATTGTTCTTTAGAGGAGTAACATTACCGGGTGCGGGTACAGGTATTCTATTTTATCTTACACCAGATTGGAAGCAACTTGCTAATGCCCAGGTAAAATATTAATTAATATTATAATGTTATAATCTAAGTAATGCTGTCCACTATTAGGTGTGGGGTGATGCAGCGGTGCAAATCTTTTTTGCTTTAAGTCCGGCCTGGGGTGGTTTAATAACTTTATCTTCTTATAATAAATTTTCTAATAATTGTTACAAGTATGTTGTGGTTGGAATTAAAACATAAGCAACTTCTTTTTTTAAATATTTAACATGTTTATAGGGATTCTTTGATAGTAGCCTTCTGCAATATAGCCACCTCCTTCTTTGCCGGTCTAGTGATATTTTCCATCATTGGTTTTTTGGCTCATGAGCTTGATGTTGAGGTAAAAAAGGTGGTAGATCATGGTGCTGGTTTAGCCTTTATTGTGTATCCCGAAGTGGTAACACGCCTGCCCGTTGCACCCGTTTGGTCGGTATTATTCTTTGTAATGCTTCTTACTTTAGGTTTGGACTCCCAGGTGAGTGTTCTTTTTTCTTATATTTCTTTTTTGTTTAAAGGTTAAATTTATATATGTAAATTTTCTTTGAAGTTTGCTTTAATGGAAACTGTTACTACTGCCATTTTGGATAAATTTCCGAATTTAAGACAATATAAAACATGGGTTGTGCTTTTTGTTGGTATTTTTGGCTATTTGGGTGGATTAGGTTTTACGACAAATGTACGTTTATATGTGCACATATCGCTCCTTTAGTGCAACATAGGCATAACTCAAAAAATATAGTTTTGCAGAGTACTCTAGCAAGATATAAAAATATTTGCTTATCTCAAGAGGTGCATGTTCAAGCATTTTATATGAAATTTGTGCACAAGATTAAATGTGATGTAACGATTTTTTCTGCATTATTTATTAACTACAAAAACACATTTTTTGAGATATGTATTACTATAACGCAGTAAATGAGCGATGTGTATATCGTGTCATAACCGTGGAAAAAGTCTAAGCGACATAATTTTCGAGCTAATTTGTTTTTACGAAAATCGATTATTTAAGATCGCAGATAATCCATTTTTGTCCAAAACGAAGTTCAACAAATATGTCACTTAAGCTTTTTTTGGCGGCCATTGCTCGATATTATGTTGTAAATTTATTTACTATTTTTAAAATTTTTTTTATACAGAGTGGCATGTATTGGTTACAATTAATGGATAAATATGCAGCAAATTGGTCTGTTTTACTAATTGCTATTTCCGAGTGCGTTTTAATTGCATGGATTTATGGCTCGCAACGTTTTTTGAATGATATTCAAGGAATGATTGGAAAACGTTCAAAAGTCTGGATTTGGTTTTGGTCCATAATGTGGCGTTTTATAACACCGGCTGCTTTATTGGTAACTCCAAATTTATTCTAATCTTTAACTTAAACTTATGCTAAATTTAATCGAACCATATATTTAATTTAATTTAATTTAAAATTACACTTAGTCTAACCTTGAGGCGGTAGTTGCTATTACGTAAACCTGGAACGTTGCCCGAACAGAACCCATTTTGATAAAACAATTTTGTGACAACCAATTCAACGAATGTAGTTTCCAGAATGTGGCCGCTTTCAAGTGTCAAAGTGCGCAAGTCCTTTACATACATATATATGTACATATGTATGTATGTATGTATATTTATTTGCTTATAAGCAATGTTACCAAAAAAATATATCCAAGCTGTATTTATGTGAATTTTCGAGCGTTTTCACACCTAAAGTTAAAACCTGGTTTTAACTTTGAAACCATAAATGGCTGATTTAGCGTTCACACTGCAAGTTTGATAAATTCAGGCTTTAAACGTTAAAACAAACTTTTATTAAAAACATATCAGTATGGAAACACTATTAAGCATATTCAGTTTTTAATATGAAAATACATATATTTATCTCGGTATGGAGACATTTTCGAACATATAATGTGTCACAGCCGTATATACCCTTTCTAAACCATACCAACAAATAAAAGAAAATCATTTTTAATTGCATATGTAAAATAAGGCTTGTTTTAAAATATCGCTATTGCGTTTTAGAACTACATAACATAAAAATCTGGCAATACTGAGAAAGGTTTCCGTTTCCGCAACATTTACGTAATAGTAATGAAGCCTTTAAGGAAAGCTAACGTTATCAAACCTTAGTTCATAACCGTACCTTAACTTTACTTTCCTGTATACATATAATCTAAAAGTTTAATACGTATTTTTTTTTGTCTTTTATTAAGTTTATCTTATTTTTCAATTGGTTCGAATATAAACCTGCCACTTATGGCACATACGTATATCCCCTATGGGCCGATGCTGTGGGCTGGATAGTTGGTCTTTTGCCAGTTTTAGTTATATTTTTAGTGGCATTCAAGCAAATCTATGATGGTCCATCACATTTAAGAATCAAGGATCGTATTATTCATCTTTTAAGGCCAACTGAGGAATGGGGTCCAGCAGGGAGACCCTGTTGCAATTTATATCCTGAACGTTATCAAAATGAAAATATGCATAGTTTAATGGAGGGAATAACTACAGAAGTAATACCCTACAATGACAACACCGACACTTATATAAGGGGTAGTAATGGCGGTAATGGTTGTGGCGAAACACAAAAGGACATGATGCAACTCTGAGAGCGAGTGATAGCATCAACATCTACATTTGTCCCCAAACAAAACAGTAATCTCACTATTACAGCTACTACTATTTCCAATATAGTCGGCAGAAATGACAAAGCTGATGAAACAACTAAATCTCTTGCAGTAGCAAGAGAAAGTGTAAGTTTTGCAATTTAAATTTTGATAACTAAGAGTATTTCAATTGACTTAAATATTTTATTAGCAAAATGATTACGCATCTACGGTGGCCATAAAAACAGCAACAGTCTCAGCACGCCTTCCTGGACCTAGTATATTAAAATCTAGTAAAACATGCGATACCACTAAACCTCCACCAGAGATAAGTCCCAGTAAACAGCCACTTATACAGGGAGAGCTAAGACCCAATGAAAGTGTGGTTTCTTTTCTAAATGAAAAGACTGCCCCCATAAAATCAATCGATTTTAATGGTGAAATAACCAAAGTTACTGCCACCTTAGTTATGCCACAAAAAACAGGGCTGACAACAACACAACCTAAAACTCCTGCAACCAAAACGACAGTGACAACTTCAAAACATCTAGTTGCGGGTACAGCCGAAAGTGGTAGGGAACTCAAAAGCTTAACCACATTTGCTACCACCACAACTAAGCCTGCCATAACAGATGTAGTCAGTACAAAAGTTGCTATTAGCACAACTATTGTGCCCATTGCCACAAACAATAATAATGTAATATTTGCGGTAACAATGTTGCCTTCAGTTACAACAACTGCTACAAAACCAGTCGCCACGCTAAGCAAAACTTCAACAACATCTTCAACAAATGCAACAACTACAAAAATACCAACAACAGCTACAACAAATGCAAATGTGGTCAGTTGTATAACGAAACCCTTAACTTCCGCTGCAAAACCAAACGATCAAATTGCAAACAAAACAATTGCTGCCAATAACACATTAAATTCAGCTACATTAGCTACGACAGATACAAAAACTATAACAAATGTAGTTCATAGTAGTAATAATAAATTGCCAACGAGTGCTTTGGCGTCCTCTTCACCGTTAAGTCCAACAAGTGCAAATCTTAAAACGTCAACTACAACACCAACTACCACAACAACAGCATCTTTGAAAAATCAAAATGCAACTATAACCTGCAAAACGCAAACAACTGTGGTAAACACATCTTCGATATCAAAAGTAACAGTGTCAACAAAACCACAAACTTTAGCTACAACTCAAACAACATCAATAAAATCAGAAATGTCAAATAAAATTGCAACAACGGCGAGCTCAGCTCAAAAACCTGTCATTTCTACAACAAAAGCAAAAACTCCTATAACGCTCCCAGTCACTTCCACAATAATTTCTGATAACAAACAACAAACTGCATCTGCTCAAACTGCAGACCCAGTAGTGAAAATCTGCACGGGAATGTTGCCACAAGCCGTGAAAACTACTAAAGCAACAACTGCTGCAACATTAGTGCCAAATATAGTTAGTACTACGTCTGTGACGTCGCATACTAAAAACTCTACTAAATCAACGACCTCATCTACCACACTTTCGCCTAAAGATTCAAACGCAACTACAAAAACCATTTCTTCAGCGGAAAGCGTCACTACAAAACTAAAGTCGTCGCAACAACTTAAAAATAAGCCATCTGTTTCAAATGAAAGTCCCTTAGCTGCCAAAATAACAGTAAGTGTAACAACGGCATCGCAATCACTCACCGTTACCGCATCACCATCATCCACTGCTACAAATGCTTCCAATATGACAATTAAAATTGCCAAAACTACTCTTGTTACTGCAAACGAGAAACCCATTAGCACAACAACAATACAAAAACCAACAACATTAAGTGCTACAATACCATCTGCTGTTACAACGACAACTACAAAACTTCAAACCACTATGACAGCAACAGCAACAGCAACAACTATCGCTACACCAACAACAAAACCAACCTCAGCGTTATCCACCACACTACCAAAGACTACAAAGTAGTTTATTTGTACTCGAAATTTAATTTCTTTACCGCAGATGTCACAAATGTTGCTTTAATGCATAAAAACTAATCAAGCACAGATGTGTGTACATAAGTAAATAATCTTAAGTAATAAATCGTCATTTTCTCACGTAAGTACTGGGTTTTAACCCCAAAAAGTTTACATAAAAATTATCTTAAAGAAATATTAAATTGCAATAGAATGCACTAGTACCTTGTTTATTAATACATAAGTATTTTATTTATTATTATTATAATTATTAGTACATACATACGTATTATTACTGTTACTCACTTTTGTGAATTGTCAAATTATACATACATACATATATTAGTTTTATTTTATTTTCCACTTTTTGCAATTTCTACGCAAAATATAAAAGGTATTCACGTCAACTCTTGCAACTGTCTAAAATGCATAATTGCACTTTCTGACGTGAGCAATCCAATTTGTTTAGTTGTCTATAAAGCAATACAATATGTACATATGCATGTACATATGCACGTAGATATATTGTACTCGTACTCGTGATTATTAAAAGATTTTGTTTAAATGCTGAAACAAAGTGTTAGAACTTTGCTGATTAGTTCTGTGATTAATCCACTAATAAAAATATCAATATTAATAATATTGATATTATTTAACAAAATTCTAATAACAGTTTGGTCATAGGTCTTTTGAAAATTACAAAATTATACATTTGTCATCTTAAAATCGAATTTGAATATTACTTTATAAATTCTAGCTAAGAATTTCTAAAATTTTTTTTAATTTTATAATTTTCTAATTAATTTATTTGTATCGAAAACATCTTCAACCACTTGTTTTTTCATTTAAAAGAAAAACATTTAGGTATTTCTGCGTTGTAATTTGGTGTATAGTTGATTTTATAAGTACTTTTTGTCCATTTTTGTTTTTGGATTGGCAATGCCATAAAAAGTTGCACAACTTTGCAAAATCTACTCTGGTAATCTTGCACTTACTCACACCCTGACAATTTTGCATCATTTGTGCAAAATAATTTTCTATGTAGTTGTTTTTTTTTTTTGAATTTTTTAAAAATTGTGCAATTTTGCTTCTCTGCAACAGTGCAACTTTTGACGTGAATACCTTTATAATTTTAGGGCAAAATCAACAGCTTTATTTTTTTTTATATAAAAAGTCAACTAAAATCAATCAATAATTTTAAAAGTATATTTTATTTTAGGGTGAAAATGGAAAGAACTATGTATGTATGATAATTCATATGCACATACTAGTGATGTGCTGATATTGATAGTCGTATTCGAACTCCCGAATATTCAACTAGTTTTAATCCTACTCGAATACTTCTCGAATAATAAAAAAATGTATGTGTAAATAAATAAATATGTACATAGAAGAAAAGCTGTCAGTGAGAGGGCTTCAACCACACGCTTGAGGTTTTTCAGAAATCAAATAACTCAACATAATGTACATTATGAAAGAAATTAATCTGATTTATTGTTGTTGCTGGTTAATAATAATAATTGTTTCCAATTCATTAGGGTCTTTTTGATCACTTTCTCCACTCTGCGACATGTAAAGCTATGCAGATGCGTTACTCTAGAACAAAACGTAGTTAAACTACGAAGTTTATTTTTTCTTTAGGTTAGGCTGCATAGGTTGCCAGTTTAAAGGTTAAACAGCCCACGGAGACCTGAAGAGGGGTAATTTGTTCTACGTTTCACTATTGGATTCATTGTTGATGACCGGATAAACGAGTTTATTCGTTGAGTGTCTAATGTCCTACAGCAGCGGACTGCCCAGTTAAATCAGCATTTTCTCAGAGAGCTTCCATGAAATTACCAGCACGTTCAGATTATATTGATATGTTCACAAAAGTTATTTAACTTTACCGTAGCTACAACTTTGCCAAAGTTGGAAGTTATTCCGAAAAAAGGAAAACAAATTTTTTCTTAATTTTTGCACAAAAAAGTGCAAGAAGAAATAATTTTTTTTGGCATAAGATGTTACCAAGATTTGTTGGGTAGACTCTTAGTTACATTATTGCTATGTATAGCTAAGCGCTATCACTAAGTATGAATTAGCTGCTGGCCAAAAACTGATGACACCATTTTTTGAGGGTGCACTGATTTTCGAAATCTTCGGAGGCCCATAAAAAAATTGGTCACCAAAATCGCCAAACTGGGTATAAAGTTTTACTACCCTTTAGTAGTACTATTGAATCTATACTGTCAGGACCGTGTGTTTTCCAAAAGTCTCAATTTGTTGCATAGTGTTATTATTTGTATCGACCACTTTGAGGCATGAACATATATCAAGACGGGACGAAGTGTTTTATTGTTTTGTGTATTCTATGCATTCTACATTTAAAATTATTAAATACATAGATACATACATATTTGCAAAACAAATTTTTAATTGGAAAAAAAGAAATCTCAAAAAAATAAAGACTCGAACCCAAAACATCACAACTTCGAAAATCTAACGACGCACAGTGAAAATTAGTACTAATTCAGCAGCGACGCAAAGCGAGGTATTGGTGTAGTTACTTTTCCACTTGTCAAATAAGTACATACCGCACATCCAGTTCAATAGTGACATAACGCAAAAAATTTCTTTTTTGCGTTAATAATGCAGAATAATAATGCATTTCGTATTTCATCTTGCATAAAAATTTCATATAAATAGATTTTACTATCATCTCGTGAGAGAAGAATATTTGTTCATGAGTTAATAATGCAAAATTATTCGGCATTTTGTATTTTATCTTGTGTAAAAATTTCATAGATTTACTACCACCCCGTGAGAGAAGAATATTGTTTTATGTCTTCATTGAGTTGTATGTAAATTGAAAACTTTAAGCGCGTTTTCTGCAAAAGTAGTTTTTTTTTTAGTTGTGACACTATTGAAGTAAATGAGCGATATGTACTTCACATTTATAAAAATAAAATTACCTATTTAAAATGTACTTATATGTATCACACAAAAATACACAAACTAATCAATTTATATCATTGTATGAGTTTTAAGATTTTCTTTCTTTTTAAATAATATCCAATAATTTTAAGCCATAATTCATTTCACATGTTGTTTGATATTGGCACCACTGTTGTATTTTTTTAAAGAGAAGTAACCAGTAACAGTTGTTTATGGTTATGGCGAAAAACCAAAATTCAATTGGTTTGTCCCGGTTCACACACTTCAACTTTTGTTGATCAATTCGTAATTCAGCTGTAAGAAAAAAAGAGATATTTGTATTTATTTCAGCTGAATTACGAGTTTATCAACAAAAGTTGAAGTGTTTGAACCAAGACTATGCTTATGTCTATGGCTATGGCGTTATGGCGAGTCAACTATAATCAAATACATTGTTGTCCATAAGTTTGGTTGGAACAGCTGTTTTGCATGGTAATGGTTACGGCACGTTTAATTGAACGATTGCCGTTGCGAATGTGCTTATTACTTGAGTTTCGCACAATAGGTATGCGTATTTTACTTATTTTACTGCAATTTCGAAGGGTTAAAAAGTAAACCTGAATATGTGACTATTTTTTATTTTATTTTTTTTTCGAATTGTACATTATTTTAAATACACGTACATACAAGTTTATAGCACAATATTTGCCAGGAAATGAGAAGTTAGTTTCTTCGAATACTTAAATAGAAGAAATATGCATACTTATAATGAAAAAATTACGAATTGAAACAATTGTCAACAATAATTAACAATAAAAAGTACCTTCAACATAATAGTGTTTTTGTTTTTAAATTGAATTATTTTCTGAAATGAAATTTTTTTAAATATTTAAATACATATGTATGTACATTGTAAATATTAAAAAAATATGTTTTGATATGTTTTTTAGTGTTAGAGACAGAGAAAAATAATAATAAGTATATACATATATTGAAATAAATGAAACCTTAACATTGTTTAAAATAAATATGAAAATTTTTAATATATTGTGATATTTTGTTTATTTTATAGTATTTTATGTTGTTGAAAAGAAAATTATTAAATTTTTTTATATAAAACTTTATAAACTGTTAGTTAAGAACGGAAAGAAGAATTAAATTAATATAAACAAATAAAATAAATTATATATTATATACATATAATAAATGTGATTAATGTTATATTTTTAGATTTTAGTCCTAGATATATACGTACCTACATACACACATATATGCCAACATATTTGAAAAATATACCTTACATTTATATAAAAAAAACAAATAAACAAAGAAAAGTAAATGAACTTAGGAAGTTTAAAATTATTACAAAAAACAAATTAATTAATTATTGTGTACCTTTGATGTTGAATGTTTAGTTAATTGAAAACAAATATATACATACATATGTATATGCAAGTATTAATACTGTATAGGAACTCAAACCCATTTATAAGTAACTTCAAACTGGTTTTTTAATCTACATAGTAGATTAAGTGACTTTTTTCCTTGTCGCCGACTCACTATTTTAACATAGGCATGTCATAGGCGGTAGTCAATTGTCCATCTCTGCGTGACTTAAATTGACTACTAACTACTTATTTTTCAATCAAGTTGAAGTCAATTTTAATACATATTATAGTTAAATAAATATATACATATACATATGTATATATATGTACATATACATATGTATATATATGCACATATACATATGTATATCAAATTTATAATGTATATATATTTATATATAGAAATAATTAGTATTTTTATATTTAAAATAAAAATACATGCATACATGTATGTATTGCTCATAGAAAATATTGTACATATTAGTATTGAAATTATTTAGATTTTTTTTATCAACACAAACATTTGACGTTTGACTTCATGGCATGCTTCTTTTGTTTTTTTTATTTTCTTTTCATTTACTTATTTTGCTTTTATTTATTTCTTACGTGTGGTTCTATGCAATATGTTTGGTTGATATCTGCATGAGATTTAAACTAATTTGTAGTCACTTGCAAAATAATTAATTTATAGCTAGTGTTTTTTATCAACCGATTATTTTATTTACTGCAGGGTAGTTATGTATATATAAAATTTTAAAATAATTTACCCACATATACTACATACATATGTATGTACGTACATATGATTTATTAATCATTTTTGTTCAGTTAAAGTTTATTTTTATATTGCATTACAGGCCGTTTGACTTTAAATAACAAAAAATATAAAAAATTTCATTGTCAGTACAAATTTAGTGCAACTTTGTGTCAATAATCATTAAAATATGGTGGTTATTAAAATTGTTATTGCATGTTATTGCAGTGTGTCCATGTATGGTAATTATCTGACAAAGAAAATATGGTAACATTATGCCCAGCAAAAATGTTCGTACAGAAAACATCTGGTTAGCTCTAAAGGTAACGGCACGGTAATTATTTTCTGTGTTTTGTGCATTTTTATATTCGTTTGATATCGCATGCCGTAATTCACCTCCTGATGAAGTTTAATCCACTAGTTTTCTGAGATGAATCAAACAGTTTAACCAGTTATTTCAATGTCCATGTGTATAAATGCATACATACATATATACATATATGCATATACATATGTATGTATCTACATATACATATATAGGTAATATAAAAACATATAACGTTACTTAAAAATAATGGCTGTTAAGATTAGGTAAATAAACTAAATATATAGTACATACATAATACAAACACTATACCATAAGCTATAAGCAGAAATATTTTTATTAAAAAAAAATTAATAGCCCGTCCCAAAGTAAATGTTCGTTCGAAAGTTTATATTAGCTGCCTTATTCATAAAAAATAATTCAGGTTTACTAAGCGCTTATTTAACATATTTCTATGGGAAATTTGTCAAATAAAGCTGTAATAAACCTAAAATATTTTTTATGAATTAGACCGTAGAAATATAAAAAAATTTTCATAGTTTTTATTGTTATTTTTAATATAAATTATCGAAAAAAGTTTTCTTTCGATATCGAATGCTGCGGACAGGCTGCAAATGCAAAAAATAAAATAACTCAAAATATTTAATATTAGTAATATTGAATTTATTAAGATAATTTACAAAAATAAGAAATAAAAAATGTGTGCACACACCCACAGTTGTCAATTCTGTTTTATGTTAAAAACTTTAATAATTTACGTTGAATTTATCAAATTATGTACTTTAAAAAAGTATATAATGATTTAATAAAGGGAAAACAAACATCAATATGTAAGTAAAATGAAAAAAAGCACGAGCTTGTTTCTTGTATTAAATTAGTATAATCATATCTACTATGTTAGTATACTTTATTAAATGAAAACAAAAACTATTATACTTTACCCACCTTTTATATTGTTATACATTAGAATACTATTAAAGAAAAAAAAACGAAGTTGGTTCAAATTGTGTAACGTTTTAATTTCATTAACAAGTACTGTACTTATTTAGAAAAAATATTGCCACGTGTTTTAAAAATTTCAAATAAATTTTATTACCATAGATATAAAGCTATGATGAATATTGGTTGAAAAAAATTCCCCTTATCTTGGTTGGCGTAATTCGACTTCGACTAAGACATTTTTGTTCCTAGATTAAAGCAGCATTTCTTCTTTACAGGCATGTTATGAAAATCACATTTTTCAAATCACATGTGATTTTGAAAGTAATAATGGTCCTGCAGACGTTTTTAAAATCAGTAATAATATTTGAAAAATTAAAAAAAGGGTAAAAAATATCGGATTACCATTATTACTTTTAAAATCACATGTGACTTGAAAAATTTGATTTTCGGAACATCTAAGAATAAAATGTTGTAGTGAATGCTTTGTGTTCAGAACAAATCTAGTTTACTTGCAGGTGGTATAGACAAAATTTATCAAAAACTACAATATTTACTTAGGCAAAGTAATAAATTGAATTGAATAAAAAAATTTAAATGTTGTTTTTGCAGAATTAGTTTGTTATGAATAATATAAACAAAAATAGGAAACACTTTTTAAATAACTTTATTAATGATGATACTAAAGTGACTTGTTTTTTTTTCGAAATTCAGTTCGAATTTTTTTCAACATATAACACTTTGGTTAATCGTCTTGTATAATGCTTTGGCAGATAAGTGAAAGTGTCAATAAATTTAATGAATTTTTTTTTTCTTTAATTTTTCTTGGTTATGTTGGCTATCATTCAGGTACATATGTATATGATGGAAATTAATTTTTAATAAAAACTATTCGATTTAATATACAAAAAAAAATTACTTTAAAAATATCACATATCTCTAAAACAAATTACATATTTCAAAATCATTCGCTTTCCATTATATACCTGATTGATTTCGATTAAATTAGATTGAATAATAAACTAATACCTCCAAGACTTCATTTTATAAAAGAAAAAATCATTAAATATATTGCTACCTCCTTTAATATTGGTTGGTGCACTTCAGTTATTTTTCTTTTGTAAAAGATACAAATTTAGTTGCAGCCAAAATTTAACTTTTAAATTGAAACTTAGAAAATAATTTTCATTATGATTGAAATATGTAAATACGAATTTTTAAAACTAAAAATTAAAACAAAAGCAGCAATTAATCTAAAGGTAAAGCTCAAGAGTATATATAATATCTGCCTTATTCATAAAAAATATTTTAGGTTTATTACAGGTTTATTTTACAAATTTCCCATAGAAATACATCAAATAAGGGCTTAATAAACCTGAAATATTTTTTATGAATAATGCAGTATGTATTTTAAAATAAATATATGAATTTCCGTTAAGCAATACGTTGTGTTATTTTATTTTACAAAAAAAGGTAAAAATATTTCAAAACTTGAAAATGTATGTATGTGGGTAAAAAATACTAGTATGAAAGAAATTACATGCATGTAAATGAAAAAAGAATATATACTCGTACATACTATAAAATAGCTATCAAGAAAGTAATAATAAATAATTAAATTTAAGATGTGTGTTAAATTTTGTTGTTTAATCGAAACAGTATTAGTTAATTAACTTAACAGAATAAAAATTTTAAACCATGTCCTAAAGAAAGAACACAACCCTAAGCTAGTGAATTACGATAATTATATGCAGACAAATATTATTAATAATAATTAATTATTAATACATATAGAACATATAATTAAGAAATAATTACAGACATACTATGTATATGTATGTATATTCAATATATAAAGAAACAACATTTAAAAAATGGAAAGATATGTATTAATTATTATAAGTATTAGGGCCAATTTCACTAACTCTATTTAAACATCAATTCACATTTAAATGTCGATTTTCATGAATTTTTGTATGGCAAAATTACTTTTAAAAAATTGAATTGATATTTAAATAAGTTGGTGAAATTGGCTCTTAGACATTTAAAATCAAAATATATTTATGAGTTTTAAACCAATAAAAAATTCTTAGTAATTTCTTAAGAACTTAAAGAAGAAACATTTATGTGAGTATAACGTACATACATATCAATGACAAATTAAACTATTACTTTGTTCATTTATGCATTTCTCCAGATACCAGAAATATGATTTTTAAAATTTTTTACTATCGGCACAATGTACCGATTTTCGCCGGCTCACTGTAATACAGTCATAAGTAATAAACCAAATTGACTTATTTCTCAATTGATTCCAGAATAAGTCTATAGGGCCTTATTACCAATGCAGTGTAATACAATTATGACCTTATAGTAGACCAGAAATTAAGAGTACAAACAATGTACCTAGAAAATTGTAATATGTACATATGTATGTATATCATATTAAATTTTTCTCTATGAAATATGTATAATTAATTTTTTGCAGAAAAATAGACGATCTATAGTCTATTAAATTTTTTGCATGAAAAATAGACGATTTATAGTACATTTAATTTTGTGCATAAAAAATTATGTTAAAAATGGACAATGTATAGTCCATTTAATTTTTTTTTTTTTATAAAAAATTACGATGTAAAGTCCATTAATTTTTTTGTATGAAAAATTTTTTTCCATGGACTACACGTCCATTAAATTTTTTGCATAAAACCTGGACGATATATTGTCCATTAAATCTTTAGAATGAAAAATGGGCGGTGTAAAGTCCAATTAATTTTTTGCATAAAAAATTACGATGTATAGACCATTGTATATATTACATGAAAAAGTGGACGATTAGTCTATTAAATTTTTGGCATAAAAAATCCCCGATGTATAGTCCATTAAATTTTTGGCATGAAAATTTTTTTTTGCATGAAAAATGGACAATGTATTGTGCATTAAATCTTTGGCATCAAAAATATACGATGTATAGTCCATTTAATTTTTTTCATGAAAAATGGACAATGTTACGTCCATTAAATTTTTAGCATAAAACATGGACGATGTATATAATACATTAAATTTTTGGAATGAAAAATTTTTTGCATAAAAATAGACGATGTATTTTCCATTAAATATTTGGCATGAAAAATGTGCGATGTATAGTCCATTTAATTTTTTGCATGAAAAATCGACGATGTATGGTCCATCTAATTTTTCCCATAAAAAATTACGTTTAAACTGGACAATGTATAGTCCATTTATGTTTTTGCATCAAAAATGAGCGATGTATAGTCCATTTAATTTTTTGCATGAAAAATCGACGATGTATGGGTCCATTTAATTTTTTCCATAAAAAATTACGTTTAAAATGGACATTTATGTTTTTGCATCAAAAATGACGATGTATAGCCCATACAATTTTTGGCATGGAAAATTTTTTTCCATGAAAAATTAACAATGTATTGTCCACTCAATATTTGGCATCAAAAATATACGATGTGTAGTCCATTTAATTTTTTGCATGAAAAATGGACAATGTTACGTCCATTAGATTTTCAGCATAAAACTTGGACGATGTATACTATATAGTACATTAAATTTTTGGCATGAAAAATTTTTTCCATAAAAAATAGAAGATGTATTGTCCATTAAATATTTGGTATGAAAAATAAGCGATGTATAGTCCATTAAATATTTGGCACGAAAAATGAGCGAAATATAGTCCATTTAATTTTTTCCATAAAAAATGACGTTTAAAATGGACAATGTATAGTCCATTTATGTTTTTGCATCAAAAATTATGTATAGCCCATTAAATTTTTGGTATGAAAAATTTTTGTGCATGAAAACTGGACAATGTTAAGTCCATTAAATTTTTAGCATAAAACATGGACGATGTATATAGTACATTAAATAGTTGGCATGAAAAATTTTTTGCATAAAAAATATACGATGTATAGTCCATTAAATAATTGGCATGAAAAATGAGCGCTGTATTCCATTAAATTTTTTGACATAAAAAATCGACGATGTATAGTCCATTACATTTTTAGCATGAAAAATTTTTTTGCATGAAAAATGGACAATGTATTGTCCATTAAATCTTTAGCGTCAAAAATATACGATGTATAGTTCATTTAATGTTTTGCATGAAAAATCGACGATGTATGGTCCATTTAACGTTTTCCATAAAAAATTACGTTTATAATGGACATTTATGTTTTTGCAGCCAAAATTTAATTTTTTGCATGAAAAAATTACTTTTCAAATGGACATTTATGTTTTTGCATCAAAAATTACGATGTATAGCCATTAAATTTTCGGCATGAAACATTTTTTTGCATGAAAACTCGACAATGTATTGTCCATTGAATCTTTGGCATCAAAAATATACGTTATATAGTCCATTTAATTTTTTGCATGAAAAATGGACAATGTTAAGTCCATTAAATTTTTACCATAAAACATGTACGATGTATATAGTACATTAAACTTTTGGCATGAAAAATTGTTTGCATAAAAAATAGACGATGTATTGTCCATTAAATAATTGGCATGAAAAATGAGCGATGTATATTCCATTTAATTTTTTGTATGAAAAATCGACGATGTCCATTAAATTTTTTGGCATAAAAAATTACGTTTAAAATGGACATTTATGTTTTTGCATCAAAAATGACGATGTATAGCCCATTAAATTTTTGGCATGGAAAATTTTTATGCATGAAAAATGGACAATGTATTGTCCATTAAATCTTTGGCATCAAAAATATACGATGTATAGTCCATTTAATTTTTTTCATGAAAAATGGACAATATTAAGTCCATTAAATTTTTAACATAGTACATTAAATATTTGGCATGAAACATTTTTTGCATAAAAAATAGACGATGTATGGTCCATTTAACTTTTTGCATAAAAAAATTACTTTTAAAATTGATATTTATGTTTTTGCATCAAAAATGACGATGTATAGCCCATTAAATTTTTGGCATGGAAAATTTTTTGCATGAAAAATGGACAATGTATTGTCCTTTAAATCTTTGGCATCAAAAATATACGATGTATAGTCCATTTAATTTTTTTCATGAAAAATGGACAATATTAAGTCTATTAAATTTTTAGCATAAAACTTGGACGATGTATATAGTACATTAAATTTTTGGCATGAAATATTGTCCATAAAATAATTGGCATGCAAAATGGGCGATGTATATTCCATTTAATTTTTTGTATGAAAAAACGACGATGTCCATTAAATTTTTTGGCATAAAAAATCGGCGATGTATAGTCCATTACAATTTTAGCATGAAAAATTTTTTTGCATGAAAAAGGGACAATGTATTGTCCATTAAATCTTTGGCGTCAAAAATATACGATTATAGTCCATTTAATTTTTTGCATGAAAAATGGAAAATGTTACGTCCATTAAATTTTTAGCATAAAACATGGACGATGTATATAGTACATTAAATTTTTGGCATGAAAAATTTTTTGCATGAAAAATCGACGATGTATGGTCCATTTAATTTTTTCCATAAAAAATTACGTTTAAAATGGACAATGTATTGTCCATTTAAGTTTTTGCATCAAAAATGGCGATGTATAGCCCATTAAATTTTTGGCATGGAAAATTTTTTTCCATGAAAAATTAACAATGTATTGTCCACTCAATATTTGGCATCAAAAATATACGATGTATAGTCCATTTAATTTTTTGCAATGTTACAGCCATTAAATTTTTAGCATAGAAAATCGACGATGTATAGTCCATTACATTTTTAGCATGAAAATTTTTTTGCATAAAAATAGACGATGTATTGTCCATTAAATATTTGGCATGAAAAATGAGCGATGTATAGACCATTTAATTTTTTGCATGAAAAATCGACGATGTATGGTCCATTTAATATTTTCCATAAAAAATTACGTTTAAAATGGATATTTATGTTTTTGCATCAAAAATGACGATGTATAGCCCATTAAATTTTTGGCATGGAAAATTTTTATGCATGAAAAATGGACAATGTATTGTCCATTAAATCTTTGCCATCAAAAATATACGATGTATAGTCCATTTAATTTTTTTCATGAAAAATGGACAATGTTAAGTCCATTAAATTTTTAGCATAAAACATAGACGATGTATATAGTACATTAAATTTTTGGCATGAAATAATGTCCATTAAATAATTGGCATGAAAAATGGGCGATGTATATTCCATTTAATTTTTTGTATGAAAAATCGACGATGTCCATTAAATTTTTTGGCATAAAAAATGGACAATGTTAAGTCCATTAAATTTTTATCATAAAACATGGACGATGTATATAGTACATTAAATTTTTGGCATGAAAAATTTTTTGCATAAAAAATAGACGATGTATTGTCCATTAAATATTTGGCATGAAAAATGAGCGATGTATAGTCCATTTAATTTTTTGCATGAAAAATCGACGATGTATCGTCCATCTAATTTTTTCCATAAAAAATTACGTTTAAAATGGACAATGTATAGTCCATTTATGTTTTTGCATCAAAAATGACGATGTATAGCCCATTAAATTTTTGCCATGGAAAATTTTTATGCATGAAAAATGGACAATGTTTTGTCTATTAAGTCGTTGGCATCAAAAATATACGATCTATAGTCCATTTAATTTTTTGCATGAAAAATGGACAATGTTAAGTCCATTAAATTTTTAGCTTAAAACATGGACGATGTATATACATAGTACATTAAATTTTTGGCATGAACAATTTTTTGCATCAAAATAGACGATGTATTGTCCATTAAATATTTGGCATGAAAAATGAGCGATGTATAGTCCATTTAATTTTTTGCATGAAAAATCGACGATGTATGGTCCATTTAATTTTTTTCATAAAAAATTACGTTTAAAATGGACAACGTATAGTCCATTTAAGTTTTTGCATCAAAAATGACGATGTATAGCCCATTAAATTTTTGGCATGGAAAATTTTTTTCCATGAAAAATTAACAATGTATTTATTGTCCACTCAATATTTGGCATCAAAAATATACGATGTATAGTCCATTTAATTTTTTGCATTAAAAATGGACAATTTTAAGTCCATTAAATTTTTAGCATAAAACATGGACGATGTATATAGTACATTAAATTTTTGGCATGAAAAATTGTTTGCATAAAAAATAGACGATGTATTGTCCATTAAATAATTGGCATGAAAAATGAGCGATTTATATTCCATTTAATTTTTTGCATGAAAAATGGACAATGTTAAGTCCATTAAATTTTTACCATAAAACATGTACGATGTACATTAAATTTTTGGCATGGAAAATTGTTTGCATAAAAAATAGACGATGTATTGTCCATTAAATAATTGGCATAAAAAATGATCGATGTATATTCCATTTATATTTTTGTATGAAAAATCGACGATGTCCATTAAAGTCCATTACAATTTTAGCATGAAAAATTTTTTTGCATGAAAAAGGGACAATGTATTGTCCATTAAATCTTTGGCGTCAAAAATATACGATGTATAGTCCATTTAGTTTTTTGCATGAAAAATCTACGATGTATGGTCCATTTAATATTTTCCATAAAAAATTACGTTTTAAATGGTCATTTATATTTTTGCCCATTAAATTTTCGGCATGAAAAAATTTTTTCCATGAAAACTGGACAATGTATTGTCCATTAAATCTTTGGCATCAAAAATATACGATGTATAAGTCCATTTAATTTTTACCATGAAAAATGGACAATGTTACGTCCATTAAATTTTTAGCATAAAACATGGACGATTTATATATATAGTACATTAAATTTTTGGCATGAAAAATTGTTTGCAATTATTTAAAGGGACTATGTATTGTCCATTAAATCTTTGGCATCAAAAATATACGATGTATAGTCCATTTAATTTTTTGCATGAAAAATGGACAATGTTGAGTCCATTAAATTTTTAGCATAAAACATGGACGATGTATATAGTACATTAAATTTTTGGCATGAAAAATTGTTTGCATAAAAAATAGACGATGTATTGTCCATTAAATAATTGGCATGAAAAATGAGCGATGTATATTCCATTTAATTTTTTGTATGAAAAATCGAAGATGTCCATTAAATTTTTTCGCATAATAAATCGACGATGTATAGTCCATTACAATTTTAGCATGAAAAATTTTTTTGCATGAAAAAGGGACAATGTATTGTCCATTAAATCTTTGGCATCAAAAATATACGATGTATAGTCCATTTAATTTTTTGCATGAAAAATGGACATTGTTAAGTCCATTAAATTTTTAGCATAAAACATGGACGATGTATATAGTACATTAAATTTTTGGCATGAAAAATTGTTTGCATAAAAATAGACGATGTATTGTCCATTAAATCTTTGGCATCAAAAATATACGATGTATAGTCTATTTAATTTTTTCCATGAAAAATGGACATTGTTAAGTCCATTAAATTTTTAGCATAAAACATGGACGATGTATATAGTACATTAAATATTTGGCATGAAAAATTTTTTGCATAAAAAATAGACGATGTATTATTGTCCATTAAATATTTGGGACGAAAAATGAGCGATATAGAGTCCATTTAATTTTTTGCATGAAAAATCGACGATGTATGGTCCATTTAATTTTTTGCATAAAAAAATTACGTTTAAAATGGACATTTATATTTTTGCATCAAAAATCCCCGATGTATAGCCCATTAAATTTTCGGCATGAAAAATTTTTTTGCATGAAAAATGGACAATGTATTGTCCATTAAATCTTTGGCATCAAAAATATACGATGTATAGTCCATTTAATTTTTACCATGAAAAATGGACAATGTTACGTCCATTAAATTTTTAGCATAAAACATGGACGATGTATATGTATAGTACATTAAATCTTTGGCATGAAAAATTTTTTCCATAAAAAATAGACGATGTATTGTCCATTAAATATTTGGGACGAAAAATGAGCGATATAGTGTCCATTTAATTTTTTCCATGAAAAATCGACGATCCATTATTTTTTTGGCATAAAAAATTTTTTGCCACGAAAAATTAAAGATGCTTAGCTCATTTAGTTTTTTGCATGAAAAATAGACGATTTTTTGCATAAAAAAGGATGATGTGGATTCCATTTAATTTTTTCATAAATTTTTTTTCACGAAAAAAAGACGATTATAGTCCATTATTTTTTTTGCATAAAAAATTTTTTGCCATGAAAAATGAACGATGCTTAGCTCATTTAGTTTTTTGCATGAAAAATAGACGATTTTTTGCATAAAAAAAGGATGATGTGGATTCCATTTAATTTTTTCATAAATTTTTTTTCACGAAAAAAAGACGATGTATAGTCCATTATTTTTTTTGCATAAAAAATTTTTTGGCATGAAAAATGAACGATGCTTAGCTCATTTAGTTTTTTGCATGAAAAATAGACGATTTTTTGCATAAAAAAAGGATGATGTGGATTCCATTTAATTTTTTCATAAATTTTTTTTCACGAAAAAAAGACGATGCCCATTATTTTTTTTTCATAAAAAATTTTTTGGCATGAAAAATTAACGATGCTTAGCTCATTTAGTTTTTTGCATGAAAAATAGACGATTTATTGCATAAAAAAAGGATGATGTGGATTCCATTTAATTTTTCATAAATTTTTTTTCACGAAAAAAAGATTATTTTTTTTTCATAAAAAATTTTTTGGCATGAAAAATTAACGATGCTTAGCTCATTTAGTTTTTTGCATGAAAAATAGACGATTTTTTGCATAAAAAAAGGATGATGTGGATTCCATTTAATTTTTTCATAAATTTTTTTTCACGAAAAAAAGACGATAGTCCATTATTTTTTTTGCATAAAAAATTTTTTGCCATGAAAAATGAACGATGCTTAGCTCATTTAGTTTTTTGCATGAAAAATAGACGATTTATTGCATAAAAAAAGGATGATGTGGATTCCATTTAATTTTTTCATAAATTTTTTTTCACGAAAAAAAGACGATGTATAGTCCATTATTTTTTTTGCATAAAAAATTTTTTGCCATGAAAAATAAACGATGCTTAGCTCATTTAGTTTTTTGCATGAAAAATAGACGATTTTTTGCATAAAAAAAGGATGATGTGGATTCCATTTAATTTTTTCATAAATTTTTTTTCACGAAAAAAAGACGATAGTCCATTATTTTTTTTGCATAAAAAATTTTTTGCCATGAAAAATGAACGATGCTTAGCTCATTTAGTTTTTTGCATGAAAAATAGACGATTTATTGCATAAAAAAAGGATGATGTGGATTCCATTTAATTTTTTCATAAATTTTTTTCACGAAAAAAAGATGATGTATAGTCCATTATTTTTTTTGCATAAAAAACTTTTTGGCATGAAAAATGAACGATGCTTAGCTCATTTAGTTTTTTGCATGAAAAATAGACGATTTTTTGCATAAAAAAGGATGATGTGGATTCCATTTAATTTTTTCATACATTTTTTTTCACGAAAAAAAGACGATGTATAGTCCATTATTTTTTTTGCATAAAAAATTTTTTGCCATGAAAAATAAACGATGCTTAGCTCATTTAGTTTTTTGCATGAAAAATAGACGATTTTTTGCATAAAAAAAGGATGATGTGGATTCCATTTAATTTTTTCATAAATTTTTTTTCACGAAAAAAAGACGATGTATATATAGTCCATTATTTTTTTTGCATAAAAAATTTTTTGGCATGAAAAATGAACGATGCTTAGCTCATTTAGTTTTTTGCATGAAAAATAGACGATTTATTGCATAAAAAAAGGATGATGTGGATTCCATTTAATTTTTTCATAAATTTTTTTCACGAAAAAAAGACGATGTATAGTCCATTATTTTTTTTGCATAAAAAATTTTTTGCCATGAAAAATAAACGATGCTTAGCTCATTTAGTTTTTTGCATGAAAAATAGACGATTTTTTGCATAAAAAAAGGATGATGTGGATTCCATTTAATTTTTTCATAAATTTTTTTTCACGAAAAAAAGACGATGTATATATAGTCCATTATTTTTTTTGCATAAAAAATTTTTTGCCATGAAAAATGAACGATGCTTAGCTCATTTAGTTTTTTGCATGAAAAATAGACGATTTATTGCATAAAAAAAGGATGATGTGGATTCCATTTAATTTTTTCATAATTTTTTTTTTCACGAAAAAAGACGATGTAACGATGTCCATTATTTTTTTTGCATAAAAAATTTTTTGCCATGAAAAATGAACGATGCTTAGCTCATTTAGTTTTTTGCATGAAAAATAGACGATTTTTTGCATAAAAAAAGGATGATGTGGATTCCATTTAATTTTTTCATAAATTTTTTTTCACGAAAAAAAGACCATTATTTTTTTTGCATAAAAAATTTTTTGGCATGAAAAATGAACGATGCTTAGCTCATTTAGTTTTTTGCATGAAAAATAGACGATTTTTTGCATAAAAAATGATGATGTGGATTCCATTTAATTTTTTCATAAATTTTTTTTCACGAAATAAAGACGATGTATAGTCCATTATTTTTTTCATAAAAAATTTTTTGGCATGAAAAATGAACGATGCTTAGCTCATTTAGTTTTTTGCATGAAAAATAGACGATTTTTTGCATAAAAAAAGGATGATGTGGATTCCATTTAATTTTTTCATAAATTTTTTTCACGAAAAAAAGACGATGTATAGTCCATTATTTTTTTTCATAAAAAATTTTTTGGCATGAAAAATTAACGATGCTTAGCTCATTAGTTTTTTGCATGAAAAATAGACGATTTTTTGCATAAAAAAAGGATGATGTGGATTCCATTTAATTTTTCATAAATTTTTTTTCACGAAAAAAAGACGATTATTTTTTTTTCATAAAAAATTTTTTGGCATGAAAAATTAACGATGCTTAGCTCATTTAGTTTTTTGCATGAAAAATAGACGATTTTTTGCATAAAAAAGGATGATGTGGATTCCATTTAATTTTTTCATAAATTTTTTTTCACGAAAAAAAGACGATGTATAAAAAAATTTTTTGCCATGAAAAATGAACGATGCTTAGCTCATTTAGTTTTTTGCATGAAAAATAGACGATTTTTTGCATAAAAAAAGGATGATGTGGATTCCATTTAATTTTTTCATACATTTTTTTTCACGAAAAAAAAGACGATGTATAGTCCATTATTTTTTTTTCATAAAAAATTTTTTGGCATGAAAAATGAACGATGCTTAGCTCATTTAGTTTTTTGCATGAAAAATAGACGATTTTTTGCATAAAAAAAGGATGATGTGGATTCCATTTAATTTTTCATAAATTTTTTTTCACGAAAAAAAGACGATTATTTTTTTTTCATAAAAAATTTTTTGGCATGAAAAATTAACGATGCTTAGCTCATTTAGTTTTTTGCATGAAAAATAGACGATTTTTTCCATAAAAAAGGATGATGTGGATTCCATTTAATTTTTTCATAAATTTTTTTTCACGAAAAAAAGACGATGTATAAAAAAATTTTTTGCCATGAAAAATAGACGATTTTTTGCATAAAAAAAGGATGATGTGGATTCCATTTAATTTTTTCATACATTTTTTTTCACGAAAAAAAGACTATGTATAGTCCATTATTTTTTTTTCATAAAAAATTTTTTGGCATGAAAAATGAACGATGCTTAGCTCATTTAGTTTTTTGCATGAAAAATAGACGATTTTTTCCATAAAAAAAGGATGATGTGGATTCCATTTAATTTTTTCATAAATTTTTTTCACGAAAAAAAGACGATGTATACCATTATTTTTTTTCATAAAAAATTTTTTGCCATGAAAAATGAACGATGCTTAGCTCATTTAGTTTTTTGCATGAAAAATAGACGATTTATTGCATAAAAAAAGGATGATGTGGATTCCATTTAATTTTTTCATAAATTTTTTTCACGAAAAAAGACGATGTAACGATGTCCATTATTTTTTTTGCATAAAAAATTTTTTGGCATGAAAAATGAACGATGCTTAGCTCATTTAGTTTTTTGCATGAAAAATAGACGATTTTTTGCATAAAAAATGATGATGTGGATTCCATTTAATTTTTTCATAAATTTTTTTTCACGAAATAAAGACGATGTATAGTCCATTATTTTTTTTCATAAAAAATTTTTTGGCATGAAAAATGAACGATGCTTAGCTCATTTAGTTTTTTGCATGAAAAATAGACGATTTTTTCCATAAAAAAAGGATGATGTGGATTCCATTTAATTTTTTCATAAATTTTTTTCACGAAAAAAAGACGATGTATATATTTTTTTTCATAAAAAATTTTTTGGCATGAAAAATTAACGATGCTTAGCTCATTAGTTTTTTGCATGAAAAATAGACGATTTTTTGCATAAAAAAAGGATGATGTGGATTCCATTTAATTTTTCATAAATTTTTTTTCACGAAAAAAAGACGATTATTTTTTTTTCATAAAAAATTTTTTGCCATGAAAAATGAACGATGCTTAGCTCATTTAGTTTTTTGCATGAAAAATAGACGATTTTTTGCATAAAAAAAGGATGATGTGGATTCCATTTAATTTTTTCATAAATTTTTTTTCACGATATTTTTTTGCATAAAAAATTTTTTGGCATGAAAAATGAACGATGCTTAGCTCATTTAGTTTTTTGCATGAAAAATAGACGATTTTTTGCATAAAAAAAGGATGATGTGGATTCCATTTAATTTTTTCATAAATTTTTTTTCACGAAAAAAAGACGATGTATAATAGTCCATTATTTTTTTGCATAAAAAATTTTTTGGCATGAAAAATGAACGATGCTTACCTCATTTAGTTTTTTGCATGAAAAATAGACGATTTTTTGCATAAAAAAAGGATGATGTGGATTCCATTTAATTTTTTCATAAATTTTTTTTCACGAAAAAAAGACGATGTATAAAATGATGATATAGTCCATTATTTTTTTGCATAAAAAATTTTTTGGCATGAAAAATGAACGATGCTTAGCTCATTTAGTTTTTTGCATGAAAAATAGACGATTTTTTGCATAAAAAAAGGATGATGTGGATTCCATTTAATTTTTTTATAAATTTTTTCACGAAAAAAAGACAATGTATAGTCCATTATTTTTTTTCATAAAAAATTTTTTGGCATGAAAAATGAACGATGCTTAGCTCATTTAGTTTTTTGCATGAAAAATAGACGATTTTTTGCATAAAAAAAGGATGATGTGGATTCCATTTAATTTTTTCATAAATTTTTTTCACGAAAAAAAGACTATGTATAGTCCATTATTTTTTTTTGCATAAAAAATTTTTTGGCATGAAAAATGAACGATGCTTAGCTCATTTAGTTTTTTGCATGAAAAATAGACGATTTTTTGCATAAAAAAGGATGATGTGGATTCCATTTAATTTTTTCATAAATTTTTTTTCACGAAAAAAAGACGATGTATAGTCCATTATTTTTTTTCCATAAAAAATTTTTTGCCATGAAAAATAAACGATGCTTAGCTCATTTAGTTTTTTGCATGAAAAATAGACGATTTTTTGCATAAAAAAAGGATGATGTGGATTCCATTTAATTTTTTCATAAATTTTTTTTCACGAAAAAAAGACGATGTATAGTCCATTATTTTTTTTGCATAAAAAATTTTTTGCCATGAAAAATGAACGATGCTTAGCTCATTTAGTTTTTTGCATGAAAAATAGACGATTTTTTGCATAAAAAAGGATGATGTGGATTCCATTTAATTTTTTCATAAATTTTTTTTCACGAAAAAAAGACGATGTATAGTCCATTATTTTTTTTGCATAAAAAATTTTTTGGCATGAAAAATGAACGATGCTTAGCTCATTTAGTTTTTTGCATGAAAAATAGACGAATTTTTGCATAAAAAAGGATGATGTGGATTCCATTTAATTTTTTCATAAATTTTTTTTCACGAAAAAAAGACGATGTATAATAGTCCATTATTTTTTTGCATAAAAAATTTTTTGGCATGAAAAATGAACGATGCTTACCTCATTTAGTTTTTTGCATGAAAAATAGACGATTTTTTGCATAAAAAAAGGATGATGTGGATTCCATTTAATTTTTTCATAAATTTTTTTTCACGAAAAAAAGACGATGTATATATAGTCCATTATTTTTTTTGCATAAAAAATTTTTTGCCATGAAAAATGAACGATGCTTAGCTCATTTAGTTTTTTGCATGAAAAATAGACGATTTATTGCATAAAAAAAGGATGATGTGGATTCCATTTAATTTTTTCATAATTTTTTTTTTCACGAAAAAAGACGATGTAACGATGTCCATTATTTTTTTTGCATAAAAAATTTTTTGGCATGAAAAATGAACGATGCTTAGCTCATTTAGTTTTTTGCATGAAAAATAGACGATTTTTTGCATAAAAAAAGGATGATGTGGATTCCATTTAATTTTTTCATACATTTTTTTTCACGAAAAAAAGACGATGTATAGTCCATTATTTTTTTTTCATAAAAAATTTTTTGGCATGAAAAATGAACGATGCTTAGCTCATTTAGTTTTTTGCATGAAAAATAGACGATTTTTTGCATAAAAAAAGGATGATGTGGATTCCATTTAATTTTTTCATAAATTTTTTTCACGAAAAAAAGACGATTATTTTTTTTTCATAAAAAATTTTTTGGCATGAAAAATTAACGATGCTTAGCTCATTTAGTTTTTTGCATGAAAAATAGACGATTTTTTGCATAAAAAAGGATGATGTGGATTCCATTTAATTTTTTCATAAATTTTTTTTCACGAAAAAAAGACGATGTATAAAAAAATTTTTTGCCATGAAAAATGAACGATGCTTAGCTCATTTAGTTTTTTGCATGAAAAATAGACGATTTTTTGCATAAAAAAAGGATGATGTGGATTCCATTTAATTTTTTCATACATTTTTTTTCACGAAAAAAAGACGATGTATAGTCCATTATTTTTTTTTCATAAAAAATTTTTTGGCATGAAAAATGAACGATGCTTAGCTCATTTAGTTTTTTGCATGAAAAATAGACGATTTTTTCCATAAAAAAAGGATGATGTGGATTCCATTTAATTTTTTCATAAATTTTTTTCACGAAAAAAAGACGATGTATAGTCCATTATTTTTTTTCATAAAAAATTTTTTGGCATGAAAAATGAACGATGCTTAGCTCATTTAGTTTTTTGCATGAAAAATAGACGATTTATTGCATAAAAAAAGGATGATGTGGATTCCATTTAATTTTTTCATAAATTTTTTTTCACGAAAAAAGACGATGTAACGATGTCTATTATTTTTTTGGCATAAAAAATTTTTTGCCACGAAAAATTAAAGATGCTTAGCTCATTTAGCTTTTTGCATGAAAAATAGACGATTTTTTGCATAAAAAAGAATGATGTGGATTCCATTTAATTTTTTCATAATTTTTTTTTCACGAAAAAAAGACGATGTATATGAAAAATGAACGATGCTTAGCTCATTTAGTTTTTTGCATGAAAATAGACTATTTTTTGCATAAAAAAGGATGATGTGGATTCCATTTAATTTTTTCATAAATTTTTTTTCACGAAAAAAAGACGATTTATATATAGTCCATTATTTTTTTTGCATAAAAAATTTTTTGGCATGAAAAATGAACGATGCTTAGCTCATTTAGTTTTTTGCATGAAAAATAGACGATTTATTGCATAAAAAAAGGATGATGTGGATTCCATTTAATTTTTTCATAAATTTTTTTTATTTTTCTTATAGTCCATTATTTTTTTTGCATAAAAAATTTTTTGGCATGAAAAATGAACGATGCTTAGCTCATTTAGTTTTTTGCATGAAAAATAGACGATTTTTTGCATAAAAAAGGATGATGTGGATTCCATTTAATTTTTTCATAAATTTTTTTTCACGAAAAGAAGACGATGTATAGTCCATTATTTTTTTTGCATAAACAATTTTTTGGCATGAAAAATGAACGATGCTTAGCTCATTTAGTTTTTTGCATGAAAAATAGACGATTTTTTGCATAAAAAAAGGATGATGTGGATTCCATTTAATTTTTTCATAAATTTTTTTTCACGAAAAAAAGACGATATAGTCCATTATTTTTTTTCATAAAAAATTTTTTGGCATGAAAAATGAACGATGCTTAGCTCATTTAGTTTTTTGCATGAAAAATAGACGATTTATTGCATAAAAAAAGGATGATGTGGATTCCATTTAATTTTTTCATAAATTTTTTTTATTTTTCTTATAGTCCATTATTTTTTTTGCATAAAAAATTTTTTGGCATGAAAAATGAACGATGCTTAGCTCATTTAGTTTTTTGCATGAAAAATAGACGATTTTTTGCATAAAAAAAGGATGATGTGGATTCCATTTAATTTTTTCATAAATTTTTTTTCACGAAAAAAAGACGATGTATAATAGTCCATTATTTTTTTGCATAAAAAATTTTTTGGCATGAAAAATGAACGATGCTTACCTCATTTAGTTTTTTGCATGAAAAATAGACGATTTTTTGCATAAAAAAAGGATGATGTGGATTCCATTTAATTTTTTCATAAATTTTTTTTCACGAAAAAAAGACGATGTATATATATATATATATATAGTCCATTATTTTTTTTGCATAAAAAATTTTTTGCCATGAAAAATGAACGATGCTTAGCTCATTTAGTTTTTTGCATGAAAAATAGACGATTTTTTGCATAAAAAAGGATGATGTGGATTCCATTTAATTTTTTCATAAATTTTTTTTCACGAAAAGAAGACGATGTATAGTCCATTATTTTTTTTGCATAAACAATTTTTTGGCATGAAAAATGAACGATGCTTACCTCATTTAGTTTTTTGCATGAAAAATAGACGATTTTTCCATAAAAAAAGGATGATGTGGATTCCATTTAATTTTTTCATAAATTTTTTTTCACGAAAAAAAGACGATGTATAATAGTCCATTATTTTTTTGCATAAAAAATTTTTTGGCATGAAAAATGAACGATGCTTAGCTCATTTAGTTTTTTGCATGAAAAATAGACGATTTTTTGCATAAAAAAAGGATGATGTGGATTCCATTTAATTTTTTTATAAATTTTTTCACGAAAAAAAGACAATGTATAGTCCATTATTTTTTTTCATAAAAAATTTTTTGGCATGAAAAATGAACGAATCTTAGCTCATTTAGTTTTTTGCATGAAAAATAGACGATTTTTTGCATAAAAAAAGGATGATGTGGATTCCATTTAATTTTTTCATAAATTTTTTTCACGAAAAAAAGACTATGTATAGTCCATTATTTTTTTTTGCATAAAAAATTTTTTGCCATGAAAAATGAACGATGCTTAGCTCATTTAGTTTTTTGCATGAAAAATAGACGATTTTTTGCATAAAAAAGGATGATGTGGATCCATTTAATTTTTTCATAAATTTTTTTTCACGAAAAAAAGACGATGTATAGTCCATTATTTTTTTTCCATAAAAAATTTTTTGCCATGAAAAATAAACGATGCTTAGCTCATTTAGTTTTTTGCATGAAAAATAGACGATTTTTTGCATAAAAAAAGGATGATGTGGATTCCATTTAATTTTTTCATAAATTTTTTTTCACGAAAAAAAGACGATGTATAGTCCATTATTTTTTTTGCATAAAAAATTTTTTGCCATGAAAAATGAACGATGCTTAGCTCATTTAGTTTTTTGCATGAAAAATAGACGATTTTTTGCATAAAAAAGGATGATGTGGATTCCATTTAATTTTTTCATAAATTTTTTTTCACGAAAAAAAGACGATGTATAGTCCATTATTTTTTTTGCATAAAAAATTTTTTGCCATGAAAAATAAACGATGCTTAGCTCATTTAGTTTTTTGCATGAAAAATAGACGATTTTTTGCATAAAAAAAGGATGATGTGGATTCCATTTAATTTTTTCATAATTTTTTTTCACGAAAAAAAGACGATGTATAGTCCATTATTTTTTTTGCATAAAAAATTTTTTGGCATGAAAAATGAACGATGCTTAGCTCATTTAGTTTTTTGCATGAAAAATAGACGATTTTTTGCATAAAAAAGGATGATGTGGATTCCATTTAATTTTTTTATAAATTTTTTTTCACGAAAAAAAGACGATGTATAGTCCATTATTTTTTTTCATAAAAAATTTTTTGGCATGAAAAATGAACGATGCTTAGCTCATTTAGTTTTTTGCATGAAAAATAGACGATTTTTTGCATAAAAAAAGGATGATGTGGATTCCATTTAATTTTTTCATAAATTTTTTTTCACGAAAAAAAGACGATGTATAGTCCATTATTTTTTTTGCATAAAAAATTTTTTGGCATGAAAAATGAACGATGCTTAGCTCATTTAGTTTTTTGCATGAAAAATAGACGATTTTTTGCATAAAAAAAGGATGATGTGGATTCCATTTAATTTTTTCATAAATTTTTTTTCACGAAAAAAAGACAATGTATAGTCCATTATTTTTTTTCATAAAAAATTTTTTGCCATGAAAAATGAACGATGCTTAGCTCATTTAGTTTTTTGCATGAAAAATAGACGATTTTTTGCATAAAAAAAGGATGATGTGGATTCCATTTAATTTTTTCATAAATTTTTTTTCACGAAAAAAAGACGATGTATAATAGTCCATTATTTTTTTGCATAAAAAATTTTTTGGCATGAAAAATTAACGATGCTTACCTCATTTAGTTTTTTGCATGAAAAATAGACGATTTTTTGCATAAAAAAAGGATGATGTGGATTCCATTTAATTTTTTCATAAATTTTTTTCACGAAAAAAAGACTATGTATAGTCCATTATTTTTTTTTGCATAAAAAATTTTTTGGCATGAAAAATGAACGATGCTTAGCTCATTTAGTTTTTTGCATGAAAAATAGACGATTTTTTGCATAAAAAAGGATGATGTGGATTCCATTTAATTTTTTCATAAATTTTTTTTCACGAAAAAAAGACGATGTATAGTCCATTATTTTTTTTCCATAAAAAATTTTTTGCCATGAAAAATAAACGATGCTTAGCTCATTTAGTTTTTTGCATGAAAAATAGACGATTTTTTGCATAAAAAAAGGATGATGTGGATTCCATTTAATTTTTTCATAATTTTTTTTTCACGAAAAAAAGACGATGTATAGTCCATTATTTTTTTTGCATAAAAAATTTTTTGCCATGAAAAATGAACGATGCTTAGCTCATTTAGTTTTTTGCATGAAAAATAGAC
This sequence comes from Nowickia ferox, assembly GCA_936439885.1. Taxonomy (NCBI): domain Eukaryota; kingdom Metazoa; phylum Arthropoda; class Insecta; order Diptera; family Tachinidae; genus Nowickia; species Nowickia ferox. Next base: position 9,363,854 of record OW387027.1, on the reverse strand, counting down.
GATTTTTTGCATAAAAAAGGATGATGTGGATTCCATTTAATTTTTGTATAAATTTTTTTTCACGAAAAAACGACGATGTATATATATATATAGTCCATTATTTTTTTTCATAAAAAATTTTTTGGCATGAAAAATGAACGATGCTTAGCTCATTTAGTTTTTTGCATGAAAAATAGACGATTTTTTGCATAAAAAAAGGATGATGTGGATTCCATTTAATTTTTTCATAAATTTTTTTTCACGAAAAAAAGACAATGTATAGTCCATTATTTTTTTTCATAAAAAATTTTTTGCCATGAAAAATGAACGATGCTTAGCTCATTTAGTTTTTTGCATGAAAAATAGACGATTTATTGCATAAAAAAAGGATGATGTGGATTCCATTTAATTTTTTCATAAATTTTTTTTATTTTTCTTATAGTCCATTATTTTTTTTGCATAAAAAATTTTTTGGCATGAAAAATGAACGATGCTTAGCTCATTTAGTTTTTTGCATGAAAAATAGACGATTTTTTGCATAAAAAAAGGATGATGTGGATTCCATTTAATTTTTTCATAAATTTTTTTTCACGAAAAAAAGACAATGTATAGTCCATTATTTTTTTTCATAAAAAATTTTTTGCCATGAAAAATGAACGATGCTTAGCTCATTTAGTTTTTTGCATGAAAAATAGACGATTTTTTGCATAAAAAAAGGATGATGTGGATTCCATTTAATTTTTTCATAAATTTTTTTTCACGAAAAAAAGACGATGTATAATAGTCCATTATTTTTTTGCATAAAAAATTTTTTGGCATGAAAAATGAACGATGCTTACCTCATTTAGTTTTTTGCATGAAAAATAGACGATTTTTTGCATAAAAAAAGGATGATGTGGATTCCATTTAATTTTTTCATAAATTTTTTTTCACGAAAAAAAGACGATGTATAGTCCATTATTTTTTTTGCATAAAAAATTTTTTGCCATGAAAAATAAACGATGCTTAGCTCATTTAGTTTTTTGCATGAAAAATAGACGATTTTTTCCATAAAAAAAGGATGATGTGGATTCCATTTAATTTTTTCATAAATTTTTTTTCACGAAAAAAAGACGATGTATAATAGTCCATTATTTTTTTGCATAAAAAATTTTTTGGCATGAAAAATGAACGATGCTTAGCTCATTTAGTTTTTTGCATGAAAAATAGACGATTTTTTGCATAAAAAAGGATGATGTGGATTCCATTTAATTTTTTTATAAATTTTTTTTTCACGAAAAAAAGACGATGTATAGTCCATTATTTTTTTTCATAAAAAATTTTTTGGCATGAAAAATGAACGATGCTTAGCTCATTTAGTTTTTTGCATGAAAAATAGACGATTTTTTGCATAAAAAAAGGATGATGTGGATTCCATTTAATTTTTTCATAAATTTTTTTTCACGAAAAAAAGACTATGTATAGTCCATTATTTTTTTTTGCATAAAAAATTTTTTGGCATGAAAAATGAACGATGCTTAGCTCATTTAGTTTTTTGCATGAAAAATAGACGATTTTTTGCATAAAAAAGGATGATGTGGATTCCATTTAATTTTTTCATAAATTTTTTTTCACGAAAAAAAGACGATGTATAGTCCATTATTTTTTTTGCATAAAAAATTTTTTGCCATGAAAAATAAACGATGCTTAGCTCATTTAGTTTTTTGCATGAAAAATAGACGATTTTTTGCATAAAAAAGGATGATGTGGATTCCATTTAATTTTTTTATAAATTTTTTTTCACGAAAAAAAGACGATGTATAGTCCATTATTTTTTTTCATAAAAAATTTTTTGGCATGAAAAATGAACGATGCTTAGCTCATTTAGTTTTTTGCATGAAAAATAGACGATTTTTTGCATAAAAAAAGGATGATGTGGATTCCATTTAATTTTTTCATAAATTTTTTTTCACGAAAAAAAGACGATGTATAGTCCATTATTTTTTTTGCATAAAAAATTTTTTGGCATGAAAAATGAACGATGCTTAGCTCATTTAGTTTTTTGCATGAAAAATAGACGATTTATTGCATAAAAAAGGATGATGTGGATTCCATTTAATTTTTTCATAAATTTTTTTTCACAAAAAAAGACGATGTGACGATGTAACGATGTCCATTATTTTTTTGGCATAAAAAATTTTTTGCCACGAAAAATTAAAGGTGCTTAGCACATTTAGTTTTTTGCATGAAAAATAGACGATTTTTTGCATAAAAAAGGATGATGTGGATTCCATTTAATTTTTTCATAATTTTTTTTTCCATTATTTTTTTTGCATAAAAAATTTTTTGCCATGAAAAATGAACGATGCTTAGCTCATTTAGTTTTTTGCATGAAAAATAGACGATTTTTTGCATAAAAAAAGATGATGTGGATTCCATTTAATTTTTTCATAAATTTTTTTTCACGAAAAAAAGACGATGTATAGTCCATTATTTTTTTTGCATAAAAAATTTTTTGCCATGAAAAATAAACGATGCTTAGCTCATTTAGTTTTTTGCATGAAAAATAGACGATTTTTTGCATAAAAAAAGGATGATGTGGATTCCATTTAATTTTTTCATAAATTTTTTTTCACGAAGAAAGACGATTTAACGATGTCCATTATTTTTTTGGCATAAAAAATTTTTTGCCACGAAAAATTAAAGATGATTTGCTCATTTAGTTTTTTGCATGAAAAATAGACGATTTTTTGCATAAAAAACGATGATGTGGATTCCATTTAATTTTTTCATAAATTTTTTTTCACGAAAAAAAGACGATGTAAGTCCATTATTTTTTTTTCATAAAAAATTTTTTGGCATGAAAAATGAACGATGCTTAGCTCATTTAGTTTTTTGCATGAAAAATATACGATTTTTTGCATAAAAAAAGGATGATGTGGATTCCATTTAGTTTTTTCATAAATTTTTTTTCACGAAAAAAAGACGATGTATAGTCCATTATTTTTTTTGCATAAAAAATTTTTTGCCATGAAAAATAAACGATGCTTAGCTCATTTAGTTTTTTGCATGAAAAATAGACGATTTTTTGCATAAAAAAAGGATGATGTGGATTCCATTTAATTTTTTCATAAATTTTTTTTCACGAAGAAAGACGATTTAACGATGTCCATTATTTTTTTTGCATAAAAAATTTTTTGCCATGAAAAATAAACGATGCTTAGCTCATTTAGTTTTTTGCATGAAAAATAGACGATTTTTTGCATAAAAAAAGGATGATGTGGATTCCATTTAATTTTTTCATAAATTTTTTTTCACGAAAAAAAGACGATGTAAGTCCATTATTTTTTTTGCATAAAAAATTTTTTGGCATGAAAAATGAACGATGCTTAGCTCATTTAGTTTTTTGCATGAAAAATAGACGATTTTTTGCATAAAAAAGGATGATGTGGATTATATTTAATTTTTTCATAAATTTTTTTTCACGAAAAAAAGACGATTATCCATCCATCCATTTATTTTTTTTGCATAAAAAATTTTTTGGCATGAAAAATGAACGATGCTTAGCTCATTTAGTTTTTTGCATGAAAAATAGACGATTTTTTGCATAAAAAAAGGATGATGTGGATTCCATTTAAGTTTTTCATAAATTTTTTTTCACGAAAAAAAGACGAACGATTATTTTTTTTCATAAAAAATTTTTTGGCATGAAAAATGAACGATGCTTAGCTCATTTAGTTTTTTGCATGAAAAATAGACGATTTTTTGCATAAAAAAAGGATGATGTGGATTCCATTTAATTTTTTCATAAATTTTTTTTTCACGAAAAAAGACGATGTAACGATGTAACGATGTCCATTATTTTTTTGGCATAAAAAATTTTTTGCCACGAAAAATTAAAGATGCTTAGCTCATTTAGTTTTTTGCATGAAAAATAGACGATGTTTTGCATAATAAAGGATGATGTGGATTCCATTTAATTTTTTCATAAATTTTTTTTTCACGAAAAAAGACGATGTAACGATGTCCATTATTTTTTTGGCATAAAAAATTTTTTGCCACGAAAAATTAAAGATGCTTAGCTCATTTAGTTTTTTGCATGAAAAATATACGATTTTTTGCATAAAAAAGGATGATGTGGATTCCATTTAATTTTTTCATAAATTTTTTTTCACGAAAAAAAGACGATGTATAGTCCATTATTTTTTTGGCATAAAAAATTTTTTGCCACGAAAAATTAAAGATGCTTAGCTCATTTAGTTTTTTGCATGAAAAATAGACGATTTTTTGCATAAAAAAGGATGATGTGGATTCCATTTAATTTTTTCATAAATTTTTTTTCACGAAAAAAAGACGATGTCCATTATTTTTTTTCATAAAAAATTTTTTGGCATGAAAAATTAACGATGCTTAGCTCATTTAGTTTTTTGCATGAAAAATAGACGATTTTTTGCATAAAAAAAGGATGATGTGGATTCCATTTAATTTTTTCATAAATTTTTTTTCACGAAAAAAAGACGATATATAGTCCATTATTTTTTTTCCATAAAAAATTTTTTGCCATGAAAAATGAACGATGCTTAGCTCATTTAGTTTTTTGCATGAAAAATAGACGATTTTTTGCATAAAAAAAGGATGATGTGGATTCCATTTAATTTTTTCATAAATTTTTTTTCACGAAAAAAAGACGATTATAGTCCATTATTTTTTTTGCATAAAAAATTTTTTGGCATGAAAAATGAACGATGCTTAGCTCATTTAGTTTTTTGCATGAAAAATAGACGATTTTTTGCATAAAAAAGGATGATGTGGATTCCATTTAATTTTTTCATAAATTTTTTTTCACGAAAAAAAGACGATTTATCCATTATTTTTTTTGCATAAAAAATTTTTTGCCATGAAAAATGAACGATGCTTAGCTCATTTAGTTTTTTGCATGAAAAATAGACGATTTTTTGCATAAAAAATGATGATGTGGATTCCATTTAATTTTTTCATAAATTTTTTTTCACGAAAAAAAGACGATGTATAGTCCATTATTTTTTTTGCATAAAAAAATTTTTGGCATGAAAAATGAACGATGCTTAGCTCATTTAGTTTTTTGCATGAAAAATAGACGATTTTTTGCATAAAAAAAAGGATGATGTGGATTCCATTTAATTTTTTCATAAATTTTTTTTCACGAAAAAAAGACGATGTATTATCCATTATTTTTTTTGCATAAAAAAATTTTTGCCATGAAAAATGAACGATGCTTAGCTCATTTAGTTTTTTGCATGACAAATAGGCGATTTTTTGCATAAAAAATGATGATGTGGATTCCATTTAATTTTTTCATAAATTTTTTTTCACGAAAAAAGAGTCCATTATTTTTTTTTCATAAAAAATTTTTTGGCATGAAAAATTAACGATGCTTAGCTCATTTAGTTTTTTGCATGAAAAATAGACGATTTTTTGCATAAAAAAGGATGATGTGGATTCCATTTAATTTTTTCATAAATTTTTTTTCACGAAAAAAAGACGATATAGTCCATTATTTTTTTTGCATAAAAAATTTTTTGGCATGAAAAATGAACGATGCTTAGCTCATTTAGTTTTTTGCATGAAAAATAGACGATTTATTGCATAAAAAAAGGATGATGTGGATTCCATTTAATTTTTTCATAAATTTTTTTTCACGAAAAAAAGACGATGCATTATTATTTTTTTTTTGCATAAAAAATTGTTTGGCATGAAAAATTAACGATGCTTAGCTCATTTAGTTTTTTGCATGAAAAATAGACGATTTTTTGCATAAAAAAGGATGATGTGGATTCCATTTAATTTTTTCATAAATTTTTTTTCACGAAAAAAAGACGTCCATTATTTTTTTTGCATAAAAAATTTTTTGGCATGAAAAATGAACGATGCTTAGCTCATTTAGTTTTTTGCATGAAAAATAGACGATTTTTTGCATAAAAAAGGATGATGTGGATTCCATTTAAGTTTTTCATAAATTTTTTTTCACGAAAAAAAGACGATGTATAGTCCATTATTTTTTTTTTCATAAAAAATTTTTTGGCATGAAAAATGAACGATGCTTAGCTCATTTAGTTTTTTGCATGAAAAATAGACGATTTTTTCCATAAAAAAGGATGATGTGGATTCCATTTAATTTTTTCATAAATTTTTTTTTCACGAAAAAAAGACGTCCATTATTTTTTTTGCATAAAAAATTTTTTGGCATGAAAAATGAACGATGCTTAGCTCATTTAGTTTTTTGCATGAAAAATAGACGATTTTTTGCATAAAAAAGGATGATGTGGATCCATTTAATTTTTTCATAAATTTTTTTTCATAAAAAATTTTTTGGCATGAAAAATGAACGATGCTTAGCTCATTTAGTTTTTTGCATGAAAAATAGACGATTTTTTGCATAAAAAAAGGATGATGTGGATTCCATTTAATTTTTTCATAAATTTTTTTTCACGAAAAAAAGACGATGTATAGTCCATTATTTTTTTTCATAAAAAATTTTTTGGCATGAAAAATAAACGATGCTTATTAGCTCATTTAGTTTTTTGCATGAAAAATAGACGATTTTTTGCATAAAAAAAGGATGATGTGGATTCCATTTAATTTTTTCATAAATTTTTTTTCACGAAGTCCATTATTTTTTTTCATAAAAAATTTTTTGGCATGAAAAATGAACGATGCTTAGCTCATTTAGTTTTTTGCATGAAAAATAGACGATTTTTTGCATAAAAAAGGATGATGTGGATTCCATTTAATTTTTTCATAAATTTTTTTTCACGAAAAAAGACGATGTAACGATGTCCATTATTTTTTTTGCATAAAAAATTTTTTGGCATGAAAAATGAACGATGCTTAGCTCATTTAGTTTTTTGCATGAAAAATAGACGATTTTTTGCATAAAAAAAGGATGATGTGGATTCCATTTAATTTTTTCATAAATTTTTTTTCACGAAAAAAAGACGATGTATAGTCCATTATTTTTTTTCAAAAAAAATTTTTTGCCATGAAAAATGAACGATGCTTAGCTCATTTAGTTTTTTGCATGAAAAATAGACGATTTTTTGCATAAAAAAAGGATGATGTGGATTCCATTTAATTTTTTCATAAATTTTTTTTCACGAAAAAAAGACGATGTATAGTCCATTATTTTTTTTGCATAAAAAATTTTTTGGCATGAAAAATGAACGATGCTTAGCTCATTTAGTTTTTTGCATGAAAAATAGACGATTTTTTGCATAAAAAAGGATGATGTGGATTCCATTTAATTTTTTCATAAATTTTTTTTCACGAAAAAAAGACGATGTATATAGTCCATTATTTTTTTTGCATAAAAAATTGTTTGGCATGAAAAATGAACGATGCTTAGCTCATTTAGTTTTTTCATGAAAAGTAGACGATTTATTGCATAAAAAAAGGATGATGTGGATTCCATTTAATTTTTTCATAAATTTTTTTTCACGAAAAAAAGATGATGCATTATTATTTTTTTTTTGCATAAAAAATTGTTTGGCATGAAAAATTAACGATGCTTAGCTCATTTAGTTTTTTGCATGAAAAATAGACGATTTTTTGCATAAAAAAGGATGATGTGCATTCCATTTAAGTTTTTCATAAATTTTTTTTCACGAAAAAAAGACGATGTATAGTCCATTATTTTTTTTTTCATAAAAAATTTTTTGGCATGAAAAATGAACGATGCTTAGCTCATTTAGTTTTTTGCATGAAAAATAGACGATTTTTTCCATAAAAAAGGATGATGTGGATTCCATTTAATTTTTTCATAAATTTTTTTTTCACGAAAAAAAGACGTCCATTATTTTTTTTGCATAAAAAATTTTTTGCCATGAAAAATGAACGATGCTTAGCTCATTTAGTTTTTTGCATGAAAAATAGACGATTTTTTGCATAAAAAAGGATGATGTGGATCCATTTAATTTTTTCATAAATTTTTTTTCATAAAAAATTTTTTGGCATGAAAAATGAACGATGCTTAGCTCATTTAGTTTTTTGCATGAAAAATAGACGATTTTTTGCATAAAAAAAGGATGATGTGGATTCCATTTAATTTTTTCATAAATTTTTTTTCACGAAAAAAAGACGATGTATAGTCCATTATTTTTTTTGCATAAAAAATTTTTTGGCATGAAAAATGAACGATGCTTAGCTCATTTAGTTTTTTGCATGAAAAATAAACGATTTTTTGCATAAAAAAGGATGATGAGGATTCCATGTAATTTTTTCATAAATTTTTTTTCACGAAAAAAAGACGATGTATAGTCCATTATTTTTTTTGCATAAAAAATTTTTTGGCATAAAAATGAACGATGCTTAGCTCATTTAGTTTTTTGCATGAAAAATAGACGATTTTTTGCATAAAAAAGGATGATGTGGATTCCATTTAATTTTTTCATAAATTTTTTTTCACGAAAAAAAACGATGTAACGATGTCCATTATTTTTTTTGCATAAAAAATTTTTTGGCATGAAAAATGAACTATGCTTAGCTCATTTAGTTTTTTGCATGAAAAATAAACGATTTTTTGCATAAAAAAGGATGATGAGGATTCCATGTAATTTTTTCATAAATTTTTTTTCACGAAAAAAAGACGATGTATAGTCCATTATTTTTTTTGCATAAAAAATTTTTTGGCATAAAAATGAACGATGCTTAGCTCATTTAGTTTTTTGCATGAAAAATAGACGATTTTTTGCATAAAAAAAGGATGATGTGGATTCCATTTAATTTTTTCATAAATTTTTTTTCACGAAAAAAAGACGATTATAGTCCATTATTTTTTTTGCATAAAAAATTTTTTGGCATGAAAAATGAACGATGCTTAGCTCATTTAGTTTTTTGCATGAAAAATAGACGATTTTTTGCATAAAAAAGGATGATGTGGATTCCATTTAATTTTTTCATAAATTTTTTGTCACGAAAAAAAGACGATGTATAGTCCATTATTTTTTTTGCATAAAAAATTTTTTGCCATGAAAAATGAACGATGCTTAGCTCATTTAGTTTTTTGCATGAAAAATAAACGATTTTTTGCATAAAAAAGGATTGTGGATTCCATGTAATTTTTTCATAAATTTTTTTTCACGAAAAAAAGACGATGTATAGTCCATTATTTTTTTTGCATAAAAAAATTTTTGGCATGAAAAATGAACGATGCTTAGCTCATTTAGTTTTTTGCATGAAAAATAGACGATTTTTTGCATAAAAAAAGGATGATGTGGATTCCATTTAATTTTTTCATAAATTTTTTTTCACGAAAAAAAGACGATGTATAGTCCATTATTTTTTTTTCATAAAAAATTTTTTGCCATGAAAAATGAACGATGCTTAGCTCATTTAGTTTTTTGCATGAAAAATAGACGATTTTTTGCATAAAAAAAGGATGATGTGGATTCCATTTAATTTTTTCATAAATTTTTTTTCACGAAAAAAAGACGATGTATAGTCCATTATTTTTTTTGCATAAAAAATTTTTTGGCATGAAAAATGAACGATGCTTAGCTCATTTAGTTTTTTGCATGAAAAATAGACGATTTTTTGCATAAAAAAAGGATGATGTGGATTCCATTTAATTTTTTCATAAATTTTTTTTTCACGAAAAAAGACGATGTAACGATGTCCATTATTTTTTTGGCATAAAAAATTTTTTGCCACGATAAATTAAAGATGCTTAGCTCATTTAGTTTTTTGCATGAAAAATAGACGATTTTTTGCATATAAAAGGATGATGTGGATTCCATTTAATTTTTTCATAAATTTTTTTTCACGAAAAAAAGACGATGTATATATAGTCAGTCCATTATTTTTTTTGCATAAAAAATTTTTTGCCATGAAAAATTAACGATGCTTAGCTCATTTAGTTTTTTGCATGAAAAATAGACGATTTTTTGCATAAAAAAAGGATGATGTGGATTCCATTTAATTTTTTCATAAATTGTTTTATTTTTTTTGCATAAAAAATTTTTTGCCATGAAAAATAAACGATGCTTAGCTCATTTAGTTTTTTGCATGAAAAATAGACGATTTTTTGCATAAAAAAGGATGATGTGGATTCCATTTAATTTTTTCATAAATTTTTTTTCACGAAAAAAAGACGATAAGTCATTATTTTTTTTCATAAAAAATTTTTTGGCATGAAAAATGAACGATGCTTAGCTCATTTAGTTTTTTGCATGAAAAATAGACGATTTTTTGCATAAAAAAGGATGATGTGGATTCCAATTAATTTTTTCATAAATTTTTTTTCATTATTTTTTTTGCATAAAAAATTTTTTGCCATGAAAAATGAACGATGCTTAGCTCATTTAGTTTTTTGCATGAAAAATAGACGATTTTTTGCATAAAAAAAGGATGATGTGGATTCCATTTAATTTTTTCATAAATTTTTTTTCACGAAAAAAGACGATAAGTCCATTATTTTTTTTCATAAAAAATTTTTTGGCATGAAAAATGAACGATGCTTAGCTCATTTAGTTTTTTGCATGAAAAATAGACGATTTTTTGCATAAAAAAGGATGATGTGGATTCCAATTAATTTTTTCATAAATTTTTTTTCACGAAAAAAAGACTATAGTCCATTATTTTTTTTTGCATAAAAAATTTTTTGCCATGAAAAATAAACGATGCGTAGCTCATTTAGTTTTTTGCATGAAAAATAGACGATTTTTTGCATAAAAAAAGGATGATGTGGATTCCATTTAATTTTTTCATAAATTTTTTTTCACGAAAAAAAGACGATGTATAGTCCATTATTTTTTTTGCATAAAAAATTTTTTGCCATGAAAAATGAACGATGCTTAGCTCATTTAGTTTTTTGCATGAAAAATAAACGATTTATTGCATAAAAAAAGGATGATGTGGATTCCTTTTAATTTTTTCATAAATTTTTTTTTCACGAAAAAAAGACGATGTATAGTCCATTATTTTTTTTGCATAAAAAATTTTTTGGCATGAAAAATGAACGATGCTTAGCTCATTTAGTTTTTTGCATGAAAAATAGACGATTTTTTGCATAAAAAAAGGATGATGTGGATTCCATTTAATTTTTTCATAATATAGTCCATTATTTTTTTTTCATAACAAATTTTTTGGCATGAAAAATGAACGATGCTTAGCTCATTTAGTTTTTTGCATGAAAAATAGACGATTTTTTGCATAAAAAAAGGATGATGTGGATTCCATTTAATTTTTTCATAAATTTTTTTTCACGAAAAAAAGACGATGTATAGTCCATTATTTTTTTTGCATAAAAAATTTTTTGGCATGAAAAATGAACGATGCTTAGCTCATTTAGTTTTTTGGATGAAAAATAGACGATTTATTGCATAAAAAAGGATGATGTGGATTCCATTTAATTTTTTCATAAATTTTTTTTTTCACGAAAAAAGACGATGTAACGATGTCCATTATTTTTTTGGCATAAAAAATTTTTTGCCACGAAAAATTAAAGATGCTTAGCTCATTTAGTTTTTTGCATGAAAAATAGACGATTTTTTGCATAAAAAAGGATGATGTGGATTCCATTTAATTTTTTCATAAATTTTTTTTCACGAAAAAAGACGATGTATAGTCCATTATTTTTTTTGCATAAAAAATTTTTTGGCATGAAAAATGAACGATGCTTAGCTCATTTAGTTTTTTGCATGAAAACTAGACGATTTTTTCCATAAAAAGGATGATGTAAATTCCACTTAATTTTTTCATAAATTTTTTTTCACGAAAAAAAGACGATGTATAGTCCATTATTTTTTTTCATAAAAAATTTTTTGCCATGAAAAATGAACGATGCTTAGCTCATTTAGTTTTTTGCATGAAAAATAGACGATTTTTTGCATAAAAAAAGGATGATGTGGATTCCATTTAATTTTTTCATAAATTTTTTTTCACGAAAAAAAGACGATGTATAGTCCATTATTTTTTTTGCATAAAAAATTTTTTGGCATGAAAAATGAACGATGCTTAGCTCATTTAGTTTTTTGCATGAAAAATAGACGATTTTTTGCATAAAAAAAGGATGATGTGGATTCCATTTAATTTTTCCATAAATTTTTTTTTCACGAAAAAAGACGATGTAACGATGTCCATTATTTTTTTGGCATAAAAAATTTTTTGCCACGATAAATTAAAGATGCTTAGCTCATTTAGTTTTTTGCATGAAAAATAGACGATTTTTTGCATATAAAAGGATGATGTGGATTCCATTTAATTTTTTCATAAATTTTTTTTCACGAAAAAAAGACGATGTATATATAGTCAGTCCATTATTTTTTTTGCATAAAAAATTTTTTGCCATGAAAAATTAACGATGCTTAGCTCATTTAGTTTTTTGCATGAAAAATAGACGATTTTTTGCATAAAAAAAGGATGATGTGGATTCCATTTAATTTTTTCATAAATTTTTTTTCACGAAAAAAAGACGATGTATAGTCCATTATTTTTTTTGCATAAAAAATTTTTTGCCATGAAAAATAAACGATGCTTAGCTCATTTAGTTTTTTGCATGAAAAATAGACGATTTTTTGCATAAAAAAGGATGATGTGGATTCCATTTAATTTTTTCATAAATTTTTTTTCACGAAAAAAAGACGATAAGTCATTATTTTTTTTCATAAAAAATTTTTTGGCATGAAAAATGAACGATGCTTAGCTCATTTAGTTTTTTGCATGAAAAATAGACGATTTTTTGCATAAAAAAGGATGATGTGGATTCCAATTAATTTTTTCATAAATTTTTTTTCATTATTTTTTTTGCATAAAAAATTTTTTGCCATGAAAAATGAACGATGCTTAGCTCATTTAGTTTTTTGCATGAAAAATAGACGATTTTTTGCATAAAAAAAGGATGATGTGGATTCCATTTAATTTTTTCATAAATTTTTTTTCACGAAAAAAGACGATAAGTCCATTATTTTTTTTCATAAAAAATTTTTTGGCATGAAAAATGAACGATGCTTAGCTCATTTAGTTTTTTGCATGAAAAATAGACGATTTTTTGCATAAAAAAGGATGATGTGGATTCCAATTAATTTTTTCATAAATTTTTTTTCACGAAAAAAAGACTATAGTCCATTATTTTTTTTTGCATAAAAAATTTTTTGCCATGAAAAATAAACGATGCGTAGCTCATTTAGTTTTTTGCATGAAAAATAGACGATTTTTTGCATAAAAAAAGGATGATGTGGATTCCATTTAATTTTTTCATAAATTTTTTTTCACGAAAAAAAGACGATGTATAGTCCATTATTTTTTTTGCATAAAAAATTTTTTGCCATGAAAAATGAACGATGCTTAGCTCATTTAGTTTTTTGCATGAAAAATAAACGATTTATTGCATAAAAAAAGGATGATGTGGATTCCTTTTAATTTTTTCATAAATTTTTTTTTCACGAAAAAAAGACGATGTATAGTCCATTATTTTTTTTGCATAAAAAATTTTTTGGCATGAAAAATGAACGATGCTTAGCTCATTTAGTTTTTTGCATGAAAAATAGACGATTTTTTGCATAAAAAAAGGATGATGTGGATTCCATTTAATTTTTTCATAATATAGTCCATTATTTTTTTTTCATAAAAAATTTTTTGGCATGAAAAATGAACGATGCTTAGCTCATTTAGTTTTTTGCATGAAAAATAGACGATTTTTTGCATAAAAAAAGGATGATGTGGATTCCATTTAATTTTTTCATAAATTTTTTTTCACGAAAAAAAGACGATTATAGTCCATTATTTTTTTTGCATAAAAAATTTTTTGGCATGAAAAATGAACGATGCTTAGCTCATTTAGTTTTTTGGATGAAAAATAGACGATTTATTGCATAAAAAAGGATGATGTGGATTCCATTTAATTTTTTCATAAATTTTTTTTTTCACGAAAAAAGACGATGTAACGATGTCCATTATTTTTTTGGCATAAAAAATTTTTTGCCACGAAAAATTAAAGATGCTTAGCTCATTTAGTTTTTTGCATGAAAAATAGACGATTTTTTCCATAAAAAAGGATGATGTGGATTCCATTTAATTTTTTCATAAATTTTTTTTCACGAAAAAAGACGATGTATAGTCCATTATTTTTTTTGCATAAAAAATTTTTTGGCATGAAAAATGAACGATGCTTAGCTCATTTAGTTTTTTGCATGAAAACTAGACGATTTTTTCCATAAAAAAGGATGATGTAAATTCCATTTAATTTTTTCATAAATTTTTTTTCACGAAAAAAAGACGATGTATAATTTTTTTTGCATAAAAAATTTTTTGGCATGAAAAATGAACGATGCTTAGCTCATTTAGTTTTTTGCATGAAAAATAGACGATTTTTTGCATAAAAAAGATGATGTGGATTCCATTTAATTTTTTCATAAATTTTTTTCACGAAAAAAAGACGATGTATATATAGTCCATTATTTTTTTTGCATAAAAAATTTTTTGCCATGAAAAATGAACGATGCTTAGCTCATTTAGTTTTTTGCATGAAAAATAGACGATTTTTTGCATAAAAAAGGATGATGTGGATTCCATTTAATTTTTTCATAAATTTTTTTCACGAAAAAAAGACGATGTATAGTCCATTATTTTTTTTCCATAAAAAATTTTTTGCCATGAAAAATGAACGATGCTTAGCTCATTTAGTTTTTTGCATGAAAAATAGACGATTTTTTGCATAAAAAAGGATGATGTGGACTCCATTTAATTTTTTCATAAATTTTTTTTCACGAAAAAAACTCCATTATTTATTTTGCATAAAAAATTTTTTGGCATGAAAAATGAACGATGCTTAGCTCATTTAGTTTTTTGCATGAAAAATAGACGATTTTTTGCATAAAAAAGGATGATGTGGATTCCATTAGTTTTTTGCATGAAAAATAGACGATTTTTTGCATAAAAAAAGGATGATGTGGATTCCATTTAATTTTTTCATAAATTTTTTCACGAAGAAAAGACGATGTATAGTCCATTATTTTTTTTGCATAAAAAATTTTTTGGCATGAAAAATAAACGATGCTTATTAGCTCATTTAGTTTTTTGCATGAAAAATAGACGATTTTTTGCATAAAAAAAGGATGATGTGGATTCCATTTAATTTTTTCATAAATTTTTTTTCACGAATAAAAGACGATGTATAGTCCATTATTTTTTTTTGCATAAAAAATTTTTTGCCATGAAAAATGAACGATGCTTAGCTCATTTAGTTTTTTGCATGAAAAATAGACGATTTTTTGCATAAAAAAGGATGATGTGGATTCCATTTAATTTTTTCATAAATTTTTTTTCACGAAAAAAAGACGATGTATAGTCCATTATTTTTTTTGCATAAAAAATTTTTTGGCATGAAAAATAAACGATGCTTAGCTCATTTAGTTTTTTGCATGAAAAATAGACGATTTTTTGCATAAAAAAAGGATGATGTGGATTCCATTTAATTTATAGTCCATTATTTTTTTTGCATAAAAAATTTTTTGGCATGAAAAATGAACGATGCTTAGCTCATTTAGTTTTTTGCATGAAAAATAGACGATGTTTTGCATAAAAAAAGGATGATGTGGATTCCATTTAATTTTTTCATAAATTTTTTTTCACGAAAAAAAGACGATGTATAGTCCATTATTTTTTTTGCATAAAAAATTTTTTGGCATGAATAATGAACGATGCTTAGCTCATTTAGTTTTTTGCATGAAAAATAGACGATTTTTTGCATAAAAAAAGAATGATGTGAATTCCATTTAATTTTTTAATAAATTTTTTTTATTTTTTTTGCATACATCGTCTTTTTTCGTGAAAAAAAATTTATGAAAAAATTAAATGGAATCCACATCATCCTTTTTTTATGCAAAAAATCGTCTATTTTTCATGCAAAAAACTAAATGAGCTAAGCATCGTTCATTTTTAATGCCAAACAATTTTTTATGCAAAAAAAAAAATAATGGACCATATATCTTCTTTTTTTCGTGAAAAAAAATTTATGAAAAAATTAAATGGAATCCACATCACCCTTTTTTTATGCAAAAAATCGTCTATTTTTCATGCAAAAAACTAAATGAGCTAAGCATCGTTCATTTTTCATGCCAAACAATTTTTTATGCAAAAAAATAATGGACATAAATTTATGAAAATATTAAATGGAATCCACATCATCCTTTTTTTATGAAAAAAATCGTCTATTTTTCATGCAAAAAACTAAATGAGCTAAGCATCGTTCATTTTTCATGCCAAAAAATTTTTTATGCAAAAAAAATAATGGACCATATATCGTCTTTTATTCGTGAAAAAAAATTTATGAAAAAATTAAATGGAATCCACATCATCCTTTTTTTATGCAAAAAATCGTCTATTTATCATGCAAAAAACTAAATGAGCTAAGCATCGTTCATTTTTCATGCCAAACAATTTTTTATGCAAAAAAAAATAATGGACTATACATCGTCTTTTTTTCGTGAAAAAAAATTTATGAAAAAATTAAATGGAATCCACATCATCCTTTTTTTATGCAAAAAATCGTCTACTGAATGAATGAGCTAAGCATCGTTCATTTTTCATGCCAAAAAATTTTTTATGCAAAAAAAATAATCGTCTTTTTTCGTGAAAAACATGTATAAAAAAATTACATGGAATCCACATCATCCTTTTTTATGCAAAAAATCGTCTATTTTTCATGCAAAAAACTAAATGAGCTAAGCATCGTTCATTTTTCATGCCAAAAAATTTTTTATGCAAAAAAAATAATGGACTATAATACATCGTCTTTTTTTCGTGAAAAAAAATTTATGAAAAAATTAAATGGAATCCACATCATCCTTTTTTATGCAAAAACTCGTCTATTTTTCATGCAAAAAACTAAATGAGCTAAGCATCGTTCATTTTTCATGCCAAAAAAATTTTTATGCAAAAAAAATAATGGACTATAATCGTCTTTTTTCGTGAAAAACATGTATAAAAAAATTACATGGAATCCACATCATCCTTTTTTATGCAAAAAATCGTCTATTTTTCATGCAAAAAACTAAATGAGCTAAGCATCGTTAATTTTTCATGCCAAAAAAATTTTTTATGCAAAAAAAATTTATGAAAAAATTAAATGGAATCCACATCATCCTTTTTTTATGCAAAAAATCGTCTATTTTTCATGCAAAAAACTAAATGAGCTAAGCATCGTTCATTTTTCATGCCAAACAATTTTTTATGCAAAAAAAAATAATGGACTATATATACATCGTCTTTTTTTCGTGAAAAAAAATTTATGAAAAAATTAAATGGAATCCACATCATCCCTTTTTTTTGCAAAAAATCGTCTATTTTTCATGCAAAAAACTAAATGAGCTAAGCATCGTTCATTTTTCATGCCAAAAAATTTTGTTCGCAAAAAAAATAATGGACTATACATCGTCTTTTTTTCGTGAAAAAAAAAATTATGAAAAAATTAAGTGGAATCCACATCATCCTTTTTTTATGCAAAAAATCGTCTATTTTTCATGCAAAAAACTAAATGAGCTAAGCATCGTTAATTTTTCATGCCAAAAAATTTTTTATGCAAAAAAAATAATGGACTATATATACATCGTCTTTTTTTCGTGAAAAAAAATTTATGAAAAAATTAAATGGAATTCACATCATCCTTTTTTTATGAAAAAAATCGTCTATTTTTCATGCAAAAAACTAAATGATTTAAGCATCGTTCATTTTTCATGGCAAAAAATTTTTTATGCAAAAAAAATAATGGACTATACATCGTCTTTTTTTCGTGAAAAAAAATTTATGAAAAAATTAAATGGAATCCACATCATAATTTTTTTATGCAAAAAATCGTCTATTTTTCATGCAAAAAACTAAATGAGCTAAGCATCGTTTATTTTTCATGCCAAACAATTTTTTATGCAAAAAAAATAATGGACTATACATCGTCTTTTTTTCGTGAAAAAAATTTATGAAAAAATTAAATGGAATCCACATCATGCTTTTTTTATGCAAAAAATCGTCTATTTCTCATGCAAAAAACTAAATGAGCTAAGCATCGTTCATTTTTCATGCCAAAAAAATTTTTATGCAAAAAAAATAATGGACTATACATCGTGTTTTTTTCGTGAAAAAAAAATTTATGAGAAAATTAAATGGAATCCACATCATCCTTTTTTATGCAAAAAATCGTCTATTTTTCATGCAAAAAACTAAATGAGCTAAGTAAGCATCGTTCATTTTTCATGCCAAAAAATTTTTTATGAAAAAAAAATAATGGACTATACATCGTCTTTTTTTCGTGAAAAAAATTTATGAAAAAATTAAATTGAATCCACATCATCCTTTTTTTATGCAAAAAATCGTCTAGTTTTCATGCAAAAAACTAAATGAGCTAAGCATCGTTTATTTTTCATGGCAAAAAATTTTTTATGCAAAAAAAATAATGGACTATACAACGTCTTTTTTTCGTGAAAAAAAATTTATGAAAAAATTAAATGGAATCCACATCATCCTTATTTTATGCAAAAAATCGTCTATTTTTCATGCAAAAAACTAAATGAGCTAAGCATCGTTCATTTTTCATGCCAAAAAATTTTTTATGCAAAAAAATAATGGACTATACATCGTCTTTTTTCGTGAAAAACATGTATAAAAAAATTACATGGAATCCACATCATCCTTTTTTATGCAAAAAATCGTCTATTTTTCATGCAAAAAACTAAATGAGCTAAGCATCGTTCATTTTTCATGCCAAACAATTTTTTATGCAAAAAAAAATAATAATAATGCATCGTCTTTTTTTCGTGAAAAAAATGTATAAAAAAATTAAATGGAATCCACATCATCCTTTTTTATGCAAAAAATCGTCTATTTTTCATGCAAAAAACTAAATGAGCTAAGCATCGTTCATTTTTCATGCCAAAAAATTTTTTATGCAAAAAAATAATGGACTATACATCGTCTTTTTTTCGTGAAAAAAAATTTATGAAAAAATTAAATGGAATCCACATCATCCTTTTTTTATGCAAAAAATCGTCTATTTTTCATGCAAAAAACTAAATGAGCTAAGCATCGTTCATTTTTCATGCCAAAAAATTTTTTATGCAAAAGAAATAATGGACTATACATCGTCTTTTTTTCGTGAAAAAAAATTTATGAAAAAATTAAATGGAATCCACATCATCCTTTTTTATGCAAAAAATCGTCTATTTTTCATGCAAAAAACTAAATGAGCTAAGCATCGTTAATTTTTCATGCCAAACAATTTTTTATGCAAAAAAAAAATAATAATGCATCGTCTTTTTTTCGTGAAAAAAATGTATGAAAAAATTAAATGGAATCCACATCATCCTTTTTTTATGCAAAAAATCGTCTATTTTTTATGCAAAAAACTAAATGAGCTAAGCATCGTTCATTTTTCATGCCAAAAAATTTTTTATGCAAAAAAATAATGGACTATACATCGTCTTTTTTTCGTGAAAAAAAATTTATGAAAAAATTAAATGGAATCCACATCATCCTTTTTTTATGCAAAAAATCGTCTATTTTTCATGCAAAAAACTAAATGAGCTAAGCATCGTTCATTTTTCATGCCAAAAAATTTTTTATGCAAAAGAAATAATGGACTATACATCGTCTTTTTTTCGTGAAAAAAAATTTATGAAAAAATTAAATGGAATCCACATCATCCTTTTTTTATGCAAAAAATCGTCTATTTTTCATGCAAAAAAACTAAATGAGCTAAGCATCGTTTATTTTTCATGGCAAAAAATTTTTTATGCAAAAAAAATAATGGACTATACATCGTCTTTTTTCGTGAAAAACATGTATAAAAAAATTACATGGAATCCACATCATCATTTTTTATGCAAAAAATCGTCTATTTTTCATGCAAAAAACTAAATGAGCTAAGCAAAGTTCATTTTTCATGCCAAAAAATTTTTTATGCAAAAAAAATAAAAAAAATTTATGAAAAAATTAAATGGAATCCACATCATCCTTTTTTTATGCAATAAATCGTCTATTTTTCATGCAAAAAACTAAATGAGCTAAGCATCGTTCATTTTTCATGCCAAAAATTTTTTATGCAAAAAAAATAATGGACTATACATCGTTTTTTTTCGTGAAAAAAATTTATGAAAAAATTAAATTGAATCCACATCATCTTTTTTTTATGCAAAAAATCGTCTATTTTTCATGCAAAAAACTAAATGAGCTAAGCATCGTTTATTTTTCATGCAAAAAAAATTTTATGCAAAAAAATAATGGACTATAATCGTCTTTTTTTCGTGAAAAAAAAATTTATGAAAAAATTAAATGGAATCCACATCATCCTTTTTTTATGCAAAAAATCGTCTATTTCTCATGCAAAAAACTAAATGAGCTAAGCATCGTTCATTTTTCATGCCAAAAAATTTTTTATGCAAAAAAAATAATGGACTATACATCGTGTTTTTTTCGTGAAAAAAAAATTTATGAAAAAATTAAATGGAATCCACATCATCCTTTTTTTATGCAAAAAATCGTCTATTTCTCATGCAAAAAACTAAATGAGCTAAGCATCGTTCATTTTTCATGCCAAAAAATTTTTTATGCAAAAAAAATAATGGACTATACATCGTCTTTTTTTCGTGAAAAAAATTTATGAAAAAATTAAATGGAATCCACATCATCCTTATTTTATGCAAAAAATCGTCTATTTTTCATGCAAAAAACTAAATGAGCTAAGCATCGTTCATTTTTCATGCCAAAAAATTTTTTATGCAAAAAAATAATGGACTATACATCGTCTTTTTTCGTGAAAAACATGTATAAAAAAATTACATGGAATCCACATCATCCTTTTTTATGCAAAAAATCGTCTATTTTTCATGCAAAAAACTAAATGAGCTAAGCATCGTTCATTTTTCATGCCAAACAATTTTTTATGCAAAAAAAAATAATAATAATGCATCGTCTTTTTTTCGTGAAAAAAATGTATAAAAAAATTAAATGGAATCCACATCATCCTTTTTTATGCAAAAAATCGTCTATTTTTCATGCAAAAAACTAAATGAGCTAAGCATCGTTCATTTTTCATGCCAAAAAATTTTTTATGCAAAAAAATAATGGACTATATACATCGTCTTTTTTTCGTGAAAAAAAATTTATGAAAAAATTAAATGGAATCCACATCATCCTTTTTTTATGCAAAAAATCGTCTATTTTTCATGCAAAAAACTAAATGAGCTAAGCATCGTTCATTTTTCATGCCAAAAAATTTTTTATGCAAAAGAAATAATGGACTATAACATCGTCTTTTTTTCGTGAAAAAAAATTTATCAAAAAATTAAATGGAATCCACATCATCCATTCTTTATGAAAAAATCGTCTATTTTTCATGCAAACTACTAAATGAGATAAGCATCGTTAATTTTTCATGGCAAAAAATTTTTTATGCAAAAAAAATAATGGACTATACATCGTCTTTTTTTCGTGAAAAAAAATTTATGAAAAAATTAAATGGAATCCACATCATCCTTTTTTATGCAAAAAATCGTCTATTTTTCATGCAAAAAACTAAATGAGCTAAGCATCGTTAATTTTTCATGCCAAACAATTTTTTATGCAAAAAAAAAATAATAATGCATCGTCTTTTTTTCGTGAAAAAAATGTATGAAAAAATTAAATGGAATCCACATCATCCTTTTTTTATGCAAAAAATCGTCTATTTTTTATGCAAAAAACTAAATGAGCTAAGCATCGTTCATTATTCATGCCAAAAAATTTTTTATGCAAAAGAAATAATGGACTATACATCGTCTTTTTTTCGTGAAAAAAAATTTATGAAAAAATTAAATGGAATCCACATCATCCTTTTTTTATGCAAAAAATCGTCTATTTTTCATGCAAAAAAACTAAATGAGCTAAGCATCGTTTATTTTTCATGGCAAAAAATTTTTTATGCAAAAAAAATAATGGACTATACATCGTCTTTTTTCGTGAAAAACATGTATAAAAAAATTACATGGAATCCACATCATCATTTTTTATGCAAAAAATCGTCTATTTTTCATGCAAAAAACTAAATGAGCTAAGCAAAGTTCATTTTTCATGCCAAAAAATTTTTTATGCAAAAAAAATAAAAAAAATTTATGAAAAAATTAAATGGAATCCACATCATCCTTTTTTTATGCAATAAATCGTCTATTTTTCATGCAAAAAACTAAATGAGCTAAGCATCGTTCATTTTTCATGCCAAAAATTTTTTATGCAAAAAAAATAATGGACTATACATCGTTTTTTTTCGTGAAAAAAATTTATGAAAAAATTAAATTGAATCCACATCATCTTTTTTTTATGCAAAAAATCGTCTATTTTTCATGCAAAAAACTAAATGAGCTAAGCATCGTTTATTTTTCATGCAAAAAAAATTTTATGCAAAAAAATAATGGACTATAATCGTCTTTTTTTCGTGAAAAAAAAATTTATGAAAAAATTAAATGGAATCCACATCATCCTTTTTTTATGCAAAAAATCGTCTATTTCTCATGCAAAAAACTAAATGAGCTAAGCATCGTTCATTTTTCATGCCAAAAAATTTTTTATGCAAAAAAAATAATGGACTATACATCGTGTTTTTTTCGTGAAAAAAAAATTTATGAAAAAATTAAATGGAATCCACATCATCCTTTTTTATGCAAAAAATCGTAGCCGCGCCGAAGACTCCCAATGAACTCAAGTACGAAGAGTTGCTAAGTATGTTGGAAACACATTTATCTCCAAAAAGAAATGTATTAGTCGCTCAACATCAGTTTCTTTCGAAGTATCAAACTGAAAGTCAATCCATAGCAGAATATGTTGCAATTTTACGTACAGATATAAATGAATGTGAATTTGTATCATCGTGTGAGTGTAGTTCTTCAGTTGTTGATCTATTTTTGAGAGCACAATTCATTCGAGGTATAAATGACAATTATATTCGAGAGAGACTTTTACAGTCAAGTACCTCAAAGTTCGATGAAATTGTCTCAAAAGCGATATCTATCGCAGCTGCAAAAGTAGATGCCAAGGAACTTTCCGGTCAAAATACAAACAACACACCAGAAGTAAATAAAGTGTTCACAAACAGTAAGCCAAATCGTTCAAATAAAAATTTTCAGAATACAAGAACACAAAATAAAAATGTAAATTACCAACAACTGGGAATAGCAGGCCTATGTCTCCGATGTGGAAGAAATAATCATTTCGCAAAAGATTGTCGAACAGATAAATCAAATCTAAAATGCTGTTCTTGCAATAAAAATGGCCATGTGGCAAAAGTTTGTATTTCTACACTATTAGCAAACAACACCAACGTTGTCTCTGAAGTCTTTGAGGAACAAACTGAACAACCAGAATATGGTGTATACAATGTTGTGAACGTTTACCGAAACAGTAGGCATTCCGACTCCGATCGCTATTATGTACATCGTCTTTTTATCGTGAAAAAAAAATTTATGAAAAAATTAAATGGAATCCACATCATCCTTTTTTTATGCAAAAAATCGTCTATTTCTCATGCAAAAAACTAAATGAGCTAAGCATCGTTCATTTTTCATGCCAAAAAATTTTTTATGCAAAAAAAATAATGGACTATACATCGTGTTTTTTTCGTGAAAAAAAAATTTATGAAAAAATTAAATAGAATCCACATCATCCTTTTTTATGCAAAAAATCGTATATTTTTCATGCAAAAAACTAAATGAGCTAAGCATCGTTCATTTTTCATGCCAAAAAAATTTTTATGAAAAAAAAATAATGGACTATAATACATCGTCTTTTTTTCGTGAAAAAAATTTATGAAAAAATTAAATTGAATCCACATCATCCTTTTTTTATGCAAAAAATCGTCTATTTTTCATGCAAAAAACTAAATGAGCTAAGCATCGTTCATTTTTCATGCCAAAAAATTTTTTATGCAAAAAAAATAATGGATATACATCGTGTTTTTTTCGTGAAAAAAAAATTTATGAAAAAATTAAATGGAATACACATCATCCTTTTTTATGCAAAAAATCGTCTATTTTTCATGCAAAAAACTAAATGAGCTAAGCATCGTTCATTTTTCATGCCAAAAAATTTTTTATGAAAAAAAAATAATGGACTATAATCGTCTTTTTTTCGTGAAAAAAATTTATGAAAAAATTAAATTGAATCCACATCATCCTTTTTTTATGCAAAAAATCGTCTATTTTTCATGCAAAAAACTAAATGAGCTAAGCATCGTTTATTTTTCATGGCAAAAAATTTTTTATGCAAAAAAAATAATGGACTATACATCGTCTTTTTTTCGTGAAAAAAAATTTATGAAAAAATTAAATGGAATCCACATCATCCTTATTTTATGCAAAAAATCGTCTATTTTTCATGCAAAAAACTAAATGAGCTAAGCATCGTTAATTTTTCATGGCAAAAAATTTTTTATGCATAAAAATAATGGACTATACATCGTCTTTTTTTCGTGAAAAAAAATTTATGAAAAAATTAAATGGAATCCACATCATCCTTTTTTTATGCCAAAAATCGTCTATTTTTCATGCAAAAAACTAAATGAGCTAAGCATCGTTCATTTTTCATGCCAAAAAAATTTTTATGCAAAAAAAATAATGGACTATACATCGTCTTTTTTCGTGAAAAACATGTATAAAAAAATTACATGGAATCCACATCATCCTTTTTTATGCAAAAAATCGTCTATTTTTCATGCAAAAAACTAAATGAGCTAAGCATCGTTAATTTTTCATGCCAAACAATTTTTTATGCAAAAAAAAAATAATAATAATGCATCGTCTTTTTTTCGTGAAAAAAAATTTATGAAAAAATTAAATGGAATCCACATCATCCTTTTTTATGCAAAAAATCGTCTATTTTTCATGCAAAAAACTAAATGAGCTAAGCATCGTTCATTTTTCATGGCAAAAAATTTTTTATGCAAAAAAAATAATGGACTATACATCGTCTTTTTTTCGTGAAAAAAAATTTATGAATAAATTAAATGGAATCCACATCATCCTTATTTTATGCAAAAAATCGTCTATTTTTCATGCAAAAAACTAAATGAGCTAAGCATCGTTCATTTTTCATGCCAAACAATTTTTTATGCAAAAAAAAAATAATAATAATGCATCGTCTTTTTTTCGTGAAAAAAAATTTATGAAAAAATTAAATGGAATCCACATCATCCTTTTTTTATGCAAAAAATCGTCTATTTTTCATGCAAAAAACTAAATGAGCTAAGCATCGTTCATTTTTCATGCCAAAAAATTTTTTATGCAAAAAAAATAATGGACTATACATCGTCTTTTTTTCGTGAAAAAAATTTATGAAAAAATTAAATTGAATCCACATCATCCTTTTTTTATGCAAAAAATCGTCTATTTCTCATGCAAAAAACTAAATGAGCTAAGCATCGTTCATTTTTCATGCCAAAAAATTTTTTATGAAAAAAAATAATGGACTATATCGTCTTTTTTTCGTGAAAAAAAATTTATGAAAAAATTAAATGGAATCCACATCATCCTTTTTTATGCAAAAAATCGTCTATTTTTCATGCAAAAAACTAAATGAGCTAAGCATCGTTCATTTTTCATGTAAAAAAATGTATGAAAAAATTAAATGGAATCCACATCATCCTTATTTTATGCAAAAAATCGTCTATTTTTCATGCAAAAAACTAAATGAGCTAATCATCGTTCATTTTTCATGGCAAAAAATTTTTTATGCATAAAAATAATGGACTATACATCGTCTTTTTTTCGTGAAAAAATATTTATGAAAAAATTAAATGGAATCCACATCATCCTTTTTTTATGCCAAAAATCGTCTATTTTTCATGCAAAAAACTAAATGAGCTACGCATCGTTCATTTTTCATGCCAAACAATTTTTTATGCAAAATAATAATAATGCATCGTCTTTTTTTCGTGAAAAAAAATTTATGAAAAAATTAAATGGAATCCACATCATCCTTTTTATGCAAAAAATCGTCTATTTTTCATGCAAAAAACTAAATGAGCTAAGCATCGTTAATTTTTCATGCCAAACAATTTTTTATGCAAAAAAAAAATAATAATAATGCATCGTCTTTTTTTCGTGAAAAAAATGTATGAAAAAATTAAATGGAATCCACATCATCCTTTTTTTATGCAAAAAATCGTCTATTTTTCATGCAAAAAACTAAATGCCAAAAAAATTTTTATGCAAAAAAAATAATGGACTATACATCGTCTTTTTTCGTGAAAAACATGTATAAAAAAATTACATGGAATCCACATCATCCTTTTTTATGCAAAAAATCGTCTATTTTTCATGCAAAAAACTAAATGAGCTAAGCATCGTTAATTTTTCATGCCAAACAATTTTTTATGCAAAAAAAAAATAATAATAATGCATCGTCTTTTTTTCGTGAAAAAAAATTTATGAAAAAATTAAATGGAATCCACATCATCCTTTTTATGCAAAAAATCGTCTATTTTTCATGCAAAAAACTAAATGAGCTAAGAATCGTTCATTTTTCATGCCAAAAAATTTTTTATGCAAAAAAAATAATGGACTATACATCGTGTTTTTTTCGTGAAAAAAAAAATTTATGAAAAAATTAAATGGAATCCACATCATCCTTTTTTATGCAAAAAATCGTCTATTTTTCATGCAAAAAACTAAATGAGCTAAGCATCGTTTATTTTTCATGGCAAAAAATTTTTTATGCAAAAAAAATAATGGACTATCGTCTTTTTTTCGTGAAAAAAAATTTATGAAAAAATTAAATGGAATCCACATCATCCTTATTTTATGCAAAAAATCGTCTATTTTTCATGCAAAAAACTAAATGAGCTAAGCATCGTTCATTTTTCATGCCAAACAATTTTTTATGCAAAAAAAAAATAATAATAATGCATCGTCTTTTTTTCGTGAAAAAAAATTTATGAAAAAATTAAATGGAATCCACATCATCCTTTTTTTATGCAATAAATCGTCTATTTTTCATGCAAAAAACTAAATGAGCTAAGCATCGTTCATTTTTCATGCCAAAAAATTTTTTATGCAAAAAAAATAATGGACTATACATCGTCTTTTTTTCGTGAAAAAAATTTATGAAAAAATTAAATTGAATCCACATCATCCTTTTTTTATGCAAAAAATCGTCTATTTCTCATGCAAAAAACTAAATGAGCTAAGCATCGTTCATTTTTCATGCCAAAAAATTTTTTATGCAAAAAAAATAATGGACTATAATCGTGTTTTTTTCGTGAAAAAAAAAATTTATGAAAAAATTAAATGGAATCCACATCATCCTTTTTTATGCAAAAAATCGTCTATTTTTCATGCAAAAAACTAAATGACCATCGTTCATTTTTCATGCCAAAAAATTTTTTATGAAAAAAAAATAATGGACTATACATCGTCTTTTTTTCGTGAAAAAAATTTATGAAAAAATTAAATTGAATCCACATCATCCTTTTTTTATGCAAAAAATCGTCTATTTTTCATGCAAAAAACTAAATGAGCTAAGCATCGTTCATTTTTCATGGCAAAAAATTTTTTATGCATAAAAATAATGGACTATACATCGTCTTTTTTTCGTGAAAAAATATTTATGAAAAAATTAAATGGAATCCACATCATCCTTTTTTTATGCCAAAAATCGTCTATTTTTCATGCAAAACACTAAATGAGCTACGCATCGTTCATTTTTCATGCCAAAAAATGGACTATACATCGTCTTTTTTCGTGAAAAACATGTATAAAAAAATTACATGGAATCCACATCATCCTTTTTTATGCAAAAAATCGTCTATTTTTCATGCAAAAAAACTAAATGAGCTAAGCATCGTTAATTTTTCATGCCAAACAATTTTTTATGCAAAATAATAATAATGCATCGTCTTTTTTTCGTGAAAAAAAATTTATGAAAAAATTAAATGGAATCCACATCATCCTTTTTTTATGCAAAAAATCGTCTATTTTTCATGCAAAAAACTAAATGAGCTAAGCATCGTTCATTTTTCATGCCAAAAAAATTTTTATGCAAAAGAAATAATGGACATCGTCTTTTTTTCGTGAAAAAAAATTTATGAAAAAATTAAATGGAATCCACATCATCCATTCTTTATGAAAAAATCGTCTATTTTTCATGCAAACTACTAAATGAGATAAGCATCGTTAATTTTTCATGCCAAAAAATTTTTTATGCAAAAAAAATAATGGACTATATATACATCGTCTTTTTTTCGTGAAAAAAAATTTATGAAAAAATTAAATGGAATCCACATCATCCTTTTTTTATGCAATAAATCGTCTATTTTTCATGCAAAAAACTAAATGAGCTAAGCATCGTTCATTTTTCATGCCAAAAAATTTTTTATGCAAAAAAAATAATGGACTATCGTCTTTTTTTCGTGAAAAAAAAAATTTATGAAAAAATTAAATGGAATCCACATCATCCTTTTTTATGCAAAAAATCGTCTATTTTTCATGCAAAAAACTAAATGAGCTAAGCATCGTTTATTTTTCATGGCAAAAAATTTTTTATGCAAAAAAAATAATGGACTATCGTCTTTTTTTCGTGAAAAAAAATTTATGAAAAAATTAAATGGAATCCACATCATCCTTATTTTATGCAAAAAATCGTCTATTTTTCATGCAAAAAACTAAATGAGCTAAGCATCGTTCATTTTTCATGCCAAACAATTTTTTATGCAAAAAAAAAATAATAATAATGCATCGTCTTTTTTTCGTGAAAAAAAATTTATGAAAAAATTAAATGGAATCCACATCATCCTTTTTTTATGCAATAAATCGTCTATTTTTCATGCAAAAAACTAAATGAGCTAAGCATCGTTCATTTTTCATGCCAAAAAATTTTTTATGCAAAAAAAATAATGGACTATACATCGTCTTTTTTTCGTGAAAAAAATTTATGAAAAAATTAAATTGAATCCACATCATCCTTTTTTTATGCAAAAAATCGTCTATTTCTCATGCAAAAAACTAAATGAGCTAAGCATCGTTCATTTTTCATGCCAAAAAATTTTTTATGCAAAAAAAATAATGGACTATAATCGTGTTTTTTTCGTGAAAAAAAAAATTTATGAAAAAATTAAATGGAATCCACATCATCCTTTTTTATGCAAAAAATCGTCTATTTTTCATGCAAAAAACTAAATGACCATCGTTCATTTTTCATGCCAAAAAATTTTTTATGAAAAAAAAATAATGGACTATACATCGTCTTTTTTTCGTGAAAAAAATTTATGAAAAAATTAAATTGAATCCACATCATCCTTTTTTTATGCAAAAAATCGTCTATTTTTCATGCAAAAAACTAAATGAGCTAAGCATCGTTCATTTTTCATGGCAAAAAATTTTTTATGCATAAAAATAATGGACTATACATCGTCTTTTTTTCGTGAAAAAATATTTATGAAAAAATTAAATGGAATCCACATCATCCTTTTTTTATGCCAAAAATCGTCTATTTTTCATGCAAAACACTAAATGAGCTACGCATCGTTCATTTTTCATGCCAAAAAATGGACTATACATCGTCTTTTTTCGTGAAAAACATGTATAAAAAAATTACATGGAATCCACATCATCCTTTTTTATGCAAAAAATCGTCTATTTTTCATGCAAAAAACTAAATGAGCTAAGCATCGTTAATTTTTCATGCCAAACAATTTTTTATGCAAAATAATAATAATGCATCGTCTTTTTTTCGTGAAAAAAAATTTATGAAAAAATTAAATGGAATCCACATCATCCTTTTTTTATGCAAAAAATCGTCTATTTTTCATGCAAAAAACTAAATGAGCTAAGCATCGTTCATTTTTCATGCCAAAAAAATTTTTATGCAAAAGAAATAATGGACATCGTCTTTTTTTCGTGAAAAAAAATTTATGAAAAAATTAAATGGAATCCACATCATCCATTCTTTATGAAAAAATCGTCTATTTTTCATGCAAACTACTAAATGAGATAAGCATCGTTAATTTTTCATGCCAAAAAATTTTTTATGCAAAAAAAATAATGGACTATATATACATCGTCTTTTTTTCGTGAAAAAAAATTTATGAAAAAATTAAATGGAATCCACATCATCCTTTTTTTATGCAATAAATCGTCTATTTTTCATGCAAAAAACTAAATGAGCTAAGCATCGTTCATTTTTCATGCCAAAAAATTTTTTATGCAAAAAAAATAATGGACTATACATCGTCTTTTTTTCGTGAAAAAAATTTATGAAAAAATTAAATTGAATCCACATCATCTTTTTTTTATGCAAAAAATCGTCTGTTTTTCATGCAAAAAACTAAATGAGCTAAGCATCGTTTATTTTTCATGCAAAAAAATTTTTATGCAAAAAAATAATGGACTATACATCGTCTTTTTTTCGTGAAAAAAAAATTTATGAAAAAATTAAATGGAATCCACATCATCCTTTTTTTATGCAAAAAATCGTCTATTTTTCATGCAAAAAACTAAATGAGCTAAGCATCGTTCATTTTTCATGCCAAAAAATTGTTTATGCAAAAAAAATAATGGACTATACATCGTCTTTTTTTCGTGAAAAAAAATTTATGAAAAAATTAAATGGAATCCACATCATCCCTTTTTATGCAAAAAATCGTCTATTTTTCATGCAAAAAACTAAATCGTTCATTTTTCATGCCAAAAAATTTTTTATGCAAAAAAAATAATGGACTATACATCGTCTTTTTTTCGTGAAAAAAAATTTATGAAAAAATTAAATGGAATCCACATCATCCTTTTTTTATGCAAAAAATCGTCTATTTCTCATGCAAAAAACTAAATGAGCTAAGCATCGTTCATTTTTCATGCCAAACAATTTTTTATGCAAAAAGAAAATAATGGACTATACATCGTCTTTTTTTCGTGAAAAAAAATTTATGAAAAAATTAAATGGAATCCACATCATCCTTTTTTTATGCAATAAATCGTCTATTTTTCATGCAAAAAACTAAATGAGCTAAGCATCGTTCATTTTTCATGCCAAAAAATTTTTTATGCAAAAAAAATAATGGACTATACATCGTCTTTTTTTCGTGAAAAAAATTTATGAAAAAATTAAATGGAATCCACATCATCCTTTTTTTATGAAAAAAAATCGTCTATTTTTCATGCAAAAAACTAAATCGTTCATTTTTCATGCCAAAAAATTTTTTATGCAAAAAAAATAATGGACTATACATCGTCTTTTTTTCGTGAAAAAAATTTATGAAAAAATTAAATGGAATCCACATCATCCTTTTTTATGCAAAAAATCGTCTATTTTTCATGCAAAAAACTAAATGAGCTAGCATCGTTTATTTTTCATGCCAAAAAATTTTTTATGCAAAAAAAATAATGGACTATACATCGTCTTTTTTTCGTGAAAAAAAATTTATGTAAAAATTAAATGGAATCCACATCATTCATTTTTATGCAAAAAATCGTCTATTTTTCATGCAAAAAACTAAATGAGCTAAGCATCGTTCATTTTTCATGCCAAACAATTTTTTATGCAAAAAAAAAAATAATGGACTATACATCGTCTTTTTTTCGTGAAAAAAATTTATGAAAAAAATAAATGGAATCCACATCATCCTTTTTTTATGAAAAAAAATCGTCTATTTTTCATGCAAAAAACTAAATCGTTCATTTTTCATGCCAAAAAATTTTTTATGCAAAAAAAATAATGGACTATACATCGTCTTTTTTTCGTGAAAAAAAATTTATGAAAAAATTAAATGGAATCCACATCATCCTTTTTTTGTGCAAAAAATCGTCTATTTTTCATGCAAAAAACTAAATGAGCTAAGCATCGTTCATTTTTCATGGCAAAAAATTTTTTATGCAAAAAAAATAATGGACTATACATCGTCTTTTTTTCGTGAAAAAAAATTTATGAAAAAATTAAATGGAATCCACATCATTCTTTTTTATGCAAAAAATCGTCTATTTTTCATGCAAAAAACTAAATGAGCTAAGCATCGTTCATTTTTCATGCCAAACAATTTTTTATGCAAAAAGAAAATAATGGACTATACATCGTCTTTTTTTCGTGAAAAAAATGTATGCAAAAATTAAATGGAATCCACATCATCCTTTTTTTATGAAAAAAAATCGTATATTTTTCATGCAAAAAACTAAATGAGCTAAGCATCGTTCATTTTTCATGCCAAAAAATTTTTTATGCAAAAAAAATAATGAACTATATATACATCGTCTTTTTTTCGTGAAAAAAATTTATGAAAAAATTAAATGGAATCCACATCATCCTTTTTTTATGAAAAAAAATCGTCTATTTGTCATGCAAAAAACTAAATGAGCTAAGCATCGTTAATTTTTCATGCCAAAAAATTTTTTATGCATAAAAAATAATGGACTATACATCGTCTTTTTTCGTAAAAAAAATTATGAAAAAACTAAATGGAATCCACATCAATCTTTTTATGCAAAAAATCGTCTATTTTTCATGCAAAAAACTAAATGAGCTAAGCATCGTTCATTTTTCATGGCAAAAAATTTTTTATGCAAAAAAAATAATGGACTATATCGTCTTTTTTCGTGAAAAAAATTTATGTAAAAATTAAATGGAATCCACATCATTCTTTTTTATGCAAAAAATCGTCTATTTTTCATGCAAAAAACTAAATGAGCTAAGCATCGTTCATTTTTCATGCCAAACAATTTTTTATGCAAAAAAAAAATAATTTTTTCGTGAAAAAAAATTTATGAAAAAATTAAATGGAATCCACATCATCCTTTTTTTATGCAAAAAATCGTCTATTTTTCATGCAAAAAACTAAATGAGCTAAGCATCGTTCATTTTTCATGCCAAAAAAATTTTTATGCAAAAGAAATAATGGACTATACATCGTCTTTTTTTCGTGAAAAAAAATTTATGAAAAAATTAAATGGAATCCACATCATCCATTCTTTATGAAAAAATCGTCTATTTTTCATGCAAACTACTAAATGAGATAAGCATCGTTAATTTTTCATGCCAAAAAATTTTTTATGCAAAAAAAATAATGGACTATATATACATCGTCTTTTTTTCGTGAAAAAAAATTTATGAAAAAATTAAATGGAATCCACATCATCCTTTTTTTATGCAATAAATCGTCTATTTTTCATGCAAAAAACTAAATGAGCTAAGCATCGTTCATTTTTCATGCCAAAAAATTGTTTATGCAAAAAAAATAATGGACTATACATCGTCTTTTTTTCGTGAAAAAAAATTTATGAAAAAATTAAATGGAATCCACATCATCCTTTTTTTATGCAATAAATCGTCTATTTTTCATGCAAAAAACTAAATGAGCTAAGCATCGTTAATTTTTCATGCCAAAAAATTTTTTATGCAAAAAAAATAATGGACTATACATCGTCTTTTTTTCGTGAAAAAAAATTTATGAAAAAATTAAATGGAATCCACATCATCCCTTTTTATGCAAAAAATCGTCTATTTTTCATGCAAAAAACTAAATCGTTCATTTTTCATGCCAAAAA
The DNA here is from genome assembly GCA_936439885.1 of Nowickia ferox. NCBI lineage: Eukaryota > Metazoa > Arthropoda > Insecta > Diptera > Tachinidae > Nowickia > Nowickia ferox. The sequence continues at coordinate 9,330,384 of OW387027.1, read as the reverse complement.
ATTTTTTATGCAAAAAAAATAATGGACTATACATCGTGTTTTTTTCGTGAAAAAAAAAATTTATGAAAAAATTAAATGGAATCCACATCATCCTTTTTTATGCAAAAAATCGTCTATTTTTCATGCAAAAAACTAAATGAGCTAAGCATCGTTTATTTTTCATGGCAAAAAATTTTTTATGCAAAAAAAATAATGGACTATCGTCTTTTTTTCGTGAAAAAAAATTTATGAAAAAATTAAATGGAATCCACATCATCCTTATTTTATGCAAAAAATCGTCTATTTTTCATGCAAAAAACTAAATGAGCTAAGCATCGTTCATTTTTCATGCCAAACAATTTTTTATGCAAAAAAAAAATAATAATAATGCATCGTCTTTTTTTCGTGAAAAAAAATTTATGAAAAAATTAAATGGAATCCACATCATCCTTTTTTTATGCAATAAATCGTCTATTTTTCATGCAAAAAACTAAATGAGCTAAGCATCGTTCATTTTTCATGCCAAAAAATTTTTTATGCAAAAAAAATAATGGACTATACATCGTCTTTTTTTCGTGAAAAAAATTTATGAAAAAATTAAATTGAATCCACATCATCCTTTTTTTATGCAAAAAATCGTCTATTTCTCATGCAAAAAACTAAATGAGCTAAGCATCGTTCATTTTTCATGCCAAAAAATTTTTTATGCAAAAAAAATAATGGACTATAATCGTGTTTTTTTCGTGAAAAAAAAAATTTATGAAAAAATTAAATGGAATCCACATCATCCTTTTTTATGCAAAAAATCGTCTATTTTTCATGCAAAAAACTAAATGACCATCGTTCATTTTTCATGCCAAAAAATTTTTTATGAAAAAAAAATAATGGACTATACATCGTCTTTTTTTCGTGAAAAAAATTTATGAAAAAATTAAATTGAATCCACATCATCCTTTTTTTATGCAAAAAATCGTCTATTTTTCATGCAAAAAACTAAATGAGCTAAGCATCGTTCATTTTTCATGGCAAAAAATTTTTTATGCATAAAAATAATGGACTATACATCGTCTTTTTTTCGTGAAAAAATATTTATGAAAAAATTAAATGGAATCCACATCATCCTTTTTTTATGCCAAAAATCGTCTATTTTTCATGCAAAACACTAAATGAGCTACGCATCGTTCATTTTTCATGCCAAAAAATGGACTATACATCGTCTTTTTTCGTGAAAAACATGTATAAAAAAATTACATGGAATCCACATCATCCTTTTTTATGCAAAAAATCGTCTATTTTTCATGCAAAAAACTAAATGAGCTAAGCATCGTTAATTTTTCATGCCAAACAATTTTTTATGCAAAATAATAATAATGCATCGTCTTTTTTTCGTGAAAAAAAATTTATGAAAAAATTAAATGGAATCCACATCATCCTTTTTTTATGCAAAAAATCGTCTATTTTTCATGCAAAAAACTAAATGAGCTAAGCATCGTTCATTTTTCATGCCAAAAAAATTTTTATGCAAAAGAAATAATGGACATCGTCTTTTTTTCGTGAAAAAAAATTTATGAAAAAATTAAATGGAATCCACATCATCCATTCTTTATGAAAAAATCGTCTATTTTTCATGCAAACTACTAAATGAGATAAGCATCGTTAATTTTTCATGCCAAAAAATTTTTTATGCAAAAAAAATAATGGACTATATATACATCGTCTTTTTTTCGTGAAAAAAAATTTATGAAAAAATTAAATGGAATCCACATCATCCTTTTTTTATGCAATAAATCGTCTATTTTTCATGCAAAAAACTAAATGAGCTAAGCATCGTTCATTTTTCATGCCAAAAAATTTTTTATGCAAAAAAAATAATGGACTATACATCGTCTTTTTTTCGTGAAAAAAATTTATGAAAAAATTAAATTGAATCCGCATCATCTTTTTTTTATGCAAAAAATCGTCTGTTTTTCATGCAAAAAACTAAATGAGCTAAGCATCGTTTATTTTTCATGCAAAAAAATTTTTATGCAAAAAAATAATGGACTATACCGTCTTTTTTTCGTGAAAAAAAAATTTATGAAAAAATTAAATGGAATCCACATCATCCTTTTTTTATGCAAAAAATCGTCTATTTTTCATGCAAAAAACTAAATGAGCTAAGCATCGTTCATTTTTCATGCCAAAAAATTGTTTATGCAAAAAAAATAATGGACTATACATCGTCTTTTTTTCGTGAAAAAAAATTTATGAAAAAATTAAATGGAATCCACATCATCCTTTTTTTATGCAATAAATCGTCTATTTTTCATGCAAAAAACTAAATGAGCTAAGCATCGTTCATTTTTCATGCCAAAAAATTTTTTATGCAAAAAAAATAATGGACTATACATCGTCTTTTTTTCGTGAAAAAAAATTTATGAAAAAATTAAATGGAATCCACATCATCCCTTTTTATGCAAAAAATCGTCTATTTTTCATGCAAAAAACTAAATCGTTCATTTTTCATGCCAAAAAATTTTTTATGCAAAAAAAATAATGGACTATACATCGTCTTTTTTTCGTGAAAAAAAATTTATGAAAAAATTAAATGGAATCCACATCATCCTTTTTTTATGCAAAAAATCGTCTATTTCTCATGCAAAAAACTAAATGAGCTAAGCATCGTTCATTTTTCATGCCAAACAATTTTTTATGCAAAAAGAAAATAATGGACTATACATCGTCTTTTTTTCGTGAAAAAAATGTATGCAAAAATTAAATGGAATCCACATCATCCTTTTTTTATGAAAAAAAATCGTATATTTTTCATGCAAAAAACTAAATGAGCTAAGCATCGTTCATTTTTCATGCCAAAAAATTTTTTATGCAAAAAAAATAATGGACTATACATCGTCTTTTTTTCGTGAAAAAAATTTATGAAAAAATTAAATGGAATCCACATCATCCTTTTTTTATGAAAAAAAATCGTCTATTTTTCATGCAAAAAACTAAATCGTTCATTTTTCATGCCAAAAAATTTTTTATGCAAAAAAAATAATGGACTATACATCGTCTTTTTTTCGTGAAAAAAATTTATGAAAAAATTAAATGGAATCCACATCATCCTTTTTTATGCAAAAAATCGTCTATTTTTCATGCAAAAAACTAAATGAGCTAGCATCGTTTATTTTTCATGCCAAAAAATTTTTTATGCAAAAAAAATAATGGACTATACATCGTCTTTTTTTCGTGAAAAAAAATTTATGTAAAAATTAAATGGAATCCACATCATTCATTTTTATGCAAAAAATCGTCTATTTTTCATGCAAAAAACTAAATGAGCTAAGCATCGTTCATTTTTCATGCCAAACAATTTTTTATGCAAAAAAAAAATAATGGACTATACATCGTCTTTTTTTCGTGAAAAAAATTTATGAAAAAAATAAATGGAATCCACATCATCCTTTTTTTATGAAAAAAAATCGTCTATTTTTCATGCAAAAAAACTAAATCGTTCATTTTTCATGCCAAAAAATTTTTTATGCAAAAAAAATAATGGACTATACATCGTCTTTTTTTCGTGAAAAAAAATTTATGAAAAAATTAAATGGAATCCACATCATCCTTTTTTTGTGCAAAAAATCGTCTATTTTTCATGCAAAAAACTAAATGAGCTAAGCATCGTTCATTTTTCATGGCAAAAAATTTTTTATGCAAAAAAAATAATGGACTATACATCGTCTTTTTTTCGTGAAAAAAAATTTATGAAAAAATTAAATGGAATCCACATCATTCTTTTTTATGCAAAAAATCGTCTATTTTTCATGCAAAAAACTAAATGAGCTAAGCATCGTTCATTTTTCATGCCAAACAATTTTTTAAGCAAAAAGAAAATAATGGACTATACATCGTCTTTTTTTCGTGAAAAAAATGTATGCAAAAATTAAATGGAATCCACATCATCCTTTTTTTATGAAAAAAAATCGTATATTTTTCATGCAAAAAACTAAATGAGCTAAGCATCGTTCATTTTTCATGCCAAAAAATTTTTTATGCAAAAAAAATAATGAACTATATATACATCGTCTTTTTTTCGTGAAAAAAATTTATGAAAAAATTAAATGGAATCCACATCATCCTTTTTTTATGAAAAAAAATCGTCTATTTGTCATGCAAAAAACTAAATGAGCTAAGCATCGTTAATTTTTCATGCCAAAAAATTTTTTATGCATAAAAAATAATGGACTATACATCGTCTTTTTTCGTAAAAAAAATTATGAAAAAACTAAATGGAATCCACATCAATCTTTTTATGCAAAAAATCGTCTATTTTTCATGCAAAAAACTAAATGAGCTAAGCATCGTTAATTTTTCATGGCAAAAAATTTTTTATGCAAAAAAAATAATGGACTATATCGTCTTTTTTCGTGAAAAAAATTTATGTAAAAATTAAATGGAATCCACATCATTCTTTTTTATGCAAAAAATCGTCTATTTTTCATGCAAAAAACTAAATGAGCTAAGCATCGTTCATTTTTCATGCCAAACAATTTTTTATGCAAAAAAAAAATAATTTTTTCGTGAAAAAAAATTTATGAAAAAATTAAATGGAATCCACATCATCCTTTTTTTATGCAAAAAATCGTCTATTTTTCATGCAAAAAACTAAATGAGCTAAGCATCGTTCATTTTTCATGCCAAAAAAATTTTTATGCAAAAGAAATAATGGACTATACATCGTCTTTTTTTCGTGAAAAAAAATTTATGAAAAAATTAAATGGAATCCACATCATCCATTCTTTATGAAAAAATCGTCTATTTTTCATGCAAACTACTAAATGAGATAAGCATCGTTAATTTTTCATGCCAAAAAATTTTTTATGCAAAAAAAATAATGGACTATATATACATCGTCTTTTTTTCGTGAAAAAAAATTTATGAAAAAATTAAATGGAATCCACATCATCCTTTTTTTATGCAATAAATCGTCTATTTTTCATGCAAAAAACTAAATGAGCTAAGCATCGTTCATTTTTCATGCCAAAAAATTGTTTATGCAAAAAAAAATAATGGACTATACATCGTCTTTTTTTCGTGAAAAAAAATTTATGAAAAAATTAAATGGAATCCACATCATCCTTTTTTTATGCAATAAATCGTCTATTTTTCATGCAAAAAACTAAATGAGCTAAGCATCGTTCATTTTTCATGCCAAAAAATTTTTTATGCAAAAAAAATAATGGACTATATATACATCGTCTTTTTTTCGTGAAAAAAAATTTATGAAAAAATTAAATGGAATCCACATCATCCCTTTTTATGCAAAAAATCGTCTATTTTTCATGCAAAAAACTAAATGAGCTAAGCATCGTTCATTTTTCATGCCAAAAAATTTTTTATGCAAAAAAAATAATGGACTATACATCGTCTTTTTTTCGTGAAAAAAAATTTATGAAAAAATTAAATGGAATCCACATCATCCTTTTTTTATGCAAAAAATCGTCTATTTCTCATGCAAAAAACTAAATGAGCTAAGCATCGTTCATTTTTCATGCCAAACAATTTTTTATGCAAAAAGAAAATAATGGACTATACATCGTCTTTTTTTCGTGAAAAAAATGTATGCAAAAATTAAATGGAATCCACATCATCCTTTTTTTATGAAAAAAAATCGTATATTTCTCATGCAAAAAACTAAATGAGCTAAGCATCGTCCATTTTTCATGCCAAAAAATTTTTTATGGAAAAAAAATAATGGACTATATATACATCGTCTTTTTTTCGTGAAAAAAATTTATGAAAAAATTAAATGGAATCCACATCATCCTTTTTTTATGAAAAAAAATCGTCTATTTTTCATGCAAAAAACTAAATCGTTCATTTTTCATGCCAAAAAATTTTTTATGCAAAAAAAATAATGGACTATACATCGTCTTTTTTTCGTGAAAAAAATTTATGAAAAAATTAAATGGAATCCACATCATCCTTTTTTATGCAAAAAATCGTCTATTTTTCATGCAAAAAACTAAATGAGCTAGCATCGTTTATTTTTCATGCCAAAAAATTTTTTATGCAAAAAAAATAATGGACTATACATCGTCTTTTTTTCGTGAAAAAAAATTTATGTAAAAATTAAATGGAATCCACATCATTCATTTTTATGCAAAAAATCGTCTATTTTTCATGCAAAAAACTAAATGAGCTAAGCATCGTTCATTTTTCATGCCAAACAATTTTTTATGCAAAAAAAAAATAATGGACTATACATCGTCTTTTTTTCGTGAAAAAAATTTATGAAAAAAATAAATGGAATCCACATCATCCTTTTTTTATGAAAAAAAATCGTCTATTTTTCATGCAAAAAACTAAATCGTTCATTTTTCATGCCAAAAAATTTTTTATGCAAAAAAAATAATGGACTATACATCGTCTTTTTTTCGTGAAAAAAAATTTATGAAAAAATTAAATGGAATCCACATCATCCTTTTTTTGTGCAAAAAATCGTCTATTTTTCATGCAAAAAACTAAATGAGCTAAGCATCGTTCATTTTTCATGGCAAAAAATTTTTTATGCAAAAAAAATAATGGACTATAATCGTCTTTTTTTCGTGAAAAAAAATTTATGAAAAAATTAAATGGAATCCACATCATTCTTTTTTATGCAAAAAATCGTCTATTTTTCATGCAAAAAACTAAATGAGCTAAGCATCGTTCATTTTTCATGCCAAACAATTTTTTATGCAAAAAGAAAATAATGGACTATACATCGTCTTTTTTTCGTGAAAAAAATGTATGCAAAAATTAAATGGAATCCACATCATCCTTTTTTTATGAAAAAAAATCGTATATTTTTCATGCAAAAAACTAAATGAGCTAAGCATCGTTCATTTTTCATGCCAAAAAATTTTTTATGCAAAAAAAATAATGAACTATATATACATCGTCTTTTTTTCGTGAAAAAAATTTATGAAAAAATTAAATGGAATCCACATCATCCTTTTTTTATGAAAAAAAATCGTCTATTTGTCATGCAAAAAACTAAATGAGCTAAGCATCGTTAATTTTTCATGCCAAAAAATTTTTTATGCATAAAAAATAATGGACTATACATCGTCTTTTTTCGTAAAAAAAATTATGAAAAAACTAAATGGAATCCACATCAATCTTTTTATGCAAAAAATCGTCTATTTTTCATGCAAAAAACTAAATGAGCTAAGCATCGTTAATTTTTCATGGCAAAAAATTTTTTATGCAAAAAAAATAATGGACTATATCGTCTTTTTTCGTGAAAAAAATTTATGTAAAAATTAAATGGAATCCACATCATTCTTTTTTATGCAAAAAATCGTCTATTTTTCATGCAAAAAACTAAATGAGCTAAGCATCGTTCATTTTTCATGCCAAACAATTTTTTATGCAAAAAAAAAATAATTTTTTCGTGAAAAAAAATTTATGAAAAAATTAAATGGAATCCACATCATCCTTTTTTTATGCAAAAAATCGTCTATTTTTCATGCAAAAAACTAAATGAGCTAAGCATCGTTCATTTTTCATGCCAAAAAAATTTTTATGCAAAAGAAATAATGGACTATACATCGTCTTTTTTTCGTGAAAAAAAATTTATGAAAAAATTAAATGGAATCCACATCATCCATTATTTATGAAAAAATCGTCTATTTTTCATGCAAACTACTAAATGAGATAAGCATCGTTAATTTTTCATGCCAAAAAATTTTTTATGCAAAAAAAATAATGGACTATATATACATCGTCTTTTTTTCGTGAAAAAAAATTTATGAAAAAATTAAATGGAATCCACATCATCCTTTTTTTATGCAATAAATCGTCTATTTTTCATGCAAAAAACTAAATGAGCTAAGCATCGTTCATTTTTCATGCCAAAAAATTTTTTATGCAAAAAAAATAATGGACTATATATACATCGTCTTTTTTTCGTGAAAAAAATTTATGAAAAAATTAAATTGAATCCACATCATCTTTTTTTTATGCAAAAAATCGTCTGTTTTTCATGCAAAAAACTAAATGAGCTAAGCATCGTTTATTTTTCATGCAAAAAAATTTTTATGCAAAAAAATAATGGACTATACATCGTCTTTTTTTCGTGAAAAAAAAATTTATGAAAAAATTAAATGGAATCCACATCATCCTTTTTTTATGCAAAAAATCGTCAATTTTTCATGCAAAAAACTAAATGAGCTAAGCATCGTTCATTTTTCATGCCAAAAAATTGTTTATGCAAAAAAAATAATGGACTATACATCGTCTTTTTTTCGTGAAAAAAAATTTATGAAAAAATTAAATGGAATCCACATCATCCTTTTTTTATGCAATAAATCGTCTATTTTTCATGCAAAAAACTAAATGAGCTAAGCATCGTTCATTTTTCATGCCAAAAAATTTTTTATGCAAAAAAAATAATGGACTATACATCGTCTTTTTTTCGTGAAAAAAAATGTATGAAAAAATTAAATGGAATCCACATCATCCTTTTTTATGCAAAAAATCGTCTATTTTTCATGCAAAAAACTAAATGAGCTAGCATCGTTCATTTTTCATGCCAAAAAATTTTTTATGCAAAAAAAATAATACATCGTCTTTTTTTCGTGAAAAAAAAATTATGAAAAAATTAAATGGAATCCACATCATCCTTTTTTTATGCAAAAAATCGTCTATTTTTCATGCAAAAAACTAAATCGTTCATTTTTCATGCCAAAAAATTTTTTATGCAAAAAAAATAATGGACTATACATCGTCTTTTTTTCGTGAAAAAAATTTATGAAAAAATTAAATGGAATCCACATCATCCTTTTTTATGCAAAAAATCGTCTATTTTTCATGCAAAAAACTAAATGAGCTAGCATCGTTTATTTTTCATGCCAAAAAATTTTTTATGCATAAAAAATAATGGACTATACATCGTCTTTTTTCGTAAAAAAAATTATGAAAAAACTAAATGGAATCCACATCAATCTTTTTTATGCAAAAAATCGTCTATTTTTCATGCAAAAAACTAAATGAGCTAAGCATCGTTAATTTTTCATGGCAAAAAATTTTTTATGCAAAAAAAATAATGGACTATATCGTCTTTTTTCGTGAAAAAAATTTATGTAAAAATTAAATGGAATCCACATCATTCATTTTTATGCAAAAAATCGTCTATTTTTCATGCAAAAAACTAAATGAGCTAAGCATCGTTCATTTTTCATGCCAAACAATTTTTTATGCAAAAAAAAAATAATGGACTATACATCGTCTTTTTTTCGTGAAAAAAATTTATGAAAAAATTAAATGGAATCCACATCATCCTTTTTTTATAAAAAAAAATCGTCTATTTTTCATGCAAAAAACTAAATCGTTCATTTTTCATGCCAAAAAATTTTTTATGCAAAAAAAATAATGGACTATACATCGTCTTTTTTTCGTGAAAAAAAATTTATGAAAAAATTAAATGGAATCCACATCATCCTTTTTTTATGCAAAAAATCGTCTATTTTTCATGCAAAAAACTAAATGAGCTAAGCATCGTTCATTTTTCATGCCAAACAATTTTTTATGCAAAAAGCAAATAATGGACTATACATCGTCTTTTTTTCGTGAAAAAAATGTATGCAAAAATTAAATGGAATCCACATCATTCTTTTTTATGCAAAAAATCGTCTATTTTTCATGCAAAAAACTAAATGAGCTAAGCATCGTTCATTTTTCATGCCAAACAATTTTTTATGCAAAAAAAAAATAATGGACTATACATCGTCTTTTTTTCGTGAAAAAAATTTATGAAAAAATTAAATGGAATCCACATCATCCTTTTTTTATGAAAAAAAATCGTCTATTTTTCATGCAAAAAACTAAATCGTTCATTTTTCATGCCAAAAAATTTTTTATGCAAAAAAAATAATGGACTATACATCGTCTTTTTTTCGTGAAAAAAAATTTATGAAAAAATTAAATGGAATCCACATCATCCTTTTTTTATGCAAAAAATCGTCTATTTTTCATGCAAAAAACTAAATGAGCTAAGCATCGTTCATTTTTCATGGCAAAAAATTTTTTATGCAAAAAAAATAATAACATCGTCTTTTTTTCGTGAAAAAAAATTTATGAAAAAATTAAATGGAATCCACATCATTCTTTTTTATGCAAAAAATCGTCTATTTTTCATGCAAAAAACTAAATGAGCTAAGCATCGTTCATTTTTCATGCCAAACAATTTTTTATGCAAAAAGAAAATAATGGACTATACATCGTCTTTTTTTCGTGAAAAAAATTTATGAAAAAATTAAATGGAATCCACATCATCCTTTTTTTATGAAAAAAATCGTCTATTTTTCATGCAAAAAACTAAATGAGCTAAGCATCGTTCATTTTTCATGCCAAAAAATTTTTTATGCAAAAAAAATAATGGACTATAATCGTCTTTTTTTCGTGAAAAAATTTTTTATGCAAAAAAAACAATGGACTATACATCGTCTTTTTTTGTGAAAAACATGTATAAGAAAATTACATGGAATCCACATCATCCTTTTTTATGCAAAAAATCGTCTATTTTTCATGCAAAAAACTAAATGAGCTAAGCATCGTTCATTTTTCATGCCAAACAATTTTTTATGCAAAAAAAAATAAAAAAAAATTATGAAAAAATTAAATGGAATCCACATCATCCTTTTTTATGCAAAAAATCGTCTATTTTTCATGCAAAAAACTAAATGAGCTAAGCATCGTTCATTTTTCATGCCAAAAAATTTTTTATGCAAAAAAAATAATGGACTATACATCGTCTTTTTTCGTGAAAAACATGTATAAAAAAATTACATGGAATCCACATCATCCTTTTTTATGCAAAAAATCGTCTATTTTTCATGCAAAAAACTAAATGAGCTAAGCATCGTTCATTTTTCATGGCAAAAAATTTTTTATGCAAAAAAAATAATGGACTATACATCGTCTTTTTTTCGTGAAAAAAAATTTATGAAAAAATTAAATGGAATCCACATCATCATTTTTTATGCAAAAAATCGTCTATTTTTCATGCAAAAAACTAAATGAGCTAAGCATCGTTCATTTCTCATGCCAAAAAATTTTTTATGCAAAAAAAATAATGGACTATATATACATCGTCTTTTTTTCGTGAAAAAAAATTTATGAAAAAATTAAATGGAATCCACATCATCTTTTTTTATGCAAAAAATCGTCTATTTTTCATGCAAAAAACTAAATGAGCTAAGCATCGTTCATTTTTCATGCCAAAAAATTTTTTATGCAAAAAATGGACTATACATCGTCTTTTTTTCGTGAAAAAAAATTTATGAAAAAATTAAATGGAATCCACATCATCCTTTTTTATGGAAAAAATCGTCTAGTTTTCATGCAAAAAACTAAATGAGCTAAGCATCGTTCATTTTTCATGCCAAAAAATTTTTTATGCAAAAAAAATAATGGACTATACATCGTCTTTTCTTCGTGAAAAAAAATTTATGAAAAAATTAAATGGAATCCACATCATCCTTTTTTATGCAAAAAATCGTCTATTTTTCATGCAAAAAACTAAATGAGCTAAGCATCGTTCATTTTTCATGCCAAAAAATTTTTTATGCAAAAAAAATAATGGACTATAATCGTCTTTTTTTCGTGAAAAAAATTTATGAAAAAATTAAATTGAATCCACATCATCCTTTTTTTATGCAAAAAATCGTCTATTTTTCATGCAAAAAACTAAATGAGCTAAGCATCGTTCATTTTTCATGCCAAAAAAATTTTTATGCAAAAAAAATAATGGACTATACATCGTCTTTTTTCGTGAAAAACATGTATAAAAAAATTACATGGAATCCACATCATCCTTTTTTATGCAAAAAATCGTCTATTTTTCATGCAAAAAACTAAATGAGCTAAGCATCGTTAATTTTTCATGCCAAAAAATTTTTTATGCAAAAAAAAAATAATAATAATGCATCGTCTTTTTTTCGTGAAAAAAAATTTATGAAAAAATTAAATGGAATCCACATCATCCTTTTTTATGCAAAAAATCGTCTATTTTTCATGCAAAAAACTAAATGAGCTAAGCATCGTTCATTTTTCATGCCAAAAAATTTTTTATGAAAAAAAAATAATGGACTATACATCGTCTTTTTTTCGTGAAAAAAATTTATGAAAAAATTAAATTGAATCCACATCATCCTTTTTTTATGCAAAAAATCGTCTATTTTTCATGCAAAAAACTAAATGAGCTAAGCATCGTTTATTTTTCATGGCAAAAAATTTTTTATGCAAAAAAAATAATGGACTATACATCGTCTTTTTTTCGTGAAAAAAAATTTATGAAAAAATTAAATGGAATCCACATCATCCTTATTTTATGCAAAAAATCGTCTATTTTTCATGCAAAAAACTAAATGAGCTAAGCATCGTTCATTTTTCATGGCAAAAAATTTTTTATGCATAAAAATAATGGACTATACATCGTCTTTTTTTCGTGAAAAAAAAATTTATGAAAAAATTAAATGGAATCCACATCATCCTTTTTTATGCAAAAAATCGTCTATTTTTCATGCAAAAAACTAAATGAGCTAAGCATCGTTCATTTTTCATGGCAAAAAATTTTAATGCAAAAAAAATAATGGACTATACATCGTCTTTTTTTCGTGAAAAAAAATTTATGAAAAATTTAAATGGAATCCACATCATCCTTTTTTTATGCAACAAATCGTCTATTTTTCATGCAAAAAACTAAATGAGCTAAGCATCGTTCATTTTTCATGGCAAAAAATTTTTATGCAAAAAAAATAATGGACTATATATATATATCGTCTTTTTTTCGTGAAAAAAACTTTATGAAAAAATTAAATGGAATCCACATCATCCTTTTTTTATGCAAAAAATCGTCTATTTTTCATGCAAAAAACTAAATGAGCTAAGCATCGTTTATTTTTCATGGCAAAAAATTTTTTATGCAAAAGAAATAATGGACTATACATCGTCTTTTTTTCGTGAAAAAAAATTTATGAAAAAATTAAATGGAATCCACATCATCCTTTTTTTATGCAAAAAATCGTCTATTTTTCATGCAAAAAACTAAATGAGCTAAGCATCGTTCATTTTTCATGGCAAAAAATTTTTTATGAAAAAAAAATAATGGACTACATCGTCTTTTTTTCGTGAAAAAAAATTTATGAAAAAATTAAATGGAATCCACATCATCCTTTTTTATGCAAAAAATCGTCTATTTTTCATGCAAAAAACTAAATGAGCTAAGCATCTTTAATTTTTCGTGGCAAAAAATTTTTTATGCCAAAAAAATAACGGACATCGTTACATCGTCTTTCTTCGTGAAAAAAAATTTATGAAAAAATTAAATGGAATCCACATCATCCTTTTTTTATGCAAAAAATCGTCTATTTTTCATGCAAAAAACTAAATGAGCTAAGCATCGTTTATTTTTCATGGCAAAAAATTTTTTATGCAAAAAAAATAATGGACTATACATCGTCTTTTTTTCGTGAAAAAAAATTTATGAAAAAATTAAAAGGAATCCACATCATCCTTTTTTTATGCAAAAAATCGTCTATTTTTCATGCAAAAAACTAAATGAGCTAAGCATCGTTCATTTTTCATGCCAAAAAATTTTTTATGCAAAAAAAATAATGGACTATACATCGTCTTTTTTTCGTGAAAAAAAATTTATGAAAAAATTAAAAGGAATCCACATCATCCTTTTTTTATGCAAAAAATCGTCTATTTTTCATGCAAAAAACTAAATGAGCTAAGCATCGTTTATTTTTCATGGCAAAAAATTTTTTATGCAAAAAAAATAATGGACTATACATCGTCTTTTTTTCGTGAAAAAAAATTTATGAAAAAATTAAATGGAATCCACATCATCCTTTTTTATGCAAAAAATCGTCTATTTTTCATGCAAAAAACTAAATGAGCTAAGCATCTTTAATTTTTCGTGGCAAAAAATTTTTTATGCCAAAAAAATAACGGACATCGTTACATCGTCTTTCTTCGTGAAAAAAAATTTATGAAAAAATTAAATGGAATCCACATCATCCTTTTTTTATGCAAAAAATCGTCTATTTTTCATGCAAAAAACTAAATGAGCTAAGCATCGTTTATTTTTCATGGCAAAAAATTTTTTATGCAAAAAAAATAATGGACTATACATCGTCTTTTTTTCGTGAAAAAAAATTTATGAAAAAATTAAAAGGAATCCACATCATCCTTTTTTTATGCAAAAAATCGTCTATTTTTCATGCAAAAAACTAAATGAGCTAAGCATCGTTCATTTTTCATGCCAAAAAATTTTTTATGCAAAAAAAATAATGGACTATACATCGTCTTTTTTTCGTGAAAAACATGTATAAAAAAATTACATGGAATCCACATCATCCTTTTTTATGCAAAAAATCTATTTCTTTCCACGAAAAATGGACAATGTTACGTCCATTAAATTTTTAGCATTAAACATGGACGATGTTATAGTACATTAAATTTTTGGCATGAAAAATTTTTTCCATGAAAAATCGACGATGTATGGTCCATTTAATTTTTTTCCATAAAAAATTACGTTTAAAGTGGACAATGTATAGTCCATTTAAGTTTTTGCATCAGAAATGACGTTTAAAGACATTTATGTTTTTGCATCAAAAATTACGATGTATAGCCCATTAAATTTTTGGCATGGAAAATTTTTTCCATGAAAAATGGACAATGTATTGTCCATTAAATCTTTGACATCAAAAATATACGATGTATAGTCCATTTAATTTTTTCCATGAAAAAGGGACAATTTTAAGTCCATTAAATTTTTAGCATAAAACATGGCGATGTATATAGTACATTAAATATTTGGCATGAAAAATTTTTTGCATAAAAAATAGACGATGTATTGTCCATTAAATATTTGGGACGAAAAATGAGCGATTTAGAGTCTATTTAATTTTTTGCATGAAAAATCGACGATGTATGGTCCATTTAATTTTTTGCATAAAAAAATTACGTTTAAAATGGATATTTATGTTTTTGCATCAAAAATGACGATGTATAGCCCATTAAATTTTCGGCATGAAAAATTTTTTTGCATGAAAACTCGACAATCTATTGTCCAATAAATCTTTGGCATCAAAAATATACGATGTATAAGTCCATTTAATTTTTACCATGAAAAATGGACAATGTTACGTCCATTAAATTTTTAGCATAAAACATGGACCATGTATATAGAACATTAAATTTTTGGCATGAAAAATTTTTTGCATGAAAAATCGACGATGTATGGTCCAATTAACGTTTTCCATAAAAAATTACGTTTAAAATGGACATTTATGTTTTTGCATCAAAAATAAATTTTTGGCATGAAAATTTTTTTTCCATGAAAAATTAACAATGTATTGTCCACTCAATATTTGGCATCAAAAATATACGAAAAATGGACAATGTTAAAGCCATTAAATTTTTACCATAAAACAAAGGCGATGTATATAGTACATTAAATATTTGGCATGAAAAATTGTTTGCATAAAAAATAGACGATGTATTGTCCATTAAATATTTGGTACGAAAAATGAGCGATATATAGTCCATTTAATTTTTTGCATGAAAAATCGACGATGTATGGTCCATTTAATTTTTTCCATAAAAAAATTACGTTTAAAATGTTCATTTATGTTTTTGCATCAAAAATGACGATGTATAGCCTATTAAATTTTTGGCGTGGAAAATTTTTTTCCATGAAAAATTAACAATGTATCAATATTTGGCATCAAAAATATACGATATATAGTCCATTTAATTTTTTCCATGAAAAATGGACAATGTATTGTCCATTAAATCTTTGGCATCAAAAATATACGATGTATAGTCCATTTAATTTTTTGCATGATAAATGGACAATGTTACATCCATTAAATTTTTAGCATAAAACATGGACGATGTATATAGTACATTAAATTTTTGGCATGAAAAATTTTTTCCATGAAAATTCGACGATGTATTGTCCATTAAATATTTGGCACGAAAAATGAGCGATATATATTCCATTTAATTTTTTGCATGAAAAATCGACGATGTATGGTCCATTTAATTTTTTCCATAAAAAAATTACGTTTAAAATGGGCAATGTATAGTCCATTTAAGTTTTTGCATCAAAAATGACGATGTATATATAGCCCATTAAATTTTTGGCATGAAAAATTTTTTTGCATAAAAAATGAACAATGTACTGTCCATTGAATCTTTAGCATGAAAAATATACGTTGTATAGTCCATTTAATTTTTTGCATGAAAAATGGACATTAAATTTTTAGCATAAAACATGGACGATGTATTTAGTACATTAAATATTTGGCACGAAAAATTAACGATATATAGTCCATTTAATTTTTTGCATTAAAAATCAACGATGTATGGTCGATTTAATTTTTTGCATAAAAAAACTACGTTTAAAATGGACATTTATGTTTTTGCATCAAAAATGACGATGTATAGCCCATTAAATTTTTTTTTTTTTGATGTATTGTCCATTAAATAATTGGCATGAAAAATGAGCGATGTATACTCCATTTAATTTTTTGTATGAAAAATCGAAGATGTCCATTAAATTTTTTGGCATAAAAAATCGACGATTATAGTCCATTACAATTTTAGCATGAAAAATTTTTTTCCATGAAAAAGGGACGATGTATTGTCCATTAAATCTTTGGCGTCAAAAATATACGATGTATAGTCCATTTAATTTTTTGCATGAAAAATCGGCGATGTATGGTCCATTTAACTTTTACTATAAAAAATTACGTTTAAAATGGACATTTATGTTTTGGCATGAAAAATTTTTTTGCACAAAAAATTAACAATGTACTGTCCATTGAATCTTTGGCATCAAAAATATACGTTGTATAGTCCATTTAATTTTTTTAATGAATAATGGACAATGTTAAGTCTATTAAATTTTTACCATGTATATAGTACATTAAATTTTTGGCATGAAAATTTTTTTGCATAAATATAGACGATGTATTGTCCATTAAATATTTGGCATGAAAAATGAGCGATTATAGTCCATTTAATTTTTTGCATGAAAAATCGACGATGTATGGTCCATTTAATTTTTTCCATAAAAAAATTACGATTAAAATGGACAATGTATAGTCCATTTAAGTTTTTGCATCAAAAATGACGATTTATACCTTATTAATTTTTGGCGTGGCAAATTTTTTTCCATGAAAAATTAACAATGTATTGTCCACTCAATATTTGGCATCAAAAATATACGATGTATAGTCCATTTAATTTTTTGCATGAAAACTCGACAATGTATTGTCCATTAAATCTTTGGCATCAGAAATATACGATGTATAGTCCATTTAATTCTTTCCATGAAAAATGGACAACGTCCATTAAATTTTTAGCCTAAAACATGGACGATGTATATAGTACATTAAATAGTTTGCATGAAAAATTGTTTGCATAAAAAATATACGACAATAATATTTGGCATGAAAAATGAGCGATGTATAGTCCATTTAATTTTTTGCATCAAAACTGACGATGTATAGCCCATTAAATTTTTGGCATGGAAAATTTTTTTCCATGAAAAATTAACAATGTATTGTCCACTCAATATTTGGCATCAAAAATATACGATGTATAGTCCATTTAATTTTTGCATGAAAAATCGACAATGTATGGTCCATTTAACGTTTTTCATAAAAAATTACGTTTAAAATGGACATTTATGTTTTTGCATCAAAAATTACGATGTATAGCCCATTAAATTTTTGGCATAGAAAATTTTTTTCCATGAAAAATTAACAATGTATTGTCCACTCAATATTTGGCATCAAAAATATACGATGTATTGTCCATTTAATTTTTGCATGAAAAATCGACAATGTATGGTCCATTTAACGTTTTTCATAAAAAATTACGTTTAAAATGGACATTTATGTTTTTGCTTCAAAAATTACGATGTATAGCCCATTAAATTTTTGGCATGAAAAATTTTTTTGCATAAAAAATGAACAATGTACTGTCCATTGAATCTTTGGCATCAAAAATATACGATGTATAGTCCATTTAATTTTTTGCATGAAAACTCGACAATGTATTGTCCATTAAATCTTTGGCATCAAACATATACGATGTATAGTCAATTTAATTTTTTGCATGAAAAATGGACAATGTTACGTCCATTAAATTTTTAGCATAAAACATGGACGATGTATATAGTACATTATTAATATGCATCAAAAATATACGATCTATAGTCCATTTAATTTTTTGCATGAAAAATGGACAATGTATTGTCCATTAAATATTTGGCATCAAAAATATACGATGTATAGTCCATTTAATTTTTTTCATGAAAAATGGACAATGTTAAGTCCATTAAATTTTTAGCATAAAACATGGACGATGTATATAGTACATTAAATTTTTGTCATGAAATATTGTCCATTAAATAATTGGCATGAAAAATGGGCGATGTATATTCCATTTAAATTTTTGTATGAAAAATCGACGATGTCCATTAAATTTTTTGGCATAAAAAATGGACAATGTTACATCCATTAATTTTTTGGCATAAAACATGGACGATGTATATAGTACATTAAATTTTTGGCATGAAAAATTTTTTGCATAAAAAATAGACGATGTATTGTCCATTAAATATTTGGCATGAAAAATGAGCGATGTATAGTCCATTTAATTTTTTGCATGAAAAATCGACGATGTATGGTCCATCTAATTTTTTCCATAAAAAATTACGTTTAAAATGGACAATGTATAGTCCATTTATGTTTTTGCATCAAAAATTACGATGTATAGCCCATTAAATTTTTGGCATGGAAAATTTTTTGCATGAAAAATGGACAATGTATTGTCCATTAAATCTTTGGCATCAAAAATATACGATATATATTCCATTTAATTTTTTGCATGAAAAATCGACAACATATGGTCCATTCAATCTTTTGGTATAAAAAATCGACGATGTATAGTCCATTACATATTTAGCATGAAAAATTTTTTTCCATGAAAATTGGACAATGTATTGTCCATTAAATCTTTGGCATCAAAAATATACGATGTACAGTCCATTTAATTTTTGCATGAAAAATCGACGATGTATAGTCCATTTAACGTTTTTCATAAAAAATTACGTTTAAAATGGACATTTATGTTTTTGCATCAAAAATTACGATGTATAGCCCATTAAATTTTTGGCATGAAAAATTTTTTTGCATAAAAAATGAACAATGTACTGTCCATTGAATCTTTGGCATCAAAAATATACGTTGTATAGTCCATTTAATTTTTTGCATGAAAAATCGACAATGTATGGTCCATTTAATATTTTCCATAAAAAATTACGTTTCAAATGGACATTTATGTTTTTGCATCAAAAATGACGATGTATAGCCCATTAAATTTTTGGCATGGAAAATTTTTTGCATGAAAAATGGACAATGTATTGTCCATTAAATAATTGGCATGAAAAATGAGCATTTAATTTTTTGCATGAAAAATCGACAATATATGGTCCATTAAATTTTTTGGCATAAAAAATCGACGATGTATATAGTCCATTACAATTTTAGCATGAAAAATTTTTTTCCATGAAAACTGGACAATGTATTGTCCATTAAATCTTTGGCATCAAAAATATACGATGTACAGTCCATTTAATTCTTTCCATGAAAAATGGACAATGTTACGTCCATTAAATTTTTAGCATAAAACATGGACGATGTATATAGTACATTAAATTTTTGGCATGAAAAATTTTTTGCATGAAAAATCGACGACGTATAGTCCATTTAATTTTTTGCATGAAAAATGGACAATGTTACGGCCATTAAATTTTTAGCATAAAACATGGACGGTATATAGTACATTAAATTTTTGGCATGAAAAATTTTTTGCATAAAAATAGACGATACATTGTCCATTAAATAGTTGGCATGAAAAATGAGTGATGTATTATAATCCATTTAATTTTTTGTATGAAAAATCGACGATGTATGGTCCATTTAATTTTTTCCAAAAAAAATTACGTTTAAAATGGACATTTATGCTTTTGCATCAAAAATGACGATGCATAGCCCATTAAATTTTTGGTATGAAAAATTTTTTTGCATGAAAACTGGACAATGTATTGTCCATTAAATCTTTAGCATCAAAAATATACGATGTATAGTCCATTTAATTCTTTCCATGAAAAATGGACAATGTTAAGTTCATTAAATTTTTAGCATAAAATATGGACGATGTATAAGTACATTAAATTTTTGACATGAAAAATTTTTTACATAAAAAATAGACGATGTATTGTCCATTAAATACTTGTCATGAAAAAGGAGCGATGTCTAGTCCATTTTATTTTTTGCATGAAAAATCGAAGATGTATGGTCCATTTAATTTTTTGGCATAAAAATTCGACGATGTATAGTCCATTACATTCTTAGCATGAACAATTTTTTTGCATGAAAATGGACAATGTATTGTCCATTAAATCTTTGGCATCATCCATTTAATTTTTTGCATGAAAAATCGGCGATGTATGGTCCATTTAACGTTTTCCATAAAAAATTACGTTAAAAATGGACATTTATGTTTTTTAATCAAAAATGACGATGTATAGCTAATTAAATTTTTGGCATGAAAAATTTTTTTGCATGAAAAATGTACAATGTATTGTCCATTAAATCTTTGGCATCAAAAATATACGATGTATAGTCCATTTAATTTTTTCCATGAAAAATGGACAATGTTACGTCCATTAAATTTTTAGCATAAAACATGGACGATGTATGGCTGCACACTACACGAAGGCATTTAAGTAGAATCTAGAAGATTCCTTTTTGAAAATGTATATGTATAGTACATTAAATTTTTGTCATGAAAAATTTTTTGCATAAAAAATAGACGATTATATATTTGGCATGAAAAATTAGCGATGTATAGTCAGTCCATTTAATTTTTTCCAGAAAAAATTACGTTTAAAATGGACAATGTATAGTCCATTTAAGTTGTTGCATTAAAAATGACATTAAATTTTTGGCATGGAAAATCTTTTTGCATGAAAAATGGACAATGTATTGTCCATTAAATCTTTGGCATCAAAAATATACGATGTATAGTCCATTTAATGTTTTGCATGAAAAATCGACGATGTTAAGTCCATTAAATTTTTAGCATAAAACATGGACAATGTATACTATATAGTACATTAAATTTTTGGCATGAAAAATGTTTTCCATAAAAAATAGACGATGTATTGTCCATTGAATATTTGGCATGAAAAATGAGCGATGTATAGTCCATTTAATTTTTTCCATAAAAAATTACGTATAAAATGGACAATGTATAGTAAGTACATTTATGTTATTGCAACAAAAATGACGATAGACCATTAAATTTTTGGCATGAACAATTTTTTGCATAAAAAATAGACGATGTTAAGTCCATTAAATTTTTAGCATAAAATATGGACGATGTATACTATATAGTACATTAAGTTTTTGGCATGAAAAATGTTTTCCATAAAAAATAGACGATGTATTGTCCATTGAATATTTGGCATGAAAAATGAGCGATGTATAGTCCATTTAATTTTTTCCATAAAAAATTACGTATAAAATGGACAATGTATAGTACATTTATGTTATTGCAACAAAAATGACGATAGTCCATTAAATATTTGGCATGAAAAATTAGTGATGTATAGTCCATTTAATTTTCTTGTAAGCGAAATTTATTTGCTGGTGGTTAAGCGATGTCTATATGCATTTCATTGTTGCTTTAACAAATCGTCAGTAGACTTCAACCACACATTTTGAACAATCACAAACCTCTTATATTATACACTAACTTCCAAAAACTATTTGAGAATTCACAAATAATAATATTTTTGAAAATCACAAAGGCAAAATAAGCGTAGTAGGTTTAGAAACTCATACAAACCCCAGCAAATAATTTTTATTCGATATGAATCTATTTTAATTTCACTTAAGGTCTAATTCATAAAAAATATTTTAGGTTTATTACAGGTTTATTTGACAAATTTCCCATAGAAATATGTCAAATAAGAGCTTAATAAACCTGAATTATTTTTTATGAATAAGTTACAATATAATTATGACAATATGTCGAATAATAAATTTCTTGAATGTTTAATTAAGATTTTATTTTTCATTTTGCCTTAAAAATACTTTTATTGTTATCCAATGGATTTCTAATTGTATAAAGGTGTAGAAAAATAAAATAAATGAAATGAAAATGTACTATGTATAGCTACGTTGAATGAAACAAAATTATTCCACCTTATCAGTATGGTTTCAGAACACAGCACAATAACTTTAATTTTTATACGTTTTTTAACTTACATATTTAAATATGTATGAATTACCACTTATGATTTATTTTATTACCTCCATACATACATACATATGTACATATGTAGATGTCGCGACATCATTTTGACATATGTATTATAATATCATAAAATTTATTGAGAATGCACAAATATGTACATATAATGAAATAGAATACATACATACATATGTATATAAAATCTTAAATAACTACTTGATAAAAAACAAAAAAGGAAATAAATTGTTGAACACATCTTACAATTTCGATTTCAGAGCCTTCATGAGTTTTTCCAATTTCATCGCTTTTTGCAAATCACCAGATATCTTTAATTTACCGGTCATGAAGGCTTGGGCGGCTTTCAGATTGCCTGAAAACATGTCAGTAAAGTTTGTTGACTGCATAGTTAACACAGCATCTGCTTTACTGGGCGCACTCCCTTCACCACAAGAGCCAGATCCGTTTTTTAAATCCAAATACCATGTGCCTTTCTCATTCCCTGTTATATTGAACTCGTATATTGCTTGTGTTTTTCCAACAATTTCCGCGGATAACAGTGCCTGGATTTTATTGAAAAGTTTAGGAACATTTCCAGACGCAGCACTTAACGTGCTTGAGGTAATTGAAGGTTTGACTTGATCCGAAGATTCATCGCTATCTAAAAACAAATCCATCATCAAATCATCTGCATTATTAGGATCGCATGCATATTGCTTGAGGTCGGTAACACCATTTTCCTGCAGGACTTCATCGTCGATGAAAAACGAGCCAGTGGCAACCTTAGGCTCCCTAATTAATATAGCGTAAGCTGCATCTGAAACAATCTCCGGCTTTCGTGACCACTTGGAGCTTTCGGAACCAGTTAACATCTCAATGGCGGCAGTTTGTATAGCAGTACGAGGCCAAAGAGCATTTACGGCAATACCTTTACTGCGGAACTCCTCACTCATTCCCAAAACACACATAGACATGCCATATTTAGCCATGGTGTAGGCGACATGGGGTGCAAACCATTTAGGATTCAAACTCAGAGGTGGTGAAAGGTTCAAAATGTGCGCATGATTTGATTTCATCAAATATGGTAAGCACTCTTTGGAGGCTAAAAATGTACCACGTGTATTAATTTGGTGCATTAAATCATATCTCTTCATGTCTGTTTCCAAGGTTCCGGTCAAAGAAATCGCACTAGCGTTATTTACCAATATATCAATGCCACCAAATTTAGCAACTGCCTCTTCTACGGCAGCGCGTACAGCCTTTTCATCTCTTACATCAACGATGCAAGGGTGAGCTTTACCACCTACCTTTTCTATTTCCTCTGCCGCTGAATAAATGGTCCCTGGCAACTTGGGATGAGGCTCAGCAGTCTTAGCGGCTATGACAATGTTAGCTCCGTCGCGGGCAGCTTTGAGGGCAATAGCTTTGCCAATGCCTCTAGAAGCACCAGTTATAAACAATGTTCTGCCAGCTAATTTACCTGTGTTGATCATTTTTTCGTTTAGAACTTTATTTGTATACTATTGTATTTTAAAAAATATAATTTCCTTCCTCAGATTGTATTCCAATTTGCTTTTGCTGATACAAAGAGTGATTGCTGCTTTTTTCAAAGAGAAAGTCCAAAGTGCAAGCACATACTTGTGTATGTACATACATATGTATGTACGTGCATACTTTTGTTTTTGTATATACATACATATGTACATACATACATACATACATTGAATGAGCTGATGCAGCAGCGACTACGGCAGTGACAGCCTGTTCTAAAAATTAAATACATTACACAAATTCAATTTCCCCCCCAACCAAATTTTTCGAATATAATATATTATAAAAAATTTAATAAATATTAAAAATGTGAGTATGTGCAAATTATTTCGACAAAAGCAACAACAAATGAAAACGTACCTACATATGTACATGTCGTTACGAATTACATATCGTTGCGAAGTCGTTGTGTACCATTTCATACAAAAATCGTTACGATTTCGGTAATATTTCGATTCCGAAATCAGAAGATTTTGCGCTTGGTTTTGTGGGTAATTATTACCAAAAACAAGTTTAATTAATGTTTTGTTTTTGCACATGTGCACAAACCTGAGAACACAGCCGATCGGCTGTAAACTGGCATACAGCCGCCGCCGGGAAATAAATAGAAACGTTTTGAAATATTTGCAGAGAATTTGACATCATCATATAATATAATTTTATTGCATTGTTATTTAACATATTAAGTTTGTTTTATATAATCAAGCAGCAGTTACCGGGTGTCCTAAGACACCTCTCTTCTATTTTTTCTTTTTTCTTAATTAATTAATGATCTCACATAGTATATTTATTTCCATATTTAACTTCATAACTTTTGTTTGCGTTTTTCTTCCTTGTATACATTTTTGTCCATACATATACCGAAATTGTACATATGTATATCTTACAACCATTTATCTTAATTTTTCGAGCGCAAATGGTCTAGTTACCCGGAGCCTTTTAATTATATTTTGTAAATTTATTTTATAGAATATAAGAATGTAAATAAATATTAACCGATAGTTGCCAGTAATGTTCAATAATGGAAGGTCAGTTATATACATACATACATACATCAAATTCATTCAGAGATTCAATAATAATATGTAGTATGATAATTCAAATGTCTCTATTGACGACATGCCACATATCAACAAAACATAAATAGAACGGGATGATACGAAGTTTTAACGAAAATGCTTGATGGCATTTCCACACGCAAAATTTTCTTTTCAAAGCCTTGAGTTTATAGAAGAGAAGGGAAAAGAGAATGGGAACTTATTTTCCTTCTCTCCAACAAACTCGATACTGCAAAGTTATCTTCTTTGCGTAAGGAAAAGCCTTCTTAGTTCACCACAAACTGTTTACAAAACAAATTTTCTTTAATAAAAATTTTCTTGCTTATTTACATGATGAAGTAAAACCTCATATATTATATTTCTTTGTTTCCCAAATAATTTATTGTATTATTATATGTATGTATGTCCGATACAAGTACTAGATGATGCTTTTTAATTAAATATTCTTAGACTAATACGATTGATGTTTTTGTAAAGGAATGCATTTTAAAAAATTAATTTTTGTATCAAAAAAATCTAATAATATACATACATACATATGACTGTGTATGTAAATTTTATGAATTTGATTCCTTACTTCACTTAATGCCAACAATTTGTATTAATAACAACTTTCAATAAATTTTACTTCTTTCCCAACAACCTGTGTATGTCCTTATTCTGCTTGGCTAATTTTATATCCACATCTTCAATTTTGTAATTCATATTGTCGAGCAGCTCGTTCTGGGATTCGATTTCCTGGCCCAAATCTGTGGCCAGGCCTTTCAATCGCGACAAATTACCACACATCTCCTCCAGGTTGGCCTCCAGCTGTGCCTCGAAAGGATTATTTCGAATTTGCTGTTGCTGCTGCATGCGATGACGCTGCGCCGATGAATCGTCGCGTAGCCGAGAGATAGGGTGACAGTCATATTTCTCAGTAGGTGATTTAGGATTTTGTAAATTTTGTCCAGGGATACCCATATTATTTGAAGTTTTAGAATTTTCAGGAACCTGCGATATTTGACTAACATTAGATGAAACGTTATTAGTTGGCTGATGGTCACGGTTTCCCGATAAATAATTTTTCAAACCACCAAATACACTCTTCAAACCATTCAAATGACGTTGGCTAAATCTAAGAGACGCATTTATATCATCTAATTGCTTTGCTGTTCTTTCTAATTGTTCTCTTTGTTTGGCCAACTCTACAGCAGTTGCTCTGCCAACTTCCTCCGTCTCGTAAAGTAGGCCTAGACTTTTTTGTGTTGATTCCAAGCTCCGAGCTTCAATCTGACGACGCTTTTCATCTAAAATCTGCCTTTGGTAATCCTCTGGTTCATCCTCAAACGGATTTGTGCTGCGGCGGCCAATGCCTCCTACAGCACCTTGATCTGACAATGGTGTATCAGATCTAGAGCTATTAAGAAAAATATCATCGTCTATATCTTCCAACTTGATATTACTAAAGCCAAAATGGTCATTAACAGGCTGCAAGTAATTGTTTGCCATAATATGTTACTTAATATAATTTACTTTCAGCTTCGGCAATTAATCACTCCCCTTATATTTTTATAGTAGTTTTTTGCAGTTATAGCTTGTGATTTAATAATTTAAACAATTTTAAGCTAACTTTTCATTTGTTTAAGAAACAAAATTGTAGCTGTATCCAAATATTAAATTTATTTTATATATTTATCAATATTTATTAAAATTTTCGTATTTTCACTATACTTCTTTATTATTATTGCTAATAAGGCGAATTCATATCAATTCGCCGTGATTGCTAATGACAAAGAAGTTACATAGTTGCATTTTGAACGTCTAAAAACATTCAAAGCAACACTTGAAGCAAACTTGTAGTATAAAAAAGTACTATGTACTAAATAATGCGATTTAAAGTTATAAATTCGTGGAGATCTTGCGAAATATACTAAATCATATTTCGTCAAAATACTATAAAATATATCCGTATAAAAATTGGGCAATTATGGAACAAATTTCATTTCTGAGATTTAAAGAATTCTGGAACAGGTCTCCCAATTATATTCTATACCACATACTCAATATTTTTTTTAGCTATGCAAACCCCCAACCATTACTCATATTATTTATTTAATCCATTTATATGTGCATATCTTCGAATTACTTTGAACGTTAATATATTGTACATAGACACAAAAAAAACATACCTGTGGTAAAATAAAGAAAAGTGATTAAATCGAGATAAGCGGATTTTGAGTCATATTCAAAAGTACCTCTAGTCAACATACCAATTACGTAATGAATTTCTGCTTTTCTTTTTTGACTTATAATACATCATATGAAATAATAGATTAATTTAGCTCATGCTTTCGCATATTATAAATTTAATGTATTATTTATGTGTAGAATTAAGTTACCAATTTAAAATATTTAGAAGTCCCTGATTGAAAAATGCGGCATTTCTCCAACCAATCTAACTGAAGTTATCTTGTCTTCTAAAGAAAATCACATTAATAAAAGAATGTCAATTGTACAAAATTGAAGAAAATACTGATCTTGAACCGAGTACAAATTTAATGCAATTCGAATAAAATTAAATGATGAACATTAAAAAATGTATTCCACATAATAAGATTGATAAATAAAACGTTTTACTTGTTTCAAATAGTATAAGTATTTTTATTTGTATCTTTCTTTATTATTCTGATTTAAACAAACTACTTTTGTGGTGGCATACAACTGTACTGACTTTTTAAAAATTTTAAAAAGAAATGCTGATATTAACATTTTTTTCAGGAGAAATATAACTAAAAAAAATAACCAAGTGTAGTAAAAAATCTATTATAAAAAAAAAATCCAAAATAAAATATTTTCCTCTCGAAGTATAGAAGAAAATATAAATAAATAAAATAATGGACGCATTTTACTTAAATGACGAGTGCTATAGCGCAGTTGCGAATATGAAAACTGGATTTTTTTTGCTTACCCATCCATGTTCCATAATCTACAGAATCCACTGTTTTTGTACGTGAAACATACGCAGGAATAATTTCGTTTTTTCTTAAAGAACATACATACATATTTGTCCACATTTTCAACAGGTGAGAAATTTGAGTTTTCTCTATTTGCTACAACCTTATATGAACAGCAAAAATTTAAAATTTAAATTTCACACTCGTCATGTTACATACACTCAGAAGATACAATTTCAAAACTACATACATATGTTCAAGTATATAGAAATATATTTTTTTCAACAACTAAAAATATGTAATTATGTACTTAGCAAAACTAATTAAATAAAAAAAAAGTAATTGTGGATTTGAAAAAGATATTTTAAATAAAACTTTGTTTAGCTCTTCTTTTTCAACTAAAAAGGTTAAAAGCAATCAATTCTTCACTAAAAGGTGGGGATTTTTGTCTATGTTCCCACCCTTTATTCATGTGTTCTTGAGTGTTACAATATTGTTAGGACATTGTTGTACTTGGTTTTGTGTATGTTTGTGTATGCGTGTGTATTCATACATACGCATATATTGTGGGTGAAATCAGAAAAACATGTAATGATTGCAACCCAAGATTTATTTTTTCGTAGTATCAGTTGAGGTGTTGTAAGAATATTGCGACCAATATTGATTGGTATCAGGTGTACCGCCACTAGCAGCATGTTGGGCACCGCCCTGTTGCTAAAAAAGTAAAATTATGCATATTAGTCGTTATTTTGTAATGGCGATATTCGTTGTTCGATGAACGACCATTTGCATTTTGCGACCACCGAATACCGGCAATGATTATTACTTACTTGCCAATAAGACATCCATTGTTGCTGTTGTTGAGGATCCATTGATTGCCATTGTTGCTGGTTTCCGTATCCTGCAAAATTTTTTAAATTGTTAATGAATCTATATACATATCGCTCCTTTATTGCAGCACAGTAATATCTCAAAAAATGCATTGTTGGAGTTAATAATGCAGAAAAATTCGTTATATCATATTTATTTGTAGTTTCCACAATGCAAGCAATCGACTTGTCTAGAAAAAATATATGAAAAGCACTAAAATTTTTGAGTGATTCCTATACAAATTTTCTAGGCGTCACACTTACGTTTTGAGGAAAGAAAATATTTTTACATTTTCATTGAAGTGCATGTAAATTGAAAACGTTAAAATTATTTGCTGCAAAACTAGCTTTTTTGAGTTATGACTATGTTGCAATAAAGGAGCGCTAAGTGTGTATGTATGTATGTATGTCTAATATGAACTCCTAGCTACCTAATTATTAAAAACTTTGAATTTAACGCCTTTAAAAGGGGCGATATTAAAGGGACATACATACATATATATGTACATACATATGTATACTACTATAAATGGAATGTCAGAAATAACCCTGTCGGAGAACGTGACTACAAAAACAATTAACTTAGAGTTAACTTTTCTGACTGACTAAAAGCTAACTGCAATGTCATCCAGAACAGATAAAAAATTAGTTCTTAAGTTGAGTTAATTTATTCTCAGCTACTTTGAAACTCATTTCAGTTTTATATTAACATTTTGTTGTTATTATTTTAGATGGTACCTTAGCTGGGTGGTAGTGCGTTGAGTACACAACGTGTGACGATACATATTCGAACCCCAGAAAATTTTTTTAAATTTACTGACTACCAGGTGATTTAAAACAATCAAAGTAATGCAGAGTGGGACAATTCACCATCGCCTAGGACATCACAATGTTAAAATAGTCAGTTATCACATTGAAAAGTAATCCAAGTGTCAGTCAGTACTACTTGCAAAATAGTTAGCTTAAAGTTAGTTTAAAGTTAACGGAATTTCCGACAGGGAAAATTCAAATGTGGATTTTGTAACAGTATTTATGTAATGCTATTTCTACGACTTTTATTAAGTTAAATTGTTCAAAATAACAGGACTATGAGTGGGCGTCTATTTAAAAAAAAACATATTAGCTGTCAACTTCTAAGAAAATATAAAAAAATTGTAGTTGGCGTATTTTGACTTTGCATGCAAAGTTTTTGTAATAGGTTAATGAATAATTAAACAATTTTCCTTTTATCTCTGACAAAAATTTTCATAGTCGAAGTAGAAATACGCCATTTCAAATTTTTTTCTTTAATCTGCATACAAATTTTAATTGCAGTTTTATATGTATATACCTTGCATATCATAACCCCAATACTGCTGTTGTTGTTGTTGTTGTTGTTGGCCAACTGATCCGACTTGATGCTGTGGATATTGAGCCCAGTTGTTTGTTTGAGGCTGCTGTTAATAAAAGAATATAGGAGTAGGAAATGGAATATTTCAAAACTTATTGAAAAGCACATAATTTACAAAAACAAAATTTGTGAAATTGGCCTCTTAGTCTTTCAATAACTCAAAAAATCTCAATTGTTCATTAGATGCAAAAAATTAATTTTACCAATAGGTATTTTCTTTTAATTTTAAAATGAAATTGAGTGATTTTGAGTTGGTTTTTAAAATGAAATGTATGTGTAGTTTCCACAATGCAAACAAGCGACTTGTCTAGAAAAATTATATGAAAAACACTCAAATGTTTGAGTGATTTCTATACAAATTTTCAAGACAAGTCGCTTGCTTACTTTTTAGAAACATTACACATTAAAATCACAGTAATTTTTTCAGATTTGGTTTCAAAAGTACAGAAGAAAACTTTTATATACAAAATTGGGGTATTCAAACGGTAGTCATAAAGGACATTGTCGTATTATTTTAAAATTTTTGTTTGAAAGCAAAAACATAGTGACAATATGACCTTTATGACTAAATACTATTTGAATCATCCAATTGTGTGTTTGTTATAGAGAAATTGAAAAAAAAAATTAGTCAAATTAAACAAAGTTGTAGAGAATTAACCAACATTTTTTCTCCAAAAGTTTGAAAATATTTTAACTCACATTTTTGTTATATTTATCGTAGCCACCATTATTACCACCAGTAACTGAACTTGACTTATATTTAGATGAAGTTTCTGTTGCTGAGGTAGCGCTAGAGCCACCGCGACTATCTTCGCGAGTGTCGCGGTGGCCATGCCGAAAATCCCGCTGATTGCTGCCGCCATCAGGACGGTGACCATCGCGACGAGAACTACTGCCACCGCTACCGCCACCACCACTGCCGCCTCTATTGCGATCACGGCGATCTCGATGATCACCGCCACCACTCCGATAGTCTCGTGAACCACCACCATAAGAATCATAACGACCGCTTCCACCACCACCACCACCGCCACCGCCACCGCTGCTATAACGATTACTGCGATCCTCAAAGCGACTTCGATTGTTTTGTACCCAGCTTTGAGGTCCACCGCTGAAACGTTGTTGACGGTGATCGTAACCACGACCGCCACCTCCACCGCCTCCTCCATAGCCACGATCATCCCTATAACCACCAGAGTTATTACGGTAGCCTCCACCGCTACCCCATCTATTGCCGCCTCCGTCACCACCGCCTTGATAGTAACCCCCTCCACCACCAGCACGCCGATCATTCCATCGATTATCGTTGCGATTATCATAACGCCGACGATCATCTTGACGCCGGCGATTATCATTGCGATAACTGTCATGACGTGGACGTTTCTCACGATTGGAATGGCTTTCATCTAAGGCTTTCTTACCCTTTTCATTATATTTTTTTACTTCTTCTTTAGCTTCGTCTATGCCTAGATCAGTAAATATTATATCATCGAACCAGCCAAATTCCAATGACGGCAAAGTGAATGCGGCTGTAATACAAAATGAATTCATAAATTTGTATACATATGTATATTAAATTTAATTTTTTTTTCTCAACTTCCTAATTCAACCATCGAAAAATGTCAAAAATTTTAAAAAAATCCAGGAAAACGTTATAAACTATTAAAACAAAATTATTATTATTAATTCATAAAACTTGATTTCCAACGCCCAAAATTCATTGAAGAGACCATACCCATTCTTTAACCAACCCAGTTTTGATATAAAAAAATAGGAATCTGTGTTATAGCTTTTATAAAAAAAATCGGCTCGATAGTTTCGGATACGCGGAAATACGAACGTACATTAGTTTCGAAATAATAAAAACGTTCAAATAGCAAGTAGAAAATATTAATTTTTTTTACATATGTACTATATATATATATTTGATGGAAATTAGTATTGTAAAACACTATTTTCTCAATAATACAAATACTAAATAAGGATTTGTTTGAAACCAAATGTGCAAAGTGAAGTTACTATCTGTCTAATTTATATTTTACTTCAAATTATGCAATTGGCGCAATATTTTGTGGACTGATGAATTATATCGTTTTTTTTCGTTACCAATGCATACTGTGAAAACTGTTAAGTACGATGGATTAAAAATTAATAAATTTTTGTTTGTTTTTCATACTATGGTGTGGGCGCCATACATAAAAGTAACTGGCGTTATGGGTCAACACGCCCAACGCCCAACACGGCATTCTGAAAAATAAAATTTTGCCACATAGTGGTGAAGAAATGTCACTAAAATGGGTCTTCCAGCAGGCCAATGACCCAAAGCATACTAGTCGAAATGCTAAGGAGTGGTGTCGCGTCAACAATATTGAGGTTATGTAGTGGCCAGCGCAGTTGCCTGACCTTATCCCAATAGAGCATCTTTGATGAGATATTTAAAAGAGCAGTACACGGCTTACAACTTGCTATTTTTTATGTTAAGTATGACTACCATTTTTACAGTTAAATTAATTTTGATATGAACCAGAATTGAATATTGATACATTTTATTTCCTTTTTAACCCCCGACCAAAAAAGGGGTGTTATAAGTTTGTAGTGTGTGTCTGTGTATCAGTCCGAGTCCACGTACAAACCAAACGGCTGGACCGATTTTGATTTAGTTTTTTCTGTTTGAAAGGTGACTTGATCGTCATGAGTGTTCTTAGCTATGTTCGAAGAAAATCGGTCCAGCCGTTTAGAAGATATCACATCTTTTCTTGACACATCGGGGGTTTTTAAAATTTTAAATTTTTGTTATGTAATATATATTTTCTATTGTAAAAATAAAAAATTTGTTCTCAGGTATAACTTGAAAAATATTTGAAAATGTGGTGGTAATGCTATTTCAATGTTCGCAACTGTATATAAATTTTTGGTAATTTTTTTTATAAACATTTGCTTATTAATTAACATGTCTATATATGTACATATAAATTACTAACAACATTTATAAAAGATACAACTCCCAGAATAGGCTGTAAACTGAGCAATTAACCCAAGAACATTCATATATGAAATTAATTTTTTAAGTTGTTGTATTTATATGATGCATTTTTATATGGCACTAATAATGCTCAAGTTATATATTGGAGCGGATTTTTAATTAATAGGTAGTAGAATAATCAAAATTATGTATAAATATGTATATAATAAAAAAATTAAATTGCTGAAAATGTTTAAAGAAACTTACACAACACAGTTTTATATTGAAATTTATATACATAAAAATGCACGAAATTTTATTGCAAATATATGATAAATTTCGCAGAATCTTTCTGTTATTTATTTATATTTATTACTTTTTTTTTAATTCAGATTTGAGAAATATTTACCTTGTAATGTATTTAACTTTGAATCTTTCAATGTGTATGCATGTCCTTTTTCCTTTTTGTCGGCCAGACGACGTTTAAGTTCTTCTTCATTTGGTATACAAACAACAGCAATACGTTTGAAATCAGCAAAACCTTTCATTTTACGTCGCTGTACAGAGGCGTATGCATTCGCCTACGTTACGTTATATCGATCGATCATGTATATATAAATAGTATATATTATTGGTGTTCATGTTTATCATACATCAGTTTGAAATTGTAGAAAGATCATGTTCAATGTAGTATTTTGATGATTCATAGTCGGAAGATCATTGATTTTGTTGGATTTTTTTTCAAAATAAATAAAAGCAACGTTATGGATTACGTTGCATTTAAGTATATAATTCAACTATTTAGTGCAGGGCATACATTTATATCAGAATAGTTTTTGGTTTATGTTTGTTAGCATTTCATTTTATTCATGTGGTTAACTCTTTCATTCAAGAATGATGACAGGATTTTAACCTCTTTATCTTATGAACTATCAACATACCTTTATTTTTTATACACATACTTATGCAATATTTCCAATTTCTTTGAAACAGTTGACTAATAATATGTTTCACATTTTTTTTCCTTTTAAAGTATAATTAGAGTTTAAAAAATCATTGATTTTCTTTTTATCCATTATTTTCGAGTTTTGTTTAAAATTTACTTACAATTGGCTGCTATGCCGCTCTATCCAAAAAAATATTAATTCGTGTTGCACAGTCAACTGTTTTGTTTTCACATTTAAAATTGAAACATACTTACATTTATGAGAGATAAACAGGAGTACTCAACTTATGTACTATAAACTTACCTTTTCATAAGTTGCAGGTTTTTATCTGTTGGGCTTGGCTAAAAAATATTTAACTTGAAAGTAAGCTCCTAGAATATTTTATTTTTTAAACTCCTTTCACAGAAAAAATAAATTAAATAATTTTTTTGTAATATCAAAAAATATCGTTAAGTTTTCACGCTTAAATTATTTGAAGCAATTAAAAATTTAATTCATTCAATTAAATTTTTAACTGAAAATGTTAATTAGTGAATAGTTTTTTTCTGTGATTTGGAATAAATGCTCAAACATTTTTGTTATAAAACCTTTTCAAATGTCGTTTAGCCCGTGCACATAATAAAAGAAGAGATTTTTACCTGATCCAGAATGAAATTGCGGCGGCGTTTAATAGCTATATCTTCTAGAGATGTGAGGACATTGAAACATAATTCATATATACGATCGAAACGTCCTTTATGCACTGATTTACGTGAAGCGCCATCAATCTAAAATTGAAAACATTTAAAATAGTTTTAAGATTTTTCTTTTATTTCTTAAACATTTTTTCCAGAATAAGCTTATATTTGAAATATTTTATATTTACATATAATTTACATTTATATTTTTATAAAAGCAATAGTATAGACTGCATGTTCCGATTTTTTTTAGTTCGGTTGCGTGAAAAATATAGAAAGAATTCAATTTGTAACAAAACTATGTTATCTGGTTAACATGCGCTGTTTATGCATTTCGTTTGAGTTTTGTATTGTAAAATATCTCACACGTTAATTTTGTACCACAAGTGAGAGAGCCTTTTAAGAAAATCGGTCTAAAAGGTGATATTGAAATACTTGGGACGTGCAGACGTCAGGATTTCATGGCTGAACATTTTATCATCGGTCATACTCTGGCACTCGCATATCGCATAACATTTGCGATTGTGGCTTGAACTCGCAAGAGTGGTGTTCTGCAAATCGCAATCGCTAGACTATTGGCGACTTCAAATCGCAAGAGTATACTGAAGTGAACTAATGAATTTAGCCTAAACCAAATTATAAAGAAAGACCAAAATGGTGAATAAATGAAATTAAATATGTTTTCTTTTGATTTCAATAAAAAAATAGTAATACCTCTCTTAGCCTATATCCAAAGGATAACACCTCCCCCGAAATTTATAGAAAATTATTCCTAGAAACATCCTCCCTTTATAAAAACTATACTTTCATATACACTGACGGATCCAAAGATGACACGAACGTGTCATATAGCATCACAACTGAAAACACTATAATAAAAAGGTCCTTACTACCAGAATACACATCCATCTTCTCCGCAGAACTAATTGCCATATTTGAAGCCATAAAACATATAGGACATAAACCCATAAAAACCGTGATTTGCACTGACTCCCTTTCATCCATCTATGCAATAAAAAATTTACACAACGATAATTATTACGCCAATTACATTAGAAATTACCTAATTAACAATTACCCTCGAACTATAATACTTTGGACTCCAGGGCACGCCTTTATCACTGGCAATGAATTCGCCGATAAATCCGCTAAAGAAGCCCAAAAATTCCCACTTGTACTTACCGATAATATCAATTCTAACGATATACTCACATACGTTTGCAAGAAACTTACCCTCCTAAATAACACATGGACTAAAACCTCACAATGGTATAAAGAAATCAATAAAAATAAAATCAACATAAACCATTACCTAAATTCAAATATAAATCTATTCTCTAACAGCACAGACTGTAAAAAGTACATAAGACTCAGACTGGGTCATACATTTATATCAAAAAAATTTTTAATAGACCCAAACACTTCAAATATATGCCCCTACTGCGAGATAAATACAATATCTATTAAACATATTCTAATACATTGCACAAAACTCAGCACAAACCGAAATCGTTTTCTTCTGATGAATCCTACCATATACCTCACTAATCCTTCCATCCACAACATTCAGACTATCATAGCATTTCTTAAAGCCAGCAATATATACAAAGACATCTAAAACCACGCACACCCATAAAAACTTATTTGCACATCCTTTCAATTTTACCATTTTCTTTTTTTTCTCATCAAAAAGCTGAAGGCCTTAGTAGCCATTGCTTTCAAATATAAGTTATATAACTAGTTCCTTACTATAGCTTATAATGTAAATAAATAAATAAAAAATAGTAATAATTTCGTAAAATTTTTATTATAAAATTGAAATTTATAAAATGTTTTCTTGTCTTGTTAATTTTGTCTTTGCATTGTTTACTTATACACTGATGATTTTAACAAACAGGTGACCTAAATCAATATGGCAATTCGCAAGCAAAACGCAAGAATTACAGAACATGTTTGGCAATTTGCAACTCACATGCGATTTTAAAACCATGCGAGTGTCAGAACATACCTGTATAGTGCAAAAACTGGTCACGTCAAACAGTAGAGATGAATTTAAGAAAGCATTTAACATCAACAAACAGTTCCTTCAAGGCATATGACCGAAATTTAGTAAAATATATTTCATGCAGAAATAAATTTATTGATTCTTATTGCAGACATTGAAATATAGAATACACTTTGTGACAATAAGTCTTTAAAGACGAAAATAAAAAAAAAACTTCTATTCTTATATAAAATATTTTGTTTTTATTTTCGCCTTTAAGAAGCGTCGAACTGAATCTTGGAAACTCTTACTTCCTATACGAAGTTATAGGTCGTTTGCACCTTCCACCTCCCGAATTAAGCTCCTAAATGAGGGATGTCCTGCCTCTTTAGCCTTACCATTTTTGGTTCCATTTGGAACACAGAATCCAAAAAAAAACAGTAATTGGCCTAGATGGGCTTTATATTACAATGAAGTAAATAAATAAATAAAATTTCAAATTCGGTCTTTATACTATGCAGATCATCATCAATTATCTATACATATCCTTAATTATATATTAAAGATTTTTTGATAATTTTGTCCTTTACATACATGTGGATGTACAATATAACAAACTTACCGTCATTTTGGCTATTAAAGCATCAGCACCAATAATATGGTAGCGTTTATCGGGATTCTCTTTAATATGATTTAAAACCCATGTGGTTTTACCGGCTCCTGGCAGACCGACCATTAAAATTACTTCACATTCTTTACGACTTTCAGGTCTTTGAGGCCCTGGAATATATTTTTCCTCTGGTATTAACGCGATCAATTCAAATTCCTCCAACAAAGACATATGATCACGAGGAACTGGATGAACCTCTTCATATTCATCTTCTTCAGGGTGCTCAATTTTTTGTCGCTTGGAAGGCGAGGGACCACAATCATCCTTCTCTTTGGCAGACGAGTTTTCATCATCATTTTCTTTTTCGGTTTGTTCATTATCTACCACTTTAGTTTCAACGGAATCTTTAGTACTTTTTAGGTCTTCATCAATTTTTGTTTCTTCTGTATGAAAGTCTGTTTTAATTTTTGAATTTAACTACATACATACATTTCAAATGATATTTACCTTGTTCAGTTATATTATCTTCAACAGATTCCTGAGACTCTTTAGGTTTCTCTTCGCAAGTCTCAAGTGCTTCAGTTTTTTTCTTATTTTCATTATTGATTTCGGATTTAGATTCCTCTTTCTTTTCATCTTTTTGTTCCTTTTTCTCACAATGTTCTTGGGATTGTTCATCCGTTGCGTCCGTTTCGATTTTTCCTTCTTTACTATCACCAATATTTTCCTCTTCATTGGTCTTTTTATCATCTGCTTTGTTATCCTCAGATTTCTTATCATCCGGTTTCTCATCATCTGCTTTCTTATCATCTGTTTCCTTCACTTTACGTCTTTTGCGTATTTTGCGCTCCACATTTACCAAAAGATTATCGTTATCGGCCAAATTTATTTCAAATTCATAGCCTTTAGTCAAAACATGAGGAAATAGTGCCTGATTATCATCCAATATCCCTTTATCAAATTCAAAAGCGACACCCAAGTCTTCACCATTTAATGTATATTTGATAGTACAAGGTGTGCTTTCTAAATCTAAGTAGCACCCTATAACGTCATCCACTTGATATGGTCTGGCAAAGTCTAAAAATTCGGCGTTTGTAGCTTTGCGGCCCGACTCGCAGTAAGCGAAAGAGTTTTCTGACTCACCCAACAACAAATTGGATGAGGGCATGGAGAAGCCAACGCGAAAGCCTTTTGTAAAAGGTTCATCCCTGAACGGGTGTTCCCTATTTAAATTGGCTTCTTCTGATAAACGTACTTCAAAACAAACTTTGCCTTGGCGTACTCCATAATTGGTACGAGCACCAGACCAAACTAAGGCGTAAATATCGTGGCTCATAGGTTTGGCTGAGGTAAAAGTAACGGGGTCGATGCGCAAATGTAAATCCGAATCGACTTGAGAGATCGATCATACACATATAATTGAAATTAACAAAAGATATTACAAAAGATTTCGAGTTCTACTTACACCAACTTAATCCAAATTGATTTTCTTCAATGGTGGGCTCATCTTCAGGAGTGCTAGTGTCTTCACCTTCTTTTGAAGGACTTCCTAACATACCACCACCACTACGACGTCTGGGGGAACGAGAACGGGTGCGTGATCGCGAATGCGACTTTGATTTGTGACGAGGTGAACGAGATCTCGACCGAGAAACGGAATGTGATCGGTTACGGCGTTCGTGACGATCAGCGGAATGACTACGGGAGCGTTCTCTAACCACTTGAGATTTTTTATTCGCATCATCCTGACACTTTTCATCATTGACTTCAGATTTTGCATCATTATCATGATGATTTGTTTCGTCACTTATAGATTTTTCATTTTCCTGGCAATTTTTTTCAATGGTTTGCGAAGTATCAGAGCTTTCAAGAACACATTTTGGTGCATCTGCAACATCGCATATGGTTGCTGTTACTTCATCTCCATTCGATTGCATATCTTGAACTTGATCCTCATGAGCCTCATTATCAATTTCGCATTTTTCTTCATTGCTACCTTTTTCTATTTCTACCTTTTCTCTTGATTGTGTTTCATGACAAGGTTCTTCATCAAATTTTTCTGGCGTAGAGAGCTTTTCTTCATTTTCTTCGTTCTCGCCGGGAGCATTGGAGGGATTACTTTCTTCTTCTAAAGTCTCCAAAACGGGTTCTGGAGCCTTTTTAACGGGAGTCGGAGAAGGTGACTTCGTCATAGATCGTGTACGACGGCTACGACGACCAGGAGTTGCGGGAGATGGAGGTGCTCCACCGGAACCTAATTTTTAAGAGAAATAAAAATGTGTAACATGTGAGGAAAATTTATTATTCTTGTTGACCTCAAAATCTGTAAAACAGATAATTATTAATATAATTTAAAAAAGCATACAGTAAGCTTTTATATTGGTTTATATAATATTGTTGTGAACATAAAATTGCATTCTTATTGAAAAATATACCTAATAACAAAAGAAAGATTTTAATGGACCAATATAACAACAAAACAAAAACAGTTAATGCAATATTGTGGTACTTGCCACTTTCGTACATATGTATTTGTATTAAAAAGCCTCTGCATTTCAGATGGATTGAATTTTAGTTACGAAACTAGATTAAAATTAAAAATTTCTCCCAGGAAAATAGGATTAAAAAAGTTTATACTTCTTATTCATAAGACAAAGTCATTATTTAATTTGAAAATGTTTGCTTGTTTTTATGGTTATGCATTTCGTTTCGGTTTATAAAACTCGTCAGTAGACTTCAACCCAAAACATTTTTGAATTTAGCTAACAAATGTATTAAGAGTTTTACTATAAAGATTCGAAGCCCCAATTGTTTGGTATTGTGTTAAAGTGACGTCGATGTCGTCAACTGGAATAAGGGTAATTAAATGATTTTAACATATGAATCTGCGTACCTTTATTATAATAATTATTTAAAAAAACAAGTATGCAGGTACATATTTATAAAAATTAAAGCTACTATATATTAATCACTATCAATCTTGTTTTTTAACTAAACGACTACTTCACTACTTTGAAGAAATGGCGCTTTAATATAGTTAACGGAATCACTTCTAACTTTCATCTCCAACAACGAAAAATTCCAATTGATGCAAAACCCCAAAACTTGGCAACACTGCAACTATGATATACATACAACATATGCGTGTAAAATATTGCTAAATTTATTCAGCTAACCAAGATTTTCCCAAAATCGTTGTAGGAATAATTTATATGCAATTTAGTAAAAATTACTATAAAAAAGTAAAGTTAACTCACCACGTTCTAAATGAGCGCGTAAACGTTCAATTAAAACCGCCTTAACACCTTTAATATCCAGGCCACGCGTCTGTAACTCATTACGCAGATCGACCACCTTCATTTTGTCCAAATTCGCTAAATCCATACTGGACGAGCATTAATTTTTAAGCACACTTACAAAATAATACACAACTGGAAACGCTGAAACTCTTAAACGCTTAAAAATTTGGTTTTTTTCACTTTTCTTTCTTCACGAGACACCGCATGTAAAACTTATTGTAAAAAAAAACCAACACACGAATTTTTTCTTCACTTAGTGCCGTCTTTTTTCAATCAGTAATCGTTTATGTAGATTCATATATACAGCAAATTTTAACCAAACTTTGCTTTCGTTATATTTATTGTTAAGATATTGTAGTTTTTATACTAATGTTTTTATTTGTATGCAGAAAATTTTATTTTCAAGCTTTGCACAAATTTTTCCCGCGATGAGTTGTTTAATAAAAAGAACGCGAGAAATCCGAAGCAGAGCAGCAAGCCGCATCGACGAAGCCGCCGCCGAACCACTCGGCTTATCGGCGGATTAGTACTCAGCCGATTTCTTATCTGCCTTTACGTTTTATACTTTTTGAATAATTTTTAATTTAATGACTACTTGACATACGTATAGTTTTTAGTTATATTTCGTATGGAATATGATAGCGAGCATCCTTGATAGTTGTTTTCGCTTTTGTTGTGTTACGTATGTAAACCTTAGAGAGCAAACCACATAAAAAGAGCTGCGACAACGCTTACTTTTTCTATTGGAGTCACTTCTAAATAAAACCCTTGTACGTTTACACAAAGACTTGTTGTCGCAGTACTCAGGCGACTTTTTGATAGTGAACCAGACTGCGAGCAACAAATTTTTAAATGCTTAAAAAGTCGGCGTTAAGCCATTCAGCCGTCGCCACCGAAATATTTTGATCGGCCTGCTACTCTGATTCCCACTTCAGTAAAAAGCAGCGAGTAGTGTTTTCGTATATTAAAAATGGCGGCCACTTGATGCAGAGTTGCAATTTTATAACTATAACTAATAAGATTATTTAAAAGTAATTTCGAGCCCTGAAACTATTCTACTTACGTATTCTGGAATTTTTCCTGCAATAAACAATTTACTATTTGTATAAATGTGAACGTGTCTATTGCTTTAACTTGGAGGCCGTACAATCAAGTGTCGCCTTTCAATTCACTTTAATGTATTGCAACATTGATACGTTTCTTAGTAACTCTACGTCTCCACCTGACATGAAATAATGTTGAAACCTGAAGTTATAACTGAGTTGTTAAATGCACTAACAATAATCAAGGCATATTCATATAAGGTATACTCAGCTCAATTCGCTTTGAGATATTTATACATTAAATGTCAAAAAAATTTATTGAAAATAGTCACACGATCCCTTGCGTGGATCCGCCTTGCAATAATGAAAAAAACATTAACTTGAGATGTGCACATTTAACATGTTAATGTTAAAGTTACCTTTCGTCTACACCTGATATATTTTTATAATGACAAATGTCAAATTCCATATAGGAAAAAGAGCTACATAAAAAATTTTTTTTCAATATAAAGTGAAAACACCCACTTTCTTTTACATATATTTATCTTTTTTGCAATGTTTATACGGCTGGGGTTAACTAATTAATTAACTGCTTGTTTAGTTATTTTTCTCTTTTTTTTTATAAATAATTTATGTTTAAGTCCTACTTATATAGATACTTACTGTACAATACATATATAATTGGCCATAAGGCTTCCTTTGTATTGATATAAATAAATAAATAAATAAATAAAGTTTTACTTTTGTTAAGATAAAAATATATCAGATGTAGACGTAGGGTTAGTCGTTTTATGTCAGCAAGTAGCACACTCACACTTATTCAATTGAGCACTATATTGCTATCAATTTTACCTTTCCATTTGCTTACAATTTTACGTTCAATTTTAACAGTTGATGACACCAGCACATTGAGTGAAGTTACCATTTGAATTGTTTCTTCATCCGAGGCATTTTTAAATGAAACAGATTATCAATTTATAGCATAGCTATCAATTTGAAAGCTATTTAGTAAACGTGTGGCTGCAGCGTAAATGGGAAGTTACAAATTTTGGTAGTGCACTATTTTGCGACACTGTCATTTGTACACTCTTTTGAAACTAATTATTGCAACTATTCACGAGTAGTCACCTGAAGTTAGCTCGTTTCATAAACGCAGTTACCAAAATTTTGCTACAGATTTTCTTCGTTTGAGCACAAAAAATCTAAAAACTATAAGGAAGTTAATCAAAATACCAATATTGCTTTAAAATAATAAAAACATCCATATGTATTGCATACATTGATAAAAAAATATTTGTACTTTTTCTTAAAAGACGTGATCTATATAAAAATAATGAAAATGGCCTATGTGAAAAATGTATTGAGTGTTTTAAAGTAACCACCACAGCACTATGCTGGGTCTCTTATATGAAAAAGCAAGAAGACGAAAATTATCTTTTGTTTGTATATTAAAAAATTAAAGAATAACATAAACATTAATGTATGCGCAATTTTCAAAGAATTATTATTTTACAACATGAAGTTAATACGCAATAATGTAAATAGCGCAAGTTCATGTAATCGAAAAATAAGTTTATGTGGAAAAAGAAAAAAATTATTGAAAGGTTGAAAAAAGAACAAGTGAATGAAGTGACAAAGAAAAGGTAAAATGAGAAGCAATGAAAAAAGCAATTTGAAAATGTTGTTCTTGTAATCGTTAAACCAAAACGCATAAGCAAAATAAAAT
Source organism: Nowickia ferox (assembly GCA_936439885.1). Lineage (NCBI taxonomy): Eukaryota > Metazoa > Arthropoda > Insecta > Diptera > Tachinidae > Nowickia > Nowickia ferox. Next base: position 9,286,985 of record OW387027.1, on the reverse strand, counting down.
ATAGTGATGCCAGAAAATGTTTACATTACTTATTTGAAAAGATTTTTTCTTATTGAATTGTATGCGTATAATGAAGAACGCCAGAAGAGATATGTATATATATCTAATATATTTATTGTCCACGTTGTGCGAAAATGCGAAATTTGCTCGATTTCTGTATACATGCGTATACTATGTATTAATAAGAGTAAACGCATACCAATTTGGTTATTTCGCAGATCAGACATAATTTTAGAACCAAAAGCTTAAAAAATAAGTGAATTTTTGTTATGTAATGCCCGTAACTTTATCCATATACCACTATATTTTCCGAGGAATACCTACTCAAGTAGAACTCTGTACATAACTATCACGCACTATATCGATGCTCACAATTAGAAAGGCCCTAACTCGTATTTTCACCAAACTAAGTTTTTCAATGATTCCAATACATTTCACACAAATACATCTCGTCTCAAAAATTTATTGCAATGGTTTAAAAATAACGCTTTGTACTGTTTATTATTTAGTTTTTACCTTCTCCTGTAAAGTTACAGTTATTTGAGTAAGGGCCTTTCTACTTGTGACCAACGATATGTATGTATTCCGAAATGTATTGTGCGAGAAATTGACAAATATTTGAAAACGACAAAACAGCATAAAAAGTTTTTATCATTTTCTTAATTTTGCTATGTGGCATCACCTTAAGGAACTTTTTTTTTTTTTTTTTTTTTTTTTGTAAAAGTAGTAGAATATCAAGTTAAAAGAAGGAAAAACTATTACCAACTGAAAAGAAAACCTAAAATGGTAATTCGGCAATACTAATGTTCGTAAGAAAAATTATATATGTATGTAAAATTTATATAAAAGAAAGAACTTACAATTTATGGTGGAAAAAAATTTGCTTAGTAATAATATTGGAAAGGAAAAGTTTAATAGAAGTTGATTTTTAAATGTGAAACCTTTAATTAAAACATTTAAATACCTATAAAAAATAAATATTTAAATATCAATACTCAACCATCGTATGGTCAGACCCTATAATAAAAGAAAAATCACGAAATTCTACGATAATTATGAAAAGGTAATTTTGAAAACCTAATAAATTAGTTAAATATTTCATATTGATTAAACCAGAAAGCGAGTAAACAAGTTTTTTTTTAATATTTTGCCAATTACAAATATTTTCACGTTTTTGCAGAAATTAAAAAATATATATGTATATATATGTATGTACGTATAATGTTTTTCAAATCATTGAGCGAATTATGCATACAAATGCATTATTTTCATCAATAGGGGTCTGGGAAGTACAAAAACATATTTCCCATCTGCAGACAACTGCATTAGATGTAAATTTGTCAGCCAGCCAGGCAAATTTACAGTCGTCCGGTCGTTCTGTCTCATTATTAGGACAAAATAATGAAAACGGAAATTTTCGATATAGAAACTGTTGTAAGAAAAAAATCAACAATAACAAAAACACACGGAATTTTTTTTGATAGTGCACTACATCATCTATCATCGAATTCAAATGAAAGTGGTCCAAGACCACAACAAATCAATAACAAAACATCTGATTTGAATAGATATTTCACTGTATTTAGTAGTGGCAATATGGAGACAAGTACCACACATATAAATCTCATCGATGATGAGGATGAAAAAGATCCCTTAGCGTTGGATACCTCATCAGGTGAGCGCAGTTCTACAGAGGATTCCTTAGGAAGTGCCCCCTCAACCTCCAAGCATTCCCATAGTTTAAGGTGGGTTGCCTGTCCTTCTTTTATATCATTCTTTTATTTTGACAATATATTGTTATCGTAGACGACATGTGCCGCGTATTATCGTAAAACCTATTCTTCCCGAGAAGAAACAAACAGGTATCACAACGGGCTCTTCAGGGATTACGGCCAGTACCCCATTTTCATCGTCCTGTTCGGCGGCTCCAGGACTTGCTAATTGTAGTCCCTCTACTGGCAGAACGGGTAGCAGTAGGCGCATACAGCAACAACAACAAGCTAAGCAAGCAATGGCAGCTGCTGCAGCAGCGGCAGCGGCCACAGCAGCAGCTTCTGTCGCAGTTGCAACTACCGCTATTACACAAGCTTCTACAATGCGTGAGGTGTTAGCATCAATACCTGGATTTAGCTTAAAGCCCCGCCGAAGATCGTCAAAGAAAATATCAACTGCTGCCCAAATAGAACAGACCAAAGATGGTAAAATTGATCTAGAGACACCAGATTCGATATTGGCATCAACAAATCTACGAGCTTTACTTAATAAGCAGACATTTTCATTACTCCCACCTCTGTACCAGTATAATCTAATACAACTGCTACCCAGTGTAGACCGCGAAGCTATTGAAATGGAGCAGAAATGTGCTGCAAACACCATACCCACAGAGGCTATAAGGCTTGGTCCTTCAAGTCTTAACAACGAGTTTTTTGCTCGAGCATGTCTGGAGTGGCGGGAGCGCTTGAGTGAAGGTGAATTTACACCAGAAAATCAAATGAAGCTCAAAACCGAAGCTGAACGTGAAAAGAACAAGTTAGACCCCTGGAAGTTGAAGCATTTTGAGCCAATATGGGGTGAGAAATCATTCAATCGTGCCAGTAGTAGTCATGCTGCGAACGCCTACGCCGATGTCAGTCTAAATAAAAAAGTGAAAGATGAGTTAGAATCGAACAAAACTGATACTACCAGAACAACAGCCATATGCACTGTAGTTGTAACACAAACAACAACCATTTCAACGACAACAAAAGCAATAAAATCTGCTACAGCCACAACAACAACAACAACTGGAAAAGCCGCTGCAGCAACAACCAATTGTGCCTCGAATTATTTAAAAGACGAAGCATTATACTCAAATTCCCCCACATGCTCCCTTAACTCATCAACAACAAATTCCTCATTATGTTCATTAGATGATCTTGCATCCGGAAATACGTTAACAGAACAGAGACATGTTGCCAGTTCCCCAAAACATAAGGTTAGCTTGAAAAACGAAGATGAGGAGGATGACGATGAAGTAGAGTGCATTGAAACGACAATAACTCCACCAAATTCTACAGCATCAATATTATCAAACTTAATGGTATTGAAGAAAGAAAACTATGACCAAAAGACTGAATGTAAAAAAGAAATCGTAAGTACTATATACATCCTACTATTCTAACAGTTAAACTTTTAAGAAATTACATATGGATATGTGTATATACATACATAGTAGTACATATATTGGGCCTTATTACGAGTGTCGTATTACGACTTCGACTACGATGATTTTGTACTAGACTAAAGAACATTGCAAAATTTTTTCTTTAATCTAGTACAAAATCGTCGTCGTCGTAATACGGCACTCGTAATTAGGGCCATTATGGATATGTGTATGTATATACTATTTATATTATACATATATAGTACATTGTATATTTTAAAATTAGTAGTACATATATTTGGTATTACTAGGTATTGTAAGTGGCAAGTTTTTTTAAGCAAGTTTTAATTAACTGGAAATGCAACTGAAATTATAATTGGTATTATGTATGGCAACTTTCTGCAGTTGTCTACATTTTCAGAAACCCCGATTTTAACGTACACTTGAAGCACACGTTATTTCTTTTTGCATATGGGGGCTTGAAACACGATTATAACTGATTGGCAACTGCAAATAATGTAAAAAGCTTCAAAATATCAGAAATATGTATAGTGCTAAAAGAATTACTTATAAAGGTATTATTTATATAGTTCAGTTAAATTATTTTTCGATGAAGAGAAGGAAGTATGGGATATTCAAGGCAGTTCATTTGACCTGGTAGGTTAAAGTAATTTTTTTAGCCGCAAATTTGTCAGTCATCAATAAAGTAAATTTTAATACGTTCGATTCAAAAGCAATCACTTGTGTTTTTTCCAAGAACTTCGATTTCTTTTGCGTTAGTTAAATTAAAATTTATTGATATTCGCACTTTAAAAAAAGAGTGCTGAAAATTTTTGTTTTATTTGTAATGAATAATTTAGAGATTGGTCTCGTTTTTTTTTAATTTCGGACTCAATGTCCATCTGTATCTGTCTGTGCTTTTTTTTACTTATTATTTCACTTATCGAAATGAATCACATTCAAGTTTTGAAAAAAAAAAAAATTAAGGCTTAATTTCGGAGAGGTAGAAATTGCCTAATACACTCATGATACTAGTTTTAAAAAAATATATGTATATCTAAGTTTTAAATATCATCAAAATTGGTTATTTCAACGAAATATTTGCATTTATTATCTCTTAAGTAGCACAATCAAACATGTATGCATGTACATATGCTCAACTACTTATTTAAATATTTTTACAACAGTTTAAGAAAGAAAGCGAAGATGATGATGCAACAGTTCAAGATCTGCCAACATCATCTGCTAACGCCCTAAAATTAATTCAAGAAATGCAGAGACGAGGCAGTAAAAGGCCCTCCAATAGTCCTACTACTGACAATGATATTTTAGATGTATCAAATGAATCACTAGTATCGGCGCTCAATATTTCTGCTGAGGCAAAGCAAAGTAACAGATTATTGAAAGAAAATGTTCCTACGGAAATAAATATTATTAGTGTGAATAGCAGTAGTGATGATATTATTTGTATCGATGGTCCAACAAATAGTAAAAAATTGAAAATTGAAAAACCCGAAAGTATCAGCAACACTAGCAGCACTAACAGCAGCAGCCACGCTTGCCAGGATGATGTTACAAGTCATATGGATGAAGCGCAGCAGGATGTTTTGGTAGCACATAATTCAAATACCCCTCAGTACCTAGATGAACAGAAAAATACTTCGGCGACGTTAGCAATTAATAAACAAAACAAATATATTGTTAACTCTACTAATTCAAATTTTAATTCCTTCAATAACTCCTGCTCTTCTACACCACCTCAAGCCATGTCTGCAGCAACAATATCGACTGTTAAAAGTACCTGTGATAGAATTCTGCCATTTACAAATGATATTATGGCTAATAGTGAGACAACAAATATACGAGATCATGAGCAAGAGCTACTGCAACAAAAAGATCAAACATTTAGTCATACTTTGGCTCAACATCAGCAAAAGCATCAACAGGAAACATCGATTTTAACAGACTCAAATCAGCTGGATAACTGCGTCGATCAATTATTACAAAATCCTTACGATAATAATATAAGTAATAATACAAATAATAATGTTATGGAAGAGGATGAGGAAGATATTATTGAACAGAAATTCAACGATGCTGAAAATTACGTTTTAGAATCAGGAGAAGTTAGCACAGATGACAGCGGTAATGGTAAGTGTTTCATTAAAAAAAAATTTTTTTTTCCAATTAAATTTTTATTTGACCTGTTGATCGTATTATATCTTTTATAAGATAATCATACAAGGTGTCTCAATAGAAAGTTTATATATTTTTATTTGTCTGTATGGAAATTTTGATCGATATCACTAAAATTGCCAATGACTGCTCGGCAGGTCGACTCCGTAATAGCTGCGACTTTTGTAGCTAGTTGAAAAGCGTTGAAAATGGAAAATTTTACGTACACTTGGCAGAGACATATTGAACGTGTATGAGGTTGCCCCGTCCCGCTGGAACCATTTTCATTGGTTAAAACATAACATTGTAATCTATGCTTACTTAAAGCACTTGCGGGCTTCCGCATTTAAAGAGTCGGAATCTCTCTGGTTTAGACTATCTACGATTTCTGCTATTCGAGTTGACATTAGCCGCCCAGATTACTTTTTAAGTTTTTCTACTGTTAAATCATTTAAATGACGAAAACCTCGAATCTTTTCATTTCTTTCAAAACTCTTGCATGCACAGCGCGCTTTCAATTTACTCTCTCAATTTGTGCTCTCATTTAGTGTATTTTGGGTAAATAAACGCAATTTAGTAAAGTGAAATAAAGTTCAGTAAAAGAAATTTTAAAAATATTTGTTTACTCGAACAAAGCTATTGGTAACATAATCAAAGCATCATGCTATTGTACTTTATATTACTTTATGTAATATGTACTAGCTTTTAAACGCGACTCCGCTCGCGTTGATCTGTTAAAAAAAATACACAATAACAGGTTTTAAAACTGGTTAAACAATCAAACCCGAAACGAAAATTAACTCAACCAGCCCAAAAATTTGTTTTTCCGAAAAAATCCGTACCAAATATAAAAAACTGGTTTCGAACAGGATGAAAAGGCAGCAAACAAACTCACTTTCACATTTATAATATTAGTAAGGATGGTCCGATCGGTTCAATCATTTTGTATATAGAATTCCTGCGGGGAATGGAATAGGGGCAGACTTGTGGAGATAAAAATAAACATTGCAAATTGCATATTTGTACATACGAGTATGTATGTATTTTTGAACCAGTACATGCCTGCTTATGTATATACATATGTATATATATTTAAAATACATACATACATAATTTATAAATTCCCATTACATTTCTACTATCAATTAATCCACTAACATTCAATAAATGTTTCCTTTTTCACTAAACCAGCTAAATCTAATTTTAATTGTGTAAAACCAACAACAACAACAAAGGCAGCAGTAACAGCAAATGTTACCCCTACTCCCACCACCAATGCAGAAAGTGTTGTTCATCCTGCTGATTTCTTATTTAATAACTCTCTAGACCACCACGGTAAGCTTATCTATTTATGACAATACAATTTCTGGTCAAATAGAATAAATATATATATATGTGCATATATACAATATACCAAATTTATTTAAAAAAGTTTAATAAACATGTTGGAAATTAATTATATTATATGTATGTATATATGGTTATAGTATAAATAATATTTTTTTTTTAATTTATGTTAAAAACGAATTATTTTAATTTATTTTTAATTAACTCTTTATATCAAATTTAAAATCATACACCCACAAGTTGCTAGATTGAGTGGACAATTAAATAAAATAATCAAGAGAGATAGGCAAACAAAATGTATTCGTATTTTTAAGTAATTAATTCTTTCGTTCGTTATTAAATTTAATATCCATTGGATCTAGTTTCTCTTTAATAATTATAATTTGTTCATGTTTTTCCTTGCTATCTTATAATAATATCATGTAATATCAATAAAAACATAATTCTTCATATTCTAATAAATATGCTTGTTTTGTAAAGATGTTTGTTTGAGGCCTTTAAACTTGTTATGTTTGTATATTGTGACTCTCAATAAAGTATTAAGATTATCAATAAAGTATTAAGAGTCTTACTATAAACATACGAAGTTTTTTAGCTAAATTCCAAAAAACCCAAAATTTTTTGGGTTGAAGTCTACTGACGAGTTCCATAATCGGGAACGAAATGCATATACATAATGCTTAACAGAAAAAAAAACAAGCAAACAATTTTTCATAATTCATACTTATAATCCTGTTTCATCCTATAATATTGTATTATACTTATGTACATATATCCTAAACCCTATTCCTTTAATGTTGGTTTTGTATTACATAATAATAAAAAGGCGTTTTACAAATTCCAACATGAAATGCAAAATTCCAACACCTTAACAAACACTTTTTCGCAGTAAGTTGAGAGTATACAGAGAGACAATTTAATTAATTCACCTATATAACATACGAAAATGAAAAAGTAGATAATCATTTAAATTGATAAAACGATGTTTGTTGATGATTTTTAAATTGTCTTTTTAATTAATAATTATATTTAGTAATTATGCCAAGTGAAAAACACTGCGAAGGAAGCAACAAAAGCAGTAGCAATAATGTAGTGTCGATTTCCTCAACTCGACCACAAGCTACGTCAGCATCGTACAGCTCTTCGCCATCTTCGTCTGGGTCGACTAATTTGTGTTCAACAGCAACATCATCGAACTCCTCGACGTTGACAACAACTCTAGGCAATGCAAAGCCTCTGATAACATCGGTAGTATCGTTGACACCGTTGGTCCAAGAACAAATACAACAACTGAATCTGCCAATGGAAACGACTGCAAGTGAAATATTTCATCATTTACAGCATGATTGGAACTTTGGTGGCATAAAAATGGATGGAAATCAAGCAACAAATCCAGGCATGGTAGTAGAACAAGATGAACAGCCGATGACGAGTAGTTTTTGTAACATGTTGCATCAGGGGGATTTGGGTGCGGTGATAAATAGTTCTGGGAGCTCTGGCACCTTGTCGACAGAAATTGTACAGGATGATAGTCACACAACTGGAGATTGCATATTGCAAGATGCCGTAGCTGATTTAATTGAAGATAATAGTGAAGATAATGTCGATGATGAGGTAGGGCGCGGAACAAATGAGGAAGACCTAGACGATAATGATGCAGTAAGGGACATTGTTGATGAACTTCAACAACAACATGAACAAATAATGCAATTTCAGCAACAGCAGCAGTTGCAGCACCAGCAGCAGCAACAACAACAACAACAACAGCATTTGCAGCAGGTTGAAATAGACCATTTTCAACAACAGGAACAAAATTCTCAACGGCAACAACAATTTCAACAGCTACAGCAAATGGACCATCGTATTAGAAATCATCATCATTCCCATATAAATGATTATGTGGGGGGAGAGGTAAGTTACTATTGTTGTGACATTTTTTTGTCTGCATTGTAAAACGATGCATTTTTTTTAAGATGACCTCATCGGAGACTGTTTCTGATGTACCAATGTCTATAACTGAAATGGAAGTGACCAGCACTGTACTGACAAATACTAATTCGAATGACAGTACCAATGACATCAGCATGTGTAGCAGCACAAGCAGTACAGGAAGTCTTGCAACTTCAAATATTGCACCTTCTGCCGCATTATCTCAGCTGCAACAGCATCAGCAGCAGCATCAGCATCATACACAGACACAGCAGCAACAAATTCAAACAAATACCCAAGCAATTCACAATACACCACCAACACAACAACGACAAATTTTAGTTGATTCCAATGGACAAATAATTGGTAATTTTCTCGTGCAACAGCCATCAACACAACAGCAGCACCATCAATCGCAAACCTCCAATCAACAACAACACATACACAATCAACAGCAGCAGCAGCAACAACAGCTGTTGCAGCAGGCAGCTCAGCAATTTACATTTCAACAGCATCAAAATCATGCAACGCCAACACAACAACAACCCAATTCTGTTGCAGCTTTAGCCGTCGCTCATCCACAGAGTAGTGTAGCATTTGCGGCGGCCGCTGCACGACAACAGCAACAGCAACGGCAACAAATGGCTCATAAAATGTTACCCTTAGTAAGAAAATCGTTTGAACAACAAATTAACTCCAACGGAGCACAACATTATATAACAAGTAACACAGATATAGCACAAACACAGCAACAGCAGCAGCAGCAGCAACAGCAACAACAATCAGTACATATAGAGCAGGCTCATCAGCAAATACAACAATTTTCCTTAACCCCTCAACCACAGCAGCCCCAGCAGCAACAACCACAGCGTGCATTTTTAACCAACTCAACGACACAGCCAAGCAACAATAGCCTTACGGCAACAGCAAATAATTTGCTGGCAGCTACACAACAACATCAACAACAACTGCAATTGCAACAACAATTGCAACAGTTGCAGCAACATCAACAGCATCACTTAAATACATTTCAAAATGTAAACAATCAACCACAGCAGCCTCATACACATTCATCTCAACAGCAACAGCAACAGCAGCACCACCACCAACACCACAACCAGCATCAACAACAATTATCACCACATCAAACACAACACACAACAACACATAGCACTTTAACACCCAAATTCATTTCCAAACAATTAAGTATTATTTCAATGCCTGCGCGTAGTCCAACAGCCACGATCCCTACAAATATTGCCGCCTCCAATGCAGTTGCCATTCCGTCCACTGCTGTCGTTGTCGCTCCTAATGCTGCTACCACAATGTACAATAGTAGTAATTGCAACAACAATAACATAAATGTTCTTAAAACCGCCTTACCAATATCTGGAGTGCCTACGACTATAGCGCAGCAAAGATCAGCCGCTAAAGCTTCGTCGGGCAAGGGTCGTAAGTCAACTACAAACAAACTACCACCTGGTGCGGTCAACCTGGAGCGTAGCTATCAAATTTGTCAAGCCGTTATACAAAATAGTCCTAATCGTGAAAATCTCAAGGCCCAACTAAGGCCACCAGCTGCTTTACTAAGCCAACAACAGCAATCACAACAACAGCAAATTATACAAGCTACCAATACATCTTTAAGTAAAACGCTGCCCGTACCGGTATCAGTTGCAACATCTGTGGCAAATTTAATAAAAACACCAGACGAGGTTGTTATGAATAGTGGAACTCCTAACAATAGTATTGTATCCACGGCTATGCCAACAAATATAATGGGAGTGGGCAGACCAGGTGTTTACAAGGTAAAAAATACTTCTTACAATCCGCCTTAAAACATTAATGTGTTCAAATATAATTGCAGGTTATTGGTCCACGTATGGGATTTCCACGCAAAAAATACGTTCAACGTAAATCATCCCCAACTCTCATACGACATATTTTTGCCAATCAAGGCTCAGCTGTGTTGCAAAATGCCAACATTTCAACTGTACCAACCTCAGCCACTGTCGCAGGTAGTGGTGGTGCAACCCTTGGTACTGTTGGCGTTGGCGTTGGACAAAAGGTGACAATAATGCAGCAGCCATGTGTCTCGCCTGGTCAACAACAAGCAACACAGCATTTGGCACACGTTCAAGCTTCCCATGACATACATCACAACGGCAATGGCCAATATGTATTAGTGCATCGAGCCAATGTTGGTGCTGCCGATAATCAGGCTCCACGGGCTTCCAGCGCACCACCAGTTCCCCAAAATCAGGTTTGTATGAAACGCTGAAAAGCCTAACCTTAAGAGAATTATGATTTCATTTACCTAAACAGAACCAATTACATGGTATGAATGGAATTTCTATAACAGGACGCGGGCGTCCTGCTTCAGTGGATGTAGATTTGTTTAATACAATACAAGACATGCATAATAGTACAGTTTGTAATCCGGCGACAACATCAAGTGCCACACCGCAAATAGTTAGGCGAAATGTGGCAACCGGTAAGTTTTATGCCTCACCTTTTAATTAAGCTCATCCCATCCGCACGCATTATTTGTGTTTTTTTTTTTTGAAATACAAGGACTACACAAAATACTAATTTATGTATTTATTTAAATTTTGTTTTAATTAAAAGTATAAATAATTATACTTTTATGTAAATTCGTTTCCGTTTTGCAAACGAGGGATTTTCTTCTTCCCCGCATTTGGTAAAAACCGCAGAAAAAAAAATTGAACATTTTATAAAGTTTTTCCTATCGGTCTTAATAATATTAATCGGAAACAAATCTTCAATTTACCTATTGTGAGAACTTAAAGGATGCGTGCAAAATGTTGTGTTTTAGTATGTATTTTTTATATTTTTGAAGTGCATGTGCGCAGGGCTTGGATAAACGCGCCTAAAACGAGAGGAAAATATAACATTCCGATGATTATTTAAATTCTTTGTTCTAAATAAATGCTTACAAGTATGTTAAATGTGAACCCATGCTCGTCAATGACACTCCTGTGTTAAAATCATGCGTTCTGCACCCAAATTGAGCCAATTCATTTGCAGTAGAACCCATGCATTAACTATTTCTTTTGCATGTCTTTTTTTTTTTTTTTTTGCTGGGTACATACATATGTGCCGAATTCTTATAATAATTATTATATATATATATATATAATTATGTATTTTCGAAAAGAAAAAAAGTGTCAATTAAAACATATCTTTCTAAACCTTAGGAAATATATACATAGAGGGTGTTGGTGATGCAACAACCGCAGGTATTGTTGATGGCAGTTGCAGTTATGTCGTTACAACTTCTCCTGCCCACACTTCTACAGCACAATCAATTGGGAGTAGTAGTGTTACTGGCATTCTTGCTAGTAGTGGTGGAGTTGTTGGCTTGCGAACAAATCTTCAACACCTTGATAGTGGTAGTAGCAACAGCAGTAGTAGCTGTAACAGTGGTGGCTGCGGCAATAGTCCCACAAACACATCAGATGCAAACAATTGTGCCTGTTCCTTGAATGCCATGGTAATATGTCAACAATGTGGAGCCTTTTGTCACGACGATTGTATAAGCCCATCTAAACTGTGCGTATCTTGTGTGATTAGATGAACAGGTGGTATAAATCATTAAATTGAAAAACACAAAAAAAAAACAAAATAGCAGCAACAATAACAAGAAGAAGACAGTATTCGCTCATTTAAATACATACTTATATAATCTGTATAATGTTACAATATGTAAACGCATTGCGAAACGTTTGCAATAATATCACGCACCCAAACTTCTATTACTAATTTATTTAATTGTTTAAATTTACATTCGACCTCATTCTATTACACACACAAACACATTTTCTTACATTTTATTCGACTGCGTGACGCAAGGAAGGGTATTGTGCCTATCCATGAATCAAAGAATACAAGATTACGCATTGCGCATGTATGTTAACTTGAGTGTGCTGGTGTGACGTCATAATGACGTAGAAATTGAAATGTAAACAAATTTGCCATATACCAAATACACGTGTTTGTGTGATTGTATTTATGTTTATCGGCTGATGTGACTTACATGTGCAGAAAACGAATTTTTTCAAAAGCTCAATTCGTAATCTTGTATTCTTTGATTTATGGTGTTTATCAGCCTACGCATGTATGTACATATGTATGTATGTATGTGTGTTCCCTTGCGGCCTTATGTAAACCGAACACGTGGACCGATTTTAATGATTCTTACGTCAATCGATTTGTCTTAATCCCGGGAGTGTCACTAAAGATATGACAGTAGTAAAAATTCAATATGGCGGCCAACAGACGCCATTTTGTAAATACGAAAAAATAAAAAGTCGGCGAGCTATATTAAAATGGGTATCATTCGACAGGTATTTTAAAATCATCTTTAGGTTTCTCTTATGATTTTTCATTTCGAATGACCGTTTAGGATATTGAACGGTTCAAAGTTGGCCGCAGTCGAGTTTTTTGACTTTTTTTTAAATACTATTTATAAATATGTATTCATTTAAAGTATTGTGTATGATGAAAAACTGAGGAAAGCTCATTAAAATCTAAAAACTAATTCTGAGTTTTTAACATGGGCGGAATTCAAAATTTGACATTGTAAATCTTGCCAAATTAAAAACACGACAACAAAATGCATACACTTTTAAAAACTATAGTAGATGATGTAATAGCATTTCGTCATGTTTTAGACTTGGCAGTTTTTCTTGAAGCAAGTCTGAGCTTATGGGAGAGAGGGGAAAGAAGAAAGAAGAGGGGTACTGACTTGCTTGTACAGAAAAGTTACTTCAATTTTCTTTTGTTATTTCATTCGCTGTATTAAAACAACAGCAAAATTGAACAAGAAACCGTCTGAGTGTAAACAAACGCGCAATTTTAAAAGAGAATTGAAGAGAACTGCTTCAAGAAAAACTGACGAGTCTAAAACAAGACTTATTTACAAGTTTGAAAAGAGAAAAAGAAGAACAAGATAGAGAAAGTGTGAGAGTATCTCTCTCTCTCTCTCGCTTGTGAATTGAACAATAAGCATTTTTTACAATACAGAAGAAAAATATATGTATTTAAAAATATTCATATTTTAGTACATATATTTAAATTTAAAATGGTTTTAAATTTAACATGAACCGTGAATTCCGCTTTAAAAAATTCTTTTCACGTACTTTTGAATATTCTTTATGAATTTTATGGACATAATTTTTTGGTTTGCTTTCAGTTTTAATGAAAGAGTTGTAACAAAATATGGTGAATAAGCCATATTTTACCTAAGAGTGAAAAGAAGAAAAAAAGGGAGATTAGTTATGGCAGGTGCCGAAATTAACTTGAATTAGAATTAAGAGAAGAGAGATGATTGAGTCTAAAGGGTATAAGTACCTAGAGCAGTGCTGGCCACCCAGATAAATGTATTCCTGTATGTATATTTTTTTTATATTTGTATAAGAAGCCGATTGAAGTTCGGCACTTTGGACGACTATACTAGAGTAGTAGGGGAGAGAAGCAAGAGCGTCATTTGAGTTAATAGATGAGAAGGTTTTCCATCGCACGGTAGAGTTACAACATACATATAGGCAACTGAAACAGTATTATTTATAGTGCAAACATAATTTTAGCATGAGTGCCGAAGACGAGCACGATGTCTGATCTTAGCTACTAAGTCTTTGTATCGGAAAAAAACTTAGGAGGTTGCAGTTATAATATATTTTGATTCGGAAGGCGAAGGTGTTGTCTATAAAGAAGAACGACATTCCTAACTACACGATAAACTCAGAAATATCATGAAATAATTGAGCATGCTCTGTATTCTACGTAAAATTCGAATTCACATGTTATAGACATGCAAATCCAAAAGTATTTTCGTTCGTTTCGAATTACACAGTTCGTAATTGTCTCAGTATTGTTTTTGGAAATTTTAATAACAACTCGATGCCAATAAGTCTGTAATTCAAGGAAAATTTTAACTGTTTAAGCCAAAAGACAACAGATGGCTGCCCAACTTGCAAATATTCCTGTGAATAGAATGTTTAGCTAAAACTTTTTTTTTTGGATGAAATACGGATGGACCACCTTAGATAATAATGGGCTTGAGCAACTACAAATTCTTGGTTTACAGAAGGCAGAAAATATCAATGAAAACTGCCATGACTGCCGGCAACATAGTTTTTGTCAATCGGCAACGCAACTAATGTTTAGTTGCCGTCCATAATCGACCCATAAGTAATTTGTCATTGAAAATGTCTCGAAAACTATTATTTTTTTAGCATCTGGTCTAAACTTACAGTGAGGTTTGTGGATCCATGGCTTGTCACCAGTTTCGACATTCGAAACCAAAGTCATATCATTCCTTAATCACTAGTTTATACTTATTAGATCCAGAGATCTTTCGTTAAGAGTCTCACTAATTAAATTTCCTCTTCAAAGATAATTTTAACTAACGTTTGTCCGTTTCATAAAATTCAGTTAGATCATTGAATTTTTCTTTTTAGTTTTTATTTATTTGTTGGGCCTATTAAGTTTAAAAGTTTCCAATTCAGGTCCAGTCCCACCATGTCGACAACGTTCGACTTGTTGCACACTTACATTTTTTCTTCTTCTTTGTTCTGTTACTCCAACTGGGATATTCTTCAATCGGAGAATTATTTGGCCAGTTCAAAGAACTATTTCGCCACCACCAATTCGCACGATCTGTCGTGCTACAGTTTGGCTTCTGTTTCCCTTAGGAATTCCTTTAATATCCTATAGCTGTTTGTCGTCTCTTGCTTGAAGAAATCCGTAATTGCCGCATGTTTAAGTAATAGTGGGTATCCCACCCTAGTGCTCACATGCGTCTGATTCCACCACTTTCATTTTTGCTAGGGTGGTTTTTCCAAAGGAGTGTCCGCTCATCAATCTATTTATCTGCTTCATTTCATCAGGTCTCAAGTCGACTTTTTCTGTGAACCAAGGCTTGGATTTCTTTGCTTGCGAGAAAATTGTTGCATATTGTCTTCCTTTTGTTGTGCATAGCATTTCGTACTCTTGAGCCCATTTTTGCCAAAGTTTTTCTTTTATTAAATTGACCGCGTCTTTTACTGACAGCCCTACCCGGAGTTCTTGTCCCCGTGTGAGTGCTTCGTTTGCTCCCCTGTCTGCTATATCGTTCCCTACAATGTCTGAATGACCCGGTATGTAGTGTATTTCTATATTTTTGAATCTAAAGGCATTTATAGACTGATGGATTTTTTTAATTAGGACACTATCGCTTGTCCGTTTGGCTAATGCTAAGCACCCTGACCTGCTGTCCGTCAGTATCGCCACCTTCTCGAATTTCCTTTCACTCGCATGTCTTACCGCTTGCTCTATCGCCAGTAGTTCTGCTGTCATTGATGAGACTCTATGTCCGATTCTGTACCGCACTAACTGTTCACTTCTGTCATGGAAGAAAGCTGCACCAGTGGTTTCTGCTCCCACCGAACCATCCGTATAGTATATCTTGTTGTCGTGTAGTTCTCTTAATTTTTCTAACAGCAGGTTGTTGATTACATTTTTGTTGGCCTCCTTTTTGCTTCCATACATTCCTCTAAAGAAATCTGTTATCATCGAAAGGTCGGAAGAGAGTCTGTTGTCCCCTTCCACCCTCGTGATCATTAGCATTATTTCCCTATACTCCGCATATGTTCTGGCGTAACTAGTTTTTGGGTTGTAATCCCACTGGACAATCGTATTCACTATGGGTAGTCCGAAGGCGAAACATTTCGCCATTTCACGTGCTGCTGCGAGTTGCAGCCTGTATTTTGTTGGCAGTTCTGTTGCCATATGGTACAGAATGTGCACTGGGGTTGACCTCAGCAGTCCCAAGGCTCCCCTGAGGTTTGTGTTGACACATGTTGCTATAATTTTCAGGGCCGTCTTACCAATGTTGGCAAAGGAGGCTGCTGCATATTCGATCTTGGGTCTGGTATATGTTCTGAAAATCTGTAGTGCACGAGAGGGTTGAACGCCATACGAAATTATTTTACGGAAACCACAAGTCCGTTTAATTTTGTCCAGTAACATTTGTACATGTTCGGCTGGTGAGTTGTTTATACTAATTATTCTGCCTAGGTACTTTACTTTTTTTTTGTCTGTGTTATTTCTACTCCCTCTGATATTATTTTTATAATCCTTTCTGATCTTTTGAAATTGATTATACTAGATTTTTCGGGGTTAATTTTCATGTTAAGTTTTTTAGTTATGGTCAGAAAGTCATCATGGTCAGTGTGTTTGTGTATGTGTGATCTCTGCCAAATACCACTATAAAGCAGTCGTCAACAAAATGGTATAAGATGAAGTTATTTTCTGTTATTTCGTGCAATGATATTGAATAGAGGTTGAAAAGCAGGGGGCTGAGGGCACTCCCTTGCATAATTCCCGATGTCAATGATGTTGTGGCCTGTCGATGTTCACTCTTTCGTAGGCCTTTTCCAGGTCTACGCAGGCTCCCATCACCTCATATCCCCTGTCTCTGCTAAAGTACACGGTATTTATCAGGTCGTTTACACATTGTGATGTTGAGTGGTGCTTCCTGAAGGCGTAACATCTGTCAGGAAGTAATTCTCTCGTTTCCACAAATCGTTCTAATTCCGTTTTAATGAGTCCTTCTGTGAGTTTCAGCAGGGTGGACAAAAGGCATATTGGTCTGTAGTTTTCTATTAAGCTTAAATCCTTGTTTACCTTTGGGATTGGATGTATTCTTATTATTCTCCATTCTGCTGGTATTGTTCCTTCTAGCCATAGTTTCGCTAGTATGTTAAAGACTGCTTGTTTTTCTTCTTGCGGTATTTTTTTGACTATTGCATAGGAAATTCCATCTTCACCCCTAGCGGATCTAGAATTTCGGGAGTTTAGTATTTCATTAAAAAGTTCCAAGTTGAAGGCCGGTTTGTCCTCGTTAATGTACGGGGGGAGAAATATGTGTCCGTCAGTTGTTGCAGGCGTGCAATTGCCTTTTATAAATTGGAGGTACTGTGCATTTTGCTTTTCGTCCCAGGAGTTGTTGGTGTTTTTTAGACATTCGTACTTTCTCATGTTCGCCAGCATGGTCCACATGTCAGGGATGGATTTCGGCAGTGAAATTTCTTCCAAAGCCTTGCTGAAGTTTTTTCTTTTTCTTTCTTTTATGTGGTTTTTAAGTTCCGTTTCTGATTGCGACCACTAGCATTTTGCTGTTCTTTCCAGTTTCAAATTTTTTTTGACACTGCATTTTCTTAGGACAGTCTTAATGTTCCCATATAAGGCCGATATATCATCACCCACTTTTATAGTGGCTAGCTCCCTGTTTAATTTCATGTGGTCCACCCTGACCGTATTATTTTTCCTGCAGTCCCATGCCGCTGCCCGTTATTTTGGCTCTGGACACCTTCCACGTAAGGTCCATATTATTATCGTTGACAAATGTGAGATCTAATGCTGATGATGAATTATTGGTGACGAATGTGTCCTCATCGTTATTTAGACAGCTAAAACCCTGATCCAGAATACAGTCCTCCAGCAATACGCCCCTCCCATCTGCGACATGGCGGCCCCACAAGGGTGACTTCGAGTTGAAGTCGCCGCAGATGATCGTCGGTAGCGAATTTCTGTTGCACGTGTCCAGAAACTTCCAAAATTCTCTTGAAAAATCCATATTATTCGTATCTGGTGGTACATAAATGCACGCCAGCACACCACCTCGAGTGAGCTGTCCCAGTGGACCACCTTGAACTTTATTTCCTTTTTTAAATAAATGCCGACACCCCCGTAGCCATCTGCCCGGTATTTGCCGTAAAAATTGAAATCCAAGATACTGGTGCACGCATTGTTGTGCAGCCAGGTCTCGTAGATGCATGCTATGTCTATACTGTTCTGTATCATGTACAGTTCTAGTAATTCTTTGATACCTGTTTTTTTTTAAGCTTTGGATGTTGTACTGTAAGTTTCATTTTATTATTTTATTATTAGTATGTAGTTTCTATGCTTATTCTTGGCTCGCTTTGAGTTATCTCAAGCGTGTCCAAGCTGTTTAATTCTTCTTCAATGCCTCTTTTGATTTTGTCCAATTCATTACTCAAACTAGTGCTCAGAACCCCTTGTCCTGAGTTTCTTAAAAATTCTCCTAATTTAGTACTGGTCAAATGCAAGGCCCTTTCTGCCTCGTTTGATTTTATTACATACAGTGAATTATCTTCGCGTTTTTTGTTCCTCTCCAGGTTGCTGCTCAATCTTTCCATTTCTGTTGCTTTGTGTGGGTTAGTGATTTGTCTTTTTGTATGTGTGTTGGCAGTGTTAAATTCTCGTAATATGCTACTATGTTCTTCCATCGTATCCCTGTCCTTTTGTCTCTCTCTCTTTCCCTGTTCAAATTTATTTTTGCCGTTTGTGCATATGATTTCCTATTGTGTAGGTAACCTGCCGATTCGGCTATATTGTTTCTCGTTTGTGTTCTGTTCTCTGTGTTTCTCAGTGTTGGGAATTCTGTCTGCTCATTGTCCGCTAATAATTCAAAACTGTTTGAAAATGCTGCTCTATACTTAATTGTAGCCTCTTTGAAAGAGAGGTTTTCTATTGTCATTGTCCGCTTTATTGCGTATGCCTTTTCCCGGGCTGGGCAATTTTTTGACGTAGGTGAATGTGCCTGATTGCAGTTTGTACAACTTATCTCCTTACAGGGTTCGTTTGTTTCGTGCCTCTGATAACAAGTCCTACAGCGAACGTAAGATTGTTTGCAGTGTTCTGCGTAGTGGTTGAACCTATAGCACTTATACCATTGACCAAATGCTATAAAGTGCCGCACAGGTATTTTCGTATACTCTAATAAAATTTCGTTCGGTATCTGTAGTCTCTTGAAAATCACTTTTACCCTGCCCGTTGGTATCTTTCCATTTTCCCCGTCGCGCCTCTCCATTCTTATGCACTTTAAAATTGGTACTGGCGATATTGCCGATTTGCTAAACTCCTCCATGGATATTTCTTTAGGTATGTCAAAGACTATACCTACTTTTGACACAAAATGAGCTAATATTCTAGCTGAATATTTAGCTGCTCTCACGTCTTCAGTTTTCTCAAACTCATTTGCCGCCTGATATTTCTTAAATGTGACTGCATCGACCAAATCCTATTTTGGAAATCTCCAACACGTGGTTATAATCATATACAAATGTTTCAGCCATTTTCTTTTCAGCTTCTGTTGCTGACTGTACATTTTCAAAAACTTTTTTTGTTGCCCCTGTTTTATTAACAAAAGCCAACGCTGTCGATACCATATCGTCTGTTGTTGTCATGTCGCCATTATTAAAAAAATTGTTTTACCATTTATTTCGCCTGTCGCTTGCGTTTTACCTCTTAGCAATCTTTTGTTTCCAACCTCATTTGCCTTCCTTTTTTCCTCCTTTGCCAACTTGATCTCCAATTCCTTCTCTGCTATATCGTCCAGACGCCTTTTTTCAGGCCTACACCTTTCCGGCCCAGATTTCTCTGGGTCCGGCTCCTCCATTTCTCTCCTCTTCGGTGTCTTTACACCACCCTCTGCTTCAAATTCTTTCTGATTTGCCAAATAGTTTTAATAAATTTCTTTCACCTTTCTTTTTCACTATGTTACAAAGCACTTTGTGTTCGTGCGAATGTTAAAAAAAAAACAAAAGCCAAGCCAAAAAATTCCCCGAATTGCTGAAACCACGCGACCGATCTGTTCGGCAGTACAATACAGATTGCACACTTATATTTGAAACAAAAACAAATAAATAAAATTTTGTTTTCGTTTTGAATGGAAGTGTGCAACAAGTTGAACGTTGCCGACATCGTGGGGCAAGCCCTAAATGTATTCTATTTTAGGTTTTTAACAATCCTACCTACACTACCGATCAGATGATTAGAATCACTGTCCATTTCTGTATTAAATTCCTTGATTCATGAATATCTTTCAGCTTAAAGAAATTATATTTATAGGTAAAGGCTTCATTCATAAAAAATATTTTAATTTTATAAAAGGTTTAATTAATCAAATTTCCATAGAAAATTGGTTTCATAATCCATTTTATAAAAAAAAAATTTTTTTTTTATGAATAAAACATTTAATTTAAAAATATTTATATTTTTTTTTAAATCACACTTATCTGTGGTATTTAAACTTTACCTTTAACACATTTTCAAAAACTGTATATATACCATTATAAATATAAATTATTTTTAATTGTTATTTTTTATTATTTAATTTTTTATAAGGACATACTAGGATATTTAATAAATTAAAAGCAAAAATGAAATTCTCATTCACTCTATAAAAGAAATAACTAATTTTTAAGTGGGCTTTTATTAATTGTAGTTTAAGGGCTCGAATTTTGTATGTATTTAGTTTTTTTTTTTAATTTTTTTAATTTCTTTTATATTGTAACAATACAATACTAAATATTACTTGTACATATTCACATTTGTATTTATAAGTTTATAACTTTTAATAAACATATTTGTTCGTTAAAGTTCTTTTTAATTATGTACTAAGTTTATTTAAACTTGTTTAATCTTAAGTTTCTGTAATTTGCAAAATATTTTATATAAATATATTTTTATATAGATCATAAGCAATTTTTTTTCAGTTGGTTAAGCTTAACAAAAAGTTGTATTATGTTTATAATAACTGCTATAATAAAAACAAGAGAAAGATAAGGAAAAAAAAATTAAACTCTCACTTTTACCAACTATTAACTGCAAAATCAATTTATCGTATGTTTATATTACTTTAAACATATGTTAGAACTTATATCGGAAGATTCAAATATAATATTACATTAAAAATGCAAAAACAACAACAGCAACAAAATATATTAAATATATAAGAAATTAAAAAATTATGAATTGAAAACAAAAGTTTTTGCTCTAGATGCACTCACGACGCATAAAATTATGAATAATGATTATATGAATTAAATGAAAAAAAAAATAATAAAAAAAAAAAAAAAAAAAAAAAACGAAATGATTATCATCCAATAAAAATACATTTAATAAAATATACGAGTTTAAATTGTATTTGAAATGTTATAATTTTTAATCCTAATTAGGAAAAATGGTTATAACGTTTTAAAATATAGTTTCTGTTGCAATTTTTTATTTTAGAAACACTATATAATTGACATTTCATAATTTTCTTAAAATATTTTCAATAATTGTATCCAGTTCAGCCATGGCTCCATTACCGGTATCGCCACACATTAACGTTTTCGATATCGTTGGAACTTCATGATAGCCCCATGATATAAGTTTTTGTATGTGCTCTTTTGTTACGGGATGATCAAACATGCGTGTATTCATAGCTGGACAGAAAAGCAAAGGTTTACTGGCATCATAAGCCCTCACAACGCACAGCAAGAGGTTGTCACAAAGCCCCTTAAAATGTTAAAAGCATTTTGAAGAAAATATAATGGACAATTTTTCAACATCACAATTATTTTAAACTAAACTTTTGTCATAAAATCAGTGTTTAAAACTTTAAAACACGTGTCAAAATGAATACGAATTTAAAAAATGTATTTTTTGTTTTTGTTTGGCACGTCTAAATATACTTTAACCACAATTAAAAAAAAATCTTACGAAAACCGAACGTTTATGGACAAACTCTCAGTAAATTATTGAGAATTACAAAACTACAATCATAGTTTTTCAAACACAACAAATAACTTTTTACAAACTTGATACACTTTTTAATTCTAATTGTGCACTATCACCAAAATCAACAATTTGTGAAAAAAAAAATTTCTTACTTGTTCTTTTATTAAAAACTAGTTGAGCCCGCCAAACGTTGTTCTACTCTCAAATGTTTTATTTTCGTTGTGTTTGTTTTATACATACTAAATACAAATGTGTGCATGCGTGCGGTGTGTAAGCGGTCACTTATTGGGTCAAAAACAAAAAACCTAACCTGAATTGACCCGAACCTGTTTTCTGCGCTGATACCTCATATGCAAATGTTATTCAATATTTTTATTATGCTAACTTTCAAAAATTCAAACGAATCATATCAAACTATAATTTTAAGAAAACTAATTTTTAAAACCTGGAAAAAACTTTCACTCTTGATTTTCCAATGGTAAAATTAGGTATCCAATTATAAAAACTTACCATTGCAATTTTCGCCAATGAGTTTGCGCTAAGTGGAGCTATAACCAGCAAATCTGCCCATTTACCCAAGTCAATGTGCAACACAGGATCACCACGTTCATTCCAACCATTCCATTCACTTTGATCATCATATATGTTTATGCTATTGGATATAGTGGAAATGTCAACGAAATGTTTGGCATGTTCTGTAACAATTACTTTGATCTATTCGGGATAAGATGTGTAATTAAAATTTAAAAATATGATGCAAAATTATTATTATTATCGGCTACGCGCCATCCCCAATATTCTCTTGACTACTGAATTCAAGAAAACACTGACGTGAGATGACGAAAATATTCCAAACCTGAAAAATATATTATAATTGAAATTTTTAACTTACATTGAATTTGTATTCCGTATTTAAATTCTGCAACTTCTCTAAAAGGAGAGGTAATTTAATTGTGGCCACACTACCAGTACAAGCTATTAAAATATTTTTATTGGCTTTCATATTTTTCGTTTATATTTTTTGGTTAAATGGTATTTTTATCTTTTACTCCCTCGCTGAAACCCAACTTAGACCATTCAACCTTTTCCATTAATTGATTTTTCATGCGGCACTCCAGATATTCTTGAGCTTCTCCGCGGCACTCGGAATTTTGGTCGTTACTGCGGCGTAGGCATCTCATATAGAGAAGGTAATATTTTTTGCATAGATTTTCGTGATCCAGAGGAAAGCTGCCCTTTTCCGGTGGTGTAGGTATAAATTTTTTCTGGTTAAAAGTATTCGAAGTCATTTAAAATGATGTAAAACGTAATTGTGCAAGATAATGGAATCAGCTGTTTCATACACCATATAAGTGATGGCAACAGAGTTGTTGGAAAACAAATCGCTTGAATGTAACTCACATCTTTGTTAGTACATGGCATGTAGCCAATGCAGGTTCATGATGACGTCAGAGATACATGCGCATGTGGCATATAAATACGTATACACATAACTAAACACATGCTTATATATATACACACGTACTTATTTACTTACATGACTCAGCATATATAGGTTTTTTGTCATAATTTCATATAAAAACTTATAACTTATTATATATGTTATTGTTTATTTTTCAAACAGCTACATAAATTGCTCCTTTATTGCAACAGAGACATAGCTCAAAGTAGCTAGTTTTGAAGAAAATTAGTTTTGAGTTTTCCAACATTTATTATTCATTTCTAATTTTTAATGCAAATGTTTCAACTAAAAAAAGTAAATTTAAATGTTTTTATATACATGTGTATATTTTTAATGTTAAAATTCCGAAACTAACCTACATACATATGTATAGATAATAACAAAGCAAAACCAAAGCAGTAAATTAAAAGCACAATCCATTTTCCATTTATTGAGCTAAATGAATGTTTATTATTTTTATTTTTATCATGTTTTTTAATATTGATATCCATGGAGAAAAAACAAAGTATTGCCGTTAAATAAACTTACATTTTTAAATATTTTGTTTTTTTATTTAAAAATTTTTTTTTTATTTTTTTTTAAATTTTTATATATTATTTATATTTTCTTTAAATAATAAATTAAAATAAAAAAAGTTCTTGAAATGGGGTCGGAGCAAAAGTTCTATGAGATTGTGCAAAAAAATATATTTTTAAGCACTTCTAAACGAAATGAATTTTGGAATAATTGAATATAATTAAAGGTTATGCATGTCACCCGCATAATTATTATTATGCAGGTCACCCGCATAATTATTAAGAGAAGGTAACGAACGATTAAAAATTTCAAGTTAATTTAAAAACGAAATGAAATATCCCACAATGTGGATCGAGAATAGATACACCGCTGCCATAACGAATTGGAAAACGGAAGCGTTAAAATATGAAAACATTTCCATAAGAACCATATTTCAAGTTATATACAATATAGTAATAGGTACACTTAGAATAATATATAAATAATATATTTTTAAATATAAAGACACTAAATACTAGTCAACGAATAGTTAAGAGATGCTGGATGCAGTTAAAAAACCGATGTTTTTGGGTTTCGATTGCGAATAAGTTATACGTGTATGTATATATGCATATATATACCTGTATGTATGTAAATGGGAAATTATTTGAGAATGAAACGGTTTCCAACCACAACAAAATAGCACATCGACATATTAATGTTAATATGTTGGTGTGTTTGTTTCTGCACCTACATGCACAAACTATATATAATAATAACAAAAGTTTACATAATGGAACAAAGTCCCGATGTTTCATTTCCGCAAATCACTTTTTCTTTCTTCCTTAGGCTAGCCTTTTGAAGGGCAGGTTTTAATTCGTAAGTTATTGTTTCTTCTACTGGTAGCGGTGTAGCTGGCTTTACTGGGAGTGCGGGTAAAACTGTCGTTACTACTGGTCGAGTTATATGGGTAATTGTGGGCACAGTGTTTCCGTAACTGCCTATGACTGAAATCGTACTTACACTATTTTCTCCTAACTCTCCAAGTGCCGAAAGATCGTCGTAATCGCCACCAGCACCACCGCCCACAATGCTACTGGAGATGGAACTGATTGTTGTTCCTCCACCACACAACACAGGTATGGTAGATATGGTGGGTATAGGATTCGAAACGGAATTTGCAGCATGACCTAAACTATCTGTTTGATTGAGTGAGTTAGACGACATCGTTGATAATGCTATTGCATTATTACTACTAGTACTAGTATTGCTATTTGCAGTTACAGTATTCTTGGTAATATTTATTTTAATCTTATTAACTAAACTAGCCAAGGGCACAGTTGGTACTAGACCGGCAGCGGACAGATTGTGTTCGTCACCGGTATCTATATTACCATCCATTGAGATGTTTAAATCCGTAGCAGGAGGTTCTGTTAGTGATTCGATGTCTTCATTGTGGTTTACGGAGGTTGTTGTTGAGGGTGGTCTTTGTGCTGACGGGGACAATCCTGTATTAGAGGGTTCAATTGTTTGAGTTTGGGTGTCTTCTGTTAAAAAAAAAACAATTTCAAGAATAAAACTTTGTGATGCAATTGTTAATATGTTTCGTTATTCAGACTTACCGCTGCTATCTATAGATATTTCCTCAGGAACTTGAACTACAGTTCCCACTTCTTCAAAGCCATCATCTTCATCTTCATCTTCCTTTGGCTCTTCTTTTATTTTAACATTCATAAAGGAAATTTGTGAGCCATCATCTCTTCCTGTCAATTCTTTTTCCACATATGTATCCAGGTCAGTAAAGGGAATGTTGGGCTCTTGTATTTCAACGTCAGATTCTATAGTTTCGTTTAGTTCACCCCGAACGGTTTCTTCTTCGTTTACATTGCCCATTTGTTCTCTTGTTACATTGGCTGGCACGTATTCGTCTTCGTCATCATCGTCGACGATTTCTGTAACCGAAGGCTCTTCATTAGGTAAAACAATAACATCATCATCCTCATCATCGTCATCCACGGTATGTGAAATAGCAGTGCCTTCTTCAGCTAGGCAGGAATAGAAAATATTAAAAAAAAAATAAAAAAATTTTATATAATAAAACGACAAGTACATGTGTATGTACTACATATAATAAGATCTAAACAGGTATTCATTCATATTTACATGATAACTTGGAATTATTACTTACTCTTTTCATCTTTATCGTCCTCCTCCAGTTTTATAACAATATCGACTGCATTATCATCTTCTATTTGAATAAGCGATATTTCACTGTTTTCTGTGCCAGGAGTTTCTTCCTCTTCACGATTTGTCTCGGCGGGTGCATTTAATGAAGCCTGTAAACCAGTAAAGAGATTAATTATTTCAAATAAAAGAAGTATTCTCCTCATTATTATACAATTTTACCTTAAAGTCTTCATAACAAAGGGGATGATAGATTTTATCTTCTATTCTAATAGCTGCACGCAAATGCCATTCTTCCAATTCATTGTCATAAAATTGCTCAAATTTCTCTTGACACATATCACAGGCACGATCGACATCGTCCGCTCCTGCTGGGCAGGTAGGTATGGGCGAGTTGGTGGAACGTTGATTAGATGTTTCATCCATAGTTTCTGGATCGTTTTGTTGGGCATCGAAAAAATTCTTTTCGCGTTCATCCATATCTTCGATCTCTTCGTATTGGATCCAATCGTTGAGATCGTAGTACCATTTACGAGCATGAGCCTTTCGGGACGAGTCTCTATCACGTCGGTTTTGTCTAAAATGCCAGTCCAAATGTTGACTGTATTTTATGGTTTGTTCGGGCGGAAAGCGAACACCACAACTGCTGCATTGCATGCCACAGAATAAAGTTTCTACTATAGCGGCTTGTCGTGTTTTTATGGATTCCGGCTTGGAAAGATCAATGGGTTTGATAGGATCCAAGTTCACGGGAGGAGGAGGTGGTGCAACTTCTTCCGTTGCATTTGATTCAGAAGAAGCCCCTAGTGCCGTTTTATCTTCCTCAATATTTTTTCTATCTACAGCCGGTGTAACAACAGGGGCAGGAGTATTAACAGCTGGCAATATGCCACTCGAACCACCCAATATGCCAGTGGATACAAGTTTTTGAAAAAGTTCATCAATATTTACATTATTTAAAGATGCGGCTGGCAGTATAGGTACAGACGTTGGGGCTGAGGACTTCTTCAGTTCCACTGGATTTATTTCAGCTGTTGTTGATGTAACCAGTAATGTTTCAGTCGATTCTTTTGTAATTTCTTCTTCGAGGGGCGGGTTTGTTTCGACATAGATCATATCCTTGATTTGTACTTTTCCTGCTACTACACCTTGAGGTAAAGCTCCAAATCTAACAAAATACTTTTTCCCACCCAAAAACAGACTCTTAGGCAAACCACCATACTCGACACATGTCGGTGTGCCG
The DNA here is from genome assembly GCA_936439885.1 of Nowickia ferox. Lineage (NCBI taxonomy): Eukaryota > Metazoa > Arthropoda > Insecta > Diptera > Tachinidae > Nowickia > Nowickia ferox. The sequence continues at coordinate 9,259,415 of OW387027.1, read as the reverse complement.
TCAAGGAGAACAGTCAAAAGATTGTCCGCAAATTGTATGGTATGCTCATTGCCAGACAACTTGAATGTTTGCATGCGAGCATCTAAGAATAATGGTATGACGTTGTGAGCGTCGACAATCATGTTAATTTTTCCCACTACTAAGTCCCGTCTTAAAGGACCAATATTTACTTGCGGCGGTGGTCCTTCGGCTTTTAGCATATGTATTTTGTTACGAATTGGTACGCTTATGGGTGGGCCTCCGAAATAGATTTCGTACCAGTGATCGTCAATATACAATTCACGCGAAGGAAAACCAAAACGTAAATTAAACGTTTCGCCATCGATGTCTATGGCCTTATAGCCATCGTTAAAGTGCAATACCACTGGCTCATTGTTATCAATGCAAATGCTACGGTGACCATTTTGAAAGCCAATCTCTCTGGGTTGATCCACTTCCATAAAGACTATTGCTACTTGATCATAGAAGCGAATTTCTTTAGCGGCACCATCAATTGTTATTGTACGGACTAGATCTTCTTGCGGGTTGTCAATTGAGTTACATGGTTTTGGTATGAGCGGAGCTTGTAAAGGACCGCTGGGTGGCATAATGTTAGCGCGCATAGGCCCCATGTGACCCTTGCCAAAATGAGATGCTCCAAGTGGGGGCCCATTCATGTTGCTATTACCACCAGCCATTGGCCAAGGTGGGCGAATTGAGTTTGCTGGTCCATTCCCACGGAACGGTGGCATACCGCGCTTATTTGGTCCCATTAATGGATTCCATGGACGCTGCTGCCCTCCCGGCCCCATAGGAATATTCGCAACAGTTGGTGGTTCAATAACACGTTCTCCCCATTTTGAAACCTTCGGTCCACGTTTTTCTCTTTGTGCTCTATTCGTTCGCATAGGACCTGATTGCGTGGCCGTTGCTGGGTCGTCGTTAGAGTCATGCTTATCTTCGGTACGAGGAGAACCTTCGGCACTGCCGGTGTTACCTTCACATTGTTGTGGATCGGCACTCGTGTTTTGCTCATTGGCCGTTCGTCCTTTAAGTAATTTCGGTATACGCTTTTTCAATACTGCTTGTATAGCCAAATTACGTCCAGTGGAGTCATTTGAACTGTCATCGTTATTAAGTTTTTGTTTAATGGCGTTGAGGGACTCTCGGCGTTTGGCCTCTTTAAGTTTATTGGTTTCATTTATGGACATGACTGTTTTGATCAAATGTTTGTATTGTTCCTGACTGATAGAATTCGACTCTAGGAGCTCTTGAGCTTGAGTAATCATTGTGCGTATTTTTTCGTCATTCGCCTCCTGAGTATCGTCATTAATTTGTAATTCGGCCAAATTGTTGCGATGATCTATGTCTCTAGTCAGTTTATCTGAAAACCAACATTTATTAGAACTTTTAATGACTTTTTTTCTTGTTATTTTTTCCTTGAAATTACCTAATTTCGAAAGTTTGCTTAACTTGGCTGTTTTAGCAAGTTTTGCACGAACATCTTCGAGGCTTGATTTAGCTTTAGCTGTCGAGTTCTTGTTGCTGTCGGTCTAAAAGGAGTTAATGTGGTGGTAACAAAACACAACAAGCTAACAAATTTTTAAAATTACCTTAAGGTTATCCCAATTTTCATTAGTTTCTCTAGTTATATCAGCAGACATATTAATGGAGGGTGGTGGAGGTGCAACATCATCTCGCGGCGATGCGGGATCTGCTAACACAGGTGGTATTAATTGACGTAAATCTACGTCCTCCGAACCAAATAACCTGTAAAGCAGAATATATGTCAAGTAAAAACTATTTTTATACTCCCAATTAATAAGTCTGAGAGAAGTACGAAGCAATTGTGTACATCGAATGAGTTAACGCAACGATATTTTTACACCTTTTACCAGGCTATACTAATAATAATAATTATCAGAATGTTTGAATTAATGTTAAAAAATTTTTAACATTTAATTCGTTAAAGCGTTAATTTGAAGAGACTGTTTTAACTCCTTATTTGAATGTGAACTTCCGTTTTTTACGAAAAAAGATTATTTACGATCGCAAATAATCGATTTTGGTAAAAAAATTACCAAATGCCGCTTAAGCTTTTTTTTTTAAAAAAAATGTCAAGAATGTATCACTTGTGTTGTTATAAACGAAATGAAATGAAATGTATGCAATTGCTCTTTAACAATTTTTTTATTAATAATTTTTTTTTTTACTGCAGCCGACGAAAGAGTAGTATGAGTAGCATGTGACAAACTATGGCCCATAGGCTAGGTATACATAATGAATAAATAAATGAAAAATGAAATGAAATAAATTAAACAAAAAGGAGTCACAAGTGTTCGCAAAAATAAATAGATAACGGTATGAATAACTGAACAATGAGTTAAATTTTCTTCAAAGTTGGCAATTTTATGTTTTGAAAATTTCAACAAATTGGAAAGAGCAAAGAATATCGCATCACTCATATGGATTGTATTAACCATAACGCCAAAAAGAATTAATTGGTAAAATGATTGGAAGTCAGTGTATATATGCCTGTATCTATATTTTTTTTTTCTACTATCTCCCATAATTTGTCTCGCCGCTCCCTTTCTCATTCTTTCTCTCTCTCTCTCATTTGCTTAAGTGAATTTGTAGCAATACTTACGCATCGATCTTTGCCGATTTACTCTTTTTAGCCAGGGGTTCATCATCTTTAATAGGAGCCAGAGGTCTTTTCTTGCCATCCTCTTCAAGATCTTTACTTACTTGGCCGCTTTCTTCGTTCTTCACCGACTCCGAATCCTTTAGAGTTTCCATATTTGAGCGGTTACTGTTGATTGGGGAAGTTCCAATAGCTGTAGCTGTTGAAGTTGCTGATAGTATATTTTCTGTAGATTTTTCTAATTTATTAAAAATTTTTTGAATTTTAAACGACACTTTAGGTGATGATGTTGTCGCTACATCTTTAGCACTTGTCGTTGTAGTCGTTTTTAAAATGTTTTCGTCTAGATTTATGAAGAAATTCGAGTTCGTTGTGCCCGTTGTTGTCTCCGTCAGGTTAACGTTTGTTGTAGTTACAAATTTATTATTTAAATCTAAAGTTTGTTTATCAGGGGAGAAGGGCATACAACAGTCATGTGTTGAAATCATTGTTGGCGCCGATGAATCTGAAGTGGATGCCACAACGAATTGTGGCCTTAAGTCTATGTCCATTATACCTGACACGGGCGTAGCTATTAATTACAGGGAGTTTTGGAAGTTTACAGTATTGTTTTTCTTATTGTTTTAATCGAAAAATCTTACGACAACAAAAAAAATTAAATAAACAACCTTTTTTAATATGGGGTGTTTTTAGTTAGAGCTGGTTCGCACACATACATCAAGTTTCCTTGCTCAAATGTTGATTTTTTTATATGCGAAATATGAGAAAGAAATACATGTCGTTTACACACCTGGCTTTTTCTTTCTAAGTATAAAATCAAAACTTGAGAAAGATACCTTGATGTGTGTGGACCATGTCTTATGAAAGTTTTTATCTGTAAATTTTTAACTGATAGTTTTTAAATACGAGTACATATTTTTTAACCGTTACGAGCATTTTTAGTTTAATTTAAACAAAATTCAGTCTTATTGCTTAGTCAACATACACATCCTGTCTATTCATCTAAATCCTAACGAAAAATGTATACATTTTTTATTTTATTTGATGTGTTTTTTGATATACATGTATGAATTAAAGTAATTCTCAATTATTTGAATTTCCAGTATTTTTCGCGTTTACGATTATATTCTCTTTAATAAGTGTTCACTGTCATTTCTCTCATTTACTTCGGTATTATATGTGTTATTATAACTTATTTTACGAAATTTATACAGTTTTTACTTTTTTTAATTTTTTGCATTGGTTTGCTATTAATAAAACTACATTTTTGTTAAGCTCTAAAATTTAGAAATTATTTAAAAATAAGTAGTGAATAAATACCACAATACTACAAACTAGAGATAGGCGTGCGTAATGTTTTTTTCGTGAAACGAACACGCACGACTCAACACGAAGTGTTCGTGACATAAAAACTGATTTCGTGCGTGGTAGGGTCGTTTCGTGTTAAGCAATATTGACACGAAAAACTCGAAATAATTTTAGGTATAAAAAATTTATGCATTAATTTCCAATAAAGAAAAATTTTAATATTGTGTATCGTCAAACATGCAACACCAGCAAATTTGTTGGGTCTCTTAAGCTTAAAGTTCTGAAATTATTTAAAAAATATGATATTCTTGCGCTTCTTTTGTGGAATTTCTTTAAGAACCACGTTGCTACTTCCTATGTGAAGGCATAGGTCGTGTATAGTCAGTCACAAAAACTTTTTTAAAATACTGTTAATACCATCTTGGGCACATGGTCTAGCTACCCCGCCCATATTTGTGCAACAGTACTTTGCAAATTTACTTTTTTAATTTTATTTAAGAAATAAATAAATAATTGTATTTATTTGAATATAAAAAATGTTAACGATTTTTTTTCATACATGTTGGCGGGTTTGGGTCCCGCCGTGTTGGAAAAATTCGACACGCGCTCATCTCTGGTACAAACCATTGCCATTATTGTGCTATTTATAAAACTTATAAAAAATTAATTTTTTTTTAAGTTATGTGCAAAATTTCTACGCTTTTTTTGCGCTCAATTTGCGGAAATCCAACATAAAATGTATACGATATTTCACTACAAAAAGTTAAACAAATTTCCAACTCAAAAGCATAAATTTTACTAAGAAAACTTTTATATTTATGCGATAAAATTCCAGAATGCTGCTTATATCAAGCTTAAACCTTACACTTGATCTACTGGTGGGACTTAATTTAATATATCGTTACCTTAATATAGAAAGACCCTAACTCATAATTTTTTTGAATTCAAAATTTTTGCAATTTTCGATACATTAGATGTTCTTCTATCGAAATATACAAAAAACTCGATTAAAAAAATAATGAGTTAGGGCCTTTCTGTATTAAGGTAACGATATGTAGTTTAGAAAAAGTAATTGTGTTTGGTATAAAATATAATAAATTTTGATTTTGATCTACTAATGCTAAAATGCTTTATTAAAACCGATTTTTATATAGCACGAACTGATATCGATTTATTTAATTATAATAAAATTTACACAATTTCAATAAATATTAAAATATTTTAATAAAAATGAAAATGAAAAAAATAAACAACAAAATTATTGAACACAAAATTTATTTATTTAGGTAAACGCGCTAAAATTTTTTTTAGTGTTTGTTAAATAAGCAATTTAAATTATATTACATCAAATCAATTTTCAACTGGATAATTTTTTTCCCCCAAAAAATATTTTTATTTCTATTTTCTATTCTAGATGACTATAAAACTGTTACTCAATTCACAAGCCTTGTTGTATCGTTTAAAGTTGTAATTGAAAAGTCAATTTCTCAAAACAAAATCAAGTTCTTTGTAAAATATTTTTCTTGTCAGAAATTTAATTTGAAATTGTCTTTTCAAATACATACAACTTTAAACGATACAACGAGGCTTGTGAATTGAGCAAGTTTTTCATACAAAATTTGTTTTACAAAGGCCCGGTCCAGGCTAGCAATTTTTTTCCAGTAGCTTCTTATTTTTTAATGTAAAAGAGTGAGAGAGGAATACAAAATGTGTACATTTCTATTTCAATACTCTCCACATATTCAAGAATTGCAGCAAAAAAAATTGCAAGTCTGAAGCGAGACCAAACCTTTCTTTATAAACAAAATTATTTTTCATGACTGAGGCAGTAAAAGTGTAGAATTTATGTAGATAACTAAATATGTATGGATATTTTAAACCAACAAAAAAAAATTTGAATGATTCGTTAATTAATTCTATATACATATACATACATACATACATATGTATGCACATACAAATGTATATACATATATTTGTGTATGTTTTCGGATAAAACTGTTTAACACTTCGTTGATGGTTAGACTTAAATATCGTTGGTTGAAATGCAAAATCACGTAATTAAACTTATTAAACTTTTATAGGAGAGAAAAAATTAAACAAAATCATTCAAGTCACTGAAGTCAAGTTTCTTACTTCATTCATTCATTTTTAATTCGGTTGCTTTTTATGATGTAATAATACCCAATAATTAATTAAAAATTAGATTTTGATTTTTTTTTTTTGTTAAGTACGTGATTTTGCAGTTCCGCTGACTGATTTAATTTCAAGGTTATAATATTGCAAGATCTAATGAAAAAATCATATATATTATTTAAATCTAATTCTTATTTCTTTAGACTTTTCACTGATTTATAATTTTGCTGACTTAAACGTTTTTCGTGTATGTATTCGATTTATAGAATAGAAGTGCAATTTGTCAAACTTTGTTAAAATCCCGCTGGTCTACTCTGTATTTCGAAATGAAAGAAAGTGCTTTCGAATTTGTATGTTATTAACATTACAATTCGAAAGCATTTACGTTTTACAACATAATTGAATTCGTTAAAATTCGCTTCTAATCCAAAACACCCCATATTACAAAAAAAAAAAGAAAAAATAAATAAATAATAAAATAAAATAAATCGAAAACAAAAGAGTAATAAACGACAAAGTGCTGTAGCATAAAAATAAAAAAAGAAAGTAAGTAAAACATCATCACCGAAAATAAAGAGCTAAGAAAAATGTACAACTAAAACTATTAATAAATAATACAAATATTTTATCTATACATAATTGAAATTGAAGAATATTGATAAAAGAGACTTTTCTACAAATAAAGACGAAGTTTAATTAATTTCTTTTTCAATTATTATCATTTCATCAATAAAGAAAAAAAAAAAAAAAGATTTTATCTTGTTGAAATAATTAAAAAACATCTAGTCAAATCTACTACATTTTCATTTCAATCAAAACATATTGTATGTTATATTTTCGAAAAATTTTGTTGTTTAAGTATTTTTTCTCTTAATTTTTATTTTCGCTTTTTTAATAATTATGTATGAAAAATGTAATAGAAATAAAATTTTTTTTACAAAAAGTGCTTTATAGACTTGTTGTTATATCACAGAAATCTTATCACAGTCTTGTTTTTCTTAATTATAAATTTAATATTTTTTTAAGTAAAAAGAAAAAAAGAATAGTAACCTTAACCCCAAAGAGTTCATGCCGTAGAGATTAAATAAAAATGGAATTAAAACAACGAAAGTGGTCAAGTTTTAAAACAATTTATTTCAAGTTTTAAAACAATTTATAACTAAATTATTATATAAATAGTTGACTTATGATTATAACTATAAAATGAATTAGTTCAGATCACAGCCTTTTAGGGGAGAAAAAAAAACAACAACAGAAGACGAAAAAATACAACCTACTCTTGTAAGACGCTTAATATGTATTTGCATTTAAATACATTAATAAGCAAATTTTGTTTTTGAATTTTATAGACTCCTAGACTAGCATCTTAAACGACCTGTCTGAATGAAACCTGTAACTCTTTGGGGTTGAAAAAAAAAAATAATGTGAAAGCGATTCTTCAATGCCTATATCTGGTGGACACACAGATAGATGCTCGTATTAAAATTAAAGATAAGATAATTTAATCGTAAAAATATTAATATTGAACAGGATACATTTCTTACTTTTGTCTAGATCTTTGTCACTTGTGTTAGGTGAATCGGTTGCAATGGAAGTTGTTAATTCATCCTTTGTAGTTTTGTTGATGATAATTTCTTGATCAGGATTATATAATTTTGTTCGCTTATCTGGAGAATTAACGATTGAAGATGAAGTAGAGGAGGTGGATGTGCGTCTAAGGTCAATATCACCATAAGGTGTTTTGGATGTTGAGCTTTTATCATCTGGTGAACGACTGCGAGATCTTGTTTTGCTGCGCGATGTGTGACGTGATTTATGGCTGTTGGAACGTTTAGCATCTCGTAACTTGCCGGGCGATGACGAGGGAGAAGTTGATTTGCGTTTAAATGCGGTCGACAATGGAGCAATCTCAAAAGCGTCTTTGTCACACTTTGAGGATTGTTTGTCTGAAGTTTTGGCAAATCCCTTAGAACTTTTCGACTCACTTCGTTTGCGTTCCCGTTCCCGTTCACGATCGCGCTCTTTATCTCTTTGGGAATTTTTAATAGAGCGGTTGTTGCCGCTTGAACGGCTACTGGACGACATTCGGATGGGAGATTTATGACTGCCTTTATGATTGTGGTCATGCTTATCTTTTTCTGCATCTATCGGGCGTTCATTCTGCTGTTTCGGTAGTGATCTTTCACACATCTGATTCTGCTGCATTTGTTGCTGTTGTTGTTGTTGGTGCTGCTGCTGTTGGCGTTGCAAGCGTGGATCTCGTTGTCGTACAGAATTTAATAACGCCGAATTAACTGGACGCACTTTGGGTTTATTTGCATTTGATGCAGAAATGCCTGCAGTTATCATGTTGGCTGTAGGCATTCCCTGTTAAAAAAGTAAATCAAAATATTATTTGCCTTTCATTGAATACATTATCAGTTTTGAGGATTTCACCTGAGGTGGCATATTCATCATATTGGGATGAAGATTTGGTCTGAAAGGTCTCATATTAGGATGAAACATGGCAGGTCTCATGGCCGGATTTACTGCTATGCTTGTAGGTCCACCCATATAGCCAGGTGGCATAAGGCCGGGCATCATTTGTGATGCCATAGATGGCGGCCGTATGCCCACAGTTTGTAAAGAATTAGCGGCTACTAAAGCTTCAACCGGTGGTATTACACTTTCTGCTGTTTTCGAAAATTGCTTTTCTTGTTCCTCTAAATGTTTCTTAGTGGCCTCAAGTTCCAACTCCAATTTCCGTTTCTTTAATTCCAAAAGCTCTCGCGTTTTGTCTTGTAAAATTTTTTCCATTTCCGTTGGCATAGCTTGAGCCGAATTTGCCTAAGCACCAAAGTATTTTTAGTCAACATACAAAAATACATATATATAGCAAAATTTTTAATTAACACTTACTTTTAAGAAATTCGGATTAACGTGTATGGAGGGTTGTTTGGCCGTTATTGGCCAATTGTGGTCCAAACATTTTACTTTTACATCAAGAGCGTACAATTTTTGGGCTGAGAACACTTCATTCCAGGTTTGTCTCAACGCATACATGCGTTCTCTAATTTTTTCGTTTACCTATTGATGAACAGTTTTTTTTTTTTTTTTTTGGTTAGGAAAAACATCTATTGTTGATTACGACTGAGATTACTCACCTTTTCGAAGGCTCCACAAAAAATATTGACTATACATTGGCCAAAGAGTTGCACATAAGTGCTTTTAACATTTTTTACAATAGAATCAATTAAATACAATATTGGCAATTTAAATTCAGAAGGAACCTGTTTCAAATATATAAAATTAAGATTTTTTGTTGGTTTGGGAAAACTTAAGTTGGTTTTTTTTTTAAATCGAAACTCATATATACATACATACATATAAATAGTATGTACATGTATATATTTTATTAAGTATTTGTTTTGTTAAAGGAAATAAAACAATTTTATGCAATTGTTTAAGATATTTTATTCGTTTCAAAGTTATTATTTTTTTAATATTTTGTTAAGAAAAAAGTGCTGAAATATGTATATATATATATATATTTAATTTTATTAAAAGTTAATTATTTGATTGGAATTTAAGAAGCTGCAACTAATATAGAAACTAAATATGATCAAAACAGGCTGTTTTATTCTTACTGCGGTTAGTGCAGACATTTTTTAACACGGTCCAGCTGACGTACGGTTATTGCTAGACCCTCAAAATATTTAAGGAATCGTCATTAAAAAAAGAAAAAACAATATTATAGCTGGTAATGTGCCTGCTTTCTGACTATTATATTTATTTTCTAAGCAAAATTTACCCTATTCGGGAAAAATATAGCTCATGTTTAGCCCTCGACAGTAGACATTTTATTATCGAACTCCAGTAAAATGTCAGATTGCTGTTATGAAACACTCGGCCGGCCCTGTTCTGTAAACCGAATCCGAGTAAATTTCTCGTTTTCAAAAAACTTATAATGATCCTGCGGACGTAATTTTATTTCAGATATGATATTTGAGAATCTATATAAAGAAAAATTTTAAAATGTCTGAAAAAATATTTCTATTATGGGAGATAGTTTTCTAAAATCGTTCGATTTCAAATCTATTCGGTTTACAGAAAAGTGCCGACTAACAAGGGAAATTTAAAAATATTTCTATATAAACTCTACTGAAATATTTTGAAATTTCGTTCGATAACGAGTGCCATAAATTGCCCCCAGGTATGTTGTCAATCGCATGGTTTTCAAATCGACAAGCATGTTCTGTAACTCATGGGTTTTGTTTGCGAGTTGCCATATTGATTTAGGTCAGCTGTTTATTGAAATCGTCAGTGTATAAGTACAAAATGCAAACACAACATTAAGTGCATTTTACTAAATTGCGTCCGTTTACCCAAAATACAGTAAATGAGAATACAAATTGAGAGAGTAAAGTGACAGTTCTTGCCTGAGTATTTTGCAAATTTTTACTGCAGAAATTTGTCGTAGTAGAGTTTAGTAAGATAAAAACATATGATTCAAAATGTAAACAAAGGAAAAGTAAGCAAACGAAAAGTGAAAATTTTTTTGAAAATGTTAAATAAAAATTATGAGTCATTTCAAAATAGACAATTTATAAAGAATGGTAATAATAACTGTTAATATATATATTTTATAATATAATTTATTAATTCATTTGTTTTGTGGATGACTTTAATTATTCAGAGTTTGTAAAACTGTAAAGTATCTGGTTATCTGGTTTTTAAGGTAGTCAGTAACATTAACATACATTCATATAATAACTAATAAATTTAACCAACAAGAAATCAGAAAAATCAAAAATTAATTAATTGCAAATATTACACAAAATAAATTAAAAATTTATTCGTAGATTGGCCGTGTTATAAAAAGTATTGTATCGATTACCAATAAGAAAAAGAATTGAATAGTCAAAAGTGCATATATTTTTCAGCACTATGTGGAGTTGGAGTCAGCTGTTGCCTTAATCTTACTAATTTTTACTATTTTTCTGTTCGCGTACTTTTTGTGGCAACAACTCTTTTTGAGAGTAAATTTTAAAAATTTTGCAGCAACTACTCATTTACTGCATTTTACTACAAAAGTAAAAAAAACACACCTATTAACAAAACAAGAAAGCATTTAATAAATTTCAATTTTATCATAAAAATTTTACGAAACTATACTATTTTTGATTAAAATCAAAAGAAAACATATTTAAATTCATTTATTAACCATTTTAGTGTTTCTTTTAAGTTTGGTTTAGGCTAAATTCATTAGTTCACTTCAGTATACTTTTGCGATTTGAACTCGCCAAGAGTCTTGCGATTGCGATTTGTAGAACACCTCTCTTACGAGTTCAAGTCACAATTGCAAATGCTATGCGATATGCGAAGACTGAATTTACATTATAATATTTTTCATGAGATTAGTTTAGAGGTTTTCATCCCACAGCATATTTTTGTATGCGTGCACAACACAACTACCAACAAAACTCTACAGCAAGACAACAAAACACGCAAAAAAATTAAATCGTTCAGAATTGCCATAGCATTGATGTTATAAATGCATACATATCGCTCATTTACTTCAATAGTGGCATAACTCAAAAAATGCGTTTTTTTAGTTAATAATGCAAAATAATTCGGCATTTCGAATTTCATCTTGTGTAAAAATTTCATATAAATCGCTTGTACTACCACCACGCGAGAGAATAATATTTTTTCATGCCCTCATTGAGTTGTATGTAAATTGAAAACTTTAAACGCGTTTTCTGCAAAACTAGTTTTTTGAGTTGTGACACTATTGAAGTAATTGAAGTTGCCATTATGTACATAAATTGCAACAACTCTTTGAAAATTTTGCACGTTTTAATTTAACGTGGAATACAGAATATTTTGTTGGCATCAAACTTAAATAAATGTTGTATTGTTGTATTGTTTTTTGTTATTTTGAAAATTGCATCATAATCTAAAAATTTTTGTTTCACTTTGCGTTTGTTTGTTTACATCAATGATGTCAAAAATAAAACTATAGTTGTATGTGTGAGAAAAGTTGTCTCATTCGTCTTTGAAGTACACAGAAAAAATAAATATTTGGAACAAATGCAGTTTAGTGAAGCAGTTCCAAAAAATATAAAAAGTGGCCTATGGGATAGAAAATTAAAAAATAAGGAAAAAAATAAATAAAAAACTTGGCTCTGAACTTTTCATAGGAAACAGTGAAGAATCTCAAAAAAAAATTTAAATTGTTTTTCTGATAGAAAAGAAAAAACATTGATATAAAAAAATTGGCTGCGACTCATATTGATCTTTAAAGTTTTTTTAAAGAAAATCCAATTTAGTGAAGTAGCTCCAAAAAATCTTAATTTATTTTTAATGTTTTGTGTTTTATAAACTGAAAAATTAATAAAGTAAACTTTAAAGATAGATACATAATACATAATACATAATACATATTCGTAACATAAAACACATTTAATGTTGAGAAAAGCATTGGTGATCATAAAATATTTTTCGCATACTACTTGTTTTCTTTCAGTGCGTCGTTGTCTCATTGACGATTAATGAAAAGAAAGTCAGTTTCATAGCACAATCAATGGTTTACATTTAAAAACATGTTAAGTGTGTTTTTTTTACATTTGTAGTATAATGCAACAAACGAGTAATTACTGCGAACATTTTAAAATTTACTCGCAACAAGAGCGGTAGCTGAAAAAAGTACGCGAACGGAAAAATAGTAAAAATTAGTAAGATTAAAGAAACAGCAGACTCCAACTCCATCTAGTGTTGAAAAATATGTAAACTTTTGACTATTCAACTCTTTTTAATTATTGGTACTCTATAGAATATTTTTATAACATGAACAATCTAAGAATAAATTTTGTAATTTATTTCATGCAACATTTTTAATTTTCTTTTTGATTTCCTTGTTTTGTTGTTGGTTAAATTAATAAAAATTTCATGATTATTTGTTAATGTTACTGATTACCTTAAAAGCAAGCGCAATACTAAGTAACCAGATACTTTACAGTTTTACAACTCTGAGTAATGAAAATAAATTGCAATACAAAGGGATTAATAAAATAAATTAAAAAATGTGTATAATAATAGTTATTATTATTATGCTTTAAAAATTAATTATTTTTTAATGACTTTCACAACTTTTGCTTAACCTTTTGTAAAATTGTTACACTTTTCGTTTGCTTACTTTTCATTTGTTTACATTTTGAATCTTACTAAACTTTACTACGACAAATTTCTGCAGTAAAAATTTGCAAAATACTCAGACAAGATCTGTCACTTTACTCTCCCAATTTGTGTTTCATTTACTGTATTTTGGGTAAACGAACGCAATTTAGTAAAATGCAGTAAAGTAAAAATTTTTAAAAACTGTTGCGTACGCAAACACAATTATTGTTTCGTTTTGAGAGAATTTGCATTTACTCTCATTTGCTGGATTTTGTGTACGCGAACGCAATCCAGGAAAAAATAATAAAAAAAATTGTAAAAACTTTCGAGTTATCGAACGTACTTATTATTTGTCGTGTGTTTCACTACTCAATCACCTCTAAAACACTTCCAAAAGTAGTAACAGAAACAAAAGAATTTACATGTTATAATCATAAATTAAAATTTGAAAACATTTTCTTTTTTCGAATTATACAGTAGGTCCTCCGGTTAGTTACAATGCTGAAGTAGATATTTTTCATACCGGCATTTCGGGATTCTACATTATTTTGGTTCCGTTTTTAACCGGTATTCCGTTTTGCGAAAACAAAGCATTGATGTTTTGCTTTAACGTGTCATTTTTTTATACAATTGAAAATAAAATTTAAATTAAGGTGTGAACTAAATGCAATTTTTTGTTTGTTTCTTGAGTATCTGAAGAAAAATAATTTTATTGGCTGCATTCATGACGTAGCTGTTCAACAGTATTGAAACTGTTCGCTCCAACAGTTACGTCTTAGAAACTTCATGATGGATATACATAATTAAATTTTTTCACTTTTCTCTTATTATGAATTTAAATACATAAATTTGTATTTTATAGTTCTTTTATTTCGAAAAACACAAAGTCCCCGTCCATACAGTGAAACATTTGCTGCAAAACTTATGAGTTTGTCGATGAAATGGAGAAAAGGGTACTTTGTTTCATGTACATGCAGTTATTGTTGAGTACGTCATTATATTATCATTCTCATGAGAAATATATAAGAAAATGTATTAAGCTGCAAAACAAAAACTTCACAGTATGGACACGAATGCAGTTTCAAAAGAGAAATCAAAAATGTTTCGCAGCAAATGTTTCACTGTATGGACGAGGACAAATAATGCTCAAATAAATCATTTACATATTTTTTCAAGTTGGTGAATTTTAATAATTTTGTTTACTCTCTCATTAAAAAAAATGGGAGAAACAAAATGTCAACAAGCAAAACAACGAAAAAGGTTTTTGGCGCGCATTTCTTCCATTCAGTCCACCTTTCCAGAGTACTCGTAGTACCTTTTCTGCATTGCATTTATTTTTTACTTGTTCCTCAACCATGTCTCTTAATTCTGGACCACTTAATCTTGAATTATGTCTGGAGTTTTGGAGTATTTAACGTTCGTCCCTGTCAGAAAAGTTTTTTTTTTACTAATTTTTTTTTATTAGTGATTCTTTTTTCCATCTTAAAGCTTTTGATAATACTTTTGACAGTTCTTCGTGCTATTTAAAACAATTTCTGCAGTATTCCGTTGACTTATTTCATCTTTGCGGTGGTCAATTAATAATTTTCTCACCTTAACTGTGGTATGATGTATGGAGTAAAATCAATGTTTACAGGAATAAAAACAAAGTAAACTTTCCAAGAAATAATTTTGTTTTGTTTCATTTCAAAATAAACCGTTATTATAATGAGTGAGACTTTTAACCTTATGTAGGTTTGTTGTAGATGTACATAAGTTGAGTTTATATACCCTTTTTTAATATTAATTATATGTACCATCCTTGAAATTGTGTGTGTTTCAATCCGAAATTTTTAATAAGTATCACATAAGATACATTAAAAAATTATTATTTTTGTAGGTGGGTAAATTTCACTGTAATATACCTATAAGTATAGGTAGCGAAAAATATGTATGATGTGTGGACTGGAAAAAATTACGGCAATTTCTCAACTGTTGAGTGGTGCGGAACTGCTGAACTATGCGTTTCTAAGACTAACACTCAACGGTTGCGCAACAGTTACATCTTACGAATGCGCCCATTTGTTATATTAATTTATTGTTTTTATCTACTTTCATAAATCTTCCTGATTTGCTATAAAAGATAATATTTGAATTACCATATTTTTTTTTTTGCTAATACTCATTTTTTGGTACGCATTTAGCCATTATTGATGAAGGAATTCTGGCATTACTGCAATGGAGTTCAGGTTAATCACTGACACCTTTACTTTACGTACCATACCTAACTTTAAAATAAGTTTATATGAAATATTTTTTTTTTGAAATCGATTTAAATTTTTTTTTCAAAATTATCTTTTTTATTTGGGTATAATTCTGAAGCAAAAAAATTTTTTTTTAAATATTTTCTCAATTTATATTTAAGTTTTTAGTTTATGGAATTGATTACCATAAATTTAAAAATTCATTTCAGAACTTTCACAACACAAATATTTTACTCAAGACCACAACATAATAAAAAAAAAATAATATGTATGTATTTGTTTTGAGAAATTAACAAGTATGTATCTGATGTAAATCGTTTTCATTTCCATTTTTCCATTGTTTTAAACATAAGATTTTTCAATATCAAAATAGTTACTTAAAATTAAGAAAAATATGCCATTCATTACATTTGTTTCAGCAGACCACGATCTGAAGTCTTTTTCGTAGTCGGCGAAATTATTTTTGGCAAACTACAGAAAATTTCAACTTCTTTTTGTAGAAAATAATAAAAGTTGTTATGCTTGTAACCAACTGAAAATGAAACAAACAAAACCTTATGTTATTTTCTATCTTTTGAGCTTACGATTTCCTCTCGAATCGAACATATTTTTATCACATACGTGTAAATACATTTAAGATTTGATCAGAATTTCCAAATAACGCTTGGCACGAGTCTGAGAAATAAAACTATGGGACATTTTATCTTTTAAAGACTTTAAAAAATATAATTTAAATGTTAAAATTGTTTAGTTAATAGCTGCCCTTTCTTACTAGCTTACGAAAATTCTAGTAACTTCTGTTTCACGATATTTTAAAAGATCTATTTTTCTATTTGATGAAATCCAGTTTCTTTTTATAATTATTTTTTACTTATTCCATTCCATTTGGAGCCGTTTGGTAAGTATTAGATATTATACAAAACACGGCTTTGTAACTTTGATTTACCCCTAAACCTTCAGTCTTATAGCTTCTGAACTATCAATTACTTAGTAATTTTATATTACTTCAATAATATGTCTTAAATTCCAATTAAATATATTAATAATAATAAGAAAATAAATAATTTTAACCTTGGCTATGTGTTGTTCAACGACTTTTACTATGACTGCAGCATATTCTATATTTTCCTCTGCTAACATAGTCAGCATATTGATTAAAGGCTTGCTGTTACAATTCAAATCCGATAGACTGGATAAGTACTCTTCAGCTACCCGTTGTTCATTCTCTGGTTTGGTGCTGGTGACAATATCCATAGTTAAATGATAACTTTCGTAATTTATCTCTATTTTATTAAGATTTTGTTTTGCCTTTTTTATAATGACACCTGCAAACAAAAATTTAAAAATAATTAATGAAAATTAATTGATGTAGATATAAAAATGTAGGCATATGAATGAAGAATTACTTATGTAAAAACACTGCTAGAGCCAAATAGACTGTATATAAAAAACATTTCACATTCACTGAAGAAAAAACACTGAATTCAGTTTTTAATTCAAAGTTCTTAAACACTAGGAATGATACTCAAAAATTACCTACACTACCTGAATGATTATTAACAGGCCGCGTGAAATTTTTCCCTGGGAACAATTCCAACTAAAAGCAAGTAATAGGGCATGATCAGGGTTCCCAGATTTATTTCGATTGTCATCCCCTTCCCTTAAAAGTAATTTGTACTATCCCCAAAGATCCCTACTAAACATAATACTAATTCAATCTATTTAATTATTTCCTTATGAATATTTTATTTGCACTGTGGTTCATATTATTTGTACACATGGTTTATATTTAAATATGTACATATTTGTATTTACATTTTTAACAAATTAGTTAATCTGAGTCCAAATCTTCCTGTATCATTCGCTAAGGAATTTTTTTGGTACATACATACATATATGTATGTATACTTTGTACATAAAATATAATTTTAGAGTTAAAGAATTTTACCATTTCTGGAGATGGATCAAAAGTGTCACAGCAAATTCCATTATTTTTAAAATGTATACTAATTCTTAACAGAGATTCGAGCAATTCGCACTGAATTTTGTTTCTAATTTTAGTATTTATTGAGTTCATTGCCGAATAAACTCGTTCAACGCAAGCGTTGCTCCTTGATACGCAAAGTACATTTTAAATCATTACAGTTCTTTAGACGCCCGTGATCCAACGGCATCTTGATATAAATAAACTTCTACCCAAAACATGTTTGAGTTGTTTGTTATTTGCATATAAAATTTTAAAGAACTAATTGTCACATAACTTGAAGTTATATACATGTAAACCAAAAAATCAGCTGATGAGCAATCTTGCAATGCGAGTATGTAAAACAACAGTAACAATTTTTATTTTAAGCGTTTTTGTTAACATGTTATATTATTTATGAAATAAAAAAAGAGCAATGGGAAAATGTATTGAAATTAAAATAATCTGAGAAATAAATGAAAATAAGTAAAATACAAATCCCCATAAAATCCCCAAAACAAAAAAATTATCCCTAATGAATTCCTCAATCCCCAAACCAAAATTTGTATCCCCATTTGCAAAAAAAAAATTCCGATTTGGGGATAAATCAGCTAATCTGACATCACTGGACATGGTACAATAATACAAGTAGCCGCGAATCTACAACAAATGTACAATAAATAAAACAACTGGGCTTTTTATTGCTGTTTTGTGATGACAACTGTCAAAAAACCAAGAGAAAACAGGAGACATCTACTTGCGTTTTCTCTTGTCTTTGCAAAGCTTTATTTGTATTAGTACATTTTTAATAGGCACCATGCGCGTGTATTGGTAAAACATGAAGGGAGAAATTTCACGGAATTTTATTCATGATAGCCCTGCATGTTTCTGTTAACCGTTAATTGATTTTTAATCATCAAAGATACTTTAGTGGCACATACAGTGGCGAGCACTTGTGAATACATACTAAAGGGCTGCGTAAGACGTTCTAAAAGTTTTGTGTTCTATTTCACACTACTTCCAAGCACTGTGTTTTAGTGTAAACATAAATAACAAATCGAAACTAACGAAACATGACTGTCGCCAAAATAAAGCAAGCATCATTCAAAAAGTTTTCCTCTACAGTTTTGTTAGTGCTTGTGTTTTCAAAACAAGTAGAACATCAAAACAAAAAGCAAAAATGTAACAAAACAGTAGTAGACGATAGCAGAAACATCGAGTGGAATAGAACACGAGCATAAACATGCAAACTATGTATGGATACTTATATGTATTTTTTTATTTTATTATTATTAATTTAGTAGTAGTATTTAAAATACTTTCGTTTCTCTTAATTCTACTCACATAGTATTAATGTTTAAATCTAAACAAAGCTCTATGTTGAATTATTTCTCACAAATGTTATAATTATTCTATTAAATGTATTAAAATTCCCCTCATTTTTTGCTTCGTTTGGTAGCATATTATAAAGGTTCAATCCTGCTATGTACATAAATTGAAAATAAAAATTAACAAATTATTATATATAAATGTACATACATAAGTATGTCCGATATTATTTCATTATAAATAAAACTTCCTTTAAGGCCCAGAACTCAAATCCATTGAAAATATACGAGATTTCTTAAAAAAAAATATTGGGCAGTACGGCAGTGTGCCAAGACCATTTAATGAATTTTGGTTCCAAGTCCAAACGAAAAAAATAAATTTTTTTAAACGTCCAGAAGTGGATACATAGATTTTTTTCACAAAATTGACCCAATCTTAACTTTAACTTTTGATATTCATGAATTTCGATTTGTTTTCTTTAATTATTGGGAACAATTCAAGTTTAGGGGCACCTCCCAGAAATTAAAAAAAAGTATCCTATCGTATAGAAAATTAAAAGAAAGAAAAAAAAATTAAATAAAAAAGTTGGCGGCGAGGCTTAGTTTCCGAGTTATGGGCCTCTGAAATTCTAGTAAAATATTCTTATCATACGGTGTTTTTAAACGAATATGACGAATATTGGTATCTTAAAAATTAAAAAAAGTACCTTCCTATATAGAAAATTAAAAAAAATTAAATTAAAAAATGGCGGCGAGGCTTAGTTTCCGAGTTATGGGCCTCTGAAATTCTAGTACAAAATTATAATTATATGGTGTATTTTCCAACGAGTGCTATCCAATATTGGTATCATTTGAAAGCTTTTTAGAAGGTCATTAAGGAGATATCAAAATTTTTAATAAATTCGTTAACGTTTTCTTGCATAGCCGGCCTTCGGTCGAGCTTAAGGATTTTCTCCACTATGGTGTTTCCCGAGACGACGCAGCCTAATAAAGATTTTCTGCATTGCAAAGTTTTCTAGCATAATAAAGTTTTTTTGCACAGATGGGCTTCGACAGGGCTTAAGGATTTTCTCCACCATGGTGTTTCCCGAGACGACGCAGCCTAATAAAGATTTTCTGCATTGCAAAGTTTTCTTGCCATATATTTTTTGCATTGCCGGCCTTTGGCCGGGATTAAAAATTTTCTACACCATGATGTTTCCCGAGACGAAGCAGCCTAGTAAATATTTTCTGCCTAGCAAAGTTTTCCTGCTTAATAACATTTTCCTGCGGCTGACCAAGATGATACCAATATTGGTCATATTTGTTGGAAAACACCGTATACATACTCACAATATTGTACTAAAATTTCAGAGGCCCATAACTCGGAAACTAAGCCTCGGCGCCATTTTTTTTATTTAATTTTTTTTCTTATTTATAAATTTTCTATAGGACAGGATACTTTTTTTAATTTCTGGGAGGTGCCCCAGATTGATTTAAGCCAACTGTTTCATTGTATCGTTAAAATAAAAAAACCTGGATGTTTTGTTTAATTTTATGAATTTCACATCGGTTTTATGTAGTACTAGTATGTACTCACAAGTGCTCGCCACTGTACATATTTATAAGTTTTATGATAATATTTATGTTATATATTGAAACATTAACCGAAAGCAACAAATACATAATCGGGTATGATATGCATTCCACGTGAAATTAAAACGTGCGGAATTGCAAAAATATTGTTTTTGGAAATATGTATTTATACAACAATAATGTGCCAATTCCGAACTATTATTGATAGATCAGGAATTTCAAATTCGAATAAAAGTGAATTCCAAAAGATACACCTAAAATTACATTTTTAGTGGATATCGTTCCAAATAATACGTAATACGGCTAATTTCACACGAAGTTTACTTTGCAAAGACTTAACATTACGGAGGGCAAGGAAAAGAGCACTAAACAGGCATACATATATACACACATGTACATACCTGTATGTATGTATATAATATGCGCAATTATTTACTAACACACACACTTTAGTGTATATTTTCACTAATTTTCTAGCCTTTAAAACTGAAAATTTAATTTTTGCCTTCTTTAACCGAAAATTATATTTATGTAGAATTCACTAAAACATTGTCTAATATAATACGAAATCGATATAAAATTTATTAGCTAAGACAAACTACAGATGTGAATCGTCATCAAAAATGCATACTGCTGCAAATCAGCACATTTTTCAATCACTTACCTTTTGTTTTTACAAAACGTTTTTATTTCAGTCTTAACCCAACGATTTTAAGCGGTACTTTTTGACATATTAAAATTTTTCACTAAAACATAAATATTTCACGTAGGCAATTAAATTAATTAAAAGTAATGCCCTCTTCGGAAAAATATTAGAAATGATTTCAAGATGGCGATTTTTAGGAAAAGTGCTGAATTTAAGAAATTCAGCGGCTGAATTACTACTTGACAGATTGTAGTATTGCCATTTTTGCTTTATTGTAGAGCTGCCAGACATAAAACTAAAGTGCATGCTAACGCCAAGTTCGCTGGAACTTGACGTGTCTCCAACTTTCAAACTATACAGAGCGTCGATTCCACTCCTGTGAAAAATATCACTTCGGGCAAAATGCGATTTTAGGTTTAGCTTTTATGAAAAATTACTAATTTTTTCTCATACTTTATTTTCAACGAGAAAAAGTTGGCGAGATGTTCAGTGATGTCAACTTCAAATTACTGTTTTTGTTAACTTTTACTTCAGAAATCTTTTCACCCCTTTTACACACGCAAAGTTTACTATGAGTATGTTCAGACTATGCAAGTCTTATTGATAAACTTATCACTTTTTCTTCTATGTACTATCTTCTGCGTTCACACAATGCGAGTCTTATATTTTATGCATAGTTTTGTGTATACTTTTTTTACAGTACATGAAGCTGAGTATCGTTTCTCTTCCCTCGTCATTAAACTAGCAATCTCATCGGCTGAACATATACCCCTTTTAGACACGTTTCTTTCCCAAACTCAAGAGTTGGCAAACTAAACTTTGCGTGTGCAAACGCCTTATAATACCATAATTTATGCATTAACAATTAACAGTTTTTTTGGATGTATATATTTTTTAATGTGAGTACTATCAATTAATCGAATACTAGGAAACCGTATTTAATATAAAATTGGTTCCATAAAAGTATCAGTTATTGGAAATTCGTGAGCCCCCCCCAGTCTATTCTGTAATTCGAAACGAAATGCTTTCGAATTTGCATGTTATTGTCATAGCAATTCGAAAGAATTTTCTTTCCTTTCGAGCTTGCGAGTAGACACCTTGGACCGTGTCTAAAAAAATATATATTTTTGTAATTTTTCGTATTTTCTCCTAGGAAAAAGTACAAAATTTGAAAGATTTGTTCAAGCCG
Source organism: Nowickia ferox (assembly GCA_936439885.1). Classification (NCBI taxonomy): domain Eukaryota; kingdom Metazoa; phylum Arthropoda; class Insecta; order Diptera; family Tachinidae; genus Nowickia; species Nowickia ferox. Next base: position 9,237,246 of record OW387027.1, on the reverse strand, counting down.
CTTCCAATGGTGCATTATACTTTTCTACCTTTATTCATTTATATTATTTATTTCATAAATACTTTACAAAGTAAATTTGCAAAGTATTGTTGCACAAATATGGTCGGTTTAGCTAAAACATATGCACAAGATGGTATTAACAGTATTTAAAAAATTTTTTGTGACTGACTATACACGAGCCATGCCTTCACATAGGAAGTAGAAACGTGGTTGTTAAAGAAATTCCACAAAAGAACCGCAAGAATATACGGTTATCCGTGGCAGATCAGTCAACCAGTGCGAGCGAGACGAAAAATTCTCGAAGGTCAAACAACACACAAAAGCCTGATCGCACTTAAGAGATAATAACGATGACGCGAGAGCTGTTCTTCAACCCAGAGCTGCTTAACGATTGGCATTTATATTAATATTCTTTGATTTCCACAATACTCCTTTTGGACACCCAAAGTTTACTTTGCAAAGACTTAATTCAGCTGTGTGAAAGGGAGGAATACTGTCCCTTTCTCCTAGCTGAATTAAGACATTGAAAAGCCCCGGTTCACATACTTCAACTTTTGTTGCTAACTCGTAATTCAGCTGTATGAAAAAGAGATATTTATATTTTTTTCTGTCTTTCTTACAGCTGAATTACGAGTTGATCAACAAAAGTTGAAGTGTGTGAACCGGGACAAAGTAAACTTTCCGTGTCTAAAAGGGGTATAATGAAGCTGCACACATACATATGGATGTAATATGAATTTGACTTGGTTTAACTTCTTAGCGGTATTTCATTGTAAATGTACAGTAGCTCGTTATAGATTTTCTCAAACATAATTGACCTTAATTACACCCTTTATAATGAATAAATGAAAATACTTTTCTATATTGAGTTGTATGTTAAATTATACATGTATATATATAAACATTGGAATCCACTTTACGTCTTAAATTATTAGTTCATACGTCTGGTTAATTGTATTTAAAAAAAATTAGCATGAATTTAATATTGTATTTTACAAAATGTAAATTAAAACTGAGCAATATCCTGGCATTGTATAAGAAAAATTAAAGTTTCGTAAAATTAATAAAAAATGTAAAACTAAAAATAAATTCATTAAAAAAAAATCCAAGTTACTTTTGGTTTGTAATTAACATTCTTTTCACATAACATGTTTTCAAATGATATAAAATAAAACATATAGTTATGTCACAGGATAAATTCCGTACGAAATGTGAATTGAATTTAAGTCTGGATTATTTAGAAAACGAAGGCCGAATTCGAAGTTAGTCACACTTCACACTATGAAATAAAAACTGGAAGTTTGTTGGTGAGTGAGGAGAAGAATGTGATGTAGTATAGAGTTTCAAGCATATACTTGGAAATTCTCTTTTGTTTAAGTTCTTATTAAACTTTGACTATTTTTATTATAGTTTTCTTTTCACATTTTAGTTTTTGTTTTGCAATTCAGAAGAAAGAAAATATAGGAATTTCATTAAAAAATTTCGATGTTAAGACGAGATGAAAGTTTAAAAGAGAATTAGGAAAATTTCACATAGAAAAATTTCATAGTGACTTATTATCGTCATATTCATTACAAATTTGCTGTCGTATTCTAAAAAAAAACAATTTGAGTTTGAAATGTATGTTAAAACAAAATTATCATAACAATTTTGGCTAAAGCATTCTTGATATACAAATTAATTTTTTTAGAACGGTCGTTAGTGTTTTAATATTCCCACTTCTTTTGGAATAGTATGTACGGAATTTGTGACATGAAAGAAAGTTTACAAATATATTTAGTTAATGTAAAAATAAGCTCTATAATTTAAATTTAAATTTTTTGATAGGGATATTCAAAAAATTTCCGTTTTTTTAAGGTCGATTTCTGAGGAGTGGCTGCAAGAGTTGAAAAAAAAATTTTATTTTTGAAATCAACTGAAATTACAAAAAAAAAACTTACCGTATAATGAATAAACAGCATCTGCATTATGGCTTGGTGTACCGGTCAAAGTGGAGCCAACTTGAATATTTTCATTCTTTTCATTATTCTCGTCTAGAGACACAAATTGTGACCAATATTCAAAGGGTAGTTTTAATAAATTTAACATAACCGTATATTGGGTAAAGACTTCAGTAAATATAGCGTGTTGATCTGGGTCATGAGATGAGTAACCCACTATAGTTGGACCAAATATTCGTGCAATGTTATCTAAGGGCATAAGCACTTCACGACATTCAGCAATACGTTGAAAATGGAGTATAAGAAAAGCCAACGTATCGCGATTGGGTTGAGGCAAAGCATCAACAGATTTATACAAGTCTTTATTAATATCTTCTACGGAAGGATTCTGCACAGCATTACAGAAATCCTTCCAGAGATTTGTAGGTATTAGAGGTTCAAGCAGCGAACGTAGGAAGTCTTTAATGCACCCACAGAGGACATGAATGTCAATATTGCTCAAATGGGGTGGTGACTTTCCACGTAAGAAACGTTCTTTCAAAGCTTTAACTTCGCGCTCTGAACCAGAAACGCGGTAAATTCCCACCTCGTTGAAACCCCTTGATTCAATTTCGTTGACACAATGTACGATTAAGGCTGGTATAAACGGTGCAACCGAAGGGGCGTAATCGCTTATATAACCCACACGACCCTTAAAAACAGGTGTGCCTGTGGATGGCACACACATGAATGTGAGCAATGGGCGGCAATCTGTATGACAACGTACAGTACAGTCGCGACAATGTAGCCCAACTGTTCCAAAACGTATTCTAAAAATAAAATTAATAAAACATGTATATAAAATTTTATATCCATTAAAATATATGCATTTTTTTCTTGCTTGGAAAATAGTTTTAACCATGTGTATGTGACCCAAAATGGCTCTGCCAAATCAAATTCTGTAAACTTTAATAATTAGAACGTTATGAAACTTACTTTTTCTGGCATTGTATACAAGTTTCTGCTTTAATGAATGTCTTACTAACAAAATTATGTGGGCGTTTCAGCTTACCCATCGATTTCAAATTGTTTTGATTAATAGGTGAATCAATATTAAGACCAGCTGGGGTCATTGGTGGAGCCGTAGCTTGTTTGAATTGCGATTTATGTGGTGTTGAACAAGGTTCCAAATCATCGGGTACATCTTCTTGATGAACGACAACCGGTACAGTTTCTATTGTCGATTCTGCACGTATAACACCGTGACCATCTTGGGGTATGGTTACTTTGGTTGTTGCACAAATACGATCTGCGTCTATATTTGTGTCAATAGTATGTTGTTGAATACCCCCTTTGCTACGTCTTTGCGAACGTCTGGTGGCGGGAGCATGTAATGGCGTGTTGCTTGCACCATTGTTTAAGCGACTTCTCTTACTGCTGGATAGTGGTGGATTATTGGTAGCAGAAGGACGATGTTTATGCCATGTTCTGGAAGGACGTATATCCAAGAAGTCATCTTCCGATTGAGTAATGGATAAATCTGATAAAAAGCTTCCTGTAGAATTAATATCGTTGCCATACATTTCCTCCCGGTGGCGACTCAAAGATTTTCTCTTCCTGGGCAAGGTATTTAGAAAAGCCAGCTTATCTTTAGTTTCATTTTTCAAATTGTTTTCATGTTGTAAAATATCCGCTACAGCTACAATTTTCCTTTCTAACTGTTCTCTCTCATGCTCGGCCTCCTTCCGCGCTTTGCTTTCCATTTCGAGCAAACGGCGAGCATGAAATAGCTTGGTTTCCAAGTCGGCCATTGATTGTAATGAAGCATCCAACTCGCTTTGTATACGCTGAGCCTCTTGCGTTCTGGCAATGCACTCTAATTGCAATTTTTCTTGCAGATGCAGTATTTTAAGAAATTCTTCTTCTGCTATACCGTCTATTAAAACCTGTACACAGCGTCTCAGATCATCAAACATGGCTAACGTGGATAACGTGGTCATTTTTTTCTAAATAATTTTATTTTGAAGTTTTCTTTGCTTGAAAATTTCACAAAACACTTTATTAACTAAATTGTTTGCGTTTTAGTTTTATATTTTTTAAATTCAGTTCAATAAAAGGCAAAAATTTCCAAGCAGCGCCTTTTAATTTCAAATCACAAAGTACTTTCAAACATAGACTAACAGTGTTGTATTTTCTTGGCATGCTATACAAATTTTTGCTGAGGCGAATTCATAGTTCGCCTTGGTTTAATATGTGGCAATATGAGCAGAGTGGTATATTTAAGTAGCAAACATATGGTACCATTTATTTGAAATGGTTCCACTGAACATCAAATCGGTACATTCTTCAGAATACAGGGTGCAAATTACGGCATTCAATGCATATTCATTCCCTTTGCTTTTACTTTTCACTACAAATTAAACTGTGTTCCTCAGTGGTCCAGATTTTTAATAGGCGTTAATCAAGTGAAACGATTAGATTTTATTTGTTTATTACCATACTTTTGTATGTACATACATATGTACTTGTTGGAATTTCTTTAACAACCACGTTGCTACTTCCTATGTGAAGGCATAGGTCGTATACAGTCAGTCACAAAACATTTTTAAATTACTGTTAATAACATCTTGGGCATATGGTCTAGTTACTCCGCCCATTTTTGTGCAACCATATTATGCAAATTTACTTTGTATAATATGTATAAATAAATAAATAAATAAATAAATATGTACTTGTTTTTAGTTATAGAAAAAGAGAAAGAGAAATGACAGCTAATAACTATTAATTATAATTAATCAAAACTTAGCAACCAACTTTTAAATTTACCACATAATTTGATTATTAAATGTCCAATTTGTAGCATGCACAAGGCACATTATTTATAGAAATACAACTTTCATTTTAAAATTCAAGATATTTTTAAATTAATCAACCCAGTCGTTGTCATTTGAATCATTTTCATCATCATCCTCTGAAGCAGCTTTATGGGCTCTATTTGTAACAGGCGGTGGTATAAGAGCTGAAAGACGAGATATTACCGGATTACCGCTCGGAGTACTAACCAGTACTGTATTGGTAACATTTTTAACGTTGGAGTTGTCATCTTTATTACTTTTAGATCCAGAAATGCCTTTGCGACGCATTAACAATTTATTGTGCAAGTCCGCCATTAAATCACCACCATGAGAGCTCTGGTTTTTGCTGGAAGAGCTTTGGGAATAAGTATTATCGACGACGTCGTTATCATTAGTAGCTAAAGGAGCGGCTGCGGTAGATCGAAGGCGAACTTTTCCAACGCCGCCAGCATTACGGATAGCAGCCATTAATTCGGAACGTGTATCCGTGTTATTTGTAGAAATCGATGTAGTTTTATTTGATGTGTTCCCTTTTAATTTAGCCCCTGGAATATGTGACAATGGAGGAGGAGGAGGTGGAGGAGGAGCTATGGATGGCATTGGCGGAGGTGGAGGTGGTGCTGCAGTTTTGGTATCTCCATCGGGACGTTCTATTGAAAGATGCGTCGTTTTTTCATTGTCTTTCATAAGTTCTGTTAACTCAGGTAAATTCTCTACGACAATTGACAAAGAGGGTGCAATCTTTTGTTTAGCTTCCGGATTGTCGTAACGCAAATCATCTGCAATTCCTGGTAAGTCTGGTAAATCTAACGGTAAATCCAGCTCAGGTGCTTCATTCAATTTCGGTGTGTACTTTAAGCCTCCAGATGGTGTTAACTTTTCATTCCTTCTATGTAATAAAGAGTGCGGTGCAGGTTCCAAAATTTGCTTTGCCGAGGCGTTTTGATAATTTTCATTATGGCGTTTATTTCTTAAGAGCTTGGAGCGTTTCCAAGCATCCGAATGACCTGCTGTTTTGGTATCGCATTCGTCCAAATTGTATGCGCTAATACCAGTATCAAATAATAAGGCTGATGGTATTGATCTTAGATCTGAAGGCATATTACCCAAGTCCTGACTTTGCTTTATATTATATCGTTCTCTGACTAAATAGCTTTCTGTCGATAATTTTGCACCATTTGGTTCTCTTACATGGAAGAATATTAGCTTCTCATTTAAACTGGGTAAATTTGTGTCGAGCTTATTTTCTACTTGGTATCTCACCATCGGTTTCAGCTCTAAGGTTTGTTCATCAAATGTTACTGATAGATCTTTAAAAATATTTGTAGCTGGAAATCTAGCAGGCGCATAAATACGAATTGCTTTGCGGGTACCTTGCAAACTATTAATTTTGAATTGAGATTTGTTTATACGTTCCTGCAATTCCTTTACCTTGACATTGTTTTTTTCGATTCGTTTATCGATGTGTCCAAAAATTGTAGCAATTGTATTCTGTAAACAATCGAGGGCGTAGGCTGCTTGGATTATAGTTTCCTCATGACGTAAATCAGGCGGTATAATAGGTACCTTAAACATTATACAAATAATATAATTTCGATCAGGAGTTCACTAATTTTTATCCTAATAAACTTTGGATTAATCACGAAAATCTCTTTATTGCAAATTTCTTTTGGTCTGTTTGAGCTTTTTGAACAATAGAGTCAGATGTTTACCGATCCAGGGTACAGAAAAATAATTTCTTATATTATGATCCGGGGGAAGACATATGAAACAGGTACACGATTAGCGAGTTTACCCATCAGCTGATTTTCTGCTTAGACGCTTATAATAGTAGGTACAGACTTAACAACGCCTTTATGCAACCAGGCAGGTTGCATTGTCGGTCGCATAATGTGTAGTTGTATACTGTGGTGTAGTCTTGTTTATAGTTGCGTTCGAAGTTTCGAAAATATGTATCAATATCTTTTGATGTTTATAGTTTGCATTGTCTGTACCTACCATAACGAACAATTTATTTGGCAATTGGTTCTTTGACTTGCTTGGTGCCTCCGATTTTTTTTTATAATTATTTTGTGAAAAAAAAAATTAATTTTGCAGAGTCCGGCCCCTTATATAAAAACTTTACGGCGAGCTTGACATAATTGTGAGCTTGATGTTAAAATCAGTTGTGAAATTCTGTGATTATATTGACATATCAGCTGTGCTGCTGATGATACCTGTTCAAACTACATTGGCCAATTGACAATATTTTTTGTTTACATCCTTTCCCAAAAAGTTGCAAGTAGCACCAGATGATGCATGCAATACCGAATTTGGATAGCAAATTTGAGAAAATTGGAAGCAATAACATAAAGCCTGCTTGGAGAAGGACATTGCACTGTCTAATGGACTATTTTGGTAAATTGTATGTTTTATTTACTCATTATTTTTCAGGTCCCACGTTTCAACCGTTCGCGCAACTCATCTGATAATCAAGTTTTGTGGGAAGAAATCCAATTTAGCGAAGCTCGTCCAAATATAAATTAAAATAAATATTTTGAGTTACATACTTAATTTATAATGAATAGCAACAACAAACAGGAATGGTTGAACGCAATGAATTCTGACATTATATCAAACCATGGGAAATGGTTGATCTCTCAAACCTATGCAGAGCACTCCCATCAAAGTGAATTTTTAAAGTAAAGTCTAATTCAAATGGCAGCATAAATAAGTTCAAAGCGTCTTCGTATTCTTAGTTTTTCCCTGCGGTAATATTATGTCTACTTTAATTTGATGCTTTATAATAATTTTAATATTTAATATACTTACTGACAAACCTTAATGTATTTATGTACATATTTATCTACTATGTACGTACATACATACATATATATGTACAATAAGGAAATACATATGCATGTATGTATATACAGTTAAGATCAAATAGAATGAAATATGATTAATTGATTGTATTCTAATAACTAATATATAAATCTATTATCTTTCATATTTCTAGAAAAAAGTTTCCAAGTAACCACGGTAGTAATAATAGCTGAATTTGTAAGACGACTCTTCCGAGTTTTCTATGAATATATAAAATATTCAAACTATTATGAGCCAAAAGGGAAGCTTTTGACCATAGCTAAAAGGTCATTCGGTATGGATTTCGCCCCAGCGATTGGCTTTGCATCTTATTTAGTTTTAGCGCTTGTGTTTGTAAGTAGCCGTGGCAGTCGTCCACCAGCATACTTTTTCGCATTTATGCCCCTGTATTGGATATTTATGTCACTCTCTATGAGCAGTTCCTATTTGTATTATGCGGATTGGATTCGACAACCGCATGGTTTAGATTATGCTGAGGGAATGGCATCCAATTACTTTCATGGATATTTAAAGTTAATACTTCCAACGCACACGGGTGATACCGGTCTTACCGAGCGAATGGAACTTTACGAAAATCAGCATAAAGTCAAATTTGCTATAAAGCGCTTGTTCATTCTTGTGCCAAATACTATGTTTATTCATCCAAAAATTGAGAGTAAAATATTAACAAAGAATGGAATAGAGGTAAGTGTTTGGCAACTGTTAAATAGAATACATACACACACATGCAATATTGGAAGACAACTTGAAATGCTACATTGTAAAGGGTCCGCCATCTAACGTTTTTTTCAACTACTGCTTATTTCGTGAATGGTAACACTTACCTTATGTCTGATTTGACAGATAATTAGTTTTATCCTTCCGCTGAACGAATATGGTTGTGTATACGCTTGAACAAGTGGGCCTGCGATCGACTTACAGAAGATGCCGATTTTGCCAAAAAAAATCTTTTCGGATGAAGCTCATTTTGAACTTGGCGGGTATGTAAACAAGCAAAATTGTCGCATTTGGGGCACAGAAAACCCGCACGCATACATTGAAAAGCCGACGCACCCAAAACGAGTCACTGTTTGGTGCGGATTTTGGTCCAGAGGCATAATTGGGCCATTTTTTTGAAAATGAGGAGTGGCCGTTACAGTCAATGGCGATCGTTATCGGGCCATGTTGAACGAATTTTTGTTCACAAAAATTGAAGAGGAGTATATTGGCAACATTTGGTTTCAACAGGATGGCGCTACGTGCCACCCAGCCGAAGTTGCACTCGATGTTTTGCGTCCTGTTTTTGAAGATCGCATTATCAGCCGCAGAGCTGATGTCGTTTGGCCACCTCGGAGCTGCGATTTGACACCGTTAGACTATTATTTGTGGGGTGCCGACAAGCCAGAGACAATTGACGCTTTAAAGGACAATATTCGTGAAGCCATTGGTGAAATACAGCTGCACATAATCGATAATGTGCTTAAAAATTGGACCGATCGTGTAGGCTACTGCATGGCCAGCCGAGGCAGCCATTTTAATGAAATTATTTTTCATTATTAACCGGAAGGATTGTACTTTCAAATAAAAAAAGAAATTTGAGAAAATATTCAGTAGTTTTTTTTATAGCATTTTCAAAAAAAAAAAGTTATCTGGCGGACCCTTTACATAGTAAATCCGACTTTGAATAGAACTATAGGTAACGCATATAATATGTTTCATTTAACTGAATTCAAATTGTTTTTATCCTTTTAGTGCTTATTTTTTTCGAGTCGATTAAATTTTATTTAAAGCTTTATTTCTAAATTTTTGGTACATACATACATACATATTTATGTACAATGTACACAAAATGCATTTTTATGATGAAAAAGTTTTATTCTAAATAGAGTGGATGATTTTCAATATAGAAAAGCAATGCATTATTTTATAAGTTCAGCAAGAGTTGCAAGGAAAATGTAATTCTGTGTAGTACATAGTAGTGAATGAAAAAATAAGGAAGTATTTTTGAACAAAATTTAAAACTTATTGAAAAAAATATACTTATAACTAGATAATTACATATCGTTGGTCTCAAGTAGAACTCATATAATAATTGTAACTTAGCAGGAGAAAGTAAAAACATTATAGAAACGGTAATATTTAAAATGTAACTTTTTTATATATACAATTGCTTGTAAAAGCGTCATTTTTTATACTATTGCAATAAATTTTTGTGACGGGGTTTACTTGTGTGAAATGTATTGGAATCACTGAAAAACTTAATTTCGTGAAAAATACTAGTTAGTGCCTTTCTACTTGAGACCATCGATATATACTACATACTCGTCCTATGTAGAGGAGTTCACATATATTTCTAATATACTTGCATAAAAAATTTAAGCCTTTAGAAACTATCGTCAAAAATCGTGCTGGTGTTGAAAGACCTTTCAAGAATGACGTATATCGCTTTAATAAACCGATAAATGGAACTTATTATTATGTAGCTTTGGAAGGTGCAACTCCGTTATTATCATTTTTCGACGCATTAAGTTTTCAACCATCTACTACATGGCAAATGAAAGAGATGAGGCGAGAAATTTTGTTGAAATTCTTTAAACATTTGAAGTATATTCTCAACAAATGGCCTGAGACACAGGGAAAAGCTGAGCTGGTATTCTACAGCGGTAAGTTTATCAATGAATGTTTGAATTTATTACTTTTGAATAAAATTTTCATCACGCATTACATGTGGTGATTACTGTGCTCGTTTAATATTCACAAGCATTTTGCCCCAATTTTCGAAAATCTCTTCTTCATCATATTTCGACGTTTTGAGGTCCTGGTAGTCGATTTTGACTATTTTTGGTATATAAATATATCATAACTTAAGAACGGTTCAAAGGATAGGCAACAAATTTGCCACATTCGAAAGATGTTGAGCTCACTTAGATGTTATAAGATAGTGAATCGATTCGATTAGGTAGATTACGAAAATGTTCACAAAACTGTTTTTTTAAAGAAATTTTTAAGTACTAAGTTGATCAAGTTCAAAATCTAATCAGCTCTTAACCTCAAAAAGACACGTTGATTGCAGCCAATTCGACTAAAGTCGGATGATTCATTCCAGAGATATCATTGGCAAAAAATTTGAGGAAAAACTTTTTTCTAATAACTTTACTCCTCGTCAAATCGATTTTTGATATTCACTGATTTTTATAGACTTTAAAGGTGACCAAAAGTTTCAGGGATGGCCTGTAAGCACAAAGTATCTTCTATGCCTGTAAGGTCAACCGATTCCTATATTTTTTTTAAATGTTGATAGAGTGGAAAGGCATTACAAAAATCCGATGATGAGTTTAATAAATACACCAAACTGAGTTGAGTTGTGAACGACAATAGCGGCGTAAATAATTGTCTGCACTTTTGGTGTGTTGAAAAATTTTTGATACATACCGCTACATAACAGATATATTTATATACTACATAATACTTTCTGTCTTATTCTCATTGATGGCAGGTTATAAATCTGATGGTCGTCCTCAAGACGTGGGGGAAGTTCTTCTTGGTCACATTACCAATCTGTGGAAAGGAGAAATATAAAATATAAGGAATTGTTTTTTTTTAATTAAGTTAATTTTTCACACGAGTGCCTCATTATATGTTCATACATATGTATGTAAAATTTCATTTAAACATAAGTATGTATATACTTATATTGGAATGATGAATGCAAAAAACATTATATCTATGTACGTATGTATACATACGTACATATGAAACGAAAGATTTAAGTTTTTTACCAGCATTTCCATGACATCGATTTAAATTTCGTTTTAAATACATAACTTCCACCATGCCCAGAATGAGTACACAATTCTTGTCTACAAAAAGAAAATGTGATAGTTGCATGCTCTCATATAAAAAAACTTACACACGATCAATAGGAAAAACCTCTAAACATAGATACATATATACTTTTAAAAAGTGGATCAGTAATTTATTATATTATATTTGCGATTAAAATGTTTTAACTATCTAGCTTATTCATAAAAATATTTCAGGATTATTAAGAGCTTATTTGACATATTTCTATGGGAAATTTGTCAAATAAACCTGTACATACATATATTTTATGTCGCAGAATCCATTTTTATGTATAATTTGTGTAAATTACCTAAATATTTATATATTTGTATGTCAAAAAATATCTATTTATTAAATTTTTCAATAAAAAATTATAATTGGAATGTCCAGAGCTTCGGCTTATTTTTTATTTTAGACTTTTTAGACGAATATTTTAAACCAATCACGAAAATATAAACTGTAACCTGGGTATTATACCAACATTAACCTCGAACTACATACATATTTGTGCCAAGATTTGCAAAAAAGCAAACATTTATGTATACAAAGTTTTACGTTTTTTAAAATATGGTTCAATTACCACAATCAGCAACGTGATCCACATAGTAGACTCTTAACACACAAAAAGAATGAATAAAAACTGGAAATTTATTTATACGATATAAATATGTACATACATAGAAACATATTAAGTTATTTAAATTCCTAATATCATATTATTTATGACATCTGTAAAGTCCATATCGATACACTCATCTGTTGGCTTCGAATGTTCCGATTGGGGTTGTTGTTCCCGCAATTTTGATTGCGCCATGGCTAACATGCGCTTTTTCCATTTTTCGTACTCCTCAATTTCTGTTCGCATTTTGGTATTACTATTGTTTTTCTTCAAATTATCGTCAGCGGAGGATATTGTTTGATTTTCCAATTGTTTGTCTTTTAATTTCTTTTGCATGATATTTTCGTAATGTTTGGCAAGGAACTTTTCCCATCTTTGTTCCAATTGTTGCCACTGTGAAGGCTTTAAATTGCTGAAAGGCATGAGTTTGGATTTCGAAACTTTTTGCTTACACAATTTGCAGGCCATAAATACAGCCATGGCGGCATATTGAGGATGGCTGATATCTACATCTGTTGAATGTTCACTGACTACAACTTTGTGATATAGATCTAAAAGTTCTTCCGCTTTTTTCTTTATCAAATTAAGGTTCAATTGTATGCAAATGTCATTAACGCCAACTAACTTATTGAGATCTAACAGCTTCTCAAACATTCTTCTATTGTTTGCATAGTGCGACTTGCGTAGGGACGAACATTTCAATGCTTGTTCCTAAAACGAAATAGAACACTTGTAGTATCTTTGGTTATAATCGACTAAATCAATATGCATACTTATGCACATTCGTATGTATGTATGGTTCTAAAGATAAACTTTACCTTATCGAATGGTATTCCAATTAAAGAAGCTGCTATATCAGCACATATCACAATTTTTCCATATTCATTTATTTGTAAGGGTACATTAGTGGAACGCAATTCTAACAATCTCAATAGTTCATTGATTTTTCTAAAGCCGAGATTTGATAAAACAAAATTATATTGGTAGCTATAAATACTTACTCCACCATATTTGGTTCATCTATTAAGCCCATTTTAGTTAACAATTGTTCTATTAAAGTAGTCATAATTGGTAATAAAAGTTAAGGACAAGTTTGAATAAGTGCTGTAATTAACTATTTTCGGCGATCTAAAATTATTTTGTGGCGTTGATTATACAAAATGTTTATTTACACATCAGAAATAAATGGCGCCAAACTTCTCTGTTAACACCATACAATTTGCGTTTCCAGAGCTGCTTTTGACAGTTCGGTAAGAAGTTGGCAGAATGTGTAGAATACTACACATGGCAGTGTTTCTCAAACTTTGCTTGCAGGTTAACTTTTCTCATTAAGTGATTTTGACATTTTTATTAGCAAAAGGCCAGTTTTTTTAATTTTAATATTTGTTATAGCACTAGTAGTACATTTTCGAGCTGTTTCGCATATATCCAAGGCATATACCTTTAATTTACAAAGGCAGTGTGCCAACAATAATCAAGACTAATAAATATCCAAGACTAAATCACACCAGGTGATATCGTTTCAGGCTGTTATGATCAGCTGTTACTTTTTCTGGTGTCGAGCAACACGTGAGCCAAGATAGCGTCGACGAGTTAGCGTCGATTTTTGGAATTAAAAAACCGGGAAAAAATGGGGGGAAAATTGTGGGTATTTTTAAAAATATATTACGAAGCCGGCATCAATCTTGGTAATTCAAGGGTGGAAATTAAAGAAAAATCGTGGATGAATTTTCCCAGGAGCACTCATGGACTCCCACGCCAAAACGTTATACATTCGTAAAGTGGACACTTTGGTGAACAAAATGAGCGAACCGTGCGAAAATTCTGTCCACCGTGGATGAGTTTTCCCAGGAGCACTCTTGGACTCCCACGCCAAAACGTTATACATTCGTAAAGTGGACACTTTGGTGAACAAAATGAGCAAACCGTGCGAAAATTCTGTCCACCCGTTTTTGAGAAAATCGATTTTTTTTGGCCATTTTCGATTAAGTCGATTTTCTCAAAAACGGGTGGACAGAATTTTCGCACGGTTCGCTCATTTTGTTCACCAAAGTGTCCCCTTTACGAATGTATAACGTTTTGGCGTGGGAGTCCAAGAGTGCTCCTGGGAAAATTCATTCACGGTTTTTTTGGCCATTTTCGATTAAGTCGATTTTCTCAAAAACGGGTGGACAGAATTTTCGCACGGTTCGCTCATTTTGTTCACCAAAGTGTCCACTTTACGAATGTATAACGTTTTGGCGTGGGAGTCCAAGAGTGCTCCTGGGAAAATTCATCCACGGTTTTTTTTGGCCATTTTCGATTAAGTCGATTTTCTCAAAAACGGGTGGACAGAATTTTCGCACGGTTCGCTCATTTTGTTCACCAAAGTGTCCACTTTACGAATGTATAACGTTTTGGCGTGGGAGTCCATGAGTGCTCCTGGGAAAATTCATCCACGATTTTTCTTTAATTTCCACCCTTGAATTACCAAGATTGATGCCGGCTTCGTAATATATTTTTAAAAATACCCACAATTTTCCCCCCCATTTTTTCCCGGTTTTTTAATTCCCAAAATCGACGCTAACTCGTCGACGCTATCTTGGCGCACTTAATATTTGGCTGTTTTCTGCACTCCAGCTGATTATATTGTTAGGGGACTTCGGCATTAAATTCAGCCCTAGAAAAATTTACAACGTTTTAGAAAAGCTAAGATAAAATTATTTTTATTACAAAAATCTTGCATTGAACTCTAATATTATAATGCTGTAATACATAAGCAATAATTACCGAAAATGAAAAAAAGAGTTGTGGTGAAAAAGGTATTGTGATGAAGAGGAAATTTTAATTAAAAAAAATATTACACTTGCGTTGACCTAGTATAAAAAGCAATGCTAAAGTTTTCAATTTTAATTGCTTTATTGTGTGTATGTGGTACAATGTAAAGTAATGTATGTAATTTAACCTTTGAAATTATTTTCGCAGATTACGTATAAAGTGTAAAAAAATATTGGCGTTTTACTAATTGTATTTCCTTATAAAGTGTTATTTGTTGTGTGCAAAAATGGTTGCAAATGAATTGGTAAGTTAACTAATGGGTATTACTAACATATTTTTATTGGTGTATTAATTCTTGAGTACACTTGCAAAAACAGTTACAAAGTTAAATTCAATGTCATAATAAGTAATAAATTATGTGCCCATAATTATGAAAGAGGTCTGAAGCCTATAGTACACGATATGTAAAAAACCACATGTGCATGTGACAATGATGTCACGAGGATTTTATTCATGTGTGTTGAATTTTTTGAATAATTAGTAGTGGCTACATGCTGTCTGCATATGTTAAAAATTACCATAATTCGAAAGCTAGCCATTGGATATAAACATTTTAGCCAAATTCGTGTTCTGCATGCCAACATAAAAAAAAAAAAAAAAAAAAAAACATACACATATCGCAACCTAAATCATAACTCACAACACAAAAAATTCCAGATGTTCAGGAGTGGTAACAAAAAACTTTGGCAAGTATGTAACTTAAAAGCAGCCATTTAATTATATCGTCGGTTGGTTATTGGTTTCCTGCAGACATAATGTACATATATTGTTCAAGAAGAGTGTTGCAAAATACATTTTTGCGGTCGTTTGAGATTCAGCCAACTGTTTTATGAAAAAACAATAATTTTGAGTTCTGACTGTTTGTGATTTAGTGTGCGATATACATATGTATATATTTATTTATTTATACATTGATAACTCATTTCAAGATCGAGGCGAGGAATACATGAAATATACATCCATACATACATATGTACACACATACATACTTATATATTTTAGGAAGTTAAAAATAACTTAATTATCCATATACATATGTACATATCGTCGGGTGGTTACTGGTTTGCCGCACAGATATTAAGAATACATTATTATTGTGGCAAACCAGTAACCACCCGACGATATGTAAATCCATGTAAGTTACATTTAAAATATTTTACAGAAAAAGCAAAACACATTCTAAGTTTTAGTGCATTTAGTTCTCAGTAGTCCTTTGAATTTGGTTAGTCCCGGTCTCATTAAAAAATAAAAAGTTGCTGCAACAAAAATGGCAAGTCTGGACTGGGACTTACATAATTACATAATAATCAATCAAAAAGACGATTTTGAATTTATATAACGATATGGTTGTACTTAAGTTTTATAATAATTATTCTCTTTATAATTTATAACTACATAGAAAAAAGCATCACTCAAACGATGTGTTGATGACAATGGCATATCATCGTCAACAAGCCTATATAGTTATAGGGGTCGAATGCGAGAACTTATGGAAGCTTACAATGCGGCCGTAACTATACTTTATCCGAAATATGCGTGGTATATATATCCCGGATATATGCAGTATGCTGTATATCAACGTTATATGAAATACTTTAAAGATAAATATCGTCTGACACCCATACCGAATACTCTCTATGAACATTTAATTAAAAATGAATTGATTAAATCGGAACATATCATATTTGCTCCGGAAGATATTTATGAAGAGTATACTGAATCAGATGAAGTAAATTTTGTCAACCTGAATGTAAGTTGCGGAAGACAGACGAATGGTGCACAGCGTGTAACAAATCGTGACGAGAAGATAGAAAGTGAAAAACTTTTAAAGCAGATATTGAATCAAGAAACCCACACACTTGTGGCCCAAATAAAGCCGTTGAAAAGTTGTCAAAGTAATTGTGTATTTGTGCAGGTAATTGGTGTATATACATATGTTTTATTTATACATACATATGTAGTTCAATTCAAGTTATTTTTAGGAAAATTTCTTTTCAAATTTAATGGACCGCTTCAATGTTACTAACGCTAATGTTAACAAAACTAAACTTTGGGCCAAGTTAGATCATCTTAATGAAGAACAAACCATACCAAATATTGCCATCAAAGCACATGTCTATCTTCTTAATAATCCTTACGAACTGCCTGCTGAAATTTCAGAACTTATATTGACTAATTATTTTACCACACCACGTATTTTGCATCGTGGCCATACTTATCGCATAGAAATCAATGCTGATTTAATAGGAACATCTCAATATGCTCATTATTATTTAATATTTGCTTACATGAAATTTGTGCACTTTCGTTGTGTCCATCTTGAGGTAAAGGGCAGTGAATTTGAATTACAAGCTGTTGTAGCTAAAGGATTTACCAATCTTGTACAAATTGCTCATACACATCAGTTTTTACCTCGCCAATATTTAAATGATATTGCTATTGTGGAAGGTTATCCCTCAGGCTTGCAAAATGCTTACGAATTTTTGCGTTCATCTATTGATGCTTTCTTGCCAAGAAAAACAACATGCCTGTCCTCGAAGCATATCTTTCCCATGTTTATGCTGCAGGCGGAGCGCGGTGCTGGCAAAACGAAATTAATAAATGCTGTCTCCAGAGATTTGGGCATGCATTTATTTGGTGTGGATTGTGCGGAAATTGTATCACTGATACCATCACACACAGAAATGAAGTTGAAGACAATTTTCACCAAGACTCAACTTAGTGAGCCGTTGCTGATATGTTTTCATAATTTTGAGGTAAGAGAATACCTGCCGTATTAAAAAAAAAATTGATAATAATAATTTGGGTTTTGAAGTGTACGTTAAAACAAAATTTCCATACAAATTTTGACTAAAGCCTACTTGAGATACCAATGTTTTTTTTCAGAATACGCCCGTACATGTACATATAAATACTACATGTTTTTTTTATATTTATTTATTTATCTGCAATACAAAGAAGCTTTTAAGGGCAATAGCATATTGCTTAAATACTTCATAAGTTAATAATTGTAAATTATTACAAAAAAAAAAAAAAAAATCGTTTAAAATTAGATATAAAAAAATGTGTGCCAAAAAACGAGTTAAAGTTTTAAATTTACACACAGAAAGAAAATTTTGGGCCAATTTCACAATGTCGACAACGTGCGACTTGTCGCACACTTACATTTGAAACAACAACAAAATATAAAAATTTGTTTTTGTTTTGAATGTAAGAGTGCGACAAGTCGATCGTTGTCGACATCGTGAAATCGGCCCTTTATTTTGCTTTCAAGAGTTGAGTAAACAAGATATTTGTATGAAATTGTTACACAATATGAAAAACGATATGAGGATTAAATCTGCTTCATTAACTCCAAAAAATTAATTTTTGAGTTATGACGTTGTTTGAGTAAATGAGCTATATGTATAACATGACATGACATAACCGCCAAAAAAAGCTTAAGCGACATAATTTTCGAACTTAATGGGTGCTATTCTGGAATACGCGTCGAACTGGTGAAAGAAAGTTACATGCAAAACAAAAACAAAACTGTGTAAATGTAAAAAAAATTATTTTTGTTTCGCATACAAAATTAACCGTTTTTAAAAGAGAGAGAAACGCGTTGAAATTCTCACGTTTATTTCATTTTAGAAATGTATTACAAACAAAAACAATTTTTGAAAATTTGTTTTTATTTTAATGTAAAGTTTCACTTTTTCGACGCGTTTTCCAGAATAGCCCCCAATGTTTTTACCAAAATCGATTATTTGCGCTCGTAAATGATCGATTTCCGTAAAAAAAACGAGCTCCAAAAATGTGTCGCTTAAGCTCTTTTGGGATGAAGCAAAAACCAAAATTGCGCATTGCGCAGTTGCGTTATTTTTCAGCATGTGGAAGATTGTTTCACCAAACTGAGTCTTTTTCGACTACCTTAAATGATCACTTGACTTATTAATCAGTTCTGCGCTTAAAATAAGACTGGAAAATGACTCCCGGAAATGATTAGAAAGAGATTTATTTAAAAAACAAAATGTAAAGAATGTACGCAATCATAAATTGATATACATATGTACATATGCTCGAAATGTGACTGTTTGAGTCATTGTTTCGCAAGCGATTGTAAGTACTACCACAAACAGTCTCGAAATTGAACAGAAGCGCGAGTGATAAAAGACTTGTAAAAAGTAACGGCTAGGGTACCATTTTCTCCCGAACGAACAATTATTTTCGACTCGAGGTTTCGAAAAAGACTCGAATATGATTATTAATTTCATAAAATGCTTACTATATGTATGTGTTGTAAACAAAGTGCATTTTGTTACCTTAATATAGAAAGGCCCTAACTCATTTTTTTTTTTGAAATCGAATTTTTTGTATATTTGTATATTTCGATAGATTAGATTAAAAAAAAAAACAATGAGTTAGGGCATTTCTATTATTCTATAACAAAAAGAAATTAGATAAACTATGATATTTACAGATTTTTGGTATCGACAATGAGGGCAACGAGGACTTGCGACTTTTGGCCGCTTTTCAAGTGCAGACGCAGGAACTTTTTTCCCATAATCGCAAACATCCGATTGTGATTGTGGCATTAACCAGTGATAAACACATAAAACCGATGATACAACGCATGTTTCTGGAAACTATACGTATAGAAATGTCCACAAAGGATGAAAGATATGAGACTTTAAAATGGTTGCATAAGAAGGAATTGTTCAAAAGGAAAATTTTCAACATAAGAGGCTTGGAGCAATTGCCACTGTATGAACTGGGAATGCAAGAAAGATATTTATGTAAGTTACAATGCGATTGGCAAAGTACTAAAAAAGTTCTACGCAAAGTGGCCGATAAAACACAAGGTTTTCTTTTGGGCGACTTGCATCTTCTTCATAATAACGCAGTCAGACAACAGGAAGAGGATGAGGATGAAAAACTAAGCTTTGGGCACTTCGCTTATTACTTAAATATCATGCAGACATCATTTGCTGATAGTTTGGGTGCACCTAAAGTGCCGAAGGTATTGTGGTCGGACATTGGAGGTTTGGCAAAATTAAAAGATGAAATCCAATCAAGTATAGGCTTACCTCTAAAACATGTCCACTTAATGGGCAAAAATCTTCGGCGTTCAGGTATACTTTTATATGGTCCGCCAGGTACGGGAAAGACTCTAGTTGCCAAGGCCGTAGCTACTGAGTGCAATTTAAGTTTCCTTTCGGTACAGGGACCCGAACTACTCAATATGTATGTGGGGCAAAGTGAACAAAATGTTAGAGAGGTGTTTGCTCGGGCTCGTTCGGCAGCACCATGTGTTTTATTTTTGGATGAGTTAGACTCCTTGGCACCCAATCGTGGAGTGGCTGGTGATTCGGGTGGTGTTATGGATCGTGTTGTTTCCCAACTATTGGCTGAAATGGATGGCATGTGTGGGGATGCTAGTGAGCCAATATTTATTCTGGCAGCAACAAATCGACCTGATTTAATAGATCCCGCTCTCTTAAGACCAGGGAGATTTGATAAACTATTTTATGTAGGTCCTTGCAGTACAGCCGACGATAAGGCTGCGGTACTGCTGGCTCAAACAAAGCGTTTCAAATTAGCCAATAATTGTAATATGCAGGAGATAGCTGAAAAACTAAAGGGAGAAATGTCGGGGGCTGATATATATTCAATATGTTCGAACGCTTGGTTGTCAGCCGTGCGTAGAACTATTGATCGTCATTTAAAAGGTAAATGGACTAAAATATTCTGAATTGTTTGGAGAAGTAAACTTCATATTTTTAATGTTTAGGCGACTTAATCGACGAGGAGTTAATAGCGGACAACGTTGTTGTAGAAGTTGAAGATTTTACGAAATCATTTGGTAAATTTGTGCCATCCATTAGCAAGCAAGATTTGGAGTATTTTCATAAACTGAAATCCTCATATAGCGTTTGAAGTTATAAACAAAATTTCTCTGCGAACAAATAAGAGAATTATAATAGTGAATTTTCAGCAAAAAAAAAAAAGAAAAACTAATTTCAGTTTAAGATTTTAAAGCAATTTTCGGGACTGCTGAAAGGATGTACATATGTACATATAATTTATTTAATGAAAGATTTGAATTTGTTACTTAATATTTAATAAAATATTATAATTTTTTTTTATATTCAAGAGATTTATTATTCGACATATTGTCATAATTATATTATAAGTGAAATTTATTTGCTGGTGGTTAAGCGATGTCTATATGCATTTCATTGTTGCTTTAACAAATCGTCAGTAGACTTCAACCACACATTTTATTTTTTTTTATATCTAAATTTTGTTTTATTAAAAGCTTTTGCTACTTTATTTCAAATATTTAACATTATTCGCAAATGATAAAAAAAATTAATTAATGTAATTAATTACAATGGTGTAAAATTAAACAAATTTATGTTATAAAGCACCAAGCATTGGTTTACGACCAGGCCAAGCCTCCTTGGCATATTTTTTCTTTTGTGGGCCTGGATTATTTGAAACGTCAGTTGTTGTGTGATGATGGTCTTCATAGCGTACTGTAAATAATAAAAATATATAAATAACAAATAAATTCACCAACTTAAAACTTGAAACCGACATTATATATTTGAGCAGAATTTTAGAATTTATGAGTGCAAATAGATTACTAAGCACTGACTATAATGAAGAATAATTTGTGTGCGAAATCTAACTTACCATTGGCATTAGCCAAAGCTAATTTATGTGTAACACCCGAATTTGTAGAAACTGGTCTTACTACCTCGGCAATGGGTGTTACATCTGGAGCAGGATTTGGCAATAACAACCCTAACTTGGCTCCGATTGCTAAAGGTCCAGAGACATCAAATTCTGTTGAAGGTCTTGTAGCATATGAATCGGGTGTGTTTGCAGCCGGCAAGCCTTGATACAGTGAAGTAGGTGTTGATGGCGTAGATTTTGTTGGAGAGTTGGGATTGGTACTAAAGCTTCTGATGTGTTCTTGGTAATTTTGTTGGAATAGCTGATGGGGATTGGAATGGTGCGTAACATTATTATGGCTTGCAGCAGGTGCTGCGGACGCCGATATTCCCATGTTAGACCCATCATAACGTGCTCGTTTTGCAGGCACCACAGTGGTCTGTACTAAATTACGAAAACGTCCCACATTGGGATCAACGTCTTCAGGATTAATAATTATCTCTTCGTCGTTAAATGTAACATTACGACGTTTTCGTGAACTTTTCTAAAATGTATTGATATTTAATTTTTTATGTTGCGTTAAACAGTTTTCAACATACTTTCCTTATGTCATCCGCTATACCCAACATCGAAATTCTGCGATTATGGGCTGTATTATATTCCGTGAGATTCTGCAATACAAAATATGAACGATATAAATCTTTAAAATGCACCATTTTAAATCTTATATGTACATATACAATTTAGAAATTTTCATTTACTAACATCTAATTCTGTTTGAGTTTCTGGTAATCCTAGTAAAGCACCGTCGCTTGTTTCATTCATTGGTATATCCTCCATTATGCTACTACGTTGCCCGGCTGAAGGCCTTTCTCGCAAAATATAACGCCTGGTAGATGCTCCGAAATGAAATGTGCTATTAACATGCAATTGTGTAGGTTTGTGAGCTTCTAGTCGCAGGGTTCCAATAAAAGTGCCATGAGCTAAAAAAAAAAATTTTGTGAAGACGAAAAAAAGATGATCATTATTTAACTTACTGGAACCCAAATCCACTAGGTATGCTATATTTAGGTATTTATGGTACACAAAAGCCGCATGCACCCGCGAACAGGAAGCATGATCTATGCAAAAATCATTCATTTGTGCGTTGCGGCCAAACAAATAACATTTCTTTTCGTCAACCATAAGTTTTTGAACAAGCTTATCATCTTTTAAAACATCTAAATGTAGACCTGTGGGAGGCTTGCCGGCCCTTTTTGACCAAAACAAAGAATTAAATTTTAATACGAAAGTTGAACACAAAATATTATTTACCATGAAGGTATTTCATAGCTATTAGCCATTTGGCTTCAAAAACTATTTATTCCGTTAAATATATTACAAAAATTAATAATTTTGCAAATCCAGTCAAAATAATTTTGCTTTTCAATACTTTGAAAACACCCCTGTAGTAAATTATGCGAACAGTGATGCCAGAAGTGAAAGTTTTATTTTTGGACGTTGCTCTTTGATGGTCAAGAATAATTTACATCACGTACTTACATAACTGGAGTAATATATATTATAATATATTTATATGTAATGTATATTATCTTAAAAGAAAAATATTCAATCAAAATTATCTGTCTGTGAAAATAATAATTTTATTAAACATATAAGCGCCAATATACAAATTTATTATCATCACTTAGCCGCCACCGTTTTCATTTAATAAACGCCGCTATTTAGGATTAGTATTGGCACATGTATGTACTTCATTGCTAATAAGAAGAAGACAAAATAACAGTTCTTATATTGTAATGGATTGGAATAGAGTGCTTAAAAAATAGAATTGAAAGAGCAGTAAATATTTTTGGAAAATATGCCCGAATATACTTTAAAAGTGGCTTATTTTAGTGCAAACTGTGTTTTTCTATAATGATGCGTGTTTTTATATACAATGCGTGCAATTAATTTTGATGGAAAAAGCTGGTTAAAGAAACTAAAATGTGGATGCATATGTATGTATGTATGCAAGTGTATCAGTGAGAAAAAAATATGCCAAGTTTGGCGCCATTGATTGGCTTTAAAGAATGTATGCATGTATGTATTCATGTTCATATTTTAATAGTGTTGGTTTTAGATATTATATACATACATACTACATTTTTCTCTATAACCATTTAAAAATAATCTTGAATGGAATAGTGATAATACTACACACCGTAAAAGTGTTTAGGAATACCAACCAACCATTGCGTGCAAAATAAAACTGAATAGAATGGTAAGTCTTTGTACAAATCCTAATGTTCACTTACAGCATATATAAATACATACATATTTATGGAATGGTCAAATATATTCCTTCTTCTATTTTTTTAACGCATAATAAAATATTTTGTCATTACCGCATGAGGATACCCGTTCTAATTTGGTGTTTGCAAATTCTTTCTTGTTTTCGGGGTTCTTACCACAAATTATTATAAGGCGGCTCTCATCCATAAAATAAGCAAATAATGTTTGCGGGCCTACTGTGCAATTCGAAACGAAAGAAAATGCTTTCGAATTTGCATAATAGGTATAGTATTAATTTGCATATACCTAATTCGAAAGTATTTTCGTTCGTTTCGAATTACACAGTAGGCCCGCAGATATATTTTGCTTATTATATCGATGAGAACAGTGCAGCTTATTCAGAAGCTTTGATGCTATCGCAAGGATACATTTAAACAGGCTCTTTGCCTGTGTATTTATGTATGTAGCACTGTAACCACAGCAAAGCTAAATTTTCTTATTATTATGTGTGTAGCAAATAAATGCAATTTTATTCAACAAAACAAACTATATTTTGGTAGAATTCTAATTCAAAACATTTAAGCAACCGTAAAATGTTTATACCCGTGTATATGACAATCATTCGTAATAAAACTGCAAATTACACGAATTACATATACATATGTAGGTACATACATGTCGATGGTCACAAGTAGAAAGGCCCTAACTCGTAGTTTTTAAGTGATTCCAACACACTTCTCACAAATACACCTCGTCACAAACATTTATTGATATAGTGTTAAAAATAACGGTTTTACAAAGCAGTTGTACCGTTTATTATTATGTTTTTACCTTATCCTAAACTTAAATAAATGTAATTACATTTTGCAATTGTGTGGATGACGGGGAAAAGATATGACATCTCTAATATTTTTAATACCAGTCAACAACTGTAAATAGCGTTCAAAACCCATTCCAAAACCACCTGTTGGTACGCCCCCAAATTTTCTTAATTCCAAATACCATTCCAAGCCTTTCGGCAGTTTGGGATGATTTCTTAAGATTTTTTCTTCACTTTCACGTAAGCTACCACCACACAATTCACCAACTATAGGCATGAGCAGATCTAAAGCGTGCACCAATGAAGGATCTTCCCGTGACTGCTTCATGTAAAAAGGTTTCTGATCCGCAGGCCAATCCACTATAAATAGTGGACTTTTACAGTAATCGACCAAAAATAACTCTTGTTCCTTTGAAAACCCTGCATTCGGTGTTACAGAAGTTTTGAATTTATTTTTATTCTGTATAATAACATTTAAAGCTTCTTTATAGCTGAGAATAGGCCAGCAGTTATGTAGCCAATCCAAAGTCAGAGTTTCTTCTAAATATTTTTTTTGACACAATTCAATGTCTTCAGAGCTTTGATCAAACAACTGCTTTGTTGTTTGCTTAATCATTTCTTCTATAAATGAGCATAGCTGTGTTATCTCCTCTAGATATACTAATTCAGCCTCAAACATGTAAAATTCGGATAAGTGTAGTGGAGATTTACAATTTTCTGCTCTAAATGCTGGTCCTAAGCAGTAAGTATCACCTAAGCCGTAAGACATTGATTCCAAATGTAGCTGACCAGACACCGTTAAATATACTTTGGAATCAAAATAACTATGTTCTATAGGGATATCAGGGCGAGACATTTGTTTTAGCAGCACTGTGGAATCTGCCTGTACTGTGAAGACCTAATAGTTTAAGAAGAAAAGAAAAAAGAAATAAAAAAAGAACTCTGCAATTATAATTGATCAAATACTTACCTCTCCCGCGCCTTCGCAATCATTTGTTGTCAGAACGGGAGTATTAATTTGTGTAAATCCTTTATGATCCATAAAATCGTGTAAAGCTTTTTGAGCTTTATGTCTCAAACGCATAGTGGCTGCCACTGTATCAATGCGTGAGCGTAAATGCAAGTAATCACGGATATAGTCGGGTGCATGCTGTTGTTTGGGCGAAAAAGGAAACCCTTGAGTCAAATGACCATCGGCTAAAATAAAAAAATTGTTTTGCGAATTAGTATTGAATCAAGCCATAACGGTTAAAATATTTACACCTATCATTTCAACTTCTCGGGCATGTAATTCATAATGTCCATTGGGTGCGACTTGCAACATGCCCATGGCTTTTACTAAACTACCGGCTGTTATTGTTTTCGTCTTTTCATTTTTGGGTGCAACTATTTGGAATTTCCGAGCTGATGAACCATCATTAATGTCATAAAATATATTATTCTTCAGTTTTCTTATACTCTTAATCCAACCCTTAATAATATAAAAGAAAACTGATTTAATATAAAATTGGGGGACGAATTTAATTATACAAGTATGTACTATAAACTTACCCGTACACCTAAAGTGTCCCCTGGCTTTTTCGTGTAACAAATTGTATTAATACGTTGATAATTACAACTTGTCCTTTTAATTAATAACATTATCAAAATCTGCGATTTTAAATAAGGATTTGTTTTGGGTAACCGGTAGTGGGCGACCAACAGCTGTGCTGATATGGTTGCCAGATATAAATACTAAATGTGAAAAGACAAATTGTCTTGGCTCATCTTACCCTGTAACACTTATAATTTTTTTAACACGCTAACAATAATAATACCATGAACGTGAATGAATATCCGCACATAATTCATAAACAATTAAACAGACTAGATACTGTAGGAATGTGGAGAATTCTAAAGGGATCTCGTCTTATTGTGTCTTTGGGAGGTGATGTGCACCAGTTGATTAAATTTTTTATTTCTATTGGTCCTACTTTAGCTCAAGATATTGTTGACCTGTTACATATCTTAAGCCTGCAGTACACGGCATGTAAAAAGCAGCATGCGCATGTGGCCACAAAATACATATGCAGAAGTGTAAAAAGTGACAGGTAAAAAAACTCGAACCAGGTATTTTACAATTCGTGGAAAACGAGACAAATAAAAAAAATACACTTATATGCCGTCTCGTGTCACATCTGTATATTTTGTAATGTAGCTCTGACGCAATTTTGACGTCATCACGAAGTTGTATACATATGTTATATGTATTTATATGTTCAATTTACATACAACTTAATGGAAAAAGAAAATTTAATTTTTCTCTCAAGAGTTGGGTAAACAAGATATTTGTATAAAATTTTCAATCAATATGAAGAACGATATGAGAATTCATCCTGCATCATTAGCTTGAAAATTCCAGATTTTGAGTTATGACGTTCTTTGACTAAATGAGCGATATGTACATGCAGACATTCACATGTTTACACTCGTAACGCCTCTGGAAATGTTTCCGCTTCGGCATCGCATTTGAATTTTGGGACAATAATAGTATAATATTTGCTGACAAATTTTGTCATGACGTCATAGCCACATGCAACATGTGGATTTTACACATCGTGTACCATAACTTCAATTCTTTTTCACAAGGTTGTCAGATATGGCGATTTTTCAAATTGGCGACATGGAGATTTTTCTGGCGATAAATAAATTTGTTGGCGATTTTAATGGCAATTTTTTTTTACAAAATTGAACTTAAAAATTTTTATAATTCAGGAAAATTAGTTTGTTGAAGGAGTAGTTTTGGGACCGGATGATCTATACTTTCCGCTTTATCGTAAGTTGTTGAACACATTATTGAGGATAAAATACTCGAATTTATTTCAAATCCATACTTTTTCTTTTCCTAAATTTCTTTTAAATCGATGTATTTTTTATAAGCAAAAATTTAATACTTCATGACATGGATTTCATTTTCCTAAAAAATTAAGATACATCGTAAGTGTTTGCGAAAACTACGAATTTTCTCCAATTTTCTATAATTGAAATACTCTTTCTTAACTATTTATGTGGATGCTGTTAATAACCGATTCCCGAAAAGTCAAAAATGCACACTTATTGATATTTCGAAGTAGAGAAAAAGTAGTTCCTGAATAATTAGTTCCAATTTTCTTCACTGGGAATGTTTGGACCTTGCCAATACGTACGAAATACAGTGCCACTTAAATGACCGTCTATAGATTGAATTTTTGATATAGTTTTTTTTTTTTGGAAAAAAGTCCATTGGAAATAAATTGATTAAATTTTTATAACATCAGAACCCTGTTAATACGCTAACAGAGCTCTGTTAAAGCGCAAAGTTTGTGTCAAGGGTTATCGATAATTTCGATTTATGCAAAGAAATTTTTTTTGGAGCTGGAGGCGATCAAATTATCAGCCGTCAAATAAAACAATAAAATCATTTCTTATTAAATTGTCGGTGGGTCAAACCAATATACTCGTATGTAATTTCGTGCTAATCTGAACAAAACATGCAGAAATAAATAGTAATACTTAAAAATGAATTTACAAATACAAAAAGCAAATTCTTGTTTTCCACTCCACGAAATATTCATGTTAAATAGCCGATGTTAATAACCCTTCTCTGCCCAAGTAGATAGACATGGTGTGTGGTGTAACAGAAAATGCTTCATTTCCCCAACCAGTCTCAATGAACGTTTTGTCTTTTTAAAGAACATTAATTTAAAAAAATATTTTCATTTTTAATAGAAAATTAATTGAAAATACAGAACTAAAAAGCCTGAATGTACATATTTTTTTATAACATTTCTCTATAATAAAATCCGTATTTTTAACTAAAGACGATACAATATGTATGTGTGTCAACGTACTTTGTATACAATAGAGATCCTATTTTCTTTGTTAAAATTTTTGGTAACCTTGGAGGTACGAGTATAATAATTATGTGTTATAGCGCGTGTTTCTTTATCTCAACGAACTTGCTTAAAGTTTAATTGAACCTACCCAAAAACAACATCACCGCGTAAAATCACATGATGATAGTTTGTTAATTTTCATGATTATTTCTAAGTGAGTCAAGGATATATTTTTTATATAAAATAATAAAAATTAACAGCCTTATGCATAACGAAAAACTGGCACGAAGTTTTAACTCATTTTCCTTTTCCAGTTAGAATTTTTTCGTTTTCTCTATTGCTATTATTTGAAATTGTTCGCCGCGGAATTTTATTAATGATTGCTTCTCTTTGTTAACTCCTAGCGTAATTTTCAATGTAAAATTGCATGGAAAAACTCGTTAAGACCATGTTAAATTTTGCCACGACACGACAACACGGAAAATATAAAAAAATTAGCTAAAACTGAAAAATAATCGCTAAACGATATAACGAAAAATATGTATGAAACGGAAAAAATTTTTCAAATTAAAAATAAAAACCCAAACCGAAAAGACAAGATGAAAAAATTACTTGAACGGAAAAAATCGGCGAAATGGGGCAAAAATCACTAAAAGGGAAAAATTCGCAATAAGGTTAAATAAAATAAAATCGTCAAAAAGTGATGTACCAAAAAATACTCTTCAAACCGAAAAAAGTCGGTGTGGAAAAATCGCCTAAACTGAAAAAAATACGTAAAAATCCCTAATAGGCTTTGGGATTATATTTTTGGTAGAAGGATTTGGTTTTTATTCTTTAGAAACGGTTTCAGTGCAACATCTTTTAATATTCTCTGAACCGTCCATCGACATCGACGCGTTGAATTACAAGAAAAGTGACTTCCTTCGTGCTTTCTCTTCTATCTAACACGAATATCCTTCCAATACGCCAGGCTCCAGTTGGCGATATCTTATTTGTCCTTCCTCTCTTTAGAAATATTTTTGCTTCTCTTCATTAAAATTTAAGCTACTAATAATTCCAATAATCGATCTTTGACAAATTTGCAACAAATTTGCAATATCTTTGCTAGACTTACCTTTCTTAGCCTGCGAAATAACTTTATTTTTTATTACAATTCTTAGAGCTCCCATTTTGTTATACAGATTTTGAAAGTGGTTCAACAATTATTAAAACCGACAGAAAAAAAGGTACAGTTATAACAGCTGTTTCCAAAAATGGTGCAAAAATTAGTATATGTAGGGTAAGAATTTTTTTGTCCAAGAGAGCAAAGAAAAGAGTAAGTTATATATTCATAATTTAGAATAACTATGTGAATATGTTTCCGCAAAGATATATACATACATACATATGTTAAAATAAGAGATTTTTGGTATATAAACCAAACATTGACTCATTTTTGCCCCATACTGTATGTACTAGAAGTGTGCGGAAGCTATGAAAAAGTGCACAATATTGTATTATTTTCAAAGAGCGATTATTGTTTGTAGTGGTGATCGCAATTGAGTGTGAAGCAAAAGTAGAAAACACACAAAACCATTGTACAACTGTTGCATAGACAGTTGTGTCAAGTGTGCAATATTTTTATTGTACACTTCATAGTGCACCATATTTCTTTTCAATAGCTCAAAATTTCATAAAATATTCAGAGCCAATTTCACCAACTTATTTAAATATCAATTCATATTTAAAAGTAATTTTTCCATACAAAAATTAATGAAAATCGACATTTAAATATGAATTGATATTTAAATAGAGTTGGTGAAATTGGCCCTAAGTGATGATAAAACTTTTTACAATTATATCCATTGAGAAAGATATTATTTTTATAGGTATTTTATTTTTTAGTCTTAAATTAATATATTATAGAACTTAGAACAGTATCGCATGCAAACTAACACGCTCAAACAATCTACGTAGTTTGATTTTTTTTTTACACATACACATATTTTTACACTTGTGTGCTCATTTTACAATTGTCATTCGGTGTGCACTAGTGAAATATGCTTCGACACTACAATAACTAATGCCATAATAAAAAGAGAGAACAATTCAATAATGTACACCATGAAGATTAAGCAAGCAAACATCTTGCGCTCAGCTCTAGTGTGTACATATGTTTTCGTCGGATGACGATTTTTTATTGTTATTAGCGGCAACTGCAGTTTTGTTAACAAAAAAAAATTTTAATGAAATCTTGATATAAAAAATATAATCGTTTGGTAATTTTCCATAAAATGCAAAATAATTTTGTCAAATAGCACAAAGCAAATAACAAATAAAAATATCATAATTTAATGATCCTCATTAACCACTGACGACAATGCGTACGTGTAGGTTGAAAACACATGACTGCACACTAGAGATGAGCGATATTTCCATACCTGTTACTTTATCACAGTGATTGGAAAACAACTTTTCACTACAGCGACTGACTTTATCAAGTAACAGCTACCTAAAATATAATTCTCACATACAAACAGCAAATAAAGCTACCACATTAAAATGTTTTTTATATATTCAGCTCTTGTCAAATATAATAGTAAAATCGAATCGTCTTTTCTTGCAACTACAGCTCACACATTTTATCTCTATGGTGTTTATTTTTGTTACTCTTCTCATAACATAGTATTTCTTAAAATAAAAGAACTCTGTTATAAAAAAAATACTTTTAAAGCAGAAGTGCTCAAATGTGTTAAACCATGATCACGGTCACTGTTCAATTTCACTGCTACTCTTCTTATTATTTCTCAAATTAACAGAACTGCTACAAACAAAATAATGTTTAACCGTTATCACGGTCGCAGTTTAAAAGAGTTCACGTTCACTAGAAACAACATTATTAAAAAATAACGGGATAGCTCATCTCTACTGCACACACACACTAGTGTTGTAAAAAGTGGCGACTTTTGATACTTTTGAATTGGGTACTCGATACTACTCAATACCTCAACGGCCTAAAAATTAAGAACACACATACATACATATACATGTACATATATGTATATGTATATGAGAGGTCAAAATTTAATTAATTTTTTTATCGATATTGCCGGAATTTAAGAGATTTTTCATATCTGTAAGAACCGAACTTGCTGCTCTCACGTTCCTTCCACCACTCTAAAGGGTCCCTTTTTCTGTTGTTTAGTTCAATGATGTATTTTGAAGTCCTTGTTGCAGTGGCCGTTTTCGTATCAAAATAATTCCAAACAGAACTATTGCCTTCTGAATTTGTATTGGTTACACTAATTGAAGGAGGTTCAGAAATATATTTTTATCAAGCTGAAATTCGCACAAAGATTTGTATAAATTTGATGTATTTTAAAGTAAGACTTTCGCTTGTATACTAGAAAATGCAACCCTGAAAGTATTGAGTAGTTACTTGTGTGTATTGAGTACCGGAAAAAACACTCGGTACTGAGTACTCAAATACTCAATACTTCTACAACACTAACACACACACTACAACTTAGTAATTGATGGTTTTATTTGAACGTCTGCTGGGCACTTAAAACTGTAGGAAAACAGAAATATATGAACATTGAATAAAATCAATAAAGTTACCGAAAGAAAAAAATGTTCTCCATTCCATAAAATAAAAATGTAAGATTCATATTGTTCTTAAACTCCATCGTGCATTTCATTAGAGATACGAGTACATATGTATATAAATGCTTTGATGTGTCTATAAATAAAACAAGAAATGCCAAACAATGAAAAAGTTCTCATCCCGCCACAAGATTCATTTGTGTACAAATAGTAAATTAGTTTCAAGAATTATTTATTTTAATATTATAAATATCGCACCTTTATTGCAACATAGGCAACATACCTACGAGTATGTACTATCTCAAAAAATGCGTTTTTGGAGTTAATAATGCGGAGAAAATCATTATATCAAATTTAATAAAAAATTTCATATAAAAAAGTCTTCTACACGCACTTCTTGAGAAAAGAAAATGTTTTTATATTTTCATCGAGTTTTATGTAAATTAAAAACTCAAAACTTATTTTTTCTAAAACTAGCGTTTTTGAGTTATGCCGCTGTTGCAATAAAGGAGCAATATGTACTCGTATGCGTGTATTATAATTTCGAGTATACAGATTCATGAACCACCATACTTCTATTTACAACATTTAAATTTTGGCAACCAGTCAACGTCATTACTTTGCGTAAATCATTCTTAAGCATTTTCAACATTTCTGCAACTCCACTTTCACCACCACATGCTAAACCCCAAATGGCAGGTCGACCCAGGAACACCATTTTGGCTCCCAAAGCTAATGCCTTGAATATATCATTACCACTGCGCACACCCCCATCTAACATTACGACCATGTCTTCACCGACGGCCTTCACTATTTCTGGCAAAACCTCAATAGATGATGGTAAACCGTCTAAATGGCGGCCGCCATGATTGGATACAATAACGCCCGCACAGCCAGCCTCACGAGCCAAAATTGCTCCTTCTGCCGTAAGAATCCCTTTAATAATCACTGGCAGATGAGTGAATTTAGCTAAATACTTGACGTCATTCCATGTAAGGGAGGCATCAATATCACTGGCTGCATGCTCAGTGATGCCAGACCTAACCCTCACATTAAGGGAGTGTGTCTTGAAATTAGCTAGACATAAGTGTGATGGTAATTTTGTCTCGTTCCGGGCATCAACCCACCGTTGACCAAAAATTAAAGAATCGACTGTAATAACTATGGCTTTGAAATCGCACTTTTCTGCGCGACGTATAACTTGTTCTGTAAAGGAGCTGAAATAAATAAAAATTTCTGGTATTAGAATATGTAGATATCGTTAACTTAATATAGAATGACCTTAACTCATTATATTTTTGAAATGCAGATTTTTTTTAATTTTTCGATACATTAGATATTCTTCTAGCGAAATGTGTATATAAAAAACTCGATTAAAAAAAAACAACGAGTTTGGGCCTTTCTATATTCAGGCAGCGATATATGCATATCTACATAGTCTGCTTTTGAAATTAATAAGAAAATGTTTTATGCATGACTTGTGTTAGAAAAACTTGTTTGTTAAATTGGCTTGTGCTTTCTTTCTTTCTTCGCTTTCCAGAAAAAAGAAAATTTTTTTTAATAAAGTTTTATGATTGACCAAAAATGCAACTACACCATGCACAGAAAATAATTAATAATTAATAATTAATTAATAATTAATTTAATAAAAAAAATAATAATTAAATTTATTTTAATTACATTAAATTTTTAAACAAAAGTTTAAATGAATCAAGTACATTTTTAATTCATATATTTTTTTTTTCAACTAAACGTGTTTATCACAGGAAAATTTTGTTTCTGTGTGAGCAATATTTTCATAGTTCTATTATGTATAATAATTAACAATACAAAATTACAACCAGAATTTCTTAGTTGCCAGAAGAAAATATCGAAAATGGCAGTTATTTGCCAGTTCTCGCCGGTAGCACAGTTTTAAGCCACTGGCAACGCAACCAAAATTTGGTTGCCATCCAAAATCGAGGCATAAATAAATTCATTTCACGAAAAATATATAGAAAATTAATAAAAATAAAGGTATTTTTGTACATGAATTTAGGAAAATGTCTTTGTGCAGCATTTTGTTCACGTGAAATATTTCCGAGGAACAAAAATGGTGAACAAAATTAGCAAAAAAAAAAAAAAAAAAAAAAAAAAAAAACACTGACACAACAACAAGGCAAAAATTGGCGATTTAATAAGTTAATTTAATTATTATTATTCGAACTGCATTTGTTTCTATATTTAATGAATTGAACAGGCTAATGTTCGTATCGCCTTTTAAGCCAAATTACATGTGATAATTATTAATGAACAAATAACATCAAACTTAGTTGTAAATATTCTGACAACACATAGTTGAACGGAACAGCCAGCCGCTTTCGAAGGCCACTAAACTTTCATCATCAGCGTTCTTCTGTGTTTGGTCCACTGTGTGTGGTGTCAGTTGATGTAGATTTCTGCCTTATATACGAAACTTTTCTGCAAATGGAATATGTGAATTGGTTTGATTCATCGTATTTCAATTTGCTGAAATGTGTTTTGTAATGAAGGCCAAATTTACAACAGTCTTACACATGTTAGTTAATTTGCTTATTTTTGTTCTACTTAAGACAAACTTTTTTGGTTTGTTACTATTAAGTAAATTTTTATTTAATTTTTGCCACAAGCCCATGACTATTAATTTTAGTTAATTTAATTATTATTATTCGAACTGCATTTGTTTCTATATTTAATGAATTGAACAGGCTAATGTTCGTATCGCCTTTTAAGCCAAATTAAAAAAAAAAAATTGGCGATTTAAATTTTTGGGAAAAGGAACATATTTCACGCGAACTTTTATTCCCGATAGGGGCGATTAATGTGAATTGGTTTATGAAACAGGCTTAATTATTTCCCAGCTAGCGCAAAATAAGAGTTATCTTGGT
This sequence comes from Nowickia ferox, assembly GCA_936439885.1. NCBI lineage: Eukaryota > Metazoa > Arthropoda > Insecta > Diptera > Tachinidae > Nowickia > Nowickia ferox. The sequence continues at coordinate 9,202,247 of OW387027.1, read as the reverse complement.
CCAAAACGTATACTACGTTGTTATTTTTTTTACTTACCGATCCTTATACACAAAAAGTTGAAACCATTTGTTGGTGTTTGGGGCAGCTTCAGCAACTTCTTCAATGGACATTGTTGACAAGACGCCTAAAATATATAGTGAACCCAATTTTCCAGCAGCTCTAGCATTGCCAGCTTCTCCATCTGGATGAGCCATTTTTTGGAAAGCTGATGGGGCAATGCCCACAGGCCATTGCAAATCACAGCCTAATATACTACATGAAGTATCTACTTGGGAAACATTTCGTAAATATTGAGGACGTATACGCAATCTAAACAGTTAAAATAAACTATGTATATATTTCTGTATAATATTAATAAAAGGATATTAAGCAAAATTACCTTCTGAAAGATTCTATGTTTAAATTCACACTGAATTGCTCACCAGCCCCGCTGCCAAAATATTCTGCTGTATTTTTTTCTAGGATCTCTTTAGCCCTTTTCTCAAAATCTGCAACACTTACAAGTGGCGTAGACATATTTCAATTAATTTTTATTATGTGTAACCACTAACAGTTAAGCTGGGATATGAAGCTAGACATCTGAAGTACCCGTCATTTAAATTGTCTTTTTATAAAAACTAACAATAAAAATGTGCACAATACTGATAAGCATTCTTATCTCAAAAAGTAAATTACATTTTATATAACTATGTATGTAAATCAAAGTTGTGAAAGTAGCATTACATTTAAAATACTATGATAATAATATATCGCACGTGATCAACAAGAGGGTATTAACTCGAAATTTGAAAATTTTCACTAATGGCTCAAAACTGTTCAAGTAAATTGGAAAAATCTTTACATACTTAAAAGAACTATTTTTTTATATTTAAAATTTATTAACTCACTAGTAATACCAAATTATTATTTTACTTATTAAGTAAAATATTTTTTTTATTAAAAATACATTGAAATTGATTATTGAGGGGTTTAGCTGCATCCAATGCGCATTACATACTCTTACAAGTACAATTTGAAGCTGAAAAAAGTCAGCCAATGTAGTAATGATAAAGTAAGAAAATAAAACACATGTTTATTATTGAGTTCTTGTTTCAACTTTGTTATTTGTTGAGCTTCTCATTTGCTTAAAAGAAAGTTTAACATATTAACTCTAGTTGTTCTAAGAAATTTTTGGGTAAAGGTTCCCTGATTATCTGCATTAGCAACAGTGAAATGCGCATAAACCAATCAATAATCAATTTCAATGTATTTTTAATAAAAAAATATTTTACTTAATAAGTAAAATAATAGTTTGGGATTACTAGTGCGTTAACAAATTTTAAACTTAAATTGTAACAATTCCCACAAAAAACACTAAGTATTTTTTATATATTTTATTTCTCAACATACATGTCTGTACCCTAATCTGTACATATTTTTTTCAGATATTAAGCAAATTGCACTACAAATTTAATGTTTTGAAGTAAAGCTTAAATTAGACGTGACATAGCCATAATGGCATAGCCATAACCAAACCAAAATTCAATTGGTTTCTATGGTGAGAGTTATGGCGTTATGGTGAGTCATCTATAATCAAATACAGTGTTGCCCATTAGTTTGGTTCGAACGGCTGTTTTTTATGGTTATGGTTATGGCACCTCTGATTGAGACTTAAAAGAGACGATTGAAAAAAATAACTGTAAAATAAGAAATGCATGGTATAGTTGCCACATGAACGAAAAGTTAACTTTGCATCAAAAAATATCAAATCTACGCCAACAAAAAAAAAACGATTTAATTAATTTTTTCCCATTAAAGAAATTCGCATTAAGAAAACACAGCAATATTTTCCATCTTAATATGTTTTTCCTCCTTCTACAAAATTATGAAAATGGTAGATAGGACGTTTTGCGTTTGAGGTAACGACATTTTTTTTACAAAATACAAACTTAAATAAAACAATTTAATAATTGTTTACTTGAATAAAGGTTCAACTCAAAATAATACCTTTTATATGAAAATATATGATACATTTTTTTATAAGATGTATTAACTCATAATAATCTATAGTCCTATTATTAGATAACTGTAGTCATTAATATTATACGAAAATGGTCGGTATATGATTTTTGAGGTGAAAGAATAGACGGAATTAGGGGATAGATTTAAGTGTTATTAGTTGCTTTTTGACAAAAAATTAAAATGTTTAAATTTCAAGTTAATACCTTCATGCTGATCAAGTGCGCTATGTAAATAGGTACAATAAATTTTTCAAAAATTAATAGATATGAAAATGTAAAATGCAACTCATGCTCATGATTATTTTATGTACATATGTATGTAAGTTAGGTCGACAGTATTACTTAAGTTTTTTTGTATTTTCACACGTTCATGTCTGCAAAATTATTGCAAAAAATTGTTTTTAATTATAAATTTAAAATATCAACTTACTTTACACGTGCAAAGTAAAACTGCTGAAACGCATTTGAATTGTTTTTTGTTTTATTTTAAATTACTGCCGCGTAACAAAAATCATGTTTGCTACTAGTAGAAATAAATAAGAATATTTTTAAGACACTTTACTTTTAAGTCAGTGGTGTTGGAGTAAATGTGAACATTAAAATAAAGAACATATTTTTTGAATAAATAATAAATGTAACTGTTTAACTATTTTTTTAATAAATAATAAAAAGAACTTTTTAACTTGTATGTAGTAAAGGTACGCTTACAGTTGTGCAAACATTTGAATAAAAAAAAAAGTATAAAAAATCTTTTGATTCAGACACTTGTTTGTTAAGTTTCAGTTTCATACGTAACTAATAGAACGCAACATTATTTGAAACTAATTTAATTTAATTTAATAAGCACATATCTGAGTCAAAAGGTTTTTCATTAGTATTTAGTGGTTACGCTTTTTTATTCAAATGTTTGCGCAAGTGTGAACGTACCCGAAGACTATAATTTTTTTATTAATATTTATGACTTATTTTTTTACTAATACATATACATACATACATACATATGTGCATATATGTATGTAAATATCATAAACTGATTCGAGATATGATTAACGAAATTTTACCACTTCGATATACGTAAGATATACAATAAATAACACAGGAATTTAATTAAAAAAAATATATACTCTTTTGAAAGGACAAGTGGTCATTGCGGAAAACAGGAGAATTGTAGATGCTCTCTAAAAAGCAGATCTAGTGCCATTTCTGAAATAATTTTGGAACTTTCGAAAAATTAATTTGAAAAAGTGGTAAAATTTCGTTAATTAGTGAGTATAGTCCTAGTACCCATTCCTAGATTTTTGCTCCGAAATATTATGCAGTCATTGGGCGCATTCATAAGACGTAGCTGTTGAGCTCAACAGTTGTGAAACTGTTGGCCCCAACAATTACGTCTTTCTTAATCTGGTTTAAGTTTATTATATTCAATTCTTATCGAATGATAATATGATATTTTTTATTAACTAATGTGATTTTCTAAAAAAGAGAAGAAAATTAAACTATAATTTTTTAGCTGGGGGAAATACCGATATTTTTCTGTGCAGCCACGCACTTCATCAGCACCCATGTCTATCTACTGTGGTAGATATTGTTATTAACATCAGCTATTTAAAGCAAATTTTCAATGAAATGGAATATTAGAAATGATTATATTGTGTATACAATTATTGATTTACCTTTGGTAAATACATTTGTAAGTATCACTATTCATTTTCTGTTTATGCGTTTTTTTCATTTTCTATTCAGGTTATAATTTAATTTTATATCTTTATTTCGTTACTTCATCGCATTTGTAATGTAAAATTTAACAAATATTTGCTCCTGCCACTTAACAAAGCATGTGAAAGGCACGGCTCTATGCGATCAGCTGTTCAGGTTGAGCACAACATGTTGACTATAGGCAGCGAAAAAATTTTATAATGGAAAATTACTCAACTGTTGAGTGGAGCGAAACTACTCAACTATGCGTTTCTAAGACAAACACCCAACGGTTGCGCAACAGCTACGTCTTATGAATGCAGCCATTAAATTTACTAGTACTGTTAAATAATTAACAGAGCGCTGTTAAGTGCAAAATTCACTGATAAAATTTTTGGTTTTTGTCTCTACTACGAGTATGTACTTAAATTTTAATTTACCTTCACACACATAAAACAAAAACGAATTTTAAAAATGTTGCTTTTGCCTCCATGGAAAAATTCGCTTTGGTGACATGATTTTTAAAATTATTTATTTTTTAATTATTACTGTTGCAAAAAAAATTGGCTCCGACGTGATTTACTTTTCTAATTTTCATTGAAATCTGAATGCCTTATGTATTTATGATTAATCAAAAAAAAAAAAAAAAAAAAAAAAATCAAGAAAAAACTTAAAATAAATGTGTTTAAATCTACTGAAGAGCTCCTTAAGCAGGAACGAAATACGTATGTACATAGATGAGCGGTGCTTAACCAATAAAACGAGCAAAAATTCCTGATTGTACGCTAAAGACTGAACATCAGATAAAATACTTCGGTATTTCTTAAATAAAAAATATAATATTTTTGAGTTATGAAACTTTTGCAGCAAAAGCTCGACACGAAACATTTTTCTTAACTTTTTTTTAGAAGAGTTGTTGTTTAAGAATTTCTCAACAGCATGAGTTTCTGAAACAAAATGCAACACACAAATTTACATCGCAATCAGCCTGCAGGCTTGCAAATATACCAACTTTGTGCTTTATCACGGAATACAGAAAAACGTAAAAATATACTAATACAAATATACTATTTAATGCATTTAACAACGAATTTACAACTTAGCATAATAATTTTCATGTACCACCATGTTATTCTTAATATCACTCAGCTTTTTACAACCGGTCAACGCCATTGTTATATTCAAATCGTTTTTAAGCACTTTTAGCATTTCCTTAACACCAGCTTCGCCATCGCATCCCAAGCCCCAAATAGCAGGACGGCCTAGAAATACAATTTTAGCGCCCAAAGCTAAAGCCTTAAAGACATCGTTGCCATGTCGCACACCACCATCTAACATTACGACTATATTTTCACCAACAGCCTTAACAATTTCCGGTAAAACTTCAATGGATGCGGGTACGCCGTCCAACTGGCGGGCACCATGGTTGGAAACTATAATGCCGGCGCAACCAACTTGACAAGCCAAAATTGCATCTTCTGTGGTAAGAATCCCTTTCACAACTACAGGCAAATGAGTCAGGCCAATCAGCCATTTTACATCTTGCCACGTGAGAGTGGGATCGAATTGATTCGAAACATATTCATTAATACCGGATGTACCTTCGATACCATAAACGCCATTAGATTGTGACGACTGAGCTTCGAAATTAGCCAAATGCAAATGAGATGGCAAACTAAAGTTGTTACGTACGTCAGACCACCGTTGACCGAAAATAGGCGCATCTACTGTGAGAACTAAAGCTTTAAAATTGCTTCTTTCTGCTCGACGCACAAGATTTTCTGTTAGAGAACTGCAAAACAGTAAAAATATGAATTTCTTGCTTCTTACCGCAACACTTACCGATCCTTATACACGTAAAGTTGAAACCATTTGTCGGTTAAGGGAGCCGCTTTTGCTACATCTTCAATTGAGGTTGTTGACAAGGTACTAAGAATAAAAATCGCACCCATCTCACCAGCTGCTCTAGCATTTCCCGCTTCTCCGTCGGGATGAGCCATTTTTTGCATAGCTGTAGGGGCAATACCAAGCGGCCATTTCAAATCACAACCGAATACACTACAGGAAGTATCCACTTGGGAAACATTTCTTAAACAACGGGGACGTATACGTAATCTAAAATATAAATATTAAATTATTGCACATACGCAGCGTAAATTTATGCAACCCAAAAGTACACTGAGAGAAACAAATTAATGAAATAGACCCATATTTTTGTAAAGCTTAGAAAAAAATGCATGACCAAAAAAATTATGGAGGTGGGATGGGGGTAAATGGGTCCTCATCGGGGAGTCAGATGCAGCAAATATATTTTCGGCAACGACGGTGTCCGTTATGGGAGGTTTCACTGTATAGCCAAGAGTAAGCGCATCATAGCATATCAGTCATATGTTATCTACGTGCATACATACATATCGTTACCGTAATATAGAAAGGCCCTAACTCATTATTTCATTAGATGTACTTCTATCGAAATCTACAAAAAAATGGATTTAAACAAATAATGAGTTAGGGCCTTTCCATATTAAGGCAACGATATACATACGTACATAACGTACTGTGTATATAGAAATGCAAACCAAGGCAAACAATTAATACAAATGATAGTGTCTATATATTATTTGTTTGTTTGTAAACACTTAACAATATCAGACCTGATAATGCTACTCAAATACAGAATGCGTTTCACCCTATTATTGATTCCGATCTCAAACAATTCCATTTAAAATATAATGAATATCGATTAATTCACACAATCACCAGCATACAAGATAACTGAAAAATATTTTTTTTATATACATATGTATGGCCGTATTAATTTAAAAAATATTTGCCTTCAGCGAAAAAAAATTTGAATAGAGATTGCAGCAAGAAAAATTTTAAAATTTGAGTGAAATCTTGTTGAATACAGAAGTATTGCTATGGAACTCCTCAATTCATTTACGCGCAATAAAATATCTGACTGAATTCAGACAATTTGATAGAGTTTAAAACCAAGTCTAGGCCTTTTTCTGCAGTCTGTTCAAAAGAAACTTGCAGCCTGTCGAAAAAAATCGTTCATTCAACAACTTATATTGAAAATAAAAACAAATTTTTATACTTTCTTGTTTTCAATACAAATTGTCCATCGAATGTGTTGGTATATTAAACTTGATACATGCTTACCTTTTGAAAGCTTCCCTATTTAAATTTAAACTAAATTGTTCGCCCGCTCCAGCACGATAATAATCTAAAGCTTTCTTTTCTATCACTTGCTCAGCCCTTTGCTCGAAATCTCCAACACTTACATATGGGGGTGCCATATTGAACTCATTAAAAAAGAATGGCCTCTAGCGTTTAAGTGAAATGCTAATATAAGACTAATGTGCGCTTATACAATTATTTAATCAAACTAAAATGATCTTGTTCAAATGGAATATAGAATTGTTTGTGGCGATAATGAAGAAAATATTTTCTTATCAGTAAAAATATATTAAGAAAAATAAATATTTGTCTATACATATATACAAACAAAACAATTTTGAAGTATTAGTAAAGAGAGTATTTATTGCATTTCTTCGCAATATGTTGCTTTAACTGAAAAAGTTGGATCTCTTCGCAATGAATTTAATGAAATATTCCATCACCTTAGAAAAAGTTATATATACATACACACATATTTCATAATGAAACTAACTTTTCTTCCTTTAATTGTTCATAAAAATTTATAAAATATTACAATAGATACATAAATTATATTTCGTTATCACTATCATCCTCATTTTTGAATGCTTCTCCAGCTTCAATGGCCATTTTATGCCAGGGTGCAGGATTAATACGATGCAAACCGTTAGTTTCCTTACCCACTAAACTCATTTCATAACGGAAATCTTTGTCTTTAAGTTCATCGTGTACTTGATAGATGCTAAAAAATTGTAGTTGACAATAAATACATTTGCAGATATTAAATGGGTTGCAATGAAAACTTACATTTTACCAGCATTTTGCACTAAATCTTCCGTCGACATTTCGGTAAAATTGAATTTTTCCATTTCAGTTTTAGCCTGCTGCTTTGCTTTGCCACTAGCGCAGGCGAAATAACCAAACGACGAGCCGGAGGGTTCAATTTTATACAACTGAGGACCTTGGTTTTCATCCCAAGCAGATAGAAGCACCGAAACTCCAAACGGCCGTACAGCACTATACAAAGTATAGGCATGTACATAAGCTGCTATGCGTTCTGTTAAATGCTTCAATGGTATGGTACGTTCAAACTGTTGACGATAATTGGCTGCTTCTTGCCGTGCTATGTCGACAATATAACGACCATCAGCCAATAGACCTGCTATAGCTAATCCAATATTTTTATCGATTGTGAAGATACGAACTCCAGCATCTTCTTCATATAAAGTGCTGGTGACAATTTTTTCAACGGCCAAAATAACACTGTCTTTTCCACGCAAAGCAATAACAGTGCCACTTTTTTCTACGGCTTTACCAGCATAATCAATTTGGAACACTCGTCCGTCCGGAGAAAATTGTGATGCTGAAAGATCGTACTAAACATACAGAGAGAAATAATTCTTTCCAACTTTTTTATATTTATTGAAATAACTTACTCCTGTTCCAATCGAACTCATTCTTTATCGTAATTTCAAATTTTAAGCCTTTATTTAAATGGTATATCTGTAAAAAGAAAAAACTTTCTGCAAGTTGTTTGGATGATGATGATTTGACGGCTTTTTGTTTAACTTTTTTTGAGGTTATTTTGCACACTTTGACAGCTAATGTTTTTGACTTTTCATTGTTCAAACGATACCAGACTATCCAAACTGAGTGATAATTAAAATAAACGTTAAATTTGAAAAAAAAAAATTAAAATTTGTTCTTGTTTTGAATGTAAGAGTGCGATAAGTCGAACACTGTCGACATCGTGGGACAGGCCCTTAAAATATATTCTATGGACATATAAATTAAATCAATTGAAATTTTTGCGAAGAACTGACCTAACTAAAATTTTGAAAATTTAACAGGAGAGCAGCTTTTATGATTGTTTTATACATTCATTCTTATGGCTGCGTCTGATATCCTTTTACTTATATAGGCACAACAGTAATGCTTACAGTCATGAAAATTGTAGACAAGGTGTATTATGACTTATAAAGCCTAGTAAAGGACTTAACTCATTTTTCAAAAAAATGTCAGTTAGGTCGGTTAGTTAAAACAGCGACGATATACACATACATTATTTTAATATAAGTATTTAAACACATACATTGTCAGTATGACAATTCAAAAGAAGTGAAGAAGTGCGTGGCTGCACAGAAAAATATCCATATTCCCTCTAGCTAATAAAATCTAGTTTAATTTTTCTTCTCTTCTCTAGAAACTCACATTAATAATAAGAATGTCTCAATTTAAACTTTTTTCAAAATATTTAAATCGTGTCAAGATGAATACAAATTAAACTTTTTTTTAATTTTTTTTACCCTACCATGATTGTAGTTTTCTAATTCTCAATAATTTATTGAGAGTTTGTCTATAAACATTGGGTTTTTTGTACGCTTTTTGGAACTGTGGTTGAAATCTACTGTTTGTTGTTTAGCAGAAACGTAATGCAGCTAGACGTGCTAAACCAACAACAAATAATTTTTCAAATGTAAACTCCTTTATATAAGCTTTGTTAACACACTTTAGTTTTGGTTTTTTAAGTGTCGGAAAAAGTAAAAATAATGTTAAAGCAAACGTAGGTCCTATGCTCCTTATAGGAACGACGGGAATATAAATATATATATATATATATATATATATATATATATATAAACGTATAATAAAATAAAATTTTTCTAAAAAATTTCGATGTGAAGAAAGTTAAATTAAAGAAAATTTCAGAAAGAAAAAAGTTTATAGTGTAAAGCTTGACTATTCAATTCATCTAACGTAGCGTCTAACACTGCAATTAGCTCTGACAATATCTGGGAGGACGTCGGCAGGTATTCTTGCTCTTTATCTCATAGAAGAGAAAAACGTAATTTTACTTATCTTGTAAGATTACATTTTATGCAAGTTCCCATCAAGTTACCATGTATTATTTTTGCATAATTAGTTGTTTCATTTAAAAAAATTAATTTATAAATCAATTAATCACATTTAGAGATATAAAATCCAAGAAATTTTATAAAAAATATACACACTTGCACACTGATTTATTTTCAAATACGTGGATTTTTTGACAGTTCAGCTTATAAGACTGTTGTTATAAGATTTCTTATAACAACGCTCTCATAGTAATTCTTATAATATTCAGGTAACACTAATTTGAAGTTTACATGTAACGCAATTGCCTCTGCCATTGAATTTGACGTTTTCATCTTACTCCCAGTCTAGACTGACAATAAATCCATTAACAAAATATTGATATTGCTAATGGAGACAGTTTTTAATTTCCCTGATTTTGCAATGCATCCACACTGAAACTTTTTAAATTGAGTAAAAGGTTAAATTTCAGCTATCCATATATCTCGCTATTTTATGTTCAAATTGCTTAGCTGGTCGCAGCAGCACTTTGAGTGAAGCTAGCATATTTAGTTGGTTCTTCGTCGGAGGCATTTATAAAATGAAATTGAAAATCAATTTGTGTCGCATCTATCAATTTCAAGGAACTTTGGCACACAGTATATGGGATGACATTGAAAGCAATTTATTGCACGTGCGACTGCAGCGTCATATTTCTTGTTTTGAGATATTAAGGATTTTGTCTAAAATAAATTATGTTTGGTTTTTAGATAAAATTTTTAGCCACCGAAAAAGATGCACATTCATTTAGTACAAAACAGTTAATTATATTAAAAAATACGTTTTATTAGTTAATATTCGTTGTCTTTTAGTTAAGATGTTTTGAAAAAATCCATTTACAGAAAAATAAAAACTAATGAACTGAAGTTATTATATTGTAAGGCAATATAATTTTTATTGATAGTAAGTCGAGATAAATAAATGCTTTAGTTTAAATTGAAAAATGCGGAAAACCTGAGATAAGATACTTTTTTTAAAGCTTAGTTAAATATAAGGTTTTCTTTTTATGAGGAATAATTTGAATGGGCTGTTAGTTATTGAACTTAAGTGTATACAAGTTTTATTGCTCAAAAATTTGAATATTGATGTAGCTACCTTAAAAAAATTAAGTTGAGTTAAGATGTTATGGCTTATGTATTATTTTCCAAGAAGACTTAAGTTAAAATATAAATGCGTATAGTTTTATTAATAATAACATTTTATAATTGAAATTTAACTGAGTGATAGATCTTGAAGAAGAGAATAAGAATATTTAATTAAATTAAAAAGCAGTTGTCAACTTAAGACATTATTTATTGACACAGATATAGACCCAAGCTTATGTTACGTGTAGACCCTTTATAGTAATATAATTAGTTATCATGTGTAAATACTAGGTTATCAGTCTGGTAACCTTTCTCTCGCACATGTATTTATTTACATTTTTTTTCTAAAGCAGCTCACACGCGTATTAATTATTGTAAAATAATTGATATTAGTAATTTAAAAAAAATTCATAAAAATGTCGTTGAAGATAAGTGAGAAAAGGTGAATTTTAAACTTATATTACTACTCCTGCCAAGTATTTCATAATTAAGTAATGATTCCTTGTAGTTATTCCTTGGAAGCCAGTTATAATAATTTCTTTGCTGGTGGTGATGTAGCTTGGAGCAGAGACGGTAAATGGATTTATTGCTTAAATGGAAACGAAGTAACAAAGGTAGAAGTTGAAACTGGGTTAGTAATGCGATCGTATGGTTTGAATTACAATGAACAAGGAGAAAAAGTAAATTCTGAGCAGGAAGAAGAAACTGAAGATCAAATATATTGCTTTGATCTGTCACCAACGCAGGAATATTTGGTTGCTGTATATCGTAGTAGTTTAGTTAGGCTTTGGCATTTAGCGTCAGGAAAAATTGAAAAGCTATGGAAAAGCCAACACCGTGGTCCAGTTGTTAAAGTAGTGTTCAATGCAGACGGAAGGCTGGTGTGCACAAGCGGAGCCGATTCCACTTTAAGGATATGGGATTACGAGAATAGCAGGTGCTTGGCAGTCTTAAAAGACTTTGTGGGGCCTTCGGTTTTAGTAAGATTTCATGCTAATCCCTCAAAAGCGGAATTATTTGCAGCCGGTTCTGATAACAGCTTGTATAAATTTAATTATGAAACGAGAACATTAGAAGCAAAAATGAAGGGTCATTTGTCACAAGTAACAGCATTTGCGTTTGCAAACAACACAGTGGATTGTGAATTTGTGGCCAGCGTAAGCCGTGACAAAGTATTAATTATTTGGAGTTTGCTAAATGGCAAACAACTTAAAGTTATACCCATGTATGAGGAATTAGTGGGTGTGGTGTACAAAAACAGTGAAACTATTATTGTAGCAGGAGCTAAAGGAAATCTGAAATATGTTTCTGCTAAAAGTAGTAAAATATCCACACTTATGGAGTGCCAAGAGGAGGAGTATGAAATTAATATGTTGATGATAAATATTACTAACCAAAAACTTGCGTGCGTCACAACGGATCAAAACATTTTAATATTTGATCTGGTGTCTGAAGAAAAAGTGAAATGTTTTAAACAATTAATAGGATTTAATGATGAAATTCTTGACATTTGTTTTCTGGGAGAGTCTGAAGAGTATCTGGCAATGGCTACTAATAGCAAGCATATAAAGTTATATGACATTGAGAATAATATGAATTGTAAGATAGTGATGGGCCACAAAGATACTGTAATGTCGCTTTCATCCCCTGGCTGCAGTAAATTGTTATTATCAGCTGGAAAAGATCATGCCATAATCCTCTGGGAATTAAATAAGGAAAATGGCAGCTTATTATCTGTATCCAAGCATTTAAGCAGTCATACTGCCACTATAGGGTGCATCAGCTTTGCTTTCAATAATGCCAATTCATTTGCAACTGTTTGTCAGAGTGGCAGCTTAAAAGTTTGGTCCTTAGAAACTCGTAACACGAATTATAAATTTGCTGTGAAGTATGCAGCAGTTGCTCATGACAAAGAGATTAATTGTGTAGCTTATTCTCCAAATAACAAATTAATAGCTACAGCGTCTCAAGATAAAACAGCAAAATTATGGTCTGCAGATAGTCATAGCATATTAGGCACACTAAAGGGCCATACACGTGGTGTATGGTGTGTACGTTTCTCACCCACAGATCAAATTGTTTTGACTACCTCCTCTGACTGTAGTTTGCGTTTGTGGTCTCTTTCGAACCTTTCGTGCCTGAAGCGAATGGAACAGACAGCCACTGTGTTGAGAGCAGAATTTATGGATCATGGCAAATATATTTTGTCCTCGGGCTCAGATGGTCTGCTTAAACTTTGGAATATCAAAACAAATACCTGCATACAAACCTTAGATGAGCATGATGATCGTGTTTGGTCTTTGGCCGTTTCGTCAAAAACACAAAAATATTTCTTTAGTGCAGCTGCCGACTCGCGGTTGATTAGATGGAAAGACGTAACGGAAGAATGTAAAAATACTGAAATTGATAACCGACAAGAAATTTTGCAGCAAGAACAGGACCTCCAATTACTACTCCATCAAAATAATCAATTGAAAAAAGCTTTTATGCTTGCTTTGAAATTGGGAAAGCCTAAAGTCTCTTACAATATACTAAATCAATGTGTGAGAAAACGAGATTTAAATGCAATAGAACAAATAATTAACGATTTAAATAATGACCAAAAGCTAATACTCTTAGACCATGTCAAAGTATGGAGCTGCAATTCCCGCCAATCACAGGTCTCAAGTGTGGTATTGCAACAATTATTGAAGGAAATGTTGGTAGATCCAAAAATACAATATACTTTAAATGCCAAGAATGTGGTAGAAGTTGTAACACCATATGTGCAGCGCCATTTCAAACGAATTACAGAATTAAGCAAAGAACTTAACTTTCTGGATTTTATTGTTGAAAGTATGTAATTTAAAATATATACATACATACATATTTATATACATATGTATATTTGGGGGATTCAAACGGTAGTCTTAAGTTTCATACTGTAATGTTTTAAAATTTTTATTTGAAAAAAAAAGCAAAAATAATTGTATTCACACAAAAAAATATGCAATAATTTTGTAATATCAATTAAAAAATTAATTTAATATCAATTAAGTTTTTCCACTAAAATTAATTAATAAAATTAAAAATTTAATTGAATCAATTATATTCTTAACTGAAAACATTGAGTGGTGAATACTTTTTTCTGTGTTTAAATAATTTAAAACATTATCTGCCTTATTCATAAAAAATATTTCTGTTTAATAAGAGGTTTATGAAACAAATTTTCTACTAATTCTAATTAGGTCCTATGACACTATGCCACTTAAGACTACCGTTTAAAGCCCCCCAATTTGTATATAATTTTAAATAAAAAAATTATTAAATAATATTTTTGTAATAAGCCTAAAAGTATAGACATTTTATTTTGTAATTAGATGTTATGAGATGAAAAAATTGTTGAATAAAGCTTAAAAAGTTCGTCAAAAGCTCCATTCAAATAATCTGCATCAATGCGATGGAAAAGGGCAAATGAGCATTGCTTTGGTCTTCGATGAGTTTCTTCCGATTTAGAAAGAAAAAATTAGGCATTGACTAACGTGTAGTTTCCACAATGCAAACAAGCGACTTGTCTAGAAAAAATATATGAAAAGCACTCGAATTTTTGAGTGATTCCTATACAAATTTTCTCTATAAGTCGCTTGCTTGCATTGTGGAAACTACACATACGTTATTACTTTTATACAAAATTTGTTGGATAATTATTTAAATTTTATTAAAATGGCTTTAATAATTCCACAATTCAGGCAGACGACCAAAGCGACTTTTCTAACAAAAACAAATTTTGAGTGCTTCGTTTTTGTTTTCAAAATAAATAGGCAGACGAGAATTTTTACATGGCTTCTATGAACTGGCAGTATGTATTTTAAAACAAGCAAATTAACACCGAATTTCGTTTTTTATCTTTTATTACATTTTTATTCGCAAGGCATAATTTATTTCAATTTAACTTTTCACAAAAAAGAAAATATACATATTTTTTTCAATTAAAAAAAACTATATTAAAATAGAGACATAAATATATAACTTTAAATCTCAAGGAAATTAAGGAAAAATTATATATCTTTAATATTAAAAATAATAAAAGTTTAACAACACTTAACAGTTAATTTAAAAAAAGTATTCCTATTATTTTAAACAATAAGGGAAAGATTTTTGAAAAAAAATAAGGAGCGTAAGCTATAAAACTTACAGCACTGTATTGTGCGTTAAGACTGCCAACATAAAACCAAATATAAAAAATAACAGAAAAATATCTAAAACTATAGTTAACAAAAATATTTCTTTTGTTTTTTAAAGCTTAGGTAAATGTAAATAATGTACAATATTACATGATGTCATTTATTTTGAACTTCTGATTGGACTTTTTAAACATCACTGATACTTTTTTTATATATACATATATACATATGTATGTATAAATATTTTTATTTATTATTAGTTTTATTTTGTTTTTTGGAAAGTGATTTGTGTAAAGATTTCTAAAATCACGCACGCTTACTTTTGGTTTCAAAACTTTTCTAAAAAGTAAACTTAAAACTTAAATTTAAAAGGGCAATGGACATGGTTATTAGAGTTGAACATATGACCGATAGCATCGTTGTAATTTAGTTAACTATTCAACAATCATTAATAAGTCATCGCCTTCTAGTTTCATGCCATTAATTATTTCCAATTTCTTAACAATACCAGCCTTGGGAGCTTGAACAACCATTTCCATTTTCATGGCCGATAAAACGACTAATGGTTGACCCTTTTCAACTTTGTCACCTTCTTTGACGCGCACATCGATCACAGTACCAGGCATTGGAGCGCCAACTTCATTTTTGTTCGTCTTGGAGGCTTTAGGGTGAATGTGCATTTCCTTGAAAATGAAAAGAAATTAATTACGATTATAAACTTTATAATTCAATCGTAAGCTTTATTTGTTTTGTTTTTTGATGTTTAATCAATAATAAAAATAGCCACAGACCCAAGTCACATAAAATTTTGTATAAAAAGTTTTTAAACCTTTTATAAATAAAAAACCCGACTGCAAAACATACAATTTAAAAGTAATGCACCAAGGGCCAATTTTGAGGGTCGAGATTAAACTTATGTAGTTGCTTTCTTTAATTAACTAATCTGAAAATTAATCTCAAATTAACCCCTAGTTTTTAACTTAATAATTAAGTACGTAATTAGCTAATTTTTATTTAAAATTAAGTTATAATTAAATACGATTTAATTTTTTCAGTGGTTAATTATAGTTCTTATTAAATTACGTTGAAAGTACGGTAGGACTGCAAAATTTCCCAGTATTATGGAAGGCTTTTCAAACAACAGCTGTTTAACATAAATAAGAAAGTTAGGTTATCAAAGTGCAGAAAATTAAAATTGCATTAAAACACATTTTATGAAACCAAAGGATCAACAGAATGCTTTTTTCTATTTATTTATTCCTTGATATGAAACTATGAATTGTATATGTTATATTTTATTTATTTATTTATACATATTATACAAAGTAAATTTGCATAATATGGTTGCACAAAAATGGGCGGAGTAACTAGACCATATGCCCAAGATGTTATTAACAGTAATTTAAAAATGTTTTGTGACTGACTGTATACGACCTATGCCTTCACATAGGAAGTAGCAACGTGGTTGTTAAAGAAATTCCACAGAAGAACCGCAAGAATATACGGTTATCCGTGGCAGATCAGTCAACCAGTGCGAGTGAGACGCAAAACTCTCGAAGGCCAATAAACAACAGTGGCCTGGTTGCACTTAAGAAATAATTGCCAACGACGCTTGATGTTGACTCGCCCAGAGCTGCTTTACGACTGTGTATATGTTATATATTTATGAAAATTTAACGAAATTCTTGCTAGTACGACCACATGATGTTTTCAATACGACCACATGATGTTCATGTGTATGTTTTCAATAAACACACACACACGCATAAAAACATATTGTGCGCTCACAAAACTTAAATAATACTTAATTACACAAGGTTGGACATTTAATTATTATTTAATTATGCACTCAAAAACTCAATTTCGTATTTAATTAGAACTTAAAAATAATTACAATTTGATTACCAACTGAAAAAATGGGCATAATTGAGTTTGAAGGTTTTTGAATGGTAGTTTAAACTTCTTTTTGTATGCAGTATTATCATACTGAGAAACAAAATAGTGGCAACATTTTCTGTGCAAAAGTCATAAATGTTATTAACACATTTTGATTTTTTGTGGGAAGAAGAAGAATTTCCTCATTTTAGTACGTACAAGCAAAATATTGTACGTGCTGAAAGAAATACATAGATAAATAATATAAAATATAAATATTTATTTATGTGTTTTTGCTTAAACCAGAAATAAACACCCTTATAACAATAATTCCCTGCAAAATATTTTTTTTTTCATAGACTATGAATCCTTTTGGTTCACATGCAGTAAATTTTATGGTGATGGTATCATACAGAAATTTTTGCCACTGCACCTAGAATAATTTAAACTTAATTTTACACTTTAAAACATTTCAGTTGAAACACAAAATTTGTTTTTCTTTGTTGTGAAACCTTAATTTTTAAGCTTCTTCCCTTTTTTCATTCACTGGGACTGATAGCATTTAAAATATTTTAACGGGAGATTCACGATAGCATTTTTCTGTTCGAGGGGAATAAAAATTTCATGGGAGCAGAAATTGCACTTCTTATTCACGATAGGGATGAATATTAATGGATGGGGTTTGAAGAGGAATATAACGATAACTATGGAAATCTATCTATAGCAGCATACGAGTATGTACATACAAGATATACTTGGGTAAAAAATGGATCAAGCAAAGATAACTCACCTTTGATGCCTCTTTGTCACGGATCAAAACTGAACGTAATTGCCCGTTCATTTCGAAGAACACTTCACGCTCCCCGTTAGGAGTCAAATCCTCAGACATAGCCAAAGTCTTTAAGCTTATTGTTTTACCCTTTTCTAAATTAACTTCAAATTCTTCGCCCACTTTGGGACCGGTCAAGAAAATACGTGTGTCCAATTTGTCAACAGGACCATATGACTCGCGGAAATGCAAGTATTCTTCGGTGACGGCTGGATACAAAGCAGCTGACATTACATCACGGTCGGTAATATTAGGATGTGAATCCTTTAAATCTTTCTTTAATTTTTCAAAGTCCAATGGAGCCAAATGCTCACCAGGACGACCCTCAATACGAGGCATGTCCTTTAAGACTCGCGAACGCAAAGGCTCAGGGAAGCCACCATGAGGTATGCCAATAGAACCCTGCAAGAATTCGACAACGGACTTGGGGAATGACAATTCTTCAGCCTTTTCTAAGACTTGATCGGCAGTCAGTTTATTTTGCACCATAAATTGGGCCAAATCACCCACAACCTTGGAGGAAGGTGTAACCTTTATGATGTCGCCCAACAGCAAGTTAGCTTCTCTGTAGGCCTTCTTGACATCTTCGAAGAAGTCGCCTAAGCCCAAAGAGAAAGCTTGGAACTGTAAGTTGGTATATTGGCCACCAGGAATTTCATTTATGTAAACATCAGCGTTGCCTGACCTCATGGTTGTGGTGCATTCGAATGGAGCATACAAGGTACGAGTTTGCTCCCAGTATGCAGAGTATTCGGAAACATCAGCCAAAGGAAACTTGGTATCTAATGGGGTGCCCTGCAATGAGGCCACCACTGCACCCATGCTAGGCTGAGAGGTCATACCAGACATGGAATCGACGGCAACATCGACAACATCGGCTCCGGCATGAGCGCAAGCCAACATAGAGGCCACTCCAGCGCCTGAGGTATCGTGTGTGTGAATGTGAATGGGTACATCTGGATGTTTATCGCGAATGGCGGAGATTAATAGCCTGTAAAGAAAGTTGAATAATATTTAATTTGATAACACAATAAAACTGCAACTTACGTGGCAGCTTGTGGTTTTAACAAACCAGCCATATCTTTGATACACAAAACATGTGTACCAGCCTTAACCAAATCATCGGCCAAATTAGTGTAGTATTTAAGATCATATTTGGTACGAGTAGGATCACTAACATCGCCCGTATAGGAAATAGCAGCTTCGACAACGCCACCGGCTTTGCCGGCAGCCTCCATACCCAAAATCAAATTTGGCAGGTAGTTCAAGGAATCGAAGACCCGGAAAATGTCCATGCCGGTTTGAACCTAGAATTTTTAGAAGAGGATTGGGTTTTGGTTGCTTTAAATAAATTAAAAAAATTTATTCGAAAAATGGCACAAAATAAGAAAATAAAATTAAAATTTTTTATTTAAACTTTTTTTTATTAGACTAGTCGAATAAATTTTAAGTTATTCGAATAAAAATTATTCCAATGGCTCGGGTTTTGTACTTTCTACTAAATGAGGCTATCGGCGCAAAAGTGGTGTAACCCCAAACTTTTTAATTAGTTAATAGCTTTAATTATTTAATTACTCTCTTTTGAATACCTAGAGGTGGCTTACTCTACTTTTTTTTATGGTAAAAAAAAAATGTGGTTTACACCACTTTTGCACTGATGGCCTCAAATAACATGAGGCCCAGCAGAGGCAGGATAAATTGATACCGATAAGATACTAAAATGAAATTATAATTCCCTTTCAAACACACATTAACAAACTCAAGAATATTTATTTGTCTTTCAACTTACCGCCAGTTCACAGAATTTATAAACCACATTATCCGGGTAGTTGGTATAACCAACAGCATTAGCACCTCTCAGCAGCATTTGGAATGGAATATTGGGAATTAGCTTGCGCATCTCTTCCAAACGTTCCCAAGGGCATTCGTGCAAGAAACGCAGTGCTACATCGAAAGTAGCACCGCCCCAATTTTCCAAAGCGTATAAATTGTTAAATTTATTCGCAACATAAGGAGAAATTTTCAGCAGATCATGAGATCGAACACGTGTAGCCAGTAACGATTGATGAGCATCTCTGTAGGTGGTGTCCATCAACAATAAATTTTTGCGCGAGCGCACTTCTTTGGCAAACGCTTCAGGTCCCTGTGTTGTCAAAATATGACGCAAACCTTTTGGTGGTTCGGTAACTGCAGTTTTAGTTAGAATTAGAGAAACGGAAGTTAAAGTTATAATTATGGAAAAAAGTAGATAAAATGCAAAAGAATAAGCCAAAGCTTGAGAAAGTTGTTAGAGAATAACGTTAGAACTCTGCTTAAAATAATAGTACAGAAATTAAAAGGAAATAAAAGAAATCATAGAACACTAGAAATTTAATGAAACATTTAAATTATAATTAAAAACTAATGAAAAAGGGAATGAATTCAAAGCAAATATGGATTTTTTTTTTGTTAAAACGACATCAGATCGTAAAATTTTATGTTTTTAAAGTCTTATGGCTTCGTTAGTCAAATCGTATCGTGCTGTTGCGTATTAACTGACAAATGACATTTGATAAACATGTTGATGCTGATTAAATATGTACTGTAAAAATCTATAGAAAATAGATTTTGGCGTGAGAAATGTCAACTTCTGGCTTACATACTCGTATGTATATACACACACACGCGTATGAAGCAAAGATAAATACAATAACAGCTGACACATTCGCTGGCAGCCTTACGTTTTTACTAAGAGCCCTTTCAAGGCGAATACACATCAGGTGATCTTAATTCACCAGCTGACATAACTTCTATGCTGTCAAATCAATGCAAAATGTTATGAAATATTCTGACAGCAGGAAATTTTACACTAACAAATATACAAGACGAATATGCAGAGTTGCAAATCCAGACCACCTGGTATCAAATCGCCTTGAGCCCATTTATATGAATGGTGACATGGCTGCAACAACGCTTACGTTCTCTTTTGGAGTCCCTTATTACATCCACGCCCGTTTACATGAAGGCTTTTTTGTCGCAGTGGCCAGGGGACTTTTTGATATAAATTTGATCAATGCTTTTTATTCGTTCATTCGTAGCTGTATTGCCATAAAGGAACTAATTATTAGTTTAGGAAATGTAAAATTACTATGTCGACATAGTTTTACTTTTTTTTTTAATTTACCTCCAAAATACAATAATTCCTTTTTCTCGTTTTTATTTGTTTATAATTTGTATCTTATAACTGTGTATTTCGTGCGCGTTATAAATTAATCACTAATTACACAATACCATAAAAATAGGTCTAACTGGCAACACTGCTCGTACAAAGCATAACCAGTGATGGTATTTTGGTGCGTTTCGGGTATTTTTTGGTGTTTTTTGCCTCTTCATAAACGATTTTTTTAAAAGCTGGTATTTACAGTGCTTTTCAACAATTCCTCACAGTACTTTTGATGCTTTTTTGTTAAATAAAAATATTTTTAAGTTTAACATTCGTTAACGCACAAATAATCCCAAATTATTATTTTACTCATTAAGTAAAATATTTCTTTTTGAAAACACATTGAAATCTATTATTGAGGGGCTTAGCTGGATCCTATGCGCATTTCACTGTTGCTAATGCAGATCATCGGGGAAATTTTACCCAAAAATTTCTTCATTTAAACAAATGAGAATCTCAACAAATGACAAAATTGAAACAAGAACTCAATCAACCCTATTCCACGTTTCGATTACGTTCCCACTTTCAGTTACGCACGGATCGAAAAATGGTATTCTGCCAAAAAACCTAATCGAAAGAAAAAGAAGAAGAGAAGAGTATGTTTAAACCAGCTGCTTTACTATGAAACGTGTGAAATTGGAACAGAAAAAATAAGCAATTTTGCAAAAAGTTAAATTTAGTGCAAAAAACCAGTGATTTAATAATTTAATCAAAGAAGAATTAAATATTGTGAACATTTTTATTAAAAAAATTACAAGTTAACTACTGAAAGGCTAAAAAAAGCAATAAAATAAGCAAGAGGTATTTTGTAGCAAAAATATTCCGGTGTGAAGAATCCTGTCGCGCCGGAGGAGATATTTTAATTTTTTATACATTGTAACACAAAAATAAAGTTTCTTTGTTTTAATTTAATTTAATATGCAGAAAATACATCTTTCGTTGTCATCACATTTTCTTACTTTTTATACTGTTCTATTGTTGATGATTTCTACTTGTAATAAATAAAAAAATCACATTTCAGTACAAAAAACAAAACAAAATGTGTAGATCATTAATTAAACCATCTATTACGTTTAATACTTACATTATTTTTTGAATTAATCACTTTTTGAAGCTAAACAAACAAACATCGAAAGACGCTCCGTCACTAAAATAACAACTTAGAAAAACGTAGTTACGATCGAAATCCAGAATACATATAATCGAAAGAGAAATCGAAGAACGGAACACAGAATACCAAAGTTGCCAAACGGAGAAAATTTCGAACCGAATCGAAACGCAGAAGAGGGGTGATTAGTGCATTAACAGAGTTTAAACTTAAATTACATAACAAATACTTTGTTTATTTTAATACATTAAGCCATTTTTAAATGGGACAGCTGAATGTGGTTTTGCTCTTCGTAGAGATACCAACACTGAGCATAACAAAAATACGAGAGAAAGAAATATGTAAAAGAGAAGAGTTAAAATTGTCGATTCATTCTCATTGTGTGCGACTTTTACTACCCCGCAAGCTTCTCTTCATGTCATATGTCAACCTTCATCTAAGGGGGCTCTAAATAACATCCAGACTTAAAGTCAGACGATACGATTTAACTAACGAAGCCATTAATTTCTTATGAGTCCCTTATTATGAGAGACTTTTGATCTTCGACTGTGATGGAAAGAGCTGGTATAACGAATTTTGATTTTTCTTTATTAGATTGAAAATTTGTCACATCAATTCATGTGTCGCATCATTTGGCTGAAAATAATTTATAATTACATTTTTAAAATTAACACCCCCACCGGGAATAAAATGAGAAATTTTAAATCCCCCATGAAGGGAAATTTGCAATCCCGAATGTTCCCGCTATCAATTCTTAGTGAATGTAAAAAACGGGAAGAACATTTTTAATGCTTAAAAATAATTGCAAATTAAACAAAATTAAGTTTAACAATAAGAAATTAAATGCTTTTAAGTGTAAAGTTGTGTTTTTAAATATTCTAGGTGCACTTAAAAAAATAAATTCTTTAGTATACCACTGTCATAAATTGACGGTATGCGAACCAAAGAGTTTCATACTCCATGCAAAAATTAGTTGCAGGGAATTATTGTTAATAATCGTGAATTTTATTTACTGATCTTGTCTTAAAAATAGTAAATATTTACAACTTTTAATATCCAATTGGAAGGATAATATTGAAATTACTCGATGTATTAATTCAGTTCGTCTGCAAAAATAAAGTGAACAAAATCAAGGGAAAAAGTAAAAAAGTCCCCATGCAAAATATTATTCATGGTAAGAGGAATCAGAAAAGTGAACACATTTCTAGGGAAAAATTATTCACGATTGCAATTTGGGGAAAAGGGAAAACATTTCGAGCGAAAAACTGTTCACGATAGGGGTGAATGTTTAATTTTTGTGTAATGGCACACATTTTCCGTAAACACTTAAGGCTCATTCAGGAATGTCGAAAAAATACGTTCGTTTCATATTAACAAATGACGGAATTCCGAAGTGACAAACATATAAAATACAGTCTTATTTTTACATATAAATTTTTTTATCCATATTTAATATTACGTACTTATGTATTGCCTAAGCATGTCTGCATGTATGATATGAAAGATGAACGAAGTGATTTTTTATGCACATATGATTATTTTGTTATGTATGTTGATATTAAATTTTTTCTTTGATTGTCACAACATATAATAATGACGCATTAACATACCTTTAGCTTCGCCACGTTCTTCACGTTCTATGGCTTCGCGAGATAAATCTTCATATTCAATTCAATTCAATTCAATTTAATCAATTATTGTTGTTTTGAAGCAGAACAATGGCAATATTGATTTTTGGTTAATAGGCAACATTTGGAATGATGTTTATTGTTTGGTTTATTTTTATTTTCGAAATTGTTTGTAGTGATGGATGATGTTTTTTTTTTAGGTTTGTTTAGATTTTTTGCAGTGTATTAATAACAAAATGAAACATATAAAAGAAAAATAAATACAAAATTATGCAAGTAATTTAACAAAGAAAGCTAATAAAATAAAATAAACATTTAACGAATTAAGAATTATTATAAATTTAGAAAAGAATATCAAGCCCAGAGTGATGACGTCCGGTTGCTGAGAAAAAAAAATAAACAATAGAGCAGCAGGGGCCAAAATCATTGATAAGAATAGTGAATGATCTCTACACCAAATGTACACTTATTTTTCTTAAACAATAATCTATTTTTTTGATACTATTTGTATGCAGTATGTAATTTTTGCTTATCTAAATTGTATTTTATACTTATGTATTTTAAATTATGAGGGCCAGAATTATTAAACTACAACAAACTAAATCTTAATTTATAAAAAAAAGTTGGGATTTCACTGTGCAAGAGTATGCATTAATTGGAAATTTATCGAAAAAAATAAGTCCTTGATTTAAAATATGAAAAAGCTTATCAACTTTTTGTTTAAATTAATTTAATAATAATTTTTTTAATTAAATTTTATTTAAATTATCATGAACTCTCGCCCTTATTTTGATTTTTTTTACTGCATATGTACAACCGCAGCTTTTTAACTGCATTAGTTTTGCCATAAATTAGCTTTTTTGAAAAAAAAAAATAAATAAAAATGGAATGCAATGGATCTAATTTGCTTGAAATCGCTGATTACGAATCTGGTATTAGATTTTAAAACCCCAAATCCTGAAAAATCGACATACATAGTTGCACAAAGAAAAAATTCCTTTTAAAAAACTTCCATATTTTCACTCGCCTAATGTTAATTGAACACAACAAAAACAAAAACCGTTTCATTTAAAACATTCAGTTGCAAATAAAACTTAAGAAACATCTTTTAATTAATTACTAGTGAAACATTTTTGTGTGAAGTTAGACATCATTACACAAGACGTAGACTTTCAAAGCCATTCCTTTTTCAAAAAAGCGAATTAATTAAAGCTGCAACAATAAAAACGAAATATTTGTTTGTTTACTACTTACCCAAGGGAACAATGGGTACGTGTGGCTTAACTTCTGCAGGTTTCAAAGTTGTAGCCAAAGGCGTCTGAGGTCCGTTAACCAAAACTTCACCCAAATAGTTTAGAAGTTTTTGAGCACGATTTTGAGAGTGACGAAATTTAAACAACTGTGGGTGTTCATCAATGAAATAGGTGTCGAGAACACCATGAAGGAATTTTTGATTTTCCAATACGTTCAACAAGAAAGGAATATTTGTCTTAACACCACGTATGCGGAATTCGCGCAATGCACGATTCATTTTAGAGGCAGAGCTTTGTAAATCGGTGGCGTGGGAGATAATTTTGACTAGCAAAGAATCGTAGTAGGGCGAGATAATGGCGCCGGCAAAAGCCGACGCACTGTCCAAACGAATACCCATACCCTCACCGGAACGGAAAACTTCAATGCGCCCAGTACTAGGCTGGAAGTCGTTGGCCGGATCTTCAGTGGTGACACGACACTGGATGGCATAACCGCGCGGCTGAATCTTATCTTGGGTGTAGCCGAGCTCGGGCAAAGTCATACCCTCAGCTACACGAATTTGTGACTGCACCAAATCAATGCCAGTGATTTCTTCAGTTACAGTGTGCTCTACTTGTAAACGAGCATTGACTTCAATGAAATAGAAGTTACCCGATTCGTCGCACAGGAATTCTACAGTGCCGGCGTTTTCATAACCAACATGTCTGGCCAAACGTACTGCAGCATCGGTCATTCTATCACGTACATCTTTAGCTAAACGAGGTGCTGGAGCAATTTCGACAACTTTTTGATGGCGTCGTTGTACGGAGCAATCACGTTCGTACAAATGCACCACATTACCGGCCTTATCGCCCAATAATTGAACCTCAATGTGGCGCGGACGTTCAATAAACTTCTCAATAAACATGGCCCCGTTACCGAAAGCAGCTTTTGCTTCTGAGCTGGCACGTTCAAACATTTCCTCGACTTCATCCATTTTGCGCACCACACGCATACCACGGCCACCGCCTCCATAGGCAGCCTTGAAAATAACTGGCAGACCATGTTTCTTACAGAATTCCATGGCTTCTTCTTTGGTTGTTACGGGACCATCGGTACCGGGTACAATGGGAACACCTGCCTCGATGGCAGCCACACGGGCAGCAACTTTATCACCCATCTGTTGTACTACTTTCGGCGAGGGACCAATGAAGCGAAGACCAGCATCTATGACGGCCTGAGCAAAATCACTGCGTTCTGAGAGGAAACCATAACCGGGATGCACAGCATCCACATCGTTCTCTTTGCAAACTCGTATAATTTCTGGAATGCTCAAATATGCCTCAACCGGTGGCAGACCTTTTCCCACCAAATATGCTTCGTCAGCCTTTTGGCGGTGCATGTGCATTTTATCTTGTTCGGAATATATGGCCACCGATTTAATGCCCAGTTCGGTACAGGCACGGAAAACTCGAATAGCGATTTCACCACGATTCGCCACGAGAACTGAGCGAATGGGTTTGTATTCAACCTGGGGGAAATATTTTAATTTAAGTAAAGGAATTTATTTTAATGTTAATTTTATAGAATTTCAAATATATTCATTAAATATCGAGTTAAAGAGAAAATTATAAAACAGTTTCATTTTATTTCTGCAAAAGCCAATGGAAATTAAACATAAACAGGCGATTAGTTAGTAATCTTGTCTTACATGATCAAGTTTTGCCTTTCAAGTGTCAGTACACTCAAACTTATTTAAGGCCATGATACACTATCCTACACAGTCGTGCGATTTTTGAGAAAATACAACCTTGGTGTGATGGAGTCTATGAAAATTTTCAAGAGACAATAAGAATTCATCAGATCAGGGTTTGCATTTTTAGGATAGTGAGTCATGGCCTTTACTCATACGGTCATACTTTTTAAAACTTGATGCAAACTTGCTTTAAAATTCTGTTTCCAGTTTTTATTTCAACTTGCGAGCAAGAAAACAGCTGATTACTATTTTTATGAACAAGTTTTCGTGTTTCATTTGTTTGGAGCCGATGCCATCTTGAGGTGAACTTGCTTTTAATTTGTGTGCAGCCTACGTCTCCGCTATCAATTCACACGAATTTTAACAAGAAGTATATTTGAATA
This sequence comes from Nowickia ferox, assembly GCA_936439885.1. NCBI lineage: Eukaryota > Metazoa > Arthropoda > Insecta > Diptera > Tachinidae > Nowickia > Nowickia ferox. Next base: position 9,175,235 of record OW387027.1, on the reverse strand, counting down.
AATTATAAGAAAAAACTGCAACGTTAGGTCAAAGACCTTTTGCACATTTGACAAATTCTTTTAAATTTTTTTTTTAAATTTCTTTAAATTTTGCCTGCGCAAAGTTTACTTTGACGATTTTTCACTATACCACGAAGTAAACGAACGAGAACCAAAGCAACTTTGCGAGTAGTACATCAAAGTCTGTAATCACTCCCATTCTTTTATCCCTTCTCTCCTAAAAATTCAAAACTTTGCAAGGTAAAATTTGCGTGCACAAATAGGCTCTAATAAACGTTTCCGTATGGCCTAAAAGGGGCAATGCAAACAAATAAGTTATGAATGTAAATATAGAGACGTTTCCATATATTTAAAAAAAACATTTTTCTTGATTCATTAATGTATTGTAAGGTAATGAAAACATCATCCGTAAAATACAAAAGAATGTAAAATTTTTTTTTATTAAAAGCAGTGATGGCGCGGTATCAATTATACCTAAACGATGTTAAATTTTTAGACTTTTCTTCAAAAGAACATAACAACAAAATAGTTTTCAGTTTAAAAAAATACGAGTTCAAAATTATAAAAAAGAAATGGAAAATTTAGTTAGAAAAACTATTAAAAAAATAATAACTAAAAACACTTTAAAACAAAACTTCGAAGTTTCAAAAAGTCTGGCAAGCATGCTTATGATACATTCACAGTGGTATCAGATTGGGGAATTAATTAATCTCCCATTTCGGGATTTTTGTGGTAAATGCCAAAATTGGTTTGATAATTGGGGAATTCGGCAATTTGTTTACGATTCTTAGGGATTTTCATTGTGAGTATGTACATGGTTAAGTAAAAGAAAAAAAACAGATAGGGAGGAGTAAAAGACGGAAGGGCATACTTAAGTCTTATAGTTAAATTGTGTAAAGTAGAAAGGAGACAGGTTAGAGTTAGTAATACAAGCATAGAGATCCGTTTTTTTTTATAAGTTAAACTCCATTTGGGGAGTCAGAGAGAAAACCATACACTGCTCCTGATATAGGAACTTATATTTCTGACTTCCATTTCTGATATCTCGAATAGGTTATTAAAGGATATTTTGCCCAGAAGGCGAAGGCGGTTATACTAAAGAGCGGGACAGAGGCATAATATGTTGTTTTCTTCTTCTTAATTTTTTTTTTAAAGAAATAGGGCAAAATTGAATTCGCAAATTGCAGGAGAATTGAAATAGTAGGCTCGAATCTGTTACTTCTTTTTATTATTTTTTTCTAGCATAAAAGAATTTAATTCACGAAAACAAAACTCGTACAAAATTTTTCAATGCTAAGCGTTGCGTATTGCGATACAAGGCCCTTAATTTATCCTTACCTGTGTGGAGTAGGCATTTTTGTTGTATAAATAAACACGGATTCGAGGTGTAGTCTGCCGTAAAGACTTGAAGGCCGTTTGTGCAACTCCGAACAACATCTTTGTTCCTTGTTGAAACCTAAAAAAATAATGCAAAATATAATAACATTTTTTAATGTTTTAAATAATTGAATTAAATTGATATTTTCGTAAATCAACTAAACAACTTGTCAGAAAAATTTATTTCAAATGGTTGTATTATAGAAACAGCAGTCAAATGATTAATTCACTTGTCTTATGCTTTATTATTATTATTAATGTTAATTTGAACTTAACTTAATATTAAATCTTATTAATATTTATTAAACAAAATTTTTGAACTCAAATACAACTCAGACAATTTTGATACAAATTAGCTAAATTGTAATTTTATTTATGTAATTTTGTTTTATTTAAATTTGTAACAAAAAAAACAAAACAAAAAAAAAAACAAATAGTATATGGGGAGACTGACAGTCACATGATCAGCTAAAAAGAAACATGTTTCGCCATTTTGCTTGCATGTTTAAACAAATTTTGGCCTTAAATCGCAATTTGCTTAACTTGAACTTGAAAACATGACTAAAATTTAAATGACCAATAATTTCAATATACTTTTAGTACACAAACACATTTGAATAAGTTGCATACGAGTACATATACCTACATACATATTTTAACCGGTTTCATTTAATATTAACATTTTTAAATAAAAAGTTTGAATGTACTAAATGAATGCATTGAAAATTTTAAATTAATATTAAATAGCCTTGATGTGTATCATTATTTGAGGTTACATTGCATCAATTATATATATATGTAACTTCTATGTCGATGTTTAAGAAACCGTTTCGATTACAAATGAAAGTTTGGCATTTTTTGAAAGTTTTCAAACATTATATATATAATTAATATCTTTCGAAAGCAAGTAAATAAATGGCTAATTGACAGCTTTACAATTAAGTTCGAACAAAATATGTAAACGTCAAAGTGTGCTGTGAAAAAAATATAGACGAATTGATAACCCTGTCGTTTTTTGTAGTCGATTAAAAAATAACGTAAAACGCAAAACACCCTAACTAATAAAAAAATTCTTTTTTATAAATTCCGTGGTATTTCATCGAAATGATCCCTAAAAAACCAAATCTTCGCGACCAAAATCACAAAGTACACAGAGTTAAAGAAAATGGGTGATGAACAAAGCTTAATTCATCTGCGATACAGGTTCTGCGAGAAAGAAGGGACAACTTTAGTATAATTCTTATTAAGTTGTGAACAAAATAATAAAAACAAACAAATGAAAGAATTTGTTGTAATGAATTAAAAAATATAATGTGAAAAAGTGCTTAAGATTTGTTTCTAAATGATTCCTGATTTAACTTTAAGCATTTTAATTCAGCTACTTAATTCGTTTGGAGACGGCAGCATCATCATCAACACCTGATATTCAAGTACAAACACATATGTATATCAGTATTGCCAGCATCAAATATTTCGCATGTATAAAAATTAAATTAGAGCGTAAAAACAGAAAAATTAATCCATTTATTGTTTACGTCAATTTCGGGATATTATTTGTGTTAAATAATACCAGCAACACTGTATTTGCTCATTGTCGCCAAAGAAATAGAAATTAGTTTAATTGGACTACAACGACGAAATCAACATAGTCAACAACCTGCCGCCCTCTTGCCTTGCTGTATTCTATCCTTTACATTTTGTAGTCGGTGGGTTGCTGCGGTTAATGGATTTAATGCATGTATTGTTGCCATACTCAGAAACAAAATAGTGGCAACATTTTCTGGGCAAAAGTTATAAATGTTGTTAACACACTTTGATTTTATGTGGGAAGAAGAAGAAACTGCCTCATTTTATTATTTACAAGTAGAATATTGAGTGTGTTAAAGGAAAAAGATAAATAATATTATGTGTTTCTTAACACTAAATTATCCTTTATTAGAATTTTGCTTATTGTAACTTGAAATTCTATTTATTTTATTTATTTAAAGTATTTTTTCTTACTTTTATTTATTATTATTTATTTCATGTGTTAAGAGATTATTCCTAAGCAATTTATTTTAACATTCAATATATATTTGAACACATATTCATACGGTCCAAAATCGAATTTGGCAATTGCCACGACAATAATTGCCTAGATTATTGCTCATGTGGACGGCTAGTATTTTTTTTTTATCATATAATTAAAAAAAATATATATATGTTTTACAAGTTAAGTTAAGGTTAATTTAATCTCTAATCTTTACTTAAAAAAATGGCCTTAAGACAATAATTCTGCTGTACAGTATTTTGTGGGAGGATGTTTGTTAAAGTGCTCTGTAGGTAAAATAGATGTATGTACATATTTTTTATAAATCTTTTAGTCACAAACCCAAACAAATAAAAAGGTTTATAAATGTTGGCAAGTTATTAGCGAAAACATTTGTAAGATTCATATCGAAAAAATTAACGTCATATGTATATGTATGTATGTATGGCGTGAAAACTGAAAATAAAATTATAAAAACACGTCTAATTATTTAGATAATCATTATTCTATACATGTATGTACATAAATGTGTTAATTTTTTTTTTATAAGACTTCAATCACAATTATCGTATGCAATTCCGTAGTAATTAAAGGGGTTTTTATTAAGCACTTGCTGGCTGTAAATTTAAATGAAACAAAGTGTACCGGAGATATAATCGATTTTTTTTTATTAGTTTGAAAGGCCTATGGATTTCATTGAGTATGGAATATATGAGTGCGCGCATCCAGAAACCACATGCCATTGGTGTTCATATCATTTAATTTTGTCCCAAAGAAGTTGTTAATTATCGATCTATAGCGCTCGCGACCGTAAAATGGTCGAACTGTTAAAAATTGGAAGTTGGTATTGAAAGACCCTATAATTTTTTTTTTAAATAAATATGACAATTTTTTCTAAAGAACTTATTTGTTTTACCAAGTGAAAATAAGATAAGATTATGAATTCGATTTAATTGAGAAATTTGTTAAATGTAAAATATTAGGGTGGTTCAATGTTACAAGAAAAAAATTGCTCTTTATAGAGCCCGTCTAAGCAAACAAAATAATATAGTGTGTTCTCATTTACTTCGTATCTTCAGTAAGGATTTTGTTGTGTCGGCTATGGATGAGACCCCAAATTTTTTTCACACAAGGCAAAAGAAATATGTAAGAAATTTATAAACTTTTCGTAATAGAGGGAGGGGGTGGAGGATAGTATTTTTCCCGTCCCTGGACCCGTACATTGCTGTTATATGAGCAAACTTTACTTGAAAACTTCTTATTTGGATGCTTTAGCTATTCATTCAAACATGTTTCAAATTGTTTTAGCGAAATGACTATTTTCAAAAAAGTTTATTTTTTTCGAAAATCATAGCCTGTTTCAGACGGCTGTACATTGATATAAATAAAATTGAAATTTAAAAAAAGTGAGGTCAATATTTTTTATGAAAAATAATAAAAAATTTCTTTATTTATTCAATATTTATTTAATTTCAGCTTTATATAAAGGAAATAGGTGTTGAGTAAATAAAGAACTTTGCTATTGTTTTTTAGAAAAAATATAGACCTTGTCATCAAAAATAATAAATAAGGTCGAATAAATTATAATAATAACTGATTATTTAAGACAAAATTCAATCAGGGGCCTACGCTGCATTTCGAAACGAAAGAGAATGCTTTCGAATTTGTATGTTATTAACATTGCAATTCGACAGCATTTCTTTTCGTTTCGAATTACAGAGTAGACCCCCAGATATGCAAATTTTTGAGTGAAAATCCAATAGCTTAAAAAAGACACGCGCGGTTAACCACAATACACAGGAGTTAAATTGTGAGTCCCCTTAATAATATCTTTGACCCACTTTTCGTTACTTACAAAGAATTTTAAATACTATTTAAAAACAAAGAAACGTGCAGACAAGCAGTAGACTATTAAAATTATAATTCATAGTTGCTGCTATCTTATCACAAAAAAAAAAAAGAAAGATATTTAATATAAATGCTTTTATTACGGTCCACCACTCCACTATACTTCAACTGACATTTTTTAATACACAGAAGAAATTTTTCCTGCAATAAACACATTTCATTGAAAAAAAAAAAAATCAAAAATCAATAAAAAGTAATTGAATCAATTAAACTGTTAATTAAATTAATTTTTTGTTTGTTTTTTTTTTCAATTAAACGTGTTTATTGCAGGAAAATTTTTTGTCTGTGTATGGTATTCTCGATAACAACATAACCTGTCAAAAATGTTTGAGTTGAATTTATATAGTGTATTCTAGAGGGATTGGGGGGCTTGGGGTCTACGATAGCCTTGAACTTCGTATTAGCATAATATAACTTATGTCTATGTTTCGAGGCTGGCCATCGAATGTCATTTTTGGTTTTTTCCATTTTCTAATTATTGTATGTACGTAAAAGTTTTCAAACTTTTATCATAGCAAGTTTGAAATTTTTTTATTTTTTTTATATATTTTTTATAACAACTGGACAAATTAAAAATGAAAATAAAGAAACTTTAGTTCATTCAGTCACTTGAATAATTTTAATTAGTTTTTTCTCTCCCCCTTTCTTTTCAGCTAACGATATGTAAATATTTTTTTTTAAATTTCTTTTGATGGTGAAGTTAAGAAATAAATTAAATATTCTCCAATTTCTTTATACAACCAATCCTTGTTAATTTAAAAATTTAATTACCAACTCTTCCATAAATATAACGAAGATACAGACACACCTTCTTAGACGCCAGCACCACTTGTTTATTATGACGTACATATGTACGTATGTATGTTTGTATGTCGTAGTAGACAATCACATCAGTAAATATTGAATGAATGAAATAAGAAACTACAAACAATTCCTTGCAAAATTATTGTAAATAAAATTATATAGCAAATACCTCATTAACAACTGTCTGCTGCGTGTGATGCGTGAATCACTAGCATTCGTGATTAGATTTAAAATTAATCACGCGTGATTGCATTGTTTTCGTTTGCCAATCTGTCATATTCATATTTTCGATAAACTTTCAGGCAACTGGATAAATTTGCCAACCATAATACTAATTTCTGTTGTCAGCTGGCAACGCAATGAAAATGAAATGAAATGCTACCCAGCTTGAACAACCACTCGCAAAAAAAAAATTTTTAAACTACGTTGGTTTCAAAAACAGAAGCACCGCGTAAAAATTCTTTGTCATTCCTAGAATAGCCCTGTATCAAAATGATTTTTGTACGTAAGCATAAGATTTCATGCACAAACTAGAGTAAGAAAACAAAACGAAAGTTGCGTTAATTGAGGTCTTTCTATGAAAAGTTGCATTGACAGGGTCACCAATGTTAAGAATTTAGGTGTTGCGAATATCGAGGTGTTGCGCTTATCTAGGGTTGAGTTAACCGAGTCTGCACTGTATATTTTTCTAAAGAACAAAGTTAAGATTTTGCCCTTCATAAGGATATAGCTGCCTGACTAGACGATACTCTTATAATAGCAAGGACAAAACTTTGAAAGTACTAATTTATATGTGCATTCCGATTATCAATTTAAAGTCTTAAATTAAGAGTGGTGGCATTCATAATCAATTGTTATTAAAGTTGTATATATAAAAAAACAGGCTTGAAAACAAGTTTTCAAGCGTCCAATTCATTTTGCCTTTAAACCTGAACACTCCGAATAAATTACTGTCACTTGCAGGGATTGACTTAAGCACTGAACACATTTACCGACTTCAGAATGTCAAGGATAGAATACACATGTTTATAGCAGAATTATTACTTTCACTACAGCATGGCAACACTTCGGCAGGTTGTTGTACATGCTGATTTTGTCGTTGTAGTCCAATTAAACTAATTTCTATTTTTTTTGGCGCTAATGAGGAAATGAAAGTGTTGCCAGTATAATACAAAAAGTTGATTGAATGATATCTTACAATTATTTAATATTATTTGACAGAAAGTCCATTCCGAAATTAATGTTAAGCGATAAATTGATTAATTTTTATACTTTTACGTTGCAACACGTTGTATAAGTATATTTTAAAAAGAGTAATTATATTTTTGCAAATTCGAAATATTTGAAGGTGGCACCACGAAGTATGCATTTATACATGACTATCAAATGGTGATGATGCTGCTGCCGTCTTCAAAATACTTAAGTGGCTGGCTACAAGGCGACAAATGCTGTCTGCTTCATTATTTTTTTTGTGTGAAATAAAATTACACTATTTTCTAAACTCAAGGTCACAAACATTTCCAAGACGTTGACTACGAAAATCTTGACGTTTTTCTAATAGATTAAAGGAAACATGTACAAACTTTCTTTAATCTGTTAGAAAAACGCCATGATTTACAACGTCAACGTCTTACACAAACAGGCTGTTAATTTGTGTTTTTCTTTCGATATTTGGTTACTTTGGCCTTCTTTAGAAAATAATACACATATTTTCTTTTGTTAGCAAAATATTTTAATGCATAAAACTCATGTGCTTCTTAAGTCGACTTGGCCGTTGTCGGTAATGACCACAGATGTACTCGTATAACCCAGCAAACATTGCTGCTTAACTTTTGAAAAATAAAATTAATGTAAGAATGAGTATAAGCAAAAAATAAAAACACACGCTCATATGCAAATACACGCATTAATTTTAAAGCACATACATCCAATAACTATATATTTATACTCATTTATAAAATCACGCAACACAAACAACTATAACTAAGATTTATAGACTGTGTGAGCTGCAATTTTACACATGAGTATAAAAATACTCTGACTATTAATCGGCTACACATGCGTATATACAAGGTTATTTTATTAACACACACACATAAAGCGTGTTTTGAAACAGCCACACATACACCCACAAATTTTTCATTAAATTTTATATACCCATGTGTATGTACAAGGTGTCCCGAGTATCTTGTGTATATTTTTTGTCCAATTAAGTATCCATGGCCTGAGTGTAAACATACTCAGACTATAAGTATAAGAGAGTCAATGCGCTTGATACGCATGTTGCTTTCTAATTTTTGGTAGTAGCGTTTTTTAGTTTTTTGGAATCGGCTGTAGCCCAAGTTGCTTGGGAGAAAATATGTGAGCGTACGAATTGTTTGCGCTACAATTGTGATTATATGTACTCAGATACTAAAATTAAGACTATTATGTACATGTGTATATTTTTTTTTGAGTACTCATTGTCATTCTCCAGTGTCAGTTCGAAAAGGAGTTCACCAGACAAGAAAATATCGAAGTTGACAACTACAGTGATAAAAGAAATACAAGATTAAATTAATTAAAAAGTATGTACATAGTATGTACATATGTACAATGTACATTGTACATGCTTATGTGTACATCAATTAAAAAAAAAGACCATCCCCCTTGATAAAAGTATTGGCCTTCATTTAAGATGATTTGTGAGTTTTAAAAAAAACCAAGTTTTTTTCCATTATTAATGGCTGGACGGACTGTTTTTCGAAGCTCATGGAAATAAAGATAATTTTGCTTTTGCAAATTTTTTAAAATAAACTGGCTTTATATGCATACATACTCGTACATAGTTCCCTGCAAATAAATCTATTTATGATTGTATTTTATGGATGTATGTACGAGTATCTATGCATGTACTCGTATATCTGTGCGTGTAAAGGCGAGCCCCTTTTATTTAATGTATTTGTGCAAGCCACTTTATGTGTGTCTATTTAATTAATTTTTATTATATTTTTTAACGTTCTGATTGTTTGCTAAAATTTTTTGATAAATTTTAAAATAAATTTCTTTTATGAACTTTAGACTTTTGATTTAAACTTGAATTGAATTTTATGGAAAGAATAGCGCGTGTTTGTAAGGAAAATAAATATGTATACATAAGTATGTATGTATATACATATGTATGTATAACTTAATTATTTTAACTCAACTGTTAAGTATACTGTGCAATAACAAATCAGACCGTCTTGGTTTTCTTGCATAGTACAAATGCATTGTGGCACCTGATATGACGAAGAAGAGTCGGCCCATCCCTTCTCTGTGACCTTTTTTTGAATATTTTGCTTTTGCTGTAGTTTGCGTAATGTAGAGCGAAATGGGTTCTTTGTTCACTAACTATCCCAACTAAGCCTATTCTCAAACATCTCGTATGCAGTTAAAAAAATGGGAGGCATATAATGAAAGCTCTTGCTTGTACTTACATGTGTAGCTTTAGTTCAATTCTTCCAACAAGCATTATACAGAAAAAATTTCATTTTGTATTCCATTACTAAATCCAAAAAATCAAATAATATTTTAACTGAAATAAAGCCAACAATAAAATTAAAAACTAAATCGAAAGTAAAAATTTAATAAAATGAAAAACAAAATTTTTTGTTTATAAAAATAGTCACCTGGGCAGTTGAGACCACATAATATGGATTCGCCTTGTTGTGAACTGACAATTTTTTTGAGTGAAAATATTTTCAGATAAATTTATAAAGCTAAATTCGATCGCTAAAATGCTGAACAAATACAAAATTTAAAATATTTGGCGATGACATAAAACAGTAAAATTTCAGCAGATTAGATTTCTAAACCTTTGTCTGACTTAGCAATACACGTTTGAAAATTGTATTCGAAGCCGAAAATCGATAAATCTACGTTATAGATTTTTATGTATAGAGATTTAACTTTAGCGCGTTGCAAATTACGGGGCCTGATAACCGTCTTTACTCTTTATTTAATACATTAAGGGGCAATTTTTGGGTTCGAGATTAAACTTAAGTTTCTAATTAGCGAATACAAAAATTAACTCAGTCCCGGTTCACACACGTCAACTTTTAATTCAGCTGACAAAAAAAAAGTGAAATTTGTATTGCCTTCTCCGTCTTTCTTACAGGTAAATTAAGAGTTGATTAACAAAAGTTGACGTGTGTGAACCGGGACATAGTCTCACATCAATTCAATTACCATACTGGGGAACAAAATAGTGGCAACATTTTCTGTGCAAAAGTCACAAATGTTATTAAGACGCAATTTGCACTGTGCCTTTTCTGCTTGAGCCTGTGCAGGCAGGCTTTTTAAGTTTGTTTGTTAGAGGGGGTGAAAAGTTTGCGGGGTAAAACCAAAGGCACGTAATGAAAATTCGAGGGGATTTTTGACTTTTCTCTTTGCCCTTTTCGTACTCTCAGCATTTATCTAATATATAAAAATAAGTCGGGTTTTCCTTCCTGACGCTATAATTCCATAACGCACGAACCGATTTCCACGGTTTTGCATTCGTTGGGAAGGTATCGGGCTCCGTGAGGTTTATAGCAAAGAAAATTCAGGGAAAATTTCAAGAGAAAAGCAGGAAAACAGGGAACATCATTTTTTACATACAGCGCCATCTCTGATACATAGCATGTACTACAACGGCGCAAGTACGTGGTGTGTGAGTATACTTCACGAAAATAAGTACGTTTCATTTTGTTTCATTTTAAGTAGATGGCGCCGGTGCGTGATACATTGTTTGACAGTTTGTAATACAAAAATTCAAGTATGTTGCATATTTTAAGACGCTAGATTATATATCTTCTATATATATAAAATCGCAGTGTGTGTTTGTTATTAACGCATGATTTGTGGAACTATAAGACATGTGAAGCTGAAATTTTCAACACAGATTCGGGTCAATACCGGGTAGGTTTTCGTTTGTCCGTTGTCTTATACTGCATTACTCAAACAGTATGTGTTAGAACTCTCATACGGTTCATACTGATATTATAGTTAATATATTTATGTAACTATTTAAATTATTTTACCGACGATTGGTTAACGATTACCATTACTTTTTGAAAACTTTACATGTCTAATTATAAAAATAGCCTGCCATAACCCCCAAACAAGCTTAAGCACAATAATTTTCAAACTTAATTTTTTTTTACCAAAAGCGATTATTTGCGATCGCAAATAATCGATTTTCGTCAAAAAAAGGAGGCCAAAAATGTGTCGTTTAAGTTTGTTTTGCGGTTATGGCTCGATATATCGTGAATGGTTAAGCATAGATTGAAAAATACAAATTTGCGGCGTTGGAGGGCTAAAATTAATTAGCTTCAAGAATAGATTTGTCGATTGATTTACACTTGGCACACACCGCTACCAGCAGGGATGGATCACAATTTTTTATGCATAAATAATTTAATGGACTAAGAAAATGTTTCATACAATTATTTATTCGGATATATATAATACAATAATTCATTACTATTCTAAGACATCTTTGTGTTAAGAATAATCTAAATATAATATGGAAAAAGAGTGTAGCAAATTACAATTTAAAACAAAATTTAACAAGTGGTAATAACAAGTGATTTTATAAAAAATACAAGTAAAAATTTAAGTGCAATAGATGGCTTTAAGAAAGATTTATATAAATTGTCTATTTTTAATTTAGATTTTATATTAAAAAATTTTTAGCGGTTTAATTTGAAAATATATATTTTTTTCATTTCATTTGCAGTGTTGGTTTTATTTATTTATTGAATTCTGTACTTATTAGTCATTAATGTTTGATTTTGAGTTTTTGTTAAATTGTTAAAGACGGCAATTACAAAATTTTTAACAAAAGTGAATGGAAAACACGTTAATTAACCACAATTTAATTTAAACAGCTCCACTGCAAACATTTCACAATAAATATTTAACAATATTTTGATATACTTAACAACTCTTTTATATATACATACATACATATGTACTACATACATGTATAAAAAAATACATATACATACATACATACATGTCTATACATATGTATACATGTATGTAGTACATATGTATGTATATGTATTTTTTTTAAAGAATATACTAATAAAAATAAAAGCAAACAAGAAAACACAATCGGTCAATGACAGCAATAAAATACTCTACGTATTTATGAAACTGTGCGTAGGACGCAAAAAAATTCAGTAATTCATTGATATTCATTGAAAGATATTTTTTTCTTGCAATCATGATTTTTTTTTGGCAGAAGCTACATATGTGACAGTGCATAGAGAAAGGGACCTAAGGGTAAAAAAAAATCAATTTTAATTTTTTTTTTTTTTTGATGTGGACAACATCTGAGCATCGAATGAGACCGATCCCATGCCGAAAGTGTTCCCTCCCAGAGATATGCGCGTTATATTCAGTGATGGTACACCAAAGATGCACGTATTTAAATCTTTAAAATGGCTCTCCTGAACAAAACCGGTTTTTACCCTTAGGTCCCTTTCTATTTTGCGCGTCACATATGTAAATTTATCGCGGGCGGCACAAGTTACACAACTGAACTCACGAACACACGACTTCCAGCTACGTAATTATTTTGTAGATGGCATTACCATCACCAGCACCTGATATTCAAGTATAAATAATTATTTCCGTGGTGCCATCTTCAAGTATTTCGCATTCATTAAAATAAAATTACTCTATTAAAATTTACTTATATCACGTAAAAGTATAAAAATTAATCAATTTGTCTCTATTAGTTATTTCGGGATATTCTTTCTGTCAAATAATATGAAATAATTGTAAGATATCATTCATTCAACATTTTGTATTCTACTGGCAACACTGTATTTGCTCATTTTCGCCAACAAAAATCTATATTAAATGAATTGGAGTACAACGACAAAATCAGCATGGACAACAACCTGTCGCGGTGTTGCCCTGTTGCCTTGTTGCCTTGTTACGTTCAAAATAATCATTCTCATATAAAAATGTGTATTCTATCCTTGACTTTTTGTGTCATCATACCAATAAGCAAGAGTAGTTTTTAATTTTAGAAAAATTTCCGAGCCTAATCAATTTTTAATTAAAAACAAATACGTGCAAGCATATCGCTCATTTACTCAAATAACTTCATAACTCAAAAAATGGAATTTTCAACCCAGTGACGCAGAATTAATTCTTATATCCTTCTTTCATATTGTGTAAAAATTTCATACAAATATCTGGTGTACTAAACTCTTGAGAGAAAAATAAAATTTTCTTTTTCCATTAAGTTGTGTGTAAATTGAAAACTTCAAACTAGTTTTCTGGCCAACTGGCTTATTTGAGTTATAGCATTTTTTGAGTAAATGAGCGATATGTTTGTATGCATGCATGTATGTAATAATATTTTATTAGAAATATTATTTCTGATTTACAAATTTCATTATCAATATTTAATAGCTGTCTGTGTCTTACTTCTCTTGTCTTTAAACGTTTCGCTTGGAATCTGGACTTTGACAATTGAGCATGTCAATGTTTTATGCATTTACATACATACGAGTACATATATGTACATACGTACATATATACATATACATATGTATATGTACGAGTACATATTTTATAATTTATACAAATAAATGGAAGAAATAAACTGTCTAGTGCTATTGAAAAACATTTCTTCAGAGTGTGAATTCTTTTCTCTTTTATATTTATTTGAAACAAATAATGATAACATGTGTTTTTAAAAAAACAAAAAAAAAATGTAATAAAATATTTTTGAGTAAAGAAGATAAGATTATTTTGTTGAGTTAATTGTTTGTTTTTCATTATATCAGTTCAAGGAAAAAGTGCAAGAAGTTTTTATTTTAAGTATTGTATCTTATTAAAACAAAAATACGGCCTTAGAAATATTTTTTTTATACTAATTTATGGTTTCCCCTAATCGACGCACAGTAGGGCCAAAGCCCATTTTTTCACCGATCAATTCATATCTCCACAACAAAAATAGTTAAAGTCACTAAATTTTATATGGGTAGCTCTTAGAACAGGAAGGGGAAAACGGTTACCCCCCATAAAAAGTAATTATTAATGAACTAATAAACATGATTTTGTTTTATAAGAAATACCGAAGCAGGAACAGAATGCAGCTAAACAGTGCTTAACCAAAAAAAAAAAAACAAAAATTAATAATTTTTTTTATTTACGCACGCTCCTGATGAATTTGGATATGAATTTTTCAAAATTACACCACGATAACGCGTGACTCATGCTTAACTCAAGCGTAATAAATCATGAGATTTGTGCATTTCTAATAAAAGGACATAAAACAACGACTAAAACAGCTATGGGTAAAAAAAAACGAGTGAGGCTTTTACTATTTCGTACATAACTTCTGAGTGGCGTTGGCTGAAGAATTTAGCACGTTGACTACAAAACTGAAGGTCCTGGGCTCGAGACCGGTCTCCAACAATCATTAAAAAGATAACAACAGCACAAATTTTTCTGATGTGCACTAGTGTCCCTTTGTATCAGTTGTTGTAGGAAAGTTCTAGTGATGAAGGCATAGACACTGGTCACTGAACTACACTGGCTTCAGCGGATGCTAATCCTAATGTAACATCAGAGCCCTTCCTTCGTCGGTGTTGTGCAGCAAAATCATCGGCGAAGTAAAGTAACCAATAAAATGGCTACTAAACACAGCTTTAAAATTTAATACGCCTCATTGACACTAGAGGCGCTGCAGCGCTGCATTATTAAATACGTGCAAAAAGCAGAGTTCTAAAAGAATGAAGCTTTCCCCTATCTCTTCCTTCACCACCTGTTTTCTCTATTACTAACCCTTTCATATCACCCTCTCTCACTATCTTCTCTTCGACACACAGGTAGCACAAAGGGAGCATTGTATTGTGCCCAAGTGAGCTGGACTCTACATTTCACCCTTCCTTACCAGAAGCCTGCTAACCTAACCTAACCTTCTGAGGCGCATACATTTTTCTACCTTCAAATAAAACTAAAATTAAATTCTTTGCTTAATTGGGTCCTATTAATAACTTTATGTCCACTTAAGCTGTGAAAATCCATTTTTTGCACCTCCAATAAAAACATTAAATACAATAGCACTTCTACAAATAATTTTTGTAAAAATTTTAAACAAAACATTTGAATAAATACGTGAACGTAATGGTTTCAGCTAAATAGGATTTAATTATGCGAAGTTTTTAGCTATTTTCTGCTTATTTTTTCAGTTTTCTCTCACAATGTTCAACGCGTCGTTACAACTAAACCATTACCTATTTAACATTAAATTTTTGCCTAGTAATGTAGAATTTGATGCACTTTAAAAGCAAGTATGTAATTTGTTTTCACGGTGGTCGAACTTTTTATATACATATTTTTTAAATTAATCCGTGAAATGATCGCCTTTGGCTCCTACGTGCGACGTGATCTTTGGTCTGTTCGTGCAGCGTATCGGTATATGAAACTAAGTATGTACTATATGTGTTCTTTACATCTGAGTTGTAGAAAATATTAAGGTAAATATATTTTTGTGTAACATAGTAAGAGGGTTAATTCCACATACATACATAACGGTAATTGTTTGCTCTATTCTAACAAATCATGAAAAGAGGGAGGTAGGGCTAGCATGAAATGTTCTATAAAATGTGTGCCATTAAATTTTTGGAAATTTTGTTTTGGGAAATGTGCGAATTTAATTAAATTAGTTATGTGAACTGTTGAAAAAATTACTAATACTACGTAACGTCACTCCTCATCTCAACTTCGACCAGTCAAGCCCTTTCTCTACTACACTTTTCTTGAACTACAGAACAGCTTAAGATCAAAAAGCATTCATACACGTGCATGCTTTTATATGTAAATATACATCATAAAGTGCGTCTGTTATTATTAATTTGCTCAATTGATTGGATGAAATAGAAAAATTTATTTTTTTCAATAGTAAAAAAAAGCCGTACAAAAAGCCACAACATGCTGGTCCAGTGAAAAACAATAACACATACATACAAACATAATAATAATAATAACAATAGAACTAAACGTTCCCTGCAGAAAATGCGAATAGTGAAATTGTAGTGATGTAGTGACTACTGACCAATTGTACCCCAGACAATGTTTTTTGCTATAGACATTTAGAATGTACGTGTCATTGAAAAGCAACTACTGAGTTGGTACTGCTGAGTAGGTATTTTTTTTGGGACCATATCGAGACATTGGAAAGAGGTAGTCACTAGTACATTTTAGTAATTCTAATGATAATAAAACTGAATATTTTATTAAAAATTTTTGTTTTAATAAAAAAAAAATACATAAAAAAGGGAACATTCGTTCAGCAAGTAAGGATTAAGTTTGCTGTTTGTATTAAATATAAATGAAAAATTCAAGGTTCCGTCGAATTATTAAAATCAAACACTTAAATATGAACCCGGACTTACTGGACAGGACTTTTTAACTGATCCGACAAAATCCTCTACAGGCTCATAAAAATTTCCACAATTATTTCATTTTAAACTATTTTTATTTTTATAATTACAAAATGGATTGCTTTGTATTTGTCTTTTGCAATTTCTTTTTATTTTTTTTTTAATTATTTTTTAATACATTTTTTTATTTGTTTACGAAATCAATACGTAAACTAATTTTCATAAAAACTTGAATTTTGCTTGAAGCCACTTGTATTTTCAACAAACCAATAAAACATTAAAAAGAAGCATAGTTGTGTGTATCTGACAAAATATTTTCTACGCATCAAAAACAATGTTAATATGTAGACGCTCGTTTGACAATGTCACCAATATAGTCGACAAAAGTGATGACTTGGGGACACTTAACCCCATGTTTTCTGCAGGGGTTTTTAGGAGAAAAAAACAAACACTCACACACACACACAAATAGTAGAAATAAACATTTTAAGATTTCCTTTCTCCCATTGGATTCATACGATAGTGATAAAAATATAAAAAAAAAACAAAAAAAAATTATTCCATATACCCTCGTGATATTGTTATGTTGTCATTTAAATGCAATGAATTAACTGAAACTACACAAAAATACAAAATATTTCTAATAAAAGAAAATATGTATGAAAAATATGTACAGTCACACATATAATTACACGTTTAAAAAATTGAGATTAAGAATTAAATCTATATATAGTATATGTATGCATATAAATGCATATTTATTTCGCCATTTAAAATTAAAGTTAAATAATTCAAATTCATAAAGAAGACAAAAAATACTTTCGCAGTACCAGTACACGACAATTGCTTTGCTAAAATTGTTTTACATATTTCCGCTTTATTCTGAATAAATCTAATATGCCCTATTTATTTGCCCGCAACTGTATGTATAATGGAAATTTTTATATTCTTTTATTTCATAAATGGGTCACCGCACTTGCAAATTCAGAAATAAATTTCAATTAAAAACATCTAGTTTTTCAAAAAAAAAAATTTTTTTTTCTAGGTGGTACGAGTACGTAAATATGTGTATATGTACGAGTATGTTTGTTTTATCATTTAAATACATACCCTGCAGGAGAGTAGGCGATAATTGTCTAAAAGCTACTAGAATAGCAAGAACTAGTGCAAAAAGTGTTAAAGTTGTTGTGTAAAATTACTAGTGCTGATGAGTACTAGTATATGAAGTAGTAGTACCAAGGCACCACATTTCAAAATTAAATATATGAAAATTGGTATCATAAAATTATTACTGCCTTATTCATAAAATATATTTCAGGTTTATTAAGCGCTTATTTGACATATTTCTATGGGAAATTTGTCAAATAAACCTGTAATAAACATAAAATATTTTTTATGAATTAGACCGTTAAAATTTTAGGTTCATCTAAAAATAATTATAATTAAATAATTGTAATTACTCTTTTAAATTTTTGAATTTTGCTAAATAATGACGAATTTTAACTAGCAGTTGTCACTGGATAACAAAGGAACAAAACCACAAATTTTATAGAATTTTTCTTTACAAAACAACTGGTAATAACTAGTGCTAAACTAGTACCAATGACACTAGTAATTTTCTAAACACACTCAATACCTAATTTAAGCATTAAGATGGTATGGGAAAGCTTGCAGTTGGGTACTACTGGTGGTGATTGCTGTACTAGTAAAATGCTAGTTGGACAGTAGTTCGATCTCTCCTGCAGGGTATGTATGTACATATGTTTTTATCACAAAAATAAAAGAAGAATTCGAAAGAAAGCGCATACATATGTACATACATATTTGATATTTTATCTATTAAATACAAATGAAAGACTAAATAATAGAACTTGGAAATTCCTAAACCGCTGTAAGGTGGCACTCAAAAAATTTTGTTCAAAGCAATCCTCAATCAATGAAACTAAATGTATGATTACACTGAGCAAATATTCGAAGAAATGAGTGTATCACAAATGTTTACTTTAAATCAGAGATAAGCAAAAGGCCGCCCATGAGCACTTCGTTATGCTCTTATTTTCACGTACAATCGTACAAGCATGCATTTTACTCTGTTTCATGTTGTATGTATATGTATGTGTTTGCCTAGCTTTGATTTAAGCCAGGCCGGCTTAACTCTTTTTTTACTCTGTTTCATGTTGTATGTATATGTATGTGTTTGCCTAGCTTTGATTTAAGCCGGCCTTTTGCTTATCTCTGCTTTAAATAAAATAAAATAAAATCAGTCTAAGGTGACCCCTTGTTACCATACTTTCAATAAATTTCATACATTTTGTAAACAAAACTACAAAGAAAAATAAGCACAACAGAAAATAAAACAAAAAGTAGAGATCATTTCAAGTTACTGTCGACGATGTTATTATGGGCTTTATTAATTTGGGAGCGATTTTCCTGAAGTTGCAGACTTTATTCTGTTTCATCATTAATCATTTATTTGCAAGTAAAGCTGTAAATTGTTGCCACATTTTTGTTTTCATTGCGACTTACTAATTAGGGTGCCCCTGTACCTGAGTGATAGCGATGCTAACCTCTCAGTCCAGAGGTCGTGGGTTCGATTCCCGCCATAGACCCTGGGTGTTTTCTGCAGACAAGCTAATCGCTTTGCGGGGTTGTGTTTGTTAAAAAAAAAAAAAAAAAAAAACTATTCACGATTAATGCACTATTTGCAAATAAAACGCTTGAGGTTGCCACACTTACAAATGTTTCCTAATAAAAAACAATA
This sequence comes from Nowickia ferox, assembly GCA_936439885.1. Classification (NCBI taxonomy): domain Eukaryota; kingdom Metazoa; phylum Arthropoda; class Insecta; order Diptera; family Tachinidae; genus Nowickia; species Nowickia ferox. Next base: position 9,155,941 of record OW387027.1, on the reverse strand, counting down.
AATGGAAAAATATTGCACAAAAAACATTGATAAAAGAAAATAATGACAATAAAAACAAATTGTTATTTTTTATTTTATAGATTTACACTATTTTTTTTTGTAGACATGAGTAATATTTCTATAGAAGTGCTACCAAGTTTTTATACATTTACAATGCCGTATAAACATTTAGATAATTTATTTGCAAATAGTGCGCATTTAAACGTAGTAACATACTATGTCCAAAATTACAAAAGTACCCATTTTCTAATTATTGAAAATGGTTCGACAATTTTACAATTTTGTTATTGATTAAGCGAATCTTTTTGTAACATGTCAGTTAAAAATCTGTGCAAATATATTTTAATAATATTCTTTTTATGGCATATTAAATTTCTGAATTAAGAAAAAAAATTGTCTTGTGATTAAAGTCGCTTGCCGCAAAACAAATTGTTAGTTTCAAAGATAGTATTTCAAATCTTAACTTTGTGTATTAAATGCACACAGTTAGAGACTAAAGTTTAACTACACATCTCAATTTAAAGTTTCGCCGCAAATTTGTACCATGCAGTTTTATTTGTCTGTAATAAATATAACAAAAATAATAATATAATTTTTATACGTACATTAAAGTAAAGTGGATTAAAGTTTAAATACATTTTGAGACATTTTACATTTACTTTTATTTTATTTTTAAAAATTACCGTTGTGTTTGAACTGTATTAAATATTTATTTTTACATTTATTATTTATCAGCAAAGATATATAAATAAAACTGCATGGTAGAAATTTTCAGAGAAACTTCAATTTTCTTTAAACTACAGATTTGGGATATCACTGACTATATTAAAAAAAAAATAATAATAAATACTCATATAACAATAAATTCGCAATACTAAAAAATTGTTACAACGAAAATCTTAATGACCCATTAATGAATAATCAAGCTCTTTTCGTACGCTTTTGTCTTACAAAATATAATTAATAAATTTAAAAAATATTCATACACACATACACACACATGTATGCGTGTATCTATTTACGAGTATGTACATATAGCTACTGCAAATGCCGGGAATCGTTAAGAAAATTTAAAATTAACAAATTGATAGACTCATATTATGAAATTGTTAATTGTAAATGTCGTCAAATAACGTCATAATTCAAATAAATTGTACTCGTATTCACTACACAAAAACAAACTTATTGCAAGTGCGATTTACGACACAGTCAGTTATACAATAAGCAATTTAAAATTAAAAAAAAAAATAAGGAATCGGCATAAAACGAAATAGAAAGAAAATAATGGAATTATTTAAAACGAATTAAGTTTGATGTATAAAAGTTTATCATGCAATTGTGGTGTTGAGGAGAATTCATTAACACTACAAGATAAGCATTGATTATATATATCGCACTTGCTGCTCTAAAGTATAAAGAGGGTTGACTCAAAAGTGACAAATCCTCAGTAGAGGCAAAAAACTTTGAAATATACTCTTTATAAATATAACGAAGAGGTATAACTCTACGTGGCTTCCCGATTTATGCAGGCAAACAAGGAGGTATACAACTGAATTTTTTTTGCGTACTCTTTTGCAATGGTTGTACGAGTATTTGGCGAGTGAATATCATTTTACTACAAAAGGTGAAAATTGGAGAATTTTTAGTTGGCCGCCTTTGCAGGGACAAGTGCAACATGCAATTTCAGAACAAATCTAGTGAAGCGCCCCCAAATGTAAAAAGAAACTATCTTAAGTGATTGAAAATTGAATTATAAGAAAAAAAAGTTATGTAACAAAATGCTGGGAAACACAAATTTACGGAGTTACGGACCCACAAACTTTTGGCATTTGCAAATTTTTGATTCAGTATAACAATATGGGCATCATGTGGAAGCTTATCAAAATTAATAGATGGTAACCATATTTTCAACGAAAATCTAGATTTACTCGAGATTTTTGTTTGATATTTTTTTCTTTTTAAGAAGTCTAAAATGGAGCAACTCCAACCTCGTTGCGGAAAGATTTTATAGACTTTTTTAAACACATCGCGCGAAGCGATTAGCTTTTCTGCGGAAACACCCAGGCTCTAAGGCGGGAATCGAACCCACGACCTTTGGACTGATAGGCTAGCATCGCTACACTCAACCACTGGGGCACCTCAGCCCTGCATAGCCGGCCTTCGGCTGCGAACATCGCGCTTGTTACTAAAAATTATTCACATTTACATTATAGAATATCATCGGCTTTTAATGGGTTAACAAATTTTAAAAACTTGAATACTTACAAAAACTTTCTAAACGATAACACTATTGCCATAATGCGCTCAGAAATCTAATGTACAATCCCATTTTTATGTGAAAAGTTCAGAGGACCAAAACTCGGAAAATATGAGTTTCCGAGAATTTTGGTACACAACAGTTTTCTTAGAATTCAATATTCTATTACCTAGAATATTTTTTATTATTATTTAGGGTGCTTCACTAAACTGTATTTAAGCCGCAAGTTCTTCTTAAATGTAAAATTAGAGTACTGTGACAACATTGAAAACAAGAGTCGGAGGACGGACATTCGGCGTTATCATATTAATGTTATGAGTACATTCAAATTTTGGTAAACAGATGTTGTACTGACGTTAGTTGTACCTGCAGACCATCGTAGCAACGTCGTGCTGATTGTGTTTTTCTGCCTGGGTATTAAAATCTTTCTCATGTAAATTTTTTTTTTTTTAATATTTCCCATAATCGTATTTTTTCTACAAACGAATACAAAAATGTAAAACATGCAACGTATTTGTCAGAAAAGAAATCGCTACAAGCTTAGTGCAACCAAACCAGCGTTTAAACTTGCACGGATTTATGTATTAGCCCTTATTAGTGGTATGATATACAGTCAAACCTCGATAATTCGTACTCCGTTAATTCGAAATAAAAGGCTGGTCGCTTGAGAAAAACTCTTTAATTCGCAAAAGTCCCATACATTTTAGTCCCATCGTTAATTGGTTTTTCTTATTCAATCTGATGAGATTCTAAATTCCCTCTAAATAATACTTGCTCATAAGGAACCTCTTATAATTCGTAATAAAAATCAGTATCAGTATCAGTTTTGAAAAAAATACAAAGGTAACACTTTTTACAAGTTTGTTTACAATTTCCGTTGGTTTTCATTCCGAAAATGTTTGTGTTTCTTCAGAATAATTTGTTTGTAATTTTTGTAAAGAAAATCACACCTCATTAAAGTCAAACTTATACAGCTTTTTTACCCGACTGCGCTTATTGTATTGTGTTTATAAGCCTATGTATGTGTGTTCATTTGCGGCACTATATAAACCGAACGCGTGAACCGATTTTGATGATTCTTACATCAGTCGATTTGTCTTAATCCTGGAAGTGTCACAAAAGATATGACAGTAGTCAAAACTCAATATGGCGGCCAACAGACGCCATTTTGTAAATACGAAAAAAATTAAATTTTAATTACTACTTGTTTAGGGCTCCGTACACCAAAGGTGATATCGCTACGATGTCCGTCCGTCTGTCTGTCTGCCACAGGCAGTTTTGTCGACAACCGTAAGAGCTACAGAACTGAAATTTTCACAGATAATGTAAATCTTTGGCAGCTACAACAACAATTATATGACAGTTAAAAATTAAATAGTGTTCTAAAGCGAGCAACGAAAAATTTGAAATGCTAATATAATATAGACAAGTATATGTACATATATGTGTAAACACTTGAAAATTTCAAAATTAGTGTATTTTTATGCAGACTATAACAAAAAAAATAATCAAAATTAAACAGTATTCTATCTTTGAAAAACGCTAAAACTAAAAAATCCCAAAATTTAAAAAAAAATGGTTAAAAGAAACATCGCAAAAAACCGCATAAATTAAAAATACCACCAAAAATAAAACAAATCGCTAAAATGCAAAAACATCAACAAAAATAAAAAGGTTGCCAAAAACAAAAAAAAAAAAAACGACAAATACCGACAAAATCGCCAAAAGGATAAAAGGGCCATAACTGAAAAATTGCCAAAACTAAAAGACTATCAAAAACCGAAAAAATTGCAAAAACTAAAAAAGCGCTAAAACGAAAAAAAACGCTAAAGCTAAAAATATACGCGCTGAAACTAAAACATCGTTAAAACTAAAAATATGTATGTATTGTAAAATAACAAAAAAAGATCTCCAAAAACCAAAAAGAATCACTAAAACGAAAAAAGGGCCGAAACTGAAAAATTGCTAAAGCTAAAAAAATCGCCAGAAATTGCTGAAACTAAAAAAAAAAACAAAACATTTGTTCTAAATGCCTACATCAGGTAAGATATTTGATTATATAGGCTACAGTTAGTGCAATAAGTATTAAGCCTATAGTACACGGTTGCATTTTTTAAAAATACTAGTAGTGGCTACATGCCGTAAAATTTTGATAGTATTTTTGTTCCAAAGTACAAATGTGGCACATGTAGCCGAATCGAACACATTTTCTGAGGCGGCACATCTGTAAGCATATGAATATCTATATACGTGTACATATGTAGCTTCGCGATGAGGTCAAAATTACGTCAGAACCATATGCGCATGTGGTTTTTTTACATGCCGTGTACTATAGGCTTTACATATGTAGTGTTCGTACGGAACCCTTTGTATTAGAGTCAAAGTTTCACTTTACTGAAATTATTTTTATTTGAACCTCGTTAAATCCAAATCTCTTTATTTCGAAAACTCCTATAGTCGGTCCCTTCGATTACCAATTATCGAGATTCTACTGTATTTAAAAAAAGAACATTAAAAATCATTCACAAATTGTACTTTCCTTGCACAGACAGATAACCTTTGCAAAAATAATTTAAATAAAAAAAAAAAAAAAAATATGTGAATTAATAACAAATGTCAAAAGTACACACTAATTCTGATGTGGACGTACATTTATTTACATACATACAGTGGTGGACATTAGGTTAGCACACTTCATATATGTTACATTCATAAAGGCATTTTTTTAGTTCTCAAAAATGCATGTACATAAATATGTACCCATAAATGCTGTATATGGTGAGAACAATATATACCGTTATTTTTTCTTGTTTCTCTTCTGTGATTTTTGTTTTAAGTTGATTTAGTTGCAAATAATAAGTAATCTGAGCTGGACAGCATTTTAGCACATTTTACAAATTTTGATATATTTCTTTATTTTTCGCCTTTAAAATCTTAAAGTGGTAAGTTTTATAAATGCTTTAGTTTAAAAGTTTAAATAAAATAAATTAGACATGGCTAAAAGCAAGTGGTGCACAGAGACGCAACGTCAGACAATTCAGCAAATGAGCTCGAGAGGAAGCACCTTTATTGAGATTGCATCAATTTTGAACTGCTCCAGGAAGATGGTCTATAACGCATTACATCATATTCAGATTTATGGAACGCACCAGGTATTAGACCTGGATAAACCACCCGAAGGGAGGACTCCTTTATTTATAGAGCCTCAGTTGCAGACCCATTTAAAATGTCGAATGAAATAAAAAGAGAATTTTCTATAAAATTTGGTATTGACATCTCTTCACGAACAATTAGAAGAAGATTAAAGATTAAAGAAACTTGCGCGGCTGTATCGTACAACATAAGCCACTTGAAGTCTCGAACTTCTCTGAACATTTCGAGAAGCCACTGCTTTTTTGGAAAAATGTGCTCTGGAGTGACGAATCTAAGTTTTGTCGTTTTGGATCAGACGGAAAACGTTATGTATGGCGTCCTCCAAACATGAAGCACAACCAGAAGTACATATGCCCGTGAACATTTAGAAAAGCCACTGCTTTTTTGGAAAAATGTCCTCTGGAGTGACGAATCTAAGTTTTGTCGTTTTGGATCAGACGGAAAACGTTATGTATGGCGTCCTCCAAACATGAAGCACAACCCGAAGTACAGTAAAACACGGTGGCGGAAATGTGATGGTTTGGGCAGCGTTTTCTGGGCACGGTGTTGGTCCCATACATAAAATTGAAGCACGAATGGATCAATACTTTTACAAAAATATAATTCTGAACACAATGATTCCATATGCAGAGGAAAATATGCCACTTAGATGGCGCTTTATGCATGATAATGACCCAAGACACGCTTCGCGCATAGTGAGGTGTTGCTTGGAAGAAAATAATGTCGATGTATTAAAATGGCCAGCTCAATCACCGGATCTCAATCCTATAGAGAACCTATGGAATGATGTAGAGAAACATATTACAGTTGTTAAACCCAAAAACTTGAAAGAATTGTGGACGGAAATACAAAAGGCAATGCACGCAATACCACAGGAACGATGCATGGCCCCTCCTACTAAATATTAAGTTTTAAGTGAAATTAATTCTTTTTCTCTTTTTGTATGAAAATAAATTTTTTATAATTTGTGCTAAATTACTGTCCAGTAATTTCTTGGGGTTTCTTTTATTTCAAAACAAAATAAATAATAAATAAAATAAAAATAAATAAATAATAAATGAAATAAAAGTAAAACAAAATTATGTCACTTGTTTCTTGGACATCACGTGACACATTAGGCAATAGGAAACATTAAAGTTATAAATATACGAATTAATATATTTACTACTTATTTTTAGCATACAGCTAATGCGCTAACCTAATGTCCACCACTGTACACCCAAACATATAGTAAGTATGTGCCCTTAATTATGAAAGTGGTCTAAGTCATATGAATTTTTGCTTCGAAATATTAAATAAATGTTCAAAAAACTTCAATATATGTATATTCAATAAATATTAACTGCCTTATTCATAAAAAATAATTCAGGTTTATTAAGCGCTTATTTGACATATTTATATGGGAAATTTGTCAAATAAACCTGTAATAAACCTAAATTTTTTTTTATGAATTAGACCGTAAATAAATTTATATTAATCGAGACTAGAACAACTCCAAGTTAAAATGTTGCATTATATAAAAAATTTTTTGATTTGTTCAAATGTAATCTATTAAATATCTCGTCAAAAGAAATATATGACTTAGAACACTTTCCTAATTACTGGCACATGTGTTACATACATAAGTACTATACTCGTATGTGTTGACAAACAATTGTCATTCACTACCTACTTGAAGTAAAAATAGAACAACAACCGGCGATAAGATTTATTACACTAACATTCACCTTAATCATTAGGAATATTTTAATTAAACAGTAGAGGTTAATAAGATTAAAATTTGCATAAATTGGAATTTTATAGCTACATAATTCTTTCTTAAGAAAAATTACATGAGTTCTTTTCTTAATTTTCTTCATTTACCTTTTATTCAATAATCCAAAAAGGTTTGACGTAACTTTTTTTCGGTTTGTGCGTTTGTATACTTCGGCGATTTTCTTTTGGTGTTTTTTTTTTGTTTTACTTAAATCTTGCAAAAGAAATTGACTTATTTTTGCACGGCAATGAAAATTGCTAATTGTTTCGTGCGATAAAAAAAAGAGAAAAATAATGATATAAGAAACAAGAAAAATTAAATAATAATTTTAATTTGTATGCTTATTGCATAAATATTATAAAATTAATTAAACTAAATTTGTTTTCATTAGTAGGAATTTGAATAATAAAAAATTGTATGCAGTATATATTTTTTTTAATTTCAGACTTTATATACGCAATCAAATAAAACACATTCTTTAGAAAAATAAAAGTTAAACTAACCAAATATAAGAAACAATTCTTTTTTTTTTAATTAAAATATAGAATTAGAAACACCCCGTTTGAACCTTTAATAAAAACGATCCACTCGCACCAAAGTCTCACGAACGACTAACTGAATGAACAAATGCAAACAGAACTCTATATATTTTACTTACAATGTACGTATGTATGTAAATATGTGTAGTATATAAAATGGAAGAAATAAAAACCAGTACTCGTGCTATAAAAACAACAAAACATCTACAAAAGCGATAGGAACACAGCGATATAAACAACAATACACAACACATGTTCTAAATTTCTCTGAAAGCTACTAGAGGTCCACAGCGTGAGAAATATATATAAAGAGAGCGGGCTCCAAAAGCGATAACGGTTATTGTTTGTTGCCAAATTTTTTGGGGAGCTTATGGGCAGGGTTCCCAGATTTCTTTCGACTGACATCCCCAATTTTAAAAATTGTATCCCCAAAATTCCCCAAAAGGCAATTTGTACTAATTTTACCACTTCTGGAGATGGATCAGAAGTGTCACAACAAATTCAGTTATTTTTAAAATGTATATCAATTCGTAACAGAGATTTTAGCACTGAATTTTGTTTTTAATTTACTATTTTATTGACTCCATTGCCGAAAAAACTCGTTCAATGCAATCGTTGCTTGTTGATACACAAAGTAAATTTAATATATACAATACTCTACCAGTTCTTTAAACGGCCGTGATCCAGCGGCATCTTGATATGAACAAGCTTCTGTCCAAAACATGTTTAAGTTACTTGTTATTTGTATATAAAATTGTAGGCATCAAATAAGGTAAACAACTAATTGTCAAATAATTTAAGTTATATAGTACATATGTACGTGTAAACAATAAAATTAGCTGATGAGCAATCTCCCCAATTCGAGTACCTGTTTTTCTTGTAATAAACCTTATTTAAATCTTGCTAACAACAAATGCAATCGTCTTCATTGTTACCATTTATCATTTAATATTATTTATGAACTAAAAAAAGAGCAATTGGGATATGTATTGAAATTAAAATATTCCGAGAAATAAATAAAAAAAAATAAATATTAAGTAAAATCCAAATCCCCAAAAAACTTCATAAAATCCCCAAAACATAAAAGTTATCCCCAATTAATTCCTCAATCCCCAAACCAAAATTCTTATCCCCATTTCGAAAAAAAATCCCCGATTTGGGGATAAATCCCCTAATCTGACAACACTGCTTATGGGAGCTTTACCATTGCTCTTGGAATATTAAAATGAAGAACACAAGAAAGCTTTCTGTGTGTTTTTGTTGTAGCAAAACAAAACACTTTGGAAGAGTTGTTGCTTAAATTTCCAACTTAAAACCCGGTATTTTAAATAATATGTATAATGTACATACTACGAGTATTTACATATATAGTTATATACGTATGTATGTAAGTATTAATCAAATAATTCGCGAGGTTTATAAATATGTATGTGTTCACAAACATACATTTTACACCCATACATAAGTATGCATGGACGTACATATGTACATATGTACGTACGTAGCAACATTGTTAAGTAAACAAAAAAAAATATGAAAGTAATCGATTACTTGCTTCTAATTGCTTGAAAAACTACCGAGAAATTGTTGAGAATTTTTGAGATCATTGAAAAAATTCTCAAGCGCAGAATTTTCTTCGTTCTATAGAGGACTCCGAATATTTTTCCAATACTGTTTACGAATGTGGTGGTAGTAATATTTACCTCAAGTGGGCTACACACTGTCGAACTTGAGTGACAGTCCAAAATTCATCAGTTTAGAATGATAGTTTTGAATGCCTAGACTATCGATTATGCTTGACGCTCAAACCATCATTAAAGAAAATTGGACAGACAAACATGGAAAATACGAGAATTGTATGATCTTTATTGCTAACAAAAATTTTTTATAATGAATTATTTTAAATTTTTCTTATTATCTAACAGCTACTCGTACGACGTACATCTCACACAAATTTGCATTTCATAAAAATATGTACATGTATGAATGTACATACATATATGTATGAATTCCTTAAAAAATAAATTTCCACGTCCAAGTTGTGTAGTTAATGCTACAAAAATAGCTCTTGACTGACGCTTTTTTGAAATAAAATTAGCCAAAAATTATTTGTTATAAATTTCTCTCATCCAATTTCAAAACGCATTAATTACTTTAATTAATATAAGAAAAGTCATATAAATAAAATTGTTTTAATATTTTGCAGACGAGTCTTAGTTGGATTTATTTTTAAAACTACTCCTTCATTGAACTAATTTTCCTGAATTACAAAGATTTTGAAATTAGTTTTTTTGGAAAGTTTTTTTTCAACGGCTCTCGCTATGAATTTGATAGCGATAATTATAACCCGTTTCCATTATTTTATAAGCAATTTTGAACCAAGTATGTATCATTTAGTAATATAAGGATGAAAATATCATATACCAGTTAAATTTAAGCTTTGTTATGTATTTGAAAATTATCCTACAGCTCGTGATCCATTGAATATATCTCAACAAAACTAGACACAAATATAGACGATAGAGGAAAATATATTTTTGTATAAGAATCAACGTTCATACTTGCTTATATTATGTAAATTCACGAACAAATCATTAGAAAATGTAGGGCAAATTTAAAGCTTTTCGAAAAACTACTGAAAACTCGAACTTCAAGAAATTCTGAGTATGCAGAGGATTACTTGGACATTAATCTATGACTATGACCAGCATTGACTCTGCAAAAAAAGTGCATATCCCTCACAAAATGACCAGTTGAAAACTCGGCAATATCTGGTTCAAATTCATGCTTTTCAAAAATAGATTCACGGTCAATTATAAAGGAACACCTTGTCTATAAATTTGTTTTACTCTTTTCCGTCTCGGTTTCCTCATTTACTGGCAAAGTCTTTTCTTTTCTTAGCCTAACAGAGAGTTCTGTTAACGCTCTAGCAGAGCTCTGTTACTTTAACAGTAGGTACGTTTTTCAAATGTTATTTCAAAATGTAAGGTAAGGCAGTTTGCATTTGCTGCAACGATATGAAAAGACATGCATACATACTAGAGATGAGCGATTTTTCGAAACCTGTTACTTTTTCACAACGATTGAAAAATCACTAATCACAACTGTGACTGAATTTATCAAGTAACAGGTTTTGGAAATATAGTTCTTTCATACAAACTGTGAATGGTCTTGTATGCTTACTTTACAGCAAACAAAGCTACCACATGAATTTTTTTTCATACCTTCACCGTTTGTCGAGAAAAAGTCGTCAAATCGTGCCAAATCATCTTTTCTGGCAACTATGTGTAGTTCTCACATTTTTGTATTTGCAACTTTACTGTCTCTCTGCCTCTCATACGACAATTCTCAATATTTGGATGGGGTTGATGCATTAAACACATTCACCACAGCAGGCTACCGACTACAAAATGTCAAGGATAGAATACACATGTTTATATGAGAGTGATTCTTTTGAAGACAGCAAGGCAAGAGGGCTGACTTTGTCGTTGTAATCCAATAAACTAATTTCTATTTCTTTGGCTACAATAAGAAAATTCAGTGTTGCCAGTATAATAAAATATGTTGAATGAATGATATCGTACAATTATTTCATATTATTTAACAGAAACAATATCCAAAAATTTATGGAAAACATAAATTGCTCATTTTTATACTTTTACGTCATATAAGTACATTTTTAAAGAGCAATTTGATTTTTATAAATGCGAAATATTTGAAGGTGGCAATACTGAACTATGTATTTATACTTAAATATGAAGTGGAAATGGTGTAGCTGGCTACGAGGCGACAAAGGCTGCTAGCGGCATTTGAAGTCGTGTGTTCGTGCAGCCTGCTGTGGTGAATGTGTTTAATGCATCATTGCAATTATTTGTTCTTGTCGCTCTTCTATTAGTATTTATCAAAATACAAATACTAATATGTAAATTCTTTTGAAGCAGAAGAGCTGAAATGTGTTAAACCGTGATCACAATCACTGTTTAATTTCACTGCTGCTCTTATTAGATTTTGTCAAAATAACAGAACTGTTACAAACCAAATACTAAACTGTAATCACAGTCACAGTTTAAAAGAACAGCAATTTAGAAATCACTTTCACAAGGAGCAACATTATTAAAAATATCACAGTATCGCTCAACACTAATACCTAATAATAACACATGCTAAAAACATTAAATTTTCGCATTCCCCTCATGTTAAAAATAGAACTAAACAAAAAAAAAATGGAAATCAAAGCGTATTTGCGTAGGCATCTCGTTTAATTTAATTATTGTTTAAATTTGTGTCAACAAAAAATAATGTTCTTTTTCTATGCGATAAGTTTAAAATTATACCTGCTTTTCTACCACGAAACATAATTTGCATTCGTCAGTTTATATCAAAATCAAATGTTTTTATTTTGATTTTGTGGTTGTTTTCGATATACATACATATACATATATGTACATACATAGTTTGTCGACCGAAAATTTTGTTCCATTTTATAAAAGCTAAAAGTATAATAAAAAAAGCATTAAAAAATAGTTTCAAAGAAAAGTATGAAAGAAAAGAAAAAAAAAGAACTAGTCAAATCGCACGATTTATTTTATTGTCTTGTTTTGTTATCAGTTATGGCTGCGCCGAGATTCCTGTTATTGCTGTTACCGGCAATGTCAGGTCCAGTGTTAATTTTGTTTTTCAGTTCTCTATATACATACATACATACATATGTTATTTGGTAACGAGGAGTTTACTTATGAACATACTCGTACATATTTATGGGGTTGCCATACAAAATTGTTATTTGGCGACAAAAGTTTTGCTAGACAATCAGTTTTGATGGAATTTATAAAAGTTTCTCAATTACAGATGTTGAATTGTAGTTTTTATTTTCCACAAAAAAACTTATAACTTATACATACATATATCAGTAATTTTTATATTTCATGCATTTCTATTTGTTTTGTTTATTATTTCGATAACCAGGAATTTTTTAATTTTAAATCCCGGTATGATCGGTATTTCTCAAATTAGAAAATAAATTCAGTAAAGTGCAACTGTGACTTGCACACGAAGGGTTCCGCACGGACACTACATATGTAATACAATACGAACTTTATCCTATATAATGGAACATTTTACCTGATATAGGCATTTTATTGAAAAATTTAAGTAACCGGTAAACTTTTTTCAGTTTTTTTTGGAAATTTTTCTAGTTACAGTGATTTTTCATATTTTTGTGCACTCTTCTTTTTTCGTTTTTGAGATTTCTTTCGTGTTTTGGCGTTTTTTTTATTTTGGTGATTTTTTCGGCTTTTGGCGATTTATTTTAGTTTTAAGGCTGGTACTCTGTTCACAATTTCGTGCGAAATGCTGTCAAAGTACATGTAAAAGTATTTGGTATGAAATATTTGCGAAATAAACTTGCAATAGTAGTAGTCTGTTCTTATTGCGAAAAACACGTAAAATCTATCTGGCAGCATGTTTTTCCATGCAAAATTACCCTGGCATCATTTTAATTTCAGCTGCGAAACAACATGAGCAATACTTTTTTCGCACGGAATTTTAAAAAGGTTCCATACTTTCAAAAAACCGCGAGTTGGGCTACATTTAGTACATGTCAAATTTTTCACGCGAAATAATCAATGTTGCTGAAAATTTTTCACAACTTTGAGATTTTTTTTAGTTTGACGTTTTTTTTTTGTTTTGGCGTTTTTTTCGGTTTTTTGTTTGGATTTATTGGTTTTCGCGTTTTTGAAAATTTCAAGTGTTTCCAAGATACAGCAAGTTGTCAAAATTACATTAACTGACAGAATACCCTCTAAAATACACTCACTTTGAAAATTTCAAGTGTCTATATATAATTGTATGTATGTATACTACATGAGATTTTAAAATTTTTCGTTGCTCGTTTTGGAACACCCTTTAAATTTTAACTGTCATATATTTGTTGTAGCCCTTACGGTTCTCGAGAAAACAGCCCGTGACAAACGGACGGACAGCGTAGCGAAAACAATAAAGGTCACCTCTAGTGTACGGAACCCTAAAAAATACAAATTCATTCTAACAAATACCATTATTCCTTAAACCTACAAGTTCGAAACGTTTTATTTTATAAAATGGGTAGTTTTGTTTCCTCCTTGTGTAATTAAAATTTTCTCTTCTGGCAGCATTACTATTCCTCAAAAAAAAAACAAAAATATTAATTAAAGATTAACATATGAGTACATTTATGTACATTTTTATCTTTTGTGTTTTTTTTTGATTAACGACTGTTTACATACATACATACATATACATACACATGTACATATGTATGCATTTACATACAAATTTTGTTTACTCACTGCTAGTTTATTGCTTCTACTTAATGTTGTCGTCTCATTTTAAGTGCAAAAAAAATAAAAAATCAATTTAATTCACTGTATTTCTTATTGCCAAGCAGATGCGCCAGTAGCAATTAGAAATGAGATCGTGAACAAGTTTTCTTTCAAATATAGTCAGGCACGCTAGCGAGTAAAAGAGTTAAATGCTCGAAGAAATATCTACATACGAGTACATATCTCATATCCAGGTGTAGACAGCAAAACCATTCAGTGTGAGTGAAGGTGTATAAGCTTAGCAATGTGAAAAGAAATTTCTTTAAGAAACTTCTGAAACACGAATACAAAATACATACCTGTTGTTCACAGCTGCGGAAGATGTGAGTAATAGTCATCTTACACTTAATAATATGGAAACCTTTTCAATAACATAATTTTTCGTATTTTTGAAAATTAAATTGACTTGGGAGTGCGCAAGTCTATGCCGAAAAGTGGGTACATATATTTTTTTGGCTCGTAATCATGTTTAATCTTTGCCGAAAAGTGTCTCACGTTCCCATCACTACATGAGTTGTTTCTTGCGAAGTAAATTTTAGACATACGGCACGAGTATCTATTTCCTCTTTTATATGTACATAAATACTATTTCTATATATTTAATTTTCTCTAATTTGCTAAATTTCCTGTTTTGTGTGGCGCTTGCAGTTGCCAGTTGCTAATCAACAATTGTATCGACTTTTATGACCGAAAATTATATGGTCCTGTGGCGCAATGGATAACGCGTCTGACTACGGATCAGAAGATTCCAGGTTCGACTCCTGGCAGGATCGCGTTTTTTTCATACTTAAGTATGTTGCATGTCGCTGTCCTAATATGCTATACAAAGGCGCTCCTATTTTAAAAATTTACAGGCGAGGCAAAAAACAATGAAAATAGTGACACGTTGATATTAAAAAAAATTAAACGTGCATTAATTATTATAAAACAGTTAGTCGATATTTTTAATACATGTGATTGAACAATTTGACAGAAATGGTTAGTTAAGCCTGGTAGTCTGTTCGAAGTTGTGAAAATTTTTCAGCAACACTGATTATTTCGCGTGAAACATTTTACACGTAGCAATTGATGTCCATATTACTTTTTCCAAAAAAGAATCGCTTTTATAGGTTAGAAGTATGCAACATTGATCGACTTTTGTAAACAAAAACATCAGCTGTCAATATTTCACGCGAAATAAATGCCAGTCAGTCACATTATTTCGCAGATTGCAAGAAAATGTTGCCAGATACATTTCATAAATTTTTCACGAGTTGAACAGAGTACCAGCTTTGCAACATTTTTTCATGAATATTTCGTGTGAATTATTTTTATATAGATTATATCAATATTTCGCGTGAAATTTTGAACAGAGTACCAGGCTTTAGACTGCAATTTTTATAGGGACTTAGAGTTTTTTCTTGTGATAAATTGGACTAAAGCGGCCCACACACTTGAAATATAATTGTGCCATTTTTCGTATTGTACAATAATATTGCCAATGTGTATGCCATATTCGAAGGTGGTTCAATATATTGGCAAATATCAAAAGACTTTTAATTTTTATTGTACAATCAAGCCAATTGTGTAATGTGGTGGCAACATTTTTTTTGAAAATCATGTGCCATTTATTGAATAGTATAGGTCAAAACGACAATAATATGTACAACAACACATGCAATAATATTGTATAATGGATGGGCCGCATAAGCGCTTTTGATCATTATTGTAAAATAGCAACAAAAACGAGATAACTGTAATTATTTTTTCTTTGTAATCAATGTATTTTTGCTTACTGTACATTACTGCATTAAAATCTCAATTTCTAAAAAAAAGTGGACTTAGAGCATTTGCATTTCAAGCCAGCGATATTTATTACAAAAAATTACACCGGAAAATATTATTGCTAGTTTTTGAAAATATCATGAAAAATACTAATTTTCTTTAATTTTCGGATGAAAATAATTTTCAGCATATAAAAAATTATAAATTTTTAATAATATTTAAATTTTGTTATCGACGTGTTATAGTGTGAATTGGGTGCAATTTGCAGAAATACATACATATATCTGCACGTATGTATGTACATATATATAATATATATACAATGTATAGTATACATAGTTCTGGCAACACTCCAGAGAATGTACAATAACCGTTGGCATCCCAGGTATTGAAAAAAGCTTTCTCATAAAGCTTATCAAAGCACAGAAACATCGCTATGCTTTGATTTAACATGTCTCTCCCAATAATACTCAAGTATATCGCAAGATTTGTTAGGGGGAAAAATTAAATAAATACGAGTATAGACGATATCTACAAACAATTAAGTACAATTATATTAAATTACAGGACCTGAAGCATAAAATAATATATTTGTTTTATAAATCTTTTAGAATTTAAAAATATTTTATATATAAGGTAAGCAGTAAATATATAAAAATATGCAAAGAAAGAATAAAGTGTAAATTATTATTTGGCAGAATGGAAAACAATTTTTTTCACATGGTTATCACATTAGTTTCTAAAAGATTTCGAGTTGATGAGGGCATATACATACATACATATGTACGAGTATGTATATATGTATGTACTTCCGAGGAGTGTTTTTTTATAAAATCTATATAATATATCTACATGCTAATATATTGGAGATGAATAGATGTATACACGAACTTTGTGATTGCGAAATATTTTATATTTTTTTCCAATTTTTAAACTTAAGAGTTATTTTGAACCCTGTAGTCACACGTTAACTAAATCGCTTTCAAGTTGATCACACATACTGTTTTAGAAAAATCCGTGTGAATTGACAGCCGTGAAGTAAACTGTACGCAACCTGATAGTCAATTCCTTATGCAAGTGGACTAAGAAAAAAATGAATTAATTAATGAACTTATTTTTTTTTTTGCTACGAATGTTTTAACAATAATGGTGAGCACCTGTTTCATTCGACTATCAAGTTGAAAGACGACTTGAAAGAAAAAGTTACTAACCTATCCAGCTCCAAAAACATAAAAGAATTAGTAAAAAACTGCGAGTGTATTGTAGCCAATTCAGGCTGACACCATATTAAGTCGCAAAATAGATTTAGGCTGAAATCCAATTGAAATTACATAAGTATTTTCCCATGTATTTTTATTTTGTACAAAAAACTTCTTTTTTACCAATGAGGAGCTAGCAAAAGATTAAAGCGCCCATTTGATTAGAAATAAATTTTTTAATCCAACATATCAGTAACAACCTTTTACTGTTTAATGGAAACAACATTAAATTAACGAAAGTTTTTGAGTGGACTAACAAGGCCATTCATTTATGATTTGATCAGGCTAAAGTTCGTATCGCTTTGTAAGCCAAATTACATGTGATAATTATTAATGAACAAATAACACCAAAGTTAGTTGTAAATATTCTGACAAACACATAGTTGAACGGATCAACCGGCTGTTTTCATTATTCAACTGAAAAATACATATAAGACGCAACGAATCAGATACTTGCGAAATCAACTCATATGACATTTAGTACCGGTATGAACACTTTTGATTTAGATCGTTATATCATCACTAGGCAACGTTTTTCATTTCCGATATTTTGCGTTGTGTGGTATTGCGTTACAAACAAAAAACATAATGTAATGTCAAACTTACAGCAAAAGAAAGGCTGTTACTCTTCCTTGTCAGCACTTGTTAACACTTAATAACTTTGATGTAGTAGGACAATACTGAGTTGACAACATTGACAGACTATTCCTGAAAAAGCTTTAGTTATAGATAAGCTATGTAAAATTGGCTCTAAATGAATTCTTGGTATTTATAGAATACATGGTCCTGTGGCGCAATGGATAACGCGTCTGACTACGGATCAGAAGATTCCAGGTTCGACTCCTGGCAGGATCGAAGTTTTTTTGTATTTTTTAAATACATTTTTTCTTAATTAAATGATCACGTTCAACTGAGATCAACGTGTAAAATAAAAGTAAAAAAAGTTCAATGAATTCAATAAAATGATTTATTTATTGTAGACATTTATCATAAAATTCATAAAGTGTGTGTGTATCAATTTATTTTTTTGCCCACTCTATTGCCTTTACGTGACTATATAAACAACATGCTTGAAGTATGTTTCTAATGTGGCATTTTGCTGTAGAGACGACATTTTTTAAGTAAAATATTTTTAAATTATGCATAATAGAGAGTCGATAAATAACAAATTTATTTTTTTTATGTCAGCATATTTATGTACTCGTATGTGGGCAAAAGTCCAAGCAAGTGCTAGTTGTGCTTCTGTGTTTTTATATTAAAACAAAACGTGATATAATTTAAATTCCATAACGATGACAATAAATAATAATTTCTCTAATTTGCTTCTGTTAAATACATTTGTAGTAAGTGTGAACTTTTTAACAGAAAGTGTAAGTCGTACAGTGGTGTGCGAAAATTTTACTACGTCTATACGCGCACTATTTGCAAATAAAAATATTTGCAAATAAATTAACTCACTGTTTATACGTCATAGCATATGTAAAAGAACTTGGTAGCACTTCTATAGAAAATTTACTTGTGTTTACGAAAAAAATTGTGCAAATGTATAAAATAACAAATAATTATTTGTATTTATTGTCATTATTTTCTTCTTTCAATGTTTTTTGTTGCAATATTTATCCATTTATTGTTTTTTACAGCCGTCTACAGTTGATTTAAAAGCTAACAGTGCGCTGTATGTAGTCAACATTCTGGTATTTTGTTTTGAATTAACATAAAACCCGTTACACAGACTGTGGGCTATTACTACAGCTACACTCATGCACTTACACACTCTCACTTTAAATAATTAACAGAAGACGCACATTGTTCGCCTTTTATTTATTATTGCTGTTGTTGCTTACGTATAGTGTTGCTGACTTGACCAACCAACACCATTTATTCGTGTATCGAACGTTTATCCATAATTCAGTTGCACAGTAAATGTTATTGTAAATGGTAGCTTGAAATTATAACAAAAGTGAATAATACATACACTTTACAAAAACAAAACTTAGGAAATCAACAAATTAAACAAAAAAGGAAATGTTAAGAATTAACAAAAATAGCAAAAACAAAAGAAACGCTGGAATTGCTTAATAAACAAATATTTGGAAATATGTACATATGTATGATTAAAAACTTTGAAATGCAAAAAATAAACTAAAAAATTTTTTGGGTTGAAGTCTACTGATGAGTTCCAAAAGCGGGAAAGAATTGCATATAGACAATTGCTTAACAATAAAAACAAGCCAAATTTCGCAAAAAATAAAATTAAAAATTAACATTTCACAAAAGGAAATAAACAAAAATAATTGGAAATTTAATTAAAAACTTTGAAAACGCAAAAAAAAAGAAGGAAATAAATAAATGATTTAATTGAATACTCGTACATACCAAAAATGGGAAAAAAGAAATAATTATGTATATACATACATATATATATAAGTAAATAAGTACATATATACTACATATGTACATATTTACATAATATATTATAAATGCAGTGATGAAGCTGAAATCATATTTTTATTTATTTAAAAAAAATTTATATTTTTCCAAATAATTTTATTTTATAGTGGTTCGTTAAATGTCATGTTTTTGGATTTCTTTTTTTAATGTGTTAGATGTTTTAAATTTTTTCCGTGGAATTTTGTATTTAATTAAATGCCGTGCTGGCAAAAATATTTGAAGCTGAAATCATATTTTGAAAGAAGTTTTTTTTTTAATATATAAAATTTATTAAAAAGATATTTAATTTCATAGTTTTGGTCCCCCAGCGTGACTTTTAATTTAAAATGTTCGATTTTTGAACTTTTTTTTTTGGTGAAATTTTCTTTGATAGTAATACGTCATTTACATTGTCTCGAAATCTAGTACTTACGAGCTTTTGATTTAAATCACGAAATCTATTTTGTCAGTAGGGTGTAGGAAATCTAATCAAAATCTTATAGTTTTATTTATTTTTTACTACCCTGTACAGCATATTTAGAAAAATGATGAGTGAATTAGCTAAAAAAGTGTGTGTATTGGCCACATTACAGTTGTTTGGTTGTAGTTTTAGAAATTTTACAGTTAATAGGTTTTGTTTTGGATAAAAAAATCTTGAACAATATCAACAAAATAAAAAGTTCGTGTAAACGGTATAGATTTTCATAAAGATTTTAAATAAAATCTGCTAGATTTGGTGCAGGTGTAAATGCCTTATAACGATATTTTATTTGAATGCCAAATACGAGTACATATGAATATTTTTTGCAGCTACTTAGAGTTTTAGATTTAGATTTTTTTTATTTAAATATTTAAAAAAATCATGATTTCTTAGCAGTTTTATCTCCCAGTCAATTTTTGTGTACACTTTCCAATTTTCCCAAAATATCTGCGAGGTCAGCACTAAGAATTTAGAACGAAAATGATTTCTAAAAAATATCGATCCACAAAATCGATTAAATTTTCAGGATTTTGCCTTTTAAAAAAACGACTTTTTCTTTTCAAGTTTCAAAATAACGAAAATCAAAAATTTAAAAAACCCCGGCGTACAGAGAGAAAGTCTGCACCGAAAATCAAGTAAAAGCACTCGAACAGACCTAATATTTACACTAAAGATGCTGGTGAATTCCTACGCAAATTTACAAAATTATGCTATAATAATATTAAAATACGAAATTCAACATGAAAAAATTATTCATTGAACTATGATTAAAAAAAAATCGTCTTAAAGATGAAATGTTTTTAAGTTTTCTTAAAATTATTACGTAATTAAAATAACATCGAACCTATGAAGCAAACAATAAAACAAAGTGCTAATGTAATATTTAACAGAAAATACTTAATTTATATACATACATATCAGATTGAAAAGTATTAACAAAAAAAAAAAAAACATTCCAAAATAGTAAATAAAAGTTTACTTAAGTGTCAATAAATTTAATCAATCAATTTCATATAAAATAAAATTGACTCAAACAATGTTTGTTGCCTTGAATTAAATGAATGAACTTGTAATTTTACAAATTGCCGCCTTTAAAAACCAAACTGTTTACAAACAATTTATACTCTTAAAAATCACTTTACAATCGCAACTATGTTACTGAAAAGCCCCGCCTTGTTGTTTGCAATAATTACTTTAAGTTTTTGCGCTTTTTATGTGAATTCGGATACGAACATAGGCAACAATAAATTGAGCAGTTTAAGTAGTCATCATAAATTTACTGATAATTCCCACAATGCCAAGGACAACAATCAAAATACCAGAAACAATAAAAGCACAGATAACAACAGTGAGAGCAGCAGCAGCAGCAGGAGCAGTAGCGAAAGTCCAACTAGCGCAGAACAAAAACCTACTCGGCAATCTCAAACTCCACCGCATATTATTTTTATTTTAGCCGATGACTTGGTAAATATGTATAAATATATTTTACTTTAAAAAAATCACTAGCAAAAATTAAAAATGTACACATGTATGTTTTTTTTACTCGTATGATGTACAGAAAGTTTATGTTTACATGTTTATTAGAGTGTTCAAGAACTTAAACCGG
Source organism: Nowickia ferox (assembly GCA_936439885.1). NCBI lineage: Eukaryota > Metazoa > Arthropoda > Insecta > Diptera > Tachinidae > Nowickia > Nowickia ferox. The sequence continues at coordinate 9,134,337 of OW387027.1, read as the reverse complement.
TTTAAGCTTTAGAAAATCCGACCAATGGAACAATTGGATTGACTGGTTTTTTGCTTAAAAAAAATATTATTTTCCTATTTTTTGGCATCATCATTTTCTATTGTAATATATACACACATACATATACATATATATACTCGTAGTGTGCCATAACTGCCAAAAAAGCTTAAGCGACATAATTTTCGAACTTAATTTTTTGACTAAAATAAATATACTTACATACATACATACATAAATATTTATAAAAATGGGATTCCCGGAACTAAAGAAATACACAAAATTTTAAGGTTTTAACTTTTTTGTTGTTGTTCAAATTATAGAGCTTGAAAATGTTGTTGATATTTTAGAAGACCCGACTCTTCCAAAAAAAATTTTACATTAAGCGGTGTTCACATAATGCGGTGTTCACAGTATCGCGAGTGCACTGTACATATATATATATATGTATATATATATGTATATCAATAACTTAATATAGAAAGTCCCTAACACATTTTTTTTTATTAATAGTTTTTTGTATATTTCGATAGAAGAACATCTAATTTAACGAAAAAATAAAAAATTTCGATTTCAAAAAAATAATGAGTTAGGACCTTTCTATATTAAACCGGATACATTTTCTAAAGGAAACAAAATCGCCAAAACCCCTGGACAAACAACACAGCAATGTTCTCTGTCAAAGTTCAAAAACAAAACAGGACAAATTTCAAAGTGGACATATTTTACGGAGAAAAGTACTAAAGAGAATTTGTATAATAGATGCTCTGGCCAAAATTTAAATAAATATTGTTGCGCAAAAATACTCGAACAAACCTACTAAATGCAAATGCTATCATAAAAACAAATATGTTGTAAAAAAAATTATCCTGAATTGTTTATCTAAAGAACTGAATACTATGAATGTGTATTCACACATACAAGCAGATGATTAAATAAACATAAAAACTATAGTAACTACAACAATGAAATAGCTTCTGCTTGTTAAGAAGATACACATACAAACACACACATACATGGTAGTGCAGACAAAAATAAAGCAAGCAGTGGAGATGCTGCTGAGATTGTCTAGACGTTGCTGTCACATTCTGGAAGCCTTGTGTGCAGTATAAAAATTGCGACGCATCTACTGGCAGTTCAGTCTGAAGTTCAGTTACATATTTATTGTGAAGATTTGATCCAAAAGTTGAGTTATTTATTAAGAGTTCAGTTTATTATTGTGAAAAAAGAGTAAAACTTAGTTGAAAGCAGTTGGCTATTGAAAAGTAAATTAAAGTCAGTCTTGTATAAAAAGTGAGCGTCGGCAGAGTGAGTCTTGTGGGAAGAGAGCAGACAGGGAGTATTGCTTTAAGGCCAGCGCAGCCAGTTTTGTGGGACGTGTATATACAACAGCGGAGTAGACGTTAAGTGTGTGTATTTAAGCTCTTGATTAGTATAAGTGTAATTAGTAAATAAAGTGTTATTCTTAACCATAATTACTAGAATCTTCATTTTAAATTTGTTTTTTTAACAATTCTCATTAATTTTTTTCAGGGCTTCAATGATCTGAGCTTTCGTGGTTCATCACAAATACCCACGCCAAATATTGACGCTTTAGCATTTTCTGGTATAATTTTGAATCGATATTATGTTAATCCAATTTGTACACCGTCCAGATCAGCACTTATGACTGGAAAATATCCCATACATACCGGTAAGTTTGGAGATAGATTTAACAGCAGAAAAACAGCATATGCAAGGCAAATTAAAAAAAAAATAAATTTAATTAATAATAATTCTGCTTGTTTGAGCAGGCGAAAATATTCCTCAAAGAAAAAAAACTAAAAATTGGTTAAAATGTATTCTCTCAGTACACAGAGAAGATGCGGTAATTCTAAAGGATTTTAATTATCCCTTAAAGGCTCAGTTAGCCGACTGTAAGGGAAAGTAACTGCAACGTAGGAAACAGCTGATCGATATTCTTATGTGAAAAGTATGTCACGTTACATTACATTTCTATAACCATTTTCATTACTTTTCACATAACAATATTGAGCAGCTGTTTACTACTGTTGCAGTTACATTCCATTACAGTCGGCTAACTGAGCCTTAAGTGCCGTCTAATATGTACATATGTACATTTATGCCACTTTTTGTACTTCCCTATCTTCGTCGTTTTCTTTAGAACTGATATTTTTTTAGTTAACTTAAAAAGTGAATATATGTATGTATGTACATATTGCGTTTTGTTAAAATGTTCAAATGTTCTTAAAGTATTTAAACTATAACAAAAATAGATATCTAATAAATAAATAAATAAATCTTTTGCAGGCATGCAGCACACAGTTTTGTATGCTGCTGAAGCTCGAGGATTACCTCTAAACGAAAAGTTAATGCCTCAATACTTTAATGAACTCGGGTAAATTTGACAATCTCTTTGTTCTAATTGTACAATAATTTTTTTCATTATTATTATTTTTAGTTATTCCTCCCATATAGCGGGCAAATGGCATTTGGGTCATTACAAGCGTGTTTACACGCCTCTATTTCGTGGCTTTGATTCTCATGTGGGCTATTGGACTGGCCACCATGACTATTTCGATCATACAGCAGTAGAATCACAACACTGGGGCTTGGATTTACGAGACGGTATTTAAGCGTCCTAATTTATTGGCCAAAGTTAATTTTAATAATACTTTTGTTTTAAGGTTTGGACGTTGGCTATGATTTGCATGGTGTTTACACAACGGACTTGGTAACTCAAGAATCCTTGCGTGTATTAAAAAGTCACAATACTACGAAGCCTTTATTTTTATATGTCTCTCATGCAGCTGTGCACTCGGGTAATCCGTATAATCCGCTGCCAGCACCAGATGATGCGGTAGCAAAAATGCAGCATATTAAGGATTACAATAGACGAAAGTATGCAGGTGAGTTTTTATATTTTTAAATATTAAATATACTATGCAAGTGCAAGTGCAAGTAACTTCATACATTGACCCTTTTGTTTTACTAATACAAACAATCATACTTCTACATATTGTCGGCTCCCTTGCTAGAGATTCTTATTACCAGTGATTTTTTTTACTTGCATGTGGATAAATTGTCAAAAGTAACAAAAGGAATAATATTTAAAATATTAACATTTCAACTTATATACCAAAAAAATAAGATAAGAAGTAAAAACATGTAATCTGATATGACTTAATTTAGAGTTGGAAACTGAATACGAGAGTTGATTATACAAATCTGTTGGCGGATTAGAACTAATGGTTTTTCCTAAAAGCTGCAATAACTTTATTATGGTATTTTTAATACAAATATACCATGAAGTTTTGAACGAGTGAAGGTTTTAAACATTTTTTACTATTAAAGAACTTAAAATAAAAGGTCTTCCACAATAAAAGGTTTAATTTTCATATATAAAAAACGAGTATTTTTAAGCGAAACCATCGGGTGTTTATTTAATTGTAAAGAAAAGAGGTAATGCCATTAATAATTAAAAACAGCATCAGCCAAATGGACGCCACATTTGTGGCTCTATATCCTAGATAACTTCACGAATTTCATTATTGAGGTCTTAAATCGATTGTTTGCCATTGACATAGAACAAATTTTGGAATGTTCTTTAATCTATTGTTACAAGAACGTCGAAGTCGAAAAACGCCAACCACAATAAGGGGGAATTATTCACCCTTATTCCAGTTGTCGGCATCGACGTCACTTTAACACAATACTAAAAAATTGTGGTTTGTGTACCTGCTGCCGAAAACAACTTACTCCTGTTGGCAGGTCTATGCTACTTTCTAGACCTTGGGGAACGGAAATAGATTGTAAGTAGCATAAAATTACTCTCAAGAGCGAGTAAACAAGCACCTATTTTTTGGTATTGTATTGACGTGACGTCGATATCGACAACTGGAATAAAGGTGATTAGGTCCGACCAGTCTCGGACATAAATTTAGTGATAGTAATTAAGCATAAAAATATTTTCAAGAAGTTTCATCTAGAGTGTTGCGTATTGCAGCCTCCCTAATGTCCCTCTTTTTTAAGCGGATGTGTCCAGTAAAGTTCGAGATATTACGAGAAAGGGGATTAGGATGGTACGCGAGTTTTTTGTGCTCCATATTTAAATTCCGTAGCACCATATAGGTGTCACAAGCGGCTTGTACAATATTAAAAGTTTACAATCTAGACTGATGGTTGAATTTGTACCAATTTGACGGTTCATTAAAGCGGAGTCGTTATCCTTGGATATCTTGAGATTTTTGATGAGTTTGGGCTAGTGCACCCTAGTTCCCTGACTACTGTTGTCTATAGTGATAACTTGGTTTAAGTGATGAATGATGGCACTGACTTAAATGAAGAACTACCAGGCAACGGTAATGTTAATGAATCACTAGTGGGCATTGGAGTAAGCGAAGTTGATCGCTGACGAAAAAGTGGCTTTGCCGTTAGAAAAATACTGTCATCAGATCTTTTACTTTTATTGTTTGCATTAAGAGCTTCAGAAGTCACAATAAAATAGCTATTTCTGCCAGAATTCACTTCACAACTTTTTGTTTTTGAGGTACTCATATAGAGAATTCCTCAATGTCACATTGTTTTCGGGTTGTTTTTTGTTATTTCAGACGTATGTAAAAAATATTAATAAAGCAAATGAAGCTTATTTATCAAACTCAATAGCGTACTATTAGGAGTTTTAAGCGTGTATGTATTACGAATATTTTGCGTGTATGTATTACGAATATTACGCGTTTATGTATTACGAATATTTTTTTCGTGATTTTTGTATGTATATAAGAAAAACTACTCTAAGACGTCTGTTCACTATGAAGGTTCAATTCGAACTGAAAGAACATGAACTTTATATATAACAGTGAAAGTACTCTGAAAGTGTATTAAATGAGTGAAATTACTTTGAAAAAATTTAAATAAATGTCATCACGTCATAAAAAAGTACAACCTAAGCAACTTTTCCAGCCATGATTAAAATTAAATGTTTAATAGTGCTTTTTTCTGATGTTGCGTTTTTTTTTAAGACCGTTAGAACTTATGAAAGTGTTAAGTGTCAAACGAACTGTCATAGCGCGCTCACTTTTTGACATTAATGATCATACTGATCTGGTAACTCTGGTACTCTGGTATATCATCAAGAATAGATTGATGCTTCAACAATGCCACCAAATTATTTAGATTTTCTTTGGAAATCAGTCATCAATTCTCACAACTTATAGACGATTTTGTGATTTTTATGGAGCACCATCCGATGAACTTTGGATATATTTCATACCACATACTTTCTAAATGATGCAATAATACCAACGCCACGAAGGAATTTTCGTAATGAAGCGAATATCGCAGCTGTAAACGAAAGTGTAGAAGAAGTCAAAAATTTATTGATTTGTCGTCGGTCGCAAGAATTGGGGCTCTTTTCGTACAATACGTATAAAATTTTGGGGAACAAAAATTGGCCTTCACATGTTTAAGATCCAGCTAGTGCAGGAATTAAAGTTAAGAGATCAGCATATGCATCACTCCTGCGATCAGTTTGATGGGGCGATGAGGATCATTTTTGGCTTAACCGGTTTGTTAACCAATCCATAACAGACCCTAAAAACTCCATTATATCCGGAAAAAAATCACCCTTTGGTGCGGTTTTCACGTTGGTGGCATCATTGTACCTTATTTCTTCTAAAATGAAGCTGCAGCTCACTTTACGGTTAATTTTTTTATATTTTATTTAAAGAAAAATAACAGTTAGGCAATGAATGTCTATTACTAGGTGTTAAAAGGATAGTGATAGAGAAAACAGGTGGTGATGGAAGAGATAGGGGAAAGATTCATACTTTTCCAACTCTATTTTTTCACGTTTTTAATAATGCAGTGTTGCAGCGTCTCTGGTGTCAATGAGGCGTATTAAATTTTTGAAGCTGTGCTTAGTAGCCATTTTATTGGTTATTTTCCTTCGCCGATGGTTCTGTTACACAATACAGACAAAGGAATGCGCTCTGATGTTACATTAGGATTAGTATCCGCTGAGGATTAGTATGCCTTCATCATTTGAACTTTCGTACAACAACTGATACAAAGGGACACTAATGCACATGGTGTTGGTATTTAATGGCTGTCGGAGACCGTCTCGAACCCAAAACCTTGGGTTTTGTAGTCAACGTGCCATCATCAATATTTTTTTTTTAAAGTATAGATGACAGTGATTCGGGCAAGATGTGTGTGCCATATGGCGACCGCAAACATCGACTTATTGAATTGAAAATTTAGAGATAATTTGAAATGGACTTGTTAATTGGCATTCAAGGTCATGCGATTGGACACCTCTTGATTATTTCCCGTGGGGCCACGTGAAGTCACTGGCTTATATTAATAAACCAGCAATAATTGATGCCTTGGAGGTCAACAATGTTCGTGTTGTTAATGAAATACGGCCAGCAAAGTTCGCAAAAGTGGCCCAATATTGGACGTCCAGAAAGTGCTTCGCCAAGAGCTGACGCGGTAGCCATGTGCCCGAAATCATTTTCAGATATTAATGCCTTGTATTGATTTTTCGAATAAAACAATATATTAATTAAAATAAAATTTTTTGCGTTATTCTTTGCAATTTAAAGTTTCAACAAGCCCTTTTTAAAGGGCTTCTATACTTTACAGTGTTGCCAGAAAATTGTGATGGAAGAATGCCAAATCGATCCAAAGTATATAATAGAATGTTCTACAAAAGAAAAAATCAAATGCTAGATTTTAAATTGACATAGGGTTTTTAGCAGATATTTTTTAAAAACTTTAATGATTTTTTACTAATAATGATCCTTTTAATTTAATTTAATTTATTACACACATACCTATACATATTATATTCTTGAATTTATCTTTACACACTCACATTTGCTAAAACTCTAATTCTGCTAATAAATATTCTTCCAGTATTTGCAATTAAATTTACCATTTATTATATGATTATTTGGGTTGAGGGCTCGTATAACAAGTGCATCTATAAATATTATTAAAAAAAACCTAAAAACCACAAAAAAATTACAAAAACTAAAAAAAGACCCTCCATAAGACTGCATGCGGCAATTAAATCACATTTCTGCAATACTAATACAGCTTTTTTTCTGTTCCCACAACAACTCAACATTCATGTCACACACTATAAGAGACAAAAAAAAAAAAACACAGCACTAATTGCTTAATTCACATTGACATCTCTGGAAAAAAGACTGCCTTTGTGTTTTTCGCCCGCAATAATTTTAATTATGAAAATTAAATCTTACAGCGATGGTTGCAAAATTAGACGAATCAGTGGGTTTAATAGTGCAAGAATTGCAAAGACACAAGATGCTTAACGATTCCATAATTATATTTAGCACCGATAATGGGGGACCAGCGGAAGGGTTCAATCTAAATCATGCTTCTAATTGGCCTTTGAGAGGTGTCAAGAACACCTTGTGGGAGGGCGGCATTAGAGGTGCCGGTTTAATATGGTCTCCACGTTTAAATAAAGTTCGACGAGTAGCTGAACAAACTATTCATATAGCAGATTGGATTCCCACTCTATTAACGGCTATTAGAGGAGATGAAGCGCTAGAGTAAGACACAATTGATGTTAAAAAATATGAAATATATTATTAACTTTACAGCGTTTGATTTTTCAGCAATATGCCTGCTCATTTGGATGGTCTCAGTATTTGGGAAGCTTTGTCAAACGATGGAATTTCCCCGCGCAGATCTACTCTGCATAACATAGATGACATTTGGGGTAGTGCGGCTTTAACAAGAGCCGATTGGAAGTTGGTGAAGGGCACCAACTATCAAGGTGCCTGGGATGGTTGGTATGGACCGGCTGGTGATCGCGATGCCAGCTCATATGACTACAACGCCATACGCTCCTGTTATGCCGGTCGCTCTTTGGTGGCTCTGAACATGTTGCCCACTACAGCTGATATAACACGCATGCGCATGCAATCGAATATTGATTGTTCGGTCAATATGGCTTATGTTAAACAGGGGACGGTATGTAAACCTTTAGTTGCACCGTGTCTGTTTAACATCAAGGACGATCCATGCGAGAAATATAATTTAGCGCAAAAGTAAGCATTTAAAACTAACACTAATTAATATTAGAGTTAATTCGTTCAAGGACTTGGGAAAAAAATTCGAATTTGTTGCAATTATAATAGGAAGGAACTGTTGCAAACGAAACGTGTTACAAATCCTGACCATTTGCAGCACCTGCTATAGAATTAGGAAGAGGAATAATTTTAGATCAACGAACTCGATTGAAAATAATTTTGTTATAATTACTTTGTATGTATGTAGTTGAAGTCTACTGATGATTTGGCAAAGCACCAATGGAATGTATGTACAATGCTTAACCACCAGCAAATAAATTTCGATTGGGATGGACTTATGAAAATATGTCAAATAATAGATTTCTTAAATATGTTAAAGAATTTTTTTTAAATCAGCGAGAATTGTGATGTGTTTGGGAACAAAATATACAGCCTTATTTTAAATAACATCTTCCCGCGAATTTATTCCCTATTCATTGTTCTCCACTATTTTCCAAAGTCATTTGCAAGCTTTCAATTTAAATAAAACAAGTGGAAACAAAATGGCTGACTTCGCACATTCGAGGTTCTATCTCAAATTTTATTTGTAGTTCAATCTGTTTAAGGTCATGACTCACTATCTTACACAATCGCACGACTTACGGCAAAATACAACCCTGATCTGATGTATTGTTATTGACTTTTAAATATTTTCATAGACTTCATCATAACAGGGTTGTATTTTCTCAAAAATTGCACGACTGTGTAGGATAGTGTATCACGGCCTTAATTGACTTCTAAGACGAAGAGCCATTCTCGTATATGGACACTTTCTTGTTTTGTACTTTTCACAGCTCACTTTTTAAGTATTCGGGGTTTAGTTTTTTAAATTTATTTTTTATTTAAACATATTTTCTTTTCTATTGTAGATACCCAAATATTTTAAATGCTTTGTTAGAGGAACTAGCCTACTACAATTCCACAGCAGTGCCTCCATCAAATCAACCGCTAGATCCACGCGCCAACCCCTGTAGATGGAATTACACTTGGACTAATTTTGGTGATTACGAAGACTATCGGCAATCATATATAGTTGTAGGTGATTTCTGAAAACGCTTTTGGCCAAAAAAAAAATATATAATAAATAAATAAATAATTATTTTGTATAAGAAATATTTATTATTTCAATATCGTTTCATTTCCGTTTCACAGTTTAAAATTTCATTTCACAAATCATCGTTTTTAAACTTATTACACTTGCTAAGTATACTTATAATTATTTTATGCAGTATATTTAAATACGTTATATGTATATGATCTTTTATTTTTTTTTGAGACCTTTAAAAAAAGGACTGGCTTTTTCTTTTAACTATAACAATGAAAAAAAAGTATGATGAAATAATGAAAAGTGCTGAGGAGATAAATAACATTCAGGAAGTTAAGGATACTAAGAGTAGTTAACAGGTGCTTTTGTAATGTAAATCGATGAAATTTTTTTTTAACTTAAAAATGCAAGAAAAACATACATTTACACACTAAGAGATTTTGTAGTTGTTTAAATATGCCACATGGTTTTGATCGTTTTGTCGGTAAATTATTATAATAAAAAAACTTAAAATTAGTTAGATGCAAAAATAAACTAGATTGTTAAAAATAGTCTATTTTGAAAAAAAAAATAAAAATAATAATTCCTAGCTAAATCCTTTGAGTACATAACATTAATCCTTTTAACACATCGTGTGAAGAGTTTCCATCATTTAAAGTCGTTTTGCAGGGTTTTGCGATTAACTTAGTAACGATAACCATTGCCATCATTATCGCCACTTTGTCCGCCAGCACCAAAACCATTTGAGCCTTGTTGTTCATAGTTATAACCATTAGCACCGCCATTGCCATTGCCGCCGCCATTGCCAGCACCCCCGTTGCCGTTGCGATAACCACCGTTGCCGCTGCCGTTGCGTCCTCCATTACCACCGCCATTGGGACGTCCACTAGAATAACCCTGTCCATTGTTATTGAATTGTCCACCGCCACCACCACCACCACCATTACGTCCGCCACCCTGACCATTTCTATAACCACCATTGCCGCCGTTGGGAGCACCACTTGAATAACCATTGGCGCCCAAATCCTGGCCACCAGGCTTGCCACCGCTGTAACCATTTGAACCCAAACTTTGACTGCCGCCATTGCGACCACCACTGGAGTAACCATTTCCACCACCATTTCCGCCACCATTGCCTCCTCCATTGGGACGTCCACTTGAGTATCCATTGGCACCTAAATCTTGTCCGTTAGCACCACCACTACCACTACCGCTACCACTACCGCTGCCGCCTCCGAAGCCACCGCCATTTTGTTGATAATCATAACCATCTTCGCTAGAACCACCTGCACCACCACCCTGACCGCCTTCAATGGCATCACCTTCATAGCGCACTTGGGGACGATATCCTTCCTGATCGGCTTCATATTCCACAACCTGGGGAAATCAATCAGATAAAAAGTTAATATGAAAATTGCACTTAAAGCTGTTGCAAAACATTTAGAGAGAGAAAGAGAGAGAGGGAGTTCAGTTCTGTTTGAAATGAAATTGTCTTCAAAGCTACTAAAATTTATATTTGACCGTGGCTTTCCTCTGAGGAATTTAGGCGGCGCAAACAAGAGAACTGTCAATATTAAATTTAACTTCAATGAAGCTCTACTAAGTTCAAGAATTCTTCCTCTTACGATTAATATTTAATTTTTGTTTCTAAGTTTCTTACTTGCTTTCTGCCATCGGGTAATAAAACATTATATTGACCAGTGGTAAAATCACCATCACGCATTTCCGAATGGCCAAACGACAAACCACTTGGAGCATCTTCCACTTGATAGCTAAATTCATATTTAGCTGGTTCCTATTAAAAACAAAAGGGTTCAAGAACCGAAATATATAGTTGGTAAATGAGTGTATTAGAATTAGTTAAGTAGTTTTTGAAAGCGTTTTTGTAGAAGCGTAAGTTTGTTCAAGATCCCAAGTGGTGATTGTGTGTGAGTGATTAGATTTATAAAGAAATCCTATTTAAAGTAGTGCTGCGTGTGGTGCTGATTCAAAACCCAAGTCTGGAATTTTTTCTTAAAGCGAGTAAGTTTGATTTTATGCTTTATTCTTGTTATTTGTTGTAAAAGGTTAATTTGTTATTTTCTGTAGCTTTTTATTTTAAATTAAACTTTTGTAAGTTGTATATATAAGCTTGTTAAGCTTTGAAGCTTTGTTCAAAAAATATCAATTTTTCTCTATTGGAAAATTTTTAACCAATAAGAAAGATTTTAAAATTCTCAGAGATTTCCCCTTTTTAATAGCTTGAGACTTTTAAATGTTTGTTATGAAATTGTACTTACATTACTGCCGTCATCGCCATTGTAGCCACCATCACCTCCACTACCGCCACCACGACCAGCTCCATTGCCATTTTGACTATAATCGTAACCATCGGCGCCACCATTACCGCCGTTGCGTGCACCACCATTGCCTTGGTTGGGAGGTAAATAGTCTTGGTTGGGTTGGCCACCGCGTCCACCACCTCCATTGCGACCAGCAGTGCCTGAGGCAGGAGGACCATAACTATCAGAAGGACGACCACCATTTCCGGCACCCGAACCAGAACCAGGAGCTCCATAAGTAGATGAAGGTTTGCCGTTGCCATTACCACCGCCATTTCCATTACCATTAGCACCACCAGTGCCAGGAGCGCCATAAGTCGAAGAAGGTCTGCCGCCGTTGCCATTACCTCCACCAAAACCGGGAGCGCCATATGTGGAAGAAGGTCTTCCACCATTACCATTGCCATTGGAAGGAGCACCATAAGTAGAGGAAGGCCTGCCACCGTTGCCATTTCCATTGCCATTAGCACCAGGAGCACCATAGGTGGAGGAAGGTCTGCCTCCAGCACCGCCACCAGCACCACCACCAGCACCTCCACCACTACCGCCTCCATTACCAAAACCAGGAGCTCCATATGAGGATGAAGGTCTACCTCCAGCACCACCTCCATTACCATTACCACCACCCAGACCAGGAGCTCCATATGTTGAAGAGGGTGCCCCACCACCCGAACCAGGCGCTCCATAAGCATCAGAGGGTGCCAAAGGCGATGACCCACCGCTTCCAGGACCACCTCCACCACTGCCTGGTGCACCATAAGTAGCCGAAGGAGGCAAATATGAGTTAACGGGTGGTTCCGGTCTGGCCACTACCGTCGTTAGCACTAAACACAAACACATTAATTTAAACATTTTCAATTTAAATTCTATTCCGGTTGATTTTTGCTTTTCTTTTCTTTTCCTTGTATCGGCTAATTCACTTAATGCAACTTTCTGTACAAAAATTTTTTATCTCAATTTTCCAAGAGGTGGTTTACTAAAGAAGCACAGGATAACCTTAATCCTGTTCTTAAAAGCGTAATCAAAAAATAATAATAATGTGTCGCTTGTTCGAATTCTTAAAATCTTTTATTCTGTCGTTCCATAAACCGTTGTAATGAAAATCCAAGTTGAAACTGATGTTTTAAACAAAAATTTTCTAATATTTATATGAATCGCTTTGGTTAGCGCAAAATATAAAATACTTTGAATTGCATCCATCCATCTATTCATCCAAAACAATCTAACCACTCATTCACTCATTCATACAATATAAAATGTTACACATACGAGTACGAGTACAATTTAGCAAAAAAAAATCTAACTAGCAGATTACTTAGATGACTGCCTGCCTGGCTGCCGCTGCCTTGGCTGCTTAACTCGCTGGAAGTCGTAACTATTGTTAATATGTCCGTCCCAACCCTATAACTGTTTAACAAATAAAAAAACACAGTGAGCGAGAGGATCTTGAAGCAAAATTATCTTTAAAATGCTCTTCAGTCTTAGAAGAAAATCATAACAGATGGAGAAAAAAATAACTGCAACGCTGTGGAGTTAGAAGCATGAAAAAACAATTCACGTCTTTGACAACTACGTCACCTTAGATTAGTTAGACATAAACAATATACTACAATCACTCGTGCCACATGCTAAACTCTATATCTTAAGAAACCGCCAACTATCTATGCCAGGTACACATCAGCCAGCTGAAACAGAGTCTTAAGATATGAAATCATTAACTTGTTGATGCTGCATTCGGTGCTACACACTAAGGATCATTGTGTATTTATTACCTAATGAATATACTACGTCTGTATCTAACCACTTGAAGTGATCTAAAACTTCCAGATTCTGCAGGTTCTCTTAGTGGGAAATAACAGCTGTTGAAAGTTTTGCTTTCCGGTATGGTCCAGCACTCAAAGTTCCAGCGAACCACCGATTCCAAATTACAAGGTTATGACTTGTTTCATACACGCTTTCCGGCATTGCGCGGCACTCCAAGTACCAGCGAACCACTGATTCCGAGTTACACGAATAGAACTCTGTCCATCAGGGGTGTTCTGTAAACCGCGCGTTTTGATATCGCCTAATTTCCAGAAAAGAGCTCAATTAAAGGTGGCTTATTGCAGCTTTTTAATTGGTTTTAATGTTTTAGATGCTTAAGATATTTTATACGAACTTGACTTCGAGTGCACTAAATCGAACCATCAGCAGAACACTGTTTTTCGCACGATTTCAAAAAGTGCGGTTTGCACAACACCCCTGCATATCTTAATGGTTGTTACATCCACGTTAGGCTGTTTAACATATATTCCTCATCGATAGAATGTTATTCGTAAGACTCAGTAGGTCTTAGCTCGTGTTCTGTTACTCGTCCCCCTCTCCAAAATAACTACGTCAAGTGGTCGCCAAATATGGGGCCTTATCGTGGTTGGCGTATTTAATCTTTCGTTGTTCTTTAATCTTTAATCAAAACGTGAGCTTTCGAGCTGTTGTCATTCAGGGACTTGTAATAGACTTTTCATTTCTGTAGAATTCTTTAACCCGTTATATTAATTTTAAAGGCCATGTGGCCCTGCGCTTCGTACAGATTTAAAGGAATTTATACATATCGTCGGGTAATTACTGGTTTGCCGCACGGAATATTAGAATACCTTATTATTACGGCAAACCAGTAACCACCCGACGATATGTATATAGTCGAATTTTAAGGCGAATATTTTTGTAGAATATTTTAAACCATGATATCTACATTTTTAGAAAATGGTCGCGCTGATCCAAGATTCGAGAGGTTTTACAGGGCCAAAATGATCTACAAAAATTTCTCTCATAGTATCTTATAAAGAAATTCTAATCCTTAAGCGCTCTAGACGCTCTAAAAATACTCATCTATCATTGTGGTAGTATTTGTGAAATTGCATTCCGTTACCTTAATATAGAAAGGCCCTAGCTCGTTATAGTTTTAAAATCGATATTTTTGCATTTTTCGTTGCATTAGATGTTCTTCTATCGAAATATACAAGCAACTCGATTTCAAAAAAATAATTATTTATGGCCTTTTTATATTAAGGTAACGATTTGTATGTGTTACACCGACGCTGATGAATTTTATTTTTTTTTTAATTTTAATTTCAATTCTTGTTGAATGAAATATTTTTATTAATTAATGTGACTTTATAAAGAAAAAAAGAAAAATTAAATTACGACTTTATTGGCTGGGGAAAATACCGATATTTTGATGATGTTAATAATAATCTCTACCCCAGTAGATAGACTTGGGTGCTGATGAAGTGCGTGGCTGCACAGAAAAATATCGGTATTTCCCCCAGCTAATAAAGTCTAATTTAATTTTTCTTCTCTTCTTTAGAATGTGAAATTAATTAGTAAAAATATTTCATTCAACAAGAATTGAAATTACTGAACTTAAGCTTGACTAAGAAATTATTTCTGATTAAAATTGACTATAGTTCAACGAAAAATTTAAAATTGTCTCAAATGTTCAGCGAACATTAAAATATTGAAGTGAGATTTCGAAGTGCACGGTTGTTAAAATGACGGACGAAAAAAATTAATAATAAATAAAATTTTTTTTAAACCACTCTTTCATCTAAAAATGTTTCTCTTTTCATTATTTATCATTGCTAATAAATTTCTATTTTCTATGAGCAAAATTGAACTCAAATGAATTGTCCGCTATTGAATGTTGTGAATGTTGTGTGAATGTTGACAAGCACAAAATCAAACTCGAAATGAGTAGAGCATGCGTATGTCAAAATATTCAGCACAGATACACGAAAATGACATCAAGCAAGTTTAAAATGAATAAATTATATGGTTCCCGATGATCACCACAAAAATCTGCAAAAGAAGTGCAATTTCAAAGTGTTTCAAATAATATCTAGACGTAAACTTTCAAAACGCCGATATACGTATCATTTGTTATAACCTTGACTGTAAACAGAGTTGCCAAGTTCTGCATTTTCGAAAGTTAAACTCTGGGGCTCTGTTACTGCATTTACGAACTCCATTTTTTAATTGACTCTAGCTTTACTGATACTGCATTTACGAACTCCATTTTTTAATTGACTCTAGCTTTAGAGCAGAAATGAGCAAAAGGCCGCCCGCGGGCACTTCGTTATCCTCTTTTTTTACACGTACATTCGTACAAGTATGCACTTTACTCTCTTTTATATTATATATGTATGTGTTTGCCTGACTTTGCTTTAGAGACATGCCGTTATCTCAAAAAGAGAAAGCAACTTAGCATAACTAGAGAACGGTTTGTTCTACTCACATTTAGTTTGTTCATATCAAATTCAACAACGAAATTATCTTTAACCTGTCTGTTTACACTATTTTCATCAAATCTGTCCAGCAGTTTAAAAGATAGTCTGAGAATGGTGGCAAAAATGTCTTCGCAAAATTTTAAAATTTTTGGCTTTTAAAAGTGGCGTAACCCATATTTTTCACAGGTTACGATGGAATAGTGATACTGTGAGTAATATAACCAAGGTTCTTAGGGGCGTGTCGAAAAAAGACAAAACAATGGGCCTGTTGAAACTAAACAAGCACAAGCTAGGAAAGCTGACCGGCATTTGTACCCGATCGGAGCCACAGATAACAATGAATGCAGGGCATGCATGGACAATGAGCACTTTCTTTGTCATTGCCCAGATTTCGCCCAACCGAGATTCCGTTATTTTAATTTAAATTTAATTTTTTCTGTAAATATAAACTATTCCTTTAAAGTTCTGTGTGCTTAAATTGAATTGAAAAATCGACTACTTCATTCATTTAGTCAGCCAACCGTCTATCTATCTACTACGTGAAATCGAAAATCATTCAAAAGGTACATTAAACTAATGCATGCTCACTCGTCCCAGAATGAATGCATCTGCCTCAATATTTGTTTTGCCACTCGTACTTCTCGTACTTTATTTTTTAAAAGCATCTTCAGCATCTGTATTGTTGTCTGTTTGTTGTTGTCATATGCATCGTGTTGTTCATTCAAATATTCATGCATATGTACATTCGTTGTTGTTGTTGTTGCTTCTGTTGTTGTTGTTCTTATTGCTCTTATTCACAACTTCACATGTGTGTTTTGGTTTTTTTGTTTTGTTTTTTTTTTGTTTGCTGATCATAGATATAAGTATAGAGTCATAGTCGTAAATACGAGTACTATCAAAATTGATCATCTTCAAAGTGATGTTTGGCGATGATTATCAACTTTATAACCCTTCGTGCAAGAACTTCTTCTACATATGTGAGGTACAGTACAGTACGTGCCAAAAGTTGAAGTTCAGGTGCACTCGAATATTTAATTTTTGTTGAACAGCGAGCTTAACTAATATTATTACCAATATAATGTTATACAGGCGACATAAAATTGATTTAGTTTGCAAAGTATAAAGTGGTACTACGATAAAACTTTTCAAAAAAAATTTAACCGGCTCAAAAAAATAGCCACCAGAAGTTAAAAGCAATTTATGTAGTTTCAATTAAATAAAAGATTATTTTATGTAACACTTGGAGTGCTGCTGGTCAAACAGCATCGTGAGAATGCGATAGGCAGGTATACAGATGTGTTTCAGGTTAACGTGAGCACCTAATCTCACGATGGTCTAAACGCCGTGAGAATGCACCCTTAGAATCCACCATGTGTCACTCCACGAGCACATAGGTTGCAATCTTTGATCATAGTTATCCCTGTACTACGGTCAAGTACCTTGCTGAGGTACTTAGAGCTATCTAAACTCTTGCTGTTAAGACTTCGTCAAAACACATAAGATTCTCCAAGCTCTCACGCCGCGAGTGTAGTTGCCTATACCCACTGCGGGGTCTCAAATTGCCGGCACAGCTCAACCACTCATCAGAGCCAGACGCATGCCTACTCCACACTGCTCTACATCATCCCTTTAACCAAGTGGGGTAGGACGAAATCGACCTTTCGGTAAAGGATCAGAACAACCGCTACACACATCCAACTCCTAGAGCAGCCTGGCTGTCGGGCTACCGGCACCCATGGCACCAGAAATAAGCCTCTGGTTAGACCCCGAAGTTCCACCGCGAAAATCTTCACCTCTGTCGTCTTTTGAACTCAGGGCAGTCCAGGTGACGCTGCACTTGATTGACAACACAGACCTGTTTCCATTTATAAATATGGGCACATCCGTCGCTCTGTTATTTCAGAGATTGGGTAGTAACACATAAGTTCTATGGGTAAAAAAGCCAAAGGTCCGTCAACGGAAAAAGCTTAATTACCCCAGCTGGGGCACCGGGCTTGCCACACTCGTAATCCCTGGGGGAGGCAGGAGTACAATGAAATCAAACGTCTTCAATAGCCCACCATTTCAACAGTTGCCGTGTGGATAAGTAAAAACTACGCCATTAATAAAAATGCAACGACATACGCTTCAACAAGACAGTGAAATTACTAAAATTCACTACAAAAACGTTGAAAATTTAGTGACGACACCATCGCTCTTTAGCGTAAGTAGTTTCTTGACCGTGTAATTGGCCGCCAAGATCTGGGGGTCTCCTGTGTAATTCTAAACGAAACAAAATGCTTTAGAATTTGTATGTTAATATGTAAATTCGAAAGCATTTCCTTTCGTTTCGAATTACACAGTAGACCCCCTGGTGACTTAACACCTTTTGAATTAAGATATATGTCAGTGGTCTACAATCGACTTACGAACTTAGAAAAGGAATTCGTGAAATATTAAGAACATACAGTCGCAAATGTGCGAATTGATGATGGATAATTTCATGGACATAATATGGTCCTGCAAGTGTAGCTGTTGGTTGATATTGCTTTTAATTGGGAATGGCGTAAACCCTCCTTTTACAATTAAGTAAACATCCGATGATTTCGCAAAAAATACTATATGTTTTCTACTTATGGAAATTTAAACTCTCAAAATAAGAGAGCACTTTTAAAATCGGAGGTAAAAAGCATAAAAATTCAAATTATTTCTGTAAGGCCTGATAGCACTGTAAAACAAAATGAATTTTTTTTTTTTCAAAATGACAATAACTACATACATCCTTGTTTGGAAGGGGATTTAAAAAAAATGCAAAAAAGACCCAGAAGAGCTGGAGGGTTAATGTATGCCAACAGAATGTTGCTGGTAATGTTCTAAATAAATGTTTTGAGGACACTATATACCAAAAATGTAAGTATGACACGATTTTCTACAGTTTTTACAACACAAGGGCCGTAAAATGAGTTTCAGATGTAAACTTTTAAAACGTCGATACACGTTCGAGTATAACTTTTTTAGTCTCCTCTACAAGAAACAGTTGGCAGAACAATCTTGTTTTTTTTTTGTGTGTGTTGGACAGTGTAATTTAAGGAGAACTATACTCGTACATAAGAAAAGAAAGATTTTAATAGGACAAGCATAACAATAAAAACAACCTGCTTCTCTTTCAAGTCGCTTAAAAATAATTTAAATTTTAAGGAACTCATAAGTGAATTAGTAACATTTTATGAAGATTAAAATTTGTAGATCGAAAGGGTTCAAATCAAGTGGCTGCCTACTTTTTCCTGCGACTGCAACTTCTTTATAGTGTTGATTTTAAGTGATTGTCTGTTCAGCGTTACTTTTATAATCATCTTTAGTTTCGGAAAACTTTTTCATTGTGTTTTCAAGTTTCCTTGAAAATAAAATAAAATTAAAAAACACTTTGGCTGCTTCTGTTCTTGTTGTTGTTTGTTGTTTACCTCATCGTCTTCTTAATTTTAATGTCTTTTGCTGTAGTAACAATTTTTAGCGTAGATGTGTGTAATACTTGTTTTATTTTATAAATATATTTTTTAATATTTCTTTTTTGTTGTTGTCGGGGGGTCTCTTTAGTCTGTGTTATTCTATTCAATTTAATAATTCAGTTTTTCTTCATTATAGGTAAAAATATATACATATGTATGTACATATATTTTATTTTCAGTTATTATTGTTAAATTTTGGGAGATTGTTTTGCAAATGCATAACTTAAAAATCGTGAAATCCTATAAAAAAGTGCAATGCAAAACCTAAATAAATAAAATATTAAAAGTTGCATATTCATTTCATACACAACAAACTCTGGCACACACACTTTTTACGTAGGATTTTTCTTAAGCGCTTTTGCCACTGCATTCATTTTTTATTTTTATGTATTTTGATATTTCAATTTCTGTTATTTTTAATTTTAATTGCCTTATTGCGTTTCATTATGTGGAATTTATTACAATATGGGATAACGAAACTCTGGGGCAGAAATAATTAGACGTGTTGAAGGGAGGAAGTTGAGAACAAAAAAGTAAAAGTTTTGCTTTATTTTGAATTTTGTAGGCGTTACTTCCGCTTCCTTTAAATTATCCATATTAAAATGAAAAAAGTGACAACACATTTTAGTGATGGGAAAACTATCAATAGTTGAGGCAGTTGATGTTTCTTTGAAATTTTTTTGAAGCTTTTTCGTCTTTGGGACACATAGTGCATTTCAAAAAATTACTTAAGCCGAGTTTACAACTGTGTGCCATGTGCCCAAAAAAGTGTAACCACTAATTACACAGATGTAAACTCGGCCTTACTTTCAAATTATTTGTTCCACAAAGTACCGTACGTTAAGTCTTTTTACAACTGTTTTATTTTCACTGCAACAAAGTGTAATTTTTCTATTTTCTATATTAAAGGATTCTTTGTTGCTGTGAACAAAATAAACAGGTGTCACATTAAATTAGGAAATATTGCAAGAATTAATAAGTATATATGTATGTAAATACATTCATATGTAGTATATGTATATATACATACATATGTTACTGTATGTATGTATTTTCTTTACTTTAGTTGGTTGCCTTAGGCACAGTGTGTCAAAACAACACACTGATAAAATAAAAAAATTTAATTTTTTTCTCTTGGTTTCTTTTGCCATTTTATTTATGCTGATTAGACTCAAAGTCAGCATAATGTTTGCAAATAGTACAATTTGAGCAAATTTGCTTCGAAAGTCATTGCTTAATATTTTGATCAGTGTTCCACATTTTTTTTTTTTAGAAAATTAGTGTTTTTACTGAATATGTAAGAATATGAAAGAAAACAAAGGCCAAATTTAAAATTTGATAAAGTCGGTTACAAAAATAATGTGTAAATGTAGAATTTGCTAACCTGATTGGCACTCCGACTTCCAATTGCACTACAGGCAACGCATGTAATAATGTTTTATTTAAATTAATCTAAATTATTTTTAAATTTTTAGTGCATATTTTTTAGGTCGGTTGAATTTATTTTAAAAGCTTTATTTTTTTTGTCCTTAATCTGTGTTCGAAATTTCGTAAGCAATCTATATACTCGTATATAAAAATTAATCCCTGTTTTTCGGCAAGACATTACGCGTTAATGGCTGGACCGATAGCTCCCATTCCTTTGCTGTATTGTTCGTTATTGTTTGGATAACAAGAATATGAAAGAAAAAATTAAAAAGATGCTCGGAACAGCATAAAACTGGAAAATTTGTGCTGTTATTATTTTTTCTGTGTTTGATAAGATTGGTATAAATATAGTTTAAAGTCTACTCAGTTTCTTTCTGGATGCGAACGAAGTCACGGCAAAATGCTAGTTAAAAATAAAAATTAAGTGCTCAAGAAATAACTTTTATTTTCTGAGGAATAAATAAAACTCAAGAAATATTGATCAAAATGTGATTTTTTAAATAAAACTTATAACCGTCGCTGTGCATAACAGACCAACCTAAATTACGACGCAAAGCGTTGTCTTTCTGTCAAAATTTCTCATGGCCATACAAAATGTATGAAACCAACCGAAATAACGCGGCGTCAACGCTTTGCAATTGGAAAATCCAATTTTGACAGCGCGTAAAGAAGTGAAGTTGGCTGCAATAGTATTGTTGTTTTTGATAAGTAATGTAACTTTAGCTACTTTCAGGTCAATTTAGCGTTTTTATTTTTATTTAGAGTTTTTTATTAATCAAAGTGAGTAAACATTACTGTTTCTGGCGCACCGTTAACACTCTAATTTAGGTGACTCATTTCAGCGTAAAAGCTAAGCGCTAAATTACGTTGCGCTTTGCATCGTAATTTAGGTTGGTCTGTAAGTGTTAATTTGAGAGGCCCCGTTAGTTATACCTTTTTGACAACCCGCCTGCCCCTCCTAAAATAAAAATTTAATCAATTAGTTTTAACTATATTTGCCACACTGTAGTGCTTAAAGAAAAAAACCAAAGCGCATGTCCTTAAGAGTTGCCAACTTGTTTTGACATACATATGTATGTACATATTGCATAAACATAAATCAAATTTAAGCTACGGGAACTCTGCAAACACCACCTTCTTCTAACGCAAACATTTTGCTCAAAGAGTTGCCGCAACTAAAACCAGCAGGAACTTGTTAAGATTCCTTCAAAAAACAAATAAAAGTTATTGTTTTTAATGTTTGCTTGGATTTGTTAAAGATTACATAGTTTCTTGTTGTAAAATAAAATGACTATAAACAAGAGTTTGCGTATGTGGTGCCTGCTGGGTTTGATTTTATCCCTTTATGCCACATATGTAGAATTTAAATTAATTATCGATAAGGATTACAAGGCTTTGTGTGATTTGGCACCAAAACTAAGTTGCACAGCTGTTTTTAGTTCACCGTAAGTTTAAATAATATCCTCATCGCCAGCGCAATTTATTTATCATCTTTTTTTATGTATTTTAGATATGGCAAAAGTTTTGGTTTTTTAAATATGTTTTTCGATGAGAAAACCAACAAGTGGAATCCTCCAAATGGTATATTTGGCATTATATATTATTTGCTGTTATTTATGACAAGTAAGTATATTTTTAAAGGGAGTGAGTTAAGTTCATACATACAGACATACATATGTATGTATATGTTTCTATTTAATATTTAAGTGCATATGTGTGTATGTACATGAGTACTCGTACTCGTATGTAATTTTTATACATAAAGTAAATCATAAATCAAAGCTGTTTTCAGCTGTTTTTAAGCTTATCAAAAATTTTAATTTAATTTGTAACGTCCCTTTTACAATGTGAACTTTAACTGCAAGCTCTTCATATGAAACTTGCCGTTAAAGCCTCTGTTAGCCTTTATTTGTATATTGTGAAAAGGGCCGTAAATATCATTAATTTCTGATAAATTCAAGATTTCCTAAAAATAAAAAATAAATTATTATATATTACGCTTTGATTATAAATCAAGATATTTCGAAAAAAGAAAATTAAATAACACATTTAAGCTGTTAACATTTGTGTAAAAAAAATCTCACAAATACTTAGTCCATATTTACACTATGCAAGTCTTATTGCTAAGCTAATTAGTTTGATGGAGAGAGAGACGAGGAGAACAGTAAAGTTTATTTTCCCCTCGTCTCTCTTTCCTAACAAACTAATCAGCTTAGCAATAAGACTTGCATAGTGTAAATATGGACTTATAAAACTTTCTATATTTTCCATTTTTTTTCCTTCCAGCCTTCTCCAAGCGCCGTGACCTTGTAAAATACCAAATAATATTTTGTATTTTATCGAATATTATGTCCATATATTTGGCATATTTACTTTATATTCTGGGGAATATTTGTGTCGTTTGTATTACGATTTATGTGGTTAATTTTCTTTGTCTTTGGGAGCTGGTAAAAGACTTTAATAAATTATGGTTGCAAAATCCTACAAATACAAAAATTGAAAGTAACAAAAAGGAATAAAAAAATTCTCATAAAATAACTATTGTATATTTTTCGTATTTCAAATAAACATTTCCTATTAAAAAAGAAAACAAACAAATAAAACAAACACTTAAAAGTACTTTTTATTGCCAATGTGGTTTTTAAATTGATTTTCAATTTTGTTGGTTTTAATTTAAGCTTTTTATGCACTTTAAAATTAAAATTAAACAAAACTCATGTCATGATTTTTTTCTGTGCTGGATAAAATCAATTTGTTAATCTTTAATGCAATTTTATTATGTTGTGTGATAATTATCAAATAATTTGTTAACAATAAACATTTTCAATAAGTAACACTCTAACAAAGCTGGCAAAAAACATATCTAATGGAAATTAAATATATTTTTCTTTTATTTTTTAACAACAATGGGTTAGAAAAAACAAACAAAAATATTGAACAACGAATGAACCACAGAATCATCGCCATTATCATCATCCATTTCAGTTTTAACACATGGAACAATAAAAAAAAGTAAAACATTCAACACTTTTAAATTCAAATAATGTCAAAACAGTGACAATCAACGTTTTTGAAGACGACTCACTAAACAAACAAACACGGTTAACGTTTTTGAATACACTCCAAAAAATTGGTAAGTCATACAAGTAAATCATTATTTAAAATACAACCTTTTAAAGAAAAAAGTTTCTTTCAATTCATTGAAAGTTGCATAAATCAACTTCTCGAACGTTTTTTTTCAGTAAAATATGTGACTCATGCCTAAAGGGAATATTGTAATATGTTTTAATAAAAAAAATTTAACACACTTCAAAAATAAGCACTAAAAAGTTGAAAATAATTTAGATTCAGTTAAATAGAGCATTTTTATATAAGTTACCTATAGTGCTATTCGAAATCAACTCTTAGTAGGAAATCTCTTCAAGAGATAAGCATTAGTTTAGATAAGCATTAGAATAGAAAAAACCCTATATTACCTGTCATTAAGCCACTTCATTCCCATGAAGAAGCCCCTGATCTCTTCTAGCTTGTACTTTCTGATGTCACCAACGCTCTCATGAAAACTTCTGCTCAGCCACCTAAGAATATGGCGTTGCATTCTCGGACAATGTCAGCTTATAGGATCAATGGTTTTTGGTTCCTCTTCATTCTCGCACATCCTATAGAAATCTGGAGTCCCAGTTTTCCAAATGCTGATCCTTGCTCTTATCGATCAGTTACCAGTCAACGCGCCTATCAAGATTCCTAGCACCTTCCTATTCATATGCAGTAGCAGTTGGGATCTTTCAAAGTCAAGCTTTGGCCACATAGCCCTCAAGACTCTACAATCCTCTCTACTCCCCCAATTGAACGTTTGGAACTCAGTAATTGGAACGTTTGTTCAACGCCCAATTACTGAGTTCCGTATAGTAATGAGCTATCGGTAATTTAACTGATTTGTCACACATTCCCTCATATAACGCCGACCCTATTTTTGCTTGATCATGGGCAATTTCATTTCATCCAACATTGTAGTGATCAGGAATTCAACATAGTCTGACACTATATTTGTCCACGAGGAACAAACTACCTGCGGAGGTCTTTCCTGTCACTTGCAACGTGAACAAGTTTAAATCAAACGTCCTCTCCTTCTATTCTCTTCCCATAACCCATTTTCCTAGTTCTAGCACAATGCATTGCATGAGTAGGGGTCATCCGCTGAGTTCAGGGTCTCCTCTGTAATTCGAAACGAAAGAATATTCTTTCGAACTTGTATACTAAGAACATTCGAAAAGATTTTTCTTTCGTTTCGAATTACAGAGTATACCCCTGGGCTCTCCTACAGTCACTAACTCGTTTCGATTTGAAATTTTGTCTCTTTGAAGTTTTCAGCGCCTACTGACTGTCGGTGCAGGAGCTTACCTTTTCTGGCCACCAGCACTGTGGCCCCGATTATCCTGGTGATCCTCAGCTGGAAAAACCTTACATTCTTTCGGAAGTCTGAGAAAACTACGAATGTCCGTCCCGAAGATATAGACACCAGCGCGACCGTCCTTACCTCCATTTTCGACCCCTTTGTAAAGACCGCGCCACCCTCATATATGTAGATTATCAAATTTGACCCGAGAGTCCCTCTCCGGAACTGTCAGTGGTGTTGTCCTACTAACTCCCCCAGGGGGATCTATTCGTAGATTACGGGTGCGGCAATTCCGGGGCCCCAGCTGGGGTAATGTTATTTTTTCCGTTGGCGTACCTTTGGTACTTTACCCGTAAAACTTATGTATTACTACCCAATCTCTGGCAACAGAGCAACGGATGTGCACATATTTATAAAAGGAAACAGGTCTGTGTTGTCAATCAAGTGCAGCGTCATAGATAGAGGTGAAGCCTTTTGGGGTGGAACTTCGAAGTCTGTC
The DNA here is from genome assembly GCA_936439885.1 of Nowickia ferox. Taxonomy (NCBI): domain Eukaryota; kingdom Metazoa; phylum Arthropoda; class Insecta; order Diptera; family Tachinidae; genus Nowickia; species Nowickia ferox. Next base: position 9,108,796 of record OW387027.1, on the reverse strand, counting down.
CAGACGCTACTTCTGGTTCCACGTGTTAAATCAATGCTAGTGATTGGCGTAACGCGGTCAGCCAGAAACTATTCTAGGTGCTGTTGCCATACAACTGAAGCTTCTATGGGCACCGACATAGCGGCAGAGTTTAGATAGCTCAAAGTACCTCAGCAAGGTACTTGAACATAGTACAGGGATAACTATATTCAAAGATTGCAACCTATGTGTCTTGTGGAATGGGCACATGGTTCATTCTATGGGTGCATGGGGGCGATGGTTGGCGTCTAACCTACACCCGGTGTTTAAACCATCGTGAGATAAGGCCGTAAAGGCAGATGCTCACGTTAATCTGAAAACATCTGCCACTGTCACTACAAAGTATTCTATAGGAAGCAGCTGAAGAGTGACGTCTAAGGCAGCCTGAGGTGTGCTGTTCAGGGCGCCTATGATGCCCAGCGAGGAACTTCTCTGGACCTTAGCAGGTAATCTCTTATGACTCTCCCACCATACCACAACATCATAGGAAATAACCGGCAAGTCTTAAAGGTAAGTTTATCCTACTTGGTGGTTTAAGCTAAATTTGTTATAATCAAACATTTCATATGTCCGATCAACGCTAAATTGTAATAATGGCCCTACGAGTAGTTTTCGCATGATTAGTATGCTAGTGAACATAACGAACTAATTTTTTGAGTGTGTCAACATACATATTCACACATACATACATACTTTTCCTTTAACATTAATATATGCGAACTACAAAAATAATCCTCATGTGTCTAGTCCAAAAGGCATTATAAAAATAACCCCCCCCCCCCTCCCCCCATCAATTCAACCGTAAAGTCGGTGAAGAAAACCAACAACAGCTGCAAAAATAACAAGAGCAAACAAAAAATTAAAATATGTATTAGAAGATGTTACTTTTATTCACTAATAACATGTGGCAATATTGTTTTAAGAGGTGGTTGGTTGTTTGATGCTTCCATGAAATAATGGATAAAACACAGACATGTGAAGAGATGTTGTTGTTTCTGTGTCATTTAAAGTGGAGATTTTTGCTTTTTGCTTGTTTTTCTTTTGGTATAAATTCGATTTTTGCCATAATGTTGCTGCATTTTGAAAATTTAATTTATGAGATCACGAACAACAGTGACAATTTACATAAAAATAAATTTAACAAATTTCCTAAGAGAATAACGTTTGAAATGATTTTTTTTTTCAAACTATTTTTAGCACAAACTCCAGACACATTTTAAAATTTACATTGAAAATGGAAAATATGATACAAAAATCACTGCAACACGTTGGAGAGGGCAAAACTCAAATGTAAATTTGCTTTAATTTGCTGCTTCACGACCAAAAAAAAACAGATCTCTATGATTTACAATTGTTACTTGCAAATGTACATATAATGAATCTTCTAATGAAATGTATGTACATATGAATCCACGATTGTAGATGATAAACATCCATTAAGTGAGGTTAGTCTAAATTGTGAATTGCAATCTTAATGTTTCAAATTTTTTTCGACTCATCTTACAATTTTCTAGAAGAGTATTTTTCTTATCTTACAGAGAAGAGATATCTTACAATCTTCTTTGAATCTTCCAGAAGAGTCCTCTTTTAATTTTTTACATTAGAGTCTTCTTTCAATCTTCTAGAAGATTCTTCTTCCAATCTTCCACTAGTGTTGACCCTTTTTCGTCCTTAAAAGTGATCTTTAATACTCTAGAAAAGTCCTCTCTATTGTGAATAAAATGTGTAATTTTTGTTCCCATGAAGTTTTCATTCATGGGAACGTTTGTTCCCGCTATCAATGCGTAGTGAATGCAAAAAACGTGATGAAAACTTGCAAAGTGTAAAGTTGTGTTCTTAAATATTCTAGGTGCAGTTTGTAAAAAATTCTTTAGTAGTTGCAGGGAGTTATTGTTGACAATCATAAATTTTATTTACTGTTCTTGTCTTAAAAATAAATATGTATTTATAACTTTTAATATCCAATTGGAAGAATAATATTGAATTACTCGATGTATTAATTCAGTTCGTCTGCAAAAATAAAGTGAACCAAACCAAGGGAATAGTGAAAAAATCCATGTGATAAAATATTATTCATGATAAGGGGAATCAGAAAAGAGAACGAACACATTTCTAGAGACAAATTATTCACGATTGCAATTTGGGGAAAAGGGAAAATATTTCGAGGGAAAAGCTATTCACGATAGGGGTGAGTATCTTGTAATCTTGCGGAAGAACGGTTGCTCTTTTTTAATTTCCAGAAGAGTTAAAGTCCCCTAAACTAAATAAAGGATTTCTTGTTAATATGTTATAACTTCAATTCTCACTTGAAATATTTTTTTTGTATGGTTTCATACACTATATGTGACCTGCTCCACGAAAAGGGACCTCTGCGCCAAAAAAAAATTTTTTACTTTTTCGCAAAAAAACACGGAAAAACGAAGCGCTTTTTTAAATGCGTTTTTCTCAATAACTTCTTTTCGGCGCAGAGGTCCGTTTTCGTGGAGCAGGTCACATATATTAATATTAAAATATCTAAGTAATTTTGAAGACCAACTTCGTACATGCATATTAATATTCAATATTTGTAAATGTTTACATGAGACGATAATGATCCGTTTAAGGCAACAACAACAACAATTGAATATGTATGTACATACTCGTACATCATACTTTGTTGTAAATTTTTGAAAGGCTTTAAGCTGATCCTCCTTTTGATTTCAGCATAAAACATAAATAAAAATTTCGAAATTACAACCTTGTGGTAGTTAAAATCATAATAAATTATTAAATAAACAATATAAAACTTAACCTGCAGGGTTTCACAATACAAGCGATAGACCGCAAGCCTCTAAGAATATGGATATTAAATGGGAGTCACACATATTGTTTTTTTTTTTTTTTTTTGTTATGTACTGCACAAGATAATATATGAAAAAATTTATTTGAAACATTTGAAATATTTTAATGGCAATTGTTTAATTAATTTCATATTACATACATTTTCCCAAATTAAATTCAAGTCCTTAATACATTTAACCGTCTGGGTGTTATGTTAATCTACTGATAAGAAACATCAACAAATGTGTACTTTTACTGACCACTAACAAAGCAGTCAAATACAATCTCATTATATTAATACGCTATCAATATTTTGTCATGATGTTTTAATAAATTTAATAAATATTTTTTTTTATCTTTCGACTAAAAATAAACGAACTTTTACAAGAAGTATATTTTACATTGTACGAGTATGTTGTTGTATGTGCATTTAAAAAGTGTCATCTTCATCTTTTGTTCTGTTCAAATTAAAAGCAAAACTTTAAATACACGTTCTCGTACACATTTTCAGATTAAATGTGTGTCAAGTGCCAAGTAAACATTGCAAAAAATTTATGTGCACATGTGTACAATCATACATACATACAAACATATACATATGTATATACATACATAAAAATCCCTTCTAAAAAGAGTCATCATTTTAAAGTCAAGACATTAATAATTGTTATAAACCGTATATGGTGTATTTTTTGTTTTTTTTTGCGTTGAATTTAAAAAAAAATAAAACAAAACATTCTTAAATGTTTCGGCTATATAAATACAGTGGTTAAAAATAGTACTCTACACATGTAAATAAGGAGCTCCTTTTTTATGATTTATTATGTTATTTATTATTAAGCACCTGTTAGAGAAACTGTTGTCTACATCTTTCTAAATGGATGGAAATTTAACTACCACTAATGTTAAATGTTTCACAGGGCTCTGTTACTTTCAAAATGAGCTGTGTTAAAAATTATGGTTTGTGTCTCTGCTACTTGACTTGAAACTGTATAAAATCCTCGTTTTTTCACAGAAAACAAGGTTCTGGCGGCTGATACTTGTAGAAAAAAAAATTTAATTTATATATACAATACAGTACATACAATATGCGCGCGTCGGCGCACGGTGGTTCGGAATCAATTTTCATTGGCCAAAACCAAAATTTTCTTTAAATAGATTCTTTAAATTTTTACGCCATGGGAAACATATCAAAACTAAAGTAGCTAAAAAATTAAGTCAAAATATTCGCAATAGTGGGTGTGGCATGCTGTTAAAAATAAAGAACTTGTGTTAATAAAAAAATAATAATTTCCATATTTTATCTGAAACAAATTATGATTCCTCGAAAACTATTATTGATAACGGACTGCGGTTTTTTTTGTTGTGTTGGGTAAACTGTTGTTTTTAATAAAGGGTGTGTGCAGACCCTGTATAATTTGTAGTTACGGTGCTATGTAATAAATTTGAAAGCAACATATTTTCATAAAGTTTGAAGTTTAGTAGTGTATAACTTTTGAAGATCAAAAGGGATCAAAGAATTGAAACCATGCAGAGAAAGATGAAAGTGTCTTCTTTAAGCCTATATATAATTTGCACCCGCCACGACCCGCCTGTAGAAAATTTTTTTGTTTTAATGAAAATACTCAAGAATTATAAACAAAATTTGTGCCAGATTAAAGAAAAAATATTGAAATGTTCTTTAGTCTAGTACAAAATCGTCGTAGTCGAAGACATAATACGACACTCGTAATAAGGCCCAGTATTTTTTCTAATTTTTTATATTTGTAAACGCATTTGTATGTCATTTGTAATTTGCAAATTTTTTTAAGGACCTGCTGCCTGCAATTTGGACCCATAATTTTTTTTTTAGAATATCGTTGGAGTATTTCGCTCTCCTTATGTCATTTGGGAACCGATTTTAAAAATTATTTTTTTGGTAGGAAAGGAGTTGCCTGCAGTTTGGTCCCATAATTTTATTAGTTCCAAAATCGTAAGGGGAATTGGCTCCCCCATGCATAACTGTCATTTGTAAAGACATTTGCAAAATTAATTTATTTTTTGTTTGAAAGGGTTTGTCCACAGTTTGGTCCCCTACTTTTTTTTCGCAAATCAGAGGGGGAATTTTTTCCCCCATGCATAACTCTGTCCTTTATCAACCGATTTTCAAAATTCTTTTTGCTGGCTTAGACCAAACATAAAATTTTTTGTTTTAAAAATCGACGGGGAAATTTTCTCCCCCCACATATTTTTTTCATTTGTAAACCGATTTTCAAAACCATTTTTTTTGAGCCTGCATTTTTAATTATTTTTTTTTCGAAAATCGGTGGGGAAATTGGCCCTCTTCCCATTTAAAAGTAATAACTGTATACAGAATAAATACATAGTGCACAAGAGCCTTAAATAATGTACTGTACCTTATAATAGTGGAGGGTTGGTCACTGGAGGTATAAGAAGTGTTCAGCACTTTTATGCAAAATCTTACTCTTCTCTGAACGGGTGATTTTTATGATTTTTGGAAACAATAGAGGAAAAAGTATCCCTAAATAGGAATATCAAGTGCTGAAATTTTCTCCTAAATTATTCGCCATAAAATTGTCGAAACTAAACAGCTGTGATCGATTGGTCAGTAATGCGAATTAAAAGATTTTTAACTGCGTATTTTATAAGGTGGAAGAAACTCTTTGTATAGAGCGATCTCAATTCTAGACTGGATGACAGACCAAGATTTTCTTTTGTTCAAAATGTAAAATCCTTGACAAGTGTTCTGGGCTTATTCTTACTTTAGAATGGTTTCATAGTTTCATAATTATCATGCAGCAGTCAGTGTGTGCTCAATTTCCAAAGCGTGATTGCAATTTACTTTACATCTGCAGAACGGTAATTTATTTTAAATATTATTACCAAAAAATTCTTATTAAATTTTTGTATTGCTCAAATCTAAGCAAGTAAATCCGCATTGACACGTGAACTGCATGCAGTAGCAGATTTTTTAACTTGATTACATGCAACTTCGAATGTTTAAATACATGCACGTTTCATTTAAATTAAAAAGCTAAAAAGAACTATAATTATGTATGTCGGTATGTATAAATGTTTTTATAAGCAAACATATGTATATATATATTTATGTATGTATGTACTCGTATGTTGTTTTTACAATTTATATTTTTTGTTGTTGTTGCAAATATTGTAATTTGTATGTACGAGTATTCTGCGCATTTATTAAATTCATACCACTTCCAATTACAATAAATATGGATGAGCTACAAATTACTTGCAACATTTGTACCTCATCAACCGTCGAGCACATGCTGTTTGTTTGTTACGCAACTTGACGACGAACTAAATTGTGATCGTTACATTCACATTGAATTCTGACTGTCGAATTCAACAAAGTCAAGATACGATGAAAATGCAAAAACAAAATAAAACTTTATATTTAATTTAGTTCGGTAGAAACTAACTAAATTTCTAAATATGTACAGCAGTCAGTGGTAATCATAAATAAATATTATTTGAAGTAATTCGTGATAAAGTAAGTTGTTCAGCAAAAATTACAGAAAGTTAGAGAAACAGATATTAAAGTCTACTGTAAATTTTTTATGTGTATGTATGTACAATGTACATATGTATATATTTTAGTTTCAACAATGTATCTAGATGATGGAAAAATTTTTAATATGACTGTTGAGTCTATACATACATACATATATACATACGAGGGTGGGTCGTTAACTCAGTGCTTTTTGAATTTCACACCTCTCAATTGAAATGGCAACACTGCTCCTGTCAACAGCCAACTGTCAGCTGAATCCTGTCTTAATTTGGTAGCCCTTGATAGCAGAAAATAATTTTATATGTTATGGACTTAACGCGATTCTTAGATCCCAAAATTAAGTTTCTCATGTACCTATCTCATGTTTTGATTTACGCAAAATGCCAAATTCTAAATTTCTGGTCCAAAAAAGAGAGTTGTGCCAATACTGAACAGATCGCGTAAATCGAGGGTTACCTGTATATGTATGCATGTATATTTATTGAAGTAGTTTCTCTTTCTTCTACTAAAATTTTGTCATAAGATGATGGAAGAATAAATGATTCGATTGAAAATTATTGTTATACATATGTACATATCGCTCCTTTATTGCAACGTAGTCATATCTGAAAAAATGAATTTTTCGAGTTAAAATGCAGAATTAATCCTCATATCGTTATTTATATTGTGTAAAAATTTCATGCAAATAGCTATTGAGAGGAAAATAAAATTTATTTTTCCATTAAGTTGTGTGTAAATTGAAAACTTTAAACTTGTTTTCTGGCGAACTAGTTTTTTCGAGTTATGACAACGTTGCAATAAAGGAGCGATATGCACATACATATCAAGCCATAACCGCAAAAAAAAGGCTTAAACGACATCATTTTCGAACTTAGTTTTTATATAATCGATTTTGATAAAAAAAAACGAGGTCCAAAAAATGTGTCAGTTAAGCTCTTTGGCGGTTATGGCTCGATATGTAATATAAGTATAACAAAACCAAGCCTTGCTTCAACCTCTTTTTTTCCTTTAATGGTATGATATGATTAAAACATACTATTATTGCAATAAGTTTTAATATTTTATAAGTATGTACGTATGTATGTGTCTTTCTGATATCATGAAGTGACCTTCTGTAGTATGCAAAGTTTCCATATTGAAAACTGTTGTGTCCTTCATAAATGATTTTATTTTACAATAATCACATACATTTTTATTTAAAAAAATCCATTACACTCTTATTATCAATTTGAGTTATATTTTCAAGTTTTTTCTTCTCTTCGGGGTTTACCAACATACATTATTTATGGCCGCGGACATTATTAGTCAACCAAACAGTTAGTGCAAGCAATTCCATTTAATTAGTGCTACAGTAATAAAGCGCGTGCGTGTGTTTGTCATTGACATTAAGCGTATTGGGCTCGTGTTTATTATTTATTGACCGCCCATTCACATTAGCTTTTCCTTCATTGATCAGCAACGACGTGTTTTAGTTTTTCTTTGTTTTTCTAACTTCTGCCTCATTAGATGGAGATTTACTCAATGTCAGTGATTTACTAGTCTGATGCATTTCAGCAAATTGTTATTTTTACATACTTATGTATGTATGTATATGAACACATAAAATACATACTAATGTAAATGTAAAGATCAATGAAATTTGGTCGTCTTCTCTAAAGTGAACTTACAGTTGAATTAACGGCATGCATAAATACATACATATGTATGTATGTACATGAGCAGCTACTCGTATTTTAACTAAGTGTTTTGTATGTATGTAGGTATGTATGTATGAGCTTTATAAATAATGAACAAATTAGACAAATGATGTTAATAAAAATATTTGAGTGATTTTATAAGGTTTTTATTTTACTTAATGATCTTTATACTTTTTTATCCTTTTATTTACATCGCCGGCAAATCACGGCATTGCAAGAAAAAAAATAACTCGTTTCTAAACGTTTCCAATTTGTATGAAAAAAAAAACACAAAATTCGTTTCAAAAAATATTTTTTCTATATAAATTTTAAAATGGAAAAATCGTTTGTATATACAAAATTTACCCTTAAAATTGTATGAAATTTTTCTTCGATATCGGATGCCGTAATTTGGCTCCAGATTTTTTTACATCATTTTCCAATTTTAGAATTATACTATCTTCTTATTGCCTGCTGTCCTAACTTTTTAATTCTAACCGACTTAAATTCTTTTTTTAATTTTTTACCTATTTTAGTAACTTTTAAATTGATTATTTTTTAGGATATTTATTTTGTGTAAAAGAATATCTTTCAATAAGATTTTTAAATTTCGTTTGTTGTATTTATTAAGCTCGAGGTCGATTTTTATAAAACTGTAATTGATCTTGCATATTTATTTTGTAAAAATAAATTAAATAGGTCAATAAAAAAATAATAGTAATTTTCAAATTTCGACAACATTTCTTATTTGGTTATGCAAGCCCGTTATTTTAAAATGTATTGCCAACCATCCCCAACGTATCAATCCACCACTTATCTAATTGTGTAAAAACGCCTTCCGTACACAATTTTGACATTAGCTTTTTCAATTGTGTGAGCAAAAAAGAATTTTAGAGTGCGAATTCACCCAGAATAGGTAAGTAAATAAAGAAAGAAAGAATTCTCTAAACTTTTCAGAGATAAGAAATAATTATTTAAAGATTTTGCAAGCAGTTGAACTACCGGTGAAAAATAAAAATAAGCCTCAAAATGTTTGCCCTAAGCCGTAATGTCAGCAATGCAGTAAAGTAAGTTAAACCAATTATTAAACAATAAAATTGATTATGATTACATAAAAACAGGCCCAACAATTCTATGTACATATATTTTCAAACATGCATTTACAAATATGTACAATAACTTTTAGAACTGCCGCGCGTGGAAAGCATACTCTACCCAAAATGCCTTACGATTACGCCGCCCTAGAACCCATTGTCTGTCGTGAGATTATGGAATTGCATCACACCAAACATCACCAGACCTATGTCAATAATTTAAATGCTGCCGAAGAACAGCTAGCTGAGGCTGAAAGCAAAAATGATATTAGCAAAATTATAAGTTTGGCACCCGCATTGCGTTTCAACGGTGGTGGACACATTAACCACTCGATATTCTGGCAAAACCTTAGCCCCGAAAAGTCACAGCCTTCGGCAGATTTAAAGAAAGCTATTGAAGACCAATTTAAAGGTTTTGATCAGTTTAAGAAAGAAATGACTGCGTTAACTGTAGCGGTGCAAGGTTCCGGCTGGGGTTGGTTGGGTTATAACAAAAAAACTCAAAAATTGCAAATTGTTGCTATGCCTAATCAAGATCCTTTGGAGGCTAGCACAGGTAAATGTAAAAAAATCGTATCTAAGTAATAAATAAATTGTATGCATTATTTTATTGCAGGCTTAATTCCGCTCTTTGGCATTGATGTTTGGGAACATGCCTACTACTTGCAATACAAAAATTTGCGTCCATCTTATGTTGAAGCCATTTGGGATATAGCAAACTGGAACGATATTTCAAAACGTTTCGCCGATGCCCGTAAATAAAATTCTATTATATAATTCCAAACGCCAGTTTAAAAACAAAGAATAATCACTGTGAAACAGAAAACTGCGAAAATAATGTATGCTTAAATCATTGAATACCAAATTAATATAAAATATAAGTAGTTTGCTCTGAAAGTTTTTGGGGCTCGTCTGAATTGAAAGTAGTGCTCTATTTGGAAAAGTTAGTTACATGTACATGTACAAAACAAAGAATTTCTTAATTCTGTGTACATATATTGTACGAAAACTTCTGTGTATTACAGGATACATGCGTGAGATATATTCACATATCAAAAACTATGCATTCGTTAATGACGTGCAATATAATTTCTTTTCAATACACACATGCTATTGGAAAGCAAAGATAACAGATGGATAGGCTTTCATTGATTTCTCACTGTATATACATATATATTCATTACGAGCAGATATTTAAAACTTACTAGCCAATACCTATACTAAGATAACAGATGGATAGGCTTTCATTGATTTCTCACTGTATATACATATATATTCATTACGAGAAGATATTTAAAACTTACTAACCTATACCTGATAACTTGAAAAATAATCAATATATAAAGTATGTATAGGTATATAATGAGAGAATTCATTTAGTTGCAAGTCTTATATCACGACTTTTCACAGACGTTTGAACACTCATAAGACTGCTTTTGTTGGTCATCAGTTTCGTTTGAGTGACAAATAAGGGATATAACGATGTCAGATATGGGATTTAATAACGAAAGGTTATTTTTAAAGGGCCATAACCTATTTTTGTTCCAATTAATCAATCTGTATTCGGTCTAAGTGAAATAACCAGTTTAAACAATATTAATGCAAAAATTTCGAAGCGGAATAAAAATAACCCTAACATTCCTATATAATTATTTTTGCTGGCAACACTTTAGCTATACAAAGTTAAATTCTACGTCTGGCAGCTCATTCTCTTTCGGACAACCACAAGCGAGACAAACAAAAACAAAACATATCAAAACAAAACAAAGACAAATAAGAACAGCTGTTTGGCACAAACACTGGTTGGATTTAATTTTTTTTTTTACCATAAAACTTTGAAAGTTTTCAAAAAAAGGACAAACAATTTTTTAATTCCAGTCAAAGAGGACATGCGCAATTTGTTTGTGGATTGTAGTGGAAACTTAGGACAGGGGCACACATACGCACTTGTTGTAATCTTAAATTAAAAAAACAAATGAGTGTAATACGTGCGGAGAAAAAACTTTCGTGGAAGTCATGGTTAGAAAGAAAGAAAATGCGCAAATTAGACACTAGTTTGAAGAATTTTCTTGAATTCCACATAAAAAACTACACTCAAATCGAAAGGATACGAATTCCAAATATACAACCATTTGTCCAGAACTACGTTGCTCGTCTGTGAAAACGGTACACGGTTACTAACGGTTCTAAACGAATAAAAATTAATCAAACGAATTAAGTAATTTTTTATTCACACTAAAAGAGTTGAGTAATTCATTAATTTAATATAAAAGAGAAAAAAAGTAATTAAGGAAAATAGTTATTAAAACAATAACAAGAGAAAATCAAGTGCAGTGAATCTTATTAAAAGTTTGTTAAAAATTACAAACTTTCATGAACTAAATACATAAAACGAAACTATTGAAAAAAGTTGAACAAAAACTTTGGAGACTTACAACTAGCATTTAAATAAAACACAAGTTTATTTAAACATAAACTTTTCCTGTATAAAAAGGTAAGTTTTATTCTTTAAAATTATGGAAAAATTTTCATAGACTTTGGTGAAAAATCAATTTTCCTTTAGCTTTGCCAATGCCATCCACATTCCACTGCAAGTGGTTCGTACTTGTTCTTTTCTGAGGTTAGTTGGCATTCAACTCCCTCCCGATGGATATCAAGTTAGGTTTAAAAGATTCACTACTTCTGACAATCTTGTGTTTTGTTATTTACTTAAAACAAATTCGAAATTATTATGCACACATACCTATTCCCTGTGGCTTGTTGCAATTCGTTTCAAAACAACAACGTCAGAAAATATTATTCTTAGTTTTAGTTATTATAATTTTCCTAACATCATACATATGAATGTATATAATATATATGTACATATATTATACATACAGATGTATGTATCTTAGTCAATCATCACTGCAAGCGCATTCTTCAACGCTATGAAAAGATGACTAATAAACACAAATGTGCTTAGTCTTGATTTGTGTTGCTTCATGTTGTTCCATTTCCATTGTAATTAAACTAGAAATTAAATAATTTTATATTTGTAATAAGTTTTGTTGTGATAAGTTAATGAGGGCATACATTTAAAGGGTGTTTATACTTTAGTTTCTTCAAAATAGGTTATAACAAGTGAATATTTAATGGAATCCTTACTCATGTTTTAGACTCGGCAGTTTTTCTTGAAGCAAGTCTGAGTTTTAGGGAGAGAGGAGAAAGAAGAAAAAAGAAGGGTACTGACTTGCTTGTACCGAAAAGTTACTTCAATTCTCATTTTTTAATTCCATTCGAAGCATTAAAACAATAGGAAAATTGAACAAGCAGCCGTCTGTGTGTAAACAAACGAGCAGTTTTTAAACCAGAATTGAAGAAAACTGCTTCAAGACAAAACTGCCGAGTCTAAAACTAGACTTACTATTATTATAAATGTGAAAAAACCGATTTTGAAAATTCTTTCACCAATAGAAAGCTACATTACTAGCGTCAAACAAAGGTTTTTTATATTTGTCACGGATTTTCAAACCTCAAAACCGATTTTGAAAATTAGTTTAATTTTGCCACTTAATAATAATAAGTAATAGTTTTAGAAACAAAGTTGCTTAGACCTTTTTGAATTTAACAGAAAACTGTTTTTGCAACGTACATATTTAAAGTTAATATAAAAAAGCCCTAACTCATTTTTTTTAAATAGAAATTTTTGCATTTTTCGATACATTAGATGTTAGACAGGCTTTGTTAGACAGTCAAAATTTATTTTGCAATGTAGTGCCTTGGAACTATTACATATACTAGTACTCATCAGCACTAGTAATTTTACACAACAACTTTAAATATACATACTAGTAGCTTTTATACAATTATCGCCTACTCTCCTGCAGGGACCTTAAACTTGTTTTCTAGCAACCTAGTTTTTTTGAGTTATGACGTTCTTTGAGTAAATGAGCGTTATGTAATGAACTTTAGCCTACTCGTGTATATTCGAACATCGTACCTGATGGTGCTTTTTAGGTATTGCGTGTTTTTGGTTTTTGACAATTTTTTCGGTTTTTGGCGATATATTTTAATTTTACCATTTTTTAGTTTTAGTGCTTTTTATTCGTTTTGACGGTTTTTCGCGATTTTTTCGTTTTTGGCGATTTTTTCGTTCTTGGCGATTTTTTCGTTTTGGGCGATTTTTTTATTTTGACATTATTTCGTTTCAAAAAAGTACACAATTTGAAAGATATTTTCAGTACAATAGTGCATTAAAATTTACCATTCGTATCATCAGCTTATATTATTATTATTTACTTATGTCTATGGCTTATTATAGGGATAAGGATGTAACTTGCACACTTAAAATATGTAATCATCTTTGTGATCGCTTTTGCGTAAAAATATATGTATGTACTGTTTTGTAGGGACACCCTTGTGAAAAAGTACTTTTTGACTCGGTTTTATGCGCAAAATATGACTGCCAAATAATTTTTAAAGAGTCATGTTAAGAACATCTGCACGATTATTTTACGATTCCACACATTTTGCCAACTTTGTTTTTGTCACATTCTAGACATTTGAATGAATCTGTTTGAAGCCTTTGTTTAAGCGCACAACTCATTAATCAGTTTTTAGTCATCTAAAGTAATTTTAAAGGACTCATTTTAGTGATATTTGCAAAAAACAATCTTCCAATTGCTGACTGAGAAGTACTTTTATTATACCTATACATACATACATAGATATTATGCGCATATACTTAAGTACATACTTACATGCGCACCCTCTAAAAAACATATTTTTTATCATGTATGTAACATATAATCCGAACTGCAGCCGTTGTGTTTTCTTCTCCCCATGTAGTTACATATATGTACGAGTACATATAGAACGTAACAATACCATGAAAAATAACAATAAATTTAAATAAAACAAATAGCGAAATTAATCCTTAAACCTTTTTTGTTTGTATTGATGCGAGTTGATGGGGACAAACAAACTGAAAGCAAATATTATACACAAACACATGCAGACTCCCTCCTCCCACATACCCACTTGGTCAAAGTCAGTTGTTAAAATAATAAAAAATTAAAGAAAATGAAGTAATGAAAAAAAAGAATATTATTCATAGGTTTTCTCTTCTGAAAACAAATGCAAACGCAAATAAATTGTATAGCCCCACAGCTATGCAGACATGGGAAATTGGAATTTTTAAATGTAAAATTAAAAGGATGTTCCCACAGACCAGTTTTTATTGGGTAGACATAAAATTTAACAAGGCACCCAAACAAAGCAAATTGAGACAATTCGACAGGGGATGCCGAATTGACTGCCTTATTCTCCTCTGCGTCCCTGAAAATACTAATCTGACAATTCTCAACAGAGAACTCAAGCTGAGTCCGAATGAGGAGGTTGCATCCAAACATAGCAGCAGCATTGCATCTCTTCTATCTTGACCGTAGAAGTCACTAATATCAATCTGATTGCACTCAGGCTTTAAGAAACGGTATTTTCCATGCATTTCAAATCTCCAAGATAAGTTCCAAGATTCGTATGAATGATTAAAAGTACTTGAAATATGATATTAAATTTTAAGGGGAATGTACCCGCCCTCAAAATTGCGTAATTACAAGCTCTGAACAGGTTTATCAAGATTCGAAGGAGTTGTTTGGCAGGAAGTGCATAAATGGGGAAAAAGGGTAGTTAAATCGTATCGTATTAATCGTGTCGTATCAATTAAAGCTCAACTAGAGAGCGTGACAATAAGTCCGTGACCTCTTAAATTTCCTGATTCTTAACTGCACAACATGCACCTGTCAACAAACAACTGTCATTTGAGTGCTGTCAAAATTTGAACAAGGTGCGCAATTTGGTTTGTGTTTGACTGGAGTGATAGCAGATCACCGCGTGATTTGAGAAGAAAATAGAAATAAATTCAGTAAAGTGCGACTTTGACTCTCACACTATATACATATGTAATACTATACGAACGTTAGCCTACTATATAATCGAATATCTTACCCGATATAGACATATTTTTTTAAGTTTTGGTTTTTTTCAGTTTAGGCGTTTTTTTCTTTTTGGGCAATTTTTTTAATTTATGCGATTTATTTTAGTTTTAGCGTTATTTTAGTTTTGGCGATTTTTTACATTTTGGCGATTTTTTCGTTTTGGCGATTTTTTTAATTTGGGATTTTCTAGTTTTGGCATTTTTGAAAATTTCAAGTTTGCCTCTTATGGTTTGTAACATACTGCAAGTTGTCAAAATTATATGGTCAAAATAACATTAACTGATAGAATACCCTTTAATTTTGATTTTTTAAATTACTGAATCTGCGTAAAAATATAATAACTTTGAAATTCGGAAACGGAATTGAATCCATCTCAAGATGCCGAGCCCTAGCCGGAGTATACCCCAGCATACCAGCGCCCTAAAAGTCTGGACATACCTGACAAATTTCCGTATTTTAGTCTTCTTTTTTAGATACCTTTGGTGTACGGAACCCTAAAAAGTGAATTTCGTGTGCTCTTATAAATGTTCACTATATAGACTCTTTGCCATGAATTTCAATGGCAAAAAAGTGATGTACTAAATTTCTTTGTGGCCGTACAAGTACGGAGGATGCAAATATTGTGGACGCCCTGTTGAGGTCTCTACAGCCGACTCAATTGAAAAAAAAATTCACGATATGGCCTATCGGAGAGATTGTGGAAGCCATAGGCATCTTACATGTCCCAGTGCTTTCAATTTTGAAAGTTTTCGGCAAGATGGGTGTCGCGTTTGCTGACAATCGACCACAAACGCAATCTTGTGACAACTTTGCAGGAGTGTTTGGCATTGTTCAACCGCAATATGGACGAGTTTTATAACCGTGGACTAAACAGGGTTTCCAACACAACACACCAAAGACCAAACAGTGGTCAAAAAAGTGGGTTTCTCTGGAGTGAATCGGCACAAAGAAGGCCAAGGTGGGTGTGCCAGCCAATAAAGTCATGGCATTTTTTTTTTGGCATGTACGCGGTATAATCCACATTGACTGCCTTCAAAAGGGTAAAACAATCAATGGTGAATATTGTAAAAAAATTATTGGGTCGATTTAATGAGAATTTGAAAAACAAACGATCGCATTTAGCCATGAAAAAAGTTCTTTCCCTGCACACATTTGCAGTATCCATGACAAACATCCATGAATCGGGTTATGAATCACTCTCTCATCCGCCCTATTATCCGGACTTAGCCCCAAGTGATTATTGCTTGTTCCCAAACCTGAAGAAATGGCTCGGCGGAAAGAGATTCGAATCCAACAATGAAATCATCTCACAAACAAAAATTTTGAACACCTTAATGTATCTTATTTTTTGGAAGGTATATAAAAATTTAAGAAACCTTGAACAAAGTGTATATAGCTTAAAGCAGACTACCTTAAAAAATTAAATGATTATTTTTATCGAAAAGCCTGTGATTCCGTTTGTTCGTTCCTGGCTGTGCAAATTTTGGTTACTCTCTCTGTATTTGCATATAAAATTTTGATTTTGGTTATACAAGAGGGAAGACATATGGAAAAGGTTAAAAAAGGGAATTTAAGAAAGCTACGCAGCAAAGTTTCAAAGTGTGGACGGGGACTTTTAGTGTCTATATAATTACAAATACATATACATAAATAAATAAATTCATTCTTATTTTGTGTTCGTGCCACAGCAAAAGTGCGTGTTATATGAGAATGAGTCATCATGCGAAGCAATAGTAAAAATAACTACAATTGTAGTTGATTGTACTTAACATTCATACATACACATATTCATATACATATTCATACATACATATGTGTGTATGTTTAAACTTGTAACTGTTATTAAGTATGGAGAACGTAAGAAGAAGAGAAAAATTGATTCGGTATCCGACGAAGGCAACAACCATTGCCAGCAAAGTAAAATTAAATAAAGAAACAACAATATGAAGGAATCAAAATGAATGAATGCTCTCCCTCTTTCTCCAGTGGCAATAACAACAAGCAATAGCCCCCTCCAAAACAAAAAACAAGAAACCCCAGCAAAACTCACACTTGTGTAAGTTTAACAAATAAGGACTTATTCCTGTATTATATGTGGGTTTGATCTAAAAGAATTATGGAATACACTCGTAAGGATTTTTTAAAGGGGTTTTGTGGCAACATTTTTCCCTGTGGGAATGAATTTTAAAGTTTAAGAAAGTTAAATAAAATAAATTTAAGAAATTTGTGGCGAAAAGCTAATATTTTTTAGGAAAAATTTGCTTGCCAAAAAATAGAATTTTTAATATATATTTTTAACAGAATTCAAAAGGTTATAAATTCGTCTGTATCCTTACTAATATTGTAAATGTGAAAGTGAGTTTGTTTGTTTTTCTATTTGTTTGTTTGCTACGTTTTCACGTCCAAACCGCTAAACCGATTTGGAAAATTCTTGCACCAATAATAATAAAGATAATTTTTATCCGGTTCGGAAGCGGGACTTTATATTTGGTATTGACTCCTTCCGAAATTTAGCACATATCTTGAGCTCTGAAAGTGACACGATCTTGAATTTAGAACAGTGGGCGGACACCAATATTTGCCAAATTAGAAAAAAATTAAAGCAACTTCAAAAATAAGCACTAAAAAGTAAAAATGATTTAGATTCAGTGAAATTAAACATTTTTATACGAGTATGTGTTACCTATAATGCTATTTATAGTATGTTCCCGCAAGGGTATCTCTTTGAGACAACGGGTGTGACAATCCCGCGGACCCTAGTCTGGGTAATTTGGCGTTACTTAAGCCACTTACCCATAAAATGTAGATTTGATGTAGATTTCTTTTTTATATAGTTTTGATGAATCAAAACAGTTCACATATTCCATATTGCACTCAAAAGCTGAGCATATAAAGCAGAAATCTACATCAACTGACACCACACACAGTGGACCAAACACAAAGAACGCTGATGATGAAGCTAGTTGTTCCGTTCTGCTGGTGTTTGTCAGAATATTTACAATTAATTATCACATGTAATTTGGCTTACAGACCGATACTAACTTTGGCCCAATCAAATCATAAATACAAAAATTTTTTTATATGTGTTACCTATAGTGCTATTCGAAGTCGGTGCCAATCGGGTAAGGAAATTCCATATTGACTTATTGATAACGGAAAATACAAAAAAATAGCTGTAAGCATTACAGTTACTTGAGGTAACCATTAACAGGTGCGAATGAGAAGCCAAACTCTCGAAGGTCAAACCACATACACTAGCCTGAGAGCAATTAAGAAATAGTTACGACGACGCGAGAGTTGTCTTCAGACCAAAACAGCTTTACGACTCACGGCAAAAATCATATTAAAGAAATGTAAAAATTAGTTATTATGTTCTAGTTTACACTATGCAAGTCTTACTGTTAAGCTGATTAGTTTTCTAGGGCAGAGAGACGAGGGAAAAGAAATGTTTCTGTTCCCCTCGCCTATCTTTCCCTTAAACTAATCAGCTTAGCAATAAGACTTGCATAGTGTAAACTAGGACTATGCACCGTATAGTGAATTTGCAGGGCTTTTTGCTGGAGATTTGGGACGCTGTTAAAATCAGGAAAGATGAGTAACTTGCATACGTTTTTATTGTGTATTTATGGTTTTAAGAGGTTTATAATAAATTTTTCTGTGACAGGCTATATTAAGAGCTGCTTACATTAATATGTATTTAGAAAAATTTTATTTTAAATTTTTATGATGAAAAAAATTCGTTCAAAATTAAAAAAAGGATTTTTTGTCTTCAGAAAAACTACAAAAACCGATCGTTGAACTGACCGAAATAAGAGAATAAAAAATTAAACTAAAAATTTAATTTTTTTGACAGGGTCATTCCGGTGAGTGTGATTGGGGGGATACCTCTCCTTGCAAATAAAAGCTCAAAAATTTAATTTTTATGGTATTAAGGCATAAGTAATCAATTGCTTTTAATTTTACATTATTTTTCCACAAAAGGATGCGCGGTTGAAAATGACATTTTACTATCTCCTGGGTCCAAGTTAAGGTTTTTGAACTTTCGCAGGTGTTAAAAGCTGCATTTGCTAAACAAAATAAATGGGGATACTTAAGATAAAATATCATTTTTCAGAGGTACGATTAGTTCCTCCGAGGGGAACTTTTTCCCTTCGTCCGATTTTTCTTATTTTTGACCGTAAGATGTATTTGTGCCAAGTTCATCGATGTAGGGGCACTCAATAGCTTTTCAGCAGCAATATAAACTAAAAAAAGTAATATCCGGCTAGATTGCGATTGTGTATAAAAAATATTTTTTTTGTGACAAAAGCTAAACAATAAACGACCTCAGAATTATTAAAAACAGGGATGTTAATGTCAATAGCTGAAATTTTGTATATCGAGCGATATTTATGTATTTCGATAGAATTTTCCATACCATCCATTATAATACTCGTATGTATATTTTCATTTTCACTTATTTTTATATTTATGTATCAGCATATTTATGTAGACATGTTCATACATGCATACATACATGTGTACGTATGTATGTGTGTACACATGTGATTTTAATTTAAACTAGACCCTCATACTTATTATTATAATTTGTTTTTATTTTATTTTTCTTGGCTCAAATCAGACGGAAATCTCCTTTTTTGCTTAAGAACTACAAAGGCTGACAGACACACAAATACGAGTACACATGCAATAAACTACACTACTGTAGCAGAAGTATGAATCATACAAATAGTGTTTGCCATTCTCCATGTTTATATTCCCGATGTCCCTATTAAAGCTAAATTTTATAATGTAAGTATGTATGTATGCCATCCCCTTTGGCTTCTGAATAATCTTACATTCCTTTAATTTTTTTTATATTATTTTTCTCTTTGTGTTTTCATTGTGCTCTGAGTCTCTTTTAAACTTGATGACATAAAAATCAAATAAAGTAGTTCTCGAGCTGGGGGGTAGAAAACTATGAGCAAGCAACAACAACAACAACAACAGCAACGACCACCATAATAGAGAAGCTAACGTAAGCTTTTGCAAGTGGGTTACCACTTTTGCACCACAAGTGCTAAGAGGGAGCGTAGGTTTAATTTTACGATCTTGTTTCGATTACATGTTGTAGGATATGACAAAGACAAGTGGCGACACTGCTTAGTAGTACGTATGTATTTAGTGGATGCCGTGTGGGCCAAGCACCAGTCATTTCTTATATTTCTTGTTATTTTCCATTTTATTCATGTTTCAAATACGAGTCCACTTTAAAATACATGTACATATTTACATATTTACGTGTATGAGTTGCATATAGTTTTGGTTTCATATAATTTGCTAGCGCATTCTATAAATATACTAGAGCAATCCAACAATTTTTTATAAAAAATATACAAAAGAGCACTTTAAGCTTTTTTAAAGTAAGATTTTGGAAAGTTCTGAAATAAATTCAGTAAACTGCGCTTTTGATTCGCACATGAAGGGTTTCGTACAGACACTACATATAATACTATATGAACTTTAGCCTGTATAATCGAATATCTTACCTGATGAAGACATTTTTAAAAAATTTTAAATACGATACGTTCACGATAATTTTTTAGTTTTTTTATAGATTTTTTTTAGTTTTGGCGCTTTTCTTCGTTTTGGCGTTTTTTTTTTTGATTTTGGGACTTTTTAGTTTAAGCGCTTTTGAAAATTTCAAGAGTTTGCCTCTTACGGTTTCCAAGATACAGCGAGTTGTCAAAATTACATTAACTGACAGTATACCCTTTAAAAATACACTAACATTGCAAATTTGAAGTCTATATACTCGTATAATTGTCTGTATATTACATTAGGATTTCAAAATGTTTCGTTGATCGCTTTAAGTTTTATATATTCTGTGAAAATTTCAGGTCCGTAAGTGTTACGGTTCTCGAGAAAACAGCCTGTGACGGACAGCGGCGCGAAAACAATAGGGTTCCCTTTCACCTTTGGTGTACGGAACCCTAAAAATGACTTCGAAATTAATTTTGTTGTTTTCAATAGATAATTATTAGGCAACTTTTTTCATTTTTGAGGTGGGGTAATGTTATAGTTCGTAATATATTTTTTTTACAACGTTATATGTGTATACATCTGAAGAAAAAAATAGTTTTACTAATTTGTTACCATTTAACAAAATTAAAGCAAAATTGCAATTATTTTGCCACATTTTCAACTGCAAAACGCATAAAAAATATTCCCCAAAAGCATTTACAAAAAAAATCACAAAGAAAACAGCAAAAATATTGTTGCAAACTATTTTATGTGTAAAATAAAAATGGGTTGCCGTAATATAGAGAAAGACAAAAGCTTCATGCATTTCTCTGAGGCATAACTTTTTCATTATAGTGCAACAACACACACACAGGAACACAAATAAATGAAATATTTGTATCTAGAATCTAGATACTCACAGCCAAATGCATAATACTAGCTACAAATTTGTGTTAAAAAAATATTAAAAAATCAACAACAACAACCAAAGTTTCTCACAATTATAAGGATTTGAATGGCAAAAAGAAAAATATTATACTCGTATTTTTGCAATAATGAACAAATGAGTGCAAGTATGCATCTAAGAGGCACATAGCAGAATATGCTTCAGATACAAAAAATTATATAGCATGAATGTATAAATATGTATGTATGTATATTGGTATTCTAACATGTAAACTTATCCTAGTAAGAAGGCAAGCATAAATATATAGAAATGTCTATAGTTGCCGCAATTCTAACATGACACCCCACCCCACTTTTGTACGTGTGTAGAGGATACTCGTTCGTATGTAAAAATATTGTTTTGTGGTTTTGCCCATTTTACGAGTGGGATGGATGGTGGTGGTAAACTAGGATATTCGAAAACAAATAGGTGTACATACTTGTGGTTGAAAAACAGGCAAATTTGAAAAATGTTGAACGATTTTTTTCCAACGACTCTTTGGCACCAAATAAGCGAAATAAATGTACATACATTCTCAGAAAATCATTAAAGTTCGTTCGTAGTAATAAGGACTATTGTTTTGAAAAAAATGCGCTTGAAAATATATGAAGTAAATGAAGATTCGTAATACATATTACATGTTTAAAAGCTAAAAAATCTCTCCAACTATTAAAACAAATGTGATTTTTGTGTGAAATGGATTCGAAATTGACAACAAATATTGGCAAACATAAATAAATAAATATTCTGACAAACATTAGCAGAACGTAACATCATGCTGTTTTCGAAGGCCGCCACAATTAAATAATTACTTTGTTCAGTTTTCTTTTTAAAGTAGTATTTTCGTAACCCTGGAACCTATCTTCGATCTTTACATGGTTTGCTATAGAAAATTATAATTCACCTTGAGGCGTTTCAATTTGCGATGCGTTTTTTTTAGAACGTAACAACGACGCAAAGTGAGGGCACATATTTTTCAGTGCAAATAGAATATGTGAATTGTTTTGATTCATCTTGTTACAATTTGCTGAAACTTTTTTTTGTACTGAAAGCTCGATTTTACCATCTCCAATTTACAACAGTCTTGCCACATTGTTGTTTGTTATTTACTAATTATGTTAAGGCTAGGAGTCACTATACTACACAATCGCACGACTTAGGAAAAAATACAACCCTGACCTGATGAATTGTTATCAAAGTGGCAGGATTGAATATGATTTGCTTATTTTTGTTGATTTGTTACTTTTACGTTTATAAGTTTAATATTTCTCACAAGCCCATTGCTATTAATTTTAATTATTATTGTTCTTGTTGTATATGCTAAAAGAGCCTAATCGAATCATAAATATAGAAACAAATAACTTTCGAACAATAACAACACTATACAACAAAATATTTTATTTTTCAAAATAACAATGTTCTGCCACCAGATTCTTGTAGAGCAAACTAAAAAAATATACGTTATCGGCGTTTTAAAAGTTTGCATCTGAAACTCATTTTACGGCCTATTTAAAGTTGCAGCCTTGTGCAGTAAAAAATATATAAAATCGTGTGATACTTACGTTTTTGGTATATAGTGTCCTCAGAAGATTTATTCAGAACATTACAAGCAACATTTTGTTGGCATACATAAACCCTCTAATTCTTCTGAGAATGGGACTTATTTGCAATTTTTCAGAAAAAAGCAAAAATCACCTTCAAAAACAACATGTATGTAGTTGAAATATTCTGCAAAAAACAAATATGTCATGAAATAAAAAGATGGTCGACTATCTGATGGCACACTGTTCTTATAGAAAAAATTCTTGACTATGTGAAAGCAGACTGTTCTTATAGGTGGTTGACTAGTTGGCACGACACTGTTCTAATAGAAAAGGTGTGTGCTGGCACACAGTTGATTTTTCTATGAGAAAAGTATGGTAGGCCACATAGACCAGTTTTCTATAAGAAAAGTGTGTCAACTTTTTTATAAAAAAAGTGTGTTTTAGTTATCCATCCAACTTTTCTAGAAGAAAAGTGTGCTGTGGTGCTGTGGTGACACAATCGTCTTTATAAGAAAAGTGTACTATGGTTGATATAATAATTTTTTTGTTGATCCGTGCAGAAATTTAACATTCTTATCGCTTCAAGTATCATGGTGATGATTAAACGATGATTTTATCGTTTAATTTATTTTTGTGTTATAGTAAAAATCTAGGTAAAATTTTTACGAGTAAAATATACCAGCTAATCTCATATCCAATCAGGTTTTATGGGCATTTTAGTACTAATTGTGATTAACTGCGGAATTGGCTTTAAAGAGCATTTGAAATATTAATTTATTTTTGCTGTGTAATGGCGTTTCATTTCTAAAAAAAGTGCAACACTCTTTTCTTTGATTTAAAAAAAACTTATAAATTTTCACTTCGTGGAATTATTTTCCTTCCATTTCCAAGGGCAACAAATTTTGCATTTGTTTTTATATAGTAGACTTTTATGGCAAATAGTTTTTCAGAACATTTTAACGCGTTATATCCCTGTGCAAGAGGTAGAACCTTAATATACATATGTGTATCACAAAAATATTTCTCGTAAGATTTTGAACGAAGGGCCTTTACCTTAAATGCAAAATGTTTCTAAGTTACCTATGCGGATTCATCATAACAATGTGCAAGAGACCTCAACTTCAACACATCTTTCACAATCGGATCTCGTATATAAACTACCAAAACACCGATACGAGTCTATTCTTTTCCCTCCTCTGTCTGTCAAAATCAGTTGTTAGAAAGTTTGTTTTTATTTTATGGTGAAATTCATGAAACTTTTGAGAAAAACTTAAACTAAACCTCAGTTAATAAGAGTTTTAAACATTTATGTATATGAAAAGCACTGAATTTTTGGAGTGATTTCCATGCAAATTTTCCAGACTAGTTAACTGTTTGTAATATGAAAACTAAGCCGAAATCGTATAAAACTACTCCAGCTTACAATGACAAAAATAATCCTTTTTTCTAGTAGAAATAAAATATGTTTTCAATCCCCGTTCTTTTGACAAAATTGGGAATAAATATAAACAAAAATAAAATACAGCAACCACAAAAGAACACTTAAAAGTGTTCAGCTCATCATACGAGTAATATCGAATTGGTTTGCGGTGGGAGGGAGGGCGGGTAATGCCAATATGTGTAAGAAAATTTTGTATTTAATAAATAAATAATTTAAAGTGAAAACCACAAAATGTATATGCGAAATATATGTATGTATGTATGTATATATCGCTTCTTTATGGCAACATTTGATAACTCAAAAAAGCTAGTTTTGCAGAAAATAAGTTTAAAGTTTTCAATTTACATACACTTCAATGAAAATATAAAAATATTTTCTTTTCTCAAGACGTGAGTGAATTTTTACACAAGATTAAATATGATATAACGAATTTTTCTGCATTAGTAACTCCAAAAATGCATTTTTTGAGATATGACTGTGTTGCAATAAAGGAGCGATATGTATGTGCACACATATGCATGTATGTGCATATGGATGTATGTACGCATGTAAGTGTTGCCAATAATCCTAGACACAGTCATTAAAAATGGCAAATTAAATGCACTTGTTACTCTTTTTTTTTCTCCTAGTTTTAATACATATTTAATGATCAACAACAATTTGTTGTAAAATTTAATTTACATGTATACAAAAAAAAAATAAAAATAAAAATAGTCAATCTCTTTTTGCAATTTGCAGCTGAGTGTGTTTTATGAATTTAAACCAAATGACATTTAATAAAAATAATTTCTACTGTCTCACTTTTCAGATTGAATAATGGAGGTACAAAATTCAATTAAATTGTTCTACAAGATACTTGTTTATGCATTTGCTTTTAGGTTTTTGATAACAATTTAATTCAAATTTAAAATAAATTTGCTGAAATTCATTTATCTAAATAAACAGCGACACAAAATTGGAATTTAATGAACCCTAAAGAAATGTTTATAAACATCAACGTCAGTCAGCATCTTCATAGTACTTGTTTGCATCATATAGTCAACGTCAATTGTTATAAAAATAAATTGTATGAATATTACAAATATTTGTCAAAGGATAGAGGGTGTTCTTAGAAGATTATGTCTAGCTTAAAATGAAATTCAATGAAAAATGAAATTTCAAAAAAAAAAAAAATGCAGAATTTGGGTTTTGCTGAAAAATTTTATGGCGAAATATGTCACGGTCTTTTACCTCATGGAATGACATTTTGTAAAATAACTCCTAATAAAATTGTAACTTGAAAATAAATAAGTTTCAACAAAATTTAATGTGATAAGTTCTAAAAAAGAAAATTAAAATTAGTACCCAAACTCAAAATTTAATAAATCTAATATATGAGACTCATTTCATACGTTAATAACTCTCATACGAAAAGACGAAATAAGTCCCAATTAAATAACACAAAAAAAAATGAAATAAGTCTTAAATATATTATGGGCTTTGCTCTGGGGCGAAATCCGGCAGTAGGTGAACGCTTTAGAAAGTGAAGACAGTGTTAGTCAAATCTCAGAGAAAAAAATGTTTCTCTATTAGAAACTATTAAATTAAATGAAATGTGTTAACATAAACTACAACCTTTTACGCTGTATCACACAAATTTAAGCAAAAAATGGCAAGCACTTACCTTCGTTTGAAAAAGCGTCCCACTATCTTACGACTCATTGATTGTTTGGGTTTATATTTGTAACGTAAAGGCAGAATTAAGGCTCAGTTAGCCGACTGTAATGCAATGTAACTGTAATGTAGGTTTCCTACATGATCGATATTTTTGTATGAAAAGTAGGTTACGTTACATTACATCTCTATAACCATTTCCATTACTTTTCACATAACAATATCGATCAGCTGTTTCCTACTGTTGCAGTTACATTACATTACAGTCGGCTAACTGAGCCTTTAGTTTGTACGTGCTGTTCCGTTCTGAATCAGCTGTTTTGTTTCTGTTCAATTGAAAATCTGTATGTGTGAACCGAAATCAGTTCTTTAGTTTGCCAGCTGATTCCTTGCACAGAAAAAGTAATTGCAAAATATTTTATACAGAAAAAAAAAACGGCACAGAACGACAACGAAAAGTAAAAACTAATGAGGCCTTAAGTCATTTGCTCTCCATCAAATAAAGTGTGTGGCCACATAACAATTCTATGAAAAGGGTAACATTTTATGAAAAATAAATCAAGGTTGCCACTATATGAAAATGGGTGCATCAATGCCTTGGACTGCAGTAAACTAGAAGAATCCAGCCATACTTCCTTTAAGGTCGCAATGTCATCAATCAATTTCTTTTGATTGGTGACGTGGCAGTCGAGGCGCTCCTGGCCAATTCATCCGCTTCCTCGTTACCCGGATAACCGCTGTGGAGAGGTATCCAGTAAATGGAAACTTCTGTAGTGAGTCAAGGCACTCTAAAACAAGCTTGTGAAAGCAGGAACTTTCCCAGCGACCCTGGTATCGTTCCTCCATTGTCCGGATATCTTGTTGGAATCGTTCGCCCAGTTCCTCACTCAAGTCTCCTAGATTTTTAGGATAACGATCTAAGTGACTGCGCAGGCAGTGAAATTTGATGCTCATGTTACATCCAATATTCTGCAAGTGAGTTAATATATCTTCAACGTGCGCAACGTAATCACCACCCTTGCTATTTCCTAAGAAATTTTGAATAACCCTTGCATTCTCCCAATTTCTGACATTGAATTCACCAATTTGCGAATTTGTGGGCCGTTAAATATGCCTGCTTTCAGCTTTCCATACTCAGATTGGGAAACTCCCTTGAAATATACTGGAAACATTCACTATCTTTGTTAATAAAATATAAAATTTCTACTGCTTGATACAATTAAAACTCACCCAATTCAAATGTGTTTCCGAATAATGGAATCAGTATTGTAGGTAGTGTTTTATGTTACTATGTAATGCATTTTCGATGTAAAAAAATTTTTCAAAATCCAATCAATCGAAAGAAGAACAATAACTACTCAATTTTATGTACGAGCATATCAAACAAAAAACTAAAATTTTGTGAAAATGAGTGAATTCACTTAATTGCGAATAAATTCGAAAGGAATGAATCGATTTTTATGATCGATATCTCATTTTGTTTCTATTACATGCGGCTTTGCGATAAAGCAATAAATCTGAACATTTTTGCCGTTTTCGATTTTTCATGATTTTTTAAAACAACAAAAATTTGGTATTTTCATGTGAAAAATATATTTTTGGCTACAATTTTTTATTATAACTCCGAAACTAGTGAGCCGATTGAAACGGATTAAAGGTTATGTAAATTAAAATGTTTCTAAGTTTAATTAATTAATAGCGGACTAACACTTTTTGAGTTATTACTCGTATTAATTACAAAAATTTATAAGTTTACTTAAAAATTAAAAAAAACTCTACATAGAATTTAAAATTTGGATCATATTTGTACAAGCCTTTAAGTTTTTTTAAGTTTTGTTGTCTTGTGTAATACGAGGAATGGGAAAAGGGGAAAAGTGGAAAAACTACCGGGAAATTGTTATTCATAATTGGGCTGATAATTTTGCATGCAAAAAGACCACGACGGTCTTATGTGAAGAACCTATACATATATACATAGAATTTGAAGTGCAATAGAGGATTCGAGGGTAAAATGTATCTATTGAAAATGGCTATAACTATTTCAAATTTTTATTTAAACAATTTCGGGCCACGTTGTATGTAGTATTTCTTTGAAAACTGCACCTCTCAAAATCCCCTTTACTATTATTTCAAAAATTTTTGTTAGACATAAAAGTGTAACTTGAGGCTAAAAGAACAAATTGAAAAAATTAAATTCAGTTTTTTTTTCAACATTTACATATCAATAGACAGATACACAAACACACATACCCACGCACACACACATAAATATATATATGTGCACTCTTACTTAGAACAGGTATGAATATCCATAAATGCTGCAGAAAAAAAAATTGTCTAAGTGCATGAAGCACTTGAAAAAAGGACAACAAAAATAAAAGGGAACATTAACACTTTAAAAAGTGGAGTCCATAATAGAAGTGCCAGCAGCGGTAAAGCAGTAACAGCAGCAGTTCACGACTAGCAACAGTATAAAATAATTGTAGAGGTGAGAAAGTAGAGTTGGCTACAACTCTCCACATACATTTACATACAGTGTTACCACATAATACGCTGCTAGAATTTATTTCCATCCCCTTCATTGAAAGAAATATTAAACTATAAATGAGTCATAGATTTCAATAGCAAAAATCAGCCAGGAATGAAATGAGAAAACACAATGTATGAATAAAAACAAAATTTTTTCATTGATGGTAAATGAAGGATTAATGTTATTTTTCTCTTCTTCTTGCCTGCCTGCCTGCTGAATTGTTTGACTGACAAGTTAGTTGATTGAACACTCGGTTAGTTGCTTGTCTACTTCGCTTGGTTGGACTGTATTAAATTTTCTCAAGGGGTTTTTGTGCGTTTACTCCGCAAGTGAAGGGAGTTGTGTTTTATTGTTGCTGTATATTATATAAAATTCAAATTTTAAATGTTCATTTCATTTAGATTTTTATGACAGAAACAATTTTATGAAACACTTAAAAATGAATAAGAGCTGGAAAGAACACATTACCATAAGTTAAGTTCTTGTAGATGATATTGTGGGAAAAAAGGAGGAGGTGGAAGGTGTGAGAGGTTATAAGAACATGCATACACACATACATACATACATACATACTCGTACATAAATACATATACATACATATATTCCAGCTGGTGTTCTGGTAACAACATTTCTCTCATGATGTTTTATACTTTGTTCATGCTAAATATTTATAACTTTTTCGATAATAAGGGGTTTTTCATAACTGGATAATATATAATGTTTTTTAGGTTGAATTAAAAATGCAAAAAAGTGAAAGACAAAAACATATTTTTTGTTTTGAAGCAAAATTTGATTATAAAAGTTGATAAATATGTTTAAAAATACACCGCTTTTTTATTTCAATATGTAAAGCCAAATTTTAAATAATCTTCAAAATATTGTATCTTCTTTGACATGTTCAGGCATCACTTCACATTCTATCAAAGTAAATGAAATTACAATAAAAACAGCTGTTTTTGATAGTGATGGCAATAACAGTCACTGTAGAGTCTGGTTACTTTATATCAAGCAGTGAGGAGTAAAAGTTCCCACTTATATTTAGTTTTTTGTGTTTATTTTTATAAATTAAAAAAAAAATAAAACAAAACATAAAATCGGTATGTACATAGAATGAAAATAAAAACTTTTTTAAGCGGATCCCTTGGATGATTGATACGGACCCCATGAGGTCTGTGGACCCCCATTTGGGAACCGTTGCTATAAACTGTAGTTATATCAAGTTTTGACAAACAGAAAAAAGTACTAAAAGTAATAAATTTTACCCGTTTTACCTGTATACTATCCGTGTATCAATTTTCATTCTCTTAAACATACACACTTTCAGATTTATAATATTAGCACGATTATTGTCCACAAATGGGTTAATTCATATCAAAAGTTGTAGAAGATTTTTCTCAAGAATCTTTTTCATTCTGTTGATTGTAATTTTTAGAATTTTAAAGGCCCATAATGGGTTAAATCATGTCGTTTAAAGTACATGAATATGAATAACCCTTAGAATTTCTCTCTCTCTCTCTCTCTTCTCGCCTACAACGTAAGACTTTCTCCAAGAAATATTTCATCGTCTAAATTGGGACTTATCGATAAAAGTTTCATTTCAGAAAATACGTATTAAAGAAATCATGATAAACTGCAGTAAACGTTTAATGTGTTAATTAATTTTGGAAAAATGGTATGACTGTATTTTTCCGTCTCCTTGGCCTAACCTGTGGTCAAACACAAATTAAATGACGCAACGTGTTAAATTTTTGACAGGAGTTGACTGACAGTTGCCTGTTGCCAGGACAAAAAACACCGATGTATTGTGTCGAATCATCGATATAATTCGATGCTTTTTTGCTTCTAAACAATCGAAAAACATCGATGTTTTCTTTCGATGCATTGAAATGACAAAGTGTGTACAGAACGTGTAGATTGATATACAAGAGTGTATACATATCTATATCGAGACTTTTTTCGATTTTATCGTAAGCGACATGTTATCGAAAATATACTTTTTTATTGAAATTAAAATTGTATGGGCTCATAGCTTAGAATTATCAAAATTGTTGATAACTTTTAAGATTTGGGCTGTAAAATTTTATCTTAAGCGACAATTTACGTACAAAAACATATTTAAATACGAGTATTAAAAAAAACCTTTCGAAAATAAGGCTCGATATTTTCAAAAAGGAATCTTCTAGATTCTACTTGAATGCCTGAGTGTAGTGGGCAGCCACGTAAACCAAGGCTCGATATGTTTCAAGTTTGTACATGTAAACCTGGTAAACACTATTATGAGCTCGTGTCTGGCATCTTTACTCCCAACAAACAGCTTGCAAACCACGCGCAACGCATATCTAAGGCCGATTTGCTGAGAGCTGGTATAGTTTTGGCCATCCGCCGCCGCCGATTTTTTCGGCTAATAAGCAGCTGAAAATTAGTTGCCGATTGATATAATTTTTTAATATTTAATACCCTTGTTGGAAGACTGAACATTATAAATCGCAGTTCCACAAACTTTACAAGATCTCTTTTAAATACCTTACAATAGTGCAAATATCGGTTCCGTCTGAAAGATTATTTTCGCAAGCGGCGCAGGTGATAACTTAACAAAGAAACCGATTGAGTGGTGATAGACTTGGTAAACTTTTATTTCTTAACAGTATTGAAAAAAAGTATTGGGAGATGTAAAATAAACTTAAGATAAATAATTAAAAAAAAAACAATCGATATATAAAAAACATCGATGTATGGTTACGATGCATCGCATAGAAAATAACATCGATGTTTTTTGCAGTGTCCATCCCTAGTATTGCTTTTTTTTAGCTAAGTGGCGGCAAATTCAAAAAAGAAGACATCATTTTATTGAAAAAAAAAACGACCTGCCTTTTAACGTTTGGGTGACTATAACTTACGAGTACCATAATGAAAGTACATTAAATTAAAAGTTGATTATTTCATTGTAAAACATGAAATTTAAAAAAAAAATTAACAAATATTATAAAAATGTGTACAATACTCGTATATACACACTTGTAAATAGGACATATATTCTTTTTACTTAAATATACACTTTGTTAAACAAGAGCACACACTCGTTCATACACTTGCTCTGGTAATATTCACCCTTGACCTTTTTTGCTTTTGAAACAACTCTTCTGTTTTCATGTAGTGTAAAACGCATTTACAAATATGTATAGTAAAAACATTGGTGTTCATACTTATTTATTTATAAATACATACATATACTCGTATACATACATACGTACGTATAAAAAAATAAAACTATTCTTCTTCGCATTTATGCTACCTGTAGTTTTTGATGACGATACTGGTTTCGAAATTAATGGATATGAAGTGCTCGTAAAAGAGGGAAGAGCATGTTGCGTATTGAAATTAAAAAGTTTTTCTTTTCTTTGTTTATTTTTTCTAACATTTTATTTGTTTCAATATCAATTTTGAAATGTACGTGCACACATGCATATTTTATATTAAACATATTGTTAGAATTAACATTGAAATATTTTATACTTTCAGTTGTATTAGAGTGGATCGAAAAAAAAGAAAAATATTTATGTCAGCAGCAATATATATATTTTTTTGCCACGCTGCTAAAGAAATAAAAAAGAACTACTGAAACATTTCCCAGTGTAATAATATACACTGAAAGAAATTTCTTATTAGCAGGGCATTTAGAATTGCACAAAATCTAGCAGATTTCAATTAAAATCTTTATGAAAATCTATACCGTTTACCGTTTATCCAAAACAAAACCCATTAACTGAAAATTTTTCAAAACTACAACCAAACAACTGTAATGTAGCCAATTCACACACCTTTTAAGTACACAGGTTGACTTTTTAGTACAAATAAAATACTATAGTTGCTTCATAGATTCAAAGTAGATTTCGACAAAATCTGGTGACGAAGTAGATTTTATTTTGTATAGAAAATCTGTTAGATTTTGCCCGAAATCTCGTAAGTAATGTGTTATAAAATAGATTTCAAATACATTTTATTTTTTTATGAATATAAAAAAAACTGAATTTTGCCCAGTTGATCCAAAACTTCTTCTTTCGCTTAGTTTTTATTTTTAACTTTAGTAATATTCAAATAAACTTTTTTAAATAAAAATTATTTCAAAATTGAAAAGTTAATGATGCAATTTCTTCATTATATGTATTCTTTGGAGTAATACAAACAAACCATAAAAGTCTTCATAGAATTAAAAAAAAAAAATTCTTTCAGTGTACACGTGTACGTCACAGTAAACATCATTATGTGCCTTAATTACTCCAAAGTAATTGACAACATTTAATTGATGCTAGTGTGCAATAGAGAGCTTTTTGGGGTATGAGTGAGTATTAAGTTATAATGAGTAGAAATTTTCTTACTTGAATGAAAAAAAAACTTTTATGAATCAAGAGTAATACCCATTTAATGGATTTAATGGAGATCTATGTAGTAATTATGGGCTTAAAGTAAGCAAACAAGCTACATTTAGATAATAAAATACATAATTTCTATAAATATCAAATACAAATTAACTTTTAAAAGGACTTATAAAATGAATAAAATTGATAAATGTGCAGTTAATTTAATGCTTTAGTTTTGTTTGCACTATTGTAGAGCAAGCAGCTTCAAAATAGCTATAAAGCAGCTTCAAGATGGCTATAAATTATGCGTAAAATTATAATTTTATTTAAAATTTTTTTTTTTTTAGTTGAACTATAGTGAATTTTAATCAGAAATAATTTCTTAGTCAGGCTTAAGTTCAGTAATTTCAATTCTTGTTGAATGAAATATTTTTATTAATTAATGTGAGTTTCTAAAGAATAAAAGAAAAATTAAATTAAATTTTATATTGAAAAAAATATACTCAAGATAAAGGCAGGCGCAATATCTGCTCTCCGAAGTTTTCTAACCGATCTTTATAAAATGAAAAAATATATACTCGTATATACATATATCTGCGTCTAAAAGCACACAGTCTTCGTATTTTTATTAACTAGGACCAAGACAGGTAGGGGACGATTTCTGACGATCCCAAACTATGCAAGCGATTTTTATGAAATTCAAAAGATAGACAAAGAGACACACGCATTTAATGGTGGCTATTCAGGAAAACGCGTCGAAGAAGTGAAACTTTACATTAAAAGAAAAACAAATTTTCAAAAATTGTTTTTGCTTGCCATACATTTCTAAAATGAAATAAACGTGAGAATTTCAACGCGTTTCTCTCTCTCTTTTAAAAACGGTTGATTTTGCATGAGAAATAAAAACAAATTTTTTACATTTACACAATTTTTTGTTTGTTTTCCGTATAACTTTCACCAAGTCGTCGCGTATTCCAGAATAGACACCAATATATTTTTAAGACTCGAACCAAAAAGGTGCAATTCACAAAGTTTACATAATTTTTCAAAACTGGGATCGAGAGGATGGTAGAGGGCAACTTCTGTCTTTCCGGAACTCTCCAAACTATTTTACATTAATATACGTCTAAAAGGACGCACAGGCTTTATATATTAAGGACATGCAGGATTTTCAGCTTGCACGATTTTTTTTGTTGGCATATTGACGATTTTTGCCATAAATTATGATTCTTATATGTTATGCCGACACACTATGGCATTTTGTGACATCGCAATAGTGTGTACTAGTGGCAACGTTAGTTATTTCCGATATTTTTCGTTGTGTGGCATTCCTTTCCATATAAAAAAACATAATGTGAACGGCATTGCACACATTTTGGAAGTGACACCACAAAATGACAACGCAAGAAATGCCTCATTAAACCTCACACAAATCTTCTATGGAAGGTGAGGAGTGAAAAAAATTAAAAACAAATCAATTAAATATATCGGTCAGCGTTGCCATTTTGGTGCTTTTCGGGTATTTTTTCCTTTCTAAATGCTGCGTATTATTTAAATCTTTGTTTTGAGTACTCGTACTATTCGCAAACGCTTTTAATTCACATGCGTGAACACAGTTAAACAACGTGGATTTGCTATTCTTGCAGTTTTAAGAAATTTAAAAAAAGTATCTTAGAGTTCTTATAAAATTAAGAGTTTTTCTTAAAAGTAAGCTTTGTATAACTTTTTTGTTAAAGATTATTAACTTATTATGGCTTCCTTTAAGATGAAAAAACAAAAGTATACAGCGTTCAAAAGATGGCTTAGACCAGCAAAAGATGCGTTAAAGGCACTTTGCATTTATAGTAATTTTAAAATAATTGCCCGGTATAACAGTTTATTATGTCATAGTCAGAAAAAAATAACGATTTTTTTGTTATCTTTTAGTATTTAGTACTTTTTTACCCGAATGTTTTTCAATTTTGACACCTTTTTACCCCATTTTTATATGCTCACAGTGCTTTTGATGATCCAAGAGTTGGCATCACTGATAGTACATGCTGTCACATTCTATACATCCCCCTCAACGCAAAATATTGACGTTGGGAAACTTTTAACGTACGTTGAGCAGTTTGACAGCTATCAATTAGTTTTTTGTTTTGTTTTCTGGCATTA
The DNA here is from genome assembly GCA_936439885.1 of Nowickia ferox. Lineage (NCBI taxonomy): Eukaryota > Metazoa > Arthropoda > Insecta > Diptera > Tachinidae > Nowickia > Nowickia ferox. Next base: position 9,073,544 of record OW387027.1, on the reverse strand, counting down.
AAAATTAAATAAAACACAAACAAATTAAATAAATAAAAAAAAACTTAATATAAACAAATAAAATGGGGAACAAACTTATTAAAGCTGTTCAAATATTTCCGTCAACAGAGTACTATTGTGTCAAACTCTTCCGTCATTACGTCAAAGTCAGTTGAAAAAGACGACGTATATATAGACGACGAGGCATTCTAGCTGCCTCGGCCTTAAACTTGCCAACTCGCGTACATAAGTGTGTATGAAAAGCTATTCATAATGCCATCCATCTCTGCACTGTTAATTGCTTTAAAACTTTTTGCATTTCCCATTTAAAAGTTTTCCCACTTAACAGCCACATGACACATACCGTTTGCTGTCTTTGTTGTTATTAAATGACATTGCTGGGCTTTTATTATTATCCTTATGTGGGCGTCTATACATATTTCTACGTATTTCTTGTATGCGTAATAAAACAAAGTGAAAAAAGAAAGCACAACGAAATCAACACTCAAGGTTCGAGTGTTTTAGAACTTTAACAACAACTTAAAGCGGAGTGTGTGGAAGGACTTGTTTTATATTTTCTTTAATAAATAAATGATAGTATACTCGTACATACTCGTATCTATTTATGTATGTATTTCATTAATCTTTATTAACAAACTTTTCTCTCGAAAAGTGACAGAGTTTAATGAAACAATCAAAAGTCAAAAGCATCAAATGAAAGTATAATGACATTTTGTTTTTCCAAGAGCAAAATTAAAGGTTAATACATACATATATTCCTTGTAAATTATTTATTAAATCTTATTTTAAACTGTTCTTGATTTTCAATTGTCAAAAAAAAGAATCAAGACCCTTTAAATGTTTTGGTATAATTTATGTGCCCAATAAACTGTTCCAGATACCTTAACTGGGATTGGGTGTCAAATCGGACTTTAAAAAAATTTTAACTATTGAAAATAACACATTGGAAGAAGTTTAATAAATGTCTTCAATATCAAATAAATTCTTTCTAGTTCTATTTTTTGCAAGTGCGTACATCTAGAAAAGAACTGCAATGCTGCTGGTAATTTGAGTTTTAATTAATTTTTTTTTCATAAACCAATAATACAATACACAAATTGCTTTACTGATAACAATGTTGTTAAAGCCAAAGAGACATCTATTAATAACAAATACGTCACTTAAGCGAAATTATCAAAGGCAATAACAACTTAAATACACATCGAAATTAAATAATGCAATACAATTACATACATATGTATATACATACATTTAATAACGCCAACGTAGAAACACAAAAGTTAACCCTTGAGGGAGTCCTTGAACTAAAAATAGAGCATTTATATCAAAGTTTCTAAATTTATTGGTTCCATTCAAAATAATGTTGCAAACATCACTGCAGTTAACACACGCAGTATGAGTCCCTGTCCAGGTTTGCCGTTGTTGTTGCTGGAAATTTTTTAAAATTCTGCTTTGAAATTGCATTAGTGTTTGCATTATGAATTTCTAATTTGCAGTGATTTTTTAAGTTTTTTATGTATAAATTTTTGTCAAATTGCATTAGTGTTTTAGATTTATGAAATTCTAGTTTTGCAATTATGTATTGAAAACAATTTATTAAATATAACACCACAAATTTCTCTGAAAAGCTAACAATTCTATATATGTTTTTTTGTACTTTGTGCTTTTCATACGATTCCAAACAATTCTTTTTCTCTTCTTCGAGAGATTTAATATTATTTCATCCAAATTAGTTGCGAATAAAGGCGGTGGTAAAGAGCAAAATCCTCACTGATCATACCATTGCACAGTGGGTAATTTGATCGGAAATCTTGGCCAAAAATAATTTTATACGCTAACAATAATATTGTTTTTTATTTAATAACATTCGATTAAAAACATATCAAAGCAATTGCAGTGCAGATTCGGTTAACGCAACCTCGATAACGCAACTTTTGAAAAAACATAACCGCAATTCATGCAACTTTGCAAAGAAAGTTAAAATTCTATCTTTCGTTTTGTTTTTCTACTTTAGTTTTTTATAAATAAATTCAAAACTATAACTTAAACCTTTGTGCATGCAATTTTATGCTAACGTACAAAAATCATTTTGATTTACCGCTTTTCTAGGAATGACAAAGAATTTTTGCATGGTGCGCCTGTTTAAAAAATTCTTTGTTTGTAAGCGGTTTTTCTACAAAATAAACAAAATGCCTGTGGCAAACGATTTGCAATGCATACATAATTCATAAATCAACAGTATGTAGAATTAAAAAAAAAAAAAAAAAAACGAGCAACTACTAACCAAGTTCGTGGCAAATGCATTTATTTTAAAAGTTAACCTTTGATTATTTCATAACAACATTTTATTTGGTTTAAAATAAGCTTTTTAGTGGAAAACAGGCACAGAAATTTTTACTCGGTTTTCGCAACAAACTCAGTTTTCGCAACTGCCCAAAATTTCTATTGGGTGGCGTTGGCTGAAGTAGTTAGCACGTTGACTACAAAAACGAAAATCCTGGGTTCGAACCCGGTATCAGACAGTCATCAAATAACAACACCACGCATTTTTCTGATGTACATTAGTGTCCCTTTGCATAAGTTGTTGTAGGAAAGTTCATGTGATGAAGGCATAGTCACTGGTCACTGAATTATACCGACTTCAGCAGATACTAATCCCAATGTAACACCAGAGCGCCCTCCTTCGTTGTGTAGCAGAATCGTCGGCGAAGTAAAATAACCAATAAAACGGCTACTAATCATAGCTTTAAAAATTTAATACGCCTCATTTAACACCAGAGCCGCTACAACACTGCATTATTAAAAAACGTGCAAAAAGCAGAGTTGTAAAAGAATGAAGCTTTCCTCTATTTCTTCCTTCACCATCTGTCTTCTCTATCACTATCCCTTTCCTAAAAGAAGGTAACACCTAGTAATAGTAGTAGGCATTCATTGCCTGAGTGTTACTTCTCTTTTATTAAAAAAAAATACTGCATTTAGTTGTTGTAGTCCGTCCGGTCGTTTATTACTTTTGCAGCTTTATGATAGCCCCATGTGTCCATTTCTTGGGAAACTGTTCATTGGACCAAGCTTCATATACAAATCTATAGAGGTAATCGGGTTTGATTGAAGCCTGAAAATTTAACAATCGCAATAGAAAAAATTAACTCAAACCCGTAAAATGCAAAAAGTCAGCAAACGATTTATTAAGAAAGCTTAATTTTTTGACGAAAATTTATTACTTACGACCGTAGATAACCGATTTTCGTCAAAATAAGATGTTTGAAAAATATGTCGCTTAAGATTTTTTGGCGGTTATGGCTCGGTATGTAAGTTTTGATTAAATTTGAAGCACCAAATAAACAGTGAAAATAATTATATGACGAGGTTTGAAGTAAAATATAATTTTTATGTAAAAAAGTCAGTCAACAGGTAGACTTCGTGCAAAAGATGTGTTCGCAGGGAAAATCTTTAAATAGAAAAATTTTGCTATAGTAATATTTCATAAGGCCGTTCGTTCATTATTGAATTTTCCAATCGACATGACTCATATACAATAACATGCAATATTCATTTCGGTCTTTCCCCTACATATATTAAACAAATATATTCAATAATTTTACACAACTTTTTCTTTTGGTGTATTGTATGGAAAAAGAAAGTCTCTCTCTCTCTATTTAGGGTTGCCATATGGCAGTTATTTCCTTCAAATGTAATTTTGTTGGACAACTAATTCTCCAAACTCCTTCAAGAGCAAATTTAAACAAAATAAATTCAAAGAAGTGTTATTAACTGTCTGTTTATACAAGACGAACAAAAAATTTCATTCTTTTATTCATTTTGAACACAAAAACAAATTTTTTTATTCACGTTTTCATTATAAATAGACGAAGGAAATTTTTGCTTAATTTTTATACTCATAAATATGTAGTTGTGTGTCATTTTTGTTAAAAAAAATCCAAACTCTCCAAGTAGATGGAATATATTTCTTATTTAACGCCTGCGCCTTAAAAGGGTGTTTGCTAAATAACGGTTGTTTCACTTTAGTGTAAAAAATGACAACTATTTTTACCCTGAATGGTAGCAAACGTTATTGGCATATTTGAAACTCTCAAAACGAAATCTACCCTTATTGGGTGCACAACGGTCGTGGTCTACTAGAAGGAAAAAAATTATAAATAGTGAATCATTTAACAAAAAACGGCCTTTAATCGATTTTAAACCAAAAATCAAGAAAAAAAAGTAAAATATATTAAGAGAAAAATAATATATACATATAAGAAATTTTCAAGTAAATTAAAAAGAAAATATTTGAAATTTAAAAAAATCTTTAAAATATTAAAGAAAAAACTTTATTTCTTTGTGAGGATTTTTTTTCTGTATAATAAAGAAAATAAAGCTTAAGTGACTGGGAAAGTGTGTGTGTGTATTTTTTGTGCAAATGAAAAATTTTAAAATTTACTAAAAGTTTCCAAAAAAGTAAAAAAAAACTATTTGTTAATATAAAAAAAAAAATCTATGCATATACGAGTATAGTATATCTATAATGTGCTTCTTTGGATATTTTTTAATATTTTCCCTAATTTTAACAACTATTATAATTTTATTACTCATTTGTGCAACAACACAAAAGACTCTAATACAATTATTGGATGATTTGCATTTAACGACAAATTTTATTAATTTAACAAACAATTCAATTGATAATTCTGTGCAACAGCAGCAGCAACAACAACAAAATACAATAATTCTTAAAAAACAACCCATATTTCTGCCAACTTATTGAAATAAGATTATGTATTTGCAAATACATACAATTTAATAACTATCGATTGGTAAAATCTTTTCAAAAACAAAAAAAAAATTAAAAACAAAAAAAAAAATACAATCAAACACAAATTTCATGATGAAATTCATCAAAATCTAATTTCAATAAAATATGTTTTTTTTATTATTTGAATAAATTATATAAATAAATGTATGATATGCAAATTAAAATAAAATATTTTAATATGCAAACATAACCAGCAAAAAACAAAAAATCGGAACTAGTTCCAAAGGTTTACCACTTTCATTGCATACTCGTATCAATCACTACAATTACTGAATTTAGTATTCTAAGGCTGTTGTTTTTATAAAAAATTGTTCTAGACAACCTTTTAAGCGAATACCATTCAGTTATTTGGATGACTTCAGTCCTATTCATTGATGTTTCACCAAAACTAGAACCACTTGAAGCTGAGTTCAGTAACTAATAATTTGTATTGTCATTTTTTGCTGGGTACTATATAATTTTTTTATAGTTCTGTGGCAGTGTCATATTTTACTATTTTTTTGTAGGAGAGCAATTTTAAACTTTCACGTTGATTGTTAGAAATTTGTTTTTTTTTTGCATTTAAAGTCAGATACGCAGTTTTTACGAAATTTCACGTTTGTAAGTTTACATTTATTTCTACACTGAAAAATAATTGTGTAGCCTTTTTGTAGAATTATGTTTGTATGCCCACAAATTAATTTATTTTTTAATTTGCAAAAAAAAAAAACAAAAAAAAAAATAATCACAACTTGCGAAAAATAAAAAAAATTCGAGAATTTCAGTATTGTTTCAGTTGACGGAAAAATGTCTCCACTTATAGTTTTAGCGCTCCTGAACAGAATAAATACCAAAAATTCCGTGTGATTTTCTTTTAGAAGTCCGTACGTGCTAGCAAACGGAAATTTCTTTAAGAAATTGATTAACCTGAATACGCGTAAGTTTTTTTCTTTTGCACACAGTTCTTATGGAAACCCTAAATTCGAGAAATCCGTGCTCAGTGTTATTTAATTTAGGAAAACACACTATGTAAAAAATATACCAAAGTATAAGGTAAATTCCTGAAAAATTGCATAAAAATTTAGATTTTGAACAGGGGTGGTATTTTCGAATATAAGGGATGCCATTAATTCAAAATAATCCTATCTCGACTTAAGCACTTTTTCCTTTTTTTGCTATGGATTTGATGGAGCCATTTTAGTCATTTAAAACTTTGATTGCTATTTTTGTTGGTTTTTGAATTTTTTCTGAAAAAGCACGGAGTGATTATTTCTATTATTTTTTGCAATTGCAGCCAACGAGACTTCTTAAAAAAATTTTTCGGAAAAATATAAATTTGTTCATAAATGTGTGTTATTCGCAGGGAATTGTCTCTCAAGGAATAATTTTTTTCTGAAAATGAAATCCTCCTATCATTAAAGTGCGACTTTGATTCGCACACGAAGTGTTCCGTACGAACACTTCATATGTAATACTACACGAACTTAAGTCTATATAATCGAATATCTTACCTGATGTAGACATTTCAAAACAAATTAAGTGCACGTAAAATTTTTTTTCGGTTTTTGGTGATTTTTTTGTTTTGGAGTTTTTTTAGCTTTGGTGCTTTTTTCGTTTTGGCGCTTTTTTCGTTTTTGGGTTTTTTAAATTTTTGGCGTTTTTTTCGTTTTTGGCGTTTTTTCGTTCTTTTTGCGATTTATTTCAGTTTCGGCGATTTTTGTTTTGGGATTTCCTAGTTTTAGGGTTTTTGAAAATTTCAACAGTTTTACGGCCTGTCCCACGATGTCACCAGAAATGTTCGATCGAATAGTTATATTGAAAACAACAACAAATTTTCTAATGTTATTGTTGTTTGCAATACAAGTTGCCGATCGAACGATTTCTGGTGATATCGTGGGACAGGCCGTTAGTCTTACGGTTTCCAAGTTGAATTACATAGTAAAAATTACATTAACTAATAGAATCCCCTTTAATTTAAAGATTTTTTAAATTTTAGTATTAACTATTGTAGTGTGTAAAAAATACACTAACTTTGAAAATTTCAAGTGTCTTTAATAAATTAGGATTTAAAAAAATGTTGTTGCTCACTTTAGCACACCCTTTAATTATTTTTAACTCTCATTAATATGTTGTTGTAGCGGCCAAAGTTTTACCATATTCTGTAAAAATATCAGATCCGTATCTGTTACGCTTCTCGAGAAAACAGCCTGTGACGGACAGACGGACATCGTAGCGAAATCAATAGGGGTTGGGTTCCTTTTCACCTTTGGTGTATGGAACCCTAAAAATTTGGCTACAATTTCCAGTTTTCAAATTTAGCTATCTTGTTTCCAGTTGTGTTATTTTACCTTAAAGTTTGTAAATTGACTTTTTAAAATAGTGGAACTAGAAATAGGGAAAAAATCTCGGGGTATTGTTGTTATAGTGGGTATTCACGTGACCACTTTTCACTTTTCAAACCTCTGCCATCTATACGTCTGGTCGGCTAGTTTTGGGACCGGCCTCGTAAGTATTTAAAGGCTGCTCATGAGGACCAAATTGAAGAAGTTTTAAGTTATCCTATGTTCGGGATTTTTTCACCGATTTCGTTACAATGGTGTTCCAATACAAGTTATAATACAGGAAAGAAAATTTCCATACAGATATTCCGCTTAAAATATGTGTATTATATGTTATTTATAAAAATTTTAATTTACATACATATGTAAGTAAGAGTTACATTCCATTGATTCCATACCATTACATTCAATTTTTCAAAATAATAAATAGGTGTAGGAGTATCTAGTGTTGTCAAGTTCTTAATTAATTTTTCTGAGTGATTTATTTTTATAGATTTTCTTTTCTAATTTGCATACAAAAACCGTTATGAAAAGAGAAAGAGCGGGTGTTGGTCAGAGAGTGGGAGGGAGATAAAGTAGTGTAAAACTTATCACAAGAGAGGCACAACAAGAGACAAGGGAAGCAAAAGCTTATTGTTCACTTTGTTTTTGTTACAATTTAGTGTAGATAACATGGAAATTTATTAATAAAGGTCAAGATAAAAGAAACAACGGATGTGTGTGTAAAAGAAATACGGGAAGAAAAAAAGTAAATAAATAAAGTCAGTATGGCATCCATGCATAAAAATCACAACACGAAGGCACTAAAAAAACACGCTCACACACACGCACACATATGGCAACCACTATACAAGCAGAAAAACAAAAACAATAAAGGATAATCCTGTATTTTTATTTCCTCGCATTTGTGTTTGTGTTTTTCTTTTGTATTGCAGTATATGACTAATAAAAATCAAAGCATATGCTAAGGAGGTGTTTTTCCATCTTGAGCTTATTATTCTTGTTCTTCTTTTACAAATAGAAAGAAAAGGCTATCTACTATATATATACATACATACATACATATTTATGTACATATGTAATTATAAGAATTTTAGGGGCTTGATTGCCAAAAAGTAATAATTAAAGTAATTTCAAGGGAATTTGTTATCTGTTTCTTTTTTGTTGTAATCTTAGAATTAAGTTAGTATTACAAGCTTTAATATTGACAGTTACATGTAGTTACATACAAATGATTGTGCATTTGCACTTGTGTATATAATTAAGTAATTATAATTGATAAAGCAATTTCGGCTTTCTTCTAAAATAATAATTTAAAGTATATAAAAGTGAATTTAGGTGCCTACTTCACATGCGCCAATAATCTTAGGTCATTATTGTATTTATAATCAATAGATATAAATAGAACCACCGGGAACACTAAGCTCTGCTCTATACTTTATTGCAACATTGTCATATCTCAAGAAAAAATTAAGCTTGGAAAAATAATATTTACGTTTTTTTTACTATCAGATTGTTAGTTGGTATAATTTCGATTTAGTTTGATATACTTACATACATAATAATTTTGAGACATAAACTATAATGAAATAAGGAAGATATGTACTATGTACATATATACACACATACTTGCATGTATGTGTGGATGTGATTTAAAACTATTTTATTTAAATAAGGACTTTTTCTTACCAATTATTAATTGTGCGTTCATTCATTTCATTTAATTTTTTTCATTTCCATTGTTATAAAAAAATATCTTTAATTTTCTTTTAGACAAATTTTCAATAAAAACCTTATTCAAATTAATAACAAGTAAAGTGAAGTAGAATTTAAAAAAATTCTGATAAAATTAACATAAACTTAACTAAACTAAATCTATACAAGTGCGGAACAATGGCTTGCCTTTAAAGCGATACAAATCTGCAGACTTCTTCTAAAGACAAAACAGGGTAAAAAAAGGTAATTTAAAATTGTTTAATTCTAAAGTTAAGAAATAACAAAAATTACAAATTTTAAAAACCCCCGACATACATATACAGAAAAGATGTAATTTTTTTTTGCTCAAACTTTTACGATATCGCCGAAACTGCTGCGCGGACTTAGAAATAATATTTGAACTCGAATTTTGAATTTTTTACTTAACTGAATAGAGCATGGCCGTCTCAAGTCATAATACTCGTAATATACATATGTATGTCCTGTAAGTGCCTTCATTTTGGACATAACGGTATATCTCGAAAACTAGAGCTGTTAAAAAAGATTTTCGATTTTATCGTAATATACCTGTAAGCGACATGGGCCTACCCATATTTTAGCATTATCAAAATGCCAAAATTGTTGATAGCTTTTAAGATACGGGCTGCAAAATTTTATCGTAAGCGACAATTTATGTATGTAAAACAAATTTGAATATTATAAAAAAAACTTCGCTGAAAACTTTAATTTTTGCCACTTACGACTAAATCGAAAATATGGCTCGATATGTATTCAGTGATGGCTAAACTTTTTGTGAAACGTAATGTAGTGCAAACATGTGTTATTGATAAATAACAAAAATTAAAATTTTTACAAACCCCCCGATTTGCAGAATTAACGGCTGGATATATTTTCTTCAAGTATAAGCGAGAAGATATTAGATCAAGTCACCTTTCAAACAAAAACCCAAATTAAAATCGGTCTATCTGTTTGGGAGCAAGGCCGTCAAAGACGCACACATATTCACCAGAATACATCTAGAAAAGATGTGATATCTATGATTTAATCAGGCTAAAGTTCATATCGCTTTGTAAGCCAAATTACATGTGATAATTATTAATGAACAAATAACATCAAAGTTAGTTGTAAATATTCTGACAACACATAGTTGAACGGAACAGCCAGCCGTTTTCGAAGGCCACTAAACCTTCATCATCAGCGTTCTTCTGTGTTTGGTCCACTGTGTGTGGTGTCAGTTGATGTAGATTTCTGCCTTATATACGAAACTTTTCTGCAAATGGAATATGTGAATTGGTTTGATTCATCGTATTTCAATTTGCTGAAATGTGTTTTTGTAATGAAGGCCCCAAATTTACCATCACTATATTTACAACAGTCTTACCATTGTCGTTTTTTCATTACTAATAATGCACATGTTAGTTAATTTGCTTATTTTTGTTCTACTTAAGACAAACTTTTTTGGTTTGATACTATAAGTATATTTTTATTTAGTTTTTGCCACTGGCCCATGACTATCTATTTAGTTAATTTTTAATTATTATTGTTCGAACTTTCATTTTATTTATATATTTATGATTTAATCAGGCTAAAGTTCATATCGCTTTGTAAGCCAAATTACATGTGATAATTATTAATGAACAAATAACATCAAAGTTAGTTGTAAATATTCTGACAACACATAGTTGAACGGAACAGCCAGCCGTTTTCGAAGGCCACTAAACCTTCATCATCAGCGTTCTTCTGTGTTTGGTCCACTGTGTGTGGTGTCAGTTGATGTAGATTTCTGCCTTATATACGAAACTTTTCTGCAAATGGAATATGTGAATTGGTTTGATTCATCGTATTTCAATTTGCTGAAATGTGTTTTTGTAATGAAGGCCCCAAAAACACATTTCAGCAAATTGAAATACGATGAATCAAACCAATTCACATATTCCATTTGCAGAAAAGTTTCGTATATAAGGCAGAAATCTACATCAACTGGCACCACACACAGTGGACCAAACACAGAAGAACGCTGATGATGAAGGTTTAGTGGCCTTCGAAAACGGCTGGCTGTTCCGTTCAACTATGTGTTGTCAGAATATTTACAACTAACTTTGATGTTATTTGTTCATTAATAATTATCACATGTAATTTGGCTTACAAAGCGATATGAACTTTAGCCTGATTAAATCATAAATATATAAATAAAATGAAAGTTCGAACAATAATAATTAAAAATTAACTAAATAGATAGTCATGGGCCAGTGGCAAAAACTAAATAAAAATATACTTATAGTATCAAACCAAAAAAGTTTGTCTTAAGTAGAACAAAAATAAGCAAATTAACTAACATGTGCATAATTAGTAATGAAAAAACGACAATGGTAAGACTGTTGTAAATATAGTGATGGTAAATTTGGGGCCTTCATTACAAAAACACATTTCAGCAAATTGAAATACGATGAATCAAACCAATTCACATATTCCATTTGCAGAAAAGTTTCGTATATAAGGCAGAAATCTACATCAACTGACACCACACACAGTGGACCAAACACAGAAGAACGCTGATGATGAAGGTTTAGTGGCCTTCGAAAACGGCTGGCTGTTCCGTTCAACTATGTGTTGTCAGAATATTTACAACTAACTTTGATGTTATTTGTTCATTAATAATTATCACATGTAATTTGGCTTACAAAGCGATATGAACTTTAGCCTGATTAAATCATAAATATATAAATAAAATGATTCCCCAGTCGTAAAGCAGCTCTGGGCGAGTCAACATCAAGCGTCGTTGGCAATTATCTCTTAAGTGCAACCAGGCCACTGTTGTTTATTGGCCTTCGAGAGTTTTGCGTCTCACTCGAACTGGTTGACTGATCTGCCACGGATAACCGTATATTCTTGCGGTTCTTTTGTGGAATTTCTTTAACAACCACGTTGCTACTTCCTATGTGAAGGCATAGGTCGTGTACAGTCAGTCACAAAGCCTTTTTTAAAAACTGTTAATAACATCTTGGGCATATGGTCTAGCTACCCCGCCCATATTTGTGCAACAATACTTTGCAAATTTACTTTGTAAAGTATTTCTTAAATAAATAAATAAATAAATAAATAAAATGAAAGTTCGAACAATAATAATTAAAAATTAACTAAATAGATAGTCATGGGCCAGTGGCAAAAACTAAATAAAAATATACTTATAGTATCAAACCAAAAAAGTTTGTCTTAAGTAGAACAAAAATAAGCAAATTAACTAACATGTGCATAATTAGTAATGAAAAAACGACAATGGTAAGACTGTTGTAAATATAGTGATGGTAAATTTGGGGCCTTCATTACAAAAACACATTTCAGCAAATTGAAATACGATGAATCAAACCAATTCACATATTCCATTTGCAGAAAAGTTTCGTATATAAGGCAGAAATCTACATCAACTGACACCACACACAGTGGACCAAACACAGAAGAACGCTGATGATGAAGGTTTAGTGGCCTTCGAAAACGGCTGGCTGTTCCGTTCAACTATGTGTTGTCAGAATATTTACAACTAACTTTGATGTTATTTGTTCATTAATAATTATCACATGTAATTTGGCTTACAAAGCGATATGAACTTTAGCCTGATTAAATCATAAATATATAAATAAAATGAAAGTTCGAACAATAATAATTAAAAATTAACTAAAAAGATGTGATATCTTCTAAACGGTTGGACCGATTTTCTTCAAATATACTCGTAGCTAAGAACACTCTCGATTAAGTTACCTTTCAAACAGAAACCACTAAATCAAAATCGGTCCAACCTTTTGGTCTGTACGTGGAAACACACTACAAACTTATAGCTATAAAATATAAACATAAAAACCAAAATCTCTTTAGAAAGTCTTGCTACGCCGTTTTTTCTATGCTGCTATAAGCCAACTGAAAAAGTTTTGTGCATTAAGTTTTTTTTTTCATAATGTATGATTTATGTACATAAGTATGTATATTTGCTGTTATTTGCGCCGAGTATAAAGCATTTTTGACCATTCTAGTAGTTCAGTGTTGCCAATATTTTCATTTAATATAACTTCTCTATTGGCAACCTTAGCACGGCTCAAAGGACCATAATCAGATTCAATTGGTAACTGCTCAATAAAACAGAAAACACATTCCAAGCCAAGCAATAACAAATAACTAGAAATTGTTTAATCGATTGTTTGCCCAATTTGTGTAATATAATGAAGCACTTGCGGAGTTCTAGACAAAACAAATAAATTGTTTTTTTTATGCATCATAATGATTCGGATGTACGATATCAATAATTAATTTAAAATGGGATTTTGAATTATTGGTTAGTTACGTGGTTTTGCATTTCAGCTGACGATATGTGCCCTTACTTAAATTTTTTTGTATTTCTTGTATTTCTGAAAGTGGATTTTTAATCGTTACCTAAATATGTACTGGGTAAGGGTTTTTGCGGCTGGTGACTTTTGTTACTATGACTCATGCAACAAAGCTTGGAATGTCATAACGTTGTTATTGTTTTTAGTTGCTTCTTCTTTCTAAAACAAAATTCCTTATTGGATTTATTGTGGACTTTGCATGCGCACTGGAAATAAAGCAGATTTTATATACTTTATACAAAAAAAAAAAAAAACATTTGTAAGTTTGTGTGGATTTTATGCTCCTCTCTACTACAAAAATTGTTGTGATTATTTTTTTTCTCGTGCACAAATTAATTTTTTTATATATGGATGCCTGTGTGTGTGTGCGTGTAAAATTTATATGTATGTATAGTAGTATGTATAATGAAATAAAAATTTTTTATGTTGCGGCTACTTGATTTTTATGTTGAAAGAAGCTCATTCTTTGTTGACAAAAATATAATAAAGACATGAATAAAAAAAAGGAAGAAAATGAAGGAAGGAAAAAACTTTTTTTTATATTTAATTGAAAAAATCATAATATTTTTACTGAAATAGTTCCTACCACAGTATTCGCAAAACTAAAAAAAAAACCAACCAAAATTAATAAAATGAAAAACACAATTTTTCTTTGTTAAAATAATTTAGCAAAATTCATCAAACCAAATAAAAAAATAATAAAACATAAACTCAGTTTGAAAAAATCGTATCATGACATTTAAAACATCTATTTGTAAAAAGTTTTCCTAATTTTAACCGATTTAAAAGTATTAAATTGTTTATACTTCAGAAATCCGGGATTGGTTTGGAAATTAGAAAAATACTACTTTTGTTTGTGAGAACGTCTTTCATGTGGCCTCATTGGAAAATTAGTAGGCGGAGTCACTCCCACTTAAATTTAGCTCTGTATTTTATGTACTGCTAACGAACATTTGTTTCATTCCCTTGTGGACATCAGTTGAAAGTTTTTTGTATTCAAAACAAGTAAATTTTTTTTCTTGTGTAGGGTCGTTTTGCGTGGAATTGCCCTTAACTATATCTTAATTTTTTCAACATTTGAGGTCGATACAATTTTTACTTCGAATATTTTTATTTTCTCTGTTTTTCTAGGACACTCTTAAGCCTAGATACCACTATCGGCACAATGTGCCGATTTTCGTCGGCTCACTGAAATAAAGTTATAAGTATTGAGCTAAATTGGCCGTATTTTTCAACTGATTTAAATATAAGGACATAATTGCCCCACGCTGCATTGATAATAGAGCCATATAGACTTATTCCGGAATTAATTGAGAAATAGGACAATTTTGGTTTATTACTTATGACTTTATTGCAGTGAGCCGATGAAAATCGGTACATTGTACCGATAGTGGGATCCCAGCTTTAGGAAAAGTACTTTTTTGGAAGCCTGAGTTTTTGAATAAATACACAATGTGCAAACTTTTACAAAAGAGCTTTTGTGCTTTAACCAATCAGATATCGGCGACAACAATGCTTGCTCTTACTTTGCAAAGAAACAAGAACAAATTTAAGAACTTTCAAAGCTGTTTACCTCAAATGCAAATAACAGAGTATGTGTGTTTATAGTCAAATTACATTTAAATTTATTGAAAAAGCCTTAAATAATATTGTCAAAGCTATTCTCTAATTTAATTTATTCTTTAAAATATACCATTTAAAATGTATTTCTCAAAGTTTTTTTGAAAATGTAGCTTACAAAATGTACTTTTTGAGAAGCACTTTTTGGAAGGCACCTTTTACAAAACACATTTTAAAATGTAATTTTTAAATGTTAATTTTTGGAAGGTTATTCTGTAATTTTAAAGTATAAAAAATACATTTTGAAAAATACGTTTTGGAAGGCACTTTTAACATGGTATTTTTAAAAGGTACCTTTTATTCTTTGAATTGTACTTTTTAGATGAAACGTTTCGAAAGTTTCTCTTAAAATTAGAAAAATTCTGGGGAAAATTCAAAATTAAAAAACTTCTCGTTTTTTTTAATTTAGAATTCGGACTCATTTGTATACGTTATTCACACCAATTTATATCTTTCTTTTTATTTAATTTTAGGTCCATATTTTATAAAGTAATTTAGGCCAAATTTACTTTTGGCCCACTCACCGCCAAACATGTCGTCCGTTAAAGTGGCGGTTCGAGTGCGACCCTTTAACTCGAGGGAAATCAGTCGAGAATCGAAATGTATAATAGAAATGTTCGATGGCACTACCACCGGTACTTAAAATCAATTATTCAAAAGTTATTTTTATTAAAAATTTATTTATATTTATTTATTATTTTTGTTGGATCTTACAGCCATAACAAATCCCAAGGTACCACCCAATTCCAGCGAGGCTATTAAACGTTTCAATTTCGATTATTCTTACTGGTCACATAATGTAAGTTTTTTCCATCATACCGACAAATATAGTAAAAGGTTTCATTGAATATATTAATTTGTTAGCCCAAGGATGCTGATTTTTCAACACAAGCCATGGTCTACAAAGACATTGGCGAAGAGATGTTGCAACACTCCTTCGATGGCTACAATGTATGCATATTTGCTTATGGGCAAACTGGAGCTGGCAAATCTTATACCATGATGGGTAAACAAGAAGAACATCAGGAGGGTATTATTCCCATGATCTGTAAAGATTTGTTTAATCGCATACGTTCTACAGAATCAGAGGAATTAAAATATTCGGTAAATGAAAGAAAATCCTTCAATTTTATTTGATAGTGTGTCATATATGTATGTATAATAATATTGATTTCTAATAAAGGTCGAAGTATCTTATATGGAAATTTATTGCGAACGTGTGCGCGATTTACTAAATCCAAAAAACAAAGGCAATCTACGTGTACGCGAACATCCTTTGCTGGGTCCCTATGTGGAGGATCTTTCCAAATTGGCTGTTACCAGCTATGAGGATATTCATGATCTCATTGACGAGGGCAATAAGGCCCGTACCGTAGCTGCTACTAATATGAACGAGACCAGCTCGCGTTCTCATGCCGTCTTCACAATATTCTTTACCCAACGTCGCCATGACACTATGACAGATTTGATTACCGAAAAGGTGTCGAAAATTAGTTTGGTCGATTTGGCTGGTTCGGAAAGAGCTGATTCGACTGGTGCCAAAGGCACGAGACTTAAAGAGGGAGCAAATATTAATAAATCCCTTACAACATTAGGAAAAGTTATTTCTGCTCTAGCTGAAATTGTAAGTTTTGAAAAAACTTCTTTTAATAATTTTTAAAAGCTGCTGCTGCTAAAAGTCGTTTAAATTTTGTAACTTTGAAACATTTTTATGTTCATGAAAGTTTTTTCTAAAAACAATTTTATTCGTACCTCCCAAACTTCGTACTTCGCCAAAGTTTTCGCTGACTTTTGGCAGTAGCAAATTAGTGTTAAAACTTATTTATCATTTTCAAATAGTTATCACTTTACATAAAGATTTGATTTGATTTCTTTGCTTTCATTAATTTTATTTACTTGTTATTTTTAAATTAATTAGATTATTTGTATTTTGAAAAACTCTTTTACAAAAAAAACCTGAAATTTTAACACAACAATTTTTCTAAAAATCCCAAAACTTTCACTTTGTTTTTCTTTCAACAATAATTTATGGTCTTATTTTTGAAATCGTTTAATGTGTAAACTGTGTGTAATTAACAGTCTGTAAGTATTAAAATTAAGAGACTCGTAAAATGATAATGAATTATTTGAATTTTCTTAAATTATTTAATTTTTAAAAAGTTAATTTTTTTTTGGTTTAATCATAAAACATCCAATATCATTTTATGCATGATGACTTGATACTGAAAACTTGACTAAATATGTATTTGTTATTTGGGATAACGAGAAACATAAGTACGCACTTACGAAGATTTCGATTAGATTCTCACATTTTTTTTAAATGTAATACAGATTTAAAAAATAAAATAACATTTAAAAATTTTGAAGGACTATGTTATTATCCTAAGAAGTAGTTAAAAAATGTGTACTTTAAAAAGTACCTTTGAAAAAATGTTCTTTTTACAAAGAAATCCCCTTTAATTAAACTTTAATTAAAAGTACCTTTTATAAAAAAATACCTTCTATAAAAAGTACCTTTTATAAAAATTAGCTTTTGTTAAGAGCACGTTTTATTTAAAGCACCTTTTAGAAAAAATACTTTAATAAATCGTACCTTTTATAAAAAGTACTTTCTAAAAACTTTAATTAAAAGTACCTTTTATACGAAATACCTTTTATAAAAAGTACCTTTTATGAAAAGTACCTTTGATAAAAAGTGCTTTGTATAAAAAGTACCTTTTATGAAAAGTGCATTTTATAAATAATACATTTTATAAAAAGTTCTTCTCATAAAAATTACCTTTTATAAAAAATACCTCTTACAAAAAGTATTTCATATAAAAACTATATTTTATTAAAAGTAAATCTTTTAAAAAGTACCTTTTATAAAAAGTACTTCGCTGGCAATTATCTCTTAGGTGCAACTAGGCCACTGTTGTTTATTTTCCTTCGAGAGTTTTGCGTCTCGCTCGCACGGTTGACTGATCTGCCACGGATAACGGTATATTCTTGCGGTTCTTTTGTGGAATTTCTTTAACAACCACGTTGCTGCTTCCTATATGAAAGCATAGGTCGTGTATAGTCAGTCACAAAACTTTTTTAAAATACTGTTAATACCATCTTGGGCATATGGTCTAGTTACCCCGCCCATATTTGTGCAACAATACTTTGCAAATTTACTTTGTAAAGTATTTATGAAATAAATAAATAAAAAGTACTTTATTTTTATAAAAAGTACCTTTTGTTGAAAGTAACTTTTACCAAAATTATCTCTTATTAAAAGTAATTTAAAAAAAACCTTCTAAAAACTTTTAGGTCTCTTTTTTGACTAGTGTGACTGTCCATAATATTTTTTGTTGTAGTAATAAAGCATGTTTTAATTTACTTTCTTACCTTTAACTTAACCTCAAAATTGTTAAGTTAACGGTTTATTTATTACCACAATTTTCTTTACGACATAGATACATGTTATTGGTTAGTAAAATGTTATTCACGTTTCCAAATTAATTCTTGCTATAGGCTTCCAAAAATAAAAAATCGAAAAAAGCCGATTTCATACCTTATCGTGATTCGGTATTAACATGGTTGCTGCGAGAAAATTTGGGTGGCAATTCAAAAACTGCCATGATTGCGGCTATATCACCTGCTGATATTAATTACGATGAGACATTAAGTACTTTAAGGTGATGTTTTGTTTTTTAATTAAACATTGTTAAAAATTTCTTTTTTGTTAGAGCAATTTTTTTTATTTAACTCCTTCAGATATGCTGATCGCGCTAAACAAATTGTTTGCAAGGCTGTTGTTAATGAAGATGCCAATGCTAAACTTATACGCGAACTTAAGGAAGAGATACAAAAGTTGCGGGACCTTTTGAAAGCCGAGGGCATTGAAGTGCAAGAAGGTAAATTTTTTAATATATATTTCTTAATAGTTATAAAAATACAATTTGATTGTGAAAAAACCTTAATTAGAATTCGTACAGTACAAGACAATTCAGGGAACTCGATCATAACATTGATTTTTAAAAGGAATTTTACATACTTTTATTATATTTATTCGCTCATCAGCCTTGAAACGTCTTTTCGAAAATTTCGAAATTTTGATAAGCATAATAAGTTCTGCACGAAAGTATAATTAATTTTATATCTGGATTCTTATATTGTAACATTCAAAACATAACACTGTGCAACAAAATTAAATATTTTTCAAAATAACAATGTTATGCCAGCTGGTTCTTGTAGAAAGGACTAAAAAATTATATACATATGTACGTGTATTGACGTTCTAAAAGTTTACATCTGAAACACATTTCACGGTCTATTTGAAGTTGCACCCTTGTGTAGTAAAAAAAGCTGAAAATCGTGTGATACTTAGGTTTTTGGTATATAGTGTATTCAGGACATTTATTCAGAACATTTTCGACTTACGTGTGTTCTGAAACAAATATTAGAATTTCATGACATGATTTTCGCAGAATATTTCAACTATATATCCCTGTTTTAAAGGTAATTTTAGCTTTAAAAAAAATCAAAAAAGACCCATTTCCAGTAGAGCTAGAGGCTTAATATATACCAACAAAATGTTGCTTGTAATGTTCTGAATAAATGTCCTGAAGACGCTATGTAATGTATGTATGGCCGTAAAATGAGTTTCAGATGTAAACTTTTAAAACGCCGATACGTTTTTTAGTCCCTCCTACAGGTTTCAGTTGGCAGAACATTTTTATTTTTTGTGTGTTGGACAGTGTAATTAATGTTTTAATAATATTTACCCTGGACTGGAACGAAATAAATTCTTTCGGTATGGTAAATGTCAGATAAAAAAACATATTTATTTGTCAACATATACATACATAAAATATTTTCGAACATTCTTTCATAAGCACCCCATACACGTTTCAATTCAATATTCAATTGAGTCGGTTGTTGTCCAAATCAAACCGTGTATGTCTCTGTAAATTGATTAGTATTGCAGTTGTCGAGTTATTTGAAGGAAAATCAAAAGATTTTGATTTTTCATGTTGACTAGTAAATCGTTCAATTCGATTGTGCTGTGTGTGTTCGAGTCTCTCGACTAGCTGTCAAAATTTATGTTTGTAGCTTTATTTTGTATTAGAAAAAACTATGTATTTTTAAAATTGCATTCAATTTCATTGAATTTTAAATAAAATATATAAAAATTAATGAATGAATGAAGTAGAAGTTTTAAATTTGTAATAGTGAAATAAATATAAACTTGACAGTTGAATGAAAATCTTTCAATTCAGTTCATGATGTGTGTGGCCAAGAATCAATTCAATTGAAAGACTCAAATGACAATTGAATTGAATCGTGTGTGGGCTGCTATATACATACATAAATAATTTTTCATCTAGGATTGGATAAATTTTAAAGCTATTTTGATTTGATTCTTAAATTTTATTAGAAATTTTGATTTTTTTTGTTGTTGTAACACTAATTTTAAATTAATTAAAGGGGCGAATAAATTTCGTAAATTTATATAAACAATCAATGTCGATCCCTGCAAAGATGTACATAACTTTATGTTTAAAAATGCGTTCTAGTCAATTATCTTAGTTTTATATTTACTTACTCTAATTGGTAAACAAAAGTTCGTAAAACCACAAGAATATGCAATTAGTATACATACATAAATACATACCAACAACCCATATACATAAATACATAAAAAACTATAAAGAAAAAAATAATATGAATATCATAGTATGGTAATTATTTCATCATTATTATTTACAATATATATTTAGGGCCTGATGGCAAAGTGGTTTGTGAAAAACGCGATACAAATAGTAAGTAGTTCTATATACTTAATAATACATCAAAAAGTATATAATACATACATAAGTACAATTACAATTTATATGCAGTCTAATTTTTTTCACGCTTTGCTATTATATAACAAAAATACTATGCATATAATATTTATAAAAAAAATATATATCATACTCAACGAGCTACATATCTACTACTTTACCTACTATTAATTTGTTTTTTTTTATTGTTGTAAAAGTTTAGCAAAATTTAAAAAAAAATCGTATATGTATAATTTTTTAACTCACTGTGTTTAAGTATCTGTCTACATGTGTAAATGACTGTCCATATGTACCCATGAAGTGATATTGAGTCTTTAGAAAACGAGATTTTTATAAATTGTTTGTTTGCGTGTTCTTTTTAGGAAGGCCTATTCTTTTAGTCATAGCAAAAATATAAAATATATATTTTTGTGATTGAATTGGAAAAAAGACAAGAAAAAATTAAATATAAAAAAAAAACTAAAGTTTAGTTGTACACATGTATGTTTTTTTTCATTGGCTGAAATTATTTGAATTATTCGAATAATTTAAAAACTTTACTGGATTCATCAGGTAATATGAAAATCAAAGAATCGGTTAATTCCTTACTCGAACAAAACCAAAAGTCAAACAATTGAATAGTCTACTAGATACATAATAATAAACTTAAAAAAATACCCTACAAGAAATGAATGACTGAAACTAACACAAACAGCATTTTTTCACTAACACATTTGCAAAAATTTTACATTGAATTCAATAGAGACAGTCAATTGACTAGTCATTCGATAGGTAATGATGACGGATTGCTCCACTCTAGCATATAAGTATGTTAGAGTGAGTGGAACATCTAATGTCCAGATTCCAAAAATGTTAAAACATCGAGTTTTATTAAAAAAAAAAGAACAATTCATTCGGTCTGTGCAAATAAAAATTTATAAAAGTGTTAAAAAAATAAGTAAAATTCTGAATAAGAGAAATTTACAAAGTTTAATTTAATATACATAAATAGATATATATTTCTTTTCAAAATTTTAGATACATATGTATTTTTAAAAAGCAAGAAGCTGCATTGGAGATGAAAAGGTGTGAAGAGGGATAGATACCGCTTGGGTAGTATATCAATCATTTATGATTGCTAGTTGTGGGGTATATATTAGTCAATTATGATCAGTCAAACTTGAGTAATATTAATGCTATCATTGATTAGTAAAAAGCAGTAGAGTGAGCAGTTCGAATATTTGTTATATAGTCGACGAAATTCATTAGTTAGAGAGAGATGCAACATCAAACGTACACAAAAGCTTCCATTACATTTTGCATTTTGCCCTTAATAATGTGATATAAACTTTTTTCTACGCAATGATGAATATATCCTGCATGACTACCGATCAAACGATCGGTCAATTGACTGATACTATTCTTGTAGGGTATGTCATATAAGCATTAAAAAATTTATTTTCTACACCCTATTTCATACATATATCGTAAGCTTACGTGAAATTACATGGTGCAACTAATAAAAAAAACCAATATAATCTGAAGAATTGCATAAAGTTTTTTATTTCGTTTGAAAAATTAAAAAAAAAATATATAAAAATTTTATTACATGGTTTTTCGTTTAAGCTAACTATAGCTAGATATAATAATTTATTTTAGAGCTTAAATGAAAATTCCGCTTACCAAAACAATTAATCACTGCTATTATGTGGCATGAATAAATGCTTTACTTCTTACCGTAATATTTTTAAATTTTAAAATTGATACTCTTACATAATCCTTTGAATCACTTAAAACACAATAGCATTCCTTTACCAAAACCTATCTGTACCTGGATTCCGCTACTTTTTTGCGAACAGAAAATCGCAGTATTTATCGACATACATATTTATTCGTTTGCGGTAACGATAATGAGATTCCGTAATTTCTTTTTTACGATAGTCTCCAATTTTATCTTACTCACCATTTAATTCAATAATATGTGGTATGTCTGTATAGAAAATGTGAAAATAAGCGAAAAGCAAAGAATAATAAAGAAAAACTCAATGAATTTGAGCTTGTGATTTTATTTTAGTTTTCCTCCAAGCAACAGCGAATATCGTTAAAATATGTTACTGAATAGCAAAGTCTATAAATTTTCGTTATATTTGTTATAGCGATATGATTATCGTAATAAAAGTTACTGAATCCAGGAACTGGTCTTAAAGTTCTTTGCACTTTTGAACTTTTTAAAAAGTGACTTCTGCAAAATTAATGAATCATGCATGCATTCATAGTTCCTTATTTGAGCTTGTAATTAAGCTTTTGTAACTTCTATGCAGCTAAACATGCAATAAATAATTCAATAATAATAATTAAATATTTCAACTAAAGTTTTTTAATTTTTATTCAGCTTCGACTTCTAGTGTAGTTAGTGCGCTGATTACAAAACAAATCACGCTTTTCGTAAGCCCGTACAGACCCAGTCATATCGATATCATAGATTTTTCTGATATGCATTAGCTTCTATGCTAATAACTAATAAAACGGCTTAACACCAGAGGCGCAGCAAAAATGCTATAAAAATTAATAAAACCTTATAAAAATGAAAAAATTAATTAAGCTTCTCATCTCTTTATCTATCCGTCACTTCACCCACTGTATTTACAATATCTCTTTGCTACAGGTAATAAAAGGGACCTCTTACTTGGACCCAAATGAGCTGAAACTTACTTTCTCTTCTCAGCAATCTGCCAAACTTATGCCCCTTCACGGGTTTCAACTTTTAAAATAGTTTGGTTGGGATTAATAAATTTGCATTGCCAAATTAAAAGTTGGCTTTTAAGTTGTGTTTTGGTATTGTCATTTACAACTATGCGTAAGTTTGGTTGAGAAAAACGTTGAATATACACAACTGCTTTTTAGTAGTTGGGTCTGTTGTTGGGTTTTTCTTGTAACAAGTTGGTGTGATATAAAAAACATTATTGCCTTCTTGTGTATACTTTATGTATTTTGGCCAAAGTTAGTTGTTTTATTTTTAAGTCTTCAATAAGCTAATTAGTCCAAACTTCTTCAATGTAAATAAAACAATTTTTAATTACATTTTTCCCCTATTGCCTTCTGTCAAACTTGATATTTTAAGTTGGTAATACGATGATAATTTCAACTAAAAAACAGTTGTGGTTCATAATAGTAAATACACAGTTTGGCCGTTTGTAATATGAATATAGTTGAGAACCGTGATAGGGACCTTAACCTATCCTAATCTTGTAAGAATAGTTAATATTATTGTAATATTAACCAAATGAGAATTATATCGAGAGACTTGTTGATTAAGCTAGTTTAAAAACTTCTATATTATGTTTTGAAGCTGCGCTTGGCCGAACTTCGCTTTAAAACAGGGGAGAGGAAAGTAAATAGAATTCTTTACTTTGTACATAAAATTATTAAGAGCAATTCCCATGTGCGGAGTTTTGTTTTGAAGATGTCTGTTCTAAAAAGAAAGTTATTGATTCGACAAATATTATAAGACTCTGTGAACTGATTGGTAGCCCATCAATCGGAATATTTTTATCGGTTCAACATTAATGTAGATAGGACATTTCACACACAGGGGATACCAGAATTGAAGAAAGTGACTTATGCAAAAAAGTTAAAATCAGCTGATTTGCGTACTGTTAAAAAAGGACAGATGTAGTGCTCGTGCTTGTTATTAAATTTTTAGCATAATAATGAAAACAAACAACAGAAAATGTATACTTTGTGAAATAAACAAGTGAAAATTTTTACAAAATTAAAAATGAAAGAATTTGTAATTTAAATAATTTTTAACCTTTACATACAAAAATCACTCAATCGAATAAGGCCACAGAGAATAAAATGAAACTACGTTCAAATAATATCAGGTGAAAGAAACACTAAAGAGGATTTGATGACTGTGCGAAAGCACAATTAACTTTCATCTCGTGTCACCCTGGTATCCTCTGTGATTTCAAAATACACAACCGAAGAAATTATTATAAGGAACCATCTGTTTGATTAACTTATGTACATGCCTTGCTCATTTATTTTATTTCTGAGCCCGTTTTTTAACTTTAATACTATTTATTAGAACGGCAAGTGGTGTATTTTTCACTCAAGTATTTTGTCTGTTGTCCATTTTGTGTCCTCAATAAATAAATAAATTTTTGTGTTAAATTATTTGAAGAAAAAAAAAAAACAAATTGGCAACGCTTTATTCTGTGTGTGTAAATAAGTATTCTTTTATTTTAATATAAAAAAAAAAACAACTTACACATAAAACCGTATTTAATTGCATTAATATTAAATATAAAACTTTTTTTACTGTTTATAAAATTTGTAAAATTTTTGCAGAAGATGAAATTAAAAATGGTGGAGGCGGTGGTAATGTTGGCAACATGGGTAACGGTGGTAATATGAAGTCACCAACTAATGGCCGAAATCGTAATGGTTCGACTACTGAAATGGCCGTAGATCAGTTGCAGGCCAGTGAAAAGTTGATAGCTGGTAAGTTAAGCTAAACTTTTGTCTCTAATTTTTTGGTTCAATACATTTTTGTTTCGCAGAATTAAATGAGACCTGGGAGGAGAAACTTAAACGTACTGAGGAAATTCGTTTGCAGCGCGAAGCTGTCTTTGCCGAAATGGGTGTGGCCGTTAAAGAAGATGGCATAACTGTGGGCGTTTTCTCGCCAAAGAAAACTCCTCATTTAGTTAATTTGAATGAAGATCCGAATCTATCCGAGTGTCTACTTTACTATATTAAAGATGGCATTACTCGTTTGGGTACCCATGAGGCTAACGTGCCCCAGGACATACAGCTCTCGGGTTCACATATTCTCAAAGAACACTGCACCTTTGAGAACCGTAATAATACCGTCACTCTAATGCCACACAAAGATGCTTTGGTCTATTTGAATGGTCGCAAACTGGTGGAACCGGAAATTTTGCGCACTGGTTCTCGTGTCATTTTGGGTAAAAATCATGTATTCCGTTTTACCAATCCCGAGCAGGCACGTGAAATACGCGAAAAACTGGCCGAGAATGAAAATGAAAAATGTGATGCTCAAGAGGTTGATTGGAACTTCGCGCAATGTGAGTTGTTGGAAAAGCAAGGTATCGACTTGAAAGCGGAGATGCAAAAGCGCTTGGATGTTTTGGAAGAGCAATATAAGAGGGAAAAGCTGCAAGCAGATCAAGAATTTGAAGAGCAACGCAAGGTGAGTCTAAAAGAATAATAAAATTAATTAACCTTATACGAATATATGTATTTCATAAAAAAATGTTGCTTTATTAAATGTTAGTCCTATGAGGCACGTATAGATGCTCTACAAAAACAGGTAGAAGAGCAATCTATGACCATGTCCATGTACAGCAGCTACACACCGGAAGATTTGCAAGATGAGGAAGTTTATTGTGAGTTGAAATTATTTTCTATATTATTCTGTAATTCTATTAAGATGTGTGATTTTTATTGAACAGCCAATCCTCCCTATGAATCTTGTTGGTCAGCCCGTGAGGCAGGTTTGGCAGTTTGGGCCTTCCGCAAGTGGCGTTTCCATCAGTTCACTTCCTTGCGTGATGATCTCTGGGGCAATGCCATATTCCTTAAAGAAGCTAACGCTATTTCGGTGGAATTGAAGAAGAAAGTGCAATTCCAATTTACTCTTCTAACCGATACGCTTTACTCCCCTTTACCGCCAGAGCTGGCTTCGAGTGTTACTCCCTTGCCAACCGAAGATGAATTTGGTTCATCTCCGGTGTCGAAGACTTTGGTCGCCGTCGAGGTTACCGATACCAAGAATGGTGCTACTCATTATTGGTCTTTGGAGAAATTGCGGTAAGTTTTTGTTTGAATCTCCTCTAGCAAAAATTCAACTTAAGTCTTTCAAAAGTTTTAAAAGTTTCACTTTTGTTTTTCACACACTCATTGTTTTCTCTTTAGAAGAGCAATATTTTCGTTAAATATTTTATTTACTTCTTAATTTAATTTTTTTTAATATTTATTTTTAACCTCAAAGGCTTTTTAATTTTTATATTAAAATAAAGTTTTTAAAGCTTTTTATTTTCATAGTCATTAAAAGTTACTTTGAACGTGCATGGTGGTTATTTTTTGTTTTTAGTTGATATACAATTTAGTATATGAAAAAAAAAGATTTTACTGTCAAAGTGTCTTTGTAGTTGAGATTTTAATACTATTTACTATCTTACTTTCTAATTGGACTTTTGAACCCTTCCTCAGCTTGTAATTGGTTTTGTGTGAAGAATTTCAATCGTAATAGAGTAAACCGCAGAAGTAAAATGTAATAGAATGAATAAAATAATTTAATGCAGAAGCACAACAAATGACGGTGCGCTAGCCGTAAGCGTATCCCCATGAGTCGGTTCATTTTATTTAAATGTTGCCAAACCCTTAATTTTTTTCTATTTTAAAGCAGAATTTTTAAAATTTTCTGCATTTAGAGAAGTAAGAATAATTTGTTTTTCACAGTTATTAATTTTTTCCCCTTAACATGCGTATTTCTTTTTAAAAAAATAATTTTACTTTGTAAAAATAGAATAATTTTGATTTATCTAAAATAATCTTAAAAAATTATATAAAAGAATTATAATAACATTTGTAAAAATTAACGAAATAAATAAAAATTAATTAAAAATGTTTTGTGGCACTGAAAAATATATGTATATTTTAAACTATAAAAATGTAATAATATGAATGAATTAAAAAGCAAAAGTCTAAAGAAAAATCTAAACAACAAGTTCTGATTGCGATAGTAAAACTTTAACTTTAAGCAGGCGAAGTTGCCATATTTTCTAACAGCTGTATACCGTATGTACATATACAGATAGGGACGAAACTATTTGTACACCCATAATTTTCGGGGTTTGCGGCAAATTGAGAAGAAATCTAAAAAATAAATTATGCCAATATTTAGAGTGTTAATAAATATGTTTATACAAAAAATAAAAAAAGGAATTTATTATTAACATAGCAACAACAATAACGAAAACATTAAAAAGTCATTGGACAAAAGTATTTGTACAGGCATAAAAAGCATGAAAATATATGTACGTGCAAAATGCTTGGGGTATTTAACTTGATTGAAAATTTGCTGATTTGCGGTACCAAGCCGTCAACAAATGGCATCCGAATATGGTGTTATATGTTCCTTAAATATTAATATTTCACATTAACTCCGAAATGATCTAAAACAATCTCCATAAATTATACTATTGAATCAAATCCTCGTCATGTATAATAATGACTTAATTTTACCTAGAGTAAAGCATGGTGGTAGCAATGTTAAGGTTTGAAGGGCAGTGGCGCCATTCCTAGTAAATGTTGTGAATTCCTTCGGAGTTAATGTGAACTATTACTATTTTAAGAACATATAATAACACCATATTTGGATGCCATTTCTTGAACTCTTTTTTTTTTTTAATTTTCTGTAAAAATGTAGTAATAAAGAATTTATTTATTTTGAAACAAATTACCTAAGTTAAGGAAAATATCATAAAACTGTGCAAATCGCTCACTTCAGAAAAAAATCTAAAAATCTAAAAATCCAAAAAATGCAAAAATTAAAAAATCTTTAATTCAAATAAAATATAATTTATAACAAAAGAAACTTGTTATTCAATATATGTATATATTTAGACTACAATTTTAGCAAAAGCTTAAATTTCACTATTCGACCTGCCTGATTTCTAAGAAACTTTTAAGAGACTCCAGGCTTAATGTGAACATTTTGAGTAGGACATTCCAATCAGCCTTGTCTTCAATACTCTCAAACCACCATAACACGATTCATTACTATTTTTATTATTTTACTTGCTTGTGTTATCATTATTATAATTTTACAGGCTTATTTATAAAAAAATTATTAAGGCTTTATAAGGGTTTATAAAACAGGTTTTAATGCAAACATTTTTCGTATTAAGCCTTTATAAAGCCTTGATAATATTTATAAATAAGACATTTAATATTACACTTTTTCCAAATCATAATTTTCTCGTTCATAATTTCATTTATTTATTTTATTTGAAAATATTTTTCTTAACATTCACATTCACACACTTAATAGTTATCGCTTGGAAATGATGCGTCAAGTTTATAATGTGGAATCACCACCATCCTCAATGCTCTATGATACGTCAGCTTTAAATGATGATCAATTATTACAAAATTCCTCCTCAAATTCTCTGTATCCCTCCAACACCATCACAAACAATACAACTTCTTCTACGGCGCCTAATTCATTAACTAATAATGTCGCCATTAGTGCTTGTACATCAGCTTCTAATAATCCGTATGAAAGTGGTCTATATAATTTACGTGAACTTGCTAAAAGTTGTAACATGGGACAACAAGTTGTAGTGCCACCGAAACAAGCGCAATCGACAAAATCCATATTGTCGAAATCAAGCAACAGCTCACCATCCCGTTTGTCATTGGCAAATCTTATGCCTTCTAGGTTTGCTTTCATTTTTTCGAGGTTCCTTTAACTTCTAACTATTCTATAAACATTTGCATACACACATACATATATATAAATTTGTTCTATTGTAAATTGTACTCGTAATGCTATTTAAAACACATTCATATGTAAAATAATTTAGTTGAATGTGTAAATTAAAATGCATTTTTTTCCGAGCTCTTGTATATAAAATTAGACTCCTTTTAGCACGAAGCCAAATAACAGGATATTTCAAAAGAAATTTGAAATAATCAAATTATCATGCAAAATGAGCAAGCAAGTTTTATGCAAAAAGTATTTTTTTCTATTCTCCATTAAGAATGAAAATGTTCAATCAATGTATAATATGGCAACGGAAGAAAAATAAATTTCAACACTAATAAATTCAAGTGTATTCTTTATATCCCTCGTCTAATTACGAGATGCCGATCATGTGAAGAGAATACGAGAATTATCATTTTTCTTTGAATGAAAAATAATAATTCTCGCATTCTTTTTACATTAAATTAATTGGCATGACGTGTGCGGCTACATAAAAACGCTTTGTCACATTTTGCTTGTGTCCGACTTTACCTTTCTTATTTTCATTTAATTTCATATATTAATTTTAAAAATAATTTCAAACTTGATGGAGAATGTTTAAGCTACATTATAACTAAATAAAACAATTAAAATTAATCAGTTCGAATATAATCCACCAAACATAACAAAACTGTTGTTTTCCCTGAACTTTTGAAATTTCCTCTGTTGCTCATCTTACATACAAAACTCTCATTTGCATGTTTTATAATATTTCATTTACATATATGTATTTTAAAAGTTTTTTATATTAATAATGGGCCTACTTACGAGTGTCGTACTTCGACTACGACTACGACGATTTTGTACTAGATTATAGAAAAAATGTTGCAATGATCTTGAGTCTAATACAAAATTGTCGTAGTCGAAGTCGTAATACGACACTCGTAATAAGGCCCAATAATTTGTAATTTTTTATTTATGTACGAGTATATGTATAATTATCAAATATTGCCTTTGAGGAATATTCTAATTTGTAAAGTATTTAACCAAAATGTAGTTATACATATGTATGTATGTATTTTTTTGCATGAATTTGCTTTCAATATAAAGAAAATTTAATTGAAGCTCTTTTTTGCTTTCTATTATTAGTTTTCGATTTTAATTTGTAGATATGTAGTCATTTTTACTAAAAAGTTTATTCCGGAAACAAAGCTAGGAAATAGAAAGAAAATAAACATTTAAGTCAAACTAATTCAAATTAAACAAAATGAAAAAAAAACACAAAAAACTAAAATATTTGGATAAAAAAATAAATTCAGTAAAGTGCGATTTTGACTCGCACACGAAGGCTTCCGTAGGGACACTACATATGTACATATATAATACTATACGAACTTTAGCCTGCACATAAAATCAAACATCTTCACCTGTATTCGTATGTCGAGTCGAATATTCGTCTACGAGAATTTTGTTTTAGATTAAAGAAAATGTGTACAAGTTTTCTTTAATCTAGCACAGAACTGTCGTAGACGAATATTCGACTCGACATACGGAATACGGGTGATTGTTAAAAAAAATCAACTTTTTTCGGTTTTTTTTGTTGCTTTTTTTAGTTTATCGATTTTTCTGAGTTTTGGAGATTTTTATTTAGTTTTTAGTGTGTTTTTAATTTTGCCTTTTTTCGCTTTTGGCGATTTTTTTTCCAGTTTTTGTGCGATTTATTTTAGTTTTAGCGATTTTTTAGTTTTCGCGTTTTTTTCGTTTTTCGCAATTTTTTCGGGCTTTTCGCGTTTTTTTAGTTTTGGGGTTTTTTTCAATATTTGGGATTTGTTCAGTTTTAGCGTTTTTTTAACTCTATTTTTTTTTGGGTTTTTGGCGACTTTTATCGGTTTTTGGCTATTTATTTTAGTCTTTTAGTCTTTTAGTATTTTAAGCCAGATCCGTAGCTCTTACGGCTCTCGAGAAAACAGCCTGTGACAGATAGACGGACATCGTAGCGAAAACAATATGATTCCTTTTTACCTTTGGTGTATGAAAGCCCTAAAAATCACCAAAGTCCTATAAGATCTAAGAAAGATATTATTAGGTAGCCTCCACTTCCAGAAATCATGCAAATACATATCTCTGCTTTACATAAGAATTGTGATAAGGGCGTTTTATATTACGAATCTAATAGAACACAGGACGTGTAGTTATAGACCAGCCAGCACAAAATTATTAAAATCTGTCGGTGCAAAAACTTCTCATAAGATACAGAAACCAGTTCATAAATCTGGGTATCTGTCTTTAAGATCTGTAGCTCTAATTTTGCTTTTTAAATTTTGTCCGTGAAATTATAATTTTGATAATAATTTTTAATCATCAGCGTACATATTTATTTCATTTTTTTAAGCTTTAAATGTTTGTTAATATTCAAATTTATACATTCAAGTTTTACCATAATTTCACATGAGATAAGAAAATCCAATTTTGTTTATATGTTTCTTGCAGACAACGTCTTGAGTTAATGCGTGAAATGTATCA
Organism: Nowickia ferox; assembly: GCA_936439885.1. Taxonomy (NCBI): domain Eukaryota; kingdom Metazoa; phylum Arthropoda; class Insecta; order Diptera; family Tachinidae; genus Nowickia; species Nowickia ferox. Next base: position 9,041,889 of record OW387027.1, on the reverse strand, counting down.
CAATGAAGCCGAACTCAGTCCCACATCACCCGACTACAATGTGGAATCTTTGACTGGCGGTGATCCCTTCTACGATCGTTTCCCCTGGTTCCGTATGGTGGGACGTTCTTTTGTTTATCTCAGCAACTTATTGTATCCCGTACCCTTGGTACATAAGGTAGCCATTGTTAATGAGCGTGGAGATGTACGCGGTTATTTGCGCATTGCCGTGCAACCGGTTTTGGTAAGTAATTTTCAAGTTTTAAAGTTTTCAACAAACACAAGTATACATGATATTTTAAATTGCATTTTAGGATGAAGAATCTCTTGATTTTAATAATGGCGTCAAACAATCGGCTCGTTTGATTTTTAACGATGATGATGTTAAGCCCAAATATCGCGCTTTGAATGAGAAAGATGACGTTCAACGTTATATAGATAATGGTGGTTTAGAATCGAAATTAGAAGGTAAGAAAGAGTACTTGTGGGATATTATACTATTCATTCTGGATTATATACAGAAGTTCCCAAATTTCAAGTTTAATTGGATATTCGATTTGCAAAACTAATGTAAAAATATTGCAAAATAATATTTTTATGTAAAATTTAAAAAAAATATTTCTGTATTTTTGATTTGATCAGGCTAAAGTTCGTATCGCTTTGTAAGCCAAATTACTTGTGATAATTATTAATGAACAAATAGCACCAAAGTTAATAGTAAATATTCTGACAAACACTTAGTAGAACGGAACAACTAGCTGTTTTCGAAGGCAACTACAACTTCATCATCAGCGTTCTTTGTGTTTGGTTCACTGTGTGTGGCGTCAGTTAATGTAGAAATCTGCTTTATATAGGAAATTTTATTGCAAATGGAATATGTGCATTGCTTTGATTCATTGAAAGCTTTTTTGTAATGAAATTTTTGTTTTTGAAGCAAGTTGGAAAGTTTGTCTATTTGTTTGTTTTTAATGTCGAGCTTAGTTTCAAAGTTTTCCATATTTTCGAAAATATAAATTTTATTCCGAATTTTTCCAGCTCCGGAAAACACCTTAAATATGTTATATTTCCTTTAAATTTTTAATTTCATTTCGAAATTTGTACGTTTATAAAATCTTAATTTTATCACAAAAAGTGTATATTTTCTTTAATGTTAATTTCTGTTCCGAAATTTTTTATATAAAGTTTTTATAAAAATACATTAAGTTTTCAGTATTTTCGAAATTTCGAAATTATGAAAATACATTAAGTTTTCAGTATATTCGAAAATTCGAATTCAATACCGAATTTATTTTAATTTTTCACATTAGTTTTTTTTGTCAATGTTGTTTCTTAGCTTCTGAACTTATACAATCTTAACGCTGGTGTAAAATTTCATTTCAAAATTTTGCATAAAAGTCTATCATGAATCAATTTTAAAGTTCTAGCAATTTTCGAAATTTGGAATTTAATATCGAATTTTTCAAACCTCCTGATTTTGGTTAAACATGTCACTGAACTATTTATTTTAATTTTTCACATAAATTTTTTATATCAATGTTATTTCTTTATTTACGTTTGAATTTATAAAATTTAAATTTCGTTGTGAAATTTTTAAAATTATTACATGTCAATTTCTCGACTTTATAAAATCCTAATTTTAGTGCAATTTTTAAAATTTTCCTCTCTTTCTTGTTGCTTCTTTTTTTTAATGTCGAGTTTCATTTTAAATAAAAAGACATATTGAGAAAACTTTGAGTTCGAATTTGGTTTCGCATTTACGAAAAATATCTCAATTATGTCATTGGATGATTTATATTTATTTTTCACATATTATTTTTATAAATAATCCTTTTGTATTCATCCACTCTTATCAAACATGTTTACAACATGTTATTTAAATTGAAATTGCAACAATAATAATAATAATAATAATAATAATAATAATAATAATAATAATAATAATAATAATAATAATAATCAGAACTTGGAGATGCAGACTCAGGACGTGGTATTGATTCGAATTCGGCATCTGAATGCCAGGAGGCACAAGATGAACCTGGAGAACATTTGCAAATTGGCAAGGAATTTACATTCCGTGTGACTGTATTGCAGGCCACCGGCATTGGCGCCGAATACGCCGATATATTCTGTCAGTTCAAGTGAGTTTTCGTAATAAAATAAACATACAAAACATTTTTAAATTTTTCCCATTTGAACAAAACAGCTTCTTGCATCGCCATGAAGAGGCTTTCTCCACGGAGCCGGTAAAGAATTCCGCTGGTGATCGTTTGGGTTTTTATCATGTACAAAATGTAGGTGTTTACACTTTTTCCTTATTATTTTACAAATTAAAATAAAAACTAATCAAAATGTATCCTTCTTTCCTAATTTGTATGTGCATACATAGATTACTGTACCAGTTACCAAGTCATTTATTGAATATTTAAAAACTCAACCTATTATGTTTAAAGTATTTGGTCATTATCAAACACATCCTTTGCATAAGGATGCCAAGCAAGAATTTGTTTCCAGACCACCACCAAGACGCATGTTACCACCAAGCATACCGATATCACAACCAGTGCGTAGTCCCAAATTTGGTCCACTACCTTGTCCTCCATCTTCAACGGTATTGGCGAAACATGATGTTTTGGTATGGTTTGAAATATGTGAACTAGCTCCCAATGGTGAATACGTGCCAGCGGTAAGTGTCTCTATTAAAATATTTTACATTGCAGGAAAGCAGAAGGAAGAGTTCTTAAAATTTCTTTGCTTTTCTCCAAAGGTTGTTGAACACAGCGATGATCTTCCTTGCCGCGGTCTTTTCCTCTTGCATCAAGGCATTCAAAGACGTATACGCATTACCATCGTCCATGAGCCTACAGCCGAGGTTAAATGGAAAGATATACGCGAATTGGTAGTGGGTCGTATACGTAACACTCCCGAGTCATCTGAGGATGATGAGGACTCTTGTGTTTTATCGTTGGGTCTATTTCCCGGTGAGGTTATAGAAGTGCCCGGGGATGATCGTTCATTCTTTAGATTTGAAGCGGCCTGGGATTCTAGTCTACACAACTCGGCTCTTTTGAATCGTGTGTCACAGGGCGGTGAAACCGTTTATATAACTTTAAGTGCTTATTTGGAGGTAAACAATATCAAGTTTACAATTTTATATAACACACCTGCATACATAATCGTACATATTTATTTAGATGATATTCATACAAAAAAATATTCCTTTTTTTATTATAGTTGGAAAATTGTGCACGCCCTGCTATTATAACCAAAGATCTGAGCATGATTATTTATGGTCGCGACGCTCGTACTGGTCCACGTTCTTTGAAACATCTTTTCTCTGGCCAATATCGTAATCCCGAGGCAAATCGTTTGCCGGGTGTTTATGAATTATCCCTGAGAAGAGCATCCGATGCAGGTAGTCCAGGTAGAAATTTTTAAAATGTAGTGATTGTCTTACTGTTATATTATTTTTGGTTTTTAGTAATTTATTTATTTTTTGGGTTGAAGTCTACTGATGAGTTCCAAAAGCGGGAACAAAATGCATATAGGCAATTGCTTAACCATAAAAACAATTATTTATTTTTGTTTATGCTTAAATATTGATGTTGCATTTGATTTTTTTAGGATGCACTTAAATTTAATTTTTTTAGAAAATGAAGTCGAAATTGCCAATTTACGGTATAGAAACTAAATTTTATTACATGAGTACATTTTTAAGTGTATTTACTGATACGTGGACAATTTCAAATAGTATACACAGAAAACAAATAGTTATGGGTCATAATTTTAATTTAATTTCCAAAGAAAACAAAAACAGTTTAAAAATCGATTCGTTCACCTTGTATAGATGTTCTGAAAATACATTTTCTCTTCTAAATTTTTTTCTTACATCATTTTGAATTCAGATTGTAATTATTTTTGCTTTCTGCGCAACTGTGAGATTTTAAATGTATAAAATAGTCATAACTGTGAGAACTGAGAACAAATTTATTTCTAAATCTGTATTAAATGACAATTTGAAAAGATACATACATACATAGTTGTGTTTTATACATATTTTATTATGTGCTTATATCATAACAAATAACGCACTAAAGACAATTTTTGATTAAAAAAAAATTATTTTTTATTCTTGAGTAATAAACTTTGCCTTAACTTGCTTAATTTATTTCGCAGCTTTATTTTGCGGTATTCTTTAATCTATTACAAAAACGTCGTAGTCGAATTCGAACTACTCCAAACATAATAAGGAGGCTTTGTTCTAATAATTTAATTTTTTAGTTGCATTTTATTTTTGGTTGTTGGTTATTTGATAAATGCTACTGGCAGCTTTATTTTGACTGAAAAACATTTCCTTATGACATCCGTAATAATTTATCTACTTAAAAAAATAAAGAATACATTAAGGATTTTGATGACACAAAAAGTGTAGCATACATTTAGGATTTTTAATATGACAATAGAAGGAAAACTTACCAATTGATTGCTTGCTACGTTCGTTACTAAAGCTTAAATAAGCGTTTCATATTATTTAAAGCAAATTACTGAATTTTAAATTGATCTTAACTAAAAATTGTGTACATTTTTTTGTTTTTCAAATAAAGGTGTCCAACGTCGGCAACGTCGTGTTCTCGACACTAGCTCAACTTATGTACGTGGTGAAGAAAATCTTCATGGCTGGCGTCCACGTGGCGATTCACTTATATTCGATCATCAGTGGGAATTGGAGAAATTGACACGTCTCGAAGAAGTTGGTCGTGTACGTCATTATTTATTGTTACGCGAACGCTTGGGCATGGACACAAATCCAAATCCTACTACCAAAACGGAAAAAGACGTTTGCAATTTGGCTGCTAAAGCAGCTACTTCACCCGTACATATGGTTATACCACCATCACCACAGACACCGGTCAAAGATCCTCAGCAGTTATTGCCAGAACGTGAATATAATGAACGTGAAAAGGACTTGTTAATGAAATGTTTGAAATTGATACAAGGTTAGTATTTTTTAAATAAATAATACATTAGTGTAAAGTAGATTTGGGACGAATTCGTTCACTAGATAATTTTTGACACAAAAGTATCATCAAACCCATGTAATTTAAATGGTTTTGATAATCGGTTTGTGGCAAAAATGAATTTGTGAACGATTTTGACCCAAGTCTAGTTTAAAGTGCAATTCTTTTAGAAGTAAATATTTGCAAGAATTTTATTATTTGACATATTGTCATAAGCTGGTATTAATATATAGACAATGCTTAACCACCAGTAGATAAATTTCAATTAAAGTAAATATTTTGTTTATGTTTAAGGACATTACCAAAAATCTGAAAACGCCGATAATCAAACCCAATCGGATGTTTCGCCAAGTGATGAGGGCTGCGCTGATATGACAGTCAGCTGTATATCCAGCAATTCAATGGAGTAAGTTTTGTAGATATTAAAATCAAATATATGAAACATACTGTAACAAATTTGTAGAGGTTGAGAAAAAAATCGTTTAAGTCTGTCTAAAAAGAGTAATTATAATTCAAAAGAGTAGAAAACAGTTTTATATGCCTTTTAAAATGTTTCGCTCACATATTTTTTTTAAACAATGCTTTTTTAATATTAAGCAAAAACTTAAAAACATTTATGCAAAAAAAAAAAAAAGATTGATGCATTAAACACATTCATGACAGCAGGCCATCGACTGCACGAATACGTTTAATGCATAACTTAATTTTTTGCTATATCGTGAAGGGAAAAACTCTTTTAATTTTTTTTACATTAGGGACGTCATTCTCCCAAGGGTCTATCTTACGGGCAATATTGTTCTGATAATAAAAAACTTTTTTTTATTCAATTTGGTAAAAACAAATCACGCACCAAAAGCGATTTCTAAAATGCATTTAGTATTATATTTTTTGAAATAACTTTTTTTTTATATGGTACATATACATATGTATGTATGTACTACATATGTATGCATGACTACAAATGCGAAAATAAAAAAAATTACATATTTGGACATAAATATTATATAATCGTACATAATTTCTGTAAAAAACACTTCCTCGCATTTGGTGCGTTGTAATCTTTTTTAACTATCGCGAAAAAATAAAAAGGCAGTTCTTAATACTTTTCCATGCCGTACACGATTTTACCTTGAGAGGCATGATATTTGCAGTCACATGTGTGACTGCTTGTCATTTTAATGAAATTTATTTAGATCGGTTAGTTTGACTTGTTTTATATTGGCAGCAGATTTAAACGATTTGTTTTTCAAAAGTGTTAAATTGGCTAAAATTTATATAAAACACAACTACAGCTCTGCTTCCTTGGATTTTCTCTGAAATTTGTCAAACACTTAATTCATAGTTGTCCCACTGTGCATGGTTACTTCCTTAATTAGACTTTGTTGACAACAAGTCTTTTATATAGCTGTGGGCTATTTTTGAATTTATTTCATTATTTTTTAAATATTCTTAACCAATAAAAAGAACTTATTATTCTACTTCACTCCATTTTTATAATTCCTTATATTGAAGAGTGACCAGAGTGTTAAAAATTATCTTGATAGTATTGATTTTCATTGACAAGACTTTAACGCGCTCTTGAAGAGATGAATTTTGAGTACAAAAATCTTTTAATAAATAAACATACATATCCGCACGCATCCTAAAATATTTCAGCACTACTTATACATAAAAGCTTTTACCATAGCATCGCTTGCAGCGCGCATTGTAAACTGTAACAGCATTTAGATAATTCTTTCATACAGTCAAATTGATACTAAGACGATATGGTGGAGCGGAAGCAAAGTTGTCTAGAGGTTGTAAAAAGTTTCTTTTCAAACTGCTTTGAAAACCGAAAAATATTTCTGTCAAACTATTTTCTCTTTTAATTTCTTGTAGAATAAAAAACACCACAAAAAGTTATTAAAAAAAATCTACAAAATATACTGATTGTTTTATCTTCATTTTAACTTTTGTAAATTTTTTTCTTTTTTTCATATTTGTATGTATTTTTGAATGAAAAAAAAACTTATTTGGTTCCTACGTATTAGAAGAAGGTAAAATTTTGTCTTTATTTTTAAAATTTTCTTTAATTTTTTTTACTTCTAATCTTTTATGTATTACTCTTATTTATGCTTTAGTTGTTGTTGGTTTTTATTTTTTTTTAAGTTTCAAGTTTTGCAAAATTTTATTATAATATGTATTTGTCCTAACTAATTGCTTTTATATGTATGTACGTCTATCTCACACAAACTACTACTATGTATACTAGTTGATTTCTGATTTTTTTAAATGGAATATTTGGCAAATAATTTCGTTTAGCAAACTGCTGCAATTATTACTTCTTGTTTGCATATTTAGGTTATGTTCTCCTGATCGTGCTGATGCTCCAAATGGCTGGGAAGCTCCCGCACCGGCCACACAACCAGCTCTACCACTTCGTTTGTATGTACCGGAATTGGAAGAGATTCGCGTTAGTCCTGTAGTTGCACGTAAAGGTCTTCTGAATGTTTTAGAACATGGCGGCTCCGGTTGGAAGAAACGTTGGGTGGTAAGAATTTTTTATAAAATCTCATTTTCCAATGATTGTCTAAAAACTAATAATTAATAAAAAAAAATACTTGTACATTCTCTTTTATAATCAAGATAAAATAAATGAAAATTTAACAAACTTATTTGTTGTTGGTTTAGCACGTCGAGATGCATTTCGTTGCTGCTAACCGACAACAAATACATTTTTTTAAACTCGTTTCCATTTATATTGAAATAAATTAAAATTTCTTTTTATTAGATTGTACGTCGTCCTTATGTTTTCATTTACAAGTCCGAAAAGGATCCTGTTGAGCGGGCTGTCTTAAATTTGGCCACAGCACAAGTGGAATGCAGTGAAGACCAAGCAGCAATGGTCAAAATCCCAAATACATTTAGGTAAATATTTTTCGCGAATTTCTAGTACACAATAATCGGTTCTGTTCCGTTAATCGAATCGATTTGAAATCGTACGAATTCCAAAGTTAATAAAAGTTCCGCAGACATTTTTAAAGTCATATACGACAAAAATTATAAAAAGTGTAAAAAGTCTTTTAAAGAGTTGGTTTTCTAAGATCGTGCGTTTTCGAATCGACTTTAAAAAAAAATTACTACGAAAAAAATTAAAAAAAAATTATTTGGAAATTTAACTGCAGTAATGACGTTAGGAAGGAACCTTTCCATGTAAAAGCAATGCTTTTTAGTTAAAAAAACATAAAAATATTCAATTTTTATAATGTTCGAAAATTTCGAATTTTCGAACTTTAAGTTGCATATCTATTTAGTAGCTTATTTTTCATCAAACATACATAAAATTGATAACTGACTTTTTGCGAAACCTCAAAATTCCAAATTTTAACAGAATAGCATTTAGAATTTCGAAATTAAAGTTTCTAATCAAAATACAGCGACTGGAAAGGAATAGCTTTAAAAATGTATAAAAATAGAATTTTATAACGAATTTTCGAAAAATTGCTTAAAAATGTCGCTGCGACTTTTAAGATTGCACTTGAATTGATTATGACAAAATTCGAGTTAAATTAAAAAAAATTACCAAAAATTTTCGAAATACGTAGAATTAAATTTTCTTTATTTAATTCTAAATATTGAAAATTAAATTTTTTCTTCCTATCTGCAGTGTGGTCACTAAACATCGCGGTTATCTGTTACAAACTTTGGGCGACAAAGAGGTTCATGATTGGTTATATGCCATCAATCCATTATTGGCTGGACAAATAAGGTTTGTATATTATTTTCTTTTATTTCTACTGTGAAGTGAAACTATTTTATTTCTATTCCAGATCTCGTTTAGCTAGACGCACACAAGAAACAGTCTCACAAACAGCCTCACAAATTCAAGCTACAACCGCAACAAATACTGGTTCGAATAATAAATGAGATACAATAACGATGGAATCCGTTTTGGTATATTAAATACAATAAAAATATAAAGAACTACAACAACAACAACAACAACAAATATTTAAGATTTGAAAACAAACAAGAAATCTTTAAAACTAAATAAACTAAAAGCAAAAGATTCTTAACAAACCAAATGTAACAAAGTAAATAAGTTTAGAAAAGATTTTCAAAATGAAGCAAGTGCAATATTTTTTCTTAAATATCTTAAGAAAACAAAACAAAAGAAGAGGTTTGAATTTTCTTTAAACAACGGATTCCATCGATAAAATATTAACAAACAAAAATTAAAGAAGGCGAATGCAGGCATTACATTAAATAATATTTATATAAGGAGAAGAAAATTATATATACATACATTCACATAAGTACATACATATATATAAAAAAATTATTTAAATTATGTATGTAAGTAAAAAAAAGAAGAATGTATTTTAACAGATAGCAGACAAGAAATTAACTTTTCATATACTCCCCTCAAAAAATTACTTTTTAACCAAATAATAAAAGAGTAAAACAAAAATGTTGAAAGCAAACTCCCTCCCTGAAATTTCCCCTTACGATTTCGAGCTATAAATGTTTCCATATACACAACAAAAAGAACAAAAACAACAACAACTATTTATTAATATGTATTGATGTATTACTTTTCGAATTCGTTGTACTTCATTTCTTGCATAAGGAAAACAAATTTTTCAATTTATTATTGATATTTATATAATTAATATAATTATTACAAAAAACACAAATGTGGAGATTTACTTGCTTTATTGTTGATTAACTCTAAAAAGCAAAAAAAGAAATTAAAGCATTATGAAAAATCTAAAATTTTTACCAGAAACAATTTTATATATATATATTTTTTTCTAAATTGATATCATAATTAAAAAATAGCAGAAAATAAGGCAGTTGTAGATAAATGTAAGTCAATAAGGATTAAAATCCTGTTTCGGCTTGTTTGGAAATTTTGTATGCAAATCACTCAAAGAAAAAGCATTTTAAATTTTGTTCACGTTCTTTTATGTATAAACTTCGAAATACGAAATAAAAAATGTTATTAAATAATCTCATGTAAAGCTTTTCTACAATTGTTAGAAAATATTTTTCAATACTAGTCTCTAATCTAAAATTTAATGTTTAAATTAGTTGTACTAAACCTAAAAGGAGAACAAAAGCGAGCAAAAGATAATGAGCGAAATTCTATCGCTTTAGCTTAAAAATAACTTTTTTTATTCAATTATAGTATTTAAAATTTTCGAATAAATGTTATTTATATTCTAATCCTCATTAATTTCATAATTGAATTAAAATTGTCGCTGCCGTTTAAAGCCCAGAAACGCAAAATTCGAACACTAAACTTAAATCGAGCGAAAATGAAGAACTTTTAACAGTTTAAGCAGATTTAATGAAAAATAACTTTGAAGAGTGAAATTTAAATGAAATTGGAAACTTGAAATTTATGTTTAAATTAGAATTATGCATGAAATTTAAAATATGCTCACAGCCCTTTCAGTAATTTCGTACTTTGGGCAGAAACTTAAAGTTTCAAAAACTAAGTTTCGAAACTAAGTTTAAAGCCATTTAAACTGCAGGATTTTCAAAATTTCGCTCAATTTTAATGAAGAATAAATTTGAAAATTGATCTTTAGCTGAAGTTCGAAATTTTGAAATTATGTTCGAAAATTCGAAATTGTCTTCGAAATTTTTAAATTATAAATGGCTTCAGGAATTTTATACACAAATATTTGTTTTCCTCAGAAAATAGTGATTTTTATTTGAATTTAAGTTTAATAAGGGGTTTACAAAACTTTAATAAACAATTAACTTAATGAAAAAAGTTCTGGAGGTTCTTATATGTATGTATAAATATGTAATGTGCTACATACATATATGTTTATTTACTTAATTTTAATTAGATTATAATCTTGTTTTTATGAAAATCAAGTTGTTATTTGACAGTCAAAGTTGTACTGCTATCACATATTTATTTATTCTCAAAAGAGAGAGAGAGAGAGAGAACACTAGTTATCTTGAAATCGTTAAAAATTTTAAAGTTTTCTACCTTAAAGGCCATGACTCACTGTCCTACATAATCGCACGACTTACGAAAAAGTACAACCCTCATCTGATGAATTGTTATTGTCTTTTGACAATTTTCATAAACTCCATCATACCAGGGTTGTATTTTCTCAAAAATCGCTCGTTTGTGTATGATAGTGTATCATGGCCTTAAATAAATTAATTTGAGAACTTATGGGTTTCATTTTCTAAAAAAAAACGTTTATAAACGTTAGAAAATTCTTATGCCAAAAACTTAATTTTTGAATTAACAAATTCTTGCTAAAAAAATTTAGCTTAAACCAGCAGTTTTAAAACTCAAATTTTACTAACAATATCATCTACAACTGCCTTAAAATTGTCCAATATTCTTATTATTATTTTTTATAAATATTTTGTTATATATTTTAATTGTACATAGTTTTTAACTTATTTTAGCTTTTAATTTAAAAAAAAATTAAAGAAAAAGAATTCCATTATTTTAAAGAATCGCTATATACATACATAAATATATAACATATATATATTTTAATTTCTCAAGGATTTTGAATGGTTTTTCTTTTGCTTGTTGTATAGATTTTTATTTAGAAAAAAAAGAAAAATTACATATTTTTATTATTACATAGATTTTCTTTTGCTTATAGGTAAAAATTATGTAAACAATAATTAAGTTTCTCTAAAAAAAGAAAATAAATAGTATTATTATCAATAATAATAAAATAATAAGACACAACATTATACTATTTACTTAATTGCATATAAAAACATATACATATATATTTATTATTTAACTTATATATATTTAAACAAAATAATTAATAATATGGAAATATATATATATATATATATATATATATATATATATATATATATATATATAAATGTATATTTCAAGTCAACATTAAGAAGGAAAAAAATTAAATTAAAAAAATATAATGTGTAGTATTAGTAAAATGGAAATGGCAAAAACAAATTAAAAAAAAAGTAAATCAATTCGAATATTAACTATAGACCAGTGAACAAACAATATATAATAAAAACAAAAACAAATTGAAAAATTGTATAATCATTATAATTATTTAAATAAATGAATGAATAAAGTGAATAAATAAATTGATTAAAATACACAAAATAAAAACTTGAACAAAAACGGAAGACATCTTAATATTTCAGTTTTTTCCAGTAAGGATGTTTCAAATTTTAATTGACCTGGATATAATAGGGGTAAGATCTGGTGTAAAGACTGGCACTGTGACACCTAGTGGATCCTTTGTAACATATAATTGACCTAAAAACACTTTACTTGCTATTTTAAATAAACATAAAAATCGAATTCTAAGTTATTTTAAGCAGAATTTGCTTATCTGCTGGGAATTTAAAATTCCCCTCCCCCTCAATTCCTTTAATAGATAATAGAACTGCTGAGTTCAATTCTAGCTGCCTATAAAATTTCAATTCCTCTATGTCTCGAAACTAAGGAGTTATAGGTAAAATTTTTAAGGTGTAATAGCGAAGGAAAATCACCGCAAATTGCTCGTTTTTAATTAAGTTGTAGCTCTTATATATCGAGAACCGCTCGGTATATTTTGATGAAATTTATTTTGTGTGAAAGGTCACAATGTCAGCTTCAATATAGATGGTTTTTGGACTTTCGAAATAAAGAAGAACACATAAGGAAGGAGCCATTTCCAATTCACGCCAAAACTTTTATGGCCAAATTTTATTGCTCATTCTGTTCTCTATCAACCCTCTAAGTTTCATTCCGTTATCTTCAAAAATAACGGAGATATTACAAAAAATGTAAAACCTATTTTTATACTCGAAAAAATTATAAACAATTTCTTTACTTTTTTTTTGTGAAACACCAGGTCAACAGAACCCGGTGGAGGTGGATTTCTGGAATTAAATTTTTTCCAAACGCTATAACTCGCCAACTGCTATACCGATTTGGATGGTTGTTTCACCATATCATGGATTGGAATTTTGGCTACAAGATGGGCAAACTTTGGCCCGCCTGGTGGTCCCCCATGTTAGTGAAAAATTGCAATGTATTCTTATTACCATTACACCTCGCCAACTAATAGACCTACAGAGTTCAAACAACGTTCATACTAACCACTGAGTCCCATTCTACCTGCCTGTAAAATTTAATTTCTCTATGTTTCGAAACTAAGGAGTTATAGGTCAATTTCGAAATACAAAAGAACACAAAGAAAAACCAATTTGCAATTTACGCCCTTTTCTATCAATAGATGCCTGCCTAAATCTTAATAATTATATAGTAATTCATTCAATATAAATAATACTCAATAATTTGATTAACTTTTTTATTTTTATTTATATTATTTGTTTCTAATTAATTATTTAGTTATAATTTATTAAATAAAATAATTAAGGTGCTGAATTGGTTCTTATTTCTTACTGCCTGCTATGGCATTAACACGTTCTTCCACCTTATTTACTTCTTTGTTGATAGTTTCCAGATTTTGTGCGAACGTGTCTTGTACCGAGTGTAAAATTTCCTTATTGTTGACCAATGATGTGGTAATGGTTGTTTGCTTTTCTTCAATTTCGGCAATGATTTTAGCAAAATTCATAGCTGCGAAAAAGAAAATTTTTCGAGGACATTAGAAAATATGTATTAAAAATTTGATTTGACAACCTTTTTTAGTTATATTTTGTTTCACAAAATAAAAAGGTTCAGAATGAGGAATATTAACTTTAGGTATAATACTAACTCAATCTAATACAATGCAAATATTACTCTTATTTTTTAATTAACTTTATTTTGCTTACCATATTTATGTAGGGCCTCCAATGCTTGCATTCTCTCAATGATATCGGGTAAAATTTCTGCTACCGGTTCAGTTCTTTTTGCAATATCATACAATTCGATAACTTTTTGGTCACGTTTCGCTTCATCAGTCGAACCACTAGATTTTTGCGCTATAGCATCCATTTTAGTGGCCAAAGATGCCAACCGTTCTTCAATAGCATCAATCTTCTCTGGCTGCAATAGTGCTGCTTTGGTGCTCAATTGACGCACAGCATCAATTACATTAGTACTCTGAGTTAAAGAACTCAAACGACTTAGTTTTTCTGGTTGGGCACCAACAGCCTGTTCCAGTTGGTGTAAACGGTGTTCTAATTTTGCAATACGCGCCGATGCTGCCAAATCAGTACCTGGCATGGGTATAGCTGTTAACACACCCGATTTTTTATATTCCTCCACTTGATTGATGAGTGCCTTGACTTCCTTATCGGTTTTGTTTGGAGCCTGCTCTTTGCCTAGTACCTGTTCCAAACGTAGGGAGTCTAAAACCTTCTTGGCAGTAGCTATGACAGTGGCCACAGCATCATATGACTCCTTCTCTTCTTGTAATAACTTGCGATCATTCTGCAGGGAAGATACTTCCTCCAATAGTTCATTCATTTCACATTGCAAGCGGCGACATTTCTGAACAGGTGATTCACGCTCACCCATTGCCACCAGCTCAAATTCAGACGAAATAACATCATAGCCGTGACATGGCCGGCGCCCAATGCGTTCCGAAAAATCTACATTACCTTGCAAGGTGGCTCCACGGAAACGTTGATACGAGTCTTTAGTTGAGATATGCAAACGTTCAATGGATTCATTTTCGGGTTCTTCTTCATAGTAATCGGAAGTTTCCTGCTCAATATTGTCGGGAGTTTCATAAACATCGGGCTGGTCATAAGCCTGCAAACAGAAAAAACAAATTATATGTATACATATGATGTGTGAATGCAGGTGAAAAAATTTAAGGATGGTCTTTAGATGACTAATGATTTCTTTATTTTTTTCTTTCTTACTATGCCTGGCAAATTTTCGAATTTTGGATCGGCCATTATTACGGGCAGTGTTTAAGTTTTTATAAAACACAATTTTTAAGAAATACTGCAAATAAATTTCGCAAATAAATTGCTTTGAAATAATTTTACCGCAATCAAAAGTGGAAAGTTGTATTTTGTTTATTTGACGTTTGCAAAAAGTAGTGAACAACAACAATAACAACAAACGTTATGATGTCACTAAGTGTCTTGCTGGGACACAGGAAGTGTCAAAAAGTTTTATAAGTTAATGTATTCGTTATCTTTTCTGCCGACAGAGGCAGCACTATAAGTACAGACTGCAACCGTTCAGCCAAGCCATAAGCACTTTCTTGAATTCACCTTGCTGAGACATCATTGCCAGTAATATTAGAAATTATTTCATTATTTGACGAAATATGAAATCGCCATAAAAAGAGTTCGCGTGTTCATTTGGACTTCAGCTTTCTAATTTAAAATAATTATAATTTTTAATACATTTTAAGACAAATTTAAATAATATTTATAGCATAATATTTTTTTTAATAAATAGATAGTTAATCGCCTTAATCGAACAGTTTTTTTCACATAAAATTTGGCTTTCTTCCATACAAAATACTAAAGTTTCAAATGAAAAAACTGTTCCAGCCTGTTTGTGTAGGACGTTGACGATGGAAAGCTGGACGTTTCTGTAGTAGATTAAAGAAAAGTTGCATAAGTTTCCTTTAATCTATTCCAAAAACGCCAAGATTTCTAACGTCAAAGTCTTACACAAACAGGGGGTTCGTTCGTCTTTATTCCCGATAAGTCCAATATGTGACAAAATCGAAAAAAAATTGGAAATAAGCTTTCAGAGACCCATTCGCAGGCTTCAAAGGGTGTTGAATAAAAGAGACGAATCGACCAACATTTCGAAAAAATGTTTTTAAAAAAATTTAATTATTTTCTTAAATTTGTCAAAATTTTATTGATATTTTCTGTCGTAGAAAATGTCCAACTCAATGTAAAAATTTTACCTAAAAATAATTTTGTCCTTAATATACATATGTTTCTCACGATTCAGAAAAGATCTTTCGGGGTTCTTGAATATACAAATAACATTAACATATTTTTAATTACAAAAGCCTTATTTGCTTCCATAGTATGACCCGTTAACTGCTTTTTAGTTGTATTAAATATTTTACAAGGAAGATGTGATAAAAAGTTCTTAGAAATTTTATTAGCACTTTGTTAGGCAACTGCCTTAAATTATATTTTACCTCCAAGGCTGTCAATTTTAATTTCGCTTCTACTTGTTATTTAATAAAAAATACTTTTTATCTGAAAGGACATTAATTAAAACTGTTTAACTTAAAATATTGTATAAATAGAAAGCCATTGCAAGCCATAATGGCTTCTAGATTAGTCAACTTTTTTATTTTTACTTTTAATGAAAGAAGTCACTAACTATTATTCGTCCATCTTTTGCTATTCAACAGCTGCATTTCATAATTCTCTTGGTCATCATTAGCAGCCATTATTCATTATAAGTATGCAAGATAGTGGCAGATTTACTTTTTCTTTTATTTTCTTCTTCTTATCTCTATTAGTTCACTATTAATTATAAATACATATATTTTTCTCGTGATTATTTTTCATTTTCAATTACTAAACTTTTTCTTTTACATTTTATCTTCTACATGCAGTGAATTGTTTTCAAACTTTTTTTTATATTATCTATACATTTTCCAGCTTTACGAGCATTCACCTCAATCAGGATTTATTTTGTTAAATGCTTCAAATGCATACTCGTACATACAAATACTTTCTGGTTTAGATGAAAACAAATTGGAACATTGTCCTGCCATGAACATAACCCAACTGTAAGTAACTTCTTGTTATTAATTATGCAAGTGCATTCGAAACGAATTTTAAAATCCCTTCGTTTTTTATTTTGGTTCGCCATAATGAACATTTAGCTATTTACTTCCCGTTGTGGCAAAGACAAAAAGAAAAAAGAGTTGAAGTATTTCATTTTCTTTGATAGTTTCATGATTGATAACAATAACCTTGTTTAGCACTAAAATTGTTTTCCTAGAAATGAATCCTTAACGGCGAGAAATATTGTTGAGTGTGTATATTGTGTATGTATGAACAGTTTATAGAGAGCCTTTTTTACAGCTGGTTGACGAAATGATAAGGATGGGCAACTTGGGATTTCAATACAATGTGAACAGTGGTTCAAAGGAGTGAAAAAATTTTTTTGCGCATTATTTTTATAGTAAAAAATGAATTCCGTGGAAATTATTTCCCGCTGAATATTTAAAATTAGGCTGAACATGTCAATTGGCCGTTACACATAAACTGTTTTTGGTCCTTCGAACCAGATAACTTTAAAGCCTTCATGATTCTATAGCAATTGCAAACTAAGCTTTAATATATTTCAATAAATTGTTTATGAAGCATGAAACTTAAAAAAGAAAAATTTACAAATATTCCATTTTTTTTATTTCCATTTTTTCCATCCCACTGTTCGTTCATTGTTAATATTAACTGACATTTTATCAAAAATTTTTTCATACCTTCAGATTGAAAAGTTTTTACATTTTACTTTCCTCTGTTTTCCACATGTTTTACTGATTTTCTTTTTTTTTATTATTTTCTTTTGAGTAATTTTTTTCTTTGTGTTGACCTAAAAGCTTTAAGAGCTAAAAGTGAAAAAAAACCTGAACTAGCAAAAGTTTTAAAATTTCATTTTTCTTCGTCTATTTAAACTTCACTGCTGTCCATTTGAAGCGTATCGTATGGTTTGTGGTTTCTGTTCAGTGTTTATACTTCAGCTCAGGCTTTAAATAAAGAAGTTACAATAAAAAAGGCTTCATTCAAACTCAGAAGAAAAAAAAGAAGCGTAAAATTTGTTAAACGCTTTAAAAATAATAATGCATAAGTTGATAATTTAACAATTTAATAAATATGTGTATTTTAAAGGCGTTTATCAAATATCAAGCAATCGTTTGTCGCCAAAATAGCAAGCTATAAATTAATTTAATAAATTGTGCGATTTATATGTAGATATTCACAAACAAATATTCATTAGATAATCCCGTCTAAACAGCAGCGCTTATTCCCTTAGGCCGACACATCATGCAAATGAGAATTCAAAAGCGAAGAATTTTTTTTAAATAAATGAATAGTATTTTTGCACAAGAAGTACTTTTTAGCATGAAACGTAATTATTAGCATAAAAGGCACTATTCAACATAAAAGGTACTTTTAGTATAAAAGATACTTTTAGCATAAAATATACTTTTAACATAAAATAAAATTTTTTAACATAAAAGTTGTTTTCTTTTAATAGAAACAACCCTTATGCATTTAATATGCCTAACAACATACATATACACCAGTGTTGCCAGAAGTAGGGGAAAATCCTTACATGCAGGTATTTTTGATAGTAAAATAGAAGTGTAGGGAAAATCAGACAGATTTTTTATAATCTCCAAAATGTAGGGATTTTTTCGTTATGTCGCATTATTTATGAAATAAATGCAAACATAACGTTTTTCAAAACGGTTCAAAAATTTTCTTTTCGTAAAATCGCTTAAAAATGTATTTTCAGAGTTGTTTGTGGTTTAAAAACTTGGCGACACCCATAAATCGGGAAATTTAGATCGCAGCCAATTTTTTTAGCAAGACGCTCAATATATTATTGAGAATTGCATATACAGATGAAAGCCTCAAACTAAAATCGTTACAAAACAAATGCTTTTTGCCTACAAATAATTAATTTTTTTAGCAAAAATTATAGCCAGTGGAACATTAAAAAATCTCGCAAAGTTTTTGCTGTGTTGGTGTTTAAAATGAAAAGAAATTGATATTTCAGTTAAGTACTTTTATTTTATTATGCAATGAAAACAAAATTAATTTAATTTAATTTAGGGCATCATTTTGTAAAACGCAACGCTTAACGTTGACAAATTTTATATGTATCTATTTTGTTTTTGTAATTAAAATTTTTTCCATATAATATTTGTCAACGCTTGTCGTTGCGTTTTAAAAAACTATGCTCTTAATTTATTTCCATTTTCTATACAACAAGATAAGATCTTATATTTAAAGTTTAGGAATGTTTAATACTTACAAAAAGATTTACAAGGCAAATAAAAACATTTAAAATATAAGAACATTAATATAAATATAATCTTTTCTCCTCTAAAAGGCTAAGCCAACCCGATGTTCTCCAAGAGGTATAGAGCGGTTTGTGTAACTATAAATTAATTTATTCAGTAGTAAAAAGATACGAATTTTAATCAGATTGTTGAATCATAATCTTGATAATTTGTTATAAATTTCTGGTTGTTTGAACTCTTTTGGCGCACACTGTAAAGGTAACAAACTCCTTCGCATATATCTTAAATTAAAACTTTTTTTTTGCGATATGATTTTTTTTTTTAATTTTAGCCTGCTTATAACCAGTTGTCAGTTGCATGTTCAGCGTTTAATCGGTTAGTTGAACTGATTCATACTCAAACCAATGGACATATTTGTTTGTTTTTTTTGTTTGGTTTATCCATTCATTCATTTAGTCGCCAATTTAGTACACCTCGCAATAAACAGAAAATAAAAACTGACAAAACCGCGATGCAACATCAACATGTCATAAAAATTTATCATGATGGTGACGAGGATGTAAATTAATAAGATGTTGCCCACTTTTTTTCTCTTTCTTTATTGTTGGCTTTGTATCCTAGATACTTAATTTATTTGCACATTTTGTTTAAAGATGATGCAAATGAGATATGAATTTATGACATGCAACTAATACGACATGGAGATTGTACTTTGGATTAAGTTCAGTTTAAGGTCAGTCATACTGTCACACGCAAACGATGTGTGAGATCCACCGCTAATTAATCATGTAAGTAGTTTTACAATAATAAAAACAAAAAATAAAATCTTTTCAAAACAACAACAAAATATTAAATTTGTTTTTGTTTCAAATGTAAGTGTGTTGTCGATATCGTGGGTCAATACAATATGTTTTACATACACAGACATGTCGTATTTGTTCCTCTAAAGGGAAGTCAACTCAAAAATTTGTTAGAAAATTATATATACAGTGCACTTTTGATTGAAAATTAAACATTTAATTGTTTCAATTAAACTTTTTAATTAATTAAATTTTTAAACAAAAGTTTAATTACATCATTCCTCTACACGTAAAAAATTGCTCCAATCAGTTGCTTTAATTGAAAAACAAATAAAAAATATATAAAAAACAATTAAAAATTAAATTAAATTAATTAAGCCTTTAATTAGTTCATTTAACCTTTCAATTAATTAAATTTGTAAGCAAAAGTTTAATTGACTGAATCGAAATTTTGATTAAACTTTTAATTAATTAAATGTTTAAGCAAAATGTTTAATTGACTCAATTAAATTGTTAATTATTTGTATTTTTTTTTTAATTTAAGGGTGATAATTGGAGAACAATTTTTTCTGTGAAGCCTTTCGCTTCCTTGTGATATAAGAATTTATCAAAAGATTTTTAACTCTAGTGAGAATTTGTAAATTTAATTTTAGAGGAACATATCGTGCCATAACCGCCAAAAAAGGCTCAAGCGACATAATTCACAAACTTAAACGAAAATCGATTACTTAAGATCGTAAATAATCGATTTTCGTAAAAAAATTAAGTTCCAAAATTGTGTGGCTTAAGCTTTTTTGGCTGTTATGGCACGATATATCTATGTGGGGATAATTTAATCTGAATATATATGAATATATAATTTTTTTTTATATATATACTCGTATATATATATTTTTATAAAAAACCAAATTTTCCAAAAAATTATATGTACGATATTACGAGTAATTTATAACATCAGCATATTGTCATTGAGAACTATTCAGCGGACTTGGAACGAGTGACTATTCTTTGCTTGTAACCCTGAAGAAACAGCTCGGTATAAAGAGATTTGACTCCAACAATGCAATCATTTCACCAACAAATAAAGTTAGATAAATGCGTATAAGTACCTGTATACCAGAAGGCTCAAGATTAAAGTTAAGAACCCAAAATCAGTCCTAGTTCGAAATGCGTTTTAGGGTTAATTTATAAACCATACAGACTTGCATTTTCGGTATAGAATGTGTTCATTAGTTTTATGTAAAATCCTAAGAGGAGAATTTTTTTTGGAACATTTCAACCCTCTAACTATAGAAAAATCAACTTTTTTCTATAGTTTATTTCACGTTTATTGCTTTCAAACAAGCTCATATTTCAAAGCGAATTATGAGGCGCTTTATTGCCTTATTGCTTAAAAAACATGAACTTTTTTTACTCGGGAATAGAATATAGAAAAAAGATAATAAATTTTTTGTATATCGAATATCACAGTTTGGCTCGAAGGACCATAAACAACCAAAAAGGAATCATATAACTTTGTATGCCATGGAAGTTTAAATATTTGATTGTACTTATTTCATTTTATATTTATTTTTTCTTTATTTATTTAATCTCTGTGTTTATATCTATGCCTTATCTTCACGCATCATCGCATACAAAATGCCCTGTTGCATTTGTTCATGTTATCGTTTCTCTCTGTATTGTTTTTGTATCTGTCTTAATTTGTTGTCTTGTTAATTAAACGTTTCATGTTTCTGCTGTTAAGATTCCTTTGCTCTTCTTAATGAGTTGTTTTTGTTCTTAATACCTATCACAGACAGTTGTTCAAAAGATTACAAATAAAGGATAAATTTACAACATAGAGAATATGTTTTGTAAGCTGCAGTACCATGTGTAAAACATAACAACCACTCATGTACATGTACGTACTTTCGAATATGTATGCTTTTCAACGAAAAACCTCAACAAATATCACTATTTTAAGTTGGATTACACAAAACGTTGCAACAACGGCAGCAGTAGCAAAGTCAAAGCAATAACCGAGAAGAGAGAATGGGTATCATCTGTGTGTAAAATTGGAATTTATCTCAAAGAAAAATCGTACATATTTTTAATCGTGCTTTCATTCAGTTACACCAAAAATTCTCTCACTCAAGCCATGCATGTTTATTATGCAAGTAATGCATGATTGGAGTGCATGTGGGAGTATAGCACGAGTATGTATGTATGTTCATACACATGTATGTGTTCGTTCTTGGGTGTTTCTAAGGGGGTCTATTTTTAAAGGTAACTGAAAATTAAATTGCTTCTTTTAGAAAAATAACATTTGTTTTTTTAGCATTACATTAAAGTATGGCCAAATTAAATACACAAGTAATTACAGGCAAATCCCGGTATAACGAACGTTGTAATGTTATATCGCAACGTTTTTTTCAAGTGCTATTTTAACTATTATTATTGTAGACATGATACAATACAATAAAAATAATGAGGGCAATTTGTTTTCAAATAAGCAACCAAATACAAAGTAACGGTATAAAATTTTTTGCATTTTCACTGCTGCTGTAGATTTTGTTTAATATTTTTTTTGCCGTTCGTTATACAGAGCACACATTTATCAAATCATTCGCTATATAAAGAAGAACTAAATGTTAGAAATATGTTTCTAGCAAGTTTTTGTTTTTTATTTTGCGATTTTTTTTTCATCATTCGTTATATCCAGTATAAAATTATGATATTATTCGCTATACAAGATTGTTAATCTAAAAAATATGAACGTTAGTTTAATCGGATTTTCGTTAAAGCGAGATTCGTTAGACCGAGATTTGCCTGTATAACAAATTCTGAATTTTTTTGATCATCTGTGGCCAAAGACTTTGGATTAAGTGAAACTTACATATGTGTCATTTAAGCGGCAATTAAATAAAATCCCATTAAGGTTAAAACAAAACGTTAAATAACATCTTGATGAGCTAACGACCTTTTCATCAAGCTTCTTTTTTATAGACTTAAAGGAGAAACATTAAACTTTTGAAGCCATTAGCCTGATGGCCTGTTTTTAACAGCATCTTTTTTTTCTGACAAAAATAAAAGTAATAAAAATGAAGGACAAACTAAAAGAAATATTTCCTGTTACATACTGACGATGCCAGCTGAAAAGACCAAAAAAAAAAATAAAAAAAAACACACCCATTAAATAACAAAACCATTAAATGATCTTGACAACAGGCCAATCACGTTCATACTTACTTATGCACATCTGTACATGCGTACATATCTACTCAATCGCACCTTTGCGAACATGACGCTCACGGAAATGAGACTCTTTGCTTCCTTAATGACATCATTAATGAGCAGCATTAAAAAAGGTACGAACATAAAAAATTATTATAATGATGGGGCTATTAAAAATATGACAGGAATATAAAATAGCTAAAATATTTTAAGGCTTCTTAAAATGGAATATTTAAAAAAAAATAAGTGACTCTCGCCTTTGTTCATTGAAAAGGACATTATTTCAAAACGGTGGCCATTAAGAATGAAAATGAAAAACGAAAAATAACAGACTACATTAAGGACATGTTAGATTAATTTGTGGAACCTCAGAAGAATATTTAACTTCTGGTAAAAAAACAGAGAATAATTCAGAAAACTTAGGTGCATTGAATCAAAACCTTTTGAAACTTCGAATTTCTGCGTGAAAAAATACTTGAATAATCGAAAAGATTAATTAAATATTCCCCGCTCGCTCTCGAGAACAATTTTGTGCCACTGAAACTCTATGTCCGCTCCCTAAGGTCTACAAAATAGCATAAACCTGCCAACAGGAGTTAGTTGTTTTTGACAACGGATACACAAGCCCCAACTTGTTGGTATTGTGTTAAAGTGACCTCGAGGTCGACAATTGGAATAAGGGTGATTATCTTATTCGAATTTGAATTTTTTTATATTTAATTTGAAAGAATATAAAGAACCTTGAATAAATGAAAACCACAAAAAGTTTTATCGTTTAATCGTATAAAACTCAAGAGAATGAAACTAATAATTTACTCGATAGAAAATGAAATTAAAGACTATACGGCTAGTTCAAAATTAAGAGAAAAATTATTCCATTATTCGAATAAAACTTAAAGCATATTCGACAAAAAAATCTTCGATAATTATTCGAATAAAACTTAAAATTTGAATCAAAATAAAATTCAACAAAGAGAAACATCCTTCGATTAATCGAATAAAACTTAATAATTATTTGATTATTTTATATTTTTTGGGTACCAGACTGTAAGCAAACTGCTGGCTTTGAACTGGCAAAATTCACCCTACTAATACTTCCAAAGAAATGTGTACTCTGCTCCAATTATTCCTATAAGCTTTCATGGAAATATATCTGTACAAGAATAAACTAATTGAAATTAATGGTCAGAATATGAATGGCAAACAAATTTTAATATTTTGTTGTTGTTTCAAATGTAAGTGAACTACAAGTCGAACGTTGTCGATATCGTGGGTCAGGCCTAAAATCTTAAAATTTGCTTTTGTTTTGAATGTAAGTGTGCGACAAGTCGAACGTTGTCGACGTCGTGCGACATGCCCTTAGTTTTACTATTTAATCGATAAGTTCAGAAAGTTTTCAAAGAATTCTACACATAGTATGTATGTATGTACATTCCATCATTCTACAAATTTCATGATGCTACATCCATATATTGCGGTTTAAATTTTCAATACTTTGCTTTATGTTTAAATAACAAACATTACGGTTTTCTTTCACGAACTTAAACAAAAAAACACAATTTTCTTTAAAAGACTGTAGCGTTAAATTAACAAAAGTGGCAAGAAAAACTTCTTCGTACTTGAAATATGTGTACGCAAGTAGCTAAATCTCAAGCAGCAGCCATTCTCAGCTACTCCACCGGGACAGTAAGTAGCGAGAGTGGCATTTTGTTATGCAGCCAAGCGTATTACCTGGCCACTTGTGCCAAATACCAAAAGAGTCCAAGCAGCAATCCCAAGCACTTGGCTTTAAAAAATCAAACATTTCAAGCACGTAATCACAGTTTCACACTCTTTTTTTTTCTTCCATCAGCCACATTTTATTATATTTTACTATCTGCCACTTTTTTTCACACAGTTGCATTTCTTGTAACACTAATGACATTTAATTTGAGCATTAAAGTGTGTGGCGCAAGAGAGTCATTAAGAATAATTTTTTGTGAATTCGTTTGTTTATTTGGTGGTTCCTTCCTACGTTCCTTCGCAAGTCGCCAGAGAAGAGGCAATTTTTTTTTTACTTTTGAAATGTATTCAGTGGAAAGAATTGTAATGTACAAAGTGGAAAAAATAAAAAGGATAACAATTTCATGTTTCATATGGAATAAAATAAAAGTTTTTATTTATTGTTGTATAAGGTTTTGCGTCAATGAGTAAATTTTAATACAAATTTCGTTGTGTGCTAAAAATATACAATTACCGCCTTATTCATAAAATATAATTTTCTTTTATAAGGGTTTATAAAACGAATATTGTATGGAAATCTGTTTTATAAACCTTTTATAAATCAAAAATATTTTTTATACTCGTATATTTCTGAGAGAGCATTTTTTAATTGTGAGAAAACTTTTAATCTTATTGTCAACTTTGGTAATAATTTAAAGAAACAAAGAAGTAGCCAATTTGCTAGTAAGTTTTTTCCTAGTTGTTGAAAGCAAAAGCTTAAGAAAACCCAAAACCACCCAATTTTCCATTTAGATAATAATCCTTATTGAGCTGTTACAATTGTTGTAATTCTATGCTTTTACTTTATTTTTTTTCTAACATAATTTTATGCAGTTTTTGAAACTATAAGTAAGTGTAAAAGAATAGGAAATGGGAATAAAAGACGGACTAGAAAAACTTCCAACTAGATAAAACTGCTGCACAATGGCTTTCTAAGGATAAAGAGAACAGATTGACTATTTTTTTTGTCTACCAAGTTTGAGGATTTCTTAAAAAAAACCTTTTTTTATTTAAGATTTAAAATCTGTTTGCAGTAGTAATTAAGCTTTAGTATGAATTTGCAGGAATTAGTATGACAACTTTTTATAGGTTGCTCTGGGTTTTAAGTAGAAAACAAAAGTATTTTGTGGACAAGTAAATGCAAACGTAGCCTTAACTGCAATTGTGCTTTAGTTATGGAAAATCTTTCATAATATTGCTTGTATTTTTTATTTCGAACTTTTCATGTTATGTCTCTTCCATGCAGCTGCCAAAACTGCTGAAATAAAACAACAAGCTAAATCTTCTCTTGAAAAGAATTTATTTTTCTTTAAAAAGTTGTGAATAATTCTTAGCGGCAATTGTTATCAAATAAAAATAGAAAATATATATTTTTTTAGAGGAAATTGTGATAAAATAAATTATAGAGAAGATTTTGTAAATGGAAACGATTTTCTTTATCGTTTCAAAATTTGTATGGAAAAATATTTTTTGTAACGAATTTTCGTTATTTTTCATACAAATTTGAAACGTTTAGAAACCAAATTTTTTCTTTTACAAAATCTGAAGTTGGAATTATTTGAAAACTGAAGTCAAGAATGCTCGTGTTACTTGAAATTTTTTATATAAAATTTAAAATTTTATTAACCAAGTGTGCATTAAAAATAAAAGAAGTGCAACTCAAAAACAAATAATTTTGAATTTAATAATAGGTATAATTAGTTAGAAATGATATCGTTTTTTTATTTAGCATCCACTGCATACATGAAAGCATGCTACTCAAATCTTTTTAAACCACATTTAAGTGTTGAAATATTTAATTTTTAAATAAAAATTTCAAACCTATAAATTGTGTAGCGAAGAAACAATATTTAACACCAACTAAAGCCTGTCATACACGGTATGTTTCTTACATCTGACATGTCAGCTTCTTTTCAATTCATATATAATTCTGCATGTTTGTCAAAATTTTTGTTTTTCAGAAGGTTTATTATATTTGGTCACAAATATAAGTATATACGTGTTAATTGCTTCTGAGATATTCCCCGCTTTATTTTCCACAGCCGATTCTTGCCACTTTTGCATAAGCCAAGAAGAAGAAGTAAAAAAGTTCAGCAATTTTTGAGATTTTTTCTTGAAATTCGAAGATGCCAAGTAAAGATATAATAATGCAACGCTGATTAAATAGTTCAAAAATATATATACAGATTTTTTGTTGTAATATATTAACTTCAGCCGGCTAAAGCTTCAGTCAATAGTGGACCGCCGCTGCCTGGTTACTCACGGCATAGATTTCTGACGACATATTTTTTGTTGTAATATATCAACTTTAGCCTGCTAGTGCTCCCTCACGGCACAAATTTCTGACGACATATTTTTTCATCATAAAAACAGCTGATGTCAGAAGGCTTCTTATGGCCTCGATAGTCAAATCGTATCGTCTTACTTTTGAAGTTGTCGTATCGCTTAAGTCTGGATGTTAGTTAGTAAAACCGTGAGGCTGTCAGCGAAAGTTTCAGCTGTTATTGTGTTTCTCTTTGCTTTATACGTGTGTGTGTATGTATGTAAGCCAGAAGTTGACGTTTGCTACGTAAAAATCTATTTTCTGTAGATTTTTACGTAGCAAACGTTGCCAACACATTTTCAATAACCATCAACATGCTTATTAAGTGTTACGGATTTTGTCAGCTGACACGTAACAGCACGACACGATTTCAGTAATTTTACCATTAGAAGAAAATCCAGCAAGCTCTGATTCAAATTTTGTCAAAGCACTTTGCGTTTTACTTTTACAGAAGCAATGTTTCAAAGGTAACACACGACATGCACGTATTTTGTATTGCAGTGGGAAATTTGACATGTCAGATATAGGAAACATGTCGTGTATGGCAGACTTAAACTGTGTGAATAGCCAGACTACAGATAAACATTTGAATAAATAGATTTACACAATGTTTATTCTCTTGCTTCAGAATACATACGTACGTACGTACTCGTACATATCTTCAAATGTTAGGCAAGAGATTTATTTTATAACTTTGTCCATGATTTCTTTTTTCTTTATTAGAAAAACTTGCTAAAAGAAATACTCGAAAATAAAATAAAAACATTTTGAGAACAATAAGAAGAAAATAAATCAACAAAACGAGCCATATCCCAGCAAGAAAGCACCTACAAAGAAGTGAATAAGATACAAATATTATGCGTTTGACAGTAAGTCCTTTTGGGCTAAAAAATACACCCTCTTCAATTATATCCTAGAACGAAATATTTATATTACATTAAATATGAACAAAATGAGAATTCTGTCCCACTTTGTTATACTTGGAAGTTGATAAATTTAGAAAAATATCTTCCAGTTAATTTGCTGGGTTTAAATTAACTATTTGCTTTGCAAACTATATTTTATTCAAGAATAAAATATTGTGCAATGAAAACTTTTGCTAATTTCTCTCTAGATATTCGAATTTGGTTGTTTGTTTGTTTGGTTTTTCTGCTTTAAAAACTGTTTGGCTTTTGAAAAGTCTTTTGCTAAAATTCTACTTATAGAAGTTTGGATTTGTTTTTGACTTTAATTATAAACTGCGGCACTTTATCATTTTCTTGCAGTTTGACACTAATTTTTTTGTTAAAGAGAACATGTAAAAACAAAAAATAAAAAAATTCCTTAAGCCCTGTTGAAGTCGTTTAGCAATTGCCAGGCATACGTTTGGTGTCCACCGGATAGTTTCAATTGTAACTCTTTTGCCAATAAACATTTTTGTTATCAACAGCCAGTGAAAAACTTGAGTAGTAATATTTATTTACTTGAGCTAGTGCCAGTACAAAGTTTCAACAGAGCACTTTTTTGCACTGCTAATTCAAAAAAATCGGCAGCTAGGACAGCTTAAGAAAGCACCAAATTTTATAACAAACTTTTTCTTGACTGTCTTAAATGTTTTATATTTTCTAAGTTTACTCTTAACTTCCTTTCCCCCATTTCTCTTTCTAATAATTCTTATTACTTCGACTACTTACTACACTGCAGTTGTTGGTTTATACAAGATTAATGTAACTTTTTAAGTAAATTGAGATTAAATAAAGTTTTAAGGGGCCTAAAAATCTGTTCAACAAAACAAAAAATAAAGCGAAATCTAAAAATATTCAAACACAGAAATGTTTGTGCCGGCACAAATCCTTAAAGGATATAAATTATTTCAACAAATAGGAAAACAATTGTGCAAGGTTTTTGTGAAAGTAAAAATCGCCTTGAAGATTTGTTTAACGAAAATATATGTTTTAAATTAGAGTAATTATTAAAATCCAGGGAGATTTTTTTAGAAAGAAAAGCGTTTCG
Organism: Nowickia ferox; assembly: GCA_936439885.1. Lineage (NCBI taxonomy): Eukaryota > Metazoa > Arthropoda > Insecta > Diptera > Tachinidae > Nowickia > Nowickia ferox. The sequence goes on along the minus strand of OW387027.1, from coordinate 9,012,881 downwards.
ATAACATTTAATGAGATTTTTTATAACTAAAAATTGCTGCCAACAACAAACAACAATAACATGATCAAAGTAATAATATTTGTGCTTAAAGAGATATCTTGGTCACTGTGAGACACGATGGTATATATTTTTTTTCAATTCCGCAACATTTTCTTTCATGTTTTCATAAAAATATTATTGCAAAAAAAAAAATTCCACTCAAAAATATTTTAACCTACAAAATAACCTCACAAATATCTCGCAAAACATCTTTTCTGAGCGCTCTTTCTGAGCAAATATGCAACAACAGCAGTGCAATTTTTAAATTTTTTATAAACACATTTTAATTTGGCCAAGAAGTATGATTAAAATTGTAAACATTCAAAAATAGCAACAGCAACTTGGCTTCATGGCATGAATTAAAACCAATATTGTTTTGCAAAACCGTCTTGGATTCCATGACACCCCCGATTATTTTCCACATTTTAAGCAGTCGCAATGTTAGTCAGCTTTTGCCATATCTGTAAGATTTTTCTATATTTTGCTGTTTCTTTCTTATAACAAGAATATTTAAAATATTTTTTTTTTCTTATAAAATAATAAATATCTGTGTACGTGACAGTGTAAAAAAAGTTAATTTGTGTCACAAGTCATTTAAATTCATTTTGATATTTCAACACTTTCCCCCATATTCATAAAATTTATAAATGAATTTGAAATGTATTTTATTTAAAATTTTTCATACACAATTTTCCAAAAATGGATTTCAATCCCTTAAGGTATGCAATACTTTTTCCATTACTCTTACTTTGTTGTTGTTAACATGTTTTATTCCTCCTGCTCTTAATATTATTAATGTGTGTGTGTGCGTGCGTGTGTGAAAAAGTTTGTAAGTTTTTGTTTGCCTAAGTTTGTGAATTGCTTGACTGCTCACAATTTGACAAAATATTTGTTTTTATTATTTAAATATTTGTCATAACATGAATGTATAAGAACAGTGGGCAACAATTGAGGAAATAATAAAAACATTTATTTTATTTATTTACGAAATTTTTATTAAATCTTTCTAATCTTAATTAGTATTTTGTAATACGATTTTTAAGATTAAACTTTTAATTGTAAATATTAATAAGTGAATACTTTCATATGTGTATATGACTTCAACACCTATACCTACAATATCAAATCAACAGTATGTCTTGAGTCTTGACAATAAAAATAAAAGCTTTTATCTTCTTTTTTTTAAATTCCTTTTTATTTGATTTTTTTGCCTCAAAAATTACAAATACAGGTCAAAAAAAATTATACCAGTAAAAAAATTTAACAAAACAAAATAATTTTTTTTATTAATAAATTTTTTGTTAAATATATTAGTTAAGCCATGCTGGACAGACTGTATATCATAGCCGGCCAAAGTAGCACCAGTGTCGAACTTCATTCGGTTTCTTATACAAATGAATACACATCTACGAATACATATCTCTCGGTGGCCGGTAGTGCTGTATATGCAGGGTATTCCAATAAGAAATTTCATTTTAAATAGCTTATCATTTTATCATTTATCATTTCCTGTACCTTCTTGATGGATGACAATCAAATCATCAATCAATCATTGATAAAAATGTGAGGGTATTCGCTTCAACAACGCATTGAAATGATTAAAATTCACAGTTCGCAAAACTAAGACATTTCCGGGTCGTCCTTAATTCCCTTCTCCACAACTGTGGAACTGGTGGACAAATTTTAGCTGTTGGGACAAGTTATTGATGTGAAAAAGTCATGTACTTCACAACAACTGAGAATATTGTTGTGGCAGCCCAAGTTTGACCACTTCTCCTCGAGATTCGAAATTGAGCATTTAACAAACGCCATTACACCGTATTTTAAGGCTTTCAAAGTTCAGTTGGCACAAGAGCTCACTTTCTACCGACCATCTTCAACATCGTACCTTTGCTGATTTGGTCCCTGAAATACATGAAACTGATCAGATATTTCATAAAAAAGCATCTTGAGTGATGAGGCCCATTTTCACTTTGAAGGCTACGTTAAGAAGCAGAATAATTTTTTAAAATCATATCCATCTTCAATGTATGACTTTTTGGTTTAGCGGGGTAATTTTTTCGAAAATGAAAAAACGATAACATTGCCCTTGACCCTAAGATTTCTCAAAGAGGCGATCACAATTCACCACCGAGATCTTACGACTTAACACCTTTAGGCTTTTTGAGGATACGTTAAAGATAAGGACTAAACCAATTTTTACAAACGATTCAAGACTTCATAGATGGATGAATTTGAGAAGTGTTTCCTAGAAAATGTATGAGTTGGAGATGAAGAATTTCATGAAAAAAAAGTGTGCTTTGGTAAAAAATTTATATGAAAATAACGTACAGGTAATTTTTTACAAACCTCTTATTGGAAGTCTTTTTAAATTGGATTGATAGTATGTTGCGATTTATTGGAAGTTATTTAAATTTATTGTATGTACTTTTTCAAATTCAAATTTCAACAGTTTAATATTTAATTTGTTAAAACAATGACGACTTTTTCCAGACTTTTATGCTCAATTTTTGGAAGGTAACGCTGAGATGTGAGGTAAACAAATCGAATTAAGGTAGAGGTCCATAGCTCGCTTTTTGCGCGTTATGCTTTACACGCGTTTCATCCTCTTCTTTCATTCTATACTTTGTTCGCGTTGAGTTACATGCACTGCTTTTCATGCACCATTTTATTTTTGTTTTGATCAGCTGTGTGCGCTTGTTTATAAATACTTATAAAGAAAAAATGGAGAGTGAAATCGAGTTTTTAAAAGAATTTGTGGAGCTAGTCGTAAAAGTAGTCGATAACTAATATGCAAAATTTGTTACTGAGAAAAGTGTGGTGAAAAGTTAATTAAAATACATCGCATTAATGAAAATATTCACATATTTTATTAAACAAGTTTTTTTTTACTAAGAAATTTCTTTTATTGAAAGAAAAAGAAAAAAATTATCCACGGCAAAATTATATTTATCGATAACGTAATAAATAAAGTATTATTTAACATCTTTAGCATTCAAGAACAGTTAACTTTCTTTCATGGTGCTTGTAACGCGTACAAAAGTAGAAAGTAGACCTACTTTTTGCTTTTTGAACTTGTCACATATTATTACATTGATTCTACTTTTTTGACAGATGCGCAAAAAGCGAGCTATGGACCTCTACCTTTATATCTTTACTCTCTCTCTCTCAAATAGTAATGTGTTGCTGTAACTCAAAAATATTATGTGCATAATTTAATTTGATTTGATATTGTAGTAGTGTGTTTGTGTGTACGGGACTATACTCGGAAAGAGAGTATAGTCGTGCAGATTACTATTTCATATACATACACACATACATGTAAGTATATGAAAGTTTGTATGGTTATGTATTTCTTATAAGATCGTGGTGTTTCAAACGTATTAGTGTTATTAAATTAAATTGAGTATACGCCACGACCTCTAATATTTAACAAAATTATGTGCGAGTTGGAACTTTTAAACTTTCAATTTAAATTTTAATTAAAAGAGTTCCTTACTAAACTTTAAAATGTTTAATACTACTTTTAATTGGATTATTTCATTAAGGCTTTTGTGAATGATTTTTAAATGAGTTTTAATATCAAATTAAAATTAAATAAAAAAAAAAAACAATGTCTTTAATGTGTTCTTAGAAAATTAGTCATAATTAAAAAGGAATTTTTCATTTTTGTTTAAATGTAATTTAATAAGAATATTGTTTGTTTTTGTGCCGAAGCTATTTTTAATAAATATAAGTATGTATATTTTGAGTAATAATAAATAAAAGTTTTTGGGTTTTAGCTAAATTCCTATGTCAAAGAAATCTTTTGGATTTTTCATAGTTTTGGAATTAATTATGCATTTTTTAAACATTTCTACCTTAAAGAATTTCTCAAACATATTATTATATTAAATTAAATTCAGTTTAACATGATGCTTATAATATATTATATATCTTCTTTAGAAAATCACATTACTTAATTAAAAAAAAAATAAAAAAATATTTATTCTATAAGAATTGAAAATACTGAATTGATTCGATTGAGAGATTATTCCTGATTAAAATTCATTCTAGCTTAATTAAAAGTTAAATATGTATCTATGTATCATTATTATTTAGTATTAAAAATACTAAATATGTAATATGACAAATTCCTCACTATTGATTCTTCATTTTGCCTACTCTGCACTTTATTTATCTTTCAGAATACATTTATCAATTTTTAATAAGTACTTTTAAATGCAATAACCTAAAAGTGTCGTATGAACCTCTCATGCAAATTTCACATAAATAATTTCAAACAATTTGAGCTCTATTTACAAACTATTTACAGCAACTATTAATTTAAAACATATACATATGTATATTTCATTTATTCTACTCGTAAAAAAAAACAAACACACACACTTAAATAAGTTTTCATACTATAAAAACTTGCACATGGATTCACACACACACACGTGCTTCTGTTTGTGTATAAAAACTAGAAACTTTTTTTCAAAATAATTCATAAGTTGGCGTTAGTTTATGGTTGTAGTGTGTGATTAAAAATGTTTTTGTGTTCATATATTTTAGATAAAGTTTTTTTTAATGCGGGAAGTTTACATTTACCTGAGCCATTATGAGAGTAAAACTATATTTACATGCAACTATGATGATTGTAACAAATTCTAAAATAAGTTTAAGTTACCATTGTATGATGTTAAGAGGGTAAATTGAGAAGGAATAAACTAAAGTTTTGTGAATTATAAATTAAATGGTAATTTCATTACAGTATGTCATGCCTTTAAAGTGCATAAAAGTGAATTTAAGCCGCGGTATTGAAAAAATTTATGATTTACAAAAGTTTTACAAGACAAATTTTGTATGGAAATTTGTTTAATAAAGGTTTTGTTAACCAAAACTATTTTTTTAATAAGGTTTTTTTTTAATTTTTTTTTTTAATTTTGAAAGCATATTTTTTGAAAAGTTTAATTTTTTTTAAATTTTTCCTAAAATGTATTTGATATTTTTTAATTTTGCATTTACTTTGATATTTTTTTTTAATTTTTGTGTTTTTTAGTTTTGTAATTTTTTTTTAAATTTTGAAGATATTTTTTCCCAAAAATTAATTGTTTTTAAATCTATTTCAATAAAAAAAATTGCAATTTATCTTTAAAAGATCTAATAATTCTTCCTGAGCTTTTGTACTATTTTGAATTTAATGGTAGAATTTTTTTTTTAATTTTTTGCGATATTTAAATACTTAATATTATTTTCGTTTGTTTTAATGTCGACGCTTTTTTTTTGGAGCTTTCGGAAACTTCTCAATATCTTCACCTGTTTTTTGCATTTTAAATTTTAATATTTCAGGCACCTACACATACGAGCATTTAAAAATATATTTAATATGCAAATCTACATACATTCATACATACATGTTTACCCGCATATAATATTCATACAACTTTGGTACATTTGGTACATGTTTGAAAGTTTATTATAAATGGCTTTTTTATATTTTAAAATGTATTTAACTCAATATTTGTCTGGCATCCAGTACAAGCAAAAATTGTTTATTTGTGGCGAAAACCGCATAAATATAAATTGGAGTTTTAATAAAACCAAGAAAATATTCACCCTTATTCTAAATGTAGTCAACATCAATTCGATAACAGTTTAGCATTCTATAATAAGATGTCGACGACGTTGATTTTTTTATCCTTTATGCCACCATATCAAATACACATCTTCTAAATATTTGAATAAATTTAATTGTTATTTTTGAAACAAAATTTTATTAAAATATAACAAAAAAATTAAGGCAAGGGACAATAATATCAGGTGTTTCTACTTCTGCGAGTCAAAAATATTCTGTCTTCGCTAATTCAGTAGCTACATTTTTCAACTGGACTCTGCGAACTGCTCTTTTAGTGGTCAGTTGCCTTAAAACTGCGATAGATTTGCCCAAGCTTTCTTTAAAGAGATAAAAGTAAACTGTTTAAGTATCCCTCCACTCGCTGCATGTCATTAAGACTTTTTGTCTCACCAAACCTAGTAACAAATTTTGTTTTTATATTACATTATTTATGCTCATTACTTCTTTATATTTTGCCAAGAGAATTTAATAATTTTGCAATTGCATATCATTGTTCTTTAAAATTACTGGGAAGTGTGCCTCTGCGAACTCCCACTTTTGGAGGAGGATGCCTCTAAAACTCTTCCACTAATTTCTCAAACTGTTTTATAGTTACGAGTATTATTTCAAATTATTCCGTTTTTTTCAAGTTTAATTACTGTTTGCTTCAAGTCAACTTAAGCCGTGATAAAAAATGGCGGCAACTAATTCAAAGTAGGTTAAAAAAATGTCGCCGTCAACTTTTTTGTAGAGGGCAAATCATATGTTGAGAGTCATCGATAATACTCGATAACGAAAACCAGAATAAACATTTGAAATAAGCAATGCAAAACAATATTATTTTGTGTCCATGTTGACAAGTAGACAAAGGGTGATTTAAAGTTAATGGCATGTCTTTTATTTACAGAAAAGATTTTAAAGATTTTAAGATAACTATTTTTCGTAAAAAAATTAAAAATTAAAATTTATGGCATTCTTGTCACAAACGAACAATCACTCTCTGTGTGCACATGTAGGTCTTTGTAAGTATCTGTAAGCGGCATTAAAAAGGTACGATTTTAATCCTGAAATAAGAGTTCGTGATAAAAACATATAAACAAGAATTTATTTCGTTTGTTGCGGAGACATTAGTACTCACATTATTATTATTATTATTATAATGAATATTTTTAATTTTTATACAAAGATTGAAAAAGAGTTAATAGAAAATAAAACAAAATTTGGGGCAAATACACTCACGACTTAAGAATTTAATAAATTATAAAACTTGTATTCGGTTTGGAGGAAAAATTCATGTGATTTATGTTTTAAAATTTATATCTGATTAATTATTACAACAAGCAGCTGTGTTAGAGCGAATTCATATTTGTTTTTTTTTTTTAATTCTATTTCATAAGATTGATCTCTGAGTGCTCAGAATTTTTCGAGTTTTCAACACGTGGATTACAATCGTAAAGGAAACAATCCCTAAAATAAGCAATCAAGAGGCGTCAAATAGTACGATCTTAAATGATAAGGAACAGGTCCATTTCTGGAGAGAAATTGCCAAAATGGGTTTTTCGATATACCAGCCCTGTATATTATATTAGGTCTACCTTTTCTTACGATGGAGCCAAACTATGAAGATGAAGAAAAAAATACAAGGTATTTAATTTTATTAAAATTTATTTTCAATTCAATTGTGGCCTGCAATAAAGTCTTATAATTTCAAGCTACACTTTGCAGCTCTTGAATAAATTACAAATAATGCAATCTGGTTGTTTTGTATTTTAAATAATCTTTCGTTTCTCTCAACATCTACTTTGCTGCTAATGAAATAGCTGCTGACGCAAAACTATAGTTCTATTATGCGAACTAAATTGTGGCAGTGGATAATAAAATTAATATGCAAATTGCTCTTATTTTAATCATGTTTAAATATTTTCAAGTAAATGTATGCATGTTTATAAATTTCAATTATATGTATGTATGTGAATTGGCATAAATTTTGTGTGTTAGTTTGTATAAATGAAGGTGTCACCTCTATGTGTGTACGTATGTCTGTATGTTTAAAGGCATTTGTTAAATATGCGTATTTATGACTACATAATAATAGAACATTATCAAGTGAAGTTTAAGATATTTGCTACATTGCAGCAATAAATAAAGCAATAATTTAAAGGAAAATCACAAATATGCAACTGTAAGCTCTTTCCTGTGCGAAATGCGAGTATTTACATCTATAAATACAAACTATGCAAATACTTGTACCAAAGCACTCAACACAGCCTTTGCATGACAATCGCACACACAGGATATGTACAAAATTTCCCCTTCCCTTTTAAAAAATAACTAAATTTACCACTCAATGCTTAACTTAGGCTTCCTTGCACAAGTGCATAAAAACTTAAAAACTTTTATTGCATTTTAAGACTTCTTAATAAATAATTTAATCTCGTACTTAAAAATAATTACTTAATACTATGTAGTGCAAATAAAATATAAGTGTTTTCTCAGTAAAACTATGGCAATAATGAAAATAATACTCGCATAACTGTGCTATCAATGCTAGTTCTTCTCAACTACAATTATAATTACAAGAATCTCCTTTGAAATCGTACAAGAAGAAAGAAACTTTAATTCATATAAAATAATTTACATCCGTTTCCTAGAGAAACCACACATACATACCCATACACACACACACGCGTATAAATTTTGCCACATGTAAACAAACAACCAGCAAGTTTGTGAATACATACAACTTACTCAAATTTAAATTCTGTTAATTTGTTAAAAGTTTTATCAAATTTTAACTTAAAGTTGAAAAGTTGGTAGATTTTTTTTGCATTTCAATTTTCTTTTTATAAAATGGAAACAACAAAGTCTGTGTAATAGATTTAAATATGTACTTAAAAGTAACTAAAACTAAAAAGGTCAAGTATATCTTACAATTATTTCCATATTATTCTCAAGTAAATAATAAAAAAAAATTTCTCATATAAAAACTAAAAGTTTTACAGTAAATAATCATTATATCATCATTATTTTACAGACTTTAATAGGGGCTTTCTTTATTATATTTATTCCTTCTGTTATAGAAGTCATTAAGTCAAGCAAAAACTTAAATGTTTGTCTTCAGCTAAAGTGCAGACAGAAGATAGAAACAACTACAATAAGTGTCATCATTGTTTAAATTTGTAAGCTTTGTTTATAGTGGAATTTTACGATACGTGCAAAATATCTGTACTGTAAATTGCTCCTGTAAATTGAATAGGCTATAAAAAATATTTTTATAAAAAAAATGAAATGGAATACACCGAAAATTTTTCATGCAATAAAATTAATGGACTGTACATCGTTAATTATTCATTCAAAACCTATTTCATGTAAAAAATATTATGGACAACGTCCATTTCTTATGCATAAAATTAAATTAACTATACATCCTCCATTTTTCAAGCAAAACAATTTCTTATGCAAAAAATTAAATAGACTATACATCGTCTATTTTTCATGCTATTAAATTAAATCGTAGTTAAATGGACGATGTATATTTATTTCTTGCATAAATTTTTTATGAAAAATAGACTATTATAGACCATTACATTTTTTTCATAAAAAATATTTTGCATGAAAAATAGACGACGAATAGTGCATTTTATTTTTTGCATAAAAAATAGACGATGTATAGTCCATTAAATTTTTTTATGAAAAAATTTTTTGCATGAAGAATAGACGATGTATATAGAGACCATTAAATTTTTTTATGAAAATATTTTTTGCATGAAAAATAGTTGATGTATAGTCCATTTTATTTTTGGCATGAAAAAAACGACGTAAAGTACATTAAATTTTTTTATGAAAAAATTTTTTGCATTGTCTTTTTTTCATGAAAAAACATTTTATGAAAAAATTAAATGGAGTCCACATCGTCCATTTTTTATGCAAAAGATGGTCTATTTTTCATGCAAAAAATTAAATGAGGTAAGCATCGTTAATTTTTTATGCCGAAAAATTTTTTATGCAAAAAATATAACATTGTCTTTTTTTCATGAAAACATTAATAATAGTCCACATCGTCCATTTTTTATGCAAAAAATCGTAAATTTTTCATGCAAAAAATTAATTGGCTAAGCATCGTTTATTATTCATGCCAAAAAATTTTTTATGCAAAAAAAATTATACATCGTCTTTTTTCATGAAAACAAAAATTTATAAAAAAATTAAATGGAGTCCACATCGTCCATTTTTATGTAAAAAATCGTTGATTTTTCATGCAAAAAATTAAATGGGCTAAGCATCGTTCATTTTCCATGGCAAAAAATTTTTTATGGAAAAAAATAATAGACTATATATACATCGTCTTTTTTCATAGAAAAAAATTTGTATGAAAAAATTAAATGGAGGTCACATCGTCCGTTTTTTATGTAAAAAATCGTTGATTTTTCATGCAAAAAATTAAATACGCTAAGCATCGTTAATTTTTCATGCCAAAAAATTTTTTATGCAAAAAAATAATGGACTATACATCTTTTTTTCATGAAAAAAAAATTTGACGAAAAAATTAAATGCAGTCCACATCGTCGAATTTTTATGCAAAAAATCGTCTTTTTTTCATGGAAAATATTAAATGAGGTAAGCATCGTTAATTTTTCATGGCAAAAAATTTTTTATGCAAAAAAATAATGGACTATACAACGTCTTTTTTTCATGAAAAAAAAAAATTTGACGAAAAAATTAAATGGAGTCCACATCGTAAATTTTTTATGGAAAAAATCGTATATGCTTCATGCAAAAAATTAAATGCGCTAAGCATCGTTAATTTTTCATGGCAAAAAATTTTTTATGCAAAAAAATCGTCTTTTTTCTATGAAAAAAAAAAATTTGACGAAAAAATTAAATGAAGTCCACATCGTCCATTTTTTATGCAAAAAAATCGTTGATTTTTCATGGAAAATATTAAATGAGCTAAGCATCGTTAATTTTTCATGGCAAAAAATTTTTTATGCAAAAAAATAATGGACACATCGTTTTTTTTTCATGAAAAAAAAAATTTGATGAAAAAATTAAATGGAGTTCACATCGTCAATGTTTTATGCAAAAAATCGTATATGCTTTATGCAAAAAATTAAATGCGCTAAGCATCGTTAATTTTTCATGCCAAAAAAATTTGTATGCAAAAAAATAATGGACTATACATCGTCTTTTTTGTCATGAATAAAAATTTTATGAAAATATTAAATGGAGTCCACATCGTCCGTTTTTATGCAAAAAATCGTGTATTTTTCATGCAAAAAATTAAATGAGCTATCCATCGTTCAGTTTTCATGCCAAAAATTTTTTATGCAAAAAATATAATGGACTATACATCGTCTTTTTTGTCATGAATAAAAATTTTATGAAAAAATTAAATGGAGTCCGCATCGTGCGTTTTTATGCAAAAAATCTTAAATTTTTCATGCAAAAAACTAAATGAGCTAACCATCGTTAATTTTTCATGGCCAAAAATTTTTTATGCAAAAAATATAATGGACTATACATCGTCTTTTTTTTCATGAAAAAAAAATTTTACGAGAAAATTAAATGGAGTCCACATCGTCCGTTTTTATGCAAAAAATCGTAAATTTTTCATGGAAAAAATTAAATGAGCTAAGCATCGTTAATTTTTCATGCCAAAAATTATTTATGCAAAAAATATAATGGACTATATATACATCGTCTTTTTTTCGTGAAAAAAAATTTAATTTTTTATTTTTTTATTTTTTTCATATATTTATTTATTGTATCTTCAAAAATGAACTAACAAGAAGTAATCAAATCTTAAATCTAAATATAATTATTAGGCCCGACCAGTGTTGGACATAAACTTAGTGATAGTTATAAATAATACATAAGTAGTGATAATCAAAAAGGAAAAAATAAATAAAAGTATTTTCAAGAAGTCCCATCTGGAGTGTTGAGAATAAGAGCCCTTGTGTCCCTCTTTTTTAAGCGGATATGTTCAGTAAAGTTTAAGATATTACGAGCAAGCGGATTAGGATGTGACTCGAGTTTTGTTAAATATTTGCCTGCGTATTATGCAATTTCTTCAGTCACTAGTGGCATATTTAAATCGCGATCTATATTTGAATTTTTGATGTACCATGGAGCCGATGTTATCAAACGTATAATTTTGTTTTGCCTTCGTTGAATTTTCTCAACATTTGAAGCTGAATTTCTGCCAATTAACCAATATATTTGAGTTAATTTAAGTTTCATTTGAGTTAACTTTGAGTCAATGTGATATTTCCATGTAAGCCTTCGAAGGTATTTCACTTGAAAATGTTGAGGAATACTTTGATTGTTGATTCGAATGGGAGAGCAAGTATCTCCTCTTAGGGTAAACGTTATGTGGACACACTTTTGTTCGTTTACTTTAATTCTCCAAAAGTTCAACCATATTTCAAGCTGGGTAATGTGTTCTTGGAGATTGCGGGATGCCTCATCAGGGTTTTTGTGTATACTAAAACAGGCTGAATTGGCAAATGTAGAAGTGAGGATGTTATTGCTCACAGGCATACCACAAGTATATATTGGAGACAAGACTGGCCCCAGAACACTGCCCTGTAAAAAAAATTAAACGGATATCGTAAATTTTTTATGCAAAACATCATATATTTTTCATCCAAAAAATTAAATGAGCTAAGCATCGTTAATTTTTCATGCCAAAAAATTTTTTATGCAAAAAAATAATAGACATCGAATTTTTTTCATAGAAAAAAATTTTTATGAAAAAATTAAATGGAGTCCATATCGTCCGTTTTTTATGCAAAAAATCGTCTATTTTTCATGGAAAAAATTAAATGAGCTAAGCATCGTTAATTTTTCATGCCAAAAAATTTTTTATGCAAAAAAATAATAGATCTCGTAATCGTCTTTTTTTCATGAAATAAATTTATTAAAAAATTAAATGGAGTCCACATCGTCCATTTCTTATGCAAAAAATCGTATATTTTTAATGGAAAAAATTAAATGCGCTAAGCATCGTTAATTTTTCATGCCAAAAAATTTTTTATGCAAAAAAATAATGGACTATACATCGTCTTTTTTTCATGAAAAAAATTTTATGAAAAATTAAATGGAGTCCACATCGTCCTTTTTTATGAAAAAAATCGTCTATTTTTTATGCAAAAAATTAAATGGGCTAAGCATCGTTCATTTTTCATGGGAAAAAATTTTTTATGCAAAAAAATAATAAACTATACATCGTCTTTTTTTCATGAAAAAAAAATTTGACGAAAAAATTAAATGGAGTTCACATCGTCAATTTTTTATGCAAAAACTCGTATATGCTTCATGTAAAAAGTTAAATGCGCTCAGCATCGTTAATTTTTCATGCCAAAAAATTTTTTATGCAAAAAAATAATGGACTATATATACATCGTCTTTTTTTCATGAAAAAAAAATTTGACGAAAACATTAAATGGAGTTCACATCGTCAATTTTTTATGCAAAAAATCGTATATGCTTTATGCAAAAAATTAAATGCGCTAAGCATAGTTAATTTTTCGTGCCAAAAAAATTTTTATGCAAAAAAATAATGGACTATACATCGTCTTTTTTCATGCCAAAAAAAATTTGACCAAAAAATTAAACGGAGTCCACATCGTCAATTTTTTATGCAAATAATCGTATATGCTTCATGCAAAAAATTAAATGCGCTAAGCATCGTTAATTTTTCATGCCAAAAAATTTTTTATGCAAAAAAATAATAATAATAATAAATAATCGTCTTTTTTTTTTGAAAAAATTTTACGAAAAAATTAAATGGAGTCCACATCGTCAATTTTTTATGCAAAAAAACGTATATGCTTCATGCAAAAAATTAAATGCGCTAAGCATAGTTAATTTTTCGTGCCAAAAAAATTTTTATGCAAAAAAATAATGGACTATACATAGTCTTTTTTTCATGAAAAAAAAATTGATGAAAAAATTAAATGAAGTCCACTCGTCAATTTTTTATGCAAATAATCGTATATGCTTCATGCAAAAAATTAAATGCGCTAAGCATCGTTAATTTTTCATGCCAAAAAAATTTGTATGCAAAAAAATAATGGACTATATACATCGTCTTTTTTGTGATGAATAAAAATTTTATGAAAATATTAAATGGAGTCCACATCGTCCGTTTTTATGCAAAAAATCGTGTATTTTTCATGCAAAAAATTAAATGCGCTAAGCATCGTTAATTTTTCATGGCAAAAAATTTTTTATGCAAAAAAATAATGGACTATACATCGTATTTTTTCCATAAAAAAAAAATTTGACGAAAAAATTAAATGGAGTCCACATCGTAAATTTTTTATGCAAAAAATCGTTGATTTTTCATGGAAAATATTAAATGATCTAAGCATCGTTAATTTTTCATGCCAAAAAAATTTTTATGCAAAAAAATAATGGACTATATATACATCGTCTTTTTTGTCATGAATAAAAATTTTATGAAAATATTAAATGGAGTCCACATCGTCCGTTTTTATGCAAAAAATCGTGTATTTTTCATGCAAAAAATTAAATGAGCTATCAATCGTTCAGTTTTCATGGCAAAAATTTTTTATGCAAAAAATATAATGGACTATACATCGTCTTTTTTGTCATGAATAAAAATTTTATGAAAAAATTAAATGGAGTCCGCATCGTGCGTTTTTATGCAAAAAATCGTAAATTTTTCATGCAAAAAACATCGTTAATTTTTCATGCCCAAAAATTTTTTATGCAAAAAATATAATGGACTATACATCGTCTTTTTTGTCATGAATAAAAATTTTATGAAAATATTAAATGGAGTCCACATCGTCCGTTTTTATGCAAAAAATCGTGTATTTTTCATGCAAAAAATTAAATGAGCTATCCATCGTTCAGTTTTCATGGCAAAAAATTTTTTATGCAAAAAAATAATGGACTATACATCGTCTTTTTTTCATGAAAAAAATTTTATGAAAAATTAAATGGAGTCCACATCGTCCTTTTTTATGAAAAAAATCGTCTATTTTTTATGCAAAAAATTAAATGGGCTAAGCATCGTTCATTTTTCATGGGAAAAAATTTTTTATGCAAAAAAATAATGGACTATACATCGTATTTTTTTCATGGAAAAAATTTTATGAAAAATTAAATGGAGTCCACATCGTCCTTTTTTATGAAAAAAATCGTCTATTTTTTATGCAAAAAATTAAATGGGCTAAGCATCGTTCATTTTTCATGGGAAAAAATTTTGTATGCAAAAAAATAATGGAATATATATACATCGTCTTTTTTTCAGGAAAAAAATTTTATGAAAAATTAAATGGAGTCCACATCGTCAATTTTTTATGCAAAAAATCGTATATGCTTCATGCAAAAAATTAAATGCGCTAAGCATCGTTAATTTTTCATGCCAAAAAATTTTTTATGCAAAAAAATAATAGACATCGAATTTTTTTTCATAAAAAAAAAATTTTGACGAAAAAATTAAATGGAGTCCACATCGTCAATTTTTTATGCAAAAAATCGTTGATTTTTCATGGAAAATATTAAATGAGCTAGGCATAGTTAATTTTTCATGCCAAAAAAATTTTTATGCATCGTCTTTTTTTTCATGAAAAAAAAATTTGACGAAAAAATTAAATGGAGTCCTCATCGTCAATTTTTTATGCAAAAAATCGTATATGCTTCATGCAAAAAATTAAATGCGCTAAGCATCGTTAATTTTTCATGGCAAAAAATTTTTTATGCAAAAAAATAATGGACTATACATCGTATTTTTTCCATGAAAAAAAAAATTTGATGAAAAAATTAAATGGAGTCCACATCGTCCATTTTTTATGCAAAAAATCGTATATGCTTCATGCAAAAAATTAAATGCGCTAAGCATCGATAATTTTTCGTGCCAAAAAAATTTTTATGAAAAAAATTTGACGAAAAAATTAAATGGAGTCCACATCGTCAATTTTTTATGCAAAAAATCGTATATGCTTCATGCAAAAAATTAAATGCGCTAAGCATCGTTAATTTTTCGTGCCAAACAATTTTTTATGCAAAAAAATAATGGACTATACATCGTCTTTTTTCCATGAAAAAAAAAATTTACGAAAATATTAAATGGAGTCCACATTGTCAATTTTTTATGGAAAAAATCGTTGATTTTTCATGGAAAATATTAAATGAGCTAAGCATCGTTAAGTTTTCATGCCAAAAAATTTTTTATGCAAAAAAATAATGGACATACATCGTCTTTTTTTCATGAAAAAAAAAAAATTTGACGAAAAAATTAAATGCAGTCCACATCGTCAATTTTTTATGCAAAAAATCGTTGATTTTTCATGGAAAATATTAAATGAGCTAAGCATCGTTAATTTTTCATGCCAAAAAATTTTTTATGCAAAAAAATAATGAACTATACATCGTCTTTTTTTCATGAAAAAAAAATTTGACGAAAAAATTAAATGGAGTCCACATTGTCAATTTTTTATGCAAAAAATCGTTGATTTTTCATGGAAAATATTAAATGAGCTAAGCATCGTTAATTTTTCATGCCAAAAAATTTTTTATGCAAAAAAATAATGGACTATACATCGTCTTTTTTTCATGAAAAAAGAATTTTACGAAAAAATTAAATGCAATCCACATCGTCCATTTTTGATGCAAAAAATCGTTGATTTTTCATGGAAAATATTAAATGAGCTAAGCATCGTTAATTTTTCATGGCAAAAAATTTTTTATGCAAAAAAATAATGGACTATACATCGTTTTTTTTTAATAAAAACAAAATTTGACGAAAAAATTAAATGGAGTCCACATCGTCCATTTTTTATGCAAAAAATTGTTGATTTTTCATGGAAAATATTAAATGAGCTAAGCATCGTTAATTTTTCATGCCAAAAAATTTTTTATGCAAAAAAATAATAGATCTCGTAATCGTCTTTTTTTCATGAAATAAATTTATTAAAAAATTAAATGGAGTCCACATCGTCCATTTCTTATGCAAAAAATCGTATATTTTTAATGGAAAATATTAAATGCGCTAAGTATCGTTAATTTTTCATGCCAAAAATTTTTTATGCAAAAAATATAATGGACTATACATCGTCTTTTTTGTCATGAATAAAAATTTTATGAAAAAATTAAATGGAGTCCGCAGCGTGCGTTTTTATGCAAAAAATCGTGTATTTTTCATGCAAAAAATTAAATGAGCTATCCATCGTTCAGTTTTCATGCCAAAAATTTTTTATGCAAAAAATATAATGGACTATACATCGTCTTTTTTGTCATGAATAAAAATTGTATGAAAAAATTAAATGGAGTCCACATCGTCCGTTTTTATGCAAAAAATCGTGTATTTTTCATGCAAAAAAGTAAATGAGCTATCCATCGTTCAGTTTTCATGGCAAAAATTTTTTATGCAAAAAATATAATGGACTATACATCGTCTTTTTTTTCATGAAAAAAAAAATTTGACGAAAAAATTAAATGGAGTCCACATCGTCCATTTTTTATGCAAAAAATCGTTGATTTTTCATGGAAAATATTAAATGAGCTAAGCATTGTTAATTTTTCATGGCATAAAATTTTTTATGCAAAAAAATAATGGACTATACATCGTCTTTTTTTTCATGAAAAAAAAAATTTGACGAAAAAATTAAATGGAGTCCACATCGTCAATGTTTTATACAAAAAATTGTATATGCTTCATGCAAAAAATTAAATGCGCTAAGCATCGTTAATTTTTCATGCCAAAAAAATTTTTATGCAAAAAAATAATGGACTATACATCGTCTTTTTTCATGAAAAAAAATTTGACGAAAAAATTAAATGGAGACCACATTGTCAATTTTTTATGCAAAAAATCGTTGATTTTTCATGGAAAATATTAAATGAGCTAAGCATCGTTAATTTTTCATGCCAAAAAATTTTTTATGCAAAAAAATAATGGACTATACATCGTCTTTTTTTCATGAAAAAAAAATTTTACGAAAAAATTAAATGCAGTCCACATCGTCCATTTTTTATGCAAAAAATCGTTAATTTTGCATGGAAAATATTAAATAAGCTAAGCATCGTTAATTTTTCATGCCAAAAAATTGTTTATGCAAAAAAATAATGGACTATACATCGTCTTTTTTTCATGAAAAAAAAATTAGACGAAAAAATTAAATGCAGTCCACATCGTCCATTTTTTATGCAAAAAATCGTTGATTTTTCATGGAAAATATTAAATGAGCTAAGCATCGTTAATTTTTCATGGCAAACAATATTTTATGCAAAAAAATAATGGACTATATATACATCGTCTTTTTTTCATGAAAAAAAAATTTGACGAAAAAATTGAATGGAGTTCACATCGTCAATTTTTTATGCAAAAAGTCGTATATGCTTCATGCAAAAAAATAAATGCGCTAAGCATCGTTAATTTTTCGTGCCAAAAAAATTTTTATGGAAAAAAATAATGGACTATACATCGTCTTTTTTGTCATGAATAAAAATTTTATGAAAAAATTAAATGGAGTGCGCATCGTCCGTTTTTATGCAAAAAATCGTATATGCTTCATGCAAAAAATTAAATGCGCTAAGCATCGTTAATTTTTTAATAATGGACTATACATCGTCTTTTTTCATGCCAAAAAAAAATTTGACCAAAAAATTAAACGGAGTCCACATCGTCAATTTTTTATGCAAATAATCGTATATGCTTCATACAAAAAATTAAATGCGCTAAGCATCGTTAATTTTTCATGCCAAAAAATTTTTTATGCAAAAAAATAATGGACTATATATACATCGTTTTTTTTCATGAAAAAAAAAATTGACGAAAAAATTAAATGGAGTCCACATCGTCCATTTTTTATGCAAAAAATCGTTGATTTTTCATGGAAAATATTAAATGAGCTAAGCATCGTTAATTTTTCATGGCATAAAATTTTTTATGCAAAAAAATAATGGACTATACATCGTCTTTTTTTTCATGAAAAAAAAAATTTGACGAAAAAATTAAATGGAGTCCACATCGTCCATTTTTTATGCAAAAAATCGTTGGTTTTTCATGGAAAATATTAAATGAGCTAAGCACCGTTAATTTTTCATGGCAAAAAATTTTTTATGCAAAAAAATAATGGACTATACATCGTCTTTTTTTCATGAAAAAAAATTTGACGAAAAAATTAAATGGAGTCCACATCGTCAATTTTTTATGCAAAAAATCGTATATGCTTCATGCAAAAAATTAAATGCGCTAAGCTTTGCTAATTTTTCATGCCAAAAAATTTTTTATGCAAAAAAATAATGGACTATAATCGTCTTTTTTTCATGAAAAAAAATTGGACGAAAAAATTAAATGCAGTCCACATCGTCAATTTTTTATGCAAAAAATCGTTGATTTTTCATGGAAAATATTAAATGAGCTAAGCATTGTTAATTTTTCATGCTAAAAAATTTTTTATGCAAAAAAATAATGGACTATACATCGTCTTTTTTTCATGAAAAAAAAATTTGACGAAAAAATTAAATGGAGTTCACATCGTCAATTTTTTATGCAAAAAATCGTTTATTTTTCATACAAAAATTAAATGAGCTAAGCATCGTTAATTTTTCATGGCAAAAAATTTTTTATGCAAAAAAATAATGGACTATACATCGTCTTTTTTTCATGAAAAAAAAATTTGACGAAAAAATTAAATGCAGTCCACATCGTCAATTTTTTATGCAAAAAATCGTATATGCTTCATGCAAAAAATTAAATGCGCTAAGCTTTGCTAATTTTTCATGGCAAAAAAATTTTTATGCAAAAAAATAATGGACTATATATACATCGTCTTTTTTTCATGAAAAAAAAATTTTACGAAAAAATTAAATGCAGTCCACATCGTCCATTTTTTATGCAAAAAATCGTATATGGTTTATGCAAAATATTAAATGAGCTAAGCATCGTTAATTTTTCATGCCAAAAAATTTTTTATGCAAAAAAATAATGGACTATACATCGCCTTTTTTTCATGAAAAAAAAAATTTGACGAAAAAATTAAATGGAGTCCACATCGTCAATTTTTTATGCAAATAATCGTATATGCTTCATGCAAAAAATTAAATGAGCTAAGCATCGTTAATTTTTCATGGCAAAAAATTTTTTATGCAAAAAAATAATGGACTATACATCGCCTTTTTTCATGAAAAAAAAAATTTGACGAAAAAATTAAATGGAGTCCACATCGTCCATTTTTTATGCAAATAATCGATATGCTTCATGTAAAAAATTAAATGCGCTAAGCATCGTTAATTTTTCATGGCAAAAAAATTTTTATGCAAAAAAATAATGGACTATACATCGTATTTTTTTCATGAAAAAAAATTTTACGAAAAAATAAATTCAGTCCACATCGCCAATTTATTATGCAAAAAATCGTATATGGTTAATGCAAAATATTAAATGAGCTAAGCATCGTTAATTTTTCATGCCAAAAAATTTTTTATGCAAAAAAATAATGGACTATACATCGTCTTTTTTTCATGAAAAAAAATTTGACGAAAAAATTAAATCAAGTCCACATCGTCCATTTTTTATGCAAAAAATCGTATATGGTTCATGCAAAATATTAAATGAGCTAAGCATCGTTAATTTTTCATGCC
The DNA here is from genome assembly GCA_936439885.1 of Nowickia ferox. Lineage (NCBI taxonomy): Eukaryota > Metazoa > Arthropoda > Insecta > Diptera > Tachinidae > Nowickia > Nowickia ferox. The sequence continues at coordinate 8,992,624 of OW387027.1, read as the reverse complement.
AAAAAATTTTTTATGCAAAAAAATAATGGACTTTTTTTCATGAAAAAAAAATTTGACGAAAAAATTAAATGGAGCCCACATCGTCCATTTTTTATGCAAATAATCGATATGCTTCATGTAAAAAATTAAATGCGCTAAGCATCGTTAATTTTCCATGCCAAAAATTGGACTATACATCGTCTTTTTTTCATGAAAAAAATTTTACGAAAAAATTAAATGGAGTCCACATCGTAAATTTTTTATGCAAAAAATCGTATATGCTTCATGCAAAAAATTTAATGCGCTAAGCATCGTTAATTTTTCATGCCAAAAAATTTTTATGCAAAAAAATAATGGACTATACATCGTCTTTTTTTCATGAAAAAAAAATTTGACGAAAAAATTAAATGGAGTCCACATCGTTAATTTTTTATGCAAATAATCGTATATGCTTTATGCAAAAAATTAAATGCGCTAAGCATCGTTAATTTTTCATACCAAAAAATTTTTTATGCAAAAAAATAATGATACATCGTCTTTTTTTCATGAAAAAAAAAATTTTACGAAAAAATTAAATGGAGTCCACATCGTCAATTTTTTATGCAAATAATCGTTGATTTTTCATGGAAAATATTAAATGAGCTAAGCATCGTTAATTTTTCATGCCAAACAAATTTTTATGCGCAAAAATAATCGTTAATTTTTCATGCCAAACAAATTTTTATGCGCAAAAATAATGGACTATACATCGTCTTTTTTTCATGAAAAAAAATTTGACGAAAAAATTAAATGGGGTCCACATCGTCAATTTTTTATGCAAAAAATCGTTGATTTTTCATGGAAAATATTAAATGAGCTAAGCATCGTTAATTTTTCATGCCAAAAAATTTTTTATGCAAAAAAATAATGGACTATACATCGCCTTTTTTTCATGAAAAAAAAATTTGACGAAAAAATTAAATGGAGTCCACATCGTCCATTTTTTATGCAAATGCTTCATGCAAAAAATTAAATGCGCTAAGAAGCATCGTTAATTTTTCATACCAAAAAATTTTTTATGCAAAAAAATAATGGACTATACATCGCCTTTTTTTCATGAAAAAAAAATTTGACGAAAAAATTAAATGGAGTCCACATCGTCCATTTTTTATGCAAATAATCGTATATGCTTCATGCAAAAAATTAAATGCGCTAAGCATCGTTAATTTTTCATGCCAAAAAATTTTTTATGAAAAAAAATAATGGACTATACATCGTCTTTTTTTCATGAAAAAAAAATTTGACGAAAAAATTAAATGGAGTCCACATCGTCAATTTATTATGCAAAAAATCATATATGCTTCATGCAATAAATTAATTGCGCTAAGTATCGTTAATTTTTCATGCCAAAAAATTTTTTATTCAAAAAAATAATGGACTATATATACATCGCCTTTTTTTCATGAAAAAAAAAATTTGACGAAAAAATTAAATGGAGTCCACATCGTCCATTTTTTATGCAAATAATCGTATATGCTTCATGCAAAAAATTAAATGCGCTAAGCATCGTTAATTTTTCATGCCAAAAAATTTTTTATGCAAAAAAATAATGGACTATACATCGTCTTTTTTTCAGGAAAAAAAAATTTGACGAAAAAATTAAATGGAGTCCACATCGTCCATTTTTTATGCAAATAATCGTATATGCTTCATGCAAAAAATTAAATGCGCTAAGCATCGTTAATTTTTCATGGCAAAAAATTTTTTATGCAAAAAAATAATGGACTATACATCGTCTTTTTTTCATGAAAAAAAAATTTGACGAAAAAATTAAATGGAGTCCACATCGTCAATTTATTATGCAAAAAATCGTTTATGCTTCATGCAAAAAATTAAATGAGCTAAGCATCGTTAATTTTTCATGCCAAAAAATTTTTTATGCAAAAAAATAATACATCGTCTTTTTTTCATGAAAAAAAAATTTGACGAAAAAATTAAATGGGGCCACATCGTCAATTTTTTATGCAAAAAATCGTATATGCTTCATGCAAAAAATTAAATGAGCTAAGCATCGTTAATTTTTCATGGCAAAAAATTTTTTATGCAAAAAAATAATGGACTATACATCGCCTTTTTTTCATGAAAAAAAATTTGACGAAAAAATTAAATGTAGTCCACATCGTCCATTTTTTATGCAAATAATCGTATATGCTTCATGCAAAAAATTAAATGCGCTAAGCATCGTTAATTTTTCATGCCAAAAAATTTTTTATGCAAAAAAATAATGGACTATACATCGTCTTTTTTTCATGAAAAAAAATTTGACGAAAAAATTAAATGGAGTCCACATCGTCCATTTTTTATGCAAAAAATCGTATATGGTTCATGCAAAATATTAAATGAGCTAAGCATCGTTAATTTTTCATGCCAAAAAATTTTTTATGCAAAAAAATAATGTATACATCGTCTTTTTTTCATGAAAAAAAAATTTGACGAAAAAATTAAATGGAGTCCACATCGTCAATTTATTATGCAAAAAATCGTATATGCTTCATGCAAAAAATTAAATGAGCTAAGCATCGTTAATTTTTCATGGCAAAAAATTTTTTATGCAAAAAAATAATGGACTATACATCGCCTTTTTTTCATGAAAAAAAAATTTGACGAAAAAATTAAATGGAGTCCACATCGTCCATTTTTTATGCAAATAATCGTATATGCTTCATGCAAAATATTAAATGAGCTAAGCATCGTTAATTTTTCATGCCAAAAAATTTTTTATGCAAAAAAATAATGGACTATACATCGCCTTTTTTTTTCATGAAAAAAAAAATTTGACGAAAAAATTAAATGGAGTCCACATCGTCCATTTTTTATACAAATAATCATATATGCTTCATGCAAAAAATTAAATGCGCTAAGCATCGTTAATTTTTCATGCCAAAAAATTTTTTATGCAAAAAAATAATGGACTATATATACATCGTCTTTTTTTCATGAAAAAAAAATTTGACGAAAAAATTAAATGGAGTCCACATCGTCAATGTTTTATGCAAAAAATCGTATATGATTCATGCAAAAAATTAAATGAGCTAAGCATCGTTAATTTTTCATGCCAAAAAATTTTTTATGCAAAAAAATAATGGACTATATATACATCGCCTTTTTTTCATGAAAAAAAAAATTTGACGAAAAAATTAAATGGAGTCCACATAGTCCATTTTTTAAGGAAATAATCGTATATGCTTCATGCAAAAAATTAAATGCGCTAAGCATCTTTAATTTTTCATGCCAAATAATTTTTTATGCAAAAAAATAATGGACTATAATCGTCTTTTTTTCATGAAAAAAAATTTGACGAAAAAATTAAATGGAGTCCACATCGTCCATTTTTTATGCAAATAATCGTATATGCTTCATGCAAAAAATTAAATGCGCTAAGCATCGTTAATTTTTCATGCCAACAAATTTTTTATGCAAAAAAATAATGGACTATACATCGTCTTTTTTTCATGAAAAAAAAAATTTGACGAAAAAATTAAATGGAGTCCACATCGTCCATTTTTTATACAAATAATCATATATGCTTCATGCAAAAAATTAAATGCGCTAAGCATCGTTAATTTTTCATGCCAAAAAATTTTTTATGCAAAAAAATAATGGACTATATATACATCGTCTTTTTTTCATGAAAAAAAAATTTTACGAAAAAATTAAATGGAGTCCACATCGTCAATTTATTATGCAAAAAATCGTATATGCTTCATGCAAAAAATTAAATGAGCTAAGCATCGTTAATTTTTCATGCCAAAAAATTTTTTATGCAAAAAAATAATGGACTATACATCGTCTTTTTTTCATGAAAAAAAATTTGACGAAAAAGTTAAATGGAGTCCACATCGTCCATTTTTTATGCAAAAAATCATATATGGTTCATGCAAAATATTAAATGAGCTAAGCATCGTTAATTTTTCATGCCAAAAAATTTTTTATGCAAAAAAATAATGGACTATACATCGTCTTTTTTTCATGAAAAAAAAATTTGACGTAAAAATTAAATGGAGTCCACATCGTCAATTTTTTATGCAAAAAATCGTATATGCTTCATGCAAAAAATTAAATGCGCTAAGCATCGTTAATTTTTCATGCCAAAAAATTTTTAATGCAAAAATATAATGGACTATACATCGCCTTTTTTTCATGAAAAAAAAATTTGACGAAAAAATTAAATGGAGTCCACATCGTCAATTTATTATGCAAAAAATCGTATATGATTCATGCAAAAAATTAAATGAGCTAAGCATCGTTAATTTTTCATGCCAAAAAATTTTTTATGCAAAAAAATAATGGACTATTATACATCGTCTTTTTTTCATGAAAAAAAATTTGACGAAAAAATTAAATGGAGTCCACATCGTCAATTTATTATGCAAAAAATCGTATATGATTCATGCAAAAAATTAAATGAGCTAAGCATCGTTAATTTTTCATGCCAAAAAATTTTTAATGCAAAAAAATAATGGACTATACATCGCCTTTTTTTCATGAAAAAAAAATTTGACGAAAAAATTAAATGGAGTCCACATCGTCAATTTATTATGCAAAAAATCGTATATGCTTCATGCAAAAAATTAAATGAGCTAAGCATCGTTAATTTATCATGGCAAAAAATTTTTTATGCAAAAAAATAATGGACTATACATCGTCTTTTTTTTATGAAAAAAATTTGACGAAAAAATTAAATGGAGTCCACATCGTCCATTTTTTATGCAAATAATCGTATATGCTTCATGCAAAAAATTAAATGCGCTAAGCATCGTTAATTTTTCATGCCAAAAAATTTTTTATGCAAAAAAATAATGGACTATACGAAAAAATTGAATGGAGTCCACATCGTCCATTTTTTATGCAAATAATCGTATATGCTTCATGCAAAAAATTAAATGCGCTAAGCATCGTTAATTTTTCATGCCAAAAATTTTTTATGGAAAAAAATAATGGACTATACATCGTCTTTTTTCATGAAAAAAAATTTGACGAAAAAATTAAATGGAGTCCACATCGTCCATTTTTTATGCAAATAATCGTATATGCTTCATACAAAAAATTAAATGCGCTAAGCATCGTTAATTTTTCATGCCAAAAAATTTTTTATGCAAAAAAATAATGGACTATACATCGCCTTTTTTTCATGAAAAAAAAAATTTGACGAAAAAATTAAATGGAGTCCACATCGTCCATTTTTTATGCAAATAATCGTATATGCTTCATGCAAAAAATTAAATGCGCTGAGCATCGTTAATTTTTCATGCCAAAAAATTTTTTATGCAAAAAAATAATGGACTATACATCGCCTTTTTTTCATGAAAAAAAAAATTTGACGAAAAAATTAAATGGAGTCCACATCGTCCATTTTTTATGCAAATAATCGTATATGCTTCATGCAAAAAATTAAATGCGCTAAGCATCGTTAATTTTTCATGCCAAAAAATTTTTAATGCAAAAAAATAATGGACTATACATCGCCTTTTTTTCATGAAAAAAAAATTTGACGAAAAAATTAAATGGAGTCCACATCGTCAATTTATTATGCAAAAAATCGTATATGCTTCATGCAAAAAATTAAATGAGCTAAGCATCGTTAATTTTTCATTCCAAAAAATTTTTTATGCAAAAAAATAATGGACTATACATCGTCTTTTTTTTATGAAAAAAAATTTGACGAAAAAATTAAATGGAGTCCACATCGTCCATTTTTTATGCAAATAATCGTATATGCTTCATGCAAAAAATTAAATGCGCTAAGCATCGTTAATTTTTCATGCCAAAAAATTTTTTATGCAAAAAAATAATGGACTATACGAAAAAATTGAATGGAGTCCACATCGTCCATTTTTTATGCAAATAATCGTATATGCTTCATGCAAAAAATTAAATGCGCTAAGCATCGTTAATGTTTCATGCCAAAAATTTTTTATGGAAAAAAATAATGGACTATACATCGCCTTTTTTTCATGAAAAAAAAAATTTGACGAAAAAATTAAATGGAGTCCACATCGTCCATTTTTTATGCAAATAATCGTATATGCTTCATGCAAAAAATTAAATGCGCTGAGCATCGTTAATTTTTCATGCCAAAAAATTTTTTATGCAAAAAAATAATGGACGTCTTCGTCTTTTTTTCATGAAAAAAAATTTGACGAAAAAATTAAATGGAGTCCACATCGTCAATGTTTTATGCAAAAAATCGTATATGCTTCATGCAAAAAATTAAATGCGCTAAGCATCGTTAATTTTTCATGCCAAAAAATTTTTTATGCAAAAAAATAATGGACTATACATCGCCTTTTTTTCATGAAAAAAAAAATTTGACGAAAAAATTAAATGGAGTCCACATCGTCCATTTTTTATGCAAATAATCGTATATGCTTCATGCAAAAAATTAAATGCGCTGAGCATCGTCAATTTTTCATGCCAAAAAATTTTTTATGCAAAAAAATAATGGACTATTATACATCGTCTTTTTTTCATGAAAAAAAAATTTCACGAAAAAATTAAATGGAGTCCACATCGTCAATTTATTATGCAAAAAATCGTATACGCTTCATGCAAAAAATTAAATGAGCTAAGCATCGTTAATTTTTCATGCCAAAAAATTTTTTATGCAAAAAAATAATGGACGTCTTCGTCTTTTTTTCATGAAAAAAAATTTGACGAAAAAATTAAATGGAGTCCACATCGTCAATGTTTTATGCAAAAAATCGTATATGCTTCATGCAAAAAATTAAATAAGCTAAGCATCGTTAATTTTTCATGCCAAAAAATTTTTTATGCAAAAAAATAATGGACTATACATCGCCTTTTTTTCATGAAAAAAAAAATTTGACGAAAAAATTAAATGGAGTCCACATCGTCCATTTTTTATGCAAATAATCGTATATGCTTCATGCAAAAAATTAAATGCGCTAAGCATCGTTAATTTTTCATGCCAAAAAATTTTTTATGCAAAAAAATAATGGACGTCTTCGTCTTTTTTTCATGAAAAAAAATTTGACGAAAAAATTAAATGGAGTCCACATCGTCAATGTTTTATGCAAAAAATCGTATATGCTTCATGCAAAAAATTAAATAAGCTAAGCATCGTTAATTTTTCATGCCAAACAATTTTTTATGCAAAAAAATAATGGACGTCTTCGTCTTTTTTTCATGAAAAAAAATTTGACGAAAAAATTAAATGGAGTCCACATCGTCCATTTTTTATGCAAATAATCGTATATGCTTCATGCAAAAAATTAAATGCGCTAAGCATCGTTAATTTTTCATGCCAAAAAATTTTTTATGCAAAAAAATAATGGACTATACATCGCCTTTTTTTCATGAAAAAAAAATTTGACGAAAAAATTAAATGGAGTCCACATCGTCAATTTATTATGCAAAAAATCGTTTATGCTTCATGCAAAAAATTAAATGAGCTAAGCATCGTTAATTTTTCATGCCAAAAAATTTTTTATGCAAAAAAAATAATGGACTATACATCGCCTTTTTTTCATGAAAAAAAAATTTGACGAAAAAATTAAATGGAGTCCACATCGTCCATTTTTTATGCAAATAATCGTATATGCTTCATGCAAAAAATTAAATGCGCTAAGCATCGTTAATTTTTCATGCCAAAAAATTTTTTATGCAAAAAAATAATGGACTATACATTGTCTTTTTTTCATAAAAAAAAATTTGACGAAAAAATTAAATTTAGTCCACATCGTCCATTTTTTATGCAAATAATCGTATATGCTTTATGCAAAATATTAAATGAGCTAAGCATCGTTAATTTTTTATGCCAAAAAATTTTTTATGCAAAAAAATAATGGACTATACATCGTCTTTTTTTCATGAAAAAAAAATTTGACGAAAAAATTAAATGGAGTCCACATCGTCAATTTATTATGCAAAAAATCGTATATGCTTCATGCAAAAAATTAAATGAGCTAAGCATCGTTAATTTTTCATGCCAAAAAATTTTTTATGCAAAAAAATAATGGACTATAATCGCCTTTTTTTCATGAAAAAAAAATTTGACGAAAAAATTAAATGGAGTCCACATCGTCCATTTTTTATGCAAAAAATCGTTGATTTTTCATGGAAAATATTAAATGAGCTAAGCATCGTTAATTTTTCATGGCAAAAAAATAATGGACTATACATCGTCTTTTTTCATGAAAAAAAAATTTGACGAAAAAATTAAATGGAGTCCACATCGTCAATTTATTATGCAAAAAATCGTATACGCTTCATGCAAAAAATTAAATGAGCTAAGCATCGTTAATTTTTCATGCCAAAAAATTTTTTATGCAAAAAAATAATGGACTATACATCGCCTTTTTTTCATGAAAAAAAAATTTGACGAAAAAATTAAATGGAGTCCACATCGTCCATTTTTTATGCAAAAAAAAATTTGACGAAAAAATTAAATGGAGTCCACATCGTCAATTTATTATGCAAAAAATCGTATATGCTTCATGCAAAAAATTAAATGAGCTAAGCATCGTTAATTTTTCATGGCAAAAAATTTTTTATGCAAAAAAATAATGGACTATACATCGCCTTTTTTTCATGAAAAAAAAATTTGACGAAAAAATTAAATGGAGTCCACATCGTCAATTTATTATGCAAAAAATCGTATACGCTTCATGCAAAAAATTAAATGAGCTAAGCATCGTTAATTTTTCATGCCAAAAAATTTTTTATGCAAAAAAATAATGGACGTCTTCGTCTTTTTTTCATGAAAAAAAATTTGACGAAAAAATTAAATGGAGTCCACATCGTCAATGTTTTATGCAAAAAATCGTATATGCTTCATGCAAAAAATTAAATGCGCTAAGCATCGTTAATTTTTCATGGCAAAAAATTTTTTATGCAAAAAAATAATGGACTATACATCGCCTTTTTTTTATGAAAAAAAAATTTGACGAAAAAATTAAATGGAGTCCACATCGTTAATTTTTTATGCAAATAATCGTATATGCTTCATGCAAAAAATTAAATGCGCTGAGCATCGTTAATTTTTCATGCCAAAAAATTTTTTATGCAAAAAAATAATGGACTATACATCGTCTTTTTTTCATGAAAAAAAAATTTCACGAAAAAATTAAATGGAGTCCACATCGTCAATTTATTATGCAAAAAATCGTATACGCTTCATGCAAAAAATTAAATGAGCTAAGCATCGTTAATTTTTCATGCCAAAAAATTTTTTATGCAAAAAAATAATGGACGTCTTCGTCTTTTTTTCATGAAAAAAAATTTGACGAAAAAATTAAATGGAGTCCACATCGTCAATGTTTTATGCAAAAAATCGTATATGCTTCATGCAAAAAATTAAATAAGCTAAGCATCGTTAATTTTTCATGCCAAAAAATTTTTTATGCAAAAAAATAATGGACGTCTTCGTCTTTTTTTCATGAAAAAAAATTTGACGAAAAAATTAAATGGAGTCCACATCGTCCATTTTTTAAGGAAATAATCGTATATGCTTCATGCAAAAAATTAAATGCGCTAAGCATCGTTAATTTTTCATGGCAAAAAATTTTTTATGCAAAAAAATAATGGACTATACATTGTCTTTTTTTCATAAAAAAAAATTTGACGAAAAAATTAAATTTAGTCCACATCGTCCATTTTTAATGCAAATAATCGTATATGCTTCATGCAAAATATTAAATGAGCTAAGCATCGTTAATTTTTCATGCCAAAAAATTTTTTATGCAAAAAAATAATGGACTATACATCGTCTTTTTTTCATGAAAAAAAATTTGACGAAAAAATTAAATGGAGTCCACATCGTCAATTTATTATGCAAAAAATCGTATATGCTTCATGCAAAAAATTAAATGCGCTAAGCATCGTTAATTTTTCATGCCAAAAAATTTTTTATGCAAAAAAATAATGGACTATACATCGCCTTTTTTTCATGAAAAAAAAAATTTGACGAAAAAATTAAATGGAGTCCACATCGTCCATTTTTTATGCAAATAATCGTATATGCTTCATGCAAAAAATTAAATGCGCTGAGCATCGTTAATTTTTCATGCCAAAAAATTTTTTATGCAAAAAAATAATGGACTATAACATCGTCTTTTTTTCATGAAAAAAAAATTTCACGAAAAAATTAAATGGAGTCCACATCGTCAATTTATTATGCAAAAAATCGTATACGCTTCATGCAAAAAATTAAATGAGCTAAGCATCGTTAATTTTTCATGCCAAAAATTTTTTTATGCAAAAAAATAATGGACGTCTTCTTCTTTTTTTCATGAAAAAAAATTTTACGAAAAAATTAAATGGAGTCCACATCGTCAATGTTTTATGCAAAAAATCGTATATGCTTCATGCAAAAAATTAAATAAGCTAAGCATCGTTAATTTTTCATGCCAAAAAATTTTTTATGCAAAAAAATAATGGACGTCTTCGTCTTTTTTTCATGAAAAAAAATTTGACGAAAAAATTAAATGGAGTCCACATCGTCCATTTTTTAAGGAAATAATCGTATATGCTTCATGCAAAAAATTAAATGCGCTAAGCATCGTTAATTTTTCATGGCAAAAAATTTTTTATGCAAAAAAATAATGGACTATATTGTCTTTTTTTCATAAAAAAAAATTTGACGAAAAAATTAAATGGAGTCCACATCGTCCATTTTTTATGCAAATAATCGTATATGCTTTATGCAAAATATTAAATGAGCTAAGCATCGTTAATTTTTCATGCCAAAAAATTTTTTATGCAAAAAAATAATGGACTATACATCGTCTTTTTTTTCAATAAAAAAAATTTGACGACAAAATTAAATGGAGTCCACATCGTCCATTTTTTATGCAAAAAATCGTATATGCTTCATGCAAAAAATTAAATAAGCTAAGCATCGTTAATTTTTCATGCCAAAAAATTTTTTATGCAAAAAAATAATGGACGTCTTCGTCTTTTTTTCATGAAAAAAAATTTGACGAAAAAATTAAATGGAGTCCACATCGTCCATTTTTTAAGGAAATAATCGTATATGCTTCATGCAAAAAATTAAATGCGCTAAGCATCGTTAATTTTTCATGGCAAAAAATTTTTTATGCAAAAAAATAATGGACTATACATTGTCTTTTTTTCATAAAAAAAAATTTTACGAAAAAATTAAATTTAGTCCACATCGTCCATTTTTTATGCAAATAATCGTATATGCTTCATGCAAAATATTAAATGAGCTAAGCATCGTTAATTTTTCATGCCAAAAAATTTTTTATGCAAAAAAATAATGGACTATACATCGTCTTTTTTTCATGAAAAAAAAATTTGACGAAAAAATTAAATGGAGTCCACATCGTCAATTTATTATGCAAAAAATCGTATATGCTTCATGCAAAAAATTAAATGCGCTAAGCATCGTTAATTTTTCATGCCAAAAAATTTTTTATGCAAAAAAATAATGGACTATACATCGCCTTTTTTTCATGAAAAAAAAAATTTGACGAAAAAATTAAATGGAGTCCACATCGTCCATTTTTTATGCAAATAATCGTATATGCTTCATGCAAAAAATTAAATGCGCTGAGCATCGTTAATTTTTCATGCCAAAAAATTTTTTATGCAAAAAAATAATGGACTATAACATCGTCTTTTTTTCATGAAAAAAAAATTTCACGAAAAAATTAAATGGAGTCCACATCGTCAATTTATTATGCAAAAAATCGTATACGCTTCATGCAAAAAATTAAATGAGCTAAGCATCGTTAATTTTTCATGCCAAAAAATTTTTTATGCAAAAAAATAATGGACGTCTTCGTCTTTTTTTCATGAAAAAAAATTTTACGAAAAAATTAAATGGAGTCCACATCGTCAATGTTTTATGCAAAAAATCGTATATGCTTCATGCAAAAAATTAAATAAGCTAAGCATCGTTAATTTTTCATGCCAAAAAATTTTTTATGCAAAAAAATAATGGACGTCTTCGTCTTTTTTTCATGAAAAAAAATTTGACGAAAAAATTAAATGGAGTCCACATCGTCCATTTTTTAAGGAAATAATCGTATATGCTTCATGCAAAAAATTAAATGCGCTAAGCATCGTTAATTTTTCATGGCAAAAAATTTTTTATGCAAAAAAATAATGGACTATATTGTCTTTTTTTCATAAAAAAAAATTTGACGAAAAAATTAAATGGAGTCCACATCGTCCATTTTTTATGCAAATAATCGTATATGCTTTATGCAAAATATTAAATGAGCTAAGCATCGTTAATTTTTCATGCCAAAAAATTTTTTATGCAAAAAAATAATGGACTATACATCGTCTTTTTTTTCAATAAAAAAAATTTGACGACAAAATTAAATGGAGTCCACATCGTCCATTTTTTATGCAAAAAATCGTATATGCTTCATGCAAAAAATTAAATGCGCTAAGCATCGTTAATTTTTCATGCCAAAAAATTTTTTATGCAAAAAAATAATGGACTATACATCGCCTTTTTTTCATGAAAAAAAAAATTTGACGAAAAAATTAAATGGAGTCCACATCGTCCATTTTTAATGCAAATAATCGTATATGCTTCATGCAAAAAATTAAATGCGCTAAGCATCGTTAATTTTTCATGCCAAAAAATTTTTTATGCAAAAAAATAATGGACTATACATCGTCTTTTTTTCATGAAAAAAAAAATTTGACGAAAAAATTAAATGGAGTCCACATCGTCCATTTTTTATGCAAATAATCGTATATGCTTCATGCAAAAAATTAAATGCGCTAAGCATCGTTAATTTTTCATGCCAAAAAATTTTTTATGCAAAAAAATAATGGACTATACATCGTCTTTTTTTCATGAAAAAAAAATTTTACGAAAAAATTAAATGGAGTCCACATCGTCAATTTATTATGCAAAAAATCGTTTATGCTTCATGCAAAAAATTAAATGAGCTAAGCATCGTTAATTTTTCATGCCAAAAAAATAATGGACTATACATCGTCTTTTTTCATGAAAAAAAAATTTGACGAAAAAATTAAATGGAGTCCACATCGTCAATTTTTTATGCAAAAAATCGTATATGCTTCATGCAAAAAATTAAATGCGCTAAGCATCGTTAATTTTTCATGCCAACAAATTTTTTATGCAAAAAAATAATGGATACATCGTCTTTTTTTCATGAAAAAAAAAAATTTACGAAAAAATTAAATGGAGTCATGGAAAATATTAAATGAGCTAAGCATCGTTAATTTTTCATGCCAAACAAATTTTTTATGCAAAAAAATAATGGACGGCTTTTTTCATGAAAAAAAAATTTGACGAAAAAATTAAATGGAGTCCACATCGTCAATTTTTTATGCAAAAAATCGTATATGCTTCATGCAAAAAATTAAATGAGCTAAGCATCGTTAATTTTTCATGGCAAAAAATTTTTTATGCAAAAAAATAATGGACTATACATCGCCTTTTTTTCATGAAAAAAAATTTGACGAAAAAATTAAATGGAGTCCACATCGTCCATTTTTTATGCAAAAAAAAATTTGACGAAAAAATTAAATGGAGTCCACATCGTCCATTTTTTATGCAAATAATCGTATATGCTTCATGCAAAAAATTAAATGCGCTAAGCATCGTTAATTTTTCATGCCAAAAAATTTTTTATGCAAAAAAATAATGGACTATACATCGTCTTTTTTTCATGAAAAAAAAAATTTGACGAAAAAATTAAATGGAGTCCACATCGTCCATTTTTTATGCAAATAATCGTATATGCTTCATGCAAAAAATTAAATGCGCTAAGCATCGTTAATTTTTCATGCCAAAAAATTTTTTATGCAAAAAAATAATGGACTATACATCGTCTTTTTTTCATGAAAAAAAAATTTTACGAAAAAATTAAATGGAGTCCACATCGTCAATTTATTATGCAAAAAATCGTTTATGCTTCATGCAAAAAATTAAATGAGCTAAGCATCGTTAATTTTTCATGCCAAAAAATTTTTTATGCAAAAAAAATAATGGACTATACATCGCCTTTTTTTCATGAAAAAAAAAATTTGACGAAAAAATTAAATGGAGTCCACATCGTCCATTTTTTATGCAAATAATCGTATATGCTTCATGCAAAAAATTAAATGCGCTAAGCATCGTTAATTTTTCATGCCAAAAAATTTTTTATGCAAAAAAATAATGGACTATACATTGTCTTTTTTTCATAAAAAAAAATTTGACGAAAAAATTAAATTTAGTCCACATCGTCCATTTTTTATGCAAATAATCGTATATGCTTTATGCAAAATATTAAATGAGCTAAGCATCGTTAATTTTTCATGCCAAAAAATTTTTTATGCAAAAAAATAATGGACTATACATCGTCTTTTTTTCATGAAAAAAAAATTTGACGAAAAAATTAAATGGAGTCCACATCGTCAATTTATTATGCAAAAAATCGTATATGCTTCATGCAAAAAATTAAATGAGCTAAGCATCGTTAATTTTTCATGCCAAAAAATTTTTTATGCAAAAAAATAATGGACTATAATCGCCTTTTTTTCATGAAAAAAAAATTTGACGAAAAAATTAAATGGAGTCCACATCGTCCATTTTTTATGCAAAAAATCGTTGATTTTTCATGGAAAATATTAAATGAGCTAAGCATCGTTAATTTTTCATGGCAAAAAAATAATGGACTATACATCGTCTTTTTTCATGAAAAAAAAATTTGACGAAAAAATTAAATGGAGTCCACATCGTCAATTTTTTATGCAAAAAATCGTATATGCTTCATGCAAAAAATTAAATGAGCTAAGCATCGTTAATTTTTCATGCCAAAAAATTTTTTATGCAAAAAAATAATGGACTATACATCGTCTTTTTTCATGAAAAAAAATTTGACGAAAAAATTAAATGGAGTCCACATCGTCAATTTTTTATGCAAAAAATCGTATATGCTTCATGCAAAAAATTAAATGAGCTAGCATCGTTAATTTTTCATGGCAAAAAATTTTTTATGCAAAAAAATAATGGACTATACATCGCCTTTTTTTCATGAAAAAAAATTTGACGAAAAAATTAAATGGAGTCCACATCGTCCATTTTTTATGCAAAAAAAAATTTGACGAAAAAATTAAATGGAGTCCACATCGTCAATTTATTATGCAAAAAATCGTATATGCTTCATGCAAAAAATTAAATGAGCTAAGCATCGTTAATTTTTCATGGCAAAAAATTTTTTATGCAAAAAAATAATGGACTATACATCGCCTTTTTTTCATGAAAAAAAAATTTGACGAAAAAATTAAATGGAGTCCACATCGTCCATTTTTTATGCAAAAAAAAATTTGACGAAAAAATTAAATGGAGTCCACATCGTCAATTTATTATGCAAAAAATCGTATATGCTTCATGCAAAAAATTAAATGAGCTAAGCATCGTTAATTTTTCATGGCAAAAAATTTTTTATGCAAAAAAATAATGGACTATACATCGCCTTTTTTTCATGAAAAAAAAATTTGACGAAAAAATTAAATGGAGTCCACATCGTCCATTTTTTATGCAAATAATCGTATATGCTTCATGCAAAATATTAAATGAGCTAAGCATCGTTAATTTTTCATGCCAAAAAATTTTTTATGGAAAAAATAATGGACTATACATCGTCTTTTTTTCATGAAAAAAAAAATTTGACGAAAAAATTAAATGGAGTAGACATCGTCAATTTATTATGCAAAAAATCGTTTATGCTTCATGCAAAAAATTAAATGAGCTAAGCATCGTTAATTTTTCATGCCAAAAAATTTTTTATGCAAAAAAATAATGGACTATACATCGTCTTTTTTTCATGAAAAAAAAATTTGACGAAAAAATTAAATGGAGTCCACATCGTCAATTTTTTATGCAAAAAATCGTATATGCTTCATGCAAAAAATTAAATGAGCTAAGCATCGTTAATTTTTCATGGCAAAAAATTTTTTATGCAAAAAAATAATCGACTATACATCGCCTTTTTTTCATGAAAAAAAAAATTTGACGAAAAAATTAAATGGAGTCCACATCATATATTTTTTATGCAAAAAATCGTATATGGTTCATGCAAAATACTAAATGAGCTAAGCATCGTTAATTTTTCATGCCAAAAAATTTTTTATGCAAAAAAATAATGGACTATATATACATCGCCTTTTTTCCATGAAAAAAAAAAATTTGACGAAAAAATTAAATGGAGTCCACATCGTCCATTTTTTATGCAAATAATCGTATATGCTTCATGCAAAAAATTAAATGCGCTAAGCATCGTTAATTTTTCATGGCAAAAAATTTTTTATGCAAAAAAATAATGGACTATATATACATCGCCTTTTTTCCATGAAAAAAAAAATTTGACGAAAAAATTAAATGGAGTCCACATCGTCCATTTTTTATGCAAATAATCGTATATGCTTCATGCAAAAAATTAAATGCGCTAAGCATCGTTAATTTTTCATGGCAAAAAATTTTTTATGCAAAAAAATAATGGACTATACATCGTCTTTTTTTCATGAAAAAAAATTTGACGAAAAAATTAAATGGAGTCCACATCGTCAATTTATTATGCAAAAAATCGTATATGCTTCATGCAAAAAATTAAATGAGCTAAGCATCGTTAATTTTTCATGCGAAAAAATTTTTTATGCAAAAAAATAATGGACTATACATCGCCTTTTTTTCATGAAAAAAAAATTTTACGAAAAAATTAAATGGAGTCCACATCGTCCATTTTTTATGCAAATAATCGTATATGCTTCATGCAAAATATTAAATGAGCTAAGCATCGTTAATTTTTCATGCCAAAAAATTTTTTATGCAAAAAAATAATGGACTATATATACATCGCCTTTTTTTCATGAAAAAAAAATTTGACGAAAAAATTAAATGGAGTCCACATCGTCCATTTTTTATGCAAATAATCGTATATGCTTCATGCAAAATATTAAATGAGCTAAGCATCGTTAATTTTTCATGCCAAAAAATTTTTTATGCAAAAAAATAATGGACTATACATCGTCTTTTTTTCACGAAAAAAAAAAATTTGACGAAAAAATTAAATGGAGTCCACATCGTCAATTTATTATGCAAAAAATCGTTTATGCTTCATGCAAAAAATTAAATGAGCTAAGCATCGTTAATTTTTTATGCCAAAAAATTTTTTATGCAAAAAAATAATGGACTATACATCGTCTTTTTTTCATGAAAAAAAAATTTGACGAAAAAATTAAATGGAGTCCACATCGTCAATTTTTTATGCAAAAAATCGTATATGCTTCATGCAATAAATTAAATGCGCTAAGCATCGTTAATTTTTCATGCCAAAAAATTTTTTATTCAAAAAAATAATGGACTATATATACATCGCCTTTTTTCCATGAAAAAAAAATTTGACGAAAAAATTAAATGGAGTCCACATCGTCAATTTTTTATGCAAAAAATCGTATATGCTTCATGCAAAAAATTAAATGAGCTAAGCATCGTTAATTTTTCATGCCAAAAAATTTTTTATGCAAAAAAATAATGGACTATATATACATCGCCTTTTTTCCATGAAAAAAAAAATTTGACGAAAAAATTAAATGGAGTCCATCCACATCGTCCATTTTTTATGCAAATAATCGTATATGCTTCATGCAAAAAATTAAATGCGCTAAGCATCGTTAATTTTTCATGCCAAAAAATTTTTTATGCAAAAAAATAATGGACTATACATCGTCTTTTTTTCATGAAAAAAAAATTTGACGAAAAAATTAAATGGAGTCCACATCGTCAATTTATTATGCAAAAAATCGTATATGCTTCATGCAAAAAATTAAATGAGCTAAGCATCGTTAATTTTTCATGCCAAAAAATTTTTTATGCAAAAAAATAATGGACTATACATCGCCTTTTTTTCATGAAAAAAAAATTTGACGAAAAAATTAAATGGAGTCCACATCGTCCATTTTTTATGCAAATAATCGTATATGCTTCATGCAAAATATTAAATGAGCTAATCGTTAATTTTTCATGCCAAAAAATTTTTTATGCAAAAAAATAATGGACTATACATCGCCTTTTTTTTCATGAAAAAAAAAATTTGACGAAAAAATTAAATGGAGTCCACATCGTCCATTTTTTATACAAATAATCGTATATGCTTCATGCAAAAAATTAAATGCGCTAAGCATCGTTAAGTTTTCATGCCAAAAAATTTTTTATGCAAAAAAATAATGGACTATATCGTCTTTTTTTCATGAAAAAAAAATTTGACGAAAAAATTAAATGGAGTCCACATCGTCAATGTTTTATGCAAAAAATCGTATATGCTTCATGCAAAAAATTAAATGAGCTAAGCATCGTTAATTTTTCATGCCAAAAAATTTTTTATGCAAAAAAATAATGGACTATATATACATCGCCTTTTTTTCATGAAAAAAAAAATTTGACGAAAAAATTAAATGGAGTCCACATAGTCCATTTTTTAAGGAAATAATCGTATATGCTTCATGCAAAAAATTAAATGCGCTAAGCATCTTTAATTTTTCATGCCAAATAATTTTTTATGCAAAAAAATAATGGACTATACATCGTCTTTTTTTCATGAAAAAAAATTTGACGAAAAAATTAAATGGAGTCCACATCGTCAATTTATTATGCAAAAAATCGTATATGCTTCATGCAAAAAATTAAATGCGCTAAGCATCGTTAATTTTTCATGCCAAAAAATTTTTTATGCAAAAAAATAATGGACTATACATCGTCTTTTTTTCATGAAAAAAAATTTGACGAAAAAGTTAAATGGAGTCCACATCGTCCATTTTTTATGCAAAAAATCGTATATGCTTCATGCAAAAAATTAAATGAGCTAAGCATCGTTAATTTTTCATGGCAAAAAATTTTTTATGCAAAAAAATAATGGACTATTATACATCGTCTTTTTTTCATGAAAAAAAAATTTGACGAAAAAATTAAATTGAGTCCACATCGTCAATTTTTTATGCAAAAAATCGTATATGCTTCATGCAAAAAATTAAATGAGCTAAGCATCGTTAATTTTTCATGCCAAAAAATTTTTTATGCAAAAAAATAATGGACTATTATACATCGCCTTTTTTCATGAAAAAAAAATTTGACGAAAAAATTAAATGGAGTCCACATCGTCCATTTTTTATGCAAATAATCGTATATGCTTCATGCAAAAAATTAAATGCGCTAAGCATCGTTAATTTTTCATGCCAAAAAATTTTTTATGCAAAAAAATAATGGACTATACATCGTCTTTTTTTCATGAAAAAAAATTTGACGAAAAAATTAAATGGAGTCCACATCGTCAATTTATTATGCAAAAAATCGTATATGATTCATGCAAAAAATTAAATGAGCTAAGCATCGTTAATTTTTCATGCCAAAAAATTTTTAATGCAAAAAAATAATGGACTATGCATCGCCTTTTTTCATGAAAAAAAAATTTGACGAAAAAATTAAATGGAGTCCACATCGTGAATTTATTATGCAAAAAATCGTATATGCTTCATGCAAAAAATTAAATGAGCGAAGCATCGTTAATTTTTCATGCTAAATAATTTTTTATGCGAAAAAATAATGGACTATACATCGTCTTTTTTTCATGAAAAAAAATTTGACGAAAAAATTAAATGGAGTCCACATCGTCAATTTATTATGCAAAAAATCGTATATGCTTCATGCAAAATATTAAATGAGCTAATTTTGTTAATTTTTCATGCCAAAAAATTTTTTATGCAAAAAAATAATGGACTATACATCGCCTTTTTTTCATGAAAAAAAAAATTTGACGAAAAAATTAAATGGAGTCCACATCGTCCATTTTTTATACAAATAATCGTATATGATTCATGCAAAAAATTAAATGCGCTAAGCATCGTTAATTTTTCATGCCAAAAAATTTTTTATGCAAAAAAATAATGGACTATACATCGTCTTTTTTTCATGAAAAAAAAATTTGACGAAAAAATTAAATGGAGTCCACATCGTCAATGTTTTATGCAAAAAATCGTATATGCTTCATGCAAAAAATTAAATGAGCTAAGCATCGTTAATTTTTCATGCCAAAAAATTTTTTATGCAAAAAAATAATGGACTATATATACATCGCCTTTTTTTCATGAAAAAAAAAATTTGACGAAAAAATTAAATGGAGTCCACATAGTCCATTTTTTAAGGAAATAATCGTATATGCTTCATGCAAAAAATTAAATGCGCTAAGCATCTTTAATTTTTCATGCCAAATAATTTTTTATGCAAAAAAATAATGGACTATACATCGTCTTTTTTTCATGAAAAAAAATTTGACGAAAAAATTAAATGGAGTCCACATCGTCCATTTTTTATGCAAATAATCGTATATGCTTCATGCAAAAAATTAAATGCGCTAAGCATCGTTAATTTTTCATGCCAAAAAATTTTTTATGCAAAAAAATAATGGACTATTATACATCGTCTTTTTTTCATGAAAAAAAAATTTGACGAAAAAATTAAATGGAGTCCACATCGTCCATTTTTTATGCAAATAATCGTATATGCTTCATGCAAAAAATTAAATGCGCTAAGCATCGTTAATTTTTCATGCCAAAAAATTTTTAATGCAAAAAAATAATGGACTATACATCGCATTTTTTTCATGAAAAAAAAAATTTGACGAAAAAATTAAATGGAGTCCACATCGTCCATTTTTTATGCAAATAGTCGTATATGCTTTATGCAAAATATTAAATGAGCTAAGCATCGTTAATTTTTCATGCCAAAAAATTTTTTATGCAAAAAAATAATGGACTATACATTGTCTTTTTTTCATAAAAAAAATTTGACGAAAAAATTAAATGGAGTCCACATCGTCCATTTTTTATGCAAAAAATCGTATATGCTTCATGCAAAAAATTAAATGCGCTAAGCATCGTTAATTTTTCATGCCAAAAAATTTTTTATGGAAAAAAATAATGGACTATACATCGTCTTTTTTTCATGAAAAAAAATTTGACGAAAAAATTAAATGGAGTCCACATCGTCCATTTTTTATGCAAATAATCGTATATGCTTCATGCAAAAAATTAAATGCGCTAAGCATCGTTAATTTTTCATGCCAAAAAATTTTTTATGCAAAAAAATAATGGACTATACATCGTCTTTTTTTCATGAAAAAAAATTTGACGAAAAAATTAAATGGAGTCCACATCGTCCATTTTTTATGCAAATAGTCGTATATGCTTTATGCAAAATATTAAATGAGCTAAGCATCGTTAATTTTTCATGCCAAAAAATTTTTTATGCAAAAAAATAATGGACTATACATCGTCTTTTTTTTATGAAAAAAAATTTGACGAAAAAATTAAATGGAGTCCACATCGTCCATTTTTTATGCAAATAATCGTATATGCTTCATGCAAAAAATTAAATGCGCTAAGCATCGTTAATTTTTCATGCCAAAAATTTTTTATGGAAAAAAATAATGGACTATACATCGTCTTTTTTTCATGAAAAAAAATTTGACGAAAAAATTAAATGGAGTCCACATCGTCCATTTTTATGCAAATAATCGTATATGCTTCATGCAAAAAATTAAATGCGCTAAGCATCGTTAATTTTTCATGCCAAAAAATTTTTTATGGAAAAAAATAATGGACTATATACATCGCCTTTTTTTCATGAAAAAAAAAAATTTGACGAAAAAATTAAATGGAGTCCACATCGTCCATTTTTTATGCAAATAATCGTATATGCTTCATGCAAAAAATTAAATGCGCTGAGCATCGTTAATTTTTCATGCCAAAAAATTTTTTATGCAAAGAAATAATGGACTATACATCGTCTTTTTTTCATGAAAAAAAATTTGACGAAAAAATTAAATGGAGTCCACATCGTCCATTTTTTATGCAAATAGTCGTATATGCTTTATGCAAAATATTAAATGAGCTAAGCATCGTTAATTTTTCATGCCAAAAAATTTTTTATGCAAAAAAATAATGGACTATACATCGTCTTTTTTTCATAAAAAAAATTTGACGAAAAAATTAAATGGAGTCCACATCGTCCATTTTTTATGCAAATAATCGTATATGCTTCATGCAAAAAATTAAATGCGCTAAGCATCGTTAATTTTTCATGCCAATAAATTTTTTATGCAAAAAAATAATGGACTATACATCGTCTTTTTTTCATGAAAAAAAATTTGACGAAAAAATTAAATGGAGTCCACATCGTCCATTTTTTATGCAAATAGTCGTATATGCTTTATGCATATACGGACTCCATTTAATTTTTTCGTCAAATTTTTTTTCATGAAAAAAAGACGATGTATAGTCCATTATTTTTTTGCATCGTCTTTTTTTTATGAAAAAAAATTTGACGAAAAAATTAAATGGAGTCCACATCGTCCATTTTTTATGCAAATAATCGTATATGCTTCATGCAAAAAATTAAATGCGCTAAGCATCGTTAATTTTTCATGCCAAAAATTTTTTATGGAAAAAAATAATGGACTATACATCGTCTTTTTTTCATGAAAAAAAATTTGACGAAAAAATTAAATGGAGTCCACATCGTCCATTTTTATGCAAATAATCGTATATGCTTCATGCAAAAAATTAAATGCGCTAAGCATCGTTAATTTTTCATGCCAAAAAATTTTTTATGCAAAAAAATAATGGACTATATACATCGCCTTTTTTTCATGAAAAAAAAAATTTGACGAAAAAATTAAATGGAGTCCACATCGTCCATTTTTTATGCAAATAATCGTATATGCTTCATGCAAAAAATTAAATGCGCTGAGCATCGTTAATTTTTCATGGCAAAAAATTTTTTATGGAAAAAAATAATGGACTATACATCGTCTTTTTTTCATGAAAAAAAATTTGACGAAAAAATTAAATGGAGTCCACATCGTCCATTTTTTATGCAAATAATCGTATATGCTTCATGCAAAAAATTAAATGAGCTAAGCATCGTTAATTTTTCATGCCAAAAAATTTTTTATGCAAAAAAATAATGGACTATACATCGTCTTTTTTTCATGAAAAAAAATTTGACGAAAAAATTAAATGGAGTCCACATCGTCAATTTATTATGCAAAAAATCGTATATGCTTCATGCAAAAAATTAAATGCGCTAAGCATCGTTAATTTTTCATGCCAAAAAATTTTTTATGCAAAAAAATAATGGACTATATATACATCGTCTTTTTTTCATGAAAAAAAATTTGACGAAAAAGTTAAATGGAGTCCACATCGTCCATTTTTTATGCAAAAAATCGTATATGCTTCATGCAAAAAATTAAATGAGCTAAGCATCGTTAATTTTTCATGCCAAAAAATTTTTTATGCAAAAAAATAATGGACTATATATACATCGCCTTTTTTCCATGAAAAAAAAAATTTGACGAAAAAATTAAATGGAGTCCATCCACATCGTCCATTTTTTATGCAAATAATCGTATATGCTTCATGCAAAAAATTAAATGCGCTAAGCATCGTTAATTTTTCATGCCAAAAAATTTTTTATGCAAAAAAATAATGGACTATATACATCGTCTTTTTTTCATGAAAAAAAAATTTGACGAAAAAATTAAATGGAGTCCACATCGTCAATTTATTATGCAAAAAATCGTATATGGTTCATGCAAAATATTAAATGCGCTAAGCATCGTTAATTTTTCATGCCAAAAAATTTTTTATGCAAAAAAATAATGGACTATACATCGTCTTTTTTTCATGAAAAAAAATTTGACGAAAAAATTAAATGGAGTCCACATCGTCAATTTATTATGCAAAAAATCGTATATGCTTCATGCAAAAAATGAAATGCGCTAAGCATCGTTAATTTTTCATGCCAAAAAATTTTTTATGCAAAAAAATAATGGACTATACATCGTCTTTTTTTCATGAAAAAAAATTTGACGAAAAAGTTAAATGGAGTCCACATCGTCCATTTTTTATGCAAAAAATCGTATATGCTTCATGCAAAAAATTAAATGAGCTAAGCATCGTTAATTTTTCATGCCAAAAAATTTTTTATGCAAAAAAATAATGGACTATATATACATCGCCTTTTTTCCATGAAAAAAAAAATTTGACGAAAAAATTAAATGGAGTCCATCCACATCGTCCATTTTTTATGCAAATAATCGTATATGCTTCATGCAAAAAATTAAATGCGCTAAGCATCGTTAATTTTTCATGCCAAAAAATTTTTTATGCAAAAAAATAATGGACTATACATCGTCTTTTTTTCATGAAAAAAAAATTTGACGAAAAAATTAAATGGAGTCCACATCGTCAATTTATTATGCAAAAAATCGTATATGGTTCATGCAAAATATTAAATGAGCTAAGCATCGTTAATTTTTCATGCCAAAAAATTTTTTATGCAAAAAAATAATGGACTATACATCGCCTTTTTTTCATGAAAAAAAAATTTGACGAAAAAATTAAATGGAGTCCACATCGTCCATTTTTTATGCAAATAATCGTATATGCTTCATGCAAAATATTAAATGAGCTAATCGTTAATTTTTCATGCCAAAAAATTTTTTATGCAAAAAAATAATGGACTATACATCGCCTTTTTTTTCATGAAAAAAAAAATTTGACGAAAAAATTAAATGGAGTCCACATCGTCCATTTTTTATACAAATAATCATATATGCTTCATGCAAAAAATTAAATGCGCTAAGCATCGTTAATTTTTCATGCCAAAAAATTTTTTATGCAAAAAAATAATGGACTATATATACATCGCCTTTTTTTCATGAAAAAAAAAATTTGACGAAAAAATTAAATGGAGTCCACATAGTCCATTTTTTAAGGAAATAATCGTATATGCTTCATGCAAAAAATTAAATGCGCTAAGCATCTTTAATTTTTCATGCCAAATAATTTTTTATGCAAAAAAATAATGGACTATACATCGTCTTTTTTTCATGAAAAAAAATTTGACGAAAAAATTAAATGGAGTCCACATCGTCCATTTTTTATGCAAATAATCGTATATGCTTCATGCAAAAAATTAAATGCGCTAAGCATCGTTAATTTTTCATGCCAAAAAATTTTTTATGCAAAAAAATAATGGACTATACATCGTCTTTTTTTCATGAAAAAAAATTTGACGAAAAAATTAAATGGAGTCCACATCGTCAATTTATTATGCAAAAAATCGTATATGCTTCATGCAAAAAATTAAATGCGCTAAGCATCGTTAATTTTTCATGCCAAAAAATTTTTTATGCAAAAAAATAATGGACTATACATCGTCTTTTTTTCATGAAAAAAAATTTGACGAAAAAGTTAAATGGAGTCCACATCGTCCATTTTTTATGCAAAAAATCGTATATGCTTCATGCAAAAAATTAAATGCGCTAAGCATCGTTAATTTTTCATGCCAAAAAATTTTTTATGCAAAAAAATAATGGACTATTATACATCGTCTTTTTTTCATGAAAAAAAAATTTGACGAAAAAATTAAATTGAGTCCACATCGTCAATTTTTTATGCAAAAAATCGTATATGCTTCATGCAAAAAATTAAATGAGCTAAGCATCGTTAATTTTTCATGCCAAAAAATTTTTTATGCAAAAAAATAATGGACTATTATACATCGCCTTTTTTCATGAAAAAAAAATTTGACGAAAAAATTAAATGGAGTCCACATCGTCCATTTTTTATGCAAATAATCGTATATGCTTCATGCAAAAAATTAAATGCGCTAAGCATCGTTAATTTTTCATGCCAAAAAATTTTTAATGCAAAAAAATAATGGACTATACATCGCATTTTTTTCATGAAAAAAAATTTGACGAAAAAATTAAATGGAGTCCACATCGTCAATTTATTATGCAAAAAATCGTATATGATTCATGCAAAAAATTAAATGAGCTAAGCATCGTTAATTTTTCATGCCAAAAAATTTTTAATGCAAAAAAATAATGGACTATGATCGCCTTTTTTTCATGAAAAAAAAATTTGACGAAAAAATTAAATGGAGTCCACATCGTGAATTTATTATGCAAAAAATCGTATATGCTTCATGCAAAAAATTAAATGAGCGAAGCATCGTTAATTTTTCATGCTAAATAATTTTTTATGCGAAAAAATAATGGACTATACATCGTCTTTTTTTCATGAAAAAAAATTTGACGAAAAAATTAAATGGAGTCCACATCGTCAATTTATTATGCAAAAAATCGTATATGCTTCATGCAAAAAATTCAATGCGCTAAGCATCGTTAATTTTTCATGCCAAAAAATTTTTTATGGAAAAAAATAATGGACTATACATCGTCTTTTTTTCATGAAAAAAAATTTGACGAAAAAATTAAATGGAGTCCACATCGTCCATTTTTTATGCAAATAATCGTATATGCTTCATGCAAAAAATTAAATGCGCTAAGCATCGTTAATTTTTCATGCCAAAAAATTTTTTATGCAAAAAAATAATGGACTATATACATCGTCTTTTTTTCATGAAAAAAAAATTTGACGAAAAAATTAAATGGAGTCCACATCGTCAATTTATTATACAAAAAATCGTATATGGTTCATGCAAAATATTAAATGCGCTAAGCATCGTTAATTTTTCATGCCAAAAAATTTTTTATGCAAAAAAATAATGGACTATATATACATCGCCTTTTTTTCATGAAAAAAAAATTTGACGAAAAAATTAAATGGAGTCCACATCGTCAATTTATTATGCAAAAAATCGTATATGGTTCATGCAAAATATTAAATGAGCTAAGCATCGTTAATTTTTCATGCCAAAAAATTTTTTATGCAAAAAAATAATGGACTATACATCGCCTTTTTTTCATGAAAAAAAAATTTGACGAAAAAATTAAATGGAGTCCACATCGTCCATTTTTTATGCAAATAATCGTATATGCTTCATGCAAAATATTAAATGAGCTAATCGTTAATTTTTCATGCCAAAAAATTTTTTATGCAAAAAAATAATGGACTATACATCGCCTTTTTTTTCATGAAAAAAAAAATTTGACGAAAAAATTAAATGGAGTCCACATCGTCCATTTTTTATACAAATAATCATATATGCTTCATGCAAAAAATTAAATGCGCTAAGCATCGTTAATTTTTCATGCCAAAAAATTTTTTATGCAAAAAAATAATGGACTATATATACATCGCCTTTTTTTCATGAAAAAAAAAATTTGACGAAAAAATTAAATGGAGTCCACATAGTCCATTTTTTAAGGAAATAATCGTATATGCTTCATGCAAAAAATTAAATGCGCTAAGCATCTTTAATTTTTCATGCCAAATAATTTTTTATGCAAAAAAATAATGGACTATACATCGTCTTTTTTTCATGAAAAAAAATTTGACGAAAAAATTAAATGGAGTCCACATCGTCCATTTTTTATGCAAATAATCGTATATGCTTCATGCAAAAAATTAAATGCGCTAAGCATCGTTAATTTTTCATGCCAAAAAATTTTTTATGCAAAAAAATAATGGACTATACATCGTCTTTTTTTCATGAAAAAAAATTTGACGAAAAAATTAAATGGAGTCCACATCGTCAATTTATTATGCAAAAAATCGTATATGCTTCATGCAAAAAATTAAATGCGCTAAGCATCGTTAATTTTTCATGCCAAAAAATTTTTTATGCAAAAAAATAATGGACTATACATCGTCTTTTTTTCATGAAAAAAAATTTGACGAAAAAGTTAAATGGAGTCCACATCGTCCATTTTTTATGCAAAAAATCGTATATGCTTCATGCAAAAAATTAAATGCGCTAAGCATCGTTAATTTTTCATGCCAAAAAATTTTTTATGCAAAAAAATAATGGACTATTATACATCGTCTTTTTTTCATGAAAAAAATATTTGACGAAAAAATTAAATTGAGTCCACATCGTCAATTTTTTATGCAAAAAATCGTATATGCTTCATGCAAAAAATTAAATGAGCTAAGCATCGTTAATTTTTCATGCCAAAAAATTTTTTATGCAAAAAAATAATGGACTATTATACATCGCCTTTTTTCATGAAAAAAAAATTTTACGAAAAAATTAAATGGAGTCCACATCGTCCATTTTTTATGCAAATAATCGTATATGCTTCATGCAAAAAATTAAATGCGCTAAGCATCGTTAATTTTTCATGCCAAAAAATTTTTAATGCAAAAAAATAATGGACTATACATCGCATTTTTTTCATGAAAAAAAATTTGACGAAAAAATTAAATGGAGTCCACATCGTCAATTTATTATGCAAAAAATCGTATATGATTCATGCAAAAAATTAAATGAGCTAAGCATCGTTAATTTTTCATGCCAAAAAATTTTTAATGCAAAAAAATAATGGACTATGATCGCCTTTTTTTTCTGAAAAAAAAATTTGACGAAAAAATTAAATGGAGTCCACATCGTGAATTTATTATGCAAAAAATCGTATATGCTTCATGCAAAAAATTAAATGAGCGAAGCATCGTTAATTTTTCATGCTAAATAATTTTTTATGCGAAAAAATAATGGACTATACATCGTCTTTTTTTCATGAAAAAAAATTTGACGAAAAAATTAAATGGAGTCCACATCGTCAATTTATTATGCAAAAAATCGTATATGCTTCATGCAAAAAATTCAATGCGCTAAGCATCGTTAATTTTTCATGCCAAAAAATTTTTTATGGAAAAAAATAATGGACTATACATCGTCTTTTTTTCATGAAAAAAAATTTGACGAAAAAATTAAATGGAGTCCACATCGTCCATTTTTTATGCAAATAATCGTATATGCTTCATGCAAAAAATTAAATGCGCTAAGCATCGTTAATTTTTCATGCCAAAAAATTTTTTATGCAAAAAAATAATGGACTATACATCGTCTTTTTTTCATGAAAAAAAATTTGACGAAAAAATTAAATGGAGTCCACATCGTCCATTTTTTATGCAAATAGTCGTATATGCTTTATGCAAAATATTAAATGAGCTAAGCATCGTTAATTTTTCATGCCAAAAAATTTTTTATGCAAAAAAATAATGGACTATAATCGTCTTTTTTTTATGAAAAAAAATTTGACGAAAAAATTAAATGGAGTCCACATCGTCCATTTTTTATGCAAATAATCGTATATGCTTCATGCAAAAAATTAAATGCGCTAAGCATCGTTAATTTTTCATGCCAAAAATTTTTTATGGAAAAAAATAATGGACTATACATCGTCTTTTTTTCATGAAAAAAAAATTTGACGAAAAAATTAAATGGAGTCCACATCGTCCATTTTTATGCAAATAATCGTATATGCTTCATGCAAAAAATTAAATGCGCTAAGCATCGTTAATTTTTCATGCCAAAAAATTTTTTATGCAAAAAAATAATGGACTATATACATCGCCTTTTTTTCATGAAAAAAAAAAATTTGACGAAAAAATTAAATGGAGTCCACATCGTCCATTTTTTATGCAAATAATCGTATATGCTTCATGCAAAAAATTAAATGCGCTGAGCATCGTTAATTTTTCATGCCAAAAAATTTTTTATGCAAAAAAATAATGGACTATACATCGTCTTTTTTTTATGAAAAAAAATTTGACGAAAAAATTAAATGGAGTCCACATCGTCAATTTTTTATGCAAAAAATCGTATATGATTCATGCAAAAAATTAAATGAGCTAAGCATCGTTAATTTTTCATGCCAAAAAATTTTTTATGCAAAAAAATAATGGACTATAATCGTCTTTTTTTTATGAAAAAAAATTTGACGAAAAAATTAAATGGAGTCCACATCGTCCATTTTTTATGCAAATAATCGTATATGCTTCATGCAAAAAATTAAATGCGCTAAGCATCGTTAATTTTTCATGCCAAAAATTTTTTATGGAAAAAAATAATGGACTATACATCGTCTTTTTTTCATGAAAAAAAAATT
The DNA here is from genome assembly GCA_936439885.1 of Nowickia ferox. Classification (NCBI taxonomy): domain Eukaryota; kingdom Metazoa; phylum Arthropoda; class Insecta; order Diptera; family Tachinidae; genus Nowickia; species Nowickia ferox. The sequence continues at coordinate 8,962,730 of OW387027.1, read as the reverse complement.
TGACGAAAAAATTAAATGGAGTCCACATCGTCCATTTTTATGCAAATAATCGTATATGCTTCATGCAAAAAATTAAATGCGCTAAGCATCGTTAATTTTTCATGCCAAAAAATTTTTTATGCAAAAAAATAATGGACTATATACATCGCCTTTTTTTCATGAAAAAAAAAAATTTGACGAAAAAATTAAATGGAGTCCACATCGTCCATTTTTTATGCAAATAATCGTATATGCTTCATGCAAAAAATTAAATGCGCTGAGCATCGTTAATTTTTCATGCCAAAAAATTTTTTATGCAAAAAAATAATGGACTATACATCGTCTTTTTTTCATGAAAAAAAATTTGACGAAAAAATTAAATGGAGTCCACATCGTCCATTTTTTATGCAAATAGTCGTATATGCTTTATGCAAAATATTAAATGAGCTAAGCATCGTTAATTTTTCATGCCAAAAAATTTTTTATGCAAAAAAATAATGGACTATACATCGTCTTTTTTTTATGAAAAAAAATTTGACGAAAAAATTAAATGGAGTCCACATCGTCAATTTTTTATGCAAAAAATCGTATATGATTCATGCAAAAAATTAAATGAGCTAAGCATCGTTAATTTTTCATGCCAAAAAATTTTTTATGCAAAAAAATAATGGACTATACATCGTCTTTTTTTTATGAAAAAAAATTTGACGAAAAAATTAAATGGAGTCCACATCGTCAATTTATTATGCAAAAAATCGTATATGATTCATGCAAAAAATTAAATGAGCTAAGCATCGTTAATTTTTCATGCCAAAAAATTTTTAATGCAAAAAAATAATGGACTATGCATCGCCTTTTTTTCATGAAAAAAAAATTTGACGAAAAAATTAAATGGAGTCCACATCGTGAATTTATTATGCAAAAAATCGTATATGCTTCATGCAAAAAATTAAATGAGCGAAGCATCGTTAATTTTTCATGCTAAATAATTTTTTATGCGAAAAAATAATGGACTATACATCGTCTTTTTTTCATGAAAAAAAATTTGACGAAAAAATTAAATGGAGTCCACATCGTCAATTTATTATGCAAAAAATCGTATATGCTTCATGCAAAAAATATTAAATGAGCTAATTTTGTTAATTTTTCATGCCAAAAAATTTTTTATGCAAAAAAATAATGGACTATACATCGCCTTTTTTTCATGAAAAAAAAAATTTGACGAAAAAATTAAATGGAGTCCACATCGTCCATTTTTTATACAAATAATCGTATATGCTTCATGCAAAAAATTAAATGCGCTAAGCATCGTTAATTTTTCATGCCAAAAAATTTTTTATGCAAAAAAATAATGGACTATCGCCTAATCGCCTTTTTTTCATGAAAAAAAAATTTGACGTAAAAATTAAATGGAGTCCACATCGTCAATTTTTTATGCAAAAAATCGTATATGCTTCATGCAAAAAATTAAATGAGCTAAGCATCGTTAATTTTTCATGCCAAAAAATTTTTTATGCAAAAAAATAATGGACTATTATACATCGTCTTTTTTTCATGAAAAAAAAAATTTGACGAAAAAATTAAATGGAGTCCACATCGTCCATTTTTTATGCAAATAATCGTATATGCTTCATGCAAAAAATTAAATGCGCTAAGCATCGTTAATTTTTCATGCCAAAAAATTTTTAATGCAAAAAAATAATGGACTATACATCGCATTTTTTTTCATGAAAAAAAAAATTTGACGAAAAAATTAAATGGAGTCCACATCGTCCATTTTTTATGCAAATAGTCGTATATGCTTTATGCAAAATATTAAATGAGCTAAGCATCGTTAATTTTTCATGCCAAAAAATTTTTTATGCAAAAAAATAATGGATTATACATCGTCTTTTTTTCATGAAAAAAAAATTTGACGAAAAAATTAAATGGAGTCCACATCGTCCATTTTTTATGCAAATAATCGTATATGCTTCATGCAAAAAATTAAATGAGCTAAGCATCGTTAATTTTTCATGCCAAAAAATTTTTTATGCAAAAAAATAATGGACTATACATTGTCTTTTTTTCATAAAAAAAATTTGACGAAAAAATTAAATGGAGTCCACATCGTCCATTTTTTATGCAAAAAATCGTATATGCTTCATGCAAAAAATTCAATGCGCTAAGCATCGTTAATTTTTCATGCCAAAAAATTTTTTATGGAAAAAAATAATGGACTATACATCGTCTTTTTTTCATGAAAAAAAATTTGACGAAAAAATTAAATGGAGTCCACATCGTCCATTTTTTATGCAAATAATCGTATATGCTTCATGCAAAAAATTAAATGCGCTAAGCATCGTTAATTTTTCATGCCAAAAAATTTTTTATGCAAAAAAATAATGGACTATACATCGTCTTTTTTTCATGAAAAAAAATTTGACGAAAAAATTAAATGGAGTCCACATCGTCCATTTTTTATGCAAATAGTCGTATATGCTTTATGCAAAATATTAAATGAGCTAAGCATCGTTAATTTTTCATGCCAAAAAATTTTTTATGCAAAAAAATAATGGACTATACATCGTCTTTTTTTTATGAAAAAAAATTTGACGAAAAAATTAAATGGAGTCCACATCGTCCATTTTTTATGCAAATAATCGTATATGCTTCATGCAAAAAATTAAATGCGCTAAGCATCGTTAATTTTTCATGCCAAAAATTTTTTATGGAAAAAAATAATGGACTATACATCGTCTTTTTTTCATGAAAAAAAATTTGACGAAAAAATTAAATGGAGTCCACATCGTCCATTTTTATGCAAATAATCGTATATGCTTCATGCAAAAAATTAAATGCGCTAAGCATCGTTAATTTTTCATGCCAAAAAATTTTTTATGCAAAAAAATAATGGACTATATACATCGCCTTTTTTTCATGAAAAAAAAAAATTTGACGAAAAAATTAAATGGAGTCCACATCGTCCATTTTTTATGCAAATAATCGTATATGCTTCATGCAAAAAATTAAATGCGCTGAGCATCGTTAATTTTTCATGCCAAAAAATTTTTTATGCAAAAAAATAATGGACTATACATCGTCTTTTTTTCATGAAAAAAAATTTGACGAAAAAATTAAATGGAGTCCACATCGTCCATTTTTTATGCAAATAGTCGTATATGCTTTATGCAAAATATTAAATGAGCTAAGCATCGTTAATTTTTCATGCCAAAAAATTTTTTATGCAAAAAAATAATGGACTATACATCGTCTTTTTTTTATGAAAAAAAATTTTACGAAAAAATTAAATGGAGTCCACATCGTCAATTTTTTATGCAAAAAATCGTATATGCTTCATGCAAAAAATTAAATGAGCGAAGCATCGTTAATTTTTCATGCTAAATAATTTTTTATGCGAAAAAATAATGGACTATACATCGCCTTTTTTTCATGAAAAAAAAATTTGACGAAAAAATTAAATGGAGTCCACATCGTCAATTTATTATGCAAAAAATCGTATATGCTTCATGCAAAAAATTAAATGAGCTAAGCATCGTTAATTTTTCATGCCAAAAAATTTTTTATGCAAAAAAATAATGGACTATACATTGTCTTTTTTTCATAAAAAAAATTTGACGAAAAAATTAAATGGAGTCCACATCGTCCATTTTTTATGCAAAAAATCGTATATGCTTCATGCAAAAAATTAAATGCGCTAAGCATCGTTAATTTTTCATGCCAAAAAATTTTTTATGGAAAAAAATAATGGACTATACATCGTCTTTTTTTCATGAAAAAAAATTTGACGAAAAAATTAAATGGAGTCCACATCGTCCATTTTTTATGCAAATAATCGTATATGCTTCATGCAAAAAATTAAATGCGCTAAGCATCGTTAATTTTTCATGCCAAAAAATTTTTTATGCAAAAAAATAATGGACTATACATCGTCTTTTTTTCATGAAAAAAAATTTGACGAAAAAATTAAATGGAGTCCACATCGTCCATTTTTTATGCAAATAGTCGTATATGCTTTATGCAAAATATTAAATGAGCTAAGCATCGTTAATTTTTCATGCCAAAAAATTTTTTATGCAAAAAAATAATGGACTATACATCGTCTTTTTTTTATGAAAAAAAATTTGACGAAAAAATTAAATGGAGTCCACATCGTCCATTTTTTATGCAAATAATCGTATATGCTTCATGCAAAAAATTAAATGCGCTAAGCATCGTTAATTTTTCATGCCAAAAATTTTTTATGGAAAAAAAAATAATGGACTATACATCGTCTTTTTTTCATGAAAAAAAATTTGACGAAAAAATTAAATGGAGTCCACATCGTCCATTTTTATGCAAATAATCGTATATGCTTCATGCAAAAAATTAAATGCGCTAAGCATCGTTAATTTTTCATGCCAAAAAATTTTTTATGCAAAAAAATAATGGACTATATACATCGCCTTTTTTTCATGAAAAAAAAAATTTGACGAAAAAATTAAATGGAGTCCACATCGTCCATTTTTTATGCAAATAATCGTATATGCTTCATGCAAAAAATTAAATGCGCTGAGCATCGTTAATTTTTCATGGCAAAAAATTTTTTATGCAAAAAAATAATGGACTATACATCGTCTTTTTTTCATGAAAAAAAATTTGACGAAAAAATTAAATGGAGTCCACATCGTCCATTTTTTATGCAAATAGTCGTATATGCTTTATGCAAAATATTAAATGAGCTAAGCATCGTTAATTTTTCATGCCAAAAATTTTTTATGCAAAAAAATAATGGACTATTATACATCGTCTTTTTTTTATGAAAAAAAATTTGACGAAAAAATTAAATGGAGTCCACATCGTCCATTTTTTATGCAAATAATCGTATATGCTTCATGCAAAAAATTAAATGCGCTAAGCATCGTTAATTTTTCATGCCAAAAATTTTTTATGGAAAAAAATAATGGACTATACATCGTCTTTTTTTCATGAAAAAAAATTTGACGAAAAAATTAAATGGAGTCCACATCGTCCATTTTTTATGAAAATAATCGTATATGCTTCATGCAAAAAATTAAATGCGCTAAGCATCGTTAATTTTTCATGCCAAAAAATTTTTTATGCAAAAAAATAATGGACTTATACATCGTCTTTTTTTCATTAAAAAAAAATTTGACGAAAAAATTAAATGGAGTCCACATCGTCAATTTATTATGCAAAAAATCGTATATGCTTCATGCAAAAAATTAAATGAGCTAAGCATCGTTAATTTTTCATGCCAAAAAATTTTTTATGCAAAAAAATAATGGACTATACATCGCCTTTTTTTCATGAAAAAAAAACTTGACGAAAAAATTAAATGGAGTCCACATCGTCCATTTTTTATGCAAAAAATCGTATATGGTTCATGCAAAATATTAAATGAGCTAGGCATCGTTAATTTTGCATGGCAAAAAATTTTTTATGCAAAAAAATAATGGACTATATCGTCTTTTTTTCATGAAAAAAAAATTTGACGAAAAAATTAAATGGAGTCCACATCGTCAATTTATTATGCAAAAAATCGTATATGCTTCATGCAAAAAATTAAATGAGCTAAGCATCGTTAATTTTTCATGCCAAAAAATTTTTTATGCAAAAAAATAATGGACATACATCGTCTTTTTTTCATGAAAAAAAATTTGACGAAAAAATTAAATGGAGTCGACATCGTCCATTTTTTATGCAAATAATCGTATATGCTTCATGCAAAAAATTAAATGCGCTAAGCATCTTTAATTTTTCATGTCAAATAATTTTTTATGCAAAAAAATAATGGACATACATCGTCTTTTTTTCATGAAAAAAAATTTGACGAAAAAATTAAATGGAGTCGACATCGTCCATTTTTTATGCAAATAATCGTATATGCTTCATGCAAAAAATTAAATGCGCTAAGCATCGTTAATTTTTCATGCCAAAAAATTTTTTATGCAAAAAAATAATGGACTATACATCGTCTTTTTTTCATGAAAAAAAATTTGACGAAAAAATTAAATGGAGTCCACATCGTCAATTTATTATGCAAAAAATCGTTTATGCTTCATGCAAAAAATTAAATGCGCTAAGCATCGTTAATTTTTCATGCCAAACAATTTTTTATGCAAACAAATAATGGACTATACATCGCCTTTTTTTCATGAAAAAAAAAATTTGACGAAAAAATTAAATGGAGTCCACATCGTCCATTTTTTATGCAAAAAATCGTATATGGTTCATGCCAAATATTAAATGAGCTAAGCATCGTTAATTTTTCATGCAAAAAAATTTTTTTTTCATGAAAAAAAAATTTGACGAAAAAATTAAATGGAGTCCACATCGTCAATTTATTATGCAAAAAATCGTATATGCTTCATGCAAAAAATTAAATGAGCTAAGCATCGTTAATTTTTCATGCCAAAAAATTTTTTATGCAAAAAAATAATGGACTATACATCGCCTTTTTTTCATGAAAAAAAAATTTGACGAAAAAATTAAATGGAGTCCACATCGTCCATTTTTTATGCAAATAATCGTATATGCTTCATGCAAAATATTAAATGAGCTAAGCATCGTTAATTTTTCATGCCAAAAAATTTTTTATGCAAAAAAATAATGGACGTCTTCGTCTTTTTTCATGAAAAAAAATTTGACGATAAAATTAAATTGACTCCACATCGTCAATGTTTTATGCAAAAAATCGTATATGCTTCATGCAATAAATTAAATGCGCTAAGCATCGTTAATTTTTCATGCCAAAAAATTTTTTATTCAAAAAAATAATAGACTATACATCGCCTTTTTTCATGAAAAAAAAAATTTGACGAAAAAATTAAATGGAGTCCACATCGTCCATTTTTTATGCAAATAACCGTATATGCTTCATGCAAAAAATTAAATGCGCTAAGCATCGTTAATTTTTCATGCCAAACAATTTTTTATGCAAAAAAATAATGGACTATACATCGTCTTTTTTTCATGAAAAAAAAAATTTGACGAAAAAATTAAATGGAGTCCACATCGTCCATTTTTTATGCAAATAATCGTATATGCTTCATGCAAAAAATTAAATGCGCTAAGCATCGTTAATTTTTCATGCCAAAAAATTTTTTATGCAAAAAAATAATGGACTATACATCGTCTTTTTTTCATGAAAAAAAAATTTTACGAAAAAATTAAATGGAGTCCACATCGTCAATTTATTATGCAAAAAATCGTTTATGCTTCATGCAAAAAATTAAATGAGCTAAGCATCGTTAATTTTTCATGCCAAAAAATTTTTTATGCAAAAAAATAATGGACTATACATCGCCTTTTTTCGTGAAAAAAAAATTTGACGAAAAAATTAAATGGAGTCCACATCGTCCATTTTTTATGCAAATAATCGTATATGCTTCATGCAAAAAATTAAATGCGCTAAGCATCGTTAATTTTTCATGCCAAATAATTTTTTATGCAAAAAAATAATGGACTATACATAGCCTTTTTTTCATGAAAAAAAAAAATTTGACGAAAAAATTAAATGGATTCCATATCGTCCATTTTTTATGCAAATAATCGTATATGCTTCATGCAAAAAATTAAATGCGCTAAAAAATTTGACGAAAAAATTAAATGGAGTCCACATCGTCCATTTTTTATGCAAATAACCGTATATGCTTCATGCAAAAAATTAAATGAGCTAAGCATCGTTAATTTTTCATGGCAAAAAATTTTTTATGCAAAAAAATAATGGACTATACATCGGCTTTTTTTCATGAAAAAAAAAATTTGACGAAAAAATTAAATGGAGTCCACATCGTCCATTTTTTATGCAAATAATCGTATATGCTTCATGCAAAAAATTAAATGCGCTAAGCATCGTTAATTTTTCATGCGAAAAAATTTTTTATGCAAAAAAATAATGGACTATATATACATCGCCTTTTTTTCATGAAAAAAAAAAAAATTTGACGAAAAAATTAAATGGAGTCCACATCGTCAATTTATTATGCAAAAAATCGTTGATTTTTCATGGAAAATATTAAATGAGCTAAGCATCGTTAATTTTTCATGCCAAAAAATTTTTTATGCAAAAAAATAATGGACTATACATCGCCTTTTTTTCATGAAAAAAAAAATTTGACGAAAAAATTAAATGGAGTCCACATCGTCCCTTTTTTATGCAAATAATCGTATATGCTTCATTCAAAAAATTAAATGCGCTAAGCATCGTTAATTTTTCATGCCAAAAAATTTTTTATGCAAAAAAATAATGGACTATACATCGCCTTTTTTTCATGAAAAAAAAAAATTTGACGAAAAAATTAAATGGAGTCCACATCGTCCATTTTTTATGCAAATAATCGTATATGCTTCATGCAAAAAATTAAATGCGCTAAGCATCGTTAATTTTTCATGCCAAAAAATTTTTTATGCAAAATAATAATGGACTATACATCGTCTTTTTTTCATGAAAAAAAATTTGACGAAAAAATTAAATGGAGTCCACATCGTCCATTTTGTATGCAAAAAATCGTATATGGTTCATGCAAAATATTAAATGAGCTAAGCATCGTTAATTTTTCATGCCAAAAAATTTTTTATGCAAAAAAATAATGGACTATACATCGCCTTTTTTTCATGAAAAAAAAATTTGACGAAAAAATTAAATGGAGTCCACATCGTCCATTTTTTATGGAAATAATCGTATATGCTTCATGCAAAAAATTAAATGCGCTAAGCATCGTTAATTTTTCATGCCAAAAAATTTTTTATGCAAAAAAATAATGGACTATACATCGCCTTTTTTTCATGAAAAAAAAAAATTTGACGAAAAAATTAAATGGAGTCCTCCACATCGTCAATTTTTTATGCAAAAAATCGTATATGCTTCATGCAAAAAATTAAATGAGCTAAGCATCATTAATTTTTCATGCCAAAAAATTTTTTATGCAAAAAAATAATGGACTATACATCGCCTTTTTTTCATGAAAAAAAAAATTTGACGAAAAAATTAAATGGAGTCCACATCGTCAATTTTTTATGCAAAAAATCGTTGATTTTTCATGGAAAATATTAAATGAGCTAAGCATCGTTAATTTTTCATGCCAAAAAATTTTTTATGGAAAAAAATAATGGACTATACATCGCCGTTTTTCATGAAAAAAAAAATTTGACGAAAAAATTAAATGGAGTCCACATCGTCCATTTTTTATGCAAATAATCGTATATGCTTCATGCAAAATATTAAATGAGCTAAGCATCGTTAATTTTTCATGGCAAAAAATTTTTTATGCAAAAAAATAATGGACTATACATCGCCTTTTTTTCATGAAAAAAAATTTGACGAAAAAATTAAATGGAGTTCACATCGTCAATTTTTTATGCAAAAAATCGTATATGCTTCATGCAAAAAATTAAATGAGCTAAGCATCGTTAATTTTTCATGCCAAAAAATTTTTTATGCAAAAAAATAATGGACTATACATCGTCTTTTTTTCATGAAAAAAATTTGACAAAAAAATTAAATGGAGTCCACATCGTCAATTTTTTATGCAAAAAATTGTATATGCTTCATGCAAAAAATTAAATGAGCTAAGCATCGTTAATTTTTCATGCCAAAAAATTTTTTATGCAAAAAAATAATGGACTATACATCGTCTTTTTTTCATGAAAAAAAAATTTGACGAAAAAGTTAAATGGAGTCCACATCGTCAATTTATTATGCAAAAAATCGTATATGCTTCATGCAAAAAATTAAATGCGCTAAGCATCGTTAATTTTTCATGCCAAAAAATTTTTTATGCAAAAAAATAATGGACTATACATCGCCTTTTTTTCATGAAAAAAAAATTTGACGAAAAAATTAAATGGAGTCCACATCGTCAATTTTTTATGCAAAAAATCGTATATGCTTCATGCAAAAAATTAAATGAGCTAAGCATCGTTAATTTTTCTTGCCAAAAAATTTTTTATGCAAAAAAATAATGGACTATACATCGCCTTTTTTTTCATGAAAAAAAAATTTGACGAAAAAATTAAATGGAGTCCACATCGTCCATTTTTTATGCAAATAATCGTATATGCTTCATGCAAAAAATTAAATGCGCTAAGCATCGTTAACTTTTCATGCCAAAAAGTTTTTTATGCAAAAAAATAATGGACTATATATACATCGTCTTTTTTTCATGAAAAAAAAAATTTTACGAAAAAATTAAATGGAGTCCACATCGTCCATTTTTTATGCAAAAAATCGTATATGGTTTATGCAAAATATTAAATGAGCTAAGCATCGTTAATTTTTCATGCCAAAAAATTTTTTATGCAAAAAAATAATGGACTATATATACATCGCCTTTTTTTTCATGAAAAAAAAAATTTGACGAAAAAATTAAATGGAGTTCACATCGTTCATTTTTTATGCAAATAATCGTATATGCTTCATGCAAAAAATTAAATGCGCTAAGCATCGTTAATTTTTCATGCCAAAAAATTTTTTATGCAAAAAAATAATGGACTATACATCGCCTTTTTTTCATGAAAAAAAAAATTTGACGAAAAAATTAAATGGAGTCCACATTGTCCATTTTTTATGCAAATAATCGTATATGCTTCATGCAAAAAATTAAATGCGCTAAGCATCGTTAATTTTTCATGCCAAAAAATTTTTTATGCAAAAAAATAATGGACTATACATCGTCTTTTTTTCATGAAAAAAAAATTTTACGAAAAAATTAAATGGAGTCCACATCGTCAATTTTTTATGCAAAAAATCGTTGATTTTTAATGGAAAATATTAAATGAGCTAAGCATCGTTAATTTTTCATGCCAAACAATTTTTTATGCAAAAAAATAATGGACTATACATCGCCTTTTTTTCATGAAAAAAAAAATTTGACGAAAAAATTAAATGCAGTCCACATCGTCCATTTTTTATGCAAATAATCGTATATGCTTCATGCAAAAAATTAAATGCGCTAAGCATCGTTAATTTTTCATGCCAAAAAATTTTTTATGCAAAAAAATAATGGACTATACATCTTTTTTTTCATGAAAAAAAATTTGACGAAAAAATTAAATGGAGTCCACATCGTCCATTTTTTATGCAAAAAATCGTATATGGTTCATGCAAAATATTAAATGAGCTAAGCATCGTTAATTTTTCATGCCAAAAATTTTTTTATGCAAAAAAATAATGGACTATATATAATACATCGCCTTTTTTTCATGAAAAAAAATTTGACGAAAAAATTAAATGGTGTCCACATCGTCAATTTTTTATGGAAAAAATCGTATATGCTTTATGCAAAAAATTAAATGCGCTAAGCATCGTTAATTTTTCATGCCAAAAAATTTTTTCATGAAAAAAAATTTGACGAAAAAATTAAATGGAGTTCACATCGTCAATTTTTTATGCAAACAATCGTATATGCTTCATGCAAAAAATTAAATGCGCTAAGCATCGTTAATTTTTCATGCCAAAAAATTTTTATGCACTAAAATAATGGACTATACATCGTCTTTTTTTCATGAAATAAATTGATTAAAAAAATAAATGGAGTCCACATCGTCCATTTTGTATGCAAAAAATCGTATATGCTTCATGCAAAAAATTGAATGCGCTAAGCATCGTTAATTTTTCATGCCAAAAAATTTTTTATGCAAAAAAAATAATGGACTATACATATCCTTTTTTCATGAAAAAAAAATTTGACGTAAAAATTAAATGGAGTCCACATCGTCAATTTTTTAAGCAAAAAATTTTTGATTTTTCATGCAAAATATTAAATGAGCTAAGCATCGTTAATTTTTCATGGCAAAAAATTTTTTATGCAATAAAATAATGGACTATACATCGTCTTTTTTTTCATGAAAAAAAATTTGACGAAATAATTAAATGGAGTCCACATCGTCAATTTTTTATGGAAAAAATCGTATATGCTTCATCCAAAAAGTTAAATGCGCTAAGCATCGTTAATATTTCATGCCAAAAATTTTTTATGCAAAAAAATAATGGACACATACATCGTCTTTTTTTCATGAAAAAAAAAATTTGACGAAAAAATTAAATGGAGTCCACATCGTCATTTTTTATGGAAAAAATCGTATATGCTTTATGCAAAAGATTAAATGCGCTAAGCATCGTTAATTTTTCATGCCAAAAAATTTTTATGCACTAAAATAATGGACTAACATCGTCTTTTTTTCATGAAATAAATTGATTAAAAAAATAAATGGAGTCCACATCGTCCATTTTGTATGCAAAAAATCATATATACTTCATGCAAAAAATTAAATGCGCTAAGCATCGTTAATTTTTCATGCCAAAAAAAATTTTTATGCAAAAAAATAATGGACTATACATCGTCTTTTTTTCATGAAAAAAAAAATTTGACGAAAAAATCAAATGGAGTCCACATCGTCAATTTTTTATGCAACAAATCGTATATGCTTAATGCAAAAAATTAAATGCGCTAAGCATCGTTAATTTTTCATGCCAAAAAAATTTTTATGCAAAACAATAATGGACTATATATACATCGTCTTTTTTTCATGAAAAAAAAATTTGACGAAAAAATTAAATGGAGTTCACATCGTCAATTTTTTATGCAACAAATCGTATATGCTTAATGCAAAAAATTAAATGCGCTAAGCATCGTTAATTTTTCATGCCAAAAAAATTTTTATGCAAAACAATAATGGACTATACATCGTCTTTTTTTTCATGAAAAAAAATTGAACTATACATCGTCTTTTTTTCATGGAAAAATTTTATGAAAAATTAAATGGAGTCCACATCGTCCTTTTTTTATGAAAAAAATCGACTATTTTTTATGCAAAAAATTAAATGGGCTAAGCATCGTTAATTTTTCATGCCAAAAAATTTTTTATGCAAAAAAAATTTGACGAAAAAATTAAATGGAGTCCACATCCACAAAAAATTATTATGCAAAATAATAATGGACTGACTATACATCGTCTTTTTTTCATGAAAAAAGAATTTGACGAAAAAATTAAATGGAGTCCACATCGTCCATTTTTTATGGAAAAAATCGTATATGCTTCATGCAAAAAATTAAATGCGCTAAGCATCGTTAATTTTTCATGCCAAAAAATTTTTTATGCAAAAAAATAATGGACTATACATCGTCTTTTTTTCATGAAAAAAAAATTTGACAAAAAAATTAAATGAGTCCACATCGTCAATTTTTTATGCAAAAAATCGTTGATTTTTCATGGAAAATATTAAATGAGCTAAGCATCGTTAATTTTTCATGCCAAAAAATTTTTTATGCAAAAAAATAATGAACTATACATCGTCTTTTTTTCATGAAAAAAAATTTGACGAAAAAATTAAATGGAGTCCACATCGTCAATTTTTTATGCAAATAATCGTATATGCTTCATGCAAAAAATTAAATGCGCTAAGCATCGTTAATTTTTCATGGCAAAAAATTTTTTATGCAAAAAAATAATGGATCATCTTTTTTTTATTTCATGAAAGAGTTATTAAAAAATTTAATGAAGTTCAGATCGTCAATTTTTTCATGAAAAAAAATTTTACGAAAAAATTAAATGGAGTCCGCATCGTCTATTTCTATGCAAAAAATCGTCTATTTTTCATGCAAAAAATTAAAAGACCTCAGCATCGTTCATTTTTCATGGCAAAAAATTTTTTATGCAAAAAAATAATGGACTATATATACATCGTCTCATTTTTCATAAAAAAATTTTTTTATGAAAAAAAAGACGATTAAATGCGCTTAGCATCGTTAATTTTTCATGCCAAAAATTTTTTATGCAAATAAAAATAATGGACTATACATCGTGTCATTTTTCATAAAAAAATTTTTTTATGAAAAAAAAGACGATTAAATGCGCTTAGCATCGTTCATTTTTCATGCCAAAAATTTTTTATGCAAATAAAAATAATGGACTATACATTGTCTTTTTTTCATTAAAAACTTAAATGGAGTCCACATCGTCAATGTTTTATGCAAAAAATCGTCTTTTTTCTATGAAAAATAGACGATGTATAGTCCATTTTATTTTAGGCATGAAGAGTAGACGATGTAGAGTCGATTTTATTTTTGGCATGAAAAATAGACGATGTACAGTCCAATAAATTTTTTTTTAGAATTTTTTTTTCGTGAAAAAACAACCAAGAAATCAATGTGTGTGCGATCAATGTGTAAAATATTTTCTCTCTATGTAGTAAATGTTCTGGACAAGTTTATGCATATGCATAAATGTATTTAAAGAAGCTTCAAATAGGGACTTCCGAACTTTTAAAGTTGAAGGTTCAAATGTCGAATTAGCTCTCATTGTTTTGCTCTCGTTTGCTAAATAGCACCTGAGTTTGGATAGGATTAGATTATATAGAAATCAATGACACAGTAAGATAGGAAGTGCTTACAAATTTTCATATGTCTGGTAAACACTTGTTCAATATTCAAGACAAAAAGTTGGGTATGATACTCGTACTTTATGTAACAAAAAATGAGTAAAATAAAAGTTTACTATGATTATATGAAAAAGAGAAGCAAATTAAGTTAAATGGCAAAAATATGGTGCACAGACGATAATGATTATCATTATTAATATCTATGAAATGATGCTTGCCATGTTAAATTTTTTGCGTCTATAGCGTGCCGACGAACAATATTTAAATTTATAAATTATTATTATGTGCCATTACATTGTTGTTGTGTCCTAAATTTATAAAATAATTTAGAAAAGGGATTACAAATACTGTGTAGTCATGCTCAATTGGCATTTAGTATTTAAAAAGTTTGTTAAACAAAGGCTTTAAATTTTTGTCCAACAAATGCAAAAACATGACAGCAGATATTTTCAAGCATAATACAACTTTCCAAACAACAAAATGTTGCTATATACTGATAAGGTCAATAATAACACATAAATACTAGTAAGAACAAAACACAGTGGCGTCGAATATGAAAGTACATTAAATCGAAATGGATAAAGAATTTCCCTAAAATAATTTTTGTAGAAAAGCATATTAGAAAAGTTGAGACAGGGGTCTACCCTGTCTTTCGAAACGAAAGAAAATGCTTTCGAATTTGTATGTTATGAACATTACAATTCGAAACCATTTCCTTTCGTTGCAAATTAGAGAGTAGACCCCCAGAACTGTTCATTAAATTACAACAGTAAACTTGTCTAAATGACAGTTCAAATAATATCTGCTTGATGGAAGCAATAAAAATGTTATTCCATTTTATTTTGTTGGAAAGTACATACATAGATATTGATTGTTGTTGCTTTATATGTATATTCATTTTCCTTATTAAATTTAAATTTTAATAGATTTATGGCGTTTTAAAGTAGTTGCTTGTTTTGCAATATGTATTTTCAACTAAAGTTTTAGTTTGTTTCAAGAATTTTCAACTATAAACATAAAGCATATTTTTTTCACTAAAATCATATTAAAAACTAAAAGGGAAACAAGAAGCAGCGGTAGCTGCAACATCAGCTGCTACTACGGACCAAGCACATGCATCTACATACACACTGCAATTCGAATACAAAGTATTCTTTTTTTATACAAAATAAAATAAAAAGCCAAGCAATTTTCTATGCATGAGTACTTATGAGTACAATGTGTAACAGAGTATAAATAAATACTCCTGGGAATTCATATTCCACCTTCTGGATATAAATAACATGAATGTGCATTCAAAACTCGTACATACTCGTAAAAGAAATAATATACATATGTCTATTTACCCAGCGGTCTTGAAAGCAACAAGTTCGATTCTCGAAAATTATTCTAAAGCTTTCTAGACATGACCAATATGCTTGATGTTTGATATACACATGCTGGATGATCCGTCAAGCATGCATTTTGAGTTTGTGCTATCAGCATCGTATGAATATCAAAAGCGAAAATTTAATTTTGAGTTTGCTTGGGTGTTGTCATTGATTTTTTTTTAATCTGATAGTTTTCCCCTAAAATTAATTTATTAATTATTAATTTAATTTTTATAACTTTCAAATAAAATTACCTACTGTACGTGTAACTTTTTTTCATCCGTCATTTTTGACAACCGCTCAACTTAAAATTTCGTTTAAAATATTTTTGTGCTTGAAGAGCAACCACAATAAACAAATCAAAACGTCATATCAAACAAACATGCGAATAATAAAAATTATTTGATTTTCCGTTAATCATCAAAATGTATTTTCACAAACACTACCACAATGCTTGATGAGCATTTTGATCGTGTACTATAGACCGCTTATTGGATGAAGAAGTTTTCAGCTGTTGAAACCCCTCCTTAGATTCATTGCACATATGTACAATGTGGGCCAAAAGAAATCACCTTATTGGAAGATGCTCTTATTTTTGTAAATGGCGGCCAATGTCAAATCTGACATTGGCCGATAGACAGATGTAGAATACAAGTGAACAAGCCATGGAGCGATACACTACCCAAGAACGCAGAATAATCGTGTCGTGGCGTTCCCGGGTCGCCTCATCTCTCGTTTTGGCGATTTACACTGGCCCGCAATATCGCTCGAATTAACTGTTCCAGTTCCAGACTTTTTTGTGGGGTTTTTGAAGTCCCGTATTTACGTGAACAAGCCGAGACCCTGGAAGCCTTCAAGGATAACTTTCGACACGAGTGCGAGAATCTGTCGCCCGAAGTTCGCGCCGAAGTGATGAAAATTGCCATAAAGGAGCAATCAATTGTGACGGCGTCCATTTGGCCGATATCATCTTCTCAATTTGACCAATAAAATTCTAAAGGTTCATATAAACATAATCAAAAAACAGAATCGAAGTTTTTCATCGGATGACTTCTTTTGGCCCACCTTGTATTAACGAAATTATATTTGTTAACTATTCTCCGACTTGTTCCAGAACTGTAGGGTTTATATACCGAATTCCTTGGTTGTGAAAAATTACACATTCTATTTATTCTTTTTATCAAATACGAATATAAAAGTACTTGCTTATACAGCAAGAACTTCAACGTAAAAGTCCTTTAAAAATACAATAAGATTTGAGGAAAAAAGCAAAAGAAATATATAAGATTTTAGTTAAATTAAAAGGTTAAGAGCTGATTAGATTTTGAGCTTGATCGGCTTAGAAAGACACACGTTCGAATATATGTAAGTTGCAGCTTTAAAATTTCTAAGCACTTTTCTTCCTACCCTCGTCGCTTGTTTAGTTATCTGTTATACGAGTACTATGCTAAGTCTGGATATGTAATGCTACAACTGAAGCTACTTACTCCTTCTGCTCGTACATATCACAGGGGGATTTATTGTTGGATTTAGACACTGAATGCGTGTGCAAATATAGAAACAATAAAGCAAAATGCGAAAAAAAAGACACACAAAAAATAACATACATAACGAGGTAAGAAGTATAAATAAATTTTTAGATTTCATGATAAAATTACGTTATTGTTTATTTTGTTTTTTCTTTGTTTTCTTTTGTGTAATTTTATTACACAAATATAGGATTTAGTTGCTTCTTGGTGTATTAAATGTGTTAAGGAACTAACTACACCTTAAGGTTTTTAGGTTTATAAATTTATAGGGCGAACCACGAAATTAAATTTTTATTTGTTGTAAGTACAAAAACAAAAACTACTATATATGGAAACTGACTTATGAAAAGTTGAGCTTTTTAAGTCCATGTAAAATCATTTAATTTTTACATTGACTTGACATTGCAAGAAGTTCTCTTTTACGAATTCTAATCGCCGAATAGCAAGCGATGTTAAGAAAAATTTGCTTTTTGGTGTTTGGTGATTTTTTGTATTCGAATTTAAATGCAAAGCATTATTTTTATGTAAATTTCCGTAAATTAGTTAAATAAATTTTACATGAAAATAAGTTTATAAACAAATAAAAAATAATGGAGGCTGTTCTGGCAAAAGCGAAACTTTACATTAAAACAAAAACAATTATTAAAAATTTGTTTATAAAATGAAATAAAAGTGAAAATTTCAATGCGATTCTCTCTCTTTTAAAAACGGTGAATTTTGTATGAGAAACAAAAACAAATTTTTTACATTTACACAGTTTTGTTTTTGTTTGCCATGTAACTTTCACCAAGTCGTCGCGTATTCCAGGATAGACAGCAATATGAAAAAATTTGTAATATTAACTAAAAAATTAATTAAATTTTCGTCTGTAAATAATTTGATAATATCAATAAAATTTTTCCACTCCAATTAATTAAATAAATTAAAAAGTTAATGGAATCAATTAAATTCTTAATTGAAAATATTAATTGATAAAAAATGTGTATGACTAGTATACATTTTCATCCTCTTTTCTCCTAATTATCTCCATATTTTTAATATAGATTCTTTGAAAGCAATGAAAATGTAGTTCCTTAAAAACTACGTCCAATATTGTTTTTGCTGGGAACTTTCAACGTAAAATTTCAGTAATATTTCACTGGACCAGCAGTCACGAAGAATCGCGTCAAATTGTAAAATTTAGGCAAATATTAAAAAAAAAAATCAAGAATTTATCCACAAATTCATTAATATTTCGCTTTACACATTCAGGCTTTTTTTTAAATTAATATTTTATTTAATTAATTTTATTTTCTAGTCCAAGAATTTTGAGTAGGGCTCACCCTTTGATATATATTTTCATTAGAATAATTTTCTTTTCTTTACCTTCCTTTGATTTGATTTATATTTATTTTACTTTTGTTCAAGTGAGCGTGCAAAAATTGCGTGTTTATGTAGATTTAACTGCACAATATAAATAATAATAAAAAAACAGTAGGGACACTCACAATTTCTTACACTATACTACTCTACCCTCTAATATATTATAAGTGAAATTTATTTGCTGGTGGTTAAGCGATGTCTATATGCATTTCATTGTTGCTTTAACAAATCGTCAGTAGACTTCAACCACACATTTTGAACAGTCACAAACCTCTTATCTTATGCACAGACTTTCATAAACTATTTGAGAATTCACAAATATTAATATTTTTGAAAATCACAAAAGAAAAATAAGCATAGTAGGCTTAGTAACTTATACAAAACCCAGCAAATAATTTTTATTCGATATGAATCTATTTTATTTTTCTATACCTTTATACAATTAGAAATCCATTGGATACCAATAAAAGTATTTATAGGCAAAATGAAAAATAATATTTTAATGAAACATTCAAGAGATTTATTATTCGACATATTGTCATAATTACACAGAAGGACAAAATTATTCACACACACATAGCAATCATAAATGAGGAACTATATCTGCTAAGCAAATCGGTTTTATGCATATTTTTTTATTATACTATGTTTATTAATTTACAGATTCATAAAAAAAAACAAAAAACTAAAAATACAGAACTTCAGTATAAATTAATAACAAAAAATTAAAAACCACACTAATTTTCGCGAGGACATAATTATTCACACACTTAGTTATTTAATATTGGTTATTAAAATAGTTAGTTATTTAATAGCTAGTGGATAGTCCTTTTCTTTTTATGACTTCGTTTAGCCTGTTTGGCATTGAATTTACCAATTTTTTTGTAACTTCCTCCCCTATTTTTTCCCATTCCTGTTGGAGAATTTGTTTGAGCTGGATCTTGCTGGAAATATTATGCTTTTGAAGCCTTCTGCCAAGTTCATCCCAAAGATGTTCGATGGGATTCATGTCAGGTGACTGTGGGGGAGTTGGAAGTATATGCGGGACATGGTGGATGATCCACATACGGACATCATGGGCAGTATGCTTGGGGTCATTGTCCTGCTGGAAATAATAATTAATACCAAGACCAAGCTTCTGAACACTTATCTGCAGGTTTTCTTTTAAAATATTAAGGTAGACTGTCTTGTCCATTGTTCCGTCAATAAACACCAAGCTACCAACCCCTGCTGCTGACATACAGCCCCACACCATCACCCCCCCACCACCATGTTTTACAGTTTTTACTATATTGTTGCTTTCCAATTCACAATTAGGCTTTCTCCATACTCTCTCCCGTCCATCAGACTGGAAAATATTAAACTTGCTTTCATCTGTAAATAACACAGAGCTCCAGAACTCAGCGGGTTTACTTAAATATGCTTTTGCAAATTGAATTCTCTTTTTTTGATTAATTTTGCTTATGAGTGGCTTCTTTCGTGCTATTCGGGAGTTGTAACCAGCACGGTGCAGGGTTCTGCGAACGGTTTTGGGATGAATATCTTTTCCGATTTCTTCTAGCAATTCGGCGGCTAGCTGTGTAGATGTAATTTTGGGATCCTTTTTGATTTTTCGCAAAATTTTTCTTTCTTCTTTGGTGGTCAATTTTCGAGGCCTACCACTATGTTGTCGACTTTTGAGGTCTGCATCATTTTGAAAACGTTTAATGATACTATAAATGGTAAATCGGCTTCTCTTTACAATTTCCCCAATTTGTGCACACGATTTTTTTTGCTTATGCAGCTCCAATATTATTCTCCTCTCATCTTCCGTGGTTTCCTTCTGCTTTCGACCCATTTTAACAAACTCTACAAATTTTTTCAATAATGAAACGTCGCAAATAAAAAATTCTTTGATTCAAAAGACGCTTACTATAAATAACTGTTTTTATTTTGCAAATAGCGATGCCATATTACATAAAAACTTTAATGTATAAGGTGAATACTACCATGTGTGAATAATTATGTCCCCTTTATATTGGGATTAGTGGCCAAAATTGAAGTCATTATTTTTGCTGGACAAATATTTTTTCTATTCATTTTTATTTTTAGGTACTTCATCAAGGAATAATTAGTATAGACAAAATGTTTTGGTACATAAATGCATTTAGTAAGGAGATATGGTTTGATATAGTTATTATAATGTCATGTGTGAATAATTTTGTCCTTCTGTGTATATTATAAGTGAAATTTATTTGCTGGTGGTTAAGCGATGTCTATATGCATTTCATTAAAATATTATTTTTCATTTTGCCTATAAATACTTTTATTGTTATCCAATGGATTTCTAATTGTATAAAGGTGTAGAAAAATAAAATAGATTCATATCGAATAAAAATTATTTGCTGGGTTTTGTATAAGTTACTAAGCCTACTATGCTTATTTTTCTTTTGTGATTTTCAAAAATATTAATATTTGTGAATTCTCAAATAGTTTATGAAAGTCTGTGCATAAGATAAGAGGTTTGTGACTGTTCAAAATGTGTGGTTGAAGTCTACTGACGATTTGTTAAAGCAACAATAAAATGCATATAGACATCGCTTAATCACCAGCAAATAAATTTCACTTATAATATAATTATGACAATGTGTCGAATAATAAATGTCTTGAACCTCTAATATATTTTGAAAATCTATTTTTATTTCCATACAGAGGCTCTTGTTATTCATTTTAATTCTTCTTTATCTTAATTGTGATTCCTTGAGCTTTAATTCTATTAGTTGTTTGTGATAGGGACCTTTTGTTTTTACGCTTTCTTTTTTATCTTTTTTGAAGTAAGTTTTCATCATTTTTGTTTTCATTCTTTTGGTTTTCCACTAAAGTTTCTATTGTTCTCTTGAGCGGTTGCATAAAATAGTTCACATACATTTAGCATGACAAGGCAGTGCGATTTCTGGCATATTCCTAATGAATGATGGTGTTTGCACAAGGAACGTTTTTTTATTTATAGAAATTAAGGGATAGAAAATGGTGAAGAAAATATGTATTAAAAATACGTGTGCTTTTAAGAAATAAACCATAAGTAATTTTTTGGTCAAAGATATTGCTAAAGGCCATGACTCACTATCCCACACAATCACACGATCTACGAAAAAATACAAACTGGATCTGATGAATTGTTATTGTCTTTTGAAAATTTTCAGACTCCATCATACCACAGGGTTGCATTTTCTCAAAATTGCACGATTGTATAGGGTAGTGCAAAATAGGTCTTAAGTATAAAAGAGGTCTGTTAGAAAAGCGAGTTGTGTATTTGTGTAGAATTAAGTATTTAAAATATGAAGAAAAATCTTGGAAAATAGAAAAAGAATGATAATAAAAAAATTAAGATTAGGAAACAAATTAATCGGCAATGAGCGAAAATCAAGTCTGAAAAATGCGCAAAATTTTAACTTTAAAAATAATTAAGTTCTAATGGTTTTTTTCTGGCCGAGGAGAAAAACACAAATAATAATTGTGTCAGAGTTTTGAAATTTTACTTCTGAGCCTATTGTAAAAGGGGCGGGGTTGAATTTTACTCTTTGTCCCTTTGAGAGCCAATAAACCCTTGTACTGGGTATTTTTATATAAAATCTTACAACGAAGATTTTCATCTTCTTTTTAAAACCCGATGAAAGACAAGGTAATAGCAGGTGGAAACTTCCAACAAAAATATTCGCCACCAAATACTACTATAAACCCCTGTTTCTACAACACGGACGGTTGGCTTGAGTTGAAATTTTATATGAAAAGCACTAATTTGTTTGAGTGATTTTCATAAAAAATTTCTAGACGAGTCGCCTGCCTGACTTGTGGATACGGGGTATAAGTCTCTGAATGAATCAAGGTGCGAAATATGAAATTTTAACGCGTTGTATTCTCTTTTTAAGGCACTTATTTGCCACCTCTTTATGGAAAGAATAAAAAAAGAAAACAAGCTCAAATTAACATGACTGGTAGTAAGTTGAAGCCAAAATTATATAATGTTATTGAAGTTGTTTGTGTTACTCCCGCCAAATCATATTTATAATCCTGCAGATAAGCCAAAACGTTTGGAAATGTGCATATTAATAGTCAATTGAAGTTTTTGCAAATAAATTTCATGAATAAAACGATTTTGACTTGTACTTTCATCACCCTATTAAAAACCATTAACTAAACTTTCTAACAAAACATTTTAAAATATACAAATTTTCCTTGAAAATGATTTGAAATTTTCTTTAAAAAACACTGGAGCTTATTAAAAATTTTATTTGTTCAATAATTAATTCCCCAAATTCCTATAAAATACAAACAGTTAAAAGCAACACAGCAAAAGCATTAAAGGCCACATCCAGCTAATGGCAACAAATAAATAAATAAGACAAAAAATAAAAAAAAAACACAAATAAATAAAACAATAACTATAAAACTTAAGTTGCATCATCATCAAGTTAAAAACTTTCAATTCATTCTTACCTGCAAACTACTCGTATAATAATAAATGTAAAATCAGAAACAAACATTTACTTGCAAACGAACATACAGCGGCACAATTTATAGAAAAATCCAAGAGACAGACACAGACAGACAGACAGACAAATGAACAAATAAATGAATGGCTGGAGAGGAACGCATACACAACTAACAAATAGTAATGATTGCAACAATAAACCGAAGGCCTCATCAATATTGCAAGACAAATTTCTGTTGTATATATTGTAGGGTAATAATTCAACTTGTTTTTCTACTATAATGCGACTTAAAAGGGGGGTAACTTGAAAATAAAAAGGATGGCAAAGAGCTTGAGAAATATGAATTTTTCATTAAGTAAAAAATAAACTTAATTCACTAAAAAAGAAGTTGAAAGCTCTGCACATTGGGTTAAAATTGCTAAAAAAAAAAATTTACATAAATTATATACATGTATTATTTTCCGCTGATATTAATTTTTATTTTGATATTTTCAGATTTTTATGTGATTAAAAAAAAACTAAAGAAGACATCGTGGGTAACTTTCCGCCATTAGTTTTTTCTTATATACGATCTAGATTTGTTTTACTTTTTTTTTTGCTTCAGACTCATGCACGTTTTCGAAGTACTAACGAATGTTTTTCTTTTTTAAATTAACAAAAATTATTTATCTATCATTACTATAAAAGTTTATGAACCCGTTTTTACAGAATAATAGCAGAAAATATCCAAATTTTTATTTGAAATTCGAGGGTTTTGATTTGCTGTCCTAAAATTTTAAATTCTTTAAAATTTTGCTAGCATCCGGTCATTTGATGCATAACAAAATCCAACTTTTTAAAAAATAACTTTAACTTTAAAGATTTTTGTTACATAACATAACAATGAACCACCCTACTACGGTTTAAATAGATGTTGCAACTGCTATGTCCAACATACATACACATGTATTTCTTTCTCGTTTCCTTCTTTTTCTAGTATTCATACATATGTATGTCTTGTAGTATAAATCTTCTTGATTTCAAAATATGTAATTAAGTGCAAAATCTTTTAAATGTACGAGTATGTTTATGTTCAGTCCAGCTTGTCTGCCTGCTCGTATGCCAAATGGCCACTTCAGATCAGCTTGTTGGAGCTGAGCTTATAAGAAGAAAAAAAGGTCCAATAAATTTAGAATGTGTGTAAGTAGCCGGTAGTTGTGTGTAAATAACATCACCCTACTACACGACACGTGTGCTTGATCGAGGGAGGCGAAAAGGAATGTAGGGAAAAATAAAAATAAACAATTTTAAAAAGAAAAATTTGTGATATTAAGCTTAACGTTGGTGGTTGTTTCCTATCTTCAAAAAATTAAAATGTTTCAGTACGAAAGGATCTATGGCATGATTATTTTGTTGTGCGTATTTTCCTTAGCTATAAAGACTTTCTGGATTCTAGATAAAATTAAAGTTTTAGAATTTTTTTTTTTTTAATTTTTTATTCATAAAAATTTTAGCTAGCAAGCTAAGAACTTGTAAGGACTTGCTTGTAAGAACTTGCTTGCAAGGACAAAGAAACAGTTTGGTTGTTATACGAGTATACTTCGCTTCGAAAAGCAATGTTATTAACATTGTAATTCGAAAACTATTCCGTTAGATTCAAATTACATACTTCGAAAAGCGTTTGGTAAACTGTCATCTAAAGATTCATAAAGAGGTGACTTGCATTAATTTTTTGATTTGAAGATAAACCAAATATATTACTTTTGTAATTTACCAAACTTCTGTTCAAAAGAAGTATTTAAAATATTCGTTCTTGGCAGTGCATTAAATGTTCGATTGCTTGTTAAAAGCCATGACTACAATTTAACATACTTTAGTTCTATCACTTATACACATACACATACACACACACATCACATAGAAATCAGGAGAAAGGCACAGAAAAAGAAAAGAATTCAATAGACAAATACTCACATATGTATGTACATATTGAAAAGGGTTAAAATCGGTAGCGTTTTTTTTTTTCTTTGTGTGCCATTATCTTTTTTAAGGTCTCCTTTTCTTTTTCTCCACTTAAAAACCTAAAATATGCTTACAATGCAATTTTACACAAAATGCAGCATCATTTGCAGTGTAAAAGGCTGTTGTTTGGTACTTATCTGATTCTACTTCAATAACTTTACGATTCGTTGCTGTTAAAATGTTAAATGTGTGTATTGTTAAAGACCTCATGCATACATGCACGTAAATTGAACTTTGCTGTTGCAGCAACTTGCCACAATGATCCAGAGTCTAGACTAAATTGCAATCTTTAAACCAAAATGGTGAGGAGTCTCGCTCTCTCGCTTTCTCGCTCACTCTTTAGCTCTTGCTTTCTCTGTCTGTTTGAGTGTTTGTCTTGGCATATTGACACCAGAGTTTTTAGTTTTTGTTTTCTAGTTTTTATGTTTAAAAGACTTTTCTTTTCTACTCCTCCCTCTCTTGTTTTTTGTTTGTTTTTTTTTGTTGTTGAAATTTTGCACGTCTTTTGGTTTGAGCTGGCAGAAATTTATGGACTTGTCAGCATGGTGGCATGTTAAGTATTTCAGGGAATTTATTTTAATGACTTTATTAAATAAATTTATAAAATAAAGTAACGAAATTACACGAGATGTACAGCAGGAAAATATAAGGACACATACCAAGAAGACATTAAGTTTAATTACTTGATTTATGAGTTCATGAGGTATTTTGAAAAAAGGCTTTGTTTGTTTGCATTGAAAATCAGTCAAGCTAGTGGGGCTTTTTGTGCCGTTTAGTTACAAATGGCTGGAAGGACTATATATTTGCAGCAAATCATTGTTTGAAGACTCAAGCAAAAATTATGTATTTTCTTAAACACATTTTTATAGTTGTTGGCAACAATTTTACCTGCATTTTAAGTTTCGGATATTATAGCCTTTATGTTATACGTATTTGCTAACTAATATTAATTGCTAGTTCCCAATTTGCTTTTGTTGCCAATTTATCTAGCCACAAATACTGATACGAGTATCAATTATATGTAGCTCACCGTTTTATTAACCATTTGAGCTTTTAAAATAAAATAAAAATGGGAAACAGCACCAACATTCACGCATTTAGTTGTTCGCATTATGTCTGTAAGAAAATTGTGATTTATGACTGTAATTTTTCTTTGTAATCATTTCAGCGACTACTTCAAGTTGAACATATTCATGTTGTCTTACCTCAACTTAGTCAGTCCTTTATTGGTTAAGGGTTTTTTTGTTCGAGAACCTCTTATTGTTAGATTTTTTTCTGTGTGTAAGCTTTAAGTACCTCATGATTACAATATCACATTGGGGGAAGTTGTTAAGAGACTGTGTGAAGGAATATGTACGTCGCTTTGATTAATGTGGCAACGTTTTATCTTTATAAGTCTAAACTAAAAGACATTTATTATGTTGGAGGTTTTTTTCCTTTTCTTTATTGCCGCAAAAGCAAAAACATACTCTAAAGGAAATGAATGTTAAATAAATGTTTGTGTTTGAAATAAAACAAAATTGTTTACTATAACCTTTATGAACAAACATTTGTCAAGGGGGGAAATATTTGGCAGGGTGGCATCTTAAATACTCTACACATGAGAAGGGAATTTTTTAAGCAATCTAGAGAAAAGTTTTTCTTCTTGAGAACTACAGCTTCATTGGCGATTTTTACTTTATTTTAATTGTCTGATGAGTTTGTAATATTGTGGTTGTAGTTAGGAGTATGCTTATACTCAGGCTATGGATATTTAATCGGACAAAAAAGTATAAGCATTATACTCGGGATATTTATTCATCATTCGCAACTGTATACACACATTTGTGTAAATAAAATGGAATGGAAAATGTGTATGAAAAACATGCTTTATATGTGAATGTGTAAATAAAATAGCCCTGTGTATACGCATGTGTAGCCGAATAATACTCAAGAGTATTTTTATTCTCGTACGTATGATTGTAGCTCACACAGTCTATAAATTATAGTTATAGTCCTTTTTGCTGCGTAATTTAAAGTATGTGTATGAACAGGGTTGTTGGCTGTTTCTTGTTATACGAATTCGGTTTAAAATTAATGTGTGTGTTTGCCTGTTGTTTATTTTTAGCTGTATGCATTCATTTGACGGCCAATACTGCAAGAGTATTTCAAAAGATACATTTGTCCTTCAATGATTCAAGCGTTCATATTTTTCAAAATTTTCTTAGTGTTTTTTTAAAGCATTTAAAATATAACCATTCGATATTATAAACCTTCGAAATGAGATATATATATATAACAGAAGTTGTTACTCATGAAAATTACATATATTAAATTGTAAAGGGCTTTCTAACGCCCACCTTTTCAAACATAACATTATGTTACAAAAAAGAAAATCAAGGTGTGTGTTGTTCGACTTCATAAAATTCGCATTAGATTAGTTACTAACGTTCCCGATTTTGAAGCGTTCTATTTGGTCATTGTCAAAGCTTAAGGTGCGCGCCAATTTTCATAAAAATGGGTAAGGATGGATAAAAGTATATAGAATTAATAATAGAAATTTTCGTGGGCGTAGCAGAATTAATAGGCAGCTTTATTTCCTCAGAGAAAAAAATTAGTTATGAAAATGATTTAACAATAACAGAGTTCTCAAGCCACAATTACAAAACAAGTAAAAAAATATATGAGAATTGGCAGACTTTGAAACTTCTCACCCGCTTTTAAAGTAAAAAAAAATTATATGTACCGAAAATCGTTCTGACAATCGTAAAGCTGCAGATACGCAACGAACAGTGATTTCCGCTGCTATCAAAGATGAGTCACAGTCCCTGACTTTTAGTAGCCAAATCCTCCCCCGCCCCCTAAAAAAATAACTCAAATTATCGTGGTAAATTACTGTTAGAGAATAAAAAAAAATTAAATTGAGCTGAAAAATGCCTACACAACAACATCGTTAAATCAAGGGAGAACGTGTTTACATTTGATGGGATTTTTTTAAACAAAAAGAAAATAAATTCTTGTGTATCATCATATAAATTCAAAAAAGGCGTAAGTTGCATTTAAGATATTTTACAGAAGAAGCAAAAAAACTATAAGTTTTAGTGCAATTATTTCTCAGTAGTCTTTTGAATTTCGTTAATAAATTTCTAATTTTTGAGCATACTGAAATAAAAATATTGTGGGTAGATGGATTTTATATAATTACGAGTACATCATAATCAGTCAAAAAGACGATTCTGAACTTTTTGTAAGTTACGCCTTTTTTGAATTTATATGACGATATTAACTTTTCATCTGTGGAAAATTTTAACTGCATTAAAACAATCATAGAGAAAATACAGACCATACGATATGTGGAAAAGTTTTTCGTTTCATCTTCTTTTCTTCACATCTCCACAAAAAATAAAGAAATTATAATTTTTTTGTCTCACATACATTTTTAATCTTTCATCATCTCACATTTATTGGCCTGCATAACAAATGTTTCTCTTTAAAATGAATGATATTTAACAATTTAATTGAAGGGTTTAAAGGAGAATGATTAACCAGCAACCGCACAACTAACCAAAGGGACGACCCGACCGACCGACCGACCGACTGGACTAACCATTTAAATCCATTTCTATGAAAACAGACTCTCATCATAAAATAACAAATTATAGCCAAAGAAAAGGGGAAAAAAGCATTATACTTGCACATACGTCTTAATTTATATTGAGGAACTTTAATGATTATTTTATGGAATTTTAAAATTTGTACATTTGCCATCATCTATCAATGTCGAAGATGTTGATGTTGAAAAACATACACTTCTAGTAGTTGTAGATAAATTTAAAATAAAGATATAATTCTATTTTCTTTTTTTTTCTTCTTATTCTTTAACTGCCAACGAAATAATAAAGTTGTAAACATATATCGCTTTATTTATTTATATATGAGTATTTTTCTTTTTGGTATGGTTTTACATTTTGACACATGTCAGTTTTATGAGATCATGCGGGAGCTAACCATCATAGCGTATCATTTAGATGGAAAGGATAAAGAAAAAGTATATAGAAAAAGGTGTTTGTTTTAAAAAGCTTTAACAGCATAATATAAAATAATATAACCATGGCTTTCGCAAGATTACACATATAAACACTGAAATCATACTATATCTAAAATGCGAGAGTTTTCTATGCTGATTCACGATTATTTTGGAAAAAGTCAGATTTTATGATACAGTGAAAACCGATACCCAATGTGTTGTTAAAACTTCACACCGGAAATAATAAGCAATTTCGCTATTCTACTTCTAAGTACAGCTAATTTAAAAAAAAGGAAATAATTACAACTTCCTGGTTAATTAAATTTCATCTTCCCTTCATACAAGCAAGCTCCACGCAATATTTTACTCTATTGAGGTTGAAACCTTTTACCAAACCTTCGAAACCTTCATTCAATAGGAAGACAACATGTTCTTGTTGTTAATTTCTTTTCTTATTTGTTATTAACAAATAATATGGACGTAAGACAATAGTTTAGCCACCAGCTGCGAAAGTAATTTCATTGGCAATTTAGAGAAGTAAAACAACAGCTTCTTGTGCTGTGTTGCAAGGATCTATTGTTGCATGCAAGAAGAATTTTTTTTTCATTTCTTTATTTTTTTGTTATTTTTTGGGTTGATTAAATGTTTAAATGTTTGTGCAAGAAGACATGCATGCATGTTGGTGCAACATGTTAAAGTAAATAATGGTTGCAACATTCCACACCGTATATATTATACTTGTATTTGTTGTAACATAACAAAATCGTGAGTCGTACCGCGTATCATGCTGAATTTGTTTCTTTATTTTTATTTATTTTTTTTTATTATTTTTTTGTGCTGTTTAATTTGTCAGTAAAGCAGAAGAGTGTCTAAAACACAGTGGGTTAGGACAGCGTGAAATTTTCATTTATTTTTTATAATTAAATATTTTGTTCTTTTTTTTCGTAAATAAACTGTGTGATGCGGGAAACATTTAAATTGAATTCTATTTTTGGGTTACTTTTTGTTTTATTTTACAAAAAAAAAAAAAATAAAAAATTCCTTGGTTTTTGTTCTAGTTCAAAATAAGAAATGTGATAACATCAAGACCTTATTCATAAAAAAAATATTTTTGATTTATAAAATGGTTATAAAACAGTTTTAAACTTAAAAGCTTTTTACATAATATTGATTTTATTTATGTATGGAAAACCTTTATAAGAGTTTGCAACATTTTAGTCCAAGTACTTTGAATAATAAGTATGACTTCGAATAGTACCATAGATTATGCACATGTCGCCCATGTGCTCCAACGTCATAACTCCGAAAAATTGTTTTACAGAAAAATTTTGATAAGTTTTTCTTTTAATAAACATGTTTTGGAAACTGATTTTGAGTCGCATTATTTTCTCTATTTAGTTTGATGATTTACTATAAAAATCATTTTAATAAAAAAAAATTGTTTTTAATATTTTTTTCTTACGAATTTTGTGGTGGGTCCTATTTCAGTAAAAATATCATTTAATTTTCAGTGCTCCCTATACCGAAGGTGACCAGGATGTAGTGAAAACGATTTCCGCCCGTTCGTCCGTCTGCCTATCCATCAGTTAAAGTGATTTTAATATGCAGTTTTGAAATTTTCAAAATTAAAAAAATTTCAAAACAAAAAATCGCCTAAATTGCATTCATATCACCAAAAATAAAACAAATCGGTAGAATGCAAAAAAAAAAACACCAAAATTAAAGATGTCGCAAAAAACTAAAAACATGCTACAACGAAAAAAAAACCCCAAAACTAAAAAATCGCTGAAACCAAAAATATTTATTGTTAAAAAAACATAAAATCGCCAAAACCCGAGAAAAATCGCCAAAACTATAAAAGCGTCAAAACTAAAAAAATTGCAAAAAAATATACCGAAAGTAAAAAAGGTCGCAAAACAAATAACAAAAATAGTCAAAAACCGAAAAAAAATTCGCCCAAATGAAAAAAAACCCCAAAACTAAAAAAATCGCTAAAATTAAAAATATGTTTTATAAAAAAACCAAAACATCGTCAAAATAAAAAAACGGTAAACTAAAATAGCTTCAATACTAAAGAGTTTACCAAAAACCGAAAAAATCGCCAAAAAACTAAAAATATGCATTAAAAAAAAATTCTCCAAAATAAAAACACGCACAACTAAAAACATCAATACTAAAAAATTGCCAAAACCAGAAAAAATCGCCAAAAATGGAAAAAATCGCCAAAAAGAAACAATTGCCGTACGGAAACCTTCGTGGGCGAGTCAAGTTCGAATTATACTAAATTTATTTTAATTTAGTAATTAAATACAAAATATATTTTTTTCACAATTGAATGGAAAAAAAAATTATTAATTTTGCATTTTTAACTCAAAACTTGCAACTTTGGGGTTATAGCGTTATAGAATTAAATGAGCGATGTTTATGTACAACAAACAATGTTTTATTTAACTGTAAATAAACTATTTTTAACTTTTGAGTGTCTTATTTTTTTTCAATAGAAAACTTTTAGTTTATTTTAAAGTT
Source organism: Nowickia ferox (assembly GCA_936439885.1). Classification (NCBI taxonomy): domain Eukaryota; kingdom Metazoa; phylum Arthropoda; class Insecta; order Diptera; family Tachinidae; genus Nowickia; species Nowickia ferox. Next base: position 8,931,102 of record OW387027.1, on the reverse strand, counting down.
TTCTGTTCGCATAAAATTCTCTTGCACGACTTTTCGCGATTTACCAATTACTTTTTTTTTTTGCTTCTTCAACATGCCATCGATCGCTTGTGACATCTACAAACAAACTGTGCCAAATTTGTCCATGAAATTCAATGGCTCCACCGTATGTTTGCTGTGTATAAGAAATTTATTGTCACTGCAGTGTAAAGTAAAAGAATTACATCGATTTTGTTGGTTCTGTTGTTTGTACACATTGGTTTTTATGTTTTGTAGTGTTGCATGTTATTTGCTCGCCGAATGTGCCGTTTAGAAAAAAAAAGCGACAAGAAAAAACAAACAAATTGATGTGAGGACATTCAATTTAAACAGCCTGTTGTTGTTTTTATTGGCTGTTGTTTGTTTGGTGATTTATGATCATCTTTAGTGGAGAGCATTTAACGAGCTTGAAAATGCGAAAACATTAAACTATTGTCAATATTCTAAAAGCAAAGCAGAGCAGATAAAATTTGTATAATATTTTCAAACAAATAGAAAAGAAAACTGTAAGATTTCTCTTACATTTAAAAAGTTGAAATAAACATCAAAACTCATTATTTTTTATTTAGTTTAAATTTCACTATCAATTTCATACTTCCATACATACTGAAATACTTAGTTTTGTCATTTACAACTCCAATTATGTGTTGTATTCATTATAGTTGCAGCGTACTAAATTAAATCTCTTGCCACATGCAAGTACGTGTGTTACAGTTCAATTGTATGACTAAATTATTTAATTATTCATAATGCACTACATGCAATAATTTATCTATTATGCATTTCGCTATGTGTTATTGTCATTTGTCATTCTGAGCACTTGTTCATTTATAATTAATTAACTTCTCACTCCCCTCACTACTTTTGCAGTTCTTTCTTGTTTTTTTTTTGCTCTGTAAATTGTCACAAAAGGATTATATATTTGGCTTAAATGTGTTATGCAGAAATTATTTTTTATCAACGTCACTAGTATCGCTCGTATTATGCAATTCTATATGGAATGCGTTTGCTCAACGAAGTGATGACAGCGAAGAACATAAAAAAAGTTATATCAAGCAGCTTCCACATATTAAGTACACACACGTATATTTGTGGCACAAAAACCAAAAAAAAAAAAAAAAAAAGAATACACAGTGTGTGACTAAGAAAAATTAAATAAAACCTGATACTTTTTTATTTATTTTAGCCTTTTAACATACACAAGTATGTAAATATATATGTATGGATATGAGTACATGGCGAAAAATAAAAGTTGAAGTGAAGTGTGTGCTAACGACATGCACCACAAATGGGCGGCCAATAAAGTTCATCAACACGAAGTATTTTTAGATACTTTTTTATGAAGAACAGTTTTTCCTAAAACACATTTTTTAAAGAGAGATTTTTTATAAGAGAGACTTTTTCTTAATATTTTAATTATTAAATATACTTTTCGAGGCAGGCACTTTTAAGGAAATGTTATTTTTACAAATGCACTCTTTATAGGAGGCAATTTTTGTATAAAGTAGTTTTTTTTTATAAAAGTTGATACTTCTTTTACAAAATTATTTAAAACGAATGTCTTTTTAACAAGTACTTTCTATAGAAGATGTTTTCGTAAAAGGTAGTTTTTTTATAAAAGATACTTTTTACAAAAGGTAATTTTTCTAAATCATATGTGACCTGCTCCACGAAAAGGGACCTCTGCGCCGAAAATTTTTTTTTTACTTTTTGAGTGATTCTTATAGGAAATGCCGCAAACCGCAAGTTTCTATGTCTTTTAGTTTTTTTTACAAATCACCTGTAAAGATGAACATAATTAATGAAAAAATTTAAAAATTTGATATAAACAGATAACGGGAAACGAAAACCGGGACTCTGCGCCGTACTTTTTGAGTGATTCTTATAGGAAAAAAAAACGCTATTTCAAATGCCGCAAACCGCAAGTTTCTATGTCTTTTAGTTTTTTTTTACAAATCACCTGTAAAGTTATTTCTTGCAGAAACAATTCGTTCGAAGCGCTATTTTTAAACGCGTTTTTCTCAATAACTTCTTTTCGGCGCAGAGGTCCCTTTTCGTGGAGCAGGTCACATATTATAAAAGGTGCTTTTTTGTAATGTGTTTTTTGGTAAAATATATTTTCTATAAAAGATACTTATTATAAAAGGTACTTTTTACAAAGAGTACTTAAAAAGAAGTACTTATTATAAAAGTTACTTTTTATAAAAAGTACTTTTTATAAAAGCTACTTTCTATTAAAGGTACTTTTTACAAAAGGTACTTTTAATAAAAAGTAATTTTTATAAAAGGTACTCTTAATTAAAAGTACTTTTATAAAAGGTACTTTCTATTAAAGGTACTTTCTATTAAAAGTACTTTTTTATAAAAGGTACTTTTTATAGAAGGTACTTATGATAAAAGGCACTTTTTATAAAAGGTACTTTTTATAAAAGTTAATTTTTATAAAAATTACCTTTTATAAAATGAATTTCTTATATATGTGTCCTTAATTATGAAAGTGGTCTAAGTAATACGCATTTCTGCTTCGAAATATTAAATAAATCATGAAAAAACTTAATAATAATAATATTAATAAATATTAAATAAATTTATATTAAAAGAGACTAGAAACACTCAAAATTAAATCTTGCATAATATATAAATATTTTTTGATTTGTTCAAATGTAAACCACTAAATATCTCAACGAAAGAAAAATATGACTTAGACCACTTTCATAATTAAGGGCACATACTCGTATACGTACAGGGTGGGCCAACTTGGACTGACATTGGCATATTGTAGCCGTTGTGGTGCATCCCTCGGCAATAATTCCTGGGCCAATTGAATTTTATATGGAAACATCTTCAGATCAACTTTTAGAATACGTCGTAGCGATGTTCTGGAGATGTGCAATTGAGTAGCTCGTCGACGAGTAGACAAAGTTGGATCCGTGTGAACACTTTCTCGTACAGTTTCTATAGCTTGTTCAGTGCGAACAGGACGAACAACATTTCTTCGTAGTTCATTACCCACTGAACCCAAATTCTCAAAACGGGTCATTAAGCTTCTTATCATGTTTACAGAGGCTCTCTGCAGTATTAAAATGCTGACGGTATTTTCTTTGCGTTGTAACAATTGATCGTCCGGAAACATAATAATATTCAACAATTTTTACACGTTCTTCCACTGAGTATGATGACATTATAAAATTTTATAAAATTCTGTATTATCTGCAAAAAAATAAATAAAAATACAAAAATTATAAGCATTTTAAATCAAATAAGCGGAATTTGTAAAAAAGTCTTATATCGTTAAGTGGGTCATCGGCCACAGTTTCAAATTGTCTTTTAGTGCTTATTTTTTTAACGCCAATTAAGGATATTTTGTTTGCATTATTCAGTATGAAAAAATATAAAAAACAACAATACATTTAGCAGCAGCTCTTTTAAATGTTGTAAAATCGCGCTGGACAATTGTCAGGGCCACAACAAAAGTAACACAAGAACATTGTCATCATTGGGAAGAAAAGCCAAATTTTAAAGTAAAATCAATATGTTCACATCTGTACTTTTAAGCGTGCTTAATACATGAACTAAGAATGTTTCTATTCTTCGGGCTAATAGAGCAAAATTCTATTTATACAGTTGCCTTCCAGCTGTGTTGCTCTTTCCATTTTTGTTTGCCACAAACATCTTATAAAGTCAATTTCATAGTACGAACAATACCAACTGCTAACTTAAACATTCAGAGCAACAACAGTGCTCAGAAGCTTTGGTTTTATGTCTAAAAACAGTAGCAACAGCAGCAGCGGCAACAAAAAAAAAACCCCAGTCTAATATGGTTTCGCTGTTGAAGGCAACTACTACATATTGCTATTTTGTTTATTGTTGCTTTTGATGTGTTGTCGTCGTTGCATATTATTGCTTGTATTGCGCTTTAGATGTTTACCTGCGTAAATGTTGGCACACAGAGACACCATGTGCATAAATGATACTTCAGCTGTGCAAGCAACATGCACTAATGCACACAAATACACACAAATACTTATGCACCCATCTATCACTGCAAACATTTTCTATTGCGGAGGTTTTTGCTTTTCTTAATAATAAAATCAATACATTTTTGTAGAACGGCTGACTGTCTGTCTATTGGTCGCGGATGGCTGCCTTAACTCAGCATCTAAACATCGACTATTTATTGCTTTGCTTTTACCATCTAGAAGTGGCTGATCTCTTCTAGAGCTGGATCGCCGTAATAAAGAAACTATTAGTCAATCATCCAGTCGAGACTGAGAGGCTAAGGATATAAAAATGTTTGCAGGGATACCTCATCATGCAACAACAACAAAACGGCGTAAACGAGATGACAGAAAAGTAAAAGTTCACTCAGAATTTAAATGTGCATTCACACATTTATGGCTTTTCCACTATTTAAACATGTTGCTTGCTGCTTCTGCTCTTTATTTTCTTTCTTTGTAATTTTGTTTCAAAATTGTTTTCCGTATTTGTATTTCCATTTAAGAGCAAAATCATAGAAACGTACCAAAGTTATTCTTACTGTTCACTGAATACTCGTATTACCGTCGTCGTACCGGTGGGAAATTAAAAAAAATATAAGAAATAAAAATGTGTGAAATTTAAAAAAAAAAACCTTCAGAAACATTCTTTAAGTATAGATCTTAAATGTTCTGCGAATATATGACATATTGGAAGGCATCATTTTATTTATCAATAACAGATTATTTCATTAATTTACACACATAAATATAATTTAACTTTAAAAGTATTCAATAACATTCAGATGTGACGAAACGTCTTGCAAAATTGGTTATTTTTCTATCAAAGGAAATAAAATAATTCGACATAATAAACTTTTTCATCACTGTCCACTTTTTCTATAAGAAAAGTGTGCTGTGACACATTCAACTATTTCTATAAGAAAAGTGTGCTGTGACACATTCAACTATTTCTATAAGAAAAGTGTGCTGTGACACAGTCAACTTTTTCTATAAGAAAAGTGTGCTGTGACACAGTCAACTTTTTCTATAAGAAAAGTGTGCTGTGACACAGTCAACTTTTTCTATAAGAAAAGTGTGCTGTGACACAGTCAACTTTTTCTATAAGAAAAGTGTGCTGTGACACAGTCAACTTTTTCTATAAGAAAAGTGTGCTGTGACACAGTCAACTTTTTCTATAAGAAAAGTGTGCTGTGACACAGTAATTTTTTTCTATAACAAAAATGTGCTGTGATACAGTAATTTTTTTTTTCTATAACGAAAGTGTGCTGTGACACAGTAAACTTTATCCATAAAAATTGTGAGTTCTGACACAGCAGACTTTTCGATAAGAAAAGGTCCTTTTTGAAAGACGCTTTTTAAAAAGTATATTTTAAAAAGGTACTTTTCTTAGTTTTTTAAAGGGTGATTTTTCAAAAGTTTTTTCTTCAAATGTACTTTTTAAGAGCTACATTTTCAAAGTACTAATTTGAAACGGCTTTGTTAAAAAGTACTTTTTATAACTGGTACTTTTTATTGAAAAGTACTTTTTTATAAATGGTTCTTTTTTATGAAAAAAACTTTTTTTAATGGCACTTTTTATTGAAAAGTACCTTTTTTAATGGTACTTTTTATTGAAAAGTACTTTTTTTATAAATGGTACTTTGTAATGAAAATTAATTTTTCAAAGAAAAGTACTTTTTTTGTAAATTGTAATTTTAAAAAGTCCTTTTTTCAGTTTTTATTTTGTCTTGTTATCGTTATCTTTTCAGATTTTCAGGAACGTTTCGCTTTTCTGTCGTCATTTGGTTTTTATACGAAATTGTTGGTTTTGCTATTTCTGCTTAGTTCTATGAGATTTAGAATTGAATTAAAAATGCTAGAGTAATTTTATAAGAAATTTAGTTGTGTTAGAAATCGATATAAAAATTGTCTAATAAAATTTGTGTATATATATATATGTATGTACTCGTATATCATATATTGTAAATTGAAAAAATCTGACATTACTCTACTTAATCCTTTTAAACACTAGCTATAACCTAATGAATTTGATGTTCAATCTTTAACAACATTTTATGATTTTAATACAACCATGATTGATTCGAGTCGCTTGGTAAACTTTGAAATTATTGACTAAATTTTACTTCTTCTACTTCTTCTTACCTAAAATCAGCTCTAATAAATAATTTTAATAACTTCATTATCTAAGAAATACGTATACATCAAAAGTTGATAGCACTACCAAAACATTTTCTTTTACATCTTGTTCTTTAGAGGTTTTGCTTAAAATTTTGGCTTTGGTTTTCGAGTTGGTTTATTTGGTGGGATGCCATAAAGTTTGAGATTTCTTGCTTGTAAGTAAAAGCTTACAGGGAAGTGTGAATATTCAAATTTTAAGTTTATAACTTGTACAGTATTTGTCTTTGACTGTATATCGCAGATTGAATCATAAAAAGTCAGAACTCCAAAAAACCTTAGTGGCACAAAACTGTTGATACTGCAAAAATGAAGCAAATATGTAACGTGAAAACAGGCGTAACGGTGTGTTATATTGCACAGTGGCGACTTTTGCGTTGGCTGAAGTAGTTAGCACGTTGACTACGAAAATGAAGGTCCTGGGTTCGAGCCCGGTATCAGACAGTCATCAAATAACAACACCACGCATTTTTCTGATGTACCTTTGTATCAGTTGTTGTAGGAAAGTTCATGTGATGAAGGCATAGTCACTGGTCACTGAATTATACCGACTTCAGCAGATACTAATCCTAATGAAACATCAGAGCGCCCTCCTTCGTTGTGTAGCAGAATCATCGGCGAAGTAAAATAACTTATAAAATGGCTACTAATCACAGCTTCAAAAATTTAATACGCCTCATTTAACACCGGAGGCGCTGCAACACTGCATTATTAAGAAAAACGTGCAAAAAACAGAGTTGTAAAAAAGAATGAAGCTGTCCTCTATTTCTTCTTTCACCACATGTCTTCTCTATCACTATCCCTTTCCTAAAGAAGGTAACACCTAGTAATAGTAGTAGGCATTCATTGCCTGAGTGTTACTTCTCTTTAAAAAAAAAAAAACTGCTTGGATCTGAAACAACGAAACATCTTTAGAGGAGGACTTAAGCTTTTAAAAACGTTACAAGCCTCAGAAGTTCTTTTGAAACCCAGGTGGTCAACTTTGGCCTACTGTAACTCCTCTTCTGCTTAAGCCAGAAGTCTGCCAATACACGTGTTATAAAGCCTAAGTCCTCTTCCTCCTCCTCTAAAGATGTTTCGTTGCTTCAGACTGTGTTGTAAAATATATTTTTGCGGTCGTTAGAGATTTGTTCGGTGAACTGGTTTATAAAAAAAAAAAACATTTTGATAATTTTCAGCTGTGACTGTATATGATTTAATTTGCAATATATATAATTATGTATAGATGTCTGTCTACAGAATGTGCACACAAAATTATGTCCAGCAGTAATTTTTGTTTTGTTGCAGCTTTGCTATACTTCTGTCATATTCAAATGATATAAATATTATAACTGACCAAAATATTTTTAAATAGTAAAATTAATGTAAAAAATGCCAAAGAGAAGATAAATCCACGCTAGAAATAGATAAAAAGAAGTCACTGGAATTTTAATGGTTCGTATTTAAATCTCTGGCACTTGTAGCGGCAGGTGTTTTAATCGTTATTTCCGTATAAATTTTCTTTTTATAAAGTATAAACCTTCGTGTACAATTCGTTTCGTTAACTTACTTTTGTTAAGAAAAAAAAGTAATAGCTGTGTACTTATTATTTTGGCCACACTTGTACAATCTTATACTCAAGTCTGTGTGTATATAGTACGAGTATTTTTTCCTTTCCCAAAGTCATCATTGCAAAAAGTTACTTAACTGAGGTAAAGTTTCTATATAATAATAACAATAATACGAATAATATTTAGTAACATTTTATATAACAAAATCCCAGCCAACTTTTGGTAAAAGAAGAAAAAAAGAAGGAAGAAAGCAATGAAGCGTGCCAAATATAAACTCATACTCTTAAGCAAAAATTTACTACACTAAAAGAAAAATTTGTTAAAGTGTTAACACTAGCAAAGTAATATTGTTGTTCTCAACTCTCTACTTTGCTCCTGTGACTAAATGAAATTCGATTGATAGTTTGAATTCCATTAAAGCTGCAACAATGAGAATGTAATGGTTAAAGTTTTCTAAACAGTTTTGCTTTGGGAAACAAAATGCGGAAATATGTTTGAAAGTTACAAGGAAGGAAGTTACACACACATGTTTAAAATCTCTCCTCCTCTTTAGTCAAGCATATGTATGTATGTGCCTGGGTGAATTTACCTACATGCATACATGCATACGGGTATACATACATGCACTTAAATATATGAATGTGTGTCTGTGTGTGTGTGTGTTTATTTGTGCCTTTTTATTGCCTACATGTGGCTGTAGTATAATAAATCATATGTTAATGTTTTATATATTTTTTTTTAATTTTGTTGCTCCAAAGTTTAGAAAACTTTTTAATAGCTATTATTATGAAAATTTAACCAAAAACAATTACGGCAGCATGTTTAGCTTTACAAAAAAATAAGACGGAAATAATTCTAAACAAAAATAAATCTATCTATACAACATGATAATTAAAAACAACATGTTTCTTTAAAGCAAAGCACATTTCACGTAAGTGTTAGGTATTTAGTTATAATTATGCTGTAAAAGTTTTACATTTTGTAAGATTAGTACAATTTAGGTAAAATTAAATAAAGCAGCAAATTTTACACTATAACAACAGAGAGCAGACGTGTAGGAATGGTACCATAAAAGCATAATGTTCCCTAAATTAATTAAATATCTCTATACATAGTTCAATAAAATTTTTAAGCCTACTATGGTTGAGAGTTTTTCTATCAGCTTTGTGGTAAAAGTCTACTGATATGTTGCTTAGCATTCCTTTTGGAGAGTGTATGGTTGACTACAAAAAGAGTTTTCTATCATCTTTGTGGTAGAAGTCTACTGATATGTTGCTTAGCAGTCCTCTCGGAGAATGTGTGGTTGACTACAAAAATAATTAACTTATAGTTAACTTTTTGTAGACTAACTAAAAGCTAACTACAATGTCATCCAGAGCTCATCCAAAACTAATTCTTAAGTACGTAATCGAATTTGGTGAGAGCCAACAAATTTATTCTCAGCTACTTTAAAACTCATTTCAATTTTATGTAGATTAACATTTTGCTGTTGTTATTTTAAATGTTACATTAGCTGCGTAGTAGCCAGTTGACTGATACCTGTTCGAACTCCGAGAAAATTTTCTTTAAATTTACTGACAACCAGGTGATTTAAAAAAATCAACTTTAAGTTAGTTGAAAGTAATGCAGAGTGCGACAATTGACTATCGCCTAGGACATCGCAATGTTAAAATAGTCAGTTGATTACATTGAAAAGTAATCCAAGTGTCAGTCAGTACTAGTTGCGAAATAGTTAGCTTAAAGTCAGTTTAAAGTTAACGGAATTTCCGACAGAGAGCATTCTATAAACAGCTAATGATAATAGTTTAACTAATTATACATCAAGCGTATACATATCATACTGGTTAAACCCTCATCTTTAATTAACTAAAGCCTGTAAATTCGACCCTAAGGTTTAATTTTGTTACTAAACAAATTATCTGCAATTCCAAACATTTACTGTTTTTTGGCACAAGCAACAACACAACACCTCAGTTAACGTTCACTTGCAAGTGCACGCCAACCTATTGACTTACAAGCTCATGCATACGCTAACGTGAAGCATTGTAATTCTTAAGTGGGTAGTGAAAATTTTAAAATAAATGTCAAATTTAATGACATTTTGCACAGCAACATGAAGTTAAACGAACTCAACGCTCACACTGAAATCTCAAAATAATATTGTTTATAATTTTTTCTTATTTTTTTTTAAATGATGACAATAGCAATAAAAATATCTTTGCCAATTGCAAACATTTTAAAAATTTTTCTACCCAACGGAAGAGAGGCTTATAAAGGGTCTTCCAATAGGGACTTTCGTATTTTTGACAGTATGCGACGAAAATTCGATAAAAAGAATAAAAGCGCTTAAATAAAAAATACCATCAAAACTAAAATAAAGCGCTGAAATGCAAAAAAAAAAAAAATACCAAATATTAAAAAGGTCCGCAAAAAACTAAAAAAATCGCCAAAACCGAAAAAAACGCCAAAAGAAAATAAAGCGCTAGATTAAAAAATCGTTAAAAATAAAAATGTATTGTAAAAAACCAAAAAAAAAACCGAAAAAATCGCCGAAATTTAAAAAAAATTTCCAAAACCAATAAATCGGTAAAACAAAAAAATAGGCAAAAAACCGAAAAAATTGCCACAAAGAAACAAACAAGCGCCAAAATTAAAAGGTTCGTACACAGAAAAAATTATGCACAAAAAAAGTTCAAACAAATGTTTGATTGAAATAAAATTTAGTTTCAGTAAATTGTTTGTTCCAATTTTATTTGTCTTTTGTGGGCTACTTGTCGGCATTTACATGTTACAACACGATCAATAAAAATAAGTGTACCTATCAACAAACAATATAAACACCTACACACTTAAACAGCAAATTCGTGCAGCCGAACTCTGTTAAATTTAAATTTTTACAAAATTGTTATCAGAATCTAAAAATTTATTTGTAGGTCCGCATTCATACAAAATATTTAATGATTGGAAATGAAATTTTGTTTTTTCTGTGTAAGGATTACACTTGTAGTGCCCCTACAGGAAGGACCCTTTGTGTGCGTGTCAAAGGCACATTTTAATTAATTTATTTACATTATCGAAATAAAACCTCATATTGGAAGACCCTTTACATCTGTCATTTATTCAGTCAGCTGTTATTTATTCAGTATCCATGAACGAAATTAACGTTTAACAGTAAGTTCAAATAATAAAATTGATTTGGTGAGGGGTGTAGGTCGATGATTACCAACTTCGGATGATATGGACACCAACGATATGTGCCATACAGCTCATGCCATATCGGGACATTCGAAGTGAGCGATTTGACGGCCTGGTTACGTGGAGGTAATGTGAACTGGACATTTCGAATGCAAAGCCGGCATCGATAGGCCTTTCGAATGTATAAAAAATTTCAATGATATCTCAAACTTTGTTTCAATTAAATATAATGACAGAGATAGCGAAATGCAGCCTCGCTCTGCTGTATCTGATTTAGATTTTTATGAACACTGTTATTTTAAGCAAACATGCTTTTGAGAAAATATTTTTGTTAAAAAATTTCTCTAAACATTCATTTAACCTGTAAAAGGGATCTCTTTTCCGCATAAATTTTTATCTCTTACGTAAGTATGCATATTTTATTTTTTGCACGCAGTCATTTCAGGCTTAAAAGTCAACCAAGTTTTTGCAATTGCAATTGACAACAAGAAATAACAAACAATCTAAAGTTGAAAATATAAAACAAGAAGTTAAAGATGACAGTCTTTTAATGATGACAATAATACGAGGTGCAATAAATTATGCACGTATGTATGTGTGCTTGTACTTTGCTTTTAGCCTGTTTGCTTGGCTGTAGGATTATGTATAGAAGTTTAAGTGTTGTTACTCGCAAGTGTATACACGGTTACGTCATGATATTCATGTCAATGTTATTTACAAGTCATTGATATTCATGTAACATTATAAAAGACAATTTGTTGTGGCTGACGTGTTGTTGTGTCATCTCGCTCGCTGTTGTTTTGGTGGTACTGATTCTGGTGAATAACCTGCAACTATATACATATCAGCAGGAGTAAAAGAATGTTTGCACATTTGTTTTCTGGAGGAATTTCTTATATGGATTTTTATTTTCTTTTCCTACCACGTTGCTTGTACGAGTATGTACAAACTTAATACAAGTTTATCACGTTTAGGTATTAAGAGCTTTAGTTTTCGAGGAAATTGCAAGATAGTTTGTAAGACAACTGCGTAATAAAAAGAACATTTTTTTTTTGTTTTTAATATATAAAGAAATTTCAAATTGTTGTGGTTGAAGAACTTTTAAAAGCTCTTTTAGTGTGAAATGTTAAATAAAACTTTGGGATATTTCAATGAAATGAAATCAATTTTCTTGGTTGCGAATAAATGCAGAATTTTGTACTTGAAACATATATACGAGTACGTACATACATATCGCTTACTTACTACAACAAAAAATCTAGTTTTACAGAAAACAACGACTTCGCTTTTTGCTTATTTCTGATATTAAAGTAGGATTTTCGTGTTTCGATCCCGATAGTAGAATTTCATGATAAATATTTTTGCAGAATATTTTAACTATAGGGTCCGCCATCTAACGTTTTTGTTCAACTTGTGCTTGAACAACGCTGGGAAATATTGCCTACGATCGACTTACAGAAGATGCCGATTTTGCCAAAAAAAATCATCTTTTCAGATGAAGCAAAATTGTGGCGGATTTTGGTCCAGAGGCATAATTGGGCCAATGAGCAAGGAGTGGCCGTTACAGTCAATGGCGATCGTTATCGAGCCATGTTGAACGAATTTTTGTTCACAAAAATTGAAGAGGAGGGTATTGACAACATTTGGTTTCAACAGGACGGCGCTACGTGCCATACTGCCGAAGCTACACTCGATGTTTTACGCCCTGTTAAAAAAAAAATGTTATCTAGCGGACCCTATACATACATCCCTGTTAAAAAAGTGATTTTTGTTTTTTTTTCAAAATATTTGCAGAAAGGACACATTTTCAAAAGACATGGAGGGTTATGTTTACCAACAAAATGTTGCTAGCAATGTTCTGAATAAATTTACTCAAGAAACTATGTGCATACCAAAAACCAAAGTATCACATGATTTTCTTTATTATATTATTTATATTTTTACAGAAGAGTGCAACTTCAAATAGGCCGTAGAATGAGTTTTACATGTTCTTTTCAAACAATGATACACGTATAACTGTTTTGGGTCCCTCTACAAGCATCAGTTGACAGAACATTGTAATTTTGTGTTGAACAGTGTAATAGATTTAAAATTTAATTGAATCATTTAAACTTTTGTCTAGAAAAATTAATTGATTACAATATTTAAATAAACATTTAATTGAGCCAATTAAACGTTTGTTTCAAAATTTAATTAATTGAAACTTTTAATTGACACAATTAAATTTTGAATTTTATTATTCTGCTGTCGATGGTATTATGGGCCTTGGTAGCTTAACAGCGATTTTTCCTAAATTTGCAGAATTATTCTGTTCGATCATTTAATTTTATAATCTATCAAATATTTTTAATTCGAAGTCACAAGTTTGACAAAATTTTAGCCATACGAAAAATACATACACCATTCTGCTTGGGTTTAATTAAGAAGCATTGACTAGAAGTTTACTACAAAATAGAACAAATAATGACACTTACCCATTGAATTCAGTTGATGGTCCTTCCCACTAAGTTCTAGACTCGTGAGAATTGCAGAAACATCAGGCAACTATCATGTTTAAGTTTGAATAAAATCGAGGTGAAAATGACAGCCGAGGGGGAAAGTCATATCATAACCTGGAATATAAGAATGATTAAGTTTAACTTTTTTTTGCTATACTGGCATTTCCACAGGCATGTCAACTTTTTGTAGCGTGCGACATCCAACAAATATGTTTTTCTTTACAAAGAAAAGTAAACTTTTTTTCTACTTCTTTATATATTTATGTAGACAGTCAGCAGCTCTACATTTAGTCAAATTTTAAGAAAAATCGAGTAACTTTGTTGTGAAACACAAGATAATTGTTTGATGTCGCAAGCGACAAGAAAGGACTTTCTCGTGGAAATGCCTATATGCAACAACTATGTTGCCTGTCTTTTGAGAATTAAAAATAACTAATTAATGCCTATTTCACCAATTATCTTTAAATATAAATTCATATTTAAAAGTTGTTATTCATTTATATGTGCATACATATTTTTTGTCAATGAAAAACTACTTTTAAATATGAATTGATATTTAACTAGAATTGATAAAATTGGCCCTTATAATGTAAAAGTATTAGATTTTCTTAAGGTTTAGTTAAAATTTATGTATTCTGTTGTATGCCATCGAATAGAGACACAAACTGCAAATACAGATTGTACACAATTTTTATGGTCCTTCGAAATGAATTCTGTATGCCGGAGTTTAGACAAATTACAAAATTGGCGTAAGTAGCTTTTCTAAGTCGTTCAAAAGGTCTTTTGTTCTCTGTCCTGTTGGCTAGGTATCAGTAATATTTTTGAAAACCAAGTAAAAAATACAACGAGATTAATGACAAAATGCACAATGCCACAGAGAATATTTACTATATTAAGCCTTGTACTCAGTTCAAAGTTTCACGCGAAATATTGACATAATCCATTTAAAAAAAATTTCACTTGAAATATTCATGAAAAAATTTTGCAATATTCATGAAAAAATGTTGCAACTCGTGAAAAGTGTATGAAATGTATCTGGCAACATTTTCTTGCAATCTGCGAAATAATGTGACTGACATTTATTTCCCGTGAAATGCTGACAGCTGATGTTTTTGTTTACAAAAGTCGATCGAAGTATGGAACATTCATAATTCTAACCAATAAAAACGATTATTTTTTTTGGAAAAAGTAATATTGGCATCACTTGTTACGTGTCAAACTTTTCACGCGAAATAATCACAACTTCGAACAGAGTACTAGGCTTTATAAGTTAAATAATGCAGAAAAACAAACTCAAATGTTCGTATTCATATTTCTTTATACATTTTTTTTAGCAACATGTTGTCCGATTCTTCAGAGAAAATTGAAGCTGGCTATTTACAATTTCAAACGTGTTGGAAGAGCTCAATCAAACATGCATGAATTGCATATGATAAAGTCAAAGAAAAAGAGAGTGAGTGTGTCTGAGGGAGGGGGAAAGCGAGAGAGTTAAGCTGCATTCTATTTCTAATGGAAAAGAGTCTAGAAACAAAAGCATCATTTAAAATTTCATTATAGAATATTTTTTTGCATGTTTTGCCATGTGCTGGCTGGCTGGCTTGCTTGGCTGCCTCCATAAATAATTGTTGCAGACATTTGTTGTAACTAAAAGTAGCTGCATTTCATTGTTTATCGTTTGCCTTCTGCACTATGCACTTCTGCGTCACTTTTCTCTTTTTGCATAGAAAATCTTTTGCATTTAAAAATGGGAATAAGAAAAAAAACTTGGCATCTTTCAAAAATGCCCGACGACCAGCAATTTTATCTAAAAGTGTGTAAGAAAAACTCTGGACAAAAGAGAAGACTTAAAATAGACAGGGATAAGTTTCCTTAGACATGAAAACAATCGAAAGTTTTAAACAATTAATTAGTCACGACGAGTAGAAGAAACGTAAAGTACAGGATCAATGTGTTTAAAATTTTATCAACCTCTATGAAACTTTGTTGACTGGCTCACAGGATGAAAATATAATGCGAATTAATTTAGATAAGCTTTATTTAAACAAGACTGTGTATATGTTATTTTATTAAGTGTGGAACGTAAGAGAATAATTTATTATTAATTAGGAAATAAAATTAAGTTAGAAAGGTGGCCAAGATCAGTTGCAGAACTTAAGATTTAGACATATTAATAATTTACAAACAGAAATGCTTATTATTATTGCTTAAATTTATAATTTTTTTTTTATATAATTTTCAATACTTGAAATTTGCATCTTAACCCCCATATTCATAAAATTTAAAATTAATTTGAAATGTATTTTATTTCAAATTCATTTTATTTTTTATAAATATGGGGGTTAATGTAAAGTTAGTATTTTGCTTTTCAAGCAAAACACAAAAGTCTTGTCTACGTCACGCAAACAGCTGCAAAACTTTATTAAAAAAGTTCATTAAAGTGCGACAACTTTTTTATTTGTAGCGATTTTTTTAGTTTTGGCATTTTCTTCGTTTTAGCGAATGTTTTCGGTTTTGGTCGATTTTTTCGGTTGTTTTTTACTTTTACCGATTTTTTTAGTTTTGACAATTTTTTTCGGTTTTTGAGAATTTTTTTTATTTTTTTTTTGACTTTTATACTTTTGGTGACTTTTTTGCATTTTAGCGATTTATTTTATTTTTGGTGATATTTTTCATTTAAGCGCTTTTTCCTTTTTTGACAAGTTTTCGTTTCGGCATTTTTTTAAATTTGTTTTTTTTTAGTTTAATTATGTTTTTTTTTAGGAAGTAAATTGGCTGTCAAATGATGAAATGTCAGGAACTGAGCTGTCATCCTTTACCATTTTTTTTTTGTCAAAGGTTGGGAAGTTTTAAACATGGAACGCTACAATTTTGGACAAATAATTTTAATTCAAAAATTTGTGAATTTTAATTTGAAAGACCGGGTTTACGTGAACAAACCAGAAACAACTGACGCTGTGAAAGATGAAATTTAGCGTTGCATTGATGAGATAAGCGAGGCTTTGCTGCAAAATGTGGTTAAAAATTTTGTGAAAAGAGCGGACATCTCCCGACGTGCTAGAGTTGGACATTTGTCCGACATCATATACTCCATTATTAATTCCCATATTTCTACTTTGCATTGGTATCAATAAAACTGATTAAAAAAAAGTGTGTTTTAACACAATTTACATTATAACATAAAATTTGCCCACCCTTTATAATAGTTGGTGTATTACGTTTAAATTTCAACATGTTTCGTTGCTCGTTTAAGAACACCCTTTTACTTTTAACTGTCATATATTTGTTGTTGTAGCGGCCAAAAATTTCACGTCCGTACCTCTTTAGAGTTCTCGAGAACCTCTCTGTGACAGACAGACATTTTCTCAATATTTTATTGAAAGTTTTACTACAATTGAATGATTAATTTATTATCAGTCAGTTTATGTCCGACATTGGTTTTAGATTTCTTCATTTTTGAAGATACAATAAATAAATAAATGTCAAAAAAAAAACAATTGAATGAACTTTTATTCCAATTTTTACGCTCTTTTAGTCTCCAAGTAGTTGGCTCCCTAAGCACTTTGAACGACCGGTTACCATGACCCCAAAAACATAGAAAAAATCTTCATGAAAAGAACACAAAAAATATAACTTTACAGCTTGTTTGTGTAAGACGTTGACGACAAAAATATATTACAAAAATGTCAACATTTCTAACGTCAACGTCTTACATTAACAGACTAATAATAATGACACACCCCAAAGAATCGCCAAATTAATTAATATTTTAAACAAATTTCTGTTCTGTTCTGTCTGTCTTTTTGTCCCAACTCCCTCATTAATTAACAAGTTTCATGATTAAGTACACATTTTGCATATTCTATTAGCTCATCTATCATTTTAATTTACTATTGAATACAAGCTGAAAAAAATGTTTCCTTTCATGTTAAATGTTGTTGTTGGTAGGTTTTGTTATTTCTTGTGTTTTGTTAAGATGATGTCATAAGTCATATGCACATATGTAGTTAATGTGCAGCTACGTAAGTAAATAAATAGGAACTTACCTAACGAACACAATACAACTTGTCTATATAGTGACTGCCAAAGCAACAAACCAAAACAACAAGCCAACATCTAACCAAACTGACAACAACACAGTAGCAGCAACAGCAGCAGCAGCATCTCAGCTGTACAATACTTTTTCATCAACTGTAAAATGTAAATGTAAGTAAAATAGCAACTCTTATGGCCCTTGTTATTACGCTTATGGATGACAAAGAATTAATTTAGTTAGCAGTTTCATTTATTCAGGTTTAAAGGAAATTAATGAGATTTAGTCCATGACAGCTTCAGTTGGAGGCCACTTCAAATTCTATTGCACTAAGAGGCACTTTGCTATTCGTTACTTAGGAGTTCTTAGGGAACACAGCAGATTATATTAGGCTTAGTTAAGACGATATGCTGAATATATATGCTGACACCCATATTTTTAAAACTATCAGCAAATTCCTATGAAAGCATATTTTATATGGTAGACGTTTACATGATATGTTGATAGTAGCAAATTTTTTGATGTCAACATATCATATGTCAGCAAATGAAATATCAACATATAACTCATTATAAGATTTTTGTTTCTATACGATATGTTGAATTTTATGTGGTGCTATATATATGCTGAATCGTATAAACATTTGTTTGTGAAATTAGTGAGTTTGACAATACTTTTTAATTATTCAACTTCTTGTAAGTAACAAGTATAATTTTTGCAATAAAATTTATTAAAATCAATAAATAAACATAAGTAATGTCGTCAGAGGAAATATCACTAGCTTTTGCTTTTACAGTGCTAATTTTTGATGACGATGAAATATAAGTAAAAGCAAAAAGACGCAGTTTGGAAAGAAAATGGGTAGCCGCGGAGTTCAAATTATTCAAATCGTTTATTGTTTTTCCATTTTTTAGTTATTAATTGATTCATTTTCAACTATATTTTGTTTTGTGTGCGTGTGTGTGTATGTTTGTAGGCTTAGCCATGCGATACATATGCATACTAATTTGGCATATGCTGAAAAGCTTTCATACGCTTTCAAACAAATAACATATCTGTCAGCGTACGCAGGAAATTTGTCAAGCAGTAATAATATGCTGTTTGCACGATATGCTAAAATTACCAACATACGTTTGTTGGCATTGTTAACAAAGTCTTAGCAAAGCATACGTCTGCTGAAGAAATTATGCGTTTAAACGATATGCAGGTACTTGTAAAAAATTTTTCAGTATAAATATACTGATTCAACATATCGTTTGAACAAAGCTTTATATTAATACTTGTGCGTTTGTAACTCCTTTATGACATCTTGAGCATTCAAATTCTCTCGAAAGTAATAAAATGTTCTGCCTCTGAAAGTTATTTAAAATTTTTCATGCATTTCCGAAATAATATGAGGCCATGCGCGCAAAAGTAGTGTAAACTACATTTTTTTTAAATAACTGTGTTGGTGATAAATACTCTTTATATTACCAACTATCAATACAAAAGTAGAGTAAGCCACGGTTTAGTATTCAAAAGAAGATAAAACTTCGTTTTTGCACAGAACATAATACAACAATGTAATAAAGCAATTAAATAATTATTAGTTTGGGGTTACAGCACTTTTGTGCTGATAGCCTCATATAGACCTCAGGGATTTTTTTTTTAGGTTTATAAGTCCCTAATTCGGCTAGAGAGTTTCTGTCTACTGGGATGTATGCATGCTTACCGAGCATCGATTCAAGGTAAGCCTTAAGCTCGCTTTTTTGTTTGTCTTTGTTGTGGCGGTTTTTTATTTAAATATAAAACATTCAACGTTAGACACCATAAATGTGTTGTCTACAACAAAACGTATTTGTTGTATAATACATATGATGACTACTAACTATATGCATTGTTTTATGTAGAAGCTGCAACAATATGTTGTGTATGTGTTGCAATTGTTGTCGATGGTTTAAATGTATGCACATTGTTTAAGTACAATTACGAGTATTATTGTTGCTGTTGCTGCTTATAATTTTGTTTGCCTTTGCCGTTGCACTGTGGTTCAGAATCATTTTGTCATTGGCCAAAACAAAAATTTTTTTCTTGCACTAGATTCTTAAAATTTTTACGCTCCATATGTATCAAAACTAAGGTAGCAAAAAAAATATTAGGTAAAACTATTCGCAGCAGTGGCTCGTTGCGCGTGGTTCGTTGCCAAAATTAACAAATTTATGTTAATTAAAGGAACAACTAAAATTTGTCACATTTGATATGAAATAAATTATGATTCCTCGTAAACTCACCCTTATTCCAGTTGTCGACATCGACGTCACTTTAACACAATACCAAAAAATCCACACAATACCACAAAATCAACTTTAACCTTAAATTTTTCAACAACCATTGTACTGTCTCATGAAACCACATTTGGATAAAAGATGTTATATATCGACTAAAAAAAGAATTACAAAAAGATCTTCATTAGTTCAAAAGTTACAGAGTTTTAGCGATTCTCAACCACTGTGCGTCATTGTTGGAATAACTTGGTTTGACATACACTGAAAACAAAATAAATAAATTAAGAAAAAAGAAGAAAAATATCTTAACTGACTTCAAAGAGAGAAGAAGCCTCTCAATTCGATTGACTTCAACAGAGCAGCAACAAAATTCATAATTTTGATAATTCTCTTTTGGCTTGAGAGAGTATAGCTAATATTAGTTCCACTCTCAATAAAGTGGACGGCATTGCGGCATTAAGCTCATACAAAATTAAAATTCTGAAAGCTAAAAAAAGTTTGCACTCAGTTAAATTAAATAGTGCTGTTAAAAGTCATTAAAGTTAATATTTTTTTTACAAATTTTATATTTAACTTCTTAGTGCCAATGCTAAGCTTTCACCTGCCCGGATCGTGTCGCTTTCAAAGCTTCAAAGGAATGTGCCAATCTTCGTAAGAACCACTTAAGTAGAAACGCGTAAAATATAACATTAAGTTGTTATGGGCGTATCTCATAAGCAAAAGTATCTAAAATCAAAGGAATAAATTAAACGGGCGTGGTTTTACCCACTTTTCTGTGGCCATGGGATTAAATGAAAGATAATGCCCACTCAGAAAAACACAGACTTTTGAAAATCGGCCTAAAAATGACGGAGTAATGAAGTGACACACATAACAAGTGTAAATAAAAAAAACTTTTTTAAAAACCAGCTTTGACAAACTAAATTATAATATCAACTAAACAGTTTTTTTATGATATTAAAATTATTAAAAAAAATTATCCGCCATCATCAGATCAGCTCTACGTCATAATAATATTGAATTGTCATCCGATTTATACATGCATGCAAAGCTTTAGCTCAATCGGAAACCGAGAAGTGGATCAAATTTAATTTAAAAGATTTGATTACAAACAGACAACGGGACAGGTGAAACCAAATAAAAGCTTGTAAAAATGAAGGAAACCTTAGCTCCTGTTCTTGCAATCATCTAGAAAATTTTGCTCAGTGCATAAAAATATTCTCATTTATTTATTATCATTGTAATTGTTGGAGTTGCTGTTTAAAAAAGTTTTTATGTAAATTTATCACATTGTGGCCAAAATAACAAAAACAACAATAACAGCAAAAGCAACAGCGACAACTACAACAAAAATAATATAAACACAAGCCAAATAGTATATACATGCATATGCATGTATTGTTAAAAGTTTGTTTGTATGTTTACGTGAGTGTCTACATCACACAGGTGAGTATGTATTTAAAATACCAGGTGATTATCGTAAATAAGAAAGGTGAACATGTTAAATACAAATAATTTTTGTAGGTTGCATCTCTTATGCATGCACATGCCACATACATACTTACACACTTTGCCGTGCCACATACTCGTACCTTGCCTTTGTTGTGCATAATGATGCATGAATTGCGATACTGGCTGGCAATATTAAGATACACATCGTATTTTTTTGTTCAAGCAAATTTTTGTTGTTGTTTTAATTTTTTTTCTTACAACATTTTTATTTTTAGTTAAAAATTTCAAGCAGCGCTCCGCCCGCCCCGCACACGTTTCGAATATTTATAGACTTTCGTTTACAAAATTGTTGCGAAATAAATTTAACCTTTAGAAATCACAAGTTCAATGGATTTTTATTTATTGTTTATGTTAAAAATAAACAGTCTTAAGACAATTTTAATGAAATGATGAAACAAACATTTTATGGTTGGTTAGTGACCAAGTGTTTTATAAATAAAATGTTGGATAAATAGTGATATTCGAGTCATTTTTATTTACTATCTTATTGAAGTTTAAAAGTAAAGTTAATAAAAGTTCAACGATATAAATTTTGTATAAAGTACATAGTTAAGTACAAATAAAGATGTAAACAAATATCGAGCCATAACCTCAAAAAAAAAACTCAAGCGACATATCGATTTTATCGTAAGCGACATGTTATCGAACATAGACTTTTTTTATTGTAATTAAAATTTGATGGTCCCCTACCCATAGTTTAGAATTATCAAAATGCCAAAATTGTTGATAACTTTTAAGATACGGGCTGTAAAATTTTATCGTAAGCGACAATTTACGTACAAAAATATATTTGAACATTTAAAAAAATCTTCTAAAAAATTTAATTTTTGTCGCTTACGATAAAATCGAAAACAAGGCCCGATATTATTTGAACCTCGATTATTTTAACGAAAATCGATTATTTACAATCGCAGATAATCGATTTTCAACAAAAAATCAAGTTTGAAAATTATGTCACTCAAACTTTTCAGCGGGGACTTTTGCTTAATAAAGAAAAGAAAAATCCTAAAAAGTTTTGTTTCCAAATTTTCTCGTATTATATATTTCCATACTTATTTTCTTTAGCAAAACTAATTTATTCAAATATTTGTGTGGTTGTATCAGACTTGTCGACTGCTTTTATTGCAATATTATTTTTCCTTCTTAACCAGGTTATCATTTGCTGTGTCCTCAATCAACTGCAATTAGTTTTGGTTTAAGATAATTTGCCCACTTAATAGTGATTGCAGTTTAGTTTAGTTTTCAGTGAGAACCACTTCTTTTATTGCCTCAACTTTTCTACTTGATCAAATATTAATTTTCTTCTCATCTAAATACATACGAGTACATACATAACAACTTTTTTTCCTTTTAGCTGCTTTTAAATTTAAAACAATTTTCGAACAGGTAATTTGTTTAGTTAGTTAGTTTTACTTGAATGAGGTTAACAACCAAATGGTATTTGTATATTATTCTTTGCATTGAATACCAAAGACTATTAAACTGCAAAGACATCCATCCTCTTGTGCATTGAACGAAAACTGAAAGAAGAAAAATATGTAAGCGGACAAACTTTTGTTTGGCAAAAAAAAAAAAAATTCAATAAAACACATATTTGTAACAAAAACGGTACAAAAACTACTGGTTAAACCAGAAAAGAAAGTTTTGTACTCTTTCTGCCATCATCGTCATCATCATCATCATCATTATACGAGTATTCTTTAACATCCTCATTTGCTTTTGGGAGATGATGCAGCCTGCTGCTGTTACTGATGCTTTATAAAAATGTGCTCGAATGAAATTGCACACATTAGCGTTATGAAAGGGTTATAAAGGTATGAATTCTTCTATGACAGACTTAAAAAAAATTTCTATAAAAATATATTTTCAATAAAAATATATAATAAATTTTTTAACGAATGAATTTTTGAAAATTACTAAAACATGTTTGGAGAAAAAATAAAGTTATCGTAAATTTTTGCAAAGAAAGATAAAGTTATCATTATAGTTTGTTAACTTTACTTTTCTATAGGAAGTTAAAGTAATCGATACTAACTTTACTATATAAAAGTCGTTATCGATAACTTTCCCATACCAAAGTAAGGTTATCAATTAACTTTACCATATCAAAGTAAAGTTATCGCTAACTTTCTCATGACAAAGTTAAGTTATCGATCACTTTTCCATATTAAATTAAAGTTATCGATTACTTTCTCATAGAAAAGTTAAGGTATCGATAACTTTCCAGCTAAAAAAATTAATTTATCGATAGCTTTCTCACAGAATAGCTCAGTTATCATTATCTTTCTAATAGAAAAGTTAAGTTATTGGTAACTTTCCGAAAGAAAAATTACGTTATCGATAACTTTCCCACATAATAGTATGCTTATCGATAATTTGTTCACAGAAAAGTTAAGTTATCGATAACTTTTCCATAAGAAATGTAAAGGTATGCTTTCTCGGAGAATAGTTCAGTTATCAGTAACTTCGTCATAGAACAGTTAAGTTATCGATTTTTTACCCATAAAAAAGTTAAATTATCGATAACTTTTCCATATAAAAATTAAGTTACCGATAACGTTCCCACATAAATATTAGCTTATCGATAACTTTTCGATAGAAAAAATAAGTAATCGATACAGTTCCCATATAAAAGTTAGTTTATCGATATTTTTTGCAAAGAAAAATTAAGTTATTGATAACTTTTCCGTATAACAGTTTAGCTATCGATAACATACCCATAGAAAAATCTTGTGATCGATAACTTTCATACAAAAAAGTTAAGTTATCGATATTATTACCAAGTGCAATTTTAGTTATCGATAACTTCTTAAAGAAAACTGGAGTTTTTAATAATTTTCCCACAGAAAAGTCAAGTTATCGAAGTCGATAACTTTCCTGCAGACAAAAGTTAACGCCCTGCCCCACGATGTCTTAAGAAAACATTCGCTCGATTACTTGTATTGAAAGAATTTTTTTTTGTTTTCTTAATGCTTTTGCGAATTTTTTTTTCACATGATTTTTTCAATAAAATTTGTCGTTGGAACGTTTTCAGTCTAATTTCACCTACAAAAGTTTATTAAAAAAAATAAAGTAAAAGTAAAATATCAATAACGTTTCCAAGGAAAAGTTAAATTTAAATTTATAGATAACTTTGCCATTAAGGTATATCGAACCCTATTCTCGGAAGTTTTCTTGAAGCTATAAAAATTTTGTTGAAAACATATTTCTTCTGATTTTAATATGCATTCATTGATTTTAATATATTTACAACTCTGATCTCCGCACCAACAAAGCAATTGATACAGTAGAAACATTGTACCAAAAATTTCTCAAGCCGTTGCTGTTGATAATGCTTACGGTAAAATCTTGTTTTAAACTGCAATCCAAAAAAAAAGGAAAAAAAACTGCACCAACAAAATTTTTCTCAAAAGATTAATGCAAAAAAAAAAAAAATAATAAGAAGTATAACCGCAATAATAAAAGCGAAAGAAAAAAACTTTAACAAAAAGAAGACCAACTTGTTTTTCTTAAAACACGAGTAACACGAAGATGATCAGATGAGTTCAGGTTGCAAGCAGTTGACATTTATTCAATACTTGTTGCACAAGAACAAGCAGCCAGAGGCAGCAAAAGCACAAGAAGTTTAAGGCTGCCATGTATCGCGAAAAAGAAACTGTTATTACGGACTTTAAAAAAAAAAAAAAAACTTTGCAGATGTTAGAAAACCGTTTAATAAATTTGATATGATTAAATGTTAAAAGAAAATATGAAAATTATTTTAATAGAGTACGAGTACATACATAGTTATTAAAAAAAAAGTGGAACGGAAATTGTTAAATATATGTAATTAGAAAAATATCTTGTTAAAAAGTTGCGGAATAAATTTCGTGGAGAATTTAATAGCAAAAGAGAAATGTTGTGGCCATTCTGGTGGCAAAGAGTTGGGATTTATAATCATTAAAAGCAAGAAATTAGTTTTAGTTTCTTTATAACGATATAGATTTGACAATTAGGATTGCTTTAGCAATCGAATTTTCATACAAATACAATTAAAATTTTATGAAAATTTGTTCGATATCGAATGCCGTAATTTGCTTGCTGAAAAGCATCCTACAGGACAAGCAGTACTAAGTTAGTGCAAGAGTTGACCTCTTCCTTTTCTAAAATTGTTTGTTTTAATTTTAAGTGAAATTTCAAAACTTTCTGATAGACAAACTGCATGCAGTTGCTGCCTCTGAACACTAGTTAAATACTAGCAGAGCGGAAAACCGCTCTGTGCAACTGTCTGGTAACGTTCCAGTCATATTTGCATGCCTTAGCTTAAATATCTAATACTATATAAAAATTCTATTGAAGATTTTCCAGCTCGAGTTGTAATGCACACTTTGATTTTCATACAACTACTGAATGCCCACAAGGACCAATCCAAACCCTTAAATTTTTTTGCTTCATAAATTTTCCACACCGTGTAGCGTGAAATTTTTCTTTAACAGTCTTGGGCATATTAAATAAAAAAGTCGATATAAAAAATATGTTCATTCTCATAAAATTTAAGCTCCACTGCATAAAATCAATTAATAAAGTATTTAAAACTCAGAGGAATACATAAAAGGAAAATGATAATAAAATGGAAGAAATAAGATATAAAATGCGACATAATTTCAACAGGAAAAAAAACTCATTTCGTACCAATCAAAATGCCACAAAAACACTATTAAACCACACAGGGATCATAAAAAATTTCGAGAATCTTTCCTCTCCTCGCAATAAAAAGGAGTCGTAAAACAAAACAATAAGAAAAATACAATTTAAAATCAAATTACAGCAAGCATAAAAACATTTTGCTTTCCTTCCTTACTTCCTTCCTTCCCGCCTTTCTGCCTTCCGCTCAGCACCTCACCACCCTTTATTTGCACAAATCTAACACATCATTCACAACAATTTTGTTGGGGGGGGGGGGGGGGGGGAAGAAAGAAATTATGGTCGCTACACACAATTTAAACCGATACCCATGTTGTTAATTACTCTGCCATTTACAGACTTTGTCGATCCATTTACTTGTCGAAAATGTCCTTATACTTGTTGCTTTTTAAATTTAGTGCAAATAAGAGTTTATGGTTTTACGTCCCTTTTCACAATGTACTCGTATGATTAAGACTTAACATGAACTTTAACTGCAAGTTCTTCATACACAACTTGGCGTTACACTCCCTGTGAGCTTTTAATTGTACATTGTGAAAACGGCCGTTATTAGACGATTAGCGAACGAAGTACATGAAATGTTTAGTTATTTTCATTTTGGTGCGATGACGTCAAAACACAATTTAGCAGTTTAAATGACAAATTGTTTGCCATTATGAGCCAGAGCCACAGCCAGCCGTCCGTCTCATTGCAGAAAAGTGGGAGGTTTATTTTGATTTCTTAATATACTCGTACCATACGAACGGAACCCATTAACTTGTTGTTTTAAACATTTTCTACCACATAATCTGCAAGAGGTTATTTGTCATATAAACCAGGACCAGAAGTGATGCAGAAAGGGAGTGTTGGGTGAATCATATTAGGAATGAACACACAAGCAAAAATGTAATTGAACGGAAGCTTAACATGTTTTTGAAGTTTCAATCGATTATGTTGCCTGCTAAATTAGAATTGGGGTCAAGGTAGTTATTTTATTTTCGCTCTTTGTCACCCAAAGAGTTAGGTTAGGTTTGAAAAAAGGGGCAACTACGTTGACATAAGCCCATACGGGATTATACTTATGCCCAATGGAGTAAGTTGTGCGTTCTATCCGAACATGCTGGCGAATTCTAATTTGGGCACTTACTCATATCTAAGATTTTTGCATGTCCACTGCTGGAGATATTGCCTTCCTGAACGGTTCACATTATCGGTACAATGTACCGATTTTCGTGGGCTCAGTGAAAAAAAGTCATAAGTAATATGTTAAATTGCCTTATTTCTCAACTAATTGAAATTGAAAGTTGCAATTAAACACACTAATAATAGTAATAAATCCATATCGATTTTTTCCAGAATTAATGGAGTAATAATGCCATTTTGGCTTACTATTTATGACTTTATTGCAGTGAGCCGACAAAAATCGGTACATGGTGGCGATAGTGTGATCCAGACTTTAAAGCTTTTCGGAGTTAAAGGAACTTATATAATGGGTGTTTTTTATTGAGGTATAGAACTTTAAGTTGGCATCACTTTTTTAACTGGCGGCCATTTTGTCAGCTGTTAAGTGATTAATATTTAGTTTGGTTTGCCATTTCATCATGAACAGGTTGACAAAAGAACAACGCTTGCAAATCGTGCAAATTTATTTCGAAAATAATGGTTCAGTTCGCGAAGTTTACGGCAAGCTCCGTCCATTTTATGGTCGACATAATCGTCCACCAGAGCAATTTATTCGGTTAACCATGGATCGTTTTCGCACTACGTTTACTCTATGTGATAATACGCATCCGCAGAGACGTCGAACAGTGCGCACCGAAGAAACAATTGCCGCTGTAGAGCAAAGTGTTGAAGAGGACCCGAATGAATCGATTCGCCACCGTGCACAGCAATAACCGACTATTTTGTTCCCGAATTGGATGGCATGAATGTGGATGAGTTGTGGTTCCAACAAGACGGCGCTACATGCCACACAGCGCACGTCACAATCGATTTATTGAAGGAAACAATCGATGAGCGCATAATTTCGCGGAATGGACCTGTCAATTGGCCACCAAGATCGTGTGATTTGACACCATTGGATTATTTTCTTTGGGGATATGTGAAGTCGCTCGTCTACGCCCCAACAAACCAGAAACGTTAGGGGACTTGGAAGCCAACATTCGTGGCGTTATTGCCAACATACGGCCCCATATGCTCGAAAAAGTGGTTGAAAATTGGACCTGTAGAATTGGCCTTATTCGAGCCAGCCGCGGCGGCCACATCCCCGAAATCATATTTAAACGTTAATGGCATAAAATTATCCTTCCAATAAAGCCAAATTGATGGACATTAAAACGATTTTCTTGTGTTTTATTTCAATTCGAAGTTCTATACCTCTAAAAAATACACCCTGTATATATAACATATCGGCCATTAGTTTATTGTAATACTCTGGGAAAATTAAATTGTAGTTGATGTTCTTTTAATTTGTCTTTGTTTGCTTTAAACGATTTTCAACTGTGAAAACTGCAACTCAAGCGCGATTTACTATAGTCCAAGAGAAGATACACAAATAGGATAGGGGAAAGATCTGATCCAAAGACCGTCACTGCGACACCTGATGGATTTTTGTGCCATAGATGTGTAAATAAAAGCAAATCAAGCTCTGTATGAGTCTCCTTATGAAAGTCAGCACAGCTATTGGAGAAGCCCGCCTAATATCATTTAAAAACACAAAAACTCAAAGAGTGAAAAACTTGTCTTCTGCTGTTGTATAAGACGATACACTCGCATAGAATGTGTGCCGCTGTCTCGTCATCTTCTAAGCATAAACGACACAAGGTTGAAAGAACTTCGTTACTTTTTTACAGGGGATAGTTCAGTCTAAAGTGACCAGAAAGAAAACCAGTAACAAGCCGTAAATTATTCCTGTTGAAGTTCAGGATGCCTCGTTATGCTTTGACCTGCCTTAAACCAGAATAAGTCAGCCACATTTCCTTAGCGGTCGAAGTATCATCTCTTTTGATCAGAGCCACAAAACAGTTCTGGTCCCATCAACGGAGCAGCAAAGGTCATCCTGGCCAGTTCATCTGCTTTCTCATTCCCGGGATGACCGCTGTGACCAGGTATCCAGTAAATGGAAACCTTGTTCCGTACTCGTATGGATATCTTTTTGTAATCCGAATCCACAGCGGGACCGTTTTCGTCCCACAATGCCCCTGTTGGAATTTATGATAGAATTTTGCAATATAAAATTTTAAATAAAATCAATTAAAACAAACACACAAATCTACTTTTACATTTAACCCAACTAACACTAAGTGCTTAAAATCAAAAACTAAATGGTACAATGCCATTTGGGATTTAGAACATGTCATGTCCTGCCAGTCAGCCATTTTGTTTTTTGCAGCTTGTACTTTCTTCGTATTGCATAATAATGTTCGAAACAATGATGCTTAACATTTTGGTTCATTGTACTCGTATGTACTCATACGTCTATAAATCATTTTACAAACATAGAGGAATGAAGTATCGAATAAATCCTGTGGCATTATTAGCAATGACAATCCATTACATTAACAGACTTTGAGTGCTCAATTTTTCGAATACTGCCAAATGCAGCCAAACAACTGGTACAATCAATACTCCAGCAAATGCAAAAGAATTTATTTGATTTGTTTTAATTTTATTTGTTCGGTTTGGTAAACTTTTTGCTGGTCAATTATACACAAATAAATTTAGTGCATGAGCATGAAAATATTTATGAGTGTATGTATGTGTTTGTGTAATTCTATGGGTGTGTTTGTGAGTAACGGTATCCAATGTCAGACATTTAACTAACACTTTTGGCGTTTTGGCAGCAAACTGGGTTAACAGTGGCTGCAACAAACAGTTTTTTTTTGCTTGCTTGTTTTTAGAGCCCCAAAATAATACATAAATATTTGTTGGTTAAACTTTTGTATTTTCATTGTTGCTCAAATTCTGTGCAAATTGCAGTTGTTTTTCCTACTCAAAGCCTTGAGAAAAATTAAGTAACAAAATTTAAATTGAGGTTAAACGTTTGTCTCTTGGGGCTGGGCAACAAATTAAACTTGAACTTGATATTGCAAATAATTTTGCTGGAAGACAAAATCAAGTATGAGCAGAAATATTTAGTTAAGAAAAACTATATATTTGGCACATACGAGTGCAAATATTTAAAGAGGTGAAACTAAAGAATATTGTTGTAGCTACAATTTGTATAATGCATTTTCTTATAAATCTTAAATGTGTTTCGAAGGAAAAATATATTTTCCATTAAATGTTTATACAATGTGATTGTCTAACTTGTTTTAAGAAAATAAATAAAACCATTTTGACACAATTGTCATTCGTTCTTCTTTCCATGTGCAATTTCCTTACACTGATCATATTTTATTTATTCAATCTGTTGGCATCATCTTTAAATGATGTTCATTGTATAATATACACACATCCAAACATATAAACATCCTCCCTGAAGTTCAGTGCAGTTCATTTCAAAGGTGTAAGTTCATTGCGAGTGCATGTGTTGTAAGCTGAGTGTTTGACCTCTTTTTTCAGCGTCCTACATCTTTTGTCTAACAATCACTATGCTGTTTACTTTCAATATCCGTATTGCTACACTTTGAAACATGTAAACATGTTGAACTTTTTGTCAGTTTGAAGTCCCATCTCCCTGCTTTTAAACTAAAACAAGTTATAATTATACTTAAAGGTTTTTAAAATTCTCAGTAAAATTGTTTACACTTCTTCTTACAAAATGGAGAAAATATTTTGTATTCTACAAATGTTCAGCGCCAACAGAGGCTCGAGTGTGTTTCTCTATGGCTGGGTTACATGATATTTTAGTTCATTTATTTTATTGTTATTTCTCTATGCTTTTGTGTTAGTTTATTAAAGGAATAAGTTCAATTGGTTTACCACACATGCTCATCCTGAAACTATTTTAAATGAACAAAAAAAAAAATGGAAGAAAAAAACAAAATACAATTGTAAAATAAGCAATAAAAATAAATGGTATGTAGGTTATGGGTAGTTTGAATATTGGTTTCGTTTGTTCATTATAAAATACGATAAAGACGATACGATTGAGACTTCGGAAGGGAAAGGCTACAAATCTTTGGAAGAACTCATCTTAAAGTGCTGCTGGCATCATTGATTACCTTCTGGTGGGAATTGTAGCAGATGTTTCAACGATGAAATTATAAGTCCACCCAACAAATTATAAGTCTTTCTTTTAAAAAGTACCTTTTGTGTAAACAAATTAATAATATATTAAAAAAGTACTTCCTATGCAGTGGAGCTTACATAAAAAGTACCTTTAATAATATATAGATGGATTTTTATAATAAGTAAATTTTATAAACGGGTGCCCCTATGGCTGAGTCATAGCAATGCTATCTTCTCAGTCCAGAGGTCGTGGGTTCGATTCCCGCCATAGACTCTGGGTGTTTTTTGCAGACAAACTAATCGCTTCGCGGGTTGTGTTTGTTACAAAAAAAAAAAAACAAAAAAAAAAAAACTAAAGAATAAAATTAAAAAATATCTTTTGAACATAAAAAAGTACCTTCTATAAAAAATAGCGTCCTATAAGAAGAAGCATTTGAAAGAGAAAAAATAATTTTTATTAGGTCCGATTTATAGGTACTTTTAACCGTTTCTACAAATAAGCCTTCGAAAAAGTTCCTTTCAATAATAAGTAGTTTTTAAATAAGTGCGTTTAAAAAAGTATCTTTTGCAAAAAGTACTTTTTGCAATAGGTACATTTTATAAAAAGTAACTTTTACAAAAAGTACATTTTATAAAAAGTAACTTTTATAAAAAGTAACTTTTATAAAAAGTAACTTTTATAAAAAGTAACTTTTACAAAAAGTACCTTTTATAAAAAAGTACCTTTTACAAAAAGTATCTTAAATAAAAAAGTACCTTTTATAAAAAGTACCTTTTTGCAAAAAGGACTTTTTGCAATAAGTACCTTTTATAAAAAGTACCTTTTATAAAAAAGTACCTTTTATAAAAAGTACCTTTTATAAAAAAGTACCTTTTATAAAAAAGTACCTTTTATAAAAAAGTACCTTTTATAAAAAAGTACCTTTTATAAAAAAGTACCTTTTATAAAAAGTACCTCTTATAAAAAGTACCTTTTATAAAAAGTACCTCTTATAAAAAGTAGCTCTTATAAAATTTACCTTCTACAAAAATTCCCTTATATAAAAAATACAATTTATAAAAAGCGCCTTTTCTTTAAAGTACTTTTTTTTAGTGTTTTACATAAAAAAATACCTTTTCTGAAAGACTTAAAGCTGTCTTTAAAAACAATAACTTTTATTGAAGTTCTGCAAATGCTGAACAAAATGAAAATGTCTATAAACAAGAGTCTCTCTTCTTCTTCTTCTTTATTAATGTAGTTGTATTTTCGTTTATTTAGTGCACCAAAATGGCAAAACTTTTTATTTTATCAAAATAAATATTCATTTGCAATACATATTACTTTTTTTTAAGCAATATTGGTTTCAATTGAATGTTGTTGGCCAACATTACATTTACATTTACATATATAAAGAAAAGATAACATCTACCATGGCGGCTGTTAGTTTTCATTTTTATATCAAGTTTAATTTTGTTCCTGCTGCAGAAGTTGTAGAAATACATACAGTGAAAATTGCATTGATTTTTCTCTTCTGATATTGAATGTTGTGGCATTTTTTTTATAGTTTGCATCCATTCTCGTATGTATGTATGTACATAGTTATGTGTTTGTATGTGTATGTAAGCGAATATAAAACTTAACACAAACACATTTGTGTCATCATAAAACAATAATGAATTTTTATACGGCTGTAGAGAGAAAAACGTGCCACAGTTATTGCCAGCTGGCATTCCCATTAGGGGTGTTACATGAAGTGTATATTTTAATTAATTATTGAGATATATGAAATTATACGCAGAAGGCGTGTTTAAAGTTAGTGAAGTTTTCAAAGCGGTTTGCTTGACACTATTTATATATTTAGTAAATAAAAAATTAAGACTTTTAATTTTTTCAGTAGCTGGAAGTCCTTAAAAGAACTTTCAAAAATCATTCTGTTTTTTTTTAATTTGTTTAGGTCTATCATGAGATTTGGTGCAATCCTTATTTATGACTTAAAAATGCTGACTCTTTATTACGACTACTTAGACATTGAGTGAATCAGTCTGACTGTCAGCTTCTTAAATTTTTCACCCCTTATAAATTTTCCATTTACAACACATTATTAGTTTTGGGAATTTGCACTCAAATAAAATTAGAATTTAATCTTATCTGTGTGAGGGTATAAAACAATAAAAAATAGAAGAACAAAAAACTACTTAATCCTCAAAGGAACAAAGAGAACTTGAGACAAAATGAAAGGTTGTGAGCCATAAGTGAGCGCATGTTCGTATGTGATTTTTTTTATTATTTTGTTAGAAAAAAATTGTTTTGGAAATTTAACTCTTAAAGTCGTAAAGAAAACAATAAAATATTTTATATGAAACCAAGAGACACATGGAGGTATAAAGCCAGCAGAACGTGCACGTTTGAATATTATATCGAGCCATAACCGCCAAAAAAGCTTAAGCGACATTATTTTCGTGCATCATTTTTATACGAAAATCGATTACTTACGCTCAATGATAATTGCTTTTCTTAAAAAAAACGCAGTTCAAAACATATGACGCTTAATCCTTTTTGGCGGTTATGGCTCGATATACATAATTTTAATAACAAAGCAACAATTATTAATGTTGCAGAAGCAGCCCTCACATGTGTTGAAAAATTCTCAATGATAATAATGAATTGTTTTTGTTTAAATATATCTTATTCACTGCCTGATTTCTATCAGCTTTTCTATTCTATTTCAGTTTTTATATATGTATGAAACAAATTAAATAAATTTTAATTTCAAATTAAATAAAATCCTCAAAAAGAATAAAACATTTGCAGGTGTTGTTTCACTTATGAAAAGGAAAATTATATTCTACTTTTTCGTATAAAATGACAGAAAACAAAATATATGAAAAAATGTTATAAAATAAAGTTTTTGCCAAAAAAAAAAACAAATTCCAATTTAAACTTCAGGACATGCAATATTCAAGGATAACACAAACTTGCAGTTTTAAGCATTTATGTTGTACTTTTACTTTTATCCCCTTAAGTAATAAATGTTTGGCGGCTAAAATAAAGAAATAAATGGCAAAGCAATTATTTTAAAAAAATTTTTAGTTTTTTTAAGCGACAACTTGCTTTTTTTCAGATAGGAAAAGAAAATGTGTGGCTCGAAAAGGATTTAAAGTTAAGACAAGAAAAGTTTCGTGAAAGCTTATTTAATTTTTTTTACAAAAATAAAACGTCCTTAAAATGTTTTTTTTTAAATGTATTATGATTTAACATATAAATTGAAAAAGAAGAAAAATAAATAGCAAAGTAACAAATATTTAGGGGATTCAAATGGTAGTCACGAAATTCATATTGTCATAATGTTTTAGAGTATTTCAATATAATTGTTTTTGCTTCTGTTTTTGCATACAAAATAAAAAATTAAAACATTGTGACAATATGACCTTTATGACTTAAGTTTGAATAACCCAATTATTTAAAAAAAAAATCATCATAAGACTGAGTACACTTCTGGGATTGCTTGTGTTAACATTTTGTGGAGTCGTTTTCAAAATCTGTGCAACGCCATTCAAATGACGATTGTTATATATCGGATATGGCAAACGTTGCCACTAGTACACACTATTGCGTTGTCACAAAAAGTCATAGTGTGTACTCGCCATAAGCTTTAAATTATATTTGAAAATTTCAGTTGCGAAATAAGCACACAAAATTTTTATAATTTTTGGTTGGCGATTCCATGCCATAATCGTAAAAAAAAAATATTAAGCGAAATAATTTTCGAACATAATTTTTTGACCAAAATCGATTATTTGCGATTGTTAATAATCGATTTTTGTCGAAAAAATTAGGTCCCAAAAATGGGTCGGTTAAGCTCTTTTTGCGGTTATGGCTTGATATGCCATGTCGGTATTCATAAACGACCATTAAAGTAAGTGTTGAATTACGAATTTTCTATAAGAAAACTAGTTTAGGGAATGCTTTAACTTTAACAAACGTTTATGAATACCACTATTGATGAATAAATTTCGGAAGATTTGTTACGTATAAGTAATAAAAATCACTCATACGCTGTTTATAAAAAATAAATTAACGCCGATGACGCAAGTCACGCCGACGGCTCTTATCGTAGTCACTATTGAGATATCTCTCTATTATTACTGACGTCCACTTGGTATTTTCCTCTGACTCTGTTTTTGTCTACACAACGTTGGACAAAGACTCAAACAAAAATTTTCCGTAGTTCGATGTTAAGGGAGAAATAGTAAATGATGATGACACCAGAGTATACGCTGACGGATCAATAATGATCTGCGGTGTGGGGTATGGTGTTTTCTAAAGTGAACTGCTGGAATATTTTACATTATTCCACCATGGATATTGTTATATTGTTATAATTTTAATTTGCATTGACTTTTATTTAATTGTAATCGAAGTAAGTTCTTTTCAGTTTTCTTTCATATCTACATGTGTACGAGTATGTGTGTGGGTGCATGTATTTCCGTTTCAAAATTTACACCACCAGTTAATTGTTGTTGTTTTTGATTTAAATACTTATATACAGTTATCACTCTCCATTCATCAAGATGTCAGTTAATTAAAAGGCTGACAACAGATGCATGCAAGTTGAAGTAAATGGATGAACATAAATGTGAAATGTATTTTTACATTTTAATGGAAAATAAATCCAGGTGCACATTTAAATGCACCGTATGTACAAAAATATCGTGCCATAACCACCAAAAAAAGCTTAAGCGATATAATTTTGAAACTTGATTTTTTGACCAAATCAATAATTTGCAATTGTAAATAATCGATTTTCGTCAAAGAAAAAACGAGTTCCAAAAAATGTGTCAGTTAAGCTTTTTTGGCGGTTATGGCTCGATATGTGCACAAACTGCTACAAACATACATATAACTAAAAAAAACTACAAATTAAACCTGTGCAAACATGAAATAGCGTATAAATACACTGCGAATCACTTAAATAAGGAATTTAATTTTAACAATTTGGAACGAATATATCTTGTAAACCAGATATTGGGAATTTAAAACATTTTGGACTTTTACAAACCGATATTTATAAACGATTGTCAAGTTCAACAATAACTTTTAGTAATCCTTTATGAATACCAACTTCAAACTCCATATTCTTACTAATAATTTGGTGACATTTGTGAATAATTTTTTTTTTTCATTTAAAACCCATAATAAATGCATCATCATTATGCATGACTTGAATAAGAAAATTTTTATGTAGAAAAAAACTTGAAAAAAAACTTTAACAAACTTCAAAAATAAGCACTAAAAAGCTCAAAATAATTTAGATTAAGTTAAATTTTTTGTCACAAAAATGTTCCTTATTCTAGCGATTCGCAGTGTATAGTGGTCCGTATTTGCGTACATACAAATACACTGGAAAAAAATGCATACAACATTTTACCACATATTTCATTATTTTGTAATACGAAATTCTTTGGTTAAATATACAAAATAAACGTGCTTACAAAAAATTTGTATTTTAAAAATTGTTTCGTGTGGGGTGTCATTCACATTTATGAGCTAGTTCACACACAAGTTTTCTTGATCAAGTTTTGATATTATGCTGAGATATAAAAAGGGAGGTAAACAAACAGTGTATGTTACTTTCTCATCTCTCCCATACAAAATCAAGATTTGAATAAGAGAACTTGATGTGCGTGGGCTATACCTATTTAAAATTTAACAAATAAAAAACAATAATTAAACATTTTAAAAACACCAGATTTTCTTCAAGTATAGAATAGAAGATATAAGATGAAGTCACTTTTCAAACGACATGTGAGGCGTCAGAGACACAGAATACATCTAGAATATATCTTCGAAACGGCTAAGAACACTCTCGATCAAGTCACCTTTTAAACAGAAAAAAATAAGAAATCAAAATCCGACCAGCCGTTTGGTATCTACGTGGAATTCTACACTCACAAAGATACACAGACAGAAACAAACTTACAATTTTTTTTTGTTAGGGGGTTAAACAACATATTTTCCCCTACTTTCGGTATTACAAATAACATAAAAAATAAAACATTAAAAAAATAATATATAATAAAAATTAAAAAGATTAATTTCTTGTTGTATCTCATATCCAGTTTTATATAAATACATAAATAAAAATTCTCTTTATGTAAGAAAGCAAAAGAGAGCCTCGCAAGTTTTATTTTTTTTTAGTAAAATTTTGCAGGGATTACTTTCAGTGTATCTGCAAATGAATTGAAATAATATTACTCATACGCACATCTCGTTAATTTAACTCTATCCCTGATGCGGATAAAAGTCGGGGGATATGAAACTCATGTTTCTGACTGTTTTTGTTGTATTGCGCGACGAGTGTGTTTTTGTTGTATAAACGTGGGGGTGTTTTACAACACCCAAACCCAAGGCTTTTAGGTACACAAGATATTTTTGTTAAGCATAAAATCAACAACACAAACATTGTCATGGACTGCTTTTGTTCATAATATTTATGGATAATAATTAAGTGTAGTCACATGTCAACGGACCAATTTAAAGTTTAAATGCAATGTGTTTTAATAAAAATAAAAAATAAACAAAATATTGATATTTTCCTACTGTTTGAAAAGAATATTTATTATTAAGCAAATAAATACATAAAAATTTCTCTGAGATCTATTTTTTAATATAATAAAAATTAAACCGAAATTCCAAGCCATGTGGTTTCTATTTTTTCGACAAAATTTTTGTTGACTGTTTTTATACACATAATTTTTATTTTTTTTTCATTACATACTCGTATATTTTTAAATGTTCTGCTTGCTTGTAATAAAACAAAATTCTGTATTATATTAAAGGCATTAGAAATAATGTGGTTTAGCTTGCTTTTTTAGAGCCAAATTAAAATTCTTTGTCTTAAGTCTTAAAAATTCTATTCCGCCGCCTTAAGGCAGCCAAAGCTGTTATAAAAATTCATAAGCTCTATTTACTAAACTTAATTATTAAGAGCTGCAGCTGTTGACTTATTATTTTTTTGGTGCTTTTCTTGCTCAACTTGCTTGTAAAAAGTAAAAGTTTTTTCATATTAATTTTTTAAGGATTTATCGTTAAGAGTTTCAGTAAAGGCAATTTCTTCTCAAAGCAAAGCACTTGACTTTTAGTTCGTGGAAAGAGACAAAAGAAAAAATTAAATAACAAAAAAAAAAATAAAAATTATGCTGAAGTTAATGAAATATTGAACTTAAATCTACATATATAAACAGACTTAAAGCTTATAAGAAAAATGTCGAAAAATTAAATAAAAAAAAATATTTTATAAAAAAATAAAATTTACTTGAAATCTAATTTAAGAAATTTTGTATGAAAAACTATATAAAAAATACATTTTAGAATTATTGCAAATTTTGCAAATATGGGTTTAAATATTTATTAAGTATAGCAACTTTGATTGATGCTCTCGGTTTAAAAATATAATCACTTTTCCCTTTGCATAAACTCACAAAAGATTGTAAATGAAGAAATCATTTTACGTACATACGAGTACATACATACGAGTACATACATAAATACAATATATGTAGTTTAACAATTATTTTAATTTAGTTTTAATCATTTTAAATATGACAATATGGTTATGCTAAACTCAACAAGTTAAAACTGTCAGCCCAGCTGTAGTAGATGAAAAAATATTTGTATTTTTCGTTATTTTGATAAATTTATTCAACAACAATTACTAATTAAATTTTTTGTTATTTTAATACTTCAATGCTCAATTCACAACCTATTGCGGGAGTCGTAGTTCGTACATGAGTTGCTGGTAATTTCAATAAAAACATTGTTTATAAACATATGTTGCATAGAAATTCTCAACAACATTTGTACGAACTACGACTTCTACAATAGTTTGTGAATTGTGCAACTGTATTTTATATCATTCGCCTGCTCACAATGAAAATTTCAAGATGGCATAATGTTGCCATATTAGAATTTTAAGATACTCATTGTGAATTCCCTAACCGAGTTTTATATCGTTTGCGCGCTCACAATAAACAATGTTGCCACATTAAAATTTCAAATTACTCACTGTAAATTCCCTAAATAAAACCAGAATATTTTTAGAATTTTAGTTTTGCATAGCAAAAATAACATGTGCTTAATTTTGCAATAGTTTTTCTTTAAACCAGACTTGTTGGAAATTAAAAGTTTGCTTTTCGAAACTTTCACTCAATTCAATTATTGCAAACTTGCGCATTAAATATTTATTTTTAATGGCACAAATTCTATAAAAATTTCTTCTTTTTTTTTGTTATTTATTTATGATTTTTACTTATAAAAGAACAAAAACTATTTTTTGCTTTGCTTTATGCTCGTTTTTTTCTTTTCTTAGCAACAAAATAAATAAAGAAAATTATTCCCAGTTGGTTAAACAAGACATTAGTACAAGTCTTAAAACATAAATTTACGTCTTTCAAATGCGGCATGCAACAAATGTGGCTGCAATAGCAAATCCTTAGTGGGAGGAAATATATGCATGTATATGAATGTGTGCGCTTAAAGAAAATATATAGAAAAATATTTAAAAGAAATATATCTCGAAATTTTTCTCTTTCGTTATCCTTGTAAAATTTGTAAGGAATCAGTACTTGTGCAGTTGCAGCATAGTTATATAGACATTAACAAGTTTAAAATTAAAAACTTTACGAAGAACATCAAATGTAAGAAATATTGTATAATATTAGGGGTGTAAGAAATTTGTTATAAGCCAAAAAATTTATTAATATAAACTCTGACAACAATTTTTCATGTTTTTACTTACATTACTTTCGATTTGATGCATTTCTCAAATATCGCATTTTATATTTTCTCCCAAAATATTATGAGCATTACTTATAGAAATTATTAAAGCTTAATAAAGGGTTGATAAAACAGATTTTCACACAAAACTTTCATTATTAAACCTGTAAAAAGACTTCATAATTTTGATAAATAATTTATTTACTGAATAATTTACTTACTGAACAATAACAATTTAATAATAAAATTACAAAAATACACGTAAAAAATAAAACTACATCAATTCACAATAGAATTTTCGAGTTGCTACAGATGTTTATTTTATGCCCTAACAATCGGAGATGCCAATTATTCCCTAGAATTTATACCTTTCAGATTACGGCGCACAAAGTTTTTCCCAAACAGAGAGATAAGAGAAAAATATTGAAGATATTACATAAAAAACATTTGTTTTATTGAGAAAAATTTCATCTGAAACAAATGGCTGATTCCTCCTTAATACATTTTATATATTTATATTCCAAATATCATCTAATACACAATACAAATTTGTACATATTTGTAGCTGCTCATGCACACTGTTACTTATACATACGAGTACATGAACATGTTTGACAAGTTGTCTATGACTTTTATAATACGAGTACAATTGGGTAAAGCCCGGTGTGCTTCGCTACACTATATACGTTTTGTGATGAGAAGACATAAAATATAAATAAATAAAAAATAAAAAATAAAAAGTTATTTTGAATATTCCTATTTTTTTATTTAAAGTTGATTTGTTTAGATTGTGATAATAATTCTTTGACTTTGCTACTGGAGCATAAATGTATAAATCGAAAGGCTTTGGCTACATAAAGTTGTTCATATGAGAAATTTGGAAATACTAAATTTATGGCATACACTTGTAAGGACTGACCCTGGGATTTATTTATTGTCATCGCAACTTACAAAAAATTTAAAGATTCTCCCTTTCAAAATCTCCCAAAATTATTATTTTCTCGTTATCGAAGATACCACACCCATAATTTCAGTCATATTTTTTTTTGTAGGACAACGTATACCAATCAAAAAACAAAATTTTTAAATTTTTTTCTCCCCGCTTATGGAACTCATCGGTAGACTTAAAGTCAAAAGATTTTTGAAATAAGATTAACAAAATGTTGTATGTTTATAGGCAGAATCTCAATACGTTATTGAGAATTACATTATACAAACATAATAATTTTAATAGAATCAAACAAAACAAGATTCTGTAAAGATTTTTGTTTGATGTTTTTATAATTATTATGTTTGTATATTGTGACTCTCAATAAGAGTCTTACTACATATAAACATATGAAATATTTTATAAATATTTCATAACTCTTTTGGGTTGAAGTCTACTGATAAGTTGCATAAGAGCGGGAACATATAGACGTTGCTTAACAAAAAACAACAAGCAAAAATTTTCAAATAAAATAAAGACTTTATGTCAAATAAATATACTTCGATATTTCTTATACAATAAAAAACAAAATAAAAAAATTAATTAATTTTATTTCAACTACAAAACAATTCACAAGAAGAGCATTAATTCCCAAGATATTTCAATTAGGGAATTCACAATGAGTATATTAAAATTGAAATGTGGCAACATTGTGCCATCTAGAAATTTCCATTGTGAGCAGGCAACGATATACGAGTATGTAGAACACAGTATATTGAAGTATTAGAATAGCACAACTATTGTTGAATAAATTCTTCAAAATAACTTTTGTTCCACAAAATGCCTAAATACGACAAAAAAAATTAAATTTTCATCAACAATAGCTGCGCTGACAGTTTTAACTTGTTGAGTTTAACATTACCATATTGCCATATTGAATACGGCATGCTCTTTGCCACTTTTAAATTTGCCACCTGGTAATGAATTTGATTTACACACAAGCAAAAACAACAAACTTGCCAGCCCATATTAAAGTATTAAAATTGAATCGTTGCAATATTAAAACATATTTTAAAACGCTATTAAATATTAATATTTTCTATATAATAGGAGGTTATACCCCCACTAGTCCCCTCCTTAATGCAATCACTTTAAAAGAATTTACAAAAAAACTTACTTCCACCAAATTTCAAGTTTTTAGCAGCATTAATTCCATATATATCCTAAAATAAGGCTTTCCTCTATAAAAGAAGTGCCACGCCCATTTGAAATGTTTAAAAAATATATATACATATAGCCTATTGTTCCTTCCACACCTACAGTTATAAACTGTAAAAAATTTCAGAAAGATTGGTCCATAACTTCATTGTGACGGGTGTGACCACAAGACTCACATTTTTTGTAACAATTCAAAAATACAAAATTTAGAATAAAAGAAAACAGTACTTTCAATCAGGATTTTAATTTCAGCAACATTTAATAATCTATAGACACTGAAAGAACTGGATTTCTGCTCAAGAATAGTCGCCAGAAGGTTGTGTCGGGCGTGACTTTACAAAATTTAATTTTTTTGCAGAATTATTACTTTTAGAACATATTCTTTAAAAACTTCCATAGAACGCACACAATAAAATTGTTCAAAGAGTTTTTGGTTATATTAAATACTAGACATGGGTCGAACTCATTCACTAGGTCATTTTTGACACAAACTGGTTATTTAACCCATTTAAATTAAATGGGTTTGATTATAGGTTTGTGTAATAAAATTAAATAGTGAGCGAGTTTGACTCAAATCTATCAAATAATGCCAGGAAAAAACGAAATTTTCTTTTAAAATTTTTTCGAATATGTGACGGGTGTGACTTAATAGAAAAACTCGAAACATTTGCAGAGACTCCTGTTATTATTAGAGACACCATAGATTATGAAGAAGCCTTCTTCTTACTGTAGCTTTTCATTATCTACATTTTGCCTTCAGACAAGGTAAGAAAGCCTTTATTAATTTTCGCCAAAGAATTTCCACGCGTTATAATGACACTTTGCCAGTTTTAGGATTGATAGTAAATAAATAAAGTTTATTTTTATTAAAATTTTTCTTCCCAACTGAGCTTTTAATTTTAAATTTTTAGAAAATTTCATTAAAATTATTAATCTCCTGTTTTTGCAACCAATTAAATAAATGTTTTTATGTGCAAAAATAAGTAAAATATTTTTATTTTTATCATGGCATATTTATTTTCTCATTAAAAATTTTGCAATTTATGTTAATTAAAATTTAACCCAGTTTAGGTTTTTTTTAAATTTTAATCCCATAAATATTTATAATAGAAAAAAAAGAACGCAATTTCATTTAAATGAATTAAATTAAAAAAACTATCGCCATTTTAATAAAAATTTACTCTTCGTTATTTATTTATGAGCTGGCAGTGATGATGACAAACAGCCGGAACCGGCATAAGTCACTATTTGGGGAGATGAAACAAATGCATAGATATGGGAGTGAAATATTTAAAACAACAATAACTAATTGTCAAAAGCTCAAAATAAAATGAATGTAACTGCAACATAGGAAACGGCTGATCGATATTTTTATGTGAAAAGTAGGTTACGTTACATTACATCTCTATAATCATTTTCATTACTTTTCACATAACAATATCGATCAGCTGTTTCCTACTGTTGCAGTTACATTCCATTACAGTCGGCTAACTGAGCCTTAAGGTTTAAATAGA
Organism: Nowickia ferox; assembly: GCA_936439885.1. Taxonomy (NCBI): domain Eukaryota; kingdom Metazoa; phylum Arthropoda; class Insecta; order Diptera; family Tachinidae; genus Nowickia; species Nowickia ferox. The sequence goes on along the minus strand of OW387027.1, from coordinate 8,887,613 downwards.
CATGGCATCACCAACCACATAAAACAGCTGTTCGAACCAACCTTATGGGCAACACTGTATTTGATTATAGGTGACTTAACATAACAGTGTAGCCATAACCATAACCTAAGAAATTAATTGAATTTTGGTTTTTTTAGGGTTCCGTAAACCAAAGGTGAAAAGGGCCCAATTGTTGTCCCTACGATGTCCGTCCATCTTTCTGTCTGTCACAGACTATTTTCTCGAGAGCCCTAACAGCTACCGACCTGAAATTTTCACAGAATATGTAAAACTTTGGCCGCTACAACAGCAAGTATACAACAGTTAAAAATTAAAGGGTGTTCTAAAGCGAGCATTGACAAATTTTTAAATCCTAATGTAATATACAGACAATTATAAAATTTTCAATGTTAGAGTATTTTTATGCAGACTACACCAATTAACGCTGAAATTTAAAAAAATCTTGAAATCTTCAAAAAATGCCCAAACGAAAAATCGTTAAAATAAAAAAGCGCTTAAATGAAAAATACCACCAAAAACAAAACAAATAGCTAAATCAAAAAAAATTCCCAAAAAGTAAAAAGATCGCAAAGAAAAACTATAAAAATCGCCAAAACGAAAAAAACGCCAGAACTAAAAAGAAACACTAAAACTAAAAATATGTATATATTGTAAAAAACACAAAAAAATCGCCAAAACAAAAAAAAAGCAAAAACTAAAAAGCAATACAAAAAAATTGCCAAAAACCGACAAAATTGTTAGAAAGAAACAAGCGCCGTACGGAACTCTTCGTGTGCCAGCTGAAGTCGCACTTTACAGAAATTATTTATTTTTGCACTTTTGCGATGAATAAACAATTAAAAATATAAACAGCTGTTTATGATTATGCCAGCTCTAATATCATTATGGTTATCGCAATGGTAACTTCTATGGCATAATGGTATGACACGTCTAATTAAACAGTTAATTTAAAGTTATGCAAAGCTAGAACAGCAAACAAAATATGAAAATTAAATAATAGTTAAAATTTTACAGCATTATGATTTTTGTTACATCTTGCTGGGAAACACCCTGTCACAATTGCATTATTTACCCATATAAGTTTTCAATTAATTTATGCTAAGTGTGTTAATGTTTTTTTTCCTCTGTTTTTATGCGACCACCAACAGTGAAATAAGTGTGTATACTGGCCATGAATTTCAGTAGTGAGCAGCCTGAAGAGCAGTAGATAGACTGCGTTAATTTGCTGCTAAAAGGTTTTATTTGCAACTAAATGTGTGCAGCAAATATGTACGTATGTATGTACTCGTATGTTGTAAGTGCATACGACTTTTATCGTCCTTGTCCCGATATCGATGTACATATGTTGTACTTTTTAATTAATTAAGTAATTTTGCAGTAACAAACATATTATTTTTTCACAATCTTGTTGAAATTCTTTAAATCACATGAATAAATCATGTGTGTGTGTGTGGTAGGTCTCACAAATGTTTTTCTTCATTAAATCGCAGACTAAGACTGGGCAGTGTAAGAAAATTAATGATTTTAAAACAAGGTAGCCAGCTGTTTTTGACAGAAGAATGAGTTTTCTTTTGGAAATGTTATTAAGTAATAAGAGATTATATCAATTTTCTTTAAATATTTTTAAATATTATTATTTCTATTCTAGCACAGCACAGCTGGCCACTCTAGACTCAGCTTCAAGCAGGTGTCTGGCCTTTTTAAAAATAACCCGCATAGTCAAACAGTGCGTGGTGGGTTTGTTCCTACACCTATAGAACCAACAAACAATGTGATAATGACAAACTATGGAGAAGAGCGCAAAAAACAGCAGAAATTCCAAGAATGCATTAATGAGCACAACAAAAAACACTGTTTGCATTTTGTTGTAATTAAAAAATTTATAATCATGCTAAAGAGCGTTCAGACAGTGTAATGAGTTGGCATAAGCTGTGTTAAATTTAAAACGAGGGCCGCCACACACATTGCAAGTGAACATATCGAGTCACAACCGCAAAAAAAGCTAAAGCGACATATTTTTAAAAATTTTTTTTTTTTTTTTTGAACAAAAATCGATATTGAATTTGAAAGCTCAAGTACTAAATTTCTATAAACAAATTCTAATGCAATGCAGCCTTTCAAAATTTCTAATTTTTTTTTCATACACTTTATTTTCAAATGCAAAGTCTGCGCTGAATCTTTTCCCTTCTTTGTATAAAATTCAAGTGACACTAATTGATATTCACAAACATGTTAAGTACGAGTGATAAAAATCTTAAAAACTTGTTTTATCCATTAACTAAAAATACAATTTTTTGTTTCTAGAATTTCAAATTTAACTCAGATATAATACAATTTTACGACTTCAATAACTGCAAAAGGAAATGTTTGTGCAAAGCAAAAGGAGAATTTGCTCCAATTTTAGCCAATAAATACAAGCACATGATGTTGGTTAGAATTTGCTGGCCATTTGCTCTTGTAAAATAAGAAAAATGAAATAATTAAATTACATTTTGGATTTAAGCCAAATGAAAATTTTGTTTTATTTTTATTTTGCTATTTTCTGCAACTTTTCTGCACATATTTTGTTTAATTTTCTTGGATTTCATACAAAGCACAGCTGTGTGCAAGACTATACTCGTATATGTATAAAATAAACACAAATAAAAAAATGCAAATGAAACAAAAATTAAGTTATAGGAATTAAGTAAAATTTTATGTTTTCAAAAGCAACCAAAGTATTTTATACTAAAATCTTAAACATGTCCCAAAATTCTAAGAAAATAATTGAATGAATTATTTAAATGCCCCAATCAAGGAGTTTTAGTTTTACTTTAACATTTTGAAAATTTTCTGAAACACTTTTTAAATATTGCAGTTTAGAAAAGCAACATTTCGGTATTTGAAGCTCACTTCCATTTAAAAAAATTAACATGATTGCATTTAGAGCTTGAAACTATTATGATGCTTAATCTTTATCTTAATCTGCAAGCAATTTTCCCAACAATGTACTTGCCTCATTTTCAAAATGAAAGTCTTATTCAATCGAATGTAATTTTATTTACCTCCATTTTTTTCTATTTAGTATCTTTTATAGCACTTATGTATATTTATTTTCCCCTACCAAAGTCTCCTACTGCTGTTATACGAGTATGATACAGCATTTCGCTGTCATTGAAAAGAATTAGCATTGAATTATTTATTCATGGCATTCGTGTACAAATACAAATTGACATAAGCAGATTCCAAATAAATAAGAAGAAAAGCTAAAGCGATGACAGGCATCATGTCAAATGATTGCCAACAGCACTTGAGCTGAAATGTGAGATGATTTGATATTTGCTTTAAAAAAATAATAATCAAAACCCTGCAGTTATCTGAGAAAAAAAAAATTGACATTCTTAGCTTTCTAATATGGAAATGAAATTCCCTTCGGAAAACTTACTCATCAACTTCAGGATTATTTTTATATTTTTACTTTAATACAGTTATCACAACTAAAGAGTCTACAGTTAGACTCAAAGTTAATGACGTTATTACACCCACCATAGAACGGAAATTGAATTTGACAAATATGTAGAAAATTTAGTGGTAAGAAAAAGTGTTTGCAAGTTGTAGCCCAATCACCACCCAGCAAACATTTGTATAAAGCAGTAGGCTTAAGCCAGAGAATAACAAAAGTATCGCTGTCAAACACGCTCACATGCGAATACTTTTATTAATTTTAATCTGAATACGTATAACTATAAACATCCAATAACTATGTTAATTTTTTTTTTTTAAATTACGGAACACAACAATTATAACTAAAATTTAAAGACTGTATGAGCTACAATCGTACTCATGAGTATAAAAATACTCTGACTATTAATCGATTACACATGCGTATAAACAGGGCTTTTTTATTTACACACACACAAACACATGCAAATATAAGGCAAGTCTTCAAACAGCCACCACACACATACACACACAAGCTCTGGCGAATGATGAATAAATATATCGAGTTCGATTAAATATCCATAGCCTGAGTATAAGCATACTCCGGCTACTCGTATAAGTATGGGGGAGAGAATCGACGCGCTTGATACGCAAGTGCCTTTTTATTTTTAGTTGTAGCCTATTTCAGTTTATCTCATAAACGAAGTAGAGATGATCTTGTATGTTGGAGTCGGCTATAGTTCTCGTTGCTTGAGGGAAAATATGAAAATATTTGTTGTCCCATTTTACACAGGGCTCTTCGTATTAAAATTTCAATAAGGTTACAAAAAATATCAACAAATATAGTTTTTTCTTACTCACAGGATGATAACAATTTTTCGACTCGAAAAGTTCTCACATTTTTTTTTATAGAAACGAGGCACTGGTATGATGGTATTTATGAAAATTTTGCAAGCGCCAACAAAAATTTATTAAATCAGGATTGTATTTTTTCGTACAATTGTGTAGGATTGTGAGTTGTTAAACAAATTTTATGTTGTTTTATTTCTAATTGTTAAAATCTATTTTAATGCCATAACTATTTTTATTTTTCTTATTAAGGACCTGTCCCACGATGTTGACAACGTTCGACTTGTCGCACACTTACATTTGAAACAACAAAATCTTAAAATTTGTTTTTGTTTTGAATGTAAGTGTGCGACAAGTCGTACGTTGTCTACATCGTGGGACAGGCCCTAAGTCTCTCTGTTAGCAGTTGTGCGTAAAATATTAAGAGACAATCCCTGTAACATTTGTGCGTCTGGTCTTGTCTATCCATAGAGTGTAAAATCATATTAAAAGGACATAAATTAGATTCAAGATAATTTTATTTTGCAGCACCAGTGATTTTAACAATATTAAGTTGCACTGTAAGACAAAAACAAAAAAGAAGGGTTACTGAAATTGGCAGCGTTTTGGTAAAATAATATGAGACACATACAATGTAGCTTAGTTTGTTATCACTGAAGGTCAGACGAAGGTACTACACCATTTCCCTGTCTCTTTTATTTAGTTTGTTTTTAGATTTTACATGAAATATGAAAGGTAGTGCAGATGCCGGACAGAAACAACAACAACTATAATTTCTTTTACAAGGATGGATGTTTTATCCAACAGAACTACATAATTGTAACACGAACTATTGACGTGATCGAAAGCTGTGTACTTATTGATGTCGCTAACATTATTCTGGAAGCTTTATGTTGTATTGTGTGAAAAACAGCGCAGTGAGTTTTATTAACATCGTGGTATTCACTTATGAATTATTTAACATTGTGTGTATTTTTAATGCTCTTAATGTCTGTGTTGAGTAAAAAAAAGTTTTAGCTTAAAAAGAATTGTACACTGGGACTTTTGTATTTAATTACAAATCTTCGAACACACAAAAACAACATTTTTAAAATTATGCATCTTGCCAATCAAGGGGCAGGTGCACATTCTTTTTCTATGCATAAAATCCCTCTAGACTTGTTAATGACCACTTTATTTTCTAATTTATGGGCTTAATTGGTGGTTATTTCTATTTTTAGCACTCATACCTTTTATTATAGTTGCCTGCTTTAGTTAAGACAAGCAAAATATATAAAATATCAAGTTTAATGGCAAACTTGTAAATATTTATTGAAATTTTATCTTGAATCTCGAATGGTTTTTAATTACCACTGCATTTAAAAATATAATTTACATATTATGCGATTTGGTTTGAAGGTTTTAAGAACCAATAATTAAAATCAATTACATGCTTGCTTGCATGTAAAACCCCCTACCAAAGCCATGGGTGGGTTGTAAAGTGAAGATGTACATTGTGTTCAACAATATTCCCGGTTACTTCTGACAAACATCTTATTTAAAATTAATGGTTCGCAAGCAACAAAAGCATAGAGCATACAATGAAAGAAAGAAAAAAGGAAAAAGATAAAAAATCATTTGCTATAATTAATATGCTGCTCAAAAGGGCAAACAAAAAAAAACATTTTCTTTCTCTAAAAATTAACATAAATAAGCAGCTGGTTTCTTTTGGCTGCTTCGCAAAAAAGATATTGAGAAAAAATGTATACAACAATTTTGTTATTTGAAGAGCATATATTTTTTCTTCTTTGCAAAGATATTAAAATTAAAACTTTATTATATTAAGCTTTGAATAAATTGGCGGGCAAACAGACAACAATTTAGATTTAGCAGAAGGTCACTACAGTCAGTGTAAGATTGTAATTAGTCAGTAATAAATTTTGGAGTTTAGGGCAAGGGAGCGAAGAAACACCAGTCATGTTTTCCAATATTTTAACTAATATTCACAACAACAACAAAAAAATTATTAAGGCAATCATGAACAAAATTCCGCGTGCAATTTCTCCATTTTCCAAATAGATTTTTTTTGTTTTCCCTATTAATTGCTATTAGTTGAAATTTTTCCCAGGGAATTTTATTCATGATTGCTCTGTATATAAAAATAGAAAAATTTAAATTGTAGTGATACTTTTATTAATATTATTAAGGCTCCAAAACATAAAGGACGCCTTTGAAATGATTTTGAGCGACATAAAAAACTCCAAAGTCATAAAAACAGATACAGTGGGGGAGGGCCATCATGAATCCCGTTAATAATAAATTTTTATTCATTAAACCGGTATAACCAATATATGTATAAAACGTAAAACGAACTAGTATGCGTATAGCAAACTCTGATTATAAAATTTTTTGCTTACAACGCTCTTTAATTTAAGGCCTCTAAACAAAATTACATGACATTTTATAATAAAAAATGGCAATGGCAATTTATTTTCTGGTAATTTAAGAAAAACTCAAAGGTAATTTTTCCTTTTTTTTATAGAAAGAGAGAACTGGGGGCAAATGACTGCATTCGATGCCGATCAAAGTTTTTAAATATTTTCATATCAACTATATGGACTCATTTCTAAATTTAGTACGATATCGAGTGAGGATGAATTTGCCCTCTGTTAATTTTTAATTGTTTTTTTTTTATAATTAATGACATCACGTTTTGAAAATATTTTTCGTTTTAGTTAATTTAATTATTATTATTCGAACTGCATTTCTTTCTATATTTAATGAATTGAACAGGCTAATGTTCGTATCGCCTTTTAAGCCCAATTATATATAATAAAAATATATATTATAAACATTTTTCGTTTAGTTTTTTTCTACGAATTGTAGAAATTATTTACTGTCATTTTAAGGCACAGCTTCGTCTATAACGAACAAAATTTCCAGCTCTACCGACGAAAGTCGTTATACCCGAATTACACTGTAGTAGCCACTGCATTTTTTTTTCTTTTTGTTTTACAAAATGTAATCAATCTTCTGGCTAATTTTCTATTTTTCAAGATTTTGGTCTAGAATTTAATTTTTCTATAATATTTTTGCAGCCACTTTAATGGACGTGTTTATCGTCTTTTTGTTCATACAAAAATTTTTGGATTATTATTTTGCTGAATTTTTGGAAATTTGAACTATTTTAAATACATTTATGGAATTTTTGTAATTTTTAGAATTTCACAGAAAACAAAACAATTTAAATACACATACTTTTCTTATAGAAAAGTCTACAGTGCCGCCACAGCATACTTTTCTTATAGAAAAGTCTACAGCGCCACCACAGCATACTTTTCTTATAGAAAAGTCTACAGTGCCGCCACAGCATACTTTTCTTATAGAAAAGTCTACAGTGCCGCCACAGCATACTTTTCTTATAGAAAAGTCTACAGTGCCGCCACAGCATACTTTTCTTATAGAAAAGCCTACAGTGCCGCCACAGCATACTTTTCTTATAGAAAAGTCTACAGTGCCGCCACAGCATACTTTTCTTATAGAAAAGTCTACAGTGCCGCCACAGCACACTTTTCTTATAGAAAAGTCTACAGTGCCGCCACAGCATACTTTTCTTATAAAAAAGTCTACAGTGCCGCCACAGCACACGTTTGTTATAGAAAAGTCGACTGTCTCACACGACAAGTGCCAGTGCTTTATTAATTATTATATACATATGTATTTGAAATCTCAGTCGTAGGCTGAGTACACATGTGGCATTTCTTGTGTTGTCATTTTCAAAATGTGTGCAACGCCGTTCACAGTATACTTTTTATATGGAAAGCAATACCACACAACGAAAAATAGTGGCAATGACAAACGTTGCCACTAGTACACACTACTGTATCAGAAAATGCCAACATATCTATTCGGCATTATTTCCCTATATGTATGTTTATGTGCCCCTAGTTGTGAAAGTGGTCTATCTCATATATTTATTGTTTCGTGATATTTCGTATTTGCGTTTTGCGTTTGAATAAATCAAAAAATATTTTTATATTATGCAAAATTTTAGAGCTGTTAATTTATGTAATATTTCGAAGCAGAAATGTTGTATATGACTTAGACCATTTCAATAATTTTTGGCACATAAAGTCGCTGTTATAAATTACCGACCTAACTTATATTTTTTGAAAAATGTGTAAAAAAATTTCAGACGTATCCATAGGAATGAATGTACAAAATAATCATCTGCTGTAAAGTTTTAAAAATGTTAGTTATGACAGTTAGTTAAAATAGCGACGATGTGTATTTAGTAATTTATTTATTTGTTATTTATTATGAATATTTTTAAAATAAATATTTTTTGCATTGCGTATACGCAATATTTGTTCATATATTAAATAAATAATAATCATACTTCCTGTGAAATGCTTTCACAAATTTATATTTTGTTTTAACAATGACCACCTACAGGAATTATTTATTATTTTTATAGATTCATCAATTTTAGTGTTTACTGCCATAAATCGTGTGCAATATATTCATTTTATATTTCACCACAAAAGCCACCAAATTAAACAAAATTTATTTCTTGCCACAGAAAAATTTTGTTTAATTAATTTTAATTTTCATCTTTAAAACTTTAAAACATTTTTGGCAAATGATAATTTCGAATGCTCTAAAAAAACTGGTAAGAACACATTAGTAACTTGAAATATTTTTTACATCAGAATATTTTTTATATTTAAATTTTTTGATTATTTTATTTGAAATTTCTAAACTTTCTGAGTTATTTCTATGCAAATTTTCTGGACAAGTTGACTGACTGTTTGTAATGTGGAAACTACGAGTACACCTAAAGCCAAGTTCCCTAAAAGTTAAAGGGCCATTTTCGCTTTCGTATGATATCAAATGTCACAGTTTGCATTTGTTTCCTGAATTCTGAGACACTTTCATGAGAAACTCTTTGATTATTTAATGACTTTTATTAAAGTTTAAACGTCATAAGGCTTGCGGCTATTATTTTTTGTGATACACAAAAACAAAACAAAAACGGAATTGAAAAACTTAAGCACGCAAATCAATTTAATTTTTTTAACACTTCTCGCATTATTTTTCTTCATATTAGTTTTTCAACTTAATTAAAATTTATGATTATTCTTAAAATCACATTTTCATTGCATTATCCTTTAAGTATTTTTATAAATAAACTTCTATACAACTTTTGACATTTTATTTACGAGAGTGTAAAAAATGCACAATTGCACAGTTTGCGAGACTTTTGAACATTCTCATGAAAACCCTTATTATATAATTTTTTTTCATCTAAATTGAAATTTATGTTTATTTCCTTTAAGTATTTTTAATACCACTCAGCAATTTGTTTAAATCATTATTAATTCAGATTCGATTTATTGCTCAATTTAGATTTGTCTACTTACAAAGGAATTTAAAAATGTAATACCAGGTCATTAGCATTTCCAACAAATTATCCAAACAAATTTACAAATATTTATTCAACACAAATATTCTTGTAAATAATTAGAAAAACACACAACAACAAAGAAGAAAAGAAAAAAAAAGAAATTGCCAATATAAAACTGGTTTCATGCTAGTATTGTAAATTTCTTTAATCACACTATTGTGCTTACTGTTACTTTCATAGTCCTACTTTAAAATTCTGTGCCATGTAATACTAAAGCAAGGACTGGCTATTTCTCGCCCTTAAGTAAACACAGACAGAAAGGCCATCAATTAAATTTTTTTCTCTGCTTAGATGGGGCTGCAGCTACTACAAACAACGCTTGTCACATTCAACTAAACTCTTCTTTAGGCACAAACACTTTGCTATTCTATACTGCTTTCACTTTCCGTTTAAGGTTTTTTTGTTTTCTATTTTAGTTTTATTCTTAAATAAATTGATAGCAAGAACGGCTTGCTAGTGAAAAATGTCAAATACAATGAGGACAACAAAGTTAAGATTCTCAATAATGTTGTAAATAGACATAAAGACAGGCAGACAGACAGACTGAAAGACAAAAAAGTTTACAAGGACATTTGTTGTTACACGTTCACAGCTGTTACATACTTACACACATACATATATGTACATACGGTTGTATGTATGTACTAGCATATTAACATTGGTGCGTGTAGTTGTTTGGAATATTTGGAAATTGACAAAATAAATTATGTAAATCGTTTTGTTGTTGTAAATGTAATTGCACAAGTGAAGATAGAGCGAGAGAGAGAGAGTTAGGTAAGAAATATACTCAAGCCAGAAATGTAATGAAATTAAAAATTTAACGGTATTTTCCATGAAAATAAACAAATGAGCCGAAGGCGGGGAGCGTGAGAGTTTTATAAGCACAAAATTGTATATTTTTATATTGTAGCCAATCATGAAGTGTAATAAAAAAAATCACACACGCATACATATGTACTGTGTATGTATATATGTATGCGCACACATGTGCTCAACTAATAACATATTCAATCAATGCATGAAAATAAACAAAAACATTTCGCTAACGTTTCCTGTTAAAGCCGTGAAAAATGTTAAGCAATACTGATTATTTCGTTCTAGACTGGGGCCGATCTCATTCAGCAGGTAGTTTATGATCAAACTAGAGATGAGCGATTTTTCGAAACCTGTTACTTTTTCACAGCGATTGAAAAATCACTAATCACAACTGTGACTGAATTTATCAAGTAACATGTTTTGGAAATATAGTTCTTTCATACAAACTGTGAATGTTCTTGTATGCTTACTTTAGAGCAAGTAAAGCTACCACAATAATTTTTTTTATACCTTCACCGTTTGTCCAGAAAAAATCGTCAAATCGTGTCAAATCGCCTTTTCTGGCAACTGTATATAGCCCCTACCATTTTTGTATTTGCAATTTTACTGTCTCTCTGCCTCTTATACGACAATTCTCAATAATTGGATGGGCTTGATTGCTAATTGATTGTTCTTGTCGCTTTTTTTATTAGTTATTATCAAAATATCAATACTAATAAATACTTTTAAAGCAGAAGAACTCAAATGTGTTAAACAGTGATTACAGTCATTGTTTAATTTCACTGCTGCTATTTTTATTAGATTTTGTCAAAATAACAGAACTGCTACAAACAAAATATTGCTGAACTGTTATCACAGTCACAGTTTAAAAGAACAGCGATTTAGAAATCATGTGCACAAGGAGTAACATTATTAAAAAATCACAGTATCGCTCAACACTAGATCAAACCCATGTTATTTAAATGGGTTTGGTCACAGCTTTGTGTCAAAACGACCGACTGAATGAACTTGACTAAAGCCTATGAAAAATTTTACATGTAAGACCCTTGAAAGTATGCTACAATTTCTTACGTTTGTAAAAACACCCCATGTGTTTGTTGTAAATTCTATTCAAAACAAATGATCCATTTCTCGTGAAGCGGACAAGGCAATATTTGTTTTGCCGAAATTCCTTGATATTTAACACAACACCTAAAGTGACCAGATGGTTGTTACAAAAAGCGGCACATGATCGATCAAAAAGCGGGATATGGAAGAATATACTGCCAAAAAGCGGAACTTAAAAATTAATATCTTTTAGAAACCGGGATGTGTACTATGCACATACACAGTTTTGTGTATCTGCATAGTACATAGTAAATAGTAACTGCAGTCGAAATAGCAAAAGTCGTAAAATTGTGCTATTTCTTCCACTTTTTATTTTTTCACTGCCCAATCACAACCTGTTGGTCATACTTCTGCTACTGAAATCCAAAGAGTCGTAGTCGAAGTCGAAGTTAACACAATAAACGAATAGATATACACAACGAAGAGCTCCAGTTGTCGACATGTTGATACAGTTTTCGGTTTGACTTCTTATATAGTAATGGGTATTCCAAATATTTTTCTTTTTGTATGATGTACATTTGTCCAGCTATGGGGTACTTAAGTGTTGCCGTTTTTGAAATGTTGTTTTTTTTAATTATTATGTCGAGCTAAAGATTAATATAAAAAAAATGTAAAATAATTGATTCTAGTGCAAAATCGACGGATTTTTTGAAAATGACCAATTGATAACAAAATTTTTTGAACTTCGACTTGTTTTTGCTTTATTTTTCTTTTAATGTGTCTAGGGTGTCCCTATTATTCTGTAAAAATTACCACTTTGTATAAACGGAAATAACGAATTCACATTAAAATTTTTCTAACTTTTAACCTTTTTTTTATTTTATCCTTTTTTTATACCAAAATTAGCCTAGAATGATCTCAATCTCTTTTCCCTTCTCTTCTAGAATTTCAAGACTTTAAGTGTAAACTTTGGGTGCGTAAAAGCCGTCTGAAAACATAATCAATCATGATTTAATTTGAATTTATTTTAATGTTACGACGCGTGCTTGTATTTTACATGACGATATGAAAGTATTTGTATAACATTCACCCTGATTGTGAAATGTTATTAAAACAATAAAATTTTTCATTGTTCATTTTATTTCGGAAAAACAATTGCTCACAAAATGTTAAATGAATTCAATAAATATAAAATAATAAGTATAAATTTAAAAAACCCTGCTACTTTGGGCAACAATAGCGAAAAAAAACCAAATAAGAAAATAAAAATTATAAGAACAAACAATCGAAAGCTTCAAAAACATAAAAAAGAAACAAGGCAGGCAAATACAATATTTTCTTGTTTTAATAAATCTCTTTAGTTTTATATTGACTGTCGTGTGCCGTCATCTATAATTTTGTAGCAGCATGTTTGCTTTTATGGTATTGACAATATATGTAGTACTCAACTCGCAGTCATAGTCGTACCCCTCCACGCTGATGTTGTTGCTGCATTGTCATCATCAAGTCTCATCCTTATTGTTCGTTGTAGCGTTCTTACAGCCAAAGCGCTGTATAGTTTTTAGTCATAGTCAGTCACAACGTTATAGTCTTTGTTGTATTTATTGTTGATTGTTGCATTAATCTTGTAAACATAACTATGTGTACGTATACATACATACTTACATACTCGTACATACTTTTGTAGATTGTATTATTTTGTAAATTTTGTTGAAAGAATAAAAAAGTTTAAAGAGAGAAGTAGAATACACATTGGAAAATGGCTCTGCAACAGATAAAGTCCATAAAATTGTCTAAACTAAAACTGATGCAAATAATAGCAATCGCAACAACACGCAATAAACTGAGAGCAGAAACACAATTTAACAGCTGCGACAGCTAAAGCGGCAGAAAGAACGGCAGCAGCAGCCTGTATTTTTTTTTCTTTTTTGCCAAAATATAAAAATTTTTGCTAAAACAGCAGGGATTTATACAACACGCTGTAACAACGCCAGCAACAAAACCATGTTAAGCTTTAAAAAATTGTATTTCATAGATATTCTTGTCTTTTAACTGCTAGTGGAATTGATTTTTATATTAAGGCTCCAGCAGTTTGTAAAGGAATGAGTTGATTACATTTAAAGGCTGCAGTATAAGAGATATTAAAGCTGGGAGAGAAAATATTGTAGTTAGAGCCGGACATAGTTTTATGCACATACATACGTATTGAAGAGCTAAGCATTTAAATCATGTCATACATGACACAATATTTACATCTGTCTTGTCAAGTTTCATGTCGTTTACATTAGAAAAACAGGGTACTAACTCAGTATCTTGGAAACTTAACATCCAATAACAAGACCATATATGTAAAAGTTATAAAAGAGGACCTAAGCTTCAAGAGTGTTGAAATATGCACCGCCCTGTTGAAACACACGGTGAGCTACAGGGTGTCAAAATTGACTACCTCGGGCATAACAAACACTGTGGGCCTCATAACTTTTATAAATATAATCAGATTCTAAGGAATTTAAGCTTGTTGTTTGTTTTGTAAATAGGCAAAGAAAATTACTTTATTTCATTTGAATTTAACAAAAAAAAAAAAAAAGTTTTTTGCCTCGACTTTGTTCCCGATTCCGTAAATATCTCCGGCAATAGCATAAACAAAATTAAAAAAAAAAATATTTTATAATTGTTAATAAAATCCTTGATAATATGTAAAAGAAATTTTTGGATTATCTCAATTCATGTGGCCGTGAAAAAAAATCAAAGTCAAGGCTTTGAAACTAAAGTGAAAAATGGCTAAATTTTGACAAGAAACTTTCTACTTTATTTCTATTTTATTGAAATTTTTTTTTCTTCAATATAATTAAGCGATGGAAAGTTTTTTGTCCGCATCATGAGCCATAATAATTTGGGAACTTTCGAAAAATTAAATGTTCAAAATGTGTGGTTGAAGTCTACTGACGATTTGTTAAGGCAACAATGAAATGCATATAGACATCGCTTAACCACCAGCAAATAAATTTCAATTAAAAAATATCATATTTTAGGTAAATTTTCTAGAGATTAGTGGGTCACTGTGGAAAATGAAACTCATCATGTATCCCACTATATAGAAATAAAGCGCCTGGCGGTTCTCTAAAGAGCAGATTTAGTGGCATTTCTGAAATAATTTTGGAACTTTCGAAAAATTAAATATTAATTTCAATGAAAGAACAAAATGTTTTAGTCGAAGTCGAAATAAGACAACCACGTTAAGAAGGATTATTATTACACAAAATTTAACATTATAAAATTAACAGGAAAAAAAATCTAAAACAGGCGGCTGTTGTGCAATCAAACGGCTTGGCTGTCACCCCTGCTATTGTAAGAAGGGGGGACTATGTGTGAAGCAATTGTATATTTAAAATCATTTGTAAAATACAAATTTTCACAACCATAAAGGCTTCCATGTGATTTACAAAACTGACATGAGTGTCTCAATGAAAGGTAAATTGTTCACTGATTTTCTTCGAGTCAGGACCTAGAAGTTTTCGGGTGAAAGTGCTTAGGGTCTAGCTTTCTAAACCTTAACTAGGCTATGTGGAGGTTCTTGTATTATTCATATTCATACTTCTTTTTTAATAAACTGCTTTCAAGCACTGTTTTGCCATAAAGAAAACAAAACACATTGTATTATCTTGTCTGTTAAATTTTAATTTTTATATTCTACTCGTATTTTCAAACAGAGACTCTAATAATTTTTTTATGATACTATAATATTTTTTTTGCCATTTCAAACATAAAAAATGTTTTCTTGCCACATAAAAATCTTCGAAAGAGGAAAACATTAGCTTTTTAATGGCACACATTTTGATAATAAAATGTTGCGTTTAGCCCTTTTATGCATGCATTTTTAATATTTTGCATTTTTGCAAGGAATCTTGCAATTTATAGGACTGAATTAAGAGATAAGGTTTCTTGAAATAAAGAAAGGGATTAGTATTAGCTAAATATAATCTAATGCCTGTGATTGCTGTAATGAATGTGAGACCTTTCCCCTATAGACATAATATTTAGCACTCTGGATTACTAAGAAAAAGCTCTCAAAAAAAATGTCAAATATTTCGGGTAGAAATTAATGATATTTTTAATTAAAAATTGTTGCATTAAAAAATTTAATTATAATTATAAATTTATTGCACAAGACTTTCTCTATTTGCTAGTGAGAGCGGCAGAGGAGAGAGTAAGATAAAAGATGGCGTAGCATTAATCTTTGAAGCGTATTTGATAACTTTTCTGATGTGATTTAATTTGCTAATTTTTAATTTAATTTTTTTATAAATTAAAAAGACATTCGTTCCATACAATGGAATTATAAACATTTTTTATTTAATTTTATTTAATAAAATACCTACAAAAAGTACAAAAAATCTTAAGTACAGATGTTGTGAGAAAGAAAGTTAAGACAACAGTTTATACCATAAAAGTAATTTGACATTTGTTTTGATATTTTGCACATTTTTACAGCGCAATAAAACTACATAAAAGTAAGAAATAAATTTAAAAAAAAAAATTTAAAATAAAAAAATAAAAAATTGTAGAACATGATGCCACCAGCAAGTTCAAAGTAATTGAAACAATATGGCCATTTCGACTCATTTTTTATCTAATTGTACAAATTTTAAATAATATTTAAAAGAGCGCCACAAGCGATTCCCGAAAGAGTTTAATCCAAGCACATTCAATGTCCATTTAGTGGCAGAATACACTAAAAGAATAAATGTTGCAATATTGAGCTCAAAGAATGTATTAGTTATTCTCACATTTTAACCGTAACCTGAACACTTTTCGCGAGTGTGTACAAGTATTTAAGCCTCAGAATATTTTTCTTATGTTTATCTTTTTTATTCATACATGAATTTGGTTTTTTCATTCTTTTTCTTTTTTGTTCTTTAAACTACACTACAAAATGAATAAGACACGAGGCTTTGTTTCTGTAAGGCACGTACGCATGCGCGTGCAAATAAAATTTTAATTGTGAATAAATAATATGAAAAGAAAACGCATTGAAACGCAACCAAAATATGCAAGTGCTGACTGGCTGCATATTAAGTGGAATTGCTGCCATTATTTAAACAAACTGAGAATTTGATGTGCTCGATTGTGGGTTTTTTTCTTATCATCTGCATCATTGTTTTGTTAACTTCACAGGTTTCAAGAATATTTTATTTTCTGCTCTAAATTGCTCTTACAAAGTTGTCAGTAAGCACAGTGAGTTTTCGTTGTTTTTTTAAATTCCTTTGTTACGGCGATTATGTTTTATTGACGGGTTTTAGATGAAGGGTCTTTCAATAGCGACTGGAGAACTTTGACAGTTTATATAGCGGTCATAGTGGTGAAGCTATATCTGTCGCATTGGCTGTCAAATGAATATGGGACAGTGTGTTCAATTGAAAGTACAAACAATAAAATAATTTTAACAAAATGGGTGTTCTGTTCAAGCCACATACCGTGCGCTTTGCCCATTTTATAACAGGCTGATTTGCAGTGTGGTGCATTAATTTGAGTCCACTGCTTCTATAGATAATCAACGATTGCGAGATCTTGCGAACACATCGCCCGGGTTCGCGAGAATGTGCAAGAGTCGCTTACAATAACTCTAACTTTCGCAGATCACAACTTGTCGAATGTTGCCAAGGAAAGAAAGGAAAGGCGAATTATTTTCTTTTATAATGAAAAGTAAGTTGAATTTTCCGCGACTACTATAGAGAACTATTCCATTCTCCACACAATTTTTTTAATATCTTTCGAGTTTTATGTAATTTTATCACATGTTCTTTTTGTAGTACGACCTAAAATACATACACAGTAACAAAATTTATTTAATCAACACTTTCAATTGAAAAAATAACAAAAACCAACCACAAAATTTAACTATGTCAATAAAAATTTTAATTACAATTTAAATAAAAAATTATTTTTAATAAAAAATAAAGTTTAATTGACACAACTAAATTTTTAATTGATTTTGGTTTATTATTTTTCAATTAAAGGTGTTGATGGCAGAACAATTTTATTTAAATATTTATTTGATTAAATATTTAATCAAAAATGTAATTGAGTCAATTAATTTTTGCTTTAAAAATTTTTTTAAATAAATTTTATTAAATCAATATCTTTAATTGAAAAAAACAAAAATCAATTAATTGTGCCAATAAAAATTTTATTTTAAAGTTTAATTGATTAAAAGTTTGATTACAAATTTAGTTAAATCAATAAACCTTTTAATTAATTCAAAAAGTTTAATTAAGACAAAAAAAAATTTTAATTGGTTTTTAAAATATGAAATATTTTATTTGAAAATGTTATTGATTAAATATTTAATGAAATATGTAATTGAGTCAACTAAACTTTGGGTTAGAAATTTTATAAATTAAAAAGTTTAAAAATTTATCCAATCAACAACTTTAATTGAAAAAACAAACACAAAAATCAATTACAATAAGAAATTGATTAAACTTTGATTAAAAATTTAATGAAATCAATAAAAGTTTAATATTTATTTAACTCAAAAGAATTATTGACACAATTAAATTTTTTAATTAATTTTTGTTTTTTTTTAATTAAAGGTGTTGATGGGAGAAATATTTTATTTAAAAAATTAATTGATTAAATTGATTGTGTCAATGAAAATTTTAATTAAAAATTGAATTAAGACTTTGATTAAAAATTTAGTTAAATCAATAAAAATTTTAAGCAATGCAAAAGTCTAATTAAAACGATTAAAATTTTAATTGATTAATGTTTTTTTTTATTGAAGGCGTTGGGGGGAAATATATTTCATTTAAAAATTTTATTGATTAAATATTCAATCAAGAATTTTTTCTTTTGTTTAATAATTAATTAGAAAGTTTAGGTGACGTAATTAAATTTTTTAATTAACTTTTTTTATATACTATATATACGGGTATACTGGTAGTTCGAATTTCTTTAACAGAAACCCTGTAAAGAAAACAATTCCTTTAAAAACCCTATAATATTCCTTTATTACACTTCTCCTTGTGGTATTAGCTTCACACGGGAACACGTTTAATCATATGCCACATTCAACACATTTAAAACATGTTAAAGAAATAAATAAACGTAATAAATTTCGATTCTTCGTTACTCATGTAAAAGTTTATCAAGTAAATCACCCACAGCAGGAAAACGAAAAATATATAGAAAAAAAAAATATAAATAAATAAGCTGGAAAAATTTGCTACAACGGCTTTAAAATACCTCAGAAGCTTCGCATGTAAAAGCATGAAGCAAAGTTGGAAATAAAGAAAAAAAAATTTTAATTATAAAACTTTCTGTATTGCTGACCAAAAAATAAAAATAAAAATATATGAAATACCGAAGTATATTTATTTGACATAAAGTCTTTATTTATTTAATTTGAAGATTTGGTTAGTTTTTATGGTTAAGCAATTGTCTATATGCATTTCGTTCCTGCTTTTGGAACTCAAAAAACCAAAAAATTTTTGAATTTAGTTAACAAACTTCGTATGTTTATAGTAAAACTCTTAATACTATATTGAGAATCACAGTATACAAACATAATAAGTTTGAAAGCTTCAAACAAAAATCTTTACAAAACAATCGAATAAAGATACAGCTGATCGATATTTTTATATGAAAAGTAGGTTACGTTACATTACATCTCTATAACCATTTCCATTACTTTTTACATAACAATATAGATCAGCTATTTCCTACTGTTGCAGTTGCTATACATTACAGTCGGCTAACTGAGCCTTTAGGCCCTTAATCTATTACAATAACATCGTCGTCGAAATACGCCAACCACGATAAAAGGGAATTTAGGAAAAATTGCTTTGTAGTGCAGTGCTGTTTCATATTTTTTTATGAAAACTTTTTTCATGAATATGTTTTCTTTTTGCTGGGTCACTCTTATACAAATATTTATTTACGATTATGTTTTTAAGGCCAACATGCATCTTTTTTAATATCTACGGACTTGCTTGTATATTTTAGTGCATCATGCAGACGCAGGTTTGTAGAATTTTGCAGTTATTAAAAGGATGAGTTTAATTTATTGTATGAATGTACTATTTTTGCACGATGTGATATCACAGGCTGTTTTATATACAAAAAAAATTTTACTTATTTATGCTTTTACATATTTTTATCTTCTCTCGAATTTACCTTAAGAATACATTTAAAGACACAACAAATTTATGTATAAAATTTCAATTTTAAATAATGACTGCGGTAAAAAAAGGATAAGAGTGTGAAATTCAAAGGATACCTTTAGCATAACGAATATATATACACACAGGCTGTTGCACGAGTTGACAAGCGCAAGAGTCTTAATAGTTTTTGTACAGATAATTTAAATAAGTAAGAAAATAAATAACTCGAGTTTAATATGGATTGAAGTAAGGCGATGAGTCGTGGCAAATTTAACTTAAAGTTAAGTCTTTTGGAATAATTTTTCTGCGAAGTTAATTATGAAGAATATTACACAAAAACAGGATTACTTTTTCACGCTCACTTAGGAATTGCTTTCAATAATATTTCCCAATTTTACATATCATTTGTATGTAAAATGGAGAGCTAGTAAGACAAAGTGTGAGAACTTTGGAGTTGCCTGCTTTAAAGCGTTCTATGCTTTTCTGCAGTTCAATTTTTCACACACTTCAATGAAGCAATTTTAACATTCATTTGCTAATATTTTTTCTTGTTTTTCTCTCCCACTCACACAAATACCTCTACACATACGAGTATGTGCATGTGGAAGGACATTTTCTGTCACTTTCTATGGCCCAATAAGATAAAATACAGATATGAAATGAAATGTAAAACTGCAAAGTCATTTGGTTTCTCCAGAAGAAAAAATATATGTAACATATTTCCGCACAAAAAGAAATATGGTTTCATTTTCTAAAAACTGTCAATTGTTTCTCAAGAGCCCCCGAAGCATTCATCATATGCATGCAATTATTCATATGTATGTATGTATATATAACTACATAATTCCAGTGCAACCCACTCTTTCTCGTTGTTGCTTCTGTTACTGTGCCTGCGTTAGTGGTGTGCAGCCATAATGGCAGGGACCCCCAAGTTACTAGGGCTTTTTTCATACATATTTACTCGAGACAGAAATGGAAAAATAATTAATTACAAAAATATAAAATATTGAACAGCATTCTATTTTTCCAAAAAAATATACTTTCTTGCTCTTTCTGCATCGATGTTCAGTTCGAATATAGTTTGCTACTCTACAATACGATCATTAATAAGAACTCTCATCATAGAAAACAACTCACAAGCAATTGAGTTTAGAGCAGGCATACCCAAAACACCGCACACGGGAACTCCTCTTAATAACCGTTCTCAATTTGAACGTAAAAATCGAGGACTAGTAAGAGAGAGTGGGAGAGTGAGGTGATTTGGAGATGCACGCTGTATAACGTCTAAGAGCAATCAAAAATCTCCAAAAATGCCATTCATTCCCATCCATTCCCTTTAGTAACCGGTATTTGATTTTTAAAAATTGAAAAAAAAAATTAATATAAAAAATATCAACCATACAAACGAACTCCATATGCAAATGTAGACAATTTTTTCCCCTAGAAATATTTCAAACATATGCTAATTTTACAAGTTTTCACTTGGAGACCATCCATCCATGATCCAAAAGTATTTTGCACACCATCACCAGTAGGGTACCAATAAAAAGTAATTGATAAAAAACTTTTAGTTGCACAAAGTGGCAAAAATGGCAAACAAGAAATGCCTTCTTCATTCATGCGTGAGAAAATTGGAATTTTTAAAACAAAATTTTTTTTTACACAAAAACATTCACATTTGTGCCCTAAATGTATCCTGCCGAATCTTCTGCATTTCTTTTTTATTATTTTTTTATTTTACTTGTGTCCTTATTTTTTTTAATGTGTTCAAATGCACTTAAAAATATGCTATTGTGTGTGTGTGGCAAGCAATACAAGGAATATATATTCAAATTGCTTTAAAAGCACGTTTTACATTAGAGGGTTTACTTAAATTAGTTAAGAATTCTTTTTTAAAAAAACTGCTTTTGTAAAAAACTTGTTAAGAATTCTATAAAAAAAATAGTTTAGATTATAAAAAGGTACTTTAGGTCAAAAGTACTTTTTATAAAAGTTAGTTCTTGCCAAGAATAGTTTTAATAAATGATACTTTTTATTATTAAAGTACTTTGTGTAAAAAGTACTTTAAAGCTACTTCTCATACTTTTTTTTCAAATAATAAAAGGCACTTTTTGTCAAAAGTAATTTTAATAAAGGAACCTTTTTATTTACGTACATTTTATACAAAAAACTTTTTGTAAAAAGTAGTTTTGGTAAAAGGTACTTTTTGTAAAAGGTACTTTTCTCTACTTTTTCAAAAAGGTAATTTTTATAAAATGTACTTTTTTATAAAAGGTACTTTCTGTAAAAAATACTTTTTATAAAAGATGGCTTTTGTAAGAGGTACTTTTTAAAAAGGTATTTTTAAAAGAAAGTACTTTTTTAAAGGCAGTTTTTATAAAAGATACCTTTTATAGACTTTTTACAAAAGGTACTTTTTGTAAAAGGTACTTTTTGTAAAAGATACTTTTTGTAAAAGGTACTTTTTGTAAAAAGTACTTTTTGTAAAAGGTAACTTTTTGCAAAATAAACGTTAATAGAAGAATTTGTAAAAAATTTAGTTTGTAAACGTTTTTTAACTTTGTATGAAAAATAATGAAAATTCGTTAAAAAAAAAAAGATGACTTTTGTAAGGGGTACTTTTTAAAAAAGGTATTTTTAAAAGAAAGTACTTTTTTAAAGGCAGATTTTTTATAAAAGATACCTATTATAGACGTACTTTTAACAAAAGGTACTTTTAATAAAAATAACTTTTTGTAAAAGGTACTTTTTGTAAAAAGTACTTTTTGTAAAAGGTACTTTTTGTAAAAGGTATATTTGTAAAAGGTACTTTTTGTAAAAGGTATTTTTTGTAAAAAGTACTTTTTTGTAAAAAGTACTTTTTTTTAAAAAGTACTTTTTGTAAAATAAACGTTAATAGCAGAATTTGTAAAAAATTTAGTTTTTAAACGTTTTTTAACTTTGTATGAAAAATAATGAAAATTCGTTTCAAAAAATATTTTTTCCATACAAATTTCGAAACGAAAAAGTCGTTTGTGTTGACAAAATCTAGCCATCAATTAAAAGGTAAAAAATTTTGGGGACTGTCATATCTGCTATTTCGTGCATTTTCCATAAGCCAGCTAAGAGAATGATTGAAGC
The DNA here is from genome assembly GCA_936439885.1 of Nowickia ferox. Lineage (NCBI taxonomy): Eukaryota > Metazoa > Arthropoda > Insecta > Diptera > Tachinidae > Nowickia > Nowickia ferox. The sequence goes on along the minus strand of OW387027.1, from coordinate 8,864,753 downwards.
GAATGAGAGGGGGGGGGGGGCATGTGGTGGTTGGGGGAAGGCACAAAGTAATATAGAAGGATACTTCCTTAATGTATTTGGATGCTTTATAGTTGCTTTTAAAATTGTACAGTTTTGTTTTTACATCATCCCATTTAGACTTTAAGCGCAAATTGAAAGGATATTGAAAAATTCAAGCATATGAAGCCGACAGATAAACAACATGTGTAAGGATTAGACAGGCAAATAAAAAGTAATTACAAATTTTGCATCGATAGTGCCAGGATATTGAACAGTTGCAATAAAAAAAGTGTTACAAACGAATAGGAGAGTGAAAACGAAAATACAAAAATTAAATTTTCAATTTAACATTAATATTCAATTATACACACATAGTAAGTTTTACACAACCTTGATGATTGATACACACATAAATATGTTTTACTCCGGCTTAAAAATATTCTTAAATTTAGCATACAATAGCCCAAAAGTCTTCTTAACAACTTTGTTATAAACGATTTATGAAGTTTTGTGTTTTGTAATGCATTCATATGAATTCGATTTGAATCAATGTTGCATATCATAAATATTAAATGACATTGACAACAAAGTCATCATTGCATTCGTTCGCATAATCTCAAAGAAGCAGTTGTCAGTCATGTACGAACATGACATGTTTGTCGGCCTGTGAATAAATTTTTTTTTTTTATAAAACAAAGAAAAGAAGCACAAGTACATTAATGGAAACATACTTTTGTCTTGAAACTTTTTCTTTAAAGAAAATATTCGATTGTTTAAATTCAAAGAAAATTTTCGAATTTTTTGTCGTAATCTTAATATTTTAGTTTGATCTTTTGCGAAAATTTTTAAACTATGTATCAGCTATCGTAACATAATAATTTTTTTTAAATATAAAATGTCTTTTTACAAGTCTACAGTTTCAGAAATTAAAAAATTTAAAACGTATAGCGAAGTTTAATATAAACTGTACGACGCAGTTAATATGGGGCATGATCATTTTTGTATATTGTTTGCTTTCACAAACTTAAAACTTTCATAAGAATTTTAAATTTGTTTTTGGTTAGTTGTCGACATTACCAAATCGGACCTTAATATTTTTATAAACGATTAAAAAATTTAAAAAAAAATCTTGTTCGAAAATTCGAAAACAAAAATTTAAGTCGTTAAAGTGTTTATAAGAATTTTTTACATATATTACAACTTATAATATTTATGGTTTTAAAGTAAGTTGTATTTAATTAATACATACATACATACATATGTATATTCGAATTTTCGAAGATGCTTAAATATTTTTTATTAGGAGTATATTTTTGACAATTTACATTTTTATATATATGTATAAACAAATTCGAAAATTTCGATAATTCGAAATTTAGAAAAAATCAAAGATTTCGAAAATTCGAAAAAATCCATTGATTTGTAGGGTAACTTAAAAGCGATAAAACAACTATTTGAAAATTTGCAAGTAAATTCAACAAACAATTTTTTCGAAAGTTCGAAAATTTATTTAAGATTTTCGAAATTTCCAGAGTATAATTTTGAGTTGTTAAGTAGCGTAGCTCAATATTTTTAAAGACATATGATAATATTTCGAATTATTTTAAATATTAATTGAATTAAGAAAATAAAATTATCGAAAAATTTTAAAGAGAAATTTCCACCTTTCGAAAACAACATTTCGAATTGCACAGAAACTAAACATCTTGTCAAATATGTTATATATAATATTTAGCAATTAGTTTCTTTTACTGTAATCGAATTGAATAAATCGAAATTTTAAATAAAGATTTTGAATGGTCAGAACATTTAATATTAATATTTTAAAATTGTATATGGTAGGTAGGTAGCTAGCCAGGTACACATCTAAATCTTAAAGTAAAGAAGAAAAAAATCGGAATTTCGAAAATAAAATTACGAATTGGAAATAAAGCTTCGAGCTCTTTTAGAAGATACAGTAGTAATTTTAGCAATTTGTTTGTTTGTTTTCGAGGTTAAAAATTTTTGTGTTTTCGAAATTCGTAGATAAAATTTTAATATTAAAATCTTTTAAGCGATATACATATGTACATATATAACATTTTTAAATGTAGTTTTAAAACAATAATTTACGTTCTTTTTGAACTCAACAATTAGAAATTTCGCAACATCTTCGAATTTTAGTAGCTCCGTGAACATTTGCATATGTATTATGAGTTTAAAAAAAGAAATGTGAGCTAAAAACTTTATTTTGGTTCTACGAGTATTTTTGCTATTTGCACGAAATTTAGAATATTTCTTTTGGGTAGTTTTGTTTTGGCACTATTTACGAAAATTATTTTTCGGAACCCTGGGACAACTTCATGACTTTGTGCAGCGATTTAAAAATGTATGTACATTATTTTCATTTTAAGTCTTTTCTTAAGTAGTTTTTAATATTCTCGAGAGTAATATTTTCGAAAATTATTTTTTTGGAACCCTGAAACAACTTCATGACTTTATATTACAAATTTAAGTACAATGAAATTTTTTTTGTCAAGGCCCCGTTTTTTTAGTATCAAGGCAAACACAAGAGGCGAGGCTAAGCTATAATACCGCATGATGGTATTTTTACAAATTCCCCATTTAATTCTAATGAAAAATAATTTTTTCTACATTAAATAAGGCAAATGTACATAAATACCGTTCATATATTTTTATATTCTAACATTTATTACCCAAATTTTATTTTCTATCCACTGCTTTCCAAACTGCAGGCCACTTAAAATCAACACTTGTTGGTATTGACCTTTATCAACATGTTGAGCAACATTTAAAAGAGAACTGAAATAAACAAAACAACTTTTTAGATTTTTTCTTAAACAACAGCAACATCGAACATGTTGCAATAGTACAAAAAAAAATATGCAAAAGGCAACAAAGAAAAGGTTCGACCAACTATCTGGCAACTAGCAAAAAGAGCCAAATGGATATTAGAGGTTAAAGCCAAAACAGTCTTCGTTGCGCCGTTATACGCGTTGGTTCAATTTACGTCTTACGGTAGCTGCTACGCTGCACTTGTGTTGTTGTAAAGAAATTGCAAAAATTAGAAAACGTTCAATAAGAAAGAAACAGGTGCGTAAGAAAAGGGTGAAACGAGCGAAAAATAAATTCACTAAAAGAATAATTTCAATTATCAAAAAAAAAAAAATATTTAGTAAAAATGTTTTTAATTGTGTTTCAAGAAAAAGAAATTTAAGAAAAATTTTATAAACCAAATATTTTATAGAAAAAGAAAATATTTTTAGAAGAAAAAAAAATTCAAAGAAAGAAAATACATGAATATTGTGCTTTCTATAAAAGAAAATAAAGTTTATGCCAAATTTGCTGTGAAAATAAAAAAGGTAAACTTACAATTTAAAAAACAAATTACATTATGTATGGTAATTATAAAAAAAAATAAATTAATTATCTAAGCAAAAAGTAATTCGCTAATTTTTAATGTGTTATTTATAACACCAACCAAAGTAAGTGTGTTCTTGTTTTTGCTGCATCAATCAGTATGTTTTGGCACGCACGACAACAACAACAAAAACAAACCCAACAAAAAAACAATGCACCCAAACACACACTCACTGGCATACTTAAAACTTTTGTGTGACAAACTGTCAGAACTGACAAGTAATGTTCATATCAATTTAAAACTACCGCAAACAAAAAGAATAAGAAAACCAAATCCCCACACAACAACAATAAATACATACAAACATGTTATATGACAAGTGCAACCAACAACAAAGTTACTTAAAGCAAAACGTCAAAATATGTACTCGTACAAGGAAAAAAACACAAACCCTTTTCAAAATCTCACTTCATACCAATCGTGTTGGTTTAACGCATGCGACTTGTAAAATTCAACTTATGCCAACAACAAAAACAACATGAATAAAAAAATTGTTTCTACTCAATTTATCAGTTAAAGGCGCTTTATATGCACCTGCTTTGAGACACCGTCCAAAAAAAATTATTCTTGGTCTAAACCACACACACACATACACACTGGTGTACTTCCGTAACAGCAATAATTGTGTTGTCAGTGTGTGTTTGTTTTTGTTTTTTTTTTTTTTGCTTTATTAACAACATTAAGACGTTGTTGTTATCGCTGCTGTTGTTACATATTTTTGTTATTGTTTGTTGTTTTAGCCGGTTTTCTTTGTTGGATTTTAATTACATTGATTTAGTTTTTGTTGTGTTTTCTTTTATCTTTCTCCTATAAAAAAAGAGAGTGAGAGCAAATTTCATCAAATTTAAAACAGTAATGTCAACTTAATGAATTCACAGTAGTATAAGTGAAGAGTGAATGAATTATTATAGGTCTTGAGGTGAATCTGAAAATTTCGCAGGGAATATTATATGAATCAAAAGTAATTGCTATTGTATTCCCCCATATCGTGGTTGGCTTATTTCGTCTTTTGTAGAACACAGATTTTTTTTTTTTTTAATCTAGGACCAACATCTTGTAGTCGAAGTGGAAATACGCACACGTAAAGGCCTTTAATCCTAGGACTTTTGCGAAAATTCTGCTCTAATCTAGAGATTTGAAAACTAACTCAATTAGATCAGGTCTGCGGTTTCTCAAAAGCCGTTTGACTGTATAAAAAGTCAGAGATAAGTTCCCAGAAAAAGGTGTACAACAAAGGCGCACAACAAAGACATTTTATGAAGGCGAAGAGGGGACTTTTTTATATAAAAAAAAACACACACAACCCGCGAAGGGATTAGCTTGTCTGCAGTAAACACCCAGGGTCTATGGCAGGAATCGAACCCACGACCTCTGGACTGAGAGGATAGCATCGCTACCACCCAGCCACAGGGTCACCCTGATTCACCGCTGGGACTAAGCGTGTGTGCATACTATCAAGAATATTTTGTTAAATTAATAAAAAAAACTGGACAATTAATTAGATGGTCTCAAAAATTGTCTGCCCTACTTCTGAATGTCCATATTGAGTATCACCCCTTGATAGTGAATAATTTTTCCCTAGATATATTACTTATTCCTATTATCATGAATATTTTCCACGGGGATTTTTAACTTCTACCGCGGTTTTGTTCTCTTTTGTTTTACAAGCGAACTGAATAAGTACATCAGGCAATTTTAATAGTTTCCCTGAGTTAAATATTAAAGGTGACAAATACTTAGTTTGAGAACAAGATCGGGAAATATTAACCAACAAGTTTTAAATACGATGCGTATGTAACCATGGCGGTGAAATACTAAAGATTTCTTTTTACTTGTTATTCACGATAGGGTTATATATATGCGGTCTCACACTCCCTCTCCTGCTGAAGAGGAATTGATGCTACTCTTAGGTAGACGGCTCCAACCAGATAGTAAAATAAGCCAAATTGCTCTATATCGAGATATCTCTAGTGAGCTCGCCTCGACGCTTATAAACCTTTCTGAAGTAGTTAGCGTTGACTAAAAAGCAAATGACGGTCTACGCGACCCCGCGGTCAATCCCTGGCCAGACTCAGTTTTATCAACAACAACAAAGTACAATAACGAATAAGGTGGCTGCAAAGCTTAAGGAAATTTGTCTACTTAACACCAGGGGCGCTGCAACACCGTAAAAATTAACAAAACGCTCGAAAGCATTATTGTAAAACGAGTTAAGCTTAATAATTTAAGACTTCAGCATCTGTCATTTATTCATTATACATATGTTGTCTAAAGAAGGTAACGCACATATGTACATATATACATGTGTATGTATGTTGGCAGGCATATGAATTGCGCCCGTGTTCAAAAAAAAAGGTTGCACTTGCGAAACCTCATGGCCACGGCATTTTCGGCATCTACGGCAAACGCATTAGATTATCTTTTAAGAAGTATTTTTTTAATATATAGGAAATATTTTGCACCTTCTGTGACTCTGTCCCGCTCTGGAGAATAACTTCCACATTTAGCAACTGCCATTTGATACAAGTTGCTCAATAATTTCAAACGAGTTTAGTGAATAAATGCATGAATATCTACTTGCAAATGTATTTGGCTGTATGCATTTTTAAGAATGCATTGCAAACACATCCCAGCAAACACAAAAGATTGATTTTAAAATTGAGAACGCTTGATAGAGAGAGAGAGTTCTTAGGAAAAGCCAAAATTGCAGATTAGGTTTGGTTGAAAATGAAAAATGTTCGTATAATAAATTTTTTAATTTTCTCGATTAACAAAGCTTTTCGAACATATATTATAAATAACTGTGGCATATAACTAAAGTCTTTCATTTGTTTCACCGTCCTTGAATTTTTAATAGTTCCAAACGACTGTTCATGCTGATCTATTTCTTGTAATCCTTGCAGGAGCATATTCTTTTCATGAAATTTTTCTGCACCAATTCGCACATTTTGTGGCTATATGTCTTCAATAACTTCATGAATTCCATCTTTGAGATTTCGAATTGATTGCGGGGCATTGCCATATACATATCTTATATGTTAACTGTGGATTTTAGTCAGTTCAATGGCGTTCCATTTTTATTAAATCATAATTGCTACTTGTTTTATGTCAATTAGTCGAGACAACTCTTTATATGAATAAATGGAATACCCTGTTCATGCAACCTTTTTTTTGAGTACTGAACAATCCAAGTGAGCATGTACTGACTATTATACACAAATGAAATTCAAAATTGATATCAAATAAAATGAAACGTTTTGCTTTGTGTTTGCTGGGATAAATCAAAGTGGATTATTAAAGTACCGTTTTGGATTTTAGCTGACAATAACTTTTTTGTAGGTCTTTTAAAACGTCTGGTTGTGTGTCTTCTTAAAGCCATGTGGGCTGGAGTTGTTGTTGCTTTAATAAATAAAAAATTTATACATACTACATGCATACATATGTATTTACATACATACGTACTCGTATAGTACGTGTGTATATAATTTTTATCTTTGTTCTTGCATGTTTGTGGTTTTTTTTGGTTGCTTTTATATTAATTCCTTTATTAGTTTTCGTTTTTTCATACTTGCTTTTAATATTATTGGCTTATATGTAAGTACGTACATATACTATACTTATGTACATACATACATATGTATGTGTGTACGTTCAATGACTTTTTGTACGAAAATGTCAAAAAAAGCAATTTAATAACTTTTTGTAAATGTCACCGTGCCTGCGTTTCTTTATGGTTTTATGTTATTGGAATTTGATTGAAAACTTTATTATCAAACATTTCTGTGGCAATCTCGAATAACCGCTTAACTCGACTTAAGCACATTTGGCTTTATTGTGCTACATTTTATAATACAGTAGAAAGTTGTAGTGGTTGCAATGCTCTATATGCAAAGAAAGGATCACGCAAAACTAGAATCATTCATTAAAGTTTTTTGTTTTCTCAGCGGTAACGTCCAAACTTTGGAGAAACACTTCTTTGCTTAAGTCAACTTAAGCGATTATTCTATATTGCTACAGATTTATAGGCTTTTCGCTCTCTCTACATAATTTTATTTTATAATCAAAATGTTAAAAATCAATAAAATGAAATTTTGTTTGCGCCAGCAACTTGTTTGTGCTGTACGTGTGTATGTGTGCGTATGTTTATTTGTTGAACTAGCAACAAATTAAATTTTAATTACGTGAAGTTGGCAGCAAATATGCAGACATACATATGTATATGTTTTTTATATAAGTACGTACATATAAAAATACACACATACATATGTATGTAAGAGTACAACCCTGTAGGAAGCTTGGGGTTAAATGTCTCCCAGTTTTCTCACAAACTGGACCAGATTTTTTAAGCAGAACGAACCAGAAAATTGATGCCGAGATCCTTCTATATGCCTCCTTTATTTAGATATAACACTTAATACCTCCAACAACGCGAAAAGTCCATATCTTAACCCACAGTCACAATATGGATTTTGGTAATTTTTTTTTTTTTTTAAATCGTAGGTTATGGAAAAAAATACTTTTGCAGGAGACTCCTCTAGATTAATATTCAATAGTTGCTTAATACATTGTTTAAAAAACTTATGTCAAAGTAGCAAAAGTCGTAAAATTTTTACTTTTCGCGGCTTCGGGTTTTTCCAACTGTTTCCAATCAACCAATGCTTTTGCTTGTGCTTGTGAAAATCAACAACAGTCGCAGTCGAATCAGAAGCAGCAAACGATTTATGAACAATTGCCCAGTACTTTCAACAGTCAACGATTTCAAAAATTTAACTTGATTTGCTGTTGCTTTTGGTTAGTTTTGGTAGTAAAAGCATAAGCAGTCTGTATGCTTTTGTAAGTATCAAACAGTCGAAGAAGCAAAAGCTCTTGCTGTTAGAAGCTTTCTGTAGGTTCAGTCAACTATTTGGTGATGTTTGTCATGCAAAAACAAAAACCATTTTACTGCGATTGCTTAAAGCTTGTAAAAGCAAGAGTTTTTATTTATTCGACTGTAAATGTTTGCAACTTCCAAAAGCATAAGGGCTGCTTTTGCTTTTGGTTAGTATCGCAAATTCAAACTTTTCAAATCGTCGACTGCTGAAAGTACTGCGCAATTGGTCATGAATTATTTTGTGATTTTGCTTTGACTGAAACTGTTGTATTTTTTAAAAGCGAAAGCAGAAGCTAAATCAAATGAAATGAAAATCATTACAGTTTTTTTAAACACTAGATTAATACCCAACAGCCTGACTAAGTTCTGTCCAATTCTGATGTCGATTACATATTTTCTAATTCGAACTCTCATTTATAAAAAATTAAGTAATTTTACAAAAATGTTGTCACATTAACATGCCAGCAAAAAATTGGTAATGACTGAGCCTGACTGAATTACTTACATTCAAAATTTTAAAATTTTGTGTGTATTTCAAAAGTAAGTGTGCGACAAGTCCAACGTTGTCGACATCATAGAACAGGCTATTATATTCAGCACAACTTACTTTAACACACAAACTACATGCCATCGGCATTAATTGACAGCAGTTAAGTAACTAATGCGAAGTTAAAAACAAAAACAATATAAATTATTCTCTGCCGAACACATTTGTTTTTTTATAACAGTGAGTAAAATGCTTGACTTCAATCACAGCAAGCACCAGATATTAATTAGGGTTTGTTTATTAGAGCGTTGCACGAGCAACACCATGAATGAGCATGCCCATGTGTGTTCAGTTTAGTAAAATTCACAGAAAATTACTGAGAATAGATTACTCATGAACATTGCCCGAGTATTCATTGCAGTGCTTCATTGTTTATTCAACGACTTCTAAGTATTGACATTTCGAAGTTATTCCAGTGACATCGCCATATTAAAAGAATTGGTTAAAAGCCCAAAGTAGAATTAGTATAAAGTATGATATTCATATGTTTCTCTGCGATTTAACTCATTACTTTTTAAAAATTATTTTAGGTTAAAAATAGCCCAATACTGGTCATAATTAACGAGAAAAATTTTGTTTTTTGTGAAACGTGACCAAAAGCAATTTTCATAGTTATTCCGTAAATGATAAAAGCTATCAAAGAGGAAACGTGCATTTGTTTAGCCCAGTAAACATGTGTAAACAAAAATGTTTATTTAACAATTTACATTAAAAACAATGTTAAATATTTTAAAATTATTAGACAGAGGTGCGTGTTATCAAACCAACTGTATGGGAGAGATAATTTCAAATTTTGTGGTAGAAATAATGCAAATTGAAGAAATGAAGAATGTAAATAATTAAAGAATGTGGAAGTACGTACATATGTACATACAAATGTAAGTACGTTTTTTTATAACGAACCATTCGTTGGGTGGTATTTGAGACAAGATTTGTGAGTAAAAATTACCAATTGCAATTTATATACAAAATATTTTATATGCTAAAAATTTAGAGTTTTTACTTACATATTTATTATCAAGCTGACTCCCTAGTAAAACTTGTTCATGCACGAATTTGCGTTTTTATGATTCCCGTTCACGTGTACTGATGTTAAAATCGTTTAGTGTCCGTATCCATATTTTCCCTTTACATTGGGTTTTTGATCTTGATTGTGTGTCGAAACAGCTGAGTATTTCCTTTATTATGAAGTCATTTAATAACACTTAAGTACAAGTGTTTTCCATCTAAAAGAAATCAATAAAAATATTTTACAATTAGTCATTGTATGAATAAAAGTAACAAATTTTACTACAATACAGCAAGGGAGCAAGGAAATTAAAATTCGGTTCGTTAGAAAATTCGAAGCTGTGGAAAAATTTCGTGATATTGCCATCTCATAATACATGGAAATTCAATATTCGATTTCTCTACATTCGAGAGAGCAAATATCACACTTCGAATGTTTCCTTTAGTTGATTTACTTTTAGTACAATTCAACCGTGTGTCGTTTTTTCAAACATGTTGTGCTGTGTCTGGATTGTAAGATTGTAGTTAATGTTTTAAGGTACATTTACATTTGCTATTATTGTGCAATAATTTATTTTGCACAATAAAATTGACTGTGTATATATTATATTAGTAGCATCCTCAATATACTGTATAAAATCATATTTCTTTTGATTTACACTGCGCAAAAAAAATTTGTAGTGTGTTGAAAATATTGTACAATAATTATTTCCCAGCACTCACGTTACTCTAAACATTTTCTTCCTTTATATATATTTTTTTAATATTGTGCAAGTTCTAGAGAAGTGTGAGGCAAAGTGTGGTTAAAGATTAGGTTGCGCTGTGTCTGGATTTATTTTTGTTTTGCTGTTCAAGCAGCAGCTTTTAATTGTAACTCATCGAATAATTGCAATCTTTGTTATGATAAGATTTTATGTTTTAAAAAAATATACTAAATATTTAGTATATTTAAATTTACACAATAATATTGTGCAATAATTTATTTTGTGCAATAAAGTTGCACAATATATTGTATAAAATCAAATTATATTTATTTTATATTGCCCAAACAGAAAAGTTTTGTAATGTGTTGAAAATATTGTACAATAATTGTTGTTTTTTTTAACAAACACAACCTGCGAAGCGATTAGTTTGTCTGCAGAAAACACTCAGGGTCTATGGCGGGAATCGAACTCATGATCTCTGGACTGAGAGGGGCTAGCATCGCTACCACTCAGCCACAGGGGCTGTGAAGCAAGGCGATAATAACTATAACAACAAAGCAATCAATAATATTGTGGAATTTGTGGGCAGCTTTAAATTCGAAAATGTGAAAGAAAAAAAGATGATATTTAGAAATTATAGTTTGTCTAAGAAATACTGAAGAACCTCCATTTATTTGACATTTAGTCTTTAACTTTTGCTTGTTTTTGGTTAAGCAAAAGTTCCTTGATTAAAATTTTTGCTAACGAAATTAAATTTACGTGCCTAATTCCATAAAAAGAAAACAAAATTTTAAAAATTTAAACAATTTTAGTTTGGTGTTCGTTAAGCAACGTCTGTAAGACTTTTCGCTTTGGCTTATCACCAGCAGCAGATTTCAACAAAAAAATTATTGAAAATAGCTAAAACAAAAATGCGTATGTTTATAGCAAAAGTTTTAAAATGTTGTTGAGAATTACGTGAAGAAACATAATGGGTCTTATCGTGGTTGGTGTATTTCGACTTCGACTTCGACATTTTGGTCCTAGATTAAAGAAAAAATGTTGCGGTGTTCAAACACGATAAGATGGAATAAGTTAAAAAGCCTCACACAAACAAAATTTCCCAACAAACATATTTATCCAATTTCGATTAAACTTAAAAAAATATGAATATTTTTATTTTAATCAGGAATAATTGCTTAATCCGGCTTAAGTTATTTTTAAGTATTTTTCCATTCTTATTGAATGAATCTTTTTCATAAAATAAGCTCAAATATTATTAAATCTAAAGCCAAACCTGAATTTTTTGTGTGTTTCAGTAGATTTTATTTGAAGCCTTTTGTATAGAATTGTGACCTTAAATTTTTTTGTAAAGTGGGTCTTACGATCTTTCCCATTTTGAATTACTTTCATATTATCATCATTATTGTTCTTGTTAACTGTAGCATCTCTATTATTAATTTAATAGTTTAATCCACATTTTGTCCCAAATATTTATAAAGCATACGAGTATATCAACTATATTACAACAACAACAAAAAAAAAAAGACAAAACTTGCCAAACCTAAATTTATTCCCTTCGTTCTATATTTAGTATATTTTAGTAAATACATACAACAGTTATTAATTATTGGTTATAAATAATATTCATAAAATTATTTCTAATCGTGAACAATGGAAATACATAATTATCGTTAAGTATGAATAAATGTTCTTTCATTTTATCCAAATAATTTCCATTACAACAAGCCCATCATAAATTTAATTATTATTTTACTATTGTGTGCTGCTTGTCGAAACATTTATTATAAAATCCCATATCTAATTTGTATATGAATGTAATATTTTAAACGCGAATAACTAATAATGGTAAAAAAATAACTATAGAAAATAAAAAATTAAATGCTGTTTCAATAAATTTTCAATAAATTAATTATAGCTTAAAGGTAAGAGAGAAAAAATGATGAGGAAATGTTTAGTCTAACCTTGTAATTTATGTAAACGAATGTTTGTAAATGTAAAAAATTAATGTTCATAATCCGCTTTAATTACATACGCTATACAATAAAAACAAACATCTTACAACATAAAGGGTTCTTTTACGACTGATTTTGTTAGAGGAGACCGACCAGATGTTTTGTAAGTTTACTTGGGAGCTTATAATAGAAGAAAGTTGAGTGAAGTTCGTTCCCCTTTTAAGCACATTGTTATGGTGAATCGGTATAGCAAACCATGAAATCTTTAAATTTCAGGTATATCATGCGATCTTTCTACACTTGTATGTAAAATGTTTTTCTAAAACATGTGAACACTCCTAATTTTCTCCGTGCTCTTTTTGGTCCCTTGCGCAAAATATTACTTGTCATAAAATTCTTTAATAAGTCTGAATATATCAAAGCTAGAAATTCAACTTAACACCAGAAATAAGTCAAAACTTACATGGCGTTTAAGGGTTAATTATTTTTAATTTTCAAACTTGTATTTTTTGTCTGAAAAAGTTGCATGTAAAAGCCTACGAAATTTCTTTTGTAGAGCATTTTATTCTACCTTTACTTTTGGAGCTATGCTCTTTATGGCGCGATGCAGGAGTTAGGACGTGAGTACTTTTTAAATTTGAAAAACCGAAATAGGAACAAACTTCATTTGAACAGTGCTTAGCCAACAAAACAAGCAAAAATTCATAATTTTTTTCCTTCGCGCACGCTCCTGATGAGTTGCCTGTCAGTGAATGACTTCGGATAAGAATTTTCTAAAAATAGATTTTTAAACAAGCCTACGAAAGTTAGCTAATATCACATACATTATTTTTTTTAAATCATTATTATATATAAATACGGCAGCAATCACACGTGACTCATGCGTGACTCACACGTGACTAATACGTGACTCACGCGTAACAAATTAGGAAATTTGTACATCTCTAATGAACTCACATAGAACAATAACAAAAATAACTGCAATAAAAATGTTAGCAGAAGTCGTCAAGCGCTTCTAATTGGTAAACTCAGCAGGATAGGATATTACTAATTCATACATAACGTCTGGGACGCACCGACGTGCAGCATAAATTTTTCTAAAATAACGCTTATTTGTTCAGCCTTTAAAATAAAACTAAAATCAATTAATAACCTTATGTCTACTTAAACTCAGAAAATCCATTTTTTTTTTGTACTTAAAAATTATTACTAGCCAAAAATATTTTTTTTATAAATAAAACCTAATTTGAAATGTTTTCATAGGTATTCGTATTACAAACTCTTAGACAAATTGACTAACAGAAACCATTACGATACAATAAAAAGTCCATTAATTTACAAACAAAAACTATAAAAGCGTCACTTGAAACCCATTTAATTTGCATGAAAAACATAAGTTGCTTTGGCAAATAAATAAATTGCAAACTCAGAAAAATTAACTAATAAATAATTCTTCAATTAAATAAAACATCATCTTACATATTGTGCAAATATTGTGTAACCCCATCCATCCATCCAAACCATCCATTCACCACCCATCAGGCAAATCATTCACTCAGCACAATTTATTATTATTATTTTTCAAGCACAGACTGACGTAACGTATGTTTGTACACATGGACGAGTATGTATACGATTCTTTGTAAATAAACAATAGCGATAACAATAACAAAAATATATATATACAATAATTATTTTATTAATTACTCATTTATTATGCATAAAGCAAACATTTAAATCGCCCATAAATTCAATCTTTATGCCACTATTTATTTAATCACACTTTTAAGCAATAGTTGTGCTTGCAAAGAGAGAGAGAGAGAGAGAGAAAAAAACCTCCTTGCAGCAAACTAAAAGATACGACGAATAATTTTTTGTTTCCATAAAAATCATAAAATGAAAACAATTTAAATACTTTTAAGTTCTTAAGTGTTGGAGAGATAAAAACAAAACGACAATTATTTCAAAAAGCGAAAAAACAAACCACAAGCATGGCACATTTCGAAAGGGAGGAAGGAAAAGGAAAAAAGATATTTTATAGAAAAACAACTGCAGAGTAGTTTTATATGTAAAAACAAAAAGTATACGAGTATACAGAGCATTAAAGCAAACATTTGCTCAAACACATGAAATGAAAGAACTTCCGGTTAAATGCTCATGCAATAAACAGCAGAGTTTACAGATTCCCTAATTGGGAATGAAAGAAATGGGATAATGTTGCTAGGTATGACCAGAGAACGAAGCAGATCGGCTCACAGCCGCGCCGCCGATGATTTTCATAATTAGCTAGCTGCCGCCGAAGAATGTGGCAATGAATTGCCATAGCAATGCCCCTCATTGCACATCAGTCGCAGCCGCCGCCGATTTGTCCGATTTGGTCTTAGCCGCCGCCAACCAAAATTATATATCGGCTTCATTCTCTGGATATGACATAGTATTTGGATCTGGTCTTACAAAAAAAGATACGCCAACCATGATGAGGGGTAGTATCTGGCTTTAAACCTTTATAACTCAACATCGCGAAACTAATTTTATTTAAAATATTTTAAGAGCTCGTGGCATAAGTAAAAACATTTCTTCTAGGATTTTTTTGAAATTTTATTTTTTGTGGCGAAAATGGCTTAAGAAGGAAATGTGAAGAATGTAAAATATGTTGGCGATAAGAGATTCAAATTAAAAAGTAGTATCGCTCATAATATTTTAGAAATAAATACAATAATAAACTTGGACATTCACACAATTTAAAGAAGTAAAAGGTCGATAATATAACTTTTTTTTTAAATTGCACTGCGACAACATTGATTTAATAAAACCGTAGGGTTCTTTAAGTCTGTTCTGCTGTAGCAGATATAATTTTTTCTTATGAAGGATGAATTTTACAGTCTGAAACAAAACATTGTACACAACGTTATTGATAATAGTTTTTATAGAGATTTAATGGTTTGCAACATACATACATATGTATCTGTAACAAGGGTTAAAAAAAGACACGAGCTTCACCGAAATCCGGTTTTTATATTCTGAAAAAAATAATTTTTTCCTTATGCTTGATTTGTTTCTCTAAGTACAATATCTGGCTTAAAAAACCCGGGTTTAATGGAAATCCGGTTCTTATATGTACATATTTAGTAAATAATAAAATTCACTGGAAAATAAATTTTTGGCTTATGCTTGATTTTTTTACCAAAAATAATAATTGGTTTAAGAAAAAACCCGGGTTTAAGCGAAACTCGGTTTTAACCGTAACCCGGTTCTTATATGTATATACATATGCATTAATGCACAAAATAGTTTTATTGAAAATATATTTTTTGCTTTCAATTAATTTTTCCCATTAAAAATATGTCTTAAAAACGACAAGACCTTAACCGAAACCCGGTTTTTATATTTATGCTGTGGTTCTTATTTTTGCTTATGATTGATTTTTCCACTAAATACAACATCTGACTTAAAAAAAACCGGGTTTAACCGAAAACAGGTTTTTATATTTACATACATACTACATACATACATACATATATACCATATATAGTAAGGTTCTCTGGAAAATATATGTTTTTGCTTATGCTTAATTTTTTCTACTAAATAAAATAACTGGCTTTAAAAAACCCGGGTTTAAGCAAAACCCGTTTTTAACCGAAAACCGGTTCTTATATGTATTTATATTTACATATAGTAAGGTTCTCTGTAGAATATATTTTTTGCTTATGCTTGATTTTTTCAACTAAAAATAATACCTGTTTTAAAAAAACCCGGGTTTAGCCGAAACCCTTATTTATTTTGCTTAAAGTTACCTGTTTTTAAACTAAAAAATGCCTGGTTTAAAAAACCGGGTTTAGTGGAAACTCGGGTGTTAAAAATAACCCGGGTTTTAACAAATTTTTTTTTTATTTTGTTTAAAATTATCTTTTTTTCAAATGAACTGAAACCCGGTTTATTGAACAAAATATTACTGGAAGACTCACATTGTCGAGAATTTTGCTTCGAAAACCCTGTTTTAGAGATTTGAAAACACTAAAGCGTGAGATTTGTATGGAACTTGAAGCTTTTTTTGCTTGTTCTGTAGATATCTACAGTTTTTTAATATTTCATTTTTTGCTTTCAGTTACAAGTCTGAAATAATCAAGCAAAAGTACAAAAAAAAACGCAGAGACTACAAGTGTTATTTTTTTTTTAATTTTTGTTATAAAATATATAGAAATTTAATACTTTGCGATAAAAGTAAAGAAATGATATAAAAATAAAATGGAATTGTTGCAAAGAGAACGATTCATAAGTTCATTTCTGGTTTAACTGATTTTGATAAAGAAATTTAATATCTGGCAAAACAGCAAATTAATAAGAAGTAAATATTATGTGTGGCAAATTTATAAATTATTTCTTATTATCTATTAGTATTTTCCACAAGCACACAAATAAATGTAGACATAAAATAAATAAATTTATCACTGCAGACACAAGAAGCTTCTGTTGAATAGGAAACCAGATAAAAATTTATTTACAAAAAAAAATATGTATAGAAGATAAATATTTTTATCTGCAAATTATTAAAGCACACAAAATTAGCCAAGTGGCAAGAAAATTGTAATAAATAAATACATTTTATATCAAGTTGTTTTATTATTGCACCAGTGCTTCACAGTTTGCATGTATCTGGCTTTTGAGTTTAGAGAACTTTGAATGACAAGGGCTCAAAGAGGTAAAGAGAGTCAAGTCTAAGCTTAGAGTATTTAGACAGAGAGGAAAAAATATATACAAAATACATACATTAATAATTTTTTGGAAAATCTGTATTATATACCTTTTATCTTTAAATATATATACGGCCACGTCACAGAGTTCGATTCCATTCGGAATCGAAATTGAATCCACCTCAAGATTTAGAGCCCTAGCCGGAGTATAACCCAGCATAACAGCGCCTCCCATAGTCTAGACACACCTGACAAATTCCTATAGTTTAGTTTTCTTTTTTAGATACTATCTCCTACAAAAATGGGGTGGATTGAATTTCGTTTCCGGTATGCACTCGTATATTCTTTATTCAAGCCAAGGATTTTAGTGTTACGTAAATTTTTAGCTAACAAATTCATTCATCATAATTATAATTAGAGCATTAGCAATAAGATAAAAAATTTAATTAAAATTGCGTTTATTTAATCTTTGGACTTATTTTTATCTCTTTTTAGTGTCAAGTGATTATAAATATTTTTAGAAATCTCTTATCTTATGGCTGAGTTGTTCAACAACAAATTCTAGACTATTTTAGTTTATCTATAGCGAATTTTATGGATGAGTTAAAAGGTAAGTCAATTAAAAATATTATTCATATTTTTTAAATAATATTTTAATAGCTTTTTTTACCAAATTGCCAGCAGAGTATACAAGACGACTAAAATTTTCAAAATCCATATATAAGAATTATATAATGCGTTAATACGTTGGCAATATTTCCTATTTCTAAAGCTAAACTACATAAATTTATTCATTTTCTATACCCTCCCAATAAACCTAAACAATAAACATTATAACAATTGATAATTTATTCCTGACTAGAAGAACGCATGAGGTAAAAACAAGTTAGTTTTATGTTAAAAATATTGATTGCTTTCATCACTAATTATATATTCCCAAGAAATAAGAAAACAAAAAAATTTATTAAAAAATCTTCTTCCGACAAGTATCTTATTAAAAGAAACTCCCTGTTCTCTCCCTCTAATCTCGCAGCCTCCATCTCTTCTCTCTGCCTCCCTCACGCAAACGTTTTCGACTTCACATAGTCTAATTTAATATATTAACCTCTTAAAGGCGTGCCCAATTTTAATGAACAGTGCAAAAAAAGTCATTAATCACTTTCTTGTTCACCAATCCGTTCATTAACTCAGTTATTGTCTCTATCACTTTCAATTCTTACGTACTTTTAAAGCAGTTTGTACTCACTTTTAATGCTTTAACTATCCTACGAAGTTTTTTTATTTTTATTTTTATTTTTCGTTTCATAATTTTATTTAGAATTTTTAAATTCATTTAAAAGCCTTAAGGCCAAAAAATGAAATAAATATTTCTTTTGTTTATCAATTTGCTTACAATTTATGCATAAGCAACATTCATAAATATGAATCTGAAAAAACCCTTAGGGTGGCTCCAGTTAAAGAAAAAAAAAATTTTTTTTTAATAATTTTTAACTAAAAAAATTAAAAAATATTATTTTTTTTTACACAAAAGATAATTTTGTATCTTTTGCACAGAACTATATTTTGCAGAAAAGTATGCCTTGCACAAAATTGCCTCCTAACAAATGTATTTTTCACAGAAAACAATTTTTTTTACACAAAAAAAAATTGCGCCAAAGTATCTTTTGCATTAAAGTAAATTTTTTTACAAAATTACCTTCTGCTCAGAAAAACGCTTTGCAGAAAAACATTATTTGCACAGAAAAATTTTTTGGTTTTTGAAAGGTACGAGTATGTTGTCAAAAGGACTGTCTCTTGCACAAGAGTATATTTTGCATAAAAGTATCTATAGCATATTTATCTAGTATCTATGCATAGAAGTGTCTTTTGCACAGCAATATCTATGGCACAAAAAATTATATTTTGAAAAAAAAACTATCTTTTGCACTAAAATAAGTATCTTAATCAGAAATGATTTCTTAGTCGGGCTTAAGTTCTTAAATTTCAATTATTGTTGAATGAACTATTTATTTATATAAAATATCGGTATTTCCCCCAGCTAATAAGGTCTAATTTAATTTTTCTTCTCTTCTTTACAAACTCACATTAATTAATAAAAATATTTCATTCAACAAGAGTTGAAATTAATGAACTTAAGCCCGACTAAGAAATCATTTCTGATTAAAATTCACTATAGTTCAACTAAAAATTTTATCCTTTGAGGCAAAGAATCTTTTGCAAAAAAGTATCTTTTGAACCAAAGAATCGTTTGCAAAAAGTGTATTTTAGACAAAAGTATCTTTTACACAAAAGTATCTTTTGAACCAAAGTATCTTTTGAGCCAAAGTATCTTTTTCAAAAATGAATCTTTGGGACAAAAGTATCTTAAACACAAAAGTATATTTTGCATAAAAGTATCTTTAACACAAAAGTGTCATTTGAACCAAAGTATCTTTTGCAAAAAAGTATCTTTTGGCAAAAGTATCTTATGAACCAAAGTATCTTTTGAACCAAAGTATCTTTTGCAAAAAGTATCTTCAGTACAAAAGTATATTTTGCAAAAAAGTTTCTTTTGGCCAAAGTATCTTATGAACCAAAGTATCTTTTGAGCCAAAGTATCTTTTTCAAAAAAGAATCTTTGGGACAAAAGCATCTTAAGCACAAAAGTATATTTTGCATAAAAGTATCTTTAACACAAAAGTGTCATTTAAACCAAAGTATCTTTTGCAAAAAAGTATCTTTTGGCCAAAGTATCTTATGAACCGAAGTATCTTTTGAACCAAAATATCTTTTGCATAAGTATCTTTTGCATAATTATCTTTTGCATAAAATTATATTTTACACAAAAGTATCATTTGAGTATATTTTGAAAAAAGTATCTTTGGCAAAAAAGTATATTTTGCAAAAGTATCTTTTGTAAAAAGTATCTTCAGCACAAAAATATATTTTGAACCAAAGTATCTTTTGAACCAAAGTATCTTTTGGGAAAAAGTATCTTTTAAACCAAAGTATCTTTTAAACCAAAGTATCTTTTGAACTAACATATCTTTTGAACTAAAGTATCTTTTGCAAAAAAGTATTTTTTGCACAAAAGTATCTTTTGCACAAAATTATCTTTTGCAAAAAAGTATATTTTGCACAAAAGTATCTTTTGCACAAAAGTATCTTTTGCACGGAAGTATCTTTTGCACAAAAGTATCTTTTGCACTAAAATATCTTTTGCACTGAATGCTCCTTGCACATAAATGTCTTTTGCACAAGTCTATCGTTTGTATAAAAACGTTTTGGGTGCAAAAATGTATTTTAACCAAAGTATCTTTTGTAAAAAAGTGTCTTCTGCACAAAAGCATATTTGCACAAAAATATCTATTGTACAAAAGTATCTTTGATAAAAGAAATTGTCTTTGTACAGACTCGTCTTTTGCATAAAAGTATCTTGTACATAAAAATATCTTCTGCACAGAAATATATTTTGCGCAAAAATATCTTTCCACAAAAGTATATTTTGCACACAAATAACCAACAAAGAAACATAAATACATAAAACAATTCTTCTAAAGGAAAGCATGCCCATTCTACATATGTCTACAGCTTTATTTATAAAAATTATAAAGGCTTTATAAAGGGTTTATAAAACAGATTTTCATACCAAATGTTTCTTATTAAGCCTTAATGAGTTTTATAAATAAGGCCTCTATTATGTTAACAAAAAAAAGGATATTTTGCTTCGTAAACAGAAGCACAAAGAAAAAGCTGACAAAGTGTTTCACAGAAAAGTGCAAATACGATTTGGGAAATAGTGCCTTAAAAAGAGCACCCTAATAGAATTTTTCAAAACCATCGCTTTAAAAATAACCAACAATTTTTATTATTAGCTTTATTTTTCTTTAAAAATTTTTAATTCAGTTGCCGAGCTAATTTTTTTTCAGTGCCAGAACTGAACATGAAATTGGTTGAACCAGTTTGCTGTTGTGTCTCAAATTTATAATAATATGTACATACATATTTAAATTTTAACATTTTGTTGACTTGTTTTATCATTGTTATTTTAATAGACGGGGTCTTGTGGTGTTCTGGCAAGAATATAGTAAAATAATATGCAATTTGGAAAAAAAGATGACTATTAGACAATAAATTTTTTTTGTTAACGTAATTAAAGAACTGGATTTGATGTTGTTGTTGTTTAATTATATTACACTTTTTTTATGCTTAATACTTAAAGCTCATCTACTTCTAGTTAATGCGATAAAAATTATTATGAAAAAAGTTAGAAACACTTAAGCTTTTCATTAACGCTTTGAGGTTTTTGTACTTAAAATAGCGACATTCAAACTGTTTCTAACGAATTTATACACATATAAAATACAGAAAGATAATAAAGTCTTATGGGCTTTAATATTAAAGCCAACAAGTTTCAAATGTTTGATGTTAAGTAAATTTGACCTTGCATTTGAAATATACATACTTAAAGAAATGATTTCGCTTGTTTACTAGCTTCAGGTAATCTAAAGAAATAAACATATACTGGTATATAAAATATGTATGATTTAACTTAAGTTTGCAATCTTTTATTTGTTCAACATTGATTGCCAAATGACTCTGCTTCAACCATCAAAATACAAAAAAATTAAATGCTGTTAAATATATTTGAATGCTTAGAAAAAAAAATCAAATAACTGATGACACCATTTGGCAAACTAGAGTTGAAGGAAATTTTAAATAAAACGTGCCTAACAAGTTTTTTTTTCATATACTTATATACTTATGTATATACATACATAAATACGAGTATATATATGTTAATAAACTTTGCAAAAAAATATTTTGCTTTTTTGCGAACCCCCGTTGATTTACGTAAATTTTTATGTATTGAACAAACTTAACGGAAAATCAATAGAATATATGATATAATTTTGAAATTTAATTTTTTTTACCAAAAACCAATTATTTGGGATTGTAAATAATCGATTTTCGTCAAAAAATCAATTTTAAAAAATATGTCAGTTAAGCTTTTTTTTTGGTGTATTTGATGTATTAAAATTTTCGACAATAAACTATTTTTCTATAATGATTCTGTGACACAAAAACTTTAACAATATGTTCCGGAAAAGAATGAAACGCTCATGAATTCAAAATAACTAAAATTAAAATTTTCACAGTAAAATTTAGTCTACAAAAAAGTTGCTCCTGTGAGGATCACACATGCTTAATTAATTAATAAAATTACGCTTCATTAGAATGTTATACAGAGAAACAGATGCTTGAGGCAGCTTCAGAATGAAATGCAACGGCTTTTCTTGAACTAGTTCGTTCGCGTTCGAATCAGAAGTGGTTTCAAACCCATTTAATTTATATTGACGCTTTTGACCGGACTCTTGTCCAAAAGCTCATTTTAGTTCAAAAGAACTCAAACTCATTCAGTAGCTCGTTTAAGACACAAACCTATGATGCAACCCATGCAATTTAAACGGGTTTGATCATTAGAGCTGGGTCCAACACGTTCATTCGTTCATTTTTGCCACAAACCTAGGTTTGTGGCAAAAATGAACTAATGAACGAGTCTAATACCAAGCCCGTCAGTAGAGCTGGGTTCAACTCGTTCATTCGTTCAATTTTGCCACAAACCTATGATCAAACCCATGTAATTTAAATGGGTTGGATCATAGGTTTGTGGCAAAAATTAACTAATGAATGAGTTGGACCCAGCTCTATCAACCACAAACATGTTTGCGGTTGAGCGACAATAAACGGCCATATTAGTTTTTGACTCATAGTAGACTTGTATCGAACTCATTCAGTAGCTCGTTTTTGACACAAACCAATCATCAAACCCATGTAATTTAAATGGATTTGATCATAGATTTGTGTCAAAAACGACCGACTGAATGAGTTCTACCCAAGTCTACTTTAAGTGGAGCAAACACTATCGAACATGAATGACTGGTTTGCTCAAATTTTCGCCTGATCGATAGATAGTGTGGACACAACGTTCGTCAGTCAACAGTCAACCACAAAATTTTTTGCGGTTGAGTGACAATCAGCATCATATTGGTTTCTGACTGATAGTTTGAACCAAACCTTGTAATTCGCGAGCTATTTTTGTAGCATAAACTACACAACTTGAACTAAAGTTGGGTCCTCCAAACTCGTTTGATCACAGGTTTGTGTCTAAAATGAACGAGTTGGACCCAGCACTAACTTGAACGCGGAAAATTATTTTCTTACGGAATTCATTTATTTTTATGAAATGCAAGGCTGTGTGTGATGTTAATACTAAATCGTTTGAAGAGTAAGAGATAATAATAAGAAAAAAATTAAAATAATTCATGATGAAAAATTTTTGTTATCAATAAAGCGCATCATATTTTCGTTCTGTCCATGTTTGTGTGTCAAATTTCTTTTCCTAGAATGACGGTTTGAGCGTCAAACATGATCGATAGTTTTAACAGTCAAAACTACAATTGGGTCGAACCCATGCAGTCGATCGTTTTGACACAAATGTACCACCAAACCCATGTAATTTAAATGAGTTTGATCATAGGTTTGTGTCAAAAACAAGCGAACGAACGAACGATTGATTTAAAACTAAACTTGTATCGAACTTTTTCACTAAGCCATTTAAGACACAAACCTTTGATCAAACCGGTTTGTGTCTAAAGCGAGCTACTGAAAGAGTTCGCTACAAGTCAAAGGTGATCCAAATTTGAAAAAAAAATATCATTACATTTTATTTTTGTAGCGCGTTTCATCAGCCACACCGCTTAATAAAATTTGAGACATCCACTCACAACTCTGCAAACAACAGCATTTATTCTTAATTATAGGTTACTTTAGACATCCAACATGTTTTCTGCCCCATCAAAAGTAAACTTTATGATATACATATAGTTTACTTTCTATACCGGAAATTATCTCTAATAATGCTGAGATTAAAACAAAACCAAAAATTACAATTACGAGTACAATAGTTTTCCCAACAAAACGTAAATCACAACATTGACCTTTTAAAAAAAACAAAATGTTCTTTAGCTTATTTAATAATGACGAAGAAACTGAACTTCGTGCCGTCATCATTCAAATTTTAACTTTTTCACCAATTACATGGTACAGAGAGTCAAGGTTCGCTGACTTGATTACTTTTTCCCCCTTAGAAAAACAAAAAAAAAATCTAAATAAGAAAAGAAATGCAAACAGCATATATTGAATTACCAACCAGCAAAAAAAATCACTCAAGAAGTTTCCCCGGAATAATAATAAAGTTTAATTTACATACATACATACATACAAAATAAACATAATTTGGCTTGTACTTCATACTCTTGTGGCTGTTGCAAGCTGTTGTGCTGCTGTTCAGGCACTTGACCATCGAAAACCAACCCAACAACCACTTTAACCGACTTGGAAAAGAAGACAGATGGACGGACGGACGACGCATGGACGGACACACTTTAATATGCTCAAGAAGAAAAACGAAAATGCACATAAATTAAAATGAGGAAACAACGTACAACGAAAAAAGTACAAAAAAAAGAAAAAGATTAACGTAATTACGTTTATCTTGCAATGAGAATATTTAATCGAAATTTTGAGGAAAAATTAAAAAAAAAATCTGAAAGAAATTTTAAGCTAAACTATAAATATTATGCTTTAATTTATGTTTTTAATTTCATAAGAACTTTATAAAGTCAGTGACTTCTTCAAAAAAAAAAAAACCCAAATATTTTATAAATTTACGACAATAAAAACTTTCAATACAGTTTATTTAAAAACGAAAAAAAATAAATTTTTACTAAAAAAAACAGTGTAGGTATGTCCCTTTAAAAATTATCACCACTGCTGTTAACATATTAATCATTTCGAAAACACTTTCGACTTTTTTCTACCAAAAGAAAAAAAAAGCATGACAAAAATAAATTGTAATTATTTTTATAAAAGGTAAGAGCTGAAACATGAAATAGAAGACAAAATCATCTCGAAAACGTTTGATTTCTTTCAGCCAAATAAAAACAACTTTCTCTGCTTAATTTAATGCAAATTGTCTTACGGCCACATATTTCAAATGACGATGGTCAAGAATAAAATTAGAAATTCTTCAGAGTCTTTTCGATTTTTTCTTCGTTATAATAAATTTTGTTTACAAATAAATCTTGTCAACGTTTTTATACCAAATGCCAAAACGAAAACCTATACAACAATTGAAATTCTTGACTCAAACAGAAGTAATTTTTAATTTAAAACACGTAGTAAAAATAACGAAAAAGAAAGAAAGATATATAAATATTTGGGGTGCCTGGCTTTTGAGGAAATATAAACAAACACAAATGTTAAATTAAGCAAAATTACCAGATTATAAGAAGAGTGCAAGTTTAGTTTTATTCGTTATGCATTTTGAGGAATTTTTTATAATCCATATTTGTTTAATTTCTCTCAAAGTCTGAGAATTTTTCTCTCAAGTGCAGGGGAGGCAAAAAACAAGTTGTTATGCAGAGCCATCTATTGTTATTATAAAAAAAGAAATGAAACTGGCATCTTCTTGAATTCCCCCCCCCCCCCCCCCCGGATAAGGGAAATCAAATGTCAATTTAAAAATAATATAAAACTAATGAAAACTTTTAAAATAACTTAAAATTATCCGGGCTTGCTTATTTTAAAATTCCCAAAATTATTTTCAAAAAACCCGCAAAACGCAAAATTTATTTGAGAAAAATTATTAAAAGTATACTTGCAGGCAACCCAAACTGTTTATTTTCTTATAATTCTTAATTAAACCCACCGGCTGAGAGACTGAAATATTAATTAAACATCTTATAAATCTTATCAAAATATTTAAAATTACTTAAAATTAAGGGGGTGCTTATTTTTAAATTCCCAAAAACAATTTCAAAACACCCAAAATTACTATTGCCACAGACATTAGCAAAAAACCAAAAACGCAAAATTTATTTAATAAAAATTATTAAAAGTGCCTGCAATCAAGTCAAACTGTTAATTTGCTTATTCTCTTTTAATCAACTCCACCGGCTGAGAGACTCAAATATTATTTAAAACCCTTGAAAACCTTGTGAGAACATTTAAAATTATTTAAAATTAACTGGGCTTGCTTATTTTTCAATTCCCAAAAAAAAATTATTAAAAAGTATTCAAAATTACCATTACCGGCCAAACATTTATAAAGAACCCAATAACCCAGAATTTTTCTTCATGGAAATGACTAAGTGTCTGAAATTAGGCTAAACTTTTTATTTGCATATTTCGATTTTTTACTTACTTATTCTGCTTTAATTGTCCCCGGCGTCTAAGAAACTCAAATATTAACCAAGAGGAGTATAAAACGTATGAATATTATTTAAAAGCACTTTAAATTAACCCGGTTTAATTATTTTTAAATTCCCAAAAAAAAATTTTAAATACCCAAAATTATCCTTTCGGCTCAGATGCTTTTAAATAACGAAAGCACGCAACATTTATCATATGAAAATGATTTAAAGTACTTGAAATTGAGCAAAAACTATTTAATTGTTTTATTCCTAAATAAATTTTCAAAATACCCCAAATTACCATACTCTTTCAAATATGTTTAAATAAGAAAAGAAGGCAAAATTTAAATTGCAGAAATTGTTGAAAGCAGTGGCAATTAAGTTGAAGTGCATATTTTTTATTCCGAAATAAATGTTTAAAATACCCAAAATTACCCTAGAATACTGAATATGTATTTTTAAATTAAAAAAAAACTTAATTTATAGTATAAAATTTCGTGGATTTGTTTTACCACGAAGTTTATTAAATTTGTGTGAAAGTTTTTGGTATGGCCATCCATTTAGAATTTTTAAAAGTCTTTTATCCCCAACTAAACTCCACGTATTTTGGTTTGATACTTGCTTTTTTCTGTCGTAAAGATATTTGAAGTAGTATATTTATTAGTTTAACAAGACGTAAAATAAAATTCCACATAATATGGAATATCATAAATGTGCTTAAAATTTTAAAAGCGGATTTGAAGAATTCCCAAAAAATCACTACAAAATCCCCAAAAATTCCTCTTTTTAGTTTTAGGCCGAAAAAAGTATTTTCTTACTGCTGCTGATGTATTTCTTTCAGTAAAAAAATTTAAATCTTCCTAAATAATTTGAAGCTATGAGTGATTGCCGTGTTGCCTGAAAGAATTTCCAAAAATTTCCTTCTTTTATTTTATGTAATTTCCTATATATGTACATGAATAAAACTAGCTAATATAAAGATTTAATCACAAAAATTTTTTACAATTCCCAAGCATTATAACATAAATACCAAATTCCCCAAAGTAAATTTGTGTGATGTGATCAGCCTGCAAGCAATTTTCCTTAAAAGTTATTTAAAGCAAAGAATGCCAAAACACTTATTAAATATTTCTTTCAAGCTGCATAATATATATATATAATTAAAAAAAGAAAACTTCTTTTAGTTGCATTTCCAGTCATGTTTTCTATACCTTGTATGTGTTGCTGCCATGTAGAGTTCGAACCTTCAATTACTTCCTTCTCAGTATCTACGAGTACCAAACCAAAACGAGATTTATTTCTAAAAGATTTTTTGTTTGTTTGTTTTTTGTTTTGTCTGTTGCCATCAAATTCCCCGTCCCTTTTTGGTTGTGCCTTTATGTGTTTTTAACACTTTAAGCAAAATATATACACATTCTTTTGCCTGCTTTACTGGATAGACTGTAAAAATATCTAAGATCTATAACCATTTATTGTCACAATTTTTCTTGGATTATTGTCAGTTATTTTTTTTTTTTCTTCTTCCTCTCTTCTTGCCATCTAAGATTTTCTTTTTTCTAAAGAAAAAAAAAATTGCAAATTTTCCTGTTCTTGCATTTTTTTTTTCTATTTGTTACTCTTTGCGCTTGCCAATTCCCCCGAAGCGAGCGTGTTATGCTTGACTTAGCCTGGGGAATTGTTCTCTATTTGTGAACATCCTCTGAGCTCTAATAACATTAGAAAATATAATCAACTTAAGAACAAGAAATCATGAAGAGGAGCAGTATGGTTGGAGGGGGCTGAGGGCGGATGAAAATCTTTAGCAGTTACTGCATTGTATTGTGCAGCTAAAGAAAAAGCTATAGATTCTTTTATGCAACTTAGATATTTATGCAATGACAATGAAATGATACTCGAAGAGTTCCAGTCAGTCAAATGTGCGAGGGGTGGCTTATAAGTCTTAAGAAAATATTGGCTGCAAAACTATGACTGATCTGAAGTTGAACTTAATGATTTTTGTGGAACTTTTTACACAATAAAAGTACATGCGATTATCAAATCGGGGGTTACTTTTTTTATCCAATAGATTCTGAAGAAATTTTTTGCGTTTGTGCATAGAATATGTTGCATTTTAAAAAGGTGGATGTGCTTGTACCCAAACTATACCTTTCAAAATTGGAACACAATGTACAATCTTATGATATGATCGTAGAATAACACAATTTTGCATTAAGATAAGTAGGCGGGCCGCGCCCATTATAATTTCATTGTATATTTCATGTACTTCAAAAGTATTGCTATGAAACTTTGCATCCATAATAAGCTCTTGGTATGGCACAAATTTGGACTAAGAAAAGAAGGCTGCATGGGATTTTATAAATGTCATCAATGTTGCCAGATTTTATTTTCAACTTTCAAAAGTACAGCGAAAATTTAATATTTAATACTAGTTTATTTTTATTACTGATATCAAACAATATATAATCGTATATCTGTGGCAAGAAGGAAAAAGTGCAAAAGCCATATTTTACTGTTTTGCACCAGAGCGCTTTTAAACTTTTAAGTCGATTGTTGAGAAAAATATATCTTCTGCAGGTGTTGTCCTTTCTTTTTCTTAAGGAAACGTCATTCTGCACCACGCTATAAACATTACATACATACATTCAATTTAAAATATACCAAAGCATAAGATAAAATTAAGCTATTATGCCATTATAAGTCGAATATATCATCCTGAAAAATCGCACAAAATTATTGATGCTTTAGAATATGCAGATTACATCGGTGCTATTAGTTCTAAATCAGCTTATCTCGACTTAGGCACTTTTTCCTGTTTGCCACAGCCATACATATTTATAAACTGGCTTAAAACATCGTTGTTGGTACACACACATATCAACATATTTTTTTTTTTTTTTTAATTGGTCAAATTCTTTTAGCAATAATTTTCAACATTTTCTAAGCCACACTTATCACACGATCTACGTATGCCTCCTTCTTTTTCATAAAGGGGCACACACAAATTAGAGTATTGCCAACCACAACAATGTGGAAGAAAGAAGTCTTAACCCAAGACTGCGAGTGGTTGGTTGGAGTTCATTGAATTCATGTTACGCTAAGATCGTAAATTATTACCAAAACAGGTTCTTTTTCCTGATTCCATACAAAAGCTCTTACACTTTATGAATTCATTTATTTTGTTATTTGTTCCATTCCCTGTGCATCTTGTAAATTCTAACCATAATTCTTGGTGGTGGTGGTGCTGCTGCTGTTGTTGGTACTTAAAAACATACAGCAATAATAAAGCAAACAAACAAACAACCACACAGCCACAGCAACAATAAAAAATTATATTAAAAAAAAACACACATGATTTGTAACAACTGGAATCTGCTGACTGACGACTCTTTGCAGCAGTCATGTTTCATTTAAAAGTCTAAAAAGCCAAACGTCTGACTAAGTTGGCCGCTGGACGGTTGTTTCGCTTTCTTTTTGAAGTAAAAAAATAAAGAAAAAAATTTTCTCTTGGCCTTTTATGTATGCATGTGTTTTGTGTGTGTTGTGGGATTTCTAATGCTTTGTGCTGCACACTATTAAAAATAGTTCAATAATCATGATGTCGAGTTTGTGATGTCAATAATGCCGTCTTTTGTTAATACTTCTGCCAATATTGCGATAATAATGATGTTGTTGATGTTGTACGAATAGAGAAAGAAGATTTTGCCCACAAAAAAAAAACAGTAAAAGAAAATCATCAATAGAAATTAACACAATGATTAAGAATCTTGCAAGGAAAACTAAAAAGTAACTAGAAATCAACGTCATGATTAGCAGCATTAGTTGGACACAGTGCAACCAAATTAGAAAATAGCATTGCAAAAGGAAATTTTCTGGGATTTTCAATATGTTACATACATATTTTAAAGTAAAATGGATCTTTAAAATTACCGAATTTTAGCTTTTATGTTATCTAAATACTAATTTAATTAATTTTAGCTTAATTGGGATTTTGTAAGCAAACATTTTATAGCTTGGAGATTTTGGGAGTTTTCTTGAGTGTAAACAGGAGTTCTGAAAATAAAGATTTTCTTTGATTCCCGTTATTGATAATTTATTATCTATGTAATATAAATCAGATTTTGTATGCAAAATTTTTATAGTTTGGAGATTTAGGGAATTTTCTTGAGTGTAAACTAGGAATTCTTAAAATGAAGATTTTCTTTGATTTTTCTTATTGATAATGTATTATCTATCGAAGAGATGTAGTTTTGCATATTATTTTTTAGGCCCAAAAAGCCTACTGTGCGGCATCATTAGCACCTAAACAGATGCGTCATCATGATGATCATAATTATCATCAGTATATGCATCATGCTGTGCTTGCTGTCCTCATTGATTGTGCATCTTTGTGTAAAATTTAAAATATCAAAGTGTTCGTTCGTTGGTCTGTTGTGCCAGTCCGTCGTCCGCCTTGTTGGTAAATGTTGACGGACGTCTTCTACTTTGTAATTGTTATTGTTGCCTGAATGCTGTTATTTTGTTTTTTTTTTTCTTTCTTTCTTTCTTTTTTTGTTATTATTATTGCTTTCAATGCATGATTGGGTTTTTAAGATGTCTTTAATGTGGGCCTAAATACACACACACACACTCACTCACGTACGTTTTTGAAACTCTGTAAGTATGTGAGTGAGTGACAGTGTGGGGCTTTATTTCCTTGAGGTGCTTGATTACACATTTTCTAATAAAAGTATTAACATACAATGAATTTGTATGCACATACATATTTTGAGTGTGAAGAAGGCTTGATCATATTTTGTTGATTTAAAATCTCACACATGTTTGGTGAGAATTTTAATTTCTGTGTGCATTCGATTGTATTGATTTTATTTTCTCTTTTGTTGTAACATACAAATTAGTGTTTTGTTTTTATTGCCACAATAATTTGTTTTTCTTCACATTCCATGTGCTCGTCGTTGTGGATTCAGGTTAACGAGGCGAGAATGAAAAAGTGAAATGTTTATGCATATGCAAAGCAAAAGAATTACATGGCAAAATACAATGAGTTGCTGTATGAAGAAATCATAATTCATGAAACATAAGTTTCATATGTTTATTGGAACTTTAATACTTCTTAATTATTTACAGGTGTGACCAATATCTGTGAATGTATGTGCATTTTGCTTAACCTTTTTCCATGATATTTAAACTAATATCTATATAAATACACCATCGAAATGTTAAAAGCCAACTCAGTGAAGATAAACTTTTATTAAGCAATTATTTTGTTTTATAAAAATAAAAATTTCAAATGTTAAGGAAAAAAATAGCAAATCAATAAAAACCACAGCAACAGCAATAACAGCATCTGCAATTGTATAATCAGCACTAACAGCAGCTGCTAAGGCACCATCAGTCTAAACACTGCTCCCCTAAGACCTTTTGGATGCTGTTGCATAAAGCACTTCTTTATTTCAGCTAAGGAATGCAATATTAGGGCGGCTCATGCTCGAGAAGTTGAAATTCCACATAATTCAAAATATTGCAAAATTAATTTTAATTAATTTAGAATGATATAAAGGTTTATAAAACAAATTTTGAATAAGGCAGTGTCTACCATCCTCCTAATAATTAAATAAACACCCGATGATTTGGCTTAAAAGTGTTCGCACTACCCTAATTCAATAAATAAGAAGCTGCAAAAAAATAAAATTATATTGTTGTCCATATTCATATAATTTATTACATACAGTATTTGCTGCTGCCACAAACACTTACAAACCAAACCGTCAGTTTAAACTTTAACAAGCCACCAACAATTTCGTTTTTTTATTTTTAAATAATGTTTTCTCTGCTCATGATGTTCAACTCATCTTCATAAGATCAACCATAACTTTTGTTAAAACAAAATATAATATAGATACCAAAAATAAACAATGGAATAAAGAAAAAACAAATAAATAAATAAAAAATAAATAAAAAAATAAAACTCATAAATACAAGTAACATTTGAATGAAGCTGGTTTAATAAAACAAATTGTAGAAATAATTTTAATGAGAATTCCGAATCCCCTACTGACTCAGCTAAATTTTAAAATTATAATATATTATTTTTATTATTAAGAGATTTTATTGGATTAAAAAGATATCGGAAATAAATCTTTTTGATTCAGTAGACCATCAGTTGGACACAATTCAGCTGATAATTAGCTTGATATCTTCACACTTAGAAATAGAATTGTAGGTGAATCTAAGCAACTTCGACAATTGAAATTGCTTTCACCAACGAAACTAGTTAAATTAACTTATGTGAATTTGTTAAGAAAAAAAATACTTAATCGGGAAAATTTTAACTAATTGTTAAGAGTCTCACTATAAATAAAGGGTGTTTTTTATAGAGTGACACAAGTTTAAATCATAATAAAACAAGGAAATATATTTATAATATCAATGAAACGGGCTTTTTTGGAAAGAAAATTTTATGAAATTAATGTTTAAATATGACTTCTGCCATGTGATCGCCATGGCTGGCGCGTAGAAGACGCAATCTGGAACACCAATTTTTAACAATCGTTTTGGAAGACATATGGGCCAATGACTTCGCCTGCCCATAAAGCGCACCAAACAGTAATTTTCTGTGGATGTAATGGTGTTTCGACAAAATCTTGCGGATTCTCCCCACTCCAAATGCGACAATTCTGCTTATTTACGTACCCATTCAGCCAGAAATGGGATTCATTGGAAAATAAAGTTTTGAATGAAAATTCAAAGTCAATATCAATCGATGAGTTTAACGAATAGAATCATTATTTTTAATAAAAATTTCAACAATGTGCACGCGTTGCTCTGGTGTAACTCGATTCATAATGAAATTTCAAAGCAAACTAAACAAAAAGCAATTATCAGCTGTTCAATGGGTGCTCAAATAAAGCAGTGATGCCAACTCAAAGTTGTGACACTCTAGCTTATTTCAAAAACTTTTGGGTTGAAGGCCATAAGTTCCTTAAGAACGTGATGCATACAGATAATGATTAACCAAAAAATAAACAAAAAGTCTGAATACATTAAAGACTAATTTTTTTAATAAAAAATAAGTTTAAAATTCAACTTCAACGTAATACTGACTTATTTTAGAACGAAACACAAGTTTTTAAGCTTTTTTGGCTTGTCCTCAAAAATTTCAAAAACAACAAGTGTCACAAGCAGGTATCGAACCTACAGCTTCAGACTACTAGACCATTACACTGCGTACTGATCAAGAGGGCACTCATCTACAAAATCATTTTGTTAAACTAAGCAGCAGTTTGTTATTAGTATCATTTGGATCCCAGGGCATAGAGGCTTTCAGGGGAACTCTAGGGCTGATGAGTTTGCTAGAAATGGGACAGCCTTACAGGTTCTACCGGAATTGGAATGTGTGGGTTTATTCCTACTCTCTTGCAAACTCAGACTTAGGCGCAAGACAGAAGATGAAACAAATAGAAATTGGGTCACAAGAAATGATTGCGTGATCACAAGGCAGTTATGGACTCATCTAAATAGGAAAAATAGGAAACAAATCTCGATTTTAGTGTCCGTGCAAATCGGACACTGTCTCATAGGTAGGCATGCACAAACGTTAAAGGTCGAACACAATGATTTTTGCAGCAGCTGCCAGGATACCGATGAAGAGGAAAGTGTAGAACATTTTCTGTGGCCACAATGGGCGCTTTTGAGTTCAGGGAACTTTCTGCAGTCGCCAGTGTTGAACTGTAACGTATTAAGCTCTGGTTGATTTGACGTTGGGGACTCCGCATAAGTAGAGTCTCCGTGATATCATAATGGACCAAAACGGTCTAAGTGAGTCGGGAATTCTGACTGCCACCCTTAACTAACCTAACCTAGCATAGGTTATAGTGGAAATAAATTAACAAATGCAAATTGTTTAGTTTAACTAGAAAAATTTGGTTAATTTAAATACCAACAACAATTAACATTTATTGTAAATTCAACAATTTAAATTGGTTGGATTAACCTGCAAAATATTTTTCTATGCAAAAGAGTGCAACCTTTGAGAAAAAAAGATTATGCATTAGGAAAGTTTCAAACGATCGTGTAGAACATTTAGATTTGTAGAGAGCATAGAGGACAATAGTCATCCTTATATCTGATATCTCTCTCTCTCTCTCTCTTTTTCACTAATAATACTTTATTGTTACCAACATTTTAGTAAATCAATTATACTTGCCACTTTCTAAAGTAAGACTTTTCAGCAAAATAACAAATATAATAAAACCATTACAACTGGTATTTTCTGCACTTAAGCTTCTTTATTTTGTTTGTTTGTTTTGCGGTTTTTACTCCTCATAATTGCCATTTTCCAAGAAGAATCTTCAGTTTTAATTTATGAAAATCTACACAGAATTGTGCAAGACATGAAAAATGGTGCTATATGAAGTTTTATATCTATTTCTTTTAGTGCTTAAAAACTTGTTTTTTTTGCGGTTAAAAAAAAAATTTAAAGTTTCAACAAAAATATTTTGTAACTGGGGAAAAATGTGAAAATTTATTTAAAAGTAGATTAAAATTATAAACAAGTATTTTCGCACCTGTAGCCAAAAAGAATTCTGAATATTTAAAATAATAAATAATAATATAATAATAAGGAGAACCACAGTATCTTCAAGGACATTATTTTATTTCAAAAATCATAAATAATATTGTAATGTGAAACCATTAAACCAATAGGGAACGGCAGGAGTATAATATGCCCTAAAGTTATAACTTTATAGACAACTCAAGGAACAGCTTTCCTCACTCTCCACTCACTTTGCTACACATCAAAGGTGATATAAAGAATTGATACCTTTAAATCTTTTTACACAGTGTTATCTGCTCAATCCTTTTTTCCTTTAACCTAAACGCCTTTACTCAATTACAATTTAATTCAACTGTCAAAATATATAAAATATTATGGCGCTTTATTTTTGCAAACAACAACAAATCTCCATTATAATAAAAGCGACTAAAGCCGGGATTTAGAAAACAAACATTTTCATATTCATATGCTCGTATGCTGTTTAATATAAAAACGTTTTAATAAATAAAATCAATAAAATTGGGAATGTGTCAGTAAGAGTGTATGATAAATTTGTTTAATATTCTGCAGGCGCACACACAGCACAGAGCTCGCCATGTGAGCCAGGTTTGCCTCAGCAAGGAGTCAGTCGCCGCGTCAGAGAAGCAAGGTTAAAAGGGATGGAAAACATAATAATCACCTGTTAGTTACCAATAATCCATTAATCATGTGGTGCAGACAAAGTGTCTGCATATTTTAATTGATTTATAAAATAAACTAAAAAGCGATCTTGTTTTTATTTGTATTCCCATTTATTTTAGATTGAAATTTTATTAAACGTTTTTTCAAATAAATACATTTATCAGACACGCAAAATATATAATTTGATGGTATTAAGGCTTGAAAATATTTTTTGGGAGCGAGAAAATTTGATACGAAGTATATAAATGGAAATTTTTAACTCAAAAAGGTAGAGTTTTGGTTAAATTCTATGGTTTAATACATTTCTGTATTTTTTGTACGTTATAAAAAAGGTCAAGTAAAGCTTTGGACTTTTAAAAAAAAAAGAGGAAAATGATATCAAAAATTTTTTTTGGGAAAACTTTTCTTTTTTGAAAAAATATTGACTTCTAAGGAAAGTCATAGTTTGGAGAAAATCAAATTTTAAAAGTGTCTTTAAAAGTACCCCTCAAAAAACCACCTCCAGAAAGCTCACTTTTCTTATAGAAAAACGTGGATTGTGCCAACGCCACAAAATTTTCTCATATAAAAAACGATTGCGTCAGTCACAGTACTCTCTTTTATAGAAAAGTCACCTGTGTTCTTGGTTAAAAGCCAAGTGTGCCAATCATAGCACTCTTACATAAAAGTCGCTTGTGTCATTCACAGCACTGTTTTGTTATAGAAAAGTCGACTGCGTTCTTCACAGCACACTTCTCGTATAGAAAAATCAATTTTGTTAATCATAGTCGACTTTTCTTATACAAAAGTCGACTGTGTCAGTCACAGACTCTACTTTTCTTATACAAGAGTTATTCATAGCACACTTTTGTTAGAGAAAAGTCGACTGTTTCAGTCACAACATACTTTTTTTTATAGAAAAATTATCTGAGTCAGTCACAGTAGACATTTCTTATAGAAGTCTAAGCACTGCTCCAAAAAAAAAAACGATGTCTCCTTGCGGCTACATCAGTCGGGAGCAAACTTTCCATCATAATAAAAGTTTATTATACAAAAGTCGAATGTGCCCGTCACAGCACACATTTTCCTCTACTGTATCAGTAGCACCACACCTGCACAAACATTAAGCATGTATGTATGTATGTATACGTACGTATGTACATATATGTGCATATATATGTGTTTATGTACAATTTTTTTTACAAAAAAAAATTAATTCAATTGCATTTCTGCCAAAGTACTCATACGTGAGTCTGTTTTTAATGCCGATTTAAGGAAAAAGTTATGAAGAAGAAAAAATGCAGTGATCGATAAAAACAGTTAACAACTGATGGCCAAAAATATATTTAACATAAAAACTATCAAAATAACTCAAACACACATAAACCGTTATAATAACAACAAAAACATGTAGCAAAAGCAATAAGAGCAGGAGAGCCGCCATATTGATGTAATATTAGTGTGGTACTGTTATGAATAAAAATCACAAACACACAGGTTTAGCTGTATAAGTGTGTGTGTGAGGTGGGGTTGGCTTTCCTGATGACTTATAAGTAGAAAAAAAATCCCATTATGGGCATTTGTTAGTGGAATAAAGTTTATTTTGCGAGAAATGATTTTCAGTCATTAGCAGAAAAAACGTATTTTATATGTACGAGTACATATTTATGTACATCTATTTGTATGTGCATCTATTTTTTTTTTTTTTTTTTTTGTAATATGTAAATATGAATTTATATACGTACATATGTTTGTTTAATATTTTTATGACTTTAAGTAAATATTGATTTTCAGTCAACACAGTTTTATTAATTTATGTGCAATTAGAATTACAATAAATAGTGCAAAAAGATATCCACATGAACACTGACATACATACATAAATACATACATACACTTTAACAATCATATGAGCACCCAGCTGGCACTTGGATCATTTAACGACTATATCGTTTTTAATCGTCCAGACGATTACTGGAGTAATATTACATTTCTCGCTGCCAAATTAAGTTATTGGAGACTAAATAATCATCGGTTACAGTTTTCCGCGAGCATTGGAAGATTTTTAGTAATCAACGATTATTTGCGCTATTCTCCCTTATTATAGTTGTCAACATAGAATCGCTCGCTACGATTGTGGAAGATTCTTTTACGACTGGAAGTAATAGCTGGGCATATGTAAGTGAGTGAGTAAGTGTGTGTGTGTGTGTGTATGTGTGTGTGTGTGTGTGTGTATGTGTGTGTGTGTGTATGTGTGTGTGTGTGTAAATATTACGATTGATTAAGGTATGAGTACAATTTAATGTTAATTATTAATAACCGTTAATTAATTTGTTACTTTTTGTAAAGAAATGCATTTTAATTAAAACTAATTTATTTGCGAGAATCAAAACAAACAAATTAAATTTATTATTAATCCTTGCTAATGACGTTATTTTTTTTTGTTTGCATTGTGGCTAAAAAATATTTTTATTTATTTGAGATAGGAAAACTATTTGAGAGATTTTCTGTTTTCATGCAAAGTTGCCATTTTGTTGAAATTTATCATTTTGTTGAAAGTTGTTATTTTAGTTGTTATTTTGTTCAAACTTGCCACTTTGTCCAAAATTGCCACTTCATACAAAGTTGCCACTTTTTTCAAAGTTGCCATTCTTTTCGAAAGTTGTCATTTTGTTGAAAGTTGTCATTTTATTCAAAGTTGTCACTTTGTTCAAAGTTGCTACTTTCTTCAAAGTGGCCATTTTGTCGAAAGCGGCCATTTTGTTGAAATATATTCTAACAATCAAGACAATAATTGACTTAGACATTCATAAAATTTATTGAATTAAAACGCGGGCAAAATAAGTTTTCAAAAAATTGCTCTACGGTAACGTTGATTTCATAAAATCGTGGGTTCCTTTAAACCTGTTGCCACAAAGTTGTCACTTGTGCAAAGTTGCCGTTTTGTCGAAAGTTATCATTTTATTCAAAGTTGCCACTTTTTTAAAAGTTGCCACTTTCTTCAAAGTTGCCACTTTTTTAAAAGT
Organism: Nowickia ferox; assembly: GCA_936439885.1. Classification (NCBI taxonomy): domain Eukaryota; kingdom Metazoa; phylum Arthropoda; class Insecta; order Diptera; family Tachinidae; genus Nowickia; species Nowickia ferox. Next base: position 8,826,081 of record OW387027.1, on the reverse strand, counting down.
TGCCACTTTCTTCAAAGTTGCCACTTTGTGAAGAGTTACAAATTTGTACAAATTTACCATTTTATTCTTATTGAAGGAAAAAGTAATATTACTCCCACCCAGTTTATCGAAGACAATCAAATACTCTCGTCCGCCTATTTATATTGAAAAGAGAAACAAATTTGAGTGACTAGAATTTTTGATCGATAAACTGGCAGTTAGTTACCTTTTAAGGGTCGTTCAATAGGTGTATCTCTCTTGTAAAGAGTGAGCCTGCCTGCATATTTCAATACAAAGTTTTTTTGTCACAACTTTTTTTTTAATTTGTACGTTTCATAAGCTTTTTAGGGCTAATAACAACGAACAGTATATTTTTACAATTTTTTTTTAAGTATCATTAAAAAAGTTTAGTTTTTAAATAAAAAAATATGAAATATATAAAAAAATTGTTATTTTATTTACCCCATTGTTAAAAAGCAACTAGAAGTTTTACTTTGCCACATATGCAAAATTCTCTAATTTTTTTTACCAAACCAATGATACAAATGTAAATAGATAACTTTTTTTTAATAAATGTGTTTGAGTATTCATAACATATGTATTCAACAATCCAGTTGGAAAAATTTTTTGTTTAAAACAATTTTTATTGATGATTTATGGCAAAAATTTTTATCATAATTATAGTATGGTTTTTTTGCAGTTTATTGGATGGTGAGCGCTGGCAAAAAAAATTTGTTTTATTTCCCTGGAAATTTGTTTTTAGTTATTTCATAAATGTATTATTTTTTTCTTTGCTGGTTAAGTTTATTTAACAGAATTTTTGAAATTTAATAAACTAGTGACAGTGAAAGCAATAAAATGTGAATTTAATAGTTTATGACTTTTTGAAAAGTAAATGTTTTTGTTTGCAGCTGAACAATAACTTTCGCTACAATAATTTAGAATGGCAGCTAACGGACGTCATTAAAAAAACCCACTCACAGTTTGTAGCAAAGAATGCAATGAATTATAAAGTTATGTATATTCTTATACCGGTATTCATAGACGTTTGTTAAAGTTAATGTAACTTTAACACACAAGCATAAAAAATTTGTATAAGAAACCCGGTTCAAAAAATGCTTTAACTTTAACAATCGTTTATAGTAAGGGGTGTTAATGTTGAAATTAAAACGCTTTTATGTATCTGCTATTATTAACAAAAATATATGAAATTTCTGAAATTTAAGATAAAATTTAAGTTTACTATGTTAAAAAATTTAGAAATTATACACTTTATGATTTTATTAATTTACTTGAAGTATTATAATCTCGCAGGGAATCTAAAAGCATAGAAATTATTTAAAATGAAGCATGAAAATTTCGCATCTATCCGTAAATATTAAAAGCTTAAGATAACATAAAAAAATTTTGATTCCAGATGTTATTTTACGAGCGAGCGTTGAAATACAAGCTGGACGTAAGTGAGTAAAATGGCAACATTGGCTTGTATTTCTTTTAAATTACTTTTTCCCAAAGTACCTTTTCCAAAAGTACTTCTTCAAAAAGCACTTTTTCTGAAGAACATCTTTTCTGAAAAACATCTTTTACAAAAGTTCTCTAACACTTCTTTTTTAAGAGAAAAAAAGTACTATTTTTCCAAAATCAATTTTTCTGAAAAACATCTTACACAAAAGTCCTCCAATACTTATTTCATAAGAGAAGTTTTTCAGAAGTATTTTTTTAAAGTAGTTTATTTTGTTGTCTTTTAAACCACATTCTATTGCAAAAATGTACCAGTCTAAAATATTTATATTTAAGAAAGCTCTTTATGCTTCCCTCTTGCAAAACAGAAAAACGAACTTTTCTGAAAAAAAACTTAAGATGTGCTGTTTTCCTTTTCAAAAGTACTACACCAGCATTTTTTTAACTAAAAAAAATTTTTTATCTTCTTCTGCAAATTAATTAATTACTCCAATATTTGATTTTAATGAAATGAAAAGAAAAACAAGCACATCATTTCATCTGTAACACACTCTAATATGAGTGGCCCGCCACGCTGACCTGCAAAAACGCGTTAATCTATCAGCTACAAAACTAAAAGAGACACACTGCAATGAAAAACCAATGAAATTAATTAACACCATGTTATTTATAACTTTTTGAGAGTTTGCTGACACACTTATGCGTTCAGGCAAGTTTGTGGTTAACAGGTAAAAATAAAAAATAAAAAAAATAAACGAAAACTGGCTGCTGACAAACGGGCAACCAAAGCTTTTTTATTTTATTTTATTTTATTTCAATGGAACAACCAACACTTTCATATATTAAAGGGGGCTAGACAAAAAGAAACCCTCATCTAGATAGAGTTACAAGAATAACAAAAAGAAAAAAATAACTAGAACATTTATCTACATACGAGTACATACACAGAAAAAAATAGACAATAATTATATTATTTTTAACAAAACCATGTTATTGAAAACAAATTTTAATTTCAATATGCAATACGATATTTTATCACTACCGCGCATTTTAAAATATCATTTAATTTAATTTGTTTGTGTTGTTGTTTATCTTGCTTGTTGATTGATCCGACGCGGTGATCTGCAATTGTCGTTGTTTATTTTGATTGCTCGTGTTATATACGTGTGAATTCCGACAAGAAGCCGAAAAACGTCGTGGCTTGTTTTTTTTACAAACATATTTATTTTTAAAGTATATCAATGCAATGCGCACATGTAGAAGAAACATAAGAAATCATGTTTTGCGTGTTTTCATTATTTGTGTATCCAACAGTGTTGCCATTGAAATTTCAAGAAAGATACATTTTGGTTTCCAAAAAGATACATTTGTTCCCAAAAAGATACATTTTGTAAAAAATTTGGAAGTCCATTTTTAACGTTTAACATTTATTGACATAACATTTTTATTTCATATTTAATGAATACTGTAAAGAAAATTAAATCATATAAATTCATTTTGATATTTATTAAATTCATAAGTATTAGGCATGTAATTTTTAAAAATACAATAAGCAGACTTTAAAATTAATTATATTTACATTATCTATCTTTGGATGTTATCAAAACAAATTCATTTTTGTAAAAATTAATATACGAGTTAAAGGGCTTTTACTAAGGCGATTATATCAAAAAGTTCATATAAATTTCCTGAAAATAAAAAAAGATGTTCATATTTCCTCAAAAAAAAGATGTTCATATTTTCTGTACATTTTGCGTACAGATTCAAAAGATACGAAAAATGTCGGGATTACACATGGTACCTGAAGTCATCAAAAAATACGAAAAATGTATCTTTCGTATCCTAATGGCATCACTGGTATCCAATAACGATTCGCTCTTTAGCTGAGTGGCAAGTATATTAGTCGATTAGTCAAGAGGTTGCCGGTTCGCAAAAACAAACAAAAAGGGGTTGAAAAATGTGACATTCCTCCACACACACACACACACACACACACACACACACACACACACACACACACACACACACACACACACACACACACACACACACACACACACACACACACACACAATCAATTACAATAATCACTCTGAAAATAAAATCTCAGTCAACAACTTTTTTCTTTGATTCATTAGAATTGACTTTATTTTCAATAAACGTGCATACAATTTTATTTATCAATTAATGCAAAAGTCGTCATCACAGAAAATTCAAAAGATTTTTTTATTGAATCAACGATTTTCGTATTAAAATATGAAATCATTTTTTTTCTGTGTATGTATATAAAACAGTTTTAAAGTGAGCGCATGTACGAGTATAAACCGGTATATGAAGGTTTTCAATAGAATTGATTAAACACTAGACTTGTTAAAAGCGATAACTAAATAATTTAACAAATTTATAAAGAATCTAACTACTTATAAAGTAAATGAAACAGTCTGCAAAATGTTCAAGTTACAAGACTGGTTGGTCTTAATAAAAGAAAATATGTATAACTACCTATTATTATTAATTACGGTTTGAATATTATCAAGATTTTTTTTGCTGTAACATTTGAAAAACCAAAAGCACATACTCTTATTTTAAAAGGTAAATCTGTATGAAATTATTTATTTACAGCCTGTCGTCAAGAAACTTTCGATCGACAACTTGTATTGAAAACAACAATAAAATAAGAGCAATTGTTTTTGTTTTCAATATAAAAAGGCGATAGAACGTTTCTTGTCAACATAGTGGGTGAGGACGTTTACATTTTTCCAAAAAGATCGCCTTGAAAAAAGTTATTTTGTACAAAAAAAACATATTTTCTATGGTAATTCGAATAAAAAATCTTAAAAAAAAACAAATATATTTTTAATGAATAAGGCCGGCCCTTACACTTTTAAAACATATTTAAGCATTAAAAAAATTTCAATAACTTGTGAGCATATTTTTGCTTATTAGAAATATGCAAATGCATATTTTACCCTATGCCTTGCTTATCGATTTCTTAATGCATATTTTTGCTTATACTAATTATGCGCTTGCATATTTGTTTTCTATGACTCATATCAGTTGTAAAAAAATATTTTAAACTTCACAGCTTTCAAAAAATTTTGACAACGTTTTTCAGAAACATAAATTTAAAAACAAAATCCATTTAAATTTACTTTACTTCAAAAGCTACATTTTAAATAGATTACGAGTTTCCTTAAAAAGTTCCCTTTCCCCTGCATAAATATACAAATCATTGTTTCATATATCTTTGCTTTTGATCATCAAAATTCATCAAATAAGATTTCAATACACTACACACTAGAATTCATGCAACTCATTGTATTAAGAGAATATAAATTTTATAATTTCCGTTTTAAATTTCATGCCTGCTTAATAAATTCTCAACTTCCTCTACGCGCTTATCAAAAAAAAAAAAAAATATTATGTAACTGTTATTTTTTCTCTCTCTAAAACGTGTTTAAGTTTTTTCTACCACACACGTTTTTTCCATTATATAAGTTTTTTTTTTATATTAGAAAGTAAAACGTATATAATGAAAAGAATTTTTAATTATACTTATTTTTTTCATTTGCAGGTTAGTTGGCTGTCAACAATTTTGACGTAAGTAATTGACTTGTATCGAACTCTTTCAGTAGCTTGTTTTTGACACAAACCAATGGTCAAACCCATTTCAATTACATAATAAATAAGCTACTGAAAGAGTTTGATACGAGTCTAATAAGTAAGGAAATTTTAAATTCTTACAAAATGCTAATTAATCATATAAAAAAAATTAATACAGTGTTTATATAATAAATAATAAGAAGGAAACTTCAATATTTTTAAGCATTTTAGTTAAAATAATTCTTTAATATTTGAGTATACTTGTATCGAATTCTTTCAATAGCTCGTTTTAGACACAAACCCATGTAATTTAAATGGGTTTGCTCAAAGGTTTGTGTCTTAAATTAACTAGTGAAGGAGTTCGACTTAAGTTCGATCAAATGAGTTTGATCATCGGTTTGTGTCAAAAATGAAACGAGTTCTAACCAAGTCCAACAAAATTGTCAAAGGATTGACTGATTTGTACTCAATCTTTAGCTGCAGTGATTTAGTTAGATGACTGGTTCATATTTGTTGCAGCTCTCTGCTATACTATATATCATTTCTCGAGCCGACCAGAATGTTTGGGTTCCCCTTCATTAAAAGGAAATTTTTCTTTTTTTTCAATCTAATTTATAATATTTATTCTTGTGATATTATAAACAATTTGGTTGCTTTCAACTACAGCGAAATTCAATTTTTCTTATCTAATCTTATCACTGAAGTAACAACTCAAACACTGAAGCAACAACATCATGAAAAACTCAAACACTCGCACGAACACATGTACGGTAAATAGATTGCAATTTACAAAAAAAAACACACAACACACACACACGCACACACACATGTTTACACAAAAGTCCCTGCAAACATTTGATTTTATGGCTTGTTTGGCTGTTGACAACTCGCCCTAGTCGCTTGGAGGGAGATGTTCACATGAAATTTTATATTAGTTCATATTTTATTTAGTCCCCGCCCATACGATGAATTATTTGCTGCGAAAATTTTGTAAATTATCTTTTAAGACTGCACTGGTGTCCACACACAGTGACGTTATTGCTTGGCAGCCTAATAAATTTTTTCATATATTTCTCATGCGAATGAGATAATCGGCGAGAACTGCTTGATCATGAGACAAAGTACCACCCTTTCCCATTCATCTTTCGTCCATAAACTCAAAAAAAGTTTCGTTGAAAATGTTTCATCGTATGGACGGGGACTTTTCTGTAAATACCTTTTGACAGATAAAAAGTTAAGAAAAATATTTACTGGGCAGCTCGAAGAAAACATTAGTGAGATATTGATTTTATTCTTCTTTCATTTATTTCACTGCTACGGCAAGCAGTTCTTAGTGGCAAAATATTGTCTTAGTTTGAGAAGAAAAGCTGTTCTTGCATAGTGAAAATGTTTGCTGAGAATTTCAGTGTCAACAAACCGAGACTGTGTGCTAAGCAACAAAGCAACCACATTTCTCTACAAAGTCTGTGACTGTTGGTTGATGTTTCCAAGGATGTTGTTTAAACAGTTGACATTTGCTGATAGTGATAAAGATGTTGCTGGTGTAGTGTGGTGTCGTTGTTGCTGTTGTGGCTGCTGTTGTGCTGTTATTAATGCGGGTGGTTGGCACTCTATGGCAGTAATAATGTTTTTAGAAAATATGTTTATCGACACCCTCATGCCTCGATGTTATTTGGTTATTTATTTATTTGAGTACAGTGGGATTAAACGGAATTTAATTTTTTTTTTGGAAATTTTTTGCGATTTTAGTGCATTACCTAATCTAAACAGGCCCTAAATCATTATTTTTTAAAAATCGAGTTTTTTGCATTTTTCGATATATTTGATGTTCGTCTATAGAAATATACAAAAAACTCGACTTCGAAAAAATAATGGGTAACGATATTTATACGGCAAAAAGTCGGGAAGTTCAGCAGAGCAGAATGACCAGGCAGACCAGATATATAAAACTTAATACATATTTATTTAGGGCAGTGTATAATGAAGCAACGAGTTCGATCCAATTCTAACATCAGCCAATAGACTTGAGTCGAACTTGTTCACTATAGTTAATTTTAGACACAAACTTTTGATCAAACCCATGTAATTCAAGTGGGTGTGATCATCGGTTTTCTTTTTCAAAAATGAAATAGTCTCTGCTAGAGTTGGAGTCAAACTGCTCGAACTCGGTCATTTTAGACACAAACCCATGAGAAACACCATACAATTTAAATTAAATTTACAGCCAATTTCATCAACTTGTTTAAATATCAATTTATATTTAAAAGTAATTTTTCCAAACAAAAATAAACGAAAATCGATATTTAAATATGAATTGGTATTTAAATAGAGTTGGTGAAATTGGCCCTTGGACTTAGATCGAACTCATTCAGTAGATCGTTTTTGACACAAACCTTTGGTCGACCGCGTTTGAACTATATGGATTTGAATATTGGTTTGTGTCAAGAACGAGCTACTGAAAGAGTTTGATCCTAGGTTTGTGTACTGACTGAATGATTTTGACCAAGTCTAATGAGAGTGATTAGAGTTGTTTCTAACTAGACTTGTATCGAACTCTTTCAGTAGCTCGTTCTTGACACCAACCTATGATCAAACCCATGTAATTTGAATGGGTTTGATTATTGGTTTGTGTCAAAAACGAGCTACTGAAAGAGTTCGATACAAGTCCATTTCCAACAGCCCTTTTAGAACTAGTTCGTTCGTGTTCGAATCAAAAGTTGTTTCAAACCCATTCAATTTACATTTACGTTTTTGACCGGACTTGTCTTGTGTCCAACAGCTCTTTTGAACCAAAGTTTTTTCTAAGGTTTGTATCTGAAACGTCCTACTGAACGAGTTCGAACGAGTTGGGCCCAGCTTTACTCTTTGCTCCACGTTTTTTCATATATTTTAGTTCAAAAAACTTAGTTGGCCTGCAAAATTAATTCAATGAATCTAATTACTTATTTTAGCCTGCTGTTAATTAAACTTGACATTTGCTCGTATCTTATCTTGGCAAAAAAAATTCGAAAAATTTTTACAGAAAAATGGAAACTTCAATCAATAATTTCATTGTCAATAAAAGTTAGTGATAACAAGAAAAAACACAAACTAAACAAAATTTCAATTAACATTCAATGTTTTCTCTACGTTGGTGAGATGTTTTAACGTTTACGAATTTTGCAGATGTTTTCACTTGAATTAATTAAAAACTTGTTCACTTATCTGGCAAACACTTTTCTTTTATTTTTTTTTTATCGTCAAACATTGACTGACGGTGATAAACTATCATTTGTAATCATCAGTATCAGTATCAGTGTCAGTCGCTGCAGCTTCATCAGATCCACATGTTTTCCATGAATTTAGACTACATTTTTTCACTTTTTTTTAAGGCAGTGTTTTCTTGTTTATTTATTTTTTTCGTGTCAGTTGAAATCTCTCTTTAATACATTTTTACTGATTTGCTGTCATTGTTGCTGTTGAAGATGCTGTTGAAGCTATCGCTGCTGCAACTTTTGCATGTGGTTGTCAGTAATGAAGGCTGCTTTTCCTGTTTTATCTATTTTTTCTTAATGTTGTGATGGTTGTTGCATGTTTGTTTGCACTCGTATTTGAACGTCGGTGTGTCTTTCTAAAGGAACATGACACAGTTTTTCTTCTCTCTATATGATATCAAAACAGCAAGATTTCGCTTTTCCTGTTTAGATTTTAAACTTGAAACTTGAAGTTTGCCATTTCTTTTTCGTAATTTTATATGTGTGTGAAGGACAGACAAACTGCTGCGCAGTAGGGTGGTGTGGTGCTGAGGCAAAATTATTAAGCTTCCATGCTGTTTGAAGTGACGGTCTACTTATGACATTTTTAAGAAAGTTTTACTCAAAATTTAAATAAATCACAAAATCGTAAAATACAAAAATTCCGGATTTCCCCTACTACTGAATGTCTCTGTGTTTCACTCTCTCTCTCTCTCTCTTTTTTTCTTTCTGTCCTTTGCTTTTTGCTTCATAAAGATTTCACACAAATATTTGCTTTATAACTTCCTTTTTTGGGTTTCAAAATGTGAAATGGTTTCATTTTTTTTTTAATTCTTTGCTTTATTTATTTGTCTTTGGCATTATTGGAAAAGAAATTTAACTTTTTAAGACAGGACACAAATAGAAATGCACGAATGAAAGAGCGTACGAACAATGTTGTTTTCACATTTCTTTCAATGATTATTGTCATGACTTTCATTGGTAAACGTGAAGTGGTTTCTTTATTACCAAAAATTATATAAACTAGATGAAATTCAAAAAAAAAGTGAAAATAAATGTGTGGAAAAATTTTCTCTTTATTTAAAAACTTTCTAAGAACTTAAAGCTCTATAGATTAAATTAAAAATTTAAAAGTTATTTAAGGATATACCTTTCTACAGGATTAGATTAACATCTTCATTGCTTTCTATGTTCAACATTGAAATGAAGCTAATACGAGTATACTGCTAGAAATTTCTTATTCAAATTGAAAACAAAAGAAAATTTATGCAAATCATTTATTGATTATTTCTCTCCTTCTCTCCCCTGTTCATTGTTGACAGTTCATTAAAAAGAAAATGCAGTGTTAGTTTCCACTACTAAACATAATATAACACTCCGTTCGCATTTTTGCTTTTATTTTACGAGTAGAGAAATTTTTAATATTCATTGAAAAATTGTGCAATCAAAGCAACATTTAGCCTTCAAAACCACAAACAGTGAGACATCCTTGCCAGGACATTTGTTCAAGGTTAAAATGTAGTTGAACTGTGCAACTAAAGCAAATTAAAATAAAAATTCAAACTACAAACCAAATTAAAAAAATAAAACTAAAAACATGACTACGTATGGCAATGTGGGGTAGGGTGGTGTTGGCATATTGATTTTCTTACAATTTTTTTTCACAACTTATTATTCGTGTGTCAAGGCCTTTTTTGTATACAAAAAAAAAACAGTTTAGCACAAAAGGCGAAACTTCGAATTTTCGTCCGCTTAAGGTAACAAAAGTTAACAAACTGCCTTTAAGGACGTATCAGAACACACCCTTTTGTGTTTCTTGCCACCAGTGTTTGTGTGGGTGGTTTTGTTATTTGTTTGTAGTAACATACAAAAAGGAGATAAAGAAAAATAATCTGATTTGGGTAATAAAATTTTCCTTTTTTTTGTAAATTCTAACAGCAGTTTTATCTCTCTATTATTACTCTTTCTTATTGTAGTATTTATGAAACTGCCTTATCAATGGCTTGATTATTGAATACCCTGCACTAAGAGTAAAAAGCGCAGGATATTTTAAGTTTTTCATGCCGTTTGTAATTTTTGTTTAAAACGAAAACACAACGCAATAACCATTTCAACATTTAAGTGAGTAAATTTAATTAATTAAATTTTAATAGTCAATCAAACTTTTGTTTAAAAATTAATTATTTAATAACTATTAACTAACAATTAAAAATTATTTATTAATAAATCATTATTGATAATTAATAATTAATAATTAAAAATTAATAATTAATAATAAGTAATTAATAAATAATAATAAGTAATTAATAATTAAATTACCTAATGAATAATTAAATTATTTAATAAATAATTAAATTAATTAATTAATAATTTAATTAAGTCATTAATAATGTAACTAATTAACTTATTGATACATTTAAGAGTTTTATTGATTTTTAATTAAACATTTTGCTTGTTAAAAGTTTAATTCTAAATTTCATTGAGTAAAACAAACTTTTTTTTTAAATTGAATTGAATAAAATTTTAATTAAAAATTTAACTGAGTTCAATTAAACTTTTTTTGAGTAATTTAATTGATTACAAGTTTAATTAAAAATTTAATAAAGTTTATTAAACTTTTGTTTAAAAATTTAATAATAGAAAAGTTTAATTAATACAATTCAAATTTTAAAAGATTTTTAATTAAAAGTTGTGAAATCAGAAATATTCTTGTTTAAAACTTTAATTGCTTTGATTGATTTGATTAAAAATTTCAATTAGTCAAACTTAATTTAATTGAAAATATAATTGATTCAATTAAAGGTATAATTCAAAATGTAATAAAGCCTTTTAAAATTTTTGTTTAGAAATGTAATGAATTAAAAAGTGTAATTGATAGAATTAAATTTTTAATTTATTTTTAATAAAAAGTTTTGATTGGAAAAATATTTTAAATAAAAGTTTAATTAAAAGTTTCATTGAGTCAATTCAACGTTTTTCAAAACTTTATTTATCAATTAAACTTTAATTTAATTTTGTTTGATTAAACTTTTGTTAAAAAATTTAATTAATGATAAACTTTAATTGATACAATTAAATTTTTGTTTCGTTTTTTAGTAAAAAGTTTTGACTGCGGAAATATTTTTGATTAAAAATTTAATTGATTAAAAGTTTAATTAAAAATATTTCTGCAGTTAATTAAACGTTTGATAAAAAATTTCCATAATTAAGAATTAATTATTTTTTTGCTTTAATCGAAGGTATTGTATTGATTGGAGAAATAGTTCACAGGAAAAATTTCGACAGGTTTCTGTTTAACAAAGATGTTTTTGAAACTGATTTCAAGTTTCATTATTGTCTGTATTTGTTTTAAGGAATATATAGCACATTATTTTACTAAGGAAAAAATTCGTTTTCCTCTTTGTTAAATTTTTTTTTTGTTCGCAGTGTATGTCTACATCACTAAATTATACAATGTGTACAAACTTTAATGCAACACTGTGAACAATAACGTTTAGGAAGCCCGCCATATTTACTTGTCGCCCCTAAAAGTATGCACAAACAATTTTAACACTTTATTTACACGAAGGGCATTACAAATTCTACTTAGCTAGGGTTCTTTTATTTAATTTCTTTTTTTTATATTCCTTAATTAATTACCTGTGAAATTTTGCTTCAGTGTTTCTTCGTCTATTGATTACTTTATTATTTTATCATAAATTTTGCTAATGTATATATTAAGTGAAATGTACGTTTGTATTTTATATCATTACAACAACAAGAAAAGTGGAACAGTAAAAGCAATTAAATAGAGTGATTTATAAATACCGAACAAACATTTTATGATAAATTAAATTTTTAAAGATTAAAACTCTGCTTTTTATTTGTTTCACTCATACTTACGAGTTTATATTATTCTGACTATTGTTCTTCTAATGCACTTTATTATTATTTTAGTAAACAATGATTTTTAGTTTTTAATAAATTGTGAAAACAAAAATTTCCATAAAAAAATTAATATTTGTATAACTTTAAACAAATCTTTTTTTGCAATTTACTACTATGGCACTGCCCAACTACCTCCGCGTAGTCATGATGGACGACAGTGAAACGCAAAAGTGCCTGGTCACTTTGCAAATCATCAAGGTCAAGCCCTCGTTGTATGCATACAAGCAAGTATTGTTGTACAATAAAAGAAAATAGGAAAAATATGTTAGAAGAAAAGTTCTAGGGACGTTGTATCCTTGCACTTGAGTTTTGCTCTTCAGTGCAAACTTATAGCAAGTGTTATAAAAAAAAATATGCATATGTATGTGTTAGTACTCGTATGCAACACAAAAACTAAATAAATAACTAAAGTTTTGTTGAGTAAAACTACATTTAATGGAAGGAACATTTTAGACAGCATGCAGTGAAAAAATGTCCCAACAGGAAAATTATGGAGAAAATAGGCTTTAAAAAGTAATAATGAAATGATAATGAAATTTATAGCTGAAAAGCGATATTCGAAAATTCGAAATTAAGTTCGAAATTTCCAACATTCACTCTTAGTTATAAAAATGGGATTTTTTTAATGTCTAATGAAATATAAACTGATTTTTTTAAATAGTCAAAATAAGTTTTTTAACTTAAGTAAATATTAAAATTCGAAATTTAGCATTAAATAAAATTTTAAGTATTTTATATTTTTTAATTCAATCAAATCCTGATGTTTTTCTGTAGAATATGTCAAACTTTACCAAACTAGTTGCTACGACAGAAAATACTTTATATAATTAGTTATTTTAAATATGAATAAAAGAATTGATTGATTTTTTTTTCTAAATTAGTGATTTCATAGCTAATAAAACATTATAAAATCAAAAGATTTGCAATTAATGTCAAAATACATGCCAGATAATGAAATTTATAGCTGAAAAGCGATATTCGAAAATTCGAAATTAAGTTCGAAATTTCGAACATTCACTCTGGCTCATAAAAATTTGATTTTTTTAATGTCCAATGAAATAAAAACTGAATTTTTCTCAAAAATAGTCAAAATAAGTTTTGAATTTTATTAAATATTAAAATTCTAAATTTATCACAAAAATAATATTTTAAGTGTTTCTAAGTTTTTTAATTCAATCAAAACCTGACAAATAAATTATAAATTAAAAAAAAAAAAAAATTATTTCAGTCACTCGAATAATTTTATTTAGTTTATTATCTCTTTTACAAAATTTAAAAAAGTGTAGTTACGTGATTTTGTATTTCAACTAACGAATGTATGAAATTAGAAAAATTCTATGGTAAAGAAAAAAATTTTTTATTGTAGAAAATTCAAAAGTAGGAAATATGGAGGAAAAAGAAAAACAACTTTCCTTTGACTTTCTAATAAAAAAAATTTTGCCACGAAGAATTTTCAATGGAAAGGGAAGGAAAATCGTCATTGTTCCAACACATTTTCTGTTGGTGTTTTAGCAATTTTCATGTATTTAGTGAATTTTTTTCCTTTTTATAGGTAAATTTTTCGTTTGCCAAAGTTGAAATATGTTCGTAAAAAAAGAAAATTTAAGGGCACTCAGTAAAATAACGTTTAATGTCCATCAAAAAATTAAAAATATTTTTTTATTTTTCATGAATATGCGAAAAAAGGACTTTGTCGTCATATTCTCTCTTTTTGCTTTGAAAATTCAGCACATTTTTTTTTAAGAAAAAAGTATTTTTCAGTACTTTTTTTTACATTTAGACTCCCTAAATATTGCATATTCTTTCTGTGTGGAATGTTATAAAATTTCTTGTTCAAAAAATAACACATATTTGGTTGCTAACGGAGTAGCAAAAGCTATTGAAACACAAAACTTCATTGGAGTCGACCGGAAATAAAAGGAAACAAATTTCGTTTATTTACGTATATTCTCTTGTATTTTATGAATTCAAACTGATGATGGTTGCAAACATAAAGTAATGACCTACAGCAATATACGCAGCAAATTATTATTTTCATTTTAAAAATTGCTATTGCAACTGAAGAGTCGTTTGTTTTACTCTTTTTTTTTACAGCAAATGTTTTATTGTTTCTCTCTGTCTTTTGGGAAAGTTGTTTAGTCATAAAATATACTTTGCCGAAGGCAGTTATTACTGCTGAATTGTTTGAATTCCACAAACGCATAAATGCCAAAGTAATTGAAAATATGTATGTAGGAATATTTTTTTTTGTTGATAAAAAAAGAAATTGCTTTTAATTTACTTGCATTTCAAACTTGTTTATGGCGAACTGTCAAGTCAACTAATTTAATTCACTGTTTTTTATTGATTTCGATTATGAAACACGCTTTAAAGTCCTTGATATACTTTATATTTATTCAACTTTTTCAATTATCTACTTGATCTACAAGTTGTTTCTTGTATTTTCTGCCTACCAAAGAAAAAAAATTAAGAAAAAAAAATCAAAATTATTTGGCCAAATTTTGTAATTTTGTGATAATTAACTAAGACATTTTACTAAAGGTTGCCCCAAAATTCAAGAAAGATTTAATTTTAAAAGCAAATATTTTTTTGTGTATAAACTATCACTTCTTCAAGTGGATTAAAATGTTATAAATCTTTTTTCCAAAAATTTCCAACTAATAAATAATTTTAAAGGTTGTCATGTCCCACAGTGGGGGAAGAGAATTCATGAATTTTTGTGCAAAAATTATAAGGAGCGGTCTCAGATCATGGAAAGCTGGCAACGCTTATTATATTGCCTATCATCAAAATCAGCCACGCCCCCAGCCCATGCAATTTAAATCGATTTTTCCTGCCCAAGCAGAAGTCTTCAAATTTAAACTTACACTTTTAGAAATAAAATAAAGACACATATCGCGTTCCATCCATATTAGCCACACCCACCGCCCATGCAATTTTCACTAAATTTGTATCATAAAATATTTCCTACACAAACAGGTCTTAAAAATTTCGTATGTACACTTTGTAGAATAAAACAAAGACGCATATCGAGAGTTCCACCAAAATAGGCCACGCCCACCACTTAGTCCTAGTTTACACTATGCAAGTCGTATTGCTAAGCTGATTAGTTTGTTAGGAAAGAGAGACGAGCGGAAAAGAAACGTTACTGTTCCCCTCGTCTCTCTCCCCATCAAACTAATCAGCTTAGCAATAAGACTTGCATAGTGTAAATATGGACTACAGTGGTAAGTCTAACAAATCGATTTTTTCGCACAAAATTTTGTTATGTCTAAGCAGAAGTCTTCAAATTTGATACATAGACTTTCTAGAACAAAACAAAGACACGCCCATCGCCTATTCAATTTAAATCGAGTTTTTGCATAAATTGTTTTTAAACAAAATCCTTCAAATTTGGCACATATACTTTCCAAAATAAAACAAAGATGCATGCCGAGTTTCAGTAATTTGAAAACGCTGCGTTTTCCAGAACATTAAGAGTATTTGTTTATTAATACGAGGGTGGCTCATTAAGTCCGTGACTCTTTGAGCTATACAGTTCTTGTCAAACGGCAACTGTCAGTTAACTTCCGTCTAAATTTTAACAAGCTGCATGATTTAATTTGTGTTTGGCAGCCATCACTCAAACCAAGACTAAGTTTGATAAATATTATGGGCACTCTGCACCATCTATGTATTTCCATGGTAAAGAAGTGGTTTACTCAATATCGTTGTGGCACAAGCACCGATGAGGTCGATCGAACGAACTCACGATATTGCTGGCCGATTGGAGATCGAAAGTGAGAGAAATTGTGCCAGCCATAGGAATTTTAAATAACTCAGTAGTTATAATTTTAAATGATCACTTGTGTATGAGAAAGCTTTTCGCAAGATGGCTGCCGCGTTGGATCACGATCGACAATGCACTCAATCGTGTGACGATTTCACAGGAGTGTTTGGCGTTGTTAAACCGCAATATAGACGAGTTTTTGCGCCGGTTCGTAGCCGTGTATGAAACGTGGATCAACGAAAACACACCGGAGACCAAACAGCAGTCAAAACAGTGGGTTTCTCGGGCTGAATCGGAGCCAAAGAAGGCAAATGTGGGATTGTCAGCCAATAAAGTCATGGCGACCCTTTTTTGGGATGCACGCAATATAATCCACATTAACTAGCTTCAAAAGGGCAAAGCAATCAATGGCGAATATTATACATATTTGACCTACAACAAAAAAGTTATTGTTGACCCAGACAATGCAAGGGTGCAGATATGTGCAGTTTCCATGGCAAAATTCCATGAATTGTTCTACGAATTGCTCCCTCATCCGCCCTATTCTCCAGATTTAGCCCGTGTGACTATTTTTTGTTCCCAAACTTGAAGAAATTACGGAAATTGTGGAAAGAGATTTGACTCCCACAACGAAGTCATCTCACAAACAAATCCCTATTTTGATGACCTCGACAAATCATATTTTTCGGAAGTGATCAAAAAAATTGGAGGTACGTTAGACTAATTGAATACAACTCAATGGACAATATGTTGAAAAATATAATAACTTTTTATATAAAAACCTGTGTTTCGTTCAAAAGTCACGGACTTATTGACCCGCCCTCGTATTTGGAAATTGTTTAAACTTTAGCTTAAATCAAACTTTTACAGTCTTCGAAATACTGTGTGAGAGAAAAACGCATATAGTAGATTTAAAGCTCCATTTTCTATTTATTTCAATCTAGCAGCTGTCAAAAATAATGTCTTCTTTTTTTTGGAGGAGGATTGTCATCACTTATCGCAAAGTGGCGGCATGAATTTGAGAACACCTTTTGCAAACATAAAAAACAGCATTAAAATTGCAAGAGATCTTTGAGATTTGAAACCAAAATAGAATTAAAACATGAGCAAATGTGGAAACCAGAAAAAAAAATTAAAAAACAAAAAAACGGAAATGAAAACTCAACTCTTGAACAAGCTGCAGCTGAGGCTGGGGCCATTTAAAGGATCTTCCAAATAAAAAATAAATAAAATATTATAATATGCAGTCCAATGTATGTAAATAGCATTTAACTTGAATTTCTAATTTACAGTGGGCGAGGAAAGTAGGTAAGCACCTCAAGACTTTTTTAAGTTATTTACATTATTTTTAATTTCTTAAAAATGTCTTTAAAATTTGTCTCTTTAAAATGCAGTTTCACTTGTACGAGTATATGCCACATATACTAAAATTTAATCATTCTATTAGCGTTGTAACATTCTAACTTTATTAATTACTGTACTTGAAGAAGCATAACAATAATTTCTTGTCATTTAAACTTAATCCCCACAATCTGACACCGTGACTGTCTATTCAAATGCAATTTACAGAAGACTGTGGCAAACAAATGTGAATGACTGCTCAACATTAGATTAAAACCATGGTTGCACTCTTGAAGCCCATTCACTGCAGTTAACGTTGCTTAACGTACATGAGTGTAAATATATGAACAGGAACACAAACTAGTTCGTTTTATTCAACTGTTTGTAATAATGCTTAAATTTTAACAAGAAAGCAACTCACATTTAAAAAAAAAAAAGCTAAACAAAAAGATTTAAAAATTTTAGAATTGCGTGTTGTGTTGTAAAACTATACATCATACACTTCATCACATACGAAAGCAGCGGCAGCAGGAAAATGTAAAACGTACAGAACAAAAAAAAAACACAACAACCAACCAACAAACATCATTCTAGAATAGTATGCGTACTTAAAGATATCAGTTTGGCCCTCTAAACGTGGTTATGCACTTGAACATGTTTCTTAGATTACACAAATGAGAAAAACTAACATTTCAAATGGAAGAATGAAAGCGTAGAATAACATCAACTACCACATCATCCATCCGGTGGTATACAAAGCACATACAGAATATGCTATCGAACGGCTTGTATGGCTGGCCTAGACTTGGCTAAAAAATTCGCTACACCACACACTGGCCATCTCTACCCCACCACCACCACTTCCATTTCGTTAATGAATCACTACTCAAATGTCACAAGTTAACATTTCGCAAATACACGTTCTATGAGATACATACGAGTACTTTTATTATAATTTTTTATTTTTAATGCAAAACAAAGTAGAAGACTGACATTTAATAACGAAAATTTTTAGAAAAGTAGGCATAAAACAAATAAACAAGAAGAAAGAACAACATAATACAGTAATCAGTGTGCAGAACTCAAAGCCATACGTTTCGTGACATTCATTTAAGCCAAAAAAAAGTATATTAACCCTTTCAAGGTAATTTTAAATTTTAAACCAAATGAGGGATACACAGTATTGTCAATAATATTGCAGTTAACTTGAAATAATCTTCGTACTCGTATAATTTAGTTTAGTCCTAGACAGTCAAGCTTAATATTTTAACTTCATCTAAATTGTTTAATTCAATCATAACCTGAAGATATTCAGTCTTTGTCGAACTATATTCCTAAAAAAAAGCCATACGCTATCATAGGGACATATCCAGACTTATTATTTAAATATTTATATATTTGATTTATTAAATTTGAATACAATAGCTCAAAACTTGTATTCGAAATTGGTTTCATATCTAATAAAACATTATAAAATCAAAAAAAAAAAATGCAATTGGTGTCAAAATCCGTGCCAGCTGTTGAAATTTATAGCTGAAAAGCTATGTTCGAAAATTCGAAATTAAGTTCGAAATTTCGAACATTCATTCTCGCTTAAAAAAAATTGGATTTTTTAATGCCTAATGGAATAGGAATTGAGTTTTTCTAAACATAGTCAAACTTTGTTTTTAATTTTATTGAAAATTAAAATTCGAAATTTATCATATAAATAAAATTAAGTTTTTCTAAATTTTTGAATTCAATCAAAACCCGACATTCTTCTATAGGCTGTGTTAAACTATACCAATTTGATTATTTATTTTAAATTTGAATACAATAGCTCAAAGCTTTTATTCGAAATTGATTTAAAAGCTAATAAAACATTATGAAATCCAAAAATTTTGCAATTAAGGTCAAAACACCTGCCAGCTGTTGGAATTTATATCTGAAAAGCGATATTCGAAAATTCGAAATTAAGTTCGAAATTTCGAACATTCACTCATAAAAATTGGATACTTTAATTAATAATGGAATATAAATTGAATTTTCCCAAAAATTGGAAATATTTTAATTCGAAATTTATCATATACATAATATTTTAAGTTTTTCTAAAATTTATAATTCAATTTAAAATCTGACTTTCTTCTATAGGCTATGTTAAACTACAAGAAACCAATCGCTACGACAGAAAATGCTTTATATAATTATATATTTTAAACTTGAATACAAGAACACATAACTTTCATTCGAAAATGATTTCCCAGCTACTAAAACATTATAAATTCCCAAAAATTTGCAACTAATGTAAAAAATTCATGCCCAGCTGCTCAAATTTATGCCTTACAAATGATATACGAAAATTCGAAATTAAGTTCGAAATTTCGAACATTACCTAAAGCTCTCAAAAAAATTTTTCTTCAAGTGCAATGGAATATAAACTGAATTTTTTTTAAATTGTCGAGATTAGTTGTGATTTAAGATACTATTAAATTTTGAAATACAAAATTTTGTTAAATATTTTTAAAATTTTTAAAGCACTGCTCAACGATGTCGCAAGACTAGACGTGTGTGGTACTTTTCACAAGCTCTTCAACATTTTACGGTAACAATCAGATATAATAGATTTTCTTGTTTTTTTTCGAAATTAAAAGAAAAGTGTAAGAATCTTTAATTTTTCAAGCTACTGTGAGGTTAGATTTATGTTCTCACACAAATGCAATGTCGAATTTATTAAAAAAAAAACACAAGTATACATGGTAAATACTTTTAATAAAAACACATCAAAATAATTGCAAAAAATATTTCAAGTATTTAATTGAATAATTTATAGTCAACTAATGTGTGTAGCTTTATGACGCTTGCTGTCGTTTCCACTCACGAAAAAATCATTTTTCTCACATACTGGTATTTTTTTACTTTAAGGCAAATTCACAATCAAGCTTCAAGCTCGTTTTTGAGCCTAAATAACGATATTCGAAAATTCGAAGTCAAATTCGAAAATTCGAAATTAAGTTCGAAAATTCTAAAACAATTTCAAAAATTCCATATGGAATGCTAAGATTCGAACATGTGAGAAAAATGTTGCTTTTGCATGGAACTATAGCATTTTATGTTGGATGATCGACATTTTTTTTTTTTGAATGTTCGAATACAGTTGAAATTAAAAATATAAAATTCCTAATTCTCTAAGAACTCTGTTGGAAATTCGCAATAAAAGCCGTCATCTTAATACTTTCCAATAAGTTCATTAATCAATCCACTAAAAATATAAGCATACTGCTGAGTAAATTCTTTTGTTTCTCCATACATTCATTTGGTTTTCCAATCTTCCAATCGCTTTTAAGCCATAGAACATTTTAAGAGTTAATATCTTGTGTTTAGAACATGCATGTTAAATACTTAATTCTCTGTATACTTTATAGATTTGATTTATTTGAATTTTTTTAAATTTTTTCTTTTAATTTTGTATTTCTAAGTTATAAAAAAAATTTAGTTGTATTTTATTAGTGCATACAAGCATTAAATAGTAATGACGGTGATTGTATGGTTCGTTGATTACTGGTTGATTTGCACTTGACTGCAATTAAGTTTGTTGACCATTAATGCATTATTTCCAGCATTTCTATTTCTATCTTTGCATTAGCATGCATACATATTTAATACATGCAGATACCCAGCAGTTCGGAGGGCTGTAATAAGCTATACTACTATATGAGTATACTTTAAGTGCAAAACGAAAATCTAAATGAAATTTTTGTCTTCTAGTTTTGAAAATTTGGCATAAAAAACGTTTCGTAGTTTCATATATTACATCTCTAGCATCAGAACTATAGGGCATTTTTATTTATTTATGTGTATAGTAGTAAGATTACGTGTGTTGCAGTTAAGTAACTACTAAACCATTAATTTTACCCAACTCAACGCCAGAAACTTACATTTCTTGTTAGACGTGGCTGCAGATGTTCCTGACGAGAAGTATGACGATGTTCAGTCAAGCTTTGATGAATTGAGAGGGTTATTTTTTTTATTATGTTACAAAAAAAAAATATACAAATGAGGGGGGATTAATGCTAAGAAATGCTTTTATTTTCTATACGCTAAAAGAAAAATTCTGATACCATGTCAAGTAGCATTTCAACTTCTGTGGCAATAAATTTTGTTTTGAGGAGGTATATTGATTTTCTTCTGAGTTTAGGTAAGCCAAAATTCGACAATGTAATAAAGCCATAGATATAGCGAACTTATAGATATTTAACTGCAGCTATACAATTTAAGGCAGGGTATGGAAATCAACAGAAAGAAACTTTTGCTTTTTGTTTTTTCTTTGTTCTTGGCACTGAGTAAAAAATATTCGGTCCTGTTCTGTAAATCGAATCGATTTGAAATCGTACGATTTCCAAAATTAATAATGGTCCTGCAGACGTGTGTAAAATCATATACAATAATTTTCTTTCAGATATTTGAAAATCTAGATAATAGAAAAATTAAAAAAAGTCTGCAAGAATAGTTATATTATCGGAGTTAGTTTTCCGAAACCGTGCGATTTCAATTCGATTCGGTTTACAGAACAGGCTCGATTGTAATAGTAATATGTATAAATATTTTTGTGATAGAAATCGATCGTTTTCAAATTGGCGCCGATTTCAAAAAACATATTTCACTGAAAGATGACTTTGATGATTTTTTAATTATTTTCGAGGTTTAGAACTGGAATTCCTTGAAGTAGTTGACTAACAAACCGAGGCTACTGATTTCGAGTCCGGGGTCCGACACTCATTAAAAAAATAACAACACCGCGCATTTTTCTGTTAAGCATTAGTGTCCCTTTTTATCAGTTGTTGTAGCAAGGTTGAAGTGATGAAGGCATAACATTTCTATTCAAAATAAAATTATCTTGGTCATATAAAGATAATTTTTACTTGAAGAAAATTTAAAAATTAAGCTTCAGGTTCGCTTATGAGCCTAAATAGTGATATTAGAAAATTCGAACTGAAAATAAAAAATTCGAAATTAAGTTCGAAAATTCCAAAAAAAATTTTAAAATGCAATATGGAGTGCTAAGCTTCAAACATGTGTGAAAACTATTGCTTTTTCATTTAACTATAGAATTTTATGTTGGATTCTCGAACTTTTTTTTTAATGTTCGCATACAGGTCACTGAACTGCAGCGGCTTCAGCGGATACTAATTCTAATGTAACATCAGAGCGCCCTTCTTCGTCGGTATTGTGTAGCACAATCATTAGCGAAGTAAAATAACCAATAAAATGGCTTCGAAAACTTTAATACTGCTCATTGACACCAGAGGCGCTGCAACACTGCATTATTAAAAACGTGGCAAAAAGCAGAGTTGTAAAATAATGAAGGTTTCCTCTATCCCTTTCTTCACCACCTGTCTTCTCTATCACTATTCTTTTCCTAAAGAAGGTAACACCTAGTAATAGTAGTAGCCTAAGTGTTACTTCTCTTAAAAAAAAAAAAAAAAAAAAAAAAAACTTAAAATTCATCTTTCAGTGGCATATGTGTTTTATTTTTATTATAATTTAAAAGTACAAGTCACTCTTATAAATGTTTAATTATCTGTAATTTCTTATTTTCAATGGAAGCTGTCAAACAAGAGCTTGGCTATTTCAAGCACTTCATGCGGCTCTACTGTGCCACTGCCTTTTGCTACCAGAAATTTGGCCCTAATACTTCATAGAAGAAACAAATCCCTTCAAGTATTACATTTGATTTTTAAAAGTCTCTATTTTTACGACTCTATTAAAAAGCTTTTAAGCAAGCCTGCACATTTTGGTTGCAACAAGTTCTTCTGCCTCTGTGAGATGCACATGGCGAACTGAAATGATCAAGTGCTGTGTGCTGTGTTTGTCTTGTTGTTCAGCTTAAATTGATTGACAATTAATTTCTTTCTCTAATTAGCTTTCTGGTTTTACTGCACGCTCGCTTTAAGCCGTTTTTAATGCAGGCAGCACTTGAAAACAATCATTTAAAACACTTTTAAATACATTTATTATGTTAAGCTTGTAGTTGTAATGGCTTTTTATGTTTTAATTCTACTTAGAATTGCTTTGAAGCACTTAAAAGGCGGCGAAACTTGTCTTGTGAAATAAAAAAAGAAGAAAAGAAAATGAGATACATTTGAGTTGTCATGAAAGTGCTGTCTGTCTAATAACAAACGGATACAAAGGATCAATTAAAACTTTTAATTTTTACCATTCCATCAAATTAACTTGAATTCGAACATACAAATTTTTTTTCTTATTTGGTAATTCTATTTAAAAAGAATAATATTTAAGTCATTAAAAAATTTTTATTTACTTTTTTTAAAATTTATTTGCAGAATGATTCAACAAGTCTATGTTAGGCAGGTGGAGACTTAAAACTTTTTCTACATAAGCAGGACTCAAGAGCATTAAAAAGCGTGGCCGAAAACATTTAAATGCCTCAAATAAAATTCAAAATACGGCTGCTGATACCAGAGAAATAATCAGAAGTTTTAAAACTAAAAGAATCCCACAAATGTCCAGGCACAATAATATACACGAATACAAATTGCCAGCAGCAACAAGGATAACAAAAACAACAACAAAATTTAAACATCTTTTAACTACATAAACAACATAGTAACATAAACAGACACATTTTTTAGCAAAACTTTGAACATAACACAAATTATGCTGGAAAAAAATCGTAAATATTAAAGGACATAACGCAAAAACTATAAACAGTAGATTTGAAAAAGGACATACGAGTATACATAATCAAGCCAAAGGCAGAAAACCCCAAAGGGAAGCAGCAAAAAAAACAAATACAGCACAAGCAAATAAATTCCGCACAAAGAGCAACAACATAACGCCTTCTCCAAATAAATAAGATACTTAAAAAGCCACGGCGAGGAAAAATATATTTTAAGGACATAAGCCCGATAACAATGAAATTGCCTTAAAAACTTTTCACTACAAGAGCAACAAATCATTGTTTTCAAACAAAATAAAACTGAATAGGAAACCATTGGCTTCCCAAAGACCCACAACTAAAAGTGCTTAAATGCAACACCCTTACATATCCTTTATCCTGTTAGAGTTGTTAAAGTAAAAACTTTATAAAATAATAAAAGCTGCCAATTGCAATTAAGCCAGCACTGACTCGTACGCACTCACACACGCACACATGCAACGATATGTCACAAATTAGCTCAGGCTCGTAACAAAAAGGATTTAAATACATTTATAAATTCCTAGAAACTTTTTTGCAAAATTCATTCAGCAAAAAAGGATAAATTGAAAAAAAAAACTTTGTTATCCCTACAACACTCGCCACTTAGCTCAACAGAACATGGCGTTCATATGGCGTCGCCGTTCTACTTCGATAGTGAAAATTATTGCCGTTTTGACAGCAATTTGGTTTTTTGTGGCCTTCTTCATCTACACCGATGATACGCGGCGCGAAAATGCCAGCAACAAATGGAATGCCATGTCTCAACATTTGAAAAGTTTTGCCGGTGCTGGTGGCTCCGACAATGGCAACAACAATCAAATCAATAACTTCGCACGAGATGGTGGCAGTGTTTTCGAAGCAGGTGGCGGGTTTGGTGTCGCCAACAATGTGGTGTTAGAACGCAACAACAATGCAGGCGACGAGGCTGATGAAAGGGTGGCCGCTGATGTGCCCATTGCTCTGCCAGATAGTCCAAACAATGCCATTGATGAAGGGGACAATCAGGCAAATGATATAAATGAAGGTGATGAATCCATATTAAATAATGTCGTCGTGCATCCCAATAGCAAGAGGTATCACGAAAAATCTGTATCGCACAGAAAACAGAGCAGACATGATCAGGACAATCAGGCGGGCGATGACGGTAAGTTGAGACAAAAAAAATTAAAAACTAATATTCAATTTAAATTCAATACAATTTTAATTAGAACCCAGCAAAACACAAATAAACGCGTTGAAATGTTTATATAGAAAATTTTTTATTGTCGGGCAACAAAAATTTTTATATAGAAAATCTTTTGTTGTCGGGCAACAAAAATTTTTATATAGAAAATCTTTTGTTGTCGGGCAACAAAAATTTTTATATAGAAAATCTTTTGTTGTCGGGCAACAAAAATTTTTATATAGAAAATCTGTTGTTGTCGGGCAACAAAAATTTTTATATAGAAAATCTTTTGTTGTCGGGCAACAAAAATTTTTATATAGAAAAATTTTTATTAGAAAATTTTTTGTTGTCGGGCAACAAAAATTTTTATATAGAAAATTTTTTGTTGTCGGGCAACAACAATTTTTATATAGAAAATTTTTTGTTGTCGGGCAACAACAATTTTTATATAGAAAATTTTTTGTTGTCGGGCAACAACAATTTTTATATAGAAAATTTGTTGTTGTTGGGCAACAAAAATTTTTATATAAAAAATTTGTTGTCGGAAAACAAAATTTTTATAGAGAAAATTTTTTGTCGGAAAACAAAAATTTTTATATAGAAAATTTGTTGTCGGAAAACAAAAATTTTTATATAGAAAATTTTTTGTTGTCGGCCAACGAAAATTTTTATATCAAAAATTTTTTGTTGTCGGGCAACAAAACCAGTTTTTTTTTTTTTTTTTTAAGATATTATTTTTGTCTATTGCTTGTGCTTTGTGCTCTGTTGCTTGAAAAGTTATCTTTCCGAATAATGAACCTGCTGACAGCTCACCCTGTGGAGAATATAAATAATAAAAATTTTACACAATTTGTTCAAAATTGCCTCTTTTTATGGATGGTTTTCTGTTTTATCTAGCTTTTCGTGCTTGATTTTCAAAAAGAAACCGCAAGAACACGTCCTTTTAAAAAATAAACAGAAAACCTGTAATCAGTTGGAAAAATCTATTATCTATCGTATCAATTAACGCGATACAAGGCTGCAAATAAGTTTTCCCACTAAAAGGCAAAACCACCCCAGACATGGCTTGAATAATTTAAGTTTTCAGTTCTGCGGTATTTTACTTAAGACGAACATTGAAAATTTAAAAAAAATTTTGCCTGGTTTTATTATCTTAATACAAAATTTCGTATTACCGATAACAAAAAATAAAATGCAAAATTATAAAGAAGAAAAAACTAACAAGAAGGGAAAAAACAACACAATCATGCAAAAGCAAAAAATATACAAGAAAAAAGGGCATAAAATAATTGTTACTCATGATAAGCAGAAAATTACAAACAACACGAATCAAAAAACAAGATATCGGAACAGCCTACACCGCCAGCACAAATACTCGTACTGCTGCTACTCCGTGCATTCCCGGCCTGACCTGGTCTGTCCCGCACCATAAACATACAACACATGCGAAGTGTACGAGTATGTGTTCTCTCGTACAATTAAATGTTTGAGCTGCGAATATGTTGTGTGCCCAAAATTCCAATGATGAGTACAACTTTAACTACTTCATGTATAGTTTCATGTACATCGGACGTTTTACACACGCACTGCTTTGCTGTTGGATTACTCCCTGTCTTCCCGGCTTATGCGACTACGTTTTGCCATTATAAATGCAATAAATGCAATACAAAATAGTTTATTCAAAAGACACATCTACTGGGTATAGTTGCAACAACATGCAACAAAAACACGACATCTAGACAAGCAGATAGAACAGACAGACAGACAGACACGACAATGGAACCAACGATTGTTGTAAAAAACGCTGTTGCTGCTGCTGCTCAAATATATTCCATTTCAATGCTTGTATATACTTATTGTAGTACTGGCAATGATATCAATATGCTGCATATGTATCTGCCGCCACGACGAAACAGAAACAAAAGCAAAAACATTGCAACAAATGAAAAAAATCAATCTACTAAAGTTTAACTATGAAATCAGTTTAATGATCTAGAGGCTATAAGCCATAAAATCATTATCGCCGATAAATTGTAAAAAATGTTTAAAATTAACAACTACAACACAAGACCTTTTCAGATGCATTTACGTACGTACGCTGAGAAGATGCACTAACAACAGATACAGATGCTACGCGCTAAGCGTTTCTGCATATTTTTGTCTATACATCCATACAGTCAAGACCAAGCCACGGCACGCCAACTATATATATATATATATATAATCGTACATTGGTATTTTAAGGGACTTTTTGTTTAAATTCTGCTGCCATTATTGGACGTAGCTGCCACAATAGGGAAATACATTTTCTATAATTCAGTGAGCAAAACAAAATTATACCCTAGTTTAATATGGAGCTTGTGTTGTTTTCTTATTTTTAATTTTGTTTTTGTTTTTATTCAGTACTTTTCGAGCTTCTTCTTTATTAAATTATAGACAATTGTTACGAGTATGCTCGTAAAACTAAAAGCAATTTGAATGAAATTCAATCATAATTGGCCAATAAAATTTCATAATCTAAAAACTCTGCTTTGAAGGGATCAACATGTTTTTGGTGCAAAAAAGCAGGGCGCAAATTACGGCATTCAATCGAATGCCGTAATTTGCCCCCAGATTCTTTTAAATGAAATTTTTTTATTAGGAAAAACTTAGATTTTATGAATATGAATTGTCAAATCAGACTTACCCGAGAATTTCATTTTCTTTCTCTCTGTCAAATCAGGCCTTCGTATAGCGAAATCTGGAATAAAAAATACACAATAATTTGCATAAAATTCATTCTCATAGCTTTAAGCAAGAAAAACATCTCATAGTGTGCTCGCTTTTTGACATATACATATGATTAATATACCCTGGCAAATCATTCATACTTATTCCAGTTATCGACATCGACGTCACTTTACCACAATACCAAACAAATTAGAGCTTGTTTACTCACACTCAAAAACAATTGTGTGCTACTGACAATCTATTTCCGTTCCCTAAGGTCTAGAAAATAGCATAAACCTGCTAACAGGAGTCACTTCTTTTCGACAACGGGTACACAAGCCCCAATTTTTTGGTATTGTATTAAAGTCACGTCGATATCGACAACTGGAATAAGGGCGATTATGAATAGATTGGCGGGTGAACAATACGCTAGCAAATTATCTAGATTTAATTTGAAAATCAGTCATAGACGACTTCCGTAATTTTTATGCCGCACATTGTCGCTCTGCTGAGCAAGCCAGTCGCCAAACTGTAGACTAGAGCTGTGTCCAACTCGTTCGAACTCGTCCATTCGGTAGTTTTATACACAAACCTTTGATCAAACACATTTAAATTACATGGGTTGTGTCTAAAATGACCGACTGAACGAGTTCGAACGAGTTGGACCCAGCAGACAGAATTCATACCATATCTCGTAGACTTGGGTCGAACTCTTTCAGTAGCTCGTTTTTGGCACAAACCTATGAACAAACAATAATTAATAAATGATGCAATAAGAACAACACGCCGAATGAATGCGCGTAGTCATGAGAATATCGCCACGCTCAGAAAAATGCACCACTTGGTGCGGTGCGGTTTACACACTGCACAGTCATTTACATAAAGAAAGCACACATAAAATTTGGGAATTTTTTTATAATTTTGTTTTTTCTTTTCAATCATTAAGTATTTAATACAACCAAGAAGATTTTGACCAAATTACTACACCAAAAATTTACCAGTTTAAATCCTAAAAGTAATCATTCTGTTAAAACTGAAATTTGTAAGGTCACACCCGTCGCAGCCTTTTAATGTGTTTTTTGGGCAGAAATCATGTTTTTTCAATGTCCAGCCGCAGTGTTCTGTAACTCGCTAAAGCTAAATTTAAATTCGATCTTTAAGATGCTGAACAAATACAAAATTTTGGTAGATTAGATGGATTGAAGATTGTATTTGTAGCCGAAAATCAATAAATCGACTGTATAGATTTTTAGCGATAGAGATTTAGCTTTAACGACTTACAAAATACCGGAGCAGGACTTCACACTCGTCATATATATTTGCAAAAATATTTTTTTAAGAACATATTTCTTCCCAGTCAATTAGAGTTGTGTCCAACAGTTATTTTGAACTAAAATGAGCTGTTGGACACAAGTCCGTTTAAAAACATTAATGTAAATTAAATGGGTTTGAAACAACTTTTGATTCAAACGCTCTCAAACTAGTTCAAAAAGAGCACAACTCTATAGTCAATACGTATTTATTACGGCCAATTTACGACACCAAAATTACAGTGTGCGTTCTACGGCAAATTTTACAGAATATATTCTAAAAGTAATCATTATGTTAAAACTAAAATTTAAAAGGTCACACCCGTCACAGCCATTCTGATTAAAGTCCTTGGGATATTTTTGAATTATGGCAAAAAATGTGGGTATAATGGTCACACCCGGCACAATAGAATTACTTATCTGTTATTAAATTATATTACATTAAATTATATTTAATTAATTAATAGGCAGATTTTGTAAAAAACTTTATTCTTAAACATTTGAAATTTGTATGAGAAATGATGAAGAAAATTCGTTTCAAATAATATTTTTTCCATCCAAATATCAAAAAGAAAATATCTTTTGTTTTAACAAAATCTACGCTTAAATTAAAATGTTGTTACATATTATTTTTTTTTTTTTTGGAAAATGTATGCTTTAAAAAAAATTTTGGTAGAAAAAAAGTTAAAATTGTGAAGTAAATCGGTGGTGGGGTATCTTAGAGAAAGATAATGGGCCTAACTAATTACGAGTATCGCATTTCGACTATGGCTACAACGATTTTGTACTAGACTAAGGAACATTGCAAAATTTGTTCTTTAATCTAGTATAAAATCATCGTAGATGATCATGAAATATGTCGCTCGTAATTAGGCTTATACTATTATTTTTAATTTTTTTTAAGAGGAAAAAGTGCGTTATGTTAAACAAGAGCTTTCGTTTTCTATATAATTCAAAACAAAATCTTTGTTTTTATTTAAACAAATTTTGCTGTTTTAGAATTACGAGCACATACTTCTTTTGATGCTCTTCAAGCCAAATATGAGTTGATTACCTTGAGATTGTGTTTTGCTTTGCACTTTAGCAATAGTGTGCATGTGTTTATTGCTACAATTTACTGTGAATTGGAAAAAAAAACAAATGATTTAATGCAGATGTCTCGTAATTACCACAACACGTCAATTCGATTGCAGTCTTTTTTTTTTTTTTTTTTACCACAAACATTTGTCTACGCACCAGAACTTCTGTATAACATGCAGTTACTAAAAAAAAAAGAGCTGCTGGTGCACTCGCTGGTATTTATTTTTAAAACGTTTTGGCTTAAATAACTCTTCTTAGGCTTTGCAGTCTGCAACAACCATTACCACCGCCAACACCATTCATTACTTTTCTTTTATTGTGTTTAGTGGGCAGTCAATTGCACGGCTTAAATTTGTTCCTCATACCGTTTTAAAATTTAAGTACTTGGAAAAAAAAGACTACGACGAGTTCTCATGGACAATTGATGCATCCAGGGTTGTTTGATGGTGTTTTAATGTTTGTTCTACTTGTAATGTTTTTTTGGATTCTTGTACTTTTTCTTTTCTGCTCTATGTTGTTGTTTCAAAAACATGCATGTGCAATCATGAGCGGCGGTGTGTCTTGCACGGTCCAATGCAAGTGGGCATTTCTCAACTGTTGCTACACACTATTTTGTAGCATTTTAATCAATCATTGTTTGGATGGCTTGACTCACGATCAAAAAACAAAAACAAAAACAAGTAATTGTTAAGCGAAATAAGAAATACGGGTCCAAGTTGAAGCCACAAGCAACAAACATCATCATCATCGTCAGACGGCGGCTTGTACATGTCTTTTGGTGTTACGGAACAATGTTCGGTGCGCACATTTAACGCACGCAATTTTAACGCCACTAAATGAGTGTACCCGTAACCAAAGAAGCAACCAAAAAAAAAAAAGAAGCATCATTTATACCTTTACCTATATACGAGTAAATGTAAAACTTATTTCAGCTCGTAAGACAAAAATATCAGCACTAGCACTACAGCCAAGAAAAACAAATTATTTTATAAAAGAATGTTAAATTATTCACTTTGGTATGCAGTGACAGTGATCAAAATCGATTTTAAATTACAGCGCAAAGCGAAATAATTAACGATGCTGCAGTGAAAAACTGACTAAAATAATAAAGGGATAGTCAGCATCAGTTATGCATTGGAAAAAGAAAACGGCTGATTAAGGATGAAAAAGTAGGCAAGAGAGTCGTTTACATTTTGGGATATGTACATACATACGTACATATGTATGTATATATGTATGTAAATATGCATATTTGATTAATAGAAAAAATTCTCCTATAGAAAATATTTCCATAAATCAGCTACGTCAAAACATATATACATACTCTGATACTTGCATTGAAGGTAAACAGCTTTGAAAGCTCTTAAATTTGCTCTTGTTTCTTTGCAAAGTACGAGCAAGCACTGCTGTCGCCGAGATCTGATTGGCTGTTGTGCTCTCGTCGTTGGGAAAGCACAAAAGCTCTCTTGTAAAAGTTTGCACATTGTGCATATGGCTCGGACTTAGCTGCCATAAATGGAAGAGATTTGCGCATAAGCAAAGCTTGAGCCATAGCTTAAGCGAAATTTTGATATTAAAAAAAGTTTAATCTATTGCAATAGATTTTTGTATGCGAAAAGTTAAATCTACAAAGCAAAAAAGCTCGTGTAATAACTTTATTTACGACAAGTTTGAGCTACACTAAAAGATTGTTTTATGAGAAAAGCTAAAGCTATGAGGTGGAATATTATTGTAAGAAAACTTTGAGTCATAGTGCGAGACTTTTGCATGAGAATAGCTGGGACAGCAAAGAGAGATTTTCTTATGAAAAAATGTTATAAATTAAATAGGAAATTTCATGCAATAAAGCTCGAACCATAGCGAATTATGTGAGTGTACGCAAATCTTGATCCATAGCGAAAGATTTTTATCTGGGAAAAGCTAAGGCCATAGAGATTTTTGTATAAGATCAGCTTTAGCTATACTAAAAGATTTTTATAAGAAAATTTTACAACATAAGAGCAATTATCGTATAAGGCTAGAGCCATAACGAAATATTTTAGCTTAAGCTATAGGGAGAGATTTTTATAAGCTAAAGCTATAAAGAGAGAGATTTTTGTAAGAGAAGTTATAGCGGGAGATATTCTTGTAAGAAAAGTTTGAGTCATAGCGAGAGATTTTTGTATTAAAATAAGCTTGTGCTGCAAAGAGAAATTTTCACATCAGAAAAGTTTGAGCCATAATGACAGATTTAAGTAAATACAAGAAAAGCTTGTGTCATAAAGAGAAGTTTTCGTTTGTGACAATTTTGAGCAAAAAACCGGAGATTTCTTTATAAAGAAAGCTTGAGTTATAGCAAAAGATTTTCGTATGAAAAAAGCGAGATATATTCGTATCAAAAAAAGCATGAGCAATAAAATATTTTCAGCCACAGCGAGAGGCTTTTGTATAGAAAATGCGAGAGATTTTTGTATAAAAGCGGCTAAAACTATAAAAAGAGATTTTTGTATTAGAAGAGATTTATCTGTGTATACGAGGGATTTTTGTATAAGAAATTTTCGTACAAGAAAGCTTGAGCCATAAACAAATGTTTGCGTATAGGAAAAGTTTACGGCCTAAACTAAGAGACTTTTATATTACAAAAGCCATAAATACAGATTTGTTTATAAAAAAATCCTGACAATCATAAATGTACCCCTTACCATTTTTGGTGAAGGTTATAAAACCCCTGAGCCAAGAAAAGCTTGCGTACTAGCAAGAGATTTCCGTGTATGAAAAGCTTGAGCAGAAGCGAGGTATTTTCGTATAAAAATAGCTTGATTCATAACGAGATATTTTTGTCTAAGAAAAGCTTGAGCCACAGATAAGTTTTTGTATGAGAACAACTTTCACTAAAACGACAGATTTATTTACGAAAAAAAACCCTGAGCCATAATGATCGATTTTCTTATAAGCAAACCTTGTGTCATAGAGAGAAATTTTTGTTTAAAAAATTTTGACTTATAGCAAGAGATTTTCCTGTAGATTAGATTTTTGTATAAAAAAAAACTTAAACCTTATCGAGATATATCACAAAAGCTTGATTCATAAGCGAAAGATTTCCGTATAAGAAAAGCTTAAGTCATAGCGGGAGATTTTCGTGTAATAAAAGCTTGATTCAATGCGAGAGACTTCTATATAAGAAAAGCTTGAGCCTTAGGGAGAAATCATACAAGAAAAGACAAGCCATGGTTAGAGATCTCACTGTGACAAATCTAAGCTCGTATATTAAGTGAACTTTAAACGCTGTTGTTTAGAAAACCTAAACTTACAACAAATATTACTTTTTTTTATAAAATCTCCTAAAAATTGGTACGCAAATCAAATATATTTTTAATGTTTATAATTACAAATGAATTCCATTCATTGTCAAATTGTGGCAAGCGATTTTTCACAGCTTAAACATTTGTGCTGAACAATTTTCATATATCGCTGACCTTTAGCAGCAAAACATCATAGAAATTCAACCAAGCATCAAACAATATACAAAAATATTTCTAACCGTAAGTCATGAATTTTTTTTTTTTGCTCATAAATATTTGGATTTAAGTTTATGTGCTCGCCAAAATAAATGTGATATTAATATGTGGAAATGTGGTTTGCATAGATTCTTGCAGTTGGAGAAGTGTTTGGAAAAAAAATTTTAAATTGTACTGATTGTTTGCCAACTTCAGATTGGCAACACTGCCAAACCGATGATGCCAGCTGTGATAAATTTATACCAAGGACACAGCTGTTTATAATTGCTGCTTTATTGAGAATTTCTTTTGAAAAATTTAAGTTTTAATATTTTTATCGCTTTTTCCCAAAATTTACAGCTATTTATATGGTTGGAGAAGTGTTTGTAAGAAATTTAAGTTTATACTGATTGTAGACATACGAGTATATGTAAAATCAGTACAAACTTAAATTTATTAGATAGATCATAGTGCAAAAAAAAATCTCAGTACATCTCTGGATATAAAGTATCATTCCAAGGCAATTTCGAAAAAAAAAAAATTTTGCAGAACGTAGCTTTCCCCATTTTAAAGTTTTCATTATAACTTTGGCATTTATAGTCAGATCTCAAAGTATGATATATCGATGTTTGGTTCGTACAAGAAAGGTTGAGCCCAGCCGAGTGTAAGAAAAGCTTAAGCCATAGCGAAAGATTTTTACATGAGAAATATTGAAGTTATAGCGCGAGATTTTTGTATA
The DNA here is from genome assembly GCA_936439885.1 of Nowickia ferox. NCBI lineage: Eukaryota > Metazoa > Arthropoda > Insecta > Diptera > Tachinidae > Nowickia > Nowickia ferox. The sequence continues at coordinate 8,791,592 of OW387027.1, read as the reverse complement.
AGAATAGCTTGGGCAGTAAAGAGAAATTTTCATATAAGAAAAGTTAGAGCCATAATGACAGATTTGAGTACAAGAAATCCTCTTGTTATAGAGAGAATTTTTCGTTTGTGACAACTTTCAGCAAAAAGCGAGAGATTTCTATATATAGAGAAAGCTTGAGCTATTGCGAAAGATTTTTGTATGAAAAATGCTTGAGTTGTTGCGAGATATATTCGTATCAAAAAAGCTTGAGCCGTAAAAAAAAGCTTTAGCTATAGCAAGAAGTTTTTGTAAAATAACATTTTTAGCCATAGCGAGATTTTTTGTATGAAAGCAGCTAAAGCTATAATGTAGAGTTGTGTCCAACAGCTCTTTTTGAATTAGTTTAAGGGCGTTCAAATCAAAAGTTGTTTCAAACCCATTTAATTTATATTGATGTTTTTTTTTGACTGGACTTGTGTCCAACAGAACGAACTAGTTCAAAAAGAGCTGTTGGACACAAGTCTACTATAATGAGAAATTTTTGTATAAGAAAGCTGGAGGCATAACGCAATATTTGAGTATAAGAAAAGCTTGAAGGCTCAGTAGGAAAGGTATAGAAATCTCTCATTATGACTCAAGCTTTTTTGATACGAGAATATCGCGCTACTGCTCAAGATTTTCTTACACGAAAGTCTCTTGCTGTTACTACTGCTTTTGGCTCAGGTTTTTTTTTTCTTCTAATAATCAAATCTGCACTTATGGTTTCTCTAATGTAAACCTCTAGCTATTGCTTAAGGCTCAGTTAGCCGTTTGTAATGGAATGTAACTGTATCGGTAGGAAACAGCTGATCGATATTGTTATGTGAAAAGTAATGTACAGATTCTTACTTTTTACATAACAATATCAATCAGCTGTTTCCTACCGATACAGTTACATTCCATTACAAACGGCTAACTGAGCCTTAAGCAATAGCTAGAGGTTTACATTAGAGAAACCACAAGGACAGATTTGATTATTAGAAGGAAAAAACCTGAGCCAAAAGCAGTAGTAACAGCAAGAGACTTTCGTGTAAGAAAAGCTTGAGCAGTAGCAAGATATTATTGTATCAAAAAAGCTTGAGCCATAACGAGAGATTTTTGTATTAGAAAAGCTGAAAGTAGAGGTCGCTTTGTTAAAGTTTTCATTATAACTTCCCCATTTATAGTCGGATTCTAAAGTATGATATATCGAAGTTTTTGTCTCGATGTATTGCTTTCTGGGCCATTGACCTTAAACATCCTGTTACAGTACTCACCCTTTGGACCTCAATCCCCACCACCGTAATGCCTGTAAATTAAAACTCGCAAAAAAACAATAAACTTTTGCAGCGCCCGGTGTTTTTACAGATAATATTATTAGTTTGTAGTAGTTGAAATTGGAATTTAGTTTATGTATCCTACATGCAACACAGCTTTCATAGAGAATACACACATGTGTTTTTTATGTTTGTTTGAAAACCGCACGCATATGAAACTTACAGCACATTGCTCATACGAATTAAAATGGGAAATGAAACCCTTCTCCCCCCACAAATTCCAAATGAATGCAAGAACTCCCCCCACCAACCACCCTTCCAGCAGCAGCAGCAACATTCACCAATAATACTTGCCAATACATGTGCGATTGAGTAGCAGCACTGGTCCCCATATTTTATAATTTCAAATGATCTAAATATTTTCATACGAACGCGCGCGGTATGAAATCGACAAGTTGTCCAATGTCGATGGGCTTTCAAAAAACAACAACCGAGAAGACAAAAAAAAATTGCATTATTTAGATGCATGTATGATTTATTATGTTTTGAGTGGCATGGTTTTTTTTTGGGGGGCATGTGACGGCATGGTGCTGCATTGTGGGGCCTGGCGTGGCACGATATCATGGATTCATTGGCTTCATTGTGTTGCTAGGTAACGACTAAGAAAGAGAACTTTTTTTGCACATTTTGCTTAGCATTGAATTTTTGTTTGGACATTGGCATACCCAAAACGTTGGTTGCATTGTGAACAATGCTTAACTTCGTGGTTTAAAGTAGGTTACACTCATAGTTAATAAGTATTTGTTTATTTACTCGATTCGTTTATTTCTTTTTTTTCTTTCTTATATTTTCATTCAATTTTTATTCGCTTGACTGAGTTTTCCTTAATTTTGGTTTTCTTGTTAATGTGCACTCAAATACCTGCGAACATTTGTTGTTTTCTTTTTGCGTTGTGGTTTTTTTTTTTTTTTTTTTTTGTTGTCTTACACACAAATAATGTATTATAATTGCTTAATTAAGACAAAGTAAATTTGTTTTTGTTAAATGTAGTTGTTGGTTTTGAAATACTTCAGTGGTTTATATTGAACTTGACATTGCAGCGGAAAAAGTAATTTATGCCACATAATTGTGGCATGATAAATAAATATTTGCAATATTTATCGTTAAGTTTAGCGGAGAAAAAATTTTGCCATTAATTTTGGAAAATGAAAACGTCATATGAGTACCTGAAAATGTTTTCGTAACACCCTTTGTTTTTTTCTTCCTAAGACCCGTAGCTTATGACCCGTATATTATTTGGTAATCAAGTCAGTAGTTCAGAAACTGCAAATATTATTACCCCTACTTTTGGCTTAGGTGCCATTGGACGCCAGTTCATGCCAATCAACCATAAACTATGCCACAAATTTTCGCTATAGCAGAAAAGTACGAGTATGTTGCACCTTTTCCTTTAATTTAAGAATAAAATCTGCAAACAATAAAAAATATGCTTCATTGTTGTTTTTTTTATTAGAATCACAAGCAAAGGCTGAATGTAATTTATCACTTCAAAACACACTCTAGAATAATGCAGCCAGCCAATGGGTTTAAAAAAAATCCAGCTAAATTTTAAGCTTTCTTTTTTATTGTCCATATTTCATAGTTATGACTGACATCTTCAAATCATACGTAACTGCAAGTACATACGGTTTGATGAAAGAAATTGCATCGCTATGAAAACTATAGAGTTGTAGTACTTTGTTACCGGTACACGGAAAGGAAAATTTACCCTTTAATTCAAAAAAATATACATATATTAAGAATTAAAAATTTTTTTATGTCAATTATACTTTTTGAATAATTAAATTTTTAAACAAAATTTTAATTGACTCAAATAAAATTTTTACTTCAACTTTTAATCAACTAAAGTCGTACAAACGAGTTTAACTGACTTAATTAAAATTTTAATGAAACCTTGTAATTAATTAATTAAATAAAATTTTTAATAAAACTTTATAAAACTTTTAATCAATTAAAGTTGTAAACAAAAGTTTAATTGACTCAATAAAATTTTTACTTCAACTTTTAATCAATTAAAGTCGTAACAACGAGTTTAACTGACTTAATTAAAATTTTAATGAAACCTTGTAATTAATTAATTAAATTAAATTTTTAATAAAACTTTATAAAACTTTTAATCAATTAAAGTTGTGAACAAAAGTTAAATTGACTCAATAAAATTTTTAATTAAACTTTTAATCAATTAAAGTCGTAAAAACGAGTTTAACTGACTTAATTAAAATTTTAATTAAACTTTGTAATTTATTAAATTTTTACACAAATGATTAATTGACTTAATCATATTTTTAATAAAATTTATAATCAATTAAAATCGTAAACAAAAGTTACATTGTCTCAATAAAATTTTTAATTAAACTTTTATTCAATTAAAGTCGTAAAAACAAGTTTAATTGACTTAATTAAATTTTTAATAAAACTTTTGATCAATTAAGTTCGTTAAAAAAGTTTAATTGACTCAACTAAATTTTCATTTAAACCTATAGTCGATTAAATTTTCAAACAAATGATTAATTGACTTAATTAAAATTTTAATTAAACTTTCAATCAACTAAATTCGTAATCAAAAGTTTAATTTAATTGACCTTGTTACATTTTGAATTTTTATTTTTGTTTATTTGAAATTTTGCATAGATTATTTGTATTTGTTTTTCAATTAAAGTGTTGATAGAAATATTTTCTCTGTGTATTTGAAATAATATTCTAACGACTCGTAACTTGCCACACAAAGTGTGAACGTGTATGAAACTTGGTTTTTTGTTGCCTTGCAAATTTAAATGTTGCATGAGTGTATGAATGAGACTTTGTGGAAGTTTTTAACAACAAATCACTTTCATCATAATATTTGGACATTTGGGAATTGCGAAAGTACAATATGAAAGTGACATATTTCAGTCAGTCAGGTAGTTTATGGTTTAGTTTTCTTTTGATTGGAAGTCAGTGCCGTGGCGTAATAAAATTAGAGAATATTTTTTATAATACACTTTAAGAAATAAAAAAATTGTTGAAATATTTTCAATCATGCATAAAATAGAAAAGCAATATAATTATTTTGTTTTTGTAAAGTGAAAGAGTTTGCATACTTTTTACAATTGCCGAAGAATTTTTGACTTTCATGTGATTGTAATTTTTGCCGTTAAGACCGGAGTTTGATATATGTAAGTTTAAAAATTTGTATAATATATTTTGGAAAAACTGTTGCGACTGGAGAAATTGTTCGTTATAGGAAAAAAATTTTTATGACTGGTGTTCGTTCGTTGTAACCGAAACCCACTGTATATATTTCCAATATTGTATACTTTTAAGTAAAAATAAGTATGATTAAACCTTTTCAAAATTCAAACTGAAATAAATCAAAAACAAATAATTCCCGTTTTCTTTTTCCCCAGAGAAATACGTTATTGTATGTTTCCATGCGCATCAGAAAATATTTCGCCAAATTTCCTCATTTGGATATTATTAATTTTTCGAAAGCTCGTTAATTTTTATTGTAGATATTATATACTAATTTCATTGAAATTTTTGTAAACTTCTATGAATGTACACTTTTGTTTTTGAACTCATATACATACGCTCATGCCTCTGTCTTTTTTATTACTTTCATAAAATATTCATGTATGCCATTATTTATTTTTCAATTGCTAAAAAGTGAACTTTTAGTTTCAAAAAAAATAAAAAATATTTCTTTTTTGAAGTACTTTTCCCAACTGCATTGTATAGAGAAATTGAATATTTGTGCTCCATATATAGAATTTTATGTACAAAAGACTTTTAATCTACATTTCAATTTTCATCACGTCACAACGTATTGTATGCAATTCTGCAATAAACAAATGCTGTCTAGCAGTTTGATATGATTTACCCAATTCCTAATACACACGCAAAATTTCATTAAATTTTGAGCAATTGTTAGAGAAACAAAAATTTAATTAAAAATGTATTGTCTTCAATTGTTTAATATTTATGGATATTTCATATACATACTAGATGTATATCATTAATAACACGCTACAATGACAGCACTGATTAATATCAATACAATTCCGCCATTTTAGAAATCTATGTATACGAGAGTCTGGTATTTTTAGGTTTAAGTATTACAGTATACGAGTATTTTATATTTTGTTATATAAAAAAAAATAATATTGAATTACTCAAAATTCATTTCATTTCCATCGATATACATTTACAATAGTGCGAGTATGTATAATGAATTGGAGCTTTAAATTATTTTCGAGGCATCCGTTGGCTTGAATTGAAAATGTTACGCTTGATATTTGAACTTTTTTTTAATATTTATTTTAGGTAAAAGTGTTTTGGCTGCTCCCTCGCCACCCAAAGATGCTCCTGGCGAAATGGGAAAACCGGTTGTTTTGCCCAAAAATATGACCGCCGAAATGAAAAAAACTGTCGATGATGGTTGGGAAAAGAATGCATTTAATCAATATGCTTCCGATATGATTTCTGTACACCGAACTCTGCCAGATCCCAGAGATGCTTGGTAAGTACAATTTAGATTAAGTGGTCAAGAGATTTCATGTACCCACCTTAGGGGCTATTCACATATTAACGTAACGCTGTTTTTGCAGTTTTTTATACACCTCCACTATCCCTCCCTCTTATAGTAACGCTACAAAATTATACAAAATAATGAGTATAAATTTTTTTCTTTTTCCCTTTTTCCCCCTGGAGCCATACGTAATATGTGAACAGCCCCTTAGCCATGATGAAAATAATTAAGTTCAAAGACTTTTGTTTTATTCATTAAATGTTACAAATATAATTGTAAAATAGTAACAAAGACATTCACCCGTTGTAGTGAAACAGACCAGAGTCTTACAGTGGGACCCGAACCCAAGACGCCCGAAACGATAACCTACCGCACTACACAATAATATTGATAAAACAGGCGGGTTTTTTAGATTTATCTTGTAAACAATCTTGCATTTTCAATTTACAAACAAATAAAAAATTGTCAGTAAATTTTCAGATGCTTACACTAAGGCTATGTATGTGCAGACAGTTGTCAGATCTTACAATATGGTTAGTAAAACGTGCTAAATATTTCTTACAACCGTGTGAGCTAGCAATTTTTTTTCTGACATCGTTGCCAGAAAAAAAAAATAGTCAGTTTATTGCAAGACTCGCAGCTGACAACAAATTGTCAGACATTTTACAATCGTGTGAACAAATTGTAAAATTATTGCCAGATATTTGTCAGACATTTTAATATTGTCAGATGTGCGAAGTTTATGCATCTGACAATGGCGTCATTGTAAGAAAAAGAACACTGCATACGCTTGATTTTAAAGAAAAATAAATATAAATATAATAAAATATATGCAGCCAAAATCATTGCAATTGCTTTTTTATGGTCCATAATAATTTATATTTTTACTTTTTACATTTAACACCACAAACGATTGATATTTAACAATTTCTAACAAATGCTTTGAGTCTGGCAACGCATAACAGGTCAGACAATTTTTGCATGTGACAACCGTGTGAACTGATAATTTTTCGACTGACGATTTTGTCAGATGAATTCATTGGCAATAAATCGTGTGAACATAATGCGAACATCGCATTATAAACAGCGATGCCAACTTGGTGCTTTTGGCACTATTTTTAGTGCTTTTTGAAGACTCAAAACGCCAAATTTTGAGCGTTAGTGCTAAACCAAGAAAAAGCACTAAGTAGTGCTGTTAAGGAATTTGTGTATTGCTTAAAATTAATTTAATAAAAAGTTGGTATATTTATTTTTTATAGTGTAAAGCATTCCTTGTTCATGTGATATATTTCATTAAATTGAAAATAGCTTAGAAAATATTAAAAATTATTAAACTTCACTCGTTTGGATCTTCACTCGTATTTCTTGTTAGTAATTTTTACGCTTTTTAGATCTCAAAATTAATTAATTATTAGTGCTTTTTTTAAATTTTAATGTGGTTTTTTTTGGAGTCAAAAAAAAGTTGGCATCACTGATTATGAACAGCACAGACGTAACCAGACGGGAATAAGTTCCGCTAATACTGAGATTTATTTTTCAGTTCACTCTGGCAATGCTTTAATTTTTTTTTGATATTTTCAAGAGATGGCGTTGCCACAAATTTTAATGCAAGGCTTTTAAATTTTATATGAACCGTGACCATTTTCATAATAATAAAAAAAAAACTTCCTCCATCTCTTCTTTAAAAATTAGTTATGACAAGGATTTTTAGTTTTTAAAATAAATTCTCTTGATTTATGGGCGACAGCGGCAAATGGCAGTTAGTGAGTCTTTCAGTCTTTGTCTACTTGAATTAATCGATTTACTTCACCGCCTACTCATTACATGTATGTACAGCAATGAGCTGGCTCCCAATAAGTCATTGTCCTTAAATTTAAACGCGAAAAATATTCTTTCCACCAACCTTGAAGGGTGCACGTTTTTCCTTCTTGTTTATTAATGGAAATGTGCGTAAAAAGGAGTTAAAACTCATTTATTTAAATGACGTTTCATAATAGTTTTCAACTTACCGCCAAATGTACCGAAAAAAGACAACAACTACAAAAAGAAACAACCAATAACAAGAAGGTTGACGACATATGTCCAAGAAACACTTTAGTTGTAGATTCTAAATGTTGTGGCCAACAACATTCTTTGGCATAAGAATTCTATAACAACAAGCGCCCGAGGAGCAAACTTTCCATGTTGTTAAATGAAAAATTACTTCAAGTCATGTAATTTAAACCATAAAAATACTTTTTTTTCTTGTTTGTTAATATGAATGTTGGTTCTTTTTTTTTGTATCTCCCTTACACAGGTGCAAAGAGCCGGGACGTTATCTGGATGATCTACCAACAACTGATGTAATTATTTGTTTCCACAATGAGGCGTGGTCCGTGCTATTGCGTACCGTGCATTCCGTATTTGATCGTTCGCCAAAACATTTAATCGGCAAAGTGATATTGGTAGATGACTTCTCCGATATGCGTAAGTACAACAAGATTGGTAGATTTTTTTTAAGAACAAACAAAACAAAATATAAATAAAAAAGAACAGCTAACATAAGCGAAATATTAAATAATAGCAAAATATGATCTTAAGTATGGTGCACAATGGGTTGTTTTAAATAATTTGGAAGAAGAAGAAAAAAATTAAAAGGATTCATTCTATACCAAAAGCAAATGCAAGCCGTTTAGATTTTTCAAAGTTTACATCTGGAAGTTTTATAAAAATCCACGCCACTCTTCATTTGAAGAATGTTATCCCACAAAGAGCACTTTTGTGAAATATTTTAACCCTCTAACATTACTGCTTATGGGACTTTTTTTCTTGCTTCGCTTCGAGAGAAGCGGGATAGGTAGGTAGCCTTAAAGAAGTATATACCGGGGTAAAAATATTTTAAAAAAATGTTGGCCATGAAATTCTATGATAAGTCTCTTAATACAACAAAGTTAGAAAATTAACTCAAAAGTAGGAAATAAGTGAAGATGCGCCGTTCAAGGGTTAATATTACACCTGTTCACATTTTCATTTTATTTTTAAATTATGTTCAGCAGTTTTAGCAAAAAAAATTCTTCTAAATAAATTTCTATGAAACATTTTCAACTTCTAGGCCTGATCGGTAAGGGCCTCTTTAGTGCCCTTTGGAAAAAGAGGTCATATAAGATAAAATGTTGGTGTATGCTGCCTTAATACAGCGAAGCTCGTAATTTAACTCATAAGCAAGAAATAACTCAAAATTCGTCGTTCAAGGGTTAATGTTGTACGTTTTCCTTCTAGAAACAGAAACCAAAAAAATCAGATTTTGCGGTCTAGATGTCATTTCCTTTGTTCAGAGACGTCACACTCCACCAGTTTGCGCAACAAAAGGGCTCTGGGTACAGAGGCCCTCCTCGATAATTCATCTGCTTTCTGGTTACCCAAATGTGGCCAGATATGCCACAAATCGCACACAAAAAATACCAATATAAAATCACCATGCAAAAATTTTAATTGGTAATCATATTAAATTTATTAGAAATAACATGTTGTTGTTGGCCGTGGAGCCAACTGAACATGCAACAACACACAAAAAAGTAATATGAATGAGTTTGTAATATTAATTAAAATATTTGTAATATTAATTAAAAAATTAATTAAATTTTCACCTATAAACAATTTGATAATATCAATTAAGTTTTTCCACTCAAATTAATTAATACAATTAAAAATTTAATTGAATCAATTAAATTATTAACTGAAAACATTAATTGGTGAATACTTTTTTCCGTGAACACACAATTTTCCTGATACCTGTACCAGTGCACACGATCTCACACAAGTTAAATAATTAATAAAATAAGATTACTACACTAAATTAAATTCATGTTGTTTTAACTTGATATAAATTTGATTCAATATGGAAATAACTTTGATTTAACATGATTCTTCGATTCTTCATTTTGATTTAACAGTACTGCAATGTTAATTCAAAGTGAAATTAAGTTATTTCAAGAAGAAAAATTTTCTTTAAAGAAGATTCACGTGCAGCAACATCAGTGGCGAAAATTTTTAAATTAACCTTACCTTCGCAAATTTTCATATGAAATTTTTTTTGTATGTTATCGGTCGTTTTTGAAGTGAGTCAAAGCAATCTAAAACAAGCTTGGAAGGAAATTCTTTTAATAACTATACTTGAATTAATCGGGCCTGTTCTGTAAACCGATCGATTTGAAAACGCACGATTTTAGAAAACTAACTTCGACAATAGAAATAATTTTTTAGATTTTTCTTTCAACTTTTTTATTATATACTCGTATATTCCCAAATATCATATCTAAAAGAAAATTATCGTGCATGATTTTTCTAACACGTCTGCAGGACCATTATTAATTTTTTTAAAACGAGAAATTATTGGGATTCGGGTAATAACAGAACAGGGCCGCATATGAGCACAGTTAATGGTCGAATGTATTTCCGACAGTCTAGTAGACGAATTCTATGAACTTTTTTGATATCCTTTTTTTTGAAATGGACAACAAATTTTTCATATGGGTATCAGTATTCGGTAATTGTGTCGCTCGTAAGATTAAATGTAAAATTTCATAACTCTCCCTCTAACTAAAATTCAAAGTCTTCATTTACACTTTCAACCCATTGTGCATTAAAAGGACAAAAAAATATATATATTCATGCTACAGTATATAAACTTGGTGTGCAGTGCAAAATGTTATGAGATTTGCTATCATGTGAGGCCATGCATTCGTTAGTTTCGTTTCAATTCATTTCTTGTAGGGGGTTGCTGTAAGTACGCGCATCTTACAAATCACATGTTCGTGCGTTCGTTCGTACAAGCGTTTGTTATGCAGGACATCAACTTACGACAGGCCAGGCCAGGCAACACAAGACAAGTAACCATAGTGTGATTATGCTCTTGTATTGTCTTAAAACGTGATTGATTGTTGCACGTGGCGGGCATATTAAACATTTTGTATGCGAAATGAAAGAAGAATAGAAAAGAAAAACAAAAACAGGGTTACTTTACATTATTGTTTACACGGTGTTGTGCATAGTTTTTGTTTTTCTTTCATTAAATTTTCATTCAATACTTTAAACAAAGTTTCAAGTATGTATTTGTTTGTGTTTTTGTTTTATATGATTTATTATTGATATTTCTACTTAATTTTTTTTTTTTTTTTTTGCATTTCAGCTCATACGCAAAAGCAACTGGAAGACTATTTTGCTGCCTATCCAAAGGTTAAAATTTTACGTGCACCAAAGCGTGAAGGTTTAATACGCGCCAGACTACTCGGTGCACGTCATGCCACATCGCCAGTATTAACATATTTAGATTCACATTGCGAATGCACCGAAGGTGAGTTTTATAGATCTGCTGCATGTGCAGCATTTCCATTTTACATTTTCCCCCTCCATTTTTTAGTTAATTTTTTTTTTTTTCTTTCTTTATCACAGTCAGTTTAATATGATGTGAATGATTTTGTTTTTTAAAGATTGACTGATGTTGATTCAATTGTACTCGTAGTTTTCTTTTTTTTTCTTTTTTTTTTTTTTTTTTTTTTTGTAAGTACGAACGAAGTGCTTTTGTTTAAACAAACTTATTTAAACAAAGTTTATGGCATTGTGCGCGCATGGGTTGTTGGTAAATGGGGTTAAAAGTTTTAATTGTCATTGATTATGGTGGTAAAATATTTTTATTTTCTTGTTATAACACGTAAGCAGGGAAACCTTGAGTTGTTTTGATGGCGTTAATAATCGATTAAACTATTTTTAGCTGCCGTAAATAGATTTGTGCTTTTAGTTACGGCTACATTGGTAAACTTAGTTAATTTAATGGTTTTGGTCAGAGATTTTTCGATAAAAAAAAATATTAAAGAAATGTATATAATTTCTAAAACTAAAAATATTCTAGAAAAAAAATTCCACTGCCTGAGTTCACGTTCTTTAGTTAACGAATAACTTGAGTTTAATTAACTAAACTGCATGCAAGTGTCATGGGTTTATTAATTAACCCAATACTGTAGATTTGGCCTTAAAAAAATTCAAAAGAACTGAATCTCAGTTAATTAAAAAAAATTATTAAAGGTCTACTCAGACAAGTAGAAAGACGTTCATCACATTTTACGAGAAAAAAATCTAACGACATTTGTTTCGTCTGTCAAAAAATCTAACGCAAAATTACATTTTGTGTTCACACCATCACAACTCAAATGAATTAAAAAAAAAAAAAAAAACAAATAGAAAGCAAACAGCTGTTTTGAATTAATATGCCTACACTAACCGGTGACTGGCGGCGTTAGAGCAGTTTCATGCAGGCTGTGATCGTATCGGCCGGCCTTTGAAAGTATTCAATTTATATAACAGAAAGAAGAGAATAGTAAAACAAAAATTCTTTAACTTTTAGACATGGCTTTCACGAAATATATTATTTCAATACGATTAACATATTAAAAATTTAGAGCCGGTTGAAGACAAAGAAAAATACCATAAACAACGGCGCGGCATCGGCATCAAAACAGGCGAAATGCAAGCCTGAGCAGATGAAAAGTCTTATCGTTTAGATAAAATGCCAAAAAATTATAATGATATTTAGCATTCACACTAGTGTTGAGCGATACTGTGATTTTTTAATAATGTTGCTTCTTGTGAACATGATTTCTAAATCGCTGTTCTTTTAAACTGTGACCGTGATCACAGTTTAGCAGTATTTTGTTTGTAGCAATTTTGTTATTTTGGCAAAATCTGATAAGAAGAGCAGCAGTGAAATTAAACAGTGACTGTGATCACGATTTAACACATTTCAGCTTTTCTACTTCAAAAGTATTTATTAAAGGGTGTTTTTTATTGAGGTATAGAACTTTAAGTTGGCATCACTTTTTTAACTGGCGGCCATTTTGTCAGCTGTCAAGTGATTAATATTTAGTTTGGTTTGCCATTTCATCATGAACAGGTTGACAAAAGAACAACGCTTGCAAATCGTGCAAATTTATTTCGAAAATAATGGTTCAGTTCGCGAAGTTTACCGCAAGCTCCGTCCATTTTATGGTCGACATAATCGTCCATCAGAGCAATTAATTCGGTTAACCGGTCAATTGGCCACCAAGATCGTGTGATTTGACACCATTGGATTATTTTCTTTGGGGATAAGTGAAGTCGCTCGTCTACGCCAACAAACCAGAAACGTTAGGGGACTTGGAAGCCAACATTCGTGGCGTTATTGCCAACATACGGCCCCATATGCTCGAAAAAGTGGTTGAAAATTGGACCTGTAGAATTGGCTTTATTCGAGCCAGCCGCGGCGGCCACATGCCCGAAATCATATTTAAACGTTAATGGCATTAAATTATCCTTCCAATAAAGCCAAATTGATGGACATTAAAACGATTTTCTTGTGTTTTATTTCAATTCGAAGTTCTATACCTCTAAAAAAACACCCTATAGTATTGGTATTTTGATAAATACTAATAAGAAGAGCGACAAGAACAAACAACTGCAATCAACCCCCTTCCAAATATTGAGAATTGTCGTATAAGAGCCAAAGAGACAGTAAAATTGCAAGTACAAAAAAATGTGAGAGTCTACATAATTGTGAGAAAAGACGATTCGACGATTTTTTCTTGACAAACGCTGAAGGTTTATTTACTGTAAAGTAAGCATACAAGAACATTCACAGTTTTGTATAAAAGAACTATATTTCCAAAACCTGTTAATTGATAAATTTCGTCACAGTTGTGATTAATGATTTTTCAATCGCTGTGAAAAAGTAACAGGTTTCGAAAAATCGCTCATCTCTAATTCACACTATATATCTATCTCGCTCGTATTACTTGAATTTTTGATATGTATTCATACGGAGTAAATAATAGTGAACAATAATGAACAAATTATATTAAATATCTAGACTTTTTCAAATGCCAGATGTCATTGCATCTCTCTTAGTCTCGTTTCACACACTTCAACTTTTGTTGATCAACTCATAATTCAGCTGTAAGAAAGACGGAGAAGGAAATACAAATATCTCTTTTTTTCTTACAGCTGAATTACCAGTTGATCAACAAAAGTTGAAGTGTGTGAACCGGGACTAAGAGAGATGCAATGACATCTGGCATTTGAAAAAGTGGGCGGTAAACGCCTCTTGATATTTAATATAATTTGTTCATTATTGTTCACTATTATGTACTCCATATGAATACATATCAAAAATTCAATTAATACGAGCGAGAAACCACTAAGACTTTCTTATTTTTGATATTTAACAAACATAAAAATCTCCTGCTGAAATGTGATAATTTTCAAAATATTTAAAAAGAAAATTTTATACACAATAAATAAATTGAATTTTACTTTAATATGAAACAGCTAGAGACGGACGACAGCTTGGACAATAGAAATGAATTTTATTTATAAAAATATATAAATTTTAATCTTGACCATTCAAGCGTAAATGGAGATAAATTATTTAAAATATTTTCTTTTTCTGTCCAGGACTAAACTTTTGGTTGATGATGCCACCACACAGAGACTTGTTAAGCAAACCATCAAACACAAAACAAACAAAAATGAAAATTTTAATTTTGTGTTTTTTTTTAACTAAAAAGGAAAAGAATGTTCATTACGTACATATCTCTACTCGTAAATAATACAATTTATTATGCAGTAACACCTGAGACAGCCTTTAAAGGAGACATTATGACAGAGAATTTGAGTTTCATAAGCCTTAAATTCAATTATGATTGCGAAATAAATTGTCAATTGTAGTTTAATGAAGTCAGACAACAACAAGCTTTTTAATTAAAATTATAAATGAGAAGATTTAAAAGGTTTTTCTTTTTTGTGTATATACGAGTACAAATGTTTACAATACAATATAGGATGATTGTGGGTTTTGTTTTTAAAATTTTAATTTTGCCAAATTACAAGGAAATTTAATATTAAAATATCAGACTTTGCAAATTTGTGCATATTAAGCTTAATAGCAAATGATTTTTATTAAATTTTTTAAAATTAATTTTGCATAATTTTTGCACATATTCAAAGTGTCACATCTTAACCCTTTAACTGCCGCTTGGTATAAATATTTTTTATTTCTTTCATGCCCTTGAACAGAGATATAAAGGATTAAAAATATTCTCTACACGTTTTTTTTTAATGGGGGTAAAATCAGTACAAGTAACTTCCTATAGCGGGAAGTTGGAATTATTTTTTCAAAACTTTAATGGAAAATTTTATTTTCTATTTTATCACATATTACGTAACACCATTTTCGGAGTTTTTATAACCGCAAAATTTTCTAAAACGCAACAAATCCTTATCCCTTTCCCCTCCACGCCCGCGCAGCGTTACGTAATATGTGAATGGCCGCCCCTTGTTCATAAAAAATAATTTTGTTTTTTTAAATACTATTTTACTCAAACACAGGTTGGCTGGAACCCTTACTGGATCGTATTGCTAGAAATTCTACCACCGTTGTGTGTCCCGTTATAGATGTAATCGATGATACAACACTGGAATATCATTATCGTGATTCGGGTGGTGTTAATGTGGGCGGTTTCGATTGGAATTTACAATTCAATTGGCACGCAGTGCCCGACAGAGAAAAGAAGCGCCATAAGGTAACATATAATTAAATTAAAGATACTAAATACGATTATATACATATGTACGAGTATATTTATTTGACGTTAAGTCTATAATTAAATAATAACATTTTACCGCTCGACTATGAATGGCAACCAAACTTCACTTGCACTTTTTAATGGTAACGCAACTTTAACTAACATTAACATTACGTAAGAACATTTTAGCAACCGTGGCAACGCAGCCATAACCAAGCCCTTAACATTAAATTACTGAAGTAGAAAAAATAAAAACAAAAAAGCCAAATTTCCATAAGTTTGATTCCGTCGTAAAAGACCTTTCTTAATTTTTTGCCCAACTTTCCCATTTTGCGTAGATTGTTTGCCTTTTGGCTTAATATCTTTCTTCTTTTATGGTCACGTATCCTCCTTAACCTTCCCACTTAACATATTTCCATAACAGTATTAAGGCTTGATGTCTTATTAAGAACATTTCACCTTACAAATACATAAAAGAAATCATTATGCACACAATGTCCTTGTAAAATGGATGGAAATAAAGCTTAGAAAATTTAGCTTAATGCTGAAAGAAAGAAATAAGTATATAAAATAAAAAACAAATAAAAAAGTAGAACAAGTATAAAAAGAAGCAAAAGCAAAAGCAAAAAATAAAAAATAACTAAAGAAGCTTCAACTACAAAAAAGCAAATTGTGTTATTAATGGCCCACACACAACTCTTTGGTGTACGAGAAAAAACAAAACTGAAAAATAAAATTTCTTTTGATTTTATAACTCGCTTTTGTTCTAACAATACTTTATGTTTATTATTTTTATTTTTATCAAGTGAAATTTCAAAGAAAATCAATAATATCCTAAACTGCTAAAACATTTTTGTTCCACATAAAGTTTTTCCAACAAAATTGTTAAAAGGAATTACATATTGGAAAATTGTTCATTTAAAATAAAGTTTTATACAGATCCTTCTTGCACACACACACTTAGATCGAGCTTAACTTCCCACTCGTTTCGTTTATAATTGTTTTAGTATTATTAAAATGTGTGGAAGAAATTTATTATTTTTTCTATTTTTCATACAACCAACAACTTGGTTTATTTATTAAAATTTACATTGTTGCTGTTTTTCAGTTTATTTTAAGTTATCCAACTTAAAAATTATTTTACAGCAGTTTAAAGGTTAAATTGTAATTTGTTAGCAGCTTTAGATTTTGCCATAAATAGTACAGCATATCTTAGGGGAGTCATTTTATACGAATACTTTATACTTTAGTAAAACAATGTGCTCACACAACACACAAACACAACAACACATTTGTACAGTTGCTTACAACCAGCGTTGCCGTTCTGCTTACTACTAAACAAATTTTAATCAGTAATAATTTCATAATCGGGCTTAAGTTCGGTAGTTTTCAATTCTTATTGAATGAAATATTTTTATTAATTAATGTGATTTTCTAAAGAAGAGAAGAAAGAGAAAATACATGAAATAGCGAAGTTGTATATTTATTTGACATAAAGTCTTTATTTAAATTGCTTTCAGGTATGAAAATAAATATTTTATTTTACTTTTTGCCCAGTGTGGCAGCTAATTGTAAAAAGATGGTGGAAAATAAAATAGTTGCTTGTTCTGTAAAGATTTCTGGTGGAGGCTTAATATAAAAATACGAAGTTTGTTAGCTAAATTCAAAAAGTTTCTGGGTTGAAGTCTGCTGATGAGTTCCAAAAGCGGGAACGAAATGCATATAAAAACAAGCAAAATGTTCAAATTGAAGAAAAGAAAAATTAAACTAGACTGGTTTATTAATGTTAATAAGAGACATTTGTTTTTACAAGAAATTGTAAATATAATATTTGTCTAACGTGCTTCAGCGCAATGTTTTTCAATAGCGCGCTTACACTGAAAGAAAAATCGAGTAAGTAGTTTAATGTTTTTTTTTGAACATAGAAACGGTCATTCATAACTTTTATAACTTAAAAAGGGTAAAAAAAAGTTTCAAAACATATCGTCGGCTTAAGAGTGTAAAACGGGTAACTCACTTCAAGCAAATTTTACAAGAGAGAAAAAACTACTATGAAAATTTTTTAGTGTGTAAACCTGCAAGTTTTACAGGAGAAACAAAATATACAAAGCTTAGGAAATCAGCCTGATACATTAAGTTTTTCGGACATATAGAGTTTCATGTTAAAATAAATATTTCATTCAGTCCAAGAGGCATATTTTTCTATTTCGGAGGGCATTGAAATGGTCATACCGAGCCATAACCACTAAAAAAGTTTAAGCGACATATTTTTGGACTTTATTTGTTTTTTTTTCTTCTTCTTTTCTTTGACGAAAATCGATTATTTACGATCGCAAATAATCGTTTTTGGTCAAAACATGAAGATTGAAAATTATGTCCCTTAAGCTTTTTTTGGCGGTTATGGCACGATATATTATAAAAAAAGTGGATCTAGCAAGTTTACAATCTAAGAGCCAATTTCACCAACTTATTCAGATATCATCTCATATTTTAAAATAATTTTCCTATAAAAAATTCATGAAAATCGACATCTAAATATGAATTGATATTTAAATAGAGTTGGTGAAATTGGCCCTAAGACAACAATATCAAGGCTAAAGTCTTTTTTCGCTGTTTACTTTTAGGCACCCGACACCACTTTTAAACATTTTTTCCTGTTTTTTTATTCAATTTCACACACAATAAACTTTTTGCTTTCAAATGTATTCGTATGAAAGGCAATATGCGTGCCTTCAATTTACGGGAATAATACAATTTCATGGAATTTGTTTCCCCTAATTATTTCAGGTCTTTTCCTTTTTTAATTTTTATATTTCCGCTCTTGCTTCAGCGCCCTGTCGACGACCATGTGTGAGTGTAATTTTCAGAAAGACAAAACAAATCGTTCGTTCCTTGATATTCCCCGTACATTGTTATTAAATACCAGTCAGTTGTGATTAATATTCCTTGTAGCTGTTGTTTTATAAATTTTTGTTTCTTGTTATTGCCCCTGCCCTTTGGGGTGGGGGAGGAAGGTATTAAAAATAAAACAGAAACTTAGCTTTGTTAGAATTTCCGTTCATTTCCGCTCTTTACAACAAAAATGTATTGCTGTCAGTATCTGTTTGTTCGTAATTATGTTTTTGTTTAACTTACATTATTGTTTTCATGTTCTTGTTGTTACGCTGTTAAAATGTGGTTGTATGTAATTCCAATCAGCTTAAATGGAAAATTTAATATTTAACTTACAAGCTTTAAGGGAATAGAAACAGACAAAAAGAAATACCTTAAACAGGTGCAGGGTAGAAAGGAAAATTATATTGCGAGTATACGACCGGTAGTACGTTTTGGACAGAAAACGTTCCCTCAATTAATTATATTGAAAATAAAAACAAATTTTCTTATTTTATTGGTGTTTTAAATACAAGTTGTCGCTCGCTAGTTTTCTGTCGACATCATGGGACAGACCGTTAATATTCAAAAATTTATATGAATGATTTTGCAGGAATATTCTACTTTAAACTTTTTTAAGGCTTTTAAAATACCACAATGTAGAAAACATTCCAATTTACTTTAAAACTCAATAATATTTAATAATAACTTGAAGATTTGCTTGTTTTTATGGTTTAGCAATTGTCTATATGCATTTCGTTCCTGCTTTTGGAACTCGTCAGTAGACTTCAACCCAAAAAATTTTTGAATTTAGTTAATAATAACTTAAAAATATGTGATCATCAGTTGACGTTGCAGGCCATCCCTGAAACTTGTGCAATTTCACGCAACTCACTGCATGTGCAAATTTCATAATGCAAATTCAGTCTTTTAGTTAAAAATTAAAAATAAAAAATTTATTTTTCTCAATTATCGCAATTACATAATAAAATTTAAATTTACACATAAACGATTTCAATTAACCAAACGATATTTGATGGCACGTAAAATGGGATATTTGTCACCAGTGCAAAGACCACGGAAATCATCGTAAGACAAATCATACAAAGCCACGCCGCCCAAGTTATAATTTTTGGCATAAGCAGCTTTATCGGCGGCCGTATCGGGATCTTCGTACGAAACCCAAACGCCATTTTTGCCCTTTTTATCAGCAGCTCTAAAGGCATAAACGCCACTGCGTCTGGAGGGATCCAAGACCTTGCGCAAAGGCGCATCAGCTCCTTTGGCATACATGTTATTGGCATTTGGCAACATGGAGCAGGTTTCTTGCCAGCTGTACAAGCCTTTAGTTTGGGTATTGACACCCAGAGGGGCATCGTTTTCCACCTTGGATACTGGCGGTACACCGCTGTCTCCCGAGTCTTCAGTCAATTTCCAAGGACGGCCGTAAGTGCTGATGCCCAAATTAATTTTTGTGGATGGACAACCCTGGCGCAACCAAAATTGTACCTGGGAGTCTGCACTAAAGTCGGGATTACGTTCGACCATTGGGTACAAAGGGGCGGTTATGTCAGCCAACTCGGGATTACGTTCGGGAGTGTAGAAATCAAAAGCAGCCAAGTTAACAAAGTCAACATAATTTATTATAGCAGGGACATCGTAAAACACTAGATTAGATAGATATCGCAAAAAAAATATTTAATTATATAAAAAACGCATTTAAATTTCTCCACTCACATGAGGAATTCACATTGGGCAACACAGTGGCGGACAATATAAAGTTATCCGGTCTAAATTCATTTTTCAAATCGCGCACCAAAGCGGTAAACTGTTCCTTGTGCATTTCGGAGTTTGCATCCACAACATAATCGCCACTGAATGTTTTTTTGATACCCTTCCAAAAACTACCCAAGCCACTGTGCACTTTCTTGGGCTTGTTCTTGGGGAATTGCCAAGCAATATCCAAACCATCGAAGCCATAAGTCTTCACCAAGGCATAGACGGTGGTAATGAAACGCATGCGTCCCGTAGGGTTTTCCAATAATTCCAAATATTTATTGGGCAAGTCTTTGGCATCCTCACTAGTCTCAATATCCTTGTCACCGCCCACACTCAACAAGATCTTGACTTTGGGATATTTACGCTTCAGACGGGTGACAGTACGATACAAACCTTTGCCCAAATCCAAGTCCAAATTTTGATTCGTACTCAAAGCCTTAAAGGAGTCACGCTCAATGCCCGCATAACCATAAACGATATAAGTGCAGAATTGGAAAGCGGGTTCCAAGTCGTCGACAATCAATTTTGCCAAACCTGAAAATTATGAAATGTGATTCTTTTTCGCTTAGTTCAAAAAGAGAAGCATTACCTTTGCCTCAAATATTGAATAATAATGAAAGGATACTGACAGGGGGAGTTTGTGTATGTGGCAAGCAAAAACTTTTTGATGTTGAGTTTTTAAAACTATTTTTTTTTTCATTTTGGTTCTTTTCTAAAGCTCTTTGATGTTATTTTAATCTTTGGCCGAATCATTTTCAAGTTTTCACAAAACTTTTAATATTTACCGAAAACTATATTATAAATTTCTAACGATAAAAGTAGATTGTTGTTTTATTGAAACGAAATAAAAATAAATGCTGATGGCTGATGGCCGAAATAATAAAAATATTACTTAAATATTGCTAAAAATTTAAAAGCCTTGTAGACAAAAAGGTGTAAGAAATCGAAACAGAGAATGCAGCATTTTTTAGGGTTCCGACTCTAAATGTGAAAAGGAACTTTATTGTTTTCGCTACGATGTTCGTCTGTCCGTCACAGGCTGTTTTCTCGAGAACCGTAAGAGCTACGGACCTGAATATGCAAAATTTTGGCCGTTACAACAAAAAATATATGATAGATAAAAATGAAAGGGTGTTCTTAAGCGAGCAACGAAAAATTTTTAAATCCACAATGTAATATACAGACAATTATATCTACACACTGCGAATTTTCAAATTTAGTGTATTTTTATGCAGACCATCAAAAATCAAAATTAATGGCCAATATAATTTTAAAAAGGTATATAATTTTTACTACTTGCTGTATCTCGGAACCGTAAGAGGCAAACTTTTGAAATTTTCAAAAGCGCTAAAACTAAAAATCTCAAAATAAAATAAATCGCCAAAACGAAAAAAGCGCCAAAACTAAAAAATCGGCAAAAAAAAACCGAAAAAATCTCAAAACAAAAAAATCGCCAAAACAAATAATCACCAAAACCGAAAAAAACGACAAAACTAAAAAAATCGCTAAAACTAAAATAAATCACCAAAAATTGAGAGAAAATCGTCAAAAACTAAAAAAACACCAAAACTAAAAAAAAGAAGAGAGGTGTCTTAGGACACCCGGTTATAGCTATGCTACTTAGTTATATAAAACAAATTTCATGTGTGAAATAATAATGCAATAAAATTATATTATATGATGATGTCAAATTTCAAAACGTTTCCATTCATTTCCCATTATTTTCCGGTCGGTGCCGGCTGTTAGCCGGATTACAGCCGATCGCCTGTGTTCTCTGGTTTGAGCTCATGTGCAAAAAAAACGGAAACAAATTGAGTAATCGTTCCCATTATTTAAGTTTCTCTAACTTCAAAGAATGAAACAAAACAAAATCAAACAATTTGTTTTGTTTATTTTCGTCCTCTGATTTCAAGTACAAAGAAATCAAAACAAAAATATATTTATAACTGTAATAGTGTCGATTATTTTTGTTACTAAAATCACGTCTCAACTCCTGTATCGCGCAATAATTAGCATAGCTATAAAAACACGAAAACTAAAAAAATTCCAAACTAAAAAAAACATTTGTCGCCAAATTAGCTAAACGGAGTCAAGTCCGTGTCTTTTTTTCACTTTTGCATAGTATTATGTATGCATTATTTTATACTATTCACAACAAATGTAGAAAGGCCCTAACTCATTTGCTTTTTTTAATAGAAATTTTTGAATTTTTCCCTTTATTAGATGTTCATCAATCGAAATATACAAAAAAACTGAATTTCAAAAAAATAATGAGTTAGGGCCTTTCTATTAGCACCAGCCTTACTAACCTAGGGCCTTTCTATATTAAGGCAAAATTCAACTGCGACCCAATAAAGTATCGGTCATGTTCTGAAAATCGCATCTCGCATAAAATTTGTGATGCGGTTCACAATCGCCAGAAGTTTGGCGAGTTCAAATCCCAAACGTATGCTGAAGTGAACTGATGTATTTAGCCAAAACTAAACCTCAAGAAAACCTTAAAATTATTGATATTTAAATGAAATTAAATATGTTTTCTATTGATTCTAATCAAAAATAGCAGTTTTGTTAATTTTGTCCTTGCAATTTCAACAAACGGCTGACCAAATCAATATGACAAATGGCAACCAAAAGCGTGAGTTAGAGAACATGCGATTTGAAAATGATGCGAGTGCGAAGAACATGCATCTATTCCACGAACTGAGAGGACTGACTTAATTCTTCATTTCTACTTTTCAATTCGATTGGTGTTTGATGCATAAGTAAGCTTTGAAATTAAAATAATTTTAAAAGACTTTAAAACATATTAACAACGATTACTAATCATTGCAAAAAAAAAAAAAATTTGAATATATATAATAAAACTAAAAATAGAATTCGAAAATTTATTGCACAAGATACACAGTCACGTCTCATGCAAATAACTTTAATGCCTTTGAAGTATGCGGAAGTTTTAACAGAATAATCTTTGATACAAAATCGCATAAAAATCTCCCAAATGCATTTTTTTCTTAATTAAATATTTCCCATATGACAACTGAAGCCGAGAATATTAATTTCGTTATTGTCCTCGAGTTGGCAAATGAATTGAAATTATATTCGCATAATTTTATATCTACTCGTATACTATATAATTTCGTTTTCTTTCGATTTCGTTGGCTCTGCTTAAACCTCTCAAACAGTAAAAAAATATATGTATATATAAAAACGAAAGGTTATCAGTTTCAATGGATTATCATCACTTGCTGGCTTATTATTTATGCACTATTTATTTTCTTTGAAATGATTATTAATAAAAATTATTCTAAGAAGCCTTTGCAATATTTATATTTTTGTAAAAACAGCTTTCTGAAATACTTCAATATGGAAATTTAAAACAGTTTAAAAAAAAGTAATTAATAAATAATAAGAAAAATAATAGTGAATTCTATTAAAAATCTCACACACTTATTTTAAATAGGTACTCATTATTTCAAACTTTTAACTTTTTTCGCTACGCTTACAATTGTAATCAAGAATAATTAACATTAATTTACACAATTTTGTCTCAAATTAAAATGATTTCTACATTCTTATTACGTAATAAGTTTCAAAGAAAGAAAGAAAGAAAAAAACCACACAAAACACCTCATTCACTATCGAGAACAACCACAAACTCGTACATGCCCCCGTTCCTTCCTCCCACTTTACAAAAGTGTTTTCATTTTCATAGATACTCTTCAAACTCACCTTCTTTGATAAAACTGGAGGAATCATAATAGCAAACCAAATGCTTTTCTGGCACACCAGGTTTGGCTGGGGCGCCTGTATTGGCCCAGGCACCAGCCACCAAGCAAATTAATGCAAATACAATAGAAATTTGCATTTTCGCTATCTGCTTTGAAAGCGTTTAATAAATGAAACAAAACACTGAAGATATTATTTCTAAACCAGCAGCTCCTTAGCAGCAAAGCGATGTTCAATGTCCGCGGATTTATTTAAGACTGAATAGTTTGTAATGATTTTTAAGTTGTGAATAAAATTAAACCAATAAACCAGACTTGAGCGAAGCCATTGGCCGTGCTAAGCTAACGACGATAATAATCATATGAGAGATAGAGAGAGAGAGCGAAAGAGAGTTTTTAACAGAGATTGAAGGCCGCTTCGCAAATGAAATCAAATGCGGACTTCAAAGTGTTTGTTATTCTTCTGAAATACACAAACAATTTGCAAGTGACAGTGGAGAGCAAAATAAATTCGAAATATTTTAAATAATTGTTTGAGGTATTTTTCAAGCAATGTTTTCAACAAAAATTGGTAAAAGTAAATTAAAAGAGCATAAATGCGTTTTAACTTCCCGCCATAGGAATTTTCGAATAACGAATTTTCAACATTTTTCGACGTTTTGAGGTCTGTCAAGTCTATTCTGATTATTTTTGCGGTGATGCATGTGATATGATGCATGTGAGTGTGTGTGTAAACATCTCATATGATAAGAAGGGGTCAATAGATCGGAAGCAAATTTGCCGCATTCGAAAAATGTGTTGAGCTCACTTAGATGTCGTCAGATAAGTGAAACAATTCATTTAGTTCGGTAGATTTCGAACGTTTGCAAAAATGAACTTTTCACAAAACTTTTTCTAAAGAAATTTAAACTATCAAGCCGATCAAGTTCAGTTTTATCAGCTCTTAACCTAAAACAATACGTCGATTGCTTCCAATTAGAGATGGGAGCGTTTCGTGTTTTTTTTTCGTGACAGAAAATCTGTTTTCGTGCGTGTTCGTGACGTATCATGTTGAGCAAAATTGACACGATGAACACGAAACGATTGCGTGAATTTCCAGTAAAGAAAAATTTTAATATTTTGTATCGTCAAACGTGTTGATAGTGTCGGGGTCTCTTAAGCTTAAAGTTCTGAAATTAAACAAAAATATGTATCTATTTGAATATAAAAAAATGCTTTTTTGCTTTTCAATTTGATTTCGTTCTTGTTGTGCAGTTTCGTGTTTTTAAAAAATTTCGCGTGCGTGTTTCGTATGTGTTTGATATTTTGGCATTCGTGTTCGTGTCGTGTTGGAAAAATTCAACACGCGCCCATCTCTACTTCCAATTGGACTAATTAAAATTGGCTGATTTGTTCGAGAAATATTGCTGACGAAAAATTTCGAAAAACATCCATCGCCTTTGTCAAAACAATTTTAGGTATTCACTGATTTTTAAAAAATCTGTAGCTTATCGGGTTTCGAGCAGGACATCCAGCGAGGTCAACCGATTCCCATAAAAGTTCATACAACAAATTCTCTCAAAAATGCGTTTTTAACTGAACTTAAATGATTTTTTTTTTGTCAATGATAGTTTACCAAAGGCTGGGATTCATTATCCTACAAAATTGTACGACGTTTCAGAAGACACAACCCTGGTATGATGGAGTATATGGAAATTTTCAAAAGACATAAATAACTCAATAGAGCAGGGTTGCTTTTTTTTCAAAAGTCATGCGATTGTATAGGATAGTGAGTCCTAGCCTTAAATATATTTTTAATTAAGTGTGCAAATGCTTTTTAAAAGCAACTTTTGCGTAAACTTATTTTTTAAGTATTTAAAAAAAATTTATCTCAAAAGAACTTTTTCTTAAATAATTTTTTTTGAGAGGTACTTTTTCGAAAAGTGTTTTTTTTTTAAAGGTAATTTTTTTAAATGTACTTTGTTTTAAATGCACTCGTACTTTTTTCAAATGATACTTTTTTCAAAATGTCCTTTCGTTTAAGAGACATATTAATTTATATTTTTCCAAAGGTACTTTTTTCAAAAGGTACTTTTTCTTGATACAGCATACTTTTTCAAAAATCTATTTTTTTTTCAAAGGTACTTTTTTCAAAATGTACTTTTTCTTGATACAGCATACTTTTTCTAAAATCTATTTTTTTCAAAGGTACTTTGTAATACATTGTTAAAGTATTTTTTAACAGGGTACTTTAGTCCATAAAATTTTTTTATTATTTTTTTTTTCAGGGAATGCTTTTTCCAAAAACTAATTTTTCGTAGGTAAAAATTTAAAATAATTTTTTTTCAATAGTAATTTTTTTCAAAATGTGTTTTTTAAAAAGGGCATTTTCTTTAAGTTGTTAAATATTAATTGTTTTACGATATGTTTTCCCCTAAAATAGCCTGTTTCGGTATGTACTTTTTTAAAGTAATTTTATGAAAAGGTACTTTTTAATATATCTCAAAAGGTACATTTTTCAAAGTACAAATTTTCAAACAGTTCGATTTTCAAAACGTACTTTTTTTCAAAAGGTACTTTTTCAAAAGATATTTTTTTAGCCAGGGTTTATTTTAAAGAGTACTTTTTTAAAAGGTATTTTGTTAAAAAAATTTTTTCAAAGTATTTTTTAAGGGAATTTTTTTCAATAGGCTATTTCTTGACAGTACTTTTTTCAGTACGTACTTTTTTCAAAAGGTACTTTTTCAAAAGGTACTTTTTCCAAAAGGTACTTTTTTCAAAAGGTAATTTTTTCAAAAGGTACTTTTTTCAAAAGGTACTTTTTTCGAATGATACTTTTTTCAAAAGGTACTTTTTTTCACAAATGTTAATTTCAAAAGTACTTTTAAAAGTTACTTTTTTCAAAAGGTACTTTTTTCGAATGATACTTTTTTCAAAAGGTACTTTTTTCACAAATGTTAATTTCAAAAATTACTTTTTAAAAGATACAAACGTACATTGTTTTCAAAAAAATATATTTTTTAAGGGATTTTTTTTCAATAGGTACTTTCTTCCTTATGAACTTTTTTAAAAGGTACTTTTTTGAAAAAAATTTTTTTGTCAAACAGGAATATGAGTATGAATGAATGAAAGAATAGGATTTTTAATAGTTTTTGCTCTACTTCATCTTTATTTAATTTTTTGTGTGCCACTGAACTGAAGAATCTTTGGTTCGAAGCCAACTCAAAAAAGACATAATTTAAGAAGAATATATAAATATGTATAACAAATAGAAGATAAGGGAAAGGAAATGTTAAGCCAGACAGACAAACCTAAATATATGTACAAGTATAAACATATTTAAATATTTGTATCTCTAATCTATCCAAGAAGAGTATAAATATTTGAGATTTCATTATATGATGCTTTTTTTGTTGCTGTATGTAGTATGTACGAGTATATTGGTATGTATGTATATGTTTTCACATGAATATTGAATATTGATGGCCTGTTTGTGTTTTCTTTACAAAAGTATTTTACTATTGTTCTTATTATCCCAGCAAATATGGGCGGCGAAATAAAAACGTAGTTTTGAAAAGGAAAAAATTCTGGGATTTCTTGAAGACTTACAAAAAATGTAAGAGAATGTTTGAGACATATTTAAGAAAATTAGAGATTTCTAGAGTTGTGTCCAACAGCTCTTTTTGAACTAGTTTGAGAGCGTTTGAATCAAAAGTTGTTTCAAAACCATTTAATTTACATTAATGTTTTTAAACGGACATGTGTCCAACAGCTCATTTTAGTTCAAAAGAGCTGTTGAACACAACTCTAGAGATTTCTTAAATTTACTTAAATGTAAATTAGCCTGAGTGTTTCGTTTATTTTTTAATTTCAGTAATATTTCCTTATCTATTTCAATATGAACATACATTTAAATAAATAATTTGATGTTGGTACATATATACAAACAAACTTATTTAATATTGAAGCATTCACAGCAACTCTCATTAATTTGCTGTCACATTTTGATGGGTTATTTGATATTTCGTTTATATTTTTAGATTTTTCCTATTTGCTTTTTAAACAATTTATTATTGTCAACAAACGAGTAGTTTTATTTTATCTGCAACTTTTCCTCCCTAAACATGGCACTGGACTTAAGAATACACTGCGAGAAATTATCTTTGGGGAAAATACAGTGTCTACTAATAGCGACTTCCCAACTTGAGTAGACACTTTGTTTTATTTTTATTTTTTAGTAGGACCAGCACTCAGGGGATGACCTCCACTCATGTAGTGCATTGTGCTAGAACTAGGAAAATAGGTTATGAAGAGGATGATAGAGGGAGCAGTGTCTGTGGACATTCGATTTAAACTTTCCCGGCTTGAAAGTGCCAGGAAAGACTTGCGCAGGTAGTTCATTCCATAACGAACAGTACGGCTAAGAAAGGAGTTTTCTCTGTAATGCGTGGTGCTATTTATTGGCGAATCGACCACAAAAGCTTATGCAATGAATGAAGCACGCGCTGTGCGCAAAAATGTTCGGGTTTCAGGAACGTTCCCCAATTTCATTAGAACACATTCCATTGTAGTAACGATAGAATAAGGAAATGCACCCCACATTGCGTCGATGCTCCAATGAATCAATAAAGTTAGATACCCCACTGTCACCGATGAGCTTCTACGCCCTCTCCTTAATACTTTAATACAGTGAGCCGACGAAAATCGGTACATAAGGCCGATAGTTAAAATTCAATTAAATAAAAAAAATTTATATTATTATTTTATTAAAAATAAAAATATGAGAAAATAAACGCTAATATGTACATAGATTTTTTATCATATGAATCCCTCGCCAATTTTTTTTTTTTTTTGTACTTTTACAAAAATTTTTATATTGTGTACTTTAATATAGAAACGCCCTAAGTCATTATTTTTTCAAAAAAGTTTTTCTTACTTTCATATTGAAGTTTTTTTTAATGAAAATTTAACATTTAAAAAATTTACTTGACATTATATGTCGTTCGTTAAACCGGCATACCACTGTATTTCTATGCAAATATATTTCAGTAAAGCAACAAATTTGCAGCAATTGTGTATTTCAATAAAATTTGCTGAAAAACAAAATAACAAAAAAGAAATCCTACAATAAAACAATAGAGTCAACTGCCATGTTATGAAATGAGTTTGAGGAAAGATACATATTTATTTTAACAATGAGCAACGAACAAATGAACAAGCGAACAACTGAAGTTGCAAAAAACAAACAAAAAATCAATAGATTTTTCGGAAACAGTTCTAGTGAATTTTAAATAAAAAAAAAAACAAAAATAGCAAATATGTATTAAAAAACAAAATAACAAGAATTGCATGAATTGGAAAAATAAATATTATAAAAATCACTCTGAAAGCAAAAGGTAGGATGAATTTTTTATATATTAAATACATTTTGGAAAATGTAGTTAAGAGCAAAAGAAAGTTGTTCGTTACAAATTATAAATTTTTTACATTTATCTCTGCTTTAATGTCAGTAATCTGTGGACTTATAATTTATTCACTATGAAAAGACCTGAAACAGCGTCAAGCCATATTTTGGTTTATTACCAAAGTAATGACAATTATTTATTTCGCATTAACTCGTTTACATTAGCACAAATACAGCAAATATGCGTCATGTGTGTTTCTAGGTCAGCTGCTGTCGCAGTTTAATTTTTAAAGCCTTTTGTAAATAGTTATTTTTTTCATACCAATTAAACCTTAATGACCTTAATGTTAAAAATAAACCACTACAACCTCAACTCATTTCAAACCATTGCAGCCCAAAAATTATTTTTCTTAGTATTTATTGATGGTTTTTTTAGTTTTAGCGCTTTTTTCGTTTTGCCGATTTTTTTCGGTTCCGGCCGATTTTTTTATTTTTAGCGATTTTTTAGTTTGGCGCATTTTTACGTATTGGCGATTTTTTTCTGTTGTTTTTTACTTTTAGCGTTTTTTTAGTGCTGGCGTTTTTTCAGTGTTGGCGTTTTTTTCGATTTTAGCAATTTTTTATTTTATTTTTTTTGGCGACCAAATCAGGAGTGGGCTCATGATACGTTCCAAAATATGTGTGAAGCCACATCAGCTCAATTGAACTATGAAATGGGCAGCACTGTTTCATTCACAAATACGATCTCTGCCTATAAATTTTACAATAACCGCAACGTTTTGGTTTTCTCTTACGGCATCCATTCAAATAGACCCACACACACACACACACACACCCATTTATATATTATATTCAATAATTTAACACTTTATTCAACGCAATTTGTTTAAATGACGTAGCAAATGGCGTAAGTGGTCATATGCCGCAAGAGTTATAAATATTAGGGGGCTAAAGATTGTTTTCACCAAATCTCATCATATAGACATACACATCGTGAACTTATTATAGAAAGGCCCTAAATAATTATTTTTTGTAATCGAGTTTTTTGTATACTTCGATATAATAACATCTAATTCTCGATTTCAAGAAAATAATGAGTTAATTCCTTTCTTTATTAAGGTAACGATAATAGTGCATATACATACATACATATACATACATGCGTAGGATTTCCGAAGTATTTTAAAGCACAAGTTGAAGTAATTTTACACCGAAAAACAAGCACCGCCTTAATAAATTTATAATTACAAATTTGTATAATTTGCTACCCAACTTTTTGGTTTGCTTGCAAATTAAACAAAAATATATTTTAAATGCTGTTCATTATCGTGAGCAAAAAATGATGCTAAACAATTTCTCTATAGATAAACAACGAGTCATTGAAGGCTATCAGTAAATAAATAAATCCAGCAATTGGATTTTGCAAGACCAAAAAAAAATTACTACAATAAATTTTCAATAATCGTGCACAAAAGAGCCAGATACTAGAGAAGTATGTACTTTAAGAGCAGCTTTTATAAAAAGTACCTTTAATAAAAAGATCATCTTCTAGAAAGTACCTTTTACAGAAAGTACCTTTTACCTTTAAGAGCAGCTTTTATAAAAAGTACCTTTAATAAAAAGATCATCTTCTAGAAAGTACCTTTTACAGAAAGTACCTTTTACAAAAAGTACCTTTCATAAAAAGTACCTTTTATAAAAAGTACCTTTTACAAAAAGTACCTTTTATAAACAGTACCTTTCATAAAAAGTACCTTTTATAAAAAGTACCTTTTATAAAAAGTATCTTTTATAGAAAGCACCTTTCATAGAAAGTACCTTTTATAAAAAGTATATTTTATAGAAACTACCTTTCATAAAAAGTACCTTTAATAAAAAGTACCTTTTACAAAAAGTACCTTTTATAAACAGTATCTTTTATAAAAAGTACCTTTTATAAAAAGTATCTTTTACAAAAAGTACCTTTTATAAACAGTACCTTTCATAAAAAGTACCTTTTATAAAAAGTACCTTTTATAGAAAGTATCTTTCATAAAAAGTACCTTTTATAAAAAGTACCGTTTATAAAAAGTACCTTTTATAAAAAGTACCTTTCATTGAAATAAACTATTATAAAAATATTTTTTATAAAAAGTAACTTTTATAAAAAATACTTTTTAAAAAAAATACCTTTTATTACAAGAAATTTTTTTATAAAAAAAATTTTTTTTTTAAATCTTTTAAAAAGGTATCTTCTCCTTTCCTCAATAATTTGTGTTTTCCAACTGCTTTCTCTTGAGTTTTTTGTGATAGACAAATACTTAAACAAAACTAAAGGCAATTGTGAATTATTGGATGGGAAACAGAAAAAAATAAAGTAAAGTAGTTTAGCTGAGTTTTAATTGATTTCCATACAAAATGTAAATAAAGTAGATTCAATTGATTGAATAGAATAACATAAATTACTAATTGATTTGAAGATAATTTTCATAATAAATATGAAATTAAAATTGTAGCAAAGTTACTATGACAAAAAAGAGTAACAGGCGATTAAAAATATTTCAATATTTACGTACATACGAGTATGAATACTTCCACATATTTTTTAAAAATACTTCCACATATTTTTTATTTGAACTTTTCATAGATTTTACTAACAGTTTTTTTTATAAATTCATATACATACACACATACATACGTATGTATATTAAATGGCTTATTGAATATTTACCTCCATATGCCAAAAAATATCACGTGTGCTTGAAGTGTACTTTAAAATCTAATTTGCATTAAAAACCGGGTTTAAAGTATACTTCGAGCATAAGTTATTTTTTTTTTTGCATAAGGGGGTTATTTGAACCATAGATATGTTTAAGACTTTTCGTAAACCGTTTTGTAACACTGTGCAACAAATAAAGACTTTTGGAACACACTGATATTTTAAAAAAATCTAAATTAAAGGGTATTCTAATAGTTAATGTAATTTTAACTATTTTATTTTGACAACTTGCAGTATCTCGGAAACCGTAAGAGACAAACTCTTGAAATTTTCAAAAACGCTAAAACTAAACAATCGCTAAATTAAAAAATTGCCTAAACGAAAAATGCGCCAAATACCGAAAAAAAACGCCAAAGCTAAAAAATCGTTAAAATAAAAAAAACGTCAAAAGCATATAAAACGCCAAAAACCGAAAAAATTCTGAAAACGAAATAAAAGCCGAAACTCAAAAAATCGCCAAAAACCGAAAAAAAGTTTACCGGGTGCTTAATTTTTTTTTTAATTTCAACATCAGCTAAGATATTCGATTATACAGGCTAAAGTTCGTATAATTAAATTTTTGAGTTAATGATCCAGAATTAATCCTCATATTGTTCTTCATATTGTGTAAAAATTTCATACAAAAATATCCGGTTCACTCAACTCTTGATAGCAAAATAAAATTTGTTTTTCCATTAGCTTGTGTGCAAATTGAAAACTTTAAACTTTAAACTTTTTCAGGCAAACTAGTTTTATTTTTTGGAGCGACTTGTAGTGCCCGTACGGAACCCTTCGTGTGCGAATCAAAGTCGCACTTTACTGAATTTATTTGTAAAAAATATTATTTTACTAATTTTTTCAAATGAAATTTTAACATTCTTTTAACGGGCAAAAAAGAAAATACTTACATAATTTATTTTGGTAAAGCTTTTCAGCATTTGATCATATGTTGCAACTTACCTGAAAAGAGAAGAGAAGAAAACAGAATTTTAGATTATCAGTATTATTGTTATTGCAATTCATAAGTAGTTTAGTTATTTTAATTGTAACAAGTAGAGGATTTTCTCGTCAACTAAAAGAAAAGGGTTAAGACCATTTTTCCACTGTTGCTTAGTGTAATTTGTAATTTTAAATATTAAATTTATTTATAAACCTCTTCACAAACAGCAAAGTGTGACACAGAACAAAAAAAAAATCCACACTCCTAATGTGATTTATAATAATTTTGCAAATTTTTTACTTGTAAAAAAATTACTCCCCTTTATAATTTTTAGTTGTTTTATCCTGCATTCGTTTGGCTGAGGGTAAATCTAAATTATGATTATAAATTTTTTTTAACACATTTTAGGTAGCAGCCACTAGCAAATGTTATCATCAAGTGTGTACGGAAATCTTTTGAATATTATTTATCTTTTGGAAAGTAGTTTAAGTATTATTGAAAAATAAAAAAATAGTTCAAGTAATATTTGAGTTTATAAGTTTTCCTTTAAACTAAGTGAAAGTTGAAGTATAACTTCATAAATATATAAAAAAGTAAAATTGATTTACTCGTCGCTAAAGAAAGTCAACAGAAATTGGGAAAAAAAGTTTTAAGTGATTGAAAAAAGAAAAGGGAAACTAGTGCTAGCACAAAAAAAATTAATTTTTGGCAATACAATTCATAAAATAAAAAGAATACTTTAACAATTTAATCATAGAAGAAATTTCATGTGCATATCGTTACCTTAACATAGAAGGGCCCTAATCCATTATTTTGTTGACATCGATTTTTTGTATATTTCGATGGAAGAACATTTAATTTATCGAAAAATGCAAAAAGCACGATTTCAAAAAATAATGCGTTAAGGCCTTTCTTTATTAAGGTAACGATGTATATTTACAAATATTATATGTAAATGAAAAAAAATACGTTTGCATTAAAATGGTTTTTTTTTTTTGTTGATTTTAATTGATTCATTTCTCGTACGTTTGAGAAAAAATTTCATTAATTTATTTAAGTTGAAAAGTATGCTCCTCTTCGTTCTTTTAGCAATTGCCTCAAGTTATGCTTTAGTTTCTTTAAATTTTCCATTTATGTCAAACTTAAATTTACCTAGAATTTCATTTGTAAACTGCAGGAAGTTTGCAATCATTACATGTATGTACTCGTATTCCTTTGATGCACGTTTTATATTTTTCCTTCCCTTATTTTTTCTAGAATGTAATAAATGGAGTTTTTATTTTTTTAGTTATTGTCAAGTATTCGTACAAGTTTCAAAAAGAATTCTGTATATATTTGAATTTGAATATTAGAAGAAGGTTTGATGTTTACGCAAAAGTGCTGAACAGGCAAGACTTTTTGTACTTAAAATGAAAGGGTTGCATGACTTTATATGCATAAGGGAGGAGACTTTAACTCCGACCAATCGCTTCAAACATAAGCC
This sequence comes from Nowickia ferox, assembly GCA_936439885.1. Lineage (NCBI taxonomy): Eukaryota > Metazoa > Arthropoda > Insecta > Diptera > Tachinidae > Nowickia > Nowickia ferox. The sequence continues at coordinate 8,757,261 of OW387027.1, read as the reverse complement.
GTAGAGGTATTAGAATCAGTCTCCACAAAATTTAATTTTATAATGCGAGGGCGGATCAACGTGACTTTTTGAGTTTTTTTTTTTGCAAAACAAAAATTTATTTTTCATCATAATCTCCTTTTAAATCAATACACTTAGTCCAACGTTTCTCCAGTTTTTGTATCCCTTCCAAAAAATAGGATTTTTCGAGGTCCTTAAAATAGGCATTTGTTTGGTCAATAATTTCATCGTTGGAGCAAAATCTGTTTCCACCGAGCCATTTCTTTAGGTTTGGAAATAGAAAGTAGTCACTAGGGGCTAAATCCGGAGAATATGGCAGATGAGGTACCAATTCATAGAATTTTGCCATTGAGAAGGCACACGTGTGCACCCGTGCATTATCTTGATGAAAAAGAACTTTTTTCTTGGCCATATGGGGTCGTTTCCTTTTTAAATCTTCATTAAATCGGTCTAAAAGTTTTCATAATATTCGCCGTTTATTGTTTTTTCCCTTTTGAAGGTAATCGATGTGGATTACCCCTCGTGCAACCCAAAAAACTGTCGACATCACCTTGGCCTTCTTCGGAGCGAGTTCACGCGGACATACCCATTGTTTAGACTGCTGCTTGGTCTCCGGAGTACAGTAATGGATCCATGTTTCATCCACAGTTACAAAACGCGGCATAAACTCGCTCGGATTGCGGCTAAACAACTTCAAACAATCCTTTGAAGTTGTCACACGTTTACGTTTATGGTCAATTGAGAGCAAACGCGGCACCCATCTTCCAGACAACTTTTTTGAACCCAGCTGCTCACTTAAAATCGAAACCACACTGCCATATGAAATGCCTATGGCATCAACAATCTCACGCACTTCTACTCTTCGATCGGCCAACAGCATATCGTGGATTTTTTTTTTGACATTTTCGGGTGTACTGACCTCAATTGGCCGTCGAGAACGTTTAGAGTCATTTTTACTTGTCAGTAAACCACTTTCTTACCATTGAAATCGATGGTGCAGAGTCCCCATAGTATTTATTGAGCTTTTCCTTGGTTTGATTGACGGTTTTTTTTTTCGCAAAAAATAATGTTTAATGAGCACTCGAAATTCACTTTTTTACATTTTTAGAAAAATACACGAGGTTGTATGTTTTGAAAAGCTGTTAAACGCAAAGTAAATGACGACACTTGCTCAAAATTTGACGATAGTCTATTAACAGGTGGTACAGTGTTACATTTCATATAACTCGTGCATATAAATTTCATCAACTTCTCGAATCCTAATTGATTTCATTCTAATTGATTTGTACACATTTGTACGCATTAATTACCGATGTCAGTACAATTTGTGGGTTTTGAATAGAGGGCAGTGAGTGTCCCTCTATTGTGTTTCATGTGCTCCCAAGCAACTAATTCCTACTAAACTTTACATATACTTCTGCTAAATGACATCTTTTCGAATGAAAAATCAGGAAGTAACACGCCTACGCAAACAATATATAAATAAAATAAGAATTACTCTAAAATCTTTGCAATGCCTAAAGATTTTAAATTTTATTTTAAAAAAAGCAGTCAATGTCTATCCATCAAACTGACTTTGACTTTTAAATCGTTTTCATCTTTTGCTTTCAAATCATTCATGGTCATGAAAAATGTATGAAATATTATATCTGCGCATTTCCGCTTGTTTTATTAACGGTCACGTTTGCCTTTTTCTTTACAAAGTCAACATTCACTTAATAAAAAAAAAATAAAAAAATAAGCTGCCAAGTCTTTTAGAACATGGAGTAGAATAAAACAAAAAGTTGCAGCTTTAAAATTTATGTAGTTAAACTTATAACAGAGTGTGTTAAAATTTATGTTCTCAACAAGGGAATTTTTCAATTCTCTCCGGTTTTCTTTCTTCATTTAAATTAAAAAGAAAGTGTACTTGAAAAATATTGAAGGAAGAATTGCAAGACTATCATTTGTTGCCAAGAAAAAATATGTTTCTTTATATTTCCTCAGTAGACAATCTAAGGTAGCAAGCAACCACATCACTCACTCGTTTCCCGGAAGCACGTGCGAGATTCATAAATATTTTGCATGCCACATGCTTTACATTGCTTTTCTTGCTCTCAACTTCATTTCTTGGGGATTGTTTTTTGCTTTTTTTTTTTTTGACTGCAAAAGTATTTTTCCATTTATTTAACTTTGTTTTACGTTTATGTGTTTGATTAAATATTTAAAGGAGCACTAGAATTTTACAAATATTAAAAACACTCTCGTGCAGAAGAATTATTTGTTTCTCTTTCGAGTCTTTGCTTATTTATAACCATTTTAGTGTAGCATTGCAGCATACTTTCAGGGGAACATTGACTGCGATAATTTAAAGCATATTTTTGAGCGCAGTAAAACAAGGCAACGAAATATTATTTACAGCTGAAAGTTTTTTATGTCATTAATTTTTAATATATAATTTAAATAACTAATTAAAACGCATTAAAATTGCTTGCTGTTTGAATCCCTTGTGTTTTATATTTCTGGTTTATTGAACTAAAATGATGGTGGTTATTCAATTAAACCAATTACACACTTAAAAAAAAATTGAAATTAATAGAAAAAACTAAGCAGGTTAACCAGAGAAATGATTAATAAATCAAGCAAACAAGCTAATCAAACTCAGGCAGGGACGAAAGAAAATGAAAAGTAGTACAGCCCCTTGTTATGTAACTCGCTAAATCTAAATCTCTATCCATAAAAATCTATAAAGTTCGATTTATCGACTTTCGGCTACGAATACAATTTCCAAACGTGAACTGCTAAAATCAAGCAAACCTGTAATCCTCTTAGAATTTTGAATACTGTATTTTTTCAGTATTTTAGCGATCGTATTTAGCTTTAGCGAATTACAGAATAAGGGGGCAAGGCCACGCCCATGAAAATTACATAGGAAATGTCATGTACTTCTTCCCTATCTATTCCTAACAAAACTTGCCATACATGTTGGGCTGTTGTTGCAGTAACGACACATCACATTTGAAAAGGTGGGCGGGGACACGCCCATTACAATTTAATATTCAGTTAATTTACTTCTAAACAAACGATTTCTACTAAAATTGCAGACATCTCCAGCTCTTATGACAACACAATTCCGCATTTGTAGAAGTGGGCGGGACCATGCCCTTTGAATTTTATTACAACATTGGGCTTTCGCAATGACTCAATCTCAAATTTTGAAAAGTGGACGAGGTCCGATCACTGTAATTTATTTGAAAATTTTCTGAAACTCTGCCCATCGGGTTTCCATAAAATTCTACGCATGCTTCTGAGTCTTCTAGTGACACAACTTAAAATTTTAGAAATTGGACGGAGCCACGCCCATCAAAACTCTAGTTAATAAGCCATGTAATTGCAGGTTACTGAATATTATGCAGCTTTGTGTGTGTGGGCAAATACGGAGTTCGATATCGAAAAAATTTCATAAACTTGTAATTGTATTTGTATGAAAATTTTGGTCGATATCGAATGCCGTCATTTGCCCCCACACTTTTGTAATGGCAAGATTTCGACGATTAAAATTTAACATAATTTTTGACTTAGCTCTGATCTACAGATTCTGTCAAAACTTAGACCCTCGTTATTATAAATTGTGTCAATGCGTTGCCATTCTTCAGCAACAAAGAGCTGTTTTTTTTTGTTCTTGACTGTTTGGTTTATTGTTTATTAAGGTTTGTAGACATGCGACACTCACACTTATGAACTGTTTGACGGGTTTATTTGATCGTCTCCGGGGCACTCTAGAAACTCACGCTGAACTATTTTTTTTTTTATTTAAAGTTAAGTCAGAAACTTAAAAAAAATTACGAAAAAGATACTAAAAAAATTTTATAATATTTCAACATGAATAAAATAAATTTTATTAAAAAAAAATATTGGTAAAAATTTAAAAATATGAAAAACAAAATATGATGGAAAGAAAAAATTTACATTTTTAAAAAATTAGATTTTTTATTGTGTTATAGAAATTCTAATTAAACTATTTTTTTGAGCTTTAGGTCTGTTTTATATTTGTATTTTATTATATCAATATTTCGTTAACCTTCGGTTAACTTCTTCAGGATATTTTTGTTTGGTCGTTATGAAATCGTAATTTTTTTGTTTTTTCTTTTCTTCTTTCAATTATAGAAATTCTATTTTTTAAATTTTAATTCAACTAAGAAGCCATATTGTTTTTTTTTCATTGTTGTATTTTTGTAATCTTGCTGTTACGTGGAAGTGAATGTGCTTTGTCTTCAGCATTAAATTGAAAATTAATAAAAACCAAACAATCGAGACTTTGCAAACACTGAAAATATTTCCTAACAATCAAAATTAAAATAAACTATTTTTTTTCGATTAAGAATAGTTGAGTGTATTTAAATAAAAAATTATTTGAGTTGGTGAAAGAATAACAGATTTTTATTTAGTTTTAGCAAATTAACTTCATTATTGCAGTTGAACTAGTTTTGCAATCAATTTTGTTTCTACTGAAAATATTATTTTTGGTTGTTTTTTTGCAGAAAAAATGATTTTAAATTATATAGCAAAAGTTGTTAAAACTTCATAAATTTAAATAAATACACCAAAAAAAATCCCTTTATTATGCTTCATTTACTGCAAGTATGTAATTAAATTTAGTTTATTATCAGTGTTAGAATTTTTTTTTTTTTAATTAATTACACAAGTCTTTTTTGGAGCCTGTAAGTATGCTGCAAATGAGTATGAAATTATAAGTAAGTGGCCAGTGTTGATAAAGCGTTTAAAAATGTTTACTAACACTACAAAAGTACAGTTGACTAAACAAACCGCCAAATTTACTTTTACTATTTTATGAATTTTGACAAATATTTTCTCACAGTTTTATATACTTTTCTATATTTTTTTCGATTTCTTTATATTATATTAAAATAAAATAAAAAACCGGCAACATTGGATTTTTGTTGGGTTTCAAATCCAATTCCGATAAGATTTTTTTCTATGACACCCCTTGATTACTTTATTAATAAGCTTGTTATTTGTTTGATTGATTCGCCATTACTTTCATTTATAATTTATTATTATAGTATAATAGTAAAATGTTGCAAAAAAAAAGATAAGGCAAACGCATTACAATGTTTCAAAAACATTTCAACATTTCTGAATATAAAAAAATCATACTTTTAGGCGTTGAACCTTATTGTAAATGTGAAGCATAGTTATAATTATAATTAATGACGGTACGAAAAAAAAATATAGCAAATATTAATAATCTTTTTTTATACACTTGCAACACACACAGGCAGAAGTAATAAAAGTTATTAAAAAAAAACAAACTCGCTTGGATTAAATATTTATTTTTGCGCCCCATTTTATTGCAATTTTATTGTCATAATTTTTTATATATTTCACATTCACATATGATTTGTTTTCCAAGGCCTTGAGGATTTTTCGTATGACAAATTGCAATTGTACCCTGGTGTATGGTTACTGCCTCGCTCATACTACTTTTTATATATATATTTACCCTGTGAGGCTGCGTTCAAGCCTAAAAATAACACAATTTTATTTAATTTTTTTTTCTCGCTCCTTTGAGCCTTTATAAATGTCTTTGTGTGTGTAATCCATTTATTGCCAGTGTATGTTGTTGGTAGGTGAAATAAATATGAAATAAAGTGGATTTATTTCATTTATTACAATTTTTCCATTTCTCTTTATGCAAGCAAAATGGTATGTATTTTGTTAAGGTTGATTGGTTGCTGGAAAAAATCATAACCAGTAAAATATTGTAGTAGAGGGATGTTGTGTAATAAATATAGGGAATTAATATTTTTTTATAAAATTTTTTCTTAACTCAATGTCAAAGATTGCTTATTTGGTTAAGGATCATATGAAATAAAGTTATAAAATAATATTATGAAAACTTTGAGTTAATAAATATGTATGTAGGAAAGATTTGTGTATGTTAAGTAAAAGAAATGATGTGTTAACTACTAAATTAAATACTTTTAATAGATTTTTATATTGATATACTTGTTACGTAATCCATTAAAAACGTTAGTTCGAATTAAAATTGAAAACACTCAGATATCTTATAGTCTAACAGCCGTATCCAAAAAAAAATTATTTGAGCTTGAAGTATACGTTTAAACAAAATTTATATAAAAATTTTGACAAAAGAACTCTTGAAGTTCAAATTAATTTTTTTTTTTTGATACGGCCGTAAGTCAGTATGTAAGGGGTAGAAAGGTATGAGGCTTTCAAGCTCTAGATCTTTTTCGTATGGGTGTTTTTAGTCCTTTTCAAGAAACGTGATAGAAAAAATACACTTAAATGGGGATATCAAGAGTTCGAATGTTCTACAAAAATATTCGCCATAAAATGCTGTTAAGAGTGCTCAGCGGGGTTCCCAGATTTCTTTCGGCTGACATCCCCAATTTTTAAATTTGTATCCCCAAAATTGCCCAAAAGGCAATTTGTACTAATTTTACCATTTCTTCAGATGGATCAAAAGTATCACAATAAATTCTATTATTTTTTTTTCGTACTGAATTTTGTTTCTAATTTAATTTTTTATTGACTCCATTGCCGAAAAAACTAGTTCAATGCAAGCGTTGCTACACAAATTTAATACACAAAGTAAATTTAATATATACAATACTCTACCAATTCTTTAAACGGCCGTGATCCAACGGCATCTTAAATGAACAAGCTTCTGTCCAAAACATGTTTAAGTTGCTTGTTTTTTGTATATAAATTTGTAAGCATCAAATGAGGTAAAGAACTAATTGTCAAATAATATAAGCTATATAGTACATATGTAATAATATGATAAGCAATCTTCCCAATGCAAGTTTGTTGTCTTGTAATAAACCTTATTTAAATCTTGCTGACCAGATCATTCTTACCATTTATCATTTTATATTATTTATGAACTAAAAAAGAGCAATTGGAATATGTATTGACAATAAAATATTACGAGAAATAAATACAAAATATTAAGTAAAATACAAATGCCCAAAAAATCTCATAAAATCCCCAAAACATAAAAGTTATCCCCAATTAATTCCTCAATCCCCAAACCAAAATTCTTATCCCCATTTCGAAAAAAAATCCCCGATTTGGGGATAAATCCGCTAATCTGACAACACTGGTGCTCAGCTTTTTGTTCAGTGTACTCTCTCTATATATAAATATATATATCTCTCTCTCTCTCTTTGCTCTCACCACAAGCATTTTTGGGCGCCAATTCATAAATCTTTTATATCAGTCGCCAGTCAAATTTTTGAAGTTTGAATTCTGCAAAAAAAAAATGGTACAATTGTATTTACTTTATCATTCCTGGCATGCATATTGCAAATTCATCTGCTTTTGTTTTCTTGCTCTTTGTCAATTCTTTAGTATAGAAGATAACTCATAGCATACTTTTGGGTCTTATTGAAGATACAACGTAAATTCAAGTATGAAAAATGGAGACGAAGCACTTGTGTTTTCTTCTCCTTTTTCTTTTCATAATAACGCCATTTATAAAAAATTCTTTTATATTAAAAATTCCTAAGGGCTGTCGTCTCACTTGCATATGTTTTTCCCTTTATGTTTTTTAAGCAAAAAAAAATTTTTTTGTTTAATAATAAAAAGATCTAAAAAGGTCATGAGTTATATTTTAATAAACAACACTTTCGCTGAGCGTCAAATTTATGTTTTTTTTTCATCTAAATTATTCATTCAGACTAATGAGCCAAAAAGAAAGTGGATTAAGGACATGTTGCTTGATATTAAAAAGTGAAATTTAGAAAAATTTAAAGCTTAAAAATTTCAAAAATTCAAAAATTCTTAAACAAAATGTGATTTATTAAGAAAAATTTAATTTAATTTAAATTCCAATAATGCTAAAGTAAGAATATAAACTTCATGTTGATTATGGAGTTCTTGTTTCAACTTTAATATTAGTTGAACTTCTCATTTGTTTCAATGAAAGTTTAACATAATCTGCCATATTCATAAAAAATATTTCAGGTTTATTAAAAGCTTATTTGACATATTTTAATGGGAAATTTGTCAAATAAACCTGTAATAAACCTAAAATATTTTTTATGAATTAGACCGAATATCTGTAGTTGCTGTAAAAAATTTTTGGGTAAAGGTTCCCTGATGATCTTTATTAGAAACATTGAAATGCTTATCATGCTAATCCCTCAGAAATTAATTTTAATGAATTTTTTAATAAAACATAATAATAATTTGCGATTTTTAGTGCGAAAAAAAACACCAATTAAATTCCTTTAGTTAAAAATATCTCAATCTCTGCCCCAGTAGATAGACTTGGGTGCTGGTGAAGTTTGTGGCTGCACAGAAATATGTCCGTATTTCCCCCAGTTAATAAGGTCTAATTTAATTTTTCTTCTCTTCTTTAGTAACTCACATTAATTAATAAAAATAAATTACTGAACTTAAGCCCGACTAAGAAATTATTTCTGATTAATATTTCTTTAGTTAAAAATTTAATAAAAATTATTTTTATTGTGAATAAAATAGCACATAAACTTCAGTTTATTCAATTATATAGAATAAATTTTACAAAATCCTTAATTGATTTTTCAATGCATAACCTTTACTTGTTTAATCATACTCCTTGCATATGGACCACGTTGACAAATTAACTAGTTTTACATTTCAAAGAAAAACACTTTACACTCTTCTCTTTCTTATATTGACCAATAAAATTCACATTCACACAAAAAAAAAAGAAAAATTCCTAAAGCTATTAAATGTTATATCACTACCATACACACACACACACACACATATTTGCTGCTTTTTCCCTTTGGCATGATGTTTAATAAATTAACATCTAATCCTTTAATATCCATTAGATAAAAAGACCCTTCAGCACTTAGCAAATATGCTTGCAGCAGCACTTTTGCTTTTTTATTCAATTTAGCAGCAGAAAAGAGAAAACATTAAAAAAATATGTTTGCTCCAAATTGCTACGTCAACAATTCTTTAACATGTGCAAATTAAATACTCTTCTAAAGCTGAAAGCTTACACCAACTTTCATTTGTTTTTATTTTTTTAAAAGTGTTAATTTTTTGTTTACTTCTCGTTGAAATTATTGTTTGCTAAAGGATTCTAAGCGTTAAGAGAAAACAATACAAGTTCTAATGGGAATTAAGGTGACATTGTAACTAAAACATATAAAAGAACTGAGAAAATGTATTTCCTAAAAGCAAATACTTTTAAAGCTCCCTTGCTACAATTTGCTGCTTTCGAACGAACAGGATTTGTTATTTTAAATTTTTCTACTCTTGCCTTGTAATTGAATATAACAATCTAGTTAAACACTTTTGTTTACTTTTTCCTTTTATTACAGTCTTCCGCTGAACCTGTGCATTCACCCACCATGGCGGGTGGTTTATTTTCCATAGATCGTGAATTCTTTGAATTGCTGGGCACTTATGATTCTGGTTTCGATATTTGGGGCGGCGAAAACCTGGAATTGTCATTTAAAACTTGGATGTGCGGTGGTACGTTAGAGATTGTGCCATGTTCCCATGTCGGCCATATTTTCAGAAAGAGATCTCCTTACAAAGTAAGTAGTTAATGCAAAACAAAAACAAATTTAAAAAAAGGTAATTTTTATAAAAGGTACTTTTTATAAAAGGTACTTTTAATAAAAGGTACTTTTTATAAAAGGTACTTTTTTTAAAGGTACTTTTTATAAAAGGTACTTTTTATAAAAGGTACTTTTTATAAAAGGTGCTTTTTATAAAAAATAGGTACTTTTTTAAAGGTACTTTTTATAAAAGGTACTTTTTATAAAATATACTTTTTATAAAAGGTACTTTTTATAAAAGGTACTTTTTATAAAAGGTGCTTTTTATAAAAAATAGGTACTTTTTTTAAAGGTACTTTTTATAAAAGGTACTTTTAATAAAAGCTACTTTTTATAAAAGGTACTTTTTATAAAATATACTTTTTATAAAAGGTACTTTTTATAAAAAATACGTACTTTTTTTAAAGGTACTTTTTATAAAAGGTACTTTTATAAAAGGTACTTTTTATAAAAGGTACTTTTTATAAAAAGTACTTTTTATTACAGGTACTTTTTATAACAGGTACTTTTTATAAAAAGTACTTTTTATTACAGGTACTTTTTATAACAGGTACTTTTTATAAAAAGTACTTTTTATTACAGGTACTTTTTATTACAGTTACTTTGATTTATTTATATAAAAAAAATTATTTTTAAAGAAATTCCCTCTAAAATGGCGAAGAGTTGAGTTTGAATTGAAAAATTTCAAAAATCTTGGGCCTACTTTTTGGATTTGCAAATAATTCCTAAATAGTTTGAAGAAACATCTTAAATATCGAGCCATAACTGCCAAAAAAAACCAAGGTTAAGCGACACAATTTTTGGACCTCGTTTTTTTTACAAAAATCAATTAATTACGATTGCAAATATACGATTTTGGTCAAAAAAATTGAAGTTTGAAAATTATGTCGCTTAAGCTTTTTTGGCGGTGATGGCACGATATGTGGGTTTTGCTTCTAAAAAAAAAATGAAGTCACCATTCAATTATAAAATAAATATTTTTGCTCATTTTATAGAAATTCTGCAACAAATCTTGTTCCACATTTCTTTATACACAGACGACACTCGCTTTTAACATTATATTCAATTTAACCTCAACAAAAATGTCCTCGTAAATGAAAGTTTTTCTTCATTCCGTTTAATATGACCGAGCAATTTTTGTCGTGGTCTCCCGCTTCATGTACTTTTTGTTTCACAAATACAGCAAATTTTTGTTTTATTTTGCATGCACAATCAATGATGTTCTGCTACACTGCATAACAAAAAATATAAAAGAATTTAAATGATACTGCTGCTCCACAGCTTGTGAGAGGAGAAGTGTATCATATAACAAAAGCTATATGGCATAGCGGATGTTTTTTTAGGGTTTCGTTGGGTAGTTTTTTTTTCTCCTCGAAATCACACCACAGATGCCACCAGAGAACTTAAATAATTTGTGCTGGAGTTTTGTTTTAGAAAAAAATGAAATGTGTGTATTAAATTTGGAAGGTCACTGTGTGGGAGGTCAGTTAATATACAGCAATATTTTAATTGCTTTCATTTATTTTTATTATGGCAAAATATGAAGATTTATTTTTAAGTAAAAGGAGAGTATAAACAGCAGCATAGAATATGAATGAAATAAAAAGCTTTTAATATTAATCAACGTTAATTTGGCTTTCGGAAAAAAAGGTTTTATAAAAATCAAATGGCAATATATAAATTCTGTAAGGGGATGTAGTTAATTAATTAATTCAAAGTTTAAAAAGATAATGTAATTTTTTTTCTTTTATACAATAGTATTTTTTTGCAATAATAATTAACGGTCGCTCTAAAGTGAATTTAATTAACATTTGAGGTCTTTAGCTTGAGTTTACAAAATGTAATAAAACTTAATAAATTAAGTGCCCTCGAAAAACTATCAAATGCCTAAAATCAGGCATGCAGCCTTAAATACGAGTACACACACGCTCAAACATTCGTGTTAGTATTTGCCAGCACTTGATGTTTAGTTATGCCTGCAAGAATTGTTGTGGTTAACTAGGCACACTTTGATGTTCCAAACCATTGCATACTTTGGGGAGTTTAAAAACTTTTCGAGTGCGTAGTTACTGCTCCACACACACACACGCGCACACACGCACACACGAGCACATGTACTTAATTTGGAACACAAATGTCTCTTGTGTCCACTTTAATAGAGAGAAACAAGTTATTTTATGTTGTTGTTCAAATTGCTCCTTTCTTTTTTTTTCTTGTTTAAATATAAAACAGGAAAATGTAAAAAAAGAACAACAAAGTTTGTTCGTGAAAAACTCGTAACCACTGGTCATGCTTTAACAATTAATGTACACTGTGCATGTTAGAAACACTAGGCCGAATAGATTCAGGCAAGTGTACACAAGGATTGCGGCCATAAGTGTGGTGTGATGAAACACAGTGGATCTGAGGGTAGAATGATTTAATATTCGAAAAAAATTTGTTTTCCCACAGAAAAGCTGAAGCGCAACAATGAGAAATTATTGCTATAGAAAATAAAGGAAGTTTCATAATAGTTTCACTGATCTTGAGGGATTTTGGCTTTTAAATAATACACTTGTTATCAAAACTGCAGGGTAGCAAGTGTATACAAGGCTTACGGGCAACAATTTGGTGTGCTGAAATACAGTTTGTCTGAGTGCGGAATAATCCCCCTTATCGTGGTTGGCGTATTTCGACTTCGACTACGAAGTTTTTGTAATAGATTAAAGAACATTGCATGATTTTTTCCTTGACCTAGAACCAAAATGTCTTATTCGAAGTCAAGTCGAAATACGCCAACCCCGCTTAGGTCCAATATTTTTTTATAAGAAACTGGATTTTAAACTAGATGAGCTGGAGCGCAACTGAGAAATCTCCAGAGAAAATATTAATAGCCTGATTGAACTTTAGAAATTCAAAGTTTTAGGGATTGTAGTTGTGTTATCAAAACTGCAGGGTAGCATGCGTTTTCAGAACACGTATGTTAATGCTACGAAAAAAGTTAAGTTTATATACGATCTTCCAATAAGGGGTTTAATTTTTATAGGTAAATATAAAAAGCTAAATTATCGGATGTTTAAAATGGAAAAATATTATTAGCCAAATTGGGGGGCTACGACTATGCTTGCAGTACTATAATCTTTTCGTGGAATTTTTCATCACCAATTCAAATAATAGCGACTGTATGTGCTAGATTACTTCACGAATTTCGTTTTTCGATTCGTTTTGAATCGATTTTGGGGCATTATTATAAAACTTATCTTAAAATAATCTCAAAGAAAAAAAAAATCATAAAGGTGTTAAATCACAAGATCTCGGTGGCCAACTTTAAGCGCCTCTTCGATAAATTCAGATCAAACAATTTTCACGCAAAAGAGCGATGCTATCGTTACTTGTGTGGCATGTAGTCGCCGCCTTGTTGAAAATAAACGTAATCCATAAAAATCGGTTCTCTTCTGTAAACCGAATTGGTTCGAAATCGAATCGAATAGAAAATTTTTCAGCCTTTGTTTTTAATTTTTTTTTATCTATATATTCCCATATAAAATAAAAAAAATTATCGTATATGATTTTAAACACGTCTGCGGGACCACTACTAATTTTGGAAATTGATGCGAGTTACAGAAGAGGGCCGAATTTCTTTCGATTCCTGTTGTGCAAAATCGTTTGTTGAATGCCCAATTCCAAAGATCGACGAGATATGAACAAATCTCGCTGTTCCTCAACACTATGGGCTGCAACAGTAATACTTTTCGTTGTTCTTAAGCGACGTGCGCTAGCTCGATCTTTCACATTCCTAACTTGTCTGCTAACAGCTCAAATTTGTTCTATAGTTGCACAATTGTTGACCAAGAATTCTAAAATGCTTTAGTTTCGCGAAGTGTGACAGCGCCTGTCCCAAGATGTCGACAATGTTCGGCTTGTCGCACACTTACATTCAAATCAAAAATAAATCAAAACAAGTCGAACGTTGCCGACATGCCCTTAATAAATTCAATGCATTGTTGAAGCGTATACTGTTCCATTTTTATGAATGGCGTAGGTTTTACTTGTCAACTGTCAAGATGTTACAGTTTGTGTCCTGACCACTGAATGCCCGGCTCATAGGAACACCCTGTAGCTGTTAACCACATAAACAAACGGAGCTTGCACTACGGTTTTTTATAAACATTGTTGGCCGATATGCGTTTGTTATTTTTTCATTAAATATTTTATTTCTCATTTTGTTTCCATATGTATATTCCTTTTGAAATTACATGGCTGCTGGACGCTACGCTTTTGCCACACAAACTTTCTAGGAATAATAAGAATTGCCTTTATTTTTTATTTATAAAAAAAGAGACATAAAGCATAGTTTTTTGCTTTTGATTAGTGACTCAATTAAAGCCACAAATTTTTTTCGTACTTTCGGCTTTTATAAACTGTAAAAACAGTTAAATATTTATGCATGCATTTGCGCATGGATGTGTGCAAGTGTGTACGTGAGTACGTGTGTGTGTGTTTATGCCTTAAATGTGTATGCATGTGTAACTGGGTTAATTTTCGCCATTTCGAGTTGCACTCATACATTTATACACGTTTGCCTGCATTTCAGGCACTTGAACAACATTATAAAATTCAAAGATACTCTTTGTATGCACATGTCATGCATACGAGTACATACTCGTACATGCATACACTGCAAATCACTTATATAAGGAATTTAATTTTAAAATACAATAATTGAAATTTATTTGCTGGTGGTCAAGCGTGTCTATATACATACGTACGCATTTCTTTGGCGCTGCAACCAAATCATCAGTAGACTTCAACCACTTATGCACAGATTGTCAAAAACTATTTGAGAATTCACAAATAATAATACTTTTGAAAATCACAAAAGAAATAAATTAAAGAAAAGAGGTGTCTTAGGACATCCAGTTATAGCTATGCTGCTTATTTATATAAAACAAATTTGATGTGTTAAATAACAATGCAATAAAATTATATTATATGATGATGTCAAATTCTCTGCAAATGTTTCAAAACGATTCCATATATTTCCCATTATTTTCTTTTCTAGCGACGTACGACTAAATTAATGCCTTGTTTGTGGCCGGTGGCGGTTGTAAGCCGGCTTACAGACGATCGGCTGTATTCTCTGGTTTGTGCTCATATGCAAAAACCAAACAAAAATAAATTGAGCAATCGTTCTCATTGTTTTTGTTTCTCTTACTTCAAAGAATGAAATGAAACAAAATCAAACAATTTGTTTCGTTTATTGTTATACTCTACTTTTAAGTGCAAGGAAATCAAAACAAAAATAAATTTATAACTGTAATAGTGTTGATTAGTTTTGTTACGAATATCACGTCTTAACTCCTGTCTCGCGCAATAAATAGCATAGCTATAAAAATAAGCGAAGTAGGCTTTGAAACTGATACAAAAACCCAGCAAATAACTTACATTTAGGTGAGCTAATTTTATCTTTCTACATGCTGGGTTTTGTATTAGTTTCAAAGCCTACTTCGCTTATTTTTTCTTTTGATATTTTCAAATATATTATTATTTTTGAATTCTCAAATAGTATTTGAAAGTCTGTGCATAAGATAAGAGGATTGTGACTGTTCAAAATGTGTGGTTGAAGTCTACTGATGATTTGGTTGCAGCGCCAATGAAATGCGTACGTATATAGACATGCTTGGCCACCAGCCAATGTATGTACTGTAAACTTTTCTGACAATATGTCAAATAATAAATTTCTGCAGAATTTAATTTTAACAATTTTGAGCGAGAAGCAGATATCTTGTAAACCTGGGTGGGGGGTCTACTGTTTCGAATAACGAAACGAAAGCAAATGCTGTCGAATTTACATGTTATGAAAATAGAAATTCGAAGGGATTTTATTTAGTTTCGAATTAAAGAGTATACCCCAGATATTGGGAGATTATCACATGTTGGGCTTTTAAACTTTTCTTGCTTTTCTCACTATTAATTCGGTAAAAAATATGAATGGATTTTTTCTTTTGCAATTAAAGAAAATTTGATTTTTTTTACAGTCTGTTGCACGATGCCGACAGAAGATGTTCGAGAGATTATTTATGTGAGACAATTTCAATTTTTTAGTTGAACTATAGTGAATTTTAATCAGAAATAATTTCTTAGTCGGGCTTAAGTTCAGTAGTTTTCAATTCTTTTTGAATGAAATCTTTTTATAATTAATAATGTGAGTTTCTAAAGAAGAGAAAGAAAATTAAATTAGACTTTATTAGGCGGGGGGAAATACCGATATTTTTCTGTGCAGCCACGCACTTCACAGAAAAATCAAATGAAATTTTTTATTTTATTTTCAATACAACTTGTCGATCGAACATTTTCTCTCTACATTGTGGGCCAGGCCGTTAAATTGTCTATAATAAATTAAGAGCTCCTTGTGCATCACTTGAGTAAGGAATTTTTATATTTTTTTATTTATTTCCAAAATGAGCAATCATAACACTCCGTGTGGAGACAGACAGACCCCTGTTTCTAAAATAAGCATTTCAAAAAAGTTGCCAATAATTCGTTAAAAATTTTTTAAAATTAAATTCCTTATTTAAGTGTTTTGCAGTGTACATACTATTGCAAGTTTCCTTTTTTTTTTGGTGTTGTAATAAGTATTCCATTGCAGACTCGTTTGTGTGGAGACTTCACTTATGCTTTTTTAATTTCTGTCGTTTCGTTTTAATGTATTTCTTTTTTTTTTCTTCTTTCTTTAATCTTTCTGCTCTCGACAATCGCTTATAGTGGCGTACAGGCGTTAATGTACTTAAAAAGAATTCAGTACGTTTGGCAGAAGTTTGGTTAGATGACTATTCCAAATATTATTATCAACGCATTGGTAACGATAAAGGAGATTATGGTGATGTTGCAGAACGTAAAAAATTGCGGTAAGTTAATAAAAAACATTTTTAGCAATACGAGTACTATATCTACACATCGAATAGATCGAACTCATTCAGTAGCTCGTTTTTGACACAAACCTATGATCAAACCCATTTAAATTACATGGGTTTGATGATTGGTTTGTGTCAAAAACGAGCTACTGAATGATTTCGTTACAGTGCCTATCTTCTGTAACTTTGGTGAGAACTTTTGCAGACGAAAAGGTTGTTACCATTCTGGATCATGTATCACTTTTGCTTATGTTTCTTGTAAGCTTATTTCAGGTTTTATATGAATCAGCCTGTGGGAAACAGGACAACCATTACAATTGTTTGATTTCTCTCGACGAGAAAACTTTTGGCAAGTTACAGAACACAGGTACAGGACTGCAATGTCAAAAGGGTGTGAGAATTAGCTATATTACAGTTGATTGGTTGCAGCTTAGGAAAAATTTCAGACAATGGTTTTTGTATTGGATAAATCTTAAAAAATTTGGAAAAAAACTTGGTTGTATGCGATAAAGATTTTGATAAAGATTTCAATTCAAATCTAATAGATTTTATGCAGATTTTCAAAAATATTTATTTATTGAGCTATAAAAAAACCCATTGCATACTTTTAGTTGTCTTTAGTATAAAAATAAATTGTTTTATGTTCCCCAAAGTTTTCTAGTTCCTGATTTCCAAATATTTTCATTATTGTATTATTTCTTCCCTCTCCCTTTGTTTAGTGAGCGCCTGCATTGCAATAGTTTCAAATGGTATTTAGACAATATCTATCCCGAGCTATTTATACCCGGAGAATCTGTAGCCTATGGCGAGGTAAGTTTTTCTATACCAACAAACGGATATTTAAACATTACATAAATTAGTTTATGCAAAAAAAAATTAAAGTAAATTGCTTTAACAAGCTCAAGCTAACCACTCTCAACTGACCTTCCCCACCCACTCTCTACTCTACTAAACATTTACTTTCACGCTAAAATATCAAAATTTACCAAAAAATACAAAAAAAAAATAAACAAAAATTGGTTGAGAATCCTGCTTAATGTTTATACAACTAATCTTCTAACAGCAAAAATTAAAAACAAACAACAACTAATTTGTTTTAAAAATTTATTTTATGCCAACAAAAAATAAAACAAACACACAGATAAGAAACTTGGGTGCTGGCGGTCGCACATGTTTGGATTCACCGGCACGTAAAAAAGATTTGAAAAAGAAGGTGGGCTTGTATCCCTGCCACAGACAAGGTGGAAATCAGGTTTGTAATAAAAATAAACAAAAACATATAAAAAGCCAGCGACCGCCACAAGCTCCGTTAAAAACAAAAACAACTCTTACTCACAGCAACAAAACAAAACACCAAAATTGTTTTGCATATTTGAATAATTGAATTATATGGTAATAAAAGCCAAGGTTATGGGTTCCCCACCACATCAGCTACCGCATTTTAGCAAAATATATTTTGGTCTAACTCCTACTCCCGCCTCTGGCATGCTCAAAGTTTTATTGTGTCCCTTTTTGTTACTTTTAGTTCTCTATATATTTTATATATTTCTTACTTTTTTCTTTTTATTTATTTTTATTTTATTTTATTTATATGTATTTAACAAAATATTTTGTGTAAAATTCGTGTAAAACCAACAACACAATTACAGATTGCAAATATCCACACCGATATGTGTTTAGATTCGGCCGCCAAACCGGACGACATGCAAGGCGCCGTTGATCCTTATAAATGTCACGGTCAGGGTGGAAATCAGGTATTAATTTGATTTAACACATTTAATTCTTAAACATCATTTTGTAGCTGGTTCACTCATTTTGCAACAAACCTAAATTTGTAATTAGCTAAATGCTTGAAATGCTTATTTTTTTTATTTATTATCTAGTAAATGCTTGGTGGTATGAGTGAGTCTGTTTGATTTTAATTAAATTCCAGTTTCCAATAAACAACAACTCGTAGCATTATTGGTTTAATCACGGTTGTTGTTTTTGT
Organism: Nowickia ferox; assembly: GCA_936439885.1. Lineage (NCBI taxonomy): Eukaryota > Metazoa > Arthropoda > Insecta > Diptera > Tachinidae > Nowickia > Nowickia ferox. The sequence goes on along the minus strand of OW387027.1, from coordinate 8,738,788 downwards.
GTTTGGTTGCTATTTTGGAAGAAAAAAACTAAGTGAAACTTGAATGGCTTTTGGGTGGAATTTTTGGTGTAAAAGCAATAGAATTGAAGGATTATGTTAAAATATGCAGCATACTTCAAGGGATGAAAAATTTATTTAAAAAAATTGAATAAGCCTGGTACGGAGTTCATACAAACTGTATGTAAAAAAATACGGAAATTCAGATTGGAAATTTCCTAAAGAAATTTCCATTTGCTAGTACAGACTTTCAAAAGCAAAGTACACGGAACTTTTGAAATTTATTGCCGATCTTAGGGATGCTATAAATAAGTGGAGACTTTTTTCAGTCAACTGAAACAAAAATCAATGTTTATACAATTATTTGGTCACGGAATTTTTGACATTTCTAATTTTCATGAATTTGTAATTAATCTTTAATGTTTTTGTCTGTTGTAAATTTAAAAATAAATGAATTTATGTGTATGCACACATAATTCTACACAAAAGACTACACGAATATTTTTCCGTGTAGAAATAAATGTAAATTTACTAACGTGAAATTCCGTAAGAACTACGTACTGGACTTTGCCGGCATAAAAATTCAAATTTCATTTCATTTCGTTTGAAATAAATTAGAAAGAAAAAATGTGGTGCATACTTTCAGGGGCAATAATACAAGAAACGGGTGAATAAGTGCGTGACTTTTTAAATGAAACATTTCAGAACACATGTAATAAAATTGTCAAATAGGAAAAATAATCAATAAAAAAACGCAAAAAAACAATTTCGGAAAACATGGCCAACATGCTAAAAAAAATCGACAAAACAAAGAAAAATACAACTCCTTTCAGTTAAGAGGCGAAACTTCAAAAAGTCACGAACTTATTGACCCGCTATTAAGTTTGTTTAAAAAAATTCTAAAGTGTCATCTTACGCGTTATACCAAGCCTTTTTGGCAGCATTTTTTCACTTCCCTACAAATTTTTCTAAAACTTTTCATAACATTTTTATTGATTATTTTGTTTCATTTTTTTTTTTATTTTGCATGGTACAAAATACCTTTTAGCTTTGCTTCTCTTTATTCTGTACCACTATTTGCTAATTTAATTTTATTCGGCTTTAATTCGATTTAGTGTTTTATCAGCGATTCTTTTCATGATGCATTGAATATTCATTAGATTTTTTTTATGTTTATAATTGATACAACATCTAACTTCATTTAAGCGTTAAAACTCAAAAAATACTGCAAATATTTCAATATAACAAATATCTATGCATGTAATGCCATTCAATAAAAATCAATTTATTTCTATGGCAAACAAAGAAATATTTTTGCAGAAGTTTAAACAGTATATAAATTAATAAAATAAAATAAAAAAAGGAGTTTAAAATTTTAGAAATGAAAATAAATTCATACACACAAAATGAAATATTTACTCACAAATTCATTTTTTTTTTTGGCTATTGGTATTTCTAACACCATTTTCATATGGAATCGAAAGAAAGGACATACAAGCCTGTCAAGTCATATGTTACACTTGCAAATTTTTAAAAAAATATATGTATCTTTTTTTTATAAATTTCCTACATTCTGGGGCTATTTCTAGTCAGTGATGTTTATAACTGAAATTTACCATTAAAAAAACCATTAGCTATCTTAAGCCTGGATCACACTATCGGTACAATGCACCGATTTTCGTCAGCTCAATGAAATAAAGTCAAAAGTAATAAGCTAAATTTGTCTTATTTCTCAGATAATTGTTCACTCTTTTTTATAGCTATGCTATTTATGTCACGACACAGGACCTAGCATGGGATTTTCGTAACAAAAATAATCGACACCATTACAGTTATAAATTTATTTTTGTTTTGATTTCTTTACACTTAAAACCAGAGCACGAAAATAAACGAAACAAATTGTTTGATTTTGTTTTGTTTCGTTCTTTGAAGCGAGTGAAACAAAAACACACAGAAGGATTGCTCAATTTGTTTTTGTATTGTTTTTGCAAACGAGCACAAACCAGAGAACACAGCCGATCGGCTGTAAGCCAGCTAACAGCCGTGCGCCGCTAGAAAAGAAAATAATGGGAAATAAATGGAAACGTTTTGAAATATTTGCGGAGAATTTGACATCATCATATAATATAATTTTACTGCATTATTATTTAACACATTAAGTTTGTTTTATATAGCTAAGCAGCAAAGCTATAACCGGGTTTCCTAAGACACCTCTCTTCTTCTTTTTTTTCTATTGTATAGAGCATCAAATATCATTTCTTAAAGAAATTATTATTACTTTTAAAATCAAATGTGATTTGAAAAATGTAATTTCCAGAACATGTCCGATAGTGCAAAATATCTCTGGCGAAAACACACCCCCTTCTTCTTGATGCATGTTCAATTTTCTTCTTAACTGATACAGATTTTAGTAAAACCTTTAATCCAGACTTTAGTCATTTTTAGAAGTTGACACAAATTATTGAAATACGAATGGTAAAAAAATATGCTAAAGCTTGCGAGATTTTTTTTTACAGCAGCAAACAGTAAATTAATTAATTTTAAATCCTAATTTTCTCCAAAAAATTTAAATAAGCTGAAATTTATGTGCTATTAACTCTCGAAGTACATTTAAAATTCGTCTACAACTGTGTATGTATAAATAACTTGAAAATTGTTTGATTTTGTAGTGAAACATTTGCATACTTTGCACGAAAGCCTAAATGAAAAATGAAAATGCATGGAATGCAAAAATTCATGGCATACCTTTGGGCGACTTTGATATTAATTTTAAGGTTTAGGCAGGCAAGTGTGTATGCAAACATATAAATATATAAAATCCTTTTACAGTTTTAGTTACAATATAACTACTATGACTATGCATAGACTTGTGGTTGGTTAAAATACATTAAAAGTTTAAAATTTCAAAAATGTATGTAACAAAAATTATATTTGTTTCACAAGTCTGTAATTGAAAAGGTTATAAAGTAAAATTTAAAATAAAGTTTTATATATCTAGTAGTCTGTCATTATTTTGCCACAACATCCTTAAAACCAAACAAATCGAAAATTAACTTGATTTTTTGCCTAAATTTGGCAGTTTTCATATATTCATAAAAGAAAAGAATTCCCTAAAACTATAGATAATTGCGAAGTATATGAAGCTGGCGCTATGAACCCCAGTATTAAGCTGAAATCACTTTAGTAAAATAAATACATAAAAGTATTCTTGAAGCTGACTATTATGAAGAACGTATTGCAGACATTAGGTCACGAGAACCTTTAAACGGGGATCTTTTATATAGATCAGTACCTGGATTCAGTAACTTCGTATCGTATCGCTATAATAAATATAACGAAAATTTGTCGACTTTGCTATTAGTAACATATTTTAACGATATTCGCTCAAATTAATTGAGTTTTTCTTTATTATTCTTTGTGCTATTCGCTTATTTTCACATTTTCTACAGATATACCACATAATATTGAATTAAATGGTGAAGGTGAAAAGAAATTACTGAATCACATTATCGTTACCGCAAACTAATAAATATATCGATAAATATCACGATTTTCGGTTCGCACAAAGTTACAGAATCCAGGTACAGATAATTTTTCGCCGAGCAAAATATTTCCTCACAAGGTCTGCTACCTGCAGGCAATTGTCTAATATAAAAAATAAATATTTATGTACATAAATTGGTATTTACCTTCAAAAGATATTTATATTTTGTAACATACCCGGCAGGCGTTCTTTAAAAGCAAATTAAGGGTTTTCATGAGAACTCTTAAAATTGCCATTTGTGCAATTGTGCAAACTTGCAAGACTTGCTTCATGAAGCACCTTTTGAACTTTTGCGCAAACAGTTTCTGTAAATTTGCAACAAACGTCAAAAAGTTCATTTAATAAAAATAAAATAAAGAAAATCTCAAGCAATTTTTAATTTAAAAAGATATTTATATATTTTTTTAAAAATAAAAAAGTATGTGTGTGTGTCTAAAAAATGCCTAAAGAAATTAAAAAAAAGCAGGAAGTTGTTGTTTTCAAAATGCACAATTGCGCAGCTTAAGTTTACGACTCAAAATTATTGGGCAAGCTTAGTAAGTTTGTGTAAATAAATTTCTATAAAATTTTTCACATTTTATTTACGAGAGTGTAAAAATGCACAACTGCACAGTTTGCGAGACTTATGAAACATTTTCATGAAAACCCTTATTATATTTACTTTGGCATTTTACAGGGATGGGATTGAGAATTTTTAAATTGTACCAACAACTTTCAAAAATTGTACTTTTTACCTTAATTGTACTTAACGATTTTTTTAGTTCAAATTACACGTTTTTATTAAAATATTCGTCTTAGTTGCGGCTACCGAATCGTTTTCACAAATTTGCTTGCAAGTTCGGATGTTAAAGCATATGTATATAAACTACACCTGCTTAAGTTGAAATTTAGAGTATAAAAATGAATAGCATGTGCTCTAGCATGTGAATTTAAAAGAAAAATACTTTGGAAATGGACGAGTTCACATTTTTTGATTTTTTCGTTGCGTTTTACTTTCACAATAATGCTCTCAAGTGAGAAGAATATGAGTTTCATTGTCCGAAAGTGAAAATTGTTATAGGCAATTGTTTGAAAATAAATACGCAGTGAAACTGGGGAGTTTCCTTAAATCTACTAAATTAATTAATTAAAAAGTACAAATGTACTTTTCGAGTTTGAATAGTACAAAAAACAAAGTACAATTGCACCAACTTTGCCAAACCGGGATATCAAAATGATATCAAATACCAGCTATTTTTAAGATTTATACATTTTTTTCACTTTATTCTTCCATACAATATGTATATTTTGTTAAGTATTTAAAAATCATTAATATTTTTTTACAATTTAATCTTTAATTTTACATATTTACATATTTTATTAAAAACATTCAGTCTTATTTATAAAAATTATTAAGGCTTTGTAAAGGTTTTTTTTTAACAAATTTTCATACAAAATGCTTCTTATTTAGCCTTTTTAAAGCCTTAATTTTAGTTCTGGCCATTTGGTAGAAAAAAAAAACAGCTCAAATATATTAATTCGCTTAATTTTTATATCATTTCATTAATAATATTTTTATTTTGGTATTCAACTGATAAACATGGCGAAAATGCGGCACGCTGTTTCATTAGATAATTTTAGTTTTTGAATAAAACCCGCAAAAAATTGCAATTTTACACGGAGTTTGTGGCTAAAAAAACATACTTTTTTCATCTTAAAAAAAAAGAACATCGAACATAATGTATTTATTTTAAGCTTTTAATTAGTGTTGAAGCTTTTATTTTATGAAAATATTAGCGGTGTGGAAAAAAATAATTACATAATTGCTAAATTTAAAACTGCAGCCTTAAAATAGGCCAAAGTTTTTTTTTTTAATTTTATATTAATAATATGCTTATAAATTGCAACCCAGTAAGCATTTCAGTATTGGTTGCCAATTTTTTGGTGGTGTGAAAGCACCCGATTTACATGATGTGGACAGATATTGAAAACAAAAAGAAATTTTGTGATTTTATTGCTGTTTTCAATACAAATTGTCGATCGAAAGTTTTCAGTCGACATCGTGAACCAGGCGTGGCAATGCCCACTTGTATAGCAGTGAAGAGACAATTGTGTGTTTTAGGTTTCACAAAAATAAATTAAGCAGAATTACTTGAAATAATCACCCTTATCGGGAATAAAAGGCAACATTTTGTTCACGTGAAATATTTCCGGTATATAAAAAATGGTGAAAAAAAAATTAGAAAATAGTACACTGACACAACAACAACCCAAAAATTAGCGATCACAATTTTAGGGAAAGTAAACACATTGCACGTGAACTTTTATTTCTGATAAGAGTGCATATTGTTTCCTTTCTAATAAACGTATTGTGTCGTATTGTATTGAAGTCCAATGTAAGAAAAAAAAATTAAGGCCATAACTCACTATCCTACACAATCGCCCCATCTCCAAAAAAATACAACCCTGATCTGTTGAAAACTTGTACACATTTCCTTTAATCTAGAACAAAATTCTCGTAGACGAATATTCGACTCGACATACGTAATGCAGGTGATTGTCTTTTGAAAATGTTTATAAACTCTATCATACCAGGGTTGTATTTTCTCAAAAATCGCACGATTGTGTAGGATAGTGTATCACGGCCTTTAATGTCACAAGACCTGAGTCTGATTTTCCTGAAAGAAAAAAAAACTCTTTAATAAAAGTAGTTTAATCACTTTGTATATTCGAGCTACAATCTAAATTTTTCGTTAAAAAAGACGCTGGCCGCGATGAAAGGAAATTCCTTGCTTTCTCTCTCTCTCTCCTCTCCTTCATTTACTGCGTTTAAAATAAAACAAATTAGATACTTAAAAACTCGTTTTCAATTGCCTGCTTCAAGGATGCTTTCAAAATTAAGTCTTCCCATAAAAAAGAGAAGAAAGTTTTGAAATTTCTCTTTTAACCACACATCACTGTAATTACATACTTAAATTGCAATAATAAAAAAAACGAGAGATAGTGAAAAGAATTTATAAGCAAATGACTACACCGTAACATATTTTTATTAAATAAATTGCTGGCATTTTTTATAACTAAAAGATTTAATTAAAAATTTTCTTCTTTTCTTTATAAACATTAATATATTTCCTTTCGCTCCACGCTCTACGAAACGCATTTCATTTTCAACGTACATACCAACATTTTAAACATATATGCAACATAATATGCTACTCCACCTACGCCTGTGTGTATGCTTTGGCAAAATGATTACATTTTCCTGTCTACAACATCATGATACATTTACAACAATAATCTATTGTTGTTGTTGTTTTGTGTCGTTGTACATTTATGTACGTCTGCATGTTTAACACTGGTTTGCTGCCTGTCACTTCTGTTGCACACAAAAACCTTTCAGTACTGGATGCTGAGCAAAGCCGGTGAAATACGCAGAGATGAGGCTTGTCTCGATTATGCAGGACACGATGTTATGCTGTATCCCTGCCATGGTTCCAAAGGAAATCAGGTAAGTGTGTATTAACTCATACTCGTATGTACGTACTTTCTTTTATTTATTTTTCTTCTTATGCGAAACATGTTATGAACGTTATATGATGGAAAAAAATTAATTTCATATTTCTTTTACCAAAATTTTTTTTAACAAGAATTTTTTTCTCTGCTGGCAACCGTAATTTTCTCAGCCATTAAAAACGATAACAGACACTCAGATACTCGTTTGCAAGGTAAAGAAGGAGAAAATTAATGGCCTTAAAATTTTTTGAGCTGTATGGCCATTAGGGCGGCTCAAAAAGAATATACCGCAAGCGGTGGAGCTCTTTGTAAAAACACGGAGAGAGGAGATAAAGAAGAAATATACGTAAAGTTCGAGTTTGGCTATATTCAGGGTGCAACGTTTTTTGCTGTTCTAAATTAAAAAACAGGTTAGCAGGTGGCTGGTGGAATATGAAGGGTCCACCCCTCTTGAGTCTAATACAATGACCCGTTTTTTAAAAAAATAAAAAATTAAAAACCAAGATGACCTTAAATTCTTAAGTAAATTTTCGCTTTCTAATACACAAGAAATATATTTCTTTCTCTTTTAAAGAGCAAAAAGTTTTGCCCTTATTTATAGAAAATATTCTTAATATTCCCGTTTAAAGCTACTTTTTCACTCGTTTTTTCAAAAGGGACTAAAAAGGAGCCATACGAAGAAAAGTTAGTGAGTTAAAATATCCCTGCTGATGCTGAGCATATCCTGTGATTAAAATGCAAAACTCGAATGATGACTTTTATTTTCCATCTATAGTGTGTGTGTAGAGGGATCTCTACCTGTTTATCTAAGTTTTTTATAAAGTGTTCTTCTCTAAACGAAAAAGTTCCAACATTTTAATGTAAAACCAACATGGCCTCAAATTCGGAAGTACTCCCTGCCAATTAATTTTCGCTTTCTTATGAACATGAAAGACTAAAAAATGTTGCCCTTGTTTAAAGAAAAGAAACCCCCATTATATTTTCACTTGTAATATTCCCGTTTAAGGGCACCTTGTCCCCCTTTTTACAAAAGGTATTAAAAAATAACAAATAGAATAGCTACATATCCTAAAAAAATAATGCCCTTAGTTAACGCTAGAGGCGCTGCATTGTGCAAAACGCACAATAGCAGAGTTGTAAAAACGAAAAAAATTATATTAAATGATATGCAAAAATACGATACAAACATTTGGCAAATAAGCCCTTAAGTTGTTGCATTAGTGCAGCTCTTTAACAGGCAGATAAGTGCAGTCTTAACACAAAAGTGTTTAAAAAGAATTAAAATTTGTTGTGAAACATAATAATGGGTTCCAAGGATAATCAAATGCTTTATTTTAGCACTTGTGTGTGTGTGTGTATGAGTATAAATAAATCCTGCCAACTATGAGAAAGATTTAAAAGCCATTTTTGAGTGAAGATATTTGCATTAAAATATGTTCCTCAAATTCTATGTCATCTTATTGTTGTCATTATAAAAGCAATTTTCTTCATTTACTAAACTAAATTTAATTATCTTTCGCTTTCCAGTTCTGGACTTTTAACAATGACACCAAACAAATACGTCACGGCTCTTCAGACAAATGTTTGGCAATAAACGAAAAACGTGATAAGGTCTTGATGGAGGAGTGTGATCGCAGTCGTTTAAGGCAGCAGTGGCGTTTGGAAAACTATGATCCCTCGAAATTGTGAGGTTATTTTTTTGGGAATGGTACCCAATTTATACCAACTTCCCTGTCACATTACAAAAATTGGATATAGCAAAATAAATATATAGTTAACAATTAAATAATGCAAACTATCAAGCAACATCAATTGTTGGTTTGTCGTCATTGAAATGAGAAATTGTGCAATACTAAGAGAAAAAAAATATATATATACATATATATATATTTAGTTTATAATAAATTACACAATAAATGAATGACTGTTGTAAATTAAGACAAAATCTTTTATATGTAACTTAAATTTGTTAATTTAACAAGCAATCTTTGTTAATGTAAAAACAAATAATATTAAAGAAATAGAATTTACATATTTAAAAGTCCTTTGAAATTGGTTAAGATTGCATTCAATGAAATTCTTTCGGGCATATAAATACATATATTGAATTGAATGCAATTTTGCCTCATTATAAATAATTTTCTGCCAAATTATGTTTTATTTATGTATTAAAATTTATGGTAGATAATAATTAAAATTCAAAACCTGTAAATAACAAAAGACTTGAATTCTGTATTTAATACTTTAACTAAAATTACTGAACTATTTTGGAATATTTTTGCATAAAATAATAACCTTGAGGAATATTATACTTTGTTTCCGCAAGTCCGCAAGGCGACTCATCTAGAAAATTTTTGTGAAATCACTAAAAAAAAATTGTGCTTTTCGTATCAATTTTCTACTCAAGTCGATGGTTCGTGTTGTGGAAACATGGGGTTAGTTTAATTTTAACTATTTTCCCAACAGAATATTTATATTTTCAGCATATTTTAATTATCGATAGTTGAAATTTCGGTTTTTTTTGTAACGACTAAATTTTTTTTTCAATTTTCAAAATCCATAACTAATATTTATTTTAAAGCTTTTTTATTATTAATAAATAAAATTTCTTAACTACCAAAATTATTTGAAAAAATTTTAGTTATCGATAACTAAAATTCGCTAAAAAAAAATGTTTCTTCTTTTTGTTAATTGCAATTTTTAAAAAAAATTTTAGGAATCTATAACTGAAATTAATTTAAAAAATTTTTTCGTTACCAATAACTAAAATGTTTAAGATATGGAGCCTTTTTTCGATTTTATCGTAAGCGACATGTTATCGAAAATAGACTTTTTTATTGAAATTAAAATTTGTTGAGAATTATCAAAATGCCAAAATTGTTGATAACTTTTATCGTAAGCGACAATTTACGTACAAAAATATATTTGAATATTTTAAAAAAACCTACTCCTGAAAAATTAAATTTTTGTCGCTTACGATTAAATCGAATTATAAGGCTCGATATATTTTAGTAATGGATAGCTACAACTTAAGCTGAAATGTATTTTTATCGATAACTGTTTTTTTATTTTATTTTTGTTATCGGTAACTAAATTTCTTAAGAAAAATTTTTTTTATCAATAACTAAGTTTTTTGGAAAATTTATTTTATAATCGATAAAGTTTATGCTGATTTTTTTTGTTATCGATAACTTAAATTTCTTAAAACTATATTTTAGTAATGGATGGCTAAAATGTATTTTTATCGATAAATAATTTTTCTTCCAAATTTATTTTTGTTATCGGTAACTAAATTTCTTAAGAAACATTTTTTATCGATAACTACATTTGTTGAGAAATTTATTTTAGGGTCTGTCCCACGATATCGACAAGACAAATGTTGTCGATAAATAAAATTTATGCTTATTTTTTTTACTATCGATAACTAAGATTTTTAGATATATTTAAGTAGTGGATAGCTAAAATCTAAGCTAAAATGTATTTTTATCGCTAAGTAATTTTTCTAAAAATTTATTTTCGTTATTGGTAACTTAATTACTTAGGAAAAAATTTTATCGATAACTAAATATATTGAGAAATTTATTTTATAATCGATAAATAAAATTTAGGCCGAATTTTTTTTTTTGTTATCGATAACTAAAATTTCCTACAGATACACATATTTTAGTAAGTAATAGCTAAACTTTAAGCCAAAATGTACTTTTATCGATAACTAATTTTTCTCAAATTTAATTTTTATCGGCCACTAAATTGTTTAAGAAAAAATATTTTTCAGAAATTAATTTTAGTTATCGACAACCAAAATTTTCATACCTCAATCACCGATATTTAAAATTTCATTTAATATATCGAGCCTTTTTTTGTCGATTTCATCGTAAGCGACATGTTATCGAAAATAGACTTTTTTAACGAAATTAAAATTTTATGGGCCTACCCATAGTTTAGAATTATCAAAATGCCAAAACTGTCGATAGATTTTAAGATACGGTCTGTAAAATTTTATCGTAAGCGACAATATATGTACGTACAAAAACATATTTCAATATTTAAAAAAAAAGTCTCCTCAAAAATTAAATTTTTGTCGCTTACGATTAAATCGACTTACAAAATATCGTTAAAAAATTAGGTATCGTTAAGCAGAATTTCTTAAGAAAATTTATTTGTTATCGGTAACAAAAATTTCTAAAAACTATACCTATGGATAACTAAAATTTTATTAGGCATTTTTTTATATCGATAACATTTTAATTATCGATAAGTGGAATTTATTAAGAAGATAAATTTGTTATCGATAACTAAAATTTCATGAGGATTTTTTTTAGATATCGATAACTGCAAATCTTGGGAAAATTTTATGTTTATCAATAGATAAGTAAATTTTCCACAACATTTTTTATTCATAGACAAAATCTCTCCAAAAAATTATTTTATATTGTAATTATCGATAACTGAAGTTGTTAGGAATATATTGCTAATTATCAAAAACACAATTTCTTTCTTATTTTTTAAGCTGTTGATAAACATATAAAAAAATTTGGCTTTTATTAAGTCTTGATAAAAAAATCTTTCAAGTTTCCCTAAAAAGTTATAAAAAATTTTCTTTTATGTATTCGAAATGTTGAAGATGATGTAAAATATTTTTGAAATTTAAATCTATATATAATTGTATATAATATTTTAATTGAAAAATCTTATATTTAAGTATTAAATCATAAAAATACAACAAAATTATGTTTAGAGTATCATTATATAAAAAAAATTATTAGTAGTGTATAATTTAAGAGGTTAGTGATATCCTGTAAGCATTCCTGTAAAAAAAATTAAGAAAAATTAAAAGAAAAAATCCCTGAAAATATTAATTAGTTTTGATAAAACAAAACAAAAAGTATGAGTAAACATTCATTTAGGAAATTAACTAAAAGCACAAAATCTTGCCAAAAACAAATTGAAAAAAAAAATTTTATACTTTTAGAGTAGAGACTTTGTATAAACAAAAAATATATAATTCTTATAAAACTTCCATTGAACAGTTTAACTTGGTATCATTACACATATCAGTTTAAGCGCAAAATATTTATAAAAAAAAATAAGAAATAATAAATTGGCAAATATATTTTTTTTTTTTTTTTACTTTAACCTTTTTCTTATATTTTAACAGTTTGCATTCCATTATTATTAATTTTTACAAAATAAGCTTAAAAAAGGATTTGAAAGGAAACATTTGATTACGCGCTTAAGAATGTGCATTTAATTTTATTTAAAACTATTGTAAGATGTTTAAACAAAACAATATTTATATTTAGAAGAAAAAAAAAGAAAGAATGCTTTAATCTGACATATCCTGATTACAAATCGCTTTCAATAAAAGTTTTTTTTTTCTTTTCTTGTTATTGTTGCATATGGAAATAGTTAAAAAAACAAATACATACACAAAATCACTATTCAAAACATTTTATGGTTTTATTTTCATTAAAAATTGCTGGGAAATTGGCATCATGCAAGTGCATTTGAAACAAAAAGAAATTCTAATAATTTTGTAAAAATAAATATTGTTAGCAAAAACCTTTAAAAAATCTGAAAGTGCAAAAAGTCAATGTGCTAAAAACGAGATTTGTTTCCTATTTCTTGAAATCAAAGGAGCCGTATTTTTTTATTTAGAGAAGAGTTCATAGCTGCCTGCTAATCATGCATTCACTTCGTGTGACTCACCTTCTATACCTTTGTTCCTTGCTCAGGTTTGCGCCTTAGTCTGAGTTTGCACCAGGGTAAACTTAAACTTAAAATTCCATATCCAATGCAACTGTAAGGTTGTCGCACTTCTTCCAAAGTGACGAGCCCTGAAAGCCTGGGATCCACATGAGGCTAATATTAAACTGCTCTGCAGTCTCTATTAGGGACGATCGGCAGTTGAGGGCTATAAGCACATGATAGCGGCTTGACTATCAGTTTAAACGTTAATTTCGTTTGTTGAAGTGACTTGCAATCTCAACCAATCAGCCACCTTCTTGGTAAACATGCAGTGATTAGGAAGTAGCTTTGCAATACGAAGACCTAATGTCCCTGAGTAAGTTCTGTAACCCACCCACAACTACTTGAGTTTCGGAGTCATGCGTACTAGAGTTGAGCAATACTAGGATTTTTTAATAATGTTGCTCCTTGTGAACTTGATTTCTAAATCGCTGTTAAAACTGTGACTGTGATCACAGTTTAGCAATATTTTGTTTGTAGCAGTTCTGTTATTTTGACAAAATCTAATAAGAAGAGCAGCAGTGAAATTACAAAGTGACTGTGATCACGGTTTAACACATTTCAGCTCTTCTGCTTTAAAAGTATTTATTAGTCCACAATTTATCAAAATACTAATAAGAAGAGCGACAAGAACAAATAATTAGCAATGAACCCCAATCAAATATTGAGGCAGAGATAGAGTAAAATAGCAAATACAAAAATGTGAGAGCTCTACATTGTTGCCTGAAAAGACAATTTGACACGATTTCTCGACAAACGGTGAAGCTATAAAATAATATTCATGTGGTAGCTTTATTTGTTGTAAAGTAAGCATACAAAAACATTTACAGTTTGTATGAAAGAACTATATTTCCAGAACCTGTTACTTGATAAATTCAGTAACAGTTGTGATGCGTGATTTTTCAATCGCTGTGAAAAAGTAACAGGTTTCGAAAAATCGCTCATCTCTAATGCGTACCGTACAAACTACTTAACACTTCTTCTTCTTCGATCTGTAGTACCATTCCACCACACTTCTCGGTATAATATCCAGGGGGACTACTCTGTAATACGAAACGAAAGAAATTGCTTTCGAATTCAAAGTTTTTATTTTTTTTATTTATTTTTTTAACTAATACAACCCACGAAGCATTAAATATACAATTTCAAAAGCATTTTTTTTTAGTTTAGAATTACACAGTAGACCCATAGGTCTTGTAAAGGGAGGAGAGATTTGATCAATCCTCCATCGCCAAGCTTCAAGTTTCTCTATTCTGCAGCGACCTATGCTGTTTCCGCTCCACAGAGAAAAGCTACGAAGACGGTTTGCAGAGATTTTTGTTATCTCCTGTCCTACTAAATCTAATAGAAGCAGATGTAGCAGCATACCTTTGCATACGTAAGAGTAGTGCGAAGAGCACTAGTTGTATACTGTGAGGCAAGTCTTTGAACCTTGTGTAAAATTTATAGATACGATGATCACATACCTAAAAATTAGATGTACTATGGCCGTATAGATCCAGTGAACGAGTTTTAGGGTGAGACTACAACTTTTATTTTTGGATTTCGTGCAGAGATAAAGTTCAACAGTTGCTTTCTTCACCCTCTCTAGAATATTTATCTTCAAACGCAACTTGAGAATCCACAATGACACCGACATATTTTGCAGTATTTGTCACTTTTATTTCCGTGTATAAAAATGTATCAATTTATTTCTTTATAGGAATTTTTTAATGTTCAAATAATATCGAAGAATTATTTTAATATTTCATTTTTATTTAACGTTGTTGTTTATTTGTTGTTGGTTTAGCACATTTAGATGCATTTCCTTGCTGCAAAGCAACACATAAGTAGACATGAGTCTACTCTTGTGTTGCTTAGCAGAGACCGAATGCTTTTAGAGACGTGCCAAACTAACAACAAATAAATTTTTTAATATTCAATAATTTTATGCAACTCATTTCTTACAAAAATAACAATATTTAAGTCGTGAAAGTAATCCATTAAGTAGACATGAGTCTACTCTTGTGTTGCTTAGCAGAGACCGAATGCTTTTAGAGACGTGCCAAACTAACAACAAATAAATTTTTTAATATTCAATAATTTTATGCAACTCATTTCTTACAAAAATAACAATATTTAAGTCGTGAAAGTAATCCATTTCATATACACACATGTATTCTATTTTTGAGAGGTCGTGGTCGGTAGCCTGCCGTCGTTAATGTGTTTTAATGCATTATTATATCATAATATTAAAATACAGAATAGAATACAGCATAGTTACAGGCTCGCGTAGAAACATATCGTTACCTTAATATAGACAAGCTCTAAGACATTATTTTTTTTTAAATCGAGATTTTTGCATTTTTCGATACATTACACGTTCTTCTATCGAATTATTCAGAAAACTCAATTTCAAAAAAGAAATGCGTTAGGAGCTTTCTATATTAAGGTAACGATATGTACTTATGTACTCGTATATGCATAACTTAGGCATGCCAAACACAGTTTGAATATTAAACCTGCTAAATAAACAACTTTAGAGTTATAGTTCAACAAAAAAAAAAAGAGTATGTCTGTAATATAATAAATTTTATGATAAGTAAATAGAAATATGTGCCTTTTTTGTACGCTATAAACGATGTATGTATTGTAAATAAAAACTTCCACAATTAAATATAATTATATACTCGTATATAAGCTGCCTTATTCATAAAAAATATTTCTGTTTAATAACAGGTTTATATGAAACAAATTTTCTATGGAAATTTGATTAAAACCAAAATAATTTTTATGAATAGGGGCGGAAAATATAAAAACTGAAGCAGAGAATAATAAAAATTTTATTTTATTTAAGAATAATATCCGTATATGTACTAAACTTCTGTGACAAAAAAAAAGTTAAGTGAATAAAATTTATAATTTTAATAGTATTTCCAAAAATTAATTTTGCTACCTATTATAAAAACTACTAAGGCCTTATAAAAGCTTGAAAATTTTTTTATGAAAATCTGTTTTATAACCCCTTTTTTAAAGCCTTAATAATTTTTATAAATAAGGCTGAAGATTTTTATTGCAATTTTTTCCAATACTAATATTTTGTTTTATATTTTATTTTGTCATAAAGTTTAGCATACAGAGGTATAAATAAGAATACATGTAAAATTTCTCATATAATTAAAATTATTCATGGTTCACCTCAATTTGAGAGAAGTCAGAAATTTTTTGTTTTTTTATAACGAAATTAAAATTAATTCACTTTAATTGGCTGACCTTTATTATATGTATCTACATATATATATTTATATATGTACTCGTATGTATGGGAACTATTTTATCTGCTTAAACAAATTGTATATAATAAAATAAACTAATATACACACAAAAATGTACTTCATAAAATTAAAAAAGAGCCTAAAAATATACTGCATGAAATTTAAAAAAAGCCTAAAATGTGTTAAATAGAAATGTGGCATATTTAATGCTTCCACGTACATGTTGTTTGTTTCCTTATCTACATTTTTTTATTTGTTTATTGCAAAAATTAGTATTACTATAGTTTTTATCGGCATATCATTTACACCCAATGGCACTAACGCACATAAATAAAAATCTATAGAAATTATAAAAAAAGTATATGTATGTAAGCAAATGTATATAAACTTTTACATAACAAAAGTAAAACTAAAACTTAAAGGCCTTATTCGCAAAAAAAATAATTTTGGTGCACAAAACGTTTAAAAGAAAGAAATTTCCATATAAAATTGTGAACCTTTTGTAATAGCGCATTTACATTGTCTCAAAATCTAGTAATTACGAGATTCCGAGCTTAATCTAGTTGCGTTTTACTAGATTCCCTATACAAAACAAAACCTTATTTTTCAATAGATTTGTAGGAAATCTACTAAAAATCTAATATTTTTATTTATTTTTTGCTACCCTGTACATCATAATTTATATAAGAGGTGAGTGAATTAGCTACGCTCTACACAATTTTCTATTGAAGGTGTGTAATGAGCTAAGTCGGCATTTTTTCGTTAAAATTTAAGGCTAAATTTCAGACAAAGGATTTGGTCAAGGATACAAAATCTTGGAAAATGTCAAAAAAGCTTAGTGTAAACGATATAGATTTCGTTAAAGATTTCTAATCAAATATACTAGATTTCGAGACAATATAAATGTATAAGTATAAGTAAAATTTTTTTATGCATACTCTCGAAAGTGTGTAATTGAAGGCTAAGGTAAAGACAAAAATTGTTGCCTATTTTAAGGCAGTTTTTTTTATATAACTAAAAATAAAACTTATCAACTGCGTTATTCATAAAGAAATAAATTTTATAAAACAACTTTTTTATGGAAAACTCTTGTAAATCAAATATATTTTTATGAATAAGGCCTAAAATATTTTATAAATGAATAATAATAAAATTTTGTAAAAATTCGTAAAATTTCGTTTCTAAACGTTTTAAATTAACGAAATTTTAATAACGAAAATTCGTTTCAAAAATATTTTGTATTTAAAAAAATCGTTTGTATTTACAAAATCTACCCTTAAGTTACGCTACAAAAAATCAAATTTGTACGAGAATGAAATCTGAAACATATTAAACTTGTTTGAAAGACGAAAATTTTAACTAGAATGCTAAAATCAATCGGCCATGTTCTGTAAACCAGATCCGAGTAAATTTCTTGTTTTTCTCAGACATGATGAATTAATTTCAGATATGATATTTCAAACTCTAAAAAAATAGAAAACTACAAAAAAGTCTGAAAAAACTTCGCTATTAGTGATTTAATTTTTCTAAATCGAGCGTTTTTTAAATTGAATCGATTTGCAGAACAGCCTTTAGAAGTAAATAAAAAACTATTTAAGTAAATAAAAAACTTGTGCATACCGTTAGGAGTGGCAGAAAGAATTTAAAATGGTGTATACTCCTGGGAGTTATAAAATTAATAGATATTTACTTTATTTCGTTTCAAATATAAAATTTTTTCATTTTCATACAAATTCTGCAACAGGTCTGAAGATGAAAAACATTTCATCACATTGATTTAACTTGTTAGTTTTAAAGTTAAATTGCTGAATTCATGAGCAAAAGCATTTTTTTTTTATTTATTATTATTTATCTCAAAAAAAAAATAGTTAACCTTGTTAGTAATAAAAAAAAATCTTAAAAATCGCATAAAAATATTAAACCATGCAGAAGAAAAGTATAATAATTATTTAAGCATTGAAACCAGAAATAAAAATGATTTTTAAACAAAATATGATGGTGTTTTTTATTTCTTATGTATATGTACAAAATTTCCCTGCTGAATAGTAAATAAAGAGCTGAAACCACCTTTTTTACAAATTTAAACAAAAAGCCAAATATGTTTATAACAAGCTAATTTATTTACACTGAACGAATATCTCACGCAGACAGATCAAAAGACTAAAGCCGACTAAACTTCTATAACAGCCTCGTTGTAATACCAAAAAATAAACCTGCAGAATTCAGTTTAAAATTGAGGCCACTTTGAGAGTTCTCTTTTTATATTAATATTTTCAATCAACGTTTTTTTTTATATTTATTTAAGTAAGTTTCTTAATAACATCATTAATAAGAAATTTGTTCTTTATATGTACACTTATTTTTTTTATTTGTTTTTCTAACTAGGCCTGAATTTGAATTTGAATCAATAAACCTACAATTAAATATTTTTCAATTAAATGGAAATTCATTAGTCAAGAAACCGTTGAACCGAAAAGTGTTATTTGTTAAATAAAATTATAAAAAAAAATTAAATACTTGTTTAAAAAAATTTCATTATAATAATTATTTTTTATTTAAAAATATCCTACACAAAAGGAAAAAAGCAAAAAATATTTAATTTATAAATAAAAAATTTAAAAGCTTACAAATAATCAAGTGAAATGCCTGAAACCACTAAAACGACCGACCATGCAAAACATAAACCAATAAAATCCTTTATTAGTTTTACCTAAACAGAAAACAGTTGTGCAAAGTGTTTGAAAACTTAAAATTATAATAAATATATGCAATTAAAATAAAATACATCAGCGCTACATATTTTATATATTATTTAGCAGGAAGAAAATCTAATTCAACTTACACAAAAAAAAACAATTAAAAAATTAATATATTGAATTAAATTTTTTAATTGCTTCAATTAATCCAAGTGCAAAAACACATGCAGGATTAGTAAAGAGCAAACAACACAACGGCAAGACTGTTGTAAATTAGGGATGGTAAATTTGAGCTTTCATTACACACAAAGCTTTCAACAAATTGTAGTACGATGAATCAAAACAGTTTACATATTCCATTTACATTGAAAAATATAGTGCTGAAAATTACAGCAATTGACACGACGCACAGCGGACCAAACAAAACTGTGGCGGTCTGCAAAGACAGCACGTTGTTCCGTTCTGCTAGTGTTTGTCATAAGAATTTACAATGTATCTTTAGTGCAGTTTGTTCCTTAACAATTATCACATATAATTTGGCTTACAGAGCGCGATACGAACTTTAGCCTAATCGAATTATGAACAAAGAAACAAAATAATTAAAAAATTGTACATATGTAAACGATAAATGAAAATTTATTTCAAGCTTTAAACAAATACTCGTGAATGAGACATGAAATCCTAGAAACTTTCTTCTAAAGACTAAAGCATTCCTAGTTCGTTTAATTCGTCCTGCCAAGCAACACAAACCAAACATGACTTTTAAATGGCGTCGAAATTCCACTTCAATAGTGAAAATTATTGCAGCTTTAACAATCATTTGGTTATTTGTGGCTGGAATTTTTACCCACCTCGATGACTTGCAATACGAAAATTTCAGCAAAAAATGGAATATTTTAAACAGTTTTGCCAACAATTCATTCGTAGATTTCGAATTAAAACAGGTTGATGATGTGGCGAACGTAAATGAATCAACAATATTGAGTCATGGAAAATCAGAAGAGAATAGAAATGATCAAACTGAACATGCGGCCCATGATGGTAAGTAAGTGCATATAAGAAACTGATTAGATTATGTTTTATTTAGCCAGGTATCTTATAAATAAAAGTAGGCCACTCAATGTTTTGTCGTACACTTTTAAGTATTTTATTGTCCACCACGTTGATGAAACGCAGGTGGTTTAAAAAGTATTTTCCCCCATAAAAATCTTCAAAATCCCATAATTTTCCCGAATACCGCACAATACACAAAAAACGTGAAAATACCGCAGCGGCAATGCCAGAGGCCGAACAAGTTCTTCCGGCTTGTGCGTATGTACGAGTAAGTCCAAGCTAATATCATAAAACCTTCATGTTTAGTGATCTTTATTTACCACATAAACGGTTCAAGGTTGAACTATATGTAAAAAAGTCAGCTAATGTAGCAATGGTAAAGTAAAAAAATAAAATACGTATTGATTATTGAGTTCTTGTTTCAAATTTCTCATTAGTTGTTTTACGAAATCTTTGATTTGCATTAGCAACAGTGAAATGAGCAGAGGACCCAATAATCAATTTCAATGTATTTTTATTTAAAAATATTTCGACATACTCTTGCCATCATGTACAACAACCTTTATGTGTTGCTAAGTCTTGCCAACCGATAAATAACACCGTTCTCGAACAATCTTGCAGAGTCTTTCCGAATGCTCTATTTCCCTCAATTTGAATGTCTCAGCAGTTGTTTTATGCTGGCATCTTTGTGATTAAAGTGTTGCACTTTATTGTGTTTGTTACACATAGATTAATTTCGTAACAATCACCCTTATTGCGTATGTCGAGTCGTATATTCGTCTACGACAATTTCGTACTAGATTAAAGCACACGTATACAAGTTTTCTTTAAGCTAGGACAAAACTCTCATAGACGAATATTCGACTCGGCAAACGCAATACGGGTGAATATCTTCGTTTATACGTGTAAGATGTTGATAGAAAGTTGTTTGATTTTTATTTTTTTTTTACTTAATTAATTAGTGAGTAAAATTTTTATTTCAGAAAGAGATGATTTGTCTATGGCCTCTATACTCAAAGATGCACCCGGTCAATGGGGTAAACCAGTTATTTTACCCACAAATATGACTGCCGAAATGGAAAAAGCCGTCCGCGATGGCTGGTTAAAGAATAATTTTAATCAATATGCTTCTGATATGATTTCCGTACACCGAACTGTGCCAGATCTTAGAAATCCTTTGTAAGTAGAAAAACAACAGAGGGAGAGAGAGAGAGAGGAAGGGAGAAATATATGGCCGTTATATACAAGGTGGGCCAAAAGAAGTCATCCGATGTTGTTTGGCTCTCAATTTTTTTTTCTATGTAAATGAAAAACTTCGATTCTGTTTTTTGATTATGTTTATTTCAACCTTTAAAATTTTATTGGTCAAGTCTAGAAGATAATATCGGCCAAATGGGCGCCGTCACAATTGATTGCTCGTTTTATGGCATTTTGCATCACTTCGGCTAGAACTTCAGGCAACAGATTCTCGCACTCGTGTCGAATGTTGCCCTTGAGGGCTTAGAGGATCTCGGGCTTATTCACGTAAACCCCACAAAAAAAGTAGGGAACGGTTAAATCGGGCGATCTTGCGGGCCAGTGTAAATCGCCAAAACGAGAGATGAGGCGACCCGGGAACGCCACGAAACGATTATTCCTCGTTCTTGGGGAGTGTATCGCTCTATGGCTTCTTCACTTGTATTCTACATCTGTCTAGTTCACAAATGTTAAAACAGATTCTAATAGGGTGATTTCTTTTGACCCACCTGGTACATAATTGTAGATAGAAGAGATATGAAAAGTTGTTCTTCAAAGAAAGGCAATTTGTTATTTCTTTTTTGTTAAATAAAGTTGTCTAATCAGGAAGTAAGAAGTAAGAAATTACTGCCTGTTCAACGATGTCGCAAGAAAATCGAAGCGATCGAAAAAGCCAGTCGCTCGATTTCGAGTCAATTTGGATTCAACAATGTCGATAGTGATCAGGCAATGAATGCCTACTACTATTACTAGGTGTTACCTTCTTTAGGAAAGGGATAGTGATAGAGAAGACAAGTGGTGAAGGAAGAGATAGAGGAAAGCTTCATTCTTTTTACAACTCTGTTTTTGCACGTTTTTAATAATGCAGTGTTGCAGCGCCTCTGGTGTTAAATGAGGCGTATTAAATTTTTGAAGCTGTGATTAGTAGCAATTTTATTGGTTATTTTACTTCGCCGATGATTCTGCTACACAACGAAGGAGGGCGCTCTGATGTTATATTAGGATTAGTATCTGCTGAAGTCGGTATAATTCAGTGACCACTGACTATGCCTTCATCACATGCACTTTCCTACAACAACTGATACAAAGGGACACTAATGTACATGAGAAAAATGCGTGGTGTTGTTATTTGATGACTGTCTGATACCGGGCTCGAACCCACGACCTTCGTCTTCGTAGTCAACGTGCTAACTACTTCAGCCAACGCCACCCTCATATATATGTATATATAATAATTATTATTATAAATATTCCATAAATATTTGTTTTATATAGCGGAGAGCTTAATGGGTTAATGGCCATGCCATTCCGTAATTGCATCCAGAGCATCACAAAAGAACTGTGAAAAATGCAGAAACTGACGCCGCTCTCTTTTAATTCTTATTTCCATTCCGCTCTCTTCTCTATCGCAAACGATCGACTGAATGAGTTCTAAACAAGTCGACTTTGTTTTTTTTTTATTGTGTTGTCCAGTGTAATAAGCGATCACAGCTCTTGTTATTAACATTTTGAAAATAATATTTCTTCAAACATTTTATGTTATTTTATAAAGATGTAAGAAGCCGGGACTTTATCTCGAAGATCTGCCAGCCACTGACATAATTATTTGTTTCCGCAATGAAGCGTGGTCCGTACTGTTGCGTACGGTACACTCCGTTTTGGATCGATCACCAGAACACTTGATTGCCAATGTAATACTGGTAGATGATTTCTCAGATATGCGTAAGTATTCGAATGGAAATTCAGAAAATTTTTTCACATAAATTTAAAACTTTAAAGGTATTTTCTGCAATACGAGATTTTCGGCATAATGATAATGTTGCACTAAGACCCCTTTCGCACATGTAAAGTTTACTTTGCAAAGTCTTGAGATTGTAGAAGAGAAGAGAGACAAAACAATGAGAGTGAGTATAGACTTTGATGTACTCGCAAAGCTTCTTTGTTTTTCGTTAGTTTCTTTTTTTCCTCTTTATTATGTGTACATAGAGTTATTTTGTGCTAAAGTGAAAGTTTGTCAAAGTAAACTTTACATGTTCAGAAGTGGACGAAAGTTTAAAAGAAAATTTAAGAGAATTTCGCGTGTAGTAAAGGCTGGTACTCACTATCCTACTTAGGCGTTCGACTTTTGAGAAAATGCCACCCTAATCTAATGGGTTGTTATTGTCTTTTGAAATGTTTCATAAGCTCCCTTACATCAAGGTTGCATTTTAAGTCGAATGATTATGTAAGACACTGAGTAACCAGCCTTAAAGGAGCGATATTTTCTTTTTCCTTACTTCTTTTTTTTAGCGCATACAAAAATACAGTTGCAAGAGTATTTTTCTGCCTATACCAAGGTAAAAATTTTACGTACAACAAAGCGTGAAGGTTTAATACGCGCCAGAATAATCGGCGCACGTTATGCCACAGCGCCGATACTAACATATTTAGATGCGCATTGCGAATGCACTGAAGGTGAGTTTTCTATCTTTTCTTTTCTAAAGTTCCCAAATCATCTCAGATATGCCACTAAATGCGTTTCTGAAAGGTCTGTCCGGAACAACATTTCTATATAAAGGAATACTAGTAAAACATCACAATTTTTTATTATAATGGAGACAAATTTTAGCAAGAAATTCTTCTGGAAACTTGACTTTATTGCCATTGAAATTTCTAAAGTTCCAAAATTATTACAAGTGGGACACAAAATCTGCTCTTTAAAATTATTGCATTATTTGTTAATTTTTCGTTTTTAGGGTTCCGTTATACCAAAATTGAAAAGGAAGGAACTTTATTGTGTTCGCTACAATGTCCTTACGTCCGTCTGTCTGTCTGTCACAGACTGTTTATTCGAGCTACGGAAATTTTCAGAGAATGTGTAAAACTTTGGCCGCTAATATTTGACAGTTAAAAATTAATGGGTGGTCTAAAGCGAGCAACGAAACATTTTGAAGTCCTAATGTAATATACAATTATTTTTTATATACACTTGAGAAATTTTCAAAGTTAGTGAATTCTTATGCAGACTACACCAATTAACAAAAATTAAAAAAAATTTATATTAAATTGTATTCTATCATTTAACGTAATTTTTACGATGTAATTTTGACCACTTGCTGTAACTTAGAAAACGTAAGAGGCAAACTCTTGAAATATTCAAAAACGCTAATGCTAAAAAATCCCAAAATTAAATAAATGCCCAAACAAAAATCGCCAAAATGAAAAATACACTTAAATGAAAAATATCACAAAAAATAAAATAAGTCGCTCAAATGAAAAAAATAACCAAAAAAAAACTAAAAAATAATCGCCAACACGAAAAAGGCGCCAGATTAAAAACTCGATAAAACTAAAAAATATGTATTGAAAAAGAAAAATCGCCAAAAAAAAAAAGCGAAAATACCAAACGAAAAATCGCCCAATAAAATCAATCTATAAAAACCGAAAAATGATCGCCAAAACGCAAAAAAAAAAGCGACAAAACTCAAAAAATCGCAAAAACTAAAAATATGTATTGTAAAAAAAATCGCCAAAAGGCGCAAAAATCGTAAAAAAGAAACAAGCACCGTACGTGTGCGAGTTAAAGTCGAACTTTACTGAATTTATTTATGCTTTGGGCCGCTTTTTTCATTAACTGTTTGGTATGGTGCTAACGCGCCATTCCTAGATTTCATCTGCGAAATAATATTCATCAATTTTACCATCACTGTTAAGTTGACTCTGCTAATGCTGTTGGTTTTTGTCTCTGCTAAATTTAATTTACATTTCGTCGGTTGGTTATTGGTTTGCTGCAGTCATAATGTATTTTGAATATACCGTGCCGCAAACCAATAACCAACCGGCGATTTATGAATCTTCACACACATCTTTGAAGGAGCGCATCACAACTTATTTCCAATTTTAAAACCGATGCGTTTCTTAAAACGATTTCTATCCTCTGTTTGGAAATTATTTGCTTATGCACATATCGAGCCAAAACCGTCAAAAAAAGCTTAACCGACTAATTTTTTGGATCTCGTTTTATTTATTTTTTTACGTAAACCCATTATCTACGATCGCAAATGATCGATTTGGGTAAAAAAATTAAGTTCGAACATTTTGTTGCTTAAGCTTTTTTGGAGGTTATGGCAAGATACGAGTATGTTGCACATTTGAGCTTTTTATGCAATATATTTTTATATTTGACACAATAGGTTGGCTGGAACCACTATTGGATCGTATTGCAAGAAACTCCACCACCGTTGTGTGTCCTGTTATCGATGTTATCGATAAGACAACATTCAAATACAATTATTTATCAAAACCTGTTATTGGAGGTTTTAACTGGAAGTTGGTGTTTCGTTGGGTTGAGGTGCCAGCAAGGGAAAAGAAACGTCATAAGGTAAGAAGCTATTTATTTAAACAGTTCAATATACATACATATTTGCTTACACCAATGTAAATGATAAAGCTAAAATAAGGTCCAATACAGGAGCAGCTCTTTTTTGAAACCATCCAGTAGAACATTTGTTTCTTAGTAATTTGTTTTTTTTATAAAGCTAAAATTTATTTTGTAATTTTTAACATTCTTTTTTTTTTTTTTGTCTTTCATCTATTACAGTCTCCAATCGAACCTCTTCATTCACACACCATGGCGGGTGGCTTATTTTCAATAGATCGCAAATTCTTTGAATGGCTCGGTTTTTACGATCCCGAATTTAAAATTTGGGGCGGGGAAAATCTAGAATTATCATTTAAGATCTGGATGTGTGGCGGTACATTGGAGATCGTGCCCTGTTCTCATGTGGGTCATGTATTTCGGAAGAATGTAAACATGGTAAACTATTGTAGAGTAAGATACATTTTTACAGCCTTATTCATAAAAAATATTTCAGCTTTATTAAGCTCTTATTTGACATATTTCTATGGGAAATTTGTCAAATAAACCTGTAATAAATCTAAAATATTTTTTATGAATTAGACCATTAAAATTTAAAGCAATAATTTCGAAACTTAAATTTCTGGCTCATAAGTGAAAGCCCCCCCTATGCCATCTGTGGTATTGGGATAACTATTTTTTATTTTTTTTTTTTTTTTGTTTTGTAGCCTGAGGGCAAAGACTTTACTGCACGCCAAAGGAATTCCATACGTTTGGCTGAGGTCTGGATGGATGATTATGCCAAATATTATTATCACATTATGGGTATTGATAACAATAAAGCAAATTATGGTGATGTCACGGAACGCAAAAAATTGCGGTAAGATTTCAATGCACATGCTTAATTGTGAAACAGAACTGTGCCTTGATGAGGTTTTGAGCAGAAAGCAGTCGTGAGATAGTATCTATTAGAAGTGTGCGCAAGCTATGAAAAAGTGCACAGTATTGTATTTTTTTCACGAGCGAATATTGTTTGTAGTGGTAAAAGTAATTGAGTGCGAAGCAAAAATAGAGAACAAGGAAACAAAAAACACACAAAACCATTGTACAACAGTTGAATGGACAGTTGTGTCAAGTGTGCAATATTTTTATTGAACACTTCATAGTGCACCATACTTCATTTCACAAACGCAAAATTTCATAAAATATTAAGTGATAATAAAACTTTTTACTTTTATATCCATCGTCAAAGACATTATTTTTATACATATTTTATTTTTTAGAGCCTTAAATTAATAAATTATAAAACTTAGAACAGTATCTCATGCGAACTAACACGCTCAAACAATCTACGTTGTTTGTTTTTTCTTTTACACCATAGATGTTCAGCCCATACAACTATTGTTTGAAAAAAATTCATACACATTTGTTACGCTCTTTTAAAAACTCATTCATTCATCGTTGAGCAAGCGACGAAAACACATGCGTCGGAGTATCGTCATTTTTTTCAGGAATTTATTGAGCATTGTTGTTGGTTTTTGTTGAACAAAGCACAGTAAACACACACGATTCAATTACAATTGAACACACAAAAAACAAAGTAAAAAAATAAAAGCTACACGTCTACGAAATGAGATGTGAACGGTATTTTATGATAAATGATGCTTTTCATAACATTCAATGCCTTTTATGCTACAAAATATTTAAGGCTGGAAATGAAAACGTTTTGAAAATACATTTTTATTCATATCATTATGAAATTTGTTTTAGGTGTTTGCCAATATGTTTGCTGGGAGTTAGGGTTGCGAGAGCGAGCGCTAATACATCTCATTTTTATTTTTGATCATCTATGTTTTACACATACACATATTTTTACACTTGAGTGCTCATTTTACAATTGTCATTCGGTGTGCACTAGTGAAATATGCTTCGACACTACAATAACTAATGCCCTCGCTTGGCATATAAACAAATGCTGTTGCATACTTTTGATAAAATTGAGCACCAGTTTCAGTGTTCTCATAAAATCAAGAGCACCAAAAAGAGAGAACAATTCAATAATGTACAACATGAAGATTAAGCAAGCAAACATCTTGTGCTCACCACTAGTATCTATTTCATTTTGACAAGAGACTTTTCTTATGCTCTCACTTTGAAGCACGTGGACACTAGACATAAAATTAGCTTTAAAATTTTTCGATTATATGATTTTATTTATAAATATATAATATTACATTTTCTTAATACTCTAACTTCCTATAATACACACACAAAAAATTTTATTTAAAAATATTGAGCTGTCATAGCTTTTCTCAATATCCCTTTTAGATATACAAAAAATCAACTATCGTATTAACCAAATTAATGAAATAACTCTGTACTCGGTAACACTGTTTTTCGTGTTAGTAAAAAAATGTGAGTGTATTGAGTTTTTTCACTTGCACTTGCATGTGGCCACGGAGAGTAAAATTAGTTCAATTCTGGATACCACGATGTTAACTTTGCTATTTATACATTAAACTTACACTCTAACTAACTGACTCTGACTCACGGAATCTTACGTATTTCCCTTAGCAACACGCATCACCCTACTTAACACAAAGCTTCCAGAAGAACGTTAACAATGTCCACAAAGTCTCACCACTTTCAACAGTCTCTCAATACGAGCTGTCAATGTTGTCATTACTTTGAAGGAAATGACGATGGTGAAAATGTGCTGACTCGCTTTTGACTTTGTCACCAGTACTACTCTCTAATTATTTCCCATACAATACCTTGTGCTATAGAGATCTAGAATGTGCTTGTCATTGAAAATCTACTAGCGACACTAAAACAGTTGACTAGGTAGTGACTACGTAGTTCTTATGGGAACATTTCTATACTTTAAGTACATACAAATTTATGTATATTGACAAGTTGGTGACAAATCCACCACAAATACACGACATCTGTTTTCTTTCTTTCTTTTATACTTGTACATAGAAGAAAACTTGTAGACAATTTAACTAGTGCAATTGTCACTAGAATTTGAGTGCTGACATATGGACACTGGCTCCAGTCTGACTGCAGGGATGTTTGTGTTTCTGTTGGTTTGTGTGTATGTACGTTGACAATAGAACGTCATTGTGTATTCTACAATGTTTAACTGTACAGGTTGTGATACACCATCATACACAGTCGTGCGATTTTTGAGAAACTACAACCCTTGATGATGGAGTTTATGAAAATTTTCAAAAGACAATAACAATTCATCAGATCATTGTTGTATTTTTTCGTAGATCGTGCGATTGTATAGATTAGTGAGTCACGGCCTCAAGTTGTTGCTGTTTGTGTCTGGCGTCTGCATCGCTTTGTATGTTTGTATGTTTGTGTGCTTGTGTATTTTATATTTTTATCTTATTTTTAAGACGCTCATGTGAGCTTAGGCCAAATGTAATTTTTTTTTTCACAATTAAACTACTTTTTTTAAGCCTTAGGTCTTTATATACAAATTTTTATTTTATTTCTTCACATGTTTAGCGAACGTTTGGGTTGCAAGAGTTTCAAATGGTATTTAGAGAATGTCTATCCCGAAATGTATGTTCCAGATGATCCTGTTGCTTATGGCAAGGTAAAATATTCCACTGCAAATTTTACATATACAAATTAAATAAATTTATCGGGGATAGTGATCAAAACTTCACTTGATATTTAGGGCCAATATCACCAACTTATTTAAATATCAATTCATATTTAAAAGTAATTTTTCCATACAAAAACTAATAAAAATTTACATTTAAATATGAATTGATATTTAAACAGAATTGGTGAAATTGGCCCTTAGAAAGCTCTAGCTAACCACTCTATTGACCTTAATTAGCTTAAAATCGTGTTTTACATATATATGGTGTTTTTTATTGAGGTATAGAACTTTAAGTTGGCATCACTTTTTTAACTGGCGGCCATTTTGTCAGCTGTCAAGTGATTAATATTTAGTTTGGTTTGCCATTTCATCATGAACAGGTTGACAAAAGAACAACGCTTGCAAATCGTGCAAATTTATTTCGAAAATAATGGTTCAGTTCGCGAAGTTTACCGCAAGCTCCGTCCATTTTATGGTCGACATAATCGTCCATCAGAGCAATTAATTCGGTTAACCTGTCAATTGGCCACCAAGATCGTGTGATTTGACACCATTGGATTATTTTCTTTGGGGATATGTGAAGTCGCTCGTCTACGCCAACAAACCAGAAACATTGGGGGACTTGGAAGCCAACATTCGTGGCGTTATTGCCAACATACGTCCCCATATGCTCGAAAAAGTGGTTGAAAATTGGACCTGTAGAATTGGCTTTATTCGAGCCAGCCGCGGCGGCCACATGCCCGAAATCATATTTAAACGTTAATGGCATAAAATTATCCTTCCAATAAAGCCAAATTGATGGACATTAAAACGATTTTCTTGTGTTTTATTTCAATTCGAAGTTCTATACCTCTAAAAAAACACCCTGTATATATATATATATATTATTTCTGTTACAAACAGATCAGAAACTTGGCGGCTGCTGCTGCCGCTGGCGCTGGCGCTGGCACCTGTTTGAGTTCACCAACTAGTGCCAAAGAGGAAGTGGACTTGTCTCCCTGCAGAAAACGAAGTGAAAACCAGGTTTGTATGACATCAAAAATATAAACCACATTTTAATAGTTTTGGTCCCATTTCCCATTATTTATTTATTAATTTACAAAAACAAAGAATCGTTTTAGGGCATTTTTAATTTTTGGATAATTTTTATTCTTAAATGAAATATTAAAAATGACTTCAAAATAAATAGGGAAAATTACCCCAAACTAAGATACAAAAGAGATCCCAAAAACCAGGAAAAATTACCACAAAATCAGTGTTGTTGTTGTTTTCAATAGAAAATTGTTGGGCCGTTTTTTATTTTCGGTTTGGAGCCAGTTTTTCATGGAATCTTTTCGTATTTGTATTCTTTTATGTTTGTGCTTGTTTAAATGAAAAATGTAAAATGACCCCAAAATACGAGTACATATGGAGGAAACGGCCCCATATTAATGGCATTTTCTTTTCTAGGATAGAATGTTACATTTATTGCACTTTTCGATGAAAATAGAGATTTTATTAGAAATTATTGTATCACCTCTAAATTTCTATTTTTTCATATTAAAAAATTAATTAGTTAAAAATTTTTGTACTTTTTCTAGAAATGAAAACGCCATAAAATAAAAAAATATTAAGAATGGCCAAAAAAACAGTAAAAATTTTTCCAAAACTGGTGTCTTGGCTGTTTAAAAAAAAATGTTTGGGCCATTTTTCATTTTCGGTTGGGAGGCATTTTTTTCATGACATTTTTTCGTATTTGTATTTTTTATGATTGTGCCTGTTTTATTGCCGCATCTCTCAGTACTGGATTTTCACTAAAACTGGAGAAATACGTAGAGATTGGGATTGTATCGATTATTCAGGACAAAAAGTTATCATCTTACCTTGTCATGGTTGGCAAGGCAATCAGGTAATTGTGCAATATATGTAACTAATATCTTTTGTTTAATTCTGTTATAGAATGTAAAGAAGATCATAAAAAATTTTAAATAACGTGGAGTGCGTTAATCAGTCTATTCACGACGATTATAATCTTTGGATTAGGAGGCGCACAATTAATTTACATCGCACTTTACACAAAGACCTAAAGCTGCATTTCTATAAAATTCAATGGCACAGAAAAATGTTTATCCTATTAACACCTTTAATTGAAAAAAAGAACTACAAATAATCAATTAAAATTTTAATTGAATCAATTAATTTTTTATTTAAAAATTTAATTGATTAAAAGTTGAATCAATTAAACTTTTGCTTAAAAATTTAAACTCTGGGGGTCTACTGTGTAATTCGAAACGAAAGAAAAAGCTTTCGAAGCATTTTCTTTTGAATCGAATTACAGAGTAGACTTCCTGTTTCCACAACCCAGACGGTCGAGTTGAGTATAAAGTTTATATGAAAAGCACTAATTTGTTTGAATAATTTTCATAAAAAAATTTTCGACGAGTCGACTGTCTGACTTTTGGAAACAGGAAGTTAATTGATTAAAAGTTTACTTAAAAGTTTAATTGATTAAAAAGTATAATTGCCAAAAATTATATATTGAATTGATTTTTGGTTTTCTTTTTCAATTAAAGGTCTTGATTGGAGAAATATTTTTTTTTGTGTGATGCAAGTACTAAAACTCCAGGAAAATTTTTATTTCTCTGGAAAATTTAGCTGCATGACATAAATTGGCCTACTTAGAGCCTATTGCACCAACTTATTTAAATATCAATTCATGTTTAAGTCATTTTTCCATAAAAAAAAAGTTAATGAAAATCGACATTTAAATATGAATTGATATTTAAATACAGTCTAGATTTTTTGCGTGAGGTTATGTCAAATGTAAAGTTTACGCCGATAAACCGACCTTCTTGGCGCTTTTAAAAGAAAATATCCAGTCTAACTGGCGAGATGTCATAAAAAAAATTTCAAATTGGAAATATGTTAATAGTTTCACAGAATATTTTAAATGTTGTGGATTTTTATAAATAAGTTTTTTTTATTTGTTTTAATATTTTCAGTTATGGACTTTTGAAAGCGACACCAAACAAATACGTCACAATTATTCCGGCAAATGTATGGCGATCAACACAAAAAGGAATAAAGTGTTGATGAAAACTTGTGATCGTAACAGTTTAAGGCAAAAATGGAGCTTGGAAAACTATAATCCCAAAAAATTGTGATATTTCGCAATAAATAAATGGAAATATCAAGAAATATACGGTTTTTTATAAAAAAAAAATAAATATTTTTGCTTTTATTTGAAAAAAATTTATTTTACAAACATTTAAGGGGTAATGCCATTCAGGACAAACAGAATCATATTTTTACTAAATTAATGAAATTAAAATTAACTGCAAAATTTTTATAATTATAAGCCTGACTTCACCTTAAAATGATTGTGCTGCCTTACGAACACAAATCCATTTTTATTTTCTGTAATAAATCATATTTAAGCAGGTATTCGACTATTCGCTTTAAAAATATATGTACAACAATGCTGCCTCATTCCTTAATTTACCATAAATGTCATTAATTTCATTACCTTGCACTGCAAATATGCATACAAATTTTAATTTTCCCCTTCAAAGTACATACGAGAATACATGCAAATGTGACGCTTGAACTGAAAAAATCATCAGTACTATTTGCAAATCTTTAGACAACAAAGCTTTCTGTTGGAAAAAATAAAGTTAAAAGTATCCGACACAATATAAGATTTTTCAAAAAATTAAAAATAAAAGAAATTTTATGAAGGAAACAATAAATAAAAAAATATACTATGAAGGTCTAGTGTGAGATAAGACGCGAGAGAGAGAGAGAGAAGAAACTTAATGGCCACTTTCACACAAATAATTACAACTACACTGAAAAAAACTACAAAACATATTTTAAAAGCTTCTAGCAAATAAACTTAAAAGAAGTGTAGCCAACTCAAATAAAAATTTACAAAAAAAAAATATTCAAAATTAAAATAATTTTAACCAAAAATGAAATTTAGGTTGTGCCGTTCTCATGTTTTAAATGTTTTTCAATTCATATTTATAACAATGATTTTGCTCATGGTCTATTTGAGTTTTCGGCACAATAAATTATATAAGGCCGAAAATCTGGCTTTCAACGAAATTGAAGGTAAGATGTTAATTTTTTTAGTCTCGAAAAACTTTAACGTTTATAATAAAACTTATTTATTTCATTTTCGAAAGCTTTGAAGAAAGTGTAATAGTATGAAATTTTGAAAAATTTTGAAACTGAATGGCTAGACAATTTTCGAAAGCTAAAAACTTAATTCGAATTTTCGAACAAACAGTTTTATCAAAATAAAAAAATTTCGAATTTTCGAACTTAATAAAAATTTAACTATTTTTTAGATTTAACACTTTTTTAAAGATCATATTTTCATATTTTAAATTAATTTAATATCGAGCCATAACCGCGAAAAAAGCTTAAACAACACATTTTTTGGCGGTTATGGCACAAATTAATGGAGCATTTATAAAAAACGTTGAAGAATTTCTTTTATTTTGAATTTTTATGTGGCTTAATATAAAAAGGGCGTAACTCGATTTTTTTTAATTGCTTTTTTAACGTTTTCTGGTAGCCAACGTATAATTACATCCTCCTTGAAGAAATAAGTATGTTACAGTTTAAAATAAAATACTTATGATCATTTAAAAATTTATTTTTGCTTTAGTTTTTATTCAGTTTTTTTCCTTCTCCTATAAAATATCAAAAATTCAAGTTACGCCTTTCTTATATTAAGCCATCGATATATATGTATGAAAAATTTATTTATTTTTTTTTAATTTAAATTAGAAAAAAAATCGATTTTTCGAACACACTGAAAAATTTATTTACTCTAAAATTTTCGCAAAGAATATAATATTTTACGAAATTTAAGCTCCTAATTTGATAAAATGCTCAAGTTCGAAAATTCGAACTCTGAAAATTTAAAGAGCCAGTTCAAACTATAGCTGGGAAAGACATCGAATATAAGAGAATTAATTCAAGGATAGACGGCTTTTACACACGAAAATTTTCCTCTTGAGTTTGTAGGAGAGAAATGAAAAAAGAATGGGAGCTCTTTTCGCTTTGCAAACTGAACTTTGAGTGTGTAAAATATCATTGTGGAACAAACTCAGCAGCAGTATGTATAATATAAATTTTACGAATAACGTTTCGTTAACTGAAATCTATGTCTCAACATCTCTTATGCATAACACTGTTTTAAGTGTTCAACTTTTATTTCTTTATCATATTTGACTTTTATGCAATATTGAATTAATTTTCTACACAGTCCCAATTCTTGTTTTGCCAGTTGTATCCAGTAGTCCCGGTGAAATGGGAGCAGCCGTACATTTACCCCCTAAACTATCCAAAAAGGTCCAGCATTTGATAAATATGGGATGGCAGAAATATAAATTTAATAAATTTGTTTCAGACTTAATACCCCTAAATAGATCTTTGCCGAATGCTCAAGATGAATGGTAACTAATTTTTAAGAAATAAATGATTATTGAATATACATATCCTTTACCTTAATATAGAAAGGCCCTAACTCATTATTTTAAAAAAATCAAGATTTTTGCATTTTTCGATACATTAGATGGTGTTCTATCGAAATATACAAAAAAGTCGATTACAAAAATATAATGAGTTAGGGCCTTTCTATATTAGGGTAACGATATATACCATTCTCTATGTAGGTGTAGGCAACCGGCACGTTTCTTGAATCATTTGCCAATTACAGATGTTATTATATGTTTTTACAATGAAGCCTGGTCAACGTTACTGCGTACAGTACATTCCGTAATTAATCGTTCACCTGATCACTTAATAGGGCAAATTATTTTGGTGGATGATTGTTCGAGTGAAAGTGAGTTGAAATTTATTGGAGAAATATTTAGATTTAATTATTTGTCAAAACTTTCTATCTGGCATTTTCAGCGTACCTTAAAGAGCCTCTCAATATTTATTTTTCCACTTTTGCTAAAGTGAAAATAGTGCGGGCCTCAACCAGATTAGGTATAGCCAGGGCCAGATTAATGGGTATGAAGTATTCTGCAGCTCCAGTATTAACTTATTTGGACTCACATTGTGAATGTATGGAAGGTAAATTTGGTAAAATAAATTTGTACAAAAGAGAGAAGTAAAATTTGTTTCTGCCTTAGGTTGGCTGGAACCATTGCTCGATCGTATTGCTCGTAATCCCTCAACTATTGTTACGCCTGCTATTGATATCATTGATATGACAACTTTTGAGTATTTAGCACCTCCTCTAAGAAATGATAACGTTGTTGGAGGTTTTAACTGGAATTTAGAATTCACATGGCTCCAGTCAACCGAGAGAGAAAAGAGAAACCATGAAGTAATTAAAAAAAAAATCTAAAACTTGGGTCGAAGTAGTAATTTTAGACACAAACCTAACATGAGGTTTGTGTCTAAAATTACCCCACTGAACGTTAATTAATTTAAATTCTTTATGCAAGCATGACATGTTACCGCTCCCCACTCCTACCATTGCGGGAGGCTTATTTTCAATAGATCGCAAATTTTTCGAGCATATAGAAACGTATGACTTGGGCTTCGAATATTGGGGTGCTGAAAATCTGGAGTTATCTTTTAAAACATGGATGTGTGGTGGCCGCTTGGAGGTAGTTTATTGCTCCCGTGTAGGTCATGTATTTAGAGATGAGTCACCGCATGAAGTAAGTCGTGAAGAAGTTTGCTGGACCGTAACCAATAATATTAATATATTAAAAGTTTAATAGTATCCTTCAGCTGATCAAGTGATAACAAATAACTTAGTGCGTTTGGCTGAAGTTTGGTTGGATGATTATGCTAAAATATTTTTTGCAAGTCTGGGACGAGCATTCAACAAATCGGCTACAAAAAGTGATGTTACTGATCGTAAGCTATTGCGGTAAGTGGCGGAACCATATGAAGTCCGACCAAAATCTCTTGATGATTTATAATAAATGCAAAGAATGAAGGCAAGTAAATAGAAAATTAAAAGACGGATCGACGGGGTTTCCTACGAACAGGAAACTTTCTTTGATATCTGTTCATAAATTCAGACATAATTCTCTCATTACTAGAGGTCACTCTCTCTGTACTCGTATTAGCAAAACATTCAAGCCCAAAAATATATCGCTTTATGATTTAAAAGATATTGTGGTTTTTATGCCATCAACATATTATGGAGAATGCTAAAGTTTCGGGTTATTGCAGTGCGAGACAATGTGAAATGAAATGAGACACCGTTTATTTAGCTCTAACATATCTTAGAATCCACTCCATTATTATCAACCTCTTAGTGCCTATTGTTGGGGTTAACTCCATTATTATTAACATCTGGGTGCCTATTGTTGAAGTCGTTCCATTTAAATATGAATTTCCGAGCACAAACATCCTAGTGATTTGGCCATTTTGTTGTTTAATATTTAATTTATTACCCGACATTTAGGAAAACGCCGAATTTTCGAACATAAAAAATTTAACTATTTTGTAATTTTTAAATGAAAACAACATTTTCAAAATTTAAGCTTTAAAATTAATAAATTGTTTGAAAGTTGAAAAATTCGAAAATGCTTCTAAGCTGGAAAAAAATGGGCAATTTATGAAAAACACTGATGAATACTTTTATTCGTAATTATGTGATCTACATGTCGTGCCGTAACCGACAAAAAAGCTTAAGCAACATAATTTTTTACTTTATTTTTTACCAAAATCGATTATTTGCGATCGCAAATAATGCATATGTAATAATAATAAAATATGTCGCTTAAGCTTTTTTAGCGGTTATTGCGCGATATCATAAAATCTACTAGGAAAAGTAAAGTTCGAATTTTCGAATATAATAAAATTTTAGCAAAATTTTGCTACTTTCATAGCTGACAGGACTTAAGAATTAAAGTTATTACTAACTCGCCTTATGTAGACTGTAAAAATCGTTTTATGCTAAGAAAATAGAAACTTCGAATTTTCGAATATAATAAAATTTAACTACATATTTGACAATTTTTACAGCGAAAACAACATTTACAAAATTTAACTTTTAAATTACATAATATATATTATTCAAGTTCGAAAATTCGAAATCGCTTTAAAGTTAAAAAAAATGGCAATTTATGAGAAGCACTGAAGAATGCTTTTATGTTATGTGACAAACATATCATAAAATCTACTATGAAAAGTAAAGTTCGAATTTTCGAACAAAATAAAATTTTAGCAAAATATTGCTATTTTCATACCTGAGAATGCACTTTACTTTATGTTTTTAAAATTTTCTAAAAATAGATCATTTATTACATAACATGTAGACTGTAAAAATTATTATATGTTAAAAAAATGTAAACTTCGAATTTTCGAACATACTAAAATTTAACACTTTGGTAATTTTTGAAATTTAACATAGAAAATACATGTTTGCATGTATGTGTATACTGCCTAAATTCGAAAAAGTATTAGAATTCCTTTAATTTTTAAAACTCTTTTTATTTCAATTTAACTCAGATTTATATGTAGTTCTGAATTTGATTTTCCCTTTTAGCAAAAAACTTGGTTGCAAAACCTTCAAATGGTACTTGGAAAATATTATTCCTGAGAAATTTATACCAGTTGCTTTTGGTGCGGTAAGTAAATTCATTTGATTCGAATTGATGTACTACACATGCATGTGTACTATTTGTTTGTACTATCTATCTCTTGTTCTTTCTTTTTATAGATTGTTCAAAAACATAAAAATGTATGCCTCGATGCAAAGGATAGAGAAGGAAATGTAAATATTCTGGAATGTCATAATCATGGTGAAAATCAGGTAATTTTTGTAAGAAATATAATTATGAAAATTATAAAAATTGGAATTGTTACCTGGGGGTTTACTCTGTAATTCGAAACGAGGGAAAATTCTTTCGAAATTGTATGTTAACCACATGTGATTTATATCGCGAATAACTGAACACTTCTATTTCATTAGAAATTTTTCTTTTAAGAAATTCGTGTTTAGATCAGAAGATATTTCTGCACTTCGGTTTGTCGTTTAACAAAACATGATTAATTTTTATACATACATTTTTTTCAAGTTTTGGATGATTGGAAATTTTGGTGAAATTCGTAAAGACGAAACCTGCTTAAGCATAAATATTAGACAGCCATTTCTAACAGCGTGTATTAAAGACAAAGAAAATCAGGTAAATGCGTATTTTTATTATAAAATTTTAATGATTATATTGCCACAATAACAATTTGACAACAATTCTTCATTGTTTACAAAATTTTCCCTTTACAGCATTGGCTGTTTGACAATCGGACCCATCACATTTTCAATAAAGCAAGCGGAGAATGCTTAACCCTCAGTAATAATTTCAGTTATGTTTTTATGAAAAAATGTCACAAGACAAGTTGGAGGCAATATTGGTCTTTACAATTGTAAAATGTCCAATATTTATGCGTTAAAAGCAATAATAAAATATTTTAATGAAAACCCAGATTAGTTTTTTTTCATATAAAATTTGTCAAAATATCGATACAAATTTGGACTTTAGCACAGCTCAAACACAAATTATTTTTTTTTTTTTTCAACATACGGCCGTTAATATTTGAGAACAGTTGGACAGAACTTTTATAATAATTCGCAAAAACAAATAATTTAAACATTTCATTTAGCAACCAATAACCTCTATTTTACGTTATTGTGAATGGTTATGGTTTGTGTCCATAATAAAATTATAACGAAGTGTTTAGCATTTTCGTAAACAATTGGCAATCCAACAGCATGTGTGTGAAGTTTATACAAAGCAGATTATATACACCAACGTTGCCAGTTTAGCCTTTTTAAGACAAAATTAGTAGTTTTCGACTTGAATGATTTTTTTTTATTTTTTTTATTTGCTACGTAAGAAATAATTCGTTTATTAACCTAATAAAATATCGGGCCTCTTCTACAAATCACGACATGTCAAATCGCGGTGATTTCAAAAAATATGATTTCTTAATTTCGACAATGAAAAAAATCCTGAAATCACAAAAAGAAATAATATTTTCAACAGCAGAAAATGTGTCAAAATTGTATATGGCCTTATTCCTAAAAAAATATTTTTGTGTAAAAGATTTATAAAAGTTGTTCATACAACATTTGTTTTATAAATAAAGCCATTATAAAAAAAGGTGAGAGATTTCTGTCAAGACACTTACTGCAACAATGTCACCCGGCCTTGACTGGAGTACCTGCTTGACCTGCCTTGATGTATAAAAATGGAGTTAAAATTATATCAAAAATATTCCCACACCAATTTATTTAAAACAAAAATATTTCCAACAATATTCCCAAATGATTAACAAATTCGATTACGCTGCATTAATACAACGTCCGCAATTACACGCCAGCATTTTGTTTAATCCAAGAACGAAAGGCACTCACATAAGTGTACATGGCGGGCTTACCCTGGGCACCGCAGCCGAAACCCCAAGACACCACACCAAACAATTTATTATCCACAGTCAAGGGTCCACCACTGTCGCCTTGGCATGCACTCACTTGCCCACTGGGATGGCCGGCACAAATCATACGATCCGTTATGCCAGGTATATTTTGAGCATTGCAATAGTCTCGACTCCACAACTGGACTTTGGCGAACTTCAACTTGTTGGGAAACTGCATATTACTATTAACGGCACCAAAACCGCTAATAATCGCTATAGTATCAGCGGCAAAATTATCTTTAGGACCGGCCAAATCAATTTTATTCACAGTAGACGAGCCCAATTTCAGGGGTTGGCTGAGTTTAACTAGGGACATATCATAGTCCTGCGTCTGGGGATTATAGCGCGGATGTATGATGAGTTGGGCGACATTCAAAGATTTTCCAGTGCCAGCCTTTAAATCTGTGGTGCCCACAATCACTTTCATTGCAGAAGGATGTTGTCGTAGGGTGCAGTGAGCAGCAGTTAATATAAAATTTTCCGAAATTATAGAACCGCCACAATGATGACGTCCCTTAAGTTGTATTGACACCTGATGAGGAAATTGACCCTCTGTGGCAAATTTTCCACCAATAATACGCGGCGCACAATGTATATGGCCCAATAAAGCGGTCAAAATTATAAAGAACAACATGACTTTTGTATTTATTAACAACACAAAACTTGACTTATAAAACTCTGAGCTTTAGTGCCTTTCAACAATCACTTTTATAGCAAATAATTTGCAACTAATTTCTAACGCTTACTGTGGGGTGCCTAACAATTCAATGCTAAGCTAATAAAATTGTAAACTGACCCAATTATTTTTCGCAGTTTTATTTTTTTTTATCAGTGTCTAGCCATGGCATATAAAATTGCCAACAATGAATTTAATTTCTAAAATTTCCTCATGCTGAGTTTTAAACTTCAATTCGGCGGCAAACCAGTAACCACCCGACGAATTGATAAACAAATTTGATTTGAGCAAATTTTTTTCTAATTTTCATTCATGAAAATTACTGCAAATTTTGAGGGTTTACCAAATCAGCACAAGCGTTTTCATTTGAATTGATGACCATTGCCAATCATCCAAATATTTTTCCACATTTCACGTCTATAAATATCTTTATAGTTTTGTACGGAGGCCAAGAACTCCTGCAAGAAGAAATTATGAACTTGAGTGTGTTTCGTTTTGAAGAAAAAATAACCTAAGTTGTGTTTATTTTCTTGTTGTGTCGCACTTAATGAAGAGTGAAATAATGGAGAAGATGCTTGCAAAAAAAATAAAAAATTAATGGACAAAAAATTTTATGGGAAACCAAACTTTTTAGTCTAAGAAACTTCGAAGTTCCGCAAAGGCTGATATAAAAAAATACTTTCATGAGTTCTGAGAGTCTCACACGACACGGGCTAACGACAAGGACAAGTGTATAAATAAATATATCTTTAGCTAACTTGCAAAAAGGCGTAACTAACAAAAATATAATTTTACAGCAGAAGCAAAAAACTAAAAGAAAACTAAACAAACTTGTAGTTAAGTTCCCTTGTTATTTGTTAATAAAAGCGTAATTTTTGGTCACAGAAGTGTAAAATTTTGTCAAGACATGTACATATGTATGTAGTTTAATGGCAAATCAATCAAAAACTATATTTTTAATTGTTTGTTAGTTACGCCTTTTTGCATTTTAGATAACGATATATAAGTAGTTGAGCTGTTGAAAGTTACTAAAATTTTAATTTACCAAATTTCCCTTGAATATTAAGAACGAAAATAATGAGAGTGCACATCCTGTGGGTCTAACGCTAAAGTGAAGAGAATACAAATAAAACGTGTATTTGTATACAGAGCCACTCCTTTCCAATTGGCAACCTCACCCACTGTCCAGAAGGGACTTGGTGACCCCTGTTAACGCTAACGAGGCTCTGTCGAATGTCGGCCTGGAGGCTTACTGGCAGCCCCAGTACCAGGATCGGGTGGAGAAGTCTAATCAGCTACTAAATCCTAAATAAAAACGATTACAGAAACCGAAACAAAAGAAATACTAAAACGATCTGAATTGAGGCTCTATGCTCCTTATAGGAACGACGGGAATATATATATATGTATATACATCCTGTGGCTGCTCTATCATGAATAATACCCACACAAATTCATTACGAGAGTCCTTTATATTACAATACACTTCATTATCTACCTGTGTGCGGAACAAACAACAAAATACTAAATTACCTGTAACTTGTCAATATTAAATTAACTAACACATGCGCACTTTTTCAATTGCCTGAATGGCCGTCTTTACATATTTTGAAGGCAATAAATGTGACAGTATTTTGAAGATTTTTATTTGCTCATTTTGTGCTAACTAATAGCTAAATATTTTTATTATTAATTATTACTAGTACCTTATCTCTATTGACATCAGAGGGGCTGCAACAATGTTTTAAAAAATATATTTAAAAAAAAAACGTGCAAAATCAGAGTTGTAAAAGAGTGAAGCTTTTCTCTATCTCTTCCTTTACTACATGTCTTCTCTATCACTATCCACACCTTTCCTAAAGAAGGTAACGACCTTACAAGCGACTTGTCTAAAAAAATATATGAAAAACACTAAAATTTTTGAGTGATTCCTATATAAAAGTTTTCTAGACATTCCGCTTGCTCTCATTGTGTGTAAACTAAACATTAATTAAACGATCGTCAAAAAAAACAAATTTTTATAGCTAAACAAGCACCATAAAAATAATATTCTTTATATGAAACTTCAAACTTGTATTAGATTAATAAAGAGATTTATCAAACATGAAAACTGAGGGGTTATTATTTAATTCGATTCGAAAACAACTGTTGGAATTTTTAGGTTATTAACATTACAATTCCAACACATTTCTGTTAGATTCGGATTACATAATAACACCCCCATCTCCCTTTTTTATTGTGCTAATCAAAGTCAAAGTGTGATCAAAGTCAAATCTAACAAATAACTAATTTTTTTTTAATTCGTTGTTATTGAAAACATAACTTTTTGTAATTAAATTAAAAATTAAATTGTTTCACTTACCGGACCAAAGAGAGTTTGTATCACAACATTTTCAGCTGCTAAATTACGATTGGTGGCGGCATGGGTTATAATCAGAGGTTTGTTGCTCTTTTTGGTATTCACAAGAAAAGTTTATGATAAAATAACGTGTATATGTTTATGTTTATATGCATTTAGCTCGATTATGTTTAACGCACTACAGTTGATACGGCAACTGATAATTCCCGTTTACCCGAAACTACTAACACATTTCACAACAACACATTTCAGCAACTGCTGCTTCGTTGCTCTCCATAATCGAACCATTCACATTATTTTATTTTTTTTTTGAATTACCGGTAACGGAATGCCATCAGTTTCGAAACGTTTACTCGGATCCACATGTTGACAAAACCAATGTGTGTAGGCAGAGGGTATTTCTTTGCCGGGACCACAGTTCTACAACAAAAATATAAAAACAAAAAT
The DNA here is from genome assembly GCA_936439885.1 of Nowickia ferox. Classification (NCBI taxonomy): domain Eukaryota; kingdom Metazoa; phylum Arthropoda; class Insecta; order Diptera; family Tachinidae; genus Nowickia; species Nowickia ferox. The sequence goes on along the minus strand of OW387027.1, from coordinate 8,695,885 downwards.
AAATAAAACTTTTTGTAAATTTGTTGCAAATCTTATAAATTTATTTAAGTTATGTAAGTAAATAAAATTAAGAAAATACCGCATAATATTTTGCAGCAATTGGGTCTTGAGGCAAAAAATTTTTTTAATCCGCAAAATAATCACACAAAAACTTTGTGCAATTCGTAAACTCAATAGTTGTCTACTGAAAAACTACAAACTCCAACTTACTGCCAGTTTATGAAAGACAATAAAAAAATCTATCGGGCCTGTTCTGCAAATTACGACATGTCAAAACACGTTGATTCCAAAAAAAAAAAAATAAGATCTATAGCGTTTCTATTAGAAACGGCAAAAGCTTAAAATACAATAAGAACCCACTAATAAGTCAGTTATTTAGTTTGTTTTTTAAATCACTGTGATTTTCAGAACAGGTCAGTATGTCTATGCTGCAATAAAAGAGCGATATGTATTTATGTATGTATATCGGACCCAATAAGAAAACGTGGTTAGCTGCCAGTTTATTAAAGACAATCAAAAACTTCGGTCTGCATATTTATATTGAATCCAACAAGAAAAACAACACTCACCAAAAATAATGTTTTGTTTTTTTTTGTGAATATAAATAGGCAGACGAGAATTTTTGATTGTCTTCCATAAACCGTTAATTTAAGCACGTTTTCCTTATGGGGTGCGATATATGTACATTAGACCGACTGACTCACTGAAAAAAAGTCTAGTCTAAAGACTAGTCTTTTTAATGAGGAATCCTAAAACATTTGAGGGGTCTAGCGAAGACCGTTCGTGAGCCGGACTGTGTCTAAAAAAGTTCTATTTTTGAAGGTTTTTGCAAATTTTCGTACTTTTTTCCAAGACAACATATTATAAAAAGTACATCATCGGAGAGATTTTTTCAAGCCGCTTCCAATGATATACTAAACTTTACCATTCGTACCATCAGCAATGAGTTATTTCACAAATACATACTACAATTTTTTAAGCATTTTCATAGCAGCTGCTGCTTATATTAAAATAAATTCTATTATTTTTTAAGGATTATTAGATTTGAGTCATTTTTAATTTATATCTGTTTTTAGTTCCCGCGCGAACTTTTGCGAAAACTATTAGCAAAAATAAGTTAACAAGGACTGAAATCAAATAATACTTAAAAAATATTATAATTTATTTTATTTATACAACAACATAATAATAGGTCTGTTCCAGATGCATAACAAAACAGTCCGAACTTGTACAAAGTTATCCAAAAGCGTTCCAGATAGCAATTTTTGTGCAATTGTGAGAGCGAATGAGAGAGTAATTTTTTTCATTTCCTGTACAAACTAGTACGAACTTTTTCTTCTGGATAAGTTCGGACAAGAATTAAATAATCAGCTTTATTTTATTTACATATGAAACTGAAAAATTAATCAGAAAATTTGCAAATATAGGAAAAAAGTTTTTACATACAAATTTATTAAAAAGCAAAATGGAAGTTTTTTGAACAAAGTTGTAAGTACAATTGTGCATATTTCTCCATTTCTTTAATATAAAAATATGTTTTTTTTCAATAATTCTCGTAGCTTTTACTTTGTTGGAACTTATTTTCATTTACTTTTTACAGCTGTTGCCAATGATGCAAAATTTTTGTTATTACAATGTTATGCGTTTTAAGCGACTAAAATCACTTAAATTAAATTTAATGTAAAATGTAAGCAACATTACTATTTCAAGATGTGCAATTATGGTTTTTTGCGTTCCAGCAATTTTGGATAACTTTTGCATATTCAGAGAGTAATTTTCTTTTTTCTCTCATTAGTCCGAACTTGTACGAAATCTTGTGGAACAGACCTAATAATGCAGAATTAATTCTCATATCAGTCGTAAAGCAGCTCTGGGCGAGTCAACATCAAGCGTGGTTGGCAATTATTTCTTAAGTGCAACCAGGCCACTGTTTATATATGTATATACATATATATATATATATATATATATATATATATTCTTGCGGTTCTTCTGTGGAATTTCTTTAACAACAACGTTGCTACTTCCTAGGTGAAGGCATAGGTCGTATACAGTCAGTCACAAAACATTTTTAAAATACTGTTAATAACATCTCGGGCATATGGTCTAGTTACTCCGCCCATTTTTGTGCAACCATATTATGCAAATTTACTTTGTATAATATGTATAAATAAATAAATAAATAATTCTCATGTCGTTATTCATATTGTGTAAAAATTTTAAAAAATATGTATGTATCTGGTAGACTCAACTCTTGAGAGAGTCTACCAGATACTTTAAATATCATATCTGAAAAACAAATTATCGTATATAATTTGAAGCACATTTTGGAAGCCGTAAGATTTCAAATCGATGCGATTTACAGAACAGGGCCGTATCGACCCTCTCAATAGTTGAGTATACCAGATATTTTTTTTTGAAGTTTTTTACAATATGAAGATTAATTCTGCATTATAAAATACAAAAAAAAAACTCGATAGCTAATATGTTGAACAAATTAAAAATGTTTGGCAATGACTTAGAAAACTAAAATTTCCGACACACGTTTGACAATTGCATTCACAGCCGAAAAGCGATAAATCGACTTTATAAATTTAAGCTCTAACGCGTTACAGAATAAGAAGGAAGATCCTACATAATCAAGAATTTTTTTAGGCAAAATTCAAATTTAAGGCATATATATTTAAATGCAAGGGTAAAGGTACCTTAAATATTAACGATATTTCATAATACTTTAATATTTAGTAAATTTTAGGTGAGAAAGGATTCAATCAATGCATTATTTCAGACAGATTTGAATAGAATGAAAAAAAACATTATTAATTAACTGCACAACAGCAGCATTTGTGTGTGCGTTACACGACCGTTTGTATATTTTTAAACCAAACTTATGGCCTCAAATATTACCTGCTAAGAGACTCGCTTGCAATAAGACTGGAATTAAGTAGGTAGGTACAAATGGTTTCAAAACCATAAATTTAGTCATCAATGGCAGAAGCCTGCATGTGGTATTAGAAGCAAATAATAATATTAACACTGCCGATAAGTAAATTTTACCTAATGACTAATACCTAATTTACTTTTTGCATTTTTGAAATTAGTTGCATGAAATGTTTTTCAGTTGCAAAACAGAGGTTTAGACAGCGAATAAGATTTTAAAAAATGCCAAAAATGTTTCAGAGATTCATGCGACGTCATTTTTTATATATCACACCCTTCTATAAATTTTTGTGAAGTTTCACGAAAAAATGTATAATATAAATTAGGTATCAGTGTAGTTACTCTCAGAGTAAGGTTAGTTGGGAAGGTTAGTGCACTTAAGTTAAGCACTTCAACTCTGAAAACTCTTCAGCCTAAGTAAAGGCCACAAAATTAATTGGTTTTTATTTAAATTTGTACTGAAAAACACTCATAAGATGCACTTATATAGTTTGGGAAGAAAAACTGCGCTCAACAGTTCAGATATAGAAGCTGCAAATTTGTGATTATTAGTGGCAGCTTTGTTGTTATTCTCTTCTCCAGCCGTAGCTGAAAACCTACTAAAGCGACTTGTGAGATTTTTGCCTGTGTACTGCCAAATATGTTATAGTAAAAAGATTTTAATTTTGTATTTATTTGAAGCTTGAACGAGCGAAATTTAAGGACTCCCCAGCTAAACTGCAAATCAGTTACGGCTTCAAAGACAATCATATTAAACAGACTACAGCTAGAAAAGATGTGATTTACATATTAAATATAAACGGCTGGACCGATTTCCGTCAAAGAACACTCTCGATCAAGTCACGTTTCAAACAGAAAAAACGAAGTCAAAATTGGTCCAGCCGTTTGGTGCGTACGTGGACTTGTACAGATACATACAAGGAAAATTCAATACTTTTTGATATGCCTTGGACATACAGATCCACAGACACACACTGCAAACTTATAACACGCCTTTTTTAGGTCGGGTGTTTCAAAAGGCTCAACCATAAATTTGAATTTTTTAACAGTTATTATATTTATATGAAATTCAAAGGAGCCTACACTAACTTAAATTCTGTTTTTCTGCCACTCACCCTCTTCAAGCACAGACCGAGCTTTAAATTCAATTCACCATTTTTTCTCGAACTAAAAGTTGTCGTAACCATGGTCGTTAGATCTGCCGATTTTTGGGCACTGTACAGCAGTAAAGGATCATCTCTGGTGTCAACACATTCCAAGCGAAAACGCTGACCATATTTCAACAATTCATCGGTGCGTTGCTTTTCATCGCTGCCAATTATACGAAATGAATTACGCACACATGGCTTCACCGATGGCGCTATGGTCAATTCGCACTTATCATTGATTTTCTGACTGTGACGGACCACATGCTCATTGACGATGACGGAGAGAGCAGCATGAACATCCGAGACTGGGTTTTCGCAGATCTTCATATTGTAGGGCATTAATTGGACTATGGCACCAAAACGTATAGTCTCTTTGGGTGCTTCCAACACGATGCCTTTGTGAAAGTTATCAAAAAGTCTGCGAGTCTTTTCCACCAACAATTCCCCACGATCCCGCAAATCTCTGAAGACACGCAGCTTGTCTTGTTCGAGGCAAATATCTTCGAACCAATTGCCGACACGCACGACGGGTTGGTAACGTGTTTGGGACATAAGGGACATTTTTTAAATTTTTTTATATTCTTTTTTAGTAGAAAATATTTATTTATTTATTTATTAGTAGAAAATATAATTATTTTAATTTTATTTTAGAATAAAAATGGCAGAGCACTTGTGTAACACTTTCACTTTGATATAAAAACCAAGGCATATCAAACAGGTACATGCATCAGTAAATGCGCCTTGAAAAAAACTGTATAATCTATGGTTGCCATAATGTAATTATATTTATATTCATAATTCACCACGATTGCCACGATCCCGTAAATCGCTAGAAGTGCAGCTTGTCTTGTTGGGGGAAAATATCTTTGAACCAATTGCCGACTCGAACGACGGCTTAAGTTGTCCCTTAAGTTGGCAAACTTCGATTTTAATAATAAAAATCACAAGGTATGCAGATTCTGTGATTAAAATGGCAGAGCACTTGTGTAACACTTTTACTTTGATATAAAAAAATTGTGTAATCCATGGTTGCCATGATTAAATTATATATTTATATAAAAGTGTATATATGTCGGGTACGTCAAGGCGAATTGACACCATGAATTCGCTTTGGAGTGCGTGCAACTCTACAATAATGGAAAGTACTTTATAGTGGTACTAAAAATAAGCCGCTGTACTTATAAAGGTGTGTGAATTAGGTACATTGCAGTTGCTTGGTTGTAATTTAGTAAATATTTCACCCAATGGTTTTTATTTTGTATGAAGGGCCTACCCATATGGCTTATTCTGTCATGGATGTGTATGGTAAAAGAAATATGTATGTAATGTAATAAAATTATAAAAATAAACCATCCTTAAATACGGCGATTGCTATCTAATGAGTTATAATTGTTTAAAAATATGTATGGAAATAATTTAGTTTTTATAACAATTTTTACGACCAAATTGTAGTTTTATATTTACCCATTCATTATCTTCCCTCTTTGAAAGTTACCCACCATTGAACACACAAAACGTGTTCATTCTTTTATATGATGTTTAAGTCGTTAAAGATTCTAAGATTTTATGACTTATCGTTAAATTATACTTAGTACGTCAAGCAAATGAAATCCGTGCAAGAATATTTCTAGCCACATAGTACCAAAGAATCGTATTTTTATCCATAACTTTAGATTTTGAGAGTGTAATCGAGTTTCTAAAAATTGCAAAATTATGTACTCAAGTAGGCCTAAAACCCAGACTCAGGTTTTGTAAAAATATATAATACTACAGCTTAACACTATAGTTGCAAAGAAAATCATTTCGTTCACTTTGCATATACATACATATGTACATAAAAAATCTGGTGTCAAATTACCACCTTCGCTTGTAATTTCGTTCTACATGGTGGGATATGGAATTGCATAATTCTCATCCACATCTCTTAGTTTTTCAATAACATTTCAACTATAAAATATTGAATTACTTTGCCTGCTATGATTACTTTTATGTGAGTACAATTAAAATAAAATTAACATTCGTTTAACACGATTTAGTCTCGTGCTCCTCCTTCTCTCGTTTGCGCTAAATAAAAGAAGGCCAATAAAACTGAAAAAAATAAACAGTGACATTTCACAACTGCCTTCACTTGAAGAAAACAACAAAAAGCATTTACCTAAAACAAACAATCAATCATGTATTCGTATCACCAAATCACACCTCTTGCACTTTATCAGCTTTTGTCAGTTGCTGAGTTTTCCACTTGGTTGATGACGTTGCATACATTTTTCGATTCGAAAAAAGTTCGTATAGAAACGTGACATAATGAAATTTATTAATTATGTATAATTAAACTCAAGATAAAGTAATAATAATATTCCAATAATATCAAATCACGATATTCCGAGTTAGAAGGAAAACGAAAACTAATTAAAAAATGGAACTTGCCGCTCGCCTCAAACCACAAAGAAATTTATAAATTCTCGATCACTGCAGCTCTTTGAAATGCAGCTAGAAAATCGATTTGAGATGATGTTGTGAACTTAAAAAAACCAAATTTTTCGACAGCGATATCTCTTGAACCATTTAAACAGCAAATAGACCGAAGTAAATCGGTTTGACAAAAGATTTTGAAGTCATTAAAAGCAAAACTTTTTTCGAACATTTTTTTCGTCTCGCTCGCACTGGTTGACTGATCTGCCACGGATAACCGTATATTCTTGCGGTTCTTTTGTGGAATTTCTTTAACAAACAACGTGTACAGTCAGTCACAAAATTTTTTAAAATATTTTAATAACATCTTGGGCAGCATATGGTCTATTTGTGCAAAATAAATATAAAAAATCTAATACAAAAAACAAAAATCGGGCTGAAATCAGTTACTTTCTCTCTCAAAGTGGGAAGTTAAAGAAATTAGTGCGTTTTTACTTTTGTTTTTAAAAGGGAAAGGCGATTTTTCAACTCGTTTATCGTCTAAATTTTTGATTTGGCCAAAATGCGATTTTTCTGGCGATAAATTAATTTGTTGGCGATTTTTAAATACAAAACCTTTGTAATGCAGGAAAACTAATTTGTTGAATAAAATAAATTCTACCAAAACTCGTCTGCAAGAACTGAAAACAATTTGATTTCGATGATTTTTCTTATATTAATTGAAGTAATTAATGTGTTGTGAATTTGGATGAGAAAAATTTGCAAGAAATAATTTTTGGCGATTTTATTTCTACTTTTGGCGATTTTCTGCTGCTACATTTTTATACGATTATTTTATAAAAATTTATATAAAAAAATTATTACTATATAAAAACGTATTTATTGTCAAATATATATTAAGAAAAACTGCATAAAATTGATTTTGGCGATTTTTAAAATCAATTTGGCGAAATAGTTTGGATAAAATCTGACAACCCTGGTCTGCACAAGAAGTATTTAACCTGGTATAATTGCACCATGGGTCTGCAAGAATTTGAGAGAGCTCGAAAAAACGAGTCCATAATTTTCTGTTATTATTGTTATTGTTAAAAAATTTATAGCATTTTTTTTATTAACTCTTATAATTAAAAATATGTAATAATTTCATGAGATGATATTTTGTATTGATACGACTTTAATTTTTTATTTCTACAAAATGTTCTATTAATTACTTTAGGCTTTTCCAATCATACCAGCATGCCAGCAGAAGACTAATAACAAATACACAGAATTTAAAATATTATTTTTGCTCTGCTCTAAGACAAATTTACGATATTTGCTAAACCTAAAACATTTAAAACATCAACATAAAATTTGTTTACAAAAATACATGACTTATCAAACGTGCTCGAGTTTTTGTGATTTCATAGAAGTCTATACCCTTGTTTGTTTTGTGTCATAAAAGTCTATACCCTACCCCAATATCGATAGCGAAGGTATTATGCGCTCAGGCCAACGTTAGTGGGCAATGTTATACAAGTATTATAATTTGATACACGCCACTTACTGCGTTTGCTAATGTGATCGCTTAAAATAGATCGGATAGACATTATTTTTATACAATATACATAAATGGGTTTGATCATAGGTTTGTGTCAAAAACGTGCTACTGAATGAGTTCGATCCAAGTCTAATAAAATTGACAACTGTTCTCAATTTTGCAACAACTTTTCTTTGCAAATCCAGAACAGAACGTTGTCACATCAAGATGAATAAATATACAGTACGGTTCCACATCAATAACGAAACCTTCTCAATTTGTGAATAAAAATATTAGACTTGAGTAGAAATCATTCAGTTGGTAATTTTTGACACAAACCTATAATCAACCCCATTTAAATTACCAGTATATGGATTTGATCATTGGTTTGTGTCAAAAACGAGCTACTGAAAGAGTTCGATCCAAGTCTATACTGAATGAGTTCGATCCAAGTCTAATAGATTTTATCACAGGTTTGTGTTTAAGATTAACTAGTGAGCGACTTCATTTTAGACACAAACCTATGGTCAAACCCATGTAATTTCAGTTTAAATGTGTCCCTGCACAAGCCCAAATTTTGCAAAATTAACTACGAATCAATGAAGTGCATGTGAGATTCGGCATAGAAGCACATATTTCTCCTATTTGTTTCTTTTATCATGCTTAACTTTTCTTTATAAGACTGGAAAGTTTTACACCAACAACATCGCCTTCGCCCTCGCCTATATCTTTTACTTTTAAAATCTGCGATAACAAAGTGACAGACAATCTATTTATTTTTAAATACTCGCATAGTGTCAGTAGAGATAAAGATAAAATAGTAAATCGTTAGTTTCTTTTTCTATTCACAGTTTACGTGCTTTGTCATTTTAACGCTCACTCTCCTCTGCAGATGATAATAAGACACGTGGAACGACGACACAACCGGCACTATCACGTTCATCATCGGCAGAGTTTCGCGTGATACCGAGTTGATTTATAACAGTTGTGCTGTCTTCATGGCTTCATTTGCTGATCAAACTTTTCAGCTCTTTGCTCTTCTTGTTGATTGTAAGATTAAATATTCTTTTTATTATCGTGTTTTTTTTTTTTTTTGCAATGTTCTTTTTAAAGATTTGTTATCAGTTTCAAATGAAGACGCCGCTATTTAGAACCGATTTTTTTTTTTTGCTGGAATTTTAACAATTTTTGTCTTTATTTATTTATTATTCTAGTTAAAGGTTTAATAAAAAATTAAGCGTTCTATTTTTCAAATGATCATAGACGTAGATCACATTTACAGTCAGGCACGCTCACGTGATTGAATAATAATAATACATTGCTAAAGCTTATGAGAAATTGGTTTTGAAGATATAAAATTAAAACTGAAGGCAGTTTTGAATTTTGAGTGCTTTTGAAAATGAAATATGGCTGCAAAGTAATTATAACAACGATCCTAAGAAAGAAACATTGCACTAGAATTGCGTCGAACTCGTTCAGGAGCTTGTTTTAGATAGAGCTCTAGTTTTAGACACAAACCTATGTAATTTAAATGTGTTTGATCTTAGGGTTGCGTCAAAAACTAGCGACTATACGAGTTCGACCCAAGTCTAAGAGAAAGACAATGAATACAAAACAATTTGCATACTCCAGATTACATAGGTTCAATCATCGGTTTGTGTGAGAAATTAATTAGTGAAAGAGTTCGAACCAAGTCTATTCACTAGTTTGATCAAACTAGAACTAGGTGAAACTCGGTCGAACTCATTAAATGGGTTTGATCATAGGTTTGAGTCTAAAACGGTTAACTGAACGAGTTCGAACGGACTGAACGGATCGAACTCATATAGTAGCTCGTTTTTAACAAAATGATTAAACCCATTTGAATTACATACATGGGTTTGATCATTGGTTTGTGTCAAAAATGAGTTACTGAATGAGTTCGATCCAAGTCTAAATGAAACCCATGTAATTTAAATGAGTTTGATCATCGGTTCGTGTCAAAAATGAACTAGCAAACCAGTTCGATCCAAGTCTAGTTTACAAGCCCTTCAGTCAAATTTTTACATAAAATCAAATATGATATTTTATAAATAATTTGTTTAGTCTAGACTGCCTAGATATTTTTAAAACCATAATTACAATTTACATATTAATTATACCGAGACGTTCCTTTGTTTCCTTTGAAAAAATATTTATTTAATTTAAGTTGTTTTATTTTCCATTATTTGCCATCCCACCATGATATTATTATCAAAAATTTCTTGTTACCTTCTTCAGGTTTAACTTTAAGGTTGTTGACACATATTTTTTTCTTTTAACAAACATTGTGAAATTTTGTCATTCATGTGATTTTTTTTTCTTGCGACCAGAAATAATAAAACAATTTTCAAATATCTTTTAATTTTTTTTTTTTTAGAAGGCAGACACTTTTTATACATAAAAGGTCTTCAAAAAAGAGGTTTAATTTTTAAGAGAAATCAGCGAATATTTATTTCTTTGTACAAAGGAGGGGTATACCATTAATAATAGAAAGCAATAACAGCCAAATGGCCGCCACAGCTGAGCCTGCAAGACCATATTATTTTAATGAAATTTTCTATCACCAATTCTTCCATAACTTCACGAATAGAGTTGTGTCCAACAGCTGTTTTTGAAATTGTTTGAGAGCGTTCGAATCAAAGTATGTTTCAAACCCATTTAATTTACATCGACGTTTTTGATCGGACTAGTTCAAAAAGAGCTGTTGGACACAACTCTATTCACGAATTGGATGCTTGAGATCTTAAATCGATTGTGGGCTATTGACATAGACCTTATCTTTCACGTAGCTTGAAAGAAAAAAGCCTAAGGGTGCTAAATCACAAGATGCCGGTGGCCAATTGTGCTGACCTTCTCGAGATATCGGTGGCCATTTGTGATCATCTCTTCAAAAAATCACACAGTCAGAAAACTTTTCACGCAAAAGAGCATTATATAAAGATAATTGGTAGGCGAGATTTCTTGTAGAGCTGGGTCCAGCTCGATCATTTTAGACACAAACCTATAAGCAAACCCATATAATTTAAATGGGTTTGATCATAGGTTTGTGCCTAAAATGAACGAATGAATTAGTTGGACCCAGCTCTAGATTCTTCACACTACTAACATGTCCTAACTGCTCAAATTTGTCCACGAGTCTCATAATATCTAGCCGAGAAGGTGCTTCACAACGACCCAAAAATCCTTTATTTTTGCGAAGTGTAACCACGAAATTTATTTCTCTATTTTTGTAGCAAATTTTAATCGTTGTGGAAGCGTATACTGTTCCATTTTTTTTTTTTATTAATGGCGTAGTTCTTACTTGACCACTCTTAAATTGGCGGGCTATTCAAAATGAAACGTCATATTGCAACACCCTGTACAAACACCTGTGGAATGCTAAGAATAAAAAATTATAAAAAAAATATTTTAACAATCTGAGCCTTATCGAAATCATTTAAAAATTGTTAACATTTTTTTGTCAAGACTTTTAACATTAATTTATTTCCTGTCTAATTTATTTAAAAAAGAAACTCAAGTGTTTTTCATTAAATGTTAAACAGAAAGTTAGTTAGTTAATTTCAAGGGCTTATAAGATCTTGTGATAAATTCGAGTCAATAGCACGTTTATGGTGCCGCGTAATCAAGTGAATATGCAATTAGGAAAATTTTCACAGAATATAATAAAACTTTGGCCTCTACAACAAAAAATATAGCTATGACAATTAAAAATTAAAGGGTGGTGCGAGCAACGTAAAATATAACTTTTTGAATCTTATAATTATTTTGCAAAGAATGTTGTTGATCATTTTTTTTTTATTGTGATTATTGTTTCCATAAGAGAGGGAAAATTCCATGAACTTGTTTCTGCTTCACTAAGCCAAGGAGAATAATTGTAATCGCTTAAGGTGATATTCATTTTATTTGAGTTAATGAAATTGTAATCAAATGTATGATATAATAAAGATTTGTTTGTTTATTATTTATCTACCCTTCGAAGATTAAAAAATATATACATACAGACATACGAGTACAAGGAAAATGATAATGCAATATTTCACTAAAGTTCGAAGCGTTTTTTATTAAAAAAAATACATCTTATTAGGGATTTCTAATTTCGCTCCATTCTGTGACACAGTTAAACTTTTCTATAAGAAAAGTATGCTCAACTTTGCTATAAGACAAGTACGCTCAACTTTTCTATAAGAAAAGTATGTTTAACTTTGCTATAAGACAAGTACGCTCAACTTTTCTATAAGAAAAGTATGCTCAACTTTTCTATAAGAAAAGTATGTTCAAGTATGTTCAACTTTTCTATAAAAAGTATGCTGTGACACAGTAAATTTTTCTATAAGAAAAGTATATTGTGACATAGTCGAGTTTTTTTATTAAAAAAATACAAAACAAAGATCAATGAAGTGCATGAAATATTTTGCCAAAGGATTTAAAGATTTAATGGCTTCGATTACGATTACGATTAAAAGATGGGATTAAGCGTGATTTAGATTACGATTATAATCGCAGTGCGACGAACCCTTATCGTGGCGGATTATATAACCAAATTAAAAAAAAAACACCAACACAAAAAAACTCTGACCCGCCAAAAGAACACATTTTGATATGACAAGTCGCCTTCGTTTTAAATATTGAAACTTTAAGTACTGATAAGGGAGTAATATGTGTGTTGGATTATGAAGATAATCTTACTGTATCAATAATAAAGTTGTTTATTTATTTAATCGCTAAAGTAAAGCACTTAAAGTCGATTGATTAGTTAGAATATCAATGATAACCTTAAAGCATTCAAACACATTCACAACATCAAGCAGCCGACTTCAATATTGTCTAAAATAAAATACAAGTGTTTATATGAAAATAACTATTTTGGCAGGTTGTTGTCCATGCTGATTTTGTGGTTGTAGTTCAATTAAAGTAATTTCTAGTGTTACCAATATACTATAATAAAAAAAATGTGGAATGAATTAAAGCTTTCAACAATTTCCAATTATTTAACAGAATTCATGTAAAGAAAATAATTAATTAATTTGTATAAGTATATTTTAAAAGAGTGCTTTTATCGTTATAAATGTGAAATATTTGAAGGTGGCAACACTGAGACATGTATTTATACTTAAATATCAGGTGCTTATGATGCTGCTGTCATCTCCAACATAATAAAGTAATAAAGTAGCTTGGGTACAAGGCGACAAATGCAGCTTTCATCATTTGAAGTTGTGTGTTCTTGTAGCCTGCTGTAGAGAGTGTGTTCAATGCATTAGATATAAATAAACTATTATTGTTCTTATTTCTACCAAGCGGAGAGTAATAAATTGACTGTTTTTTGTTTTTTTTTTTCTATACCACACTACAACCAGTCTTAAGTTTTGCTAAAATTTACGTTAATACAATTTTGTTATAGCGGATTGCAGCCTCGCCACACTCCTGTGGGGCACAATTTTGACAGTAGACTTGGGTCCAAGTCGCTCAGTAGTTAGTTTTTGACACAAACCGTTGTTTAAACCCATTTAAAATACATGGTTTTGATCATAGGTCTCTGTGAAAAATTAACTAGTGAAAGAGTTCGACTTCAGTCTAGAGCTAGTTCCAACTCGTTCAGTCGTTTATTTTAGATACAAACCTGCAATCAAAGCCATTTAAATTACATGGGTTTGATCACAGGTTTGTGTATAAAATGAACGAATTAACGAGTTGGACCCAGCTCTACCCAAGTCTAATTGATAGTGTCCAATTTGGAGCAATTTTGAATTTATTTGAACTCAGCCATATAACCGAGCCTGTGCCACTACAACAACATGTTATGCTCATTAATTTATTACAACACAAAATTACATACAAAAATCTCTTAAATGTTGTAATTTAAAAAAAAATCGCTTAAGTTATCAAATCCAAAGTCATACACTAATTAAGTTATTTAATGTTTTTTTATTTCAATTACACAAACTGTATTTAAATTTGTTTGGATATATTGAGTCATATTTGAAGCACTCGTACATATTGTAATACTTAATTCCAACTAATTAAATAATTAAATCATAAACTATAATATCTTTGTTCACTCAAGATTTTCACGTGCCTGCTTTCATTGCAATGAAGACGAATGTAATGCATCATCATAAAGTGTTGTTAAAAAAAGTGCACAATTTGTTTGTACAAAAAAAAATTATTCGCAATCAGCATACAAAGTTAATATTTATGAGCAAATAGAAATTTAAATAAGATTATTGTAAGGAAAGAAAGAGTGGCCAGAAGGCAGAACTTAATGGTGGCAAAAAATTGTCAAGGCAATGACGTCTTGCCAAACGCAAAGTTCGCTTTTCTCCTACAAACTCAAGATTTTGCAAAGCAAGGCAGACCTATTTAGATACTGATATTGACTTCTGCCCGAAAATCACAATTGCAATTTTTCATATTTATTGCCAGAATTTGACACTAAGAATCTGGCGTTATTCGCTACAGGGAATAATGCCGTAATACCGTAACTCAATAATTGTCTGAACGCTAAATTGAATTTCAGTTGAAATAAATGCCAAAAACTCCGTGTTCTTTGTTTTATGGTAGAATTACTAAAATCGTATCGTGCTGTTGCGTGTCAGCTGACAAAATCCGTAAGATTTAATAAGCATGTTGATGCTTATTAAAAATGTGTTGGCAACGTTTGCTACGTAAAAATCTATTTTCTGTCAACTTCTGGCTTACATACATACACACACACGTATAAAGCAATGTAACAGCTGACACTTTCGCTGGCAGCCTCACGTTTTTGCTAACTAACATACATACTTAAACGATACGACAACTTCGAAAGTAAGACGATACGATTTGACTAACGAAGCCATTACTTATAAAAGCTTATAAAGACTAGAATTCACTAATTTATACAATCGTGCGACTTTTGAGAACATGCAACCCTGGTTTAATACGAGTTTATGAAAGTCGTGCGATTAGGATAGTGAGTCTTAAGGCTCAGTTAGCCGACTATAATGCAATGTAACTGTAATCTAGGAAACAGCTGATCGATATTTTTATATGAAAAGTAGGTTAAGTTACATTACATCCCTATAACCATTTCCATTACTTTGCACATAACAATATCGATCAGCTGTTTGCTACTGTTGCAGTTACATTACATTACAGTCGGCTAACTGAGCCTTTAGCTACACTTAACTGACATTTAGCAAATATTAGTTTACAAGTTAGCAAACAATTAGCAGTTCATTAGCAACATACTAGCAGTTCATTAGCAAATGGTTCGACAATGTTTTAAAGATCATCAACGCGAAAACTTCAAGCCAAATAAGGCACATTTGTTATTTTTAATTCTAGCTGATACAACTTGTTGTTTCGACCCTCTCTAGTACTCATATTTCAAATAGCTTGTGTTAGTAAAATGATCACCTGGCATTTTGCATCTGCAACTATAACTATTTTCTGCCCGTTATCTGCCAGTTGTTCACAGTATGATTTCATTTATGTAAATATTTTTTTTTAGTGACATTTTAGACATGAGACATGTACGACTACTTACATGAGAGTTTACTTAATATTCACAGCTCTGCAATTTTATCATTAAAATACATACATACATACACGCACATTAAAAACAATAACAGATTTATAAACATTTTGTTTAAACAAATGCATTTGTTTGTTTACTGTGATTATTGTGTTAATTTATAGTAATGAATATATTGACTAAGTGACCGGACTAAAACGAACGTGATGTGTTAATTTAAATTTTAATTGTGAAAAAGAGGTTATGAAAATGTGACTTAAGGCAGACTTTAATTATATTTTTTTTTAACTTTTAATAGAAATTTATATGCACTGCGTAAAATCTTTGTTAGAAGACTTAAGGCTCAGTTAGCCGACGGTAATGTAATGTATCTGTAATGTAGGAAACAGCTGATCGATACTTTTATATGAAAAATAGGTTACGTTGCATTACATCTCTATAACCATTTCCATTACTTTTCACATAACAATATCGATCAGCTGTTTCCTACTGCTGCAGTCACATTACATTACAGTCGGCTAACTGAGCCTTTAAAAAAAGAAGTATCAAAATTGAGTGACGAAAATTTTCATGAAATTTCATAAAATTTTTTTGCACGAAGCTTTTTCTATTTGGTAATGGAATCGATAGAGGAAATGGCGTATCATGAATCTCTGAAGCAGTTTGGGAAACAATTTTGATCTGTAGCCGGATTCAGTTACTTTTGTTACGATAATCGCATCGCTGTAATAAACATAACGAAAATTGATCGACTTTGCTATTCAGTAACATATTTTAACGATATTCTCTGTCGGTAGAAGTAAAAAAAGTAAAATCACAAGCTCAAATTTATTTAGTTTTTCTTTATTATTCTTTGTGCTTTTCGCTCATTTTCACATTTTCTACACAAAGATACCACATAATATTGAATTAAATGGTTTGCAAGATAAAGCTGGAGGCTATCGTAAAAACGAAATTATGGAATCACATTATCGTTACCACAAACGAATAAATATTACGATTTTTAGTTCCTAAAAATTTATAGAATCCAGGTACTGATTTGCTTCTCCGAAACAAATAAAAAAATTCCATGAATAATTTCATATTGTAAATTCGGTCAAGGAGTTTCATTTCATTGTCAAATTTTGAATGAAAAATAAATTAACAACAAATCATTTTTGGATATGAAGTTTGACATTTAACTTTTGCACAAGTTGCAGTGCTGCCAAATTTTATTTCTGCAGGGTAGTATTTTTTAGTATATCGAAGTTTAACCGACACATTTTTTGGTCATCGTTTTTTTTTATGAAAACCGATTATTTAGTCCTCTTTCACACACGTCAGGTTTGACTCGTCAAGTCTTGAGTTTTTAGGAGCGAGAGGAAAAGAAAATGGAGTGGAGTACAGGCTTGACCGTATCAGTCAAGTTTGTTTTGACGTTTTGTTTTGTTATTCGTAATACTCTACGACAACGCAAATTGATGAAGCAAAATTGGCGCTGTGTATGAACACGAATGCAGGTTCAAAAGAATATTGATCAAAAACTGATCAGGTAAACCTGATGTGTGTGAAAGAGGACTTACGATAGCAAATAATTGATTTTGGTTAAAAAAATTAAGTTAAAAAATTATGTCGCTTAGTCTTGTTTTAGACTCGGCAGTTTTTCTTGCAGCAGTTCTCTTCAATTCTCTTTTAAAACTGCTCGTTTGTTTACACACTGACGGTTTCTTGTTCAATTTTCCTATTCTTTTAATGCAGCTAATGAAACAACAAATTAGAATTGAAGTAAGTTTTCTTTTCTTCTTTCTTCTTTCCCCTTTCTGCCATAAACTCAGACTTGCTTCAAGAAAAACTGCCGAGTCTAAAACATGAGATAAGCTTTTTTTGCGGTTATACTTATATCATAGGATCCGTAGAAATTTATGGTAAAATCTAATGGCGAACTACATTTTGATTTTGTATGGAAAATCTACACAAAATCAATTGGATTTTGCTCGAAATCTTGTATGTGGTAGATTTTGCTCAGGTGTAAATGTACTCGTACTATAATTAATGAAAATCTCTAATCAGTCTAATAATGCGTAAATCGAACGTCACAATTAAAGTGACGCCAATTAAAAATTTGAGTGCAAAAACTTCAATAAAACCATTAAAACACTTGAGATTCGGTTGTGGATTTGACTAAATATTTAATTCAATGGAATATTTGTTTTTTCGTTTAAAAAATGTCTTAAGTTTAATATGTATTTAAAAATATGATTAAATCATACAAGTTGTCTGTCAAATAGGGAAAACAAGTATATGCTCTTAAGACAAATAATTGAATTATATTGAAATTATTGATAATTAATTAATTATATATTAATGCATGCAAATTCGAGTGCATGATTTGGAATTTCTTCAAAATTTTGATAGGAAGAGAGAAAATAACATTGTACAACAAAATCAAAACTTTTTTGCAGCGAAATATCGATATACGAGTATAGATAAATAAATTTGTGACCAATTTTTTAAAAAAGCACCTAAAGCTGAAATTAAACTTATATGTATATACTTTTCTTATATAATAGATGGTTTACGACTCATTATAACATCGCAGCAATAAATTTTTAATGACTTACATATATTAAGCACAACTTACTTTTCTACACAAACTACATACCGTCTGCATTCCTTTACAGCAGTTATGTAATGACTGCAAAGTAAAAAATAAATATAAATTATTCTCTGCATAATGCAATCGCATAACTTGTGCTTATCGTGCAGATAGTTTCATGTTCAAACCCTGCCGAAGGCATGTGTATTGTTTAGGGTTCCGTATATTTAAGGTGAAAAGGAACCCTATTGTTTTCGCTACGATGTCCGTCTGTCCGTCCGTCCGTCTGTCAGTCACATGCTGTTTTCTTAAGAACCGTAAGAGCTACGGATCTGAAATTTTTACAAAACTATGTAAAACTTTGGCCTCTACAATACAAATATATGACGGTTAAAAAGTTACAGGGCCTTCTAAGGCGAACAACGAAAAATATTGAAATCCTAATGTTATATACAGACAATTATATATAGACATTTGAAATTTTTATACTTAGTGTATTTTTATGCAGACTACACCAATTAACACTGAAATTTAAGAAATTAAAACTAAAGGGTATTTTATCAGTTAATGTAATTTTGACAACTTCCTGTATCTTGAAAACCGTAAGAGGCAGACTCTTGAAATTTTCAAAAACGCTATAAAAAAATCCAAAATGAAAAAATCCCCAAAAATATAAAAAATCGCTAAAGATAAAAAAAAGTTGCAAAACGAAAAAAAGCTCCAAAACAAAAAAAATCGCAAAAATTAAAATAAACCGCCAAAATATAAAAAAACGCAACAACTAAAATAAGCGCCAAAAACCGAAAAAAATCCTAAAGATAAAAAAATCGCCAAAACAAAAAAAATCGCCAAACTAAAATAAATCGCCAAAAACCGAAAAAAAATCTCAGACAAAAAAATCGCCAAACCGAAAAAAAAACGCAAAAACAAAAATAAACTCAAAAAACCGAAAAAAATCCCTAAACGAAAAAATCACCAAAACTAAGAAAAAGTTGCCAAACTAAAAAAATCGCCAAAAACCAAAAAAAAGGTTACCGTGTACTTAAATTTTTTTAAATGTGTAAGATATTCAATTATATAGGCTAAGGTTCGTATCGTATCGCTCATTTACTCAAACAACGTCATAACTAAACAAAAATGGAAATTTTGAGTTAATGGTGTCTGCACCATATCCGCATATCCTTCTTCATATTGTGTAAAAATTTCATAAAAAAATATTTGCTTCAATCAACTCTTTTGATAGCAAAATAAATTTTTCTTTTTCCATTAGCTTGTATGAAAATTGAAAACTTTAAACTCGTTTTTTTTTTAGTTATGACGTTGTTTGAGTAAATGAGCGATTTGTAGTGTCCGTACCGAACACTTGGTGTGCGAATCCAAGTCGCACTTTGCTGCATTTATTTAAAAAAAAAATATTATTTTACTAATTTTTTTAATTGAAATTTAAACATTCTTTTAGCGACCAAAAAAGAGAAACTTACATAATTTATTTTGGCAAAGCTTTACAGCATTTGTTCGCATGCTGCAACTTATCTGAAAAGAGAAGGAAACCGAATTTTAGATTATTAGTATTTTTATTATTGCAATTCATACGAATTGCAGATATTTTATAGTAACAAGCAGAGATTTTTCTCGAAAAGGGTTAAGACGATTTTTCTGGTTGCCGTACATATTTCGCGACTAACATTTTTCACTGTAGCTAAGTGTACATAATTTGGAATTTTAAATATTAAATTTATTTATAACCTCTTCACAAACAGCAAAATATACCTGACACCCCACTTCAAATATCTTTGATAATAAATTATTATAAAATTTTCAGTCGTTAGAGTCTTGTTATTTTGGCAAAAGTTGAGTTTAGGCCGCTACATACACATGCATAAATGATTAAACGTCTTATTACAAAACCGCGATAAGACTTGCATTTTCTGGCAGGTCTGTTAATTTTTAAAAGTTGTATAAGTTTATATTATAGTGTATTGCTTACAAATTATTGTCATTGCTATGAGTGTTATGAAGGAAGAGCTTATCTTACTCGTAATTTACAAAGTACAAGCATTATTTTAATTATTATTGTTCTTTGCGATTAACTGATGTAACGCAACTGATAAAATGTTGCTGAATACACACATCGTTCACGCGATAACTCAACAAATTGGGCTGTTATTATACGAGTAGTTTTTGTGTGGAAAGTTTATTTATTATTTCTGATTATAAATCAACTAGAATTGAGAGTGTT
Organism: Nowickia ferox; assembly: GCA_936439885.1. Lineage (NCBI taxonomy): Eukaryota > Metazoa > Arthropoda > Insecta > Diptera > Tachinidae > Nowickia > Nowickia ferox. The sequence continues at coordinate 8,675,518 of OW387027.1, read as the reverse complement.
AAAAATATAAAATAATAGTTTTGGAAATTGTCTTTCGAAGTAAACGATTTCATAATGAATGTACAGTAAAAGGTATGAAATAAAATTTTTGCCATTATCTGTTCTCTTCCCATTGATTACGATCGGTGAAGTTTGAGTTCAAGTTTAATTATTTTAATTTAAATTTTAAAGGCAGTGTGCCATTGCAAAACTTTTGCATATTCTCTCGATATTTTTGATACTATCTTAACCGTTGCAAAAAAAAGTAGTAAGAAACAAAATTTTGTAAAATTTTGAACAAAGCAAGCAAACAAATATTTTTAATAATTTTAATAAAGGATCTGACAGTTGATAGCTGCTATAGGCAATATTGCTGAAGCAACAGCAATAAGCCACAGCGCCCCTTTCATTCCAACTTAACCTATGACATCGGTAAAATTTTGCCTGATTTATACACCAGAGTCATGAAAAATTATAAATATCGGATGCTCACCAGCAAGCAAAGCTGTGGCGGATATTTTCCATACATAATGGCATCCATAGGCCTGCCAAGTGTTTCAAAAATGTTGATGATATCTCACATAACACACTTTGTTTCATTTAAAAATAAATTTAATCAAAGACGCTTTACATGATATAGGGCCTGTCCCACGATGTCGACAACGTTCGATTTGTCGCACACTAACATTCAAAACAAAAACAAAATTTAAAATTTTGTTGTTGTTTCGAAATTTAAAATTTTGTTGTTGTTTCAAATGTAAGTGTGCGACAAGTCGATCGTTGTCGACATCGTGGGACAGGCCCACGACTTGTCGCACACTTACATTTGAAAAAACAAACAAAAATTAAAATTTGTTTTTGTTTTGAATTTAAGTGTGCGACAAGTCGAAAGTTGGTGACATTGTGGGACAGGCCCATAATTTTGATACTGTCCCTACACTACACATTGATAAGTGTTGCCGCTTTAGTTGGTAGTTTTTTTGATTTTCTTAATTTTTTTTTTTTCAAGATAAGTATCTAACAGTCAGACATTGTCTACTAGTACTACTATTATTAGGTGTTACCTTCTTTAAGAAAGGGATGGTGATAGAGAAGACAGGTGGTACAGATAGAGATAGAGGAAAGCTTCACTCTATTACAACTCTGCTTCTTTACAGTTTTTCTATTCACACTACCCAATAGATATCTTTTATATGATACTGTCTATGCTAATGAATGTCACAAGAAGAAATATGGCGCATTTCTTCGATATTTGTAGCAATGAATCGTCTTCGAATTAATATAAATAATAAAGTGGCTAGGGGCACTGCAGTGATGATATAAAAATTACCAAAACACACAATAACAAAATTGTAAAACAAGTTAAGCTTAATAATTTAATATTTCACTGTCTATCTCTCCTCCTTTTAATATCACTTTACTAAAGAAGGTAACACACATATATGCATAAATACTAGTATTTATGTATGTATGTATGTATGTAGATTGGTAGGCATATTAATTACCTTCTTTTAAAAAAATAAAAAAAAAATCCTTAAGAAATTTTAAATTTTTTATTAAACCGAAATCCAAAGAAATCGTACAAATAACGATAATTTATGAAATAATTTCAGAAATTTTGGTGTAAATAAAAATAAATTAAATTAAAACGTCATTATGGCAACTCTGAGTTTAGCTGATTTTATTTTGCTCTATACTTTCTTCTTCTTATTTGTCGTTTTTTTTTTTTTTTTTTTTTTTTTTGCTGAAATTATTGGAATTATTGTGGCATATTTGTATGTACTTTTTACGAAGTTTTTTTTTAAGTATTTTTTTCAAATGACTTCAATAACGAGAAACATAAAATTTGTTATTAGTTTTGTAGGTGAGTTCATTGTTTCACCAGTTGTCGTTCTGTCGGCAGTCCGTGAGAGAGTGTTTAGTTTGTTATAGTGTTTTATTTGCGCGATTTTTTGTTGCTCTTCATTTCAGTTGTTTGCTATTGTTTATTTTTTCAAACTCAAAGTGATTAAACAATTTTAACAAGTTACTAGAAAGAATATTTTCAATTTAGTTTAATTAACAAAAAAATCTGTATTTGCTCGTGTTAATAAAAATGGTTTTTGTTTTTGTTTTTCTTTGCAAAAGCAATAGAGAATTATTCCGTTACGTGACATTTTTGCTAAATTTTTGTTTGTAACATAAAATAACAGTAAAAAAAATGTTTATGATTAAAAGATTTTATAAGAAATTAAATAATAATAAATTAAATGAAAATTGTCAAAAGCACAGTAAGTAAAATAAAAAAGCATAACGCTTTTGCTAAACACAAGTGAGTAGAATATTAAAAAAAAAGAAGAAAATTAACTTAAATAACAAGCAGTTAAACACCGCTAACTTGTTTGGCGGGCTTTTGGTTTTGTTAAGCGAAATCGATTTGTGGTTTTAAATGAGTTCAATGAATTTTGAAAATTGAAAGTTAGGGCGATGACATAATAATTTATGTATACTCATTTTACTTCTCCAGAAAGGAAATGAGAAACCCGGCATTACAGAGATTTATGGCAATGATATGGAATTCTTAAATTGTGTTTATGAATTTTTAAATCTTAGCTGCTTAAGTGTAAGCATATGGAAAATTTAATGTATTTTATATTACAATACAATGTACATAATAATAATATTTTTCTTTGATAATAAATACCTACACAGAGGAAGTTGTTCACCAAATAATATATTCAATTAAGAATTGAATTGATTTCATTAAATTTTTAATTGCTGCAATTAATTCGAGTGAAAAAACTTGATTGGTATTATTCAATTCTTTACTGATGAAAATTTAATTAATTTTTTAATCGCTATTACAAAGTTTTAATTGATATTACAAAATTTCAATTGATATTACAAAAATTTTTATATTACTTTTTTCTGTATAAACATATCGTGTCATAACCGCTAAAAGAGCTTAACGACACATTTTTTTAACTTCGTTTTTTTACGAAAATAGATTATTTAAGATCGCAAATAATCGATTTTGGTTAAAAAATTAAGTTCTAAAATTACGACGCTTAAGCTTTTTTGGCGGCTATGGAACGATATCGTGCCGTAACCGTAAAAAAAAAAATGGATGGGCCCATTATACAATACTATTACTATAATATGTTATACATATTATTGTCGTTTCGAGCTATACTATGCAATAAATGGCACAATATTTCCAAAGAAAATATTGCCAAATTTTCCTGACAGTGAAAAAGTAAACAACATTCAACAGTGTTGCCACCACATTATACAACTTTCTTGATTGCATAATAAAAATCAAAAGTCTTTTGATATTTGCCAATATATTGTGCCACCTTCGGATATGACATACACATTGGGGATATTATTGTACAATACGAAAAATTGCACAATTATATTGCAAGTGGGGTGGGCCGCTTTAAACTTTTTTAGCGGTTATGGCTCGATATGTATGTGTAGGTTTTAGTTTACTTTTACATATTTTGTAAAAAAAATACGCAATCGATTTTTTTAATATTGCGCAACTTATTGAATAGTGTGTAGCAAAGCGACAATAATAATAGCAAATATACAACTTTTTGAAAAGCAGTTCGTCATAATGAAGTTCGTCTGCATCTTGATTTATTTGGAAAGCATATTTGATTCCTTAAATTAGTGATTAATCTATTGAAGCGATTTACCTTGTGACGCTCATCTGCCCGTTCCCCTTCCTTCACAAAAAAGTTTTGGAAAGCAATAAAGCTTAACAACATTTCCCCTGGTCACAATAGGACGATACTGGCTGCTCACTACTACTACTACTACAACTAATTTTTTATAAGACCGTAAAAAACCTAAAATTTTCTGGCAAAAATATTTTATTAAGATTAACATTTTTAAATTCATATCAAACTAATCGATTATTTTGATAAGTTTTAGTAGAAGGCAATTTTCTTTGCCGGTTCTTTCAATCAACTTGTGTAAAGAAATCCGATATCGTGCCAACCATAAAACTTATTTAAGCAACATTCCAACTACTGCTTGTCACAAATAATTTCAACAACACGAGTATTAATTATTCTAACTGATTGTTTAATAATTTATATATAATAGCAAGTGTTAAGCGAAAAAAAAATCCCTTCTTGTTTAAGAAAAAAAGTTAATTTCCAAGAAAAAATCCCCATATTTCGAAATGATATGGAAACTTGTTATTTCATTAATGTATTCCAAACGTGACATTTAAAAGCAATTGTATGAACTTTCTGCTAACTTTAGAACTGGTGAAAAGTGGCTGTAGAGCTGCTAAATAAAGAACTGTTTTGTTATTTTAACTTGAATTTAAAAGTAGTGAGCTGCAAGCATCAGCTGTGTGAACAGAAGAAAAAAAAAACAAACTAAAAAAGATAATTCTTACAGCACACATTACCATTCAATTGTTATCTTTCATTCTTGAATATTACGCAATAGAAAACCTGTTTATGGTTCTTCTCACCAAACTGGATGCTGGCGTTGTTGCCCAACATGCAGAGAGATCTGGTTAATTACGGCATTCATGACGTTGCATCATTTAATTTTAACCTCATCGTTGATGATTTAATGGGACGAATAGTGTTTTTGTAACATTTTAACCCATTACATTCCCGTTTAAGGTTACCTATTTGACCGCTTTCTACGAGAGGGACAAAAGAGACCCAAGCGGAGCAGAGTTAGAGAGCTAAAACGTTTCACAGAAATGTTGCTTTTAGGATTTTACTTAAACCTTTCGGAAACATGCTTGGCTTGAAATAAATACGAAATTAACCCTTTAAGGGATTTCAAGCTTTGACTAATTTCTGTTGTTAAGTCCATATTTACACTATGCAAGTCTTATTGCTAAGCTGATTAGTTTGACGGACAGAGAGACGAGGGGAACAGTAACGTTTCTTTTCCCCTCGTCACTCTTTCCTAACAAACTAATCAGCTTAGCAATGTGTAAATTAGGACTACGCTTTAACTTAATTATTTAGATGGTATTCAAAGACTTAATTCTAGCAATTGTGGTAGAAGTTTATTATGAACATTCTAACACGTGGTGTCCCCATTTACGGGTACTTTTATGTGCTATTTTCGAAAAGAGAAAAAACAAATACCCATACGGGGGAGATATAGAGGGTAAAAATGTTGCACAAAATGTTTCCCGTATTATTTTACACAAAAAAAACTGAGCACATACAAAGTTTTACGTCTAACACATTTACAAAAAAAGCATTTTTTTTTATTTTAGACCTAATAATGGTCCTAATTACCAGTGGCATATTTCGACTTTGAGTAGGACGATTTTGTACCAGATCAAAGAAAAAATTTTACAATGTCTGGTACAAAATCGTCGCTATCGAGGTCGAAATATTCGTAATTAGTCCCATTATTAGGGCCAAAATAAAAATATGTGATGTAAATTTTTTTCTACTCAATGATGGATATATTTGTCATCACTACCGCTTAAATTGCTATAGTAAGTTGACTGTCACTGTTCTTGTGGGGATGCAAGAGTTGCATGGTTTGCGATGCCGATTCATCACAAGAACCTGAAAAACAGGGGGATTTTAAATCTCCCTTTAAACCAGACGCTGACGTTAACTTTTAAAACGCCGTTGCAGGTATAATTTATTTTTTGGTTTCCTCTCGTTAGAACCTTGTAATTTTGGAAAAATTGTAACTTGCTGTTCATCGAAATTTTTGTAATAACAATATTATAGGAAATTGTTTGTTAAATATCTTTTTAAAATTAATATTAAAAGCTCATATAAAATTGTTTTAAATTTCTTTTGAAACAGTTCGTTTCATTATTTGATCAAATCCTAAAAAAAAGATTTAAAAAGAAATACATTATCAAAGTGTTAAGGCGAAAATTTATAACTTTCGTTTCAACTATAATTATACAATTTGCTTTAACTATTAACAGTAAGTACAATATATATGGTTTAACTTTTGTAATCTATAACTAAATAAAGCAAAATCGCCCAATGAATTTATAACAAATTTATTACCACCTTTTTTCCAATACATACAAAAAATAATAATTATCAATTCGTATTTTAAATGGATGTGAAAATTATATCAGTATATATACTCGTACATAAAAAAAAATATACAAATATATTTACAGTCAAGGACATATTTCTTCGTACACAAAATTACTGTACAAAGAAAATAAATTTCGATTCTCTCTTAAAATATACGGATTATAGAAAAATTAAAAACAAGAAGGAACAAACGTGTTCATACATCACAAGAATTTTGTTTTTTTTAAATAAGAAATTACTGATTTTTAAACTTTTTTATAAAATAAGTACATATTTGTCGTCTCACTGCTAGCATCAATCACTGATTGCAGATGTTTTGGTAGTTACTACGTTTATACGCACGACTTAATTGCAAATGAAACCTTAAATTTTTGCAATATAGGTAATTGTTTTATTGCAACTTTCTAACTGAGAAATCTATTCACGATTATCACACTGTTTGCAAATAAAATACCTCAAGCATGCTACGCTTACAAATGTTTGCTAATAAAAAACAAAAAAATTGATTAATATTGCACAAAAAACATTGATAGAAGAAAATAATGACAGCAAAAACAAATAATTGTTTGTTACAACTTTTCTATAGCAGTGCTACCAAGTTTGTGTACATTTATTATGCCGTATAAACAAATAGTATATTTATTAGCAAACAGTAAGCGTATAAACGTAGTAATTGATGAGACCACATTTTCGGTGATTTCAGGAGTAATTTGAGACCAGTACTAGGATTCAATAATTTTTATTACGATAGTCATATCATCGCTTTAATAAATATACCGAAAATTTAGTGACTGTAGGTTGAAGTAAAAAAAGTTAAATCACAAGATCAAATTCACATAAAGGGTCCGCCAGATAACTTTTTTTTTTTTTTTTGAAAATGCTATAAAAAAAACTACTGAATATTTTCTCAAATTTCTTTTTTTATTTGAAAGTACAATCCTTCCGGTTAATAATGAAAAATAATTTCATTCAAATGGCTGCCTCGGCTGGCCATGCAGTAGCCTACACGATCGGTCCAATTTTTAAGCACATTATCGATTGTGTGCAGCTGTATTTCACCAATGGCTTCACGAATATTGTCCTTTAAAGCGTCAATTGTCTCTGGCTTGTCGGCGTAACACTTGTCTTTGACGGCACCCCACAAATAATAGTCCAACGGTGTCAAATCGCAGCTCCGAGGTGGCCAAACGACATCAGCTCTGCGGCTGATAATGCGATCCTCAAAAACAGGGCGCAAAACATCGAGTGTAGCTTCGTCTGTGTGGCATATAGCGCCGTCTTGTTGAAACCAAATGTTGCCAATATCCTCCTCTTCAATTTTTGTGAACAAAAATTCGTTCAACATGGCCCGATAACGATCACCATTGACTGTAACGGTCACTCCTTGCTCATTTGCCCAATTATGCCTCTGGACCAAAATCCGCACCAAACAGTGACTTTTTTTGGGTGCGTCGGCTTTTCAATGTATGCGTGAGGGTTTTCTGTGCCCCAAATGCGACAATTTTGCTTGTTTACATACCCGCCAAGATCAAAATGAGCTTCAACTGAAAAGATGAGTTTTTTTGGCAAAATCGGCATCTTCTGTAAGTCGATCGCAGGCCCACTTGTTCAAGCGTATAACCATATTCGTTCAGCGGAAGGATAAAACTAATTATCTGTCAAATCAGACATGAACTAAGTGTTACCATTCACGAAATAAGCACTAGTTGAAAAAAAAACGTTAGATGGCGGACCCTTTAGTTTTTTTTTTTATTTATTCTTCTTTGTGCTTTTTGCTTATTTTGACATTTCTATAAACAACTTGTAGAATGTAATTTGTATTGCGAATTTTGAATTTTTGCGGGTTTCGTATATTCGAATATTGATTGTTTTTGTGGCGTTATGTTGGTACTCATTTCTCTCACTTATGCCGACAATTGGCCCGTCTTCGATTTTTACGTTGGTTCGTGCGGCAGCTTCCATTGAGTCATAACCATAAACCCACGATTCGTCACCAGTTATGACCTTCTGGAGTAAATTTGGGTCGTCGCGGATAGAGTCCAACAGCTCATTAGCAATGTTCATGCGATGCTGTTTTTGGTCGAAATTCAGCGGTGACTCTTCTCATGCCCAAATCATTGATAAAAATCGAATGGCACGACCCAATCGATATGTCTAGGTCCCCAGCAACTTCTCTAATGGTGATTCGACGATTGGCCAATACCATTTTCTTCACTTCATCAATTTGTTCGTCTGTTGTTGAAGTGCTCGGGCGTCCGGCACGCTCTTCGTCGTTCACATCTTCTCGGCCTTCTGAGAACATTTTGTACCACCGATAAACGTTGCTTCTGTCCAAGGTAGCCAATATAGTAGTCAATATTCGGAATGCATCCGCGCACTTAATTTCGTTTTTCACAGAAAATTTGATACAGGTTCTTTGTTCCATTTTTTTTTTTAATATGTAAAAATCGAAGACACTTTTTAACACTTAACACTTTTTTTAATATGAATTTTTATATAATTCTCATATAAACATTTAGCAGAAAATCGCCAAAAGCAGAAATTTACAAGAAAATTATTTCTTGTAAATTTTGCTCACACAAATTCGAATTAACTACTATAATTAACATAAGAAAAATCATCAAAATCAAATTGTTTTAATTAATTTCTTGATTTATTTTTGAAACTTCTAAGAGGCCATTCACATATTACATAAAGCTATTTTCGGAGTTTTTATATTTTTAACACATGTACATGTTATTAAAATTTTTCAAATATTTGGCAATTAAAGTGACGTATGGAGTGCCAAAAAATAATAATAACTCTAGTTCATTTGTTTACAAAAGAGCAAATCCAATTTTTTTTTTATTTTATTAATGATTTCATATTTTTTATAAATAAAAAATATAAAACACACACAATAAATATAAAAAACATACATACCGCAGAGAAATCATTAATTTAAAGTGAAGCTATTTAATATTTGCGTTAAATACACACACCTTAAAAAGAAATAATTAAAAAACAAGAAATAGTTATTTTGTGTTTTTTTTAGTTCCCAGAATGTATTAAACAATTTTACGTTTAAACAAAATTAATAAGTTTTTGAGATCCATAAAAGCGAATATCCGGTATACAGGTGCATAATGAAGAAGGTCATAGACTTTTTGCTATTTTTTCTTGTTTTTGTTTTTATTCCCGGTTTTAGGGAATTTTTCGCTAAAGCACTACACTACAAGCTAATGATTATTGTAGGAATTTTTAATATCTTATGCATGAATTTTTTTAAAAACAATACTTTAACTTTGTATGAAAAATACAATTAAACTATTAAAATTCCTGAAAACAAAATCTAGGCAACACTCAGGAAATATTTCTTGTTCCCAAATTTGTATCACAGTTTCCTTAGAATTTCATAAAATGTTTAAATTTTGTAGGGCGTGAATACACCCAATTTTCGATGCATGTAGTTCAATCAGTTTGAATCCAGTATGTGAAATGGTGTAACGCATTTTAACGGGCGTGGGTGGCTTCGCCTACTTTTATGAATTCATGACCCTAAACTGTGTGGAACAGGAATCGTTTAGGTATGTATGTACCTATTAATTTATTTAGGATACGGCCGGTAAGACGTGTTTAAAGTTCCGTACTATTCGGTTGGGTAAAAGTATATAAAATTTATTATTACATTTTAATTGGTGTGGTCCCGCCCACTTTTCTGTTGATGCCCAAACGGCATAGCTGCCCTTATGATTAAAAAAATTAAAACCGGTTAACAAAAATGGTGGAGTTATAAAAATTTGCAATAAGGAAGTCTCATAAAAATGTTTCAATTTAATTTTTTGAAAAATTACTTGTGTTTGCTTCCAATTCCAAAAAACTGCATGCGATTGTGGATTTCACTCTCGGAAAAGGTAGAAACACATATCGCTATTTTACTCAAAGAACGTCACACACTGGATCAGATTAGAAAAAAAAGGAATTTACAATTTTTTGATCGAAATGTTGATTTTTTTTTGCTATGCCAATCAAAAGAACTAATCAAATCCAAATTCCAAAAATTTATATTTAACGAAATATGACGATTAATGTGTTTTCTTTACTATGGAACGAAAACTTAGTCGCTGTGGTGCTACAAGTCCGGTTCAGATCCCGTCTTCTCATTTAAAAAGTTCTACTCTATGATTGTTTAGGTATCATAAAGTGTCAATATCACATCGGAGTAGTTGCCGGTTTGTCCGTTTTGACAGCTTGAAGGTAGGCACTTTTTCCATATTTATAAGTAAAATAAAAATATATAAATAATAAATTTATGACTTTAATTCAAAATGTGATCCTTTTTATGATTCAAAGCTCCAGTTGTTGCGTAGAAACTCTTTTCAGAAAGTCTCTAGTTCAGTTTTAAGCATTTTGGAATCGTTTTAAGGTCTTCTTGACGATCGTTTCAAGATGCTTTCAGGGTATTTTTTGACCCATCGTTTCAAAGTTCGTTGGAAGTAGAAATACAGGCGCATCGTAGACAATTCATTTGGAAGAGTCGCCACCATGACACAGTTTCTCTTGTTGCACTGAACTGGGGGAGTACGACATCGCGTTCGATGAATGTAATCACGGTAGATTTGAAAATGCTAGTTGGGTATATAAAAGCTAACTTCTCTCGCTAAGATTACACAAATACACAAACACTCTTATGAAATGCACTCCCAATACACAAATAACTTGACAGGTAGTTTAACTGTCACTTGGGTTTCTTGCATAGACATAGATACATACATACGAGTATGTACCTGATTAATATTCTTTGGAATTTACATTGTTCTTTATGGAACGATACTAATTTCACTACAATATAAGAAACAGTGATGTATGGCATACAGCACTGTGGGTGGTGCAAGGTTAGTACGAGTACGAGTATTGTTTGAATTTTTATTGTTATTCCACAAAATAAAGGTTATTGTTCAAATTGAAATTAAAGAAAATAAGCTATCCAATATTTTGTAGAATTAAAGTTAAAAGCCATTCAAAGTTCTTAATGAAATATGCAACTGCAACAATTCTAGTTCCATTTTCAGTTTATTTTGTTCTTTTGTTAGTGTAGCCGGTTTTTTTTTAAGAATGTATGACTGAAATGAAATTTATTTTAAATGATGAAAAATACATGTTTATTAATCTTTAAATAAGGAATATTTTTTTTTTCACTCAAGACAATTCTCGTTATTTCCCCTACACAGCCAATCTTCCCCATTCCCGCTAGTCTTCATTCCACGTCAGACTTTAGCCAAGCAACAGTGTGCCACACTGAAGGGTGTTGAAATCAGAAAGCTGCTCTTTGTGTAAATAAACTTGGATTTAAATCAAGTTTCCTTTTTATTTTTATTAACAAGTTTTGCTGTTTTCCCTACAATCATCTCACAGTATCTACACTTTCAATTAAGATTTATTTAAAGATGTTGTTGTCTCTGACCTTAACAGTGTATTAATTTAAGTACCTTCAACAGCAGCAGCACTAGCACTACGAGTGTGTGTGTACTATTTAATTTTTATTTCACACAATTTGTTCCCTCGCCGCCCCTCCCCTTCCCCTTCCCCCTCCCACCAACAGCAAACAGTCAGTAGTGCGCTGCAAATAACAACAAAAACAACTGGTTTATCTGCTCATCAACTCACGAAAATATTTTAGTGTGAATTTATGGCGTTTCTTAAAATTCTTCATGTATGATTTTTCGAATAGAGCAGCGCTGCAGTTGCCTGCTATTTTCGCTTTCATAAAAGTGATAATTTTTAATTTTATCAATTGAATATTTCAATTAGATAATGTTTAAGGTTTTATCTTATTCAAGTTTTTTTTTAATTAAGCATTTTTTTTTTTTGGTTTGTTATTGTCGTGGTATGATGTTTAACAAAACGCGGTAATTGATTTGAAGAATGAACATAATTTAATGCGAAATTAAAAAGATTTATTTATGAAAGGAAATCAACAAGATGTGAGAAAATTACAATAAGTTATTATCAAGCCATACGAGTACAAAGTGAAGCCGTCTGTCTCACACTGGGTTCGATTGCAGCTAAAATGTGGCGATGAATTCAAGGAATGCTTTAATTGATGAGATAATGATTTTTTTTTCATATTAATTGTGTGCGAATTAGTAAAATGAAAACAAAATTTCAAAACTTTTTATGCATTTAAAATATAATGTGCATGTACAGATCGTTACCTAAACTCACAATTATTTTTTTTTTTTTTGGAAAACGAGATTTTTGCATTTTTTCAATACATTAGATGTTCTTTTTTCTATCGAAATATAAAAAAAAATCGATTTCAAAAATATAATGAATTAGGGCCTTTCTATATTACAGACTAGAGATGGGCGCGTGTCGTGTTCACGATTCCACACGAAGTGTTCATGCTAGAAAATCTGATTTCGTGCGTGTTCGTGTCGTAATACGACAATTTTTGGTGTTAAAATATGTATGCACGAATTTCCAGTAAAGGAAAAATTTTATATTTTTTATCGTCAAACACGTAAAACCATCAAATTTGTTGATAGTGTACTTGAAGCTTAAGAGACCTTCTCTTAAGCTTAAGAGACCTTCTCTTAAGCTTCAAGTTCTGAAATTAAACAAAAATATGTATCTATTTGAACAAAAAAAAAATGCAGTTTCGTGTTTTGAAAAAATTTCACGTGCGTGTTTCGTACGTGTTGGACATCTTGGCATTCGTGTTCGTGTCGTGTTGTGTAGCAAAATTTCAACACGCGCCCATCTCTAGTACAGACATATACATATATGTGTTGTATTATTTTAAGATTCTATATTAAAGCTTTTTTAGTCTTTATCGTTCGTACCATCAAGATGATGTGAATCATCATCATCATTATCATCAGTATCAGTATGTGAAGTATTTTGAAACATTAATAGATCTTGTCTTGTTTCTATTCATATTGCTTGCTTCTGCTCGATATAAATGGATCAGAACTTCAAAGAAATTTATTAAAAATATTTTCAATCGAATTCTCGCGGCTGCTTCTCTACCTCCCCGCTATTGTTTTAAAATATTTTTGTGTTGAATCGAATTCATTCAAACATGAACAGGATTCATTTAAAAATGGAAATGAAACAAGTCAAAATTTAAAAAATCAAAAAACTTTTTCGTTCGAAATGAAAAATTATAACAGAAACCTAAAGATGATTTTCAATTATCTGTCGAATGATACCCATATTGATATAGTTCGCCGACTTTTTATTTTTGTCGTATTCACAAAATGGAGTCTGTTGGCCGCCATATTGAATTTTGACTACTGTCATAGCTTTAGTGACACACCCGGAATTAAGGCAAATCCATTGATGTAAAATCATCAAAATCGGACCACGCGTTCAGTTTATATAGTGCCGCAAGGGAACACACATACATATCGTCACCTGAAATGCAAACGGACGTAACTACACTTTCATATTTTTTGCAAGAGAAACAAACAACGTTTCAAAATCAATAACAATAAAGCGTTTTTGAAAATGTTCTTCGAAATTAACTTGCAGTATGGATACGTATTTATTTCGTTTTTATACATAAGCTTTTAAGCTTTTATGTTAGTTAGATTAGAAAAGGGGGATGATCTGGTCCAAAGACCTTCACTGCGACAACTGATGGATATTTTGTGCCATTTATGTTAGTTACGTTCTTTGAAATAAAAAAATATATGCATTCGTCATTACGTCCGTTTGAATTTCTTTAATAAAGTAGTAATTGATTGATAGCAGGGGCCTAAATATTTGCGTGAACGTGCAGTTTGATAAAATGAACCATAATCACTCAAAAATCAATCAGTTTTTGTGTAGTTACATCCGTTTGCTTTTAAGGTGACGATATACTCTTCTTTGCGTAGCGCAGCCGGGTAAAAAAATTTAAAAAGCCACCAATATAAAAATATAAATTTCTAGGCTAAAAGACTCGAAAAGTTTGCACTGGTAATACTGTTATCGAATGCAGCTACTGTCAAGGCGAATTCATACCATGTGGCCAGGGCTATCAGAGTTTTTCCGATCTATTTCGCCAAATTCAATTTAAAAATTGCCAAAAGTCGCCAAAATCAATTTAATGTAATTATTCTTAATATATCGTGCCATAACCGCCAAAAAAGGGCTTAAGCGATATAATTTTCGACCTAAATTTTTCACCGATCGTAAATAATAGATTTTCGTCAAAAAAAAAACGAGTCCAAAATATGTGTCGGTTAATATTTTTTTGGCGGTTATGGCTCTATATATTTGATAATATATTTGTTTTTATATAACACTTTTTTTAATATAATTTTTATAAAATCGTATAAAAATTTTGAAAAAAAATCGCCAAAAGTAGAAAAAAAATCACCAAAAATTATTTCTTTTAAAATTTTCTCACCGAAATTCAAAACGCATTAATTACTATAATTAATATAAGAAAAATCATCAAAATCAAATTGTTTTAATTTCTTGCAGACGAAACTTTTTCTTGAAACTACTCCTTCAACAAACTAATTTTCCTGAATTATAAAAATTCAGTGAAGTTAAATTTTGTGAGAAAATAGTCATAAAAATCGCCAACAAATTTATTATTAGAAATCGTCATGTTGCCAAATCAAATATTTACACGCCAAACAAGTTGAAAAATCGCCACGTTTGGCGAAAAATCGCCGTATCTGACAGCCCTGGATGTGACCTCATTTAAGCAGATGATGGATGATCAGCAGCTGGTTTCTCTGGTGTCAAAATCGAACAAAACGTTCGTAAATTTAAAAAAAGGGAATTTTGCACTTACAAATTGTTTTTTTCTGCAGTGTTATATTTTATAATAAAATAAGTTCGATTTTCTTAGCGAACACATTTCCTAATCAATAACAAATATTTTTTGTTAGCAAATTCATTAAGTTCTGAATTCATATCTCATAATTTTATTAAGCAAAATCTCCTAATCATCTTTCCATTAACAAATCGTAATAAAAATAATAATGACTTCAAATATCCAGTCTTTGGGTGGCTAATGAAAAACACTGTTAGAAACCCAATAAAGAATTTCTAAAAAGAAAAAAATATCAGACACTAAAATTATTAACACATAATAATAATAATAATCTTCATATGTGCTTTTGATTTCCTTAAAATTATAAAATTATTTCTAAGGCCAGCAAATCGAATGACATTTATTTGGCTGAAATTAAAACCGACAATATTTACTTTGCATTATGAATGAAATCATTTACTAATGCAATAAACAAATAATGTTATCAAATAAAATACTAAAATTTACAGTGGAACCCCAGTGGATTCACGTTTAACTATTTAACACGGGGTAAGCCAGGAATATTCAAAATGCCGCATACGAAAATTGCTCCCTAATAATTGCTTTCAATTTTAATAATAATAAATTTCTGATATTTACCCCCTGTTTCCACAAGACGGGCAGTCGACTCGTTTAGAGAATTTGTATGAAAGTCACTCAAAAAAATTCACTCAAGTCAACCGTCTGGGTTGCGAAAACAGGGTAATTATTACCATATCATCATTTTGCCGAATAAAGTTACTGGCAGAGCCATCGTCTGAAACAGACAGAATCAATAACACCTGCCTGCTGTTCTCTATTACTTTCCAATAAATAATATGTATCAGTGTCTCGTTTTGGTAATGAAAATTAAAACTTTTCGTGTCTATCAACTTGTGAAACAAAGGACAATGAAACTTGTGAAACAAAGGAAATATGACAACCAATATAAGGCCTCATTTATAAAAATTATAAAGGCTTTATAAGGGCTTAATAAGAACATTTTTTTAAAGAAAATCTGTTTTATAATTCCTTTATAAAGCCTTAATAATTTTTTTAAATAAGGCTGCTAATTATTTAATTTTTCTCTATGCGTAAAGTTCACACAAGTTACAAAAACAAACTACAGAATTCGACAACATTTGAGTGGAGAGAATTATTTGAACTGAAACAATAATTGAGCTCAAATTTTCAAGTTGGTCTTAATGAGGTCTCACTGTACCGAGATCATCACGCATATTACACGTTTTTGCAATTAAATTTGTGCTTTTTACTTTTGTGTCATTTCGTTATTTATTTTTATACAAATCTAATCTAAAAGATAAATAAATAGTCTATTTAGTTAAGACGAAAATAGTGCCGCCCCTTCCACCTCTTCTAAATCATAAAAATAATACTTGTAGGCAATTAAAATAATAAAAAAAAATAATAAATTCGTAACGTCTTAAATAAAATACTTCAATTTCAAGGTGTTTATCGAAGGCCGTTTCACACTATAACACAAGTGCATATTAATACTTTTTGACGAAAATGCATCTCTGAATTAATTGCTGTGGGCAAAACATAAAAAAACAACAACAACAACTCATCATATCAGTGTCGCAGATGCCTCGAAGATATTGTTACTTGTAATGTAGAGAGAAACTACCTTAGTGTACCCTTTTTTTCGACATAGTTTTTGAAAATCGGTTTTTGACGAAAATCGATTGTTTACGATCGTGCGTAATCCATTTTCGTCAAGAAGCTCGAAAATTATGTCGCTTAAGCCAAAAAAAAACAAATTAAACGTCACAGTGTACATTTTTTCGCCAAGTTGGCCAATAGGAAATTTTACAAATTTATGGTCACAATTAATTACAGCCAAGCGGCAGGACAGATTGAAGTGTTTTTTTTGGAAGCAATTTTCGGAATCCTCCCTCTTAGCGTCCTTAAAAGTTTTATCACTTAATCTTGCTCAAAAAAAAATTAGTCACTCACGCTCACGTCCTGTCACGCGTGACAAATAATGCACTCACCTTCGACATCACATAATTTTTTTTTTAATTTTCACAAAATAAATTTATATTATGAAAACCTTTACTACACATACTCGCATACATAAAAGCAAAAAAAAATAAATTTTTCACTCATGCTCACGGATTATCACGCGTGACATTTTTAACACTAAAATTTTAGATCTTTTCATTTGGTTTAAGCATGCATTAAAAAAAAAGTTTTAGTTTAAACTGCCCAGTGAAAAAAAGACACTCCAAAGAAGTAATGAAAATGTAGAGCTTACGATCCGGAAGTGGTGCAAATTTGGATAATTTCAAATGATTTTTACGTAGGAGATGCCTAATCAATGAATTGGAAGCGATTTTAAGAAAAATTCCCTGCTTGGCGTTCTATAAAAATATTTTGGTAAAAAGTTACCCATTGCTATAATTTTTTTCATTTTATACGATTTGAAACGCGATACAGTGTTTTCATTAAATTCAAGTAAATAGTTCATAAATTTCTTTATAAAAACCGATTTTTTAAAAATCATAGTGAGTACATTCTTATGTGCAGTTTTCTACTTGCTTTCCTGATAATTTTAGGCAAATTAAATATTTATATCGATTCCTTGGAAGCTATGAAAATGTAATTCCTTCAGAATGACATCCATTTCTTTCTTACTGGGTGGATTTAAGAAAAAAAAAATTGATTTTCGACTTCTTTTACCCTTACAGTAAATATTTCGTTTTAGTTACCCATTAAAATAGGTTTTTTTTTTTAATTGCAAATATGTATTTGCAGCTGAAATATTTCAAGTTCGGAAAATAATCGATGGTCCTAGATAACTGTGATGGTGTTATTGCTTTAATTTTTTAAAAGTCCTAGTTCTATTAGTTTAACTTAAGGTCACTTCAATAATTTCAATTTAATCGACCATATGCCCATGATGTTATTAACAGTGGCGTGGAGTGGTTGTCAAGGAAATTTCATAAAAGAACTGCAAGCCTTATACAGTTATCTGTGGCAAATAAGACAGGCAACCAGTGCGAGCGAGACGAAAAACACACACAAGCCTGACCGCACTTAAAAAATAATTACGATGACGTTACAGGTGTTATTCAGGGTGACTCAGTAGTCATATTTAAAAAATATTATAGAAGAAAGATTAATTCATACCTTAAGAATTTTGGAATGAAACAGTTTTTTCTCTCCCCTGAAAAATTGTGTTTTGGCGAATGACGGGTATTGAATATAAGCCGTCGATAAGTAAAACTTAAATAGATTTTAAGTACGCAAGGTTGCACATTTAACTACATAAATATTATTTAAGTATTATTTAATTATGCACTCAAAAAAAAAAAATTTGTATTTGAATATGTATAACTTAAAAATAATTACAATATAATTACCAAGTCAAAAATTGGCTCTTATGGCTTTAATTTCTACATACAGATAATTTATCTAAGGTTTTTACCTACGAACTTGCCTTACAAAATGTAACTTACATGACAGATATCTGGGGGCAAATTACGGTACTCGCCATCGAACGAAATTACGAAAATTTTCAATAGAGTTTATATGGAAATATATTTAAATTTCGAAAACATTCTTAGGTAAAGTGGTATAACTTCGTGCTGACCTGAGCATAAAAATTAAAAAAAGAACGGAAAAACAGAATATGAATAGTTATGCCTACAAATGCATTTACCGATGGTAAATTAATAATTGTATTTACAATGCAATCATTTCTCATATTTCATTTCATTAAAAATTCAAGTTAAACAACTGATGTTGACATGGGTGCTGATGAAGTGCGTGCGGGCATAGAAAAATGCCGGTATTTCCAGCAGCTAAAGTCTAGTTAAAATTTTCTTGTCTTCTTTAGAAAATCACATTCACTCTTATTCCAGTTGTCGACATCGACGTCAAGTCAGTACAAAAATACTAAAAAATTAGGGATGGTTTACCTGCTCTCTAGAAAAATTTTGTGCTACTGCCAATGTATTTCCGTTCCCTAAGGTCTAGAAAATAGCATAAACCTGCCAACAGGAATCAGTTGTTTTCGACAACGGGTACACAAGCGCCAAGTTTTTGGTATTGTATTGACGTAACGTCGATGTCGACAACTGGAATAAGGGTGACTAATTAATAAAAAAAAATATTTCGTTTTATAAGAATTTAAAATACTGAACTTGAGCTCGATTAAGAAATTATGCCTGGGGTTGGGGTCTGTCTAATCGTTGCTTTCGATAACGAGCTGATGCGATCACGTTTTTTCAGTTTGAGATTATGACATTCGATATCGAACCATATTTTTACATTGTACGATAGCGAATACCATAATCTCAAACTAAGAAACGTGATCGAATAAGCTCGTTATCGAAAGCGACGATTAGACCCCTGTAGTGCGATTCACTAATTCGTTACAATAATTATAACGCAAATTTATCCAAATCGCTATTCAGTAACAGTTTTAACGATATACGCTGCAGGTTAATGTCAGCTGTGTCGTTATTTAAGCGACAATAATTTATGTGCTGTTAATTTTATATTTAAATATCAGTTGCGTACTATCGTTAAAAAGAAGTTACAGAATCACACAATCGTTATTGCAAGCGACAAAATGTATAGACGAAAATTTCGATATAATGATATGGTATAGCGCCAATTGTGGCAATTTTTCAACTCGTTTGACGCTTAAACTTTTTATTTGGCGACATGGCGATTTTTCTGGTAATAAATATTTTTTTAACAAAATCTAACTTCAAAATGTTTGTAATTCGGGAAAATTATGAAGGAGTAGTTTCAAAAATAAATATATACTACCAAAACTCGTCTGCAAGAAATTAAAGTCATTGAATTTTGATGATTTTTCTTATATTATTTTTTTGGAATATGGATGAGAAAACTTTACAAGAAATAATTTTTGGCGATTTCTTTTCTACTTTTGGCGATTTTCTGCTAAATTTTTATACGATTATTGTATAAAAATTTATGTATATTAAAAAAGTGTTATTATAAAAACAAATTTACTCGTATTATCAAAGATACATAAAATTGATTTTAGCGACTTTTGGCGAATTTTAAAATCAATTTGGCGAACTAGGTGCGGAAATATCTGACAACCCTGCAGGTAGCTTATGTTGACTTTAATGCTATTGTTATTGTAGTCAGCCCAGTGTGTTAAGAAGCTCGCTTGCAAATATGCGATGAATTTTTAGAATGGAAGGTTCGAGAAGTTTATAAATCGGATTTAGCTTTCTTCAGCTTTTCTGTTGCAAGCCTACACGGAAAATACCAGAAGTATTAGGGAAATGCAGCCTCGCCCCGCACGATAGCTGTGAGAATTGCTTTTGGTAGAAGATATTGGTCAAACATCGAAACTACTACGCCCTTTATTGCAGAACCCCTACTTGAGTCAAGCATTACATACTTTTGTTAAAAAAAAAAAATAATACCTGAAGTAATTTTGTCCCGGCTTTGAGTTGATTTAAGTACAAATGATGGCGGCTTGATTCCTATTTGGTTAACTTATTTATAATTCCAATAATAACGAAAGAACTTAATCCCCAGCAAAGATAGTTATAATAATAGGTATGTATGCATATGAGAAATCTTAAAATGGGTGTGGCGTATAAAACAAGAGCTTGTCATTCCCCTGAAAATGTGTATTCCTATTCACTTTAAATTTATGATTTTCTTTTATTATTCTAATTAATTTATAGTTATTGTTTATTTACAGATTAATATACAAAAGAAATTTATACTAACGCTGTATCTTAGTTTTATCATCTAAAGGGGCAACCTGCAAGGAGAACCTCCAACAAGTGTTCGCCATCAGCAACAGTTTAAATTTGAAAACCCACTAAATCTGTATTATTAACGACAGAAAACCCAACAACAACAACAACAACAACAAACATGAGCAACTACTATTGGAAAAAGAAAAAGAAAAACGAAAGCAGAAATATCACATTGAAGATAAAAGTTTCCAGCGAAAAATTGAGAGTTAACTAGACCCAGAGATCATTCGCCTGTCTGCCTGCCAGCCAGCCAGCCAGCCAGCTTGAGTTTGTGCTGAATCGTGTTGTATGTACGAGTATATCTTGCTGCTCTTATTATTTTATTCATTTATTTATTTGTTTACCTTTATTTCGGTTGATATTTTTTTTTTCGTTGTGTTGTTGTAACCGCCAGCGGTTCGATTGTATTAAAGTTTTTATTTAAATCGCAGTTACGTTGCTTCGGTTTATCAGAACGTTTTCAGCTGCTTTATGGCAAACAACTCAAACGCGAAAAATTTAAAAAGAAAAAAAAAAACTTAATACTTGCTTTATTTAATCTCTAAACAATTAACAATTTTAACGCGTTCTAAGCAAAATTCAACCAAATATAACAAAGCAAAAAAAAATTAATATAATAATATCAGTGAAGAAACCAAGTAAATTGTACCAACATGTTATAACAAAAAATTACATAAGAAAGCCACAATAAAACGTGCATTTTTGGTGTTTTCACAACAACAACAACAACAAAAATTATTGCAAGATTTTTTTAAGCTGAAATTAAAATTTTGTAATACAATCATTTTTTAATAATTTTCTCTTTGTAAAAAAATAAAAATAACGCTCAACTACCTCGACAAAAAAAAATATTTTTTATAAATAAACAAATTTAAACAGTATTACAGTTATTTTTATTTTTTTTAATAATAAAACACAAAACGAAATAATTTTAAATCAAAAAACAACATGACTTCGAAGGAACAAATTATGGCCAGTGAGGAAAAGATTTCGGAAAAACCACCAGGTATGTAAAAATTTATATGATTAAGCAAGCAACTCTAAATAGGAAAGTCTTAAAAACAAAATAAATAAACAAAAATTTTAAAAATTATTACAATTTACAAAAAATTTTGTAATGGAAAGCGTGCAAGTTAAAGCAATTATTTTTTTAAATTTCAAAGGTCATTGATAGTGCAAATGAAAATTCATATGTGTATCAATCTCTTGCGAAGTTCGAAAAAGTAACTTATCTAATTCCAAATTGAAAAAATAGCAGGAAAAAAGTAAAATCTCTTGATTAAAATATAAAAAAAAATATGGGATTCGATTGGCCTTACAGGCCATCCCGCCTTCCCGCTCGATTCCAGCTCAACGTGCTGGAAAATCGATAGATTTTTGGAGTAGTATAAAATAAATTCGACAACAATCACCCTTATCGGGAATAAAAGTTCACGTGAAATGTGTTCCCTTTCCCTAAAATTGTGATCGCCAATTTTTGGGTTGTTGTTGTTTTCTAATTTTGTTCACCATTTTTTGTTCACGGGATATATTTCACGTTCGCCTTTTATCCCCGATTAGCGTGGCTATCTTTCCAATCATTTCCATTTAAATCAAATTTGCTGTATTGGGCGCAGTTTCTCAAGTATAAAGAAACTAAATGAATGCTGAAAATCGATTTGATAAGAACTTTTAAAATTATTAAAATTAAGCGCTATTTTCGAAATTTTTTCTCGCAAACGAATCAATCGATTTTAATAAAATTTTCAGCATTCGACGTTGTTTTTTTTTTAATTTAAGATTAGATTAGATTTTGGATTCGATAAGTTTAGTAGTTTACAATTTTTTTTTTCAAAATAAACCCTTATTTGACAAAAAAAAGGAGAAAATATTAATTTTGGATAATGTTCGAAATTAATTTCGAAAATGTAAAAAAATCTAAAAATTGATTTTCTTAAAAAAAAAAACAATTTGCCTTAACAAAGAAAAACAACTTTTTTACAAAAACAAAGGGTGGAAACATTACTGTTGCATAATATTCGAAAATTCGAAATGAATTTCGAAAATTTAAGAAAACGTAAAAAATTGATTTTTTTAAGGAAAACAATTAGCCTTAACAAGATAAAGCGGAAATTTTTGGTCTTGGACAATTTCGAAAATTCGAAATTAATTTCGAAAAGTGAAAAAAACTTAATAATAGATTTTTTGAAGAAAACAATTAGCCTTAACAAATAAAAACGATTTTTTTAACTAAATAAAAAGTAGAAGCAGCAGTCTTGCACAATATGCAAAAATTCGAAATTAATTTCGAAAAGTGAAAAAAACGTAATAAAATATATTTTTTGAAGAAAACAATTAGCCTTAACAAAAATTATTAGTCTTGGACAATATGTATTCGAAAATTCGAAATTAATTTCGAAAAGTAAAACAAAAAACGTTAAATAGATTTATTTGAAGATAAAAATTAACCATAACATATTTTTAAGTTGAACTTCGGATATGAAGATACTATAAATACTATAAATAATAAATACATACATACATACATACTCGTATTTATAGGGTGTTTTTTATAGAGGTATAGAACTTTAAGTTGGCATCACTTTTTTAACTGGCGGCCATTTTGTCAGCTGTCAAGTGATTAATATTTAGTTTGGTTTGCCATTTCATCATGAACAGGTTGACAAAAGAACAACGCTTGCAAATCGTGCAAATTTATTTCGAAAATAATGGTTCAGTTCGCGAAGTTTACCGCAAGCTCCGTCCATTTTATGGTCGACATGATCGTCCATCAGAGCAATTAATTCGGTTAACCTGTCAATTGGCCACCAAGATCGTGTGATTTGACACCATTGGATTATTTTCTTTGGGGATATGTGAAGTCGCTCGTCTACGCCAACAAACCAGAAACGTTAGGGGACTTGGAAGCCAACATTCGTGGCGTTATTGTCAACATACGGCCCCATATGCTCGAAAAAGTGGTTGAAAATTGGACCTGTAGAATTTCCTTTATTCGAGCCAGCCGCGGCGGCCACATGCCCGAAATCATATTTAAACGTTAATGGCATAAAATTATCCTTCCAATAAAGCCAAATTGATGGACATTAAAACGATTTTCTTGTGTTTTATTTCAATTCGAAGTTCTATACCTCTAAAAAAACACCCTATATATATGTATATATAAAAAAGAAAAAACTTCGAATTATCGAATTTAGAAAATACATAGAGATTTATATTTATACATTTTTAAATGCAAAAGTTTTTTCCATAATATTTTTATTTACGCCTGAGGTGCCTATTAAAATCAAATCTGTTTTTTTTTTCGTTTCATTGTATCTAATAAAAAGTGTGTCTTGACACAAATTTAACTAAATATTTCGTGGAAAAATATTTTGCTACAAAAAATTTGCAGCTTTCTCAATTTATAATAAAGTTTTTTTTGGTGATTTTGAAAGGTACAATATGACGATTAAAATTATTTATTTTACGATTTTTTACTAAATAGAAACTTTTTTTTTAATGAAATGTTTATAATGTAAGTAGTGGTCAGTCAACTCAATAGTTTAAATACACTGTTGTTATAAAATTAAATAGAAAAATGTTATTTAAAATTTTTTTATTAACGAAAATTTAAATAGAAATAAATAACAGGTGTCACTTAAAAAATACTTTTGTAAACAAATACTTAATAAAATTTTCGCAAATTTTTATTACTCTTCTTAATAGTTCTAAATATTTAAATCTATGTGTAGGTATTTTCAACTGCATTATTAAATAAATGCCACATCAAGGCCCACACGCGCAGTCCAAAGTTATTAAATGAAACTATTTATTCTACATAAAATTTTATTTGAGACACTTGGGCATAAAATAAATGTTGACACATATTTTACTTGTATGTATGTATTGGCTTTTAAAATATGTAATTAAATAATAATATTGTTTGTTTCTTGAACTTGAGTATATTTTTATTATATGTATAAGAAAATATCCGCTTAAGGTAAGGTCAGGCGAGGCAAAAAATAGTAATGAAATAAAAGCCACCATAATTCATTCCAACCTGGAAAAAATCTTTAAGCCGCAACATTATTAAAGGACTAAAAATCATCTTCGTTTACGTTTGCTTAAAAAACTTTAATATTATTAAAAAAATTCAATTTAATTCTACTTATTACACTTTGCGCCTTTAACAACAATTCTAAAAGCATGAAATTTTCTGGCTCAAGTTTCAATTTTGTATGATAGAGATGAGAAAAATATATACATATACCGTTTGTATACACCTCTCTCTCTCTCTCTCTCTTTCTTTCTCAGTAAAAAATCAAAACTGGAACAAGTAAACTTGATGCGCGTGAACCAGTTCTAAACAAGAAGAATACCCATTTTCCCTTTAAAAAAAAGTACTTAATCTAGCGCGAAATATCGTAGGCTTAGAGTGTAAATCTGCTAAATCCACTTTTTATAGCATATGACATTTTAATGCCATTCGAAAGAGAACGAGACGACGCCTCATCGATTTGCTTAAATATTTATTGTAATTTGAAGCTCTATATGTCGAAGAAACTTAATGTATTAGGCTAATTTCTTAAGCTATGTATAGAGTTAACAGTATTTTGTCTTTCCTGTAAAATTTGATTGAAGTGAGTTAGCAGGTTTACACTCTAAGGGCTAATAAATCAGTGCAAGTTAATCTCTCTTTTTGGTTTAAAATCTGTTTAAACCAGCAAACCTATAAATCAGTGCAGTATTTAAACCATCTGTAAAAGCATAAAATTGCGAGTTTAAACTACCAATGCAGGCCATATGATTTTGTCACTTTCATACCATATGTTTTGCACTTAAAGAGCACTCAACTTTTTTGCAAGCTTTAACTTTTTCTTCAGATCTTGTTCGATCTGTTTTCTTACACTCTATTGTTAATTTATACTATACTACTTCGCAAAGCATAAATATAATTTCTTTCTCAGTAAAATTTGGCGATATTTCATTAAAATTTATTAAATTTTTTTCCTCTTTGATTGTGCAGAGAATTGATAGTCTGCTGCAAAACAGCTGTTTTTTGACATTTATTCTAGTTTTGCCACAATTATATTTTTTAAACTACACAAAAGGTATGGTTCAATGATTTACTCCTGTTGAGTTTAAACCACATATAAATTAGAGTTTAGTTCAACTAAACCAGCGTTTAAAGTTTAACTGATTTAGTAGTCCTAAGCCGACGTTATTTATTTCAATTTGAAACTCTACATGTGAAGAAAAAAAACTAATTTGTTATGCTAGTTTCTTAAGCTTTGTATAGAAAATGTTAACATTTATTTGCCTTTGCTGTAAAATTTTGTTGAAATGATTTAGCAGGTTTGCAAGCCGACGATATGCTGTATTGGCAGCTCTGTAACCGACTAACCTCCATTAACAAATGTTGCCAATAGGTTTTCTGTAAACAACAACATATCTAATGTATTTAACAGTTTTTGGTTAACAGCTGATACTTTACAGAACACTACGATTTGACTAATTCTACCATAAATCAGTATCGCATATCGCTCATTTACTCAAACAACGTCATAACTTAAAAAAATGGAATTTTTGATTTAGTGACGCAGAATTAATTCTCATATCGTTCTTCATATTGTTTAAAAATTTCCCACAAATATCTTGCTTACTCAAGTCTTGAGAGAAAAGTAAAATTTTAAACTCGTTTTCTGCCAAAATTAGTTTTTTTGAGTTATGATGTTGTTTTAGTAAATGAGCGATATATTTTTTAACTTAGTGCCGGTTCACACACGGCAATTTTAGTTGAGCAACTTTTTAGTTGATGGACGAGGGAGGAAACTATGATGGTCTCTCTCTCTCTCTTCTTAAGTTGCTCAATCTAATTTGCCGTGTGTGAACCCAGTATTATTTGCTAAACTATCATCGAACATGTGTGTAAGTACATAAAAAAAAACTTTTTAAACATCTCTTATCACAACTTTTGTAAATTTTTTTTTCCAATTTTTTATTTAAAGAATTCTTTTGGGGTTTTTCCGCGCATTAAATACATTTTAAAATTTATTTATTTGTTATATTTTTTGTTTGTTTATTATAATTTTCTTACTTCACTTAACTGCCGGTGGGTGATACTGAATTTAGCACGTCTTTTACTTCAAAAAAAATAAAATAAAAAAAAGAGTTTGTTCAAGCGTTGAATAATATTTCCATAAATTTTATGTCACATATGTACATTCGTTTTCTTTACCATCTTAGTTCTTTTTTAATAATATTTACATACGCATAAATAAGCCAAAATTCCTTTTTTTATGTGGTTTGTTTTATTTTCGATGCTTTTGAAATAAATTTTTTTCCTTTTATTTACTTTTTATTATTATCGAAAGATGACACATTGGAATTTGTATTAATTTATAAATACGACCATAAAGACATTGATGTGGTCAAATGTGTGTGTGTGTGTTTTTTTCATGATTTACCGCTTAAGTAAATTTCTGTCAGTTTTGAGTTATTGATGCCAAATGACATCAATAATAATAATGAAAATCTTCCTGTATGGTTGTTAATTGATTTCGATGTTTGTTAAACTAAAAATACCGCACAAAAAATAAAAATATAAAAATAAAATTCTATTTGAAAAAAAGTTCTAAATGGAAAAAATCCCCTGCACTTTCGCACATGACAATCGTGCGAAAAAAAAATTAATAGAGTCTCCTCTCTTTTTTTTAGGAAATCAGATTAATTTGTTTAGTGTATAAATTACTTAAAATTTCCTAGAATTATTTATAAAACTGTAATTTATTTGTATTATTACTGCATTTACGAGTACATAAGCTCTCAAATAATACATTCAGCTCACATTTTATTAAAAGCGTAAATGGAATGAACAATTTTTTTATTAATATCATTTTTTTTAACTTAATGATATAATATGACATATGTACATATGTACATATGTGTTTATTATATGATTTGTACAATGCACATTATTTTTATTTCAAGCAGTTATAACAATATGATCGGGATTATACAGCTTTTCTAAAAGGATTATTAAATTAACTACTAAGCCACAACAGAGAGTATGTATTGCAAGTCTCATTCAGTTCAGTTTTCTCTATCAGGCAACCAAGCTCTACACCAAGTTTGGCCACTGAGAGAAAACCGTCAAAAATGTATTCGCCTATGTGTATTCATTTGTATAAGAAGCCGATTGATGTTCGGCACTCGGGTGCCAGTTCGGACAGTCTTGCTCATGATATAATTATACAAGGTACTTTCACGACCACAACAAAATTGCAACACCAAGAAACACACGTATTTTGTTGGTAGAAACAAACGTAAAATTCTCAGAAACAGATGTCTTTTGTTTTTAAAAACAGCAATCACAGGGTAACTAAAGCACAATTACAGACGCGGCATTCATGCATGATTATGGTCATTCAGTGTTGCCAATATGTGTGTAATACATGTGTGGGCCATGTAATGAGATTCATGTATAACCTGTGTGTAATTATACTTTGGATTCTATTTTTATTTATTATGGTTTTAATTTTAACTCACACAAAAGATGTGTAGTGTAATTTTATTCAATGTATAATTGGAGACACAGCTATGTGCAAATTCATTGGCAACACTGTAATCATTTTATTCACACACATACACTAACATTTTTGCAGCTTGTAAACAAAGTTTGACAACCATATGCATTGTAAACATTAACAGGCTGGGCTTGTGCAAGTACCTTCTATAATTGTATCATGGTCTTGCTCTACACCATTGGTGACAGTTTCTTAGCACAATTGTGCTAGCTAAAATCAAACACATTCTTATTCTCTTTCATTTAGTCGTCAATGAGACTGCGACGCACTGAAAGAAAACAAGTAGTACGAGAAAAATATTTTGTGATCAGCATTTCTAAACATTCAATGTGTTTTATGTTACAAAACTTTTAATGAAAGAAATGATTATGTATTAAAAAGAAATTTTAATTATTTTGTAGCTGCTTCAGGGTGCCTCCAAATATATACTGCCTCAAAAGTTCAACACTTCTGCTTTTCAAAACAGTTGATTGTAATCGAAATCGGTTGACTAGTTCCAAAGTTGCGGATTTTTTGCCACTTTTTTTATTTCACGGCACTAATTAGTAGTTTAAATTAAAAATTTAATTGATGTAAATAAATTTTCAAATGCCTTAAATAAAATTGTTTACTGGTGCAAAATTTAATTAATTTCTTAAAAAAATATAAAAACTATTTATCTCATCTATTTCGCAAAATTTTTCGTTAAAGTTTTTGTGTAAAGCTTTTACAAAATTCTGATTTTTTTTAATGATAATTTCAATTAAAAATTTAATTGGTTAATTATTAATTTAAATTTTTAATTGCTTCAATTAAATTGTTTACAGCTGCAAAATTTTGTTAATTTCATAAATAATATATAAAAAAAATGATGGCCTGGTCCGCGATCTCGACAGAGAACATACGATCGACAACTTGCATATTATTATATTATTATTAACCATAACAGACCACCAACTTTTGCTGGCAGCTTTTACACCTTCTTTTAGACAATTCCCCCCATGTAATTTGGCATCAAAACTATTTTATTTTACTCATACTTTGCGATTTGACTGCCTATTAAGCAAAATTAAAATTTTTTATTCGTTAACGTTGTCGCATGAGGTCATTTACACTTCACAACACATAAAAATAAATAATAATAGTAATAACGACACAATTCACAAGTGTTTCTAGTTGAAATTCAGACAAAAATGTGTTTTCTTCTTTTGTACGTGAGGATGTCAACAACAAAAATAAAATAAAATAAAAAATTAAAAAATAAAGTAACTTAAATTGAATACATAAGTAAGTCTGTGAAAATTAACCTTCTTTTTTTGAGTGGACGCAAAAAATATAATGATGTTCTACGAAAAAGAATGTTGATTTTTTAAATTAGCGGAAGTTATTTATTATGCGAAGAATGTACGAATTTTATTAAACTAACTACGATAGTGAAAAAGTGTAAGTAAACTATAATTAATCCAAACTATGTATGAATTATAATATCAAACGATATAAAAATAATTTTATTATGTATAAAAAAAATTAAAATTTTCGCTTAATATAAATTCATCTGCTATTCACAGCTCGTACATTTTTATAAGAACGGCAACGCACTCTTAACCTTGTTTACATTTTTGTATGGCGAACATTTTAAAATTTCCATTGAATTTTTCGTATATTAAACCAAAAATTAAAAACAATACATACTTTTATCTTGCTTTCTAGTTCTATTTAAGACAGGCTATGGAAAATTATGAAACAGAACTGTGTCTTGAAGAGGTTTTTAGCACAATTTGAGATACTCGTATGAAACTAAACGCAGAAAGCAGTCGCAACATAGAATATTTTTCATGTATTTATAAATGTATGTAACGAAATCTTTCAACGTAATTTTTACGAACTTCAAGACGTCCGATCAAGGTGAAACAATACAGTCAATACAATACAATCCGATGGTATAAAATTGGGTAGTGCCGCGCCCCTACTAACTAAATATAAGGGGATTTTATTTTTAAGAAAACAGGGTGCCCCTGTGGCTGAGTGGTAGCAATGCTATCCTTGGATATTTTCTGTAGACAAGCTAATCGCTTCGCGGGTTGTATTTGTTAAAAAAAAATAAAAAAAAAACAAAATTTAAAGAAATGTATGAAATTTTTATTTGAGTCGTTAGAACGATCCACATATGTGACGTGCAAAATAGAAAGGGACCTAAGGGTAAAAACCGGTTTTGTTCAGGAGAGCCATTTTAAAGATTTAAATACGTGTATCTTTGTTGTACTTCGATTTCATAAAACGCGCATATGTCTGGGAGGGAACACTTTTGGGGCATGGGGTCGGTCTCATTCGATGCTCAGATGTTGTCCACATCAAAAAAAAAAATTATTATTTTTTACCCTTAGGTCCCTTTCTCTATGCGCTGCCACATATATAATTTAATTTTAAAAGATGATTTCATGCAAATTTTGACCGCGGATATGTCTGAAATGGTTTATAAGCTGGGTCCAATTTTGGCATAATTTCTCCATCATATCGCCGGTATCTCACGAATAAATTTTTCAATGCTGTCTTCCAGTAAGTCAACCGTTGCGGGCTTGTCCCTATAGACATGAGCCTTAACATAGTCCTACAAAAAATAGTCTAAAGGCGCGTTAAATCGCACGATCTAGGCGGCCAATTGACCGGCCCCAAACATGAAATAAACTGTTCACCGAACTCGCCTCTCAATTGGGCCATTGTTTCTCGTAATGTGTGGCATGTGGCACAGTTTTGCTGAAACCACATGTCAGCCAAGTCCAGCTAGCTATTCCATTTTGTGCAAAAAAAAAAAGTAACAGAGGCCCAGTTGCTGCGAATGGCGCCGAATCTATAATTCACGCTCATCAACAACACCGGCGAAAACAGCTGCGTTATTTTCCTCTGTCCACACTCTACATAAACGTGTGAGTATTTTAATGTTCAATAATGTAATTTTGGTGCGAAATTGAATCACAAGATTTCGAATAGCCGCCTCACAAGGTCGCTCAAACTGACAATAAAATGAAAGAAGTGCACGGTTGCACTTTTTTCAACGAGCATGCATTTTGGTATTAAAATATAATGATCGCAAGCGTTGTTCATTTGTAAGTTAAATTATAGACCAAACTGAGCATGTTTAACAGTAACATGATACACGAAAACAGCTGAGTTGCCAATGACAGTGTTGCCAAAAAGAAACTTGATAAAAATCATCCTTTACTTTTATATCTCGAAAGTTATAGCAGTCAGTTTATTCCGATACGGCAAATACTAGTTTGAGAGCAAGAATTATGACAAAAAAATTGTAGGTCTCAGGAAGGGTTACTTCCCATAAAAATTAACCTACACTTAATATTATAAAGAGTTATTCCTATATTCATAAAAAATAAAATGAATTTGAAATCAATTTAAGGAAAATTTTGTTTTATAGACTTTATACAGAAAAAAAAATGATTTAGGTTTACAAAACGTTTAACAAACAAATTTCCATACAAAATTTGTTTTGTAAACCTTTTGTAAACCAAAATTAATTTTTTTTTTTTTTTTTTGAAACAGCCGTATATGTATGTTTGTAAGAGGTAATCTCCTGAACCACCGCTCCCATTTCTAAAATTCGTTCACCAAAATGTTGAATGGAGGAGCCTTCCAAAAGACATATACAATTTAAGTATATGCTGAAAGTGTGGTTGTTGTTATTCATTTAAGTCTGTTGAGATTTTGTCAAGAAACACAATGAAAGCGACAAACCGTATGCTGTTTTCATTTGTAGTTTCTTAATGTTTTAAGCAAATATTTAGTAAAATAATATTTGCCAGCAACCAGCAAAATTCTTTATACAGAAGCGAACTTTGTTCGTATGTGTTAATTATTAAAAATCACATTAATATGAAAAAAAAATAGAACGCATTTATATATTGTATAAGAAAACTTATTTAGTTTCATTAAATAATATTGAAATATTTTTATTTCTATTCCATTCTCACAATACACAACTTGTTCCACTACAAATGCTTTAATATAAATTTTAATTGTTTGAAATTTTATTTTAAATTTAATTGAATTTTTGCCTGGGAATTTCATATGTAAATTTTTTTTTCTCTTCAAAAATAATAAACAAAACTACTTTATGAATTTAAATGCAAATGCAAACCAGTTACCGGCAAAACTAATTAATATTCCAACAAACTACATTTGAACATGCAAAAAAAAAACAAAAAGTGTGTGTATCTTCACCTATAAAACTGCAATTTCTTTTTTAGTTGCAGTCGTTTATTTAAACAACTTGAAAAATACCCTACACTTTTAAACACAAAAGGTAGACATTTAAAAAAAAAAATTAAATCATTTATCGGTTATTCTTATTTTAATCAGAAATAATTTCTTAGTCGGGCTTAAGTTCAGTAATTTCAATTCTTATTGAATGAAATATTTTTTTTTTATTAATTAATGTGAGTTTCTAAAGAAGAGAAATTAAATTAGACTATAAGCTGAATATAAAAATGAAAAAAAACGGATAAAGAGAAAATTAATAGTGATACTTACAAATAAATGTGTTTACCAAAGGTAAATCAATAATTGTATACACAATATTTCTCATATTCCATTTCATTAAAAATTTGCGTTAAATAGCTGATGTTAATAACAATCTCTACCCCAGTAGATAGACTTGGGTGCTGATGAAGTGCGTTGCTGCACAGAAAAATATCGGTATTTCCCCCAGCTTATAGTCTAATTTAATTTGTCTTCTCTTCTTTAGAAACTCACATTAATTAATAAAAAATAAAAAAATATTTCATTCAATAAGAATTGAAATTACTGAACTTAAGCCCGACTAAGAAATTATTTCTGATTAAAATTCACTATAGTTCAACTAAACATTTAAGGTTATTCTTATTCTTAAAGTTATTGTTCAGTCCTCAAAATTCCTAAAACCGTCATGTTTTTAAATTCGCTTTATTTTATTTAAAAAAATTTACTTGTTTGACCTTGCATTTTTCCGCCTTAAACAAAAATTATTTTGCTAGGAAGGATTTCAATTTTTTTTTTTGCAAATTTAAAAAAAAACACATCGACATTTTTAGCCGGTGTAGCTCATTATGAAACATTATAAGCGTTTACAGTCAATATTTACTCCAATACAACTTAAAAAGTTTTCAACAACTACCTGACGATGTCTTTGAGCCAAATATGTGGCGCCGAAACATGTTTCACTAACTTGTTTCGTTTCATTTAACTTGTCAGTTATGCGTTGTTGTATTCTTTTTTTTGCCTTCTTTTTTTATTGGAAATTTAGTTGCAAGTTCAACATTATTGTATATAGACCTAAATGTAGGCAAAGTCAGGTTTTCTGCACGTGCTTGAAAATGTAATAAAAAAAATTTTGTTTTTTTTATGGTGAAGCTTTAAAACTAGTGCTGGATTATAACGATTTTTAAATTAAACCGTACAGCAACTCAAAAAGTACCAATTTCATTTCATTGAATTGTTTTAGTGTGTTATTTATTACCTTGTGATAATTTATCTTGTTATTAAAAATAATAAAAATAAGCCTCTTATCGTGGTTGGCGTATTTGGATTTCGACTATGATGTTTTTGTAATAGATTAAAGAATACAAAATTTTTTCTTAATCGAGAAACCAAATGTCGTAGTCAAAGTGGAAATACGTCAACCACGATAAGGCCCTAGAACAGTTGCAAGAATTTTAACACACGCTTTTCCTTGCAAGCAGGTTTACCATTGAAAATTTTAAAAGGGTCGTAAAAAGATGATTTTATGATATTCAAAAGAAAAGAAAAGAAAAGAAAGGGCCAAGTTTTATTTAATAGTTAATAAAGAAAATAAATACTAATGCAACAATTATAAAGAAAATATTACAAAATCAACAATAACAAAAAATAAAAATTTTAAAAACCCTCAATATGTCAAGAAAAGATGTTATAGCTTCTAAACGGCTGAACCGATTTTCTTCAAGCAGAGCTAAGAATACTCTCGATCAAACAAAACAACTAAATCAAAATCGCTCCAGAAGTTTGGTCTGTATGTGGACTCGGACAGTCACACATATGCATAGACACACACTACAAACTTAGAACAACCCTTTTTTTGGTCGGGGCTTCAAAATAGTAGTTTAATAAGAAAAACTTGAAGTAGAATATTGGAAAAGAAGGTGGAAAGTTTCAGTTCCCATTAAAAAATAAATTCAGTAAAGTGCGACTTTGACTCGCACACGAAGGGTTCCGTACGGACTTAAGCCTATAAAAAAATATCTTACCTGGGGCCCATTTGTCAAAATTTACAAGTGTTGTAATACAAGTAAAATCGTTGTGAAAATAAATTATTTATATGAAAATAAAGAAATTTTATCTAATTTTTCTACTTTTTTATATATTCAATTAAAGTATTTTTTAAAGCTTTAGGTCTGTTTATATTTACATTTTTTAGTTCGATATTTCGTTTTACATATTTCCACAGAAGCTCCGTAGCTCTTACGGTTCTCGAGAAAACAGCCTGTGACACAGACAGACGGACTTTGTAGCGAACACAACAGGGTGTTCCTTTTCACCTTTGGTGTACGGAATCCTTAAAAGGAATGTAAAAGCGGCACAGTTTATCAGGAATGATAGAAAGTGAAGAGATTTAGAAATTGTCATTTCTTTAGTTCGTTTCAAAAAGAAACCAGTTCGACTTCGTTTGCTTTTGCTTTAAACTATAAATTTGACCATTTAGTCAGCAAAATTTTTCGAAAGAATGAAAATTTCGCATTGAGAACAGTAGGAAAAGGGAATAGTATTTTTCAACTTGTTCATGATGATCCAAAACTTTTCCCGTAAGTAATTTAACTGAGCACAGATCACTGCGATAGTGCATTCCATGTACATATACCTGAAACAGGAGTCCCACAGAATCCAATTGAAGATCCACATTCTATGAGCCATTAACGCAATTCAAATAAGCGCAGTTTAATAAATTGCTGAACAACTTGACAAAAAACTGTACTGAACAACAACAAAGTAGAATTGAAATCCCGCATTCTTTGAGCCTAGACTTCATGATAAATTTTAACCTCAAGTCAAATAAACGCACCGAATAAATTTCGAAGTTATGTTTGATTCATTTTATTTTCAATTCAATTTAAAAAAAAAACATTTTCCTTTTCACAGTAGTGGAAAAAAACAATAGCACTAAAGTTTCCATCCCTGGCTTGCTTATAAGCATAAGAGAGGAATAAGAGTTGCCAAACGTATTTTAATTACAGAGAACAAGGCTGTGCTATAAATTACTTAATCTAAGTTTATTGCAAATCTTAATTTATGATTTTTATCAATGAGCTAGCTGCTTGCTTCATTTTTTTTTAAGTAACATAGCAACACTTTTAATTTTTTTTTTTTTTTTTCATTAAGTTTATTAACGAAACTTAATATAATTTGCATCAAGTCTGCAATCAATTTATATGGAAAATCATAAACACATTTTATTAGAGTTTAATATAAATTTGCCAATTGTACGTGCGTTATCAATTTTATTTATACGCTCTACCGTTGGCCATATCGCCTTTATACTCAAATGGGGAAATATATTAATTTTTATATTTATGATTTGATCAGGCTAAATAAAGTTCGTATCTCTTTGTAAAGCAAATTACATGTGATAATTATTAATTAACAAATAACACCAAAGTTAGCTGGAAATATTCTGACAAGCACGTAGAATAACGGAACAACCGGCTGTTTTGTAAATTTAGAGATGGTAAAAATGAGCTCTCAATACAAAAAAGCTTTCTGCAAATTGTAATACGATGAAGCAAAACAATTCACATATTCCATTTGCAATAAAAGTTGCGTATATAAAGCAGAAATCTACATCAACTGACACCACACACAGTGGACCAAAACACAAAGAAAGCTGATGATGAAGGTGTAGTGGCCTTCGAAAACAGCCGGTTGTTCCGTTCTACTACGTGTTTGTCAGAATATTTGCAATTAACTTGGTGTTGTTATTTGTTCACTAATAATTATCACATGTAATTTGGCTTACAAAGCAATACGAACTTTAGCCTGATCAAATCATAAATATAGAAACAAATGAAGTTCGAACAATAATAATTAGAATTAACTATATTAATTTTTATTTTACAGGATTAGAGAGCAGTTATCACTTATTACAATAAATTTCTGTTCCAACACTTGTGTGTGTTTTTTTTTCTTCTAGTTTGTCTTTCACTTGAATGAATTGAATTGTTTGTAAATATATTTTTAAATATTTTCTAGGGTATTTATTAGCACTTGTATTTGCTGAAGTACTTAAATTACATGACACATTGAAAATTGTTTTTTTTTATTATTTTTCTAAATAAAATTGAGAATGCAAACAATTACTGAAAGTAAGTATTTAGATACATATTTGTGAAAGTAATAAAATAACTTTCTTTAATTAGCAGCTGTCATTGTGTTAGAGATTTTTAATTGTAAATTTAATTCTCTACTTAGTGAAACTTGCTGCTGCTCACACACGTTTGATTTGGATGTCTGATTAGTACGTGCTGGACTTCTTGATACAATTTTAGCCCTTTAAGACACGCAAAGTTTATTTTGCAAAGTTTAATTAAGCTGGGAGAAAGATGGAAAAAGATAGTATTCTGTCTTTCACACAGCTGAATTAAGACTTTGCAACGTAAACTTTCCGTGTCTAAAAGGGGTATTTAATGCGACACGCACTAGTTGCACTCACAAGTCAAAATTATGTGTGTCCCTGTTCACACACTTCAACTTTTGTTGATCACCTTATAATCCAGTTGTGAGAAAGACGGAGAAGAAAATGCAAATATGTATCCCTTCCCTTTTTTCTTACAGCTGAATTAAAAGTTTACTTGATTATTTTTTTTCTTCTTAGATTTTACTAGGTAACGCTAAAGTGAATGTATATATAACAGATATGTATGTATGTATAGCAAGCAAGTTTTTATTGAATTTATTTAAACATTTACGATTTTTTGGCAATTTATTTTTAATTTTTTTAGATAAAGTGAAAGAAAGGAACTTTTTGTGTAAACTGCTAACAATACGACTTAATTTAAATTAAATTAGAAAATTTCTAAAAAAAATATTCTGGTCTACCGGCTGTGATCGCCAAAGCGGAAAATTACGCAACTATTAAATTTTGAAGTGCTAATTGATTGGCTGGTTTGTGTTCTGTTAATACACTCAAAACAGTTGGCTTATCATGAAATTAAAGCAATTTGCATTTAGTGTTATACGTTTATTTTTTTTTGAGAAATTACTTTCTAACTGCCTTATTTCTAAAAAAAAAAATATCTTTTACAAAGACTTTATAAAACGAATTTTCTGTGGAAATCTATTTTATAAACCGTTTACAAAACAAAAATATTTTTTGCACAATTTTGCTATCGGTTTCAGATTATTTTTTAGATTCCGTTTATTTCATTTAACAGCCACCAGCTTTTGTACTTTTAGGCGGTGTTTTATATTTTAATCCGGTAGAGAGAAAATAAAACTGCAAATGTTTGAAAAAGGAAATAATCTCATACACGCTCACGTGATTGAAGAGGAAAGTTATATCGAGCCAAAAATAATTAACCGACACATTTTTTGGACCTTTTCTTTACGATCGCAAATGATCGATTTTGGTCAAAAAAAAGTTCGAAAATTATGTCGCTTAAGCTTTTTTTGACGGTTATGGCACGATATATTGACAATTACGTCTTATCGTGTTATTTATTTATTTATTTATACATATTGTACAAAGTAAATTTGCATAATATGGTTGCACAAATATGGGCGGAGTAACTAGACCATATGCCCAAGATGTTATTAACAGTATTTTAAAAAGGTTTTGTGACTGACTGTACACGACCTATGCCTTCACATAATAATATTCGAGTTCATGCCAGAAAACCTAAGATTATTTTTCACATATTTTTTTTCTCTTCATAAAAGCATCTTAAAATTCTGTGGCCCTATATACATAAGATGTATGTATGTATGTATCTACTCACGTTATACATATTATGCATGAAACAGATTCTAGAAATATGTATAACCAGCAAGTATTTAATTTGTATCAAGTCTATTAAAAACAAAATCGCAAACAAAAATAGAAATTAAAAACAAATTAAACGGAAATTCTCATCCAATTTTAACTATTTTACAAACATACATACTCGTATACATAATTGTTAACTCAAGCGTAAAACAAGTGTGGGAAATTAACTTTTAATAAGGGAATGATACATATTTATTTATGTAAAAGAATATAGTACATACATACATATTTGATTTTATTTTTAAATAATCAATTCAATAATAAGCAAAATATAATTTTTGACAGTTTCAAGTAGAAAAAAACGTCAATCTATCCAATTGAAATATTACAAAATATAAATTTTTAATACAAATTTGTTAAATGTTTTTAATATAAAGTAAAACACAAATTTTTTAAATGGCATTTAACTAAGAAAACTCAAATCGGGGTATATTTGATAAACATATGTATCTATCGCTCATTTACTTAAACAACGTCACATCTCAAAAAACAGTTTGCCAGAAAACAAGTTTTAGTTTTATATACAACTTAATGGAAAAAGAAAATTTTATTTTTCTCTGAAGAGTTGAGTAAAAAAGATGTTTGTATGAAATTTTTCCACAATATGAAGAACGATATGATGATTAATTCTGCATCACTGATTCAAAAATTCCATTTTTTGAGTTATGACATTCTTTGAGTATATGAGCGATATGTACATATGTACTATATATAGGGTGTGTTTTTATTTATCAGTATCAAAGAAACGAATGTATTCTAATTTAATTCTTTTTTTAAATAAATAATTCATTCTTATATGTATGTAAAAAAGAAAAATCATTTAAATTATGTTTCCTTGACATTAAAACTAATTTTCTGTCCTCATTTTAAAATTAAATTTAAAAAACCATTTTGTTTGGTGTTCATGAATTTGCCTCGGTTTGTTACTTTTATAATGCAGCCTAAAATCATGCTTCACTTTTTGTGTTAACTGCTTTTTTTGTTGTATTTATTTATCAATAACAGTAATTTAATGAGGGAATGATTTAACATGAAAACCTCAACTGTTAAACTCTTAAACAGCGTACATTTTATGTTATGTACACATACATGAAATATATAACAGTTGGCTTATCTTAACATACAAATATATTAGGCTGAGTTTACATCTTTTCTTTTGTGCCATGTGCCCAAAAAAACGTAACCACTAATTACTAATTAAAAACTGTTTGATTCAGACATGTATTTATTGATTTAAACTGTTTCCAATCATGTTGGATTCTATAAAATTGTACAGTCAAACAGTTTTTTTATTAGTAATTAGTGGTTACGCTTTTCTTACGCATGTGTGGCACATGGCACACAGATGTAAACCCGGTCTAAGTATAAAAGTGTCGGTATTAGAGACCTGCATGAATGAAAATAAAACGTAAAACTGTTGATTCATTTAAAATGAACCACTTTGTTTTGAGTTCTCATTCATGTTATTTAATGTTTTAAAATGTGTATGTGGCTTTGAAAAACTCTGTTTTTTGAACTGTTCTATTGTTTGAAAATATTACTTTTTCTTTAAAAATATTAGTTTTAACCGGGTTTTTATCAGCAATTAATTTCTTCCCGCTAATACACTCACATGTCAGTGGCAAGCTCATTTATTCATACACTCAATCATGTCATAGTCTTATAAAACACCTCATCAAATTGAAATTAATATGGATAATATTTTATTGGCTAGAGGTTTCGAAAATTTTAAAAGACAAAGCATTGTCTGATATTCTATGCGATTCTTCGTTGTTTCCAATTTGCACCAGTTTACACATCCACTATTGCGATACCCAAAATCAATGAATTTAAGTTAGAATTTCGATTGTTATATACCCAGTCAGCATGTGGAAGATTGTTTCACCAAACTGAGTATTTTTCCAATACCTCTGATGATCAAAAACTGATTAGTCAGTTACGCGCTTAAAATAAGACTCGAAAATTATTCCCAGAAAAACTTTGAAAGTTATTTGTTAAAAAACAATATGTACAGTATGTAAGCAATCATAAATTTATCACGCATATGCTCGAATTGTGACTATGTGAATCATTGTTTCGCAAGCGATTGTAAGTACTACCACAAATTGTCTCGAAAATAAGTCGAAATTTATCAGAAGCTGTACTATAGGCTTAACACTTTCACTTTGATATAAGAAACTGCATAAACCATGGTTGCCATGATAAAATTAAATTTATGTAAAAGTGTACAAGGCGAAAATATGAATTCGCCTTGAAAGTGTATTTATATCGGGTTCGTCAAGGAGAATTGACACCATGAATTCGCCTTGGAGTATGTGCAACTCTACAATAATGGAAAGTGATTTTGGTACTAAAAATAAGCCGTTGTACGTATAAAGGTGTGTGAATTAGGTACATTGCTGTTGTTTGCTTGTAGTTTAGATAGATGTACATTCCAGTCAATGGTTTTTGTTGTGGATACGAATGATGAATTCTGTATTTAAGACTAATATCGCATTTTTTGACTTATGACGTTGTTGAAAAAATAAAAGATATTGTGCTCAGCATGTATGTATATTAATTTAATAAAATTTTAGTTAGATTCTGCAGATAGGGATACATTTTTATATTTTATTATATACTTTTATTTGTTGTTTTAATTAAGTTCTGTATTTTCTTCTTAAGCCAGAAATGACTAGACTGGCGTGTTTAACGAACACGTTTCTTTGAAACAGTCATTATCGGCCCTGTTCTCTAAACCGAATGCGAGTAAATATCTCGTTCTCAAAACGATTTAAAATTTTTCAGCCGAAATAAAGTTAGTAATTTAGTAATGGTAAAGTAAGAAAATAAAAGAAACAAATTGATTATTGAGTTTATGTTTCAACTATGATTTGAATTGAGCTTCTCATTTGTTTGAATGAAAATTTAACATACATATCGTTAGCTAAAATGCAAAAAGATGTAACTAACAAAAATATAATTTTACAGGAGAAGCAAAAAAACTTAAAAAAAACTAAACAAAGTTATAGTTAAATTCCCTTGTTTTTTGTTAATAAAAGCGTAATTCTTGATCGCAGAAGCAAAAAGTACACTTCTCTGTGGATATGCCCATATGCAGTTTAACACGTTTAAGTGTCAAAAAAATGGTTTGTACTACTACGAAATTTCTTTGAAGTTTTACTTCAACAATGAAGATAAATTATTTTTCTTCTTTCTTTTGCAAACTGCAATTATAAGCGCTCCGGGAATTTTTAATTTATATTTTATTTCGGTATGTACATATTTAAAATATTTCCTTTATTAACAGCTGACTTTGATGCTCAATATTTTATTCGAACTGAACATCGCATGTTCGTTTAGTGGATTTTGAAAATGTTCTTGTTCTAAAAACGATTCGGTTTACAGAACAGGGCCGTATGTATGTACATATATGTATATGTATGTACACATGTAAGTAGATATGATTAAAATCACGAGTCTGAAATTCGTACTAAATACAAAAACAAAAACTTGTTAATTAAGTAAGTATGTACATATGTACATACTCGTACATAAGTATGTACATATGTATATTAATTTAAAGTACTACATGCAATCATACATATGTATGTACATATACACCTCCATACAAGTATTTGACGGGACTTCATAAAAATTCCATTCCTTTGTCACGAGTTTTAATTTTAGATTCAACACTACAGTGACTAGTTGATAAAGAGCACAAAGACTGGGGAGATGTATGAGGGAAAGATAGAGCAGAGTATAAAACGTGAGTGCAGCATGTACTTTAATTTAATTTTATAACGCCAGTATGAAGCGAATATAGGAAAAGTGTCGTAATTTCACATGAAATAAATGAAATTCAAACAATTGTTGTTTGGAGTAGACCAGACTCAAAATAAATTATTTTGTTATATGATTAATCAACAGTTATCGCGGAGGGGCTAAGGTGTGATAAGGGGTTTCAGGAGCATACATATGTACATGTATACACACACATATGAATGCATATGTGTGTGTAGAGATGCCAGATAAAACGGGAGGTAAAATAGTGGGATTTTGAATATGTCACAGTGACGTTGGCTTATCATTTTGCAAGTCATTTTAGATTGATATGAATACAAATAATTAACTGATTTATTGTTATGTAATGCATTTGCAAATATTGTGAAATTACTGACGATAATTATACCAGTAGTATCTCGTTTCTGCAACTTGTGAGAAGTTTTCACTTAGAGAAAATGTTAATAATTATATTGTCTGTCCTATTTTACATAAGGCTATTCATATAAAAGCTGAAATAAATTCTGGTAAAGGAGAGAAAAAATATACATTTTGGAAGATCACATCGGAATTTTATTTTATTTTTTTTAGAAAGGTGGGCGGGGGCGTTAAAATGTACCTCCTTTGGTCTGCTCGTGTGTGTTCTTTACATCTTAGGTGTAGGGTATGTTCAGCAAGTTTGTACATTATATTAAGGCAAATAATTTTGTTGAGCATATTAACACTCTAACTCTCCCACATAGCGGTACTTTTTGGCTCTATTCTTATAAATCACAAACAACACCCTTAAAAAGGTAGAGGGCGGAGATGAAATGCTCTATAAAAATGCTGGCTATAAAATTTTACTACATATTTCGGAATAACATCATTAGCAAACACCAGCTCAAACTCAAGATTTTTACAAATTCCTCAGTGGGACAATTAAAAATACGAAAAATATTTAATTCCCTCAAGGGAATTGGTAAGAATAAAAATAAGCAATCTGGAGTTTGATTTCATTGTACAAACCATATTTGTATGAAATTAACAAAATATAAAATCCGATGTGAAGAATTCTGCTACATTATTAACACCAAAACGAATTTTTGAGTTATTACTATGCTGCAATACGAAAATATGAAAAATTTTCTAATTTGGAACGATTTCCCATCCTCCCAAGCCAAATTTGGTTGAATAACATACAGGTTTCAGCTACTAGAAATATTCGTTCAGTGTTCTATTGTTCAGTATGTTAATTTTTTCCATTTCCCATGGGATAACTGAAAATCGTTCCAAATTAAACCTGGTACGTGAAAAAATGTTGCAAAACTTGTTCTCTGTTCAACTCGTGAAATATTTATGAAATGTATCTGGCAACATTTTCTTGCAATCTGCGAAATAATGTGACTGGCATTTATTTCGCGTGAAATATTGACAGCTGATGTTTATGTCGATTAATGTTGCATACTTCTAAACGCCGTGATACACTAGCCTACACGATCGTGCGATTTTTGAGAAAATACATCCCTGGTATGAAGGAGTCTATGAACATTTTCAAAAGACAAAAACAATTCATCAGATCAGGGTTGTATTTTTTCGTAGATCGCGATTGTGTAGGATAGTGAATCATGGCCTTAACCAATGAAAACGATTTTTTTTTTTTGGAAAAAAAAGTAATATGGGCATCACTTGTTAAGTGACAAATTTTTCAAAAATTTTCATAAATTCGAACAGAGTACTAGACTTTAAATCAAATCCCCTTGGAAGGAAACTACTTCACCGAAAATTATTCGCTGAAGCACTACTGAGGATTACTGGACTATTTGTTTAAAACATTAGGAGTCTTGTATTTATTTTCTACTGGCATCTCTATACTTCCCCATATTATCTATCTTATTAAGTTGGGGATTCATTGCTCTCACTCTCTTCCCCAAACCCACACACATATGCACATACTTACACACATTTGTATGTGAGAATGTGTTGTTTATTTTAATTTCACTTACTTTTTGACTGCATGTGTTTGGGTGTTGTTGCTGTT
This sequence comes from Nowickia ferox, assembly GCA_936439885.1. Lineage (NCBI taxonomy): Eukaryota > Metazoa > Arthropoda > Insecta > Diptera > Tachinidae > Nowickia > Nowickia ferox. The sequence continues at coordinate 8,631,556 of OW387027.1, read as the reverse complement.
TTATATGAGTTGTTATTTTTTGCTTTTGCTATCAGCCGATTTACACGTGAGCATTCATTCGTACAAATTGATGTACAACACTCAGCCACGAGTTGCTGTGTTAGTATGTAGTACATACACAATCAAATAAAAACAATGAATACCTAAATAAATCAATTAATGATGATACCAAATAAGAAATTATATGATTTGGCAAAAATATACTACATATGTACGAGTATGTATGGATGTATGAATGTATTTGAATTCTATTAAAAGCAACAGTTTTGTATTTGTTTTTATTAATTGATTTTCGTGACGGATACAGCTTTTCTACTTTGATCCAAAGCAAAACGAACTTTTGACTGTGAATAGTGATCAAATTAAAGTGATTACTCAGCCAATTATTTAAGCCAGCATTAATTACATAATTTGGGCGGCAAAGTAACATTGTGGAGAGAAATACTTAAAAAGTTGGCAACACTATTTTATTTTTTATACATATTGTACTATTGTTATTTTTACTACGATTTTAAAATTTAAAGGCTCAAACTGTACCTTTTTAACGTCGGAGCAAATTACGGTGTTGATATCGTTCGGAATTTCCATACAAAAACAATTAAGATTGTATAAAAATGTTTTCGATATCGAATGACGTAATTTGCCCCCTGGATTTGTATGTACATATACATGAACATACATAAGTTGGTAATGATGTATGTGTATATGTACAGTGGCTCACAACTAAATCGAGCAAGGTATTGTTAAAATTTTTAATAGAATTTTGTCCCAAGTATAAAAATAAAAAACGATGAAGTAGGGAGGCTTCATACTCGTATGTGGAAAACCTTCAGTTTATAGAAGATGTATGAAGGAAAAATAGTTGTATCTTGGAATTCTAAAAACTCAGAAGCAATGAATAATAACTACATATCTACCTATCTTACCCAGGAACAACGTTAGAAACTTTCAAAAATTTAAAAACTAACTAAATCACTGGACTATAGCACAACACATCGAAGACTGGCAACACTCTGCTGTTGGGAGAGTGGCCGAAATTTTCTGCGGAAACTCAAATAGGTAAAATACAACTTAAAAAACTTTTTGTGTCAGTATGTATTTGTTTATTTAGGGCCATTTAAATTCTTACTGCCTAATTCATAAAAAATATTTTAGGTTTATTACAGCTTTATTTGACAAATTTCCCTTAGAAATATGTCAAATAAGCGCTTAATAAAGCTGAAATATTTTTTATGAATAAGGCAGTTAAAGTTTACTTTTGTATCGTTGTGAAAATGGGCCTTAGACACATACATACGAACAAATACACACTTACATATGTACATATATAGGGTGTCAAAGTCAGGTCGAAAGTGGGTGATAGGGCACTTTTTTGTACTCATAGACATACAAAAAAAAATTTTTTTTTAAACTTGCTATAATGGTTACAATTTTTGACAGCCGAAGGTTTTTTACACTATTGTAACAAACAGAAAAAATAGGAAAAGTAAAGGTTTGTAGACGCAGCTTTCTATTGCTGCAGAATGTAACAATAGAGGTATTTTTTTTTGAATGGCGATAACCTTCAAAATGCGAGACATATGTAGATTTTTTTTATATTTTCTGGGAACACTCCCCACGTACACTTTTGGCTTGACGCTGAATTGTGAAGCACTCTGTAGACATATTTTTATATATCTATGTAATTCATGATCGTGACGTAAATTGAATAATTTTTTTGTATAATTTTATACACATCCATACATACATGTGCATGTATGTACATATGTGTGTATTCCTGTATGATTTGGCTTAGAATTTTTCATAGTACATATCGTTACTTGAATATAAAAGGTCATAACTCATTATTTTTTTGAAATCGAGATTTTTGCATTTTTCGATACATTAGATGTTCCATAGAAATATAGAAAAAAAACTTGATTTCAAAAAAATAATGCATTAGAGCCTTTCTATATTAAAGCAATATGCACATATCGTTACCTTAATAGAAAAAGGTATTAACTCATAATTTTTTCGAAATCGAGTTTTTTGTATATTTCGATGGAAGAACATCTAATGTGTCGAAAAATGCAAAAACCTCGATTTCAAAATATTATGACTTAGTCCCTTTCTCTATTAAGGTAACGATATTTATCTATGTCAGTTTTTTATTTTACTCGATGAGTAATTATTTTTATTCAGATGTTGATTTATTTTAAAACAAGAAAAAATTTACATTTAAAATAAAATATTTATCTACATATACATATGTATATGTATGTAAGTGCAAATGTAAATAAATAAAACTTAGAACATTATTTCCGTTTTTATATATTTATAAGAAAATATAATTTATTGACATGACGCATGATTGAGTCTGCCAATTTAAGGTTAAAACCTGCAAGATTTTAATTTTTCTTAAAGAATTTTTTCTAATTCATTCAACACTTACATGTGCATACCTACGAGTATGTAAAACATAAAATATGTATAATTGATAAAAAAAAATATTTATTGAAAATGGTAGGATGTGTATTAGCGAATTTACACTTATGACTTTTATAAATGTTTCCAGTTTTGGTAACTTTTTTGATCTAATTTGCTTATTTACTAAAAAAAATAAATAATGATTATTTTTAGGAAAATTAAATGAGAGTAATTCTACTCCAAATGTATGATGCAAATTTTGAATTTAGACTTATAAATGAATGTAAGTACTTACTTCTTAATTATATAACCCTACGGAGGGTTAGGTCGTATATTAACCAGACAAAAGAAAAACACAATGAATGAAACTGAGTCATTTAATCAAATTTGTATGTAGAAAGAAAAGTGTATCTGTGCCAATTCGAAAATTGAATGAATGATAAAAATATAACAGCGTGATTGTACGAAAAAAAATATTTTAAGAAATCATGTTACGTGTGCCATCAAAGAATTAACATCAAGTTTCATCAGCTGATTTAAGAATGACGTCAAAAGAGAATTTTTTAAAGAACCAATAACCTCTTAAATTTTTTTTAAGTCATGATTTACGAACGTAAATCTAATTTACCTTGTGACAATTACTACCTATCTAGATGCAAAGATTTCAAAATTGTTTTCTTATATAAGTGTTATAAACCACCTCATTTGCAAAATATTGGTATGTTCGATAAACATCCAAAATTTTAAAGAGAAAAGAAAATGATTTAATGAAACAAGCTTTTTACCGCATTTATGTTAATTAAAATTTTGTTTAACGCAAAAATAAATTTTAAATTCTCTAAAAAAAAGTAAAATCTAAGTGAACGGACTTTCGTCTCAGAGTATTCTAAAAATAATATTATACACATTTTGTCTGAATGTACATACATACATACTCGTATATACATATGTACGTATGTAGGTATGTACAGACCAAAAATTCAAACAAGATCTCGTGACTTTGAGCAGAAATTTAAGCACAGCCACATTCACTACAAACCATAACCATCGATCTTTTTGTTTCTATATGTATGTAGGTACATACATATAAATGTGTATGTACATATATGGTATGTATGTACATATGTATGTACACATTTATGTATGCATGATATTATTCAAACATCAAACGTGCAAAAAAGATTAATTTGCAATAATTTTAATAAATATAAACAAGTTTGTGACTTAGAAGTCAGCACATGTTTGCATTAATTAAAACAAAAACTTTCCGATTTCAAAAAATTGTATTTTTTTCTTCTCCTTTAAGTTGAGTTTTATAAGTTCTGGTTCACACACGGCAATTTTTTAGTTCTACAAACGAAACTTTGTATTGACGTGAAATCTCCATTACTCTAATAATATTTATTATAAATAAAACAATATTGACCTAACAACCGTATTCTAAGCTCTGTGACAAAATAAAAATTATAACAAGTGACAAATTTAAGATTGCTTAAAATCATTCGTCATTCGTTATAATTTTGTTATTTGCCACAAAGTTCAGAATAAGGGGGTAAGTCTTAAAATAAAAAAAAGTCCAATAAAATTTGCAATAATTGCCTACTACCTACCTAATAAAAAAAAATAATTTTCATAAAAATCTTTGGTGGTTTTTCTCGAATAGGTATGTGATTTTCAACTCACGCCATTATCGCTTGTGACCACAAATATTTTAACGAGCCAAAAATCATTATAGGTATTTATCGATATATTTAAGAAGTTTAAGTTCGAAGTGCGTTATACGAGATGCCAGTGTTCGTTATAAACGAACTCCACTGTAAATAAATACCTAAATAAATGTTGTAACACTATGCACGTGCAAGCGCTGCTTTCCCGTGTGACTGTATTTCTTTTCCGAAAACTAATGTTGCAGTAGTGAAAATGTGTACCAGCCCGAAATTAAATTTTTTATTTTAAAATCAATATAGGTACATAGGTATGTACATAGGTACATATGTATGTACATACTACATGCATACATATGTACATACATATGTATGTACCTAAATACATACATATGTATGAAACGTTTTAATCTTTATAATTTGCTTTGCGGTTCCTTTTTTAATGTTGACGAAAATTTTGTAAGAATAACAATATGTACCCATATGTAGGTATGTGTGTGTATATGTATACGTATGCCCATACATACATATCGTTACCATAATATAGAAAGACCTTAACTCATTATATTTTTGATATCTAGTTTTTGTATATTTCGATAGAAGAACATCGAATGTATCGAAAAATTCAGAAATCTGGATTTCAAAAACAGAATGAGTTAGGGCCTTTCTATAAGGTACCGATATGTACATACTACGTACTTACATTCTTGGGTGTACATATGTACAATGTACATTCATATCATAGGTATGTAAATACATACATACCTACATATGTATGTAGGTATGTACACTTATTTTTAGTTTCATTAAAGGTTTCAAGCACACCTATAATATTAATTAACATTTTAATGCGGAGTCATTTTTATATCTTAACTACCTTAAGTACATTAAAAAACCGAAAACATTTTTACGCCGCCCCTACAACCCCCCAACGATCACACCAAAAAACAGAAATTGTTTAAGAACGAACGTAAACGGGAAAAAATCCACACACAAAAATAACAGCAATACTAATACAGTAAAATGCTTTCCCTCTCCTCATTACACCCGAAAGCAGTGAAATAACAGTGAGAAAAAAAAACAAAAAAGCTTTTGCAAAAATACAACAACAAACACAAAAAAAAACCAATGAAACCGGCCCCGTACATGTCCCCCTAAAAAACACTATTTCCATATAAACACTTACACACACACACCCATCATTATACACTCTCCCATTGACAAAATGAAACAGATCGTCAAAGAACCCCATACAAACACAAAGAGGCAACCAGACGATTAAAAGTTTGGCGTAATCAACAGACAAGTGTCAGTTGGCCTACAGAACGCGCGCCAAATAGTGAAGAGAAAATAATAAATTAACTTATTTCAAATTTTGTCAAAATAAATAACATACGTTAATAGAATTTCTTTAAATACAAAATTCTTAAAAATTGCAATCGAGCGAAAATACCACAACAACATCAACAACCAAAAATTATTTCCGTAATATTTACTCAATCGCAACGAAGCCTGGAACGAGAGCAAAGGAAGTGAGAGGAAACGACAACGACTGCATGGCATCGGCATAAAGAACAAGCAGCACACTAAATGAAAACAACAAAACAAACAACAAGCAAGCACAAAAGCAAAAGAATTCAAAGAAAAAATAAAGCACATTCCTTTTTTATTTGAAAACTTAAGCATTTTAGAAATACTTAAAAAAAATATTGAAATCAGTTGATATAAAATCATTTACGGCGAACGTGGTAAATGTTTGAAAGCGGCCAAAGCGAGTCAAATTAAGTCAAACAGCAACAAATAAACAAAAAAAAAACGCAGCATTTAAAGAAAAAATAAACTAAATTTTAGCAAAAACAAACAAAAAAATGTTTAAATTTTTTAAAACTTTGCGGTAGAACATGAAATGGTTTAAACGCGTGCGTAAAAAGTGTATTTAATACTTTTTAACTCACTCCCGAAATAAAGAAGGAACAAATTCTAAAATTTGTTACAACCAAAAATTATTAAAACCTTAAAATACATATATTGCATTAAGTGTTTTAAATTTAAGTTAAATTTCTCATAATTTATTACTTAAAATTTCAACAAAAATGCCTGCTGCACGTCAACAAATCAATCGTGGACGCAACGGTCATGTCCTTGTCTGGGATCAAAATAGCTTTAATGAAATTTTCGAAGAAAATCGACCAAAAGGTGATTGAAATTTATTTTTTTAAGATAATTTTATGTAAAGAACTATGTATGTAAACGAGTACATTTGCATACATTTTTCACGTGCTTTCCTTTTAAAATTTAAATATAATTTAACGCACTCTTTTATTGTGCAATAGACGGCTCATCAAATCGTATACATACATACATACATACATACAAAATGAAGAAACAAATGGTATCTACACTTGCATACGTACATATTTCAAAAACATATACATATATGTATGTACTTCTCGTTTTTGCTATTATTTTTATAAAAGCGAATTTAAAATGATCTCATTTTGAAATAAGCACTTAATAATAAAGACTATTTGTTAAAATTAAAAGAAGAAAATAACAAATTGGCAACATCTCAGTTTTTGTGCAATTTTCTTTTACCAAAATTCTTACAATCTATTTCGCAAGCAGTCATGCTTAAAACAGCTCTGTAGTTCTTTTAGTTTTAACTTTTACAAATTTTAATTAAATTTTCTACTCGTAGATAATAAAATTTCATAGGTATGACAAATACTCTGTTTGTTTTGAATTTAAAAATTCAAATTTAGTGTTTTCTATTTATTTATTTTTTTACCTTTAGAGCATGCTAAAGCCTTAAAAATGTTGAAATATTTGCATAAAAAGAAAAGAGTTTTAACATTAGACCCCAAAATTTTGTATTTCACTTAAATGCGAATTTTCGAATTTATGTTCGAAATTTCGAACATGTTTCGAATTTTATAATTTTGCGGCTAGTTTTGAATTCTTACAACAAGTAGGCTTGGAAATAGATTTTTTAGTGATTTACAGCAATTCGATAATAATTATATATCTGTGGCAAAAAGAAAAAAGTGCTTAAGTCGAGATAAGCTGATTTTGAGTTAATAGTACCTTCGTAATCTGCATGTTTGAAAAAAACCCCTGGTCAAAATCTCAATTAATTTGTGTGATTTTTCAGGAAGTTACAGCACTATGACTTGTGACTTACATATCTTTTTTAGACTTCTAATCTCATTTGGAATAATGGCTTAATTTAGTTTATACTTTGGTATATTTGCACTTAAATGTATTACTTATAGTGTTAAGAATGATGTTTGCTTAAAAAAATAAATGTTAACAGAGAATTTTCACATTTAACTGTAAAGGAAATAAATTTCTTAAAATCGACTTGAACGCTTAAAAATGCTCTCCTGTAAAACAGTAAAATATGACTGAAGGCTCAGTTAGCCGACTGTAATGCAATGTAACTGTAATGTAGGAAACAGCTGATCGATATTTTTATATGAAAAGTAGATTACGTTACATTACATCTCTATAACCATTTCCATTACTTTTCACATAACAATATCGATCAGCTGTTTCCTACTGTTGCAGTTACATTACATTACAGTCGGCTAACTGAGCCTTTAAGCACTTTTTCCTTATTGCCATTATTATTATTGTATGAACATGTCTACTCGCATGTTAAATTACTAAATGATTTTATTTTTTTTATTAAAATTTCTTCTTTATTGAAATTGAAAATTTTCTAAAACATTCTCGTTTTGTATTAAATTTGTGATGGATAAATATCAAAATGTTGGGAAATATAATTTGCAGACATTAAACATTATTTTGGAAAGCTCAGAAATATTTTACCGCTTTTGTTGATTAGCAGGGACAACCTTGACAGAATGTCAATAAAATTTAATAGCTTAAGAGAATATTTCACCAACTTATTTAAATGTCAATTTATATTTAAAAGTCATTTTTCTATACAAAAATTAATGAAAATCGACATTTAAATATGAATTGATATTTAAATAGAGTTGGTGAAATTTGCCCTAAGACTACTACTGAAGTCGATTTTAAACTATTTTATGATATTGAACTGAATATTAAAGGCCATGATTCACTATCCTACACAATCGCGCGATCTATGAAAAAATACAGCCCTGATCTGATGAATTGTTTTTGTCTTTTGAAAATTTTCATAGACTCCATAATACCAGGGCTGTATTTTCTCAAAAATCGCACGATCGTGTAGGCTAGTGTATCATTCAAAATAGTTTTGAATAAATTTGAGTGCTTTGTTTTTAAGCAGACGAAAATTTTTACTTGTCTTCTATAAACTGGCAGTGATTTTCATTAAAATTTTCTGGGCGAGTTACCTGCCTGACTTTTGGAAACAGGGTATAAGTATTTCGATCTCTATTACTTTTTAGTAATTATTTGTTTTTTTTTGCCAACAAAAAAACAGTGACTAACTTTTTCACACGTAATCTTTTTCCTGCGTCAATTTGTAATTAACTGGCCTTTGATCTGCAGTGTTTATTTAAAAAGAAATATTAAATTGAACAGTTAGATCATCTAAATTACTCAATTTTAATTATTAGTAAAAAAAATGCAAAATATTATCAACATTAATTATAAGGGGATATTTTATACAAACGAACGTCAGCACTTGCAAAAAATATTTTAGTAAATTATGTAAAACTACCTTAGAGCAACACGTTTTTCATACTTTTCTTTTTTAATTTCCTACTACAATTGGTTGGCAATTGTCAATGTATACAATGTAATAGAATTATTTTTTTTTTATTGCTGTTGTGTATGTATTTTTTTATAAAGAAATCCAGCAAGAAAAAAATGACAATTTAATAAAACGTTTCAATATCAATTGACTTTAGATGGCAAATAAACAAAGATCGATAATAACTTATGCACAGAAACAACAGATAAAAAATAAAAAACAAATAAAAAAAGAGACGTAAATAAAGTTTGTATATTTTGAAATTGTGTTTGCTAATACTGGATTCACGCACGGCAATTTTAGTTCAGCAACTTTTGAGCTTATGGCAGGCAGAAAGGGGAGGAGATAATGAAGAACTAAAAGTAATAAACTGAAAAGTTGCTCAACTAAAATTGCCATGTATGAGCCAGAACTAAATAAAGCTTTGTTAACTTTACTCTAACAACCAGGGTTGTCAGATGTGGCGATTTTTCAACTTGTTTGGCGTCTAAGTTTTTTGTTTGGCGACATGCCGATTTTTCTGCTGATAATTAAATTTATTGGCGATTTTTATGGCTATTTTTTTTACAAAATTTAACATTTTTGTAATTTAGGAAAATTAATTTGTTGAAGGAATGGTTTCAAAAATAAATCCTACCAACACTCGTCTGCATCGTCTGTTTGTATGACAAATATTTACAACAAATAATTTTTGCCGATTTCATTTCCATCTTTGGCGATTATCTGCCAAATTTTTATACGATGATTTTATAAAAATTTATATTCAAATTTATTATCAAATATTTTTTAAGAGCAACTACTTAAAATTGATTTTGGCGACTTTTTGCGATTTTTAAAAAACAATTTGGGAAAAATCTACAACAACAAATCTTACAACTACACGATTCAATTCAATTTTCAATTGAGTCGGTTGTTGTCCAAATCAAAGCGTATATGGATGGCTCTGTCAATTGATTAGTTTGGCAGTTGACGAGTTGGTTGAAGAAAAAACAAAAGATTTTGATTTTTCATGTTGGCTAGTAAATCTTTCAATTCGATTGTGCTGTGTGTGTTCGAGTCTGTTGATTAGCTGTCAAAAATTATGTTTGTGGACTTATTTTGTATAGAAAAAGTTATGTATTTTTAAAATTGTATTTCATTTCAATGAATTTTAAATAAAAAATATAAAAATTAATGAATGAATGCAATAGAAGTTTTAAATTTTTTAATTTGTAATTGTGAAAAAAGTATAAATTTGATAGTTGAATGAAAATCTTTCAATTCAGTTTATGAAGTGTGTGGCCAAGAATCAATTCAATTGAAAGACTCAATTGACAATTGAATTGAAACGTATGTGGGGTGCTTTAGAAACAGTCAAGTTATTTAGCAAATTTGTGTAGAAACCACTCAAAAAATTTAGTACTGTTGAAAGCTATTTTTAAGCGACTTCAAAAAAAGGAGGAGGCTATCAATTCGTCTGGATGTATCTTTCGGTATGGTCACACTTGGGCAAACATTTGCCCAAAATAACGTAACCACTAAATATTAGTGAAAAACATTTTGATTCAGACACGTTTTTCTTTACTTAAACAGTTTTATAAACAACTAATAGACAATGTCATAAAATCCAACATTATTGGAAACTGTTTAACTTAACAAACACGTCTCTGAGTTGTAATCTTCTTAATTAACATTAAGGGGTTACGCTTTTTGGGCAAATGTTTGCCCAAGTGTGCCATACCTTTTTTTTTGATGTTAAAAATTTTCTTTTTTGTCTGAGAGGCTATAGCTTCTATTTGTTCGCATTTGGTGGGCACACACACGTCCATTAAATTTTTTCCATTGACTTTTTGTATTTTTACTTATGCGATTGCTACGAAGTTTAGCACACACATCTTGGGCTCTCGAAATGACACAATTTCGAAATTAAGAAAATGGACAAAGCCACATCCATTAAAATAATTAAATAAATGTGATATTTTACGTGCGAATCTTACGAAACTTGACACACAGCTTGAGCTATGAAAGTGACAAAGTGGGTTGAGACATGACTTTCGAAGTTTAGTATTAAATTATGTATACTTCTACTTGTCCGATTACCACAGAACTTGGCTAACAGTTTGGGCCCATGAAATGACATAATCTTGTGCTTAAAAAAGTGGGCGGAGCCAAGCCCATTAAAATTTAATATTATACTTAATGAGCTTCCACTTAACCGATTCTTACGAAATTTGGCACACACCGTAAGTTCCTAAATTGACGCTACTTGCATTTAGAAAAGTGTGCGGGCCCACCAGTATTTGGAAAATTGGGCGTGACCAATTCAGTTAAATAAACCATTTTTATATGTATGCGTTACCTATGGGCTATAGCGCTAGTAATTCAAAGACGGTGACAATAATAATGATAATAAATGTATAATTTGAATTTTTCGCTTTAAAAGTCGACCAACATTACAACTACAAATTGTTGACATATAACTCCTACAACATACGAGTACATACTCGTATTTACATAATTGTATGTCAACTAACTGCCAGTTTATAGAAGACAAGTAAAAATTCTCGTCACTCAAATTTGTTTTTGTTTTCAATATAAATAGGCAGACGAAAATTTGTACTTGTCTTCTATAAACTGACAGTAATACAATAGTTTTTTATATGCAAACGGAAATTGTTATTTAAATTACACTTTTCTCTAGTTTGCGACATTTCTTATATTTCATTTGGTGTCATGAGATCTAATTGTACTTTTTGTCAGCAAATTTTGCTTATTGAATTTTTAAAAATGCATCAACATTATTGCAAAAATAAAATTTTAGTTGATAAGCAAAATAATTAAAATGATATTGCAAATGATTGTAATGCAAATGTTCTTACATACATACATACATACTTATGTATGTATGTATGTACATACTTACAGATTCATTAACAATATTTATAAATTTATATTTTCCTGAATTTTCCTATAACACCAACCAAATCAAATTATATTTTCAATTGAAATTTTATAAAATACCGACATTCACTTGAAGAGGTTTTGTTGTCACAACAACAACAATATTTCAGTCCCAAGGTAAGATAAGAAGTTTAATAAATCAGCAAATTATTGCATTTATCATGGGTGCAAATTGATTTCTAATTAAAAAAAAATGTCATTGAAATTAAATTTATTTAAAAAGCCTTGAGAGAGATAACTCTGAACTACATTAAATGTAAGCGGAAGTGGACAATATTTATTTATATTTTTTCAAAAGTATTTAACTAATATATTCTACATGTACATATATTCTATATGTTGAAAAAACAATTCAAAATAACTTGTTACCTAAAATTTGTTTACTGGGTTTCTCATGACATAATGTAATTTTTAATGAGCTCGAATGGAAAAGCGATGTTATCATGTATTAATACATGTAATGCGACATTGTGAAAATTGTATATCTACTTATATATGAATATTAAAATTAAAAAAAATATCTATATACATAAATACTTAAGCTGCTTAACAAACCGTAAAATTATAATTATTACATACAAATTGTAGGGTTTTCATAAAGAAAAAAAAGTAAAAGAATATCATATTTCAAAACATCAACTGGCAACGCAGTTTTTTATAAAAGCGAAATTTTAAATTATTATTAACCAAATAAAAATTCCTGTTACAGCATAATAATCACTTTTTATATAGTATTTGGCAATTTTCTAAACACGGAAGTGGTTTTTCTGCCTAAAAATCATTTAAAACTTACTAATTATTTTTAGAAACAATGTTTTTTATTTTAAGAAGCATTTTATGAAATGTTACAGCTCAAGTTGGTAACTCTATGCTCTATAAATAAACTATTTAACAACGCAAGTTTGCCAAAAAAATGGCTTTGCTGTATATAAATCATTTAAAATCATTTTAATCATTTAAAAAAAACCATGTTTGCACACTCTTAGCAAGAATTCGAAAGAGTTTTGAGCTCAAGTTGGCAACTCAATGTTCTAAAATCTTTTCTTTTTAAATTTTCTGCAATATGATTTTAGATTTTAACTTGAAAAAGAAAATTTCAAACTAGTATGTATGTATTTTCTTACGGTTGGCAATGCGATTTTAAACAATTGTGGCTATTTTCTTAATAAAGAGTGCTAGAAATATTTGAATATATAATATGAAGGAGTAAATTTAGTATGAAGAAAATTTACGCAATTACTTGAACATTCCTAAATGTTCCTTAAAGGTTGGCAATGCGATTTTGAAAAATTTCTAGGAATCAACCTGGAAACAGGTTGGACTCACAAACAATTTAAGCTTATAGGAAAAATAAAGATTTTATAAATTAAATTTGGCAACTCAAAGCAGAATAGGAAACTCATTTCAAGCCAAGGAATCTGTTGGCAATGCAAAAATGTTTCAACATTTTAAACTATTTCTTAAATTTTTAAATGAAATGTTTTTATGCTATTGGGATTGTAAAAAAGCGATGATTTCGTTCAAAATGTGTTACCCATTTTTTTTTTTAGATAACTGAAGAATTGCTGGTCTATGGTTATATTTAGCTACATACACACAACCTTATCAAATTACCGGGTATTCCAGCATATAAAAATTATTGTGTTAATACAGGCGCATCTCGGTATAACGAATCTCGCTTTAACGAAAATCCGATATAACGAACGTTAAAATTTTTCTGCATTAACAACCTTATATAGCGAATACCATCCTAATTTTATACTGGATATATGTATAACGAATGAATGAAAAAATCGCAAAAGAAAAAACCAAAACTTGCTAGTAACATATTTGTAAAATTTAGTTCTCTTTATATAGTGAAAGTTTTGATAAACGGCAAAAAAAATTTTAACAAAATCTTCAACTTACATAGCAGCTGCAAAAAAAATCTGATACCTGAAAAAAAAATTTAACTCATTCTTTTTATTGTATCGTATCATGTCTACAATAATAATAATTTAAATAATAGTGAGACAATTTTAAATTTTTAGTTGAACTATAGTGAAGTTTAATCACAAATAATTTCTTAGTCAGGCTTAAGTTCACTAATTTCAATTCTTGTCGAATGAAATATTTTTATTAATAATACGCCTGACTAAGACATTATTTCTGATTAAAATTTAAATAATACTTAAAAAAAACTTTTATAACGAACGGCCCTAACATTACATATATCGTTCGTTATACCGGGATTTGCCTGTACAAGTGATTTATGATCATTTCCGTAGCTTCATTAAGCTAATTTGATACCTATGTATTTATATATGTATGTATGTATATATTTTGTTATCGAGAAGGACAAGAACATTCCAAAGAACCAAAAAAAAATACCCTGGCCGTATTTATAAAGCACGTGCAGTCATGAGTTTAAATGTAATTGTTGTTTTAGTGATACAACTTTTCATGCTTTCGTGTTCATTAAAATTTAGCACTTAATTAACACATTTTCACAAAATATTTTATATTTTAGCAAGTACCAAGTTAATTATGGCTAAATGCAATAAATACACAAATACATGCCGATGTGACATGTTTAAACGCTAAGCCAGGTACAACGGAATGCCTAAAATGACATATTTATTTTAAACCGTAGATTTTTCCTCCCAGCTAGATATAGATATAAAAAAAAATTTCGTAAATTCAAAGTTTCATGCATAGATGCTCTCCAAGACAATTTAAGCCCAACCAATTTCCAAAGAGCCTAGAATGCAGCAGTCAATTGTATGACTGCTCAAACAAGTGGCTATAGACAGAGATAAGCTTTTATAATATGCTAGACTTAAAACATAAAAATGTGTTTTGTTTCTATATCTAACAATTACAAGAAATCATTATTATCTTAAATTACAATCATAAATTTTTGTAAAAAATGTTTTATTTACTTTTCTAATCACGTGTTTCAACATTTGTGATAAAAAGTTGTTGCGCTGAGTGGTTTAAAAGAAGGAATTTGAAAATTTCGAATTGAATTGTGAAATCGTAAATGAATTGCCTAATTCACGTCACTAAAGTAATACATTCAAACATATTTATATACATACATATTTATGTATGTATGTATGTATGTGTATGGAAAAAAATTCAAGAGATTTTAAAAATTGTTTGTTTGTTTTGTTTTCTAAATTTTCTAATGACGTGTTTGAATTATGAAATTTATTTTTTCGATTTGCTCTTGTACTATTTAGGTCTCTTCCAAACCCGTTACTTTGTTACATTTATGCTCTTCTTGGGCATGGCCAATGCCTATGTGATGCGTACCAATATGTCTGTGGCCATTGTGGCCATGGTCAATCATACATACATAGCAGCGGGCAATGAAGAAACTGCAGTGGATGATGAGTGTCCTGATACCAATTATACACAAGTGGTAAGTTTTTTCTTGCATAATTACAGCGTGTAAATAAAATTCTTTTTAATTTTGATACATTTAACTTCGGAATAGCTTTTTTCGTTTGTATGTACATATGTATGTAGTTTGATTTTAAAAAGCATTATTTGCTTGCCTTTCAGGATCACGGACAAGATGGTGAATTTAAGTGGGACTCTGCTATACAAGGTTATATTCTATCATCATTCTTCTACGGCTATGTCATCACACAAGTAAGTTAAACAATTCTCTAATTCTCATACAAGTTTATGCTAAATAAAATTGTTCCTCATTTCTCAATTTTTACTCAGATACCTTTCGGCATGTTGGCCAAGAAATATGGTTCCCTCAACTTCCTCGGCTGGGGTATGTTAATCAATTCAGTGTTTGCTTTCTTGGTGCCAGTCGCAGCACGCGAAGGCGGTGTCTGGGGCTTGTGTGTGGTGCGTTTTATTCAAGGTCTTGGTGAAGGGCCCATTGTGCCCTGTACACATGCTTTACTGGCCAAATGGATACCGCCCAACGAAAGATCACGTATGGGTGCTGCGGTATATGCAGGTGCACAATTCGGCACGATTATTTCTATGCCCTTGTCCGGTCTACTGGCTGAATACGGTTTTGATGGAGGATGGCCCTCTATTTTTTATGTATTCGGTGCTGTTGGTACTGTATGGTCTATAGCTTTCTTGATTTGGGTCTATGAGGATCCCTCATCACATCCCAAGATCGATGAGCGTGAAAAGAAATATATTAATCACTCTCTTTGGGGCACTAACGATATTAAGGTAAATTTTTCATACATTTTTTATGTATGAAAATCATTCTTATACAATTTTTTTTTATTATTTCAGACTCCTGCCATACCTTTCAAATCGATTTTAAAATCCATGCCTTTCTATGCCATCTTGTTCGCTCACATGGGTCATAATTACGGTTATGAAACCTTGATGACCGAATTGCCAACGTATATGAAACAAGTTTTAAGATTCTCTTTGAAATCGAATGGTCTATTATCATCTCTGCCCTATTTGGCTATGTGGATATTCTCAATGAGTATTTCGGTGGTGGCCGATTGGATGATCTCTACAAATCGCTTTAATCATACTTCAACAAGAAAAATCATGAACTCAATTGGTAAGTTCATAAAAATAACATAATTTGTGTAAATTGACTACGAAATGTGGTAAAACAAAAATTTTGTAGCTGATATTCATTAGCTTTCATAGAAATAGTTAAATTTTGGTTACGTCCGAACAACAAACAAAACTAAAATTTTCTACAGCTTATTGTCATGATAAAGTAATTATTTCAAGCGAAAATGGAAAATTATACTCTATTTTCGGTATTTGAAAAACTTGAAATGAAAAACATTATGTAATTCCAATTTAAAGTAAAAAATTTTTGTGAATCTGTTCGAAAATATATTAATTTTGCAATTCCGATATTGAGGCATAACCGCCAAAAAAAAGCTTAAGCGACATAATTTTCGAACTTGATTTTTTGACCAAAATCGATCATTTGCGATCGTAAATAAGTAGATTTTCCTAAAAAAAACGAAGTCAAAAAAATGTGTCGATTAAGCTTTTTTTGGAGGTTATGGCTCGATATCGGGATTGCAAAATTAATATATTTTCAAACAGATTCACAACAATTTTTAATTTAAATTGGAATTATATAATTTTTTTCATTTAAAATTTTAAAAATTCCGAAAATAGAGCACAATTTTCCATTTTCGCTTGAAATAATTACTTTATCATGGCAATAATCCATAGACAATATTAATTTTGTATATTTCGAAAATTCGGAATTAACTCCGAATTTTCGGACATACCCAGATTGTACTATTTTCATGAAAGCTAATGAATATCAGCCAAAAAAATTTTGTTTTGCAAAATTCGTAGTAAATTTACCCAAATTTTTAAATAAGATTCGATGAAATTCATTATATTTTTGCATTCGCGCTGAAAATATTTAGTATCGAGAATAAAATTTTCTTTTGTCGAATTTTATAATATGTAAACTGTCAATTTGTATTTAAGAAAAATTATGAAAGTGCACAATTTTGAATGTTTCAAAAAATTCGGAGTCAATTCCGAAGTTTCAGTTGCATTTAAGGAAAGCCCATACATTTTCCCATACATTTTATTACATTTTGGGTTAAAATGCTTTCCTTAAATGCATTTAGAAGTTCGGAATTGACTCCGAATTTTAATTTTTCTTAAATACAAATTTAAAGTTTTGTTTAAATTTCATAACAAAAGTCAGCGAATGAATACCTCTGAGAAGTTAACAGAAAAATTCAGACAATTTTCGAATTTACTGAATCTAAAGTCAGTTTGAAAATTATTATATTTTAATACCTCGACTTACAGTAGTTTTTGGTTTTTTATATAAAATTTTTTTATGTTTGCTTTTGCAAAATTTTCCGAAATTAAAAACAATTTCTCTTTACTTAATATTTTTAGGTCAATATGGTCCTGGTATTGCTTTAATAGCTGCCTCCTATACTGGATGTGATAGAGTTTTAACTTTGGCTATTCTCACTATTGGCGTGGGACTCAATGGTGGTATTTACTCTGGTTTCAAAATCAATCATTTGGATTTGACTCCCCGTTTCGCCGGCTTCTTGATGGCAATTACAAATTGTTCTGCCAATTTAGCCGGTCTGTTGGCACCCATTGCTGCTGGCAATTTGATACATAATCAGGTAATGAAAGTTAATAGACGAACGCTTTAATTATTAATCTAAAGAAAATAGCTAAACCAAAAATTTCTCTTATTGCAGCCCACAATTGCCCAATGGCAAAAGGTATTCTTTATTGCAGCTTTTATTTATATTGCTGCTGCCACCTTCTATAATTTGTTTGCCTCTGGTCAACGTCAACCTTGGGACAATCCCGATACTGATGAAAAAGACTCCAACACTTTAGAGTCACAACATCAAACTAGTCTAACAACAACAACAACAGTAACAGGGTTACGCCCCGCCGCCATTACAACCACCCAATAGTATATTAATTTAAGTTAAATTTTAAACTAATTTTTCACAATAAAAAAAAGGCTAAGTTAATTCTTTTTTAGTTTATAAGTTAAACACTGAAAGAAAAAAGATATGAGAAGTAAAATAATAAACAAAAGTATGATGAAAAAAAGACAAATTTAATCAGGAATCTATCAAAAAGGAAAACGCAAAAGTAATTATTTATAAATTTTAATTTTTTTTTGCTAAACACATACATATTTAAAACAGCTCTATTTAAGTTATTTATTAATTATAAAAAAAAACAATTAAATAAAACATTATAGCACGAAATGTCATTATAATTTATAAATTATGATTATTTATATTATTAAAAGAAAGAAAGAACCCAGAGAAAAATTTATCTTTACATCCAATTTCAAAGCCCGCAAATAGTTTCACAATTTTTATGTAAACTTAAAAATGTTGGTCTAGCACCAGTGAACATGTGTAGTTCCTAAATAAATAATAGTGCTTAATTCCAAGGAATTTCAGCGTTCTATATAGACTTGGATGTTTAGAGAATGAGCCTTAAAGTTTCATTGTACTGGGTAAAAACTTTTAAATAAAAATTACCTCATTGTTACAAACAATAAATAAATTATTACCGAAAGAAGCGACAATAATTATTTTATTATTAATTTGACGATTTGTAAACTACTTTATTGAAAATATACATACATACTTACATGCATACATATGTAACTTTTTGTCTGCCTACCATGTAGAATTCATTATTATAAATCAGAATTAATTATTACTGAAAATAATAAAAATGTTTTAGTTTTCTGTAAATGTGATGTAGTTAAATTTGAATATTTGCATTAATTGTTAAAGTAAAAATAAATGTTGCGATTAATTTTATATTTGTAAATTTTATATGATTGAAAGAGTCATAAAACGAAAAAAATGGAAGAAAAAATATTTAATTTTTTTACGAAAAAAGAAACAAAAGACAATAATAAAATCAAAATTTTCTTTTGAAGCAAAAAAGAAAGTAATAAACCATTTAAGCTGAAGTTGTTTCATTTTGTGTTTTAAAGGCCTCTTATGCCGAAAAATAAAGCTATGACATGCCTTGAATTTTTCGACCCATGCCAAGTCTACCGCTAAATCATCCCTTCCAGTCAATTGGTTGTGAGAAGAAAGTACTTTAAATATAATTATTTTAGTTGATAGAGGGATATGTTAGTTTCTTTGTGGAATAGGCCACGATATTAATGATTTCTTCATTCTTTTTTCTGCTTCTATAAGGCACGATTATCAGTGATTTCCAAAATTGAAAAACAGTGTTCTACTGATCGGACGATTTAGTGCATTCGAAGTTAAGTTCTTATAAAGTAGCTTAAATATCTAAAACATTAAAATCAATTAAAAAGCTCTTTCCTAGAAATTAGGCGATTTCAAAACGCGAGATTGAGGATTTTTATAATTTTTTTTATTGTTCTACAATGTCCAATAAAATCAGGAATAAATTAAATAGTTTAAGTAGCAAATATAAACTAAATAATACAAAATTGCTAGAATTCCAAACGTATTTGGAATGAATGAAAAAAAATTATGACCGGATTATAGATGTGGCCGAAAAATCACCTGTTCGGATTATCGAGGTGGTACTGTTTATATGTACTCGTACACATCGTTGGTCTCAAGTAGAAAGGATCTAACTCGAATAACTGTAACTTTACAGGAGAAAGTAAAAAGCCTTATTTTTTACAATATTTCAATAAATTTTTGTGACGAGGTGTACTACTTGTATGAATTGCATTGGGATCACTGAAAAACTCAATTTCGTAAAAAATACTGGAGACCATCGATATATGTATACCATCCCGTTTTCGTATTCTATTTATTAATTCGGTCAATAATTATTTAAAACTTTTATATTTACAACTTCAATGTAGTAGAAAATCCTAGATCATTAAACTTATTAGCTGGGTCTGGGAGAATCTAAGTTCCGAAAACTATACATACGGGATTGTTCTGAATATCACGGTGATTTCAAAAACATAAGTTATAGAGCACTCAACAGAATAAGCCGAAATAGCTCAGTTGGGAGAGCGTTAGACTGAAGATCTAGAGGTCCCCGGTTCAATCCCGGGTTTCGGCAGCTGTAAATTTTCTTACTTAATTTTTTATTCATTTTTTGTTTCAATGAAAATAAAAAAATTCCAAAAAATTTTTTTTAATTATTTTATGAGATTAAAAAATCATTTTAAGAAATTATGCAACTACATTCAAAAATCAAAACGCAGAACAAACATATTAATAATTTTATAGTTTTTTTCTTTCCTGCGGTCATACGGGTTTTCGTTTAAGCTAACGAAACCCAGCAAAACTTTACAAAATTTTGTAATTACTGTTTTTCATGGCCACAAAGTAATGATTGGTACTTATTTGTTTTATTATTCTATTTACCCCATTTTAAAGTAATTTGCAAGCTTTCAGCTAAAATAAAACAACTGGAAACAAAATAGCTGACTTCGAAAATTCCAAGTTCTCCCTCAAATTTTAATTTTTAGCTCAATCTGTTTAGAAAATAAATTAATTCCAAGGGAATTATTTTCCGTGGAATATTTAGAATAGGGCTAAATATGTAAAAATCATTAAAGTACTTATTTTAGTACAATCACTTATTATTGACTGTGAAAATGAACTTTGAAAACAAAGAAAATTCTTACTTTAATTTTCAATAAATTAACTTTGATTTTACGATTTTTATAACTGACAATAATTTTTCTCAAAAAAGTTAAACATTTTTAGGCAAAAAGTAAATCATTCTTGTAATCCTATAACTGCACATTTTCTGCAGGTAGATTTGTATGGGGTACTCGATATTCTTTAACTGCTCTTAATGAAATTGTAAGTACTTACTACTGGAGGAACATACACATTTTTGCATTCTAGTAAGCAAAGTTTTTGCTGGGATATATGTACATATGTATGTTGCTACATTTTTTAATTTTGAAGGAGAACCGCAAAACTAGCACACCTGTGTAAAAATTGGTTACACAATTGTAAAAGAAAACGTATGAATACTGATTAAAGCAGATGTTCCAAAATAACGTTAAATATAAATTTTCCTAAAATGTTTCCCTTTAGAACAAAATCTTGTTATACATACATTCATACATATTTATTCAGATGCTGCCTAATACAAGCTTTACTTTAGCCGCCAGTGGTTGCAGAATAAATTAAACAAAAGAAATAAATGCTTTTACAAATCATATACCAACAAAACAAAACTAATTTTATTTGCTATATCACGAGAAAGCTGTAGCTTTAGCTAATTTGGGGCTCTAATCTTTCTTATATGAATGAAAATCCTTTGATATAGCATTTTCCAAAGCAACAACGACAAATTTAGAAAACTCCATCAGTTATATTTCAAAAATAGTTTTACTCTCAATTTTATTTACTCAGAAGGAAAGAAAGAAATTAATTCGAAATGCAATATCATTCATCAGAATTGCCCACAGTTAATATCATTGCGTTTACTTTTTGAATTTAATAAATTTTGAAGCAAACTCATAAACTCCCACAGAGTTCTTATTCTTTTCATCATAGTCCACCCAATCGTCTTCCGAAAGGTCAACATCTTCAAACTTTTGGCCATTATCTACCGAATGCACTATCCAGCCGATGCGTGGTGAAAAATCTACCGGTTCAGCGCCACGACAATCGAATACTACAATAGTCTTAAATTTGCCACTATCTTCCTGTGTGTAAGTGGCTAAAAATATTTTTATTTTTTAAGAAAAATCTTGTTAAATACCAAATACAAAAAATTACCATTCGATTTCTCCACAATATCTATCGAGTTCTCGCGGCTACACATTTTACACTTCATATAGAAATTAAATCCATCCGGATTACGTGTATCATGTTGCGTTCGCTCCGACTCGGTTATATCATGCCACTTGTCAGATGTTTCACCACAATTTGTGCAGGTAATTTTAATAAAAAATGGATAGTCGGGATGGCATGTTTTAAGCTCTTCAACATTTTCTAAATTTGCAGAGATTTGTAAGGCCACACGTACCATTTTCACAAATTGCTTGTTTTTATATTTTATATCAGTCGTAAAGCAGCTCTGGGCGAGTCAACATCAAGCGTCGTTGGCAATTATCTCTTAAGTGCAACCAGGCCACTGTTGTTTATTGGCCTTCGAGAGTTTTGCGTCTCACTCGCACTGGTTGACTGATCTGCCACGGATAACCGTATATTCTTGCGGTTCTTTTGTGGAATTTCTTTAACAACCACGTTGCTACTTCCTATGTGAAGGCATAGGTCGTGTACAGTCAGTCACAAAGCCTTTTTAAAAAACTGTTAATAACATCTTGGGCATATGGTCTAGCTACCCCGCCCATATTTGTGCAACAATACTTTGCAAATTTACTTTGTAAAGTATTTCTTAAATAAATAAATAAATATTTTATAGCACAATACTTTTCATATTTTTTGTCTTACTTTTACAATTTTTGTTGTGCTTACTTCATTCGGCGACACGCACAGTTGTATAAAAAAGTACTAACATAATTAACGCCCAATTGGCAATGCTGCACGAATAAAATTACGTGCATTTAACAATATACATATTATTAATGATAATAAAAAAAAAATTGTTTCGATATTTTCAAATTTTTTAATAAGAAAAGAAATTCTTAATTATAAAATTTGTTAAAATACTAAGTTGAAAAGTTATTACAGGTAAGTATGTCCCCACAGTGTGTAGATTTAGAAAATAATAATAAGAAATGAATTCTCTGAATTTGACATACTACTCCTATATAATTATATTTACATATATAACAGCTAAGGAGCTCACCTCATAGTATTCTCGGCATGTTCATCTGTACACACATACATACGCACATTGCATTCCATGTTAACATTTTTATGTAAATTTAACTTTATGTTGTCACAAAACTATTACACATTTTCATATACACTAAAAGGCCATACTTTGTGGATTATTTCCATATTTTATGTTTTCATTGATTTATTGCACATAAACGATCAATACATATTAATTTTATTCACTCTTTTTCTATGATTGCTCATATTTTTATGATTGCTTTTATTTTTAACATACCTACAAATACACTACAATGATCCGACGCGCGAAAGAACAAAAGAAGGAAACCAACATAAACTGCGCTGCTAGCAGTTCTGCTTGTACAAATATAATTTCATTGCGATTTTAACAAACGAAAAAACACATTTTATGCAAAAACAATTTGGTTTGCGAATAAAATATACACTAAATAACATTTATTTATTGCAATAATTAATTTTCTAACACTTTTAACCATTAATTTATTTAATTTTTCAGAGCATTTGCAAAAGACGTTCGCGCACCACAAAAATTTCAAGAAACTAAAAAGAAGAGGAAAAGGAAACAGTAATAAAGCGGACTAAAATTGAATTCCAGTACGAGAAAGAGCAGTAGGGAGAATGTGAGTACAATATTAAAGAGATTTACGTAGGGAAATAAAGAGATTTGATGATGTTTAGAAAATAAAGATTTTTTGTTGTTCTTTTTATACACCTGGATTTTTTTCTATTTTAGCTTGAACTTCGCAAAAACAACATTTGTTTTATTTAATATTTACTCATTGATATGTGTTAAGGATGTGAAATGGTTAATGAAATTATTAGAAGTTAATTAAAAACAAATACGATTATAGGGGTGTTAGAATAAATTATTTTGGGGTTTTTTTTCTTCAGATATGCTGTTCGATAGGGGCAGTATTTTCTTCAAACGCATATGTCAGCACTATCTGAAATAGCAACAAATTATCTCCTAATGATCTTTAAGACTGTTTTAATTTGTTGTTTTTATATAAAATAGTAGTTTTTGTGTGTTCTTTTGAAATTACCTACTCAATACACTACAAAATTATGTTTATGTACATACATACATACATATGTACATACATATTCACAGCGATGCCAATTTAGCGCGTTTCGAGCTAGATTTAGCGCGTTTTAACTATGCTAAACGCGCTTTTTTTCGTCTTAGCGCGTTTACTAAAAAAAGCGCTAAATTAGCGCGTTTTGAACAAAGTTATCATCACTTCAGTTCAATATATTTTTTTACTTTTTTTGCATAAATTTAACAATTTTCTAGTATTCAAAACTCATAATATTTTCTAAATTGGTTAATGTTCAGCTGTCGCAAATAAAATTCCCTTGACTGTGATTAGAATTAACATTTGAAATTTCACAAATAAATGTACTCGTGACAAAAAAATTTATATTACTTATGAAGCATCTATTCCAGTTGAAGTACAAAAAGCATTTGAATCGCAAAACTATTCGACAATTTATATAAGTTGTTACAAAATTTGGCAAATAAAATTAAAATAAAAACAAAGCATTTCGATTATTTGGAAGCAATTCTGATTCCGTGTTGAATGATTTAAAAAAAAAAAAGAAAAGAGCTACTAAAAAAAATTAATTGTATTTACTAATGCACATGTACATACATCGAATTTTATTAAAATTTATGTTAGCGCGTAGGAAAATAAATATCGCGTTTTGGCTATAAATAGTTGACAATGCTGTAACTTAGCGCGTTTTGCGAAGGGGAACAGCGCGTTTGGGTTATAAATAGTTGGCATCGCTGCATATTCAAGCAAAGGGCTTCCCTTATAATTTTCGATGGATTTATGTACTCATGTTTTCCATAACCAACAATTTTATATATTCGTCCAACTTTATGTTATTACAACCACTTTTGCACATTTTGAAATTAATACAATATTTTGATTCTTACTAAAACATCAGTTATCTTTCATTAATAAACATTGCATAAAGCAACTATTTGTCATATTAGCCGTTTGGTTTGAGAGTAACATAAGTCACTATATTATTAAATGATTAAATTTTTAATTGTTTTTTTATTTTCAAATAACGGAAAAATTTCACGGAACTACATATGTAGATGTAAACCATTTCCTCTATACAATTTGACATTGAAAATCGGCGCATAATGTTAACCCGCTATTAAATCCTAGCCTAATTTTAATTATTTCAGAGAATTCACACAAGACGTTCCCGCACCGGGCCTCAAAACAGTTATAAGAGTTAAACTGAAATCCAGTACAAAAAGAATATTAGTATAAAAACAAGAGATTTTTGCAGTAACAACATTATTTCATTGCTTGGGAAATTACATATTCTTTGGAAGAGAATACAAAATTATCTTCAACATTTTCTAAATTTGCAAAGAAAGGCACAAACAAGTACGATTTTCACAAATTGCTTTTTTGATTTTTTTTTTCATATAGCCTTTTCTTACTTTTTAAATCGTTGTTGTCTTTACTTCATTTGCCGACAAACACAGTTGTATAAAAAGGTCTACCATATTATTAACGCCTAATTGACAATGCTGTAGAGTCTCCACGAATATTTTCGTGCACTAGATAAAGTATTTTTATTTCCCTCAAATATGTATTATAAATTGCAATAATTTTGGTATATACATTTTATTGTAATTTGAGGGAATCCTTACAATTGTATGATTTAGCACAAAAGGACTGTGATATGTGGATTTACAAAATAACACTAGAGAAGATAATACACATATATGTACGTATTTTTGTAACAACCAAAGCACTCACCTCATAGTTATCCCGGCATGTATACACGCTCAGTACATTCCATGTTAAAATTTTCAGGTACATTTACTTTTATATTGTAACAAAACTTTTACACTAAGAGGCCATATTTTGTGGTTAATTAATTACCATCTTTTTATATTTTCACTCATACAAATAAAAACTTCTTTTCTTTTCCATTGATTTGTTACACATAAATGAACGATTTATTTATTATTTCACTCTTTTCTATGATTACTTATATTAAAGCTTTTGCTTCGTGATGCTTCTTCTTATTTATTTTCTTTTTGACATACCAACAAATACATCACAATATAACGGCGCGCGAAAGACCAAAAGAAGGAAAGCAACAGCAACCGCGCTGCCAGCAGTTCTGCTTGTGCAAATATAATTTCATCACGTTTTTAACAATGAAAACATTTATGCAAAAATACTTTGCAAAAATACTTTGATTTGCGAATAAAATATATACTAAATAACATTTATTTATTGCAATAACTAATTTTCTAACACTTTTAACCATGAATTTAATTAATTTTTCAGAGGATTTGCAAAAGACGTTCACGCACCACAAAAAATTTAAGAAACTAAAAAGAGAGAGATAAAGAGAGTTTAAATTGAATTCCAGTACGAGAAAAAGAAGTTGAGAGAACGTAAGTACATAAGTACAGAAATTTATGTATGGAAATAAGAGATTT
This sequence comes from Nowickia ferox, assembly GCA_936439885.1. Taxonomy (NCBI): domain Eukaryota; kingdom Metazoa; phylum Arthropoda; class Insecta; order Diptera; family Tachinidae; genus Nowickia; species Nowickia ferox. The sequence continues at coordinate 8,605,093 of OW387027.1, read as the reverse complement.
GATGATGTTTGGAAATAGGAAACTTTCCTTAATAAAAACGTTTCTGAATCACCTTTCACACACAAGAACAATTGTGCTGGCATAACATGCCAGTTTGTAGGTGAGAGAGGCAAAGACAGTGGTTTTGTGGTTGGCATAATTTTTCAACCCGATACAACCCCGCATCAGCAGCACAAAACCAATACAAACACAACTTAAAAAACAGCAAATGTTAAGTCAATACAAAAAAAACACTAATGCACACAAAGCTGTGTGCACGTATAAATTTTTATGCCAGATGAATTAGTCTCGTGTCTTCTAAAAAGAACAAAAATTGTGCGGCATAAAAATTAGTCTCGTGTGTGAAAGGCCAATGAAAAGCTTTATTATAAAAAAATTTTGCATATTTTTAGATTAATACAATATTTTGAATCTGTTCATTAATAAACATTACATGGAGCAACGATTTTTTATACGAGCCGTTTTGAGAGTAGTCACTCTATTATAAGATTATGAAATTTTTAATTGTTTTTTATTTTAAAATGAATTTTTAAGATTGGGTGACATGTTTCATATAATCATGTACATTTCATCAAAGATGTCAAAGCGAATCTTCAACGCAACGCGAAGCAAAAGTTGTATCTGACATGGCCTTTATTTCATTATCTTTTAACATATTGCATTATAACCAAGAATGCATTATAACGGCGCGTGAAAAAAACATCAACAAGGAATTAGCACAGACAGCGCTGCCAACAGCTCTGCTTATAGAAACAGAATTTCACTTTTAACAGCAAAAAATCGAGTTAAATGCACAAATATTTTTAATTTACCAAACGGACGAGAAGTAAATAACATTTATTTAATAAATAACTAATTTTCCAACATTTTTAACACCCAATTTTAATAATTATTTCAAAAAATTTACAGAAGACGTTCGCGCACCGCAAAAATTTTTAGAAACTGAAAGAGAAAAAGGTAACAGTTATATGAGTTGAAACTGCATTCCAATACAAAAGAATGTGAGTATATAAACAGAGTGTGAGTATATAAACAGAGATTTTTGCAGTAACTATAGCAACATATATAGTGTTATTGTTTGGTAAATTGCATGTTTACATGTACATACACATGTATTTGTCCTTAATTATGAAAGTGGTCTAAGTCATATACATACATTTTTACTTCGAAATATTAAATGAATCTTAAAAAAACTTCAATAAATACATATTTAATAAATATTAAATAATTTTATATTAATCGAGAACAGTGCAACTTTAAATTAAAGTGTTATTTAAAATATATTTTTGGTTCGTTCAAGTGTAATCTACTGATTTAGACCACTTTCACTATGTGTGTGTGTGTGTGTGTGTGTGTATATGGATATGTACGTACCGTATGTTTTGTTGGTTTTACACAAACTTTGTTTTTTGTTGTTTATCTGTTTAATTTACAAGATATAAGTAAATAACGTGTGTAAATTTTTAATTTCTTTTACGGGAAAATGTTTTGAAAATAATTAACAACTTTTTTTGGATTTTAATTTCTTTTTTTGTAAATAAAAGTTTCCCTTTGGGAATTTATATCGAAAAAAAATTTGTTAAAGACAAAAAAGTTATAAATCGTTAAAATTTTACTTTTGTAAATGTAAGTATGTATTTGTTAATTGAACGTCAACCTACATACATACATATGTTGGATTTAATATTTTCGCGCTTCAGTGGGATTCTATTGACGTTTTATTAACAAAAAATTATTTTTTTTTGATATTTTCAAAAATGTTTCTAATCTACATACATACATACATAGATTGTATGTATGTATACTATTTCCACTTCAAAAAATGGTATGAATGCCAGGGCGCAAATCACCGCTTTCGAAATCGAGTACTTTGTCATCGAAATGTTGTCAACGTGGATCACAGCAATCGTTATCAAAACGTATCTACTCGAAGTTTCACTCGATTGGTAATCTACTATCGAAAACAAGTAAACTCTAGCTTTTTGCCGCGAAACAAAACAAAGCAAAAAGGAAGAAGTAATTAAAAATGTTAAGTATTTTCCTGACATTTTCGCAAAATTAGTTTAGAAAATATAATTTTAATTGTTTTTAGGGAAAGTGAATATCAAGACAAACATTGCCCAGTAAACAGTGCAAAAAAATAAATAAGGTAAAATAGCTTTCCGAACAAATACAAAATACAAGTATTGGCGCAATTTATGGTGGCACATCCCGTTTCATTTTGTTTTTCTTATCGTCATATGCTCACAGCAATGTAAAAAATAGTAGTAGGTAACATAAATTAAGATAGAATACCGTGATCGAAATATTTCCCTACACGAACGTGCACTAGACTTGGGTCGAACTCTAGTTCACTAGTTCATTTTTGCCACAAACCTATGATCAAACCCATGTATGTAATTGGTGATTTTCCTCCAGTTCATTTACATTTTGAATTATCATTACACAACAAAATATTTACAAATTGCTAAAAATGTTTAAATTTGTTGTATTAATAGATATGAGCTAAAACTTTTTGATATTTTGGGAGATAAATACAAAATATGTGCATACATACATACATATCGTTGCCTTGATATAGAAAGGCACTAACTCATTATTTTTTGGAAATCAAGTTTTTTTTCTATATTTCGATAGAACATCTAATGTATCGAAAAATGCAAAAATCTCGATTTCAAAAAAACAATGAGTTAGGACCTTTCTATATTAAGGTAACGATATGTATGCATGTATGTATATTAATCACATACTTTTATTTACAATTAATTAACACTTCATGAAATTCGTGTAAAATTATTAAATTTTGACACCATTAAAATAAACCGGGAAAACACTAAAGTCGCAATAACAGACGACAATTTATTTAAAAACTAAATTTTATAAGGAACAACTTGAATTTTTGGTTTGATAGAAGAGAATCAAAAATGTCTTTCTGTTGTTGTACTAACCAACCACGTCATTCCTTATATTTTCTTAATATTTAAATATTGTAAAAGTGAGCAAACTTTTTGCTTATTTTATCGCGCTTCTACGTTGCGCTATTGTGTTTTTAAAAAAGTTTCCTATTTTATTACTTATTTACTAAAACTTATTTTATGATGTCACATTTTAAACAATGTCAATATATTAAATAATACACATGATTTATATTTACTTAACCTAAAATATTAAGTAATAAGATAACGAAAATTAACACTTAAAGAGTAATTTAAATTTCGAATTTATGTAATTCCACTTAGAAAAGAGAGCACCATAAAGTTGCTTATTTATGGTATAAAATTTTATGTGTTAAAATTTTTCAACAATAAATTACAAAATACATATATTTAATAAGAGTTTCTGAATGCGACGAAACTTTTAACGAAATTAACGAAAATATATGTTTGTGTATATTTATAATTTATATTTATAATGACTATGCACAGCACTTGAATTTGCAACAAAAAATACTCATTATTAAATTGGTTGAGAGGAAAAATTAAAATAAGTCTGTTTAAAGAAAACGAATGAATGAATAGCTTATCTTTTATAATTTTGTATTGATAATTTCTTCCCTCGATGCGGAGTTAGCAAGTTCATTCCATTTCTGAATTTTTCCCGAACCAAATATCCAAAAAATAAGAGCAGGCACAATATAAACAACGGCTCCAATAATGAAAATATAGTGCCACTGTTCGAGAGTGTTCTAAGAATTAAAAAAAAAGAAAACTATAATTAAATTATAAAATAATTGCTTAGCAACTTACAGTTTCTTTGGTAAAAGCGGCCACTATCATGGGGGAAAATATGCCGGGTGTAGTGCCCACACAATTGATTATGCCATACAAGGTGCCCGCATAGTTGGGAGCCAAGTCTTGAGAGTTTTGCAAATTAGATGCCGTGGCGGCACCATTAAAACCCAATGATATTGTCATAATGGCCACACAAACATAAGGATCTTTGCCGTAGAAAGCCAATACTATCAACAATATGCCGGGTATAACATGAGCTGCAAAACAAAATTTAGTTAAATAAAGTAACAAACACAAAGAAATGTCTTTTTTATATTTACATGGTAAACAAAACACTTTTCTCATTTTGGTTACAGACAACCAATTTCTGCTTCTTATTATATCGGCTACGGAACCAAAACCAAAGGCACACAGCAGACGAGCCATGTGAGGCAAAGAGGAAAGGAAGCCCGCTGAGGATAAATTGAAGCCCAACACTTCACTTAAGAATTTGGGTGTAGCTGTGATCAGGAAGAACAAGCCCCACATGCTGCCATAATGCAGCAGCATCAAAGACCAGAATGGTAAGGACAATATCAGTGCCTTGTAAGGAGGCCAGCGCTAAAAATAGAAAAATTAATTTAAGTGTCAGTTTTTTTTATTCTGATGAGAAAAAAAATTTATTTAACTTACCTTTTTAGTAGAAATAGTATCACCCAAGCTCTTTTCAATAAACTCGCGTTCTTTAATGCTAATGGTTGTGTGTCTGGCAGGACTTTCCGCCACGACAATGAACCAGGCCGCACAAACTATAACCACAAACATGCCCACCATATAGAAGGACCAATTCCAGCCCATATTTTCAATTATAAGACCACATATGGGCCAGGTAATCATGGTACCAAAAGTGCCACCCATTAAAGCGGCCACAAATTTACCCTTTTCTTCAGGAGGCGACCATCTGGATATCAAACTGTGACAACAAGGATATACAACGCCCTGGAAGTAAGCAAAAATATATATTGTTGAATTTTTATGAAGATACAGAATTTAAGCGAATAACTTACCGTGAAAAATCCTATAGCAAATCGTAATACCCACACCGCCCACTTGTCCCAAGCAGCCGCTAAAGGTGTCAAAGCAGTTAAAATGCCAGCAACGAGACAGCTGTAACCAGCTACAGGTTTACCACCTAAGTTTTCAGCTAACACGCCGCCTGGCAATGATGTGATCATGTAACCATAAAAATAGGCACCCAAAAGCATCGCCTGATCCTTTTGACTCCAATTGTAACGGGGCCCGTACTGTGGAAATGGATCGAGGAGGATATAATTTAAACACATTTTTTGATATATTTAAAATAATAATTTTATAAGTTATAGTGAAATGGAAAACATTTTCTCAATAACAAAAAAAGTGGGTGATACGACGAATTGTGGCTTCAGCGCGTTCTACGCATTACATACATTATATGCATTCTGCATCGATGGCATTGAAAATAAAATAAGACTTGGCATCACTGAGTATTAAAATTAAAACCATTTTTTATGTAGACTACACCAATTAACACTGAAATTTTAAAAAACAATATTAAAGGGTGTTCCAACAGTTAATGTAGTTTTGACTATGAAATTTTGACAACTTGCTGTATATTGGAAACCGTAAGAGGCAAACTTTTGAAATTTTGAAAAACGCTAAAAATTAAAAATCCCAAAATAAAAAATCGCCAAAACAAAAAAAAGTAGCAGAACTAAAATAAAATCTCCAAAAACCGAAAAAATTGCCAAAAACTAAACAAAAACGCCGAAATTAAAAAAAGCCAAAACTAAAAAATCGGCAAAGACCGAAAAAATTTCTAAAACGAAAAGCGCCAAAACTAAAAAAAAATCGCCAAATACGGAAGAAACTTGCCAAAGCGAAAAGCTAAAACTAAACTGAATCGTCAAAATAGAAAAAATCGCCAAATCGAAAAAAAACCTCAAAACGCCAAAAACCAAGAAATGTAAAAAGCTCCAAAACTAAGAAAAAGCGTCTAAAAAAACAAATAAAAAAAAATCGCGAAAACCCGAAAAAAAGTTTAAAGGGTACTTAAAATTTAAACAAAAATTTTACTAAAGTTCGTATAGTATTATATACATATCGCTCATTTACTTCAATAGTGTCACAACTCAAAAAAAACCAGTTTTGCAGAAAACGGGTTTTAAGTTTTCAATTTCTATACAACTCAATGAATTTATGAAAAAATATTCTTCTCTCAGGAGCTGATGGTACAAGCTATTTATATGAAATTTTTACACAAGGTAAAACACGAAATGCCCCTTTATTCTGCATTATTAACTCAAAAAAGTAATTTTTTGAGTTATGACACTTTTGAAGTAAATGAGCGATATGTAGTGTACGTACGGAATCGTGGGCGATTCAAAGGCACACTGTACTAAATTTATTCTACGTTGAACTTTCATCGGCGTTCTCACAATGCAAGTCTTATTGTTGACGACATATTTTTAAGCCTTATAGCAGGCAAGGCGAATTGATACCAGGTGGTATTAATTTGCAACTTTGTTAGTGTAAAATTTCCTGCTGTCAGAATATTTCCTAGCGTTTTGCATTGATTGACAGCAGAGAAATTATATCAGCTAGTCAATTAAGATCACCTGATGTGAATTCGCGTGATAGCACGTGTGCGTTTTTAACATTACGAATTAGAAAGCAAAACATATTCTGGTATGTGCTGTATTCCGCGTGAAATTAAAACGTGCGGAATTGCCATAGAATTGTTGTTGGAAATGGGAATTTATAACAACAATGCTATGGCAATTCCGAACGATTTAATTTCACGTGGAATACAGAACATACTCGATTGACAGTACATGACGTTGAGTACCATCGTCTCCCGAATTCGCTCGGAGTTTTTGTTCATGATTGGGCTGATTTTGTTTTAATAATTTTCCTCTGCTTTGATTAACACTCTCTTAACAATATTGCCAGACATTTCTGCAAATACTTTGTATTTTCCAAACATAATTCACAATAAGCAGCAAAAGTCCTATTAATTTAATAATAAAATAAAGCAAAAATATATTTGTGTGCTATTTTGACTGCACAGTTGCTTTTTTTCTAAAAAAAAAATAAATAAAAATTTTTTTTAATATATTACTGTTTTGTCACACCCAAAAATACCACCCATTTTTTATATAATCACATTTTAATTTGAAAATTAAACAAATAAAGACTTTATGTCAAATAAATATACTTCGGTATTTCAAATCACATTTTAATTTTAAAGTACTTAATGTTATAGAATTTGTTTTTTTTTTTAAACAAAAACCCTTCAAAGTAAGTCGAAAAGTATTTTTAATTAAATTTTGTTGTCTTTAGAAGAAAAATTACGTGTAATAAAATAAAATCTTATCAGGCAATTAATTTAGAATGTGTATGCCCCCGTCAACATAAACAATCAAAAATTATGGCCCATGCATGATAAGCAAAAAAAAAAAAATATATATATATCACATTAAAAGATAAAACTTTCCAGTTAATATAAAACAAATGCACTTACATGTGGTAATAATTCCGTTGAATTTGCATCCGTATTCTCAACCATGGCTATTATATTTAAAGACAAATTAACACGCATCATGTAACTCATGAGACAGGCCATGAACAGCATGACAGCTACATTGACACGTTTCGGTATACTGACTGAAAAAATTAAAAAAATATATAAAATATAAAGCAAATAATAAATTAAATCACTTTTATTAGTTATTTTATCTTATATTAAAAAAAAAATTAAGCTGTAAAGCTTAAACAATGTTTAATATTTAAAATAATGAAACCAGATAAATGATAATGAAAAACATTCGGTTTATTTCTGTAAGTTCAACACATTCAATTAAGATGTACTGAAATTACGAAATTTTTCAGAATTTTTTATATCATATTATTTTTTATTTTTATACGTTCATAATAAAATATTTTTAATAAAAATTTTTTTTAGTCTATTCAATAATAAAATTCATAGAAATTATTTATTAACATTAGAATAATGTATTTTCTGTTTTGATTCGCTATTTTTTAAATTAAAAATACTCGTATTCACGATTTTTTTTATGAACGAAATAAATTCTTATTAAAATTTGACAACCAATTTTGCAATAAAATTTATTAACTTTTTTCTTCTTTTAATTTTATGGCTGGAACTTTTTCAATAAGAAAAATTATTAATTTTAAAAGCTACTACTATGTAGAGGCGCCATTGTCAAATTAATCATTCAACTAAATATTGTCAATTCAGCCATAAATTAAGAAAATATTTATAGAAATTTCTTTAAACATTTCCTGTAATTGCTAAAAAAAAAATAATAATAATTTTAAAAATTATTAAATATACTCGCAGTTATAAAGATGCTTGACAAATGATTAGAATTTAATTTGTTGCTTGCATGTTTAGTAAAAATAATATGAAAACGATTTCACTTGCTGGTTACTTTAAAAGGAAATAATACTGACTATATTATGAAGAAATTATATAAGAATAGTTTAACTGGTATGGAAAAATTTTAATAGAAACTGAACCGAGAAGTTAACAAACTCAAAATAACAAAAAAAAACCAATAGCAATCAGAATAACCAGAATGTAAAGAACGATATTTGATACAAATATTTTAGCTGTTGTAGTTAAAAAAATAATTTTTCACAGAAACAAAAAGGGCTAATAGAAAAAGGGAAACGAACAGCTGATTTCAATTATTATTGAATTTTTTTTAATACTTTTTACTTTAATTCCCTTTTGTGTTGCTACTCTTTTCAACAATTTTGTCCTGGTTTACACACGAAAAGTTTTCTTGCATACATTTTGATTTTGTTTGGGAAATCATTCACCCCTATCGTGAATAACAATTGGAATTTTTCTTCCCCTCCAAGGGAAAATGCTATTGTGAATCTCCCGCGAAACTTTTCCCTGCTATCAGTCCCAGTGAATGTAAAGCTTATAAATTAAACAAATTTTAGTTTCATAACAAAGAAATATAAATTTTGGGTTTCAAATAAAATGTTTTTAGTGTAAAATGGAGCTTTTAATTATTCTAAGTGCAGGGGGAAAAAGTTGCTGCAGAATACCATCACTATAAAATCATACTCTATGAAAATAGATGTTGCAGGGACTTGTTGATAAAAATTGTGAACATTATTTACTCATCTTGTTCTAAAAATAAGTATTTATACACTTTCATATTTAATTGGAAGGCATATATTGAAATTGCGCTGTGTAATTATTAATTTTGTTCGCGTGCAAAAATAAAGTGAACAAAAATTTTAGTTAAAAGTGAAAAATCCCTGTGAAATTCATGATAAAGGAAATCGATAAAAGGGAAAACATTTCTGGAGAAAAATTATTCACGATTGCAATTTTGTGAAAAGGGGGAATATTTCGGGGGAAAAATGTTCACAATAGGGTTGATTATATATCGTTTATGTACCTGCGTTTTTATTTCTCATAATAAAATCAAAGTTTATACCAGAAAATTTTTCTTTGTGTAAACCATGATTTTTTATCCGGTTTATCTTTAAACTCTAAAAATGTTTCGTCATCAGTCAAAAATAACTACAACAAATTTTTATGCTTAAACTATACTTTTGTTTGTTTATAGCAGACGACCTAAAGGATACAATGAATCAATACAATTCACATATTCCATTTGCAGTAAAAGTTGTGTATATAAAGTAGAAATCTACATCAACTGACACCACACACAGGTGACCAAACACAAAAGAACGCTGATGAGGAAGGTGTAGTGGCCGGTTGTTCCGTTCTACTACGTGTTTGTCAGAATATTTACAACTAACTTTGGTGTTATTTGTTCATTAATAATTATCACATGTAATTTGGCTTACAAAGCGATACGAACTTTAGCCTGATCAAATCATAAATACTAAAGGAACAATTTCTCAATTAGGCTCAAGCTCAGCAGTGTTATTATGCAAATTTCGAGTTCGTATAAATTGAGCTTTCGAAAATTAATTTTTCGATCAATACATATTTTTCTCTCCATGCAAAAGACAAGAGCCAAATTACGGTACTCGATATCGAACGAAATCACAAAATATTTCAATAGAGTGTATATGGAAATATTTTAAAATTTCCATCGATCTCGAATGCTGTCGTGCAAACCTAATTATCAAGCACGAAACCAAATTTTAAATGCTTTAAAATGTTCGCATACTATTCGAGTGCTTTTTTGCGGTCGAATGGGACAAAAAAAATATATATACATGTATAAAATGATTGCAAAATTAATTTACAAATGCATAAAAGAATATTGTTTATTACTTGATATAGCATTTAAAAGATTAAATATATTTTTATTTGCATTAAACAGAAAGCAAAATAAATGAACAAAAGAAAAATTTAAGCAAAATCCCAACAACATTTACCCACACAAATAGAGAAATCTTTGTTGTTCTTCTTTATTTTGTGATAATTTTTAATAATTTGGATTGATAGGAAACTTTTTTGATATTTAAAATGAAACAATTTTTTAAATATGTTAATCACCCTTATTCCAGTTGTCGACATCGACGTCACTTTATCATAATACCAAAAAAAGAAAATGGGGCTTGTGCACCCGTTGTCGAAAAGAACTGACTGCTGTTAGCAGGTTTATGCTATTTTCTAGAACTTAGGGAACGGAAATAGATTGTCAGTAGCACAAAATTGTTCTCGAGAGCGAGTTAACAAGCCCCAAGTTTTTGGTATTGTGTTAAAAAAATGGCGTCGATGTCGACAACTGGAATAAGGCTGAATATAAAATTTGGCATCAATTGATTATACCCGTTTTTTAGACTGAGTTCACACACGCCAATTTTAGTTGAGCAACTATTGAGTTTAGGGAAGAGAGAGAGAGAGAGGGAGAGGGAGAATATAATGACGAAGACAGCCATCATCTTCAACTAAAAATGCCGTGTGTGAAGCCACTCTTAACAAGCTCAACTGTGTAGCATGTACGAACGAATTAGACAATGCAAATTCACTTTCGAAAGGTTTTGTTTTCCGAATCGCATTACATAATAAGTCCCCAGTATTTTGCAATTATTTTTATGGAATGAAATATTTTAATAATTAATAAATTATTCCTTAAAAAATTCATTTTAGTCCCCAAAAAAAAGTAATAATAAATATATATATCACTAAAGTAGGTTTTATATTTCTTAAAGTATACTTTACTGTTAACTTTGTTTAGGCTGTAGTTTTTCTGAATTTTTTTTATTGTTTAAAAATATTTAAAAAAAAATTCTTGTCTCACCTTGATTGAAAAAAATAATCAGGCTTATCCTAAATAAAATTTCATCACATGGAAATTTTCGAATGTGTGAAAAATCGGTATCAAAAAACTGCATGCGATGGCGAAATAATTTGACAATTTATGAAAAACAAAAACATTCACATAGATTTGTCTGTTGGAAAAACTGGAAATATGTTAGTTTTTAATTTTATTGGAATTGATTAAACGAAATTAAAATCCTTGTGAAAGTATAATTTGATTCGGAAATTTTCACATGTGGAATTCATGATAAGGCTGAATAATTAAGAAACTGTGTCTCAAGGAACATTAAAATTTGTTTCTTTTTGTTTTGGTTTATTTATATATACACATATGTACTTGTTTATATTTTTTATAATTTAAAATAAATATCACCTCAAATAATGATATTAAAACTTTGTACATACTTCAAAAGTCCTCCAACTAAAAATTAATTACGAATTCTAAATTTAATATTCACAAAACGTCTGCTTGCGAGTTTAAATATTCTTAATATTGATTTTTGCAATTAAGCACATGAAAAGAAAAAAATAATTTGTATGGGCAAAATTTCATGTTGAAGTTGTGTGTGTGTGTGTGTTTTTTTAAGTTTAGTGAAGATGGAAGGAAATAATGTCTGAGTTAATTTTTAATATTATTGCTATTACATACTTACATAGCGATACATTTATAAATGCCATTTTGTTGAGGCTGGCTTTAAAATAATTTTTGGCTGGGGCGCGTTGTTAATGCAATGAGGTATTTTGTTAAGGAATCGTTGATTTCAGGAATGGTGAACAATTTTTACTTGATTGTAACAATCATAGCAACGGCTTTGCTATGATCCTTCAGGCAATAGATCTGCAAAGGAAAAAAAATATGTTGAGTACACTTAAACTTTTTGTATTTTGCAAAATTTTTTATTTTTTATTTTAATAACAATAGTATTCAATCGTCTGCAGGTTAAACCATTTTATTTTATTTTATTTTAGTTTTGTCTGGAACTGAAAGATATCTTGAATATTCAGTTTCAAACTATTTTAATTACATATCGTTACCTTAACTCATTATTTTTTATTAGATGTTCTTCTATCGAAATATACAAAAAAAAAAAAAAAAACTATCGAAATAAAGGGCACGCCAGATAACTTTTTTTTTGAGAATGCTATAAAAAAAAACTACTGAATATTTTCTCAAATTTCTTTTTTTATTTGAAAGTACAATCCTTCCGGTTAATAATGAAAAATAATTTCATTAAAATGGCTTCCTCGGCTGGCCATGCAGTAGCCTACACGATCGGTCCAATTTTTAAGCACATTATCGATTGTGTGCAGCTGTATTTCACCAATGGCTTCACGAATATTGTCCTTTAAAGCGGCTTGTCGGCGTAACACTTATTTTTGACGGCACCCCACAAATAATAGTCCAACGGTGTCAAATCGCAGCTCCGAGGTGGCCAAACGACATCAGCTCTGCGGCTGATAATGCGATCTTCAAAAACAGGGCGCAAAACATCGAGTGTAGCTTCGGCTGTGTGGCACGTAGCGCCGTCCTGTTGAAACCAATTGTTGCCAATATTCTCCTCTTCAATTTTTGTGAACAAAAATTCGTTCAACATGGCCCTATAACGATCGCCATTGACTGTAACGGCCAATCCTTGCTCATTGGCCCAATTATGCCTCTGGACCAAAATCCGCACCAAACAGTGACTCGTTTTGGGTGCGTCGGCTTTTCAATGTATGCGTGCGGGTTTTCTGTGCCCCAAATGCGACAATTTTGCTTGTTTACATACCCGCCAAGATCAAAATGAGCTTCATCTGAAAAGATGATTGTTTTTGGCAAAATCGGCATCTTCTGTAAGTCGATCGCAGGCAATATTTCCCAGCGTTGTTCAAGCGTATACACAACCATATTCGTTCAGCGGAAGGATAAAACTAATTATCTGTCAAATCAGACATGAGCTAAAGTTAGAGGTCCATAGCTCGCTTTTTGCGCGTTATGCTTTACAGGCGTTTCATCCTCTTGTTTCGTTCTATACTTTGTTCGCGTTGAGTTACATGCACTGCTTTTCATGCGCCATTTTATTTTTATTTTGATCAGCTGTGTGCGTTTGTTTATAAATACTTATAAAGAATATATTTAATTTTATGTGTAAAAAATGCCTATGAACAATTTCAAAAAAGAAAAGTTTTTGTGTACGGCCGTTGTATTTAGAACGGAATTTAAGTGGGTTTTTTGAAACCACATTTAAAAAATTAAAACTTCTGACCCTGAGCAATTTCGAACCGCGACAAGAATGTCTGCAGATGTCTTTGACTATTTATTCAGCATTTTAAAAGATAGTCTTGAGAAGAACTCGGCCAGGGCTATTCCAGCAGATTGTCGGCTGTTGTTGACTTTAATGTAAGTAAATTGAAAATTACATATAAATGTATGCACATTATTGGTTTAAGCAATAACTTTTCTAAGCAGCTATTTAATACAGATTTAGCGGAGAAGACACTAATATGCAAAATTTGTTACTGAGAAAAGTGTGGTGAGAAGTTAATTAAAATACATCACTTTAATGAAAATATTCACATATTTTATAAGTTTTTTTCACTAAGAAATTTTTTTTATTGAAAAAAAAGAAAAAAATTATCCACGGCAAAATAATATTTATCGATAACGTAAGAAATAAAGTATTATTTAACATCTTGGGCATTCAAGAACAGCTGACTTTCTTTCATGGTGCTTGTAACGCGTACAAAAGTAGAAAGTAGACCTACTTTTTGCTTTGAGCGCTTTTTGCAATGTAACTTGTCACATACTATTACATTGATTCTACTTTTTTGACAGATGCATAGAAAGCGTAACGCGCAAAAAGCGAGCTATGGACCTCTACCTTAAGTGTTACCATTCACGAAATAAGCACTAGTTGAAAAAAAAACGTTAGATGGCGGACCCTTTATAAAAATATACAAAAAAACTCGATTTCCAAAAAATAATGAATTAGGGGCTTTCTATATTAAAGTAACGTTATGTACACCTTTATTCATAAACAATTGTTAATTTTGGTTTAAAGTATGAATTTTGTATGAGCAATTCGGTTTAAAAAAAATTCGCTGACTTTAAAAATAAACTTAACTGATCATTTTATAGGGCAATTTCATATATTTAATCTATAAATTACTACGCTAAATCTTAATATTGGCTAATCTTATTATAATCTTATTATTATTTATGATCAGTATTAGTTTAGATACATATATATTTTTTTATAGATTATAGATGTTTTGTGAATTTCACGATAACCGAACTATATAAAAACTCGCATAATGTCATATTTATATTGTTGTTATCGCTGTCTGATAATTTGTAAATCGCAAACAAACGGGGAAGCTTATGTGAGCCTGGATATATAAAGGCAATCGAACCGAGCAGCAACACAGATATAACCCAATTAATTACCACTAAAAACGATGTTTTTATATATAAGTATATTTGCTGCTGCTAATATTGGCTGATTGAATCTATATATGTATGTATGTAATATAATAATTGATTCAATTAAAAATTGTTAGATTAATTTGCAACAAAACAAAATATTCTAGTGATTCGTGCACGATTCCATCATTTGCGTTAATCATGTTTATTTAAAATTAATTATTATCTAATTAAATATTAAAAAACATATGTATGAATACATATGACAAAATAAAAACACCTGTCATAAAATTCGCTATATCAAACTTTAAGATCGGACTGTAAATATGGAAGATATAACGAAAAAACTAAAAAGGAGACCCCTACGTTCGGCAAAAAAATAAAAATTTGTTTTTGAAATGTCCTTGGAACAATACTTTATATTCGCTGGTGTACGGAGAACTTTTTTTTTCTAATACGGTCTAATGTACATATATAAAAAAAACTCCTGTCATAAAATTAAATTTCGCGAAACATTTAATATATTTATATATATATTTTTTTTTTCTTATGTGCCTTACCCAATTAGACACTTTCACCAACGACTACTTAAGGACATCGTACATTTGTCATGCACGATATTTGGCGATTACAATTTCTTTTAAGACAATCTAACAGAAACCGTACTCAAGAACTGGCTAAAAGAAAAACTACTCAACTGGTCATGCATCAAACTAGTTGGTGGATATTCTGCGGAAGCTGGTCTTCTTGCAACGTTCACTTTGAATTTTTGTATTATTTTGTATAATTTAATTAATGAAAATATGTATTATAGAAATTGTCAGTTCCACAATGACGAGGAAAAGATGAGAAAAGTGTCGCTCTTGTAGTGTTTGCTGCATATCAAAATGCTTCGTAAAACTTCGTAATGAGTGCCCATGTTTTACAGAGAGCAGCAACAAAAGCTTAAGGTAAAACTATATTTTTATATAAAAATTTAACGCATATAAAAAAAAAATCTTGAGTAAAATCTTTATACCATATAAAATATGTTTAAAACCATCAAAAAAAAACCGGACTGTGATCAACTTTGAAGCATTAAATATCCGAAATGGTTATTCGAAATGAAAAATCATAAGCGAAACCTAAAGATGATTTTCCAATGCCTGTGGAATGATACCCATTTTAATATAGTTCGCCGACTTTTTGTATTTACAAAATGGCGTCTGCTGGCCGCCATATTGAGTTTTAACTACTGTCATATCTTTAGTGACACTTCCAGGATTAATACAAATCGATTGATGTAAGAATCTCCAAAATCGGTATAGTGCCGCAAAGGAACACACATACATTCATATATACATACGAGGTCTGATCAAAAATAACCGTTATTTTCAATTTTTTCAAAAAGTATTTATTTATTCATCAATAACTATCTTGTCGCCTTCAAAGTAGTCCCCCTCAGATATAATCCACTTATGCCAGCGTTTTTTCCAATCCTCGAAACACCTCTGAAACGCGCTTTTTGGTATGGCCAACAGCTCCTGCTTCGATTTTTCTTTTATCTCCTCAATCGTAGCAAAACGCTTTCCTTTCATCGGTGTCTTCAGTTTTGGGAAGAGCGGGGGCCAAGTCCGGTGAATACGGTGGTTGAGGCATGATAACGGTTTTATTTTTGGCCAAAAACTCACGCACAAGCATCAATGTGTGAGCTGGTGCGTTATCATGGTGCAAAATCCATGATTGTTTTTTCCACAATTCTGTGCGTTTCTGACGAATTGCTTCGCGCAAACGGCGCATAACTTCAAGGTATTATTCCTTATTGACCGTACGAACTTGTGGCAAGAATTCATGATGCACCACGCCATTGCAGTCGAAGAAAACAGTGAGCAAAACCTTCACATTTGACCGAACTTGACCACAATTGAACTTGTGTTCTGGTCATAGTAGACTCGCCAAACGCCACAGTCAACATTTCAAATGTCCTTGCGCATTTAATTTCATTTTATACACAGAACTTAATACAGTTTCTTTGATCCATTTTTTTGAATAGTAAAAAATCGAAGAGCACACCAAAACACGACTAACCTTTTTTATCTGTCAAAAACAAACTGACAATCCAAAATGGCTGATATTGCCAACATATATAACAGACACGTGTACCAACATAACAAAAAAAAAAATGCGAAAATCGAACATACGTAACTCACGAAATTTGAAAATAACGGTTATTTTTTGATCATACCTCGTATTGTTACCTTAATATAGAAAGGCCCTAACTCATTATCTTTTTTTTTTTGAGTCGAGTTTTTTGTA
This sequence comes from Nowickia ferox, assembly GCA_936439885.1. Lineage (NCBI taxonomy): Eukaryota > Metazoa > Arthropoda > Insecta > Diptera > Tachinidae > Nowickia > Nowickia ferox. The sequence continues at coordinate 8,588,361 of OW387027.1, read as the reverse complement.
TATTTCGATAGAATAATATCTAAGGTCTAGAAAAATGCAAAAAAAGAGTATATTTTTCAGCTGATTTTCAATATCAATCTATTTAGGACAAATTCTGGCACATCAGTCCAGTATTGCAGTATCTACATTTTTTGGGGGCTTCCCAAAATCGATTTCATGTACAGACAGACGGACACAAGGATAGGACCCATAATATTGTAGAAATTACACACGGAACGACAAACCTATACATCTTTACAATAATATAGAATGGCCCTAACTCATTATTTTTTTTTATTTAAATTTTTTGTATATTTCGTTATAATAATATCTAATGTATAGAAAAATGCAAAAAAAAAACTCGATATCATAAAAGTAATGAGTTAGGGCCTTTCTATTTTAAGTTAACAATAATTATGCAAGTACATATATGTATGTATACCTTTACCTGATGAAGGGTATAAAAATGATTGCTTTTCATATAAATTTTCTACTCAAGTCGAACGTCTGGGCTGTGTAAACAGCACGTTATTAATTTTAAGAAAATTTTAAACAAGTCATACGTGCACATGTATGTGTGCACATGTATATCTACCCTGAAGGAAACGTGGGGTTGAGAGTCCCCAAGTCAGCACTTTTGTCGGCTATTTTGGTGAAATTGTCAACGGAGTGTCTATTAATATTGTTTTTAATGCGTAGAAAATATTTTTTCTCAAATACACACAACTATGCTTCTTCTTGTTTTATTGGTTTGTTGAAAATAAAAGTGACGTCAAGCAAAATTTAAGTGTTTATAAAAATAAGTTTAAGGAATCAAATTAAAAGGTTAATATAAATGTATTGAACAATACTTAAAAAAACATACACAAAATGAAATTACTAAAAACAAGTAAAATAACAATCCATATTGTATAAAAATAGAAAATGTGAAAATTTAGCAATTTTAAGTGAAAGGTGCAAATTATGAAAATTTTTGTTTGACCCTATGGAAGATTTTGTGCAAGATCAGTTAAAGATTTGTCACACTTTACTAATTCAGCGAAACATAAAATTTTTGATTTACATATATTTATTTAATAGAAATGACAAACAAAATCTCTACTTGCTGGTATATATGCTGAACGAATGAATGAATTAGTTCCTGTTATTGTATGTTTTTTTGTGCATAAAATATCCAAAATGTGAACAATATTAAATGTCTATAGAGAAAAACAATTTGTGGGGTATGTACTGGCGACAAAGTCTATAGTGAATCAGTACTGATTCACTAGTGATATTTCCTACAGGGTATTTGTGTACATACATACACATATACATATATATAGATATGTGAATAAATTAGTCATTGCTCAGTATCTGTTTACTGATCTAATTTTGTGTTTAAATAGCATTTGTTATATATATTTTAAACCATAAATATATGTACATACATACATATCTTACTTACATTTAATTATTAAGAAAGCATTTTAAAACTTTTAGAAACTTATTTAGCGTATAAAATTTGAAAATAATTTAATTTGAAAACCAAAATTTGTGTATTTCCTATTATTAAACTTAAATTTGTTGGGTTTTCAATTAATTTTTAAGCTTTACAATTTGTCTTCCCGTTTTTTTACATTCACTTTGAACAGACAGCGAGACGAAATTTCACAGGAGATTTATCTTTCCCTTCGAGGGGAATAAAAATCTCATGGGGAAAAAATGTCCCTTGTTATTCACAATAGTGTTAATTGAGTAGTTTCCTTAAAACAAACCGTTAACTTGACTGCAGAATTTGTATGCAAATTTTTTTTTAGCAATTACTTTCATTAATTTGATTAACGCCAGAATCAACTTAATTGATTAAAGCGGAAAAAGTATTCTTTGAAGATATACTTCCCCCTTCTATATTTTGATTTATTTTTTTTTCTGCTATTCTTTAGTTTTTATAAAACAAACTATCGTGCGAATTGTAAACCACAAAAAAGTATACAAACTTTATGAATTATTTGTTGGCATTTGCTTTTTTATGTAAATTTTTCATGTATTGCTGCATCTTGAAGTTTGCACAACTCACTCACATCATTATTATTATAATAATTTTATTTTTGCAATTCTTATTCCTCTACTTCGGATCTTTCGCAATCCATCAGGTAATTATTTAAATTAAACTTTTATACATAATTTAGCATGAGGCTAGAGTAGTAATAATTTAATTGGTTTTTTTTTCAGAAAAGTTTGTTGACATTGAAATTTTCTGCAGACTTTTTATAAATTTCAAATTGAGCTGAATATTAAAATATTTTTTTTTATCTATAAAAACCACGTGCTTATGAGATTTTTTAAATGCATACTGTTATTATTATGCAATATATGAGATACATTGTACACTCCACGCCACTTGAATAGGGCACTCATTTAATTCTTGCGTATACATATTTGTGTACATTGAACAAGTTTGTTTTGATTATCTGAGAACAAATTTGTTTATGGGAAAAATGTACCCTTACCTATACATATTTTTCTTTTTTTTACTTAATATATTTTTTTATCAATTACAAACAAAATTAAATAAAAATGGGTAGAGGAAGGTGCTTAATCAAGGCGAATTCATAGAAAACCCCATTATTCCGTAACTTGTTAAAGCTAAATCTCTATCGTAAAGTCGAATTCAATTTTCAAACGTGTGTTGCCAAGGCAATGACTTAAAAATTTAATGCACCGAAGTCTTAGTATTTTAATTTTCTATTTGTTCAGCATTTTGGCGATCGAATTTAGCTTTAGCTAGTTGCCGAATACGGGGGCAGGTAACCTCATTTCAGCATATGATGATGAGCTGCTAGTTTTTCTGGTGTCAAATTCTCACTTTTATTAATTGAAGGTTAGCCGCGAATAACGTTGTGACAAAATAATAATTTTTCAGGAGAGCCAAAAAACGTATTTTAAAGCAAGATTGTTTTTTTCCTATTAATTTTTTAGCTTATCGAAAATAATGATAATTAGCATTAACTTTTCTTTTGGTATCTCTCTTATTTTCAACAATTTCGTTTGCATGATTTTGTTAGTTACTTACAAAGTTCTTCCACTGACTGACTGTTTGTAATTGTATTTTGACGCCGATAAGATGCATAATTTTAGATGGTTTGATGTTTGAACAATTCTATAGAGTAATGTTAACGGTAATCTGTGAAAAATCTGATTTTGTAAAAATTGTCCTTTACAACGTTTTTCGCGGCTGCGCTTCAATTGAAAATGTTGACTAAACTTGAAGTGAAAATAGGCTAGGCCGTTCGTTCGCATGGTTAAGGAATCCAAATGACATGTGATAATTATTTTTGATCAACAAATTACACCAAAGAAAATTTGAATGATTCGAACAAACATTAGCAGGATGGAACAACAAATACATTTCATGTAAATGAAAAAATTTCAGTCTTATATAGAAAAATAATCAATTGAAATAGAATACATGAATTATTATTGATTCAAATTTCGAAATCCACTGCTTTATTTCTTGCTGTAAGAGTGAGGGCACTCTCTCTCTCTCTCTCTCTCTTATCTCTCTCGCTTCAATTTCGTATTTATTGTATGAAATTTAATATATGTTGTGTGTGAAATTTAATATACATAGAATGATTGAATTTGTCGATAAGTTGTGAAGTCTGGTAACCTCGGATGTATTAAATATGCAAATAAAAGAAATAATTTTATTTACATAGCACTGTATGATATTTACTTTCCTTCTAATCTTGATATCTACACACTAATTAAGATTATTAAAGTTTCCTATTTTTATTGAAAGGCAAAAATTTTTTATTGACGGCAAAAATTTAGCAAATAAACTATTTAATGTTATCATAAAAATAATAAATAAAGCTAGATGAGCTTTTTTTGAAAGCTTCATGGCTTAACATCTACATACGAGAACATACGAGTATACACATACAAACATACATATCGCTCATTTACTCAAATAACTTCATAACTCAGAATCAATATTCAAATCGTTATTCATATTCACCCATATTCCAGTTGTTGACATCGACGTCACTTTAACACAATTGGGGAGTGTTAACTCGCTTTCGAGAACAATTTTTTGCTTCTGACAATCTATTTCCTTTCCCTAAGGTCTAGAAAATAGCATAAGCCTGCCAAAAGTCAGTTGTTTTCGACAACGGGTACAGAAGTCCCAATTTTTTGGTATTGTGTTAAAGTGATGTCGATGTCGACAACAGGAATATGGGTGATTGTGTAAAAATTTCATACAAATATCGTGTTTACTCAGCTCTTGAGGGAAAAATTCAATTTTCTTTCTCCATTAGGTTGTGCGTAAATTTAGAACTTTAAACTCGTTTTTTTGGCGAACTACTTTTTTGAGTTATGACGTTGTTTGAGTAAGTGAGCGATATGTATATGTATAAAAATAACTTGCCGCTCAGTCTCGCTGAAACTAAAAAAAAAGGTTGACCGATTTTAATGGCCTGGGGCTGGTTTAAAAAGAAAAATAATAGATAAAATCCTAAAGCATTGCTTAAAAATTATATAAAATAATTGTATAGTTTTTTATCGAAAATGACGCTACATTTCGCGATTGTCACGGAGTTGTAATATATATACTGTGTGGCGATTGTTTTTGTTTTGATATCATTTTTTTTTTAATATTAGCACTAAGGGGGAACAGGGGACAATATCTGTCCTCCAAAAAATTTAAACGATTTGTGTTAAATTAAAAGCACACACATTCCTAATATTTTTCAAAAAAAGTAGGGGGCAGTTTCTGCCTCCAGATACCAATGCGTTTAAAAGAAGAAGAAGAGTGCCCTCTTAAGGGATGTTCAGACTAGTATACTTTGTATTAATACATATCAAAAATTAAAATATTACGTGCAAGTACGATATTGTGAATGCAAAATGTCATGACGAAGGGTGAATAATAATATTTCCGAAAGTATTCAGTTGATTTTTATAAAATTCTACAATGAAACATACACTTTATGTATATTTAAAATTAAAAAAACTAGAACCAACTCTCCTTAGCTATCCAACCAATTCTTATGAAATTTTAAACATCTAAACGTCAACAAATTAGCTCTTAATAAACAATGAAAACATAACAGTTTTGTGGTTAATTTCTATATAACACCTGAGTAATTTTATTTAGTTAATTAATAAATAAAAATAATATTTTAAGTTTAACATTTTTTTTGTTTTGCTTAAAAATTTTTTTTTATAACTTCTTGGTATTTTTTCTTTATTTTCTACACAAATATGCAAGTATATTCAAAACAAAATGAACAAATATTAATTTTTGCTAGTTTGCGAAAAAACAAAAATAAAAATAAAACAAAAGCAAAAACATTGAACAACTTGTCATGGCAGATTATTTCAAAGAAATTTCGTGAAGTTCCAGCATTGAAATCAACAAACGTAACAAAAGAAATGCATAAAATAAAATACAGAAGGAAAAAAAATAACTGTGTTAATTTTATGCTACACAAGAAATATATATTTTTATGGGTATTTTATTTTTATTTTTTGAAATGCTACTGGTTTTGGCCCAAAGAAAAATAGGAATTTACCTCTAGTTGCGAACATATAATTTGGCCCCACAACAACTGTTTGTTGAAAGAAAAAAAAAACAAAAAAAAAAGCAATCAAACATCAACCCATCAACCAAGCCCTAGTAATAATTTATGATTTCAAATTGCACTACAGTAGTGGACACTTGAGACTCATTAGTCGCTGAGGATACATCAATAAGTAAATATTTATTTTAGGGCCAATTTCAAGGTGTTAAATAAAACTTAGCTTCAATCTCTAATTAGCTAATACGGAAATTAATTTCATTAAACATAAATTGCCCATTCGAAAATCCATCCCTGCGCTACATTTGATGCATAGTGCTTTCGGAAAACCCACAATTAACAACACTGCAAGTATTATGAATTCTAAAATGCAACTCCGCAGTATATGACGATCAAAAAAAAAAACGTCAATTACTCTTTACAAAATGTTTATTGCCACTAGTGTTGCCAAATGAGCATATTTATCTGTTTTTTGAACAGGTGAGCAGTTGTGCAGTTTGTTCTTTCAAAAATCAGTTTTTCTTTTCTTCCTTTTTTTCATATAAGTGACAAGCTCATTCAGATGCTCATTGTTATCGTAATCGTATTAGAACCCTCCAACCAAAAATCATTGAAAATCAAAAAAAAAAAAAAAAATCAAGAAAATTGAAAATTTCTCTGTTTTTCATACAAGTATCAAAAATTATGAGAGCAAAGCAACGTATGAATTCCAATACGTTTCTCACGTGAAGAATTTGTATGAAAATTATATGATTATATACGAAAAATTTAAAAAGTTTTATTTAACATTTTCTTTTTGTTTTCTATACACACAATTTTTTTATACACCCAAATTTTTAAGCAGCATTGATCACATTGCGCTAAGGTGTATTAAAAATGTATTTAAATTACAAACTTGTTTAATTTACAACTATATGTTACGGCCCGTCCCACGATGTCACTAGGAATCGCTCGATCGAATACTTAAATTGAAAACAACAACAAATTTTCTAATGTTATTATTGTTTGCAATACAAGTTGTCGATCGAACGATTTCGAGTGACATCGTGGGACAGGCCGTTACTGTTAAAAACAAATTTTTTTTGTTACTTATGGCCAGTTTTTTTTCAAACGTATATGGCAACACTGATTGCAACGGACGACTAAGAATTTAAATTGCTATTAATTTTGTTTTGGGCCTTAAGGCTCAGTTAGCTGACTGTAATGCAATGTAACTGCAACGGTAGGAAACAGCTGCGTCGCGCAGTCGGGTAAAAACTAGAGCTATCAGCTTAGCAATAAGACTTGCATAGTGTAAATATGGACTTAATAGAAAACTATCTCTTAAGATTAAAACGAAAGCTCATATTTTCCTTCGCTGTTGGCCGTTAAACGAGTTTGCACTGTATTTAAATTATTATTCAATAATTGAACCTCAACAAATTGCGTTTAAGTTTAAAACTCTGTTATTTTCTTGCTTTTGCATTTGCCAAAGCATGCCAAAAAAAATAATGATAATAATTTCAAGTCAAATACGAGTACATTAATTGCATTGATACTCGCTCGTACTTAAGTATATTATTTGTTTATTTTGTTTTATCTTCGCTTAGACAATAAATTGTTTTAAGTAGCCATAATGTGTTTTTTAGCTTTATTTATTTTAATTTATTATAATTTTTTTAAACGAGCGCATCTTAAATATCTTTTTGGAATGACACTTTCTTTAAGTTATTTGGTGCAAAACTTGTTTCTTTCTTTTATTGTTATTTTTTATATTTAATCAACATGTGGATTATTTTAAGCGGAGAGAATAACTCAAATATTTTCAAATGTATAACATATAATTTTTGTTTATATTGAAAACAATTCAAGTGGGTGTAAGGAATATATGGGTGTCCTAAATTAATTTATTAATCAGCGATTTCATTTATAGAAAAAATAAAGTTACAACAAACCAACAGCTTGAAAAACTTATTGAACTAATGGAGAAGCATCCCGAAACTGCCCGAGGCAAACCACAATTTGGAGGCAGTAAAAATAAAAATAAAGAATTGTGGGAGGAAATTGCAACAGTTCTAAATAGCTTAGGACCGCCTTCAAGAACTGCACACGTATGGGGACGGGTAAGTAGTAATCATGAAATTATTCCAATTCAATGATAATTTATTTATCTTATAGGTTTGGACACACTATAAAGCCAATTTGAAGAGAAAGCTTGCAAACAATCGGATAAACTATCTTGCAACTGGTGGTGGTCCCTCGCAAGAAGTTTCATTAAATTCATTGGAGGAAAGTGTAGCTCAAGTCATTCGAGTAAGGCATCAAGTTGCACCTGCTGGTAATGCTTTTGGGGTTGGGAATAGTAGCACCTGCTTAATCAACTGTCAAATTGTTGCTTTTTTAGGCTGGCAACATCAATGCAATTTCAACTTGAATTAGTTGTAATTCATAATGCCAAAACACAGTTAATTTGTTTTAAAGTTAAGTTGTTTCAGTTTCAACTAAACTTAGTTGAGTTGTAAACCGTAATAGGGGCTAAAGGCTCAGTTAGCCGACTGTAATGTAAAGTAACTGCAACAGTGGAAAACAGCTGATCGATATTGTTATGTGAAAAGTATTGGAAATGGTTATAGAGATGTAATGTAACGTAACCTACTTTTCATAGTAAAATATCGATCAGCTATTTCCTACATTACAGTTACATTGCATTACAGTCGGCTAACTGAGCCTTAATAATTTAAAAAGCTAATGCTTCAAAAAAATTCGTTAATACAAACAAATACTACATTAAAACAAACTAACATACATACATATCAATATTCAAAATGCACTTTTATGTAGAAATTATATAATACGATGATCGCACACAAATATTTTTATTTCTTTGCTCTTGACAATATTTTTAATTTCGCAATAAATTGAAAAAAAACCACAGTAATACAATAAAGTGTAAATTTTGCGTGCAAAGGACACTTTAAAGCGGAAGAAAACATATTGACTCGTACGTACAAATCAAACACATTTATATGTACATGCCTACATATATATACCTACATACATACATACATATGTACATACAGAGGTACATATATTTTCGCAAACATTACCTTACGTGTAGACATAAAAACCAATCAAAATAATTTAAAATTTTACAAAATAATTAAGTAGTTAATCAAAATAATCACGATTTTTGACATTTATTATTTTTGCTTTTGCAATGCTATTAATAAAGTAGAGGCAGCGAAAATAAAGAAAAGAAATGTTATGCAAATTAAAATACATTCAGATTTAGAGCTTAACCATAACATGTAAATAAATAAAAGAAATAAATCGTTTAAGTTATTTTTATTAAGCAATAGGCTTAAAATAATTAAAACTAAAGCAGTAAAATATATTTGAAGCTCAAGTTCCGCATGTGGAAAATTTCCAAGGTACACCGCATATTAAAAACAAAAATTATTTAAAACTTCGGAATTTATAGATGTCAACCGTTGAAAAAAATAAAACTATTAAAAATGTTTTTAAATAATCCAATAATCGTTGCTATAAATCATAGAATTTAAAATCACTTGTTTTAAGTGTGACTAGAATGCTGATATTTTCGAGTTAGTCAAAAACTTTTCTAACAAAAATTGAATCGACTTAAATAAATAGACACTAAGGGTCACTTTTTGGAGTTCAAGATTACAGATCAAATTAACCTTGGTTTTTGAGTAGTCGATAATATGGTTTTACTTGCTTGTTTAAGTGGCCAATCAATCGTGGTGGTTTAATATTAAGACTGGATCACACTATCGACACAATGTACCGATTTAAGTCGGCTCATTACGGCAATGAAGTCATAAGTAATAAGCCAAAATGGCGTATGTAAATTGTTGTTGTTTTGCTTTAAATGTAACAAGATTTACCAAAGCTACAATATGTAAAACATCTAATTCTTTTAACACGCACAATATTTTACTTATAAATATGTTGTTGTATTCTGTGTTCCAACTGGAACAAAAATGGCAAAGGCACGTGGCCAAAGAGCCAGGGTATTCCACGTGTAGAAGCTTCCTTCGGTTGCTGCGAACGACCTATACCTTCGTATAGGAAGTAGGAGTTTCCAGGATGTACTCCTAGAGTTTTTTATGGTCTACACCAATTAAATCTTATTAAAAATGTTTGCACTTGATAATGGAAAATACCACAAAATAACTAACTGTAAACGATACAATTAGTTGCGGTGGCCATTAACAAGTGCGAGTAAGGGGCAAAACTCTCGAAGGCCAAACAACACACACAAGCCTGACCGCACTTAAGAAATAATTACGATGACGCGAGAGCTGTTCCCCAACCCACAGCTGCTTTACGGCTGTTATAAATATGTAATTTTATTTTTTATCAGTTTCTTCTTCTTTTTACAAAAAAAATTAAAGTGAGTTAATAACATTATGACTTTTGCACATAAAATGTTGCCACTATTTTGTTCCTCAGTATGGTAATACAACATACATATACATACATATACAAAAAGAAGTTTAAACTATTACTCAAAAACATCAAACTCAATTCCCGTTAGATTAACTGCCAGTTTATAGAAGCCATGTAAAAATTCTCTTCTGCCTATTTACATTGAAAACAAAGACAAAGCACTTACAATTTGTGTTTGTTTTAAATTTTTACATGGCATTTTACATCTATAAACTGCCAGTAAATTAATTTTCGGACTAGATAATCAGAGAAAGAAACTAAGTTTAATGCCGAACCCGAAAATTTGTCCTAAAATGTTAAACACAATTGAGTTTCAATTAAATAATATATATCTGTGAACATTTGACAAAATGGTTTCTCTCGAGATGAGATGATTTTAAAAGATTTTTTTAAAGCGTATTTTTTGTAGAGTGTCACAACTTTGAGTTTCTTTGAGTAAATCAATTGTAGCGCCCGCTGTGGGGCATGTGACTCCGCCCTGTTGGAACCACATATCAGCAAGATTAATGTCACGTCATTGAGGTACGAAAAATTTCGAACCATGTTCCTATACCGTTCACCACTGACAGCAACATTCTGACCATCATAGTTTTTGAATACATATGTGCCAATGACTCTGCCAGCCCATAAAACGCACCAAACAGTAATTTTCTGTGGATGTAATGGTGTTTCGACAAAAGCTTGTGGATTCTCCCCACTCCAAATGCAACTATTCTGCTTATTTACGTCCCCATTCAACCAGAAATGGGCTTCATTTGAAAATAAAATTTTGAATGGAAATTCAAAATCAATATAAATTTGTGCTTCAGCCCATTCGTCGAACAATTTTCACAAGTTGCTCTGGTGTAATTTGATTCATAATGTAATTTCAAAGCAAACTAAACAAAAAGCAACTGTCAGCTGTTAAATGGGTGCGCAAATAAAGCAGTGATGCCAACGCAAAGTTGTGACACTCTAAAAAAAACGCCCTATAGTACATATAACATTTTAATGTGCTCCAACTCCCGTATTTTTAAGACCTTTAGAACGCAAGATATGCAATCGACTAATTGACCTCTTTCAGATTGTTCACCAATTTCAATTTGACAAAATTACTTCTTTCAGAGAATTGAAAATAATTTGAAAATTCAAACAAAAAACTGATAACTGTGATTTGACAAAACAGCTTTTCTCCATTTAGTTTTAGCACGTTTTTGCTAATTCTCTTTCGACAAAACAGCTTCTTCGCAAGAAGTCGTTTTGTTCAAAAGCAAAGGGCCAATCCCGCGATGTCGACAACGTTCCACTTGTCGCACATGTAAGTGTCTCAAATGTAAGTGTGCGACAAGTCGAACGTGTTGTCGTTATCGTGGGTTAGGCCCATAATGTTTTCTAGTCTTTCGACATTAGGAACTTTGCATTTTAGGTATAAGCAACTTATATGTAAAATACTATCAGGAAAATTTTTTTGAAATATTTTTACACTCCAACTTTTCACCTCATGGGTATTTGTTGCCCCTTACATAAAAAAGGGTGTAATAAGAATGCTCAAACAGGCATAAATATACGAATATATTCTAAATTCTACTATAAGGGCCGGTTTGTTACGAAGAAATTATGTTTTTGGTATAAAATGTTAACAAAATTTGTTTGGTAGACTCTGGGATACATTATTGCCATATGTTTTTAATCGCTAGCAATTCAGCAAGTCTGAATCAGCTGTTTGCCAAAAACTGAAACACCAAAATCGACTAGGGTTTTACTACCCTTTGGTAGTGCTATCGAACCTCTACTGTCAAGACCGTGTGGATTTTTTCACTGTTGCACAGTGTAATTGAAGATCTAGATTTAAGGCTTCCTCAACGAAATTGAGAAAAGCCCAATTGTTTGAATATAGATATTTCGATTTAAATAAATTATTTACATATGTATGTATGTATGAATTATTTAGACTTTGCAATTTCTATCGAATAAGAAATTTTTTTTGTCAATTTTTTTTTTATTTCTTAAATAATTTTTTGTTTTTTGTCAACACGCCATAATGAAAAGCTGTTGCACGAACTTAAAAAAATTTATATTGTACATTTTGATCAACAGACTAAGGAAATGTTGACATCGATCGCACAAGTCTAACATTCATTCCATCATCTAATAGATATTTTGTGTTATTTTTGACATGTTTCTTTTCCATAGAATTAACTACAACATTTTAAAGTCATTAGACAAGGTGTAGTTTTATTATTTTCAAATGACAAATCACTCAATTGGAAATTAATGTCAAATATAAAGGCACATACATATAAATGTGTGTATGTATGTGTGTGTATAAACGTATCTAAGAGTTAAGTTAGTTATTTTTAAGTACTAATTAACCAGCATATTTGGTAGTTACTCGTGTACTTACATGTACATTCATACATACTGCATACTTGCTGTGGAACGTGAAAGCGAATACAAGTCAATTAATTAAATATACTAAATACGAGTAAAAACATACCTATGTACCCGTATGAGCTGGCTAGCAAAACTAATTTGTCATTAATTAGAACAAAGTTAGAACGGGAAAGGAAGTGCTTTTAAAGTTAAGCTTCAGAATTTTATATTTGTTGAGTGTTAAGTAAATTTAATGAAAGGAAAATTGAAAATTTTGTTGCTGCCTTGCTAGCCAAATACTAGTTATTTAATACAAAAATTTATTAAAAATTATGCATTAGTAATACTCTGTATTTTGTTTTAATTTTTGCCTATCCTTACCACTGTGCTTAACAGTGAACTTAAACGGCAATATGTTTGTTTGCAAAATTTACAAATTAAATTCAATTATGCTGGTCACGTGAGACGACAGTACATAACAAATACTTGAGAGTTGGAGTACATTTTGGCTTTGAGTGCTTCATTTAAATTTAAAACGGTGCTTGTAGTTTGACCAAATTTGCTAAAACAGAAAATTTTTATTATGTGTCTGTTGCCAACTTGACTTAGATTTGTTTTCGCTTTGCGAAAAAAATATATAATACACTTGCATAGAAGCAATGAAATTAACTGAATAATTATGCACAAGTTTTTCCTTTTATTTTTACAGAATAACAATTACATACATAATCGTTGTTTGCGATCCCTGGAAATTATTCTATCATTCCTAATGAGCGTAAATTTTTGCTTTGAAAGAGGGCTTAGCAAAAAATTAAAAAAATCTGGCACTTTTTCTAGAAAAGGAAACGGCATAAGTTTAATTTTGAGCTTTAATGCATTCAGGTACTGCGAATATTTTTTTATAGCATTTTAACGCGTGATATGAGGGTGGCGTTGGCTGAAGTATTTGGCACGTTGACTACAAAACCGAAGGTCCTGGGTGCGAGCCCGGTGTCCGACAGTCATTAAAAATAGCAACGCCATGCATTAGTGTCCTTTGTATCAGTTGTTGTAGGAAAAATTCTAGTGATGCAGGCATAAGGCACTGGTCACTAAACTATACCGACTTCAGCAGATATTGATCCTAATGTAACATCAGAGCGTCCTCCTTCGTTGTGTAGCAGCATCATCGGCGAAGTAAAATAATCAGCTTCAAAATTTAATACGCCTCATTGAAACCAGAGGCGCTGCAACGCTGCATTATTAAATACGTGCAAAAAAGCAGAGTTCTAAAAGAATAAAGCTTTTCTCTATCTCTTCCTTCACCACCTGTCTTCTCTATCACTATCCCTTCCCTATCACCCTCTCTCACTATCTTCTCTTCAACTTACAGGAAGCACAAAGGGATCCTTGTATTGGAGCCAAGTGAGCTGGACTCTAAATTTCTAACCTAACCTAACCCGTGATATTTCGTTTGAAAGTAATTTTTTGCTTCCCCTTTTTTTGGAATGTAACAAGAGTTAGAGGGTTAAAATGTTCCATAAAAATATTCTTCGTAAGGACATCCTATACCTAAGCTGCAATAGTTGCAGGGTTTCCAATACTGCTTCACCACCTGGATTCTGTAACATTTTGCGAATATTTATCGACATATTTGTTCGTTTGCGGAAACGATAATGAGATTCCGTAATTTTGTTTTTACGATAGTTTGCATTTTAATCACCATGTGGTAAATCTGTATAGAAAATTTAAAAACAAGCGAAAAGCACAAACAATAATAAATAAAAACTAAATGACTTTGAACTTGTGATTTTATGCTTTTTTTACCTCAACCGACAGCGAATATCGTTAAGATATGTTACTGAATAGCAAAGTCGATAAATTTTCGTTATATTTATTATAGCGATTATGCGATTATCATAATAAAAATTACTCAATCCAGGTACTGATCGTTAGAACCTTGTTATTTTTGGAAAAAGGTTTAATTTTGCTTTACAGTGTAGTCTAAGCTGGCCAGTCATTCAATATAATTTTTTTTTTTTTTTGCTTTTTTCAAACATTTGCTAATTATTTTAAATCATTGTGGAAAAAAAATATATTTTTTTCTTTAGAGCAAAACCATATGAAATCTTAAATGTTTTTTAACACTTATGTGTGAAAGCAACTGTAAATTAATTATAACAATAAATAAATTTCTAAAAATGTAAACTTTATATGCCCCACATGATACAATTGCTTTAACACAGCTGCGGCGTCACACTCGCAAATGTCTTTATGCACAAGTATGAAAAGACAAAGTTTTCTAATAATACACTTCAAAAGTATGTACATGAATGAGAGTAAATTTTCTAAAGAAGAACTACATATTGTTTTATTACACATACATACATACATACATACGTACTGTATTTATGAACTCCATTTATTTTAAATTTAATACAAAATCTCTCTAGCATTAAACTGAAAATTTTAATTTTTTAATTTAATAAATGTACAATTTTCACAACTAAAACAAAATATGAGCATGAGTATTGTACTATTGTTAGCAACTTAATATCAATAATGAAAAAAATTTTAAGTTGTAATACGATAAAAAAAAAACATTCGTGACTTGAATAATAATTTGGACCAACATCTGAGCACGTGTTTAAAACCTTCCACCAATTTGCATTAATTCTGCCTGTAATTTTCTATTATTTGTTATACTTTTTTTTAAAATATTAACGTTTTAGTGTGACTTTTTTGTGCTAATTACAATTTTGATTATACTAAGACTAAATTTGTAAAGCCGGTCATTTAGAAAATGAGACAATTTAATTTTTCCAAATTGTTAGCAAATGAAAATTGATAACAAGTTTAATCTATTAACTCTGTTATCATAATTTTTTTTTTAATTTTCTTGCCTCACTTTCCAAGTGAAAGACTTGAAATATTGTAAGTGGGAAGGGTTTTTTGGGAATTCAAATTCAAAGGCGATTAAAAAGAATAAAGTCCGGTAACCTTATATCTCCGGATCTAATTAAAGTAAAACTCAAGAAGCATGTACATAGACACTCGAAATTTTCACAGTTAGTATATTACAAGGTAGGGCCGAGTTTACATCTGTGTGCCAAAAAAAGCGTCAACCACTAATTACTAATGAAAAACTGTTTGATTCAGACACGAAGTTATTAAGGCCTTTTTTGGTTTTGGCGATTTCTTTCATTTTACTATTTCTTAAGTTTTTGTTCGGATTCGGTTTTGGCAATTTTTTAAATCTCTACACTTTTTTTAAATTTTTTTCGTTTAGCGATTTTTTTCGTCGAGCGATTTTTTTAATTTTAAATGATTTTTTTTAATTTGGCTTCTCTGCGTTTTGACCATTTTTTTTTCGTAAAAACGTACAATTATTTAATTTCTTTTCAAAGCTATTTCTGAAATTAAAAATTTCAAAAATCGCATAAAATATAAAAAACACCCTCGACAAAAAAAATCGCAAAACGAAAAAAAATTTCAAATAAAACATTAAAAAAGACCAGAGATCTTTAAGAAATTACCAAAACCGGAAAAACCTCCAAAACTTAAGAAAAAGTAAAATCTTTCCTTTTTCGTCTTGGCGATTTGTTTCATTTTAATATTTTTCAAGTTTTGGAGATTTTTTCAGTTTTGGCAATTTTGTTAAACATCTGGGCTTTTTAATTTTTTTTTGTTTTGCGTTTTTTTTCTTTCGTCGAGAGATTTTTTCATTTTAGGCGATTTTTTTTAGATTCTGCATTTCTGCATTTTGGCGATTTTTTCGCTAAAAAAGTAAGATTACATATTTAAATTTTTTTTTAAACCTATTTCTGAAATTAAAATTTTGCAAAAAAAAAAATGAAAAAAGGGCGAAACTTTAGAAAATCACCGAAAACGAAAAAACCGAAAAGCGATACAAATCGCAAAAACGAATAAAAAAGAAAACAGTGCAATTACATGCTAAATTATTTTCAAAACTGTTTGTGAAATTAATGTCAAAGGCGAACTTTACTGATTTTTTTTTATATACTACATATGTACATATCATATCGTCATCTTAAATGCAAACGGACGTAACTACACAAAAATTCGAAATCGAGTTTTTAATTGATTATGGTTCATTTTATCAAACTACATGTTCACGCAAATATTTAGAACTCTACCATAAAAAATGACGACTTTATTAAAGAAATGCATCTATTTTTTATTGCAAAGAACGTAACTAACATAAAAGCTTACATATATACATATATAAAAAGGAAATAAATGGTTAAAAACATAAAAATTTCCATATTGATTTTGATTATTGATTTTGAAACGTTTTTTGTTTCTCCTGTAAAAAAAATATAAAAAAGTAGTTACGTCCGTTTGCATTTAAGGTGACGATATGTATGCCTTGGGAAATTTACTTTTTTAAATGTAATTTTTGGAAAATGTGCTTTATCAAAAATATTGGAACAATAACGTTTTAGAAAAATTGATTTTGAAATGGCACATTTATGTATTCAGCTGTAAATAAATATTTACCGATTTTTGTTGAAAAACAAATATATAAAATATATTTTTGGATTCTTTTAATTAAATTTTATAACCAACCTAATTTTATATCAACGCCTTCCTGGTTTGCTTTAATATTAAAAATATCCACTAACAAAGTAGCAGGTGATATGCTAGTAATTTAAATTTACATACATATCTATGCAATTACGTACCAATTTCAAAAATTAAATTTTTCTTAATTCAATCTCATTTATATGTATATTTAATTTAAAAGTAGTCAAAATCTGGTTTTTCATTTCAAATTCTTATAATTGTAATTGTTTTTAAAATAAAGCAAAAGACACGTATTGAACATGTTTACAGCAATGTTTAAATTTGTAGCATACTTAGCTGAAATTACCCAATAAGCGGCGTGAGAAATAGAAAGAAATAAATCTTTTGCAGAGTTCGCCGCATTTGGCAACTTTCGGCCACCGCCATGATTGTGTGTATTCTCATAAAAACACAAAATGTTTTATTTTGTACGACGAATATTCGCAGCCAAAAATTCGCCGTTCGTCCCCATTGTGTTCTTATCCTAAACAGTTTATTCTTTAAAATTAAAAAAAAGAAATCAGCGAAAAATAGTTCCTACTTAAACTTTCAAGGGCAACTTTTTGAGTTCAATATTACATATTAAATTAAACTTAATCTTCATTTGTGATTACATGGTTTTACTTGCTAGTTTAGCGGCCAATCGTAGTGGTTTAATCTTACATAAATATTGACAACATACACTTGTGAAACATATAACTTTTTGTAAAAATTATATGATAAAATAATTAAAAAACACATAAATAAATATATTTTATATTATTTATCTATTTCCTTTAACACGCGCAATATTTTACTTGTAAATAACAAAATATTTCTATTTCTTCTTCTTCCCACAAAAAATCAAAGTGTGTTGATAACATGCATGACTTTTGCACAGAAAATGTTGCCACTATTTTGTTTCTCAGTATGGTAATACTACACATAATAAGAAGTTTAAACTACCACTCAAAAACATCAAACTCAATTAAGAGAGATTAAGTTGATTTTCGGATTAGTTAATTAGAGAAATAAACTAATCTTAATCTCGAACCCAAAAAGTCACCCTAGAGCCCACAATTAACTTCTACTGTGCGAAATTTTGCTTTATTAATATAAAGAAGACAGTGACAAATTGTGATCAAGATTAATTGAAAATATTTTCTTCATGAGCGTGAGTGATCGTGTAAAAAAATTTTAAATTCATCGTTCGTGAACGTGGGTAAATGAAATACATTTGACGTGAGCCAAAAGCAGTTCTAGGCAACAAAACTAAACGTTTGGCGTTTAGCCTTGAAGATAACAAAATTAAAAACTTCATTAAAAAAAAATCCTTTAAGCGTCTGTACTATTTACAAAAAATAAATTCGAATAAATATAAAATGAAAAGTCCTTTTCAAATTAAATAATTACAATTACACCATTAATGAAACATTTGGGTTTAATTTTGTTTACTTTAAAAATCTATACATTTAAATAAGAGTGAGTATTAACGTAGTTTTATTTAATTGTTCTGCATGGTTATTTCATTGATGCTGTGACAGTTTTTATATATTTTTTTTACTATTTGGATTTTTTGCATGTCTATATGCCTTTCGTCCCTGTGCTCATCATGAACCTCCTCGTCAGTAGACTTCAACCCAAAAGATTTTGTAATTAGCTAAAAAAAACTTCGTTTGCTTACAGTAACACTTATTATAATATACAAACATAATCAGGCTTATCCTAAATAAAATTTCACAAAAAAATTTCCGAACGTCTGAAAAATCGGTATCAAAAAACTTTATACGATTGCGAAATAATCGGACAATTTATGAAAAAAAAATTATTCACATAGATTTGTCTGTTGGAAAAAGTGAAAATATGTTAGTTTTTAATTTTATTGGAAGTGATTAAACGAAATTAAAATCCTTGTGAACGAAAAATTTGATTCGGGAATTTTCACATGTGGAATTAATGATAAGGCTGGCTCGATTTTGCTGCCATTTTTTTACTTTATGTCAAATAAATATACCGAAGGTATTTCTTATATGAAAATAAATATTTTTTACTATCTATTTAGAAACCTTAAATCGCTTTCGAGAAATGAAATTAGTTTAGACAATATTTAGAATTTCTTTAATTCAACTTTTAAGGGCAAACTTTATTAAATTTTAAGTGAAATTTATTTGCTGGTGGTTAAGCGATGTCTATATGTATTTCATTGTTGCTTTAACAAATCGTCAGTAGACTTCAACCACACATTTTGAACAGTCACAAACCTCTTATCTTATGCACAGACTTTCATAAACTATTTGAGAATTCACAAATATTAATATTTTTGAAAATCACAAAAGAATAATAAGCATAGTAGGCTTAGTAACTCATACAAATTTTATTTAGTTTTTGTTTGTTATTTTTTTTCTCAACGAAAACTATTTTGTAAAAACGCTTAAACACAAAATTCATTTATTACTTTGGCTTTGGCACACAAAAAAACAGAATTGGCTGGACAAATTTGCAAGAACATTAATTGGATATTAACGCAATGACATTAAATATTAAATATCCATTAATTTTTAACTTTATAATTTAAATATTTCTTTCTTGGCATAACAACAGAATACTCGTATGAAGTAAAACCAATATCTTAGGTGGCGTATGGTCAATATTTTAAGGATACAAAATCACTTATACGCCCTCACTTATTTAGTTTTTTACTTAAAATAAATATTGTTTTTTTTTCCTTTTTCTTCAAACAAAATTTACCTTCTATAAAAGATCACTGCTGTATTAATGTATTATAAAATTGCCTCTTTCGTTTATTTAATTTCTCTTTGTTGTTTTAAATTTTTCTGTTTGAAACACTTGGGTTATTTAAAAATAACTCTCAATATTATAACTTCAATTATTATATGCATATGTGCATATGTACGAGTATATGTATGTATGTATTTATAAAAATATAATTTTTTCTAATAATTTTTTTTCACACTCTAGCGGACTCTAAATCGACCACGCACGCTAACTGCCCAACAGCGAATGAAGTTAACAGCATTAAAATCATTAAAGTTATTAAGTATTGGCCAAAATCTACTGAAAGCTACAAAAAAAAACAACAACAAACAACAGTATTCTCCTAAGAGCTCTCAAATACAGCACACGAGAATTTAGGCATGACTTGGAGGTAAACGCTAGCAAAAATTTACTCGTACTTGCATAAATAAAAATATGAGTTATATTTACTAACAGTGATTAAAGATTTCGTTTCAAATGAATGGCATGCTAAACCACAAAAGCAAAACAAAACTAATTATATACAAGATGGCAACATAATTGTGCTTGTTCTTCTTCTTCGAATGCCGTTATAATAGAAACAAACGGATATAGAATAACTAAAGAGAGTAGCTGTTGCTCTTAATCACAGAGATGAAAGTGAGATGTTATTAACTGTAATTTTTTTAGTACATACATAATTTCTTTAGCTGTGGTCTACATTTCTGAACTCTTTTTCGCAACACCTCCTAGCTTGGAGTTGAAAGAAGATGACTCTTAACTTTGTTTCCTAGAAACTTGCGGTGAATTTAAAACAAAAATAATTAACACAAAAATTTACGAAATAAAGTCATCTGAGCATGGTACAAAAAGCCCCAATGAAATTTATTAACAAAAAAAATAAATAAAAATAAAAAACGACAATTTTGAAACTGTGAAACCATAATTCAGTAACCATTTTTATTTCACTACAAAAAAAAAAACAATTTTTGTTTTTTTGCCAATTAATAAATTGATGCTAATTTGACTTTTTTTTATTGCTTGATTTGATTTTATAAAATCCCCGTTAAAAAACAAATCAATATGCATATATACAGTGGTTTCTCGGTTTAACGAATGATAATGAACAATTCATTAAATCGATTACAAATTTTCGTCAATAATTTAAACAAAAGCTTTTATTTTCAATGATTATAATCGAAATTTAACGAAACTAAAAATTCTTATTAAACAAATCCAGCGTATAAAACTAGATGAAAAAATATTTTGGGACGTGGCATGGCACAACTACTTAAAATAATCTTTAGACTTTTTTTTTGTTACTTTTGCAATAATTAAAGCAAAACTATTTTCGAAAAAAATACCAATCAATATAATTCAATCTTCAAAATGTTCCATCGACATGTTTTATTATTTTCCAAAAACGACTGCTCACTGGATTTATTATTGATCCAGACCTTTTTCATAGGTTAGGACTCGAACGGTATCTCCTGATTCTACCTGATTGCTTCTGGATATCAGTCAGTCATGTAAACCATAACCATAACCATAATCATTCTTTGCGAGTCCAGCATTTCCATTACATTATCTCAGTTCCCTTCACTTTTAACAAAATCAATTTCGTCCCCATGAATCAAATCAATTAATTTTTCTAATATAAAAATTTTGGTTCAGTAATTGCAACCGATTTCAAAGTTATATTATTTCTTCGTTTCATCTATAATAATCTTATTGATTTATATTAAAAGTTTATTTCGAATACAAAATTATTTGATTTGTTCGTTATATAAGACACTCAATTGTTTAAACTTTGGCCCTTATTATGAGCAACTTTCGATCTTCGACTGTAGTCGAAAGTACTGATCGCACGAATTTTCATTTGATATTATGATGAGCATTCGACAAATAATATCCTTATAGTGAAAATCATTCGAAGTGATTTTTAAAATTTGCAACAACTTTGCCTAAAAATAAAAAACAATAGTTTATAATAATTTTTTATACTAAAAAACTTCATCGAAAGCTAAATTCAGTTCGATAGAAAATTCGTTGCTCAACGAAATTTTCGGTGCTTATAATATGAATTGTACATTCGATTTTCGATGTTCGATAGCCAGCGAAGAACGAAATTGGAATGCAACTCATAATAAGGGCTAAGTCAGGAATTCATAAAACTTCGTATTCGTTAAACCGGTAAACCACTGTATAACAAGTTAAAATTTTGTTTTTTGCATTTTTTTTAAAAACATTGTTGATAACCTTTTTTTTAACAATGTTTATTATGCATTTAAATCAGATATAAAAAGCATTGACGTTGTTTTTTGTTTTGCGAAAATATTAAATTAGGAAAATAATAATTTAAGGTTTAATGCCCGTCATAACAAAAATTGCATCTTATTTAAGATTTGCAAATAAAATTGCTAGCAAGTGTATTTTTCCAAAAATATTATTATTTAAATAGTTCAACTACATTTCCCAGGAGCCGCTTCATAATTTTGAATACTTGCAACTGGGAAAGTTCCTCTAATACAAGAAATGCATTTGCAACGGATTTCAATAGAGAATGAACGAAATTATCATCATCCTGCGAATGACAAATTACTAAGAAAAGGACGTACAATATACATACAACACATACATACATACATAAATATATACATACATATGTATGTATGTATGTAGAAATGTAAATTTTTTTAGTAGTTTCACCAAGTTCAATTTGATTATTTTACTGTAAATATTATTATTTATTTATTTATTTATTTATTTGTTGCATGACTTTCTGACCATACGACTGATTTCTTTTATTCAATTGTGACAAAAATCAATCAATATTTATTCATTCAATATTTATTTTACATATTTTTGAAACAAGCTTCTACGTTTGATTGCCTTTTCAGCTCAGTACAGACAGACAGACGGTATAAGCCAACAATTCCCATTCACTGTTGCCAGTTAATATTTATGTTTTTTTAAGTTTTTTAAAATAAATAGAAAATTTTTCTGATTTCTGCACAAAATCTAGCAGATTTTAATTAAAATCTTTATGAAAATCTATACCACCTACAACAAGTTTTTTCTTTTTACATTTATCAAGATTTTTTATCAAAAACAAAAACCATTTACTGAAAGTTTTCCTAAACTACCACCAAACAACTGCAATGTAGCCAATTCACACACCTTTTTAAGTACTCAGGCTGACTTTTTTGTACAAATTTGAGTAAAATCTAGTATACATACAAGATTTCAAACAAAATCTAGTAGATTTCGAGTAGGTTTCCCATGCTAAATAAAATTCACTTTGTCACTAGATTTTGTCAAAATCTAGTAATACTTATAGAGTGTTTCATTTGAGCAAACTCTAATACTTACGAAATTTCGGTCAAATCTAGTAAGATTTCTAATACAAAACAAAATCTACTGCTCACTAGATTTTGTCGAAATGTACTTAAAATCTAGTGAAATATAGTGATGCAACTATGGCTATTTTTTTTCAAATTTGTACTAAAAAGTAAACGGTATAGATTTTGATAAAGATTTCAATTGTAATCAACTAAAAGAAGTTTATCAATATAACTATTAATAACACTGCCATTTACGGCCTATTCCTATGCTGTAGAAAGTACCTATCAATAGCAGTCAGTTGTTTTGGACAATATGTAGAAAAGGCCAAAAAAATTTGATGTTTTAATGAGTATGTGAGGGGATTGTCTTTTTTTGGTGTTTGCAAAATATTTATTTATTTAATTAGATGTGCTATTATAAATTACTTCAATATTTATTCATACATACTATATACATACATACATATGTACATATGTATATATTTAGTAGAAGTGTGCGTAAGCTATGAAAAAGTGCACAGTATTGTATTTTTTCCAGAGCGAATATTGTTTGTAGTGGTAAAAGTAATTGAGTTCGAAGCAAAAATAGAGAACAAGGAAACAAAAAACACACAAAACCATTGTAAAACAGTTGAATAGACAGTTGTGTCAAGTGTGCAATATTTTTATTGAACTTCATAGTGCACCATACTTCATTTCACAAACGCAAAATTTCATAAAATATTAAGTGATAATAAAACTTTTTACTTTTATATCCGTTGTGAAAGATATCATTTTTATAGATATTTTATTTTTTAGTCTTAATCAATAAATTATAAAACTTAGAACAGTATCGCATGCAAACTAACCCGCTCAAACAATGTACGTTGTTTGTTTTTTCTTTTACACATACACATATTTTTACACTTGAGTGCTCATTTTTTTTTTTTTTTTAATGATTTGAAGTTACTCCGTGCCCCCTTGTTATTACAAGGGATGGGAGATTTTATTTGGCCGAACACAAGGGTTATAACGCCATCAACAATTTCTTTATTTAGGAGCCTCCTCCGAGAAAATTCCAAACGACATATACCGTCGCATACGAAGCCGGAAATCCCAAAATTCTTCTCCTTATATGTCCAAAAATGAGTTTTTGTTTGGTTCTCCAACCAATTTCCAAAATTTATTCTTTATAATTGTTTTTGCATGTGGTTAATGGAAACCAACGGGATACCGCAAGGAGTACCGCTAACCGACGCCAACCACTAATCACATGCGGTGTGAAACGTAAAACTCTCGAAGGCCAATAAACAACAGTGGCCTGGTTGCACTTAAGAGATAATTGCCAACGACGCTTGATGTTGACTCGCCCAGAGCTGCTTTACGAATCCGAGTGCTCATTTTACAATTGTCATTCGGTGTGCACTAGTGCAATATGCTTCGACACTACAATAACTAATGCCCTCGCTTGGCATATAAACAAATGCTGTTGTATGCTTTTGATCAAATTGAGCACCAGTTTCAGTGTTCTCATAAAATCAAGAGCACTAAAAAGAGAGAACAATTCAATAATATACACCATGAAGATTAAGCAAGCAAACATCTTGTGCTCAGGTCTAGTATTTAGGTATACAGATGTTATTTCCACTTTCTTGTTATAATAAATATTTTTAATGATGTTGTTATTAAACTATTTTTAAGATTTTAAATATCTTTCAACACACATCCACGTGTTTTAATTCCCCCATTGTAGTGTTGACTAAGATAAGAAAATAATATTAATAATAATTTTACAACAACCTTAAAAAAGTAGCAAAAAAATATTCTAACTGTAGAATATTGCCTCTGTCCTGCTCTGCTTTGTTTCGTTTTACTATGCTAAATTAAGCATTGTAAAGATAAAAATAATTTACACTAATGTGCAAAAAATATAATTTTACAATGCACAGTGGGGCCCATGCAACCCAACGTAGTATATGGTAATAAATATGCAACTTCAAAAGAGCGGTAAGTGTTTGAATCATCAAGGCTTTTTTTTGGTTTTTGCTAACTCATTCTAAAAGCTTTTAAATATTTTTAAGTCCGATAAAAACAAGGCCCTAAGCAATGTTATTTTGTTATATTAATGTGTAGTTTCCACAATGCAAGCAAGCGACTTGTCTAGAAAATTTGTATAGGAATCACTCCAGAATTTGAGTGATTTTCATATATTTTTTCTAGACAAGTCGCTTGCTTGTATTGTGGAAACTACACATAAATGTATGTATTTATATTTATTTGTTAAATCTTCTCACTGAATTAGAATATACGTTGTGTGTAAATTGAAAACTTTAAACTCGTTTTCTGCAAATCTATTTTTTTTTTGAGCGATATGTAAAAGATTCTCAACTTGAGCAAAAATTATTCAACTGTACCCTATTCGAAAAAACTCAAACTTAAAAAAAAATGGTAATTAAAAAATATGTACACTTCAAAAAAGTTTTTTCAAAAATATATTTTTTGGAAAATTAATTTTTAGTTTTTTTCGCTATGTACCGTCAAAATTTTTTCCTCTAAAGGCAGCATTAGTTTTTACTTTCTGTTCTGTTACGACTCTTTTTTGTTTATAGAAATCTAATACGAGTCGTTAGTTTTGCTGTTTCGTTCTGTTCAGTTTCGGTTCAACCTGTGAAAATCAAATAATTTTTAAGTAATTTTAAGTGACAGCATAAATTAAATAAAAAACATTTTGAAATAAATTGCGTTTAGAATTCAAAAAAGTTAGTTCTAAAAAGAAAAACATAAACTTATATTCATCACTTTAGGGGAAAACTGCGACGCTTCTGGTCAGAAACAGCTGATAAGTTACTACAGAAAAAGTAAGCACTCAATTTTAAAAGCAGAACGGCACAGCAACAGAAGGTAAAGACTAATGCAGCCTTAACTTTTAAGAATTTATAGTAAGTTTTTTTTTAATTACATACCTTTTTAGTTCCATATAACATCAGCCAAGAAAATGTTGTGCTTGCTTGTCTTGAATTCTTGAAAATATTTTCAAGAAGTTTTGTTAGGCCAGCAGCAAATTAATTCATTCCATTTTCATTTCAAGATTCACTTTTTATTTGACTGATCTATAGAGAATAAAAACAAAAATTATATTACGTATTAACTTTTTAAAGAAAACTATGTACAATATTTTGAAATAATAAACTTAAGGCAAATTACAGCATTCCATATCGACCGAAAATTCCATACGAATTAAATTAATTAATTAAAATTGTATGAAAATTTGTTCGATATCGAATGGCGTAATTCGTTCCCAGATTTAACAGCCGCTCCCACGGTGTCCGAGGAAAATGTTCGTTCGAAAATTTACTGCCTCTTCTGGAAAATGAAAGAAAAATTGTCATTTGAGAACTTATAATGAAACAACAACAAAAGGAACTCAAATCGTTTTTGTTTCCAATATAAAAAATACCCAAACGAAAACTTTTATTTTATTTCCACAGGCAGTTAAATTTTAAATACCAAAAGGTATTTTCATATTTTATTGTTTTCAATATTTCGAGACTTATTTTCGATTTAGTCGTAAGTGACAAAAATTTAATTTTTCAGGAGAAGGTTTTTTGTTTTAATATTCAAATATGTTTTTGTACATAAATTGTCGCTTACGATAAAATTTTACAGCTCGTATTTTAAAAGTTATCAACAATTTTGGAATATTTTGGAATTTTGATAATTAAATTTTTTTTTTTTAATTTCAATAAAAAAGTATATTTTCGATAACAAGACGCTTACGATAAAATCGAAGAGAAGGGGGGACAGTCTGTTAGTTTCTTTATTTAAATTTAATTATCATACCATAAATTTTATTACCTTTATATCACTAAAATCGCATGCAAATTTTTCATAATCAAAGTCCAAATCTTATATTTCATACCAAAGAATCCTGGCAAATTCAACCTCAAATAAGCGAAAATTATTTTAATACTGAACTGGGTTGTTGAGTTAGGTCTACTGGTCGCCGTTAAAAGAAAGTGCTCGGCTCACTGCAAATATTATGTTGCCTTCTATTCTGATAGGGGGTAGGGGAGATAAAGAAATAAGTGAGTTAGAGTGGTATAGAGAAAAAGTATTACATAGTTGTAAATATGAAAAAATTAAAAAAAAACAGAGCAGTGATGCCAGCAAGGGCTCGCGGCAGAACCATCCGCATGTACTGATGAATATTTAGCTACACCCTTATTTATTTTGAGCCAAAAACTTCCAATTTCATTCTGAAATATAAAAAAAAGCTGTAAAGTTTTATTTAAAAAGATTAGTTTTTAGTATTAACTATTTATTAGTTTAATTAACTACAGCAGTTGAAATTTTATTTAACGTTTAATTAATTTTTTTACATACTTATAGTAGGAAATAATTAATTTAACGAAACAGAATGGGAATAAAATGTTTAAGCTTTTGAAGCAAAAAAAAAAAAATAATCTAATACAATTCCACTCAAAATGTTTCATTTTAGAATTTCAAATACAGCATACGATGGGCCAAAGTTTTGCCCACAAGCTTGCCATATTCAATTATTGAATCACGATCCTCATTGCCAGCAGCCTGTAAAGAAAGCAAATAAAGTTATAAATTTATTTACTAACCATAGTGAACTTAAAATTATTTGTCACATAACTCCACTACTATCTTATGAAGAATATTCGAAAATTCGAATATGGTTTCGAATTTACATGTACATAGCAAGAATTTTTATATGCAAAAATATTAACGGGCCTTGATGTGGTTGGGGTTTTTCGACTTCAAATTCGACTATTTGTAGTTGATTAAAGAAAACAAGCTACATTTTTCTTTAATTTAGTTAAAAACGCCAGATTTTCGCCACAACATCGCCAACCACAATAAGGGGGAATAATATCAAGCAAAATCAAGACATTGAATTTTATTCTTAAGCATTAAACTATATCTCAATAATAAAACTTCAAACTTAATTTCGAATTTTCAAATATGGGGCTAGTAAAAATTTGTTGTAACTGCATTTCGAGCCATAACCGAAAAAAAGGTTTAAGCGATATAATTTCTAAACTTCGCTTTTGATGGAAATCGATTATTTAAGATCTTATTTAAATAAGCGTTTTTTTTTTGTCAAAAAATTAATTTCGAAAATTTTGTCACGATATAATATTTTTCGTGTTCAAAATATCGAAATTAATTCTGCATTAATTAGATTTTAAGAAAATAAAAACAAAAAATGGAGTCCAATTTCGTATTCCGAGATTGAATCGAGTTATAAGGGCATTGTAACAGCTACATTTGCAGTCGAACCCCCATTTTAATTTCACTCATTTAACTTAAGCTATTTAGTTCTCGTACTAAAACTTATTATCTATAATTAAAAAGAATTCAATTCAAACATTTTGAATCTTTCTTCGAGCTAATTTTGATTAAAACTGTATTGAAATTGTATTTTTTTTTTTAAATTCATAGTTAAAGAATTCAAATAACTTTCAAAATAATAAATAAATAAATAAATTAAATGAAACTCTTCGCATGCTTTCAAAGTATTATGGCAAAATTGCCGGAGTAGTGACGCGTTCGCCAGACAAGGTTTTTGGCAAACTCAGAAATTAAAGCAATAATTCCAAATTTTTATTAATCATAATTTCTTTAAAAATTTGTCCACTTACCGCTTTATACTGACGATATTTTACATACGTTTTTGCATTAATTAACAATAATACTGAGTCTATGTCACTCTCCCTAAACTCATTTGCATCTTTGGCAAGCAAATCGTTATTAAAACGTTGATATTTGCATACATCCAGTTTCTCACGTATTTCTAGAAAAAAAAATCAAATTAAATTAAATCAAAAAGTTAATACAAAGAAATGTGAGTAAAAATATTTAAAAAAAAAAATAAAATAAAACACACCATCAGTTAACAAATGCCAAGTGTAAGACTCCGGACACAATAAATATGAGGGAAACAATTTACCCTTGTAGCGCATTTTGGGACAGGAATGTATATAAAAACCCATATAATAATACTTTAAGGAGGGAACAATATTGGCAAGTTTTTGAACTAGTTCGATTTCTCTGCAAAAAATAAATTTATTTATACGCAAAATAAATAATAATTAAGATTATTAACAAAGCATTTCTTTACCTTAAAGAACTGTAAGTACCCAAAGAAAGAAAATTGTAATCAGGATCATAAAAGAAATACACAGAGCTGACGCAATTCGGCAATATATCAATAACAGCAACAGCTATTAATTTATCATCCAGCCAATATTGCTGATGAAACGAACCATAACCGGAAGGAGGGCCATTAGCTGGCTTTGACAGCTAGAAGATTAAGGCACGCATTATATTGAAAAACAAGAAATCATTGAAAAACTTGATGTGTATAATAAGTAAATAAATAAATCTTAATAAATGTTAAGGGGGATTTCTGGCAAACGATTAGTGCGTTATTTTTCACAAATAGTTGTCCGTCTCTGTCCTGTATGTCTGTCAAAACTCCAATTACTCATTTAATAAATTTATATTTCCACCTGCAATGGTGAACGTTGTAAAAAATCCAAATAACTTTCTGCACCGCTCGGCGGATCACTGTGCACAATCGTTTGATATTTCTTGTAAAGCGCATATGTCTTTGGCAGGGTTTTATGAAATTCTTCACTTTCTACATGAATTACTTCCAACTGTAAAAGAAATGCAAAGATAAATAATGAAATTAATTTAAATAAATTACCTTAAGGGGAGAATTGTAACAGAAACGTTGCAAATTTTTAGGTTGTAGACGTTCGGGATTATCATTGTGTACAATTAATTGATATTTACGATATAAAGCAAATGCCGTATCAGTGTAAATGTCTTTATTGGAAGGTACTAATACAATCTGTAAGAAGTGAAAAACTAAAAATACATTGCAAAATATGTGTTTTTGTTTTTTTTTTCTTTTCTTTTTCACCAATTACTTGTGCATCTTAAACAACCAATAATTTGCAGGTTTTTATATATAATTTTAAAATTTAATGACCGTATTTACCTTTAATTTGTGTTTATCATCCGGTCGAGTATCGTTGATTAAATCATATAAAGATTTTTCTGGATTTCTGGGTGTTTTTGTTGGTAATTCCACGGGTAAGCCTTTAGCGGCTTGCTTGACCAGTTTACGTTCCAAACGCATTTGTTTTGACTTCTTGCAAGGAGGATTTATAGCTTCCAAGGCTGTAAATATATACAAAAGTGTAATAAAGTGTATAAGCACAAATACAATTAATTTTATTACAATTCTTGCTGCCACCAGAACTTTGCTCGTTTGAACTTTGCTTGTTATTTATTACTTTAGGCTGGCTTCTGCTGCTTTCTGGTTTTTCCTCATTATCATGGGATTTTTCTTCATTGGATTTTGCGAATTCCTCTAGATTTATGTTTTTAAGAGGCACATTAGGTCCTTTCACCTCCTCCGTTACACTCCCGCCACCAGCATCATCACCCACATCTTCATTATCAACATTTGTAGAATTGTCATTGGCATTCGTATGCGAATCTTGACCTTCCTCATTTTTATCACGTTTTCCATCACGCAGAAAACGATTCATGCGTTTCAGTATTTTTTTGTGTGATTTGGACAATTTGAATTCCAAAGCATCGCATCTGTTAAGGCAAATGAAAGACTTTGTTGTGTACAAAAGGAAATGCAAAGAACATCTAGACTTACTTGATGGTGTAACAAGGACAGCAGGTCGTGTTATTTTCCTGTTTGTAGCAATAATGGCCACAGCGACGCCAACCCCGATCAATAAGGTCTTGGTAGTCTTGCGGGAACATAGTGTAGGCATGCATCCCTAAAAAAAATATTTGTATGATTATAATTAAATGATCAATGATTAAATTTAAATTGTATTCATATATAATTACTAATAATTTTACTATATACATACACACATACATATGTATGTATATATAATCGTAATGTGTGGGTTTGTTCGTAACGCATGATCTCTGAACTATAACTATATATATAGTTGTGGAGCTGAAATTTTAAGCACAGGTTCGGGTCAATACCCGGTAAGTTTTTGTTTTATTTTTTGACCCAGCAAGTGACCACTTAAAAAAAACTAATATAATTGAGGATAAGACAACGTAATTTTATAAATTTAAAAATAGGGCTATTAAAAGCTCTTTATACTTCAAAAATTTGGCAAAAATCACCGTTATCGGGACTAATAGTCAACATTTTGTTGACGTGAAACATTTCCCATGAACAAAAAGTGGCGAACAAAATTAGAAAATAGTACACTTACACAGCAACTCAAAAATAGGCGATTACAATTTTAGGGAAGCGGAACTTATTTCACATGAACTTTTTTATTCCCCATGAGGGTGAATAAAATCTTCCATTCTTAAGTCATGAAAATAAAAATTGTATCCATCTGGTTCATTGACATTAAACAATTAAATTGTTTATAAATTCTTTATCATTTCCCCTCCTAAAACAGAATAAGTTAAAAATACAAAAAAAAATAAAAAGTAGGAATCACTAACAAGTTTTTTTATAGCTATTTTTATACATTTGAATTAGTAGTTATTGCTTTTGATAGAATATTCTCCATAATCAAAAGATTCCTGTTTTTATAACTCAAATATGCCTTTCACCTAAACTTAATACAAAGCCATATTTATAAAAAAAAATACAATAAAAATACCTAATCAGTTAATTTTCAGCCAAAATATTCTAATATGAACATACATAAGTATGTATCAAAATTAGCAAATTATTTTATTAGACCTGTTCACTTAGTCTTTCACCAGATTTTGGTAGCCGGAAAGTCTATAATTTTTTTTCTTAATGCCAAGGTCTTTGATTATCTTGGCTATTTCGCAACTTCATATAAGTTTCGCAGTCATATGTATATACAAGCACATATAAATATATGTACATATGCATACTTGCGTAAGTACGTCAGAACAAAATCTAACTCTAGCTACATACATATAAGCTATAGCACCTGTCTATTGCCCTGTCCCGTTTCATAGTTAACTGGTTTGGCGCATTTTTCCCATGCCAGATGAGAGGCAATTGGTCATTTACATAATTCGCATTTTGCTCTAACATCAAGAATTACTTACCATGGCTAACGCTGGACTGAGTGCCCTTACAGTAACCGCATTTGCTTCCATTTTGTTTGCCATAATACTCAATTATGGTATACGCCATATTATTTTCAATTTTAGTTCGTGCTTTCTTTTCTATTACAAAATATATTAGAAATTTCTATTAGTTTCTTGTTAATTTTTTTTTTATCAAACAAATCTTTCTCCTCTTTTGTGGTAATAAAACCTTTTATAACTGATTTTGCTAATGCAAAAAAAAATAAACCAGCTGTTCTTTCCAATTGCAATCGATAAATAAATCGATGTGTTTAGTTTGTTTAAGTTTAACATCGATTTAAGGAAAGAGTACACTGAAGAAAGTGCTTAACTTTAGAGATAATTGCTCATATAATCTAGGATTTTTTCAAGACGTCAAGTGCAAAGTGTATTAATACCAAGGAGCCTTATCATTCTAGGATTACTTTTATTTGAATGTTTTAGTTCGGGTTAAGATTTTATGCTATTTTATACGGAGTTTGAAGGATGGGGTTAAGTCAGCTGACGATCAGCTGCGCTGATAAGGCCACTTGATATTGATACACTTTGGTCAAGTGGAAATAAATTTGGGTACACACAAAATCATCATTCTATCGCAGAAACTCTGAGTTATCATCACTGAATAATAAATACTACTGTACAGCGTTGCCGTTGTGACACTAAAGTATCACTTTTGACCCTTTTTCGTGCCAATGACACTTTTTATGACCCATTTTTTATTTTATCATTTAAGAAAAATTAATTTCTCTTTTTGAAAAAAAAAGTTAAAGTTCCAATAATCCTCACGAAAGTTTTTAGTATACTTTTATGCATGTGTGTTGTATACATATTTCCATACATGACTTTTGTGAACGTACATATAAAAATTACATGCGATATTATTATTACAACAACTGACTTTTAGGCAACTGTCATATTCCATGCATACATATTTTTTTCATATAAAGTATAACGGTTTAATTCATAAAAAATATTTTAGGTTTATTACAGGTTTATGTGACAAATTTCCCATAGAAATATATAGCGCTTAATAAACCTGAAATGTTTTTATCATATGTAAAATGAACTGATGATTAACTGTGATTTATAGACACATTATATTAAATATTAGAGCGTTGCACGAGCAACACCACACCGTTGCGTGAAATAAAAAAAACGAATTTTTTCAAAACCATCACTGATTAAAAATAAACTTACAAACAAACTTAAAATAGAAACTTGTGCGTCCTTGCTTTCCTCTTTCAATTTGCCCGAATCAGAGCTGGAAGAATGGACTCCAAGTGCAGAATTATTACAAAATATAGAATAAGTATTTCTAAAAAGTGAAAAACATTATCAAAAGTTTTTGTAAAAGTAACTTCTTTTTTGATAATATGATAATGTATTTAATTAATTCTTAAAATTCGTGTTTGTTTTGTTTAAATTGAAATAAATGCTATTTTTTCGTTCACAAAAAAGTTGAACCTATTTTACATTAAAATACACTTTTTTTCTTAAATACCATTTTTATGACACTTTTTCCAAATTTTCAACGGCAACCCTGATACTATCATAAAGCAACTGTGTGTACTAAGCTCTCACTTTGCAGACATTTAATTTTTTAAATTAATTGACGAAAAACTTTCGTTTCCATAAACATTTGAGGGGCATTTGCTCAGTTTTTGAAATCAGTTGTGTCGGTGCGGTGGTTTTCCGTTTCTTAAGAGTAAAGAGACAAATTAATTAAAATTTATTTACTGCACGGTATTACTTGTATTTAGCAAATTATTGTTTCCAGATTGATGTGTGATTAAAGAATAGGGACAATAACAACAACTTGCTTACCCCAGACCGACCGTGTTTGCATACATAACGTCATTAAAACATCGGAAGGTTGCAAGATTTTGCGTAAACAAAAATATACCAACAATATCAAAATAGAAAACAATGCAAACATATGCCAATACTACGTAAAGCAATAGAAGCTGATGAAATGATTGATAAACAAATCACCAGTTCATTTGATATGAAATTTCTAATAATTGTTTTTCACTATGCAGTTATTGATTTAAGGGAATGAAATGTGTTAAAGTTATATGAAATATCAGCAGTGTATTGTGTAAAATGAAAAATAAATATCAAATAAAGAAATTGCCGCATAATAAGAATAAAAAAATAAATTGGATCGCTGCTTCTCCACTAAAAAAATTAAATGAACTATAACCGAACATTAAATGGCATAGAATTGATTTCATTTTAAAGCGTTTTTAGTATTTCTGTGTTGGAATCTTTTGCACATATGTACATACACACATATAAAACTAGTGTTTAAAGTGCTTTCACTAAAATACGGCGCGTGCATCCCTCGTTTTCATTTCTAAACGGTTGGAGCAATTAACTGAAACCATGTGTCTGCGGTCAACAGTCCGTTTGTTGCTCGTTGTTAATGTGTAAAACAATTTTTTTTGCTGATAGTACCTACATACATATATAATTTATAAATAACGTACATACTAGTATATGTACAAGTGTATGCATATATGTACAATGTACATACATGCTCAAATATAAAAATTATTTGTAATTGAAATTTTTATATGTGTGTAAATATATTTATTACTAATTGATTAATATACTCTTATTGGTGGAAAATGTGCACTATTTTCGAAAAATGCATAATTTAATGCCACTCAATGTAAAACTTAAAAATCATAAATAAAGTTACATAGAAAAATTGAAATATGAGATTTAAAATTTAAAAATTAATATGTACATACAAATGTATAATCTAGCCATTTAATTAATTTTGTTGTTATACTTTAATCAATGAAAAGAAATGAGAAACCTATCCAATTGCGAAAACACAAATTTCAAGTTACTAAAACATGGCTAAACAATTTTTATGACGTTTACTTTTTGGTCGCTGATGAAATTACAAATTTTAGTTTTTTTATAGCCAAAGGTTGCCGACGGAATCCTATTTACATATCTCACTTGATCAACAAGGGGGTATTAACTCAAAATTTTTAAAATATCACTTTTTTTCAAGAAATCAGCTAACAACATCAATATCTATCTACTGTAAAAATTTCAACGTATTCCGTTTACTCTTTCATCTCGAAAACCACTTTTGAGACCATATTCATGATAATGTGGTGATTACCTTTATTCCAACAAAAAGGGATTATTTCGAGTTAATACAAAAGTTGAAATAGGTATGAATCGTATATTTTCATAAAAAATTTATTATTTTGATTTGAGCCTTTATTTATGTTAAAAATAATCAAACTGTTTTATTTATATTTGGTTTTATTTTGAGTTGATACTATTTTTTTGATAAAAAATTCAAAATAATACCAAAAAAAAAATCGATAAATTTCAAAAAAATGGTGTTAACTCAAAAAATAGATTTTTTTGCAATGATTGGTAAAATTTAAAACAAAAACAATGTATATATATATTTTCAAATGGAATTTGCTTCCTATGGTATATTTGAATTTTTAAATTCTGTTAAAATGTGGCCACAAACAGTTTTTTGACTCTACTGAAAATTCAAAAATTTTGAGTTAATACCCTCTTGTTGATCAAGTGCGATATGTATCTCGTAATAGGATAGATGATTCATTATTTCCAACCTTAATGTTCAAATTTTCAAGTAGTAGTATTAATATAACCGCCATAAATAAACTGTTCTAAGACACAATTGTGGTATTAAGTCCTAGTTTACACTATGCAAGTCTTATTTCTAAGCTGTTTAGTTTGTTAGGAAAGATAGACGAGGGGAAGAGAAACGTTACTGTTCCCCTCGTCTCTTTCTCCATCAAACTAATCAACTAAGCAATAGGACTTGCATAGTGTAAATATGGACTAAATGTATTTCGTTAGGTAGGCTTTTTCCACTTTTCTTTGGTTTACTTTTCGCAAAATAAGCAGTTAAATAATTTTGTACCTCTTGTAAATTCGGTTTTTACTATTATTGATATTCAATTGCAATGCAAGCAAGCCTTCAATGTTTATTGACTTTTGCATATTTAAAAAAATGCATTGACAATCAATATAGAGTAATATACGAGTAAAATAATTTTGCATTTAGTTGATCTATTATTTTTTCCGATAGGAAACCGGATTATGCTTCTAAAACAGTCATCTCAAAAACACCTCACACTCGTACCAACAGCAATGCGTTATTGCATGAATACTACGATTTTTTTTAAGTATTTTCATAGCAGGTGCTACTTGTATTAAAATAAATTCTATTATTTTTTTTTAAGGATTATTTGATTTGAGTCATTGTTAACTTATTTCTGTTAATAGTTCCGCTAGAATTAACAATGACTCAAATCAAATAATCCTTAAAAAAATAATACAATTTATTTTAATACAAGTAGCACCAGTTATGAAAATGCTTAAGGAAATCGTAGTATTCATGGAATAACGCATTGCTGATGGTACGAATGGTAAATTTTAATACACCGTTGAAAGCGGCTTGAACAAATTTTTCAGTTGATGTATATACTTCTTTAATATGTTGTCTTGGAACAAAAAAAACACGAAAATATGCAAAAAAAAAAAAAAACTTCAAAAGTATACCTTTGTTAGACACGGTCCACCTACCTCACGAACGGTCATCGCTAGACCCCTCATATGTTTTGGGAATCCCCATTAAAAAGAACAATCTTTGATTTGAGAGAGGTAACAAAGTCGCGATTTTCACCTCCTAACAACATGAGTCGGTCTAATTAACACATGTATATTTAAGTTAAATATATAACTATCAAGTTTTGAGCCCAAAAATCATATTACTTTGCCGTGGATATTGTTTTTTTTTTAAATATGCTTAAACACGTTTAGAAAGTCACTATTTAACTGTTTTTATGATTTTTGAGAACATTAAGAAATAAATATGAAGCAAAAAATTCCAATGACAAAATATCTCTATTTAACATAAGTTCAGAATTTCAACTGAATAATAAAAAAGAAAAATTACCACCAATGTAACGTTCCCGTTTAAGTAATTACGAAAAGTAAGCGTACCTCTGCTGGGAGCCCGTAAAACTGTCCTCACGGAATACCTGAATCTACCTCGCTGTTTGGGCAACTATTTTATTACTTATTAACATATATAAAAGCAAAATAATTATGACGAAATTTGATGTCTGGGATTATACGGTGTTAATAACCATTCTGGCTATTTCGGCCGCTATAGGCATTTACTATCGCCTCTCAGGCGGCAAACAGAAAACCACCAGTGAGTATTTAATGGCTGATCAAAGTATGTCTACGTTTACGGTATCCGTTAGCTTAATGGCCAGTTTTATGTCGGCCATCTCCCTGCTGGGTGTCTCTAAGGAAAGTTACCAGTTTGGCATGATGTTCAGTGTTATCAACATTGCCTACATTTTAAGTACACCATTTGCTGTATATGGATTTCTGCCAGTATTCTATCGTATGCGTACCACCAGCGTATATGAGTATTTGGAAAGACGCTTTGGCCACAGTATGCGTTTAATGGCTTCGATATGTTTTACGGTGCAAATGACTCTATATATGGGCATTGTGCTGTATGCACCCGCTCTGGCGCTGGAAGCTGTAACGGGTATAACTCATGATAAAGCCATTTTCGCTATTGGTTTGGTGTGCACATTTTATTCTACATTGGGTGGTTTAAAAGCTGTCCTTATCACCGATGTATTTCAATCTTTGCTTATGTTTGCTGCCATTTACGCGGTCATAATTGTGTCTGGCATCAAAGCTGGTGGATTTGAGTCCATTTGGCAGGCAGCCCAAGAAACTGGACGTCTAGATGTTACCACTGTAACTTTGGATCCTACTGAGCGCCACACATGGTGGAGCTTAATTATTGGTGGCATGGTTACGTATCTTTCACTGTATGGTGTTAATCAAACTCAGGTGCAACGTTTGTTGAGTGTAAAAAACTTGAAAGGTGCTCAAGCGTCATTGTGGTGGACTCTTCCCATATTGAGTTGCTTGAGTTTTAGCACACTTTTTTCGGGTTTAGCTATATTTTACTACTATCGTGATTGTGATCCTGTTTTAAATGGACGCATCAAGACAAGGGATCAACTAATGCCGTTATTTGCCATAGATACAATGGGTGAGTGAACTCAGATTTTCGTTGGCTAATGAAGTACATATTTCTCATGTAAAAGGCCTGCGTTTTATAAAATATACTTTTGGTAAAAAATTTATATTTGCAAAAGGTACATTTTATAAAAGAATGGAATCGTATAATAGAATCTTCTAATAAAAAGTACTTTTTATGAGATAATCTTCTCACAAAAAGTTCCCTTTATAAAAAGTATTTCAAGTGTAAAGTACTTTTTATAAAATGTACTTTTTTTTAAAAAAGATTTATGTTTACAAAAGTTATATATATAATAAAAAGTATTTCTCATGTAAAAGGTCTGCATTTTATAAAATGTAATTTTTTGTAAAGGATTTATGTTTGCTAAAGGTGCGAGTACATCTATAAAAGAATGTTATCTTTTATAGGAGAATCTTGGTATAAGAAGTACTTTTTATAAGAGAATCTTCCAACAAAAAGTTTAATTTATAAAGAGTATCTCTTATGTAAAGTGCTTTTTATAAAATGTAATTTTTTTTGAAAAAGGACTACCTTTACAAAAGGTACATTTGATAAAAAAGTACTCTACAACACATGATTGTGGGAAGATTATCTTATAAAAAGTACTTCTTATACCAAGATTCTCCTATAAAAGATAACATTCTTTTATAGATGTACTCGCTCCTTTAGCAAACATAAATCCTTTACAAAAAATTACATTTTATAAAATGCAGACCTTTTACATGAGAAATACTTTTTATTATATATATTACTACAAGATTCTCTTATAAAAAGTACTTTAAGAACAAAAGTAAAAAAAACTTAAATATTTATTATATTTTCATTTGATATAATTTTAGGTCAGTACCCTGGATTATGTGGACTTTTTGTGTCTGGCATATTTTCCGCCAGTCTCTCAACTGTCTCTTCGTCCGTAAGCTCTCTTTCCACTGTTACACTGGAAGACTATTTGAAGCCTTTATATAATAAAATTTTCAAAAAACCCATGACAGATGCTAATTCCATTTTGCCTACAAAAATCATGGCCAGCCTGTATGGTCTAGTATGTATAGCATTGGCCTTTCTCGCCAGTTCAATGGGGGGAGTATTGCAATCATCACTTACTATTTTCGGTGTTGTGGGAGGTCCTTTACTGGCAATATTTACATTGGGCGTTTGCACGACCAGAGCCAACCAAAGAGGTGTAATGCTTGGCCTTTTACTGGGACTTATTTTTGCATTTTGTATTGGTTTCGGAGGCCCTAAAGCCCCATCACCATCTCTGCCTTTGTCCAAAGATGGCTGCACCACAAACAATTCAACGTCACTAATAGAATCTCTGAGAGTTATTGACGTGTTGGGAAATGCCACAATAACCACAACCACTGAGCGAAGCTTAATTGCGGAGCAGCACTACTTTTGGCTGTATCGTCTGTCCTACATGTGGTACTCTGTTATAGGTTTCAGTATTACACTTATTTTTGGTTACTGCTTCAGTTGGCTGCTGGAGCGTTTCGGTTGGGCTGATAATTCACAAATATATTTGGATGCGGCCTGCAAGCAAATCGACTATGACTTATTTGTGCCCATATTGTCGCGAAAATTACAACAACAAGCTGCTGTCACAGAAGAATTGGACAAACTGAATAATTGCCAAACCGTATTTTAAATTAGTTTAATTCTTGAAAACTATAGTTGTTACGGATTTTTAGTTTTAAAAAAAAAAAAAAAAAATCAATACGATTTTCGTATGTCTATGGGTTTTTATAAGTTTTCAACAGACGCTACTACCTACAATTAAGTTTTTAGCCACTTCTTTCTTTGGTTAGAATTTTAGCTTTAGTTTAAATAAGAATGTTACTTAAGAATTTACTCATTTACTTAATTAAAAAAATTATTATTTTGAATACTTTTTTTTTACCTGTAAAATTCTATTTATGTATTTAAAAAAAAGTAGAATACATATCGCACTTAATCAACAAGAGGGTATAAGTCAAATTTTTTGAAATTTCACTTTTTGCAAGAAATCAACTAACAACATTAATATCTATCTATTGTAAAAATTTCAACGTATTCCGATTACTCTTTTGTTGATAAAATTTGATTTACGTTATGATTGTAATTTGAAATGTGACTGTTTTATGATAAAATTGCTCAGATTTTTTCTGAGTTGTGACTCTTTTCAAAACATAGATATTCTTCCCGAATAATTGCAAGATTTTAAAATGAAAAAAATATAAATATATTTGCAAATGGAATTTGCTTACTATGATATATTCGGATTATCATAATCTCTTCAAATGTAACCACAAGCAGTTTTTCGTTTCTACTGAAAATTTTAACATTATGAGTTAATACCCTCTTGTTGATTAAGTGCGATATATTAAAACATGACTTAAAATAACTACTTTTTTCATTTTTGCACAAATTTAACTTATAATTTTGATTTTGAAAAAAATTCAGAATGTTTCTTAAGAAAACTATTGATATTTTATAGTTTATGTTCCTGCTCATGAATATTGGGGAATTAATTATTGAAAAAGTTGGGGGATGTTATTGAATATTATTCGAAGAGAAGAATAATTTTGTATATCATACATAAATTGCAAACGTTCAACTCGTTTTCTTTAAAAAAAAAAAGTTTTTTTTTGTGTTAAGACGTTATTTGAGTAATTGAGCGATGTGTGATCATAAAGAAAAAATTAATTAATTTTCGTGCTTCGCAAATTGTATGATAGATGGTGACAAATAAGTAGATATAATCGTTAAAAAATAAATATGGAAACTGATAATATTTAAAAATGTTAATAACCCAAAACAATAAACATACCTCATTATTAAAAATATATGTGTACATATGTATGTATGTATGTATATTAAGTTCAAAGTCTTCCATTGTAGTTACATAAATGTAGTTGGCTTAAAGAAAAATAGTCGTCAAACTGAAAAATGCTTTAAATTTACATACATATATGTATTTAATTTTAAATATAAAAGGGATTTATTAAATAATTTGATGTACTTATTACACAAAAATTATTATTATTATTAATAAATTTAAGTTTGATCACTGTTAATAAATAAAAAAAATGCAAATTTTTGTGCAAATCAAAATATACACAAAAAAATCTTATACAAATTTACGAAAATGTAGAGTATTTTCATTATGAACCGAAACTTGCTTGAGATAAAGATCTATCATATAGTCAAATATTACGTCGCATTCGAAAATGCATCACTGACCGGCATCTCATGCGTGATGCTACTGATTATTTAAAGTGCTGTACTGCTCGATTCGCGCAGATGTGAAGACGAAAAAAGATAAATAGACAACTTTTAAAAATTTTAATACTTTTTTTATTATGTAGTTAATCTTTAGGGCTACAATTAAGAAACAGTGAGCATTGTTATGTATATAAACAAGCATGTAATGAATTTTATAGGGGCTGTTGTTTATTATCGCACGAATATGCTTTCGCTTCGTAATATGTGGAGTATATTTAAAGCGTATTATACTCTTGTAACATGGATACAAATTTAGTTCTACATTTTGCAAAAAAAAAACATATTTTTTACTTTTTTCATATCGTCTAAATAAAAGTTGTATGCAACTGGTCTATCGATATAAAACTTTTGTTCGTCAGAAAATTATTATTTTTTTTATATTTAATTTAAATTCCTTAAGTGATTCGCAGTGTATGTCCTAGTTTACACTATGCAAGTCTTATTGCTAAGCTGATTAGTTTGTTAGTAGAGAGAGGCGAGGGGAAAAGAAACGTTACTGTTCCCCTCGTTTCTCTCTCCTTCAAACTAATCAGCTTAGCAATAAGACTTGCATAATGTAAATATGGACTATGTACCACAAGCGAAGCAAACAAAACTTGATAAGATTATTTTCTGTCATTTTCGAACGAAAAAATATGACAAATAAAATAAAATTTTCACACGTTAGTAAAAGAACGAAAGATATTGTATTCTTAATCAGGGCAATCATGAAATAAATTTCGCGAATACTTATATTGAAAACAACAACAAATTTTCTAATGTTATTGTTATTTGCAATACAAGTTTTCGATCCAACGATTTCTGGTGACATCGTGGGACAGGCCGTTAAATAAAGCAAAAATTAATTTAAGCATAAATTAAATACAAACAGTGTAGAACATATTTAAAATCAGATTTAGAAAAAATTATTGAACGTTAATAAAATGCGAATTTTGAAATACATTTTTACAAAACGAATATTTTACATCATACGAGTATACTACTCGTTTTTTATAATTTTAAAGATATTTCTTTTTTAAAATCATTCTCCATTACATGCCTTTTTTTAACTTCAAAAGTAAGTATTTACAGAATATACCACCAGGTCTTAAATTGTTTATCTTCGAATATTCCCACTTATCGTGGTTGGCGTATTTCGACTCTTACTACGACGTTTTTGTAATAGATTAAAGAACACGGCATAATTTTTTCATTAATCTAGTATGAAACTGTCGTAGTCGAAGTCAAAATACGCCAATCACGATTAGTCTGCAGAAAAAATGCCTTCGGTGCTGTTCACAAATTACGTAACGCTGCAGGGAGGGGGTGGGGTTAAGGATTTGTTACGGTTTAGAAAATTAAAATAGCGTTACGTAATATGTGAGTGGCACCTTATCATGAATTCTAATTGACGAATGTCCGAATTAAATTTTTCATTCACATGGATTTTAATTTCATATCAATTCCATTAA
This sequence comes from Nowickia ferox, assembly GCA_936439885.1. Taxonomy (NCBI): domain Eukaryota; kingdom Metazoa; phylum Arthropoda; class Insecta; order Diptera; family Tachinidae; genus Nowickia; species Nowickia ferox. The sequence goes on along the minus strand of OW387027.1, from coordinate 8,545,445 downwards.
ATTAAAAACTTTACATGTTTCCACTTTTTTCGACAGACAAATCTTTGGGAATAATTTTTTTTAATGAATTCCCAAAATATTTCGCAATCGTTTGAAGTTTTTCTGCGAGCAAACAAATTCATAAGTAATTTTTTTCATTTTACTCATGATACCAACTGTCTACACGTTCGGAATTTTATTTATAAGCCCGGGGGTCTAGTCCGTAATTCAAAACGAAAGGAAATAAAGTAATTTCTTTCGTTTCGGATTACAGAGTTCCAATATTCGAAATTAATTTAAAATTTTTCGAAATAGTTTCGTAGTAATATACGAATATATACAACATAAAAAGGGCAGGGGTCTACTCTGTAATTCGAAACGAATGTGTGTTTGTTACTAACGCATGATTTCTGGAACTATAAAACCTGTGGAGCTGAAATTTTCAAAACAGGTTCGGGTCAATACCTGGTAGGTTTTGGTTTTGTTTTTGACCCAACAAGTGACCACTGTATGGAGTAATTTATAGTTAAAAAATAATAATTGAGGGTAAGACGTTTGCCGGGCTCATCTAGTAACTAAATAAAATTTAATGTAATCTGATCCCGACCGTATGCATTCTTTTATGTTTTTCCTTTTAAATTACAAACATTTATTTTTCTTAACGCTTTTTGCTGACACCCAGAATAATTTAGCAAAAAGGTCATGCAACTGAGTTGACCAATCAGCACTTTTTTATACCAAATAATCGGTTAAGTTGTCATTATTTAATTTAACCAGAAGAAAGTTCGTATAGTTGAGAAAGCGATAATTAATAAGGAACAAATTATACCAAGAAATCTAATTCTTAAGCCCTATTCTGAATAACGATTAACCGAGAGTTTTTCAATTATTTAATATTTCGAGTAAAATTAAACAGCTGGGAACAAAATAGCTGTCTTCCAAAATTCTAAATAAATTTTCACTTTTTTTATTTCTCTCGGTATACAGATGAACATATTCGGAAATTCGAATTCGACGTTTTTGTAATAGATTAAAGAACACCGCGAAATGTTTTTTTTATCGAAATACGGCAATCACGATAAGTCCAAATACGGAAAAATTTCATTGCGTGAAAGTTGGTTTGACTAAGACGACGACCTTGAGTTGAATTGAATAGTGACCGATAGAAGTGACAATAAATTGGTTTAAAAACTGGATTAAATAGGTTTGAAAAATATTTACCTTTGGCATCCCACATATTGCTTTTTCATTCACTTCGAAATACTTTATCGTTTTTCCTCAAAATAACTCACGCCACATTTTATCTTGTTTTTTCTATGTATTTTAAATTACATATATCTTGTAGTTCCTCAGATTACAAAATTAAGCCTATTTTTTAAATTACTGTATTCAAACACAAATTGAATACCAATCCATTTGAGATGATGTAAATATGGAACATAGCACAATGTAAAAACATCGCTGAGAAAAAGCAAACTATCTACTTCTTCTTAGATACACCGACAGTGCGACCACGACGGCCGGTAGTCTTGGTGTGTTGACCACGGACACGGAGACCCCAGTAGTGACGAAGACCACGGTGGGAACGGATTTTCTTCAAACGTTCCAAATCGTCACGCAATTTAGAATCCAAATTGGAGGACGTCAATTGATTGTATTTACCATCAATAACATCCTTTTGTCTGTTCAAGAACCAGTTGGGTACTTTGTAGTGCAAGGGGTTGGAGATGATAGTGACAATTTTCTCCACCTTAGAATGAAAAATAAACAATTAGATCTCTTCAATCATATAATGGACATTATCTTACTTCTTCTTCGGTGCATTCACCAGCACGCTTGGTCAAATCAATATCGGCCTTCTTCAAAACAATGTTGGAGTAGCGGCGACCTACACCTTTGATGGCTGTCATGGCAATGCCAACTTTGCGTTTACCGTCAATGTTGGTATTCATGATACGCAGAATGTGTTGGAACTTTTCTGGAATAACGAGCGACTAAAATGAAGAACATATTGACCGGTTACATATTTAAAATTCCAAGTTTTTTTCTTCAAGTTATAGCATAGCAAAACATTACAAACACTTCACTACTAAACAATTGTTATCAGATCTCATTTTTTGAAAATTTGTAAATTCTTTTAACACTATGCCCTAAAGACATTTATATTTGCTAAATATTTTAACATTTGTTATAGGATGTTTTCTAATATTTCGGATTTTTTTGCACACATACCATTTTGCCCTTTATCAATAGACCGTTTTCAAGCCGAAAGACAGAAAAACGGATGTTCCGAAAACGTCTAATTTTGACAGCTGACTTGTAAACACACTGCACATGGCGCCATCTGTACGTCAAGTTTCCGAAAGACGTGTTTAGCTGCTTTAACTGAACAGTGTTGCATTTCGATAACACAATAGAGCGGTTAAATAGAATTTTAATTTTCAATTACAATTTTCTAGCATGCTATTAGGAGTAATAAATAAATATTTGCTCCTTTGTGTATTAAAAACTTAGCACCAAAGTCAAAACGTTACATACACCCAACTCTTTTTATACACGGTCTTTCTTTATACGATTTTTGGTTCAAAAATATGAACAAATGATTTTTTTTTCATGAATTTTTTGAACTTGCACTAAATTTTTTTATAGGTAACTAAGGTAATAACTAGGGATGTAACGATACGCCATTTCGCCGATCCGATACCGATATTCAAAAATAAATATCGCCGATACCGATTCCGATACCGATACGCATATTGAAATTGAGCTCAAGTAAAAAATTAACAAAACTCAAGTAGAGTAATTCTTCTATTATACAAAATAAGTGTTTATTAATGATGAGCCATTCAAATCATCAAAATTTTCAATACATTTCAGTTTCTAAGATTCAAACTGCAAAACGTCTGCAATATTTATGATTTTACAAAATAAACGATGGCATTCAGTTTAGATTGGCTCAAGATTTAAAATTGATATTATTAATAAGACTTAAAAAAACTCTAAAGGAAAAAAATATAAGAAGTATCGGCGTATCCAGCAGTATCGCCGATATATCGGTATCGGTTGCATCCCTAGTAATAACAGTTAGTGCCGGTCCAGACTTGCAATTTTTGTTGCAGCAACTTTTTATTTTTTAGTGCGAAAGAGCGAGAGAGAAAACAAAATGTATATACATATTTCTATTTCAACACTCTCAAACGTATTGAAGAATTGCTGCAACAAAAATTGCAAGTCTGGACCGGGACTTGGTGTTTTTTTATGGGAAAATGTTAAACTTAAAGTAATAACATTTTGGATCCATAATCGAGCCATAACTAAATAGATTGCTGTAATTTTTTTGATTTATTGTTCTTTCTTTATTCCCATAGTAAATGCAGATTATAGCTGTCGGAAAAATTGTGTTCTCTCGATTTGTCGTGATAATATGTATATATGTAGTCTCGTCGATTAAATTGAAGTGCCTATGAAATTAAAATAATAAAAACCTAAGCCCGCTTAAGAAATTATTTCTGATTAAAATTCATTCTAGTTCAAAGAAATTTAAAATATCTCACATAATTATAAAAAACATAAAACTAGTGTTCATTTGCTTTTAGTACATATTTTTAGCCGTTACTGTTCGTATGTCGAGTAAACTACCTGCGGTAGTCTTTCCTGTCACTTTCAAAGTGGAAACATTTCAATTGAATGTCTACATACACTACTCCCTCTATCATCCTCTCCACAACCTGTTTTCGTAGTCCTATCACAAAGCATTGAATCAGTAGGGGTTATCACCTGAGTGCTGGTCCTATTAAAAAAATGCCTTGAAGGTCGCTTTAAATTTCGGAAAAACGAAAATATAAGTATACAAAAATTGAGTTTAAAATTATAGTTCCATCAGCTTTGATTCATTTAATTGCAGGTTAAATTTCTTAAAATAACTTAAACAGTGGTATTTAACTTGAACGCTACTTTAAGATGTATGTAAATCTTGGCTAGAAACGTGACGAAGTAACGTTCAAGGCAGAATTCCTAGTACATATTCTTCATTAAATATTAGGAAAACAAAACTAAAACTAATGTTTCTTAAGTGAAACAATTTTTAAATTTTTAGTTGAACTATAAAGTAAATCAACTGTAGAAAGCAAAAACAATGTAAACGTAATATCCACTACAATAATACTTACAGGTATGTACCGACTGTACATCGAATAAGTAAAAATAATTAATGTGATGATCGTAAAAGATAAGCAAGAATAGTTAAACTTACTTAGGTAGAGTGACATAACTTCGTGCTAACCTGAATAGAAAAATGAAAAAACGGATAAACAGAAAATGAATAGTGATATGTACTTACAAATGTGTTTACTAAAGGTAAATCAATAATTGTATACACAATATTTCTCATATTCCATTTCATTGAAAATTTGCGTTAAATAGCTGATGTTAATAACAATCTCTACCCCAGTAGATAGACTTGGGTGCTGATGAAGTGCGTTGCTGCACAGAAAAATATCGGTATTTCCCCCAGCTTATAGTCTAATTTAATTTTTCTTCTCTTCTTTAGAAACTCACATTAATTAATAAAAATATTTCATCCAATAAGAATTGAAATTACTGAACTTAAGCCCGACTAAGAAACTATTGCTAATGTTTCTTGTGAAATACTTTTCATATTCGAACTCCCATACTCGTTTGTGTGTCGTTTTAAAACGAGACGACTTAAGGACAATTTTGCCTTAAGATGGGGCACATATCGTTATCGCAGAAAGAGGAAATTGTGTTCTAATGAAGAAACATCATTCTTAACACTGTGCAAAAATGAGATATTTGAATTCATTTCGAATATTATTGCGCACCACATCCGGATAACTTGTTCCGGAGATTAATCTTTTGTTATTGCCTGTTTATAAAAAAAAAATGAAAAACTCATAGGAATAAATAGCATACATACTCGTATAAGCAATGATTTGACTTTATTACTAGCATGTTGTTATCTTTAAAAGTGACGGAAGTACTAAGCCAATCATGAAAAAACCAATCAAGTAAATACTCACACATTTAAAAAGAGAATGAAGCCCCTTCTAAGTTTGTTGTTCGTTTTTTTTTTTTATTTCCCCCAATATGACAATTTTCTTTTGTTTGCATTTAAGCAAAGGAAGCTGTTAAAACGAAAACAATAAGGAGGCTCATGGAAATGTTCCAAAGTGTCGCATTTTTACAATATCGTAAATAAACTGTCAAAAATTGCATGGAAATTTATTTACACAATTTACAATACAATATACATAAATATGAAGTGTAATCATTTATGTATTTAATGGTTGTTTTTATAAAGAAATATCTTCATGGACCTAAAATTTCTTTCGATAATCACAGTATATTTTGTTCTTAACAATGGGAAAATACAATGAGAAGTTGCCAAAAGCTAAATTTAAAAATGTCTCCACAACCGAAGAATTTCTTTTAATTCATACTCGCATATCTGCAGATATTTGCAAAACGAAAAAATAATAATAATTCCTTTAGTTTCTTTTCTCAAACAGGAAGAACTTCTCGCTCAATTTATCCTATTTAATAAAAAGAAAATTTTATGAATGAATTTTGCTTTTGGGGATTTGCTCTCTTAATTTGCCGGCAATTTTCCAATAGTTGTGTTGTTGCTATTTACAGTTACCAGCTTCTCTGAGTAAATTTTTACGTTATATTTATTTACATCGGCAAACACACTCACCCAATAGATGATACACACCCACACATACTTGCACTATAGCCCAACAAACACAAGGGCTATCATGTGGTATGAAATATTATTTCAAACTTAATTCTCAATTATTTTTGGGTCATAAATGGCAAATTGATTTGCATTAAAGATGCAAATTGATATGAAATATTATTTTTATGAGTTTCTTAAACTTAAAATTTCTTTTTAATTTGTTTAGCCATCGGCTAAAGAATAAGTTTTGAATATTCCCAGTTCACTCACAAAAAGTTTTCTTGCTCACATTTCAATTTTGAGAGAGAAAGAAATATACCGCTTGTATACCTTTATTTTTCCTTCTCAGTATAAAATCAAAGTTTGAGCAAGAAAATTTTTCATGTTGAACTAACCCGCTGTTTTCATAACTTGAGTATAAAAGTAAAATGAAAAGAATTATTTTTTTTTAAGGGATGTTCATACAAATTTTCTAGATGAGTTGCCTGCCTGGAAATCAAATTTTTTTTTAATATAAAAATGATAAAGCCTCATCGCTGAACACAATATTGTGCGAATTGATGACTGTTTTTCAATATAAATCGGGATAATTTGAATCATCATGAATAGAACGATGATTTGCAAGAGTATACTGATCATGAATATCAAAAGGCGAGTGAGTGATTTCGTTTTACAGTTAATCCTTTCGTAAGTTCTATCGGGCTTAAAAAGCAGCCTAGAACAACTTCGAGTACACATTCAGCAAAAATAATTGTAAAATGTGTTAAAACCAAGTTTGAATCATATCGAGCCATAACCGCCAAAAAAGCTTAGCTGACATATTTTTTGTGACTTCGTATTTTCACGAAAATCATTAATCTAATATCGAAACTAATTGATTTTCGTCAAAAAATTAAGCTCGAAAATTATGTTGCTTAAGCTTTTTTGGCGGTTATGGCACGATATACTACATACAAAACGGAAATACAGAGACAATTGATTCCGTTTTATAAATTGATTTCCATCACATACTTAAAAGCTTTAAAAATGTACATGCAAACAACGCAATGGGAAGACTGTTGTAAATTGGGGATGATAGATTTGAGCTTTCATTGCCTAAAAAATCTTTCAACAAATTGGAGTAGGATGAATCAAAACAATTCCCATGTTCCATTTGCATTGCAAAATTTGTAAATAGGGCTAAAGTTTACACTAATTGACAAAACACACACAGTGGAGCAAAGAGATCTTCGAAAATAGTATGTTGTTCCGTTCTGCTAGTGTTTGCCTGGTGATGGAATTTGTTCCTTAAAAATTATCACATATAATTTGTTTTACAGAGGTATACAAACTTTGGCCTAATGGAATCTTATACATATTTATGTTTTCTTTTTTCATAAAATTTTTTCACAAATTCATTCATCCATTAATTTATATTTTTTTTAATTCCGCCACTGCTTGACATTTCATTATTTTGAATATTTGTTTGAAAGCCCTCGGAGGTAAATTACGCATTTCACACCGAACAATATTTAAATATTTATTCAAATATTTTGAAATATCGTTCGATATCTAGTGGCGTAATTCTCCCCTGCTATTAGCTGCCGTATTCAGAAAAAATAACTTTGGCTTACTAAAGGTTTACAAAACAATTTTTCTGTAGATATTTGTTTGTTAAACGTTTTATAAATCTAAATTATTTTTTTTCCTGAATAACGCCCTAAATGTTTTTTAATTGGGCAACAGATTTTTTTTTAAATATATCTAAAGACGTTTCTTTTAGCCAAACAATTATCAAGTTGTTCTCAAATATTTCTCATTTGACAATTATGTGGTATGTCAATGCGATATGAATGCTAAATGTTTGCTGTGCATTCATGTCTCTTTGTAATTATCATTATGTTTGCTACTCACGGTTATTGCCAAGACTTGTCTGTTTAGTCCTCTAACGTGTTTCAATATTGGGCGCCAAACAGTTGCCATTCGTAGTGCGTGCAACGAACAAGTTGCATATTTCAAACGGTTATCAAACGGAAAAGCCGGAAATGAAAAATAAAAATAAATTTTTAAATAAATAAATGAAATGATTTACGTAAAAATTTTTTAGTTTTTTTTTTCTTAAAGAATATTTAGTCTAATAAAAAAAAATATTTTTTTATTAAATACGATACATAAATTTGTACATAAATTGAAAAATTAGTGAAAAATTATTCAACTTAATTTGAAAGATGAATTTGTGAAGCAGAAAGTTAAAAGTATTAGCTTATTTAAGTATTTTTTTTAAATGTATTTTTGTGCAGATACGAGCGAGTGCTTAAAAAATATTTTTAAAATATTGAAAATAAATTCTTCAAAAATAAATCTTAAAAGAAAAAATTTCCAATTTGTTAAAAATTAAAGAAAAATTATACGAGTATAAGAATTATTGTTAAAATTTTTTTAGGTGTTGCTCTATTATAAAATCTAAATATCTATCTTAAATAAAAAAAGATCTTTTATTAAATAAAATTAACAACGACAGGTTAGTGTAAAATAGTTAAATAATTCCTTTCAAATCATCATTATCACTTAAGAATAATTAATTCATAACACGTTGTTGGTGTGCCAATATATTTTACAATATTTAAAATAATGTTCGTTAATTTCTACAATATGAAAAAATATTTAAACAACAGCACAAAAACTTTTTCTTCTACAAAGATGTGTGTAAAAATATAATATACACCGGAAAAAAATATTCGAGCGAATTTTTTCTAAAAACTTGTATTCAGCATCATTCACACAACAACTATCACTGAATATAAAACTTTTCTCAACAACTTTTTTCCTTGATTCATTAAATTTCTTTATTCATTGAAAAAAAAATATATATATATATATATTTAAATATGAAAAAATACTCATTACAGGAAATTCAATAATTTTTTTTATTGAATCGGTGATTTTCATGTTGAGATATCAAAATCGTTTTCTTCTGTGTACTATAATCTTGATTATACTAAAATAGGTTTTAATAATATTTTATACAATACAACACGATAAGGGTAAGTAACAATTCGCCTATAAATAATTCAAAGAAAAGGTAGACATCACACATAAATTATCAATTTTATCAGACAAAAGGGGCAAAGGGAAATTAAATGAAAATAAGCCAAGAGTTTCTAAGCGGACAGTTCGAAGAGGTATATTAGAGCTTAAGTTTGGAATCTTTAGTTTGGGTCAAAATAAGGGACAGCTCGTTTAAATTAAAACTTTAGCACGAAGCTAAGTTTTTACTTTTTATTATATTTTAAGAATTTTAATTCATATGAACTCCTATGCTTAAGTTTTGGTCTGGCTTTTTGTCAAAAATGGAACCATAACCATCCCGATGTCCTTAATTTTAATAATATTTGTTTATTTTTATAAAAATAATATTTTTTTTTTCAAATATGTACATATATTGTTTATTTGCAAAAAAAAATCAGTGAAGTGTGACTTTGACTTGCGCACGAAGTGTTCCATAGGTCACTACATATCGTCAGTTGGTTATTGGTTTGCTGCAGTCATAATGTATTTTGAATATACTGTGCCGCAAACCAAAAACCAACCGACGATATGTAATACTATACGAACTTTAGCATAATAAGCGAATATCTTAAATTTTAAGTATGCGGTAAAATTTTTTTTTGGTTTTGGGTATTTGTTTTAGTTTTGGCGCTTTTTCTTAACTATGGCGCTTTATTCTGTGTTTTTTTTGTAATACTTTTCCGTTTTAGCGTTTTTTTAGTTTTGGCGTTTTTTTTTGGTTTTTGGCACTTTTTTTTTGTTTTTTGGCGATTTATTTTAGTTTTGTCTATTTTTTTTTAGTTTTAGCGCATTTTTTCTTTGCGGCGATTTTTTTCGGTTTTGGCGATTTGTTCGTTTTGTTGATTTTTTTATTTTGAAATTTTTTAGTTTTAGCGCTATTTTTCGTTTATGGATTTTTTCGGTTTTTGGCGTTTTTTTAGTTTGCGCGTTTTTGGCAATTTATTTTATTTTTAGCGATTTTTTTAGTTTTTTTCGTTTTGGAGATTTTTTAAGTTTTGGCGATTTTTTTATTTTGGGATTCTTTAGTTTTAGCGTTTTTGAAAATTTCAGGAGTTTGCCTCTTACGGTTTCCAAGCTACAGCAAGTTGTCAAAATTACATGGTAAAAATTACATTGACTTATAAAAAATCCTTTAATTTAGATTTTTTTAAATTTTAGTGTTAATTGTTGTAGCCTGCATAAAAGTATACTAATTTCAAGTGCCATTGGAATTTCAACACCCTTTTAAGTTTTAACTGTCATATATTTGTTGTTATAGAGGTCAAAGTTTTATATATAGTCTGTCAAAATTTTAGGTCCATAGCTCTCGAGAAAACAGCCTATGGCGGACAGATGGACATTAGAATTAGTGGCTATGCCTTCATCATTTGAACCCAGTACCTTCGGTTTCGTAGTCAAACTGCTAACTACTTCAGCCAAGGCTGATTATAAAATTATACTTCAATTAAAATAAAATGTATCAGCTTTAATTCGTAAATAAGAATACCTTTTGACTGAGTCGATGATATATATATATATTAATTTTTTTTTTTTTTTTGATAAATACTTTCACATTTTGTATGGGAAATTGTTTTATTAAGCTTTTATAAATCAAAAATATTTGTTATGAATAAGCCCGTATAAAACTAGTAAAATGTTATTTTTATTATATTTTAATTGACCTCTTTAGTTTATTTAGTTATGTTTGCTTTTAGTCATTTGGTCGTTTTTATAAAGTTGTAATTGATTTTTATTTATTCTCCACAAGCTGTTAACAAAATATCGAAAAGCAATAACAATCAATTCCAATTTTATAAAAAGGAAATGAAAAAAAAAAATATTATTAAAATATATTAAAATGAAATCAAAGGAAGCATATTTATGTTTGCATATTTTAGTTTGTGCAAAAAATTTACTGTTTTTTTACTTGAACTTAAAAAAAAACGTTTTTTTTTGGCACAAACAGAAAAAACATTCAACAACATAGCCGCACAACAACAAGCTTGTTAACTTTTCTATAACAAAAGTGTGCTGTAGCGGACACAGTCAAATTTTCTGTGCTGTGACGTACTGCTCTGACTCATACAGTCAACTTTTCTATGAGAAAATTGTGATGTGACTGACGCAGTAAACTTTATGCAAGAAAAGTGTGCTGTGACTGACACACTCAACTTTTTTATAAGAAAAATTTATAGAAAGTTTTATAGATAATTTTATAAAACTTTAACTGTGTCACAGCACACTTTTCTAATATAGATAATTTTACTGTGTCCCAGCCCACTTTTCTATTAGAAAAGTTCACTGTGCCACAGCACACTTTTCTATTAGAAAAGTTGACTGTGTCACAGCACACTTTTCTATTAGAAAAGTTGACTGTGCCACAGCACACTTTTCTATTAGAAAAGTAGACTGTGCCACACCACACTTTTCTCTTAGAAAAGTTGACTCTGCCACAGCACACTTTTCTATTAGAAAAGTTGACTATGCCACAGCACACACCACCCCCAAATCGGTTCAGTTTTATGTAAAAAAATTTCATAGCGATAAGTTGTGTTTTAGGTGGTGTGTCCGCCCCTCAAAGTTGGCCCTCAAGCCAATTTATTCAATGAATACTCGTATATGAATATATTGTACATAACTGGGGTTTTATAACATGCTTTGCTTGTTCTTGCAAATTTGTTTAATAACGTCGCCTTTAAGCTGAAAGTAACTCTAATATACTCGTATAAGCCTTAAGGCCTCATTAGTTTTTACTTTTCGTTGTCGTTTTGTGCCGTCCTTTCCTGTATAAAATATTTTGCAATTACTTTTTATGTGGAAGGAATCAGCTGGCAACCTATAGAACTGATTTCAGACAAACTAATTCTACCTTTAGCACTTTGATTTTTCTTGAAAGTTTGGCAAAAATCATGTAATTAAAAAAAATCAAAAAACCCGACTGCGACCAACTTTGAACCGTTCAATATCCCAAACGGTCATTCGAAATGAAAAATCATAAGAGAAACCTAAAGATGATTTTAAAGTACCCATTTTGATATAGTTCTACTTTTTATTTTTTTCGTAATTACAAAATTGCGTCTGTTGGCCGCCATATTGAATTTTTACTACTGCCATATCCCGGGATTAAGACAAATCGATTGACGTAAGAATCATTAAAATCGGTCCACGCGTTCGGTTTATATAAGGCCGCAAAGGAACACACATACATACATACATACGTACATACATACATAGGCTGATAAACACAATGCCCTTCTTTGCGTCGCGCAGTCGGGTAAAAATACAAGGTGGGCCAACAGAAGTCACCCAATGTTGTTGGGCTCTCATTTTTTTTCTATGTAAATGAAAAACTTCGATTCTGTTTTTTGATTATGTTTGTTTGAACCTTTAGAATTTTATTGGTCAAGTCGAGCAGATGATATCGGCCAAATGGGCGCCGTCACAATTGATTGTCCGTTTTATGGCATTTTTCATCACTTCGGCGAGAACTTCGGGCGACAGATTCTCGCACTCGTGTCGAATGTTGTCCTTGGGAGCTTCCAAGGTCTCGGGCTTATTCACGTAAACACGGAACTTAAAATAACCCCACAAAAAAAGTCTGGAACGGTTAAATCGGGCGATCTTGCGGGCCAGTGTAAATCGCCAAAACGAGAGACGAGACAACCCGGGAACGCCACGACACGATTATTCCCCGTTCTTGGGGAGTGTATCGCTCCATGGCCTGTTCACTTTTATTCTGCATCTGTCTAGTTCACAAATGTCGAAACAGATTTGACATTGGCCGCCATTTGCAAAAATAACAGCATCTTCCAATAGGGTGATTTCTTTTGGCCCATTTTGTAGGAGAATGATGATGATGAAGATGAGTTATTTTTATCTAAACAATTTAGAGTTAATTTTTATTTTTGTGTTAAGGCATATTTTAAATCACAAATATTTCTCCATTGAACTGAAAGACAAATAAAAATGCCAATGCATAAAATTACGCAGATTACAATATTGCATGCCAATATTTTTTAGATACACTAATAATTTACACATTTGTCTGTTGAATTTTTTATAAAATTTTTGCTATTTTCTCCATCCTGAATGCCCACAAATACAACAACCAAATTTATTTTACAGTTTTCAAGAAAACAATGTATAAGAATTTAAAATTGATTTTAATTAATTTTGTTTATTATTAAATCAATCAAAATTGTGATTGTTAAATATAATACAAATTTTGATGTTGATTGAAGTCTTAGAGTAAAATTAGTTGTTGTTAAAGTTTTACTGAAATTAAATAGGATATAGTTTCTACATTACAAACAATCAACTTGTCTAAAACATTTGCCTCGAAATCACTCAAAAAGTCGAGTGCTTGTCATGTAAATTTTCTTGACAAGTTCGATGCTTGTTATGCAGAAACTATGCGTGGATTTCAGTTTTTCCTTTGCACATATTGATTCTTATAAAAAATTATAAAAAAAAAAGAATTTTCAGCAGATAATTTAAATTTCTATGTGCAAATGTATGTTTTTGCGTGTGTGGGTGTGTGTGTGAATTGGCAATGAATGCATGAAAGATTTTTTTGTTTTGGTTTTATTGTTCTGGTTAACATGATTTTTAGCATTTTGATTTTATTTTTATTAGTACGCGCATTAGTAGGGTGGATCAAGTTGTATGGATGGAGAGATTTAAATCTAGAGAAAATTCTGAGAAACTTTTCCTGAGAAACCATGGTTCCAAATAAGACTTGGGTCGAACTCGTTCACTAGTTCGTTTTTGACACAAACCTATGATCCAACTCATTTAAATATGTAACATGGGTTTTAGTACAGGTTTGTGTCAAAGATAAACTCGTTTGGTCGCTCAGTTTAGACACAAACCTATGATCATGTAATTTACGGCTTGGCCCACGATGTAGTGACATCGTTCGATCGAATACTTAAGACTACATACATATATTGAAAACAACGAAAAATTTTCTAAAGTTATTGCTGTTTGCAATAGAATGTGTCGATCGAACGATTTCTGGTGACATCGTGGGACAGGCCGTTGGACTTAGATCAAACTAATTCAGGAGCTCGATCCAAGTCTAATGTTGAACACTTGTATCAGAAATATCCCAGCAAAAAAATTGCTTCAAATAAAGCAAAGAGAGAGCAAAAGTAGAGCTGACAAACCTGCTGATATCGCTGCTGATTTTTGTATGGCGAGTTCCCGGTTTGGAGGACAAAATTTTTTGCTCACAAAATCGCTTTTTTTGAATATAATAAAACATGCAAATATAGCAGTTATCTCAAGCGCTCTTTAAAAGATTAATAATATATGTGACAGCGCATAGAAATCACTCAAAAAATAAATTTTCACTTTTTTGTTTTTTTTGATGTGGACAACATCTGAACATCGAATGATACCGATCCCATGCCCCAAAAGTGTTCCCTCCCAGAGATATGCGCGTTTTATTCAGTGATGGTACACCAAAGATACACATATTTAAATCTTTAAAATGGCTCTCCTGAACAAAACCGGTTTTTACCCTTAGGTCCCTTTCTATTTTGCGCGTCACATATACGTATTTACTTATGTATAAAGCGCTTTTCAAGATTACATTAGCAAAATTTCTGGCTTTAAAACCTGCGCATTATTGTGGCGCTGTTAAATCACCTTTTTTTCTATAGTTTGCTTCATATATGTTCACTGCTTCTAAACAGCTTATATTTTAAAGCGAGTTATGATGCGCTTTACTGCCTTATTGCTTCAAAAAACATGAAAATTTTTTACTGGAAAAAGTGCTTAAGTAGAGATAAGCACATTTTGAGTTAGTGGCACCTCCGTAATCTCCATACTCAAAAGTACTTCTAATAAAAATTTATATTTTTAGTGTTTTTTTGTGGGAATTTGTTACAATTTAAGTTTAAAATTTTTAACGCACTAGTAGTCCGAAATTATTATTTTACTTATTAAGTAAAATATTTTTTTAATAAAAATACATTGAAAGTGATTATTGGCGGGGTTTAGCTGGATCCTATGCGCATTTCACTGTTGCTAATGCAGATCATCAGGGAACCTTTGCCCAAAAATTTCTTAGAACAACTAGAGTTAATATGTTAAACTTTCATTTAAGCAAATGAGAAGCTCAACAAATAACAAAGTTGAAACAAGAACTCAATAATCAACATGTTTTTTATTTTCTTACTTTATCATTACTACATTGGCTGACTTTTTTTCAGCCTGCAATTTGTAGTTGTAAGAGGATGTAAAGAAAATAAATGTAAATAGCAACAACAGCTATTCAAGAATAGAGTGTTGCCACACAAGTATTTTTGTTTTTGACCGGGTGCTGTCAAGTTAATAATTAGTGTTTTTTGTGGGAATTGTTAAAATATTAAAATATTTTTTTTTTTGAAAAAAAGTCAGCCAATGTAGTAATGATAAAGTAAGAAAATAAAAAACATGTTGATTATTGAGTTCTTGTTTCAACTTTGTTATTTGTCGAGCTTCTCATTTGCTTAAATGAAAGTTTAATATATTAACTCTAGTTGTTCTAAGAAATTTTTGGGTATAGATTCCCTGATGATCTGCATTAGCAACAGTGAAATGCGCATAGGATCCAGCTAAACCCCTCAATAATCAATTTCAATGTATTTTTATTAAAAAAATATTTTACTTAATAAGTAAAATAATAATTTGGGATTACTAGTGCGTTAAAAAATTTAAACTTAAAAATTTCTATTATTTTGTGCTATTTTTCAGGAAGTTATAGCGCAATAAATTGGTGCTCATCTTTTTTCGACTTATAATCTCATACGGAAACAGCTTAATTTATATTATTTCAAATTGAATTTATTAGTTACAGTTTGTAGAACGATGTTTTTCTTCTAAAAAAAATTCAAGTGAATACCAAATTTCCAAATTTAATTGCAAAAGCAGTAAATTCCTGAAAATCTACTTGAAAGTTTAAAACTGCTCTTCTGCAAAACAGTAAAATATGACTTAAGCACTTTTTTTTCAGGCATCATCGTAACTGATTCGAAGTTCTCTGCATGCTTAATTGTGTTGCCATATCATAAAAAACATAAAATGCAACCCTTGTATGCATGCAGACATAAGATTTTTTGGATTTTGGACAAAATCAAACCCGATAAATAAAATTCTATTGTTATTTCTATAATTTGTTTAGAAAATAGCAAAAATATACTACGAGTACGTACAAAGTGTTTATTAGCTTTTTTTTGTTTGGTTTTGCGGTATTTGTTGGCTTTTGTCAGTCAATAAACAAATTGCTTTAAATTGTTTTTGTTTCCTTTTTAGTACATGTAGTATAATAAGATGTACATATGTATGTATGTATGTCCATACGCTTGTCTGCTTGATTGCCGGCTCGTGCTAAAGCAATTTTAGCAACTAATAAATTTGCGCTGCTGAAATAAACATAAATTCGCTTTATCATATTTTATTTGCGAAAATAATTTTCATCTGTTAGCGGCAGTAATGTATTTAATTTTTTATTAAGATATATGATTGTATCAATTTCAGGTAGTAATCGATAGTTTTTTTTTTTGATATTTTAATAGATGGGAGAGTAATAGCACAATTTATACATGTACATACATACATATGTATATAAATACGAGTGCATGTGTATAATTTTATTTATTTGTTATAACAAAATACTTGAGTTTATGTTTACCGCATCCATTTAATTTTTATGTAAACATAATTCCACAAATATCGCTACATTTCCTGCCATAGTGCTCCAACTGAAAATCTGATATAGTGAACAAAGTGTTGGAAGGCATACATGTATGTATGTACAAATGTATGTACTACACAGAAAAAAGTATTCCTGCAGTAAATAACTTTAATTGAAAATAAAATCAAAAATCAATTTAAAATGTAGTTGAGTCAATTAAACTTTGAAACAAAAGTTTAATTGACTTAAAAACATTTTTAATTTATTTTCAATTAAACTTGTTTATTGCAGGAATATTTTTTTCTGTGTACATAGTACCAATGTAGACAATGGAATTTTTCTTGCAGAAGGTCGTGTTTTTGAGGAACTTTTATCTTCTTTTTTTTACTTCGAACAGCTGATATTTTTTCGTCGTATGACAAATTTACTTTTGGGCGAAATTCGTGGTTCGTCGCAGTTGTGTTCCCAGCATTAAGCATTTTGCACTATTAATTCTCACATTTTAATTCTCCAGCTGTACTCCATGAATATCACTAGTTTCTTATCTTGAAAAAAATATTCGCCATACACTTCTATTAAACAATCTCCGAGTATTCGAAAGCTTGAAATACAAATTTAACATTAGCTATTATTCAAAATTTTAAGTTGGTTTGAGGGTTAAGCACACATTTGTTCACGCTTCCATTTTAGGTACAAGTTGTGTTCGACACTTTTATGAAAAATCGGTAACACTTTTCCTATGGAAAATTATCTCAGTAATAAGATTTCTTTACAAAACTATCATCAGTGATATATTTTTCTTTTCAGTGATACATTTTCTATTCACTACTGATGCTTGTCAACATCAGTTTTCCTCCAAAAAAATATTATTGTCACTCATCCATTTTCTATTAAACGTTGTTGTCAGTGATACATTTTTTTAGAGAAAATTATCATCTATAAAAAGTTGTTGTCAGTCATACATTTCCTTTCAAAAATTATCATCAGTAACACATTTTCTATGCAAAATAATCGCCAGTTATAAAATCATCAGTGATACATTTTCTATAGAAAATTGTGGTCAATGATATATTTTCTATAGAAAATCATTGCCAGTGATGCATTTTCTATTCACATCATTTCGTCACAGAGGAAAATTTTTGTGGAATATTTCAGCCCTCAACCGCTTCTCCGTATTGAATTTTTTGACCCTTTCATGAAAACCCTTCGAAGTATGATATGAGGGTGGCGTTGTTTTAAGTAGTTAGCAAGTTGACTACTAAAACGAAGGCCCTGGGTTCGAGCCTCGTATCAGACAGTCATCAAATAACAACACCACACATTGTCCCTTTGTATCAGTTGTTGTGGGGAAGTTCATGTGATGAAGGCATAGTCACTGTTCACTGAATTATACCGACTTCAGCAGATACTAATCCTAATGTAACATCAGAGCGCCCTCCTTCGTTGTGTGGCAGAATCATCGGCGAAGTAAAATAAGGAATAAAATGGCTACTAATCACAGCTTTAAAAATTTAATACGCCTCATTCAACACCAGAGGCGCTGCAACAGTGCATTATTAAAAACGTGCAAAAAGCAGAGTTGTAAAAGAATGAAGCTTTCCTCTATCTCTTCCTGCACCACCTGTCTTCTCTATCACTATCCCTTTCCTAAAGAATGTCACACCTAGTAATAGTAGTAGGGATTCATTACCGGAATGTTACTCCTCTTTAAACAAAAAAAAAAAAAAATTAAAATTATATAGTGGGTTAAAACTTTCTGCAACCATATTCGCCATAAAATTCTACTACAGGTTGGCGCAAAATTACCGAAGGGGTTTCAATTTCTTATAACTTGCTTATTATACTTTATTTTTATTATTTTTCTTTTCAGTATTTTGTAAAGAAGACATGGGGAATTTCGTCAAAAAGCAAAAGAAAATCGTGATCTTATTCATAACTTAATTATGAGCGACGAAGACCATTTCCAACTAAATGGGTTCGTTAATAGGCAAAACTGCACGATATGGAATACGGGAAATCCAAGAGTAGTTATAAACAGCGAGAATTAGACTCACTTAAGTGTACCTTTTTGAGCGGTGTTTCTTCGGAAAGGATAATGGGCCCAATTTTTTTTTTAAAATGAACACGGAGTCGTCGTTTCCATCACTTGGTGTTAGATATCGTTGTTGAATATTGTGGCTGCTATCCTCTCAGTCCAGAGGTCATGGGTTCGATTCCCATCATAGACCCTGGGTGTTGTCTGCAAGCAAGCTAATCGTATCGCGGGTGGTGTTTGTGTTAAAAAAAATTGTTTATTGTTGCATTTTAAATTCCAAAAGTCTTCTTTAAAAAATACTGAAAAGAAAAGAAAAAAAATATAATAAAAAAGTTCTAAGGAATTCAAACCCCTTCGGCCATTTTGCGCCAGCCTGCATAAGTCTCTAACGTTCCGCAAAAAAAAATTCTGCAAGGCCTTCATGGTAAACTCTCTTAAGCTACTGATGAAGATTGCGAGCAAATCATCTTTTATCTTTAAACATGTAACCTTGACAAGTATTGTTTTTGATTTATTCTTTTGTAAAATGTTTTTCGTTGTTTTTTCCTGTTACAAGTATACGAGAGGGCAAAAAATTATGTTTATTTACTTTAAAGAATGAAATGACACATTGGATTTTTGCTTACAATCTCTGCGCTGAAATATACATACATACATACATACATATCGCTCATTTAATAAAAGTACGTTATAACTCAAAAAAACTAGTTTGCCAGAAAAAGGAAATTTTATTTTGCTTTCAAAAGTTGAGTAAACAAGATATTTGTATGAAAGTTTTACACAATTTGAAGCACAATGTGAGAATTAATTCTGCATCATTAACTAAAAATTTTCATTTTTTGAGTTATGACGTTGTTTGAGTAAATGAGCGATATGATACATATGACTGGTGTTAAGTGCTCTTAAGGGGTTCGTTTCACAAAAATTTTCATTTTGAAATGTCACTCGAATTAATCATTGTCGGTAAATATTTTGTAAAACAAATGTGTGAACGCCCGAGCACACTTTTATATAAAAGAAACAAGTAATCAATACTTGGCAAAAGAAAAAAAAAAAAAACTATAAAATCCAACAATATAAACATCCTCGCTCCCACCACTTTAGTTGGTTTGATATAATCTTAAGGGATGGATGGATGGATGGATGTAGTTTTGTAAGAGTGCTGTCGCAGCAGACCGCGAATAGTTACAAAACCAATAGGCGTTTCTATGCTGTCCATCATAGAATAAAACTAGGGCTGTGTCGTTCATGAACGAACGAGTATAATTGAACGAATCACTCAAATGAACGAAGTGAGCCGGTCATTTTACTGAGCTGTTTTGGTTCAGTAGTACTGACACATAAAAATAAATTGAACGAAATGAACGACCGATGACCGAGCGCAATTGGCTCTTTTTTTTGTTTTGTTTTGCTTTTTCATCGTTCATGTGGGATTTTTTTTGTCATTTTCTCGTTTTCATTTGCCTTTTTATCTACTTTTAGTAACAGTGCTACCATTATGAATTTTTTAAACTGCTTTAACTTCTCACATACGTAATTAAGTTATTTTCGCTCCCGCTTTTTGACTTTTATTCATTGGCCATAGATTTATTTACCAGTAGAGACTTAATTGTGGCAAAATAAAAACACATCTTGAACACTTCTTAATGCTATTAATATTTTCCAAATTCCTTATTTTATGTCACACAAAAAAATACTTTAATATTGCAAAAAAAAATTTACTTGCTGTTTTTTTCATTGTGTTATTTTGTTTGTTTTGATCATTTTGCCAAAAAATAACAAAAACATTGAATTTGTCTCTTTTTATTGACCGAATCAACTGTTTGTTTTTTCATTTCGTTCTTTTTCTTGAAAAGAGCGGATGAACGAAATGAACGAACTCGTTCTTTTTTACAAAATGAACGAAAATGAGCGGTCACTTAAATGAACGATTTGGCACAGCTCTAAATAAAACTAATTATTATAAGAATGGATTTACACTGAAGAATTTTTCAGTAAATTATAGAGGGCAAAGACTCAGAAAAAATTATGTCACACGAAAAGGAAATCGTACTTTTTTTTAATCTGAAAACGTTCACCTGTTTTACTTAAGACACTTTTTACATAAAAAGAAAGTGCTTTGATTCACTGTACCTCAAGTCACAAATTACACAAATAAATATTTTGAAATTTAAAACTGTTTGTGGCTTGTGGCAGAACTTTCCTTCGTTCACTTCGCTAAACTATGCAGCATTTGTAAGACAAGGATATAAAATAACCAAACATTTGTTTAAAGTTTGAAAATATTTAAGCCATAAAAAAGAAATATAGGGTGTCATTTATATAATGATCTACTATTTTATTCGCAAAAATTTGAACACATTTACATTCTTTACAAGCGAAAATTTTTAACTTTGAAGGTCAGTACAGAGAGAAAATTTTTGTTATAGCAAATTTAAATGAAATGATTTCATGTATGAAAATTTCTTAATGATATGTTATGCATACAAAATAATGTTGGTTTCCAAAAGGTTGTACTCGTATGTATATTAATCAAATTTTCATACAAAATTTATTTTGTGAAGCTCCTGTGAATTAAAAAAAAACTTTAATCTTAACTGAACTACATGCTTATGGTAATAAAAATTGGTGTAATGATGAGATCCCACTATCGATGCAATGTACTGTTGGCTCACTGCCATAAGGTCATAAGTAAGAAACCAAAATGGCCATACTTCTCACTTAATTCCGGAATAAGTCTATATGCCTTTATAACCAATGCAGTCAATCAATTAGTGGCTTATTATGTATGACTTTATTGCAGTAAACCGAAGAAAGTCGTTACATTGCTTAAGTATTTAACACTACCAATTGTCCGCTTAAGTAAACTAAACTTGAAAAGCATCAGCAATAAATAGTAAATGTATCACTGGCAATAATTTTCTATAGAAAACATATCATTGACTACAATTTCCTATAGAATCTCTGATACTAGTTTTCTATAGAAATTTTATAACTAACGATAATTTTACAATAGAAAAATATAATATCGACCGCAGTTTTCGGTAGAAAATGTGTTACTGGTGATAATTTTCTTAAAAAAAAGCTTATCACTGACAACAACTTTTTATAGAAAATGCATGATTGACAAAATTTTCTTTAGAAATTGTATAAGTAGCTAGAATTTTCTAAGGAAAATTTATCACTGATGATAGTTTTTTTTTATAGAAAATATATCACTGATGATAATTTTCTGTAGAAAATATATCACTGAAAACAATTTTTAGCAGGGGAAAAAATCACTGACTATAATTGTCTATGGAAAATGTATCGCTGATGACAATTTTAATTATAAAAAACATATCATAGATGATGATTTTCCATAGAAAATTTATCACTAAAAATCATTTTCAATAGAAAATGTATCACTGACTATGATTATCTATAGAAAATGCAGAACTACTGGTAACCATGCATATTTTAATTATAGAAAACTTATCACCGATGATAATTTTCTATAGAAAATGTATCACTGATATTAATTTTCTATAGAAAATGAATTACTGAAATTAATTTTCTATAGAAAATGTATCACTGGCTAGAATTGTCTGTAGGAAATGTACAACTACTGATAATATTTGTATAGAATATACATATATTGCTGATCATAATTTTCTAAAGAAAATATATCACTGTCAATAATTTTTTAAAGGAAATGCTTCACTGACTATAATTGTCAATAGGAAATGTATCACTAATAACGGTTTCAATTATAAAAAACATATCATCGATGATAATTTTCTATAAAACATTCATCACTGAAAATAATTTTCTATAGAAATTTATCACTGACTATAATTCTATATAAGAAATGTATAACTACTGATAATTTTGAATAGAAAATATATCACTGATCATAATTTTCTATAGAAAATATATCACTGACAATAATTTTGTAACGGAAATGCTTCACTGACTATAATTGTCAATTGGAAATGTATCACTGATGACGGTTTTAATTATAAAAAACATGTCATCGATGATAATTTTCTATAAAAAATTCATCACTGAAAATAATTTTCTATAGAAATTTATCACTGACTATAATTCTATATAAGAAATGTATAACTACTGATAATTTTGAATAGAAAATATATCACTGATCATAATTTTCTATACAAAATTTATCACTGACAATAATTTTGTAACGGAAATGCTTCACTGACTATAATTGTCAATAGGAAATGTATCACTGATGACGGTTTCAATTATAAAAAACATATCATCGATGATATTTTTCTAAAAAAAATTCATCACAGAAAATAATTTTCTATACAAATGTATCACTGATTATAATTCTATATAAGAAATGTATAACTACTGATAATTTTGAATAGAAAATATATCACTGATCATAATTTTCTATAGAAAATTTATCACTGACAATAATTTTCTAAAGGGAATATTTCACTGACTGTAATTGTCTATAGACTATTTATGACTGATGCTAGTTTTAATTGTACAAAACACATCATCGATGATAATTTTCTATAGAAAATGTATCACTGAAAATAGTTTTTAACAGGCAAGTACCACTGACTATAACTGAGTATAGGAAATGTATAATTTCTGATAATCTTGAATAAAACATATATCACTGATGATAAGTTTCTATAGAAAATATATTACTGATAATAATGTGCCACTGACAAGGAATTGCTATAGGGAATGTATATAGGCTGATAATATTGAAAAGAAAGAAAATATTGAATATATCACTGATGATAAGTTTTTATAAAAAAAATATATCAATGCTTATAATTTTGCATAATTTATAAGTATATGTATTTTTCTATAGAATATACATTTACCTTTTCCACAGAAAATTTATTTAAAAAAAATTTTAACCCATTTTACCCTTCATTACATCATATTTTTTTCAAGAAAGTAAAATATCTTGTTACATCATATTACTTTTTCTCAGCAAAGAGAAATTGTTTTATGATTATTGTTTGCTTCACACACAAAAAAAAAACAAACAAAAAATATAATACAAATATTTTTATTTGATTACAATGTTAATTTCTTTTATTTATTTCTACAGGTACATAAATTTTATACACACTAATTAATTAGTTTCCCAAGAAAAATAAATAAATACTTGTTAAAGCTGCATTCTTATGTATCCTGGCATTAAACAAACCGCCCCAAGTGTGGCATGTGAGTGTCAACACTTACATACTATTTCTAACATGTGCGAGTGTTCCGATGAACTTTTCGTTTACATTTGAAGTTTTGCTCCCTTGCAGTAATACTCAGTGGGTAGAAACTTAAGTAAAGTTCAAAAACGTTAGATTTAATAAGATATTTTAAAAATGTTAAATTAAAATTGTCGTAAAAGGGACAGAAACTTTTATAATGTTGCAACATACTTTTAGATAAGCATACGCCTCGCAAAATATACTTAATGTTGTTTATAACTTTACAGTCAGTGAATTTATTTTTTACAAAAAATTATTGTCGACAATTCTTTTACAAAGTAGAATATCATATTAATTATCTGTTACTACGTTTATACACGCACTATTTGTAAATAAAAATATTTGCAAATAAATTAACTCACTGTTTATACGACATTGTAAATGTATTAAAACTTGGTAGCACTTCTATAGAAATATTACTTATGTTTACAAAAAAATAAAAATAAAAAATTGTGTAAATGTATAAAATAATAAATAATAATTTGTTTTATGGTCATTATTTTCTTTTATCAATGTTTTTTGTGCAATATTTATCAATTTATAGTTTTTTATTAGCAAACATTTGTAAGTGTGGCAACCTCAAGCATTTTATTTGCAAATAGTGTGTTAATCGTGAATAGTTTTCTGAATTAGTAAGTCGCCATAAAAACAACAATATGGCAACAATTTACAGTTGTATTTGCAAATGAGCCGTGCGTATAAACGTAGTATGTTTCTTCCTTCCGCTTGTGAAAATTATCATTAGTAGATAATACACTTTGTGTACAAAATCATTGGTGATATTTTTTTCTGTAGAAAACTGTCATTATCCATACGTTTTTAATAGGAAATCATAATTAGTGATAAATTTGAATTTTTCACAGTGAAAGATTTTCTGCAGAAGAATTATCATCGGTGACATAATTTAAATAAATTTTAATTTATAAAAAAATGCCTGTAGTCTTATACTTTCTATAGAAAATTATTATCAGTGATATATTTCTCATAGAATCATTAATCACACATTATCAATAGAAAATCATCATCAGTTATGAATTATCTAAACAAAATTATCACCAGTGATAAATTCTGTATAGAAAATTATCATCAGTAACATATTTGAAATACTAAAAAAAAGACAAAATCAGCAGTGGTATATTTTTTTTATAAAATAAAGTCGCCATCATTCTTTTGAAAATTATCGTCAGCGCGACAAGTTGTCTTTGCAAAAATTATCGTCAGCGGTAAATTTTCTTTGCAAAAATTGTCATTAGTGATACATACGATATTCGAAATCATCAGCAGTGACACATTATCATTTTCTATAGCAAAGTATCCATATATTTTCTATTCATACATTTTCTAATAGAAAGTAAGAGCCAATTCAATTTCACCAATTCTATTTTAACATCAATTCATATTTAAAATTCGTTTTTCAACTACTTTTCAATATGAATTGATTTTTAAATAGAATTGGTGAAATAGGCTGTAAGTCTTTCATTTAAAATAACTGACAGATTCGAGGCTGAGGAAACAAAGTACAGGCAAATCCCGGTATAACGAACGATATAATGTCAGGCCCATTCGTTATAACGAAAAATTCGTTATATCGCAAAGTTTTTTTAAGTGTTATTTCAATTATTATTATTGTAGACATGATACAATACAATAAAAAGAAGGAGGGCAATTTGTTTTCAAATAAGTTTCAAATACACACTAACGATATCACATTTTTTGCATTTACACTGCTACTGTAGATTTTGTTTAATATTTTGTTGCCGTTCGTTATACAGAGCACACACACACATTTATCAAAACATTCGCTATATAAAGGAGAATTAAATGTTAGAAATATATTTCTAGCAAGTTTTTGTTTTTTATTTTACTATTTTTTCTTCATCATTCGTTATATCCAGTATAAAATTAGGATATTATTCGTTTTATTGGATTTTCGTTAGAGCGAGATTCGCTATACCGAGATTTGCCTGTATATATGTTATTTTCGCTTATTATTTTTATCTGAAGGTTTACGAAAGTTCTCCCCTAGATTTATTCAATTAAACTATTTTTTTTGAGCTGTAGGTCTGTTTATATTTCGATTTATTAGTTCGATATTTCGTTAATCTTCGGTTAACCTCTTCAGCATATTTCTTAACCGAAGGTTAACAAAATATCGAACTAATAAATCAAAATATAAACAGACCTACAGCTCAAAAAAAATAGTTAATTGAATATATTAAAAAAGGACGAAAAATTAGACCAAAGAATTTCTCCTAGATTTAGAAATCATAACAAATTATTTATTTAGAGGGCTTAATACATAAATCCTTTGATTTGTTTCATATTCCAATTTTCATTAACTCATGCTTGATTCTGTTCACGCAGAAAGTTACATTGTCGATATTTCTACTGGAAGGGGGATTAAGCCGCAACTCGTTTTTGTTTTGATTAAAGACTTTATCTCACCACTAAGCTGCAGTGAAAAAAAAACTACGATACCCCATTTTATAGTAAAACGAAATATTCTAAAAAAACATACAGAAAAAATTTGTAGCAAAAAACTTTTCATTGAAATATTCTTAAAAAAATTATCTAATTTTTCATTAAAAAAATGTGGTCTAATATACATAACGTTACCTTAATATAGAAAGGTCCTAACTCATTACTTTTTTTAAATCGAGTTTTTTGTATATACATACTCGTATTTCGTTAGAAGAACATTAAAAAAAAATCTCGATTAAAAAATATAACAATTGAGGGCCTCTCTCTATTAAGGTAACGATATGTACATACAAATGCACATACATATACACATATAAAACTAGCAAAATAAAATTGAGAATTTAGTGCCATTTGCGAGTGGGATACTTAAATATTTCAGCGGAAAAGGAAATTGGCAGAGGAAGTAAACATTTAAAAATTTTTCACACATCACAACGATGATAATTAAGCCGACTGAGTTAAATACACGTGTTCTAGTTAAGTGTACAATTCTATAAAATGTTATAACTTAATAGTATTTATTTTTTACAGGCAGATAATTTGAAATTAAGAACATCGTTTTTGTACGATTTGATTGTTTGTGTGCTTGTTTCAAGGCTCCAGCTGGAGGTCATGTTGCCTAAGTGTTAAAATTTATGTTGAGTGAATATTTTCAATTCCAAAACAAATTACCAAGAAATCCTTTGCAACACGGTTTTAAATCGCTTATACTGAACACACCTTGTGTTATACTGCAATTTAAATTTCTCCTCCCCTAAAACCCAAGCGCTGAAGAAGAAGAAAAACATATCGTCGGCTTAGAGTGTAAACCTGCTAACTCACTTCCAGCAAATTTTACAGGAGAGCCAAAATACTGTTAACGGTTTCTATATAAAGCTTAAGAAACTAGGCTAATAAATTAAGTTTCTTCGACATATAGAGCTTCAAATTAAAATAAATATTTAAGCAAATCGATAAGGCGCCTATTGTTCTTTCGAATGGCATTAAAATGTCATATGCTATAAAAAGCGGTTTTAGCAGGTTTACACTCTACGCCGACGATCTAACAGATATTTGTTCAAGATAAAAAAAAAACAAACTACTAAATAACCAAAATACATACGAGTACATGCAGCATCCAAAGAACAATAAATTTTGTGTTTACACATACAAGCGGAAAAACGTTAAACCAAAAAATAAAAAATACAAAACTATTGTTTGTAAAAATGCTTGTATAATTTGGCAAAACATCAGATATTATTGTAAATTTATAAAAATTAGTAAACAGTTTTAACAGTGAAAGTATAAAAAAAGACAAAAAGAAAAACGTTGAACTTATACTAGGGCACTCCCAACATTGCTCAAATTAAAAAAACACACACACAATAAATTTGGGAAAAATTTTATAGTCGTAAATGAAGGATCAGACTCCGCCAGAGTAGAATCTAGCTCGGTTTGGTTGAACTGAAACCTTTCAAATGAAAGTACTGAGGTACATAATGGCGATCAATTTTCTCCATACAACACACATGTTTATCAGGTTGCCACTTTTGATCCAAGTAATTTTTCTCAGGCTACTGCCGCCTTAGTTGGGCTTGTTTTGGGACCGCCCTCGTAGCTCCAGTCTTACTTATTATGGTCAAGGGAAAAAATTTTAATTTTTTTTATAAGAATAATAAGCAATTTTTGAGGTAAAACTGCACTTTAGTACAAATTCCATTTGCTTAAATTTGTATTATAGTGCAGACTTTATCTTGTTCATAGCAGCTTTATTTTAGTACACATTTTAATTTAGTACAAAATTCATTTTACTACTAATTTATATTTAATAAAAATTTTATTTTAGTACAAATTTAATATTAATAATAATTAATAGTACAAATTTCTTTTTAGTACAAATTTCTTTTTAGTACAAATTTTATTTTAGTACAAATTTAATTTTACTAATAAATTATATAATACAAATTTTATTTTGGTAAAAATTTAATATTAGTACAAATTTTATTTAGTACAAACTTTATTTTAGTACAAATTTAATTTTACTAATAAATTATGTATATAAAATACAAATTTTATTTTAGTACAAATTTAATATTAGTACAAATTTAATTTTAGTACAAATTTTACTTTAGCACAAATTTAATTTTAGTACAAATTTCATTTCAGTACAAATTTTATTTTTGTACAAATTTCATTTTAGTACAAATTTTATTTTAGTACAAATTTCAGTTTTGGCACACTTTTATCATCAGACAGTATTATAAATTAAAAGAAAAATTTAATTAATTATTGTAGTTTTAAAAGTGAAAAAATTTAAAAATAGATAAAGAAGAAACCCCTTAAACTTATAGCTTATATTTAATTTATTCAGTTCTGGCTACACTTCAGACATTTTCGTACAAATTTCATTCTGTAAAACTTTTACGAGTATTTCAGTACTAATTTCATTTTGGGTTAGGTTAGGTTAGGTTGAAGTGAGGTGCAATTACGTTCTTGTCCGGGGACGTTCACATAAGCCAGTATAGGCCTGTAGTGCGCACTCATGTGAATTAAAACTCAGTATCAATTATGTAGTCCCCCAAACTTTTCCAGTCCATACCTTTAAGGTGGATAATTTCCGCTAAGGTGTTATCTCCAAAATAACAGGATCTCGGCTGAGTGAAAGCTGGACAATGACAAAGAAAGTGCTAAAATTGTTTCCATGTCCTCCATGCAAACCCAGCATTCATTGTTATCTGGGGCTTCCTTCAATCCGGTACAAATGTTAACGTAAGTTAGGGTGTTCCGTTAAGATGCCTGTCAAATTTACTAGCTCGGAGTTTGGTTAGTTTCAACAGCCCCCTTGTTTTGTCTTCTTCCGGGTCGCCTCATAAAACCTTGGTTAGATTAGTCCATCGTGTGCTGTCTTCGCTGCCTTGAAAGGCTTTGCATTAATTAGAGTTACTGTCTTTAAATGTTCTGGCCTTGAGCACCAGTTCATTTGCACGTTCATTTCTTACTACCACGTAGTAGGCCGGCACCCATGCAAGATGAATTTTACCAACATATTCTTGCAATCTAAAACGGTCATAGAGGTTACTCTTTCAGTTGCGATTGCCCTAATTGCCGATTTGCTGTCAGTAATATGACAGCGAATCTGACACACACACTGATCCATTTTAAGAACTCCGCGATCACACGGACTTTCGTCTGCAATACTGTATAAGCCGGTCAGGTAAGCCGAGGTTCTACTATGAAGAAACCTAGGCCCGTCTTTTGCCCTAGATTCGAGCCATGCGGGTATCAGGAAGCTCACACGGCTGTTTGTTCTAAGGTTCTATGGACTCAGGAGTGATTTTCCAGTATCAGAACTTCATTTCAGTACAATTTTTCTATTTTTTTCCAAATTTAATTAAATCAAATCTTTTAAATTAAATTTGAAAACAGAAATAGAGAGCGAAAAATATACACACTTTTCTTTATCTAATTAAAATTTATTTATCACAAAACATATGTATACGAGGTAAATACAGCACACGCCGCTACGCAGTTTTTTGGTTTGGCATAAATGTCATCATTTTAATATACGAGTATGTACAATAAAATTATTTTTTTTTGCAGATTATGGAATAATATGGAATGCAATTACCTACATTAATTGAATATTTGTTTATATTATTTTGTATAAATGAAAAATGATATTTCATTTATACTTATACAAGGTGTCTTCAAATTAATGTCATAATTTGAATTTTATAAATGAAAAGCAAATACATAAATAAGTAACAACAATTCCACGTTGTTGAGCTACGTATCGCTCCATGTGTTATTGATAGATAATTCTCTATACATAAACATACATACATATGTATGTATGTATCGAAATCATATATGTTAAGGCGCAGTGACATTTGGCGCCATCTGCAACAATGGCAGCCAATTCAAATTATGACATTAATTTTAAGCCACCTTATAAATGAAAAATGAAATAAATTAAAACAATAAAAATACACATTCAATATAATTGCTTTCGAATTTATTTCATAATGTGCAAAAAAAGTAAAGAAAATGTTATTGTATATTAAAATTATGACATTTATGACAAACAAAAGAAAAACGTGTGCTGTATTTTCTGCAGAGAAATTATTACATACACATATGTATCATCACACACACACACACATCCTTATTAAAAATTTAAGTTAATAAAAAAAATTGCCGATTTCATTTCCTTATGATCAATAAAAGGCTTAAGGTTATAAAATTAATTTACTTATTAAGGGTGCGACAACCCTCGCGTGAAACCCTGTGCTGGTGTTATGTCACGAACTTTTGAAAATTGAGAGCTTTTAATAAGTAAACTTATTATGTGTGGTTTTATGATTATTTGTTGTGGGGGAATAAAAAAAAAACTTATTTTGTTTGCAGAGTTAATCCTCATATCGTTCTTTAAAGTGTGTAAAATTATCACATCTATGCAAGTGTTTACTCAAATCTTGAGAGAAAAATTAAATTTTGGTTTTCCATTAAGTAAATTGAAGACTTTAAACTCTGGCAAACTGGTATTTTTACTTATGACGTTGTTTTAGTAAATGAGCGATTTGTATAATAAATTCCCAGTTGGCCAAATCGTCACCGACGACATTGTTTTCGACGATTAGTGTACGATATGTCGCCTGTCGATTAGGTTTTCTAATCGACAATTTAAAGGAAATCGTCGTGTATGACTATCTGAGCGACAATGTCCCTCGTTTTGTCTTCAATAAAGTCGTGTGTTGACGACAATCTGAGCGACAGTGCCATAAGTTTTGTAGTCAATAAAGCCTTGTTGACGACAATCTGAGCGACAGTTGCATACATTTTGTCTTGAATAAAACTTTGTTGATTATAATCTGAGCGACATTGTCGCTCATCTTGTCTTGTGTGAGCTCGCCGCCATTTGTACGAAAATTTCGTCGACGATTTGTATGGAGATGTTTTCAATATGTCTTCTACGATTTACCATTGTCTTGCAACCGTCGTCAAATGTGTCTTAAAGACGTTGTCAATTATGTTGCAATATCTCATTTCACATACATGCACCCATATACACATCCATATGCACGAGTACATTTGTGGTAGTATATTTATTTCAATGTCTTCTAACACTTTCTAGCGAAAATACTCGTATCGTTTTCAGAAGGACATGAACTGTAAAATTTAACATAAATTTTTACCATTTTTAAATTGGGTGTCAACTACTGATAGTAAATATTTTATTTTTATTTGTTGTTTCCTTTATGTTTTCTTCACCAATTTGATTTTATTTTATCAAGAGCTCGTTAAACTGAACTATGACTTCCATTTTATATTTTTTTTATATTTTCTCTCACTCAAATTTCACAATAAAAACCATTTTTATATTTTATTATTGTTATTTTTAAGAAAAATTACACATTTTAACATTTAACTTTTGTTTTGTGTTATGTCAGAAATTTCCATAAATTACTGTTGGACAATATTCTGTACCGCAAATTTTCAGCAGCCAGAAAATTAAATGAGTGGATTCATGTACGAGTATAATGAAAAGATGTTAAAAAATGTTTACGATTATATATTGTGGAGACATTCGTCTAAGTGTAATTTATGGAGTTTTTAAATTTCAAATGGAAAAATCATTAAAATTTCATGAAAATTTAGCTTCGATACACTGCAACTCAGAAATTTTATGGCATTTACAACAAACTGTAATTCACTTCAATCGAACCATCCTTTTTATCTAGATGTCAATTTAAATAGAAGTATAAATTAAAAAGCCCAAATGTACCAAATGCAAACTGGAGATTGTCCAAAATAAAAAAAAAAACATATTATCAGCCCAATTATGAATATTCCCTCGGAATTGAATTCTTGAGAAAAAAAATTCCTCCAATCAATCACAAATTCCTTGGAAACAAAAATAGCAATAAGTGGCATCACCGCAACGTCCAAGCCAGTTTATTGATATTTTTCCAAAATTATTGAAATTCAACAACTTGAAAAAATATGTAAAAGTTTTTCGAAGCATAAAAACTATAAAATACTGGATGGTACTATTGATTGCGCACGGAAAGGAAAATTCAACAGAAATAAATATCGATCGATATGCAAATTGCAATTATTCATTCTTTAGGGTATACGCTTCACGCAAAATTGATTTAACGTCCTTGTTTCTATTAATTCTGAGGTGTTATAATATCAGCTGTTATTAGAAGGCACTTTTAATGCACGCCTTTAAGGCTCAGTTAGCCGACTGTAATGTAATGTAACTGCAACGACAGGAAACAGCTGATCGATATTTTTATATGAAAAGCATGTTACGTTACATTACATCTCTATAATCATTTTCTTTACTTTTTACATATAATATCGATCGGCTGTTTCCTACCGTTGCAATTACATTACATTACAGTCGGCTAACTGAGCCTTAAGTTGGAATAAAGAAAATTGAATACATGTTAAAGTCAAAGAAAAAATATGTATTCTTGTAAAAGTAAAACAGACAAAATAAATTAAAATTAATTTTCATTATTTAAATTTTAACAGTCTAATTCATAAAAAATATTTTAGGTTTATTACAGGTTTATTTGACAAATTTCCCATAGAATAGTAGTAGAAATAGTGCGGAAACAATAGTATGGTAACACCGTCGCTGTGAAGATCATACCGCAACTGCGGAAAAAACCCGCAGCAACGGAATGAATAATAGCAAATTTTGCTTCCGCACAAAGTACGCTTTCCGCAATAACGGAACGAAATTAATAATTAGAACCGATATTTGATTTATATTAATTTTGTTTTAATGGAGTATTAATTATGTTTTATTTTTTCACGCGGGAATTTTTTCATTCTCACATTTGAGAAAAAACAAATTCATAGTAGGAGAAAAGGGAAAAGTGAAAAAACTCGCGCAGAATTTTTGTTGATTTTTTGAGCTGCATATTTTGCGTGTTCAGTATAAAATATAAAATTTCAACATTCCTTGAGTAAAAATTTCTAAAAAGTTTCTAACAGTTTAATGCGCTATTCCAGAAAAAAATGCCCAAAGCGTTAACCCGAAATTTGCATGCACAAATCTCCCAAACTAAGAACTCTGTTGCTTGCCATCTGAGAACTTTGGCAAGTTATGTATGAAGTTTTGGTGAAAAAGAACATGATTAAAAAAGAAGCAATAGATTGTGTAGTTCATGACATTTTATACTTCAAAATAAATTGATAAAAAAAAACAAAGATAATAAATCATGTTGGAGATTTTACAACTGCTCAACGTTTTAGAAAGTGAAATATTACAAGAAAACAAATTATAATAACATTTCATGTTATATAAATTAAAATAAAAAAAAGTATTTGCTTTTTACTTAAAATTTTGTTTTAAAATTCAAAACTCTTGCAGCCTTATTTATAAAAATATATTAAGGTTTTATAAAGGGTTTATAAAAAATATTTTCATACAAAAATGTTTCGTATTAAAACTTTATAAATCCTTAATAACTTTTATACGATGAGTAAGGCTGTTAGAAGGCCTTATGCATTTAGCTTTCTATTCTATAATTTTGCGCTTTAAAAAAATTTCTAAGTAAAAAACAAATACTTTTTTTAATTCATACTGTCCATTTTATAAATTAAAAATATTTATAAATAAATATGTATACTGAAGTACATTTATTCGACCTTAAATCTAAAATGTATGCATATGAAGAGTTTTGGTTTGAGGTCTACTGATGGGTTTGTTAAGGGCAAACGAAATTCAAAAGAGACAAAAACTGATCAGAAAAATATTTATTATTTTATAACAATTATCTGGAAGAAACATTTTTTTGCATTATTACTTCTAACAATTATTTTTTCTTTTTACGTTTATAAAGGGTCCGCCAGATAACTTTTTTTTTTGAAAATTAATTAATTAAATTTTTTTTTTATTTGAAAGTACAATCCTTCCGGTTAATAATGAAAAATAATTTCATTCAAATGGCTGCCTCGGCTGGCCATGCAGTAGCTTATACGATCGGTCCAATTTTTAAGCACATTATCGATTGTGTGCAGCTGTATTTCACCAATCGCTTCACGAATATTGTCCTTTAAAGCGACAATTGTCTCTGGCTTGTCGGCGTAACACTTATCTTTGACGGCACCCCACAAATAATAGTCCAACGGTGTCAAATCGCAGCTCCGAGGTGGCCAAACGACATCAGCTCTGCGGCTGATAATGCGATCTTCAAAAACAGGGCGCAAAACATCGAGTGTAGCTTCGGCTGTGTAGCACGTAGCGCCATCCTGTTGAAATCAAATGTTGCCAATATCCTCCTCTTAAATTTTTGTGAACAAAAATTCGTTCAACATGGCCCGATAACGATCGCCATTGACTGTAACGGCCACTCCTTGCTCATTGGCCCAATTATGCCTCTGGACAAAAATCCGCACCAAACAGTGACTCGTTTTGGGTGCGTCGGCTTTTCAATGTATGCGTGCGGGTTTTCTGTGCCACAAATGCGACTTGGCGGGTATGTTGCTTGTTTACATACCCGCCAAGATCTAAATGAGCTTCATCTGAAAAGATGATTGTTTTTGGCAAAATCGGCATCTTCTGTAAGTCGATCGCAGGCAATATTTCCCAGCATTGTTCAAGCGTATACACAACCATATTCGTTCAGCGGAAGGATAAAACTAATTATTCACGAAACAAGCACTAGCACTTTAAATAACTATTTGTGAGAAAACCCCTTTTTTTTATCACAAATTCTATTTTCCAATGAATACTCTTTTTATCTTATTCGATGTTATTTAGTTTTGGGAAAACTTTTTACATCAACTAACAGCTATTTTTCCATGAATATTTAAAAAAATATCTAAAGAAGTTTTAGCGAAAAAATTGTTTTAACTTTATTTTTCCATGAATTTTTTCTTTAAGTAATAGTCTTTTGGGAAAAAATTGTTTTACATTTGCTCCATCACTTATTTTTCCATGAATATATTTTTGTGTAGTTATATTTGAGAAAATTGTTTTATTAAAAAAATGAAGTATTTGTAGACAAAGAGTAAGCCATTAATTTTTGGATGTTTATAGGCAAAAAATATAAATTTTTGTGATTTTATAAAATCACTTTTTGTGCAGGTGAATTTTTTTCTAAAAAAGCAAAGGTTTTGCTTTAATATTTCCACAACGCCTTAAATGCGCTAAATTATTTTTTAAATTGTTTTTCTAAGCTCGATCGGAAGGTATTAAATGTCGCTGTAAATTGGTTGGATACAGTTTCCTGATCGGTTTTCAAATTCTATAATAGTTACGGATTCTGATAACTCGTATACCTTCATACGCTTTTGAAACTATATATATATATAACTCTAGATTTTAAGATATTCACTTCTTGCCACACCCGAAATGACGTGATTTTTTGTTTTAATTTTTTTTAATCAATTGTCCCGCCATTTTAAGTCCGTTCAGGACATACTTCACATTCTTTCTTAATGTTTGGACTATAACTGAACTGTTATTCTCGGTATGGATCTAGTTTTCTATGTTGTGTGTTCAAACGCAAGCACAGAAAAAACTAATGTGCAGTTTCCACAATTAAATTCAGGCAGACGACTCGTGTAAAAATTTTTTATGAAAATCACTCAATAAAATGAGTGCTTTCCATATAAATTTTATATTGAAGTTTACCGCCTGGGTTGTAGAAAAAGGGGGTAAATTTAATTTTCAGTAACCAATTTCATTGAATTAGTAAATATTTTGTATGAATGCGGTCCTACAAATAATTTTGTCAACATTTAAATTTAACAGAGTTCGGCTGTTATTTAAGTGTGTTGGTGTTTATCATGCTGTTGTTCTTTTGTTGTTGATTATTTTGATTGATCATGTTGTATAAGAACATGAAAATGCGGACAAGCAGCCAACAAACTTCGTGGCCTATAATTTTTTTTTGCAACAAACAGTAACAATATTATTTGAAACTAAATTTTATTTCAAACAAACATTTGTTTAAAATTTTGTTAGGAATAATTTTCTCTGTGAAAGAAGGAAATACCAATTGTTTGTGACGAAGTCGGCGTTGCCAGATTTATGCTAATTCTCCATAAAAAACAGCTGTTGCAAGATATTAAAAGTTTCCATAAATTTTAGTGCTTGAAATAGCATTCATTTCAATTTACTTGCTATAAACAGAACTTCAACATTTTCAACATTTGTCAAAGTATATTGAAAGCACAAAGCAGATAAAATAAATATGTATCTTGGAAATTTATAGTAGCATACAATCATAATTTTAATAAGAACAATTGTGACATTTGTTTTACTTTATCAAAATTCTAATGAAAGCATACTTCAGGTTAGAAAAAATCACTTAAATATACTTATGGATACAGTATACAGTAAATAAAACTGCTTGTTAAACGAATTTACATATTTATGAAAGCTTTTATGGCTTGTTTGAGTGCTACTTAACAACAATTTAGATAAATGTGTGTAAATGTGTACTAAAATATTTTAATTTATGGAGCTTATGACTGTATGTATGTATTTTATTTTATGCAAATTTTTGTCTATAATTAGGGAGTTCTCATTGATAATTTTTGTTGATTAATGACTGCTTTGATGATTAGCACTAAAAGGTAGAAAACGAGCAAAGCACACTTTATTGAGCGATAATTTGTTGCAAAAACTTTGAATGTCAATAAAAATCTATATATAAACTTTAGGTGTTAAGAATAAATTAAATAAGTGCCTGCCACCCCTTCTACAAAATAATAAAATCTTTTCTTTACAGTACACAAAAAAGTAATATGAATAATTTTGCAATATCAATTAAAAAATTAATTAAATTTTCACCCATAAACATTGTGATGATATCAATTAAGTTTTTCCTTTCAAATTAATGAATACAATTAAAAATTTAATTGATTTAATTAAATTCATAATTGAAAACATTAATTGGTGAATACTTTTTTCAGTGTAAATATTTTTTTCAAATAAATAAATTCATCCAATTACTAAATGCATTTCTTCCTTACGTCAAATTTGTATCGTAGCAAGATGGTAATAACAAAATAAAATAGTAGTACAATGTAAAGGGTGTTTTTTATTGAGGTATAGAACTTTAAGTTGGCATCACTTTTTTAACTGGCGGCCATTTTGTCAGCTGTCAAGTGATTAATATTTAGTTTGGTTTGCCATTTCATCATGAACAGGTTGACAAAAGAACAACGCTTGTAAATCGTGCAAATTTATTTCGAAAATAATGGTTCAGTTCGCGAAGTTTACCGCAAGCTCCGTCCATTTTATGGTCGACATAATCGTCCATCAGAGCAATTAATTCGGTTAACCGGTCAATTGGCCACCAAGATCGTGTGATTTGACACCATTGGATTATTTTCTTTGGGGATATGTGAAGTCGCTCGTCTACGCCAACAAATCAGAAACGTTAGGGGACTTGGAAGCCAACATTCGTGGCGTTATTGCCAACATACGGCCCCATATGCTCGAAAAAGTGGTTGAAAATTGGACCTGTAGAATTGGCTTTATTCGAGCCAGCCGCGGCGGCCACATGCCCGAAATCATATTTAAACGTTAATGGCATAAAATTATCCTTCCAATAAAGCCAAATTGATGGACATTAAAACGATTTTCTTGTGTTTTATTTCAATTCGAAGTTCTATACCTCTAAAAAAACACCCTATATATCTTTTATAACGAACTCCGAGGGATCGGGGATTTTTTTTTCGTTATACACAGAAAAAAATATTCCTGCAAAAAAGAACAACCAAATATCAACTAAAAATGTATTTAAGTCAATTAAACTTTTGTTTAAAAATTTAACTAATTACAAACTTTAATTGACTTAATTATAATTTTAATTGATTTAATTTAATTAATTTTTGGTTTTATTTTCAATTAAAAGTTGTTTATTATAGCAGGTATATTTTTTTCTGTGTAGGCGAAGTTCACTATAACCGGAGTAAATCATAAACAAAATAATGCAAAAAAAAAAACTTTTTTTTTTAAACATATACATATATCTCCACTAATCTTAGAAAAAAATAAAAAACTAACAATCACTTCTGTAACTTAAAAATAAATTTTTGAGTTGAGAGAACTGCTCCTTAAAAAACACCAGACAATAATCTGCAATTTGTTTTACATGCAGGACTGAGTGGAAAAAAAAAGAGTTCGCTGTAAGCGAAAATACGCTATAGAAGGAGTAGACGCGATAAGCATTTTAATTTATATGAAATACTAAGCTAATTTTTTGCAACCGAAGAAGTTGATCATTATACGCAATAATTCGTTATAACCAAACTTTACAGTAGATAATATTTTACTTTATTATTTATGCTTAACGCCAGGCCGTGTCATTACAAAATCTGCAGTGGTAAAGGTAGGATCACACGATTGACGCAATGTAGCAATTATTGCTCCATTTTATATGCCAATCGTGTTATTTCACAATTTTTTGTCCCATACGACAATCGAGAACAATATTGTGGTGATTTGACGCAATCAAATGCAACTCTGGTGCGGCAATCGTGTGAACGATTGATAGACAACCATGCCCCAATAAAAATGCGCCAATATTTATTGTGTTCTCAAGCGGCAATCAAAGAAGCCAATACGCGACAATTTTTGAAGTGTTTTCGTAAGTACTGTAAACTTCAACTTATTTTATGTATAATTATAACTTATTTGAAACGTTAACATGGAACTGTGATCCAATCTTTAACCCATATATTTAGCTTTTATTCGTTTAAAAGAACGAAAATCGCCTCTTGCTTTGTATATTTAATGAGCACAAAATATACAAAGCAGAGGCAATTTTATTTCTTTTAAACGAATAAAACATTTTCACGTACAAAATAAAACAGAAAAAAAGTATTTCTTTTTAAAAGAAAACTATTTGCACGTAAAACAAAACAAACTAAAAACTACCACGACAGCTGTTTGTTTGTGTTGCCGCAAGTTAGACCAATCGTATGACTAGGATGCGGCAATTATTGCCACAAATTCATACTTCGAAAATTTGTGGCAATCAAAATTTTTAAAAAGTGGGGCAACGTATTGATTGGGACAATTCTATTATTGTGCACCAATTCACCACAATAAAAATTGGGTCAGATTGATGTATTTGCGGCAATCGTGTGATCCTACCTTAAGCAAAAATTACTTTAAATCGATTTGTTAAAAATACATTAAACAGAAAATAAATGTTAATGGGCGTGGCTACACCCATTTTTCAAAAACAAGAAAGTGCCATTAAGAGCGCCCGAAGCATGTGCTAAATTTTAGGGTTATAGGGGCACCCTCCATGGACACTTGGGAGAATATACATATATGTCCGTTGGCCCAACCACCCAAATGGCGAAGGTTAAAGCATCACAGAAAGTGACGTTTTAAAACACACATGTCGCCTATTTAATATTAATAGTAATATTAGTAGTACAATAATCCATTAGCTTTTCTATCATAACATTTTGTACTGAAAGTGGGCGATAAATTGAATTCATAAAAGATATGATAATGTTAATGAATGCATAAAAAATACACTTCTTTTTTATGATTAATTAATACGAGCAAATTTTACAGATTAATTTATTTGTAACTTTGGCACTTTACCTGATATTTCTCTTTTATCAGCAGCATGAAAAATAATAATTTATTGCTTTCTATTATGCCACAAGCGGGAGTGTGAGTCATGGCAAAATATTAATTTTATAGTTAACACAAAGCACTTTTATGTATTTAATTTTTTTTTTTAAATAGAGTCCAATTTCGCAACTGACTTTTGGAAGTATGTACACGCATGTTACTAACGAGTGGTTTTTCGTTTACTGGAAGCGACAAACATACTCGTAGATCGCTTTTTAAAATAATTTTCTACTGTGCAGGGCGTCATCAGAGACCACAACTGCTTGTAACACAAATGAAAACTGTGTGAGATTTGTTGTGACCAATTAAAAACATGGTGAAGGTTTTTTTAAATAAAATAAAACGTATAAAACAGGCACCTCTAATTCTACATAATAACCATCACACTTTTCAATGCAGGTCAACATTGTCTGAGTGATGTAAGTGATGTAAGAAATGTTAAGCACCATACAAAACTGTATATTTGTAGGGTATTTGGTGATAACGCAAATACGACCATACTTTTAAGATTATACCCACACCAACCAAAATTTGACATTTGACTAAGTTAACAAACAAAATTCAGCTCGCTTAGGGTAAATAAATGAGTCAATGATTACATGTCTTTTATTTTTAAATACTATTTAAACACAAAAATGTATTTTTTTCACCGCAAAATTAAATGAAACTTAAATAGCAGCCATTAAGCACTTAAGTTCTGTTTAAGTTTTACAAACACACCATATGATTTGTGATTGTTTTAGGGAATTCACAATGATTATATTAAAATTTTAATGTGGCAACATTGTGCCATCT
Source organism: Nowickia ferox (assembly GCA_936439885.1). Taxonomy (NCBI): domain Eukaryota; kingdom Metazoa; phylum Arthropoda; class Insecta; order Diptera; family Tachinidae; genus Nowickia; species Nowickia ferox. The sequence goes on along the minus strand of OW387027.1, from coordinate 8,504,897 downwards.
TAATTTTTTATTGTGAGCAGGCAACGATACAAATATACATACTGTTTATATCAAAGTCAGGCAAACACACATATGTACGTCTTTATATTATTTATATATTAGTGTATAATATGAGAGATGGAGAGTAAAATGCATGTTTGCACGAATGCTTATGAGAGACTGAATTATTTTCTTCCGAACGTATTAAAATAACAACATTTTTTAAATTAAAAATTATTGTTGGATAAATTTTTCAAAATAACTTTTGTTTTGCAAAAAATACAAATATTTTTTCATCAACTACAGCTGCGCTGACCGTTTTAATATGTTTAGTTTAACATTACCATATTGCCATATCGAAAATGACATGCTTTTTATACTTTTAAATTTGCCACCAGGTAAAAAATTTGATTTACATACAAACAAAAACAACAAACTTGCCAGACCATATTAAAGTATTAAAGTTGAAACGTTGCAATATTAAGACACATTTTAAAATGCTATTGTGAACTCCCTATGTGTGTGTTTATTGAAAACATGTATATGAATATCATGTGGTCGTATTAAAAAGAATTTCGTTTAGTTTTAGCAAATATATAACAAATACAACACACATGTAGTTTCATATCATGAAATAGATAAATAGAAAAATGCATTCTGGTGCATTTTTTTTTCATAGAATGTAAATAGCAAATTTCCTTTTTTACACATGGATAAGCCAACTTTATTATTTATGTTGAACAGCTGTTTTTCTTTTTTGGAAAGCTTTCCATAGTACATATTTGGGAATCTTGTAGTGCTACCGTACTTTTAACCATTGAAACAATTAAAGTGTATTTAAGTCAGAGATAAGCAAAAGGCCGCTTGTGGGCACTTCGTTATGCTCTTTTTTACACATACATTCGTACAAGCATGCATTTTACTCTCTTTTATGTTATATATGTACGAGTATGTGTTTGCCTGACTTTGATTTAAATCAGGGTACCGCACGCACATACGAGTACTCTCATACTTTATGCTTGTTCTAGTTGATTGGTTTTGAGTAGTAATTTATTTCCACTCTTTGCACTGAAATAAATTTTTGTGCACTTTTCTTAACCCTTTAGTAACGAGTGCACTTGAAAAACATTCCATCCTCGAATAGACGGCAACGTTTGACAATTGAAAATCAATCACAAATGATGATTTTCTTTTTAAAAAACGGGCAGGTAATTTTTCAATATCAGATTCTTAAAAATCTTCAACCATCTTTTTATAAATCGGTTCATTTTAGTTTTAAAACTAATTCTTTTCTCAGCTCAGCTTCCGCGAAGTAATTTTCGGCAAAACAAGCATACTCCCATTCAACATTAAACATTTCTTCTAGCGCTCGTTAGTAACAAACGACTACACATACAAACTCTCAAACAAGATTAAATAATTTTATTTGCTCCTGCTCTCTTCGTTGTTGTTGTAGCAACCGCACGCGTGCGGCTCTGATTTCAATACATTTTAATACGCACACATATACAAATATTTTCCGTAACACATCGAAATATTCATATCTCCTCCATTTTGTTTTGATATGTTTGAACAAATTATCCGTAAGTCAAGGTATAGATGTAAATTTTTCCTATTTTGCTACGTTCACATATACATAAGTATATAAATCAGTAGATAAGTATGCTTATGTTGTCTTTATTTGCCAGATTTAACTACGCGTATCAAAAGACTGACAAAATTTAAAAGTGTCATTTAATCAATTTATGATAATGAGTGAACAATTAAACTCATTGTCTATAGATATTTAATTTAATTATAATTACAAAGCAGCAAAGTATAGAAGAACTATAATATTTGTTGGCATTAAGTTTTCAACAAGAGTTAAAACTACAAAGAAAATAAAATTACAATTAAACTAACAAAAGAGTTAAGAAAGTAAAAAAAAAACGCTTTCTTATTCAGATCTTTAAGTGCTTAAGTAGTTTATTAATGGCTTTTTACACATTATGCAGGGGGTGGGGGGCGAAAAGTGAATTTAATGTCACCCACTAGCGATAAGAAAATTAAATTTTCTTATAAGACAGTGTAGTGTACGAGTACTGGCAAAGAATTGAAATAATATGCTGGAAACATTCATTATTATCAAGATTTAATATTTATATAATATTAAATAATTTCATTGTGGCTGTCTATTGCGATATGAAGGGGTGGGCAGTAGGTGTAGCTTGTATTTCAACAAGCGAACTCACAAGAAAACATGTGAAAACGATATGGAAGCCAGAACATAGACGAGTGTGCTAATCGTGAATAGTTTTCGTGCGTTAGTAAGTCGCCATAAAACAATTATATGGCAACAATTTACAGTTTTATTTGCAAATAAGTCGTGCGTATAAACGTAGTACAAACTACAGCAACATTATCTGCAATCAGAATAGTTAAATTAATTGAAAAATTTTTTTTAATTGAAATTTTCAAAACAATCTGCATACTGTTCTTGAGATAACTTTCGTTCGACAACTTTATATTGAAAACTCTTTAGTTTGTCAAATAAATATGTTTTCTCCTTTTATAAAAACAAGCAGCAATTAGATTAACTGTAGACACGAATGCTGAAAATGTTTAGATGAACTCACAAGATTTTTTTTTCTGTTGCCGTTTCCTTAACTATTTTCGCAATAATAAAATTGTAGAAAATTTGATGGAAATTAATCCAAACGTAGCTGTCCTGTGACTTGAGAAAATGGTAGTGTTACCAAAAGTAGGGAGTAGTGTACGATATAATACATCCCGAAAATGGTAAATGCTTACATATGCAACATTTACGGGATGTATCGTTTTAATCTTTAGTCAATTTAAATGGGGCTTTTGTCTAGTATTGTAGATGTCAAGCGCACTGAACAAGTTCGATGTGGTTGTATACTGGGGTCTAATCGTCTCTTTCGATAACGAGCTGATTCGATCACGTTTTTCAGTTTGAGATTATGGCATTCGCTGTCGTACAATGTACTAATATGGTTCGATATCGAATGCCATAATTTCAAACTGAAAAAACGTGATCGAATCAGCTCGTTATCGAAAGCAACGATTACGCCCCTGGACCTATCAAATAGTATAAATATAATGTTATTTGTTCCCTCTAATGAGACCGCCAAGTCAATCTGGAACCAGTCCCGTAACCATACTTACATATTAATCTAAGCTTAGCTAGTATTTATTATTTTGAAATATGAGTGCCCCTCTGGTCGAGTGTAAAGTGTGTCAGACTGTCACGACAAAGATTATCAGTTCGAATCGCAAAAAAAAACTTTAATTAAAAATAAAATATAATTGCATTTGCAATAATAAAAAAATTTATAAGTTTTCATTGTTACAGTTAAATGTCGAAATGATATTTATAATTTTCCATTTCCTGCAGTGAAGCTACCGACGATGCTGCCTAACCACGCACTACAGTATGCAGTCACTTTGAGTACATGTCTGTATGTATTTCTCATGGACGATTAGCGACGACTTTAGAAAATTTCCACAATTAAAATTCTTTGTTAACGAGGGTAGTGAATATAACAATAGCCCAAACAACAGCCCAATTCGTGTATAAAATTTTACAATGATAAATAACCATCAGGTTGTCCCAAATTTATTTAAAAAAAGTCACGTTTTCACTGGTGAGAAATCTAAAGAATTTAATAAATACTCCAATACTTCTTTTTATATAATTTCTTACATATTTTGCTGTTTATTTAATTATGTACAATTGTAGATAACAAAATGAAGATGATAATTACATACAAACACACACAAAATTCTTTAGCTTTCATTCATAATTCGTTGCGTATGAGCAATAAGAAATTTTAATGGCAAATATTACTTATACGCACCCATCGCATTCACAAACATTTCACAGATATTATTCCAATTTATCCCAGCGGGAAAAGTGGCCATTGATTTCGTATGTACACAATGGGAGAAATAATATATTATTTTCTAAAGCAAGAAAATGCATTCCTTTGGAAGCGAGTGGCTAATGTGATCAGACACATTAATTACGCATTCATTACCACGTGCATTACCATAATGTATTTTTGTCCGCTGATTACGAAAATGTCTGTATTATTTTTCTAGCGCCTCTAGTTTTACACAGAGTGTGCATTATTGCCCTAATTCAGTAAGAAGATTTAGGACGTTTTTGTTTGAAAATACTTCTGAGTTCTTGTTTTTGAATTCACTAAATTATTTTCTTCAAAAATGGTTGTTGTCTTTGATAATGAAAAATAAAACTATTATTGCCATGTTTTTAAAACATAAAAATAAAATGAAAGTATTATACAATAGTTTGAAAAATATTTGAAAAAATAAGTGTTGAATATAATGTTTAGAGCAAAATCATAAAGCAAATACACGAACCTTCTAGCATGGACAATAAATAATAATTGTTCTAAAGAATCACAACTGCGGCTTATTTTCGTCTATAGACAAGACGATACAATCGTCGAACAGAATTAGGGCATATATTAAAAAAAAATACCCCACATTTTACTTTTCTTACCCCACACATAGAAATTATTTTTTATAATATGACGTCCTTGATTTTAAATCAAGATACGCTGTGATTACATTCTAATAATTTTGTATTCAAAACTAAATTTTTCTGTAAAATTATTTATTTTTTATTTCGTAGTAGCTGCAAAATAACACAAATATATTATGGAGTAGTCCATGCAACATTTTTTATACGTAATAATTGAATTAATTACTTGTAAATTGACAAGTGTAAGATAAAAGATTATTATTTTTTGGATGGAGTGAGAAAAGAAAAATTTAAAGTATTTTTATTAATATAATGAACAATATCTCTGAAACTAGAGGCGCTAGAAAAATAAGAAAGCGAATGAAAGGACACATAAGGATCAGTTAAACAAAAACAAATTTAAGGACTAAGCTATTCTGATATACGAGTACTCATCAATGTGACTTTACTCAAATGAAAGAGACTTTCATGGAGATTAATAATACAGTAAGTATTAAAAAATTTTGAGGATCATTCGTGAAATATTAAGCGAATTATAGAAAAAGTGGTGTAAATTAAGGAAGTCACTATATCTTTAAATCTAGAAGTGCTGGAGAAAACCTAATGATACCATCATAATCAGTAGATAGAAATACATTTTTATTTAAACAACAAAACCACTGTTCACTGTTGTGCTATCAAATCAGAATACTTTATTTACTCAACTCTGATATTAAGAGCTTTAAAAGACACAATGTTACATTATTCTCTGCTGGAACACCACAATGTTAACTTCGCTGTTCTTTACCCAAGACTGTCCGCTTAGCTGATGCATCGCCCTTTTTATGTATACTTAACATAAAGCTTCAATAATAATGTTAGCAACACCCATTAAGTCACAGCGCATTCAACAGCTTCTCAATTTTAGGTATCGAGTACGTTATTAGTGCCTGTTGCAATCCGTTCATTTGGTTTGTGTGTATGTACAGTGATAATAGAGCATGTATACAGAGAAAAGCATTATAGTTGTTGTTGTGCCTGGCGTATGCATTGGCTTGTGTGTTTATGTGGTTGTATATTTTATAATAGCAGAAGGCATAACATTGCAGTTGTTGTTATGCTTTGAATGTTTATTTCTTAGTGCTCCTTGTATGCTTTTAAAAAAAATTCTACTTGAATAGTCCTCGTACAAGACAGTATATTAATGAATTCTTTTGTTGCTCTGCAATACTTTTGCTTTGGAAACAAAACAAAATAAATAAGAATTCCTTAAATTGAATTAAATGTTTTTGACTTTTTATGTTGCCTCTTTGCCATTTGCCACTTTTAAGCGTTTTTTTTTTTGTATTGGCACAACTTTATTCAAGTTTAAGTTTATTTTTTGCTTTTAAAGCTTTTTGTATTATTTTTCTTCTTCAAATAACTGCGCAGTTAAATAAGTCTTATAGAAATAAAATTTTTTACATTTATGTGATTAGCAAAAAGTGAAAAAAAAGTTAAATTATTTAATCGAAAACTTGAATTTTGCTATGAAACAAATAATTTCTATGCGTCTGCAGGAATTCGTAATATAAAAGGAATTTTGTTTTAAAACAAATTAATTTATAAAATAAATATGAAACTACAGTAAATTGTTGCATAACTTTTGAAACAAAAATAGAATTCCAGAAAATGATAAATTTAAGTAAAAAAAAAAAAGTAAAGGCATAATTTTTCAATCATACTCAAGTTCGGTATTCCGTTTTTAGAAACGAAAAACTTTTATTATTTTATTAAGTAATATGATGTTCTGGCTCAATGTCGCATTTTTAGTTCTTTCAACGAAATTCGCCAAGTTGTGGTCTACGGAACGCGAAATCGACTGCCGAGGATTCTCTTATAGATCTTGGTTGATTGTTTATGGATTCAATGGAAGCAAAATTATTCATCAAACTGCGAATAGTCCTCTGGGTAGGACGATTATGGCGACACGCTGAACTTTGCCCCAACAGATTACACTCATATTGATCAAATAATTGTATCATTTGCAGGCGTTACTGAACGCTAACTCCATGCATGATGATTTGGCAAAACACACTGAACTAATGACAGCCAATTGGACAGAAGCAGCTTCAACAATATGACCAACTTTCGAAGTTCGGAAATCTTTATTGGAAGACCCTTTACAGTAAATAGTTTTAGCGATAAAATATTTCATAAGTATATTAATTAAAATTCAATATTTAGCTGTAATTCAATGCAAAAAATTGTTTTTAGCTAAACTAAAATTATGCACAACATATTTCATGCAACACAAAATTTCGCTTCAACAATAATAAACAAGAGAAGTAATAAAACCCAGAAGAATTTTAAAACTAATTACAATATACATAGTTTTATGCAAGTTTTCATAGAAATTTGTGGCCCACTCCACCACTCAGTGAAAACAAATACTTGTTCAGACAACTTCTACATACGTATGAGTCATATGACTTTGTATTTAATTTAAAATAACTCATACGACATTAATAGTGTTTTTTAAGGCCGATAGAATTTAAGGGTCTAAATCTTGCTAAATCTTCTTAAGTGGCCCATCCATTATGCAATATTATTGCATATGTTGTTGTACATATTATTGTCATTTTGACCTATACTATGCAATAAATGGCACAATGTTTGTAAAGAAAATGTTGCCCAATTTTGCTGACAGTGAAAAAGTAAACAACATTGAACAATAATGCCACCACATTACACAATTGTCTTGATTGTACAATAAAAGTCAAAAGTCTGTGCCACCTTCGAATATGACATACACATTGGCAATATTATTGTACAATACGAAAAATTTTGCAATTATATTGCAAGTGGGTGGGCCGCTTTAGTGAATTAGGCCATTAATACTTAAGAATTATAATTCAAACTGAGACCTTCTATCCTATTTTGTTTCTTTGTTCTTTGTTGCGAATAAAACTCATATACTTTAATATATTGTCTTTGTTTATATGAAACAGTTGTATAATATATAAAGAAAAACTAGATTCCTTTCATTACTTGCATATAATCGTATTGAATTAATTAAACCAGTAAAAATAGTGAGTGTTTTTTTTTTTTTGCTTTGCTGGCAAAAGAAATATAAAGTGTACTTGAAGGAAAAAAGTGCTTGTAATGAAATAATTAAAATAGTGTTCTTATTACATAAAAGCAAACTTACAAAAGTAATAAATTAAGGACATTTTTTAGTGTGCGAATTTATACAGCTCACGCCATTGTCTGCGTGGCACCACTGCTAAAAACCCCGAGAAAAACTTTTGGCAAAACGTTTTATTTTTTAAGTTTCTGAATCCATTAACCATAGAAAAAAATCATTTATATCTTGACCAATGCCACAGTATTATATAAAAAGTGGATGGAGTTTAATAAACTATTTATAGACTTGAAGTACTTATTTTAATTTCAATATAAAACAAATGAGAATTATATTATACATTACTCACTGTTTAAGTGGGTGCATCACAGCAGCAACAGGGAGCATGCATACATTATTTATATTTTGGAAATTTGGAAATTGTTGATACGACTTCATATGAAGTATAAATTATACAATTCTTTTGGAAGTCATGGATATGTAATTTTTACCCAACTGCGAGACGCGAAGAAGGGTATTGTGTTTATCAGCCTATGTACATATCGAGCCATAACCGCCAAAAAAGCTTAAGCGACAAAATTTTTTAACTCCGTTTTTTAACGAAAATCTGAAATCTGTAATTGTAAATGATCGATTTTCGTCAAAAAATTAAATTCGAACATTATGTCGCTTACGCTTTTTTGGCGGTTATGGCACGATATGTATGTGTGTTCCTTTGCGGCACTATATAAACTGAGCGCGTGAACCGATTTTGATGCTTCTTACATCAATCGATTTATCTTAATCCTGGGAGTGTCACTAAAGATATGACAATAACTAGTCAAACAGACGAATGACCATTTAGGATATTTAATGGTTCAAAGTTGGTCGCAGTGGGGTTTTTTGATTTTTTTAATTACTACTTTTTTGCTGGGATTTCACTGATAGACAGACAGTTACAAGGATATAAAATACAGTCTGTTAGAAATGTCTTTGCATAATAAAAAAATATATATTAAACATCTAAAAATACAAAAAAATACTGAAACGAAAAAAATCGCCAAAACCCTAAAAAATTTTCAAAATGAAAAAAAAGCTCCAGGACAAAAAAATCGCTAAAACTAAACTAAACCGCCAAAAACTGAAAAATCGCCAAAAACGAAAAAAACGAACGCCAAAACTAAAAAAACGCAAAAAAAAACCCCAAAATGAAAAAGCGCCAGAGCTAAAAAATCGCTAAGACTAAATTAAATCGCCAAGAATTGAAAAAATCCAAAAACTGCAAAAATTGCCAAAATAAAAAAAAAAACGCCAAAACTAAAAAAAAGTCACAAAAGCAAAAAATTTCAATAACGGAAAAAGTGGCAAAATCAAGGAAAAGCGTCAAAATTAAAAAAATCGCCAAAAAAAAAAGTTTACTGTGCACTTAAAATTAAAAAAAAAGATAAGATCAGATAAGATATTTGATTATATAGGCTAAAGTGCGAATAGTATTACAAATCTAATGTCCGTCCGGAACCATTTGCGTGCGAGTGAAAGGTGCACTTTATTGAATTTATTATAATTAAGATGGACCTTTTTGTTTTAAATCTTTATAAATAATGTTAATAATTAGAGTGAACTGAAATTTAGATTTAATAAAAAGAACTTATTTTAATAAAACCCAAATAAAATAATCTATTTTTTCTTTAATGTGAAAACTTATTCTTGACATACTGTATGTTGTTCAGAGAAAGAATCTTAATAATATTTCTTTACTAATACTTTAATTGTCTCCTTTAACAGCTTTTATGTATCTGATTTAATTATAAATACTACACATGTTTGCATGAACACACACACACACACAAACACATGCACACATACATATTTGTATCTACAGAATTGCTCTTTGCTCAATGAGAGACAAAAATGCAAAAAAATAATAATAATTTTAACATTTTAAATTACATTTTTCACTTAACAAACCGACTACTGCAACACAACTCTGTACACATTGAAATGAATCTAGTCAGACTGTTGGATTGCAACTAAATGCTCAATGTTGGAATGTTGTCTGTCTGGGCGAGCCGGGCCGGGCCGGGCCGCCCAAGAATGCAGCATAATAATTTCAACATTATAATTTTCTTTTATATCAACATATAAAGGATTTTTATTATAAATAAACTTTGAAACATGTTTAAACACATAAAAAATTTATTAAAATGGAAGTGCGGCTGCTTGAGATTATTTGATTGCAAAGTTCATGTTGCATTCAAGGTGGTGGGGGTCACATAGTGGAAATTCAGTCGAAACAGTGACTGCACTAAGTGGTAAGATTCTTATGACTCCCATTACAACCCCCAACTCTTTCTAACCACACTTGGTTGCATTAATATTAAAAAAAAGGAAATCTTCATAAAAATAATACAACATGCATGCTTGGGATTTAATTTGTACTACTATTAAGTTTTCTACTTATACTTATGTTGCATGTGGGTAATAAAGCGCAGCCATTCTTGGAAAACCATCAGTAAATTTAGTACAAGAAACGAAAAGTTTAAAACGAAAATATAAAAAAAATATTGATTGATGAGAATTCGTACAAGTTATTTAAAAAACAACTGTGTAATATATGAAAAGTTTGGTCATTGAATACATTTCAGCTCAAAATGCCAGAAAAAAAATTAATACTTAAAATGATTCTTTTTTATTTTCTCAAATTAAGTTGAATTTTTAACTTTAATATTTATATTTAAAGGCTCAGAAGGTTTTTTTTCAGATTTACACCCTGTTGCATGAAAATCACTCTAAATAATGAGTGATTTTATTTTTCGTGTGAATTTTCTACCCAAGTCGACCGTCCACGTTATGGAAACATGGGGTTAGCTTTTGAGTGAGTATTTTCTTGATTACTAATTGACAACTTTAAACGAACTATAAACCTTACACTAGGCTCACATTGAACATTATAAAATGCTCTACACCCAGAGAAAAAACAGCTTAAAATCAATAAAAACCATATTGAATTAATAAGAAACATTAACGAAAGTCTAGTCATGTTGAAATTTCTTATTTATGACTAAATATCATCGCTTATCCTAAAAGATGGAATCTATACTCAAGATATATAGTATTATTAATAAAATGAAATTTTCTAATTTAAGTAAAGAAATTTTTACAAAAATCCTACAAAAATTACTTAATATGAGTAAAAAAAAATAGTTTATAAAAATACACAAAAAATTTCTCACATTTAAGGAAAAAATCTTATTAGCAGGGAAACAGAAAAATGAGCAATTGCATGTTTTTTCTTGTGTGTCGTATTAATGCGGAGATTATATGTTTATCCGTTTCAGAACTTTTTATGAATTTTGGCATTGATTTTTTAGTGCGTGTTTTTGCATATTTTACCCTTTGAAGCATGTTTTTGCATATTACAGCCTTACACTTATATTTTTAGCATAGTTTTTCATTTTTAAAGCATATTTGACTCTTTTAGGGCATATTTTGATACTTTATAGAAGTTTATTTATTTTAATATGAATGACTACAAACCATTTTTTTTTGAGTGTATAAATGCTGATAATACAAATTTTAGGTGGCAAAATATGCAAAGTAAAACAAGGAAAATGTCGGTATCCTAATATCTGCGGAACTACTTGAGGTAAAAAAAAAATACTTCATAATATTATTTTAAAAAATATATAAACAGGCGAGTGCTTGACACTGTTGTGATGTTTGCACTTGAACGTCTTAAAAACTGACATTTGGAAATATTTTTGTATCCCATTTAAGAAGTAAAATAACCAACAACATGGCTACTAAACACAAATTAATACGCCTCATTGACACCAGAGGCGCTGAAATCCTGCACTATTAAAAATGTGTAAAAAGCAGAGTTGTAACATAATAAGTTTTCCCTTATTTCTTCCTACCCTTTCCTAAAGAAGGTAACATTTAGTAGTAGTAGCAGTAGTAATTCATTGCCTGACGTATGAATGAATTCACCTCGCCAATGTCACATTCCGACAGGCTCTCCAAACCTTGCAGTATAGGAGCCCCCATACAGAGTGACCGCACCTCCGCAAGTGCTGGGCAGTGACAGAGAAAGTGCTCAATATTTCCCTCCTCTTCTTAACCGACATACTTTTTTAATCTAAATTATCCATTTCAGTCGAAAGAAGTTACAAAATTATGTCGCTTAAGCTTGTTTGGCGATTATGGCACGAGTATATAAATATTTATAAAACTTCTAATAAAAATCATTAAGTCGTGGTGTCGTGTAAATCGTTCATTATGCTTCAAAATTAAAAGTAAATTATTGGCAATAAAATTTTATATTCACTTTTATGATTGCATATTGTAATAAGACAGGCAATAGTGATGAAGCCAATTCATGTCACGTAACCAACCAACGCATACATTTGCTATAAAGAGACAAAAGAATACTGTTTATTTGTCTTCAATATTTATAATTTCACCACAATCATCATCATCATCATCATTGTGGTGTTTCTCTTTGCTCTGGGGATCAATTTAGCTTAAAAGGTTATAAAAATACACAAGCAACAAATACAAAAATTATGGCAAGAAAACATTATTCGTTCAAAAGGATAGTATGTATGTGTGTATGTATATAATGAATTTTTTTTTATGAAACTAAATTAAATGTTTCTATTGAAATATCGATTAAAAAGTGTATCTTGGTTTAGCTTGTCAAACCTTAAACTCAGGTGGTTCATAAAATTTATGAAAATATAATAAATATCGGTATATAAGTAGAAGTTCTGTTCAAATAAAAATCAACGAAATAAAAATAATCGTTCTAAAAACAATTCTTTCAAATTTGATTGCAAAAGCAAAACAATGGCAACACCGGTTGCGCATCCATAAATACATATTGTGCCACAACCGCCAGAAAAGCTTAAGCGACATAATTTGCAAACTTAATTTTTTTGACCAAAATCGATTATTTGCGATCGTAAATGATTGATTTTCTCAAAAAAAAAAAAAAAAAAAAAAAAAAACGAGGTCCAAAAATTTTGTCGGTTTAGCTTTTTTGGCTGTTATTGCTCGATATGTATTCAATATATATTTCTTTAAGTGTATTAGTTAAAAGATGTTTATTTGTGTTAGTTTCGGCTTTTCATTTCGGCTCTTGCAGCCTGCTCCAAATAAAAATAATTATTATGAAAAACCCTTCGCCTCTTGGCCCTTATTATTTGCATTGCAAATATTTATCCAAGCAAATAGAAAAAAGACACCAACAAAAATTATCAAAATAACAAGTTCTTCTTCTTGCAGAGTTCATAAACTAAATTTGTGGAATAAAATCATTCATTTTAAATTTTATTCTTGTTTCTGTAATTGATTGCGAAGAAATATAGAAATTAATTTGTGAACACTTACGGGCAGAATCAATAAGTAAATAAATTTTATTTTTTTTTTAACTTTTTTTTGTCGAAAAAAAAATTCTACAAAGATTGTTTACAATAGCAATTGTTTTTTTTTTTGCAGTTTTTTAAGGAGTTCAATCGTGAGGGATTATGAGTAATGCAGTCGAAGATAGCAAGGTAAACAACCTATACTTTCTTAAACGAATTTCATAATTTTTTTTCACAAGTCATTCAACAATGCAAATGTCAATGAATCGAATAAAATGATGTTTATCAATGCATCAATGTATTTTATTTGACGTATCGAAAACAGTTTTAAGCATAGACTTATATAATTTGCCTTAAAAGTTTTTATCTTGAGGGCTACTCGTCCTATTATGCAAGTATCAAGGATTTCATCGCACAAGTTCAATTAAACGTGCCAACCAAACCAAACTTATGGGCAACACTGTATTTGATTAACGGTGGCTCGCCATTTTAATTTTGGTTTTTCGCCGTAACCATAAACAGGTGCTTGCTGATTAGACATATTTGTTGTTGCATTTTTGAAATTATTAAAAATAAAATGAAAACATAAACAGCTGTTTATGTTTATGGCAGCACTGACCAAACCAAACCAAATAAAAAAGTTGTTCATTAGTATTTAGTGCTTACGCTTTTTTGTACATATTTTTGCCATGTGTGGCCGCGCCTTAAGCTGAAGTTTAGATAATAATTTTGTATTAAATAGAGCAAAAAATTGTTTTTCCCTTTTCTCTTCTTATTAATTAAGGTTTTTATGCCGCAGCTTAAGTGTGGGTTTTGTTTTAGCAAATAACATTTATGCTAAATGTTTTGTTTTATTATTCTTAATATAAAATAAAAAAAACAAATCTGCTAATTGGTTGATTTTTTGCTAAAGACTTATATAAATACATTTGAAAAAAAATAAGTCCTAATTGTAAAAAACAAAAAAACAACTTTTATTGGGAGGTCAATAACCAAATGCAGAAATATACAAGCCTGTCACAAAAATATGAAAAAATATGAATATGAAATATGTCTTTAGCCTGTAGACGCCTGGGCGACGCAAAGAAAGGTATTGTGTTTATCAGCACATGTATGTTTCTTTGCGGCACTATATAAACCGAACGCGTGGGCAGAATTTAATGATTCTTACATCAATCCATTAATGTTAATTCTCGAAGTGTCACTAAAGTTAGTCAAAACTCAATATGGCGGCCAACAAACGCCATTTTGTAAATACGAAAAAAATAAAACGTCCGCGATTTATATCAAAATGGGCATCATTTATTCAGGTATTTTAAAATAATCTTTAGTTTTCTGTTATGATTTTTCATTTCGAAGGACTATTTAGGATATTTAACGGTTCAAAGTTGGTCAATCATCAATCTTAATTATTTTTTAAACAAGAGCCAACCTAAAAAAGTGGTTAGCACCATTGGATTCAGCGTACTTGAATTAGATTTACCCACTGGCTCCCCGGCTTATTACAAAAAAAAAAAAAAAAAGGTTCGAATTCGAGCACAGTGTTATTTATAAAAAAATAAAGTTCAGTTAACAAAAATGTACCAAATGTATACGGAAGACGCGAAATAACACTGAAATTAAACAGGCAGGCAGGGAGTTCACTAAAAAGTGGAAGGGCAGCAGCATTTTAGTAAATATTTTTCTGTGATTAAATTTTAATTTTAATTTAAGTTTTCGTTCATGACTTCACGTTCATGACACTTTCCATAAATCACATAAATAAAACTTTCTCCTTCTATTACAATAAATATGTATTTCAGTGTCGAAACTGAAATACACTAAAAAAATAACTTTTGTTGTTGTCTTTTCATTTAATGTTTTATTATTAAGGAAAAGTTTTTCATGAACTTTTTAAGGGCTTCTTTTTTAATGACATAACAAACAAACTTTAGGTTCGTTATTGTTTCTAATTGAAAGATAATAACCAAAAAGGCTTGAGTACACAACAAATTATTGCGCATTAGGGGTAATTTTAATAGAACAAATAAATATATAAAGTTTATATTTCAGCACTTACGAAAGTTAAGCAATTGTATGTTTTTCATAACAACAAACATAAACAATTAACTGCAGACTTTTAATAAAATAGTTTGTTCTTAACATGGATTATATCCTCTCTGGAAATATATTGCATGAATGTTTTTTAAATGATACTTTAATCACAAATTAAAGGGTGCTCTAAAGCGAGCAACGAAAGCTGTTGGAATCCTAATACAGAGAATTATATGTAAATACTTGAAATTTTCAAAGATACAGCAATTAACACTGAAATTTTAAAAATCAAAACTAAAGGGTATTCTATCAGTCAATGTTATTTTGACAACTTGCTGTAACGTGGAAACCGTAACATGCAAACTCTTGAAATTATCAAAAAAGCTAAAACTAAAAAATTGCAAAATTAAAAAAAAAAATGCCGACACAAAAAATCTCCAAAATTAAAAAAGCGCTTAAATGAAAAATATCACCAAAAACAAACTAAATCGCTTAAATAGAAAAAAAATCATCAAAAGTAAAAAGTCGCCAAAAAAAATTAAGAAAATCGTCAATGCTTAAGAAAATTGCCAAAACCAAAAAATGGCACCAAAGTTAAAAAAAAATCGCTTAAACTAAAAAGTAACTGAAAAACAAGCCAAAAACCCTAAAAAATTACCAAAATTAAAATAAACTAAAAACACCAAAATAAAAAAAATGCCGAAGCAAAAAATCGCCAAAATGAAGAAAGCCCTTAAATGAAAAATATCACCAAAAACAAACTAAATCGCTTAAATAGAAAAAAAATCATCAAAAGTAAAAAGTCGCCAAAAAAAAACTAAGAAAATCGTCAATGCTTAAGAAAATTGCCAAAACGAAAAAATGGCACCAGAGTTAAAAAAATCGCTTAAACTAAATGCAACTGAAAAAACACGCCAAAATCCTAAAAAAAATTACCAAAATAAAAAAACTAGAACTAAAAAAATCGGCAAAAGCAAGTAAGCGTTAAAACCAAAAAGAGGCCAAACCAAACAAATCGCTAAAATGCAAAAAAAAAATCACCTAAACAAAAAAAAAAACAAACTAAATTGCTTAAATGGAAAAAAAATTATCAAAAGTAAAAAATTTAGAAAAAAAACTAAGAAAATCGTCAATGCTTACGAAAATTGCCAAAACGAAAAAATGGCACCAGAGTTAAAAAAATCGCTTAAACTAGAAAGTAATCGAAAAAACTCAACTAAAAGCTAAAAATATCGCCAAAATAAAAAAATAGAACTAAAAAAAGCGCTAAAACTAAAAAATTGCCAAAAACCGCAAAATATCGGCAAAAGCAAGTAAGCCTTAAAACAATCGCTAAAATGCAAAAAAAAAAATCACCTAAATTAACAAGGTCGGCAGAAAACTAAAAAATTCGCCCAAACTGAAAAAAATATTCAAACAAAATAAAGCGCCAAAAATAAAAAAATCGCTTAAACTAAAAAACAACCGACAAAAATCAAATCAAAAACCCAAAAAAAATTCGCCAAACCGAAAAAACACCAAAACCGATCAAAATCTTCAAAACAAAAAATCGCCAAGAATTGAAAAATACTGGCGAAAAGAAAAAAAAACACCAAAACTACCAAAAATATATTAAAATTAATCGCTGAAATGCAAAAAAATCACCAAAGGTGGCCAATAAAACTAAAGAAATCCCCAAACCGAAAAAAAACGCAGAAACAAAATAAGCGTCAAAATTAAAAAATCTTTCAAACCAAAAAAAACGATCGAAAAATTTTGCCAAAAACCAAAAAAATCACCAAAACGAAAAAAGCTATAACTAAGATAAATCCACAAAACCTGAAAAAAAACGCCAAAACTAAAAAAATCGCTCAAAAACTTGTTTTTTTTAAATGTCTACATCAGCTAAGATTATATAGGCTAAAGTTTATATAGTATTACATATCGCTACCTTAATACAGAAAGGCACTAACTCATTAATTTTTTGAAATCGAGTTTTTTGTGTTTTTCGATAGAGTAGCATCTAATGTCTAGAAAAATGTGAAAATCTCGATTTCGAAAAAATAATGAGTTGGAGCGTTTCTATATTAAGGTAACGATATGTATGTAGTGTCCGTAGGGAAGAACCCTCCCTGTGCGAATCCAAGTCGCACTTTACTGAATTATACTTGATGAAACATTTCAAAACATATAGGGTGTTTTTTATTGAGGTATAGAACTTTAAGTTGGCATCACTTTTTTAACTGGCGGCCATTTTGTCAGCTGTCAAGTGATTAATATTTAGTTTGGTTTGCCATTTCATCATGAACAGGTTGACAAAAGAACAACGCTTGCAAATCGTGCAAATTTATTTCGAAAATAATGGTTCAGTTCGCGAAGTTTACCGCAAGCTCCGTCCATTTTATGGTCGACATAATCGTCCATCAGAGCAATTAATTCGGTTAACCGTGTGATTTGACACCATTGGATTATTTTCTTTGGGGATATGTGAAGTCGCTCGTCTACGCCAACAAACCAGAAACGTTAGGGGACTTGGAAGCCAACATTCGTGGCGCTATTGCCAACATACGGCCCCATATGCTCGAAAAAGTGGTTGAAAATTGGACCTGTAGAATTGGCTTTATTCGAGCCAGCCGCGGCGGCCACATGCCCGAAATCATATTTAAACGTTAATGGCATAAAATTATCCTTCCAATAAAGCCAATTGATGGACATTAAAACGATTTTCTTGTGTTTTATTTCAATTCGAAATTCTAACCTCTAAAAAAACACCCTATATATACTCGTAAATAGCTTATTAAGCGAAGCTATTCTTGATGTTGTGCTCTTTCTCACCCCATTAAAAATATGCTCGCATTTAGTGTAAAAACTAATAACTACAACAAAATTTTGATGTGATGAAGAAACATTTTCCATTCCTACATTTTTTTCTTCTGCATTGATTTCCTTGAATATTTTGCATTATCTTAAATTACACATAAATGGACTGTATAGATAAAAGCTAAACCAATTTATTTATTCCAGTGAATAAATTTCAATCCCACTTCCTTCCGTTCGATATTAAATAATTCATGGTTAGAAATGCAAATGCTTTTAGTTCATGTGGTAATTTAGTTTAGAGAAGACTAGAAAATGGGGAATTGAAAATATCGAACTAAATCCTGATTAAATAATTTAGTTTTGTTTGAACAATATGAAACAAATGAGAATGTCATATAGTAAAAAAAAGAGGTTATCTTGATGTTTCCGAAGAAAAAGGACAAATTAAACTTGAATAACACCAGTAATTAGTCACTCTAGCAACGCGTTAAAGGGATGATTTCGTTCCTTGTTTTCACTTCCATTTTAAGTATAGAATGTGTTTTATTTATTAATGTGATCCAAGAAAAGTTTAATTAGATGGAATGCCGCATTTTCTGTGCGACAGAGCACTTTATGAAAATCAGCCTGAGGAAAGGAGGAAATTTTTATCGCATTAGTTGATTAATTCTTTTGCAAAAATTTGCAATTTAAGTGCAGAAAACTTTATTTGCTAAGCTTTCTTAGCCTTTGTAGCCTAAAAATATTCCATGTAAGTAATTTACTTTTTTTCTTGCATATTGTATTAAAATTTTTGTACAAGGTTTCATTGTACAGCCACATACAATGGAATGTAGTATGATAATTTGATCACCCTTGTCATATTTCTTCTTTTAATTTTATTAACGCATTTGCTGAAATTATTGTGTTTCAGTGAAGCCAAAGAAATTATTTTAATAATTGAATTCAATTCAAATTAAATGAATGATGCAAATTCAATGAAAGTATCAAATATTGTGTGGCTTATGCAATTTAATTAAAAATTCTGTGAAAATATTTGCCTTCAAACTAATGCTGAGTACACATCTGGCATTTCTTGTGAAGCCATTTTATGGTGTAATTTTCAATATTTGTGCAACAATGTTTACATTATGTTTTTTATATGGAAAGCAATGCCACACAACAAAAAAAAAACTAGTAGACAATATTGCGATGTCACAAAATGCCATAATGTGTACTCGGCATAAGGATGGAATTGTGAGGCACTCATGAATTTGTCTTGCATTCAATCAAATCCAGTCGTTATGGTTTCCGAAATATTTGTGGAAATGAGAAGAGAGTTGTAATAAAATTGCATGACCAACATTTATTAGAACATTTTATTTAACCCATTAAATGCCTTTATGACTCCCTGTAAATTCAGTTATTTAACTAATTTTTACGAAAGGAAAAAACAGAACCATACGAACGCTTTTCAAATTAATTAAAAAATCTACAGGATTAATAAATACATCAATCCTTTTAGACACGAAAAGTTTGCTTTGCAAACTCTTAATTCAGCCGTGTGAAAAACAGGGGGAGGATTAATATCTCATTTTGTCTTTCTCCCAGCTGAATTAAGACTTTGCAAAGTAAAATTTCCGTGTCTAAAAGGGGTATGTATATGCAATACAAATACAAATGCCTTGCCTTAAAACAGTTGTCAACAATAAGAACGATCCCGGGCACACAATTGCATAAGACGATATTGAAGTAAAAATTCAGAGCATAAAAACAAATATAATGTTATACCTTCTGCTTGTTGTGAAATATACAACCACACAAACACATAAGCCCATGCAGATATGCTGTTGTCAACCTGCTTACATATAAAAAAACCAACAGGATGAATTGTAAAACGAACTAAAGACGTGATGGAATTCTGTTTTGAAACCCCTTTATAAAGCCTTAATAATTTTTATAATTAAGTCTGATAAATTTTTGTATGACCAAAATAAATTTTTACCGGCTTTTGCACATTAAAAATATCAATTCTTTGGAAGCAATGAAAATGTTGTTCCTTATGAAACGCATCCAATTGTATTGCTTTGCTATTTATAGCGCGATACAGGAGTTAGGACGTGATTTTCGTTACAAAAATAATCGACACTATTACAGTTATAAATTTATTTTTGTTTTGATTTCTTTCTTTAAAGTGAGAGAAAGGAAAACAATGAGAACGATTGCTCAATTTGTTTTTGTTTTGGTTTTGCACGTGAGCACAAACCAGAGAACGCAGCCGATCGGCTGTAAGCCGGCTAACAGCCGCCACCGTACACAAACAATACATTTATTTAATCGTGTGCCGCTGGAAAAGAAAATAATGGGAAATAAATAGAAGCGTTTTAATACATTTAATAATATAATTTTATTGCATTGTTCGGGCTTATTGGCGTAGACTAGCGACTTCACTTCATATATCCCCACAGAAAATAGTCTAGTCTAGTAGGCCAATTCACGGGTCAAAACGTGAAACTATATATTATGTCCTGTAATTCCTAGAAGGAACATAGGGCCACGGGCCCTATGAAGCTAATCGGTTACCAAACGTTTTCTTCAATAAATCAATTGTGGCACGAGCTGTGTGACATATTGCGCCGTCTTGCTCCTGCACATCATGGTTGTTCAATTGATGAACAAAATTCCTGTGCACGATGGCGGATAGACTAATTCGGGTCTTCCTCTACGCTGCGCTCTCCAGCAGCAATGACTTCTTATGTACGCACTGTACGACGTCTCTGTGGATGCGTGTTATAATTTAGAGTAAGCGTGGTGCTAAAACGTTCCATAGTTAATCGAATTAATTGCTCTGATGGAAGTAGTGAGCGATAGGTATTTCGAACGGAGCCATGATTTTCAAAGTAAATTTGTACAATTTGGAAGCAGTGTTCAGGCGTCAGCCTATTCATGTAGAAATGCCAAACCAAACTAAACATAAATCACTTGACAGCTGACAAGATGGCCGCCACTTAAAAAAATCTTAACAGCTTCAAGTTTTATATCTTAAAAAAAAAACACCCTGTGTATATATTAAGAACTCATTAGATTCGGCTAATCTAGAATATTTTTTTTTGCCAACCATTAAAAAGTCAAAATTTAACTCCGCACAAACCATTGAATAAATTATCATGTTTAGCCAGAAATCAAAAGAATGAGTGGCATATGAAAGAAGAAAAAACAAAGTAGAGCGAAACCACAACGCAAATGTTTAATTTATTTAACACTAGTAGATTCGTATCCTTTCATTATAATGCAAATGATACGATGTGGGTTTATTCCACTATTTGAGACTTACGAAAAAAAAAATATTTCACAAAATAACATTAATTATTTCATAAAATATTTTGCATAAAGATTTACCCGTCGGCAGCTAATAATTTGTCAGCTACTTAAAATTAAATATGGTATTCCGAAGATGAAAGTTTAAATTTTTTGTTTACCTTATTTTATGCTGCTTTGTTAGGGAAAAATTTAATAAAAATTTAAAAGAAATGAAAACATGTATAAAAAAACAATACAAATTATTATTAATTTTAAATATTTAAAAAACCAATAAAATTTTTTAATCCGTATTCATTTGGAAACGCATTAAATAAAAATTATTTATAAAAAAAAATTATTATTATTATTAGAGTAAACATTACTTGAATTTTTTTAGTACTTGAAATGTTGTTAATCATGTTTTTTTTTGTATTTTAAGCCAACAGGACCAAACGTACATAATACATATTAACTTTAATTGCGGTTGTGTTGCCAATTGACAAGGCAACTGAATTTGGGTTGCCATCCCTAATCCAAACATGAAATTTTTAATTAGTCAGGTTTTAATATTTTAACTCATATATATTCTGGCTTAAATTTTCGTATTGAATTTAAGTTTAATTTATTTGAACCAAGCCCTTTTTCTATTCCTAAGGTAATACAATTTCTTTTTTTCTCAATTTTTTTTATAGACTACAACCATAAACAAGCAAAATCCCGAGTGAACAAAGAGTAGTATTCTGCTTTCCTTAAGCATAAAAGATGTCATGTGAAATTTATAACATTTTGTCAGAAACTCAGCACACTCAGTTTCAAAGCAACTGAAAAGAAAAGTTTAAGTAAAACGAGAAAAAATACAAAAAAGCAACGAAATTGATATCTTTATAGTGGTTTATTAAAATACCCACACAAACGAATACACACACACACATACCCACGCACAAATAAAACTATTACTTCAGCTGCTACAGCATATTCACAAAAATGTCACCTTTAACAACAACACATATATTTACCAGCATCAGCAACAGTGCAGTTGAAATATTAAACAATCAGAACTTTGCAACGAGCAACTATATTTCAAAAAGCACCACTTACCCGCCCTCAGTCAGTCATTTAACAACTTTTCTCAATGACACTTGGCTACAAGTGGAAAATACTGCTACAGCATTAATAACCTCCAGCAGCCACTGGCTGGACAGCAACTACACCAGCAAGAGTAGCAGCCTAAGTGCACACCACATTAACAATAATCCCAGCCTTAACATGCCAGCGGCAACCAGCAATATAAGCCACAACGGTAATGATGCTGGTGCTATAAGCAACATTGCAGATGTTGCAAGTATTTTTGAAAATTTTATAAATGTCACCACCACCACCATGTCCACGGTTAATGCCTCTTTGTTGCAACTAAATGATAGCTTAGCGACGGCAACAGAAATCCCTTACGTGCCATACGTTATGCGCCCCGAAACGTATGTTGTGCCGGTGTTATTTGCTTTTATATTCATTATTGGTGTACTTGGTAATGGAACACTTATTGTTGTCTTTTTGGCGGTGCGACAAATGCGAAATGTACCAAACACGTAAGTATTTGTTGCATACGTATGTACGAGTATGTACTCCTATTTTGTATGCCATTTATTGAAGTGTTGTTCTTCTAAACTGTAATCAACAAAATATAAATTGAAATTTTGCTACATTGTTTTAACAAAGAAAGAAAAAATTGGCATGTTCTAAAAATAATTTTAATAGCGAGCGTTTTTTTTTTATTTTATAAATAATAAAAAGAAGAAAGAATAAATAAGTAATGTGAACTGGCTCATAGTAGAAAGTTAAAAGCAACCTAAACGGCAACGCTGGTTGGAATTCGCTTTTTACGCCAACAAGATGGCGGTTGTTTTTTAGTGTTGTATTGTTGCAGGGCTGTATATACTTTGCTTTATTGCATCATAACAGTGACAAAGAGAAGTACGACACGAACATTAGTGGAGAATATCAGAGAAGCGCGAAAACATATTTTTTCTTCAATAGCGTAGCGATCGTTGTTTCCACGGCAATCTTAACCGTAAGAGATAATCTTGACGTGCAATCGTACTCTACCAGCTGATAAGATAATACGAGTACAGGGAACTAATGGGTCTTAATGCGGTGATAAGTGAAACAAGAAGACAACAGTCTATAGCTAAGCAGGTAGACTTAATCTTTTCGATGCAAGAGAGAAAGCATAAGATCACAATCACATTTATACAGACCAAGGAGGAAAATGCGGTTACAGCTACACGATTTGTTCGTCATTCGTTGGTTTGTGAGAAATAGAAATAAATCTATTGCAGAGTTCGCCGCGTATGGCGAATTTCGGCCGACGCCATGAATATGTGTATTTTCATACACACAAATATTCCCGGACCAAATCATCGTTGACATAATCAGCATAAAGCATTAAATACATAGACCATAGCAGGCTACCGACTACAATCTTGTCTAAAAATATAATACATACGTTTATATTAAAACGATTCTTTTGTCGTCATCACGGCTGCATGGCTGCACGGCCACTTTTGTCGCTGTCGCTAACTTATGCTAATTTCTAATTTTGTAAGCGACAATGAAAAAATAAAAAGCTGTGAAATTTATGATTGGATATTATTTAATAGAAAAAACACATGAAAATTCCTATAACGAAATAAATTGACTAGATTTTTTATTTTTTTTTTCCTGATATAAGAACACTTTAAATAAATAATTTTATATTTATAAATAAGAAATATTTGAAAATAGCATCACTGACATACATATTTAAACTGCAGTATTCGAGGCTTGTGAAGTCGCTGCCGCTTGCAGACAAGCGCTATTTGAAGTCGTCTAGTCGTGTAGCCTGGAGTGGTCAATGTGTTTAATGCATAAGTGTTTTTTGCATGAATTCATTCAAAAGATTTAATGGTTTTCGATAAATTCATTAAATTGTATGTTAGTCTTCTTCTGTATTATGTGTGAGCATGAGTTTCTGTGATCCTAAATAATTTTTCTTTACGCAGAAACAACACTTTAGCCATTACACTGGCATGAATGCAAACTTACTCATGACAACAAACACACACAGTTTCAATTTCTTCACCATTTATAATTGCTCGAATGTATATTATGCTTGCGCATGAAATATAAAAGCAATTTATTAGCGAAATCCTTTAAAGAATTTACAAGAATTTTCGCTAAAGCAAAAAAGGAAAACAAACATATGCAATATACATAATATAAGTATGCAAGCAATCGTTTCGCAACTTAAAACATTTCTATGTAACATTTCCCCTAGAGGACATGCAAGTGGAGACATTTTAAAAGGCAGTAAAAAAAATATTGCTGATAATGATCTGAGTGATTTTAGTTTTTATTCCTCATTTTTAGTTTATTACTAACTCATGATAGATGATGGTTCTCTCAATGTGTTCGAAGGTTGACATTACCGTCGAATTGTACATATATGCATCCCTATTTAAATCAGCCGTCTTTAATTTCTGAACAAGCGGCCCACTATGTTTGTGTTGCAATGGAAAATGTGAAAAAGTATGTGCATTTCACGTGGGAATTGAAAATGAAATCACTTTTAATTTATTCTTTAACAAACTTAACAAACAAATCAATTTTATTAGTTGCCATACGATTTTCTTGGATGCATATAATTTTTCCAACTATGTAATCAGAAGATTTGTACATAATCATTAAAGTTCACACACACACACACAGTCTATTTGCCATTTGGAAACAAGGCCAAAGGACAAAGTTTATTTGGTGAATCTTATGCTTACTCATACATACGATACTTGCATACATGACTAAAGTCGCACAAAAGAAGAAGGATAATAAGTGAATTGTATAAAACTGGAAAATTTATACACTTATTGCATTTAACACTTTAACATTAAATTCACAGGAAACAGTTAAACAGACGGAAGTTAGTGCTGCCACCGGGAATGGCCGGAAGCAAGTTGAAGCAATAAGAAACATTTATTTTGCAGTCTTTTAATATATAAATTATTCTTTTGAAAGTTAAAATCATAAAGCAAGATATAAACACATATGTATGTATGTAATTTGAAAAAAAAAAAATTCAATATGTAGTATTTAAATTTTTTTATATTCCCTTGCAAGTTATTTCTGTAATTCCCGAGAAATTCGTTTTTCCTATTATAAATAGACTGGAAGGAAAATAATATGAGAGAGAGAGAGGGAGAGAGAGAGAGGGAAAGAGATAGAGGGAGGGAGAGAATTTTGAACTTTGGCAGTCAGCTGTTTCCCAGCTGGAAAAGTAGGCATTAATTACATAAATAATGGGAGAAATAATGTATTATTTTCCAAAGCAAGACAATGCATTCCCTTAGAAACGAGAGGGTAATTTGATCAAACACAATAATTACACAATGGGGGCTATTCTGGAAAACGCGTCGAAAAAGTGAAACTTTACATTAAAATAAAAACAAATTTTCAAAAATTGTTTTTGTTTGTAATACATTTCTAAAATGAAACAAACGTGAGAATTTCAACGCGTTTCTCTCTCTTTTAAAAACGGTTACTTTTGTATGCGAAACAAAAACAATTTTTTTTACATTTACACAGTTTTGTTTTTGTTTTGCATGTAACTTTCACCAATTCGACGCGTATTCCAGAATAGCCCCCATTGATTATCGCGTACATTGCCACATCTGCAGAAGAATGCGTAGTTTTTGCTTGTGACGAGTGTTATGAATTATAGAATTCATTCTTCGGACGTATTAAAATAGTTCATGTTCTGGGTTAACAATAATGTTCATTACCTTCTCCTTTATTATTCATTACCTTTTCTCACTGGGTTGGCTTCCAACTGTTTTATTATTTTTGTTCTTTAAAATTTGCAAATTATTTTTCATAATTGTAGTAGAAAAAATATCGCCTGGATTTTTTAATTTATGATCGGGCTGATTTCTTTTGATTTGTTGGCTAAAAATTTTTCTATCGGGACTACAGACAGTTTTAATGGCACATTCCCATGATAAGGAAAATACTCTCTTTAAAATAATAAATGTCCTGTAAAAAATCGTACAATAAAAAAAACAGAACATATGCTAAAATTCCTATGATCGCAATAGACCAACCAGTAACTGGATTCAGTAATTTTTATTACGATAATCGGATCGCCATAATCAATATAACGAATATTTATCGTCTTTGCTATTCAATAACTTATTTTAACGATATTTGCTGTCGTAAAAAAGTAAAGTCGCAAAATAACATTTATTTACTTTTGTTTTATTCTTCTTTGCGCTTTTCACTTATTTTGACATTTTGTATGCGGAGATGCCACATGATATAGAATTAAATGGTTAGTAAGACACTGCGGCGGATTATCGTAAAATAAATTACAGAATAACACTATCGTTACTGCAAACGCATAAATACATCGCTAAATATTACGATTTTCGGTTCGCAAAAAGTTACTGAATTCATGTACAGATTGGAAAAAAATATTAAAATTTTTTTTGGATCAACAAAAAAAATTGTAAATGATCACTATCAATTAATAGAATTGCAATTACTTGAAAAATTTCAATTTTTTCTCATTAAAAATTGTCGCACACTTACATTTGCAACAACAACAAAATATTATAATTTGTTTTTGTTTTGAAAGTAAGTGTGCGTCGAACGTTGTCGACATCGTGGGATGGGTCCTAAATAAATTAAACTTCTATTCATAATCTCAATCAAAATGATCAATTAAATGAATCCAAAAAAACTTGAAAAAGAGTTAAAAATCAAGTAATCTAATATTTGATTAAAATAACTCTTTAATTGAAATATTTTGTCACAGAATTAACTAAAAATTATTTTGAATACAAAACTGTAGCTGATAAATTGAACTTCTAGACTAGAAATCAATTTAGTGTGGCTGCTGTTAGCTGGAGTAGTCAGTGCGTTGACTACAAAGCAACTGACTGGCCATATCAATATCATGAAAGACTTTTCTGTTGTACATTAGTGTCTAAACTAATATGCATATCACAGCTTTCTCCTTAGTCCATATTTGTAGCAATGAATCGTCGGCGAAGTAAAGTAACTAACAAAATGGCTACATGGCTTAAAGTAATGCGCCTACTTAACACCAGAGGCGCTGCAACCATGCTATGCAAATTAACAAATTAAAACTTTAATTAAAGATTAGTTAGAATACAATTGAAAAATTGTTTAGCAGCAATTTCTTCTTCATCAATTCTGCTTCTTTCAGTTACATATTTTCCCTGGCCTTGGCTGATTTATTGGTCATTGTGACCACTGTGCCCTTAACATCCACCGTATACACGGTAGATTCCTGGCCTTGGGGCAGTTTTCTGTGCACATTATCGGAATTTATCAAAGATGTGTCCATTGGAGTGTCGGTCTTTACGCTAACAGCGTTATCAGGAGATCGCTATTTCGCCATTGTGGATCCTTTAAGAAAATTTCACACCCACGGTAAGTCTACTAACACATTATATGTGTGAGAGAGATAAAATAAAATCAACAATAAAATTAATTAATGAATGAAATTAATTCACATTGTCTTATACGAATTCTCTTGTTAAGGCGGTGGTAAGCGTGCCACACGCATGACTATTGCCATCGCAGTATCAATTTGGTTATTGGCCATTGTATGCGGTCTACCAGCCTTAATTGGCACATATGTCAAGGTAAGTATTAAATCTTATGAAACCCTCCATTTATTCGCTTTCAGCATGAGTATGTGCATATTTAAATACATACGAACATATGTATGTAAATACTTTGCTTGTTTCTTTGTCTTGTTTCTTGAATTGTTAAGAAAGTTGACATCAACAGCAATAAATCGTTCTCATTGTGCTATCCATTTCCGGAGAAATGGGGTGGGGAATATGCCAAGCTGATGGTGTTGTTGCGTTTTCTGGTCTACTATGCCATACCGCTAATAATTATAGGAATCTTTTATGCTTTAATTGCCAGGCATTTAATGTATACAGCCAATGTGCCGGGCGAAATGCATGGTGCTGTCAAGCAGGT
This sequence comes from Nowickia ferox, assembly GCA_936439885.1. Classification (NCBI taxonomy): domain Eukaryota; kingdom Metazoa; phylum Arthropoda; class Insecta; order Diptera; family Tachinidae; genus Nowickia; species Nowickia ferox. The sequence goes on along the minus strand of OW387027.1, from coordinate 8,476,804 downwards.
AAGTTGTATCAGATTAAATATATGTATGTATGTATCTCATAGTCCGTCATGCACTGTGGGTCAAAGAAGTATAAACTTTTTGTGACAATGTTCTAACAAAGCACAAGGCTTCTCTAGATCAGTGATCCGCAAAATAAAATGTGTTTTTATTGGTGAGACAAATGATAGTAAAATAAAGTTACACTTGAAGAAAAGTTTTGTAATTTCAAATACATGCTTCGGTTATTAACTGTTTGAATATGTTTTGTAAATAAGCAATTTAATAAAAAGCTTAAGTAAAAAGTTAAAAATCTAATAATCTATTCAACAATGTAGTGCATAAATTCCAAATTAAATTTATTCACAGCGCTGTGAAAACTCTTAAAATGCCTTTTTAAGCTATCTTCCCTATTATTTTTAAATGTTTCTTAATATAAAATGGATTGCATATTGCCAAAAGCATTTTTTATCACGAAATATTTTTTAGCTTCGATAATTATTTTAATTTTTTTGATGTACAAATTTATTTTTTATGGGTCTTATTACGGGTGTCGAATTTTGACTTCGACAACAACGATTTTTTACATTGCAATAGTTTTTCTCTCATCTAAGTACAAAATCATCGTAGTCAAAGTTGACATACGATACTCCTAGTTAGACCCATTATTACCTAAAGAATATAATACACAAGCTTACAATCAAAGAAGCCGATGTTGAAGTAAACATTTAAAGCATAATATAAACTATAATGTCATACCTTGTGCTTATTACGAAATATACAACTACACAAACACGTAAAACAATGCAGACGCCTGACACAAACAACAACTATAGGTATAATACTTCTACACACATGCCATTGTCAACGTACGTACACACAAACTAAAGATGTGAAAGATTGGAAGCTACTGCATATACTGTGACTTTCGGTATATTGTTAACATTCTTGGGGAAGCTTTATCGAACCATAAACACCAAAAAAGCTTAACCGACACATTTTACGGACCTCCTGTCTTTGACGAAAAACGACTATTTACAATCGCAAATTATCGTGTTTTGTAAAAAAATTAAGTTAGAAAATTATGTCGCTAAAGATTTTTTTTTGGAGGTTATGGCACGTTATGTTAAGTATAAAAAGAGCACTGCATCAGCTAAACGGAAAGTCTTATGTAAATAACAGCGAAGTTAACATCACGGTATTCCAGCAGTGAATAATTAACATTGTGTGTTTAAAAGCCCTTAATATCAGTGTTGAGTAAACAAAATTTTCTGATTTTATAAAAATTGTATCCTGGTGACAATTGCAAAAATTCTAACCTACAAAAATTGCAACCGCAATTATTTACATTAAGTATTTTTTTTCATGAAATTAGTTGCATCAAAATTTTTTATTTGTCAAGAGGAGGCTTGGAGAAGCAACTTATACCAAAACTGCATCAGAGATTCATTCTACGTTCTTTTTATATAGCATTTTCTTTTAAAGTGCTGCAATTAGCAAATAGGATCCAGCTAAGCCCCGCAATAATCAATTTCAATGTATTTTTAATAAAAAAATAATAATTTTTACCGAATAAGTAAAATAATAATTTGGGATTATGATTGCGTTAAAAAAAATGGTAAACTTAAATTGTAACAATTCCCAAAAAAAAAAAAAAAAAAAAACTAAAAAATATTTTTGTTTGTGACCCACAGTGCCTTTAATTAAGATTCATCAAGGAAAATAAGTTTGTTACCAAAACTTGACTAAATATGCAAAGAGCAAACAAACCGCATTAATCATAGAAATATTTATGTAACTATAGATACAACAATTATTATATTCGTTGGAGACACATTATGGAATTATATTTTAAATTTAATCACTCAATATTTTCATCTCAAAATTCACAAGAACACTTGAAACTTTTGGTCATGAATTTTCTACTTGTCTAAGAAAAACTTTTCAAATTATTAATTATTACAAGAGTTTATTTAATTTCAACTTGTTTTAGGTACGTGACCGCCGTAGAGTTGCGCTATCGGTTTTGGCATTTGTGGTTATTTTTGGCATTTGTTTCCTTCCAATTCATGTTTTCATGCTGTGGTTCTACTACTGGTAAGTTGTACGTCTGTAGGACGCGTATTTTTGCCAATAGGAAATACGAAACACACACACATGCAGACATATACACGCGCACGAATACACAAACACATATCACGCAAGCAATTTCATTCAACAATATTTACTAAGAATTTATTTTAAAGTGCGAAATTTAAAATGCATTAAATATGTCTGAAAAAAAAACAATATTAAACTTAAGCAACACTTTAGCATTCGAAATTGCTTGAACTGTCATGAGTCCATAAGAAATTCCGTGATAAAATACATATATGTTATATTAAACACAAGAATTGACAAGAAAATTCTTTAAAAAAAATATGAAACTTAATTGGAATATAAATTAAAAATTATATATATTTTTGTAGTGTTTCTATTAAATTTTTAGCTTGTTGTTGTATTTAATAATTCTCAGTAATTTCTTGAGAGTTTTTATCTATATAGATAAATGTACATTAGAACGACTCACTGAAAAAAAGTTTTTGTTGCCCCTCTCAAATTGAAGTTCGGTCGTTTTAATGAGAACTCCCAAAATATTTGAGGAATCTAGCGATGAACGATTCGTGAGCTGTACCGTGGCTAAAAAGTTCAGTTTTTTTAAGTTATTTGCATATTTTCATATTTTATTAAAAAAAGTATGCACATCATTTGAAAGATTTTGTACAATATCAATTATTGCACAATAAAATTGCAAATGTGTGGGCACTTTAAGAAACTCACAAGTAGACTTCAAACAACAAATTCTTAAAACTGCTAAAAAAAAATTCATACGTTTGTAGAAAAACTTTCACAATTTTATTGAGATTTACGTACACAAGTACAAGGTGGGCCAAAAGAAGTCATACGATGTTGTTTGGCTCCCATTTTTTCTATTTAAATGAAAAACTTCGATTCTGTTTTTTGATTATGTTTATTTGAACTTTTAGAATTTTATTGGTCAAGTCGAGAAGATGATATCGGCCAAATGAGCGCCGTCACAATTGATTGCTCGTTTTATGGCATTTTCATCACTTCGGCGAGAACTTCGGGCGACAGATTCTCGCACTCGTGTCGAATGTTGTCCTTGATGGCTTCCAGGGTCTCGGGGTTGTTAACGTAAGCACGAGACTTCAAAAAACCCACAAAAAAAGTCTGAAACGGCTAAATCGGGCGATCTTGCGGGCCAGTGTAAATATCCAAAACGAGAGGATGAGGCGACCCGGGAACGCCACCAAACGATTATTCCGCGTTCTTGGGGAGTGTATCGCTCCATGGTTTGTTTGCTTGTATTCTACATCTGTCTAGTTCACAAATGTCAAAACAGATTTGACATTGGCCGCCATTTGCAAAACTAAAAGCATCTTCCAATAGGGTGATTTCGTTTGGCCCACCTTGTATAACAAGTTAAAAAGTCCCAAACAAAAACTTTTTAGTTTTTATTTTATTTTTCTAATTAATGCACATCTTTCACAAACTATGCAAAGTTGCATTCAAGTTTTAAAGTTTTTTTTTAATTTTTAATTTTTAGTTTTTTTTTTAAATTTGTGTTATTACTTAAGTTTTTGTACTGAAATAAAACTATTTTCAATTATTTCATAAAGCTTTTTTTTCATAATTAAAAGGAATTATTGTAGCTTAACCCACATGTACTTACAGCATTTAATGTTAATTGAAAATTTAATTCTTTTGTTTTTGTTTCTTCACTTCTTTTCAGGCCCACCGCCCAAGAGGATTACAATTATTTTTGGCACGTCCTGCGCATTGTAGGCTTCTGTATGTCCTTCGCCAACAGTTGTGCCAATCCGGTGGCATTATATTTTGTTAGTGGACAATTTCGTAAACAATTCAATAGGTATTTGTTGATAAACTTAGACACGGATGTATGATTGTTGTTAAAGCATTAGAATACCATAAGTTGAAAATAAAGGACGGCACAATTTCCTTCTGACTGACACAGACAGATAGTTTTAGATAATGTTCGAAAGTGAGTGTAATTTTGTAAATTAAAACAAAAATACAAACGGAGTAATAAAACATGTTTAAAAAATTTTAAGAACAAAGAAAAATCCCACATGTACTTGGTTTTTATTGTCGTAAAACTAGAACTTATTTGCAGTATTGCATGTTTACTGTCGTATTCATGAAAAATAATTTTTGTTTACAAAACTAATTTTATATGGAAATTTGTTAAACCTTTTGCAAACATAAATTAATTTTTATGAATAATATCTTTTATGTTCTACATATGCATTGAAAATATAAAACAAACTTAACATAAAATATATAAAAAATAATAATAAGGTACCAATAACAAACTTTCCTTATCTGATTGAATTACTAAAATAACTTTGTCCTTGTGCTGTTTGTTGTTGCCTAACTCAACTAAACCGTATTATAAGTTTATTTTTCAGCACAATTTCATTTGTTTGATTTTACTTTCTTTCCTTTCATTCATTTTTTTTCTATCAATACTTTTTTTCATCATGTCTCTAGGTATTTATTTTGCGATGGCTCACGCAAAATGTGCAAACATCATGGCACATCATTGACAGCATCGCGGCGTTGCTTTCATTCGACGAGGTCATGCTTTCAACAAAGTACTATCAGAAGGTAAACATGCATGATTTGTGTTGTTTTTCAATTAAGTTTGAATTTTTTATACACCTTTTGGCCTAGTAACTTAAATGATGAAAATTTTATTATTTTAAATGGATAAAAAATAAGGTATTTAAAAAAAATAGCAAATTGTAACTTGAAGTTATGACAACATAAGAGAATTGGTTGTTTCCTTTTTTATTTTTTAAGAGGAAAAATCTCAAAGCCATTGACATCAATATTATCAATTTTTCAAAGATAATTAATTGATACTTTATATGAATTTGCCCTGTTTTGCAGTTTTTCCCACAAAATTAAAGTCAAGGCAAATTCATGCGTGGATTCGCCTGGAATAAAGTTCTTCACCAAGGCAAATTCATATAAGATAGAGCAAGGCGAATTTATTACCAGGTGGATGCACAGGCGAATTCGGCCGAATTAGTTATTAACCCGCCAATGGTGACGCAAATTTGACTTTGAAGGTTTTTCGAAATGTGTTATTAATAATTCATGTGTTTTTAATTTATGCTTTTTGAGAATAAAACAAAGATATTTAATAAATTTAAGCTCTTTTATTTCAATATTAACATTCCAAAAATTGTTTTATTAGAGCATTAAAAATAACAGCGTTTTCAATAATACATTTTTCAAAATTAAAAAAATAAATAAAAAAATCACATAAAGGAAGATAATGTTTTTTAGTCTTTCGACATTAGGAACTTTTATAAAATAAAAAAAAAATATATAAAATAATAATGAAATATGTATACTTGGTTATTTTACTCACATACACGGTGAGCCACGGCCTCACACGGCGGGTTAGTAAAAAATATACACAACGTGTGTTCACGTAGCAGTTTCGTTAGCTAATAGTAGGGGATGTGCAATGAGGCAGCAAAACTAATAAATAATAAACTAAACTAAACTGTTCCCAAGATATTTAAAAATAAATATTTGCTATAAATGGGAGCTGATACGACCACTTGTTCACTCCTTTCAGGAAATAGTATTTCCTGAAATTACTACGAATATTTAAAAAAATATTAGACAAAGCGGTCCACCCGTTCTCCGATTTTAGATAAGTTGAAAAAGTGGGCGTATAAGTGGGCGTGGTAAATTTTTTGTTCGTAAAAATCTAAGTTGGGTTATTATAAACTGCGACTACCAATGAACGACATTTGATTTTTCTTTATATATGGATTTTGTTCTTGGCAGGGTATAAATTTCCTTGCATATTTTTTTTAAAGTGCTAAAGTACTAAAATGAATTCTGCGCACTAATTTCTATGAAATATCATATCTTCACTATACGCGTTAATTTGTTATAAACGGTGTTCATCCTAGCCGACCTCTACTGTTTTAAGAAACGAACAAAAAACAGCCATTTATACTTAAAACATTAAGTAACAGCTTGTTTGATAACAATTATGTACATATTATTTTATTTTTAATAACTTATATGAAACATACCAACAATTTTTTCTAATCCTCTTACACTTACAGTCGTTTCCAAGAGACATCCATAACAATGCTAACAAATGCCAGCAATCACAATGGCTACAACAATGTTATGGCTGGCAACAGCACCATGGGCGGCAGTGGCACTGGCAACTGTTCAAACGATGACACAATAGAAATAGCGCTCACCAGCGATTGTTGTCACCAGCATCAGCACAGTCATCAGTTCATGTGAGATTATCCGAATCATTATTCTCATAAAAATCACCAAAAACATCAACATATGCCACTTGCGGTAGAAGCTGCTTTTTCAAATCCCCAACAAGGACCACCTCAGCCAGAGTGCTACGAAATGGCCCTTGTGCTAAAAAATAGAACTTGCCAGCGCCGAAAAAAAACTTCAGCATTATTGCAGCAAACGCTGCCTACAACTGTGCCAACCAAGGCGAATTTATCATCTCCATCACCAACTTGTGCATCGTGCCCATTGTCATGTAAATACGGTTTAAAAGGACCAACACAATTTCATCAGCATAAATGTCAGTCATGCAAAAATTCACAATCAACGAAAAGACACTCCAATAAGCAAGCAACTCAGCTTCAGCAACATGAATGCTGCACGTCTTTGGATAAAATATGTGAATCAGTGTAGAGTTTAGTTAAAAAGAAAAACAAGAATAATAATTTATAAAACTATGCAGGGATAACAAAGTTAAGTTGCAAGAACTTTTGAGAGTTGGAAAAAGTCATAAGCACGTACATACGCGTACATACATATATTTTTTAATTCTTTATTTAGTTTAAGAACAAATAAAAAAAAATTAAATTTAAAAAACCCCCGATATATCTAGAAAAGATGTGATATCTTCTAAACGGCTGGACCGATTTTCTTAAAACATAACTAAGAACCCTCTCGATCAAGTCACCTTTCAAACAGACCTAAAACTAAATCAAAATCCGTCCAGCCGTTTGGTCTGTACGTGGACACGGACAGACACACACTACAAACTTATAACACCCCTTTTTTTGGTCGGGGGTTAAAAATAAAAATGTTATTACACATCGAACATTTTGCAGACTGGTTTTCAACAGCTCTTTTTGAACTATTTCGTTATGTTGGACATAAGTCCGGTCAACAACATCAATGTAAATTAAATGGGTTTGAAACAATTTTTGATTTGAATGCTCTCAAACTAGTTCAAAAAGCTGTTGGACACAAGTCTATCATTTTGTCGCATATTTATGTTGGACCAACAGGTACGCTCTTGTACATAACAAGGTTTTAAATTTTAGCTTTCATAAAAAGCTTTAAGGCTTTGAGGATCACACGATTTCCGCCATGCACCAGTTATGGTTCTATTTTATAAGTCAATCGTGTGATCGTGTATGACCAAACCCATTGGACTTGTATCGAATTCTTTCAGTAGCTCGTTTTTTGACACAAACCTGTAATCGAATCCATTTAAATTACATGAGTTTGATCATTGGTTTGTGACAAAAACGAGCTACTGAATGAGTTCGATATATATCTTATATATTAAATCTAAATAACATAAACTTAGTGAAACTGAAATCGATCGTATATGATTTTAAATACGTCGGCAGGCCTATTATTAGTTTTGGAAATCGTATTCGAATCATCGTATTCAAATCTATTCGATTTACAGAACAGGGCCGAATATTAAACAAATATAATATTTCTGAAATGCTTCTTTCTTATTGATTATTACGTATAAATTTCTTGTTTACTTTGCAAAAAATCCAAGATTTGACAGCCGTTTGGTCAGCTGTTATTACAACAGGCTGCCTCGTCGTCCTCCTTTAGTTTTTTTGTGGTGCTTTTTTTAAGTATTTTTTCAGACCATCTTTTAGTGAATTATTTTCTTATCTTGGCACATTTTTCCTTTTTTTATGTTTTTTTTTTATTTTTAGCTTTGGGTTAATTTTTTGGTTTTAATTTTTGTTTTGGGCGCTCTTAATTTTTTACCAAATGAAAAACTATCCCAAGCCTAAAAATCAAAAAATTGTCCCAAATTAATAATTGAAAATTGGCAAAATGTCCCAAAAAAACGGGAAAAATGAATATACAATTTTTTTGCACTCAATATAAAATTTGGGCCATATTTTTGCTGTCATAAAAAATATTTGTGGTTCGTTCGCAAAATTTTCGGGAAAAGCTAAAAAAAATCACATATAAATCTCTTTTCTCGTAAGAAAAAAATCGAAAGGAAATTTTTAATGTCGCAACAAAGTTGTTGTAAAGGCATTCGCCTTCAACTAATTCAGTGCTGAAACTGAAAAACATTATAATAATTATTTTCCTTTCATATTTTCATAATTTTGGCAAATTTATGATCTTATAAAGAAAATTTTTCAGAAAACTGTAAACTTATGGCGCGACTATGAATGGCAACCGAAACTTAGTTGCGTTGCCACCTGCCGAAATGTTATAACGTAAGGCAACTGAACTGGAAATTCTAAAAGATTTGAATTGTCTCTTAAGTGTCTCCTGCACTTCTTTCTCAACATCAAAAATAATTCCACTGAACTAATTTATTAAAAATAATTTTTTAAGCACTTTTACTTAACAATTTGCTTTTTATCAATTACATTTCTTATGTGTATTTTAAAGCTTTGTTTACATTATTTTCAGTTGCCAATCTGTCATAATCTTATTTTCGTTAACTTTTAAATAACTGCAGAAAGTTGCCAGACATATAATACTAATTTTAATTTCAGTTGTGTTGCCATTTAACAACGCAAATGAATTCGGTTGCCATTCATAATCGAGAAACTAAATTTTATATAAAACGAGTTACTCTGCAAAATGTTATCAGGCCGACATATAGAAGGCAATTATGAATAAAATTCCGCGAAAAAATGTTCCTGGGGAACAATTCCCAAGGGAAAACAAAAAATTCTAATTGGAAGAGGGAGAAATTTCTCCCGAAATTTTATTCATAATTGCCCTGATATTTTTTTAATGTAAATAGGTATATGTACTCGTATTTTGCTGCTGTCCCACTGTGCAGCACTTTAACTTTTTACATACTTTTTAAGTGTTAATTGTATCTATCTATGAAAACTTTTTTATATATTTAAATAATTCAACTATATAGAAATTTAAGTTAAGAATTTGTAAAAATTGAAAAAAAAATGTTAAACAAAATAAAATGTCATGTTTGTGCTAAATGTTAATTTATATATATTTTTTTTTTTTTTGATTTAAAGAAAGTTTAAAGCTTTTGATTTTATTTCTCAATAAAGTCGGCAAATGGGAAAGATGCTTTGAACTAATCCATAGTAATCTCGATAGCATAAACGTATGCAAGCATGGTAAAATTATACAAGTTACTTGCACGACTACAACAAAATTACAACACCAAAAAAACACACGAATTTTGTTGGTATAAACAAGCGAATAATTGTCAGAAACAGATGTCTTTTGTTTTTAAAAAATAACAATCACAGGGTAACTAAAGTACAATTGCAGACGTGGCATTCGTGCATGATTATAGTCATTCAGTGTTGCCAATATGTGTGTAATACACAGTGTGTAATTTCTACTCTCATGTGTAGGCCATGTAATGAGACTCATGTATAATCTGTGTGTATTCTACTTTGGGTTCCATTCTTATTTATTTTTGTTTTAATTTTAACCTACACAAAAGATGTGTAGTGTAATTTTCTTCAGTGTGTAATTGGGGACACAGCCATGTGCAAATTCATTGGCAACACTGTAATCATTTTATTCACACACATACACTAACATTTTTGCAGCTGGTAAACAAAGTTTGACAACTTTCTGCAGGCTGAGCTTGCGCATGTACCTTGTATAATTTTACCATGTATGCAAGTATAAAACTATATTGTTTCATTCATGATCATCGAACATGGAATGGAATTGGTTTAAATTGTTAGAATGGGAAGCATATCTTTGCTTGCTACCAATTCATTATTACAATAAAAAAATAATAAGCCCAAACAATGATGAGTTGTTGTCTATTGTTGTCGTTAACACTTTATGCCGGCGGGCAACAACAATATCAACGATGATTATGGGTGTCTGATGTTGTTTGCATGCTTTTACTACTCATGCGTTAAAGTAAATAAATATTCAGCTAAAAAATCATCAACTGTAATGTGTGAACAAGATTTAAAGGCATATCGCCCGTGTACTTCAACAAAGTCTAGTTTTGCTGAAAACGAGATTAAATTTACAGGAAAAAGAAAACTTACTTTTCCGCTCAAGAGTTGAGTACGAAAGATATTTCTATGAAATTTTTACACAATCAGCCCAAACATGAATATTCCCTCGGAATTCATTTCTCACGGCAAAGAATTTTCTCGTGAAGAAATGCTCTAACCATCATTCTTTGGGCACAAAAAAGAAGTAACGAGTGGCAACACCGCTTTTCGAAGCCAGCTGGTTTGCTTGTTCAACTGTTCATAATACCTACTTTTTCCCCGGGGGATTTTCTTCTTTCCGCATTTGGTTAAAAAAAGGGGAAAAACAAACTCATAATAGGAGAAAAACGAAAAGTGCAAAGACTTGCACGAAATTTTTGTTTACGATTTGGTTGCATATGAATAACGATCTGAGGATTAATTCTGCATTATCAACTCAAAAATATAATTTTTAGATTTACAACTTTGTTGAAGTAAATGAGCGATTTATTCCAGACACATACAATGATGACAAATCCACATTTGCAATTCTTTATTTTTAAAATGCTCATTAATAAACACGATGCGTTGCAAGTGCGATATAAAATAAATTTTATTGCTCGTGCAAACAACAATTTCTTTTTACCAAATAAATTTTTTAAAATTTATTGAAGCAGAAAAAAAATTATATATAGAGAGCCGGACAAAAATATTCTCACAGCAACTCACTTTAATTTTAACTTTAAATTTAACATTTTTCAGACGAAAAGATCTAGCGAAATCTGATAGTCTATAAATTGTTTGTGAACTTACTACTTATTAAAAAAACAGAGAGAAACTAGTCATTCGTATGTTACATTATAAAAAATCTATTAATTTATATATAAAAGTACAATTTTAAGTGGACAAAAGTATTCGCACACATGATATTAGTGCTGAATACACAAAAATGCAAATTTTTTTTGTATATGACCATGTTTTTTATCGTATAATATTATATTAAAATATTTATATTAAAAAATTTTAAAAAATGTTCATAAACTGAAGAAAATGTTAGAAGCTGAGCGAAAAGACATTTTAGAGCTCCTTGAACAAAAATGATTATATGTGGAATTTGGAAAAAGTGAATAGAAAATAATTTTATGTAGCCAGCATCGTAAAAACATTTCCGAACTTTTCAAGCTCCTCACTTTCCCATCGTACTGATCGAACTCGAAAGGTTACGTCAAAAGAACTTCTGATTACAAGAAAATGGGCCTGATTACGAGTGTCGTATTATGACTTCGACTACGACGATTTTGTACTAGATTAAAGAAAAATTGTTGCAATGTTCTTTACTCTAGTAGACAAACGTATTAGCCGAATTCGTAATATGACACTCGTAATAAGGCCCAACAAAAAATATCCAAAAATTGTGTCTATTATATTGACAACAGAGTATCAAGAGTAAAGGCCGTGATACACTATCATACAAAGTCGTGCGATCTACGAAAAAGTACAACCCTGGTTTGATGAATTGTTATTGTTTTTTGAAAAACCAGGGTTGTATTTTTTTCGTAGATTGCACGACTTTGTATGATAGTGTCACGGCCTTAAGAAGAACTGGCACAGTGCCGGTTATAGCGCTCGAATTACAGGAAGAAATCCAGATATTAATAAGACCAATAAAAAAAAGGTTTAAGGTTTTGCAAAAGGTTTCAAAATTCACGTGAAGACTTCTGGGATAGAGTACTAATTTCAGTTGAAAACAAATTTAATATTTTTCCAACGTATGGAAAATAAGGGCTTGATGAAAGCCAAACACCGAATTATAGTAGTACATTATTGTAAGTACCATCAAGCACTATGATAATGTTGGGGTGGAGAATTTAATTTTTATCGGCGGAGCAAGGGAAAAAATGGTTTATTTGACTATCTTAACAAGAAAGTCTGTTGGGCTTCATTAAGAAACTAAGTCTTATGAATAATTTCCATTTTTAACAAGAGAACGACCCGTAAACTCAGCCCAAGGCGCTCGATTGTCGACTATTCATAAGGTCTCCTACATTCTAATAGTTCAGTACATTTCAAGAAGTTTGGAATAGGTTATAAAGAAGAAAAAGTGCCACTACAGAATTTTAATTTGTTCTAAATTCTAGTTTTTCTCATATTTATTTACATGTGAAACATAAAAACAAATATTTTTCTTAAAAACTTATACGGCTGTGTCTTTTTATTCAAAGTATATAAGAGGTTTCAAATCGAAGGTGGCTGCTGTGTGAATATTTTTGTACTGCTCTGTATGTACATAAAATTAGTTTTTTGGAAGCAGTAAATACAATTCACGCTAATTGCAAACATATCTTAAAATAAAAGTATGTTTTACAATTTTTTGTTTGTTTGTTTATAAGTCTAATTCATATCAACAAAACTCCTGCCCCTAAATATACTTTTTATATTTATTTTCCATCCCTAAAAGAAATTTTATTAATTTGAAATTCGATTTATAACAATAGACACCAATTAATAATATAAAAAAACCCCTAGTTTTCTTATTGAAATTTGATGATGCCATTAATTCGTATTTGTCTTGCAACCGCCACAGGGAGCAGCTTTAAACAAATACCACCATTCGTGCAAATCATGCACTGCAACTTGAGTTTGCTGCTTGCTTTACACTCTGCTTTTCTCTTCAAATACCAAATGCACATGAATGATATGCTGGCACTAGTTTTAATACCTTTGTCTTCTATTTAATTGCCCATGAGCTTGTATGTTCAGTTGGCTTGGCATTATTTAAGATACTTATTTCATACAAATGTATATAAAACTAAATATATAAACAACTTATACACATAATCACACACATAAATATGTATGTAGATTAGTGTTGAGCGATACTGTGATTTTTTAATAATGTTGCTCCTTGTTAATGTGATTTCTAAATCGCTGTTCTTTTAAACTGTGACTGAGTGTTTAGCAGTATTTTGTTTGTAGCATTTCTGTTATTTTGGCAAAATCTAATAAGAACAGCAGCAGTGAAATTAAACAGTGACTGTGATCACGGTTTAACACATTTCAACTCTTCTGCTTTAAAAGTATTTATTAGTATTGGTATTTTGATAAATACTAATAAAAAGAGCGACAAGAACATCCAAATGTTGGGAATTGTCGTATAAGAGGCAGAGAGACAGTAAAATTGTCAATACAAACATGTGAGAGCTATACATAGTTGCCAGAATAGACTATTTGACACGATTTAAAGGTATAAAAAAAATTCATGTGGCTGCTTTATTTACTGTAAAGTAAGCATACAACAACATTCACAGTTTGTATGAAAGAACTATATTTACTTCATAAATTAAATCACAGTTGTGATTAGTGATTTTTCTAATCGCTGTGAAAAAGTAACAGGTTTCGAAAAATCGCTCATCTCTAATGTAGATGCATTCAAAAGAACAACGTATACCAGTTTAAAGTTCTTAAATGTTTCACATCTGTAGCACAATAATTAAGCAAATAAGTAAGGCATTAAATACATTTTCTACTTTTATTTTTTACAGCAAACCAACCAACCAGTTTTGCAGCATGGGAAATGTTATAAAAAAAAGCCATTTGCTGCAATTTGCTGTCTATAGTCAATATTTTAAAGCACCCTACAGTAAATTGAAAAAAGTGTGTATTTTTCTTTTAAAAAGTAACGTTTGCCTCCCTTTCAGAAAAGGATAAAAAAATACCATAACGCAAGTAGTTAGAGGGTTATAATGTTTCTCGTTGGATTTAACATTAAGTATACAGGACACCATGGAATAGCGATACTTTGGGTAGTATAACCGAGGCTCTATGGTTCGACCCGTAAGAAGGCAATACAAAGGGGCAGTTGAAGCTAAACAAGCCCGAGCTAGGAAGGCAGGTAGGATATTAAGACAATGGACCACTTTCTTTCTTTCTTTCTTTCATTGCCCAGCTTTCACCCAACCGAGATCCCGTTTTTTTAAGGCTCATAACTTCTTCTAGGTGGCCCCATACAACCTTGATTACAATACTCACAGCATCACTATTCCATTGCGTACCGCGCCCAATTTGATGGTTCATGATTATAGAGGAACTCACGTCATAAATAATTAAAACTTAAATATCCTTCACGAAATTAGTAGGGCATCATCACACCAGCTAAGAAGACTCATGATCGCGAATGGCAAACTTTTTTTCCCATTGCAAACAAAAACTAATACCGGTTTAATACCTTTTAGTGCAAATAAAAAGAAGGAAAACATAAAATGAATTAAACGAAAACAAACAGCAAAGAAAAAATATAAAAAATAAAATATCATCTGCTGATATTGGTTTCCCAACGTTGCAACGTACAAGTTGGTCTGTCGTCTCTTATTGATTGGCTTGAGGACAGCATCTGTTCTACAGCCTTTGGCTGTTATTCATGAATGCGCGCAATCGCATACACTCACACACACTGGGTGAAGTGTGTCTTGGCAACGTGTGCTGCTATTTAAAAACGTTTATCCCACCAGCAGAGCTTGCAGCGATGTACTTGCGTCCAATGTCTGCTGGCTGGCAATGCAGTGATAGTCATTCATTAAATCGTTTAGGGCAAAGGGCATTGTAATGCAAGAGAAGACGAAGTTTTTAACAAATATAAAAGATGTTGGTGAAAAAAATATTTGTTTTTTCAACACACAGATCGAGAGAGTTGGAGAAAGAGAAGAGAGGAATATAAAGAGAAATATTATTTACTTTTCAGGGAAGATCATAGTTCTGGGGATATCGATCGAAATTTCCATACAAACACAATTAAAATTGTACGAAAATTTGTTCCATATCGAATGCCATAATTTGCCCCCAGAACTATGATCTTCAATTGATTTAATAGCCTCAAAGTCTGTCCAAAATTATGAATAATGTGCCTTCAGATCTTAAAAAAAAAAAAGACAAGCCTTTAGGTTTCGATTAACAAAGTTTTTGTGGTGAAGAAAATGAAAATGAAATGAAAATGGCTGTTTCCGTAAATCGAAGATCGACGCTGTAAATCTTGCCAGGGTTAGAGATAGACATGATGATCAATTAAAAACAGATCGTAAAAACTGATTCTGACAAAGGAGAGCAATAAAGATTATATATTGAAAGTTTACATGTGAAGTTTGAATCCCCCGCTTCTCTTTCGCTCACTGTTATGGTGACAATAATCAGCACTGATTACAATTTTACGATAAACCTTTTAATAAATCTTTTGAAATCTCTAACTCTTCTTTAAAAGGAACTTTTTTGTCTCTTTCTAAAATGTGGGGGGGGGGGGGGAAATACCCTTCCGTCCGTACGTCTGTCTGTCTATTACAGGCTGTTTTCTCAAGAGCCGTAAGCAGTTAGTGTGTTTTTATGCAGACTACCCCAATTAACGTTGAAATTTAAGAAATCTAAATTAAAGGGTATTCCATCAGTCGTTGTAATTTTGACAACTTGCTGTATCTTGGAAACCGTAAGATATTTTCTTGATATTTTCAAAAACGCTGAAACTAAATAATCCCAAAATAAAAAGAATTAGAAAAATCGCTAAGAACCGAAAAAAAATCGCCAAAACTAAACAAAACGCGAAAACTGAAAATATTAATTGTAAAAAATAAGAAAAAATAAAATCACCAAAAACCGAAAAAAATTGTCGAAATGAAAAAAGCGCCGACACTAAAAAATCGCTAAAAATAAAAATATGTACATACATATTATGTATTGTAAAAAATCGCCAAAAATTGAAAAAATCGCCAAAGTGGAAAAAATTCTAAGACTAAAAAAATCACCAAAAATAAAAATATGCATTGTAAAAAAACTAAAAAAATCGCGAAAACCGAAAAAAATCACCGAAACAATAAAAGAGCCAAAACTAAGAAATCGCTTAAACTAAAAATATGAATTGTAAAAAACAAAAAGAAATCGTCAAAAACCAAAAAAAAACGCTAAAATTAAAAAAACGCCTAAGCTAAAAAATCGCTTAAACTAAAAGTATGTATTGTAAAACATAAAAAAGCATCGGCAAAAACCGAAAAAACCGCCAAAAAGGAAAAAACAGCCAAAGCCAAAAAAAAGCTTAAGCAAAAATATGTACGAGTATGTATTGTAAAAAACAATCAAAAATCTTCAAAAAGCGAAAAAGTCACCAAATCGAAAAAAACGCCAAAATTTAAAAATCGCTTAAACTAAAAATATGTATTGCAAAACAACAAAAATGCATCGGCAAAAACCGAAAAAAGAGCCAAAACTAAAAAATCGCTTAAACTACAAATATGTATTGCAAAACAACAAAAATGCATCGGCAACAACCGAAAAAATCGCCAAAACGAAAAAAGAGCCCAAAACTAAAAAATCGCTTAAACTAAAAATATGTACATATGTATGTATGTACGTATTGTAGAAAAACAAAAATAAATCGTCAAAAACCAAAAAAAAAACGCCAAAACCCAAAAAAACGCCACAACTAAATATATGCGTCGTAAAAATAAATATAACAACAATAGCCAAAACGAAAAAAAACGCCAAAACTAAAGTCGCTAAAACTAGAAATATGTATTGCAAAATACAAACAAAAATCGCCAAAAAATCTAAAAAAAAGCGACAAAACTGAAAAATCACTAAAACTAAAAATATTTACAGCAAAAAAAAATTGCCAAAAACAAAAAAAAAACGCCAAAACTACAAAAAAATCAATACTAAAAAAATGGAGGCAAAGAAACAAGCGCCAAAGCTGAAAAGTTCGTATAGTATTACATACTTATGTAGTGTCCGTACGGAACCCTTCGTGTACTAGTCAAAGTCGCACTTTACTGAATTTATTAAATTAAAGATTAACTAATGTGGATACGACTGAATTAATAAAATACTTGCTACAAACATACATACATATGTATGCTTTTGTTTTCCTATTGTAAGAAAGTTGCGCCTTATTGTATTTGCAAATATTGTGCCACAAAATAAAATAATATTATACAATAATATTGTATAATGGATGGGCCACCAAAAGCCTAATTAGCATAACAATGTACAAAATGTGTGAAACTTCAGCTCCACTTTTTTTTGTTAAATTAAATTTCAACATAAAGTTGCAAAGTACCGATACAAATATATCGTTACCTTAATATAGAAAGGCTATAACTCATTTCTTTTTAGAAATAGTGTTTTTTTAATATTTCTATAGAAATGCAAAAATCTCGATTTCGATCTCGAAAATTTAAAGAGTTAAGGCATTTCTATGCTAAGGAAACGATATATATGTTCGTTTTACTAAAACCATGTTATTTTGTAAAAATTTATATTTTTCTCTTACAGTATAATCCGCCGGGACATGGAAAGCAAGTGTGTATTAATAAAATTTTATGTTTTCATTTCTAATTTATTTTATTTTTTGCAAACGTTTCGATGACAAAGACGTGCGGCATACTTTCAAGGGCTGATAAAATAAAAAATGCTGCTTTAATTTTGTTTTTAAATTGGCGCCTAAAGATATGTGAAGGCTACTGAAACTGCATGAATTAATTTACGAACTGAAAATATGTAAATTTTTTTTTAAATTTTTCGTTGAAAGACCTGCATTAATTTAAAAATATTTGACTTCAAACTCTATTGAAACATGTTGAGGGTTGCTTTTGATGTTGAATGCCGTAATTTTCTCCCCGAATATTAAACACATTAGTGGTATTCACACCGAACTTGTTAATTTGTTACTCGGTAGTTTGTTAATTTGTTAAAGTTACCAACTGTGAACGACCCCCTTTTTAAAACTTTGTTGGTATGTTGAAGATTCCGTGACTACATTAGAGTTAGTTTTATTGTGAAAAAGCTCCGCCAGGCGATCATAATACGGGCACATTTTTCGTAGTTTGTCTGCAAATCGTAAAAAAAAAAATGGTGAGAAAAGCAAAATTATTATAATCGAACGAATTACCCTTTATAGTGATACAGTCATCATTTACATCAATTCCAGCACCAGTTGACTTTCGCCACTCTTCAGCTTTATTAAATGTAGCTTTCCAGTATCGAACTTTGCATCGCAGCATTTCGCATGTTGCGTCAATTTTGGTCTGGTCCAAACATTTTTTATAGTAGATTGTACTAGTTGGTTTCTGAAAATACATACATATATGTCATTGGCATAATCTTATAAACATATACAAAATAGTGCTACATTACTTCAATGTCCACATTTTTCAACACAAAATCCAACAGCAATTTATGCTCCACTTCACTCCAGTTTTTTTTGCATTTTTGTTCGAACGCGCTTTTTCTTTCGGTTATCCACTATAAGAACAGTTTATGATTTATTAAAATAAAATAAAAAATCATTTAATTAACATACTTACTCTCAATGTACACGAAAATTGCCAAAACACAAATATTTTTTTAGAAATGTATCACAAATGACTTTTTTATTATATTTATTTAGAAACTGCAACAGCTGATTGCGAGTTACCAACTAACAGCTATTTTATCAGGGGTGCCGTGTCGTTAATTTGTTAAATGTTAATAAGGTAGTGCGTTAAATATACAAAAACAAAATGCGTGTAAAAAAGTAACGATTAACGACTAACAAGCTCGGCTGTGAAACTACTAAGGATGAGTTAAGTAGTTAAGAGGCTGCAATTATTTGATGAAATGTAGAATGACCCCGCCCAGCATTCACAACAAGAGCCAACAAGTTATTGTGATTTCGGATTTCTCCAATCCAGCGAAAAGCAAAGAAATGTTAGGGATTTTCTTTGTGTTTCAACTATGAAATGTTATTGAATCAAAACACAAGTTTTACTGGTTCTTGTATAAATAAGGAGCTTTGGCATTGCTAACTATGGACCAAGATTATTTACTGATACTTTGACTTCTATTTATCTCTTCACGTTTTGGTCTGAGTTTATTGCAAACAAAACAAAATTGTAACGTAGTTAATGATTTCTTTTATGCCTTTCGCTTGCTTTTGATTTACTTTTTTTTATCAAGTACAGGAATGACCTTTTTTATATTAAACGGAACATGCCAACAAGTTTTAGTTTGCGTTCAATGTCTACTGTTTCATTTCGTGCAAATAAAAACAAAATTGCTCTTCACTTTTTAAGTATTTTTTTCCATTTTCTCAAGTTGCTGTTTTCGCTGTTAATAATGCTGAACGTTGCTTAAACGACTGGCAATAAAATGCCCCAAGATTAAATTTGATGCTGGTACTCTAAGGCAGAAGTTCTCAAACATTTTTAGTTGAAGTGCTCTTTACAATTTACTTTCCTTAAGGTCTTGCCAAAATAATAGGTCTAGTGAACTTTAGGAATATAAATAATATCAATATCGCATAAGCAGCCAATTTTTGTAAAACATACTCGTATAAGATTAAGTTTAGTACAGTTTGGGAACTGTTTGTTACTTTAAAGCACTTTCGCTGGCTGGTTTTTCTTGTCGCCTTCTTTCATTTGAAGGGTTTTTTTTGCAGCATTTGTCCTTTTTGCTGTTTGCACTCTCACATGTTTTATATTTCTTTCCTTTTAGTTTTGTTATGCATAAATGTGGAAGGTCATGTCCATGCTGTGTTACAATAACCATTAACTACAGTATTTTATTACAAATGCCAATCGAAATTTTATTTTATTATTTTATCAAAATTTTTATTATAAAAACTTCTAGTTCAATGTAAGTTTGTAGCAAAATAATTTAATTTATATTACAGTTTTAAATTAAAGATTTATGTTTTCCTCTCCCATGAAATAAACACTTGAATTTATAATACTTGGAAATTTAATAGATATTTCCACATAATCGTATTGTTCAAATTGATGCGGACGCCTAAGGAAACGTATAATAAAAAAATTATGGCAAGTATTCGAATACCACTATGGGACACACATATTCAAAATGCTTTCTTTAAGTGATAACGTGTAAAAATGATGTACAAAAATATTTTCTATAGAGTTAAAAAACATATTTTTTGCTTTATTTTAATTTAAAGTTCAGTAACTCACCTTAAGGCTTTGAAATTTAAACCTGATGATTGTTGAAATATTGCAGTTAATTAATGCCTAAAAAGAGAAAATATTTTGAGAATTAAAACACAGTGATTTTCATAAAAAATAATTTTGCCAAAATAAAAACCGACCGCAAAGATCTGATAGAAAATTTTCAAAAAAAAAAAAAAAAAATATGGATCCAAACTGCAAGTAAACTCTTTTAAACAAAAAATATTTTTTTTTTGAAAATCTTTGGTTACGCAGAAGTACCTGAAATATAATATTAAATTTTAAGGGGCGTGAATCCGCCCACTTTTTGTATGGAAGATTGTGTCTATTTTAGAGTTCAAGGTGTTTGGCAATTTTTGTAAAAATCGGTTAACTAGAATCACATGAAATATAATAACATATTTTACTGGGCGTTGCCCCGCCCATTTTTTTTACTTTAAAATTGAGTAATTACAAGAACTAAAGGTGTTTGCTAGGTTTCGCAGCAATCAAATAAGTAGAATAGCATAAAATCAAATTAAAAAATTTGTGGGCGTGTCCCCGACCACTTTTTTTGTTTTTTTTTATATGGAACCAATGGTAAGCTATACCCTCTCAGAGAGAACCGAGTTATGAAGTAACACCGCCAAAAAAAAATAGAGACGAATTGGTAACCTCCTCCTTTTTGTGAAGTCGGTTAAAAAATGCAACCGAATTGAAATATTCCCGCTTTTTTTTACAATAGAACCAATTAAAAGCTATACACTCTCAGACAAAAAAAGATTTTTTTAGAATGGGTCTAAAATGTACCGAGTTATGAAGTAATAATGTCAAAAAAATAAATAAATTCAGATGAATTGATAACCTCCTCCTTTTTTTTTTTTTGAAGTCGTTTAAAAAAGCTTGAAATTCTTAAACTATAATTTCAAGTGTTATTCATCCATTTCAAACAGGGACTTCCTTAAGCCTTATTTCTTGTTTTGTTATTGCAATTGAAAAACAAGAGCAACAACTAAAGTCAGTAACTAAATTAACTATTCAGAAATCACAATTTCAATAAAATCAAAAAATTTCGTCAAATGTTGCTATAAACGACATAAAGACGACAACAACAACAACTAAAACAACTTTGAACAATACAAGTAGCAACAATCATACAAAAATTGCAGCTTAACGAACCATAAAACATTTTATCCCATCAAGCTTGTAGACTGGGTTCTCATCAGACAGACACACATGCATGTATGTATGTGTGTGTGTGTATGCATGCATGTGTGTGTATGTATGCAGCACCAAAGTAAACAAAGTAGAAACAAAAAGCCAACCGAGTCAGAAATTGGTAAGTAAAGCCGAAGAAGAATGAAGCAGTTAAGCAGCATAAACTATAACTTTGATGGGAGAGTTAATACAACAAATCAAAAAAAAAAAAAAAAAAAAAAAAAAAAAAACTTTTGGTGGTAGGAATTTATAAAATAAAATATTCGTACCACCAACCAACTAGTGTCACAAATTATGCGAATCGAATTGTGCATAGAAAATGGAGAAAGAATAAAATTAAAAATTGTTTTGGAGGAAATAGTATTTTGACTTTGAAAGTGCCAGGCTTCTTCGAGATCCAGTTTCTTCTAGAAAAATACAGCATTCCAATGTATTGCAGGAACAAAATGCCCGTGAAAGACGTCATTTCATCGGCAAGAGGGGGTGGTGCCAGGGAAGGTACTCTTCGTCATGACAACAGCGTCTATAGAAATATTTATACGATAGATTTAATCTATTAGAATGCATATTGGACAGTACCGTCAGCAGTAAACAAAGCTGATCATTTGGAAATGCTTCCAGTATGGTGCACGATCTACTGTTATAAATGCACCATTATACCAAGCCTTTCCCGAAGGGATTCCCTCCCCAATGGTGCACCATCTTGGATTACGAAGACGTGTTAATAAGTCCGTGACTTTTTGAAAGAAACCAAGGTTTTTATATAAAAAGTTATATTATTTTTCAACATAGTCTCCTTTGAATTCTATACACTTAGTCCAACGTTTCTCCTGTTTTTTTTATACCTTCCGGAAAATATGATTTGTCGAGGTCATTAAAATAGTCACTTGTTTGTGAAATGATTCGTCTTTGGAGCGAAACTTCTTTCCGCAGAGCCATTTCTTCAAGTTTGGGAACAAGAAATAGTCATCCGGGGTAAATCTGGAGAATAGAACGCACCCTTGCATTGTCCTGGTGGAAAAGAAGTTATTTCTTGGTCAAATGAGTTGGTTTTTTTTCAATTGCTCATTGAATCGACCCAATAAGTTGGTATAATATTCGCCATTGATGGTTTTCCCCTTTTGAAGGTAGTCAATGTGGATTATACCGCGTGCATCCCAAAAAATGGTCGCCATGACTTTATTGGCTGGCAAACCCAACTTTGCCTTCTTTGGCGCCAATACATCTCGAGAAACCCACTGTTTTGACTGCTGTTTGGTCGTCGATGTGTTGTGGTACGAAAAGGCGCAAAAACTCGTTCATATTGCGTTTGAAAAACGCCAAACAGACCACATTCATTGCGGTCGATTTTGAACAAATGCGGCACGCATATTACAGAAAGCCTTCTCATACCCAAGTGTTTATTCAAAATTTAAACCACTGAGCCATGTGAGATGCTTATGGCATCCCCAATCTCTCTCACTTTCAATCAAAAATCGGCTAAAACCATATGGTTTCGGATGTAGAGACCTGAACTGGACTGAACAGAATGTTCTGCATCTTGCGTGCTTGTACGGCCACAACGAAATTAGGAAACCACTTGTTTACCATTGAAATTGGTGGCGAAGTGTCTCCATCGTATTTATCAAGCTTAGCCTGGGTTTGAGTGATGGTGTTTTTCCGCAAACAATAATGCTTAATGAGCACACGAAATTCAATTTTTTCCATTTTCTTCTTAAAATGCGCGGTAGGCTGCTATCAGCGGTTGCCAAACACAAACTAAATGACGCAGCGTGTTCAAATTTAGACAGGAGTCAACTGACAGTTGTCTGCTGAGAGGAGCAGTTTTGCATTTTAATTGCGAGGCGGGAAATTCAAAAAGTCATGTATTTGTTGACCTTACCTCGCATATTTTGGATTAAGGCAATCTGGGAGTCTATTCTCTAATTCGCATCGACAGCAAATGCTTTCGAATTATCATATACTCGTAGTAGTGTAGTGTCTATTTTAGAGGTCTATTCAATTGTGTGGAACATTTTTATTTTTAGGAATTGTTTACGAGTATTTGTACAAATACTTGCTTACTTCAAGACACGAGTAAACGCTTTTCTGGACACTAATTTCTTCTGGAGCGAAATTAACTTTAAACAAAAGTACAAAAATAAACGTTGCTACCAAAAAGTAACCTGATGTATGAATTTACTTTGTACTACCAAACCAGAATACAAATTAAATGAGCCAGTCGGAAAGTGAGTCAGTCAACCTGAACAGGCATACATACGAACATTTATACATACATACATATACTTATGTATGTATGTATTTTTATATCCATGTATTTACGTCCCTAAGCAAGCAGAATCTTGTTTGAAGGAGAACGATCAGTTTTAGTTCATGTTACTTCAATACGTACCCATTATTCAGGGAGGGTATTTTTTTATATTTTTGAAAGACTTCTCTAATTTTTTTTTACTGCAAATATTTTTGAATGTGTGTATGCACGAGTGAGTAGTGTTGTTTAAAACCAAGCCAAAAAATTTGTAGATGTAGATATGAATGTATTTTTTTCCCCCTCTTCATTTGTAACTACAATGACGATGCGCAAGCGTACAGTGTACTGCTGCTACTGTCGCTACATCTGTACTACACACTTACACACACATATCAACATGTACGAAAACATGTATTGAATTTTAAAATTGAACAAAAAAAAAGCAATGTACATATAACAAGAGTATGTACTACTGTTTTGGCAGGTTAAGCGACGAATTACATTGTGTGCTACACCAAATCCAAAATGTAAAGCAGGCATCGCCAAAGCATATTAAACTCTCTTACTACTTTTCAAGTTTACTCATAATTTGTAGGGATAAGATTATCCATGAGCCTAGACAACTCAACAACTTTTTGTAAAAATCAAGAACAGTTTTTATTTCTAGTAACGAGTGCTACAACTTAAAAAGCCATGATATTCATATTTGGCGAATTCACTAACGACAGTAAGAATGCGACACAGAATCGCATAAGAACTGCAGCTCCAAGATTTTGTCAACAATTTGAAGAATAGCAAATCGTGCCATAACCGCCAAAAAAAAAGACCGGCACTGCGAAACCTGATGGATTTTTTGTGCCATAGATCTGTAAATTAAATCAAATCAATCTCTATATGACTCTCCTTATGAAAGCACAGATATTGGAGAAGCCCGCCTAATATCATCTGAGCACGAAAATCCAGAATGGAAAGCACGCCCTCTACTGGCCGTTGTCTCATCATCTTCTAAGCGTAAACGACACAAGGGTAAACGAACCTGGTTACATTTGCACTGAGGAAAGTTCAGTCCAAAACGACCTGAAAGAAAACCAGTAACAAGCCGTAAATTAATCCTGTTCAGTTTCAGGATGCCACTATATGAAAATTGCTGCATCAATGCTTTGTCTTGCCTTAAAACAGAAGAAGTCAGTCACACTTCCTTAGCGGTCGAAGTATCATTTCCTTTGATCAGAGATACGAGTATTACAGTCGACCAACTTGCGCCACAAAACGGCTACAGGCTCTTAAACGGAGCAGCAGAGGGCATTCTGGCAACTTCATACACTTCCTCAATCCCCTCAATGTCCACTATGTTCAGGTATCCAGTAAATGGAAACCTTTTCCCGTATGGATAGCACTCTAAAACAAGCCAGGATTCCGTTCCATGAAATGAGAGACTTAAGAGCTGCCTGATTAATGAAGCCATATATATGAAACCCTAGAAATAAGTATCCACACATTTATCTCGACTTTTCACCTGCGCTGTCACTATCGCACCCTGTAGGGTGTGTTTAAACAAGCAAAAAGGCGTAGCGAAAAAAAAAACATATTAAAAAATACTTTAATATGACTGTATTTTACATTAATATTGATAGTATATGAGAATATCATGACTTAAAAATTCACTGACTTACAGAAATTTCTCACCGGGGCAGCAAACAAAAACAAACTATAAGATACACACAAAAAGAGAAGGATAGCATTGAAGAGAGCAGAGTGAGTGGTGCACACTTAATTTAAAGAGCAAAATAAAACCATTTTGCGGCAGTTATTGTCTTGCATGATGCCGATTGGAAATTTCGCACATACAAATATGTAAAATTTTAAAAGAGTTGTTTAAAACACAGCGACAACTTATTTTATATGAATTACAAAAATGTCTAAGATATGCTGAACTTTTTGAATGAAACACAGGTTTTTGGATAAAAAATAATAATTTTATTTTTCAACCTAGACTGCTTTGCACTGCTTTGAGCTTTATGCACTTTGTTCCACGTTTCTCCAATTTTTTTGTTATCCCTTCCAAAAGAATGAGATTTTCCGAGGTCATCAAAATATGAGTTTGTTTGTGAGATGACTTCATCGTTGGAGTCAAATCTCTTGCCACTGAGCCCTTTGCTCAGGTTTGGGAACAAGAAATAGTCACTCGGAACTAAATCCAGAGAATAGGGCGCATTACAGAGCAATTACTATCATAAAGTCTTGGATTTTTGTCGTGGAAAATGTACATGCGTGCGCCCTTGCAATGTCCTGGTAGGAAAGAACTATTTTTTGGACAAACAATATCGGTTTTTTGTTCAAATCTTCATTAAATCGACCGAATAAGTGCATAATATTTGCCATTGATTGTTTTATCCTTTTGAAGGTAGTCAATGTGAATTACAAAAAAAATTATCGCCATGACTTAAGTGCCTAACAAACCCACCTTGGTCTTCTTTTACGCCGATTCACCACGAGAAAACCACTGTTATGACTGCTGTTTCGTCTCTGGTGTGTTGTGGTGTATCCACGTTTCGTCAACTGTTTCGAAACGGTAAAAAAACTCGTCCATATTACGGTTGAAGAACACTCCAAACACTCCAGCTTAGTTGTTACACGAATGCGTTTGTGGCCGATTGTGCGCAAACGCAGCACGTATCATGCGGAAGGCTTTCCCATACTCAAGTAATAATTCGAAATTAAAATCACTGAGCTGTGTGAGATTCCTATGGCTCCCACAATCTCTACTCACTTTCAATCCAATCTTTCACGCCCAACACCATGTCGCGAATGTTTTCAATTGTGCTTATACGGCGATAAAGAAATTCAGTAAACCACTTTTTACCATTTATATTGATGGCGAATAGTCCCCACGATATTTATCCAGCTTAACTTTGTTGTGAATAATGTTTTTTCTGCAAAATATAGTGCTTAATGGGAACATGGAATTTACGCGGTAGTCTGCTGTCAAATGTGGTCAAACACATACTAAATGGTGAAGACTGTTTAAATTTTGACGGGAGTCTACTGACACTTGTTCGTTAACGGGAACAGTGTTACCCTTTTAGTTACTTGGGGGGCCACACGTTCAGTTTTTGCCTTTCAATTCCTTTGAATTTGCAATACGCCACACTTTTTTTTTACTAAAATACTCAAACTTTTTACATTGGCAGCTAGATTGCTTTCCAATTCACATATCCATTTATCTGGCAATTTAATGGTAAAATTTGAGTTGTTTCTTCGTCGCAGGCATTTATAAAATAAAATTGACCAGCAATTTGTGTCACAACCTTAAATTCCAACGAATTTTGACACACACACACCCACACAAAGACACACCATGTATGTGAAATTGAAAGCGAGTTATTGAACGTGTAACTGTATATAGACTTATTAACCCGCCCTCTTAGTATCGAGAAACTGCTTCGATTCAAAAGCTACACAGTATGCCATCTAAACATTTCGGATTTTTAACAATTTCTATTTAAAATTAAATTCCTTTTTAACCCCCGATCAAAAAAAGGGGTGCTATAAGTTTGTAGTGTGCAGACCAAACGGCTGAACGGATTTTGATTAATTTTTTTTTTTCTATTTGAAAGGTGACTTGATCGAGAGGGTTCTTAGCTAATCGGTCCAGCCGTTTAGAAGATATCACATCTTTTTTAGATATATCGGGGTTTTTTAAATTACTATCAGATTTGAAGGTCCCCTTAATATTTCGGATTTTCGAACGTTATTACTTGCAAAAATTTCCTAACAGGTAGACAATTTATCAGTAACACACATGTGGATGCGTATATAGTAGTGTTTTTTTTAGAGGTATAGAACTTCGAATTGAAATAAAACACAAGAAAATCGTTTTAATGTCCATCAATTTGGCTTTATTGGAAGGATAATTTTATGCCATTAACGTTTAAATACGATTTCGGGCATGTGGCCGCCGCGGCTGGCTCGAATAAAGCCAATTCTACAGGTCCAATTTTCAACCACTTTTTCGAGCATATGGGGCCGTATGTTGGCAATAACGCCACGAATGTTGGCTTCCAAGTCCCCTAACGTTTCTGGTTTGTTGGCGTAGACGAGCGACTTCAGCGGATGCGTATTATCACATAGAGTAAACGCAGTGCGAAAACGATCCATGGTTAACCGAATTAATTGCTCTGATGGACTATGTCGACCATAAAATGAACGGAGCTTGCGGTAAACTTCGCGAACTGAACCATTATTTTCGAAATAAATTTGCACGATTTGCAAGCGTTGTTCTTTTGTCAACCTGTTCATGATGAAATGGCAAACCAAACTAAATATTAATCACTTGACAGCTGACAAAATGGCCGCCAGTTAAAAAAGTGATGCCAACTTAAAGTTCTATACCTCAATAAAAAACACCCACACACATGCATATGTATGCATGTATGTACTCGTATGTATGTTGGTATGCACATTGTTATGCACACACCTCTAATAATACTTTAAAAGCCGGTATGTACAGGAAACAGTGTTACCACCAAGGAACAAAAATGGTACAAAAATAGTATAAAAAAATTTAAATAGTACAAATTTTGTACAATAGCACTGAAAGTGGCAACACTGACAAGATCTAAACTGAATTATTGAGAAAGAGAGACGGGAAGAGAGCATTAGGGCAAGAGAGTATTTTATTAAGATACAAAAAAAATATATATTCACGTTAAACTCGTTCTGGCAAAACACAACGGGCGCATTCGCAAAGAAGTCAGCGTTTAGAAAGGATGTGAAAAAGAGTGTGTGTGTGTACATATGTATGAGAAAAAATAAGGATACAAAAATGAAATATTTATTGAAAAAATAATTTAATAGAAAGAGTTTTAGTGATTTAATGAAACAGGTATCTAGAATAAAAATAAA
Organism: Nowickia ferox; assembly: GCA_936439885.1. Lineage (NCBI taxonomy): Eukaryota > Metazoa > Arthropoda > Insecta > Diptera > Tachinidae > Nowickia > Nowickia ferox. The sequence continues at coordinate 8,448,205 of OW387027.1, read as the reverse complement.
TGTGTATGTATAAATATAATAAAAAATAATTTTTTTTAAAACAACTAATTCAAGATATTGAAACAACCCCCATGTGCTGGAAAAAGAACTGCTTGTGTTTGTTTTAGCTACAGGCATATGCTGGTCGGGGTTAAAACAACAATAATAATTAAATAACAAAACCAAAAGGTGTGTGCAGCTGCTAAAGTACATATTTTCGTTCGATAACAACTGTCAATTATTTGCCTAAAATACATAAATACATACATACATACAAATGCACGTACACACAAAAAAAAATATGTTCTTCATCGAAAACTATAAAAACGACAGCTGCCGCATATAAAAGAAAATAACACACACATTTATTTAAAAATAAAAACAACAGCAACTCATCACACAATCATTATACTACTTGGCTTCTTTTTAGTTTATAACGAAACTACAACAGGATTACGCGTGCTATTTTTGGAATAATAAATATCTCAGGCATACACGTACGAACAAAAATACATACATACATACATACATGCATACATATATATATAAATGCAACTCTGTTTGCTGTAGCCCAGGATTAACAGCAACAGAGTATAACAAAAACGATTAAAATATATACATACATACACATAGTGAAATTAATTTAAAAAATAATATAAAGTTGAAAGAAATTATTCATATAAGTATTTAAGATAATAAAGAAGCGATAAAAAAATTATTATGAAGTGCAACTAAAAACGAAAAGTGTAAGAAGTTAAATTTAATAAATTAAATAAATTGAATTAAATAAATAAAATAAATTTAATTTAATAAATTATATGCATATTTGAATTAATTTAAAAAAAAATTAGAAATTCATGGCAAATTTTTATACAAAATTCAAAGTAAATACATAATAGCAAGAAGAAAAAAAAAATAGCGATTTTTTTAAGATATAAAATATATAAAAAAATTCTCTTCGATAGAGGCAAAAAGCAAAATGAAATTCTGTGTAACACAACAACGTCTTACGCAAACCTGCTTTATAATATGCATAATAATTTCCATTACACTTGCTTGGCCTCATGATGCCCCCACCAGTGGCCATCAATTACACCATGGTTTACATCATGCTGATCGTAATAGCAACAAGCACAGCATTAATGTTTCCACAGACTCACCAGCAAGTTCAACATCAACAGCAGCATCACCATCACCATCATCATCTTCAAGTGGGGCTAATGGTGTCCATCACAGTGACTGGCATCGTTTGGAAATGATGGACACCAATGGCTTGTATTTTCTCGAATGGTGGACAAGAGCCAAGGATATTTATTTTCGCGTTACTGTGAATACTCAGGGTTTTATTGGTTTAGGATTTTCGCGCAAGTCTGGTCGTATGTCGGGTGCCGATATGGTCTTATTGTGGGTCGATGATCGCTCGGGCAAGCCAAATGCTTTGGTAAGTAATAAGATTTATTTTAACTAAAGATTTTTGAGAATTTAATAGTTCTCTTAAGCACAGAAATACTGAGTTTTATTTATTTCGACGTTAAAAGCCTGTAATGTATTAACTTGAAGAATTTATGTTTGTTGTTGTTGAAGCACGTTTATAGATAAACTATCAGAATGTTCTGTGAGAGGTTTTCTATATTAACATATGAAGTTTTTTTTTAGCTGTTTGCAAGAATTTTATATAATAATAATTATTTTAAAATAAATGTTTAATGTATTATTTTAAAAGGAGAGCATAATTATTTCTCGCAGCTAAAAGTATGCACCAAATATTTTTTAGTTCAGTAACCCCTTTCTCTGTTTATCACATCGTAGAGCTTAAGCGGCATATTTTTTGAAGTTTGTTTTTTCGATGAAAATCGTTTATTGACGATCATAAAGGCCATGATTCACTATCCTACACAATCGCGCGATCTACGGAAAAATGCAACCCTGATCTGATGACTTGTTTTTGTCTTTTGAAAATGTTCATAGACTCCATCATACCAGGGCTGTATTTTCTCAAAAATCGCACGACCGTGTATGCTAGTGTATCACTGCCTTAAATAATTAATTTTCATTAAAAAAAATTAATTCGAAAATTATGTCGTTTAAGCAATTTAGCGACTATGGCACGATATGTAGATGTGCTTAACCAACAACAAACAAAAATTCATAAGGTAGGATCACACGATTGACGCAATGCACCAATTATTGGTCTATTTTATATGCCAATCGTGTGATTTCACAGTTCATTGTCCCATAAGACAGTTCAAAACAATATTGTGCTGATTTTCAGCAATCAAATGCATCTCTGGAGCGGCAATCGTATAAACAGTTGATAGGGAACCATGCGGCAACAAAAATTATAAAAAAAGCAACAATATTTACTGTGCTCTCGTGCGGCAATCAAAGTAGCCAATGCGCGACAATTTCTTAAATTAATTTATTTTTTCGTATGTGCCAAGTGTTTTCGCAATTACCGTAAACTTACACTCACTTTATATGTAATTATAAGTCCTAGTTTACACTATGCAAGTCTTATTGCTAAGCTAATTAGCTTGAGGGAGAGAGAGACGAGGGGAACAGAAACGTTTATTTTCCCGTCGTGTCTCTCTCCTATCAAACTAATCAGCTTGGCAATAAGACTTGCATAGTGTAAACTAGGACTAACTTACATATTTGAAATGTTAAAATGGAACTGTGAGTCAATCTTTAGCCCATAAATTTTTAGTTTTTAGTCATTTAAAAGAACGAAAATAACATCCGCTTTGTATATTTAATGAGCACAAAATATACAAAGCAGAGGCAATATTATTCCTTTTAAACGAATAAACCATTTTCACGTACAAAATAAAACAGAAAAAACATGATTTCTTAAAAAAAAAAATTATATTTGCACGTAAAACAAAACAAACTAAAAACCACCACAAAAGCTGTTTGTTTATCTTACCGCAAGTTAGAACAATCGTCAGCTGTTTCCTACCGTTGCAGTTACATTCCATTACAGTCGGCTAACTGAGCCTTAAAACATGTTTTTTTTTTGCAGTAACTTCAAGGTTCCTTGTCAAAACGATTTTTCTTTATCGGACTCAAAAAGCTGGTGTTATAGACAATTTCTAAATGTTTGCCGAGCTTAGCGGGAAGTTCCACTGAACTTGTTGAAATATCGCTCACTTACTAAAACAACGAGTTCAAAGTTTTCAATTTACACACAACTTAAAAGGAAAAGAAAATTTTATTTTTCTCTCAAGAGTTGAGTAAAAAAAATATTTGTATGAAATTTTTACCCAATATGAAGAACGATATGAGGATTAATTCTGCATAATTAACTCAAAAGCTTAATTTTTTTGAGTTACCACGTTGTTTGAACACATGAGCGATTTATATAAAAACGGAATCTGGCAACACTGCTGGTATTTCTAAGACCACATCACGCACAGACAGTGTTGTCAGATTAGGGGATTTATCCCCAAATTGGGGATTTATTTTTCGAAATGGGGATAAGAATTTTGGTTTGGGGATTGAGGAATTAATTGGGGATAACTTTTATGTTTTGGGGATTTTATGAGATTTTTTGGGGATTTGTATATTACTTAATATTTTTTTTTATTTATTTCTCGGAATATTTTAATATCAATACATATTCCAATTGCTCTTTTTTAATTCATAAATAATATAAAATGATAAATGGCAACAATGAACTCTTCTTTAACATTTCTTGTTAGCAAGATTTAAATAAGGTTTAGTAGAAAGCAAACAGGTACTCGCATTGGAGAGATTGCTCATCAGCTAATTTTATTGTTTACACGTGTGTACTACATAACTTACAAATTATTTGACAATTAGTTCTATACCTTATCTGATCCTTACAGTTTTATATACAAATAACAGACAACTTAAACATGTTTTGGGCAGAAGCTTGTTCATATCAAGATGCCGCTGGATCATGGCCGTTTAAAGAACTGATAGAGTATTGTATATATTAAATTTACTTTGTGTATCAACGAGCAACGCTTGCATTGAACGAGTTTTTTCGGCAATGGAGTCAATAAAAAATTAAATTAGAAACAAAATTCAGTGCTTAAATCTCTGTTACGAATTAATATACATTTTAAAAATAATTGAATTTGTTGTGACACTTCTGATCCATCTCCAGAAGTGGTAAAATTAGTACAAATTGCCTTTTGGGGAATTTTGGGGATAAAAATTTTGAAATTGGGGATGTCAGTCGAAAGAAATCTGGGAACCCTGCGCACAGGATATTTTACACCAAATTTTTAGCTCAGCAAGAGTCTTATATACATATGTTTGTATAAAGTTTGAATCGTTTGAATGAAAGCGCACGAAAAGTATGTTAAATTTTAATGGGTGTGGCACCGACCACTTTTATGTAGGGAAGGTTATGGAATTACAATAGTTTAAGGTACGTGAAAGGTGCATGGAATATAGAATTCGATTATATTGGACGTTGGCCCGCCCACTCTTCTCAAAGAAAAATTGTACGAAGCGTGTAGAAAATTTCGTTAGATTCGGTTGGGTAAAAGTACGTTAAATATTGTATTAAATGTATAAGGACGTAACTCCACCCACTTCTAGCCTAGATTAGGTCGAAAGAGGGACAATAAATATTGCCCCAATCCGTTTCGGATTACACTTATGCTTTTAGAACAAGTTGTGCGCTTTTAAGAAGAGATACTGAGAAAATACCCAAGACAGAACCATAAAAACTTATCAAACTTATTTAAGTTAGGAACCTAGTTTCCTCAATATACTTTCTTAGGTTTTTCCAGCCTCAATCCCTAAGAAATTTTATATCTGTAAGATTTGCCTTCTAATTTGACTTTGCCCACTTTTGCAAATGCAAAATCGTGTCATCACCAGAGCCTTAAATATGGTGCCAAGTTTGGTAGAAATTGGTTGGGTAGAAGTGCATTAAATGTTGTATTATATTTTAAGGGGCGTGGCCTTGCCTACTTTGGCAAAAACGACATAGTTTCACTGCAAGCGCTTAAGGCTTGTGAAAAATTTCATAAGTACATTTAATGTAATTAATATTAAATATAAAATGTTAACAAATAATGGCTAAGAGAAAAAAATTAAAATTAGTACAAACAAACGAATTAAAAATCTCCTTCTATTTTAAGAAAGAATTACCGTACCCCCTTCTACATCGCAAACACAATGTATGAATGCCTTTCGGTGACCCCAAGGAATTAATCAAAATAAATACTCTGTGTTTCATAAATAGATATAAAAATGTTTGTTTTTTTGTCATTCCCCCTAAAAGAAGCAATTTCACAGCTGCCATCATTGTTTGTAAAAATTAATGACTAATTCAAAAATATCCTGTTAGTTGCGCCTTATTTCATTAAAAGTGAAGCAATATTTCTAGCAAGAAAAGTTTGCGCCGTAGAGAAAAAATTTCAGAAATTACTTATCCATACTTCATTCCTTGAAATGTAAGTTAATAAGTTTCTAAGTACATACATATGTATGTATATTCCAAATGATTAATGACCTGTTCAAATTAATGTGAACTCAACTTTTAGTAGTTACTTAGTGTGTATTTCTAATATAAAGTGATGTACTCGTAGTATAGGTATATTATTATATTCACAGCGCCATTCAACGCTGTAATTGCTGCTTTCAGCTGTATAAGTGTTTCCAATCAGAACTGTTTTTCTATTGTTGTTGTTGTTGTTGTTGGTGTTGTAAACAAAGTAATTGCGCCAAGTGTCAAAATGTTAATTAATTGTGTGCATTTGAGTGTTTTAATTGTTGACCTGTCCTCTGTCATTTAACCCAAAATTATTACTTTTTAATTGTTTTTCTAGTGCAACAATTCATTTACAAAATTTAATTAAGCGCATAATTTAATTAAGCTGAGCAGAATGTTTGTCATAAAGCATATTGTTATTATCACTGATAATTTCAACTGTCAAACTTTGTTATTTGTATGAATGAATTATGTTAATTTAAATACCAGCGATTTCCTTAGTTTAATAAGCTCTTGCTCTGAAGCAAATTACTGCGCTATACATATCTTGGTATATACATACGAGTATGTATGTATGTGCACACACACGTCTGTCTCTCTTACTTAAAGGACTATTGTTGAATTTTTTTCTCTTCCCTTTTTTTTAAAGCTTATCAAAAGTACAGTATTAAATTTCAATTGAGGTAACGAAATCTCTGCTTTAGTTTCCATATTGTGCCAAAGAAGACCTTTAAAGTATTCAAGCCTTATAAGGATCATTTATTGGAAAATAAAAAAAATATATAAAAAAAATTAATAAGATTTTTGCTATATTCTTTAACAAACATATTTGTTAATCTTGAGTTTTTGCATAAGCGCCAAATTTAAAGGCAAAAAGAAAATTTATATTAAAATAAACTCTGTTTACACTCATTTAACTTTAGAGCATATTTTTTAAAGCTAAAAATGCACTGAAGTTTTTTATTCGGCGTTTCAAAAAAAACTAGAAAAAAATCTGCAATTTCTTAACCGTGGTCATGGTAAAATTATACAAGGTACATGCACAAGCCCAGCCTGTTAATGTATACAATGCAGAAAGTTGTCAAACTTTGTTTACAAGCTGCAAAAATATGTGTGCGAATAAAATGATTACAGTGTTGCCAATGAATTTGCACATGGCTGTGTCCCCAATTACACATTGAAGAAAATTACACTACACATCTTTTGTGTAGGTTAAAATTAAAACAAAAATAAATAAAAATAGAACGAAAGTATAATTACACACAGATCACACATGAGTCTCATTACATGGCCTACACCTGAGAGTAGAAATTACTCACTGTGTATTACACACACACGAATGCCACGTCTGCAATTGTACTTTAGTTACCCTGTGATTGATATTTTTAAAAACAAAAGACATCTGTTTCTGACAATTATTCCTTTGTTTCTATCAACAAAATGCGTGTGTTTTTTAGTGTTGTAATTTTTTTGTAGTCTTGTATAATTTTACCATGACCGTGGTGTACCACCAACACACTGAAGCCAGACTAATGTAAAAGAACGTTACAAATAACGTGATGTGGCAAGGTTGCAACAATTCTCTCCATACCCGTAGCAATACTTCAAAGCACCAATTAGACGTGCGATACCATAATGTTATAGCTGTAATCATTGCCATAAGCATGACTATATGTACATATTTGCTTCACCTATTAGTGCTACCATAACCATAAGCAGCTGTTTATGTTTTCATTCGTTTATTTTACCGCTCATAAGGAGGGATGTTATGTAATTCGAATCAAAAGCAAACCATCCGAATATGTATGTTATTTACATTACAATTCTAAAACATTTCCTTTCGCATTGAATTACATAGTATGTTCTCTAATCTCAGCTTGGTCTGCAAATGACCAGCGTTACCGTTGGTTATACTAAAGTATCAAATTAACACTTTGAAATGCACTTTTTGTGGCAGTTTTCTAAATGGCCCATCTATGACTTTTCGGTAAAATTGAGCTTTCTACTTCAATACGGCTTAAATAAAGAGTTAATTTACAATTTTTATATTATATATGTAAACATATGTACTCGTATGTTTTTATATCCCTGAAATATGGAAATATGCACCCTTTTTGACACACTTTTTGCAATTTGTTTGCTGTAACTGGCATTCCAATTCCAGTTACATTTGCATTTGTAATTTTTTAACCCTTCGTGTCTCTCTCTCTCTCTCTCTCATTTTCTATCTACCTTTGGAATAAAAATTTCAAGGTCATATTTTTAAGATTAATATTTGCTTTTATTTACATTCAAACACACATACTTTAATTTTTCATGTGTGCGTGAGTTGTTAAATTTAAAAAGTATTTTCATATGTATATACCCTTCTTTATCACAACTCAAGCATGTTAAGAATGCAAGGGTATTTTATTTATTAATAAAACGCCAGCTGCAAATAAATTAAAGAGACAAACCCAAAAATAAAGGTTTACTCAATTTTAAAATTTAAGTAAAACACAAAATCATTGCAAGACATTGGGGGGACGTTTATTTTCCAGTTGTAATTTATGTACGTAAATACATATGTGTTTGTTGTTATGTATACATATTTAAATGCATGTAGAATTTCATCGCTCAAATTGGCTGCCGTATAAACTTCAAAATTTTTCAAATGAGGAACTGCTGCTTGGCTGCGTTTGATAATTTGGAAAGTTAGTTTTTATGTTGTACTCACGATTCTTCAGTTACATTACTAAATAAATTATAAAAAATATGTAATAATAAATAAAAGAAAATATCACAGACGATCTTAAAAACGAATATCACAGAACTTTACTTAGCAGGTTATTGCAATGGAATAGTGTAGTTTGGTGTTGTCTTTGTATTCTTTGCTGTTTATAGATTTCTTTATGCGTTGTTGTATCCGTAGGCTTTTTAGTGTATACCTTTTATTCGTTTTCTTCTCTCTGTCTAGTATTTTCACTCCTTTAAAATCCATTTTATGTTTAATTTCTTTGGCATGTTGGTCTACAGCTGTTGTCTCCTTTCCTTTATTTATATCTGCTTTATGTTCTGATATTCTAGTCCCGAGTTACCGCTTTTTTTGTTCTTACATATACTTTATTACACCTTTCCCCCTCATTCCCTTGACAAAGTGATCTCGTCTAGAACGTTATCTGTTTCTAGTTTGTCCAATTTTGTTCTTTCCCGCGTAAATAGATGTCTCAGTGTTTTGTTCGATCTGTGTGTGACTATTGTTGTTGCATCATTTCCCATATGCTTTAATGTTTTGTTTTCAGCCAACTTTGAAACATATGGTACACTGTAAAAGTGTTACCAGTTTTTTTATTATTACTTAAGCATTTGGTTATTAGGTTGTTCGTGATGTACATATATTTAGAAGTTGCTTTTTGTCACTTTATTTCTAATTTTGCTGATGTTGAGAATTTTGGTAATAAGATTCATTTGCCTTGTTTATTTTCATATTCATCGGCTGGCTAGAGTTGTAATTAATTAATCTTACAGATGCGGTTTTCTTTGCATACCAGTTTGTTATTAATCTGTTGTTGTCTTTTATTATTTTCATGTCTAAATAAGGTATTTGATAGTTTTCTTCAACTGCAACTGTAAATTGCAGATTACAATTTTACAATTTTAGCGAATATTGCTTAAACAACATTTGAAATGCGGTTTAAAATTTTTATAAATACGGCTGTTTATCTATAACATAATCGTATTTAAGAGCAGTACATACATATGTACATATATACATACCTATGTATTTACAAGAATACATTTTGCTGCAAACAACTGTCTTTTACATTTTAAGGCCAAAGAAATCTTCTGAATAGGTAAAAAAAATTTTTTTTTATCTCTTGTTGTCATGTGATTTTATGAAGTTATTTTGCTTTGAAATCTTGTGAAATTAAAAAGTCCGTGCACATACATATGTACATAAATACATACATATATATATATATATATATATATATATATATATATATATATATATATATATATATATATATATATATATATATATATATATATACTGTTGCCTTAGAAATTGTTGGCAATATGTACATACATACATACATATTCTCGGCTACACTTTACACTTTTATTTTAATTATGTGCATGTTGACGACGTGGGTTCATAATATGTAGCAGGCTGAAAAAAAATATTACGCACACGCTTAATGTTTTGTTTTACAGCCAATTTACTTCTCTTATTATAAACTGTCTATGACACTGCAGTAATAATTAAAATTGCTTATAATTATATTTGAATTGCTGTAGCCACGCTTCAGCTAACGCAGTCTTACGCCTTCAATTCTTTCACATACAAAAAAAAATTTCGAAAAACCTGTATTTTCGAATAGTGGGAAAAGTGATGTCAAAGAGAAAACATATTTTAAATGGAAGTAGTTATAGAAGAAGAGGTGGCGTTATTTTAAAAGTAAGTGTTTGATAAAAAATGAAAATCACTTATAAAATAGTTTTAATACGGTTGAGAATAAAATCCGAATATTACGAAAGTTATAACGATCTATATACATATACTTCTGATCTTTTGCAGAAGTAATGGCAATTTCGTTTACTGGTATCGCCAAGAACCTAAAAACTCATCCTCTTCAATGGATTAAAACATTCCTGAGCTGAACCACGATTAGTAATACAATTTCAAACCAAACGAATGTGACAACCATATGAAAAACTCTTCCCTATTTATATAAATAAAATATTAGAAATATTATTTTTCCAAATACCACTTGCATTGGAAATTCTTCTCATGCTTTAGCACAACTACATCCGAAATAGTTCACTTTAGTGCTTTAATTTATGAATAAATTTTGTACATTTTTTTTGTTACTCGTATAAACTTAAGCATCACCATATGCTACCAAGGAAAGGGATTGAAACAAATATGGGACATTTATAAATCTATACATATATAAATATGAAGAAGTGTGTATGACGTCGTACCAAAGACATAAAACATAAAGAATTAAATCATAACAGAAAATAAGCAATATTTATTTATCGCTTTTACAACTCTGCATAAGTGACACAAGATTATTTTTTCAATATATCAAAATATTTTATTGCCATATTGCTTGGCAATTCGGTACTTTACATACAGTGCTGCCAAGTTAGTGCTTTTGGTAATATCTTTGCGGCTTTTAGGGGATTCAAACACCGTTTATATTATTTTATTCTTATTTACAAAAAAAATTAATTCTTTTGTGGATCATTTTATTCTTCTAACAATACTTATGAGAGCATTAGAGGCATTAAAATGCCGTAAATAAAAGTTGAAGTATGGAGAGTCTGTTTTTTTTTTCTTTTCTTAAAATCATATTCAGAACAAGCACTTAAAAAAGAGATGGCTGCCAAATCAGACTGTATTATTGTTTGCAGCAAAATTTCTTTAAGCTTTTTATTATTATTCAACTCATACATACGAGTACATGGCTTGTTAAAGGAATATTAAGCAATATTTTGTTTTTAATGTGAATAGTATTGTTCCCTTTTGTGTAATTTACGAAATTAATTCCATGATTTTAACGGTAATAAAAAAAATTATTTGAACTTTATTTTTGCCTCTTAAAAAAGGTTATCATATCGAGACTTTGTGGACAATGATTAGACACTAACACAATAAAATATTTGCAGAAGTGGTATGAAGCTGCACTACATATTTTATGTACTTCTATATAAAAGATTCCAAGTTGGACTCTTGTAATGGCACGATTTCGCGCTTAGAAAAGTGGGCGAGGCCACACTTATAAGAATTTGACATTATGTGTTATGTACTGCTATCCAAGCGATTTTTATGAAAATTTTTACAAATATTAGGCTTTTGCTATCATAAAAATTTGGGTTAAAAATTTTTTTTATGTGATCTTACTAATAAATAAGAGTTGCCAGACATTTTTTCAATAGGCACTAAAAATTTAAAAACAAAACTTCATAGAAAAAAATTTAGCCACTTAAAAAGTAGTTGTTTTTTATTTTCTTATTTTTAGGGTTCCATACACACCAAAGGTGAAAAGGAACCCTATTGTTTTCGCTACGATGTCCGATGTCTGTCTGTTTTCTCGAGCACCGCAAGAGCTACGGACCTGAAATTTTCACAGAATATAAAGGCAAACTCTTAAAACTTTTCAAAAACGCTAAGACTAAAAAATCCCAAAATAAAAAAATCGCCAAAAAACGAAAAAAATCGCCAAAACAAAAAAAGCGCCAAACTAAAAAAACCTCTAAAACTAAAATAAATCGCCAAAATTAAAAAAAGCGCCAAAACTTAAAAAAAACTTCAAAAACCGAAAAAAATCCTAAAAACGAAAAAGCGCCAAAAATAAGAAAAACCGCCACAGCTACAAAAAACGCCAAAAACCGAAAAGAGTTTACCCGGTACTTAAATGTCTACTTCATTATATAGGCTAAAGTTCGGTTCGTATAGTATTACATATGGAGTATCCATACGGAACCCTGCGCATGCGAGTCAAAGGCTCATTTTACTGAATTTTTTAAATAAAATTTCGTTAAACATTAAAAAAAATCTATATTTTATTATGAATTTATGCTGTCAATTTGTTTTAAACTGTAACACAAGTTGTGTTGAAAATTTAACCCTGATATGATTAGTTATTATTATTGCACAACCTCGTTAAATCAGGACTGCATTTTAACCAAAAGTCATATGACATGTGGGATAGACTAACACGCATTTTTTTGAAACATCTTAGTTTTCTTTTGTTACTCTGACTTACATACATCTACTTAAAATCCTCATTGAAATAGACACTTTCTTTAAAGGCTAAATACATATGTACTATATGTATACACATATGTAAGTACATACAAAGTGAATTCACTTACTTATAAGTGTGTATACATTTCCTAAAACACTCATTTATAATATTTCCTACAATGTCAAGACAACACCCACAAAATGTCTGACTATCAACAACTTCAGCCAGTGTCTGTCTCTAGGCCACTACTTTTCTTTCGTTTTTTTTTCCTTTTATAAAGTTGTTTTTGTTGGTCAGTAGGTCTTCAATTACAGTAAATCTAACAATCAAACATTATATTAAGAGATGAGAAACGGTCACGGGAATGACGAGAATTACATACATATAAACGTGAGTAATTGGTTTTATTGACTAATGAATATAACTAATAGAAAGCGAAAAAAAAACATCTAAAAAGTTCAGTGGCAAAGATAAAGACTTACGGGTATGTTCTGGAAAACATTTCGTTTTGAAATCGACGAATTTTTGGGGGAAAAAATTCAATTAGAAAATATACTTATTCCATCTTTTTACTTGGTTTTAAGGTTTCATATATTTGAGATATTAACTTACAGCCTGGCACACGATGTCGACAAGAAAGTTTCTTTCGGTTTCTTTCATTGAAAACAAAAACAAAATAAGAGACTTTGTTTTCAATATAAGTAAGCGAAAGAAACTTTCTTGTCGACATCGTGGGCCAGGCCGTTATTTTCGAATCCAATAACTTATCCAATTTCTGTTTTTAAAATTTTGCGATTTCAAAACGGTTGGGTTGTCAGGCCGGTAATTTTGTAAATTTCACTTTTTTTAATATAAGACTGATTTTTTTCTAGTCAAGTTTTCTTCACATCCCCAAAAAGCCTGCATGGACATGAGTAACTGTAACTTAAACTTGTTTTTCTGGTCAGTGTCACGATCCCATCCCTAATTTTAATATGTAAAACTATGAGCTGAGAGGAGAATAAGCACATAAAAAAAGTTTCTTTAATTTCTTATTTGTGACATTGTTTGCATATGATAGATAGTTCTTAATGACCATGGATTCTTTCTATGATTTTATTTTTCGATTTATCATTAATCAAATTTAGTTAACGATACAACATTAGAATTTTGTTGATGAAAAATGGCCCCTCAAAATATTTTACTATTTCATTTTCTAGAGTTCTCAAAAAAAAAAAAAATAAGAAAACTGGTATGAGAAAATAAAACTTTTTTATTGCGAAAGCGAGATCTTCTTACATTTTAGAAAATCTTTGAAGTTACAATCATATCATTTAATGTTTTTCTTTTTATTTTTATTTTTTATTTTGTTCTTGGTTTAAAGTTTAATTAATTGGTTTTGAAGTTCAAATGGAATTTTTCATTCCTGCTTAAAATAAAGATAGATAGAGATTCTACATATTTCTTTTATATTGAACAATTGTGTCAATTATTATTATGCAAGTTCGCTTAAAAATTTTCAGTAGAAGAAAAAACTATAAAAGATTTAAATTTAATGAAATTTTCTATTTAAAATTGCGCAAACAAACTGGAACTTGTTAGATAGTGCAGTTTTCATCTCCGCATCCACATGCCTTTATTTAATTCAAGCAATTTCTATTAGATTTAATTGAATTCAATGGCGTTTGTATGATTGTGTTTAGAATCTAAATTTTATATTGATGATGGGTTAGGAATAAATTAGACACCTAGTGATCAAATAATCTGCGTTTATTATGATTCGTTACGTTTGATTGTATTTTTTTTCGCTATTATAATGTTAGTCCCATCACTGACTATTTCCGTTATTACATTTTTCATTATGGTAACGCTGTTTTGTTGCCATTACTGTAAATAATTACTGTCTCTCTCTCCATCCCAACAAACTTTGCAGTGATTTATGAAAAACCAGATTCTTTTATAAATTTTATTTTAGGTGTTTATTTCTTTTTTTTTTATAAAAACCATATATTTTGTAATCTAATTTAAACTCATGTCTCTACACATTAGATTACAAATAAGTTTTACATTCACACCTCTTGCTCAAACTCTAACAAGTCTTGTGGACTTGCTTGAATTGAAAATAAATAAAAAATAAAAAGCTTTTCTTAACGCAGTCATTGAAAAATGTTGAATAAAACTGGGCACAGAAATATTTTTATGCACTATAAAAAAAAACATTTAAGGCGTTGAATATTGTTAAAAAGTTCATGTTTACTTTTTCATTTCTTTCTTATTTATAAAAACGATATAATTTGCATACAAAAGATTTGGTGAATAAACAAATCTCAGCACATACCACAGAATATGTTTGCACAAGTCTACCAAAGAAGACTTTTACTTAAGCAAACATTAAATCAAGAGTTTATCGACACATTCTTGCCAGCAAGAACGATATTTGAAAATAGAATATGTACTTGCATATAAAAATGTAAAAGAGATGTTGTTTAAGTGTTTTTTCTATTGTTATTTTGTAATTTTCTGCCAAAGGCATTCACACACTTGTAGTTTGTTGCTTGTAGTGGAAAATTAAGATATTACACAAATGACTTTGAATTGCGACTAAGTGTCATCAGAAATTTTTAACATTACATTTATTTTAACCACAATTATGTTAAAATGTTATATAAAAATAAAAACATGATCCCACGATTAATGGAGCACATTTTTTATACAGACACAAAAAAATTTTTGTTTGTTAAAAGTTAAGAGCGGACTTACATATTTATTGCGTGTTAAGTGAAAATATATATTCTGTGAAGATAGCAAATGAAAATTTAATTAAGAATTAAATCAAAAATAATTTAAACAGCAATTTTTCATTAAGAAAATATCACGTGTATAATCACTATTTACAGGAGCAATATTATATAGGAATTGATGTGCAGAAGGACCATAAAGAAACAATTATATATGTATGTATATTTAAACATACACTGTAAAAAAATCAGCGCTGGAAATGCATTAATGTCGTATTAATTGATGCTTTCCTAGTAAAAAAAATAGATCCCAAAGAAGTCAATAAGATCCCGCATTTGTGATTCGGAAGTAGAGCAAATCTGAATAATTTCTAATGATTTTTACACAGGGTTGTCATTGCAAGAGGTTAATTTTTTACCCGACTACGCGACGCATAGAAGGGTATTGTGGGTATTGGAATGCGTGGATCGATTTTGATGATTCTGTGAATGTTTACATTTTTTTTAATGTGCCTTTTTAAATGCTTATTTTAGCAACAGGGGACTCCACACCGAGTTTTATGATGCTTGCTCATTTGGAAATAATTGTTGCCACAATTTAGTTTTTTGAGAAAAATTGCCATATAAAATGACCGTATAAATTAATTACATACGTTAAGGCCTCGATTAGCCGTGATTCGATTCAAAGAATCGATTTCTTTTTGTCCAAGGACTTCATTTTCTTTTTGCATCGATCAGCCGTGACTACCTCTATTATCCGGGATTGCAAGCAAGCAACTGTGTTTCGTCCAAAAATTGTTTTCCTCATGATACACATTTATGTATGTTTTTATTTAAGACTTAGTATAAAATCCATGAATTTTTCTCTTATTATATGTAGTATATAGGAAAAGATACAAAATTAAATACTAAAATGTGAATAAAAAACTTACGAAACACTAAAAGCCGTTACTATATTAACCGGGAAAATCGAGGATTAACTGTAGTTACATAAATACCATTAAGTTCTTTTAAGAGATTTTCTTTAACAATTTATTTATTATTTTTAAGTGCATTTAGAAAAATACTAACAAGACAATAGACATATAATAAATAAATGAAAATGTTTTAGTAAATTATGCTGCAAACAACACTTACATACCTCAAATTTATTTATTTATATAAAAGTATACAAAGTAGTTTTCAGAAAGTTTCTGTTTTTAAGACATGAATTATTGAGGCAATAATAGTTACATAGTAGAGAATTAAGTTAATAACAAAGTTAATTCAAGCATGTTTATAGTGGGTCTTAAAACTAATAAGTATGAAACTGTTTAAAATGGCAGCTTAAGATATTTATGTGAGAATTTTATGCCAGAATATTTCCGGTGTGAAAATGGAAAAATTACATTGACAGACCTGAAACTGTTTTTGTTATTTAGCGTTCAGCTCTTTTGCATCATGATTGTTTTGCACTCATAAACGATTGTTTCTATGAGAAATCAGAGAATGACATTAGTATAATTTTAAGTACTCTTTGAGTATTTACCGTCAAAGAACTATGAATGCGTGCAGCTAAAAATAAAAAAACACGATCATATGCAAATACACGCATTAATTTTAAACCGAATACGTATAACTATAAACAACCAACAACTACATAAGTTTATACACATTTTTTTAAATTACGCAGAACAAGCAACTACAATTAAAATTTATACAGTGCATAAGCTACAATTATACGCATGAGTACAAAAACACTCTGACTATTAGTCGGGTACATATGGGCATATACAGGGCTATTTTATTTACACACACAAAGAAAGCATGTTTTCAAACAGCCACACACACACACTCACATATTTTTCATTTAATTTTATATACACATACATATGTATGTATGTATACGGTGGCTAATGGCGAATAAATATCCTAAGTATTATGCCTATTTTATTTTTTTCCGATTAAATACCTATAAGCTGAGTATAATCATACTCAGACTGTAAGTATGACAGCGAGTCAATGCACTTGACTCTCGTATAAGCCTTTTTATTTTTAGTTGTAGCGTATTTCAGTTTTTCGCATAAATGGAGTAGAAATGCTCTTGTATGTTGGAACCAGCTATAGTCCTAGTTGCTTGAGAGAAAATATGTGAGCGTACAAATTGTTTGCGCTACAATTATGATTATAAGCAGTTACTAAAAGTAAGATTTACTTATGTACATATTTCTTTTTTCTTTTTTTTTTTTTGAGTACTCTTTGTCGTTCTCTAATATGTATGTACATATGTACGTAATGATTCTAATATACAATTTATATGTAAAAATATATTTAATACAAAAGCTTATGAAAGAATAACTTTTTCTTTTATAAATATCAAATTACAGTAGATAAAGTTTATCCTCTATTTAAGTAACGAATAAGCGAAAGGATAAACATTTTTATAAGTTTTTGTATTTTAGCAAAATTTTTTTTTTGTTGCAACTAATAACTTACATTATTAAATAAGAACTAACAAACAACTAATAACTTTTTGTGAACTATTATAATTTACTAATCTTAATACTGTTTTGTTTTTTTTTAATGCAGTATGTCTAGCTTTTGTTTCAAAAACAAAAGAAATATATTATTTGCATGTTTTTGCTAGAGTGATGGTAATTTTATTTTATTCTTTGATCTTTCTTTTAAGCATACATACATACATACATGAATTCCTTTTCAAAGCTTTAGGGGAAAAAATACATAATTATGAGTTTCCTTTTTTAGTCTCAAAACAACACTTTAAATGCAGCTGTATAGGCTTAATTTAGTTTAAACATAAAATACGAAAAATCAACCGTGTCAGTCAAAGCCCACTTTTTTTATAGAAAATTTAAACGTAACCGTCACAGCACACTTTTCGTATGGAAAAAAGTGACTTAGTCACACCATAATTTTCATATGTAAAATTTGTCTGCGTCAGTAACAGCACACTTTTCTTATAGAAAAATTTACTGTCTGTCACAGCACACTATTCTTATAGAAAAGTCGAATGTGTTAGTAACAGCATAATTTTCTTACAGAAAAATCGACTGAGTCAGCTAAAGCGAAATTTCCTTATAGAAACTTCGAATGTGTTAGTTAGAACAATATGCATCTAAAAAATGTTCTGTTAAGTATACACAACGTGTACATATTAATACTGTTGTCAACACTCGCTTAGGAAAAATAATACTGTTGTCAACATTCGCTTAGGAAATCTGTTAGTTGTTTTAACGGTTGCCTGGTGCGTACTTAACATACATTTACATACATACGAGTATGTAGCAAGATAAACAAATGTTTAAGATTTTTATTTTCATTTCAACTTCCCAAAAAAAAAACATGTTTACTTAATTAGACTTTAATGTGCACATGTAATGCTATTGGTATTTATTTAATTAATTTTCAATTTGTTAGAAAACAAAGCACGAAATAAATGGCAACTGCTTTTGTTATTATCACCTTAAATTACTTTCAAAAGCGTATTTTCTTCATGTTACAAATTTCTCTGGGTGAACAGGACTGAAATCAAGTGTAATTATCGGTAGTTTAACAAGTGTTGCTGTTGACATAGTTGTTTGTAAAATGAGTGAAACTTGAGTTCTTTTATATTTCCTCTTTGTAGCTTTAACATGTTCATGAAGAAAATTTAATTTATTTTTAAGAAAGCACTTTAAAGAATTACTTTCATTTGACTTTTTTTTGTGTATTTTATAATCTGTGGTGCTTTGTGTTGCAATGACAAGGATAGATGAGTTTTTTGGCGCCAGATATTTACATAATTTTACAGTACATTCACTACATAGCACGTTTGTTTTGCGTCAATTAAATCACGACATATTTTGTCATTGAAAAAACTATTTTTTAACGAATTTCATAGTGGAGTCCAATAATTCAGAGATAGAAAAGGAATACTTATGAAAAAAATTTAATTTTAAAATTCGAACTTATGTTCGAAAATTCTAACTTATGCTCGAGAATTCGAACTTATGTTCGAAAGTTCGAACTTATGTTCGAAAATTCGAACTTATGTTCGAAAATTCGAACTTACATATGTTCAAACATATTTTAAAAAATAATTATATTCCAACTTGGCTTCAAAATGAGTATTCCTAATGTCAATTGCCGTTGCAATAGATATTCGAAAACTAAAAATAAATTTCGAATAAAGAAAATTTTAAGCAATAGGTCTATTTTTTGGATTGATTATTAAGTTACAAGAATATTTATTTCTGCTGTCAAACTTTAAAAGAATTTTGTTATAGCATTTCGAATTTTAGATGACAAGAATTTACATAAATGAATATATCGTGCCATAACCGCCAAAAAAAATGCTAAGCGACATTATTTTCGAAATTAATTTTTTTACCAAAAGTTTAAAAAATATGTGTCGCTTAAGCTTTTTTGGCGGTTATGGCTGGATATGTATGTATAAAGAAAAAAATGCTTTAATAACAATATTTCCTCAAAAATTACCCCCCACCCCCGCCCCTTTTTAACAACAAATTATAATTTAAGAATTTTAAAATATATGTATTATTGTTGTTGTTAAAAGCACACTTGTGGTCAACTATAGATATAAGAAGGAAATTATGTATATTAATCTTACGTTTCATACATTTTTAAGAATACTTTCTCAACAAAACAAATTTATTACACAGAACTTTATCTAAAGACGACAATTTAAAAGACCATGGGGTACTTTCAAAACAGCATTGAAGTCAAGGTTTCTTTTTGTCTTTGAAAAAAAAAAAATAAATAAATCTGGACAAATTAGTTTATTTATCACCGCGTTGTATAAAAAGGAGAATTTTAAGGTGCACAGAGATATCCCAAGAGATTAATATTCTTATAAAATTATTTTGTAATAGGATTAAACTAAATATGTATATAGGCTTATCTTCACAAAAGAATAAATTGTACTCGTAATTTGTTTTAAGAAAAAAATTTAATAAAATACATTTCAAACTCATTTTAAATTGTATATGCGGTGGGAAGGGGAGCTAGTATGAGAGTTAAAACATATCTTTGTATTTCATTTAATATTTTAAATTTTTATAAAGACACGATTATTATTAAGATGATGTACACAGTGCGTTGATGCATGCAAAAATTTAAATTCTTTAAAATTTTTTAATTCATTTTAAGTGAAATTTATTTGCTGGTGGTTAAGCGATGTCTATATGCATTTCACATTGTTGCTTTAACAAATCGTCAGTAGACTTCAACCACACATTTAGAACAGTCACAAACCTCTTATCTTATGCACAGACTTTCATAAACTATTTGAGAATTCACAAATATTAATATTTATGAAAGTCTGTGCATAAGATAAGAGGTTTGTGACTGTTCAAAATGTGTGGTTGAAGTCTACTGATGATTTGTTAAAGCAACAATGAAATGCATATAGACATCGCTTAACCACCAGAAAATAAATTTCACTTATAGTATAATTATGGCAATATGTCGTATAATAAATCTCTTGAATGTTTAATTCATTTTAGTTTTTTTATATTTCTTTTATAAGACGAATGATTTGGTGTTCGATCGAACTAAAAAGACCGTTTGGCACCCTTTTAAAATAAAAACAATATTGCATTTCATATATCCAATTGGTTCCTGCAAAGCTTTGCACACGCCTTGCGCTCTTGCAATCAACAATGACCGCCGAAATTCAGCTTTATATTTCATATACTTTCAGTCAAGCGATCTTCATGAAACTGTGCAAACCCCTTGAGATGTTCGAATGACACTATTTTGCATTTTTAACCTACTTCAAAAAAAGGAGGAGGTTATCATTTCGTCTCTATTTTTTTTTGGATTGTAAAATTTTTTTTTATTCTCCATTGGTCCCATTGCAAAAAAAAAAAAATTGGGCGGGGACACGCCAACAAATTTTTTTATTTGATTTTATGATATTCTACTTATTTGATTGTGGCGAAACCTAGCAAACACCTTTGTAATTACATAATTTTAAAGTTCAAAAAAAGGCGGGGCTACGCCCATTAAAATCTGTTATTATATTTCACGTGCTTCTACTTAACCGATTTTTACGACACTTACCACACACCTTGAGCTCAAAAATAGACACAATCTTCCACTCGAAAAAATGGGCGAAGTCACGCCCATTAAAATTTAACATTTTATTTTAAGTGATTCTACAGTACCAATTTTTACAAAACTTAACACACACCATGAGCTCGGAAAAACAATAAAATGGGCGGAGGTACGCCCATATATTATATTTCATACATATACATACGTATTTTAAGACGTTTCTTGCTGCAGATCAGTGTTATTTTTTAAATTATATATTTAAATTCCAATTATTTCACGCAACGTTTTCAACATAAAATTAAAATACGAGTATATATGTATTCTGAATCAAATGCCACTGGTTTATCGAGAAAACATTCAAAATTATTATCTTTTAAATGGCCGAAATAAAATAAAGTTATGTATTATGTTTTCATGTTCAGCATACGCTAATTACCTTGAAACAATTACATACTGTACACAATCAATTTTAACATTCCTTAAAAAAAAAATGTGTAAAGCAAATGTTATATAACACCTGCCACTTGTTTTATTACATTCAATTAATAAACATGCTCATATCTTAACAAAAGAAGGGCTGAATTGAAATGAATGAAGCTACATATGTATGTACGAGTATGTACCTAAAACACAATGGGTTTCTCTGTCAATGGGTCTTTTTTTTTCTTTTTTTTTTAGTATGTATGGCTTATTTTCAGTTTTTTCTTATTTGAATAAAATATTTTTCTTTAAGTTAATAAATAAACATTAAACACCATTTGTGCATACAAACATATGTATGTACATTCATATAATGCTTTATTGTTACAAGTCACTAAATAAATTAATTCAAATTAATTCAGTACACACGTAGGTATTTTAGCTACCAGAATTGGGCTTTAATTTGTATACTCTCCCAGCTAGCATTTGGGTGAGCATTTTTTGCATTTTTTGCAAAAGATCTCTTAAATGATTCTCCTCAGATCACTTTTGATGATTAAAAACTGATTGATCACTTGGGTGTTTGAAAAAGGATACACTTATGATTCATCTGTATGTTCAAATAATGATTTCTTGAAAATAGAGGAACAAAATGCAAAGAAACCCAATGACTTAAATACTATCAGAAAATTGCTCAAAAATTAATCAACAAATCGTATCATAAATGATTCTCTGGAATGATTCATCTGTAGGGTACCATTTTCTCACAACAGGAGTATCATTTATGATCGAAAAATGAGCTCATAGGCGGTTGTTTTTCCCGTCAAACTGATTCGAAAAAGATTCGATTATGATGCAAAATGCTAGCTGGGCTCGCACTGACGAATATACAAATACACATACACATACACATGTGCTATCTACATATGTGTAGAGATATGTAAGTACCCTCTAGTCAGCCTAGATTCTAGGCCATTGTTCTAGGCCAATGATGTCCAAAAATGTTTTGCAGCTGTATTGGTGAGAGAATTTGAAGTACAGTGTGCTTACGATAAGTAAGCACAAATATTTTATTTACAATTTAATTAAAACAAATTGTTTTGTTTATCAAAAAGAAAATAGAGTGCAGTTCGCACTGAGATGGCTATTTGTTGACTAGGTAAAATGATAAAGTTTTCAATACATTTTGCTATTTTAAAATTTAACTTTTAAAAACAAAATATATTGAAAATTTTCCGTCTATCAAATAAAGAAATAGTAGATTCCTTAATAAAAACCCCATCGGCAAGCGGTCTACTCATCAATATATAAGGGCACTACGCTTAAAATTCCATTTTTTAAACTAAAATCCAATTTTCTTTCATTATTTTTTCCCACTAACCCTCCCTTTAATTTTTCCTCATCATTATACCTAATCATATTGATATTAAAAGAATAATAATGCCTCTAAATAACATTTTATAATGCCTCTTATATGTTTAATAACATAAAAACATTGGGCATTATCAAAAACATTATATATCGAAAAGTATTTTCTTAGGTCCATCATATAATTTACGCACTGTATTTAAAAAATCTCAATACAGCCGCTACGCATGTTCACTCGTTGCTGTCTCATGAACGACTAATTTAAAGAGCATAAAATAAAATGATGTGTGGCTTCTAAACAATTGTTTGGTGAAATGGACAGCCATGGCCTAGAACAACCGATTCGCGTTTCTTTGCACAATTGTGCTGAGAGCATTCACACGTATTATTTCCCTCTTTAATTCGATGTCGTCGTCGATGAGACAGCGACGAATGCGCATGAGGCGGATGCTTACATATTTCTTTCAAGAATATTTATCCAGCAAATCACACGTGTTGCCTTTCAAATTTATGATATGCAAAAAATATTTTATTATAAATAACGCAATTGGTAACATACAATGCTTTTATGTTATCAAAGATTTAAGGAAAAAAAGAAATATATCATTTAAAGACTTATGATGCTTTTCATAAGATTAATGGTAGGGAAAGAGAAAAACTCTAGGCCCTAGAACCATATGTCTCTATGTCAACACTCTTTTCTCTAGCGACAATTGCTTTAGTTGAAATGTCGATATCTTTCCTTTTATGAGCGAGTAGACGAGACGTTTGAAATTGTCAATGAACGCATCAATAGTTTGTTTTTCTTTTTTATTATGCTGTGCAATAATGTGGGAAAATACATACATATGTACATATGTATGTGTTTAAGTTTGTTGCCCTAAATCTTATAAAATTGTAGACGAGAGACACTAAAATGTACTAGTGAATCTTTGGTTCAAATGTCTTCATATGGCCATAAAAGTCTAATTGTGCTAAAGTCTACTGGTAGATTTTCAATGACAATCCTATGTTAAATGTCAATAGGCGATTACATTGGCTGGGGTACACCTGGTCAGTAGTACTATTGACAATGTCTCTAGTAAATCACTACAATTTTACTAATTTCATCGAGCGAGGAAATATCGATATTGCAGACTAGAGAACCTAAAGTTTACTAGTAAAGCTTTGGTGCCAATGTCTCCATGTGGTCCCAAAAAAACTACTTAGTCAATAGTGCTACAGTCTAGTGGTGAATTTTCAATGACAAGCTAATGTTAAATGTCAATATATGATTACATTGGCTGGGGCACACCTGGTCAGTAGTACTATTGACAATGTCACTAGTAAATCACTACAATATCAATATTCGCATTTCCTGCAGGGTATGTACATACATAGCGTCGGCTTAGAGTGTTTATCTTGCTAAATGCACTTTTTATAACATATGACATTTTAAGGCCGTTCGAGAGAGGAATAGAAAATATGTATTTTAATTTGAAACTATACGCGGAAAAAATGTATTAGGCCAGTTTCTTAAGCTACATATATGCATATTTTCGCCTCAGAATTTTTTTAGCCCGTACGCCACAAAATTGGAGTGGAGAAAAACTACAAAGAAGGTTTACATAAAGTTTTCTCAAAATATACCTGATGGATTTCTTTTGTATTTACACCACTGCTTCCGACACATGTTTTGAAAAAAGTTTAAATTTTTGTTAACTTTCATATATAGGGTCCGCCATCTAACGTTTTTTTTCAACTAGTGCATATTTCGTGAATGGTAACACTAAGCTCATGTCTGATTTGACAGATAATTAGTTTTATCCTTCCGCTGAACGAATATGGTTGTGTATACGCTTGAACAACGCTGGGAAATATTGCCTGCGATCGACTTACAGTAGATGCCGATTTTGCCAAAAAAAATCATCTTTTCAGATGAAGCTCATTTTGATCTTGGCGGGTATGTAAACAAGCAAAATTGTCGCATTTGGGGCACAGAAAACCCGCACGCATACATTGAAAAGCCGACGCACCCAAAACGAGCCACTGTTTGGTGCGAGCCACTGTTTTGGTCCAGAGGCATAATTGGGCCAATGAGCAAGGAGTGCCCGTTATAGTCAATGGCGATCGTTATCGGGCCATGTTGAACGAATTTTTGTTCACAAAAATTGAAGAGGAGGATATTGGCAACATTTGGTTTCAACAGGACGGCGCTACGTGCCACACAGCCGAAGCTAAACTCGATGTTTTGCGCCCTGTTTTCAAAAAAAAAAAAGTTATACGGCGGACCCTATATAAAGCTAGAAGTTAATATTACTTTGTGCCGCATATGCAATTTATTTTCAAAAAGTAGCTTGTTCTGCTCCATACGTATACTTTACTGCTGTGAATTAAGAATTTTGTTGGTTTGTTTATTTTTCTTGCTGTCCAGTCGATCGTTTAACGCCGACCAAGAAGCCGCCGCCGTAATATTTTAAAAAACAAGTAATTGAAGTGTATTTAATATAAATAATGCAATTAAATGATTTATGTTATATTCCAATGTGCATAATTAAGGCTTCTTTTATTTCATTTTATTTTATTTTATTTTAGTGTTTAATAAGTTTATATTAAAAGCAACGATTACATACATGGCGGCTGCGTCTGGGTGATAATGTTTTTGCTTAACAGTCGCCGTTGAATTTTTCTTACGGCACCTTCGTTTTTCTTTTTTGTTATTAATTTCTTATAGGAATGAAGCAAAACAAGAGTTAACTTTACTTCGTATGTTTATGTACGAAGAATTTGACTGAATCGCCAAACAGTGGCCTGAACTACACAAAACAATACTTATTAAACCTAAAAATAGTGGATATGGAGCAATATGAATGCTTAATATCTCAGAAACCATAATAAATTTCGTGCAACGCGTTTTTGATTCAGAAAGAGGGTATTCAAAATATATATATGCATGTATTTCATACCTAAGTAATTTTTTTAAGAATGATCGGTGGAGCAAAACTATTCTGGGGCGACGATATGTATACAAAATGTTAACATTATTTTGTCTCTGCTGTAAAATTTGATTGAAGTCAGTTAACAGTTTTACACTCTAAGCCGACGATACATACATATGTACTCATATACTCGTATGTGTTTACATACGTTTTGTACAGTTTTATATTTTTATTCTGTTGTCTTTTGTATTCTTTCATGTCCCATCAGGTAAAATTTTGAATTATGGTTTCATTGTTTTTAACAACAAAAATTCTTTAACTCTTACAATTGAGTGAAGACAGGAATAGAATTTCAATGGTAATGTACATACATACATAATATATACATATGTACATATGTATTTCATTTAATTTTAATGAAAATGAATACACAAGCCAAGCTTACTTGCGCAATTTAGGTCGCAAATTAGGAATCACAAAATAAAAGAAATTTTACTCCTTTTCATTCTTTCTTTCTCTCTGCCAGACAGATGTATAAATGCATTTTAGCCGAAAATTTTGCCATTTCATTTGAGTTAGCTATAGCACATTTTTATTTGCTTTTATGTACCAGCCAAATGGATGTGTGAAAACCAAGAAGAATCTTTATCAGGTGCTCTCAATAGAGGAGATCCTACCCTATACGAACATACTATTGAATTCATTTAATCGGGCTTTTGCTTTAATCGTTTAATCGCTCGATTAATTAATCGAGGTTTTGGCTTAATCAGTTAATAATCGATTAACTGATTAATAAAGTTTTTTCCATAAATCAAGTAATTTAAGCAAATAAAAGTGTATAAATTACTTAGTCCCAGTTCACACTAATCAAGTCTTATTGCTCAGCTTATCACTTTTTTTCTTATTTAAACTTTCATCCGCAAGTCTTAAAAAAAAGAAATTACAAAAAAGAGCGTGCAATTTTGCCCAATTGCACAAATGGCAATTTTAAGAGTTCTCATGAAAACCCTTAAATCCTTAAAAAATAATAGAATTTATGTATTTTAATATAAGCAGCACCTGCTTAAAAAAATCGTGGTATTTACGGAATAACGCATTGCTGATAATACGACTGGTAAAGTTTAATACTCCATTGGAAACGGCTTGAAAAAATCTTTCAGATAATGTACTTTTTTTAAATGTTGCTCTGGGACAAAATACGAAAATATGCAAAAAAAAACTTCAAAACGAACGGGAGTCCCCATTAAAAAGACTGATCTTTGATTTGAGAGGGCTAACAAAGTCGCGGTTTTCACCTACATACATACAACGTGAGTCGGTCTAATGTACATACATATGTACTTATGGTCATATCAATTTGAAAAATTAACTTCCAGTTCATAGAAGCTATGTAAATAGCCAGACGAGAATTTTTACATGGCTTCTATGAACTGGCAGTAAGGGACAAAGTATGAAAATTTGTTTTTGTTTTGAATGTAAGTGTGCGCCAAGTCTAACCTTGTCGACATCGTGAAATTGGCCCTAAAAATTATTTACATACATACATGTATTATTCGAAAAATATGTGTGGGGTATTAAAAAGCTTTTATCTTTCTAACGCAGTATCTTTATGACAAATTGCCGTTTCGATGCATCGAAAGAAAACATCCATGTTTTCAGTTGTTTAGGACCAAAAACAAAAACATCGGGTTATATCGGTGTTTCGACACAATACTCGTACATCGAATGAAAAAAAGCGGATTGCATAGCAACATTCTGTATGTATCCAGAAAAAATAATTTTGTAACTGAAATAAACAGTGAGAAATAACTTGAACGTGCAATGCCGTATGTCTAAAAACCGACTGATATTTGGGTGAATATTCACCCTTATTACAGTTGTCAACATAGACGTCACATCAATACAATACAATTTGGGGTCGTCTACTCACTCTCGAGAACAATTTCGTGCTATCGACAGTCTATTTCTGTTCCCTAGAGTATAGAAAATATCATGTGACTGTCATAGAGATGGGCGAGTGTTGAATTTTTCCAACACGACACGACAGGAACACGAATGCCAAGATGTCCAACACGTACGAAACACGCACGCGAAATTTGTTCAAAACACGAAAAAAAAACATTTTTTATATTCAAATAAATACATATTTTTGTTTAATTTCAGAACTAAGCTTAAGAGACCCCTGCACTATCAACAAATTTTATGGTTTTGCGTGTTTGACCATACAAAATGTTAAATTTTTTCTTTACTGGAAATTCACCTAAAATCGTTTCGTGTTTATCGTGTGAATTTTGCTCAACATGCACGAAATCAGATTTTCTGTCACGAACAGTCAGTTTTCACCAACGGGTAGACAAGTCCCAAGTTTTTTGTATTGTATTGACGTGACGTCGATGTGTTGGCAACTGTAATAAGGGTGATTATATTCCGCAATGGGAGTAGCTTCAATTTATTCGGTAGTGATGATAACAAATAAAAAAAAAATTGAGCAAAAGGGAACATTTTATATTGATTGGGACATATGGCGATTGCTCGGCAACGCCATCAGGCTGTATACTATTTATCGGCGAATAAACTTATCAAACAATTTATAGAAGCTATTGGCCAAAAGAACAAGTAGAACTTGTTTATGAAAGTTTTTAAGAATTTGCTGGAATATAAAATTTTTACATAATTAATGCAACACCGATGTTCATAAACAATTGTGAAAGTTAAAGCATTCTTTAAACCGGATTTCTCACACAAATTCAGTATGAAAATTATAGATTAATATTGTTTTCGCAAGTGTTTTTAAAATTGGAAAATACATATTAGAGTTTCAAGACAAAGAAACCTTTTTTTCTTGTTGCTTATTTTCTTTTTATTTTATATAACTTAATTAGTTATTTTTGGACAAAGTCAATATAGAATATATGTATATATATTATATATGTACACGTGTATGTATGTGAGTGTATATGTGCTAAATACCCTGCAGAAAAAATGGGGTTAAGTGTCCCCAAGTCACCACTTTTGTCGACTATATTGGTGACATTGTCAAACGAGCGCCTACACAACTATGTTTCTTCTTAATGTTTTATTGGTTTGTTGAAAATACAAGTGGGTTCAAGCAAAATTCAAGTTGTTATGAAAATTAGTTTACGAAATCAATATAAAAGGCAAATAAAAAAATGTATTAAAAAATAATTCAAAGAATCAAATAAAAAGAAATTGCAAAAGACAAATAAAAAGCAATCCATTTTGTAATTATAAAAATAAAAATATTTTAAAATGAAATAATTGTGGAAATTTGTATGAGCCTGTAGAAGATTTTGTGGGATCAGTTAAAAAGTCCAGTCCAGTAAGTCCAGATTCATACATAAGTGTTTGATTTTAATAATTCGACGGAACCTTGAATTTTTCATTTATATTTAATACAAACAGCAAACTAAATCCTTACTTGCTGAACGAATGTTCCCTTTTTTTATGTATTCTTTTTTATTAAAACAAAAATTTTTAATAAAATATTCAGTTTTATTATCATTAGAATTACTAAAATGTACTAGTGACTATCTCTTTCCAATGTCTCGATATGGTCCCAAAAGTAGTTGCTTTTCAATGACACGCACATGCTATATGTCTATAGCAAAAAGCATTGTCTGGGGTACAATTCGTCAGTAGTACTGGTGGCAAAGTCACTAGTAAATGACTACAATTTCACTATTCGCATTTTCTGCAGGGTAGATTGGTAACTAAACTCGTAATTACCCTGTAGGAAATGTCACTAGTGAATTAGTGCTGATTCACTATTGACTTTATCGCCAGTACTACTGACTAATTATATCCCAGACAATGCTTTTTGCTATAGGCATTAACTACTGACATTGGTACTACTGATTAAATAGTTCTTTAGGGGCCATATTTTACTTCAATATAACATAAATTGTTATTTTATTTGTTCTTGTACATATATTATTTTTGAGTAATTTTTGGAATTATTGTTCAATACGCTTATGTTAATGTTTTAATTTGATTTCCTAAACGAATTTTGATAAAAATTTAAATTTTGCTTGACGCCAACTTAATTTTCAACAAACCAATAAAACGTAAAGAAGAAGCACAATTGTGTGTATCTGAAAAAATGTTTTTTTACGCATCAAAAACAATATTAATATGTAGATTCTCCCTTGACAATGTCATCAAAATAGTCGACAAAAGTGATGACTTGG
Source organism: Nowickia ferox (assembly GCA_936439885.1). Classification (NCBI taxonomy): domain Eukaryota; kingdom Metazoa; phylum Arthropoda; class Insecta; order Diptera; family Tachinidae; genus Nowickia; species Nowickia ferox. The sequence goes on along the minus strand of OW387027.1, from coordinate 8,418,325 downwards.
GGACACTTAAACCCACGTTTCCTTCACGGTATATACGAGTATACAGAAAATATAAAATAACTCGAGTAAACATCATGCACACAAATACATACGAGTACGTATATTAATAAGTACATATGTACATATGAACATATATACATATGCGTATGTTTACTTTGTCAAAAAATAACTAATTAAAGTTTCTTTGTCTGATTTTTAAAACACTTGCGAAAACAATATTAATTCATACGGACTTTGTATGGATGTGTGAACCAATTTTCTAAGATTTTTGTATTCCAGCAAATTATTAAAAAGTGTCATAACTGTTTTTTACATAAAGAAGTTCTACTTGTTTGTTTGATCAATAGCTTTATTCGCCGATATATGTATAGCATAATGGCGTGGCCGAACAATCGCCGTGTGTCCCAATAAACATAAAATCTTTGGCATACAAAGCGATCCGAACTTTAGCCTAATCAAATCATAAATATAAAAGTTTCCCTTTGCTCCAATTGGTCACAATTTGAAAGGCCTTAACTCGTATTTTCACGACATTGAGTTTTTCAGTGATTCCCATAGATTTCAGTCATCCCAAATACACCGCGTAACACAAAAATTTATTGCGATAGTGTAAAAAATAACGCTTTTACAATAAATTTTACAAAGCAGTTGTACAAGCACTTGTACTGATTACACTGTGCCAGTTCAAAAATGTAACAAACGGGGGACCTGATGGGTAAACCTAATTCGAGTACGCTGAATCCAATGGTGCTAACCATTTTTTTTAGGTTAGCTCTTGTTTGAAAAACAATTAAGATTGAAAACCTTTTTTTCCCAGTTTTCTACTATTCATTCATTTTTATATCAATTGAAAGAACATATTATCGATCAATATACGTCCTAAAGAAGTTTTTGAAAACAAAATGAAAAAAAAATTAAAAAATTTACCCAAAAAAAAAAAGACATTGCCCCAAAAACATTGACGAAAAAAAGTCGACAAAAATTTTAATTTTTTTGTCCAAAAAGTTTTCTCAGGACGCAAGTTCATCAATACATTCTTTTCAGGCGGTATATAGTCCATATTTACACTATGCAAGTCTTATTGCTAAGCTGATTTGTTTGACGGAGAGTGAGACGAGGGGAACAGTAACGTTTCTTTTCCCCTCGTCCCTCTTTCCTAACAAACTAATCAGCTTAGCAATAAGACTTGCATAGTGTAAATTAGGACTATATGGTGCAAAAAACTTTAAACAGTTTAAATACGAAAACACAGAATATGATCAGGACGATTGCATTGACCTGATAAATAGGCCTTGACTGTTGCTAATGCAGATGCTCAAGGAACCTGATTATGTATGTATGTGTATATGTATATCGTATAATATATAAGGTACTCGAAATCCCAGCGTTGCCAACTTAGTTCTTAAGTTCCTTGAATTGCATTTGAGAAAAAAAACGCTTGATTGGCGGTTTTTGGTTGTTTGTTTTCAGGGCTCTAGCGTCTTTTGTTTGCAAAGTGAGCGTTAAGTAATATTGCAACAGAACTGTAAAAGAAATGCAGAGCAATTAAAATTACTGTTATTTCGTGGTGATAAATATCGAAAAAATAAGAGATAAATAGCAAAATATGCAAAATGCACAAAAGTAATGTCATAATTGGAGCTGGCTGTCATTTTTTGATATATAAGTGAAAAAAAGTTTTTGTTTAATAATTTAATAAAAGCCAATAGTACTGTTGCCAACGACATAATTGAGGATTAGATTTAATGAGAGACGAATTCAATTAATTTATACTTACACTCTGAAATACTTAATTCTAGCAACAGTGTTATAAAATACAGTACAAAAACGAAAGCTAAGAAATTCACTGCCTGACTCACGATGTCGACAAGAAATAAACTTTTTTACAGAATGATCGTCGCTGAGCTCTGCCAGTATGGGTAAGATGATGACCCGCCATAAGAAAGAACTATCGATAGTAATACAAGAAATTTTCGAACAAAATAAACCTAAACAATTAGTAGCTATAAGAGTTTGAAAAAAATAAATAAAACATGACTCTAATGTAGGGCTGCCATACGTCCTGGTTTTCCAGTATTTGTCCTGGTTTTACACAAATCGTCCTGGTGTCCTGGTCCACTCTTATATTGTCCTGGTTTTTTGATCCAGACCAGTGCACACAAAAAATTTATTTTTGTTATGAACATAATAGGTTAAGCTTCTGTTGTAACCCTGTTTATATGAGATAATTTTATCAGCAACTGTTGCCTGGCGTAACCGTCGTTCAGCGAATATGATTATGAGAATATATAAAGTTAATCGAAAGTCAACTCTTATTGAACTAGTTGGTCTAAAAAGTTGTGCCGTGTAAACAGCTTTTATTTGTAATCGAAAACCGATTACAAATTGTTTTCTCTAACATGTTAAACATCTGTTTTCATTTGTTCATTATTACTTGCGCGTTGAGCTGGAGATTCCTTATCGGGTGAGTTTCCATTTTTATTTAATTTTGTTTAAAATATAACTTTTTTGCTTTTCAGGAAATGCCTAAACGAAAGTGCAAGTTTCTGGATAGATATACGACTGAGTGGTCATATATACAAAGAGGAAAAAATGATTATGAAGCGTATTGTACGGTATCATGTATCAAAATAAAAATTTGTTGCGGTTTGCTTCAATATGATTAGTTCTTGGATGTATAAGGGTTTGTTGTATGTTAATTTGTGATTAGTGTTGTAAGTGTCCTGGTTGAAGTGTTCAGACTTCTGGCAGCCCTACTCTAATGGCATAATGAAAAGTGAAGATAAATTTGAATTTAACTAGCAGAGACAGAACTAAAATTTCTAGCATTTTAAGCACCTAACAGAGCACTGCTGCTATTTTACAGTAGTCGCTGAATGGATTAGGATTATAAATGCTTAGAACTGGATTGAGATTTATAATTTGAATTTTTTGAAAAATTGCTCTAAAATGTAGTTTATGAAATTATAAAAATAGGATGGTGGAAATATGTCTGGTAGAGCCAATAAATTAGATTTCCGAAAACATAATTTTCATTTTTGGTAAAATATAGAGGAGCACACGCACTGCGCCATATATGTATGTAGGTGAAGGGTCCTAAATGTGACCCAATTGGTCATGTGTCTCAAATAATAAACAAAACTACAACTTTTTTTTAAACTTCAGAAATGAATTGTTTTGCTTTTTATTAATTCAATTAAACTATTTTTTTGAGCTTTAGGTCTATTTATATTATGATTTTATTAGTTCGATATTTCGTTAACCTTCAGTTAACTTCTTCAGGATATTCCTTATTTTTTTATTTTTTTTTTGATATTTAATTTTTCTTTTCTCTTTTTTCCTTTCAATTACAAAATATTTTTAACGAAATATCGAACTAATAAAATCATAATATAAACAGACCTAAAGCTCAAAAAAATAGTTTAATTGAATATATTGAAAAAGGTCGGACAATTAGATAAAAGGCGTTTTATTAATAATAATGGTACGTTTACACTTGGCAATCATTTGTCCAATAAAAGCGTAACCCACACATTTTTTGGACGAAAATCGATCATTTGTCGAAAATTGTGTCGCTTAAGCTTTTTTGGCTGTTGTGGTACGATATAACAATGAAAAACTTTTTAATTATGGTTTTTTTTTGGGAATTTTTACAATTTCAAATTATCATTTTACTTATTCAGTAAAATATTTTTAATAATAAAATAAATTTAATATTCAGTAAAATATTTTTAATAATAAAATAAATTTAATAACAAAATATTTTACTGAATAAGTAAAATAATGAATTGGAATTATTAGTGCGCTAACAAATGAAAATCTTTTTAATTCAGACACGTGTTCATTAAGTTAAAAAGTTTCCCAATAATATTGGATTATACATATATATGACATTCTCAATTAATTGTGCATGAAACTTCTTAAGTTATAAACACGTATGTATCTGAATGATAAGGTTTTTCATTAGTATGAAGTGGTTAGCCTTTTTAGCTCAAATGTTTGCACAAGTGTGGACGTACCTTAAGAATTTTAAATGAATAGTTATATATGTATGCATGTGTATATGCATTGGCAATTTCAATGTTTCCTATTGATCTGCTTTTCCTTTGCTATTATTTGTTTCCTCAATACATCCAAGCGCGATGGCGTTATTGTACCGGAAAATCGAAGATCATTGCCGTTATACTCGGGAAGAGCGCGTGATTCTGTTAAATGACTCATTAAGTCGATAAATATATCTCTTTTGCTTCTCAGATGATTAACAGTTAATACGTAAGGCCCCTCATCGGGGACGTGGCAATATACTGTGTGAATAAGAATATCCTTTATTGCATAATTCTTGTGTATATTTATGCTACAGCCAGTACAACCCTTTGCACATGCAAGACCACTGCAGAACCATAGATCTTTAGAAATAAAAAAAAAATTTAAGTAACGAGTTATAGATGTGAGAGTAGTATTCATAATCGTAAGGAATTTATTTGAAAATAATTGAAGATAACTTACTTTTTTCATATTTCATGGTTAGTTTGCCAATGAATGCTTCAGGAACTCCGGCTTCATTTTCTGCTAACCAACATACGAGTATCACCAGTAAAACGAATATTTTATTTGCAGCCATTCTAAACAACTTGGTTATGTGTTTCTTACTGAATTAATTTTTTAAAGAAAACTGCCTCTTTTTATAGCAAAATATTGTGTCTCCAATGTATGTATGTATGCGCGCAAATAACATCCCTGTAGGAAATGTCACTAGTGAATCACTACTGATTCACTATTGATTATACCCCATACATTGAAAAGCAACTACTGAGATTGTTACTACTGATTAGACAGTGTTTTAGGGACCACATGAAGACATTGGCACCAAAGATTCTCTAGTAAATTTTAGGGGCTCTAGTCTACGATATCCTTGCTCGATGTCAATGGTAAAATTGTAGTGATTTACTAGTGACATTGTCAATAATACTACTGACTAGGTGTGCCCCAGCCAATGTAATCGCCTATTGACATTTAACATGTGGTTGTCATTGAAAATATATCAGTAGACTTTTGCACTATAGAGACCCCTCGTCTACAATTTTGGAAGGCAACAAACTTAAATACATACATATATATGTACATATGCATTTTTTAAAGATTATTGCATAGCATAATGAAAAAAAAAACAAACTATTGACGCGTTCATTGACAATGTCACCAGAATATATACTAGAAAGTTGTCGACATTTCAAGTGGTGCAATTGTCGCTAGAGAGAAGAGTGTTGAAATAGAGACATATGGTTCTAGGCTGACTAGAGGGATTCAACTAGCCAACAAATACAAATGCACACATGGTACATATGCATGGGTGCGTATTCGCGTACATATGTATGTATGCATGTTTAAAAACTTACATAAGTATTTTCAAATCCTATACTTCAGTGTTGTCAAGTAGTTCGAGAAATGTGTCCATAATAACGAAAACTACAAGGCGGGCCAAAAGAAGTCATCCGATGTTGTTTGGCTCTCATTTTTTTTATGTAAATGAAAAATTACGATTCTTTTTTTTTGATTATGTTTATTTGATCCTTTAGAATTTTATTGGTCAAGTCGAGAAGATGATATCGGCCAAATGGGCACTTCGGCGAGAACATTGGGCAACAGATTCTCGCACTCGTGTCGAATGTTGTCCTTGAGGGCTTCCAGGGTCTCGGGCTTGTTCACGTAAACACGGGATTTCAAAAAAACCCAAAAAAAAAGTCTGGAACGGTTAAATCGGGCGATCTTGCGGGCCAGTATAAATCGCCAAAACAAGAGATGAGGCGACCCGGGAACGTCACGACGCGATTAGTTCGCGTTCTTGTTGAGTGGAGCGAGAGCGTCGAAGGGAACAGAAACGTTTCTTTTTCCCTCGTGTCTCTCTCCTAACAAACTAATCAGCTTAGCAATAAGACTTGCATAGTGTAAACTAGGACTATATACCGCCAGAAAAGAATGTATTGATGAACTTGCGTCCTGAGAAAACTTTTTGGACAAAAAAAAATTAAAATTGTTTTCGACTTTTTTTCGTCAATGTTTTTGGGCCAATGTTCTTTTTTTTTATTGATATTTAATGAAATTATAAAAGTAAGATGGTTGCAGATTTATGAAAACATAATTAATTCTCTTGAGCAGATTAGTGGTTATTTTTGTAAAATATGCACGAGCACACGTACTACACGTATAGCTGTGGCAATAAGGGAAAAGTGCTTAAGTCATATTTTACTGTTTTGCAGGAGAGCACTTTGAAGCTTTCAAGTCGATTTTTAGAAATTTACTTCTTTTGCAGTTAAATTGGGAAATTTTCTGTTAAACTTTATATTTTTAAGCAAAAGATCGTTCTACACTCTTTAAGTAATACATTTAAGTTGAAATATACCAAAGTATAACTTAAATTAAGCTATTATTCCAAATGAGATTAGAAGTCTAAACAAAAAATTCATAGTGCTATAACTTCCTGAAAAATCACTCAAAATAATTGAGATTTTGACCGGGGGTACTTTCAAACATGCAGATTCCGTAGGTACTGTTAACTAAAAATCAGCTTATCTCGACTTAAGCACTTTTTCTTTTTTGCCACAGATATATGTAGGTATGACAGTCTTAATGTCCCCAATGTGACCCAATTGGTCACGTTTCTCAAATAAGTTTGGGAATTGAAATAATCGATTTTGAAATATATAATTTTTTCACTGAAATTTCTTCAGAAGATTAGTGGTCATTTTGGTCAAATATGGAAGAGCACACGTACTGCACTATACTCGTATAGGTGTGATGGTCTTAAGGGTCCCAAATGTGACCCAATTGTTCACGTTGTAGTGTAGTGTGTAGTGTAGTACGTGTGCTCATCTTTATTTTACCAAAAGGACCACTATTATTCTCAAGAAAATTATGTTTTTTTAAAAGTTCAAAAAATTTTGGTTAAAGTCTCTGCTAGTTAAATTCGAATTTATATTCACACAAATTAATTATTGTATGTGTGTAGCTGTACTAGTGATGCCAAAGTTTTTGCAAAAACAGCCAAAAATAGTTAGAAATTAGCTAAATTGCAAGAATCGACATCTTTTAGAACAAACACAATTTTATTTATGCTGGTAATACAAAAAAAACCAAATTAAAGACATTTCTTCTTCGGTCTAAAATAGCATCACATTTTGCAATACATATAAAAACAGATGCTGCTCTTCAATATGAAAATCATGACCGCACCGTTGCACAGTGGGGCAGAATAAAAATATTTTTCATCTATCTAAACGGAAGGCTGAGTTTACATCTGGTGGTCTACTCTGTAATTCGAAACGAAAGCAAATCCTTTCGAATTTTAATGTTAATAGCATACAAGTTCGAAAGAATTTTCTTTCGTTTCGAAATAAAGAGTATACCCCCTGGCATTTCTTGTGTGCCATGTGCCCAAAAAAGCGTAACCACTAATTACTAATGAATCAATTTGAATGACCTTGGAAGCCTGAATAGACTAATTCTATAAAACGCATTATACTTTATATAAAAGGTCGAATAATTAATTATATATACATACAGAAAAACATTTTGATTCAGACATGTATGTATGTATGTATGCAAAAATTCAATATGGCGGCCAACAGATTCGAAAAAAAACAAAAACTAGGCGAACTATATCAAAATGGGTATCATTCGACAGGTATTTTAAAATCATCTTTAGGTTTCTCATATGATTTTTCATTTTGAATGACCGTTTAGGATATTTAACGGTTCAAAGATGGACGCAGTTATAACAAGAAGAGCTTTAAGACTTCAATAAACCTTTGGCTTGGGTAAGACTTGATACTCTTGGAACATAAAGCCTGTTCCTTTGTTTTGTTTTCATGAGATTTTGGCAAGAGGAGTGAGGTAGTGAGGAGTGAGGTAGTGAGGAGTGAGGTAAGCTACACTTGCTTTATCAGGAAAAATTTATTCGTCTAATGCGTTTTTAGTTTTTGCCACTGCAGACCAGAAACTGCATATATTTTCTGTTGTTACAGGTGTCTTTACATGGTAATACAATGTATTACGACATATTAAAAAATGATGAAGAATAGTCAAAATCTTATCATGTGAAAGCAAAATGCATCGAGTAGGAGAAAATACGGATGAGAATTTGACAAGCGGTCGGCAAGTGTTTATTTTCTAAATAATTTTCCAGCAGCAGTTTAATATCTTTGCTTGCATTTTACTTATAATATCAGTGTAAACGTGAAAAATACCTACAATAGTTCTCTTTTTATTAAACGGAGAGAATTTCATAATATTTTGATTCTACAAATTCGTAATACTTTGTATCACCATGTAAAGGACCCTTAATGGTTTCAGTTCTTCCATATCAGCCAATGCTCTATAATGGTTGTTAATATTTTTAAAATTTTACTCATCGCTGTTAAACATTTTAACTAATGTGGTATATTTTACATTTATTTATTAAATGTTACAACTACAATTACAAATTATACCATAACTTAATTTAAACGAGAATAGTAAAAAAACCTTCACTCTTTGTGGTGAAGCAGACCAGATTCTATGGTAGGAATCGAACCCAGGAGGAAACTTACTAAACCAAACTAACATTTCATTTCAAAGTCCACTTTTGTCCTTAGAACTGATTTAAATCAGTAGTTTTTTATGGGAATTGTTACAATTTAAGTTTAAAATTTGTTAACGCACTAATAATCCCATAATAATAAAAAAAATTTTTGAAGGTATGAAAATAATTTTTTTCTCAGTTTGTCAGTGTTCAGACGAAGATAGTCTTATTTTTAAGATTCTTACTTATTCTTCTTTGAACTATCTTCGGCGTTCACACAATGCGAGTCATATTTTTAAGCACATATTTTTTATGCATAGTTTTTGTGTGTGCATGTATGCTTTTTTTAACATTACGAATGGGAAAGCAAAACGTATCGCCAGTACATGAATGTGAGTACTCGTTTCTTTTCCCCTCGCCTCTCTCGACAATAAACTAGCAAACTTAAAAATAAGACTATCTTCGTCTGAATACTGACTTTGCAAAGCTAAATGTATACTATTGATTTCAAATTCAAATGTTTCCCAATATATAATTTTATAAAGCCTTTTTTTATTACGAAATATTGTGTTAGAAAAATATGAAAATTGTTAGAAACTCTCCTCTCCTGCCTACATTTATGTGTAGGATGTCAAGTGTTTCTTAGAAGTTACTTGCAACAAGTTTATTAATAATAAAGTACCAAAAAAAATTACAAAAAAGAGCGTGCAATTTTGCCCAATTGCACAAATAGCAATTTTAAGAGTTCTCATGAAAACCCTTAAATCCTTAAAAAATAATAGAATTTATGTATTTTAATATAAGCAGCACCTGCTTAAAAAATCGTGGTATTTACGGAATAACGCATTGCTGATAATACGAATGGTAAAGTTTATTTAATACTCCATTGGAAACGGCTTGAAAAAATCTTTCAGATAATGTACTTTTTTTAAATGTTGCTCTGGGACAAAATACGAAAATATGCAAAAAAAACTTCAAAACGAACGGGAGTCCCCATTAAAAAGACTGATCTTTGATTTGAGAGGGCTAACAAAGTCGCGGTTTTCACCTACATACATACAACGTGAGTCGGTCTAATGTATATACATATGTATGTACTTATGGTCATATCAATTTGAAAAATTAACTTCCAGTTCATAGAAGCCATGTAAATAGCCAGACGAGAATTTTTACATGGCTTCTATGAACTGGCAGTAAGGGACAAAGTATGAAAATTTGTTTTTGTTTTGAATGTAAGTGTGCGCCAAGTCTAACCTTGTCGACATCGTGAAATTGGCCCTAAAAATTATTTACATACATACATGTATTATTCGAAGAATATGTGTGGGGTATTAAAAAGTTTTTATCTTTCTAACGGAGTATCTGTATGACAAATTGTCATTTCGATGCATCGAAAGAAAACATCCATGTTTTCGGTTTTTTATGACCAAAAACAAAAACATCGGGTTATATCGGTGTTTCGACACAATACTCGTACATCGAATGAAAAAAAGCGGATTCCATAGCAACATTCTGTATGTATCCAGAAAAAATAATTTTATAACTAAAATAAACAGTGAGAAATAACTTGAACGTGCAATGCCGTATGTCTAAAAACCGACTGATATTTGGGTGAATATTCACCCTTATTACAGTTGTCAACATAGACGTCACATCAATACAATACAATTTGGGGTCGTCTACTCACTCTCGAGAACAATTTCGTGCTATCGACAGTCTATTTCTGTTCCCTAGAGTATACAAAATATCATGTGACTGTCATAGAGATGGGCGAGTGTTGAATTTTTCCAACACGACACGACAGGAACACGAATGCCAAGATGTCCAACACGTACGAAACACGCACGCGAAATTTTTTCAAAACACGAAAAAAAAGCATTTTTTATATTCAAATAAATACATATTTTTGTTTAATTTCAGAACTAAGCTTAAGAGACCCCTGCACTATCAACTAATTTTATGGTTTTGCGTGTTTGACCATACAAAATGTTTAATTTTTTCTTTACTGGAAATTCAGCTAAAATCGTTTCGTATTTATCGTGTGAATTTTGCACGAAATCAGATTTTCTGTCACGAACAGTCAGTTTTCACCAACGGGTAGACAAGTCCCAAGTTTTTTGTATTGTATTGACGTGACGTCGATGTGTTGACAACTGTAATAAGGGTGATTATATTCAGCAATGGGAGTAGCTTCAATTTATTCGGTAGTGATGATAACAAATAATAAAAAAAAATTGAGCAATTGGAATAAAGAACTACAAAAGGGAACATTTTATATTGATTGGGACATATGGCGATTGCTCGGCAACGCCATCAGGCTATATACTATTTATCGGCGAATAAACTTATCAAACAATTTATAGAAGCTATTGACCAAAAGAACAAGTAGAACTTGTTAATGAAAGTTTTTAAGAATTTGCTGGAATATAAAATTTTTACATAATTAATGCAACACCGATGTTCATAAACAATTGTGAAAGTTAAAGCATTCTTTAAACCGGATTTCTCACACAAATTCAGTATGAAAATTATAGATTAATATTGTTTTCGCAAGTGTTTTTAAAATTGGAAAATACATATTAGAGTTTCAAGACAAAGAAACCTTTTTTTCTTGTTGCTTATTTTTTTTTTTATTTTATATAACTGAATTCGTTATTTTTCGACAAAGTCAATATAGAATATATGTATATATATTATATATGTACACGTGTATGTATGTGAGTGTATATGTGCTAAATACCCTGCAGAAAACATGGGGTTAAGTGTCCCCAAGTCACCACTTTTGTCGACTATATTGGTGACATTGTCAAACGAGCGTCTACACAACTATGTTTCTTCTTAATGTTTTATTGGTTTGTTGAAAATACAAGTGGGTTCAAGCAAAATTCAAGTTGTTATGAAAATTAGTTTACGAAATCAATATAAAAGGCAAATAAAAAAATGTATTAAAAAATAATTCAAAGAATCAAATAAAAAGAAATTGCAAAAGACAAATAAATAGCAATCCATTTTGTAATTATAAAAATAAAAATATTTTAAAATGAAATAATTGTGGAAATTTTTATGAGCCTGTAGAAGATATTGTGGGATCAGTTATCAGTTATCCAGTCCAGTAAGTCCAGATTCATACGTAAGTGTTTGATTTTAATAATTCGACGGAACTTTGAATTTTTCATTTATATTTAATACAAAGAGAGCAAACTAAATCCTTACTTGCTGAACGAAAAAAAAAAAAATTTTAATAAAATATTCAGTTTTATTATCATTGGAATTACTAAAATGTACTAGTGACTATCTCTTTCCAATGTCTCGATATGGCCCCTAAAGAACTATTTAATCAGTAGTACCAACGTCAGTAGTTGCTTTTCAATGACACGTACATGCTAAATGTCTATAGCAAAAAGCATTGTCTGGGGTACAATTCGTCAGTAGTACTGGTGACAAAGTCACTAGTAAATGACTACAATTTCACTATTCGCATTTCTGCAGGGTAGATTGGTAACTAAACTCGTAATTACCCTGTAGGAAATGTCACTAGTGAATTAGTGCTGATTCACTATTGACTTTGTCGCCAGTACTACTGACTAATTATATCCCAGACAATGCTTTTTGCTATAGGCATTAACTACTGACATTGGTACTACTGATTAAATAGTTCTTTAGGGGCCATATTTTATTTCAATATAACATAAATTGTTATTTTATTTGTTCTTGTACATATATTATTTTTGAGTAATTTTTGGAATTATTGTTCAATACGCTTATGTTAATGTTTTAATTTGATTTCCTAAACGAATTTTGATAAAAATTTAAATTTTGCTTGACGCCAACTTACTTTTCAACAAACCAATAAAACGTAAAGAAGAAGCACAATTGTGAAAAAATGTTTTTTTACGCATCAAAAACAATATTAATATGTAGATTCTCCCTTGACAATGTCACCAAAATAGTCGACAAAAGTGATGACTTGGGGACACTTAAACCCACGTTTCCTTCACGGTATATACGAGTATACAGAAAATATAAAATAACTCGAGTAAACATCATGCACACAAATACATACGAGTGCGTATATTAATAAGTACATATGTACTTATGAACATATATACATATGCGTATGTTTACTTTGTCAAAAAATAACTAATTAAAGTTTCTTTGTCTGTTTTTTAAAACACTTGCGAAAACAATATTAATTCATAACGTTCATACGGACTTTGTAAGGATGTGTGAACCAATTGTCTAAGATTTTTGTATTCCAGCAAATTATTAAAAAGCGTCATAATTGATTTTTACATAAAGAAGTTCTACTTGTTTGTTTGATCAATAGCTTTATTCGCCGATATATGTATGTATGTATAGCATAAAGGCGTGGCCGAACAATCGCCGTGTGTCCCAATAAACATAAAATCTTTGGCATACAAAGCGATACGAACTTTAGCCTAATCAAATCATAAATATAAAAGTTTCCCTTTGCTCCAATTTGAAAGGCCTTAACTCGTATTTTCACGACATTGAGTTTTTCAGTGATTCCCATAGATTTCAGTCATCCCAAATACACCGCGTAACACAAAAATTTATTGCGATAGTGTAAAAAATAACGCTTTTACAATAAATTTTACAAAGCAGTTGTACAAGCACTTGTACAACTAATTAAAAGAGCATATTATGGATCAAAATTAAAAAATTGCCCCAATCAAAAAAAAAAAGAACGAAAAAAGTCGAACAAAGATCGCCCGGTTTAACCGTTCCAGACTTTTTTGTGGGTTTTTTTGAAATCCCGTGTATACGTGAACAAGACCGAGACCCTGGAAGCCCTCAAGGACAACATTCGACACGAGTGCGAGAATCTGTCACTGGAAGTTCTCGCCGAAGTGCCCATTTGGCCGATATCATCTTCTCGACTTGACCAATAATTCTAAAGGTTCAAATAAACATAATCAAAAAACAGAATCGAAGTTTTTCATTTACATAGAAAAAAAATTAGAGCCAAACAACATCGGAAGACTTCTTTTGGCCCACCTAGTAGTTTTCATTATTATGGGCACATTTCTCGAACTACTTGACAACACTGAAGTATAGGATTTGAAAATACTTATGTAAGTTTTTAAACATGCATACATACATATGTACGCGAATACGCACCCATGCATATGTACCATGTGTGCATTTGTATTTGTCGGCTAGTCGAATCCCTCTAGTCAGCCTAGAACCATATGTCTCTATTTCAACACTCTTCTCTCTAGCGACAATTGCACCAGTTGAAATGTCGACAACTTTCTAGTGTATATTCTGGTGACATTGTCAATGAACGCGTCAATAGTTTGTTTTTCTTTTTCATTATGCTATGCAATAATCTTAAAAAAATGCATATGTACATATATATGTATGTATTTAAGTTTGTTGCCTTCCAAAATTGTAGACGAGGGGTCACTAAAGTGTACTAGTCAATCTTTGGTTCAAATGTCTCCATAGTGCAAAAGTCTACTGAAAGATTTTCAATGACAACCCCATGTTATATGTCAATAGGCGATTACATTGGCTGGGGCACACCTAGTCAGTAGTATTATTGACAATGTCACTAGTAAATCACTACAATTTTACCATTGACATCGAGCAAGGAAATATCGATATCGTAGACTAGAGCCCCTAAAATTTACTAGAGAATCTTTGGTGCTAATGTCTTCATGTGGTAATCAGTAGTAACAATCTCAGTAGTTGCTTTTCAATGTATGGGGTATAATCAATAGTGAATCAGTAGTGATTCACTAGTGACATTTCCTACAGGGATGTTATTTGCGCGCATACATACATACATTGGAGACACAATATTTTGCTATAAAAAGAGGCAGTTTTCTTTAAAAAATTAATTCAGTAAGAAACACATAACCAAGTTGTTTAGAATGGCTGCAAATAAAATATTCGTTTTACTGGTGATACTCGTATGTTGGTTAGCAGAAAATGAAGCCGGAGTTCCTGAAGCATTCATTGGCAAACTAACCATGAAATATGAAAAAAGTAAGTTATCTTCAATTATTTTCAAATAAATTCCTTATGATTATGAATACTACTCTCAAATCTATAACTCGTTACTTAATTATTTTTTTATTTCTAAAGATCTATGGTTCTGCAGTGGTCTTGCATGTGCAAAGGGTTGTACTGGCTGTATCATAAATATACAAACGAATTATGCAATAAAGGATATGCTTATTCACACAGTATATTGCCACGTCCCCGGTGAGGGACCTTATGAATTAACTGTTAATCATCTGAGAAGCAAAAGAGATATATTTATCAACTTAAAGAGTCATTTAACAGAATCACGCGCTCTTCCCGAGTATAACGGCAATGATCTTCGATTTTCCGGTACAATAACGCCATCGAGCTTGGATGTATTGAGGAAACAAATAATAGCAAAGGAAAAGCAGATCAAGAGGAAACATTGAAATTGCCAATGCATATACACATGCATACATATATAACTATTCATTTAAAATTCTTAAGGTACGTCCATACTTGTGCAAACATTTGAGCAAAGAAGCCTAACCACTTCATACTAATGAAAAACCTTATCATTCAGATACATACGTGTTTATAACTTAAGAAGTTTCATGCACAATTAATTGAGAATGTCATATATATGTATAATCCAATATTATTGGGAAACTGTTTAACTTAATGAACACGTGTCTGAATTAAAAAGATTTTCATTTGTTAGCGCACTAATAATTCCAACTTATTATTTTACTTATTCAGTAAAATATTTTGTTATTAAATTTATTTTATTATTAAAAATATTTTACTGAATATTAAATTTATTTTATTATTAAAAATATTTTACTGAATAAGTAAAATGATAATTTGAAATTGTAAAAATTCCCAAAAAAAACTCTAATTAAAAAGTTTTTCATTATTATATCGTACCACAACAGCCAAAAAAAGATTAAGCGACACAATTTTCGACAAATGATCGATTTTCGTCCAAAAAATGTGTGGGTTACGCTTTTATTGGGCAAATGTAAACGTACCATTATTATTAATAAAAGATTTTATTAGTTCGATATTTCGTTAAAAATATTTTGTAATTGAAAGGAAAAAAGAGAAAAGAAAAATTAAATATCAAAAAAAAAAATAAAAAATAAGAAATATCCTGAAGAAGTTAACTGAAGGTTAACGAAATATCGAACTAATAAAATCATAATATAAATAGACCTAAAGCTCAAAAAAATAGTTTAATTGAATTAATAAAAAGCAAAACAATTCATTTCTGAAGTTTAAAAAAAAAGTTTTAGTTTTGTTTATTATTTGAGACACATGACCAATTGGGTCACATTTAGGACCCTTCAGGGTACCACACCTACATAAATATATGGCGCAGTGCGTGTGCTCCTCTATATTTTACCAAAAATGAAAATTATGTTTTCGGAAATCTAATTTATTGGCTCTACCAGACATATTTCCACCATCCTATTTTTATAATTTCATAAACTACATTTTAGAGCAATTTTTCAAAAAATTAAAATTATAAATCTCAATCCAGTTCTAAGCATTTATAATCCTAATCCATTCAGCGACTACTGTAAAATAGCAGCAGTGCTCTGTTAGGTGCTTAAAATGCTAGAAATTTTGGTTCTGTCTCTGCTAGTTAAATTCAAATTTATCTTCACTTTTCATTATGCCATTAGAGTAGGGCTGCCAGAAGTCTGAACACTTCAACCAGGACACTTACAACACTAATCACAAATTAACATACAACAAACCCTTATACATCCAAGAACTAATCATATTGAAGCAAACCGCAACAAATTTTTATTTTGATACATGATACCGTACAATACGCTTCATAATCATTTTTTCCTCTTTGTATATATGACCACTCAGTCGTATATCTATCCAGAAACTTGCACTTTCGTTTAGGCATTTCCTGAAAAGCAAAAAAGTTATATTTTAAACAAAATTAAATAAAAATGGAAACTCACCCGATAAGGAATCTCCAGCTCAACGCGCAAGTAATAATGAACAAATGAAAACAGATGTTTAACATGTTAGAGAAAACAATTTGTAATCGGTTTTCGATTACAAATAAAAGCTGTTTACACGGCACAACTTTTTAGACCAACTAGTTCAATAAGAGTTGACTTTCGATTAACTTTATATATTCTCATAATCATATTCGCTGAACGACGGTTACGCCAGGCAACAGTTGCTGATAAAATTATCTCATATAAACAGGGTTACAACAGAAGCTTAACCTATTATGTTCATAACAAAAATAAATTTTTTGTGTGCACTGGTCTGGATCAAAAAACCAGGACAATATAAGAGTGGACCAGGACACCAGGACGATTTGTGTAAAACCAGGACAAATACTGGAAAACCAGGACGTATGGCAGCCCTACATTAGAGTCATGTTTTATTTATTTTTTTCAAACTCTTATAGCTACTAATTGTTTAGGTTTATTTTGTTCGAAAATTTCTTGTATTACTATCGATAGTTCTTTCTTATGGCGGGTCATCATCTTACCCATACTGGCAGAGCTCAGCGACGATCATTCTGTAAAAAAGTTTATTTCTTGTCGACATCGTGAGTCAGGCAGTGAATTTCTTAGCTTTCGTTTTTGTACTGTATTTTATAACACTGTTGCTAGAATAAAGTATTTCAGAGTGCAGGTATAAAATAATTATGTCGTTGGCAACAGTACTATTGGCTTTTATTAAATTATTAAACAAAAACTTTTTTTCACTTACATATCAAAAAATGACAGCCAGCTCCAATTATGACATTACTTTTGTGCATTTTGCATATTTTGCTATTTATCTCTTATTTTTTCGATATTTATCACCACGAAATAACAGTAATTTTAATTGCTCTGCATTTCTTTTACAGTTCTGTTGCAATTTTACTTAACGCTCACTTTGCAAACAAAAGACGCTAGAGCCCTGAAAACAAACAACCAAAAACCGCCAATTAAGCGTTTTTTTTTTCTCAAATGCAATTCAAGGAACTTAAGAACTAAGTTGGCAACGCTGGGATTTCGAGTACCTTATATATTATACGATATACATATACACATACATACATAATGAGGTTCCTTGAGCATCTGCATTAGCAACAGTCAAGGCCTATTTATAAGGTCAATGCAATCGTCCTGATCATATTCTGTGTTTTCGTATTTAAACTGTTTAAAGTTTTTTACACCATTGCTTTAGTTCATGTTTGTGTGTGTTTCTGACAACTTAATTATGAAACAGAATAAAGGCTCAGTTAGCCGACTGTAATGCAATGTAACTGTAATGTAGGAAACAGCAGATCGATATTTTTATATGAAAAGCAGGTTACATTACATTACATCTCTATAACCATTTCCATTACTTTTCACATAACAATATCGATCAGCTGTTTCCTACTGTTACTGTTACATTACATTACAGTCGGCTAACTGAGCCTTAAAGTCTGCATCATCAGGAAAATCGCTCCCAAATTTATAAAGCCCATGATAACATCGTTGGCAATAACTTCAAATGCTCTCTAATTTTTCTTTTATTTTCTTTTGTGGTTTTTATTCTTTGTAGTTTTGTTTACAAAGTGTATGAAATTTATTAAAAGTGTGGTAACATTTTTGGGAGAATGAGTACCAGCGTTGTCAACTCGGTGCGTTTCGCACCATTTTGGGTGCTTTTTGAAATTTTTTGTGCGAAAAATTCCTTAGTTGATGCGTGGTGCGCTTTTTTTTTAAGTTTCGGTGCGTTTTTTTAATTTGTGGTGGCAACAATGCAAATTTAAGGCAACAATGGGTTAAAACAGGAAAATTCTTGTTATGAAACTTGCCAACTTCCTGTTTTTTTATTTTGCAACATTTTAATTTTGAGTTGTAGTAGTCTCGAATAATATAAATTTATTTGTTATTTATTAAGTTTTTTAAATATTTATTTAATATTTCGAATCAAAAATGCGTATGACTTACTTAGACCACTTACATAATTAAGGGCACATAGGCATGTATGTACATATCGTCACCTTAAATGCACGGGCGTAACTACACTTTTATATTTTTTTTAGGAGAAACAAAAAACGTTACAAAATCAAAATAATAAAGTATTCTTGAAAATTTTCTTTGAAATTTACTTGTAGTATGGATACTTATATGTTTTTAATCATTTATTTCCTTTTTATGTATATTTAAGCTTTTATGCTAGTTACGTTCTTTGCAATAAAAAAACTAGATGCATTCGTAGTTATGTCCGTTTAAATTTCTTTAATAAAGTCGTAGTTTTTGATCGCAGAGGTCTAAATATTTAGTAGTAGTTTGATGATGAAGCATAATCAATTAAAAACTCGATTTCGAATTTTTGTGTAGTTACGTCCGTTTGCATTTCAGGTGACGATATATACTATCTGCCTTATTCATTTGTACTACACATTTGTTAAGATTTTTTAGGTTTTATTTTTTTAAACCCTGTTTTATTGTTAAATCTTTAATACAAAAATATTATACTTCTTATGCAAAATTAATTCAATTTAAACTAAAAAATAAATTCTAAACTTGGTGCGTTTTTTTGAATGGCGCGTTTTATTCTCTATTTTGGTGCGTTTTGAAATTTCAAAGTTGACAACGCTGATGACTACTTATGTATATATGAGAGCCAGTGTTGCCAGAAAATGATGATAAGAGAATGCTTAATCGGTCAAAAAATTCTGCTAAAATGTTCTACATGCAATACATGTACATTTATGAGAAAAATCCTCTATACAGAAGAATTTTTTTAACAAATTAAAATTTTTTTTTTACAACAGATGCTTCTGGCAGAATTTTTTGAAAGTTGAATGCTTTTTAACGAAGGAAAATGCCAGATCTGGCAGTGAAAATGCTAAAATGACAACAATGATGAGAGCATAAGAAAAAACGCTCGCAAAATAAAATACATTCTATCATGATACAATTATACAAGGTACTTGCACGACTACAACAAAATTGCAACACCAAGAAACACACGCATTTTGTTGGTAGAAACAAACAGAATTTAGTCAAAAACAGATGTCTTTTGTTGTTGAAAATAACAATTACAGGGTAAAAAGTACAATTGCAGACGCGGCATTCATGAATGATTATAGTCATTCAGTGTTGGCAATATGTGTGTAATATACAGAGTGTATAATTTCTACTCACATGTGTAGGCCTATAATTAGATTCATGTATAATCTGTGTGTAATTCTACTTTGACTTCTATTTTTGTTTAATTATGTTTTAATTTTAACCTTCACAAAGGATGTGTAGTGTAATTTTCTTCAATGTGTAATTGGAGACACAGCCACATGCAAATTCATTGGCAACACTGTAATCATTTTATTCACACACATACACTAACATTTTTGCGGCTTGTAAGCAAAGTTTGACAAGTTTCTGCATTGTATACATTAACAGGCTGGGCTTGTGCAAGTACCTTGTATAATTGTATCATGGATTTTATCTCACGACCATTGTTGCCATTTTAACATTTTCACATTTGAATTTTTACTTGTTTTCCATAAACTGATAGTTATTTCTTTTAGTTTCATATTACAATACTTTCTTAAATTATATAAGGTCTAATTCATAAAAAATATTTTAGGTTTATTACAGGTTTATTTGACAAACTTCCCATAGAAATATGTCAAATAAGCGCTTAATAAAGCTGAATTATTTTTTATGAATAACGCAGATAGAGTTTCTAGTATTTTAATTTTTACTCTCATCAACATTAAATTGACGAGTGTTAATATTTTTTTTTTATTAAAACAAAAATTTGTAATAAAATATACAGTTTTATTATCATTAGAATTACTAAAATGTACTAGTGACTATCTCTTTCCAATGTCTCGATATGGTCCCAAAAGTAGTTGCTTTTCAATGACACGTACGTGCTAAATGTCTATAACAAAGAGCATTGTCTGGGGTACAATTCGTCAGTAGTACTGGTGACAAAGTCACTAGTAAATGACTACAATTTCACTATTCGCATTTTCTGCAGGGTAGATTGGTAACTAAACTCATAACTACCCTGTAGGAAATGTCACCAGTGAATTAGTGCTGATTCACTATTGACTTTGTCGCCAGTACTACTGACTAATTATATCCCAGACAATGCTTTTTGCTATAGGCATTAAATACTGACATTGGTACTACTGATTAAATAGTTCCTTAGGGGCCATATTTTATTTCAATATAACATACATTGTTATTTTATTTGTTTTTGTACATATATTATTTTTGAGTAATTTTTGGAATTATTGTTCAATACGCTTATGTTAATGTTTTAATTTGATTTCCTAAACGAATTTTGATAAAAATTTAAATTTTGCTTGACGCCAACTTACTTTTCAACAAACCAATAAAACGTAAAGAAGAAGCACAATTGTGAAAAAATGTTTTTTTACGCATCAAAAACAATATTAATATGTAGATTCTCCGTTGAGAATGCCATCAAAATAGTCGACAAAAGTGATGACTTGGGGACACTTAAACCCACGTTTCCTTCACGGTATATACGAGTATACAGAAAATATAAAATAACTCGAGTAAACATCATGCACACAAATACATACGAGTACGTATATTAATAAGTACATATGTACTTATGAACATATATACATATGCGTATGTTTACTTTGTCAAAAAATAACTAATTAAAGTTTCTTTGTCTGATTTTTAAAACACTTGCGAAAACAATATTAATTCATAACGTTCATACGGCCTTTGTATGGATGTGTGAACCAATTTTCTAAGATTTTTGTATTCCAGCAAATTATTAAAAAGTATCATAATTGATTTTTACATAAAGAAGTTCTACTTGTTTGTTTGATCAATAGCTTTATTCGCCGATATCGCCGTGTGTCCCAATAAACATAAAATCGTTGGCATACAAAGCGATACGAACTTTAGCCTAATCAAATTTTCACGACATTGAGTTTTTCAGTGATTCCCACACATTTCAGTCATCCCAAATACACCGCGTAAAGCCTGGTACTCTGTTCACAATTTCGTGCGAAATGCTGTCAAACTACATATAAAAGTATTTGGTGTGAAATTTTTGCGAAATAAATTCGCAAAAGTAGTACTCTGTTCTTGTTGTGAAAAACACGTAAAATCATGTCTTTCCATGCAAAATTAGTCTGGCATCATTTTAGTTTAGCTGCGAAACAACATGAGCAATGCTTTTTTCGCACGGAATTTTACCAATGTTGCATACTTTCAAGCAATAAAAGCAAGAAATTTATAAAAAAAACCGCGAAATGTACTACATTTAGTACATGTCAAATTTTTCACGCGAAATAATCAATGGTGCTGAAAATTTTTCACAACTTTGAACAGAGTACCAGCTTTAACACAAAAATTTATTGCGATAGTGTAAAAAATAAAATAAAATAATAAAATAAATTTTACAAAGCAGTTGTACAAGCACTTGTACTGATTACACTGTGCTAGCTCAAAAATGTAACAAACGGGGGACCTGATGGGGATGGGTAAACCTAATTCGAGTACGCTGAATCCAATGGTGCTAACCATTTTTTTTTTTAGGTTAGCTCTTGTTTGAAAAATAATTAAGATTGAAAACCTTTTTTTTCCCCAGTTTTCTACTATTCATTCATTTTTATATCAATTAAAAGAACATATTATGGATCAATATACGTCCTAAAGAAGTTTATGAAAAAAAAATGAAAAAAAAAATTACAAAATTTCAATCTCATTTGGCGATTTACACTGGCCACAAGATCGCCCGATTTAACCGTTTCAGACTTTTTTTGTGGGGTTTTTTGAAGTCTCGTGTTTACGTGAACAAGCCTGAGGCCCTGGAAACCCTCAAGGACAACATTCGACACGATTGCGAGAATCTGTTGCCCGAAGTTCTCGCCGAAGTGCCGATATCATCTTCTCGACTTGACCAATAAAATTCTAAAGGTTCAAATAAACATAATCAAAAAACAGAATCGAAGTTTTTCATTTACATAGAAAAAAAATTAGAGCCAAACAACATCAGATGACTTCTTTTGGCCCGCCTTGTAGTTTTCGTTATTATGGGCACATTTCTCGAACTACTTGACAACACTGAAGTATAGGATTTGAAAATACTTACATAGCGTCTATACCTGATATAATATCAAATATATTTCTATCAGCAAACGTCAAATTTCATAGTACAGAGAATAATATTACGCGTGGACTGCAATATTAGTATTATATCAGATATTATAATATTGTTTTCATAATATACAGTCAAATCCCGATAATTCGTACCCCGATAAATCGTAATTCCCGATAATTCGTAATAAACTGTCGGTCCCTTGAAAAAATCTCGTTAATTCGTAAGATTCCCATACATTTTGGTCCCCTCGCTAATTCGTAATTTTTTTTTAAATAAAATCTTCTTTACCTCTTATAAATCGTAATTGTGTGCTAACTACCACTTATAATTCGTAATAAAAACAACAGAAACATGTAATAAATGATTTTTTGTTTACCGCTATTTTTTTGCGTGGGTTTTTGCTTTTGCTTGTGTGTGTGTTTATTTTTTTAAGATCAGTTTGTTACATGAATAATAAAGAAAAATGTCAAAGCGCATAAAACTCTGTCGGTGTTACAAAAACAAAAAATTTTTGTTTTTTATGTTTTTTTATCGTTTTAGTAAACAAATTGAAAAACCCCGTTAATTCGTATTTATTTTATTTTAACCCCGTTAAATCGAAATCGTAAGAAATGGCCGGTCCCTTGCAATTACGAATTATCGGGATTTTACTGTATATGTGTTTAGAAAACAATATCATGATATCAACTGTCAAAAAACGTACACATCCATACATGGATACGTGAAGAGAATTTTGTGTGTTAAAGTGAAAATTAAAACTTTTTGATAAAAAAATTCAGAAATATTTTAATTATGCACGATGTATTAAGGAAATACCAACATTTTTATAAAACTAATATTACAATTACAATAAACGAAGATGTTTACTGCATGGCTGCCTGATAATTCTGAAATATTATGATATTTACAAGAGTGCGTTTTCCCCTACATAGATAGTAATATTAATATAAATATATTTTTCTTCTCATTCTGCCGACGTTCTCTCTCATATTGTATCAGAGTTAATATCAGGTATAGACGCTATGTTATGTGTGTTTTTAAACATGCATACATACATATGTACGCGAATACGCACCCATGCATATGTACCATGTGTGCATTTGTATTTGTTGGCTAGTCGAATCCCTCTAGTCAGCCTAGAACCATATGTCTCTATTTCAACACTCTTCTCTCTAGCGACAATTGCACCAGTTGAAATGTCGACAACTTTCTAGTGTATATTCTGGTGACATTGTCAATGAACGCGTCAATAGTTTGTTTTTCTTTTTCATTATGCTATGCAATAATCTTAAAAAAATGCATATGTACATATATATGTATGTATTTAAGTTTGTTGCCTTCCAAAATTGTAGACGAGGGGTCACTAAAGTGTACTAGTCAATCTTTGGTTCAAATGTCTCCATAGTGCAAAAGTCTACTGAAAGATTTTCAATGACAACCCCATGTTATATGTCAATAGGCGATTACATTGGCTGGGGCACACCTAGTTAGTAGTATTATTGACAATGTCACTAGTAAATCACTACAATTTTACCATGACATCGAGCAAGGAAATATCGATATCTTAGACTAGAGCCCCTAAAATTTACTAGAGAATCTTTGGTGCTAATGTCTTCATGTGGTAATCAGTAGTAACAATCTCAGTAGTTGCTTTTCAATGTATGGGGTATAATCAATAGTGAATCAGTAGTGATTCACTAGTGACATTTCCTACAGGGATGTTATTTGCGCGCATACATACATACATTGGAGACACAATATTTTGCTATAAAAAGAGGCAGTTTTCTTTAAAAAATTAATTCAGTAAGAAACACATAACCAAGTTGTTTAGAATGGCTGCAAATAAAATATTCGTTTTACTGGTGATACTCGTATGTTGGTTAGCAGAAAATGAAGCCGGAGTTCCTGAAGCATTCATTGGCAAACTAACCATGAAATATGAAAAAAGTAAGTTATCTTCAATTATTTTCAAATAAATTCCTTACGATTATGAATACTACTCTCACATCTATAACTCGTTACTTAAATTTTTTTTTTTATTTCTAAAGATCTATGGTTCTGCAGTGGTCTTGCATGTGCAAAGGGTTGTACTGGCTGTAGCATAAATATACAAAAGAATTATTTAATAAAGGATATCCTTATTCACACAGTACATTGCCACGTCCCCGATGAGGGACCTTACGTATTAACTGTTAATCATCTGAAAAGCAAAAGAGATATATTTATCAACTTAAAGAGTCATTTAACAGAAACACGCGCTCTTCCAGAGTATAAAGGCAATGAACTTCGATTTTCCGGTGCAATAACGCCATCGAGCTTGGATGTATTGAGGAAACAAATAATAGTAAAGGAAGAACAGATCAAGAGGAAACATTGAAATTGCCAATGCATATACACTTGTGCAAACATTTGAGCAAAAAAGCCTAACCACTTCATACTAATGAAAAACCTTATCATTCAGATACATACGTGTTTATAACTTAAGAAGTTACATGCACAATTAATTGAGAATGTCATATATATGTATAATCCAATATTATTGGGAAACTGTTTAACTTAATGAACACGTGTCTGAATTAAAAAGATTTTCATTTGTTAGCGCACTAATAATTCCAATTTATTATTTTACTTATTCAGTAAAATATTTTGTTATTAAATTTATTTTATTATTAAAAATATTTTACTGAATAAGTAAAATGATAATTTGGGATTATTAGTGCGTTAACAAATGAAAAACTTAAATTGTAAAAATTCCCAAAAAAAACCCTAATTAAAAAGTTTTTCATTGTTATATCGTACCACAACAGCCAAAAAAGCTTAAGCGACACAATATTCGACAAATGATCGATTTTCGTCCAAAAAATGTGTGAGTTACGCTTTTATTGGGCAAATGATTGCCAAGTGTAAACGTACCATTATTATTAATAAAACGCCTTTTATCTAATTGTTCGACCTTTTTCAATATATTCAATTAAACTATTTTTTTGAGCTTTAGGTCTGTTTATATTATGATTTTATTAGTTCGATATTTCGTTAAAAATATTTTGTAATTGAAAGGAAAAAAGAAAAAAGAAAAATTAAATATCAAAAAAAATAAAAAATAATAAGAAATATCCTGAAGAAGTTAACCGAAGGTTAACGAAATATCGAACTAATAAAATCATAATATAAATAGACCTAAAGCTCAAAAAAATAGTTTAATTGAATTAATAAAAAGCAAAACAATTCATTTTTGAAGTTTAAAATAAAAGTTGTAGTTTTGTTTATTATTTGAGACACATGACCAATTGGGTCACATTTAGGACCCTTCAGGTTACCACACCTACATACATATATGGCGCAGTGCGTGTGCTCCTCTATATTTTACCAAAAATGAAAATTATGTTTTCTGAAATCTAATTTATTGGCTCTACCAGACATATTTCCACCATCCTATTTTTATAATTTCATAAACTACATTTTAGAGCAATTTTTCAAAAAATTCAAATTATAAATCTCAATCCAGTTCTAAGCATTTATAATCCTAATCCATTCAGCGACTACTGTAAAATAGCAGCAGTGCTCTGTTATGTGCTGAAAATGCTAGAAATTTTGGTTCTGTCTCTGCTAGTTAAATTCAAATTTATCTTCACTTTTCATTATGCCATTAGAGTCATGTTTTATTTGTTTTTTTCCAACTCTTACTAATTGTTTGGGTTTATTTTCTTCGAAAATTTCTTGTATTACTATCGATAGTTCTTTTTTATGGCGGGTCATCATCTTACCCATACCGGCAAAGCTCAGCGACGATCATTCTGTAAAAAAGTTTATTTCTTGTCGACATCGTGAGTCAGTCAGTGAATTTCTTAGCTTTCGTTTTTGTACTGTATTTTATAACACTGTTGCTAGAATAAAGTATTTCAGAGTGCAGGTATAAAATAATTATGTCGTTGGCAACAGTACTATTGGCTTTTATTAAATTATTAAACAAAAACTTTTTTACACTTATCACAAAATGACAGCCAGCTCCAATTATGACATTACTTTTGTGCATTTTGCATATTTTGCTATTTATCTCTTATTTTTTCGATATTTATCACCACGAACTTAAGAACTAAGTTGGCAACGCTGGGATTTCGAGTACCTTATATATTATACGATATACATATACACATACATACATAATCAGGTTCCTTGAGCATCTGCATTAGCAACAGTCAAGGCCTATTTATAAGGTCAATGCAATCGTCCTGATCATATTCTGTGTTTTCGTATTTAAACTGTTTAAAGTTTTTTACACCATATACATACATACTTTAGTTCACGTTTGTATGTGTTTCTGACAACTTAATGATGAAACAGAATAAAGGCTCAGTTAGCCGACTGTAACAAAATGTAATGAAATGTAACAAATATATATATGTATGTGAAATGTAACAAATATTGAAAAATGTAAGTATGTAAGTATGACGGTTAAAGACCGTCGTGATACACTATCATACAAAGTCGTGCGATCTACGAAAAAATACAACCCTGGTATGATGGAGTTTATGAAAATTTTCAAAAGACAATAACAATTTATCACACCAGGGTTGTACTTTTACGTAGATCGCACGACTTTGTAAGATAGTGAATCATGGCCTTTAAGATGAATTGTTTTTGTCTTTTGAAAATTTTCATAGACTCCATCATACCAGGGGTGTATTTTCTCAAAAATCACACGATCGTGTAGGCTAGTGTATCACGGCCTTAAGCGGTACCACAGAGGAGACCAGAGGTGTCACGAGCACAAAGTAAGACGGAAGATAATTGTGATTTTGTGGTGTTTTTAGAGGTCTCGCTCACACAGTCATCAAATCCTCTTTAATTTTTCTTTGGCGTGGTATTATTTTAAAGTAATTACGTTTTATTCCTTGTGGTCTCATTCGCAGCCAAGTTTTTGTAAATAAATGGTAAAAATTAATATTTGCGAACGAAAATGCTTAAAACAAAGTCTCTAATCATTTGAAATCAAATTTTAGTCACTTTATTAATACTAATAATCCATTTCGCATTGTGTTTTTTAATTCAATACCACAAATTCCTCCATTTAATTTTGTACAAATGTTCATGTGCTCAAGTGTATTTTCGTTTTATGCTTTGTGGTCTCATTCGTTGTTTGCTTTTTGCAAGTTCAAGTTAAAAATTAATATTTTTGAAGGAAAATGTTTAAAATTGAGTTTGTAAGCATTTGGAAACTAATTTTAATCACTTTTATAATACTAATAGTGTTTTACACATTGTTTTATTTAGTTAAACACTGCAAAATCTTTCATTTAATTTTGTAAAAATTTTCAATTGTTCATTTCACTAAGTATACATTTCTGCTGTTTGTTTTGATTATTGTACTAAAAATATTCAATAACAAACACACTATATTTGTCCCTTTTTAACAGTGATCAAATCAGATGATTTGAGCTTTTTTCTTAAGTCACTTTCTTCAACTCTGGTATCCTCTGTGGCGGTACTCTGCTGTATATAGAAAAAGAAATAGTACCTACATGTCGTTGCGAATTCGTACCGACATATCGTATCGTTTTCGTAACTACATATCGTTGCGAAGTCGGGTCAACCATTTCATATAAAGATCGTAACGATTTCGTAATATATCGGTTCCGAAATCGGAAGATTTTGTCGTCTAGTCGTTACGAATTCTTTACGAATTCGGAACATTTGGTTTGGTGGGTATATATGTATGTAAGTATGTATATACTTGTATGTATGTGTATGTACACTTACAAAAAGTACTGTTGACTATGGCAACATACAAGTGCAATAAAAAGCAATTTATTACGGAAAGCGATAATAGTTTAGTTATTATTGAAAGAGAATCAAACGATTAATAAATATCTTTATTAATATTTTATTTTATGTTTTGTCTTCTAGGATTGTCATGGTTCACTTGCCCATCATAATGCCGCACCCATACAAGATGATACACAAAATTATATAGTTTTGGATGGATTTCAAAATGCCACCCATACTCAAGTGGAATTTTACAGACAAGTTGAAACATGTGATCCCTACGACTTACCATTAGGGGTAAGTAAAATATTATGATAACATGACATTGAAAGCAAATAAAAAAAATATAACTTTTTATTGGAATAAATTAAGCAAACAAACACTCAAAACATCAACATTTATAGAAGGTTATACAATAAAATAGATCCCCTTAAAATTTTAAGTTAATAAGACAATAACATCTTCAAAAATTATACCGAAAAGTGTAAAGCAAATATTGTTTTCTATGTATGCATGTATTTATGTAAGCATGTATAAATGTAGAAATATTTTTAAATATGCATATGTTTCGGTTGAAGATGATGACTTTTGCTTGTATTGCGTAGTTTTAAAAAGCCCATAATGTCCTCGTAATTTAATCCTAAAATGAGAGCATAAATTTGTTTAAATAACCTAATAAGAAACATTTACACTAGCAGTGAAATAAACTAATTATGATTAGCCAATAATTAATTATTATTGGCTAATGTTAGTTATTCAACTCTGCGTTGAAGAAAAGCTTTGAGAATTCGTATAGGGTGCAATTCAAAAATATTTTCTTATCAAAAAAAAAAATGGCCAGTTCGTAGATGAGTTTTTGGAAAAAACTAAAGGTTAAAGCGCACTCTTTGCATTAGATTTATACCTAAATATTTTTTTTAATTTTCGAACTTATGTTCGAAATTTCGAACTAGCTTGATATAAACACTATATCTAAAAACTGCAAATATCTGGTTTTTTTAATTTTAGTGATCAAATATACATTTTTTTTAACAATATATAAAATTTCGAACTTATGTTCGAAATCTCAAACATATTTAAACTACATAATAATTGAAATATTTCCCAGCACTTTTCTATATTTACATTGCTCGAAATTGAGTTCGAATTAGAAAAATATTAATAAAACATAATAGTATTAATAAGAAAAAATGCACATTATCGCAAAGAAGTGAGTAAATTTGTGCATAATGTATGCAAACATTTTCTACTTCATGAACTTTTATGTAGAAATCAATACAGTGCGGAAATAAAGTTTTCACAATTTTTGAGGAATTTCTTTTTGTAGTGCAATTGGTTGTTTGCAAACCAATTTTGCTCGTAACTGGATTTGAATTTTCGGAAATTTCTCGAAACATTAAATTTTTTTTAGTTTCAAGGTTAATGTACACTATTTGCATTAGAAATGCATTTTTTTAATTTTCGAAGTTATGTTCGAATTTTCGAAAATGATTTTTTTTAAATAAACATAATGTATATGAATACGTTATTTTCGACCAAAAATAAATACAAACTTTCGAACACATGTTCGAAACTTCGAACATAAGCAAATGTATGTTTTAAATACAAAATAAAAAATATCTTGCCAGTTTTTAATAAAATTACCATTTTTTAAGTATTTAAATGTCTATGTAATTCGAAATTAAGTTTGGTATAAAAAAAAATAAAAATTTTCTTATATAAAAATAAATTCCTTTTTATTACTAAGAGTAAAAAATGCGTATTTTCACAAAATTTATTTTTTACTGAGATTTCGAAAATCTGAATGTTTGCCGAATTTCAATTAGTTTTGCAGTATATTTGCATAATCATAAAAAATGGGCCCAAAAAATTCACTCAGAACAACTTTAGTTTTTCTCACTTCATTTATGTATATTTTATTAATTATTTAATAACATTACACTGCTAGTGTAAAACAACATCCCACCTGTAAAAAAGACTAAACCCACAAAATCAATATTTAATTCGATTAGATATTTACCATGTGCTGTTTGTATATCCTCACTGTGATGGCGATCCAGCTCTTTAAAAAATTTCACTAATTGCCAATTTTGTTTTAATGTTGCCACACACAGGGCAGGTGTTAAAGAGGATTTATTAAATTCGTTATAGGAACAAAAACGTAAAAGCTCACAAATTAGTTTAATGTTGCCGCTGCAGGTAGCTAAAGTTAAAGCATTTTGACCTTAACAGTAAGAGTTAGAAAACAAAAAGGTTGAAAAATAACCATAAAACAGTTCAAATGTTTTATTTATGTATTTAGTTTGAAATACTGCTCTACTGTATTGTTTACCACAATTATTAACTGCTTTAACATCGGCACCAAACTGCAAAAGGGTTAAGGCCGCTTCGAAGCGACCCAAATAGCAGGCTTTTAATAAAGCAGTATTGCCATAGCTGTCTGCCTGCTCCAGCTCATACTTTTTATCACGAGCCATTGTACAGATAATGCGCAAGGAACAAATATCATTTTGGGTAACACATGATAACGCTGACAACGGAATATTAAAGTATTAAAAATATTTTACAAAAAAAAATAAAATGCATTTCATTAGTGCAATGAATTTTTTCCTACCAGTGGGTTTTGCCATTTTTTCAATGTCCGAGTATTTTTAAAACACAGTCTACTATTAACTTTCTATATAATAAAATTACTTTTTTTTGTTGTAATTTTACAGTTATTTTATCGATAATTAACTTTGGAATATTTTTCATACCAAACATCGATTTATGTATGTACATATGTATGTGCATGAGTGGGTATAAATACAGCTCTGTAGGTTATGTTTACACCAAGGTCTGTTCAAGAGAAACAAGCCGCCGCCGCCGACTTTTTACGGCTTATTAAATTAATAATAATGATTTAATTAGTTATGTATTAGAGTGTAGGTATGTACGTACATGTACATATAGCGTGTTTTTTTAAGAGTGTGACAACTTTGAGTTTCTTTGAGTAAATCAATTGTAGCGCCCGCTAGCAAGATTAATGCCACGTCATTGAGGTACGAAAAAATTTCGAATCATGTTCCTATACCGTTCACCATTGAAAGTAACATTCTGACCATCATCGTTTTTGGAGACATATGGGCCAATGACTCCGCCAGCCCATAAAGCGCACCAAACAGTAATTTTCTGTGGATGTAATGGTGTTTCGACAAAAGCTTCTGGATTGTCCTCACTCCAAATGCGACAATTCTGCTTAGGTATTTACGTACCCATCCAACCGGAATAATATATAGGCCATAAAATGGAAGAAGCGCACGTTGAGTTTGACGAATAGAACAATTATTTTGATTAAAAGTTTCAACAATCTGGTGTAAGTCGATTCATAATGAAATTTCAAAGCAAACTAAACAAAAAGCAACTATCAGCTGTTAAATGGGTGCTCAAAAAAAGCAGTGATGCCAACTCAAAGTTGTGACACTCTATAAAAACACCCTATATATTTGAAATATGACTCAATGGGTAACTAAAGAATGTGAACTAGAGTCCTGGATGTAGACTGGAAGCATATCGTGCCATAACCGCCAAAACAGCTTAAGCGACATAATTTTCGATCATCATTTTTTTACCAAAATCGATTATTAACGATTTTCGTCCAAAAACGAATTTAAAAAAATATGCCTCTTAAGCTTTTTTTTTTGCTGTTATGGCTCGATATTAGCGTTTTACCGCTCATGAACGAACGATTCACTCCACTGAGCGCTTTCAGCTCAGTACTGAGTGCTTGCTTAACAAATTTTTTATGTATCGCACAAGTATATCAAGAAAAAAAAATTAGCATCTTATTATTATTATGTTAAAATATCTGAAGTACTAATTAATTTTAATTTAAAAAAATTTAAATTATATTTGATTTTTTATTTATACTTCGTTTGCCTTGTTTCGTAATGTTCGACGATACACACACACACACACACACTGTATAAATCTGTCACTTTTTATGCTTGTGTTCAGCTCTTTCTTTCCCTTGACAAAATGCTTCATTAAGGTACGGTCACACTTGTCAAACATTTGCCCAAAAAAGCGTAACCAACAAACACTAATGAAAATAGTTTTGATCCAGACACTTGTTTATCATATTAAACAGTTTCGAACACAACTAATGCACCATGTCATAGAATCCAACAATATTGGCTACTCTTTAACTTGACAAACTTTTGTCTGAATTGAAAGATTTTTCAATTAGTGTTTTTTGTGGGAATTGTTACAATTTAAGTTTAAATTTTTTTAACGCACTAGTAGTCCCAAATTATTATTTTACTTATTAAGTAAAATTATTTTTCATTAGCATTTAGTGGTTACGCTTTTTTGGGCAAATGTTTGACAAGTGTGACCGTAGCGTTAGAAATGAACTTTAAAATGAGCTGAGATGAAAAGAGCGGTCACTCAAAAGAGCTGATAAGCACAACTCTACTCGGTATACTCGTGTGATTATTTCATTATTTTTATTTGAAAGAAAAAACAAAAACAATTATATTAATATAATTTAAAATATTATGACCAGGGACAGCGGTTTCATGCAAATGCATGTTATTTCCCTTAACCCTGATAATGGCAAGAAGGAAATATCTTTACGAAACAATGAATTTGAAAAAGAGCCCGTTTTTTATCTTAGCGCGTTTAATATAAAACGCGCTAAATTGGCGCGTGACTCATTGTCAATAAACAACGCCTTATTATGATAATTTTAGGCATCACAATTGACCCAACTGTGTGTCAGAGTGGAGGTGCGTTATAGCGCCACCTTTCTCCTAACCTATCATAATTTTAGATATCAAAAAATGCTCGAAAATCGCATGCAAATCGAAGTCCATAGTTAAATGTAGTCTTTGGTCTGTAATAATAAATTTGAGCTAAGGATTGAAATCAATTTTATTTACTTAAATACAAAACTGTGCTTAAAGAGTAAAAGAACTAAACCATTTCGTTTCCATTAATAAAGTACAGACAAGCTTTTCTATAACGAACTTTCTTTATAGCACATATTTTTTTTTTATAACAGTTTAGTGATGAAAGTATCAAATTTTTTGCTTTGTTGTTTTTAATTTTTATAGCACTATAATTTTCTAATTTATCTTACAGAGCGACACTATGAAAGTGATTTGGTCATTCGGCGATACGGATCCCATTCATGGAAATCTGAAAGGGCATGGCAAAAATCGTGGCTCGAAGCCTTTACATTTACTGGGACCCATGTTTCGTAAATCTCACACTGCCAACAGAAATCATCAGGATGTAAAAAAATGGGATGTCACTGTACAAAATGTGAGTTTTTAAAGATTTCTTCAACATATGGCTTTAAATGAAATTGAACGTTATTCTTTTTGGTATGTATCAGGTAACCATAGATGCTTCCATGGACACTTTGTATTGGTGCAAAATTATTAAGACACCTGCACTGACAGAAAAACATCACATTATTGGTTATGAAGCATTGTTGACACGCGAAAGGTGGGTTTAGAGCATAAAATGTAGTATCTTATGTATGTTGTGCAAATTTTCCAGAATTCTTTACTCAAGTCGTATCTTATAAAAAAAAAACTTTAACTATAGATTTTTATAAACACTTGTGTGACATGTACAGTGTACACAAACAATAAATAGTAAGAACTGTGTACACACCACAAACCCAGTTGATAACAGTGATTCCAAAGAAGTTACATATCGTTACCTTAATATATAAACTCCCTAACTCATTATTTTTTTTAACTGAATTTTTTGCATATTTCGATATATTTATTAAATTAGAAGTTCATTTATTGAAATATGCAAAAAACTCGAATTGAAAAAATAAATAGTTAGGACATTTCTATATCAAGGTAACGATATTTAGATGACAAATTTTAAAACCATTCACAATAGCTTAGGAGTTTTTGTGCTCAGAATTTGTGAAATGTTCCTCTTGCGGTGTCACAAAGTAATTGTGGTCGACTCCCGAAACTCGAGGGATGTAGGGAGAAAATTTGCAATTCAGTTTAAATGCTTAAGAGAAACTTTGACTTTTCAACTGATGCAAACTGATTACGCTCTAAAAAGATGAAGAACCTCTTTCATCGAATATTAACTCAAACGAAATGCAAGTCAAATAAAAACATCACTTAAGTCTTTTATAATTTCACACAAATCCTTAACTAACATGAGACATGAGTGTACGAATTACAGATGAGCGATCCAGTAATTTTTTTAATAACACTCTTCCTACTGAATTCGATTTATAAATCACTGTTCTTTTTAAAAGTGACCGTGTTCACGATTTAACAGATTTGAGGTCTTCTTCCACTTCAAAAGTTCTATTATATTCAAAAATACTTATAAGAAAGGTAAACAGGATAAAAGAAAACAGGGGTCACACAATCGTGACATCCGTGAATGTACAACTCGTCACGTAAACGCACCATTTTCGGATTATGACATACGTGAACGTACTGAAATCCCATTCAGCTTATACGATTGACGTAGTGACGGTTAGAGCCCAGCTCTCTCTTTGACTTAGTGCATATTGACGTAACAGAGAAATAGATGAGGGAGAGTTTGACACAGAGAGAGAGAGAGAGAGAGAAAGAAAAAATACATTTGAAGAAATATAAAATAATATTGAGGAGGGCCAATTGATACCAGGTAGTCTTGATTTTCAACACTGCATATTCGCCTTGTAAATTTATTAGTGTAAAATTACCTGCTGTCAAAAAACTTCTGAACGTTTTGCTTTGTCTTGACACAAGAGAAACGAACAGCTGATCATCGAGATCAGCTGATATGAATTCGGCTTGATCTTGAGTATATAAAAAAATTTACAGTTCAAGGCGAATTTAAGCCTCATTTCACCAGGTCATGATCAGCTGCGAGTTTCTCTGGTGTCAAATCAGGCAAAACATTCGTAATTTTTTTAATAGAAGAAAATTGTATAAAGGGTGTTTTTTTTAGAGTGTCACAACTTTGAGTTGGCATCACTGCCTTATTTGAGCACCCATTTAACAGCTGATAGCTGCTTTTTGTTTAGTTTGCTTTGAAATTTCATTATGAATCGACTTACACCAGAGCAACGCGTGCAAATTGTTGAAATTTTTAATCAAAATAATTGTTATATTCGTCAAACTCAGCGTGCACTTCTTCCATTTTATGGCCTATATATTATTCTGGTTGAATGGATACGTAAATAAGCAGAATTGTCGCATTTGGAATGAGGAGAATCCACAAGCTTTTGTCGAAACACCATTACATCCACAGAAAATTACTGTTTGCTGCGCTTTATGGGCTGGCGGAGTCATTGGCCCATATGTCTTCAAAAACGATGATGGTCAGAATGTTACTGTCAATGGTGAACGGTATAGGAACATGATTCGAAATTTTTTCGCACCTCAATGACGTGGCATAATGTGGTTCCAACAGGACGGAGCCACATGCCACGCAGCGGGCGCTACAATTGATTTACTCAAAGAAACTTTTGATGAAAAAATAATTTTACGTAATGGCCCAATTAATTGGCCACCAAGATCGTGTGATTTAACCCCATTGGATTATTTTCTTTGCGGTTATGTGAAGTCACTTGTCTACGTCGATAAATCAAAAACAATTGAACACCTGCAAATCAACATTCGAACAGTTATCGTCTAAATACGTCCGCAAATGCTGCGAAAAGTCGTTGAAAATTGGTGTTGCAGATTGCGCCTTATACGCGCCAGCCGTGGCGGCCACAATGCAGAAATCATATTTAAACATTAATTTCATAAAATTTTATTTTCAATAAAGCCCGTTTCATCATATTTCTTTGTTTTATTACGATTTAAACTTGTGTCACTCACAAAAAAACACCCGTTATTAACAAATATACATGTTTCTTCTGCAATGAGTTTGCCTTATTGAATTCGCCTTGATAAATTTAGCCAAATTAGTGATTAGTGATTTTTTTAATAACCTTGATTATAGCTCATCTCTAATACGACTGCTTATTTAAATCTTTGTAATATAATTTCATTATATATTCATAATATGTATTAAAGGTATAAAAGCACACAAATACATGTTTATTAAATTGTTGTGTGCACATGTAACTTTATCGAAGTAATGTGATCATACCTTCTGGAATTCTAAATAACAAAATATAGGAAGAACAGCAGGAGAATTTTCGTTGAAAAAATGCACACGCAGAGAATATGTTATAATTCAATTCCATACTCATGCATAATAAAATAGTTTACGAACACAAATTTCTGCTGCAGACGTTTCTTTAGCAAGTTAAAAAACTAAACATTTAAGTGCTTAATATATTTCTTATCCTTTAAAGGTTTGCATATTTCATTTCTTAATATCTTTTATAACAGTGGAGAAACTCAGCCGTTGGTGCATCACATGACTCTATTTGAATGCTCAACTAAATCATATCCTGGCTCTGATCCATCCTCTTGGGATGTTTGGGTTAAGAGCACCGGTGCTGTTTGTAATAGTAATTTATTAACGCCCAGGGACTGGGATGCTTGTATAACGCCAGTCGCTGTATGGTCAATTGGCTCTTCAGGTAAATTAAAAACTTAAACTAAATTTATGCTGTCAGCAAAACCTCAAAAAACACCTGACAACATTTTGCTTTCAGTTCATTTAGGCGTATTAAATAAAATGTTTGTTTTGTTTTTTCAACAGGACAATTTTTACCTCCACATGTTGGCATACCAGTGGGTGGCAAAACGGGCGCCAAATATTACATGCTGGAAATACACTACGACAATCCTCATGCTCTTAAATGTAAGTGCTCGTTTACAATTTTTGCTGACAACGCACACAGAGTTATTTTGAGCTCCCATCATTTTTATGTTGATAATGATGATTAGGGTCAAATAAGTTTGTCGTTTTTGGACACTTTGATTAATAATATTTATGTATTGAAATTTAAGTTAGTCGTTAAACAATTTTATTAAATTAATTTAAGGTTGAATTCGAGTTAGTATTTGGGCAATTTCATTGTGACGGGTGTGATCATGATACTCTCATTTTTTGTTATAATTCAAAAGCATAAAATTGGTCATTTAAAAAAAGGTGTGGTTACCAAGGATGTAAGTCTTAAAAGCATTTAATAATAAGTGCACACTGAAAGAACATGATTTCTGCTCAGAATGGCCATCAGGAGGCTGTGACGGGTGTGACCTTACAAAACTCTCAAGTTTTTACACAATTATTACTTTGAGGATATATTGTGTAAAATCTTCAGCAGAATGTCGCAAGTCATAAGAATTAATTTAGGTGAGTAGATATTTTTAGACGAGTCGCCTGCCTAACTTGTGGAAACAGGGTGTTAACAAAGAAATGTTCATACTACTACTTATTTTTTATGAATACGCCATTTAATGCCTGGAAAAAAGATTTTTCACAAATGTGACGGCTGTGAGCTCTTTATGTGACGGGTGAGAGTGATCTAGTATGAAAACTTGAAAAAAAAAAAAAAAATGTCAATGTCACCAGCCGGATTTTCGATTCTTGTGCTTATTGGAGCCATATGAGATTCTGAAGGAACCTCTTTGAAGAGTTGCTTAATAACAGATATTATTTTTGATGGACTACAAGGAAGATTACGTTTAACTTCAGTGACTGACTTTTTCTTTCTCATTATAATTTTCTTAGGATTGTTTCTTTTCCTGTCCCTTTCTCTCTCTAAAGATGAATTCATATTTTTCAGTCCATATTTTTCTTTATTTTCTTTAAGTTTCTTGCTTTGTTTCCGTTTTATGCTTATGGCATCTCTTGAAAAAATTGCACTTCAGCTTTGGTATGCCGGGTGTGACCAACGATTTTCTGTAACTAATTACTTGAATATTAAAACAGAGCTGCAAAAAATTGTATTTTATTATTAATTGCACTTAATTTTTTTGGGAAAATATTAAGTATTCAGTGTAACAATTTTATTAAACTTTTTAAGTGTTTAGTGTGCCGGGTGTGACCGAAAATTTCAATATTTCAATTAATATATAAAACTCTCATTATAAGACATGCAAAGTCGAAACAGAGATAGCAGATTTGATTAAAAAGAAGGGGATAAAGGAAGACGTGCAATAGAGGCCAAACATACAACGAGGGAGAACGACGTGTTGAGTTTATCGAGCCATAATCGCCAAAAAAGCTTAAGCGATATTTTTTTTTTAATTTAGTTTTTTGATGAAAATCGATTATTTACGATCGTTCTAATCGATTTTCATCAAAAAATTAACTTCTAAAATTGTTTCTCTAGTGTTTTAAAAAATTGTTTGGGGGGGATTATGGCACGATATTCCCATTTCAAATTAATTTTTATTTAATTTTTCCATAATTGTGATTCTTTGGTGGACATCAGTTAAACGATTATTATTTAAAATAATTAAATTATTCATTTTCCCAAGTAGGGTCGTTTAGCGCACAATTGTCAACTTCAGGTTTTTAAATAAATTTTGGCAACAATAAAATTTCCATACGATTAATTATCTTTGAATTTTATTATTTTCCAGCCTCTGATCATTCGGGTTTTCGCATACATTACAGCAAGCATTTAAGGAAACACGATGCTGGTGTAATGATATCCGGCGTTTCTGTCTCAGATACACAACTCATACCACCTGGCCAAAAGCTGTATCGAAATGTTGGCATTTGTGGTCCTTCGTGTTCGAGTGAGGTGAGTAAATGAAAACAAATATTTATTGAAATGTGTTTGCTTTCAATATAATAAATATCTGTACATACATACACACATTTATGTTTTTTAAGATGTTTCCTGAAGATGGCATAAAAATAATTTCCGGCACTTTGCACTCACATCGTGCGGGTCGCAAAATGACTTTAAGACATGTACGGGATGGCAAGGAAATGCCGCGTATTATTGAAGATGATAATTATGATTATAATTATCAACAAGTCAGACAATTGGAAACTGAAACTGTGGTCCTGCCAGGAGATTATA
Source organism: Nowickia ferox (assembly GCA_936439885.1). Classification (NCBI taxonomy): domain Eukaryota; kingdom Metazoa; phylum Arthropoda; class Insecta; order Diptera; family Tachinidae; genus Nowickia; species Nowickia ferox. Next base: position 8,378,927 of record OW387027.1, on the reverse strand, counting down.
TTATAACAGATTGTGCTTATGAGGCAAGTAGAAAATTTTTTGATTTTATTTTTTGCCTTTTTAATATCATTTTTTTTTTTTGCAAATTTGTAGACATCCTCGCGGAAACGGCCCACATTTGGAGGCTATTCAACCAAGCAGGAGATGTGTTTATCCTTTATAACTTATTATCCACGCATAGAATTGGCCGGCTGCTACAGTATGACGCCTGTAAGAGAATTTTTCGAAACATTTGGTGTTTATCAATTCTATTCTTTGAACATGACGGATGTGGAAAATTTATTTTTGTATAATGGCAATGTTTTGGATTATATACCAAACACGATTTATGCCAAGAGCAAACCAAATCGCGCCAATATGACTGAGGAAGATATACTTTATGAAGAGTCATTGTTAAGTAAGTAAAACAGAACATTTCCATTTGAGATTCGTCGGTGTTCGGATTCATGAAAAAAAAGAAGAGAAGAAGAGAGGTGTTTTAGGACACCCGGTTATATAAAACAAATTTCATGTGTGAAATGATAATGCAATAAAATTAAATTATATGATGATGTCGAATTCGAATTTGAGCTCATGTGCTGCAAAAACAATACAAAAACAAATTGAGCAATCGCTATCATTGTTTTTATTTTGTTATTGTTTCACTCACTTCAGAGAACGAAACAAAGCAAAATTAAACATTTTTTTTTCGTTTATTTTCGTACTCTGCTTTTAAGTACAAAGAAATCAAAACAAAAATAAATTTTTAACTGTAATAGTGTCGATTATTTTTGTTACGAAAATCATGTTCTAACACCTGTATGGCGCAATAAATAGCAAAGCTATAAAAAAATTAAAAAAAAAGAATTCTGAGTAATTAAGCTTCAAAGTGTTTTTCATTTAAAATTTTTGGAAGAAAACAATATACAGTGGTAGTATCTACCCACTGTAAAAATCTGGCATCACTTTCTGTGCTAATTCACCAAAAAGCAAATACAGTTGTATTCCTCTTTGCGATATAACTCCCTGTTCCCACCACACAGAATGTTGACTTGAGTAGAAAATTTATATGAAAAGCATAATTTTTTGAGTGATTTAATTTTTAATTTATTTACTGCCAATTTATAGAAGACAAGTGAAAATTCTCGTCTGCCTATTTACATATATTGAAAACAAAAACAAATTTTTACTTGTCTTCTATAAACTGGCAGTTAATTTATTTAATTTAATTATTTACTTTCCAGATAAATTGATCATTTCCGATCCTGTGGAGTTCCATGACCGCACTTTTCTCTCACATCTCAATCAATTGCCGTGGTCGGAGCCCCTGTTTACCAAGCGTGTGGAGCAGAGTATGATAAATGGCAAACATATGACATTTTGTCGTGTCTCTAATGATGCCATTTCTATTGTAAGTTTATTATTAATCTTTTTTCTCTTCTCTTATTTAATAAACAGCAAGTTTTTCAAAATAATAATCATGTTTTCCCATTTTTAGCCCTCCGAAATTATACGTTATCCGAATTTTACCACATTTGTTAAACCTCCCAGCATTTGCCCCTATCAAATATTGATGGACAGTTCCCCTCTCAGTTCTCCAGCTGCAGCCTTAAGTTTAAGTAGTCTTTTTGTATTAGTTAATAGTTTTAATTTATTTATTTTAAATTATTTGTTAATTTAATTGAAAAAATTTAACTCGGTTTCATGTATTTATACAATTCTTTTTGTAAATATAAAATCACTCAAAAGTATTATATGATATGAAATTAAACAAAAATGTTCTTTTCTCAAAAATTTAAATTAAATTTAAGGTGTAGTTTTCATATTATTAACAGTCTTGTCAACTAAAAATTTTCCAATTTCCAATTTTTGCAAGAAAACTGTAAAACACTGTAAAAATGGCGCATCATTTTTTCTAATCATTTATTAAAAAAAAAATACAGTTGTATTCCTCTTTATGATAAAACCTCCTGTTTTCGCAACCCAGACGGTTGACTTCAGTAATAAAAATTAATTGAAAAGCACTAATTTTTTTTTATGATTTCTATAAAAATTTTCTAGACAAGTTGGCTATTTGAAATGTGGAAACAACACCTTAAAAATTCAGAAATTAGTATCTCTAACTTTTGTTTAAGCACATTTCGCTAGAAGCTTTGAGTCATAAATTTTAAGTTATTGCATAGGTGTAGTTTTCACATTACAATCGTTCAACTTGTCTAGAAAATTTTTATAGAAATCACCGAAAGAATAGTGAATTTTCATATACATACATTTTCTAAACAAGCTGACAGTTTTTAATATGAAAACTATTTGCAAAGTTTATGCAAGACAATCAAAAATTCTCGCTTGCTAATTTATATTGAAAAGAAAAACAAATTTGAGTGCATTGTTTTTCTGTTCTGTAGCACGTTTCTGTAATTCTCGCATCGAAAAATTTCTCACAGAAAACGATGGCAATGAAGAAGAAACTATGTGAATTGAAACAAAAAATCGTTTCTCACATGCAAGTGTTTCTGTAATTACTTTTTGTGAGAACTGTTTGTCATTTTACCGTTTTTGACGTATGTTATTGGAAATTTGTGAGAAAAAGTGTTTCTGTAACAATATTTTGTGAAAAGTTTCTCGCAAGAACTGTCAAAACAACTCGCATTTTAAAGTGGTGCGAGAACAACCAAAATTTTACAAAAACATATGAACTTTATAATTTGTGTATAAAAATATGAAATATATATAAACTAGTTAAGAAGATATGCAACGAATTGTTGGACCAAAATATTATTAAAAAGTCGATATGTTCACATTTATTTAGATTTTTTTTGGGAAATTATCTTTGATTTTTTTGAGTTGATAGAAAAACTTCTTTCAAGCATTTTGTATTCATTTTATATTCTTGTTCATTATTTTATTTTCTTTTTCTTTTAAATTATTTCTTTTTTTGTTATTGAAATAATATTTTTGTAACATTTTCTTTTCATTTGACACTTGATTGTTGGAAATATTCCAATAAAAACGAAATTAGTGTTGCTTCTTTTCACTTTAAATTACAGAAACACTTTTTTCTCACAAATCGAGAAACGATGGAATTTTTCGTTTCACACTTCATGTGAGAAATTTTTCGATGCGAGAATTACAGAAACGAGCTACTGAATTTATAATTGTTTTCCGTAAACTGGCAGTACTATCAAAAAGTCATTTAATTTTATGTTCGATATTATAAACTAAAAAGTAGTAATTTATAAAAAAATACATTTAAAGGTTTCACAGTTTATTATAAAATCACTTACAATACAAATTTTGTTGAATAATTTTCTTATTTTGTCTTATTGCTCGGAAGACTGTGAACATCTTCAATTTGTGCTGTACTTATTGTGACACGTAATATTAAGAATTATTTTTCAATCCAAAGATGTAGTTCTTAAGTTTTAGTTTTGTAATTTTGTAAACTTTTTAATAAAAAACATTGTAAACTAGAAACAAGATCGAAAATTTTTTCTCTTAGGTCGAATTACAGAGTAGACCACCTGATGCTTTTTGTCCTTTAGTTCTCGTGAATATAGTGATTTTGAGAATAATAGGCTTATAAACGACAAAAAGTGCTATCTGCAATTTTCAATAAATTTAGGTTTTTATACCAACTTCTTCAATGATCGAATTATTTATCATATGTCACTTTAACTCGAGAAATAAAATATTTCTTAAGCGTTGTAAACATTTTAGTTAAAAAAACACTGTTTCGTTCTCCTTAAAAATTGCAATAGCACTATTTGAATATAAGCCCTCGATATACTGAACAACTCAATAACCATAACGATTGATGCGAGAAAAGACTTGTCATTCTCAAGGAAAATTACATTCCAAACATATCCCCAACCGACGTTAAGGTACAGCCAATGCTAACTATTATTATATTAATATTATTTTATTTTCTCGCCGAATAAAATAAAGTATTTGCTGATGCAATATTGAAGGGAGTTAGGTAAAATTAAGGACAGCAATAAATATGTCAATATAAAGAAGGGAACTCCATCGGTTTCTATGGTATGTATGTCAATCAAAGAAATTACAGTTGGTGTATGTACTTAGGCAAGCTTTAAAATTTTGTAGGACGCAGATGTCGACACATTATGTTATTCAGAAGATTTGGAAGGCGTTTGCGAAAAGACTACAAAAATAATTTAGAAAAAAAGCATAAATTATAACATAAAAAACATAAACACACATGTGTTTTATAAATAATTTTTAATGAAATTGAAGTAAATATTTCAAATTTTTTATTTTTCAAGATTCAACAATATCGTAAAACAAAACTTTAGCTATAAAAATACATATTGGAAAAAATAAGCTTTGTCATAAGGTTATTCTACAATTGCAAGGATAAGCTTATAATAATCATGTACATATACTATTTTCAGAAGGGCTCCGTTTAGATTGTTCTACAATTGTTACGATAGCCACAAAGTACACGATAGCGTTTATCAATGTTTTTCAATTAATTTTCATGCGCAAGGCTTATGTTAGTAAGCTTATTGGTATAATATTTTTCTGAAAGCATTTGGTTTGTTGGGTTACCGTAAGAATTCAATTCAAGATTAACGTTTAGTTTTCCACAAGGGTACGAATATATACAAATTTGCTGTTCGCGTCTCTTTCTAACACATCATATTGGCGGAAAATAAAAATCAAGAATTGAAAGCTTCTCCAAACATGTAAATACTCAAAATTCATTATACAAAAACTAAAATCAAGATTTGCATATTCGAATTAAAATTCCATGTGCCTTTTATTTTACTACTACTCACATTACTTAACATTAACTGCACTTTCATTACAACCCTGAACCTCAATGACGTGGGCTTGTCACAAATAGAAGGAACATAAAGAAAAATAAGTAAAAGAAAATCTGCCGACTGTCAGTGAAAAATTTAATTGTACGCAGAAAAAAACATAATTATAGAGTAAAAATCTGGTTTTAATAGTTGTGCTTGGCAAACATCTTAATATTTATTTATATTAAATGTCTGCTTATAGTTTTTGAGAAAATATAAACAATTTAACATTTATTTTTTCACTTTCTTTTTTTGTCTTTTTGCCATGCTTGTGATTAAATATAAAAATGGAAAACTTTGCTAGAACAGAAATAACTAAATGTAGGCAAAGGCCGCTTTCATTTTTATAGATGACAATTTTCCTGGGGAAGCCAGCGGCGGCAACGAAAAACTAGAAAACATGTACTCGTATTATAGAATAAAAGAATAATTGAAGTACGAATACAATTTAAAAAAATTGACAATAAGACAAAATATAAAAGGAAAAGAGGTGTAAAGAAAAAGTGACGTGTAATTTTTTATTTTATTTTTTATAATTTTGCAAGTTTACAAAAACATTATTAAGAGTTAACTTTTCTAAAATAAATAATAGAACCCTTTATTGGGGTTGACAACAACTACAAAACGTACAACTCTTGGAGGCTACAATAACAACAATAAGAAACCATAACGAAAAAGTGGCTGAGAAGGTAGGTCATTATCATAATTAAATATGATGAATGAAGATACGACGGCGTCAACGTCGTCCAGTGGCGGAGTGAAGAAATTTTTTCAGCGTATATCACAAGTAAGTCTTTCAAATGTTACATACAAAGCGAATAGTATCTCGATATATAATAAGGATATGGTCTTCCTTCTAAGATTTATCAATCTGCCTTGGATCGTTCCACACCGCATAGCAAAGTGCGTTGGTGCGGTGCAGCCGCCTTAGTTTTAATCTTCCTGCTACGCATATTTCTAAATCAGGGCTGGTATATTGTTTGCTATGCTCTGGGTATTTATCATTTAAACTTATTTATTGCATTTCTAACACCTAAAATCGATCCTGAATTCGATCCATATGCCAATGAAGGTAAGTAATTATGCACACAAGTATTTATATACATACATACATACTTGGATATTTAGTTTACTCTAGAGTATGTAGATCTACTAATAAAGTTCTAGTACAGATTTTAAAATTTTATATGAAAATCAAACTTCAATTTACATGATAATTAACTTAAACAAGAATGTCTCGTTTTCCTCACGGATTTTTTGATTTCTATTATTGATTTCTTTTATCCTTGTGATTTAAGTATGCACACTAATACGTATTTTGCCTACTATATTTCGAAAATAAAAGTTATTGAAATACTAATAATAAAAACATACTCTCTCATTTATTTCAATAATGTCAAAAATCAAAATATGCAATTTTTGAGTTCATTGTTCATATTGGGTAAAATTTTCATATCTTGTAGGCTAAACTCTTGAGAGAAAATTACAATTTTCTTTACTCCTTTTCTTTTTTTTAAGCTTATTTAATTATTTGCATACGTCCATATTTTTCAAAATTTTCTTAGAATCGAAACGAGAAATATGTATATAACAGGTTGTTATGCAAATAAATTTTTATACTTTTTTTCATTCAACTCCAAAACATTTTCCTTTTTTTATCACTTCCAGATGATGGTCCAAATTTACCAACACGAAGCAATGAAGAATTTCGGCCGTTTATTAGACGTTTGCCCGAATTTAAGTTTTGGTTAAGCATTACAAAAAGTACACTAATTGCCGTAGTATGTACATTCTTCGAATGTTTTAATATACCAGTATTTTGGCCAATACTAGTAATGTACTTTATAACATTATTCTGCATAACAATGAAAAGACAAATAAAGGTGAGTTTTATACATATAACGAAAAAAAAAATACTTAAATGAGAGATATTATAATTAATTTGCTTATTTTCACACACAGCATATGATTAAGTATAAATATTTGCCTTTTACCCGCAATAAGCCACGTTATCAGCGTGTGCCCGAGCCAGCGGTGGCTTCAAAGTGACAATTAGCCGCACAGACATTGCCAGCAACAACATCAAGCGACAGTAAAGAGGAAAAACTATTACAAGCCACTGACACGACAACAACACCAGTGGGTTCAAAAACAGCTACACCAACTTTAGCATCGCCATCAGTAACAGCAGCAGCAACTAATATAGCAAAACCACCGCAAATTATAATGATTGATGAATGAATAAATTCTTAAAACAAAACACAAACTACTTTAACCAGCACTTTTTTTTGAATTTATTTAATTTCACTCTGTATTGTATCAAATGCAAAATCTTTAATCTTGGCTAGATAATTTATTTTACTTTGTTGCTATCAATGTCTTGTGCATATAATTTATGTATCTATCTATATCGAAAGAAAGCAATATATTTTTGCTTCTTTTTTTCAAAAATAACAAAATCTATCTTATTTTCTTGTACTTTAATTTACTTTTATTGTAGAAGAAAAATATGCGGCCCTGTTCTGCAAACCGAATCCGAGTAAATTTCTCGTTTTCAAAAAATTAATAATGCTCCCGCAGAAGTGTTTAAAATCATACACGATAATTTTCTTTCAGATATACTTGAGCATCCATATATCAAAAAAAATTGAAAAAAAAAAAATTGAAAAAAATCTAAAAATTTGTCGGAGTTAGTTTTCTAAAATCGTGCGATTTCGATCAATCGGTTTACAGAACAGGGCCGATGTATGTATGTATTTTAAAAAATTAGAATTTTATTTGCATATACATAGTTTGCCAAAAATATTCTGAACTTTAAAGAGAAAGTTATTTAATTATAAAAAAATTAGTTGCTTTCTCTATTAAATAAGTTAAATTTATTTTTGTGTTAAAAATTGGCAAACAATATTATTTTCTCAAATTAGAAACTGAAAACTGAAAAAGTATATTTTGGGTACTATGTAGTTTTTAATTTGTTTATTTTCTTTCTTTTTTTTAAATAATTTTGTAAATTTGATTTCTTCGTTAAATTTTTAAATTTCTCTGTTAATATAAGTAAACAAACAACAACAATCTAAATTGAAATAAACAATATGGTAAAAATAGTATTATGATTTGTAGTTTTTATTTTTTTTATGTAAAGTTTCAAAAATATTTATACAACTCTGCACATGGTCTTATCAGAAGCAAAAAAAAATATGTAAAGTTTCGAAAAATATGTAAAACATGTTCAAATTTAAAAAAAATATATTCAATGATAAGACTTTGTTGTTATGTTTGCCTTCTACAACATTTAGCAAGTGATTTGTTTATATGTTTTTATGCATCGTTTTTTGTGTTTTCTGTGATTATTCGTTAGTTTATTCATTCATTAAATACATTTGATAAGGAAAATAACGCTGGTGGCGACTGACTAGTCTATGTGCTGTGAGAGAGTATTTTTCCATTAATAAAAATAATAAAAACTTTATTAAGTGCTCATTATTTCTTTCCTTTAGGCATAAACTTTTTTTATACATAAACTTTACGTTTCCTTATTTTTTTAACAAATGAAAGAATGCATCATCAGTTTGCAAAACTTCTTCGGAAATGACAATTTCGATTGGAAACAACTCTGTGAAAAAAAAAATTGGAAGTCATTCCCAAGGAACTACATTTTCATTGCTTCTAAAAAATCTCTATTTTTAAATGCAGATGGTTAGCAGAAAAACAATTAAAAAAAGTATATTTTAAAAATATAAGAATTTGTAATTCAATAGTTTTAGATAATACTCAACATGCTTTTTAAAAAACGGATTTTTGAAAGAAATTTAGGAAATAATTTTGGTCTAAAAATTAATGGTTATTTATTTTAATTTACATGAAAACAATGTTTCCCGTTTAAATTCTTTGGAAAAAAGAAAATTCCGAAAATGGATAACTTTTTATCCTTGTTCCTAGAAGAAAATATAGAACGACAAAAAAAAAAGAAGAAAATTTTTTTTCGCTCTCAATTGGATGATTAGGAATCGAAAAAGAGAACTTCTTGCATTAGAAATTATCAAAATTTGCGCTACTTCGGGATCGCAAACTCTGCATTTTCATGACTTTTTTGGAGTGTCTTTTTATTACATGGACCTTATCATGGTTGGCGTATTTCGACTTCGACGCTGTTCTTTAATTAATTACATAAACGTTAAAGTCGAAATACGCCAACCACGATAATATGCACTGCGTTAACATTTGAGCAAAATCTATTAGTTACGAGATTTCGGGCAAAATCTAGTAGATTTACCATACAAAACAAAATCTACTTCGTCAAATATACTTACGGTCTAATTCATAAAAAATATTTTAGGTTTATTACAGGTTTATTTGACAAATTTCCCATAGAAATATGTCAAATAAGCGCTTAAATAACCTGAATTATTTTTATGAATAAGGCAGTTAAAAGTTAGTGATGCAACTATGTGTTTTTTCAAAATTTTACTAAAAAGTAAAGGTGTGTGAATTTGCAAAAAAAAAACTTGATTTAAATGATATATACATATGTTGATAAAGATTTAAATCGAAATTAACTAAATTTTCGAGCAGGTGTAAATAATTTGGGACTATTAGTACGTTAACACCGATGTTTATATGCATACACACACACACATACACATACATCCATACGAACATAATCGCCAAATACCCACTTGAACTGGGATGCGATATAAACGAATGCTCACTAAAGCGAAGAAATTTCGAAACAAAATATTTCGATATTTGTTCGCGAATCTAAAAAAAATTCGAATGTTCGCTAAATCGAACCTCTCTTTATATGTAGTTTCTCGACTGTGTGACGGTAGCCTAGTGAATGTGTGCTAGTCTGTTAGTCTAGAGGTACCGTGTTCGAATACTGCAGCGCAAGTTAAAGAATTCAAGAATTAATAAAATTAATTAAAAAATAAAATTCCTATTTTTACTTTTTTTTATATTGACTCAGTTTTAATATTGTTAGCGAACCTTCGGCATCGAATGTGTTTTTGGAACAAAATTTAACGACAGCTAAAAATTTTTCGATTAATTTTTGAGTGTCATGCTCGATAGTTTTGCGCGATAAATGTTGTAGATATATTCGAAATCGATATCATTAACAAGAGTCTTGGCCAAGTGGGCAGTCTGAATCGACCCCCAAGTAAAATTAGTTCATAGAAGACAATAAAAAATACAAATAGGCAGCCAGAATTGTTGATTGTCTTCTATAAACTTTAAGAAACACAACTGCTACTTTTTTCGTCCATAGAAAAGACAACACAATTTTCCTTTTTTAAGATCTGAGTATTTATAAACATACTTTTGAATCGAATCGAAAATTTTCGAATTAAAATTACATTTCACTGTGTGGAAATGTAACCATATACGGACCCCACCCACTACGTGATAAAAGAAAAAAAAAACGAACCGTGTCTCCCAGTTTTGCCCCAAGTCATGCACTTTTTTTCAGGCTCATATCTTGCAAACCGTTCGGAATTTTGATTTACTCTCTGAGGCAAAGTTGTAGCTCTTGTCATAAAGAACAAACACTGTGAACATATAAAATCAAAAAAACTTCATCTTCAAGATCAAAATCGCAAAAAAGTTCATGGGGTTATAATGTAATTCGATTCGAAAAGAAAACTGTTCGAATTTGTATGTTATTAACATTACAATTCGAACACATTTCCGTTCGATTCGGATTACATAATAACTCCCCAGGTCCATAGGTAGCAAACCTTTCAAAATTCATGGAAACAATCCACCACAAAAATATACCTAAGATCTCAGTTAACAACTTTCTAGAACATATAAACTTCCTGGGAATGATTCTTCGAACCGTTTAGGTAGCGCTTAGGTAGCCGCAAAAGTGAAAAATTTCCAAACAAATGAAATTAAAAAATTTTCGGGAAATTTTTCACTTTTGCGGCTACCTAAACGGTGTTAAGAATCATATCTAGGAAGTTCATATGTTCTTTACGACAAGAGCTACAACTTAGCCTCAGAGACTAAATCAAAATTCCGAAGGGTTTGCAAGATATGAGCCCGAGAAAATGCAAAAGTGACACCGACGCACCAAATCTTTGGGGGCCCATAAAAAGTGCATGACTTGAGGCAAAACTGGGAGACACGGGTCTTTTTTTTTTTGGTCTTTTATCACGTAGTGGGGTCCGCATATGGTTATATTCCTTCGTGTTGCACTGTGTTTTCAAAGAGTTCTAGAAAATTATCACTGTATTAAACTTATGTATAAACAGTTTCTATTCGTAATATAATAATTTTTTTAATACTTTTTATGATGTAACCAATAATATAAACACATGCCCATAAACAAGTAGGTACATATGTATGTACATATGTATGTGTTCACTTTTATATATTAGTTTAAGTTTTAAATACAATCACTAATACGTTATCGCTCTGTACCTAATAAAACCGAGTACAAGTGTACTCTAGTACAAGTGTACTCTAGTCCAAGCGAGGCAAAGTGTATTGATAACACTGCCATTGCAGAAATAATAATAAAATCCACACAAGTTTCTGTTTGGTAATTTTTTTTTTATTAAGATTAGAGAAGTTTTATGGCACAAAGTTCAATTTTGTCCACGAAATAGAAAGGGTTATAAACTGACCTGTACTAGAAACTATAGTTTTGCTTTAGCAATTTTGGTAATACTAATTTCTAAAGTAAATTTGAAAGACAGGAATAAAAACCTGCTGTTGCGTAACTTATTATAAGTATGTCGTAAAGCTAAGTTGTAGTTTCTACATTATAGACAGAAAACTTATTTAGAAAATTTATATGATACAATTTCTTAGAAAAGTTGATTGCGATGTGGAACTACTTTTAAAGTCGAGAAGAACAAATTTCATTTCAAAACCAAGCACTTGTGAAACAGAACGAAGTTTGTCTCATTTTTAAAATAAAAGTGCACATTTTTGTTTTAAAACTGTTTTGTTATAAATTATAATAATGTTTATACTCAAATATTTATTAACATTATAAGAAACATTCTTATTTTAAAACTGAATTTTAAAAATACAGCATTTTTAGAACGAATACCTGAAATTTTTGTTCTACAAATAATATTTTTGGTTCAGTGTGCAAACATCCATACACACATATCGTTACCTAAAACGCAAAAGGCCCTATTTAAGAACAAATTTAAAATCTACTTTTTTTCGCTACAAAAAAAGTGCCAAATCTGCCCGAACAAAAAAATTGCGATTTTATTTATTTTCTTAGAATGCAAAAATTCGCATTAAACACCTCAATAATTTCCATTTTAACATGTTTTTTCCAACTTCTGTAAAATTATGAAAATGTGAGTTAGGGCGTTTTGCGCGTCAGTGAACGATATACATACATATGTATGTATGTAAATAAATAAATAAATAAAAGTTATCAGCCAGGCTCGATATATTGAGTTTTATTGTGCAACCAATGGGGAAAATATTTCTTTATTTATGTGTAATAAAAAAGAATTAAAACCTTATAATATAAAACGCAACGCTAAGCGTTGAAAAACTTTTTATGTGTTTTGTTTTTGTAGTTTAAATTTTTTCCACATAAAATTTGTCAACGCCTAACGATGCGATTTACAAAGTGAAGCCCTTTGAAATTTAATTTGGAACCTTCGAAAATATGTATGTATATATTCATCGATAGATACATACATACTTACATATGTATATGAAGTTAAAGTACTTTAACATACGCATGTTAAAATTTCGAATTTACAAAATTCGATAAAATATTAAAAAAATAATTCCGTAAAAAAAACGACTTCAATGTAGAGAGGGGGCGCGTGTCGTGTTTTTTTTTTGTGACACGAACACGCACGCTCAACACGAAGCGTGCGTGACAGAAAATCCGATTTCGTGCGTGCTCGGTTCGTATCATGTTGAGCAAATTTGACACGATAAGCACGAAACGATTTTAGGTGTTAAAATATGTATGCATGAATTTCCAGTAAAGAAAAAATTTAATATTTTGTATGGTCAAACACGTAAAACCATCAAATTTGTTGATAGTGTAGGGGTCTATTAAGCTTAAAGTTATAAAAAAGAATATAAAAAATGCTTTTTTTGCTATTCAATTTGATTTCGTGCGTGTTGAGCAGTTTCGTGTTTTGAACAAATTTCGCGTGCGTGTTTCGTACGTGTTGGACATCTTGGCATTCGTGTTTGTGTCCTGTCGTGTTGGAAAAATTCAACACACGCCTATCTCTACTTCAATACAAAGATCTGATAATAAAGAATATTTTCGAAAAAAAATTATTCGACTTAACCGGAAGTAAACTCTTAAAAAAATTGAAAATATGAAATATGAATATGAAATATATCGGCCCATATTCATAGCCAAAACAAAGTATATTTTAAGAATTTAAAACTGGTTTTAAATTATACTTTGCTTTGACTATGAATATGCGCCGTTTAATTTAATCAGTTATAACTAATTTGAACTTAAGTTGATGTTTATCTTTTGTAACCAGACATTGATAAAAGAGGAAAGAATCAAGTAGAGGTCGCAATACGATCACGCGATAAAATCAAACAAGGCAGACTGCGCAATAAGATACATATGAAAAAATACTTATAATTTCGTTGGCCTCTATTATTCATTACCGATACGTTAGACTATTTCATAGTAAGTGAACTTTATCTAAGCCAGGAAAAAAACATACGAACATACTGGTGTAAAAAAAAAGCTGCGTAATTTTAATTACTTTGTTCAAAGTTGCAAGAATGCAAGTAAAAGTCAGTGTTGCAAACACTGAATGCATTAACCAATACCTTTCTTTATTGAGTATTATCAGCTAGAATATGTAGCAATTACATTTTTATTATTACGTATTATAATCTTACATTTATTCATAACAAAGTCTCCATAGCATTCGCTTGATTAATGAAAAAATAGAGGACACAGACCTACCAAAATGTGTGTTTTATAAGTTGATAAATCGTATCACCCAGTAAACAGCAATAGTATTTTTTATTAAAAGCAGTTGTAGCATTTACGTACTTATGTGTGAATCACACTTGTATCAAAAACAGTTTTAAATAATCATATCGCTCATTTACTCAAACAATGTCATAACTCAAAATATGGAATTTTTAAGTTAATATCGTTGTTCGTATTGCGTAAAAATTTCATACAAATATCTTGTTTACTCAACTCTTGAGAGAAAAATAAAATTGTCTTTTTCCATAAAGGTTTGTGTAAATTGAAAACTTTAAACTCTTTTTCTGGCAAACTACTTTTTATGAGTTATGATGTTGTTTGAGTAAATGAACGATATGTGCACTGAACCAAAAAAGCATTCTTAAAACAAGAATTTAAAGTTTTCGTGTTGATAAAATAAACAAATTTGTTCAAGACTGAAATCAAGTAATTTTAGGTTTGAAGGTTTGAAAACGTGTTTCGATGTAACAGCCAATAATTAATTAAAAATTCGACTTTGAATTATTTGCTAGTTACGTGGTTTTGCATTTGAGCTGACAATATATGAGGTAATAAAGTAATTCATTTATTTTATTTATTTATTTATTTAACCGAGTAAAAAAGAATAGTTCAAGCAATATAATACTTTTTTTTTTGCACAGCCGTCTTTATTCACGAATTTAAATTCTTCATTGGGTTATTTATTTGTACTTGGATCTCTGTGCTTTTTGTGAGAGCACACCATATAACAAACACACTGCTGAATCATTTACTTTAAATTGTACGAAAAGCCGTGTAGAAATAAGATCAGTTTCATTTTAAATTTCGATGTGGAAACATACAAACAGTGAATTAAAAGAATTATTAAATAAAAGGGTTTCAGAAAAAAGGATTTCAATACAATATTATTATTTATAAAAAAAATATGGTTGAAAATAGTTCGGAAAGAAAAATAAATTATACTGAAAAATACTGCAACAAAGGTTAGTGCTAGAATTCTGCGATTAACGTAACATTTACATTAAACAAGAGGTATTTCTTTCACTTTTAAAACTATAATTAAAATAGTAAAGTGTAGAAAAAAAAAACGAAAATTTTATTTAATAAAAATAACAGAAAAATAGAAATCCAAACCGACAGCCTAAAGTCAAAACATTGCAAATAAAAACTGCGCTTGTGCTATTTTTTTTTTTTTTTTTTGCAATGTTTAGAATTATCTAAGCCATGGCCATAACAAAACATAATTAATGTAAACTCAACTCGAGAAGAAATAAAAGAAATAAGTTTTATATTAATCCTTATCCTTACTAATATTATAAATGTTAAAGTGAGTTTGTTTGCGGCGCTTTCACGCCCACACCGCTAAACCGATATAGCATAATTTTTATCCAGTTCGGAACTGGTATTTTTATATTTCATACGGATTTTTTCCGAAAAATTAATTTTTGGTGTGGTTAGGTAATTTTTTATTTCGGGATTGATTGTTTAACTAGTTTTAAAATAGATCAACGGGAGCGGAGCTGCAGGTAAAGGCTAGTGGTAAAATAAAACTATTCTAACTTATCTTGTTGTCAATATAGAACTATAGGGTGTTTTTTAGAGGTATAGAACTTCGAATTGAAATAAAACACAAGAAAATCGTTTTAATGTCCATCAATTTGGCTTTATTGGAAGGATAATTTTATGCCATTAACGTTTAAATATGATTTCGGGCATGTGGCCGCCGCGGCTGGCTCGAATAAAGCCAATTCTACAGGTCCAATTTTCAACGTTTCTGGTTTGTTGGCGTAGACGAGCGACTTCAGCGGATGCGTATTATCACATAGAGTAAACGTAGTGCGAAAACGATCCATGGTTAACCGAATTAATTGCTCTGTCGACCATAAAATGGACGGAGCTTGCGGTAAACTTCGCGAACTGAACCATTATTTTCGAAATAAATTTGCACGATTTGCAAGCGTTGTTCTTTTGTCAACCTGTTCATGATGAAATGGCAAACCAAACTAAATATTAATCACTTGACAGCTGACAAAATGGCCGCCAGTTAAAAAAGTGATGCCAACTTAAAGTTCTATACCTCAATAAAAAACACCCCTTATTCCAAATATTTTCATAAATTCAATTACTTCTGAAAGAGAAAAAAGCCCCTTTACAAACGATTTTTGATAAACTAAATTATTCAAAATCTCTTTCGTTCGTTTCATGAAATATTTTCCCAAACTTCTGATAAGTCAAGAAACGTTTAAAAGTGTGAGTGATGCAAATTTTCTAACGTAGCATTGACTAAAATTGCATAAGTGGTTTTGCTTCATTGATATTCGTCATTAATTCGAAACAGTGTTTCCAAAAATAAATAAATAAATTTGTGATGAAAAAAGTTTAGTGGTTAAAGTGAGCAAAAACATTTTACATTGAAATTCAATTCATTCAAGATTATTTTAGATGATCTTTAACTATTTGGTACATATTACCATGACAGACAGACAAACTGACAGCGTTGGAAAAGCTAGAGGGCCTCTCCTCTTGGCTCGTTAGGGGTACATTTGTATGTATGTATGTATGTACATCTGTATGTATGTATGTATGTATGTACGAGTATATTGTTCCAATTAACCTAAAATGTTAAAAATTCTTAGTCTGAAGCTTTTATGATGAGATTAATGTTTTTAAATAATCAGTCAATAAAATTATTATCAATAGAAGGCACAAATAGAAGGAATTTATAATCATTATTATAAAGGAGGGGTTATCGTTAAATTGCAACTAAGTATGTTTTTAATTTTTGTCAGGCTTCTTTAATTTTAAATTTTATGTATGCAAGTACATACATATGTATCAAGGTCTATCAATAGCTTCTTGTTACAATGCAATTGTTAACAAGTAGATCGTAATGTGAGTAGAAAATTGCAATAATAAAAAATCACTTCTTTTCAACTCACACAATACTTAAGTAGATATGTATGTATTCTATAAATAAATTGAATAATGTACTCACTCTTGTTATTTCCTTTTTAGAATCATCCAGTATGTTAGACGATCAGGCAATTGAATTTAATTTTGTGCGCAACAGATTGGAAACATTTCAAGACACAGTATTGCGTGATGTGCAGAAACGTATGTCCGTCATGATAGACGAGGTCATGCAAGAACTACGTCAACAACGATTGCAAGCAAATGAATTTCGAAATTTTGCAACGCCACAAGTTCTTTACCAAAACAACAAGGCGAACACCTGCAGTGGCCGTACAAAATTAGCAAATGCCCAACAAAGGGAGGCAGTATATGAAGAAGAGAACAAGGAATTAATAACACAAGAAAAAATTGCTAGGGCTTCGGAATCAATACCGAACACATCTTTTAAAAAACATGCACTACCCAGTAAGGTTTTTGTAATGAGGGAATCGTTGTTGACTGCTCTTTTAAAGGTGGATCACATGAAGACAATTTATCATATATTTCATATAATATTCTTGGTCTTCTTATTAAATAATGTCAGTTACGAGTATTTGGTAAATGGAAGGTAAGGAACGCGGGACATTTAGTTATATTTTACATATTATTTACAGAACTTTACAACAAACACATCTCATGTGCATTTCAGTTTTTTTAGTGGCACTTTCAATTTTCACATCAATTTGTTTACACTAACGATTATTACACTTAAATCAACGATATTTACAATATAACTCTCCGTAATTTTCGATTTAATTAAAATTTTAATTTCTTGAAAAATCTTTTACGCGAATGCAAAAAAACGGCGCGATCAACTTGCATCTTTTTTTAGCTTTTACAGTGTAGCCATACTTATGCTAAAATTTTATGGAATGCCACCATAATCTAATTTTATCTTAAGTATGGCAAGACCACAAATAATTTCAATATAACGGCAAGAAATCGATGTGTAACTGCTTATATATTTAAATCCAGCTTTAAAATTTCAGTTGAAATTATTTTTGTAAGTTTTGTTTCTTGCAATATTAAAAATATTTCATATCATAAATAAACCAGCTTGAAATATGTACATAAGTGTTCTAAAATTTCATTATTATTGTTAGGATAAGCTTCGGCCTAGGAACCTTTCAGACTGGGTTCGAAAATATTCATACAGTTGCCCTTATATGGATTGTCCAACACATCTTTGTCTTTACTATATACTTTGCTCTCAGAGTGTGGTCCCAAGTGAGAGTGAAATTAAATGCACACAGTATGTATTAAAATAAATTGGAAATTAATTATTAATATGTATGTATTTATGTTTTGCAGAAAATCTTCAACATTTATGGTCTTATTCGTGCCTTTTAATTTATATTGCCTTACAATTAATATTCGGCTACTTGCCCACAAAAATGTGCCTTTTGTTAAATCTGCCATTTGTTACCGCTTCCGTTTTATTGCTGGAAACAGTTAGACTACTAATGAAAATGCATTCATTTGTTAGAACCATAACGCCAAGAGTCCTGGCTGGAAAAGTTAAATCTGAACAGGAATCATCTAAACCAGTTATCTTTCCAGCTTTCAGCAAGTATTTATATTTTTTGTTTGCTCCCACTCTCTTGTATCGTGATGAGTATCCACGTACTTCCACGATAAGATGGAAATTTGCCGTAACCCGTTTGTTGGAAGTGATAGCTGTGGCCTTTCTATACAATTATATTTACGTACGACATATTAAACATCATTTTGGAAATTTTTGCTTAGAAGAACTTAATTCTGCCAGTATAACCGTTAAACTATTTAGCATGCTAATGCCTGGCATTATAATATTTCTTTGTGGATTCTATATGATTTTGCATGCTTGGCTTAATTTCACTGCGGAATTGCTACGTTTTGGCGATCGTATGTTCTACCGGGACTGGTGGACAGTTAGTAATTATGCTGCCTACTATCGTAATTGGAATGTAGTCGTGCATGATTGGCTATATGAGTATATTTACAAGGATGTCTATAATTACATATTTAAAGGTTCTAAAGCTCTTGCATCTATGACAGTATTCACTATATCCGCCCTTTTTCACGAATACATTTTGGGCTATGCACTACAAGTTGTTTTCCCCGTTATGTTTTTCTTCTTTGGTGTGGTAGGAATGCTATTGATATTTTTAACTCGTTACACTCCTAAAAACTTGGGAAACATTTTCCTGTGGTTCTCTTTAATCTATGGAAATTCATGGATAATTTGCTTATATAGCATGGAATATTTTGCACGAATCAATTGTCCTAAGGACTTTAATGGCTGGGCGGATTATTTAGTGCCTCATGTATGGCAATTGAAGTGAAATTCTCCGTATTTTTATTATATATTTTTTACGTATGTATTTTTTATTTATAAATACGTGTACATATAAGTTTATTGTGATAAATTGTATTAAATAAGCCTTATATTAAAAACTTTGTTAAATGTATGTATATGATATACATATGTAATTATCATTGAAACGTGCCATTAAGCTAAGACCGAATAAATATACTGCTTGATTTATATTTTGAAATTGTTGTCTTAGGTAATGAATATTAATTTTTTTCAATTATTTAATTGTATCATCTTTGGTTTGCCAGTTTTCGCAAACATTATTACTGACAATATATTTTTTAACGGTTTCACAGCTAAATGAAATAGTCTACTGCAATATCAACTATTGGCTCATCGCCTTGTGTGCTCTGTTGGACAGTTGTATTCACCACACCTACACCAACCAAATTGGAAATAACAATATAAATTATGGTTTATTTAAAAAAAGTTCAAGTTTTTTTTCAGAATAAATTTATAATTTGAATTCGGTACCGTAATTTTATTATAACTCCCCACAGAAAATAAATAAAACACTATTGTGAATGACCATCAAGATTCCTGTTAAAAGTGTGGCACCACTTTTGCAACAACAATTATTGTTTACATTTTTTGCGTGCACGATTTCTCGTTGACACGGCCAGCAGTATTCTTATTTTCTATCTAATCCTAAAAAAAATATGCTTAAAAAATAAAAAAGCAAGTAACAAATTAAAAATAAAAGAATGTCAAATAGAAATATTGTATATAGACCACCAGAAAGCGATTCGGAGGATGATTATGATGGTTTCTCTTTTGGAGATGATGTGAGTACATGTTATGAATTAACCGAAGAAAAAAGGCCAATGAACTGAATCAAGGTTACTACAATAATTTTTATGCGTATTAACTTCATTATAGATTATTAAAAAACCGACACGGCACTGGCACAAGGATGAGGAGCAGGAACTTTACGAAGCTGTATTGGATGGAAACTTGGATGTGGTTAGAATGCAAGTAGATATCCTTAAATTCAATGTGGATGCAGCTGTTAAAGGTAGTATAAAGTTTCTTTTTTACCTTTCGAATATGCCATAAAAGCTAGAATATGTTTTTCCTAATTGTAGGAGGTTTTACATTACTTCTACACGCTTGCAAACAAGGATACTTAAATATAGTGGAGTATCTTGTCATAGAAAAAAAGGCTGATGTTAATAAACAGATCGATTCTATAACGCCACTCATGAATGTTTGCGATTCTAATTGCAAGGAACCTTATGTCATAGAAAGAATGGCAAAAATTTTAATACAACATGGAGCCATTGTTAATGTGGCTGATAAATATGGAACCACACCTTTCATGCTGGCCTGTAAAAATGGCCATACTAATATAGTACGCCTGATGATGGATGACGTTAGCTTTGATGCCTTTGATAATCAGGGTTGCACACCCATTTTTCATGCCATTGAAAATAATCGCGTTGATATTGTTAAGATTCTAGTCGATGCTGGTGTTAATTATAAAAAAGCCAATAGTAAGGGCTATACACCAGTACAAGTAGCACAATTCCATGGTTTCTATGATTTACTCGAATTATTACCCAAAGAAAAGGATGCTTATATTGTGCCCTCACAATTTTTAGCTTATAGTACATTACGTGATTATATACCGCGTATATTTTTAAAATCTGAATGTCCCGAATACTTTCAAGAGATAAGCACAATACTATTGTCGATAAATATGGAGCAGTTTTTAGAACATTTCGCCAAAGGGCGCATAACATTGGCACAGTTCCTTAGCATGACTGATGAGAAGTTAAAGCAATTGGGTATAGTGTATCCACTTCATCGTATGAAAATAATGAAAGGCCTATTGGAGTATGTAGTCTTTTGAAATATGTAGTTAAAAATATATACTAAATAATCATTTTATTTTAAGTTTTCATTTGCATCATTGGTCTAAAAAATCCATTGCCAGCGTTAGCAAACACTCTCAGGAAAAGTAATGTTTTAATATTAATTTTTGAAAAGAAATATGTATTAATATTTTTTTTATTTGCAGCTTCTATGAAGTTCTTATGATTACCGCCAATCATTTGCAGCATTTGATAATTATTAACTCGACGGTTAAATTTGTTAAATATCATTTGCAAAATGGCTTATTGGGTCCCGTTGATACCAAAAATATTGCTAATATTAAAATAAAACTGCAGCGATACAAACATACTTTGAAAGAGTTGAAAAATACTAGCGAATATGTAAGTCTAAAACAACTCGTATGCTGTTTTACTCTAATAATAATTTTTAAAAACCTTTCTCATTTCCCAGCTAGCCTCGTTTAGTCCTCCCAAAAATCCTCTCTATATTGATTATGATCAGTACTTAGCCGAACGCAAACGTTTGAAATTTAAGTGCTATTTTAAGTATACCCTTGCGATTGGCTTATCTGTATTTATATGCTTAAAATTTAAGCGCTTATTTTAGCCAGTAATACATTCCTTCAAAATTTTGAACAGCGAATTCCAGTTTGGCTTTAATTAAAATAAATATTTTTTATATTGTATTTGAAACTGTTAAGTTTATATTGTTAGTAGTCAGTATACATACATATATTGCATTTAGGATGAATTAAAAGTTGTTAAAATAAAGTTTAACTGCAAGCTTTTCATATCATACCTTATAATAGTTATTCTGAATTACATTTGCACTTTATACTTTAATAGACGTAATTGTTGAGAGTTATTAGATGTTGAAATAAAATTTGCTTTGAATGAAACAATTAAACAAAAACTAGTCATATTATTAATGAAGTCTTTTACAAATGCATAAGTTAAACAAATTCCCACTATAGTTATTGCGTTCTTGTTTTTTTATATGTGTAACTTTATAAATCCGTCTTGCAGACCTCCACCCAAAGGGAAGCTATACCCTCCCTTTTGGCGGGAGTACGACCACGCAATTTCTCCTTTGATTTTATAAATTTCTACATATTATTTATTTATTTATTTATACATTACAAAGTAAATTTGCATTAATATGGTTGCACGAAAATGGGCGGAGTAACTAGACCGTGTTTTAAAAAGGTTTTGTGACTGACTGTACACGACCTATGCCTTCACATAGGAAGTAGCAACGTGGTTGTTAAAGAAATTCCACAAAAGAACCGCAAGAATATACGTTTATCCGTGGCATTATCACTCAACAAGTGCGAGCGAGACGAAAAACTCTCGAAGGCCAAACAACGCACAAAAGAATGACCGCACTTAAAAAATAATTACGATGACGCGGGCGCTGTTCTTCCACCCAGAGCTGCTTAACGACTGATTTTACATATTATATTTTCAAAAAGTGGGTGGGACGACGCCCATTAAAAAATTAATATATTTCACGGGCTTGTGGTTAACCGAATCTTACGGAAATTGGCTCTGAAACTGCCACGAAGTTGTGCTACGAAATTCGATAAACACTTTGGGCTGTTGCAATGATATAATAGTGTGATTGAAATATAATATAATTTAGTTTTATAATTCACGTGCGTCTACATAATCAACAAGAACAATATCGAGCTTATTGCTTTGCAAGGGTTAAAGCTTGCAATTAACAATATGGCATCTTACCATACCATATGAGATAAAAGTCTGGCAATCTCGCACATAAATGTCATGTACTCGAGATTAATTTTGTTTTGAAATTTTTTATAAACACGCAATAGTATTTGGGGAGTCAGTCGGCTTTGGAAAAATCGTAATTAATTTAAATAAAATAAGCGTACTAAAGACTACATTTCCCAAAATGTTGCGTCAAATAATGGTAAGCTTGTAAAGATTCTCTACTCATGCATTTTGTGTCGAAACTTCGTTGCATAACATATAAAATCATGAAATCGTTTATTAATTATAGACAAATGTTTACCAAAAATCAGTTACTCCGGTTATGGCACGTTATCGTCGCTTTTCTGCTGCAGCTGGTGGCGATGATGGTAAGCCAAAGATTTCTTTAAATAACGCCGAAATTCCTATCGTTGATTATGAAGATCCCGACTATCTACCTTTGCCGGAGTACCCATTTAAACCAAATGAAGCCTTGGATGTGAAAAAGCAAAGGTAAATTTAGAGAAATTAAATGAAATTCAATTAATGAACTCTTTATTTGTAATGATTTTCTCAGACTAGTCTATCAATCTCGCAAACGGGGCATGTTGGAAAACGATTTGCTCTTGAGCACTTTTATCGCTAAATATTTAAAAGGCATGGACGCTAAATTAACTGATCAATATGATAAACTAATCAATGGTGTTACTAATGACTGGGAAATTTATTACTGGGTCACAGAGACAAAATCTACACCGCCGGAATACGACAACGAAGTAATGAAAATGTTAAAGGATCATGTGGCCAATGCACAGCGTGAAAAACGTTTAAGACAGCCTAATTTATAAATAAGTTTTGTTTTAGTAGCACTTCTTATGTGCAATTAACTAAATGTAATGTTCTTTGTTTTTTATTATTATAATTTTTAAAATCTATTTGTTTTAAAAGTGGAAAAAGAGTAAAAGCATTGTTTTAATTTAAAATGATAATCATACAAAACTTAACACCTTTCGAAAACTTTGTACAATGTAGGTAAATTGGTTAATTCATACAACTGTTCCTTAAACTTGTCATTGGGTAATAAGTACTTTTTAAAAGCAGGATATAACACATGTTCCACTTGCCATTTATGCCTTTTGGAATCGGACTGGATTTCTGCTTCTGAAACTAAAGAATAATAATATGCTGTTTCACGACAAAATGTTTCAAAACACTCCTCCTCTGTATCCCATTCAACCTCAGTGGCTAGACGTAGCATATATAAAGGAATAAATGTTTTACTAGGACAATGTTGTTGCAATAAGGAAGGCAAAGTCTCCAATTCCCCGTCTGGTGTTACATTTAAAGAAAAATATTCACGCATTATAGCTGATTTATCTATAAGAATATCCGCTGCATTTTGAGCCAATTCCTTTTTACTACCATCTTCTTCAGTCCAGCCACTTTCAGAGGTATTTAAGGCTAAAACGATTAGATCTTTAATGGGCAACTTTTCGGGTGTTATTTTGATATGAGATAAGTTCTGAAATTCGTATACCAAACGCTGATAAAACAATTCTTCACTGTAAAGAACATTACTATTAACATATTCCCATTTGATATTGTCCAAAATAATACCTTAATTTTAAAGTGTTTGCAAGATATAGTTTAGTTTCATGCTGAAACAAGGAAAACTGTTTATCGACTACACCCACAAATACCATTTCTTTCAGTATTTTCCTCAAACTAACAGAACAGCCATTTTCAATTTTCTTTTGCATTTCTAAAACGCTAGTTAAACGAACTTCCTTCGACTTCCTTGCAGCAACCTCACGGAAACTTTCATCGCCCACAAAACTACCGCTGGAACCACTTAGGATCAGAGAAGAGCCAGCGGAATCGCTTTTTGCCACTGTGCCAACATACAAGAATTTATCAAGTTTCTGCTCTTTGTTGTCAGTCCTAATCATATCTTTAGCGTATACTTTCTCCAACAAAATATTCTTATACTTTTGCTCTGATTCTGATGTATCCTTTACACCTGGTAATTTAAGTTGTTTATAGAAAGTACGGGTAGAGTTACTGCCCAGCAGTTGCGTCTCTACTTGAGCTTTGATCTTATCTATAATTTCATCTTCATAAAGGAAGTGAACTTCATGCTTTGTAGGATGAACGTTAACGTCGACATTTGACGGTTCCAGTTCGAGGCTCATGTATACAAACGGATGTGTGCCTTTGGGCAAGTAAGTGCTGTATACTGCATCAATGGCAGCTTTGAGAGCTTTCAGAAATAAATTAAGGTCATAAAAAATTAAATATGTTTTATTGCAATACAATTGCGTCTATGTACCTGCTGAATCTACTAAACGATGATTAATAAACAATAAAATGATGCCCTTTCTAGCACTGTAATTAACTTGTGTTATAAAGCCTTTGATATTAAATTTGAGAACATCATCCTTTAACTCAAATGGCATGAGTTCTTTCGCAATATTTGCCCCGAATATAGTCTGTATATTTAACTGCTGCGTACTGTTAGGTGCTGTTTTCAAAGAAGGTTGTTCACCATATTTCTTTAGCATAAAACCAATTTTGGAATTATGCACAGCGTACTTTGAGATAACATCAGAGATTTTTTGAAACTCCTCATTGGGTGATTTTAATGCCTGTTTACGTTGAGGCATGTTATAAAATAGATCTTCTATGGTAATAATAGTGCCCTGATTTCCGGCACAAGGTTTAGCAGGAGCCTTCAACTTGCCATCTTCATAACAAGCTCTAAGAATATTATGTTGAGAATTGGCCATGCTTAAGATCATAAAAGTACTAAACTTACTTGTAGCCACACTTTTCTTTGGCTGTCTTTGTTTGTATGGTTAAGTGCGCTACATGGCTCATACTGGACAATGCCTCGCCCCGAAAACCAAAAGTCGCTATACTAGTTAGATCCTCAAATGTAGCAAGCTTCGAGGTAGTAAAGCGTTCGCACACTATTTCCAAGTCTTCTTTACGTATTCCTGTGCCATTATCTTGTATTTGCAGCAGTTTCAAGCCTCCCGATTTCACGGTCACTTGTATAAAGGTGGATTTGGCATCTAAACTATTCTCCAGTAGTTCTTTTATAGCATTAGCCGGTCTTTGTATAATTTCACCCGCAGCTATACGATTAACAACAACTTGATCTAATTTTTTAATGATTCCGGGTTCCATTTTTTATAATATCTTTAAATAATTTGTATTTTTATTTTAATGTGAATTACACCGCCAAAAAGTAAACATTGTTAGATGTTAAGCAGTATTGCCATATGCAAGAGTTTCTCTTAACAGCGATGCCATACGAAATAATAATATAATTATAGTACTACCAGACTAATGAATATTTCTGTATGAGGAGATAGGAATTTTGGCTCCGCTTAAGCTACGGTCACACTTGTCAAACATTTGCCCAAAAAAAGGGTAACCACTAAATGCTAATGAAAAATCTTTCAATTCAGACAAAAGTTTGTCAAGTTAAAGAGTAGCCAATATTGTTGGATTCTATGACATGGTGCATTAGTTGTGTTCGAAACTGTTTAATATGATAAACAAGTGTCTGGATCAAAACTTTTTTCATTAGTGTTTGTTGGTTACGCTTTTTTGGGCAAATGTTTGACAAGTGTGACCGTACCTTTAGATGTACTTCGTGTCAAAATATTTATCACAAGTTAGGCTAAGGTGCCACCTTGTCATAAACTATCTTTTACTTACGAGTTCGTTTTGTTGACCCCTCATATATATATATATATATATATATATATATATATATATATGCAGGATTGCATTATTCACCTTGAGCTATAGTGCAAAATCTGGCATCCTATAATCTTGATTTCTATTGCCTAATATTCGTAAACAAATTACGACATTGTAATTATGACGCAAGCGAGATTTTAACCCTCCTAGGGCACAAGATTGATATGAATTTAGTTTAAGTACATGTATTATGAATTCTCTCAAGAATAATCTAATATGGTCTTTAATCAGAATTTAATTTATTTTGTTTTACAAAGTTGTTATAGGTATTTACTATTTGAATGTTTGTATGCCTGAGTATTCGTGTATTGATGCCTCCGTTACGTAGTGTAACAATCACTCTCAGTGAGGTTGCTTCACATTCTCTTTGTGCATTGTCTTTCAGTCGCATCGTGACTTCTGAGAGTGATGGTTTGTTCCAGATGGCAACGCTTGTTTATGTGCTTAAATTTACATTGAATGTTTAGTGTGTGTTTATTGAAGTAAAGTGAATATTTGGTGCATAATTATTTAGAAGGACTATTTTAAATTACTGAGAGGTGTAGTAGTCGTAATATAAAATTTAAAAACCCATAGGTAATACCGAACAAAATAAAGAAAAAGAAATATTAATGGCTTCTGAGTCTTATTTTACTTTTAAAAAGTGTGTGTCTCCATCATTTTGTTGTTGTATTAAAAACATCACATAAAAAAGTACGTATGAATGTATAAAGTGCAAGAATGTACATCTTAAAGAAAAATCTGAAAAATATTTATGTTGGTATTTTAAAAATAAAGAAAATCAAAATACATATGCATTGAAAGTAAAATAAAAATTGTTTAACACAAATTTATAACAAAATGTGAATGAAGCATGTTTTAACATAATTTTATAAATAAAAAAAATCATAATACATAAAAAATTGAAATTGAAAGAAAATAATAAAGGAAATCATAAAATTAATCTGTCTCTGAGAGCAAAATAAGTCAGTCGTTTATTTACGTGTGTGTGCGTGTGTGTGTAGTAAAGAGATGCTAATAACGACGGCTAGACCTTCTGTGCTGTCGACGTCGGTGTCTAAAATGCCGGTTTTTTCGTTAACGTGTCCGTCGCGTAATGTTGCCATCACGTTTTCTATGTCATTTGTTGTAAATATCGAAATGTTTATTTACATTGTTTTAATACTATCAAATTGTGTGTGTTGGAGTGCTGGTGGCGTTGGCGTTTTAGCCTCTAGCCTTAGTGAGCCAAAAACAAAAAGTTCTTTGATTCACGACGCTGGTGGTAATGCGGAAAATCGCAAATTTAGTGCTTATAGTTTTAATAGTGGTGCCGATGATGTTCCCTACTCTACGCCAGCGGCGGAAACGCCAGACGCAGCTGCAACATTTTCCCTTTCCTCTATGAAACAGGATGTTATTTTACACCCTTCTGGACATGGCGGCAGCGGTGTTAATGGTGGTGTAGGTGCTATGGCAACTGGTAGTGCTAGTTCTCGTTTCAATGTGGATTTACGCCGTTCTAGTGTTAGTTCAACTGGTGCCATACAATCACCCACCACTTTCATTGGCAGCAACAGTCCTGGTGATGGTCACAACTATCATCAGCCAGTACGACGCAAAACACAGAAACCGTCATCTTCACTTTTTTATACAGGTAAGTTTTCATCTTGTGAACAAATAGCAAAAAATAATGTATTTCTTGTCTTTTGTGCAAGTAGCGAAACTTTGTTAGAGTTGTAGGATGAAAGGAGGTGCTAAAATTTAAATTATTTTGAGACGCTTGCATACAAAAATACATAAAGCAGCGTTGATAAAATGTATAATAAGTATGTATGTACATATATACCCAGAAGCAAAAAAATCATTTTTAAAACAAGAATTTTCAAAGTTTAAAAGTACTGCACTTTTTTTAAATAATTTTTAAAATAAGTATGTTTCCTATAATATTATTATAAAAGACTACTAGGTCTTACCCGCGGTCCAGCTTGCGTTTTTCTGTTTAAAAAATACATTACAACCGGTTTTAAGACTGGTTAAACAATCAAACAATCTTAATTTCGTATTAAAACCTCCCAATATCATTTAGAATTTTCTCAATTTCAAATTGAAATTCTTATTTCTAATTTAACTTGGTTCCTCAGGCAAAGCTTAGTGCAACTTATATAAAAAGTTAATGTTTTCTCTTCACTGCCGCACAGTGTAGTTGGAGTTTCGACACTCACTTTTTGTTTGAAAATCTCAGTAATTTAGTATCTATAGTTCATAAATAACAAACAAATGCTATTCATTTGCTCCAGCAAACTCCACATTCAGCCCATTAAACCATAAACACCTCATAAATTATATAAGAATAATTTTTTTAATGTGGGAAATTTTTGGTCAAAATCTAAAATTTGATGAAATAAGTATGTACATATGTATATACGTATGTATATATACATATGTATATAGTATATAAATATAAACTATGAAATACGCGCATACATATGTACATACTAACTAGCAAATATGTATATTTATTTCTTGACCTTTTCCTATATTTTGATCTTCTTTCTTGGTTTCCTCTTTCCTTTAATTCTTCTGCGTTTACTTGTCTTTTGCCAGCACAAAAGAACAACAAATGTTTATAAAATCTTTATATAAAATAAAATACTGTATAGTATTGAAAAAAAACAAAAAGAAATGATATAAAAACAAATATGTGGAATTCCAAGAAAAATTCTTGAAAGAATTTTAAATTAAGTACAATAACCTGACGTTCTACTCCGGCAAAATGTGACAGAAACAACAAAATACAGCAGGCGAACGGAGAGGTAATGGTAAAAAGTTGTTAGTTGAATAGGTATTTATTTATGTTTATTTCATCAAATATAGTATTTTAACAAGAGGTAGTCACTAGAGTTATTTTCAAATCAAAGTTCAGAAATAACATGGCAAAATAACAGCAAATTGATTAATCTGCAGTTAAACAAAAAATTAAAAATTTAAACTGTTGTTTTGCAAAAACTTGCTAACACAAAGTTCACTTATCTTTTAATATTCAGTTTATGTTCAAGTTTGAGTTTAATGTAACTAAAACAATTTAACAGGAATTTATTTTTATTACATTAAAACTAATTGACAACAGCGATTCTTATAACTTTCTATGTATTCCTTGCCAATTTCCAGTTAATCAACAATTTTTATGCGGCATATCTTGATATAAAAATTTACTTACAAAATGCATTTAAGTTATAAAACTCTTTCCAAGAAGGTCTCTTAAAATGTTTGTTTAAGCACAAGAATTGAGGTAATTTTATTTATTTTTATTTAATGTCACATTAATGTTAATGCTTTAATTATTTGTTCTAAAACAAATAAAGAAAAAAACCGCACTGTAGACGTGATCTTCCAAACAAATAAATGTATGTATTAAAAATTCTAAACATATACATACAAACATACATGAGTCCACTTCATTTATATAATTTAAATGTTTTATTTAAAGAGAAAAAAGCGGCTTAAACTAAAACGTAAAGTGATTGACTTATGCGGCTTATTTTAACTCTATTAGCTACGAATGCTTAATAAGCTCAGATTTCATTACGTGACACAGGCATAAAATATTTTACAAATCTCAGGAATCAAACAACTTTTCGAAATATTTGTGATGCGTTTCAATAAAATAAAACTGATTTGTGTAAACATTTTACTAAACAAGATATTCCACTTACTAATGAATTAAATTTTAATAAGAAAATAAATTTTAATAAGAAAAATGCATAAAGGATAATTTAAGAAATAAATATTTAGTTTAAGTATCCGTAGCAAAAGAAATTGCTAAATTTCGAAATGCATAGGGTAAGTGCTCCTAAAGTCGGCATGTACCAGTAGTCGGCAGTTTTTTTATTTAATATCAAATAAATAAGGCTAACGGCAACTATGTATTAAAATAAGACCAAATAAGCCTTATATATACTCTCAACTCTCTATATGTAAAGAAAAATTTTAATTAAATGAGTAAGTTTGGCTATGTTTGCCTCTATTGGTTTACTGCCTTTCCATACGCTCGGCATTGATAGCTTTTCTTAGTGGAAAATTAGTGGCGAAGCCAACTTTGTTAACTAAGTAATTGCAGTAAATTAAGTATTTTCTTAATGGGGAAAGGTTTCTAAAGTTAGAAAACTGTCTTAATAATGCTATAAATGTGAATAAATAAAAAATATATGTTTATTTTTCCCTTTTTGATCGATGCCGGCATTAGGAAAGAAAAAAGTTTATATTTTCTAGTAGTCGGCATCTCAATTCCGACTACTGGGAAATGAGCATTTCTTTCCAATTTAGCTCAAATTTGAGATAATTGTTCACTAACTACTTTGAATGCCATTGAGTCAATAAAAAATTTGTTTAAAACAACTTTACCCAGTAGTCGGCATAGCTTATAATGAGTTCTTTACGACCTGCCGAGAATAGGAATATTGTTGCCCTAAAGTCGGCAGTGGTATTTATTGCTAGTTTTTGCTTAACTAGAGTTGCCAAAACATGATAAGATTTCTATAAACAACATTTTCGAAGTTCCAGGCATTTTTTCATTCAAAACATGACCACCACAAGAAACAGATCCTTTCATAAATACTCAGAACCGCTACCAAAATACACACTAAGCAAAATAATTAAAGAGGGAATATTCATACTAGGTGCCAGTGTAAAATATGGTGTTCCACGTTCCACCATACAAGATAGGATCTATGTTCGTGTCCTGGAAGGTCCATAAAGAATGAGGCCACCAGCAATTTAAACAAAAGCCGAAGATCATTGTTTGGAAAAGTGGTGCACGACTTGGCATAATGTGGTTTTCCACTTAAAATTTATGACGTACTGAACATAGTTCAAGCAAGAAAGCAAGACCACACCATATGCGAACGATGTTTATGCAGAAAGTGACTACAGTTTTTTGAAGCGGCATTTTGCCTTATCCCTTAGAGGAGCTGAAGGGATAAGTAAGGGGTTAGCAATACTTACAGAAGAAAATATTAGAAAATGGTTTGTCGAATTGAATAACTTGTTAATCCATGTATTGAACGATCGTGGTCGTATTTTTATTGGTGTTGAAGCAAGTCCTAAAACTGGAATAGTGTTAGCGCCTAGGGGATATAGCAATGTATATGCCAACCAAGACAATGAAAAGAAAACATTGACGGTATTACTACTTTTTCAGCAAACGGTAAGACAGTCGATCCAATGGTTGTCTTTCCGTTTGTTAGAGTAATTAAAGGATTGCAATATCCTAACAGCCTTCCTGACAAATGAATTCTTCAAAAATCAGAGAGTGGGTGGATTGTGAGTTAAACATTCTATGAATGTGTTAGAAATTGCATCTATAATTAGCGTAGTGCACACAATGTTCCACGGGAAATTCTACTTTCTGTCCGCCATTTTAACAGTTGTCATGACTCAAGCTGTAAGTACTTGACAGATGACAAAAACTACGCCATTAATAAAAAATGGATCGATATACATTTCGAGGACGTATTTAATTATTAGAATTCATTACAAAAATTGTGAAAACTTTGCGATCAAAGTTCGCAAAACTAAAGCATTTTTGGGTTGCCGTGAATCACTTTCTCGGCCAGCAATTATGAAACTGGTGGAAAAATCTGAGCTGTTGGAATAAGTAAATGGTGTGAAGAATCGATTTCGTGCGTGTTGCTCAAGAACCACTGCTTTTGTGTTGAGGTGCACAACGACTATTTTAAGCAATACGGCGTTAAATGCCACACATATAACGATACCATTGCTCTTTTAAGGGAAAAGTTTCCTAACCGTGTGATTTGTCGAAAAGGCAACCACAATTGACCACCGAGATTTAACACTCTGAGACCTTTTTCTTTGGGCTACGTGAAAAACAACTTCTCTGCCAATAGACCTCAAGACCTCAACGACAGAATTATTGAAGTTACAGAGGACATACAGCCGCAAATTCGCGATTTTCTGATAGAAAGTATCATGAAAAGAATTTGGACCTACAAGTGTAGGTGTGGCGGCCATTTTACTAATATCGTTTTTCATTAAAGACATACCCTCTTCTTTCCAATTAAATAAATATCCGATGATTTCGCTTAAAAATACTAGTACTCGGTTTTTACATATCAAAAGAAAACCTCTTATTGGAAGACCGTTTGTTATTTTGCTTTTTATTACATATTAAATAATATTTTATAGTTACATTATCTCATTAGACATATAAAAACATTTTGAATTCTTTCTCGATTTTTTATTTTCTTCACTCAAATATAATATGCCGACCATAGGATCATAACATGCCGAAAACTGGAAAATTGGTGCCGACTATAGGCAAAAGTGCTCTTTTCCAAAAAATCTGCAATTTTTCCATTTTTAATGAAAAAGTATTTAAATTGTACTTAATGAATCAAAAACAATACAAATTAATGAATTGTAATAAATAGCCAGCAATATAATAGCAAATTCACACACTCAAGGGCGGTAGTTTAAAAAAAAACAAATGTCTTAAACTGCCGACTACTGGTACACTTACCCTATAAGCGTGCTTAACCAACAACAAGTAAATTGTTTAAAGGTACAATCGCACTTGGCAAACATTTGTTCTAATGAAAACCCTTTGGGTTCCGATACGCTTTTATTAAGTTACGCAGTTTCATCCATAACTAAGAGACAGTGTCATAGAATTCAATATTATTGGATTTGCATTATGCAATTGTCAGAATTTATAGGTTTTCCATTAGGCAAGTGTACCTTAAATAATTAAAAATTATTTATTTTGTGTAATCGTTAAAAAAATTGTGTACACTATTCCAACGTACACCAAAGTATGATTTCAGCAAATAGGTATCTTTGGTTTAATGCCCTTTGAAAATCATTACAGTTTGCAGAAACACATGAATTTTATTATTTTCAAATGAAACATCAACAGGATAAAATATTCATTATGGAAATATTTATCGTTGCCAATAGTCATTCGGTACTTGTACAAGTTCGTGTTGTGCAAACATGCACATTTTAATTTATTTAATACAAAAAGGCCTACAAATGACCGCACACATATCAATTTCTTATTATCCAGTCCTGGGTATACAATCAAGCAAAAAAATTAATTATACAAGTTCTGCCTATATTCATCATTGATATTTGAATGTGAAATAAACGTAATAAATGTTTTCATAAGCCAAACAAACAAAACGTAAAACGCCAAAGGAATTTTTTTTTAATATATGATTCTAACAGGCGCTTTTGCACACATGTTTATACCTATAGCCATTTGAGAATTTAGGTTAAATTATTAAACAAAAGCCTTTGGAAGTTATCAAACTGCATACAAATTGGAACTAATTTACATACACATAAATGTACATAAATAATTCTAATAGTCTTAAATTTCGATTCAAAGGATTTTTAAAGAACATATTGAAAAAAATGTCTCAATTGTAAACTGTAGATTCCAATCCTTTCTTCTTTCAATTCACGCTTTAAATGCAATAAAATATTAATGGTTTAATTGGCATGACAGTTTTTGCATCTCTTGCTGTGCCATCGCTACACAACATAATAATATTAAAACATAATTACACTTAAGTGTATAATTTAATTCCATTATGAAGCTAACCAATGCGAAAATAATAGTATAATTTTAAATACATATGCACAAGTAAAAATAAAAATAATATAATTAATTTTCACAACAAACCTGTGTATACAGTAAGAAAAACTCAAAAGCAATTACAATAATAAGTGCGTTTGAGAACTCACAAGTTTTTACAAAGTTTCACTAATTTTTACTGCATTTTACTGAATTGCGTTCGCGTAATCAATACAAACTTTGCCGCTAAGCTTCTTTGTTAACGGTTGCTTTTTAATATCAGGTGGAAGTGTTTGTTTGATTAAGATCTATATTTTTACTTACCAGCATGCAAACCCGACGAAATTCTGGATACTTGATGGGCAACTCTGTGTAGTCGGGAGGTGGATTAAAAACATTACGTGGATGCATTTGCAATTTAGATTCTTTGTTGCCCATTTATTATATTATTATTGAATTATTTATTAACAAAAAACACTTTGAAAGCCAATATGTGAACAGCCAGACGACTTCAGCCATCGGCTGTTCTACAGACTTGTATTAACTATTTGGCGCATTTGCATTTTTTCACTACACTTTTTACAGACTTGCATTAACTATTTGGCGCATTTTTAGAGCTTTTTGGCGCATTTCCATTTATTTTCATTACACACACATGCACATTTCTCCTATAAAGATTTGCATTGAAATTTAACTTTTACAACAAAATAAACCACTTTTGTGGCTAAAATTTTGTAAATTTAAACTTATTTGACCATTTTTCACAAATGCTACTTAATTAAAACTATTGCTATCACACATAATGTTCTTTTTTTCAATACACACACACAACATAATACTTTACAGGCTTTAAGAAATCTTGCTATGCTTTTTAACCAAATAAACTATTTCTTTTTACAAAGGCCTTCTAAATTGACTATTTTTCCACACTATTTTCAATTATATTTGTTTAAACTATTGAAAAGTAATATATTCTTCTTAATTTATTCACTCGCAAAAAAAGCGCGCCTTTATCACGAAAAGCTATGCATCAACTAAATTTTTTTTGAAGTGATACCAAGTTTATTAGATGAACATTATGTAATGCCAATTATGCGATGCTAATTTAGCGCGTTTTAACTATGCCATAAGCGCTTTTTATCGTCTTAGCGCGTTTACTAAAAAACGAATTTTATTAAAATTCAATTTAGCGCGTGGGAAAATAGCGCGTTTTGGCTATAAATAGTTGACAATGCTGTAACTTAGGGCGTTCTAGCGCGTTTTGCGAAAGGGAATAACGCGTTTGGGTTATAAATAGTTGGCATCGCTGGTTTTTCGTTAACTTTTACTTTACTTAGAAAAAAAATCAATTTGTGAATTTGAAACTACCGAATTTTTTTAAAATCGAAATTTGTTTCATATTCTGGTGTATTCTCATTTAAGTATCGTTTTAAAACAATTTTGCATTAGAATGTTAATCGGTATCATGGTTAGGTTTTACAGGCTTCAGATTAGTTAGGTCCCGTTTCCTTATCCGAAAATGCAGGGGCCTAATCATCGCCTTCGATAACAAGCTGAATCGATCAAGTTTTTCAGTTTGAGATTATGACATTTAATATCGAATCATATTATTACGATTAGACCTCAGATGCGAATGTATTGTATTGTACGAAGGAAATTGTAAATTTTATAACGTTTCTCCTCTTATTGGTCTTGATATTACAGGAAAACAAATTAAGTGTGTTTTAGTATTTTTTCTGAAGGCAGAAGTACATAGTTCATGTTCCTAAAACAAAAGGGAAATATAATATACTCAGGTGCTTATTTTAACTTTTTGCTTGCTTCTGTTGTTTGATAAATGCTTCTACCACTTTTTAAATTTTTTATTTTGATTTTTAAATGTTTGCATTAGTTCCCTTCAAAATGTTTGGCGAAAAAACTGAACAAATTCTAAGCTACCTAAGTCCTAGTTTACACTATTCAAGTCTTATTGCTAAGCTGATTAGTTTCTTAGGAAAGAGAGACGAGGGGAAAAGAAACGTTACTGTTCCCCTCGTCTCTCTCTATCAAACTAATCATTTTAGCAATAAGACTTGCATAGTGTAAATATGGACTTAATACAGAAAGGCCCCAACTCATTATTATTTTGAAATATAGTTTTTTGTATATTTCGATAAAAGAAAATCTAATGTATCGAAAAATGCAAAAATCTCGATTAAAAAAAATAAAAAGTTAGGTCCTTTCTATATTAAGGTCACGATATGTAGAATACATACTTACTTTTTTCTCAGCGAAACTGAAATTCATAATAGGAGGAATGGAAAAAAAGAAAAACTTCCCGAGAATTATTATTCATAATTGGGCTGTATATCTGCCATCTGTTCAAGGTCAATTTAGATTTTCCTAGAGGGCATCTAAAACCACTACTGGTTTAAAAAAAATAAAGAACAATTATTAACATGTACATGCATGAAGAAAACGTTAATAAGATTTTGAAGTTATTGGAAACTAAAGGCGTTCATACAATTTTCGGGGGCTGAAATAAGCATATGAAAATTTAAAGAGAAAATAAAAAATTAAAACTGTAAATATTTTCATAATTTTTTCTCCGAAAATGTACGATTTTGTCTTTTTGAGCAGATAAAATTTCGGGTGTTTTTAAACTGATGCAATCGGCGGCGGCGGCACAAATAGAAAAATAAACGGCGGCGTCGGCTTCGAGCCGATCGACTTGTTTCTCTGTCTGGCACCACCTGAAAAGTATTGTAGTTGGAATGGCGTGGACAAGGCACATTTACTACAGGTCAAGGCACATTTACTACAGGTACATGCATTAGAGAAAACAGTGTGGCAACTCTGTGCTTCTCACATAGTTTTACAAAGTATTTGTCAAAAAATTGTATGCATCAAACAAGGCACAAAAGTATTTGTCAAATGAATTCTTCGTTATAAACGTGTAAACAAAAAATCAGCGGATGAGCAATTTGCCCGATGCATGTACCTGTTTGATATGCCTTGGGCGTGGATTTATAGCACAGAGGTTATACAGAGAATAAGTTAAGGAAAGTATTTAGTTTTCAACAGTTTCATTACAAATAATTAAATATATTTTGATTAAAATAGTTAAGTGAGAAAGCTTCTACAATATATGATGAAAATAAATAGTTTATGAAAGGAAATAGCCTATCAAGTTTGTTTTATGTGTGTGTAGTGAAACATAATTAAAGCTAAGCGTGTGATTTCAATAGTTTAAATTAATTAGAATTTGTCAAAAATGGTCCAATCAATTAAAATTTGTAATATTTAATATACAAAAGTGGTTTATTTAGTTGTGAAAGTTAAATTTCAATGAAAATCTTTATAGTAGAAGTGTGCGTGTGCGTGCAGTGAAAAAAATGGAAATGCGCCAAATAGTTAATGCAAGTCTGTATGTAGAAAAGCTAATGGCTGAAGTCGTCAGACTTCATTAATTCATTAATAAATAATTTAATAAATCTGCAACAAAGTATATCAATTGCTAATGCATCCACGTAATGTTTTCAAGCAGCCTCCCGACTACATGGAGTTGGCCATCAAGTATCCAGAATTTTTTCGGGTTTGCAAATTGGTAAGTAAAAATATACATACATACATATATACCTAGATCTTAATCAAACAAACACTTCCACCTGATATTAAAAAGCAACTGTTAACAAAGCTAAGTTTTTTTTGCGAAGTTTGTATTGATTATAAAAACGAAGCTGGTCTGAGAGCATTACCGGTCAATGTATGCTTTTTAAATTAAAATTCTACGGAATACCTACCACAGATTCCACAGGTCCAAAAATAAGGAAACTTAGATACATACTTATTTATATGAATATTATCTTATTTAGTAATCAACTGATCGATAACGCATGAAAATATGTAGAAAGATTAAGTCACGAATATCGAGCCATAGCCGCTAAAATAGCTTAAGCGACATATTTTTTGAACTTCGTTTTATTGTGAAAATCGACTATTTACGATCGCAAATAATCGATTTTGGTTAAAAAATTAAGTCGCTCTAGCTTTTTTGGCGGTTATGGCACGATATGTTGCATATCGAGAACTACTTTCTATTTAATCGTAAGCGACAGTAAAAAAATTTACATTTTCATTTAAATTTAAATTTTTCCTACCCATAGTTTAGAATTATCAAAATTGCAGAATTGTTGATAACTTTTAAAATACAGGCTATAAACTCTTATCGTAAGCGAAAATTTATGAAAAAAATATTTCAATAAATTAAAAAAAAAACCTGAAAACTTCAACTTTTGTCGCTTACGA
This sequence comes from Nowickia ferox, assembly GCA_936439885.1. Taxonomy (NCBI): domain Eukaryota; kingdom Metazoa; phylum Arthropoda; class Insecta; order Diptera; family Tachinidae; genus Nowickia; species Nowickia ferox. Next base: position 8,340,691 of record OW387027.1, on the reverse strand, counting down.
TTCAATCGAAAACGATTACGCTAAAATTGTACAGCCCGTATCTTAAAATTGATCAACAATGTTGGCATTTTGATCATTCTAAACTATGGGCAGGCCCATAAACTGTTAATTTCATTAAAAAAAAGTATATTTTTTACATGTGGCGTAAGCCACAAAATCGAATAACAGGGGGCAAATTACGGCATTCGATACGATTCGAAATTTAAAAATATTTCCATATAAACTCTATTGAAATAATTCATAATTTCGTTCGATAACGAGTGTCGTAATTTGCCCCCAGGGCTCTGTATACACCGAGGAATAAAAATGTATGTATGTCTGCATTTCTGGCTAGTATTTGAGTGGAACTTTATAACCGGAGTTGCGTCTCTATTCGTGTCAATATCTCGTTGCAGGGGGCGCTATGAAATAAGGCCCAAGGAAATAACGCCTAAATAAGAAAATTAAATAAGACCCAAAAAAATTAAGTAATTTTTTAATTGGGCTTTATTTAATCTTGATTATGGTTGGGTTTTATTTAAGTTTTTTTTAGCCTTTATTTCATCTTCTTTCTGGTTTCATTGAGTGATTGGTTTCCGCTATTTTTTCTTACACATCTTGCTGTAAAACTCGTTTGAAAAACTTCTAAATTAAAAACTCTGGAAATTTTTGAAATTCCTACTAACTTTGTCCCACGTGTATGTTACTATTGCTCTTTACTTTAAAATTTTTATTGCTTTTTGCTTAAATTTAAAATCTTTTTTTTATTTTACAAAATACATCTTAATTTCCCTGCCTGCTGCGAGTATAAATAGTGTAGCCTGTTCTTGTGCGACGGTGAAGCATACGAAACGTATTATGAGTTATAAGACATATCAAGAGTTAGACCGTCCAATAGACGAAATATCCTTATAAAGGGTGTCCCAACAAGAACGCAAGATTTAATTTTGGCGCCATTCGAAGTGTCATTGTTTGACATTTGAACGATTGTTATTGTTTGCTAATAGAAGGTACGAGGTTAGTAAAAATGGAGCGCAACACGAATGAACAACGCATTCTCATTGTGAAATTGTTTTACCAAAATTGTGAAAGTTTTGCGGCTACAGTTCGCAAATTGCAATCAATTTGGGGTCACAATAATGCTCCAAACGAGTCAACTGTAAAGAGATTAATGGATAAATTTGCCGAAACTGGGTCTGTTAGTGATGTAAAGACAACAACGCGCCTTCGACCAGGTCGATCGACCGAAAATGTCGCAGCTGTACGTGCAAGATGATCGTAATAACTATTTTCGTTGCATTTAAAATTACACTTTCCCTCTCAAATGGTATAAAATAAACATGTTTACAAGAAATATATCAAATTACAAGTCATAACTTGTTTCGAGTTGAAAGAACTCGTAATAAAAAAAAGCTGTTTGATTCAGACCCGTATTTATTAAGTTAAAAAGTTTCATACATAACTAATAGACAATTTTGTAAAATCCAACATGTCTGAATCAAACAGTTTTTCATTAGTAATTAGTGATTACGCTTTTTTGTTCGCATGTGTGCCAGATATGTACTCGGCATATTAATGGTCGAAGAATACACAATGTACAACCTTCCTCAATTGTCTGTCTTTAAGGGATTAATAATAATAATATGTGAAGACACGCAACTGCAACAGGTTTAATTTATTTTTAGTAAGTTTTTTTCTCTTTCATATGACATGATCAACAAGGATTTCAGTTCTGCGGTTCTTATTTTTCAAAGACCTTAAAAGGGTGTACGACGAAAGATTTGTACAATTTTGGCAAGAGAATTTTGCAATGAAAACAGAGAAAAAATATATAAATAAACAAGTCAAGCAGCAAAGAAAAAAAAGCAAACAATACGAACAAGCAAACAAGTTTTCCTCATTTCAAGTCAAGTCATTATTGGTTTAAACCAGACATATTGTTGTAAGGAAAACAATAAATGAATTTAAACAAATAACGAAAAAAAATAAAAGAAATAAACAGAAGAACGAGCACAATGCAGAACGAACTTCTTTCGAGTTTCCTGCTTTTATACTTTACCAAATCATAAAACTGACGATGATGCTGCGTTTCTTTTGAAAAAGAAAGAAAAGAAAATGCTCAAGCAGTTTGTGGCAGGTTTTCAAAATGTCATGCTTTAAAAGAAAAAACAATAATTTAACTTTTTCTAGTATGTAGTTAGTTTTTTTATGACTGTTTTCCACTTTTATACACATTTTGCTAAGTCTTGTTTATTGTTTTTTTTTTGTTTCTTATTGTTGGTATGTTTATATAGTTTTTTTTTGTAAATACACTTTCAAGTTCAAGAGCATACGATAACCTTTTTGGCGATTACAAACAAACAAATAGAAAAAATTGCATTAAAAACATAACAAAAATAACAAAAAAAAAAGTGTGCAACGAATTGTTAAGCTCACTCTTATCTAAAACAGTTAATCTCAAAATCTTATAACATCGATACAGTTTTGGCGAAAGCAGTCTTTAAAATACTTACGAATACATAAACAAAACTTACCAGGCTTATAATTGTGCTTACAGTCTACATTATTTTAACATTCTGATGGTATCAGAGTAAGATTTTTAAAGATCTGTCAGATTTTTAGGTTTGTTCGCTAAGAGGGGGAGTTAATAACACTTTTGTAAACCTCCAGGCACAAAGAAATTTATTTATTATTTCCTCAAAGATAAAGAGTTCTTAGTTTTCTTAGCAATTTTTTATAAATTTGGATCCCGGGATCAGTTTAATTTTTGCTGTATCACTTGTTTGACGAATCACGTGAATGAGTTGAAGATTTTCCTAGTGTTGGACAGCTTCTGAATCTCTTCTGCCACATTCTGTTTGGTTCCTTTTATTACATCAATCGTTTGATAAAATGAAGCTTTTTATTTTAGAAATGTATGTTTTAAATAAGCTTTGGAGAAAACAGGTAATGAATGCTGGGTGATTATCGGCAGATTCACTAGACTTTGTAATAATGAAAAAATTCTAAAAAAAAATTTATAAAACGTTTTTTCTCATTATTTCAAACTATGCGGCATTTTTTTTAATAATTAATTAATTTAAAACAAAATATGTACTAATTCTTATCTTATTACAATTACAATAAGATTAAAATTATTCCAATAGTAATTGATTCGCTACTACAATACTTTCTTAAACATTTACATATCGATATATGAAGAGTTTTACTTTCAGGTTATAGTTCGATTGGTTAAGCATTAGCTTCGTTACAGTTGATCAAAATTAATGTTTAACCGATTTATTTACATAAATCTTTTTTGATTTTTCTCATAAAGTACAATTTCAAAATAAAGTAAAAAATCAACAGTATCAACCTTTAATTGAAGGTTTGAAAAAAATTCGCAAAAATTTAAAAGAATGAGAACATTTTCTTATGGATTCAAAATTCAAAAGAAAATAGAAAAGATAAAAAAGTAAATTTCAAAATAAAAAGCAATGAAAAACCGTACCCATTAGTTTGACACGCACCACATGCATTCACATGTACAAAAAAACCTGAAATATACAAAATTTCAATAAGGTACGAGTAACAATAACAATCAGATATTCAACAAAGCCTAGAGACGTACCTGCATATCAACAATAATACTCGTAAAAGTATAAAATATAAAACTATATAAATACTAAAAAGAGAGACAAAAAACTCGTTTTATCTTTTGTTGATTTTTTATTGCTGTTGTTGTTGCTTTTACGCTGCCAAAAATAAAGGCGAACTTTGCCTGACCGTCATGCCGGCCGGTACGGGTGGTGCTAACAATTTTTTATTTTATATTTGAATGAATATAAAAAGTTGGATTCAAAGCGAATCCATATCTGGTAGTCTACACTGTTCTGTTTTCAACAACTGTGAATTGTTAAAAGCGAATTGGGGTGAGTCTACTTTATATGAATACGCCTAATAGTGTGTTTACATTTGAGCAAAATCAAGTACTTACGAGATTTCGGGCAAAATCTACTTCGTCACTAGATTTTGTCGAAATCTACTTAAAATCTAATAGAACTTTGTGATGCAATTATGTTTTTTTTTTAAATTTGAGCTAAAAATGCTGGGGTCTAATCGTCTAATTATAGCTTTCGATAACGAGCTGATTCTATAGGGTCCGCCATCTAACATTTTCTTTCAACTAGTGCTTATTTCGTGAATGGTAACACTTAACTCATGTCTGATTTGACAGATAATTAGTTTTATCCTTCCGCTGAACGAATATGGTTGTGTATACGCATGAACAACGCTGGGAAATATTGCCTGCGATCGACTTACAGAAGATGCCGATTTTGCCAAAAAAAAATCATCTTTTCAGATGAAGCTCATTTTGATCTTGGCGGGTATGTAAACAAGCAAAATTGTCGCATTTGAAAAGCCGACGCACCCAAAACGAGTCACTGTTTGGTGCGGATTTTGTTCCAGAGGCATAATTGGGCCAATGAGCAAGGATTGGCCGTTACAGTCAATGGAGATCGTTATCGGGCCATGTTGAACGAATTTTTGTTCACAAAAATTGAAGAGTAGGATATTGGCAACATTTGGTTTCAACAGGACGGCGCTACGTGCTACACAGCCGAAGCTACACTCTATGTTTTGCGACCTGTTTTCAAAAAAAAAAGTTATCTGGCGGACCCTATATCACTTTTTTCAGTTTGAGATTATGGCATTCGCTTCGAACAATGTAATAATATGGTTCGATATAGAATGTTATAATCTCAAACTGAAAAAACGAGATCGAACCAACTCGTTATCGAAAGCGATGATTAGACCCCTGTTGGTGTGCTCCTAATTTTAATAACAGTATTGCCAACTCTGTTCAAGTTGACAGCTGTTTTTTTCACATATTTTTGTATTTGCATTTGTCATAGGCTGCAATAACAGTGGCGGAAGCACCAATAGCAACAGACAACAAATAAATGAACATCGTAGTTGTTGTCTTTTTGTTATTTTGCTTAATTCTTTTTAAATGGTATTCCAGTATGAGCAAGTGAATTATAGAGAAGTTCGCTTATAACGAACTCCGAGGCAACTGCCAATTTTGCTCGTTATATGATAAGTTCGTTATAACAGGAGGAAATGTTTTCTATGATTCAAAGAAAGTAAAAAAATATAAACAAAAAAAAAAGATAATTTTTAAACGTCCTTTTATTAAATTAAAAATTAACATGCTCTTAATTATTTCTGCGCTAAGATAACAAACAACGTCGTAACTAAAAAAAAAATTAGTGTGCCCGTAAACGAGTTGAAAGTTTTCAATTTACTCACAACTTAATAGGAAAAGAAAATTTTATTTTGCTTTCAAAAGTTGAAATGAAATGTTTAAATAATATAAAGAGCGATATAAGGATTAATTAATTAATAGAATTTTAGCGTTATGACATTCTTTGAGTAAATGAGCGATATGGGTTTAAACAAATATCCTGTAATAACTTCTTTTTTGTCCCGTTGCAAAACTCTGTCGGATAAGTTGTTTGTTCTACGCCATAATTCATTACATCCATTGTTCTTTATAACCGAGCTTCACTGTGTATTTATTTTTTGCTTAATGAATTTTTTTTTTTTTGATTATTTTTTAATGTAATATACTCGTACGTATGTATGCATGTGTGTAAGTATGTTAAAAACGGGTTCACTGTATATTTAACCTGCGGTTGGTTAGTATGACTTTGATACTTACATTTATATCGTCGGCGTAGAGTGTAAAGGCTCAGTTAGCCGACTGTAATATAATATAACTGCAACAGTGGGAAACAGCTGATCGATATTGTTATGTGAAAAGTAATGGAAATGGTTATAGAGATGTAATGTAACGTAACCTACTTTTCATACAAAAATATCGATCAGCTGTTTCTTAGATTACAGTTACATTTCATTACAGTCGGCTAACTGAGCCTTTACTTTTTCGTTGCAGTTAAGGAGAGAAATTTTAAAAAATCTCTGCCTTGCTCTCTCGTTAAAAAAAAAAATAATGAACAGACCTAATACATATACGGGTACATACATATGTACATATCTTCCGACTTTTTTTGTCGTTGTCAACTTATTAAATATGTTTTAAAAATTTAATAATTTTTAATAAAATTATTTCCAAAATTAATTAAAAGGCACGTACGGGTACACAGTTAATTAAAAATAAAATTATTATTAATTAAATATATGTATGTATGTACATTTGTGTGTACTTATGTATGCGTGCGTTCATATTTTCCACACTCAATGGTTATAAACTGTGCGGTGTGATATGATGCTCGTTTTGTTGACCGATGCGTTTGTATCTGTGTGTGCTCACATTGTGGTCATTTTGGTAATGGCAGTATTGTCTATCTACCTGGCTATAAAAAACAAAAAATAGTTTGGCTCCATCTACGACATGGATCGTAACTATATAATAAACGTTCATAACTACATATTTGTATTGTTATTGTTTGATTTTGCTTGTTGCAGTTGTATTGTGTTGGCTGTTGTTATGCATTGTTTTTGTATTGTTGGTCATGTAGACACGTGCATACATACATACATATGTATGTACATACTATGTAAGTATGTCTGTCTGTATGTATTTATGTTTTTGGTTATAATTCTTAAATAATGATAATAGCAAGCAATGTCATTAGTTAGTCAGTCTGTATTCATTGGATTTTTTGTTACTTGCATATCGTTACCTTAATATAGAAAGGCCCTAACTCATTATTTGTTTGAAATCGCCAGTTTTGAGTTTTTCGATACATTAGATTTTCTTCTATCGAAATATACAAAAAAACTCGATTTCAAAAAATAATGAGTTAGGGCCTTTCTATATTAAAGTAACGATATGTATGTATGTATGCATGTATGGATGAATCATTGTTGTTACTCTTGTTGTTGTTGCTATGTTTGCATTCACTTATTGTTTCTTTTTGTGTTGTGTTGTGTTGCGTTGACATATTCATTTATTGTCGCTCATTATCTCTTACAGAAATATTCATACATAAAAACAAAATTTGCATTTCTGTAATTTATTTTATTTTTGCTACAAAAATTAAAGTTTTTTATTTTTATATTTATTTTACGGTTCCACTTGTATAGAGTTACGAGTTGTTGTCGTATTTACAAATTGCGCATGCGCCACTGCATATACGAGTACAGTAAAATCTGCAGAGGCGGGACTGGTTTTAAACCAGTTAAATATATTTAATTTTGCTTGCAAACTACAAACTTATTTTTGTAATCATTTTGAGAATTATTTTATATTATTATTGCCCACTACATACTGGGGTGATTTTATTGTTTATTTACATATATTATATATACATCTAGAAAATATTTCCATTGCACTAAATATGTAATAACAAAATAAAATTTATAAAAATTCTATGTACAGTCTTTGCAAAAAATGAGTGCTCACATTACTTTTCAAAACAAAAATATACAGCGGACAGAAAAATTAAGGCCACACCACAATATTATTAAAGTATTTTCGATTTACCTATTTAGTTCAAAAACTAAATAACAAAAAACTACGTACATACGTAATGACTAAATTTACTCAAAACATACATAAATGTAGAATAATACAAAACAATATTAGAAAAACATCATTAGCTCGAGCCGCAAAACCAGGCACACAGCTGAAATATTATGGCGATTAACTTCAAAAACTTTTACAAAATTTATGCAAAATATTACTTTTTAAATACTTTGCTGGTGGTGTTTGACTGTGTAAAATACTCATTTAGTACCTCATTCAATATTTTTGCCGATTGCTCCCTCATTTTTCTCCTACATATCCAAGAGATTCGGTTTTACTTAAGCCCTGCTTGCGATTATGCGCTTACCAGTTTTTTGTTTGTTAAACCAGCTCAGGTGGTCAATCGCAATGAAATGTAGACCTTAAAGAGTTGTTATTTGCTATACAGTGTCTTAAAAAATAAAATTTTTTCGCAATGTGGGCTGTGTACTTTGAGTAATTTTCCTGTGGAAAGTAATAATCGCTAGATACGTGACGTGATGTGAATTCCTACAGATTATTCTTCAATACATTTAAATATACACATTGGTCTATAGTATTTTCAATAAATACAAGCTTTCCAGCAGGTTTTTAACACAAAACTCCATGCCATAATAAGTCATTCTCTATTACTACGTTTATACGCACGACTTATTTGCAAATAAAACTTTAAATTGTTGTCATATAATTGTTTTATTGCGACTTACTAACTCAGAAAACAATTCACGATTACTTAGCACTCACTATATGCAAATAAAATGCTTGAAGTTGCCACGCTTACAAATATTTGCCAATAAGAAACAATAAATGAATAAGTATTTAAAAAAAAAAAAATTATTGATAGAAGAATATAATAGCAATAAAAACAAATAATTATTTGTTACATTATACATTTGCATAATTTTTTTTTGTAAACTTTAAGTATGTAACTTTTCAATAAAAGTCCTACCAAATATTTGTACATTTGTTATGCCGTATAAACAGCGAGTTACTTTACTTGCAAATCGTGCGTATAAACGTAGTATATGTTTGAGAGTTTTCATAATATTTATGCATCTAAAGTGTATTTTTCTAACTTTTAAGTTGTCAAATGTGTATTTTTTTTTTCGGTAGCACAATAAATATTCGGCTCTGATGGCCATATAAATGTTAATGGCCTTTTAAAAGTTTCACGTAGAAGAGGAGAAAAACCCACCAAAAATTAAAAATATAGTTAGTTTTGTGGTATAGAGCTGTATATCATCATAAAGTGGAAACTGGAAAGCTTGTACATATGTATTTATTGAAAATAGCACTTTACTGAATTTATTCATTTATGTTTTTAAATATAACTTACTTAGCACTCACTTTTTGGAGCTAAATTACATCACGTTTTCACGTTTGTTAAAAATACTCTGAAAAAAGAAATAAGGAGAAATAAAAGTCAATAATTACTTTTTATTGAATCAAACAGAGTTTTATTTAACTATGGATCGAAGTCAAATCAAATGAGTGAGCACTAATTTTGTTTAGTGAAGCTATTAGCTTGTCTGCAGAAAACACCCGGGGTCTATGGCAGGAATCAAACCCACGACTACCACTCAACCACAGGCAAGACTGGAATTTCTTCCATAAGCTTGGCATATCTATATTATTATTCTAGAAATTTTGTTTGTTAATGAAGTAAAATAATTAATTAATGATTTCACTTGCTTTATTCGAATTGAATTTTTATTCGTTATTCACTAAAATAATAGCATGTAGTATACGAGCTACCTTGGACCGAAGCAACGTTTATCGGTGGTGCAAAATGTTCTCAGAAGGCCGAGAAGATGTGAACGACGATCGATTGGCTCCTGCCATTCGATTTTTATCGCGAAATTCGTACCAAAATTGCTCAATTTCAACCAAAAACAGCATCGCATGAACATTGCTAATGAGCCGTTGGACTCTGTCCGCGACGAACCAAATTTGCTCCAGAGGGTCATAACTAGTGACGAATCGTTTGTTTATGGTTATGACGTGGAAACCAAAGCTCAATCATCGCACGAACCAAGGTAAAAATCGAAGACCAGCCAAAACACGTACAAGCAAAGCAGCTGTCAACAATTAACTGAACATTCAAAATGGCCGAAATTGTCGGCATAAGTGAGAGACATGAGTACCAACGTAACACCACCAAAAAAATCAAAATTCGGATATACTTAACCCGCGAGAATTCAAAATTCGCGATACTTTTTGAACACACCTCGTATTTATATTTTATTCGATTGTTCGAAGAAATTTTTACAAAATTTTATTCGATTGTACGAAGAAATTTTTGTTCAATTAATTTCCAACAATCGTAGTGGGGCCACAGTTGCATTTGTCCTCTTTTTTTCAATAAATTTTTAATTTTTTTATTTTATTTTTTTGTGTGTATTTGTTGCAGTGTTTATTTATTTATTAATTGCAGTCATACTTTGTTGCTTACAAGGTGTCATTCAACTGTTTGTTGTTGTTATTATGTTCTCCACTCTAAAAGTCATTGCTTTTTATTTTATCCTACACTATTTTCTTATTTATTGTTTAAAAAAAATCATGTATATAAATAATGATGTGATAAGAATAATTAAAAGAATAAAGAGCAAACTGCCACAGAAGTTAAGGTTAGTAAAGTAATCAGGAGATAATATATATGTATGTATGTACATACATTTATTTATATAGAAATAGTTATGTTCTAGTATGTAATGGTTTCTGTTATAGAGCTTCCTATATTGCATCGAGAGTTTTATATAACATACACAGAGCATAAGTATTTTTTAACACGCGGATTGTCTGGTGGGAATCGAATCTTCAACCCTAAGTTAGATATTAAAACTGATGGTCATTGTGTTCTTGGTCAAAAACTATGGGTGATATTAATGTCCAATTTACAAAGCACCCAACTCACAGGCATATTTAAATATTTGCTGAAATCATTGTTTTGGCAAGACACACCCATCCATCTGCTCACCTCCATTTTTTCCCCATTTAGGAGCCGAGCATATTTAAATATTTAATTTTCGTGTTTCCTAAGAAAGTTTGCTTAAATATAATTAAACTCAATGTATGTATGTATATATTTGTAAATATATTTTGCATCGTTACATTCGTTTTTAAGTAGCTACATTTCATATGGCATCACCTAATGCGACTCTGCCAGATCAGAGCAAAATAATGTTATTTTTATACCTCTACCAAAAGCATCGCCCAAGCAGCCACACTCGCTCCTTGGTGGGTGTTTTAAGGATGCCTGCTCTTAACTCTTTAAAAATTTTTCATATTTTATTTTAGAACTTTATCTTCTATATTCTGTTCAATGATGCTTTTTATTGTTAATAGTACTTAGTAAAAAAAATTAATTTTTAACCCCTGTTTATTTATTGCCGACTCATAAAAGTATTTAATTTCAACCAAAAAGAGGAAAAAAAGGCAAAAAAAAATGAAATAAAAGTTTCCCCATTTTTTTTATTAGATTTGTGGGGTTTTTGTTTTGCCATTTTCTTCCCTCCGTTTTTGGAGTATGATGTTGCCGAGTTTTAATTACTCAAATGTTGCTCTTCTTAATAATTTTTTTTTTGCTTTGTTGAACCTCCTTTTGTTACACCCACACACACAATTTATTTTATTAGACTAAAAACTAAAGTTTTTGGCCTAATTTAACGTTTGTTTTTTTTTTCTTAGTTCGTTCTATTCTTGTAGTGCTTATCATTGTTAACGCCTTTTCATTACGTATCTTGGTTCAGTATGAATGTGAGAATTCAAGGAATAAATTCGTTTTAAAATTAGGTAAGGATTTTGTATCGATTTAGTGCACTCGAAGTACATATAGGTTAAGTTAGGTTAGGTTAACAGGCTGCCGCGGAAAGAGAAAGTGTTCGGCTGACTTGGCTCCATTAAAGTAAGTCCCTTTGTATTACCTGTGAGAGAAAAAGCATTAGAATGAAGAAGAGAGAGGAGTTGACATGCTATAGAAGATGAGTATGAGAGTAAGCTTGTGAAAGTCCGCCTTCTTCATACTGAAATAAAGTTTGCATTTTGCAGAATTAACCCTTGGCCTTAAGGCTCGCCAGAACCTGCCGTCCTCCTTATTGATCCATCAACTATTCGTGCCTTCTAAAATCTAATTATTGGGTTCCCTAGTGGACTAATCGGTTTTTTCACCGATGCTTCTGCCATTGCTATTGGCGTAGCTATACATTTTCTCTAGGAGTGGCATTGTGACTGGTGATTTTCATGAATAATTTAAAATAAATAATTACATGCCATTTTAAATAATTCTAGGGGGGCAGCATCAATTCTTGTGGGGGCCTTTATACGCCTATGGCCATTGACACTCATCTAAAAATTCTTCGGCAGTCTCTTTCTCCTCAACAGCCTTACACTATACCTGTTCATCAGTCCGTTGAGTGCTCTCCTGCTGTCACTAACTGGTTTCGACTTGAAGATATCTCCCTTCAAAGTTTTTAACTCTGCTTGACTATCGATGTTAGTCTTCAGTCAAATTTTTGACCACTAATTGTGTGGCCTTCATGATTGCTAGAATTTCTACTGGAAAGCCGTACGCTTGTTTGCGAGTATGAAGAACGTGCTAACATTGGTTTCCATAATGTATGCTGTGAAAACAGTACAACCTTCGTAGGGAATATCCGCTTCGGCCCAAAAGTCCCCATGAGGATGTCCTAAGAAAGTCAATCTTAGCGACCTTGAAGTCCGTGAAACCACGGTTTCCGAAAACAAGCCCAAACTGACCAAATGCATTCAGAATTCTTGTGAGGCTCATTGGTCTTGGGCTCAACAAACCTTACTCCAAAAGCATAAAATTGAGAACGACATCCAAGACCGCCTCAGCAGAGTTTCATGCGGCACCAATGATGCCCATAGAAGCACACCTCTAGAGCATCTAGAGGCTTTACTTAGTCAATGTCTCTCACCACACAACACACCCGTACGAGAGAACTGGTCTGACAACCAATTCACTCTTCTCGGCTGCAGACTTCAGTGGATCTACTCTGCAATTCGCAACGAAAGAAAATGCTTTCGAATTTCAATGATAATAATATGAAATTCGAAAGCATTTTCTTTCGTCTTGAATTACAGAGAAGACCACCGGTGGTCTTTCCTATAATGTTTCTGCACGTGTATTAGGATTTGTTGTTAGTCCTTTTTAAGCCTCTGCTGAGTTTTTCTTTTCCAATATAACTTACTATCTAGGTAAACCCCCAGGTATTGAGACTGATTCGTCAGCTTCAACTCTACACCTCTGTACCTCCTGTTAGAGAGAATTGGTTCCGCTTTTTCTCGGGTGACCGCCAGTCCCTTGATACTCCGCAATGTTGTAGCGATGTTTGCATTGTTTCGCTGATAGTGGAAGCAAGTTCCTCGTTACCAGTATCTCAAGGTCATATGCATAGGCTTCTATCTTCTGACCATCATTTTCGAAACAACTAAGAATGTCCTTCAAAGCAAGTAGCTATGGAAGAGGTGATGTTGACATCTCAGCGCGATAAGAAATTACAAGCGACGAAAACAATCACCTAGAAGGTCGAGACCATCTGTTATGATTGAGCCTTGCTGCATAAAATCCTATAAAAGAAAAATTTTTTTTTTTTTAAATCTTCATTCTACAAAAAATTAATTAAAAAGAATCGTATATGTTTTATTTTCTGTAATGAATCCGCCATGTCAATCGAATTTTGTGTGAATTAATGAATTTATGCCTTTAAACCGCCTTCTTGTCGTCGTTTGGCTTGATGATATTTTCTACAATTTGCTGTTGCTGATTTTATCCATGTCTGTTGCAAATTGTTGCGGTTTGGTTACTATGTATGTATGTTGCGGTAATATTTGTTGGCAACATCTTGCTTTGACCTCAAATTACAAAAAAAAAAAATGAAAAGAAAAACACATACAAAATGAAAAGAAAGAAAAAAAACACAGCAACAAAAGCGTATAATACTCATACATTACATGGAAACGAAGCACACTGAAATCCATTTTAGTTTCCCTACAACAACGTTGTTGAAATTAACACCTTCTAGTTTAAGAATTTGCCACAACACAATATGACTTTCCTCCACTAACTGCTGAAACAAGCAGGCCAATTGGTGGAAGTAAGGGATAAGAGGGACGTGATAGCAAAACAAATAAAAAAAAGCTAATCATTTGTATGAACTTACATATGCAGGACATTTGCCAGGGATTATGAATATAAATGAAAAGGATTTTTTAATTAAAAGTTCAATGCAATAAAACCCAAGAAAAACATATGTTGCGCGTAATAAATGTTCCTTAAAATTCTCATTCCAAAGCAGTGCAGTTTTTTTCCTCTAGTAGTGCAAAGTTATTGCTGCATTCGTATATTGAATGTCAGTTTATTTTAGGGATCTTTACAATAAAAAAACATGCACACTTTTTTTAAACTAAAGAACTATCTACTCGTAGTTTGAATTCCACAAATATCATTTACATTGGCTAAATGGTTTGAGATTTAAAATTTTTTACAAATCCAAAAGTTCTTCTCAAATTGAGTTCCACGACTTATTTATTTTATATTTTTCGATTTGAGAAACTGCCTCGAATTTAGTATAAATCGGATAAATAGGTTGAGGAATATCTCTGGCAAAAATTTCGAAAATAGTTTTTTACTTTTTTCCGCTACAATGTTCGTCCGTCCGTCTGTCCCACCGTCCGACCGAAGAACTACGCACCTGAAACTTTCACTGAATATTTAAAACTTTGACCGCTACAACAACAAGTACATGCCAGTTAAAAATTAAAGGGTGTTCTAAAGCGAGCAACGAAAAATGTTGAAATCCTAATGTAATATTTAGGCACTTGAAATTTTAATTTTAAACACTGAAATTTAAAAAATCAAAATTAAATAGTATTCTATCAGTTAATGTAATTTTGACAACATGCTGTGTCTGGGGAAAAGTCCTGAAATTTCCAAAAAAGCTATAACTAAAAAATTCCAAAATTAATAAAATGCCAAAACGAAAAATTGCCAAAACGAAACAAGCGCTTAAATGAAAACAATCACCAAAAATTAAATTGCTAAAATGCAAGAAAATCACCAAAAGTAAAAAAGTTGCAAGAAACAGAAGAAAAATCGCCAAAAGCGAAAAAAACGAAAAATCGCCAGAAAAATCACCAAAAATTAAATCACTTAATTGCAAGAAAATCACCACAAGTAAAAAAGTCACAAAAAAAAAAATCGCCAAAACCGAAAAAATAGTTAAAACGAAAAAAAAACGCCTAAACTAAAAACATGTATTGTAAAATAACAAATAAAAAAAATCGTCAAAAGAACAAAAAACTTAAAAAAATCGCCAAAACGAAAAATCGCCAAAAACCGAAAAAAATCGCCAAAATAAGAAAAATCGTTAAAACTAAAATTACAAATGTATTGTAGAAAAACAAACAAAAAAATCACCAAAACGAAAAAACGCCTAAACTAAAAAATCGCTTAAACTAAAAAATGTATTGTATAAAAACAAAAAAGACAAAATTGCCTAAACGAAAAAACGACAAAACTAAAAAACCGTCAATACTAAAATAATCGCCTAAAACTGAAAAAATCGTGAAAAAGAAACAAGCTAAAACTAAAAAGTTCGTATAGTATCTATTACATATGTAATGTCGGTACGAAACCTTTCCCATGCGAGTCAAAGTCGCACTCTAATGAATTATAATTTATTTTAATAACTCTGAATATTATTGTCCAATATATTTTCTCGGTTAATTTAGTTTTTTCAACTTGTAAAGTTTCGTCGAAGGCCACAAACTTGATTTAAATCTGCTAAATAGTTCAAAAGATGTGAATCGTTGAAAAATTTTGAAAGCAGCATTTTGTTGAAAACATTTTAAAATTTAACCGGCAGTTCCGGAGATTACCTATTATAAACATACAAACACAGAAACATGCAAACTTTTCAGTTATATAATATTAGTATAGATATTTTCACTTTCGAAATAACTTAGTCACTGACCCAGTACACATCAATAAGAATAATGACATTTTTAACACATTTCAATGGACTTGTCTACACTTTCTTTTGCGCCTAACTTAACTCAAACTCTCATATCAAGACATTCGCATACAAATGCACACGTGCTTATTTGCAAAATGACAATTATAGTGTAAACATGATTGCGGTTTATTGTAGTATCTGCATAAACAAGTGCATACAAATATGTATAGAGAACTTACAACATCCTGTGTTTGCTGCAGTGTTACCGGCTTGCAGTTTACCAGTTTGTTACACGTAATTTTTGAAATACGGCAGTTTTGCGTAATCTTTGAAATAAAAAAAATCACACTAAAGAGAATTTAATTATAGAGAGAGAAAAAAAATATATTAGACAAATTTCAAGAAAGTGATTAAATGGGAACAAAAAGTTAAATTTTATGTGGAACTTTTTGTTTTGCATGTTGGCAACGTTGGCTTACAGGTGCATGTTTTTAAATACATACTCGTACACTTATTTGTTTACAAACATTTATAAGTATTTGCAAGTCTTAAATTAAAAAACAAAAAAAAAACGTGTAGACATATTGTAATAAGTAGTGTACAATGAGTTGACAACCGTTATGTATTATGTTGCAAGCAACATAACAAATTTACAACATGAGGACTTTATTTAACCGGCATACATTCAGTTGCATATTTGCATCCATTACACAAGGGGAGACCCGAAATTGTATACATTAGAACAACAACAACTACTACAACTACTTACTAACTGCGACACACTTAAGTGGCACTTAAAAAAAAGAGAAAACTTAACTAAACATTTCGCATAAAAATAATATATTTATGAAAAGAATTTATGTATGTATATACGAGTACATACATGCATATGTACATAAGTATGTACTTAAAATAATTTACTTAAATATGTAAAGAAATAAATAAACCTATATCTTCATTGCAGCATAATCAAACTTTTTCCATAATAACCAGGGGGCAAATTACTGCATTCGATATCGTATAAATTTTCATACTATTTAATTGTGTTTCTATGGAAATTTCGACCGATATCAAATAACGTAATTTGCCCCTAGGTTTTAAGGACTAATTATGCCGATTATTTTGGTGAATGGGCATTGAAAACCGTGGGGCAAATTACGCTACTCGATATCGAACGAAATTACAATATATTTCAATAGAGTTTATATAGAAATATTTTAAAATTTCGATCAGCATCAAATTCCGCAATTTGTCCCCCAAGAGAAACTTTGCATTTTTGGTAAACTTTTCATGGGATACCTTAACCCTGTAAGGGCCATTATTACAACTTGAATGTTAGTTAAAAGTAGAATTTAATAGGGCGTATTAAAAGTTATTGCAAATTAACGGCCTGGCCCACGATGTCGACAAGAAAGTTGCTTTCGCTTACTTATATCGAAAACAAAAACAAAACAAGAGAATTTGTTTTTGTGTTCAATGTAATTAAGCGAAGAGGGTGGCGTTGGCTGAAGTAGTTAGCACGTTGACTACAAAACCTAAGATCCCGGGTTCGAGCCCGGTCTCCGACAGTCATTAAAAATAATAACACCACGCATTTTTCTGATGTGCATTAGTGTCCTTTGAATCAGTTGTTGTGGGAAAAGTTGTAGTGATGCAGGCATAAGGACTGGTCACTAAAAACTACACCTGCATCATCAGATACTAATCCTAATGTAACATCAGAGCGCCCTCCTTCGTTGTGTAGCAGAATCATTGGCGAAGTAAAATAACTAATAAAATAGCTACTAAACACAGCTTCAAAAATTTCATACGCCTCATTTAACACCAGAAGGCGCTGCAACACTGCATTATCAAAAAAGCGTGCAAAAAAGCAGAGTTGTAAAAGAATGAAGCTTTCCTCCATCTTCCTTCACCACTTGTCTTCTCTATCACTATCCCTTCCCTATCACCCTCTCTGACTATCTTCTCTTCAACTAACAGGTAACACAAAGGGATCATTGTATTGGACCCAAGTGAGCTGGACTCTAAATTTCACCTTTCCTTACCAGCAGCCTGCTAACCTAACCTAACCTAAGTAAGCGAAAGAAACTTTCTTGTCGACATCGTGGGCCAGGCCGTAAATCTAACTTATCAGTACCTGGATTCAGCAACTTTTATTACGATAATCGTATCTCTATAATAAATATAACGAGAGTTTATCGAGTTTGCTATCCAGTAACATATTTTTATCGATATTCGCTGTCGGTTGAAGTAAAATAAGTGAAATCACAATCTCAAATTCATTTAGTTTTTCGTTAATTCTTCTTTTTGACAGTTAGTATGCACATGATATACAATTAAATGGTGAGTAAAATACAAAGATGTACACTATCGTAAAAAAGATATTACAGAATTACATTATCGCTACGGCAGACAAATAAATATATCGATAAATATTATCAATTTCGGTTCGCAAAAAGCTACTGAAGTAAAATTGTAATAACGAAGAACTTTTTACAGGTACGTGCGATAAAATTCTACTTTTAAATAATTTAAAGTTGTAATAATGGGCCTAACAGTTCTCCATATAGTATTTTTTGTACGAAAAAAGGTGTAAAAAGTACATTTAAAATAAATATCCTTGAGAATTTTTCCGGCCCAGCTTAATAAATATTGTATTTACTCGTATATGCGGAAGCAAAGCTTTTTCGAATGAGCAGCAATTTGTTTTTGTATTTCTATTAATTTGTTGTTCTTCTAAGAGCTGCCAATACAAACGATAATTTTTGTTGTTTTTCTAAGACCTAGGGTTGCCGATGTGCAGAAAAGTATTAAGTTGCAATCTAAACGTGTCGCAATACTTTCTATTTATCTTTTCTTTTACGAATAAATTTAAAAGCTTCATAAAAATAGAAATAAAAATTCTAAAATATCGTTGGCAAAATTGGAGGGCTAAATACCAGTATTTGCGACATAAATATTCTTTGTTTGTAAAAAAAATATTCAAATTAAATTATGCTAAATATTTTAATGCTTTTGATCTTCTTATATTTGTGAAGCGGTTTGTTTGTGTTTTACTTAAAGGCAAATTATTTTGATTTATATTTACATAATTTAGTTTTTTTTTTGCAAGTAAAATATTTAGGTTAAAATGCCTTTTAAAAATAAAAGAGCTTTTGAGAATTTTTACAAGAGCATAGCTGGGCTTAAATAAAATTTCAAAGCAATACAAATGAAAATAGAATTATTTACTTTTATGAAATAAAGATTTTAATGAATATAAGTATTTTAAATAAATATTAAATTAACTACATACTCCAAATATTTTTTGTTTCTTTTTAGGTGAGTTTACAAGCAACATCAAACGAATTTCGTCATATATGTATGAAATGTGTATTCAAGTAACACAATGTTTTCTCCATACTTGATAGAACCAAATACTCGTATTTGTAAGGTAATCGTCAATATTACTAGCAAATATTTTGAACATTCTTTCTAGCTATGGACTATTTTTTTCTTAAATTAAATGTTTCCTGTGCAAGCAAAAGTCTCTGCAATCGTAATGGAGAAGCGATTGCTCAATTCACAAAATTTGTTAAGGCCTTTTTTGATTTATAAAAGCTTTACAAAAAAGATTTACATAAAAAATTTGTTTTATAAACCTTTTATAAAAAAAAAAATATTTTTTATGAATAAGGCAGTTAGAACAAAAAAAAGTTTGAAAAATATTTTTATTTAGAAAAATTGCATTTGAAATTGTCATTTCAAATACAACCTTAAGCCATACAACAAGGCTTGTGAATATAACAAATATATGTATGTACATTTTATTGAAAAATTCATTAAAAATTCAAATTAAAACCAAATTTCTACTGGATTGATTGGTAACCATTTCTTATACATATTGACAAAGCCCGAAAACTCTGTCATAAAGTCTTGAAGTTTTATGAAAATGCTTAGTGAAATCTGTGCCTTATTTTAATTTAAAAAACACATTTTACCATCGAATGACAGTTTAGTGGCTTAATAAGACGTTGCCCCAATGCCATACGGGATTACACTTATGCCCAATGCCGCAGTCTAAAATATCAATAGAAAGGTTACGGCAAGAAACTAGTCTGTTCTATATTGGGATCAAAGATGACTTAAATAAAAAGACTAAAGTTGAGTCCTCTTAGATCCCTATTTTATTTTAGGAAATCTCGAAAGCTTTTGCCGACATTAACACTGTGAAATTTAAAGTTCCGAATAATTAGAACAACCGATTCCAGCCATTTGCTGTTATAAGCAAAGTACAATTAAGGCAAAAGGTTTGCTGGAATGCAAGCAAGTGATGCTCCGCAAGAGCTGCTTGGATGAAAAAGTGGTTAAACACCTTCTCTGGGATTTTACGACCCTAAAGAAAGCAGGATAAGCTTAGATATACGGGCAATTGGAAGTGCCACTAATTGACCTTTTGGGGTTTATGAAAGACTGGTTCTCAAGAGATAAACTAAATTATTTGAAATTGGAATTTCTTTTTAGATCGAAATCAGGTAGGAATCCTAAAGGCTTTAGAGACTTGTAACACATCTGTTATCGTTTCTAAAAATTGATTTGTTAACTTTTAACATATTTTTTATTTCACTTAAATAAAAAACGTAATAATTCACACAAAGTTTTATTGAGAGCATAAAACGACAGAATGGAAATGCGGATTTTATTTTTTAAAGAGTATATCATCCAGATGTCTTCCGTCGCGTTGAACACACTGTGCAAAACGAAACCTTGTGTTCTGCGCCACACGCTGCAGTAAACTTGGTTCAACTGAGCTGATTTCTCGACGAATATTTGCTTTTAAAGCCACAAGAGATTGGGGATCGTCATTATAAACCCTCTCTTTGAGGTAGGCCGAAGCAGTTGCGCGGAATCTCTGCACGCCGAATACCGAACTTTTAACAAAATTGTCGACGAGCAATTACGTAGGAATCATTACTCTTAAAAAATGTCTCCACAGCGAATGCGCGATGCTCACTCGACCACTGCGACATCGTGACTAACAAATCCTCACAATCTATAATTCCAACAGTGCCACCCTCCCTCCGCACCGTTTATTGCTTTTTGAAGTAATCGTATTTAAAAATATAAATTTGTCACCAAACACCCTGTACATTGTAAGCTAAACCTTTTTAATCGCCAGATGGATGTCAGTCAATGAAAATATTTCTGTTGTTTTCCGTCCAAAAGATTATTTTTTTCCGCAATTTTTTTTATCAATTGGTATCTATTCTTATTCACTGGCATAAACATTATCAGCTGCTTCCGGTCATTTTAACTTGGCAGCACTAATTTTAGCGCAGCGAAAACAAGGTTGCATTTCATAAAACCTACTTAAGACCAATTAAAAAATGGTTTTAAGTTGGTTTTAACACAATCATTTTGTATGGTAGAACCAGGTTTTAACGTTAAAACCAAATTTTATTAAAACCATGTCAGTGTGAAAACACTATTAGCTTTAGTTCTTCACCACTTAACCTCTTAACCCTGCACACACAACCTTTGCGTAAACTTAATTAAATAATTAATATAAAATATGTATGTTAATTACTTTTCCCCAAAAAATAATTTCACTCTTTTTACAACAAGTACAATTTTTGGCATTTCGCTCTCATTAACCGTTGAGTTTAATTGTCCATACGCAAAATTAACAATAAATATCCTCTTTTAGCACAGAGCATTAAAGTGGGGTTCTCCCCGCACTTTCAACAAGTTTAACGTTATTCAACCACTTTACATTTTTGTACTCACTTTTGTTGCTTGTTTTCGAAACATTATTATAAAGAAAACAAGAAGAAGAAGGAAAACAAGCGAAAAACGAGTAAAAACAGTAAGTGGAAAAGAAAAATAAAATAATGCTAACCACCCTCTAAATATTTTTGTAAGTGGCGTAAATGTGCCGGGATCCGGGATGGTTGTCTGAACAGCTAAGCAAACAAGCGAACAAGCGAACCAACGAACGAACAACGTGTGTTCCCGCATAATTTTGCTCATGTGATTAAATTTATACAATGTTTTATATAAATTGTATGTACAATTTAGCTGATGGTGGCTGGAAAGTTAATACAAACGCCGAAGGGGGGGGGGGCGGAGTAGCGTGTAAAGTCAGACAGACGTTGGGTTAAGTGAGTAAGATGATATTTAAGTTGGATAGTGACTGTGTATGTACGAGTATGTATGTAAGCTTAGATTTCCATGTTTGGTTGGTGTTAATATTACGAGTATAATTCTTCTTTTAAGTGCAGATTATTATAACCCCTTCTTTCTACTGTTAAAAAAAAGAGAACATTGCCAAACGGGGTCAATAACCACAAGTCACATACAGTATTCTTTTTTTTATTTTATTTTTTATGAAAACATTGGGGCATAAGTATTCGTTAAGTATATAAATACAGTATGACAAAGTATGCATCATACACATTTTTTTTCGGGTGGTTAATAACAATAAAGTTGGTCTTTATATAGAATGCCACAAGTTTAGGTGAATTGCCATAACTTACCTTACTTATAAACGCCAGAAGCCCAATGAATAAGAAGGTGTTGGTTTCATTCTGGCTTTTTCCTGTTGATTACTTATATGTAAATCACACCGTGCAAAGACAGCCTGGGTCTATTAAGTGATTCTGGCAGAGGAGATAAAACAATTTCAGAAATACAATTTATTGTAGCTATGCTATTTATGGGGTGATTTTCATAACAAAACACAGCCGATCGGCTGTAAACTAGCAAACAGCCGCCGCCGGCCACAAACAATACATTAATTTAATCGTACGCCGCTAGAAAAGAAAATAATGGGAAATAAATGGAAACGTTTTGAAATATTTGCAGAGAATTTGACATCATATAATATAATTTTATTGCATTGTTATTTAACACATTAAGTTTGTTTTATATAACCAAGCAGCATAGCTACAACCGGGTGCCCTAAGGCACCTCTGTTCTTTTTTTTTTATTTCCACTAATTTTGATTCGCTGAGGAAGAAGTGTTTGGCCACAGTGAAAATTTTTATAAGAAAAACCCCCTTAATTTCAATACAAAATGCGTACCAAATAAAAGATGAAATATCGCATGTGATATTTTTTAAAAACCTATTTAAATCAATAAATTTATCTTCACACACATGCATTTCTTGTGAAATGTTGTCTGTGCCTGGAGCGTTATTATTGTTCAGTGCTTCTATTGCCTTCATTAGTTAAAGTACTGGGAGGCTCTGCGTTGGAATTTTCTGGCGAGATGTGCTTGACAATTAAATGTATTTATAGGGAGCTGCGCAGATATTGAGAGCATTTTGGAGTACTATTCGTTCCAAAACGCCAATTGGTCTTGTTTTAAAGTCATTATTTCGCCAACGCTGTTCCTTAGGGTTGTTCAGTTTCAGGTTTCTGTCACAGTCTGCGCTTGCTTCGCCAATCTATCTGCGCATGCTCTTTTGTCCAGATCACTGTGTTTTCACGCAATACCAGGTTTTAGACCCGAGGGTGTATAACGGCTTGAAATCTTAAAATTCCAACATTATCTTAGGACTGGAGGCATTTGTTCTTTTAATAGTAATTTAGGATGAAGCATATCGTTTCTGCTTTGATTCTATAATGTTTTCCTGTGATAACGCCTAAATAACATCGCAACATCTGCCAAGAGCGCCCTCTGGGCCAGTAGGCAATGTATTAGTCTAGTAGTCGTAGGGTCGCAGGTTCCATTCCTACCGGAGACTGTGTGTTTTTGAAGACAAGCCAAAGTAGCTTCGCAGTTTTTGTTTGTTTGTTGTCTTGTCTAACAATGAAACCACGATTTTTTATATGTTGAGAGAATTTCTTTATTTTCTGGATACAAAGGAAAAAAGGTATTTTAACAATTGCCAAAGGTAAATGTTGTGTGTATATCATGTGAAGGCAAAGTTAGTGAGTCTAACATTGAAAATTTCAATAGTCGGCTATAGATGGTCAAAGCCGACAAACATAGCGGCGGCAGGCGGACATCAAGGAGCCACTCATAACAGGTGTCTAAACGGCTTATTTATGTTGATGTTGTTTACACGTACAGTCAGGGAAAAGTTGCAACTTAAAAATAAGAACGCGTAACATTAATTCAATAATTTTTACTATAATAGAAAATGTATATTAAAATACCTAAAAATAAATAAAATTAATAAATAAATACCATAAATTAATATATTTTCATATTGAAATAAGAAATTGCAACATGACTAGACTATCGTTAATGATTCTTATTAATTCAATATGGTTTTTATTGATTTTAAGATGTTTTTTCTCTGGGTGTATAAATTTCACCCGACATGAACAGTTTTTAAAAAAAAATACTCTTTATGCAGGCCAAAAATCGCAGCTGTTTTTACGGCTTCACCATCTTACATATCGTTACCTTAATATAGAAAAGGACTAACTCATAATTTTATTTCAATTTGAGTTTTTTCTTTTGCAAATTTCAATATATTAGAAGTTCAGTTATCGAAATAAGCAAAAAACTCGATTTGAAAAAATAATGAGTTAGGGCGTTTTCATATTAAGGTAACGATATGTATGTATCGGCCAGGTTCTGAAAACCATTTCGTTTTGAAACCGACAAAGTTCAGAAGAAAAAAACAACAAGAAAGCTCACTTTTTGCAGCTTTTTATTTTGTTTTAAGATTTCATATGCTTGAGATATTTTATCCGAACTTAATTTCATTTGATAAAGAGAACACTGTTTCCGTTTTTGAAACTTTGCGATTTCAAAACGAAATGGTTTTCAGGAGTTGGCCATATATGTCCAATTTATTTTTGGTTCTCCTGTCATTACTCAGTCATTGCTCTTTTTTTCCAATGGAAAACATGATGATTTGGCGCGATTGTAGATGTTTTAATAACCAAATCAAGTAAAAAAAATTAAATAAATAAAATTAAACTAAAATATAAAAAATTAATGATTGAAAATGCTTTAAAGCGTATTGGGAGGAGAAACAAACGTTCTTTCAAATGTCAAAATACTTGCAAATATCTAAAATATAAAAGTATACTCGTATATTCTCTTTAGCAACTGACTTGAGTTAATTTTAGCTGTTTGCAAGGAAATGTTCTTTCCACACCTCATTCCAATAAAACTCCATTTGTTATAACACGAAGCACGAGTGTTGAATATAAAACATAAAAGAGGGTATTAAATGAAAGAAAAATTACTGCGATTAAAATACGGGTTGAAATCATTGTGTACGTGTGTATGTATGTATTGTTGCACTGGTGTGCAGCAATTAAACGATTTGTTTGCTGAAATAATGTTTATGTTTGTTTTATGGTTGCTTGTATGTACGAGTATGTTCACGTAAGTTATTTTTAACAAACAGTGAAGTAAATTGTTCGAGATTAGTCTGAAATGCAAGGGTGATTGGGAATGTATCACAACATGTGTATTTCTAGGTACGATAATCTATAGATTATCACTATTGAGTAAAGCATACAAACAATAGGGATTTTTGATTAACAAGGACTTTACTCTTTCAATATAGCTCAGCATATATTTTATAACTGAAGTAAGAATATTTTTAACTTGCTTATGATTCCTTCAAAAATGCCAGCATAATATTGCTAAATCACAACAACAATTTGCACTGGCATAAAGTAACCAATCCATATTGGTTAGATTAACCAGACAAAAAGTTTGTTAATTTAAATTCCAACAAGTACATATTTTTGTTGTTGTTATTTTTCCATTTACTGCAATATTTTAGGCATTAAACACTTTAAACCATATTATTTATTTTAAAATTTAATATTTTATATAAATTGCAAATATTTGTATTTGGTTCAAATAATTTAATTGTAAACATAAATTAAATGCCAAAACATATTTTATATTAACACCTACGGGAGGAAGGAAAAATCAAAAACTATTAGATACACACTCTCATTAACAATTAGACACCCAACGAAATACATTAAGAACACAAACAACAACAGCAACAACAGCAATAGGCAGGTGTTAAATAAAAACAAAAAAAAGTATACATAAAAATGCAAAAAACATGCGGACACGCATAAAAAAATAAAATAAATGCGAAACGGAAATATGCCTACCACAGCTATTAATATTGTCCAGGAAAACAACAACCACTACATATATC
This sequence comes from Nowickia ferox, assembly GCA_936439885.1. Classification (NCBI taxonomy): domain Eukaryota; kingdom Metazoa; phylum Arthropoda; class Insecta; order Diptera; family Tachinidae; genus Nowickia; species Nowickia ferox. The sequence goes on along the minus strand of OW387027.1, from coordinate 8,315,093 downwards.
ATGCATATTGTTCCATTTCATTTACATATGTACTTAAATTTATTACAAAAGCAACAATAACAACAACAATAACAACAACAACATCTATAATAAAAACAAAAACTTTTAATAGTAGCAGCAGCAAATGTGTCACTGCCATTACAAAAGTGTTTTGTAAATTTCCTACATCGATGTCATATGAAGCACAGTGGCGCTTGAGGCAAAAATAGAGCTAACAAATCTGTATCTTCTGAACTGGTGATCCCATACGAGACGAATGTTGCCATGTACTGCGTAATCGTTTATCATGTTCTTGCAATCTAAAACGGTTCTTGAGTTTACTCTTTCGGTTGTCGGTAAATATATTGACCTCTGTGGGCCTAATATTTACACTGATCCATTTTATAACCTCCGTGATCGCACGAACCTTCGCCTGGAAGATTGTATTATGGTTAAACAAGCGGAAGTAAATCCCGTTCTCCGGTGCTTCTATGAAGAAACCTAGGCCCGTTCGTTCCCCTAGCTTCGAGCCATCCATGTAGCAGCAAACCCCCATGGGTGTTTGTTCTAGGATTCGATAGACCCAGGAGTGTCTTTCTGGTATCAATTTCTCGTTTTGAGTTGTAGCCCTAGTCTCACGTACCCGGTTGGACATTTCCAAAGTCTGGTCATATCCGGTCAGTGACGTCAATATGTTCTGATGGTGTGGTACATATGTTGTCTTGTCCGTTCCATTCCCCCATCGCTTGTAGACGTTTTGTAGCAAGAGCTGCTTCGTATCTAATACGAATGTCTATACGTTGGACATAAAGAATGGTATCCAATGCCCTGGTGGATGTTTTTCTCATAGCACCTCTTATTCCTAGGCAGCACATTCGCTGAACCTTCTCCACAATTTTAGTGTTGCACTTCCTATCTGTTGACCTCCATCATACTACCGATGCGTATGTTAGAATTGGTCTGATAACACTCTTATAGAGCCACTGCGTTGCAATAGGGCTAAGTTCCCATCTGGACCCAGCACGAGTTAGCCTTCTTGACACTTTCACTGATCACTCCTAAATATTGAATCCTATCGGATAAGGTAATGGTCTTTCCCTGGAAACTAAGTTCAATATACTAAGCCACAGATGAAAAAGAAATCAAAGCCTGCATGGAGGACATCGAGACAATGAATGGAGTATCTTATTTGTCATTGTCTAGCTTTTGCCCAGCTGCGATCCCGTTATTTTGGGGATGACACCTTAGCCAACATTATCCACCTTAGAGGTATTAACTGGAAAACTTTGAGGGACTACGTTAACGATACTGAGTTCCTATAAAGGTGGTGTTCGTTTTTAATTCACATGAGAGCACACAACAGGCATATACTGGCTTATGTGTATGTCACCGGACATGGCTCCTCTTTTCAATCTAACCTAACTTATCTGATTGTGTGTCTTGTCAGAGGCATCAGGAAAATGTTTGTGTGTTGTAGATATGCTTAGTTAGCTTCTCCAAACAAGATTTGATTTAAATATTATTAAGATACGTACTAAATAAATACCATAATGAATTAAATTTTAATTCAGCATTCTATAATTGTAACATTTAACACGAAATTTATTTGAAATTTAAACTGCGAAGCTACTTTGGCTTCTCTGCAAATTTTTTATTCTATACGTAATGGCAAAAACACAAGTAGAAAGCAAACATCTGTTGAGGATTAACATGCCTACGTTATTCGTTGACTTCCTGCGGCAGAGCAATTTCATGAAAGCTGTGGTCGTGTCGGCCCTTGAAAATAAGCGGCATTCAAAGTATAGGGTGTTTTTTAGGTATAGAACTTCGAATTGAAATAAAACAAGAAAATCGTTTTAATGTCCATCAATTTGGCTTTATTGGAAGGATAATTTTATGCCATTAACGTTTAAATATGATTTCGGGCATGTGGCCGCCGCGGCTGGCTCGAATAAAGCCAATTCTACAGGTCCAATTTTCAACCACTTTTTCGAGCATATGGGGCCGTATGTTGGCAATAACGCCACGAATGTTGGCTTCCAAGTCCCCTAACGTTTCTGGTTTGTTGGCGTAGACGAGCGACTTCACATATCCCCAAAGAAAATAATCCAATGGTGTCAAATCACACGATCTTGGTGGCCAATTGACCGGTTAACCGAATTAATTGCTCTGATGGACGATTATGTCGACCATAAATGGACGGAGCTTGCGGTAAACTTCGCGAACTGAACCATTATTTTCGAAATAAATTTGCACGATTTGCAAGCGTTGTTCTTTTGTCAACCTGTTCATGATGAAATGGCAAACCAAACTAAATATTAATCACTTGACAGCTGACAAAATGGCCGCCAGTTAAAAAAGTGATGCCAACTTAAAGTTCTATACCTCAATAAAAAACACCCTATAGTTGATTTAAATAAGAACAAAAAAAAAGAAAATACAATAGTTTCGTTTATTTTCAGACAGGGCTTACAGGAAAAATTATTCAATACGATAAGCATATTCAATATTTATAGCCGATTTAAGACGAAGACATATAACATAAACGACGGCACTGCAACGGCGTCGAAACAGACGACTTGTTAGTTTGTTTATTAGTTGATTTTGTAATAATGCAACTCTGATCAGATGAAAAGTATTATCGTTTAGAAAAATTTCAAAAAATGGTCAAGTCTTATGGTATGTCAAATTTTTATCGTATTATCTACCATTCGTCATGACATTTTGCATTCACAATATCGCACTTGCACGTATTACTTGAATTTTTGACATGTCTTAATACAAAGTATAATAGTCTGAGTGGCCCTTTAGTTTTATTATTCAGCGAGAAAGATTTTCGTTGAATACTCTAAACTTCCACACTAAAAAGTTAGTAATTTTATTAAGCGTATTAGGCCGGGTTTCCATCGGTGTGCCATGTGCCACACATGAGTAAAACTAACGTAACCACTAATTACTAATGAAAAACTGTTTGATTCAGACACGTATTTATTAAGTTAAACAGTTTCATACATAACTAATAGACAATTTTATAGAATCGAACATGATTGGAAACAGTTTAAATCAATAAATACATGTCTGAATCAAACAGTTTTTCATTAGTAATTAGTGGTTACGTTATTTTTACTCTTTTGTGGCACATGGCACACCAATGGAAACCCGGCCTTAGTTTGTAGTGGTTTTTGTTGTTGTTGTTGTTGGCGTTGTCAGTAACAAACTGCCTTTAAACTTGGAATACTTATACTAATTTTATTCTAAACCAAATGAGAATTATATTATGCATTATAGCACACACTGAGTTCACTATAAGACAGCGAAAACACTTCTCATTTGAACATTTGAAAGTTGTTAATATGACTTTTTTAGAAGTCACAACCATGCAATGGACTTTGATTTTAAAAAGCAACGAAATCTTCCTTTAAAAATTTGCCGTATTTGTTACTTGGTTTTTTTTCGCAAAAATTTCCTACTGTGTTGATTGATATGAAAATTATTATTATTATATTTTTAATTTATCTGCACCACATCTGTGCAGTGCATTACTACTAATTAAAGCTATTATGGCCACATTGTAGAATAAATTATTATATTCAATTCTGTCATACGGAAATACGGAGAATTGAAATTATTTAATTTTTTTTCCACAAGTAATTCCTTGCATAAATTTTGTAGAAACGAAATGAATTTAAAATATTATAAAACTGTGACAGATAACTACAATACAATAAATTTAAATTGAAAAATGTATTCTATACAAATTAATTTAATTGTGTTTGATGCTATTCGAAAAGCGATGTGTCATTTCTTTTAGCAAGATGTTTTTTTTTTTTTTTTTTTAACAGAAGTAAGAGGTTCTCAATTCGATTGTATTTTTTGGTTTAGCACTTCAGAATTCCGTTATTTGTAAAGTGATTTAAAAAATTTTAAATTTTAAATTTTTTTGTTATAGAAGGTATAGCTTTCAAGCTACATAGTTAGGTCTCGTATACAAAACACTGCACGGGGCCCTGTCCATTTAAATTTAATAAGATATTTAAGCGATTCCAATGAAATTTTTCACGTGCTTTGTTTTTTGGCGTTTGCAAAAGTTTAGGAGGTCACGCCCATTTTATTTTTGTATTATATTATACATTACTCATGCTATGTGATATTTCATGTCGCATTTTTCTTGCTACACCAACCAACATCCTCCAAAATAACTTGTGGACTCTTAAGTATGGCACTTCATAGATATTTTTTATTGTATGTATTCATTCTTATTGTGTCATTTTAATAAATATAATGAACTTTAATTCAAGCATTTGCCTGTCAACGCCCATTTAATGGACATTAACAGCTTAAGAAATGATAATAATAAAAATTAAAATGAGAAAAAAAACATAATATACTACACACGAAAAAAGTATACAATTGAAATTAAAAATAAATTGCACAACACACAACATTTTACATTCCATTCCATTCATGTGGCAATAAATAACATATAAATACAAATAAAATTCTTAACAATTAAGATGAACTGAGAAAAAATAAAGAAAAAAAAAATATGTAATATGAAAATAAATTAAATTAAATATTCAAGTGCATTAAAACAGAAAATAAAACTTAAACCTCTCAAGCGAACACCGAGCGGCTTGACGGTATCTGCTGCAATATTGCGTGTGTGTGTGTGTGTGTGTTTGTGTTTGTGTGGCTGTATGTGTGTGTGTGAGTGCGTGTTCTTAACTTGAGCCATTGCCGGTCATACACTTCTCCATTCATACTTTATCTTACATATATTCATATGTACACTGAAAAAAAACTTGTAGCATTTGTATGCAAACTTTCATTTTTATTTAACGCAATATTTCTTTATTTCGCACTACGAAATTTACAAAAGTCTTGTGTGCAAAAATTAAATAATTAATAAAAAATATTTCATTCTATAAGAATTGAAAAATACTGAGCTTAAACCCGATTAAGAAATTATTCCTGATTAAAATTCATTCTACTGTTTAAGGCGTGAATTCACGTCCTTTGGACTTAAACCCAAGGACAAGCACAAACTGAGCTGTTGCCCTCCTAAATATTTATGTCGAAGTTAGTTTATTTTTTCCAGGGCTCGGACTTCCATTCAAATCTAAATCTAAACAAATGCACCTAAAAATGGTGTTACGTATACAAATATTTTTTATTATTTTTAGTTAATTTTAATTATTATTGTTCGAACTTCATTTGTTTCTATATTTTATGATTTTATCAGGCTAAAGTTCATATCGCTTTTTAAGCCAAAATTCTTTTTTATATTTCAAAAAAAAAAAAAAACAAAGTCCGTACGGGCGCTTGGCGATTTGTTCGGTTTTTGACGATTTTTTCGGTCACTGGCGATATTTTTAGTTTTCAAGTTTTTTTTCGTTTTGGCGATTTTTTCGGTTTTCGGCGATTTTTAAATTTTTGCCGATCTTTTAACTTTTAGTGCTTTTTTTTTGCATTTTAGCGATTTATTTTAGTTTTTGTAATATTTTTTATTTAAGTGCTTTTTCATTTCGAGGATTTTTCTTTTCGGCATTTTTTTTTTAATCTTGAGAGAGAGACCTGCTCTATAAACGTTGGAAACTCTACAAAACACATGACTTACTTAGTGAATATCGTTCAGCAAGAAGAGCAGTTGTGTCAAAAATAAAAAAAGGATAAGTCAATCTTTTATGAGAATAAGTTTCAACACTAAGCAACAAACATGGAAGCAGATTCGTGAGATTGGTACAATTGGCGAATACGGGCACGATCAATGTTAATGATTTAAATAATGCATTTGCTAATGTTCCTCAATTGCCCATTCAAATTGATTTTTATGAAAACAACGTTTCACTCAGTAACGTAAACCAATTTAATTTTAGTGCTTCAGTTTGGTCGATACTGTTAAAGGATTTTTAGCTGTTAAGTCCAATGCAGTCGGTCTAGATAACATTCAGCCTCGCTTTATTAAATTGATTCTCTCATAGATAATTCGTTATGTTAAGCATATTTTTAAGACGGCTGTTACGTCAAGTATGTTTCCATCTGGACGGAAGTGTGCGAAAATTATACCTGTGCCAAAAAATGATAAGGAATATAAACCAATTTCGATTCCACCCTACCTGTCTAAGGTCTTTGAACGCCTCCTGCATACAGAGATTTCCAAACATGTTTTTGTTAATATTCTTCTCAGCGATCGTCAAGCTGGATTTAGGCCTCAACATAGCTGTACCAGAATAACATTTTTGATATTACTAGATCACTCGAAGGCCTTTTACTCTGTTGAACATTAAATGCTTATTATGAAAATCTCGAAAATGTTTCACTTTTCAGATACTGCTGTAAAACCAATGGCTTCTTATCTTTGTAGTAGAAATACAGGCACTGTCTCTAGAACATTGACGACATTGAGAGGTATTCCTCAGGGTTCTATTCTTGGCCCACTTCTGTACTCGTTGTATGTAGCAGAACATCAATTCGCACTGTGGTTAATAAACTTAACATTGATGTTGATAGGATCTTTCGCTGAGCCTCTGTCGAATGGATTAACCCAGTCAAGTCTAAATGCTTAATTATCGGTGCAAATAACAGCGAAATAACTAATCACTGGCGTTGGCTGAAGTAGTTAGCACGTTGACTACAAAACCGAAGGTCCTGGGTTCTAGCCCGGTCTCTGACAGTCATTAAAAAATAACAACACCACGCATTTTTCTGATGTGCATTAGTGTCCTTTGTATCAGTTGTTGTGGGAAAAGTTCTAGTGATGCAGGCATAAGGCACTGGTCACTAAAAACTACACCGACTTCATCAGATACTAATCCTAATGTAACATCAGAGCGCCCTCCTTGGTTGTGTAGCAGAATCATTGGCGAACACACAGCTTCAAAATTTAATACGCCTCATTTAACACCAGAAGGCGCTGCAACACTGCATTATCAAAAAGCGTGCAAAAAAGAGCAGAGTTGTAAAAGAATGAAGCTTTCCTCCTCCATCTCTTCCTTCATCACCTGTCTACTCTATCACTATCTCTTCCCTATCATCCTCTCTGACTATCTTCTCTTCAACTAACAGGCAGCACAAAGGGATCATTGTATTGGACCCAAGTGAGCTGGACTCTAAATTTCACCCTTCCTTACCAGCAGCCTGCTAACCTAACCTAACCTAACCTAACTAATCACCCAAATTTATATCTCAATGGCAAGCAAATTGAAGTGGTACACATCACTAATTCTAATTGCAACCTTACTTGGTTGGATCATATCTACCAGGTGTGTGGAAGAACATATGCTATGTCTAGAAGCCTTTGGTGTAGTCAGCAGTCAGTCTTTTTACATAAAATTATAATTACAAAAGAAACCCAAACATCTCTACAACAAGCTGACATTGACATTTATATACCCACTATTTATCTCTGGAACCATCTTCGCCCTGTTATATAATTCACCAGAAGCGCAATAAATTAAAAAAAATTGCTGATGAATCACGACTGCTCATGACTCCGCGACATTTAGGTCATATACATATAAAGTTAATTAATGATTTATTTTAAATTTTTTACAACAACCCTCGTTATGTTAAATTTTGCACTTAATTAGGTTTTTAATTTTTAGTTTATTTATTTATTATTTCTACAAAATGTTCATATATGTAACTTATCTGATTCTAATGCTGTAATTTAAAAGATACTGTATCCTGTTGCATTAGGAACACAGAAGATAATAGACAAGAATTATTTTCAACAAAACCATGTTATTGAAAACAAATTTTAATTTCAATAATATTTTTCATTAACTCAATAGCATATTTTATCAATACGTGCGGTATTTTAAAATATCATTTAATTTAATTTGTTTGTGTTGGTGTTAATCTTGCTTGTTGATTGACCCAATGCGGTGATCTCTGCTATTGTTGTTGTTTATTTTGATTGCTCGTGTTGTATACTTGTGAATTCCGACAAACAGCCGAAAAACGTCGTGGCTTGTTTTTTTACTCAACAAAGTTGTTTTTAAATTACATATACCATAACGCAAAAGCGCACCTGTAGAAGAAACATAGGAAATCATGGTTTGCGTGTTTTCATTATTTGCGTATCCAATAACGATTTGCTCTTTAGCCTATTAGTCAATAAGTTGCCGGTTCGACTCATTCCAAACACATTTAATTTTAATCGCAGCCACAAAAAAAAGGGATTGAAAAATGTGACATTCATCCACACACACAATAACAATCAGGGGTGTTCTGCAAACCGCGCGATTTGAAATCGTGCTATTTCAAAAACGAAAAACAGTGATCTGCTGATCGGACGACTTAGCGCATTCGCATGTCAGTTCGTATAAAATATCTTAAACATCTAAAATATTAAAACCAATTAAAAAGCTGCAACAAGTCACCTTTTTAATTAAGTTCTTTCCTGGAAATTGGGCGATTTCAAAACGTGCGGTTTACAGAACACCCCTGCATTATCACTGAAAATAAAATTTCAGTCAACAAACAATTTTTTTCTTTGATTCATTAAATTTCTTTATTGAATTTATTTTCAATAAACGTGCATACAATTTTATTTATCAATAATGCAAAAATCGTCATCACCGAAAATTCCAAAAAAAATTTTTATTGAATCAACGATTTTCGTATTCAAATATAAAAATCATTTTTTTCTGTGAAGGCAAATAATAAATACAAAAACAAAATTAAGATATACGAATTTTATTCATTTTATATTTTACGATATGAAAATATATACGAGTATGTCTCCAAAAAAAAAAAACAAATTTTTAAATTGAACTCAATTATTCAGCCTTATCATGAATTCCACATGTGAAAATTTCCGAATAAAATTTTTCGTTCACAAGGATTTTATTTTCGTTTAATCAATTCCAATAAATAAATAGTAAACTTCAACCCAAAAGATTTTTGAAATAAGCTAGAAAAGTCCGTTTGCTTATGTAAGACTCTTAATACGTTATTGAGAATCACAATATACAAACGTAATGAGTTTAAAAGCCTCCAACAAAAATCTTTACAAAAACAAGCATCTTGATTCGATTTTGCGTCTATTTGATTTTAATTTTTTTGTGCTTCTGAAAATTTTTGTTTGTTTAAAAAAATAAAGTAAAATAAAATTAAATAAAAAACTTTGATTTGAACATCATTTAAATTAGTACTTAAACGAAATACCATAGATTGAGTATATTCACATTCGCTTGGCGCGGATTTTGTATAAACATATTTAATTCTTTCCGTATCAGGCTGATTATAATGATTTCAAGTTTGTGTTCACTAAAACAACAGCACAAACAAAAAAAAATAGAGAAATAAATAATTACATACAATTAAGTATTCTTGTTTTAAATTGATGCACAATTGACTCATTGTCCAGCTGTTCGTACTCGCATTTATCTGAACGTAAGCAAATAGTTCCTGGCCCTGAGCAGAACGAGGAGAATCGCCTGTCTGACAATTTAGTCATGTGTGAAATATTAATTCTCATATTTTTAAATAATTTTTTATTTCATCTTGAAATCTATACTTGATGGCTTCTTTGTACACAAAAAAAAAAACACAATAACGAAGTTTGTAATTAAACAATCCATAATTTTAATTGTTACATTAAACAGATCACAGATAATCAGATACAAAGTAAACTCAGTTCGAGTAATTTTCTTTCCTTTCCTTTTCAATTCAATACAATTCGTTTCATATGCTTACAAATTCACTCGATATATGTAGGTAACATGTGTTTAAACACACGTACTCACTTACATATCGTCACCTAAAATCCAAAAGGCCGTAAGTACACTTTTTACTTCTTTACAGGAGAAGCAAAAAAAAAATTAATAAATTTAAGAATATTTATTTGTTAGAAGCCAAATTGTATAATGAATAAAATCCGTATTTTTGAACATATGTGAGTAAAATTTTAAGGACAAATGTATTTTGGTTAATCACATCATAATAAAACAAAAAGTTTAATTTAAATTTTTTGGCTGTTACGGCCTTTTGGACTTTAGGTGACGATATGTGCATACCCACATGACCACATCTCTCTAGCAAACATATGCAAATGCGTTATTGCTTGCAACTTGAGGTTGCTTGGAAATCAAGCTCGTACCAAAAATATGCACTAACAAATCGATGCCAACATCCATAAAAAGTTCAGAATCGTATAAATTAGTGTTGAGCGGTACTGTGATTTCTTAATAATGTTGCTCCTTGTGAACGTCATTTCTAAATCGCTGTTCTTTTAAACTGTGACTGTGATCACAGTTTAGCAGTACATTTTTTGCTTGTAACAGTTCTGTTATTTCGAAAAAATCTAATAAGAGCAGCAGTGAAATTAAACAGTGACTGTGATCATGGTTTAACACATTTCAGTTCTTCTGCTTTAAAAGTATTTATTAGAATTTTTGTATTTTGATAAATACTAATATTGAGCATTGTCGTATAAGAGGCAGAGAGACAGTAAAATTTTCAATACAAAAATGTGGGAGCTTTACTTAGTTGCCAGAAAAGACGATTTGACACGATTTTTTCTCGACACAAACGGTGAAGGTATAAAAAAAAATTCATGTGGTAGCTTTGTTTGCTGTAAAGTAAGCATACAAGAACATTTACAGTTTGTATGAAAGAACTATATTTCCAAAACCTTTTACTTGATACATTCAGCCACAGTTGTGATAAGTGATTTTTCAATCGCTGTGAAAAAGTAACGGGTTTCGAAAAATCGCTCATCTCTAGTATAAATATCTTATCTCCGCGTTAATACGACGGTTGCGGTTTCCCTGTTGATGACTATTAGCAGCTCCTTGCTACATAATCACTGGCTCTTAGGAAATAGTAAGAGCTTGTCAAATGTATTCAATTGCTTTCGATAATGCTGGCGTATAATTTGGAATGTCGCCTAGGAAACCTAAACTATACGGCATAAATCGTTTCACATTTGACAAAACGTTGAAAACTTTCTAACACACACAAACATAATACTGGTCAACTGGGTGAAGTTGGTATATTTAATTTTAGAAAACCATAAGAAAATTATTTAAGTATTCTTAATTAGTTTTAAATAGTCTATAGTAATTGTAAAAAAAAACTAGCAAATATTTTTTAAGAGTTTATTTTACGAATACATGTGTCGAACCGTTTGTGGGTACATACAACCGTCTTTATTTTCTTCACATATCCGTCGGTATGTTTGTTTAACTATGCTTCTATGTTTTGTTCTTTGCATACTTAACTGCAAAGAGATACGAGTACATTTTGAATTGGATTGCATTTTTTAGCTTTACCTAATGGTTTAAATTTTTTTTCCTCATGTTCATATAAAATTTTTTATTGAAAGATTTTTTTTGTTGTATTTGTACTTTAAATTCATTATCATATCTCGTAGCACAGAACTGAATTACATACATACATATGTATATGTACATATCGATCATTTACTCAAAGAACATCATAACTCAAAAAATTGTATTTTTGAGCTAATGATGCAAAATTATTACTCATATATTTCGCACAAATATCTTGTTTACTCAAGTCTTGAAATCAAAATAAATTGAAAACTTTAAACTTGTTTTCTGGCAAACTAGTTTTTTTGAGTTATGGCGTTGTTTGAGTAAATGAGCGATATGTATGTAAGTAAAGGGTCCGCCATCTAACGTTTGTTTTTCAACTAGTGCTTATTTCGTGAATGGTAACACTTAGCTCATGTCTGATTTGACAGGTAATTAGTTTTAAAACGAGTCACTGTTTGGTGCGGATTTTCGTCCAGAGGCATAATTGGGCCATTTTTTTCGAAAATGAGCAGTCAATGGCGATCGTTATCGGGCCATGTTGAACGAATTTTTGTTCACAAAAATTGAAGAGGAGGATATTGGCAAAATTTGGTTTCAACAGGACGGCGCTACGTGCCACACAGCCGAAGCTACACTCGATGTTTTGCGCTCTGTTTTTTTGGTCACCTCGGAGCTGCGATATGACACCGTTGGACTATTATTTGTTGGGTGCCGTCAAAGATAAGTGTTACGCCGACAAGCCAGAGACAATTGACGCTTTAAAGGACAATATTCGTCAAGCCATTGGTGAAATACAGCTGCACACAATCGATAATGTGCTTAAAAATTGGACTGATCGCGTAGGCTACTGCATGGCCAGCCGAGGCAGCCATTTGTATGAAATTATTTTTCATTATTAAACGGAAGGATTGTACTTGCAAATAAAAAAAGAAATTTGAGAAAATATTCAGTAGTTTTTTTATAGCATTTTCAAAAAAAAAGTTATCTGGCGGACCCTTTATGTATGTACAAGTATTATTTGAGAAGCTGTACAGGTTTTTACGAATTGCTTCAGCTTGGCAAAAATTGATTTTGAAGTGCATTGTGATTGATTTTTAATTCTTTAATTCTATTTCCAAACATGATACAAAACAGAACTTTTCATACCAAACATAATGTGAATCGAATGAGAATTATAAGTTATAATATGATGACAACATTTCGTATGTTGTAGTTCGAGCAAAAAATGCACTTCACTGGAAAGTAATGTACAAAAACATCATATAATTGGCAACGGCCCTAATCAATTTATGTACCTAGAATACTTAATACTTATAGGAAAGTATGCATACATGTATGTTTGTATGTAAACATATAAGCATAAATGAAAACAATATGTCTGAATTCAGCAGCATGTGCACTAGGTGAATAGTTGATTCAATAAGAGTTTTGATTAATTGGTTTCATACAGTTGAAGTTACATTTTGCATGATACTTTTTTTAAGCTTTTAATTTATTTCCTATTAATTTTTTTATAGTTCATTGGTGCGTTACTGTAAAAAGCAAAAATCTACTTAATAAATTATGGCTTCATCAATTAACTTGACTAAGAGATAAATAACAAAGTTTTCTAGTGTTTTTCATTATCAAATCATACAGTAAAAAATGTTTTTAAGGGTAATTGTTTTGAAATATCAAGCTATCCAAGCTCCAAGCTGATGAAGCGTACAACATTTTTCTCAAATATAACCTCTTAACTTTCCACCGTATGGTTTATTTTCATCGTCTCCCTAACGGGTGCAAATGTTTGTCATTTTGATGACTCTTATGCCGAGTACAGACTATGGCATTTTGTGACATCGCAATAGTATGTACCAGTGACAAGGCTTGTCATTTCTTTGGAGTGTGTGTGTATTTTGTTGTTGAAGTTGAAAGAAAAGGTATGATATTTTGCATTTTCACTTACGCAAGAGAATTAGCATCAAATATCGAATACCGCCAATGTGAAGGGCGTTGCATACATTTTTAAAATGACAACACAAGAAGTGTGAGATGTGTACTCAGCATTAAGTCAATCGATTTGTCTTAATCACGGGAGTGTGACTAAAGATATGACAGTAGTTAAAAATTCAATATGGCGACTAAAAGACGCCATTTTGTGAATACAAAAAAAATAAAAAGTCGGCGAACTATATCAAAATGGGTATCATTCGACAGGTATTTGAAAATTATCTTTAGATTTCTCTTATAATGTTTTATTTCGAATCACCATTTAGGATCTTTAACGGTCGCAGTCGGGGTTTTTTCTTTGAGTGAATTTTGCTCACGCGAAAAATTTCATAATTTTGTTGTGCATTACTTTTGTTTATGAGCACACATTTTACTTCATTTTGAACGTATGCAGCTAAAAAAAATTTAATTTAATAACGTTTCGCAAAAGTTTACTGATTTATTTTCTCTTTACAATAGAAGAACGCATTACTCACAATTGTAATTACAGAGCGTACCTGGATTCCGTAACTTTTTGCGAACCGAAAACCTCATATTTATCGATATACATCTTTATTTGTTTACGGTAGGGACAATGTGATACTGTATTTTTTTTTCGATAGTGTACATTTGTGTTTTACTCGTCATTTAATTGTATATCATGTGGCATCCCTGCATACTAAATGTCAAAATAAGCGAAAAGCACAAAGAAGATTTAAAGAAAAACTTCAAAAAAATTTAGCTTGTTATCTTACTTTATTTTTACTTCAACCGACAGCGAATATCGTTAAAATATGTTACTGGATAAATAAATCGATAATCGCATCGTAAAATTTGCCGCATGAAACGAGGGAATCGTAACAAAAAAAGTGTAAATTGAAACACAAAATGGCTTTTCTCACTTAGGTGTTTCTGTATTTTTAATTTGCGGGAACTATCTGTCATTTAATTAAATTTTCAGCAATTATTGGAAGGATGTGAGAAAAAGTGTAACAATATTTTGTGAAAGGTTTCTCGCAAGAACTGTCAAAACACCTCGCATTTGAAATTGGTGCGAGAGCAACCAAATGTGTACAAAAACATATGAATTTTTTAATTTGTGTTTAAAAATATGAAAAATAAACTAGTTGAAAAGATATGCAACGAATTGTTGGACTAAAATGTTATTAAAAAGTCGATGTTTACATATATTTAGAATTTTTTGTGTGTAATTTTCTTATATAGAGATAGTTGATAGAAAGAACTTATTTCAAATATTTTACATTCATTTTATATTCTTTTTCATTATTTTATTTTCTTTTTCTTGTAAATTATTTCTTGTTTGTTATTGAAATAATATATTTGTGACATTTTGTTTTCATTTGACACTCGATTACTGGAAATATTCCAGTAAAAACAGAATCAATGTTGTCTGTTTTCGCATTCAAATACAGAAACACTTTTTTCGCTCAAGTCGAGAAACGATGGAATTTTGTGTTTCATACTTCATGTGAGAAATTTTACGATGCAAGAAATACAGAAATGAGCTAAATGATTCAGTAACTTTTATCACGTTAATAATTCTGTTTTTGTCAATACATAATGAAAAATAAATAGACTTAACATTGCATTCTTTTCTACATCTGCCGTAACAAAATCAAATTACACCTTGGCAGATATTAATCATCAAGCTTGAAAAACTTTTATCATTTTGATAATTGCTTTCTTTTTAAGTCGTTAATCACAGCAAATTAATTGAAGTGTTAAACATCAAGGCCATGTGTGTCGGCATGCCAGCCTATGTGTTTTACTTCTTGGCATTATTATTTGTTGCATCTACAAGTATAATTACGTACATGTCTCGTATGTGTCAATAAGTGTTAAGCTTTCAGCGAAAATTCAACAAACAATAAAAACAAAGTGCAAATAAACAGGCACACAAGCAATCACTTCACTCGCTTGCACTTAATTTGTACATGAGTGTAAAATAATTTCAATATTTTCAATTACGAGTAGTTTACCTCCCAGGCAACAGCAACCCATGCATCCATTCACCTCCTTCCTCTCTTCCTTGATTTGTTTCGAAAACACTTTATTAATTCCAAATACAGCAGATAATTGATTGTTGGAAGCTCAAACTTATAATATAGTTGATGGGTTTTAAGAAAATCCCTGTAGGAAGCTTGAGGTTAAAGTGTCTACAAGTTGCTTAATATTTGCGTTAGTTGACTAGAACGAAATATACGCGCTCGACGGCGGCTACTGAGTATTTTTTATCCAAAGAGCATTTTTTTTCAATGACAAAAATCATTTTCTGGAGTGCAATTTCGCCAGTAGTACTGGTGGGAAAGTCAGTAGTTAATCTGTGGAAGAAAAAATGGTCTAATGGTATGAGATTTGAAGAAATTTTCAGATTCGTGTGAACTTTGGTAGATAATAAAGGGGAAAAAAAAATTACTCTTTTACTATAGACACTTCCTACAGGGAGAGATCTTTCTCTTGGTATATATGTGTGTGTGTGTGCTCATAATGCATGTATGATTGTACAGTGATGCTAACCTTATAATAATTACTGCATTTTACAGTAATCTAAGATAACGTAATGCTGTACAGTAACTTGGGTGAAAATACATTAATTACTTATGTAATATTTATACTGCCTTATTCATAAAAAATAATTCAGGTTTATTAAGCGCTTATTTGACATATTTCTATGGGAAATAAAAACATATTTAGCAGAATTTCGAAAGAAAATTGTTGACAGCACCGCATAATATTTTGTTATTAAGGTTGGTGCCTCTTCTGCTTGCCTGTGCAGGCAGGCATTTTTAGTTTGTCGGTGAGAGGGGATGAAAAGCTTGCGGGGTAAAATAAAAGGCAATTAAGGAAAATTCCAGGGTAATTTTGACTTTTCAATTTGCCGTTTTCGTACTCTCGCATTAAAAAAAAGTCTTAATGTAAATGTGCGTGAATTTCCGTAGGGGGTTTCAAAGAAAATTGTCAAAAGAAGGCAGGCTAAGAAGGAATAGTGTGAATAGGCACTAATGAGTTCTACCTGAAATTCTGATACATGCAGATTCCAATGTTTTAAAAAATATTACAGAAATCCAGGTTGGTAAATTTCTTTAGAATTTGACATTTATTTTTCGTTGCAACTCGATCTAAATGAGAAATAGTACAA
This sequence comes from Nowickia ferox, assembly GCA_936439885.1. Taxonomy (NCBI): domain Eukaryota; kingdom Metazoa; phylum Arthropoda; class Insecta; order Diptera; family Tachinidae; genus Nowickia; species Nowickia ferox. Next base: position 8,298,701 of record OW387027.1, on the reverse strand, counting down.
AAAAGTATCTTGGCCAAATAATTATCTAAACGTTACGAAGGCGGTCCCAAAACTAGATGACCTAACAAAGACAACACAAGAAATATGCGAAAAAAAAATATCCTTTTTACCCGACTGCGTGACGCAACGAGATTACATGTTGGCATTTCCACAGGAATGTCAACTTTTTATAGCGTGCGACAATAAGCAAATATGTTTGTTTTTTTTTTTTTTTCAAAGAAAACTAAACCTTTTTTTACTTCTTTAACGGGTATATTCTGTATTCCACGTGAAATTAAAACGTGCGAAATTGCCATAGAATTGTTGTTGAAAATGGGAATTTATAACAACAATGCTAAGGCAATTCCAAACGATTTAATTTCACTTGGAATACAGAACATACCCGATATTTGTGTAGGCTGTCAGCAGCTCTACATTAGGTAAAATTTTAAGAAAAATCGAGTCACTTTGTTTTGAAATACAAGCTTAATTGCTTGCTGTCGCATGTGACAAAAAAATTAAATTTCTCGTGGAAATGCCCATATTGTGTTTATCAGTGTATGTAATTTTTTTTAATAAGTTAAACCGATTGTAATGATTCTTACGTCAATCGATTTCTAAAGATATGGATAGTAAAAATTTTTATATGCCGGCAAACAGAAGCGATTTTGTGACTACTATATCAAAATGATGGGTATCATTCGAGAGGTATTCGAAACTCATCTTTCGGCTTCTCTCATGATTTTTAATATCGAATGACCAGCTGGGATCTTTAAAGGTTTAAAATTGGTCATAGTCGAACTGAAAAGTTAACATCACTATCACTATTTGTGCTTGAGTTTTGTGTATTTGTTTATACGTGTGTCATTTTCCTCTTTTATCTTTTGTTTTAAGCTCTTAATAACAATGGGCAGATTGTAACAATTGTTGAACATTGTTTATTGAACATTTGTAAATAATAGATTTTGTCTTGAACGATAAAAGATTAAAGCAGTAGCAGCAGTCAGTCGGCAGGCAGGCAGGCAGCAGCAGCAGCAGCTGCTTCCATTCATACAATTTTGGTTATATGGTTTCCGTTTGCTTTTACTCGTAAACATGAACACATCATAATGGAATTTTGATCTTAGTGTGAGCTCTTCTTGGTTCAAATTACTCGTACATGCATGAACTCTTAATTTTGTTAATGGATGCAGATTATAAGGTCTCAAGTTAAATTCTACATATACATAACACAGAGAGAACAATACGGAACGCACAAATAAATATTTGAAGAGCACAAATTATTGGAATTGTTGTGATAACAATTAAACAGGTCAATAAATATAAAAAAAATTCTTATGCATTATGAATTTTTGTTGTTGTTAATTTGCATACAGATATATATTACTGAGGTTCATATGCACATCATATGAGTCGCTCATATCGAAAGTGGGACAAGTCTATATTTTTAAAATTGCTTGCAAAAAATAATTAAATAGAAGTTTGATCTATTAATCTAATTTTTTTTTTTGCACTTTTGAAAATAACAAAATAACCTGTATGCACAAAATCTAGCAGATTACAATTAAAATCTTTATGAAAATCTATACCGTTTACAGCAAGTTTTTTATTCAAGCCCAAACTCAGACAAGGCAACATAGCCAATTCACACACCTTTTTAAGTATATACTTAGGATGACTTTTAGTACATTATTAAATTTAATTTCTACTAGATTTAAAGTAGATTTTGATCAAATATAGTGATGAAATAGATTTTATTTTGTATGGGAAATCTAGTAGATTTTGCTCGATATCTCGTAAGTAAGATTTTGCTCAAATGTAAACGCACTATTAAGCTTTAATTTTCACAAATATTAAATTAAGTTAGATTTCGTTTGTGTTACCTGCAAGAATGGCTGGGGAAACAGGGCTTCCCATCCAGGAGTCGCCAGCTTTAAGCACACTCAATTGCCCGGGAAGTTTTCGCGAAATTTTCCGTTAAATGGGAAGTTTTAAATTAACATTATTCGTTGCAGATTGGTACAGATTGTAATTGCATTCGTGCAGGCATGTTGCCATATTTTCCTAAATTTGCTTGCATTCTGCTTCTAACCAGATTTTGTTGTAGAAATATAATGAAAACGGCTGATATTTTAATAAGGCTTCCTGTTGCTCTCACACCGGATATCGATCGTTTTAAGTGACACGACACTCACATCCTGTTTTTCGTTTAAATTTCTAAATGCGTAAACGGAAACTGCATGTGCATATTTAAATTTGCTGTAATTTCGTGCAACATCTGGCTGTAAATTTTTTAACGTTATTGTAATTTTTAAATTTTTGACCGCATAGTAAAATATTTATTTATTTATTCCTTTTTTTTTTTTTGTTAAATATCAAATTCTCTTCCAAAGGGGAGAAAAAAATAAATAAATTTTCTTGCCCAAAAATGTGTAAATTATTCACATGCTTGTATTTTATTTCAGCATTTTGTATTATTTCAATAAATCACTTTGTAGTAAATATTGAAAACTAACCAAAAATTTCATTAATAATTTAGCTTTTGTGTGGTTGCTGTTTTATTTATTTATGTAAAATATTTTATGCCAACAAAAATGGCAAAACTAAACTAAAACAATTGTAATGAGAACTTGAGTACATGAAAAATATTTAAGGCATTAAAAAATATTTGCGTTTGTGTGGGTAACCCACTTTTGATAAATATTAAAAATATTTTTGTTTTCATGTTGGTTGTTGTACTTTTTTCTGCTGCTCAAAAAAAAAAAAAAATAAGAATTTATTTACGTTTCCGCATAAATATTTATTTGGTATTTTTAATTTTTACCAAAAAAAGTTTATATTTGAATTGTTTATGAATATGGCCACTAGAGGGAATGAAATTTGTGAATTTGAGTATGTAGAGTTAGAAATATTTATGGACTTATTCTCATTCGTTTGTCACTGCAAATAGTGCTATAAACTTGATGTTCTAAAACTTGATGTCTTTCTTTTGTTAACCGAATTGAAGGAAAAAAAAATTGTCTGAGAAGTTATAGTAGCAGGAAAGTGGGGCTTCGCCACGCCCCTGAAATTTTATTTTTCTATAATATAAATTTGCCATAAGCGAAAAGAAGAGTTCAATTATTAATATGTTGGGCCCCGCTGGACTAGTGGGTTGGTTACTAATCTTTCACTCCGGGTATCGTGGGTTGGATTCTCATCAAAGACTCTGCTCCACTCCACTCCACTCGACGAGAAAATATCTTTGTTACTATTCACGTCAAAATAAAATTGTAATATAATTTGTAATTGTATTTCTAATATTTAATAAATAAATTAAAAAAAACTAAATATATATCATCAGTGTTGCCAGATTTTTCTTCCCGTTTTCTTTTAGAAAAATTAAAATTTTCTTAAAATAACTGAGTTGGCTCAAAAAAATAGATAGATAGAATAGATAGTTACAACTAATTTAGTTTCGGTTAAAAAACACACATTAGCTTACTTTCAAGCTGAACGGCATTAAGTTATCAGTTCGCTAAAATCGATTAAACAAATTAAAGCTCTGCCAAATAGTTGTTAAATTCATTATTTAATTTGAGTTACTCTTAAGCTTTATTTTTATTTGATTCTGCTTCATTTATAGGTTATCCTTAGAATCCAGTAACATTTAAATCGAGAAAATCTTTAAGAGTCCTTAAAATAAAATTGAAATTTGTAACCAAATAAGTGAAAAAGAAACTATTACACAAATAGATTTTGTTTGCTTGTTCAGTCAGAGATTCTTAACGTTTGAAATGCAATAAAAATCATTGTATAATTATTTGTATACAATTCTTATATGGTGACATATGTGCAAATCTAAACAACTCCAAATGCTTGAAAAATTAAATAAATTGCCTTCTTGGCGCTGAGGCCTAAATTATAAGAAATGTAAATTTTGCGTAAAATTGTCTTCAATAATTAAAACAAACAAAAAATAGCCTTGACAACAAAAAAGCTTAAACGACCAAAATCTATTATTTGTCATCCTAAATATCCATTTTCGTAAAAAAAACCAAGGCCAAAAAAATGTGTCGGTGCAGCCAAAAAAAAGCTTAACATTTTTTTAGTAAAAAAATTATGTCGTTTAAGCTTTTTTGGCGGTTATGGCACGTATTATATATTGTTAAGGCTAAAATTAACACAAATTGATGTGAAAATTCTTTAAAAGTTCTAAAATATATAGAAGACTTCCGTTTGCCTTTATAAGACGCAAAGGTATAAAATATGCAAAGAATATGCAAAAATATGCAGTAAAAAATATGCTTAAAATATTTCGAAACGTTTAAGAATTTTGTAAGTGTAAATATAAGTAAAATATGCTTTAATAAGTAAGGCCTAAATTTCTATAAAATACGGAAACGTCAGTCAAAAAAAAAAAAAAAAAAAAATATGCGTATATATACGTATGTGTTGACAAATTGTTTTTTTTATTATTTGTATAATATTTGGGTTGAAATCTTCTAAAAACAATAAATTTCCCACATATTTTAAATGAGCAAAAAGCACCTTTTGCTCTGCGGCTCCTGATATGCATTTGTATATGCAAAAATATGCATTAATAAATTTATGTTGCAACTCCGCACATGTTCTGACATATTTAAAAATATTTTAAAAGCCTTCATAAGTTATTTAAAAAATATGTAATTTTATATGCAAAAATATGCACTAATAAAATTATCGTGGAACTAAAAGAATAAAAATATTTTAAAAGCCTTCATAAATCACTTAAAAAAAATAGAAATTTTTATATGAAAAAATATGCACTAATAAAATAAGGATGAAGCTATTAGAAAATTGTTTTCGAAGCCCTCATATGATACTCGAAAAAAATATGCAAAAATATGCATTAATAAATTCACGTTGCAACTCCGAACATGTTCAGACATCTTTAAAAATATTTTTAAATCCTTCATAAGTAATTTAAAAAATATGCATTTTCATAAGCAGAAATATACACTAATAAAATAATAATGAAACTAAGAGAAAACCATTTTCTAAGCCTTAATATAATACAATGAAAAAAATATGCATATGAAACGTCTTAAAAAATACGCAATTTTATGTACAAAAATTATCAATTTATGTATATGTTGCAACTCCGAACATGTTTAGGCACCTTTAAAAATATTCTAAAAGTTTTCATATATCATTTAAAAAATATGCAATTTCATATGTAACAAATGCAGTATTGAAATAAAAATGAAACCAATAAAAAAAAATTCTTAGCCTTCATATACATAATACACGGACAAAAATATGGACATTTTCTGAGAAAATTCTGTTTTTTGCAACGTAACGCCAGGTCATATTTTGTGTATATCTTGAAATCCTTCTTAGGTTTGATTGTTAGCATTTTTTTTTCACTGAATATAGAATAATTTAATCACTTCTCAAATGTAAGAAAAAAATTTTGTTCAAACATGATTTTCAAATTGTTTTTCAAAATTTTTTCGTACAAATGCCACGTAACGCCAGAAAAGAATGTACCATATGCAAAATATGCATTAATAGGTAAGACCTGAATTTCTAACAAGTGCGGACTGATCTGTTAAAAGAACAAGTCATTGCATTTTAAATTTTGAAAGGTTTGATAAGCTACTTAAAAAATATGCAACTTAATATGCAAAAATATGCACTAATAAAATAATACCGAAACTAATCCAAATTTTTTGTTAAGCATTCATAAAACAAACAGAAAAAAATATGCATTTGCATATGCAAAAATATGCACTAATAAGTAACACCTGAATTTCTAAAAAGTACTTCGAACGCGTTCACACATCTTTAAAAATATTTTTAAAGCCTTTATAAGTCATTTAAAAAATATGCAATTTTATATGCAAAAATATGCAGGTTCATAATTATTTTACCTTATGCATTTTTTTCGATGAATTCATGTGATACACGGAAACAATATGCAATTGCATATGAAAAATATGCATTAGAAGTTTGAAAAATACGAGTATAAAAATTCTTTTCGCACTTTCTTCACTTTGTTAAAGTGCAAATTGACAGCTGCATATGGAGAAATGTGCCCAAGATTTGAAACATACAAAGAAATATGCATTTAATTTCGTTTGGATTGCCAATTGTCTCATGATTGGTTACTTAAAGCTTCTTCTGCTCTAAATGCATTAAAAAGTTTGAGCCTCTCTTCCGCTTAAGTTGTTGAGCAAAATGTAAAATATACCCAGTTAAGTGTTTAACGAAAAAAAAAAAAATAAATATTTCATTGCAAACCAAAAAGAAAGAAAAAACCCATTCAGTGCACTTTATATAGAGTTCATTTTGTATGTACGAACGTGTGCCACAATTTTTATTCATATAGAAAGATTTAAATTTAAATAAAATATTTTTCTATTAAAATAAATGTGATCATAAGGTATGCAAAAGCACCTCCCATGCAGCCAGAAAACCAAATGAAATATGTATGCATAAAAGTTTTTTTATTTTATTTTTTTTAAGGAACAACTCTAGCTTCTTATTTGAGTTTCTAACGTTTCATTCTTTTCTTTTTCTTTTTTTTTAATATTTTTTTATTTTTATTTTTGGGTACTTCCTCTCCAGAGCCAACGACAAAACGTGGTGATAAAGGAAGTTATGGAAGAAAATTGAAAATTTCTTTTTTCATCTTCAAATGTTGCACAAAAGTAGTTTCCCTTTCTCTCTCTCTCCCTGCATAAGAAAAGTTTATGAATTTAATAGACCAAGATGAAAAAAATAAGAAAAAAAAACTTGTTACCGGAAGATGATGAAAACTATTTCTTTGGTTTAAGTTTTAAAAATGAATTTTTGCAATTTTTATTTCAAGTTGTTTTAGAAGAATGAATGACTTTCCCTGGATTGCTGCTAAATAGTAAGAATGCAATTTAGTGAAAAATATATTTAAAAGTTTGAGTATACGGCCAGAAATTGTACGCATACGTTAGTTTTTAAATAATTAAGCACAATTTCCTTAAAATTATACAAAAAAAAACTACATGAAAAAATGAAGAATCTTTGCAGATACAGTAACTTCCGCTTAATTGATTTTTAAAAAATGCAAGTTTTTTTTTTAATAATTAAGTATAATATCCTTAAAGTTATATATAAAAAAAAGAAACTACTTGGAGGAAAATGAAGAATTTCAAATACAAACAGTAAATTCCGCGTAATTGATTTTTGAAAAATGCAGGGCTAGGGTTAATGCAATTAGCCGCTAAATCATTTATGTGGCATTTTTTTTTTAATAAATTAACAATTTAATTTAATTTAATTTAATTTAATTAATTTTTGAGTTAGATAAGAGATCAATTAAGCGGAAACTACTGTATGATCTTGAAGTTATTTCTTGTTATAATTTTTGGGATTTATTTTCGCATGATCTTTTGTGATCTACATGTGTATTTATCTGGTATACAATTCGTTTACTTAGTTCTAAAATTTAACAAAACTATTCCATAAACGAAGACGTCTTGTTATCATTTTAATAAGTAAATTTTATGACTTATTTTTCTAGTTATTGAAACAACACGGCAATTGTGGATGTAGTCTCACTACCAGCCACCAAAATTGTACTCTTTACTTAAACAATTTACTAACGATAACCTTTTATTTGACTTGAGATTTCTAAAACAAACAAACAAACATACAACTAACACAACACAATAGAATATTGCAATAGAAAAACACAAAAACAAAACAAAATATAAAAACATTGACATAAATACGAACAGATGTTTTCCTTAATGCTTTAGATCGAAATTGATTAGAAAAAATATGACAATGTTAAAATTATGAGGGCTTTCACATTTTGCAAAATTTGCTCCATTTACTTCTAGAACTTAATAAAAACTACTTCTTACTCGTATCATATTTATGCGAAAAATTTTGTGATTTGCTTTTATTTCGTTGTCAATGTAGTTTCTTTATCAGCCACCAATATACGGGTTACTTGAAATTATTTACCAAAGGATAACCTTTTTTATTTGACTTGGGACTTCTAACACAAGCAAATAAAATAAAATAATAGAAAATGAAAATAATAAAAATAAAATACTAAAATATATATAGACGTAGTAGATATGTGAGTGGCAACAGATGTTTTACACATTTTTTTTTTTTAAATCAAAGCTGATTATGATCTTACAATGTTAAAACTATAAGGGGTTTTTTTCACGATGCACTCTGGTCCCAAATAATATTTTTTCGTCAGAAATAAAGAAAACCATTTGTGAAAATTTAATCAGTAAAAATATTTTCTTAATAGCAACACTTCAAGTAGGATTGCCAATGACAATATTAGGGCCTGTCCCACGATGTCGACAACAGAGAAACAGACCGATCGACTCACAGCCGGCTCAAAAGCCGCCGCCGACTTTCAATGTAACTTCAAGCCGCCGCCGATGCATGCAGCTAGCCTCGGCTCAAAATTGAAGCCGGCTAATTGTTTTTTGAAGTTGCAAATTTGTACTACATCTTACAAATTATATACATAGAAGAAATGAGGTGTTTGAAATTTTTTTATAGAAATGTGTTTAAGAAACTTATTAAAGCGGCTGTCAATTTCAGCCGGCTCAAGCCGCCGCCGCCGACTTTTTAAAACGGCTTTTTTCTCTGGTCGACAACGTTCGACTTGTCGCACACTTACGGCCTGTCCCACGATGTCACTAGAAATCGTTCGATCGAATACTTATATTGAAAACAAGAACAAATTTTCTAATGTTATTGTTGTTTGCAATACTAGTTGTCGATCGAACGATTTCGAGTGACATCGTGCCGTTAAATTAAAAAAAAAAACAAAATATTTAAATTTGTTTTTGTTTTGAATGTAAATGTGCGACAAATAGATCGTTGTTGACATCGTGGGATTGGCCCTTAATATTATAAGGATTTTCACTTTGCACTCTGGTCCCAAACAATATTATTCGTCAGAAAAAAAGAAGAAAAATGTGCGATAATTTAATAAGTAAAAAAAATATGTAAATGCAAAATCACGAATGCTAATCATAAAGCAAATAACAACATTTCTTGCAAAAGCAAGTTTGTCTTCAATTTTTTCATAATTTTATAAATTCTTTCGTAAAAAATTGCTCATTTTACTATAAAAATCAATAAAAAAGAAAAAGAAAAGAGAAAGAAGTTATTGATTTAATTAATTTACTGAGAATTTCAAAATAAAATGATTGAAAAAATAACCATGTGATTTCAAATTCAACTTTCTTGTGATTGTAAATCACTTTCACAAAAAGTGATTTTCAGAGCATGTCTGATTGTAAATATCTGACAATCGTCTGTACATAGCTTAATACCTCAAGGCCTCAAGGTGTGTGCTGGGTTTCTTAAATGGGCGTAGCGCTACCCAATTTTCTAAACGGCAGATGTGTGCAATCGGCATCGGGATGCAATCGGTGGTAATTCACTTATTTGCATAAAATTAAATTTTTTTTAGTTATTAAAAAGTCTTAAAAATCACATATTCCTCCTTATTGTGAATGGCATCGTCGACGTCACTTCAAGACGACAGTAAATATTGTCACTTGTCTACTCTTTATCGGCAACAATTGGCTCTTATTGACAATCTCTTGCTAATCTCTAAGGCTTTGTAAATTAATGTGTGACGTCGACGACGCCATTCCCAATAAGGGGATTATTTTAATAATCCTGCAGTGTGTCATTTGTTGTGCTATCTGCTGTGAGCTTTTTGTTAACTTTTAAAAATCTTAAAATCTTTTTTTTTTTAATAAATATAATAGTTTTTCTTCAATTTCTTAAATTTTACAATATCTTTCCGCTTAAAATTATCCAGCAAACGTATTGTGTCATAATGAAATGCCTGAGGGTGCCATAATCATAAAAGAATATTTCTTTATTCCTTTTGTTCTGGTGAAAATGAGTCAATATGGAAGAAAGCGAAGTGACTTAGTTTTTTTTTTACTCAGCAATTCTTTTTTTTTTTACTTTTTTATTATGTTTGTTTAAATATTTTCAGTTATTATTATTTTTTGTCTCGGTTATATTACTTTACTCTACTATTTTATTCTTTTACTATTTTGCCAATTGGTTTTATTTTTTTTACAAAAATGAATGAAATGAATGAAAAAACGTGGTTATGACCTTCTAGAGTATACGACCACCACTTGCACAGTGGGTTGAAATTAAAAAAAAGAGAAAAAAATTCAAGTCATCAGTTGTTTGAAATATCAAAGTAAAAATATATATAAATTCTAAATATTTAAATGACCTGAAGAAATTGCAAAAGAAATGGAATAGAATGGAATGAAAAGAAAAATTCGATATAAAAATGTCTGTTGGTATTGGGCCATATTTTTAAATGGATACACTCGTTTTAATATTTATATAGAGCAAAACATTTCACTCCTCAAAATTAGTCGAGTTGACAAAAAAAAATTAAGAATTTATTTTATATCTCGACATAATGCCGGCCATACATTACACAAGTCCACTGCACAAGTATGGCACTGTACAGTGCGTTTGCTATTTACGCAGTGAAATGAGTAAATATCAAAACAATTTTGATATTTGCTCAAGTTTGTAAAACTGTACAGTGAACTTGTGTAGTGTATGTTGCAAACGCTCAGTTGTATCGTGATTTCTTAAGAGTTCAGAACAAGAAATGAGCGCAGAAACTACTCTGGACAGAGTTGCTAGAAATATACAAAAAATCGCCTGTATTATAGAGTATTAGAATAAAAACTGCACATTTTACTTGTATAGTTAGTGTGTGTCATAAGCTTAGTTTCCGCATTGCCAGACCTGAGCACTGAACTTGTGCAGTGTATCGAGCTAACACTTTTCCCAGCTGTATGCAGTAGCTTAGATACAACGTTTACAGTAAGAACTGTCTAGTTCCTTAAAAAAGCCATCAACCGCCAACTCCATCTCTTCATTGTTGGCAAATGTTTCGTATAAAAATATTATAAATGATTGCACATTAATCCATCGCTCTATCCCATAGTGCACTCATCGCATTCGCTGCTAATAAAACATTTTTAGTACAATGTTTACGAGTGTATGTGAAATTCTTTTTTATTTCATCAACCATCATTCATTCGTCTTCGCATATGCAACTGCCGTCGTCTGTCTGTGCTAGTGGTCCTGCGAAGAACAACAACTATTTATCCTGGCGATACGAGCATACAAGCGCTGCCATAAAGCAAACTACTGCCACTATTATTCACTATTCATGCACTCGTTCATTCATCCATCTATGTACGAGTATTTGTACGTTCATCTGTTGGTTGGTAAGCATACCAGATCCTTTGGTGTACCAATGGTTACTGGAATTTTTTGTTCTGTTTGTCTTGTTGTACGACAAAAGTCAAACAGCATGTTTTAACAATTTGCACTTTTGTGCTTTCTGTCAGTGTATTTTCTCTTATATTGCGATTACATTACGGCAGCAAGAAACATTTATTTGTTTTCTTTTTTTTTGGCAATAAAGTTGTAAAAATTGTATGTATGTAAAATACTATCTGGCTTCTAAGGTAGCTGTCCTTTGACATAAAAAACATTTATCAAGTTATGGCTCAAGATCCTACAAATATCGTCATGTTTCAAATTTAAATTTTTTTTTTGACATTTCGTGAAGCTTTAAATTTCTATAGTTATAATTTAAAAGAGCTTTTAAAGTATGTCACAGAAATGTGGGTCTTTAAAGGGTTAAAAGTGTGTTAATTAAATAAAAGACTACAGTTTGCTGCAGCAGATCTAGAAACATTCTTTAAGAAAGCTAGAAATGTATTAACTTACATATAAAGCTTAAACAAAAAAGCCTTAAGAAACTTTTAAATAACATGTGTATATACAATGTTTTCTAATTAAAACTTCTTAGGTACTTATAAAAAGCTTATATACATATAGTGATGACTTGCAAAGCTCTAAAGCTCATAGATTGTAAAACTTCTTTACTACTACGAAAGGAAACTTGAAACTGTTTTATGGAGTAAAACAGCCAAATGCACAATGTAGGAGCTTTGTGTTTGATCGCGAAAAATTTCAAAGTGTAAAATTGATATGAGCTTTTAAATCATAAAATCTTTTCGAAAGCTTCTAAACCTTTTGAAAGATTTGAAAGCTTAAAATCTGTAACAAAATTTTTGCAAGGCATTATAAAATTTAAAAGTTAAAAAAAAGCTTTAAATTTGTTAACGCTATAGATTAAAATCTATTAAAATCTCTAAACTTTGAAAGCTGAAATTGTATTTAGGGTCATCAAATTTTGCAATTTTTTTTTTTTTTTACATTAAAAGAGCTTTAAAAATGTTGAAGCTTATGATAAACTTTAAAACTTGCAAAACTTAAATTGTGTTTGTAGTCTACAAACCTTGCAAGTTTTTTTTTGTCAGTAAAAACTTTTAAGCTTTAATTACTTAGTTTTTTTCTTCTTGTCTATCTATACCTGTAACGGTATTTGTTGCAATGTTGATTTGTTGAAGTTGGTAATTGTTATAATGATGCTGCAGCTATTGTGGATAGTCTTGCTCCTGGTGCTGGTGGCAATGGTGATAATAATCATGTTGAGTTGCGCTTTGTCTGTCATTCTGTTTGAAATAAAACTTTTTTCCTGCTTTCTTTTTCATTTTGCTGCAGCAAAACTTTTTTTTTAATTTTGTAATGTTTGGTTTTCATGGGCGCTGCTGTACATTTATTTATTCATTCAATGGCGGTTGTCTATTTGCTGTTTGTTTAACTATTTTAAATTATATTTGCTTGATATTATTAACAGAATAAAGCAGGAAGAAAAAAAAAGTGTGTATCCATTCTGCTGCAGGATAATTTTAATGGTATTTGCTGAAAGCAATATCCAACTTGTTGTGTTTAATTAGAGGATGAGAACAATACTCGTATAATATGAAAATAACTAAAATTTTGTTTTTTTTTCGTTTGTTTACTTTCAGGTGAGTCATTTTGAACTTTAATTGGACTAAACTTGATTTTGAGCTTTTTGATTATGTAAGTAAAATCATTTTTAATTTTGATATTCAGTAAATTATCCAGTGCTAAAATTAGATAAAACAGGAAATTCCAAAAACTATTTAATATAAAATTTAATACACGAATGTCTGTAAATTTTATTGCTGTCACTGCCTGCTCGTTTCTTACAACAAAGTTTCTAATAATAATGGCAATAATTTTAATTAAAAAAAAAGACAAAATATAAAAACAAATTTGTATTGTGTAGTCAATCGTAAAAATAAATTTAATAACATTAAATTAACATAAACAGCTGACATTTCGCAGCTGTTACACTAGGAATTAAATATTCTGCGAAATTTGAAACGAGAAGAAAGTAGTAAGAAAAAAGTCCTTAAAAAAGCATAAAAATTTAATGGACAAACTTGGCAACAACATCCTCTGATTTCTCCAGCACTTGATGTAGAATCATCTTGATGGGCATGCGAGTGGCATGACGCCAATAAACACTCAATTGCCAAACTGCTTTGCCGGCCATAATTCTAAAGGGTCTTCCAATAAGAGGTTTCATTTGGATATGCAAAGCGAAATCATCGAATGTTTATTTAATCGTATAGAGGAGGTTATGTCATTAATAATGTAAAACAATATCAGCTAAATCGCTGCCACGGCTACGCTCGGAAGACCATATTCTTTTCATGAAGTTTTCAGCAACTCCAATTTGATTATTTCGCTCCGCAATGTCCTCATTAACTTCACTAATTCCATCTTTGAGGTCTTGTGGGCCGTTGACATAGACCTTATATTTCACGTAGTCCAAAAGAAAAAGAAAATCTAAAGTTGTTAAATCACCAGATCTTGGTGGACAATTGTGATCGCCTATTCAAGAGATCACACACACGATCAGGAAACTTTTCACGCAAAAGAGCGATGAAGGCGTTTGATAAACAACAAATATACGAGAGTTAAATATTATAGCGTGTTCTAAAGCGAGCAAAATGAAACGTGTTGAAAACCTAATGTAATATACAGACAATTATATACGAGTATAGACACTTAAAATTTTCAAAGTTTGTGTATTTTTATACAGACTAAAATTTAAAAAATCAAAATTAAAGGGTATACTAACAATTAATGTAATTTTGGAAACTTGCTGTACCTTGGAAACATTAAAGGCCATGACTCACTATCATACAAAGTCGTGCGATCTACGAAAAAGTACAACCGTTGTGTGATGAATTGTTATTGTCTTTTGAAAATTTTCATAAACTCCATCATACCAGGGTTGTATTTTTTCGTAGATCGCACGACTTTGTATGATAGTGTATCACGGCCTTAAGAGGCAAACTCTTGAAATTTTCAAAAGCGCTAAAATTAAAAATTCCCAAAATTAACAAAAAATAAAATATTGAAGCGCAAAATAGCTAAGTTGAAAAATATCACCAAAATTAAAATAAACCGCTAAAAAGCAAAAAAAGCAATAAGATCGTACAAAAGTAAAAAAAATCGCCAAAATGAAAAAAATCGCCAAAACAAAAAAAATCGCCAAAACCGAAAAAATCGCCAAAACGAAAAAAGTACCAAAATTAAAAGAAAAATCTCAAACTAAAATAAATCGCCAAAAACCGAAAAAGAAAAAAAAATGCCGAAAACCGAAAAAATCCCAACACGAAAAATTCACCAAAACCAGGAAAACCGCAAAATTCGCAAAAATGCAAAAAAAAGCATTAAAAGTAGATCGTAAAAAATTAAAAAATCGTCAAAATAAAAAAAATCGCCAAAACTAAAAAAATCTCAAAGTAAAATTAATCGCCAAAAAACGACAAAGCAAAAAAAAACGCCAAAACTAAAAAACGCAAAAACAATAAAAAACGCCAAAAAAAAGAAAAAATCTCAAACACTAAAAATACACCAAAACTAACAGCCTGTTTGTGCCAAGATTTCTAACGTCAACGTCTTACACAACCAGGCTGTAAGAAAAACCTACAAAATCGCAAAGGTCATAAAAAAAATTAAAAATCGCTAAAAATCACCAAAACGAAAAAAAACGTCAAAACTTAAAAAAATCTCTAAAACTAAAAAAAAATCGCCGAAAACCGAAAAAATCACCTACAAATTAAAAAAAACGACAAAACTAAGAAAAGTCGTCAGAATTTAAAAAAATCGCCAAAAACTTAAAAATTGTATTTAATTTTTTTTTAATATCTACATCAGGTAAGACAATCGTTTATATAGGCTAAAGTTTGTATATCATTGTACATATATGGACACTACGGAAACCTTCGTCTGCGAGTCAAAGCGCTTTAATGAATTTATTTATTAATGGCGTAGTTGTTAATTGTCATCTGTCAAGTGGTTACAGCTTGCTCGATGACAACTGTTAAAATGGCGGTCAATTGAAAGTGAAACGTCTTATTGGAACACCCGGTAATATTAAACTTTAGTCAGCGAAATTGAAGAAGAAATATTTTAATGAACAAAAGAAACATTGAGCGCGTTTGTCAGCAATAATTTTCTATTGATTTTATTGCTTGCCATGAAAATTTTATGTTTACTTTATAGTTGACAATATAAAAGTTAACTGGGTTTATTGGTTTATAATAATAATTAGCAAAATTGCTGTGATAAAAATTAATGCATGCAGTGAATAAGCGTAGTTTTATTGTGCTATAAAAAGGACATCCATCCAGCGATCGATATCAGATAAGTTGAGAATGAAATAGAAAATATCCACTTAATGAATCTGTATGCACTCAAATAGCAAATATATGGCTTGAGTAAAATATTGTACTTTAATTATTGAATAAAAGAAAATGTTCACCCACTTCCGTGTGCTAAAATTTTATCCTTTCTCTACAGTCCATCAATTACGTAATTCCCAAAAGTGTTTTACACATTGTATACAATTTATTGGCTCAAATGTGTTTTACTAGGATTGTGATCTATTTTTATTTATATATTTCTTTTTCTTTTTATTGATTTTACTCTAACCATAAATTATAATTGTTTTAGCCTTTTGCTTGCTATTTTATATATGTATGAAATTTTTTCCTGTGTTTATTTCAGCCAAATTTATTATTGAAACTTAATTTATGGCCATTGATATTTGTTAACAATTTGTTTATTGCAAAACAATTTTTTTTTATTTCATCGCCAAAAATGTTTTTGTGTTTGTGTGAAAGAAAAAAGAAAACGAAAATTTGCACAGCGCAGCAAATATTATAAATATCTCAATTAAGTCCTCACAATAATATTAATATGAAATAGGCGAAGTTCCAAAATGTTGGCCATCAAAAGTACTAAAATCAAAGTGTGTACCAAGTTCTTGCTTAGCACCATACCCTATCACTACAATCTGCATTATGCATTATACAAATTGGTCATCGTAGGGGTGCCAGCTCATTTGTAGGAAACCTGCTACTTGACAAAAATGTTTCCTCATATGAAAAATTTAACAGATATCCATAATGCTCTCCTATATTAGAAAGGTAAAAATATGTCCAAGCTAGCAGGAAAGCAGCCTCCTCTAAGAGGACACTAAAGATGGCGCATAGAGAAAAAACCGGTATGTTTGACAACCAGGGAGCAAATTACGGCATTCGATATCGAATAAATCTTCATACAATTTTAATTGAGTTTGTATAGAAATTTCGAACGATATCGAATGGCGTAATTTGCCCCCAGATTTGACGCGGGATGACGGAAAATCCTTCCAAATTAAAACAAACTCCATCGGAAGAAAATTACAGCTCTCTGCTTCAACTTTGTCAAAGCAACAAGAGAATGAAATATTTTACATGACAAAAGCTTTTTGCTTAACTTTTGTTAGATTTTGTACATCTTTTTTTGTACAAAAAAAAAAAAAACCTAGAAACTAAAATTTCTTTCTCACTCATCCGCTGCTGCTGCTACAAAGCACTCTCAATGACATTTATTTATGCAAATCCTTAAAAGCCTTTTCAAATTGCTTATTATTATTTAGGACATATTTACTAAGTTCTCATTAAAATGATTTATTCTCTATGTGTTTTTGTGTGTTTAACAATTTAATTGATTTCAATTTTAGTCTCATCATCATCTCAGTCTTTTTAATTAGGTCAACATTATCATATTTTATGTGTTATTGGCAAAAATATTTAATTATTTCAAATGCCTCTCTTTGCCTTTCGCAGACACAATATCTCGCAACCCTTTTTGCATGCCCACAAACTGTAAACAAATTTCAACTGATAACGTTCGAAAGCGGAAAACTTAATTAAAGTTGTTTTAACAAATTTCTGGTTTTAATTTCAATTTGGTTGTTGTTGTTGTTGTTGTTGTTGTAGTACCGATGAAAGCGTTCATATGTTTAGACGTACTGTTCATGATTTTGTTCTTTTTGGGTTTTGTAGGGAGCAATTCTTAAACGGTTTTGTTATAAAAATAAAAAAATTTGTTAAATATCGCATGCGATTAAATTTTTCTTTATGCAACATGCATACATATCTGCTCTTTTCTTAAAAAAAAAATACAGTGTGGCCCCAAACTCATTTTACTCAGGGAAGTAAATGAAGTTCAGTACGAAATGCTTACAATGTGTATGGGAAAATCTTCTTATCGCATAATCTCTTTATCGCTTCTCCACAAATTTAGTAAAAACTAGCACTAGATAATCCTGCGGATTATGGATTTAAAAAATACCAAATATGTTTTGCGTTGAACTGACTTTACAGCAACCCAATCCATCGCCAACGTCTTGGATTTTATCACCAACATTTTGGGGTCTCTCCATCTTCAGCCATTTACAACTCGAAAAGTTAGTTGCTCGTACTTTTGCAATTTGGCAATCACTGGCCTTTTTGGCTGCAAATTTGTTACCATTAAATAATTTGCATTTTTCAGTTGTTTGGTTGCTGTCTTTCTGTCCATTATTATTGTTGTTTTGGCTGCGTTGCTTTCTTTAGAACAAAAAATAACAACTACACAATGACAATATTTCAAAAAAGTTTTTCTTTTTTAAATGATTTGCTTTTGCACTTTTTTTCTTCTGGCTTATGGTGATATTTAGACATGGCAAATATGCCTTTTTCTTCTCTAGCAGCAATGTGCTAGGAATTTGATAGACTGCCCCTATATTCAGACAAACATATGCATAACACATGCACTTATGGAGACCGACACGCGGGCCACACTGTAAACCCAGCAAACATGCAGGCGAGAGTTTGAAATATGGATGACTTTAGTATTTAACGTAAATCTTTAAAAGGTTTGATTTTGATATGTAAAAACACGAGTATTTCTAATACAAATCATCGGATGTGTATTTAATTTGAAAGAAAATAATCAGTATCAGCTAAATGGCCTCTAAGACTACGCTTGCAGGACCATATTCTTCACATGAAATTTTCCATCACCAATTCGCACATTTGCAGCTTTACATATGTATGTCATCGATAACATCGCGAATTGCAACTTAGGGCTCTTGTGAGCCATTGGCATAAATCTTCACCCTTATTCCAGTTGTCAACATCGACGTCACGTTAACACAATGCCAAAAATTTGAGCGCTGTCTACTGAGTGCTATTAACAGGCTCGTGCTATTCTCTAGGGAACAGAAATGGACTATCAATAGCATAAAACTGTTCTTGAGAGCGAGTAGGCAAGCCCCAATTTTTTGGTATTGTATTGACGTGACGTCGATGTGGACAATAAGCAATAAGGCTGATTGTCTTTCATGTGGCCCCCCGACAAAGTCAGGATAGCCAATTGCGATTAACTCTTTAAGAAATCGTGCAGTTGGAAAACTTTTCACGTAAAAGATTGATGATATCGCTACTTGTGTGACCACATCAATATCTTCCAATTCCGGCCATACAAAGTTATTAATCGTTGTTTGATATCGCAATATATTCACCGTAACTGTTGCTTGAAATGAAATAACCTCGTCAGACCAAAAACTGCACCAAAAAGTCACATGTTGAGCATGAAAAGGATTTTCAACTATTTATAAGTGTTGGGTTTTCCGAGTCCCAATATGTCAAATCTGCTTGTTAAAGTGGCCTCTGAGGTAAAAATGGGTCTCATCTATCAAAACAGGTTTTCGATGAAACTCCGGATCAGTTTGATGCATTTCAAGGACCCAATCAGCAAAGACACGATGTTGTTGATGATCGGTGGGCGTGAGTTTTTGTGTTAACAGGATTTTAACAGTCTTACGATCCTAGTAGTTATGCAAAATACGGAGTAATGTTGCTTGTGAAATTTCCAATGCCAAAGCTGGATTTTCCTCAACACTATGGGCTGCAACAGCAATATTCTCAGTTGTTTTTGAGTGACCTGCACGAATTCGATTCTTCGCATCACTAACTAGTCGTACCGACTCAAATTTTGCAATAGTTTCTCACAAGAGTTTTGAGAACTCCGACCCCGAAATTTTTAAAATTTTTATACGGGTATGTTCTGTATTCCACGTGAAATTATATCCTTCGTAATTGCCATATTGCATTGTTGTTATAAATACGTAGTGAATTTTAATAATTTGAATGTGTTAGAGAATCTTATATCGTTCCATTTTTATTAATGGCGTAACTTTGACTTACCACCTCTCAAGTAGTTAAACGTTGAGTCATGACAATCGTTTAAATGGCGGTCTTTTAAAACTATTTTCTTTAAAATAGTTTCTTGTTTTTTTTTTTTTTTGGTGTGAAAGACATTTTATTATCAAAAAGAGAACAACTTTTAAAAAATTTTCTTTTCCCAAAACCAGCTCGATTTTGAAATAAACTTTGTTTTTTATAATTGACAGTAGTTTGACAGTATTTAAAAATTGTTTCCTAAATTTAAACCTGCTTCTCTCTTTGAGTCTGAGCAAGTAATTGTAGACATTTGGCCAAAAAAACCGCCATAAACAAAACTTTCAAGGTTTTGTGTGCTGGGATGCTTACTGTCTACATCTCAGTGCTGTAAAAAGCTGCCATCAATTTCCATGTTATAAGCATACAAATTCGAAAGCATTTTCTTTCGTTTCGAATTGCAGAGTAATTCAATATTTTGAAATTACAATCCTGACTGCAGCCGCTCAAAAATACTTGTGTGGCCACACTCTATTCTAGAACTACAATTCGGGCTGAAAAAATAAAAAACATGTTGATTATTGAGTTCTTGTTTCAACTTTGTTATTTGTTGAGCTTCTCATTTGTTTAAATGAAAGTTTAACATAATAACTCTAGTTGTTCTAAAAAATTTTTTGGGTAAAGGTTCCCTGATGATCTGCATTAGCAACAGTGAAATGCGCATAGGATCCAGCTAAATACCTTTAATCAATTACAATGTATTTTTAACAAAACTATTTTACTAAGTAAGTTAAATAATAATTTTTGATTATTAACAAATGTTAAACTTAATTGCAACAATTCCCAAAAAACACCAAAAATTAATACTGTTGGGAACTCAAATTTGTCAGAGTCAGCTTTATTTGCAGAAGAAAACGAAGATTTTGAGTCTGATTTAATGTTGGCTCCAATTGCTGCATTTGGTTGCAGTTATGTGGTTACAATTGCAATCTTTTACAGCTCTGCACAAACATACATATGTAAGTAAGTATTTGCGCAGCATGGCTTGCATTTGTTTAAGTATGCGTGCGGCATATTGTATGTTCATGTTTTAGTTAATTGTATTTTACCATAATTTATTTTTATTTGCGTTTGTATTTATTCGTTTGTTTGTTTTTTTCACATTCTTTTCAAATGCATGAATAAGTCCTTCCCAGCGAATGTAGAATAAGCACTAACAACAATAGCAATAAAACATTAAAAACAAAATTGTTGTTATTGCTTTTGTTTTAATGTTAGGTATGTAGTTTTTGTTGCTGCTGTCGCTGTCGCTGTTGTTTGGTGCGTATTCGTATTATGCCGCTATAAACAATGATACCATGGAAATTATGTACTGAAATTTTATGGAATCCTTTTTGTATATGAAGAAGGATAAAACAGTGAGAATGAGAGAGAGAGAGGCAGATAAAACAAGACGAAAGAACTCGCTTAAAAGAAAACAATGAATTATGTAGCGTCATATGAATACCATTTTGCACCCACACAGGCTTCCCTTCGAACAGAGAATACTAAAAAGAAACAAATTGTTTTCTATTTTTATGAAAAACAAATGTTTAAAATACCGGAAAAACGATACTCATAAATTTTCCAGATTTTATTTGCCAACATTTGCTGGTATTTGTGCAGCAGCAGATCCTGTGTTAAGACCAGCAAATGATGCTCTGTTGACACAATCAAATTGTGGTTACACGTAGGCGATTCTTCTTAATATTTATTTGCCTCTTATATACAAGTATAATTATTTATGTACACTATTATTATTTTTTTTGGGAAATATACGAGCCAGTTTAATAATTCCGTGACTTTCTGCTTAAAACAAAGTTATTTTCCTCAAGTAAATGTTTTTAAATTTCCTTCGGTATCACATGCTACAATTTGCACGAATTGTGTTTTCTTCTTCCACACATTTAAATGAATGATTGCGTAGTAGATATTATCTGAAGTAAGCAACTACAAACTTGTTATAACTCATATTTTTCAAACACACTTTTCCACCGGTCTTTGTTGTTACTCTTACACATTTTCCTTGAAGTGTTTTAAACGTTTGTTTTTTATTCTACCACTTAACTCTTCCTTTTTGTGGAGTTTTATATTCTTTGTAGTTTTATGAGTTTTCTTTGAAATCGTTTATTTAATTTTCAGCCATGTCAAGTCATTATAATAATTTTTATTTCATTTTATCATGCGCATTCTTTTCATACCCTACAATACAAATAATAAGAAATGTCTAGTTTGGGGACACTTAAAGAACTGCAAGGAAAGCACTAATGTCTGTTGGAATCGGTGAGATCTATTGCTTTGAAAGAGGAAGTATTCGAAGCCAAGTAAATTTGTTAATTTTAACATCAGAGCGGCCCCTTCGTCGGTATTGTGTAGCAGAAGTAGAATAACCAATAAAATGGCAACTAACTAACAGCTTTGAAAATTTAATACGCCTCATTGACCCCAGAGGCGCTGCAATACAGCATTGCTAAAAACGTGCAAGAAAGCAGAGTTGTAAAATAATGTTTTCTCCATCACTATCCTAGTAGGCATTCATTGCCTGCGTATTACTTCATTTAAAAAATAAAGATAATTTTTTCAAGCCTTCATTTCTGGGCAGATATTATCTGGGTTTGTCGTCTTATCAAGAGCAAAGTAGCGTCAGAACAACACTTGCGAATTCTAAAAATCTCTTGAATTGGTATTTGCGTAATACGAGTTCACTAAATAGTGAACGACTTTCGTTTTCGCCGTAGTTTCGGTTAATGGGCTCAAAATGGATTGGAAATGAAGTCATTGTTTTATCGCAATATTCTGCTAACTGAAGAGGCTCATTTGCGGACTTATACAGCGTGAGGAGAATCCATAGGAATGCCACATTCTTCAGGCACTGCTGTATCTAAAGAAAAATTGTTGGATGATAAGCATAATTGGTTCTTTATTCTCTCAGAAGCTATGCTGCTAACAACTAGCACTATAGAAATAAGGTTGCCAATTCCCAACCGTACTTTCCAACAGAATGAAGCCACATATACTATACTAAGTGTGTCAAGTGCTCTATGGGTGATGCCATCCTTGGTTTTTAATTCTTTAAAAAATTAGCCTGCTAACAGCGTGGCCTACAGAGACAAAGTTGCCAATAATCATGTTTTTTTCCAACAGAGTGATGCCACATCTCGCAGAGTGCATCAAGTCAGCAACTTAGTAAAGGAAAAATTTTGCAAATGCGTCATTTCTCGAAATTCTTACAGCAATTGGCCAGCAAGTACATGTGATCGAAGATTTTCTCCGCGTCTATTTGAAATCATTGTTATTAGCGAGCTTTGAACAAATATAAAAAAACAACATTGTTCACTATTAACGAGACTTGGTCTCCCAACAAACGCTTAAGAAAGTGCAGGAGAAATTTAGTTTCCAGAATTCTTTATACGCAAAACAGCAGCAAAGTCCATATTCCTGATATCAAGTTTGAGTTCTAGTGACATAAAATTATGTCTGTAGTAACGAGAGTTTATTGTTTAAAGTTGTGTAAAATCCTATTTAGAAGTAACAAAGCAACCCTAATAAATCATCTAGACAAGAAAGGAGATCTCAAATATATAATTCTTCTCTAAGTGTTCGAATCAGACTCGTATCGAATAGAATCCAAAATGATATATCGATGAAGATTAAGAATATCAGGCAAAACCCATGGTTCAATCTTGCTGCATTGGGACGTTTAACCAAAATCGTTTTAAAGTTCTCATGTCCTAATCTAAGAATGCTCACCTTCATTCTCACGGGCCATATGCCACTAGGATTAACAACCGGTGCATATTCTGTGATTATGATGATGAAACTCTAGATCAAATTCTGAAGAAGTGTGAAGCTTAATGTCACACAAGATGCAGCCAATTGGGCAGCAAGAAGAAGGGAAGATAGGGAATTCAAATACAAGAACCAGCGGCAATCTCTAGATTCCTTAGAAGAGCAGTTGCTCTAGCATCTGCCAAGGTATACAATAGATCAGGTCGATCCCAGTGTCCTGTGTTTCCCGTACAATTTAAATTCATGCCATTCATTCAAGTGGTAAAAATAAATCCCTTTCAACCTGTGCCTTGTTTCTGTAACTTGTGAGAAATCCTCGCACCGAGAATAATTAAACAATCATAATAGTTGGCCTATTTTGCACAGGCTTATTCATTTAAAAACTTGAATTAACTTTAAAAAAGTATAGTTTTTTTTCTACTCACCCTGTGTTTTGCAGGATGATAAAAATTTTTTTGACTCGAAAAGTTCTTACATTCCTTACAGAAACGCAGCACTGTCCTATTTTAAATGCAAAAAAGTTTATATTGATTTTGAAAAAAATTATTCTTTCGCTTTCCCCAAAAAAGTTGGGATAGTAAAAAATTACGACATGCCAAATAAATTTTGATTTTCAACATGAAAATATTTTTTTTACTCTACTGAAGTTAAGGGTGGCGTTGGCTGAAGTAGTTAGCACGTTGACTACGAAAACGAAGGTATCAGACAGTCATCAAATAACAACAAATCGCATTTTTCTGATGTACATTAGTGTCCCTTTGCATCAGTTGTTGTAGGAAAGTTCATGTGATGAAGGCATAGTCACCGGTCACTGAATTATACCGACTTCAGCAGATACTAATCCTAATGTAACATCAGAGCGCCCTCCTTCGTTGTGTAGCAGAATCATCGGCGAAGTAAAATAACCAATAAAATGGCTACTAATCACAGCTTCAAAAATTTAATACGCCTCATTCAACACCAGAGGCGCTGCAAGAGTGCATTATTAAAAACGTGCAAAAATCCAACTTGTAAAAGAATGAAGCTTTCCTCTATCTCTTCGTCTTCTCTATCTCTATCCCTTTCCTAAAGAAGGTAACACCTAGTAATAGTAGTAGGTATTAATTGCCTTATTTTGATTTCTCTTTAAAAAAAGGGCAATCAAAATGCCCTACAACAAAATGCCCTAAAGCTGCCGTCCTGTTTTGGCCTTTAAGTGTTTTTTCTGTCACATTAAAAAATGCTCTTTTAATATTTTAATAACACCAAACAAACACATACGAGGAGTTTACTCTTTTTCTCTTTGTTATGCCGTTTCCGTTTTTTCTTCAGTGCCTTTCTAAACTGCACATTCTGTAGTATTTTTATTTTTCAAATAAATGTTAAAGATTACAAAGCGACTGCATTACACTTGAACAAACAGTACAAAATCCAACCAAAATAAACTGAATTAAAAGGAACAGGATGATTGCAATGAGTATACAGAACTCCATGTTTTCCTTCTACAAGCACATAGCTACACATTCTGTGAAATCTCAGGCTCGGCAGGAGTACGTACAACAGGGAATACATAAAACCCAAACGTTTCAATGACACAAATAGCAGTCAAACAACAGCAACAGCGACAACAACTACACTTATTACAATAACAGCAATTTATGTTAATACAATAAAAAAGTGTAAAAAGAACTTACATGTACATGTACGAGTGCATACGTATGTATTTAGTACAGGAATTCACAAAAGTGTGCTAAATGTTGTAGCGGTTGTAAGCGCTAAACTTTACAAAATGTTTGTGTTGGTTTTGCTTTTATGATATTTATTTTTTTATAGAGAATAGCGTCAACGTTAAAGCGATTTCAAAGCTTTTTAAATGTACTTGGTTGTAATTCTCTGAAAACTCCTTAACATTTTTAAGATTTGAAGCCATTAATTGAAGGTTTCAATACATTTCTTTTTAAGACTAGCCAAGCAATAACAATGAAAATTTGATTTAAAGGAAAATAAAATTAAATTTAATTTTTCTATATTCATGTATGTAGATATGTACTCGTATGTATGTATGAATGTTATTTTTTGCCCAAATAACAGTCGCACACTCACTGTACTGCTCTAAACTGCTGAAAGCGTTTAATATAAAGAAAAAAACTTAAAAGAAAAATCAAAGATTGACACTTTCTACACTAAGGATTTGAAAACAGCATACATATGTACATATGTATGTACATGGGAATACATACATATGTACATACATGGGAAATGGGAATCTTCAATTTAAAAACACTTTATATGCAAATAAAATTATTACACTGTTCAAAAATTGCATAAGGGGAATGAGATATCCGAAATTGGCAATTTAAAAGTACTTATTGGAGTCCTTTTTCGAAAGAGTGTTATAGGGTTAAAATGTTCCACAAAAATGATTCTCCTACAATTTTACATAAAAGGATTGAACGTAAACTATTAGTGTGACCGACTCTGAATATCAGTATAGATAACACGTCGTCGCCCCAGAATAGTTTTGCTCCACCGACCATTCTTAAAAAAATTACTTAGGTATGAAATATATGTGACCTTCTCCGAGAAAAGGGACCATGACGAAAAAAAAAAACAATTTAAAACCAAAAAATCAAAAAAAAAATTTTTTTTTAATGTTTTTCTCATTTTTGTCGATTTTCCCAAGTTCGTTTTGTACGTTTTTTCTTAGTTCCAAACCCGTTTTTTGACACACTAGGTCCCTTTTCTCGGAGAAGGTTTTTCTGAAGCAAAAACGCGTTTCACGAAATTTATTATGGTTTCTGAGATTTTAATTTAATTTTGCTCCATATCCACATTTAGGTTTAATAAATATTGGGGGCTATTCTGGAAAACGTTACTCAAAAATTTTTAGTGCCAAGTTTAAAATTTTACAGACGTGCTTACGGCCGATTTCGCAAATATTAGTGCCCACTCACTTTTCTAAAATCAAGTTTTGTAAAAATGGCTCAAGTAGAAGCACGTGAAATATAATATTTATCTTTAGTGGGTGTGGCCCCGCCCACTTCTTTAAGCACAAAATTATGCCACTCTTAGAGTCAAAACTCTGCCAAGTTTCGTGTTCATCTAACCTGTTTCATACTAACCTTTCATGGGCATATTCCCGCCCACTTTTTTGAACACAAGATTAAATAGTTTTTAGAGCTCAAAGCGTGTGCAAAGTTTTGTAAAAATCGATAAAGTGTAAACACGTGAAATATAATATTAAGTTTTAATGGGCGTTGCTCCGCCTACTTGTTTGAATGCAGAGCTGTGTCTTTTTAAGAGTTCAATGCGTGTGCCAAATTTTGTAAAAATTGGTTGTTTCAAAGCACGTGAAATTTAATATTAAAATTTTATAGGCGTAACCCCGTCCACTTTTTTGAATGCAAGATTGTGTATTTTTTTTGAGCTCAAGGTGTGTGCAAGTTTTGTAAAAATTGGTCAAATAGAAACATGTGAAATATAATATTGAGTTTTATTGGGCGTAGTTCCGCCCATTTTTTTGAACTTCGAGATTGTTTCGTAGCAAACAAATAAGTAGAAATCAAATAAAATAATATGTGAGCATGCCCTGCCCATTTTTGTTGCAATGGGGACAAATGGGAGCTGTGCCCTCTCAGACAAAAAAAATTTTTACAATCGGTCCAAAATGTACCGAGTTATGAAGTAGCAATGCCAAAAAAGAAATACATACAAACGAATTGATAACCTCTTTCTTTTTTTTTTAAGTCGGTTAAAAAAAGACAGATGTCGCGTCTCGCCAATATCGGCAGCGCCCACCCTTGCTTCTTCCGCTACCTAGCCTAAAAGTATGCAATAGTTTTTTGAAAAAAAAAATCTATAACAAGTTTCAAGAGTTTTACCAAGGAATTTATAGTTTACTTCCTGTTCCAGAATTATTTTTTTTCTTTAATCGAAAAAAGACATTCTCATCTTTCATTTTACTGAAGGAACAGCTTGATTATGATTCTAGTAGCACATTAAGAGCTTAAGTTTATCTAAAAAAATTTGTATTGAAGTCTACGGAAGAGTTCCTTAAGCAGAAATGAAATGCATGCACACGCTGCTTAACCAACAAAACTAAAAAAAAATATATAAAAAAATAAAGGTTGTGAAAAAAATTCTTGTTTGAGACTTTTAAACTTAATATAATATATAGACAGCAAGTTAATAACTTCTTAATATTTATACTCGTATTTAAGATTTTATATAAAATGTAACGTCTTTATCTTTATGAATCGGAGTTAAGCAAAGAATGTAAATTGTATTATCAGTTTGTTGAATAAAACAAACAAAAAGGATACGAAACAAAGCACATTTGTTGCGAAAAAAAAAGAAAATGGAAATGATAAAAGAAAACTCTAGAAAATTGACAAAATGATTGGTGGGAGTAAATTTGATTTGTTAAGTCAAGTGTTATAAATTAAACAAAAAGAAAGAACAAAACAAAATTGTTTTTGTATAAAAGAAATTTGAAATTGTTGGTGTATGAGTTTTGAAACTTCAAGCATAGAATAATTATTTTTCTCTCGAAAAAACCATATGTGGATCATTTAAAAAGAAATTAAATAAGTGCAGCAAAACAACTCTGTGAGGGATGTTAGGGTCTAAGCTTAAATTGTTTTTATTTATTTTTATTGATTTTATAAGAACTTGTGTCATAGTTTAATTTATTAATTTAATCATTTTCACGCCATAATTTATTTTCAAGTGAAATATGACTCAACAGACAGACGACTGTAAAACATATCAAACGCTTTAAAAATAAAATTAAAAATAAAAGCAAAAATCGTAAAAAAGTTTATTAAAAACAATAAATCTACTGGTTCACCTTTTAAGGCAACTTGTTTGTTTGTCTTTTGCAACAGACAATCATAAAATTATCATTATTTTTCATAAGCATCTAGATTGCTTGCTTTATTACGAATTCGAACAATTATTTTTATTTTTTGAAAATCAGCGTCGTTCCTTTTAAGTTCGAGTATGACAAGTGGTTCGTTCTGTGGTCATAGACAGTTTTCATTTCATTCGCAGTTCGAGCTGCCTTTGAGTTAAGCATGTCTTCCTCGTTAGAATCGTGAGTGCTGCACAGTGGTGATTTGGCTTAAAAGATATACATATATATATAAACTAGCAAATAGTTAAAAGAAAAATAATAAGCAAATATGTAGGTTAAAAAAAGATAATACAACCATCAAAATCTGTTTTGGTTGCAAAATAAATAAATTTTTCCAAAAACTTGGAGCGTAAATTAGTGGAAAATAGAAAATTCAGTTTCTAGAACTCTTTAAAATCTTTTAAAATCTTTTAAAAATTAAAAGTAAATGAATTGAAAGTCAAGCAAATCAAAAGTATGTGAAAATAAATTTTGAAGCTTTTAAGCTTAGACACAAACCATCGCATGCACAAAACCCTAGACACAAACGATGTCCGGGAGACATTAACAATTTCTACACGCATATTCAGAAACGATTATTTATTTCAATTCTGAAATGTTCCCTATTTATTTTCAGATAAAAGAAAAAAGCGGCAAGCGAAACAAATGATTTCAATTCAAACTCAAGGAATTTTAAAAATTCTCTCTTGTTTTGCTTTCTCGCTGTCTGTTTGTATTAGTACGACTTTATAATCAAAACAAATGAATATTTAGATTAGAATTGATTAAATATTTTACCTTTCTCTTTATATTTATTTTTTATTTTTTGCTTTAATGATAATTATAATATAAATATATGTGTCTGTTCCCTTTGGCGGAATTAGCTTTTATAAACTTCTCCAATGATATTTGCACACATGACTTCATTAAGTTCACTTATATAGATCATTAGTTCTACCTTATGGTCACCACTCATTCCCGGATCGGGCATATTAAAAGCCGTGTTTGTTGTAACATTAAAATGAAGCTTTTGTCCTATGTAAAGTGGGCAAACCTTATCTTCTGCGGGCACATCTTTCATGTGTACACTCCAAATTTCATTTGGGCTAAAAAGGCTTTTGCAGAAATCTGGACGACGTATGCTGAAAACTGTATTCACCCACCTATCGCGTTTCTTTTTATATATTTCAATTACATATTGATTGTTTCCCTTGCCCATATCCTTTGTCACAACCGTCTCTCCGTGCATATAAGTCGAACCATCGTCCAGGAATTCAAAGTGCAAATTAGAGAAGTTCCAATAGTCGTTTATATAAGTAACATTTGCAATACTGCAGGGCGTAAATATGTTCTCATCTCGAAGCAAAACGTCATATGTGAAGGCAGCTACAGATGTTAAAAATAATTGTTTAACCACTGCTGCGTATAAAATTACTTTAAATAACATTTTGTTTTTTTAAGTGCTGATTCGAAATCAGCATCCTTTATATACTTCGATTTTGGTATTGTTTTTTTTTTTGTTTTTGTCGTTTAGTTGTTATCGTGCTGAAAACATGGTTTAATAAACATGACTCTCGCAAAATTTTGATCATATCTAAAAAATAGATTTAAAAAATAATTACAGGTTATGAATGAAAAATATTATTATTTGATGTAAATATATAATCTATAATCCAAAAATGGAAAAAGGGGGGCAGGGAAGAGCACAATCGGTGCAGCAATCGGTGCAGCAATCGTTTCACAAACTTACATTAAGCTTTGTTTGTTTAACAGAGCTCTGTTAGAACAGTATAACAGACCTGTGGGGAAACAACAGCGTTGCCAGTTTCTGCACAATACAGTGCAAAAACTATACATACAATTTAAAATTGTTTGTACTGTTTCTGTACCTTAAAATTTTTTTTTTACCATATTTGTTGTATATAGTCAAATATATAATAGTCAAAAACAAAAAAAAATATCGAATTTAATTTGTAAAATACTAAGACCCTACTCTCACTTATGTTTAGTTTATAACACTATCTAACAAATGAAAACTTTTGGAAAAACACACGGACTGGACACTATAGCCTCGATAGTACTACCAAAGGGTAATAAAACCTTATACTCAGTTTGGCGATTTTGTTGGCCAATTTTTTGTTTTGATCTTCCAAAGGTTTCGAAACGGTGTCATCAGTTTTTGACCAACAACCAATTCTGACTTCGTGATAGCGCTTAACTATAAATTACACTAATGTAGCTTACACCCGTGTTCTAAGAAGCTCTGTGACAATATTAAAATTATAACAAATAACAATTTTTACATTGCTTAAAATATAGGGTCCGCCAGATAACTTTTTTTTTTTGAAAACAGGGCTCAAAACATCGAGTGTAGCTTTGGTTGTGTGGCACGTAGCGCCGTCCTGTTGAAACCAAATTTTGCCAATATCCTCCTCTTCAATTTTTGTGAACAAAAATTCGTTCAACATGGCCCGATAACGATCGCCATTGACTGTAACGGCCACTCCTTGCTCAATTAGCCCAATTATGCCTCTGGACATAAAATCCGCACCAAACAGTGACTCGTTTTGGGTGCGTCGGCTTTTCAATGTATGCGTGCGGGTTTTCTGTGCCCCAAATGCGACAATTTTGCTTGTTTACATACCCGCCAATATCAAAATGAGCTTCATCTGAAAAGATAATTTTTTTTTTGGCAAAATCGGCATCTTCTGTAATATATCCCAGCGTTGTTCAAGCGTATACACAACCATATTCGGTCAGCGGAAGGATAAAACTAATTATCTGTCAAATCAGACATGAGCTAAGTGTTACCATTCACGAAATAAGCACTAGTTGAAAAAAAACGTTAGATGGCGGACCCTATATAAGAATTTTCATTTGTTATAATTTTGTGTTTTGTCACAAAGTTCAGAATAACAGGGTAATGGTCCACTAAATAAGTAATATAAACATGTTACGTCAAAAAAATTATTATTATAATTTTTTTTTTTTTTTTTTTTTTTTTTTGGCAAAATTATAGGAAAATTTTTTCACTTTTTTTTAGAGAATAATGCATTAAACACATTCACCACAGCAGGCTACACGAACACACGGCTTCAAATATATGTACATATAAATACATAGTTCAGTATTGCCACCTTCAAATATTTCGCATATATAAAAATTAAATTACTTTTTCAAAATGTACATATGTAAATGAATCAATTTATGCCTTACATCAATTTTTGGATATTGTTTCTGTTAAATAATATGAAATAATTGTAGCATATCATTCATTCAACATTTTGTATTATACTGGCAACACTGAATTTTCTCATTTTAGACAAAGAAATAGAAATCAGTTGAATTGGACAACAACGACAAAATCAGCATAGACAACAACCTGCCGTCCTGTTGCCTTGCTGTCTTCAAAAGAATCACTCTCATATAAACATGTGTATTCTATCCTTGACATTTTGTAGTCGGTAGCCTGCTGTGGTGAATGTGTTTAATGCATAACTATCAGCGACTACTAATTTTTTTTTGCTAACAACACTTGGCAAAGCTGTAGGTAGCTACGGTAAAGCTGAACAACTTTTGTGAACATATCAATAGTAAATACGTATTTTATATTCCAATATCAGTATTTTATTTAAATGAAAATCGCTCAAAAACCAGACGTGAGGACAGATTAATGAAGATTACATTTTGACGGTTGCTGAATTACAATTGATAATTTCAGAATTACAATTGACGCTTTCTGAAATTAACGTGATAAATCTAAATTACAATTGACGCTTTCTGAATTTAAGTTGACGCTTTCTGAATAACAACTGGAAAAGGTGTAGTAAAAAATGAAAATTTTTAAGGTACAAAGTAGTCTTAATGAAGCATTTGGGTTGTCTAAATATGTACGTTCAGAATGTATTAAAATGTTACCGAAATTTGGCCAGCTTAAGCGAAACTACTACTTTGCCAAATATTGCCAAGAAAAAATTAGGAGTTCATGTAAGTTATTCTGAAAAAAGTAAAAACAAATTTTTTCCTTAATTTTTGCCAAGAAAATGGGCGGGAAGAAATTATTTTTTTGGCATAAGATGTCAAGAAAATTTGTTTGGTAGACTCTTAGCTGCATTATTGCCATATATAATTTAAAATTATCATCAAGTCTCAGATAATTGATTTCGGAAATCTTTGGAGACCTATAAAAAAAATTTGGTCACCAAAATCGATGTACTGAGTACCGAGTTTTACTACCCTTTGCTACTAGAATCGAAGCTATTATATCGTGTGTGTTTTTTTTACTTTAGCACAGTATAATCAATAACGTTTAGAAATTTATTTTTACAAAAACATATTCTAAAGCTTTCGTTTATTCCAATTTGAGATAAAAAGAGCTTTTTCATACACACTCACAAACTTAATAATGCAATGACGGAATAAAAAAATAAATAAAATTTATTTGAAATCTTTAAAAAAATTTTAACTGCACGGCTCACATTATGTTTTAACTGCATCTTTTGGTTTGCTTCATTTATGTATTTGAGATTTTCCCATTTGACTGCATTAAATTCTATAAACTTCTGCCAGTATGTTTGCACACAAGATTTCATTTAATTCACTCATATACATCATTATTTGCACGTTATAGTCACCACTCAGTTGTGGATCAGGGAGGTCAAAGACAGTGCTTGTTGTAAGATTATAATGAGTTATTTGTCCTTTGTAAAATGGGCAAACTCTGTCTTCTGCGGGAACATCTTTCATAGTTATACTCCAGGGTTCAGTTGGACTAAAGTAGCTTTTGCAGAAATCTGGACGATCTATGCTGTAAACTGTTTCGGTCCAAGTGTTGCGAACCTTTTTGAAAATTTCTACTTTGAATCTATTATTTGCTTTTCCCACATCCTTTATACCTACAGTTTCTCCATGCATATATGTTGTACCATCATCCAAGAATTCGTAGTGCAAATTAGAGATGTCCCAATAGTCGGTTATAAAGGTGAAATTACCAATATTGCAGGGAGTATATATACCTTCGTTCCTGAGCAAAACATTAAATTTGATGGCAGCTACGGATGTTATTAAACGAAGTTCTGTTAGCACTGCTACATTTAAAATTATTGTGAAAAACATTTTGACGTGTTAATTAATGCTGATTCGATTCTATTAAAAATCTTTTGTTTATATACTCCATATCATATCAGAATTTATTATTATTGCTATTATGTATTATTATTTTAATGGTGTGTAAATGTTATATTGTCGTGAGCAGAGGAACATGATTTAAACATGAAGTGTTGTGTTTTTGATCATGTCAAATTAATAGCAGTGCGTGACAATGACAAATTAGTTCTAAAAATAATTATTTTATATTTGCATGTACGCCTACTGGAGTAAATAATTTCCTAATTTGTAGAGACTCACACCCCTCAAAATCGAGAGCTATGGAGTGATATTTATATATGATGCATTTTTCTTCCAACGGGGCACAGTGATTTCTAAGCAAAAAAATAAAAATTGGCAATGAATTTATAGCTTCATATCTATTGCGTTTATTATAGCTTTCGCAAATAATTACAGATTATGAATGACATTCATAAAACATTTACGGTCTGTCCCATGATGTCGATTGAACAAATTTTTTTAATTTTATTTTTGTTTTCAACACTAGCTGTCGACATCCTGGAACAGAAGGAATGATTGTGAATGATTATGAATGATTATGATTTTTAAAAAATTAAGAGAAAAGAAATCAAGTAAAAAAGCCACAGAAATTATTTAAGGTCATCAAAACGTAGTACATGTAAGTGAAAATTATTCATATTACTAGGAAAATAATTAGAATGTCAGCTAAACCCCTTAATAATCAATTTCAATTTATTTTTAATAAAAAATATTTTACTGAATAAGTAAAGTAATAATTTGGGATTATTAGTGCGTAAACAAATGTTAAACTTTAATTAGAATGTCTTTTGATAAAAATTTCCCTGTAATCCTTAAATTTATTATATAGGATCCGCCATCTAACGTTTTTTTTCAACTAGTGCTTATTTCGTGAATGTTAACACTTAGCTCATGTCTGATTTGACAGATGATTAGTTTTATCCTTCCGGTGTACGAATATGGTTATGTATACGCTTGAACAACGCTTCGCTAAGTGGGCCTGCGATCGTCTTACAGAAGATACCGATTTTGCCAAAAAAAATCATATTTTCAGATGAAGCTCATTTTGATCTTGGCGGGTATGTAAACAAGCAAAATTGTCACATTTGGGGCACAGAAAACCCGCACGCATACATTGAAAAGCCGACGCACCCAAAACGAGTCACTGTTTGGTGCGGATTTTGGTCCAGATGCATAATGGGTAATTTTTTTTCGAAAATGAAGGAGTGGCCGTTACAGTCAATGGCGACCGTTATCGTGCCATGTTGAACGAATTTTTGTTCACAAAAATTGAAGAGGAGGATATTGGCAACATTTGGTTTCAACAGGACGGCGCTACGTGCCACACAGCCGAAGCTACACTCGATGTTTTGCGCCCTGTTTTAAAAAAAAAAAAGTTATCTGGCGGACCCTTTAATATCACTAACTCGTTTCATATTCAATAGGCCGCTATTTTTACATTTGTTATGACTCAAGTCGTAACTACTACTCCATTAATTAAAATAGATGATTTATGCTCCCATAACGAATTGGAGTTATTAAAATTTACTACAAAAATGTTGAAAATTTCGTGGTCACAGTTCTCAAAACTAAAGCTGTTAGGATTTTATAAAAAACTGCTGAAACTCCATACCATCCATTCTTTTTTTATGATAAGTACAGACGTAAAATATTTATTGGTCTCCTCTGCCAGAATCAGTCGTTATATAAACTGAAAATATGGATTTTGTTGTATAGCGTTATTGTAATTGTTTTGAATAAACTTGTTTTCTTGGTTTTCTTTAGTAATTTTTGTTTATGCATTTTTAATTCGTATATTCAAACAATATTTAAAATTTATTCATTTAATCGAACCAAAAAAACAAGAACTTTTGCAAGAATAATCTTAAAAGCGTATAATTTGACAACAATAGTAAAGCCTATGAATTATATACGAGTAATATAAAAACTAAAATAAAAATACATACATACATATGCTGAATAATAGCAAAACGTAATTCGAATTATGACAGAGTTATTTTATTGCCTATTTATTTTATTATTTATATTTCTATTATTATTAGCAGTAAATAGAAGACAATAAGGCGGACAATTTATCTCAAATGTATATGGGCAATATGCACAATTTGGCTTAGATTCAATGCAATTTTATTTGATATAACTTAGGGAGGTATGTAAAATAGCAAATAAGAAAAAATCTGGCGATATCGGAAAAATAAAAAATTGTAAAATGTTTCCATTTAAACTCTATTGAAATTCGTAGGTGTACTGAAATTTCGTGCGATAACACGAGTGTCGTAATTTTCTTTTCTCCTGGTTTTATTGTTCTGCTTTTGCTTAAGAAAAATATCTCACTGCATGTGAGTCCCCTTAATGTTTTATTATTGCAAGAAACAAAGCGCTGGTTCTTGTTTGTCAATATACAAAAGCAAAAGAAACTTTTCAAAAAAAATTGTACTTTTCCAAAGACGACTATAATGCGGCAATTTATTATAAAACATTTATGCTTGTTAGTAGTTTTTTTTTTAAAGAATTATATTGGATTATAAATTTTATTTGAAAAGAGCAATAGAAAAACAAAATTGAATAAAATATACCAGCACACAGCTAACGATAACATCTCTTGAGGGTCACACATACACACACACACACACACACACACACACACACACACACACACAAAAGAAAAATGATTACTTTATATGCAACTTTTTGAAAACAATTCAAGTTTTTAATGCTTTATAGGGAGTAAGTTATGGAAAAGAAAAGAGTTTATTCCAATAAAAACATTATTTTTTTTTTTTAATATTAATATTCACTTGCATACAGTAAATAATGCCATAAAACTATTAAAACATATTTCCATAAAGATTTTGTCTGTACCCAATATTTTTGTAAGAAAATCATGGAAAAAATTTGCCCCCAAATTACCGTATTCGACACATCGAACAAATATTCATATTCTTAAGC
The DNA here is from genome assembly GCA_936439885.1 of Nowickia ferox. Lineage (NCBI taxonomy): Eukaryota > Metazoa > Arthropoda > Insecta > Diptera > Tachinidae > Nowickia > Nowickia ferox. The sequence continues at coordinate 8,262,416 of OW387027.1, read as the reverse complement.
GGCCCATCAATTATACAATATTATTGCATATGTTGTTTTACATATTATTATCATTTTGACCTATACTATGCAATAAATGCCACAATATTTTTAAAGAAAATATTGCCCAATTTTCCTGACAGTGAAAAAGTAAACAACATTGAACAATGTTGCCATCACATTACACAATTGTCTTGATTGTATAATAAAAATCAAAAGTCTTTTGATATCTGCCAATATATTGTGCCACCTTCGAATATGACATATACATTGGCGATACTATTGTACAATACGAAAAATTGTGTAATTATATTGCAAGTGGGTGGGCCGCATTAATAGCAAAAATAAAAAATAAACAAAAAACAAATGCAAAATAACAAAATTACTATAAGAAAAAAATAATAATTTAAACAAAAATTATTCGAATAAAAAAATTTTCGATTAAAAATTTTCCATTGGACTTTCGAATTAAATTTTCGGACGAAGTTTTTAATCGACCTTTCGTAAAATATACTATTGTATATAAAAAATAACTCGAATACAAATTATTCGAATATTTTTTCATAGTTCGATCCTCAATATAAAATAAAAAAACAATGAAAAGAAAAACATAACTTGAAGAAAAAAATCATTCGAATGAAAATTATTCGAATAAAAAAACATTCGATTTTAAATTATTCATTGGAGTTTTTTTTATCATGGAAATTTTTTTAATAGTCATTTTTAATCGACCTTTTCGTGCAATATACAATATGTATGAGGAATAGCTGGAATAAAGATTATTCGAATAAAAAGTTATTCAAATAGAAAATTTTTCGAGTGCAAAAACAATAAATTATAGTTTATCCTTAAAAAAAAGAAACAAAATCAGGTGCAAAAATAGCAAAATATTTTTAAGAAAACAAATTATTAATATAAAAAAATTATTCGAATAAAAAATATTACAGAAAAAATTATTCGTGTAAAAAGTTTCTATAATATATTTTTTTAAAAGTGAATACCAATTCGATTTTTTAGTAAGTTTATTAAAGTCTTAAATAACTCGAAAAAAAATTATTCGAATAGCATGTTAGTGGAATAGAAAATTATTCGAATAAAATATTCGAATTCAAAAAAATTTTATAAATAATTTATAGTTCGTTTGTTAATAACAAAAAAAAAAATAACTTGAAGAAAAATAAAATTAACCCCCTATTTTGCACAAAACGGGCGGTCGACTTGAGTAGAAAATTTGTATGAAAAGCACTCATACTTTTGAGTGATTTTCATACAAATTTTCTAGACGAGTCGCCTGCCTGACTTGTAGAAACTGCACATAAAACAATTATTCGAATACAAAAATTTTTGAATTTATCTTATAGGGCAAAAAATATTACAATGATTTGAAAATATTTGAAGCATAATTAATTCAAAGCTCATTATTTTTACTCTTATATTGACTGTAAACATATTTATATCCTAATACTAACTTACTTATTGTTTATTTTCTCTTTTTAGGTAAGTGTGTTGCCAGTAAATTATTAATACAGATAGTAAGTATGTATGTACGTATATATTGACATTTATTTTAAATTAAAACCATAAGCAAAAATTAAATATCAATAAATGTTTGTAAAACAGTTTTACCTAAACAGTTTTCTCTCTACCTCTCCCTTAAGAAAATGCAACAGAAATTAATCTTGTTCATTTCCTAATATGTGAATACATTAACCCTTATACAAAAAAAAATTCTATGGTTTTCTAAAGATTTCTAAATATTAAATTTCTTTTTTAAAGAAGCACTCAGGCTAAAATCTTTGTGGCTCTTTTAAACCACAAAATTTAGCAACATCAATTGGATGATTGATGATGATGCTTATAAAGCTGTAAAAATGATGATGATGATGATGTAGATGATGGGGGCAAGAAAAGAGTCATTTTAATACTTAAAATAAATTAATACATTAAACTCAGATGGGGGAAATGAAAACAGCAATTTAAAGAATAAATTAAATAATATTAAATAATAAAAAAATCAACAAGAATCCACAGTAGAATTTATGCAGAAGCAAGTTTCTTTCTTTCTTTTTTTGAATCACATTTCCAGACTACGTCTTTTGTGCATTGTCGGCCTTAAAAATAATTTCCTTTCCTCTTTTATTTTATTGCTTATGGAGTGTTAAATTATAGAAGAAAAAAATCGACCCTACTTGAAAACAAAAAACTTATAACATGAACTCTGAAGTGTGTGTAGTCAAGTTAGAATTAGGGATGAAATATTAGTGGCAAGAGATTTCATTACAGAAGCTAAAGAGTTACAAAACGTTGTACATATCACATGTAGCAGACATAGGCTTGCATTATTAGTACTTATGTGCCTTTTTAAGGGTCAGTTCTCAAATACTCTGCTTCGGCACTTCAAATAGAAATGATTGGAATTTTATGCTCTTCAGCAGACGTGGCTGACACATATATATAAATATAAATAGTTTACGAGTATTAAACAATTCCTAGTGGAAGGTTTTACATTCAAATAATAACTTTTATTCGAATAATAACCTCTTTATGTAAGGAATTTCATAATTCATTGATACTTTTATACTTTTTTTTAAATATAATCGTTACTTAATATTGCTGCATTACCAGCGTCAAATATAGTATATTTTTTATTCGGTTCGGAAGCGGTTTTTATATGTATACGGTATGAATTTTTTTTCCGAAAAACACATTTTTGAACTAGATAGAGCAATTTTAGTTTAAAACCGGTTTTTATGTATTTGTTAAACACATAACCGCGAGCGGCTAAAAGCTAGTGTAATATAATATTGAAGTTTTATTGAAATAACCGAATAAAATTTTTATATTACTGTATTATACGTACTACATATTTATTTTAACCGACTCCAAAAAAAAAAAATTAAAGTCTAAATTATTTTCTATTTAACTCTAGGATTATCGATAACTTTTTTCCACTAAGTTCTCCTCTAAAAATAGCTAAAGACCCAATTAATATAATTATATTGAAATCAATACTGTAAATTTATTGTGAAAATAAACAAACGAAAAAGAAAAACGTTATTCGATAGTTGTTCGAAAAATATTTTCGAATAAAAATTTTAAATTTATAAAATAATCAATTTATTGTTTGATCTCTGCTTAAAAACTTATTTAAAGAATAATAAAAAAATAATACATGTGAAACGAGTAAAAAATTAATCGAATACAAAATATTTCATTAAAAAATAAATTCTAATAAAAACATTTTGTTGAAAAAAATCATACGAATAAAAACTATTTGAATGAAAATTATTCAAATAAAAATCTTCCCGTATGCAAAAAATTTCCAATAAGTTAATTAAATATTTTACGTGTTAAAAATGTTTTGAAAAAATTTTTTTAAGAAAAAATTATTTCAATAAAAAAAATTATTTATTAAACAAATTATTCGAATAATTTCTGCCAAACGTTTTTTGAATAAAAAATTATTTGAAAACACAAATAAAAGGTTTAGAATTTATTAATTATTCTATTACAAATCATTTAAAAAAAATCATTTGAATAAAAAATTAAACGAATAAAAAATTTTACGAATAAAAATTATTTTTATATTTCCAATAGTTCGAGCTCTATAATATAAAATTATTTGAAAAATTCACAAAACCAAAAAAATGTTGAAATGATCAATTCTATAAAAAAATTTGCTCGATTAAAAATGTTTCGAATAAAAATTTTTCGAAAGGAAAGTATAATAAAATTAAAATCGAGATTTTTTCCTTCGCCGAATATATGCCATGAAATCTTGAAAATTCCACAAAATAAAATTTTAGGCAAATAAAAATTTTTTAAACTATCAATTCTATTAAAAATTTTTTGCTGAGAAATTTATTCGAATACAATAATATTCGATGAAAAAATTAGTCGAATAAAAATTATTCCAATACGAGCTTTATACTTGTAGTTAATTTAAAAATGAGAGCCACATTTTTGTTGTGTATATATGGTTGATTTGCCCGAAAAATATGCCCTGAAATGTTGAAAAATTTCTCAAAATGTCCATTAGACACTATAAAATTATTTAAATAAAAATTTACACAAAAAATTTTTAAATTGTGAATTCGATTAAAAATTATTTGTGAAGAAAGTTCTTCTATTAAAAATTTTTCCAAAGAAATGTTAATTCGAATGTGTAGCTTTCCATTAGTTTCAGTTTAATTAATTTGAGCAGATATGCGTGATTTTCCCTCGTTGAAAATATGTCCATTAGACACTATAAAATTATTTGAATAAAATTAAAAAAAAAAAATTTTTTTAAATTCTATTAGCAAATATTCGACTAAAAGATTATTCGTTGAAAAAATTACACGTTTAAAAAATCAGTCGAATAAAAATTTTTCGGAAGAAAATTTTACTCGAATGTGTAACTTTCTAATTGAGCCTTATAATTGTAGTTAGTATATTAAAATTAAGATCGAGTTTTTTTCAGAGTAGATATGATTGATTTTCCCTCGCCGAAAAATATGCTATGAAATCTTGAAAAATTCTTTGGACACTATAAAATTATTTGAATAAAAATTTACACAAGTAACAAGCTTTGAAATTATCAATTCTATTAAAAATTGTTTGCTAAGAAATTTATTCGAATAAAATATTCAATTATAAAATTATTCGATTAAAAAATTACTCGAATTAAAAGTAAATTCTGACTGACTTTCCAAAAGTTTTAGCTAAATTTTTGCGTGATTTTCCCTCGCCGAAAAATATGCTATGAAATCTTGAAAATTCTTCGAAATGTCCTTTGGACACTATAAAATTATTTGAATAAAAATGCACACAAAAAACACATTTTTACATTACCAATTCTTTTAAGAATTATTAGCTGTTCGATTAAAAATTATTCGAATTAAAAATTTTCGAAAGAAAAGTTCATTCGAATGTGTAACTTTCCAATAGTTTGAGCTAGATTTTTTGAGCAGATATGCCGGATTTCCCCTTGCCAAAAAATGTGCCGCCTGTTAGACAGACACTATCATGCAAACAATATTTTTTGCGAAAAAAACTTTATTGCATTGAAAACTATTTAGTTTACAGCAATATAAAATTAATTCATTAAAATGTTCACCCGTTTCAATATGTTGGATTCCATAGAAATCGGCTTAAAGTAGCTGAAAATATGTAAACGTTTAGGTTGTTTTGCTAAACTGTGCTATTTCTTTTTCCTTCTCTGTACATTTCATATGTTATTGTAAGAGTTTGAACGTAGAGTATGGTAAATTTACTTTAATTGCTTTGCACTCGACAATTACGAGTAATTTTTTGTTGTTGCTGCTGCTGCTGCTGCTTTTTTCTTAAGTGTCAATTGTTGTTTTTGCTGTAGTTTGTTTATTTTATAGTTCTTTATGGTTTTTCTAGCACATGCTCAACTAAAGGATTTTGAGTTTTAAGTGCATAAAATGAGTAGAAAATTTTTAGTTGAGTGCAAGAATAAAAAAGGAAAACTGAAACTATAATACGACACAGTTGTAATTAATTTTAATTACCCAATGCAATTTACATTAGTTGGCGTTTAGCTTATTTTTGTTTTCCCCATTATTTCTATACTATAAATAAATTTATTTCGGTATTTACATGCTACACGCTCATTTAAAATCATTGTTTCTACAATTAGTTGCAATTTGAAAAGAGCTGAGAAAAAATGGGTACAAAATGCGGTTGATAAATAATATGTCAATTTTTTTTGTTGAACCATTTTTTAAATGGCTTGCAAAGACAAAAGGCTGAACTTTTGGGGAATAATTTTTATATTTCTGACATTTTTTGCTTTACATTACAAACGTTTTTACTCCCTGTTTCCACAACCCTGACTCACTAATTTTTCGGAGTGATTTTCATAAAAATTTTCTTGACGATTCGACTAACTGGCTTGTGGAAACTGGCGGTTAATAGAACAATTTCCATTTTAATGATATTATTATCTTCTCATTTATGCTAATTCGTCAATAAGCAAAAGAAAATCTGTCCTTAATGTGTAAAAGTTTACAAAGCAAAAAAAAAAAAAAAATACCTGCAGCAGGCATTGTTTCATTCAATCTTCGTTCTCTTAATAACGAATCAAGTGAAACGAACTCCTTGCATTGCCTTGTTTAATAATCTTTTTATTTCCGCTTATTTTTCAAGTGTAACTTTCATTTACAATCAACTTTTTGTGGCAAGAAAAAAATATAAATATCTTGAATATTCAATACCTGTATGGCGTGATTGCCCAAGGTGATGTAAAAACTAGACATAATGGCGTCTAAAAGAAACTTGAGAGAACACAGAAATAGAAAAAATGGTTAAAATGAAGACCACCAAAAGTAATAAGCACAGGATGTCTGAAGAAAATATATATATATGAATATATACGAATAAAGAAAAAATATTCGAATGAAAAAGACAAAAAGATTACAATAAGGAAATATTTGATTTAAAATTTTGCGTAGAAAATGTTTTTCGAAGAAAAATTTCAAAACCGAAGAAAGTTAAAAATTATTCGAATTTAAAAAGAAAAAAATATTCGAATAAAAAGGATAAATATATATACATATTTTTAAATAAATAAGTATTTGATTAAAAGTTATTCCTAGAAAAAGTTTTTCGAAACAAAATTTAGTCGAATAAAATATCCAAAAATTTGGTCGAATAAAACTTCTTCGAAAAAAAAAAATTATTTGAATAAATTATTTAAATAAAACATTTTGGAGTAAAATTAAGTAATTCGAAAACTTATTTGCTAGAGAGTTTTTGTATTCGAATAATCAATTTTCAACCAAATGCTTCTTTATTTGAATATTTAAATTAAATTTAATTCTTATTAAAAAAAACCGAGCTTTAAAGCAATATTTGGTTTGTCTATTTTTTATCCTCTTTTTATTAAATTTTTAATTTAAATAATTTTTGCTTTGAATATATTTTATTCGGAAAAGTTTAATTCAAATAATATTTTATTTGAAAAGTTCTAAATCGAATAGTTTAGTTTAGTTAAAAAAAACAAAATTTTAATCGAATAAAACTTTAATCAAATTCAAAATTTCAAATAAGTTTTTCCATTCAAATAATTTTTTATACAAAATGTAAATAAATAAAGAAATTTTTTTTTGAACTAAAAATTATTCGAATAAATTTCTTGAGAAGAAAAAATTATTTCAATAAAGATTTTGAGTAAAATATACTTAAAGCAAAAATTGTTTAATTAAAAAATTTTGGAATAAAAAATTACGTCGCGTCAATAAAATACGAGAAAAATTGGTACTTGTGTACTTGCTCTCGAGAAGAATTCTGTTTTTTAGCTACAGTTTTTTTTTTGTCTGCGGAAAACACTCCGAGTCTATGGCGGGAATCGAACCAATGACTGGACTGACAGGCTGGCATCGCTACCACTCAGCCACAGGGGCACCAGCTATTTCTGTTCCCTAAGGTCATGAAAATATCACAATCCTATCAATAGCAGTCAGTTGTTTTCGTCAGCGGTTAGACTGGACCCAGTTTCTTGGTATTGTATTGACGTTACGTTGATGTTGACAGCTGTAATAAGGTTGATTAAATTTAATTTCGAATATAAAAGTTTTGAAATATAAAAAAGTTAACTCTGTAACAAAAATTATTAAAAAAAAATTTAGAATAAAGAACTCTCAAAAAAATAATCATTATAGATTATTCGAATAAAGTTTAAGAATTTTTTTAAAATAATTTTTTATTAAATATTTTTCAATTAGCATTGCAAGTCTTTATCAATTGGCATTGTAATTCTTGTTTTCAATGCCTTCTAAAGCTGAAAGCTGCTAATTGAGAAACATTAGACTTGTTTGGTTTTCATGGCAAAAGGAAGAAAATTATATACATACATATATGTACGTACTTATTGATATTCAATTTCCTAGTCAGCTGAAACAAAAACACTTACCGCGAGAGAAGTGCGCGCAGAAATACGTAAAATAAATACAGTTTTTTTTTCTTCTCAAGCGATTTTAATTGAAAGTCATAATTGAAGTTATGCATTTTCGAGCAGTTGTACTTTCGCATAACGACTTGCCCAAATCAAAACAGAGAATTAAAAGAGTAAAAACTGCAAAGTGGCAAACATGTTCATAAAAAATTAATAAATGGAAAAAAACTCTAAAATTTTTAATTGTCAATTCCATTTACAAACAGTATATTCTAAATAATTCTTTGAAAGTGCGAAGCAAAGAGAGAAATATTAAAAAATGGTGCATACTTTTAAGAGGAACTGATAAATATATGCTGGTCTAAACCGTAGCCCAAGTCAGTGATGCATTTTGAGTTTTTTGGGTTAGGGCCAAATTAACTATTTAAAAGGGACAAAATACTTTTGATAGTGAAAAAAAAATATTTGTGATATATTTGATTACAATCTTTTTATTTGAATAATAATAAAAATTTGCGACAAAAATTCAAATATTTTAAAATATTTTTTGCTAAAGTAAATTAAATACAAAAAAGTAAAATTTTATATATTTTAATCTGTTAGTCCAACAGTTCCCGAATTGTGATATGTGTTTTTAATTTATTAAATTTCCTCTCAAGTTTCCTCAAACATCAAAATTTATAAGTGCATGGGGAGAGCTTATGCCTAACCTTTATATACGTACCTTAAAAAATTTTATTTGAAACGCGAAACGTTTGCAAAAAAAAAAAAGTTTTTTCTTTGACAATCAAAACATTGTTCTAAATAACAGTAGTGTTTAAAACAGGATTTTGAATTGAAAGGGCCAAAATAGCATAGAGAGTACCACAGGGCCATCAAACATCCAAAAATGCCACAAATGGCCCAATTATGCCACATTTTGCATCACTGGCCTAAGTAACACCAGATTACCGAACTTCAATCGTTTTCTTATAGAAATGTTTAAATCTCTCGATCTCTCTCTCTCTCTCTCTCATGTGACTCCTGAAGGTATGTGAAGGTTTTTGTGAAAGTGCATCCCGCACTAAAAAGAAGCGATCTTGAGTAAAAATGTAATATACATTGCAAAATCTTAAGAACTTCAACTAAGGGCCTGTCCCACGATGTCACCAACGTTCGACTCGTCGCACAGTTACATTGCAAACAACAACAAAATTTTAAAATTTGTTTTTGTTTTGAATGTAAGTGTGCGACGAGTCGAACGTTGGTGACATCGTGGGACAGGCCCTAAAATGTGAATTAAAAATTATTGGCCTCTTAAACGATGTCGAAAGAATATGTTGGTTTTATAATGAAAACAGCAATAAAATAAAAAAAAAATTGTTTGTGTTTTAAAATTAAATTAAATTATCGTTCGTTTTCGAAATATTAAAAGTAAAAAAAAAAATAATAAATAGGGTATGTTGCTCTAAATGCGAACGATAGATTCGATCTAACGTTTATATTAAAAACAAAAACAAAGAAGTCAAATTTTTTAATATTTCCAATATTATTAATTGATCGAATTTACTATTCGTGTTTAGAGGAACAGGTCCATATATTTTTTTTATAATTTTTCATGATAAAGCGAATGAATAGATTGAAGAGACTTGCATCTAAGCAGTGAAATGAATTTTTAAAGATATTTGTATATAAAATTTAATCAATTCATTCTTTGAAATTTATGCGAACATACGAATTCAGTCGTAATTATAAATGTGGGTCCCTCTGCCTCCTGCCATTATGCTCTTATATTTTTTATAGCTCTGATGCCAAAGTTACTCCATTCACACAGTAACGCGCGTTTATTAGTTGGATGCACTGGTCGTGCACGCTTCTCCTTCCTGTTTCCGGCTCATAAGACAACTAACGCCAACGCGAACACAACTACGGCAATTGTAACAAAAGCGAACTCGTATCTACATTCTTGAAGATAAGAATGAATGCGTTCAGTTCAGGCGAAGAATGAATGTCTTACAACAACACACATAAGAAAAATTGTTATTGAACGAGGTGTAAAGTTCATTCAGTAAGCCATTTTATCTTTTAGAGCAGAAACATTTGTGTTATTCACACACACACACATACAGCACATCCTTGAATAAATAGGTTTGTTTTGTAAGAAGACTTCAGTAGCAGAAACAAATGTAAGAAGAGTAAAAAGTTTCTTCGTGTTTGCGGTTTTAATGGTTGTTGCGATAGAGTTTTTAATTGATTTTCTGATGTGTTTATTTTTAGTTTCTGTTTTGTTTTTTATTTTTTATTTAGCAACATGAGTATGTTAAGGGAAAATAACATTCTTTAATTAATGTTTTAATTTTTTTTTTGTAAAAGCATTGCAAGTGTGACAAAAAGTTTTTTTTGATGTCGGGAAATATTTTGAATTGCTTAAGAAAATATAGCTAAAAATTGTGAAATTTGCTATATAGTTATACCCCCATATTCATAAAAAAATAAAATGAATTTAAAATCCATTTTAGAAAAATTTTGTATGAAAAATTTTAAATAAAATACATTTCAAATTCATTTTAAGTTTTATGAATCTAAGGGAACGATGAGTTCCTAAATAAAATAAAATTGTTGAACGAATTTGCCTGCAAAAGAAATAAATTTCTGAAAATCGACTGGAAACATCAAAACTTCCAGACGTAAGATATGACTCAAGCACTTATTCTCCTTACTCTACGTCTACACCTGATATATTTTTATCATGAAAAACAGCTAACAACAGCTAAAAATTATTTTTCACTATAAAATTTTACTTTTGTTATGAGTTATTGTCACAGACATTATTTGAAATATTTTATGGTTGCTCATTCTTTATGTGAAATAATATAAATAAAATTCTTACTTCATATTCCTCAAAAAAAAAAAAAAAAAAAGAAAAAAAAATCCTCTTCAAAAAAATCTAATAGCATTGAAGATACTAAAAGCTCTCAACCACAAAATGCAGTTTGACATTGCATCAATCACAACAAGTTGTCAATTGATATCATTCGCACAAAATTCTCAGCTACGCTAATCCTACTGCTACGTAATGGCAACAGCAGCAGTGGCAGCAATTACAAAATTGTCAAGTCATTCTTCATTCATGCAGTCAGTCAAATCGACTATTGCATTTAGTCAATAATGTGGAGCATTTGAAAATAAGCCACTAAAAATTGCAACTGAAGAAAAAAAAAACAAACAACAAAGCTTGCTTTAGATGCCAGCGATGAGGCAGAAGGTTATGAAAAAGGTTGAAAAAAACTTGGAATTTGACAAGATTGATACATTGAAGGCAACATTAGTATATGAAAATGACACTAACACTGCACAATGGGAAAAGATTGCCATATATGTAAAACATGGAAAAAACATAGATGGCTTTTACTATAAGTTGCCTTCGATTTTGCATCTAGCGAACAAATTAGGCTTACGAAAGATTACTTTTGTTTTTTTTTTATATAGCGGGGAAAAATATGTATTGATAAATAAAATAAATTTAAAAACGTTGGGAAATAAATTTATGAAGACCCTAGTACATAATTCAATTTGTACGAATTCGTAAATTTTCCTATTCCTCCTGAATATATTCCCCAAAAATTGTGTTTATAATTTATTCCATATTTTTTTTTTATTAGCTGCGCACCTGCCCTGCACCTTTTCATAATCTTTCTTTCTAACCACAACAACAAAATCGATGACTGAAAAATCACATAAAAAATTTTTTTTTTTTAAATAAAATAAATACATAATACGAATACAACAGCAATACTCGTATGTATAAAAAATAAAAAGTAAAAACTAGCACAAAGTTAAACCCTTTTCAGGAAACCTCTAAAATAGATTTCAAAACAATTTTAACTTGTGGTTTGTCATTGTCAACAACAATAACATCGTCGTCATCATCATCAACATCAGCATTATCATCTGTGGAACAGCAGCTCTAGGAAGCAACAGTGGCTGGCTGGCTGGCTGTAGCACCACTTTATGTTTGTCAACGTTTTGTTAAAAAACAGCAGTAAAGTTTTTGTTGGTCCTATAATCGTTCCGAGGGAAACAACTTTTTTATTCAACATTCGCACACTCTCATGCACAGGATTTTTGTGAATAGATGATGGCAGCCATTGACACACTCACGTACGCCATGAGAGTTTAAATAAATGCAAAAGTTTGTATCTGAAAACGGAAAGACAATTCCTGTTTAATGTGGCATCACAGTAAACTAACGTCAAAATGTATTTGAGTGCATGTGTGTGTGTGTGTCATTCATAAAAAAAACACACATCCTTACATACATACTCGTATGTATATAAACTGTTTGCCTATTTTGGTTGTTTGTTCAAATTGTGTCACATTTGCTTCAACAGTTTTATGATTTATAGCAGCTACAAACATAAATGGAAATATCTCTAATGGTTCGTTTTTAGTAAGTTACAAACAATTGATTGATATCTTGCGTCAGCAGGTTTCTTTGGGAATTTTTGTTTTCGCAAGCCGCTGTAATTTCTTTTTACCTTCGAGTTAGGCCGGGTTGCCATCGATGTGCCATGTGCCACACATGAGTAAAACTAACGTAACCACTAATTACTAATGAAAAACTGTTTGATTCAGACACATAATTTATTAAGTTAAACAGTTTCATACATAACTAATAGACAATTTTATAGAATTCAACATGATTGGAAACAGTTTAAATCAATAAATACATGTCTGAATCAAACAGTTTTTCATTAGTAATTATTGGTTACATTATTTTTACTCATGTGTGGCACATGGCACTCCAATGGAAACCCGGCCTTATGAAGTGCATATGTTCCAGTTTTTTAAATTTCAAACCAGCCCACAAATACAAAGGTTGACTTCCAAAACGTATGAGTACAAAGTTTGTATACTTTTCGGTATTTGCATCGTGAGTTTCGAAACATTGAAAACATGAGCATCAACTTTGAAATCGATGCTCTGATTGCTTGTTTTGCGGCGTTCTTAATACTTGTCGACCAAGTTTTGAAAGGGTGTTCATTGTTAATGTTTTGTACTGCGGCCTTATGAAACACTAGACTTTGTTGTTGTTGGTTTTAATTTTCAAACCAACTTAAAACTTGTTTGAATTGATTTAAATTGGCTTTTATGAAATGCAACTTTGTTTTGGCTGTACTAAATTCAGTGCTGCCAAGCTAAAATGACCCAAAGCAGCTGATAATGTTCACTCCACTTAAGGTGTCTTTACATGGTAATACAAAGTATTACGACTTTGTAGAATCAAAATATTAATTAATGCATAATTACTTTGGTGGGGGGGGGGGGGGGTACCCCCTCTCTCAGACCCCTAAGATTTTGGTAGACCATGTGGGTTGTCCTAAGAGTTATCCACAGCAAATTAAGTGTGCCTCACTGTTGTAGTTCTGAAGATATAAAAATAATAATAATTACTTATTATAGGTGGTACCCGTCTCCCTCCTTCTGTACCCTTAAGATTTTGTTGTAACATGCAGTTTGCTCCAAAAGCTACCCATATGAAATTTAGTGACCCTCAATAGTTTAGTTGTGCAAATATGAATTGATCCGCGAAAAAGAGTCATTTGGCCCCACATATTCAAAATTACATTAACTGATGGAATACCCTTTCATTTTGATTTATTTAAATTTCAGTTTTAATTGGTGTAGTCGGCATAAAAACGCACTAATTAGAAATTTCAAGTGTCTGTATATAAATGAAGATTTCAACATTTTCCGTTGCTCACTTTATTTTATATATTTTTTGTTGTAGCGGTTAAAGTTTGTTTCTGTGAAAATTTCAGCTCTGTAGCTCTTACGGTTCTTGAGAAAAACAGCCTGTGACCAACAGACGCACATCGTAGCAAATTAATAGACATTTAAATGATTAGTATAGAATAAATAAAACAATGTCAAGACTGTTGTAAATTAGTGAAGTTCTATTTGAGCTTTCAGTACATAAAAGCTTTCAACAAATTGGAATACGATGAATCAAACCAATTCACATATTCCATTTGCATTGAAAACTATGTATAGAAAACTGAAGTTTACACCAAGTCAAGAAAGCTGATATGAAGGTTGTTCCTTTCTTCTTGTTTGTCATATATACTAATTTGGACCCTAGTCTGAAAATGTGAATTAAAATTAAATTTAAATTCACTATAGCATTTTGAAAATCTTGTGAAAGGAAGTAAACAAGTTTCTTAAAATAACCTCATATGTATGATTATTTTTAAATATTTATTACTTTTCTGTTATCTCCTCTTATTTTCTTCAAAGAAACTGTCTGTGCCTCGCCATAAATTATGTCATGCATTTAAAATGATAAAGACAATTCTTTTTTCTTTCAGCTTAATTTAACAAAAAACGCTTATCAATCAAGTTCAATTGAGTTTGTTGCTAAAAAAAAGTCCTACGTAAACAATATTTATTATTTAGGTATTATTGGGCACTTGAATACAATTTAATAAAGAATTGTGTTTGTTTTTAAACACTAAAGATACAAAAAAAAATCGCATATTATTCAGTTCAGTTTTCCTCTTGCTATTTCTTTAATCGCAACTGCTGAGTGGTCTGTCTGTCTGGTCGCTTGTTTTATATTTTGTTTATTAAAAAGTAATTTTTCAATTTATTTATTATTTATTCATTTATTATTTAGTTTGACAATTAGTTGTTTGTTGGCTGAAATCACTCAAATAAATATTTATAATAGAGCAGATAATTTGTAGAAAAAAAAAATGCATTATAAATATTTATTTAAAGAAATAAAAAAACACATTCGATATAACGAATGCATATGGAGTCTTGGCAAATTATTTAATTTCTTTCAATAAAATTGTGCCAATAATTGATTAGACATTAAAAGCAAATTCTTGATATGAATCATGATGCGTGAATTAGTGAAGATAAATGAGAATTTTAAAAGCAGAGACACAAACCATATGTTGGAAAATAAGCTGCTGTGAGAAGGTGAAGGGCGGGAAATTAAAAAAAAACCACACCACACCACAATTGCACATTTGACTAAAATCGTGAATCGAGAATATTTTTTTTTTAGAAAAACTTAATAAAACGTTTTAAAAAAAATCTAATTATTTCTGTAGCATGTTATGCCACAATTTTTCAAATAGTCCAAATGAGTCACAAGTAAAGATATCTCTACATATGTATAAACAATAATCCTTCACAAATCTATAAAGCATATATTTTTATATGTAAGAGAGAAAAAAAATCAATTCCTTTTTTTCCAGTTTATGTAATATAAAAATATTTTGTTTGCCACCTTGAACTTAAACATTGTTTATGCCTCCATTATTGTTTAATCCTTTTTTTTTAATATTGAGAGTGTTCATTTGTTTGTTTTGAATCATTATTTAATATTTAATTGTTTAATAACAATTATTATTCAATAATGAATTTATTAATTATTCAGTTTGTTTGCGAAAAAAATTGTGTTTTTTTTTTAAATCCATAACTACCACGAATGAAAGTTTTCTTGAATTTATCATGGCAAATGCTACACAATGAGAAGAAATAAAGTTTACATATATCAGCAGTAATCTATTGTAGTCTACACAGACAGTAGAGACATGAAATGATTAACATTATCAATAACATCATGTTAATGGATACATTATCAATCAACTCATTTTAGGAATTATTTTCTTAATGTTTAACCAGCGATGTTGAGAAATTTATTATATTTTAATAAGAATAAGAAGAAGAAAAAGAAATATATCTCTATTGCCAGACCGAAATCTCATAATAGTAACATGCAACGGTTAACATACTGATAACATCATGTAAACGGTTTACATAAGCCACTATTAATTCGACCTGGCAGACGTTAACATTTTTAAATTCTATTTTGTTGTTCTATTTTGTTAAAAAATAAAAATAGACATACGAGTATAGCTGTTGAGTTTTAATTAAAAAATATATTTTTAAATGCAAATTACTAATACATGATTTAAAAAATATGTCTGATACTCGTATTAATAATGTATTTAAGTAGGGATATTAAAAAAATATTGGGGGCTATTCTGGAATACGCGTCGAATTGGTGAAAGTTACATGCAAAACAAAAACAAAACTGTATAAATGTAAAAAAAATTGTTTTGTTTCGCATACAAAATTAACCGTTTTTAAAAGAGAGAGAAACGCGTTGAAATTCTCACGTTTATTTCATTTTAGAAATGTATTACAAACAAAAACAATTTTTGAAAATTTGTTTTTATTTTAATGTAAATTTTCACTTTTCGGACGCGTTTTCCAGAATAGCCCCCATTATGAATTACACTGTACAACAAAATTTAACTTTTACCAAATCATAGAATTCTAACTTCTAGTTATGGCGGAGGAAATCAAAAAAAAATACAGTAAGAACAGAACACGGCATTTCTGTACATGACATCCTGGTTTAGAGGTAATTTCCATTGTTCAAGTTTTCGAAAAGCAGCAAAAAGAGAGGACTGATTTACAGTGTTAAAATGTTCCAAAGAAAAGTGTTGCCCGTTTTAATTTCCGTAAGTTTGGTGATCAATTCCCTTAAACAAAAACTGTAAAATGTATTCCCCATATGCAAAAAAAAAAAATAACGTGTGCTTGAAGCGTACGTTAAAATAAAATTTCCATATGAGTATGTCTTTTTGTCTCTTCTGCCATTACACTGTGTAACAGAATATTTTTGACAGCAAGGCGACTATACACCAAACTGGTCCTTATTTTCGAAAAGTCACAATATTTAATTCAAGAATCTCCTAAATTGTTCCAGATTGTTTGCAAATTTCAAGTCTCTATTTTAATAAATAATAATTAAAACGTGTCGCAGGTAAAATTTCGCTATGAAGGGCTAAAAATCCACGAAAAGTATTATAACCGCCCCTGACCCGCTCCTAGAAGGATATATTGTAAAACCGACTCCCACTAATTATTTCTTTCTAATTTTTTTTTTCAGAATACACTAACCCCTTAATCACAATGGACCCAATTGGGTCTCCGAGTGGAGGTGCGTTTTTAGCACCATCCTTCCTAACCTAACCCCCTATCTCCCCTATTTAAGTCTGTTCACATACAAAAATATTTTTATAAAATATTCCCCACCGTCCTGACAAGGCCCAGGTTACCCCCAGAGTAACCAAATGTATGACCGACCTACATATAATTTTCTAGAACTTTACATTTCTTAAGGATGCTTTTAAACAATTTTTTTTTACATTAAATATGTAGTTGGTAAGCAATATTGGTATCAAAGAAAAACTGAATACTCTGTAGAATTTCATAAAAATGCTTACTATACTTCTCCTCGACAAAAATATAAAAAATGTGATTTAAAAAAAGTTTCAACCCAAAAAAAAATTAATTCAGTGAAGTACAAATTTGACTCGCACAAATTTTCTTTTTGGCGATTTTTTCGGTTTTTGGCGATTTTTTAGAGTATAGACTTTTTGGCGATTTTTTTGACATTGTACTATTTTTTTTTTTTCATATTTTTAGCGATTTTTTTAGTTTTGGTGCTTTTTTCGTTTTGGCGATTTTTTAGTATAGCCTTTTTTTATTTTTAGCTATTTTTCGTTTAGGCGATTTTTTGCTTTTCTTACAATACATATTTTTAGCTTTAGCAATTTTTTTTAGTTTTGGTGCTTTTTTCGTTTTTGGTATTTTTTTCGGTTTTTGGCGATTTTTTTTGTTTTTTAGAAACCTTTTTTCTCTTTGGTGATTTTTTTTTTTGCATTTGAGCGATTTATTTTATTTTTGATGATATTTTCTATTTAAGCAGTCTAATCATTTTGGCGATTTTAGTTTTGGCATTTTATTAGTTTGAGGATTTTTTTTAGTTTTAGAGGTTTTGAAAATTTCAAGAGTTTGCCTTTTATGGTTTCCAAGATACAGCAAGTTGTTAAAATTACAGACTCAAAATAATATTAACTGATATGAGTAATCTTTATTTTTTATTTTTTTTTATTTCAGTGTTAATTGGTGTAGTCTGCACTAACTTTGAAAATTTTAAATATGAAAATTTTAATTGTCTGTATATTACATTAGGACTTCAAGGTTTTTAGTTGATCCCTTTAGAACACCCGTTAATTTTTAACTGGCATGATGTATTGTTGTTGTAGCGGTTAAAGTTTTACAGGTTCGTAGCTCCGTAAGAGCTAGAGAAATCAGTCTGTGACACACAGAAGGACGGACATTTTAGCGAAAACAATTTGGAGTACGCAACCCTAAAAATTAAAAAAATTCTATAAAACTTTAAGACTTCGTTCGAAAGCTGTAATATTTTTTCTCGTGGAACAAAAACTTTTTTTTTTCAATTTTCCAATCACTTAACATTGTAAAAGTATTTTGCTTTACACCAGATAGAACAACTTTCTTTTAAACAACTTTATTTTTTAAGTTTTAAACTTTTATTTATTAATAATTTTCTCTTTATTTTTATTTACAGGTAAGAGTGCTGCCATGAACAATTGTTATGTGATTCTTCAAAGTAGTTGCCTTAGTTATAGCAGAGAGTTCTCATAACACAAAAATTTATGAATCAATGTACGAGTATGTGTGCATCTGCAAGCAAGTACAATTTATTATTTTCCATAAATATTTTATTTATCAAGGATATTATTAAATGAAAATATTTTATTTCATAAAAAAGGCAGTAGCACTTTTTCCATGTTGCAAAAAGCCAACATACTCGTACGTAAAACTTTTGCACACGCATTGCATTCACACACGTACGAAAAAGCATGCAGTATCAAATTTCCGACAGATTTTTAATTAAATATAAACAATATGAGATAAATTACAAGATGAGGGAGATAACAAAATACAAAAATATGCTAAATTAATTTATGTTTCAATATCTGTGGCTTCCAATTTCAAATAATTGCAAATAGCTTGTGAAATGAAACTGTTGCATGCATGCATATGCATGCACGTACATAATGATGCACGGTCAGGCAACTGGGTGTCATATCATACATTGATTGGTAGACAGTAGTTACATACCAATATAATTGAATACAAAATTGCTGGTAACATAAATTTCCGCGCTCATAGAAAATATTTCAGAAGTTTTTTGGGTACTTTTAGGGATGATAAAACGGTTCCTAGGTCTACAAAAACAGTCTGTATGACTTTCGACTTTCTAGAGGCGTGCAGTAGTCTTCTACAATATTTTTTTCTCTATCTCTTACAGTTTTCGAAAAATATTTCTTTTTCCCCCATCTCTTACGATTTTTGAAAAAAAAATACCAAAATAATTTGAAAAATTTTAGATTTTTTTTTTAATTGTATTGTAATTTCTACAGAAACAGTCAGTTATGACTTTTGACTATTGGACATTAATCTAGAAATGTCGAGGAGTCTCCTCCAATATTTTTTTCTCTATCTCTTACAATTTTTGAAAAAAAAAAAAAATTACC
The DNA here is from genome assembly GCA_936439885.1 of Nowickia ferox. Taxonomy (NCBI): domain Eukaryota; kingdom Metazoa; phylum Arthropoda; class Insecta; order Diptera; family Tachinidae; genus Nowickia; species Nowickia ferox. Next base: position 8,243,123 of record OW387027.1, on the reverse strand, counting down.
AAAATAATTTTTTATTTTAAATTAATTTTTTTTTTGAAATTGTGTTGTAATTTCTACAAAAAACAGGCTGTTGTGACTTTCGACTATTGGACATTAATCTAGAGGCAGCCAATAGTCTCCCTCAATATTATTGAAAAAAATAATAGATTTAAAAAAAAACTACCACAATCCTTATACAGACTGTGGGTTAAGATATAAACTTTTCGTGTTGTTGGATGTATTAAATGTTATATCTAAATAAAGGAAGCATAGAAAAGAATTTCGGTTCCTACTTTCCGCTTAAAAATATGGTATCAAGTCTATTTTGTGAGAAAAAACTAATGTTTAATATTTAACACAGGTCAATTTTTTTTTTGTGTTAACAAAGCTCTGTTAAGCACGCCGGTTTGTGCCTGGGGTTATAAATTTTAAAATTTATCTTCACAACCACTCAAACTTTAATCAGGTTAGGGATCTACTGCCTTATTCATAAAAAATATTTCTGTTTAATAAGAGGTTTATTAAACAAAATTTCTATGGAAATTTGATTAATAAAGCTTTTATTAAATCAAAATATTTTTTATGAATTAGGCCCCTAGTGTCCACAATATACTTTCTTAGGATTTTCCAGTCTAAATCCCTAAGATATTCCATATCTGGTATATGGGCCATATCGTCACAGTATATTCAAAATACATTATGTCTGCAGCAAACCAATAACCAACCGACGTTATGCCACAAATCATTTGCCATGTATTGATCTTTCGATTAAAAACGATTTTTTTGTGCTCAATTTCAAATTTAAAGCTCTATCGGGCTTAAAAAAACACCCTCTACGAGTATAAATCATTTTAATCATCTACAATGAGTCTTCTCTTTAATACGATTTCCAAATCAATTTTTTTTTACAAGTGGCAACAACAATACTTAATGGTCCGTATATTTTGCATCGAATTTAATTTTATTATTTTTAAACATCCTCTCAAAAAGAATTTTCACGCCAAGGTCTTTTTATTGTGTTCCTTTTCTGATTGCATTAAATTTCCATAAAATATACAAGTATGGCCTAAAGCCTCAATAAAGCACACTGAACATGGTGAAAGTTTCTTAGTTTAAGAGATGAGAATATTTGGATATTTTTGTTGTTGTTGTTTGCTTAGTGATTGTGTTGTTGTCAACATATGTGTGCATAAACTTGAAAAGAACTTGCAAACCTACAATAAAACACACAGTTAATAATACATAATAATAATAAAAAAAAAACTCACACGTTCACATGCCCTCCAACATACATAAGTATCTACATAGTTAAAAAGAAACAATATTTCTTTTTCTTATATATCATACATAAGTTACGAGTATTGTTCACACATCGACAGATTGTAAGCATATACTGAGGAAGTGTTTCGTTTTACTGTGAAATACTTTAGCATTAAGGGGGCTCCTAAACCCATAATTTTAACTATAAAACTTTAATCAATGAATGTATATTTTTAACTGTATAACTATATATATATGGAATTCTTTCAAAGATTTCGTTTAACAAAGATGATTTTATAATTAATTGGAAAGAAAGTCTATTTGGTTCGATTTAAAATTTGATTATAATTTTTAAATTTTATTTTTGGGGTGTCAATATTTTTTAGGTTCAATTTTCCAAAAATTCAGAAAACAGTTATTGAAGTTTTTTTTTAAAATAAATTAAAATAATTATCACATCGCTTTTTAAGTGTTGCCCTATTTACATAAAATATTTTCAAGAATGTCACATCTAGATTGAAAATAAAGTATGGCATTTCTACCTAAATTGACAACATGGTCGGTTAAACCCCGTTTAAATTTGTTTCTTGGTTAACTCAAACGTATGTTTGAACTGTGTTTAACTGATTAGTAAGAAACTAGCCCTTATTATGAGTGTCTTATTTTCCAAGATATTTTATTTTTTTTCAAATAAACATTTTCTCTATTTGGTTATTTTCTATCATCGTCAGAATCAGCGGAATTTCAAGCTTGTGTTTGAAACAGATACCAAAACATTAAATTAAAAAAAAAAAAATTAATGTGTTTTAAGTTAAATTTCAAAATTTATAATGTATGTGAAGATAAATTTAAATTTAACTAGCAGAGACAAAAACCAAAAAAGTTTACAGAGCCCATTTTTTAAGCGCTTAACAGTCATAGTAAAATTAATGAATAATCTGTAAACTGAATTCGAGTAAATTTCTCGTTTTCAAAAAATTAATAATGGTCCTGTAGACGTGATTGAAATCATACACGATAATTTTCATTCCGATACGATATTTGAGAATCAGTAATCAAATTCATTGAACCAGTAAATATTTTGAATGAATAAATTTGTAGATTCTGATAACAACCGAGTTCGGCTGCAAGAATTCGTTCTTCAAGTGTATTGGTGTTCATTTTGTTTGTTGATAGGTACAACGCACTGTTGTGCTCTTGTTGTTTATTTATATTGATCGTGTTGTATACAAGTAAATGCCGACGAGTAGCCGACAAACGATAAATAAAATTGGAGCCAATAATTTACTGGAACAATTAAAAATATTTACTGAAACTAAATTTTATTTTAAACAAAAATTTGTTTCAACTACTTTTGGGCATAATTTTCTCGGTGCTCTCAGATTAAAGTTCTGTCTTTTTAATGAGGATTCCCAAAATATTTGCAGGGGTCCAGCGATGACCGTTCGTGACCGAATGTAAAGTTTCACAAAAAGCGATTAAATATGCGTAAATTTTTTTTTTTAATATTTTTATCTGATTGAAAAATTTTATTACTTGTTTATTACAAGTTAAAATAATAAAATCGTATTGAAAAAAAGTTATTTTAATAACGATAATGTCATACATATATTCTCGATTACAGTAATATGAACACTTAAAATTTCCTTTGTCATACAATAAGCAAACTTTATTATGTTACGCCATACATCAGCCTAATTTTAAATCGATTATAATAAAACATCCACAAAAGAAATCATGATCAACAACAGTTCTTCGGGTAAATGTAAGCAAAATAAGCAAGTGTATAACCTTTCAGAATCAAACAAAGAAAACGAATTCCTTGCCAATAAATTTTGCTGCATAAAAAAATCGCTAGTAAAAAAAATTTGTTGCTTTAGCTAAGAGTCACAAAGTTGTACAAAAAAAAAGAAAAGAAAAGAAAAATTGTTAAAATGTAACGAAAATTTAATAAAACAGTGCAAAGTGTCAAAAACACCGCAGTGATAAAAAAAAACTCACAGACACACTCTCTGGTAAAAGCATTAGCGGAGCAAAAGTTTAAAGAAAATATGTATTTGAAAAAAAGTCTTGACGACTTGCCACTTTAAAAGATGTTACATACACAAAGCAAAATTACTAAACACACACACATACGCTTAACAGGAAAGTAACGGTATACGAGCAAGAAGTTTGTGAGTACGTATAATGTAGCATACCTTAAGGATGATTTTAAAAGGGTGAAATTATTTGATGTTATGTATTTTGAATGAAAAACAATTTTTTACACCAAATCACATAGAGTTCTGAGACTTTTTTAAAATTACAAAAATAAAGGGTCCGCCAGATAACTTTTTTTTTGAAAACAGGGCGCAAAACATCGAGTGTAACTTCGGCTGTGTGGCACGTAGCGCCGTCCTGTTGAAACCAAATGTTGCCAATATCCTCATCTTCAATTTTTGTAAACAAAACTTCGTTCAACATGGCCCGATAACGATCGCCATTGACTGTAACGGCCACTCCTTGCTCATTGGCCCAATTATGCCTCTGGACCAAAATCCGCACCAAACAGTGACTCGTTTTGGGTGCGTCGGCTTTTCAATGTATGCGTGCGGGTTTTCTGTGCCCCAAATGCGACAATTTTGCTTGTTTGCATACCCGCCAATATCAAAATGAGCTTCATCTGAAAATATGATTTTTTTTGGCAAAATCGGCATCTTCTGTAAGTCGATCGTAGGCAATATTTCCCAGCGTTGGTCAAGCGTATACACAACCATATTCGTTCAGCGGAAGGATAAAACTAATTATCTGTCAAATCAGACATGAGTTAAGTGTTACCATTCATGAAATAAGCACTAGTTGAAAAAAAAACGTTAGATGGCAGACACTTTATTAATTCTGAACAGTTAATTTTCTTGATTTTTTTTTGTTAATTAAATTAATAGTAAATATTGTTACGCAAATGTACGTGAACTGACCTAATACAAATGGTTTTCATAAAAACTTTTCATAGATATATTAATGTTTATTGCTAGTCTATCAAGAATCCATATTTTTAACTCTCTGTTGTTACTTGTCGGAGGGAAGTAGTAAAAAATATTTTATTTTAAGCTCCTGTGAAAAATTATATATATATGTGTGTGTGTGTGTGTGTGTGTTTATGTAAGATGGCAAATGATGTAGCAAAATTAGATTAACATAACCACACAAAAAAAAAGTACAATAAATTTATTTCTGTGCTTAAAAACATAAATTTTTTGAAATAATCTAAAATATGTATGAACTTTGTTTAATAGTGCGCATTAAATGAGAAATATAAATTAGTTTAAATTGTTATACGAGTAGTATCACAATCTTTAGCTATTTTGCTTGTGTGTTTTTACTTCACCTTTTTTTTCTATTTTACTATTTAGTGCTGATGCTTATTTTTATAAAACAATGTAGCATTGGGAAGTGTGAATAAAAGAAAAGTATTTGCTTTTTACTTAAAAATTTGTTTTAAAACCCCAAATATGTATGTGTTTTTGTTTGTTTTTTTTTTTTAATTTTTCAAGTTTTTATTTACACTACCCATTGTCTGGAAAATTTTTATGGAAAACAGTGAAAAAAAATATTTAACGCTTTGCTTACAAATTTTCAAAACAATTTGTAATATATAATAAAATCGATGGGAATTTGTTATTGAAAATCAGCAAAATCGAATGGGCTGTTTTCGACACATTGTACTTTTTTAGTATTATTGTACTATAAACCAGGGCTGGAAAATTGGTTTTTATTGGCATATAAAATTTTGTTACCAAACCTCTTTTGTTGTTCGTCTGTAGTCATGCCTTCAAGCAGAACGTACTGTAGATGATTATTTAAGACTCCTGCAAATAAAGCCATTGATTTACATAAGCATCTGCGTGGATGGGCTTAAGTCAAGAAATTTAGTTTCTTGACACATGAATTTCATGTGCCTACTGTTGATATATTTTTTTACTGCGTATGTTTTGTATCCGCTTGCACCACTTTCCCCATAATGCATGGATTCGGTTTAAAATCACGAATCCCGCTTAAGTTCTTGGAATTTGCAGTAATGCTGTTTTTATACCAACTGCTTAAATGCCTTTAAGTCCAATTTAATACTTGTTGTAATAAATTGTTATGATTAAGCGTTGTTACATTTGTAATGTCACCGCCGGATTAACTCAATTTAAGACGCGGGATTTTTGTGCATTCATATAAAATATCCCAAGAGAAAACTTTCTGTTGGAGGGAAAATTTTATGCTGAAGATGTCTTTCGGTGATTATACAATGGAAATAAACTATTGCATACAAACTTGTGTTAAATTTCTAAAAAAATCTCACTCAGGTCCTTGACTAGTACAAATTTCTCTTGAAGGTTGGGGCAAGAACAATAGAGTGAACTCTGGCAAGTAAGTGGGGTAACAATATACGAGTATAATCACCCTTGTCGGGTATATGAGGCAAACATTTTGTTCACGTGAAATATTTCCCATGAACAAAAAAATGGTGAACAAAACTAGAAAATAGTACACTGAGACAACAACAACGCGAAATTTGCGTTTACAATTTTAGGGAAAGGGAACACACTTCACGTGAACTTTTACTACCGATAAGCGTGAATATCAGCAACAATTCTTTCAAGCTAAAAAAGGGGTATAATCGTCGCTTTCGATAACGAGCTGATTCGATAACGTTTTTTCAGTTTGAGATTATGGTATTCGCTATCGAAGAATGTAATAATATGGTTCGATATCGAATGCCATAATCTCAAACTGAAAAAACGTGATCGAATCAGCTCGTTATTGAAAGCGACGATTGGACCCCTTTTTTAGCTTGAAAGAATTGTTGCTGATATTCACGCTTATCGGTAGTAAAAGTTCACGTGAAGTGTGTTCCCTTTCCCTAAAATTGTAAACGCCAGTTTCGCGTTGTGATCGTGATCGAATCAGCTCGTTATCGAAAGCGACCATTAGACCCCAGAACTACTTACAATCTGCTGATTTTGCCTACGACAATGACAAATTTCCAATTGGGCAGGTACAGCTACTGCAACAGATATACATTTATGTATTGTAAATGAAACCTTTGCATGTAGTTTAATAAAGTAATTACACACACACACTCATACACACACACTCACACCACACAAATGCATAAACGTTTGGCAGTTACTGCTAGAGATTGCAGCATTGTATGAATAATTGCGCGAAGATTGCAACCTTATTTAAATGCGCCGCAAAAACTAGTCGTTGCTGTTGTTGTGGGAGTTGCAGCTCAATTTAAACCTTTAAAGGTCACTTAATTTATAATTTTGAAATGCATAAACTTAATGCACACACATATCAAGTTTAATATTTATTACTATTTTTTTAATTTCTACTCCAATTATCATTTTTCATAACAGTGGTGTGTACAACAACGAGGTTGTGGTTGGCTTGCAACACATGCAACTGTTTTATTTGAAATTATATACTCGACAAATGATCTCTGTCATAATTAAATGTATAAAATAGTAAACAGTATTTTTTTTTGGAAACTGTGAGTTTGTAAAAAGTTTTGTAAATGCATGGATATATTTTTATTATTTATCACTTTATTTTTCGACATGCAGACAGACATTTGTATTAAAAATTCAAAACTTAATTTTATTTATATAAAACATAAAAGAACAAGCTGTTTAAAAAGTTTTACATGCTTTTCTCTCACTCTCTTTATTTCAAAAAGTTTTACATTTGTGTTACTCTTGACAGGATGTCAATGTTAAGTACATTATTATGTCTTTTGGAAACCCAGCCAGCGGGCCAGGAAGGATGTGCGTGAACTGAAATTTTGTAAATATTGTAATCCTAGACACAATCCCAGAGTCTTAATAGAGAGCTCTCTCCAACAGAACTCTGTTATAGTGTTTTCACACTGACATAATTTTGACTTTAAAACTATACAAGATGATTTTCTTGAAACCAACTTAAAAACTTTTTTGAATTGGTTTTAAGTAGCTTTTATGAAATGCAACCTTGTTTTTGCTGTACTAAATTCAGTGCTGCCAAGTTAAAATGACTGTAAGCAGCTGATAATGTCTATGCCAGTGAAAAATAATAGATACCAATTGATACATTTTCAAGTAAAATTAGACGATAAGACTGACATCTGCCGATAAAAAAGGTTTAGCTTATAATGTATTTGTGCATTTTTGATATACAATAACTTAACTTCCAAGCACTTCTTCACTTTGTATAAATAGTTCCGCAATTTTTAATCGACTCCAAAAAAGAGGAAGATTATATGTTCGTCATGTATGTATTTTTTTATATACATATACATACATTCACCGATTGCTCCATCATTTGTGAAGCGATTTGAAAAATTATTTTTCTATGGTATACTCCACAGGTGGCCACATTTTCACCAATATGCGATAGGAGCAGGGGTTTCACGATATCGAAAGAGAACTTTCGACTGAAAATTTATATTGAAAACAAAAACAAATTTTCATATTTTATTGTTGTTTTCAATATAAATTTTCAGTTGAAAGTTTCTTTTCGATATCGTGAAACAGGCCATTATGGCCTATATTATGGTTTAATTTTTTTAAATGTCTTTATAAAATGTTCATTTACATAATTCTGTAAAAAAAAAAAATTATGGAACGAAACTGACTCTTTCAAACAAAAATTAATTTTTTTAAATCTGTTGGTTAACAAGAAGTATGTGCAATATAAAATTAAATTTTAATGGGAGTGCCTCCGCCCATTTTTTTAAAGGCAAGATTGTGTGTTTTTCAGAGCTCAGGGTGTGTGTTAAGTTTTGTAAAAATCGGTAAAGTAGAACCACTTAAAATAAAATATTAAATTTTAATGGGCGTGACTCCGCCTCCTTTTTGGAAATAGAAGATTGTGTCTATTTTAAAGCTTAAGGTATGTGTTAAGTTTCGTAAAAATCGCTTAAGCAGGACCACGTGAGATATAATAATACATTTTAATGGGCGTAGCCCCGCCCAGTTTTTAAACTTTAAAATTGTGTAATTACCAGACCCAAAGGTTTTTGCTAGGTTTCTCAGCAATAAAATAAGTAGAATATCATAAAATCAAATAAAAATATTTTTGGGTGTGTCCCCGTCCCCACTTTTTTTTTTTTTTTTTTTTTTTTAACAATGGGACAACTTGAAAGCTATGCCCTCTCAGACAAAAAAGAATTTTTACAATCGGTCTGAAATGTACGGAGTTATGAAGTAACAATGTTAAAAAAATAAAAATACAGTCTAGTTTATGATCTCCTCCATTTGTACAGTTGGTCAAATAAGTGTTACAAAAAGCAGAAAAAATACAGCAACAAATACACGTATTTCTACAGGAGATTTATTTTATTATGAACAAATTTCTATTGTTTAGAACCTGCATTTATCAAACCTGCAGTGTGAACGCAGAATCAGCTCAGTTTAGGGGTTTTACTTTAAAACCAGCCGTGATCGTATCGACAATCGTACGAAAACAAATTAAGTGATACGTCAATCGTATGAGCTGAATAGGATATCAGTACGTTCACGTATGTCATAATCCAAAAATGGTGTTTCTACGTGACGAGTTGTACATTCACGGATGTTACGATTCGGCCCCAAGGTTTTAACTTTAGGTCTGAAAATACTATAAGGGCCATTTTCACAACGATTAAAAGTATACTTTAAGAGTTTTAAAACTAGTATTTCAATACAAAATACTGGCTTAAAATTCTTAAAGTTTACTCTTGTATCGTTGTGAAAATGGTCCTTAGACTAATAAGAAATTTTCCAGAAAGTTTTTCAAATTATTAAATTTAATTACTGACTTATCTATCATACAGCCCAAACATGAATATAACCTCGTCATTGATTTCTCACGCAAAATAATTGTCTCGAGAAAAAATTCTTCCAATCAAAAATTTTTTATACTATTTTATGTGATAAAAAACGCAAAATTTTTAAATCATTTGTGACTACAAAATCGAAAATCGCGCCTTTTGCTTAGTAGTAAATAAAGTCTGGCAATACTTGTTTTTCGTATGAGAATAAAGACAGTTGTGCAATAGCAAAACTTATAAAATTATTTTTTTCAAGCCAAGCTGCTTAATTCTCTTACTGCCCTCGTAAAATCCTTTCAATGTGAACGTGGGAATATTCATTAAAATTTTAAAATAAACTTGTTGTCGTTATAATGTTTATAGCAGGGTTTTAAATTACTTTTCAATATGCATGAGTTTCCCTATGTAAGCGTTATATATATATATATGTGTGTGTGTGTGTGTGTGTGTGTGTGAGTGAGTGCGTCTCTACCCTGCAGTCGGCTATTTTATTAACTACTAATCGTTACCACTAACTGCCAGCCTAACTACTAGCAATGCAAACGACTGACGATTTTAAGATGGAGATGACATTGACGGTATTCAATTGCCACCATATGCATAACCCTTCGTCAGTGATTTCTTTAATTAGTACAATTAAGTTTTCTATTGATAAAACAATTAATTATTCACCCTTATCGGGAATAAAAGGAGAACATTTTGTTCACCTGAAATATTTTCCGTGAACAAAAAATCGTGAACAAAATTAAAGAATAGTATACTGGCACAACAACAATACAAACATTGACTATTAGAATTTTAGGGAAAGGGAACACATTTCAGGTGAAATTTTATTCCCAATAAGGGTGATTAATACATTTTTCAATAATATGTTTTTTTTTTCTTTTTTTATGCAACGTTTTAATGGACTTCTGCTGCTCATTTTAACTTTCTAAAAGAAAAGCACTCTTTTCACTAAAAATTACACGTTCACTGACCACAAACTTCCAATTGTAACTAACGCCAACACACAATTTTTTTCTTGTTAATTTTCTTTCGAGTAACATCACAGTTTTTTCCACTCTCAAAAAAAAAATTTTCTGAGGTTAAAGGCATTAACATATCCATGAAAGAGAGAATCAAAAGGCGAACTCTTGCATTACTTGTGGCTAGTGTAGTAGCTAGTCGATTTTTCGTTAGGGAAATACCCAACGATTTTGAGTCAATTTCTACTTTTAAAACTGGAGGGTAGCTTTTGATAAGCTCTACACATGCAGCACTGCCATTAAATTGCCTGGTTTCAAAAATATGCAAGCATATATTAACGAAACTGAAATCCACATTCTATATGAAGCAAATGTAATTTCATCGTTTTACCTTTATTTTTGTTTTAATATTTTTTTTTTTTTGTCAAACATTCTGCATATAAAATTACACTACACATCATTAATTTTTAAACTATATTTTGCTTGTGTGTGTCTCTTTTTTTTTATTATTATTTTTTATTTTTTTTTGTTGTGCCCAATAATTTATTCATATTTAAGCTTGCTGTTCATAACTTTGCACAGGTTTTATATTCCAATAATTTTTTTTTTACTTTTCTTTTTTCCCAGTCTATAACGAAACTGTAACACAGGAATTGTGCCTTTTAACTACGTGCATACAAACATTTTCGCTTACGTTTTGTGTTCAATATGTAGTGGAAGAAAAGCACTACCGTTCAAATGAAATTTTGCAAAAAAAAAAAAAAAAAAAAAATTTGTATTATTAAAGTATTAAATCTTTCCCTTTTTACTTAGGTTGTATTGCACTCGAGTTACTCTACGGTAGACTTTATTTTAAAGAAAACGAAATATTTTTAGTTAAAAATATTGTTTAAACAGAATATTATCCTCGAACCTGCAGCATCTCTTTCACAATATTCATATGCGACCGGCATAAGAATATTCTTCTCTTTTATTGTCATTACGTGCGAAATTTCTATAATATGTATATGTATTCTGAGAATCGTCAGGAATAGGGCAATCGAGTAAGCGATGTTCGTCTGTCTGTACGTGAAATTGATTTTCCTCAGCCCCTATAAAAGCTAAAGAATTCAATCTTGGATTGATCTGTTAGAATTTGTCTTTATTAGATTGTTATTCAAAATATTCAAATAGTGCAAGCGAGACGAAAAACTCTCAAAGGCCAAACAACAAACACCATCCCGACTTAAGGAATAATAACGATGATGCGACGAGAGCTGTTCTTTGCGACCTGATTTTCAAAATATTTTTCCAACTGTTTTTGATATGAAAACTGAAAAACACAAAAATTTCTAATTAAAGAAAGTTTGTTCATAAATTAACAAACAAATAAAATAATTTAAAAAAAAAATTAAACCGGCTACAAATAATTTTCTATTTTTGTTTTTATTTTTTAATAATTAAAATATGATACTTTTAATTAAATTAAAGTTTACCAAAAGAAATTGCTAAAAATTTCTTAGGTTTTCTAATATTTGTAGAAATATGTTTTTTTTTTTTACTTTTAACAACTTTGTAGCAAATTTGCTTTTTCAATAAAATGAACACTCCGCCAAAACTTTTGTAATTGTAGGTTTTGTAATAAGCTTAACTCTATTAGAAAACAATAAAATAAACTGTATGTGCGTGTGTCATTTTGGTAGTAAAAACATCAATTACGAAAAGTAAATATTGGCTTAATAAATTGCCTGTAAAATATACAGATGTATGCACATATTTCTGCCACATTGCCAATAAACATGTGAACACACATGTACGGCAAACATAAGCTTGCAAATTCAATTTGCTTAAACATTTAATGAAAATTGTTCACATCATTTTTGTGCCCCTTTCCCTCTCTCTCTCTCTCTCACTCTCTCTCGGTCTCACCGAATTATTCATTTATGAAAAAGGAAAATCAAAAAATACTTAGCAAAACTCTTCTGAGTTTTGAAACAATAAAAATAAATTTCAAAGTTTTTCCATGAAAGTTTTCTGTGCTTTTGATTTATTAAGAGCACATAAGCAAAAACATACACACTCACATATTCATATTCCCATGCACAAAAAAAGGAAGCAAAAAAAAAGGTAAAAAGAAGTTGCACAAAACCGAGGAAACTGTTAAACTGTTATTTACACGAGTACTAGAAGACAGAAACAGAAGTGGAAAATTAAGGAAATCTACTTAAGCAACTAAGAACTTGTGATACTTATACATGCACATGCATTGAAGAAGAAAAAAAATCAATCAAAAGTGATTGCTGGGTATGTATATTCGGCTATACCGAATCTTATATACCCTAGGAAATCATAAAATGAATACACATACTCGTACCGTCGCTGTTTTCAGTAAAGGACCTAACTGACATTATTTTTTTTTTTGAAAAATTATTTAAAGTGGCGTTTGCTGAAGTAGTTAGCACGTTGACTACAAAAACGAAGATCCTGGGTCCGAACCAGGTATCAGACAGTCATCAAATAACAACACCACGCATTTTTCTGATGTACATTAGTTGTTGTAGGAAAGTTCATGTGATCAGTTGTTGTAGGAAAGTTCATGTGATGAAGGCATAGTCACTGCTCACTGAATTATACCGACTTCAGCAGATACTAATCCCAATGTAACATCAGAGCGCCCTCCTTCGTTGTGTAGCAGAATCATCGGCGAAGTAAAATAACCAATAAAATGGCTACTAATCACAGCTTCAAAAATGTAATACGCCTCATTTAACACCAGAGGCGCTGCAACACTGCATTATTAAAAACGTGCAAAAAGCAGAGTTTCAAAAGAATGAAGCTTTCCTCTATTTCTTCCTTCGCCATCTGTCTTCTCTATCACTATCCCCCTTTCCTAAAGAAGGTAACACCTAGTAATAGTAGTAGCCATTCATTGCCTGAGTGTTACTTAGCTTAGCAATAATAATAAACACATCTTATGTTTTTCTAATACAAATTGCGTATTAAAACAGGAACTTTATATTTTTTACTTGTAGTTTTTAAATTCCTTAAAGGTTTCTTCCAACACGATTAACGTTCAATATAAGTGAACATAAACATAACACAACCGCTAATAAAAGCAAACATAAAATAAAAAATAATAGTCGAGGTTTGAGATCGAAAAGAGATCAGTAGCAGTGTTGACAAAACTTTGTTTTTGGCGATGAAAATTTTGAAATGGCGATTGGCGATTTACTTGGCGAAATTTGAAATCCTTGGCGATTTACTTGGCGATATTTTTGGCTACAGTTTTACGATTTCAATGAAATAGAATATTGTTAAAAAACATGAAATTTTTTAGATAAGGAAATTTTTCTTCAATATAAAATATTTCGTGCAAAAGATTATAAATGTTGTAACTCTTTATGTCAACAAAATTTTCTGAAATTGAAGAAGTTTTAAACAAAATTATAGACCAAAAAATCTTAGTTGGTGTTTATGAAACACAGTGGGGAAAACTTCCTTTTATAAATTGGAACCAACATTTTTATAATGAAGCTCCAAAAAGCCTGCACGAGTTCTCGCCTAAAATGCATGATTACGACGATGCTGCTGGTACTTACCACTTCAGTGTTATCAGAAGATTTAAATATTAATGTTGATCTTGGTGTTTAAGTTCAATTTATCCTATTTATATTGATCTTTTGGAATAAGTTATTGTTCAGTATTAAGTATTTAATTTAAACACTTCTCAATTTTTCTTAAACAATATAATTTTTATATCCTACGATAGACGTCAGCTACTGAATTTAAAATTTAACAATATTTGTAATGTAATTACAAAATAAAAATATTTTTTGTAGCTTAAATTTAATCTTTTTTATTACATTGGCGATATTAGACAAGTAATTTGGCGAGGAAGCTAAAAATAAATCTGACAACACTGATCAGTAGAGTTTTTCTTAAAAATCGTTCATACAGATGAGTTTTCCATCTAAAACAATTATATTTGTTTTTATTAAAAACAAAAAAAAAAGAGAATAATGATTTCAATAAATTACCTTAAAACATCAATCCATTTCACAAAATGGATTGAATTTCCTGTGGAAAAACCAAAAATTCTCAACATGTTTAACTAAGTTATTTTGAACCAATTGGCTCATAGTGTAATTCAAAGCGAATTCATCGCAACTGAATGAACTTCCAGAGTAAAATGAATACTAATAAAATTGTTAATAAAGTGATAAACTTATCTAAAACTATTCCAACTGTGATGAAGGATATGAAATATAAAAATACTTTAAGAACAACAAGAATTATATATACATACATACATATGTATATGTATGCATGTTTGTGTGTATGTTTCTACAGACATATTTTGTGATTAGTATTTACTGCTACACAGACAGACAGCAAGCAGCCTTTTTTTTCAGTTTCGCAAACAAATGCATTTCTATATGTTTTTCTTTGGTTTAATATTATTGTTTTTCTAGGGCTTCTAGGTAAATATATTCACTTACAGGCTTAAATTAAACTTAAGTCCTTGGGGGTTTTCAATTACGACAAATGAAATAATGTTTTGAGAAGAATGGTAAAGCAAAATATGGCAGCCAGCATGAAGGAACCATAATTAAAAAAAATACATATCTTATCTTAATATATATAAAAATCAAAAACACGTTTATTTGTTAGGGGTGAACTCTTCAATGCCCCAACGGATTTTCGCCTTCCACCCCACAAAATATTTGTAAAAGACCGGCGCGTTTTTTTATATATATTCTACCCCGGTAAATGCTACGCCCCTTTCAGAAATAGTGATTTTAATAATATAAGTTAATCTATAATATAAAAATGAATCGAATGTGTTGCTAAGCGCAAATCTTGAGAACAGTTGGAACGATTTCGCCAATTCTTTTTTTATAATATTTCTTGAAGTACGAGGAGGGTTCTTACGGAAAGAGGACCAGGACCGCGATAGGGGGGAAATTTCTTTCCCTCTGAAACGTCCAAACCGAGTTTAATGAAATTTAGAACATAGATAGATCTGCGTCCAAAAAGTCACATAGGCCATGTACAATTTTAAAATTAGGACCAGGAGGGCGATAGGGGGAAATTTCTGTCCCTCCAAAAAGTTCAAACCGATTTTAATGAAGTTTAGAACATAGATAGATTTCCATCTAAAAATTCGCATGGTCTATGTACATTTTTCGAACAAGGACCAGTAGGGCGAGTGGGGCGTGATTGCAGTCCCTCCGAAACATTCGAACCGATTTTAATGAAATTTAGAACATAGATAGATCTGCGTCTAAAAAGTTACATATGCTATGTACATTTTTAAAACTAGGATCAAGAGGGCGATAGAGGGAAATTTCTCCCCCTCCGAAACGTTAAAAATCAATCAAATTACTGAAAAATTAATTAAATATTTGTGTAATGTCTTTCCTTCAAATTTATTTTAGTTGTTGGCGTAGCAACGCGCGCAGGGTACAGCTAGTTATATATAATAAATAAAAACTTTTGAGATTGGTAGTATAAGTTAAAAGAACTTACATTGCAACAGTCTAGGTGTTAATTTTTTTTACAAGGGATTGTGGCAAAAAGTCAAGACTTGCGTTAAATAAATTCTCTAATTAAATTCTATACAACATCACTGGGAAGAGGGAGCTTCCAATAAACATACACACTAAGATTCACCACATCGTTGCGATTTAAAGTCATTCATAAGCAACTTTTCTAATTTATTATTGTTATTATTCAGCAAATTCTATCAGGAACATACGAGTAGGTGTCTACATAGAATCTCCATGTCTGTCTGTCTGTTGCTATACGACGTAGTTCGTTGAAGGATTTTCCGGTCTCATTGTAAATTGTGCGCCTCCATGTTGTTTTTGGTCTTCCCCGTTTCAGCAGTCTTCAAATCCTTTATGTTAAATAAACTAAAACATTTTTTACCGACTTCAAAAAAGGTGGAGATTCTCAATGCGTCTGTTACTACGTTTATACGCACGGCTTATTGGCAAATAAAACTGTAAATTGTTACCATATTGTTGTTTTTATTGCGACTTATACTACGTTTATACACGCACTATTTGCAAATAAAAATATTTGCAAATGAATTAACTCTCTGTTTATACGGCATTGTAAATGTATAAAAACTTGGTAGCACTTCTATAGACATGTTACTTAATTTTATAAAAAAATTCTGTAAATGTATAAAACAACAAATAATAATTTGTTTTTATTGCCATAATTTTCTTCTATCAATGTTTTTTTGTGCAATATTTATCAATTTATTGTTTTTTATTACCAAACATTTGTAAGTGTGGCAACCTCAAGCATTTTATTTGCAAATAGCGCGTTAAACGTGAATATTTTTCTGAATTAGTAAGTCGCAATAAAAACAATAATATGACAACAATTTACAGTTTTATTTGCAAATAAGCCGTACGTATAAAATAAGCCGTACGTACTAATTCAGAAAACTATTCACGATTAACGCACTATTTGCAAATAAAATGCATGAGGTTGCCACACTCACAAATGTTTTGGAAACATAAGTAACATTTCTATAGAAGTGCTACCAAGTTTTTATACATTTACAATGCCGTATAAACAGTGAGTTAATTTATTTGCAAATATATTTATTTGCAAATAGTGCGTGTATAAACGCAGTATGTACTCGTATATGTTGCTTATGTGTGTTACTTTATAACTCCTTGATTTTAAGTCAGCGTTTAAAAATTAAAGGGCATAGCCTCCATTTGGTGGTCCCATTGATAAAAAAAGTGGTTGGGATCACGCCCATTAATTTTTTTTTTCTTTTATTTGATGAACTTTTAATTGTTTCCAGTTTTCTTGTTCATGGAAGCACCCATAAATCGTAAAGTTTTTATTTGTATTTCATTTGTGTCTTTTTTGTCTTTTCTATTCTTTTTTTTTTAACAATAAGTTTTCTTTTCTAATGTTCTCTTTGTTAAGGATTAAATTTACTTTTGTTTCTGTGAAAGGATTTTTAAATAATAATGATGAAATATCATTGTTGGACATTTGGCACGTTCTAATACTTTTCTTTTACTCGTAGCACGAGTATATTGTGCATGAAATAATTGTATGTTTGTACGAATATTTTATTGTTGTTTACTCTCTTATTTTTCATTACTCCTTCTTTAAGCTTTTGCCTGCTCTGCTTATGTATGTCTGCTGCTGATATTTGCTAATATTGTATTCCTTCGTTGTTGGTTGGTTGTGTCGTTTTTCTCAACAAGACGGAAATGAACTTCAGGTTTTATTTTTTTCGTTTCTTTTTTTTTTTTTTTTTTGATTTGCTGCTTGTATTGTTGCTAAACAAATAAAGATAAATACTTCTTATTTAGTTGTTTGTTTTATTTTTAGTATTTTTCTCTCCAACTCGTTTCATTTTATTTTTCTCCTGTTCGTTTGAATCTTATGTCCTGCCAGCTTTTTAATAACGTACTGCTATTATAACAGGCTGTTTTGTTTGTTTGTTCATTGGACAGTTTCATGTTTGGAATGATAAAATTAAGAATTTTTTTTTTGTAATTTATTGAGGAGGCTTAAATTAAAGTTTCACATATTTTAGTCTTTTATGAAATTACTTCAATAAACAACAAAAATTAAATAAAACGTTATTAAAACATTCTACAATATTTTAACTTTAAACTTTTTTTTAGCACTAAATCCTAAGAAATTTAAATAATAAAGAAATTTTTTTTGGGGGGGGGGGATTCAGACGGTAGCTATAAAGGTCATAATGTCATAATGTTTTTTAATTATTAAATTAGTAATTTTAATTATTAATTAGCACAGTAACAAGAAACTTCACCCGTTGTAGTGAAACAGACCAGAGTCTTTGGTGGGAATTGAACTGGCAGCCTAGCGCACTACCCACTACACCCAACATATCAATAACATACTCTTTTTAAAGGACATCATCTTTCTTCTTCTTCTGCGGAAAAACTATTTCTTTTGAAACGATAAATTTTTTATTTCTAAGATCTATAAATGCTATTAACAAATAAAGGCCTTATTGTATGATTCTCCTTATGAAAGTCAGCACAGATATTGGAGAAACCCGCCTAGAAACGCATATTAAAAAACACGCTTTCTACTGTTACATAAGACGATAATCTCGCAAAGAATGTATGGCGTTGTCTCATCTTCATCATCTAAGAATAAACGACACAAAGGTGAACGAACTTGGTTACTTTTCCACAGACTATAGTTCAGTCCAAAGGGACCAGAAAGAAACCAGTAACAATTATTCCTATTCAGGATGTCACTCTCTATAAAAATGGCGTCATCAATGTTTTGGCCTGCCTCAAAGCAGAAAAAGTCAGCTACACTTCCTTAGTGGTCGAAGTATCATCTCTTTTGATCAGAGATGTTACAGTTGATCGACTTACGCCACAAAACGGCTCTGGGCCCATAAACGGAGCAGCAGAGACCATCCTGACCGCTAACTCATTCCCCCGTATGACTGCTGTGGCCAGGTATCCACTAAATGGAAACCTTGTTCCATATGGATAGCTTTGTAATGAGCCAAAGTGCTGTAAAACAACCCTGGAACGGAAATATAATCCCTTTATTAATCTTTATTTTATACATTAAAATTTCTTTTGAAAAAAAAACCTAGTGTCAATGGAAATTTTGTAAACCTTTTAAATTGATTGAAATTTTAAGAGATGAAAAATAAATATTAAAAAAGTAACTTGAAAAATCAAATTTTGAAAAAGTACCTTTTAATAAAGTACCAAAAATTTTAAAAAAGTACCTTTAAAAAATTACATACGTTTAAAAATATTTTTGGATGTAAAATTTTTTTTAAGCATCAGCGCAACTTTTGAAATGGAACATTTAAATAAGTACCTTTGAAAGATATGCCTTCTAAAATGTATTTTCTAAACAAGTACCTATTGAAAAAGTACCATAAATATTAATTATGTACCTAAAAAGATTTACGTCTAAAAAAGTATCTTTCAATAATTATTTTTAAAAAGAGTATGTTTAAAAAAGGTTCTTTTCCTAAAGTATCTTTTGAAAAGTACACCTTAAAAAGTACTCTTTAAGGTGTACTTTTTACATTTTAAGAAAATACTCTAAAAGAGTACCTTTCGAAAAAGTATGTACATTTGAAAATACAGTGCAGATTCGGTTAACGCAACCCTCGATATGCGCAACACCTCGTTATTCGCAACACCCAAATTCTTAACATTGGTGACTCTGTTAAAGCAACTTTTTAAAAAACAATACCTCAATTAATGCAACTTTGCAAAGAAATTTAAGATTCTCTCTTTCGTTTTGTTTTTCAACTTTAGTTTTTTATAAATAAATTGAAAACTATAAACCTTTGTGCATGCTAACGTATAAAAATCATTTTGATTTACTGCTGTTCTAGGAATGACAAGAATTTTTGAGTGGTGCTGCTGTTTAAAAAGTTTTTTGATTGTGTAAAATAAACAAAATGCCTGTGGTAACAAAATTTTTTAAACTAACAATAAAGCAAAAGAGGGAAATTCTGAATAAACTTGAAAGTGGCATACCTGTGAAAACGATTTGCAATGAATACAAAATTCATAAATCAACAGCATGTAGAATTCAAAAAACAAAACGAGCAGCTACTAACGAAGTTCGTGGCAAATGCATTTATTTTAAAAGTCAACCTTTGATTCTTTAATGAACATTTTATTTGGTTTAAAATAAGCTTTTTAGTGGAAAACGAGCATATAAATTATTTACTCGGTTTTCGCAACAAACTCAGTTTTTGCAACAGCCCCAAATTTCTATTGGTTGCGTTAACCGAATTTGCAATGTGGTACATTTACATTAAATGTATCTTTAAAAAAGTACCTTTAAAAAAGTACCTTATGAGACAATAACTAAAATTTTACTATAAATAAATAAAATTTTAATATAAATTTTGAAAAAGCACGTTTAAGAATAGCACCATATATTTAAAAAAAGCACGCTTAAAAAATGGAGATAAAAGTACCTTTTAAAAAAATAACTTTTAAAAAAGTACCTTTAAAAAATTACCTTTTTAACAAGTACTTTTTGAAAAAGTATATTTTAAAAATTTACCTTTTTAAAAGAACACTTTAAAAGAGTTTATTTTACAAAACTATATTTAAAAAAGTACGCAGTAAAAAGTACCTTAAAAAAGTACATTTAAAAGAATTACTTTTTAGAAAAGTTCTACATTGAAAAACAACATTTTAAAAAGTACCTTTCAAACAAGTATAATAAATTTAGAAAAAGTCTTTAAAAAGTACTTTAAAAAACACGTTAAAAAAAGTAGAGAATAATAGATTTTAAAAAAGTCGATTTTTAAAAAGTACATATATTTTACAAAAGTATAACAAATTTTAAAGAAGGGCCTAATTAATATTACAAAATTACCTTTGAAAAAAGTAAGTACCTTATGAAAACGTACTTTTTTAAAAACTACACTACAAAAATAAATATACTTTGTTAAAGGTGTACGTTTTTAAAAGGTTTAGTTTTTTTTAAATAATTTTTTTAATAAGTACTCTTTTGAAAAAGAAATTTTTAAAGGTAACGAGTACATACTTTCAAAGGCCAATTTTTAAAAAGCCAATTTTTAAACCTCAATTAAGATTTTTTTAAAAATTAATTAAAGTGATTTTTTAAAAGTATATTTTTAAGAAATTTTTAAGAAACTTACGAATTTTTTGAAGTTTCGTTGACTGTTAAAGTACTTTTTATTAATTTATGTCATTAAAATTCGATTTGAAACACTTTTTTACTATTTTTATGAACTTAATTTTTTTTTTAATATTTTTAAGATTTTTTATCTAAATTTTTTTCTAATGCTAATTTTGTAAACTTTTTCTATAAAGTTAACTTT
Source organism: Nowickia ferox (assembly GCA_936439885.1). Taxonomy (NCBI): domain Eukaryota; kingdom Metazoa; phylum Arthropoda; class Insecta; order Diptera; family Tachinidae; genus Nowickia; species Nowickia ferox. Next base: position 8,222,254 of record OW387027.1, on the reverse strand, counting down.
GTTCGAAGAGCATTTACTGCATTTTCTCTAACTGTAAACATGATTTTGTATAGAGTCCGTGACTTTGCGTGAATGTACCCGTATATGTAAAATTTTCAAAAAAAAAAAAAAAATAAATAAACTAAAGAAATTTTTTGTGTTTGAAAAATTTTTCTTGCAGAAATTCTTATTTACTTTATATTTTGGTTTGTTGATTTTGTTGTTGTTGTTGGTTTGCATTATTATTCTTGTTGGTTTCATTTTTTATTTCTTTTGTTCTATATACATTTTCAATAAAACGTCTGCTTTGGTTTTTGCTTTCAGAGGTTGTTGTGTTGTTTTGTAAGTCATGGACAGATATTAGCAAAAAGACAAACACAAAAAAATACATTTCAAAGTTTGTTGGCCCAGGTTGGGGTTGCATTTTTTTTTTGTTTGTTTGTTCATTTAAAATATTTGCTCCTTTTACAGATCCTGTTACTGTTGCTGGTTGATTTGAATAGATTTTCAACATTTGCATCAGCCGTGTGTGTTTAACTCTCATTCATTGATTTTTTTTGTTTGTACATGTTGTTGCCTGGTTAATCAACTTCATCACTTGCAGCAGGTGAACTTTCAACTGTTTATTTTAGTTTTTTTTTATTTTTATTTTGGTTCAGTCTAGTATTTACAAGTGGAATTGTTAAGTCAACTATGGTTATGGGTTTAACTTTTGTAAATATTTTTCCAATTTGTGAGTAATTTTTTGTCTTCTTCTTCTGACTTTTCTTTCCGGTAGGAAACAGTTTTAATTGAATTTTTTAGTTGTTTGTTGGCTTGCGCACATTCATAATCTTGTAGATGAATATGGTCAAGTGTTTGAAGGGTATTGTACTTAAAAGGCAACGTAGAAATGCAAAATATCTTCTTTTAATTACTGCTTAGTAAAGAAAGAAAAGAAAAGATGGCTTATTCTTATTTAGTGGTTAAATAAGTTTTTGCTGACGTTGGAAAAATGTTAGAAATATTACTTTATTCCTACAAAACAAGGTTTGGTGGTTATCAAAAATTTAAAAACTATGGCGCATATTCATAATCAAAATAAAGTTGGCTCTAAGATTTTAAAACCAGTATTTTGTATGGTAATACTGGTTTTACATTTTTAAAGTACATATACTTTATTTTGACTGTGAATATGCTGAGCCTATATTTTTGAGTGATATTTTTTTGAAATCTGAGTGGAAGTTCTTTTGACTTTAGGGAAAAAAATAAACTAATAAAAATAATTTAAAAATTTATTCTTAAAAATGCATTTTTTTAAAGGGCACTTGTAAGGAAAGGTACTTCTTTGAAGAAAAAACTTTTATTAAAACGTACATTTAGGAAAATATACTTATTTGAAAGAGTATTTTTTTTAAAGTTACTTATTGAGAAAATAATTTTTTTAAAAAAAGTGTGCTTCTTCTTAAAGGTAGTAAGTACTCTTGTGAAAACTTACTCTCAAAAACGTTTTTGACAAGGTGAAAAATGTTTTTGAAAAGGAATTTTTTTGAAAGAGGACTTTTTTGAAAAGGAATTTATTTTTGGAAAGAGGTCTTTTGAAAAAGAATTCTTTTTGAAAAACTACTTGTCTAAAAAATACTTTTGTTGAAGAGGTATTTTTTTGAAAAGGTACTTTTTTAAAGGTACTTTTTTGAAAAGATAGTTTTTTCAAAAGGTACTTTTTTGGAAAAGTACTTTTTTGAAAAGGTACTTTTTTCATAAGTACTTCTTTAAAAGAGCAGTTATTTGAAAATGTACTTTTTTTGAAGAGGTACTTTTTTGCAAAAATACTTTTTTTGAAGAGGTACTTTTTTGAAAAGGTACTTTTTTTAAAAAATCCTTGTTTTGAAGAGGTATTTTTTTTTGAAAACTTACTTGTTAAAAGGAACTTTTTGAAAAGGTACTTTTTTTGAAAAGTACTTTTTTGAAGAGTTACTTTTTTGAAAAGGTATTTTTTTGAAAGAGCAGTTATTTGAAAATATACTCATCTAAAACATACTTTTGGAAGAGGCCCTCTTTCAAATTGTACTTTTGCGAAATTGTACTTTTCGGAAAAAATAATTTATTTAAAAGGTACTCTTTTAAGAAGGTACTTTTTGAAAGTGTGTTGTTTTTGAAAAGTTACTTTTTTGTAAAATAAAATTTTTTATTTCTATTCGGACTATTTTTAAGATGATGTAAAAAAAGCTCAACAGCACATTTTCCTTTTTCAATTATTCATTTTTATTCATAACCTTGAAAAAAGAATATATTTTAATTGTTAAGGACAAAGTTTATAAAATTAACACATAATACTGCATAAACTTTCAACCTTTCGCTTTGCACATTTGTTCCAAATTTCATTAGCTTTTAATGACCTACAAACAATTTTACCAAAACCATCGATCGCTGTAGGAGGCATCAACCAACAATTTTCTTTTTCTCAAATATGTACTAAAATAATTGAAAGTGTATTGACACAAACAATTGGTAAAAACAAAACTGGCACATATTTATATACACACTAATGGAACAACAACAAAAAAAAAACATTAAATCCAAAAATTACTACAAAAGTCCCATAACATTATATTTTATTAAGTTCATTCTGTGTGTTTATGGGCTTTTATGAACTTTTTGTAGTCGTTATTATTGTTGCTTTCTTTCTGTCGATTTTCAACTGTGTACAAACACGCTCTAACACTCACACACACACACATAAAAAAACAATCGAATATTATAAAACACACACTGTTGAAATGAAACAGCAACTCGTTCTTTTATTAATATATGTGTGTGTGTGGCTGAGTTTTTGTTTGTAAAAGAAGGCGTGCGGAATAGAGTGAGAGCGAGAGAGAGTTAAACGGAAGTAGTGTGAAAAATTATGTTTAATTTTATGTCAGCTTAGATTTTTTTCTTTTTAAATAACTGTTGTTTTGCAGTTGCTTTGTATGTGAGTTTATTTTCGTTCAAACGTTGCATATATTTAGGCGCCATAGGTGTTTGTCGTTATTGACAATATGCAAGCAGTTAAATGTGTTTGAACATATTAGAATATATGTATGTAAGTATGTATGTGTGTGTGTACTTTTTTCTTTTTTTCGAATATAAAAAATTGTAATAAGGCCAACGCTTTGCATGAATTTATGAAAATTCTTTTTTCTTTTTGGGGAACTTAAAGTCTCTAAACGAATATGGTTGGTACACAAAATAACTATGTCAGTAATAATTTAAAAGTAAACAATAACAATTTGCATAAAAAAATAAATAATAATTTTTTATTGTATAATTTGGCGCTGGCAGTCTTAAGTAAGTGGCTGGAGTTGGCTTCATGCATGAAGCTTATTAATTTAGTCGTCTGTGAGGGGAAAAATTGTGCTTGTTCTAATATTAACACTTTAATGCCCTTAAAGGTTTTTGTGATTTTAATGTGCTTTATAACAGTTTTTGATGAGCTTGAATTATATGCACACAACACATTTATAAGTAGCTTTGTAATATAACTACGTATGCTTAATTAGCAAATGTATGCATATTAATATGCATCATACGACCCATTTTATTTTAATACGTGCATCTTCAACAAGTTTTCTTTGCTTTGTTTGTATGAATTATAATGAGAATTTTTTACTTTCTCAGAGCAGAAAGTTAAAAGAAAAAAAACATGGGTGAAAAAGTACAATAAATAAATTATAATTAAGCAGGGTCGTGTCGTCTGCAATGTTAATTGGGTTCAGGCTTGGTGCAAAAGGCTGCTGTTGATTATTTATAGAAGAAAACATTTATAATATTGCACTGCGATTGTTTTAAAATTGCATGTATATTTGATGTATAAAATAGAAAACAGATCTTATTAATGACTCCTAAAAGTATGCCCTAAGAGCCTGCTTTTCCAATAGTGGGTCAACTGACACGATTTTGCGCTTAATTAGTCAGCTATTACGTTTATTATTCTTTTCTTTGTTTTTATAAGTTTCCGTGCTTACACATAAAGCTTGTGCGGTAATAAAATTTTATGCAAAAGCATGTTTCTGTGAAATAAAATTCAAAAATACATACGAGTGGGTTTTTTACAATAAAATAATTAAGTTTTATTATATCCTTGCGAAAACAAAGCACATTCACACAGGCACATTAAATGGTGTTGCCATGTAAAATTTAAAAGGCTTTAAGAAATAAAAAATTTTAGATCGAAATTTGCACTTGAAATATGTTTAAAAGTAACGATTTTGTTAAAGACAATCATATTGTTTTTAGAATTAAGTACTGTGTACTAAGTTTATATAAAAAAAAGTTGTATTTGCCATGAAGAATTTTTCAATGAGTCAATAAAATTTTCCACTGTTTCAATTACTTCAAACGATAGTATTGAATTTTTTAGCGGTGGAAATCCGGTTAAACTTGTAATTGATATTAAAAACTTTCATATAATATTATAATAGGCCATTTACACATTTACAAAATCTAGCAGTTTTCAATTAAATTGTAACAATTCCCAAAAGAAAAAACACTTTTTATTCACTTGGCTGCACCCGGTCAAAAATACGGCAATACTCTATTCTTGACCAGCTGTTATTGTTTCTTACATTTATTTTCTTTAAATACATACTTATTACAACTACAATTCGAGCTGAAAAAAGTCAGCCAATTTAGCAATGGTAAAGTAAGAAAATAAAAAACATGTTGATTATTGAGTTCTTTGTTTCCAATTTTATATTAGTTGCACTTCTCATTTGTTTAAATGAAAGTTTTACTTAATATCTCTAGATGTTCTAAGAACATTTTTGGGTAAAGGCTCCTGATGATCTGCATTTGCAACAGTGAAATGCGCATATGATCCAGCTAACCCCTCAATAATCAATTTCAATGTATTTTTTATTAAAAAAAAAATATTTTACTGAATAAGTTAAATAATAAATTGGGATTATTAGTGCGTTAAGAATTTTTAAACTTCAATTAAAATCTTTATGAAAATCTATACCATTTACATTAAGCTTTTTTTGGCATTAAACAAGATTTTTTATTGACTGAATTTTTTTTTTCCAAAACTGCAACCAACCAAATAACAACAGCGCAGCCAATTCACACACCTTTTTAAGTACAGAGGCTGACAAATTTGAAAAAAAAACAAACATAGTTGTATCACTAAGTTCTACTAGATTTTAAGTAGATTTCGACAAAATCTAGTGATGAAAAATGTATATCTACTAGATTTTGCCCGAAATCTCGCAAAGTACTAGATTTTGCTCAAATGTAAACGCACTATTACAACAGTTTTAAACCAAATCATTTTATTTTTATTTTGCATAAAAATTTTGTTTTATAAAAGGTCTATTAAACAAATTTTGTATATAAAATTTATTTTATTAAAAGCTTTCATAAATCAAAAAGAAAGTATTTTTAAAAAAAAACTACCAAGTTTCTTAATAAGAAAAATACTTTTAAAACAAGGATTTAGTTCTGAAAGAAAAAGTATCATTTGTTTGCATTATTAGAGTTTGTAGAAGAAGCTTTACAGCTGGAAATGTCTATCCCTTTGTAGTTTATCACACAAAAGTATTAACTGTCACCCATATCAAACCCATGTCTTGCTTGCCATACATCCATGTGGGTGTAAGTATGTACGAGTATGTACATACAAACATATACATATGCACATTAAAGCCTCCTCATATTACCCTTTGGCCAAACTGTTGTCATTTATAATGGGTGATTTATGTCTGCACATTTTTGTTAAAATGTTCTCATTTCATTATTATTTTTTGTTCCCTGAATAGAGTTTTAATTTTCCAAAAAAAAAAAATAAAAAATTTTATTTATAAAGTGACTGTAATCTTTACAACATTAAATTTATAAAGTCATTTGATGTTTGTCATGTTTTGTCATTATCTTAAATCAAGAGACTACCTACGCTCATGTGAAGAAGCACACACAGCCAAATATGTGTATATGAGGTGTGCTAAAAAAGTATCGCGAATTTTGAATTTTCGCGGGTTACGTATATTCGGATTTTGTTTTTTTTTGTGACGTTATGTTGGTACTCATGTCTTTCACTTACGACGACTATTTCGGCCATTTTGAATGTTCAGTTAATGCATGTGTTTTGGCTCGTTTTCGATTTTTAGCTTGGTTCGTGTGGCAGCTTCCATTGAGATGATTGAGCTTTGGTTTCCACGTCATAACCATAAACCCACGATTCGTCACCAGTTATGACCCTCTGGAGCAAATTTTGGTCGTTAGCAATGTTCATGCGATGCTGTTTTTGATCGAAATTGAGCAATTTTGGTACGAATTTCGCGGCGACCCGTCTCATGACCAAATCATTGATAAAAATCGAATGGCACGAGCCAATCGATATGTCTATGTCTCCTCAGCAACTTTTCTAATGGTGATTCGACGATTGGCCAATACCATTTTCTTCACTTCATCAATTTTTTCGTCTGTTGTTGAAGTGCTCGGGCGCCCGGCACGCTCTTCGTCGTTCACATCTTCTCGGCCTTCTGAGAACATTTTGTAGCACCGATAAACGCTGCTTCACACAAAATTTGATACAGATTCTTTGTTCCATTTTTTTAATAGGTAAAAATCGAAGACGAGCCAAAACACGTGCAAGCAAAGCAGCTGTCAACAATTAACTGAAGATTCAAAATGGCCGAAATTGTCGGCATAAGTGAGAGACATGAATACCAACATAACGCCACAAAAAAAATCAAAATTCAAATATACGTAACCCGCGAAAATTCAAAATTCGCGATACTTTTTGAACACATCTCGTATATATGGATACACATACGAGTATATATGTATATATGTTTTTACAAATACTCATAAAATTTTCTATTATTAGAATATTTATGGGAAAACATTTTTAAAAGAACCCATAACTTTATTATTGTGACAAAGTTTTATTGTTATTAAGAGGACATTTTATCTAATTTTTTCTCGTCCTTTTTTGGAAGTGTTTTGGGCTTGATTGTTTAGCACAATTATTTTAAATGCTTAAATAGGGTTTATTAAATTTGATCTAAATATGTCGTAACAAGTAATATTGCAAATATATTGTGTGGGATTCTTGCGAGAAAGAGGGACAACTATTATTTATTACTTTGTAATATTTGAAATTTTATCGATACAAATAAAGGTGAACGGATATTGCTACTAAACCTGGATAGCTTAAGGCTATCGAATGGAGTCCCAAAATTAAAGCTAGTAACATACGAAACACCTTGTCTAGGTTATACATTTAGTTTATTTAAAACCGCCGGTCTGATTAATTAATGTTATTTTCTTAAGATTATAACATCTATTAAATTAGACTGGTTAGCGACTGTCTGCAGCATTTTCTGTTTTCTACCAAAACTTCTTAAGCACCAATGTCTAGCATTTTGGGCGGAGATAAGTTATAAGCTTTTAATGAAAGGGAATACGAGAACTACGAGTAGGTTTTTATTATATACGCCAATCCAGCAATCATAACTTATTTTTATTTATTTTTTCTTGTGATCATGAAAGTTTTCTCACGTTTGCCATATCTGTTATTACACATTTGAAGGCTTTCAGTGTCATCTGCTTTATTTAGTTCGTTTCTTTTTTGTTTTTGTTTTTTGTTACTATAAAATTCCAAACAAAACATTGCGCCTCTAACCCAGTTTCTTTACTGTCTCATATTTGTTTTTTCTATTGCATTTATGTACGAGTATATGTTGCAATGTTGTTAACTAGTCAAAAAATAAAAAATAAAATATGCTAACAATTTTTATGATTGCGATTGCATGTTGAGGCAAATATTTATTACGTGTTATAAAATCAATAATAAAAAAATTTTTATTTTTTATTTTATGAACGAACAAATGTTGCAAATTTTTTATATGACAATAAAAAAAATGCTAAAAAAATTAAATAAAATTTGCAAAACAAACACAATCATTTACAAAAATTACCATGTAACCCAAAAGGAAATATTGGCACGTGAGTGGCATTTTACTTGTGTATTTAAGATTTTATTTAATATTTTTTTTTTCATAAACTCAATAAATTTTCATGTTTCTCTATTTCTGTTTGTTGTTTAAGCTACAAAGAAAATATTTAAATAATAAATTTAAATACAAATTTATATACCTGTGAGGCTTTACTTGTATTATCAATAAATATTAAAACATTTTAAAAGGTTTAATAAAAGGATTTTCAATGGAAAATGAATAAAAAAAATTTGATAAACTGATGATTTTTATTATGAATATGGCTGACAGTATATCAATATTCTAAAGTTTAAAGAAAGGCTTTATTCATAAAAAATATTTTTGATTTATAACAGCTGTATATATTCAATAATTTGATAGGAATAGGAGGGCAGTTTTTTCCGAAAGTGTTTTATTTTTCAACAAAGTATTTTTTAAGCTACAGCATGTTTCTCTTATTTTTGGCACAAGATCAGAAAATAATGTTCATGAAGTTTATGGTTCCCGACAACACTTTCTTCCATAGAGTATGAATACCTTTGGCTCACATTAGAGGTGAGCGCAAGCTATTAGAGAGTGCAAATATTATTTGTAGTGGTAATTTTAATTGAATGTAAAGCAAATATAGAGAACAAGGAAGCAAAAAACACGCAAAACGATTGTACAACAGTTAAATAGCCAGTTGTGCCAAGTGTGCGATATTTTTCACAAACTCAAAATTTCATAAAATATTAAGTGATAATAAAACTTCTTACAAATATATATAAGTATGTACTATATTTATTGTGAAGGAAATTATGTATTTTGATTCTTTATTTTTTAAAGTGTTAAATTAATATATTATAAAACTTGGAACAGCATCATCACGCATACACATATTCTCAAAATTGTCATTTCATTTGACACTTGTTAATCGGTATGCAAAGTGAAATATGATTCGACACTACAGTGGGCATTATTTACTGTTTACTGCTTGCCAGATAAACCAATGCTGTTGCATGCTCTTGATAAAAGGGAATAACAGTTTTAGTATTCTCATAAAATCAATCATTTGTGCTCACCTCTAGTACACATGCAGTAAATTTTATAGCGAAGTATTTTTTTCCACTGTGAGAACTGACAGTGGCCAAAAAAATTCATGGAAGATTCACCATAGCATTTTTTTCTTCGAGGGGAATTTTGGGAACAAAAATTCCACTTGTTATTCACCATAGGGGTGAATGCTTAATCAGCATACGAAATTCACTTTATTCTATTTTTTTTTCTAAATTCAAAGGCTGTCAAAAGTAAAGTAATAGATGCAGCTTCTTCAAAATTCACCATAGCATTTTTTCCTTCGAGGGGAATAAAAACTTAATGGGAAGAAAAATTCCACTTCACCATAGGGGTGAATACTTAATCAGCATACGAAATTCATTTTTTTCTATTTTTTTTTCTGCTGTAGTAATAGATAACAGTTAACGGCACCAGTGTTGGATTAAAAGTTAATAATCTGGAATTAAAAAAAATTTGCAGCACTCATGACACCTACAAATTGAGAAAACGAGTGCTTATGGGTGGGATACTGCTTTTTGTATAACTTCTATAAGCATTGCTTTTGGTCCTCAGCGGGCAGACATGTAGCCGCTTATGTTCTGTGCTAGAAAAGAAACATGGCAGAAATCATACACCGTTTTTAAACAGCTTATGTGTGTTTATGTTCGTACATCCAATCTGTCAAATGCGTTTCTGAAAAATTTACTATTGAAATAATTTTCAGTCTTATTTACATTTTGTTAGGCTTGATTTATTTTTCTTATACAATTGAATTCTATATTATTTTCTTGTTGCTGTTTATTATTTTATTTTTTTATCTCTTGTAACTCAAGCCTAAATTGAAAAAGTCATTTGAACCTCAGCGAAAAACGTGAGGCCTAAGTTTCAGTTTCATAAAAAAATTTATAATATTTTTTTTGTTTGATTGTGCAATCTAATGTGGCAACATTTGTTAGTCACGTTTTGCATTCTATTCCCTTGTGGTAAAGTAGTACATTTTAACCGTTGAAAAAAATAATAAAAACAAATAAAAAAAATATATAAGTATATGGGAGTATTTAAGTATATTGAAAAAGTTTCATATTTCTTTCATCTCCTGTCTACAAATAAATAATAAACAGCAATATTTTTCTCTATATGCAATTACATATATACATATTTTCAAATTAACATATGTACATAAAAGCACACTCATACATCATAACGTAAATAAATGTTTATACATATAATCACAGGCAGACAAATAATAATGCAGTTTGTTTTAAATTGCTACACTGAGAAAATTGTCTGAAAATAGCAACAACAAAAATATATGTTTGCTTTGTTATTTTATTTTATTTCATTTTATTTTACTTTATTTTCTTTTATTTGATTTTATATTATAGTATATGGGTAATTCCATTGTGACGGGTGTGACCATGATACTATAATTGCTAGCTATTCAAAAACATGAAGTTATAATTTAAAAAATGGGTGCACTGAAAAAATAGGGAGACACTGAAAGAACATGATTTCTGCTCCGAATGTCCACCATAACGAGTATGACTTTACAAGTCTCAGTTTTTACACAATTATTACTTTTGGGATAATATAATATTAAATGTTTCGTAGAACGCACACACTAATTTTGCTGTAGTAATTTTCGAATTATTTTTGATAGTATTAAATGCTTACTGGCTGAATAAAAACTAATTTTTCTGTTAAAAAAAACTTTTTCAAAAATGTGATGGGTGTGACCTAGCAAACTGGCAAACTGTTTATGTTCGTGAGAATATTTGAATATTTTTATTATAAAATATTGATATTTATAGCAAAAGTTTTTCGCTAAGTATATGTATAATAATATGGCAAATATTTTTTTTTTACATATATGGTTTTGCATATAAAATGAAGGCACGTCTCTAAAACGCTATATTTAAGAAAACACACAAACAGCCACTAAAAAATATTTAAATTTTTTTTTTTTTTTGCTTAAAAATAATCATAATAAAACTCAGTGCTTTCGTCGTAAACACAGACAATCTGCTGCTCACACAGATAAATATGAATCATATATTTAATGGGAACTTCTATGAACAGTGAGCTCTCAACAGTGAAGAGCAAAAAGAAATGTTTTTATGATTTAAAGAATTATTATATTTAATTTGTTACTTTCATCCACAAAAATGTTTTTCTTTTATTATTATATTTTTCTTTTTTTTTCAAACAGTTATAGCTATTATTGCTATCAAATTTTCTTTGGATATTGATATTTTTACGATATTGACAGCACAAAATCAAACTCAAAACGAATGATTGACGGATCATCCAGCATGTGTACATCAAAACATTCGGTACACTTACATGAAACTGACATCAGGCATTTCGATCGTGTCTAGGTCACTTTAAAACGAGCGTATTTTCTTGACATTGTTGAACAGTCTAGCGTGGCACAAACAAATTCGCCTAATAGACATTTTATTATCCCACTGTAAATTTGTCGTATCATTCATTAGTGCTGTTTTATTAGTTCCCCATAGACATTTCTACGAGTATGTTCTAATTTCCACACTAATTAAATGCAAATTCAAATTTCATATATTGAAAATGTATGAGTGCTAAATGTCCTCATAATCAGTCTGTAGTTTGTAATTGAAACCCTGTACTGCCGCAAAAACAAATGCAAAAAAAAAACTAAATTTTAATTTAATTTTGAATACAATTTAATATGCCATTTTTTCTGTTTTATTTTATTTTTGCAGTAACTTGTCCACCATCTTATTACACATGCAACGATGGCAAATGCATACCAATGCGTTGGAAATGTGACTCCAAACCAGACTGTGATGATGGCTCTGATGAGGTTATTGGTTGTGGTAAGTCTGGTGGTCAGCAAATGAAAATTTGTTCTCGAATGAAATGAACCAGAGGAAGTGATAAATGTTTATGAGAGTTAATAATAGAATTAAAAAAAATAATCATGATGATGATGACGATGACGTTGCGCAGTTACGAGTATTATTTTTTTGGGAAGAAAATTGTTTGCCAAATTCAAATAATATTTTCAATTGGTTTTTATTTTTGCAAATTATTTCAATTATAATCGATTTTTTTTAGCTTAATTTGAATAATATTTTTGCTAAGTTGCTAAATTGGTTGATACATACATATGTATGAACATATATGTATATTTTTTTAAACTACATGATGTGTAACGAATTTTGTTTAGTTGTGAATGTTTATTTCTGTAATAACACTAGTCAGCAAACTTTAATTTATTATTTTAATTTTGCACTACGTTCTTTATAATAGATTTTATTTAACAAAATCTAAATTTCGTGACAAAAACAAACTCATTTCCATCTTTTGATACCTTATTTTCCTATAAACAATAGGGGTATTCTCTTCAGCTGTTACACCGGTATTCATAAACGATTACACTATGCAAAAAATTAAGACTTTTGGGAAAAGCACACGGACTGGACATTATAGGTGCGATAGTGCTACCAAAGGAGAATAAAACCTTTAGAAAACAATTTTTTATGGGCCTCCAAAAATTTCGAAAATCAGTACTCCCTCAATAAATGGTGTCATCAGTTTTTTCAGACTTGGTGATGGCTCTAAACTATATATCGATGGTCTCAAGTAGAAACGCCATAACTCGTATTTTTTTACGAAATTGAGTTCTTCAGTGATTCCAATACATTTCACACAAGTAAACATCGGCACACAAATTTATTGCAATAGTGCAAATAACGCTTTTTTTAAAGAGAAGAAACACTCGGGCAATGAATGAATACTACTATTACTAAGTGTTACGTTTCTTTAGGAAAGTGATAGTGATAGAGTAAACAAGTGGTGAAGGAAGAGATAAAGGAAAGTTTAATTCTATCACAACTCTGCTTTTTTGCACGTTTTTAATAATGCAGTGGTGCAGCGCCTCTTGTGTTAAATGAGGCGTATTTCTTAAATGAGGCGTATTTCTTAAAGCTGTGTTTAGTAACAATTTTATTGGTTATTTTACTTCGCCAATGATTATGCTACACAACGAAAGAGGGCGCTCTGATGTTACTTGGGTGCCCCTGTGGCTGAGTGGTAGCGATGCTAACCTCTCAGTCCAGAGGTCGTGGGTTCGATTCCCGTTAGATTCCCATAGACCCTGGGTGTTTTCTGCAGACAAGCTAATCGCTTTGCGGGGTTGTGTTTGTTTTTCAAAAAGATTAGTATCTGCTGAAGCCGGTATAATTCAGTGGCCAGTGACTATGCCTTCATCACTTGAACTTTTCTACAACAACTGAAACAACTGACACTAATGTCACTAATCAGAAAAATTTGTGGTGTTGCTATTTAATGGCTGTTGGATACCAGGCTCGAAACCAGGACCTTAAACTTTCCAGTGAACGTGCTAACTACTTCAGCCAACGCTTACAAGTAGTTGTACAAAAGAAGTTACATATTGAATATCACAGTTTCTATTATGTTTTTACCTTCTCCTGTAAAGTTACAGTTATATACTTCAGTTAGGGCCTTTCCACTTGTGGCCAACGATATAGTATAAGAATTTTGCATATATAACATAAAAATTATATATTTCAAAAGCGTACTTATTTTTGCTGTCAATCAGTGTTTTTAGAACAAAAAATTTTACGTTGTTAACGTAAAACAATTTTTTACACTTCAATAATCAATTTGAATTTGAATAGCTAAAAAGTCGCAACCATTTATTTTATATTTATTATTAAAATATACGATAAAATTATTGGAAAATTAAGCTTGAAATGTAAATAAAATACAATAACATTTTGAAAAAATAGATAAAACAAAAACTCATTTTTGCTCCAGCTTTAAATTTAAGCATAACAATTTTAAAATGTTTATTTTAAATTTAAAATAAAGTTATTGCATTTGCTTAAATCATGTGCATACGTATCGCACTAACTATATTGAGTTAAAGTAATAAGGACGCTTGTAGTTTTTTTTTTCTTTTTTTTTTAACATGGTCCTGCCTGCATGTGACCAATTGTGGCAGTTGTGCTCGTCATGTTACCCATCCAAATAGGATTTCGCATAGTCTCAAAGGGAGATAACATTATTTTTCTTTATTTCTTTCTGCTTCCTTTTTTTTTCTAAAAAAGAATTTGCAATTCAAATGAGAAATATTACCACTTCTGTCTGTGTCAATTTCTGTGTGAGCGTTATTACTTGGTTAGCAAATGAGATTGTCTAGAGTGAAGTGCATACAACATTATATGCTGCATAAATTGGTTGTGCACTGCAGGCAGTAGCCATGTAATTAATGGTGCCGGCGACACAAGTCACATTGACGGCTAAATATCGCTATTGAGAGGTAATGTTTACTACTGTCGACCATTTGGAATTTTCAAAGGCGGATTTCCATCGGCGGCGTTTTAAGACTCAGTTAGCCGAAGGTAATAAAATGTAACTGCAACGGTAGGAAACAGCTGATCGATATTGTTATGTGAAAAGTAATGAAAATTCCTAACCGGAATGTACGAATATATACATTACTTTTCATATAACAATATCGATCAGCTGTTTCCTGCTGTTGCAGTTACATTTTATTACATTCGGCTACCTGAGCCTTTGAAGTGACTCCCCGTTTTTCTCGACACAATCTTTGACATCGATATGACCATTTTGCAAAAAGTTTGCGAAATTTACTTGAAAGTATTCTTCTTACAACATTCAGTTTGCATCACTGGTAAAAATTATTATTATTTGGACATTTGGAAGTTGCTAATATGAATTCTTGATAAGTGGAAGATATAAGCTTATGGATGCTTAGGAAGTCCTGCAATTGCCGGCTTTAAGAATCACTTCTACATTTTTTCCGGTGTGTTGTTAACATGTGATGTGAAAAATTAATATGAAACTTTATATCTATAAAAATCAGTGAATATTTAGAATCGTTTGGACAACGACTTTTGAAGTTAATCGTAATAAAAAAAATATTTTTTTTCGAAATTTTTTTATCAACCTTTTTTTTTTTTTTTATTAACCTTTTTGAGGTTAACATTAGGTGGGTGATCTTGATTGGCTTAGTAGTTTAGAATTTTCCTAAAAAAAACAGGTACGTGAAAATTTTATTTTCGAAATCTAGCGAGCTGAATCTATTCACTATCTTATGCCATCTAAGTGAACTCAACAGCTTTCGAGTGCGGCAAATTTACTGCAGATACGTTGACCCGATCTTTTGTTATGAGCTGATTACATACAAAATAGTCAGAATTGATTCCCACGACCTCAAAAGGTCGAAATATGTGAAAACTCGATTTTCGAAAATTGGTGTAACATCGCTAACTTTTAACTTCCCCTATAAGCGGGAAGTTAAAAAAGTGTCTGGAAGAAACATTAAAAAAAAATTATTTTATAACTTTTAAATCGCCCTCCTTATTTAATTAATTTTGGTTCCCCTCATACACTTATGAAAGCTTGTTTTCTGTTTTATTTTGAAAAAGAACCAACGGAAGTGTATTAATGTTAATGCCACTTTAAGAATTAAATCCTCCATATCTGACCACACTTAGTGGTCCACATATTAGAACAATATTCTTTTGTCTGCTATGCTGAAATAAAAATTAAAAAAACAGAAACCTTAATACATGCTTATGTATGCAAGCGCTTATAAAGCAGATTTTTGCTTTAGAAAAAGAAAAAGAAAACGGTGGAAAAAACGCAGCAACTAGTTTGCATATAGAATACATTAAATAATGTAATTTGCAAATTGTACAGAGCACTCGTTGTACGAGTAGTACTTTTTGTTATGCTGCCTCCTTTAGCCAAGCAATTCATATTTTGCCCCTTTTGTTTGCTGTTGCCCTTTTGTGCAAGAGCTGGGTTGTGTGTGCAAGTACGAGTGCTTTTTCATTTAATGTGAAATACATTTAAAGTCAATTAGATAATTAAGGATTTAGGATATTAGCTATTTACGAGTTTCAGCAATAGCAACAAAAACCATAAAATTGTTAACGGGTTGATCATTTTATATTTTTTAGTTGACCCTACTAAAACAAATCACATTGTCAAAAAAAAAAAAAAAAATTAATTTTGAACTCTAAAATCTATTTCATATGTATGTATATCCTTGTTTCTTGTTTTTAATTTCATTCATAGCCAATGCTTACAAATGTAATGAAGGTCAATTTCAATGTAATGTGACACGGAAATGCATACCCAATAATTGGGTATGTGATGGAGAATATGATTGTGGCACTTCAGACGTTTCTGATGAAAGGAATTGTAAGTATTAGCAGGCACAAATAAAATATTCTATTTATAGGCATACATATGTATACGAGGGCGGTACCAAACTGGAGGTCGCAGGTTCAGTGTCTGCAGATAAGCCAAAGTAGCTTTGCAGTATGTGTTTTTTATAAAAAAAATTAAAAAAAAACGCTTCCTTTTTTCCTTAATTTCATCACTTAAACGCTGCAATAATTTAACATAAGACTTGATTGCTTTTCCTTTTTGAAGATAATCAATAAAACACAAGAAACAATTCCCATAAAAAACACTAATGATAATCAATAAAGTTATCCCTCGCGTGTCCCAAAGAAAAAGACGTCATGACCTTACCTGCACATTTCAAGGTCCAGAGATATACATCGCTGGGCATCACAGGCGCTCAGACGTCATTCTTCACCTGATTCCCCTAAAGGACTTTGTGGTGAGAACGGCAATGAGAAATCTCCTCTTCTCCTCTCTCCTTAGACTCTTAAAGGCAGGTTTGGTGAGGATAGGATTAACAGATCACATATAGCAATCTTGAATGACATCGGTGTGAGTGTGTGACACCTGTGTTCGCGTACTCAAAGGTTGTTGAAATTGATTTGAGTAAAACACCCTGACTGGTAATTCCGGACAGGGCTCTTGGGTAAAATCTGGTAAGCTATATGATGGTGGCGCGATCTTTACAGACGAGTAAAAAATGGGAATAGGCACGGGTGCTAGTGGCTATGTGTTGGGGATGGACATTGGTGGCGATCCTCAGATCCACGCAGCTGTTAGACAAAAATGTGGTTGAAAGCGAATTGGTGAAATTCTACGTCGATACTCAGCGACGCTAAAAGTTTTGAAGAGACACAATGTCAAATCGAAACTAGTAGAGCCCTCAACTTGCTTAACGACAAATATAGTGATATTGACTATGCTGGGATCCTGGTCACTGCCATGTTGAAGGAAATGAAATTAGCGATGAACTGGCGAGAAATAATAGTGTCGGGATGTTAGATGACTGATTGTCTGACAGATCGGTTAAGTTGCCGCTGGTTCAGTGCAGGTGGAGAATATTAATATGAATGGATGAATGGATATTAATATGAAGGTGCTAGCAGTCTTCATAGGCGCTATGACTGGTCAGAGCGAGTACCAGCATTTGGGAAATTGGCACACCAGATATCTGTAGGATGTGCGAGGTTGAAGAGGAAGCCATAAACCATCGAGAATATTATCTCTTATTGACCGAAGTTGCAACGCCATAGACTTAGATGTCTGAGCAGACGTTTTCATTACAGCATTAGTGATATCGAAAAGTGCAATCTTGAAGATATCAGGGGCTTCATCACTGAATTGAGTGGCTAATTGGCAGGTAATGGGGGTATTCTGGAGGTTAATGCTACCAGCTGTTAAAAACAGAAGGGAATCACAATGGACTCAATTGGGTCTCCGAGTGGATATGTGTTACAGCACTAACCTTCAAAACTAAACTAACCTATCTGCAGGTGGAACTGTTTTTCCTTCCTTGGGCACGAGTCCCTCATTCTATTCCACTTCTTTTACTATTCCTCTGTCTCAGAATTAAAGTGGTAGACCATGTCTCATCGAACCGATGCAAAAACTCGGCACTGCAACTAAGGTGAAAGACCGCCAAGCGCTCTAATGAAACATCTTCACGACGCTGATTTTGTTCTATCGTGGCACTCACGCTCAGCACACCGCTTTCTCATTATCAAAATTTCTCTCAATATACGATGAAAAGCACTTCAGTTAGCTTACATTCCCTCAGCCGACAATCATCCAATACCATTTGATGGGTTTTCTTAACCTTTTCTGGCGTGAACACCTTAATTGGTCTATCACTACAGTGGTCATCTTGGCAGCTCGTACGGTGATGGAGCATACTCCTCAAGAGTAGAATCCAGCTCGACCTTAATATTTTTTTTACACTGAACCCTTTCAAATGAAAGTATTGAATTACATAACATTGACCAATTTTTTTTATGCCTAAACTCACTGAGTTCATTAGAAAAATGCTAAGCAACGTAACGTCGCTCCTTAAAACTTAAAACACATGGTTTATAAAGTGGTCACTTTTCACCCAACTACTATCGCCATCTATACGTCAGGTCGGCAAGTTTTGTGACTGCCCTCGCAAAGGTTATAAGCCAAATACACCAAGAGTAACTTGAAACTAAACAAAAACATTATTAGCATTTTAATTTTATTGCTAATTGTAGTCTTTCTTTTTGCATGTTAACAACTTTTCAGGTCATTCGGATGCACTGAAATGTCGTCCTTATCAAACTGAATGCAGCAATGGTGTGTGTTTGGATATCTCGAGGTTTTGTGATGGTAGTTGGGATTGCAGTAACGACGAAGTCAAATGTGGTATGTGTTATATTATTCTATTTTCAATGAAAAACTTTACAAAAAAACCTAGAACTGTTTTATTTGCAGCATTATCTGTTTTAATATTTTCAATCTCTTTCTCTTTCAATATTGTTGCATTTTTGTTGCCTGTCATTGACTCTGCACTTGCTGTTACGGACGGTTATGATGACAATCTTTCATGGTTGCAGATAACCAAGAAGCTCAGTGTGCCACCTTAAATTGTTCATTCAACTGCAAGTTAACGCCTCAGGGCCCCAAATGTTTTTGTGCACCCGGCCAGGTGCCTGTTAATGTGACACAATGCATGGACTTCGATGAATGTTCCATTGAGGGCATGTGCGATCAGCAGTGTCGTAATACGCCTGGTTCCTATGAATGTTCTTGTTTGTCGGGTTATATGAAGCAAAATAATCATTGTATTGGCATCAATGGTAAGTTTTCGTTTTAGTTTTTACACAAATGCAGCTCTATAAGATAAGCGGTGCAGTGATTTGTACTGTATTTCTTATTAATGACCAACTGAACGAACGACTGAGACGTTATTTATGGAATAGCTTCGCTTTATCACAATATCGCTTCTAGCTTACTAAATCTTTCAGAAGAGTAATTAATGTCTTATGATTTTTATAAATATTGTGTAGCAGCTTTTATTGTGGCATATCCATAAATAATGTATGAGACACGATGAATTGAAGCAAACTGGCTGTGACCAAAACAAACAAAAGCAAAAATAATGGAATCGGTTGACCTTGCAGGCCAGCCCTGGAACTTTACGCTAAACTCCACCCTCGGAATTTAGAAATTCTCTTTCAATAAATGTTTGAGACGCCGCTTCCTAAGCCGAAAAAAGTAATTTGACCCAAAAAATCTAACTTTTGGGAGTTTTCGAAATTTTTCGACAACAGTTCTCTGGAGCCACTAAACTGATTTAGAAGGAGTTTACGTAATTTTTCAAGTTTCAAAAAAAAAATAAAAAAAAATCCTGAAAGTCACTTTTACAAGAACTTTCGTTAGTTATTCAAACACATAGTTTGCGACAAGCATATCTCTCGGAAATTAATTATTGATAGCGGCATCTGTAGTCGGCAGCATGGGGTCGGATTCAGCAACGATGAGTTTTGAAGTGTTCACTTGTTGCTAGTGGTAGTATTCACTGGAAAAGTGCGGTGAATCGTGAACATTGAAACTGTTGAGCACTTCAAACTGTTGTGTGATTTTTGAGAAAATACAACACTGATATGATGGAGTTTGTGAAAATTTTCAAAAGACAATAACAATTCATCAGATCAGGGTTGTATTTTTGTCGTAGATCGTACGATTGTGTAGGATAGTGAGTCATGTTCTCTACAATTACCAGTGTACATATCTAGCCTTTGCTGCAATAGAGTCAGATTGTTTAAAAATTGCATACAAATATCTTCCATACTCTTGCGAGAAGAATATACTAGTTGGTACTAAATTCCGAACTTCAAACTCTGCAAAACTAAGTTATGACTTTATTGCAGCAAAGACTCGGTATCTAACTTTTTATATGCCTTAGAATTTAGTAATTATTTTGCATTTGTAATATTTGAAAAACAAAGCCTAGTTTTAGGTGAAAATTAATTCATTTTATTTTTACTTATTTCAAATAATTTACCTATTTTTTATTCGAATTATAATGCTTGCCTTTATTTGCAGTTCCCAAGGATGAAGCGGCTTCTTTGGTGTTCCTTTCGCTGTCAAATATACGTCGCATTGATACCGTTAATGGCACACTGTTAGCCAGTTTGGATTCGAACGATATATCAGCTATTGAGATTTGGCATCGTAATCGCACTTTGTGTGCCATGTACTCCAGCCCTTGGACAGCGGTTGAAATGAAATGTTTTCGTATTGACGACTTCAATGTAACATGGTCGATGCCTTTGCCGGAACTAATTGCGAGCACACACTGTAAGTAGTGGCCATAAATTAAGTTGTTTGTTTGGCAGTTGTCCCGGTTACACAGCAGTTGTTTTATTTGCTCAGTTTCTTGGGTATTTCATGTAACTGCCTGTATCTCGATGACAAACGCAATACATAATTTGTCTATATACATATATATGTACATATCTCTGCGTTCTACCGTGTGATGATAATGTTTTGTGATGCAGCAGCACTCTTATGAAGGGTAGCGCTGCAATAGCAATGGCAACAGCAATCAATGACATTGTTTGTTGTTTTATTCATCATCGTTCAACATTCTTGTTATCAGCAACATTTTCTGATATACTACACATACTATACGCTTTTTTTTTATTAATATTGCACTTTCTTTGTCCTGTTTTCCTTTTTAATCTGTACTTATATTTGTTTTGTTTGTGGTATTTTTTTCTTTTCTAGCAATCGATAAATTACGTCTCGATTGGATAACTGGCAATTGGTACTTTTTGAGTAATGAGCCTGGTTTAATATTTATGTGCACGAATACAATGGAATACTGTAGCATTATATTGCAGGATGTGCAAAATCCATCATCAATGGTATTGGATCCCACAAAGGGGTATGTATGTATGTGTGTTATGTGCAACCATACAAAGACTTTTTCATTTCGAGGATTTTGAGTGCATATGAAATGTTGTGAAACAATATCCCATGTATTTGATTGAGCACAGTGGTATGGGATTAAGGAATAATTAAAGGTTATTTGAAGTATAAAAAATAAGAATTATGTAGTGCTGTCACAGAATTTCACTCAGTTACATAAAGGGGATTGATTTCCGTCTTCAATGAAAAGATTTGATAGAACATTTTCGAAAAAAATTTATGATACCAAACTGGAAGTAAACTCTCTCAAAGAAAAAAAAAATGTTGAAAATCGTTTGGTTAAGAAGAAGTACGTCAAATATAAAATTAAATTTTAAAGGGAGTGTCTCCGCCCATTTTTTAAAATGCACGATTGTGTGATTTTCAGAACTCAGGGTGTGTGGTAAGTTTTGCTAAAATCGGTAAAGTATAACCACGTAAAATAAAATATTAAATTTTAATGGGCGTGACTCCACCCATTTTTTTAATGGAAGACTGTGTCTATTTTAGTGCTCAAGATTTGCGGTAAGTTTCGTAAAAATCGTTGAAGTTGAACCACGTGAAATATAATAATACATTTTAGTAGGCGTAGCCCCGCCCATTTGTTCATCTTTAAAATTGTGTAATTACAAGAGCCAAAGGTGTTTGCCAGGTTTCGCCGCAATCAAATAAGTATAATATCATAAAATTTAATAAACAAAAGTGACAAATTTCTTCGGAATGTAACCAGCTTAAGATTATTCAAAGTTGGCAACACCACCTAAAACACTACTGCTTCGTTTGAAGTAAGTCAAGTAAGGAAGAGTTGAGTGATCTCCTGCTTCGAAACACACTTCTTCAATGGAAGCTTTTGTTCGCAACATCTCTCACTGAGAAGGTCTCTTTTTAACGTAAAATTCCTCTTTTTCTAAAATTGCAATGCATGGGTCATTAATTGCTTAATTTGTTGCTTTGCTAAGAAAAGAAAAAAAACTCTTGAATTTCTCTTGCAATATAATTGACCCACTGTGCTCCACTGTACTCGTATATTTATTCATTCATGATTGTTTTATAAATAATTTATTCATTCTGCTTACAGTTTCCTTTTATTTTTCAATATAATTTAAAACGGATTCGCTTTTTTTAATTCATTTAATTTTTTTTCTCTCAACAGTTTCATATTTTTCACCGAATGGAGTCCCAGTTTATCACGCGCCAATCTAGATGGCTCAAATCGTACTGTGTTGGTTTCCAATCTAATATATTATCCCAGCCGTTTGACATTGGATTTAGCCAATGAACATGTGTATTGGATTGACATCTATAAAGATTTTGTAGAAAGAGTCGATTATGAAGGACGTAATCGTTGGTCCATGAAAAAAACATCAGATGTAAGTATAAAAATGCGTAAATGCAATTTGCACACACACACACACACACACACACGCTCACACACATATACATACATGCACACGAAACAAAAAGAAACTCTTTATTGAAGTGCGTTTATGTTCAAGTGCACAATTCTAGTGGAGATGATGCATGACTGTCAGCCAAGCTGTTCGTCATTTTCATTTTTGCAAACAAATTCATATTGCACATTACCCAAGAAACACAAGGTCCAATGCTTTGTACTATGTACTTAAGTGTATGATAGTGTTGTCATTTGATCTCGTGCGTTATTAATTTTTTCCAAACCTTAAACGAAACACATACATATGTATATTTCACATTAATTAAAAATTATAACAGAGGTTATTTTTTTAATTTAATTTAATATAATATTATTTTAAACTGCACATGACAGTCAAAACCCAAGGCTTTAACGACCAAAATTAACTTGTATTGTATATGTATCTATGTATTTTTAACCGAGTTCAAAAAAACGGATTTAAATACATACGAGTATGTATTTGTCTTATGGAATGTCACTTTTTTATACATATGATATTTTCTGTGTATGTCAAAATCTGCGTTTTACATACGGTTTACAATTTTCGTGTTCACAATTTGGTATGTTAAACGCCCCACAATATTGTGCAATATAATTGCACAATTTTTCGTATTGTACAATAATATGGCCAATGTGTATATCATATTCGAAGGTGGCACAATATATTGGTAAATATCAAAAGACTTTTGATTTTATTTTTATTGTACAATCAAGACAATTGTGTAAAGTGGTGGCAACAATGTTTAACTTTGTTTACTTTTTCACTACCAAGAAAATTGGGCAATATTTTCTTTAAAAATATTGTGGCATTTATTGCATAGTATAGGTTAAAATGACAATAACATGTTTAACAAAATATGCAATAATATTGTATATATAATGGATGGGCCGCTTTATGTACCTACTAGAAGTGCGCGCAAGCTATGAAAAAGTGCACAGTATTGTATTTTTTTCAAGAGCGAATATTGTTTGTAGTGGTGATCGTAATTGAGTGTGAAGCAAAAAAAGAGAACAAGGAAACAAAAAACACACAAAACCATTGTACACCAGTTGAATAGACAGTTGTGTCAAGTGTGTAATATTTTTATTGTACACTTCATAGTGCACCATACTTCATTTCACAAACTCAAAATTTCATAAAATATTAAGTGATAATAAAACTTTTTACTTTTATATCCATTTTGAAAGATATTATTTTTATAGATATTTTATTTTTGAGAGCCTTAAATCAATAAATTATAAAACTTAGAAGAGTGTCGCTTGCGAACTAACACTCTTAAACAATCTACGTTGTTTGTTTTTTTCTTTTACACATACACATATTTTTACACTTGTATGCTCATTTTACAATTGTCATTCGGTGTGCACTAGTGAAATATGCTTCGACACTACAATAACTAATGCCCTCGCTTGGCATATAAACAAATGCTGTTGCATGCTTTTTATAAAAGTGAGTACCAGTTTCAGTGTTTTCATAAAATCAAGAGCACTAAAAAGAGAGAACAATTCAATAATGAAGATTAACCATGAAGATTAAGAAAGCAAACATCTTTTGCTCAGCTCTAGTACCTACATCTGACATAACCTACAAAGGTAAACAAATGCCTACTTTTGTTAATGCCTTCTCAATTTTTTCTTTCATTTTTAGCTTTTAATCTATTAAATCAATTTTAATTTTATTTATCTTACGATTTTACTTAATTTTTAATGCCACAATCACTTGCTTTATTTTAAACCAGCTGATGTCAGATGCTTTGTCACTTGAAAATAGAACACGCTCTAAATCAAAAATGTCGTTTGTACTGTACACAGAGAAATAACACATGCTATTGTTTGAAGGTATTCAGACTATATGTATGTGCTCGTACAAATTTATCATATGAAAAAGTGACATTCTACAATACAAATACATATAATGTGAACACAGCTTAAGCTCACAATTTGGTTGTAATTCTTTTTAGAAATAATAGGTTTGTTTCTTTACTCTACATTGCACGAAAAGCGTTCCCGTACTCGAAAATTGGGTAAATGAGAGAGGTTTTGTGAGAGTAATGTTCTTCTTCTTCTTGCACGAAACAGCCCGTACTTTTTCTTCATGCTACTTTGGGCACATAGAAATCAATCAGCTGTTTGAAAACTAAACAATAACAAAGAAAAATTACATATTGGAAAAATAGAAAAATGTGTGAAAATATATTTAAAAAGTAGTAGCGAATAAAGTTTTATAAGTTTTTATATGAAATTAAGACAAAAACGTTCTATATTTACTGAATCATGTAAGTAAATAAGTATATACGTCTGTGTATACATAAGTATGTGTTTAGTTATGTGTGTACTTATGTACATATGTATATGCACACATGCATTTGCATTTCCTTTTGTGTTAAAAATTATGGTTTTTTGCGTTCCCGTACTTTTGTGCATTTTTGTAGTTTATTGAGAGAAATTACAGTTTGCTCTCATTTTACCGAACTTTACCCAAGAAGTAAAGAAACAGACCTAATAATACTTTTCATTAATACTCGTACAATGGAGTTCGGTTACACCGAACTGACCAAATTCGTAGTGTTTGTGAAAATTGATGTCATTCGCTTACGTTAATGCATCCTCATAAGGCAGAGGGGATGCACTGTACGCTTTTCTTCATCTCTGAACCGCTTCTTTTTGTCTTAGTGCTTACTTATACCAAATTTGTTTTTGCTGAGTATTATCATCGAACAGTTTTCACATTCATTACGAAAACAATACACAGTTACATATTTGAGGCAAAAATCAATTAACCACTGCGAGCGACACGCAAAACTCTCGAAGAAAAAATATGTATATTATTTTTTCATAACAAACACATTAATTCTTTTAGACACACGAGACTTTGAAATCCTTGCACGCCGTTGAAGTTTTTGAAAATACCATCTATTTAGCGCCGTGGAGTGATACGGTTATTATTGCTATGGATAAGTTTACACTACAGACATATCGGATCGTAAAAGATGTCAAGCGTCCATATGACTTTAGAATATTTCATCGTCAAAAACAGCCCGAGGGTAAGTTGTGTGCTATTTTATTATCCATGCAAGTGACTTTTGTGTTGTTAATATATCGCTCCTTTATTGCAACATAGCCATACATACATATGTACATATCTAAAAAATTAGTTTTCGGAGTTAATAATGAAAAAAAAAAATCGTTAAATCGTTACATAATCTGCTACAGAAATTTCATGTAAAAGGCTTGTACACGCACTAAATTTTTTTTATCTTCATTGAGTTGTATGTAAATTGAAATCATAAAACTTCTTTTCTGCAAAACTAGCTAGCTAGCGAGTTATGCCTCTGTTGCCATAAAGGAGCGTTATGAACTATTGAATTTATAAACTTGGAAATGCACAGCAATACAAAAGTTAAAAAAAATATTTTGATATAGAAAAAAAACAACAACAAAATAAACTTAGAACAAAGTATGACAAGATTTATGGTATTGTTAAAATTATATTTCAAATTATAGTTAAAAAATCTGTAGATTAAAGTGGAAAATATCCCAAAGTTAATCAAATGAATTCGGGACTTACATACAGGATAAAATATATTTCAATGAAAGATTTGAATACCGTTATCAATGATTTGGGCACAGCTTTAATCGTGTCTTGGTGGTGTTTTTGATTGGACGTTAAATTCCAAATACGGCTTCAGATATCAAACACCCGTAATTCATTTCTTTTTTAAATCCAAAAGAAATAAAGCCCTCCCTTTTGTGGAGCTTTTTAACCCCTCTAAATGCTTCCCGTGTAGGTATAAAAGCTGCACTTGCACACCATCTAAAGTGTACACTAGACATATTGCAGTTCTTTATAAATACATATGCTATTGAATGCTATTTTTATCTTGCCCCTGCTCCATTTTCTTTATTTACTTTACATATAATTCATTGTTTTTGCCACATTTTCTACTCTATTAAAGTATTTTTATTCCCTTTGTTTTCATTTTCATTATTCTCCACTACAGTTGCTCATCCTTGTCGTGATAACAATGGCCTATGCAATCAGATTTGTGTACCAATGTGGACAAAGGGATTTGCTCGTGCAACCTGCATGTGCTCACATGGTTATAAATTGCGAAACAATACCGAATGCGTATTCCAGCACTTTGATAAATTTTTAATATTGGCTCGACAACGTTTGGCCAGTATTGCGGGCATACCACTAAATCAAGCTGACCGGTATTTGAGCCAACAGGATGCTGTTGTAGAAGATGCCATGGTACCCATATACAATGTGACTTGGATAATGCCAGCCGACATTAATGTTCATCATAAATTGGTTTATTATGCGCAAACACAAAAGTAGGTTATTGTTTAAAAACTAAACTAAACTCAACGAAATAAGTAATTGAATTGTTTTGTTTAACTTTTGTTTTCAAATACCCTTTAGATCTGGTTACATAATATCAAGTCAATCAACGGATGGTCTACAACGCAAAATGTTAATAAATAGTACAGAGGGAATTTCCGTTTTGGCTTACGACTGGTTGTCGGCCAATCTGTATTGGGGCGGTGTGGAAAGCTTTTATGTGGCCCCTGTTGCCAATCTAGCGAAAGTTGTTACGTTGCCCTTAAAAGCAGAGGCCATGTTAGTCGTTATTATTATTGTCTTAAAAAAAGTAAAAAATAATAAATTTTCTCTCCCTTGTTTAATTTTTGCAGGAGTTTAGCTGTAAATCCTGTTGATGGGTACATGTTTTGGTCACATTGGACGACAGGTAGTAAAAAGGCCTGTATATACCGCGCCTGGCTGGATGGTTCTCATCGTGAAATGTTGATAGAGACAACGGACGAAAGACCAATGAAATGGCCTTTGAGTTTAGTTGTGGACGTGCAACATAAAAAATTATACTGGTGAGTTAAATCTATGGCTTACGTTTAAAAAAAAATATTATTGAAGGAGTTCAAAGGAGCAAATTATCTTAAACCTATATGAGGCTATCAGCGCAAAAGTGGTGTAACCCCAAACTCTTCAATTATTTAATTGTTCTATTTAATTATTTAATTGTTCTATTAATTTGCTGTATTTTGTTCTGTGCACGATATGTAAAAAGTCACATGCGCGTGTGGCCACGACGTCACGAGAATTTTCAGCATATTTGTTGCATTTTTTAAATAAGTGGTAGTGGGTACATGCAGTAAAATTTGTATACAGTCGAATCCGCTTTAGCGCAACACGCTTTACTAAAAAAAAATCGGATTACTGAAAGCGATACAAATCCCCGCACTGATTTTAAACGCAGCTAGTCTTATTCACTTCGTTTTAGCAAAACATCGCTTTATTGAAAATATCGTATTACTGAAAACCAAAAGCAAGCCCACAACTACGTTTTGTATGAAACTTACTTCGCTTTAGTGAAAAAATAAACAATGACAAATTTATTTATTAGAAATCGATTGCATAACTTAAGGCTGAAAAAATTGTGCATATTTTGTTCGTTAAAAAATTAAATATCAAAATGTATTTGTCCTTTTCGCTCTTACGTACTTTATTGTATTTTTCTATTACATTGTCAATGCAATTGGCTAGACATTTTCGAGGAATTCGTGAAAAATTTCAACAACAAAATGTGCACATATACATATAAAAAAATATACAGATTTGATATAAAATATATTGTTTTACTGATTTTAAACAGTACGCTTAACTGTAAAAGATTTCAATAACCCGAACTACGTTATAGAGAAAAAATCGGATAACTGAAAAAAATTGGGTTTTGGTTATTTCCAGTAGTATTTTTGTCACGGACAGATTTCCAAAGGCAACACACGTGTAAACATGTGAAAGTTTACCTGTATATATGTATGTAAGTAGATCCCACTTGACCTGAGATTCGATAGAAACGAAGGATCACTATAGCAAAGAAATTTTGAAACAAAATTGGTCGATCTTTGTTCGCAAATCTGAAAAAATTCGAATGTTCGGTAAAGTTTCGAACTTCGAACTCCTCTCGATAGTTTTTCGAATGTGTGACGGTAGCCAAGTGGATGTGTGCTAGCCTGTTAGTCTAGAGGTACCAAGTTCAAACCATGACAGCGCACTGTAAGTCTAAAAAAAATAAGAACACATACTTACATATGTGCAATAGGGATATAACTTATTCCCATTTTTTGCAAATATCAAAATGGCCCTATCATTGTCGAATAGTCCACTGAAAACTATTAAAAAAAATTATATTAATTTTTGGCGGTTTTCAAAAAAGGTCACCCACAAAACGCGGTAAAGTTGGAAAATAATTAATTTTTTATTTTTATTTGTACTTATACATTTAGCCAAAAACTCACAGTACCGATTATGCAAAACAACACGCACATTAAATTTGAAATTCATGTTTTCAAATTGTTTTCGTTAATAACACCATATTCGATATCGCGTAGTGCTAGGGTCAAAATTTGGTTATACCCCTAATATGCAATAATTGAACAGAAAAAAATTTACCACGATAGCCTAGTGGATGTGTGCTAGTTTTTTAGAATGGAGGTACCACGATCAAATCCTGCAGCGTAAGTTACGGTATTAAAAAAAATAAATAAAATAAGTAAGTTAAAATAAATAAATTAAAAAAAATACTTTTTTACTTTTTCTGCTGCCTTTTTGCGGTATCGAAATTATTTCGATATTCCCTTTGAGATCGAATGTTTTTTGGGACAAAACTGAGCGACAGGTCAACTTTTTTCCATTAATTTTTTAGTGTCACTCTCGATAGTTTTACACGAAAGATGTTCGAGATATATTCGAATTCGATATCATTAACGAAAGGCTTGGTCAACTGGGATATGTGCATACTGGTCAGGTCAGTCGGTACGACTAGAGATGGGCAAATGAAAAAAAATTATCGATATATATCGTATCGGTTTTTTAAATATCGGCGATATATATCGATATTTATTTTCTAAAATATCGATATTTCGATATATCGATATTTTTGCCCATCTCTACTTGGAAACTCTTACTTCCTATACGAAGGTAAAGATATGTACATAGATCACTCGCAGCTTCCGTGGTATATCCTGGCTATTTGGCTGCATGCCTTTGACATTTTTTTTTTTGTTAAATTTCGAATAGGTTAAAAAAAATTTTTTTTGGAATTTTTCCGCTCAAGCACTTTTTTACAAGAGCGTAACATTTTCAAAGTACCCAAAATTTACTTAGTTATTGGATGTTAGTGGAAACAGAAACAAACAAATAAAAATTGCATATCTACAGGTGCGACGTTAAAGAGAGCACCATAGAACGCATGAGTTTCGATGGCTCCGATCGTGAAATAATCTTTAAAGATGACCAATACCATCCCATATCGATAACTTTTCACAAAGGCACAATTTACTGGGTGGACAACAAGAATGGCACAGTGAAGATGTTTTCGGTGCATCATTTGAATGGCACTATCAGAAATAATACAAGCTCGCAATTATTTTCACTTGAGCGTGGTCGCACTTCCAACTTGAAAATGTTCGACGTCAATAGCCAACCAACATCTATGGCCAACAATGCTTGTGGTGCTAAAACAAAATGTCCCGGAGTATGTTTTAATACTCCGAATACTTCAATATGTCGTTGTCCGGATAAGTTTTCTTTAAATGGCACCGGATCACAGTGTATACCATATCCTAAGGAGCCGGATGTGAAGGCAAAAAACTGCACGACGGGATTCCAATGTCTTAAATCACCCCAATGTGTTGATGTCAAAGACTTGTGTGATGGCTTCGACGATTGTGATGATGGCAGTGACGAGAGCAATGCCACAGAGGGGCCTTGTAACCCCAAGAAATGCGATTTGAACTTGCACTTTGTTTGCAATGAACGTTGCTATCAACGTTCGCTATTATGCAGCTCGATAAATTATTGTTTAGACGGCACGGACCAGCAAAATTGTGAAACGCATTCGTGTAATGTGAATGAGTTTACTTGTGCCAAAAGTGGTAAATGTATACAACTGTCTTGGGTGAATGATGGCATGGTAGATTGTGGTCCAGATGATTCTTCCGACGAGGAAGGTGAAGAGCTGTTCGATGAGAAATGTGCCGAATTTGAGTGTCACAATGGTATCTGTCGTCCATTTTCTGATGTATGCGATGGTGTGGACCAATGTGGGTAAGTGCGAAATTTATTTCATTAGCTTTCCCTTAATTATATGATATGATATTTTTCTAGAGATAATTCGGATGAATTGTCTTGTGAGTTTGAATGTGGCCCGGGAGAGCGTTATTGCATACCTGTCGGCTGCTACGATGAAACCCATATGTGCGATGGCATACACGATTGTCTTGATTTTAGTGATGAAGCTAATTGCAATGAAACGAAATCCGATCATCATGTCATTGATTTGGGCGAAGCTCATTATTGTGGACCATTCGAATTTGGCTGTTCAGATCCTTTTGAGTGTATACCACATTTCTTTAGATGTGATGGCATTACTCATTGTTTTGACAAATCGGATGAAGTCAATTGCACGCACATTAAAATGAATCCTTTAGAATTTAATGAAACTATGTCTTGTGAATCACCTGAACGTTTATGTGCGGTCTCGAATAAATGCATAGGAGTACATCAGCTTTGCGATGGAAAATTCGATTGTGAGGATGGTACAGATGAAGGATTTCTATGCGATGATAAATTATGTGAACGTTCCCATGAGTGTTCTCACCACTGCCATAATGCTCCAGAGGGTTTCATCTGTTCATGCCCACCTCACATGTATTTACTTTCCAATGGCAAGCGTTGTAGCATGCAACATGCTTGTGATCATTGGGACTCTTGTTCGCAAATATGTGCCACCGCGGGCAAGGGATTTGAGTGTAAATGTTTGGAAGGTTTTGACTTGCAATACGATCGTTTTACTTGCAAAAGTACAGCTGAGGATGATCCATATGTAATTTTTACCAATCGTCAGGAAATACGAGGTTTGAACCTCAAAAGGGGTACTATCAGCAATTTCTATACTTCTCTGCGTAACACCATAGCATTAGATTTTCTATATAGCAATGAGTCAAGTCAAATATTTTGGACTGATGTCATAGATGATAAAATCTACAGAGGCCAATTGGTAGGAGAAGCTTTGCATAAAGTTGAGGCTGTTGTACACTCGGGTCTCTCCACCACCGAGGGCTTGGCGGTTGACTGGATCGGCATGAATCTATATTGGATAGACTCCAATCTTGATCAAATAGAGGTGGCTAAATTAAATGGCAGTTTCAGGCGTACGTTAATAGCGGGAGACATGGAAAGTCCCCGTGCCATTGCTTTAGATCCCCGAGAGGGTCTTCTATTCTGGACAGACTGGGATGATAATTATCCTCGTATAGAAAGATGCTCTATGGCAGGCAAACATAGGCAAGCCATTACCACTACGTCCATGGTATCGGCTGGTTGGCCCAATGGTCTATCATTGGATTATACGCAGAAACGTGTATATTGGGTGGACGCCAAATCAGATTCCATTTATACTATTAAATATGATGGCTCCGATATTCATTTGGTGCTTAGAGATCGCGAAATATTGTCACATCCTTTTTCGATAACAGTATTTGAAAACTATGTTTATTGGACCGATTGGAGAACGACTTCTGTTATACGGGCCAACAAATGGAATGGCACCGATATACAAGTAATACATCGCACACAAACTCAACCATTTGGTATACAAGTTTTGCACTCCAGCCGTCAGCCTCAAGCGGACAATCCCTGTGGTGATAATAATGGTGGCTGTTCTCATTTGTGTTTATTAGAGTAAGTTCTTACATTGATTTTTATTTAATCAACTATTCATTAGTTTTGTTCACGATTAGTGTTAGGAAAACTTATCAATGCGCTTGCCCTCATGTCATGCGCTTAGACCCTGCTAATAATCGCACTTGTGTGGCAAATGAGCAAGTCTTACTCTTCATAATGGGCGATGAGATAAGAGGCATCGATTTAATGCAACCGCATCATCATACCATACCCACTATACGCCAGTCTCCTCAGGTTTTGGCTCCCCAACGTATAGACTTTACAGTGGAAGACAGTAGACTCTATTGGTCTGATGTTCAATTGAATGAAATAAAAACAGCGGGCATATCAAATGGAATCATAGATACCATTATCAACACAGATATACAAAATCCATTTGGATTTGCTATAGACTGGATAGCCAAGAACATGTATTTCTCCACGGGTAAAGTGAAAAGCGATATCTGGGCTAGTAATCTTAAGGGAGAATATGTAACCGAAATTGTAGCAGATCTAAATATGGTCGAAAGCATAGCGTTAGATCCTCATAAGTAAGTTTACCTTAGTACGAGTATGTACATAAGAAAAAATTATTTTATTCTTATTTTGATTTGGTTTCTAGTGGCAAGATGTATTGGATAACCTCCGCCAGGAGTTCTCTTCTATGGCAAATCGAACAAAGTAATCTGGACGGCAGTGATCGCCAAAGGATATTTGAACACAACAAAACCTTGGCTTCTCTCACTATGGACTTTGATTCCTTGCGCTTGTATTATGTTTATGACAATTCTGGCATTTCATATTTCGACATTGCCACCAAAACCATGCACGTAGTTTTGGCTTCCAGCGAAGTCATGACCATCAGTTCGATAACAGTTTATAACGGCACTTTGTATTTTCCCGAAAATATACAAAGTGTTATAATGTCCTGTGATAAGGATTCATGCCAGGATTACTTAATGTTGCGTAAAAATACCAAGTCTATACAGTATTTGAAAATGTTTTATGCCGAAGCTCAACAGGGTACCAACACCTGTGCTGGTCCTTGGAAAGGCGGCTGTTCACATCTATGTTTAGCTATTTCATCTAAGGAACATAATTGTGGCTGTTCCATTGGATACCGAGTGGATCCTAACAATCCTACGCAGTGCATTGGCTTGGAGGAATTTATTTACTACTCAAATCATGAACTAAAGGGTATAATGGTGTACGATCCAAGTAAACCATTGGATGATCAGGGCCAGAAAACCGTATGTACATTTAAACATAAACCATAATTGATATTGTATTTTTCTATGAAAACTGTTTGTGTTTTAGGCTCTAGGACCTATTTCACGCATTTCCTTGGCCTCTTATATAGACTATCATGCTGCTAAGGATTATTTGTATTGGGGTGATAATGACAGTGGCACAATATCTCGCATTAAGCGAGACGGTACACAACGTGAAGTGATCATACAATCTCCCGAATGGATGGATAATAAACAATTGGACTGGCTAGGTGGCATAGCGATAGATTGGATAGCGGAGAATATTTACATCAGTGATGTAAAGCGTAATGTGATTGAAGTGGCCCGTCTCAATGGATCCTTTCGTCATGTTATAATCTCAAATGTTGCCAAACCTTCTGCCTTGGCTATTGATCCGGTACAGGGACTACTTTTCTATGTTGCAGACGGTATAATTGGGCGTACGGGCCTAGATGGATCACAGCCTTTTATCTTGGTCAATCACCAGAAAATTGTCACTAGTTTGGTATTGGACATTGAGGCTACGAGAGTGTATTGGTGTGAGACTCCCAAAAATGCCATTGTACAGCCGGCTATAATGCAAGTTGACTATGATGGAAATGTAAAGGTGGTGTTGTTAAATCATACCTTGGAATATCCTACGACAGTTGCTAAACTCGATGATTTCATCTACTGGGCCGATAATTACTACAACAAGGGCACTTTCAAAGTGGCCAGTATTGGCAATTTGAGTGATTTCAAGGAACTGAAGCGATTTGATGGTTATTCCGTTAAAGATATGAAAATATTTTCAAGAAGACTGCAAAAAGGCAGTAATTTATGTGCAGATAATAATGGTGGCTGTCAAGAATTGTGCTTGTTCAATGGCACTACTGCCATCTGTGCCTGTTCACACAGTCGCGTGGCCAGCGATGGGCTATCATGCGAGCCGTATGATAGCTTTCTGTTATTCTCTCACCGCAGCACCATTGAAAGTGTACATCTCACTGATCACACGGATAAAAATGGACCCATACGCAGCATACGTAATTCTACGATGATGATAAATGTTATAGCTCTAACCTACGACTACGAAAGCAGTATATTGTATTACTCGGATATGGTATTGAGCACTATAAATGCAGTTAACTTTAATGGTAGTAACAATCGGGTTTTGGTTAGTCATCAAGGACGAGTAGAAGGTTTGGCATTTGATGTTGTCAATGAAATGTTATTTTGGACTTCAAATAATGACGCTTCCATATGCAGTTTTGATTTGCACTACATCCATGAAAATCCCGAAAATAACACTCAGCTGGTCAGTCGCATAAGAGTATTAAATTCGAAAGATAAACCTCGAGGCATTGCAGTGGAGCCCTGTTTGGGCATGATCTATTGGACGAATTGGAATGAGGAGGCTCCCTCGATACAGCGGGCCTACGTAACAGGATTTGGCTTGGAATCGATAATTAAAAAGGATATTAAAATGCCAAATGCCATTACATTGGACTTGGAAGATCAGAAGCTTTACTGGGCTGATGCACGAATTGACAAAATAGAACGTGCCAATTATGATGGTTCACACAGGGTGGTGTTGGCTCACTCTACGCCCAAGCATCCGTTTGCTATAGCGGTTTACGGTGATCTCTTGTTTTGGTCGGATTGGGTTTTGGGAGCCCTTGTAAGAGCGAATAAATACACCGGCTCGGATATGGTTTTGCTGAGAGATCGTATAGAGCGTCCCATGGGAGTGGTGGCTATACAAAATACTACTGTCAATTGTGATTCCAACCAGTGCAAGATATTGAATGGCGGTTGTGAAGATGTGTGTATTTTAAATAAAAACGGCACGGCCAGTTGTCAATGTACACGTGGAGTTTTGGCATCCGATGGCAGAAGATGTATACAACAGTTTAATACCAAATGTGAGAAGAATCAGTTCCCTTGCCGTTCTGGAGAATGCATTCCCTTACACCTGACCTGTGATAGTATTTCTCATTGCTTGGATGGTTCAGATGAGTCGCGCAGTTACTGTATTATTCGAGTTTGTCCCAATGACTTTTTCATGTGCAATAATCATCGTTGTATACCTCGAAATGAGACATGTGATGGAGTACACCAGTGCGGTGACGGTTCTGATGAATCGGAAATAATTTGCAAATGCGAGCCGGAAAAGTTCAGATGTGGCAGTGGTGAGTGTATATCGCAACAATTCGTGTGCGATCAAACGCGTGACTGTAGAGATTTCAGTGATGAGAAACACTGTGCCCCTGTGGAATGTCCAGCCGGCGATGCCCTCTATGAACATTGTCCTAACTCGACATCTTGTATTATGCCTATGTGGCGCTGTGATGGCGATAACGATTGCCCCGATGGCAGCGATGAACAGAACTGTGAACATGTCACCAAAGCGTCTTGTGGTCCTGGTCAATTCCAGTGCTCCAACGGCCGTTGTATAAATGAGAAATGGCGTTGTGATGGTGAAGACGACTGCGCAGATGCTGTGGCAGGAAATGCCAGTTCTGACGAAGTGGGTTGTAAATTGCAGTGCAAACCGAATGAATTTAGATGCGATAACATATGTATACCAGCCAGTTGGCAGTGTGATGCAAAACCAGACTGTGAAGATGGCTCCGATGAGGGAGCCCAGTGTCCAAACCGGGCGTGCAGAACTCATTTGTTCCAGTGCAAATCATCTGGTCGTTGTATTCCGCAAAAATGGGTGTGTGATGGTGAACGTGACTGTCCCGGTCCTGGTTTCGAAGATGAGGGTGAGCATTGTGCTGTGGCCTCAGTACCGCATATACCCGATTGTGTGGCGCCTTCATTTTTGTGTTCGAACGGCATTTGCTTGGATCGCCATTTAGTATGTGATGGCGATCAAGACTGTCCCAATGGAGAGGATGAATACGAGGACTGTGTGCATTTCAATTACACTCAAGTTTGCTTAGAAGAGATAGAGTTCCAGTGCCATAATTTGGAGTGTATTGCCAAAAATCTTACATGCAACTCACGGCCTGATTGTTCAGATGCTTCTGATGAGTCCTTGGATCTGTGTGGCGAATCTACAATGTCTTGTGGCCATGGGCAATACCAGTGCAAAAATGGAGCTTGTGTTTCTGAAGACTTTTTGTGTGATGGACGCAACGATTGTGGCGATTTCTCCGATGAATCATTGTGCAATGTCAATGAATGCCTAACACCAGACATATGCGAACACACCTGTATAGATAAGAAAATTGGATATGAGTGCCAATGTGATCCCGGCTATAAGCTGCATGCGAACCATCACTTGTGCGACGACATAGATGAATGCAGTGGTGTACATCACTGTTCGCAAATTTGCGCTAACACTTATGGCTCTTATAAGTGCTTGTGCATGAAAGGTTATGAGCTTAAGGATGATCAGCACACTTGCAAGGCCATTAGCAATGAAACATCTAAATTTATTTTCTCAAACCGTTATTACATAAGACAAGTGGACATGGCTGGCAATGGATCCATATTAATACATCAGTTATCTAACGCAGTAGCGTTGGACTTTGATTGGGACTCAAAGTGTTTATTTTGGTCGGATGTCACATCAACTATTGGCATGATCAAACGTTTTTGTACAGTGGAAAATAAGACTACAACTTTACATCAAGCAAATCTTAAAAATCCTGATGGATTGGCAGTAGATTGGGTGGCGAAAAATCTGTACTGGTGCGATAAGGGTTTGGACACCATAGAAGTTTCAAAATTGGATGGTCGCTTCCGCAAGGTTTTAATAAACGAAAATCTGCGCGAACCTCGTGGTGTAGCTTTGGATCCATTTAATCGCAACTTGTATTGGTCGGATTGGGGAGATAATCCCCATATTGGCAAGGCCGGTATGGATGGCTCGAATCCTCGGGTTATAGTAAGAGAAAATATGGGATGGCCTAATGCTCTAACATTATCTTTCGAGAGTAATCAATTGTTTTGGGGCGATGCGCGAGAAGATACCATTTCCGTTTCCGATTTGGATGGCAATAATGTAAGAGTAATTATGGCCCGTACACTTAATGCAAATTTGAATCTGCATCATATATTTGCGATTGCAGTTTGGGAAGACAAAGTGTTTTGGTCGGACTGGGAAACAAAATCAATAGAATATTGTAATAAATTTACAGGTCAAAACTGTTCCACTTTAATTACAACCATACATCGGCCCATGGATCTGAGAGTATATCATCCATATCGTCAACAGCAGCCATATAGAGGTAACCCTTGTGAGCATGCAAATTGCTCAACTTTATGTTTACTGTCACCTGAACCGCCATACTATAAATGTTACTGCCCCAATAATTTCATTTTGGGTGATGATAACAAATCCTGCATAGCCAACTGTACAGCAGCCCATTTTCAGTGCTCTAAAACATACAAATGCATACCGTTTTATTGGAAATGTGATACCCAAGATGATTGTGGTGACGGCAGTGATGAACCCGAAACTTGTCCAAAGTACCATTGTGAACCGGGCCAGTATCAATGTAATAATAAAAAATGCATACATCCCTCGGCTATATGTGATGGCTCCAATCAGTGCGGAGATAATTCAGATGAACAAAACTGTGACAAATTTACCTGTTTCGAAAATCACATGAAATGTGGAGCGACCGACAATACGACAGCCTTCTGTATAGATAATGTAAAGAGGTGTGACGATGTACGTGATTGTCCTAATGGCGAAGACGAAAGCGGTTGCACTCCACCCAACTGTTCGAAGAATCAATTCCAGTGTGGCAACAACCGCTGCATGCCTTTCATTTGGGTTTGTGATGGTGACGTGGATTGTCCAGATAAATCTGATGAGCAGAATTGCGAGAAGGTTTCCTGTGGACCCAGTGATTTTCAGTGTGGTTCGGGTCGTTGCATACCCATGCCTTGGAGATGTGATGGTGAGAATGATTGTCCGAACGGAGAAGATGAGCCG
The DNA here is from genome assembly GCA_936439885.1 of Nowickia ferox. Taxonomy (NCBI): domain Eukaryota; kingdom Metazoa; phylum Arthropoda; class Insecta; order Diptera; family Tachinidae; genus Nowickia; species Nowickia ferox. The sequence continues at coordinate 8,183,760 of OW387027.1, read as the reverse complement.
GCCTCTTGTCACTCGTCCAAGGAAGAATGTGACACCACATACTTTAAGTGCAACAATTCGAAATGTATACCCGGTAGATGGCGTTGCGATTATGAAAATGATTGTGGTGATGGCAGCGATGAATTGAATTGTCAAATGCGTAATTGTTCGGAGAGTGAGTTTAGATGTGGCACCGGCAAGTGCATCAAACATGATCACCGATGTGATGGTGAAATACACTGCGAAGACACTAGTGATGAGATAAATTGTAATATCACTTGCAAAGACCATCAGTTCAAGTGTGCTGCCTTCAATACTTGCATCAATAAGTAAGTATTAAAAATTAATTGATTTAAGAGATAAACTTCTGTAGCTTGTTTTCTATATTACACAACAATTAGACAATATCAGTGCGATGGTGATGATGATTGCCCCGATGGTAGCGATGAGGTTAATTGCACTTGTCCTAATGATCATTTCACTTGTGCGAATGGCAAGTGCATTATGGCCCGTTGGAAATGTGATGGTTGGGATGACTGTACCGACGGCAGTGATGAGAGTTATGATACTTGCGCCCTAGTTCATTGTCATGCCAATGCGTTCAAATGCTCCAATCTTAAGTGCATACGCAAGTCAGCCTTGTGCGATGGTGTCAACGATTGTGGCAACAATGAAGATGAAGCCGACGAAGTTTGTGCTGCTTTGCCCAAATGTCGTCATGATCAATTCCAGTGCGAAAATGAAGATTGTATATCGAAAATATTTCGCTGTGACGGCCAATACAATTGCATTGATGGTTCGGACGAAATGAATTGTCAACCGCCAGTTTGTGGATTTGGCACCTGTTCACAGATTTGTATAGAGAAAAAGGCGGGACACTACAACTGCAAATGTACGGAAGGTTATTTGAAAGGCTCATTGAAAAATGATACTTGTTTGGCATCCGGTAAGCGAAAGAGAAATTATTATATAGCAATCTCCTTGTTGTAAAGCATTATTATATTTCTAGGTCCTGATCAGGTTTTGCTTTTAGCATCGGAACAAGAATTCCGCTTTATATTGCCCGCCAAGCAAGAAGGCACCACAGTGGTGGGCTTCTTCCAAACGGACAGCTTAAAAATTGATGTCTTTGATATACTCATAAGGCCTAAAGATACTTTACTATTTTGGATAGACTCTCATCATGGCAAAGTGCATACCATGAAAATTGCCACGCCCAATACTGAAATAACGGCCGTTAGAGTAAGAAGAGATCTAAAGGAATTGAAAGCGTTTGATGTAAGCTATTAAATATAAAACAAAACTAATTGAATAATTGAACTATTTTTCTTTACTGTTTCTCAGATCCCCGCTTTAGATGATCCTAAATCATTGGCCATAGAATGGGTTACCCAATTGGTTTATATAATTGACTCCCGCCATAATGAAATCATTGTCACCGACATAGACGGCAAGAAATATGCTTCTTTGGTATCGACTGGCCTTAATCCCACCGATATAGTAGTGGAACCAGAATCTCGCATCATGATTTGGTCGACTTTGGAAAATGGCATATTAATGGCTTCGCTAGACGGTCAAAATAAAAGAAGTCTGGTGGAAAGAGATGTGGGTTGGCCTATTAGTTTGGCCATTGATTATCCTACAGGACGTTTGTATTGGGCCGATTATCGCAAAGGAACTGTAGAAACATGTCGTTTGAATGGCAAAGAGCGTAATGTAGTTAGACGATTCTCGAACAAAGGTATATATTTTTTTTTTGCATTGATTGTCAACAATTATTATACGAAGTATTTTTTGTAGAAAAACCCCAAAAGATAGATGTATTTGAGGATTACTTGTACATCAAGTTATACGATCAAAGTATTATTAAAATGAATAAATTTGGTAATGACAACGGCACTTATTTGCTTAAGGGCTATCGTTCATCGGACATTGGCATTCTACATCCTCTTAAACAGAATCGTAATAGTAAGTTCTCGCCATATCGTAAATATTTGGATATTTTATTGTGTGGCTCTTTCTTTTTAGTTACAAACCCCTGCTCCAAAGAACCCTGCAAACAAATGGGGTCTCTTTGTATACTCAGCACCGAAACTGATGGCGGATATCGCTGCAAATGTCCTAAAGACTATCACGTAGCTAATGGTAAATGTGTAGCAGATCAATCTACAATACCGGACTATTGTCCACTTAAATGCAATCTGGGCACTTGTAAACTCATCAATCACATACCGAAATGTGTTTGCCAACCACAGTTTGAGGGAGAATTTTGTGAGCATTATCGTTGCTCGAACTATTGCAAAAACTATGGCCTTTGCATTATAGATGTGCAGATTCCGGGCTCTGCTGAACCACCACCTCTAAAATGTAGTTGTACGCCTGGTTGGTCCGGTCCACGTTGTGAAACATCGGTGCTCGAGTGCCAATCACGTTGTCACAACGGCGGATCATGTCTGATCACGGACGAGCACATGAAGTGTACCTGCCCGCCCATGTATATTGGAGAACAATGTGAACATTGTGTCAATTTAACGTGCGCCAATGGTGGCATATGTCGGGAAACGTTGACGGGTACTACACAATGCGAATGTCCTGATGGGTAAGCTGAACTTCTTATGTGAAATATTTTAAGTCTTAATAGAGAATTGGAAAACAAACCAAAAATATAGGCATTTTCACAGTAATGTCAACTTCTTGTAGCATGCGACACCAAACAAATATGCTTGTTTTTTTTTTAAAAACGAAACTTTTTTTTACTTCTTTATATTTGTGTAGGCCTTCAGCAGCTCTACATTAGGTAAAATTTTAAGAAAAATCGAGTCACATTGTTCTGAAATACAAGGTTAATTGCTTGCTGTCGCACGTGACAAAAAAAAGTGGACTTTATCGTGGAAATGCCCATATGCATATCACTTATTTCCTTGAACAATGTTATAACTCGAAAAAATAATTTTTAATCTTTAAAGTTTTCAACATATTTACTAGTATAAACAACTTCAACGGAAAAATACCCTTTTTTTTTAATGAGACATGAGGATTTATTCAAAAATTTCATTTTTTGAGTTATGACGTTGTTCAAATTAATGATCATACTGTTCATCGGAGTACGAAGCCGATGCTGATTTGTCGGCGGCAGCGGCTGACCAAAAATATCTACGGCGGCGGCTAAAAGCAGACTTGCGCTGAAGAAACCTCGGCGGTGGCTGCCGACAAATAAACCCGTCGGCGGCTAGTGTATTCCGGCTAGAAGTCGTCTAATGTCAAGAAAAACCTCTTAGCTACCATTAATGTCAGAATAGGGCACATACTTCTAGGTTGATTGAAAAAGATTTTTTTTTTAAAAGTGGCTCGTCAAAAATGGCAGGCGGCGACTGTTAGCCGGCTTACAGTCGATCGGCTTCGTTATCTGCTGTTTATTTTAGTTACTTATGGTCATCCTCAGTGTTGTCAGATTTATTTTGAGCCTTGTCGCCAAATGACGTCGAATATCGCCAAATATCGCCAATATAATAAAATATTAAATTATAGCTACAAAAATATTTTTTCATTTTGTAATTATATTACAAATATTGTTAAATTTTAAATTCAGCAGGTAACGTCTATCGTAAAACATAAAAATTATACTATATAAGAAAAATTAAGAAAAGTGTTTACATTAACATATAAATAGTGGAGTACAAAAAATAATTAAAAATAACTTATTCCAAAAGATCAATCCGAATAGAATAAATTGAACTTGAACACCAAGATAAAAATTATTATACATATAAATCTTGTGATAAAATTGAAGTAACATTTACTTAAATGTGTATTTAATTACACATATCATGTCCTTGAAGTGGTAAGTACCATCAGAATCGTTGTATTCATACACTCTAGTGCCAGCCATACACTACACAAGTTCACTGCACAGTGCGTCTGTGTAGTGTATGGGGCTGGTTGTGCTATTTACGTAGTGACCTGACTAAATATCAAAACGATGTACAATGAACTTGTGTAGTATATGTTGCAAACGCTCAGTTGGACAGAGGTCCTAGAATTATACAAAAAATCGCCTGCATTATGGAGCATTAAAATAAAAACTGCACAGTTTACTTGTATAGTGTTTGTCACATGCTTATTTTACTCAGTGTCAGACTTAAGCACTGAACTTGTGTAGTGTATGGCTGGCATAGGCGAGAACTCGTGCAGGCTTTTTGGTGCTTCATTATCAAAATGTTGGTTCTGATTAATAAAAGAAAGTTTTCCCCACTGTGTTTTATAAACATTATATTTTTAAACTTCTTGAATTTCAAAAAATTTTGTGTGAGATAAAGAATCACAACATTTAGAATTTCATGCACGAAATATTTTATGTTGTAGAAAAAATTCTTTACAAAAAAAAATTTCATGTTTTTAACATTATTCTATTTTATTGAAATCGTAAAAATATCGCCAAAAATATCGCCAAGGAGTTCAAATATTGCCAAGTAAATCGCCAATCGCCATTTGAAAATTTTCATCGCCAAAAATAAATTCGTCGCCACGTTTGGCGAGATATCGCCATATCTGACAACACTGGTCATCCTAATTATTTCGTAAGTGCTATCAGGCTTGTGTGCGCCGTAGCGGCGCGGCTGGCAGCTAGCTGGTCAGCCGATTTCTTTTCAAAAGTCGAGCCGCCACCGAATTACTTGGCTTATCGGCGGCTTAATACTCAGCCGATTTTTATCTGTTTTTACATTTTATCCTTTTTAAATTATTTTTGATTTTGTGACTACTTATCATACGTATGGTTTTTATTTATATTTCGTATGGAATATGAAGCCAGTGCCTTAAAAGATAGTTGTTTTCGCTTTTGTTGTGCAAAAACTGTAAATCACACAGAAAGAGCTGTGACAACGCTTACGTTCTCTCTTTGAGTCGCTTATAAAAGCCATGCTCGTTTACACAAAGGCTTTTTGTAACAGCATTCAGGCGACTTTTTGATTGATTTGTGGTTGGCGTATTACAACTTCGACTACTACAGTTTTGTCCTAGATAAAAGAACAAGTGTTCTTTAATCTATTACAAAACCGTCGTAGTAAGAGTCGATAAGGGTCATTGATTTGATCAATGCTTTTTATTCGTTCACCCCTAGCAGTGTTATAAAGTAACTAATTTTTTATTTGGGAAATCGAAAGGCTTAAGTAAAATTTATTTATAGTCTATAATATGTTTCTATGGTTTATCAAATAATTTGCGAAGGTACTTTTCTTGGCATTTGGGACATCAATTACTGCAATACTTAAAATATTGCAAATAAAATAATGTAACAACATGGTGATTCAATAATTCACGTACTTCTCCAGAGCTAGATTGGGAAAAAGTTAAATGCTTAAAAATTCGGCGTTAAGCCGTTCAGCCGCCGCCGCCGAAAATATTTGCCTTTCAGCCGCCGCCGAAATATTTTGATCGGCTTGCTACTCTGCGTCTCAGTCGCACTTGCACTTGTTAATGGTCACCGCAACTAACTGTATCGCTTACAGTTAGTTATTTTGTGTTATTTTTCATTATCAAGTGCAAAAGTTAATAAGATTTAACTGGTGGAGACCATAAAAAACTCTAGGATTGGATTTTGGAAGCATCTACACATGGGATAACATGGCCTTTGCTATTTTTTTTGTTCCCTTTGGAACACAGTTAAAAAAAATTAAGTCCATTAGAAGTGGCAAGCAGACTAAGGCGAATCGAATTCACCAAACATTATATTTGTTCCATGCAAGTGCTTTTAATTTGAAAATGTCTTATAATTGTAATTAACAGTTTTACCGGAAAACGTTGTGAAGTGGATGTGTGTTCTGGCTTTTGTAAAAATGGAGGCGTTTGCAATATTGGCACTAAGGGTGGACCACAATGTCAATGTCTGCCTGGTTTCTATGGAGAACAATGCGAATCGGATTCTTGTGCCAACTATTGTCTCAATGACGGTATTTGCACAGAAAAGCAACAGCGATTGTTGTGTACGTGTTCGGAGCGTTATGTGGGAGATCGTTGTGAAACTGATTTGTGTAAAACCACCAATCCGCCACCATGTAAGTGAAAATATTAAAATTTGTGTTACATAATTAAGTAAACATAATTCTTGTCCTTTTAGTCTGTGATGAGGCGGAAATTCCCTTACGCAATCCCTGCACTGGTATTATTTGCCAAAATAGTGGCACTTGCCACGTCATTAAAGGCGTGGCCATGTGCAATTGCACTGATCAATGGAATGGTGAGTTCTGCGAACGTCCCGTTTCCGAAGATAATCCCTGTGTACGTTATTGCCAAAATAATGGTGTTTGTCATTTGGATGCTTATGCGATACCACACTGCTCATGTATCAGAGAATGGGAGGGTGATGCTTGTGATATACCGCCCTCTTGTGTGGGTGAATGCGGAGTTTGTCAAACCGGCAGTTCCATAAATGAATGCAAGTAAGTTGTATATATTTAGTTAATATAGTTAAAAAAAAAAAATTTAACAATTGATTTGCCTTATCTGTTTTAGATGTGATGATGGTAAAGTCACTACTTGTCTAGCCGACAGCGCTAATGCCTTAAGAAGTGAAACTGAGAACTCGTCGAACATTATGTCGGTTATAGCAATTATTTCAGCTATTGCGGTGTTAGTGCTAGCACTGTTCGGCGGAGGGCTATATTTTTTGAAGTAAGTATTTATTGAATAATACTAAATAACAATTGAGGCTATCTATCAGCCTCAGCAAAATTTGTGTGAAACACATTTTTTTCGGTTGCTGTTGTTATCAATACAAAAGTAAAGTAAGCCACCTTCAGGGGGTCTACTCTGTAATTCGAAACGAAAGCAAATGCTTTCCAAATTAATAACATACAAGGTTAATAACATACAAATTCGAAAGCATTTTCTTTCGTTTCGAATTACAGAAAAACAAAATTTGTATGTGCTGCTATTGTATTGAAATTTAAATTTTTGTCAGTCAGCTTCTCACTAAATTGTTGTGCAATTCGAATTTCTCCAGTTAAGCGAATATTTGTTGCGCAAGTGTGTTAATTTTTGAGAAAACAGTATATCTCGAAAACGGAGTGCGAATTTGGATTCAGCATGCCAAATAAACAAAAAACAAATTTTAGTTCTCGGCAAGGAAAAAATTTATTGAAATTTGTAAAGTAGTGTGATTTATTTAAAAGCATCCCTTTAAAAGTTAAGCAAAGTTTAATGAAATATTAAATTAAAAATATAAATATTTGCTTAATAACTTTTTTTTTTTTTACATAAAAAAAACTGACCTTCATTTTTGGTTTTAATTGCTTATTTGACCTGTTTTTTTAATTATATTTTATATATCGTGCCCTAACTGCCAAAAAAGCTTTAGCGACACAATTTTCGAACTTAATCTTTTGATCAAAATAGATTATTTGAACGTGTGGCTGAGTGGCAGCGATGCTATTATCCTGTCAGTCCAGACCCTGGGTGTTTTCTGCAGACAAGCTAATCGCTTCGCGGGTTGTGTTTGTTAAAAAAAAATCTATTTTTGTGAAAGAAACGATGGCCAAAAAATCAAAAAATGTGTCGCATAAGCTCTTTTAGCGGTTATGGCTCGCGAAATATCGAAAGAAAACAGAAAAATTAAAAGACCTTATTAAGCTTGATTAAAAAAAATAATATAATAATAAAAATAATAATAAAATATAATTATAATTTGTATACATAGTGAAATTAAATATAATTTTTGTTCCTTTAGAAAACATCGCATATCGCAGCCCTTCTCACACGCCCGCCTTACGGAAAATGTAGAAATTATGCTTACAAATCCCATGTATCGAGGAGATGCGGATGAAACTCCCGCCTTTGTGCATGAAGACGACAAGGTAACACCAACTTTTTAAGGTTAAAATTATACTATTTTTTCACTGTTTTGTCTGCTATTCTTTTATGCTTTTAGGGCAATTTTGCCAATCCCGTATATGAATCCATGTATGCGGATGCTATTGTGGAGCCGGCTGTAGTGCCGGAAAATAATTTAAGTACAGCACCGGACGAACGAAAAGGATTGTTGCAGCACTCTCATGATGACAACAATACACCTGATATTCTCTGATGATTAACATCTCATGAAATTTGTTAAACTATTTGAAGGGATAGAATGCATTCAAACAAATGATAACAATAGTAAGAAATGAATTTATGCCATTTAATTATAGTCATATATAAGTCTATGTTTAAGTAACCAAAATCAGAAAGCATCACTCACTCACTCCTTGTTTATACTTTACCTCAATCCCTAAATCCTTGTATCCTTAAAAAACTAATTTGTAAATTTTTAAACAAATTCTCTTTACCTCCCACACAACCTCTTCTCCCACCACTTAACAAAACGAACAAAAAATTTTCATGATAAAAAAAACACTCAATTATCAAAGCAAACTATGCATTTCTTGAAAACAAACAAAATGTTTGTTTAAAAAACGCAACAAACAAACATGGACTGATAGTTTAGTCATTATGAAAAAAAACAAGAAATTAATTAATTATACACCTTAAGAAAAGAAAACAGAAAATGGAACAAATAAGTATGTGTAATATTTAACATTTTTATATTTAAGTTTTTAAAAACGATCAAATTGTAAAATATGGAAAAAGGAAGTTTTATCAGGAAAAGTTTTAGAATTCTTTCGAAATAATTACTTTTAATTTTTTTTTTACTTATAAATAATTTCTAAATATTTTATTTAAAAAAAATTACCCCCTATTTGTGTAAGACGTTGACGTTAGAAGTCATTGCGCTTTTGTAATAGATTAAAGGAAACTTGTAAAACTTTTCTTTGATCTATTACAAAAACGCAAAGATTTCCATCGTCAACGTTTTACACAAACAGGCTGTTAATCTGTCAATCTCAAGCCAAATTTAAAAGGTACAACAATTCAAGCGAATTTACCAGCCCTGCCAAATGTTAAACTCTTCTAAACAAATTAACCAATTCAGAATTTGCTGTGTAATGCATACATAGTGCATAACTAAAAACAAAGAAAAATATAAAATGCACTACAATTTGCTATTGTATATAGCTCTTGAAGAATCATTAAAACGGCTGCAAATTTGTTTGAACTTTTCGTCGAAGCTTAGTTAGTACCTTACTAATATGCTTTGGAAATTTTCCTTACTTTATTAATATTTTGTTTTTGATTTATATTTTCAAAAACCAGCATACATATGTAGTTTTCATGTTGACAAATTTTTTATTATTTTAATTAATCCGTGTGTGTGTTTATTTGAATGTAGTAATACACATTAAATCATGTTTTACAATTGTAATATAAAAGCAGCTAAAACGCAATATTTTTTTTTACTATTATTAAAACTGAGATTTTTTTTATATAAATTTTATTATGTCCTTTGTATCTATATATTATACATTTATAAATAGTTATATATAAAAAATATAAATTATCATAAAAAAAAATTAACTGACAGTTTATAGAAGAATAAATAGCTGTTTCTACAACGCAGATAATCGACTTGAGTATAAAATTTATATGAAAAGCACTCATGGTTTTTATACAAAAATTTTGTAGACGAGTCGCCTGCCTGCCTGCCTTGTGGAAACTGCTCATAAGTAATCAGGGCAATCATGAATAAAATTCCGCGTGAAATTTTTCCCGCGGAACAATTCCAACTAATGGCAAGTAATAGGGAAAACAACAAATTCTAATTGGAAAAGGGAGAAATTTCACGCGGAATTTTATTCATGATTGCCCTGAATAACTCTAGTCTGTCTATTTACATTGAAAACAATATAAATAGCCAGACGACTATTTTTACTTGTTTGTCTTCTATAAATTGGTAGTAAAAGAATTAATAAATAAATAATGTCTGTATATTGTATTCTAATAATGTAGTATATAAGAGAGAAGAAATTTAAAAAAAAATTATTGTTAAGAAATTTTTATTTAAAATTAACTTTAAAAAAATCACACATTCAAATAACAAACGATTTAAAAACAGAAATTATAACAAAAATTAAAAATTTTAAGAACCCCCCGACATCCAGACCAAACGTCTGGACCGATTTCCTTCAAGTATAGGCGAGAAGATATTACATTAATTACCTTTCTAACGAAAAATCGGTCTAGCCGTTTGGGAGCTACGGTGTCTAAAGGCACACATATTCAACAGAATATACCTAGAAAAAATGTGATATCTTCTAAACGGCTGAAACGATTTTCTTCAAACATAACTAAGAACACTCTCGATCAAGTAACGTTTCAAACAAAAAAAACTAAATCAAAATCGGTCCAGCCGTTTGGTCTGTACGTGGACTCGTACAGACACACTACAAACAATAACACCCCTTTTTTGGTCGGGGGGTTTAAAATTTATAGCAAATAATAATTAAATGATAATTAAAATTAATAAAACTTTAATAAAATCTGTACACTGCACCAAATTTAAAAGATATGTAGTTTTTTTGCTTCGAAAAGGAAATTTACCAACCGGATGTGAATGCCTGAACTAAAATAACGTAGTAGAGTCTTAAACCTCTTGCGTTTTGGTGCATTTTCCGCTAGGTGGCACTTTTCAGTGCAATTTTTTAAAGCATAATTTCAGGCGTTCGCTAAAGTTTTTCGGGTTCGTGTCTTAAGTCTTCGAAAAAAAAGTTGCAACTGATTTTTGAATGACTTAAGACACGAACTTTTTTTTTTAAATGAATTTTTGGGCATTTTTCTCATTTTTCTGGGCATAAAACGTTCGGGTGCGTTTTTTTTTAGAAAATGCGCTTTTTAACCTTCATTCTTACGGAATCTCTCTCATTGTTTTCGCTGCAAATAAGTAAAACTCGGATAAAAATGGTATTTTTATTTATTTTTTTATTTTATTTTAAATTTTCAGTTTTATTTTTTGTTTTCCTCATCATAAATAATACTTAAAAATAAATTATTTATTTATTAATTAATTAATTTTTTTTTTTGTTTTATTTATCTTTTTTCCTCTTTTTTTCTTTCTTTTTATATTTTTATTTATTATTTTTATTGGAAATTTTAATTTTTCTTCTTTTTAAAATAAATTATTAATTATTTATTTCTTATATATCAATTAATAATTATATAATTAAAACGTTTTGTATGTTGTTATACTACACAAAATGAGCAAAAAGTGTTTGTTTTGTGTTGTATAGGTTTGTTTGTTTGCTTTGTTTGTTTTGTGTTTTGTTTTGAATATCAATCAGGACTGTCCAAATTGGCACAGAGTGCCGCACATCAATCGGCTTCTTATACAAATGAATGAATACACACACGCGAATACATTTCTGTCGGTGTTCTCTCAGTGGCCAGTCTTGCTTTATACAAGTATATACCCTTTTTCCACAAGTCAGGCGGCCGCCGTTCAGAAAATTTTTATGAAAATCACTCAAATGATTGCTTTTCATATTAATTTTTTACTTAAGTCAACCGTCAGTGTTGTGGAAACAGGGTATACACGTGTGTGTAGTTTCCACAATGCAAGCAAGTGAGTGAACAATTACGTGTAGTTTCCACAATAAAAGCAAGCGATTTGTCTATATGAAAAACACACAAATTTTTGAGTGATTCCTGTACAAATTTTCCAGACAAGTCGTTTAATTGCGTTGTGGAAACTATACATTCACGTCAACATCGACGTCACGTCTATACAATACCGAGAACAATTTTGTGCTATTTCTGTTCCTTCCCTAAGGTGTATAAAATACAATGAGCCTGTCAATAGCAGTCAGTTGTTTTCGACAACAGCTAGACAAGCCCCATTTTTTTTGGTATTGTAATTGACGTGACGTCGATGTTGACAACTAGAATAACGGTGATTAATTTGTATAGGAAATCACTCAAAATATTGAATGTTTTTCATATATTTTTCTTGCTATGCACTTTGGAAACTTCACGTTAGTTTTATGGTTTATTTTTTATAGAAATGTTAACAACACATTTAATTTATTATTTATCTTACTAAGTTTTCAATCGTATTGTTTTGTAAAATTTAATTTTGTTAGTTTTATTTTCTCTTGAGTACCTTCCTAATTAAGACTTTCTAATTAAGACTTTTTTGCTTTTTAGAGGGGGTGGATTATCATTTTTTTTTTCGTTTTTCCATATAAATAAATATAATTTTAAATATTTGCAACAATTTTATAAAATGTGCCTTTTTTGATCCAGCTAATAAATAATTATTACAATGATTTGTTTTTAAATGTGTTGAAGTACGTGTTAAATTTAATATTTCTTAAACTCTGCGATAATTTTGTTTTTAATTTCAATCAACGGATTTATAGAAGAAATTAATTTTATAATTTTTTTATTCTTCGTTAATTTTACTTTATAACAATTATGTAATTTTTTCTGCTGTTATACTTGTTCAAGTTAAAGAATTTATTTTTGCAGGATTTGGTATTTTTGTTTTTTTTTAAGGTGGTGTAAGTGAAGTTTTTTCTTGTTGATTTTATTATTTTATTTTTTAGTTTTATTATATTGTTATTTTTTAGTTTTATACTTGCAATAAGAAAAATATATGCAAATTTTTATAATTTTGTTACTAGTTCTTAGTAATTAATTACATAATTGTCACATTTAATATCATAATAATGAAATGCAGAGAAACAAAATTAAAAAAAAAATTAAAAATAAACAATTAGTTATTTTAGGTGCAATTTCAGCATTATAAACAAATAGGCAACTCGTCTAGACAATTTATATGAAAAGCACTGAAATTTTGTAGTGATTTTACTGAAATTTTTCTTACTACCAGTGTGTGGAAGACAAGTAAAAATTCCCGTCTGTCTTTTTGTATTGAAAACAAAAACAAAGCACTGAAATTTGTATTTGTTTTCAATACAAAAAGATACGAGAACTTTTAATTGTCTTCTATAAACTGGCAGTTAACAATTTGCCAACTTGTGATATGAAAGCTATAATACCTTAACCTTACTTCCATAAGCCAGACAGTCGACTTCATTAGAAAATTTATACGAAAAGCACTAATTTTATTGAGTGATTTTCATAAAAAATTTTCAACGAGAGGCAGACTACCGCTGCTTGGCTTGTAGAACGCGGGGGTTAGTTAAAAAAACAGAAAAAATAACAATGAATAAATGCTTTGATAGTTTCAAATATTTTCATTCTGCAAGGGAAAGAAGTGAGTATAATTAATTTCAAACTTCCCTGTTTTTTGAGTGATTTATTTCCATACAAATTTTCTAGACGAGTTGACTGACTGTCTGTCTTGTGGTAACAGGGTGTTAATGTAACTATTGCAGAACAAAATAACAAAAATATAAAATTAAGAGCACACAACACGATCTTTCATAAAAAATAATGGGTTTCAATATTTTACAATTTTCAGATTTTTTTTACAATTTAATTATTTGTATAAGAGAAATATGTATATAACAACGAAAAATTAATTTTTTAATTACAAATTAATATTAAATGTGACATTTACATTTTTTTTTCACAAAATTGCTTGTTTGTTTGTTTGTTTATAAGTAATTTCTAAAAATACTAAAATATTTTACATACAACACTACAAATCTAAAATGTGTTTTTCTTGTTTTATAATTAATTGTTGTTGTTTTTGTTTTTCTTAAGCATAAAGTTGATTTTATAACTGTGAGTTGTTATCTAAAAATGTATTTGTGTGTTGAATGAATGAGTGTGTCAGTGTGAATGCATGTATTTTTCTTCTTCTTTTAATTTAAATATAACTTTTATAAAGTGTTTATTTATTTCCATAATTATTGAGTGTTTATTAAAATTTAATCAATAAATCACTTTCGTTTAATGATAAATATTATTATTTAATTTCTTAAACTAAAAACTAAAAAATAATAAAAACTATACTATTATTTTAAATGTAAAATAAAATATTAAAAAAAGTTTAAGTTTAATTAAAAGTTTTTTTTTTAATACAAAAAGATTTACACATTTACGGCCTGACAGCCCACAATGCCGAAAAAGAAACGTTCGCTCGACAATTCGTATTGAAGATAAGAACTGTTTTATTTTTTTTTTTATTTATTTCTTTTTCAATATAAAAATATCGAACGAACCTTTCGAATATTTTGGCCATCTAGGCTGTTAATCATATATTTTGGCTGGGGCCACATGAGCGTTTTAAAAACGTAGTTTTCTTCACTTTTAAACTAAATTTATAGTTTATTGCGACAGTACTATTCCGGCAGAATTTATATATTTTCGAATATCACGATATAATTACGTATTTGTCAGGCCATATAAGTCGTGAGTTGTCTAAAGAATCCAGTGGATATAAATTCAATTTATACTGTCACTATTAGTTTGCAGGATTTTATTAACAAAAAAATAAATAGAACGCAGAGAAGCGTGCGTTTTTAAAACCGCCATGTGGCCTCGGTCTTTTAAAGGTTCCTGCTTTTATTTGTTAAGATTTGTTTCAAATAAAATTTTAGTATATTTTATATTTTTCACAAAAAAAAAGTTCTTTAACTAAAAAGGTTTTCAGCGATAAGAATTTAAAGTCTTATTTTTATGCCACTCAAATTAAAAGAGTGGTTTTCATTTCAAAAATGAGTTTTGGGAGAAAAAAATAATCGCTCAATTCACCAGCCCTGTAATACCCTTTTTCCACAACCCGCACGCATCCACTTGAATAGACAAGCCGAGCCACCTGCCTCAGTTGTGGAAACAGAATGTAACCTCTTGTTTCCACAACACAGACGATCGACTTGAGTGGAAAATTTATATGAAAGGCACTAATTTTTTAGAGTGACTTTCATACAAATTTTCTAGACGAGTCGACTGCCTGACTAGTGGAAACAGAAGAGTGTAAGTATCGTTTAAAGTTGTATTTGAAAAGAAGACTTCAAACAAAATTTCTCAAAATAAAGCATTTTAAAAATAATTTGTTATTGTTTAAAGATATTTTGATGGAAATTTAAATTTATGTTCAGCTACAAATTTTAAGCGATACTTAACTGGCCGTCTACTCTATAACTCGAAACGAAAGCAAGTGCTTTCGAATTTATATGTTATAACCATACAAATTCGAAAGCATTTTCTTTCGTTTCGAATTACACAGTAGATCCTCTGCCGTCTGGTGAATTGGGCAAATGTTATTAAAAACAAAAGAAATGTCTGTCTAAAAAATTTCTTAGTAGCTTTACTTACATCTAGGTTATTCTGTTGGTTAGTAATTAATTTAGTTAGAATTTTTTTTTTTAATTCATAACTCTTCGTTATGTTTGTTTGTGTTTTTCTTGCTTCCTTCATTATAAATAAACTTTGCCTCTCTAAAGTATTAAATTCTAAATTATTCTTTTTTACAATCTCTGTTTGACTTTTTAAGTTTAAAATATATATTTATATGTATATTTTTTTTAATTTTGTAATAATTTTTCTGACTTATCTACTGTATGATCAAATATAGTTATTTGTATTTTGTTGTGTGTAATACTAATTCAAGCATTTAAGCTTCTTGTTTGTTAAGATTAAAATTACATACATACTAGATTTTTAGTAGCTGGCCTCATGACCAGCTAAAATATAAAGATCATGACCTTCTTCACTACCTAAGGAACCAGTACGTAACAATTGACTTTCTAATGCCACCACTCTGCAAGAGAAAATTATTAGATTTTTTTATATAATATATTAATTAAAGATTTACGACGAGTAGTTCCCACATCACAAAATTTATATAGAAATCTCTTAGAAAATTTAGTGCTTTCGGTATAAATTCTCTAGAGCCGCACCAAAAATGGAAATAATTCCGCAATTTTTAAATGGCCTGTCCGATTGTTATAAAATTTCACACAACAGATCAGGCTGTGTTACTGAGCCTAAGTTTGAAGTTTAAGCTCAGTAACACCTTCTCAAATGCTGTCTGGAATTGTATAGCAATTGGATGGGCCATTTAGAAACTGCAGAATTATTTAAATTTTACTCCAAAAATCCCTCATTGTGAAACGTTGCTTGTTTGTAATGTGGAAACTGCAGCTTAAGCTACTTTTACACTATCTAGCCCTCTGTTTTCACAACACGGAAGGTCGACTTGAGTACAAAATTTATTTATATGGAAATCACAAAATTTGTTTGGGTGATTTTCGTATAAATTTTTTAGACGAGTCGCCTGCTTGACAGGGTACAAGTTTTCATATTTATTTTTGAGTGGTTCAACTTTGTACAACTCAGGCGAGCGACTCGTCTAGAAAATTTATATGAAAATCACTTACCCTTGTTTCTACAATCTAGACGGTCGATTTGAGTATAAAATTTATATAAAAAGTGCTCAATTTTTTGAGTGATTTTGATACAAATTTTCTAGACGAGACGTCTGCCTGATTTTTTGAATGATTTTCATACAAATTTTCTACTCAAGTCGACCATCCGTATTTGTGAAACAAAATTTTTTTTACATATTTATTTTTTGTACCGAAGTCTCAATTTTTGATTTTCCAAAAGTTTGGAGTACATTTTTTTAATGAATACATATTATTTATATTCCGTTTATTCAAAAAGTGATATTTTAATTGAAAATCACACCCTTGAGTGAGGTACGAACTAATTTTGATCGCTATTTGCAGCACATCAAAATACATATAAATAAAATAACAGAAATTTTTCCGAATTGTCATTAGCTTTCGAAATAAACTTGACTCTCGATAATTTTAAGCTCAAGAAAACAGAAAGAACATTTTAAATAATCGAGAGTTAAAATTAACAAGATTTTAAATTATGAAGAGTGGAACAGAAAAACTTCAATCAAGTTAACCAGCGTTTCATAAAAAATAAATATCGAAGCGAAAAAAATAAATGAAAAAAAGAACTAAAGCAAGCGATTTCATTACTTTATTTGTTGCAAAACCTCAAAAATTTTTATTACCAATTCAAATTATACAGAGTGTCGAAGTGTGAACAAGAAATTCCGGTGTATTAAGAAGGAAATTTTTCAACTAAAATCAAGTAATAGGGAACACAAACATTCTAATTGGAAAAGGGAGAAATTTCTCGCGGAATTTTATTCATAATTGCCCTGATAAACTACTAAAATCAAATAGCCATACGGCAATTGAAGCCATAACCAGAGTTTTTTAATTCTATCTCATATAACAAAATAGATACAGTAATCCCTCAAATTACGTTGTTTCGTTTTTGTCGTGAGATTTTTAATTCCTTCCAGTTCCGATTTACGTTGAAATTTGATTTACATCGACTAAATTGTTTATAATCAATCAAATTAAAAAAAAACTTTTAATTTTTAAATTCTCGCTATATGAAGTTCTGGGGGTCTAATCTGGAATTCGAAATGAAAGAAAATGCTTTCGAGTTCGCATGTAATTACCATACAAATTCGAAAGTATTTTCTTTCGTTTCGAATTAGAGACTAGACCAACTGATTTCACCACACAATTTTCGAAAATCGAGTTTTCATGATATTTTCACGTTTTGAGCTCCCGTGAGTCCATTCTGACTATTTTCGCGATGATGTCCTTATGGATGTATGTATGTGTAAGTGTGTAGGTGTGTGTATGTAAACATCTCATAACTGAAGAACAGGTCAACGGATTGGAAGCAGGTTTGCTACATTAGAAAGACCTTGAAAGATAGTGAGTCGATGCGCTCCGGTAGATTTCGAAAACTTTCCAAAACAAAATTATCAAATAAATTTTTAACTACTAAGCCGATCAAAATCTAATCAGCTCGCCTGCCAATTTGAATAAAATCTAGTGATTCGTTCGGGAGAGAGATATCGTTGACGAAAAATTTCGAAAAAAAATGTTTTTTTAACAACTTAAATCAAGTCTTTATCAAATCGATTTTAGATATTCTCTAATTTTTACAGACTTAAAAAAAAGTGTATGGGATGACGCAAATTTGACCAAAACTTATCTGCCAAATTTTATGAGAAATAACGTTGTCGAAAATTTTTCGAAGTATTTTAAATTTTCGATACACATTATCCTTTTTTGGACTTAAAAACTGGCGGAAAATTTCAGGGATGGGCTGCAAGGTCAACCGATTCCCATATATTTTTTATCATATCGTGCCATAACCGCCAAAAATGTTTAAGCGACATAATTTTCCAGGTTTATTTTTAGACGAAAATCGATTATTCACGATTGTAGGTAATCGATTTAGTTAAAAAACGAAATCCAAAAAATATGTCGCTTAAGCTTTTTTGGCGGTTATAACTCGATATAATTACTTGAATGTTGAAGTAAGAGTAATTTTAAATTCGATTTACGTGGTTTCAATTAATGTCGACGATTTCAGCAGGAACCAAAATGTGAAGTAAGTCTAGGGATTACTGTATTGTTTGGCAGCTTTATAAAAAAATAAGCAGAAAATCACGGAGAGAGAGGGAGAGAGAGAGAGAGACTTACTTATCACTGCCCAGCAAACGATATGTGCGACTCATATCTTTGATTTCTTGCGTTATTTCACCATTGCGCAGCGACTTGCCCTGCATGCCGTGCTTGTGGAATGCTAAAACACTGTCTGGCAGACACACTGAAACATAAATTAAAATTATTAAAAAATAAAAAGTGAGTATTTCAAACCATTCGATATAATGAATGGCGGATGCGCTTTACCTATACTATCCACATTGAAATCGAAATTGAGTTGTGACACCAGTTTTTTATGTTGCTTTGGATTGCCCTGCAGCGTAACCACTTGAATAATGTTGCCGTAGCACACGATAATTGCATCCTTTTCAACTTGATGCACTTTCACAACTTTCAGCAGATCCCGTCTTGGTACCATAGTGGCCATAGCATCATATTCCAGATCATCCGAATGGAACCAACATGCACCTGTTATTCAGGTGTGTGTGTGTGTGTGTGCATGTGTTGCAAGTATTTAAACATTAAGAAAGGAGGAGGGAAGAGTATAAAAAAAAATAAATAAATCATAAAAGGAAATCAGTGGACGAAACAACATAAAATATCAGGAATTTTAGAGTTGACACAAAAGCACACGCACACACAAAGCATCAATGTTAAAAATAAAATATGTAAAAGAAGGAACGAAGAATCTTATTAAATAAAAGTTCCAACACATAAAATGAAATCTATACCACTGTTCATGTTGATGAGTTCCAACTTTAGGCAGCCATTGGCAGCTTTACGCACACCCGTACACACAATTGGATATTCCAGCTCCGGCGTTATAATCATCTCAAACACTGGCGTATGGCCGTTTTGTACACAACCATGACCACCGCCCAGTATGCTCGAAGCAGGCCATTCGCACTGCTTCAGCAGCATAAATTTATTTAGAGGATCATACCACTGCATCAGGAAAATGCCGTTCGGTGTGGCGCCACACAAATACTTGTAGCCATTGTAGGGATTGCGGGTGACGCAACACTGTGTACAACCTTTGGTATCGGGCACTTTTGTGGTCAGTGCAAATTTCCGTGGCACCAGACGTTCCGGTATCTTATTCATGTGCAACGAAAATCGATGCGTCTGCTTCGAGTGCAACGCTATCAAGTCGTGTCTATACAGCTGGCACGACTTACCCGACAAGCTCATTAGGACATCTTTGATCACGTACAACCATGTTGTGCGGCGTGGAAATAATTGATCTATGGCAGCATCGTGTAGTTCGTTCATATTCAAATTGAAAATACCCTCTTCGGCACCGATCAGCAAGTGCTGATCCCTCGTCTCGGGATGTATCCACGACGCAGTGCAGTGTACGCGTAGAGGGCAGCCATTGAAGATTTTCGAAAAACAAGCACCCATATGGACTTTAGGTGTGGGTGGCAGGCCATTCGATATGGGGCGTGGTGGCGTGTGACGTCGTCTATGGGAACGTTTGGGAGGCACGGGAGGTGTATTGCTTAATAAATCAGGTTGGGCTTCTTTGTCAACTGCGGAAGAGATAAGAAAAAATAAAATTTATTAAGTGCTTTGAGAAAAAGATTTGTTAAAATTAACTCCAAAGAAGAAAGTTATCAGATCTTTGCAAATGAAAAAGCATGTGGTAAAGAGGTCTTCCAAAATCCGAAATTTTCGAGAAAAGGTTACTTTCTTAAACAATTAATTTGAATGTTTTAAAGCGAGAACATTCAGTCATGTTCAGAAAATTACATTTTTCAAATCACACGCGATTTTAAAAGTAACTGTTAAGAAAATTCTGCTATTAAGCATAAAAAATATTACTAGTTACAATTTTTCCATTTCTTTCTGCTTTTTATATCACACCCAGCCGCAACTAGAAAAACCCAACCACAGACCCAATACTAAAAAAGCAGTTGTGTATACGCAACGTTTCTCTCAACCAAAATTATGCAGAGTTGTAAATGGCAATAACAAAACAAAACTAAAAAGTCAGCTGTTCGTTTAGTTGAGAATGGCAATGCAAATTTATCCATCCCAACCCAAACTATTTTAAAAGTTGAAAACCGTGATAGGGGCATATGGTTCCATCTTCTTTAGAATACCAAAAGGTAGCTTTCTTTACTCTTTTTTGATAGTTGATAATGTAAAGAACGTATTTATAGCCAGAACAGCAGCAAGCAAAAATCAAATGTGGGTTACACCACTTCTGAGCTGATAGCCTCATATATTGATTGGTTCCTTTTTTACTTTAAAGCCGCGGAAGACCAATGGGAAAGTGATGCGAATACAAATGTTACATTTGTATATACAGCCAATCCTCTGCAACTGTCAACCTCATCCGCTGTCCACCCGAGACTTGCTGTCCTCTGTCACGCTAATGAGGCTCGGTACATCGCTAAACGCAGCATGGATGAAATACTTTCAGGAACTCAGCATGACTGCGTGCAAGTTGGCAGTCCCAAGCCTAATCATCGGTTACCGAAACCGTCACAAGAGAAAGCGACGATTAGACAGACGACCTCAACTGTTTTATTTCACCTGAAAGCTTGCAAATAATTTTTTTTTTTTAATAGGGGAGCAAGGGATAGGAAATACTCGTGCGCTACCGGGGAATTGTTATTCACAATAGGGCTAAATAATTCGATTTGGAAAATATAATGTCAAGCAAAAAGGAGTATAGTTTTTTTAATATAACTTACGTTCATCGTCATCTTCTTGTGTACCTCCATCGCTGAGACTTCGAGTACGCGACGATTTACCCATTTCATTGAGCAAACCCAATAATTGATCCATTGAACTGTGTCGCCTGGGCGAATCCTCTAAGCCATTCTGAAATAATTAAAACAAAAAAATCCAAATGTTAATAAAAAAAACAACAATCGCAAGAAATAAGAAATCAAGAGCTCAAGCTGTGAGTGTCTGTCACGCACAGCGTTTGCCTCAGCACCAAATAAACTAAATAAATATGTATGTAATTAGTTAGTAAATTTTATCGCTACTAACCTGATTACTTTCATGATGATAATCACAGTTATGATGACTGTTATTTGTTAAATTATTGGTGGTTGTGTTTGTTGTAAATGCCGCCGCTGTTATTGACGCTTGTGGATCATTCGTTGACGCAGAGGCAGAGGCGGAGGAGTAATTGGAGGAGGATTTGGCGGAAGTTGAGGCCACGACATCGCTGGTCGTATTGCTGTTTAAATAATTGGAACCATTATTACGTAGTAAATTATTATAAAAATGCGATGTTGTTGTAGAATTGTAGGATGAAGGGTAGGCAGAATTAGAAGAGCAAATGGACGCAGACATAATGGCTGACATGACATGACTGTTATGATGATTGTTAGTATACGAAGAGGAACAGGAGGAGGAGGAGGGAGAATGGGGTGAAGCATAGGAAATTGAATTTGAATTTATATTTGTAGCATGACAAGCATTTGTAGACGCTGACGAGGTATTAGCATTTAGCAAAGAGGACAAGAGGGAGGTAGAGGAGGAGGAGGAATGTAAATGACCACCAATACCAACACCACCACCACCAACAACACTACTACTACCACCACCAGTTATGTTAGTATGCAGATGCGAGGACAATAATGCTGACACAGAAGAGGGTGAAGCTGATGTATAACTATCTTGACTATGATGACGATGGTGATGATGATGGCGATGGTGATAGTGGCTGCCGGTAATAGCAACACCACCACCACCACCACTACTACCACCAACAATGCCCACACTCGAACCATGATGATGGCCCCCAACATTGCCAGAGTTTGTTGTACCGCTACTGTTATTAACACTAATACTACCACTATTATTACTACTACTACCACCACCAACACCAACAACGCCAACACCACCACCACCACCGCCACCATGGTATATATCAACCCCACCACCACCCCTTAGATCAGAACATGAATTATCCAATAGATGATGACTGTACATTGATAACGATGTCGATAGTTGGCCATTCGTTGTTGCTGTTGCTGTTATGCCCGATGACACATACGCATTGTTAATCAAACCCGAAGCCACTGTTGAGCTCGGACGACTGTAACTACTATTGTTGTAGTTGTTGTGATGCACGCCATGTCGCAACATATCAAAGTGTGCAAACAGTGATGCATGATTATCAACATGATCCACGGCCGTTGTGCGAATGTTCGAAAAGCCATTGTTGCCACCACCACCACCACCACCTACAACACTATAAGCGTTTGATGACGAAGAACTTCCACCATTAGTGGTCGTTTGGCCGCCACAATTAACGCTACTACTACTGTTGCTGCTGCCTTGTAGTATTGCAATGTTTGCAGTTGGTGTTGCGGTCACATCAGTTGCACAACCATTGTTACTTGTCGACAATAACGACAGCGAGGAGGATAATAATGATGATGATGATGATGTTGCTGTTGTTGTTATTGTTATTGCCGCTGAGGATGCGGCAGCTGATGTTGATGATGATGATGATGTGTTGTTATGGTTACTATTTCCTCCACCATTATGGCTACAATTGCATTCAGTGCTTAGCAAATCTTTGGTATCAGTTAATGGCAAAGTGGCTCTGCAAAAGCAACGAAAAGAAAAAGAGAAAGAGAGAGAGAGAGAGAGAAAAAAAACGTTGCAACAAAAAATTTATGTAATGATTAAGAAGTACAAGTACAAGTACATTGCAAATGACGACTCTCAATCTGTTTGGTATGTGTGAGAAATGTGTTTTGAAGTTATTTGTAAGTTTTTGAAGTTTCCCCGAGGAAAGTTTTTCTTTTTCGAACAGATTTGTTTTGAAAAAACCTTAAGACAAGTAGTAATGTATACATAATTGAAGCTCTTTTAATCACTCAAGGTCCCAAATTTATTGTATCAATTCATTTACTTTATTTGGGATAAAAAAAAAATAACTATAGGAAATTTTTGATGTTACTAATTTTGAATATTTATATCACTATTAATATATATTGCCATTTGAAAAAACTTATTCGATTAATCGCCAAATCGTTTAAATTCTAGCGAGATAAGGTTACTCCAGAAATAGTGCTTTGATATAATTTTTATATATTTTTCTATCAATATCATCTTATTTTAATTTTTCGTTAATTCATTGTTTTTTTTAACAAATGTAGACTAACATTAAATTTTATTTGCATTTTATTCCATTATTCGAATAAAAATTTTTTTTTCATTCCCATAATAATAAATTTTTATTGATGATTCCAAAAAGTAAAATTTTCATTTTTTTTATTAATATATTTATATTAATATTATATATTATATATATATTTTTATTAAAACTCAAAATTTATTCCCTTACTCGAATACATATTCGAATAATCATATGAAAGCTTAAAGTTGATTCGATTGCATGTACGCAAAGTTCAAGAATTTAATGAGATTTTAAATTTATTTCCTACTCATTCGTATAATCGAATAAGCAAACATACATACATACGAGTATGTATATTTAAATAAATTTTTTATTCTTTATTTATTAAAAAAAAAATTTAAATTGATTCTCTTACTCAAATACGAAATTGAATGATTTTATTTTTTAATTGATTCGATTACTCGAAAAAAAACAAAAGTTGAAGTATAAATTCGAATAACTTGAAATCAATTTTATATGTACAACATATAAAGTTAATTAATACAATAAAAATTCAAAATTATTCATTATTCATACAAGGAATCGCACAAAAATATAATCGAATAACAAATTCATAAATAAATAATTTAAAGAAACTTTAAATTGATTTCATTACTAAAATATTTTGTCAAGCAATGGAATGAAACCACATATTTATTTCTTACATAAACGAATAATAGAGCAATATAATCGAATACTTTTGCTTAAATCATTCACGCGAATGAGAGTTAAAATTTATTCAATTACACGAATAAACAAATCAGATAATCGAATGAATTGTTATATGTATTCGAATAGAACTTGAAGTTTATTCGATAAATCGAAAATAGAAATTTAGTTCAAATTTAATTTCTTTTACAAGTACTTATTTTTTATACATATTCGATTATTCGAATGAAATTTATTCAACTTTTTTTTCGAATAAAATAAGAACTTATAGGTTTATTCGATTAATCGAAAAAAACATATTTACTTAAAATTTAATTTCTTTTACTTATTTTTTATGCATATTCGAAAAGAACTTGAAGTTTATACGATTAATCGAAAAAAAAACATTTATTTAAAATTAAATTTTTTTTTACTTTTTTTATATATATTCGATTGTGCGAATAAAACTTCTTCAGCTTTTACTAATAAAAGAACACACATAGGTCCTTATCGTGGTATTTCGCCCTCGACCGCAACATTTTCGCCCTAGATTAAAGAACAAAAGTGGCGCTGTCTTCAATATATTACAAAAACATCGTAGTCAATGTCAAAATACGCCAAGCAGAAAATTGAAATTTTCTTGAAATTTTATACAAAAGCTTGTAACCAAAAAATTGACAACATGCGCTAACCAAAGATAATAAAATTTTTGTATGTTCATTAAAAGCGATAAAGCACTGAAATAGTGCGACTTGAACTCACTTCAATGAAACTTAAATAAGAAATGTATACATACATGCGTACTAGCGCGGGTTGATTTGCATGGAGGCAAACAAATCGCTCAAATTACAAGGAAAATCGTATTCTAGGGATCAAAATAAGAAACTTTGCCGAAGGAACAATACCTCTAAAATGTATTTTGATGTCCCGACTTTTGATCCGAAGGGTCAAATTTTTAAAAATCTCACTTTGACCCATTTAGAGTTCCTCAATCGAGTCAAAATGTATGACCGAAACCCCCTAATTTTGGAGGGCCGACCCACCTATGCCAGTGGCTCACCTTCTGGAACCACCCCGGGGGGGGGGTTCCCCATAGAGAGCGTGCGAAATTGCCCAGACTAGAAAGCAAAAAAGACTTCAAACAATATTTTTTTTTTATTTTCTTTTCTATTACTAAGTAAAATTCATTTTTTCATTTCATTCTGACTAAATAAATTTCTAAAGAGAAAAATAAACTCCAAAAATAAAAAAACATAGCAATTTCGCTGATTTTTTCTTGTAAAAATTTGACCCTTCGGACCAAAAGTCGGGACATCAAAATACATTTTAGAGGTATGGTTCCTT
This sequence comes from Nowickia ferox, assembly GCA_936439885.1. Classification (NCBI taxonomy): domain Eukaryota; kingdom Metazoa; phylum Arthropoda; class Insecta; order Diptera; family Tachinidae; genus Nowickia; species Nowickia ferox. The sequence goes on along the minus strand of OW387027.1, from coordinate 8,158,302 downwards.
CGGCAAAGTTTCTCATTTTGATCCCTAGAATACGATTTTCCTTGTAATTTGAGCGGTTTTTAAATCGACCCTCCCTAATGCGTACACATACAATTTATGTATGTATGTTTAATTCGAACTACATTTTTTAAGTTTTAAATTTTACCAATTTCCTCCAGATACCCACAGATTGAGAGTCGCTGTGTAAATATTTATAAATGCATGTGAATGACATTTTGAAAACCAAAGTATCAGTGAAAGGATACGTTTATTTAGTAATGTACAATAACAATAACAAAAAGAAAAGAAAACAACTAAATTATAAAAGGATAATAAACAGAAACACACATCCACACACTCTCACTCGAACACACACACATTCCCACACAAAACACTGACACATGCATGCACACACAGAAGACACACAAAATAACCAACTAAAAGTGGGATTGGCTGCTTTGTTGTGTTAAAAGAGTTAAAGGTTATTTGCTTGTATTTGCGTTGGGTTTTGTTTGTATCAGAATGTCTGCATAAAGGATATGCATAATGCGTGCATGCATTTTTTTGTTTCCATATGTTTATGTGTTTCGTTAACATGTGTTAGTTAAATTTTTTTAAAGATTTACATGAAAGACCACAAGGACAATTAAGGCCAGAAAAAATGATTATATTGCCATAACATGTGAGTCAGTTTGTGCCTTTGCGAAGGCTTGCTATTGAACAGTTAACTAAAAGAATTATTTCATAAAAAAAGCCCACTTGCTGGCACACATTTAAACAAACATAAATACATAAATTTCAAAAATGCCTGTTCTAAAAATATGTGTATATATGTATTTATCTGCACACATACAAATTAGTACACAACATGATGTCAACTATTTATGTATGAGCTCGTTATGCATACAGACTTTTTGTTAGTGTGCCAATTATAATTATTTTTTAGTTGTTGAATGTAACTTAATATTTATTATAATGACATTGCAAATAACGACAACGATGGTGATGATGATGATGATGACGATGACAACACACGTTCTTTACATAATTATTAATACTACATGTTGCATGACATTATGCAAGTTATGTTGTTAGTAATTTATTGCTTTTCTATACATCAGATTCAGTCATTTAACAACAAACTATGAAATTATATTAGTGAATGTTAAGAAGAAAATAAAATAAAATAAAATACGAAATTAGTTAATAGCCTTTAGAACATGTTCTAAACACTTTAATTAAGTTTCTGAGAACTTAAAGAATACGATTCATATGAAAAGTATGATAATTCAAAAATCACAAGGTGTGCTTTGAAATTGTATTAGAAAAACTATCGGGGAATATTGTATAATTTATTTTTGCATAATTAAATAGAAACATATTGTGAAAACTAGAACTTAAACTTTCAATGAATGTTTAAGTATTAAATTTTAATATAACTCAAAATCTTAGCTAAAGTCTTCTGTATTTTCTAGTCTGATTTTTGGTGGAACAATTAAAGATTGTGACTCCTTTTTATGTATTTCAACTACAATTTATTTATTAGATAAGATAACTTAAGAATAATAGTCGAGTAATGGAATACAATTTGAAATCTTACGACTCGTCAAAATAAAATCTAAATTAATTTTTTTAAATTTTTATTATGTGTTGTGGAAATTTCCGAATGTTTACATTTTAGAACTCTGAAAAAAAACTAGTTGTGAATATTTTTTGCTTTCAAAAAAATTTCATACGATTGTGAAATATTTTGACAATTTATGGAGAAAATTATTCACGAAAAAAGTGGAAATATGTAAGTTTTTAATTTTAGTGAAATTGATGATATCAATTAGAAAATTTCATTCGGAAATTTTGACATGTGGAATTCCTGATAAGGCTGATTATATTTATTCGAATAAGCGAATGAAAATAAAATATTATTCAATAATACAATAACAGTCATATATTATTCGATTAATTTAATGAAATTGAGAACTTGTTTGAGCAAAATCTGATGTACAGGGTCTATTCGACTAAACAAATAAAATTTAAAACTAAAAATTTTTGAATAAGCGTATACAACTCAAAGCTAATTCGTCTAATCAAAAACTTTCAAATTATTCGAAAAAAAAAGAAATAGTCGACCAATATTTATAGATTCGCATAAAATTTAAAGTTCATACCTATAATCAAAATATTCGAATAAAATTTCGACTTTGTTCGAATAAAATTAAGCTTAAAATGCTATATATATTTGAATAAACGAACGAATATAATATATTATTCGATAATAGAATAATAGTCAAATACTATTCCATTAATTTAATGAAATTGTAAGCTTGCTTGTGTCAACAAAATAATGTCTAATCGAATAATCTAATAACGCATTCAAAATCTATTCCAATAATCGAATAAAATTTAAGGCTTATTCAACTACTCAAACAAAATGAAAGACTAGTAATATTGGAATAAAAAAATAAGAGTCAAATCTAATTTGTCTAATCGAATAATTTTTTTTTTAAATTATTCGAATAAAAAATTTGCCGAGCAATATTTAAAGCTTATTCGCACAATCAATAATCAAAATAATCGAACAATATTTAAAGTTTATTCGAATAGTGTTATTTTGTTCGAATATTTATATAAAATATTTATTCGAATAAACGAAAGAAGAAAAGAAATTATTCTGTAATAGCGTAACGTATCATACATTTATTCGATTACTTTAACAACAGTCAAATATTATTATTCCATTAAATAAAAAAAAAATTAAAACTTTTTTGAGCAAAATTTAAATTATTCGAATAAAATTAAGAGTTTATTCAAAAAATCCAATAAAAATTCAAAATTTATAATCGAATAAAATTCAAAGCTTATTCGTATAGTCGTATAAAATTTAAATTTCATTCATTTATTCGAATAAAAATAATCGAAAAATATTTAAAGTTTATTCGAATAGTGCTTAATATTTATTCGAGTAAAATTTCAACATTGTTCGAAAGTTGATATATAAAACTGTCTCGAGCTTAAAAAATATATGAAGCTGATGTGTTCTTTTAGATGCAGATGTCTGTCTTTACGTTTTGAATTTCATAAAAATCGACCGGATAGTTTCTATAGCTAAGAGATTCCCTTTAAATTTTTACTTCATAAATAATATTTTGTTACTGTAGTATAAAATTCAGTGAATTTCAACAGAAATAAAAAAAATTAAATTCAAAAAGATATCAAATATCTTTATTTGGTTCTTATGACAAATGTTCTTCATTTCTTTTTCCTTCCAACTTCCTCTCTTCATTTTAAATTTCAAATATCCAAAATCTTGCATTTAATTTAGTTGCATGAATTTTATATTTTTTCTTTTCCTTAGTGTTACTATTTCTTTCAAACTTTTGTGTATTTTTTTGGCAACCTCAGAAACAGAAAAATTAATTTATATGTCTTAAGTACAAATTGGATTTTGAGAATATAAAAACAAGCAGATTTTATTATATTTTATTCTTATAATGGCATTTTCTTTTACAATCCTAAAAAGTTTGCATAATTATGGTTACAAGAAAAAAGTAAACGAATAAGAAAAAAAAGTAAAATGAATAAACAAAAACTTGTAAAATTCTTGGAAAATAAAACAACAGAATGGAAATTAATTGTGTGAAAAATAGAAAGAAAAATATTTTCGTTGCAACAAAATGTGGAACAAATGATAGAATACACTATTTAGTGTAACACACAGTAAAAATGCAACAACAAAGTAGGAAAAAAAACTAAAAAAAAAACTGAAAGAATCCTTTGTTGCATGCAAATGGACTTTAAATAATGTTTGGTAAAAAGAAAAAAAAAATACAGAAAAAGGAAAAGTACTCAAGAGTATACAGGAAAAGTGGGCTGGAATGATTGGTTGGAAACGAAAATAAAACAACAAAAAAATATATATATATATGTATATATATATAATGCTTACAAATCTATTTTTAATGCAGGCATCTCTACAAACGTAAACATTTTGTTGGACTATTCTAGTTGTTTTATTATTCCATTTTATGAAATTTAATTGATTATTTAATTGATATGGGAACTAACGAGCGAAAAATAAGAACAAAAAATTATTTTTTCCGGCAAATCAATATGTGGATTGAAAATTTCCAATTGATGTTTATAAATTTTGATAACTTAGAAGAACGTACATTGTACATCAACCTACTGAAACTCTACATGTTCACGACTAATTTCTGATGTGAAAATTAATTTGTGTCACGAGAAAAAAAATCGCAGCTTTTGAACTAAGAAGTATATAATCGTAAGATTTCGAAGCCTTATAGAGTTGACTTAAGGGTACAATAAAAAGCTTTTAATCCCCTTATTGTGAATGGCGTCGTTGACGTCACTTCAAGACGACAGTAAAAATTGTCACTTGTCTACTTTTTGTCGACAACAATTGACTTCTATTAACATGCTCCATTAATTTACAACGCCTTAGAGATCTGTAAGAGACTGTAAATAAGAGCCCATTGTTGTCAATAACGAGAAGACAAGAGACAATATTTACTATCGTCTTGATGTGAATTCGACGACGCCATTCAAAATGAGGGGGAATATCTTTTTCGTGTGGGATTTTCAAGAATATTGAAGGATATTTTTTAAATATTTTTTTAAGTTTCAGCTGCGAAACAACATGAGCAGTACTTTTTTCACACGGAATTTTAACAATGTTGCAAACTTTCAAGCAATAAAAGCGAGCAATTTATAAAAAAAACGCGACTTGGGCTACATTTATTACATGTCAAATTTTTCACGCGAAATAATCAATGTTACGAACAGTTTGCTCAAGTGAAATTTTGATAAAGAAACGATAGAAGCTGTTGTGAATTCAGCAATTGTTTTAGTTTTCATTATCAAAGACAACAACCATTTTTTAACGACCATTAGAGAATTTAAATTCAGTGAATTCAAAAACAAATGCTCAAAAAAATTTTCAAACAACAACGTCCTAAATCTTCTTAATGAACTAGATCATTAGGCAGGTCGGGGGAGAGCTGCATTTCTTAAAAAAGAGTTCCAGAAATAAATACTTAACTTGAGCCTGGCTAAGAATTAGAGATGTGCACGTGAGCGGTTTTTGACTCACGACACGCACGCTCACGCAGAAAAATATTTTACTCACGCAATTTCATGCACGAATGATTTTGAAAATTTTCACAATCACGCACGCTCACGTATAAAATATTCTTAATCACGGACGAGGGGTGTACAACTTATCACGATCACACAAGCTTACGAAAAATATACAATAAATTTTTTATGTTTGTTGATTGAAAAATACGTTCTTACACATACGTATGTATGCATATATCTATTTATATACATACATATGTATGTACATAGATCAGAACTGGCCACCGAGAGAAACACGAGAGTAATGTATTCGCATATGTGTATTCATTTGTATAAGAAGCCGATTGATGTTCGTCACTCTGGTGCTACTTTGGGCAGCTCAGACATAGATTGTAGTATTTATTATAAGGAAATTTAAAATTTTCAATACATTTATATACCCACGCAGGCGTGTTATCTCGTGAGAGCGTGAGAATTCGTGTGTGATCGTTTTTAAGAATCACGCACGAGTAATTTTTTTTAAGTCACGGTCACGCACTTACGCGCAATTAATTAAAAATTTTATCACGATCACGCGTGACACGATAAAATCACGACATTTGCACATCTCTACTAAGAGTGATAATAATTTAAAAAAAAACACAAATTAATTCAAGAGCCTTTCATTCATGAGTGTATCGTATGCCTTTTACACCTGCCACCAAATTACTATAATTTAAATAAAAATACAATTTATGGACAAACACAATTATATAAAATTACATATGTATATCTGCACTATTTAAACAAATAAATTTTAATACACACACACATAAAGAAATATACATATAAACTCATACGATTTTTAATGACTGATGACATGATGGACAATTTAAAATATTTTCGACCGGGGAAATGACATGTGAGCGAGCATTGCAATTTATTTACAAATGAGTTAAATGATGATGCAATAAATAAGATATACTCGTAAATGCTGGTTTTAATGACAAAATATTATTTAAATAATATTAATGACTTTGGTGGGGCGGGAAGGGGGAGTACACAGAGAAGTAGAGTGTTAAATAACTTTTCAAAAAGGACACAACTTTCATTAAATTATTGCTATTAAGTTTAAAAACCGAAAAGGGGTGGGGGTTAGAGAAATGTGATTTTTGTTTGTTTTTGTTGTTGTTGTAGTTGAATTTTGGATAGTTTTTTGGTAGTAGTAGTTGTTATTGTTGTAGCTGCATGATGTAAATATTTATATTATGATAATAGTGTTTGGTATTTGCTTTGGTTTTTCTTACGAGTATGTGGTTTGTTGCTTTTTTCTTTTTTAAGTAAATATGTATAGGTATGTATGTATGTAGTACTAGAGTAAAAAGTAGTAGTTGTTTTATTTAGTTACCTTAATTTAAGTTCCTCATCAATATATTGTAAGAGACTCCTACAAAATAATATAAATAGTAAAAAATATATAATTTGTAGAAACCAAATTTTATTTGAAAAAAAAACACAAACAAACAACTTATTGATAAAAAGAATATTAATAGTTACGGAGAAGTTTAAAAACAAACCCAGGAAGACAGTGTTTTTTTTTTCAAAAAGAAAATTTCAACTAAAACACAAAGTCATAGTGTAAGTAAGAGGTTTCAAGTAACAATTTTAATAATAATAATAATAGAAGAAGTTAAAGATTTATTTTTTTGTTAAAAATTAAAGCCATTTTTTGTTGTAAATGTATAATTGTAAGAAGCTTTAAGAAAATCACTAACCACACAAAAGCAATACTTTTATAAAAATATTTAAGAACTAATTTTCAAGTTTTTATAATACAGTTTTTATAATTCATTCATCTATTTCCAGATTTTTTTCTTCTAAATTTAGACGCTAGAAGACATACTATTAATTTTCTAAATTTCAACTTAAGCAGGTGTAGCATGTGTTTTAACAGCCGAGCTTACAAGAAAATACGAATATTTTATTGCAAATACTAATTAACCAGTTTAGCAATCTTTTAGCAAGACTTTAGCAGATCGTTAGCAAGTTTTATTTGCATGAGTTTTAGCTGCATTCCGGCTAACTTTTCGTTAAATAAAGTTCTTTGAGTACTCAGGCAAAGTTTCAATCAAAACAATTGTTTATTTCGTTTTCTGACAAACTATTTTTTCTGAGTTATGACATTGTTTGAATAAATGAAAGATTTGATCATATTCTATGAATAATAATACCAGACAGTTTATCAGCTTAATTCTAGATATTCCCCGGAAAATAGTTTTCAGTGAATTATTTTTTTCCGAAAAGAGGGAATTTCGAAGTTTCAGTCAGCTATTTTGTTTTCAGTTGCTTGATTTTACGTGAAAGTTAGCAAAAGTTTTTTTTTGCTCTGCAAAAGAAAAGATAACATATGTAATGCTCAAAAAAAGTGAAAAGTGAAAATTTTTCAAAATCACTATAAATATTTTTAAAAGCCTTAAATACTCGATAAAATATTTAACATTCGAGTCTTCAAAATGCAGAAAATTACAACAGCTTTAGAAAAAAATTTATATAGTTTTCAATGAAAACTTTATCAATACTCTATCACACATAAAAAATAAAAATACAGCGTAATTCCTTTAAATTATTCAGGCTCATCGAAAAAAAAACTAGCAAAAATAGTCAGGCAAAAAGAGAAAATACTTTCCATAATTTTTATTATAGCAATCATATTTATGGGGTAAAATAAATGTTAAACCAATACCGAGCCATCATATTTGTTTTTTTTTTATTCAAAAGTCAAAAGTTAATAAAGATTAATAATAGGGCAGGCAATATAGAAAAGAATGCAAAAAAAAAAAAATTAAAATTTTTTCATGGAAAAATAGCATGTATCCATGTCATATAAAACTTTTTTCAGTTTCCAAATAAAAGCAGATGAAAAAAGGAACCTTTTAAATAATAGTAGAGCAATTATCATTGTAATAATCTATGTCATGTCAAAAAATATCAAAATACACAACATGAAATCAAAAAAGGGTTATCTTTTGTTTGGACACAAAGAAAGAAATTTTAATAAATAAATAAATAATGTACTCGTACATACATAAATGATTTTATAGAAATGTATTATGGCATTTACTACAAGTTTATTCTTATTTTGTAAGACATACAGATAAAATGTCTGGGTTTATTTTTAATAGAAAAGAAATCAAACAAAGAATAATTTTGATTGAAAATAGGCTTAAACACTTAAGGGCATTTTATTTCATAGAAAATTAGCATAAATGCAAATAAAGCTCATACAACTAACATTTGCTAATGATTTGCTAATGTACTGCTAAAATATTGCTTTATTTGTTAATTAGTATTTGGAATGTAATATTTTGTTTTTTCCTACTTTAACTTCACTTTTTTATAAGCTATACTTGCTGTAAACATTTACTAACGGCCTGCTAAAGTCTTGCTAATGAACTGCTAAACTTGCTAATAATCGCTTGAAAGCTTCTATTTATATTTTTCTGTGAAGTTGTTTGAGATCAACGTATAATTTTTGTGAGCTTTGTTATTAACATATACTAACAAGCTTTTTAGGTGTTTTTTTTTAAATTAAATTTTTAGTTTATTTCATGCCTCTTATTAGCTAATAAGCTACAATGGTATTTGCTTTTACTTAAAGGTAGTAAAATCGAATAATTCAATAAAGAATCTATCTACTACTGTGTTAATCACAGTGTCTTTATTCAATTATTAGATTTAATATTAAAATATAACAATTCACTAACGAATTGCTAAAAAAAAATTTTTTTTGAAGGCATTTGTTGCCTTGCACTTTGTTTTTTATCTGATTCGTTTTATATTATTGTGAGCTCGTGGGTTATTAACATTTTTTAACAAGCTGCTAAAGCCATGTTAATGAACTGCTAAGCTTGCTAATAACCATTTGTCCTCATCTGGTAGTTTGGTTTAAATAATTTTATTTGTTATTTTTATAAGGTAGTTTGAGATTAGCATATTTTTTTGGTAATCTTTTTTTATAATTCACGTTTACCAGTAAGTCTTTCAGGTCGAGCTAACGAACTGCAAAAAAAATTGCAGATAGAAATTTGTTGGTTTGCAGTTTTATTTTAATCTAATTTCTTATAAATTTTTTGTGAGCTTATTTCTTATTAGCATTTGCTAACGAGCTGCTAAATCTTTGCTAACGGACGATTAAGTCTGTAAGTAACCATTTGCTTACTTGTAGATTTGTTTTCATTTATTTTATGTTTTTTGTGAGGTTGTTTGAGATTAAAATTTACTTTTTGTGAGTTTGCTTGAAATTAACGTTTGCTAGCTAGTTCTCCAGGCCGAGCTAACGAGCTGCTAAAAAATTGCTTATAGGAAATTTTTATTTTATAGTTTGTTTATTTTTTAAACTAATTTAACACTTGCTAATGAACTGCTAAAATTTTGCTAATGGTCAACTAAGCTAGCATTTTGCTATCTTGTAGTTTGGTTTTCGGTAATTTGATTTATGTTTTTTGTACGGTTGTTTGAGATTAACATATCAAGGTCGCGCTAAAACTACTACAAAATTGCTGATGGGAATTTGTTGTTTTGTGGTTTGTTTTATCCTCAACTTGCTAATGAACTACTAAGGCGATGCTAACTGACGACTAGGCTAGCAAATAAACATTTGGTATCTTATAGTTTGCGTTTCCTTAAAATTATTTATGTTTTTTTTCCATTGTAAGCCTTTTTAACAAACTGCTACAGTCTTGCTAATGAACTGATAGAAATTGCTGTTAAGCTTTTACAGCTAAATAGTTTGTTTTTCCTAACTTTATTTCAGGTTTTTATGAATTTATTTGTTGTTTATATTTTCTGATGAACTCCTAAAACTCTTGCTAATGCTCTGCTAAAGTTGTTATAAGCATTTTTTGTCTTGTATTATTTTTTAACATTTCTTTTTTAATTAATTAATTAAATAAAAACCAAGACAATTGGAAATATCTCTCCCTGTATTTGTGAGTGTAAAAAAAAGAAACTTATTTTTACATTAATACAAACATTTTGTTTACAAATAATTTCAAACTCCCTTTTATAAAACTCACACATAAAACATGACAAAAATCTAGCATCCTACACAAGAATAACACCCACGAAAATATAAAAAAGTTGAAAATCAATTTTATGATATAAATCCCCTTTCATAAAATGCAGTTTCATTATAGTTTCTAACTAAATATAATGACACTTCAGTAAAGAATAAGATGAAAAAAAAACTAAAAAGCTTAAGAGCAGTAATTCACTATTTCTTATTTTTTTTTTTAGTTTACATAACAGGGGTTCTTAACATTACATTTATATATAAAAAAAATATCATTTGAAATGCTTTGGCACTTTGCCCGAAGAAATATTTAGTTACTTTTCCTTGATATTTGCCATTTTATAAGACTCACGCTCATACACACACACACACACATTAACATACATACGCCCTTAAAAGCTTTTAAATAGTTGGCTTGCTTTTAAGGACAAGACTTAAGGAACGCCTGATATATAAACAGCAAGTAAAAGAAATTTTTCATAAAGTTATAATTTGACGCCTTCAGATATAATATTTTTCTTTAAGCCGTCTGTAAAGTTTTTCCCCACTATTTTGCTGGCTTGCTGCTCTTAGTGTTTTTTTTTTAACATTTGTAGAAATATGAATTTTTTCCTCTTCTGCTGGCTTTCAACTGACATGAATGACACATTTGCTGACATTGAGATTTTGCCTTCATCATACAATAAGAAAAGCAAAAGAAATAGTAAATAGAAAAAAAGACAGAAAAAGGATGTCTCGACTTGAGTCGACAGCATGAAAACAATTATAAATTGATTTATGATTGTGTTTTCGTTGCATAAAAAGGATACTAACCACTCTTTTCTTATAAAAATGAAAACAAAGAGATTTTCTTATAATGCAAGAATATATGGGAGTGAATTTTGTTTTGTTTTAAACAATAATAAGTTGTTGATATTTGATGATCAGGCTTTACATTCTTGTATCTTGTAAATGCACAATCAATTGCAAGCCAACTCAACCTAATTTCGGTTTAGCAACTTGTGGAAGCCGTAACGCAGATTTTTGAAGTTATCGAGAAAAAAAGTCAACTTTTCATAAACTAAGAAAGCAAACAAAAAGTAACAACAAAGATAAATACCGAATACTGCGGCCAGGATACACAGAAGTTGTGACAAGCTGACAATTATAGAGTTTCGACTAAGCCAGGTCTCCAAGTGGAAAATTATTTGGTTTTTTTTTCTTTTTTAGTTATTGTTCTTTCGTGCTGTGTTGTTCATGTGAATAGTAGCACTTAGGAAGGCGTGTGTTCTTTGAGAGTTTACGCATGTTGCACAGTTGCACGTAGCCGGAAACGTGAAGACAAAAAAATTCCTTGTTATTTAGCTCTCGTGGCATGCAAAATACGACAGGATATACATAATAAGCACTAACTTGTTGTCTCTACACATATTTTTTTATTTAGTTTGACTGTGTAGATTTTGTTAAAAAACTAAATAAAAGTTCGGAACATAACTTAAAGAGAACTGCATCCCAGCATTTATACACGTACATAGAAAAAAATAACTTAAAATTGAGGCAGAAATTTAAATATTATTTTTGCATGTCGACCTTCTTCACGAACAACTATTTTCTATTTTCGTAGTATTAGAAAGCAAGTATGGACATTTTTATTTACACAAAGTAAAGCAGAAAAATAAAACATTGGTGCCGTTCACACTTTGTTGCAATCGACATCTTTCTACAGCAATTTGAACAAATATAGGGTGTTTTTTTTAGAGGTATAGAACTTCGAATTGAATTAAAACACAAGAAAATCGTTTTAATGTCCATCAATTTGGCTTTATTGGAAGGATAATTTTATGCCATTAACGTTTAAATATGATTTCGGGCATGTGGCCGCCGCGGCTGGCTCGAATAAAGCCAATTCTACAGGTCCAATTTTCAACCACTTTTTCGAGCATATGGGGCCGTATGTTGGCAATAACGCCACGAATGTTGGCTTCCAAGTCCCCTAACGTTTCTGGTTTGTTGGCGTAGACGAGCGACTTCAGCGGATGCGTATTATCACATAGAGTAAACGTAGTGCGAAAACGATCCATGGTTAACCGAATTAATTGCTCTGTCGACCATAAAATGGACGGAGCTTGCGGTAAACTTCGCGAACTGAACCATTATTTTCGAAATAAATTTGCACGATTTGCAAGCGTTGTTCTTTTGTCAACCTGTTCATGATGAAATGGCAAACCAAACTAAATATTAATCACTTGACAGCTGACAAAATGGCCGCCAGTTAAAAAAGTGATGCCAACTTAAAGTTCTATACCTCAATAAAAAACACCCTTTATATGAAACGGAAATTTTATTCAGTTAAGCAAATTATTTTCCGACTCAAACCTTTCATAAACATTAAAATGCCTTAAATAAGCTGATTTTTTTTTTCAAAGGAATCTTGTTTCTAAGACGACTTTTTTAGAAACATTTTTTAGAAATATTTTTTAGAAAAATTTTTCTAAACAAAATTTGTTCGCTGATATTTAAGCATTCCTAGATGCACTCCGCTGCTCTTTAAGCAACTCATGGGTAGGCTTCAACCACAATTCAGAAAAGCTTGCAAAGCCTCAATGCTTTGACTGTGTACACACACCGCAACTTAAGTTGGCCACCTTTGAAGGATAATTTTTTTGTAAATTTAAAGCATATTTTTCCCTTCACAAAGAAGCAGTAGTTTATTTTATTTAATTTTAGTTTTTTTAATTTCGCAAATATTATTTAAATTTGAGAACTGAAATCAACAGGAGGTCTACTCTGTAATTCGAAACGAAAGGAAAATATTTCGAATTTGCATGTAATTAACATACAAATTCGAAAGTAATTTCTTTCGTTTCGAATTACAGAGTAGACCCCCAGCTGTTAGTTGCCAGTTGCCAAACGTAATAACATTTTGGCAATGCAACTAAAGTCCGGTTGCCATCTATAATCGAGTTATATGTACATTCTGCCATTACTAATAATTTTAACATAAAAATCCGCACAAACATGTTCAAGTGTTTTTTTTTTAAGTAAGCATAAGTTTTATATAAAAAAATTTAAGCACCCTCTTAAAAAAAAAAAATTAAGAAAAATCAATATATTAAAAAAGCGTCAGATTAGCTAATGATAAAAATAACTTAATTAAAGCCATTTTAAACCATAAACAAGCAAAATAATGTTTCCCCATTCACCAATAAAAACCTGGAATTTAAAAAGAAAACCGCCAGCGTATAATTAATAAAATAAAAAAAATGTTTTGCTGCACCGCTTAAAAAAAGCGCTAAAAAGCATTAAAAGAAAACAAGAGTAACGCAACGTAAGGAAAAATAAAGCCAAAAGCATTTGAGCTAAACCAAACAGAACAGAGTAGAATAGAATAGAATAGAACAGAACAAAGTTGCCAGTGTTCTGACCTTAAGGACATGTTCATAATTAAAGTTCCAGTAAGTTTTTGTTTTCTTTGTTGTAATTGTTGATGTTGTCTTAAAAAAGGACTAAAAGTATATAAAACGAAAGAAATATATATTAAAATAAAATTAAATTAAAGAATTAAAAGTTGAAGTATGAAATTTTCCTTAATATTGTGAAATACGAGAAGAGAATGTATGTGCATATGCAAATGCATGTCAGAAAGAAACGAAAAAGATAATAAAAAGATAATTGGCTCAAAAGAGGTATGACATGAAAAGCTTGTTAAAAATGTATGTATACATGATAATTATAATGAAAATAATGAGAAGAAGAATACCATGTCAGTGAACTTTGGGACAAAAAGAAAGTTGAAGGTCAATATGTAAGATGATCAAAGGTAATCTAATAAAATATATTAAAATTGAAAAAGATGGATGGACGCAGCGCAGTACACAACTAAAGGGTGATCTTATAAGGTGTCCTTTTCTAACAGGTTGTAAACTGTCAAACGATTCAAAGATCTGGCAACCCCCTTAGCTGCTGTGCTCCGCATGATTTGAGATCTCGCTTTAAATTAATTTTGCGCTCTTTATGCTCATCATACGCATTCACAAACTCGTCACTTTAGTTTGGAGAACTGGAAGCCTTTTAGGAATTTAAAACTCAAATCTAAAGCTTAGGTTTAGCTACACTCTTGGGCAGCAACGAAATGTGCTTAATTAACAACAAAGAAATTTTTAATATGTAGCAAGAAAATTTTTGTGAAATATTTCAAACTTCTTACTCTGCTCTAAGTGCTTGGGTATTTTCGGTCTCGTTTGAAAAGAGCTTAAGGGCCTAAAAGGGCCCTTAAAATAAGGTTTGAACGGATCAACATGTTTTTCAAAAATATTTGCCGTTAAATTTTACTATAACTCTTTGAATAAAGCAAAGTTCGAAATTCAACTTTAATAACAGAAATTAGTAACAAAAATTAAATGCGCTTAAGGGTTAATTTCGTACTTGTTCACACTTGCATTTTGCATGTAAGATGTGTTCAGCACTTTTATGTAAAATCTGGCGAGCAACACTTTTATGGAATATTTTAAACTCATAATGTCGCAGGGGGTTGTTTTGTTAAAACAAAAAAATTTTGTATAGTAACTTATTTTGACCAGCATAGTATCAAAGACCTTCACCTTCACCCATCTTTTTTCGTTAACTCTGTTGGATGGACAATTCTTTTTCCCCCTTTTTTGTGCAACTAACTGCAAGAAAAAACATCTGAATGGGTCTGAGGCCTTAACTATGCCAATTGTCAACGTCTTATGAAAGTTATCGGTATATAAAGGGTTAAGCCAAGCCACCTAGAAATTAAGTCATGTGACTAGATTTACATGGGCGCTCTGCTCTCTAGATGTTTTAATAACATTTAGCTCAAATCTAAAGTCAGCATGAATTTTTTTGTTCATTAAAAATTTTCTTAAAATAAATGAGAAGTTTTTCCATCACAAAACATAAAAATTTTGGCAACAAAACCACTAACCTAATGCCAAGAGGTTGCTTATTTAATAAGCGAGAGTAAAACAAAATTTTATTTGTATATGACATCGAGATGAAACATAAAATGACACATGAATTGTTTCAGCTAACAAATTTTTTAATAAAAAAATAATTTAAGTCCAACTTATGCATGAGTGAACCTTCTATCCATAAAATGTGTGTGTAGTAAAAGCCTTTGGATTACTAAGAATTGTCCATAAAGTAAAAGTAGTAAAAACCTTTTGATGATTAAAAAAAATAAATAAACACTGAGTTTCATGTAAATGAGCTTAAGAAACAATTATACTTATAATACTTATAATTCAATAAAATGTTTAGATTCAAATGTAAGTAAATGCAGATGTAAAAAGTGAACACAAATTGCCAGGCGCGCCAGAATTCAAATTAGAATGATTAAAAGCTTTTAATTTCTTTTTGTTTTGTTTTTTTTGTACTTTTCAGCTCAAGCACAATTTTACAACATGAACAAGTACAACAAGAGCAGCTGATGCAAGTTGCATGTAGTACTTTACCAAAGAAAGCAAGTTGCAGCAAATAGGCATACATATGTATGTATGTATAATGTAATTATGTAAAAAAAAACTATACTATATATAAATTGTTTTCAATGTACGAGTATATACGTTTTTGTTCTTCATAGTTTTATATTGCAAATAGAGTATGAAAGGAAAAAATCTATATGTATAAAAATATTACATTAAAACCCAAGAGGAGTATAAAGCACAAGTAAAAAAAGTATATACTATATAAATTTTTAACAATTTAACTTCGAAAGTACTTACATGTCACTTGGTAAAGTTTCAGGACTAGAAGAACGTTCATTATTCCACTGTGAACTAGATGATGTCATGCCTATAAGAAAAGGAGAGAGAGAGAGAGAGAATATTAACTCTTTTTTATATGTATGCAGAAATTACACAATTAAAACTGAAATGTTTTTCTTTTGTTTTTTTTTGCTTGATGTTTGTGTAGTTTAGAACAGTTAGTAATAAATTGCAAATTGCAAATTGGAAATAAAAAATAATGAATGTTAAATTTATACAAATTTCAACTTAACCAACCTGTTTAACAATGAAAGAATGCTTTCTTTCGAAAATTTATATTGAAAACAAAACTAAATAAATAAACATTTGTTTCTATTTTCTTTTCCTAACATGATGCAGACTGATAAAATGGTTTCGTGTTGCCAGAATACTAAACTAACTGTAGTAAATCGCCTACTTTATCCACCACGGTTGTTCTTGACGAAGCGCTTTCTGATCGTTAAAATTTTGGACCACTTTTTCGAGCATTGCTAGCCGTATGTCATGAATAACACTAACAATGTTGGACTCCAAGGCCCCAATTGTTGCTGGTCTACCAGCAGAAGCCAGTGGCTTCAGCTTACTCCACAGGAACTAATCGAGAGGTGTCAAGTCGCATGACGTTGGAGACCAATTGAGAAGTACATACATTTCTCGAAACATATTTTCAAACAAAAAATTATTGATCATGGTGCAGTAACAATCTCCATTGACTGCAACGCGAGCTCCGGCTTAATTTTTTTTATTTATTTTTTAGGCAGACATGTACTAGACGACCTTTCAGACCTATCTGAGATTGGGTTGAGTGACCTTATCAGATATCTCAACGCGACGGGTTGGATCTAGTGCCTATCACCGTATCCGTATACTTAGATATGGTTCTACATATGTTGACACCGACGAGTGGAGTGGTCTTTCAAAAAGGAATCATCTAGATTCTACTTGAGTGCCTACGTAAACCAACCAACCAATCAAGGTCCAATGACGGTAAATTTTTCTGGCTGTAATGGGGTCTGTTATCGATTGACTTCACTACATATGCGGCACAATTAAATTTTTTAACAAATAAATTTTGCGATGAAACATCGTCTATGACTGATTTTCAAAGTAAAAAATTAGAGAATACAGCTTGTAGTTTTAAGAAACAATTAATTTTTTTTTTACTGATGAAGTTAAATATTTTATCTTTGGGAAAAATTGCGATAAAAATATTAAAACTTAACGTAAATCAGTTGTACTGGTCATATGTGGTAAAAAGTGAGCGCAGTCTGATACTTTGTTTGACAGCTGAACTTTTCATTAGTTTTATCGGACTTAAAAAGAAATAACGTCAAATAAATATATATACATACTTCAATAAAAGCGATTTTTTCATATATTTTAAAAAAATTTACTAGAAAAACCACTGCTTTGGCAACACTGTTTCTAAAGGTAAAGGTCTTATGTTGTTAATGCATGTGAAAAGTCAATTAGAAAGATTTATTTAAACATACACCAACACATTTGTTAAAAGACGCACATAAAAAAGCACACATAATGATAACTTTCTATGAGAGATGGGAACGTGACTAAATTTTCACTTACAAAGAAAACTTTAACAAGCTTTGACACAAAATAGAAATACTCACTAAATGTGCTTTAAACAAAATTTTAATCACCCGGAAATTTCAGTTACGCTGAATTTTTTTATACTCACGCCTATGTATGATCACGTGATTGAAACACCGATTTACTCACGATCATGCGTGATGACACGTTCATGGAAATGATGTGAGTGATGCCCAGCAAAATAAAAACATGACAAAAATGTGATTGAATCATGGTTTCAAGTGATGACGAAATTAATGATTTTCGCATTAGCGCGTCATTGGACATCATGTGTTTGCGTGGGAATTTAAATAAATTGTTCTTTCATTACAATGAATGAATCGAAGCAATGAATGTTTTCGAAATCGAAGATGTTTTTTCACAGCTTAAAAAAAAATATTTTTTTATGTTCCCTAACTTTAAAGCTTTTTGAATATTAATTTTCATCACTCCAATAAGGACGAATTTAGAAGAGCGTTAAGATTTAACTCAATTCTTGCAATGATTAGGAAAGGCGTGCAAAGGAAAAACTCTTTGAACTACTTAATTTTTTTGCTGGGTAACGTTAACAATATTCAATTTAAAATTTTTTCGATCATCATTATAAGCAAACTTTGTAAAATTAAGGGCATTATTTTAAAAAACCCAACGCTAAGCGTTCGCAAATTTTATATGGAAAAACAATTTCATTACAAAAACAAAGCACATTTAAAATTTTCAAGGCTTAGCGTTGCAATATATACGAAATAAGGGCCCGGATCTTTTTTTTTCAAATATTAGATAAAAATATTTAAAAAAAAATTCATACTAGTATTGACTACATTTCATTACAGACAAGTAAAAAATTTAACACACCAAATACTCTTTCCAATTTATACTTAGAAATCCAAATGTATGTTTTAATTCTGATTCAGCTTAAAGACAAACTCTTCATAAATCTCTATACATTTCTTTTCACATCTTCGTATTGGTACGTACCTGTTTTTAAAGTATGATTTTGTGATGAAATACCATTCGGCCTTGATGTCATTTTACTGGCAATACGTTGTGGTACACTGGCAACAGTCTAAACGTGCAATTTTGTAATTTTTGTTATTTTTTTCCATTTTTCATTTAACATTATGTGTATCCGGATTTAAAAACAAATAGAACATACACGAGAGAGTATCAAGACATGGAAATCCATTTGGAATGTTGTGTGTATGCAGTGTAAACATTTAACATGATAGACACAAATTGCAGGCAAAACATGAGGAGAAAAGAAAGAATAATTTATAAAATGTAACAATTAATTAAAAAATATTTTTAATTAGTTCAGTTTTAAAACACTAAAAATGTATGCAATTAAAACAAATGGTTAAAAGAAATTCTGAAAAGAAATGTCACATCACTTGATAACAAGGATATGGGATTTTTTAAAAAAAAATAAATATTATTATTATTATTATTTGCATGATTTTTAATTGAATGAAAACAAATGAAGGGTCTTCTAATAAGAGGTTTCATTTCTAAACGAAATCATGGTATATTTATTTAATTGAAAACAAATACCAGCCAAATGACAGCCACTGCTACGCATGCAGGACTATGCTCTTTACATGAAAATTATGCTCATTACCAATTTGCACACTTGAGGCTGTCTGTTTTCGATAACTTCATGAAATCTATCTTTGAGGTATTTACTAGATTGTGGGCTATTTGCATAAGACTTTTCTTTCATGTATCCCTGAAGAAAAATCTTCAAAAGTGTTAAATTACAAGATCTCATTGGCCAATTGTGATCCCTTCTTTGAGAAATTAAACAGCCAGGAAAATTGTAAGGCAAAAAAGCGTCGATGTCGCTATTTATTTGACAATTAATAATCGCTTGATAGCGCAGTCCATTCAACGTAACAGTTGCTTTAGCCTCATGTTAGAAAACATAAGGTCTAATGACCCCGCCAGACCAAAAACCGCACCAAGTAGTCACACGTTGAGCAAGGAGAGAAAGACTTTTCAACAATAATTCTTGGAGCTTCAAAATGTAAAAATTGTGCTTGTTAACGTAGCCTGCGAGTTAAAAATGGATCTCATCACTTAAACTGTTTTTTCGATGAAATTCCGTATCAGATTGTTGCATTTCAAGGACCCAACCAGTAAAGACACGATGTTCTTGATGGACGATAGGCGTATGATATTGTGCTAAATGAACTTTTAAAGCCTTATGGACTAAGTATTTATGCGGCGTAATGTCGTTTGTGGAATGACCAATTCTAAACCTGGACTTTCCCTAAAACTATGGGCTACCACAGCAATATGCTCATTTGTACTTGAGCGACGTGCACTTGTTCGATTTTTCACATCACTAACTTGTCCCAATAGCTCAAATTTTTCTAGCAACTTACCAATTATAGACCGAGAAGCTGACTATATATTGTTTTACTTTTGCGAACTGTGACAGCGAAATTTTCACCATTTTTGTGGTGAATTTTAATCGTTTTTATTTGTCATCTACTTGTTTGTTTGGTTTGTTAAAAATGTCTTATTGAAACACTCTCTATATTTTAAACAAATTTTTGCTCAAATTAATTGTAAACAGGCTTTTGTTTTAAATGTTTGCCTAGAAGTAACCTTTGGCGTATGAGTAATTTCAATATTTAACCGAAATAAATATTAATCATACGCCAGCGGTTCCGTTTAACTAAAATACGACAAATAAAATTTTTAACTTTTTCAGAACCCAAATATAAAGGATATCATCCTTGAGGAATGATATTTTTTATGTTATAAAAACCAACAACAAAAATTTATTTATTTCCTTTAATTGATGATACAAATTTTTTATGGCTTCGGATACAATGAACAGACATAAATAAAAGAAAACTTTAAGCAATCAAATGATTTAACTTATAAATATAATTCCTACAATTTTGCACCACAAAATTAGAGCTTTATGGACTTTGTTAAAAACTTCTTTCACTGGCTATAAATATTTTATAGCAATAGGCACAATGGCCAACTAGGCCCCAACTTTATTATCTATTGCTAGAACACTACACAGTAAAATTTTTAATTTAATTTTGCTTTCCATACAAGCTATTTTCAGAATTATAATTTATTACTTTACAATTCCCATAAAAGCTTTTAAGCTTTGCTTTAGTAGTTATTTAATAAAATATATATCAAGTCAGCTGCCTCAAAATATGAACAAAAGCCTCAAAAACCTCAAAACATATTTTGAATTTAACCAAGTAAACGCATAAAACTTACCTCCTCATCGCCATCCCAATTATAATAGAATTGTTGATTGGGATTCATATACTTCTTAAGCAATTCTTTGGCCACACGCACCGACATCTCGCCTTGCACGAACGGATGCTGCAGCAACCTTTCGGCTGTGGGACGTTTTTTAGGATTTTTCGTTAAAGCTGTTTTTACAAAATTATGAAATGTAGGACTCCATTTATCTTTATTACTAAGAGTTGGAGGTTTGAAACCACTTTTTGACATCAGGAACAAAGCACGCATGGGATGTAAATCAAACATAGGAGGTTGCAGTTCAGCCAATTCTATAATATGAAAATAAAATTTAAGAATTTTTGTATGTATTAAGAAATTTTAAATTAAAGATATCCCCTCCCCCTCCCACTCAATGAGATAAAAGCGATACATCTTTTGTAGCCATTAAATTTTATATGCATAGATAACACAGATACTACAAAGTGATTTGTAATATCTATACAAATGGTTATTATTTCTGCTTTTATTATTTAATTTTTCTTTTTTAAAAGCAAACTCGTATAAATTCCAAAATTATGGTTTATGGCAAAAACATATTGGCATTAATAATGAGAATAAAAATGGCCATAAAATAGTCTAGAACTAGTTGGCTCATCATAAAAAAGGAAAAATGTTACTGGGTATGTGTCTGTGTGTCTGATGAGTTTCAGTTTGCAGACACAAAGGAAATTGCTTTAAGTTATTGGCAGTCACAAGGAATAAGCTTAGTCATAATTTATTTACACTCAATTAATTTAGTTCTTCCCTTCAACTGGTTCGTACTGATTTTTACACATACAATTTTTCATTACAAAAGACGAACGAGATGATTAAAGGAAATAATATCAGGAAAATTTTGTGCAAAATTATGCTCATTCTCATTCTACTGACCCAACATTTTTTTGTATGGGTGCGTCACTTCAGCATTTTCTAACCATCAGATTTTAAAACAGTAGGAGATTAATTTGAGCACGAGGTTTAATAAAGAGGAACTTTGGAAAAAGTTACCTTTAAAAAAATCCTTTGGTAAAACGTACCTTCTATAAAAAGTACTCTTTCTTAAAAGTACCTTTAATAAAAAGTACCTTTTATAAAAATTACCTTTAATAAAAAGTAAATTTTATAACAAGTACATTTTATAAAAAGTACTTTTTTAAAAAAAGGTAAGTTTTTGTAAAAAGTACTCCTTCTAAAAAGTACTTTGTAAAATATATTAAGTAAAACATGTAATTTTTTAAAAGTATGTATCTTTTATAAAAAAAATAGTTTTTGCAAAAAAATACCTTTACTTTTTTTTACAAGTTGCTTTTTACAATAACTACTTTTTGCACGAGTCATAATAATATTTTATTGAATGTACCTTTCATGAAAAGTACTTTTTTTTAAATCTCCTTTAATAAAAAGCAGCTTTTATAAAACGTGTTTTTGTAAAAAGCTCCTTTTACCAAAGCTACATTTTATAAAATGTACTTTTTATAAAAGGCGATTTTTATAAAATGTGCTTTTTGTAAAAATTGCAGGAGTTACTTTTATAAAAAAGGACCTTTTTAAAAAAAAGTATTTTTCACTAAAAGTACCTTTTATAAAGAGCATTCAACACTTTAAAATGTACAACTTTTTATAAAAAGTGTCTTACAAAAGTACTATTTATAATAATTAAATTTGATAAGAAGTACGTTTAATAAAAAGTGCATTTTATAAAAAATACCATTTATAAAACACTTTTTTTTAAAGTACATTTTATAAAAGTAACATTTTTATTAAGTACTTTTTTATGAGAACCTCCTTTTTGTATATAATACATAAATACTTTTCACAAAAAGTAAGTTTTACAAAAAGTACCTTTTGTAAAAGCTCCATTTTACAAGAAGCACATTTTTTATAAGTTCATGATATAAAAAAAGTACCCAAGTGTATTTTTTGTTTTAATTTAAAATTATATTTGTGATCTAGGGAATACTGATATGAGCATCATACTAATATCTCACTGTCTCTCGTTTCAAAAAAGATTTGCAAAAGCGCTTAATTTAATAACTTACCAATTGCTGTTATGCCACAAGCCCAAATATCACATAATTGATTATAACCACCCTTTCGTTCAACGGCAGCTACTTCGGGAGCCATCCAATATGGTGTGCCTACAATTGAAAATAAATAGCACACAATTAGAAAAAAATTCTCACCATAACCGTCGAATTGAATTAAATATTTACATACATACAAAAAATAAAATAAAAATAAAATAAAAACAAAGCAATAACCTTGTGTATAATTTAACGAATTTTGAAAAAATATTAAATATTAAAAAATTAAACTGCATTTATATAATATAATATTTATGAAAACAAAACCATGAAAAAATTCAACTAATTTCCAACCAAATGTAAAACAGCTTAATTTAATTATATTTTCCCAAAAAATATAGATAATTGATTTTTTTTAAATGTAAAGCATACGATTAGGCGTAAACAACAGTAAAATTATAATGTAATTAAAGTTATTTAAGTCTGTGATTTAAAATAACAAAAACAACATGAATAATATTAGTTTAAAATTAAATATTAAATGCAGTTTATCTCCTCATTCCATTTAGTTGCACATGAACACCTGCGACACCTTAAAATCCTTGTCTAATACAATACGAGTATAGAAGAGTCTTTTACTATTTATAGTTAATTGATAAAATGCCGTCGCTGCCACTTATACACCCACAGACTCAGTACGAAAACCATACACACACGTAAATCTAAACAAAGAATATGTCTATCTCTCTCTCTCTTACTCTGGCAATGGCTGAATTATGCATTCTATATGTAAGTGTGGATGTGTGAGTATACATGTCTTGTTAAGCTGTCAATGTTTGTCATTGTTAGTGTTTTCTCTTTATTTGTTTGTTTGGTTGAATTTGTGTGCTTAGAATAACGTAAATTAAATCAAAATTTTTTTCATAATGAAAATTTATGCATAAATTATGAAAAGGGAAGGTAACTTATCTTTAAAGAAGCAATTTACATTTAAGTCTTATTTGTTATACAAGTGTAAGATTAAGAATTTAAGTTTATAGTATTAAACAATTTAAAAATATGTATTTATTTATATACTACATATCGTTACCTTAATATAGAAAAACCCCAACTCACTATTTTTTTGAAATGGAGTTTTTTATATTCCGATAGAAGAACATCTAATGTATCGATTTAAAAAAAAAAAAATAAAAAGTAAGGGCCTTTCTTTCCAACGACAAACAAATACCTATTTCGAAGACCTCGTCTAATCTTACTGCTTGAAAGGGATAAAAAAATTGGAGAAACGCTAGACAAAGTGTATAGGGCTCAAAGGCCACTAGGTTGAAAAATTAAAGGATTCACTACCAAAAATTCACGGATTTATTGAGTTGCCATTTATAATATTATCGAGAAATATATATTTATGGTCTAATTCATAAAAAAATAGTTTAGGTTATTACAGGTTTATTTGACAAATTTCCCATAGAAATATGTCAAATAAGCGCTTAATAAACCTGAAATATTTCTTATGAATAAGGCAGTTAATAATTAAATCTTTTAATTAACTAAGGTAGGTAATTAATTAAATTCAATTTGGTTTAATTTGTTTTGGTTTAAATTATTCTTATATTGAAATAGACATAAATATGCAGTTATATAACATGCATATGCATGCTCATACACACTTACATATATGTATGATAATATAAACACAAGCTTTGTTTTTTTTTTCTATACAATGCAAATAATCACAGTAACGATTTGATTTTTTAAGATTTTGCTGTTCTACAATTATGTACTTCTTTCTTTTTACATGTATGATCCCTTCATTTGAGCAAAAAAAAAAATCCAGTAATGTTTTGATTCTCTTCAAGCAAAACATGAGTTGATTCCCTTGAAATTTTTGTTTGCTTCCATTTCATTTGTTTTGCTTTGTACTTTAGCAATACTGTGCGTGTGTTCATTGTTACAATTTTCTGTGAATTGAGAAACAAATCATTTAATGCAGATCTCAATATATACGAATACACACTATGGCAGCAAGTTGCCTGTTGTGAGACCATTAAACTGAATCAATGCAAAATTTATTCCGATGTTGTTTGTCAATGTTTATAATATAAAAAATACATCAGGTTGCATCAGGTTAAATAGGTGAACTAGCTTTTTGTTGCGGTATATTCTATTTCAATTTAAAAAAATCATCTCTTTGTTTTCATAATTTTTTCCAATCCTTCTATTAGACCAAGGGGCAAATTACGCACGGCATTCGATACGGTTCGAAATTTAAAAATATTTCTATATAAACTCTATTAAAATATTTCGCAACTTGGTTCGATAACGAGTGCCGCAATTTGCCCCCGAGTATATAAATAAATATACATACATAAAAGGCTTATATAGAAATATCAGAATACATTAAGAAAACATTGCAGAAATTTTCTGTTCTATTCTCTTATCAAATTATTTACCTTTCCATTATTTGCTCGTGCACATCTTCTGTCAATGCATAACAAATCTCAAACACAATTTCAATTACCAACTTCAATGCTAACTTTCAAGTGAATGATATACAATACAAAACCACAATTCTAAGTAAATAATACTTTAGAAGCAAAAAAAAAAAACATCTTACAAATTCCCACAGCTCTTTAACATAAAATGACAACTCCCCTGCATACTCATGGTTTGTACATTATCAACCATTTGCTCAACAAATCACTGAATAATGATACATTTTTCCATTTATCGCTTGTCTTTTGGTTGAACTAACATCACTATGGTTCTTTATTTCTATGTTGCCATAACGAATTTCGCACCAAACTCTTTTTTTTACTAAATTAAGATTCTTATCGCACGAATGCCCACCCACTCGCTCGTATACACTTACAGCCACGTCTTGGTTTGGGGAAATTGAAAAGGAAAATCGTTTTGTTTTTTAAATTATTTAAAGTAAAATAGGATGTGCTCCCTATTTAACTTTTCTATTTCCTTATTGAGTTTCTTGTTGTTAAACACGTAGTCATCATATATTTATACAAATAACTGGGATAGATTAAAAGTGCTTTAGAGAATTTCATTAGTTATTTTCTTTAGAATATTCTAAGCATTTAGAAAATAGCGGAGGCAAAGCAAAAGATTTGGTTGTACTAAAGCCACTTTGAATAAACTTTTTATCAAAATTTTGGTTTGAGCAGACTTAAGTGCCCCGGAGACGATCAAACAAAATCATCAATCACATACGGCTTGTGATATCACAGCCGTGTTTTTTCGACTACAAACACACTTTGCACAAATGACACTCATTTGATTTGTGTTATTTGTGACGTCATGGAGATGGGAAAAAAAATTATTTTGAATTTTATGGAATATTCTAAAATTTTTATGCCAAGATTTCATCGAGATTTTGATTTGTATTTCCAAAAAATTCACGTTTTTGAAACAATTAAGGTTTGGAACTTTATGAAAATTTATTCGTAAGAAGAGAACCAGTCACCAGTAAAAATGTATACTGCCTTCAATGGAGCAGCCATTGATACGAAGGGACTGTTTTTAAGGAATACGGTAAAACTAAACTTTGTCAATGAGTTTTTCTATCTGAATACGAAAAATAAAAAGTTGAAAAACGAATTGAAAATATTTTCCAAAAATTGTTTTTAACATCTTTTCAGACCTTCCTCGTACATTAGTCCTTCCTCGTAAAATCTTGGTGTAGCTTTCTGTTTTGTTTTGTTTCGTTCTCTTCTGTTTCAGTTTCAATTGTCTATTTATTTTGTCATATCATGTCATATTGTTGTTGTTTGATACTCCTTTTGCAATTGTTGTTGGTTGTTTGGTAAATCCCAACGAACATTGTGGCAATTTTTTAGAAATAACCTGATTCTACGGTTTATATATAAAAGTAATTCTGGGGTTTTCTTACACTTATGGTCAAAGTTTTCGATATTGATATTTATATTCCCTTGCTTCTCTAAAGGAGGTCTACTTAAAATTTAAAAATTTTCTGTAGATGCTCGAAAACTGTTTTTTTTTATATTCCCTTGTATCAAAAAAAAGACAAGAACTATATTTTTGGCGAAAGAGTGGAGAATAAGGTGTAAGATTTTTACAGTGGGTAGATATGACCTCTGTAAATCGTTTCCTTGGAAAAAGTGAAAATTGCAAGTGCAAGGAACAAGTGCGATATGTTTTCGCGCATGAATGCTTCCTGATTCCATGTTAGTCTTAGTCTGCTTAAGAAACTCATCAGTAGACTTCAACAAAAAATTTTTGTTTAAACTAGTGTTATTGAGAATTACGCACGCAAACATAATAAGCCTAAACATTTCAAATAAAAATCTTTACAAATCAAACATCTTTATTCGATTTTGAATACATTTTTAATTATTCACAACTTTTTAACGCTGTTATTCAAAAAATTCAAAGAAATAATTTCAAAAACTTGACATTTGAGAAAAACTTTCGCCTCATATGAATTCCACTTCAACTACACATGTTTACTGGGATGCATATTCATATATGTGCATTTATGTGTGTGTGTGTGTGTGTGCTTAAGTGTGCAAAACATCATGTTGTCATGTCAATGCAATAATTGTAAATAAAAAGAAATATTTGTAAATGCATATATGTATGTGAGTGTGTTGGATTTACAATTACAATGAAAGCAAGAAAATAGCTTGGAGAATTACTTCTCAACATAACATGACATAGAGACTGATTCATTTCATGCTCAACTTTTTTCTATTCTTCTTCTTCATTTGTTTGTATTACATACATATTGAATGGGGAAAGAAAACATAAGGAAGCAAAGAAACACACCATAGTTTTTTTTTAAATAAATTCAACCTTTAACACAGTTTTTTCACCCCGTTTGCTGTTGTTGTTGTTGTTGAAAAGGTAACATTTGAAATTGTGTTTTTCTTATCTTGAGGCTACCAGAAATTACCAACAAAAAACAAAAACTAAATGAAAAACTAGGAAGAATATTAAAATGTTTGAGAAATTAGAAATAAGGAAAATTGAGAACTGCTTTAAAATATTATTATAAAAGTAATATGAAATATTAATAATAAACAGGCTAAAAAGGTGAAGGAATTGATAAAGGTTAATTCAATTCATGAGAAAGGTACGTCTCTCTGACTTATAAATAAACCAGGGGGCAGGCAAATTACGGCACTCGATGTTGATCGAAATTATAAAATATTTCTATATATACTTCATTGAAACATTTTAAAATTTCGTTCGATATCGAGTGCCGTAATTTGCCCCCATATTTTTCTTATCAGTTTGCATTTGAGATGGGCGTGTGTTGAATTTTTCCAACACGACACGAACACGAATGCCAAGATGTCCAACACGTACGAAACACGCACGCGAAATTTTTTCAAAACACGAAACTGCACAACACGCACGAAATCAAATTGAATAGCAAAAAAATCATTTTTTTATATTCACATAAATACAAACTTTTGTTAAATTTCAGAACTAAGCTTAAGAGACAAAGAAGTTTTATGGCTTTGCGTGTTTGACGACATATTTTAACACCAAAAATCGTTTTGTCTTTATCGTGTCAATTTTGCTCAACACGATACGACCCAAATACGCACGAACTCAGATTTTCTGTCACCAGCACTTCGTGCTGAGTC
This sequence comes from Nowickia ferox, assembly GCA_936439885.1. Classification (NCBI taxonomy): domain Eukaryota; kingdom Metazoa; phylum Arthropoda; class Insecta; order Diptera; family Tachinidae; genus Nowickia; species Nowickia ferox. The sequence goes on along the minus strand of OW387027.1, from coordinate 8,129,939 downwards.
GTGCGTGTTCGTGTCACGAAAAAAAAACACGACACGCGCCCATCTCTAGTTTGTATATACACACATGTATATACATATGTTTGTATGTATGGATGCATATGTGAAAGGATTATTAAAATCATTAAAGAAAACTGAATTCAGAAAAACACAAAAATATTTAATGGACAAAAATGGAGAACACAAAAAGATTTCACTCTGAAATTTTATATTATAAAAAAAAATTTAAGCTCGCCTTTTTTATAAACTAAAAACAAGTAAATACTAAACAACAACAGGAAAAATATGGTCAATTTATTTTTTTTGAGACTTTTTAACTTATTATATTTGTGTACGTAATTCTCAATTAAATTTTCTTACAGAAAAGTTTTTTTTTTGTTTTTCTCAATAATTTTTATATTGAAGTCTACTTGTCTAGACAAGTTTCTTAAGCAGAGACGAGATGTGTTTAGACCTTGCTTAACCAACAATAAACAAAAATTCTTGATATTAATACATAAAAGACTTAAGGTCGTCTGTAAAATAAGTATATGCATGTGTTAAAAAATTTAAATAATACTATTATGTGTATTTCTTTAAAAGTCATTATTCTCTTTGCCTGAATTTGAACCATTATTATTTAGTCTTTGATGACATTCTTCCCTTTTAAATATCAGACATAGTAAAAGCGAATTTATATAAATGACTAACAAATACTTTTGTCTATCGGTGCGATTGCTTCTAGTTCTTTGCATACGTCTGTCTATACGTCTATTAAGTCTACTCATTCAATTCATGTTCATTCATGTTATCGTTGCCAGTTATACAACAAAAAAGGATCTTTTCTTTTTAAAGCGTAGACACACATACATAGATTTTTATATATAAAAAAAGAAATGTATGTGCCCAAGCAGGCAAACTGAAAATTCTTTTTAATATCAGTCGTAATTCAAGTATTGATGGAGAAGTCAAAATTGCCTCTTCAGCACACTTTTATTAAAGAAAAGTTGACTATGTCATACACAGAACAGTCTGCTTATGGAAATTTTGACGAAGACATACACAGCAGAATTTTCTTAGAGATAAATTAACTGTATCGTATACAGTTTATATTTTCTTATTGACAAGTTGACTGTGCCAGACACAGCACTCTTTTTTTATAGAAAAGTTGACAAATTGCACAAAGAGAGGTGTCGCTAACAAAAGGTGAAGTTGATTTGTTTGTTTGTTTCCAGTCCAGGAGTCTCCTCCAATATTTTTTCTCCACATCTCCTACAAATTTCTAAAAAAAAAATTACCCAAAGTCCATTTAAGGGTTGCGTACAAAAGAGTGAAAAGGATCCCTAATTTTTTTCACTACGATGTCCGTCCGTCTGTATGTCTGTCCGTAACAGGCGGCTGCTTTCTCGAGAACCGTAAGAGCTACGGACTTGAAATGTTCACAGAATATGTAAAACTTTGACAGCTACAACAACAACAATTACATATATGACAGTTAAAAATTAAAAGGTGTTCTAAAGCGATCAATGAAACACTCACATACATACATACGTACATACATACATATATACATACATACATAGATAGGTTGATAAGCACAATACTCTTCTTTACGTCGCGCAGTCGGGGAAAAAGCGCTTAAATGAAAAATATCACCAAAAATTAAATAAATCGCTCAAATGCAACAAAAAAGTCACGAAAAGTAAAATAACTAAAAAAAATTGCAATAAGCCAAAAAAAATTTCCAAACAAAATAAGTACCAAGACTAAAAATAACCGAAAAAAAATCGCCAAACACCGAAAAAAATCGCCAAAACTTGAAAACGCCAAAATTTAAATAAATTGACAAAACTAAAAAAATCGCCATACTAAAAAAATCGCTAAAACTAAAATATATTGCCTAAAAAATGCCGAAACTAAAGAAAACTCCAAACTTTAAAGAACGCTAAAACTAAGAAAAATCGAAAAAAATCTATAAAAAGGTTTACCGGATATTTGATCTTTTTTTAAAAAACGTCTACATCAGGTAATACATTCGATTATATAGGCTTAAGTTTGTATAGTATTACATATCGATGGCCTCAAGTAGAAAACCCCTAACTCGTATTTTTTACGAAATTGAGTTTTCAGTGATTCCAATACATTTCACACAAATACAAATGGTCACAAAAATTTATTGCAATAGTGTAAAAAATAACGCTTTTACAAGCAGTTGCACTGTTTCTATTGTGTTTTTATCGTCTACTATAAAGCTACAATTATTTTCTGCAATAAGAAGATTTTATGATTTTCGACTACATATTGGACGTTAATTCCCCTAAGATTTTTTTCATCTCCAACAAATACTAAAATAAAAATAGCCAAAATCTAAATTACGACTGTGGGTTAAGGTATTGACTTTGCGTGTCATTGGAATTGTTAAATGTTATATCGCAATAAAGGATGCAGAGACAAGGAATTCTGTGTAAATTTTCTGTTGCATGAGGAAAAAACAAAATTTTTACTTTTTAAAAGAGGTTTTTATTTGCTAAAATTAAATTTCAAAAATTTATCTTCACGCACATTTGATAATTCCCCTTGAATTACGTTCCTTATTTTTGCGAATACGAGTGCACATATTCACCTCTTAGAGTTTGCTATAAATTGCAACCTCGTGTTATATGGTTTGTAAAATATGACGAGGAGGAATGAGGAAATGTATTTTATATGAAGAGTCACGTTTTCTTTGACAACAGGACATTTCAAGCTTAGAAGACAAATTTTTATTACTTATTTAAAATATTTCAAATAAATTTGAACAAATGGCAACAAACTTTAATAAATTATTCAGATTTTAATATAATCTCAAGTGTAAGACAAACGCGAAAGGCAAAAGAGCCGAGACATATGTAGCTTTTGTTCTGTTGTTCTATTGATGATGCTATTTGCATTTATTTTGAGCCATTACACTCTCATCTTTAGATGGAGTATAACAAACTACCTTTATTAAGAAGATTCAATTTTTTATTTAACTTTTTTCTTACCGCCATCGTATATTTCTGACGTTTTAAAAGTGTGTGTGTGCGTGTGTGTGTGTGTGTTACAATGCGAAGAAAATTAAATGAAATGAAAGTTCACTGGTTTATTAAGTAGTACTTTCTGCCACTTGCTTTTGTTGCTGTTTGTTATTGTAGCAATTGTCTCTGTTTATTTGCAAACATTTTCCACTCCTACACAAATATGTACATGCAGATATATGTACGTGCACACACTCAGTCGTCACTGTCTCTTTCTAACAATTATGTACCAAGCCACACACACAATTCAGTTTTTTTCTTTTCTGGGAAAAAGGAATGAAAAAAAACCTTATTAGGTTAGTAGTATGAGAGTACGAATGTTGTAAGCTTTACATGTTTGTTCTTATTTTAGTTTTGCGTCTTTGAGTTCTTCTTTTTTTTTTCTTTTGTCAAACGAACGAGTGGGTTCATGGGTTCGACTGTGTAATTTACTTTATGAAGCTCTTTAATTTCGATTTGTATGTCTTTTTGTGTGTTATGCTTTTTCAGTTCTCTTTGTGTGTTAGAGTACAAGGAAAACATAAACAATGTCTTCAATTTACCCAAATGCGTGTGATTTGCTTTCCTCTTTCCTTTTTATGTTATAAAATTCAAGTAATTTTTGTTTGCTTTCTTTGTTTTTTGTAAATGATGATTTTTGTTACAATAAATGCTGTCACTAACATGCAATTACTAGTGTAAAGAATTCTTATGAAAATTGTGTCATAAATTCTGTGAGAAAAAAAGGAGTTTCATATTAACATGAAGGCACACACGTATTGCTTTTCATTAACTATGTATGAGTCTGGCAAAGTAGCTAATTCAATATGTCATCGCTAATGTATCACATAATCGTCATAGAATTATTACGAATAGATAATAATTTAGACCCCTAAATACATCATTATGTCTGGTAATAACAGAATATGAAGAAATCTAGTTCGTAACTGAAGTTTTTGTTTCCTTGATTTTTATTTAAAAACAATTGTTTAAATTCGGTTTGACAAGACAATTTTTCAAATAAAATCTTTTAAAAAAATTCATAAAATTTGTTTTTGTTTAAAGAAATTTTGATTAAGCAATAAAGCAAGCAAGCCTCAGAAAATTAACTACAATTACGTACGATAGTATTTTAATTGTAAAATTATACTGCAACATTTCCTTCTGTCTTCAGTGCTTTGACATTTGAAAATATTTGGCTATGAAATGACTAAGACAAATGGAATAAAGAAGGTATGAAGTATACTTTTAACCACATGCTTCTACGAATGTCCGGAATAGGAATATTTCACAGAAGAAAAAAACAAATTCTCTTGAAATAGGACGTTAAATTATTACAGAATATTTTTTAAAGCATTAAGTATACACTACAATAAACTTAGGTTTATTCATTTTAAACGCACAAATTTATTATTTTTTTTAGCTTACAATAAAGCAAGTATATGTATATCAGTGGGAATACCTCATACGTACAACAGACATACATCCGCACATACATATATACTCACATACATGTATAGATGGCTGTTTGACCGATTAAATTAATAAATGTGCGCGTCAAGTGATGAAAACAAATAAACATACGAGCCAACATATTTGTCATTTATTATGAAATAAAAAGCAAGTCATTAACAACAGCATTCATTCACTTAACTTGTAGCCTTCTCTACGACTTGGTGTAGTACACACGCACATTTCTGTAATCACGCACAAGCACGTACACACATTTATGATGCCCCATACACTTGAAAAATAAATGCACATGTGTTAGTATTTTTTAATGTGTACGTGATTATACAAAAAAAAAATATAAGAAAAGAGTGGAGCCTAAGCACACAATAGCAGGACTCAGTATATTAAATTAAAATTATTTATTAAAACTAAAACTTCATAATTTTGTTTGCTCCAAATTAAACTTGGAATATATTCATAAAAATATATTTGGTTTATAGTAGGGTTATAAAAAAAATTTCAAATTTTATAAAAGCAAAAAAAATTTTTTTTAATGTCTAATCAGAATATAAATTACTCGTTGCATGATTTTACTTTCTCCAAGGCAAAAGAGAGAAGTGAATCGTCTAGAGGCAACAAAACATAAACTTTTAAGAAATTTGGTAACACTGATTCCACCTCTAAGCAACAGTCAAAGTTGCTAGAAATCTTACTCAAAATCAATAAAAAAACGGAATTTTGAAATTTCTTTAGTTTACAGCTCTCATCAAATTGGAACACACCTAATATCCATAAACACATAATTAAGAAAGCAGGCATTTTTTATGATGCTGCATCAAAAATGATAATTTCACTGACACCCATTTAAGGTTGTTGCAGTAATTTACGAAAATAGCTGGGGATGGTGCAATAATTAAGAATTATATTTGTTTTTTTTTTTTTTTTACAATTACACTGTACAACAACAAACTTTTTCCAAAACGAAAAGGTTCTAACGATTAATTCTGACAGACGAAAAAAAATATATATAAATTTTCTAACCGGGATTTTCGCACTTTGACCATATTATTGAAGCTACATAAGTCTGTCGAATTGGTTGTCATTTATTCACAATGTTTTGTTAAATTACCGCTAACGAATATAGCGTTCAATACCATGTGGAAATGATAAAATTGTTTTATCGAAATGGAAGTTCAGTTTTACGGTACCGAGTGCTATAGGTTAATGATAACTAACTTCATTTTGGCCACAATCGGATGATATGGACACCAACCATATGTGGTTTCAATAGGACGGTGCACAATGCCAATTTGAACTTTTTATTTGAAGCCAATATTTACATAGAAACAAGTAAACTACAAACCGCCTGAAGAAATTTAAAACAAAGCAAGCAATATTTATATCAATGACAACAACACCCAATGAGTTTGCACCTCAAGCATTTTAAACCAAAAAAGCTAAACAAAAACTAAAAAAATAAAAATAATAGTTGAAAAACAACTAACCACAACATTGGAAGCTCTAGAACAATGACGCGTGTCATTTTATGCTTTATTATTTTTGATGAAATTTTTATTTTGTTTTATTTTATTTATTTAGCAAAAATAGCAATAAAATAATATAATATTAATTAAGTCCATTAAATGGGTTGTATTTTTTTCTGCCTGTGCAAACAGCGATTGAGTGACATAATTTTTGTTGTTGTCGCCATTAATTCTCAACAAACTAAAACCATAAATATGTGGTCAACCACTGCGTATGAGTGATGGAGGAATAAAATTTTATATGACAAAAGCTAAATATCACTCATACGCACATGGTGGTCTGATTGACATCACAATTGAATTGGAAAAATGGTTTCTACATGGTTCTGTGCTAAACTAATTAAATTTGTATAATAAATAAAGCGTGCTAAAATTGAAAAGAACAATGGGAAGGAAACATGTGAAAGAAACACTTGGGATAAAGTGAAAATAAATTAACACTAGATAATGAAATAAACACCATATTAATACAAAAACGTTTGCTTTAATATTATTATATTTATTTATTGTTTGCTGTAGAAGAAGAAATGTAATGGTATAAGAGTTGAAGAAATTTTGAGATTCTGTGTGAAGTTTGGTAGATAATAAAACAAAAAAAACCAACAATAAAATAATCACAAAACGAAAAAAATGAGAACAATTGCGACATTTAGTTTTGTATTCTATTTTATACGTAAGCAGTTCGAAAAGAAAGCATTGTTTTCAAACAAAGTTTATTTTTAAGTAGAAATTTTGTTAAAAATTAGTTTTCATTATTAAAAATGTTCATAAAAAATATATAAAATGTTTTCACTTTTTGAAGGATTAAATTTATTATATGAACTAGATTCAAGTTTACCTAAAGGTGTTGAAATCTTCTAAGCAGTGATTTGACATTTAAATAAATTAAAACACTCCACCTCCTGCTCTTTTTAATTGAATAATAAAATACAAAATAAGTCTACGTTTTATTAATCTTTCGTATCATTACACTAAAGAGCTGGTGTTAATTTTTTAATTTCCATCATTATCATAAAATCTTATTTTTATGTTCTATTACATTAACTGAACTAAAACCCTTTTTAATGTCACATCAAAGAGCCTTAAAAAAATGTTCAATTATTTATTGTTGGTGTTGTTAATAAATGTGTCTACATTTTTTTTTCAATACAAATACAATTAAAAAAATAATGTTTGAGTGGTCTAAACGCTGTCTTTTTTAATATTTAAAAACAATAACGACTGAGTGGTTTGCCCAAACGCTGTCTAGTCTATTTTTTTTTTTTTTTTTGTTAAAAAAATATTTAAAAACAATAACGTTTCGAGTGGTAAGAACGCTAGAAAATCATTTAAAATCAATCCCCAAATACATTAAAAAATAATCTACCTTAAGTATACATATATTCTCTTTATTTTTTTCAGTATTTTTGTTTTGTTTGTTTTTGGATTAATAAATATATTTTATGTTTAAAGAGGCTTACCTACATATATGTATGTATAAAAAAATTATTAAAAAATATACAAGAGCATTTTGTACAATCAAAATCCCATAAACTCTAACGTAAAATTGTATATTACAGCTTAACATGGCCAACAGGTTTATTTAACAATTTGGTTGTTATTTTGTAGCTTCAAAGGCTACAACAAATTTATAATAAGAACATTAAATTTTAAATTTAATTTAATGGCTTTATAGAGAAACATTTTTAAATAAGATATGTTCATTTATGATTTTTTAGAAAAATTTAATTTTTGTTTTAATTTAAGTAAAGTCTATCAAAAGCCTATATTTCTATGAATTCCAGTGGTAGCTATACATATGTATGTATGTATGTGTATATAGCATTTCTCCATTAGTCAAGATAACAAATTGGTTATAATGTCTATACAGTGTGCCATACTTTAACAGTAACAAATATTTACTGAAACAAAATTTTATTAAAAAAACAAAAACTTACATATTTGTATTTGAAAATTTTTTGGGAATAATTTATTCACTGAAGTATTTTACAACGAATTTGCTTCGCATGCCCCCGTGTGTTTGATTTGAAATGCAGGAGGCACAGTCACGCGTGATTAGTGCATGGAGCGAGATTTACACATCTCTAAAAAAAACAAATGGGGCGAACAAAAGTTAATAGACACCGAAACTTAAAGAAGAACTGTCGACTACAACCAGCACAAATGTCTACTACAAAAAGAAAAGACAAAAAACACTTATCAAACGGAATAAGATAAACATGCCTAAAAGCATCAACAAACAGTTGTTAAGCAAATAACCTTGAAAACGGGTCAATAGCTCGACATGAAAACTTAAAACACTCACACAAAGAAAGAAGAGATTTCCTAAAGGCTTACAGCACACAAAAATATATTCAAAACAGCAAAAATAAAGTATTTTTACACATTTATTTAGCCTAAATTGAAAAAAATCATTCTTTTATGTAAATTAAAGGCAACGGAAATTTAAACAAAGTTTATACAAATGAAAACCTACTAAAGAAAGCAAAAAAGAAAAGAAAAAAAAAAGAAAAGCACAGCAGCTAAAAAACCGGAAGATGAAGAAATCAAAGTTGTAAGTAAAGTTAACGATCTGTATGGTTCATTAATAATGACAAACAGCGAGAATAAATATGAAAAAATTAAATAATTAGTTTTAATTGCAGCTCAAAATTTACAAATTCTCAGTAGAGAATTTATATAACACAGGCGGATACAAGTGTGTTTATTCAATTACTTTTTATCGATTACCAAAACTTTTTTTTCGATGATCTAATTGAATTATTAAAAAAAAAATTTTTTAGTCGATTACTAATTTTTTTTTACGATTACTCTAATAGTGTTCGAGTTATTTTTATTCGATTACTCGAATAAATTTTTACAAGAATTATCCCAATACATACATATACATATATTTTTTATCGATTATTAAAAAGAGTTTTATTCGATTGCTTTAATAGTAAACGAGTTATTTTAATTCGACTATTCGAATAAATGTTATTGAATTATTCCAAAAAATTAAATCAAATACGAGTTATTTTTAAACGATAACTAGAATAAATTTTTCTTAAGTAATTTGAATATTTTTTAATCGATTACTAAGACTTATTTTATTCTATTATTCTATTATTATTTGAGAAAATTTTATTCCGTTACTCAAAAATTATGTATTGCATTATTCAAAAACATGTTAATCGAATGTTAAGCAATTTTTTATTCGATTACTCTAAAAATATTCGGGTTATTTTCAAATTACTACTCGAAAAACCTTTTATTTGATTAATCCAATACTTTTTAATCGATTAATATACATATGTATTAGATTTTTATTCCAGTACGCTCGAAATATTGGAGTTATGTATTTCTATTCGATTGCTCGAATAAATTTTCATACAATTATTCAATTATTTTTATATCGATTAATAAAAATATTTTTATTCGATTATTCTAATGATGTTCGAATTATTTTTATTTGTTTACTCGAATATATTTTTATAGAAATAGTCGAATATTTTTTAACACTTAACAAACATATTTTTATTCGATTACTTATATAATATTCCATTTTTTTATGCGATTAATCAAATTTTTTTTTTAAGAATCACTCAAATATTTTTTTAATCGATTACTTAATATATTTTTTATTCGATTAATCTAATAACATCTGAGATATTTTTATTCGATTACCCGAAAAAAATTTTATAGGACTATTTAAAATTTTGCAATCGATTACTAAAACCTATTTTACTCCGCTACTAAAAAATATTCGAACTATTCTTATTCGATTGCTCAAATAGTTTTGGTACAAATTTGTTTTAGCTTTTCTTCGAAGAATTTTCAAGAATTTTTGTTTCCTAAAATTAAAAACTTGGTATTTAATTGACAAAAAAAATCAAAATTCTTCCGCTAAACTGCACCGATTTGTGTACATGGAAATCAATTTATCTTTTTAGTATTTTGCAATTGATTTACCTGCATTGAGAATGCATCCGTGGTGGTTATTTTAAGTCACATTTATGCTTAATGTTCTAGTGCAGAATACATAAAACTAAGCAGAACCATATTGTTTAAGTGCTTTTAAAATATTTTTTTTTATATTTTTCAAGAAAAATGTGCAATTACAATAAAATAACGCTATTACAGAAACACTTATGCAGGCGTAAATGTGTAAAAAAAATAAGTGTCTGCTGCAAAACACTTGTATTTTAATATAACACACAACACTAAACGAATACAATAGAATAATAGTGTCGTTGTTATTTTAAGGACATTTTCCATATACATACTACAATATACATCCATATTTTATTTTATTTTTTTTGAAAAAAAAAAAACTGCTTGAAAAACCAGGAGCAGAGAATTTAAAACAAAAAGAAATTTTCAAAATCCACTCAAACGAATGCCACACAAAACCACCAAGTCTAAGGTGTTTCATTTCTTAGAAGTTGCACTTACAGTTGCTGCAGGAAAAGAATTGTGGGAAAATATATGTGAGTTTATTTTTTTTAAATAAAAATGAGTACCTCAAGCGACACTTATAAAAATTATGAAAACATAAAAATAATTATGTATTGTGAAGTTAAGCCAGAAGTTACTTTGTTATTCATTTATTGTAAAGTATTTACGAGGATCACTGCTAGATTTATTTTTGATTGGACCAGCGATGAGATTTAGTCGGAGCAAGACTTGCGGCATGAACGAAAAAGGAGAATTTGATATGAGTTATAAGTGCTGGAAGCTTCATTCGGTTTAAATTTGTGTAAGTAACGGATAAGTTACGAGTTTTCTTCTTTAATGAGTAGACAGCTATCCTCTCAGACAAGGGGCCAATAAGGAAATACTTCAAGAGTTAAATATTAATAGACGGAAGGGAAATAATATAGCACGATAGATATCTTTAGCTTCACTGATTAAATGATTAAAAATATGTAACCGAATAACAAACTATACCAATAACCCAATAAAACATTATTCGAGTACACTAATATAAAATTATCGCAATAACCGAATAATAAATTACTGAAATTACCAAAAATAAATTATTCAAGAAATCGGTCAAACATCAAACAATTAATAGACTCAATTCAAACAGAATTTTGAAACCCTAATTGAATTAACTGCCAGTTCATAGAAGACATGTAAAAATTCTCGGCTGGCTATTTACATTGAAAACAAGAACAAATTTTTAGTGCTTTGTTTTTGTTTTCAATATAAATAGGCAGAAGAGAATTTTTACATGGCTTCTATGAACTCTGGCAGTAAAACTTATTTAACTAATCGATTTTGGTAGAGTAATAAATAATGATTCGAGTAAAAGAACAAAAAACCATGTAAATTATAGAACGAAAAGTTATTCGAAAAATCGAACGAAAAACTAGACGAGTGAGATATAAAAATTTAATACAATGGGCGATAAAAAAATTATTCAAGTTATGGGATAAAAAAATAAATGATAATAATAAAATTAATTAATAGAGTTAACAAATAAAATAGTAATCGAGTAAACAGTAATTGAGTAATCGATTAAGAAATTGATTCAGCACTCGAGTAAAAAACTCTTAGTAATCGACTTGATATGTTATTCGATTAAAATATTATTGGAGTAATCGAGAGTAGAAATTTGTTCGAGTAATCGTATTAAAAATTATTCGAGTAATCGATTGAAAGAAAATATTTTTCGAATGAATGAAAAAGTTTCAAGTCGCAAAATATTTGCTGATATTTTTATTTATTTATTTATTTATTTATTTACTTATTTAATATTTTTAGTATAAGAAATTATTCCAGTAATCGAATAGAAAATTATTCAAAATTTGTTCGAATAGTAGAACAAGTTTTAAGTTTTACGGTCTAATTCATAAACAATATTTAAGGTTTATTACAGTTTTATTTGACAAATTTCCCATAGAAATATGTCAAATAAGCGCTTAATAAACCTGAAATATTTTTTATGAATAAGGCAGTTAATATATTTGACTAAATTTATAAAAAAAGGAACATTATTTTTTCATTCTGTCGATTATTTCCCAGAAATTTTTTTGATGTATTAAATTTTTTAATTGGAAAAAAGGTCATAGAGTAGATAGAGTATTATTATTATGCATGTATGTATATTTAATTTTTTTTCCAAAATTATTTTTTTACTACTTGAGTGCCTCCCCCCATTAAAAAAGCACTATAAAGTTGTGCTTGTTTTCATTAAAAATATAATAGAATTAAAAAAAAAATCATTTTAATCTAAAAGCAAAAATTAAATTATAAATTATCAGAACATAATTAGTAAAATACTAATTAACATTATAAATATGTAATGTAATTTAACTACTACTGGAAAAAACGTAATAAATTTATTTTCAACAGACGCAGAGTGGTCACAGTTGGGGTAAAATTTTAATTTTATTTTAACAATTAATTTTTACAACATCAACTTCAAACTTTTTGAACTTTTAGATTAATACAAGCTAGAGTTTAACTCTTCTATAGTCGTTTTTAACTCAACTCAGTTTGTAGTATTACGAGGCACAAGACAACAACCATTATTTATTGTTATTATTTTTTTAGTTGTGAAGGGCAATGCTAATATAAAAATTGAGTTGAATCTCAAACAAACAAACGGAGTTGAGTTGAGAACGACAACAGAGAATTAAGGTTTGCAGCCCAGTAGCTGGTGGGTTGAAGTCTACTGATGAGTACCAAAAGCGGGAACGAAATGCATATAGAAAATTGCTTAACTATAAAAACAAGCTAAATTTTCAAATTAAATATTAAAAATCTTGCGTTTCAAGTTCGAAACAGGAAAGGTGAAATGGTAATTTAAAAACATTCAAATAAAAATATTGAAAAATGTTTCGGGGTCTACTTTGCAGCAAATATATATTTTTCGCTTTAATTTTTTATATTAAGGCCCTTTTAAAGTAACGCCTTAATATATGTTAAGCTAATATTTTAGAATTAGAATTTAGCAAACCCAAAATGTTACGTATTGGGAAAAGTGAATTTTTGTTTACTTCTCTGCCACCAAGTCTCTGCCAGACCTGGGCGTCCACACTGTAATTGAAATTGAAGGAAAATTCTATTAACATACAAATTCGAAAGCATTTATTTTTTAGTTTTGTATCACAGAGTAGACTGGCAGGCAGTCCCCTTGTATTTCTACGGGATTTGTAAAAATTTATATGACATGGTATGTGCTGGCGGTGGTAAAAGAATTTCAGATAAAACTTTTAGTTTACCTATTCAGTTTAAAATTCATGGTATCGTAATAATCTGACTGCAATTAAAGCTGCTTATTATAACAAATAAACTACAAAAATTTAAATATGATTATCAAAAGAGCTTAATATAAAATAATAGATGGAAAATATTAAATATTTTCAGCAAAAAAAAAAGAGAACCAAAAAAAAACATGTAAACATTAATGTTCCATAATACACTTCAGCAGCATCAATTTCGTGTTGCATTATGAGGTTAATTTTTTATTGCAGTTTCGTTTTTTTTTTTAGATAGAAAATGCCGCACTTAATTAAGCAAAGATGTAATGGAATTTATGCACAATTATGAATGCTTTAAGAGAATAATAAGGCTCAAGAATTAACTTTCAGAAAAATCTCAACTATGGTAATACACATGGTAGGATTTTGGTGTCAGAAACCCCATTCTTTTACCACTCAATTTTAAAAAATTTAAATGATGCAGTTTTGTTGCGAAATGTGCATTTATGGTTTTTTTAGAAAAATTTTATTTTATTTTTGAAAAATTTGAGTAAAATCCAGGCAAGGGTTGTAAATAAGAAATTACTTATATGTATTTAACACAACTTGATTTAAATATATTTAAAAATTTTTAAAAATTTTCCATAAATAAGTATAAATTGAAGTCTTTAGTCTTTTCCGGTAAAACTCGTTTTTTGGAGTTATGACGTTGTGCAAGTAAATGAGCGTCACATATCGTACCCCTAAATGTATCACCTGTTATTTAGACTTCCCCTTTTTTCACTAACAACATGAAACTATTTTCATTCTATGTACACAATAATTTATATGGCAGCAAAAAATTATTTTTATCAGGCAACATAGTTTATCCTGTTTTTGTGTTTGTTTTTAGCTGCATATTTTAAATTGTAAGCAAACTTTTTGTTCTATTTCGTGGTCATTTGTTTAAGTTTTAGCTGTTGAAAATAAATATAATTGTTTAAAAAAATGTTTGTGGAAATACTTTTGTACAGAGGGGAAAATATAAACGTGATAAATAAATTAAAACTATGTTTATATTTTGTTTTTCTTTTGTCTTTTATCTTTTATTTTTGCCAGCCATGTTATTCACAAGCACTTCATATAATATACAGCAGTATAAAACTCGTTTACAGTGATCCTTGTGAGCAGTAAATCTAGAGCAAATAATTAATTGTATGTATGTATTTTAATAAAATTCAATTGTTTTCAGTTTTTTGTTTTAGCTAAAATCAAAAATGTTTTGGGTTGAAGTCTACTGATGAATTCCAAAAAGCGGGAACGAAATGCATATAGACAATCGCTTAACCATAAAAACAAGCAAAATTTTCAAATTTTTTTTTTTAATATAAGTTACGATTTCTTTTTTAAAATTTGTATCTGTCTGTCTGTCTGTCGAAAAACCATAACAAATTTTTATAAAATGTACACTTATGGCCTGTTTCACGATATCGAAAGAAAACTTTCAACTGAAAATTTGTATTGAAAACTTGTTTTTGTTTTCAATATAGATTGTACGTCCAAAGTTTTCTGTCGATATCGTGAAACAGGCACTTAAGTTTTGTTTTTTGTTGTCGACAACTGATATTTCATAGTTTGTAGCCTTAAGCCGCCATTGTCGTTCCATCTGAACTATATTTGGTTGTTTAAAGATTGATTTAACTTATATATTGGTATTAGCATTCACAGGTTAAATAACGGTTGATTTTGTGGTTGACTTGTGCCATAAAATGTTCAAGTAAAAACTTGTTATGATTCCCAATACTAGAAAATAATTGGGTTGTGTGACAGTTGCAAAAGGCAAAGCAGTCATAAGGCTTCTCTAACCCTATAAATTGGCTTATTGTAGCCATATTAGCTACTGATAAGTTTTAAATTTTTTTTCCAATCGCTGAGTAGAAAGTGATAAGGTTCAAAATAAAAAAATAAGGAATTCATTCAAACAAATGTTTGAATTTTTTAGATTTTAGTAGTGGGTTATTAAAACATTTTAAGTTCTGATCTCTTTAGTTTCAAATATCGAGAGCCTACTGTAGACTATTCGTTACAAGAAAATATTTTGCTTCTAGAAAAAATCCTTAAAAAAAGTTAAATTATTTTTTTTCCTAGTGCCCATTTTTTTTAATTTGTATTGACTTGACGACGACAGGTAATTACAAAATAAGTGGAGTGCCTAATTCCAAACCTGAGGGCAAATTACTGCATTCGGCGCCGATACAAATTTATAAATATTTCCATATGAACTCTATTGGAATATTTTGTAATATCGTTCCATATCGAGTACTGCAACTTGCTCACTGGGTTTTCCTCAGCACAATGGGCTACAACCGCAATATTTATAGGTTTTCTTGAGAGACGTGCACGAGTTAAATTCTTCACAGTTAACTAACTTGTCCCAACAGTTGAAAATTGTCCACCAGTTTTACAATTGCTGGCCAAGAAGGTGCTTCGGAGCCATTCACATATTACGTAATGCTATTTTCGGAGTACTTATATACCAATCCCCCGCTTTATAAAAAGTTTTCAGTATACATTTTCTAAACCGTAACAAATCCTTAAACCTCTCCCCCTTCCCCCTGCAGTAACCCAAAATTCAAGAATTATTTCCTTTTACTATTCATTCGCACCAAATGTGTGTCACATAATTACAGCAATAACAACCATTGATTACGAAAGACTCATTATTCATGTTCAAGTTTTCACGCCTTGTGTTTTTTTTTACCAACTTCTTATTAATAAACAATTATTATACTCGAAACTGATGGTTTACTTATTAAATTTCACTTATGCCACACTTTCACAAAACTGTGCTGTGGCTGGTCTGCATTAAGAATTCCCCCACAACGCGCCTGACCATTGAAATATCCTTAACGTGTTCATTATATAATTTACAAAGCAAAAAAAAAAAAAAAATTATAATGAAATAAACTACAATAACAGGCAACCAACAATGTACATTTCATAATTAAATTCTGTTTCGCAACGCAATAATAAAGTGTGTGGCAAACTACCAGACACTAATTGTTCGTGTGTTCTGGTGTGTCATGCCACACTTCTGCTTTTGCATTTTAATGATTAAATTTATAAAGAAAAATTATAACACTAGCACTTACCAATAAAGCTTTTTCTCTTATTAATGGTGGCGGTAATTTGTGCCGATACACCAAAATCTGCCAATTTAACATCACCGTACTCCGTCAACAGTATGTTGGCTCCTTTAATATCACGATGCATTTTACCCATGGAATGCAGGTACTCAAGTCCTTTTAATGTTTCACGGCACATGTAGGCGATTTGTTGCTCTGTCAGGGGTCCAGTTACTTGATAAATATCCTGCAGACTGCCACCTCCGCAATACTCCATGCAAATCCACAATTTGTCACGACGCAAATATGAGCCGTAGTATGCAATTATGTTGGGATGGCGGCAATCACGCATCATAATTATCTCCTGCTGGATGATTTGTATGTCATCGGTTGGTTCTAATTTAATCACTTTTATGGCTGCCAATTCATTGCTCTGTATGCGTTTGGCCTGAAAGTGGAAAGTGCAAAGAGCGATAAAGGAGTAAGTTAATAAAAAAAAGTCTCTGCAAAAATTTAAATATTTCTGTATTTAAGCAAATTGATTTTTAGCACAAAAAAGTGTTTATATAATTTATCTTTGTACGAGTATATGCAAAATTTTCATGACATCAGTCATTTTTTATCAGTTAAAGAAGCAACAACTTGGATCAAAAAAATAGTTGTAAATTTTTTGATTTTATTTCCTCTACTGCCCGCTTTATAATTTGTGATTTTATTTCACTTTTATTTTGATTTAATACCAAGCAATTTTCCATGAAAGTTGATGAATTTAGTTGTAAGTCTTACACACAGAAAATTTTCAACTTAAAATTTACGTAAACAAGGTTAATTTAACCTGTTTCGGCAATGATTTTGCTTTATATGTGTTTCATGTTAATCTAACATGATTTACAGTAATCGTTAAAGAAAATTTTTCCTTTCAAACAATTTTATTTCATGTTGATTTAACATTCCTGTACTGTTAATCAAAATAAAGAATCATGTTGAATCAAAGTTATTTCAAGTTGAAACAACGTAAATGCGATACTGAAATAACACGAAGACCCATGTTGAATCAAAGTTACTTGAAGCTGAAACAACATGAATTTAGTTTCTCCTTATTGCCACAGATTTCATATAAATTTTCATGGCGTAATTGCATTATTATTCCATTCAATTTTAAACTACAAAAATCATTACCTTTTACCTTTCCTTTAATATAAAAAAAAAAAACAAAAACTTTTATCGAATGAACAATTTAATATCTTTTCCATCAAACTATTTTTCATAATTCCTATTTACTCTCCATTATTAAATTGATTTTGCGGTTGAATACAACAAAAAAATCAATTTGTTTATTTTGCCATCAATTTTCAATCCGAATGAATGCAATTACAACAATAATTTTACGCATTTTTGAATAATTTTAAATACATCTCTTGCATACTTTAATAGAATTCAAATCACTTGTAAAAATGCAAGCAAACACAAAAAAAATCTGCACAAATAACAATTTTGTGTGTGTGTGTGTGTGTGTGAGTTGTTTACAAGCAACATGAAAACTACCAACAATCCAAAAAAAAAACCAATATGCACTTAAAATTGTCTAAATCATTGACCTGTGAAGGCTTACAGAGAAAGAATTGATTTCATCATAATGCATTCTTGATGAACAAATTAAGGAAGTCAACAATAAATTTTAGTAGAAATAAAAATTGCACATACAGCAACTGAAATTTAAGCATTTCCGAAAGAAAATTTGCAGTGAATATCTTGGGGACTACTCTGAAATTCAAAACGAAAGAAAACGCATTCGAATTTATATGTTATAAGTATACAAATTCGAAAGCATTTTCTTTCGTTTCGAATTACACAGTAGACCCCCTTGTTATGATATGCCCGATGTAGGAATAACTCTAAAACTTTAGAAGACACTCAAGAGAATTCTCTTCAAATTCCTTCACATCTTTAGCAAAACTTTTGATTATTTTGCGATACGCCGCACAGTGGGATTTTGGTTTAAAAAGTCCTATTAACACACAAATACAATTCAGATATACTGTAAATGCAGTTTAATATTAGGATTTGTCGTCTTCATTTTCCACTAGGTTTGATTCGTTGAGGAGGAAGAATTTGGCCATAGCTAACATTTTTATAAAAGTACCCCTTAATTTCAATACAAAATGAGTACCAGAGAAATTACGAAATTTCATTCGAGCCAATATAAAACAAGAATAACTGATAATTTCTATTATCAGTCAGCAGTCCAATTAGTACCTTTCTAAACTCTATAGCAAATTAATCATTTATTTATAAATTAATAAAAAAAAATAAATAAAATTTTTTATATAACTAAGAAATTAAAGTTCTCTTTGAACGCATTCATGTATACGATTGTTTCTCTTTTTATTGAATAGTTTGTTAAAACTTGAACATTGCTGTCGCACAAAAAAAATATGCTTCCTTGAAAATTATAAAAGAAAATCAAGATAAAAAAGAAGTAAAAATTTTTAATGCAATACCAAGTGCATTTGAGAGTATTGTCACATTAACTCAATACTCAAACAAGAAAAAACAACCACTATAAAAATGCACACAAATCAATACAGATACAGTGGGAACTCAATAAAAGTAACTTAGATATGTGAGAGTAATTAAATTTTACTAAGTTCGGTTTTACTACGTAAAAATTTAACAGTATAAAGTACTGCTTGGTTTTCATTAAAATTTAAAAAATATATAAGTAGCGTGGTTTTACTGTATCTGCATTGGCATCTGTCACAAGTCTGTACAAATACTTATATGTTATTTAGTAAATTCTTTGAAAGTAAGTGCTAGTGTGTGTTTTATTTTTGTAAAACAAGTGCAAGCTGTTGTTTTCTTTCTTCACTGTGGTTTAACTCTATTTGTAATTTTTTAAAGCTTCTAAGTGCTTCCAAGCAGCACAATAAGAAGAAATATGTAGTTGGCTTTCATACAACTAATGCTAACAGGGAGTTGTGGAGCATCCTTGAGAAACTGCATTGCAATAGTTAAAAATATTATACACATAAATAAATAATAAATCTGTGGCAATAAGGAAAAAGTGATTAAGTCATATTTTCAGCTTTCAAGTCGATTTTCAGGAATTTACTTCATTTGCAGTTAAATTTGGAATTTTTTTTTTTGAAAAACATTGCTCTACACACTGTAACTAATAAATTCAATTTGAAATAATATCAAAATATGAGCTAAATTAAGCTGTTATTACGTATGAGATTATAAGTCGAAAAAAGATAGGCACCAATTTATTGCGCTATAACTTCCTGAAAAATAGTACCAAATAATAGAAATTTTTGTCCGAGGTAGTTTTGAATATGAAGATTACGGAGCTGCCACTAACTCAAAATGTGCTTATCTCGACTTAAGCACTTTTTTCTTTTTGTCACAGATATTATGAAGATTTCAAATTTTGTAGAGATTTGTCATACGGTGCCATAGCAGCCAAAAAAGCTTAAACGACATAATTTTTGAACTTCATTGACCAAAATCGACTATTTGCGATCGTAAATAATAAATTTTCGTAAAAAAAACGAGGTCTAACAAATTTGTTAAGCTTTTTTTTGGCACATATGGCTCGATACCGCACCCTACTGACCGATCTTAGAAATCGGTTTAAGTTTGTTATGCAATGATGTATGATTTAAAAAAAAAACACATTAAATATTCCCTGTTATTAGAGTTTGTTATGCAATAACGCAATGTTGCAAATTTATCAATCCTTACAACGATGGCTACCTACTTTAACACTTTATAGGAGGTTGCTCTAATTAATTACCTCTTCCGCACAATAACTAAGATTGTGTCAATATATTAACACTAACAGTATGTAATAGTTCTATTCACGTTTTGAGCTATTTTTATAAAACTTTTTGCTTTGCATTACTGTCGCCTGCCTTTGGAAACCAACCACATGATTAAAAGAGAGGAAGTTAAATTAAAGTATGTGTACTCGCACAACAATATCAATTGTATAGGGTGTTTTTTATTGAGGTATAGAACTTTAAGTAGGCATCACTTTTTTAACTGGCGGCCATTTTGTCAGCTGTCAAGTGATTAATATTTAGTTTGGTTTGCCATTTCATCATGAACAGGTTGACAAAAGAACAACGTTTGCAAATCGTGCAAATTTATTTCGAAAATAATGGTTCAGTTCGCGAAGTTTACCGCAAGCTCCGTCCATTTTATGGTCGACATAATCGTCCATCAGAGCAATTAACGGAATGGACCTGTCAATTGGCCACCAAGATCGTGTGATTTGACACCATTGGATTATTTTCTTTGGGGATATGTGAAGTCGCTAGTCTACGCCAACAAACCAGAAACGTTAGGAGACTTGGAAGCCAACATTCGTGGCGTTATTGCCAACATACGGCCCCATATGCTCGAAAAAGTGGTTGAAAATTGGACCTGTAGAATTGGCTTTATTCGAGCCAGCCGCGGCGGCCACATGCCCGAAATCATATTTAAACGTTAATGGCATAAAATTATCCTTCCAATAAAGCCAAATTGATGGACATTAAAACGATTTTCTTGTGTTTTATTTCAATTCGAAGTTCTATACCTCTAAAAAAACAGCCTGTAGCTAAGGGGCTCAGCAATATTTTCACACTTTTTCAAACAATATTTTATATCGGGTGCTTTTTCTCAAGGTGGAGGGAGTACTTTGATTTGTGATTAAATATTTTCTTATTGGCATGTAAAGCCTCAAAGGCTAAGAGTTGAGTATAATGAATGCTGACTCAGTTGGCAGGGAGGGCACACAAATCGTCGCTGTTTTAACTAACCGACCTAACTGAATTTTTTTTTTTTAAATGAGTTAAGTGCTTTACTAGACTTTATAAGTCATAATACACTTTGTCAACAATTTTCATGACTGTAAGCATTACTGTTGTGCCTATATAAGTAAAAAGATTTCAGACGGAGCCATAAGAATGAATGTACAAGACAACCATAAAAGCTGCTCTCGTGTTAAATTTTCAAAATGTTAGTTAGGTCAGTTAGTTAAATCAGCGACGATATGAGTGACGTGTAGCGACAAAAAGGCACGACCTTGTCTTTCTAGAGTAAAATGTTCAATACCGTACAAAATATGAGTTTTGCTGATAACTCCTTCACTTTATCAGATATAAAAATTAATTTAAAAATTGCCTGCAATTCACAGATTCGCAATACGAAATGTTAGCAACTATTTCCATGCAATAGAATCCTATCGGGTAATCCGAGTCAAGAAACGTCTAAAGAGATTCAGAAATTGTATAAAACTCAGGAGACTGATTGGCATAATAACCGGCCAACTCTAAAATTATTATAGCGCTTATTTTATTTTTCTTTATAATAGAATACAACCAACATTTAGCTCCCTCTTTTATAAAAAAAAACAGAGCGACAAAGTTATTAATTTAGTTTGGTCTTTTCTTTTTAAAAGAATTAAATGATTTGTATTAATTTGTGTGTGTGCGTGTGTGTGTGTTTGTATTTAAAATTTATGATTATAAATTGCTGTTCCGTTGTGTGGTATAAAATATTGCTCATATGTCAACACTATCATAAATATTAATGTCGAGTTAGTTTATAGAACTGGAAGGGAGTGCCAGAGCATTTGCTCAAATAGTGAAGAGACTTGTTTTATTTTAACACGCTAACATAACATAATGTTGCCTTTTAAATACACTCACCAAAAAGAAAGCAGTAAATAAATTAAATTTTAGCAAATATAACAGGAAATTTCAGAGTAAAAAAAGGCAAAAGAAATATTATAAATAAATAAAAGGCTCAGTACACCATCGAATATTAAGTATTTTTGCAAGGCAATATCGAATATGAAACATTTTGCCGAACGCACAGTGGGAGTGGCTTCATATTATATTTTTGCTCAGTTGTAAGGATTTGTCGTGTATCATTGAAAGTTGCCAAAGAGTATTATATTGACTAGCGTGTAGTTTTCACAATGCAAGCAAGAGACTTGTCCCAGAAAAAATATATGAAAAGCACTAAAAAAAATTTTGAGTGATTCACACACAAATTTTCCAGACCAGTCGCTTGCTTGCTACACATAAATTAAGTATTAATAGAATTTTTTCAAAAAAAAAACACCACACCCACCGTCTATTGTCCATGCAATATAAAAAAAAGTTTCCTATTACAGCAGAAGTCTTCAAATTTGGTACATACACTTGCTAGAGTGAAAAACGCATGCCGAGTTTAATCAAAATCGACCACGCCCACTGTACATACAAAATATGGGCATGTTTTTTTATTTTGTTTTTCATTCGAAAATTTCTTTATTTATTTTTCATATATAATATACCACTGAATTGCCTGAATGTATAAGTAACCTGCGGAGCATTTGGGATACTTGAGGTTAATGGCCCTTAAGTGCCCTGGAGACGCTCAAATAAACTCATCAATCACATAATTATGTGCGTAAGCAATCGCTTTTTTCGGCTACACAGACTCCTTATCTACAATTGTTAATGAAAATCAAAACGTTTTAAGTACTTTATTTGACGGTGCATTATTTGAAAGTCTGCTTCTCTCATTGACAAAAAAAACATAATTTTCTTTATGATTCTTGTTAATGATGGAGAAGTGCAGCGACGAACACAAGTTTATATTGCACTGCGAAAGAAAAATCAAAATGGTGATTGACATGTTTATTTGCACGTTCTCTTTTAAGCGACAAGCATACGACACTCACA
This sequence comes from Nowickia ferox, assembly GCA_936439885.1. Taxonomy (NCBI): domain Eukaryota; kingdom Metazoa; phylum Arthropoda; class Insecta; order Diptera; family Tachinidae; genus Nowickia; species Nowickia ferox. Next base: position 8,106,919 of record OW387027.1, on the reverse strand, counting down.
CATATGCACTGATTGGCGGGTTTATTTGATCGTCTCTAGGGCACTTTAATGCAAAAAAAAAATATCAGTTCTTGGTAGGAAAAAAAACATAGAAATCACATGGGAAGTTCCGACTGCAGATGTAGAAAAATTTAAAAAAGTGACCTCTAAGTTGGGAAAGTTTTCTTTAATTGCCTTGCAAAAATACTTTGTATTCGAAGGTTCATGTTGCTGTTTTTGTGGTACGCAATTGCAATAATTAGGTTAGATATGGAGATAGTATGCAAAAGTCATCTGGAATGATCACTAGAACATTTTGGATTTTACTAAGGAAATATAGAAATAGGTAGAACCTGTAGAATTCTATAAAAATTGGGTATTACTAAGTCCATTATATATTGTCATTCTTAATTTTCTCCTTGCTTTTTTTAATTTTCAAAGAATCGCACTGTTGGAAATGGAAAAAGAAGTCAACAAAATTCTGTATTTGATTTAATTAAGAAGTTGTTGAACAAGGTGGTATTCATCCACACATACAATAACAATTATCACTGATAATAAAATTTTACTCAACAACTTTTTTCTTTGAATCTTTTAAATTTCTTTATTGACTGAAAAAATATATTTTCAATAAACCATTTTTTTTATCAAATATGCAAAAATTGTTATGACAGAAAATGCAATAATTTTTTTTCTGTGTAAGTGCACAACTTAAAACTATTGTCACTCACATGCAAACGCATTCCAACTTCTTCATTCATAATATAACAGTTATGCACAAACGACTTTTGTATACTCGTATTTGATAAACGTGTGCCATTCATAATATTAAAAATTGTGTATTTCTTTAGCTTTTCTAATTTAAAATTTTCATTTATGATACATACACTCATGCATGACTGCAAAAGAAAAAATGCACACACACACACACACATATATATACTCCTACACATTACGATACAAACAAAGAAACGGTAACAACTTGGATTGCAACCTAAATGTATGCTATAAAAACTCATATGAATGTTTTGTAGTTTGTACATGAATTTGTTGAACAATTTTTATGGTCATGTATTTCTCATTGAGTTGTTTTTCTTTTAATATAAATTTATGTGTTTTACTCTTAAGAAATTTTACGTGTTCAAATAAAGCAAACGAAGAAATTTCATAAAATAAATCATAATAAAAATGAATAACATATGCGTAGTTGTTTCATGTTTGCTCTTAGTTTTCTTCTTTCTTTATCTTTATAAATATTGTATTATTTCGTATTTCGTGGTTTTCTTTTCTTAAAAATAAAACTAATTAAGGCACGTTATACTTTTAGTCACAATACTCTAATCTGGTGGAAGTCAAAATTCGCTTTACTTTTGTACTAAGATATTTTTTATTGATTTCTTTGCGAGTTCTCTTTTTTATATTTTCAGTTTAGATTTGGTTGCCATAACTATGAATATTTAAAATCATATACATATGTCCCAATTTTTTTTTAGTTTTTTTTCTTTTGTAACCGTTCATTAAATTGAAATTTCCTTGCTGAAATCAAATGCCCACAGCAAACAAACGAAAAAAAACCATATATTAAACATCTAATTTTCCGGCTTAAATTGTATGAAAATAGAACCAAAAAAAAAAAAAGCTGTGCAATAAATTGTTTGCATGTTTGCATGAAAGAAAAATTCGTCAATATTGAACTAAATATTTTCTGCCAGTGCCCATTTGGAAAAATAAATTTTTGTATGTTTTAATGGGCAATCAACAAAAACAGTTTCATGGCAACACACTCGAGAGGGGAGTAAGCAGATAAACGAGGCAATGAAATCGTTTATGCATTAAAAAGGGACAACATCATTGCAGTAAACATTCTTTCCATTCATCCTCATCAACATGGTCACAACATTTATTACACTTTAAACTTGTAAGTAGATGGTCTTAAATACAGACACACATACGCACACATGCAAAAAAGTTTGTCCAACTACATGTGCATATGTTCATATGTACTCATATGTATGCACATATTTAAGTTTCTCTATTATATTAGAGATAATAATGTAAATATGCTTTGAATACGTGCAACTATTCAAGCAAAAATTTTGTACGGCAAGGTCTACTACGGAATATGTGCATACGAGTATGTAGTACTGAATGTTAGTGAAAAGTAAAGTGTGTGTGTGTGTGTGTGTGTCTAATTGTTTTTTATGTATAAGAAACATATTTGTTGCCTGTTGGCAACATCCGTTTCCACTATTGATGTAAACAACCTTCATAAACTCACAACACATCTGCTATTCGTACAACAAAAACAACTTTGTATGGCTACAAGTATTAATGAATATTTTCCTCTTTTTTTTTTTGCTGCAGGACCAGAGACGAAGGAGTAGTTTTAGTACAAGATAAAAATTTCGTTTTTTTATATTTTTCCACTTGATGTACTATATTCATATCAAATGGCCAATGGATGCTTAAACATGTGTGGAACAACAAGTACTCGTACATGCTCGTGGTTGCAATAAAGTACATTTTTTCTTTACAGAAATTTCGCTCGAATGTATTAAGCTTATAGTATTTACAAGGCGATAAAAACAAGTTACCTTAAGGGCAGTGAGTTCAAAAAAAAGCAATCAATAACTAACTAATATGCCTTGTTTTTTTTATTTATGAGTTAATTTTTTTTTTTTAACTTTAAACATTTTAATTTCAAATTCACACATTTAACAAAAAACAAAAACGCACAGTGTTGCGGAACACTGGTTTCCTTGCATTTTGCTAATTTTTTTAAATTAATCCAGCCACAAGAAGTTACAAAAATAAATAACATCTGAGAGAAGGCCTTCCAATAAGAGTTTATATTTTGATGTGTTAAAAACCAGTATTTTTAAGCGAAGTCAATGGATATCTATCTAATGGTATGCGATTAATAATGGAAAAATATATTAGCGAAATGCTCGTAGGACCATATTCTTTTACTGAAATTTTCCATAATTAATTCAAACATTTGCTGATGTATGTTCTCGATAACTTCACCTAAAAAAGAGTCGAAAGATTTATCTTTTCCTCTTCGAGAAATCATACTGTGAGGAAGCTTTTCACGCAAAAGGGCACTTCTTAGGCTAACTGAACTTTAAAAGCTTTGAGATTCAAAGCTTTAAGCAAAATACTGTGTAATGTCATTTGTCGAATGCCCACAACACAAACGAAAAGGTTTTCGAATTATAATGACATAAAAAATCGAAAAGTTTTATTAACGAATGGAATTGCATAATAAACCCAATGTATTATAAGATTTTATGTTATGATTCGATATGATATGATATGCTATCTTATGTTATGTCACGTTGTGTTATGTTATGTTATGTTACATTATGTAATTCTATGTTTTGTTTTGTTATGTTGTATTATATTATTATTATTTTATGTTATATGTATGTATTATGTAATGCTATATTTTGCTATGTTGTGTTTTATTATGTCATGACATGTTATAATATGGTGTTAAATTATGTTATGTTATGTTTTGTTATTTGATATGATGTTGCGTTATGTAATAATATATGTTATGCTACAGAATGTTATGTTACGTTCTGTTGTGTTGTGCTATGTGTGTTGTATTATGTGATGCCAACTTGTGTGTGCTACTTTGTGTTGCTGTTATTGTTAGGGTATGTTATGTTATGCTTTGTTGTATTACGAAATGTTGTGTTATATCGTGCCATAACCGTCAAAAAAGCTTAAGCAACAGAATTTTCGAACTTAGTTTTTTTTTTTTACAAAAATTGATCACTTGCGATCATGAATAATAAATTTTGTGAAAAAAAAAAAATAATAATTATAAAATGTAATCCAAAAAATTTGTCGGTTAAGCTTTTTTGAAGGGTATGGGTCGATATGCTTTGTTATATTATGTTATGTTGTGTTATATCATGCTAACTTGTGCTATGATATGATGTGTTGTGTTGTTACGTTATGTAATATTATGCAATGTTATATGTTATGCTACGGAATGTTATTGCATGATATATTTTTTTTCTATTATTTTGTAATGTTATATAATGTTACTTATATACATATGTATGTTATGCTACGCAATGTTATGTTATCTTATATTATGTTATGTCATGTTATTATGTTACATTATGTCATGTTGTGCTATGATATGGTGTACTGTTTTGCGTTGTTACGTTATGTTGTGTTAAGTAATATTATATGTTATGCTACAGAATATTAGTTACGCTATGCTCTGTTACTTTATGTTACGTCATGTTATGTTATATTGTGTTGTGGTAGGTTATATTATGTTGTGTTACATTATGTTACATTATGCAATGTTGTTACATTATGTATAATCAAAAATTAGCATAAGTGGCAAAATTTAACATGGTCTAAACGTTTTTTGCCATACAATTTTACATTAAAAACCATGCTAGGATGTAATCGAGTGTTAAAGCTTCATTATGAGGCGATTTTTAATGTCAGATTGTATATAGAGGAACTCGTGAACACGTAGTTCAATTTTGTCAATAACTTTATGCCAATTTTTGATTATACATAAGGCCTTTTATATTTAATCTGTAACCTTTTCGTTTTACTTTTTTGATTTATATTTATGTTTTGCATGTTGGATAACTCCATTGTTTTAAAAAAATGTTGTATATCACCCTCCAAAAAGAACTTAATTTTCAAAATTAAGTTTCGCTAAAATATATATATGTGACGCGCAAAATAGAAAGGGACCTAAGGGTAAAAACAGGTTTTGTTCAGGAGCGCCATTTTAAAGATTTAAATACGTGTATCTATGGTGTACCATCACATTATAAAACGCGCATATCTCTGGGAGGGAACACTTTTGGGGCATGGGATCGGTCTCATTCGATGCTCAGATGTTGTCCACATCAAAAAAAAAAAAAAGTGAAAATTTAAATTGATTATTTTACCCTTAGGTGCCTTTCTCTATGCGCTGTCACATATAGAGATTTTCACAAAAATAAAAAAATAAATAAATTATTAAAAACAATTCACTCGAAACGAAGGAAATTTAATCGTCTGCTCTAACGAACAATCCTTCTGCTTTACCACACCCATACTTCTCCTAAACAAGAGCTCACTTAATCTTGTGTGGTTTTGTGCGACTACTTATATTTTTTGTATGTATGTAGTATATGGATGTTTTACTGGTTTACTTGAGTTTACATTCCATGTAATATTATGTGGTTTTAAGCGCATTTAAGCCATTATTTATCCTTTTAGAGCTTATCAATTTTGCTCGTATATTTTATGTTATTGTTCATTCTCTAAAAAAAATTAATATTGTTTATTTTGCAACATTAAACTAAATCCTTCAACACAAAAAACAAAAATCCCAAAACCACAAGAGATTAAATATTGTAAAAAAAATTTTTTTAGATATGCATGTAATATTACTATACACTGTGAATAACTAAAATTGTGTAAGTGTGTAAGCGGAACGATAGTTAAAAATATTACGGCGGCGGCTTCTTGGTCGGCGTTAAACAATCGACTTATTCCTCTAGACAGCAAGAAAAATAAACAAAACAACAAAATTCTCAATTCACAGCAGTAAAGTATACGTACCACTACTTTTGAAAATAAATTAACAAAAGTGGTGTATGCGGCACGAAAGGTATTTTTTACTTTTACAATAAAGTAATATTAACTTCTAACTTTATGCGTGAAAGTTCACTAAAATATACACATTTCTTCCCAACATGAGTCGGTAGAAATAGTGAAAATATAAAAAAATTCTATCGGGTATACTGTGAGAAAACTTCATGTAAACCTTCTTTGTCGTTTTTCTACATTCCGACTTTTTGGCATATGCTCCAAACCAATAATGGGCTGACGATATGTATATCAATAACAACTCTGCTCTGCTGCTATTCCCAGCAACAGCATAAAAGCAATTATATATATATAAATTATAAATGAGAAGCTTTGAGGCACGCTTGCAAATATTGCAAGCACAAGAAGAATTCTCATTTGGGGCCACACACATTTCTGCTGAACCCTTCTTTTACGACGGCCTTAAGATTTTCTACCTTATTTTTTTGTATACATATTGCAGTGGAAACAATTAAAATGTAACTGCAACTTGGATTAAAAACAAGTAAAATAAACAACTGTCAGCAACATTTTAAATAAATATTTCTTTCAGTTTTGTTACAAATTTTCCCTTATACAAGAATCAATTGTTTGTGATTTATGTATGTAATCGTATGTACTTACGTACGTTAGAGGATAAAAAAGCTCCGCACTTCATTAAGATGGCTGTGATACGAATAACATTGTTATTCCACAAGAGTTTAGTTTGTTGCATGGATGTGTTACGAGTATGTACGATACACACAAAACCACACATACACATATAATCTTCTAGACAAGCTTCGCTTGACATTAATAAAACCAATATTATGTTGCCCATAATCTTTAAGGATATAAAATACTCGTAATACTTGCGTTTGTATGGAAATAATATTTTCTCAGAAGTTGAAGAAATTTAATATTAATATAAGCAAATATACATAAATATTTGTATTTTATTGAATATTTACTATAATAGTTGGAACGTGTCGTTAAAACAATTTCCATATTTAATATATTTAAGGAATTCACAATGAATATGTTAAAACTTTAATGTGGCAACATTGTGCCAACTTGAAATTTTCATTGTGAGCAGGCAACGATATAAATCACAGTAGTATTAAAATAACAAAATTATTTATATTAGAAATTGTTGTTGCATAAATTTATCGAAATAACTTTTGCTCTGCAAAATGCCTAAAGACAGCGAAAAATACAAATATTTGTTCATCAACTACAGCTGCGCTGTTAAGGTTAACATTACCATATTGAATACGACATGCTTTTTATACTTTTAAATTTGCCACCTGGTAAATAATTTGATTTACACACAAACAAAAACAACAAACTTGCCAAACCATGTTAAAGTTGAAACGTTGCAATATTAAGACATATTTTAAAACGCTATTGTAAACTCTTTAATTGTGTTATCAACAACATGACTATGACTATGTTGTAATAATTGATTTGTTTACATTAATAATGATGGTGAATGTACCTTGGAATTCTTATTCAGTTATTGAGTGGAACTGTATAAAGGAATAATTAGGTTGTATGTTCAGTGCTGTTACGAATCAGCTGTTTTTTTTTGTTCAATTGAAAATCTATATATATGATTGGTTTTTCCTTTTCCGTTCTGTTCTGTTCTGTTGTGGACAAATTTGTTGAAAATAGAATTTAACGCTAAGTGATTGCAAAAAGTAGGCATCGATTAGTTAATTGTGTTATGAAAAAATATATTTTTTTTAAAGTTAGAAAAATTTGTTTTCATCAGAGATTTTTTCAAAAGTTTGTAGTGTATTTTTGTTACACTACAATGGAAGATAAAAAGCTTACGATTTTAGTGGAAGAAAGTGATATTTTGTATAAAAAGTTTAATAAATTCTGCAGGTTGCCCTTGCCGCCACCTGGTTATTTTTACAGAAAAAGTAATTGCAAAATAACGACACAGAACGGGAACGAAAAGTAAAAAAAAACAATGAGGCCTTTACTCACCATTTAATTTTATATCATATGGCAACTTGGCATACAAAATGTCAAAATGAGAGAAAAGAACAAAGAAGACTAAAAACTATAACAGCTGACTTCAATCGACAAACTATGTTACTGGTTAGCAAAGTCGCTAAGTTTTCGTTTTATTTATTATAACGATATGGTTATCGTAATAAAAGTTACCGAATTCCCCGCCACGTGTTAACACCATCTGTTTTCAAATTCAGAATAATCCCGCTTGCCTCACTTCTTACTACTGATGGTGAAAATGTCAGTGTTTTTCCACCGATTTTTTCCCTCTGTGTAGTTAAAATAAAGTTATCACTGAACCCAATAAAAAAAAGAACAATTTGCTCCTTTTTAATAATGTATTTCTTGGAAAAGGATTAAAAATGTAGATTACCATAAAAGAACAAACACACTTACGCAGGAACTAAAAAAGGGTCTTTTACAGATAATTTAAAATAAATTTACTGTGTAAACATCATTAAATGCTTTCTGGTATTGAATGTCCCCTGCTACTGGCAAAACAAAATTAAGGCACAAGCTTCGACACTCGTTTTCCATGTTTATGGTTTATATATTTATATCTTCGATAATGAATTAGGACAAACGAACGTAATAAGCAAAAGTGTTTGTTGTTTTGTTTTTTTTTTGTCTTTTTTAAATGTTTCCATTTGTAAAGTAAATACAGAACTTTGGACTTTGTTGTTTGTTCTTTTCTATTTGCTGTTATCATTATTTTATTATTTCAATTATCGCAGAGTATTTTATGATTGTAAATAAAATATATGTATACATACATATATTTAATTTTTTTATCGATTGAATATTTTGGGCTTGGTTATAAACAAACACGCAAAAGTAGAAAAATGTCTGCAATATTTATTGATGGAAATTAAAGAATTCTTCGATTAGGTTTTATATAAATACATACTCGTACATATACATATAATTTATTGAATGCTTTAACATAAATATTTTTAAATTTGAAATAAATAAATCAAATAGAAGAATGAAATGTTTATATGTTTTATACGTTAAAAACTGACAAAATTAAGGTCTCTATTATGAGTTGAATTCGATTTTCGCTTGCTGTCGAACTACAAGTATCGAATGACAAATTCACATTACGAGCTGGCAGCACCGTTGAAAATTTCGTTGAGTATCGACTTTTCTGTCTCAAGCAAAATTTTTCTCTCGGCGCAGTATTTCCATGTAAAAGTTATTAAGAATCTAAGTGACTGATATTTTTTAATTTTTACGCACCCAAACACAAAATTAAACTATTTTTTCGATTTAATGTAGATCTAGTGTCGAAAGGGCTAAACAATTCGAAAGATTTTTTTTCCATAAATGATATGCAGGAAAAACCTCAACTTGATGTGCAGCACCAAGTCTATTTCAATTTCCAATACTCTGTATGATTCTCGAGCACAAAATCTTTACATTTTTGCTAATTTCAAAATATTTATTATGGGCGGGGTAACTAGACTATATGCCCAAGATGTTATTAACAGTATTTTAAAAAAGTTTTTGTGACTGACTGTACACGACCTGTGCCTTCACATAGGAAGTAGCAACGTGGTTGTCAACGAAATTAAACAAAAGAACCGCAAGATTATACGATTATCCGTGGCAGATCAGTCAACCAGTGCGAGCGAGACGGAAAAACTTTCGAAGGCCAAACAACACACACAAGCGTGACCGCACTTAAGAAATAATTACGATGACTCGAGAGCTGTTCTTTAGCCCAGAGCCGCTTAACAACTGAAATTTCAAAATATACACTGAAACAGAATTAAGGCTCAGTTAGCCGACTGTAATGTAATGTAACTGCAACAGTAGGAAACAGCTGATCGATATTGTTATGTGAAAAGTAATGGAAATGGTTACAGAGATGTAATGTAACGTAATCTACTTTTCATATAAAAATATCGATCAGCTGTTTCCTACATTACAGTTACATTACATTGCCGTCGGCTAACTGTTTTCGTTTTTACTTTCGGTCGCAGCTGTTAGAATATTTTTAACAATCACAGTGAGTACAATTCACAATAGCGAAAACATTCTGCGTCGAATGCTCATCATAATATCAAGTAACTTTAATAATTTCATAATAATTTCATACATAATTCCAAAAAGTTGCAAAAAAAAAGCTATCAGGCTTCAGCGAAGTTAGAGTACAGTTAAAAATAATTTTAAATAGAACGTAAAACATAAAAATTGTTCTGAGAGGGCACAGTAGACTTTTCTGAAAGAAAAAAGAGTGCTGTGTTGGTAGAGTCAACTATTCTGTAAGAAAAATGTGCTGTGGTGGCACTGTCGACCTGACTATACGAAAAGTGCGTTGTGGTGGCACAGGCAATTTTTTTTATAAAAAAAGTGTGCTGTGGTGGCATAATTATATTTTATACAAGAAAAGTGTGCTGCGGTGGCACTGTTGGCTTTTTTTTTAAAGAGAAGAGTGCTGTGGTGGCACATTCGAATTTCTATTAGAAAAATGTTCTGTGGTGACACAGCCGTCTTTTTCAAGAATGATTTATATTTAAAATATAAAATGCTAAAGTTAACCTTAAGTCCAATCAAATACTTGAAAATTTGTTGTAAAAAAAAAACTAAATTATATAGAGAAATTAAGATTGCCTTTCCATTAAAATAACTATACATATTACTCATTTATTCCAACAATGTCATAACTCAAAAAGAGCGATTTTAGCATTAATAATGCAGAATAACTCAATATCACATTCAATCAAGAAAATTCATATAAATGCATTCAGCTGGTGAGAGAAAAATACATTCTCAGATCTTCATTAAGTTTATGTAATTTGAAAATTCATTGTTTTGTTAAATAACCTTATTGTGTTATATGACGCTGTTTGAATAAATAAGTTATATTTACGTATTACTTATAAAAAAAAACAAATATCATTTCGGTATACATATTTTTGAAAGAAAAAAGTCGGTCACGGTGGGGGACTATCTTTGTTTTAAAAAAAAATTCTCATATCCTATACACACCAAATAGTATTCACTAGTAAATAGTTTCAATTAAAATTTTAATTGATTTACCCAAAATTTTAATTGCTTGAATTAGTATAATCATTAAAACTTTAATGATATTTGGGTCCATTCTTTTTTAAGTGGGGGTTTTAAAACGTCACATAGAAACGGTAATTTTATGTTGAAATGGTAATACGGTTCTATGGTAACACGGTAATTATTCAGTGTAAAACTTATCCTCGATTATAATTAAAGAGTAAAGGTAGAGGTCCATAGCTCGCTTTTTGCGCGTTATGCTTTAGACGCGTTTCATCCTCTTGTTTCGTTCTATACTTTCTTCGCGTTGAGTTACATGCACTGCTTTTCATGCGCCATTTTATTTTTGTTTTGATCAGCTGTGTTCGTTTGTTTATAAATACTTATAAAGAAAAAATGGAGAGTGAAATCGAGTTTTTAAAAGAATTTGTGGAGTTAGTCGAGTTTGTATATTTAATTTTATGTGCAAAAAATGCCTATGAACAATTTCAAAAAAAGGTTTTGGGTACGGCCGTTGTATTTAGAACGGAATTTATTTAAGTGGGTTTTTTGAAACCACATTTAAAAAAATTAAAACGTCTGACGCTGAGCAATTTCGAACCGCGACAAGAATGTCTGCAGATGTCTGCTCTGCTCTCTTTATTTTATTTCTATATAGCAGCAAGCTTTTGTTATATAAAAGCTCGTGCTTTTTTACAGCATTAATTAAATTTTCTTCCATTTTATTGTTTAAAAATATGTAATGAGCACAAAGTAAATAATACAGATTTAGCGGAGATGACACTCAGTACGTAAAAGTAATCGATAACTAATATGCAAAATTTGTTACTGAGAAAAGTGTGGTGAAAAGTTAATTAAAATACATCGCATTAATGAAAATATTCACATATTTTATTAAACAAGTTTTTTTTTTACTAAGAAATTTTTTTTATTGAAAAAAAAGAAAAAAATTATCCACGGCAAAATAATATTTATCGATAACGTAAGAAATAAAGTATTATTTAACATCTTTAGCATTCAAGAACAGCTGACTTTCTTTCATGGTGCTTGTAACGCGTACAAAAGTAGAAAGTAGACCTACTTTGTGCTTTGAACGCGCCTACGCGTTCTGCGCTTTTTGCAATGTAACTTGTCACATACTATTACATTGATTCTACTTTTTTGACAGATGCATAGAAAGCGTAACGCGCAAAAAGCGAGCTATGGACCTCTACCTTAAGGGCTTTATTTTTTTAAAACTTGTCGCTTTGTTTTGTTTTTGTAATTTTAATTTTTTCTATATAAAATTTTTAAGACTCTATTTGTTTGGCTTGGTGCAAATTTTATTTATCTAATTAATATTTAATTTTTTCAGTTTTTTATTTTATTTATTAGAATTTTCTCTTTATATAAAAATGTGTTGCAATGTTTTTTACCAATTTTTTTTTGCGAATAATTCTTCTTTTTTATTATAATTCTAATACACACTTTAATTAAATAATGCACCCTTTTATGAAAATATTTCGCTTTATTCAAATTAAGATTTTTTTTCCTAAGCACTTTTTGAAGAAGTTTTAAGAAATTTTCGCAAGAAGAGAAAAAACACTAATAACAACTGTTTTATGGCTTTTGCAAAGAAAGGAAAATATACACTTAACCGGAGTGCAAAGAATGAGAGCCATGAATTTCATTATGCAGTTCATTGTAGTTTTTACATAGTTCACAAAAGATTGAATGCAAGAAAAAAAGGAATTTATATTTGCATTAAAGCAAATAGTACGTTCATCTCAAAAGAAAAGAGCAACAACAAAAAAAAAAACAAACAAATAATGAATTTTATAAAGAGAGAGCAGTTGTATAGGGTAAATAATGGAAATATTTCTCTAGCTAAAGTGGTTGGTAGTGGGCTAGTGACTAACTTTTCAAATACAGATCGAAGCATTCACGAGAAAAAAATAATTTTAAGCCGCAGTATACCCGCTTTAGAGTACTTTTCGATTAAAAATCTACCTTAGAGTGGTTGGCGTTTTCTCACCTTGACCACGGTTTTGTAATAGATTAAAGAAAACCACAAAATTTTTGTGTAATCTAGGACCAAAATGTTATATCGAAATCGAAATATGACAATCATTATATTAATTAATGTTTCTATTACGACTTTACATAAAAACTTTAAGTACTCCGTATGCATAAAATGAAAAGGTTTCCTTGTTGATTAACAATAATAAATTTAAAAAAAAGGGAGAACTTTGCTTCCTATTTGTGTATTAGGCTCAGATGTATAAACTTTCAAAGCGTCTATACTTGCATATATTTTTTAGTTTCCTCTGCCCGACTGATGTAGTCCCAAAAAGACATCGCCGGAAATTTTTGGAGCAGTGCTTAGACTTCGGTTGGAGCACTGTATAATAAATATATTATTAAAGAGAAGGTTTGCTTTTATTGTACAGTGTTGTGTAAGCTCTGCCCATCTCCAACGTGATAAAAGTGATTTCTTGCACCCACACAAATAAAATTTTAATAAAGAGAAAACAATATAAAATGGAGATGAATTGAAAATAATTAAATTAAATTTTTTTATTTTACTCATAAATCCAAGCTTTTCTTTGTGAACTGTTTTTTTTTATTATTAATGAAAAGCTCTAAAATTTTTTATTAACTGTAAAGTTTATATTGCAGCAATTGCATCTTGAACTCTAGAATAAAAATTGAATTTTTTTAAGCTTAAATCTCTAAAACTCTAGAAAACATTAAGTTTAAATATGTTGAGAAGAAGAAATATCTAGAGAAGAAATATTTTGTTTAAATTAAACTAAAATACTACTATTCTTTAGATTTATTTTTCTGCCTTTGTTATGTGTTCTAATGCCTTTTTAGAAAAAGGAAAAATAGAAAAAGTTAGTAGTAGAAAAATGAAAATAACTACTAGTGGCACTGCTTTTGTAAACTTTATCCTCTTGTTGTACAAAGCAGGCCTTTTTTGAGAGCAAGAGAGGAAAACAAACTAAGCAAACAAAGCACAAGATTACCAAGGACTATAAAATTTCAAGTAGAGTTACTGCGGAAACAATGGAAATAAGAAGCTTTTACTGAAGGACTATTTAATGATCAAAGACACAAGGTGTAAAAATGCACACTTACATAAACTAAAGATAGTTTTATGAATGCAAATATAAAAAAACAAAACTTTATTTAAAAAAAAGTTTCCAGAAAATAGGTTTTTAGATTTTAATAATTTTTAACAAAAATCTCTTCCTTGCTAATATCTTTGACAGTTGATAGCGGCCGTATTGTTGAAGCTACAGCTGTCGGATGGAATGTAATTTGTTTTTCCATAACACCATGGACGGATACACGGACCACGCACAGTGGGATAGATTCATAAATTTTTAGGCAAAAACTATAAGAAGTGGTATAAATTGGAACTTTTTTTTGAAGCTATGTCTTTCGAATTGACTGTCATTTACTCAGTCTGTTTTGCCATACATTCTGAAAGGATATCGCGCTCAACAACATGTGCAAACGATAAAATCATTCTATCAAAATGGGTGTGTGTGTGTGTGTACTGTTCCGGCACAGTGGTATAGCTTCATACATTAAAAAAAATGAACTTCAAAAAAATGTTCTTCAGCTCGAACATTCGCCCACCGCCCATGCCATCCAAACCGATTTTTTTTGGCATAAAATTTTTCCTATCCACGCAGAAATCTTCCAATTTATTACAAAATTCCCAATTTTTTAAAACGTTTAAAGATAGGAAGCGCTTAATGAAATACTCTTTATATCAAGCAAAGATATTCTCACGAATTTCTACAAATAAAATTTAATTAGAAAAATGCTTTCAGCCGGCTTCAGGAGGGAATAAGTAAAAAACATTAAAATAATTTTTTAACAAGAGTCTTCAGTACTGTTTGCTGCTTCTTTCTGCAAATATTTTTCTCAATATAATTTTAAGCTTTATTTACTTCTATCACAAATTTTGTTTATTTCGTAATGTTATCTATCTTCCATTTAAAATCGCTAAAGGAAAATATATATTACAAAAATGCCTTAAACACTTTTTTCTTCACAAATTTAAGCTGAAAATCCATTTAAAAAAAATTAAATCTATTATTGGAAAAGTGCAACAGCAACAACTTTTTTTTAATACTTTGCATTTTATGCAATTTTCTTACAATTTATCTTGCAAATAATCCTTTTACTGCAGGGGCAAATGAAAAATACGAATAAAACTAAAAAGAAATATTGCAAGTTTAGAAAGGAAATCTATCGCATCATAATACCACTTTAGTTTAAACTGAGAGAAGTTAAAAAGAATTAAATTGATTTTCCTACATACATATATACACTTTTAGTTTTCCCCATTTAATCGAAGAAGATGAAAAAAAGAATATAACCCAGTAAGATGTTGTTAAAAGGAATACACGCATACATTTTCTGGAGAAAAAATATGAAGTTTTAGTTTAATTTAAAAAAAAAAATAAAATTGCTAGAGAGCATTAAGACAAAAGGCTCTTAATATCTGCTATTTTTAGTTATCTTTGCACATCTTTCTTAAGAAACTTAAAATTTTGCTGGTCTACATCGCTGCCATATATTTCATCATTTCATATTTTTTCCAATTTGTTTTATTTATTTTCATAAAGATATTGCACACTAAGGGCTTTCATAATGTTTATTCAATATTAAAGATGGAGTATAAGTTCGTTCTAGCTAATCTTTGTGTATACAGTAAACTCTCGTTATTATTGACATATTTTTATATGTTAACGCCCTAATACTAATGCCGACACTAAGAGCTTTTTATTTATTATTAGTTGTTCATGGCATTCGCAAATAAAAATATTAATAACATAAATTTTGATTAATTCTTATTATAGCAAGTTTACTGTATTTTTCCTTTTACTTGCTTCTAGTTTTATCGAAATATTGCTCCATTAAATTTCTTTTTGCAGTAAACATTTATTCCATCATATTTCGTTGGTCGTTATTGTTTGTTTTTTTTTTTTTTTTTGCTATAAATACCAGAATAAATACAAATTTTGCCACTGTTTAACTAAAAGGCAGCTTATTAAAAGAGTGATTTCTTATAGGAAAAGTTTAAAGCCCATAAAAAATTAAGACAGCTTTCAGTTTTTATTTTTATTTTTTCTATAAAATTATCAAAACTAAACTCCCACACGCTGGCAAAATTTCAAGGCAGACGAGACAGCCGCCACGTAAACTACTGCCCTAGTCACTGAAATTATGTGCATCTGAGAATGTTCAACGAAACCTATTAAAATTTATGAAAGGTTAAAATTTAAATTGCAATTGCAATAAATTTTCATAAAATTAGTAGAAAATTGTATGGTTATATTACGTTGATATTTTAACGACGGCGTTGACGTTCAAATATGTTCTGCGGCTTAACTTATTTTCGCTTTATTTATTTATTATGTACTTTCACATTTTAAGTCAACTGTTATAATAAGTTTGTTAAACGTTCAGAAACAACACGCACGCTTTGTAGCCGAAAGTTATTGTATATTTATATACTGAAGTTGCAGATATGCATCCAAGTGAGATTTTCGCATTTGATTTATTGTTTGTACTTTTTTTTTTTTTTGAAGTCTTAATGAATGCCTTCGAAAGCTTGAAAATGCTGCAAATATATTTGCAAACCAATATGGGCAAAAATATGCAGCAAAGTCTAAAGTATGGACCACTTAACCAGTACCATTACTAAGTTAAAAAATATTTTTTCGGGGTCTTCAAATGCGTCTTAAAAAATATTTGTGCAATTGCATATGGAAAAATATGCGACAATAAAGGGATATCGAAATTCTTAAGGCCGGGGCACAATGAATCCGTCATACGTTAAACTTAGCCTTTTTCAACTGACAGCTTCGTTGAAATACATGGTTTCTTATGAGTACGCAAAGTACAAAAATTTTTCAATTTTTAACTTTTTGCGTACGTTGAGTTGTTTGACAGATATTGGTTGGTTTTTTTTTGTATGTTCTGATTTAGATTTTTGCGTTTTGTGGTAGCAAAAGTAAAATTAAACAAAAGAAATAAACGAAGTAAATAAAAAATTTAATTTAAGAAATAAATTGGAGAATCTACCTATTGAAGCTGTTCAAATGCTTCCGTGAATAAAGTACTTATTGTGCCAACCTTCTCCGTAGGTGCGTTAATGTCAGTTGAAAAAGACGAAGTTTAACCTATTACGGATTCATTGTGCCGCGGCCTTTAAACATTTCTGAAACGTTTAAAAGACTTCACCAGTCCGTCACACGTAGCAAGGGAAATAATATGCAATTGCATATGCAAAATATATGCACTATGTATCTGTTGGTTACAACTCGGCATAAAGTTTTAAAACGCGTAAACAACTTATTTTTGTCTTATTACTCCCCATAGAAAAAAAAAAAAAAATGCAATTGCATATGCAAAAATATGCTTAAGCATATCGATGCTAAAATTAAAAAAAAAATTTAAAACACATAAATATCTTTTCTCACATTGCATATGCAAGGATATGCACGATGAGAATAATATCCAAAAGCTCTTAATAAGGAAACAAATATTTTCCATTGGCTTCGAGTGTGCAATTGCATATTTCTGTCCAAAATTTCTGAAAAATACGTTTATTTATATATTATGCTTTAGAAAATATTTTTTTATTTATTATAAGTAAATGATGCCAATTTATATTAGTTAAAAGCGGTGTAAGTTTTTCTTCTCTTAATATTTACCTCATTATTATTTTGGAGTTTTTATACTTTAATACCTTTAAGCATCTGTATAACTGCTGTATTTCGGTTACCATTAACACCCACAGTGCCTACACAAGTACTGCACACTAACACAGCCACAGTGCAATAACACTCTCCCACTTGGCAAAAGGTTCTCTGTTTGCCAATAAAGTTTAACTTTTGCTAAATTGAATTTTTATAACATAAATATTGAAATTGGCACAAACACATCAAAAACCCACCAATAATCTTACACAAACTAACACACATACACACGCACACGCACACACTTACCCATACACATACACTTAACCACACTTGAGTTTACAAGCAAAAGAGCCTTTAAGAGTGCATACATTTAGGCGAATTCAAAGAGAGAGAGAGAGAGAGGAGTATGTAAACAAGAAGTATTTTGTTCAACTGTAACTGTTCAATTGTATTTGTTTGTGTATGTGTATACATAGAAATGTTAAAAGTATATTTGGATGTGCAACTTCTTTCTTGTGTATGAAGTGTAGTTAAACAAAAAAAAAATTTTTTTCATAAAAAATGCCATATTTAAATGTAAAATTCTAAGCGAACACACGCAGCCATATTTGTCTATTGCTTTTTCCTTATGTTATTTTCTTGCTTGCTGTCTCAATCCATTATTTGTTATTCGTGGTGTCTGTAGGGTATTTGCTGGGGATTTACATGCTAAATGATAAAATATTTGCCAAAGTTCGACAAAAGAAACAAAATACATACATTTTTGCAGCAATAAATTGTATTTAATTTTTTAAATGAAAAATAACAATGAACATGGAATAAATGTAAGAAGATAAATTTGAAAAAAAAAATTTAAAGTTAAGGGAACTTTAAAGTTGCGAAGTTAAAAGTTTTTGAAGTGGGGGATTATCATGAGGAGTATGATGATGCTCACTTCTAAGTTTGCTATTTGTTGCAGTTAAAATGTATTTAAATTTTAAATGTTATATTTGGTTGTGACAGCTTAAAGCTTTAACTAGAGCATACTTAAGACAAAAAGACAAATATACATGCATGGTTAGTTTGATTTAAGAGCCAGGGTTACCATTTTTTTCCGATACATTCCGCCAAATTGATTTTCGAGATCGCCAAAAGTGGGTTTTTCTTAATATATGTATACTTGATGATAAATTTGTTTTTATAAATCGACTTTTTTAACATAAATTTTTATAAAATTTTTTAATGTAAATTTTTATAAAATTTTTTTAAATTAATTTTTATAACATTTTTTAATACAAATTTTTACAAAAGTTTTTAATATAAATTTCTATAAAATAATCGTACACAAATTTATAAGAAAATTGCCAAAAGCAAAAATAAAATCGCCAAAAAAATTTTTCTTGTAAATTTTTCACATCCAATATCAAAACGTATTCATTGCTATAATTAATATAAGAAATCAAATTAATTTAATTTCTTGCAGATGCGTTTTAGTAGGATTTATTTTTGTAAAAAATCCATAAAAATCGCCCAAAAAAATTTATTTATCGTCAGAAAAATTGCTATGTCGCCAAACAAGTTGAAAAATCATCAGAAAGTGAAAATCTTCAAATAAGAACTTGTTATTATGAGGGCAGTTTGATCATTCTGTGACTTTCTGCACGAAATAAAATGTTTCGTAAAAAAAAGTTTTATTTCCCAATATAGTTTCCTTTAAGCTGGATACATCACGAAATTCTTCTCTTTTTTACACTTTCACTGAGATTAACTAGGTCACACACTTTCAGTGGCTGTCAAAAGCAAACTAATAGATCCAGCTTCCTCAAAATTATATATACTAATAATAGATATACATGAACATCGCTAGTGCTGCATTTAAAGTTACTGATCTGGAAATACAAAAATTCGGGGTACTATCAAACTGCCCTCGTAGTATGTTGCTACAAAAATCGGTGTGCTTCTACGTCACGATTAGATAGATGACGTATTTAGGCCCAATATGTTAAAATTATGAACCCTTTTTGAATTGACTCCGTTTCTTGATATATACATATATAAAAAGTAAAAACTAAATAATAAATCAAACATTCTGGGAACACTGATGTAAGACTTCAAATTAACGCCATTTTGTGGCAGTGTGATGGCTTTATAAAAACAAAGAAAAAATCGATTGAAGCTACAAAGCGCCTTAACCACGACAAAACGTTCCCATGCATAATTATAAAAAAAAATTTGAGTATTTATAAAAGTTTTTCTATTTTTTTTTAGAATTTAGTGATTCATATTGAATATCACCGCTGGAGATGATAAATATTTTTTTTTTGTTTGCTTAGCTATTTGTGTAGATATTTGCTCTGTTTTAGACACACATAAAGATGTCCTTTCTCATGCAGATATTTGAATTTTTTTATTTTTTGCTTTGTTTGTTCCAGCAAGATTTTTTCAATAAAGCTCGATATTAGAAAAATATATTAAAGTTTGCTTTTGTTTGCATTTTAAATGGAACATTTATATAAAGACTCTATTTTCGTTCTATATTTAAGAATAAAAGGCACAAGGTTGTTTGTATAAAAGTCGCTAGAAATTTTTATATGAGAAATTGTTTATATGTATATCAGAGAGCTTAATTATCACCATTTACAGAATTTAATTAACTAACATAACTTGGTCCAAGCTATTTTAAAAATTACTTTGTTTAATTTAATTGAACTCTTTATAATAAGTATACATAACTGCCAGTTTATCGCAGACAACCAAACATTCTCGTCAGCCTATTTGTATTTAAAATAAAAACAAATTTAAGCGATTTGCTTTTCAATACAAATAAACAAGCGATAATTTTTGATTGTCTTCGATAAACTGGCAAGTAAGTATGTTGTTTTAATATGTTGTAATTTTTTTTTATATTTTAAGCATTTTTTATTTTTCATTGAAGAGTATATTTAAAAACACAGCTTTCCTTTTATCCAAACAATCTTTAGTTTCATCAAGTATGCACACTAAAAAAAATCTTAAATTCGATCATTATTTGCAGTCTTATTTATAAAAATTTTTACAAAAAAAAAATATTTCTCTACAATTGAAAATCGTAACTTTAAAAACTATGCAACCAACCAAGTATACCATAAAAATTACTCCAACAAAAATATGGAAACTTTAGTTTTCCATAAAAATTTTTATTTTATAATTTTTTGAAATACTGTTATCCTACGGTTAAATCACACGCACACACCCACGTTTTTCAAATATCTTCTCCATTTCAGCTTAATTTTATAAAGCATTTTGCATTTTTGCCACACTCTCTTTTCCTCCTCTTAAATCTATGATTTATTATTTGGTATTTTATCATTTTGCATAAAAAAAACGAGGTAGAACATTTGCTACACATGAGTCCATAAATTATTTTTTATAACCAAATTTTAGTATCTTTTTCACATATAGCAGTTTATATTTCGTTTATGCTAGAGAAGAGAAAGTTTATTATTAAGAAATTTGTGAGGAAAAAGATACTCTTCATTTTATATATTGATATTTGAGATGTTGGCAAGAGTATGGCAAAACTTTTTAAGCAAAATACTATATTTGGTATGAAATATGTTATTGGATAGTAAAATTGAAGAAAACTTAAATCGGGATGTTAGCAGACAATTCTAAACAGAACTCACCAAATGTGAAGAAGGTTTGTTTCATCAAGGAATAACTGGCAGATTAGAAGCATGCAAAGTTATTTAGCAAAGAGAAAGTAGAAAACTAATCAAGAGCGTTCACTTTGTTCAAGACATATACTATACAACAAAAAAAAAAACACGGACTGGACAATATACGAGTAGCCATATATGCTCAGTTTGGAGACTTTGGTGACCAATTTTTTTTATAGCCCCAAAGATGTCACCAGTTTTTGGCCAACAGCTAATACAGACTTGCTGATAGATCTAAAATATGTATGATAATAATGTAGCTAAGAGTCACCCAACCAAATCTTATTAACATCTTATGCCAAAAAAAAATAATTTCTTCGTGTTCTTTTTTTTGGCAAAAATTAAGAAAAAAATTATTTTTCACTTTTTTCAGAATAACTAATTTTTTGCTAACAATATTTGGCAAAGTTGTAGCTACGGTAAAGCTGGACAAATTTTAATACATAAAATCTAAACGTGTCGAGGCACCCTAAATACCTCATTAAGAGCACTTTTTACCTTAAATATTTTGGTATTATATTAATTAATTCTAACCAAGTGATTCCTATAAAACTTTACCTATATCTTAGGTTTAGAGATGACTCAGTCTTGCATTTATAAAATTAAATTAATAATTACTACGTTACTTTGCATATAACTTTTGCCCCAATAGTTACATTTAAGAGAGAGTGGTCGTAACCACGCCTATTAAAATCGAAGAAAATATTTCAGATTTTTATACTCAAACGATTCTTGCGAAACCTCATACACACTTTGAGTTCTTGCAATGACACAATTCCACACTTAAAAATCTGGGCGGAGCCACGCCCCTTATGGTGTTATATTCTATTTCAAGCACTTCTATTGCGTTTTATTCCCAATAAACTTTGCAAATATATTAGTGTCTTTCAGCGATAAATATTTATAATAAATATAAGATTAGTTTGTGAGTGTTGACAGTTTGTGTTTTAATTATTTTAACAAGTTCAGTGAAGATAAAAAATTTAAAGTAAGAATCAACAATTAACTATTTTCCAAGAAAAGTTGAAACGGCACCAAAAAGTCAAAACTAATTCAATTTCAGTTAAATATTTTTTTTTTTTTTTTAATAAATTCAATTAAGATTTATGAATAATACACATTTCAAAATGTCTGACGACTAAACATACTGATATATTGTTAAAAGGCATAACTAACAAAAATATAATTTTAAAGGAGCAGCAAAAAACTAAAAAACAGACAAAACTGTAGTTAAGCCTCTTTTTTTTTTTTTTGTTTTTTTTTTTTTTTTTTTTTTTTTGTTAAACATACTTACTTTAATATAAACTCTCATCATATATATTTCTTACAGAAAAAAGGGTCAATATTGATCGCAGAAGAAGTGTGAAATTTTGCCAAGACATGTAGTTTAATGGCATTCATAATATAATCAAGCAAAAACTAGATTTTGAATTTTTTGTAATTTACGGCTTTTTGCATTTTAGCTAACGATATACATACATACATACATATGTATATCTCATAAAAACAGAAGGGTTTCCGATCCACTATCTGCTTGCATATATTAATTTGCAATCGACCCATAGTTTGCAAGATATACTTTAACTAAGAATATTTTTGCTTTCGACCCCACTATGCTTTTTTCAGTGTACCTGAAATGTTTATATTAACTTTCATATCAATCATATGAGAATTATAGAATTGTAGAACATATTTTTAATAATTTTTAAGAAGTTTAAGATTCCTAAAATTATTCCTCAAAAATTATGTTTCCTTTTCTTTAATGGAAAGCCTTTTTATATTGTCTTTAACCTTTTTAAATTTGTTGGTATTTATATGCCAGTATCATTTGACTTAATTTTTCAAACTTAAGAACACTTTTTCTTTCATTTCATAATCCTGTATAATGAATAAATTAGCATAAGCCCTTTTTATGATACTTCAATAATAATAATACTGAAACTTAAATGCAAATATCATGGTGCTTTAATGCTGCAACTGTGCAAATTGTTAAGATATAATTACATTTATATAATCGTAGGCAAACACACGCACACGTACACATGTACACACACACACGTACATATGTATAAAATTTCATATATTAAAATACATTTTCTCTAGCATTTTGCCCGTTTTACTATTTATATTCTACAAAAGACTCACATGGTCTGACAGATAGCACATGCAGCAGCAGCACTAGGGAAACAGACTGTGAGTCAGTCAGTGAAACAGCTAGACAACCGGGACTGGCAGTACGGCAGGCAGGAAGGCAGCCTTGCATGGGACCTACCACAGTCGTCAGATAAGAAAAGGAGTGCGCTGCAAATATATTGCAAGCTGTGGTTTATAATCTCATCATCATTTGTGGAATGTTGAAAATTTCCTCTTCTTCCCAAATTTTACTTATCACACTATTCATTCACTTGCAGTTACTCACTTCACTGTCTTTTTGTGCATATGGTTCTCGCTCCCAGTGTCCGTTACAGTTAAGATTGTTGTTGGCTGTTTGCCGGAATGTGCGAGTGTGTGTTATTCCTGGGTGAGCGAGTGTGTATATTTTTTTTTCTGTTTATACGATTTACGCAGTGCGTGTAAAAACCATATCTATAAACTTTACAAAAAATATGCACATATTTGTACAAACAGATAGGACTTGTATATTTTGATGCTACCCAGCAGTTATTGAAGTAAATAAAAAATTATATTTAACTCTTTTTTAATATTTTACTGTAAATACAATTCAGGTGTTTATATAATTTTATTTCTTTTTTTCGATTTTTCGAACTTCTTTAAGGAATTATCTTAAATTTTTATATATATATATATATATTTTTTTTTTTTTAAACTACATATTTTTTAAGCTTTAGATCTTTATATATTTTGATTTTTTTATTTCGATATTTCTTCACGAAGTTTCTTATTATTTTTATTTAATTTTTTCTTTTTTGCCAAAAAAAAAAATAGAAAATTTCTGAAGTTAAATTTATTTCTTACTTTCCTTCCACAAATACTTGCAATTTCTGTTAGCCTACTTGTCTCATATTTGGCTGGTGAAAAATAAAAAGATGCAGTATTTTTTAATAACAGACAAAGTTGTTACCAAGCTAATTACACGAACTACTGGGTGTTTTTTATAACATGCAAAAAATAGCAGTGTAGCAGTTTATGATTATTTACGCCCAAAAAGATTTCTTGTACAAAATCTGTGGCCGCGCCAAGAAAAAATATAATAGCATAAATAATTATAATAAGGCAGAAAGAGTAAGATCTCTAAAATCTCAATAAACATATTCACTCTACGTAAGAATGAGTTATCAAAACTATTTTTTTTTTGTATGCTAGAACATACAACTTACTTCCACTATGCATTTTTTACAGTGAAGCTTAATTTGAGCTTTGGAATAAACACGTGCACATACATGTACAACTTAATGCACAAGTATCCGTATTGTTATGACAAAAAAAACTTCCTTCGTAACTTTTAGTTAATTTTAACTTTCTAACTTTATAACTGTTTGTATAATAAATATTATTTTTAGTTTTTACTAGTGCAACAGATATTTGAGAGCAAGTAAATGATAATGTTGTAATTTCGGTTATCTATGAGTTCAGTGTGTGTATGAAAACAAAACAGTACGTATTTCAGTGTTAGTAAAGTACTAAGTTGTATACTCCTGCACGTCTATACTTCGTAATGCGTGGCAGAATGAAATCATTCACTTCAATATACGGCACGCAGCATTATTACTAATAATAATGGGAACATACACAACGGGGATGAACGACAAATTCGTCGGTAAAAATTCGCTATTTAAACTCGTTGCATAAAGCACAATAACGACGAAAAATAACAGCTGTTATTAATGATAATATAATTTGTTCAAAGAAAGATAAATAAATAAAATGCATCAAATAATTTAAAATTTTATAAAAATCATTGAAATAATAAATATCAGCTCAATTCATAATCTTGTGCAAGTGGTCTTGCATCGTAGCATGTGCAAAATGGTATACGAGTAGTATGTTGATATCCACCACTTAACGATTCTTAGTGGTGAGTATCGTCATATTCAGACCTTTTTGCACATGCAACGATGCAAGACCATTTGCACAAGATTGTGAATGGGGATATCATGTTTAGTACATCAAAAGCTTTTTTGCATGTAAGTTAACGTTTCCATGTTACGGATTTGTTCGACATTCGCCGAAATTGTCCTATACAATTTCGGCCGCTGCCATAATTGTGTGTATTTTAATATATATACTCGTACACAAACACGTTTTATTTTTGGTGATGAATATTCGCGGCCTAAAATTTGTCGTTCGCTCCAGAGTTGTGTTCCTAGCACAATATGTTTTAAACGATCGTATACGAGTATACGATATTTGATGAAGAATCACAAGTGAGCTGAACTGAACTGATTTTTCTTTTAAGTTCCGCATACAAAAAAGGTCGTAAGTTAAGATAATTTTATCTAAAATATGTTCAAATGTTTACGATCTCACTGGCTGCTGCTATGAATTTTGTAATACAAATACAAGGGTATGTGTCATGTAAACAACAACAGCAGAAGCATATTTTTTGTATTTTGTGTATTTTTTTCTTTTGTTGTGAGTTGCAAACATTTAGCTTAAGACAACGTTATGAAAAACAATTGATGTAAAAAAAACACACACACACAGACTTTTTATAAAATGGGCCACTACTATTTACTAAAGTTTTAGTTCGTGAACAAAAATGTTTACTACAAGGAACTGAAAATAGTTCTGAATTCTTTCTATTTTTTTTTATAATAAATATTTCAGCTTTTGCACATCAAATTTTCTAACAGTAGCGACAAAAAAAGTTTATGATTTCAACTAGGAGGCCAAAAAAACGTTTTATTTCACAGCACATAAACGCCAAAAAAAAAGATTAAGCAACATAATTTTCAAGCTCTACTCTTTGACGAAAATCGATTATCCATGATCACAAAATTTCCAACAATATACTGCTTAAGCTTTTTTTGCGGTTATGGCTCGACATGTGCCCGCAGTGAAGTTTATGGAATTATAAGAAACCAATTTCTAGTAAAACCACATCCACATAAGAAGATTATGGGAGCACAACACAACGAAAAGTATAACAAGCTTCTAACGAATAACTCTGACAGAGAGGACAAAAAAAAGGCAGGTAGAGGCGGTTTGAAAGTTTAACATACAAATTTACTCACCACGATTATGAATAACAATTCCCAGGGAATATTTTCCCCATTCTCCCGGGGAAATTTTTGTACACAAACTTCGAAAATGAGAGAATTTTCCCCGGCAAAAAAAAGTAAGTTTTATAAAATCAATTAAAGGGAGAATTTGATGACAAATCTTGGGAATAAGTCCGCCAAAAGAATTAAGCATGTAATATCTTTATAAAAACAATTTCATAAATATCGTAGTTTATTTTTATTTTACGAGCTAACACAACAAATGAGAAGCAACTGGAGATCCTCTTAAATAAAATGCCATTATTGCCTGTGGATGGTTCAAGGAAAGTTAAGGGAAGCTAAATCAGGTGCGCCGCAATTTGGAGGAGGAATTGAACGAATGGAAAAGTTATGAATAACAAAATTATTTCTTTACACACACGCAAATGATAAGAGTTTAAAACATTTTTCAGGTATGGTGCGATCAGAATAATTTCTAGAGGCACTGATGGAGGTCCCGAAAATGCGGGGTACCCCTAATATATACATACATATATATATATATATATCTGTACAGAAAAACCTATTCGATATACCGGTCACTCCAAGAAACCAGTCTGTTACATGAATTCTTTTTGGTCTCTCCAATCAGAGTCCTTGAGATATTGAAATTCCGGTACGTTGTCTCAGTTGAAAATGTATCTTGTAAGCTGACAAAATGCTGGACAATGACACAAGTAGTGGGCCAATTTGTTATTCTCCTCCTAGCATGCTCTGCATGTGATACCCTATATCAGTCCCATGCGAGCTAGAGGAGACCTCATCTCGGTCTCCTGACCTATTCAATCTTAGAAACTCTTTAGACTTCTCTTCATATGGATCATCATCCTATGTGATATACATACAATGCTGGTTACTCTTCCTAGAGCACTTTAACCCTTTATGTCACCGTCTCTCGTAAGAGACAAAAATAGAGACCCTTCTGTATGGGTAATTGTTAGAGGGTTAGAGAGTTTTACAAAAATGTTGCTAGTAAAATTTTATATAAAAGTGTTCAAGACATGATGTGCCTACAGCTCAAGAGCTTCATGGTTTCCATTGGTCATTCAGCATAGTAATGTGCAATAGGAGCAACTTCCATTCCCGCCCCACTCCTTCTCTTTATGTAATAGGTTCGCATGTAGATTTTCAAAATAAGTATTATTTTTATTGACCCCTTTGCCAAAATCAATCGTAAGAACCGTGTTATTTAGTTAAAGTTTAATTTTGTTGCACAGTGTTGCTAATTATTTTATGACAATTGAAAAATTTGACTACAGTTTTTGAGCCAATTATATTGGAAATAGCAACTTCAATATTGATATTAATACAAATTTTAAAAATTACATAAAACATACCACATGGTTTTTTTAAGTTTCGTTCTAGCAAAAAGTCACAACATACCTGAAAATAAACAGAATAAAAAAATAAATGTTGCATTAAAATCCATTAAAAACTTAATTTAATTGATTATAAAAAATAAGCTGTGAAAACAGTTAAAACTTTAATTTAAAAAAAAACTTTTGACAAGTTTCACACATGAACTCCAACTGCTCCCACTACATGCAGCAAAATTATTTAAAGCACTCTAGAGATCTCAAAAATAAATTTAATTGCTTCTGTTTTCTTTTTTTCTTTTGTCTACTGGACCAGCCAAAATGAAATTAAATTGTCTGCCGAAGATTAGCACTTTTCAAATAACAAAAAAAAAATAATAAAAAAAAAATAAAAATTTTTATATGAAATTAAATTCTCTAAGGTTTAATTCCAAGGTCCTTTTTTGTCAAGCTTTCAGGATTTTCTGACATAAACACGTACACACACAAGTGTGTGGCACAACAACAAAATTTAAATAATTTGCACGACAAACTGTATATTAATGCAAAAAAAAAAAGAAATTATATACATACATGCATAGAGACAGAAAGGACAAGAGATAAATTGAAAAAAAAAAACTTTGCCACTTTTGACAAAAATGTTAAGAAATGGAAAATTATCACACACAAAAAACTTGTAGAGATAATTTCATTTTGTGGGTATGAGTAATCAAAAAGGTGTGCTGAAACACATGGTATGAATTGCCAGCATCAAAATATATTGCCAAATGCCACTAAAGAGGGACAAAAAATTATGCAGACAAATTCTTTACTTCTAGAACTAATTTCAGAATGATATCGCGTTCACACACAGCAATTTTTGTTGGGCAACTTTTTAGTTTATGGGAGAGAGAGAGAGAGAGGAAAATATTATCGCTCCCCTGTTCATTATCTTTTCATCTCTCTGCAATGAAGTCAAAAGTTGATCAACACAAAGTGCTGTGTGTGAAACCCTTTATCAAAAAACCTCTGATTTCTTTGTCTGGTTAAAAAAAAAAATTCTGAAATATGCAGTTGCATATTATTTTTCTATAACAGGTATTTATTTATGTTTAAGATTTTTTTTTAATATTTCAGCAGAAGCGATTGCAGAATTTTGTTATTCATTGTAACCTCTAATGCCATTTCTACTGTAACTAACATCATAGTGGTGACCTTTAAACAGGCAACTGACACTAAAAAATAAACACAAGAATTTTTTATTGACCAATTTTCGTATTATTGCATGATGTTTTTCCCATTCAAGGTTACTTGTTGTTAACTGAATTGCTGTTTTATTTTCATGCCCAACAAATTATAATTCTTTAGTTTTATTATGCATTAAGGACACTAAGAATTTTATATTCCTTGCAAACAGATAGTATAATGTTCTGGAACAAATTAATCTGAACTTTACAATGAATTAAAATCAAGCAGATTTTTAACTTTAAGTAGAAACAGATTTAAATATAAAATAAACAAAAAAATACTCATTAAAAATAAATATAATATTAGAAACAAATTAAAAGCAGAGTTCCTTTGCAGACACTTGCATATCCTTTGCTAAGAGAAATAACATCCGTTTTAAGTAGACTTGCCACAGAACATTTTAGAGTGAATTTAAATGGAGGTGCATACTCGTATTACTCAGAAATGTTTATTCATAAAGGTATTTTTTTAATTTATTTATTTTTTATTTATCCACTTAATGGAATTTGCTGAATAGTAATGCAAACATAGCAGGTGTTGAAAATTTTATTAATGTATTTTACAATGCCAGCATGTAACTAAATGTCTGTGGAAGACAATGTATTCGTAAGTACATATTTGTCTGTAGATGCTTTCTGCATTTCTACTTTATTTGTTCAGTTCCGCAGCAGTTTGAAGGAATGAAATCATGAGTTTAGAGAAATGTTAATGTTATTTTAAATTTTTTCAAAAAGTATTTATTTATTCATCTTGTCCCCTTCAAAGTAATCCCCCTCAGATATAATACACTTATGCCAGCGTTTTTTCCAATCCTCGAAACACTTCTGAAACGCGCTTTTTTGTATCGCCAACAGCTCCTGTTTCGATTTTTCTTTTATTTCCTCAATCGTAGCAAAACGCTTTCCTTTCATCGGTGTCTTCAGTTTTGGGAAGATGAAAAAGTCAGTGGGGGCCAAGTCCGGTGAATTGAACGGTGGTTGAGGCATGATAACGGTTTTGTTTTTGGCCAAAAACTCACGCCCAAGCATCGATGTGTGAGCTGGTGCGTTATCATGGTGAAAAATCCATGATTGTTTTTTCCACAATTCTGTGCGTTTGTGTCGAATTGCTTCGCGCAAACGGCGTATAACTTCAAGGTAGCATTCCTTATTGACCGTACGATCTTGTGGCAAGAATTCATGATGCACCACGCCACATTGCAGTCGAAGAAAACAGTGAGCAAAACCTTCACATTTGACCGAACTTGACGACCAGGACGAGCATCGTCATTGACATCTTCTCGGCCTTCCTTAAACCGGTTATACCACAATTGAACTTGTGTTCTGCTCATAGTAGACTCGCCAAACGCCACAGTCAACATTTCAAATGTCCTTGCGCATTTAATTTCATTTTTTACACAAAACTTAATACAGTTTCTTTGATCCATTTTTTCGAATAGTAAAAAATCGAAGAGCACACCAAAACACGAGTAACCTTTTTATCTGTCAAAAACAAACTGACAATCCAAAATGGCTGATATTGCCAACATATATAACAGACATGTGTACCAACATAACAGAAAAAAAAAATGCGAAAATCGAACATAAGTAACTCACGAAATTTGAAAATACCGGTTATTTTTTGGTCAGACCTCGTTGCTAAAAGAAATTAAGAGTTAAGAAAACACTATTTTCTTGAGAAGATTAGTGGTAATTTTTTTCAAATATGGATACTAGACGGTAGTCTAAAAGGTCATAAAATGAGACCCACTTTTCTGAATTTTGGAAATTGAAATAACCAGTTTTGAAAAATAAAATTTTTTAGTGAAATTTTTTGAGATTAGTGGTTATTTTGGTCAAATATTCAAGTGCATACGTGACTCAAATGTCACTTTTCTGAAATAAATTTGGAAATTGAAATAATCGATTTTGAAAAATATTAATTTTTTAGTGAAATATCTTGAGAAAATTAGTGGTTATTTTAGTCAAATATTTCAAGGAACAAAAAAATAGAAATAAAGTGGCACTTTCGGTCTATTTGTATAAAGTAGTATGTGAGTTACTTCATATTTGATCACCACCAATTCCCTCAGGGAAATTATTTTTTCTTAAATCAAATTTCTTAGCTCTGCCGGACATATTTTTAACGTCCTACTATTCTAATGTGATTAAATACCTCCTAGAGAAGTTTCTTATAAATTTAGTTTATTATTGAGCCTGAAACGAGCCAAGGTTTCAAACTCCCAGTGCATTTAGCATACTGTTAATTAACTAACAGTGCTCTGTTACGTGCAAAGCCTGTTACAATAGAAATTCTGGTTTGTGTCCCTGCTAGTTAAAATAGAATTTATCTTCACACACATATTTATTTAAGCCTGCTTAATTTATATGTTTGAAAAAAGTAGTTTAATTCTAGAGGCCATTAATCAGAAAAAATATTTTTGATTTTAAAAAAATATTTTTTCATATAAAATTTAGTTTATAAACCCTTTATAAAACAAAAGAATTTTTTTGTGTGAATAAAGCAGTAAAACTATGAAGATTTTGTTTTTCGTTTAAATATAAAGTATGACACTTTTTAATATGTCTGAATTTACTTTCAATGAAACCTGCTTAGCGTATGCTCATCTATTTTTCAGTGCTGCCTTATAACACGCTTCACATAAACTTCTTACCATCCCAAAAAAAATATGCTAGTTGCATATTATTAAAACCGAACAACAGACAATAACAAATTAACAACAAAAGCAATATCACATAACGATTACAACACTGTCATCACCATTCACATAAAATTTTATGAAAATGCAGCCACAACAACTGTCACCACCGTCATAACCAAAACACACACAATCATAAAGTATGAAAGTATGCAAGTTTAGCAGAGATTATATTAGGGGTGCCCAATTAAAGCTGACCTTGTACACAGACAATTATTGTGGAATAATTTAAACAATTAATGGTTCTTAAAAAAACAATTAATGTAGCTTAAAAAATGTGTAGGAATATTTAGGTCAAGTTATTAAACAAGAGAGTTCTCTATAATGTTGGTAGTTAGCACGTATTACTATCATTTGAAATTATTTATGGTCCTTCGAACTGGAGTTTGCAATTACAAACGTCTGCATCAAATCAAGCATATCAAACAGGTACACGCATCAGGCGAATTACTAATCAGCTGTTTTTTTTTTTGTTTACACGTTTAATTCATTTGAAAATTATTTTGTGCCTTGCTTGATGCATGAAACTTTTTGTTTGACAAATTACTTTGTCAAAAAAATGTGAGAAGTGCAGAGCTGCATCTAATGCGTGTACCTGTATTTAATGTGCCTTGGTCTGCATGTGCACATACAAAAGCTTCCAAATTTTATTTTCAGCCAAGAATTTGTTTGAAGTCCATTTTTTTCCATTATATAAATAGTTGTCTGATTCAACAGTTGTTTCAGTTTGTGCTCTTTTTCACACTAAAAAAAATAACAAAAATCAATTTAATTTTCCGGATTTCAATGGTCCGTATGTTTTCAATAAAACATAATTTATCTGTATTTTTAAATTATTTTACTGATGTCTAGAAAACTTACTTTTAGACAATTATTTCTATGTCTCATTCAGTAAATGCTGCGGTGAGATTTTTTTTCTTTATTTGGAAGTTTTATTTTCAGTAAAAAATTTTGTAGTTTTGTCTGGACTTATGAAATATTTGATTAATTTGTTAACTCATAAGCTTCTGCTTTATACTTTTAAAAATTACTGATGAATTTATAAGGACTTTAGACCGCAAATAATTCTAATTTCGTTTAGTAATCAAAAACTTTACAACCTCTCCTCGTTATTCCAGCAATTGCTACTTTGGCCAAACTGACGCAACAGATGGAATTGTTTATGGTCCTTCGAGCCATATTGTTTTATACAAGCTGTACTTCACAACTAAATGTGATTCCGTGGAACAGCATTTAAAAGATTTCGAACGCGGTATGACGTAGAAGCACTTGAAATGATTTTCATTCGATCAGTGTGTTTACATACTCTTCTTTGGTTCCTTCGAACTTTTGACAACTAGTGCTTTAACTGCAGGGACGCCAGATGGTATTAAATAATAGTTTTATTGAAATTATTTATGGTCCTTCGAATCGTATTTTAGTGCTACAAACGTATGAATAAACCAACTTTAATTAATGAGCAAACGGGGTTCGAACGAAGTATGTAACAGCACTTAAAATCGATGACATGCGATTGGCTTAAAAACTCTTCTTTGGTTCTTTTCAACTTTCGAAAATTTATGATTTAATTGTATTGATGTCGAACGACATTAACGGCCTGTTCCACAATGACGACAGAAAACGGTCGATCTTCAAATTGTAAAAATTAAGTAATAAAATAAGTATTATTTGCTTTCAATATAATTAGGCAGGCCGTAAATATTAGTTTTGTTTAGTTATCAGTCTTTTTTCAGCCTCTCTTAAATCAAATTATTCAATTCAAACTATTAATTTAGCACAACTTTTTTTATTCTATTTAGGAAGGAGAAATGGACTGCGCTTATGCTGACAGGGCATGACTGTAATTTCTTTCGCCAATTCAATGAAGCGTAATTCTAGCACTTTTTTTTAGAAATAAACCATAATTTTTCTTATTACGTTTTACGCCGCTTAACGATTTTTAATACCTGATGATAATGACCATTATTATTTATTGTTATCATTATACAATTTTTATTACATTATTATGGATATTTAGCTTCTTTTTTTGCCATAAATGGAAATTTCTTCCTGGATAAACATTAAATTTTGTAACACAAATCACAATATTAAAACGTTAAGAAATTCTCTACAAACAAAATATTTATCATCCACATAATTTTTATTTACTCAGTTAACAAAACCATAAAAAATAAATTCTAAACTTTAGAATCTAAAGCAAGTGCTTGCTATTTGTCAAACAATTATCAAATGTAATTATTTTGAAAAAAACATAAACCTTTTGGTTAACATAGAAGCAAGAAAATTCAATCTATATGCTAAAATCATTTAAAATCATTTCCAACCACTTGAAAATGCAAAAACAAATAAAATAAAACTGCGCTTTCTTACTTCTGTGTAGATTTAACTGCAGCTCAATAACCCGCAACGCAAACAATTGTCATTAAAATCTCATCTACATATTTTTAATTTAAAATTCCACTGTTGTTCAGCACTGCAGTGCACGAACAAATTAAGAAAATGTTCCTTGTCTGTAAAACAGTTGAGCTTAGATTTATTAAGTGTCAGTATACATACATAAATATATTTTATGTTTAACAATCATAATCATAAAATAATACAGCAAGACGCATAGACCGGCTGACAGAGACAAATAAAAACTAAAGAGATAATTTAAATGCTAAATATTTGTACTTGTTGTAAAACGAAAATAGTTTAATGCAAACTTTTTAGTGGTTTAAGAAAAACATAATAGAAAATTGCAATAAAAAGAAAACTAAATGTGTAGAGGAGGATTCTTATATTCTGATATTTTATTTTAAATTAACCTAAGTTTAGTGCCAAAAAAAATTAATGACGCCTAAAAGCAGATCACACAAAAATATGGTGACTAACTATTTAATGTATGTTCTGGCACAATAGAAATATTTTCCATAATTAACCACTAGCACGGAAAAATCACTTTGGCGAAGTGCTTCTGAGAAAATCTATATAAAATTATACAATAAAATTGAACTCCTTTTAAAATATTGTTCAAACTGTTTGAATAGTAAATTTATTTATAAACATTCATATTAAAATGACTTTATAATTTTATTTGAAGTCACAATATCTACCACTTGCCACCTGGCTGCCCCTGGCACAACTTCAATGAATAATGATGCCATGATAATGCCTTTGTTTCCTGCTTTTAATTTAACAAACATGATTAAGGAATATTTTTGAAACTTACTTTGTTCATCTTTTACCTCTTTTATAATACTATAAATGAACTCAAGTCAAAGACAAGATCTTGCAAATATTTGCTAAAAAATCTTTTTCAAATGATTTTACTTTGTTCTTTGGACATCAAGCGAACGCCAAAAGAAGTAATAAACATTAAGAAAATTTTAATTTCTTCTCACCATTTTTAACGGTCATCAAGCATTAGCAAGCAACTTTGACATTTGTACAAAATACTTTTTTGCTGGGTAATGCCAAAGAAGAAGAGTAATCTTTGTGCCAGGAATTCAAAGAGAATGGTAAAAAATTAACTGTTTGGAGTAGAACAAGTAAAATGAAATCTATTAAAAAGGCCAAAGAGTCAATGTTGTCATTTATTCAGTTTCATAGTTTCTTCCTTCCTACTGTCGTTGAAGTTGCTGCCCTCACAAA
Source organism: Nowickia ferox (assembly GCA_936439885.1). Taxonomy (NCBI): domain Eukaryota; kingdom Metazoa; phylum Arthropoda; class Insecta; order Diptera; family Tachinidae; genus Nowickia; species Nowickia ferox. Next base: position 8,071,828 of record OW387027.1, on the reverse strand, counting down.
AGCAAAGAAATAAGATGAGTTGAACAAAACTACTCGTATTATAATAATTATCGTTGTATGTTTTAGTGGTGTGGGTGGTGTTAATGAACTTTCAACACTTGTGCAAAGAAATAAAATTCAGTTTTCACTGAGCAGCCAGCCAGCCGCTGGTGTTTATTTTCTTCCTTCTCTTTATGGCAACAACTTTTATATCCTTTTTCAATGTCTGTATGTGTGTGTGTGTGTGTGTGTTCATGTGGCTTTGAAACAGTTTCAAAGCGTCCACTTCCCTTCTGCTGTGAAATTGCTCCCCGTTCGCTGTTTTTCATTGGACATTAGTTTAAATTAATGTTTGCCATAAATTTGTTCTTTTGTTCATTATTCCGTTGTTTAAATATAAGTTTTGTTTTCCATTTCTTTTTTTTTTTTTTTCTTTTTTTTAGCTTGCTGGCAAAAGTTAAAAAAATAAAAATGTTTCTTCTGGCAGCAGTTTAGTTTAGTTTCTTTTACTGTTTTACATAAATCTGGGAGATAATAAGGATTTTTTCTACTAATTTTAAGCGCATGTGGTTTTAAAGCACATGTGGTTTTGATAAACCTCATTAGTAGAGCATAAACTTTGGAGTGGAAGATTAGTAAAGATAATTTTGTGTATAAAACCCAAAAAGAATGATGTAGTACACTTAACGTTTTCATTTAAGAATTGTAACTTCTGGACCAACTTTACAATTGTAAATTCAATATGAAGCTTTAGCAAGGAAAAACAAAGAAAAATCTGATAGACATTTTGCCCATGACAAATACTTTTTTGAAAGCTAATTTTCAAAGAAAAGAATTTTTCTGCGATAAACACGTTTACTTAAAAAAAAAAAAAAATCAGTTAAAAATTTTATGGAGTCAATTAAACTCTTTCATTAAATTAAATTTTTAAACAAAAGTTTAATTGAATCAATTACATATTTAATTGATTTTTAGTTTATTTTTCAACTAAACGTGTCTATCGCAGGAAAATTTTTTTCTGTGTTAAATGGTACTTTTTAAAATTGGATTTTGAAAAATGAACGTTCTTAAGGTACTTTTCTCAAAAAGAACTTTTTCAAGAGGTACCTTTTCAAATATACTTTTTAAAAGGTACTTCTCTTAAAGGCATCTTTTATAAAAAGTCCTTTTTAGGACAAGTTTTGTTAAAAAAAAAAACTTTTAAAAAAGTCCCTTTTTAAAATAGGTAAATTTTTTTTAAAAGTACCTTTTTAAAAAGTAAATTTTAAAAAAAGTACATTTAAAAAGAATATTCTATTAAAAAGTAGATTTTACAAAAATACATTTTTAAAAAATAAATTTTACCAAAGTACATTTAAAAAGAATATTCTATTAAAAAGTACATTTTAAAAAAGTTCATTTTAAAAAAGTATTTTTTTAAAAAGTAAATTTTAAAAAAGTATCACAAGTACGTTTTAAAAAAGTACACTTTAAAAAGTACCTTTCTGATAAAAAGTACTTTTATGAAAGGTACATTTAAAACAAATTAAATCTTAAAAAGTGCCGTTTAACGAAAGTACGTTTTAAAAAAATACTTTTAGGAAAGAATAATGAGAAGACAAAAGAGAATTTCAAAGTTCATGAAAGGGTGTACTACATCTCATTCTTCTCTCGCTTCTCTCACCCACAAACTCACACTTTCTAAAAGAAAAATTTCAGTGTGAACCGTGACTTAAATTTACATACACAGTAACTAAGGCAAAGTTGCAAGTTTATTGCTGTACATAAATATTTATAAAATAAAGCTGAGAAGAGGTATTTTTAAAATGTAATCGTTTCTTTTAATTTCCCTGCCAATCAGATGACTTGCACTATGTCACTAAAAGGTAAGCAATACCAAACAACTTTTTAATGAATAAAATACAATAAAACAAAATTTGTTACAAAAAAAAATTAAAAATAAAAAATAAACTTTTCGGCAAAAAGAAAAAGGAAATTAAATTGAATTAAAATAAAATAAAAGGCAATCATTTGACCTCTGGCAAACGGCATTCAAACATGCAGCCAGTCAGCCACAGCCAGTCATCCAACAAATCAAACGCCCACATTTAATATATACTCGTGCAAGCAAATTGTCGTAGTTTCTGTGTGAGTTCTTTTTTTTTTAATTTATTTTATTTTGAATTACTTAATAAAAAGAATTGCAACAGCAACAGCCGTTACTAAATGAAATGAAGAATGATTTACAAAATCTGTCGTTAGGGAAGTGGCAGGCAACTGCAACCAGAGCCTGTTAATGGCACAAAGTATGCTGTTGCTTTTAGTTGTTGTGATATTTTTTATTTTTGCAATCTAGCAATCTAAAGAAATAACTTTCTTGGACATCAGGTGGCTGTTGTTCAAGCACAAATTAATTGTTATTGCAATATTAAAATAATGGCCGATTAGCAAACTACGAAGAGTTTTTATATTGAAATTGTTTCAAGTTTTTATAGAAATTGGTTTTGCACTACAGTCTGAAAACATCGACATAATTTTTAAATGCCATGCAACATAACACACATGAGATTTCTTTTATTTTATTTTTATAAAGAGTTTCCACAGAGACGGGACTGTTATTATTGTTCCTGACATTTGTCAAATAAAAAAAAATTAAAGTTTAACATTTTTTTACTTATTCAGTTAAATATTTTTTTTATTAAAAAAAAACACTAAAAATAAAATTCTAGAGGAGGCGAAAGCCTGTGACGCTCTCAGGTGGCAATTCATTAACTCTTGATATGATAAAGTATTCTCTATTCGGGAGTCATGGAAAATTGCCATATAACATTCATTTTTAATATATATGTATATGGCTCTTTAAACTTAAGCCATCAGTTTAAGTTTGATTTCATTCCTATGTCTAACTGCCTTTCATTCCCATTTTTGCAGCAACCCCTTCAGAAGCAAATTTAATTTAATATGTGAGTTAAAAGCCCATTACTCTCAATTATTTCATTAATTTTATATTTAACTTTTTTTCTTCCATCGACATTCTCATTTTAAAAATGTGCACACAAATAAAATTGTTAGACTAAGCAACCATTAAAAAATAAAACAATAAAAAATGTTTAAGTCTCCCGCAAAAAGTTTCAATATTGCGCCATCAGCATCCCAACATTTTCATGTCCACTGCCTGACAGGAACAAACATTTTTACGAAAGGGGAAATATTTTTGAAAAAAATAATTTTGGGTATACTTTTAGGAACGAAAGTAAATAGTAGTACCTGGGTTCCGTAAGTTTTATTACGATAATCATATCGCTAAAATAAATATAAGGAAAATTCCTCGACTTTGCTATTCAGTAACATATTTTAACGATATTAGCTGTCGGTTGAAGTATAATCCAACCTTCCCAATAAAAATCCCTTTATAATAAAATTCTAATAAATTGTTTTTTTTTTATTTTTGGTTTATTTCATACAGGAGTTTATACTTTCAGATCATGCAACAAATTAAAAGTTTTAATACTTTGAACTTTCAGATAATATTTATATTAAAATTCAGTATATCAAGTTAACAAATTCATCCCTAGAGATATAAAAAAATATGTATAATAAAAATCCTCACAAATGCAGTCAGTCCCTTTATACAAAACACAAACTGTTATATTTGGGATAACAAAATTATTGTGAATGTGTAACCCAACAAACGCAGAGACAAGGGTTTGAAGTTTCATATTTTTATTTGTATGTATGTATGTGACGGCGTCATGAGTGACAAGTATTGAACGCTTTCCCTTGCATATCATAATTTAAAAATATTTGTTAGAAAACACAAAATGTGCGAAACGCGAAGAAAAAAATATGGGTATCGGTTGACCTTGCAGGCCATCCCCGAAACTATTTCCCGCTCAGATATCGGCGTGTCTTTTTGATTAGATTTTGAACTTTATGGGCTTAGTTGTTTAAAATTAAAAAAGAAGCCGTTTTCTGAAAATATTATTTCTATTGGACCGAATCGACTCACTATCTTGCGACATCGAAGTGAGCTCCACATCTTTCAAATTCTTCAAATGTGCTGCCGATTGGAGATCATTTCTGGTTTTCGCAAATAGTTACGATATGTCGTGATTTTTTATAAAAATTAAATCCATGTCATGACGTATTAGAAAGAAACTGAGTAGACTTTAAACTCGATTTATAGCAATCTTATCAAAAATAGAAAAACTACCAAAGCAGAAATTGTTCCCGTTTTACCCTGTTCCCTGTTTTTCATTCATATTCTTCTTCTCCAGAAAATAACAAACAAAACAAGAAAGGAATTGGGGGGAGGGGGGGGGGGGAGGGTATTGGTTCAGCAATTCACACATGATAAAAAACTGGATTAATTTTTATATATGTGACCCGGTCTATGAAAAGGTGGCTTATGACTCAAAAACAAAATTTTCACCATGTTAAAGAGCGTCTCAAAAACTATCCGAACCAAAAAAAAGTGAAAAATAATTTTTTGAGTCATAAGCCACCTTTTCATAGATTGGGTCACATATATATAGATATATTGATTTAAAAGAAATTTAAATTTTATTTTAAAAAAGAATTTAAAAAAAAACATACGAAAAATCTGATTTACTTAAAAACATTAACATGACTTCGGATTGACTTTAAAAATCATTAGAAATTATACAAATTTGCACTATTCCGGTTCACAAGTTCAGGATTCTTGGAAGCTCTTTCTTTTAGTGCGATATTATACAGCTTCAACCAAAGTTTGAAGTGTAAATTAATAGAACACAATACACTCGTTTGTGGTAAGTAGTTATAAAACTACTCTTAAGTAATGCAAAATATAAGTAGAGTATATAATTTGTCGTCTCTCTAGTGAGAGCGAAATGACAGACAGGAACTAGATATAAAAAGTGTATTAATTGAAACAAATAGATGAATCCATCCATTTTGAAATAAAATAAAATATTTGCAGGTTTTATATTTAAAATTTTAATTCAATATGTTTGTTGGAGTTTGTATAAATTATTTGTCATGTGTTCATTTTCTCATATTTCTTGCATTTCGTTGGAAAATAACAATAATAATTTGAGCATGAATACGATTTACTTAAAAAAAAAAATTATTTGCAATTCGATTTCTTTTTCTCAAACTCTAATGTTTGCTGGGAAAACATACACCTATAGAAACAATAATAACACGAGTACTACTACAGCAATAACAATAAAAAGAGCAATCAAAACTATTATATGAGACAAAGAAGCATTTAATAGGAATATTGTATAAATTTTATCATAAATTATTGCTATAAAAGAACAAAACGAAATATTTCGTAACATAAAAATGTCAATTGCAGCAAACTACAGGATAGTGTATTTTCACTGTTGCTTTTATTTTTATTAAATAATTGTAGATAAATTTTACTCGGAACTCGTTTGTGGTGGGAATCTGAAATATGTCATTAAATATAAAAATATATTGCATGTTCCATATAATTAGTACGAGTATAATAATAAGTGAAAAATTTGTTTAAAACAAAAATGTGCTCAATTAAAGCAGTGTGGTGTGTAACGACAAATTAATGCAGTAACGATAAATTGATAAATGCATTTTATTTTATGCGCAATATATTTTTTATATAAAAACAAGTTTCACTATGACAGTTAATCTCTGTGTGACCGCATTGAAAAATTAATTATATAAGATTTTGTGATTCAAGGAATATATACATATATATATATATATCGTTACCTTAATACAGAAAGGCTATAACTCAGTATTTTTTTAAATCGAGTTTTTTGTATACGAGTATTTCAATAGAAGAACATCTAGTGTATCGTATAAAATGCAAAATTTCGATTTCAAAAAAATAATGCGCTAGGGCCTTTCTATAGTCAGGTAACGATATGTGTGTTGGCTATATTCGCTTATAAGGAAACTGACCAGGCGATTGAAAACTAAGCGAGATTTAGTGATTGCATATTAGACTACTATATCGTTTATATTAAGCCACCTTCCCCGAACCTGAGCTAGCCAGGCGAAAAGCTTGATTAAATTAAACTCATATATTCCATTTTTGGACTAGAAAATAGAGCAAACAATGAAAAGTAAGCCAATCATCTTTTCTATATGAACACTGTGCTGCCACGTTGCCAGCCATGTTTTCTATAGGAAAAGTTGTTCAACCATATTTTCTATAGAAACAGTGTGCTGTCTTACAGTCACCCATGTTAACAGTGTGCTGTCTTACAGTCACGCATGTTTTTTATAGGAAAATTATGATTGTTGGCATAATTATTCATTAGAACAGTGTGCTGTCTTACAGTCCACCATGTTTTTATAGGAAAATTATGCCAACAATTTTTCTCATTACAACACCGTGCTGTTACAGAGTCAACCATGTTTTCTATAGGAAAAGTAAGTCAACCATCTTTTCTATAAGAAAACAATGATGTGATACAATCAACCATGCTTTCTATACGAAATTAAGGCAACTACCTTTTCTATAAGAACAGTGTGCTGTATTATAGTCAACCGCGTATTTTTGTTTGTTTTTCGTTTCGATAAATTGATTGCAAGTTGTCATCACATTGCCAGTTACTTGCACTGTAAGCTTTTTTTTATGTCGCCCTGAAGTGATACAATTGTCATCATTATGGCGAATTATGGCAACTGTTAATAGGTGAAAAACATTTTTCATATCACTGATGTCATTTTACATCAGCTTTATGAGGAGTTTTTTTTTCTCAGTGTAAAGTCACTGTGACTGCTTCAACAAATTTTGTTTGTTTTTTATATTATCTATATATTTAAAAATTGTATATATATCAAATTATGTGTATTAGAAGATTTAATAGTTTTTAGCCTAAAATTTAAAACATCGAATGAAAAAAGAAATAAATGGTCTGCAAATGAACAACTGCCAGTTTTTTTTTTTTTTTTTTGCTATCAAGAGAAATGATTGAATGAAGATTTAAATCAAATCCATGCAGTATTGTTATTGTATGTATTAAAAAAAAAGAGAAATGTGCAAACAAACATAAATAATTTAATAGAAATCAACATATAAATTCTTAAAATAAAAATATACTGTTGCGTATGAAAAGTTTCAGCAAAGGATTTTAAAATGCAAAAAAAAAAACAAATATAATTTCCATTATTGCTCTGATAGATTTACTAAATTCTAGATACGAGTATTATAAATATTTATTATTTTGTTTATAGTTTCAGCTTTAACAGCAAAATAAAACTTAATTAAAACGTATTTGTGATTCTTAGTGAAAAAGGGGAGTACAAATAATAAATATGGGGGAATCATCAAAGCAATCACATGTAATGCAAACAAAACAAATATTTTTATTTCGAGCAAATATTTTTCTTGTATAAAATTACAAGAAAATTATACAGTTTATTTACAGGAAAACTAAATTTTAATTGCAGGACAAATTGCTAAATGAACCAATTGCTACAGTGAAGCATTCTACTAAACGTCAATTGGTATTGTCTTCGAACAAAGTGCAGTGTTTCATAACAACGCAGTACAAAACATTGACACTGCATACATATCCTTCCAAAAAGTCATCGAAAATTATTAAGAATGCTGCAAACAACGAAAGCAAACGTTTATTTTCTTATTCTGGTTAAAATCCACTTTTTAAAAGATATTGAAAACGGAAACAATGAGCTCAATAAACTTTTTATATTATAAATCGGTTCGATTTTAAAATTAATTTCTGATTTTGTTGTTTTGTCATTTATTATTCTATTTTTATGTATATATGTATATTTTGGAAAAAAACTAATAGGTTGCTGTGCTAAATGATTTTTTACTTTTAGTAAACAAAATACAGCTGATTTGAAGGGTTACCACTAATTACCATATGGTTGCATATAAAGGGAAAGAATTTATAAGAAAACAAATACGTTGGCAATATTGTTTTCTCATGAAAGGAAAAAAGCTTTTAAACTTTCAAATATTTTATGAGAACCAGATTTTAAAGGTTATCACCGTTCAAAAACGATAATTTCGTGTGAGAGAATTTATGTTTTAGAAAAACCGGCTCTAAGTGTTTTCATATATCGAATATTTTTTAACGTTTATTTATTTGCTTTACCACGCTATTTTTTTTTGTTCTTCTAGAAAAAAATGTATGCTTTTACTAAACACCACAACACATTGAAAACAACTGCCCCTAATTAATTATTTGGAAAGCGACAGCGACACTATAAGCCAAAAAAAAGCTTAAGTGATACATTTTTTTTGACAAAAATCGATTATATGCGATTGTAAATAATCGAATTTCGGTAAAAAATTAAGCTCGAAAATTATTTCGCTTAAGCTTTTTGGAGGTTAAGGACACGATATGTATACAAATTTCAGTGGTGCCATTCCTGATATTTCATATTTATAAAAATAAAATTAATTATCTAAAATGTACTCATATCGCGTAAATATATAAAAAAAGAATTTATTTATTTATTTATATGAACTTTGAAACGTACTCGTACTTTCTCTTAAATTAAATCCAATTACTTTAAACTTTAATGCATTTTAAAATGTGTATTAGTCTAAGTTGGCGACAGACACAACAGTGGTTGTGTAGTCGTGTAGCTGTGAAAAAAATAATCATTATACATATAATATAATACACACATCTAATCTATATTTAACAGGTTGTAGTCGGTGGCCTGCAGTCGTGAATGTGTTTAATTTACCACAATCTAAAATGCCTTTCAAATTTAATGCAAATTTAACTTTTCAAGTTAAGTTTTGTACAACTTGACAATTTATCTTGTTATAAAGAAAAATTTTCAAAGTTCTATTACTATTTGAATGATTTAAATTTTTTACTTACACACAAATTATAAGTTTGATTTTTTTGAACTAGCGGCCACTTTTCAACTTTTTTTGCCAAATTTGTATGTACATCTAAAGAAGCAAGATGACTTGCCAATTCAAGCACAGTAGATGATATAAGAGTTTATACTACATAAAGCAACAATTAATTTAAGTAAATACTTGAGTGTATAATACAATTTTTTGGCAAGAAACTTTCAACTGCCAGTCTACTCTAAACTTGCACTAGTTACATTAACTGGCACTTGACTGGTTTGTTACTGCGTAAATTATTCTTGCAAACAATTTTATTGCGGGATAAAATAAAAACATTTAAGTTTTTCGCAATTTAATTAGAAATTCATGAGGGGGAAAGTAAGAGAGAACTTGTTAAGAAAAATATTATTTTTTTTAATGAAACACATCTGAGCAGCCAAATTAAAATTTGTTAAATAGTTTGAGGGAGAGAAGTCGATGAAAAGAAAAAAAGAATACACCTGCTGGTTATGCAAAAATAAAATTGTATTTTACCAGAAACGGCAAATTAAGAACAGCAAATGGGTTAGGGAAAAATTTTATATTTAATTTCTTTTCAGTTCGCTTCTCAAACTATTTTAAAGTGTCTACTTTTTGCCCTGCAAAGCAGAGTCAAGTTTTTCTTATAGTTGACATTTTTTAAGATTTATTAAAGCCACGCAAAAATTTATTAAATATAATTTAGAAATATCAACTAACTTTTTTTGCTTTCTCTTTTATATTCTATTAATTTGTGCAAATGTCATCATATTTCTAGGGCCACCTACAAAATTATGGAAATTATTTTTTTTTTATACTTTGCCAGCAAAAAATATCTATTTTTTTTTCAGTGAAATGTTAAAATCTGTTTTTTAAACTTGCTTTTAAGTTTTTTTTATGAATTTTGTGTTTCTATCCGTATGTAGCTATATAGATATGTGCCCAACACTACGCACACACGCACACACACACACACACACTTACCCACGGTTTTTCACGCACATGACCTTTGGCTTAAGGCTGCTAGAAATCTACTCTGGCTTTTTTCCTTTTTGAATTTTGGCAACTGTTGTCTGGTGGAACACTAAAAAAAACCCCCAAAAGGAGAAAGCAAGCCATAAAACCTTGAACAGATTTGCGTTGACTCGTAAAACACACTTAAATACTTGTTCGCATTTCCAAGCGCAAGTATTCCAGACCATACATTTACTGCAATACAAAACACTGTTTAAATTTTTGTTCAACGAGTGTTAGCGAATGACTTCTAGCAATTCGTGCAAATACAACAAACACACACACATGCACACACATTATATACATACATACATAATACTGTTACTGCCTGTCATAGCAGTGAGAGTCTTATGGCCAATGTCAAAGTTTATGCCTCGTTTCATTGTACCCTGCGAGGTACTTGTAATAAATTTTTCTACAAGGAAAGTGCGCTGTATTGGCACAATCAACAAAAGTGTGCTGTGCCAACAGTGTGCTGTGGCGGCACAGTCTACTTTTGTATAATAAAAGTGTGCTGTAGCAGTAAGGATATCGAACTCATTTACACCTTTCTGGTCTGTTGTGATACCACGAAGACGCTGTTTAAGCGGAGTCCCCACTGTAAGGTGGGTCTGTAACTGCCTGGTGATCATGCAGTCATTTCAGTTCTAAAGCTTCCCTCATGGTCATAATATTAAACTGTTGTTGTTCTTAGTAGCGGGGATTCACAAACAATATAATCCGTTTCGTAGAAGTATTACATAAAAAAGTCAACTTTTTATAGGCGTGGTGCCGAACACTTTCCAAAACGTGCGATTTTTGTCACTAAATATAATTTTTTTCTTGACACCCAAAATTATTTGAGAAACGTGATCAATTGGGTCACCTTTAGGACCCTTCAGGGTACCCCAGCTATATGGTGTAGTACGTGTGCTCTTCCATATTTTACCAAAATTGCCACTTCTCTCAAAAAACTTCACCAAAAAAGCATATTTTTCAAAATCGATTATTTCAATTCCCAAAATTATTTGAGAATCGTGATTAATTGGGTCACCTTTAGGACCCTTCAGGGCACCCCACTTATATGGTGTAGTACGTGTGCTCTTCCATATTTTACCCAAATGACCACTAATCTTCTCAGGAAAATTATGTTTTCTTAAATCTAATTTATTGGCTCTACCATACATATTTTAACCATCCTATTTTTATAATTTCATAAACTACATTTTATAGAAATTTTTCTAACAAAAAAAAATTATCTATCTCGATCCAGTTCCAAGGATTTGGAATCCTAATCCATTTAGCGAATACTGTTAAAGAGCTAACAGTGCTCTGTTATGTGCTTAAATTGCTATTTTAAAAATTTTGGTTCCTGTCTCTGCTAGTTAAATTCGAATTTATCTTCACACACATAAATTAATTTGCGAATTAAAATTTTATATATTTTATGCTGGTTGCTATAAAGAAAAAATAATAATAAAAAAAATTCTGCTTTTCTTTTATATTTATATTTAAATAAAACGAAATAACTTTTACAAATATCACAAATTCCTATCTCCGGCATATCAAATTTTACTCACTTGAAAGAGAATTATTTGCGTTCTACGCAGTTAAATACACAAATAATAAAAGTAAACATGCCTCAAAATATATGAAAAAAAATAGATAAACGATTAAATAAACGGTTGCGTTTTTTTTTAAATTTTTGTTTATATAAAATTCTTAAAAATAATTAAACAAAAATCGACAATAAGCAATGAGAATATAAAATGTTATATGTATTTTAAATTAACAGCAACAACAACAACAACAGCTTTAAAGGCCAACAAAAAAAATTATAAAAATATTACAAACAGAGGAAAAGGTATACCGTACACAGAAAATTGTTGTTTGGAAAACATTGTTTTCTTTTTATTAACTTAAGCTATAATAATTAAGTAAGAATAATAAAGCCAGGAACAGACAGACGGCTGGAAGATTTTACAATATTGTCCGAAGAATGTGCTCAAAATTATTTAAACCCTCTGTGAACTGGCAATTATTGTCTGATAACGTTGCCAGAAAAATAATTGTCATTGACACACGTCTGTACAGAGCTTAATATTGTTGCAAGTATGCATATTGGATTGATACTAAATTTCAATTACGTCTGCTTTTTCCTCCATCAATATTTTTTTATAATAAATACTTGATATTCTCAAAACAAAACAAAATTTGCAGTTAAATAGAAAACAAAATTTTCAGTTAAATAAAATTTTGATTAAGCGCTTTTCTATAATCTTTATTCTCATGATTATTCACGCGCTTAATCACATATATTCCTAATTGTTATTCTGATATGAAACTCCCTTCCAAAAGTACTGTACACATGTGAGTGCATTTATATTGAAATGAAAAAAATCGTTTCTGACCATAACAACGACTCTGTTAACAGAATCGTTTTGTCCAAATAGTTTGTTTACACCAACGAAAAATTCCAACGAAATTTGCAAACACAATAAAAAAAAAACCAAACGCCATTTGATCGATTAAAGGAACAATAACGCCAACAGAAATAAAAGAAGGGAAATTGAATTGAGAGTTTTTTAGTAAAGGGCGCCCTGAAACACAGATGCATGAAACAATTTATATAGAAATAAAAAACAAATGTTGGCAATTTGTTTTGAATAGCGACGTCAGTGCAAATAATTCTCAGAAAACAAGCAACAAAATAAAGTTGTTGCAAATTGTATAAAAATAACAATTCCCAGCACAAATGCTTACATATGTACATACGAGGGAGTTTCAATAAGTCCGTGACTGAATTGAACACTGCGCCTGTCATCAGCAACAGCTGATTGACTGCTGCCAAAATTTAACCAGCAGCGCCATTTATTGTATGCTTGACAGACAAAAATTGAAATTTTTGCAATAAAGCCATCGCTCAGAACAAGCTTTGGCTGAATAAATACTCTCACTCCTTTTTTATTTATTGATTTTCATACAAACTTTCTAGACGAGTAGCATGGCTGACTTTTTTTGAAACAGAGTCAAAAAAAGTCAAATTTCATATCACCCCTTTTAAATTTCCCCGGAAATTGAAAAAAACTCTAGGCTCCAACGATGAAATCATCACACAACCAAATATCGATTTTTATAACCTCGACAAATCTTTTTTTTTTTTTTTTGGAAGTTATAAAAAATATTGGGAAACGTTGAATAAGCTCTATAGAGCTCAAAGGAGACTATGTTGCACAATAAAATGTTTTATCCAAACAAAAATCTGTGTTTCATTCAAAAAGTCAGGGACTTATTGAGACGCCCTCGTATTTGGCTCTAAAAGGGAACATCTAAGAAAAAAAAACTACATAAAATTCAATTCCCATGAATTGCAAATAGACAAGATGTTTCTTAATACCCTTGCAAAGGATTCGAAACCAATATTAAAACTTAAAAACACTTATTGCTACTTTCGCTGTATTGAAAATTTAATTTTTTTATTTTTATTTTCGATTTGCCAAGTTTACAAAATTATTATGAAATTTCATCAAAAAATTTATTTAAAAAAAAATTCGCAACATATTGCATTTCATTTAAGGATTATTTAACAAGAAGAATAAATAAAGTATGTACATATGGATATACAAACGCAATACCGAACACAAATGATGAAAAGCAATCATGGAATTATTTATACATTTTCAAGGAATTTCTTAATATATTTTATGGAATTTGCAAAAACAAAACTTTTGACAGTCGTACTAAGCAATATGTTTTCTAACGAAAGTTAAAGAAATAAAATGAAATATTGCAGCTATAAATTGTTGAGAATTATTGTAACGATAAATCATAAAAGTATTATTAAATGAAACATTATTTGTAAAGTTGAATGTCCTTTAAAGGGGCAAAAAAAAAATAAATATAAATATAAATACAGAACTCAGTGTAACAAACAAATTTAAGTTAATGTGCTCTTTACACTTTGGCACAAAGAATTCTGCAAAAGTTTTAGTTTATGAGAACAATTTATTGTAGTTCTGCGCAGTTAAGTTGTAAAACAACTATAATTTTATTTTTTATTTTGTTTTTTTGTGGTCTTGAAACTAAACTAATGTCTGTGTGGTGTCAGGCTTAAAATGAATGATAATTTTTATTTAAAATTTTTTTAATTCAGCAGTTCAAATTAATTTTTTTATTAACATATACAAATATCTCGCCCACATGGTGTTTTTTGTGTGAAAATAAAAAAACTTTTTTAAAGTTTTATCACATTTAAATGTAAAAGTGTAAACAACAAATTGAAAATTTTTTTAGAATACACACAATTGAAATTTAAAGTAGAAGCAGGAGCGTAGCACTGTGGGTAACACATATATTTCACTGGGCCCTCATTATTTTTAACTTTTTATTGCATATTTTTTAAGTGAGCTAAATTTTTGTTTGGATTTGATCATTTGAGCAAAATCTAGTACTTACGAGATTTCGGGCAAAATCTAGCAGATTTCCCATGCAAAACAAAATATACTACGTCACTAGATTTGATCAAAATCCACTTAATTCGATATATTATTAGTAGAACTTACTAATACAACTACGGTTTTTTTTTCAAATTTGTACTAAAAAGTCAGCCAGTGTACTTAAAAAGGTTTGTGTTTGGCTGTAGTTTTGAAAAAATTTCGGTTAATGGGTTTTGTTTCGGATAAAAAAATCTTGATAAATATCAAAAATGTTTGGTGTAAGCGGTATAGATTTTCATAAAGATTTTATTTAAGGTGCAAATGCCCTACTAGTTCGTATTTGCAGCCAATTTAACTACCGATTTTCGAAAAAAAATATATATGGGGCCATTCGTAACACTATTTTCGAATTTTTTATACCCCCCCCCCCCCCCCCACGGTTTAATTTTTATGTGAACAGGCCCTATGCTAAAAAAAACTGCAGGCAAACCTCTTAAAAAATTATTTTGAAAATCGGTTTACAAAGGAAGAGGTTAGTAGGGGAGGGGAGAAAATTTCCCCACTGATTTAAAAAAAATTATAGGACTAAACTGCAAACCCTTTCAAAAAAAATTATTTTGAAAATCGGTTGTCAAATGAGAGAGTAATGCATGGGTGAGAAAAATTCACCCTCTGATTTCCGAAAAAAAAAGAATGAGACCATACTGCGGGCAAACCTTTTCAATAAAAAAAAAGAATTATGCAAATCGCTTTACTCCGATTTTGCAAACAAAAATTAAGCGACCAAACTGCAGACAACCCTCTTCAGACAAAAAAAAAATTCTGAAAATTGGTCCACAAAGAACAGAGTTATGCAAAAGGGGACAAATTTGCCCTCCGATTTTCAAAAAAAAAAAAAAAAAATTATGGGTCCGAAATGCAGGCAAACCCTTTAAAAAAATTGCTAATCGGTTCACAATGATTTGAAAAAAATCACTACCAATTACCATCAATTCTGGTACAAATTTTTTTTTATAAAAAAAAAATATTCTACAGGCGGGTCGTGGTGGGTGCAAAAGTATATATGGGCTTAAAGAAGACACTTTCTTCTTTCTCTGGATGGTTTCGTTTTTTACACTTACAAACTTAAAATTTTACGAAAATATAGCTACAAATTGTACAGGGTCTACACATACCATTTATTAAAAACAACAGTTTACTTAACAAAACAAAAAAACCGCAGCCCGTTATCGGTAATACTTCTCTAGAAATCATAATGTAATTCAGATCAAATATGGCAAATTTTTGTTTCTTTTAAACTAACATAAATTCTTTGCTTTTAGCAGCATGCCACGCCCACTACTGCGAATATTTTTACCAACTTTTTGGCCACCTTTCTAATGGAGTAAAAATTTTAAGAATCTATTTCAAGAAAAAAATTTAGGTTTCGGTCAATGAAAATTAATTCTGAACCACTGTGTGCCGCCCACTTTTTAAATTTTTTAACTGTGGCATTAATAGAACCTAGAATGTGTGCCAAGTCTCACAAGAAATGCATGGGAAGAAATCCATATTAACAAATAAGATTTAGTGGAAGAAACCTACATTGTGCACAGTGGGACCAAACGGCAAAACAAAAAAATTTAATAATTTAAAAAATTAAAGATTAAAGTAAAGCATAGAAAAATAATTCAAATGAATTGGCAATGTCTTCCCTTTCTAAACATGGTTAAGAAAACGTATAGCAAAAAAAAAAAAAACTACAATGCCATAAACTAATTTTTCGTCCCTTTAAAAAGAAAATTTTAAAAATCTCTTATCTGACAACTGTGTTCGCAGTAACTTTGAAGTAAGAATTTCTAATTTTCATTGACATGCCAAAAACATTTTGCCTTAATCAACTGTCTCCAATAATTATTATTCTACTCCGCCCACCAACATCAAATACAAAGAAAATACATAATTGCTATTGCTATTGTGCATAAAGTACTTGATCTCATTTATGTGCAGTTGCCAAACATAAATTTATGTTCAAGCGACATGTTGTAATTTTAATTTCAGTAATTTTACGTTTCATCTTTAACACAACACACACCCACTCTCACTTACAAAATCATATGGTCGAATGTACTTTCATACTTACAAGTTGAAAATGTTTTCTATCTATAAATTTATTGAGGAAAAGGATGGCAAGGAGGGTTAGAATGTGGGCCGGGCATTTGAGTTTTACAAAAACGTGTTTAAGTTCACTTTTCTTCATCTTTTCTCTTGATGTATCTGGCCCCTTATTAGACAGTCTCGTTTTCGGTTTCTATGAAGACCCATTGAGGCTTTGTGAGTGTATTACATACAATTATATTGCTTTTGTTGTTTGTTTGTTTGTTTGTTGTATCTTATTGTCTTAATAGCTTTTTGATAATTGTGACCCAATTTCTGTTTTCATAAACTGCAACTCGTACAACAAGAGTTTACTCTATATTTTTTGCTAAAGTGTTTCCTCTTCCAGCGGTTATGCCGCCTCCAAAACGATTTAAATAGCCCAACAGGCACACAGCCACAAATGCACGCAATCTACCCTCTCTGACATGGCCGTTCATGTGGACTTGTTAACGAAGAATGAAATTTATGTTTCCCTAAGCATAAGAATGACTGTATCTGTTCATGTAACCAACCATTTATCTATCAGCAATTCATGGGCGGAAAGCACTTGTAACAACAAAAGGACAAAAAAATATCAAACACTTTCGAGAACAGTGGAATCTATTTCAAAAACTTGACTCTAGTTTTCAATTAAAGGGGTTTCAGGTGTTAATAACGGTAATGGAATTTTAACTTTTTTTAAAAAGAGCAGCTTAAATTTAAGGAAACAAACAACTTATGATCATGAGTATTTTCTCAACTGAAAATTGTCTATAAGAACCTTTTTATAATATAAAGAAAATGCAGTCATAAAGCAAAAAATATACTGATAAAAATTTAAAAAAAAAATTGATTTACAATGTCCTACAAAACAAAATCTGAATTTTTAGTTTATTGTGAGAGCAATGCCAGAAGTCGCGATCAAATTCTTCTTCTAGCTCCTTTTCCTCTCTTTCTTATTATATTCTTTTTCCTGTCTTCTTCCACATTTTCGTGTTCTCTTTGTTAGTCTTCTCTTTCTACTTTTTCTATATTTTTTCTTCTTCTACACAGAAAAAAGTATTCACCAATTAATGTTTTCAATTAATAATTTAATTGATTCAATTAAATTTTTAATTGTATTAATTAATTTGAGTGGAAAAACTTAATTGATACTATCAAATTGTTTATAGGTGAAAATTTAATTAATTTTTTAATTAATATTACAAATATTTTAATTAATATTACAAACTCATTCATATTACTTTTTTGTGTGTAGTCTTATTTCGTCGCTTCTTATTTTTAAATCACTTTTTTTCTAATACTCAATCTTATTCGTGTTCTTCGTCTTCCTTCTCTTATTTCTCCAATTCTTTTCCCTCGTTTTCTTCCTCCTCTTTTTCACCTTTTTTGCAAAGTTTGTCATCGTCTGTGAAATATTGCTCGTAATTTTTCTATATATTTTTTCTTATCTGTTTCAAATTAATTTATAGCAAACAGTAATTGCAACTTATAAATTTCTCATAGAAAAATAATTTTATTTTCGAACCCATCAAAATATAAGTTGCAAGCATGTCAGTCTCACAGTAAATATTACTCAGTTAAAAAAAGGGATTGCAACTTTCCCACTCAACATCAGCTCCAACACTTTTGTTTGCATCCGCATACAAAGTTTTACCTTATAATTGACCCTACTGAAATGACCTCATGTGTCATGTGGATTATAAAAAATAAAAAATAAAATAAGCAGCAACTTTAATGAAATATATGTAAGACAAAACGAAAAATTTGTCTCTTCAAGAAAAAAAAATAAAGAATCATTTTTATGACTCTCCTAAGGTGAAATAACAAACATGACAAACAAACAAAAAAATAAAGAGAAACTAGGTCATCATTAATTTTGCTGTATTTTTTTCCAAGTACATACGAGTACATTGTACATTCATACTTTTTTTCTATTACTGAAGATGTATGGCTGTTGGGTGATACCACCAACAAAGATTAATGGACACTGTACCATACTTCATTTAAAACTATTATCGTGCTCCGCCATATAAATCACATGTAATCAGTTTATATTGTTCCGGTTCCTGTCCTCATTCATTTTCACTTGTATATTTTGCACTTTTTGATTAAGAGTCTAAGAAGAGTGATAGTATTTCTTTTTCGGACACTGAAAATTTCTTCTAAAAGGAATATAGTTGCTGTGACAAGTACAAAATCAAGTAAGTGTGGTGTGAATTCAATAGAAACTAAATGCACAATTTTATTTGCAGCAACAAAGTCCAGCTAGTTGCGGCTTGCTGCCTTTAATGACTGACACTTGATTACGAGCGTAAAATATGATTACAATATAACCCGCAGTATTGTTTGATCAATTGAAAATTGATATAAACAACAACATCAGGAGCCATTGTTAAAAGACAACAAAAGCTTTTTTCAATAATGGCAGAAAAGAAGAAAAAATAAATAGCATAAAGCATATTAAAAAAGAGAATATGCGAGTATATGTATGTTTATTAAAAAAGCGAATGAAAACGTGCTATTTTGCATAATTGAATTTGCAACCACTATGATATGAAACACTCTGCTGCATAAAGTAGCAAAACAGTTGTGGTGCGTATGAGAGCAACAAAGTTTTCCAAGCAGCAAAATAAGTTCAGTAAAACTCAGCATTAACGTATATCAGAAAAATTTATGATGTTGATATGACTGAGTCCGGCCAGGAATCAAACTCGGGATCTCGAAGGCTGTCATTTTAAGTCGACGCATACAAAACAGCTGGTTCGAACAAAACTTATGGGCAACACTGTATTTGATTATAGGTGAATCCGTCATAGCTATAACCAAAGAATATAAATCATGATTTATATTCTTTGCTATAACCAATCATAGAAACGAATTGAATTTTAGTTTTTCGTCGTAACTTAAACAGCTTTTGCTGGTTAGACATATTTGTTGTTGCACTTTTGAAATTAATAAATAAATGAAGGTATAGCAGCTATTTATGGTTATTGTAGGAGAAGCAACTATATTTATGGCGATGGGTATGGCTATGGCACTTATGATTAAACCTTAACTACTTCAGCCAACAGCGCCCTCATAAGAACATACACAACAAGCAATTTTAAAAGGATTTACTGACTGTTGACAGAAAGCGCGGGAAAATTTTCATTCACTTATTTACATTAAAAAACAAAACAAAAATTTAAATTTCCATAACTTTCCATAATTTCTTTTTATGTAAGAATATTACAGAAAAATATATTCCTGCAATAAACAACTTTAATTGAAAATAAACCCAAAAATCAATCAAAAATCTATTAAGTCAATTAAACTTTTGCTTAAAAATTAAATTTTTTTTTAACAAACACAACCCGCAAAGCGATTAGCTTGTCTGCAGAAAACACCCAAGGTCCATGGTGGGAATCGAACCCACGACCTCTGGACTGAGAAGTTAGCATCATACCACTCATCCACAGGGGCACCTAATTACAAAGTTTAATTGACTCAATTACATTTTTAGTTTTATTTTCAATTAAAGTTATTTGTTACATGAATATTTTTTTGGTGAAAGTTAGATGAGACTAATTTTTTTTTTACTTTTTTGCATTATCTTAATTTATACTATTTTTTTTGCCCCAGCTGTGCAAGTTTTTAAATAAAAACAATTTACTGCCTGTTTACAGAAAGCAAATAAAAATTTTCGTTCGTATTTTTATATTTAAAACCAAAATTTGTTTTGAATTTTCAATTACATATTTTCTAGTTCACTGTATGTCAGAATTAAAAATTTAAAAATAATTTACTGCTTTACTTTTACTGTGTACAGATAACAAACAAAAATTTTCGTTCACTACGAAAATTCTAGTTCGTTTTGTCAGAATGAAGTTTTATGGAATTACATAAACGTTTTTAATTTTTCTTTTACTTTTTTCTGTACTATTCTTTTTTTGGCACAGCTGTGCAAGCAATTTTAAAAGAGTTGATTGCCTGTTTCCAGAAAATGAACAAAAATTTCCGTTTGTATTTTTATAAATAGAACAAAAAATTTTTTTGAAGTTGCATATAACTAAAAATATTGAAATTTGTTAAATTTTTCTTATTGCAGTTGTTCCAGGAATTGAAAAAGAATTTACTGCCTCTTTACAGAAAGTGAACAAAAATTTTCCTTCGTTTTTTTATACTTAAAACAAACAAAAAATATTTGTTTTTAATTTTCCATTATGAAAATTCTAGTTCATTTTAGATGGAACTAAACATTTTTATTTTTTTCTGCAGTGACTCAGTTCATACTATTTTTGTTTGCACATCTGTGCAAGCAGTTAAAAAAGAATTTACTGTCCGTTTAGAGAAAACGAACGAAAATTTCCGTTTACCTATTTAGGTTACCGTAACGAAAATTCTACACAGAGAAAAAAAGGTTCTAAAATTTATAGCGATTGGTGGTATCAACTTGAGAACGAGTCATGAACAAATTTAAGTTGTTAAGTTTCGGTATCAAATCAAGTTTAATGCGTTATCAAATTAAAAGCAAAACGTACACGGACTTGACTAAATTTCTAATGGTTCAATTTGCTAATGGTATTAATTTCGGTACTTTTCTACCATTTTTCCCCCAGTGTAGTTATTTTTATGTAAGAATGAATAATACATTTTTATTTTTATTTACTTTTTTCTAAATGAACTCCATTTGTACTATTTTTCTTGCCACAGCTGTACAAATGTGTTTTGCAAGTGGTCAGCGAACAATAGTTATAATCGAATATGGTTTTCATTATAATTTTCTTAAAATAATTTTGTTAATAAATGGCAAAAATATCTATCGTGTTTTTTTTTTGTTTTTCAAACCAGCAAAATACTCTTCTCTCTAAACGCTGTTGGGTTGTGTGCATTATGACAGCCACTGTTGATAACAGCTGACAGCAGCCAATTTTCATTGTTTTGTTCCATTGAAAAAGTTAAATTATGACAGCGACCAAAGACTACACAATTATTCATTCGTCTATGCTTGGGAGGAGAGAGTACGGCGATTTGGAAAACCAAAACCAAATAAGCCACATAAAAACATGTCACAGCGGAAAGAAAGAAAATAAAATTAGTACCAGAGCAGTAGTAGCAGAAGTAATAGTCAATCCATTACACCTGTCAATTTAGATATTGGTTTTTATTATTTGTTTGCTTTCTCTATTTTATTTGGGTTAGATGGAAGTGTACACACTCACACAAATTGACAGATAGATAGATATTCTATCTGGTAATATGAGCCTGAAATTAAAGGAAAATATGCAGTTCCACTTAGTGTGTGTGTGTGTGTGTGTATGCGTACCGCCAGGGCTGCGACAAGTGCACACAACCAGAATTTCATTGACTCGATTGAATTCAATTATTCAATATAAAATAGAGTAACGAAAAATAGACTGCATTAAATTACAATAAATATGAATTTTATAGCCACTCATGGGTACGCATGTATGAGGCAGAGGATTAAATTATGTTAATAAGATAACACATGGAATTCGTGCCAAAATATATTCAAACCAGTAAATACTCGAAAATAAAAAAAGTAAGCATGACCGGTTAAGGGGAAATGCCAGGAATGATTTGCTCGCTTGTTGTCTTCAAAAGCAAAGTGGGTGTAAGCTGAAGGGGAAATGTGGTTAAACAAACGAGACGTTCTTTACGTAAGAATAAAAATTTAAATAACAATAATAGTATTTTTCTTTTTTTTATGTATTTGCATGTTGTGCCTCCCAAGACGGACGGATAATTCTTTTCGTTCTAGCAAACTTGAGCTGGGAATTTATATAGTATCCAAACACCTGATATAAAGCACCGCCATCGAAATGGAGAAAACACTTAAACTGCTAATGCATTGGTGAAAAGGAAGCTGTGTTGTGTTTGATTAATTGGTTCCAGCGCCTCTTTTTATAAAGATGCAAACAAGGCACACAATTTCATTGTTATTTAAACAAAAGTACAAACTCATATTCCCACTACGCATTCTCAATATTTATTTATTTTTTTTTTATAAAAAAAACAAATATAAAAAAAAAATGGAATGTGGAAGGAAGTGCTTATAAAAGCGTTATTTTTTACACTATTGCAATAAATTTGTGTGAAATGAGGAGTTGTATTTGTGTGAAATGTATTGGAATCACTGAAAAAACTCAATTTCGTGAAAATACGAGTTGGATCCTTTATAATTCTGAACATCGATATATGTATGTCTAATCAGCAAAAAGTTACGTCGGAAAACCAAAATTCAATCGGTTTCTATGGATATGGTTATTGCCATGCAATAGAATATTAAAAAACAACAGGCATTTTGTTTGTATAAAAGGCGAATTCTAACACTTTCTACCTCATAAAACAAAGTGGATTTCAAGGCAAACTGATACCAGGTGGTCTCGATTTGCAAACTCTGCATATTAACTTTGTATATTTTTTAAAGCAAAATTTCCTGCTGTGTCCGCACATTTTGCTTTGATTTGACGCCAGAGAAATTAACAGCTGATTTTCATGAATTTTCATATGAATTCGCCATGGCCTATTTTTTGACAATCGAGGTGTTGGGCCAATTGATAACTAATTCGCCCCTTAGTTCGCCTATGTATCCACCTGTTAATAAATTGATTGATTGATTGATATCAGGTGGTCTCGATTTCCAACACTGCATATTCTCTTTGTATATTTTTTAGTGTAAAATTTCCTGCTATGAGAAAATTTCCCTACATTTTGCTTCGATTTGACACCAGAGAAATGAAATGAACAGCTGATCATCAGCTGTTGAATTGAGATCACCCAATATGAATTCGCCTTGGCTATGACTTTGTGGCAAATCACCTATAATCAAATACAGTGTTGCCCATTAGGTTGGTTCGAACAGCTGATTTGCATGCTTATGGTGATGGCACGTCTAAATTAAATTACTGTAAATTACAGTACGGTTAACATCACTTTTCCTTAGTTTTATGTACAAGTTATGCGAGAGAGAGAGAGAGATAGAGAGAGAGTGCGAGAAATTACCGAGTGCCTATTCTAACGTGTAACTCAGCCATTAAGAGGAGAAAGCCCAACATGCGAACAATAAATGGCATTAATATTTATAAAAGAAAAAGTTATTAAATGATAAATGATAAATTTACGTAAGGAAAAAATTAGTACCATTGATATTGCCAAGTGTCATAATATTTCATTTGTATGGCCTACTTGAGTATTAAATTACTTAATAATCAAGCTGTAAGAGGCAACCCATTGTAATAAGAACAAGCGTTTGCTTATGATACAAGTAGCATACACATGCACTGAAGCTGCGTGTTTAACTAAAAACACCCAAAGCGACGAGATGAAATTATGGAAGTGGATGCTGTTGCATCTTGCGGCAACCATTTTTTCTTACTCGGTTTCTGCTTAAGCTAATAAGCGAGTATTCTTAGAATTCCTTGGAGAAGCCGAAAGGACATGGTAATGGCATAAGTAGTTTATTTATAAGCATTGCTCAAATTGTAGTCATAAATAATGCCTGCATATTTGGGATTTTAATGTGCGTATGTGTGCATTAAAAGTATATGTATGTATGAGTGTAAGAGTTTGCGTGTGAGTGCGTGTCTGTGCTTAAGTTTGCATAATTTTAAAATACATACACATTTAATTGAAATATTGATTAAGTAGAAACATAAGTATCTGCAAAAGACAGACAACAATGAAAGTAATGGCACTCAGTTCGTATGTATGTATCTATACAATAAGAAAGGGAAAACGGAAGCGAGTATAAATACTTTTAAGTTATTTAGGCTTTGAGGAAATTTATTATAATTTTTTTTGAGCTTAAGTATAGACACAAATTGATAAACTAAATAGGTTTCCATTAACTGAGTTCACTGCCAGCTGCTCTAGTTAATTCTATTCTTCTCTTTTAGCCATAGTCTTTGATTAATTTCCTGGCTTTCAAATTATAATTTATTATCCTTGAGATAAAAGAAAACTAATAAAACAAACTTTATGACAACAGTTTAAAAAAAATATACAAATATGTATGTAAATAAATATACCAAAACAAAGGAAAAACTACAATATAATTCTAAAGTTACTAAACATAATCAAAAATTTTGTTCAATATTTTACAATATTTGAAACTTATTGTGCTGCTTTTTTACCAATCAAGAAAAGTCGCAATATTGCTTGCAAAATTCACAAAACTACAACTACATACAACTAAAACTAAAAGATGTTCCTTTAACGAAGTGCTTTTCCATCAGTTGCTTAAGTTATATGCATTACAGCTACAACGACAAAAACAATTGAAAAAACAAAATCCTTTTGTTTGAAACTTCAAGTTGATGGCATAATAGGTGCGCTGTTTCGCTATAATGAGCCCACTTCGCAAGGCACACCGCTGTTCTGCTGTGCTGGCTGTTTTGCCGTAAAGTTGGCAAAACAAATGAAAATATTATGAAAGATTAAAGTAGAATTTCAAGCACCCTTTAGGTAAGTTCATGTACACATACATATGGATAGTTTTAATGTGACGGGCGTGACCCATATTTTTTGTTATAGCTCAAACTTATACAAAATTTATAAATTATGAATGTTATGGCCTGTATCACGATATCGAAAGAAAATTGTAAACAAAAACTAATTTTCAAAATTTTTTATTCTTTTCAACATAAATTTTCATTCGAAAATTTTCTTTCGATGATGTGAAACAGGCCATTAACTAGGTAGACAATGAAATAACATGATTTCTACTCCAAATGGCCATCAGAAAACTGTGATGGGTTGAGTGACCTTAAATTTTTATAAATTTTTACATAAATATTACTTTCAGGATATATTCTGTAAAATCTTCCGTAGAACGCACACAATAATTTTGTTCAAAGTCTTTTTGATTGTATTAAATTATTAAAGCGTGGAAAAAAAACAAATTTTTCTTAAGAACGCTTTTTCGAAAATGTGACGGGTGTGACTTCTTTATCTAATGGTTGTGAGAACTAGTATGAAAACTCATACGGTTTGTAGAATTAAAACTTTTCATTGACTGTATTCATGTAATCAATATAAAAAACTTTTGATTTGTAATCAATATAAAAAACTTTTGATTCTTGAGCTTATAGGAGGCACCAGAGATTCTGAAGGGTAAAGAGTTGCTTACGAAGAGTTGCTTTACTACAGCAATTCTTTTTGATGGAATACAATTAAGGAGACTGACTATTACAATAAACGTAATAAACTACCAATTGAACATGAACATAAATTTGATTTTCATCATTTTCCTCTTGTCTACTCTCGATAATTCGTTTTCTATTTCGATAATTCTTTCTTCCATTCATTTTTTAACCACCATAATGTTCTAAGCATTCCTTCTTTTTCCATCCCTTTCAATTCATAGTTTTGCTTTTTTAAGTTTCTTCTTTTGTTGTAGCATTTCAGCGTTAGTGTGCCGGGCGTGACAAACTATTTCCTATAACCAATTACTCGAATATTACTCGAATTGCTATTATTGCTAGAAAGTATCCATTATTTATTATGTACAGTTATATTTGTAATATACTTTTTCCATTTTTACTGTGGCGGGTGTGACCAAAAATTTAATTTTTTTTTTTATTTATCCATAGTTGTCATTGTCCATTTGTGGACACCAGTTAAACGATTTTTACTGTGACGGGTGTGACAACAAATTTTTTTTTTTTTTTTTTTAATTTGTCCTCAATTGTCATTCTGGTGTTCACAAGTTGAAGGATTTTTGTTAGAAATAAATAAATTTTATTTTTCCTGTGTAGTGAGAAGGTTTTACGTGGAATTGTCACTAATTTCCAATAAAAAACACAACACCCTTCTTAACTATACAAAACTAACTTGCAAATATTGCACTATAATTACGGCATACTTTTTAGAATAAGTGCAGCTCTATTAAATTCTGAGATAAGGTGAGGCGACATTCCAGATTTTTTCCTACTTTTATTCTCTCCCTCTCTCCTTAACAGCGTGCATTTGTGTTATTACTCAAGTCAAAAGTTTAAGCAAATAAGCAACCTTCATTTTACCACTTACGATTGAAGTTCGTATTTGTTTAGTTGTTGTTTTATTTCCTATTTCTTTTCGTTCATTTAATAAAAGTGCATTTAGTTAATTTGCTTTTGAGAGCAGAATAAGAAAAACTGCAAATAAGTAATAGTAGTGGCAGTAGTTTTTATTTGTGAAGCAGTTGGCAAAAAAATTTTATGTGGAATGAACAAAAATAATAATGTAAGTGGAGGAAATAAAACAACGAATACTTATTTATGGTTTTGTAATGATGGCGTACATAGAAATTGGTAAAAAAAACTTTAGCAAATTTCTATAAATCAAAGAGAACTCGAATTGGAGACGGCTTGAGGAAGAAAACTAAAAGAAGATGAAGTTACAACCTTTTTATGGAATCAAATGGTGCATTTATACACAGAAATTTTACTTAAGCAAAAATTTTTTTAATGCACTTTTAAACTTTAATTTAATTTTAAGTTGTTTTTTTTTTCATTACATATTTAAAATATACAGACTTTATGAAAAATGTTTAAAAATTTACAGAAAGGATTAAATGGCTTGATGTTTGATTGTGCTTTTCCATTTGTAGTTCTTTTTTTAACTTCTGTTTGGGCATTTATTTTTCCTTTAGTTCGCTTATCCACCAAGTATTTATTACTTTTGTAAATAAATTATTAAGCCAGACAAATTAAATTTCTTTCTTTGCTGTTTTTTTTCTCTTTTTGCTTGGCTCTGGCAAGTTGCATTGAATCAAATTAAAAACAAAAAAAGATTAAACCAAACAAATAAAACGAAGTGAAATATTTCAAATTTCCTGTAAATATCCGTTAAGCGAACTTTTATGAAATGCTGGTGTACAGTTGAGAGAGGGAGAGAGATCATATTGTACACTAGTGTATTTGAGTGGTGGTGGGTGGTCTTTGTTTTCATTTGGATTTTTGTAATTCTTGTTAATGTAAAAATGGCAGTTGCAAAAACATTTTACAAAAACAGTCATGGCCAGCCACTATTTTCACAGAATATTGTTGTTAACTGTTTAAGCAATTAATTTTTTTTTAATGCAACATTGACAAGTAGTTTTACTCATTTGTAAATAAAACGTTCAGTAAAAAGCTCATAAGTACATATTTAATTTAAATCAATTATAACTTGTTATAACTTATTCAGTATTACCTTGAAAATGAGCAAGTTTAATGAATAAAGTTTTCTGATGAACGACTTACAAGGCCTCGATTCATAAAAGGGTTAACACTCGGGCATCTCTTGGCCAGTAGTTGGTGTACTAGTCTAGTGTAGTCGGAGGGCAGCAGGTTGAATGCCTGCCGGAGACTGGGTGTTTCTGCAGATAAGCAGAAAAAATTTTTTCTACTGGCTCATCTATAAATTTATTCAACCAACATTAAGCTTAAGGTTTTTGAGTGACAGTTGCTGCCCGCCACATTGTTGAAGCTATATCTGTCGAATTCATTTATTTATTTAAATGATAACATTTTTTTTTATCAAAACGAGTGTTCTGGGCGGGCAAAATACCGCGCGCTTCGCTCACTTTACTGTTGCCGAATCAAAAATTTAGACGTTAAGCTAGTGGAAAAATCGCCAGATTTGGCGTGTAAACTTTTGATTTGGCGACTTGGCGATTTTTCTGGTGATAAATAAAATTAGTTGGAAATTTTTGTGGCTATTTTTTTTTTAACAAAATTGAACTTGAAAATGTTTGTAATTAAGAAAAATTATTTTGCTCAAGTAGTTTCGAAACTCGTTTGCAAGAAATTAAAACTATTTGATGATTTTTCTTGTATTAATTAATGCGCTTTGGATTTGGATGAGAAAAATTTACTAGAAATAATTATTGGCGATTTTATTTACACTTTTGACGATTTCGAGATAAATTTTTAAACGATTTTATACGAATTAAAAAAAAAATTATATTAAAAAAGTGGTAGGGCCAATTTCACGATGTCGACAACGTTCGACTTGTCGCTCACTTGCATTTGAAATAGCAACAAAATATAAAAATTTGTTTTTGTTTTGAATGTAAGTGCGCGACAAATTGAAATTGAAATTGACCCTTATATACATATAAAGAAATACTACATACAATTAATTTTTGGAGTTTTTTTTTTGGCGATTTTTAAAATCAATTTGGCGAACTAAGTCGGAAAAAATCTGACTACCCTGCTAAGCACTACAAGTCGGTGATTTTCCTATTTCTATTGAACAGAATTTAATAATATGGACACTAACGTGTGGTCAATAGAGCTCATGCCACATTTTTCATTCTGCATGAACGATTTGACGGCCTGGTCATATCAAGGGGAGGTAATGGGAACTGAAAATTTCGGATGCGCGGTACCGATCGAAGTCGTTTGACGAAGTTACATTTCATAGGGCATTGAAAGGCCTTTATACGAATAAAATATGTCACTGATATCTCACACAAACTTTATTTTATTTAACTTCATAGATAGAAAATGCTTAATGAAATATCCTATATTTAAGCTTTTGAATAACATTTCCAAATGTCAAATTCCTAAATGCCAAAATATTTTATTTTTTAACTTTAAGAAGTGAAATATTTCATCAAAGTTAATAGAAATAGATAAAAGAAATCAATAAAATGTCCACATAAACTAGCAAAGAAAATCAAATATGTAATATTAGCTAAAAAAAAACTTAAATTATATATTCAATGTAATTAAAACTCTAATTCTGAAATCAAAAACTGGCCCTTAATTAAAGGATGTTTTTTAGAGGTATAGAACTTCGAATTGAAATAAAACACAAGAAAATCGTTTTAATGTCCATCAATTTGGCTTTATTGGAAGGATAATTTTATGCCATTAACGTTTAAATATGATTTCGGGCATGTGGCCGCCGCGGCTGGCTCGAATAAAGCCAATTCTACAGGTCCAATTTTCAACCACTTTTTCGAGCATATGGGGCCGTATGTTGGCAATAACGCCACGAATGTTGGCTTCCAAGTCCCCTAACGTTTCTGGTTTGTTGGCGTAGACGAGCGACTTCACATATCCCCAAAGAAAATAATCCAATGGTGTCAAATCATACGATCTTGGTGGCCAATTGACAGGTCCATTCCATAATTGCTCTGATGGACGATTATGTCGACCATAAAATGGACGGAGCTTGCGGTAAACTTCGCGAACTGAACCATTATTTTCGAAATAAATTTGCACGATTTGCAAGCGTTGTTCTTTTGTCAACCTGTTCATGATAAAATGGCAAACCAAACTAAATATTAATCACTTGACAGCTGACAAAATGGCCGCCAGTTAAAAAAGCGATGCCAACTTAAAGTTCTATACCTCAATAAAAAAACACCCTTTATTATTATTCACCAAGAACGTTGTGCCTCTGCACTACTGCTCCTTCCTAACTAAAGTTCTAGTCTACAACAAGTAGAAAGAAAAATTCTATTTGCATGAGTTTGCATGTCTAAGTCCGTTTGCTGTTCGTTCGCTAACAACCACTGTGTTGCAAAACAGCGCTTCATCACATTAAATATTTACTAACATTTGCACAAATAATGGTTTTAAATAAAATGAATATTCAGGTTCTTTTTCTTCTTTTTTTTTGAGTAAAAATTTATCATTTCAGCTGACAGCACAACAAACAAACGGCGAATGAAACTCGACAAGAGTCTTGTGTTGAACGTCCCTCGCTGTTGAAGGTAAACCAATGGAAATATTTAGTGGAATATGTATTCATTCCATCTTTATTATTTCTATGTTTTCAGCCAAATTAATATGGATAACAAGAAAAACTTTTTGTGTGGTATGTGGAAAAATTCTTTGTGTGGTATGTTACTCGTATGTTGTAACATTTATTTAACTTTGTTTTTTTCTAGTATTCATACATACTTTAATTACAATTTTGTGAGGCATCAAACAGGGAAAAGTTCGTTGCAGCATTTTATAAACACATACATACTCGTACATATGTACATATGTATGTAAGTGTAAGCAAAATTCTGTGAAATCAAACAAGAATATGAAAATGATACTGAAGCATATGTAAATAGAGCACAGAAAAAAATATTCTTCAATTAAGGTATTAATCAATTAAATTTTTAATCTATTTTTAATTTAATTTTATAAATTCTTATTGAAAAATTGATTGATTAACATGAATCAAAGAAACAAGATTGCGCACTTAGCCGTGCAAAAAAATTTTCTACTGCGCATCTACGTCATCATAGAATACACACGTGTGTTTGTTGTAAAAAGTGTGTGTGAGAGAGAGAGGGAGCACATTCCACACACACATGCACACATGTATGTACTTTGTTTACAACAAAAATTCTATGTCTACGTCACAAGCAGAAATTAAAATAACGGACCTGCGCCATTTTGTGTTCTTGATTCATGATTGATTAAAGCCATATTTGGTTTCACTATTGCTACTTCTGTTTAAAAATTTAATTGATTAAACATTTAATTAAAAGTTTAATTGCCTCAATTAAACTTTTATTTTAAAATTTAATCAATTGAAAATTTTAATTGGCACAATAAATAAATTGAGTTTTGTTTTTTTTTTAATATTTAATATATTCAAAACTTTTCATATTAATCAATTATTTTCATTACTTTTTTATTCAAAAAATATCTAATTTTTTTTATTTTTTAATTTTTCCCAAAATGAATTGTAATTCAATCTTTAATTATAAATAGTCAATTATTTTTATTACCATTTATAGTAAGAATAACATTAGTTAATTTTTTCTGTAAGGAATATTACTTCCAGCACTATGGCTTGAGAACAAAAATCATATGACGAAAAAGGTTTCCAATATTGGTATTGAGTCTTAACCCTTTTTTCCTAGTTTGTTGGTATTTTTTGCACCCTTTTCCCATATAGAGACAAGAGACCCATAAGTGTAAGAGTTTAAGCATCAAAGCGTTCCAAACCAATTTTCTTCGTAAAATTTTACATAAAAGTGCTGAAACACAAGAATTTAATAGTTCAGCAGAACAAAGTTGAAAATGGTTTAGGGGAACTTTGACCTCCTTTTTAATAATATCGGATTTTAACTTTCAGAACGGCAATGAACCTTTTATTTTATTTTCTTTTGACAGAATCAGTCATTATAACATGATACATTTTTTGTTTTTTATGTTATAACAAAATCCCTAATATTTTAAGAATCTGAAATTTAACAAACTAGAATCTGTATTGTGACTAATGAAATGCTCGCCGATCTTGATAATCAATTTAACAATACTCGTATATATAAAAAATTTTGTTTCACTTACTTAAATTTTATTTCTAATGTTTATTTCATTTGCAAGACATTTCTTTTTGAAGTTAACATACCTGCAAAAAAAAAGATAAATAATAGTAGAATTAATATGTATAAATAAACTTTAAAAAATGTATGTAAAGAAAATATTTAACGACCAAAAGTGCATATTCTTATTATAGTTAATCTTATCACACACAAAATTAAATAAAATTATCGAGAAAAAATTTAAAGGAGACCATTTTTGTTACATACACATACATGAACATATGAAAATAAAAATGCTGTTTTTCCCAACTTTCATTCTTTTCATTTTATTTTCTATAATTATTCTTTTTGAAAACATCTTTAGAAAAAAAAATATATTTATTAAGTAATGAACCAGAACAATCAATTTACTAGTTAATCATATCAAAAGCCTGCATTACACCAGACAATTTTTAATCAACATCGTTGAAAAAGAAAACCTTGACCCCACTGCAAATGATTACACTTACAAATACAACTACAACCGATTATTTACTCGTACAATTAATTGATTTATTATTATACAGCCAGCCTTCTTTTTTAATGAGTGATTGTCATGTCTTTTGCAATGATATTGACCTATTGGGTTTACTGATAACGATAAATGTAGAAAAGTAAATTATTCATTGGTGAATGGACTACAATCAAAGAGCGACGAAGTAAACATAAACGCTGTAAAAACCATGACCACAAACAATGTTATATGCATTAAGTTGTTTTATTGTAAAAGTTTGAATCATGGGCATAGATATTGACATAGAGAGAGAGAGACACAAACATAGACTAAACATGGATATAGGTATAGATATAGCCATAAACAATAGACATAGACACATACATTGATACAGGCATAGATACAGACATAGACATAGATATAAACATTTAGATAGATATACAGATAGACATAGAGATAGAGTAGAGATGGAGATAGAGCTAGAGCTAGAGATAGAGTAGAGATGGAGATAGAGCTAGAGATAGAGCTAGAGAGATAGATATAGAGATAGATATAGAGATATAGATAGAGAGATAGAGATAGAGATATAGAGATAGAGATATAGAGATAGAAATAGAGATAGAGATAGACATGAAGACAGACATACACAGCCTGATGGAATACTGAAGTAGTCTCGGGGTGGTGCTGGTAGAGTTATCGTTTGGAAACTTTCAATACGTCCAACAAAATAAAAATACATAGACACAGACATAGACATAGACATAAACATTTGGAATCTTTTTTTTTTTTGCTTTCATTTTGTTTGCAACGCAATGCTATACAACGAAAAATATCGGAAATTATAAACGT
This sequence comes from Nowickia ferox, assembly GCA_936439885.1. NCBI lineage: Eukaryota > Metazoa > Arthropoda > Insecta > Diptera > Tachinidae > Nowickia > Nowickia ferox. The sequence goes on along the minus strand of OW387027.1, from coordinate 8,038,895 downwards.
TTACACTTGTACACACTATTGCAATGTCACAAAATGCCATAATGTGTACTCCATTAAGCGGCCCATCCACTTGCAATATAATTGGACAATTTTTCGTATTGTACAATAATATCGCCAATGTGTATGTCATATTCGAAGGTGGCACAATATATGGGCAAATATCAAAAGACTTTTGATTTTTATTGTACAAGCAAGACAATTGTGTAATGTGGTCGCAACATTCTTCAATGTTGTTTACTTTTTCACTGCCAGGAAAATTGGGCAATATTTTCTTTAAAAATATTGTGCCATTTATTGCATATGTACAACATATGCAATAATATTGTATAATGGATGGGCCGCTTTAGAAATAATAATACTTAATGTGTTTTAGGTTTGGACTTATTTCTGGTTTTTATGACGAATTTTCAGCCCTGCCAGTGAATAGGCTTATATTAGGATTTTGTAGCAAATACTCGTTTCAGGGTAGATACTTTTTTTTGCATTTTTTACGAATGAGACAAAAAAAAAATCTATACATTGAAGAGTTAGACGGTTAAAGAGATCCATACAAAATGTAACGGACGCACGGTTTCTTATGTCAATTCATCATAAAAATGTGCAAAAGCCTTTTCATACAAGGTTCAGTCGCTAGCTTTTTTTTATTAAACTTATTTGCCATAATTAACTTAAAAATTTATTTTTATTTATTGCTTTGATTATGGGTGCAATTTAAGTTTTGTTTTTGTTGTAGAGTCTTGTGATTTATTTACAAAATGAATTGTTCGCGAACAATATTCCCTTCTTGATATTTCAATTTCCACATAAAGTTCAATCATTGCTTTGCAAAAGCCCCCGTTGTGCAATATACCGTGCGGTGGCAAAATAAATATATAGAAATATAGAACAATAAGAGAAAATTTGCTAAAATCATAGAGACATGTAACAAAAAAAAAATCAAAAACTTTGCAACAACACCTGCCAAACACAACAATATATTTACACAGAAACAATAGTTTCATACTATGTATATATTTTCTTATTTTCATTTCAACCACATCATCCTTATTGGCTGCAAACATGAGGGCACAACAATGGCTGTTGCACCCTGAGAGAGAAGCGCTTTATGTAATCTGGCAATTTATTCCTGTTAGAATTGGCTAACATCCTGATGACCTGTATTGTGTTGAGTTTGTGTTTTTTTTTTTGGTTGGTGCAACAAAAACTAACGCCAGCAAATTCCCAATTAAGAAACTAAAGTTGCAAACAGGGGAATAATGGAAAAATGAAATAAAAGCGGGTGAGCAAAATAACAAATTCAGCAAAAAAAATACATAAAAAAAAATAACAGAAACAACGTAACTGAAAACTCATCAGTTTCTATTATGGTGTTTTGTTGGCAAGTTTAAAACAACAACTTGCAGCTGTCGTTGACACCGTCGAATAGACAAAGCAGGCAGGCGACCACTTGTAACAATTCGCAATTGAAAGATATAATAAAAATGTAATTAACCCATTAGCAGTAAAAAGGGCCAAATGATGTTAACCACTACAGGTGACTTCTTTGAGAAGCAACATTTTTCTTGTACTCTTAAAGGGTTAATATTTTTTATTTAGTTTTTTATGGTATTATCGTATTCAACCTTTCCTACTACCGAGCTATTATTGCAATTGTTTTGTTTCAAACTTATTGTTAAAATATACATAATATATTTTATACGTACATATGTATGTATGTACATATATGTACATGCATGTAGATATGTATGTATGTATATAAAAGGCAGATTGTACTATTTTTCCTCCGTTTGATAATAGAATATTGTATAAATTGTTGTAAATCTAAATACAAATTGCTTTATTACAATTTCAAAATTTTCAGAGCAGACTGAGTGAGAATTTTAAATTGAATTGTTATTGTTATATCTTGTGCGCTTTCAAAGGCATGAAATTGAAAATTAATTTTATTAACTCGTATTGTTTCTTTTTTTTATTACATGGTATTGTGTTTCTATCACAATTGAAAATGTTTATCATGTCAATGGTTCTAACCTTCACAATTTTGTTTTCGCATGTGTTAATATTTCAAAAATTATCTTTGCTTTTTTGTTTAATTACTGAAACTTAACATGTTTGTAATGTTTGAAGTTAAATTTTTGACAGTTAACTACAAAGTTTCAATTGGCTCCCAAAAGTATGCACACATTTTTATGTTATTTTTATTGAAATTATGGCCTTTCGAAAATTCATCGCTGCGCTGCATCTGACGCGTAGTGCGTTCCGAAAATCCACAATAGGCACAATAGGTAAATGTAATGAGTTCTAAAATGCAACTCTGCATTATATGCGGGTTTGAACTAGTGATCGAGTTGGACCCAAAAATTCGTCGTTCATACCAGCTGTGTTCCTAGCATGACACTTATGCTGAGTACACATCTGGCATTTCTTGTGTTGTCATTTCCAAAATGTGTGCAACGTCGTTCACATTATGTTTTTTATGTGGAACGAAAAATATCGGAAATGACAAATGTTGCCACTAGTACACACTATTGCGGTGTCACAAAATGCCATAATGTGTATTCGGCATTAGGCTCAAATTCACAGTCTTTAGTTGACTAATGAAGTTGGTTTAACCCATAAAATTTATAAGAAAAATTGTTAGTTAAACCACGGGCTTTAGTTAACTATAGGCTGTGTGAAATCGGACCTTGTTTTATTAAAGTAAATATCAGTTATTATTATTATGCGCAAAAATTTCAATGAATCGAATAAGTTGGGGAGCTAACAACACTCGTATAGCCACAAATTTTTTATATAAAAAATTTTCTTTCGAAAAACCTTAAATTTATCAGGCCATCCATCCACGCTTCTTATGTGCTCTATTTTAAAGTAAGAATACACTCACACTTTAATTTCACATTCTTATTTTTTTATTTTATTTATACACATATTTTTTCACAAGTTCTTTTTTTTAGCAAAATAATATTTTAATAATTCAACCATGTCAGCATTAATTAACTTCGCTTTTTCTATTGTCTTGTGTATACGAGTGTGCACAGAAAGAAAAAATCTTTTCAAATGTCTAGTTAAACGTAAGAACAAAACAAAAGCACTTGAGTAGCGTAAATAAGCAGAACAAAGACCCCAGCAGCAGAAGAGCTGCAACAGGGCAACAGCGTTCGCTAACCACACTAAATGTCAAAAGAACAAGTTTATACCAAAACAAAAAACAAAATGTTAAAAGAAAAGTTTATAAAATGAGTGTAGTTTCGTTAACTTAATTAGTTAAACGTAGTAATTTTACAGCAAAAAATATATACACACACACACGCATATGAATATATAGAAATATATTTATGATGCATTTACGAAGATTTTTTTTGTGGGGCTGCACTTTTAAATTTACCGCGCAAAATTTAAGCAAAACTAGCAAGTGCACAGAGAGAGAACCCCCAATTATTTATTATTTCACGTTTTTAAAGAATTATAGTTTAGAAGAAAAAGAAACTACACTTTTCAATACAAAGAACTTTTATTTATTTCATACAAGGTTATTTCATTTTCAAAACAACAGACTTTGAAGATGTTGATTAAAATGAAAACATTTCTGGTGACGAGGAACTTTTGAAGGTTGTTGCTTACAGGAGGACCTAAACAAAAAGCCACAAAATATATTTATAGCTCAATAAGTCAGCTTTAAAATTATATGGTTTTGTTCCGGAAGTATTTTATGGCTGAGAAACTATAATTAAAAAATAATGAACAGTAATATTTTTGTGCACTCTATTCACATTAACTTCGAAAATTCGAATACATAAAAAATAATATTTTTCACTGAGTTGTAAATACAAGAATAATAAATAAAATAATAGTGAATTATACAAAATGTATGTCTATAAATTTATTGGCACATTCAAGTTTATATAGAAAAAAATTTTAAGCTAAAATTTCTAACCTGCTCGAAAACTTCGAAAATATTCGACAACTGTAAGCATGTTCGCCAAAGTTTTCAAAAATATTTGAACATTTTTCAAGCGCTTTTAATAATTTAAACTTTAGCGAAATTCGAATTATTCGAAAATTTTAAAAAACTTGAAATTTTCCACCACATTCGAGATTTTCAAACATCTTCGAAATATATATAAACATATGCATGCAAAACTTTCAAGCATTGCTTAATCATTTTTGGCAGATTCGATCATTTCAAATTTCTTTATCTTAAAAAGATGAATTTGGGCCAAATTGCCCTTGCCTCCGACAAGTACAAATCATTAACAGGTCGTAGTAGTGTTTGAAACATTATGACAGTTGGAAAGTCGCAATCGGGTTCGAAGGACCATTAACAAGAACACAATCAAAAATTGTTTATATCTAGTCGCATAACAACAAATTTGTAAATCAGTACTTCATCAGTAGTACTTATTTATAACTGAGGACCTGGCGCACAAAAGTAGTCTAGTCCCGTTAACTGTTTTTTTTACAGGACAGGCCAATTGCTGAACTACCTAGGTAGAGACTAGCAATTAAAAAGTCAGTTTTCGTTATTTTTTCAAGGTAGGATCGCACTGGTTTTGAATGAAAATATTTCGTGTACTTGGAGAGCCCGAAAAAACTAAATAAAAAAAAATAATTTACTTAGGACATGTCTAGTTTTGTTCGCCAGCTTCTCAACCAAAATCATAAAAATGTTGGGTAAAATTTGTGTCACACTTTAACGATGAATGATTTAAAATTCAACGAAATATTGGAAAAGTGGAAATGATTGCCACCAAAAAAATAAAAAATAAAAATATTTCATCTCTAAGAGGTTGCACCAATTAGAGTTTGAAAAGAAGGCAAGAGAAAGGCTTTCACTTGAGCGTATCTAACAAAGAAATAAAAAAAAAAGAATTTTAGAAATTAAGAGGTGCTTTTTATGACTTTATATAAACTTTTTCTTTTTCTCTCGCAACTTAATGACAATTTTCATTTTTATTTATTTAATTGCATTTTATTAAATGAAGTATTTTCATTTTTCAAAATATAAAAAGAAAAAAACATATTATTAATGTTTTTAAAGCGATTTGCTGTTGCAATTCGCTGATTATGAAATAAAAAAAGTTTTTCTTTACGATTTACTCACGCAAATGGTAACAATATTTTTTTTAATTGATGTTAAAAAGTTTCAATTTCGGCGAAGAAGATTTACAAAGCCTAAGGTAGGGTCAGACGAGGCAAATAGTGGCTGATATTTTTCCGGCATATTTATGTGTATCATTTTATAATTTTAATAAAAAATATTTTTGATTTATAAGAGGTTTGATTATAATAAGTTTTCCATACAAAATAAATTTTTTTAAAACCTTTTATAAAACAAAATATTTTTTTTTGTGAATAAGGCAGTATGCATATATTTTAATGGAAATAATATTTTTGCAAAGTAGTAGGGACCATTTCCTCATCTTCCAATATTTGCACTGTCTGTCTGTATGTCTGTTTAGGCACTAAACCCAACAATTTAACAAAGAGAGAAAAAAAGACAAAAAAAAAGAATAAATAATGCAGCATAAAGTAGAAAAGCAGAAACAATAATTATATTAAACGTTTCAAAAATATATATAGTTCAACAAACTTAGAAGAAATAAAAAATTTAAGTTAAAAATAATTGCCGCCTAAACAACCAGAAAATGAAATACATGATTATAATTGGGGCAGGGTAAAGTTAATTTCTTAGTACAAGAGAAATATCGCTTTAAGATAGAGAATATTATAGAAACAAAAAGGCGTCTTTTGTTAATACAAAAAAAATGGGAGGAAGGCTTCATATTTCCTTAAGTTTTAATTGAATTAAAGTATCGATACGAAAAATCGTGCAGATGTTTGGAAAAAATGGAATTAGATCTGCAGAATAAATTTTTAGGTGTAAATTTTAAAAACATTAAGGGTTTTCATAAGAACTCTTAAAATTGCCATTTAGGCAATTGGACAAACTTGAGAGACTTGTGTCATGAAGCCCCTTTTGAAGTTTTGCGCAAACAGTTAAGTCAATTTGAATGAAATGTCAACAAAATTGATTTAATAAAAATAAAAAAAACAATCTCCAGCGATTTTTAATTTAAACACATATTTATATATTTGCTATAAAAATAAAAAAGTGTGTATGTGTCTGTCTAAAAATGCCTAAAGAAATTCAAAAAAGCAAGAAGTTGTTGTTTACAAAATGCAAACTTAACAGATTTGTGTAAATAAATTTCTATACGATGCACAATTGCACCGTTTTGCGAGACTTTTGAACATTATTATGAAAACCCTTATTATTTTTGTATTTTCAATATTTGCAATTAAATAAAAAGTGACCAGTGAACAATTTCTACCCATTTGGATCACTTCATGTACTCAACACTGTTATCAAGAGCTTTTAAATACACAAAGTTAATTATTTACTGCAGAAATACCACGATGTTAACTTCGCTGTACTTAACACAATACTGACTCCTGAGAGCGCTTAACAAAAAAAATTCCAAAAGAATGTTAGCAACATCCAAAAAGTGTGAACATATTAAGTAGCTCGTCATGTCTTTAGTTCGTCTTACGGTTCGTACCAATGCGAATTCATATCAACCCAAAATAACGTAACCCCTAAATATTAATGAAGAAGCTTTCAACGCAGAGACGTGTTTGTTAAGTTAAATAGTTTCCAATAATGTTGAATTCCATGACATTGTCTATTAGATGTTTATGAAATTGTTTAACTTAAGAAACACGTGTCTGAATCAAAATGATTTTCACTAACATTTAGTGGTTACGTTTTTTTTGGGCAAAAGTTTGGCCAAGTGTGACCATAACTTTAGTTGAATTTTTTTACAGCAGGAAGTTTTTTGTGCAGAATTGTATTTCATATCAAAATGAGTTTATCTTATTGATTCGTACTGTTGGTTTGTGTGCATGCCCGTACCACGATCACAACAAATCTTTATATTTTTCAGCAAGTTTGTTAACTCTGTACTGAATATTTTTTGAGCTATCTGCACTGATAAAAGATGTGACCTTCCAATGTCGCACGTGACATCGAAATATGAGATTTTACAAAGCAAGTATTTAAAGTTATTTGCAATCGCAATCGCATTCTTTTTTGATACTTTGTACTGATTTGATTCTTTCTAAGGTCTTGGCAGTAATTTCTTACGAATTTTCCAACAATTTTAAATCGAAAAAAAATTATATTCAAAATGTATCATACTTTTTTCCTTACCCAATAAAATAGAGACAAAAATATTAATAAGAAGAAAAAAACCTTATAATAAACATTAGTAACAACTGCCTTATGACACGCATTACTAACACTTGTACACTATCTCACACACACACGCTCACCAATCACATGTTTTTTGTACTGCACTCAAGTAAACAAGAAGTTTGCATGAGACATAGTGCAAGCAAGCAGCAAGCAGCAAGGCGCTCACGAATCTAGCAAACAACTGTTCATACATGAAACATCATTTTTTAAAAAAAAAACTGCAGTTGCATTTAGGGTTTGCCTGAACTGAACACAAACCAATACTATTATTCCTCTAATTGCAAGTATGTACATATATTTACAAATAAAAATTAAATGCAGCAGTTCAAATTTTGAAAATTAATATGGCACACTGTACGAGTACATCAATTATAAAATGTTGACATTTGGTGGTTATTTTTCACACAACTGCATATTTTTACAATAATGAAATTAAGTTGTAAAAAGTGAGGAAAAGTTTAATTGGAGCCTACAAATCAATTAATTCAATCATTGAGTGATGTTATTGCTTATTTGGTTGACTTCAAAATTTCAATTAAATATATTCAAAGCAAAAATATTTCATTAAACAAAATTCACATCATATGATTTGTTGTTATAATACTGCAGAATGTAGCATATATGTATCTTGGACTTGCTACATCTGCATCTGCATTGGCACCAGCAGTTTGCAACGAAGAGTGATTTGCGCTAGAACGAAATATTTTTACTCATAATAATGTGATTTTCTAAAGAAGGCATGAAAAAAGGCGTTGGCTGAAAAAGCCGAAAGTCCTGGGTTCGAATCTGGTTCTGAGAGTCATTAAATAACAACACTACGCATTTTTCTGATATGCATTAGTTTCCCTTTGTATTAGATGTTGAAGGAAAGTTCAAGTGATGAAGGCATAGACACTGGTCACTGAACTACTCCTGCTTCAGCGGAAGCTAATCCTAATGCAACATCAGAGAACCCTCCTTTGTCGGTATTGTAAAGCAGAATCATCGGCGAAGTAAAATAACAAATAAAATGGCTACTAAAACACAGCTTTGAAAATTTAATATGCCTCATTGACACCAGAGGCGCTGCAACACTGCATTATTTAAAAAAAAGTTGCAAACAGCAGAGATGTAAAAGAATGAAGCTTTCCTCTAGCTCTTCCTTCACCACCTGTCTTCTCTATTACTATACCTTTGCTAAAGAATGTAACACCTAGTAATAGTACAGGATGGGCCAAAAGAAATCACCCTATTGGAAGATGCTCTTATTTTTGCAAATGCCGGCCAATGTCAAATCTGTTTTGACATTTGTGAACTAGACAAATGTAGAATACAAGTGAACAAGCCATGGAGCGATACGCTCCCCAAGAACGCGGAAAAATCATGTCGTGGTGTTCCCGGGTAGCCTCATCTTTCGTTTTGGCGATTTACACTGGCCCGCAAAACCGCCCGATTTAAATGTTCTAGACTTTTTTTTGGGGTTTTTTGAAGTCCCGTGTTTACGTGAACAAGCCAGAGACCCTGGAAGCCCTCAAGGAAAATATTCGACACGAAGTTCTCGCCGAAGTGATGAAAAATTTCATAAAACGAGCAATCAATTGTGACGGCGCCCATTTGGCCGATATCAACTTCTCGACTTGACTAATAAAATTAAAATTCTAAAGGTTCAAATAAACATAATAAAAAAACAGAATCGAAGTTTTTCTTATTAAAAAAAAAAAAATGAGAACCAAACAACCTCGGATGACTTCTTTTGGCCCACCTGTTAGTAGGCATTTATTGTCTGAGTGTTACTTCTCTTTCTTAAAAAAAAATAACTAGAGTTTTAGCTGGGGAAAATGTAAAATTTTTCTGTGCCACCACGCACTTCATCAGCACTCACGTCTATCTGCTAGGGCAGAGAGTGTTTGCTAAAATCAGCTTTTTAACGCGAATTTTTAATGAAATGGAATATGAGAAATGGTTTCATTATATTTTATAGTTAGATTAAGTTAGGTTTGCAGGCTGCTGGTAACGAAGTGAGAAATTTAGAGTCCAGCTCACTTTGTGCCACCTGTGAGTTGAAGTGAAGATAGCGAGAGGTGGTGATAGGGTGGGGATAGTGATAGAGAAGACGGGTGGTGTTTATAGCCATTTCTGTTAAAAAACAAATTTTCTTTCTCTCAAGAACATAAAATACGATACGAAAAATTATTCTGCATTATTAACTCCAAAAACTTAAGGTGCAATATAGGAGAGATATGTATTATTTTTCCTTTAACGCAATCTTCTTGAAAAATATACGAGTATGTATAAATTCCGCAAACCCTACTCTGATTTTAAATTAAAAATACTCATACATGATGATGTTTAAAAAAACTGCTGACAAATAGTTTTATATTCATATATTTGATTTCAGTCTAAAGCAAACACATATTTTTTCCCCTTCTTATTTGTAATTTAACGCTCTCTGCCCCACATTTTTGCTTTTCTTAGCCATCATTTATTTGCAGTATATTTATTTATAAAAAAAATATATATAGATGCATATACATACATATTCATTTTTATTACATTTATAACATTATTTGCAGCTTGCAGAATGCTTGAAAGTACTTTTTGTCATTTATTTTTCATTTTGTATCCATTAGCTTTTGTGTTGCAAAGTGAATTTTAACAAACACATTTTTTGAGTGTTTTGTGTCTTGTCCGTATAAGAGGACTTGTTCTATGTGGCATGATAATAATAAGTCTTGTTATACATGGTTGATTTTTTTTTTAAATTAAAAAAATAAATAAGCCATACAAAAGGAATTCTTTAAAAACTACATACTAGCAGCAGGTTTGCAGCAGGCAGTAGTCATGTCAGACTGACTTTGTGACACACAACACAGCCTATCAAGGAATTTGAAGAAGAAAATTATGTTCAATATGCAAAACATGAAATACTAAGAGGAGGCAAGAAAACTTTTTTTATTAATTTAAAGTGTTATTAAAGTCGTAACATTTTTGTAGCTGCCAAAGTATTCCCAAAAAATAAATAAGAGCATCATCTTACCCGAGAGCAGTGAGTGTTTGTTTGGTTGGCTCTCGCGCCTTGTACACAAATTTTGTCAACCCAGCGAATACAAAAAACTTAATTTGAAAAGTTATAAAACAATTTCAATTCTATCTCCCAATGGGAGTCAGTGTATGTATGGTTGGATTTTTGTAACTGGTTTTGTAATTTATAAAGGTTTTTAATGAAATAAATTGCAGCACATTTCCCAAAAAGAAAAAGAAAAAAAGAAATTCTTGTTTGCCAACTTTTAATGACAAACAAAACAAAAAGTTTGAGGCGAAATTTCCTTTCGAAGCAAACTAAAGGAGTATTTGTGGTTGCATGTGTAATATTTTTAGTGAAATTAATTAACTATTCTATTATGTTTATATTTCAATTAAGAAATATAAAAATAAACATTTGCAGCAAAAAATAAATAACCTTATTTTAATGAAATTATATATGAAACTTAAAATAAACTGCCTGTTCAACGATATTGCAAGAAAATCTAAGCGATCGAAACGTAGTCACTCGATATCGAGTCAATTTGGATTCCTGTCGACGTAGCTTATTCGTATTTTATATGAAAACACGTTTTACATTTTCTATTGACTTGCCGTTTGAATCAATGATTGAATTGATGAACCCAAATCAATTTCCATTCGCTTAGAACACGAATGAATGCCTAGTTTCGATATCGTTGAACAGGCTGAAAACTTAAACGACTTAAAAAAATTAGCAAAAAAAAGTTAAATAAAACATTTTTATACATAGTATGTATGTTTTACCTGTAGTACTATTTGAAGTCGTTGCCAATAAAGTTTTATTTAAATGAATATATGTAAATAAGTTTTAGCTTTTTAATGCTTATTTTTTAAATCAAATTTGAAATACGTAACTTTAACAATTTTGTTTTGTATATTGTTGTTCTTATTGGAGTTCAACAATGAATGTTATTTTCTTATTTTATAAAATTTACTAATATCCTTTGATAGATTGTAAATAAAACGAAAGAAAGAAAAAAAATTTTTAAATCTGTCAAATTTTTTTTGACCCACTTTTGCAAACATCAGATTACATTGTAACGAGAGGCCAAGTTTCATTTACATTTAATATGAAATACATCCAGAAATACAGATAATGTAAAAGTAAATTTTAATGGGCGTGACTACGCCTACTTATCTTAATGCAAGATCGTGTAACTTTTAGAGCTGATGATGTATGTATGCCAAGTCGCGTAAAAATTGTTTAAAATAGAAGCACGTGAAATATAACATGCAATTTTAAAAAAAATATTACTTCATTCCAAAAAGTATATGCCAAGTTTCGTGGGAGTCGGATGAGTAGAATTATATACACATAATGAAATAACAAATTTAAATGGACATGGCCAAGCCTATTTTTCGAAATATGTATGGGCATTTCCCCGCCCACTTTTTGCAATGCAAGATCACGTCACTTTTAGAGCTTAGGGCGTATGTATGGATTATTTACGATCGCAAATAATCGATATTGGTCAAAAAATTAATTTTGAAAATTATGTCGCTTAAGCTTTTTTAGTGGTTAAGGCACGATAAATTGCGTGCTAGGGTTAATTGAGTATACATTCACAGCTGGAGCTAAAAAGTCTCACAAATCAGGATTTTATGAGTTTAAGCTGTATATCACGATTTAGTGTATTCGGTAGTTTTATGGCGGTGTCGTATAGACATGACCAAATAATAATTTATGCCCGTCGAAGACTACTTTTTACTCTTGTTTGCAGAAGCCTTCCTTGTCTTGCATTTAATATAAATAACCTTGCAATTTAAATAGAAACTGCTTCGTATACTCTGTATTAAGACATACAACAAAATGATGAGAAAACTAAACTTAAATAAAACTTATTATTTGCTATAAACTTTAACTACTTAACACGGCAGATATGCCAAGGAAAAATATATAGAAAAAACTTTAAGAAAATACACTAGTACTACGAAATATGTACAAAATAAACAATACAAAAGAAAAGTAGAGAAAAAAAATCAACCATAACAGCAACAACAACAACAACAACAATGGCCTTGAAGAAGATTTATGCTGCAAGTGTAAAGTACAGAAGAAAAAAAAACCAACTGCTTGAGTGAAACAAAATGCATTTTGCAAGGTAAATAATATAGTTATGTATGTATATAAAAAAGAATAATAAATAAGTGAATAAAGAAATATGTTAAAAACTATATAGTATAGTATGTGCAATAAAAACTGGAATAAAAAAAGCAACACAAATAGTAAATATAAAAATATAAGAAGTATATTTATTTGACATTTAGTCTTCGATATAAATACTCGTGTCTTCGTATCAGCCATTTACAACCTACAAACATCAATTTCCTCCCCTTTTATCTTTTGCAGATTACATTCGCAGCTACCGCAAGTCGCAGCCTTATTTCCCCAGCTTAAAACGACGCTTGAATTATAGCTAAAGATAATTAATGATTTGCCGAATTCTCTCTAAAATTCGCAGCTGCCATAAAAATATATTTTAAAAAATTCTTAATTATCAAGTGTCGTGAAAAATTGTATGGCCGAGTTTACAGCTGTGTGCCATGTGCCCAAAAAAGCGTAACCACTAATTACTAATAAAAAAACTGTTTGCTTCAGACATATTTATTGATTTAAACAATTTCCAATCATGTTGAATTCTATAAAATTGAAACTGTTTACCTTAATAAAGACGTGTCTGAATCAAACAGTTTCTCATTAGTAATTAGTGGTTATGCTTTTTGGGCACTTGGCACACAGATGTAAACTCTCCCTATGAACTCTAATTAGCAATCTAACCTTTCTGACTTGTTTAACGATTTGCTTCGCAACTACATTATTAAAACTGTAATTAAAAGCCACCATTTTCTGCTTCTCTGTCTTGCAAAATACAATTTTGTAAAACTAAAAAACAGCATAATTAATGATGAGGCTACCGAAAGGACAAAAGGAAAAAATGCAAACTAATAGAGGGAGTACTAGTATGTGACTGAAACATGGAGAAAAAATTTTTTTTAAGGGAATTAATATAAAAAGATTTATTGCAATAAAATATTGTATTGAAAGGGCAATATTTTAAAAGGAATGCAGAAATTAGTTATTTAAAAATCATCAAATAATTCTGCCAAAAAAGAACATTTTCGAAAAAAATTTATGGGACCAAACTGGAAGTAAACTCTTTCAAACAAAAAAAATTTTAAAAATTTTTGAAATACAAAATTATATTTTAGTGCGCGTAAATCGGTTAAGTAGAACCACGTAAAATATACTAATATATTTTAATGGGCCGGACCTACGCCCATTTTTTCAACGTTAAAATTGTGTAATTACAAGAACCAAAGGTGTTTGCTAGATTTCGCAGCACTCAAATAAGTAGAATATCATAAAATGAAATATAAAAAATTTTGGGCGTAGCGCCGCCCACTTTTTTCCAATGGGATCAATTGGAAGCTATGCCCTCAGAAAAAAAGAATTTTTACAATCGGTCTAAAATGTACCGAGTTATAAAGTAATAATGTAAAAAAAAATACTGCTGAATTGATAACCTCCTCCTTTTTTTAAGTCGGTTAAAAATAAACGTTACATTTTCGAGGTATTTAAAAAACATTTTTTTTGTTCCTAAATATTGATTTAAAACATTTCATAAGCCTTACGTAAATAATCTGCAACAGCTATTTAGAATCTATAGAGAAAAAAACTGGTCAAAGCTTTTGTTTCAAACAAGCACATATCCTTGATACGTTATCAAGGATATCACAGCACAGCAACATTAAAAAAAAATTATATAAAGAAACGTAAATCAAACAAACCCATTAGTATAATATACACTAAGAATGTTGCAAAAAAAAAACCCATAATATGGGATTTAAAACACACACAAGATAAAAAAAAATCAAAAAAAAAAAAGGATATAGACTCAACTCAAACTAAATGAAAACACTTGAATTAGAGAATGAATGAATGAATGGCCTACACAACGAACGCCCCATTTGCTCAACCTCTCAAGCTACACTTTGGCAAAAAGGATGCAAAAAATTACGGAAACAGTAAAGCAAAATAAATAAGTACATACATAGAATAATATAATACAAGCAAAAGAAGCAGGGAGGATACCACCAACAAAATTAGATGAAACAAATTTGTTACATAAAGCAAAAAACAAGAAAAGCAAAAAATAATGTTAAAACCATAATGCCAAAAACTAAAAACCAACTGTGTCAAAGTGTGGTCATATCGGTTAGTTTTTCCAGCAACTAAATCAGCAACATTGGACCTAAGAGGGAACCAAAAAAAACCCAAAAACAAAACTAAGCAATTTCTGGCAGGAGAGTTTAGAAAAAGGAATAGAATCTCGGAAAGAAGCCTTTCGCTTTGTTTCCAATGTACATAATTGTGGCAAAAAAGTATTCGACGGCATAAAAACAAAAACTAGAGCGATAAAAGAGCGTTAGATGGGCGCAAGTTTCTTCTTGAACAAAAAAAAAAAAGTTAAATAGGTAGCAGGATTGAGATTATTAATAAGGGCTTATTGCAGTTTTTCCTTCTTTTTTGTATTAAAACAAATCTGTGGGAGTTAATAGAGTGGCAATAACACATACACAGTTATAGTTTCACACACAAGCGGTCCCAGATCTACACAAGGGCAAAAGCAGCAAAGCATTAACTTTACATTTTGCTAATACCGCCCACACTCGTTAACCACCACCATCAAAAAAACTACTTTTAAGAAATGATTTTCAAGAAAAAAAACTTCTTTAAAAAAAGTGCAACAATTTTTACAAAAGAAAAAATTTAAAAGCAATTTTTAATCAAAAAGATCATCAAAATTCAAAAAGCACCTTTTCAGAGTATTACCTAATTTACATTAAGCATTTTTTTTTCATGCAATTAGTTGCATGAAAATTTTTTATTTGTCAATAGCAGGCCTGGAGAAGCAATCCAGACTAAAAAAGTAGCCAAAAATGCTTAAAAAATTCATTTTTATACATCACGCTCTTCTATAGCAAATAGAAAAAGTTTCGTGCATTGCAAGTTCATGAAATTTCATGAAGAAATGCTTAATGTAAATCAGGTATATCTTTCAAAATAAAAAGTACCTTTTGAAAAAACACTTTTAAGTACTTTCTAATTATGAAAATTCAAAAAGAACCTTTCTAAAAAGTACCTGTTGAAAAATTACTTTTCAAAAAATAACATTTCAAAAAGTATACATATTTTAAAAATTTCATTTTAAAAATCAGCTTTTCAAACATTATCTTATTATAATCAGAAAGTATCTTTTCGAAAATAGAAATTTTAAGGATCTTTCAAAAAAAGAGCGTTTAACAAAATAAACTTTTTAAAAAATTCATTAAATACCTGTTAAAAATTTGATTTTTTTAAAAGTTCCCATTTTTAATAGTACCTTTTAAAAAATTGCCTTTTTTTAATAGTATCTTTTAAGAAAAAGAGGGTTTTAAAAAGTATCTACAAAAAAGTACATTTTCAAAAATTACCTTTACAAAAAGTACTTTTTCAAGAAAAATACCCTTTAAAAAGAAACTTTTGAAAACTTTACCTTTACAGCAAAAGGAAGTTGACAGAATACCATTAAGAAACACGAATTTTCTGTAGCGTTGTTTTTCCATCATAACAAATAATTTTGAGATCATCCGCCTACATACTCTCATACATATTTAAAGTTTGTTTTCCTCCTTTATGATTGTTTCTTCCTGCCAACTAAATGCACATAATAAAACAAATTCTAATCCCAACATGTTAAAGGGTTCTTTATACCATAAAGAATAAAGTGTAAAAGACTTGGCAAAAACAAACAAGTTCAAAATTAACACTTGAAAGCAAAACGTGCCCGTTGAACCTTAAAAATACAGGAACAAAATACAAGGAACAAAAGGAGCAAAACAAGCAATAAGAAAGATACAGACATGCATCCATCCATTGACTAGAATATTACAGTCATATACAAAATAATTTAAAATAATTTAAAATACTTTTTTATTAGCTTGTGAACAGTGTATGTATACCATCATTTCTATTACCCTACAGAAATAGAGATTTGCTACCCTTTACTCCTTTATCAAATCATTCATTCACATTTTTCACAATAGAATCAAAATTGTATGCTTTTATTTTCTTTTAAAACTCTCATAAATTATCTACTAGAAAAGTTTGATTATTGCAACGGCTTGGGAAGATTTTGCCAATTACTCTTAACAAAAGCCTGCTTACTAAATTGCTCATAATTTTTCAGCCTGTGATTCCTTTTTTAGCAAATTTTTCAAAACAAGTTTTAGAATTTTACTCCCGAAAAGGATTTTTAACAATGAGGCTCATTAAAAAGTTTTTGGGCTTTCGGAATTTGATTTTAGGCTTTTAAAGCGGTTTTTGCTTTAATCGCCTTTTGCACTTGGTTGTTCTTGTTGAACACAAAAATTGAAAGGATTAGTTTCTTTTTTGCCTTATATTCACTGACTTGCTTTTGCTTAATGTATGTAAGATTGATTTTTTAATTTTGAATTTGCTTAACATTGATACGATGGTCAGTATTTTCATTTCGTTGGTTGGTTGGTGGCTGTTTGCTACCTAAAATTAAGCAAGTGGAAACAAAAGTTTCCGTTTCGATAATTTTTCCAACAAAAATTATCTTTAGTTTTATAAAAACAGTCAGTTAATTATTCACCCTTTTGCCAGTTATCAACATCAGCACAAAACGATATTGTTTTGATTTGCTTACTTCAAATTATTATTTTACTTGTCGTTATCGGAGATTATACTGGGTTCACATACGGCAATTTCAGTTTAGCAACTTAATTCCACCAATTTACGCAGTAAATTTTATTATTAAATTTTAGCTACGATATTTTTTAATAAAGAATATAGACTAAAATAATAATTAATAAACAATATCACTCACCTTATACATATGGAACTTAAACTTGAAGTTGAATTATGATGTTGACTCCTGTACTTTATACTAAAGTTTGAAGTTTAACTGTTTTATTTAAAGGCCTTGACACTTTTCATTTCGTTTTTGAATAATAATAATAATGATTAACTAAAATGTTCCGTTACTAAAATTATTATGTAATTTATTTCTGCACTTCACTATTTAAGTTAAATAATAATAATCCACCATTTTCCCCTTCTACTAAAACACACTATCCCACCACTATATCTACCTAGACTAATTGACCATCATTAACACTGTTGTAATGATAAAATCCACCTTATGCGTTTAGTCAGGGCGAGAACCAGATTATCTACTAAAATAAAACGAGCAACAACAACAACAATAATAAACAACAAGTGCAGTCATCTCACCATATGATTGATTAATTGTGCTTTCTTCTTTACCTAGATACATACATACACATTTGCAAGCAATTTTTCTTAGATTTTTCGGCACTTTTTCTGTATTGTTATTGACACTTTTCAGTAATATTTTTGCACACTTATGAACTTTAAACACTTCTTAACAATATAATGCACTTTATTTTACATAAACTTCACTTTAAACATAGTTAATTTTAATTTTAATATGCGCGCGTCACTTAGAACATGTGATCTGGGCGAATACTGGAATTAAACTAATAAAAGTAAGAAACAGTGCTGTCAGATATGGCGATTTCTAGCCAAACGTGGCGACAAAAATTTGTTTTTGGCGATGGAAATTTTGAAATGGCGATTGGCGATTTACTTGGCGATATATTTGACTATATTTTTACGATTTCAATAAAATAAAATTATGTTAAAATTAGGAAATTTTTTATGTAAAAATTTTTTCTACAACATAAATATTTCATGCGAAAAATTCTAAATGTTGTAACTCTTTATCTCAAACCAAATGTTCTGGAATTCAAGAAGTAAAAAAAAAATTATGGACCAGAAAATCTCACTTTATGTTTATGAAAGTGGGAAAAACTTTCCAATTCTAGCATAAGCACAAGATTTAAATAATAATTTTGATCTTGGTGTTCAAGATCAATTTATCCTATTTAGCTAGATCGTTTGGAAAAAGTTATTTTGAAGTATTCTTTATTCGCCAGTATTTGGTCCAAAGACCGGTGTCGCCAGTTTTTATATGTTAATGTAAAAAACACTTTTCTTAATTTTCCTTAAACAATATAAGTTTTATGTTTTACTAAATTTTAAATTTAACAATATTTGTAATGCAATTACAAAATAAAAATATTTTCTTGTAGCTAAAATTTATTTTTTATTATATTGGCGATATTCGACAAGCCTTTTGGCGGGGTGGCTGAAAATAAATCTGACAAGAAGCGCCAAGAACAGAGTTACCAGAAGGTGGGAAATTACTGATGAGCCTAGAAAGAGTTATAATTAATTGGGAAAAGCCGGGAAACAATAGAAATTAGCCAAGTTAATAATATGGAATGAATATTAAGTGGCAATACAGATATAGATGAATCATCCCGGAGAATCATTTGTGATATGATTTAATGATTCATTGTTGAGCAATTTTTCCCATAAAAAAATTGGTGTCACCGAAATCGCTAAGCTGAGCATAGGGTTTTACTACCCTTTTGGTAGTACTATCAAACCTATAAAGTCAAGAGAGTGTGGAGTTTTCACTATTGCACTGTGTTATTATTTGTTTTTTTTCACAATATGTTTGTTGGGATAATATATACATGGGTGTGTGAGTGCGTGTTAAGCTGTCGGTTACTTCTTTTTTAATATTGTGTTCTAATGTAGGTTGTATATTGCCTTTTATGTTTCTTAATAATTTACACAACTGCAACAAACTGGCTTTGCTTAAGACTCAACGCCAAGGACTACAGCAAATTGATGCTATACATATTAATGGAAAAAAAGAATTTGTAAATGCAGATAATGGTTGCTTAAATGCAGATAATGGTCTAGATGGTTTCTAGAAATAAAGATGTGTGTGAAGATAAATTCGAATTTAACTAGCAGAGACAGAAACCAAAATTTTTAACATAGCATGTTAATCACATAACAGAGCACTGTTAGCTATTTAACAGTATTCGCTAAATGGATTAGGATTCCAAATCCTTGGAAATGGATCGAGATAGATATTTTTTTTTTTTTGGAAAAATTTCTCTCAACAGTATTTTATGAAATTATAAAAATAGGATGGTTAAAATATGTATGGTAGAGACAATAAACTAGATTTAAAAAAACATAATTTTCTTGAGAAGATTAGTGCTCATTTGGGTAAAATATGGAAGAGCACACGCACTACACCATATAGGTCTGGTACCCTGAAGGGTCCTAAAGGTGACCCAATTGATCACGTGTCTCAAATAATTTTGGGAATTGAAATAATCGATTTTGCATAATATGCTTTTTTGGTGAAATTTCTTGAGAAGATTAGTGGTCATTTGGGTAAAATATGGAAGAGCACACGTACTACACCATATAGTTGGGGTACCCTGAAGGGTCCTAACGGTGACCCAATTGACCACGTTTCTGAAATAATTTTGGGAATTGAAATAATCGATTTTGAAAAATATGCTTTTTTGGTGAACTTTTTTGAGAGAAGTGGCAATTTTGATAAAATATGGAAGAGCACACGTACTACACCATATAGGTGGGGTACCCTGAAGGGTCCTAGAGGTGACCCAATTAATCACGTTTCTCAAATAATTTTGGGAATTGAAATAATCGATTTTGAATAATATGCTTTTTTGGTGAAATTTCTTGAGAAGATTAGTGGTCATTTGGGTAAAATATGGAAGAGCACACGTACTACACCATATAGTTGGGGTACCCTGAAGGGTCCTAGAGGTGACCCAATTAATTTTGGGAATTGAAATAATCGATTTTGAAAAATATGCTTTTTTGGTGAAATTTCTTGAGAAGATTAGTGGTCATTTGGGTAAAATATGGAAGAGCACACGTACTACACCATATAGGTGTGGTACCCTGAAGGGTCCTAGAGGTGACCCAATTGATCACGTTTCTCAAATAATTTTGGGAATTGAAATAATCGATTTTGAAAAATATGCTTTTTTGGTGAACTTTTTTGAGAGAAGTGGCAATTTTGATAAAATATGGAAGAGCACACGTACTACACCATATAGGTGTGGTACCCTGAAGGGTCCTAGAGGTGACCCAATTAATCACGTTTCTCAAATAATTTTGCGAATTGAAATAATCGATTTTGAAAAATATGCTTTTTTGGTGAACTTTTTTGAGAGAAGTGGCAATTTTGATAAAATATGGAAGAGCACAC
Source organism: Nowickia ferox (assembly GCA_936439885.1). Lineage (NCBI taxonomy): Eukaryota > Metazoa > Arthropoda > Insecta > Diptera > Tachinidae > Nowickia > Nowickia ferox. The sequence goes on along the minus strand of OW387027.1, from coordinate 8,018,399 downwards.
GTACTACACCATATAGGTGGGGTACCCTGAAGGGTCCTAGAGGTGACCCAATTAATCACGTTTCTCAAATAATTTTGGGAATTGAAATAATCGATTTTGAATAATATGCTTTTTTGGTGAAATTTCTTGAGAAGATTAGTGGTCATTTGGGTAAAATATGGAAGAGCACACGTACTACACCATATAGTTGGGGTACCCTGAAGGGTCCTAACGGTGACCCAATTGACCACGTTTCTGAAATAATTTTGGGAATTGAAATAATCGATTTTGAAAAATATGCTTTTTTGGTGAACTTTTTTGAGAGAAGTGGCAATTTTGATAAAATATGGAAGAGCACACGTACTACACCATATAGGTGGGGTACCCTGAAGGGTCCTAGAGGTGACCCAATTAATCACGTTTCTCAAATAATTTTGGGAATTGAAATAATCGATTTTGAATAATATGCTTTTTTGGTGAAATTTCTTGAGAAGATTAGTGGTCATTTGGGTAAAATATGGAAGAGCACACGTACTACACCATATAGTTGGGGTACCCTGAAGGGTCCTAGAGGTGACCCAATTAATTTTGGGAATTGAAATAATCGATTTTGAAAAATATGCTTTTTTGGTGAAATTTCTTGAGAAGATTAGTGGTCATTTGGGTAAAATATGGAAGAGCACACGTACTACACCATATAGGTGTGGTACCCTGAAGGGTCCTAGAGGTGACCCAATTGATCACGTTTCTCAAATAATTTTGGGAATTGAAATAATCGATTTTGAAAAATATGCTTTTTTGGTGAACTTTTTTGAGAGAAGTGGCAATTTTGATAAAATATGGAAGAGCACACGTACTACACCATATAGGTGTGGTACCCTGAAGGGTCCTAGAGGTGACCCAATTAATCACGTTTCTCAAATAATTTTGCGAATTGAAATAATCGATTTTGAAAAATATGCTTTTTTGGTGAACTTTTTTGAGAGAAGTGGCAATTTTGATAAAATATGGAAGAGCACACGTAGTACACCTCATAGGTGTGGTACCCTGAAGGGTCCTAGAGGTGACCCAATTGATCACTATTCTCAAATAATTTTGGGAATTGAAATAATCGATTTTGAAAAATATGCTTTTTTGTTGAACTTTTTTGAGAGAAGTGGCAATTTTGATAAAATATGGAAGAGCACACGTACTACACAATATAGTTCGGGTACCCTGAAGGGTCCTAGAGGTGACCCAATTAATCACGTTTCTGAAATAATTTTGGGAATTGAAATAATCGATTTTCAAAAACTATGCTTTTTTGGTGAAATTTCTTGAGAAGATTAGTGGTCATTTGGGTAAAATATGGAAGAGCACACGTACTACACCATATAGGTGTGGTACCCTGAAGGGTCCTAACGATGACCCAGTTGACCACGTTTCTGAAATAATTTTGGGAATTGAAATAATCGATTTTGAAAAATATGCTTTTTTGGTGAACTTTTTTGAGAGAAGTGGCAATTTTGATAAAATATGGAAGAGCACACGTACTACACCATATAGGTGTGGTACCCTGAAGGGTCCTAGAGGTGACCCAATTGATCACGTTTCTCAAATAATTTTGGGAATTGAAATAATCGATTTTGGAAAATATGCTTTTTTGGTGAACTTTTTTGAGAGAAGTGGCAATTTTGATAAAATATGGAAGAGCACACGTACTACACCATATAGGTGTGGTACCCTGAAGGGTCCTAAAGGTGACCCAAGTGATCCCGTTTCTCAAATAATTTTGGGAATTGAAATAATCGATTTTGAATATGCTTTTTTGGTGAAATTTCTTGAGAAGATTAGTGGTCATTTGGGTAAAATATGGAAGAGCACACGTACTGCAGTTCCATAAATTTTAATTTCACATACCGAACGAAGTGTACATTTTATAAAGAAATGCCATGTTTTAACATTTTTGGAATATGTACATTAGTTTTTCCACTCTTACATGTGTGTTAGAGTAGAGCAACTAGATAAATTCATTGTCACTCTTGATTTCATTTCATTATAAAATTGTTATAAATGTGTTAGTAAAACAATTACGTGTGGGTTAGTTTGTGTCATTCATTTCTTGCAGGGGAATTTATCTAAAAAGGCCGGAGTTGCCGTATACAATATATTTAACCAAAGTGGGATTTTCTTTTTTGGGAATAGTTTTTTCTCTGTAGAAATAACCAAAATCGAAAAGGGGGTGGGTTGAAAGTTTAGTTTCCATTGAATAGTTGTCATATTTTTTAAAAACTACAGGTATTTAAATTTCAATATGAATTTTATTTTATTTAAAATTTTAAATCCCAACACAAATACATTTACACACATGTTTGAGTTCGTGGTTCGATTTTTAGTGCAATATATGTTTTTATATGTACGTTCACAAAAGTCATGCATGGAAATATGTATACAACAAACATGGATAAAAGTGTACAAAAAAGTTTCGTAAAAAAATATTGGAACTTTAACTCTATTCCAAAAAGAGGCATTAATTTTTTTTTTAAATGATACAAAGGGATAAAATAAAAAAGGTCATAAAAAGTGTCATTGGCACGAAAATGGGTCAAAAGTGATACTTTAGTGTCACAACGGCAACGCTGCATATTAATCTATTTGCTCCTTTTAGTTTTGTTTTGTTGTTGCATATGAGCACGAATTATCAGATTAAGTAAGTGCTCAGTGCAGTGCCTCTTTTTTTCACTGGGTCTTCTCTGCGCCATTTTATATACACTGCCCATTAAAAAGCAGAGTAAGAAAAGGAGCATTACGATTGGCTTTTTTCTGGCTCTGCTTCTTCTGTTTGCAAAATGCTTTAGAGTCCAACCTAAATTAGAGCGTTAAGCGTTGTGTTAGCAGCAGAGTACGTATTTTATGTACATTCAAATGATATTTTATAGTATAAAATTTATACGCTTAAATGTGCTGAAAATATGCTTTTTTAGTGAACTTTTTTGAGAGAAGTGGCAATTTTGATAAAATATGGAATAGCACACGTACTGCACCATATGGGTGTGGTACTCCGAAGGGTCCATAAGGTGAACCAATTGATCACATTTCTCAAATAATTTTGGGAATTGACATAAGCGATTTTGAAAAATATGCTTTTTTGGCGAAATTTCCTGAGAAGATTAGTGGTCATTTGGGTAAAATATGGAAGAGCACACGTACTACACCATATAGGTGTGGTACCCTGAAGGGTCCTAGAGGTGACCCAATTGATCACTATTCTCAAATAATTTTGGGAATTGAAATAATCGATTTTGGAAAATATGCTTTTTTGTTGAACTTTTTTGAGAAGATTAGTGGTCATTTGGGTAAAATATGGAAGAGCACACGTACTACACCATATAGGTGTGGTACCCTGAAGGGTCCTAGAGGTGACCCAATTGATCACGTTTCTCAAATAATTTTGGGAATTGAAATAATCGATTTTGGAAAATATGCTTTTTTGTTGAACTTTTTTGAGAGAAGTGGAAATTTTGATAAAATATGGAAGAGCACACGTACTACACCATATAGGTCGGGTACCCTGAAGGGTCCTAGAGGTGACCCAATTAATCACGTTTCTCAAATAATTTTGCGAATTGAAATAATCGATTTTGAAAAATATGCTTTTTTGGTGAACTTTTTTGAGAGAAGTGGCAATTTTGATAAAATATGGAAGAGCACACGTAGTACACCTCATAGGTGTGGTACCCTGAAGGGTCCTAGAGGTGACCCAATTGATCACTATTCTCAAATAATTTTGGGAATTGAAATAATCGATTTTGAAAAATATGCTTTTTTGTTGAACTTTTTTGAGAGAAGTGGCAATTTTGATAAAATATGGAAGAGCACACGTACTACACAATATAGTTCGGGTACCCTGAAGGGTCCTAGAGGTGACCCAATTAATCACGTTTCTGAAATAATTTTGGGAATTGAAATAATCGATTTTCAAAAACTATGCTTTTTTGGTGAAATTTCTTGAGAAGATTAGTGGTCATTTGGGTAAAATATGGAAGAGCACACGTACTACACCATATAGGTGTGGTACCCTGAAGGGTCCTAACGATGACCCAGTTGACCACGTTTCTGAAATAATTTTGGGAATTGAAATAATCGATTTTGAAAAATATGCTTTTTTGGTGAACTTTTTTGAGAGAAGTGGCAATTTTGATAAAATATGGAAGAGCACACGTACTACACCATATAGGTGTGGTACCCTGAAGGGTCCTAGAGGTGACCCAATTGATCACGTTTCTCAAATAATTTTGGGAATTGAAATAATCGATTTTGGAAAATATGCTTTTTTGGTGAACTTTTTTGAGAGAAGTGGCAATTTTGATAAAATATGGAAGAGCACACGTACTACACCATATAGGTGTGGTACCCTGAAGGGTCCTAAAGGTGACCCAAGTGATCCCGTTTCTCAAATAATTTTGGGAATTGAAATAATCGATTTTGAATATGCTTTTTTGGTGAAATTTCTTGAGAAGATTAGTGGTCATTTGGGTAAAATATGGAAGAGCACACGTACTGCAGTTCCATAAATTTTAATTTCACATACCGAACGAAGTGTACATTTTATAAAGAAATGCCATGTTTTAACATTTTTGGAATATGTACATTAGTTTTTCCACTCTTACATGTGTGTTAGAGTAGAGCAACTAGATAAATTCATTGTCACTCTTGATTTCATTTCATTATAAAATTGTTATAAATGTGTTAGTAAAACAATTACGTGTGGGTTAGTTTGTGTCATTCATTTCTTGCAGGGGAATTTATCTAAAAAGGCCGGAGTTGCCGTATACAATATATTTAACCAAAGTGGGATTTTCTTTTTTGGGAATAGTTTTTTCTCTGTAGAAATAACCAAAATCGAAAAGGGGGTGGGTTGAAAGTTTAGTTTCCATTGAATAGTTGTCATATTTTTTAAAAACTACAGGTATTTAAATTTCAATATGAATTTTATTTTATTTAAAATTTTAAATCCCAACACAAATACATTTACACACATGTTTGAGTTCGTGGTTCGATTTTTAGTGCAATATATGTTTTTATATGTACGTTCACAAAAGTCATGCATGGAAATATGTATACAACAAACATGGATAAAAGTGTACAAAAAAGTTTCGTAAAAAAATATTGGAACTTTAACTCTATTCCAAAAAGAGGCATTAATTTTTTTTTTAAATGATACAAAGGGATAAAATAAAAAAGGTCATAAAAAGTGTCATTGGCACGAAAATGGGTCAAAAGTGATACTTTAGTGTCACAACGGCAACGCTGCATATTAATCTATTTGCTCCTTTTAGTTTTGTTTTGTTGTTGCATATGAGCACGAATTATCAGATTAAGTAAGTGCTCAGTGCAGTGCCTCTTTTTTTCACTGGGTCTTCTCTGCGCCATTTTATATACACTGCCCATTAAAAAGCAGAGTAAGAAAAGGAGCATTACGATTGGCTTTTTTCTGGCTCTGCTTCTTCTGTTTGCAAAATGCTTTAGAGTCCAACCTAAATTAGAGCGTTAAGCGTTGTGTTAGCAGCAGAGTACGTATTTTATGTACATTCAAATGATATTTTATAGTATAAAATTTATACGCTTAAATGTGCTGAAAATATGCTTTTTTAGTGAACTTTTTTGAGAGAAGTGGCAATTTTGATAAAATATGGAATAGCACACGTACTGCACCATATGGGTGTGGTACTCCGAAGGGTCCATAAGGTGAACCAATTGATCACATTTCTCAAATAATTTTGGGAATTGACATAAGCGATTTTGAAAAATATGCTTTTTTGGCGAAATTTCCTGAGAAGATTAGTGGTCATTTGGGTAAAATATGGAAGAGCACACGTACGTAGTGTAGTACGTGTGCTCTTCCATATTTAATCAAAATTGCCACTTCTCTCAAAAAAGTTCAACAAAAAAGCATATTTTTCAAAATCGATTATTTCAATTCCCAAAATTATTTGAGAAACGTGATTAATTGGGTCACCTCTAGGACCCTTCAGGGTACCACACCTATATGGTGTAGTGCGTGTGCTCTTCCATATTTTATCCAAATGACCACTAATCTTCTCAAGAAATTTCACTAAAAAAGCATATTATTCAAAATCGATTATTTCAATTCCCAAAATTATTTGAGAAACGTGATCAATTGGGTCACCTCTAGGACCCTTCAGGGTACCACACCTATATGGTGTAGTACGTGTGCTCTTCTATATTTTACCCAAATGACCACTAATCTTCTCAAGAAATTTCACCAAAAAAGCATAGTTTTTGAAAATCGATTATTTCAATTCCCAAAATTATTTGAGAAACGTGATCAATTGGGTCACCTCTAGGACCCTTCAGGGTACCCCAACTATATGGTGTAGTACGTGTGCTCTTCCATATTTTACCCAAATGACCACTAATCTTCTCAAGAAATTTCACCAAAAAAGCATATTATTCAAAATCGATTATTTCAATTCCCAAAATTATTTGAGAAACGTGATTAATTGGGTCACCTCTAGGACCCTTCAGGGTACCCCACCTATATGGTGTAGTACGTGTGCTCTTCCATATTTTATCAAAATTGCTACTTCTCTCAAAAAAGTTCACCAAAAAAGCATATTTTTCAAAATCGATTATTTCAATTCCCAAAATTATTTGAGAAACGTGATTAATTGGGTCACCTCTAGGACCCTTCAGGGTACCCCACCTATATGGTGTAGTACGTGTGCTCTTCCATATTTTATCAAAATTGCCACTTCTCTCAAAAAAGTTCACCAAAAAAGCATATTTTTCAAAATCGATTATTTCAATTCGCAAAATTATTTCAGAAACGTGGTCAATTGGGTGACCGTTAGGACCCTTCAGGGTACCACACCTATATGGTGTAGTGCGTGTGCTCTTCCATATTTTACCCAAATGACCACTAATCTTCTCAAGAAATTTCACCAAAAAAGCATATTTTTCAAAATCGATTATTTCAATTCCCAAAATTATTTGAGAAACGTGATTAATTGGGTCACCTCTAGGACCCTTCAGGGTACCCCACCTATACGGTGTAGTACGTGTGCTCTTCCATATTTTATCAAAATTGCCACTTCTCTCAAAAAAGTTCACCAAAAAAGCATATTTTTCAAAATCGATTATTTCAATTCCCAAAATTATTTCAGAAACGTGGTCAATTGGGTCACCGTTAGGACCCTTCAGGGTACCCCAACTATATGGTGTAGTACGTGTGCTCTTCCATATTTTACCCAAATGACCACTAATCTTCTCAAGAAATTTCACCAAAAAAGCATATTATGCAAAATCGATTATTTCAATTCCCAAAATTATTTGAGACACGTGATCAATTGGGTCACCTTTAGGACCCTTCAGGGTACCAGACCTATATGGTGTAGTGCGTGTGCTCTTCCATATTTTACCCAAATGAGCACTAATCTTCTCAAGAAAATTATGTTTTTTTAAATCTAGTTTATTGTCTCTACCATACATATTTTAACCATCCTATTTTTATAATTTCATAAAATACTGTTGAGAGAAATTTTTCCAAAAAAAAAAAATATCTATCTCGATCCATTTCCAAGGATTTGGAATCCTAATTCATTTAGCGAGTACTGTTAAATAGCTAACAGTGCTCTGTTATGTGATTAACATGCTATGTTAAAAATTTTGGTTTCTGTCTCTGCTAGTTAAATTCGAATTTATCTTCACACACATGAAATAAAGAACATTAAATTTTATTAGCTCTCATACCATATCGTTAATATAAAATATTTGATTTAATGTTGGAAAATACCGCACCGATTTCATATATTTTCAATAGTCCAATACGATTAGCCCCATATACATATTCGTTCATGTGCTTTACAAAAAATTTTGGCCAAATGGAGAAATGACATGCCAAAGTCGTTATAAAGAATATTTTTTAGACGATTTTAGGTTTTTTTTTAAAAAAGTTTAATTTATAGAATATTTTTCTTGGATGTGTATGAACTTATGCAGGCAAAGACTCAAAATCCCAATATGTATGTGAACATGTGCATTTTATTGAGAGCTCTTAATTACATAACAACTATTCTGCAGACTATTTTTAAATTCGCCAAACATTCTCTCTTGTTTTCAAATAAAATGTTTGTTTAACAGTCTGCAGTCAAAACTTTTTTTCCAATCTCTAAGTCAACGACTCTTGCCCTGAAACTACCACAACAAAAAAAAACAACAAATTAATTCAACTCCAATATAATTTTTTTTTTTTCTTTTTACAATGTAGATGAAATTGTCATTTTTTATCTCTCAAATAAATGAAAAAGTAAACTTTATAATCTGATTTTCACTTGGCACTTCCTGCAGACTCAAAAAGCATACGGCCAAAGGAGTACGTACTTGATGGAAGGAAAATATATATAAAGAATTTAAGATGTTTTTAGCTAACCAACAATATTCTGTATATTAACCTTTTGGCACATAATAGACATGTCTGCAGTTGGAAAAAGCAAAAAAAAAAAAAAAACTGAACTCAGAGAATTAAAAAGTAAAAAACAAAATATAACAGCAGCACGGGAAAAAAAGCTAAATAAATAAACCAAGTTGGAGAAACAAATCTGAAAGTACTCATGCAGATGTTGTATTTTAATTTTTAAGCCCAAGGGTTTAAATGTCTGAGGCATTTCAAATGTTTCATCAAAATACACGTAGAACAACGAGAAAAACTAAAACAATGCAAAAAAAAATAGCAGAAGGAAAATATGTGCATTTTTCTTGTTGTACGAGTACATGACGATGATGATGAACTTTGTAGCCACAAATGAACTCAATACAAAATCCACCAAAACAACAGTTGTTGCAAGTGAAAAAAGTTGAGTATAAAAGCCATTATGAAAAAGGGAAAAATCATATACACAGTATTTGCGAGCCAAGTAATAGCATCAGCGAAATATGCACATAAAATAGAAATATATATATATATGTATATATCAAAAACTAACAAAATAAAATAGAAAAAGTTTAGACGAAAAAAAAAAACATAATCATAAATAAATATCCAACAAGAAATAATCGCATTAACAGTCTATAGATCTGTAAAAAAAAGCAGGAAGGACAGACAGAGTAGGCAAACGCACACAAACTTACAGATACATTACGACAGATAGACAAGTAACCCAGCATACACATTCTAACGCAAGCGTTGAATGTGAAAAAAATTATTTTGAAAAATATGGGAATCCTGCGCCATTCCTGAAGCTTTCCGCCTGTTTTTAAGACCAGAAAAATAAATGTGTATCGAAAATCGATTTTGCAAGAAATTACTTATAAAACTTTTTTAGCAAACATCGAACCATTTTACAGATTTTGGAAAAATGTTTGGCATCCAAATCACTTTTTTTAAGTATATAAAAATCAGTGCATCACCCGATTTCAATCAAATTTTGAGTTGATTAGATTTTGTTTGAAAATTTTATTTTCGAAATCTACTGAAACGTAAGAGGGAGCTTAACCTTTTTCGAATGATGCAATTTGTTTCCGATTCGTTCAATCGTTTTGAATAATGAGATGTTTACATACATACACCCATACACACGCCTACGTGCATACATACATACGGACATCATCGCAAAAATAGTCAGAATCGACTGCCAGGACTTCAAAAAAAAACATTGAAATACAGTGAAAACTGTATTTTCGAAAATTGGAGTAAAATCAGTAATTTCCTGTAAACGGAAGTTAAATATTTAGTTTTCCTTTAAAATCATTATTTTCAAAACATATTAACAAAATACAATTTTTAAAGTCGTTCCTAGCATCGAGCTTATTTTCAAGTAAGTGTACTAAAGGATGGGCAAATTTGAAGTTAAAATGTAAATTGGCTGTCAAATGATGAAATGTCAAGAATTGAGCTGCGAAAGTTTAACCATGGAACGCTACACTCTTGAACAAAGAATTTTAATTGTAAAATTTGTGAATCTTAATTTGAAAGAGCGGGTTTACGTAAACAAACTAGAAACAACTGATGCTCTGGAAGATGAAATTCGGCGTTGCATTGACGAGATAAGCGAAGCATTGTTGCAAAATGTGGTTAACAATTTTGTGAAAAGAGCGGACGTCTGCAGACGTGCTAGAGGTGGACATTTGCCCGACATCATATTCCATTATTAATTCTCATATTTCTACTTTACATTGGTATCACTAAAACTGAATTTGTCAAAAAAAAAATTTGTTCTTAAGCAATTTACTTCCTAACCTTAAATTTGCCCAGCCTTTAGTTATTTTTTAAGGTCTAACAATGCTTTAGTTCTTGATATTGAAATTAGGAAGCCGCATTTGATGAACGAACATTACCAAAATAACGTCAGTTGCAATAGCAACTGCTGAATAAATCATGTCTCTTTGTTTGTTGGGTTGAGTCATGCAGAGCGATGGGCTGTGCGAAAAACATTGGTTAAAGACAAAAATATTTATAGATAGTTGAGAATAGAGATACAGTGGGATCAAAATAAATTTAGCAAGTGAAATTTTATCGTAAGCGACAATTTATGTACAAAAACATATTTGAATATTAAAAAAAAACCTCCTGAAAAATTTAATTTTTGTCGCTTACGATTAAATTGAAAATAAGGCTCGATTTATTTTAACTACATATTTGATGATTTTATCACATTTTTTATGATTTTTTGAACAAAATATGATTTTATGATTTTTTATTCTCGAAGAATTTTTTTATTTTTTAAAAAATCATGATTTTTACTTTGTGTGCACTCTCAATTAGACGATTAGTACCACTTGAATTTCTGTTTTTAGTAGGCCACATCCTTCTAAATATTCTGCCTTATCGTGGTTGACAGTTTGGTCTAGATTACAGAAAACCCTTTGAAGTCTTCTTTAATCTATTAAAAAATATGCTAATGACGATTTTTTAGTTTGAAAGCAACAATTTTTTTTAACTATTCATAAAATTTATATTTTTTATGGTTGTGAAAATTTTTATCTGGCAACTCATCAAAAATTCTGGCAGAATTGTCTCGACTGGCAATTTCGGCTATAACCGTCAAAAAAGCTTAAGCGGCATAATTTCCGAACGTGATTTTTTTTTTTACCAAAATCGATTATATGCGGGGTCCAAAAAATGTATCTGTTAAGCCTTTTTGGTGGTTACGGCTCGATATATAAAAAATATTACAAACAAATAATTAGCGGAAATCAATCACCTTTCCATACTAAATGACTACTTTAATCTATTTTTAAAAGCCACCTGATCAACGTGATTTTTACATGGAAGCAAAAACAAAAATATCACTTTGATGATGTAATTTAAGCAATTAGGGATTAAGTGTTGAATTTAAGTGAAATTTATTTGCTGGTGGTTAAGCGATGTATATATGCATTTCATTGTTGCTTTAACAAATCGTCAGTAGACTTCAACCACACACACACACACACCAGCAAATAAATTTCACTTATAATATAATTATGACAATATGTCGAAAAAAATCTCTTGAATGTTGAATTTAAGTTTTTATATATTCAGATTGCTTTCCTCACAAGTAGCATTTAGTGTTTTCCGAAAGCTCTCCAACGTTTTTACGGAAATTATTTATTTTCCTGCGAAGTTTAAACAATCTTAATAATAATTTTAAAAAATCTGCTTTACAGTTAAGAGAAATATAAAGACACAAATTGTATCATGATTTAGTCCTCTGTGCGAATTTAAACCATAAACATTCTAAACAAAAAAGATGAAGAAACAAGCAAACAAATCGGCCTGCCGACAGAATTAACAACAAAATGTGGATGTGAATGTGGATGATGATGACGATGACGAGTTCAACACTTATGCAGGCATGTGTATGGTAAATTGAAACTAACAAGAAAAATAACAACAACAGCTATTACATATAGAACAAAATACAAAATAAAAAATCACAAGTTATGATGCATACGTTTAGTATATCGACAAATAAACAAAACGCCAAGCGAACATATTGACAGACGGACGGCGATATTACAAATATGTATGTATGGGCAAACAACTGTATCTTCTTGTGTGAACACACTAAGGCAGACATACTACATATTTACAAAAAGTGTGTTGGTATGTTCTTACATACGAGTACATACAAGAATGTAATAATAATCATAATGTGATCACTTGTTTTTATCTTAAGTACAAATAAACGCAACTACAGCAAAGAATAAAAACTCAAAATTACACATGGCATCGTAAGAGGAGAATAAATCGTAGAACGATGACAGACCTCTAAAGAGTGTCTGTAATAGGGTGCGGATTTAAAATACAAAGTGAACGCACACTTACATTGTATGGTAGTAGTGATTATACAAACTCATGAGGAGCGGATCTGATTTAAGTTTTTGGGGCAAGTGAAATCAGAGGTGTGTCGCCCCTCTTTGATACGCTTGTGGATTATATGAATGAATCAAACAAAGGATGCAAATAACCAAAATAGACACGGTGTAGATGTGAATCATTAACAAGGAATAAACGAATAATTATTAAAATTTTTATTACTGTCTGGAATTGTTGCAAAAAGGAATGTAAAAACTATGTACATACACACATTTTTGCACCATTGAAATTTCTGCTTTTAGTAATCTATTTCAGGGAATGACAATGAGATATTTAATTGGACAAAAAAATACGCTGGTACTCGGGATATTTATTCATCATTCGCCACCGTATACATACATGGAATGGAAAATGTGTGTGCGTGTGGCTGTTTGAAAACATGCTTTATATGTGTGTGTGCAAATAAATAGCCCTGTATATATGCATGTGTAGTCAGAATACTTTCATACTCGCGTATGTTTTATTGTAGCTCTTTGTCTTGTTTTAGAATCGGCAGTTTTTCTTGAAGCAGTTCTCTTGAATTCTGTTTTAAAATTGCTAGTTTGTTTACACAGAGACGGTTTCTTGTTCAGTTTTGCTGTTGTTTTAATACAGCGAATGAAATAACAAAAGAGCATTGAAGTAACTTTTCTGTACAAGCAAGTCAGTACCCCTCTTCTTTCTTCTTTCCCCTCTCTCCCATAAACTCAGACGTGCTTGAAGAAAAACTGCCAAGTCTAAAACATGACTTTGTGCTGCGTAATTTTAAAAATGTGTATAAATATAGTTGTTGGAAGTTTATAGTCACACGTATTAGGTAAGATTACTTTTGTCATTTTTTTTTTAATTTTTGCCGACATCTAAAATTTTACTACCATCGCAAAGAGCATTTTCTTAAGATTAAATATATGTATAACAAAAATAACCTAAAGGTTTAATGCAACAGTATTGCAAAGGTCATTTTCCAAAAAAAGTAAGAAGTTAAAAGAAGACCGAGGCACTGTCAACGTGCCCGCAGTTCCTAGCACATTTATTAACACCGCAAAAGAGCATGTGAAATTACAATGCTTGGATGTCGGACGACTCGGGCAAGTTAATATGTAAAGCTCAATCAAGCAAAAACCCGCAGAGAAAGAAGAACGGCACATGATGCATACACCTGCAAACCTGCCGACTATCTTCGTTTCTTTCGACATAATTATGGAAAAGTCGTTTAAAAAGCACGAGGCATAACTTGGTACATGAACGACCGGCTAGGAGACCTGAACCATGCCGAAGACAAATTCTGTGATATGCAATCTAATCTGGAGTTTATTGCATCAGAAGCGGGGAAATGTGGCTTCCAAATCAACATAATGCTACGTCGGAATCATAACGAAATTACACGCAATACCATAAAATGTTGGGCAGACCAAATTACACATGACGCAGCAATTTTAAATTCTATAGATTTTAGGAGTAATTAAAATTTTTTTTCAAAACTATGCACAGCTATATCGCTCGAAACATGAAAAAAATAGTTTACTGAATAAGTAAAATAATCCCCCTTATCGTAATTGGCAAATTTCGGCTTCGACTACGACGATTTTGTAATAGATTTAAGAATAGTTCAACAGTTTTTATTTAATTTAGTACCAAACTGTCGTAGTCGTATTTGAAATACGCCAGCCACCATAAGGCTGATTAATTTGGCTTAATTAGTGGGTTAACAAATGTTAAACTTAAAAATAAAATAAAATAATTAAAAAAAAGCTCGTTAGAATAGATTCTGCAAAACACTTGTTAGTATTCTTTAACTAGAATATTCCTAAATTGGGGTTTTTTTCCTACTCATTAAATATCCCATAAATCGCTTACAAAAATATATGAATATACATACAATACATATGTATGTATGTATGTATACATATCTACATATTAAAAAAAGGAATAAATAAAATCCAATTGCAAGCAAAAATAAAAAAATTCTTCATCTGCATTTGAGATATTATTACTCTTATTTGGTTTGTGCAATATTTGTTCTACTATTTCTTATATTTTTGTTTTTCAATATGTTTATTTTTTTTTCTACTTTTATTTACACAAATAATAACAATTCAGCCATGTGAATGTCTACATAAATTTTTTATTTTTTATTTTTTGGTTTATACAAAACGCGGAATGTTTTATTGAATATTCAATAGAATTCTAAATGCAGAACCGAACACAAGAACACATAAATGCATGCACATGCCACATCTTGAGGACACGAGTTTATTTCTTTTTGCAGAAAAAAAAATAAGAAAATACTTACATATTTATGTACATACGAGTATTTGAAAAATATGTATAAATATTTCAAAATTCTTCAACATTTTTTCATTCCTGTTTTTTTTTTCTCTTAAATTGATAAAAACCTTTTCAGCAGTTTTTTTTCAATCTTGTTTTATGATGTGAATTTTTATTCTTCATGTTTCATGTTTATGAATGAATTGTGTAAACAACATTTATTTTTAAAACTTTTTTTATCAAAGAAAATAAATTGTGGTTCGTGTCGTTGTAGGGTTTGGAAAATAATAATGAGCACAAAAACGTTTGCCTGAATTGATTTCTAAGATTGGATTTTTATTACTTTTATGCAAATGACATATTTTTTGAAGGAATATTTGTAAAAGCATGATGTTAAAATAATAAAAATGGCAAAATCTTAAGGTTATTGAAACCTCAAGGATTTTTAGGCATGTATACGCACATTCACATGCAATTTTTTAGAAAATTTCTAGCATCTGTGCCAGAATTCGTAGAACTTACGATTGTAATTAACATATTGATACTTTAAGGACCATTATCACAACTTAAAGATAGTTAGAAGCAGGACGTATAAAAAGTTGCTCATTATTCAAAATTTAATTTAACTTGATCAGGTAGGATTCCAGCAAAAAAAAATCTGATTTGGAAGCACTAACAACTGTAGGAAGCAAAAGCTTCGAAAAATGCTTCTGAAAAGCACTAACATAAGGCGAGGTCTCTAACAAAGTAGAAAATTATCACAGAAAAAAAAAACTTTTTATACTTCCGATAAAATTCTACTTTTAGCTATCTTTAACTTTTAATAATGGCCCTCAGGTAAAAGAAATTTCTACCTATCAATTTTTTGTATTTTATATTTGTTTTCAATATAAATTGTTGCAGTGAAATTATTTTATAATTTAAAGAATCAGCCAGCAAGTTTTAGTTTTTATAAGAGTGTGTTGATCATAAATAATTGAAAAACAACATTAACTTTGTATGGCCTAGAGAATTTGGCTTTAGTGTTGCGTGTGTCTGTCTATACATGAACTGGCAAATATGTGAGCAACGAGGTTAAAAAGAAACTTATTTCTCAACTTGAGAAAAATACTCGTATTTTTTTTATAAATTTTAATTGCTTTTTTTTAATAAGCTTTAATATTTATCACTTTAATAAGCTTAAGCATTTATCACTTGTACAAGAATAAAGGTTTACAATTTCAATGTTTTTAAACAATGAGAACGATCAAAAGTATAAATTTTTCAAAGCGAATTCAACTGAGCAAAGGTGACTATTTTTGTCGCATGTAAATTTAATGCCCCTCAGATGTCAACACACATTTTTCAGTAGATTTTTTTTTTCATTCCAAATAGGTATGAAGTTTTCAGTACGTTCAATGTACTATATTATATATTAACGGTCTAATTCATAAAAAATATTTTAGGTTTATTACAGGTTTATTTGATAAATTTCCCAAAGAAATATGTCAAATAAGCGCGTAATAAACCTGAAATATTTTTTATGAATAAGGCAGTAATTATTTGCTATTTTCATTTAAGGGCAAAATGAACTTTTTTTATGTAATTTTTTATGAAACTTACAAAATTTCTATAAAATAAAATTATTAATAAGATACCTATGTCATAGAAATCGAATTAAATATATTGAATAGGTACATATGTATGTATCTTTATAAATTGGTTACAATACATTTTCCTGCAATTTGTGCTCAAATTTTTATACGAAATTCTTGCAACTTTTTTTTACAGATTATATAAAGTTCCGAAATTGATATCAATTATATCAGTCATCATTACCACCACCATAGAGTCATTTAAGTTTTTTAGATCGGCTAGAAATAAACAGCACCATGATACCAAGATTGAGTGGAGGATTGGAGCTTTCCACAAGCAAAGTTTACTTTGCAAATTCTTGAGTTTATAGGAGTGAATATAGAAAACAATGAGAGATCTTTTCCGAAAAAGCCGCCTTTTTTAAAGACTTTTAATGTTTCTAATCATATACGAGTACACGTACAAGGAGAGACTATTTCTAGATCTACCGTATAATAATTTGTAAGAGTTATTGCTAATGTTAACTATTTTGTAAGTAAACCATTGTTGGGAATTTCAATTTTTTGCTCTTTAACACATATTATATTTGGGTCTAATTGGAATGATTCTATTATTTATATATATATATTTATTTCAATTGCATATTTTCCTAATTGTTAAATTTTTATTTTCATTCAGGTATGTGGTGGAAAACGATCGTTTTCAAAACGATTTCAAAGCAATAATTTTGAAAATCTCTGATGAATTCCGATCGATTATAAGTATAATTGTTGAGCCATTCTCAGTCTACTGAGTTCAAAAGATAAAATATAAATATAATAGGGCTGTAAAAAGAAATTTTTGAAAAATATTTAGAAAAACCATTAAAAAAACACTTTAAAACTAATGACAAAACGACTATAGAAAACACATCACACCTAAATCTAAACACATCATGTCTAAATCGTTTTTAATCACATACCTGATTGATCGGTTATGTTATGGTTACATTTTACCGTTTTTTTTTAAATTAATTCTGTAATTATTTTACTAGTTTGTAGAGGAGAATTATTGTTTTTAAAACTATAGTTTTGGAAAGGTTTGACAAATTCCAATCGATTTTCAGAGTAATTTTTCAGCCAATCATAATTGCATTTAAAAAAGCCGACTAGAAGATAAAATATAAACAACACAATACGGCTAAGAAACGCTATTTACTCGAATCAAAAATTATTTTAAGAAAATTAAAAAAAAAATTGGCAAAATGGCTATCGCAAACTAATGAAAGCGTTTTTATGTCTAAATCCTTTTTCATGACATGATCTATTCTTGATATAATACTTATTTCACTCTTATCACAATAGACCCCACTGGCTCTCCGAGTGAAGGTTTGTAGCAGCACCACAATTCCTCGCCTGTTATATTTTAATACTTACTTTCGGCCAAACCTTTATTTTTCTTTTTTTGAAACACTAATTTGGTAAAAAGCAAGTTTAATGAACTCACCTTATAAACATCGCCATAAGTGCCGGAACCAATTTTCTGTATGAGCTCATATTCATCTTGAGGATTGCGACGTGATATATCCGAACTCAAAAGATTTGCATTGTGATGAGCCATTTTGTTGAATGTTTCTTGGTTGCGGATGTCGTTAGAGTTGTATTAGAGTTGCAGTAATTTGTTAAAGAATACACAAATAATTTTTGTTATTCCCTAGTTTATTTTTTTAGGAAATAATTGCAGACAAACATGAGAACAATAATTTTTCCGTTATTACGTAGTTTTTTTCTATTTCTTATCCAACAGACACTATTTCATAACAATAATAACACACTTAAACTGCTTTTTAGAACAACAAATAAAAGAAATTTTATATAAAAAATTATCACACACACAAACACACACACAATATTCCGGATGAAGTAAGAGTTATAATAACAACAATTGCAACACAATTACTCGTAATAAAAACGATAAGCATTTTATTTTATTTTATTTTTTTCTTAAGCCACCTCACACACGCCCACACAAATAATATCTATAGGCTATAGTTTTTTTAAAGGTGAATAGTTGAGGGGGAGTTTTGTAATGAGCAAAAAATCCGTTAAAGAATGTTTAAAAGGGGGTAAAATAAGCAAATCAGCTGTTTCTTTATTTCTATATTGCTTTTGCTTTTTGTTGTTGTTGTTATGTGCTTGTTACATGTTTGCACAATTTCTTGTTTTTTTCCTGCTAGACTTAATTAATTTTGATTGTTTTGCTTTTTGTTTTTAGTTTGTTAATTATTCTAATTTCTTGCCACTACACTCTTCTTCACAAGCACAAGTGGTTGCTAATTGTTGTTATTTTTATAATTAATTTATTTCATCAGCTTTGGCTGTATATTTTTATTTTTTATGTGTTTTGCAAAGGCGTCGTCATTTGTTTTTCACTCACAGCAAAAAGCCAAAAAGAATGTCCAATAGTTTATTTTATTTTTTTTGTCATTTTATATATATTTTTTATAAGTTTCAACGTTTTTGCTTTTTAATTAAAACAGGCAAAACAAGTGGCCACAATCGAATTTCTGGATTATTTTTTCTTTGCTTTTTATTAATACTTTTTACTTCTGTTTCTTGTTTTCGTTCTTTGTAAACCGAGAGTTTTTTTATTCGCTTGGCTTTTGCTTATAAAATCTTTTTAAATAAAAAAATAAATTTTGTGCACAAATATTAATGAACTTTCATTAATAATGAATAGATTTTGGAAGTTTAGTTACAAGGAGAGTGAAGTTGGGGCGTGCGTGTCTAAGAAAACAACAAAGTGGACACGCCAACCCAAAGTGCACACACAAAAACACACGCATATACAGTTATTAAGCAATAACTACAAATACAACAAGTTCTTTTTATGAACTTTTTCTTTACAAATTTACAGTTTTTGTATGTAATTTTTCTGTAGTTTTTAAGCAATGCTACATTTTTTCAACGTACAATCAAATGAACAACACAACAGCCAAAAAAACAAGGGCGACGTCAACTTGAAAAAAATGTCACGAAAAAAACTACTACTCATCACATATTCTTACGAACTTCTTTAAACACTTAAATTTTCTAGGCACACTCCGCGCTGTGTTTGAAGCACATTTTTGTGAAATTCTTTAGAAATATTGTTGAATTTATTTAATTGGAAAAATTTTGAACACCATTTTTCTCACTGAAACTTAAAAATTAAACCAAATTTCACTCAACTACGTTTTCTAATAATTTTTTTCCAAATAAAATCTTTTTGTTGTCTGTCGTCGTCATGCGAAATTTTTTCCCGTACGTTCCGTCTCGAATTTTTGACAGCAAATGAGAAACAAGAATTTCCCTAACAAGCACTAGTGCTAAAAAAGGGAGTAAATCGCCAAGTCCCATAAAGTATTGAATTGATGAGCAACCCTTTTGCAAAATGTTTTCTGTTTGATATATGTATATTTTAAAAATTCTTTTAGCAATATAAATACATTTTCTTTTATAAGCAAGATGAATTTTTTTATATAACAATCTTTTAATAAATGTATTGTACAACTATGTGGTATGTATGTACGTTCAGTGCAGGGTAATTTTTGACAGAGGAATTTTTTTATTTGAGAGCACAAAAGAATAAGCACGAGTCATTGTGTCTTTGCTAGAAAAACCATTCAAAAGCGACAGGGTGCAGCAAAAATAAAAAAAAGTCTAGATTTAAATATATGCGACTGTGAAGGTGTGTAGCTTGGATAAGTACTGTAGCTGGTTTTGCAAATTCAACATACTTTCTCTACAAAGCAAATTGGGTGGGCGAAGGTTTATGTCTTTGATAGAACTGCTTGTGTTGAATAAGTGTTGGTTGGCGGTGGTGGTGACCTTCCGCTTGTATTGTCTATCTCCAAAGATATGTTTCCAACAGATGCATGTTTTGCATTTTTACATCGTTTCGGCTTATTTATTTTTTTTTAAATTAAATTCTTACACATCTCGCAAGTGCCTTTAGGAAATCAGAAATAAAATCCCTTTAAGATGTTTGTTGTTGTTTTTTTCGTAAACCACCATTTTATTATGTATTATTTTTTTGTTTGTTTTTATTCTTTTCGCTTTTTTAATATACATAGTTGTTTCTTAAAAAAAAACATATATTATTGTGAAAATTTTTTATATCGTTAATTAACAATTTTAAATAAATTTGTTATAATTACTCAACTTGTTTCTTTTTTTAAATTACCAACATTTTAAAACAAAATTTCAGTGAAAACGTACAAAAGGAATCACAAAACATGTAATATGTATATATGCAGTAAAAATTAAATAAAGTTATAAATATAATTACATATGTACGTATAGAAAATATTGCCACTATTTTAATATTAGGGAAGATAAATAGAGAAATTAATTAAAGAAATTTAGTTACACAATACAAGGATACAAGGACAGTAATAAATTTGTAAATTTTTTTTAGTTGCTACACATAAGTTTTAACGTTCTTTAGCTTAATAATAATTTTTGTTAATTTCGTGGGCGGTGATTTATTTATAATAATGATGCCAGTTTTCTTCCAACAGCTTTCGTAGATAACATACACTTTTTTTATTGCATAATCTTGCAGTTTGTAGCTGTGTAATCCAGTGTTCAGTCAATCAGGCATTCATTATTATATATTTTATTATTTTTTTATTTTATTTAGTGATTTATTTATTTACTATTTCAATTTAATTTATTCGAAAATTAGTTGCTTGTTGTATTTGCTTAGAAAAAAAAATATATTTATATTGTAGAGAGAAATTTTTTTTTTGTATTCGTTAGTTTTGTTTAAATTATTATTTATAATTATCATTTAATAATTTGTTCATAATTTTCTAATGCTTTTATCTGCTGCTGTTGAATTAAGTTTTGTTCTGTAAAAGATATATTAAAAGAAATATTATTAGGTATTTTATTTTAAATCAACACTTAGAATGCAACTAAAAGCGGTAAAAAGTACAATGAAAAAAATTTAATAAAATAAAAACCATTAAAAAGCGATTTCATGCTATTCGGCACTAAATCGTTTAACAGTATCATTTTGCAATGATTTATTCGATTTAGTATTCCTGATTTGCCAAGATTATTTTTTATCAAAAATTTAAAAAAAAAAATTATTGAATCCGAGCAAATGCCAATTTTTTATTCATAATTTTTTTTTATAAATTGCATAAAATACTTAAATTAAGTATAAAACTTGAAGCGTTAAACATAATCCGGGTCAACAAAACTCACAGAAATTTTTAATAAAAACACAAAGGCATTAGTAATATAGAAAATGTTTCTCTAATTAACACTTTTTTAATTGAAAAAAAAAATACAAATACAAATACATATTCAATTAAAAATATTATATTAACAATTAATTTTTTTGAGTTAATAACACTTTTAAACAAAATTTGAATTGACTCAATACAATTTTCAATTAAACTTTTTATCAATAAAATTTTTAAACAAAAGTTTAATCGGTTCAATTAAATATTTAAACAAAAAATTATAAATTTTTAATTGATTATTTACATTTTTTTTTCAATTGAAGTTGTTAATAGGAGACAATTGTATGTGTGTATGTTTGTTGAAATACGTATTTAGTATTTTTAAAAAGGTATTTTTTTAAAAGGAAATTTTTTAAAAGATAGTTATTAAAAGCTACTTTTTCACAAGGCACTTTTCTAAAACGCACTTCTTCAATTGTGCTTTGACAAAAGTAACTTCTATAAAAGTTAAAAATTTAAAGAATCTCTTCCAAAAAGTGCGGCTGCACATGACAATTTTTTAAAAAGGCCCTTGTAGTTTCCTTTTTGAGTACAGCAGAATTTCACATGCTGTTATTTTAGCTTGCAGAAACCAATTAATTATATATGTTTTAAACAAATAACAAGAAAAACAAAAAACACTTTTTTTAATTTTCTTAAACATGCAAAATGGAATTCTTCTTACCCAGCGTTGGAGCAAAACCTATGCTGTTGCTGTTTTTTTTTCTTTTTTTTCTAACACAGTAAATCTTATTTGTTTAATGGACGTTTTAGGATTTTATTTTAAAATGTTACTTGTCACAGTAATAGATAAATTATTTTTTATGTGTAAAGTTCAAAAATGTAAAATTGTTTTAAGATAAAATTGATTTAGATTTAAACATTAAAGAATATTTTTTTATTTAGAATTACAAAATTTAAATTTATACTAAACTTTGAAGGTCCTGGAGGATTTGAGAGAGCATTAAGAGATTTTCAAAACAGAGAAAAAAGAGAGAATTTATAAGAAAAAATATGCATCAAGAATTAAATAGTTTGCAAGTAGAGAAATTTCAAGTGTTTTGGAACATTACAGGCTTTAAAGCTTGCAAGCGAAAAGCTTTAGTTATAACAGCTCTAAAGGTTTTATACTAAAAAAAAAATAGTGCAAGCGATATAACATAAATTTATAAAGCTTTTTAATAATAAAAAAAAAGAATTTAAAATTAAAAAATTTTAAATTTTTATATTATAAAATTCAAGAACGAAATCCTATAATGAAATAAGCTTGAAGTTTTTGAAACTAAATTTTAAGATTAAGTTCAAAAATAAAAAATATAAAGAAAAAAATTTTTGATTTATAAGATGTTTATAAAACAGCTTTTCATATATATATAAAATTTGTTTTATAAAGCAAAATTATTTTTTTATGAATATGACAGTAAGAATTGAAATTTAAAACAAAAAAATAATTTCATAATTTCGATCCATTACTTATATTGAAAACAAACGCCAATTTTTCTGAAAATCACGGTGATTTCAAATCACGTGATTTCAAAAGTAAACAACTAATAACTGACTTGATAGTGGGTTTTTATTGTATTTTAAGTTTTTGTCATTTGTAATTGAATATTTCCTTCCAACGCTATAAATTTTCTGAAATCACCGTGATTTGACATGTCGTGATTTGCAGAACAGGTCCGAAAATAAGAAAATTTATGTTGTTTTCAGCACAAGTTGGCGATCGAATCTTTCCTGTCGACTTCGTTGCTCAGGCAGTAAATATTTATCATATAAAATTAAAGAACAAAATTCTTTATTGAAATAAGCTTTAAGCTTTTGGAGCAGACAAGAAGATGTTAAAGTAAGCTTTTTTAAATTTTGTAGTTTCTCTTAATAATTCTCAAATCTAAGCAAATCAAATTAAAATCATTATTATTATTACTTTTATATTTCAAAAACAAACAAAAAAAAATATTAGAAGCAGCGTTGCATTTCAAAGAAATATTTATTTGGAGTTTTTTTTCCACAAAAAGCTTTTTAAACTTAAGTAAAATTTTTTTCTTTTATTGTTTTTCTTAAGGAAATACATATGTATACATAAAAATTTATGTAAAATGAATAATAAATAAAAATTACGATTATTTGGTTAAATTAACTAAATGTAAATCTTGTTCTGTGAGTACCGGAAATGAGGCCCTTTAAAAACCATTAAATATTATTTGAATACCAAATAAGATAAAAGAAAAAGTAAAAAAAAAAATATAAACAAAAATTAGTATATAAGATAAAATAAATAATCACTTGTTAGTACTTTTTTATTTGTAGCAAAAACAGACAACAGCTTAATTAATAATTTAGTATTCGAAATCGAAAAGTTGTTTTTTTTTTGAAAAGCTTAAATGATAAATAACTGATGTTTACAAAACAACTTTTACAAATAAAATCTAAATCAAACCATTGTCTGTTTTTAAATTTCTTTATTGTTATTGTTTGTTAAATGGATGTTTAAAAATAAATTATTTACTTACAATTCCATAGAGAGTACAGTGGGATTGGGGCATGCTTGTGGTGCACGGACATGACATTGTTTGTGACATATTAAATTGCAGTCACGACACTCATAACCCTGCTTGCCAGGTCGTCGAGGTATTGATTTCATACAAATAGAACATTGCAAGCCGCTTCTGAAAATATTGAAGTTGGTTTTAAAAGACATATTTATTTATTGAAGCCTTTTGCAAAGTACTTACCCGCTTAAATGCTTGGCAATAAATGTATGATCATTGTAAATGTGTAATTTTGTGCCTTTACGACGCCATCTGGGACGTTGTGCAATATTGAGAGGAACAATAAAGTGTCTAAGAAAAAGTTAAAATTAGCAAATATAATACGAATTCAGAATAATACTAGAAAGTTCTTTAAAAAAAACCTAAATGTTGTTATAAATCTGAAACAAATAACTCTTCTTTCTTCTTTCTTAATGAAAATCAGCTGTCTTATGAAAGCTACTTTTAAAAAAGTGCATTATAAGAAAGGTACTGTTTATAAAAGGTACTTTCTAAAAAATTAACTTTTAGAAAATAAACTTTTGACAAAAGCTACTTTTTGTATAAGGGTACTTTTTGTAAAAGGTACTTTTTGTAAAAGGTACTTTTTGTAAAAGGTATTTTTTGTAAAAGGTACTTTTTGTAAAAGGTACTTTTTGTAAAAGGTACTTTTTATAAAAGGTACTTTTTGTAAAAGGTACTTTTTGTAAAAGGTACTTTTTGTAAAAGGTACTTTTTGTAAAAGGTACTTTTTATAAAAGGTACTTTTTGTAAAAAGTACTTTTCATAAAAGGTACTTTTTGTAAAAAGTACTTTTTATAAAAGGTACTTTTTGTAAAATTTACTTTTTATAACAGGTACTTGTAATAAAAGGTTCCTTTTGTAAAAGGTACTTTTTGTAAAAGGTACTTTTTATTAGAGGTGCTTGTAATAAAATCAACTTTTTAGAAAAAGGGGTTTTAACTAAAGGTGCTTTTTATAAAAGGTACTTTTTGTAAAAGGTACTTTTTATAAAAGGTATTTTCATAAAAGGTACTTTTTATAAAAGGGACTTTTTATAAAAGGTACTTTTTGTAAAAGGTACTTTTTATAAAAGGTATTTTCATAAAAGGTACTTTTTATAAAAGGGACTTTTTATAAAAGGTACTTTTTGTAAAAGGTACTTTTTGTAAAAAGTACTTTTGTAAAAGGTATTTTCTATAAAAGGTATTTTTTATATAAGGGTACTTTTTGTAAAACATACTTTTTGTAAAAGGTACTTTTTATAAAAGGTACAAAAGGTAGTTTTTATATAAGGTACTTTTTATAAAAGGTACTTTTTGTTGAGGTACTTTTTGTAAAAGGTACTTTTTATAAAATTTATTTATTATAAAATGTACTTTTTATAAAAGGTACTTTTTGTAAAAGATAGAAAGCGCTTTTTATAAAAGGCACTTTTTATAAAATGTACTTTTTGTAAAAGGTACTTTATTAAGAAGTACTTTTTGTAAAAGATATTTTTTGTAATAGGTACTTCTTATAAGCAGTACTTTTTATAACAGGTACTTTTCGTAAAAGCTGCCAAATAATTTTAAATTACTTCTCACCTCTTAATACCATTTTCGACAGTTTCCAGCACCAATGTTGATGCTTCATGCACAAAAGTTTTTGTGCTGGCTGAGGAGAAACCTGAGATTGCTGAGGACTCTGAAATTGAAGAGCGTCTTGAGTGATCTAATGGGGGTGATGTGCTCAGTCGAGGTCCTAAGACCCCAAATTATTTTTTTTTTGTTTGTCATATTTATTGTTTGGGTTACACAAATTGACCAGTTGTTTTTTTTATTATTTTTTTTTTAACAATTAATTTACACAAAAAAAAAGTTATAAAAAAATGCGTGCAGGGTATTGTCATCAAGTAATTGCAAATTATTTTAAATATAAATATGAAATAGTTATTAACCGTTACACCAGTTACACAAAATATTCGGAGGGATGTTGGTGTGGGTTGAAAAAAATAATGTTGAGGTCAATAAAATCAAAACGCCAAGTTAGAAACCCAAAACAAAACGTAAATTAGAAAATTATTGGATTTGTTTGCGATTTTTTTTTTATTTTTTTGGTTTTGCAATATGAAATGAGAAATCAAAGAAAAGAAAAAATATAAATTAAAAATTTTATAATTATGTAAATAATAAAATAAATTATTATTTGTTTTTTTTTTGTTTAAAAAGCAATTCATAAAATATAGTGTGTGTGTGTGTGTGTTTAGATGTGCATGTTTAAGCGGTTTTTAAAGTTTTCATGTGTGGGTGGGGGTGTGGGCATGTGCGAGTGTTGGTTAAAAGTTTGTTATACATACAGTTGTTGTTGATGTTGTTGTTTTTTTTTACACATGTTAATAAAACATTTAGTTACGACATTTAGTGTACAATTTAGTTGATTTTTTTTTATGTTGAGTTTAGTTGAAGAATTAAAATGTTATATTTTGTGTTATTTTGTTGTAAAAAGACAGAGAGACAAGAAATACAAAAAAAAAAACAGAGAGAAACATTTTTAAAATTTCACAGAGGAAAGGGAAATGAAATATGGAAATGTGTGAGCAACACGAAAAATCATAAAATAAAAAATTAATTTAGAACTTTTGGAACTTTTAATTGAAATGTAAGAAAATGATTTAAAATATGTATGTCGGGGTATGTTTTGCCAATTCCGGAAAAAGTCGGAAAATTCTTACTGCTGTTTTAAATATTTATGTTCTATAAGTGCATACAAAATTACGTACATACATATATTATATATATATAATTATATATGTGCTTTATTTTAAGCACAGAAACTTAATACATTGATTTGAAAATAATATTCGAGAATTATATCGTGCCATAACTGCCAAAAAAAGCTTCAGCGACATCATTTTCGAACTTAGTTTTTTGACGAAAATCGATTATTTGCAGTCGTAAATAACACATTTTTATAAAAAAAAACAGTTTAAAAAAATGTCGCTGAAGCTTTTTTGGTGGTTATGGCTCCATACACTCACTCAATTAAATTTTTTTTATGTACAAGTATTATATTGTCTTGTATACGTTTCAACTTAATTAATGTCTCTTAATAGAACTTTGAACAGAGTTCGAAATGTAAAACTTTGATACTTTCTTACAAAAACTTTCCACTTTGAATAAAAAAATAAAAAATAAATAATAATAATAAACAAATAAAATATGAAACTTAAGATAAATAAAAAACATTTTCAACAATTTTAGTAAAAATGGGTGAAAGTGGTTTCAATGACACAAATATGTATAAATAAAGAAATGGGTGGATGGGGGAATGGGGGTGGCGGTGGTGTTGGTGTTGGGATCTATGGTAATTACCAAGTGAATTGCTTTTAGACAATACAGCACGATCGACAGATAATGAACGTGAATCACCGTTAAGTGTTCCTGTAGGGGTTGTAATATTATTATTTTGCTGTGACGTTAGGGCGCCACGATCAGCTGAATGGGTGCGTGTTTTGGAACGGCTTAAACGCTTTTTCAGTGTACCAAAGAAATTACGTTTTTTGCTACGGCCACGATCATCAAATCCACCTGCAGTCAAGGCCTCAGATTGATGTAAGTTTGTGTTGTTGTCTGGCGACATGCCATTGCGAGGTAAACTGCCAGTTTTGGAAAAACCATTATTTGAGAAAGAGGAGTTGTTGTGACCATTGGAAAAGCCGGCAGAAGCTCCAGTTGTTGAATAATTATTATGACCATTTGGTGAAGAGGCAGCATTCGGTTGACCAAACTGTTTAACAAAACAAGAAGTATTTTAATTAAGTTGCATAGTACAAAATTCAAAATTAAAAAATAAATAATCATGCGTATGGTTTTAGTAAATTTAAAAAAAAAGAAGCTTTTGAGCAACTTACCTCGGAGGTGGACTCTCCCAGAGCACTGTCGTTACCTGTGTTATCTAGGGACGGTGTTTCTACATTCAGGCTCTCACTTTTGGGATACGAATCAGTAGGACTCGCTGTTATATCTGTAGCCACTGGCGTATCCGCAGTTATTTGTTCTATATCTTCAGCGTTCGCTTCTGCCGTTAAAGCTTCTGGTGCCTTTATTGATTCTGAACTTTCTAATGCTTTTGCAACGGCGGCATTTAGAACATCTTGAGATTCTTTAACTTCGATTTGACCTTCATTATTAACTTCCACCTTTTTTTTCAAGGGCGTTTTGTGGCATTATAGTTAAAGTAGTATGAAGCATAAAAGTTTGTAATTAACAGGGCAGGGTTAATAAAGCGCAGTGTATTTAAAGAATTAAGTATGTATTTTTTTTTATAAAAAAAGAAAAATAAATGTTTTATAAGCATTTCATAACACAACAAATAACTAGTATTCACAAATATTTTTTGTAATTTTTATGTAACTTTTGTGAAGTAGCAACTTAAATTTAAAACAAACTCAAAGAAAACGGGAAAAATGTTAAAAGTAAAACTCAAAACGATTTAATTTTAATTAAAAATAACAAAAAAAAAATGTTTGTGGTGTATGCCAATCTTATCGATAATTACCTTAAATGCATTTGGATTTGTTGAATTCTAATTGATGATTTGGTGCGATTTTTGGGAAAAGAAGAATTATTTAAAATTTTGGTGATGAAAATATGATGTGGTTCACAGGATTCATGAAAAGATATAAATAGACCAATTGAAAACCAGAGAAAAAAATTTACAAAAATGTATATAAAGTGCAAAATTTTTGATGAGAAAAAGCGTACTGTGGAATAGGGTTGCATACTTGATTTATAAAATATTATTTTTTTTAAAGTCTCTTAACTGTATTTTTTTTAAGATACTTTTTGTAAAAGGTGCCTTTTATAAAAAGAAAATTGTATATGAAGTAGTCTTAGAAAATGTACGTTTCTTAAAAGCTACAGTTTTCAAAACGTGATTATAACAGCACTTTTTGCAAAAAAAATAATTTTAGTAAGAGGTAATTTTTAAAAAGGTACTTTTTATAAAAGGTACATTTCATAAAAGGTACTTTTCATAAAAGGTACTTTTTATAAGAGGTACTTTCCATAAAAAGTACTTTTTATAAAAAGTATTTTTCATAAAAGGTACTTTTTATAAAAGGTACTTCTCATAAAAGGTACTTTCCATAAAAGGTACTTTTTATAAAAGATACTTTTCATAAAAGGTACTTTTTATAAAAGGTACCTTTTATAAAAGGTACTTTTCAAAAAAGGTACTTTTTATAAAAGGTACTTTTTATAAAAGGTACTTTTCATAAAAGGTACTTTTTATAAAAGGTACTTTTTATAAAAGATACTTTTTATAAAAGGTACTTTTTATAAAAGGTACTTTCTATGAAAGGTACTTTTCATAAAAGGTGCTTTTTAAACAAGGTACTTTTTATAAAAGGTACTTTTCATAAAAGGTACTTTTTATAAAAGGTACTTTTTATGAAAGGTACTTTTCATAAAAGGTACTTTTTATAAAAGGTACTTTTTATAAAAGGTACTTTTTATAAAAGGTACTTTTCATAACAGGTACTTTCCATAAAAGGTACTTTTTATAAAAGGTACTTTTCATAGAAGGTACTTTTTATAAAAGGTACTTTTTATAAAAGGCACCTTTTATAAAAGGTAGTTTTCATAAAAGGTACTTTTTAAAAAGCGCTAAGAAGTACTTTTGACAACAAGTACTTTTATATAAGATAATTTGCATACTAAATATTTTTTATAATAGAAAGTATCTATCTAAAAAAGGTACTTTTTATAAAAATACTTTTAACAAGACGTTCTTTTATAAAAGTTAATTTTTATATGAAACACTTTTTTTATAAAAAGTACTTATTATAAAACTTTTAGAAAAAGTACTTTGTATGAAACGCACTTTTTGTACATTTTCAATACTTTAGTTTTTCTGAATTAAGTACCCTACTTTAGTCGTATTTAGTTTTGGTACATCTAAGCCTTTTCCAAATTTGTAAATCATAACTTGAATCTAACCGAAAGCCGGTTTAATAAAACTTTTTACTCACCCTCTGAACACTATGTATAATCAGCGTACTCTTACTGGGCTGGCCATTGGAGGCCAAGGCACCCTCTTGCAAGGCACGCACGGCAGCATCAGCCAGATTTGAACCATTTTTCATGTGCTCGTTAATAGCTGGCGTACTTATATGCAAAGCTTCCTTGAGTTTATATGGTCTGGGACCGGCAGGTATTTCGGCGCCCTCGATAAACACAAAATCGACGGTTATGGAACCGAAGACAGTTTGTGTTTCATAGGGACGCGGCTGCAATGTAAGGGCTTGGGTCGAGGCGGGACCCACAGCCAGTTCATCGATGCCAACCAAACCTAGACCTAAAAACTTGGGAGGATCTGAAGGCTCTGCGGGGCGATCGTAAACTTCAAAGAGGATTTCCGCAGACTGGGGTGACAAGTCGCTAAAGAAAAGAGATTGGAAATAAGTTAAAAGATATTTATTATAATTATTTTTTAAATTGCAGCGGACTTACAATAAGAAATGTTCATCCCAATATGGATTGTTGCCTTGCCTGGCCCCTGTTTGGTTCTTTTGGGCCGGCTCATCCATTTCCACTACCACAAAAGGATCTTTGGCGTCTTTGAGACCTTCGCCTTTCACGATTTTCACTAGCAGACGTCGGCCCGAGATCATGGGCTGCAGACCCTGTTGCATGCTTAAGTCCGATTGATTCTGGGAAATGTAGTGTTTAGGAAATGTTAAGACTTTTGTTAATCCAACGAAATGAAAAGAGTTTTTCTTGCTTTTTTATATATATTTCATAAAACCAAAAATAAGCCTTTGATTTAGGTGTGTTTGTATGTATGTACGAGTATGTATGTAATACGAATATTTAAAAAATTAATATTTATGAAACTATTAAGCTAATTTACAGAATTTGCTATTTCTTAAGGTTTCATGAAAATTTAGTTGAAATTGAAATTTTAGTAATTGTAATAATATTGAAAAGGTCCCTGTAAAGGAAGAGAAGAACACAAACGAAATAAAACAATTTAGACCAAATCTTAACACGGAAAAAACTCGAAATGTTTTAACAACAAAATATTTGCTAAAATGAGTTATCAAAGGCATATTTTTGGAATTTTCAAAGGATAAAATGTTAAATTGTCTTGATATGAAAAAACTTAAATAGGAAACAGGGCAAGGGTTTAAGAACATAGAGAAGTGTGTGTGTGTGTGTGTGTGTGTGGAGGGCGAAAACAATTGAAAAGCAAACAAAATTCCATTTGGTGAAAGGTAAACATAAAGTAGATATGTACTGCTTCCATGACACCAGCAAAGTAATGTGTAACATAGATTAAAAAAGTATTGGAGAAAAATATGACATATGACATGTCAGGTATGACAATGTAATTTTTATGTCATATAACACATGACTTCGATTTGTGCATGTGTTCTATTTTTATTTTTGGTGAGCAAAACTCTTCTCAATGTTCTTACGCTCACCGCCATATTATCATATGGAATGGGATATATTACAGGCAGATCTATAGGCTCAATGTCGGCGCGAGGACAAGTGGTATACATGGAGAAATCCACTGGATAAACGGTATCGCGCAAAGCTCTAGTCAGCATATCCGAAACATGGGCCTGAAATTGCTGCTCATCCTGATCAATGGCCTTAATGGCACCCACACTATTCATGGCAATACGTATCTAAAAAAAATTTAAAATGAAAGCATTTAGATTTTTCTTTTTCATAAAAAGTGAAAGTCTGCTTGCTTACATCTGGGAAACCTTCCATCCTCATATCACCTTTCAGTGTATTATAGTTCATGGCATTTGCTATGCGTGCTCGTAATCGCGAAACGGTCACCTTGTAATGGGAGGTCTCAACTTTTCCCGCTTTGTGGCGGAAAGTTTTAACCTGCAATACCGGCATTGCATCACAATCGAAAGTAATGAGCTGTTTAGAAAAATATTAGAATTATTAAAAAAATAGAGATGAATATTCTTAAATGTTTAGCTTACCATATCCGCAGGATTGGCCTCGTCGGCATTGCAGAAAATATTGCTTAGACCGGGAGGTGGACTATCAGGCAGCACGCGTACAATTTCCACAGCCATGCCCTGCAATTGATACAAAATATATGCTTGCATCAACATAAGTTAAAGGACCTAAGCATTTAAAACACTTTAATGTATGAAAAATTTATTAACAACACTGTGCAACACAAAAAATGGCACACTCTTGTGATGAATCGATATAGAAAACCATGAAACAAACCCTTGCATTTTAGAGATATACAGTCAGTGTTCAGCACTTTTATGTGAAATCTAACGAGGCACATTTTTGTGTAAAATGCTCTGGAGACGATCAAATAAACCCATCAATCATATGCGTACATATTTATGTGTGAGTGTAGTATGCTTGTTTGTCGCTTAAAAGAAGACGTAAAAATAAACACGTCAACCACTATTTATATTTTGATTTCGTTGCGCAATACAAACTTTTGTTTGCCCTTTTCCATCATTAACACATTTTTTTTGTCAATCAATCGCCAAGTAAAATAAATTCAGTAAAGTGCGACTTTGGCTTGCATGGCAAATTTGTTCGGTTTTTGGCGATTTTTTTAGTAATGACGCTTTGGCGATTTTTTTCAGTTTTAGTTTTTTTAGTCTCAGCGATTTGTTTAGTTTCGGGGTTTTTTTTTCGTTTTGGCAATTTTTTTTTTCGTTTTCTTTGCGGTTTTCTTAGTTTTTTTGGCGATCTTTTTACTTTTGGTGATTTTTTTGCATTATTGGTAATTTACATTATTTTTGGTGATATTTTTCATTTAAGCGCTTTTTTCATTTCTTTTTTTTCGTTTTTTTGCGGTTTTCTTAGTTTTTTTTGGCGATCTTTTTACTTTTAGTGATTTTTTGGAATTGTTGGTGATTTACATTATTTTTGGTGATATTTCTCATTTAAGCGCTTTTTTCATTTTGGAAATTTTTCGTTTCGGCATAATATTTTTAGGTTTGGATTTTTTTTATTTTTAGCGTTTTTGAAAATTTCAAGATTTTGCCTATTACGGTTTCCAAGATACAGCAAGTTGTCAAAATTAGAATAGAAATAGAACTTAGTGCCGGTTCACACACGTCAACTTTTGTTAATCAACTTTTAATTCAGATGCTAGAAAAAAAGAATACAAATATCTCTTTTTCCTTCTTCGTCTTTCTTACAGCTGAATTGCGAGTTGATCAAAAAAGTTGACAAAACCGCAACTTAGTAATTAAAAAAGTTGCATGCAACTTGAAAAATTTCATAGTGTAAATTCAGCCAAAGTGTAAATCCAGTCTTATTTATTTAATTTCTATGTATACAAAATTCATACATAAGTGCTGGTAAATATTCACTATACAACGACAGCTGTATTATTAAATTGCTGATAATGTTTTCTTCAAACATGGAATTACTTCATCCAAGTAACATCACACATCACACAATAACACATGCATACATATAAAAATATAAATACCAAAAATGGACAAATGGGGTGAGAGTATTCAGGCGATTGATAATCTTGTATGTTTGTATATCTCTTTAAATTTCATTAGTAAGGTCAAGGCCTTAATAAAATTTTCATAGACACGTACATATTTTGTTTTTGCCTGATTTGTTTGCATCACATTCAATGTGCGAGACGAGCCAAACGGACAAACCCAAGTCTAAGTATTTATATATAAGTAGCATGTCTAATGATGATAAATAAATAAACGAACTCGTTCTTAAAAGTTTTTTTTTTAGCACAAAGTCTAACAAGGCTTACGTAATTTGCTTAGAGTAAACCAAAAATAAATGTGCTGAATTCGTTTGTATGAATCAGTTTCATTATTTTTAAATATCAAAAAATATTATATACTAAAACACTATACAGCTTTCTATGGAACACAAGAGGAGAGAGAACGTGCTTTGAGTTTTAAGTAATTTAATGGTGCATTCAATTAACTGTGGCCTTTTTAGTTTGTGGTATTTGTAATTAGACCCAAATATATGCAATTTACACCGGGCCATGATAAAGTAAACATCGTTTTTAATACATTTGAATTATATTTAAATTAGTGAATTTCTTAAAAAAAAGAAAAAAATAATTGATATGAAAATTTTATGATTTTGTTATACCGGGAATTTCTATTTGCACGATCATTGACTTCAACAACTCACAACTCTAAAAAAACTAATTTTACAGAAAATGAGTTTAAAGTTCTAAATTTATACGATATGAGTATCAATTCTGCATTATTTACTCAAAAAACAACTCTTTTGAGTTATGACGTTGTTGCAGTCAATGGAAGATTGTACTACTGAAAGCCGTTATTTGTAAACAGATTTAAATAAATTCAGCAAAAGTGCGCCTTTGACTGGCACCAGAAGGATTCCGTACTGCATTTGTTTTTTTTGACGATTTTTTTCGGTTTTGGCGATTTTTTATTATTGGGTGCTATTCTGGAATACGCGTCGAATTGGTGAAAGTTACATGCAAAAGAAAAACAAAACTGTCTAAATGTAAAAAAAATTGTTTTTGTTTCGCATACAAAATTAAGCGTTTTTAAAAGAGAGAGAAACGCGTTGAAATTCTCACGTTTATTTCATTTTAGAATCGTATTACAAACAAAAACAATTTTTGAAAATTTGTTTTTATTTTAATGAAAAGTTTCACTTTTTCGACGCGTTTTCGAGAATAGCCCCCATTGACACATTTTTAGTTTTGGCGTTTTGGCGATTTTTTCGGTTTTTGGCGATTTTTTGATTGTTTTTTTATAATTATGTATTTTAAGTTTTAGCGATTTTTTTAGTTTTGGTGATTTTTTTACTTTGGAGATTTTTTTGCATTTTAGCGATTTATTTATTTTTGGTGATATTTTTCATTTAAGCGCTTTTTTTAGATTCTCAAATATCAAATACTAGAATTTTCCAGCGACTTTAAATTGAATTTATACCAATCTTATCAAAAACAGAAAAAAATACCAGAGCACAAATTTTTCCCGTTTTACCCTTTTCCGCGCAACTTTTTTAATTTTTTCTTTCATATTCTTCTTCTCCAGACAATAACAGACAAAACAAAAAAGTAATGGAAGGTGGACCGATACCTTTCACGCGTCATGTCGTGCCAAATACCATTCACGCCTCATGTCGTGCCAAAAAAAATTTATTAATTTTTATATACTCGTATATAGATATAGATGAAGTAAAATTATCTTGCACGATTTTAAACACGTCTGCAGGACCATTATTAATTTTTTGAAAACGTGAAATTTACTCGGATTCAGTTTACAGAACAGGGCCGTTAGATATAGCAAGTTGTTAAAACTACATTAACTGCTAGAATGCCCTTTAATTTAGATTTTTTTTTTCAATTTCAGTGTTATTTGTTGTAGTCTGCAATTAAAATACACTAACTTTGCAAATTTCAAGTGTCTATGTATAATTGTCTGTATATTACATTAGGATTTCAACATTTTTCGTTGCTCGCTTTAGAACACCCTTTAATTTTTAATTTTCATATATTTGTTGTTGCAGCGGAGAAATATTTACATGTTGTGTGAAAATTTCAGAACCGTAGCTCTTACGATTCTCGAGAAAACAGCCTGTGACAGACAGACAGACATAAAGAGGGACGAACAAAAATAAGAACGTAACAACAGAAATGGCATACGTTTTCAAATGAAGAACGAAAATTTGTCGATTAAAGAAAGAAAAGATAAAATGTAACAAACTTTCACGATTCGAGAACGAAATTTTTCAAACATACAAAGAAAAAATCAATCAAGTGCGATTGTTGTTAAAACGAGAAAGATGAATTGTTCAAATAAGAATATTGCATGCATAAAAGTAGAAAATATTTTTTTGGCCATAGACTCTGAGAAATTCTTCTTATAGTGATACTGCTTGACTTGATAAGAATTAAACTGTATACATGATATTAGCACTAGTAAAAATATTTTACAAAAATTTTATTTTTCAATAAAGAACCACAGAAAAACAAATTGGGAAGCCTTTAAAGAAAAATCTCCACTCGATCATTCGATATACTTCATAATACGATTAGTTATAATTATTTTATTTTATTTTTAGTACCTAAATATAATACATATTAAGTTGTTTATGCAAGTCTAATTAACCAGTTGATCTGTGGCATTGTATCAACAATTTTTTTCTCGTCATGCTTGGTTTGATTTTCCATTTCTGTGCATGTACGAGTACATAATCATAATCAATAGCATGTATTTTTTCCTAAAACAAAAAAAATACTTTGGTTTTGATTTTCAGTATGTGTTCATTTAAAAAAAATGTGGCCATATGTAATGAGACTTGCGTCACAATTCTTTGTTAATAAAGTCAATGTTAATGCCAATTTTGTGTGTGTATATATTCAATTATGCGTCTGGTCTCTTTTAAGTGGCACTTGCCCACTTTATGACATTTAACTTATAATCAGAGTGGTTTAATGATTAAAATGAATTAACTATTTGTTTTGACACAAAGACTGGACAATTCACCAAATAGCCTTGTTGAAATTTTTAAGTTTTAATAGTTTTAGTTATTTATTCTGTTTTGAGGGGGGCAGGTGATTTTCATGAGTAATATTAAAATAAATAATTACATGAATTTTTAATATTTCAATTTAAAAGGTATATCTTTTTGAAAAGGTACGTTTTTTGCAAAGGTGCTTTCCAAAAAAAAAATACTTTTCATAAAAAAGCACGTTTCATGAAAAAGTGCTTTTCATAAAAAAGTACTTTTCATAAAAAAGCACGTTTCATGAAAAAGCACATTTCATGAAAAAGTACTTTTCATTAAAGCATATTTTTTGCATTATAAAAATACACTTTTTTATAAAAAGGTACTTTTTTTATAAAAAAATTTTCATAAAAAGGTACTTTTTTTATGTTGCAAAAAGGTACTATTTAAAAAAGTTAACTTTTTATAAAATGGTACTTTTTGAAAAAGTTACTTTTGTATAAAGATATTATTTATTATAAAAGGAATTTCATATAAAAAATTAGTTTTACCCAAAAAAAAATATTTTTTTTGTAATATATTGCAAAGTTTTTTTTGTAAAAATATACACTTTTATAAACAGGTACATTTAACCTAACACTACTTTTTTATAAAAATGTACTTTTCTATAAAAATGTTTTTTTTTTATTTATAAAGCACATATTTTTTTTATAAAAATGCACTTCTCTATAAAAAGGTATTTTTTTTTTTACAAAAAAAAAGTACTTTTTATAAAAAAAACTTTCTACAAAACGGTATTTTTCTAAAATAAGCAATTTTTTTCTGAAAAGTTACTTTTTTACAAAAAGGTACCTTTTCATATATATGTACTTTTTTATAAAAACATACTTTTTATGAAAAATTTTTTTTTATATAAAGTACTTTTTATGAAAAGATTATTTTTTATTACAAGGTACTTTTTATGAAAAGATACTTTTTTTTATAAAAATGTACTTTTTATGAAAAGGTACTTTTTAATAAAACGGTACTTTCTTATAAAACGTAATTTTTTTATAAAACTACTGCTTTATTAAATTAATAATAATTTTTGGGAAATGGATATTTCTTGTTAAATGAAACTTTTTATAAAAATTTAATTTTTTATATTAAATTTCTTTTTTTTTTATAAAAAGTTATTTTTTTATATAAAAGTACTTTTTTATTAAAAGTTACTTTCTTATTAAATGATAATTTTTTATAAAATTTTTCTTGTTTATGAACAGGTACTTTTTTCCAAAAAAAAAATAGTAGTGATGAAAAGGTACTTTTTGGTAAAGAAATACTATTTTATTTATTTTTATAGAGATACTTTTTCATAAAAAGGAACTTTTTAATAAACATAATTGTTTTTTTTTTAATAAAATAAAACAAAATTTTGCTGCATGAACATGAAATAAAATTAATTCTTACCTCTTCTTCGTTTTTATGCAAAGTATCATTAAGTGCGATAACCCAAGACATTAACAACTCATTGACAATCACCAAATCACTATAGAGCCAGCGAAAAACTTGACTAGTCCAGGTGACCGAGGTCTGCAAACAATAAAGCATATAATGAAACAAATCAGTTAAACTTACAACGAATTTTGTAATAAGCTTTGTCAACATACCGTTTCTGGTCCAACAACATTCGAGGGCGGTGGCACATAACGTTTCTTACGGTTTTCCGGTCCTGTGGAGCCCTGTCTCACCATGCGCCTGCGCACACCTGGACCACCACCACCAGCTCCACTTAATTGGGGCCTGCCACGGCCACTGCCACCCGCCGGTTTGTTTAACAAATCTTTAATTTCACTTTTACTCGCTAGTATTTCACGTGGTTCGGACAGCCGTTTTTCGGTTTTACTACCGCCCGCGCCAGGTGCAACACTCCCCTGCCGACTGTTACTAACGCTGGCGGGTTTTTCTTTCAACACATATTTTTGGTATAAAAATTTACACAGCCACACTATGAAGAGAGCCAATACGGCCCATATAAATATAAACATTGCTAAAGAATCCATTGTTATATCACCGAGACCTTCAAATGTACAAATATAATCATCGATTTGATCTGCTAAATCCATAATATTTTAAAACGTTAAGGATTTAAAAATATTGCGCCATGGGCATCATATCTGAAATAAAATAAAAAAATAAAATAGTAAAATAAACAGATCCATATAAAAGTTATTGGGGAATAAGTAAAAATAGATGTCATAGTAATACATTGCAAGATGGTTTTTATACACACCAATAACAGAAATAGATATACGCTGTTATTCATGAAAACCAAAAAGTAATTAAAAAATTCATTTAAAAAAAAATTTTGTTTTAATTTCGTGTAAATTATGCGTTTGTTTTGCAAAAAAAAAAATTATCCAAACTACCCTGCAGTCTGAAAATTTTCAATACTTGAAGTAAATAGAATAACCACTAAATTATAATGGAGAGACTACTAGACAATGTAAGTGGGGAAAATTCTAAATATTTTCTGGTATATGTCTATAAAAATATATTTTCGTACATATTTATCTATAAGAATATCAGTGATGAACACTGTTAAGAACTGCAGGGTATTGTGCAAATCATTATTTTTATTGCAAATATCTCACTTTTGTTCGGACTATCACACAGTTGTTGTTATGTACATATTTGCAAAGTGTCAAGTATGAAAATAAAATAATGCAAATGCAATTTTTTATATGGATATTTATTTAGGGTACATTGCCTGAATAAATAATGCTTTAAATGAATATTTTAGATTTAAGGAAAAAAAAAGAAATTTGAAATTCAAATAATGTAAAAGTTCATTTCAATGGGGGTTATACTGAATGTACAAATGCCATTTCTTGAAAGAAATATTTTCTACTTGTTAAAGCGAGTGTAAGAAAAAATTGCATAGAATAAGTATTAATGGATTTTAACAAAAAGTGAAAGTTGCTAACGCGTTT
Organism: Nowickia ferox; assembly: GCA_936439885.1. NCBI lineage: Eukaryota > Metazoa > Arthropoda > Insecta > Diptera > Tachinidae > Nowickia > Nowickia ferox. Next base: position 7,979,019 of record OW387027.1, on the reverse strand, counting down.
GGCATCGACTTCTAACAGCACGGCAGGTAGCACATATAATAATTATTTATTTAACTGTAACTAAATTGCTTTTAACTTTTAAGCCCGGTTTGCACAACCCGTACGGTCGACCGACTTGTGTAGAAACTTTATATTGTATGTATGTTTAATTTAATAAACATGTATCTGAATAAAAAAGCTTTTCATTCCTTTTTAGTGGTCTCGCTTTTGTGGATAAATGTTTGCAAAGTGTGAATGCAATATGGGCACATATCCGCCAAAAAAAGCTTAATTGACATATTTTTCGGACTTCGTTTTTGGACAAAAATCGATTACTTACGATCGCAAATGATCGATTTTGGTAAAAAAAAATTAAGTGCGAAAATTATGTCGCTTAAGCTTTTTTGCCAATTATGGCACGATATGTATGTATGAGGCGGAATAGTACACAACTTTTTTAATATATTCTAGGACCCCTAATTTTGTAAAGTTTTACCCCTTTTCCACACGCAAAGTTTACTTTGCAAAGTCTTAATTCAGCTGGGAGAAAGACGGAAACAGCCTGTGCTACTACCTCTGTCTTTCAAACAGCTGAATTAAGACTTTGCAAAGTAAACTTTGCGCGTAAAAATGGGGTATTTAGAAACAAAGTGCATGAGCCAAAAAATTATGGGTGTGGGATGGCGGTAAATGGATCCTCAACGGAGTCAAAACTAGGGAAAAACGTGGAAAAATTCACAAAAATCATCATAACCGCCCCTGAGTTGCTCCTAGAGGGGTAAAACTTAGACCGACCCCCTCTAATAGTTTTCCCCTTTCATTACACTGTGGAACATTTTTGGGATTATTGTCTGGGGGGTGAGAAATTCCAAGTCAGGGTGATGGTACTAGGTAAGTATAGTAAAACCCTCAAAGGGTTTGGCGTTCGTATGTGTCAGTTTTTTTTTGGCAAAAACGTAGTTTAACATAACTCGAGAACCACTTGTCCGATTTTGCTAAAACAAACTCAAAAAAATTTAGAATTACAATTTCTTTAATCCGTTCATATAACGTTTTTCTTTATAATCAACAGTTTTGCCGGTATAAATAAATTTGTGGAGGCAAAAAAATATTTTTTTGCCTAAAAATTAAATTTTTTTTTTTTAAATTCATAAAAAATCCAAAACGGAAAAAAGGATCAAGTGTTATTAATTTCGTGTTTTTGCTCATGCGTTATGTGACTTTACGCGAAAGTAATTAGTTTTGGCACTTTTTCCATTTTGGATTTTTTATGAATTTTAAAAAAAAAATATTTAAATTTTTAGGCAAAAAAATATTTTTTTGCCTCCACAAATTTATTTTTAACTTCGAAAGTGTTGCACATATAGGAAAACGGTATAGAAACAGATTAGAGAAATTGTAATTCTTAATTTTTCTAAATTTGTTTCATCAAAATCGGACAAGTGAAAAAGAAAAAATTTAAAAGGTCATAAAAAAAACTGACACATACGAACGCCAAACCCTTTGAGGGTTTTACTATACTGACCTAGTACCATCACCCTGACTTGGAATTTCTCACCCCCAGATTGGCTGTTGTACTGTGTTATTTATGAACATACCAACCCTTAAGGGGCTCCCTTATAAAATATTATTTTGTATACAATTACCCCCCATTTCCCTAACTAGCCCCAGAGTGAGCCTAGAGGTGTCAAATATATGACCAACCCCCCCACATTTTTGCTGCCAAAACATTTTTTCAAAACACACCTAGACTTCATCTTCAATCACTAGGGTGGTGCCCGTACAAAAAATGTTTTATTTCTAAACAATGTTTTATTAGGAATATAAAAACAACTGTCCCTGAATTGCTCCTAGACCGACCACCACTAATATTTTCTCCTCTACATTTTTTATGGACATATCAACCCTTCTTAAGGGGGCTCTCATACAAAATATTATTTTTTATACAATATATGACCGACCTCTAATATTGGAGTTGCCCCAACATTTGTTCAGTACACACCTAGCCATCTTCAATGATCAGCCATCTTCAATCATTAGGGTGGTCCCCATACAAATATGTTAAAATTTTCTATAGTGTGCCATAAATTCGGCATTTCCGATAGAGGTGTTTTTGGCTACTGCCTTATTTAAAGACATTGGCTTTAAAAATGAAGAGGGGGAACCAATCATTATAGACAAATCTAGGGTAGCTCGTGAAAAAACTAAAAGCAGGTAGTACGTACGCGGAAAAAAGGACAATGATTCAAATTTAGTAGCATTTATTTGAGTAAATACATTTTTCTCTTGAAAAAGATTTTAATTAAAAAAAATATATGTGAGACTGAAAGTTAAAATCGAAAAAATCGATTTTTACTTTTTTTTAAGATTCTTATAGTAGACAACACGTTCTTTCTAATGCAGCAAACCGCAGCTGTCTAACTGATTAGTTTTGTCATAAATTAGCTACAAAATACACTTTTGATAAAAAAAGTGAAAAGAATACGATGTGTTTAGCTTTTCCGCAATTTATATTGGATCCGCCATTTCGCATTTTTTAAATCTAATACTATGTTCGTAATCAGCGACCCCGGGAAACGAGTTTCAAGCCATAAAAGCGTTCAGGCGCATAAAAACCCAACTTTTTAACTCCAAAGTAATTTTTTTCATTTTTATTGCTGAATCCATTTTTTCTTCGGAGAATTTTCTCAGAATTTCGTGTAGATTACGTTTATGCTCCACGATTTTTGAAGAACAAAAATCGACCCTCCCTAATGTATTCGACATACTAATTTCAATATTAAATTTACAAAGAAAATTAACAAGTAGAAACAAATAAGAATAAAGTTTTCGATAGGAATTAATATTTGTTTTTGCGATTGTTACAAAAAAAAATTTGAGATAATACATCTGGGATTTTGAAATAAACATTCGATAAAGAATATAAAACAGCAGAAGGAAAAGTAAACACACAAAAATAAAACTAGTATAATCGGGTTCTAATTGGTAACCCAGCGGCGAATAGGGAAAAGCTTTGAAGAACAAATAAAACAAATGCCCAAAGATCAATTGTGAATTAAGAAGCAAAAAAACTGTAAGTGCTGCTAAAATTATTAAAACAGTGAAATGTTTATGAAGCCGGATCTCTATATACGAAACATTGAGAGGCACTGAAAGGGGCTGAAAGGAATTATGGATTTTTTGCTTCTTAATTCTTTTGCTTTTGTTTGATGATATAAAAATACTCGTAAATGAAGTGTGATACGGAAATCTATCTTCAACTTTCGTTTTAATAGTCAAATCACTATGGGCTGAATTTTTTTTCCGATTTTTTTGTAAAATTTTTTATTTTTATTCATAATTTTTTTTTTATTTTTTTTTTATAAAACATAACAACAATAATTTTCCAACTGTAAATATTGTGCTGCCACCCTCGTACTCTACAGCGAGAGTATGGTGTTTGTTCACTGTCAAATATTTTGCTTGGCATATTTTTCATTTTCTTCAAATACACAAAATTTTCAACAATATTTGAATATCTATTTTTAGAATTTTCACTACACAATTTCTTTTTAACTTTATTAATTTCTCCTCAATTTCCTTAACATACTTTGATCTTTTTTTTCTAATTTAATTACAATATAACTCACTTTTAGCAACCTTTTTAAAAAGTAATTTATAAATAGTTGTTTTTTTAAATTTAAATACAACTTTAATAAAAATAAAAATATAAAGAAAATTTTATGAAACGCAACGAAAAGGCAAGAAAAATTTTGTAAGAAACTTAAATTTAATAAAACCGAAAAAAATTATGCTTCGAAAATCAAAAGAAAACTGAATTGAATTTTAGAATTTTCAAATGAAAGTGGCCAAGAAAAACTTTTAAGAGAAACAATCGATCGCTCGTGATGATATTCAGTGCGTCGAATCATAGAGTTACATACTCGTAGATGTCTATAAAAAGTTGAATGAATGATAAAAGGCAGAATTATGACGTTATCACAATAGAGAATAACAAAAATACTTGAAAGCATGTTCATATTTTGGTGTTTTTGATTTTTTAATTGAAGGTGGCATGTGTGGCAAGAAGTTGTATTTGAGAAATTACATCATACATTTTATAACACACCTCATATGTGTGTACATATGTATGTATGTATGTATATCTGACGTCATGGTGTGAAAACATTAACTTATTTTGTTTTTACTAAGTACTAGAAAATTAATTGTTTTTTTTCTTTAATTTATAGCAGCAAAGTAGCAAGATCAATTGAATTTTGTATCTGATAAATTTCGCTTTCGTTAAAGCTGTTTTCTGTTGACTTTTCCATCAACAAATACAAAATTCTTACAACAGTTTGGAGTTGTTGCTTTTGGACTGTTGTTGAATTAAATAAACACCAAATAGAATATTGATCATGCAGGAGGACATCCCTGGAACAGAGCAACAAGCGGTCTTAAAAAGTCGGCGGCTTAAGAAAAAAAATCGGCGGCGGCTAATAAGCCGACTTGAGCCGGCTGACATTGACAGCCGCTTTTTATAAGTATTTTAAACACATTTCTGTAAAAAAAAATTTCAAACACCTGATGTCTTCCATATAATTTGTAAGATGTATTTTAAAAATTGCAACTACAAAAAACAATTAGCCGGCTGCAATTTTGAGCCGAGGCCAGCCGCATGCATCGGCGGCGGCTTGAAGTTACATTGAAAGTTTTCGGCGGCTCTTGAGCCGGCTGTGAGACGATCGGCTTGTTTCTCTGCCCTGGAACTTTCCGCTCATTTCAAGCTCATAAATTTTTGATGACCATTTACACGATTATAATAAAATTTGCCGGTGTTCGACGCAAGAGCTTTTGAAGTTATTAAAACAAAGTTTTATGTATCGAGCCATTACCGCTAAATAAGCTTAACGAACGTTTTTTTGGGACCTCGTGTTTTTACGAAACTCGATTATTTATGATCGCAAATAGTCGATTTTGTTCAAAAAATAAGTTCGCAAATTATGTCGCTTAAGCTTTTTTGGATTTTGGCACGATATATTTAAGAGCTAATTATATTTCGCATTCTATAGGTTTGATAGTTACAAATTTATTTGAAAAAAACAACTCCTTTTCTAAAACTTTGTCCGATTTCAATCGGTTCATTATAACACAAAATCTAAGCGTAAAATTGTTTCCGATCAGCTAAGCCATTCTTAAGTTATGAAAAGTTTGCACACGCTGACATACACGCCCATATATTCATACCGGCATCAACGCAGTTGGTTTAGATTCCCATGACTTCGAAATGTGGATATCTGCTGAAAACTCGAGTTTCAAAAATCAGGGTGAAGTAGTTTCCTATTTTCAATAGTATATGAAGTTATTGAGGGCAATCATGAATAAAATTCCGCGAGAAATTTTTCCCAGGGAACAATTTCAATTTAAAATAGCAGGTAATAGGGAAAACAAAAAATTTTAATTGGAAAAGGGAGATATTTCTCGCTGAATTTTATTCATGATTGCCCTGATTATAAAATTTTGTTTATAATATTCAATTATGATTAATTTAAAAAATGCAAGTGTTCTCATGATGGACACTGCAGTCAGTGGCAGCTTCGACGAAACTTGAACGAGGCACAAGTTCAAGTTCGATATTTTTCAATTCTTTTTAAACCCCGACCAAAAAATGTTATAAGTTTGTAGTGTGTGTCTGTGTGTCTGTCCGTGTCCACATACACAGATCAAACGGCTGGACGGATTTTGATTTAGTTTTTTTCTGTTTGAAAGGTGAATTGATCGAGAGGGTTCTTAGCTATGTTTTAAGAAAATCGGTCCAGCCGTTTAGTAGATATCACATCGCATATTTAGCGGGTTTTTCAAATTTAAAATTTTTGTTATTATATACTAAAATATTGAATTTTACCAGAAATAATTTCTTAACAAACAACAATTTAATATTTTTTATTAATGAACGAAAGGAAGCAGGTTTGATGCCTGCCGAAGGCTCTGAGTGTTTTTGCCAACAACCCATAGTTGATTTGCAGTTTGAGTTTAATTTAAAGAGAAAATATTTCCAAAGAAGACAAGCACCTGGGAGAAGCACCGGCATTTTTCTGTGCCGCCACGCATTTCCATGCACGTATATCTACTTGGGCAGAAAGTTGTTGTTAAAATCAGCCGTTTTAAACTTTTTAATGCTTGTTTTTGTTGTGGTTTGAATTTTTTTCAGACAATCTTAAATTAAATATATCTAAACTAGGGATGTAACGATACGCCATTTCGCCGATCCGATACCGATAGCGATACTCAAAAATAAATATCGCCGATACCGATTCCGATACCGATACGCATATTTAAATTGAGCTCAATTAAAAATTAACAAAACTCAAGTAGAGTAATTCTTCTATTATACAAAATAACAGTGTTTATTAATGAGCCATTCAAATCATCAAAATTTTCAGTACATTTCAGTTTCTAAAATTCAAATTTTCAAACTACAAAACGTCTGCAATATTTATGATTTTACAAAATAAACGTTGGCATTCAGTTTAGATTGGCTCAAGATTTAAAATTGATATTAATAAGACTTAAAAAAAAGAATTGAATTTCAATTCATGTTAACAAAAAATTAATAATTGTTTTTCACAAAATAACAGTGTAAGATTGAATGAGTCAATTCAAACTGAATGAGTCAATGAGTCAATTCAAACTGAATGTCATACTGTTTATTTTTTAAAATCATCAAAATTGTCAATATATTTCAGTTTCAGTTGTTCAAAAAACTCTAAAGAAAAATATAAGAAGTATCGGCGTATCGACAGTAAAATATCGCCGATATCGATATATCGGAAAACCAGCAGTATCGCCGATATATCGGTATCGGTATCGGTTGCATCCCTAATCTAAACCCCCTTGTGTTCATAAGTCAGCCAGGCGACTTGTCTAGAAATTTTTTTATGAAAATCACTAAAAAAAGTAGTGTTTTTCATATCAATATTTTACTCTAGTCGTTACTATAGTCGGCCGTACGTGCTGTGGAAACAGGGAGTAATAAAAACGATTAAAATCAAGAAGTTTCAAATTATCGAGAGTTGACTGTATATGAAACCATTAAATATAAGAACTAGACAAGTTCAAAATCTTAAAAAAACTGTGTGTTTTATATAAAAAAAGCTAAACAAGTTGTAAATTCGAGGGCGTTTTTTTTTGGCTGTATAATTTCTGTCACATATCGGATACATTTCGTGCCCATAAAAAAAAAACTATTTTCTTCAGTGTAGCCTTCTGAAAATAATTATATAAAATATATCATAACTTGCATCTGCGTGCAACATGAAAATCCTAAAACAAATCTTTGTACTAACTGCAAACAAAAAAAAATATAATAAATATTATTTAAAATTAATGTTTTCAAAGCTTTTCAACGTACAATAATTTTGTCTGCTTGTATTAGAGTGAAATTATCTATCTATACTAGTTTGTACGATGAATGAGATCTTATGAATACAATCAGCAAAAATACGAGTACATACATAAGCACAGGTATCTATCTATGTATGTTACTTTATTTGTTGCATATTTTGTTTCTAATTGTTTATAAAATTACATACTAGTAGCTGTGCAATGAATTATATAGTTTTTGTTTTGAATTGCTTTTTTTTTGTTCCAATTATATGAATTAAAATTAATAATGATATAACGCAAATATTTTTACGCAGTGTTGCATTTTTATTAAATTACATTTGTATCGTCTAAAACGTTCAAATGATATTATTGTTATGGTAATTGATGATTTGATACAAACAAAAACATGTGGTTTCATGTAAGATATCAAGCGTGAGAAAAAAATTATCATTAATATCAAAAAAAAAAAAAAAAAAAAAAGTGTTCATATTTCCAGTTGGTACGTTATCCAAGCTGGTAAATAACTCTTGGAAAAGGAAACTACATATTAATACCATTAGTGCATATTAGATAGTTTTTTTTTTTAAGTTTTAGTACATGTGTACATGCACACATAAATATTTCCTGCTCAGTTTTTGTAATGAGTCATTTGTTTACTTGATGAGAAACTGTGAGTACCCCTAGTGGCGTAGGAAATTTATGAACAACTTTTAGCTGACAATTAATATCAGATTATTCATGCAGAAATATTAGATACATATTTTCAAAAAATCAAAAAAAAAAAAAAAAAAAACAAAGAAGAAAATACATACATTATCGTACGTAATAATGTAGAACGAAATGTTAATAAAAGTGTGTTTAGTTGTGTATTTAAAGCTTTAAACTAAATATCTGTCAATTATTTCAATTTAATATTGTTCGAAAACATTCGAACAGAAAATTATTTCAATGAATAACGAACAAAAATTTGTATTTGTCTTTTAGTACGCATACTTCTATATTTCATCAAATTCATCAAATATATTTTCATCTCTATGCCGAGTACACATCTGGCATTTTTTGTGTTGTCATTTTGTGATGTCATTTTCTAAATGTGTGCAACTCCATTCACATTGTGTTTTTTATATGGAAAGCAATGCCACACAACGAAAAATATGACAAATGTTGCCACTAGTACACACTATTGCAATGTCACAAAATGCCATAACGTGTACTCGTTATTAGTTTAAGAAAAAAATCATTCATTCGAAAGCAAATACTCGATTAATCAAATAAGTTTTGTTCGTACAGCAACCTTGATACCAGAGGGTCTACTCTATAAATCGAAATGAAAGCAAATGCTTTCGATAACATACAAATTCACATATTTATTTTTCACAAAATAATTTGTATGTTACGAGTATTCGAAAGCATTTTCTTTCGTTTCAAATTATAGACTAGACCCCAACTCAATTATTTTGTGAAAAAAAAAATTATGAGAAAGGGTTGATCTTGCAGGCCTTACCTGGCAACTTTTGCTAAGCTCAAGCCCTAAGTAATCAAAAATTTATAAACTATACATAGCTTCAGTTATTTGAGACATATGGCCTGTTTCTCAAATTTTTTTTTTTAATTGAAAATCTGTCTGCATTTAGAGGAACAAATGAGAACAAAAGATTCAATCAAAATAATTTTATTCTTTTTGATTTTCTTTGGAATAACAGCACAGTTTTTTTCCACTCGCCAAAAATTTTTTTTTGAGGTTAAAAGCATTAACATATCCATTAAAGAGAGAAACAAAAAGCGAACTCTTGCATTACTTGTGGCTAGTGTAGTAGCTAGTCGATTTTTCTTTGGGGAAATACCTAACGATTTTGAGGAAATTTCTACTTTTAAAACTGATGGGTTATGATCGCTTTTAGTGGATTCACACACAGCAATTTTAGTCGAACAACTTTTGAGCTTATGGAAGAGAGGGGAAACAGACAATGAAAAGAGGGAAGCCATCATATTTTCTTCTCTCTCCCATAAACTAAAAAGTTGCTCCATTAAAATTGGCGCATGTGAACCAAGACTTTATAACATTAGGTAATTTTCTATAAAACTAAAAAGGGAGAGATAATTTCAAATTTTGGAAGTCAGCCTTTTTTTCTTCCAGCTTTTTACCTGAAAATTTGCAAATAGAAGAGCGAGGATTATTTAAAAAAAAAATATCCCAGAGATCTGCTATTCAGCATAGAACTGATAATTTCTTTCTGAATTTTTGTATAAACGTAATATTTATTTAAAATTTAAATGTGTAAGCAGCCTGTGTGCAAGTGTCAGTGAGATAAATAAGTTGACCTGATTTTTATTTATTCTATGTGAAATAAAATTCAAAATAATTCTTCCGGTCTTTTCAAACAATTATCTATATTTACATAAATACATGCATGCAGACATGCATACAACAAATAGAAAGAATTACAAAAAACATTAAAAAAAAATTATGTAAATTTTCATGCAAAACTATTTGCATATGTTTGTGTTCATTTGGTTAAAGAATGATTTTCAAAGAGTTTACTCGTATTTTTGAGAGATTTAAAAAGATACATTCGAAATTAAATTTATTATAATAAAAGAAATATGCCAAACAAATTTGAGATTCTTTTATGCTTCTTTGTTTTGTTAAATTTTGATAGTTTGGGGAAAACGTTAAGCAGAAACTTTAAATGAATCTTTTGTATTTCGTTGTTTATTATTTTTTGTTTACTTAAAATATCTACGTATAAAAATACAAAAATGTATTTAATATATTTTTTTATTACAGCCACATCTATTTATCTAAGAAATATTTTTAAAACACTGAGCAACCGCCAGATAACTGAGCATAATTTTTTAGTAAACTATTGTTATTGTACTTGTAGCATAAAGTTGAAAAATTTTATGTTTTAAGTCTATTGACTTAAAGAAAATAGTTGTTGCCAGAGAATATTAACTCGTTGCACAATGGGATGGCTACATACATTTTTGTGCAAAAACTATAAGCAGTGGTCCTAAATCATTAAAAGTTGGCAACGAGCATTATATTCATATAGTTAAGAAAAAATAGAATTTCAGACTTCCTTCCCACTTTTCATTTTATAGAAAGAATAGCTTGAGAGAAAGTGGGATACATAATTTTTTTTTCCTTTGAAAATCGAAAATTCGTTAATTTTTAAAGGTTTATAAAGGGTGGGCATGTTTGAGGTTAGGAATTAAATTGGCTGTCAAATGAGAAAATTTCAAGAATTTAACTGTCATCCTTTGAGATTTATTTAGTAAAAAGTTATTAAACTTTAATAATGGAACTCTGCACTCTTGAGCAAAGAATTTTAATTGTGAAATTTGTGAAATATCAAGAATTGAGCTGTCATCCTTTGGCATTTATTTAGTAAAAAGTAGGGAAATTTTAATTATGAAACGCTACACTCTTGAACAAAGAATTTTAATTGTGAAATTTGTGAATTTTAATTTGAAAGTTGAAATTCGGCGGTTCATTGACCAGATAAGCGAAGCTTTGTTGCAAAATGTGGTTCAACGTATGTCTGCCGACGTGCTAGAGGTGGACTTTTGCACGACATCATATTCCATTATTAATTCCCATATTTCTATTTTACACTGACATCAATAAAACTGGATTTGTCAAAAAAAAAATTTTTTTTTGAAGCCAATTTACTTCCTAACCTAAAATTTGTCCAGTCTTTGGAGTTGGGCGTAGTTTCTTAACAGTTTATGTGATGCCTCTATATATTTTTTTTTTAATTTTTTTTTAATTTTTTGTAAGAATGGTGCGGAGTTGCGTTAATTTGGTCGCTATCAATCAGCTGTTTACGTGACGTAGACAAAATACTCTCTCTTTATATCAATTTGTGACTTTATTTTCTTTAAGTGTAGTTGTTTTCTTTTCCCATAACTACCTGAATTCATGATATCTTGGGAAAGTATTTGTGAGGTCATTAATCTTTAACGTTTAAAGTTTAAACAATGATTTAAATATCTATGCATGTGCATACATATTAACATATTCATATTTATATGTATAAAAAAAGAAATATTAAAAAATGGGCATAATAAAAACAACAGTTAAAGCTAGAGCTGGCAAAAAGGTGGTATAAACTAATTAATATCTTGCTTGAATACATTTAATTAACAATGAATAAAGAACAAAAACTTTTACTACAAAAATTCTAAGTATGGGCAAACTTAAGCTCATATAAACAGTGTGTGGAAAGAGTACTCGTATGTTGCATATGAAATGAAGAAAAATTTTAAATTTTTTAATCAAATTGTTAATGAAGTCTTTAAAACATTTTAGTGTCTTGTAAGGGATTAAAATCAAAAACAAATACCAGGCAATTATACATATTTCCAAACTAATGCATTCATAACTGGTGGGTGTATTTGAGGTAAGAACGCACTGAGCGACGCGACGCGACAAAATATTATTTGAATTAAGTTTTATGGAGCATATCGGACTAAGGTTGGGACTCACCATCCTACATAATCGTTTGACTTTGGAGAAAATGCAACCCTGGTCTAATGAGTTGTTATTGTCTTTTGAAATTTATCATAAGCTTCATTAGATCAGGGTTGCATTTTTTCTAAAGTCCAACCATTATGTGTAGGATAGTGAGTGCTAGGCTGAGTTTACATCTGGCATTTCTTGTGTGCCATGTGCCCAAAAAAGGGTAATCACTAATTACTAATGAACAACTGTTTGATTCAGACATGTATTTATTGATTTAAACTGTTTCCAATCATGTTGGATTCTATAAAATTGTCTATTAGTTATGTATGAAACTGTTTAACTTAATAAATACGTGTCTGAATCAAACAGTTTTTCATTAGAAATTAGTGGTTACGCTTTTTTTACGCATGTGTGGCATGGCATAAAGATGTTTAGCGACAACTGAGTTGCGCAACAAAGTTGTCTGTCGCATAGTGCAGTTACCGATGCATGCGATATGCTTCATTCGAATTAATGCAAATATTTTCTCGTGTGGCGTAGTTGAATTATCGCCTAGTGCGTCGCGTAGTTCCGCTGCACAGACACGTCGCCTAGTGCTTGCTTAAGGCCGTGATACAATATCCCATACAACCGTGCGATTTTTGAGAACATACAACACTGTTATAATGGAGTCTATGAAAATTTTCAGAAGACAATAATAATTTATCAGGGGTCTTGTTACTTGTTACACTGTTATAATGGAGTCTATGAAAATTTTCAAAAGACAATAATAATTTATCAGGGGTCTTGTCGTCGCTTTCGATAGCGCGCTGATTCGATTACGTTTTTTCAGTTTGAGATTACGGCATTCAATATCGAACCGTGTTTATTACATTGTTAAATAGCCATAATGCCATAATTTCAAATTGAAAAAAGATGATCGAATCAGCTCGTTATCGAAAGCAACGATTAGACCCCAGATCAGAGTTGTATTTTTTCGTAGACCGTGCAATTGTGTAGGATAGTGAGTCATGGCCTTTAGCAATAAATTATTTACACTATTTTACTTCTATACAATTTGAAAATTTTGCTTGTTTTTATGGTTAAGCGATTGTCTATATGCATTTCGTTCCCGCTTTTTGGAACTCGTCAGTAGACTTCAACCCAAAGCCTTTTGATAACAAGAAAAAAAATGCTCGCATAAATTGTTACGCTTCAAAGCAACAAGCTACATACATATCGATCGTTTATTATAATATAGACTTATCTCAAAATATGCGTTTTTGGTGTTAATAATGCAGAAAATATCTTTATGTCATATTTAATTGTAATTGTGTAAGACTTTTACACGCACCTCTTGAGAAAAGAAAATATTTTTATACCTTCATTAAATTGTATGTAAATTGAAAACTTAAAGCGTCTATTCTGTAAAACTGACTTTATTGAGTTATGCCTTTGTTGCAACAAAAGCAGCGCTATGTATGTTTGTACATTCCCAATCATATCATCAACAGCAACATCATTGTCATCGTAGGGGCAATCATCATCACCAACATCGACAATAGATACCATCATTGCAAAAAAACAAAAAAAAAAACCAAACAATGAACGAACGTGCTTTAAATTAGACATTCTATTTTTTGAGCTTATTGTTCACAAAGTTAAAAATTATTAAATTAAAAGAAATAATAATAATTTGATCGTTAAAATATTTTATAGCAAAAAATTAGCCATTTAAAAAGTGCTGAATTATAATACTAGATCGTTGACCTATTTCATAGAGGTGTAAAATAAACAAAGGAGCAGACGCTTAAAAGAATGCATTGTTATATCATGCACGCATTCATGCATAATCGTTTGTTAAATAATGGCAAGCAAATTAAGTATGGTCTTGTGTGAATTGTGCACTCTGACAATAAAATACATCCATCCAAAGTGTAGTGCTGGACGCTTAAGCGGAGACGTACAATCACTAATTGTATTTTGACTTCGTAGCGCATTATAAACTGTTATGCGTCAGCGCACTTTTCCTTCATGAACAAGAATCCTAAAGAAAATTATAATTTTTTTATCAATCAGAGTTGGAGACAACCAAAAAATCAACACTTTTTAATTTTCATCCAGGAAATGAAATATTGCTGTTGTATAATAAATTTTTATAAGGCTTGAAACTTACTGAACTACCCTCGTATATTATTATGCATAATATAATAAATTTTGCATAAACCGTATATGCCTGCAACTCTCTCACACCAAATACGCTGCATACTCGTACAACAACTAATACACTGCTGCAGTATTAAAAATAGTATCAGCATGCCACCATCATTGTTGCTCGTTTTTTTTCTTCCTTTTGTTGTTGTTGTTGTTGTTTGCAAATGTTTTTAATAATTTTAATAGTGTCACTTTCAGCATTAGAAAACCGTTACACAGACAGTTGAAGTCAAAATTTTCAAATACAACAGCAGTTATAAAAGAATAGAAAAAACAACAACAACAACAACAACAACAACACAATATAAAACGTGTTGCTGCAATAAATTGTTTGTGAAAATGTTTAACTAGGTAGACAGACATGAATGGAGCAAAGCTGAGTTGACTAGAATGGAATGTAATGGAGTAGAGTAGTATAATGTTTTATGGATTTAAGTGTAAGTGCATAAAATTTAAATACGCTTTCAGTGGACTAGAATACAAACATTCATACCCATCATACACGTATGAAAAGAAATAAACTTTATAAAGTTTATTTACAAAAGATACATACATACGTACATACATACACACGTACATATACGAAGATATATGAAAACGGGTTAGCATGAGGGATAGAAAAAATATTTGTATGTAAATTCATTTCCGATAAATACACGTGAAAAAAATATTGAAAGAATTTTTTTTCATTAAATGAGTTCATCAGTTGTAAGTTAAGAGTTGCATGCGATTTTCGTTGTACGCTGGCTATCGAACGGCGATTTATCGAATGTCAAATTCGTATTATCAGCAGCAGCGTTACCGTTTGTGCGATTAAAGTGGCAATTTTACACTTTTTTGAAGTCTTGTCACTTTTGTTGCCACTTTTTCAAAAATCCCCTTTTCTGCCACTTTTTTTTTATAAATAAATACTTTATAATTTAACAATAGTTTCGGCTTGAGGTCATCCGTGCGAAATGAAAATCCAAACATTCCAAAGGTCAACTATACGTTAAATTATCTAAGTACTTAATATTTACATAAATATTTTCATATGTATATGAATTTGCTTCTATGTATCTTCTAAAGAATAGTTGTTTAGTTTTAATGTTAATTATTATTATATTTTATTGTATTATTTTACCGCTTTTATAAATGAACTGATTGTTTTCTGTTATGTTTTTGTTAATTTTTACTAAATTCCAATGTTTTGTTTAAAATAAATGCCTTTATGAAAACGTTGCGATTTTTTTTTTTAAATCCCCTTTTTTGTGCCACTTTTTTTTTAATCCCCTTTTTGTGTCACTTTTTGAAATTTCTCAACGGTAACGCTGATCAGCAGGCAGCACAATGGAAAATTTCCTTGAGCAACGATTTTTCTATCGCACAGAATTTTGCTACTCTCTAGCGGTTCATAATAAATTTCAAAATTATAAATAATTAGCGTATTCAAACCGTAGTCTTAAGTGTCACAGAGTCATAATGTTTTAAATTATTTTAATATACATAATTGTTTTTGCTTTTCTTTCTTCTTTCAAACAAAATTTTTTTAAACATTATGACACTTAAGACTACCGTTTGAGTCCCTCAAATAATTTTTGCATGCGATATTAAAAAGCTAACATTCGATTTCCTATACGACAATTTCATATTAAATTTTTTCGGTTAAAAAAGTTCAACCAAGACGAGAAATTTTACATGCAATTGTGATTATAAAAGTTTATATTTAAATATGTATATTTTTTTGATTTTTGTTTTAGATTGCATGAGTAATTGATTTAATTATGAAATTATGCAATTAAAGTCAATTCAACAGCCTGTTTATGGAATAAAATTTAACGATTTTAATTGACTTTTTTAAAGCATTTTTTTTCTTGTAAAAAAATATTTCTTTTAAATTTGTGTAAGTGGAGATTTATTAGTGTCGAAAGAAATGTCAAATTTGAGCAATTAAAAAATTTTAATATATTATATGCGTTTTGTCGCATTCCGCGCACATTATGAAATTTTCAACTGAAAATTGAACAGTGAAAAACTCCGCCCGCTCCATGACATTATAGATTCGATAGTATACTACCAAAAGGTAGTAATAAAATCCTTTACTCAGTTTGGCGATTTTGGTGACCAATTTTATTTTTGTGGGCCTCCAAAGATTTCGAAAATGAGTGCGCTCTCAAAAAAATGGTGTAATCAGTTTTTGGCCAACAGCTAACGGCCCATTCACATATTGCGTAACGCTATTTTCGGAGTTTTTACACCACGTCCCCTAATAACGCTTTTTACAAAATTTTCCGTAAAAATTTTCTAAACCGTACCTTCACTCCTCCCGCCCCCCCCCCCTTGAGCGTTACGTAATAAGTGAACAGCCCCTAATTCAGACTCAGTGATAGCGCTTTACTATATATAGCCATTATTGCTAATAGTCTACCAAAAAAATCTTGTTAATATCTTATGCCAAAAAAAATAATTTCTTCGCGCAATTTTTTTGTTTTTGGAGAAATTAACGAAGTTTTTTTTCACTTTTTTTTAGAATAAGTTACAGGGACTGCTATTTGTTTGCAAACAATATTTGGCAAAGTTGTAGCCACGGTAAAGCTGGACAACTTTGTGAACATATGAATATAATCTGAACGTGCCTAGGCACCCGGATAGTTCATGCAGACCACTTTTTATCTCAAAAATTATCGTTTCTCACAATTATTCGACCCTAAAAATTTTTTTTGAAAATCATACAATAATATGCAAACTTCTTTGTTGAGTTTTCGTAAAACTATGTGCAAAAAAATAAACTTTATCCCGGTTTTTTTTTTTTTTTTTTTTTTTTTTGAAAAATTAGAGGAAAGAATTTTTTGTTTTAATTTTGCAGCATAACTTCCAAGGACAAAATTTGGCAAAGCAACAACAAAACCTTAAAATAATAAGTACTAAAATTAGCAATAACAAAGAAAGTAAAAAAAAAAAATTCAAAAAAGTATATCCGAAAATTTTTAAGCTACAAAGTGATCTTAATGAGTTATTTATAGTGCCTCCACACTTTCAGCTTATATTGATATGTCCAGAAAAGGTGACCAGCTTTACCGCAGCTACAAGTTTACAAGTTATTTAGAAAATATCTTAATAAATCAAACGCAAAAAATTGATATATGCGTTTGTTCTACAGCAACCATAAAACTTCATGTTGAAACTTCATTTTGAAACTTTGACATAAATAGGCTTCTTAAAATAAAAACTTATTTTTTTTCCTGGCTACATACACAATTTTTTATATAAATGAATTACAACTAAATAAAATAGTTGATGGTCTAGACTCTAGAGTTACAAATTTATCTGGAGGCAAGCAAAACTATTTTAAATTTATTTGCACTAAAATGTTAAACCTAATTTGGCGTTTTATTTCTTTTTTTTTGTACTTAAAGAAATAAAGAAAACTTTTTCTAAAATTAAAAAGAATTTTGCGCTAGCAATTTATTTCGAACATGCTAAAATGGTTGGCACTTTGAATAAATTAATCACAGAAAAGGGTCGTCAGAGTGTGTCAGTGTGATGGTGCTTCTAAGTCTGTGGAAGTTTTTGCATACTAAAAAAAGTGCTTTATTTATTTAAATTTTATTTTTTTGGGTTTTTACTTTCGTTAATTTATACGTAGAATGGCAATAAGAATGATTTTATAAATACATTTTATTAAAAATAAAATGAGGTATTAATAAAAAAAAGTCATTAGGAATTACAAAAATTTGTCTAGGATTTCAAAATTAAACAAATTAAAATGCTGGAAAAAATAAAATTTTTATGTTGATTGGATTTACGCCAACTCTTTTAATTTTTAATTTTTCATTAATTTTTGTGTGGAAAAATTACTTTTAAATATGAATTGATATTTAAATAAGTTGGTGAAATAGGCTGTATAACTTTTTTCAAGTAATTTATTCTATGAAATTTTTTTCTAAGTCAAAGTTTTGATATAAATCTTAAAAGGATTTTTCAATGGTGCAATTGTACCAGGTGAATGCGTAAGGAAATTGTGTTACAAAAATATAACAACTATAGCCATTATTTAATAAAAAGCCAAAGCACATCAAAATCACAACAGATTTTTGAAATGTGTGTCAGATACAAATCAAATAGAAGAAAACTTATCAGATGAAACAGCGCTACTACCTGCTTAGATACGCCTTGAATTTTTGCCAAGATTTTTTCCGACCTATTTCGCCAAATTGATTTTAAAAATCGCCAAAAGTCGCTAAAAATCGATTTAATGTAGTTTTTCTTAATATATATTTGATAATAAATTTGTTTTTATATAACACTTTTTTAATATAAATTTTTGTAAAATAATCGTATAAAATTTTAGCAGAAAATCGCCAAAAGTGGAAATAAAATCGCCAAAAAAAATTTTTCTTGTAAATTTTTCTCATCAATATAGAAAAAGAATTATTTACTATAGACAATAGTTTTGGTAGGATTTATTTTTGAAACTACTCCTTCACCAAACTAATTTTCCTGAATTACAAAAATTTTGAGCTTAAAATTTGTTTAAAAAAAATTGCCTTAAAAATCTCCAACAAATTTATTTATCGCCAGAAAAATCGCCGTGTCGCCAAATAAAAAATTTAGACGCCAAATAAGTATAAGTTCAGAAATCGCCATATCTGATAACCCTGTCGCTTTATGCCTATTTCCCTCTATATTTCTCTTTTCTCCCTGTGAAATCTTTTCCTAGTCAATATCACGACATAAATCTCATGCAATTCTTTCGCTCTTTTTCTCGTCCTATATTTCTTTTTTCTCATGTTGTGGAATATATTGCATTAAAATAAATTCTCTCTTCTCATGTTGTGAAATATGTTGCAATAATTTTTTTTCTTTGCAATGGCTTGACATAAACCTTCACAGAATTTTGTTCGCTAAATATCTATTTTCTTCCTGTAAGCCATTTTTATCAATACCATGACATAAATCATTAGAATACTTTAAAGTTTATTCACTAATGGTCTAAAAATTTTTACGCATTCTCATTTCAAATTTAATGATGTCAGATCATTTCTTTTATAGCAATATAATTAATTAAAAATTTTATGATTTTTATTTCTTTCCAAACCATAAAGATAAAGATGAGATCATTTAGATAAATAAAAGCTTAAGCACTTAAAAATGCGTTTGATTGACTTTGTACGTGATAGTTTTAAAAATATAAAAAAAGAACAAACAAAAACTTTATAATTAACACATACTAATTAAAAATATTGAATGTAAAATAGATATTTAATTTATTCCAATAACTAATTGCATTAATAATTCGCGTATATATTTGCTATGGAAAATTTAATAAGAAAAAAAAAAATATACAATCTTAATAATTAAAATCTTTTTTAATACTTTGAACATTGAACTATTTAATTTTTCGCTTCATACAAAAAAAAACATAAAAACATGCAAGTTTTTATAATTTTGCATATCAAGATATATTTTGAGTTGAATTTTATTTAATTGTATAAACAGAAGTTTCCTAAATCAAGGTGAACTCCATACAAAGTAAATATTATTTCAAATCCATATAAAGACTGAGTTAGATTGCTAAATTATACTACGAGAGTTGCTCTTGAGTTTGACAGCTGAAATTCAACAGGAGGGATACTGTTTCTCCCTACAGGGCTTGACAGCAAGCTAAGGTTTTCACAAGAAACTTTAAAATTCTTAACAGAGATCGCACTTCGATTTTGATTCACATTTAAATGTGACACCGTCTTTTATACCAGAAAAGTGTGCTGTGGTGGCACAGTCGACTTTTCTACAAGAAAAGTTTGCTGTGGTTGCACAGTCGACTTTTCTATAAGAAAAGTTTGCTGTGGTTGCAAAGTCGACTTTTCTATAAGAAAAGTTTGCTGTGGTTGCACAGTCAACTTTTCTATTAGAAAAGTGTGCTGTGGCGGCGCAGTCAACTTTTCTATTAGAAAAGTGTGCTGTGACGGCGCAGTCAACTTTTCTATTAGAAAAGTGTGCTGTGACGGCGCAGTCAACTTTTCTACTAGAAAAGTGTGCTGTGGTGGCACAGTTAACTTTTCTACAAGAAAAGTGTGCTGTGGCGGCACAGTCGACTTTTTTATAAGAAAAGTTTGCTGTGGTGGCACAGTCGACTTTTCTATAAGAAAAGTTTGCTGTGGTGGCACAGTCGACTTTTCTATAAGAAAAGTGTGCTGTGGTGTTACGAGTCCACTTTTCTATAAGAAAATTGGGCTATGATGGTACAGTCGACTTTTGTCTAAGAAAAGTGCGTTGTGGTGGCAAATTCGACTTTTCTATAAGAAAAGTTTGCTGTGGTGACACAGTAAACTTTTCTATTAGAAAAGTGTGCTGTGGTGGCAGAGTGGACTTTTCTATAAGAAAAGTTTGATGTGGTGGCACAGTCGACTTTGCTATAAGAAAAGTCTGCTGTGGTGGCACAGTCGACTTTTCTATAAGAAAAGTTTGATGTGGTGGCACAGTCGACTTTGCTATTAGAAAAGTATGCTCTGGTGGCACATTCAACTTTTCTATTAGAAAAGTGTGTTGTGGCGGCACAGTTAACTTTTCTATAAGAAAAGTGTGCTGCGGCAGCACAGTTAACTTTTCTAAAAGAAAAGTGTGCTATGATGGCACAGTCCACTTTTCTATAAGAAAAGTGTGCTATGATGTCACAGTCGACTTTTGTCTAAGAAAAGTGGGCTGTGGTGGCAAATTCGACTTTTCTATAAGAAAACTGTGCTGTGGAGACAGAGTCGACTTTTTTTTACTAATTTTTTTGCTTAGTAATTAAAGCACAAAATTCTCTGCCCATTGCCCCCATATAAAAGCTAAATGTTTATTTCTTTCAAATTTGTTTTATTTATTATTATTTTTTGCGTTGTTTTTTTTTTTGTGGAACGAAGCACTGTGCGGTGTAGGATAATGAAGTACAATTCTGCTTATATGTGACAGTTTTATGGTTGTCATAACAACATTAAGTTTTCCTTTTATTTCAAATGTATTCATAATACAGAAAGTATATATAGTAAAACTTTTTATTGACTTCTATTTTATTATTTATTTACTTAATTTGTATATTTATTATTTATGTATATATTTTCGGAGAATACATGTGTGAAAATTCACATTGATGAAAAGTTTTGTTCGTTTGAGTTATAAAACTATAACAACGGAAATATTTGTTAAAATGTGCACGATCCCAGTGTACAATTCCATAGTGTTGATCGTTTTCGATTTTTGTTTCAATTGAAAACAGCATAACTTCGATAAACATATACATATATAGTACATATATTTAAAAAACTTAAAGGAAATATTAATTTATTTTAAACATAAGAATATAAAATACGTTGTTACTTCTGAGTTTAACATTAATATTTTTCCGAATAGCTTTTCAATTTATAAATAACAAATGTCTTTGTCTATACAGACTTTTATAATTTTTTTGTTAACTCCCCACTATCAACTAAAAGAAGCTACTTATTTGAGCCCCATATTCGAAACTTTAATTTTCATCAGTTTTCATCAGATCTCACTCGACATTTGTAGGTTATGGAAATTTATTTCAACTATTCAACGATTTTTCTTATTCATTTAATTTTCGATTTAATCAGAAACCATTTTTATATGCTGGATCTAAATATCTTCCTGGCAGCACTATTCACTGCCACTACTTCCCCATCCATGCCGCAAAGTTTATTGCAGAAACGTCATATACGAATATATTCTCATACCTTCATCACAATTGTTCACTGGGTTACTGTAGTTGATGAATGCTAAACACTAATAATTCTTCTGCTAAACTAAGTTGTGGAATATTTGTGATAAAAAAATCTAAATTATGTTAATATTTTTGTAATAAATTATGCACACAAAAAAAAAGAACAAATGAGCTGCGTAGAAAATATTTAGTTGTAATAAACAAAAGCAATAAACATAAAAAATAGGTTTAATTAATTCCAAAAAATTAAGTACATAAATCAGTAAATAAAATCTCATTAAAGATTCTTCTTCTAAAATAAAACTGAAATAAAGTAAAAATTATCACATATGGCAAAAACCCTCAAATTAAAAAAAAATGGTCAAAATGTGTAAAAGCCGTAAAAGGTGGAAATCTTGTATGGCTGCGTGCTTTGAAATATAAACTCTGTGTCTCCTTTAAGGCACATATCTTTCTATGTTTTAAGTTTTATCAAAATCATTTAATTAGTTTCGTTGAAGCAGAAACCTGCCCTCTTTTGGTGCTACTTTAAAAAATATATATGTAAGTCCAGTGTGGCATTTTATATGCAGATGTTTCATTTTTTCAATTTCATAAAACTGGGTTGAATAGATTCGGGCAAGCAAAATCATCTCCCACACCCTCTTTGTACTAGTTTTTAAAAAGTATGAAGTATGTCCTCTTAGACCCAGATACATATATACATAGATACATATATCTATGTTTTGAAGGGTAGACATTTTCCCTGCCTCCTCTGGGTCCTACTAATCAATGTGTTCTTCTAGATACAATTTTATCTATGTTTTAAATTTCATCAAAATTCCGACGTTTATCCGATAAAGCGTAACAAAGTTACTTATGCATTCGGACAGGCGACGGAGGGGCGGACAGAAGGACTGGAAGGCAGACAGATGGACTGGTGGGCGAAAACATCCCTTCACATTTATAGGGTCCTTTTATCTTTTGAGTACGGCACCCTAAAAACTTTTCTGGGTATGGGGGCGTCACCGCCCCACGACCTCATGCTAAGAACTGTACAGGAACCATAAATACCCTATTTCCGCTGGGAGGCTCTATTCTAGATTTCCCTGAAAGAATTTTAGATATCAGAAGCACCAGTATATAAGCACTCCGTGACAATCGCGAAATGTACCGTCATTTCCGCTACGAAATTTCTATAATTATTTTATTCATATTATACAATTTTTAACTAGAAATTTTTGAAGCTGTTTGACCTTGGCTTGTGCAAGTCTAATATTGTCTTCTTCGATATATTTTATTTAAAAGTAATGTACACTAATGTACACTAAAGTCAAATCTCATGTATAACTTTTTTTCTTATTTTATATACATACATGCATACATACATATGTATACGAGTATATATTTTATTTTCGTTTTGAATAAAGTGAAAACTTGTGCTCAACTTTGGCTTGCAGTGACTGCATACCAGTTTTGATTTAACACTGACACTGAATTGTATGTCACATGATTTTGCATTAAACGTCTGTCTGTATTAAATATGCAAATCAATATCAATAGAATGTTTTTAAATTAACTGTACGAGTATGGCCCAACAAACTTTAAAATATAAAACATAAACTTTTATTCACTAAGACATAAATTTAATGAATTTAATTTTAGAAAAGAATTTGACCTTCGCAATTTTTGTATTTGCCCATATATTTCATTAATTATTTTATCAAAGTCAGCTAATTTAGTACACATATTTACTTATTTATTTATTTGTCAATTGCCGTATTTTTATTTAAATATTTTATGTATACAGTGAGAGAAAACCTTGCATACAATTTTTTTTATTACAGTGCAAACTCGCACGCAACTAATGGACATTTTGGGCTGTTGCGAAGACTGAGTTTGTTGCGAAAACCGAGTAAAAATTTTTATGCCTGTTTTCCAATAAAAATCTTATTATGTATATATATATATATTATAACAACAAAAACAGCAATAAAAAATTGTTGAATATCAAGCTATTTTTAATTTGTTTAAATAAGCAATAACTGCATAAATATTTCTTACATTTTGTTCGAACTCATTACACTGTTTAATATGCAAGTGAGCATTGTTTTCCAGTTTGCAATATTTGTGAATGACAGTGCGTGTTGTGGATAATTGAAGCAATTTTACAGCGGAAAAGCCAGTTTCACTGCAAAATTTCACCCGATTCAATGTCAAAGCTTTAATTTGTAGTCTCAATTATCGAACTCTTTGGTAAACAATAAATATTTTAGCTGACGCCCTACATTTGCGATATTGTTGTGCAATTAAATTGCCTGTACATATCTAAATATATTATATTATATAGAATATATAATGGAATATTTTGTAGCTTGTTGACAACATTGTACAATAATGATTTCCCAAATAATTTCAAATTGTTTAATTTGCAATAATTTTACAATTTCTAAGCACACATGTATGTTTAGGTTTTGTCTACTTTTATATATTGTTACAATGTTTTCCATAAAAACATTTTATAAGAAAATAAAGACACAAGCAGCACACGAACATATTAAACAATGCTGCAGTAAACACTAGTACATTCAGCTGGTTAAAAAATACACAACCACACAAATACATAAAACAATGCAAACGAAAGACGAACGTAACATCGTGGTATTCCAGTAGTGAATTATTTACCAATGTGTGTTTTAAAAGCTCTTAACATCGGAGTAAGCAAAGTGTCTGATTTAATAAGCATTCAACATTGGAACTTTTTATTTAATTGCAAATTTTCGAACCTATAATAACAACGTTTTTTTTATATAAATAAAATAAAAAATAAAAATGTAACATAATGGGTATTTGTAAGAAAAATTGCACTATATAGAGCTTACGAAAGGTATAACTATCAAACTAACTGTCATACTGCGCTCACTTTTTGCCATTTATGATCAGTATACTCTGGCAAAACATCAGGTTTAGATTGATGCTTGAACAATGCCACCAAATTATGCAGATTTACTGTGAAAAGCAGTCACCAATTCGCGCAAATTCTGGACAGTGTTTTATCGCAAAATTGTGTTAGATCTGACTCGTCAAGTCTTGAGTTTTTAGGAGAGAAAGGAAAAGAGAATGGAGAGGGGTACAGACAGTCAAGTTTCTTTTTTCATTTTTTTTGTCATTCGACAAACAAATTGATGAAACTTGGTGAAATAAACTTGACGGTGTGTATAAACGCAAATGCAGGTTCAAAAGAAAATTAAACAAAAACTGATCAGGTAAACTTGATGTGTGTGAACCAGGACTAAACAAATTTTTCCCATATGCAGCGAAACCGAGCCACAATAGACGCTACAGACTCCATTGAATCCAGAAAAGCGTACTGTTTAGAGTGGTTTACACGCTGGTGGCAGCATTGGACATTATTTATTCGAAATTCGACGTGTGGCATCGTTCTAGCAAATCAACAAGCGAGCGTGACTGTTACATCGTTAATGTGAGTAAATCAGATATGCTGACTTTAGCAACGTTTATTGAATTATATTTTTTTAATATAATAGTTATATTTCTAAAAGTTTTCTGCTACCAAATTAGAATTTGAAAAAATTCACTTTTATTATTTATGAATTCTCCACTCGTAAGCTGAAATTCACCATAATTTGAATATATTGTATTTCGCATGTCTGTCTATTAAAATATTTGTTACAAATTTGCTTTAATAACCAAGAGTATAAAATAAAAACGAAGACTGTTCATAATAACGATTGAAACACAAAAATTGGCTGCGTTGTCAAATATCTTGACAGCACGTTCCTGTGGCACGTTTTTGCTGCCACATACGAGTATAGTGAGAAAAAATAAAAAAAAACAAATAACCCCAACAACAGTAAACAACTGCATAAATACAAAAATATTGATTTTTCTCTCAACTCAAGTGAACTCAATGCTACACTCTGCTCTGATAGGCGAACGACCCAATTTAAAGTTAATACATACATACATACATGCGAGTACACTCAGCCAAAAGCTCAAGGATAACAAGAATATTATGTGTTTGGCAAGTGTTACTTACATACATACATACGAGTACACTCATTGTACATGTATATTTATAAATTTCGCTTATGACAGAGTGAATTGTGTGTAGTCATGTAATATTTGAAATTAATTTAAGAAATGAATAAAGCAACTACAGAAAAAGTAATAAAATAAATGAATAAATTGGGTTTGTAAATGGAAAAAAAGTCGCAGCAAATGTGATTTCATAACACTTATCCCAACTGAGGGGAAATATGTTATGACGTTATCAAAGGACACACAAAAAATTACTAAGCGATTGCGAAATGAAACAATTTTTCAAAATTAAATTAGCGAGTAGCGATTGAGTTTCAAAATGATTATGTACAAGGTGTTTTTTTAGAGGTATAGAACTTCGAATTGAAATAAAACACAAGAAAATCGTTTTAATGTCCATCAATTTGGCTTTATTGGAAGGATAATTTTATGCCATTAACGTTTAAATATGATTTCGGGCATGTGGCCGCCGCGGCTGGCTCGAATAAAGCCAATTCTACAGGTCCAATTTTCAACCACTTTTTCGAGCATATGGGGCCGTATGTTGGCAATAACGCCACGAATGTTGGCTTCCAAGTCCCCTAACGTTTCTGGTTTGTTGGCGTAGACGAGCGACTTCACATATCCCCAAAGAAAATAATCCAATGGTGTCAAATCACACGATCTTGGTGGCCAATTGAGAGGTCCATTCCGCGAAATTATGCGCTCATCGAATGTTTCCTTCAATAAATCGATTGTGACGTGCGCTGTGTGGCATGTAGCGCCGTCTTGTTGGAACCACAACTCATCCACATTCATGCCATCCAATTCGGGAACAAAAGAGTCGGTTATTGCTGTGCTTTGCTCTACAGCGGCAATTGTTTCTTCGGTGCGCACTGTTCGACGTCTCTGCGGATGCGTATTATCACATAGAGTAAACGTAGTACGAAAACGATCCATGGTTAACCGAATTAATTGCTCTGATGGACGATTATGTCGACCATAAAATGGATGGAGCTTGCGGTAAACTTCGCGAACTGAACCATTATTTTCGAAATAAATTTGCACGATTTGCAAGCGTTGTTCTTTTGTCAACCTGTTCATGATGAAATGGCAAACCAAACTAAATATTAATCACTTGACAGCTGACAAAATGGCCGCCAGTTAAAAAAGTGATGCCAACTTAAAGTTCTATACGTCAATAAAAACACCCATTATGTCATTCTTTGTACAAATCGTATAAGGAGAATTTCAAATGCTTACAATTACCAATTATAGTTCAAAGTAAATGTAACAGCATGGTTCAGTTTTAACGACTGCTTTAAAGAATATAAAAAAAAACTTAAAGTAAACAATACTTTTAATTTTTTTTTAGCTAAATCATCAAACATGAGTTTTGGATGACAAATTGTCAATGACTTATTAAAATTCTTTTAAAAATCATCTTTATACACATATAAGGCAATTTTTGGATAATTTGTTGGCGTTGTTCAAGCTTCAATCTATTCATGATCATTGGCCTTTCACACAAGAGACTAATTTTTATGCCGCACAATTTTTGTTCTTTTAAGAACACACGAGGCTAATTCATCTGGCTTAGAAATGTATACGTGCACACAGCTTTGTGTGTATTAGTGTTTTTTGTATCCATTTAACATTTGCTGTTTTTTAAGTTGCGTGTGTATTGGTTTTGTGCTGCTGATGCTGGGTTGTGCACGGTTGAAAAATTATGCCAACCACAAAACTACTCTCTTTACCTCTCTCACCTAAAAGCTGGCATATTATGCCAGAACAATTGTGCTCGTGTGTGAATGGTGATTTGCCACTCATACTTCATACTTCACATAAATGTCAAAAAGTGAGCACAGTATGACAGTTCGTTTGACAGTTAACCCTTTCTATCAGGCTTAAAAAACACCCTTTATAAGTATATTTATATGTATATAAATACAGCAAAGCTGGATATCAAACTCAAACCAGAAATTAGCCAAAACTTGAAATCATTCTTGCAGTTTAGGTAAGATGGTATGAAGAAAATTTTTATGAAACATTTTAACCCTATAGGTCTTCTGCTCATGGGTCTTTTTGGTCTCTTTGGAAAGAGAAGTGAAATAAGCACTCTTAGATGAATTCATAACGTGTTAAAAAGTTAAAAAATAATTCTGCCAAAAATAAAACCGACTTCAACATTCTCGAAAAAAATTTATGGGATATAAAATTTTTTAAATGCAAAATTTTGTGTGTTTTCAGAGCTCAGGGTGTGTGTTAAGTTTTATAAAAATCTACCACTTAAAATTAAATATTAAATTGTAATGGGCGTGAATCCGCCCATTTTTTTCAAATGGAAGATTGTTTATATCTTTGAGCACAAGGTGTGTGGCAAGTTTCGTAAAAATGGGTTAAGTAGAACCACGTGAAATATAATAATATATTTTAATGGGCGTAGCCCGCCCATTTTTTTCAACTTTAAAATTATGTAACTACAAGAACCAAAGGTGTTTGCTAGGTTTCGCAGCAATCAAATAAGTAGAATATCATAAAATCAAATTAAAAAAATTGTGGGCGTATCTGCGTCTAATTTTTTGGCAATATGACCAATGGGAAGCTAAATCTTGAAAATAAAAAATGTTTGCAATCGGTTTAATATGAAATGAGTTATGAAGTAACACCGCCAGAAAAAAGAAAAAATAGGGACGAATTGATAACCTCTCGCACTAAAAGGTTCCATTTCTTACATATTCAAATGGGTGCTTTTATTCCCGAAAATCTGGATTTTAGCGGTGTAAGTTTAACTCTTACCTTTGGAGTATGCAGATACTTATGGCGAATATTTCTGTAGAACACTTTAACCCATTATACGCCCGATTAAGAGCACTTTTTTATCCCTTTTTTATGGATGCGACAAAAAAGTGCCTTAAACAGCAGAGTTAGAAAGTTAAAATATTCCACTTAAAAGTTTTGAACACATCTTGCATTTGAAATGTAAGGGTTCTTTAGATTTCTATGGCAATTCTCTATAACAATGTACAGAAAGAGGAAACTTCAAGCCCCTTTTAAAATAAATGTTTTTTATTTGGTCTTCTCTGCCAGACTCAGTTGTTTGTTACAAGTTTTTTATTTTGAAAAAAAAAATATAATTTTGTGGTACAGTGTAATGAGTTTTATATACAATTTACGAAAGGAGAAGAGCACTGACGAGTCCCCGCTTAAAAATAAATTACAAAAATGTTGTGCTTGTAAATATTAAGTTCTCCCTTTATTGTGTCTTTAATGGTTTAAAAATTCTTAAATATCCTGAAAAAGACTGAAAAAAAATAAATAAATAAAAGTTGCGTGTCCTGCGCACTGACTCAAGTTTCTTTTATTTTAGTTCAAAAATGTTGTCGAAAGTAATGACACAGTTATTTTCAAAATGGTGGCATACACATACTAAACATAAAAACAAAAAGAAGCACACACAAACACACACAGACACACAACAAAGAATTAAAAGCCAAAAAAAAAATATTTGGAATAATGCAGTTGCGGCATGAAAGTGATTTGGAATAGGAAAACTATGTGCGAGTCCTTTTTTTGTACGATATTTCAAATACACATTAATTTTATATGTTAAATGAAAAGAAATTATTAAGAATGAATTATATTTATATTTTTTATTATAATTTTTTTAAGCATTAAAACTGGAATTTTAGGGCCTGTTTCTCTCAATGTGAACCATAGATTCGATCGGACATTTATATTAAAAACAAAAACCAAACACTAAAATTTTTATTTGTTTCCAGTATTAATATTCGATCGAATCTATTGTTCGCATTTAGCGAAACAGGGGGTAAATTTTAGAAACTTCCCCTGGGCTAAAATTACGGCATTCCATACCCATGGAAATTTTCAAATATTTCCATACAAACTTTATTGAAATATTTTTTAATTTCGTTCGATATCGAGTGCCTTAATTTGCCCCCTCATTTATATTTCATAAAGCTATGTACAGACGATTGTAAGATCTTACAATATTGTCAGATCTGGCAATGTGCTGACAATGTACTGGCAATCAAAAATTGCCAGCAAAAGGTAGATTGTCAGTTCACACGGTTGTATCAAATTTGTCAGAAAATCTTACAGTTTATTGCCAGACGGTTGTATGACAATAAATTCATCTGACAAAATCGTCAGTCGAAAAATTGTCAGTTCACACGGTTGTCATATGCAAAAATTGTCAGATCTGTTGTTTTGCGTTGCCAGACTCAAAGCATTTATTAGAAATTGTTAAATATCAATCGTTTTTGGTTGTGTTAAATGTAAAAAGTGAAAATATAAATTATTATGAACCATAAAGAAGCAATTGGAATGATTTAGTCGGCATATATTTTTTTATTTATATTTTCCTTAAAATAAACCGTATGCAGTGTTGCCCATAGAAAGAATTCTCTTACAATGACGCCATTGTCAGATGCATAAACTTCGCACATCTGACAATATTAAAATGTCTGACAAATATCTGGCAATAATTTTACAATGTATTCACACGATTGTAAGATGTCTGACAATTTGTTATCAGGTGCTAGTCGTGCAATGAACTGACAATGCGTTTTCTGGCAACGATGTCAGACAAAAATTGCCAGTTCACACGGTTGTAAGAAATTTTTAGCACATTTTACTAAGATCTGACAACCGTCTGTACATAGCCTAAGACTAGTTATTAATTAGAATATGATTCATTGAAAACCGCTTTATTATTATCCAATTAATTTCAATATTAAAAACAAGAATTTGACTCTAGTGTCAAGTAAAAATTAAAAAAAAACTTAAAAGGCAGTATGGAAGTTTTTTAAGCGCAATGCAAAAGTATGTATTAGAAGTTTCATTCCATAATGATTATATCACATTTATGTACATACATTTATACATTAATTTCATTTGAATCACATTTTATAAATAGAAAAACCTTATTAAGAGTGCGCACATTTCTTATTGCAATTTTTTATTTTTATTTTTCAAATAAAATCTGACGTCATTTAAGAATATGTAGTGGCTTGCGAACTTAAACATTCTTCATAGGAACGATTCGCTCATTTTCTACTTGGGTTGGCTTACACGCAAAATTGCAAAAAATAAAAAATAAACGGCAGACTCATTTTACCAAAAGTAATTTGAGTTTTTGACAAACTGCCTGTAATTTTTGTTAATGTCGCGTGTTGTGGTATTTTAAACATCTCACTGGTGTCTTATTAACGTAGAAAAATGTAAGGGCAAAATGCAATTATTTTTTCTTTATCATAGTACATTCCATTGTTGTATTTGTTAGTCTTAATAGGTATGGAATTATCCATGCTTGCTGGTCCTAGCACTGCGAGTATTTGGCGTTTCCAAAGCCTCTTAAATGTTTACAAATGGCACGCAAAGTACACGCCATTACGACTACAATGTTAGAGTAAAAAGTAAATTCAGGAACTTAAAGGAATTAAAACTTTAGGGATTATGTGCATAAATTAATAGTCATGATTACCATGCAGGCAAATTCAAGATATTTTTTTCTAAAGAAAGGAAAAAGTTAAAAATGCTAATTGGCAAGAAATAAGGACGCGCGGTTACCTCAGCATTGAACGCACTGAATTTGATGTTAGTCCGTATGAAATTCTATATATAGCAGGATCTGTTTTCCTTTCGACTTCTCGAACACTGCTTGTGTCACTGTCCAGCATTCAATCAAATGAGAAGACAAATCTTCCATCTGGCAAATGTATCAGAAATGGAATATCTTAGGGATTCAGATTGGAAAAACCTAAGAAGGTATATTGAGGAGATTAAATTCCTAACCTCACTAAGTTTGACAGGTTTTTATTATTGTGTATCTCCCCAATATCTCTTATTAATAGCGCACAACATGATATAAAAGCAAAAGTGTAATCCTAAACGGTTTGGGTCAATATTGATTGCCCCCCAACCTAGTTTAACATAAACTAACATACCAATACAATTGGCAGCAGATGAAAATGTACAATAAAACACTGCAAAATATCCCAGTGTCATACTGGACTCTGGGTTGAGCTTTAAGATAAATATTCTAGAGAGGGTGAAGAAAGCAATACTTGATCCACGCCAAATTCTCATGTACTCATATAATTGTCATCGTGTGAT
This sequence comes from Nowickia ferox, assembly GCA_936439885.1. Classification (NCBI taxonomy): domain Eukaryota; kingdom Metazoa; phylum Arthropoda; class Insecta; order Diptera; family Tachinidae; genus Nowickia; species Nowickia ferox. The sequence continues at coordinate 7,947,154 of OW387027.1, read as the reverse complement.
GGTCGTCCCATGGGAAGAAGACGTATCTACATATATATGGATGTTATACAAGGTTCAAGGACTTGCCTCACTTTGTATAATTAGCGCTCTACGCACTGCTCCTATAGATGCATTGGGTATGTTTCTACACCTGCTAACATTGGATTTACTAGCCAAGGAGATAGCAACAATCTCTGCAATCCGTCTTCGTTGCATTTCTCTATGGAGCGAAAACAGCAGCGGCCACTGCTTCTTTACTACCAAGAAGCATGGAGGAATGTTAATCCAGGTAGGAGAAAGGATATTGAATTTCATAGGTGTGGTTACGCTGTTTACTCAGGGACAGGAGTTCATCGTATTCCGGATTTATGCAGTGCTTACCAAGAAGAGATATCTCCTATCAAGGAAGTTGGAGAGTGGTTGAGAGTGAATGCCACTTCTGCAACCGTAATCAACATATACACTAATAGTCTAGCCGCTATCGTGGCTCTAGAGTCCCCCCTTCTTCCAGCAAGAGCATCCCTCAATTGCCAATCATCTCTAAACAAGATGGCAGAGCAGTTGAACATTTAGATCATCTGGATCCCAGGGTATAGATGCTTTTAGGAAAACTCCAGGGCTGATTAGCGTGTGAGAATGTGGAAAAACTGAAAGACTCCATTGGATATGGAATGTGTAGGTTCACCTTTGCTCTCGTTCAAGGTCAGAGTTAGACGCAAAACTGAGGAAGCAACAAATAGAAGGTGGGTCACAAGAAATGATTGCATGATTTCCAGGAAAAATACGATTTCTTTGGTTTCAAGGACTAGAAAGCAAATTTCAGTTTTAGTGCCCTTTTGGACCGGACATTGTCTCCTAGACGGGCTTGCACTGAGGTTAAGGGTTGAATACAATCACCTTTGCAGCAGTTGCCAAGGCATTGATAAAGAAGAGCATAAATAACACTTTCTGTACCATTGCTCTTGATTAGAAAGAAAGAAAATGACCACTATGGGAGCTCTTCAGTTCAGGTAACTGTCTGACATTGCCAGGGTTGTTAGCAGCTTTATATTGAGTTAATGTTGGTACAACGGTAGGAATTCCGCTTAAGCGGAGCCTCCGTGGTATCACAATGGTCCAGAAGGATCTACGTGAGTCTAAGATTCTGACTGCCACCCTTACCTAAACTAATATGTATAACATACCGAACGCTCTGTAATTAGAACTAGAGGTACTCAAAGAAATTTTTTTTGCTTTAGTAATTTTTTTATTAATGATCCGCCATTATACCAAAATATGAGACTTAAATATGCATTTATGGCCAAACTATGCAAAACAATGCATTTTCTGCAAAATATGCAAAAATATCCACTAACAAATCGATGCCAATTTATAGTTTCGTAAAGATATTTCGTTCTTACAATTACCAGGGTTAAAGCCTGGTACTCTGTTCACAATTTCGTGCGAAATGCTGTCAAACTACATATAAAAGTATTTGGTGTGAAATATTTGCGAAATAAATTCGCAAAAGTAGTACTCTGTTCTTGTTGTGAAAAACACGTAAAATCATGTCTTTCCATGCAAAATTAGTCTGACATCATTTTAGTTTAGCTGCGAAACAACATGAGCAGTGCTTTTTTCGCACGGAATTTTAACAATGTTGCATACTTTGAAGCAATAAAAGCAAGAAATTTATAAAAAAACAGCGAGTTGGGCTAAATTTAGTACATGTCAACATTTTCACTCGAAATAATCAATGGTGCTGAAAATTGTTCACAACTTTGAACAGAGTAGCAGCCTTAAGGGAAAAAACATGCATTTGCATGCAACCCCTGTCCCTGGTAATAACAAATTCCATTTTCTGGGAATTGCTTTAAGTTTTATTGTTCAAGGGCCAATTTCACCGATTTATTTAAATACCAATTCATATTTAAAAGTCATTTGTTCATACAAAAATTAATGAAAATCGACATTTAAATATGAATTGATATTTAAATTGAGTTCGTGAAATTGGCCGTAAGTATAAAAATTTAGAGGTTTCATTTAAACATCTGCCCTGTATGCCTATAAAATAGCGTTTGAAGGTGTGTGTGAATATTTGTAAGCGTTTAACAGCTCACACGCACACGCACATACTCACGCCAACTCTTAAGCAGTTAAATAACACGTCAAGCTTAAAGTAAAATCCATTTATGCTTTTACAGCAACTCAGTCTTAAAAAAATATTAAATAATTTATGTATGTAAGTAAAGTTGGATTTGATTATGAAAGAAAATATTAGTTAAGTTGATGGTTTCATTTTACTACAAAATTTTTATGTGTTATTTGAGTTTACTGTACTTAATTGTAATTAACAACTTAAAGTTTCTTGTAGAAAACATTTTAATTAATTACTTGTGCTAGAAAAGTTTTGAGAAGAAGAAAAAAAATGGTAGAATAATTCAAAATTTCAATAACATTAGTAATAAGCCCTTGCCTTCACATGACACATGATATACACCTAAGTCTCGACTTGCGAGGTGTGTAATTATTCACATACGAGTATATGATTTCGTTGCAAAAAGGGATAATTAAAGTGAAAAGCTTTTTAATTATACTACAGACTAACTTAAGCCCCAAAACACTTTAGAATTGAAAGTCAAAGAAAATTTAACAAAATAATAAATTAAATTAAGGGCCATTTTCACAACTTGCCTTTAGCTAAAGGCAGGATTTTTTTGTCTGCCCGATAAATATCTTTGCATTATTGAAACTTAAAATTTTTATTGTTATTATTAGCAATAATAAACGTAAAGGGTCACAAAATAAAATTCTATTCCCTTGAGTTTTATTTTATTATAACAAAAATTTAAAATTTTAAAAACCCCCGATATGTCAAGAACAGATGTGATATATTCTAAACGGCAGGACCGATTTTCTTCAAGCATAGCTTAGAACACTCTCGCTCCCGCCGTTTGATCTGTACTCGTACAGATAAGCAGATACACACCACAAACTTATAACACCTCTTCTTTTTTTGGTCGGGGGTTAAAAAGTAAACCCTAACCATTATTTTTTAATTTGCCACAACAAACCCATACAGTTTGCATAACACACAAGCAGTTGTGGTCTTAAAATGACGTCATACTCGTAGTTGGAAAATCATTTTGAAAAGCGGAATACTCTATCTGTGTTTATTGCTTTGTGAGTAGTGAAAGAGAAATTTGGTATCAATTAGGAACCTTAACAAATAATTTAATTTGAAATTTACTTTGAAAACGCGTAAGTCAAGGGTCAAATGTATGCTCATAAATATATATATATATATACGTACATATATACATATATAAATACCATTTAGAATTTTATTAAAATCAAGTCATTTAAACAAATTTTTTTTTTTTAGAAAAAAATAGATACACGTGTTTCAGTAAGACCGTGTTTGACAAAAAACTAAAATGAAAAGTAGTCTGTATGTGCTAATACAGTAGACTCTCACAAATTACATCTACAAACTTTGTTCTTCATGTGATTTCAATTTTATTGAAATATTTTAATTTCAGGAGAAAGTTTTTTGCCTTGCCACAAATTTAAATTGTTATCTTCTATATATATAAAACGGAAGGTGTATTTGTTTGTTTGTACCCTATAGGAGACCAAAAATTGATTTCGTCATGTGTGCAACAATTTCAAAAAAAAAATTTTTTTTTTATTGTGAAAAGAATCACTAAAATCGTTTGTTTTTTTTTTGGAAATTAGGGGAGGGGGTTTCAAAATGCCCGCCCAAAGGGGGTCATGGGGATGCGACATAACTTCATGTGTGCACCAATTTAAAAAAAAAATTTTTTGAATATAGAAAAGAATCACTAAAATTTTTTGGTTTTTTTTTTGAAGTTAGGGGAGGGGTTTCAACATGCCCGCCCAAAAATTGATTATCAAATATTTTTGTCATCCAAAATTATTTTTGCATGGGAGAGTTCCATTTTTTTTTTTTTTTTTTTTTTTTTGTAATGAAGAGGGGAAAAAATGTGCCCGCCAAAAAAATGGATTATCACATTACTTTTTCATTTGTGGACCAATTTTCAAAATTATTTTTGCATCTGGAAAAGGTTCACTAATGAAACACTTTCTTGGTTAATTTTTCAATTACCCTAATGCTTATTGAAGTTCGATACAACGAATCATTACTAACATCCATGTGTTTTCTGGGAAATTGATCGCTATTTTTGCACCAATTTACAACATTATTTAATAGTTAAAATTTCATTATATTACAAACATTTTTAATATGTTTTATTCGTCGATTTTATATTTTACTTCAACGAACAAATAAAAATAAACGTTTTTTAAAGTACTTAGAGCCGAATTCACCTATTCTATTTATATATCAATCCAGCTAACCCCTCAATAATTAATTTCAATGTATTTTTAAAAAGCAATATTTTACTAAATAAGTAAAATAATAATTTGTTAAATAAACTCAAATTTAAAAGTAGTTTTTCGTTGAAGAAAAAAATATATGAAAAACAATTTTTATATATGAAATAATATTTGAATAGAATTGGTGAAATAGACTCTTAAATAGTAAACGTTCCGAAAATAAAACCAACTTCTAATTTCTGGATTGTTCGAATTTCAAAAGTTTCTAACTTGTGAGATCCTACTGTAGTGAACATACAAATATGTATACATTTATTATTATGAATTTACTTTACTGTAAGTCACCAACAAATAAAAAAAATAAAAAATTTTAGGTTTTTTTTTTTAATACAACAGCAACAAGAAGCATAGAATTTTAAAACTGAACCAAAAAAAAATACCAACTATTACTTTTTAAGTCACACTGAGCGATGACATCATTTGGATAAGTTTAGTGTCTGTAGTGTAAAAATAAAGAGCACTGGAGCCACTATAGCTAGAGACCAAAAAATAAAAACAAAAACTTCCACAATTTTTATAAAAATTTATTTTGCTAACCAAGTATTTTGAGAGCATGTAGTTAGAAGCTAAAAAGGTCAACCAAACAGTTGAACTCGTTTTTTTTTTGTTCCATAATGTAAAAGTAAATAACAAACCTTATACATACAGACATACATAAATCGAATAGTACACACTACAGGGTCTGCTGTTAGAAAGAAGTATGTCGTCATTTGGCTGCCAGCAAAACAATAACTAATATGTGGTATACGAATTTAATAAGAAAAAAGACGAAGTGAACGATGGAGCTTTACTTGCTACAAAACACACCAGTAGCTGTGTTTTTGTAATTTCTTCTTAAGGCTCAGTTAGCCGACTGTAATGCAATGTAACTGTAATGTAGGAAACAGCTGATCGATATTTTTATGTGAAAAGTAGGTTACGTTACATTACATCTCTATCACCATTTTCATTACTTTTCAAATAACAATATCGATCAGCTGTTTCCTACCGTTGCAGTTACATTTCATTACAGGCGGCTAACTGAGCCTTTAACGATAGTGTACATCTGTGTTCACCTCACCATTTAATTTTATATCATGTGGCATCACTGCATACAAAAAGTCAAAATAAGCGAAAAGCGAAAAAGAAGAATTAAAGGAAAACTAAACGAATTTGAGCTTGTGATTTTACTTTTTTTACATCAACCGACAGCGAATATCGTTAAAATATGTTACTGTATAGCAAAGTCGATAAAGTTTCGTTAAATTTATTACAGCGATACGATTATCTGAATAAATGAATACTGAATCCAGGTACAAAACATAAAGTTATGAAATAAGAAATTGTGGAAAGTTGGTCAAATAACTTTAAATTGTATCCGAGAGCGCCATCTCACATATTCTGGAAATCGAACTCGCTTTATTGTTATTTAAATTTTTAAAAACTAATACCATTTGTTTTGGGCCACACTGTACTGCAATTTGTTCAAATTTATTCCAAACAAATAGAATTCTTATTATTTTCTAAAGTGTTTTTATAACACAAAAGATTCTTTTGTCTAACATAGAAAATAGAAAAAGTATTTTAAATTTTTAACACAGACTTGGGACTTCTCGATTATTATCAAAAAAAATTTAAGAACCTTGCACATTTGTTTCTTATAAAAGACAAATAACTATGTAAATCGATTTTCTTTCTTTAATATACGAGGGTAGGCCATTAAGTCAGAGTCTTTTTGAATTTCCCGCCTCTTAAGTGAAATGGCAATACTGCTCCTGTTAACAGGCAACTGTCAGTTGACAACTGTCTAAATTTGAACAAGCTGCGTCATTAAGTTTGTGTTTGGCAGCCGTTTGAAAAGAAAATGGAGAAAAAAGTGAATTTCGTGTGCTCATTAAGCATTATTTTTTGCGAAAAAAAGCCATCACTCCAACCAATGCTAAGCTTTATAAATACTATGGGAACTCTTCGCCATCAATTTCAATGGTAAAAAAGTGGTTTACTGAATTTTGTTGTGGCCGTACAAACCGAACGTTCTGGATGCCCAGTTGAGGTTTATACAACCGAAACAATTGAACAAACTCACGATATGGTTTTAGCCGATAGGAGATTGAAAGCGAAGGGCATCTCGCATGGCTCAGTGGTTTCAATTTTGAATGACCACTTGGGTATGAGAACGCTTTCCTCAACATGGGTGCCGCGTTTGCTTACAATCGACCACTAATGCATGTGCAGTTTTCATGAATTGGACAACGGGTCACTTCCTCATTAGCCCTATTCTCCAGATTTAGCCCCGAGAGACTATTTCGTGTACCCAACCCTGAAGAAATGGCTCGTTGGAAAGAGATTTGACAACAACGATGAAATCATCTCATCCTTGAAAAATCAAATTTTTTGGAAAGGATAAAAAATATTGAAGAAACGTTTTGGTCTAAGTGTATAGAACTCAAAGGAGACTGTGTTGAAAAATAATATAAACTTCTTATATAAAAAACTGTGTTTCTTCAAAAAGTCACTGAGTTAATAAGCCACCCTCGTACATATTTCAAACGATTTAAATAAATTTTCAAAAGAACAAAAGACTAGAAAAACCATACGTTTATGTAACAAAAGTTATTGTGTTTCCCCCTAAACTTTCCAACTTAAAAATCCTTTTTATTTCAGAGCAAATGTTTGACTGACTGATAGACACTCACATTCATTCATTAGTCTGTATAACAAGGAAGTAATGAAATAAGGACAAAATAAGGGAGGAAATAAAAATAAAATAAATAAATAAAAACGCATTTAAATAGATATAAAAATAGTTTTAAACTGGCTGTACTTACATTTCAAAATGTTGTAAGATCAAGCAAAATCCAATACGCAATCCAAATTTAAAGATGCAAGCAGCGTGTAGTGGCAAATATTGAAATTGTTGTACGCGTACGACAGGCAGGCGGGCAAGCAGCAAGCAAAATTTTCAGTTGTATAATTTAAAGTTGTTCAGAGTTGCAGGTTGTATTTTATATTGAAATTTTTAAGCATTTAAATTTTTTTAATCGTTTTCAAAAGTTTAAGAAAAAGTAAAAAGCAAAATTATATTAATTTCGGCAAAACTATTGTTATTGTCTTTGATATTTTTTTTTAGAGAATTATGGTTAATTTATCTAGTATTAATTAGTTATGCTTAAAATTGCTTTTAAAAATAAAAATTAATTACTTTTTGCCAATTTCATTTATAACGTTTTTTATTATTAGAAAGCCTTCTCTAATCCATGAAAAAAGGAAAGTAAATTTTTTATGGATTATTTTTAAAAAAAAAGGAAAGCCCAATTTTATTTTTTTGTAATAGAAAAGAAGGCAAATACAAAGATAAAAATATTTTGCAAAACATAAACTTTTTTTTTTAATTTAAGCATTAAAAGTGCATGTGTGTTTAGTTTAGTATACGAGTATGTGTAAAATTAGCAAAAAAAAAAAAAAAATAAATTCTTCATACGCACTTTTCTAAAAAAAAAGCTAATTCGTTGGATGCCGAGTATAGTTGCTCTATATAAAATTTTATCTTAAGTGTAAAATTTACTAAAAATAGAAAAAATATCGAGATGTTAAAGAGGCAAAAAAAAGCTTTATTTTCAATTTTATATTAAGAGTAATAAAATTTTAAAACATACGTACATGCTTATGAATTTTATCGGCTGGACCGATAAGTCTATACCCTCCACCAATTTGGCACAAGCTGGAGTCACGAATTTTTTTACATCAAAAATTAAAAATTTTTGAAAAGCACTTAAAACACTGCTGAAAGTACAGACTTGACAACTCTGCGGAGCAAAAGAGAGCATTGCTTGAACAAAAACATCTAAGCAAAAGAGATGTCATTTATGACAAGTGTAACCAGCGTTACCGTTGCGATACTCAGGTATTAATTTTTCCCTTTTTTGACACTTGTTATGATCCTTTTTTTCAAATTGCCCTTTTATATCATTTTTAATTAGTTCGTCTTACTTTTTAGCCCTTTTCAGAAATAGCACTTCTAACACTTGAGCAATATTTTTTTTTTCGAGCTTAATTACCACAAAAATGTGCCTCCCATATGGAAAAAATATGCAATATACAGGGTTCTCAGTAATAAGCAAAAAAAAAGTTATATTTAATTACAAGTCCATATTCTTCAAATCATGAATAAAGTCAAGTCAAGTCAAGTTTTCAAAGTGAATCATCACAAATAATCACCCATATCGTGAACAGCTTTTCCCCCAAAATATTTTCCCTTTTCCCCAAATTGCAATCGTGAATAATTTTTCCCCAGAAATATGTTCCCTTTTTTGATTACCCTTATCGTGAATGATATTTTTCACATGGATTTTCAATTGGTTTTGTTCACTTTATTTTTGCAGGCGAACTGAATCAATACATCGCGTAATTTCATGTTTAAACTTCCATTTAAATATTAAAAGTTATAAATAATTATCTAAGGCTCAAATTCACAGTATTTAGTTAACTAATGACGGTGGTTTAACCAATGAAATTGTTAAGAAAAATCGTTAGTTAAACCATGGACGTTAGTTAACTAAAGACTGTGCATTTGGACTTAAGTGAAACAATTTTAAATGTTTAGTTGAACTATAGTGAATTTTAATCAGAAATAATTTCTTAGTCGGGCTTAAGTTCAGTAATTTCAATTCTTATTGAATGAAATATTTTTTATTAATTAATGTGAGTTTCTAAAGAAGAGAAGAAAAATTAAATTAGACTATATAGAAATTATTTCTGATAAATAATTATCTTTAGGACAATATCAGTAAATAATCTCCACGATTAATAACAATAACTCCGTACAACACCTGTTCTGTTTTCATTGGTTCACATGCAGATGCAGTAAATTTTATGGCGATGTCATGCATGAGAATTTTTTCCACGGCACTCCTAAAATATTTAAAAACACTACTTTACACTTAAAAACATTGCATTTGAAACAAAAAATTTATATATTTCTTACTATCAAACATAAATTTGTCTGATTTTTAATTAATTTTTAAGCTTTACAAATCTTCTTCTCGTTTTACATTCACTACGAATTGATAGCGGTGACAAACGTTACCATGCAGTTCCCGATAGCAAATTCCTCTTCATGGGGAATGAAAATCTCATGGAAACAAAAATTTCACATTTTATTCACAATAGGGGTGAATAACTACTCTAGTTTCCTCAACACGAGAAATTTTAATAGACAATTTTAAAAACTCTTTAAAGAATGAATATTTTATGAAAGCGTAGAAAATATTGACTTTAATAATGTATTAAGGACTTATTTAACATACAGTGGCACACATCAAAAGTCGGACAAGTTACTAAAAAAATGTAATGTGGCTTCGAAAAAATATACAATTGAAGATTTTTCGATATATTTTTCAAGAAAATATATTGTATGTACTGTATGTAATTGCAACTTTACAACAATAGAAAGAGTAATAAAAAGTTCACATTTGAAATTCAACTATGGTCACACTGATAATCGGACAGACTATATAGTATGTATACATATATTATTTCATGATATATGGGGTATTGCAGTTTTGCACATGCTTTTTGATTTTCGGGATAAAGTCAACTAATTGTTTACATAAATCAGGACTTATTTGTAATGCAATTTTATACTGCTTTGTTACTGCTTTTGCTTGTCTTATGACCACTGTATAGCTTTTCGAAATTTAAAGTAGTTCAATTTATTGAATAGTAAAGCCAAGTCTTAGCACACAAGAACATTTTTAAATTCAGTTAATTAAGTTATGTTAATTATGTTACATAAAACGTAAAAACTCAAAATATATATATTAGCTGATAATGAAAATTATTAGTGAGGCTGCTTAATTATGAATCTATTTTGAAAAAATGTTGGCAGTTACAAACAGTTTACACAAAAATACAACTTGTTTTGAATGAAATTTGTTGTTTAGATTTAATAATTTGTTTAATCTTATCATTATAACCGCCAATATTTATGCGTCGTTTAAAGCAATTACATATTACGCATTTGTTATGTTAACAAATGCCCTTTGGAGTTTGTTAATTGCTTTTAAAATTTTCTAATATTTTACAATATTATTTTTAGCAAGAATTTAAATTAATGATAATTAATGAATTTTCCCTTCGTCACGGCATCACACGTGAGCGGTTGTACCGATTCTCCCCTTTATTTTTTTGTGTTGTGTTTTATTGTCTGTAAAAGAATGATATGATAGGATAAAATAAGAAAGTTTCAATAGTTGAAATTTCTGTTGTAAGTTTGAATTTGTTCCACTGTAAAGCGAACGCGGCTTAATGGTCTCCGATTAAATTCGATAGACGGATAGCATATGGTCTATAAAATTTCAGTTTCTTTCTGAATGCGAGCGAAGTCGCGGGAAAATGCTAGTTTTACTATAAAAATTTTATTACATAAGCATAGAATAAGCACTGCAAAATTATTTCTACAGTAATCCCCGGTTAAATGCCTCGACAAGATTTACAAGATCTTCTGCAAATTTCCATAATTATTGTTAAGATTTAAGATACTTATTTTAAAAATGAAACAATTTGTTAATTTTAAAATTGGAGGTGAGTAAACTTGTGTGGTATTTAAGCGAGGTATACTGTAGTAATGTGTTAATGTTACACGTAAAATAAACAAGAGACAAAAACTGCAACTAAGTATATAAAACGATAAGAAACAAGTTTGTGCACCCACTTCAAATATAAACTCTAATGGCCTTATTCAGAAAAAAATTAATTTAGGTTTACAAAACGTTTAATAAACAAATTTTAAAATATGCTTTGTAAACCTTTTGTAGACCAAAATTATTTTTTCTGAATACGGCAGTAAGAATTTGAAAATAATTAAGGTTCAGTTAAATAAAATATTATTATACAAATGTGTTACCTATAGTGCTATTCGAAGCCGGTGCCAATTGTAAATTTACATATTTATGCGTTTAGTTATCGTTATTATTTTTAGTGCTTATTTTCGAAGTCGATTAAATTTCCAATGTTTCAGAGGCGTGGTTGCTCACTTTTTCCAATATCAGTGTCCCCGCGCACTTTTGTAAATGCAATATCGTGCCACTTTCTGAGCTCAGAGTGTGTGCAAAATTTAGTAAGAATCGCTTAAATAGAACCACGTGATACATTAAGTTTCAAGGATCACACCCACTTTTTTAAACACAAAATTATCTCACTGAAAGAGACCCAACTGTAAGCCAAATTCAATAATTTATAATACAAATGCCACGCCCACTGTTTTAAATGCAAGATCGATTCATAAGAATCGATTTAGTAGAAGCACGTGAAATATAATATAATAATTATATAATATAATTGACGGGCGTGGGTCTATAATACGTGGGCAAAAGGTGTGTGCAAGTTTCTTAGCACATAAAATAAAAGTAAATAATCTGGTGCACGTCTCCGCACCCACTTTTTTGGCAAAAAAAAAATTTTAAGTCGGTCTAAGAATGACGGAGTTATGAAGTAACATATGGACTGTTCGAAAATGCATCATTGCTTTGCATCATACGAGCAAACTTTAATTTGAAATGCAATACAAGTTCCCTGATAATTATTTTTTTTTTAGTAGTACCCATGTTTGTACCTCATATTTCATATTTATTTGCGAGTTATCTACTTCAACGAAGAACTTTAAGATATTTAAATTTTTATTTGCAGCGCAGTGATGCATTTTCGAACAGGCTGCCATTTTTTTTTAACAACAACAAAAAATAGAAAAGCTACATACAGACAAATTTCAGCTTTCAGTGCAAACTATCTTGATCTAAAAAAATAGTATGCACCCCATTTATAAATGTTACATTTATTCTACAAATCCGCTAAGGTGAAGTTATTCTTCCACACACCGTGTTATTTTTTTCTGCCAGTGTATTCTAAACAACCAGTTTTTAGGATTTTGAAAAGCAAATTTTTTTTCAACATTTTCTTTTTCTTTTCATTTTGTTAAAAAATATCGAGAATTATATAGTAGAGGCCTTATTCATAAAAAATATTTTTGATTTATAAAAGGTTTATAAAACAGATTTCCATACAAAATTTTTTTTCTAAAGCCTTTATAAATCAGTATTATTTTTTATGAATAAAAGAGTAGAAGTTTAAATTATAAAAAATAAACAATAAGTCCCTGAAAGTTTGTTTCAGAATAAAAACAAGTTAGCTATAAATTTTTACAAATAGACTATAGACCAAGCAGCAGTTACAGTTTATTAATTACAAAAATGATAAGACGACTCCAATACTCGTACAAGAGTTTAAAAAAAATATTGTGAAGGTTGTTTAAAAAAAATTTCACTTTTCCTCAATGTTTTTCACAGATAACTATTTTTTTATTGATGTAAATAGTATTTAATAAAAGAATAACAAGAAGTATTATAGATATTATATTTATGTACTCGTATATATGTATTTGTAAATATTTCTGTTTTTTGTTTTACTTCTTTAAGAGGGCTCTTCAAAATGCTTAATAACTAAGAGCCATACGTAATACTAAGATATCAAAACATAAAAATATGAATACAAACAAGTATTATATTTATTAGGGTGAAGTGGTTCAGAGTTTTGTAGGAATTGATTCTTTAAAAAGAATCTCTAAAAAAACTGTTAAATACGCTTTAAAAATGTGGCATTTTCAATAATCAAAATAATAATGTAACAGTAATTTAAAAAGACATTTTAATTAAGTTTATACAAATTTATACTGGAGAGCTTTACAAGACTTTATTTTATGAGTCACATTTTGCTACTGTACACTATTTCTTAAACACTGTACTGCAGTATAGCTTTCATACTGCAATATATAGTTATACATATGAAGTGTTTATTGTAGTATAACATCATATGCCACAAAATGTTATTTTGAGAAAATCAGCTTTTAAATTTATTATATCATGAAATTATACTGTACACCATTTTAAGAACTATCTTATAGCGACTACAATCACATCACCTATCGTTGCACAAGAGAACGTTTGCAAAAACTGGCTTATGATGTTACTGCAGAATATATTCAAAATTTAATAAATATGTATGTAAATAAATTTAATTTTTTGAAATGTTCAAATAATTTTCAAACATATTTTAAAGCAAAATTATCATCAGCCATGTGAATGTGCAGGATCATAAGCCCTCAAAATTAAACAAAAAATTATAACTTGCGGGATTTTCAGATTTATTTTATCGTCCACACAACGTCTTTGCATACTCACACATTTATGCGTGATTAAAAAAAAACATGACTTTCATACATAACTTCTTCAAAGTTTCAAAAAATTCAAAATTTTGAATTAAGCTCAGAAATCGCGAAAAAAAATCAACAAAAACATTGAAATGTAAAACTCAATTATCGTCGAAATCAGAAACTAATTGAGGGGATGTTGGTATGGTTATAATCAATAGGAAAAACACATAAATCCAGTTTTTTAATATGAGCTTTCTTTACTAGCGGTCTCCACTAGCCATGAACTTGGCATGGACATCATGTCGGACATCGCAAATGGCCAATGGAAATCGCTCATGTCCATGTTTCGACATCGATGCACCAACATATGGCTGAGCAACAATGTTCGCCATGAGATTCGCCGTCCGCAACCATTTGCAATAGAAAGAAAAGAGACAGAACAAAGTTGGTAAATATTCCAACTCTATTGCGCTACCGCAAAATACTTTGATGTGCCTGAACATGGGACTTTGCACATATTCAGCACAACAAAGAAGTTGATGAATTTTTCATAGTTGCTCTGCCAAATCCTGTTCATGTTATGCCCAAGTTGATGACTCGTGCAGCCGTAGGGTTATGGGCCTCTGAATTTTTCATATAAAATTAGGATAGTGCATTAACTTTCTGAAACCTATTGGCATTGTTTGCAAGCTTTTGAAAATATCTTTCAGGAAGTGCTAAAATTTTAAAATTTGTTGACCCATTAAGAGCCGATAATCTGTACTAATACATGCCGTGTCGGAAAATATTATAGAGGAGAGAATCCTTGCGTCCTGCTGAAGGTCTGCTATACAGGAATTCTTTAGTAATCATAGAAACATTGGCGCATATTGATGGTCAAAATAAAGTATACTTTAAGAGTTAAAAAAACAGTATTTTGTATGGCAATACTGGTTTTAAATTTCTAAAGTAAACTTTTTGCTTTTACTATGAATATGAGCCATTGTTTATTTAACTTTTTCGTCATTTATTAGTAAATATGTCATAATAAATAAAATAAAAACTAATCAGAATCAGTCCTTGTTCTTATAATTCACTGTCTGCTGTTAATTAAATAATGCTTTCAAAATTACAAAAACAAAAAACAATGGCGCATATTCATAGTCATTTCCATACAGAATACTGGGGCAAATTACGGCACTCGTTATCGAACGAAATTACGAAACATTTCAATAGAGTTTATATGGAAATATTTTTAAATTTCGAATCGTATCGAATGCCGTAATTTGCTCCCTGGTTTTAAACTCTTATTAACGTATTCATAAAAAATAGTTTTGGTTTATTAAGGGCTTATTTGACACATTTCTATGGGAAATTTGTTAAACAAACCTGTAATAAACCTAAAATATTTTTTTATGAATACGGCAGTGAAAGTATATATGGTTTCTTTTATATATGTTACAATACATTTACGGTCTAATTCATAAAAAATAATTTAGGTTTATTACAGGTTTATTTGACAAATTTTCCTGAAATATTTTTTATGCATAAGGCAGTTATAGTTTTCATATGATACGCATATTGTTATACCGAAAAAAAATTAAATAAATAAAAAAAAATATCAAAAGATCTACAAAACTGTGGGGCTCCGTAACTCCGTCATTATGCGTTTCCGAGCACTTTTTGTTCTTGACTATTTTTCCCAGAATTAAAATTTCTATCACTTACAATAATTTCTTTTTTTTTCATTTGGAGGAGCTGCACTAAATTTTGCAAAAAAAAAAAATATCTCGGAAGATGCTTGGCTACTGGTGGAGGGTGGGTATCGAAATAATTTGGCAATGTATTAATTCTTTTAAATAATGTTAATAATTCATGATTATGGCTAAAACGAGCCAAATGTATGTCATTTGTTTTGGGGTTTTGCGGCTTTTCATGGTCTTAATCTTAAATTCATAAATCTATTTTTTATTTTCAATTCAATTTTTTTTCAGATGCTGAATCTCACAAAATTTTGCTAATATTTTTTTTTTTTAATTTGTAAACTATAAACAAGTGGTATGTATGTATGTATGTAGATATTTTTGAAATCGTTAATTATATTTTTTTTAATTTGTTTTGCATTTCAGAACACAACAACAGCGATTAAATTTAAAATAAAACACTATTTAATTTTAATAAACACGAAGCTATTTCTGTTTAATTTTAAATACACTTTTTTGTACTTCATAAATTTACTATTTGTGTACGAGTATTTATTTTCATGGACAAATTTTGTTTGCACCTTTTGTTTTTATTTTTTCATTCGTTTTCTGCTTTTGCGTTTTGTTTTATATGCTTTTGATTTAATACTCGTTGTTAAAAATTACATTTATGTAGTATTTTGCTTTTATAAATTATTTATAAATAAATACTCGTACAATTAGATAAGTATTATTTATTTATTTATTAATGAACGCTTTTGCCAAAAACATAAAATCTGAGTTGCAATGAAAAAAATAATGTGCAGTTTGTAAATTCGCAAAATGGAGTCTCGACCAACGAACACTTGGAAACGTACCTTACTCGTTCACGTTTAATTCTAAACTGAAAGCACAAAGTGTGTAAAGTTGTTTCTTGGGCTTTTGGTATTTTTATTATTTTTTTTCTTTCAGCCACTTGTCGTCGTTTATTTGTTTGTTTTGTTACTTTACTTCAAAATACAACACAAAACAAGAAAACATGCGAACATCCATCCAATTGTGTTACATATTTTTTGTCTGGCTGTGGAGCTTGTTTTAGTAAAATGTTTGAAATGAGAGAAACGGAAAAAGAAAAAAAGCTTTCTTCGAAATTTCAACGTTGCCAGACTACAAATTATTTAACGTGCGTACTATTTGTGTGGACGGTTGGAAAAAATGTTTATTTAAAATTGTTTTAAACGGTTTTGTAAATAAATAAAAACTATTGAGATTTTGTAAAAACAAAATATAATCATACTGAAACTACTAGAGCGCTCGATCAGAGACATTGTATATTGTAAATATAAAAAAAAATATTGTTAACTAGTGTTTATTATAGTGTAAATATATATTTTTTTCTACCCAATAAACAAAAAAACGGTTTTAGTTAAATTTAAATCTTAATTAAACGAAATTTGTAGATACACATAAATAAGTTTGGTTTTGAGTTTGGGAACAATTTATGCTGGCTGTTGTGAAAATCAAGTCGATTTAGACAAATTATATCCACTAATAGTGCATTTTTTCAGACTTTTTTTGGAGTTTTATATTTTTTAACCCCCGACCAAAAAAAAGGGGTGTCATAAGTTTGTAGTGCGTGTCTGTCTACCTGTGTGTCAGTCCGAGCCCACGTACAGACCAAACGGCTGGACCGATTTTGAATTAGTTTTTTCTGTTTGAAAAGTGACTTGATCGAGAGGGTTCTTAGCTACATATGTTTTAAGAAAAATGGTCCAGCCGTTTGGAAGATATCACATCTTTTCTAGGTATATTGGGGCGTTTTTTAAATTTAATTTTAATTTGTGTTATTAGAGATTGGAGTAACACATCTGAAATTAATTTAGCATGTATGAGGCATTGGGGCATTATGTATTTTTGGAAAACGAGAAATTTACTCGGATTCGGTTTACAGAACAAGGACGATACGGTGTCAGTTTTTGCATATTATACTTACAGTCAGTTCATAGAAGACAACTAGCGTTTTTTCTTGTTTCGGTTGTACCTAGATCGAGGTTGTTTTTGTTAAGACAATGTACCCACAATCAAAATGCTTGCTGTCTAAATTTTTTGATGTACTCATGCTGGATGATTGTCAAGCATTAATTTTGACTTAGATTTTGTGCTGTTAACAACGTAAAAATGTCAGTAGCGTAGCACATTAATTTTTTTCTTTTAATCTGAAAGACTACCCTGTTTTTTATAACCTCTTAATGACATTCTGTATTGTGTCCTTTATGTTCGGCATATTTAACATCCGAGGCAACGATCGGTGATCTTCAATTAAATCTAATGTTTTTTTCAGCCATAACTTTGGTCTATCAGAAACGAATTATCTCGAATCTACTTGAATGCCAACGTGGAGGGGGAAGCCAAGTAAACCAAGCAACCAACCAACCAGTATAATGCTTCATAAGTACATATTTTATTTTTGGAGAAGAAAAATCCAAGCATGCCCTTCTAAATGTTTTAATTCCAAATCTATGCAATGCAATTAAACGTCCCTGTTCTGTAAACCGAATCGATTTGAAATCATACGATTTCCAAAATTAATATTTGAGGTTCTATATATCACAAAAATTAAAAACAAAATCTGTAAAGTGTTTCTGTTATAACATAATTATCGGAGTTAGTTTTATGAAATCATGTTTAATGCTTAATAAATTCATTATTGAAGCGATGGAAGGAAGTTAACATCTAAAAAGCTTTAAAATCACGCAACATGCAGCGGTTCATCACCGACTTATAATAAATATTTTTTTTAACCTTTGAAAAAACGGCTTTGAATCACAGAATATACGAGGGGAGAGCCATTAACTCAGTGTCTTTTTGAATTTGCTGCCTCTTAAGTGAAATGGCAACTCTGCTCCTGTCAACAGGCAACTGTCAGTTGTCTCCTGTCTAAATTTGAAGAAGCTGCGTTATCAAGTTTGTGTTTGGCAGCCGTTGATAGCAGACTACCGCGCGTTTTGAGAAGAAAGTGGAGAAAAAAGTGAATTTCTTGTGCTCATTAAGCATTTATTTTTGCGAAAAAAAAACCATCACTCCCACCAAGGCTAAGCTTGATAAATACTATGGGAACTCTTCGCCATCAATTTCAATTGTAAAAAAGTGGTTACTGAATTTTGTTGTGGCCGTACAAGCCGAACGTTCTGAATGCCCAATTGAGGTCTCTACAACCGAAACAATTGAAAACATTCACGATATGGTTTTAGCCGACCAGAGATTGAAAGTGAGAGCCATCTCACATGGCTAATAGATTTCGCTTTTGAATGATCACTTGGGTATGATAATGTTTTCCGCAAGATGTGTGCCGCGTTTGCTCGCAATCGACCACAAATGCATGTGCAGTTTCCATGGCAAAAATCCATGAATTGAGGTACGAATTGCTCCCTCATCCGCCCTATTGTCCAGATTTAGCCCCGAGGGACTATTTCTTATTCACAAACTTGAAGAATGGGCTCGGCGGAAAGATATTTGACTACAACGACGAATCATCTCACAAACGAATGCGTATTTTGATGACCTCAAATTATTGACGCTTTAGTAAGCGTCAATAATTTTAATAAATAAGGCATTTATATTGTGAGGCTTTGTTAGCGTTATTTTCAGTTGCCAATCGGTTATATTCGAATTTTTGATAAGTCCATATTTACACTATGCAAGTCTTATTGTTAAGCTGATTAGTTTGACGGAGAGAGAGACGAGGGGAACAGTAATGTTTCTTTTCCCCTCGTCCCTCTTTCCTAACAAACTAATCAGCTTAGCAATAAGACTTGCATAGTGTAAATTAGGACTAACTTTTAGGCAACTCGAGAAAGTTGCCATACATAACATTAATTTTAATTTTAGCAACTGCGGTTCGGTTTGGTATATGTATAAAAAAAATCAATACCTAAAAAACACAATTTATACGTTCAATAACAAAAAAAAAAATAAGAAACCGGCTTATAAAATCAATTTTATAACGAAAGGTGATTTTAAAAACTTAAAATTTAAAATACATAATAATAGTAATTTGGCTAAACACCAATGAAATATATAGACAATGCTTAACCACCAGCAAATAAATTTGAATTAAAAGAAACTTATGACAATCAGGCTTATCCTAAATAAAATTTCACATAGAAATTTCCGAACGTGTGAAAAATCGGTATCAAAAAACTTCATACGATTGCGAAAAAATCTGACAATTTATGAAAAAAAAAATCATTCGCATAGATTTGTCTGTTGGAAAAAGTGGAAATAGGTTAGTTTTTAATTTTATTGGACTTGCTTAAACGAAATTAAAATCCTTGTGAACGAAAAATTTGATTCGGAAATTTTCACATGTGGAATTCATGATAAGGCTGAATATGTCGAATAATAAATTTCTTAAATAATAATAAAAATATTTGATGACTCTAGTCATATCTCCTGAGTCCGCTAAACGCTAATTTAAACAGCAATTTCCAGTTACATTTTAAAGATTTTTTTTATTATTAATGAATATTTTCACATTTTCATTATAATCCTTTTCAATTTGCATTATTTCGAATACTTAAATGACTAATTGGTTGTAAATGTGGGGGTGTGGGTGTTTGGGCGTGTGTGTGAGTGTCTGTTGCTATTGTTGAAGCAAATGATCATATATGATTTTCATTAATTTATTTATTTCATGTTATTCCTTTTCATCAATTAATAGATGTAACTCATTTGTTATTAATGTTTGATTTTTCACACGTGATCATTTCAATGGTTCATCATTTCAGTTTTGTCAATAAGATCAGTGATTTTTTTTATTCTATTTAATATATAATTTGTTTTAATTGTGTTAATATTTTTTATTTTTTTACTTCTTGTTTGTATAATTATAAATATTTAGTAACATTTAGCTTTAAGATTTGTATTTCAAGACGACAGTATTTATGTTTATAGAAAGACATTGTTGTATAGTTTTTTTTTTTTTTTGTATTTCAGACTAGAGGAAATGCAACAAAAATATAAAAAGTAGTTTTTTTTTAAATTTAATTTTTATTTAAAGTTTTACTTAATGCTTTCTCAAACAGAAAACATTTGATAGCTAATAAATAGTTTTTAATAAAAGAGATGTTTGTGTTGTTTTTTTTTTTTTTTTTTTTTGATAGATTGATTTTAAGTTTTTAATTTTTATGCATTAGTGACGTATGTATGATTTCTATGCTTAAATTGTCTTTTGTTTTTAATATAAAGATATATGTATGTATATTACTTTAAGAATGATAATGATTTAAAAAGTGTAAATATAAACAAGTTTGCTTATTTTAATTTAATTACATAGAAAAGAGAATTTTCAATATTTTATTTTCGCAAACATTCATACATATGTATATTAAAATTAGTATTACCCAAAAAAAAATTAAAAAATAAAAAATTTTAAGAATATAAAAAGAAAAATACTTTACTTTTTTTAAATGAATTTTTTAATTAAAGCTTTTTAGCCTTTTTTATAACAAACATATCCAAGTAATAGCAAATGTTTTAGTAGACCCGCAAAAATCTAACTGATGTTGCATAGCTAGTCTTCACAAAACGCTAAGTTTATTCCTAGTTACATAATCGATAACTAGCTGGCATGGAAAACTGGATTAAGTAAAGGACTGATTACTGTACCGAGTACTTATTATTCAGCCATGGGGGATTTGAATGATTTAGAACGATTTTCCATTATCCCACCACAAATTTGGTTTATAAACATACCGGCTTCGGGTATCGTTCGTATTATATCATTCCATATTAAAGAAGACCCCGTCGGAAGAAAAATACATCTTTCAAATTCTGATTAACGTCAGAAAAGTATTTTATTGTTAATATTTTTTTTAGGCAACAATTTATTTAATTAAAGTAATTTAGCCAATCTCGGCTCTTCTTATTTTGAGTAGCGCTATTGCGAATTTAACTTATTCAGTAATTTGTTTTACTCTTGAGATCTGCTATGCCAAAGGATGCCCAATACCCTAGAACTGGAACAGTAAGCAAAACACGTTTTAAAAAAGATCTCCTAAGACTGGGTTCACAGTAATTTTAGTTGCTCAACTCTTGAAATTATAGAAGAATACAAACATAAACATAAATAATTGTATTCTGTAATTCATTTTGTTTTGTAGTTTGCATTTTATTTTTAGCCGAAATTGATATTTGACATTTCTTTTCATTCGCTGTATCTCGCAAAGAAGTTTTATCACATTATTTATATGTAATACTTTTTTTTTGTTTTAAATTAATGTTGGAACGTGCGTTTAAAAATTTAAGGAGTATGGTATTTGAAAAGAAGTAATACAAATCTATATATCGTTACATAAAATGCAAATGGGCCTCACAGCATTTCCAAAAAAAATTTCAGGAGAAATAACAAACTTTAATAAAAATACAACCATTATTATAGCAAAAAATATTTATTCAGTATAATATCACTAATTCAAAATTTATTAAGGCCGTTTCAGAATATAATACAAGTATAAATACTTTTGTGCAAAATGAAACTCTGACATTTTGAGTTGTTATTGTTTTTTGAAAATTTTGAAACAGAAACTAGATCAGGAAGGCATTTTCCTCAAAAGTATTAATACTTGTATTAGAGTCGGAAACAGCCTTTTATGATACAAAGCAGAAATCATCGTTTTTAGCTAACATTTTATTAAATTTTTTTACTCCTGAAAAATAGTTGAAAATGATGCTTTCATACATAATTAGACATGTACTTACATATAAACTTGTCGTGTGTAAAAGCAATTTCAGCAGAAACATTTTATCAAAGAAGTTGAGCAACTAAAATTGCTGTGTGTGCATCCAATCTAAGTGAAGTCCAATGCCTCGTTTCTTTAATGAATGTGAGAACTTTTCGATTCGAAAAAATTATTATCAGAAAACTATATTTGTTGATATTTTTCGTAAGTCTATTGAAGTTTTTATATGAATAACCCTGTGTAAAATAGAATAACCAATATAATTATTAAATTTTTCTCAATGCGAAAACTTTTCACAAGTTACAGAAACGGGCTGCAGTACTAAGCAAATCTGTTCAATCAATTGAAGATTATCTACTGCTTTTTAAAAAGATGACAAGTTTGTACAGGTCTGATGAAGGCAAAATTTTAACCTATTACTCCAATGATACTACAGGGTACTCATATATCTATTGTGCCTAAATTCGGGCAATTACTTTAAGTAAATTTAATAACCGTTTTTTTTAATTTTTATTTCCATGTGTATTTCGCCAAAATGGAGCTTGCAAAGTTAACAATTTATCGTTTCAATTACACATTTTTTACACGCGTAATAACTCGAAAATCTTTTAAATTTTGAAAGAAAGGTAGTTAACAGGGAATTACTGTAGCCCTTGCACTTTTAGTAACTTCGGAATGCGATTGACACGAAAACATTTGAAAGGGAAGCAATTTGCGGGTGGGGAAGAGAGAATCATTTTTCTGCTCGGTACTCGGCGGCAAACTTTGTTTTCATATTCTTTGCTAGATATACATACATTCATACATACAAACAAATGTATGGTTGGTATTACCCAATAATATTGGAATGACGCCGGCAACATTTTCATCTGTGTAAACGCGAAGGAAACAACAAAAGAGATTTCCAGATGTTGTCCTTCCAAATGTGCGCCCGTCTAAACTCAGACTTAAAGAAAACGCAACAAAAACTATTTCGTTCGAAAGTGCATTGTTGAAATTTTAGGAAATTGGGTAGGAATATTTTCTAGCTGTCAGAAAATTAAGATTTTCGCGAATTGTTTTCGTTCTTATGAGAAATATTCAATATATATTTTTTGAACAGTTTAATTTTATTTAATTACAAAAAGTTTAAATGATTATAATAATTATTAAACAAAACTTCGCTCGCTTCAAATTACAGAGCAAAAATTATTCACATTGCGGAGCTTCTTTTTCTCGATTCGAGCATAAAACCCTTCATTTTACAACTATCATTTCAATTTGATTAATCATTATTTTTTTCTGATTCATTTAATCACTTTTCTACAAATATAATTAATTGGTTCATTGACAAGCAATCGGTTTGGATACAACATACGAGTGCATACGTATTTATGTATATGCAATTTACCGATTTTTGAAACAGAGTGACATGAATTTCGCGGCCACCTCACAAGGACTAATTAAGCTAACATCTGTTGGGAATTAATTCGGTGTGTTAACAATCAAACAAGTTTTACTTCACCTTCTTTTTAAATGCATAATTTTTAAGTGCAGGAACGAATCATTAGTTTTAGTATGAATTTAGTACAGTAGTCCCCCAATATATGTATGTATGTACATGTCATCAATTTGAAATTAATTGTCCTCCAGAAAGTTTATAAGTTGTTTGTAATAACATTTAATAAATAAATTTAAAAATCAGTAGGCTAATTCCAACATTCGAAATCGAACCAAATTCCCAAATATTTCCTCTTAAGCCCTATCGACCAAGACGAATTGACTCTATACAATATTTCTTTTTTGTTGGCTCAATATGTCAAAAACAGATACAAGCCTACGACCAAAATGTCGCAATCGAAGTCGAAATACGCCGATCTCTACAAGACCCAATAGCTCAGCTGTGTTATGTTATGTTAAAGTGGACTCTTGATAGTTTGAAACTCGTTTATTTGCATCTCTCGATAATTTCAATTCTTTACCAAGTTCCTTGAAAAACATTCAATAAATTAAAAAAAAAATCCATGTATGTAATTTGATCCCCTTGATAATTTGAAATTATTTGAATGGCATCTTGATCGCCTTCATGGTAAAATTTGATTTTTTTTCTGCTCTACGCTTTATAATCTGAATTGTTTGAGAGTGTCTTCTACACTCTATCAGTCCTATTCTAAATAACATTTCCCCGCGAGTTCCTTCCTTATTTATTGTTTCCTCATTTTAAAGACATTGGGCAAGCGTTCAGTTCAAATAAAATAACGGAAAACATAATTCTGCCAAAAACACCGATTTCAATGCAAAGATCTGATAGAAGATAAGAAGTACGTGAAATATAAAATTAAATTTTAATGGGCGTAATCCAACCATTTTTTAAATGCAATATTGTGTATATTTTTCAGAGATCAAGGTGCGTGTTAAGTCTTGTTAAAATCGAATCGGTAAAGTAGAACCACTTAAAATAAAATATTAAATTTTAATGGGCGTGAATCCGCCCGCCCATTTTTGCAACTTTCAAATTGTTTGAAAACGATAGAAGATGTTATATGTTTCTTATAGACGTTTTGTCAATAATTTTAAAAATGGTTTTTAATAAATTTTTGATAAATTTCTTTCCACAACCCTATTATATGGTTTATATTTTATCTTCTAGTGTACTTTTTAGAAGTCAGTTATTTAAGATTAGCCCAAAAATGATACTCAAAATCGAGCGGAATGCATCACACCTTTTCAAATCGGTTGTTTTGAAATCGTTTTGAAAACGATCGTTTTCCATCTCATACGTGTATGTTTATGCTTTTAGCATGCACCACAACTTCGAGTGCTGCTTTTAGTCCATATTTACACTATGCAAGTCTTATTGCTAAGCTGATTAGTTTGACGGAGAGAGAGACGAGGGGAACAGTAACGTTTCTTTTCCCCCCGTCCCTCTTTCCTAACAAACTAATCAGCTTAGCAATAAGACTTGCATAGTGTAAATATGGACTAAAAGCAGCACTCGAAGTTGTGGTGCATGCTAAAAGGATAAACATACACGTATGAGATGGAAAACGATCGTTTTCAAAACGATTTTAAAACAACCGATTTGAAAAGGTGTGATGAATTCCGATCGATTTTGAGTATCATTTTTGGGCTAATCTTAAAAAACTGACTTCTGTAAATTAGGACTTAGCACAGCTATCGCAACTAAATTAAAAAAATAAAATTTTTTTGATTTTCCTTATTTGCGTAATTTCGTGGTTTGCTCGAAAATCGCATTTGAAAAATATTTTAGGATTTTCTTTTGAAATCTAACAGCCAATGTTTTTGTTTTGTAGTTGAATTTTACGATTGTTACGATGATTAAAAAATATCAGTCCCAGTTTACACTATGCAAGTATTATTGCTAAGCTCATTAGTTTGTTAAGAGAGATAGAGAGAGAGACGAGGGGAAAAGAAACTTTTCTCTTCCACTCGTATCTTTCTCCATCAAACCAATCAGCTTAGCAATAAGACTGGCATAGTGTAAACTAGGACTAATTAAGCTTAGTAAGCTTGTAGTATTAAACAATTTTTCCAAATGTCGGAGTGTTTAATGTTGTTTAAAAAACTCTTGTTAATTTGAACTCTCGATTATATGAACTATTTCTATGGTCTCTTGAATTTTGAATTATCGGGAGTTGACTGTATATTATAATTTCGCTCGACATCGAATGAAGTAATTTGCCCCCTATAATTTTGTTATCATACATATGCTTTTATAGCTTATACATATGTACATACTTATATCACTCCGTTGAGTATAAAATTTAAAACAATTTGAAAAGGTAAATCCAGGGATTACCATACATTTAATTTTATGGAAAAGAGATCAAAACACATAAAAAAAGGTATGGTATACATACTCGTACATATGTACGATATATTCAAGGGTTTAAAATTATATAACTTGTATTTTTTTTTGTGTGTGTGTTCTTCAATAAATAGGAAGTTAGAACAAAAGTCCCCCATTAAAAACAATGGATCTTTTTTTCTTTTAATGTGTTCATCCAAAAAATATTTCTTTAATTTAAAAAATAATTTTTATTGTACAAAATATCAAAATATATGTATAAAACTAAAAACCAACTAAATAAATGAAATATTTAATTAAAATTAAAAAATGTCTTAATCGAAGAAAATGGTTTGTGTTTGTTTTGCGAACTATTTATGTATATTTTTATTTTAGCTTTTTGTTTCTCTCATGTTTTTATTTATTAATAAATTTGATTATCATAATTATTTTTAAATATATAATGTACGATAATAATGTATGTATGTATGTATGTATGTATGCATGTATACATATTATGTATAAGTATATATGTATGCTTAAATTGTGTTTTAATTTAATAATTGCCTTATATAAAAAAACATGTTCTTCTTTTTGTTTTTTAAATTTAATTATATTAAATGTATATTTATATTTATTTATATATATATATATAGATATATATATATAGAAAAACACGGCTTAATGTTTTCGTTTTTATTTAATTTTTAAGTTTAAGGGTAAAAAAATGTTTTAGCAGTTTATGCTGATTCTCTCTCTCTTATTTCTTGTGTACGATATTTGTATGTATTTATGTTTATGTATAATATAATATATTATGCGGTTTTATTCTTTCTTTTTCATTATATATATAAAATACGTTTTAATCAGATCCAAAATTGTTTACCTAAAGATAATTATTTTATCTTCTGTTAAATTCAGATTTGATAGCTAGAAAGAAAAAAAAGAAATGGTTTAAGTAAACAATGTTTGAGAAACTATATTGAGTTTTGTGTTTCGTTATATTTACCATCTATTATTTCTTGTTTAACTTTTTGTATTTCTTGTTTCATTTCTTTAACAATTTCAGCCTTTAATTGTTCCAAATCACTACCAGATAAGGCTACCGATAAGCCATCACCATTGACCTGCTAAAATGAAAGTTGAAGGCAAGTTGTTTTTTGTTTTTGTGAATTTGACATCATTACCTTGAGTATCGTTTCTTCGCTTGCACTGCCAAAACGTTTGCGCATGGGTCTGGGTGATTCGCCGCCACTATTCGATGTATTATTTGAGTTTGCATTTGAATTGCTGGAATTTGAGCTGCCCAATTTGTGAGGCAGAGTGTTGGATTTTTCCCAGGGTCGTTGTTTAACTTCTGGCTCTGGTTCGGGCTGCAAAAGAGAATTAAAATGAGGCGGTAAAGAATGAAATTATTTATTTTTTTCGTTATTCTTCTCTACACACATCTTTCTTTTCAGCTTGAGCACGTCGTCGTGCTAGTGTTTTTGCCATTTCATCCATCATTGAGGCCATGCCATTAGTGCTGCGGCCAATGGTGCCATAATTGCCACTGCCACCGCTGGGAGTACTGCTGCCGCTATTCTCCGTAGGTGCTGGGGTACTCTATATTATACAAAGAAAAAAAATAAGCACAATTGGCATATATTTTTAATTTATTTTAATTTTTGTTTTGCATTTGAAATCAACCTTCTTTTTTAATTTTGCCTGTTGCAGTTGAGCAGCTAATGAGCCCATTAGATCAGTTTGAGGATCCTCTTTTTTGTTTGCTAAACCGCCAATAGGGGGAGGAGGCGGGGGTGGAGGAGCAGCTGGTCCCATGGCGGGTGGGGCCGGTGGTGCGGGCGGTTGTGGTGGTGGTGGTGCTGCTGGACCACTGCCCGAGTTCGCATTACTGTTGAACATTTGAGGGGCGGCGCCACCAAATGTAGGTGGTGGTGGCGGAGCTGGCGCTCCAGTGTTGGAAGCGCCAACTGGGCCACCGCCAGTACTGCTCATGCGGTTAAGCGGTGGCGGCATGGGTACATTGCCCACAGCAACATTGCCTTGCTGCGTCATCATTGGGGGCGCTGCTGGCACCTGGCCATAAGGATTCTCTTGCTGTTGCATCTGAGCAACGCCGTTCATTTGGCCATAAGCGCTGGCTGGTAAGGGTGGTCCGTTGGGCATTGCTGGCGGCTGGGGTGGTTGCGGAGGCATGGGCATACCACCGCCCCCACCAGCCATAATGTTTCCAGCACCTCCGCCCCCACCGACTCCCATTTGTGCTTGATTGTTGTATACCACGTTGCTGGCGCTTTGTGAATTTGGTAAAACTGGTCCCAACTGTTGCTGTGAAGACACATATATCGATGCGCCTCCGTTTTGCGTTTGATGCGGTGGCGGCATGGGGGGTTGTGAAACATTTGGAGGCATTAGTCCGGGCTGCTGTTGTGAATATTGGTGCATATTAAGATTGGGATTAGAATTTGATAAAACATAGTGTGTTTGCTGATACTGATATTTTATATTGAACATAATTGAACGGAAGGATTCAATATAAAGGAAGAGGGGCAGACATAGCAATAGTTTTCGGCCAGATTGAAATGTAACCAATGGATGGTTTGATATACGAGTAATGATGGTTAAGTGTAAAATTGCAGGAATTTTTTTGTCGATAGGAGATCAGGCAGTAGTTTGTTTCGTTTATTTTTCATATTTATTGATTTTTTTTTTTTGGTTTTATTGGTTTTTGTAAAGGTGGGAAAAGCGTTCAGGCATGAAATGAAATGAGAAAAAGGAAATAACATAAAGAAATAATACGAGCATACATCATTACATAAATAAAAGTTTCCTTCCAATTTAACAGAAATTTTAATCAAGAATATTTTATGTTTATACACTTTTGCTCATCTGAGTTGCCCATGTTCCAAAACATTCATACATACTCGTATACAATCATATATAAATGTCTGTGTACAATAGAAATGTTTAGTAAAATAAACCATTTTATAAGTCCCGGTTCACACACTTCAACTTTTGTTGATCAACTCTCAATTCAGCTGTAAGAAAAAAAGAGATATTTGTATTTCCTTCTTCATCTTTCTTACAGCTGAATTAGTTGAGTTGAGCAACAAAAGTTGAAGTGTGTGAACCGGAACTAAGAGCACGTCTTTCGGCAATATTTTTTTTTATTTCTTTTTTTAAATTTTATTGAAA
Organism: Nowickia ferox; assembly: GCA_936439885.1. NCBI lineage: Eukaryota > Metazoa > Arthropoda > Insecta > Diptera > Tachinidae > Nowickia > Nowickia ferox. Next base: position 7,918,207 of record OW387027.1, on the reverse strand, counting down.
ATTGTTTGAGTATCTTGCGAATATTACAAATTCAATCGTATAAAAATTTAATTTTTTCGTTTCGATTTACAGAGCAGGCCCCCAGTTTTCGTCTTTAATAGTGTACGACATGTCGATGACATCTGGCAATACATATTTCTTTTTTTAATATTTTAATGAAACATTTTTTGTATCATGCGAGTATCACAAATTCAACCGTATCAAAGTTGTATTTTTTTTTCGTTTCAGATTACAGATCAGACCCCCAGTTTTCACTTTGTCATGTTATTGTGAATTATTATTATTTATATTCGTTTGTTGGTTTTCTACACTAGTTTAATTTTAGTTCCTTATTAAGCTCTAAAATGCTTTTCAATTAATTTGTTCTCCGATTTACAATGATTTTCTAAATTTTAACAAATTCAGACTTTTTTTATGTTTACATCAGTAATGAAAGATCAGTAATATTTTCTGCCAGTATTTTTGGGTTAAAGAATTTTTTTTATTTTTAATTAATATTATGGAGCTTCTGTCATTTTCATACTCCGTTTCCACAATTCTTTAAAATTTTTTAGCGAACTTTTGTTATTTATTGTAATTTTTCTCTTAATTTTTCTTTTTAATTTTAAATTTTTTTTCACCTTCGTAATTGTTTAAATTTTAAGTAATTTTTCCGGACTTATCTTTTGTACTTTGCAAAAAGCCCAAATTAATAATTTTTTTTTAGTACACTAAGTTAAATTTAGGTCTCCGAGTGAAGGGTAAAGTTAAATTTAAGTTAAATTTAAATTTAAACAAATTTACGCCAAATTAAATATTAATACGAAAAGTTCTACCTCCGGCTCATACTGAACATGTCGAATTGTATTAATTTCGAGATTTACTACACTTGTCAGCAGTAAAAACATTTTTTTTATTATTTTTTTTTATTTCTTAACGATTTTTAATAAACTTTTATATCTCTTTTTTAGTTGTGTTTCATGTCTTTCGTAACCTTTTAGTGGCAATAGCTTATACCCGATTTGAGTAATTTCAAAATTCACTGCTTTCATTTTAACTATGGACACTAGTTTTCACATATACATATGTACATGTATGGATTTCAAATACGAGTATATACTACATACATTTTATACATACATCCATCTCTTTCCAAATTTTTCGAACTTTTAAAAAAATTCGAATTAATTTTTTTTTTTGCTAATTTCGGTATTTTTTTTATTTTCTTATGTTTTCGGTATTCTATTTTTTATTAACAGAACTGAACTATTTATTAATTTATGGTTTTTTGTAACCGTTGTAAATATTTTTCATGTTTAGGAAAATGTTCGATTTCAAGGATGTTTTTCTTTTTTTGGTTTGGCGATTTTTGTAATCGCTTTCTAACTATTTTTCACGCTTAGAAAAAATTTCGAATTTAAGATTTTTTCTCATTTCTTGCTTTTTTCAGTTTTGCAATTTTTGTACACTTTTTTTGGAAATTTATGAAGTACGGATTCATAAACTTAAACTTGTCCCCTTACAAAAAATTTTTGATTTCAACGATTTTTGGTGTGTTTTTTTTTGCGGTTTTATACACTTGTTCGATAAATATTATTATTATTTTAATTTATAGTTTTTTTTGCAACCGCAGTAACTATTTTTCACGTTTAGAAAAATTTTCAAATTTAGAATTTTTTTTCTCATTTTTGTTTTTTTCTTCAGTTTTAAAATTTTTTAAATTTTTTTTTTGGAAATTTATGAATTGCGAATTTATGAACATAGCGGTTGGTTTTTAATTGAGGGCACTGTTTTTCCCGTTTAAAAAAATTTTCGATTTCAAAAATATTTGACTTTTTTCTAATATTTATTATTATTAATTTATTGTTTTTTTTTGTAGCCGCGGTAACTATTTTTCACGTTTAGAAAAATGTTCGAATTTAGAGTTTTTTTTCTAATATTTGGTTTTTTAGTTTTGTGATTTTTTTACAATTTCTACGGATTCATGAGCTCAAGGGTTTTCAACTGCGGGCACTATTATCCGCTTACAAAAATTTTTAATTTCAACAATTTTTTTTCCTTTTTTTTTGGTTTTGAGATTTTATCTTCTTTTTCCATAAATATCATTATTATTAATTTATCGTTTTTTGTAACCATGATAACAAATTTTTCACGTTTGGAAAAATTTTTGAATTTAAGATATATATTTTTTCAGTTTTGCAATTGTTTTACACTTTTTCGGAAATTTATGAATTACGGAACTCACGATTTTTCAACTGCGGGCACTATTTTACCCGTTTAGAAACGTTTTCGATTTCATTCACTTTTTTTGCGAGTTTATCCACTTTTTTCGATAACTATTCTTTAAGATATTAATTTTCAATATTTTTAGCGCAAATTAACGGCCTGGTCCACGATGTCGACAAGAAAGTATCTTTCGCTTACTTATATTGAAAACAAAAACAAAACAAGAGACATTGTTTTTGTTTTCAATGTAAGTAAGCGAAAGAAACTTTCTTGTCAACATTGTGGGCCAGACCGTAAATTCATTTTTGGATTTTTTTCTATTTCCTATCATATGTATTTGCATATTTTATATGTTAATTTTAATAATATAAATCGCTGTCGCAGAACAGAACGAAACAGAAGAACTAACGACTTACACATATACAAATTCTATAAACAAGAAAGAGTCAGTTGATTCGTAACAGAACAGAAAGTAAAAACTAATTCTGCCTTAACTCGACTACGACAAAAAATGCCCATAAAAATTTTAAAATAAAAAATTAGCAATTTTTGTTTGCTTGTTGGTTAAGCAACGTATATATGTATATGGATTTCATTTCTGCTTAAGATTTTTGAAATAAGTTTCTCGAAGACAATAAAAAATTCTAGTTTGCCTGTTTGTATTGACACCACTCCATGTGGGTTCCTGCACATAAACTTCATCGGCAATGCACCCACGGATGCATCTGCTATGGAAGCCGCATGCATGCATTTTCATTCGCAGTACCGTTTCGCACCATTGAAAGTAATTATCTTCAGAGAACAGAAGATGTATGGAACACTCTGAGTACTTATAGGGTTGCAAAGAAAATGTGGCCATGCCTTCACGATAATCGAACAAATAGGAAGAGCATCTCGCAGTTGAGCGCGGTATAGCTGGGCCACTGGGCGATCGGCAGATGTGCTAGTAAACTAGGTATTCCCTAAAATATGTTCAGTCACAGCTTTCAAGAAAAGGAGAGAGAACAGTTTCTTACATGCTAGTGTCAGGCATTGCACACTACGCGATACAAATTTTGTGGAAAAAACATACTAGACGTTTTATTGGAGGTATTACAGATTGATTAGGGGACCTCAACGGAACGGGATGTAAATGCAAATTTTCTCTTTCTACTGGACCTGAAATCGACAGCGATTTACAAACTACATAATAGGGGACAATATTGTCTTGTTTCATAAGACGAGTAAAAATCATAAATAATGAAAGGCAACAATTACTGAATTTAAATTTGTCAGATCGGTTTTTGAAAGGACTTATAAGTAATTTTATCTTTTTTTTTTTTTTTGTAAAAAATTATTGGTCTATTAATTTAAAATATTTCATATCACACATTAAATATCATTGCATTACTGCTGCCTGCGGCTTTTTAGTTTCAAGTCAAACTTATGTTTTCCTTCTGGGTTGGGCAATTCAGATCAAAAGTTAATTAAAGAGTAAAAATTTTTTGTTCTTAATAATATGAATAAAAAATGAATTTGGATTTTGATTTCTACCGGTCGTTGTACACAAAAATAAAAAATAAAAAATCAAGGTAATAAAAAAACTCGAAAATATTAAAAAAAAAATGTCAAGCCCGGTAGTTGTATAAAGTTGTAAAATAAACTTGTAACAGTGTAACTAACACAAATGTTAGATAAAAAAAAACCAAAAGAAATAAAAAAAAAATAAAATAAATAAATAAAAACTGACCTGATTTGGTTGTGGTGGATAACCGGCTGCACTGACCATTTGTTGTGAGGCATAAAGAGAATGTTGTTGCTGTTGCTGATGTTGAGGCGGCAGTTGCTGCTGCTGTTGCTGTTGTTGCTGCTGTTGCAGCTGTTGGGAAGTGTGATATTGTGTTTGACCTGGTAGTGGTGGTGGCTGTATGTGTTGTGTTGGCTGTTGTTGCTGTTGCTGCTGCTGTGGCTGCAGCATGCCACCATTCTGGGTTGGCCCATTACCAGCATGACCATAGAGAGCTTGTTGTTGCTGATGCTGTTGTTGTAACATTTGTTGTTGTGGCTGGGGAGCCGCGGGAGCACTAAGGGAATTCCTTTAGTGTTTTAATAAATTTTTTTGTTTTCGATTTTTTTTTTATATTCAATAAAATTTGGAGCCAATTCAGTTTTTGTTTTTTTATGGGAGTGTATGAGTATGAGTAAGGGAGTGCGTTATGTGTGTGTGAGAGAGAGTGACATTACAAACACAGGGACACAGTGTTAATAATTAAGACAAATAAATAAACAAACAATTTCAAATATTAATAAAAAAGGAATAGACAGACATAATGTGTGTAGGAGGAAGTGTTGCAAGTGATGGGGATTAGTTGGTGTATAAATATGTGAAGGATACAATTACAAAGTTGTTAAAGGTGATGATATTTGTTTAGTTTTAATTTTTTTTTTTTTCAGTTGACATTAATTACAAGCGTTGTTGTTTGGATTTTGAAATATTTGTTGAGTAGATTGATTTGATAGATGGAGAGATTGATTGATTGATTGATTGTTTAAGCAATGACAAGTTTTTTATATTTGTGGCGATAGATGAACGTCGGAACGTTTGTTGAGTTTTTCGTTTAACAAATCATACACAAATTACCAACAAAATGAAGTACAGAAAAATACGAAAAGGAATAAATAAAATAGAAATGCATTCTAGTTGAGTAAGATACATAGATACATATATTTAAATTTACTATAAAACTAGCAAATTACAACATTCAAAACATGAAGCAAAGATCATATAATGGAAGTTTACTGAAAGTAAGTTGTTAGAAATATGACATGCATTTTTTCTGCTCATCATTTTGAATCTATTTGGAAGATATAATATAATAGCGGTATTCACGTTTGGCTATTGTAGATCTTTTACATATTGTAGCTGGTAAATTTAAAACACGGCAACAACAAAATACATAAATTTTTAATTAACTATGCCTACGCCATCTACTATACTAAAAACTGTGGTAGATGTTGTAGCTGAATTTATTTACCACAGTTTGTACAAAAGAAAAACAAGCTACATAAATCTCTCATCACAAAACTGGCGAAAACTTGAAAAAATGTATTGTAAAATTTGAATCAAGCGCAGATTCATATAACTTAAAAACTTAGCAAAGCTTTTGCTGGAATTTTGATAAATGATGTAAGAATTTCAAATGAAATCAAAACCTACAAAATTTTAAGAAGCTAAAAATCACTTTTAGGGAGAAACCGGTTCGGAACATTACAATAACACTAACAGTCACTTTACTAATCATTTAATCGCTTGTGATTAGGCCTTAACATTTTTTATTAGTGTAGTAAGAGCAAAACGAAAAATTTGAGCGAAATTTTTGTGTACATGCGTGTGATTTCAGCGTTGCCACTGGCAAATTTTTTTTCTCGACATATTTTTTCCAAGAAAAAACCATAAATTTCTCAAAACCCATTTGTACTCGTATACTTCCTCGTATTGCATCGTTTCATGACAATAAATAAGTAAATAAATATTCACCCTTATTCCAGTTGTCAACATCGACGTCACGTCAATACAATACCAAAAACAAAAAACTGGGGATTGTTTACTCGCTCTCGAGAATAATTTTGTGCTATTGACAATCTATTTCTGTTTCTTTAGGTCTAGAAAATAGCATAATGGTAGAATTAAATTAGTGGATTCGTATCGTATCAGCTGACAAAATCTGTAACATAAATAAAACATGTTGCTGTTTATTTAATATGTATCGTAACGTATGTGAGGTAGAAATCTACAGAAAATAGATTTTTACGGAGCGAACGTTAACTTCTCTCTCACATACATACACACATATGTATGTATAAAGCAAAGAGAGATACATAAACAGCTGACACGTTCGCTTGCAGCCTCACATATTTACTAACTAACATCCATATTTAAACGATACGTCAACTTCAAAAGTAACACGATACGAATCGACTAATTCTACCATAAACCTATCAACAGGAGTCAGTTGCTTTCGACAACTGGTATACAAGCCCCAATGTTTTGGTATTGTATTGAACTGATGTCGATGTTGACAAATGGAATAAAAAATATCATTGTGATTGTGTAAGTGGTTGGCGATGGAAATTTATTACAAAAACGCAAAGATTTCCAATGCCAACGCACAATCACACAATCTCGCTGAATATATTTACCCGCTTTTTCCACAAGTCATACAGTCGATTCGTTTAGAAAATTTTTATGTAAATCACTCGCAAGAATTATTTTCAAGGAGGTTAAATAAAACTTTTATTGAAATGAAAATACACTTAATAAATGGTTAAATTTCTATTAAGAACATTTAAATAAACGATATAAAAAAATGCTTGAAATTTGATATATTGCAGCTTCGGTACCAAAAATTCAATACAAAATTTTTCAAGTGCTAGTAAAAAAATGTTCTTTGTTGTTGCTTTAAGCAGTTGACTAGTTTAAAATTAAGGCTCTTTAACAGAAAAATTTCAAGATTTTTTTCAAAATACATAATAAAATTATCTAAATTAGCCTCTGTTTCCACAAAGCAGACAGTCGAGTTAAGTTGAAAATTTATACGAAAAGTACTAATTTTTTTAATTGTTTTCCACAAAAATTTTCCAGACAAGTCGACTTGCGGAAAAACTAACGGCCTGTCCCACGATGTCCCTAGAAATCGTTTGATCGACAACTTGCATTGCACACAACAATAACATTAGAAAATTTGTTGTTGTTTTCAGTATCAGTATTCGATCGAACGATTTCTAGTGTTATCGTGGTTGAGGCCTTAAGTATTTTTTCATCGTTTACATGCTTCCATTATACAATCTTTCTTCGACAAAATCTACTTAAGTTTACACGAGTTAACTAACGCAAATCTGAATACTAACCTGCTAGTACGATGATGACCTTGCTGTGGTGTCGGTGGGCTTTGTGGTATATTATTTTGATTTGTTTGTGAAGTTGGTGTTTGTGCCGATGGTGTTACCTGCCCGGTAATTTGTTGCTGTTGCCTTAGAATTGCAGCATCTTCACTGGTCATAGTGCGATAGCCCATATCCTCCTCATACCCATTGCCGTTTATAGGCTGACCAGGATTGTTAGGCAGTCGACCACTAAGCACCTGAAAACAAAAAGCAAACACACAACAAATAGAACTTATACTCTCTCTTTATGATTTTGGCACATATGCCCTTTTAACTTACATCCAATGCATGCATCATGGCTCTGGCAAATGCCTCAGCATCATTTTGACTGGAAAAATTTAGGCCATACACATTTTTAGAGTCTCGCCATTGATGAAATGTGGCAGTGGCTTGATTATATTTCAGTCCTTTCAAAATGGAACAATTAATGACAACTTCGTGATCCTGTAATTTGCGTCCCACCACACGAAACGTATTATTCTGTTGATGATGATAGATTTGGACTTTACTAAGGCCAGACGATGAGCCCGATGGTACCCATTTCTTTTGGATGTCATCGTAAACCATAACAGAGGCTCGTGCTCCGATAATACTTTGTTCACTGAAATTCAAAAGAGAAATGATTTCTTTTATTGCACTATAAGCAACGAAAATTAAGTGAAAATAATAAAAATGTAATAAAAGGTAATAAAGAAATTTCTTGGCAGTTCATTGTCTTATATGAATAATTAGTTGTAATTAAACGCTTCATATTTTCAAGGCATTAATGACTTATTGAAGAGATGATTTTTTGTTGGTTTATTTTTTTAATACAAAATTTGCTTTATATAGTTTATTGAGATATTAAATGAATGTTATGTTTGTTATTGCGTTTTTAAGCTGTAATTAATTGAACAACAAAGTTTAAAAAGATTATAATAGAAAAAAAACTACAATTAAGAAATAAAAAACAAATTTAATATTTGTTGCTGTTATCATAAAAAAAAATATTTTATTGGAAGCATTAACATTAGATACGAGTAATTAAAATGAGAGTTAGAAAATTTAAACCGAAAAACCTATAAAAGAAAGTATGGGAATCGATTGACTTGGCATTCCATGCCTAAAACTTGCCGCTAAGCTTTAGATTTTGCTGAAATTTGCGGCAATCGATACACTTTTTTAAGTCTATAAAAATGAAATCTAAAATCTAAAATCGATTTGACGAAGGCTTTTATAGTCAGCGATATCTCTCGAACAAATCGCTCGATTTTAGTCAAATTTTAGTAAAAAAAAAAATTGGCAGCAATCGACTTGTCTTTTTGAGGTTAAGAGCAGATTAGATTTTGGACTTGATCAGCTTAGCAACTATTTGAAAAATTGTTTAAAAAAAAAACAGTTTTGTGAAATTTTTATTTTCGAAAATTTTCGAAATATGTATACTGAACCGAATCGATGTACTATTATCTTACGACTAGAAATGGGCGCGTGTCGTGTTTTTTTCGTGACAGGAACACGCACGACTCAACACGAAGAGTTCGTGTTGAGCAAAATTGACACGATAAACACGAAATGATTTTTGCTGTTAAGATATGTATGCATGAATTTCCAGTAAAAAGAAAAAATTTTATATTTTGTATCCTCAAACACGTAAAACCGTCAAATTTGTTAATAGTGTAGTGGTCTCTTCAGCTTAAAGTTCTGAAATTAAATAAAAATATGTATCTATTTGAATATAAAAAATGCTTTTTTTTTTTTTTTTTGCTATTCAATTTAATTTCGTGCGTGTTGTGCAGTTTCGTGTTTTGAAAAAATTTCGTGTTTTGAAAAAATTTCGCGTGCGTGTTTCGCACGTGTTGGACATCTTGGCATTCGTGTTCGTGTTGTGTCGTGTTGGAAAAATTCAACACGCGCCCATCTCTACTTACGACATCTAAGTGAGCCAGTGTTGCCGGAATCAAAGCTTAATTTTACACACACGAACCTTCAAAATTATCCAAAATTTTTGTCTTTGATAAATAATGTTTTTTATTTACGAATATATATACATATATATATATGTATATAAAGTGCAACCGGGCCACTGTTGTTTATTGGCCTTCGAGAGTTTTGCGTCTCGCTCGCACTGGCTGACTAATCTGCCACGGATAACCGTATATTCTTGCGGTTCTTCTGTGGAATTTCATTAACAACTACATTGCTACTTCCTATGTGAAGGCATAGGTCGTGTATAGTCAGTCACAAAAACTTTTTTAAAATACTGTTAATACCATCTGGGGCATATGGTCCAGTTACCCCGCCCATATTTGTGCAACAATACTTTTACAAATTTACTTTGTAAAGTATTCATGAAATAAATAAATAAATATAAGTGATTTTTTTGGCAATTCCCAAAACACTTTTGTATGAAAATTATTAACAACAAAAATACAATATTGTATAATTAGACGATTAGACAACGCATACGACGTTAATGTGAGTTTGTGAATTGAACACTTGTAAAAAAAATATTTAATATTAATCATAAATTACAAAAAATGTTGTGCCAGGGGTATTATATTAAATTTTAAATGCCTGCTGAATCATTTTGAAATGTTCACTAGAATCCATGCAGAATCTTAATGATTTAAAGAAAACAAGCAGGAAGCTGCTGCTTTTATAAATAACAATTAAAATTAATTTCAACAAACAATATTTTCTTATATATAGAAATGTTTCTTTGCAGTTAGCAGATTGCAAAACAACACCTGACATGAATGAATCATTTAAATGGAAGCTAAATCTAAATTTCTGCTTTAAAAAATAATAGAAAATAAAAAATAAATAAAGAGAAAGAACAAATGCATATTCGAAATAGTTTAAATCACTTAGAAACCGGAGTAAATAATTGTAATTGATAAAATAGAACAAAAAAAGGCAAATGACTATAAAAATATGAAATAATAGTCGTATGAACAAGACGAAAGCAAATAAAACAATCATAGTAAAATAAGAACAAACTAATCAAATAAATTATGAACATTTACCAGATAAATAAATAGTTGCAACGAGTGCATGAATGAATGTATAAGTATATTTATGTATATAATACTCATGTACATACATATTTACTCTTATGTATGGTTGTCTGTTTTTATGAACAGCATGTATGACAGATAATGATAAAATTATGATGAGGAACATGAAATCCAATGGCTGACTGGATGCATGATGATGAACTCTTGAGATAAAGGTGAGATAGATATACAGTAGCAATAACACGTATAGATTAAGAGATACAAATAATAAAAATTTACTACGTTTCACTCGTTTTATTCAACTCAACTCAACTCAACTGAACTCTCCAGCTTAAACTACTTTTCCTACTTTTTCCTTTGTTTTCTTTCACTTTGCTACTCTACACCAGCTCTATGCGCCCGACATTCAAAGTGACACTTGAAGTTGTTCTCAGGAAGTGATTAAATATCTAGATATTTATGGTTTGTTGTGACGACAACGATGTTGTTGTTGTTGCTTTTTGTTTAACATTTGCTGGATTCTTTTTATTTTCCTTTCTCAACATACATATTTTCAGTGTTAAAGGAAACAAACTGACTGTGGCTGTGAGACAAATCACACAAACAAATTTTTTTGCCAACTTTAAGCACAAATAAAGAGCTAAAATATTGGCCATTTGGAAACTTAAAAAAAAGAGCATGAGAATTTTATAAATTCTATGGCCGTTTAATAAATATGTATGTACGTACATACGTATTTATGTACCTTTAAGTCGTATGTTTTTAGTTTAAGAAACAAATTTAACAAATTTATTATTTGTTGGCTGCCCAATGGATATAAAAATGAACTAACAGTAGAGGAATTAAATATAACAGAAATTTCGTTTTAAAATAAAATATATTTTAGTTAATTTTAATTATTGTTGTTCGAACTTCATTTGTTTCTATATTTATGATTTTATCAGGCTAAAGTTCGTATCGCTTCTTAAGCCAAATTACATGTGATAATTATTAATGAACAAATAACACCAAAAATTAGTTATAAATATTCTGACAAACACGTAGTAGAACGGAACAACCGACTGTTTTCGAAGGCCACTACACCTTCCTCATCAGCGTTCTTTGTGTTTGGTCCACTGTGTGTGGTGTCAGTTGATGTAGATTTCTGTTTTATATACGCAACTTTTATTGCAAATGGAATATGTGAATTGTTTTGATTCATCGTATTACAATTTGCTGGAAGCTTTTATGTAATGAAAGCTCATTTTTACCACCTATAAATTTACAACAGTCTTGCCATTGTCGTTTGTTCTTTATTAATTATGCACATGTTAATTAATTTGTTTATTTTTTGTTCTACTTAACACAAACTTTTTGGTTTGATACTATAAGTATTTCTTTATTTAGTTTTTTTTTTGCCACAAGCCCATGGCTATTAATTTTAGTTAATTTTAATTATTATTGTTCGAACTTCATTTGTTTCTATATTTATGATTTTATCAGGCAAAAGTTCGTATCACTTTTTAAGCCAAAATATATTTTAACACTGAAAATGATGTGTGTGAAGATAAATTCATCGAGTTCAATTAATTTTTCTGTGGCCAAATCCTTCTTCCTCAGCGAATCGAACAAAGTGGAAAATGAAGACAACGAATCATATTATTAAACTGCATTTACAGTATATCTGAATTGTATTTGTGAAATTTTTTTTAGAAAATTTGGAAAAAAAAAAGTATGACTTAGTGAAAAAATCTTATTTTTCGAGTTCTATGAGGGAAATGGCCACTGTGGCCAAACCCTTCTTTCTCAGCGAATTAAACCTAGTGGAAAATGAAGACAACAAATCATACTATTAAAACCCTGAATTTCAGTACAAAATGCGTACCAAATCAAAGAAGAAAATAAATATCGCATGCGATATTTTTGAAAAATGAATTAAACTCGATAAATTTATCCTCACACACATCTGATAATGACAGAAGTTTGCATCATGAGGATTAAACTACAATTTGTGCATTAAACGTCGTGAATGTGCTTACTGCATTATAATAAATTTGCTCTCTTTTTTTACCCGACTGCGCGACACAAAGAAGGGTATTGTGCTTATGTATGCATGCATGTACCCAACGGGAACAAGAAGGAGTAAGGATGCCTTCTAAAAGGCCTCTATACTCCTTCTTTTTTTTCGCAAAAGGCTTGCTTGCTCCATTCCATACTCATATCTTTTTTTCACGCGTTGACATTGCTGGGTAGTAGAGCTGTGCCAAATCGTTCATTCAAGTGACCGCTCATTTTCTAAAAAAAGAACGAGTTCGTTCATTCGCTCTTTTCAAGAAATTGAACGAAATGAAAACAAACAGATTCATTAAATAAGAAGGCACAAATGCAGTATGTTTGCTATGAATTGTCTAGCAAAATAACAAAAACAAACAACAGAAAATATAAGAAATACAAAGAAAAAATTATATACAATATCAAAATCAAATTTGTTAAAAAAAAAACTTAATATATTCGAAATCCTTAAGAAATATTAATAGCAATTTAATTCATTTTATAATAGTCACTCACACTGTTACTAAAAGCAAGCAAAAGTCTAATGAAAACGAGAACATGACAAAAAATCTCACATGAACAAAGAAAAAGTCAAAGAAAACAAAAAATAAAACCAAGTGCGCTCGGTCGTTCATTTCGTTCAATTGTACTTTTTATCAGTACTGCTGAGCCAAAACAGCTCAGTAAAGTAACCGCTTCACTTCGTTCATTTTACTGATTCGTTCTTCAATTGTACTCGTTCGTTCATGAACGACACAGCTCTACTGGGTAGGCCTTCTGTTCTTGCTTCTTTCGCCAGAGATTCTGGAAGGCATTCAAACTAATGGATTTTGCTTTTGCTTTTGCTTTTGGTAAAAAAAACAAAACAAAACATGTTACTCCTTCTCTGCTCCCTTCTCATAGAAGGGAGTGTGGAATGTTACACATTCAAATCAAAAAAATTCTTAAATAGGCCTTTAATAAGGCTTGCACCAGGAAGGTCTTCTGAGTTTTCCCGCTGGGTATGTATGTATGTATGTATGTACATATGTATGTGTGTTCCTTTGCTGCACTATATAAAACGAAGGCGTGGACCGATTTTGATAATTTGTCTTAATCCTGTGAGTGCCACTATATATATGATAGCAGTAAAAATCAATATGGCGGTCAATAGACGCCATTTTGTAAATGCGAAAGTAATAAAAAGTCGTCGAACTATATCAAAATGGTTATCAACCGACAGATATTTTAAAATCATCTTCAGGTTTCTGTTATGATTTTAAATTTCGAATGACCATTTAGGATATTTAACGGTTTTCTCCTCTCATCTACGAATCGATTCAAATCTGCTATAATTTTAAGCATATCTGTAAAGAGAAAAAAAGCATGCGAAGCAAATGGATTCGACTTAAGTGTTGGCAAAAGCTAACATACAATTGCAAATGAAGACGAAAAAAAGTAAAAAAAATATTCTGCTAAGTTGACAGATTTATGATTTTTCTGTAATAAAAAGCCGGTAACATAAACAAAACCAAAAATGTCCAAACAGCCAACTGAAAACTGCTCAGTTGTCAAGTTTATTTAAGTTACAATTTTTTCTTTTATTTTTTGTACTTTAAAGCAAGTACGCTTTTTTCCTCGTGGTTTTTTTTTCAGATGGATGGACATGTCATAGAATACTAAAAGAGAGAGAAATTATTTCATAATGTATGTTTACATGTTTGTATATACATATAATGAAATGAAAATGTAAGTCAAATGACTGTTGGGTGATTTCACAGGCATTTTTTTTCTTCTGGTTTTTGGTTTTATCACCTTAACGTGTGAAGTGTAAGCCAAACAAATGAAGTCATAGAGTGTGGCAAGACGGAGCAAATATTTGCAATGAGGAAATACATAATCTTAAACATGTAGGGAATCCAAATACATACATACATACATACATAAATATGCATATGAATTACATATACCAGCTTCCTGTGCCACGTACATATGAAGACAAAGTACTCATTTTAAGAATTTTTCATAAATTTTTAGTGCATATTTTTGTCTTTAATGTCTTTTCTTTTGTGTATACACTGCTCCTCATAAGCTTAGTTTCATGTTTTCTTTGTTTGCTTTTTAATTATGTACCTAAACTTTAAATAGAATCATTTAGTCTAATCAAAATTGGGAGGAATTTTTTGGAAAATAAAACTTAAAATTGTTAAAAGTTAAAAATAATTTATAATACATAAACATTTTTATATGTAATACCTATAATGCTTTCAGAGCTCAGTTGAAAACAATTTAATAATTAATGGTCATGGTCCCGCCCACTTCTTCAAGCACAAAATCGTGTCATTCTAAGAGCCAAAACTCTTTGACAAGTTTCGTGGGAATCGGATAGTTAAATGTAGATATAATTTAATAATAACGTTTCATGGGCGTGGGCCCTCCCACTTTTTTAAATGCAATATTAAGTATTTTTCATAGCTCAAGGTGGTGTGCTTAGTTTCGTAGAAATTGGTAGAGTATAAGCACGTGAAATATAATATTAAAATTTAATGGGCGTGGCCCCGCTCACATTTTGAATGCAAGATAGTGTCTTTTTAAAAGCTCAAGGTGTATACCAGGTTTCGTAAGAAACGGTTAAGTACAAGCGCGAGAAATATAATATTAAAGTTTAATGGGCATGACCCCGCCTACTTTTTTGAAAACAAGAGTGTGTCTCTTTAAAAGCTCAAGGTGTGTGTCAAGTTTCGTAAAAGTTGGTTAAGTACAAGCGCGTGAAATATAATATTAAAATTTTATGGGCGTATCCCCGCCCACTTTTTTTTTATGCAAGATCGTGTATTTTTTAATGATAAGGGTGTGTGAAAAGTTTCGTAGTTTCGTAAAAATCGGTACGTTACATATAATATTAAGTTTTATTGGTCATGACTCCGCCCATTTCTTCAACTTGTGTCGTTACTAGAGCCCAATGTGTTGGATAAGTTTCGTAGCAATCGGATAAGTAAAATATCATAAAATGAAAAAATAGTGGCGCCTCTCAGACAAAAAAAGAATTTTTAAAATCTGTCTAAAAGGCACCGATTTATGAAGTAACAAGCACAAAAAATACAGACGAATTGATAACCTCCTCCTTCTCTTGAAGTCGGTCAAAAATAGCAAGAATGCAAAAAAAATAATAGACCTAATCAGACATGCGGCAGTGTACTCGTATTAGTGTTAAAAGTAAAAAGTTTTGTAAAAAGAATTCAGAATAGATAAAGGTTGGGCAAATTTGAGATTAGGAAGTAAAGTGGCTGTCAAATGATGAAATGTCAAGAATTGACATTTATTTAGTAAAAAGTTGGGAAATTTTAACCATGGAACGCTACTCTCACTCCTGAACAAAGAATTTTAATTGTGAAATGTCAAGAATTGACCTGCCACCCTTTGACTTTTACACTCTTGAACAAAGAATTTTAATTGTAAAATTTGTGAATTTAAATTTGAAAGACCGGGTTTACGTGAAAAAACCAGAAACAATTACGCTCTGAAAGACGAAATTCGGCGCTGCAGTGACGAGATAAGCGATAAGTGGTTCAAAATTTTGTGAAAAGAGTGGACGTGTGCCAACGTGCTGCAGGTGGACATTTACCAGGCATCATATATCACTACTTTGGTATCAATGACACTGAATTTGTCAAACAAAATGTGTTTTTAAGCAAATTTACTTCCTAATCTTAAATTTTCCCACCCTTTATATGTACAAAAATATACTAACGGCCTAGCCCACGATGTCGACAAGAAAGTTTCTTTCGCTTACTTTTTGTTTTCAATGTAAGTAAGCGAAAGAAACTTTCTTGTCGACATCGTGGGCCAGGCCGTAAATGTGCTGCTGTTAAAAGCAAAAGCCTTCTCAAGTGGCACAGGGAAATATATGGATATAATCGAACTAAAAGTTAGATCTGCAAAATGCAACTGCATATGCCGAAATATGCACAAACAAAACATGGCTAAAATTCTTAAAAAGTTGTTCCCCATACTTTCACCCGTGACACTGGAAAAAATGTAAACTATAATATTTAAAAAATTCTGAATTATACTAAAATTAAAGCTGTAGCTTATTATTATTTTATATACTCGTACATATGCATGTTTTTAATTCTCAATAACATTTTGAGAGTTTTTCTATAAACATATGAAGAACTTTTTTTTTTTGGTGAAGCCGACTGTATGAGTTTCCTGAACAGAAACGATATGAACCTATGCGTGCTTAACCAACAACAACAAACAAAAATTCTTGATATTAATGCAGTAGACTTAACGTCAAATAAATATACTGCCGGGTGTTTTTATATGAAAATAAAAGTTTTTTTTCGTAATTTCAACACGAGTTTATATGAACATAAATAAACTGTTTATTAAAAAATTTTAGCTCTTTTACTTTTAAATTTTAATTCAAATATCAAGCTGTTAAAAATAATAAAAACCAAAAGTCTTTTAAAGAAATTCACACTCCGACACAGCACAAAAAACGGCGATTTTTTAATAAACGATTTATATGCAGACGAAAAACAACAACTACACCAGATGAACAAATTCAGTTAAACCTAAAACGAGCAACAACAACAACAAACGGTCAAAAGCAAATCAAAATGCAACTCTACTAGAGATTATGAATTCAAGGCGAGACAACTGAATTGAACTGAACAGAAACGTTCACAATAGCCCACACAAAACAAATTATAAAAACAAAATAAAACTTAAATATACTGCTCACTATAATAATATTAATAATAAAAAAAAAAAACTAGTTGGTCCGCAAAACTCACACTAGTTCTGCTGACAACTAAAACGAATCGAATTAGCACTAACGCGCGCTCTTTTTATATTGCCATAAAATTAAGTTTAATTTAAATAAAATATTTAAATTCTTTAAGTTATATTTATGTATGTACTTTTGTTCTTTTGTTGCTGGCATTATGCTGCTTTTGTTGAAGATAAATACTTGAGGACTTTTGTTAAAAGTGCATTTGCCATTTTTGTTTGCCACCACCACTTTGGTACTTTTGTTACAAAAAAAAATAAAAATAAAAAATTTAGTAGCTTTGTTAAAATGACTTTGCTACTTTGAAAGTACTTGGATACTTTTGAGAAAAGTGTTTTGCTGTTTTAGTTTGAAAATGACACAAACTGTGCCCTAAACGACAAAATCCAAATTTGTGGGACTTTGTTTACCAACAAGTGTGAATAAGTACCATCGGCGCAGCTAGAAATTTTTTCTTTTGGGGGAAGTGCTGATGATTTTCATAGGCAATTTTTAATAATTTTTTTTTGGGTGGGTGTCCCCCTAGAATGAGCTTTCTACGCCCATGATAAGCAATAAATTAGCCCTAGTACGTGTTTTAAGTTTTGAGGTATTACTGTGAGTTGAATTTCGGACTTTGACTGCCCATTAAAAAAGACACTCCCAAGAAGTCATGAAAATGTATAGTTTGCGATACGAAAGTGGTGCAAATTTGGAGAATTTCTAATGATTTTTACATAGGGTTGCCATTGCAAGAAGTTCTCTTTTTCGATGCCTAATCACCGAATCGGAAGCGAGTTTAAGAAAAATTTCCTTTTTGGCGTTCTCTAACAATATTTTCTTCTAGAAAAAAATAGTAAAAATTTACCCATTTTTATATTTTTTTTTACACGCTTTCATGTAAATTTAGGTAAAAAAAACTTTTAATTTTTAGGCCAAAATTAGTTTATAATTTTTTTTTAAGAAAATCGATTTTTTTTAAATCATGGTAGGTATTTTCTAAAATTATGGGGAAATCAAAAGGATTTGTGTGACTGAAATAAATTTCAACTTATTTTTCTGCTAATTATCGCCAAATTAAAATATCGATTTTTTGGTAGCAATGAAAATGTAGTTCCTTCAGAATGATTTCTAATTTTTTTACTGGGTTATAATAGAATTGGATGGGCAATATTTTTGTAGACATTTAAACTACTCACTTCCATATTCAATGATAGAAAACTGTACCTAAATTGTAAGAATTCATGAGTTCGAAATTAATTCTTAAACGTGGAATATTATCATGAGGGTACTTTTTGCCCTTTTTTAGTGTTCCGTTCCGTTCACCAAAGGTGAAGACGGAACCCTATTGTTTTCGCTACGGTGTCCGTCGAGAACCGTAAGAGCTACGATCGGAAATTTTCACAGAATATGTAAAACTTATGTATGTATAGGCATTTGAAAGTTTAAAAGTTCGTTTATTTTTAAAAAGGATACAGCAAGTAACATTGAAATTTCAAAAATCCAAATTAAAGGTTATTCTCTCAGTTAATGTAATTTTGATTTTTTTTTTAAGAGAAGTAACACTCAACAATGAATACCTACTAACATTACTAGGTGCTATGTTCTTTAGGAAACGGATAGTGATAGAGAACGGATAGTGATAGAGAAGACAACTCCTCTTTTTTGCACCTTCTTAACAAGGCAGTTTTGCAGCGCCTCTGGTATAAATGAAGCGTATTAAATTTTCAAAGCTGTGTTTGGTAGCCATTTTATTGGTTATTTTACTTCGCTGATGATTTTTGCTACACAATACCGACAAAAGATGGCGCTCTGATGCTACATTAGGATTAGTATCCGCTGAAACCGGTATAATTCAGTGACCAGTGCCTATGCCTTCATCACTTAACCTTTAAGACAACAACTGATACAAAGGGACACTAATACACAATAGAAAAATGCGTAGTGTTGTTTCAAAAACGCTAAAACTAAAAAATCCCAAAATTGGAAAATGCCGAAAGGAAAAATCGCCAAAATAAAGTCGAGCTTAAATGGAAAATATCACCAAATATAAATTAAATCGCTAAAATGCAAAACGTGATTTGTTTGTTTTTAAGGTAACAACTAAAAAACCGCCAAAAACCGAAAAAAACACCCAAAAAAAAAGAGCGCAAAATCTAAAAAAAAATCACTAAAAAAAAAGTTGCCAAAACGAAAAAAAAAGTTTATACTAAAAAATCGCCAAAATAAAATCGAGCTTAAATGAAAAATATCACCAAATATAAATTAAATCGCTAAAATGCAAAACGTGATTTGTTTGTTTTTAAGGTAACAACTAAAAAACCGCCAAAAACCGAAAAAACACAAAAAAAATCACTAAAAACAAAATTATGTATTGTAAAAAAAATAATCGCAAAAAATCAAAAAAGTTGCCAAAACGAAAAACTAAGTTTATACTAAAAAAACGCCAAAAACCAAAAAAAAAAATCACCAAAAAGAAACAAGCGCCGTACGGAGAACCTTTCGTGTGCGAGTCAAAATCACACTTTACTGAATTTTTAAAAATTCAATTGAGGAACAAATTTTAGTTTGCCACTTGTTCTCCTCAGCTTTAAGCCCCCAATTCTAAAAATTTAATTTATAGTATGAATATGTTATCAGTTGCAGATTCTATTAACTTTCTAATTGATCTTACAAAACTTCACTTGATATTACAAAATTTTTAATCGAAACTTTATTTGATTTTTTCTGCTCATTTGAACTTCTGGCTTGCATTTACAGGCCTTTTGTACGCGTAAAGTTTGAGCTTTTTGTCCAAAAAAAACTTTCACTAAATTGTGATACGCTGAATCAGAAGACTCTCGTATACTCTCTCATTTGAAAAACTTGAAATATAAGAGAACATTATAGTCGACAGAATACCAAACATGAACGCTGGTGCTGAAGGTGTAGTGGTCTTCTAGGAAAGACAGCATAGCATGTTGTTCCGTTCTGCTTCGCTTTTTTCCTTAAAGCTTATCACATTTCAAAAACATTACGTATGCTTAATTTAATTCTCAGTTCCAACATTTTTCAAAATTCATCACACCTTTTATCACAACCATACCATAGTTCTGAAGTCGATGGTAATACTTTATTTTAAATACACCAATCCCCAAAATTAAAAAAAAAAAATTAAAACTTAAGTAAGATTATCTATGGATTTTAAACTTTGCCAAATTGTTAAATTTTTTAATTTAAAATAAAACTTTTATTACTAGCATTGAAGTAATTTAAACTTGTTCAAATATAATTTAATTTAAACTCCTCGAAATTAATTTTCCATTAAATTTTTTTAAATTTTATCCAACCTTTAAGTAACTCAAGTATGGCAAAAATCACAGTTTTAAATTAGAAAATGTTACGAGAGAAAAAATATAAAATGCAAAGTAATAAAAAATATAAAATAAATAAAAATATAAGAAAGCAAAAAAAAAAAAACATACGCAAATAATGTTGGCGATAGATTAGTGTGGCCGGTCATAAAATCCGTTTTAAACGACAAATTATCGCGCACCGTAGACACAAATGATGACGATGCAGTCGAAGTGGACAACAACAACGATGCAGATGAGGATGGGGACGTGGACGTGGACGTGGACGACAACATCGACAATGACAATTGATGTTGATTTTGATCATAGTTATTATTACAGCTCAGATTATAGACATCAAGTGGCGTGGATGCTGATAATGCTGACGTTGATGATGGTGTTCGAGTTGTTGCACAATGCGAAGACATCAAATGCTGTGCAGGCGGCGGTGGCGTTGTTGAAGACGTTTGTGAAATCAAGGAAGTCTTGGCGGTGGTTGCGGCAGTTAATGATGTATTATTTGTATTATTGTTATTATAATTATGATGTTGCTGTTGATGTGAATTCATTTGTGGTGCTTCATAGATGGGAGAAATTAAACGTGGCTGTTGTTGTTGCTGCTGTTGTGACAAGCCATCTACAACATCGCTAGATGTGGCCGATGAAGCCGCAGGAAGTTGCAATACCAATTGATTATGCTGATGATACTGAACTTTGCCAGTATTATTGTTGCTGTTATTATTGCTGTTATGAGCAGAGTGTTGTAATTGTTGCATTCTTTGTATATGATGAAAATGAGGGTGTCTATGATCCAACATATTTAGGTTTTCCAATTCCGTTATTGTATAATAATATGGAGATTCATCGTTGTACATTGTTGCTGGTGGTGGTGAAGCTACGGTCTCTACTGTTGCTGCAGTTGCATCGAAATTTATAAATTTACTTACAAATGGATGTTTTGGAATATATTTTACATTGTTGTCTTTCGTTGTCGGTGTCGGTGTAGGTGTTGTCTGATACGCCAATATGGGATCATGATATTTGTAGATTTCCGATTGCGAGGGTGTTGCTAATGCTTCGTTGTCTACTTTATGTTTGGATTTTGTTGATCGATTTTTGTTTGAGAACGAGGTTTTTGCGTATAACTTTTTCATTTTTTTTTAATAATAATTTTTAATTATGTTGAGAAATAATTCGTTTAATTTTATTCTTAAATTTAACTTTATTTCTAGCTGTAGAAATTTGATGAAACAAAATTTGTAAGTATGCAGAAGTATGTCTGTATGTACTTAAGATTATTTTTAAAAGCTTTTTTTTTGTATTACGGAACTTGTTATGAAAAGTATATTTTCTAAGGTATCTGATTTCGTGAAAAAATGTTTTATCAAAAATAACTTTGCCTTGAGGTGAATTTTTATAAAAAGTGTACTTCTAATAAAAGGTAGTAGTTATAGCATTTTTTCAAATGGTACTTTTCACAAGAGGTACTTTTAAAGAGAACTTTTTAGGGATGTTGATTTTACAAAAGGTACTTTTTACATAATATACTTTTTACAGAAGGTACTTTTTGCAAAAAATATTTTTTTGCAAAAGGTACTTTTTCTAAAAAATACTTTTTTATAAAAGGTACTTTTTCTAAAAAATACTTTTTTGCAAAAGGTACTTTTTCTAAAAAATATTTTTTTACAAAACGTACTTTTTACAAAAAATACTTTTTAGCAAAAGGTACTTTTTCTAAAAAATACTTTTTTGCAAAAGGTACTTTTTCTAAAAAATACTATTTTGCAAAAGGTACTTTTTAAAAAAAATACTTTTTTACAAAAGGTACTTTTTCTAAAAAATATTTTTTTACAAAACGTACTTTTTACAAAAAATACTTTTTAGCAAAAGGTACTTTTTCTAAAAAGTACTTTTTCTAAAAAATATTTTTTTACAAAACGTACTTTTTACAAAAAATACTTTTTAGCAAAAGGTACTTTTTCTAAAAAATACTTTTTTGCAAAAGGTACTTTTTCTAAAAAATACTATTTTGCAAAAGGTACTTTTTAAAAAAAATACTTTTTTACAAAAGGTACTTTTTCTAAAAAATATTTTTTTACAAAACGTACTTTTTACAAAAAATACTTTTTAGCAAAAGGTACTTTTTCTAAAAACTACTTTTTTGCAAAAGGTACTTTTTCTAAAAAATACTATTTTGCAAATGTACTTTTTATAACAAATACTTTTTTACAAAAGGTACTTTTTTACAAAACGTACTTTTAAACAAAAAAAAATACTTTTTTAAAAAAGGGTACTCTATAAAAAAAAACTTTTTATTACCCTTTGCAAAAATAGTATAAATAGTACCTTTTGTTGAAAAGTACAATTGGATAAGATCACGGATGTGACGATTTGAGCTCTAATTTCGTGAAAAGAACGTTTCATATATATAAAAACAACTTTCTTTCAGCTGAATTTTTATAAAGGGTACTTCCAATAAAAGGTACTATTTATACCAATTTTGCAAGGGGAAATTTTCACAAAAGGTACTTTCAAAAAAGGTACTTTTAAAAAGTACTTTTTAGAGAAGTTGTTTTTACAGAAGCTACTTTTTACAAAATATACTTTTTTACAGTTTTTTTTTATAAAAAATTTACAAAAAATAATTTTTTAAGAAGCTACTTTTTACAAAAAATACTTCTTTTTAAAAAATTCACTTTTTGCACAAAATACTTTTTTTAAAAAGTAACTTTTTTGCAAAAGGTACTTTTTACAAAATATACCTTTTTTCAAAAGGTACTTTTTCTAGAAAATACTTTTTTGCAAAAGGTACTTTCTCTAAAAAATACTTTTTTGCAAAAATTACTTTTTCTATAAAATACTTTTTTTAAAAAGGTACCCTATAAAAAAACTTTTTATTACCCTTTGCAAAAATACCTTTTGTTGAAAGTATACTAGTATATATGTATGTACATATGTATGTATGTACATACTTTTTATACAAGATACATACTTTTTGCAACATGTACCTTTCACAATAGGTACAAAATTATAGAAAATTTTGTACTCTTTTGCGCAAAGTCCTTTTTTTCAAGATACTTTTTGCAAGAAGTGCTTTTTCCAAGACGTACTTTTCATAAGAAGTATGTATTTTTCACAAAGCACTTTCTATAAAACTTTATAACTGTATGTATTATCAATCATGCTCTGAAAACCACATGGCTTTTAATTCACATGTGATTTTAAAATCAATAATGTTCATGCAGACGTTTCTAAAATTAAAAAAAGAGTGAAGAAATATCTGCATGACCATCGGTATTCATAAACGATTGTTAAAGTTAATGTTGGTTTAAGAACAATGCTTTAACTTAAACAATCTTTACTGGATACCGGTGTTAGTGTTTAGATTGATCGGTTTAATTGTTCATGAAAATTCCAAGCAATTGTGTAAATTTTTTAAATAATTGTTTGAAAAGCAATTATTTATTTTTTATTGACAGCTGCTACTCATTTTAAAGCTACTTAAGTACATAATATGTACATATATACATAACGTTACCTTAATATAGAAAAGCCCTAACTTGTTATTTTTTTGAAATCGGGGTTTTTGGTATATTTCGATAGAAGAACATCTAATGTATCGAAAAATGTAAAAATATGGATTCAAAAAAAAAATGAGTTAAGGCTTTTCTATATTAATGTAACGATATGTAAATATACATACATACATCCATACACACAAACATATACAATACAATTACATATCGCTTCACTTTGTAAATATGTAAAAACAAAATCGTTTCACTGTTGAATAAAATCGTGACAAATGTCGTTTTCAAGAAATAAATTTTTTTGATTTTAATGTCAAGGTTGTTAACTTTATGTAGCCAAAACACATTTTTTTTAACGCACCGCATCCAAAATGCACTTTTTGGTCTTTTTGATATTTCTTTAATCTCGTTTCTTAAACTTTATAAGCAGAACACTTGCTTTTCCCACACAGATCATATTAAAGACTTGATAAAAACAGATAATACTTTTTTAAGTACATAAACACATACATACATACACACATACATATGCACATGTTATGTATCTACATACATAAATTTACCAAATTAATTTTTAAAAATTTATTTATATGAGATGGTGTCCACAATTCTCTTAAGTGAATTTTTAGCATAAAAAATTTACTTTAGCTCTGTAATAACTTTTGATTTTAATTATTGTTTATGTTTTAGCCGAGTCGAAAATCATGCAAAAGAAACAACCGAAATCGATAGAAACTGATTGATGATCAGAAAATCATGCATGCGCAAACGACCACAAATCTCAACAAACTTCTCACAACAACTAAAACTAATCTTAAGTTTGTATGCGAGAGATACAAATTTCTACTCATAATATCCCAACTGCTACAATATTTGTTGTTGCTTTTGCTGGGGTATTGCTGTTGGTCTTTTTTACATTCTCGATTCATTACTTGAATTACAAATTGAGTTTGAAAAAGAATAAACAGCACTGTTGCCAGATTTTATATGTCCACCACTACTCTCCACTGGAAACTTAAGCAAAAAAGCCCCAAGTTAAACTCTATAGAATATGAGCGACATTTTTGCTAAAATTTTGGCTTGATTGATAGTGTGAACACGAATTTCGTTGGTCAACAGTCAATCACAGACATTTTTGTGGTTGAGTGACAGTCGGCGGCCATATTGGTTTTTGACTGATAGTGTCTCATAAAAATATGTATATGAATTCTTTAAAAAGAAATAATTTTGCGCGTTCAAGTTGTGTAGTTTGTGCTGCAAAAAGTTTGATCATTTTTTCCAAAAATTTTTTGGAAAAATAAAATCAGGAGTCCCTGGAAGCTATTCTAGAAAAATTTCCTTAATTTTTCAACACAAAAAGTGCATGAAGAAATAATTATTTTGGCATAAAATGTTACCAAGATTTGTTTGTCTACCAAACATTACATTATTGCTATATGTATATAGGTAAGCGTTATCCTAAGTCTGAATTAGCTGTTGGCCAAAAACTGATGACACCATTTTTTGAGGGTGCACCGATTTTCGAAATCTTGGGAGGCCCATAAAAAAATTGGCCACAAAAATCGCCAAACTGGGTATAGGGTTTTACTACCCTGTGGTAGTACTATCGAGCCTATACTGTCAGGACCGTGTGGATTTATCACAGTGTAATTTGAACAATGAAAACTATCATTCAAAACTGAATAATTTGTGACTGTCTCTCAAGTGTTGTGTCAACAGTCGACTTGAATAGAAAATATATATATATATTTATTTTTTTTTTTAACAAACACAACTCGCGAAGCGATTAGCTTGTCTGCGGAAAACACCCACGGTCTATGGTGGGAATCAAAACCACGACCTCTGGACTGAAAGGCTAGCATCGCTACCACTCAGCCACAGGGGCACTGAAAACCCACAAATTTTTTAGGGATTTCTATGTATTATTTTTTTATTATTAATGGGGTCTAACTAACTGGATTGTACTTAAAAGATAAATATATGCGACATGCAAAGTTAAATCTGACTTGTGCTCAGAAAATAAGTTTTGGAGAAGAACGACTTTGAAGTTAACAAAGCTGATTTTGATGCGCCTGAACGCTTTTATGGCTTGGAACTCGTTACCTGAGGTTTTCGGGATCGCTGATAACGAATCTGGTATTAGATTGTAAACATCCAAAATGGCGGATCCACTATCAATTGCAGAAAAGTTTGTCACATCGGATACTTTAATTTAATTTTATTCATCCAAGATAGAGAAACCTCATGGCCATAATCAGTTTCACTTATACTGCTACAAAATTCTACATCAAATCTTTTTTACTTGTGATTATCAAAACTGTATTTTGAAGCTAATTTATGACAAAACTAATGCACTTAGAATGCTGCGGTTTGCTGCATTAGAAAGAGCGTGGGTGTCTACTATAAGAATCACCAAAAAAGTAAAAATCGATTTTTTCGACCCATAGGTCCCTTTTAACTTGTCACACATGTACGAATAAATATATATTTTTTATTATTTCCAAGCAGCAAATTTTTCTCATAGTGCATTTAAACCTGCAAGAAATTTACTGCATACGGCATTTCCAGCAAAATCGAGTTGATTTTTACTAGTTTTCCCATACAAATTAAAATTTAGTTCGTCAAAATTGCAAAAGCCCATCGTACACAACATGTTTTTTTTACATCTGAGTAGTCACCTTTATGACTCATACATATGAAATTGCGCATGTCTGTCAAAATTGCTATTTTACAGAATTTTGTCATCTGACATTGCTGCCTGCATTTTACGGAAGCAATGTTTTAAGGAAACCAAAAGATTCTAAATTTCCCCCCCAAACATATTTTTGTCCCCCATAATTTCGCTCAAATCGCCTAATCTGACAACACTGTTGAAAATATAAAACAAAAGGCCTTTTTTTAAATTATGACTCTTATAAAATAAATATTGTTTTTGTTTAGTTCAATTCATTATTGCTTTTATCTCTGTAGCTGTAGTTTTCGATCTGTTTATAAGTATTTCAAACACCATACAAAATGAGAGTTTTGTCATATATATGCATATGCATGAGTGTCATGTGTGTGTGCATGCGTGTGTTTGTTTTTGTATATGAATGAGTGAGCACCAGTTCAATGGGTAATCAATTTGTTTATGTGTATGTACATATGTACATATTTATTGTACGTATTTTTGTTGTTTAAATTAGTGTGGTTGTCCTCATATTTGGCTGGTTGGTACATGCTTGGCTGAGTCCATGTTTAAATAAGAAGTATTGCCATTTGTGGTCCAAAATTATATTTATATTTTTATCTAGTCTTTAAGCTTACAAGTGATGCATACAAAACAACAATAACAAGAACGACACCCATAAGAAATTTTTTTTTTTTTTTTACAACTGTTTAAAAGTAAAGTAACAACTAAAATCAAAGATGTATTTATTGTACAATATAAAAAAAAAGCAGAGGCGTTTTCCTTGCTTGCCTTAATAAATGTGTGTTTATTATTACTATTTCTTTTAATTTGGTCAGTCTGGTTTGCCGAAGAAGGTATGAGCCAGCTCTCAATATGTTTGGTACTTTTTGTACGAAAAAATAAAAGCTCCACTCAATATTGGCAGGCACTGTGGTTATAAAGTATAAAAATTTTATTAGAAAATTAGCACATTTACAACCGAATGACACCTTGTAGATTTCAATTAAAGTCTTTCTTCAAATCTACAGTTAAGGATTAAACTGTCTGAACACCCATAATTTTTAAGGTTTTAGGAAACTTGGGAAAAAAAATTTATATATCAAAAATTTAAAATTTTAAAAAATCCCGCTGTACAGGCCAAACGGCTGGACCGATTTTCTCACGTATAGGCTGGAAGATATAAGATCGTCATCTTTCAAAAGAAAAAAAATTTAAATAGTTCTAGTCGTTTGGGAGCTACGGCGTCAATGGCACTCATATTCAACAAAAAGATGTTATATCTTCTAAGCGACTGGACCGATTTTCTTAAAACATAAGTAAGAACACCTTTCAAACAGACACTTTGCTGGGATCCTGGATACGCCGGGGTGGTAGAAAATGAAAATGCATACAAACTGGCCAGAAGGGAGGCTAGTAGACCTATGATCGGACCAGAACCGCTTTCCGGACTTGGATTGGACCAAATCCGGGAAGATACATATATCGACGGAGATCAAGAGCAATAGGGAACACCTCTGGTTCAATCTTCCTGGATTGAGGCATGCAAAGCTAATGATTGGAACGTATAACCAAAATCGTTTCATAGCTCTCATGTACCTGAATAAAAACAATCTAAGAATGCTCATAGACTTCCTTACAGGCCATTGCAGACTGAGAAAACACCTCAACAGACTTGGCATTGAGGGTAACAACCTGTGCAGATTCTGTGATTACAATGCTGAAACTCCAGAGCATATTCTGAAGGACTGTGAAACGTTATGCCACAGAAGATTAAGCCAATTGGGCAAGCACCTATTGGAGGATTGGGAACTGCCAACACTAGACCCACTGGCAATCTTAAGATTCATCAGGAGAGTAGGTCTAGCTGAGGTGCTCTAGCAGCTGCCAAGGGATACAATACATCTACTTTGGTCGCAGTGTCCTGTGTTTCCCGTTTAACTTAATAATTTATTCATTCATTTCGATTCTTCCGGAATACCAACTGTTGCTATTTTAACAATATATTCTTCTTCATAAATCGGAGTGAAATGCTAATTAATTTTGCTGAATAATAACAATTTATTAAAAAAAAATTATAGAAATACTTCTTAAAAAAATACATCTATTCAGATGTTTATTTTATTCCCCAACAATTGGCGATGCCAATTTATTGTACATAGGAATAAAAAAATTATTCCCTCGAATTTATTCTCTTCAGATTCGTGATAAGGGTGATTATAGAACTTTTTTCGAATTGCAACAATTGTGCTAAAGGTGTTCTGCTCTTTAAATTAAAAAGTACGAACATACGAAATTTGGGAGTTATTAAAAAAGTTCTATACACATATGCATATGTAATTAATGCTTTGAATATTTTAATAAAATAAAAAAATTTAAGATATTTAATGGCATACGAGTATATAACGTGTGTGCTGTCTCCAGTATAATTAATATTTGTCCAGTATTCTTGGTACGGTTAAGTATTTACTACCATCACATTCACTTTTAATATCTGATTGTCTTTTTAACTCATCTTCCATACAACTCCTACAAGCATCTACACATACATACATACATACTTACATACATACATATTTATATACATACATGATGCTTTGAATGGTATTGACTTGTCCTAAGCACCCCATAAAATTTCCATTTTAAATGGTTTTTTATGTACATGTGTATAGTGGGATAAACGATACTAAATATTTTAACCCAATCGTCATTACTTTAAGTTTCTTCTAATGGAAGTCGGTCATAAAATCATGGGTTCATTTGAAAAAGCAACCATCCTGTTGTGGGCTAGACACACAGCAAATCAAGAGAAGCTCAAACAAAAGTTCGAGTAATTTTAAACTTTTTTTTTTAGTAGAAAAAGTATTTTATTGACCAAGGAATTTTCATAGAAGGAGGGACACAAATTTCGAAAATAAATTTATAAAGGCCGTGATATACTATCCTACATAATCACATGATTTACTAAAAAATACAACCCTGTTATGATAAGTCTTTTAAAATTTTAAAAGACTAACAATTCATCAGATCAGGATTCTAAAAAATATTTAAGTTAGATTTTAATTTTTAATTTTACATGTGATAATTTTCAACAATGGCAGGGTGCTCCTGTGGCTGAGTGGTAGCGATGCTAGCCTCTCAGTCTAGAGCTCGTGGGTTCGATTCCCGCCATAGACCCTGGGTGTTTTCTACAGATAAGCTAATCGCTTCGCGGGTTGCGTTTGTTTAAAAAAACTGTAATAAATTAGTTGTGGAAAAATTGAGCTTTCATTACAAAAAAAATTCAACAAATTATAATACTCGTATGAATTATCAAAACAATTCACATATTCAATTTGCGCTGAACTATATATGTATGTATGTATGTATGTATGTACATAAGGCTGAAGTTTACATTGACCACCATTGACACACAGTGGACCACACACAAGAACGCTATTGATGAAGGTAAAGGCCTTCGAAAACAACATGTTGTTCCGTTCTACTTCCTCAAAATACGAACTCTGACCTAATTAAATCAAACAACGAAGAAGAAAAAAAAACATTTAATTTGAAGATAAAAAAAATATTCCAGCAATTTACGGAAATACTACATCTTTGCAATTCAATGATATCGCTTAGTGAATACTTAAGTATACTTATTTAATCTCGCGTCCACTACCGACCGTATTAATAGAATTTTTCTAAGTAAATAATTTTATTTGAAATCGAAGTGTAGAAAAATTGTTGTAACAAATATTTATGCAATAGAGAATTTATAATAATAGCACTAGAAAACATAAGAAATATTTGTTACGTGGGGCTGTAGGTTAAGTTAAGATAAAATATAAATGAGACATTTTTTAAATTTTAATTGAACTAGAATGAATTTTTAATCAGGCTTAAGTTAAGTATTTTCAATTCTTATCGAATGAAATAATTAATGTGAGTTGCTAAAGAAGAGCAGAAAAATTAAACTAGATTTTATTAGCTGGGGGGAAATAGCGATATTTTTCTGTGCAGCCACACAATTCATCAGCACTCATGTCTAACTACTTGGGTAGAGATTGTCATTAACAGCAGCTATTTAACGTAAATTTTTAATGAAATGGAATATGAGAAATGATAATGACGAAATGATGATAAAATGATAAATATCCTACACAATCGTGCGACTTTTGAGAAAATACAACCACCCTGGTATCATGGAGTCTATGAAAATTTTCAAAAGACAATAACAGGCGTTGGCTGAAGTAGTTAGCACGCTGACTACGAAAACGAAGGTCCTGGGTTCGAGCCCGGTATCAGGCAGTCATCAAATAACAACACCACGCATTTTTCTGATGTACATTAGTGTCCCTTTGCATCAGTTGTTGTAGAAAAGTACATGTGATGAAGGCATAGTCACTGGTCACTGAATTATACCAACTTCAGCAGATACTAATCCTAATGTAACATGAGAGCGCCCTCCTTCGTTGTGTAGCAGAATCATCGGCGAAGTAAAATAACCAATAAAATGGCTACTAATCACAGCTTCAAAAATGTAATACGCCTCATTCAACACCAGAGGCGCTGCAACAGTGCATTATTAAAAAACGTGCAAAAAGCAGAGTTGTAAAAGAATGAAGCTTTCCTCTAGCTCTTCCTTCACCACCTGTCTTCCCTATCACTATCCCTTTCCTAAAGAAGGTAACACCTTCATTCATTGCCTAAATGTTACTTCTCTTTAAAAAAAAAAAAAAAACATCAGGGATCTAATTGTAGCTTTCGATAACGAGCTGATTCGATCACGTTTTTTCAGTTTGAGATTATGGCATCCGATATCGAACCGTATTATTATATTGTTAAATAGTGAATGCTATTATTTCAAACTGAAAAAAGGTGCTAGAATCAGCTCGTTATTGAAAGCGACAATT
This sequence comes from Nowickia ferox, assembly GCA_936439885.1. Taxonomy (NCBI): domain Eukaryota; kingdom Metazoa; phylum Arthropoda; class Insecta; order Diptera; family Tachinidae; genus Nowickia; species Nowickia ferox. The sequence goes on along the minus strand of OW387027.1, from coordinate 7,886,871 downwards.
AGACCCCAGATCAGGGTTGTATTTTTTCGTAAGTCGTGCGATTGTGTGGGATAGTGACTCATGTCCTTGACTAGCAAAAATATGTAGTTTATGTTGTGTTTACTATTGGATTTAATATATTACCCCATCCCTTCCTGTTTTCCTGCTAAAAAGTTATTTTTATCAGACGACCTTCCTTCCTAAGTATTCCTACATGTTTGGCCCAAGAATTTGAGGAAACGAGTGTTCAGTTGAAACATTTTAATAAACTCTAAAAGACTTCATAAAACTATGCTTCGCACACAACAACAATAGCTTTACTATGTATATAACCGATAATGCACATATTTTAAATTGACCAGAGACGGCAAGCAGCAGACAGTCGGTAAATTGTGAGAAAGTAATGATTAATATTCTTGTCATGTTAAATGTGATAATGGTTTTGTCTATTTCTTTTCCATAATTATTATTTGTAAAATGTTCTTAAGCACCTGGGTAAAAGTTCAAGAAAACTACAATAAAAAAAAAAAAAAAGAAGCGGGGAAATAATGCAACAAAAGGAAATCTTGTTATTTTTTAAAAAGAGGCACCATTTCTCATGAGAATTTTTTTAATAGTTTTAAAATAGTTTAAAATTTAATTAAATATAGCACTTATTTAAAATATAATTTTTATTTATCAATTTATACTCAGAAAAGAATTAAATGAAATTATTTTAATAAAAAAAAATACAATTAACAAAGAAAAATATATTAATTAATTAAAAAATAATGATCACTTGTACACTTGGCTTTTTGAGCATAAAAACCTCAAACAGAAACTCATTACAGTAAAAAATAAATAATTCTGTAAAAAACCAACTTCTGATAGAACATGTTCGAAAAAAAATTGTCCCATTAACAAACTGGAAGTAAAATACTCTTTCAAACAAAAATTTTTTGAAAATCTGTTGGTTAAGAAGAAGTACGTGAAATATAATATTAAATTTTAATGAGCATGCCTCCGCCCACTTTTTAAAATGCAAGTTTGTTTGTTTTCCAGAGCTCAGGGGGTGGGTTAAGTTTTGTAAAAATCGGTAAAGTACAACCACGTAAAATAAAATATTAAATTTTAATGGGCGTGCCCCGCCCATTTTTTTAATGAAAGATTGTGTCTATTTTAGAGCTTAGGGTGCGTGGTAAGTTTCGTAAAAATCGGTAAAGTAGAACCGCGTGAAATATATTTAAAAAAATAATAATGGGAGTGGCCCGCCCATTTTTTCAACTTTAAAATTGTGTGAATCAAAGGTGTTTGCTATTGTTCGCAGCAATCAAATAATCAGCATATCACAAAATCAAATAAAAAAAATTGTGGGCGTGTCCCAGCTCACTTTTTTTACAATGGCACGGAAGGCCATTTAAGAAGAAAAATTATAACTAAAAATATCCTAAATCATCAACTTTTGGACATGGTGTCTTTATACAAACAATGCACTTGCTGCTAATAGATCACTGCGTGTTCCAGTCCATCTAGCAATCTAATTATCTAACTGACTGTCCATAACATTTAGCATCATCATGCTTTAATGCTTCACAGCCATTGGAAAAGCAGAACCATACAGAGAGATAATTATGGAAAACTTTTTAAAGTAAACTTCAACTTTGTCTTTCTGAAAAGAAATCTTTAGAAATCTTCTAGATTCGAAGCGCTTGTTTCTTACAAATTCTGTGTGAAATGCTGACGCTGCGAGATGAGCATTAAAATGATTAATAATTATGAAATGTGTTTTTTTTCTCATTCTTTTCTTTTTCAACTTCAATTAACTGCATATATTTAATTTTATTAAAGGTTTAGATTTGATTGGCACATTACAGTTTAATGATAGGTTGAGCAAAGGCTTTTGAATTAGTAAAAAAAGTGAGATTAAGAAAATAATTTTTAATGAAAGTTTTCTAAATGAATTAACGGATTTTTCTTTATATGAAAGTAAAAAAGCTTTTAAGTAAAATCTGCTGAATCTCGAGTATTTTTAAATAAACATTTAAAAGGTCTTAAGTAAAATCGAATTTCGAATATCTTCTACGTCATGGTCTTACTTAAAAGGGAGAACGATGGAATGAACATTTTAACTTTCTAGTTATTCCCCGTATGAATGTTTTGTGTAACTTTCGAAACAAAAGGGAAAAATTTACCTATAAAAACACCTTCAATGGTAATTCCGGATAGGGACTATTGTGACAAATCCGATAAGCTATATGAGGATAAAAAATGGGGGAAGGCACAGGGGCTGGTGTCTACTAAAATTGGGAACGAACATTTGTAGTTCTCTCAGACTGCCGAATAAATGCAGCGTCTTCCAGGCTGAGATCTTGGCGATCCTCAGGGCCACGCATAGCTGCTGGCTAGGAATGTAGCTGAAGGTGAGAAGGTAACCTTCTATGTCAACAGCCAGGCAGCGCTAAAAGCTTTGAAGGGTTATGTTGTCAAATCGAAACTTGTTAGTGACTGTAGGAAGGCCCTCAACTTGCTTATGGATAAATATAGTGTCAGACTATGTTGGGTTCCTGGCCACAGCAGTGTTGAGGGAAATGAAATTGCCGCTGAACTGGCAAAAATAGGGTCAGCATTAGATGAAGGAATGACAGACAGGTCAGTGAAATTACCGATAGGTCATTACTATAGGGAACTCAGTAATTGGGTAGAAAGCAGGACCAACAGAAACCATTGAACATATTATCTGTCAATGCCTGAAGCTGCTAAGTCATAGACTTAGATGGCTGAGCAGACGTTTCCATGAAAGCATTACTGATGTGGGGAAGTGTAAAGTAGAGGACATCAGGGGCTTCATCATGGGAATTCGGTGGCTCAAGGACGGGTAATAGGGTCACTTCTGGCAACAAATGGGGGATAAATATTACTTTTTTTGGGCAACAGAAGGGTATCACAATGGACCCAATTGGGTCTCCGAGTGGAGGTGGGGTATAGCACCACCCTTCCTAATTTAACCTAACCTGCTTCTTGACCTCAAATTTGCAACAACAAAAAAAAAAAAAAAAAGAAAAAACTGAAAAAACTGAACCGACACATTTTTTGCAAACAACAACAAAATTTTAAAATTTGTTTTTGTTTTGAATGTAAGTGTTCGACGAGACGAACCATTGGTGACATCGTGGGATAGCTACTATTACTACGTTTATACACGCACTATTTGCAAATAAAAATAATGCATAAAAACTTGGTAGCACTTCTATAGACTTGTTACTTATGTTTACAAAAAAATTGTGTAAATGTATAAAACAACAAATAATAATTTGTTTTTATTGCCATAATTTACTTCTATCAATGTTTTTTTGTGCAATATTAATCAATTTATTGCTTTTTATTAGCAAACATTTGTAAGTGTGGCAACCTCAAGCATTTTATTTGCAAATAGCGCGTTAAACGTGAATAGTTTTTTGAATTAGTAAGTCGCAATAAAAACAATAACATGGCAACAATTTACAGTTTTATTTGCAAATAAGCTGTGCGTATAAACGTACTATATGTCGCTTAAGCTTCTTTGAGGGTTATGTTGTGCATACTTTTGGGAACGGCGCCGTAAGATATGTGAAGTTTTTGTGCAAGAAATCTAAATCAAAACCTTCCTTCCTTATGAACTGGAAAATTACCATGTTAAAAATTTTGTGGCCGATTTGCATAATTGACAAGAAAGTGCAGTACTGCACAATATTGTAAATTATTTACAAGAAAATTTTATCCCCAGATTTTATTTTAAAAAATATACATATATTTTTTTTTGTCTCTATAGTATTTTTTGTCATTTACACATTTTTTTTTTGTTTGTTTTAAGAAGTTTTTGTTGCTTAAATTGGTTTTCTTCAATTAACAATTGTAATTAAAATGGGCATTATGACGTAAATTCTAGTTATGGCCGGAGAAAAACTTTGCTGAAGCAAACGCTGAAGATAAAAAGATATACCAAATTTGGAAGATATTGTATTGGCTTTTTAAGCAAAAAAAAAAAAAAAGTTTGCCACCAGTATGTACGTGGTTTTTATTAATTCTCAATGAATATTTATTTGTCTGCCATATTTGTTCGTTGGCCACATTAAATTATATAAAATTGAGTTCTCAATAGGCAGCCAAAAGCATTATGAAGTTGCTATTTTATTATTTAAAAATACAATTAATATTTTAAGGGCCATTTTCACAACGATACAAAAGTAAGCTTTAAGAATTTAAAACCAGTGTTTTGTATTGAAATACTAGTTTTAAAACTTTTAAAGTATACTTTTATTCGTTGCGAAAATGGCCCTAAGTATTTTTTGTTTGTTTGTTATTCAGCTCAATTCTGCATAAAAATTCCTCGTAAGTTTTTTTTAATATTTCTTGTTCCCCTATTTAAAAAAAAATCATTAGTAAACCTTCAGATAAAACAATTGGAAGCAAACTGGTAGACTTCCAAGGCGAATTCAGTATTAGGTGACCTTATCACTACAACAATACAACTACACAAAACACAACATGTAGTTTGCTATGCTACAAAACCAATCTGTCAGAAGATTTCTAAACAAATGTTGACATTTTCGTTCCAATTGCTTAATTTGGCATCAACAGCTGATAATCAGCAGGGCGGAAAAGGTCACCTGATACTGAATTCGCCTAGACTTCGAAATTCTCTCTCTCTCTCTCTCTTTAATTCTCTTGGCATCTGATTAGAATGGGAGGATTTTATACTGGGAAAAAATTAATTCCTTGGGAGTTATTTACCGGGAAATATTTAAAATAAAACTGATTAATTTCTAAGCAAGTTTAAAAAAATATCAGGAAAACATTTTTTAAGTCTTAGGAGCAACTTTCAGCCAAAAAATTTAGAGCATTTACTTCAACAGAGTCATAACTCCCAAAAAATCTTGTTTGGCAGAACACGAGTTGAAAGTTTTGATTTTACTAACTTAATAAAAAAAATAAATTTTATTCTTCTCTCAAGAGTTGAGTAGGCAAGATATTTGTATGAAGTTTTAAACAATATGAAAAAAGATATGACGATTAATTCTGCATTATTAACTCCAAAATCACGTTTTCTGACTTATGACTCTATGGCAGCAAAAGCTCGATTTGTATATTATAAGCTTTTGATTTTAACGCTTCAATTTTCTCTGCATTATGCGAGTAAGGGAATATGTATTTATGCACATACTATATAGAATTCACTCTTGACCTGGTTACAACAAAAAGAGAAAAAAAAACATATATTTGCTCCTCCCGTAATAAGAAAAAACCTTTTCTTTATATCTCCAATTCCATTTCAATAAACATTATTTAAAAGAAATTTACTTTAATTTCAGTAAAAGTAAACTTTTTACTGCCGTTAAGACATGAAATAAGAATACGTATTTAAAAGTAAAATTAAATAGAATGAATGTGTTAGAAAAGCACAATTTTTACAACATTTACAACAAGTACACACACACACACACACTATAGCATAAAAAACACATAAAAAAATTTAAACCTCAGTAATCAGGGTTTAACAATCTGCCATAAAATGTGGAAATATGTACAGTCGCAGAGGAAAGTCTGCATACCCCCTTGAAAAGTGAGGCTGGGAGTTTTTTGTGAACAATGCAGCATTAAAATATATTCCAAACAAACCAGTCTAGCAACAAATAATAAATTTTGACAAAAAAAAATTTTATTTCAAAAATATTTATTAACAAAGACAAATAAAATTCATTTTTCAAACACAAAAAAGTCTACATACTGTGCACAATATATTTATCTTAGGTAAAATTAAATTAAAAAACCAACAAAATTAATACTTTGTGGGCCCTCCTCGGTTTTGCAGAACAGCATTTAATCTATTTTTCATAGAATTTACCAATGCTTTTGTGTAATTATTGGAAATTAAATTCCATTCTTCAAGTAAAGCGTTTTTAAGATCTTGTTTATTTTTAATTGTTCTTTTTCTAACGCGCCGGTCTAATTCGTCCCATAAATTCTCTATGGTGTTCAAATCCGGTGACTGGGGTGGCGAATTAAGTTGATGAGGCACGTTGTAGAGTAGCCATTCTTTAACAACACCAGCGGTATGCTTTGGGTCGTTATCTTGCTGAAAGTACCATCCTTCTGTAAGACCCAATTTACTGGCAGATTGCTTCAGATTATTTTTGAGAATATTCAAGTACATCATGCGATCCATATTAATATCGATAAATGTTAAATTACCCACTCCAGCCGCTGACATGCAACCCCATACCATAATAGAGCTTCCGCCGTGTTTCACTGTAGGAAGCAAGTTTTTGGGCAACAATGCTTCATTATTTCGACGCCATACTTTTTGCTTTCCATCATAACCAAACAAGTTGAACTTGCTTTCGTCACTGAATAAAACATTATCCCAAAAAGCTTCATTTGCATCAATGTATTTCTTAGCAAATTCGACTCGTTTTTGCATATCTACTTTACTAATGAACGGCTTCTTTCGAGGTACACGGCTGTGAATTCCATTGCTTCTCAATAAATGTCTCACTGTTTCTGGGTGAACTGAAGCAATATCCCGTGTTTTCAAAGAGTTTGCAATTTCTATTGCAGTAATTTTAGAATTTTCTTGGACATGAAGCAAAATATTGCGCTTTGCACGTGGAGTCAGTTTAGGTGGACGACCACTCCTTGGTATATTTTCTACACTATTTGTTTGATTATATTTCCGAATTATTGTCTGGATGCTTGATTTTGGATGGCCTACTAGTTTCCAATCTCTCTTAAAAGATTTCTTTTCTTTATGGTACTTTACAATAAACTCACGCACTTTAACACAAATTTCTTTGCCCATTTTGGTTAAATGAACACAACTACAATATTCACATTGATAACGGTGGTAGCACTGTTTCAGTACAGAGTTCCATTTTGCATACTCCACTACAAAGCCGTATGTAGACTTTTTTGTGTTTGGAAAATGAATTTTATTTGTCTTTGTTAATAAATATTTTTGGAATAAAAATTTTTTGTCAAAATTTATTATTTGTTGCTAGACTGGTTTGTTTGGAATATATTTTAATGCTGCATTGTTCACAAAAAACTCCCAGCCTCACTTTTCAAGGGGGTATGCAGACTTTCCTGTGCGACTGTATGTCTTCAAAATATTGTGAAGCTCTGACAGCTGAAAGTTGCTACTAAATCATGATAACGAACTACTACTCTACTCTACTCGTAATCATAATCATCCTCATCACCATCATCATCATCACCGTCATTAGTAACAACACTTGTGTTCTGCCGCAGCAGTAGCAAACTGATGTTGCTGATAATAAAGATTCCACAATGAAACCATCTAAGCGTTAAAAATCTTAAATTATGCAGCAATTAAGTAGTTTTTCAAATACTCATGCAAGTATTTAACAATATGAAATTTTATAGAATGTAATTCTTATTATTTTGTGCTCGCTCTCGCATTAAAGAATGTAAAGATCGCCCTTTAAAAAGAAGCCCATAATTTATATTGTTGTACTATTGATTCAATTTATGTTAAACTATAAAAAAAAATATTCTTCCTTTCTACAATGGAATTTCAATTTAAAAGGAATATTTTAACCTGATTTAAAATACTTTCACATACGAGTAAACCAAAAGCAAATGTATGTACATGTGTATGTACGTTTGCAGGACATATAATACAAAGCAACAAGGACACACCTTGATTTATATTACAAGCCAACAAATTGCCAAGTAATCGTGTTTAAATAACAACAAAGAAAAGAAAAAATAAATAAAGAAATAAAAGCAAAAGTTATAGAATTTCTATTCTATTCTTTTTAAATTTCCCCCAAAATGCAAAAAACACTATTTCAGTTATTTGACCTGATTTAGATTTGACCTCATTTTGGGACAATTGTAATATGTATTATTGTATTTTTTTTTTGTCAATTTTAAGTTTTATCGAATTCTTTATTTTTATTTATTTTTTCTTACAAAAATGATGAGCGTTGTACTTGAACAAGTCTCGTGTTTAAAGTGCTTGAGATATTGTAATTAATTAAAAAAAACAAAATATATTAAAACTTTATGTTTGTTAGCTTAGTGTAATTTTTTTTATAAAAGCTTATAGATCTAAATATATATAAATGTAAAGAAAAAAGCACTTCAAAAATATTGAAGTGTTTTAAAGTTGATGTAAGACAGAGTAGAGAAAAAGAAATTAATTCGATTATGGTTAGAGAACCTGCCATAATGATAAGCGCAACACACTTCAATAAAAAGTTTGTTAAAAAAAGGAACTTGCAACAGCATCAAGATTTTTAAGCTGGTGTATAAATACTTATAGCTCTCCCTGTCTCCCACACTAAGAGGAAATTTATAGCTACATATCTTAGTTCTTAAGGGAAGGTCCCTTTAACTACACTGATATAATAGTATGCAGTTTCAAATATCTTAACGACCTTTCCCTAAATAACAACGTGTTACGGCTGATTCTGGTACAGGTGAAAATAAAAATATTCATATATCGGCGTTTGAAAAGGTTAAGTTAAAATATTATTTAAAAAATTAATTATTTAAATTTACGGCCTGGCCCACGATGTCGACAAGAAAGTTTCTTTCGCTTACTTACATTGAAAACAAAAACAAAATAAGAGAATTTGTTTTTGTGAAAGAAACTTTCTTGTCGACATCGTGGGCCAGGCTGTTAATTTAATTTAATTTGATTTATTTTGATTTATTTTAATTAAATTTTATTTAATTTAATTAAATTTATTTTAATTAAATTTAATTTAATTTGATTTGATAAAAAAATAAGGCCCTTTATTTTATATATGTACATAGTTTATTTTTTTTTTAATTTTATTTTTTTTTATTTTTTTTTTTATTTTTTTTAAATTTTTTTTTTATTTTTTATTTTTTTTTTATTTTTTTATTTATTTTTTTTATTTAATTTTATTTGGTTTTATTTGGTTTTATTTGCACTTTACTAAATTTATCTTATTTACATTATTTTCATTTATTTTGCTTTTATTTTAATTTTGTTTGTTTTGTTTTCTTTTATTTAACGTTATTTGTTTTATATTATTTTATTTATTTATTTATTTATTTAAGAAATACTTTACAAAGTAAATTTGCAAAGTATTGTTTATATTATTTTATTGTTTTTTTTTTGTTTTATATTTTTTTATTTTAATAATTTTTTTCATAATTTTTTCGCGCTTTGGCGATATTTTTATTTTTTGTGTTATGCTTTTGCATATCTGAAAGAAAACATTCAGGTATGTGGTTTTATAAAAAAGTTATTGTTTAAAAATACTTAATAAAAAGATTATAAGTTTATGACATTTGTTCTTAACTGGACTCGTGTAAAGTTTGCTTAAAATATTTTTGGCTTAGATGGCTCGCTGCTTGCAGCTCACATGGAAGTCGTTGTAAATTTTATATATTTTTGCCACAACTAATTTTTAAGTTTTATGTGGTGCATTAAACAAAATATAGTCGTGTACGTGTATGTGTATGCATATCTAAGTATGTACGTATGCAGTAAGTGTTTCTTAGCCACGTTATCTATGGCTTTTCGATGTTGCACATTAACCAAACTTGCAGTTGAAGCAACTGCTGTTTGCTGCGCTTTCTGATAATGCATCATGTGGTAAATAGAACAACAACTACTATAGAGATGATAGACGAACAAACAAAAATAAGTAATGATGTTTTGGGGATGCAGATGGAAAATGGAAATAAATTTCAAAATCAAAATACGAATTTTCACTTATTTCGCTTATAAAAAGCGAAGACTAACAACTAAAAACAAAAATGCTCAATAATTTGTAGAGCGATAATTAAAAGTGTATGAAAACGCTGCTGAGGAAATAGAAACGAAAACTGCTAACAATTTCATTATTTTATGAAAAAAAAAATATCAACAAACTTTTTTCTATTTCAAATATTTTTTTTTATAATTATTATTAAAAACAATGGCAATTTTTGTTGCTGGAATAAAATATGATAACAAAAACTTTTGTTTTATCACTTAAACACAAAAGGCAAAGCCAAAGTAAGTGTGTGGAAACAATTTTAATGACGATAATTTATAAGTTGCAAATTAAAAAATATAATTCATAAACAGTGAGTGAAAAAGTATTTATCCGGCGTTAAACTATATAAACTTTTGCTTCTAAATAATTTAGACATTTTTAAACCACTTAAATTATTTACAAATAAATACAAATATGCCGCCCTTTTGTAGACTTTAATTAGAGCAGCCTAAAAATATGCAACATAATATAATTCACTTCTAATTTTGTTATTATGCGAACGAGCACATTTTCGTTTTTTTTTTGTTAATTGTTTTAAAATTAAATATGTTTCAAATACACGTTTTATTTTCCCGAAAAAAAAATGCTTCGCTTTAATGCTTCCATTTAATTTATATCTTTTGTAACAATTCTTTATTTTCTCTTGAAAAAGTTTCGTTTTTAACAGCAAACTTACTGCTCCACAGGACAAATGTTACCCATTTAAAAATGTTTTCCTTTTCTATAAAACTTAAGTATGCTTCCAATTTTTTTTAGCCTAAGTTGCGTATTCACCGACATTTTCTTTTTTTTTTAATATGTAGTAATTAAAAGGAAATTAAAAGTTTGTTTAGCACAACAATGTTGTGTGTATAAAAGCTTTTAAAACAAGATATAGTTTGTCTACCTACAGGTTTGACAAAAAAAAAAAAGAATTAATTTTAAACACCGGCAAGAACTTTAGGTTTGTGTGAAAATAGGACAGGGAAACGACACAAGGCGCTGCTCTCTTGATGCTTTTAAATGGTTTACTTATGTGCATATACATACATATGTACTCATACATACATGTATGTATTTATGTTCCTTTTTCCATGGGGGCCACTTAAATACATACACTCAGAAAAATCACTTAACAAACAAAATAAAAATTTTAAAATTTTACATACGAAAACTATTACATAAAATCGTTTGAAATGTTTTGCCCATGATATTGCTAGCATAGAGTTTTGTTTGTTTGTTTGAAAGTAGGAAATTTTTCGAAAAAAAAATTTTAATACGAATTGCCTTGAATCTAAAATTGTGAACTTTTTCCAAAGTTGATTTAGAAAAAAATTAGGAAAACTTGGATTGAGAACTTTTTGAAAAGCTTTGAAATTGTATATGCAGACAATTATATATAGAAACTTGAAATTTTCAAAATTAGTGTATTTTTATGCAGACCACAACAATTAAAACTGAAATTTAAAAATTCAAAAATAATGGATATTCTCTCAGTTAATGTAATTTTGACAACTTGATGTATCTTTGAAACCGTAAGAGGAGGCAAACTCTTGATATTTAAAAAAAATTGCCAAAACGAAAAAATCGCCAAAAACCGAAAAAAATCTCCAAAACAAAATAAAAGCCAAAACAGAAAAACGCCAAAAACAAAAAAAGCCATAACTAAAAAATCGCTAAAATTAGTAATAAATCGCCAAAGGAAAAAAATCGCCGAAAACGAAAAAACGACAAAAATAAAAATAACACCAAAAACCGAAATAAAATACCAAAAATGAAAAAAACGCCAAAACTTGAAAAAATCGCTAAATTTAATAATAAATCGCCAGAAACCGAAAAAATCGCCAAAAATTAAAAAAAAAAAAACAAAACTAAAAATAACGCCAAGAAACGAAAAAAAATCCCAAAAACGAAAAAAAGCGCCAAAACTAAGAAAATGCGCGAAAACTAAAAAAAAAATCACAAAAACCTAAAAAAATTTACTGCGTACTTAATTTTTTTTAAATGTCTACATATATATTCCATTATATAATATAATATAATGGAATATCTATATTATATTCTAAAGTTCCTATAGTATTACATATCGCTGTTAACAAGTAGAAAGGCCCTAACTCGTATTTTCACGAAATTGAGTTTTTCAGTGATTTTTATTTTTAATATTTTATACCATAATTAGTTGCACAATAAACCAATAAATGAAACACTGCCAATGTCCAACTATTCTAGAAAGTTTCTATAAGAAGCACTTTTCTGGGTGAAATGTTCTAGAAAATATTCGGTATATCAAATCCAAGACTTATACAAATTTAAAATTATTTTGGAGATATTTAAAGTGAAATTTAAATTATTTAAGATAATAATTTATTGAAAATATATTTTCATGCCGACCATCATACTTAGCAAGTAAATTAAAAAAAGATCAAGTCGTCAATTATATATGTATGTGCATACATATAAAGATGTGCTAGACTGCACGCTTTTTCATGTGATTCTAAATCATGACTGTGCTTGTCAGGCTTGTGTTTGCTGTTTGGTCAATGATAATATGAAAGTATAGGTCGTATGACAGCTGCAAAGAAATCTCCTACACGTGTAATACTCGTACTCTCACAAATACACCTCGTCACAAAAATGTATTGCACTCGAACTGTCTATTATTATCTTTTTATCTTCTCCTATAAAGTTACAGTTATTTGAATTAGGGCCTTTCTACTTGTTAACAGCGATATGTATGTAGTGTCCGTTCAGGGTCCTTCGTGTGCGAGTCAAAGTCGCACTTTACTGAATTTATATTAATTAAATAAGAACACATGAGAATTTTTGACAGTTAGACAACGCTTAACGCGATAATTTAAGTTTGACTTTTGGCACGTCAAGCGTTTTTTATCTGTCAAAAATGATCATGCTCATACAAAATGTATGAAGCAAACCTTAATAGCTCTGCAGCAAAGCTTTGCAAATTGGAAAAATTTATGTTGACAGCGCGTTAAGTAGTGAAGTTGACTGCTAAAGAACTGATTAGAGTAGGAAACGCTACGCTTGACGCGCGCTGGTTTAGTCCATATTTACACTATGCAAGTCTTATTGCTAAGCTGATTAGTTTGTTAGGAAAGAGAGACGAGGGGAAAAGAAACTTTACTGTTCTCCTCATCTCTCTATCCATCAAACTAATCAGCTTAGCAATAACACTTGCATAGTGTAAATATGGACTTAGGTTGGTCTGCAAGGTGTTTCTTTTTTATAAAAAAGAACAACTTAAGCGTGATTATTTATATATTGTAATATTGAAGGAACATAAAATTTCATCGAAGCAAATGAAGAGCTCATGTAATGTTCAATACACAAAATTTACTTTAAAGTGGAAATATAGCTAATTTGTTTTGGTAGAAAATTGCTCTGAGTGTAGCAAGTCAAATAATTTATTTTGTCTTAACTTTTAATAAGACACTTTATTTAGCATTACCATCAAAATGAGGACAATTTCCAAAGATGGTGCCTGTTGTACGAGTAATTTTATTCTCTCTTTAATAGAGGGTTGGGCACAACAAACTCACCCACCCCATGGGATATTTGGTGATATCAACAGAGCAAAAATTAACCAACACACTAACAACAACAATTCATAACACAAATGTGACCTGTTCCACGAAAAGGGACCTCTGCGCCGAAAATTTTTTTTTTACTTTTTAAGTGATTTTTATAGGAAAAAAACGCTCTTTCAAATGCCGCAAACCGCAAGTTTCTATGTTTTCGGCGCAGAGGTCCCTTTTCGTGGAGCAGGTCACAAATGCGTGTCAAATATCAAGAAAATTTAACACACACAAAAAATTAATGTTGTTAAGCTTTTTTGCAAACTTGATTAGTGTCATTACCAGAAACTTTTGAAAAAGTTTGTAAAAAAATTAACTGAAAAGCCCCCATTTTATTAAACGGAGTGCATGCAAAACAAAATATGTACATACATAGTTACGGAAGTATCTATCGAGTTCAAATATTTTTACAGTTTGTTTTGAATTTCTTTTCTTTTTTTTAATTAAACTGTGAAAAAATATTTATTTAAGCCACTAGAAGTTACAAAAATTTATTTGAAAATATTTCAACAACATCTCTTGCTGACCATTTTATGATAAAATATTTTACGAGTTTAATTTCTCATTTCCATTTGTTGAAGAACAAAACCAACAAAATGGCAAATATGAGAAAATGTGTACTTAGTTAGTGGAATGAAATGCACATTTGAATTTGAACGCCCTTGAACCAAAAAAGTGCATCCATCAACTGTGTTTTTTTTTCATGCTGTTGACTGTGCCACTTATTCATAGTAAGTACCATTTTTTGTGAAGAAAGGTGTAAGCAATCTTCGGCACGGCATGATTTTTACAATAATAAATTTGGTTTTTACACAAAAATTTACTTTTTTTTAAGTGTCATTTTGTTGAGAAGTTGCATTATGAAAAATAGAAAAAATAAATATAATTTAATGATTTTTGGCACCCCAGCCTTAAACAGTTAAGCCTTTTCAGGCTTTTTAACGCACCATAATACTTTTTTATAAAACAAATAATAATTATAAGTGTGTGTGTGTGTGTGTGTAAGTAAAAGGAAATTTGTTCAAATTTACTTTGTTTTAATGCAACGATGCCGGCCAAGTGCATTAGCAAATAAGTAAGGAACTCTAGTAGTTAAATACTGGTTGGTAAAAGTTTTCTTATTTCTAAATAAATTAATAAGGAAAGTAACGATACTTACGTCATTTTTGTAAAATTAATTTAAAACGTTTATGCTGATGTTTGTTTTCTTCTAACCGCACCAAATCCAACGAAGTTTTTCCGCTACTTTCTTTTTCGCTCTAAAAATCTGCGCTTGTTGTTGTTTATTTTTTTTTTTTTTTTTTTTGTTTTTGTTAAGGCTCAATATATACAATTTTTGTGTATAATTCAATAAAAATTTAGTAAATAAATAAAAAAGAAACTGTTTTAATAATATTGTATATTAATATTATTTGTATGTTGTTGTTGTTGTTGTTTTTGTGTTCTGTATTTCGTTGAATGAATGTGGCGAGTATAAGCAAATTTTTAGAAGAAGAAAGCCTTGTTGTATTTCAGTTTAAGTCTTTTTTTTTAAATATTTTGTAGGTTGTTGTTGGTGAGTTTGAGATGTTGTTTGAAAAAATATTTATGTACTTTAGAATTTTTCTCACAGCGTACTACGAATTTTCTAAAGTTGATGTTGTTTATATGATGAAAATAATTTGAGAGTTTCTAAACGTTATGAGATCTGAAATGAAAGCCAGAGCCAGAGCAAAATAATAAAATTAGAACACAGTTATGAAATTAATTAGATTACATTGATAAATAATAAAATTAGGAACACACCCTGCAGAAAACATGGGGTTAAGTGTCCCCAAGTCACCACTTTTGTCGACTATATTGGTGACATTGTCAACAGAGCGTCTAATAATAATGGTGTTAATGAGTAGAAAACATTTTTTCAGATGCACACAACTATGCTTCTTAATGTTTTATTGATTTATTGAAAATAAACGTAATGTCGAGCAAAATTTAAGTGTTTATAAAAATTATCTTAAGAAATAGAATTATAAGGTTAATATACATATATAAATGTATTTAATAATAATTAAAAACATAATACACAAACAGAAATAAGAAAACAAATAAAATAACAATCAATATTGTATAAAAATAGAAAATGTGAAAATTGAAGAGTTTTAAGTGAAAGGTGCTAATTATGGAAATTTTGACCCTGTGGAAGATTTTGTGCCATCAGGTAAAGATTTGTCACATTTTAAGATCCATACGTAAGTAGAGCGATGATACATCAATATCGATGTAGACTAGAGCCCCTAAAATTTACTAGTGAATCTTTGGTGCCAATGTCTCCATGTGGTCCCAAAAAAGAACTACTTAGTCAGTAGTGCTACAGTCTAGTGGTGGATTTTCAATGACAAGCTAATGTTAAATGTCAATAGGCGATTACATTGGCTAGGGTACACCTGGTCAGTAGTGCTACTGACAATGTTATTAGTAAATCACTACATTTGCACTATTCGCATTTTCTACAGGGCAGTAATGAATTTAAGCAGATTAAATTGATAATAAAGTATTATTCTGTACTCTACTCTGCCAAAAAAATAATAATAAATACTCATTTTTTAACATTCATATAAATGATCAAAGGTTTTCTATAAAATATCTACGAAGTTTGAGCTTCGTTCGAATATTTACGAATATATTAAAAAGAAACTCCAACTATAACTTTTTTAATCTAAGTTTTCGCACTACACTTTTGTTTGCATTTCCATATATAAAAATTAATTCAAGCAATCAAACTTCTGTCGAATATTGAAATTAATTTTTTTTTATATGAGAAAACTTTTTCTACACATTTACCCCCATATTTACATATAAAAAAATAAAATATAATCAGAAACAATTTCTTAGTCAGGCTTAAGTTCAGTAATTTCATATTCTTTAGAAACTCACATTAATTAATAAAAATATTTCATTCAACAAAAATTGAAATTACTGAACTTAAGCCTGACTAAGAAATTATTTCTGATTAAATTTCACTATAGTTCAACTAAAAATTTAAAATTGTCTCGCTTAAAATAAAATATATTTGAAATCCATTTTAAGAAAATTTTGTGTGAAAAATTTGAAATAAAATACATTTCAAACTCATTTTAAATTTTATGAATATGGGGGTTCAGTCAATAGTTTGAAAACTAAAGTAAGTCCATCCATATGTGGTTCGAACAAAGTAGAAAATATTTTGTTTTTCACTTGAAGTTTTTTTGTGATACTTTTTGTTATCAAACCGTAAAACTAATATTTATATGTTCGTTTATTTGCGTTTTAAGCCATTAATCGAATAAATTTGTTACCCATTTCGATGGTTCAATTAAAATTTATTTATTGCTCGAATAAAATTTATTCGATTAATCGAATAAAATTTATTTAATTATTCGAATAAAATTTATCAATTATTCGAATGAAATTTCTTCGATTACCCCAGCAAAATTTATTAAATTACTTTTCCAAATATTGCTCGATTGCTGTATTATAAACAAACCATGAAACTAATATTTACATACTCATTTACTTGCCTTTTAATCTATTATTCGAATAAGTTTGTTTATCCGTTAGTCATTCGAATAAATGCATTAATGGAAGGATTAGTCGATGGATCAAATAAAAGTTATTTACTATTTATTATACTATAAATTATATAATTATTCGAATAAAATTAAATAATTATTCGAATGAAATTTCTTTGATTATCCAAAACAGCAAAATTTATTAATTATAATTTTTAATTTGTTATCAAACCTTGAAACTAATATTTATATATTCATTTATTTGCATTTTAGTCATTCGAATAAATGCACTAAAACTTATCCGATGGTTCAAATAAAATTTATTTTTTACTCGAATAAATATTATACGATTAATCAAATAAAATATATTTAATTATGCGAATAAAATTTATTGAATTAAAATGCATATAGTGTATATATCTTTTAATTGCATTTTAATCCATTATTCGTATAAATTTTATTTACACGTTAGTGATTCGAATAAATGCATTAAAACTTATTCGATGGTGCAAATAAAATTTATTTATTAATTATTATTTGATTAATCAAATAAATTTTTTTCGAATTTTGATTCGAATAAATTTATTAACTATTCGAATGAAATTTCTTCAATTACTCGAACAAAATTTATTAATTAATTTTATAAATAAATATTGTCTGGTCATTCAGATAATTGGTTGGTTAGTCATTCAGATAATTGAACTAAAATTATTTAATTTAATCAAAAAAGACAACACTAATTAGCTCAAAAAATATTTTATTTTATTATTCGAATAAAATTTACTTCATCAAACTAAACTAATTTAAACAAAAGTCTTAGCAACTTTTTTAGCTGCAAATTAATATAACTTTTCCCAAATATTTAAAACCCTTTTGCCATTTTTAAATAAAGAATATTTTATATTCTTGTCGCAAAGTCAATAAACCTTGGTAGAGAAGTGCAATTACATGCAAACATATGAGGAAATATGTATATTCGTATATAAGATGTACAACACTACGTTGTTGGTGTGTATACATGTTTGTGGCCAAACAAAATGTGTTATAAAATGTGTTTTAATAAAAAAAAAACTAAAAATAACAATTTCTCTTCATAGCCTGACACTTGAGTTTTAAAATCTACTTACATATTTGGCCAAAATAGAATTGATTGAAATAAGTATTTTATTTTTCTTCTTTTTTCCAAGTTTCTGTTTTTCCTGCTTTCAACACAATTTTACGTTTTCAATTTTTTTTCCTTCCATTTTGCACGTTGCATGCATGTTGTTCGGATTTTGTTTCTTTCCCTACAGTTCTTTATTTTATAGTTCTTTGCCAATGCAATTCAATATTGTTTTTTCTTCCTCTTCTTAGTTCATACAACTTCTATTATTTGAACTTAAATAATGTGACATGAAATGGGAATTTCACTCGTATGTAGATATATTTATTCATGTACGGAAATATGTTTATATACCACTAGTAATGTCTATAATATGTTTATTCAAGGGTGTCCAGATAATATTGATATTATCTGGCGAAAACTAAGGCAATCGTTGACGAACGAAATTTAAGAATATACTCCTTTAAACTATGTACTATGTTTCCACAACAAGCATTATATGAAAACCAATAATTTTTTGGAGTAATTTTCTTACAAAATTTTCTAGAAGCGTCGCCTGCTTGACTTGTGGAAACAGGGATGCCGTAGGTGAAAAGGAATCCTATTGTTTTCACTACGATGTCCGTCTGTTTCGAGAACCGTAAGAGCTAAGAACCTGAAATTTTTACAGAATATGTAAAACTTTGGCCGCTAGAACAACAAATATACGACAGGTAAAATTTATAGGGTGTTCTAAAGCAAGCAACGAAAAATGTTGAAATACTAATGGAATGTACCATGATACAATTATACAAGGTATTTACTTGCACAACTACAACAAAATTGCAACACCAAGAAACACACGCATTTTGTTGGTAGAAACAAACAGAATTTAGCCAAAAACAGATGTCTTTTGTTGTTAAAAATAACAATTACAGGGTAACTAAAGTACAATTGCAGACGCGGCATTCATGAATGATTATAGTCATTCAGTGTTGCCAATATGTGTGTAATATACAGAGTGTGTAATTTCTACTCACATGTGTAGGCCTATAATTAGATTCATGTATAATCTGTGTATAATTCTACTTTGACTTATATTTTTGTTTAATTTTGTTTTAATTTTAACCTACACAAAGGATGTGTAGTGTAATTTTCTTCAATGTGTAATTGGAAACACAGCCACATGCAAATTCATTGGCAACACTGTAATCATTTTATTCACACACATACACTAACATTTTTGCGGCTTGTAAACAAAGTTTGACAAGTTTCTGCATTGTATACATTAACAGGCTGGGCTTGTGCAAGTACCTTGTATAATTGTGTCATGGAATGTACAGACAATTATATATAGACACTTGAAATTTTCAAAGTTAGTGTATTTTTATACAGACTACACCATTTTTTTTTTCATATATATTATTATTTTTTATATATTATGCATCAATTAACATCGAAATTTCAAAAATCAAAACTAGAGGGTATTCTAGAAGTTAATGTTATTTTGACTGTGTAATTTTGGCAACTTGCTGTATCTTGGAAACCGCAAAGCCTAGATCACACTATCGGGACAATGCACCGATTTTCGTTGGCTCACTGAAATCAAGTCAACTTATTGAAATATAAGTACATAGTTGAACCCCACTGCATTGGTAATAAAGCCAACTAGACTTATTCCAGAATTAAACTCATTCAGAATTCATTTGAATGAATTCAAAATCAATTCAATTCAATCGAATTGATAATGAATTGCAATTCACTTTAACAAATTCATTTTATTTCTGCCTAATTCGTTTGAAGTGTTGCAAATTTCATTCCATTCTTTCTTCTTGTGAAAAGAATTAATTCAAAATTTAGCTAATTTGTAACGTATTAAAATCAAAAAAGAAGGATTCATTTACAGCTGTGGTATGGAAATCTTTGTGTGCGAGTCAAAGTCGCACCTTACTGAATTTATTATAGGCCGGGCTCACGATGTCGACAAGAAATTTTCTTTCGCTTATTTATATTGAAAGAAAATTTCTTGTCGACATCGTGAGCCAGGCAGTATACTTATCTGTATTTCATTTTTTATTTCTTGGGAACAAGATGCTTTATGTCGTTCAGTACAACAGCAGTTTGATAACTCTGTCTTTCTGTATAAAATAATTTTGTTCCGCAAACAACCACGATTAAAATGATTCGGAAACCTAAAATAACTTACATAAGTGTCACCATTTTGAGAAAATCTCATGCAATAAGTTTTAGACCAAATTATTTTGTCAAAAGAGTATTTGAAGAAAGAGATGGCGGTTTTACTTTTCGGCAAACCCTTTCTTCAGTCTCTAGCATATTATGCTTATATAGGGTGTTTTTTATTGAGGCGGCCATTTTGTCAGCTGTCAAGTGATTAATATTTAGTTTGGTTTGCCATTTCATCATGAACAGGTTGACAAAAGAACAACGCTTGCAAATCGTGCAAATTTATTTCGAAAATAATGGTTCAGTTCGCGAAGTTTACCGCAAGCTCCGTCCATTTTATGGTCGACATAATCGTCCATCAGAGCAATTAATTCGGTTAACCATGGATCGTTTTCGCACTACGTTTACTCTATGTGATAATACGCATCCGCAGAGACGTCGAACAGTGCGCACCGAAGAAACAATTGCCGCTGTAGAGCAAAGTGTTGAAGAGGACCCGAATGAATCGATTCGCCACCGTGCACAGCAATAACCGACTATTTTGTTCCCGAATTGGATGGCATGAATGTGGATGAGTTGTGGTTCCAACAAGACGGCGCTACATGCCACACAGCGCACGTCACAATCGATTTATTGAAGGAAACATTCGATGAGCGCATAATTTCGCGGAATGGACCTGTCAATTGGCCACCAAGATCGTGTGATTTGACACCATTGGATTATTTTCTTTGGGGATATGTGAAGTCGCTCGTCTACGCCAACAAACCAGAAACGTTAGGGGACTTGGAAGCCAACATTCGTGGCGTTATTGCCAACATACGGCCCGATATGCTCGAAAAAGTGGTTGAAAATTGGACCTGTAGAATTGGCTTTATTCGAGCCAGCCGCGGCGGCCACATGCCCGAAATCATATTTAAACGTTAATGGCATAAAATTATCCTTCCAATAAATCCAAATTTATGGACATTAAAACGATTTTCTTGTGTTTTATTTCAATTCGAAGTTCTATACCTCTAAAAAAACACCCTATATCTTCATATACATATATTTAGCTTACCAACATACTAGACATGTTAGTGTTAAAAAAAAAAAAGAGTTAAACTGAACTTAAGGTAAAATGAGAATTTGTTTCCTGAAGCCAGACATATGTATGTTTTACGTACAAATGTGAAAAAGTTTTTTTTTTCTTTTAATAAATATTGTAATACTAACTTATATATGTACATATACGAATACACATGCACAAGTGCATATATGTATGTATGTATGTATGTTCATGTAAATGGAGTAAATGGAATGTTTGATAAATGTATTTTCCCACTAAATGTATTTGGCTTTTTTATTTTAGGCAATAACACACAAGGGAAATAGTTTAAAAATGAAATTACATTCCTGCTAAATGTTTGACCGATTAATAAATAAATGTCGGCTGCATTTTTTTTTATTTAAAAAACGTGTGATATAGTAAAGAAAATTAGAACTGAAAAATTTGGTATTAAATCGAATAAATAGTAAAATTAAAAGCATCATTAAAAAAAATAATAAACGAAAAGTGAGTAGTATACCATTCGATATCGAGTAAATTTTCATACAAATTCAATTTAATTCGATCGCTATCGATTCGATCGATATAAAAAAAGCGATTAATATTTTACGTGTCAAATTTTTCACCCGAAATAATCAATGTTGCTGAAAATTTTTCACAACTTCGAACAGAGTACTGGGCTTTAACCTTTGATATTTACCTATGGAAAGATATTTGAGTTTATCGAATAATTTTGACTGGCGAGTCCTTCGATAAGAAAAATTTTTAGCAAAAAATTTTTTTGTAATATTTCTTATAGATAGTATTAACTTTTAAATAAGTATAAATATGGGATTGGTATTTTTGAAAAAAAGTTTATAATTGCGTAATAATTAACACGCTTTTTTCTTTTTCAAAATTTTATTTTAAATTGCGTATAACTTTTGACTAAATTGTGCTTTTGATATCCAATTTTTTTTTCTAAATATTAAAAATTTTGTTTTAAGTCCATATAAGGGTTGCTTTTGCAAATCGGACGAGCTTTGACTCCTCCATTAGCAGAACAGTGGACCAAGGTTGGTAAAAAATATAAAATTTAAAACTTGTTTCTTGACTATTTCTTAAACTGTAAACGAAAGCGCATAGATGTAGTAGATTTTTTTTATATCAATTCTTAGACAGGAAAATTTACTTGCAAAAAATATTTTTTATCAGATGAAAACATCAGCTTGACATAGATTTGAATTTTTCATTAACCTGAGTTGGCCCACTTTGGTGTTTTGTAGCTCCGGCCGCTTTAATGATATAAAGTCCAAATTTCAAACTTAAGCGGTGTAACACCTCAAATGCTGTATGAAATTTTATAAAAATCGGACGTCCCGTTTAGAAACAGCAGAATTATTTCCATTTTTTGCCTAAATCCCCACACTGTGTGACGCTCTCTCATTACTGAGTGCGGTGCTGCCAGACTTGTGAAAAGGAAAATAAGTATGAGATTTCGAAAGGCAAATGCTCCAACGAATTCATTAGTACCGATCGTTCGATTGTATATTATTTTTTCTTTGCATTGTAATAGAGGGTAAATAAACCCCCTGGTGTTGCCAAAAATTTACTACGAATTTAGGCATTAGGGAGTTTTATGTTAATTTGAATACTTCTTTCTCACTATTATTATTATTATTGAGTGATGAAAACATTTTGTTGATATTATCGAATTTTCAACACGTTAGCTACTTTTCTAATTAAACATCAAACATTTTAAATGTTACCCTACACAATTAAATTAATAAATTTAGTTTTCTTGAAATTAAAAGCCATAAAATTTTTAATTATTTCAAGACAATTAAAACAAAAAGGTTCAAAGAATTATTCAAAAAATGTATTTGAAATAAATATATAGGGTCCGCCATCTAACGTTTTTTTTTTCAACTAGTGCTTATTTCGTGAATGGTAACACTGAGCTCATGTCTGATTTGACAGATAATTAGTTTTATCCTTCCGCTGAACGAATATGGTTGTGTATATGATTGAACAACGCTGGGAAATATTGCCTGCGATCGACTTACAGAAGATGCCGATTTTGCCAAAAAAAAATAATCTTTTCAGATGAAGCTCATTTTGATCTTGGCGGGTATGTAAACAAGCAAAATTGTCGCATTTGGGGCACAGAAAACCCTCGCGCATACATTGAAAAGCCGACGCACCCAAAACGAGTCACTGTAATTGCCCTGTTTTCAAAAAAAAAAGTTATCTGGCGGACTCTATATATTTTTCAACAACATACGAGTACATACATGCATAATTACGTATGTACTCGTATGTATGTATATATGTATGTATGTATTTCCTTTATCCCTCGGAAAATATATTTTAATGACTATTTCCAGTTAAAAGTAACCTTGAAAAAAAAGAACATAAAATGTAAATATAATAAAACAAAAACCAAGATACTTCCCCTATTGAATTGGAAATCATTGACAACTAATTTAACTATAGAAAGCAAGCAGTACTCTTGTAATACAAAATAATAGGTACAAATAAAACAAACAAACAAAAGTAATGGGAATATTACCAGCAGGATTTTATGAACGTCAAAACATGTTTCCTTTGTACGTACGTACATATGTATGTTTGTACTCGTATGTGTGTGAGCATGAAAAAATTATTGATTTTCTTTAAAAATAAAATTTTAAATAATAGTGATAGAGATACGAATAGAACTATTGCATTTACAATGACACATGCACACTCGCTCGTTTTGTTAAATAAAGGTGGTGGCATAATAGACTGTTCTGTTCTGTTCTGTTTTCTGGACATTTAAACACTAGAAGGAATAGTAAGTAGTGCGTTTTCTAGACACGTGTAACACTTTGCGAAACAATCATATTTACTATGTGTAGTTTAATCGGAAAAGGGAGGAAATATGTGACATATAAATATATACAATACATAGTTAGTTACATGAAAGTGAAATTTTAAATTAAAAATTTCCGTTCGAGGAAATGTGTTTTACTTAAATATGAGAAAGCTTAATGGCAAGTATAATTCACACTAACAGCGAAAACTCAGCGGTTAGTATGACTAATCGCATTTATGTACATACATACCCTGTCGGAAATTCCGTTAACTTTAAACTAACTTTACGCTAACTATTTCGCAACTAGTACTGAATGACTCTTGGATTTCTTTTCAATGTACTCAACTGACTATTTTAACATTTGCGATGTCCTAGGCGGTCATCAATTGCCTCACTCTGCATTACTTTCAACTAACTTAAGCTTGATTTTTTTTTTAAATCACCCAGAGATGAGAATCGGAACTGGTTTTTACGATCCCGGGATTCGGGATTTCAAAAAAATCAAATCCCGGGATTTCGGGATTTTTCGGTATCCCGAAATTTTTTGAGATTCAGGAATTATTCGGGACTCTGGGTTTTTTGAACACATGCTTTTTCTAGGTATTTACTAAAAAGAGGTTCACAAGCAAAAGTTTTATAATTATTTCATATTACTAGGGAAAGGATTTTTATGTAAATACATGTTTTCTTTCGTTGGTCGTAGATCAACGTAAATAAAATATATTTGCAAATCAACAAATTTGCGACAAAATGGCATCGATTTGTTAGTGCATATTTTTGCATATTTTAAAATAAATACATATTTTTGCACATTTCATTATAATTGTATATTTTTAATAATTGTTTTTGTGTTTTCATGCTATAAAACAAATTTTGTTGTATTTTGATTAGTTGCAGTTTCTAACACTGTGTGTGGGATGGACAATTTACGATAGCAATTTTTGTAATATTATTCGATATTCAAAAACACCGCAGAACTCCTTCAACTCACTTGAAAATGTTAATACTTTGGCTTAATTCAAGAATGCCAACACCGTTGAAAATTAAAAAAAAAACAACAGTATGAGATTATAGCCCTTTTAAACCCAGAAATGTCTGTGTAATTTTTTTGGGCGCTCTCTATTGGTTTCGTATTAATTTCATGTGGACAGAAAGTGTTTTTGAAAGCTTCTTAGCGTGTTGCAGCGTTTAAAGAAAAATATCCAGGGATACGACATGGGGAACTTGGTTGATGGCTGTCGGATAATATATTTCTATTAACAAAGTTAAAGAAATTTTAAAGTCAATAAACTTAAGCAGTGAATTGGTATTTGTGCGCATAGAGCATGGCTTTCTTGTGAGTGTATCGTCTTATGTAACAGTAGAAGGCGCGTTTTTCATTCTGAGTTTCTGTGTTCAGATGATATTAGGCTGACTTTCATAAGGAGTGCTGACTTCATAAGGAGAGTCG
Organism: Nowickia ferox; assembly: GCA_936439885.1. Classification (NCBI taxonomy): domain Eukaryota; kingdom Metazoa; phylum Arthropoda; class Insecta; order Diptera; family Tachinidae; genus Nowickia; species Nowickia ferox. The sequence goes on along the minus strand of OW387027.1, from coordinate 7,861,421 downwards.
TACAGAGATTGATTTAATTTAATTTAATATAATTTAATTTAATTTACAGATCTATGGCGCAAAAGATCCATCAGTTTTCGCAGTGCAGTTCTTTGGACCAGATCTTCCCCCTTTTCTAATCTAATAGCTTTCTTGTTTATACTATAGTCCAATTACAGGGTTTTGATTTTTTTAAAGCTCAAGATGCGCCTAAAAGAATTTGTGCTCTAAAAGGCAGAATAAATGAAAAAATTAAAAATAAATTAAAGTTATGCAAAACAAAATATTTAGTTAAAATTTTTTAACGAATTGCATTAATATTTTATACGAGTAGTGCTAACAAGGAAAAATTAGGAACTGAATATTCCACGAAAGAACCAGCAGCATTTAAATATGCACCAATAATTTCTGCTGATGTGGAACGTTAATTTTTATTATAAAAAAAAAAAAATTTTTCAGAAAAAATCGCCAAAGATTTACCTTGGAGAATTAACAAAAACGATAATTACCTTATGTAAATAAAAGTTCGACTTAGCTTTATTTTTATTGTATATGATTTGACAAAATATTTGTTAAGCATAGAAGCTGAGCTTTTTATATTTTTTAAGTTTTTAATGACAAAATGATTGTTAAGAAAGCAATGAATTTGGTTTTTTTTAATTTTTAATATTATTAAATGTTAATAAATCCATATTTTATTAGTTTTAAATACATATTTTCTTATTTTTAATCTATATTTTATGTACATAAAACGCGATTTTAAATGCATGAAAATCCTTTCCCTACATATTACATAGTCAAAAACTATTTGAAAATTCACAAATATTATTTTTGAAAATCACAAAAGAAAAATAAGCGCAGCAGGCTTAGAAACTTTAACAACGTGTGTTTGCAAAAGTTTCGTAGTGAGAAATAACGAAATATTTCGTAAAATTTTGCATACCTTTTTCTTAGTGTAGCAACTATGCTAAATGTATTTCTAACCATACTTCCGATTCCTCCCTCGTACAAGGGCATCCAATATCAATGCGCAATAACAAAGAATTCTTCCATTATTTATTTAACCCAAAGTTTTTAATGAAAAAGTGTTAATTGATTTAATTGACTAACATGATAATATTGAACAACAACAAAAATGCATTTGAAATAAATTAGAAAGAGAACAGATACTCGTATACTCGTATGTACATTAACAGCATATGTTGCCAACGAGATAACATAACGTACGTAGTAGCATTTGGTTATTTCCTTTTGTTTAAATTATATTGTACTTGCGTGACGAAAAGCCAGTAATAAATCTCATTTAGGGATTCTCCCTAAATGAAAAAAAAATAAATAAACAATTCAATATTATTGCGCCTGCCAAAGTGTTTATGTTTACAATTATCGGATTATAGAGCTGAACGCACACCAAATGAAACATCCCTTAACTAGTCAAAAAAAAAAAAAAAAGAAAGGGAAGGTATAATTCCAATAAGGTTAATAGAAGGATTATGTGTCAACATAATATGCCTTCAATGTTTTTCAGTAAAAGTAGGGGTAAACACTGCAGTATACGATGATTACTTTTTCTTACTTCATTTGAAAGTTGTATTAGGGGGAGTTTGTGTTTAAATAAGGTTTCTTTAAAATATAGATTTTATTTTGTTTTTTTTTTCATAAAGTTTTAGTAGGAAATGTGTGAGTTGAATTTGTAAAGTTTAATTTTTCGGTTTAGCCTCAAGGTTAAATTTTTAAAGCAAAAAATATAAGTGAAAAAGACTGTCATATCCCTACTGAAAGAAATAAGATTGCAGGAAGGGAAATACGTGTCAAAAGTTTTTTGTTGCTTTGCATTGCCAGCTCAGTTGTTCTCTGGCAATTCTTCCTTACGCAAATATTATTTAAAAACAAAATAATTGGTTTTTAAACATACGCACATCCCTGTCGGAGAATGTGTGGTTGACTACAAAAATAGTTAACTTATAGTTAACTTTTCTTAGACTGACTAAAAGCCAACTGCAATGTCATCCAGAACAAATCCAAAATTAATTCTTAAGTTGAGTACGTAATCGAATTTGGTGAGAGCCAACAAATTTATTCTCAGCTACTTTGAAACTCATTTCAGTTTTATATTAACATTTTGCTGTTATTATTTTAGATGGTACCTTGGCTGTGTAGTTAACGCGTGAAGTACACAACGTGTGATAATACATGTTCGAACCCCAGAAAAAATTTTTAAATTTAATGACTACCAGGTGATTTAAAAAAGCCAACTTTAAGTTAGCTGAAAGTAATGCAGAGTGTGACAATTGACTACTGCCTAGGACATCGCAATGTTAAAATAGTTAGTTGATTACTTTGAAAAGTAATCCAAGTGCCAGTCAGTACTAGTTGCGAAATGGTTAGCTTAAAGTTAGTTTAAAGTTAACTTAATTTCCGATAGGGATAGTACATACACATACATATCGTCGGCTTAGAGTGTAAGCCTGCTAAATCCACTTTTTATAGCATATGACATTTTAATGCCATTCGAAAGAGAAAGAGACGCCTCATCGATTTGCTTAAATATTTATGCATTGACGTTGGCTTTTATGGTAAAATTTTTGGTTTTTCGTGTTCCCATACTTTTGTATACATTTTGTATTTATATTTTACCGAACTTTTCCCAAAAAGTACGGGATCAAACCTAATGTTAAAATAAATACATGTATGTATGTATGTGTTTAAGTTTGTTGCCCCAACCCTTATGAAATTGTAGACGAGGGTCACTAAAATTTACTAGTGAATCTTTGGTTCAAATGTGTCTATATGGTCGTAAAAGAATAGCACTCAAGGCTGCTGGTAGATTTTCAATGACAACCCCGTGTTAAATGTCAATAGATGATTACATTGGCTGACGTACAGCTGTCAGTAGTACTATTGACAATGTCACTAGTAAATCACTACAATTTTACTACTGACATAGAGCGAGTATATATCGATATTGTAGACTAGAGAACCTAAAATTTACTAGTAAATCTTTGGTGCCAATGTCTCCATGTGGCCCCAAAAAAACTACTTAGTCAATAGTGCTACAGACTAGTGGTGGATTTTCAATGTCAAAGTCAGTAGTAATACTGACAATTTCACTAGTAAATCACTACAATTTCACTATTCGCATTTCCTGCAGGACAACAACGAATAATGAAAAATCAAAAAAAAATTTGATTTTTAACATGGTTGATGTGACATTTTGATGTGTTTCATGTGCTTGTTCATCAAGCAGAAAGAGATTTCAAGGTGTGCGCTTGTGTAAAAATGATGTAGGATGAAAATAAAGAAATATTAGATTCAATTTGTTTCTTTTTTTAAAACACTCTCTTATTCACAAACGTTTTTTTCCTTTCATTATTTTTATTTTCTTTTCTTTTTCCAAACACACTGCCATTATTGCTACTAAATTTTTTTTTTTTTGTATGGGGATACCCATTTCCCCCCTCTTATACCACCAAGCTTTTCGTGGAACATGTGGTTTGTCTTAAGAGTTACACACAGCGAATTTAGTGTGCCTCACTACTGTAGTTTTGAAGATGTAGGAAAAATAATAATTACTTTGTATTGGGTATACCCGTCTCTCCTTTTCTATACCCTCAAGATTTTGTTGGAACATGCAGTTTGTTCTAAGAGCTACTCATATGAAATTTAGTTACCCTCACTATTTTTATTGTGGAGGTATGAATTGATCCGCGAAAAAGGACATTTGGCCCAACTGTGCGGCGGCGGCTGGAATACAAGAAGATTTCGGTGGCTGCTCTTAGTCGACTCTGGCCGTACCATTGAAATGTTGCTACCCAATACCCTACGTCTCCACGAGCTAACGACTCGAACTTGACCTGATTGTGACGCCGACAGAGCAACTGTGAAAAATTCTACAACTTCTTTGTTGTGGTGAATACACACGTGCGATGTTCATGTTCTGCCGTATCAAAGTATTTTGCGTTAGAGCAATAAAGATGGAATATTTACCAATTTGGTTCTGTCTCTTTTCTTTCTATTGCAAATGGTTGCTGATGGCGAATCTCATGGCAAACATTGATGCTCACTCATGGACGAAACATGGACATCAGCAGTCTACATTAGCCATATGCGCTGTCCGACATGATACTCATACCAAGTTCATGGCTAGTGGAGAGCCCCAGTTACCAAAATTTCACAAGTTATTTAAATAAAAATATGATTCAATACAGAGACAGTGGGGACGTTTCGATTTATTTGCATATTTATTGTAGCTAAATGTTAAGGTCAATAAGCGAAATTGCGTATTTTAAACTATGATAACGATCAATCTACTGTCAAAATAATAACAAGGAAAAAACGAAGTTTTACATCCTACCACCATTTGTTCATCCTTGAAATCTTTTCAACACCAACTTGTCGTCATAATATATTTACGAAACACGTATTTGTCATTCTTTTTTTTTCTGCAAATTCTTTTATTTTTTTTTAAATTTATTTTCTGTTCAATTCTCTTTTGTTACGACACGTAATACGAGTATGTATACTAAATAAAATATAACAGCCACAACAAACAAAAGGGGAGTTTTCTTCTAATGACAGCACAAGTATTAGTCCTAAAGGTCTGTTGTATGTACTCGTATTGTGACGGACTTAAAATATAAACACACTGTTAACTCTTTCATTCGTGAATGGAGTTATGTTAAGGATAAGGTCATTTTAACTAATTCTAGTAGCCTTAATACTTTTCTATTTAGTAAAAAAAAAATATTTCTGCCACTGGTTGGTTAATGGTTATTTTGCGTGTGGCAGACATTTTCCAATGCTTAACACGCTTCATAAAACCTGACAGAAAGCACACTTAATTTTTACAAACATATACATTTTTTTTTAGCTTTAGTTGCAATAAAAACAAAACTGAAGCAAAAAAAAAGAACTATTTAAAAAATATTTTTTAAACAAATTGGAAGTAATTTGCTAAAATATTAAAAATGTGAAACCATGAAAATGTTTAGTTTTTCTAGAAAAAAGAACTATATATAAATTAACAAAATAAATTAACATGTCAGATAAAGAAGATAAGCTTAGAGGGCAGCCTTTCTTTATAAGGGATGTCGCAATATGCACGAGTATACAAGAAAATTAAACTTTTTCTAAAATAAAAAATAATGGCTTATTTTAGCAGGGGATACCGAAAATATATCTGGGCGATTGGTCATTTTGAAAAAGGCCAGAATTGGTCGTTTAAAGCCACTTATTTGGCAATAATTCTGATTTAGTTCCCAAAAACAAGTCTTTCCGGCAATTTTTCAACTAAACTAAATCATTGAATAATCCAACATTATTTAATTAGTAAAAATTGAATATTCATAAAAATTATTCGTGCTTCAGATATCAAAGCCTCTCATGATATAAAACAGAAAAATGCCTGAACAACAATTAAGACATAACTAAAATAAACAAACATAATAAACAACAAAAAAGGCATACAGACAGACATGCAGCTACTCAAAAGTCAAAGTTCATTTATAATTTATGTTAATTAAGAAAAAAACTACTAGTAGTAGTCAAGTGAAAACAAAACGTAATAAACAAATCAAATCCAATTCAATTTATTCAGCCAATTGAGACACACATCATTATTATCATCATCGTCTCAGTGAAAACGTCAACTGCGATGCCTGTTATTACTTGTGCATTCCAAGTATTTATAAGTACGACGAGTATTGCTTTATTAATTTTCTCATATCTTTATATTACTTTAATTTTATTTTATTTTTTATTTATTTACATGTATTTGTATTATAATCTTTATCATTTGCATCATCTTGTGTTGAGGCGGCATACGAGTAGAAGACATACCAACCCACTTTAAGAAAAACACACAATAATCACAATAAAGGTCAATGGAATTATTTTGAACGTACGTTTACGTTCTAAACCGTAATAAAGAAAAACTTTACATTTATTTTTTTTTTGTATCAAATTTAAAATATTTAAAAAAGCAATAAGTATATTTAATAATTTTATTTAGAACAAAATAATAAACTTGGAAATTCATAAATAAACAGATGGCGCATAATTCACAAAACAATCAACTGATAATTTGACAGCTGTTTGTCAAAACATTCAAAATGCAATGCAATGATTGTTGTAACGTAAAATTCAAGTGGTTCGAAAAACAATTAAGTGCTTATTTTCAAAGTTTTGTAACACTTTTTCAGATTTTTACAGCATATCTCGTATGTGTTATTGAGTCATTATAAAAAGTAAATTTTATAATAGATTGTAAAAAAATACTAATTTTATAAAAAGTACATTTTATACAAAGTACCTTTTAGAAAAAGTTGCTTTTATAGAAAGTACCTTTTGTGAAAAATACCTTTCATGAAAAGTACCTTTTATAGAAAGTACCTTATATTAAAAGTACCTTTTATACAAAGTACCTTTTGTGAAAAGTACCTTTTATAGAAAGTAGCTTATATTAAAAGTACCTTTTATAAAAAGTACCTTTTATAATAAGTACATTTTATAAAAAGTACCTTTTATAGAAACTCCCTTTTATGAAAAGTACCTTTTATGAAAAGCATCTTTTATAAAAAGTACCTTTAATAAAATGCACCTTATGTAAATAGTAAAGGGTCCGCCAGATAACTTTTTTTTTTTGAAAATACTAAAAAAAAAACTACTGAATATTTTCTCAAATTTCTTTTTTTATTTGAAAGTACAATCCTTCCGGTTAATAATGAAAAATAATTTCATTCAAATGGCTGCCTCGGCTGGCCATGCAGTAGCCTACACGATCGGTCAAATTTTTAAGCACATTATCGATTGTGTGCAGCTGTATTTCACCAATGGCTTCACGAATATTGTCCTTTAAAGCGTCAATTGTCTCTGGCTTGTCGGCGTAACACTTATCTTTGACGGCACTCCACAAATAATATTCCAACGATGTCAAATCGCAGCTCCCGAGGTGGCCAAACGACATCAGCTCTGCGGCTGATAATGCGATCTTCAAAAACAGGGCGCAAAACATCGAGTGTAGCTTCGGCTGTGTGGCACGTAGCGCCGTCCTGTTGAAACCAAATGTTGCCAATATCCTCCTCTACAATATTTGTGAACACAAATTCGTTCAACATGGCCCGATAACGATCGCCATTGACTGTAACGGCCACTCCTTGCTCATTTTCGAAAAAAAAAATGGCCCAATTATGCCTATGGACCAAAATCCGCACCAAACAGTGACTCGTTTTGGGTGCGTCGGCTTTTGAATGTATGCGTGCGGGTTTTCTGTGCCCCAAATGCGACAATTTTGCTTGTTTACATACCCGCCAATATCAAAATGAGCTTCATCTGAAAAGATGATTTTTTTTTTGGCAAAATCGGCATATTAGGTAAGTCGTAATGTCGCAATATTTCCCAGCGTTGTTCAAGCGTATACACAATCATATTCATTCAGTGGAATGATAAAACTAATTATCTGTCAAATCAGGCATGAGCTAAGTGTTTACCATTCACGAAATAAGCACTAGTTGAAAAAAAAAACGTTAGATGGAGGACCCTTTATATTAAAAAAAAAATTATATTTCATAAAAGGTACATTTTTTTAAATTATCTTTTATAAAAAGTACCTTTTATAAATAGTACTTTTAATAACTGTTAACTGCAAAATGGGCTCTGCTTAAAATTTTGGTTTTTGTCTCTGCTAGTTAAATTCAAATTTATCTCCACACATATAAAAATACTGACTAAGTTTATACATATTTGAACTATAAATATAACTTATAGTTTAAGTGAACTTTTGCTGAAGTGATAACAGATTGAGAACTTTAAACTGACTTTCAAATGGGCAAACATATCCCAACAGGATTTAGCTTAAATGGGCATTACCACAGCAAAGTTCACTTTTTGGCACGTTACGTTACTTTGTGACGTAGATTGTTTTTATACTTTTTTTGCATGTCGGTGTAGAGCACAATTAGGTCTACATTCGGTAAAAACTAGAAAAAAATCGAACAGCATAAGCTAAATTGCATGGTGACGTAACGTGACAAAAGGTGGACTTTTCTGTGGAAATTCCCATATTCCAAATAACAATTTTATGTATAAGAAAAAAAAAAGCTAGCAACAGTTTATATACTACTATAAAATTGTTTGGCCCTCCACTATTTGAAAGTTTGGCCTACTTTGGTTTCATTAATAGTTATTGTTGAAAACAATTATACAATTTCATCAATAATGAAGGTCGGTGAGCATACAACCACAATACCAAATACACCATTTTAGTTAGACGATACATAACTATGCAATTGTTGCTTATTGCATGGCGAATTATTTTAAATTAAAAATAAATGATTGACTGCACAGAAATGAAATTCAATGTACTATTTGTGACATCACAAAAAATATATAAAAAGAATTAAAATAATTTTGGTTTTCCAACTTTTATTGAAAGTTTATGCTCAACATATGAAAAATTTAGTGACACTTGAAATAATAATTCCCCCAAAAAAAACTGACTTCAATGCAAAGATCGGATTGAACATTTTCGAAAAAGTTTTAATGAGACCAAGTTGGAAGTAAACTCTTTCAAACAAAAATAAATTTTTTTAAATCTGTTGGTTAAGGAGAAGTACTTCAAATATAAAATTAAATTTTAATGGGCGTGCCTTCGCCCGTTTTTTATGCAATATTGTGTGTTTTTCAGAGCTGAAGGAGTGTGTTAATTTTTGTAAAAATCGGTTAAGTAGAACCACGTGAAATATAACAATAAATTTTAATGGACGTAGTCCCGCCCATTTTTTTAACTTTTAAATTGTGTAATTACAAGAACCAAAGGTGTTTGTTTGCTTTCGCAGCAATCAAATAAGTAGAATATCATAAAATCAAATTTAAAAAATGTGGGCGTGTCCCCGCCCACTTTTTCACAATGGGACCAATTGGAAGTTATGCCCCTTCAGGCAAAAAAGAATTTTTACAATTGGTCTAAAGGTCTACCGAGTTAGGAAGTAACAATGTTAAAAAAAATACCTCCTCCCTTTCTTGAAGTCGGTTAAAAATAAAATTAAAAATATTTTGTAATTAAAAAATCAACTGTTTTGAATGCTAAAACTTATGCTACAAAATTATTACTATTGCATTATTGCAGTGCAAACGGTTCATAAACGGATTTCCTGTTAAATTTCAATTTAAATTTAAAACAAAAATAATATTGTAGGCATATATGTATTTGAAAAACAAAATAGGTCAGCTTGATTTTGGAAAACAAAATAAGAGATTGTCTCATATTAATTTACACTTTAAATTAACGCCGCCAAGACACTCATGGTTGGGGCATAATTTCTTTTTGTTTTTTTCAACGTCATGATGCTTTTATTAATTTATCTTGTTGCCACCTTTTTGTGGCAATTTATGTTTTATTCTTGATTTTCTTTGTGGCAAAACGAAATTAACTGAAAATAGCTTAAGGCTGGCTATAGTTTAGAAAAACGAGGAGAGAGAAACACAATAATACAATTCATTCTGTATTAAGCTTCTGTCTCCAGTACTATCCTTCACCACGGTGAAGTCATCAAATATGTACTTATATATACGAGTTTGTATCGCTCTAACACAATTTTATTTAATTTTTCCTTGTGCACGCTACAGTCAACATCGTGTACATGATGTTATGTATGTACACGAAAGTATTAAATGTATAAGATATTATTCACATGAAAATGTTTCATACTTATTCTGACAACTCTTCATATTCATACTAGTAGCAACAAGTTTAATGTTTTCATAGGGCATTTAGCATTTCTTCCATCACCTTTAAAATTCAAAATTAATCTCATTCTTATTTAATTTTACTTATTTTAATTTATCTTCGTAGTGGGTAGTTGCAGCCTGTTTACCCTGTTGTATGTTCTAGTTCAACATTAGTTGCCTGGTGAGTTTGATAAACCTCTTTTCCATCGCTCTTCCCCTTCACCAGTTCAAACTACTGGAGTATAGCGCCGTTTTGTCTTATTCTTTGATTTTTTTTAGCTCAAACCTACAATGACTTTTTTTTTTAATATGAAGTTGTACAAAACTTGTACAATATTCATATTCTTACCTTAAAACACTATTCTTCGTGGCAGCACAACAATGTATGTATTGGCTGCATGGAACAATAGTCGAAGTACGGATGAAGTATGTTAATAATGTGAATTTTTGTTTGCAATAAGTTAAATATAAAACTCGTTTTATGCCCTTAGTAACCGACTGTTTGATTTATGCAAAATTGCATTTTAAATATATAGTTTTGGGTTTTTCTTCATTTAGGTAATTTTTTTTTCTCAAGTGTCTGGATTTTGGCTTTTTAATTTTTCAGTGGGAAAAGGTCAAAATATTACTGCAATTAAGCAGAAAGATTTATTTGTTCGTCCATAACCCAGTTAACATACGTAGGTCAGTTCCTATAGTTACTTAAAATTAATTCTTGGGGTGCAATTTAAAATGTTCCTAAAGAACGATTTCAAAAAAAGTACTTCTAGGAAAGGAACTTTTTTAAAGGTACTTTTTGATAGAAGTATTTTTCGAAAAGGTACTTCTTGGAAAAACTATTTTTGGAAATGTATTTTTTCCCTTTTCAGAAAAACTACTTTTTGAAATGGTACTTTGTAATTTCCTGAAAATTTAGTTTTTTCAAAAAGCACAATCTTAAATAGGTACTTTTTCAAAAGGTACTTCTTTTAAAATTTATTTTTCCTAAAAAGGAGTTGTTCACGTAATACATAACGTGGCAGGGGGAGGGTTGGGGTGGGTTAAGTTTTTTTTACGGCTAAGAAAATTTATATTGAAAATTTTATAATAACTAATAATATGTGAATGGCCCCAAAGGATGTGCGTGAAGATAAATTTTAAAATTTATAACCTTAAACACAAACCGTCTAGTTTAACAGAGCTCTGTTAACAAAAAAAAAAAAACAGACCTCTGTTAAATAATAATAATTGGTTTTTTTTCCACAAAATGGACTTGACACCCAATTTTTTAAGCAAATGGAACCAGAAAACTTAAACCAGGATCCTTACCTATGCCTCCTTTATATAGATATAACATTTAATACATCCAACAACACGAAAAATCCATATCCTAACCCACAGTTAATATATCGTTTTTAACAGTTTTTATTAAAAATAGTGAGAGATGGGGTAAAAAAAGAATATTGGAGGATACTCCTGGACGCCTCTAGATCACTGTCCAATAGTCAAAAGTCATAACAGCCCGTTTTTGTAAAAATTACAGCACAATTTAAAAAAAAAAATTCAAATTTGAAAAATAATGTTTTTCATTTTTTTATTTTTTTTTTAATTATTTTGGACATTGATCTAGAGGCGTCCAGGAGTCTCCTCCAATATTCTTTTTTACCCCATCCTTTACCATTTTTGAAAAAAACCACAGTTGATACTATCTGTTTACGTTTAAGCTTCAGAGGCCCATACAATATCAACAAATATGCTGGTGTTGTGTGTTTGACGATACAAAATGTTAAATTTTTTTTCTACTGGAAACTCATTCATACATATTTTACATCTAAACACGCACGAAATCAGATTTTTTTGTCACGAACACTTGGTGTTGAGTCGTGCGTGTTCGCGTCACGAAAAAACACTCCACACGCGCCCATCTCTAATATGTACACATAGCAAAAGCATTAAAATCACTTACTGTGCAGTAAATTTTTCACATTTTGTTATTCTATTACCTACTCTATCTATTCTTCCTAATCAGGTCATGTATCGATAATAAAGCAACCAAAAACGGGCGTGTTTCCTCTTTGGTTTATTGAACCTTTTTTTTTCTAGTAAATCAATCTCTCACTTGCCAAGCAAAATAATATAAAAAAAAATATTATTTTATTCTAAGCCAAAAAAAATCACTAGCAATTATTTTAATAAATGGAGCATAAATTTTGATTTGAAATTAGTAGACAATTAACGATTTTCTTTCTTTCTTGTTCAAAAATTTATGAAAAGCAAACACACCCACCCAAAAGTGGCTTATTTTTCGATAGAACTGTTTGTTCTTCTTACTTTTTACATATGTACTTAATGTAGAAAATAATAATGTTAGAAAACAGTTTACACATACGATAATATTAATTTTCTTATGAAGCGCCATGGCGGTGCTGTGCAGTACGTTAGTCATCGGTGAGAAGAAACGTTGGGTGCAGATTACCTTGATAGAAGTAATTAAAAGAATGTTATGACTTAATTAAAACGAAGCAATTAATGTTTTGGAACATTTTGGCATAAGATTTTGTTTCGATTTCGCAAATCATGAAAAGAATCGGGAACTACCTATTAGTCTGGTTCATTTTACTGCTGAAATGCTTTGAGTTTACACTACAAGGCGGAGTAAAACCAATTATGTCAAACATTTGAAACATGCGAGCTTAACTTTTTATTTTACATGAAAACAAAAAATCAACATAGACCCAGTTCTTTTACATTCATCTTATTCCCATTACCTACAGTAGATGTTTTTGTATCCTACAAATAAAGGAGAAAATAACTAATAATACTCAAATGCTTGCACAAAAAAGGATACGCACAAGCAAAACAACAAAACGCCCAACCAGCATTGCAAGGCAAAAACAAATCAGTATTTTCATATTTTTCATAGCAAATGTGACTGACTCTTTGGCTGTTGAACGTCATTGAAAACCTTTAACAAAAAAAAACACCTAAAACGGGAAATAACGAAACGAATTGTTTGTCAGTCAGGTCGTTGTTGTTTAAAAGCATAAACTCATTAAAGTTTTATAGTTTAAACAAAACGACAAGAATCTTTCAGTACATTTCGTAATAAATGTTTGTGAATATGCCGGGTGAGTTTATAGAACCACTAAAATATAATGATGTTTCGTCTATTGGACGGTCTAACTATTGATGTGTCTTTCTATGTGTTATGTGTCACACATCATGTCGTTGGTGCAAGTAATTTAATAATAAAGTTTATAGTTAAAAGTTTATAGCTCATTATACGTTTCGTATGCTTTACCATCGCACAAGAGCAGACTAGACTGTTTATAAACGCAGCACGCAGGGAATTTAAGATGTATTTTGTGAAATAAAAAAAATTTAATTTAAACAAAAAGCAATAAAAATTTTAAAGCAAACAGCAATAACAACATACACGTGGGACAAAGTTAATATTTTTGGGAATTTAAAAAATTTCCAGAGTTTTTAAATTAGAAGTTTTGCAAACGAGTTTTACAGCAAGATGTGTAAGAAAAAATAGAGTAAAAGAAATAAAGCCCAAATAAGAAATGAAATAAGCCCCAATAAAATAAAACCCAAGAAAATGAAATAAGGCCCAAAAGAAAACTTATGAAAGACCCCCAAAATAAATGAAATAAAGCCCAATTAAAAAAAACTCAATGGAACCACAAGATGAAATAAAGGCTAAAAAAGCTTAAATAAAACCCAACCAAAATCAAGATTAAATAAAGTCCAAAATAAATGAAATAAATAAATAAAATAATTAAAAAATTACTTAACTTTACTTTATTGGGACTTATTTAATTTTCTTATTTGGGCCTTATTTCATAGCGCCCCCTTCAACGAGATATTGACACGAATAGATACGCAACTGGGGTTATAAAGTTCCACTCAAATAGTAACCAGAAATACATAGAAATATACATTTTTATTCCTTTTCTATACATCGAGTCCTGTTTTCGATTTAATCGTAAGCCACATGTAGTAAAAAATATACTTTTTTAATTAAATTAAAAGTTTATGGTCCTACCTATAGTTTAGAATGATCAAAATGCAAACATTGTTGATCAATTTTAAGATACGGGCTGTACAATTTTACCGCGAGCGTTTTCGATTTAATCGTAAGCGACAAAAGTTAAAGTTTTCAGAAGTTTTTTTTTTAAATTATTGAAAGATTTTTTACATAAATTGTCGCTTACGATAAAAGTTTACAGCAAATTTTGATAATTCTAAACTATGGCTAGGTAAAAGTTAAATTTCAATGAAAAGGTTAATTTTTTACTGTCGCTTACGATTAATTAGAAAGTAGGGCTCGATATGTAAGTATGTATGTACATATGTATGTATGTAGTTAATTAAGATAAGCATACGCAACATATCGTGCCATAACCGTCAAAAAAAGCTTGAGCGACATAATTTTCGAACTTAATTTTTTAACCAAAATCGATTATTTGCGATCGTAAATAGTCGATTTTCGTAATAAAACGAAGTTCAAAAAATGTGTCGCTTAAGCTATTTTAGCGGTTATGGCTCCATATTCGTGATTTAATCTTTCTACATATTTACATGCGTTATCGATCAGTTGATTACTAAATAAGATAATATTCATATAAATAAGTATACTGTATATAAGTATATGTATCTAAGTTTCCTAATTTTTGGACCTGTATATATGTATGTATATGGATATGTCAAAACTAGAAAAAGGAATTAGCAAAGTTGACTGCAAGGCACATTAAATATGCCTTGATATGCCTTGGTTGACTGGTAATGCTCTCAGACCAGCTTCGTTTTTATAATCAATGCAAACTTTGCAAAGAAGCTTAGCTTTGTTAACGATTGCTTCTTAATATCAATTGAAAGCGTTTGTTTGATTAAGATCTATATATGTATGTATATTTTTACTTACCAATTTGCAAACCCGACAAAATTCTGGATACTTGTATTCGGTAGGCTACTTGAAAACATTACGTTGATGCATTAGCACTTGATATACTTTGTTGCAGATTTATTAAATTATTTATTAATGAGCTTGAAACACTTCGAAAGCCAATGCACAGTCTGACGATTTCTGCGTCAGCTTTCTACCTACATACAGACTTGCATTAACTATTTGGCGCATTTCCATTTTTTTCACTGCACGCACACGCACACTTCTACTATAAAGATTTCCATTGAAATTTAACTTTTACAACAAAATAAACCACTTTTGTATATTAAATATTAAAAATTTTAATTCATTGGACCATTTTTGACAAATTCTATTTAATTTAAACTATTGAAATCACACGCATTTTAACTTTATTTATGTTTCCCTATACACACATAAAACATACTTGATAGGCTCTTTCCTTTCATAAACTATGTATTTATTTTCATCATATATTGTAGATGCTTTCTCACTTAACTATTTTAATCAAAATATATTTAATTATTTGCAATGAAACTGTTGAAAACTAAATACTTTTCATAACTTATTCTCAGTATACTGTGCTATAAATCCGCGCCATTACAACTAAAATACTTTTCAGGTGGTGCCAGACAGACAAACAAGTCGATCGGCTCGAAGCCGACGCCGCCGTTTATTTTTCTATTTGTGCCGCCGCCGCCGCCGATCGCATCAGTTTAAAAAACTCCCGAAATTTTATCTGCTCAAAAATACAAAATCGTACAATTTCGGAGAAAAAATTATGAAAATATTTTCAATTTCAATTTTTTATTTTCTCTTTAAATTTTCATATGCTTATTTCAGCCCCGAAAATTGTATGAGCGCCTTTAGTTTCCAATAACTTCAAAATCTTATTAACGTTTTCTTCATGCATGTACATGTTAATAATTGTTCTTTATTTTTTTTTTAATCCAGTGGTGGTTTTTGATGCCCGCTAGGGAAATCTAAATTTGACCTTGAACTATTTAAACTTAAGATTACATATTCAAAGTTTATAATTTGATAAATAAAACAAACCTACGAAATACAACTGATTTACAGTTTGAAATTCAAAAAACTGCTTATTTTTACATGCTTTTGAAAGAGAAAAAAAGTAAACATGAGATTTCGTGACAGGCAGATATACAGCCCAATTATGAATAATAATTCCCGGGAAGTTTTTCCCTTTTTCCATTCCTCCTATTATGAATTTCAGTTTCGCTGAGAAAAAAGTAAGTATGTATTCTACATATCGTGACCTTAATATAGACAGGACCTAACTTTTTATTTTTTTTTAATCAAGATTTTTGTATTTGACGATACATTAGATTATCTTCTATCGAAATGTACAAAAAACTGGATTTCAAAATAATAATGAGTTGGGGCCTTTCTGTATTAAGGTAGCGGAGAATTTGTTCAGTTTTTTCTCCAAACATTTTGAAGGGAAGTAATGCAAATATTTAAAAATCAAAATAAAAAATTTAAAACGTGGTACAAGCATTTATCAAACAACAGAAGCAAGCAAAATGTTAAAATAAGCACCGGAGTATATGCTATTTCCCTCTTGTTTTAGGAACATGAACTATGTACTTATGCCTTCAGAAAAAATACTAAAACACACTTAATTTGTTTTCCCGTTATATCAACACCGATAAGTGGAGAAACGTTATAAAATTTACAATTTCCTTCGTGCAATACAATACATTCGCATCTGGGGTCTAATCGTAATAATATGGTTCGATATCGAATGTCATAATCTCAAACTGAAAAACTTGATCGATTCAGCTTGTTATCGAAGACGACGATTAGGCCCCTGCATTTTTCGGATAAGGAGACGGGACCTAACTAATCTGAAGCCTGTAAAACCTAACCGTGATACTGATTAACATTCTAATGCAAAATTGTTTTAAAACGATACTTAAACGAAATACACCAGAATATGAAACAAATTTCGATTTTAAAATAATTCGGCAGTTTCAAATTCACAAATTGATATTTTTTTCTAAGTAAAGTAAAAGTTAACGAAAAACCAGCGATGCCAACTATTTATAACCCAAATGCGTTATTCCCTTTGGCAAAACGCGCTAGAACGCGCTAAGTTACAGCATTGTCAACTATATATAGCCAAAACGCGCTATTTTTCCACGCGCTAAATTGAATTTTAATAAAAGTTGTTTTTTAGTAAACGCGCTAAGACGGAAAAAAGCGCGTATGGCATAGTTAAAATGCGCTAAGTCTAGCGCGAAACGCGCTAAATTAGCATCGCCTAATTGGCATTACATAATGTTCATCTTATAAACTTGGTATCACTCTAAAAAAATTTAGTTTATGCATAGCTTTTCGTGCTAACGGCGCGCTTTTTTTTGCGAGTGAATAAATTAAGGAGAATATATTACTTTTCAATAGTTTAAACAAATATAAATGAAAATAGTGTGGAAAAAATAGTCAATTTAGATGGCCTTTGTAAAAAGAAATAGTGGTTAAAAAGCATAGCAAGATTTCTTAAAGCCTGTAAAGCATGTGTGTGTGTGTGTGTGTGTAGTTTTGGAAAAAGAAAATTATGTATGATAGCAATAGTTTTAATTAAATAGCATTTGTGCAAAATGGTTAAATAAGCTTAAATTTACAAAATTTCATGCACAAAATTGGTTTATTTTGTTGTAAAAGTTAAATTTCAATGCAAATCTTTATAGGAGAAATGTGCATGTGTGTGTAGTGAAAAAAATGGAAATGCTCCAAATAGCTCTAAAAATGCGCCAAATAGTTAATGCAAGTCTGTAAAAAGTGTAGTGAAAAAATGCAAATGCGCCATATAGCATTAAAAATGCGCCAAATAGTTAATAAGTCGATGTCAGACGATTCAGGCGATGGCTGAAGTCGTCTGACTGTTCACATATTGGCTTTCAAAGTGTTTTTTTTTGTTAATAAATAATTCAACAAATAATTTAATAAATGTGCAACAAAGACTCTAAATTGCAAATGCATCCACGTAATGTTTTCAATCAACCTACCGACTACTCGGAGTTGAACATCAAGTATGCAGAATTTCGTCGGGTTTGGTAAGTACAAACATTTCCATTTGATATTAAAAAGCAACCTTAGATTTTGTTAATAATTTTTAAAACATAAAAATAACTTAATATGGCATTTACATTATCTCGAAATCTAGTACTTACGAGATTTCGAGCTAAATCTAGTAAACTTTTACTAGATTTCCCATACAAAACGAAATCTAATTTGTGAATAGAGTTTGTAGGAAATCTACTCAAAATCGAATATTTTTGTTTTATTTTCACTACCCTGTACATATATATATTTATATAAAAGATGATTGAATTAGCCACGGTCTGCTTAAAAAGGTGCTGTGAATTGTCTACATTGCAGTTGTTTGGTTGTAGTTCTGGATAGAAAAAAGTCTTGATAAATGTCAAAAAACTAACGGTATAGATTTTGGTAAAGATTTTAATTAAAATCTGTAAGAATTTGTGCAGGTGTAAATGGCCTATTACAGCAAAGTTTGTATTGATATATAAAATCGAAACTGATCTTAGAGCATTAATCAAACTTTTCTGTTTGAATATTTTGCATTACGAGTTGACTTTGTTCGCGGTGGTTTGGTTCCCACCTTGTCCTTACGCTAAAATTATATACTGTGGCTGGAGGATATAATGAAGAGTGGCTATTTGGTTACGGGGAATAGATGTAGGATGTGGTTCTTCCTGCATTTATTGTCTTGTGGCAGCCAAAAAGAATATGTGGCAAATGGTGGCTTTAGAATCGAATGTGTTAAATTTGCAATATGCTCTGTTGAGGAATTCGTTTTTCTTCTCAATAAACGTTAAATGTGAAAGTATACTTTCTCCTTTACCCCTTTGCACTTTCAGGATTTATTAAAAATGTTATTACTTCAATTCTAATTATGGTTATCCATTTTTGCTTCCAACGACATTGTTTTGTCAAAGCACAGTGACATTTGGCTCCATCTGCAAAAATGCCAGCCAAAGACATTACTTTTGCGCCACCTTGTAAATATCAGTTATTTTGGTATTTATCTTACATTTTGTTATTTTTGTTGAAATATTTAAAAAAAAAAACAAATTTTATTTTAATAATATTAACAATTTTAATAAAATCTTGGTAAATATTGATATTTTTCCTTTTTTATGTAGTTTTTTTTAGTTTTTATTAGCTTTCAACGCTAAAGACAAAACTAATTTAAATTTTCTTTCATTTAAATTTTCTTGCATTGAGGTTTTTATAAGCTCACTTTACACATTTTGATTAAGCCTGTATCAGATGGTTAATTTCCAATATCACTTCCAGGAATCGATATGTAAACTAGTCATTACAAAATTCCATTTGATAACATACCCAATTCAATTTACGATCTCTTACGTTTTTTTTAATTCATAATCCTAAATGACTCATGCTTTAAGAGAGTCATTCATTATTTCTGTTTCACATTTAAAATTAGTAAATTTATGTTGATGTTGTTTAAACAGAAATCGAAATGAGGTGTCCAAAAATTTTTGATTTCGCGTTTTTTTTTCAAAATTATCAATTAAACAATATAAATGAAAAAAAAAATTAAAAATACTTGAGTTTCTTCTCAATGAGAAAAGGAAAACAATACTAAACGGCACAAACTAACACAAATGACTGTTCGACCGAAGAAAATAAAAAATAAAAACTTTTAAAATTCTTTGACATCAATTCAGCCATACCATCCATGCCTCAATGTTTTAAATTTTAACACAAAAAAAAATTATGTATAAATGGCATACAATCATAAATCACTTTTCGTTATTCGACTGATAAAATTGTTGTGTAAACAATCTGTCAGTCCAGTCCGTCCGTTAAAAATTTAAAATGCAACCATGTAATTGTATGTATGTATATAAATATGGAGTGGATTTCGCAAAGGTCAGCAGTACCACCAACACCACCACAATCACTAAATTTGTGTGCAGACTTATTACAATGAGTATACATATGTACGTACATATTTATTTAAATTTTAATTAACTCGTGTATTAAAATAAAATAAGTGGTGCTTGCATGTGGTTTAATCTGACTTTAATTTCCGCAGAGTCTAGGTTAAATATAGAATTATAATCGTTTGCATTAAAATAAACATTTGATTATCGTTATAATTAGAAAAGTAAGAAAAATAATTATTTGCAAAAAGAAGGAAGAATTTTTTTGCATCAAAATAAATGAAATTAAATTGCACTTTTTAAATATACGAGTACATACATACATCTTTCACTTTTCAAGAGTATGTACTTTTTAGAGATGCACTATGTATTTACAAAAGGTACTTTCCAAAAAAAAATTCTTTTTCAAAAATTTAGCTTTTAGCAAAGTGATTTTTAGAAAATCAAACCGGCACAAAGCCCAATTTTCCTAAAATATTTTTTCCAAAAATCCCTCTTTTCAAAAAACTTCATTTGTAAAAAATTAAAAAAAGTACATTTTTAAAACCATATTTCTACAAAAACGATTTTTTTTTTATAAAATTCAACTGTTTTAAATTACTCGTAGTTCAAAACAAATTTCCTTTTTAAGTCATACTTTTTTACTTTCTGAAAAAAATGCTTTTTCAAAACGCATTTCAACAAAAAAGTACTTGTTTTTAATTATCGTTTTAAGTCCATATTTACACTATGCAAGTCTTATTGCTAAGCTGATTAGTTTGACGGAGAGAGAGACAAGGGGAACAGTAACGTTTATTTTCCCCTCGTCCATCTTTCCTAACAAACTAATCAGCTTAGCAATAAGACTTGCATAGTGTAAATTAGGACTAAGTAGCAGTTTTTTGAAAAATACTTTTTTTAAAAGTTATACATATTTTTAAAATTATTTCCGTTTCAAAATTTATTTTCTAAAAAAAATTAAAAAAAAAAACAGTATTTTCAAAATTATTTTTGTTTCAACATGTACTTTCTTAAAAGATGCTTTTTCAAAACAAATTTCAACAAAAACAGTAATTTTTTGAAATTTATTTTTTAAGCAGTAATTTTTTGAAGAGTCCTTTTTGGAAAAACTATATTTTTAAAATTATTTTTGTTTCAAAATGTATTTTCTTAAAAAAATTAAAAAAAACATTTCAACAAAAAAGCACTTTTTTAAAGTATTTTGAAAAAAAGATAAATTTTTGAAAACGTTACTTTTTCGAAGAAGTGCATTTTCAAAACGTACTTTTTAAAAAAGGTACTTTCTCCAAAAAAATTATTCTTTCAAGGTGCTTTCCAAAAATAAAATTATACTTTTTCGCAAAAACAATTTTTTAAATTTTAATAAAAATACATTTTAAAAAATAATTTTTCAAAAAAGTACTTTTTAAGAGACCCCTATTTCATGATGTACATTTTCAAAGCAACTCTTTAAAAAAAAGTACTTTATCAAAAATTCATTTTTTTAAATAGTATTTTTTCAAAAAATATAAACATTGAAAAATTTACTTTTTTTTTACCAGGGTAATATTTCAGAAATCACTTCATCAAAAATTATCTTTACAAAACAACATTTTTTCAAAAATGATTTTTCTTTCAATTATAAAAATAATTTATATCTTTTAAAAAGGGTTTTGCTTTCCACAAAGTATCTTTTAAGATTCTTTTGATCCTTTTTTGCATCAAAGTAATATTAAGGTATTAATTCATTTGAAGTGAAGAAGACATTTAGACCACAAATAAAGTTGTTCTCCCTTAAATCATAATTTTTATTTTGCATATTTCTTTGCTAAAAATTTGCTTTTAGAAAGCTTCGTTGTATTTTAAACTTTATTTTTTGCAGCAATATCGATAACCTTTCGTTATATGTTTCCCTATATATTGACTCATCTCTACGCATTAAAACCAAATTGAAATTACTTCCATGAGTGCAATGCTCTCTCGACTACAACTAAACACGCAAACCAACTCTCGGTTCAAAAATTTAAACGCCATCCATAATGTCATTTATGAACCCGGTTGTCAAACAAACCAACTAACCATTTAAAAAAATGTGAATAAACGCATAAATCTTGACAACAAACAGCATTAAAAACTAAATGGACAATATAAAGCCCACAAATGACAACCACATATAAACATATAAACATATGAGTAAAACAAATAAATATGTATGTATTATGTGTGGAAGTAACAACAAAATCATGTCTTGAAGATACGACAAAAATTATGATGCATTTTGTATGGTTGGAGAAACATATTGCGGGTTCCTTGAATAACAGCATATGTATTAAAAATATTTTCTGTAGGAGAAGGCAAAAGAAAAGGCTTTTATATTTCTGGTTGCGTATAAGACGAGTATTAAGAAATATGTATGTCTATTGATTTCAACTGAATTTCAGAACTGTTGCTGAGTTTGCACGAAAGTGGGGAAGCAGGTGTTTTTTAATTCGTAACGTTCCCCACTGAAAAAAATTAGAAGTCTTTATTCAAGAACTACTTTTTCCCTACTTCCAAAATATCAAAATGTGTGTATTCTCTACTTATCAGGAATCGATTATTAGCAACATCCAGATAATTCATTAAGAAACTATTTCAATTGTGCAAAATTTGAGATCATTTGAAGTTTTCGCAATTACTTACGATATGTATTGATTTTTTAGGAAAATGAAATCAATGTCATGAAGTATTAGATTTGTATCTATAAAAAATATATTGATTTTAAAGAAATTGAGAAAAGGAAAAAATAACATACGAAAAATCAGATTTACGCAACATCATGAACATGACTCCGGATTCACTGAATGTGGATAAAAAAAGAGAACTTCTAGCAATGACAACCCTATGTAAAAATCGCTAACAATTATGCAAATTTGCACTACTTCCGGATCACAAGTTCAGGATCTTATGGACTTCCTTGGAAGTTCTTGTTTTACTGTGTTTGAATTAAACTCTTCAGCTTTCATATTCATTTACAGAAAAGAAAAATTTCTCATATTTTAAGTCGCATAACACATAAAATTAACTGAATAAATATTTATTTCTCGCACTTCAAAGGTTACTTAAGGTAAGATTTGGAAAGCTACATTGTGAATCCCTTAAGACGTTTCCCAATACTCTGTCACGATGAGAATTAGTGTACACTTTAACTGTCATTAAGCCACCTAATAAACAGGACGAGCCCGCTGATATACTCGAGTTAACACTCCGTGATATCTTTTAGTTCCGAATGAATTCCGCTACTAAGCCACTTAAGCCTATGACATTGTAGCCTCGAGTAATAACACATGTGTTGCACGGTTTCGGGTTTTCCCTACCCTCATCCCCGCATAGCCCGCAAGAATCCGGTGTGCCAATTTCCCATCAAGACTCCTTTTCACACAAAAAAAATATTCCTGCAATAAACAACTTTAATTGAAAATAAAACCAAAAATCAATTAAAAATGCAATTGAGTCGATTAAGCTTTGTAATTAATTAAATTTTTAAACAAAAGTTTAATTGATTTAAATACATTTTTAATTTTTCTTTTTATTTTCAATTAAAGGATTATTTTTTCTGTGTTGTTCTTACCCAATAGTTGTTCAGATTTTGCCAGGTCATCCTTGGCCATAAAGCCTGCATAACCATGCGGTTCTTCCTACGAATGAAGGACCTTTTTCTTCCTCTGTTTCTCTCACTTAAAAGTACCCCCAAACTGATTTTTTTTTGCTTTCAGTTTCATATGTATCGGGTTCCTGTTAAATAAGAACATAAGTACTTGTGCGTTTTTAACCCATCATAGGCCGCAAGAAAATGGAAACATTTTTCTTTTAAGATATCCCGGAGTGTTCTTACAACCCATGACTCACTATCCCACACAATTGAATGACCTACGAAAAAATACAACCCTGATCTGATGAATTGTTATTGTCTTTTGAAAATTTTCACAGACTTCATCATACCAGGGTTATACGAGTATTTTTTCAAAAACCGCACGATTGTGTAGGATAGTGTATCACGGCCTTAACTATGATTCAAGAAATGTGGAAAGTCGAGTATCACTTTTGAATGCTTTAGTAGCGTGAGCTTTCGAAATGAATGCAGCGTTTTAGCAGCAATAATTCAAAAAACGCTATAATTTTACATATGCGGTTATTCACGAAAACCATAGAACTCTTAAGTAAGTATTAACAGACATGACTCATTTGGTAGCCATGCGGGATTAGGGATGCTGCTCCCTATATAAACAATATTTTTTCTTTCTTTCTTTTTTTTTGCATTTAAACATAATTTACTGTAGTGTTTATTTATAAAATTAAAATGTTTATGATTTTAAAGGATGTAAGCAACAATAGTGAGACACACAAATGTATTGAGTTTCTACTAAAGATGACTAATGTAATATTTATATGAGAAAACATATCAATTTTTAAGTTTTAAATTCTATATGTGAAAACAAATTTATTAGGATTCTTTTGAAATCGCCCGTAACGTGCAAAATCTAAAAAGTCAATTGCCTTTTATATATTAAAGATTTCTAAAACGATTGACCACTAACTATTTGAAGCATAAATTGTCATATCCTGTCCCAGTTTTAATATGCCTGCTGCCCATCATTCTCATTTCCATTTAAAACCAAATAGAGACCAAATTATTCCACATCAATTACATTATTTCTGTTAATACGGGTATTTTTTTTTTATTTTCAAACAGATTTATTATGTCAAGTTCAGATGTGTGTTATTCTTATTATTTATAATTAAATCATCATTAATTAACGATTTATTTATGTGATGAAACAGTTCTTGAAAGATAATAACGAGCAAAAGGAAGAAGTTAAAATTACTTAATACAAATGTAATTATATGGTTGCTGACCCTACAAAATGAAATATACATATGTTAAGAAAAAAATAAAGTAATTCGATTATATGTATGTTTGTATGTTTTTTAAGCAGATATTAGTTTTTTTTAAACTGAATTTAAATCTGCAGAGTATAATTTTCGATGTATTGCGGTCTGGAATCTAAATTTTCTATTACCATATTTTGCATTTTCAATAGTCCGAACTACAGAATGACAAAAATATCTTTTTAAGTACTCTTACACATTTTTAAAATTACACAGCACAAACAACTATAACTAAAATCTATATACTGTATGGGCATAAAAATACTCTGACTATTAATCGGCTACACATGCGTATATACAGATATATTTTATTTACACACACAAATGAACCATGTTATCAAACACACATTTTCCATTCCATTTTATATACACAAATGTATGTATGCGATGGCGAATGATGTATAAATATCCCAAGTATCATGCATTTTTTTTTTGTCCCACTAAATATCCATAGTCCGAGAATAGGCATACTCCGACTATAACT
This sequence comes from Nowickia ferox, assembly GCA_936439885.1. Taxonomy (NCBI): domain Eukaryota; kingdom Metazoa; phylum Arthropoda; class Insecta; order Diptera; family Tachinidae; genus Nowickia; species Nowickia ferox. The sequence goes on along the minus strand of OW387027.1, from coordinate 7,836,460 downwards.
ATGACAGAGAGTCAATGTAATTTAAGATTAAGCGCAGTTACTAAAATTAAGACTATTTACTCATGTGCATACTTATTTTTGGGTACTCGTCATTCTTCGATATGTTTATGGTCCGTCTGCCGGAATCAGTCGACTCACGCGTTTAACAAAAATCATAATTCCTTCGGTATTATGATTTTCCTTTTATAATTTTGCAGGAAACCAATTTTTGCTGAATTTACTAGACCACAATTAAAATTGTCCATTTCGTTCTTTAGTTTATAAATCGGATTATATTAATTGCATTTATTTGCATTGTAATATGGGACAAATAATCTTGCAGTTTATATTTTTCTTTCACCTTAATGAATTTCTATTTTGTTTTAGTTTACAATAGCAAAAATTTGTTTAATATTTTAAACAAAATACGCTGTCGTACGCATTCGCGTTTCTATTTTATGAATGAAATTATTTGTTTTGATTAGAATCATCATTATTGTTGTTGTTGTTGTTGTTTACTATCTATTGAATTGTTTTTGTTTTTGCTTTAGTCGCTGTTATCATGCCGTCAACTAACAAACAACCGGCTTAATATTTGGTAAACGTTGCTTAATAAATTATTAAAAATTTAAAAAAAAAAATTATATACAAATGTATGTATGTGTGCATATATGTATGATGTACATACATATGTATGTATGCTGATTAATAATAAAAACACAACAACGCCAATATCCCAGCAAATATTTTTCAAGATTTTGTAATGGGTAGTACTCTTTTAATGGCTTACAAAGTAATGAGTGGTACTTATTTATCTAATTATTTTATGCGTATAATAATGACTGTCCTGTAATAAAGAAAATAACAACTTATTTATATCACTACGTGAAAGTACTTATTGTATGTAGTACTTTCCAGTTAATAATTAAATACATCTAGAGATAACTTTATTTTATAATTTTTATTATAAAATTTAATTATTTTCACATATTCTTCAATATACAAATTCACATATTTATTTTCCTTGTCAATAATTATTTTTAACAATCCCAAAAAATGGTAGAAGTTTTATAATTGTGTTACAAAATTCTATTTATTTTTATTAGAAAATAATAGCCAAAATTTTAGCCAAAAAGTAATTTATAAAATAACCCATTAAATTTTGAATACTTTTAGGCAATCAGTAGTCTATTAACGTTTGGATATTTGTAGGCAAAAAGTATGCGGTACCCTATATACTTTTTGAACTTCTCAAACAAAAATAATGGGTTATTCAGTCAAATTGTAAGTACTTACGACTGGGGAGTGCATACACTTTTTTACATTCTAGTAGGCAAACTTTTCTGCTGGGATACGACAATATGAAAAATAATTGTGCAATTGGGTCTGGTCTGTCTTATAGCCAGCCGTTGGCTGTTTTGTCAAAACTGATTTGTAAAGTTGCCAGGAAATCATTAAGAAATATTGGGAAAGAAATTATAAAAACGGGTATATGACTGTGAAAAGAATCCACAGGTTTCTATTACAAAATAGAATAAAAAATACATTAGGCAAGTTGTGATAAAAAGTCGTGGTCAACAACCATAGATAACAACGAGGTTGTTTGTAATTAATTTGTACTCGTAGTCGAATGTTTTAAAATGGGTCAAGTTGTTTCTAATATGGAGAGTAACAACTGTAAACCGATATTAGTAACATGACTGACCTTTAGGAAGTGCATACATACATACACATATATACATACATACTTTGCTCATATTAAATAAATATTACGACGCAATGTTATTTTTATTTTTAGTTGCAGCTAGTGCTGAATTTTCTTTAACTTAATAATAAGTTACTTCGTAAATAAAATAAATAATACTTTTCTTTAGGTTTTATATCGACATAATCATAAGTTTCCATCGATATTAAAATTTCTTACCCGAGATAATATGAAATTTTGGCAAGACTTACGATTTGTCTGGTATTGGCAGAAATGTTGTACTTACTGTAGTGCAAAATAGCAAATATGTACTTTGGTATTACTGATTTTTTTGTGTATTATGTATGTACGAGTATAAGAATAAAATATAGAATCTGCTTAAGTAGCTTAACTTTCAGTGGCTGTCTGAATACTTCAATGGCTGACTGACTTTGACTTTTTATTGTTGCTTTATAAGCTGAAATAAAATTAAAATAAAATTTGAAAAAGCACAAAAAAAACTCCAAACAATGAATAGAATTTAAAGTAGAGTTTAAATTAAAAAACTCGTCATAACATTTGTTTTCTTTTTAAATTTAGTTATTTCTATTTTTTAATTTAAAGTGAAAATTGTTCGTACTTTTAGCTGATGTTCTGAAAGAACGCAATTAATTTGAATTATTGAATTTAATGGCTCATTTAATTTGACTCTCCTTAAACAAAACATTATTAAAAATCCATTAAATGTGTAAGAAAAACAAATTTTTTCAATTCAAAAGTTTTGTTTTCAAATTTTAATTAAAGCAAAAATAAATACATACATATCGTCACCTTAAATGCAAACGGACGTAACTACACAAAAATTTTAAATCGAGTTTTTGATGATTATGGTTCTTTTTATCAAGCTACATGTGTTCACGCAAATATTTAGACCTTTGTGATCAAAAATTACGACTTTATTAAAGAAATTCAAACGGAAGTAATTACGAAGGTTAGGTTAGGTAGGGGTGGCAGTCAGAAGCCCGGACTCACTTAGACCGTTTTGGTCAATTGTGATACCACGGAGACTGCTTATGCGGAGTCCCCACCGTCGAACCAACCAGAGCTAAATATAAAGCTACTAATACGTTGCAATTCAACACTAGCAAGGTCAGAAAGTTCCCTGAACTCAAGAGTGCCCATTGTGGCCATTTTCTTTCTTGCAAGTCCAGGATAGTGACAAAGAAAATGTTCTACACTTTCCTCTTCATCGATATCCTGGCAAGTACGGTAAAAATCATTGTGTTCAACCTTTAACCTTTGTGCATGCCTACCTATGAGCCAGTGTCCGGTTAGCACGGAAACTAGACTCGAGATCTGTTTCCTATTCTTCAAAATTAAAGAAGCCGTATTTTTCCTATTTAGATGAATCCATAACTGCCTTGTGATCACGGAATCATTTCTTGTGACCCACCTTCTATTTGTTTCATCCTCTACCCTGCGCCTGAGCCTGAGTTTGCAAGACATTAGGGGTAAACCCACACATTCCAAATCTGGTGGAACTTGTAGGGTTGTCCCAATTCTAGCAAGCTCATCAGCCCCAGAGTTCCATTGAAAGCCTCTATGCCCCGATAAATATTTATAAAAAGGAAATAAATGGTTAAAAATATATATGTAAGTATCCATATTGCAAGTAAATTTTGAAGAAAATTTTCAAGAACACTTTATTGTTATTGATTTTGAAACGTTTTTTCTTTCTACTGTAAAAAATATAAAAGTGTAGTTACGTCCGTTTGCATTTAAGGTGACGATATGTACATATGTATGTATGTATGTGGATAACATGATAAGCTAATTAGTTCTTAGAATTAAATGAAAGAAAGCAGTTGTTATAAACAATTGATTGATGGAGAGAAATTTGCTAAATTGGGGAAAAAAACAATGAAAACAACATAAAAATAGGAAAATATATAAAATGCGTAAGATTAGAAAAATAAATATATTCGGACAAAAAAATAGACACATCGTCAGCCCATTTATGGTTTAACCCACCGACCATTTATAAAAAAAATTAGTTAGGTATGGGGTATATAAATGCATATATTTCGAATATCTTCTTTCTGAATCCAAAACATGTTTCGCGAAATTAATTATACTTTCTGAGATATTTAGCACTCATTTTGCTCCATTTCAACTATTTTAAGGTTTAATAAGTATTGTTTTGATGTATGCCACAGTTTGACGTTTGCGAAGTAAAGTTAACTCATGTTTTGCTTCTTTTCTATAAGAAATTAATGAAAATGAAAGCAAAAACATCATCAGCCAGACGCAGCCGCCGATTAAATGTTTTAATATAAACTTATTAAACACTAAACTAAAATAAAAGAAACCTAAATTATGCATGTTTGAGTATAACAGAAATCATTTAATTTCATTCTTTATATTAATACACTTCAATTACTTGTTTTTCTTGTGTAAAAGTGTATAAGCGGATCGATAGTTAAAAATATTACGGCGGAGGCTTCTTGGTCAGCGTTAAACGATCGACTTATTTCTCTAGACAGCAGTAAATACAGTAAAGTATTCGTATAGAGCACAAAAAGCTACTTTTTGAAAATAAATTAAGAAAAGTGGTGTATGCGGCACAAAACGTATTTTTAATTTTACAATAAAGTAATATTAACTTCTAACTTTAGTCATCAAAGTTCACCAAAATTTACACATTTCTTCCAATCATGTGTCGGAAGCAATGGTGAAAATACAAAAAAAATTCTATCGGGTACACTTTGAGAAAACTTCATGTAAACCTTCTTTGTAATTTTTCTACATTCCGACATTTTGGCATATGCTTCAAACCAATAATGGGCTGAAGACATGATACACGGGCAGGATATTTATTCATCATTCGCCACCGTATACATACATTGTGTATATAAAATGGAATGGAAAATGTGTGGGTGCGCGTGTGGCTGTTTGAAAACATGCTTTATATGTGTGTGTAAATAAAATATCCCTGAATACCCGCATGTTTAATCGATTAATAGTCAGAGTATTCATGCGTGTGGTTGTAGCTCACGCAGTCTATAAATTTTAGTTGCTTTCGTTTGTGCTGCTTAATTTAAAAATGTATATAAACATATGTAGTTGTTGGATGTTTATAGTTATACATATTCGGTTTAAAATTAATGCGTGTGTTTGCATTTGGTATGTTTTTTATGTTGTTGCCGTTGTTTGACGGCAAATACTCAAAAAGTACTTGAAACGATACTTTTGTCATTCTATGGTACACATGTGCCCGTAATTATCAGAGTAGTCTAAGTCATACATATATGTAAATTTTTGCTTAGAAATATGAAATAAATCTTAAAAAGAACTTCAAAAAATATTAAATAGATATAAATAAATTTATGGTAATCGAGACTGGTACAAATCTAAACTAAAATGTTGCATGATATAAAAATATTTTTTATTTTTTTTTATTTAGATATTCAAATTAGTGTTGAGCGAAACTGTGATTTGTTAATAATGTTGCTCCTTGTGAACGTGATTTCTAAATCGCTGTTCTTTTAAACTGTGATTGTGATTACAGTTTAGCAGTATTTTGTTTGTAGCAGTTCTGTTATTTTGACAAAATCTAATAAGAAGAGCAGCTGTGAAATTAAACAGTGACTGTGATCACGGTTTAACACATTTCAGCTCTTCTGCTTTAAAAGTATGTATTAAGGCCATGACTCACTATCATACAAAGTCGTGCGATCTACGAAAAAGTACAACCCTGGTGTGATGAATTGTTATTGTGTTTTGAAAATTTTCATAAACTCCATCATACCAGGGTTGTATTTTTTCGTAGATCGCACGACTTTGTATGGTAGTGTATCACGGCCTTTAGTATTGGTATTTTGATAAATGCTAATAAGAAGAGCGACAAGAACAAACAATTAGCATCAACCCCAACCAAATATTGATAATTGTCGTATGAGAGTAAGAGAGACAGTAAAATTGCAAATACAAAAATGTGAAAGCTATACATAGTGCCAGAAAAGACGATTTGCAACGATTAGACGATTTTTTCTCGACAAACGAGGAACGTATACAAATAAATTCATGTGGTAGCTTTATTTACTGTAAAGTAAGCATGCAAGAGCATTCACAGTTTGTATGAAAGAACTACATTTGCAAAACCTGTAAGTCCATATTTACACTATGCAAGTCTTATTACTAAGCTGATTAGTTTGACGGAGAGAGAGACGAGGGGAACAGTAACGTTTTTTTTCCCCTCGTCTCTCTTTCCTAACAAACTAATCAGCTTAGCAATAAGACTTGCATAGTGTATACTAGGACTTACTTGATAAATTCAGTCACAGTTCTGATTAGTGATTTTTCAATCGCTGTGAAAAAGTAACAGATTTCGAAAAATAGCTCATCACTAATTCAAATGTAATCTAGTAAATATGTATCTCGAAACAATAAAAATATGACTTAGATCACTCTCATAATTATAACTCTTGCATTTTTTCAATAAATCATATGTTTAGCATTTTTATGTAAAATTATATATAGAAGTACAATTTTTATCGAATATTTTCATCTTGTCGCTTTGGAAAACAGAAAATCAAACTGATTCGCACATTTCTTAAAACTCTCATTTCAGCAGAATTTTCTAAAATATTTCAGACTACAAAAAAAAACTATAATTTAACAAACAATATTTGCTTTAAGAACTTGTTTCATAGAAATTTAACAATGTAGAGATAGAAAGAAAGAGCGAGACAAGTTAAGCAAATATATTATTTGCATTTTGTATTTAACACCTATTGGTCATACAGGAAATTAACGCGTGTGTTTACTCACTTCCATGAATTAATTCAAAATGTGTAGTAAAAAAATATTTAGTTAAGATATTGTAGCTGTTATTAAGCAATGAATGAATCATCTTTATAAATATTTTGCACAGTTACACGTAAAGCAGTTGCAAGTGCTTAAAGCCACTTCTAAGAAATTATCTACTTTATATAAAAATATATTTTGCATTAATGTTCTAACATATTTAAATTTTAGCATAGATACATATACATACATACATATGTATGCACATAAGTGTGTATGCAAGTAAAAAAGAGTGTAATATGCAAAATCCACTGCATTTATTTAAATTCAACTTCGTATGCATTTAACACACATATTTGTGTTTGTTGTCGTGCCATTTCTCTATTCCCATTAGAAACAAAAAGAAAAACTCTTGTTGTAACCACAGACCTAAGGAAAAGGAAAAACATGATGAGAAACAATGAAAAAAGGTGTTGGGAGTTTTTCTTGTTTTATTGTTTCATTGTGAGTAAATTTTCTTATTTTTTTTTGTTTTCTTACTTGAATTCTTTTGCATAAAATATATAATTTCCTGAATGCAAAATAGTTGTTAAGATATAATACATGAAGACACAAATAAAGATAAATAAAGCAAAAGACTTAAGCGAAATATTATTTAAGTGCAAAAGAAAAATATTGTATCATCAAACATAAATAGATACTCGTACCACTTATTTTGAAATGCAAGCACATTTCACATTTTTGTAACAGTGACACCATGAAGATGTTAAATGTAATTTTTTAATGAAAAATAAAAATAGAAACAAAGCAGTTTACGAGTAGTTTACATTTTATCCCATAGAGATCTGTTACAAGTTTAAATCCATAAAAAAATTGCATGCCAAAGTAATTTGCGACAGCATAGAGGGCGGCAAGGGTTTCGCAATTTTCTAGGATGTCGCAATGTGAATAAAATGTTACCCATATCTCGAAGAAAATATAATATTTTGAAGAATATTTAAGAAGACAAAACGCATTCGAATGACAACATTTTCTAAACTACTTAATAATGAAAGATCCATAATAAATTTTAATGGGGGCCGCGGGAATCAAAAGTTGATGGAAATCACTGGCTTAGAGGACGTCGAGGCTTTCAGCTACAGCGCCGTGAGTGAAGTTAGTCATCAGATAACGGAATGTAATATTCGGTTCGAAGGACTATAAAAAGCTTGCAGTCCTACATAAATTACATCTGCTGCTTCTATGCGAAAAAAAATGTAATGAGTTTGCAAAAAGAGTTGCCAGCTGATGAAATGAAAGTCGCTTAACATTTTCTCAACATTATCTACGTTCTTTATTTTGGTCATATTTAAGTTCTAGGCGCTATGAAATAAGGCCCAAATAAGAAAATTAAATAAATCCCACTAAAACTAAGGAATTTTTAATTGTGCTTTATTTATTTTTTTGGGATTTTTTACTTCGTGTTGAGTTTGGTTGGATTTTATTTAATTTTTTTTTTTTATTTATTTCTTCTTGAATTGGGTTTTGTTATAATTTCATTGGACTTCATTTCATATTAAAACTTATATTGTAACAATTACCAAAAAAAAAACACTACATACAGGCTTATCCTAAATAAAATTTCACATGGAAATTTCCGAACGTGTGAAAAATCGGTATCAAAAAACTTCATACGATTGCGAAATAATCTGACAATTTATGAAAAGAATCATTCACATAGATTTGTCTGTTGAAAAAAATGGAAATATGCTAGTTTTTAATATTATTGGAATTGATTAAACGAAATTAAAATCATTGTGAATGAAAAATTTAATTCGGAAATTTTCACATGTCGAATTCATGATAAGGCTGATAATTTAATTTTTAATTAGTGTTTTTTCATAAAATTTCTCTTGGGCCTTATTTAATTTCTTTTTGTTTTATTTTCTTCCTTTCTTATCTTTTAATATATGTATGTACATGTCCCCATATACATATATTCGCATCCATATTATGATATCGATCTTTTACTTCAATAGTGTCATAACTCAAAAAATTAGTTTTTGGAGTTAATAATGCAGAATAATTTGGCATTTCGTATTTTATCTTGTGTAAAAATTTCATATAAATAGCTTGTACTAGCACCTCCGGAGAGTGGAATATTTTTTGACTTTAAACATGTCTTCTGCAAAAATAGTTTTTTTGAGTTGTGACACTATTGAAGTAAATGAGCGATATGTTCGATATGTATTTATTTTCGAGTACGTATATATTACGATATGTTCAATTTGTATGTGTATAGAGAATGAATACGAATATATGAGACGAACAAATTTACGTGTGTACATTTAGTTCAAACAAATTTAGTACAATTTACAATAATTTATCTTCTTTGATGCTGAGAATCTTTCACTTTCTTTCATACTTGCACCTGATGTATTAGTTCGAAAATTGTTATTGTGAATGAGACTTGCGAATCTTATGACGTTAACAATCAAGCATATTAGAGCCTATTATTATTATTTGCCCTACAAATATATCTGGTTAATAGAACGCTGTTAACATTCAAACAGAAAGTGGTCTCATTGTTAAAGAGGTTTTTCCAAAAGCAATTTTACCTTCATTAATATTGTATGTACTCGTATATATAAATATTTGAATGTCATTGAAAAGAATAAGAATTTGTCAATTTGTTGTCATATCATTACAAATATTTAAGATAACAAAATACATACACTTTTGGTAACATAATTTTGGTAACATAACCTACTTCCTCTCCTCCCTTCAACTACTGCAATCTTCATCATATATCCCCTTTAATGTTGTTTACTAAATTTCATTTCAACTTCATGAGTAATTACCAACTATTCATAATAATAAATAATCAAATTTCTTTGGCAGCATTTGTGTTAAAGTCCGTTATTAAAAAAAATCATTGTTCTAAAAGTTATTTTAAGAATCAAAATAATGGGAAAAAGTGCCTGATTAGATAAGAATGATGAGTGAGAAAATAAACAGAGAACTGTTGTGAATTTTAAAGGTAGACTCGTTGGATTTCCATACATTAGTTAATATTTTAGGGTAAACAAAGTTCAACAACCATAACATCATATCGCTCATTTACTCAAAAAACGTCATAACTTAATTTAATTTAATTTTTGAGTTAATGATGCAGAATCAAACCTCATATCCTAATTCGTATTGTGTAACAATATTTTCCTATTGTTAAGTTGTGTGTGAATTGAAAACTTTAAATTCGTCTTCTTGCAAACTAGTTTTTTGAGTAAATGAAAATAAAGCCAAAGAAATCGGAAAAATTAATTAAGGCTCTCTATCTATCTGTCACTTCACCATCTGTACTTGCACTGTCCCTTTCCTTCTATCAGGTAACATAAAGCGACCTGTTGTTTGAATCCTAGTGAACTGAAAACTCATTTTCTCTGCTCAGCAACCTGACAACCCAAACTAACGTAAGCAAAAAAAAAACATTAATTACATGATGCAAAAGATTTGGTAATTATAATTGGCTAGAAAAATACCTGAAGATCTTTTTCAAACTTACGAATGCAACATAAGTACCAAATATTATGTATCAACTTTCTGATAAGAAGTAAAATAAACTTGGAGGAAATTACGGCTCATTATAGAACGAAATTTCGAAATATTTCAATAAAGTTTATATGGGAATATTTTTATATTTCGAATCGTATTGAATGCCGTAATTTGCCCTCAGTTCAAGTTTCTTTTCTTTCAGCCTCCATTCTAATCGAAATAAGACATACTTATTTCCAGTTCTCTTTTTTTTATAAATGAGGGAGTTTTCTTGCAAAAATAAAACGTGAATGTTTAAATTTATATTGAACTAAACAATGAAATCAACACAATTTTTGTTTTTTTTCTATATTTAACCCGTAAGATTTAATTATAATGAAGAATTTTGTCGTGATATGCTTTTATTGAACATACGAGTATGTATATGTGTATGTATGTATCTTCAAATAAAATATAATTTTGAAAATATAACCCATTTTAATTTTGTTTTATTTATTTACTTAGTTCATAATTAATATGAATCAGCAGCTACTTGTACTATACATAAAAATTTAGTTGAAACCTTTAATTACCTGTTTCAACAGCTGTCATTTCTTTGTGCATTTTTCTTTTTTTTTTTTTTTTGCTCTACAAAAGAAAAAATTGTCAATTGCACTAAAAACTAAAAAAACGAAGTCTTGCGATAATCGACACTAATTAAAATTTCTTTTAGACGAATAATTTTGGAGATTTCTTTCTACCCGATTGAATACTGACAGTGTTGCCATTCCGCTGGAACCCTATTGAAGATGTTGAATGGCCTCCAAGCAACGGTAATATTCAATAAAATTCAAAATCATTTTGTTCACCCGCACTTTTCTATTACGTCAAAAAGCAAATAATACAAAACAAATTACATTTTTTTTGTCAATCAGAGTTTTAGACAAAAAATAAACACTTTTTAGTATGCATCAATCATTTCAGTCAAAACGTATACATGCACGTGCAGCCAAAAAAAATAAGACTACACGCACACTACTATGTGATTGATGAGTTTATTTGATCGTCTCCAGGCCACTTAAGAGAATGATGAAATTTCGTGGACTTGAACTATAGATTTACAATTTCTTTACATTTTCTTAAACCCATTACTAATTAGACTTAGATCGGAATTCAGTTTAGAATGTAATTCAAAAGTATTTGGCAACTCTCAGTATGAATTTTCATTTTGGGCAAAACAAAGGCACTAGACAAACTAAACGATATCACTGGAAACCAGTTTAATTTTGTATCTTAACATATGGATACAAACATATATGCAGCACATACATATCGTCGCCTTAAATGCAAACGGACGTGACTACACAAAAATTCGAAATCGAGTATGTGATTGATTATGGTTCATTTGATTAAACTACATGTTCATGCAAATATTTAGACCACTGCCATCAAAAATGACGACTTTACTAAAGAAATTCAAACAAACGTAATTACGAATACATCTACAGTGCAGATTCGCTTAACGCAACCCTCGATACGCGCAACACCTCGATATTCGCAACATCAAAATTCTTAACATTTTTAACTCTGTTAACGCAACTTTTGAAAAAACAAGAGCTCAATTAATGCAACTTTGCAAAGAAAGTTAAGATTCTCTTTCTCGTTTTTTTTTACTTTAGTTTTTTATAAATAAATTCAGAACTATAAACATTTTTGAATGAAATCTTATGCTATTGTACAAAATTCATTTTGATTTATCGCTATTCTAGGAATGACAAAGAATTTTTGCGTGTTGCTTGTGTTTAAAAATTTTTTTGATTGTGAGCGGTTGTGCTGGTAAAATAAACAAAATGCCTGTAGTAGCAAAATTTGTTAAACTAATGTAGAGTGAACATCTGGCACATATTTGCCTAAAAAAGCGTGACCAATAATTACTAATGAAAAATTGTTTGATTCAGACATGTATTTATTGATTTAAACAGTTTTCCTAAAAAATTGTCTATTAGTTATGCATGGAACTGTTTAACTCAATAAATACGTGTCTGAATCAAACAGCTTTTCTTACTAATTACGCTTTTTCTTGCACATGTCTACTCGGCATAACAATAAAGCAAAAGAGCGAAATTCTGAAGAAACTTCAAAGTGGCATACTTTAGTGGAAAACAGGCATAGACATTTTTTACTCGGTTTTCGCAACAAACTCAGTTTTCCCAACAGCCCAAAAATTTCTATTGGTTGTGTTAACCGAATTTGCACTATATTTCTTATTGCAAATAACGTAACTAACATAAAAAGGAAATAAATGGTTAAAAACATATAAGTATCCATACTACAAGTAAATTTCGAAGAACATTTTCAAGAACACTTTATTGTTATTGATTTTGAAACTTTTTTTGTTTCTCCTGTAAAAAATATAAAAGAATAGTTACGTCCGTTTGCATTTAAGATGACGATATGTACATACGTCTGTTTGGCTGTGTGTTTTTGTTTTACTATAAATTTTTTACATTAACGTGTTCTTATTTTTTTCTTGACTGTGCAAAATCATACACCAAACAACAACAAACATAAGCAAACTCTGGCATATAATACAACACAGCTGCTGTTTTACCTTGTTTGCTTTTTAATCGAGTAATTTGAAACATGGTTTTGTTAAGATTAGAGTTGCCCTCATGAGCAGATTAGGCCAACCAAGATTACTTCATTATCTTTTTTTATTTATGTTTAGATAGTTTTGCTGTTGAGTTGAAAAAAACAAGCAGAAAATCTTCTCAAAAAAACTTTCAATTGTGGACCGGGACTACTTTATAACTCTTTTTCTCAAAACAAACAAAATTATAGGTTTTTACAGTAATTAGGAAAAATTTATGATGGATAAAATTTTCTTTTGTGGCACCCCTGGTAAAGTTTATAGTTTTTACTCAACATAGTACATATTTTGTTCTTTTTTAGTTTTACCTTTTTTATTGTATTTCTTTTCTTTTCAACAGCTTATCTTTCAGCTCTTTGTGTATATTTTTTGCAAAAACTTTATTTCATGTTTGTTTTATAAATAATGCATTGCTGCTTATTTTTTGGTTGGAGTATTTAATGTTAAAATTTCTTTGTTGTATCCTCGCTTAAGAAAAGTAATAACTAATTGTAACAGTTTATTTTAAACAAAAGTTCGTTTTTAGGTCTGTCTATTTATTTATTGTATTATAATAATTTTGATTTATTAACACTTAAATTAAGTTTTTTTATATATATAACACTATCGTGGCACACTATTGGTTTGTTTTTTTTTAGGGATCGCAAATAACGATTATTTTCCAAATTTAAACTGAAAAAATCACACTAATTGAGAAGTGCTACGTGCATAAGGAATATACCAAGATACTCCATGTTACATGAACTACCTATAGATGCAATGTTTTTTTTTTTTTATTAAAAAACTCAACTTTACCGATAATTTTTTGATTTTTATTTTTTCCTCACAAAATAACAGTTAATTTTTTATTTTTATTTTTTTTGCTAAATTTTAAAATGAATAAACTTAAAAAAAAGTAAATTTAATTTAACATACATATAAGAGTTTTTTTTACAGAATCTGGCGATAAATTCAATTTTAAATCGGTTAATATTAATTTTAACGCAAGAATTACGCTTTCTAAATTTTTAAAATAAAGCAAAAAAATAAAAAATAAAATAAAATAATGAAAATCAAAAAGTATGTGAGAAATAAATAAAAGTCACAAAATAACTTTTATTTATTTAAACCAACCGAGCTCATAGAGCCATATACATACATATGTATAGTTGATAGAGTAATAGAAAAATTTAAATATAAATACATATGTGACGCGCAAAATAGAAAGCGACCTAAGGGTAAAAACCGGTTTTGTTCAGGAGAGCCATTTTAAAGATTTAAATACGTGTAGCTTGGTGTACTTCGATTTCATAAAACGCGCATATCTCTGGGAGGGAACACTTTTGGGGCATGGGATCGGTCTCATTCGAAGCTCAGATGTTGTCCACATCAAAAAAAAAAAAGTAAAAATTGATTTTTTTTTACCCTTAGGTCCCTTTCTCTATGCGCTGTCACATATGTAGGCAACAACTATTATTTATATTTATATTTTTATATTACTTTACCAACTAGATATGGCTCTATCAGCTCGGTTTTGTGAGCAAGGAAGAAATAATTGTTATTTTCTGAGGAATAAACAAAAATCAAGAAATAATAATTAAAAAGTAATGTTTAAAATAAAAATTATAACCGTTACGGTACCTGTTTTTTTTTGGATTTTTGTTTTATTCGAATTGTTTATTTAAATAATTTTTTGTAGTTTGAACCCTGATAAAATTAAACCTTAATGGTTATAGTTTTTTAAATTGAACAAAATGTTTAAAATATATTTCCAATATTCATAAAAATGGTTTGATTTACAAAAGGTTTACAAAACGAGTATTGTAATTGGAAATTTGTTTAATAACATTTTATAAGCCAAAAATTCTTTTTTTTGGAATACGGCCATATACATATTTATGTATGTATGTATATAAAATCTATCACAAAATAATGTTACTTCCTGAGAACGACTAGAAACTAAGTACAATCCCAGCTTAAGTATAACTTCCTACCTTCACAAATTATTTCAAAACTTGTCTGAAACAAAGATTTAAATATATCCTCAATATTGGAATAAATTCAAGGCTTCGATGAAAAATACCTTCAAAGATTAAAGGCCTTATTTTGTAAAACGGTCACGAAACAAGTCGTTATCGTTTTATCTTTGCTCACTGCGGTTGACGCACAATAAAGTAATATTTTCCTTAATAACTACTTTAAAACCAATACTTGAAGTATTGCAGTAAGTAGTTTTCAGATTTGAAAAACTTCAGCATTAAAGAACTGGACTGTGAATGGAATTGAAATCGAAAGCAATGGAAGTATCTAATCAAGCCATGGTAAATTGTTACCCTGTAAGGTGACAAAAGCACCTTAGATAAGGGGGAAACGCTTGTTTTATTTTATAATTTTCATGTATGTATGTATGTATGTATTTACATATGTAAGGAAAAATAAGCTAATAAGACTACTAAACTAATATGTATGTAAACACAATTTAAGGCTTCATATTGTTAATTAAGATAAGCGATAAGTATTGAAAATATGTACCTACATACATACATATGTATATATAGGTTATAACAGGCTGCCGATTTATAGTAAACCAGCCCAGTTGGGTCCTTAGAGGTCCCGTTGTATATATAGTATTATTAAAAATTAATATGCCTAGTTCTTATAATTTTAAACCAAATATTTTAAAATGCTTTTCTACAGCAAAATAATACACGAAAACAAAAACAATAACAAAAAAGGGCGTGTTAGCAAATCTCCTGGCAAAATGTATAGAAAATAAATGAATAACTGAAAAAATGTATGCTAGTATACGTAAGTAGGAAGAAAAAATTGAGGAACACTTAACATGCGCCATGACATTATTTTGAAATGGTTCCTTACTCTTTCACCGGATATTTTAATACTTATTACAAAATACTTGAATTAATTTATTAAACTTACCACATTTTTGGTTGATTCCACACAATTTTAATCCTTTGTGTTAAACAACTCCTTCTGCTGAAACATTGAAAAGGGGAGAAGACTGGTGAATGGTGCAATAACGAGAGAAATAACAAAAACATATTTTTCTGCAAAACAAAAATTAGTACACTCTCTCTGCTTTTCGCATTATCCGCTTATTTGTTATATTCGGGTTTTATGTTGAACAAAACTAATCAAAAAAAAATAACATTTGGGCAAAAATAATATAAACACAAAATGACAAAAATTAAAATAAGGAAATTAACTTTAATAAGGAACAAATTCTAGCCAAAAACAAAACAAAATTCAGACACGTTGCATATTTTTAAATTAAATTAAATCTGAGTAAAACACACTGTTGCCATATTTTACTACTTGATTGAGTAGGTATAACAAATTAGACGAATTTTAACTGCAACCAAAAATTTAAAGTTTTCCAAATAATTTCTCTATGAAATTTTGTATAATCAACGTTTTTATGTTCCTTCCGAAGAATATCATTCTGAAGACTGTTATGTACCATCCTAGATAGTCCAACTACTTTTGAGAAAATATAACCCATGTAGGTATGATGGAGTTTATAAAAATTTTCAAAAGACAATAACAATAACACTAAATCATGGCAGTATTTTTTTTAAAAGACGCACGATTATATAGAATAGTGAGTATGAATGATTCTTAAAAGAAATTTAGCTCTACACAATAGCAATTAAAAATTGTCTGGCAGCTTTGTAGCTATCCTGAACATACAACAAAAACTATATTTTCTGTTGTTGTTGTATATGATGCTTTGAAAATGTGTGAAACAAGCAAATTTGTTGTAGCTTTTTGCAGACTTGCAGCGGCAGAGTAGGGCGGTGAATATTAGGCAAAAACACAACTACATACACACATACATGTGTATAAGAACTTTTTGGTATGCTTCTTCTTTTGGTTTATTGTTTTTCACAAGATTTTTCACTGGATAAAAAGTGTAACTTTCTTTTCTTTAATAATTCAATGCTAAAGAATTGTATGCACACAATATATTTTTTAATATTCTGTTTTTATGTTTCTTTTCTTATCTTAAAAAACAACTTTGTTGTGCTCTATTTTTCCTGTGATGAAAGACCAAAAATAATTAAATTCCCACTTCTTCTTTGTTTACTTAATCATTTTCTTGCACACATTTTTGAAAACTTTGCAAACCTTTTCTGTGCAACATACATATATTTTTATTTATTTATTCACTTTTTATAAAATTTATAAATGCTTTATCAAAAGTAAGCGCGACATCTACGTGGGTAACAATCCTACGACCGCTCTGAAAAAAAGTAAACAAACAACTAAATAACGAGTTAACATTCTATCAGTTCTGCAAAATAATTTCTAAATAAGGGAAGAGCAAAAAGAGCATTTTTCTGAATTCACTGAAGAGATAAATAA
Source organism: Nowickia ferox (assembly GCA_936439885.1). Classification (NCBI taxonomy): domain Eukaryota; kingdom Metazoa; phylum Arthropoda; class Insecta; order Diptera; family Tachinidae; genus Nowickia; species Nowickia ferox. The sequence continues at coordinate 7,819,469 of OW387027.1, read as the reverse complement.
AAGTGGTTAAATCACATTGATTTTATGACATACATACATACATTATCATACAATTAAAAAATCATTTTATTTTCTTCTTTAAAGTGGTGTTACGAAACTCAAAAATAATCAGAAGGCATTAAATACATTTATATTTAAGACAATTATTTGATAATTAAAGAATTCAGTACATTAAATTGCTTTATATATCCTTAAATTTTACAGAATATTAGCAGAATTAACAACACTGTTATAGCACAATCAGCATTTTTATAGCAGTTTGCAGTCTCTGCAGCAGCGCAGTAGGGCGGTGAATACAAGGGAAAAATTAAACCAACTTCACTATTAAACAACAAAAAACTCTGTATAGAGAACTTCCTAAACCAATTTTATGGCCAGAATTTTTTGGTCGTGACACAAAAACTATTAATTTAATTTTGCAAAAATATAACTCGACTTTTCTCATAAAAACATATACATTCATAAGTATTTTATAAAACATTTACTTTTTTATCTTCTACTCCTGCTGCACTTTTTTATACTATCTATTGAAAATAATCAACTCCACAATTTTTTATGTATTGTTTGGGTTCACAGCAGAGATGTTTAAAATAATTTTTTGCAGGTTTTCTATTTCTTTGTTTCTGTTATTTTTCTAGGAACTTTCATCCGGCATTTGCCACATACACTTTTAAACCCTTGTTGTTTTGATATTTGTTTAACTTTTTGGCAAATTTTTCAATATAACATACTTTTTTATACAATTTATCTATCTTAATTATTTTTCAATTTCTTTTTCCAACAACCCGCGACGTTAACGACACCCGACTTTCTTTCGACCGCATTCATAAAAAGTAAACAACTAACTACAACCAACGAGTTGGTACATGACAAGTGCTGCCAATCAAATGCTTATTTGCGGAAAACTTAATTTTCGCAATTTTTAACAGAGTACAGAAATTTTGCATATAAAAACTGCAACAATAAAATAAAGTTGAGAAATATAAATTTTTCTTCGTTCTGAATATTATTTGACTTATTAATTATTGGAATTTTCCTCTGGATATGAAATTTAGCAGCGATTTTGTTTAATTGATACTGCCACATGTTTTACGCTTTCATGATGAAAGAGAATCCAATATGATTATTCGCCTCTGGCAATGCTAGTGAAATGAAGAGAGAGTTGTAAAATTAAGAGAATAAATATGAGAATGTAAATTACTGCGTTCTCAACAGGGTTGCCGTCTCCATCTATATCTAAACAAAATTGGTAATTTTTTCTTTCTAAAGTGGAAATGCGAATATTTGTTTATTTATTTCATAAATACTTGAAAAAGCACAAATATGGGCGGGGTAACTAGACCATATGCCCAAGATGGTATTAACAGTATTTTAAAATAGTTTTTGTGACTGACTATACACGACCTTAGCCTTCACATAGGAAGTAGCAACGTTGTTGTCAACGAAATTCCACAAAAGAACCGCAAGATTATTCGTGGCAGATCAGCCAGCGAGACGAATAACTCTCGAAGGCCAAACAACACACACAAGACTGACCGTACTTAAGAAATAATTACGATGACGCGAGAGCTGTTATTCCGCCCAGAGCTGCTTAACGACTGAGAGAGATGCTAATATATTTTTAATTTTTGTTTCGTAAGTTCGTCGTCGAATAAAAATTCAACATGAGGCCTTGATTATACGTGCGTCGATTACCTCATTATCAGGGATTATGAACGTATGTTTTTATATAACTTTTGAACAATCAAACACAAAATTGGTGCACAAGGGGGAAAATTTATTACCCAGAATGCCCCCGTTCTCGACCTTTATGTATAATCGATGTTATAATTCGCTCAATTGGGAAAACGGCTAAATACACGGGAGATATATTAAAGTAAATTTCTTTAGCTTTCATTCTTATGTATATTAAAAAATGTATATACATACATATAACAAGGAACTTGCACAAAGTGCTCTGATTTAAGAAAAAAAACACTTTTTTATGTACCAGTAGAATCATAATGAATTTTAAAATTTATGAGACAAGAGAGTGTTTTTTATACATATGAAGTGATTTTTATTTTTTTATTAACTTTCTGTGAAGAAATACTTAATTTCTTAATTAAAAATTTATTAATACTAATGACTTAGAAAATATTATACTAAATACATATTTTATTTATTTGAACATTTTCGAAACGTAAAACTGTAATACTTTACTGTAAATCCTTTTTTTTTAAATTAAACAGAAGATTTTGGACGTACAGCAATGTTTACTTCTAACTAAACTATATAAGACTTGAATTCTTTGAAAGTCATACTTTAGTAACTAATTATACAATTTGAAGAAATGAAGAGAACATAGAATTGATTTTTTGTAAATAAATATATGCTAAGGCTGAAATTCTATAGGAAATAAGACTTAAAGCTGAATTTTATATGCCGGTGCTGGGTGATGAGCTCATTTTTTAATGGTTGAACATTATTTAAAAGTTTTCATTGCGATAATTATTAATAAAATTTTTTAATAAATCTGGTAATTCTGGAGCATGGCAAATGAATTTGTGGCCGTATTGGCGAGAACCATCAAAACGATGGAACTCTACGGGACCCCACGCCTTGCCACGAGTGTCCAAAGCTGTGCGGTATAATCTATATCCCAACTCGAAGGGCACCACATAGTCATCTTCAGCGTGTACTATTAAAATTGGCTGTCTAAACTCGCTTATATGCTTATCGGATTCGAAGCGTAAAGAATTGGCATACATGGGTCGTGAAATGGTATGATCAAACCAAGGCAAATGCTTAAAGGGCTGAAACAAATATTATTAAAGGATATACCACAGAGTAAAAGTAATATATGCTCACCCTAGCAAATGGATGCATTCTAATTTCGTCTCTTATATTGGTAAAGGGTGCTTCTAAAATCACACCTTTTACGCCCCTTTCATCGAGATTATTTAATTTTGATAGCATATTTGTAGCGACTCCTGTACCTAATGAGTGACCCCATATGAATATGGGATTTGTTGTTATATTACGTATGTAATAATAAACAGCTAAAGCATCCTGTACCACACCTTCTTCAGTGGGTGAAACGGCATCAGAGTCTCCGTATCCCCTATAATCAAATGAAACCACATGATAGCCAAGATTACGTAGTAACTTATAAACATCTACACGATGACCTGAACCCCTGGAGGCTGTATTGCCATGGCAGTATAACACAATACTGTTGTTGGGTATTTTAAGCAAACGTTCATAGAAAATCTGTTCGTTTTCGCTGTTAACTGTGGGGAAGGTGGATTTAAGAACAGGTTCCAATTTATCAAGCGACTCATTTTTGATGTCTGTAACATTTTGCAAGTCTTCATTAGCATCCTAAAGAAATGAAAGTGAAATTTTTATATAAAAAATAAATGTAATATATATTAGATATGTATGTGGTTACCTCACTTAATTGCATTTCTTTCGCAAAACGTTTTACAATTTGTTTTGGTAAAACATGCCAAACTCCAATACGTACACTGGCAGGTTTGTTCACCATTTCGCCCTTATCACTCTCATTATTATCTTTTTCCACATCAAGGTCGGAGACATCTACGAAAAAATTTCGTGTGGCATAAAGTCCAACACTAGAAGGATTATTTAAATCGAGATCTCTGGGATATGTAACTTGAAAGAAAAATTTAACAAAAATTAGTTAATACAAACTATAACAAAGTTGGCAAACACTTACTAAATGTCAAGAATAATATGCCTCTTTGTACCGTCACGGAATAACGAAATATTAGTGGTAATACTATGAACACAACTGAGAAGCCGATTAAACATAATTGAACTGTTGCTAATGATATTCTGGAAATAGATAAAATAATAGGAAACTTTTACATTTTTTAATATTAAGTTTTATACACATATATGTATGCACATATGAAACAATAAGACAAGTAATAATATGTTTCTATTTATAGAAACAAAATCTTTATTCGAATGACATGTAAAGTGTTAAGCGCAGGTAACATATACGGATAGCAATAGCAAAATAGTATACGTTTATTATTTATCTCGGATCATCAAACAGAAAAAAACTATAAACAAATAAACAAGTTAAATAAAATTAAGTTTATAAAATTTAGTAATTTAACAAATTCGAATGTTTCCTCAAGTAATGATTTTTTAATAGTATTTTGAATTAGTTTTTTATGTGCACATAGTTCATATTAATTAGATTACACTGTGGAACATTTTTGGGATTATTGTCTGGGGGGTGAGAAATTCCAAGTCAGGGTGATGGTACTAGGTCAGTATAGTAAAACCCTCAAAGGGTTTGGCGTTCGTATGTGTCAGTTTTTTTTATGACCTTTTAAATTTTTTCTTTTTCACTTGTCCGATTTTGATGAAACAAATTTAGAAAAATTAAGAATTACAATTTCTCTAATCTGTTTCTATACCCTTTTCCTATATGTGCAACACTTTCGAAGTTAAAAATAAAAAAATTAAATTTTTTTTTTTAAAATTCATAAAAAATCCAAAACGGAAAAAAAGGATCAAGTGTTATTAATTTCGTGTTTTTTGCTCATGAGTTATGTGACTTTACGCGAAAGTAATTAGTTAATTAGTAATTAGTAGAAACAGATTAGAGAAATTGTAATTCTTAATTTTTCTAAATTTGTTTCATCAAAATCGGACAAGTGAAAAAGAAAAAATTTAAAAGGTCATAAAAAAAACTGACACATACGAACGCCAAACCCTTTGAGGGTTTTACTATACTGACCTAGTACCATCACCCTGACTTGGAATTTCTCACCACCCAGATTGGTTGTTGTACTGTGTTACAGTACAATATAATAAAGAAAAAAATACATGAAATACCGAAGTATATTTATTTGACATAAAGTCTTTATTTATTTAATTTGAAAATTTTGCTTGTTTGTTAGCTAAAATCAAAAATGTTTTGGGTTGAAGTCTACTGATGAGTTCCAAAAAGCGGGAACGAAATGCATATAGACAATCGCTTAACCATAAAAACAAGCAAAATTTTCAAATTAAAGAAAAAAATATTTATATTTAAAATTTCAATTGAAATAGAATTTGATCATTTAGATTCTGGTTTGGAATAACTCGTTAACTAAAATAAAACTATTGCGCTGTACCTTTCCATTAATATTTAACATAGTTTTTATACACAAAACAACTAAAACGGATTAAAGTTATAACAAACACCGATAAGAGCGATTTGCGTTCGCGCAACTCTCAACAAAAATATCGAAATAATCGCGATTAGTTTTTCATGTTCGTGGCATTTGGCAATAATTTTCCTCGAGTGTGCTTGGTTTTATTGCAAATTTCTCTGATTTATTAATCACAAAAAACCTGAATTTATAAAAAAAGCAAACCTATTTCGTTTCTTAATAAAAAAAAATAATTATAATAAATAAAATGATTTTGAACTTTGCTATTCCATAAAATTGAAAATTTTGTTAGTAAATACAAAAAGTGTGCATAAGCTGCCAGATATGACAATTTACATTATTACAAATGTTTGTGCATTTGCGTATCTAACACGGTAGAGAAAATGTTTATTAAAAAAAAAACGATAAATTATAATTAGAATTAGTGCTTTTAATTTGGGCTCACACACAGCAATTTTTGTTGAGCAAGTTTTTAGTATGTGAGTGGAAGAGAAACATACTCAAAATTATCTTCTTCTCTCCCAAATATTTTGCTGTTTGTGAACCCAGTCTTTGGGTCAATTATTCAAATTTATGTTTTTAACATTTGCTGTTCATGAAATTGTAAAGAAATTACTTTCTCTCGCAATCATCTGGCAGCTTTAAATGTGTGTGAAATTAAAAAAGAATAAAGTGAGAGAGAGAGAGAGAGAGAGAGAGTAAAGGGAGAGAGCAATACTTACAACCCAGTTAGCCAAATTATAAGAAATACTCCGGGAATGATTGTGGCGCGGAAAATTTTATTTAAAAATGTATAACTTTCATACATGGCGCGCTTGCGTTTTATAAGTTACTTTGTACTTTTTATATGCAGGTTGATTGTTTAGCAATAACGAAAAAAGCGCTGCTTTGTCTTAATAATTTTTTTTTTATTATTTCTGAATAAATCACATTCTAAAGCACAAAAACAAATGATGATAATTACAAACAAACACTTCCTTTTTTATAGAATTTAATGATAAAACTACTGAAATATTAAAGATTATGATTAAGTGACTAATGAGTTAGAAAATGATTTAAAAAAAAAAATTTATTCGATTAAGATAATTTCTGTAATTTTAATTTTAATGCGTTTTTGTAAATACTGCAACTCTAATGTTTAAAACGTATTAAATCCAATACTTATGTATGTTTACGTATATTGTGATATTTGATACGAAACCAACACATACAATGTTTGGAGGGAAGAGATAAAAAGAAGAATAATTAAAAAATAATTATAATTGTTGTAATAATTTAAGTGTTTTATGAACATTTAAAAATATGTTTTTGGAAATAACACCAAAAGTTAAAAAAGAGATAAGTAGTATTAAACTCAAATATTTACAAAAAAAAAAATGTTCTTAGGGAAAAGCATTTTAATATTATTGTATTTTAGTTAAATATTTCACAAAAATTCTTGCTGTTAAACTATTGAAAAGCATTTGAAAACTCTGATTAAAATTTCTTGAAATGTACAAGTAAGACTCTTGATAAACCTAATTAAAAAATATAAAAAAATAAATATGAACAAAGAATAATAAGAGCATAATTATTTGATAGGAAAATAATTAAAAATAATATTCACCTCTTTATGAAGGTTCGTCTACGCGTAAAAAGCATAACTAGAAAAAGAAAACAATATGCATATTAAAATTTGTTAGTAAAGTGCACCTGAAGTTATTTTTAACAATAGTATATGCCTCGTATGTACTAGGTTTTTCATACGATTGTGCAAGATAAGAAATTTGGTAATGAAAAATATTATCAATGGAATCCCCAACTTTTACATAAACATTAGTTATGTTTGCATACTTTTGAAGTACGTTAAAATGCGAGTATAAAAATGATTCTTTTAAAAAGACAACTCAAGCAATAATAATTGCCGGACAGTCAAATCATTGATTATTTATTATACAACACCAATTTTATTACTCATTAAATGAACAACAAAATTATTCACAAGCAAGGAATCGTAGAGAGAATCGAAAGTTCGTTTAAAGCGTATAAAAAAATGAGATAATGAATGCAAAAATTACAATTAAATGATAAATTGAAACATTGCATAAAAGTTATTTCCTTAATTATACAAATTTAATTTTTAACCACTATACATATACATATGTATGTATGTATATTTTATATATATATTTTTTTTTGTGTATAGCGACGACGTGTTGTACTTCTGCTTGACTGTAACAGACTCAACGAAAGTATTTCAAAGTTTATAATTCTAATAAATGAAAAATGAAAGTAAATTTTTAACCTGAGGCTTTTTGCCAGTTGTATATGAGAGAATATATTTTAATTGAAACACAAAGAAGTTTTGCATTATTTGAGTATGTAGTTTCAAAAGTTAATTGAATTATAGAAAGAACTTCTCAATAAATGCTATATAGTGTAAATTAATTCAATTTATTTAAGTTGGAGATGGGCAATGCTCATGCAAATTTCGTAAATCATGGCTGAATGCTTTATAATAATTTCTCGATTTATTTTTATAACAAATTTATAGCTTTTCGGTACTATTACTACAATACATTCTGCAATTTGACAAGATATTTTAAAATACTATTAAAAATTAAAATCCAAGTAAAATAAGAGAGAGAAAAATTACCTTAATGTAAGCAAACGGAAATGTATATTATATCTAATTGGTTTAAATTTAGAAAATTGCACTTATAAGTGCTTAAATATAATAATACAAACGTAAGCACACAAATTATATGCACACTATACTTTCTATTCACAGCGTTGCAGGCAAAATATTGTTAGAAAAACGCAAATCTGAAAAAGAAGAAAACTAGGTTTGAAAAAATATCATTAACATTTATTTTATAAGGCAAATCAAATAAATACATGATCTCAAGTAGAAAGGCCTTAACTCAAATAATTGTAACTTTACAGCAGAATGTAAAAACGTAATAGAAACTGTAATATTCAATATGTAACTTTTTATACAACTGCTTGTAAAAAGCGTTATTTTTTCCACTATTGCAATAAATTTTTGTGCGAAATGTATTGGAATCACTGAAAAACTAAATTTCGTAAAAAATACTAGTTAGGACCTTTCTATTTGAGACCATCGATATGTAGGTGTACAGTTTGCAAAATTGCAATACATAGTAGAGTAACAACCAAATAACTTTCGATTGATAACGGTAGATTAATAAATGCACATACATGTCAGCAACATTTTTTCTGCTTCTTCTATGAAGTTTTAAAGAAATTCCGAAAAACTTAGTTTGCTAAACATTTTGCATATAATTAATTAATCTTCCTTCTGGAAGATTATATATGTGTATTTTTTTTTGGATTCTTTTCCAAAGGCAATACAGTAAAAGCTTGATAATCTGGATTGTTCGGTAATCCGGACATTATTGCTGTAGATGAGTTGAAAAGTGTTATAAGTAATTATTTATGGAAATTATTAACAAATATAATATATCAATCGATATACGAGTATACTTTAAATGCATTTTTAATACAAAAACAATGTTGTGTTGCAAATTTATTTTCTACACAAAAGCTCTGAATGAAATGTATGTATGTAACTTTCTTAATTGCCTGAATAATTTATTGTGTATTTAAATTGATTGTCTTTTACATGTGTACATACATATGCATGTAGAGTTTTATCGATTTTGTGTTCGGAATTATGATACCGTCATTAGAGTATTTTTTATTCAAACCTAAAATAAAAATGCACTGAAATAATTATGCGTAATGTCACCAATATTTCTCTTCACAAGGTTTGTATTAAAAAACATTACAAACAATCCAACATTGTATTAATTTAGACATTTTTCAATGAAAATGACCTTGACTTAGCATTTTATATCTTGGTTTTTTCTTAAATAAATGTATTATTTTACATCATTATAGTTTACACACCATTTGCTTTGTAAATAATGGCATTATTTGTAATTAAAATACCTATGTAAACTTTAAAATCGATACTACTTAAATAACGCCACTTACTATTGAATGTTTTTGTTGAAGTATTTATTTTTTATATTTTAATAATTAATTTAATTTTTTTTATTGAATTATTTTTGGCAAAAATAAAACCTGCACCACTTCTATCTTTTATTACAATAAAACCACAGAATACAACAAAACTGTTAATGACAGCTGTTTGGTTGTTTATTATTTTGTTCTGGTCAGTACGTTCAGTGCGAGATTACATTGTTGCTATAAGAAAGTAGTATATGTATACTACGCCCTTATGGACCGTTATTTTCAAAAATACATACCGTGAATGATATTTTAAGATAAATAGGCTGGCCATCAATATTTTTATTTAGCAAATTCCTTCAAAGTTTTTATAATTAAGATGTTAATGGAGAGAAAGTTGACTGCATAGTGCTTACAGCTACTTCATGTAATATTTGCCCAATCTAATAATGCTGTAATATATTTTCTTACAACTCTACTAACACATTCTCACGATATCGCTATTTCAAGGGCGATGAGATAGTTTGATTTCGAAAGTTGAAATGTGTAAGTACATAGCATGTATGTATGTATGTACATCGATATATATATATGTAAGAATTTAGTATAATTTTTACAAAATTCCATTTGAAACGCGATAATACGTCTATTTAAGTGGTCTTTTTCGTTCTGCGCCAAACTTTGTTCTACTATTAGGTACTTCACACACGACATTAATAATTTATTGACTCTCTTAAGGCTCGTAATACGCAAAATGCATTTTTTTTTAAGAATTATTTAATCTCGTTTTTGCACTGATTTATTGTTTTTTTTTATTTTTCTTAACCAGCAATCAAAAACAAAATCACACAATACTTATTGATAAGAAGTCTCAACAATCAAGTTGTTTGTATAATTTTGGAAAAATTACTATATAAGAATCATAGAACCACTGGAAGGTTGTTAGTTTTTGTTAAACTTTTTCGATATCATGTATAGTCTTTTATTTGGAATTGTTGCCCCTTTTGTGTGTGCCCAAAGTGTTTTTGGGATTGATATCATCTCTAAGAGGGAATGGGGTGCAGCTGACGTTGCTAACAAAAGCTTTTTACCTAACGGGTTACCTTTTGCTATTATACATCATACCGCTGGCGCCTACTGTTCCACCAAAGCTAGCTGCATTCAACAAATGAAAAATATTCAAAACTATCATCAAAAAACTTTGGGCTGGGATGATATTGGCTACAATTTCTTGATTGGTGGTGATGGCAAGATTTACGAAGGTCGCGGTTGGAATGTATTGGGTGCTCATGCGCTCAACTGGAACTCAAAGTCAATTGGCATTTCCTTTATGGGCAATTATAATAATGACAAGCCCACTGCTGAACAAATTGCAGCTGCTAAGGACTTATTAGCTGCAGCCGTTGCTCGTGGTCAAATAAAATCGTCCTATATATTGTACGGACATCGTCAAGTTGGTTCCACTGAGTGTCCGGGCAATAACTTATTTAACGAGATCATGAAATGGCCTAATTGGAAGGCTTAATTTGGGTATTAATAGCATGTTTTTGCAAAATCATATTTTACTTTTCAATAAAAGTATTATAGAACTTATGATAGGGTTGGTTTTCAAGTATTGTTTTTCATAGCAAATTTTACCAATATTTAGGTTGGCATTAAATATGTACAATGTTTATATAAAAAAATAAAAAAAAAATAATTCATGATATAGTAACAAATGTATTAAAAAGTCATTGGACAATTCTGAATGCGGGCATAAAATACATGAAAAATACGTTTAAAATGCTTTGGGCTTTTTTTCTTTAGTTTCAATTTTTACAGCGACCATAATTAAAAACCTATGAAAATTTTCCTGACAAAAATTATAAACAATATCTAACATAGTGTCCACACCTGATGATTTTATATCATAACTCGTAATTTAACGCCTGCATAGCAACTGTCATTTTTTCATTAATATCAACACAGACGAATATTTGCAAAATACTTGCCAAAAATATCTAATTTGCATGTTGTTTAATTTTCTGGTCAAAAATAATTGTTGCGCCGCCTTTTTTAAAAGAAAATTGTTTCATAAATAATTTTTAAATGTACAGTGATACATAAAATGACATTTGATATCAAGATGAATTTATCACGCCGTGAGTTGTGATGATTATATCATAACGCTGCCATAAAATTAATAAATTGAGTCTATACGTGATGAATTTCCATCATGATATCAAAGTGTCATTCATCATGATATAAATTCATCAGTTGTGGACACTATGTAAAGTTGGCAAAAACACCGAGTTTTTATAAAAAATAAATAAAAAAAAAGAAAATCAAGCCAAATGCCAAAGTTCAATTTCGAACAGTACATTATTATTATGCATTCGAGTCTTAATTTAAATCATAATTATGAAAATAAAATGTACTCTTAATATTTTCTTTATTGCCACAAATTCCTGAAAGCCTTAAAATTTAGCAATTGAAATTTGTGGTTTATTTATATATTTTTATCATTTTTATTTGTTTTTTTTTAAATTAAAAACTATAATATTCGATTATTCTCATGTTTTTTGCGTATGTGTATTTGTTGGTGTATTTATTATATGTTACATACAATAGATATTTATAATAATATAATAATTATTTTCATATTTTTTTCTATAAAAAGTCTTATTAGTTAATGATATAAGTCAAGGCATATTAATAAGGTGCATGCACAGGCGATTTTGTTGTCATTTTGATAATCAGAACTTGCCAAGGCCTTGTACCACCTTATTAATCTACATTGGGTATAAGTATAAATATTTATATAAAAGAAATTCATAATACATAATAAAAAAAATAATGAAATAGAAATAAAAAATATAAAATCAATTCGCAATAGTTCAAACAAACTACATATATAGAGAATTAATACAAGAGTAGCGAAAGCTCGATTCTATATCGTCAAACTGATCAATAAATATTCATAACCTGGTCTAATCATCGCTTTCGATGACGAGCTGATTCGAACACATTTCTTCAGTTTGAAATTACGGAATTCGCCAGCGAACAATGTAATAATATTGTTCCATATCGAATGCCATAATCTCAAACTTAAAAAACGTTTTCGAATCAGCTCGTTAGCGAAAGCGTCAGTTAGGCCCCTGGTATTTTTATAAACACATTTCGCCTCTATGTATTAATAATCTATGAATTAAATTTTTAATGTGTGCTTTGTATTTTTTTCTTTCTTAATTTTTGGGGGCAAGTAAAACACAACAAATAGAAAGGAATAAATATTTATTACTAAAAATAGTTAAATCGAATATTTATTTTTAAGTTGTATTGAACTTGTTTTGTAAACATGTATTAAAAACAACATCTCTTTAATGCATCAATTTGCAATTTGTGTTAATAAAATGTTTACTCTTCTGCATGGGGTTCTCAATAAAGTTAGAAATAAATTTTTCTATATTTAAAATTGTGTGTTCTGCACGTAATAAGTAAAAGTTTTTAAATATTCCCCGAAGATTTTTCAAAATTTATTAACAAGAATATCTTTTTTAAATGCCTAATAACAAGAATTCAAAATTCTTTAATAATGGTATCTCGACATTTATGTTGAGATTCTTTACTTGCGAATTTTTTTAATAATTTCATTCATTTATGTTGATAAATTGTTCAAGCTGCAAGAGCTTGATTTCATTCATAGTTTTCTCAAAAGGCATACAACGAATTTTATCAACTTTTTCCACAAAAATTGAGGGAAAGAGTCACTAAGACTTCCACATAACTTAAGCTGAAAACAAAATTGTTAACAGCAAAACCCAGTGTTAAACTTTGTAACACTGTCACTGACTGACTGGCCTTTTAATAATAATGGGCCTGCCTGGCTGGCTGGTGCTTACGTTTTATAATTAAATAAATTTGATATTTCTCGGGGATTTTTCTTTAATAGCAAAGTAGATAAAAAAATATTAATGAAATAAAATAATTGATTGAAAATATGATTCATGTCTTTCCATCGGTTGTTTTCTTATTTATTTATAATTTTTGAAGCATATGTTTTTTAATTAAAGATAAGAATCTAATGTGTGCTCTTTTATTAGAGAGAGAGAGAGAAAGGGAGAGAGAAGCACTTTGTTTTAATTAACTGTTTGGTTTTGTAATTCTAGTTTTTGTATTTTTCATATACGTATGTAATTTTTTTTAGGAATATATAAAGTTTAAACTTCATTTTGTTGTTTTATATATCGATGGCTTAATATAAGACAGGCGTAACTCGAATTTTCGATATTTTACAGGAGAAAGAAAAAACTGAATAAAAGCATTGCAAGAATAATTTTTTAAAATTAAATAAATCTTTTTTTTTTTAATTGTGACTTAATTCGTTCTTGAAGGAGGATGTAATTATACGTTGGCTAGCAGAAAACGTTAAAAACGCGATTACGAAAAAAATTGAGATACGCCCTTTTTATATTAAGCCATCAATTTGTAGATAGATTAGAGGTTTTTTTATATAAAATTACCTGCTTGCTTTCCAAATACTTTACTATAAATTTTGTTTACAAATCAATCAAATTTCTATATTTGAAAAGGGGAGAATGTTTTGATGCGGCAGGAGAATTGTAAATAATCAGGTGTGTGTGCATTGCAAGAATAATTTTTTAAAATTAAATAAATCTTTTTTTTTTAATTGTGACTTAATTCGTTCTTGAAGGAGGATGTAATTATACGTTGGCTAGCAGAAAACGTTAAAAACGCGATTACGAAAAAAATTGAGATACGCCCTTTTTATATTAAGCCATCAATTTGTAGATAGATTAAGGAGGTTTTTTTTTATATAAAATTACCTGCTTGCTTTCCAAATACTTTACTATAAATTTTGTTTACAAATCAATCAAATTTCTATATTTGAAAGGGAGAGAATGTTTTGATGCGGCAGGAGAATTGTAAATAATCAGGTGTGATAAAAATCGAATGATTTTAAGGCCATTCGTTTTGGAAAGGAGTAATGAATTTCGAACAATATTTAGAATCAATTTCGGTCGTTAAAACCTATAAAAATATTTAGAAAAGGAACTAGTAAGCAAATCACAACTTTTTTATTTTAAAATCGATTCGGTTTTGAAATGGATTTTCATCACACACACATCTGAATAAAATGATCTAAGGTCAACATATTTTAATCTTAAGGGCAAATACCCTTTTGAGAAGTATCATTTTTTTTTTTAAATAAATGTGTTAGCCGGTTTGAGCTTAACATTTAACAAATCTAAATGAAAAAGGAAATAATCGTATTCAGACTGCGCCCCTAGTACTTTAATCTTCTATTGGCAAAGTCGAAATACACCAACCCTCCTAGTCAGGCGGAATATTTATTACACTAAATCAAAACACAATCCCCTTTAATTTCTGAACCACAACCCCAACAAATTAATTACCTTTGAAAAAAGATTAATCATTTTAAGCCTGACTCTCGTTACTATTAATTTTAGCATTATTAGTAGTGGCCTGGGTTGCAGAATTGTTATTAGTAGACACTGCACCACCATCCGTTTTAGAAGCTGTTAAGACCGGCTCAATTATTACTTCATTATAAGATGGAGGTGCGACCAAACCCGCTTCAGCATTATTAACTATCTCAGCACCTCCAGCGGCTCCTTCCTCTTCATTGCGATTAGCCGTGGCGGCATTTTCGTTACGTCTCATAGGTGGTGTATTGTTGTTTATATGAACCGTATTATTATTGTTGGAAGAGTCATTATTATTGTCCTCTTCTGGATTAACAATAGAGCCAGGCAAATTATTCTGTTCATCTTGAGTTTCATAATTCGACATGGCCACTTGATACGAAGGGGGTGGTGCTTGTTTCGTGTATTGAGCAACAGCTTCATCATAATTGGGCAGTAGAGTGGAATAGGCTCTCTCTTCAGCACCCAAGTTAGTTGCAGTTATATCTGGTATACCCAAAGGCAATAGAGTGCGCATGCTCTGTTGGCGCAAAGTCAAATACTTGTAACAGCGCCAGACTATGCCAATGGCATAGGCCTTCAGAAATACAATGCAAACGAAAACGACTAAAACCACACTAACCAATTCTTCGGGGGACAACTCCAATAACTTTTCGCGCCAGGGCAAACGGTGTGATTCATCAATTAAGCGATGAATGGCTTGTAAATAACACAAATAACCAGCCGCAGTTAAGCTTCAAACAGAGTTTAATAAGAATATCATCTTTTCTTTTTTTTTATAAATATGTATTAACAATTTGAATACTTACGTTGTAATAGCAAAATCAAACAACTGCAAACAGAAAAAGGGCAATAGATGTGAAGGTTTACCCTTAATAGCGCCATAAATCATCATCATCGTAATGGCTATCATACAAGTACAAACTAAACCGCCCATATCATA
Source organism: Nowickia ferox (assembly GCA_936439885.1). Taxonomy (NCBI): domain Eukaryota; kingdom Metazoa; phylum Arthropoda; class Insecta; order Diptera; family Tachinidae; genus Nowickia; species Nowickia ferox. The sequence goes on along the minus strand of OW387027.1, from coordinate 7,803,927 downwards.
GTTTTCTGCAAAAGAAAGGGATTATTTGAAATCTTTCACATCAAACCTGAATATTTAAAAATAAAACTCACGATATTGTTTACGATAATTGATCGAATGATCACGATACGCATAAGGGGGATCAACTTTGCTTAAGGGCGTTGGCAAGGCCGGCGCATTCAAATCCACATTAAAGTCATAGCTGTTTTCCAATTCTTCCATCATATGCGGATTACGCATAATAACGGCCAATAAACTCAAAGCCAAAATATTCAAAAACTAAAAATGCCACAAAGAAATGTGTTAAATGTAAATAAAGGCAAATTAAATGAAATGTGCCAATGAAGCGAGCGATTGATTCATCATTATTTCCACATTAATTTATAAATTTTATAAATTATTAAAAAGTTAACGCGTTCTTTTCTCAGATCAAATAATATTTGTGCGAAATATTAACATGAGACATGTTTTAAAAGTAAATAGAAGGGAGCAGTAAAACGTTTTGCAAATATTTACAATTTTTACCCCGACTAAGATAAATGTAAACTTTTATAATCAATTTTTGCTTTCAGTTTTGTACAGAATTCTTTATTATTGATCTTTTATATATGAACTGATCTTTTAGAATATTTTCAAGTGACAACTTGCAAGAGGAAAATTTGTCTAGTAATTAACTTTCTGCCAACTTTTTCTGTATTATTGCATGTTGGAATATGTGTACATCGTGACTTAAAATAGGGCAATAGGGCGTAGCAGCAGTTTCTATTATTTGAAAGAAATTAAACATTTATTTTGTCGTATTTATTTCTGCTCATCATAAAAGTTCTAATTATCTTACATAAAATAAAATGGTCTACCATCACGGGTTTGTTTCTCAAAACTTACACAAGTGCTTTAATACAAGTAAAAAAGTTGTGAAAATATATTACTTATATGAAAATAAAATATTTTAACAACTGTTTTTCTTGTACATATTACAACACTTGTAAGTTTTCAGAGACAGACCCCAGATGTGTAGGAGTTCAAAATGTTTTTCTTTGTCACAAAATTAAATTTACTATTCCTTATTTACATAAGTATGTAAGTATGTACGTATGTATATAATATAAACTTTTTTTTTAATATCTTTTTCAATTTTTTTCTAAAGCCTGAAAGGTTTCATTTTACGTTTATCAAATAAAAAATAAATAAACTTGAATTTCAAATAAGACACAATTTATTAATGTACGTAAAAAGAGTAAAGTAACAAATACTTTATAATGAAGGCCAATAAATATTACTGGAAATAAAGCAATCCTAAAAATTTGAGTTCAACAGAAAATAAACAAAAAAAAATTAATATATTCAAGGCAACGTTCCATTTACTTTTGACTCCACAAAACTCAAATTGCAAATATGCACTTTAGAATACTAAAAGCAGATTTTATAAAAAACAGCTTACGTTTTCAATTGTAATAACATTGATATGCATTCGTAAACAAAAGTTTTGTGCCGTCTAAGTGTGAAATATAGAAAAATTTGCGTGTATACATTTTTGCGTATATATTAAATATACGGTATTTTTTTAAACGTTTGATTTTAATTCATAATTCAACCAACAGAAAAATTTGTCTAAGTACTTTTTCATATCTACATACATACGAGTACATATGTATGTACGTATGCATTCTACTAGTAATTGATATACATACATAAGTTTTTCTTTGGCACAATTTGTGAAATAACAAAGTTTAAAGTTAGATTGAGCTGGATAATTATATTTCGATGGCCGATAATATAAGATTTATTATAAGGTAAGGGAGGCATTGGTAGCATTCATTAAATGTATGTACCTAAATTCGTTGATTAAGCCACCAAAGACCTCCTGCTGAAATTTTTCACTTTAAAATCCTTTGCTCTATAAATTTAAAATATTATTAGCTACACTTAAAAAGTTTGATAAAAGAAAATCACCCTATACATTAGGCGTATGTGAAATTGGATAAACCTAGGAATCAGCTGCTGGGAAAGTTATTGAAAATTGAAACCAGTTTTAAATATTTCTTAAATAAAGTAGAAAGTTTGCACAAGTGAAAATATTGCGAAATAAAATATTTGTATTTACGTACTAGATAATTGTTTCAATTCCACTTAATTGCCTAAAGATTCCATGTAAAAAAAAATTATAAAACAATATAAGTAATTACCTACGTTGCTTATCGGTATGTATTGAAGGAACTCAATGTGCGTAAATTAAAGCCACCCAAGACAAGAACAACAACAACTCTAAAATGACCCTGAACAAGGCCACGTATCATAAAAATACAACAAACTTGAGCAAGCACAAAAACCCTGACTGCAGAAATGCTTTGTATATATAATCAACAAAGTTCTCCTATTATCCTTCTTATAATTTATATACATATGTATATTCAAATAAATATTTGTATTTATGTAATAGGTTAATGGGTAAATTACACTACCTCCCTTCCTTTTCATTTTCTCTAATACACTTTTCCAATATAATTTCTCTAATTTCTGTTCAATATTACTTACCAAATGCCAAAGGCCAATCATAATGGTGGCGGTATGAACATGTAGACCGAAACAACATGTCCACTCCTTGCTGCGCTGCAACTGCTGATGAGGACCCATTTTAAGACGGATCCTTAGCATTGCCAAAACCGGCTTGTAATGATTGTTTGAAAATTAGTCCTTATTTTTATATGCTTTCTAGAGACTTACAACACTTTTTCTGTAAAGGAATTTTTTTGAAAAAAAATTTATTTTCACTTTTTATGAGCGCAACCCACAAAACTTGAATACAAAAGAAAAGTTGATGCAAAAAATTGTGATCTTTTTTTTATTTCCCAGCGAATTTCTGTTGAATTATATATTTTTTATAAGATCATATAGAAATTATACCTGTTTAAACGATATTTGCCAAAAACTTGCAATATTTATTAATTTTCCGATTATTTTTCAAGTTGAGAAAGCTTTCGGATACCTGATTTTTATGTGTGAAATAATAAAACGCAATACAGAATAAAATTGTCACCCTCTTTTTGTTACGGAAGAGAAGAAAAAAAACTTTTTTTTACCAAACTTTTTCCCGCAGAGTTGCAAAAAAAGGAGTATTTTTGTTTTTGTTTACATTAAAAGCATGTACTCGTGGGCGCGTAATTGTTTTGTTTACATTGCTCGAGCACGTGCTTGGGCAAAATAACATGAAATTTCGATTTTACCAAAACAAAACATTATTTCTGTTAACATTACAACATGTGCAATGCCAATATCAATTCAAACATATAAAATAAATTTATATATATACCCTCATATAGTAATTAAAGTGCTAAATGTACAGTATTGATTGTGCCTTATTGCCGCGCATACCAATGAATAAAGGGCAAAGATACCTTTCAAAGTTGATAACTGTCACATTTAGATTTACTTTAGTTCTGATGTTATAGCCCCGCAAACTTTTTAGTGACAAAAAAAGTTTTGCTTTATAGAACCAAAACGGTTACTTGTGCGCTATTGAGATATATATTAGTCTATTGGAAATAAAAATACCTTTCATAACTAATAACTGTCATATCCAGATTTACTTTGATTAAGAAGTTATAGCCCAGCAAACTTTTTAGTGGCAAAAAAAGTTTTGCCTTATAAAACTAAAACGGTTAGCTGTGCGCTATTGACACATATACCACTCGATTAAGAATCAAAATACCTTCCAGAACCTGTACTTGTTATATTCAGATTTACTTTATTTCTGAAGTTATAGCCCCGCAAACTTTTTAGTGCCGAAAAAAGTTTTGCCTTAAAAAACCAAAACGGTTAAGTGTGCGCTATTAGGACATATACTAATCGAAAGCAAATATAAATACCTTTGAGACGCTGTAGTTACTATATTCAGATTTACTTTCGTTCAGGAGTTATAGCCCAGCAAACTTTTTAGTGCCAAAAAAACTTTTACCTTATTAAACCAAAACGGTAAAGTGTGCGCTATTAAGACACATAATACACAATTAGAAATCAAAATATCTTTTTGAACCTGTACTTGGTATATTCAGATTTACTTTCGTTCAGAAGTTATAGCCCAGCAAACTTTTTAGTGCAAAAAAAAGTTTTCATTTTATACAATCAAAACGATTAAGTGTGCTCTATTAACATATATACCAATCAATAGGAAATTAATATACCTTTCAGAATTAGTAACTGTCATATTCAGATTTACTTTAGTTCAGAAGTTATAGCCCAGCAAACTTTTTATTAGCAAAAAAAAAGTTTTGCTTCATAAAATCAAAACCGTTATTTGTGCGCTATTAACACATATACCAATCAATTACAAATTAAAATATGTTTCTGAATCTGTATTTATTATATTCAGATTTACTTTAGTTCAGAAGTTATAGGTCAGCAAACTTTTTAGTGCCAAAAAAACTTTTGCCTTATTAAACCAAAACGGTAAAGTGTGCGCTATTAAGACACATGATAAACAACTAGGAATCAAAATATCTTTTAGAACCTGTACTTGGTATATTCAGATTTACTTTCGTTCAGAAGTTATAGCCCAGCAAACTTTTTAGTGGCAAAAAAAGTTTTGCCTTATAAAACTAAAACGGTTAGCTGTGCGCTATTGACACATATACCACTCGATAAAAAATTAAAATACTTTCTACAACCTGTACTTGTTATATTCAGATTTACTTTAGTTCTGAATTTATAGCCCCGCAAACTTTTTAGTGCCGAAAAAAGTTTTGCCTTAAAAAACCAAAACGGTTAAGTGTGCGCTATTAGGACATATACTAATCGAAAGCAAATATAAATACCTTTGAGACGCTGTAGTTACTATATTCAGATTTACTTTCGTTCAGGAGTTATAGCCCAGCAAACTATTTAGTGGCAAAAAAAGTTTTGCCTTATAAAACTAAAACGGTTAGCTGTGCGCTATTGACACATATATCACTCGATTAAGAATTAAAATACCTTCCAGAACCTGTACTTGTTATATTCAGATTTACTTTAGTTCTGAATTTATAGCCCCGCAAACTTTTTAGTGCCGAAAAAAGTTTTGCCTTAAAAAACCAAAACGGTTAAGTGTGCGCTATTAGGACATATACTAATCGAAAGCAAATATAAATACCTTTGAGACGCTGTAGTTACTATATTCAGATTTACTTTCGTTCAGGAGTTATAGCCCAGCAAACTATTTAGTGGCAAAAAAAGTTTTGCCTTATAAAACTAAAACGGTTAGCTGTGCGCTATTGACACATATATCACTCGATTAAGAATTAAAATACCTTCCAGAACCTGTACTTGTTATATTCAGATTTACTTTAGTTCTGAAGTTATAGCCCAGCAAACTTTTTAGTGCCGAAAAAATAGAAAAAAGTTTTCGTCTTATTAAGCCAAAACGATTCATTGTGCACTATTGAGACATATACCAATCGATAAAGGACAAAAATACTTTTTAGAATTGGTGACAGTATTTTTCTGAATTACTTTAGTTCAGAAGTTATAGTCCAGCAAACTTTTGAAAATTTTCATAATTTTTGTGATAATACAGTTTTTCCCATTAAGTGTGCAAGTGGCAACCTCGTGTTAATTTGCCTAGTAAAATATGTAAACAAACTTTGGAAAAAAATACTGATTTTGCAAATCAAAAAAAAATAGGTAATTCTTAACTTTATTGAAAAAAAATTATAAAGTTTTATGGTTTCGTATGAGTAGAATCAGATTTAATAGATGTCATTATTTTTATTTGAAAAAGTATGGAAAAAAACACTCTCGAAAATTACTCCAAGCAAAAGTTTGTTCTTGAATATAAATTAAAAATTATTGATTGTGCCCAATTAAGATATATACCAATCGATAGGAAATAAAAACATCTTTTAAAATTTGCGACTCTTATATTCTGAATTACTTTAGTTCAGAAGATATGTCCAAATAAAAAATTTTATATCATTAAAATTTAACAAAAAAGTTGAATGCGTATAAAATAGTAATTACTGATTGTAAGGTATTCGGTTATATATCTGTCGATATTTAATAAAATTACCTTTCAGAATTGGGGACTGTCATTTTCTGCATTACTTTGTTTCAGAAGTTATATCCTAGAAAACTCTTCGAAAACACTAAAATAAGGACAAAAGTTTCCTGCTCATAAAATAGAAAACATTCACATTATCGTATTGCAACATATAACAATCGATTGAAAACAGAACTACCTTTTTAAATTGGTGACTGTCATTTTCTGAATTTGTGGAATTCAGAAGATATTCAACATCAAACTTACAACTTTGTAAATATTTTTCAATTCGCAGACTTTATATAAGTTGTCAATAATAGTGTGCAACTGTAGATAGTAATGTGCTTCTATTGATAGCACAGTTATATGTGGCAGCACAAAAAAGAACTACCGCCACGAATTGGAACTATTAACAAGTATTATTATTAATAATGTTTATTATTAGCTTATATTTGCAATTATTAATAAATATTAAACAAGTTAAACATTAAAAAAAACCATTTTTATGATGTCGATAACAGTGGTGTAACACAAAAACAGGGGTGGCTGAAGAAACAAATATTGGATGGTTGGCAGCACTGCAATAAAGAAGTTGATTGTATAGGCTCTATCAAACGTGGCCTCAATATAAAATTTTCTATTTAAACATTTTAAAATGCTTTGCAAATTACGACTATCATATGTAAGAAAAAAGATCTGATGAAATGTTTTTGTCTTTTGAAAATGTTCATAGACTCCATCATACCAGCCCTGGTATTTTCTAAAAAATCGCAAGATCGTGTAGTCTAGTGTATCACGGCGTTAACATAAGAAAAAAGGCTTAAAATAACTTTCCTCGAAAAATCTAAATTATGTGAAAAACAATAAAAAATTTTTGTTTGAATAGAAAATTTTATATTGAGGCCACGTTTGATAGAGCCTATACAATCAACTTCTTTATTGCAGTGCTGCCAACCATCCAATATTTGTTTCTTCAGCCACCCCTGTTTTTGTGTTACACCACTGTTATCGACATCATAAAAATGGTTTTTTTTAATGTTTAACTTGTTTAATATTTATTAATAATTGCAAATATAAGCTAATAATAAACATTATTAATAATAATACTTGTTAATAGTTCCAATTCGTGGCGGTAGTTCTTTTTTGTGCTGCCACATATAACTGTGCTATCAATAGAAGCACATTACTATCTACAGTTGCACACTATTATTGACAACTTATATAAAGTCTGCGAATTGAAAAATATTTACAAAGTTGTAAGTTTGATGTTGAATATCTTCTGAATTCCACAAATTCAGAAAATGACAGTCACCAATTTAAAAAGGTAGTTCTGTTTTCAATCGATTGTTATATGTTGCAATACGATAATGTGAATGTTTTCTATTTTATGAGCAGGAAACTTTTGTCCTTATTTTAGTGTTTTCGAAGAGTTTTCTAGGATATAACTTCTGAAACAAAGTAATGCAGAAAATGACAGTCCCCAATTCTGAAAGGTAATTTTATTAAATATCGACAGATATATAACCGAATACCTTACAATCAGTAATTACTATTTTATACGCATTCAACTTTTTTGTTAAATTTTAATGATATAAAATTTTTTATTTGGACATATCTTCTGAACTAAAGTAATTCAGAATATAAGAGTCGCAAATTTTAAAAGATGTTTTTATTTCCTATCGATTGGTATATATCTTAATTGGGCACAATCAATAATTTTTAATTTATATTCAAGAACAAACTTTTGCTTGGAGTAATTTTCGAGAGTGTTTTTTTCCATACTTTTTCAAATAAAAATAATGACATCTATTAAATCTGATTCTACTCATACGAAACCATAAAACTTTATAATTTTTTTTCAATAAAGTTAAGAATTACCTATTTTTTTTTGATTTGCAAAATCAGTATTTTTTTCCAAAGTTTGTTTACATATTTTACTAGGCAAATTAACACGAGGTTGCCACTTGCACACTTAATGGGAAAAACTGTATTATCACAAAAATTATGAAAATTTTCAAAAGTTTGCTGGACTATAACTTCTGAACTAAAGTAATTCAGAAAAATACTGTCACCAATTCTAAAAAGTATTTTTGTCCTTTATCGATTGGTATATGTCTCAATAGTGCACAATGAATCGTTTTGGCTTAATAAGACGAAAACTTTTTTCTATTTTTTCGGCACTAAAAAGTTTGCTGGGCTATAACTTCAGAACTAAAGTAAATCTGAATATAACAAGTACAGGTTCTGGAAGGTATTTTAATTCTTAATCGAGTGATATATGTGTCAATAGCGCACAGCTAACCGTTTTAGTTTTATAAGGCAAAACTTTTTTTGCCACTAAATAGTTTGCTGGGCTATAACTCCTGAACGAAAGTAAATCTGAATATAGTAACTACAGCGTCTCAAAGGTATTTATATTTGCTTTCGATTAGTATATGTCCTAATAGCGCACACTTAACCGTTTTGGTTTTTTAAGGCAAAACTTTTTTCGGCACTAAAAAGTTTGCGGGGCTATAAATTCAGAACTAAAGTAAATCTGAATATAACAAGTACAGGTTCTGGAAGGTATTTTAATTCTTAATCGAGTGATATATGTGTCAATAGCGCACAGCTAACCGTTTTAGTTTTATAAGGCAAAACTTTTTTTGCCACTAAATAGTTTGCTGGGCTATAACTCCTGAACGAAAGTAAATCTGAATATAGTAACTACAGCGTCTCAAAGGTATTTATATTTGCTTTCGATTAGTATATGTCCTAATAGCGCACACTTAACCGTTTTGGTTTTTTAAGGCAAAACTTTTTTCGGCACTAAAAAGTTTGCGGGGCTATAAATTCAGAACTAAAGTAAATCTGAATATAACAAGTACAGGTTGTAGAAAGTATTTTAATTTTTTATCGAGTGGTATATGTGTCAATAGCGCACAGCTAACCGTTTTAGTTTTATAAGGCAAAACTTTTTTTGCCACTAAAAAGTTTGCTGGGCTATAACTTCTGAACGAAAGTAAATCTGAATATACCAAGTACAGGTTCTAAAAGATATTTTGATTCCTAGTTGTTTATCATGTGTCTTAATAGCGCACACTTTACCGTTTTGGTTTAATAAGGCAAAAGTTTTTTTGGCACTAAAAAGTTTGCTGACCTATAACTTCTGAACTAAAGTAAATCTGAATATAATAAATACAGATTCAGAAACATATTTTAATTTGTAATTGATTGGTATATGTGTTAATAGCGCACAAATAACGGTTTTGATTTTATGAAGCAAAACTTTTTTTTTGCTAATAAAAAGTTTGCTGGGCTATAACTTCTGAACTAAAGTAAATCTGAATATGACAGTTACTAATTCTGAAAGGTATATTAATTTCCTATTGATTGGTATATATGTTAATAGAGCACACTTAATCGTTTTGATTGTATAAAATGAAAACTTTTTTTGGCACTAAAAAGTTTGCTGGGCTATAACTTTCGAAATCAAGTAATTAAAAAAATGAAATCTACTTATTCTGATACCTAATTTTGTCCTTTATTGAATGGTATATAAATTAATAGCGCACATCTAATATATTTATTATTTATTTAAAGTTAATTTCTGGATATAAATTTCATGCGAGCACGTGGCACACATACTCTCTCAAAAAACGCACGTGCTCACACCTACACGCAAAATGATACCTTTTTTGCAACTCTGAAAAAAGTTTTTTACGTGAGTGAAAAAGTTTTTTAAAAAGTTTTTTTTCTTCACGGCGATCTTTTTGTTTTGTTGTTTGTGATTTTCACAGTTTTCTTTCAACCAGTCACAAGGAGCTGGTAGCCCCACGTAACATATAAAAAGTAATACCAAGTTTTTGTTAAAAAACTTTTATTCAGTATATAATAAATATAATATAAATACTTATTATGAATAACTTATACTTGTGTATGCTATTATAATTTTCACAAATTAAATATTTACCGTGCCAAAATACCTTTTAATGTAATATAATGTTCAAAATAATGCAATGTAGCGTATAACGTAAAAGTGCTTCATAACCATTCACCCAGAAACGATAGTTTGTTCCATCTTGAGACAGCTGATACTTGACCGTGCTTACACTATTTTTTATTTGTTATTGTTTTCTTATTGAATTTTTCTCAGTATAATTTTTTCTTTTGAGCAAACGTTCTTTTAAAGCGCGAGTTTTTTTTTAAGGATTTTCGGTGCAAGTCTTGCCTTCCATTTTTTTTGCATTTCGTAATTATTGCTCTTGTATCACAAGAAATATTTGCAAAATCATGGTTTTAACTAAAGAATATCGTATTTGTATGCCTTTGTCTTGTGAAGAGGTTCGTATTTATTTTTTTTATCAAATGAACATCTCGTGGTGTTTAAGTACAAGTGCAAAATATAATTTTCAATTAATTATTTTTGAGATTGCATGTAATTCAAAACTTTGTGTTTTGTAGTATCAGATTGGACAATTGTATATGATTGCGCGCCATAGTTTGGAGCAGTCGGGAGACGGCGAAGGTGTTGAAATTGTTACTAATGAACCTTGTGAAGATGTCGAATATGGCAAAGGACAGTTTACAGAGAAGCGAATACATTTGTCCAGGTATACGTAATGAAAAAATTTTCATATGTTAAATTTTGGAAATACAATTACTAATTATGTATACATATGTACGTGCATATGTACATAGCAACTGAACTGTGACGAGCATATTTACAAAGACCACCAGTTACAGTGCATTAGATCAGAGTCTTTGATGAGAATAAATAGAAGGCACAACCAAAGAACTGACATACTAGCATAATACCCACTAGTATACTAGGGCACCTAAATGATAAATCAAATGGTAGAGATATCAAAAAAAAATTAAAATAGTTCATGATTTTGCGTAAAATATCTCTCACATACCAGCGGAATTTTTTCATAAAATATACATATGCATTGAGATTAAATTGTTTTGCAAATTTATTGTTTAATCAGTTTGTGTTGTCTTAGGCTACTTTTATGGCAATTTTTGGCAATGGGTTTCCAATTAATAAGATTTTTAAGATAAGATTTTTATCACTTCTTATGTGTATCTAGTATGTCTATATAATTTTGCCTTGATTTTTAAGTAGCAAATAATTTAATAGTTTACGTTTTATTTTATGTTTGATATTGCAGCCGTTTACCATATTGGATACAAGCCATATGTCCACGTTTGTTTTACGTCACTGAAAAATCATGGAACTTCTTTCCATTCACAAAAACAGGTAATTTTATTCTTTTGATAAAGTATTAATAATAATCCCATAAATACTAATTGAATATGTACATACATATGTACACTTATGCCTTTACGTAATTGAAAATATGTGCGTACAAACACGCACATACATACTACTTATACTAATTATAACATATCCTTTGATTTGTTCATTTATCTATTTATATTCCCTGTAATTTATTTCAAATTGACCTTGCATGTATTAATATAACAAACAAGTTACCTTAATTGAATACAATTTATTTAAAGATAAAACACGAGAGGTCGATATCGAATAGAGATTAATTATACACAGACATATAGTAGAAAATTGATTGTTAAAAGGTTCAATAATAGAGAATGTTACGCATTCTCAATAGGCACCTACGAGTATGTTCATTCTCAGTTTGTTTTAAGACATTGTGCCCAAATTTACACATCTATGATTGTTTTTTTTTTACATGAAAACTTTCAATTGACAACAATTGCAATTATTCTAGTAGCATGTGGCTAAAATATCGGAATATACGATATATTTATATTTTCCCAAAATTTTCAATTTGATGAGCTTAATGCTATTAAAATATTTAATTTGTTTTTCGATTACCATTTCATCATACATGATTATTTCTCTAATTTAAAGTTCAGTACCACAAAAAAGTAATATGAATAATTTTGTAATATCAATTAAAAAGTTAATTAATTTTTCACCTATAAACAATTTTATAATATTAATTAAGCTTTTCCACACAAATTAATTAATACAATTAAAAATTTAATTGAATCCATTAAATTCTTAATTGAACACATTAATTGGTGAATACTTTTTTCTGTGTAAAAATAATATTTTTTCCCCTTTTTCTCCCTACAATAAATGCTACTTCCTTTGTTAATTAAAGAATACACAGTAAGTCACATTCAGTTATTTCATCTTTGAAACAATATACATATATATTTATGTTATAAAAAAAATACAATTTTAGTGCTCCTTTGTACCTAAATTAAATGTATCGATTAAAACTAAATATGAAGATAACAACGGAAATTCAGAAAATGTAAGTAAAATTTATTAGCTTTGAAAATTTGTATACTTAACTATTAAATTCCTAATGATATTTCTTTCGCCTTTAGTGCTTAAATTTAACTGAAGAACAGCTAAAGCAACGTATTGTTGATAATGTGGATATAGCTTTTGATGAATTGCCCAATAATAAACACTATAAAAGGGAAGAAGATCCCAAGTTTTTTAAATCGGAAAAAACAAGTAAGCTATTTATATTTTTCATTTATGTTTCGAGGGATTTTTAAATACATTTTCTCATTTTCTCCTCTTAAAGATCGTGGTCTTTTGGTGGAGGGTTGGCGCGATTGTGACAAACCGATAATGTGTTCCTATAAATTAGTGGATGCATCCTTTGAAGTTTGGGGCCTACAAACAAAAGTAGAGGATTTTATACAACGGTCTATTAGGGATGTCTTGTTATTAGGTCATCGGCAGGCCTTCACCTGGGTCGATGAATGGTACGGCATGTCTTTAGAAGAAGTAAGAGCATATGAATCCAAAATACAGGAAGAAACAAATAGAAAATTAAATCAAGCAAATAGTGATGAGACAGAAGAAAAGAATAACAAAGAAAATCATGTTGATAGAGAAGAAAGTGATGAGAAAAAAGACAATTTAAATGATATAGATAATATACTCGTAGATTAGTTAATTGTGGAAAAGGAAAAACAAAAACAAAATACATAGATGTATACGTATGTATGTAAATGTCCAAAGATAGCTTGCTAAATTTTGCCCTATTCTTTAGAGCCAGACGTTTTAAAGAGAGCAAATTAAGTTCTTTAAGGCACTTACTTTAAGTTAGATTCTAATAAAACGTTTAAAAGCTCGAAATAAGACAAGAAAATTTGCTTTTAAAACGAATGGATTTAGAGAACGGGGCAAACTTCTTATCAATTGAATAGAACAAATAAAAAGTCCATATAGACATACTCAGGTATTCTCTAAGAATTACATAATTGTTGAGCTTATGAATAAATTATTTTAAAATCAAGCAGCTTTGTGTGTAGGTTATATTTTCTTGCACAAAATATATACACATATAAAAAATGTATGTATGTATGTAATTGTTAAGCTCTATAGAGCACAAATTAAATGAATTAAACTGCCCTTTTTTAATTTGACGATTCATTAGTTTATTTATTTTAGGTTTTTAAATCAACAATATTTTCCTATGTGTGTATTATAACGCCCATTTGCTTCAACAATGTCTTAGCGCAAAAAATGTCATTTTTGAAATAATAATGCAGAATTAATCCTCATATCATTACATACTTACATAGTGTAAAAATTCCATGCAAGTACATATCTTGTATATTCAACTATTGAGAGAAAACTAAAAATTTCTTTCTCGTTTTTTGTAAAACTAGTTTTTTTTGTTTAGCTAGCACGTTGTTGAAGTAAATGAGCGTTATGTACTTTAGTAATAAAATAGTAATTGTTAAATTGTATAAATTATACACATATTTAATGTTACAAAGCAACATATTTACTTAAATAAAAGAAATATTTGTGAATATTTTAAACTGAAAACAAATACATAATACTTTAAGGCTTTATAAAATATACATCAATGTGCGTTTAGCTGCATCATTAAAAAAATAGGTTAATTTTCTTAAAGAAACTGATTTTTATATCACAATAGAATTATTAATGGAAATCATTTAGTTCAAGGCAATTTCATAACAATCCAAGGCACTCGTCCATAATTTTTATAATAGTAATAATCATAAGCTAATTTACCCAAAATAAAAACTATCAACGATGCCAATACACCATTAACCCAATCTAAAGCATGTATTTTAGATTCATCGTTGGGCTTACAAACATCTTCTCTACTAATGGCCAAGATTTTTGAAGTTTTTATTTCATCTCCTTGCTTATAGCTGCAGGAAATATTCCAAGCATCACGCAAAATGGCATTATATTTGTTTAAAATTTCCCTAAATCTCATGGCAAATGTGCAAGAGCAATACCAGGGATTAAGGCTTAGCAATAAAAGATTTGCATTATCATTATCATCCAAGGCATTGTCCAAAGCATATACAGGGATCTATAAAATAATAAATAATTTTTAGTCCAAAAAAATAATTTTTGATAGTTTGTCTTTTACCTTTTTTAATTTATTGTTTTTTAAATTTAATAAACGAAAGTGTTCCAACCAATAGCCTCCTTCTAAAACATCTATATTTTCTACGGAATTATTTTCCAAATGTACATCCACCACATAACGATAATGAATGTTATTGCGTAAAGGTGAAACATCGCTTATCTGAAGAAAGAAATTTTAATGAAACATTTTAGTTTATATGTAATTGAAATCACTGTGAGGGAGTAAACAAATCAGGGGCAAATTTGAAATCTGTTTGATTTGGATTCAATTGAAATGTTTTTAATTCGAACATAACCTAAACTTTATGAATTCCCAATTGCATAACCACAGACGTTATTATTTGCTAATTTATATTTGACAATTTTACCTTATTATCATTTGCAAAAAACATGGTTGTATTTTCCGGTAAGTAAGTTGGCAAGCGATCGAATCCCAAATTTGAGCAATTAACCGTATACAAAGGTATGTGAGATTTCGGTATAATATGATGCATAATGCAAGAGCAGTTTTGTGTATCCGGATGTGATTGGCAGGCATTCTTTAAAGTCTAAAATTAAAAGTAAAATAATAGTCTCTTTGTAAATAAAAAAGTGAGTGAAATATACATATGTAAATAATACTCACCACTTTATAATTCATCACTGTCAATAGAAGCCGATCCTTGTACTTACGATCCGAGCACATTAATTCTTCACGATCAACTACAACATTGGCCTTATCCGGCATCAAAAGCCATTTGAAATTTCTGGTACAATTCCAAGGATTGCCTAAGATAAAACTGTAAAATTATAAGAAATTTTCTTTTTTTCTTCAAATTTAAATCAGCTTGAAAACATTTACCAGCCAAATACAATTTTTCAAAGGTTCTTGGTAAAGCTAAAGGGTTCTCCAACTGAATTAATTGATTCCAGCGTAAGTCAACTATTCTCAAAGTGTGAATTCTTTTAAAGGTTCTGGGTGCTATATGCGACAAATAGGTCCAAGAGATGTTAATGGTCTATAGAAAAAAAAAATTAATATTTGTTAAAATCAATAGGTTGCTCTATTTCAGTAGAATATCTTATTATGATAGTGGCAATCTTCCAGTGAAATTCTTCCTCAGAATATATAAAATTCCTTTGGAATGAAATTAACATTTTTTTTATTACCTTAGGGCCTGTCCCACGATGTCGACAGCAATTAAAACACTATTCAAAAAAATACCGGTATGCATATGAAAATGAACACGACATCGCCGTTGAACCAAATTCGTCGTGCGTGACGAACTCTGAGATAGATTTATTTCTATTTTGTACACAGACGAACGACGAAAAAAACAATTTTCTCTCTCTCTCTCTCTGTCTTTGTACACACAATAAACAACTTTATCAAATATAAGAGAGAAATTCGCTGAGTAAATTCGTCGTTGTTGTGCTTCACATGACGAATTTACGCAGCGAACTCTTATCGACGAATTCGTCGACGCGGACGAAATTCGTCGTTCGTCCCAGTTGTATTCCTAGCATAATTAATAAAAATATTTCATTCAGCAAGTATTGAAGTTACTGAACTTAAAATTCATTCTAGTTCAATTAAAATTTAATGCTAGGAACACAACTGGGACGAACGACGAATTTCGTCCATGTCGACGAATTCGTCGATAAGAGTTCGCTGCGTAAATTCGTCGTGTGAAGCACAACAACGACGAATTTACTCAGCGAATTCTTCTCTGATATTTGATAAAGTTGGTTATTGTGTGTGCAAAGACAGAGAGAGAGAGAGAGAGAGAGAGAAAAAATTGTTTTTTCGTCGTTCGCCGGCGTAAGAAATAGAAATAAATTTATTGCTACTTTCGCCGCGTATCACGAATTTCGCCCTACACCATGATTGTGTGCATTTTCATATACACCAATGTGTTTTATTTTTGACGACGAATATTCGCGACCAAAAGTTCGTCGTTCGTCGCAGTTGTGTTCCTAGCATAACATGTAGCATTAGCGGTTGGCCTTGCACATATTTTACATCTTGTAGCTTTGGTAAATTGTTGTTGCTTTGCTTTAAATTTAACCAAATTTACAAAAATTGCAATATTGTAAACGATCTACAAGGCCAACGGTGAATACCGCTATTTTGCTTTTGTTTCAAACGTTAGTATGCGAACGTTTCGATATCGTGAGACAGGCCCTTAATTTACAAAATAAAAATATAAAATTTGCCTACTTTTAGGAGCAGCAAATAAATATTTGTTACACAAAGCATATAATGCGTAGGAGAGAATGGAAAAGAGTTCTCGTTCTGAAACTCAATTCTTTCTAAAGTAAACTTTGCGTGTATAAAAGCCGTCTTCATAAAAAAATAAAACAAATGCAAAACTAAAACCCTTCCGGTCGCTGGATATTAATTTACCTGTAAATAAAACATTTCCGGAAATTCAATTATGATTTCCGTCATATTGCTGTGCTCGATTGTTAGAGATTTTATTTTTGGAAATGGTTGTAAATCTGTAACCGGATTAAAAACTCGTTCAGGCCAACCACAAAATATAATTTCCTCCATTCTACGAACTTTTTGATCACTGTAAATATTGCTAATATATATTAAAACGTTGATAAAGTACATACTCGTATGTGCAAATATGTATATAGAAAAAAAGTTTTATTTAAATAAAAACATATTTACTTTAATGTCAAAATATTATTGACGCCACCATAGCATCTGATTGCACCATATCTACTATATTTAGTACAATTGCCGGCTGCTGCTTCGGGCGCTTGTTTCCAATCTGCACATGAAAAGTAATGATGATGGTAATGTGGGATATAATCAGCATAGCAACTGCAAAAGGATGGAAGTGTTAGAATCAAATAGACTTCATGTTATAATGAGTTTGGGCCTTGAACGATACGTGTACGTACATATACACATACATATTTACAAATATGTATACAGACATTGAAGAAAAAAGTTTTAAGGACTTTATTTTAAACAGCATTTTAGAATGTAAAACAGTCGTCTAGCATTAATCACTATAGGAAAACAGCAAATAGAGTTTTAAACTGAAATATTAAAACGATTTAAGGCCATCGTTAAAATAAGATCACAAGTTCATGCTATTTTTTGCCTTTTATGTTGTTAATCATTGCAGTGTTATTTTTTTACTTTTTTTTGTAGTTAATTAGCATTTCGAGTTGCATGTAAAAAAAACTTGTTTTTTATTACAATAAAAAACTAACTTGCACTTTTCTTACTACAAAAGTAAAAATGTTTGAATAGAATTACGGCCTGTCCCACCATGTCACTAGAAATCGTTCGATCGAATATTTATATTGAAAACAACAACAAATTTTCTAATGTTATTGTTGTTTGCAACACAAGTTGTCGATCGAACGATTTCGAGTGACATCGTGGGACAGGCCGTTATAACTATTAAATAAATCAATATTTTTTTTAGTTACAAGCGATTATTAATACGATTTTGTGAAGAGATGCTATTTCAAGGCCATTCTGTAACGAAGTTTCGAATTTTAATGTCATATACTTATTAATGATGAGTTCCATTAGCAGGAATGAAATGCATATCGTCGGCTGAAATGCAAACACATGTCCCTACAAATTTTCAATGCTTTTTCATAAAAATCAGCCTAATTAAAAATGAAAACTAAGAAACTTTACTTCAGTCACTTAAACACTTTTGTTTAGTTTTTTCTCTCAGCTATAAAATTTTAAAAAGTGTTGTTACGTGATGTTGCATTTGAGCTTAACTAAAAAATCAAGCAAAAATGCCTGTTTATGCTTAATTTAATAAAAATTCGGTCATCGAATGGAGCGTTTTTTCGAAAAAAAAAGATTATGTTAAACTATGTCAAGATTGGTCCAATTAACATTGTAAATATGTAATAATGTGCAGCAGACGAGTCGTGTTAAAGCTGCGGGGCGTCTTGAAGTCTGTATGGATACAAATGCTGAAATATTGTGCTAACCATTGCGTGCTAATGGAAATCGCAGGCTTTAGTTTTAAAGTACTTGTAGGTAGCATCATTTTACGATTTGATATGTGTACATAAAGGGTCCGTCATCTAAGGTTTTTTTTCAACTAGTGCTTATTTCGTGAATTGGTAACACTTACCTCATTTTTGATTTGACAGATAATTAGTTTTATCCTTCCGCTGAACGAATATGGTTGTGTATATGCTTGAACTACGCTGGGAAAGTGGGCCTTCGATCGACTTACAGAAGATGCCGATTTTGCCAAAAAAAATCATCTTTTCAGATGAAGCTCATTTTGATCTTGGCGGGTATGTAAACAAGCAAAATTGTCGCATTTGGGGCACAGAAAACCCGCACGCATACATTGAAAAGCCGACGCACCCTAAACGAGTCACTGTTTGGTGTGGATTTTGGTCCAGAGGCATAATTGGGCCATTTTTTTTCGAAAATGAGCAAGGAGTGGCCGTTACAGTCAATGGCGATCGTTATCGGGCCATGTTGAACGAATTTTTGTTCACAAAAATTGAAGAGGAGGATATTGGCAACATTTGGTTTCAACAGGACGGCGCTACGTGCCACACAGCCGAAGCTACAATCGATGTTTTTATAGCATTTTCAAAAAAAAAAAGTTATCTGGCGGACCCTATACATACATACATACATATGCATGTAACTCTCTTGCCACCCTGCTTTCCCTGGAAATAATGTCAATATATTTTTTTATCTGTGGCAAAGAAATTAATACAAATGAATGTACTCGTATGTACATATTTTACACAAAAGATCTTAACAAATAATGTGATAATTAATAAAACAAATATATCATCAAAATGTAGCGAGATTAGCATTTTCTATTTGTTTGCTTTTTTATTTTACTGAAACTAATTAGAGCTCATCAACGTTCGAGGTGTAAAATGAAACAATTTTTTTTTTTTTTGCAAATTAAAAGTTTATAAAAATCATGTGAGCAGATATTAGATTTAACATGTCATGTAGTATATTTTGAGTTGGTCATTAAGGTCGTAAGATTTTAAATCTAATGTACGAGTACAAATAAAAAAAAATATTCCTTAAAAATTTCCAATAAATTAATTTTGCGAAAATTAATTTTACCATTGAACAAATTACATGAGTAACTAACTGATTGTACAATTGATTTCATTTTTTTGCTAAATTTTTTTAAAATTCATTTTTAAAATTGCATTAGTGTCGACATTATGAAATTCTAGTCTTGCAATTATATATTTGTGGTGTAATAGAAATTTTTGTTGCTGCAATTTTTTTTATAATTCTTCTTTGTATGTAATTGCATAAGTGTCCACATTACGAAATTCTAGCTTAGCAATTATGTTTAAAAAATTCTATTACATCACAAATTTCTACGAAAAATAACAATTCTATTTACTTTTTGTTATATTTTGTGTTTTTCATACAACTGAAGTAATAAAATAAATAAAACGTCAAATACATCTACCAACTTTAAATTAACAAGTACGAATTTCAAAACAAAAGAGAATTGCAGAGCACATGAAACTGTGTACCCCTCCCCAATCTTCTCACCTCTCTCACCAATAAACTTAAGAATTGCTGCAACAAAAATTGCATGTCTGGACAGGGACAAACTGTGTACCCCTCCCCAATCTTCTCACCTCTCTCACCCCTCTCACCAATAAACTCAAGAATTGCTGCAGCAAAAATTGCAAGTCCTGGACAGGGACTAAATGGGATGAAAGTATAAATATTATGACTGTTTTGTATAGGTTTGTTAAGTGAAAGTAGAAACTTTATTGCTTAATGCTCAACATTTGTCATTAGTTGAACTTTAATGTAAGAAAAGTAATTCATTAATTTTCGATAAAACAATCGTCTAATCGTCGGTTTGTTACTGGTTTGCTGCATGGAATATTTAAAAATAAAAATTGATCTTTCATGCGTTTTCAGTTTTCCGATGTCTTGAATATCTCAGGAGATAAAGAGCTGTAATATTGCCTCATTTGCACAATTGTTGAAGATTTTAACAATTCTTTTAACGCAATCATTTAGTTATCTTTCACACACGTCAGGTTTACCTGATCAGTTTATGATCATTTTTCTTTTGAACCTGCATTTGTGTTCATACACACCGTCAAGTTTGTTTCATCAATTTGCGCTGTCGTAGATTATTACGAATGACAAAACAAAACGAAAACACAAACTTGACTGGTACGGTCAAGTCTGTACCCGTCTCCATTCTCTTGTCCTCTCTCTCCTAAAAACCCAAGACTTGACGAGTCAAACCTGACGTGTGTGAAAGAGGACTTAATAACAAAAAAGTTCTTAATTAATTTTCTGTGATTTTGAGTAATTGAATACTAAATTTGTCTCCCTAGTTGCACTATATAAAAAAAGAATAAATTAATTAATTGATGTTATTGTTTTACTAATGGTAAAAGATCTAAAAATTCTAATTTAAAAAAAGTATCAAGTACATACTTATGTGCGTATGTATGTTTGAAATCTGCTGTCTATGTCTGTTACTTTTTTTACTTATCTAACTATAATTATTCTTCAATAGATAACAGAGCTGAATGGGCTATATAAAGATTTAACTACTTAACAAAGTTTGTAAATTTGCTAAATATGTACTCGTATGTGCAAATAAATCTTAACATATTGAATATCACTAATTTACAACATATTGAACTAAAGTAAAACAAACAAAATATAGTGAATTACAAATTATCGTGTACATATTTGGGGGATTCATAGATTCGTAATGTTTTAAAATATTTGTTTGAAAGAAAAAACAAAAGCAAAAACAATTATATTAAAATAATTTAAAACAGTATGACACTATGACACTTAAGACTACCGTTTGAATTCCCCATTTTTTTCCAGGAAATTCAAAATTAATTTCTAGAAATTTTATGAATATACTTTAATATTTTATATGTAGGAATGCACAATTTATTTTGGCATTTATAAAAAGATATTCAAACTTTGTACAGGACATTTGATATTGATGTGAATATGGGCATTTCCACAGACTAGTTCACTTTAATCTAAGAATTGCTAAATAATTAATCTAAGTTTCTGTGGAAATGGTTAGAAGTTTATCAGCTTTAAAGGCAAAAACATTCTTTTCGATCACAAATAGAGTAGAAGTATTAAATTATAAGCGGTTACAACTGATTAGGTCTTATTTTGGGCACAGACAGACATGCAGACATTCACCTCGCTGTTTAAAAAAATATTGCATATTATAATGAAATTCAACTACTTAAATAACTAAAACTTGATAATGTGAATTATTTTAAATACTGTGCTGTCTCAAACATTTCATTCTTTAAAAATGTTGACTTAAATCTTAAAAATTAAATGTCGTGTTTGTTTGTTTTCTAATGTTTTATAGCATAAAAAATAAACACTTTTTCTCATTATCTTAAAAATATTGGCGAAAAACTAGAGAAAACTAGACAAATTAATAACTTTTTTTTTTTTAATTTAAATAAAAATTCACTTGAGAACTGTTTCTCTAAGAAAAAATGTTGTATATAAATCTAATTCAAGAAATAATTGCTTAACCAGGGGTTGAATCGTCGCATCCGTGAATGTACAACTCGTCACTTAAAAACACTATTTTCTGATTATGGCATACGTGAACGTACTGAAATCCCATTAAGCTTATACGATTGACGTATCACTTAATTTGTTTTCGCACGATGTGACGATTTGAGCCCAGGTTACTTGAATATTTTTCAGTTTTTTTAGAAATTAAAATGTTTTTTTTTTTTATCAATTAACGTTTTATTTTTAAGAAGACAGAACAAAAATTCGACTGGCTGAGGTAACCACGCAGTTCATCAGAACGCAAGTCTATTTAATTGGAAGGAGATTAGTTGTAAATATTAGTTATTAAAAAGGATTTTGAAATGAAATAGAATACGAGAATCGGCAAAAAAAAAACTGAGTGCTTTACAAACATTTTAGAAGTATTGGGCAAGTCATTATAATTAGAACACTAAGCGGAAAAATTTTACATTTGAGTTTGAAATGTATGTACTAAATTATATATACTTCAATGTTTATATACAATTTAGAACTGAAATATAATATTGAGCTGATTCCAGAGGGAGATGCTGAAAACTCATTGAGAAGAAAATGTTAAACGTTGAGTCCATTTATTATTATTATTATTTTTTTTTTTTTTTGCACAAAATAGGACGATACCCCATTTATTTTTTTGCACAAAAAAAAGGACGATGTATAGTCCATTTGATTTTTTGCACGAAAAATGGACGATGTATATGCCATTTATTTTTTTCTATGAAAAAATGGAATGGCCCATTTAATTTTTATTTTGACGATGTATACCCCATTTATTTTTTTTGCACAAAAAAAAGGACGATGTATAGTCCATTTGATTTTTTGCACGAAAAATGGACAATGTATATCCCATTTATTTTTTTGTATGAAAAATGGAATGACCCATTTAATGTTTATTTTGACCATGTATACCCCATTTATTTTTTTGCACGAAAAATGGACGATGTATAGTCCATTTAATTTTTTCCATGAAAAATGGACGATGTAAAATTCATTTGATTTTTTTGCACGAAAAATGGACCCTGTATAGCCTATTTAATTTTTTGTATGCAAAATGAATGATGTATAGTCCATTAAATTTTTTGCATGAAAAATTTACGATGTATAAGTCCATGTAATTTTTTGTATGAATAATGGACGGTGTATAGCCAATTAATTGGTATGATAAATTGACGATGTATAGCCCATTTAATTTTTCTATATATGTATGTACGAGTATGTATATATAAATTTATGATGTAGAGTCGATTTAAAGTTCTTAATTTCCAATACCAATAGTTTTTATTATTTAAAAAAAAGATGTACTTACATATATTTACCGATTAATCTCTACATATTTAAAATTATTGTAGGAAATTTTCTCAATATTTTTTTGTATACGTTTCGAAATTGTTTCACACCGATTGTATGTATTTAGATTTCTAGTTTGGCTTTTGAAAGTCAATAATTTGTCACTGATTCCAAAATGATTCTCTAAATGGTTCGAAAATCATAACAAATTTTGAAAATTCTTCGATTCATTCTTCAAATTCATTAATTAATTGGACACGTTTTTCTTTATTAATTAATTACAATAAACTTGACCGAATACACTTGACAAAATTTGTTTTTATTGGACTTTGATTGTTGTAATTTCTTAAATGTTTTACAAAACAAAAAAAAAACACATAAATTTTTTTATTAAAATCGAAACACCCACCTTGTTAGAGAAAATGTCAGCCAAACGCAACATAAAATAGTAAAATTGAGTGAAAAACGAATTTTACTTTTACCTCCGTCACAGAGTTGCTGTCTGATGAATTTTTGGAAATTGAACATTAGATTTACGAGCTAAAGAATTGAATAATATTGCTTTTATGTATGTTTAAATTTCTGTTAATGTCTTGTTATTTTTTTAAGAATATTTATGTGTAGTTTTTTATAGCTTTTTTTATTTTTAAAACATTTTTATGTTTATGTTTTTTTTATTATATTTAGGTTGACTATTTTATATTATTATTTTTGCAATATAAAAAGCAAAATGTATACAATTGTTTTAAATTAATTTTGCCCTCTTTTTTTCTTACTACATGTGCCGGTAGCATCGAATTTTAAACTGAATTCCAATTGTTAAAACGTAATGTGTGAAGCGTTTTATTCGTTTTAACTTTATTTTGTTTTAGTTATAATGCCCTACACATTATTTATGAGACATTGGGTAGTTTTGGTGAGAGATAAGCTTTGTGACAACATACTCACTCATGGATTTATTTTGGGAGTATGTAAGTATGGCTGACTTCTAAAACGTATCAATGCAAAGTTTCTATACCTTGCGGATGCAGTATTTATATCAGTACAAAGTTGCGAAACATTGTAACCATGAGCATCAAAATCTTAATACTTGTCGTCGACGATTTGAAGGGGTGTGCATTGTCAATGTTTTGTAGTGCGGTGTTATGAAATACCACTCTTTGTTCGAAGACAAAGCAATGGACATTTTCGAAGTCAGCCTATATATAAATTAAGTATGAAAAGTTTTTATTAAAAGCAGCATGTGAAGTTTGAGTCCTTTATTATGAGTAACTTTCGATCTTCGACTGCATTTTCATTTGGTAAAGAGTCCGCCAGATAACTTCTTTTTTTTTTTTGAAAATGCTATAAAAAACATCGAGTGTAGTTTCGGCTGTGTGGCACGTAGCGCCGTCCTGTTGAAACCAAAGTTTGGCAATATCCTCCTCTTCAATTTTTGTGAACAATGGCCCGATAACGATCGCCATTGACTGTAACGGCCACTCCTTGCTCATTTTCGATTATGCCTCTGGACCAAAATCCGCACCAAACAGTGACTCGTTTTGGGTGCGTCGGCTTTTCAATGTATGCATGCGGTTCTTCTGTGCCCCAATTGCTACAATTTTGCTTGTTTATATACCCGCCAAGATCAAAATGAGTTTCATCTGAAAAGATGCTTTTTTTTTGGCAAAATCGGCATCTTCTGTAAGTCGATCGCAGGCAATATTTCCCAGCATTGTTCAAGCGTATACACAGCGGAAGGATAAAACTAATTATCTGTCAAATCAGACATGAGCTAAGTGTTCCCATTCGCGAAATAAGCACTAGTTGAACAAAAAAACGTTAGATGGCGGACCCTTTATTATGACGAGCATTCGACAAATAATGTCCTTATTGTGAATATCACTCACAGTGATTTTTAAAATTTGCAACAACTTTACCTAAAAATAAAAACAAATCGGTTTTAATAAGTTTTCCTATTAAAATACTCCATCGAATGCTAAATTCTGTTCGAAAATCGAATGCAACTCATAATAAAGGGCCTGAATCTGCAATATTAATAAACTATTGCGCGAATTTATTTATATTTTTATATAATTTAATTTCAAATATAAAAATATCCTGAAGAAGTTAACCAAAGGTTAACGAAATATCGAAGTACTAAAATAATAATAAACATTGACCTAAAGCTCAAAAAATTAGTTTAATTGAATAATTTAAACTTATTATTTTTATAATATTTTTCGGTTTAGCGAGTATGGCGTTCCATTCTAGCTTGTAAAAATTGCAAACGAAAAACTTGCAATAATATGTATATTATCTTTTTGATTCTTTGAATCCAAAACGTTATACTTCATAGTTTGTTTTGAAAGTCACTCGAATTCGAATTTTTAGATTTTTATACTAAAATTCGAAAACAATTTGTGTCGATTGTAATTTCCAAGTAGGTCGCTTGATCAATTTATTCAACTAAAACTGCAAATAATTCTACAGCAAAGACTTTAGACAATAACAATTGCTTTATAAGGAACATCTTAAGTCGACCTCTACTTTTGCTAATTTTTATTATTATTGATAAATATTTTGTGTTTCCCATACGAGGACATACATAAATCATATTTATCTTTTTCGCATTAAACTATATTTTAGGAAATATTTTCATAATTTTCAATAGTATGTTGATAATTTTTTTCGAGAAAAACAATTATATCAATTTTCAATAGGAAATATTTGCCCAATTCACAACTTCGTGTAGGCGTCGTAGGTCGTACAAACTTTGTTGGTAATTTCTGTATAAACATTTGTTTATAAACAATGGCGCGTATTCATCGTCGTTTTCGATAACGATATGCTTCGTCCACGTTTTTTCAGTTTGAGATTATGGCATTCGCTATCGAACAATGTAATAATTAGGGATGTAACGATACGCCATTTCGCCGATCCGATACCGATACTCAAAAATAAATATCGCCGATACCGATTCCGATACCGATACGCATATTTAAATTGAGCTCAAGTAAAAATTAACAAAACTCAAGTAGAATAATTCTTCTATTATACAAAATAACAGTGTTTATTAATGAGCCATTCAAATCATCAAAATTTTCAGAACATTTCAGTTTCTAAAATTCAAATTTTCAAACTACAAAACGTCTGCAATATTTATGATTTTACAAAATAAACGTTGGCATTCAGTTTAGATTGGCTC
Source organism: Nowickia ferox (assembly GCA_936439885.1). Lineage (NCBI taxonomy): Eukaryota > Metazoa > Arthropoda > Insecta > Diptera > Tachinidae > Nowickia > Nowickia ferox. Next base: position 7,777,499 of record OW387027.1, on the reverse strand, counting down.
AAGATTTAAAATTTATATTAATAAGACTTAAAAAAAAAGAATTGAATTTCAATTCATGTTAACAAAAAATTAATTATTGTTTTTCACAAAATAACAGTGCAAGATTGAATGAGTCAATTCAAACTGAATGAGTCAATGAGTCAATTCAAACTGAATGTCATACTGTTTATTTTCTAAAATCATCAAAATTGTCAATACATTTCAGTTTCAGTTGTTCAAAAAACTCTAAAGAAAAATATAAGAAGTATCGGCGTATCGACAGTAAAATATCGCCGATATCGATATATCGGAAAACCAGCAGTATCGCCGATATATCGGTATCGGTTGCATCCCTAGTAATAATATACTTAGTTCGATATCGAATGCCATAATCTCAAGCTGAAAAAAAATTGATCGAATCAGCTCAGCTCGTTATTGTAAGCGATGAATAAACCCCTGGTTTTAAATTCTTAAAGTATACTTTATTGTGACTATGAATATGCGACAATGTTTTTATTAAAATTTCCAACAACTCATATACGAACTACGATTCTTACAATAGGTAGTAAGCAACACAACAAACGATTTGTCGTTACCATGGGTGTAGAAAGGCCGTTCTTTAAGAGCATTGCCCGCCCCCCAAATAATATTTTTTTGCCCTCTACCCAGCCCTTGAATTATTAAAAATTGTCTGTAATTATCTATTTTAATGATACTCATGAAAATCAACAAGCGTAATGCCCCCCAGCCCCAAAATTTCTTTTTAGCTCCGCCTGAGAATCAGTAGGCAAAAAAAAAACGATGCTTGTCACTATTTATGTCATGTTACATGTCAATTTTGTTTTTCCAAAAATATTTTGAGTTAATATTTTAATACATAATAATATTCATTCTAAATGTTCAGTTAAGGGGCTATTCACAGAATACATAACGCTATTTTCGGATAACGCTTTTTACAAAATTTTCCCTATAAATTTTCTAAACCATAACAAATCCTTGAACAAGTGACAAAAGCAGCCAATAAAATTGTATTTTTTATTATTTTTTTTTTTAATTTCTAACATTTTAATGAAGGCAAACTACTCGTTTTTCCCCATTACTTTAACTATTTAAAACTGCTGCTAACTACTGTGTTACGCCATCCAAAAAAAAAAAAAAAACACAAAACAATGGATATAGTTTTTATTTCAAACATCTGATTATTTTTATTAAGTTATTTTTTTCTCGTGTTAATTTATGTCACTACAAAAAATATTTTATTTTTATAAAATCTCCAACTATTTGGCGATAATAAACATTGCACTGCTACAAATAAAAATTAAAAAAAAAAAAATAATTGCAAAAAGCAATTAACATAATAATAATTAACATAATAAGCGATAAAAATATAAAATATAAATAATTATAAACAAACAAGTTTAATTAATAAATTGCAAGGGTAATAAACTTAAAGTAAAATTGCACAATATTGTTTGTAGGAAATAATGGTTTTTATAAAACATTTTTAAAATATTTTTGCTTGATAGTTTGCTTAATAAATAAAATATAGTTAAAGCAATAACCAGGCAATAAACCGAAATATTACTGCACAGTTTTAAAATGTTGTTTCTTTTGTTGTTTTAAATATTAAAAATATTGTTTAAAACTTCTTTGTTAAGGACGCAAAAATATTTAAAATCTGTGTATTTTATTACTAGTATTTATTCCTAAACTTGCACTTATACAATTAATATTAAAAATAAGCCTTATTTAATATTGCTATAAAGCTTTTTGACGGCATATTTCTTTTCTATCGGTTAGTTTCTTCTTGATTGGCACAACACATAAAAACTTTGTTTTAATTTATTTTAATTTTTTTTTAAATAAATAACTTTTTTTTTAATTGAAAGAAGATTTAATAAGTCAGTTGGGATGATTTAATGGTTAAATGATTTCATTACTTTGTTCCAAACTCTAACCCCTTTTAGACACGGAAAGTTTACTTTGCAAAGTCTTAATTCAGCTGGGAAATAGACAGAAAGAGATGGTATTCCTTCCTCTGACTTTGCAAAGTAAACTTTGCGTGTCTAAAAGGGGTGTATGTGCATAATTTAGTTTTCGAGTAAAATAAGTAGAATTCGAAAATGTGATTTAATTTTTTAGCACGAAAACAGATTGGAAAATTTTCGTTCTAAAACAAATTTGAGAATTCCGAAACGCGGTGTTTCAGGGTCCGCTAAAATTTTGAAAGAACTGCTGGAATGGAAAAATAAAATAGCAGAGTTGCACACACAACAGTTTACGTTAATGGTCAGTAAGTGGCTCATTATTTGAACACACAAGTAAATGGAATGTAGGAATAAAATATGTGGTGTATCTTAGGATTAGGTACAAAGTAAAGTCTATAAAATTTTACAAAATAAATAACAAAATTTAGCAAAACAATTTTTGTACTCAATAAGCTAATAACTAAACTATTAGCCAAGCTTAATAAAAAGCTTTTAGCATTTTTAGCCAAAAAGAAAACATAATTTCCACTTAGGCAAATTGTTTCAATAAACATAAAAACCTACAAAAAACAATAAACATTTCAATTAATTATTTTATACTATAAAAAAGTTTAAAAGACGTTTGTGTGTTCATAAAAAGAAATTCCTTTTTTGTAAAAAGGTTGTTTAAAAATATGAACGTCTCTATATGTAATATTTATACTATTTGTTGTTAAGGAATGGCTTTTTAATTGTATAATTAACATTAATCCTTGCAAATCTATTCATTTTCTATCAAAATTATTTTCATAAATTTTCCCTCCTCAGTTGTGTTTTTTTAAAACAGCACATAGGAATGATCCCGTTCCAATCTATTTTTAGCTCTCATTGCTACATTACCCATTGCATCTGAGGGTGGTGGTATACCCGCGATTTCACGAGCTGGTTCTTTATAAAATATTTCCGTTCTACCGGACTTGTAACCATAATATACGGAATCGTACGAACGTAATATTAAATCGGTTACTTGTTTATTTTTCAGCATGTCACGGTGCATGCATTCTAATGTACTTATTTCCACCGGATTCCAGGGTCCATTGCGTTCCAAAGCATCCCATTTTGAATCGATGCACATAAAGCTGTAGCTGCCATCACGCTTGTCACCCTCGACATTAATGTTTAACGTTTGACTGAGATGAGATTCCGTGTGGGGAAATTTCGAAACGCAAATATCGAACTAAAAGTAATAAAGAAAGAAAAAAATTAAATCATTGTGGTAACTGAAAATGTGTGGTTTGAAATTTTCGGATTCAGAGCAAATTCTCACTCATTCCAAATGCGAATATTTTGTTTCTTGAAAACTTTTTCCAAAATTTTTTCTTAGAAAAATTTTTATTTCAAAATTCGAAATAAAACAGCAGTCAGTAGTGCGATTCGGTAACGTTTAACAATAACGATAGATTTTGTCGCTTGCAATAACGATTGTGTGATTGTGTAACTTCTTTGTAACGATAGTACGCAGCTGATATTTTCTGTTGATTTTTGTCGATAAAATTAAATAAATTACTGTCGCTTAAATAACGACACAGCTGACTTTAACCTACAGCGAATATCGTTAAAAATGTTACTGAATAGCAAATTCTATAAATTTTCGTTATAATTATTTTAACGATGCGATTATCGTTAAAAAAAAATGTTAGTGAATCGCACTACAGGTCTACTCTGTAAAGTCTAAAGCGTTTAGTATCATTTCGATTGCAATTTTAAACTAATTTGAATTTCGAGCTTTGCTCAATCAATTCTCACCATTTTCTGTACGATTTTTGATTGCTGTGAGCATCCCTCTTCCATAATTAATAACAGTGTCATATTTTGCTGACCACAAATATACAGCTCAGCTTTTTGCAAACCATCCTTGTTGCCCACATTGGACGGTAAGCAGGTCAATACATCTACGGCTTCATCACATTTTAATGAACTTCGTTTGCCAACAGTTTTTAAAGTATTTAAAGGTGTTTGAATTTCTATTGGTGTTGCATCCCAAGCAGGACGTTCTTCATTTAAAGCCAAAACCGACAGCTTAGCCATAAGGGGAGTCAAAGGTACACCACCCAATTGTTTACGTGATGAAATTATAGTGGAACGCTCACCTGAAGGTGTCGCATCGGATATGTTCTTTAAAGGTAAACTTAAGGATTTTTTATCGAGTGGCGTCTTGGCTCTTTGTTGGTTGTGGGAATTTTCTAAATTTAGATTACTGTCTGGTTTGACATTGGTTACATTAGTTGTGTTAGGATTTCTAAGAGATTCGTCCAGTTTCTTTAGTTCGTTATCAAACTCCTTAAACTCTTGTATTAATTTCGCAATATCTTCGTCTTGTTTCGTTTCCTCACTGGCTTCGCCCCACAGTTTGTAGTATTTGTCCAGAAATTCTTGGAACAAACTGCGGGATATGGGTTGACCATTGGCATTAAACACGGGATTGGTGGGATCTGTTATGGTGCGGGAAGTTTTATTATTCTCATCAGAGTTGTCGGAATTTTCCTCTTCATCATCATCGTTTTCAATAAAGTCGGGGGACACGTCACCAGCTCCATTGCCATTGCGATTTACATCAGTCTTAAAGCTTTGGGAAATTTGCTTTAGAGAAATTCTTTTGGAAAATTTCTTTAACGAATCATGGATATCTGTTAAAGAGTTACGGCGTTCCATTTTATTTGGATTTGTTATAAAATTGTGAAAGAATTTCTCGAAATCTTTTTTCAAAGAATTACGCTTATTGATTTGTTGCAATGTTTGATTATGCTCCATTTGTTTGTTGGAGTTGTTTTCATCTTCGGGATCGGCACATATTGACATGATATTTCCCACGGCCAAGACTTTATTCTCGGCCATGGGAGTGGAACAAACACTGGTGCGCCCAATAAATTCCGGATATGAATCTGTTTCATCAAAGTTTATTGAAGCAATGCCCGATTCAGGCAACTCCTTGTTGGAATAGTTTTTCATACGCAACGGCAAATGCGTGGGCCTAGTCATCATAAGACTTTTAGGTCTGGCTGGTGCTGTAGTTTGCAGTACAGTTTTTGCCTCTACAATTGGTTCCTCTTGCTGCTCATTAGTGGTATGTGCTGTATTTTCTTCGGGTATATGGGTAAATATCAACGACTTGTCTCTTTTCATTTTACGTTTATTATACTGAAATGGCAAAGGCCCCTGCCCCAACTGTGTGGTTTGTAAATTTTGTGCTCTTTGAGCTTCAGCCTGAAGCTTGTGATATTGTAAAGCCTCCAAATAGACCACTAACATTAGGACACCATTGGGTATGTGAAATTCTACGGACGTTAATTGCTCTCCTGTGGTTTTTATATGCAGAGGATCTGTCATTACTATTTGCTTAGTAATAGAATCACTAAGTTGAGAAGCAACCACTCTGGAAAAAAGAAAATTAGAAAATCACACTATTTAATAAAATGTTTCGTTATATAAAAATAATAGCAATTTAACAATTTAATTTTTGCAATTCAAATTTATGATGGGTAATTAATTTTTTATTCTTTAACATCAAATTTCATTCAGGGTTAAAGCCTTTTTTAATTTTTATTAAGCCGTTAACTTTTCCATTTAAATTTTAAATAGTTAATAACTACGAAATCAATACTGTGAAAAATAAATATAAATAAAATATTACAACATTTGCGAACACTACTCACTTGTTATGATAGAGAATGGCACCACCTAATACGCCTTTGGTCTGTTGACAACATTGCAGTGTTTGTATAGCTTCCAAATATATATTACTTGCCGTTTTGGGCATACGTAGCTTGGGAATATTTTGAAAAATATTACCATTGTATTGTAAAATTGGTAGATATGTTTCGAATATATGATATAATTTTTCCGATAAATTCTTATACTGTGACTGCAAGGGAAATTGATCATAGACCAGTTGCAAATCGCGATGATAAAATTTAACTAAAGACGACAATAAATTGGCACGATGTTGCAAAAGATAATCCGAGATATTACGATCAGTTCCTACAGCCTAAAAATTTTATAAAATAATAATATTTTATAGGAAATTTTTAAATCAAAGGGAAGCAAATACTTACCAAAATGAAACGTCCAAATTCTTTGAAAACAAATTTACCATTTTGTAGAGCTACAAGACGCGGCTTGAAGAAGCAGTCCTTGAGAAAATAAGATGAACCCATTAATTGGCCGCACAAGGCCACTTTTTGAGTATCAGACACCCAGCTGGGATGAAAATACAAGACCGCCTTAACGGGATCGTCGGCTTCTTCTTTCAAGCACTCGGTGTCATAAACAAATACAATCATTGTTTCCCTAAAATTTTATAAATGTTGCAAATTGTTTATTCAACTTTTTTAATCTACATATATATATGCATGTATAGATTTATGTATAATTAATATTTTAACCTTTCTTTGTACAATCTTAATAATTTTTGATTTTCTAAATTTTGTTGTATGGAAGACCATCGTTTTAACTCAAATCTACGCCAAGTGTTAAACATTTTTTTTTTTGTTTTTTATTATTATTTCAATCACTTTTATTTAATGTTTGCTTATGAAAACAAATCTTATCTTTCTTTATTATTTTGGTTTCGCTTTTGTTTTGTTTATTTGATAAAATACAAGAAGATTTCCTTGCTTGCATTAATAACACATTCGAATGTCTACTATTAACTGATAATAACTAAATAAAGGCCAATACTGTCAACCCCTCATTTGGCTTCTACTACTGTTCTATATCGCCACGCTGCCAACATCATCATCATCGTCATCACCACAACATCTTAGTCTTTTCGTACATTTATGTGTACTATAAAAGTAGTATGAGTTTATAATAGTTGTTTAAACAACCTCATTCATTGTAAAGTTTTGATTGATATATTGTACGGCTGAGTGAAAATTGTACAGCTAGAAAATATCAATTACATGTATTATGATAGTTGAAGTGGAAGGTGGTGGGAGGGGGTAGTAGACATTGTGGAGACAAAAATATTTATACTAAAGACTTTTTTATTTAAATACTTTGAAACACATACAGTAATACGTATAAAGCGAAACTTCTTAATCTGTAAGAGAATATAATTTGTTTTTATAATTTACTGAAGAACTTAAGATTTTGATGCAAATAATTATTTTATGTTATTTGTTTTGTACTGAACTGTACATTAATATAAGAATAAGTTCTACAAAATGTGGCCTATGGTACTTTATCGTCAGTTGCGACTTATTTCTTGCGTTAATTATTTTTACAAAATACCAATAAGCCATATTTTGTAGTACTAACATAATTCTAAATATTAGTCTGCACTAATTTAAAATATCTTTAAATTTATTTTTCGCAATCACTTTTGTGTTAATCCATTGGGAAATTTCTAAAGAATTAAGTGATTTTCTAATAATAATTTTCACTTAATTTAGATATGAAGACATTATTTGTTCTAATGCAGGCAAGTTTATGTCAAATTGTATCTCTTTGATGTTTTGTAAAAAATTCCAAAATCTTATTATTAAGATTTTGAATTCTAAATAGGTACTTCCAAAAACTATGATTTAAAATACACTAATTCAAATTCTAAAGATCAGCCAGTATGTATTTAAAATACTATAAATCGCCTTCATTAAACCTAATTAGATTAATAAATATTAGATTAAAATTATATTCAACTTATCATTATAAAATGAAAATACCTATATTGCATAAAAACAAATAAAATTGACAATTTTTGTGTAAGCTTTATAGGAAAAAAATCAATAAAAAATAATAACATTAAAATTTTAACAACCTCTTATCGTCGCCATCCAATAAACTGTCCATAAAATCAACAAAATTATTAAAAACAGAATTAAAGGAAATCATTTTGCTTAACGTTAACTAGTTTAATAATCTGAAAATATATTAAATGAAATCACATTAAGTAGTTATAATTAAATTAAATTAGAATGAAACTATAAAAATATATGTACATATACTAACAAAATTTTCAGTATATTTCATGCACGTCAAGTCGTCTTTTCGCCATAGAGGGGCGTTACTGCTTTACTTGTTTTTTTTCAATACTCACTTGGCCATTTTTGTTAATTAATAATTTTCGTCTGGTGCTAAAAACCCTTTATAAAAAATGTCTACTTAATTTCTAAAACGTTTTAATTTAATTTGTTTGGCTTAAAATCTTTAAAACATTTTATTTTATTAATTTGTTACATCAATAAAATTCCACTGCACTTGTGTTTTGTGTATTGACTGCACCATAGGTATTTTATTGCTATTTTTGTTAGTAGCGCAGAGTTGTAATAATTTGTTAATGAAGTGAAACAAATAGCAGTAAATACGTAATTGTGCTTAGTACTTATTTTGAATATGGCAATACTCTCCTCTGGTAAAGTTATTGCCATTTGCGTAATTATTTGGTATTGTTATAATACGAATATTAGTGTAACTAAATTATGTTTATGTGAAAAATATCTGTTAAATAGTTGTTTTATACTTGATTATAAATAATTTTAGTGTTTTAATTAGTACCAAATTGTAACATACATCAAAATTGCTTGAATCAAATTATTTTAAATTGTATAAAATTTTACATAGATTGAGGAAACGTTGATTTGCGTAGTGGCCAGATGGATAGTTGTAGTGAAGTCTAAACTGGCAATAGGAATCGCTAAGTCTGGCAATAGTGAAAGTGTACTAATTCTAAAAGTGATGCCAACACTTCACAAATATAGCTTAACCTTATCTTGCGCTTCATCTCTAAAAAATAACAAATTTAATATTTTTAAAATTTTGTTTGCAGAATGTACAGAAAATTCATTGTTACATAAGCAATTGATTGGTACGATGTAATTTAAATCAATCCGTTTTAAGTATTGTGAGGAATACAATAATGCGCTATTCATAAATATCAGACAAACTGGCGATTTTATACGCCGACATTGAATTGTACTCTAGCATTAAATGTATTACAAAACTCGCTGCATTGACTACGCTGCTTTTATGTATACTAACAATAATTTTTAGTTAGTAATGGCCGCCTACAGTAGTGAAGAACTAGTGCAAAGTGAAGAATTTTTGTTGTGTTTTTGTGTTGTCTCTGAATTCACCCCATTTCTAATGAATAATTTTAAATATTTATAAACTAAGTTATAAAAAATAAAACTATTGTTAAAAAATACATTTATGAGTGTTTAATTATAAACCCTCGAAATTTAAATAAAAAAGTTTATATGTACTTACATACATAAATAGAATGAAATGAAGAAAATCATATGAAAAAACCAGCATAAAAATATATCCACCAAAAGATGCTTGTAACATAAAATATATGTATGTATATATACATATGTGTGAATACCATGTACAATTTGCTTAAAAGTGCAGTGGTAGTAAATAATGGTTCTTATGCAGTATTGTTGTGTGTGTTTTTAGTTGTGTGTACAAAATAATAAGACTGCATTGTAAAACGTAAGAAAGCAAACAACAACAAACATTATTTATGTTTTTATACAGATATGAGTAAGTGTGTATGTTTATTTTTACGTTTATGTATAGATATAAAAAAGCAAACAGGTTTTTGGGAGTCACTTTTGGTTACAAGCAAGTTTCAAGTTTTTTATCTTGTTGCTTTTTTATGTTAAGATCAATATGTGTATGTGCTTTTTATGAAAATGTATGCGAGTGTAAAAGAAATGTGTGAGAGTGTGTGCATTATGTTGTTTTTATGGTTAAATCTTTTTTGTTGTTTTTTTATTGATGGAGTATCAGTTTTTTATTATTATGTATGTATGTACGTATGTGTGAATGCACAGAGCTTAACTTTTGAAAGAGCATCAACTTCTGGGGTTTCTCTTTCTCTATGGTTTTATACTTGTGCTTTAAACTGTTTTTAATTTATGCAGAATACATACATATAACAACATAAAAGCCAGTAAGACCAGAAAATCTACAACTTGAAAAAACATATCTAGTAAGATATTGTGTATGGTCTTGTAGAGTCAGTCGGTGGTTATAATAAAACTTTGTACATAAATATACATATATGCATACATACATAAATGAACATTATTTGTAGTGACTTTTGTTTGTTCAACGAATACAGCCTAATACACCAACGAAAACTGGTCACCAAAGTGAAGCTACAGGTGTATATTATTTATCATCTATTTATTAGCATTTTGTATTTAGGCTGTTGGCCTCAATTTAAGATTTTCCTCAAGTGAAGCAAGCAAACAAGAGAAGTTTGCTTAGTTTTTTTAAAAGATTATTAAAGGATTAAAAATAACACAACTACATACGAGTATCATTAACTTGAGCTTGTTAATCGTTCTAATAAATTTTGCAATTTCCTAACCGCCACTTGTAATCGAACAAAACTAGACGACTTTTTGTCTGTTCTATAACAATATTTCTACCTACAGTATTTACTTAAACTTAACTAAACGACTGCATCTAGAGACGGGTGTAAATTTATTTGTATACGAGTGGCAGTGTGTGTGCATCAACTGTTTACAATATTTATTATCATAATGTTCGTTACACTCTACACTACTTAGTAGAGTTCGAGAAGTGTGTCTGTTCTGTTGCTGCTTTTTTATCTATGTACGTGTTTTAATAGTTCTTTTGAAATACAAAGTTCTTTTTAAACTAAAGAAAAAAATACTTACATGGTTTGAATTAAGCAAGGGAGTGTGTATCAAACACTAACAAGTAATTAAAAACGAAAATGAAATTTTTGTACCTATGTACATATATAGTAGATAGGTATATACATAATTACATACATATGTATGCATATATACATATATACATAAGTACGTGCATGTACGATTTTTTTAAAATTAAAGTGCAACATTTATCAAAAAATTATACCTACATAGGTACATATCAGTGAAGTGTAAATATTTTTTTAATCAATATACTTCCACAGTGCTAAAAAAGTAAGGAAAAATTAAAAATTAAAAGGAAAAACAATAAAATTAAAACTTGGGCAGCATGTTTATAGTAAAAATAAAAGCAATAAATTATAACAAATAATTGCATAAATTGGTAAATGAAAAAATGAATTACATTCACCAAACAACAAATAAAAATTGGTCAGCCATTTAATAAAGCACAATTTTTTTTATTAAAAACTTAATATACATACCCGCAACTACCTTTTTGGATATAAAAAACTAATAACAATCGGCGGAAGTGGCTTTTTCAGTTTAATTTCGTAATGGGCCATTCACATATTACGTAACGCTTTAAGGGGGAGGGAAGGGGAGGAGGTGGTGTTAAGGATATTTTACGGTTTAGAAAATTAATACTGAAAATTTTGTAAAATCGTTACAGGGGAGGGGTATACAAACTCCGAAAATATCGTTACGTAATGTATGTATAGCCCCTAAGGACCAATTTCAAAAGAGTTTTTCTTTTTATATAATATTTAGAGAGTTTTTCTTTTGATATCTTTGTTATGTGGACTTAATGGCGTTAATTTGGATGTACATGTATGTACATACATACATATGTATGAATGTATGTATTTATATACAATTTTGGAAACTTAAAAATTTTTCCATCATAAGAATACATATGAATGTATATATGTATATTTATATTTTGGTTGAGTACCATACTTCCGATTATATATACATATGTACATATCTACATATTTAAGCACATATGCATGTGCGTATGCATGAAAATCATGCATACATGCATACATACATACATACATTAATATATTTCCATCTCTGCTTTTAACACACAACTTTTCTCATTTCTTATATTTTCCGTTAAAAAATCTGTTAAATTTGATTAATAGAAATGGAACATACGCAGCCAATATGAAAAAAAATTATATTTTATTGAATCAAAGAAAGCAATTTATACTCAAACGGGTGGGAAAATAAAATAAAGGGGAAGAAAAAATTAATTGATTTTTTTACAATTTGTAGCATGAAATATAGAGCTCATTTTATATAGCCGTATTGAAAGATTAAACACAAAACAACAAACAACAATATTCAATCAAAGCATTTGCTTTTTATTAATAGTTATTAAATAAAATTTATTGTTTTATTTTTATTTTATGATGCCTTTTGGCAGAAGCATACAAAATTTTGTCATAAAGTTAGTAATAATAAATAATTAATAATGATTTAAAATGAAAACCACTAATATCTGACATACAAAATAATAATTGAAAACTATTTTATCTCTAAATATCTCCCTTGTTAAAAAATTTAAATGGTTTTAGTAATCAATATATTAGTATGACCTCGCTCTTTAAAACGCAATAATCCTACGAAATAGAATAATGTTCCACTGATCTTTAGAAACAGAGGGAAGTACATATTTCAAAATATTATTGAACTTATATTGGAAAGCTTACTTTTTAACTTAAAAAAAAAAAACTCTAAAGACGTTTCACGCTTACAAATATTAAAATAAAATTCTTATACGTGTGGTCGTGTACAACACACACTGTATGAATAGATGAAATACAGCAGCCTCAGAATACATTTTGAATGAATGTATGTATGTAGTCTTTTTTAAACAGGTCCAGCACACGGGGATGATCCCTATTCATGCAATACATTGTGCTAGAACTTAGGAAATATGTTGTGGGGAGGATGATAGGAAGTAGCCGTAGATCGAGTGAACAGGTATCCGAAACCACTCGATCTACGGCTACATTCGAAAACCAAACTTTTTACAATGAAAATATTACTTTCGAATCGGAAGCATGGATCTTATTGCCTTCTCTAGAAGGTCTATTAACACTGGACTCATTATTCCGATCAGCACAAAATTTATTTAATAAGTGTTCTCACTTACACCCAGAAAAACGTTCAGTAACAAGTAACAGTATACAAACATACCTGTGTATGTATGAGGACATTTTTAAATCTATAAGGTCTCTTATGTTATCTATTTTCTTAAGTATTTTATTATGTGACTAAGATTTCTACACATAATTTCTAGCTAGCATAAATTTACTTTTTATTAATACAAAGCAGTTCCACAATTTGCTAACTTTAATGTTAATTACGTTTCTTTATTACTGTAAATGACTGCCCATAACCCCACTGATTGACTGGATATCCTGCTAGTAATATTATTTTATGTATATACACATGTACATACATACATATACTACTATTGATATGTATGTGATCCCATAACACCTTTTTGTTGTTATGACTCACTCATGTTTTAAGTTATATTTACATTCAGATGCTAAATACATATCCCATGGCTTTTATAATATTTACAATTTCTGGTATCATTTCCTTTGAATGGTAAATCTTTTTTTTTTTTTGTTTCTTTTAAAAGAGCATAAAATATTGAATCATATTGTATAACAAATAAATTCAAATATGAAAGTTATTAAGAGTGTAGGTTTTATGAAAATAAAAAAAGCGGAAGTTTTTATTTGATTAAGAAAAGTGTGTCATATGTCGTTCACATATCGCTCCTTTATTGCAACATAGGTATATCTCAAAAAATGCGTTAAGTTAATAGAAAAAGAAAAAATCTTTATACCACATTGTGTAAAAATTTCATACAAATGGCTTGTACGAGTACACGCACCTCTTGAGAAAAGAAAATAATTTTATATCTTCCTTGAGTTGTATAGATGTATATGAAAACTTAAAAATTATTTTCTGCAAAACTAGCTTTTTGGAGTTATGCTTCTGCTGCAAAAAAGGAGCGATATGTATGTTTTTGTTTTGAAAAGCTGGGAACAGTTAACACAAACTCATGTGTAAATAAAATTTATTTACTTAAAAAAATATTTTTTTTAGAAATATGGCAATGCTTTGTAAAATGTTAACGGTTTCATGGCGCAAGGGTCTGTTTCTCAAAACTTGCCAATTCTAGTTGTTAAATGACGAAAAAACATAAAATTTATAATGTTTTTCACATCTATTAAAAGTGATTTAAAATGAATTTAAAATAATTATCAATGAAAATGAAAGTGTAAATATTTCACATCAAAGGTTATCTTGCAATTATTTGATTTAATATAAAATACCAAAATGAAAACATACATATTTATATATGTATGTATGTACATACTTATAAAAATTTTATGTATGCAGTATACATACATACATATGTATGTATGTATGTACATAAATATGTATGTATATGTAGCTGATACCAACCAAAGTATAAATTGCTTTAGTTTATTCAAAAATTTAAAAATACAATTGCTGATAACTGCAAAACCTTAATTTTTATTCTTGTAACATTTCCTGTGTATTTATCCGGAAATATATAAATTCAATAGCAGTAACTTCATTTACACTCGTGCATAGGAAAATAACACTTGTTCTGATTAAAAAAAATTAAACAGATTGCACATTTTGTAAACTCATCTCTTTTTTTATATTTATCCACTATACCTACATATACATATGTATCTACATACATATCTATGTACTTACATATGTATATTATGTAGTATGTGAAATTTCATTTGCTGACATTGACCTGTATTTATTTAAATTGTGAACAGCACTATGAGCGTTTGTTTGAAACTTCTACAAAAACTATAGCTTTTCCTACACTACAATATGAATAACTGTATGCATGTGACTACATACATTGTTTGTATGTTGTAAGTGTACATAAATATATAAATACATATGTACATATATATGTGCAATACATCAAAACTTTGTTGTTGATTGCGCTCTATAAGAGCTTCACAAACAAATTGTTATCTAATTTCCTTTAAATGTTTAAAAGCGGCAATTCTCTGTAGTACAACTGCTGACCATTCATTAGGTCTAAGTTATAAAATGACTAATATATTTACAATAATTTGCTGCTATATTAAAATACATACATAATTATTTATACATTAAATTGAAATTATAACTTTTGTAAAAAAAATGAAACAAGAAAATTTAAAGATTACTCATGGCATAAGTACGCCTCTTTAGTGTATTCAAATACGAGTACATTAATAAAGTTGCCAGACTTCAAGCCTAAACAACTCTAAATACATGCTGGGGAAAAATAGGAATCACAGTAAAACTTTCAGTAAATTTTTAATAATTGAATCGTTTATTTTAGAAGAGTTTCTGAAATAAACGATTCAGTTGTACCGATTTAACCAAATGAGAATTTCGCTGTAAATTGGTGCATACAAGTACGTCCAGTATTAGGCAACGAACGTGTTCTTGATTTGGAAGCAATGAAAATGTAATATCTAATAAATGATTTTCATTATTATATTATATTTGAATAGAAAGTATAGTCAAAAATCTTACTTTTTTGTGTGGTAAATTCAGGTGTTTTATACTCTGGCATCTCTTTTTCCACAATATTATGTAAATGTAATCGTAAATGTAATTTGAATTGGTTTCATATAAAATCATCAACATAATAGTCATACTCATATACGAGTGGAACAACTTCCGTTGATCAAGTTTTTATTTAAAGTTGTTGCTGTTTGATACACTAGTGCGAGAGTGTGTTCACGATTTGTAAATTGTTTTGGTTTCTTTACTCCATGTTGTACACATTTCTTCAATGCTTTATGTTGCTTACCGGTTACACGAAAAAGAAAATAAAACAACTTACATATATACAACTTACATACATACTTATGTACATACAAAATTATGTACATATTGAACTTTTCTCAAGTGATACTTCTCCGTCTGGTTGTTTATTTATTTGTTTGCCTTACACCATACTGCATGCACCATGTTTTACACCAGAGACTTGTTTAACGCCAAGCAAATTTCCGTAATTTATTGTAATACCTAGATCTTACTTGGGCAAATTTTAGTTTTACACATCTATTGTGAAACGAAACAATTTTAGTGAAAATTTAATAGGTACGAGAGATGATTTTGGAAAGAATAATATATACGTACCTATGTGTATTAAAACTCAGTTAAGGTTAATAGAAAAAAATAATTTTGGTTAACAAATCTTTTAACAAACAAAACTCCATACGAAATTTGTTTTGTAAACCTATTGTAAACCCAAATTATTTTTTATGAATGCGGCAGCAAATTTTCTCAAATTATATACCGTCAAACAAGTGCATAATATTGGACAAATGAGTATATTTATCGTTACCTAAAACGCAGAAACCTAATTTTAATTCCAGAAAGTTCAAACTTCCCCGATCAAAACGTGCAAAATCGAAGTCCCCACTAACCGTAATATTTTCGCTTTGCTGCATAATTATTGAAATGTTAGAGTCCTATGCGTTTTAGATGGCGATATGTATGTACATGTGTATCTACTTTTTTTTTTTTTTTTGATACAGACACATATATTTGTATGTTTGTAACCCAATTAATGTTTCTATATGGGCTTATCAAACCATTAAAAGAAGTCTTTTTTTCCATCAATATTTTCTTTCCTCTTATATTCCTTTCAATATGTATTCAACAACATATTGAGAGGTATCAAAGTCAAGCAACCTTATAAGTTGAATACTACAGTACATATGTATGTATGTATGTACATATATATAAACGAAATAGTAGCAGCCAGCTAACAAACCACACAGACAAATTCATAAATGAATAGTATTTAGATAGACGCACCGACAATCTGGCAGACAGATAGTCAATTTACTCAGTTCGACTGTCCATTAGACAGTCATTGACAGAGACCTGTTTTCTTTACTATAGTTTTTGTATTGAAATGCAAATTTATGTTTAATTCTAAAATGTTTATTCAACTTATTTTTCCTAGAGCAAAGTATGAAGAAAAACGTAAAGTGAAAGACTTTATAAGAGTTTTTCTATATACATATTTACAAATTAAATTTACATACTCGTACATACATACATACATATGTATGTACATATTTAAATGTTGAATGTATACATAGATGGAACGTTACATTTTTATTTATTACTGTTATTTGGTTTTGGTGTTTCTTGCGCTATTACGAGAGTGATTGACTTAATTTTCCTTGTATGCTTAAAGAATTTTTATTTAACGGTTTAATAAGTTAAATATTTATTTAATTTCTATTTTAATTGTTGTTAAAAGCCTACTCACTGCATATGTATGTACATATATAATACTGACACGTGCTGAACTTATTATTTTTTTCTGCTATTAAGGTATGGAAGTATTTATAATATTACGGTTCATTTTGATGATGATGATTTTGTTTATAAGTCTTAAGCCCGCTATAAATCAAGGCGAATTCATAACAGGTGACCTTATCGCTATGAATTCGCCTTGCTATAAATATGTACGAGTATATGTATGTATATCAAATGCAAATCTATGTACATCTTTATTCACTAAAAATTGCAAGAATTAAGCCACGGAGGATAACTATGAGCGCATTTCAAAACATCTTAAACATTATTTATAAATATTTCATCAAACTTCTGCTCAGTTTTTGCTATTTGTAATCGAAAGAAATTGTATATAACATTGATTTCATAATACATACCTACCTATTAAGTTTTTTCTTCAGGAATTTTTTAAATAAATTATGTATAATCGAAAAAATTCCCATTTCCCAACTTATTCTGAACTAAGAACTAAGTAGGTTTCTCTTCAGAAACATACTTAGTTCTAAGTCTGATTCACCCTTATAATAGATAAAATTTCACATAAAAATTTCCGAACGTGTGAACAATTCGTCGGTTGGTTATTGGTTTGCTGCAGTCATAATGTATTTTGAATATACTGTACCGCAAACCAATAACCAACCGACGAATTGCTATCATGAATAAAATGTGTTGTGAAAATTTACGATTTACATTTTTAAACTCCGAAATAAAAAAATGCTTGTAAATTGGTTTGCTTTCAAAAAACTTCATAAAATTGTTAAATATTTTGAAAATTTATGAAGAAAATTATTTGCAAAGATTTGTGTGTTGAAAAAGGTGGAAACATGTATGTATGTTTTTAATTTTCATGGAATTGATAATACAAAATAAAAATCCATGTGAAAGAAAAATTTTATTCGGAAATTTTCACATGTGGGATTCATGAAAAGCTGATTGTGTATGAACGTGTTTCCTACGATTTTTTTTCTAAATCTTACAATATAAAGCTTCTGATTTAAATGCTTCCAGAAATATCTTCTACCACTTTGGCAAGAACGTAAAGTGTGTAAAAAGTTGTGAGCAGGTCAAACGGTTTCGTGTAATACACAAATTGTTTGCATGGGCCAGTACTGGACTTAAAACCATTTAATAATAAAATGTAGGCATTTTCCTAAAGGGTCTATTTTGATACAGTGCAAATTTCGAACATTAACTTTCAATATTTGTATTTAAAAAACAAACTTCGAAAGAAATAAAACAAATGCAAAAGTGAATATTAAAAATAGCACGCCTCAGCGTCATCACATCGCTATTTTTGCTTAGCACATGTTTAATATGTATATACCTACTATACACTTTATAATTTACTTTTTATTTCAATAAAATTTTACTGGAAATTTGAAGTCGAAACAACAAGTGTTAAAAAAAATTATTCCATTTCCTTTTTCCATTTTTGTTATCTCAACAAAGAATTCTACTTAATTCTGAGCGTATAAAGCATTTCATTTCAATGCACACCTTTATTTCTATGTTAATTTTAAGAAAAATTAAATAAACATCAGGTTTTCCTTATTGAAAACTTATCACCTCGTAAAATATGGCGTAGTATTATAAATAACGCAAAAAATACTCTATAGCCAGAACAAGGAACGCATGTGTTTTTTGAAATGCGGTATCGTTTTATTCTTCGAATTATAAAAATTATGAATGCAAAACATTCAAATGAGATACAATATTATATTAATTCAAAAACACATGCACACATATTAATTCAAAAATAACTTCAAGCACAATTTGTGTATATGTATGTATATTTAGCAATTAAACGTTTATATACACATCTATATACAGACATAATTATATTTTTGTGTATCCATATGTACATATGTACTATATAAAGTAGACGATACAATAGCTGCTGCATACAAAGTACTTACATACATTTTTATTTTATTCGTTCATTAAAATTCATAAAATACAAAAGCAAAAAGATTAAAACGTCTTTTAAGATAATAATTAGGTACCTATGTATTTTTAAGATAAAATCCGAAACAATGTTTCTTTTAGGTTTTTGATATAGTTTTCCAGGTAGTTATAAAACAAAAATAAACTTACCTTTTGAGTTGAAAAGTACACAATTGCATAATTTTCATTTTACTTAATATTTTTAACACAGTATTTTTTTTTTTGCTTGCAAACTTACGAGTATGAAAACATTGAAATTTAAATTCAAGGCTAAAACAAAAAGAAAAAAAACTAGTGAATGGATTAAAATAAGATCAACAGTTTTTCAAGTTGAAAAATCTACTCTCTTTTAATTTGGGTTTAAACTGATGTTGTCTTTCCTCTTTCTATTCAGCAGTATTTTGTTGATTATGCTTGTCGTTTAGAAAACCTGTTGTCAATGCTCATAGTAAACCCTTTTCAACATAGAGCATATGCTTATGCACATTTAGAATCTGAATTTATTTGTTTATAAAAAAAATTTAACATTATCCTTCGTTACTAAGAAATATAAAAAATGTGTTTTGCTGTTAATCACCCGTACGTGTTAGCTTCGATTTTAATGTTGCATATTGTTCAAGACAAGTTTTCGCCTTTATGTTCTTTGTATTTCGGTATCGCTAAAAAAAGCTTTTGAACATAAAATGTTATTGATAATGGGTTCACATTGTTTCATGTTAAGAAAATGGTTTTATTTCAGTAAATCAGGGACCGAAAATTTCTTTAAACCGTTGATCTCATATATTTTTCTGATTTAATCATCAATTATAAAAATTTTTTAACAAGTGACTCCAAAAATGTTTAGGTATCAGCTGAAAGTGTGATTCATATAATGAATGGCTCTTTTTAATCTATTTAGCTAAATATATAATGGATTACCGTCAGACCTGACATTTCTGTTATCCTTCTTTTAACTTCCCCATTTTAATCATTGATAGACTAGCGGCAAGCTAAATCTGTACCGAAAATATGGTTCAATACGGGAATGCCTGCCAGCGTACTGTTTTATCACTGTATATGTGTGTTCTCATCAGTGATGTCCATTTTCAGTGAGTCATATTTGTAACAAAATTGTTACATTTGTATTGAGGGAAATCCACGAGGCTATACAATTTTACCTTCGGTTTTTATAACTGCGGAATATTTTAATGAATTGATGAGATATTTTTTATCATTTAGGGCTAGTATATGGGGGATGGGCCATCCCGGATGGCCCCTACTCATGTGTCATGTCTTACATGACACATACAAATATATTTACAATACATAGTTGCCATTCTTATTCGAATGACTGTCATAATACCAAAAGGGAATTCATTCATTCGATTTCGACAATCAAAAGTTGCTCATAAGAAGTATCATAACCTCAATAAATATATGTACATATTTTTATACATTTGTATGTATGTATATGTAAATACTCTTTAAATTTGAAATTGAATATTTTAGAAGAAATAGTGCATGCATGGAACAATATTCATTTGGCTTGTTTTTTTTTATTTACTTTAGTCATACTGAGACTTGTTGCTGTTGTTATTGTAAATTCTGTAAATTTATTTTCAAAAGTTGAAAACTACCCTAAATGCTTGTTGGCTATATAAGAAAGTTTGAAAAATTCAAAGGGGTTATTATGTAATTCGATTCGAAAAGAAAACTGTTCGAATGATGTTATGTTATGTTATTAACATTACAATATAATGAATGTTATTAACATTAAAATTCCGTTCGATTCGGATTGCATAATAACCCCGCAGGTCTTTAACAAACAGGTTGGAAAATTTAAACAAGAGCCTTTGTGAAATCGCCGTAACTAATAGACACCTTTTGAGAACGTACCAATATTTTAACATATTTAGTTAATTTTGTTGGTATTTGTTGAATTAGAAATTCAATTACGTACTTTAATATTTTTAATGCATTATGTATTAAAACCAGCTAAAATATTAAACTAAAGTATAAAACTAGTAAGTTAACACTATAAACTTCAATAAAATCTTTTCGGTTTCTTAGAAAAGCTGCTAACTACTAAAATAACTTGATGACTTAAACGTTTGCTTTGTAATGCCACTAATCTCAGTGATAAAAAAGTACTTGTCTTACAACTATTGTAATTTTTATAATACAACAAATGTTTACAACATTAATGAATTATCTAAACAGCAGTATTGATAAAGCAAATATTGCTTTAATAAGTGATTTGTAGTTTTCTTCGTAGTTATACTCGTACATGTATTCATATCCATATGTATGGACATATATTTGTGCATGTTTTTGTGCATATGTATGTATTATCTATTATAAACATGCTAGCAAATGATATAAACATTTCATTTTACAAAACAAAACAAAAAATTCTAAAAAAAATCTTGACTCATAGTTTCAGTTTAACTATTAAACTCATAACAATATCTGCTGCTATTAAATAATAAAAAAATTCAAAAGATACAATAAAACAAAATGAAAATATAAACAAAAGAAACCTAACCACATATCCATAGCATTTAGATTTTAGATTTATTATTTGTATGTATAACAGTTTCAGTGCTGAGCTTAACCTTTTTTTCTCCAAACCTCACATGGGGTCAAAAGTTTCTAGGTGACTCAATAGTGTTATTAAATTGTATGAGCTCAATTTTGTAAATACGTATTAAGAATAGAAAAATTAATTAAACTTGTTAGGTATGCATTTTAACTTTCATAATAATCTAATGCAGTAGCTGGTTTCAAATTAAATTTTATAGTATTTTATGACTTTAACCTTCTTTTTACTGTATGCCGCTGCATATTGAAAGTTTTTGGAAAAACGTGCTACGATTAATCGAAGAATAATTTAAATACATTTCAAGCTTTCTCTTTTTGCTATTGAGAAGCGATCAACATATTGAATTTTCAAGTTTTTTATGGCACTACGAAACGAACAGATCTAAGATTTCATATATACCCTTGTTATCAGCAGTTTTCCACCATCTTCGACTGTGGTCTTATGACTTGCATTCGACGAAAAATGGCGATATTTTGAATTTTACTCGAAATAGTAACATTTTTCTCTCAGCTGAGAATGAAAATGATATTAAATAAATTTAATTACCGCATTAGGTACTTCTAATCAGGGAAACCGCAAATATGCAATTGCATGTTTTTTCTGGTGTGACGTATTAATGACGAGATAAGATATTTATCCGTTTCAGAACTTTTTATGAATTTTGGCATTGATTTGTTAGTGCATATTTTTGCATATTTTACTCTTTAAAGCATGTTTTTGCATATTTCAGTTTTATACGCATACTTTAAGCATAATTTAAATTTTTTAGAGCATATTTGACGTTTTTAGGACATATTTTGATGCTTTATAGATTTTTTTTTCTAATATTAATATTCTTGGTCAAACTTTTTATTTTTATTTTTTTCCATCTAAATCTCATTTCCAATGTTCTATCATGCATAGAGTATAATGTACACACTGTAATTATTTATTACGCCATACAATATAAGTTTTTGTATAAAACCAATCACATCACAATTATCCAACTTTTGACAATTCGATAAAAATATTGGACGGTATCTTCTATACAAAATACAGTTCCACAGATTTAATTCTGATACAGGGATCGCTTATGAAGTTGAAGTAAATTTTTTTTCTTTATTAACCCCTATATGCACAAAAAAATAACGTGTGCTTGAAGTGTACGTTAAAACAAAATTTTCATACAAAAACCGGTTTTAACGTACACTTGAAGCACATGTTATTTTTTTTGCACATGGTGGTAAATTTTTTATTTTTAAGAGCATATTTTTTGAGTTTTTCGGGCATATTTTCAAGTTTTTACTGCATACTGAATGCGCATAGAACACTTTTTTTAAAGCATATTTCTGGTATGCTTATAATAGTATGAATTTTTTTTTCAATTTAATGTTTCTCTGTCTAAAAGCAAAAAAAACTATAAACACATACGTATGTACATAGATACATACATTTCAAACAAGTTTTCAGCATCCCAGAAAACTATGCGATGCTCAAAGAAAATTTCGATGGTTTTACCATTTCATAATTTGAATTCGATATACGATACTCGATGTACGATAACCACCGTAATAGCATATATTTTTTCAATTTGCTACGCTGGCTATTAATAAAGTAATATTAATACATATTTGTACATTATTTCTTTCAGTGTAGCAATAAAAAAATGTACAAAAAGAAATCTTGCCACTCGTATTCTTAAAAGCAAAAAAAAAAAAAATTAAAATGATTTAAAGTTTGTGCTTTAAAAAATATACATACATACATATGTACATACATGTGTATTCGTATATAATTTTATTACTTTTGTCAGTACTTTGTAGTATGTTCTACCTGTTTGTGTTGAAAATCTTTTATACGATTATGCATAGTATCATATAGTCTTTAACTTTTTGTGTTAAGTATTGGCCAAAAAAAAAAAAGAATTATATTGTAGTAATATTTCACATTCTTGTTTGTGTTAGCTTCGTATAAATGTTATTCATGTTAATTATTATTCTTTGTGCTATTTCTTTTGATTGGCATAATTCCTATTTGATCATAGTAGCACTAAGAAAAGAATTACTTAACAACTTTGTGTGCGCACAACAATATACATATGTAAGTATGTATATATGTACATAATTAAATCTAGGCGTTTACTATTTCTTTTAATTCTATTTTTAAAAAATTTGTTTAACTACTTACACATTTTTTCTTTCAGTTTTATTATACAAACATATTTTTCTAACTATTGTTTAAAGCACGCTTGGGAATAATTAAAATTTTGTACATACATACTTACATACATATGTATGTATGTATGTATATGAAAATGTTATGAAAACCATTTAAAAATAAAAGTTGATTGTCTGTGGTATGTAAATTGCAAAAAATGTTTAAGCAAATTTATTTAAATTGATAAAAATACAACATCTTCTTAATAAACATTTAGTTAATTACAGCTACACCCACATAAATATAAAAGCTAAACAACAGAAATGTTTTAAGCTTTTTTTTTAAAGATAAATGAGTAATGACTTATAGAAATAAGTTGAATAAGTGTATTAACACTGACCTTTTTTCCAGGGCGGGATCGTCAATGTGCTTGAAACCCCCAACTAACCTCACGATGTACATATTGCCCCTTTATTGCAATTTTAAACTTATTTTGTGCAAAACTAGCTTTTTTGAGTTATGAGGAAGTTTATTTATTCCCCTATTACCGTTCTCAACTAAACTTATGCCGAGTACACACTTGGCACACATGTGCCCAAAAAAGCGTAACCACCACTAATTACTAACCAAAAACTGTTTGATTCAGACAAGTATTTATTAAGTTAAACAGGTTCATACATAACACGCACACATATTTATTAAGTTAAACAGCTTCATACATAACTTATAGAAAATTTTATAGAATCCAATATGATAAGAAACTGTCTAACTCAAACAGTTTTTCATTAGTAATTACTGGTTACGCTTTTTTGGGCACATGTGTGATGGATGTGTACTCGGCATTAGTTTGGTTGTCTGAGAGTCAACCCAACTTTTATACCACCCAATTACTGTTTAGTATAGTGAATCACAACTAATTGTTAGTTGACAATTTTATGGCACTAGACAACTACAAAACTCAACCGTTATTTCAGCTGTGAATGTCTATACCAATGTGTAAGTTGAGTTGAGAACGACAATGGGGTCTTGAGTTTTATAGCAAAATCCTATAAAACTTAAAATATGCGCTACAAACATTTGTAAATTAACTAAATTATTGATTAAAAGTTACTAGACCCCAGCCACTACTGAATGAAAGAAAAATATTTCTCAAACAATGTACATACATATGTATGTATGTATGTACTTTAAGAGTTCTTCCGAAACCGCCCTCGTTCACATATTATATGAACAAATCTTTATGTGCAATTAACCTTATAAATATGTTTGATAATTTTTTTAAATTAGCTGTTAAGCTTTTTGCTGATCTATAACACACATCCACATTCATCATTTGATTATACATACACTTCCATGTGTATATATCGTTACCTTAATATAGAAAGGCCCTAACTCATTATTTTTTTGAAATCTAGATTTTAGCTTTTTTTTTCATACATTAGATGTTCTTCTCTCGAAATATACATAAAATTTGATTTAAAAAAAATAATGAGTAAGGGCCTTTCTATATTAAGGTAACGATATTTGTGTATATACATATGTACATATATTGCAACCATACCAATGACACTTTGTCATACTGGGATGCGACAGACGATCTCGTGCAATGTGAATGAATATAAAAATCATGCCTTTTGTTTATTTGTTTAATTAGTTCTTGTAAAATGCATGCTTAGTTTAAGTGTCTGTCCATCCATTCATTCATCGGTCCATCGGTTAGGCATCTTTATTGCTAAAAACTAATCAAGTGAATTTTACGTGTGTTCAACAATAAAAAATATTTTATAACAAAATTCCCACACACAGACTCCAGACTCGTTTTCAAACCTACTGGTTGCGAACATAAATGTAAGAATAAATTTATCTGAAAATATACAAATACATAGTATTGTACTCGTATATTGTAAAGTCATCGGAATATGTTCAAACAGCAGCAGCCATGAAGAAAGGTCACGTATTTTAAGTAGTTAGTTTACTATTTTGAAGATACATTTTCAGCGCTTAAAGTATGCCACTACATTAATAAACAAAATTGTGTTTAAAGCAACCATACTGAATTTTCCCGCACGTGATTTTTCCGCTTTTTTATTTTTTTGTTTTATTTGTTTTTCCAGCTCATGTATCTTCACGGTGCAAGCACGTATACACGCATACAAACACAACTTTACTTATACACATGCATACATATTAACGAATTTAACGTTAAAATGTACATTTGTGGAAGGCAACTAACTCTTCGTAAAAAAACATGTGTGACAGTTGGTTTTTTTCTACTTTGTTTCACTTTTAACATCTTTTAACTTTACAAATGTTTATGCCATACAAATCTCTACATTTACACAAGAATTAATATTGCCATATAAGATGGTGGTGGCCTTTCCATTTGGCTCTCTTCAAATGAACTCTATACCTATTCACTTAACGTGTTCTTGAAGTAGTGATAAGTTTCATGAGTGTTGCCAAATAGTAAAAGAAACCTTTTTTAAAAGGGCACTTAGAATTCTTGATATTTTTTTTAACACAACTACATATATGTATATATCTGTGGCCACAAGGAACAAGTGCTTAAGTCATATTAAACTGTTTTTCAGGAGAGCACTTTTAAGCGTTCAAGTCGATTTTCAAAAATTTATTTCTTTTACAATTAAATTGGAAAATTCTCTGTTCACCTTTATTGTTTTAAGTAAACATCGTTTTACACACTGTAAATAATACATTCAAGTTGAAATATACCGAAGTATAACCTGAATTAAGCTATTATTCCAAATGATATTAGAAGTCTAAAAAAGATAAGCCGCAATTCATTTTGATATAACTTCTTGAAAAATCGCAAAAATTTATTGAAATTTTGCAAAGGGGTACTTTCAAATATGCAGATTACGGCGGTACTATAAACTCAAAAACAGCTTATCTCGACTTAAGCACTTTTTCCTTTTTGCCACAGTTATATGTACATATGTACATTTTCACTAAAATGTTCAAAATTATAAATTATTTGAGTCTCTAATATAAAAATAACGTGAAATTTGATGTCTCACAAACCGCCTAAAGTAATGTGTTAAAACGAAAACCTCGAGATCATTTTTGCGGTTTTAGAATTGTAATTAAAATATTATCCATTCCGGCACAACTTTTAAAAACTTTTTCATCTGAAAAACTTTAAAAATAAACTTCTTTGAACAACTCTTTGAAAATTCGAATTGAAACTTTATTTAATTACTAAAGGCCTTATGCATAAAAAATATTCTTGACTTATAAGAGGCTTATAAATCAATTTTCCATACAAAAGTTGTTTTATAAATTTTTTATAAAACTAAATTATTTTTTATGGATAAAGCGTAAAAAAATATATAAAAATTTGAGAAAATGTTCTCATAATAACTCCAAAAGGGTTAAACGATTGTTCACATAATCTCACAAAAGCGGTGAGTGATGGAAATAAAGCCAGTCTTCAACTTGTTAAAACCTTATAAGCAACCGGTTTTGCACTTGATATTAGTAATGAAGCTGAAAAAACCGATGTAAGATATGATTTGAAATAAAGATTTTAACATAAATATAAACTCTACTTGTCAGTTAACTGTAGTTTAAACTTAAAATTTTGTTTTTCAAATAAAGATTATCTAGTTAATAATCTAGGTTTAATCGAGCAACATTGCTCAGTTAAACTCAAGTTAGAACTGTCAAATGACAAATATATGAAATATATATTAGGCAATTGAAAAAAAAGTGTTACTAAAAAGTTGAATAAATAAATACATTCATACATAAATAACATGAATGGTTGTTATGACGACGAAGATTTTAGTGATTATGAAACCAGAATAACTTGTGAGAAAAATAAGAGATAAAAACACGTCCAAATCATTTTTATATGTATAATGAATTGGAATTCTTGCAAAGATTTCGTTTAACAAAGAGTCTGTGTATGATGATTTTAGAATTAATTGTAAAGAAAGTCTATTTCGTTGAATTTAAAATTTGATGATCTTTTTTGGTTTTATTTTTGGAGCGTCACTATTTTTTATGACCATATTATTTATATTTTAATTTTCCAAAACTTCAGAAAACAGTTATTGAAGTTTTTTTTTTCAATAAATTTAAAGAATTATCTGTCACATCACTTTTTAAGTGTTGCCCTATTTTTATAAAATATTTTCAAGAATGCCTCATCTACTCGTATATGGAAAAGTATGGCATTTCTAGCTAAATTGACAACTGTGAATCCATCACTGAAAAACAGCATGGGCGGTTAAACCCCGTTTAAATTTGTTTCTTGGTTATGTTAAACTAAGTTTAACTAGTTAGTAAGAAACTAGCCCAAAATACATACATACTTGTATTTGTACCACTCTATATGGTAGTAATGTGCTAAGTGCGATCGCTTACCCTAAAACTTATTTAAATAATAATTTGTACAGACTCGTAGAAAATTAAATATTTGCTTTTCCCAACATTTACATATGTGTATACATACATACATACATAGTTCTATGTATACAAATCTCAAGAAAATACTGATAAAATAGTTTTCCAATATTAAAATATTTATCAATTCTAAATGATTGTCAGTTCTTTGAATTTTCATTTACGATAACACATATGAATACATACATACATACATACATTATTTATTTGGGAAATTTTTATGAAATTCACTTCACTAAAATGGGAATAATAAACGTTATTTGCTAGTGTAATTATTATTCTATTGCTTGTGCTCATAACTACGTACATACATACTCGTACGTACATATGTACATGTGTGACAACGGCACTTTCTTCCTAAACACCCTCTTTTTATTTCTCTTTCAAACGACCCTAG
Organism: Nowickia ferox; assembly: GCA_936439885.1. Taxonomy (NCBI): domain Eukaryota; kingdom Metazoa; phylum Arthropoda; class Insecta; order Diptera; family Tachinidae; genus Nowickia; species Nowickia ferox. The sequence continues at coordinate 7,748,978 of OW387027.1, read as the reverse complement.
ACTTTCTCTTATTCTACTTTGGGTAATTTTTATGAATGACAATTGTTGTTAGTGTAATTGTACTCGTACTTAACTTGTAACTATGTATGTATGTGAGTATTACTTTACCTGTGAACCCACTAATTTCTCCTAAAGACTCCACTCCCTCCTCGCATTGTTGCTTCATTTAGTGAGTTAGTAAAATGTGTGTAAAATTATTTTTTGCTGTTATTACAAAAAAATAAAAAGACAAGAACAAAATGAAAAGAAAACTAAATGGCATTCATACTTAATGTGAGAATGTAAAGAAATTCACGTAGAAAATTATGATGAGTTGACAGAATGTAAACAACCTTAAAGTAGTTGTTAAAAGGCATTGGTGCTATAAGGAAGTAAAAAAAGTGGCAATAAAGGAAAAACTAGAATAATTAAAAGTTATATATCTTTTTTTTGTCTTCAAATAAAAATTATACATGCTGCTTTTTTTGGACGTTGTTTTTTTTAACAAAAAACTGCCTGCTTTTTTATCTAATACGCAAATACATATGTAAATAACACGGGCCGGAGGCTAAATTATGTCGAGATTTTGTTAAGTATTCAGTTGAAATGAAGAAGAACAGATAAAGTGTGTTAAGCTTAGAATTTAGGAATTTAAATTCTGAAAAAAGTGGTACACAAAATCATTAAAAACTTAAGATTGTTTATATTTTAACCAGGGTTTTGATACAATTCGCTTAAAAAAATAAGCTATGCATTAATTGAAAGAATTTAAAATTTGAATTGAAAATATAAAGTTAACTTTACTAAAATCTATACCCACGCATCCACATACAACATATCATATCGCTCATTTACTCAAGGAATGTCATAACTCAAAAAACTAGTATACCAGAAAACGAGTCTAAAGTTTTCAATTTACACACAACTTAATGGAAAAAGAAAACTTTATTTTTCTTTCAAGAGTTAAGAATAACGAATTAACTAAAAATCTCGCTTTTTAAGTTAATACGTTGTTTTAGTAAATTTAATTTTAATAATTGCCGGATTATGGCGTTTGGTATTATTATTTATTGTCTTTCTAAATTATAAACTAATTTCCATATTTGAAAAATTTAAATCTACGAGACACCATTGAAAAATTCTGAAATTTAGTGAACGACTAAATTTATTTTTTTGTTTTGTATAACTTTTCGACATTATCGAAGAAATAATTGGCATTTACACTCTTTTTCCATTCTCTTAAATGATCTAGGAAAGGTATGTATGTATACTCGTATGTACATACATATGTATGTGCTAAGTATTACAAAATTTTAAAGAGCTGCTTCCAAATTTTTAATGAATTTGCTTGAGTATATATTAAAAATATTTCATAAAATATAAATAAGAATATCATAGTACCATTGTCAAACTTTAAGAAATAATTTGATGGATAATTACAATTTGTATGAATAGATAAATAAATCACCTTGTACATAATCACAAAAGATAAGAAGGAAATAATTAAAATATTTTAGATTTATTTCTAAAACTTAACAATAAGTGTTTCACAACACAAAACAATGAATTTTAACTTCAATTCAAAACTAATAAAATTTTTTTATGTTTATACTCGTAATAGAGAACTAAATGTTCCTAAAAATAAAAGCCGTCAGTCAAACAAAAAAAAAAAAAATTTGAATATTACAAAAATGATTCAAAAGAATAAAATACTTTTTATGCTGCTTCCATGAATGTTTATTTAACTCAATCAAAATAATCATTAATGCTTGAGGTTTTATGAGTTTTTAATTATTGCTTTCAATGTTTTGAAATTATTCAAATTTTTATTAAGAGGTCGGTGTCAAAGTATTAATATTCTAAGCAGTTGTCAATAAAAATTGAAATTTTGATTGAAATGCGTGTGGGAAAATATTTATGTATTATATGGTATATTTATGTATAAGTATTTAAATATTAAATTCTCTTTTTAATATACACACATACACATATTATTTTCATTTGATTAATATTTCCTTTAGAATTGTATTCTAACGCAAATATCTATGTATAATAACTTAATTTCTTCTATACCATATGCCAACCAATTCATTTGAATTTGAAATTTTACACAAGACTTAAAAAAACAATTACAAACCATATTGAATAAATGTAATTGATATTATAATATGTACCTCTATAAAGTTTTTTTTTTTAATTTTAAAACAAAGCAATTTAAACTGTAATAATAGATGTCATTTACTTGCAGATCAGACAACTACAACCAGACGTTTGCAACCTAAACAACCTATAATTTGTGTGTAAAAACTTATTTGTGGTTCTGTTTTTATCAAAACCATCTAAAGTATATAAACATGCTCGTTATTGCTATATTGAGTGTAATTGAAAACCTCTTTTGTTAAAATTTTTACACGACATTGACTTCAATTTATGCGAGAGAAAAAAAAAGCAAACAATATTGAGCAAATATCCACAAGGAAAAAAAGTTGAACCAAAAAAAAAATTAAAATAAATTATAACCAAAAACAATGGAGTTAATAAACTAAAAACACCCCTTTGCTTTAAAACAAAGGGGGTTTGTTTAAACAGTGGTTAAAAAAAAAACCCAACCATAAAGTGAATCATTAACACCCCAATTAAAAATTTTGTTCAAAGCAAAAAAGAAAAAAAAATATCAACCCACTAATAAAACCACCACCAAACCAAATTCATCGCCTCCAAGGTTTGGTTTTTTCTATAGTCAGCCACCGCACGACACAAGCAAATAAAAAAAAAATACAAATAAATGAAAAGCTATTGTTAATTTTTGAAATTAAAATAATTACGGGAAATTTTTGTGAAACGCTTTTGTAACTACATCTAAGCAAAAATGTTTAAATTACAAGCTCTATTTAATTTAAATAAGCTCAGCCGGGACAACAACAATACAAATGTTATCATAATGCCAACCACAAATACAACATCATCATCAGCAACGACAGCAGCAACAAAAGCAGTAAATGTATCATTATTATTTTTAATTTCTATAGCATATTTAATATGCCCCATAGTAGCATGGATGCCTGATATTAGACCAGATTTACAATCTAGTAAGTATACGAGTATGTATATGTATGTGCGGTTGTCATTTGCAAACATCTGCTAAAATTTATTTTCTAATTTCTATTTTTGCTTTTTATTTCTAATTTAATTACAATATGCATGTAAACATAACGTGACCAATTAAAGCGTTTCTTTTTTGTTCTTGAATCTGTCATTATTTTCAAGAATATGTATCATGAGAATTTATAAAATTGATTTTGAGTGTCACTGAGTCACTTGCTGCTACCACGTCCATATACTATAAAAAAAATAATTTTTAAAACCAAATACTTTAAAAAATACTTAAATCTGAAAATTTGCTTGTTTTTATGGTTTAGCAATTGTCTATATGCATTTCGTTCCTGCTTTTGGAACACATCAGTAGACTTCGACCCAAAAAATTTTTGAATTTAGTTAACAAACTTCGTATGTTTATAGTAAGACTCTTAATACTATATTGAGAATCACAGTATACAAACATAATATGTTTGAAAGCTTCAAACAAAAATCTTTACAAAACAAGCATTTTTATTCGAACGAAATGCATATAGACAATTGCTAAACCATAAAAACAAGCAAATTTTCAAATTAAATAAATAAAGACTTTATGTCAAATAAATATACTTCGGTATTTTAAATACTTAAATCTTTACAATTCGGTAATTATTTTGTATGGGTCGGCCAAAGAAAATATTTTAATATTTTTTTTTACAAATTTCGCAATCATTTCGAATTGCGAAAACTGAGAAATCCTTAAAGCCTTAATAATTTTTATAAATAAGGCTGTAATAATTCATTCATTTGATTTTTATACCTGATATTTTTCTCAAGTTTGAAAATTTAAAAATCTCAAACTTTCTTCAGGAACTACAAAATATTTTTAAGTTTTCGCATAAAATACGTGCTTGTCAATTTATTGGAATTTGTTTTTTCATAATTGGACTTAAATTAAATTTTCAACTACATTTGACGCAAAATTAATTTTCACTTAAAATTTTGAAAGATAAAGTGAAAAATTGCTAAAAAAAAATTCTATAAAAATTTGGTTGCTAAAAAATTATAAAAAAAATTTCCGTAAACGCCGACAAAATATGTAAGTCGTCGGGTTCACATTTTTTTGACAGTTTAAAAAAGTTTTCGGAGTAAGTTTTTGGCATGAGACAACTGGAAAATAAATAAAGCTTTCTGACCAAAAAACAAACCCCACTACACGGTTAGATTGTTGATTTTTTCTTTAAATTCAATAATTGTACAATGTATGCCCCTGCAGAATAGGCAGAGTATCTTTAAAATCTTTTCCGTTCATGTTTTTTAATTACGGTGAAGAAACATGCGCTGTTTCATGGCACAAAAATATTTGCTCTGAAAAGTTCTAAATTGTCAAATACGTTTCTTTTTAAATTTCACACAACCCTTGATCTAATACCGCTATCCATTTCTTCATCATCGAAAATCTTCAATATCTGACTTCGATGATAAACTTCGAAACTCTCTCTCTCTCTCTGTCTTTCTCTAAAAGTTTCTTCACTTCAAATGATATCTGATATCAACGATAATAATGAAAATCTTCTTCAATTCATTGTGGTCTCAGATCAATATTAAAAGCAAGTATATATCTAGCCTTATTTTCGATTTAATCGTAAGCGACAAAAATTAAATTTTTTAGGAGAAGGTTTTTTTAAAATATTCAAATATGTTTTTGTACGCTTACGATAACATTTTACAGCCCCTATCTTAAAAGTTATCAACAATTTTTGCATTTTGATAATTCTGAACAATGGATAGGCCCATACAATTTTAATTTTAATAAAAAAATTATAATCGATTTGATAAAATTTAAAATCGAAATATAAATTATTATTATTTTTGCCACAAATTTTAACCCCAAAGACCATATTTATTCTCCTAAGCATTATCTTGCCTAAAAACAATGAATTGTGGTTTTAAGGTTTAGCCTTTCTTGTTCACTCTATTTTATATTTTGCGGTCACATTTTTCTTTTTTTCTTTTTCGTCTTTTGATGCAAATTTACTATATCGTCGGTTGGTTATTGGTTTGGGGTACATTATATTCAAAATACATTATGACTGCAGCAAACCAATAACCAACCGACGATATGTATATTTAACAATTACTTCCTATATTTCAATTTCACAAGTATACTTACATACATACATACATACGAGTACATTTGTATTAAATTCGTATATTTTATTTGCAGAACAAGATAAAATTTTAGCCAAATTCTTTGGCAATACAACTGACTATTTCAAAGTCTTGGATCATGATGATACGACGATTTTAGTTGGCGCTAGGTATGTGTTTCTTTCAATTTCTTATAAAATATTTCTATACATCATTATATGCTTACATACATACATACATATTAACATGCATACATATATTTATTTTTTTTTTTGTAATTTAAGGCATTAAAACTAAATTGAATATTTTGTGCCCTATTATTTATAAATATCATATTCTTATTTTATTATCAGCTGCCGTAGAATAATTGAAATTGATTGTGTTTTATATTTCTCTACATACTCGTATTTGTAAAAAACTGAGTTTACTTTGAAATTTGACTGTAACTTAAATAATCAAAAAGTTCTTAAGAAATTTGACTAAATATTGCATTTTAAGCAAAATTTATTCAGAGAATTTCTTTTCACATAAAATATTATTTTTTTTTTTATTTAACTTTAGTTTGTTCATTTTGATTAAAGTTTATAGCACATTTGAGTGCAAGGGGACGAATGAAATTAGAATGGCTTGAGGCCTGTTCGTCTAAATGCGAACGATAGATTCAATCGAACATTTATATTAAAAACAAAAACAAATTCAGCTTTTTTTCAGGCCCCCTTTATTGTTTTCTGTTTCCCAAAATTTCAAAATAAGGTTAGAATTTTCATTTGTAATATGTAATCTTTTTGCATAAAAACTTATGCTTTAATGTTAATTTAGAAAGTACTTCGAATATTGATATTTATACAAAATCTCATTAACTACCTGTGAACAATTGTTTTAATAGTATTTAAAAAGGTGTTAGAAATCAAATTTATAGTTTTAAAGCAAAAAAAAAATACATTGTTTAGCCCAGAAATGTATTTCAGTTAACCGAAAAATTAGAAATATTCTTCACAACATACAACACAACTTACACTATATATTTGGGTTATTCAAATGGCAGTCTTAAGTGTCATAGTGACATAATTTTATAAAATTATTATTATATTCGGGGGGGCGCTGGTATGCTGGTGTATGTTCCGGCTAGGACTTGACATCTTGAGGTGGATTGAATTCCATGGCCGATTAAAATCATTTAAAACATTATGACACTTAAGACTATCGCTTGAATCCCCCAATTATCATATTGAATTAAGATAAACTTATTACCTTTTCATTCATTTTGCTTTTCATTGCACAGAAATGTTATCTACAACATAAGTCTAAATAGTTTACGTGAAAATAGCCGAATTGAATGGTACTCATCTGATGCAGACCGTGAATTGTGTGCTTTAAAAGGTAAACGTGAATCCGATTGCCACAATTATATCAGAGTATTTGCACGGCTAGAGGATGGTCAGATATTGCTCTGCGGCACTAATTCATACAAACCCAGATGTCGCCATTATGCCCCCATTATAGATGAAAATCAATCTAGTTCAGCAGCTCCCACCTATGAAATTGTACGTGATGTAGAAGCTCAAGGTCTGTGTCCCTATAGTCCGGTACACAATAGTACTTATGCGTATGCTAATGGCCAGTTATATAGTGCTACAGTGGCCGACTTTTCGGGTGGTGATCCTTTAATTTACCGAGAAAATCTGCGGACGGAGCAATATGATTTGAAACAATTGAATCAGCCTGATTTTGTAGGTGCTATAGAGCGTAATGGTTTTATTATGTTCTTTTTCCGCGAAATAGCCATGGAGTTTATGAATTTTGGCAAGGTAAAGCGAGTTACTTTGAAAATTTAACTTCATTTTCAAACATTCTTTTTGATATTTGTGTGCATAGACCGTTTACTCTCGTGTGGGTAGAGTTTGCAAAAATGATAGAGGAGGGCCTTATACTTTAAGCAAAAGTTGGACTTCATTTTTAAAGGCCAGGTTAAATTGTTCAGTACCTGGAGAATTTCCATTTTATTTCGATGAAATACGTAAGTTTATCAAGCAAGTTTTTTTTTTGTAACAAAAACTTTACAAATTTCAATTTTCAATTTGTTTGTTTCATATCTCCAGAGGCCATATCACCCGCTATTGAAAGTGGTAAAAATGCCTTAGTTTATGCCGTCTTTACCACCTCAGTAAATGCTATACCCGGTTCAGCGGTGTGCGCCTTTAATATTGACGACATCATGGAGGCTTTCCAGGGCCGTTTTAAATCACAAAAAGATAGCCAATCGCAATGGCTGCCTATACAAGAAGAACAAGTGCCTGAACCTCGGCCCGGACAATGCGTTGAAGACTCACGTACCCTCTCCTCTATAGCTGTGAACTTTGTTAAAAATCATCCTCTCATGGAGATGTCAGTACCGCCTGTGTACTCTCGCCCCCTCTTAACCAAAGTCAATTTACATCATCGTCTTACCACCATAGCCGTAGATCCTCAGGTACATGCCTTAAATGGTCAATACCACGATGTCATTTATACCGGTACTGATGACGGCAAAATAACTAAATTCATTAATATACCCACCGCCTCAAATGGCGGCACCTCAGCCAGTATTGATGATTTGAGAACTGTATTAATCTCAGAACTACAAGTATTACCTGTGGGTACACCAGTACGCGAACTGGTCGTGTCCTCCAAAACCAACACACTGTTGGTCGTAAGTGATGGCAGTCTAGTGACTGTACCTTTACATCATTGTGCTCACATTGTAGATTGCGCCAGTTGTTTGGGACTGCAGGATCCCAATTGTGCTTGGGATCAGCAGACGCATGAATGTAAAAGTCTTTCCGTAGCTAATCATAAATTTGGTACAAAAACCTTCCTGCAATCCCTTAATACTACGAAAAAAGCAGCCAAAAATATATGCCCCAAATCTTCATCACGCGGTACTGTTATAGCCGAAGGGCCTGCCATTAATCTGGGCGCGGTAACTGACAACAACCTCGACTCGCAAGCCAATACACAAGTACACATTGAAGAAGATTTGTCTAAGAAACACATGTATGCCAATGTTGGTGCGATAGGGGGAATCTCAAATCCCATTCTACCCGATGTTAGTGCACCCGAATTGGATATTCCCACAGCAATGGGTGGAGATTTTCTATTGAATACTTTCAATGATGATAACAAAATAACGCTGCATTCAGTGGATCCTCATGATTTAATGAATTCTGTTAATGGTGAGTTATTATTTTATTTTATTTTTTTTTAAATAAGATTTTAAGAAATAATTTATATCCTCTTAGATCCTTTACATGCCACTGCCATTAGTGAGGAAGAGAAACTCCAATTAGCAGGAAAAAGTTTTTATTGGGGCTTTGGTGCCTTGGCGCTGGCTCTTGTTTTCATTATTGGTATGGTGGTGGGTCTGCATGTATCCAAACGTCATTGCAAGCCTCCGTCTCTGCATAGTTCACATCGCAATCAGTTTAATTCCAATCCGTGAGTATTAATGTTAAGCAAACTTCTTAAATTGAATTGAACAATATTTGGACATTTTTATTAAAACAATTCCATACATACATACATATTTCGGACATGATGAAATATCCGGGCGATTTGATAGATAAATATTTAGTTTATTACAGCCTGTCCCCATGATGTCGACAGAAAATGTTCCAATGATTACTTATGTATGTTGAAAATAAAAACAAAATTTATTGTTTTATTGTTATTTTCAATACAAGTTGTCGATCGAACATTTTCCGTTGACATCGTGGGACAGGCCATTAATGTCAACAGTTATAGTTGGTTTCAAAGAATGAATTTTATGAGTGATGTACTTTTCTTCCCACGGGGTTTTCTGTTGAATTTGAAACGATTTGACGCGGAATGTCGGAAAATCTTTCCAAATAATGAATTTTATATTGAAAAATAGGTTAAAATATCAATCTTTAATATCATAACTGTTTGAGAATATGTTCATCGGAAAACAAAATTGATTGCCAAATTTCGAAATTAAGTACGAAGTTTCGAACATAAAAGAAGTTTCATTTTATATTTAGAAAATATTTTTTTTAGTGTCATATTACTTAATTTCGAAATTAAAAAAAGTTTTATAATGAATTTCTCTTAAATTTCGAAAATTCGAAACTGCGATAAAATCAAGTATTTAATCTATTTGCTTTGAAAAAGTATTTAAAATTTTCTTTTAATCTTTGTTTCAGTTCAGCATAAATAGTTTTTTCCCTTACAAATCTTATTTACTAACATTTTTATTCTTTTTTTTAATGAATTTTTGAGCTTTTCTTTTATAGAAAAACGTTTTGTTATTTTTCTTTTATTAATAATATAAATTCCCTATTATTTTCCAGCACTTTTGGCCTCAAACACGGCAAAGATATTAATTTGCTGATGAACACTAATCACTATTGCAATCCCGGCAAGCCCAGCTTAGACCTGGAAAAGGATCGTAGTCATGAGTGTAAAAACTCAACAGAGAACCTTGAAAAAGAGTTGCCCTGTAAAACGTCGACATTAACAAAAGTCAAACGCACATATATATGATCAAATTCATGCATGCATCTACAACGTACATATATATTCTGGATTTTAAAATAGAAGCAGAAACAGCAGAAAGGGTACGAAAATATTTACACACATTTTTAGTAAAATTTTTTATACAAAGTTTTTTTTGTTTTGTTTAGTTTTAACTTTTTTTTTTAGAAACGACGAATTTTCTTTTATATTTCAAGAAAATTCGTTTTTTTTTAATTGATCGAAAGGAAAATAGGATATATATTCGAATAGAGTTTTTAAATCAAGCGTTATACGGACACTAAATTATTATATTTATAGTTTTAAAAGACAAACAAAACAATTCCAATTGATAAAACGATTGCTATTGGGGGAAAAAAGAAAAAAATTATTTTGAATAATGGTATTAAGATTTCGTAGCAATCTTGTATTATAAACTACTACTTATTGTTGTTAATTTAGAAATTTGGACAAAGTTAAAAGCAGTCATATCTGTTTTTCGACGTTTTTTTTAATACAGAAAGAAAACTTTACTTGAATTTAATATCCTTATTACATAACTTCGTATATAAAATATTATACAATATTTTTCAATATTTGTTGATACTTTTATTTTATAAGGTCCCTATTTTTTACTTGTTTTAAAGAGAATTTCGTTTAGGCTCTTTATTTATATATTTAAGGAATGTTTGAGTATGAAGCCGAGGTGGAGGCGTTTAAAACGTTTCCATAATTGTAAGTAATGTTTTATATACATAAATAGTCTAGTTTTTTTTTAAAGGGAGTCTATAGTTTTTAGATATACACAGTGAATTATTTTTTATACATACAAAGCCGTAGTAATTTAAAATTATAACCATAATAAATGAAAAAAAAAACAAAAAAACAAAAAACAAAAAATCTATATTTAAGCTTAAGTACAAATTAAGTATGTTTTAATTTTTAATGGTATAATACCATAAACTTACGATAAAAAAAAGAGAAAGTCTCCATTAGAATGAATAAACATATCGTTTTTAACGTATTTTAAGAATTTAAGGACATTAACACAAACAAATTTATATACTTATGAAACACTTTTTATACATGTTTTGTCAATATAAAACAAATAATAAAAGAAGCTTTTGAAGAATTATAAAATGAAAGTTGTAAAACGTTGCAAACAATGCTATAGCGAAAATTCGAAAACTGTTGATTCCATATTTTTCCTTGAGAATTTAAAAACAGATTTATTAACGATAAAAAATTCGATGAATGATAGATAAAGCATATAATAGATATTGATTGCCTTGATTAGCCTTCTTGAAATTTAACAGATAATTAAAAACAAAAATCTTTTGATTTTATAAGTCAGATTGCCAAATATGTATTTGCAAAATTTTTTTCTGACTAAAACTTCCGAATTATATTTTGTGCTGGCATGAATTTCATACAAATATAAGTATTTATATTTTCTACAAAATAACTATTAGACTGATCATATAATTATTTAGTGCTTTTTTTTTGTAGCAAATATTCAGCACACATACAAATACTTTATTTTTAAATTTAAGATAACTAATACTATTTTTTAAGGGAGTTAACAATGGTCATTTGCTCATGTTTTCTTTTAAATGCTAAATTTCTAAGTTAACATGATTAAATGACTGGTATTCTTATCAAAGCTGAAACTAACTGAATGTATTTCCTTTAGCCTACATCCATCCCCTTATTTAAAAGAGAAATATTTACTATGTGTGTTTGAAATTGTAAATTTAAGCCTTCATACATACTAAAAAAATAATTTGTGGAATGTTTAAAAACTGTATGAAAGGGAATAAAACAGGAAAAATGTTAATAGTCTTATCAATATTTGAAAAATGATTAGTTTTGCATTCTGATGAAAAAAAAAATTACTGTGGACAGGAGGAGCCGAGGGATCACACGAATAGGAGCTCTCTTTGGGTGCTGATAAACGACCTGTACTTACTGATATAAGTTATTATGAGTTTACAAGCAAAATTACAAGAGTTTTTTACGATCCTCGCCAGTATAAATGCTGAGGTGTAATCGATTTATTAGCAACTATCAACAACAAGTTTTTATTGTAAAATTAATAAAAAAAATAGTCAATACAAAAGATAAGACATATTTTCAAAATACATATGTATACATGTGTACCATCATATTCCTGATTCATAGTTAATGTATAATTTTCACAATACAAGCAAGCGACTTGTCTAGAAAATTTGTAAAGAAATCACTCAAAAATTGAAGTATTTTTCATATATTTTTTCTAGAAAGTATCGAAACTACACGTAAAAGTTGTCTTGTTCAAAATAACACTATCAAATTATAAGAACTTCTATAAGTTTTTAAACAATAGCTGCAAATTGCTAAATCTAACATTCTTTTTGTGCACTAAAATCTGACTAATACAAGAAAAACTAACCTAGACGAAGCTACATACATATATGTACATACATATGTATCTTTCACTAACCTAATGGGAGGGAATTGATAATTTGTTCAAATCAATACATAAATATAAACATACATATATTTTTTACAAACAAAACAGGGTAAATTAAGCACAAAACACAGTAAAATTTTACTCAAAACATGTATAGGAGAGGCCTTTTTTGCAAAAAGAAAAAAAAAACCAAATTTAAAAAATAAACAAAAATTCGTATAAAATTCAAAAAATAAGACTGTTTAAAAATAAAAACTACAAGCAATTTTAGTCCAGAACTATTAAAATATTTGATTAGAAATAAAAGCAAAATCTAAAACCCCTGTACAGGTTCAAAAATTAAACAGAAAAATAATTGGAAAAAATATGGCCTTATTGTCAATTAATAAAAATGTGTATTTTATACATATTAAAAATGTTTTTTTTACTGCAAAGTATAAATTTTAATTAAGAAATGTACTCTTAAAAATATAATAAATAGGAAAGCTCAAATTTTTTTGTATAAATAAAACACATTAAGGAAAAAAGAAAAGAAAAAAAGCATGTCCGTCCCACTAATATTTAACAAGAAAATAATTTAAAATTGAAAACAGTAAATATTAATGTAGTTTTATTTACACCTAAGTTTACTTTAATTAAAATTTAAATATATTTTTCTATGCTTAACTTGTGTAAAATTGTGTTTTAATGTCTTAATTGTAAATAATTGCAAGTCAGTCTATATTTTATATAAGCACACATTTGCATCTTCTTCCGGCAGAAGTAAAGTTGCACATCCAATGTTAGTTTAATTTCTTTCAACTTTAGTTCATTTAATATTTTCACTATTTCCACTTTTTTTTTTTTTAATTTTAATTATTAAAAAAAATCTGTATTTTTTCTTAACTAAACGAAATTAATTATTATTTAAAAAAACCTTGTTGTGATAGCTTGTATTTGTAAATTTTGTAAGTTTTTTACCTACACAATGGTGTCTTCTTAATTTTCCTTTAAAGCAGTTGGGTTTTATTACTTGTGTTAAACTTTAAAATTATTTAGCTGTCAAGTTAAATGGTCTTCCTTGGAAAAGAAATGCTTGGCTAGCTAAATAGAAAATAGCATGATATTTTATTTAAACTCTTTTTGTACAACTGCTTGTCAGGCTAATTTTAAGGCTTAATAATAATTTTATTTCTTGTTTTAATATGTTTTATTTAAAATTTGAAATAAAGTCGTATTTTTAAAATAAATAATTAGCATACAATGTGTTTTAACTTAATGTCCAACCTAAATTAGAGCGTCAAGCATTGCGTTAGCAGCAGGGTACGTATTTTCAGTACATTTAAACGTATAAAATATTATTTGAATGTACTGAAAATACGTACCCTGCTGCTAACGCAACGCTTGACGCTCTAATTTAGGTTGGACTCTTATGAATAATAGATATATTGCGTGTTTTAAAAACAAGTTAAATTTTATCTTTATTTTTGAATTCAATTGAAAAGGATTATCAGAGCGCTTGAGTTTGTAATAAATCCACTGCTGATATATTCTAATCAGCTTTGGAAATAAAACCTATTGCATAACTACAAAGTGTCCGACCGAATCCAATTTCTAGGATCGAACGAAGTTGATATTTGGCAAAAATGTCTGAATTCGGCCGTACTTTACGCTCATTAAATCCACACTAAAAAACAACTGATATTTCTGAAATACTAAAAGAAAATATTAATTGGCTTACTTATAAACGTTATAAAAAACGAAATCATGATTTAAATAGTGCTCCCGATGAACCTGGTAGCTGGACCATAAATTTCCGTTAATCCAATCCACATTTTAAAAATTTTTTTACCACCAACAACCTGTTTCCTATAGCATCTCTGGCTTCAAGCAAACGTGCTATCGTTTCCTTGAGAATGTTATAGTTAAAGAAAACTAGAACAAGCTTTTTACATAGCATTTAATGTGTGATTTAAATTGTACAGTTTTAGTTTAGTGTTTTCTTGTTAAAATTGTAAATTACTATGAAATTAATTACAGAAAGTAAGTGAGAGTAATTTTTACTTAATTATGAAAAGCATTTTATAAAATTCCCTTTGTATCTATAAAGCGAAAGCAGCCAAACTGTTAATAAAGTGTGAAGAGGAAGATGACGGAGTACCGCATCCTCGCTGTGAACATGGGCCAACTTTATTGTTTTATTATGATGACAAGGGCCCTGATGAAGGGTATTATGCATGTTCGGCATATAGAGATAAAAAATTGTGTTCATTTAACTTGCCGGCCAAAGAATTGACAACTAAACACCTGAGTCGAATGTATGACGTATCTGCATTGGAGTTAAAAGCACTAAGAGCAAAGGTATGTATGTATGATAGATTTGTATATTTAATAAAATCAATATATATCATTTCCATTTTCTTAGTTTCTAGATACCACTTATGAATCTCAGAAACACTATTGTTTGACATGCAATGAGCCTCTGAAAGAAAGTGATTTGCAGCCACATCTTAAGCATGATCTTAAGCGAAATATTTCTAATAGATTAATAAAGAATCCTACGCTTCTACTGACCCCCCTGAATAATGATAAAGCCCAAGCTCAATATTTTTTTGATGTAAAGGCTTTGGAGTTTTTTGAAAATTGTTTCAAAGACTTGAAAATAACGTAAGTTACTATTAATGCAATTTACACATGTGCGTATATATGTATGTAAAAAGTTTTAAAAATGTACTTTTTATAGGAAAGTAGTTTGCATAGGAGCTCCGCGCTTGCATGCACATTTGAATAATACTTGTTCACCAAGAATAAGAAGTTTCCTATTGGACTTTGATTATCGTTTTAATTATTTTTATACTGACGACGAGTTTGCCTGGTTTAATATGTGCAACAATAATTTTTTTGACGAAATGCAAAAGCAGGAGTTTTTTCGATTCTTGAAATGTAAAAGGTACAAACAAATAAGAAACACCTAAAGTTTTTGAATTCTATATAATTTTTATATACCTATTGGCTTTTATTTTTTTTTAGCAATGAAAGAGTTTTAATATTTACTGATCCGCCATTTGGCTGTCGTACTGAACCTGTGAAAGCCACTTTACTTAAACTCACGAAACTTTTCAATCAAATCAATCTATTACCTTATCGGCCATTACCGATTTTCTGGATATTTCCTTACTTTTCAGCACACTACATACAACAACAAATGCCCGCCTTGCAAATGTCAGATTATAAAGTAAATTATACCAATCACACTTCCTATACTGATATTGGTAATAAATCTCGCAAATTAGGCTCTCCCGTTCGTGTTTTTACCAATGTACCTTTGCAACTTTTAAAATTACCCATACAAGAACAATATAAATATTGTTCAAAATGTGAAAAATATACCGCCTTGGAAAATCAACACTGTGAAAAATGTAAATCATGTCCGTCCAAAAATGGTGCCACTTATAAGCACTGTAATTTATGTGGCCTTTGCGTTAAACCCTATTATGCGCACTGCAATAATTGCCGACGCTGCACCCAATTGGAGAACCATAATTGTGTAGAGTATCAAAGTAAACAGAAATGTTGGATTTGTCGCAAATTGGGACATACTGAGCAAAAGTGTTTGTACTGGGCAAAAAAAGTAAAATTCCATATATTTCCTCAATGCAATATAAATAATAAGCAGACTGAAATTGTTTGCCTTCTGTGTAATTCTAAAGGTCACAACGAATTGATGTGTGATAAGAGAGACAAATATGTAAAAGAATTTACATTTATGAGTGAAACGAAATTAATTGACAGTGTATAAATAAAAAATACTTACTATTTTAAATTTAAAATTGCTAAAGATGTATTTAACTGCGATAGATGTCATAAATATGGAAAAAGCTTTTCACCATATTACTGACCCAGAACTAATATGTGCGTAGGATGTACATATACCATTTCACTTTTCATCAATGCAATAAATTATCCATCTACCTCAATAATTATCAGTGACCATTTTTTATTACACTTTATTACATTTTGGAACAATTTGAATATAATAACTAAGCATCAAGAACTTTTTACTTTCGAAAACTTAAAAAAACTAAACTGTAATTTATAGTAAATCTATTTTATAATTTTTTATTTGTACAGTATTAATATTGTTCAAAAGATCCTTATAAGGTACAATTTAAAACATACTTTACTAACTTATATAGAAGTGCCCCTTTTATACGACATAAAACCACGATTGCCTCTGCTTCCAGACGATCCAGCATTGCGAGATGTTGAAGGCATTTCGTCAGTGCAATCGAAATTCCATGAGGAACGATCAGTATCAAGTATGGGTCAGCTTGTACTTTGTTCCGGTTTGCTGTTATATTCGCTACCAGTATTGTAATCAGCTTCAATTTCACGTAATTCTATCTTTTGTTCTTGCATGGCTTTCTAGAAGATTGTATTTTTATAATAATAGTAATTTTTATAAATAACGAATACATACTTACCTTTACACATTCCTGATAAACTTTAAAAATTGGAGCACACATGCTGTCGTCATGGTCACCTTTGAGAAATCTTTCCGAGAACCACAAATTGAAACATTCGTCATATTTACGTTTCAATTCATTGCAATCATCACCCAGACTATTCATTTTTTTATTTTATTCAAATCAACGCGATTTTTATTCGCAATTTTATTAATAAAACTCAAGTTATTGCAAAAAATAATTGTTTTGCAATAAAGAAAAATCACCCCTTTCAAGAAACTGTTTGATAACAAATCAATTGACAACAGCTTGAAACAGAGCTGTCATAACAATTAACTTGGCACTACTTATTAGGTTCCAACTGTCAAATTTCTAGGTTATATTAATTCCAATTTAGATTTTGTGCAATTAGCATAACTCGGCACGCGAAATTGCATTTAATATAGTTTTTTCTTATGAAATTGCTTGAAGTATTATAAAAATATTAATTAAACCATGAACAATTTAACCAAAGCAACTTTGCGTTTTGTGGCCAATACTTCCCTGAAGAACGTCTTCAGTGGTAAACGCGACTTCACCCGCACTTTGTGGCACATGTCCAAGAGCCCCGAATATTTCGGTAACCAGAAAAATGGTGGTGTATTGCACGTAAAAAATGCTACCATGAATTGCAGTTGCGGCTGTGGCATGAAACATATGCACACTAAAGGTAAAAGCCATGAAGTCTATTGAAAAAAAAAGAATTACATAACCTCAATGTTTATGAAGGCAATGATGAAAAAGAAATTTGAAGCCGGCGTTTTTAATGAATGGATAAATAAATTCAGATGTTACTTTATTTAAGGTGAACGTGAGTTGGTAGAGTTTCTGACTGAGGAAATTTTGGCGGAACGCAAAGCTCAAAAAATTAAAACTGTACCGACCACTTTGGAAGGTTTCGCTGTAAAATTTGAGGGCGCTGAAGTAGAATTGAGCAAACAAACTGAAAAGGAAAAGTAAGTCCAAGCTGCATAGTTTTCTTATTTATTTTTTTAATCAAGCGAATCAACTAAATGCATCGGAATGCGTGCTTACACATACATTACATACATATGTACATACATTATACAATTGATATTTTACTCTACTGGTAGATCTATCCCCTATTGTTGAAATTATGCAAGAATTATTTTCATTTAATACTGTTGTAATATGGATTATTATGATATCTCGATATAATTTTGTACAAAAACTGCATTATCTTAATTCAAGGCCTGTGCACCAAATTAGTTTAAATTTTATTGTCCAAATAGTCTGCCTAAAATTTTGATTTTTTTCATATGTGTATAAAAAACTTTTAAACTTTATTTACGATAAGTGTGATTATTCGCTAAACAAACTTATGTATAAAAAATTTTATTATAACGTTATCATTATCTGAAGAATCGTTGTTAACTTTAATGTAAATCACACTGTCGATACTGAGGAGGAGGAGCCAGAAATAAATCCTAATGCTGACAAGCCAGATCTGGGCGAAATGAAAAGTAAACCACAATTTGAAGTGGATATTGTACGCGGATCAACTACACTTTCCTTCACCTGTTCCTTCTTGCAAGGTACCCCTCAAGAAGGAGAATATAGTAAGTTTTCATTACAAATAGAAGGTTACAAAAATTATATACCCAAATTTATTTTAGATGATGTCTACGGCATAGATGAAATGACTATTTACCAAGGAGAATGGAACGACAAAATTTATGCTGTTGCTGGTGAAGTTTTGGATGGTGTATGTATTTCAACCTTAAAAGAAATAATGTTACTTATTTTGATTTTCTTTTCAGTATCTGTACGATTTATTGATGAACTTGTTGGAAGAAAAGGGCGTTAGCAGTGAATTTGTTGAAAAAATGTCAGATTTAGCCACTGCCTATGAACATTCTTCGTATATTGGCTTGCTCGAAAGTCTTTCGAAATTCACCACCGGAAAGTAATTTCTTTCCCCTCTCCTTGATTTTTGTTATTTCCAAATAGCTTTTAAGTTTTAATCTAACTTTATATTTCCGTTCAATATTCTTTTCTTTTTATTTCTTAGTACTAGTTACGAACAAAAAATATCTACAAAAACTGTTGCCTAAACGAAAGAAAATCAAGATAACAAGAACCAATACTCAGTTGCAAAGTTTTCATATAATCTTTGAAACGGAAAGGGATTTTCTTGCAAGCTTTTTTGTTACATACACAATGAAATATCTTTTTTTTTGTTTTGTTAAGCTACTTTCGGTTTTCTTCTATCAATTTTCTTTTCTTTTTTTTAAACATACATATTTTTAAAGTTAATTTGTTCAAGCAATACTTTAACTGATTTTAGCTTTTGCAAATTAACTTTGAAAACAAATGCATTTTTAAGAATACAAGAATACATCTACTTATGTAAAATTATAAATTGTTACGAAGTAGCAATAAAAAAATAAAGTTTAAAAAATATAACTTAAGTTTATTTCAGCAATTTGCTGTGGCATGCTGTAACATCTATGGATATGATGGCCACAGATATAAATAGGAAACGATGTCATTATATTCATTATATTGATTCTCAAGATGAAAATTTTGTCCATAAAAAGTTGGAAATAACGATCATTGACATTGACGTACATGTGTCGCATATGCGCTTGATTGAGTAAAAATTTTCGGCATTGCTTGCTTTTAGCCTTTCATGTAGAAACTCTTAAGGCGTGCCGAAAAGGTTCAGTTTGCCATACAAATTGGATTTTCAAATATGCCTATTTAACCTAACGTCTTTGTTTCTGTAAATATCTGCCATATGGCATCACCGTCGTTTTTAAATATATGGTAGCTCTGCAGTAAGAATCTAATGAAACTCACCACAGATAAATACATCTTCACCATCTTGTGCTATTTATAGAAAAGTGGAAGTCGTGTATTTTTGTTTGGTTTTGTAATACACTTTTTTTTGCAAAGTTTTTGATTCCTTTAGGAATCGCCTAGATTCTACTGGAGAATGCCTGCATAAAGTAAGCAGCTACGTAAACCAACACTTAATAATAATAACTAATATAAGCAATACGCTATCGGTAAAAACAGTACGTTGATAGCGCGAAATTAAAATTCTCAGGAAAAGAAAATTCAGTAAAAAAAAGAGGCAGGTTCGTATCCCAGGGTGCGTATATTTATATTTCTGACCCTCCCCTTCTTAAGCTGTGGCAAGAGTTTTTAGTAATTCCTAGAGACTGAAAATTCTAATCAAAAGAAGGTAGATAAAATCGTTCGCTCGTTTGCCGTACCTACGATGGTCTCTCAATGGCCATCATTAGGTCCCGTGAAAACAGTGCGAGTGCGTATATTTTTTAAAGTTTATGTAAGGCTGAGTTTACATCTGGCATTTCATGTGTGCCATATGCCAAAAAAAAGTGTAACCACTAATTACTGATAAAAAAAAACTTCGATTCAGACACCAACATAAATTCCCAAATAAGAGTGATTTTTTGAGTGTACAATAACCGGCGGTAATTCTTAACTTTATAATATTTTTAAATTTCTCATCATGTTTGTGTGTATTTGTGATGTTACACTATTCTTTTGTAGTTACGCGAAAACAACTTTTTGGGTCAATTGTTTAAGGAATATTAATGAAATTGATTTTCGATAATTTCAAAAAATAAATACACGATCTTAAGCTATTAATTTACAAGAGAAAAACAAGATTTTTTTTGTAATAAAAAAAAATAACTCTTCATTTTGTACATAATTTTTTTCTATTATAAATTCTCGAAAAGAAATTATAAAATATAAAAGTTTTTTTTTTTACTTTTGATTATCTAATTCGAATTCCACTCACGCACTTGCCTTAGAAAACGTTTTGTCGAAACATGAGTTCATAGTATAAAATTTACTATAAATTAACTCTTTTTTTTTACAAGACGAGAGAACAATTATTTTATATATAATTTGTTATTTCTATTTTTATTGTAAATTGCTGTGTGATATAAAATGGCCTAAAGGGAGGTCAAGATTTAAAGAATGTTGTTTAGTTTTATGTATTTATTATTTTAAATTATTATTTTATTAAAAAATAAAATAAAATAAACGTCTGTCCAATTTGTGTTATTGAAAAATAATCATGTTTATTTTTTTATTTGCAGGCAAATTAAATTCGGAAAAATAAAAAGTTTCATTAACTGAACATTGGGATAAGAGGTTCTCAAACCTTTAAGTTTCATGAACTGCTTGCTGTAAGCACATAAGGAGCATAATGATTTCACCGTAATGATTTCAGTAACCTGATATGTTTAAAACGACTGGTGTTGGTGCTGGTAATATCGGACACAAGGTAAGTCATTCTTCTTTTATTACAATTATTATATTATTAGAATGGAATGAAATAACATTCATCGTCAGTGCAATTACGATTATACCTGTGATTTCTTCACTAATAATCACTTTTATCTTTGAACCTCATTTACATATTTCAAACTGCTATTTGTTCTTTTTTTTACTGAATCATGCAACTCTTGCATTATTCTGTCGCCCCCCACATGGCGTCGTTGTAAAGCAATTTGGCAATCGCAACTTCGTTTCATGTAAATTATTATTTAAAAAGGCGACTTTAACTGACCGCGGGCACTAACAAATGACTTTTCAAATTGCTGTTGGTTGCTTATAAAAAGATGCATTAAAAATAATTAAAAATAGCGTCCATGTTAATTTATAGTATGAGAATGTGAGAAAATTTAATGGCGCTCACAAATTATTTAGGTTTTATAAAAAAAAGAAATAATGAATAACATAATAACATATGGAAGTGAGTAAGCAAATGTTATTTAATTATTTAATTAAAGTTTTAACTACAAAAGATGTTAATTAAACTGTTAAAATATTTCCGTTGCAAGAATCACTCAATAAATAGAAATAATGAAAAAGTTAAACAAATATGTTTAAATTTTGTAAAAGTTATTACAATTTTTAGCTCAAATCCTAATTATGAGCAATTTTCCACCTTCGAATCTTGGTTGACAGAACTGTTCGAAAAATTTCGATTTGATTCTATGAATCACACTCGACGAAACATATTTTTATTAGCTAATGCTAAAACCAAATACAATGAGAATGAAAATGTATTTAATCAATTAATATGAGGCAATTTATTTAACAAAATATATGTATGTATATGTATTTATAAATGGAAAAATGGACTGCAATTCCAGAATAAAATTTTATATTTCAGTTTTATTGCCTTTGCTATAATAATTGCTTATTAATCTTTCATAAACTGTTAAGACTCACGTACATATATAATTGCATTTATTTTGGCAATGGCTTTTAGGCAATTTTCAACACACACAATTTGTGAAAAAATTTTTTTTGCAAAAATATGTATGTTTGTCAGCATGTTGCTCTCTAGACGTTGAAACGTGCTAAGTTATTGCTCGTCTCAAGTTTTTTACAGTTATTACTATTTTATTTTTCATACTGCAAATCTCTGCTGCAAATCTCTGCTGCAATGTCTTGCATTTTAAGCCATTAACCCTTTTGACCAGGCACGCTTAAACAGCACCCACGACTTTTATTACAAGATTTTATATATTTTTTCTTATGCTATTGTAGTTTTACTGTTTTTCTATATTTTGAAGGAAAAACTTGTTTGCAATATACACACATATAAAGGAGACAAAAAAAAAACAGAATTCTCACAACAATAGACTTGACACCAAACATTGAATGTGACTCGTTTAGAAAAGTTTTTTTCTTTTAATTTTTGTAACCACTTTAATCGATTTTTCATAGGGAGCACATGCATTTACAGCATAATTGTGTTACACATTTTTCTTTGTTTGTTTTTAATAAAAGAAAAGAAAAAAACTCAAAAACAAAATTACTATAAAAATTATGTAATTTGGCTTAGAGAAATTGTTAAATATATATTTTTATGCTTTATTGCATTTGCTACAATTAAAAAAAAATATTGCTTAGGAGTAGTTACACAAAAAGGTGCCCACACTGAAAAAGGAAAAATATTCTCTGTTTATACTTGTATACTCGTAAACCAAGCCCACTCATTTGCTTTTACAAGTTTTGCCTTTTGACCAGTAAATAAAAGCAAAAATAATGAAATAAATCAAAAAGCAATTGCTTAACATATAAACCACAGTAACTTAAAATATAACAAAAGCCACCATGAAAATGAAATATTTATTATAATTTAAATCTAACAACGAGTACCTTCATACTAATGAATAAAGAAATAAATAATGCACAGTTTTTTTTTGACATCAAAACATGATCAAAAATAACATGAATAACAAAATGCAATCTTTAATACATACACATGTTCTAATTTATCAAATTTTATAAAACATTATGATCGGTAATTCACATAAAAGGTAAATACCCCCTGTTTCTACAAAACAGGCATAAAAATCATGCATAAAAATTTGTGCTTTTCATATAAATTTTCTACTTAAGTTGACCGTCTGTATTCTGGAAACTGGGAGGTAAGCTGTAGTTTCCACATTACCAGCAGTCGAATCTAGAAATCGTACATAAAAATCACTCAAGTGTTTGAGAGATTTCTATACAAATTTGCTACACAAGCTGTTAACTTTGCGTAAACAAATTTTGAAATTTCTTACCAATTTTAAATTGAAAAAAATAGCTCAACTTTGTTGTCTATACCACCTATACTCGTAAGTGAATTTGTCTTGGTCTAGATTTCGTAAATAAGGGGTTCGTTTGATATGGAATGCCGTAATATCTCCTCTAGCTGAATACAAATCAAAGAAATCCAAAAAAAAATCTAGTTTGTTATTTCAAAATATGAAGTGTGAAAATGCTAAAAGAAACCCGTAATACATATTTCATTATATTTTTTTTTTAACATTCTAAATACTACACATAATTATTCCAGGGCTTTATGTATTGTATTAGATTGTTTTCAATAAGCTAATGAATGGTAAGCCATCACACGGATGACCTTAACTGTTTATTTTTTATTTGTTTTATTTTTGCTTCAAATTTAATGCTCTGGTTTTCAGTAGTTTTTTTTCTTTTCTTATTTTACCCAAATAAAAACACGATTTTTACAATGTTTATACTTAACCCTCCCATTAGTTGGCTGCATTAGAAAAAAACTATATATGTATTTATGTATATTTGGTTAAGTTTTTTTCAGTACTTGTTTCCATATTTATTTCAGAGCTTTGTTAGCATTTAGCACTCATACTAGTTTTATTGTTTTATTATTTAGAGTTGAAATATTTAAAATGCAGTTATTTACTATTCGATCGACTGCAATTGGTAATTGGCTTAGGTTTTATTATTTCTTTGTAAGTGTTTTTTTTTTCATTTGTTTTTCTGCTAGTTTCTTTGCTTATATTTTTCTTATTTTATTTATTAAAGTCACGAAATTTATAAAAGATCTGCTGGTTTATGGTAAACAGAATCTTGTGGCTACTTTTTTTTTTTCAAATCGTAAAGGTTGTTTTAATACAGATTGTTTAAGTCAAGTAAAAAATATATTTAAAATGGTTCACTGTGTATTGGTATTAATTTACACAAAAGCTTTATTTCAAGACTACAAGCGTACTTTAAATAAAACAAAACACTACAAAAAGTAAAAAAAAAAAACAAATACCTTCGATAAATAAAAAATGTGGGTAAAAAAAATTTATGAATATTCCGCAATGTTATGGGTAAATAAAAATAAAATAAAAATAAAAATGTAATAAAGTGTTAAAATAAATTTATTTGTAACATAACAGCAGGTTGGTGTCTTAAGTCTTTTGTTTTGCATGCAGACATTAGAAACGTCAACGAAAACCAGAAAATATTCTCATCAGGTTTGTTTCTAAAGTCTTTTGTTACATTCTGTGGTTTCTTGTTACAAATAACAGTGTCACACACATACATACATACCTACATACATACGCACGTGCATATAAGGGAGAAACAACTATTTTTATTATGTCAGAATGTAACAACTATGTTACATTACATTCAGAATGTTGGGGTGATTCCGAAAAAAATTTTATTCTACCAGATGACATAAATGTAGTAATAAAATTGAATTATAGCTAGGCACCGTCAATATATAATAAATTAAATAAAATTTATTTAATAAAATAAATACACAAATACCTGAAAAATATCATATCAATATGTATGTACATACATACATACATACATATATTAAATATATTGCAAATAAAGTACTTCTACTCAAGCAATATTTACATACTATGTTCCTGAGGACTTTTGAACGTAAGCAGGCAATATTTTTCATACTATGTTCTTGGCGACTGTTGAACGCAAGCTTATGTTTAAACTCTTCGAAAGTAGTTTCTGTATAAAAATCTCTTGCAAACCTGATTATAAGAAAACTATAATGAAAATAATTCCTTCCAGTGATCTGTATACAAAAAAATGTGCAATCAATAGTACACCTACATGAAATTTGAGTTTTTATGTAGATTAAAAACTACATAAAAACTCAAACTAGTTTATTGATTTAAATAAATTTAAATATGTATATTTTTATCTAAAGCAACAAAAGTGGGTGCTAAAAGCTTTGAAATTTATTTGAGCAAGCAGCTGAAAGTATTATTTTTATTAAAATGAATTGATAGTTATTATATAATAAAGGGTCCGCCAGATAACTTTTTTTGAATTGAAAACGGGGCGCAAAACATCGAATATAGCTTCGGCTGTGTGGCACGTAGCGCCGTCCTGTTGAAACCAAATGTTGCCAATATCCTCCTCTTCAATTTTTGTGAACAAAAATTCGTTCAACATGGCCCGATAACGATCGCCATTGACTGTAACGGCCACTTCTTGCTCATTGGCCCAATTAAAAAAAAATTAAAACTAATTATCTGTCAAATCAGACATGAGCTAAGTGTTACCATTCACGAAATAAGCACTAGTTGAAAAAAACGACGTTAGATGGCGGACCCTATAGTTGCAAGAGACGTATTTTATTTGAAAGTAGAGTTAGATCATGAAACATGTAAAATTTTTTCTAACTTTGTCTACGTCATTCTTTTCTCTACCGCTCCTTCTAGAAAATATAAAAGGTTTTATGCTACAAGTTTCAGTAATAAAATTCATGGGGTAAACTTATTATAAAATACTATAGTGGATCCAAGAAACGTGCTATGTTAAAATAAATATCATTTGTAAAGTAAAATTCATTATTTCCTTGATTTTATTTTCTGTCAAATATTTTTCTGTTAATATTAATATAAAAAGGAACTATTTCGAAATTTTTAAGGCAATCAGCATAAAATTGTTTAACATCTTTCTGTTCGATTTGATGTTTATTCTTATTATAATAATATATCTTGCCTACAAGTAAAAATTTAAATTTAAATTTCTCTATTTGCTGAATAAATAAAAATTGTTAAACAAATAATTAAAAATTAATGTAAAACTAATTTAAATTATTTATTAAAACACCACACAACTTAAGCTTTAAAATCTTCCATTTAAAAAAATGGGCGGAGTCACGCCTATTAAGATTTAATATTTAACTTTAAGTGGTTCTACTTTACCCATTTTTACAAAACTTTACACACCCTGAAGCTCTGAAAAACTCACAATCTTGCATTTAAAAAAATGGGCGGAGGCACGCCCATTAAAATTTAATTTTATATTTAACATACTTCTTAACCAATTTTTTTTTGTTTGAAAGGGTTTACTTCCAGTTGGGTCGAAAATGCTTTATCAGATCTTTGCATTGAAGTCGGTTTTTTTGGCAGAATTATTTGCTGGCGGGTCTTAACGATTTAGTAGACAGATTTTTCAAATGTATTATCGCATTTTATTATTCTCTTAAACACAATTTATAGACAAAATAAAAAGCAAGTATGTACCTTAGAAATTCATTTAGTATTTTCTATATTATTTATTTCGATTAAAGGAATAAATGATATAACCTACAAATTCTTGCCGCCCACTACCCTCCCTTCGTCTGTGACTAGAATTTGCTTCAACAATACTGCAAGTTTCTCTGCCGTTGCAAGTTTAATTTTTATATAATTTATTTTTACAAGTTTTGCCATATTATCAGTATATATATTTTTATACTTCTTTTTTGCAGCTTATGCCCATAATACCAATTTATTCGCTTTATTTAAAGTTTGCAAAATCCTTTTATTTTTTGTTGCTAAAGATCTCTGAAGCATAACAATCATTAACTTTACTTTCAATTACCCAAAACAAGTTCAATTGTAATTGTTACATTCCACTTTTATTTCTTTTTTTTTCTCTCTCTATATATAAAGTTTTTTCGTTAATACAAACAATTCTTACTAATTGTTACAAATTTATCACAAATTATGAACATTTTGTTGTCATTTAATTGGCAAAAGTGTAGGTGTTTTAAACAGAAAATTTTAATAAAAAAGCTAGTAAGTTTTATTACTCTTGGCAGCATTCTCTACACTAGTACAAGTAATAAATATTAAGGTTATTCAAAGAGTCTTGTATGTTAATACTGTGAAAGGCCTAAATATTGAAATTTAAATTAAATTATCTGAAAGGTAATAAAAGATAAATTTTAGTATCTTTTTTTCTGGAATTCATGTATAAAAGTAAATACGTTTTTAATTTTCAAACGGATATTGCAAATTAATAATTAATAAAGCAAAACAAGAAAAGGTCATTGTCTTCTCTTTTTACGAGTGTGTAGTCATTTAAACATTTTTGTTTGCGTTGAAGTCATTATTGAGTGTCCCCTTTGAAATAAAAAAAAATTAAACCAAGTAAAGCGAGAGAAAGAGTTGGTGTAAATTTGCTCTAAGTCCCACCAGAAGTATATTTAGACTTTTGTGCTTATGACTAAAGCCGCATTTCTTTTCTAATACCTAGACATTTTTATTTTATTTTGTATGTTCTTCTTTCACGATGCGGGCGTTTTTATAGTTATATCTTGCCAAACATGACTGTCATCTTATTGTAGCTTCAATATATATTTTAATTTTATTTTATACATATATAAAAAAAAGAAATCGACAACAATGAATTGTAGGAAAATTAAAATGTTTTACGCATCAAAAAAACAGAAACTAAGATACAAGATAATGAAATTAAAACTACACATGAGGCCAGAACCAATTAATTTAATGAAGAAAAAAAAAAATAATCAACAGGTATTGAAATTTTAACTAAAAAGAAAACGAATTCAAAAGCGCTATTAAAAACTGTGATATGAGTCAAGCACACACAGTCTTTACCAAAATT
Source organism: Nowickia ferox (assembly GCA_936439885.1). Taxonomy (NCBI): domain Eukaryota; kingdom Metazoa; phylum Arthropoda; class Insecta; order Diptera; family Tachinidae; genus Nowickia; species Nowickia ferox. Next base: position 7,721,135 of record OW387027.1, on the reverse strand, counting down.
ACAAATTTACACATATCGCTCACTAAATTATAAACAGTGACAACTAAAAATGGTTTTGCAACAAAAGTCTTCTGGAACAATATAAAATACCGTTATGCCTGTTTTTGTGTTACATATTTGCGTCATTTCTACAGTATCAACAGTTTTTTTCACTCCTGAATTTGCCCGGAGAGTTTTTTCTCTTCCCTATCATTTGTTCCCGTTGAATAATCCTCCTATTTTAAATAGTCGGTGAAAAAGCAAATACGGGGAAGAGTAAAATCTGGATCAGCTGTTTAATGTTTACATTTTATTCTGCACTAACGCAAGAGGTCAGTAATAGAAATAAAAAAAAATAAAAATTGTTGTTTTCATTGCCAGTAAAAATATGTGTTAATGTAAATATAATTTTTTGCTTAAATAAAAAATAAAATAAGCAGCGTAACCATTCACAAGCATGTGCAATAACTTTTCTGCAGACAAGCTAATCGCTTCGTGGGTTGAGTGTTCGTTTATAAAAAAAAAATAGAAATTTCATAGTAAAATTTCGGATAAAGTTTTTCTTATCGGTCTTGTTATTAGAGGAAAAAAATCTTACATTTACCTATCATGTGAACACAAAGGAGCGTGCAAAATTTAGTGTTTCAGTATTTTTTCTGAAGGCAGGAGTAGTTCATGTTTTTGAAGTTGGCTAAAAATGCCTGAAACAAGAGGGAAATATAATCCCCCTTATTGTGAATGGTGTCTTCGACGTCACATCAAGACGACAGTAAAAATTGTCACTTGTCTACACTTTCTCGACAACAAGTGACTACTATTAACATGCTCCATTAATTTACAAAAGCTTAGAGATTAGTAAGAGATCGTCAATAAGATCCAATTGTTGCCGATAAAGAATAAGCAAGTGACAATATTTACTGTCGTCTTGATGTGACGTCGACGACGCCATTCACAATAAAAGGGAATATTCCGGTGCCTATTTAAATTTTTTGTTCTGAATGAATGCTATTTTACAATATTGTTTATTTTTTTTTTGTTTTACAATATTTATTAATTTGATTTTTATATTTTTGCATTAGTTCCCTTCAAAATGTTTGGAGAGAAAACTCTCAAAAAATGCTCCTTCTCCCTCATATTTAGAATACCTGCCTTTTTCCGGCAACATTTTAATTTATAATCAGGGCAATTATGAATAAAATTCTGCGAGAAATTTCTCCCTTTTTCAATTAGAATTTTTTTATTTTCCTTATTAATTGCTATTGTTTGATATTGTTTCCCGGGAGGAATGGGTAAAGTGAAAAATCTCCCGGGGAATTGTTGATCATAATTACGCTGAAATTTATAGAACAGGATGTTGTTCCTAATTGGGCTGAAATTTATAGAACAGTATTATTTTTTATGAATAAGGCAGTAAATATTTAAGTAGAGTTCAAATAGAAAAATTTTAAGATTTCATTCGCCTTCGAATGCCATAATTTTCTACCATAATTCTCTTCCTGTACTTCGTGAATAATGGCAAACGACTTATTGCCTAAAAAAATGCAAATTATTCAAAGAAATAAATAAAAACTGAAAGAGGTTTGTAGCGCTTTTTAAAACGCTATCTGGTGGTAAATACTAAAAATTACTTGGCAACACTGTACATGTGCGTGTGCTGTTTTAAGAAAAGTAAAAAAAAGTATTGTGCGAGCGAATAATAGTTGTCTTGGTGATTTTTATTTTATGATTAAACCTTTACGAATTGTGTTCTCGGCTAATCAAGAATCTTGTACATTGTGTTCTATAGAATAATAAATTTTTTTATATAATGACTAACGAAAAGAAACAAACTCACGTGGCTTAATATTACATACACATACATACATGTACACATATGTATGTATGTAAAAAGACTATTTTATTAGCGTTAAATCCAATGGGGAATAAATCGTTCTAAAGTTTAATGTTTAAAGTATAGACAGAACATGTTTAAGCTTGTGTAAAAAAAAAAATTCAAACACGTACTATAAATTTTAAGCTGATTAAATGATGAGTTTTAAGGTAAAATTCAATGCAAGTGTAGTGAAAAGTTTCTTTGCAAAATATAATTTATTATACTTTTAGAGATTATTAGAAAAAGTTTTGTTTTTATATATTGCGAATATTTCTTAACTCTAAAAATTCAGCACATTTAGTTTTTTTTTATATTTCTGGTTCCAAGTCTTTATAGATCTACGGCTATTATCACGTATTAATAGACGTTCGTTTAAGTTAATTTATTCGAGGCAGCAAATTTCGTTAATTTCAAATATATTAAAAGCAGCAGCATTTTTCCCACTATTTATTTATTTTATGTAAATTTTGTAACGCATTCTCTTTCCCAACTCTAACCTTGTTTTGCATTTTTATCTTTTTAAAAAAAAATTAAAAATTAAAAAGACCCTACATGAATTAATTTATGAATGACGTTATATACATGAATGCTTAAAATATTTTTGATATTAAAAAAGTTTTTCTTCTAAGCAAACCCAAGTAATTTAAATAACTATTAAAAAAAAAACATTTTTATATTTTTAAATTCATACTAATTTTGACACGCATTAAATAAAAATAAGATAAGTATTTTGAAAATTATTCAAAAAAAGGTCAGTTATGGGATAGATTTGAAAGAATTGAAACTTCTGGTCAAGGTCATTTACACCATAACTTATTCTTTAATAAGACGTTATAAAGCACTTAAGAAGCTAAGATGGCTTTTTATATTTTGTTAGCTTAATTTCCACTTTAACTACATTAACCTTGATACCTGCGGATGAGAATAAGAACAAGAGATCTAAGAACTAAGAATTCAATTAGTTTCTTAGTTTCTTAAGTATTTTGTAGTTTATTACTTTGAAATATCTTTTTACAAAAAAAAAAAAAAAAAAATTGTGCGGCTTAGATTGCTAATAAGAACAGTAGTTTGCATAGAAAAATATTTGTTTTAAAATGTATTTTAATTTTTTTGATTTTATTTGTGTGTAAATGCAAAATCCATTGAAAAGACATTAAAGAAATTTCTTAAATATTGAGAAAAATTACGGAAAAAAATAAAATTAAGTTATATATGAAAAAGCAAACTCAACTCAAAATTTTGCAATTTTAACTTATTGCAAGAGAAATTTATACAGTAGTAATATCTCCCCACTATAAAAATCGTATATAATTTTCTCTACTCTTTCGCCAAAATAAAGTTGTATCCCTCTTTGTGATATAAAGGTATCCATAGACTATGCAATATTATTGAGTAGTTTATTGCTATTATTATTCACACTATTCAATAAATTGTACAATATTAAACAAAAATATATGGCGCAATTTTTTTTTACAATATATATAAAAGTAAACAAAAGCTACACACACAGATATTTTAAAATTGATTTCTCGTAATACATAATAAATACACACAAAATCCTAAACAAATTTAATAATTTTTAATTAAGTTATTAAAAAAAAATAGAAAACAATTTTTAGTGATGTACCTGGAAATAATTATTGTACAATGTGGTCAACTTATTACAAAATATTTCTTGTTGTGCAATATAAATCGAGACTTCTGATTTTATATAATATGTTATCGAATTTTATTGTACAATATCAATTATTGCACAATATTATTGCAAATGTGTGGGTACCGCAAGAGCAACAAGTGCGAAATGTTGCTTTTGTTTTTCACTCAAACTCTTCACCGAAGAAAAGCAAATAAACTCAGACATTGCTGGTGCTTTCATAGATTTTTTCATTTTTATAAAAAACAAATTGTCCAAATGTTATTTTTGTTTTCAAGCTTAATATAATTAAAATTAAGAGTTGAATTGAAAGTTGTCATATTAAGGTAAATCTAAGAAAATCACATGAAAGACAATTCACAAAAAATTTCTTAAATACATGAAATTTTTCCATTAGGAAATATTTTCTAAAAACTTGCTTAGACTTAGACACAAGTTTTAAAAAAAAATCCAATGAAAAAATTTATTTATTTTAATATTTTATTTTTATTTAACTCGTGTCAAAATGAATACGAATTTAAAAAATTTATTTATGCATTTTTACATTATACTACACCACTGTGCATGCTAATCCTAAGCCGTTGAAGTTTATCTACAGCCTTAAGCTAAAATAATAGACTGAGGCAGTAAGGCAGCCAGCTCGCTACACCTTCTGCTTGACACCTTAATAGACCATTTAGTGGAGTATTAAAAATTTGTTTCTTTTACTTTAAAGAGAAGAACAACCAGCCAGCCACCCAATCAGTAAACCAGACAACCAGTCATCTAGAGTGGCTAAAAAAAGCGCAATTTGAACACAATTTGCAATAAAGTGTTGGTGTTGCAAATTGCCTTGAAAAAAGTTATGGGTGTGCAGTAGCAAACTATTACAGCATCAATGCAAAAAAAAAAAAAAAGAGAAGACCATATAAAGCTCAAATAAGAGTAATAACTTAATGACAAATTAAAGTCATAAATTTTGTATTTAAATTCAAGAAGCAAAAGCAAACAATATCAGCCAAAGCAAAACTATAAGAACTGGCAATTAATTGTCAGTTATAAATGTAACAATTATTTAAAATAATATCTTTGCAGCTAAAAACTGAGGCATACATATATACAATTGTTGGTTTATACGCCTGAACGATTAAACTAAAATGATTTTATAATTTTGATGACACATCAAAAAATACTCGTCAAAATATTATTTAAATTTAGAAACAAAAATATTTTGTTGTCTACAAACATCGTACATGATAAAAAAAAAACGATATGTGAACAAGACCAACCTCTAAGACAATCACGCTAATTTCTACTACATACTCGTATAATTAGTATTCGGTGTTATTGTCACCTCCTCAAGGTATCACAACCTGAATGAATGAATAAATATGACCTTGATAACAATTTGTGTTTAATTAAATATCATTTGCCATCATTTAAACACACGTTAACAGTTTTTTTATTAAAACTTTTTATAAAGCTACTTGTCATACAAGTTTTATACATGATTTATTCTTATTTACTTTTTATTTGTACTTGATGAACAGGGGTTTTTTTTCTGTAAAAACTCCACTTAATTTTAAAAAAAAAGTATCTCATTAGAGCAGAATTTTTAATAATGTTTAAGCAATTCGTCCTTATTTAAGTGTCAGGATACACAGCAACATTTATTGTTACAATAAAAGGCTTTATAAACAAATTTTTCTCAAACAAAAATGTGCTCCGACTCTTCTCCGTGTGTGTCGTTTTTTGGCACTTTCCTAATATTGATGAAATATCCTTAAACAGGAATATAGCCGCTTGAACAACACTACAGAAAAAAGTAAAAAACAGTGCTTTTTTGGGAATTGTTAAAATTTATGTTTAACATTTGTTAACGCACTGATAATCCCAAATTATTATTTTACTTATTCAGTAAAATATTTTTTATTAAAAAATACATTGAAATTGATTACTGGAGGCTTAGTTGGATAATATGCGCATTTCACTCTTGCTAGTGCAGATCAACAGGGAACCTTTACCCAAAAATTTCGTAGAACAACTGAATCAATTTTTTAAATTAATTTTTCGATTTTAGAAAAAAATTTTCTATAGTTCATTATGCGTAAATTTTTGTTCCGATTTTTAAGGTATTTTGCTAGTTTTGAGAAAAAATTGGTAATTAATACATCTGATTTGCTGACTGTTTTTGTAAAAGAAAGTGTGCTGTTATCAACAATATTTTCTATACGAGAAGTGTTTCAACCATCTTTTCTACAAAATCAGTGTGCCATAAGATGGTCTCACTATGTTTTTGATAGGAAAACTAAGTCAACCATCTTTTTTTATGGGAAAAGTATTTCAACTATCTTTTCAATAAGAACAGTGCTCTGTAATAGAGTTTGCCATATTTATTTTTTATAGGAATGATAAGACAACCATATTTTCTATTAGAACACTGTGTTGTCTCACAATCAATCAATCTTTTCTATAGCAAAAGTGTGCTGTGAAACAAATAGTCAGCCATCTTTCGCATACAGAACAGTATAATGTCACGCTGTCCACCATCTTCTCTATCAGCCCAATCATGAATATTCCCTCGGAATTTATTTCCCAGGGCAAATAATTTTCTCGAGAAAAAAATTCCTCCAATCATGAATTCCTTGGGAACAAAAAAGAGTAATAAGTGGCATCACTGCATTACGAAGCCAGTTGTTTTGCTGTTTGTTGACATTTCGTTTTCTCCCTTATTTTTGGTGCAAGCATACGCAAAGTTAATAAAATTCAAAAACTTGAAAAAAATATGTAAAAATCTATTTATTTGTGTTTTTCCAAACACAACAACTACAAAATACTATTTTATTTATATAAATTTTATTTTAATGGAGTAGTAATTATATATTTATGTAAAATCCCTTCTGTTTTGCAAGGGAAAGATTTTTAGTGAAAAAAGCAAGTTCAATTGCGTTCATGATACCTACTTTTGCACGGGGAGTTTTTATTCCCGCATTTAGTATAGTAAAGTACTAAAGGGGTAAAACTAATACATAATAGGAGAAACAGAAAAAAATGAAAAAACTCGCGCGGAATTTTCGTTTATGATTGGGCAGTATATGAACAATCATCTGTCACACAGTCAACCATCTTTTGCTCTTTGCTGTTACGGAACACTGTATCATTATACAGTCAACCATCTGTTCTACAAGAACAGTGTGCTGTAAAATAGTCAACCAAGTTTTTAAAGGAAAAGTAAGTCAACCATCTTTTCTATAAGAAATGTGTGTCAATAATCTTTTCAATGAGAATAGTGTGCTGTAACAGAATCAACCATGATTTCTATAGAAATAGTAAGTCAACCATCTTTTCTATAAGATTATTGTGTTGCAACACAACCAACCATGTGTTCTATATTAAAATCAATTCTATGCTATAACACAGTCGACCATGTTTTCTATAAAAAAATTAAGGCAACCATCTTTTCTATAGGAAAAGTGTGCAAATATTTTTTTTTTATAAGAACAGTGTGCCGTAACATAGTCGACCATATTTTCCATAGGAAAAGTAAGTCAAGCATGTTTCCTGTACGATAAGTAAGTCATCTATCTTTTCTAAAAGAACACTGTGCTGTAACACACTTAACCATTTGTTCTATAAGAAAAGTGTGCTATCTTACGAAAAAGAAGCAACGAATTTTTGTTTGTTTTTATTTTTCTAAAAATTAACATTTACGTCCGTGTTACATAATCTTCTTCAAAATATGTAAATATTGTTTTGTCATATCATTAATTTATTTTATTGAAGCTCGTTCTTGTTTTCGATAGATGGAATTTTTCAAGACTTGTTTTATCTTCGCAATTTTATTTTGAAGAAGACGTTTAAAAATCAATTTTCTGTAGGCGTTTTTAAGCAGCTTAAATATGCAAATGGCATGATTAAATTAGCTAGAAGATGAAAAAAATGCTTACAGATGTAAAATCATTGAGTTAATGATGTGAAATCACATAAAAAAATTAATACATACTTATGTTACAAAGTTGAGTGGTTGAGCTAAAGCCGGAAGTTAAATTGATGAATTTTCTAATGTACGAGTATTTTATTTAGCACACAATTTAATATTTTTATTTAAACTAGGCGAAGCATTCGATGAAATTAAACATTATTGCCAGCATTATTAAAAGTTTCCTTTTATTTTATAATGTATATTTTCTAACACTGCTGCATTTATCTTCTTTTTTTCCCATTTCCCAAGTGTTGACTCTTGTAAAATTGTCATTCATTTAAGTCGTGGAAAAGATATTAATAAATATTTTTCAAATTTTGGCTAAAATCATTTAAAACAATTTGTGTGTGCAAGATTTGTTGGTTGTTTTTCTTTCCAATTAATTTTTTTGACAATCGATAAATCTGTCGCTTGTAAAACTTAAAATGATATTTCTCGTTCACAACAACTAAAAAACGAATTTGTTTTCATTTTATTTTATTTTGTCTTGTCTATTTTTTCTCTTAGTGAAGGGATCATCATTTCCATTATGTTGCATTGCAAAAGCCACACATTTGAGATGGCTTGATTATATAAATAAGCTTAAGCGAAAAATTAAATAAAACTTTAAAAAAGACACCATTAATGTTAAGTACTTCTCCCAAAGTCTGCGCGAATGTGAAGTGATAAAATGTCGTTTAGTAAATTTATGTGTGATTAGGTCACGACAAAATGCAATTTTCTATTTAACAATATTTCGTATCTTACAGATTCACTCATTCACTTACACATTTGCACACTCCTATACACACACTTCTTAAAGTCTCTTTAATCATTTGTTCACTTACTCACTCACATACCGTGTGGAGGATTATTAACGTTGAAAAAAATTCAAATTAATGGCTGAAAGATTTAATTGAAAGCAACTAAACTAAAAAAAAACATCATTTGTTGGGGCATTAAGCTTAAGTTTGTGATTAAATTTTAAAAAATTACTTCGACTTAAAAAGAAGTATGTATCTACAAAAAATATTTAAGCTTTAAGGGTCTGTGGACATAATGACAAATTGAGGCATTCAAAAAATGCGCAAGCAAAACTAAAAGGAACTTATGCATACATAATTTATTAAATAAAATATTACAACTTTTCAATCATTTGGTATTGTATTGAACGTTTGTTGCTTTTAGTTTACTTCGTTATGCATTTTAATTGCTCAAATTGTATTAAAATATGTGAAAAGTGTGAAAAATGCGTTATTGGGATGTAAAAAAAATGTATTGACAATTGTGTAATGACATCTCAGGAGATTTACATTACAAGCGGCGAAAATAATCATGTGGTATGAATTCGCTTTGACGATGCCCTTTTTGTTTTCAATGAACCTTCCCAGACGGGAAAAATTTTTAAGCGCACAACTTTTGATCTTTTCATAACCCATGGTATGATTCTTCATCTGGAATGAAATTTATACGTGCACACAGCTTTGTGTGTATTACTGTTTTTGTATTCATATGACGTTAGCCTGTTTTTAAAAGTAGTGTATGCATTGGTTTGCGGCGTTGTAGCCAGTTGAAACCAATGCAAATTCATAACAGGTAAAGTTGAAAACACAGCTGATCTACTTTTTTTCTCCCTAATTTAAGGCGAATTCATATAACTGTTGGCTCGTATGTCAAAATTTGTTTATGTACAGAGACCTGCGCCGGGTGATTGTTTTATTGTTTGTACTTTGTTGTAGTACTAACTTTACCTGTCATGTATTTGCCTTGGTTGAAACTTCACGCCAACAAAAAACCATTCTCTTCTCTCTCGCCAACAAGATGTCATGTTATGCCAGCATAATTGTTCCCGTGTGCGAAGATCCACTGAGCATAAGGCGAATCTATGGTCCGATGACTATTATATATAAATATGCCGTAGAAGTCAACACCCATTTTTTAAAGTACAAAGAATTTAAAAATAACAATACAATTAATAATAACTAAGGGCGACTTTTTGAGTTCGAGATTAAGATTAGTTTATTTCGCTAATTAACTAATTCGAAAATTAACTTAATCTCTCTTAATTGAATTTGATGTTTTTGAGTGGTAGTTTAAACTTCTTATTAATAGTGGCAACATTTTATATGCAAAAGTCGTACATGTTATCAACGCACTTTGATTTTTTGTGGAAAGAAGAAGAAACTGCCATATTTTGTTATTTGCAAGTTAAATATTGCACGTGTTAAAGGAAATAGATTAATAATATAAAATATATTTATTTATTTATGTGCTTTTAATTATTTTATCATATAATTTTTACAAAAAGTTATATGTTTCACAAGTGTATGTTGTCAAAATTTATGTAAAATTAACCCACCACGATTGGCCGCTTAAACTAGCAAGTAAAACCATATAATCGACTACCCAAAAATCACAAATGAAGATTAAGGTTAATTTAATCTCTAATCTTGAACTCAAAAAGTCGCCCTAAAGGTCTTATTAAAAAAAAAATTTAATTTATAAAAGTTTTGTAAAACAGATTTCCATAAACAACTTGTTTTATAAATCCTTAATAAATTATAATTATTTTTTTATTAAGATTAGTTGGTTACCTTAAGCTTCATTTTATACGTCTGTTCTAAATATATTTCTTTTTTGTATAAATAATACGTTTTATAACGTAACGTGATTACGTTATTAAAACTCTCACAATGCAATCAAGTTTTTTTTTATTCTCTTCTGCTTCAGCCCATATGGTTTTCAAGTCTTGTTAACTCTTTTTCAGTTGTGGCTTTAAGCTGTGAGTCGTGTTATTGTTGTTGTTGCAATTAGCTGTTTATGTACAAGACATTTGGTCTTTCAGCTTTTGGTAGTAAACCACCTTGATTTAGTCTGTCGTGATACGTGTTTATGAGAAGTGCTTCGAATCATACTTGCGGTTGGTCTAGTGTTTTTTGAGATATTTTTTTTTTGTAATTTAATTCAATATTTTGGTGCATTTTGGGCATACGACGGCAGTTGGTGACAAATGTGTTTTTTTTAGTTTAAAACTAAAAAAAGAAAAGCAAAAGAAATTGAAAACTAAAAGAAACGTTTTATTTTGTTAAAAAAAAGATGTGGTTGTGCCTACAAGTAACTTAATTTTGTGTATGATGCCTTATTACTAAAATATATAATAAAGGCAAAAATATTTTTTGTAAAAATTTATTAAACTTTTTTTTTTTAATTGAAATTCAAAAAACGTATATTTACATTTTTACTAAGCAGACGTAACACCAACGCGATTTCTATATAAAAAAAGCAAAAAGTAAAAAAAAATAATGTATTGAATTTTGATTAAAAATAAAATGTGAATGCATATGAATTCTTATGTGTGCGCGTACATGTGTATGTGTGTAAGCTTACAGTATTTGCACTATAAATGGTTCAAATGTTTATATTAAAATAATAAAAAAAACTTTTAACCAGCGAAAAATATTTCAGTTTATTGCTATTTATTAACAAAAATAGCTTTTACTTATAAAAAAAAAATGTTTGACCATATGACCAACGAAATATGAGTTTTTGTTTAAACAAAATAACAAACTAATGGATTTTGGTTATTGTTGTTATTGTTGTTGCTGTAATCAAGTGTTGTGTAGCTTTCAACAATATTTTATAATCATAAAACTTATTATTATTATTATTAATCAAATGCATTCTTGCATTCAAGCGTGTCATAACAAATATTTTAATATTTGCCAATATTAATAATAATTATAAAAACAGAATTATATACAATTACCATAATTAATAACACTAAAAAGTGTTCATGTGTTTGTGCAAGTGTGTGTGTGTGTTTGTTTATGTGTCTTAAGTCTTTCGTTTTGTTGTATTTTAGAAAGGAATAAAATAAACGATCTAATTTTGTTGCACAAAACTGAAAAAAAACAATAATACGAAAAACAAAAACTAAGTTGTACAGGATTTGGATTGTAAAAGTTGAAAAACAAATGTTGTGAAATTTGTAAGCAAATTATTTTAGAAGTGAGAATAAAATAACAAAAATGAATATATTTAGTTAAACAGAGATTTTTAATAAATAAATAATTAATAATATTTATGAGAAATTCAGATTATTATGTTTGATTAGTAGTTTCATAAATGTAAAATAATGCAATAGTCTTTTGGATTTGAGTTAAGCCAGCACTTCAAAATTTTCCAACAGTCAATCTTGATGCTTGAAGCGACATCTTTTCAATCAACTATAATATGTCTGAAATTTAGTCATCATTAAATTATTCTCAGACTATAATTATACTATAAATAGTCCATGACTAAAATATATCCTGACTATGACTAGCATATGACTCGATTATGACTAGACTATGGCTAGACTATGGCTAGACTATGACTAGACTATGACTATACTATGACTAAATTATGACTAAATTATGACTAGACTATGACTAGACTATGACTAGAGTATGACTAGAGTATGATTAGACTATGACTATACTATGACTAAATTATGACTAGACTATGACTAGACTATGACTAAATTATGACTAGACTATGACTAGACTATGACTAAATTATGACTAGACTATGACTAGACTATGACTAGACTATGACTAGACTATGGCTAGACTATGGCTAGACTATGGCTAGACTATGACTATACCATGACTAAATTATGACTAGACTATGACTAGAGTATGACTAGAGTATGATTAGACTATGACTATACTATGACTAGACTATGACTAGACTATGACTAAATTATGACTAGACTATGACTAGACTATGACTAGACTATGACTAGACTATGACTAGAGTATAACTAGAGTATGACTAGACTATGACTAGACTATGACTAAATTATGACTAGACTATGACTAGACTATGACTAGACTATGACTAGACTATGACTAGACTATGACTAGACTATGACTAGACTGTGACTAGACTATGACTAGACTATGACTAGACTATGACTAGACTATGACTAGAGTATAACTAGAGTATGACTAGACTATGACTAGACTATGACTAGACTATGACTAGACTATGACTAGACTATGACTAGACTATGACTAGACTATGACTAGACTATGACTAGACTGTGACTAGACTATGACTAGACTATGACTAGACTATGACTAGACTATGACTAGAGTATAACTAGAGTATGACTAGACTATGACTAGACTATGACTAAATTATGACTAGACTATGACTAGACTATGACTAGATTATGACTAGACTATGACTAGACTATGACTAGACTATGACTAGACTATGACTAGACTATGACTAGACTATGACTAGACTGTGACTAGACTATGACTAGACTATGACTAGACTATGACTAGACTATGACTAGACTATGACTAGACTATGACTAGAGTATAACTAGAGTATGACTAGACTATGACTAGACTATGACTAGACTATGACTAGACTATGACTACACTATGACTAGACTATGACTAGACTATGACTAGACTGTGACTAGACTATGACTAGACTATGACTAGACTATGACTAGACTATGACTAGAGTATAACTAGAGTATGACTAGACTATGACTAGACTATGACTAAATTATGACTAGACTATGACTAGACTATGACTAGATTATGACTAGACTATGACTAGACTATGACTAGACTATGACTAAAGTATGACTACAGTATGACTATACTACAGTCAGAATATGACTAGACCATTGGTCTTCTGACACTGAAATTATGACTAGATTGTGGCTAGACTATATGAGGCTTTATCTAAGAGCTATATTGTTTTCCAATAAAAAACACACACCCTACATATTTAAGAAAGAGTGTGGCTATTAAAATGAATAAACTATTTCTTTATACTTGTCGTCACAAATTATATAATGTTTCTTGCATCTGACTTTCAAAGTCTGGCTTGTTTCATACAATTTCGCACTACATCAGGCCTTAATAAAAATCCAATGATTTGAAATATAAGTTCCTTTCATGCACGAGCATACAATCAATCTGAATCAATAAAATGCTGCTCTCAAAAAAAAAACAAAAACAAAATTCTTTAAATCAAGTCAATCAAGTTCGTGTGTTAAATGTTTTGTTTTTTATTTGATACACTAAACAATTTTAATGACACACATTTGATTAGACCATATAAACTCTAAAATTTTTTTGTTATATACTTGTTATGTTATATTACTAGAAATAAATTAACAAAACAAATGACCTTTAAGTTATTACATACATACATACTATTACAAGTTTGAAAGTGTTATTATAATAATTTTAAATCATAATAATAACGTATGCTTAAGATTCAAGAAATAGTTCAACTAAAAAGGTAATAACTGCACAACAAATAGAAAAAAAATACCAGCCCTTTTGAAAAATACTTTACAGTAAATAACAAAACAAATAATAAAATTCAGTTGCAATAAACTTTCATGGTTTTCTTCATAATTCGATAAATAAATTAAACTAGCGACATCTTTTTTTCGATTTCAGTTAAGCAAGTTATTTCTTTCAAATATCTAAATATAAAAAAAACCTTTAAAACATGTTTTAAATAAAACTGGTTAAGTTCGATAATATTTTTTTTATTTTATATCTTTTGTTGTTTAATTTTAAATTTACAAAAAAAAAAAATACTAAAACTTGTCTTTTGTTTATCAAAAACAAATTTAAAATTCTTGTATTAAATTATTTCTTTGAATAATGACTTTGCCGGCTTTAAAACAATCAGCTTTAGTGCAAAAACCACAGCAATACAACAACGTTAAGCCAAAAAATATACGTTTCAGTTGTTGGTATTTTAAAATGTTTAACATGTCTGCGACAGGCATAATGCTGCCCATAATGCTGCTACAAATGCTGCAGCTGCAGATGATGATGATTATGACGAGCAGTTACGTTAATGCACAAGGTGAGTAGCTTTTAGCACTTATTTGGAAAAACACAATAACTTGAAATTGATATTTAGTTTCTCTGCTACGAGTGCGTCTTCAGTAACATGTAATATTAAAAAAGTCATTGAATTCTTGGCTTTTGAGGGAAAATCTTGTATATTTTGTGTGTCAAATCAATTGCAGGTGTTTGTGGTTCTTCGTTTTGTTTTATTTGATTGTTTGAAAATCATAAATATATTTGCAATGAGTCCCCCATAAGTTTTACATTAAGATTTTTAGTATTTATACCTTGATGTTGACTTAACTTGAAGTCGTTAAACTTACTTATGGTTTTTATTTTATTTTTAAAAGGAAAGAAAGAAAAATATGTAAATGTGTTCATCCTTAAGTATTATATCATACCTGAGGACAGCACATGCATATTTATTAAGGGAAGAGTGCTAACTAAAACTGTTGCCCCGGTTCTTCTTCGTTAAAAATAAAGCATTGTTTGAGTTAATGCTAACTAACAGTGGAGAGTACTTGTTAGTGGTACAATTATAATAACAATAAAATTATGAATAACAATTTCCGGGAGTTTTTCCCTTTTCCCATTCCTCCTATTATGAGTTAAAATTTCCTCGGGGAAGAAGTAATAGTATGAGGGAGAGGAGGAATTTTTTGAGAGTTTTCTTCTAAAACATTTGAAGGGAACTAATGCAAAAATTTAATTTAAGGCCAGGGTATAAGCATTTATTTAGAACAAAAAGTTTTAATAATCACCTCTTTCCCTCTTGTTTTAGGCATTTTGATCCAAGCCCTGTGAACATCAACTTCAAAAACATGAACTACTCCTGCCTTCAGAAAAAATACTAAAACACTAAATTTTGCACGCCTCCTTTAAGTACTCATAGTAAGCAAATGAAAGATTTACTTCCCTCTAACATCAAAACCGATAAGAAAAACTTTATGAAATTTACAATTTCCTTTGTACATACAGTTATTGGGA
The DNA here is from genome assembly GCA_936439885.1 of Nowickia ferox. Lineage (NCBI taxonomy): Eukaryota > Metazoa > Arthropoda > Insecta > Diptera > Tachinidae > Nowickia > Nowickia ferox. The sequence continues at coordinate 7,705,821 of OW387027.1, read as the reverse complement.
ATTTAATCCCTTTGCATCTGCGCCTGCCTAAATTTTAGCTCCACTTTCTCAGCATAAAGCTATTCAGCATGCTTGTGAATGGTTGCAATGTTTATTTTACTTTTTATTTAAACAAAAAATTATATTTATATTAACACACATTCTTATTGGCAATGAGAATATAAAATTTTTACAATTTTAGTGGAGAATAAAATGTAAACATAAAACAGCTGATCCAGAATTTACTCTCTCCGTTATTTGCTTATTCCTCAGCTATTTAAAATAGGAGGATTATTCCCCGGTAACAAATGATAGGGAAGAGAAAAAACAGCCCGAGAAAATGTTTAATTGGGCTGATAGTCTTTTTTTTTTGAGATAAGAGAGGTTTCAGGACTAGCCAACCTGGCTTACAGGGGGTGGCACTCGTTGGGAAATAATTACTTTGATGAAAGCTGGTAACGTTGTAAAACATGTGTTTTAACTTTAAAGGTGCCACGTTGCTTAGTATATTTTGTGAGCCATAAAAAACCTTCTTAGTGGATTTATAAATATAGAAAAAATAGATCTGAGTGCAAGTAATATTAAGGCGGTGCTAGACTCTACTATAAGGGAGCATGTTCCTTCGTTTGCTTAACAGTTAGAAAAGCCCGGTTCGTTTCCCGGCTGCGCCAATATTATTTTAAATTATTTTGTTTCTTTTGTATTTACCTCCAAAAACGTCGTCGAATCAGAGAAATATTTTAATAGAGATCAAATTATTTAAATCCCTATACAAACAGATGATCTCCAATGACAGACTAATGGAAAAATTATGCATGTTTCACTTGAACCCAAAATTCTGCACATGATTTGTCATGTTTTTTTTTTTTTGCTGGGTATGTATGGAACAAATTTTATGATTGAAAAAAATTCATTGTAGGGAAATTATTTACCATATAAAAAGTAAGTTGTGTCTCGGTAAAATATTCTTTACAGAGAAAAATAGGCTGTAGAGAAATTCGTTATAGGGAAATAGAAACGTCTGAAAACCCTTAAAAAAATACACTGTTCTGAAAAATAATTCGTTATAGTGAAGTTCGTTACAGGAAGTTCGACTGTGTATACAACATGTGCCATAACCGCCAAAAAAAGGCTGAAGATACATATTTTTCGAGCTTCATATTTTTTCGTCAAAACACGAAGTTCAAAATATATATATGTCGCTCAAGCTTCTTTGGTTGTTATTGCTAGATATCGTCTGGAGAAGATATGTTATTGTTATAATAACAATTTATCTTGTGTGGACCAATATTGTCGCTGTTTTGCATGGTTATTAAAAATTTTTTTTCAGAAACGTTGTTACAACAACAAATTCAACTTTAAATGGAGAAAATACAGACCTCTGTCTTATAAGCTGAAAATATTATAAGCAGTAATCTTACAATGTTGCCATATCCAAGAAATCTAGAAATTGTTCTGTGTTCCTTGTTTTAACAAAAAATTGCGTTGTCAAGATGTCGTGTAAAAATTCACGAGCAAAAAAATTTTAAATAAAAGTCCTAGTAATAAATATAGCAACCTCTTGACATTTTCCAAAGTCTTACTTGATGCTACATCTAAGCTAAACAAATATTCAAGTAAATTATGCTAAAAGTGTGCCTTTGTTCGCTTCTTCTGCTTATTGATTAAAATCTTAAAGTGTAATAATTATAAGTCAAACAAAACAATAACCACAACCACCCAAACCACTAATAAGCAACACCAGTTCCACTGGTTAAAAATAAAATTAAAATTAAAAAAACGCCGCTGAGGTAAACCGCTTGTTAAACTACTAGTTTTCAATACAAACATTTTTATTTGTTTCTTTATATTTTTTTTTCTAACTTGACTTGATGTCTTCTCTACTATTACATGTTCAGTCAGGTCTTCTTCTTCTTTTCGTTGACTGTCAAAGTTGTTTGTTTTGCTATTTGTACTTTGTTGCTCTTCACTTCTTTTGTTTTGCATTTAAGTCTTTATGAATTTATTTCCAAAAAAAAACAAAAACAAAAAAAACAATAGGGTTTCTATTACTTATTACGACAATACGAAGGGTTACTTCAGCACGTTTGTACATGTGTAAATACATGAGAGCTAAAGATGGACAACAAACTGCTTTGTTAGTAAGTCTTGCTGTCCATTGCTTTCGCTATGCTTAGAATTGACTTTTCTATGGTTAGTTTGCTGTTGCTGTTGTTGTTGTTGTTGTTGTGTAGGTTTGTTTATTTTCACAGAAAAACTGGCAGGCGCTTTATTAAGGTTTTCTTGGCGATTTGTTTGGTTTTGTTAGTTATTTCGTTATTTGTTGCTGTACTTATTTTAACATGCTTTATTGTTTTTATTGTTGTTATATTTCTGTGCTTTCAAACTAAATGTCAGTTTGTTGTTTTGCAGTTTTGCTGATGGCTTGTTTGTAAAAAATGTATATATGTATGTATTTGTTTGTTTGTATTTTTTCAACTTATTTATGGCACAAGTCTGCCATAAGCAAATAATTGCACAGGGCAGTAGTTTGGACATTCATGGTTGTACAAATATGTTTAACATAATAATAAAATAGACAATTTTTGTCTTAGACTTAAGGTAACAGCATTATTATGTTGTAAAAATTTTAACTATCGATCTTAAGTGCAACGTTTTTCTCAATCTAGGAACACATTTTTGAGTAGGGAATTTTAACCCTGTGAGAGAAAAATTTTTAAAAGGAGCAAACTTTTTAATTATTTTGTGGTAATTGTTGTCAGGTACTTTTTTTAAAAAGAATTTTTAGTGCGGTATATTTTACAAAACACTTTTCGTAGAATATTTTTAAAGTAATTTTTTAAGATACATTTTGTGCACGGACCGTAATTGTTATGAATTTTATAAAAAAAAGTCAAAAGATAAAAGTTATTTTTTGATTTTTATATTTTTGAGCAGAAATAACTTTTATTTTGTGATTTTTATTTTTTCGAGCAGATTTAATTATAAGCATATGAAATACGTAAAGCTTACATTCTTTAACTGTTTATTTGCACTTTATGTCGCTTTAAAATCCAATGATTTCTTAAAATTTTTTATTGAAAACTGAAGCTCAGCAAACAAAAAAAGAAACTTTCTATTTGCTAAGCTTTTCACTTGACATTGCTTGACTCTATTATTATATGCCTCACTGTGATATTTTCAATGTCATGTCTCTGCAACTTTAAAAGAAAGAGTTTTCTTCTTGTAAAAATCTAGCAAATGAAAGCAAAAGAAAAAAATAGAAACGCATTGTCTGGGTAGCAGGAAAAATTTATAAAATAGTTAATGGTTGAAAAGCAAAAATACAAAAGAAAATTATCATGAATTTAATTTTTTATTTTTTTCACACTGATGCTCATGAAAGACTTAATGGCTGAGTACATTTTGGTTTTATGAAAGAAAAAATAAGTAAAAACTTAAACTTAAAAAAAAAATTATATATTTTCTTGTAGCAGATTCAAGAAAACATGCAAACCCACAATTGTTGCCAACAAAAGGAAGCCTCATGCAAAGAGAAACTTAAAAGTTTCTTTTAGTATTTTTGGTGGCCCGCAAGCAATTAAATTTTAATTAAATTAATTAGAGCATATTTAAATATTTTGTTTTTGCACTATGGAAACTAATTTTTAACCAAAAAATGTACTTTTATTTAATTTAATCCAATTTAATTTATAAAACTCCATAGCAGGTGTGTAAGCTTATGTAAGTCTAGATTCTCTAAACAAACATAAATCCTGCTAGATGAAGGCGCAGATACCAGCTGAACAACAAACCATTTTATAAGATTTTGTTGTTGTAGTTTAACGCAGCAAATCAATAGCGTTACAGTTTTTTTTTTACATAAAAAATCTTGAAGATAAAACACAACTTTGCACGAGTTTTAAATATGTAGAAAAAAAAACATTAACTAGTCAAACAAAGTTAAGGAAAATTAAAAACTAGAAAAACTTGTTGGAAAATTTGTTTATTTACAATTTTTATTACAAATCCACTAGATACTTGCATGTACTTGCAAACAGCATTTCAAAGATACAAACTGAAAGATACCAGCAAATATGCATGTGTTCGTAAAACTACAATTTGATACTTTTAAGTCTAAGTCTATGTGTTATGCTCTAGAAAAACCATATTAGTATTACAGCAAAAAAAGTACTTTAAAAAAATATGAAAAAAAGATCTTAAAATTGCCTTAGATATACAAGTTTTATATGCAGTTTTTAAGAAAAATATGAGGCTGTTAAACTTAATTTACTTTTTTTGTTTTTGTTTCATTATTGTTGTTTTTACTAGTTTTAAGAAAAGCTGCTACTTTTTTGTTTGTTTGTTAATGTTTATATACAAGTTTAGTATGAAATAATCGTTTCGTTTCGGAGTGGGGGAAAGAAACATTAATATAATAGTAAATTGAATATTGGCTTGATAAAATCAAAAGACTTAAGCTACAAACTTCAACATTAACTCCAATCCAGAAGTGATGAACATAAAAAGTGTAATCCAGTTCTTCAAGTAAATTCGGGGGCCAATTTTTGGGTTAGAGATTAAACCTAGTTTCTTTCTCTAATTAGCTAATCCGAAAGTTAACTAAATCTCACATTCAATGAGTTTGATGGTGGTAGTTTAAACTTCTTTTTGTGTGTAGTATTACTAACTTGACCAGACATCCCTCTTTAGGCTAAATTATCCCAATCTATCCCGCTTCGAGTTTTTATCCCGCCTTATCCCGCTTATTATTTTTTTGATTTTCTATCATCAGCAGAACTTCAATTTTGTGTTTGTAGCAGATGCTAAAATATTAAAAAATTAATATGTAATTTACAGGAGGTGACACACTTTTTGTTCCATTATTGACTCCTTTTTACAATACGAGTTCTATTATGGATATTACGGAAAAATTAAATTTTTTTTACTGTTTTAGCTTCCAAGATATCTTGAAGTAAATGTTGCTTCTATGTAGGAAGTGCCACGCCAACTTCAGTCACTCAAAAAACAATGGCCTCTTATTCCTTCTAGACCATCAGTAATAGGCTGTAAGCAAATCAGCAAGATCGGTAGGCTGGTATTATTTTTGAGGACAAACGAAAATTTGCACCATATACAAGAGACATCACGCCTACTTGTTAAATTCTGAAACGGTTTTCACAGACAATTGCGCATTGTCTGTCAACAAAATTTCAAAGTTCTCCCTATATCAGTTTTCCAGATATCTCAAGGTAAATATTTTCTCTTTACGGGAAGTGTCAAACCAACATGTTCACTTCGAACTTTTTTTTGCAAGACAACGCACATTATAAAAATTGTTACTTATAGCAAATTTCACGTTTCTTGCTGCATTAGATGCAAAGATATTTCAAAATAAAAAAAGTTTATATGGGAGGTTGGTGCCACATTTAAAAAATAGCGAAATTGGTGCAGCTGCTATTAATCGATGCGATTACCAACGAACGGCATTTGATTTTTATTTATATAGATAAATATTTTTATTTATTTAAAAGCGTTTCTTTTTAATTTGAAAACTATGTTTTCTAATTATGTACATACAAAACTGTGTATTACACATCCCGCTTTCTGAAAAATATAATTTTAAATCCCGCTTTTTGGCGGTATTTTCTTCAATATTCCGCTATTTCATCGATCATGTCCCGCTTTTTGCAAAAACCATCTGGTCACCTTAAGTGTTACCATACTGGGGAACAAAATAGAGGCAACATTTTCTATGCAAAAGTTATAATGCTATCAACACACTTTGATTTTTTCTGGGAAGAAGATGAAATTGTCTAATTTTATTATTTACAAGTAAAATGTGCGTGCTAAAGGAAATAGATAAATAATATAAAATGTATAATTAATTAATATAATTGTTTTATGATATAATTAAAAAAAAGTTGTATGTTTTACAAGTGTATGCTGTCAGTATTAATGTAAGATTATTAAATATTAATTTTGTCGTAGAAAAATTGACTGTGGCACGCTTTTCTTAAATAATCACTGTGTCTTGCAGTTGACAATGTCATATACAGCAAACTTTTCTTATAGAAATGTTTACTGTGCCATACACAGCGCACTCTGCTTATACAAAACTTGACGAAGAATATTTTTTTATAGAAGATTTCACAGTGCTATACACAGCAACCTTTTCTTATAGAAAAGTGGACTGTACAGAACACTTTTCTTATATAATACTTTTTTTGTGTGATATAAAGCACACTTTTCTTATACAAAATTTTAATGTGCCATACAAAGCATATTTTTTTTTATAGAAGAGTCGACTGTGCTATACACAGCACACTTTTCTTATATAAAAAAATTTACTGTATATAAAAATTTACAGCCCATTGTTTTTATGAAAGATGAGCAGAATCTTCTGATAGAAAAATTTAGTGTGCCACACACAGCGAATTTTTTTATGGATGTGCCATACACAGCACACTTTTCTTATAGAAATATTAGCTCTGTCAGACACGGTGCAGTTTCATGTCCCCAATATTTTGAAATATTTATGTATAACCTTTTTATTTTTCGTTAACTTGAGAGTTTTTCATAACAAAAATTATATTGAAATCATTTAGGGGTTCACAATAGCGTTTACATTTTAATTCTTTAATATGGCTTGGCAAGTTAGTTGTTTTTTTTTTGTGTGTAAATCAAATTTAATACCAAGTGTCGAACTTAAAATTGTAGAAAGCATGTCACTTTCAATATGACAGTGTTAAACTAAATAAGTTAAAACTGTTAGTTGATGCAAAATATGAAAGAAATATTAAATATTAAAAATTTTTATTATTTTAATACTTCAATATATCAATATATTTATATCATTGCCTGCTCACTATGAAAATTTTAAGATGGCACAATGTTGCCGCATTAAAATTTCAAGATACTCATTGTGAATTCTCTAATTATGTTTAGGTGATTTCATATTTAGTCCATATTTACACTATGCAAGTCTTATTGCTAAGCTAACTAGTTTGATGGAGAGAGAGACGAGGAGAACAGTAAAGTTTCTTTTCCCCTCGTCTCTCTTTCCTAAAAAACTAATCAGCTTAGCAATAAGACTTGCATAGTGTAAATATGGACTTATTGTGGATTTTTTTTTAATTTTGTTTTCATTAAAAAAATTAAAACTAGTAAAAAATTTATATACACTTTTCCATAAATTTCATACTTTTTACAAAAACTGCTAAAAAATTTAATCAGTACAAATTTAGCTTCCTTAATATAAAAAAATTATCAAAAATATGTTTTAAAGCTAACGTTAAATACATTTAAAACTAATTGTTATTTAATAGATCTTTAAATTTCATTGCACTGTTTAAATCTTAAGGATTCAATTTTAAAGTAATTTTATACTATTTTCATCATCTTCCACTTTAATTTTAATTTGATTAAACAATATTTAATACAGGCTTGAGCATTTGTGAAATAAGTTTAAATCAGGTTTTATGAACCATAATTTAGTTTCAATGGACTTTTGCTTTTTGCTTTTCCTTTTTTTCTTTTTATATTTACCGTATTTTAATTTCAATTAATCATATGTGTGTAAGTTGGTCAACAGGTTTCAACTGATGGCGATTATTATAAGAAGAAAAGCAAAACTAAGGCTGAGTTGTTTTATTTGGTTTCTGGGGATTTTTTAATGGTGCAATAATTGCGGTAAAAAGTCTAATTCTTATATTAACACGACTAGCGTCTAGTAGAAAAAAAGTAGTTTACATTTTAAATAAAGTAATCGAAGAACATTTCTAATTTTTTAAATTTAAAAGGCCAATAACTTTATTCTAAATATTTTAATATATTGAATGTATTTGGAACCAACATTTTGGCCATTCAAGCGTCGCTGTTTTCTCATAATTATTATGAATAAAACCAAAAATATTTAAATATTTTAGTTTGTATATCTTTTTTATTTTGGCCGGCTTAAACAAAAGAAAATAGAACTTGATTAGGTTTTTTTTCCAATTATTCTAATCTGTTGTATTAAAACATTTTATGGTCTCTCATGTGTATTTTATCAAACTCTAGACCTTGACTCCACTAAAAGTGAATAGACTCATTCACTCTTTCATGTTGTTAACAAAACTAATTTATATTTTAATGGTTTTTTTCCTTCTATTAGTCACATTGTCTAAGCGCGCTGTTTTATTTTTTAATGTTTTTTTTTAAATAATAAATAAAAATATTATAAAGTAAAACTTAAATATTCAAACCGGAACCTTTTTTTGAAAGATATCAGAGTTTATATTAACTATTTTTTTATTCTCTTCAAATGAAAAAAAAGTAAAAAAGTCATATTAAACTCATACGTCTTATTCACAAAATACATGTGTGGAACGTATGAAAATGAAAGTGAATGAAAGTAATAATGCAAGCATTACATCTTCCATTCATGTCTTTTTTTTTTCTTTTCAAATGCAAACAAGAAGAAGAAAATGAACTCTTGCTTTTAAATACGGTCTTTATTAACATTGAAGTCTCCAAGCGCTGATGTTGGCTGTTAGTTAGTTTATGCTTTTTTTTCTCGAAAATTGTTAGCGAATATGTTGAAAAATGTTTATTAAAAGAAATTTATTTTATCTTATTTTTTTGTTCATTGAAGAAATTATAACACGTGAGGTTAATGTACATTCAACAGTGTTTAAAAATGTTTCACTGCATATGTATTTATAAATCAAGTTTTATAGAAACCCAATTTCTTCCAGCAAGTGATTTTTTATGTTAATTTTTTATGGCAGGAAAGCAAAAAATGTTAAGTGTAATTACTGCTATTTTTTTGTTGGCAAACAAAGTCGTCATGATAGTGACCAAGTGTGACGACTGTTTGTTTCTTGCGTTTTTTTCATTCAGCTTAAATTGCAAAAATTGTATAAAATTTATTTTGGAGAAACAAAAATGGCATCGTCCAATTTTACCATTAGCATGAAATGCTGGTAAAGTCATTAATAAGAATTCGTTAAAAGTTTAATTAAATCAGTGTTTGGAAAATGTATCTTAAGTTGAATTTTTGAAAAAAAGACCATAAACTGATATCGGGCTATAACCGCCTAAACAGCTTAAGCGACATAATTTTTGAACCTCGTTTTTTTTGTTGACGAAAATCGATTTGGTAAACAAAAAAAATGAATTTCGAAAATTATGTCGCTGAAGTTATCAATGCCTCAAAACAAAAGACTTAGGCAACAAACTTGCTTTGAATAGTATAGGGTGTTTTTTATTGAGGTATAGAACTTTAAGTTGGCATCACTTTTTTAACTGGCGGCCATTTTGTCAGCTGTCAAGTGATTAATATTTAGTTTGGTTTGCCATTTCATCATGAACAGGTTGACAAAAGAACAACGCTTGCAAATCGTGCAAATTTATTTCGAAAATAATGGTTCAGTTCGCGAAGTTTACCGCAAGCTCCGTCCATTTTATGGTCGACATAATCGTCCATCAGAGCAATTAATTCGGTTAACCTGTCAATTGGCCACCAAGATCGTGTGATTTGACACCATTGGATTATTTTCTTTGGGGATATGTGAAGTCGCTCGTCTACGCCAACAAACCAGAAACGTTAGGGGACTTGGAAGCCAACATTCGTGACGTTATTGCCAACATACGGCCCCATATGCTCGAAAAAGTGGTTGAAAATTGGACCTGTAGAATTGGCTTTATTCGAGCCAGCCGCGGCGGCCACATGCCCGAAATCATAAAATTATCCTTCCAATAAAGCCAAATTGATGGACATTAAAACGATTTTCTTGTGTTTTATTTCAATTCGAAGTTCTATACCTCTAAAAAAAACACCCTATATTTAATAACAGATAAATTTATTGCAAACAAAATTCTTCATTCCAAAACAAAAAAAAAAAAAAAATTAAGAAGAAGAAGAATCGTATAGGCCTTGTTCATTAATAACTTTGGTTTAGATAACGTTTAATTAACAAATTTACAAATTTTGTTTTGTGCATTTTTGTAAACAAAAATAATTTTTTAATTACAAATTGTAATATTGAATTCGAGTTTTGGAAAACTTGTTGAAATGTTGAACATTTATGAATAATTTTTGTTCTAAAAGTTCGAAAAAAGTTTTTCGAAAATTTGAACGGATATGTTTCAAGTTTTAATGTAATTTTTTTTCCAAAATTCGAATTTTTTTTTCGATACTTTTAACGAAAATTTAAAATTTTATATAAAATGTTCGAAATAGAATTTTCGAAAGTTTCAAAATCGAATTAAATATGAAAATTTCTGATAGTTTGAAATATTACAATTTGCAAAAGTTCGATATATGTATGTATGACCATTGTAAAAATCGGATTTTCTAGGAGAAGATTATAATTTCTAAAAATTTCGAAAGGTCAAAACGGTTATGTAGGAAGTTTTAATATAATTTTTTTCAAAGTTCGATTTTTTTTCGATAATTTTAACGAAAATTTAAAATTTTAGATAAAATGTTCGAAATCGAATTTTCGAAAATTTCGAAATTGAATTAAACACATTTCTGATAATTTGAAATATTAAAAATTTCAAATTTGATTTTTCGAGGTCCTAAAACAATTTTGTAAGAATTTAAAACCAATTATTCAAGTTAGAAACTTCGTATATTATTTCATAGCTTGGCTCGATTTCTAATATTATAATTGGAAAAAATTCAAAAAATTTTGAAAATTCGAATTTAAAATTTCCAAAAATTCGATATATGTAAGTATGTATGAGCATCGTGAAAATCGGATTTTCTAGGAGAAGTCGAAAGGTCAAAATGGTTTTTTTGAAGTCTATGATGAGCTCTTGAGTATTCATAGAAAATTTCATATACACCTGATCGATATAAAAAAATATATGCAAAAACTTTCATTAAAAAAAACTTAAAATCATAACAAAATTATATGATGTTATTAAAAAAATGTAAAAAGGAACAAAACAAAGTCTTTCCTTTTCTATGATGCTGACACGAAAGTACTTTGATTTGAATAAGACAACGCACAGTGGGATTTTGGTGTCCAAATCCCCATTTTTTTACCACTCAATTTAGAAAATCGAGTGATGCAACTTTGTAGAGAAGTGATTAAATATGAAGTGGCATTCATGGTTTAGAGAAAAATTTTTATTTCATTCTTGAACAATTGAAGTAAATCTTATGCAAGAAATTTCACGAAATTCAGTGATTCATGTATGCATAATTTTCTTGATAATAAAATTTCACTTTAATATACATATTTTAAAAACATCATAGTATTTCTCCATAAATTTAAAAGCATAATGGGGATATCATAAACCGTTTAAATTTTTTTATGAAATTGCATCTTGTTCTTAATTTAGTCAATATAATGATCCATGCCAACTTTCAATGATCTAAGACCACTCCTTATGATTTTTGTGAGGCGTTACGTTTCGTTTGGAAATGCAAAATATGTTGCAAAATTCTTATGCCTGTCGACGTGTTCAAGGTTGCTATTTGCTGAAAATTTAGTTTTTCCAAAAACCCATTTATGTTTCCAAAAATTAAAAACTTTGCAGAATTAAAAAATAATCACATAATAAAAAAATAATAAAAAATTCGGTAATATACTTAACATTCTCCATAATATTTTTGAGACATAAAAAGACAAATTTTACCCAAAAATAAGCACAAAATTTAAAAGGAAATTTGAGTTTGATGCCCAGCGAAAATTTTATTTCAGAAATTTTTTTATAACTCAAATAGTGCATACATAAAAAAAGCTGAACTAAGTTGTGAAAAAATAAGAACTTGATACATATGAATATATCAGAAAATATGGAAATGTTAGTTTAAAATAATAAAAAAAATTTATGTATTCAAATCTTAAATCTAGATATAATAACTTATTGTTAGTTAATTTTTTTGAAGATACAATGAATAAATATAAGCATGTGAAAAATAATTATGTATGTATTCATTCAAATTCATGCAGTTCTTGCAAACATAAATAAAACTGCTTAAAAATTATGCCTTGAAATTGGTATTCAGAACCAGCTCAAAATTGGAAGACACGTTCTAAATTCTAAAATTAAAAGAAAAAAAATTAAAAAAGTTGAAAGTTGTTTCTACGTAATCGATTAAAACTAAATGCAGCTTTTGTTGCGCTTGTAGCGTTTTTGAAAAGGGGTTTTATTTTTTTTATATCTATTTTTTCTGTAAACATATACGTCAGCCAATATCAATACAAAATTGTCTTTAAATAACTGATGAAAGCTAGTGATAAATGAACTTCAAGTGCCTTAAGAAATATGTTTATACAATAGACAGGCAAATAGTTGTCGTTGAAGATCTAAACAAGAGATACTTATGACTATAGACATTTACACCTGCAATGAAGGGTATACATAAAGTAAAGGAATGTACATATGTATCGTTGCCTTAATATAAAAAGACCCTAACTCATTACTTTTTTTGAAATCGAGATTTTTGCATTTTTCGATACATTAGATGTTTCTCTATTGAAACATACAAAAAACTCGATTTCTAAAAAATAATGAGTTAGGGCCTTTCTATACTAAGGTGACGAAATCACTTATAAAACATAGTATGATGACTTGTAGAATATAATTTGTCACCAAAGTTGCCCTAAATTTAAATAACATATAAAAGTACATATATTTATTTTTAAAGCAAATTAAAATTTTTCCACAGCAACATTTAATTCGACAAACTTGTTTTTTTTATTATGGCCGCTAGCATTTGTTTTATATCATTATAAAAAGACAAAATATCCCCTTCATAATTAATATAATTAAGACATACACTTGGTTTTAAATATTAAACTTTTGCGGTTCCTTATACCTGTTTGCCTCTTTTATCCCTCTTATCTCTGAAGCAATATTTAAAAATATATCGTATAGTATCAATGAAAAAAATAAAAGCAAATTTCAAGCATTTGTGTAGCTTTCTTGTACATAATCATGATTATATTAGCATACATTTTTTTTTTATATTAAAGTATGTAGTTTGTTTCACTTGGTAACATCATCATAGTGTTAATTAAGTATTAGTTAGTGTTAAAAACAAATAAAAAACATTTTCGCATGGAGAATGTTTATTGTTTTTAGCTTTTTGCTAGTGACATGAACACAAAAATTTTAAAATAGCAAAAATGTTGCTCAAGAAACAAAAAGGTTTGTTGCTTAAGTCTTTTGTTTTGAATGAACGTCTAGTAAAAAAGGCTTGCATTTTAATTCCTTTTATTTGTCGTACATACGAGTATACAATACATTGATTCAATATTTTCTAAGACAAAAAATATTGAGAAAAATGCTTATTTTTTTGTTTTTATTTTTAATTTCATAAAAAGTTTCAATTTTGAAAATATTCGTGGATTGTATAAAGATAGGAATTGATTTGAAATACATAAATAAAAAATCATATATAGTATATGTATATAATATTTTACATGCTTCTTTAAAATTTTAAGGTAGAAAGTGGTCTGTGCGAGCTATTAGGGTGCCTAGACACGTTCAAATTGTACTGATATGTTTACAAAAGTTGTTCAGCTTTACCGTAGCTACAACTTTCCCTGGAGGTTATTTTGAAAAAAGTACTTTTGCAAAAAAAGTGCACGAAAAAATTATTATTATTTTTTGGTATAAAATGTTAATAAGACTTATTTAGTGAACTCTTAGCTACAATATTGTCATATATAGTTAAGCGCTATCAATAAGTCTGAATTAGCTGTTGGCCAAAATTAGATGACACCATTTTTTGAGGGCGCACTGATTTTCGAAATCTTTGGAGGCCCATAAAAAATTGGTATAAAGTCTTACTACCCTTTGGCAGCACTATCTAACCTATACTGCCCACACCGTGTGGATTTTTCACTGTTTCAGCAGATTTTTTGATAAAATTTTTTTATATTATATTTAGGCAACCAATTATTATGAAATTCTGCCAGTGAACTAAATGAAATTGAAACCACTGAGCCAACTCAGATACCGCTCTCACTTTCAATCTTTGAGCGGCGAATACCCTATCGATATTTCTTTTTATTGTTGCGAGTGTAGATACCTTAACTGTTTGCCGTGCTTTTATGGTCGCAAATGAAACCCAGTAAATTTTTTTTTATCAGTTTGAGCAATGATTGTTTTCTCCAAAAAATAATGATTAATGAGCACACGAAATTTTTTTTCCATTTTCTTCCCACACCACGTGGAACTCTGCTAAATGGCGTATTTTGTTAAATTTTGACAGGAATCAGCTGACTGGTGGTTGTTTACATTAACAGTAATGTCCTTTTAGCTAAGAGGTTGGAAATTCAAAAAGTCTTGGACTTATCGTAGAATTTTACGGTAGGAAAATTAGTCAATTTCACACCCAAAGAAGCTTTTGTACTTCTACTTCACTTCTCTCTTCTTCTGCTCATTCGGTTCTGGAAAAATCTTGCTTGTATTATGTTTTATGATTGAAATACATTCCGTTCACATGCTTCAATCAAATAAAATCAAACTCTTATAAAAAAAATTAATAAACTCAAATTTTGTTAAGGCACGTTTTGTTGAAATTTTAAAATTCAAATTGAAATCAACAAAAAATTAAATAATCATAATAACAAATATTTATCTATTATGTCATTGCTATAAGCTAAAAGCAAAAAAAAAAAAAATATATGTAAATATATTTGGTTAAGAAAGTCATTAAGTTGCGAAATATTTTATAAATAAAATAAACGGAAATAGCAAAGAAATCAAATTGTCGTTTGGGGCAAACTAAAACGCACACAATGAATAAATATCGAAACTATTAAAACATAATTTTAAAAGGCCAAAATGTATTAAAAAAACGACACAATAAAAATTTATATTATACAATTTAATTAAAAACAATTAACGAAAATTTTCTTTAATTGCTTTTACTCTTAACAAATACAAAATAAATTTTTTTTATAAAAATAGAAAATTAAAACGATCAATCAAGCTAAAGGATTGATCAAATCATAAATATAGAAACAAATAAAGTTCGAACAATAGTAATTAAAATTAACTAAAATTAATTGTATTAACAAATACAATCATTGTCAATATTTATTTTTATATCATAATAAAACGAACTTATTTAAAGCTTTTAAGCTTTATGAACTATTTTAAAGAGAGAACTCCTTTGTTAAGCCAAATACCACAAATAAATAGAATAACAAAACAAAAGACTTAAGCTACAAGCTTAGTAAAGCATGGCTTAATACAAGTTTGTGACGCAAAAGCTTTAATTAAATATTATTTCTTAAATAGTTCATATGTTATCAAGTTAATTTTTTTATAGTTTTCCTTCCACCAAGGTTTTGAAACTGGAAATCATGATTTATTTTCAATTTTATTTTCTGTTAGTTTTTTTTCCTAGCTGTTATTTTTTGTTTGCTGCTTATCACAATTGCAAATTAGCACAGAAAAAATGTGGTAAATCAAGTCGTTTGCAGTAGCACTCCTTAGAAAAAAAAACACAACATTATATCGTTCTAGTAAATGGGGTTAAGCTGATTTTACAGTTTGTCAAAAAAAAAAAAAATAATTATGTACATATTTTTTTCAAAGGGCTGCTAAAAATAATGAGAATTAGTTACACTTTGTCTTCTTGTCTGCACAGCCAAAATAATGTTCATGAACTTTTTGGAACGCCCTTATTTATTTGTAATGATTTATTATAAGCTGATGGTCTAATAATAAATCATTACATATGTATGTAGTGTCTGCAGTCTTCCTAAACTTGCTTAATTTTTTATATTTTTGTAATTACATAGATAGGGCCACACTTGGCAAACATTAGCCTAAATAAAAGCGTAACCACTACATAACAAATGAAAAAGCTTTTGATTCAGAAAAGTAATTATGAAATTAAACATTTTCCCATAATGTTGGACAGTATAATCTTGTCTATTAGTTAGGTATGAAACTTAACAAGCATGTATCTGCATCAAAAGGGCTTTCATTAGTATTTAGTGGTTACGCTTTTTCGGGCAAATGTTTGTCAAGTTTGACCGTATCTTAACAAACTTGATTTTAATTCCGCTTTTGTTTTTTTTATATAAAATTTATGAAGCTATAGCTTCAAAGTTTTGATATACTGCTTGCCCTTGTTGTTAAATGTAAGCGTCAACTTTTAAAATATGTTCTTTGTTGTCATATTCAAATCTTGTATTGAAGGAGAAGATACTTAAAGAAGTAAAAAAATTTAAACCGCACACCTACAATAGAGGCATCACATTGAAATATATTTCGACATTGGCCTTTATAGCTTGTCAATAGTTATAAATATATAAGGAGCATTCAAAAATGTAATAATCCCAAAGCTTTATTGACTCTTTAAGCTTCTTTGAACTAGACCAAGACTAAGTCGCCTGCATTGGTCAAATGCTTGCAAATAATTGGATAAATTGCGAGGTAATTGATAGGCAGATAAAGGAGATAGTACGGCAGCGCAGCCCACAGGGAGGTATTCTAACTCCGTTGCTGTGGGTGATCACAAAAATCTAGTGAAGACTAACCCAGCTTTTAGTCAGCTTAGAAGACACATTTTCCATGGGGCAAATATATCCGACGTGGAATGTCTTAGGACTCCGATAGGATAGACCTAAGAAAATGCATACAAGAAGTGGGTTTCTTGGCTGCAGCGGTGTATCGAATAGGTTTTTCCTGGTAGAAGGAAAAACCAAGGCAGTATCCTCGGTTAGAGGGCACAACATGCCGGATTGGGAATTAGTGAGATTGGATCAACATAGTTGCCACTCTTTTCAATCTAACCTAACTACATAGAACTTTTGAAAAGCTTTGAAACTTTGTTTACAGTTTATACTCAAAGTGGAAAAGCTGCATGAGCATAAATAAGCTTTAGAAGCAAAAAACTTTATGATTTATAATTACCATCAAATTAGTTGTATTTTCATGCAGGCACTTGGAATAAAACAGAAAATGAAGGAATTTTTAATTGGGCTTGAATGTGGTTGGGCTTTTTTTTCATTTCCTTGGGCTTTATTTTAACTTGAGTTTGATTTTATTGGACTTTTTTTTAATTGTGTTTTATTTCATTTATATTGGATATTTTTTCCTATATATTGGTTTGGTGCTTATTTCATTCTTTTGGGTTTGATTTCATTGAGGCTTATTTAATTTCGTATTTCTTTAGGATTTCATAGTGCCTTTCATCTATCCCTACTAATATCGAACCATAACCGCCAAACTACCTTAACCGACACATTTTTTGTATCTAGTTTTTTTTTACGAAAATCGATTATTTATAATCGATTTTGGTCCAAAAATAACTACCAAAATGGTGTCGCTTAAGCTTTTTTTTTGGCGGTTATGGCCTGATATTATAAATGTGAAAGTGAGTTTCTTTGCTTGTTACGCTTGCACGCTTTTGAAAATTCTTTCATCAATGGAAAGTTGCATTACCATCGCCAAATATAGAATATTTTTTTATCCGGTTCGGAAACGGTTTTTTTGTATTTGGTACGGATTTTTCCCGAAAAAACATATTTTTGGGCTGGTCAGAGTAATTTTCTTTGCGGGTTTGATTGTTTAACCAGTTTTATGTATTTTTTAAACAGATCAACGCGAGCAGAGCCGCGTGCAAAATCTAGTAATATTATAAATATGTAAGTGAGTTTGTTTGTTTGTTTGTTACGCTTTCACGCTCAAACCGCTAAATCGATTTTGAAAATTATTTCTTCAATGGAAAGTTACATGAATATTTTTATCCGGTTCGGAACCGGTTTTTTATATTTGGCACGTTTTTTTTTTCGCAATATTTACATATTTTTGGGCTGGTTAGGGTAATTTTCTTTGCGGGTTTGATTATTTAACCAGTTTTAAAACCGGTTTTAATGTATTTTTTTAAACAGATCAATGCGAGAGATTCGCAGGTAAAAGTTGGTATTAAATATATATTTTTTTATTTTTAAATTATCCTAAAACTTTCACAATAATATTTGCACTTTATAGCGACAACATTCAATTGAATTGAATTGAAATCAAAGAAAATTTAAATTAAACTAAGAAAACTTCAATTTAAATAAGCCAAGCAAATTTGATTTATTTTAAAGATGCGCAAACTAAAGAAAATTTTTTATGGAAACTCTTTCAAAGCCACAATGGATTTTTAAACACCTAGACAATGTTGTTGGTGGCGGTTGGCAAATAAAGTGTTTGTATACCGCATGAATGCTGTGAATGACCTACTTTCATTTTGACAACATCATCATTACGATCATAAACATACAACATACACGTACTCTTCTCGTACCACAAATAGCGCAAAATACCGAAAGCACTATCAGACACTGCTTTAATACCAGTCAGTTAGTCAGGCAGTCAGCCAGCTAGACAGCCAGCTAGACAGCCAGCATTGGCAGCAAAGTTGTGTATTCAATTTTATTGAATACATATTTGCTTTTATGCACATTTTGCTATTGTTGTTAATATGTTTGTCTTTAATGTTAATCATCAACAATTACAGTACAAAAAATTATAAGAAGAACATGTAAATGAAGACGAATACAAAAAACAACAAAACAAATATTGATTGCAATGTCTAATGCCATTATTAAATACATTAATAGCCTAGACAAAAAAATCTTTAAATAAATTACAGTTCTCTTTGCTCTTTTTACTTTTCTGGGTCTCCTTTTCGGAGTTTGTTCCTGTTGTAACTTTGACTTTTTAAGCAGATTTATTTTAGATTTTCTTATTTGTTTACTTGTTTAAGAAAAAATATTCAAAAATAATAATTAAGGCGATATGAGACTTAGTTAATAACACCATGAGATGATGATTGTAGTGGTGGCAGTAATGACGATGATGATGATGATGGTGATGATGATGTATAGATTTGCCAATAAATATACGATGTTTGTTATTGGTATTAGCTGTTCAATATTTTAATGACGTTATGAATTTTATACATATTTAGTAGCTCATTTTATTTAAATAATATAAAGCTACTGTTGCTTGAAATTGGCAAATATGTTGCTTAGTTGACTCGCTTTTGTCTTAAAATTAGATAAATTTTGAAGCATGGGGCATCAAAACAAAAAGCATTAAGGCTTCAGAACATTTTGTTGAAAGACAAGCGCACTAAAAATTATTATTCCATGTCTAACTCTTAATAATTTAATTTAATTTTTTTTTTAATTTCATATTTATACTAAAGTAGACAAGGAAGGTATTAAACCCTAAATTGGCGTTTTAGGCCACTTAACACTGGTATTTAATTTACACGGCTGATTATGGTAATATATTTAATTGCGAAAGCTATTTGTTTGGTCGGCTTTTGAAAATAAATTATCCGGAAATTTATATGAAATTTATTTTGTAACAAACTTTTTGGTATAATGATGAAGGTAGCTGTCTTAAGTCTTTCGTTTTGTTTAAAATAACTTTTATTTAATTTTTTTTATACCAAAAGTTTTTTTTTTTAATTTTTCAAGATTAAGTTTTCTTAATATGATTGTCTGTATTACAGCCGTCATCAATCAATCAATTTTGAAAATATACATGTTTAAGTTACTGTAAAGAGTTTCCATTGTAATGTCATTCACTGTAAATCATGTTGTTATAACTGCTTAATTTCTTATATTTGCATATTTTTTAAATTTTCTCTTTTTTTCTTTGAACGTCTCAAGTATTTCGGAGGAGGTTGTAAATAAATTTTGTTCCACTTACTTAATGCATAATGCATGGGCGTTATTGCTTGAAAAAAAAACTGTACATAAAAAAATGGCTTTAACAATTATTAAGCCAAAAAGTATCATAAATTTGCATTTATGTAAAACTTAAATCGTCAAAGATGTTTAAATGCAGGCTCTAGTAGTTAGTAAATAAAGGGTTGGTGTCTTTGCTAAGCTTATCGGGTACACATACATGATTACACACATACATACAAACAAACATACGGGCTTATAATTTTTTTTTTTTCATTAATCTTAAGAAGTATTATGATGTTTTTTGTAGTCTTGGCACAAGCAATTTAACATTTGCATTAAAAATTCTTTTCTTATTTTTTAAATATTTTCATTGTTTATTGTTGCTGCTTTTCTTTCAACCTTTATTAGTCATTTATTGTGCATGTATTGCTTTGTGTGCAAATGTTTTTCAGTACTTTTTTTGGTTAAAATAACTATGGCTGACTTTTTTTAAATGTCATTTTACTGTAATTTAAGTTTTGTAAATAATGCTGGGCATGCTGATGCAGAGACATTCACGTTTGTCATTTTGGTGAAAATATGCTTTGCTTAGTATTTTTTTTAATGCAGAGAGGTGTGTTTATGTACAAGAATTTTTATTAAAATGAATGAATGACAAATGTTTTGAAAGCAGGCTAAGAATTATTTTGAATTACTTAAAATTTTGTTTTGTAATATATATTCCTGCCATCAGAGATGTTTGCAAAAAAAAAAAAAAATTATAACTACATAATTCATTCCCATTAAATTTTAATACCTTTCTTGGGTATTATTTTAAAATTTAATTTTTTTTGTTGAAAATATTTTCTTTTATAATATTTCTTCCGTCATAGTGTCTTTATTATATTGATGACACCTCAAACTTTTTGTATATTTGCCATAAATCATTTCACAAGCAATATTTATAAAGATATCTAGCTTTAATCTTTAGCTTAGCTGCTTTACTGTTAAACGAAAAATAAACGCTTGAACAAATGCATTAAACGTCAACAACTTATATCCACTGGTGCTAAAATAACAAAACACTTAATAGCAAACACATGAATACAGCCAACGACAAAAAATATTGTATAAAAGATTTAATTTTTTTTAAAGATTCTTTTTTTCAAATATGCTGATATTGCAAAATAAAAAAATTAAATTCTTTTTAGATTATCCTAAACTTTTAGAAACGGGTATCTAAGCGTTTGTTGCGTCAGTAAATGTAATTTGCAGTCTTATATGTATGTAAAGCTCTCAAATGAATTAGAATACGAGAATTATTTTAATATATTATTTTGATCACATTTTCCTGGACAAGTGTTGCAGCTGGCTAATGTTCACAAGATAAAATAAAATTAACAGGCATGTGTAATAATAATTAACAAAGAGCAACTAACAATCGAAAGACTGTTGTAAACTCTTTGAGCTTTCACAAAAAAGTTAATTCAACAAATTGTAATACGATGAACCAAAACAATACATACAACTTGATTTGCACTGAAAAATATGTCTATGAGTCCCAAACTTGGATCAACTTAAACCAGACAAAGTAGACTCAGCACCAGAACGCTGATGATGAAGTTGTAGCGGCCTTTTTTGATGTAATTAGTTTCTTAAAAAATTATCACATGTAATTTAGCATCCTTAAAATTAGACTTGGATCGAACTCTTTCAGTAGCTAGTTTTGTGACACAAACCAATGATGGTTAGGTTAGGTTAGGTTAGCAGGCTGCTGGTAAGGAAAGGTGAAATTTAGAGTCCAGCTCACTTGGGTCCAATACAATGATCCCTTTGTGTTACCTGTTAGTTGAAGAGAAGATAGTCAGAGTGGGTGATAGTTAAGAGGAAAGCTTCATTCTTTTACAACTCTGCTTTTTTGCACGCTTTTTTGATAATGCAGTGTTGCAGCGCCTTCTGGTGTTAAATGAGGCGTATTTAATTTTGAAGCTGTGTTTAGTAGCCATTTTATTAGTTATTTTACTTCGCCAATGATTCTGCTACACAACGAAGGAGGGCGCTCTGATGTTACATTACGATTAGTATCTGATGATGTCGGTGTAGTTTTTAGTGACCAGTGCCTTATACCTGCATCACTAGAACTTTTCCCACAACAACTGATACAAAGGACACTAATGCACATCAGAAAAATGCGTGGTGTTATTTTTTTTTTTTTTTTTTTTTTTAATGACTGTCGGAGACCGGGCTTGAACCCAGGGCCTTAGGTTTTGTAGTCAACGTGCTAACTACTTCAGCCAACGCCACCCCCAAACCAATGATCAAACTTATATAATTTAAACGGGTTTAATCCAGCTACGTCCAAGCCATATGCACAATGTGCGAGCTTTTATAAAAGAGCTTTGTGCTTTCACACCGAAGAGAGCACAACAGCTAATCAGATCTCGGCTTTCTTTGCAAACAAACAATGTCTGCTGGTTACTTTGCAAAGAAACAAAAACAAATTGTAAGAGCTTTCAAAGCTGGCTAACCCAAATGCAAATATCAAATCATACACACTGACGACATTAATTTTGAAAGACATTTCATTGAAATCTAGTATAAATGTGTTTTAAATACCAATCAGGCTCAAGTTCATTGCATACTCAAATTTATGGCAAAATAGTATATCAGGGCTTAACTGTTATTTTCAGAAAAAAAAGCGAGATTGTACTTTTTGAAGTGTTTTGTAAAGCACTTGATTTTAGCCTCCTCATCGCTCAAACTTCAATCAAGTCCGTTTCTTTTATTTTTGCAATACGAGTTTAAATGTTTTTTTATTAGTCTTTGGCTGTACATTTACTCATGTGCAGTTAAACAAATGTTAAACCGGATGTTTGCAATTTTGTGGCCAATTGGATTTCGTTTTTTACAATTTGATTATTTGCTATAATTATGTGGATGTAGGATTAAACATAAAAATTATCATCAACACTTTGTTATAAAAGCCATACAAATTGAAATCAACAAAATACTCGTACAATAAAAAAAAAGAAACTCCGCTTTTAATACATGTTGTGTTTTTTTTTCATATTTACGTCATTTTTGACCGGTTGCAAAGTGCTGAGTTTAGAACGGAAATTGTTAAAAGGTTAAAATTTTGTATTGAAATTGTGGCAAAAGCATAGAAAACATAGAAATAACAGGGTTATATTATATTTAAACGTAAATATTTGGTGTTTACACTAAAAAAAACATCAAGTGCATTGTGTGTTTTGAAGTTTATAAATAAATTCTGTGCATTGATGTTTTTCTTGACCAAAAAGAGGGTCAGGTTTAATGTTTATTGGTGGTTTTTGTTGCTGTTACTGTTTTTGTACATTTTCGCTTTGGTAAAAAGAATTATTTTAATGCATATTTTCCTGTATTGTTGGTGCTATGGTTTCTTTTAAGGTCGTTAACAAGGTTTTTGATTCTTGTAGAGTATATTTGGCAAAATTGCAGTAAATTTTATGAGTAAACTTAAAAAAAAAAAAATTTAAACGTTTATTTTCATCACCTCACTCGAATTCGATGGGGAAAAGACTCAACAAAAAAAAAAAAAATCACTGCCAGTTTCTAGAAGACAAGTAAAAATTCTCGCCTGTCTATTTACATTGAAAACAAAAACAAATTTGAGTGATTTGTTTTTGTTTTCAATATAAATAGCCAGACAAGAACTTTTACTTCTTGGCTGAAGTAGTTCAGACAGGCATAAAATAACAACACCACGCATTTTTCTGATATACATTAGTGTCCCTTTGTATCAGTTGTTGTAGGAAAGTTCATGTGATGAAGGCATAGTCACTGGTCACTGAATTACACCGACTTCCTAATGTAACATCAGAGCGCCCCCCTTCGTTGTGTAGCAAAATCATCAGCGAAGTAAAATAACCAATAAAATGGCTCCTAATCACAGCTTCAAAAATTTAATACGCCTCATTTAACACCAGAGGCGCTGCAACACTGCATTATTAAAAAAAACGTTGAAAAAAAGCAGAGTTGTAAAATAATGAAGCTTTTCTCTATCTCTTCCTCACCACCTGTAGGTAACACCTAGTAATAGTAGTACGCATTCATTGCCTGTTACTTCTCTTAAAAAAAAAAAAAAAAAAAAACTGGCAGTAAAATTGAATTGAAAAATATTTCCATCAGCTTTACTTAAATTTGATGGGGGAGAAGTTAGAAAAATTAAAATACTCTTATCAAAGTAGCAATTTATATTGTATATCGTTTAAATACTATAAAACTGTTTAAATTTGACCATTTACTGAAGTAATCTTTGAGTATTAGCCTTCAGACAAGTATGCATGCGTACAGCTAAATATAGAAAATGCGCTCATATGCAAACACACGCATTAATGTTAAACCGAATATGTATAACTATAAACATTCAACAACTATGTTTATAGTCATTTTTAAATTACGCAGCACAAGTAACTACGACTTAAATTTATAGACTGTATGAGCAACAATCATATGCATGAGTATAAAAATACTCTGACTATTAATCGGCTACACACGCGTATATATACAGTGCTCATTGTTATTCTCTGGTATTGACAGCAGGGTTTTCAGATTTCTTCAAATTGATTTAAAAAATCGCCAAAACTCGCCAAAATCAATTTTATAGAGTTTTTCTTAGTATGTATTTGATAATCAAACTTATCATAAATCAAATTCCACATGGAAATTTCCGAACGTGTGAACAGTTCGTTTCAAAAAATATCATACAATTGTGAAATATTTTGAAAATTTATGAAGAAAATTATTCACAAAGATTTGTTTGAATAAAAAAAGATGAAATATCGACGGCTTATATTCAATTTTTCAGGAGAGAGAAAAAACTGTTTCATTCCAAAATTCTTAAGGTATGAGTTAATCTTTCTTCTATAATATTTTTAAATATAACTACTGAGTCTCCCTTATAAAAAAATAGAACTTTTTACTCTATTCGTAGCGATATGGTTGATGTCGGGTATTGCAACTGAAATCGTCAAATATTTTTATGGCGTATAGCGGTTATTGCACAGTAATAAAAATATGTTTTTTTGCTCTAATATGTAATTTTATTAAATTAAGCATTTGTATAAAGTTAACAAAAAAAAATAAACATAATTAAAAAAAAGGTAATTCAAATTGAAAATTTATTCGTTCCGTATTCTCAATGTATGGCGTATGGCGGGTATTGCATTAAAAAAAATCGTGCGGTTGATAGCGATATTACAAATATTAAAAAAAAGGACTTATATTAATTTTTTTTTCGGAAATTTTTGTCAAAGATTTAGCTGGCATCAGTGAACAATTTGCGATCAAAAAGTCATTTTCAAAAAATTGGTGTATGGCGGGTATTGACTATAAGCCCTCGATATGTAAGTTTTTGTTTTCCTTACATGTGTGTTTGTGTGTATGTATGCACATATATGTATGTATGTACACATTTATATATACTTTTGTTAAAATAAACGTTATAAAAAAAAAAATCACGTAAAAATCTATTTTCTGTAGATTTTTATGTAGCAAACGTTGCCAATACATTTTCAATAAACATCCGACATGCTTATTAAATGTCACGGATTTTGTCAGCTGATACGCAACACCACGATACGATTTGACTAACGAAGCCATAACAGTGTACTTGAAGCTGTACTCGCACTCGCTCCTTTTCCCCTCGTCACTCTCTCCCATATAAAGCAGCAATCTTATCTTGCATTATCTGATTCCAGACAAACTTATTGTAACAGCTGACTTTTGAAATACGAAGTACACAATAAATAAATAAAGCTGTCATAAGGTAGGCCGCAGCCTATATTTGAACGTCAACGCCGTCGCTAACTCTGGTTTTATACTCGGCAGTTTTTCTTGGCCAACTTTTGATTTTATAATGAGAAAGAAAAAGATAGGTATACAAAAGGTGTATATTATTTTCTCAACTCTCTCATACAAAATAAAAAGTTGAGCAACTAAAACTGCCGAGTCTAAAACCAGAGTAAGATATCTAAACAACTTTTTACTCATTTTATTACTTATACAACTGCAGTTAAAATATAAGAATTTATTAAATTTTAGCAGTTTTCATAGAACATTCTCAGATGCACATAATCTTACTGGGCGGCGACAGTTTTCGGGCGGAGCTTCCACCTTGAAACTTTGCCAGATGCGAGCCTTTAAACAATACGAAAACCAGCCACCGCTTTTAGCGTTGCAAATATTTGCACCTCTCAGCCTGCAATAATATTTTGTGTATGAAATTAAAATTTCAAATGATCTGTTGCAGAATGTAGGCTAAAGCCTAGATTTGCTAAATCTGCAATATGTACACTATATTTTCAGTTTGCAGTTTGCAACAAAGAGTGATTTACGCCATTATTTTTATAAGCAAGGCTATTACATATTTATGTTAATTAATTTAATACAAGAAGCCTGCCTTCACAAACTTGAAACAAAGCTATAATTTTCTCTTTATTTAATAAATATTCCTTAACCTTTTCTGGTTATCCTTGAAAGTTAACAGTGTATCTGGGAAAAAAAAATCAAGCTCAAGCCACAACAATTTTTTAAAGTTTCATTTGTTGCCAAAAAGCAAAAGCAGCTTAAAACAATATGCCAACTGCAATAATTCTTTGTTGCTCCAACAATAAGCGGTAACAACTTGGTAACAATGTCCCTTGTTGAATACCAAATGTGTAGTAACTGATAAAAACTCACTTTACAGCTATACAAGTATATATTAAAGTTAAAGGCAAAAGATATACGACTATAAAAAAATAAAATAAAAAGAGATACAAAATTAATGATAATGTTTGGAAAAAACAGCTTAACACCGCTGACAAATGCAACGGGAATTTTATGTGGTTATTAAAAAAAAGTTGCAGTAACAGACACTGACAGACTTGAGTAACAGGAACTTGAAAACTTGAAAACTTGAAACTTTTAAAAGTAACCAAGTGCGTGTACTTCTTTAAGGCAAGTCATGCCAAACACAGTGGATGTTGATAAATCTAGACAATCCTTGTCTAGATTTATTAATGAGAGCAAAAGGTTTTTTTGCTGTTGTTGCATTAATGTTTATTTTTTGTAACCAGTCAAGAAGGACACTTAACCAGTAGTCACTTATCATACTCAGCGAGACACGCAAAAAAGACCTTGAATTGCTTTATAGTTTACAAATGAACAAGACAAAGACTTGAATGTTTCATTAAAAAAAGAAAGAAAACACCTTTTAGCCAAACATGTTTGTTGTTTTAATGAAATAACTGCTATTCAAAAGAATTTTTCTTAAAAACGAATTCAAAAGATTTCCTTTTATAAAAGTTTTGAAAATGCTTGCATTTTACGAGTATGAATAATAAACAAGTTTGTAGCTTAAGTCTTTCGTTTTTAAGTTGCGTTTTTTTGTATGTACTCGTACATATAACAAATTTTGTGTTTTTTAACATGCATTTCATTTACTTTTGTTTAATAGCTATAACAACTATTTATTTAAGATACTCAGCTACATGTGTATGTGTTGTTTGTACATCTAACGCCTTGTTTGCATGTACATATGTACGAGTATGTAGTTAGTTTTTGTGTGTGGCTGACTTTTTCTTAATATTCGTTAGTTCGTTTCTGAGCTGAGCTGGTTTGCTTTTCAGTCTGAGTTGTTAATTTATGCAGATTTGTAATCGCTATTTCGCTGCATGTAAGTGCTGAAATAAATCAACAATTAGAGCGTCTAAAATATGCGCTTAAATAATGTAAAGTATAAATATTTTTTTTTTACAAATTTTTACCAACCCCTCCCCTGCTGTGCAGCTAATTGCTCAAAAAAAAAGATAAGTTTTAACATAGTAAAACCATTACCTTATTTACAAATGTTTTTAAGAATGCTAAAGCATTTTAAGGAACATACTAAACAATGAATTATACTACATACATACTTCGAACATTTATTTGTCAGAAATGAAAAAATTAATTCAGTAAAGTGCGACTTAGGCTGAGTTTACATTTGGCATTTCTTGTGTGCCATGTAACCAAAAAAACGTAACCACTAATTACTAATGAAAAACTGTTTGATTCAGACATGTATTTATTGATTTAAACTGCTTCCAATCATGTTTGATTCTATAAAATTGTCAATTAGTTATGTATGAAACTGTTTAACTTAATAAATACCTGTCTGAATCAAACAGTTTTTCATTAGTAATTAATTAGTGGTTACGCTTTTTTTACGCATGTGTGGCACATGCCGGTTATTACACTCGCGCACGAAGGGTTCCTTTCGGACTCTACATATGGGATTTTTTTTAGGGGAAAGTCCACTTTTTGGTCGCGTGCGACAGCAAACTATTAAGTTTATATTTCGAAACAATGTGACTTGATTATTCTTAAAATTTAACCTAATGTAGAGCTGCTGACTGACTACACAAATATATAAAGAAGTAAAAAAAAAACTTTCGTTTTCGATGAAAAAACAAACATATTTGTTTGATGTCGCACGTGACAAAAAGTTGGCAATTCCTGTGGAAATTTCCATATGTAACACAATACTAACCTAAGCCTATATAATCGAAATAATTTTAAGTGCATAGGAAACTCTTCGATTTTTGGCGTTTTTTTATTTCTGGCGATTTTTTCGTTTTTGGGATTCGTTTTGATTTTGGCGTTTTTTTAACTTTGTGGTTTTTTTTTTATTTATGTATCGAATATCTTACCTGATGTATGTAGGTAGACATTTAAAAAAAATTGTTTTTGGCATTTTTCTTTTGTCTTAGCGCTTTTTTCGTTTTGCCGATTTTTCTCGGCTTTTGGTTATCTTTTTTAGTTTTAGCGTTTCTTTAGCTTAGGCGCTTTTTCGTTTGTCGATTTTTCGGTTGTTTTGCACAAAAACTAAAATAAATCGCTAATTTATTTTAGTTTTTGTGCTTTTTTGTGTTGGCAATTATTTTTTTTTGGTTTTTGGTATTTTTTTTAATTTTTCGGCTATCTTTTTATTCTTTGCGTCTTTTTTTTGTGATTTTTAAAGATTTATACTATTTTTGCTGTTTTTCATTTAAGCGCATTTTTTACTTTTAAAATTTCACAATTATTTTTTCATAAAAAATTTTATTTATTAATCGAATAAGTTTCATATTTATTCGGTTAATGGAATTTTATTTTTAAGTCGAGCAACTTTTTTAGAACGCTAAAATAAGATATCTTTTATGAAAAAAAAAAAAAAATCAATTCGAGTAATCGAATAAATTTTAATTTTTATTCGTATAAATTTTAATCGAAATATAAAGAAAAATAAAAACATTCAAAGAAAACAACAAATAAAGATTGATTTACCATTGCTACAAAAATATTCGAATACTCTAATAAATTTTAAGATATATTCGATTACTCGAGAAATCGAATATTAAAGTGATATAAAAATAAGAAACGAATATTAGCTTAGTTTCTTTTATTAGCAGCAAAATTAAAAGAAAAACCATAATTAATATGAAAAACAAAATAATACTTGATTAAATATTAGTTTTTATTCGAGTAGATGTACATATATATCCAACGAATATTTGATTGATTTACCATTCATAAAAAATTATTCGTTTACTTGAATTAATTTTAAAATTTATCCGGTTATTCTAGTAATCAAATATTGGAATGATATAAAAAACAATATTAAATGCGAAGAGTCGGACTCTGATGACTAGTCACAAAAAAATTTATTCCTTGATTATTTAAAAAAAATTTGAACAGAAAATGCTTTTTTTCTTGATGATAAACTTGATTTTACCATACAACAACAATTGTTTGGTTAGAATTTTGTTAGCTTTTTGCCAAGTTTAAGCCCAACAACATGTGTCCGCTTTACATTTGCTTACAATGATCTCAAGCTGGCCATGATATTGTTTATGTGAATTAATTATTTACTGCAATATTTCTTGTTCTTAACCATTATGCTAACTAATAATTGTTGACGTTGAAATAACCACAGGCTTACACTAGAAATACGTAAGCTTTTGCCAATATATGTATTTAACAATTATTTATTATTTTATGTGATCGGCTAGTGCGCTAGTGTTTTTCCATTAAGTTGGCTTGAAACGTTTAAAGTTTCTTTGTTATTGAACTCGTTTAGCAGGTTCTAGTTTGCTGGTAATAGAGAACGTGCAACAACTATTTCAATTTTACATTGTATATGATCGGTAAGTGGCAATCAAAAACTTGCCAATAAATCTTATATTCATTTTAATTTTGGATTTAAATGGAATGCTTTTGTTTAACACAGTTTTTGTTTGAGTGGGGGTGGTACGTACTTATTATTTGATTTCTTTTTTAACACTTTTCAACTTTTTCTTTCTCATTATTATTTTAAAATTAAGAATAAAAAAACCTGTTTCATTTGCTTAGAAATCACAAAAGATTTTGCGCTAATAGTCCTTGAAATAAAGTATTATTTATAGTTTTGTTTCTTGCAAAATATGATTGATTATTGTTAAATAATTGTATGTAAATAGCTTGTGTTTTTTGTATATTTTTTTTTTATTAATAAGTCACACGTTATGAAAAAAAAAATTGTTTTAGAATTTAAATTATTGTGATGTTTTTAAAGGTGGGGTTTTTTTTGTGGTAAAGGTTAAGACGTGTATTACAAGTTACTAAATTTTTTTAAGCTATTCGTCACTAGTAAGTTAAACGTTTTAAGAATCTTGATAGGTTTTTTTTTTTTAAATATTTAAAATAAAAATATTAGTTTTAATTTCAGACTCAAGTTCGTTTGTTAGTTTTTTTTTAAACATTTTTAGTTAGTGATTTGAATCTAAAAATAGATTATGTGGCAAGCTATTCATTTTCTGAGCTGCACAGCACTTCATTAGCTGTCATTTATTTAAACATTTATCTTCCTCGTAAAATGTAACACTTAAACTGTATTTTAAGTGTAACTGGGCATGGAAGTCCGTATCAGAGAAGCAAGCCAATCAGCGATAAGCTGATGGCCCGCCGCCGTCGGTTATAATTTTTTATTTACACCGCTGCCGCCGATTGCATCGGCTCAAAAACAGCCGAAATTTTATCTGCTCAAAAAGACATAATCGTGCAACTTCGGAGAAAAAATTATGACAATCGATTTTCAATTTCAATTTTCTCTTTAAATTTTCATATGCCTGTTTGAGCCGCCAAAAATTCTCTCGGCAAGTCGCCGCTGTTCACAAAACTATTGCGCGTCCGCAAGCTTTAATTTTGCTTCGACTTATTTCTCTGGTCCGTATTGCAGAAATTTTCCTAAAATTCAAAATTCTTCTTAATCATCATGGCTCCCATATTTTTAGACTGAAGCCAAAACGTTTAGGTCTTGATTTGATATTAAGTTTTCTCTTATTGGATTTTGAAATTATTGAGTTTCTCTCGAATCCTCTATTATTCCCTTTAGAGTTAGCAAATTATAATAAATTCAGAGGTACAAAATCCCCTTGTCCCTCTTATTTCCCTCGCATAATCTTTTTAAACAGTCGATGTCGTGCTCAATGCGCTGGGTTTGTGCTTGATTTAGTTTTAGTAAGGCTTTGTTTCCTTTTGTTAAAGTAGGAAGCCATAGTTTCGCAGCCAGAAATGTAATTGAAAATTGCAATCGAATTTAAATATCTAAGGCCTTTTTATGGGCATATTTAAGATAAAGCGATCGTCTTCACTTTGTCCGTTAGTTTCATATAAAGAAAGAGTTAAAATTTTTTCTGTTATTAACCATAAAAAGGTGGAAAGTTGGTATGTTCGAATGCATTGGTCTATGAATCCAACAAATGCTTGCCAAAGTGGCTGAATTTTCTATGGAATAGTGCTGTTACTGTAAATGCCAGGTCTATTGAGATATTTTCGCAACCTGTGTTTTTCTATAAATGATGAATTATTCTGTGATATAAAATATTTAAATTGATTAAATCTAAATAAAATTTTACAATGCAACGTATAGGACTCAGCTAAATATAGATTTCTCTCTCTTCGAATTCTAACAAAAACAAACTTGAACAAAGCCGTCTTTAAAAGGAAATAAATTCAAATAAATATGCATATGAGGAAAATGTCTAAGCTGGCAACACTGATTTCTCAGGTGGATTTTGTTAAGGCTTGCTGCTTGAATCTAGTAATACTACATGACAGCAATTTGTCATGGATCTGGCAATACCAATCGCACACAATATTTCCCTGTTTTTATAAGCATGTATGCATCTTAAGTCTTTTGTTTTAATGTTACTTCTCCTTCCGGCTTTTTAACTATATAAGAATTAATTGAAATTCTTAAGAATCATCATCATGATTAATGTAATAAAAAATGATTATTAACGTTTTTCGTTAATTCATAAAATTTTGTGGTTTTAGAGTTTTACGATATAAAACGAAAAGGAAATACCTTAATTAACGTTAAAGCAAAGTTGGAAAGAAAACAGCAAATGGTGATGATTTATCAGAATTATGTGTGTATAGGTGCATATTTATATTTTTCAAAATATTTTTTTTTACCCATAATTATTTGGGTCAGTGGTGTCTTTAGAGTGTAATGAACTTCTTTATTATTATTGTCTTTTATAAATGTATGTTGAGGTGATTTTGGTCATAAAAATTGTACTTTACAGGCGCTGAGAGATAAAAACAAAAGATATAGTATATTTTTTTTTTTGATAAAAATTTAAAAAAGTTTTGACCATTTTAATTCTGTTTGTAAGAATTGTTGTTTTGTTTAGTTAGTTTTTCTATACCACTCCTATTTTTTCTTTATTTGGCTTTTTTAATACACATTAAAATTTAAACTTTAAACTTTTGTGCATAACAAGTTTTTATTTATTTTTTGTGATGCTTACAAGACAGCTTAAACTATATTTTATACTTTGGCTTTGTTAAGTTCTTGCCACGGCAAGCTTAGCCACAATTTAGCTTAGACAATAATGTTTTGGTGGTACTAGTGTAACAACACCTTGAGGCTATTTACTGAGATAAATTAGACTATAATAAATTGCAGCTATTAAACTAACAAATAGCAATAGATAATAATGAAACAAAATATTAAGCAAGCATATGTAATCAATATGATGAAAAGAGTTTTGTTGAGAAAAAATATGCTTGATATTAACCACTAAATGCTTACATAAAAGAGTTACGAGTACAAAGATGAAGATTCCCCAAAAACATACATATAACTAAATACTTATCTGTCAAAGAAAATATTTTACTTGCAGTGCTTACCACTACACTTTAATTTTTAGCACTTTATTCAAATCTAGAGGCTCATAAATCTTTAAAATTTTGTTGAATTTTTTTTTAATAAAAAATTACAAACATTTAACATATCTACTGATATATTACATAAGTGAATATGTACTCTCAAGTTTTAAAATTTATGCTTTATCATTATTTATTTATTACGGTTATTCATCACAAATTTTGTTTGGTTTTGTAAGAGCTGTTAATATATTCGTTAATTTTACTATCGAAATTTTATAAGAAAACAATTGCATTGTAATACTTTTTTATTATTTATTAATTGCAGACAAGTAACGTCATTATGAAATATGTTTTTTTTAAGTTGATAGACGCATATGTTTGATGAAAGATGTGGTAATGGGATTTTTATAAAAATTTACATATGCTTTGTGTAGGCGAAGTTGTCAGTTCTGTTTTGAGAAATCAGTGCCTAATTAGTCATCAGAAGTATTACGTTTTGTCTTATTTAAATTACAAATAATATTATGGTCGACCCTGCTAAATAAATACCCTGCACACTATTACATTCTTGTCTGACAAACTGTAGTTTGTATCACTAAAATTAATTTAAAAAATATATAATCAACTTGACAGCTTTTGAGGCATGACTTTGAATCAAAATGCACTTACAAGAATTTAAAATTTGTTAAAAATAAAAAAAATTAAAATCTTCCATAGCAAGTTCTTGAGCAATGTGTTAAAAAACCTACAAAAATTTAAGATTATTTTATAATCAAACATTATCTCTTACAACTGAATGCTTGACCTTCATTTTTTTATTAGTAAACATTTTTCTTTAGAAAATATGTTATTTTTAAACTTGATAATTAAAAAAAATTATTATGACATTTTGATTAAAAAATAAAAGTGTCTAAAGAAACTAATACTGAATGAGAATAGTAAAACATTAAATAGCAACGCATAGTATTACGTAATAAAATTAATGACAGTTTGATATGAATTTGCAAAAAAAAAATAAAAATTACAAATAAATTAAATTGCATTTGCATTGTTAATTCAAAAAGAATTACTAGCATTGCAAATTTGTAACAAGGGAATAATCTGAAAAAATATAAATATTTTGATATTAGCTGCTGTTTAAGTCGCAGAACATGTTTCTCGTTTTTGTAAAAGAAAAAAATAAAACAAAAACAAGGAAAAATTACTAACTTAAAGCAAGAAAATTAAGCAAAATATCACAAACAAGTGGAAATGCCAACAAGTTCACATTAAAAAGATCTTACTATAAATATAATAAAAAAATGTTTTCAAGCAACAAACCTGGTTCACTAGAGAAGCTTATGATATTTGAAATAATCTAAAAGAAGAAATAAAAAACAAAAAGAATAGTTAAAATCGAAAATTTAATTTATGTTGGGCAATTCTTTGTTATTTTCTTGTTGTAAAAATTATAGCATGCCAGAAATATTTATTGCTAGTGAAATTAATTGAACAGATTATACTTGATTGCCATAAATTTACAAATTATCCTGAGCCTTAATTATAAAAGAAGGTAAATTACACAATTTATTTTGAATTTAAATTTAAAAAATAGTTTTAATGAAATTAAAAAACCAATCAAAAGGCCAATTTTGAGTTCTTCCACAATATATTTTAAGCAAGTTTTTAATTGCATACGAATTAAAAACATGTTTAGACCATAAAGTTTGTTTGTGTTCTAAGTCTTTCGTTTCTTTCCACAAATTTACAGTTTTCTAAAAAGAAAAAAATTATCAGCATTTTACTTACTTTTTCGAACCATATGAGCACATTATACTCGTACCTGCTGCAGTTATAGTTATATTTCCATTAACGCTTGTGTCGCACGACGCTATAAGGTAACTTACAGTTTTCCTTCGATAAATTAGAGAAGAGAACATTTTTGAGCAGTTTATTCAATAAAACTTTTTATAGGGCCAATTTCACGATATCGACAACGTTTGATATATGTATTTTAGGCTTAAATTCTTAAGCAAACTAAAGACTTAAGACACACTCTTTTTGTTATATTTTGTTATATTTAGTAATATTAGAAAGATTTCCATTCATATTAAAACACTATACAACAATTACAATATTTCGATTAAAGTTTGTGTCTTAAGTCTTTTGTTTTCCACTAAGTATTTTATGTCGTTCCATCTCAAAACGTATTTTTATATAATTTTTTTAAACCTCTATATTCAATTAGATCTTAAACTTGAGTCTTTTGCATATTTCACATATAATTTCAAAAAAATTTTTTTTTTAATTTTACTTTTAAAACTTTTTGTAATGTTTTTGTCTTAAAAAATTGCTTGGCATAAATCGTTAAAAAATTTTTGGTAAAATTTTTCATCTGAGAGTAAATTACAGCACTCAATATCGTACGAAATTTCTAAACGATCAATAAATTTTTTTTGGAATATTATAAAATTTCGATCGACAGCGAATGGTGTAGCTTGTCCCTGTTCTCATTTTTAAGTTGCATGCAACTAATTTCATAATAAGTTTCATAAAGTGAATGGATAGGCGTTGTTTTCCGAAAACATATGCCTTTCCTCACTTATTTCTATAAAATATTCTAAAGCTTTCTATTCCATTTTGACATTAAAAAATGCTTTTTTTTCGTATAAACAAAATCACAAGGAAAAGCATAATCGTCTTGTCGTTTTCAATAATGTGTTCAATGCTATTCAAATTATGATTTTTGATTGCAATGCAATACCACACAACTAAAAATATCGGAAATGACAAATTGTGTCACTAGTGCACACTATTGCCATGTCACAAAATGCCATAATGTGTAATCTGCATTAAGGTTTGTGTCTCAAGTCTTTTGTTTTTTATGCACAAATTCACACTCCTTTCTCATAAACGATATTTATTATTTATTTGTGTCTTAAGTCTTTCGTTTTATAGGTCACACATTTTATACTTTTCTTTCTTAGCAAACTTGTTTTAAATCCAACAAAGTAGTTTAGAGCCAAAATTTAGCCTAAATTTTATAGAATTTAATTAAAAAGTTTAAAAGCTTCGCATGGGAAAATTAAATGACAAGTCCTGCACCAAAAAAAAACTT
This sequence comes from Nowickia ferox, assembly GCA_936439885.1. Taxonomy (NCBI): domain Eukaryota; kingdom Metazoa; phylum Arthropoda; class Insecta; order Diptera; family Tachinidae; genus Nowickia; species Nowickia ferox. Next base: position 7,669,929 of record OW387027.1, on the reverse strand, counting down.
ATTTATTTTAATGAGGTTTGTGTTTTAAGTCTTGTGTTTTTTGAGATACAAAAATATACATATGTATATGTACGAGGTTTGTTCAAAACGTATCGCGAATTTTGAATTTTAGCGGGTTACGTATATTCGAATTTTGATTTTTTTTTGTGGCGTTATGTTGGTACTCATGTCTCTCACTTATGCCGACAATTTCGGCCATTTTTAATGTTCAGTTGATTGTTGACAGCTGCTTTGCTTGCACGTGTTTTGATCTATTAAGAATCTATTTTTACCTATTAAGAAAAAAGAAATGGAACAAAGAAGCTGTATCAAATCTTGTGTGAAAAACGAAATTAAGTGCGCGGATGCATTTCGAACGTTGACTGTGGCATACGGAGAAGCTACTTTGGAACGTTTATCGGTGGTACAAAATGTTCTCAGAAGGCCGAGAAGATATGAAGGACGAAGAGCGTGCCGGACGAACTAGCACAACAACACAACAACAGACGATAAAAATTGATGACGTGAAGAAAATGGTATTGGCCAATCTTCGAATCAGCATTAGAGAAGTTGCTGAGGACCTAGACATATCGATTGGCTTGTGCCATTCGATTTTTATCAATGATTTGGGCGTGAGACGGGTCGCCGAGAAATTCGTACTAAAATTGCTAAATTTTGACCAAAAACAGCATCACATGAACATTGCTAATGAGCTGTTGGACTCTGTCCGTGACGACCCAAATTTGCTCCAGAGGGTCATAACTGGTGACGAATCGAATCGCGATACGTTTTAAATAAACCTCGTATGTCTAACTTAAATTAATCTAGAAGCATTAATGTTCTTTTAACTTTTAAGCTTAAAAGGAGAAAATTTCATATAACAAAAAATTGCTAGTTCACTTCAGAAGCTTCTACACAGCCCACATGACTTTTACTGCGCCCTAATTAATTCTACACATTTTCTGCATTCTATATATAAGACCTTACTTTGTAAAAGTAAAAAAAAAAACAAACAAAAATTTAGGTCAATTCTACTTGAAACACTTTACGAATATTGATTCATGTAAAAGAATTTCAGCGCTTTTCGTTTTTAAGTGAATATAAACAATAAAAAAATAATTTTGTATTATTGAAAGTGTTTGCTTGTGCAAATGATTTCAAGAATTTCATTGATTGAAAATATTTTTTTTTAAGTTTAAAGTGGTAGTAGTAAGTTATTTGAAAAAAAAAAAATCATGAGTGTATGTTAACTATGATTCATTTTATTGTGTGTTGTATACAATTCGTATGACATTTAACAAAGTATTTTATAAGCCATATCTCTATTGCCTATAAATGCTTGTTTAAATATGTTTCTGGCATTTATTTATGGTTTATTTGGGCTTATTCAATTGTCTTAAGTCTGTCCAGCAGAAATTACAAATGCATTCAAACACGTGTTCGAGTTTGTTAGATGCAATGTATGTTACAAGGTGATAATTTTTACAAGAAAGAGAAAACGTAATGTTTGTGAATTATATGTATCAGGTTGAAAACAAATTGTTTAATTGCAATAGGGAAATACATTTATATCTTATACAGGATATAACGACATGTGTTAGCAAATTGCCAAGCCAGAGGTTTAGAACTCAATGATCAGGCTGAGTTTTGAATGGCATTTGCGCAGCTGTTTGGTTTTAATTGATTTTTTATTTCAGTCATATTAAAAGTACAAAAAAAAAAGGTTTGTTTGTGCCACAACAAAGATTAATATTTTATTTTCTATAAAAGTTTTGCACTTAAAATTGCTTTTTATCAATAACTTTTATTGATTAAAAATAAATGAATGATTAGAGTCAGCAGCTAAAATTATATTAGATCTTTTCATAAATTTTTAGACTAAAAAAAACTTAAACCAATATGATGCCTTAACAGGCCATTCATTCACTTTTCAAGGTAAAAGTCTTGCAACACACATGAAATATGACGCTATAAAATCACTCACATATTTAATTATATATTGATTTGATAGATTAGATTTCACTTTAGTTCAAATTTATTATGAAATTTCAATAGGCTATTTGTTAAGAAAGCTTAACTTTCGCTTTTTTAAAATAATGACTTAATAATAAAAAAGTTATAAATGACCCTTGATATTATGATTTATTAGATAAACTTGATTTTTAATGACTTAAGCTGTTAAAAACTACATGTAAACTATACGGTTTTATATGCAAAGTACTTAAAAAAATGAAAACGAAATATAAATAAATACTTTAATAATTTGTCAGAAAATATAAAATGATGATATATAATTATAGAAATTATAGTTTTAATGAACTATTTCTTTCTTACTCATTTTATTTGCAGATTATTATTTCTCTAATCCAAATACCCAAAATCGTTTTGTGCCATCCTCCTCCCAATTTCAAAATACACGAACTTTTGGCCGAGGCAGTTTACCAACAGCGCCAGGCAGTCCCGGCTCGTATCAAGAGCAGATTTTATTTATAGGCAATGAAAGCAAGCAGCCGCAAAGTCAGGCCTTAACATCGGCTGCCTATACGCCGTTTGGACAACAACAATATACAGTAAGTTTAATAAAATTTATATAGATAAATATCTAGTCATCTTTTAATTTAAAAAATCAAAAAACGAAAAATGAAACCTCCAATAATTTCAACACATGTACTCGTAATTGAACCCAGTCAGGTAGCAAGCCTGACTGAAAGCAAGAAAAGAAATGAAAACAAACAAAAAAAATGTAACTGCTACATTTGGTCAAGTGAAAGTTAAATAGCAATTATTAAGTCATACATTCATGTAAAAATTAATTTCTAAAAAAACTCCATACGGTTAAACTCAACTTGAATAGTATAAAATTGAAGCAATTGTAAATTCAGGCAATCTACCATTTTGATTGAATATTTTTGAGCGTGACTTAAGTGTATTTATTTTATGCCATAAATATCCAGCCAGCCAGCCCTATTAATTATATACGATTACAGATAAGTACATACATTCATAAATATTTTAAGCGAAAACGCATAACAACACACAAATACTTTATATATGACGACAGCAGGGAAGTTAAACAAAAATATTTGAAGAAAATATTGTCATAGCTGATTGCTTGTTAGCATTTTATTAAGGCAAACATTTAATTTATTAAAAAAAGTTCGTTGCTTAAGTCTTTTGTTTTTAACGAAAGAAAAAGTTTCTTTCTTAAGTCTTTTATAAACAAATTATAAAATTTCTCATTACTAAATTAAATTTAGACACTCAAAGTTTACTTTGCAAAGTCTTCAGTTTGTAGGAGTGAAGGGAAAATAAAATGGCAGCTACTTTCCTTTCCCTTCTCTCCAACAAACTCAAGAAATTGCATAGTAAACCTTGCGTATGTACTCGGCATAATAAATAAAGACTTCATGACAGCAGCGAAGTTAAGCAGAAATATCTTAAGAATATATTAAGTTGACTTGAAATCTCATGACAGATTGCTTGTTACTCTGAGTACACGTCTGCCATTTCTTGTGTTGTCATTTTGTTGTGTCATTGTAAAAATGTGCGCAACGCCATTCACATTATGTTTTTTTAATATGTAAAGCAATGTCACACAACGAAAAATATGGGAAATGAAAAACGTTGCCGCTAGTACACACCATTGCGATGTCACAAAATGCCATAGTGTGTACTCGGCATTAGTTCCTAAGAGAGTATCAAAAATTAAATTTTATTAAGGCGAACAATTTCTTTTTTATATATAAAAAAGTTCCTTGCTTAAGTCTTTTGTTTTTAGCAAAAGAAAATGTTCGCTTATATCCGGGAATTATATAATTTTTTTTGCTTTTTTTTTTTAATAAAATCTCGTTGCTATATTTAAAGAACAGTTATTGGTAGAACTAGGCAATTCCTCGCTATAGCTAAAACATTATACTTGTATTTAGGAAAATTTATTACATGCCTAAATCAAAAAGCGCAGTAATTTTTTCATACTCGTATCTTTATATCATCTTACGACCTTCATTTAAGTTGCTTGTTATAACAATTTATTACTTTTGATTTTTATTTTCCACCACAAAAGTTCAATGCTCATGTCACTTTCATTAAATATTATTATCTCCATTTTTTCTATTATTACATTTATTGTGTTTTCTTTTTTTTTTATTTAATGAAATTTTATTACCTGAATTTCAGTTTTAATGGCTCTATTATTGTCTGAATCACAGACGTTGAGGATTTGTTTTTTTTTTTGCTATTTTTGCTTTGCAAAGTGCAAGTAAAAGTGAAAATTTAAATAAACAACAAGAAAAGATAAGACTAAAGATATGAAAATACAAAGAAAATTAAAATTATTTAAAGCAAAAAAAAAAAAACAAAAAAAAAGAAAAAAACAGAAGAAAAAAGAAATAGGGATGTATAACAAGGTCACAATAGACTGTGTCCAGTGTTGCCAGAAAATTATGACGGGGGAATGCTAAGTCGGTTCAAAGTTTCTGCTAGAATGTTCCACAAAAAAAAAAAAAAAATTAAATGCTTTGCTTTGTTAAATTTACATATTTTTTAAAAACTTGAATGCTTTTTTACGCAAGAATATGCTAAATCCAGGGACCGAAAATTATTATTAATTATTCTTGAATTTTTTAAAGAAAAAAATTATCAAGTACAAGAAAACATCCTACAACGTAGCCAATCACGCCATTTTAGTTGTTTTCAACTAAATTTTTCAAAACTCGAATGGTTTTAAAGTTTAGATTTTTATTTTTTAAGCTGAAAGAATTTTTATTTTTGATTTTTATATTTTTGAGCAGAAATAATTGTTATTTTTTTATTTCTATTTTTTCGAGCAGATATCATTGTTATTTTCTGCTTTTTATTTTTTCGAGCATGAATAAAAATCAATTTCTGACTTCTAATTTTTCTAGCAGAATTGGAAGTCATATTATGGTAAAATATATATATGTACGAGTATGTATGTTTGCATATGCATATGTATGCACAACACTACTACGATGAGATCAATTTGTGGGGATTCCACTATTTTTTTCCCTTAACAAATACCGAAAATGTCTTTTCATAAAAGTGATAAAACTAGTGCAACTATGTTTTTTTCGGCTGCGGAATCTCAGAAATTGATTTTTATTTCTGCTCGAAAAAATAAAAATCAGAAAATAATTTTTATTTCTCGCAGAAAAAATATAAAACAGAAAATAATAATTATTTTTGCTCGAAAAAATAGAAATCAGAAAATAATAATTATTTTTGTTGGAGAAATCAGTTTCTAAAAAAATAAAAATCATAAAATAACAGTTATTACTGCAAAAAAAAAAACAAAAATTAAAAAACACAACTGTTATCTTCTGACTTTTATTATAAAATTAATAACAGTTACGGTCCCTGGCTAAATCTAGCCGTGAAAATGCTAAAATGGCTACAATGATTGTGTCAAATGTTATTTTCTTATATTACTCTCGCATGTATGTATGTGTATATATGTATGTATGTGTATTTATATGGGTTTAAAAAAATCATTAATAGTTTTAAGATAGAGAGTGAGAGAGAGCTAGTGAGAGTAACGAGTGAGCCGTTATTCAATAATCGATTAAAAGATTTGTTGTTGTGCATTTTTTTTTGTATATTGAGTTGACTTTGATAAAATTAATATTTTTTTTAGCTGTGTCATGTTTCAGAAAGTTTGTAAATTAACAGTAATTAATAAAAGGGTTTTAAAAATTATTATAACATTAATAAATATAAATAACTATTTTATTAATGGTGATGAATTTTTTAAAGCCAAACATTGTAAAGTTAGACACTTCAATAACAAATTGTTATTTGAAAATATATGTATGTATGTATGTATGTACGTATGTATGTACATTTAATATAAAAAAGTTGAAGCATGCAAAGTCATGAATCAAATAATTAAAATTGTGTGTTGCCCAGATCTTTTAGTTTTGTTGCTATCACTCAGCTGTTTGCTGACAGAGAACTTTGTGTTTTGTGTCAATAGCAAAACAATAATATTTTACATCAATAGTGAAAAATATAAATAAAAATAGATTAAGGGCCAATTTCACAAATTCTATCAAAATAACAATTTATATTTAAAAGTTGTTTTTCATATATTTTATTTTTATTTTTTCAATGAAAAATAACTTTTAAATATGAATTGTTATATAAATAAAATTGGTAAAATGGGCTCTAAAAATGAAGTGCCCAGTGCAAAATTGCAATAATAATAATTATAATAATAATAAGACAGTGCACAATAATTTTTTTACTTTCCGTCAGATCTTAGTTTATAAAAGTAATGGAAAAGTTTTTATGGCTGCTTAATTTTTTTATTGCAGGCAAAATAAATGGAGTTTAAAATATTGTTTGTTATTGTTATTGTCTTCAGTATGTAAAACTAATAATAATGAAAAACTTTTTATACATCCCACAAAATCCTAATTTTAACTAACTTTTTAAGTTGCAATAATAGCATTTATTCTAATTATAAATTTGCATTTCCAGAATACACGCAACAATGACTATTATGACATTTCGCCACGACCTTTTGGCGTGGCTGGTACAGCTACAGGCTCGGCCTCTGTCAACACTTACACACGCTCCAAATCGTTTAAGCCCAGCAGCAGTTTTACAGCAAACAGCGGCTTCGTGCCACAACGCACCAATGTGCCACACCAACAGACACAATTTATACAACATTTTAATGAACCAACAACAACGGTAAGTCATACAAAATTAACCTATGAAATTAATTGCTGACTAACCTTGCCAGGAATTTGTAATGCAAAGACATAATCATACAATAATAGTTAATGAAGGAAATGCACAAGTATGTAAAACTTTCAGCAAGATAACGCCCGTATTTTTTTCTTCTTTCCTACCTACGAGTATGTTAGTTGAACTTAATTTTTTGCAATATAAAAATAAGATAAAGAAAATAACAAGAGACAGAAAGTCATCAATTTGTTGTTTGAGTGTTACAATACATGACAGTTGCTGTAATATTTTGCGATGTATGAAATTTGCAAGTTTTGTTTTACAATGTCACTCCCAGCAGTGCTGAAGTATTCATGGCTACACCTAACCCTAGAGAGGCGCCATAAGAGCGATCCTTTCGTTACTGAATTACAATATTTCATTGATTACAAATTTATTATATATTTGCTTTTTAATATTCATAAGCTAAAGTTCTCGTAAGCTTTTGCTTATTGTCTTTGCTTAGTGGAAGCCGAAAAAAGTTTGAGATTAACTATTAAAGGTATCGAGGGATAGCTGAAGTTTTTATATGAACATTTTAAGATAATATTTTATCTAACTTAAAAATTACAACATAATTTAGATGTATGTATGTCTGTATGTCTGTATGTCTATCTAATAGACTTAATTGTGTGAAGTATTAGAAATACATGAAATTTATATGAATTACAAATAAAGTAAACTGCTCTAGAAAAATAAATTTTTTTTACAAATAGCAAACCGAAAACAATAAAAAATGTATTGAAACCACTAATTAAATGTACCAAAAACCAAGCCAAAGTTGAACAAAAGCCACATCAACAACCAATGAAAAGAGCAAAAAAAAAAAAAACTTTTTTCTGGTAAAACACAATAAATGCGAATACAAATATATAGAGTAAAATGTTAATGACTCCAACACCACCACCACCACCACCACCGACCGCTACTCTGCTCTAAGAAATAAAGAAACAAAAAATCAGTATTCGTGGTATATAAAAAAGTACCAACATTATTAAGGTACTCGTACTTTACGTGGGAACGCTTTATTTCATAATATTGCCACAATTGTTTTATATCATTGCTGTACTTGCTGCTGCTGCTGTTGTTGTTGTTGCTACTTGTGCCTAATTATTTGTAAACAAAAAAATTGGTTTCAGAGTTAAGAATTTTGAAATTTTTTTTTAATGCAAAGTGTATAAAAAAGCAATAGATTTATTACAAAATTAATGGCAAAATTTTATTGTATTTCCATTTAAGTTTCCTCTAAAAAACACAAATTTTTTACACTTATTAATTTATTTATTTATTAGTATTTTTATGTTGTCTCAAAAATCTGGATCTAAGGAATAATAAATTAATTTATGTATACAAAACTTTAAAAAAAGGCATAAATATTTTACAACAACAAAGGAACTGTGCAGTGGACGCCGCTGGCGACCTAAAGGCAAATACTTACATATGTGAATATAAATATAGTTCGAATGAAATCTGTAGAAAAAAAAAATAAATAAAAACAGTTAAATGAATATTATTGCAACAAAATATACTCGCGTCAAAATTATTCGAATAAAAATGTTTTAAGTAAAAGTCATTGAAATAAAAGATGTTAAAATAAAACTTATTCGAATAAAATCATTGTTATTTAAATGAAAGTTATTCGAATAAAAACTTTTCGGATCAAAATTATTCGAATAACATGTGCTCAAATAAAAATGTTTAAGTAGAAAATATTAAAATAAAAGATGTTAAAAAATTTATTCGAATACCAATTATTCGATTTAAAATTCTTCGGATACATACATATTTGAACGATAATTTTCTGAATTATTCAAATGAAAATTGTTGAAATAAAATTTGTTCGAATACATATTACGAAATCAAAAATGTTTAAATAAAAATTATTCGCGTACAAATTTTTCGAATAAAAACTATGTATTGGATGTAAAAATATTCGATCAAAAGTTATAAAAATATGGTTCTAATGAAACTGATCGAAAAAATTAAGGAATAATGGATTAAAAATGAGAACCATTCAAATACGATCTATTCGGATAAATTTTTCGACTAACATGAGTTCGAATAAAAATGTTTGAGTAAAACTTATTAAAACAATAAATTTTATAATACAAATATTTCGAGTACAAAAAATTCGAATAAAAATAATTCTAACATATTTTATTAGAACTAAAAATATCTGGTTTGAACTTTGAACAATTATTACAAAAAAATGTTGATTTGGAATATAATCGTTATTTTTTATAAAAATTTCTCGAGTTAAAATCATTGACCAGCAAATAAATTTCACTTATAACTAGTATAATTATGACAATATGTCGAATAATAAATCTCTTGAATATATAGAATAAAAATAATTAGATTAAAAATATTCAAATAAAATTATTCGTGAGAAAACTGTTCGAATAAAACTTATTCGAATAAAACTTGTTAGACCAAAAGCTCTTCGCATAAAAATTGCTCGAAACAAAATCATTGAAATAAAAATTATTCGAAAAAAATTTAAAAAGTAATAAAAAAAGTTATTCGAATAAAAATTATTCGAGTGAAATTTTTGAATGAAACTTATTGGAACAAAAATTTTTTCAATCAAAATTATTGGAATTTCTCGCAGAGAAATTATTCGAATAAAAATCAAATATATGATTCGAACGATATATATATTACATTCTGAGCAGCAGCTTTTTAAAAAGCAAAAATAATTGATCAAGGTACATATATGTATGTATGTATGTGGCAAATTATTTAGTCGTGTAAACTTTATGTTAACAATTATATTGTTAATTTAATTTGTAAGTTTTAAAGTTTAAATTATTTTTGCAATTCTGTAGTTATTGATCCCACCAAAATTGTACTGAATGCCTTCATTTTGGATTTTGTTCGAATATGAGTAGAGATAACAAATGAAGTTGTTGTTAACAACATTAACTTCGGCGTATTTATTTAATTAAATGTTTATATTGTTGCACTACAGAAATCTCATACCTGCGAGTACATTATGCTCTAATTTTAGTGCAAAAAAAGAGCGCTTTAAAAGAGACTGGTCTGTGGTCTGTGCTGTATGGCTTGGTTTACTTTTTTAAATGTAACAAAGGCAAATCTAAAAACAACTTACTTATCTTGTTCAGTTAAGTTTTTAAATTATGTTGGCTGATATATTTCTGGTTGTTATTTTTTTTACTTACTTTTCTTTAATCTTTTTATATCACGATGCTTTAAAGCTGCTGTTATGCAATTTTGATAGTTTTATGATGCTTAAAAGTATTTTTGTTTATTATTTTTCTTCTATTTCCTTTAATCAAAGCTTCGTTTGCGCTTTAGATTATTTTACTTTCATTTTCCAAATTTTCATTTCGTTTGATATACATTTTATTGCCTTGCAAGCAATTTAAAGAAATAATAGAAAACTATTTTTTTATTATTTTTTTAATTTTTCTCATATTGATTTTTTCCTTTTAAATCCAATGATAATGAATTGCTTATATATTGATTTCTGTAGCAAAACTTTGGCTGTTCGGCCGGAGGCAGGTGTCTGCAGTGGCTAATAAAAAAGACGTGCTTTTAGTTTTTTGTTTGTATTTTTCTTTAGGAATTGCTTATTTTTTTAGCTGTGACTTATATTACCAAAAAAGGGCAACTAAATTAACAATAATTCAACAGAAGTAATAATTTAGAACGGAAAATTATATGTTTATATTTGTTGCAATGTGTAATTGTTTGATAATAATAAAAATCAGCTGGTTTAACTGGCGTTAAGACCAAGTCGATTACAGATTATCAAGGGGAGACCACCTGGTATGAGGTCTTGATTTGCAATTCTGCATATTCGCCTTGTATATTTGTTAGTGTAAAATGTCGTCTGACATTTTGCTTTGATTTGAAGCAAGAGAAATTAACAGCTGATCGCCAAGGCGAATCCATACTAAATGGTCGCAAGGGATCAGGTGACTATTTTCGCCGCTTGTAATTTGAATATACGTTGGCAGTCAAAACACATTTTTCAGTACATTTTTTCACACTTAAAGTGTAAATTTCTCAAAGCGAATTGGGCTGAATATACCTTGTATTAATATGAATCGATATCACATGGTGTCAGTTCGCCTTTACAGATTATATAAAATTCTTAAGTCAACCAAAGCAGCTGATTGTAGTTTAAATGTCAATTTACATGTAACTAACACCAGAGCGTCAATAAAGAAAAAGAACCAAGTTCTTGCTGTTGTTGCAATTAAAGAGTAACTAAATTTAATGCAGAGATATTTAAATTATTTTATATTTTTATTATATGTATATATTTTTCTATACTTCTAGGTGGACAAATCTTCATCGCCAAACCGCTTGTCGGCTTCAACAGGATTTGGAAATACAGCAGCTAGACCTTTTGGCAATGGTGGCTTCTCGCCCCACTCAAATCGCAATCGCCCACCAGCAAATAACTACAATTCTGATGCTCCCGTTGGACCGCAAATATCCCAACAAGTTCCTTTTCGCAATAGCAGAAATCGCTTTCAACCCAGTTCTGCCACCACCAGCACAACTTCAACTTCAACCACAACTACGGACTCGCCCTCCTCCAGCAGTCGTAAGTACAATCGATATGGTGGCCGCACCCAAAATCTATCAAGTGGCTTTAGAGCCTCGACTCATAGCAGCACTCAGGTCAATAATCCTGAATCCAGTAGAACGCACGCCAAAACAAGCCAACGCAGGCCAACTTTTATAAGCCGTGAGATAAACGTGCCCCCACAAGCGACTAGAGCACAAAAGAATTATCAATTAAAACAAGGTAGAGTAAAGGTGCCTCTTAAGGAAAAATTATTAAGGCAACAAACATCTGCCTCTTCTGGCCCCTTCAGGCCTTCACCGCCTTTTGTCACACCAAAAGAAAGTGACAGTTTAAGTGACGAGTACGATGAAACAGATGAAACAGAGGATAACAAATTAAACACAAACGTAGTGAAGGAACTGCCTTTGGAAAAACTTCAATTGCAAGAGGCAGAAGTAAGACCATCACCTTTAGATAGTACAGCTGCATCAACGAGAATAACACCCAACAATTTAGCAACTGAAACCAGTGGCGCCAATGGTTCGCAGAGTGAAGAAATGCAGAAACTAGATGATAATGACGCCGAAGGAGGTGAAAATTACTCCGATGAGTATTCTCAAGAGGAAAATCAAGATTCAGGAAACATTAGCAAGGAAGTGAGTTCAGAAAGTACAACAGCAGAAACCGTACACAGCACCGAAGGACAGCATTTAGCGGAAAATGAAGTTAAGACCGCTGAACCAGTAGCAGAAACTACTACTACGAAGCAGTATGAGCCACAAATAATAACCACCACTGAAGCCCAACCTGCAGTGCCAGAGGCCACGGCTTTACTAAGAGCCACCGAAGCATCAGGCGACAAAGAAAATCATCATAATGAAGAGGAGTCCAGTGCGGATTATGATGAAGAAGACTATGAAGAGGAAAGTGGTGATGAGGAGAGCGGCGATGATGTGGAAAATGAGGAAGATGTGGAAGAGGATGAAGATGCGGAAGAGGAAGATGGGGAAGTGGATGAAGAGGACCATGAGCAGGAACATGAAGGTTCAGCCCAAGATTTGAAAAATGTTGAAGATAATCTCTCCACAACTACTTTAGAGCCTACTTCTCTGATTTTGGATCGTGAGGTCATATCGGTTGTTACCACCAAAAGTGTGGTTAATGGCTCCACCGCCTTTCCCTCTCCAGTAACGCCACGTTCTACAACCTCATCGTTGGAAGAAGAGGCGATATTTACCGACGCTAAAGTATCACCTGCTGCTGAGGATGCTTCAGCAGAAATTGATGTGGCCACTACGCCCTCTCCGAAATCTGTAAGTGAAGAGGTCACTAGCAATACCACCGAGGGGTATGTGGTCTTAGCTTCCATACAAACCAGTAGAAGTACTAACGGTGCCCGGTTTTTACCATTCCCCGCCATACAGCAAGAAGAGTCTAAGAAGTCTTTATCAGAACTCGAAAGTCATGCAAAGGAAAAAGAAAACAAAAGTCAGCAAGTCTCTGCAGCTGAAAAAACTAATGAAAGCGGTGAAGTGGAATCTACTACTGCAGTTGCAACAGAATCATCTTCAGAAAATACCACCACTCAGTCTTCTTCATCTACTGAAAGTATTATAGACAAATTAGATAGAGTACAATCGGAGTTATCCAGTGGTTTATTGGCAGGCAAATATCCCCTTATCAGCCAAATGGGCTTATCAACACCCTCCACTACCTCCACTTCAGGTAATAGATTTGCTCCTAATATACGCAAGTTCCAACCAAAATCTACTGCTGCTCCCAGGGTGAAGGGGCATAATTTTGATGAACCCTCAGCGGCCAAAGTTAAGGTTCATCACATAGAAGAAACGGAAATGGACGAGTTGGCCAGTTTTCTGCCTGAAGGTTTCAAAAGGCCTGCCTTCAAAAATCGCAAGATAACCAGCACTACTTCCACCACCAGCACCACCACCACCAAGAGGCCCCATCATCATGAATTTGAATTCAAAAAGCCCTTGAGAAATTCCACTATAGGTCGCTCCTTTAAAAATAATCCCCTAGTACAAGATGTATCTCAAGCTGGCTTATTGCCCAAGGGCTACAAACTCTCTACGACAAGCGAAAATCCCAAGAACGATTTACACGATATCTTAAGCAAAATCAAGTTTGATGATAACCTAGATAAATTGCTGCCCAAGGATTATAAAGATAAGGCCACTACGGCTAAACCTGCGGTGACTTTGGTAAACGATATATCCAAATTTTTACCACCAGGTTACAAATTAACCAGCACAACTGCAACGCCTCCTGAAAAGGAAGAGAAAAAAGGAAATGGAAAACAAACTTTGGCCGGCGTTACAGTGGCTGAAGCCGACGATATTACCAAGTTTTTGCCACCGGGTTATAAATTGAGAACTACTAGAAAGCCCTTGCCAAAGAATGAACCAGAAACTATTGATATTGCGCAACTATTGCCTAAGGGTTATAAGCCTTCGGAGGATGATACGTTTAAAAAGCCCGAGGATATTTTGAAGAAAATTGAATTTAAAGAAGTGGCTTCTTTGCTGCCGCCTGGCTTTAAACTAAATAGCAGTGATGAGTCTGAACCACAGCATCCCGTACATCCCGCTTCTACCAGCTCTACGTCTACCACAACTACCACAACCCCAAGTCCTAACGCAGAAGCCAACAGCAATAACTCTTCCAGTTCAAGTGCAGGTGTTAAAGGTTTAGTATTCCCCAAAGGTATACATAAGCGCTTAGGAGCCCACCGCTTGACTACACCACGAACTATGGAGTCAGAAGAAAATATTGCCGGTTCACCACCCGTAGTTGTTAGAAAGGGTCCACCTACCAGAGCTACCACCGAATTCACTGGCTGGCCTACACCTTCTACCACACCCATTTCCATAGAGAAACTATTGGAGCAGGCCAAGGCAGCTACAATTAACTTCGAAGATTTGCTTTTGTCTTCCTCCAGCTCCACTAGCACCACCACTACCACTACAACCACTACCACCACTACGCCCAGGCCAACTAAACCAGGCTTCTGCACAGCCGACTGTGATCTGGCCGCTACCATTAAGATTGTAAATGGTGTATCCTGGAAACCGGAGTTACTAGATCATAACACAGCCGAATGGAAAAATTTGGCCAGAGAAGTAGAGGCACAAGTAAGTAAAACTATCATCATATACTCGTAAATATAAAATTTTTAGTAACTATTTTCTTTTACTTTATAAAGTTAAATGAAGTCTACTCCTCCGCCCCACAACTGAGCAAATGGTACAAGAAAATACGCATTGATAGCTTCAGCAAAGGCAGTGTTTTAGTAGACTATTATGTGGAGTTGGCCAATATAACGAAAGATATTAATACGTTGGAAATAAAGAAACTATTTCATCAAGCTTTGAAGCCTCAGCCAATACTGCCGCACAAACCGGAAACAGAAAACGAAACGGATGCAGATGAGGGCGAGCAGAGCAGTTATCAAGAAATCAAAGAGGAAAAGCTAGTCAAAGAAACTTTCTTAATGGGTAAATATGCTATAGATCCAGTAGCGACAGACTTTTCAGGTAAATAGTCGGAAAATGTAAAACAAAAGAAAACTTTTTATAGTAAAATTCAAATAAATTTTTTATTCACAAAAAAGTCATACCAAAGTCACTGACGCCTAATGTGGAGTTCGCCGAAGAGGATTTATTAATACCCCAATGGGCCATAGTGGTCATAGTCATAGGTGTGGGTTCCCTGGTGTTTGTGGTTATATTTGGTATAACAGTGGTATGTTATTGTTTTTGAGAATATGAGTGAAAACAGTTTCGCCACGATAATTTAAAAAAATAATGGCAAAGAGAGTCTCAATGAAACTGTTTTCTCTATAAATAAAAGACAATTTTGGAGGTTTTACATATTTAATTGCAATTTTTTAGTTACTCAATCGCCAGAATCGTGCTAAGAAGACACCCGTACCATTGACCAATGATATGCTAAATGAACTTAAAATTAATCACATGGGCGGTGTGGAGAATTATGGTGTGGATGATTTCTACAATATAGATGATGCCTGGAACGATACAAAGCAACCCATTAAGCCAAAGGTAGGATTGAAAAGACTTAACTTTCGGTTCAAAAACAATACCTCAAAAGCTCACTCCCATGCTGATGAAGAGAGGGAGAAAAAGAATGGGGGAGACAACAAGAAAGTGTGGACATTTTTTTAAAACTATATAAAATTAAAATCACTTATCATTTTTCTTTCTAACATTCTACAGCGTTTTACCAACTCCATACATGACGGCGGCGGCGCTGGTTCCAATATATACGACAGTTGGCGTTCAACACGTCAACATGGAGACTACTATTATGACTCGCAAAATAATTTTTCCTCACAAAAGGGTGACTCGCTGCAGAGATCGCTCAAGCACCATCCACATTCCCAGTACTCCAATCACTCTCAGCACCAACAGTCACTGTATGGTGGTCATCAATATCCAGATGCCTTTGCGGACTCCCATCAAATGTATACGTACAATAATCAAACGAACGGCAGATCGTCACGTTATCAACGTGATTATGATCCCGATTTTTAGCTTAAGAAAATTTAGTTTAACTTACAAAGTGTACATAAAGTCCCTTAAATCTTCTTTACATTATTTAATCAGCTGTCGTTTCTTAAGCCAGCTGCTTAAAATCACATTTATGTCTCTTAACTATTTTTCTTAATTTCAATTAATTATTTTACGGCTTAGCTATTAAGTTTATACTTTCGAACTAATGATGCTCTCTAACTTTTAATTTACTTTATATTTATTGTATTTTTTTCTATCGGTCCTGTTCTGTAAATCGAAACTTTTCCGAAACTAACTCCGAAAATGGAAATATTTTTTAGATTTTTAAATTTTTTTTTATTATATAGATTCTCAAATATCATATCTGAAAGAAAATTATCGTGTATGATTTTAAACACGTCTGCAGGACCATTGTTAATTTTTTGAAAACGAGAAATTTACTCGGATTCGGTTTACAGAACATGGCCGTATAGTTGTGTTACATGTGATTAGATTTTTTTTTAATTGTGTGCCTAAAAATTATAATTTTTTAAATTATTGTTTTGGGAATTTTTTCTTGTTTTTCAGTTAATTATAAAATAAAAAATCTTATTTCGTTCAGGAAATGGAATAAAGCAAGGCATATTCACTAGGTAGTAGCATAGACGCAGCTGAGCAATTTTTTTTCAAATTAAAGTTGACCGGAAACTTCAAAAAATGTTTACCAAAAAAAAAAAAATAAAAAAATTTTATAAAAATTTCAACATGAAAAATATTTTATTAAAAAAATTCTCTGTAAACAAATTTAAAAATATGAAAATAGTATTAAAAAATTGTGAAAAATTCTTAAGGTTACAAATTTTGTTAGTGGTAGCCTTCTTTTTTTTTTCTTTTTTTTCTAATTATTCAGTTACTCCACCTGCCAAAAGGGCGGATGTAGAATTATTTGGCCAGTTCTGAGAACTATTACGCCGCCTTTATGTGAATAATTTTTATTTTGTTAAACAAATTCTATTTTAGACATTTTAATATTACCTGGAAATGAATGTGCTTTGGCATAAAGCTTTCTTTTCTATTTATTTAGTTGTCAAAAGTCCAAATGAAATATTCAAGAAATCAGTCAATTTCTTAGTTTGTAATACTCGTAGTTTGTAATAAATAATTGTAGTTTTAATTTTAATTAATATTGTAACAAAGAAACAAGGTAGTTATTAGCTTGATTTTTTTTATAGTAATATTAATAAAAGACTCTTACTTAAATTAAATGAAAAATATGAAATCTTAAAAAAATACAAAATTTACAACTACATATGTATTGTATAAAAAGCGGCAAAGCTTTTCTAATTAATATCACTGTAATATTTGCATATTTAATTTCTAAATTAAAATCGAATTGTTAAAAAAAAAACAGATGGCGTAATGAAGCATATCAACACTTTGGCCTTACTAAGTGGCTATACCAGCTTGCAGCTTAAGATAACAAGTGTTGCGGAGCTGATATTTGGTATTAAAAAGTTAAAAAAGAAAGACATATTTTCAAGTGGCATTTCAAAAATATCAGGGCCATGGTGAAAAAGTCTTAAACACACTGCGTTATCTTACATTTATTTACAGCAGAATCATAAAGGTTGTTATCTGTATGGCAAATAAAAAGTAATTGTCCACGATAAATAACTATTCAAGTCATGGTGAGATAAACCAAGTTAAAAAAGCGCTTAGTCGTGTTGGGTTCAAAAGCTCACATTGAAAGCATTGCCAGTTTGAATTAATTTATATACAAGTGTGTTTGAATTGCCAAATAAAATGCTGGGTAAATGGTACAATTTAAATTTTTGTTTTTTCCGTTAATTCGTTTTATGAAAATTATGTAGTCTATAAAATATGAAAAAAAGAACTAAAACTTAATAGACGGTGAAATAATGATACTTTGCGATATAAATTTGTATGTTGCTGAATTAGTCAGGACAGAAATTCATAGTAATATAATATTAAAAATTATACATACTCTTTATTAAGTAGGTATTCTTTGGATAATAAACTTCACTAGAATCTCTTCATTGGCTTAAATATTATGTGCATTTGAATATATTGCTTAAATAAAATATTACATCATTAAAATATGTATACCAAAAAAAAAAAGAAAAAAAAGTTTAACGAAAAATTAGTTCAGTGGCATACTTGAAAATGGGATATACTTATAATTTGTATATTCCCAAACAACATGCCTAAAATAAAAAGTTTCTCTTATTGAGGGTTCAAACGGACTCTTTTAAATAATTATAACAATACATACTAAAAAATTTCGGAAAGTAAAACAATTATAGTAATATTCCTATTCTCTTTTTTAATTTTTAAAATATGCACAATGAGTTTTTAATTGTTATACATTTTTTGCTCCCAATAAAATGTGCTCCCAAGTGTATAAAAATCTTGTTTTCAAGTAATAAAAACTTTACTTAAAACACAGAAAAAACGACAGAACTTAAATAGTTGTAATCAGAAGAGGCACAATTGAAAAAGTTAAAAAAAATAAATTAATTAAAAATCTTATAACAAACAAGTCTCATAAAGTCGCAACAAAAAAAAAATGCAATCAAAACTAAAGTTTGGTTATTGCAATATGAAAAACAATTGACAAATTATATAAATTTACACACTGATTGCTGACAATGTAATAAGACAAGAGCCAATGGCAGCAGTAAAAACTGGAAAATATATACATATGTATGTATAATGTCAAAAGCGAGAAATGAAAAGCAAATAAAACTATCTGGGTCTATTCTTATAAAAGGCAAGAGAGAGTGAGAAAACTAAAAAGGAAACGGAAACCGTAAGTAATACAAACCAAGTAGCAGTTTCCCTAAAAAATTCTCAAAAAAATATTTTAATTAGCAATTTAACTCATTACTTTGTCATCCGTATCTTTGCTCGGTATGTATGTACATATGTATGTGCACATGTACTTATTTACTTAGGCTCCATTTTTTATGTTTAGTAATTCACCTAATTTATATTCTTACCCGGCTTTTCTTAATTAATTATAACACTTTCTAGCCTCATCAATGTTTTCCCGTCCTCTGGCAACCCTATTCTTTGCTCCTCTTCCTTTTGTTAGTTTAATTCCAGTATTCTCCCAGAACGCACGTGCTAAGTGACACGCGCATATTAAAATTAAAATTAATTATGTTTAAAGTGAAGTTTATGTAAAATAAAGTGTATTAAATTGTTAAGCAGTGTTTAAAGTTCATAAGTGTGTAAAAATATTATTGCAAAGTGTTAAAAACAATACAGAAAAAGTGCCGAAACATTAAGAAAAATTGCTTGGCAAATACATATGTATGTTTGTATGTATTTATGTAAAAGCAAAAGCAAAATTAATCAATCATTTTAAGATGGCTGCACTTGTTATTGTTGTTGTGTAGTGCTCTTTTTGTTATTTGAGTAATAGTTCTTGTCCTGACTAAGCGCATAAGGTGGATTTTATCATAGCAGTGTCAATGATGGTGAATTAGTCTAGCAAATATAGAGGTGGGATGGTATGTTTTATTAGAAGGCGAAAATGGTGGAATTATGAGGTGGTATTAGCAATATACATATGTACGAACATACAGAAGTAAAATATAAATTTTAATAGTAAAAAATGCCAAAGTAAAAATTAAAGATGTTAGTGAAATGTTGCTAATAATACTTCCAATAGTTAAATAATAGCATAAAAGGAGGTGCGATAATATAGGTTTTTTGCAGTTAGAAATCATAAATAGGAAGATATGTAGTAGAAGTTCTAAAGTGCTTTGGCATTCTGTTAATTGCAATTGAAACAAGTTATCAGGTATTTTATTTAAATTAAATTGTGTTGTGCATAAATACATATGTAAGTTAAGTAATAATTTTAGTAACGGACAGTTTTATTTACTTATTATTATTATTCAAAAACAAAATGAGAACTTTCAATGCTTCAACATAAGTTTGATGAAAAGGAATTTATCAAGTTCAAAGTATCAAGGAAATTACACGTTTCAACATTCAAATTTAAGTTCCTGGAGATATATACATATACATAAACATATATAAAAGGTGAGTGAATTAT
Organism: Nowickia ferox; assembly: GCA_936439885.1. Lineage (NCBI taxonomy): Eukaryota > Metazoa > Arthropoda > Insecta > Diptera > Tachinidae > Nowickia > Nowickia ferox. The sequence continues at coordinate 7,650,041 of OW387027.1, read as the reverse complement.
TTGTTAATTATTATTACAATATATTTTTTCTTAAAAGAAAACGAAGCATTGCTTAACATTTACTATGCAGATGTAACAAATTTTATTTATTTTTTGGTTTGTTTTTGAGGCTTTGAAACTTTGCAATAAAAAACCAATTTTGTGCAGAAAAAATTTTAATTTGGAAAATATTTAAATAACATCTTATCAACAAATTATACATTCTGTATTTTTCGAAACAACTTTAAAATGCAGTTTAGTGGGATGAATTTGAGGGATACATTTGCTAAGAAAAATAAAAATTACCAACTCGTACATTAATTTAATTTGGTTTTATTAGTCATGTGGTCTCAGAGTGTGAATAAAATTGTTATTCGAATAATCGAATAAAATATTTCAAGGCAAAGTTTTTTTTTGGTAAAGTCGACTAAAAAATATTTAATGAGATAATCAAGCTTATCATGAATAAAATTTCACATAGAAATTTCCGAACGTATCAAAAAACTTCATAAGATTGCGAAATATTTTGAAAATTTATGAAGAAAATTATTCACAAGGATTTGTCTGTTGGAAAAAGATTAAATATGTAAGTTTTTAATTTTATTGGAATTGATGATACGAAACGAAAATCCAGGTGAACCAAAAATTTTATTCGGAAATTTTCACATGTGTAATTCATGATAAGGCTGAATATGTTAATATTTTTAAGCGATGTAATCTAATAAAATTTTTTATTGGAAAGTTCTGTTAAAATAATCGAATATAATAGATACTTTATTCATGTATAACATACTATTTCGATTCCGAATATTTAATGAGATAATAAGTTAATAATTTTAAGTGGAGTAATCGAATAAAATTTTTATTCAATTTCGAATTAAATTCTTGATTCGTGTACAAAATTTTATTTAGATCTTTAAGTTTTAATACGCGAATTCTCTGGCACTCGAGATCTAACGAAAATTTGTCTAATTTTTTCTAATAAAAAATAGTTGTTTTCAATTTTTAAGAAATTTATTATTAATTTCATTTGTTTCAAAATTTTGTTAGATTTTTCGAATATATTAAATTATTTCTTAGTTTTAGTAACCAAACCGAATAAAATTATTTTTTGTCCAAAACTCACATAAATGATTTTATTCGCTTAAAATTTTTGTAAGCAACCATATTAATGGCTCAAACGGACTCGAAACTTTCGGAAAACGAAACAATTATAATACTATGTACATATTACTATTCTACCACCTCTATTAAATAGAAACTTATAAATCTTTTTTAATTGTTAAAAAATGCACTATGAGTTTCTAATTATTATGCTTATTTTCTTTTCTCAATAAAATGTGCTCCCAAGTGTATAAAAACTTATTTTCAAGTTATAAAAAGTTTACTTAAGAAACAGAAAAACGAAAGAACTTAAATAGTTGTAACCATAAGAAAAAAGTGCAAGAAATAAACAAAATTAATTTAAAATCTTATTACAAACAAGTCTCATAAAGTCCCAACTTTGGAAAAAATAAATAAATTAAATACAATTTAAACTAAACTTTTGTTATTGCAATACGAAAAACAATTGACAAATTATGTAAATTTACGCACTGATTGCTGAAAATGTAGCAGGAGAAAGCCAATGGCAGCAGTAAAAAATAGAAAATATAATTTCAAATGCGAGAAATAAAAAAAACCTCAACAAGACTTTCTGGGTCTATTGTTGTTATAAAAGGCACGAGAGATGGAGTGAGAAAATTTAAAGGAAACGGAAACCGGAAGTAATACAAACCAAGTAGCAGCTTCCTTAAAAATTCTTATAAAACATGTGTGTGCTCGAAAGTACACACATGAACACAGGCCTTTACATACTTCCATTTAGTTGGCTTAAAATTTATTGAAAGGATACTGTGTGTGTTCGTTGTTTGTAGATGTTTGCCTTTATATAACTAAAATGCTGTTGCTGCATATGTGGGACATTGTTTGCGGGGCTGCACTCGCAAAGGACTATTTTTGCATAGATATTTTCTCAAACTATTAAATATGAGTTTGTGTGTTCATTTGCTCTTAAGATTTATGACCATATTTTTTGCTTCTTACATCATCATCAGATAGATGATGTTCGTGTAAATGTTTCTTATGCTCTGGCTTTTGTATGCGACCGTAGACAAAGTTTTGTTTGTTTATTTCATTTTGGCTGTTAAAGAATTTGCATAAAAATTCATGACTGTTTAAATTAGTTTAGCTGAGGAGTTTCTTTATTATTTCATTTTCTTTATTTTGCTTAGATATTAATAAATTTTAAACTTTAAGTTGGATAATAAAATAGTAAAAACAGAGAGTCAGGGTTATTAGGAAAAGAATGTAAGAATTCAATTAAAAGTTTCTTCTATCTTGACACGCTGCAATGGGACAGTGGATTAAGAGTGGGCGAAAAGCTAAATATTCTCAATTATAAAATAAATGTTTGATTCAAGAATTTTATTGATTTTGTATGTACAAAAGATTTTTTCGTTGTGAAATTTGCATGGGAAAATATTTTTTGACACGAATTTTTGTTATTTTTCATACAAATTTGAAACGTTTAGAAACATTTTTTTTTCACAAAATCTGCCTATAAATAAACTCATGTGCGGTGATAATATATTTTACTTTATTTTTAACCAGACACGTAGAAATCATTAACGAAATTCAGTGTTTGATGCAAACGGTCTTGCAAAAGTGCAAAAAATAAAATATCGATGAATTTAAAAGAATTAATATACTCTCATGTTTCAGCTATATATTCCGCAGATACGAACAAAATAATTATTAACCGCCTTCAGTGTTTAATGCAAACTGTCTTGCAAAAGTGCAAAAAATAAAATATCTGCTCTCCAAAAGAACTCATATACTCGTAGCATTTTAAAATACTCTAAGCGTAAAAGATTTTTGCAGACGCGAACAAAATCATTAACGGAGTTCACTATTTGATGCAAAAAGGTATTACGAAAGTGCGAAAGCAAAATATCGATACCTTTGTTTAACAATCCTGTGAAGAGTTATTGCTTGTACTTAACACAATATTGTTCGCTTTTCGCTGGTTGTATTGCGTTTCTATCAAACAGCTGATATGTGCTTGCAAACATCTGACATGTATTTGTAATTAAATTGAACTTAAATTTGTAAAATAAGTATACATATGTATGTATATCAGAATTACTTGTTTAAGCTCCAAGGTATCAAAATAAGTAAATATCAGCTAATTATATATATTTTGTCAGAACATAAAATCATATACAAGATTCTTGCATTTTGTAAGCATTTTTATAATTATTTCTAGCAGTTTCATTATTCGTTGACTTATTCTGTTGTTTTATTCCTTGATATTTTCCATTTAATTTATGATGTAGCTTTTCCATTCGATTACTATATATTAAGCCATTTCATTTGTTAGCCATTGCAATACAAAACTCAACAGACATTGAATGCCACTATTCTAAAAAAGCATCACCCCTAAATGTAATCATATTTTTTCTATTTCTTTAGCCACTGTGCAACACTTAAAGTCATTACCGCAAAAATATCTTAACTCAATTCTGGCATTCACCACAGAACCAGTTATTTATAGTAAGAAAAAAACAAGAAAAAAAATTATAACTAAGCGAACACAAAAGAGAACAAATTGTAAAATATTAAAATATTTAATAGAAAAAATCTTGCAAAGCAAAAAAAAAACTGCCTGAAAAAAAGAAACACGCAAAAAAATGGAACAAGTGAACAAAGTTTTTTTCTTAGCAATTTTTGGCTGGCTGGAGGGTGTTTAGTGTCTACTCGTACATAAAGTTACAGCTGAAAAATTATGGAAATTGCTAAAACAAGTGTTGCACATTTTCTTTAAGTTTGCCTGCTGCTCGTGGCTTCAATTTTCTTTTTGCACTATTTCCATTTTCCTCTAAAATACCAGAAAGTTTATGTTTTCAATTTTATCGCTATGCTTCGCTCACAAGAACCCCCCACCCATTGTATCCTTTTTCAATATTATTTTTCTCTTTCTCTACTTATTATGGATGGCATTTAATGTGTGTGAGTGCCTGTGTGTGATATACATACATCCATATGTATGTGAGTGCACTTTTTCTTGCTTGTGTAAAATAGCCAAAGGCATTTCATTCTACAATTGACCCCACTTACAGACATACATACTTACGAAAGTTTTTCCTTTTTAATATATACATATATTATTACTTTTTGTTATCTGACTGGGTTGAATGGTTTGGTTGGTTTGGTTGGTTTGGTTGGTTGGATGCCTTGCAACGTTTATTTGGTTTGAAGAAAGTTTTGTGTTGAGAGCTTTGTTGAAAAATTCCTGCAGGTAACACCTGTTGTCAATTGTTGGCACAAAGGAAATGAAAATTATTTAATGAAATTATTATTACGGTTTTCTTTTTTCGTCAGGCTTGTTTATAATTCTTCGCTTTGGGTGTATAAAAGTAGAATATTTTTATTAAGTTATCTCAATTTGACAATTTGTAAGTATTTTTTATAAAATTAAACATTTTGGTTGGTGAAGTTTTCAAGAAAATAAATTGGATTCTTTAAATAATTTGATTTTTTAGTATACAGATAATTTTTTTTTAACAACTTTATTGCTGAAGAATAAGTTATTTTGTCATAAAAAATAAACTAGCAATATGTTGCTAATGTAATATAAAAAATTATATTAAGTATACATAAAATATATGTATGTGTATAAATACAAAAATAATAATGGATAAGAGGCCATATGCGATGTTGACACATAAAATAGTAATTCACCTAATTTCTCATGTAACCCAGCTTCTCCCAATTAATTATAACACTTTCTAGCCTCATCAATGATTTCCCACCCTCTGGTAACTCTATTTTTTGCTCTCCTTTCTTTTATTAGTTTAACTACCGTATTCGCACCGAACGCACTCATTAAGTGACACGCGCATATTAAAATTTAATTTAATTGTGGTTTAAAGCGAAGTTTATGTAAAATAAAGTGCATTATATTGTTAAGAAGTGTTTGAAGTTCATAAGTGTGTAAAAATATTATTGGAAAGTGTTAAAAACAATACAGAAAATGTGAGGAAACATCTAAGAAAAATTGCTTGGCAAATATGTATGTATGTATGTATGTATTTATGTAAAAGCAAAACCAAAAGTAATCAATTATGTTAAGATGGCTGCACTTGTTTATTATTATTGTTGTTAATGTAGTGCCCTTTTTGTTATTTGAGTAATGGTTGTCGCCCCGACTAAACACGCATAAGGTGGATTTCATCATAGCAGTGTCGATGATATTCAATTAGTCTAGTAAATATAGTGGTGGTATGTTTTTTTAGGTATATTTTATTAGAAGGCGAAAATGGTGGAATTAAGAGTGCATATTATGATCAACTAGAATCATACAGACTTATTTTAATCTTAAGACTTTTGCTTTTATTTTTGAAACTTTTAATTAAAGTCTTGCTGGAGCAAAATTATTACATATTTTGAAATAAAAGTCTTGGCCCTTACTCTTATGTGACGGTTTGTTACTGTTTGCCAATTTTATATAAAAAAGAAAATAAATGAGTCCAACAATATTTATAAAAATAGCACGATTTTGTAATTTTCTCACCGTTTCCATAAACTGTTGAATTTGTTGGCAAAAGAGACAGACTTTGTATTGGAACAATTCTCATCGCAGTTTATAAAACGTGCCTTTTTACGCTTTTTGTGAATTCCAATTTTTAAATGTTTTTTTTATGTACTTGTTTAAAGCAAGCAAGAAAAATGTGTTAAAGCGGACTTAAATTATTTTGTGAATTTACAGATTTTCCTATATGTCATTCTTAACTATTCATACGCAGTTTTCTGTCACTTGTGTGTTTGTGTTTGTGTGATAGGAATATGGTTGATTGAAGTTCCGTTTCCGTTTGTTTTCCCACTTTCTGTTGAATATGTATGTGAAGGTATATATTAATAATTCTTATCTTGTGCTAAATAAAAAAAAAAAATTTAATTTAAATTGATATATCAAAAATTTCATTTAAATTTAAAAATAATGCAAAACAATTATTTGTGTTGAAACCTTAACAAAACTTCTATGTTAAATATATGAATATCATTAATTTGCTATTGCAATTTAATTAAGCAAATTTCACTTCTTTTCAGACAAAACTTTGCTATTGCAATTTAGTTAAGCAAATTTCACTCCTTTCCAGACAAAACTTTTTGTGTTTAAACTTCAAAAAGGTTCTTCCTGTTAATGCTATTTAGCTCTCTTTCATTTCTGTGTGTGAGTGGCTGTGTGTGTGTGTCCATCTGTAAATATTTTAATTTTTAATTATGTGTATAAAGCTGATCCCTTAACAACCCTTTAGTTGAATATCTTTTGGTCTCCAGTTCGTATTCATTTTCCTGTTACTGTATGCGTATGTGCATTTAACCCCGAAAAAGTATTTAAAGTTTTTTTCGCACTTAACGCAGGTGTCCATTTTAATTAAAATGTTTGTGATTCTGGCGGCAACGATGTTAAAACACAGGGACACATTGTCTCTTTTTATTTTTCTTTCTACGTTTCCAAAACGCATACAACCTTATATGGAGTAACGATTAAAGCTGCAAGCAATTTGCTTGACAAGAGCCAAGCAAATTAACGAACACGAACATGAGCCATTCATAGAAATCGAAAAGTGGGAAGCGAAATGTACGAAATTGCATGAAAATTTTTAATAAGGACAAAAAGTTAAAAAAATAAGTTTTATATCAGACAGAAAGTTTCTAGAGCATCTGGATAAAATTAAACTTTGTAGTAACAGTGGAAATGTGCTGTTGATGGCCGTCGCATTTTTATTGTAAAAAAGAAAATAGTTAAAAATAACAAAATGTTCTTATTTTTCCAATGAAAGACTTGTTGACACTTAATTATTTTTTGCTATAATTTAAATATTTTTTTTTAAAGAGAATAATTCTGCATCGATAACTCAAAAATTCCATTTTTTGAGTTATGACGTTTTTTGGGTAAATGAGCGAAATATGCATGTATGTTATATTCTTTAAAGAAGTAATAGTGCTGAGAGTGCAGATGGTGCATTTTGAAATTAAGCATTTTGAATTAAGCTTCTTAACTCGTTTTGAAACACTGCTGTTGCGCGTTTTGTTGGCTTTTATAGCATTCTAGTAGCGCCTCTGGTGTTAAGTAGGCAAATCACTTTAAGCCATGTAGCAATTTTAACTGTTTTACAAGGGCAGCGATTCATTGCTACAAATATCGACGAAGCAGGTGATGTGGATATGACAAAGTCTGGAAAAAGATTAAACTCCTGCTTCCGAGCAGAGAAACAAGTCGGCGGCAGCGGCTTAGCAAAAAATAGTCGGCAACGGCTCATAAGCCGGCTTAAGCCGACTGACATTTGCACCCGCTTTTTATAAGTTTTTTAAACACATTTCTATACAAAATTTTCAAACACCTGATGTCTTCCATATAATTTGTAAGATGTAGTACAAATTTGCAACTACAAAAAAAAAAAAAATTAGCCGGCTGCAATTTTGAGCCGAGGCTAGCCGCATGCATCGGCGGAAGTTGTTTCTCTGCTTCCGAGAGCCATCATTTGCTCCAACAGCACTCTTCAAATAAATGTTTAAATAAACTCAAGCTTATGGACTTTAAATAAATTTTCTACTATATTTAAATTTCTGTTTCCTTGACTAAGAAAAACTTTCCCAATACACTTGTAACAACAAACCCAACTAACAATTGACTATAACATAAAAATTGCTAATGAAGTGTGCTGAAGCACAGAAAATGCATTTCATTCTGCTACTTGTCTGCGGTCCACAGAATCTATTTTCAATCCATAAAACAAAGATAACAGATGTAACCCTACATTGCTAACCTTGCGTAAAATAGAAAAAAAAATGAAAATGAAAAAAGAAGCAAAACCTGTTCACTGCTTTTCCCTTTCAATACCCAATAATTTGAAATTTTTTTCTTTAGCATTTTCCGCAGCATTGAATATTATCTCATTCATATTTTCCAAATAATTGAATGTCAATGAGATGACAAACAATCAATAAAAGCGGGGGTTGTTAATAGCAACAACAATATCAACCGCATCATCAACACCATCAATGGCAGTCGATTATTTTCTGTTATATACATATACTTTTTTTTTTCTTTTGAAGAGGGCGGGTGGTTACTGACATCAAGTCATTACAAAATGCACATTTTATTTAATTTCAATGAGCTGCAGGACTTAAAGCAGTAACTAAGTGCAACTTTTCTGGCAGCAGGCAGGCAATCACGTGCGAAAATAAATTTCCAACTCGTGTCACATGGTTTTAATTTTAAGCTTTTGTTGTTGCCGTAACATACATACACTCTAACATGTACGCATACCTACTTACCTACACATTATTTAGCCTTGTTCAATATTTGCGATGATTCATGTGATGAATACGAGTATAATCATCGATGTCATAACAGACATACATACATATGCATACACATGCATATTTATGTCTGCAGATATGTTTTTCATACCATATCATTTATAGGGATGCTATTTTTTTAGTTACTTTCCCTATCTCTGTGTTTTTTTTTTTTATTTGAGAAACCATTGCTTAGTAAAATATTTCCTACATACTGGAAGCCACTTGTCTGGAAAAAAGAATATTTATTAAATTATTTAGTAAACTCATAAACATCGAACTAAATCAATTAAAAGTTTTAATTTAACAATTTAAAATAAGGAAAGTTTTTCTACTGTTTTTTGTTGTTGGTGCATTACACAGCTTTATGTTGCTCCAATTACTTTATTATTATGCAAAAATTAGTTTAGTAGACTGTTTAAAAATGTCACAAGTGATGCGAGAAAATAGCAATAACAGAATTTATTAAAAAAAAAATGCAACGTGGCAGAAAATAAGAACAGATTTTATGGTTGATTAAATTTATTGATATTTAAAATTACAGGAAAAATATAAACGTTGACATGGACTAGACATAGACTAGACATGGACATAGACATAGACATAAATATAGACATAGACTAGACATAGACTAGACATAGACTAGACATAGACTAAACATAGGCGACACATAGGCGACACATAGATTAGACATAGACTATACATAGACATAGACTAGACATAGACATAGACATATACTAGTTATAGACTAGTTATAGACTAGACATATACTAGATAAAGACTAAACATAGACTAGATATAGACTAGTTATGGACTAGACATAGACTAGCCATAGACTAGACATAGATTAAACATTGACTAGATATAGACTAGACATAGACTAGACATAGACTAGACATAGACTAGACATAGACTAGACATAGACTAGACATAGACTAGACATAGACTAGACATAGACTAGACATAGACTAGACATAGACTAGACATAGACTAGACATAGACTAGACATAGACTAGACATAGACTAGACATAGACTAGACATAGACTAGACATAGACTAGACATAGACTAGACATAGACTAGACATAGACTAGACATAGACTAGATACAGACTTGATATAGATAAAGACATATACACAGACATAGACATAGACATAGACATATACATAGACATACACATAGACATATACATAAACAGCTATCCCTGCTTATTTTTTGTAGTATGTGCCGCAATACTTCTTTCCCTTACCAGCTCATACTTTAATAGACTTATTATTTATCACACATTTACAAGGGATATTTACAGCTATTTAAGTGTTGGCAATTTCCGCTCAAACTAATATTATCACATTTTCTTTAGCTGCAGTTTCTATCCTGCTATTGTTTCGCAACAATAACCGGAAATACCTGCTTAAACAATTTGTCAACAGTAGGAAGACAATGATTTTTAATTGGAACCCTGTATGTGCAATTTTAAAGAAAAAAATACTAATTATGCAAACACTGAATAAAATAATATATAATTTAACAATTCAAAATGTTTTTTTATGTTATAAGAAAAATCATTTTAAACCAGTTACTTGTTTCTTTGCTGTGTTGTAATTTAGTGCACATTTCCCTTTCGCCTTTTTCCCTTTTCAATGATAAGATTGTGTTGTATTTTTTTTAGTTTTGGCCAAGTTTTGTGTTAAAAAGTTCTTAATGTTGCTATAAAAAAGTGGTCATAACAAATATGTACGTGTTATTATTTTTTCTTTGCAACCGAAGACAATGTGGTTGTATTTATTTGCAAAAACTTTAATTTTTTTTGTGTAGAATAAAATTAAAAAAAAATTAAAAATAATTACATTCAACGAAACTTTTCAAAGACAACATAAGGAGTATAACGAGTGCAAACAAACAAACAAACAGCCACAAATAAACAAGTAAAACCTAGAAAAAGTTGCCATAATGTCATTGTACACATTATGCAAATGTCCTTTTGTTTCCGTTTCCTTTTAGCATGGCAAAGTGCATTTTGGGGTAATTTCTTTTTTTTTTGTTGCTGTTAACATTTTCCTTTCGTTTCTCTTCTTAAGCATATTTCATGTTTGGTGGTAAGGAAAATGAAAAAAAAAAAATAGAAAGCGATAACAAAAGTGGATAAATAATAGTGGTAAATGTTGTTTTAAATACAATTAAGTAGAAAAAGATTTCTCTTTGAAGTAATTGTATAGTAAATATAGACCTTTTATGCTTATTGTAGAAACTTAATACAGGCGTGCTTTTTGGTTAGTGGGTTTTAATGGCTTTATTTATGTGATAAGTGATATTTGCTTATTTTTATAATGACTTCTTGTTTTGTATTAAAATATCTGAAAACACGGCTTTAAAGGTTAATATAGAGAAAGTATTTTAAGCTGGCATAAAGAATATATTTCCTGCGGCCTTATATTAAATTTTAATGTTTTTATTTTCTCAAAATCAATATACTCGTATAAATTGCTGAGTAAAATATTATTTGCTTCTTAAAAATTCATTGAAATTGATGATGATATTGAGGGTTTAGCTGGGTCGGTCCTATACGCATTTTACTGTTGCTAATGCAGATCATCAGAGAACTTTTACCCAAAAATTTCTTAGACCAACTAGAGTTATTATGTGCAACTTCTATTTAAACAAGTGAGAAGTTTAACTAATATCGTTGTTTAAAATAAATAAATAAGTCACAGCTGCGCTTTAACAGATACAAAATATACGTGCGGAGAATTATTTAAATTTTTTTCGAAAGCTTCTTATCAAAAATTATCACGAACGATGAGCCCTATTTTTATAGTTCTGTGAATATCTGAATAAACGGAATTATCGCTTCATTAACATTAAAAGAACTATTACTATCCCTCAGAGTTACTGTATGGTGGCGTTGTAAAAGCGTTATTTGAGGGTGGCGTTGGCTGAAGTAGTTAGCACCGAAGGTCCTGGATTCAAGCCCGATCTCTGACAGTCATTAAATAACAACACCACGCATTTTTCTGATGTGCTTTAGTGTGCCTTTGAAAGTTTAAGTGATTAAGGCATAATAGTTACTGGACACTAAACTACACCGTCTTTAGCAGATGCAAATCCCAATGTAACATCAGAGCACCCTCCTTGGTCGGTATTGTATATCATCGGCGAAATAAAATAGCCAATAAAATGGGTACTAAACACAGCTTCAAAATTTAATACGCCTCATTGACACCAGAGGTGCTGCAACTCTGCATTATTAAAAACGTGCAAAAAGCAGAGTTGTAAAATAATGAAGCTTTCTTCTATCTCTTTCTTCACCACCTAACTTCTCTATCACTATCCTTTTCTTAAAGAAAAACATGAAATGAAATGAAATGAAATGAAAGAGAGTAGGAATACGTGTGAATATTCTCAACACAATTGTGCCATGAAATGCCCTTGTCTGGTGTACCCATACTTGGATTCATAATGAATTAAATATCAATCATAAGCTGCCTCTTGGACAGTCTTATTTGATAACAGCCATACATATGTATGTACATATATGTATATACTTACACGCCTATACAAAATATTTTAAAGGCTTTGTTCTTTAAAATATTTCCGATTTATAACAACTTGTTAAAGCAAATTTCCCTACAAAATAAAGCAAAAATATTTCTATCGAAATACAAATTTAATTACAAATCATTGCATTCAACAAATTTAGTTTTCCTTGCACAACATTAAATTTTTAACAACATCAAATACTTGTATTTATTGCTAATTTGTTTGTAAAATTTTTACAAAATTTAAAACATGTTTTGAGCAAAGAAACAAATATTGCCGCAATCCATTCTTGATAATCTATACTAAAAGTAAATTTACTTTTATTAGTATTGTTGGTATTAAATTTTATTAGGCAAACAATTCTTATAAGCCAGCCCTCGTATTATATTCTTACCTTCTCAAATATCGAACTTAGTTGTACAGAGTAATATTAATAATTGTTATACTCTTATGTTAGTATAGTTGTTTTTTTTTTCGATAATTTGAAAAGTTTGTTTAATACAAAACGTGATTCAATTACAACAACAACACCATTAAAGGTAAAGCAACTAAACAACATAAAACGTATAGAGGTAGATACATAACATACGTACATGCAAGCATATTTTTTATAAAAAAAAACACTCATAAAACTATATTACTGGAATAATATGAATTGAGAAAATAGGAAACATATAGTGAGCACAGAATCGATATAAAGGGCAAACCAAGTATGAGTACATAAATATAAAAAAAAAATAAAGGGATGTTTATTATTCAAGTGTCTAAGTCATGTGCATTTTTGCTTAAAAATATTGAATATTTGTTAAAAAAAACTTCAACAAATATTAAATAAATTTCTATAAATCGAGACTAGTATAACTATAAATTAAAATGTGGCATAATACAAAAATGTTTTGTAATTTGTTCGCATATAATCCACTAAATATCTCGACAAAAGAAATATATATGACTTACAGTATTTTCATAATTAATGTCAAATATTTGTCAGTATTTTTTTACTTAAATAAAAGAAATCCGCGATTTTTTCCATAAAAATATGTGTAACAATATTATTACGAACAACGGTTTCACTTCTTTTAGAATGTTATTCGTAAAAAAAATAAACTCTTATCTCCACAAAAATTATGATATTTTAAATGAATTGATGTGATATTTTTAAAAACACGCAAAGTAAAGAGATTCACTAAAAAGTAGTTTCAATTAAATATTTAATTACTTCAATGAAATTTTTTGATTGCTTCTATTAAATTTTTTGATAGCTTCAATTAAATTTTTAATTACTTCAGTTACATTTTTAATTGCTTTCATTTAATTTATAACTGATTCAATAAAGTTTTAATTACATATACACATATTTGTTCCTTTTAATTCCACAAAGAGCCGTAAAGAGCTTTTAATTACTTCAATTAAACTTTTAATAGCTTTAATTAAATTCAAGCCTAAAATTTAAATCGTTTTTTTTTGGTTTACTGTTGTAAGTTAGTTTAATTTTCTTTTATTGATGTTAGAAAAATAAGAAAATTTTATATACAGTAAAAACTTGATAATCTTGATAATTGATCCGGATTATGAAATTATTGGGATGCAAATTTATCAGACTTTGTTTTGTATTGAAAACGCATTTAAAGTACATATCAATTATTATATTATACTTATTAATCATTTCCATAAATAATTACATTGAGAAAGAAAAAAAAACATGTCTGCACTTAGAACTTTTTTCAACTCATCCACAGCTTTAACTTTATCTAAAAGAAATAGAACTTTGTGAGGTCTATGTACTGAAGGCATCTTGTACAAATACAAACCAAAAAAATAATTTTTGGAGGGGTACTTTTTTGTCTTAGAAATAAACATGAAATTTTGTAGCAGAATAGTTTGTTTTTGCATCATAAAAAAAGATAAATAATTGTATTTTTGGCATAACAACCAATAGAGATTAATATTACAAAACAGTTTGTATATAAAGTTACAATCAATCGGGATTATAGAGTAAGCAATGTAATGAAAAAATATATCCGCATTACCGATTAGTGCGGATTAGCAAGGTCTGGCTTATAAAGTTTTTACTGTACTTGAAATTTTGTTTTTGCATATAATTTTCACTTGGTTAGTTGTCCTAAATATGGATGGTAAATTAAAAAAAATAACAAAAATTAAATCTTAAATTTTAAATTTGTTAATCTTAATACTCAGGTTATGTTATGCTGAAAATAAAATTTAAAGCTTCCTTGGGTCCAAATAACAGGTCCCTTTGTGCTACCTGAGAGTATAGATAATGATGCAAGTACAGATGGTGAAGTGTCAGGTAGATGGAGATCATATTAGTTTATTTAATTTCGTCGTTTTTACAACTCTGGTTCTGCTGATTCTTATAACATCATTGTTGCAGCGCCTCTGGTGCTCAGTAGGTGCATTAGTTTTTAAGCTATGTTGCCATTTTATTAGTTATTTTACTTCGATGAATCTCGGTCTCGATTTGCAACTCTGCACATTTGCCTTGTATATTTGTTAGTGTAAACTTTCCCGCTGTTAGATAATTTACGAACGTTTTGCTTTGATTTGGCACAAAAAAAAATTAACAGCTGATCACCATATGTTGAATCGAAATCAGCTGATGTAAATTCGCCTTAGACGGCACTGTAATACGTATTGGCATATATACTAATGCGTATCAGTAAACTGTATGAAGCTGATATGACTGAGTTCGGCCAGTGATTAAACTTAACTTTTTAGTCAATGCACAAACTTCTTCAGACAACAGCACTCTCAATTTTAACACCTTATTAATCCTGCGGAAATTACTGCTTCGGATGTTCTTGCGGTCTCTCAATAAAAAATAGAGAAAACACTTCAAATTGTGCAACACAATTAAAATTCTGTTTCTAGTATTATTTATTTTTTTTTATTTTTGGTGCTAAACTAAATTCGTGTTTCCCTATTCTATTGCATATGCAATATTTTACATTTCATATTGAATTCAGAAAATTCAGTTTCGCAATAAAATGAGTGTGAAAACACAGCAGAAAAACTATCTAACGCCTGATTTGTTAACAATTTTTTTAGAATAAAAAGTGTGCTCTATTTTTGATTTTATTTCTTTCATCAGTACAAAGGCAAAATTTTTTTTCTAAACCTTCAACAAAGTTAAACTTAAAATTCTAATAGTTTTTTATTCGCTCTTTTAGTTAAAACAAGTGGCAAAAGTTTATTTGCAGGTGAGTGGTTTAAAGCCTTTTTTTTTGATCTATTTTGTTCCAGGTAATTTAAGTTTAATTTCCTAAACTCTTTATAACAATAAAGTGTTAAATTTAGTTGCTATTGTGGTGGTTTTAAATAATATATGAGTTGTTTTAATTAAAATAATTTATTTGCGATTTGCAATGAACACATTTTAGTCAAGTAAAATAAAAAAATTACATTTTATAATTTATGGTTATTTATTATATTTATGGATATGAAATAATTTCAAGCCGCTGGGGTCAAATGAGTTTGTTTTTGAGAAACGAATTATGAAACTTATTTGGTCTATATAAAGATAGAGAGCTGCTTAGTCCTAGTTTACACTACGCAACTCTTATTGCCCAGCTGATTAGTTTGTTAGGAAAGTGAGACGAGGGGAAAAGAAACATTACTGTTTCCCTCGTCTCTCTCTCCATCAAACTAATCAGCTTAGCAATAAGACTTGTATAGTGTAAATATGGACTTAAAGAGGCAAATTAAAATTTGTTCCATTTAAGTTTCTTTCTATCTTAAAAACTTTTATGCACATACACGAGTATCGGCTAAGACCTTCATAAAAATGTTTTATCTATTTCTACATGTACATGCATGCAAAGTCTTTCTAAATAAAACCAATCTAACTAAAATTGACAAAACCTTGTTCTCGTTTGCCATCCCATATATTTTTAACATCTTTTGTTTCGTTAAAATTTAAATTTTTTAATAAAAACAGCAAAATAACATTTAAAACATGTTGAGGTTTGCACACAAAAAAAAAGCTTTTAAAAAATTTACTTTGCTTAGCTTAAGTCTTGCATGCAAAGTGCTTCTTGTATCCTCAAATAAAAAGGAAATCTAACTTTTAAAATATTTAAAAAGAAAACTAAATTTTCAGCAAACAACAAATCTTCGCTTTCATGCACACTAACCCACACATTTGTGAGACGAAAATAATCAACTTGCTTGGCTCTTTCTATTTGCTGTAGAAATTTTTTCGTACCGTTTTTATTTGAAACTGAAAGCAAAATTTTACAGTGTTATGGTTGTTAAAATTTTAGCACGAAAATGGGAATTTCTAAAATTGTGACAATTTATCTAACGCCTGTTTGCAGTAGTAGAATTTCTTTTAAAAGCTGCACAGCTATATGGAAACATATTTAGACTTACAAATATGGAAAACGAATTGAAATATTACCCAGCAAACACAGAGGTCATCGAACAGTTTCTTCGATATCAGTAAATGAGCTGAAAATAAATTATTTTATTAAAGTAGAAAAGTAAGCAAATTTTTTTTCTTATTTTCATTTGCATTTCTTATTAAATAATTTATAAATTTAAATAATTTCTCAGTCACAAAATTATTACAAAATAAGTTAGAACCCGATTATCGCAATCGATCCTCCAAAGAAGAAGGTCAACTCAAAACTGACAAATTCTCAGTAGATCCAAATATTGTTTAATTATAGAGTAGGGAAAATAATGTCTGAATTTTAAAGTGAATATATATCGTTTTCATGCAAAAAGTAAAAGTTAAAAAATTTTGAGTTTAACCCCTTTAGAGGTACAAGTACGACATATTTTTGTTTGTTCTTTCCACAAGTTGTTCTTATCTTTTTTTTCATATTCAGGTTTATGGAAAAATAATAAATTTAGTGTATGTCGTAATTTGTATTCTTTGAAAAATTAGGTCCCAAAACTTTCTCTCTCTCTCTCTCTCTCTACTTCTGAAAAATTAGATTATTTTTGAAAAATCTGCTTTCCTGGGCGGGTAACAATTAAAAGTCAGATTATTAATTAATTAATTACTAATTATAGTAAATGTATCTAACATAATTTGTAGAGAAACTTGAAAAAATCTTTATTATATTTTTTTTAAGCGGTTAATTTAAAATTTCGCAGAAAAATTCACTATATTCGTCCAATGCTGGATGTGGCATGCATATCTTAATCAAATTAATTAAAATTTCAACTGCAATCGTTTTTTGAAGTCTTTTCTTTTGGAATATTGAAAGAGAAAATTTTTAGTTTAAATAATTTTTTGATATTTTTGGCAAAAATTTTGCCATTTTTCACTTTCATTTAAAATTTTTTATTTTAATTTTTTTCCACGGCTTGAGATAACTCAAGAACTTCTTTTACATGTTATCACGAATTTTATTGAAAATTATTAAATATTTTTGTTGGAAAATTTTGGCTATGCTATTACTGGAGACACAGTACGAACTCGATTTGTGCAACCGGAGGGAAATCAAGATTGTTGCTTTTACCGAAAAGTTGCAATAAGTGACCACTAAAAACTTGATACAAACCAAACTATAATTTAACATAAAATAATTTAATTCTAATAGTTAAACATAAAAAATTCATACATGTGATTAAAAGAGTTATAATATAATACTTTGGGCATGAATTGAAACTCAAAACCAGTTTTCATATTTTGTACTTGCGTATATTTGAGTTCTATTCATGCTAATTTTTTTATGAACAGAATCTAGTTGAAGAAAAAGAATGTTGAATTCATTAAATTCCGAGAGAAAAGCGTTTTAAATGCACTAAAAGAAAAAAGTTGCGCTTATCGAGACTCTTTTTTGAAAAAAGTTGCACTTATGAAGACTGTTAGTAAAAAAGTTATCTGTTGCGCTAATCGAGGTATTTAAATAAACGGTGGTTGCGCAATTCGAGTGCGTACTGTATTTAGGAAATCAAGAACCACAAGTTGAGGCCAAAAACCAAAATATATAAAAATTTCAAAGCCAAACAACATAAAAACTACAAGTATTTGTAAGCAAGTGCCTGCACAGAATAAAAAAAAATCGTATCACAGACCCTGACCTTTATTCAATTAGCAACCAAACTTCCGTTTGCGAAATCCACCTCCTAAAATGGATGATGATGGGCACACCCTGCGTAAAGACATCTACAATATATCAAAGTCAATCTTAACATATGCAATCTGTAAGGTAGACGTTGAAATGTGGAACAACAACGAACAACACGGAGAATATTAGTAGAAATGGAGCAGCTACAGCGAGTTCTCCCACGGCCAGAAATCCGCAAAATGCCACAAGAAAGAACTCGATAGGGAGCCTTCGTGTACAAATCATAGAAATAAAAATAATTTATTTTTCTAATTATTCAATTTAAATAGTTTTTACGATTGCCTTGCTAGAACTTCCTTCTCTGGAGTAGCATTCCATGGTCAAACATTTAATATTGTGTTTGCTGGGTTGCTACAAAAGCATTCACAAACATCTGTTGTGGTTGTGCAGTTTGTAACAAAAACAACAACGAAATAGTATCTAGAGCACAAAAGCGTTTGTTTTGGAGAGCAAAAGGACTTCTAGGTTAAAGTTGTGACATTCTAAAGTTGGTTAAACTAAAATACTTTTTCGCGTTGTTGTTGTAGCTTTTGAAGGAATTACATACGAGTACATGTAATATTGCTATTGCTGCTGCTTTTGTTATAGCAAAATATATCTAAGCACAAATTAAAGATAACTATCTGCATATAACAATAAAAGTGCTTGTCTATGTCATATATATAGATGTGTGTGTGTGTGTGTGTGAGTGTGCAAGTGTAACTATCTTTTTAGAGTGTTTTATTAAAAGTAAATGTTTTAATTAAATTAAACTTGACAATAAAAACTTTTACATTTTATTACAGCACAAATAGAAAAATTTTAACTAAAAGCGAATTAAGTGAATTATTTTATACTATTACTAATCAGCTGTGAGATACAAAATGCATAATCAGTTACTGAAACATAAATTCTAGGAATATTAATTTAAGTAGAATGTACATAAATGAAACTTTGATAATCAAGCAGGCAAAAAAATTTTGATTTTCATTGAAATTAAGTTAATAGAATGCAGTAATTTTTGTGCTAGCAAAGCTTTTATGGCCCTGTGCTCCCTAAAGGATTGACAAGGAATAAATATATGTATGTATATATAAAAGTCTTTAAGGAAGGCTTTACATGGGTTAAAGTACGAGTATGCAGTTTTTTTGTTTTTAGAGTTTAATAAAATGCCATGTTCTACTGGCTTTAGTAGAATTGGAAATATTTTTCTATCATAAAAAATTTTTTTTAAATTTTATTTAATTTTTCACAAACTATGAGGCTAATCACTATCAGCAAAAATATTGCTTTATTAATTTTTATTTAAAAACATTTTCATACATTTTTATTTTCAATTAAGCTAATGAAAACTTTTAATGTAATTAATTTAATAAATTTTGTTTCTTTGTAAGAAATACCGAAGTATATTTATTTGACATTTAGTCTTTGTTTTCTTAGTTTTGTTTACTTTTTGATTTATTTCCTCTTTCATACTTCAATAAGAATTGTATTTATTATTCGTAACATGTTGTGACTAATAAATGGCAACATTAATTAGTGTGTCTTGCAAAAAGAAAAAAGGAAAGTAACATGTGTTTTATTGAAAGGCAACATAAATAAATAAACAAATAGAAGTAAATAATATTTTTGCAACTGTGGCGAATCACAATGTAATATTATTGATACGTAGAAACGAAGATTTTTTCATATTCTCTATTCAGTTAGATTTTTTATTTACAACTAATGCCGAGTACACACTAAGGCATTTTGTGACATCACAACAGTGTATACTAGTGGCAACTTTTTTATCATTTCCGATATTTTTCGTTGTGTGGCATTGATTTTCAAGTAAATATTATAATGTGCTCGGCGTTGCACACACTTTGTAAATGACACCACAACACAACACAAGAAACGCCACATGTGTACTCGGCATATGGCAAAAATCAATAAAACCATCAACAAATGGTTAACTTGCAACATCTTATAGAAAAGACTATCATTAAATTCGGAGCTAAAATTAAAGTTTAATTAGCAAATGAAATAATTTCTTCAGAAGTTTGGCAAAAATGTTCTCCGAAAGTAACAAATAAGACTTAAAATTTTACTACTGAGTAAAATATTACTAGTTTCCTGACATTAATGTAGTCCTTAAAGACCACCAAGTGTAATTCACCAAAAAATATGGATTTGAAAACATATGTGCATTTCCATTCTTTCTCTTTATCTTAGAATCATGTTTTGTAGTGGATTTTTTCTTCATTTAACTGAAGGAATAGTTGCATTAATCAATCGAACCCATGTAAATTATTATTTAAAAACATCCATTCACTTGAAAAAAATGACGCATTCAATTTCATTTTCAATTAAAAAAAATCAGTAAAGTACGACTTTCTCTCGCACATGAAGGGTTCCGTACGGACTCGAACTTTAGCTCACAGAAAAAAGTATTCACCAATTAATGTTTTCAATTAATAATTTAATTGATTCAATTAAATTTTTAATTGTATTAATTAATTTGAGTGGAAAAACTTAATTGATATTATCAAATTGTTTATAGGTGAAAATTTAATTAATTTTTTAATTAATATTACAAATATTTTAATTAATATTACAAACTCATTCATATTACTTTTTTGTGTGCTTATATAATCGAATATCTTAATTGATGTAGAATTTTATTTTTTTATTTTAAGTACCCGCAAACTTTTTTGGGTTTTTTGTAAATTTTTTTAGTTTTGAAGCTTTTTCTTGTTTTTGGCGCTTTTTTTCGTTTTGATGATTTATTTTGGTTTTAGGCGATTTTTTCGTTTTTGGCGATTTTTTTGTTTTGGCGATTTTTTCGTTTTTTTAGTTTGAGCGTTTTTTTATTCTAACGTTTTTTTTATTCTAGCGCTTTTTTCGGTTTTCCGCGATTATTTTCGTTTGGGCGATTTTTTATTTTGGGATTTTTTAGTCTTATAAAACTTACATTGTCTCAAAATCTAGTACTTACGAGATTTCAAGTTAAATCTAGTTGAGTTTTACTACATTCCCCATAGAAAACAAAATCTAATTTTTCAATAGATTTGTAGGAAATCTACTAAAATCTAGTAAATCTATGTTATTTATTTTTTACTAACCTTTAAAACATAATTTATATAGAAGGTGAGTGAATTAGCTACGCTCTACACAATTTTCTATTGAAGGTGTGTGAATGGGCTAAGTCGGCCAAGACTTCATTTCAGACAAAGGATTTTGTCTCGAATACGAAATCTTGGAAAATGCCAAAAAAGCTTAGTGTAAACGATATAGATTTTGTAAAAGATTTCTAATGAAATATACTAGATTTCAAGACAAAGTAAGTGCAGTATTAGCGTTTTTGAAAATTTCAAGAGTTTTCCTCTTACGGTTTCCAATATACAGCAAGTTGTTAAAATTACATAGCAAAAATTACATTGGGGCCTATTCTGGATAACGCGTCGAAGAAGTGAAAGTTACATGCAAAACAAAAACAAAACTGTGTAAATGTAAAAAAATTGTTTTTGTTTCTCATACAAAATTAACCGTTTTTAAAAGAGAGAGAAACGCGTTGAAATTCTCACGTTTATTTCATTTTAGAAATGTATGGCAAACAAAAACAATTTTTGAAAATTTGTTTTTCTTTTAATGTAAAGTTTCACTTCTTCGACGCGTTTTCCAGAATAGCCCCCATTATTATTTTTATGTACCCCACTGTGCAGATCAGTATGATTAATATTTATTTGACATTACGCATACGCATCAAAGCCATTTTAAATAAATTATCACAACATTTAGACAATTTGTATTTAAACTTAATATACATACATACGAGATGTATGTATGTACATACATAAGTATTTATGTTATCAAGTATTATTAGATTTTAATATAAATTGATATCTCTATTCATACTTGATGTAAGATACCATGGACATACAAACATATAATGAAATATTTATAATTCTAGTTAATAAAAAAATACTTCGTTTAGAATGCTTCTTTAATTAATTTAAAGAAAAGGAAAGTACACCAAAATGGGACTGTAAGAACAAAAAACTAAACACTATAAATAACTTTCCTAATGGTTTAATAACACAAACCTTCTATATAGTAATAGAAACATTAAAGTATAATAAAAGCTTTCGCGGTTTTTTTTTTTTGCTAGCCCTACAGTTGGTTAACCATTATTATCACTATTAGGTTACCAAAGATGCTTCCACATCAAGAAAACATAAGAAGAGGGTATATTAATATATATTTCATGTGTTCTTATCCTTAAAATTGTTGTAGTTCTTTTTTCCGAAAGCTTTTCTATATAGATACATACGAGCTTGTTAATATTTTTTATCTCATTGAATTTTGCATAAATTTTTTTCAATATGTCTTAGATTCTTTTATTTATAAAATACTATTTTTGGCATTTTAAAATACATATTGGCATATAATCAAGTAAATAACTAAACTTTCTAGTACAATTACATTTAAAAGCTTGTACACTAATATTTTTGTTCGTGCATAAATAAATGGCAAAAGATAACACAAGAGAAATATTAACCCTCTTAGAAAGTTTAATATATTTTCAAGGGTTTAAATTATCGACTGCTGGATATTGATTGAAATTTAAAAATATTTCCGTATAAATTCCGATCGGTTAAGCCGTTTTTAAAGGCCGTGATACACTATCATACAAAGTCGTGCGATCTACGAAAAAATACAACCCTGGTATGATGGAGTTTATGAAAGTTTTCAAAAGACAATAACAATTCATCACACCAGGGTTGTACTTTTTCGTAGATCGCACGACTTTGTATGATAGTGTATCACGGCCTTAAGTTATGAGAAGGTTACATATATAGATATGCACACACACATAAACACGCCCACACACACATATACACACATCTCAACAGACATCGCTTTAAAAATAGTGAAAATTGATTGTCATAAACTCAAAACGTTGAGATCTGAGGAAAACTCGAATTTTGAAAATCGGAATGAAACCAAGAGCTTCTTATTTAAACAAAATTTATTAAAAATTAAAAGATTCTCCTGGAATTTTCTCGTGGAATTTTATAGGCAGTTTTGTAAGGCGCTAGCTGAAAGCAATTGGACGGGTCACAGAATGCATGTAGTGAAATGATTTTGGCTATAATACGATTAAGTGCTTTGCCACAAATAAGTAGTCAAGGACACTCAGCAGGTGTAAGTAATTTATACTGCACCGGAGGGGTCTAGAGGGTGCTGCCCTCATATAAACACCCCAAATCATACATTTTATTCAGCATTTGTCTCGGATTGAATGGCTTTACAAGAAATGCTTTGACTTTTCCGCTATACCTAAGATAACAGCTCCATCAGAGGGCTATGAACTTTGGGCTTACTATCTATTGTTTCAGAAGAAATTTTTGTTAACAAAACTAATTTTTGGACTATGCACCCACAACATGGCATAAAGGCAATGAATAATAATAAAAGAAACCTGATTACCTCACTCTATTCAGGATCAGCGGAGTTATTTTAAATGGAAACCTTGAGAAAAAAGCCTGATGGTTTCAATAACATAGATTTTGTCCTAAGAGTATTATTACTACGAACACCAAAAAAGGTTAATTTAACATTTGTCGGTACTGATTTTGCTGCAGATGGGTTTCATGTTAATTCAACATTTTTTACAGTATGTAAAGAAAAGAAAATTTTTCTTTAACTAAACTTTGAATTAACTTTATTTCATGTTGATTTATAGTTTCATTACTATCAAGTCAAAGTGAAGAATCATGTTGAATCAAAGTTATTTCAAGTTGAAACAACGAGAATTTTATGCTGGAATAACCAGAAGAATAATATTGAATCAAAGTTATTTCAAGTCATTTTCTTTTATTAACTATTTGAATAATGTGATTGTGTGTATTCGCACAGGCATCAGAAAATGTGTGTGTATTTTATGTAATTCACTTCTCCGCGCTTGTCAAAAAAAAACACAAATTGCAAAAGTATTTTGACTTGTCTGCAGAAATACCCAGAGTCTCCGGCAGGAATCTGACTTGCCACTGTCCGACTATTAGACTAGTGAACTGGTTATTAGCCAGCAGCAGAAAGTTTTCGCTAACATAAAAACAAACAACAACAAAAAAAAAACCAGAAGTCACACAACTGAGCACTACAGTGCACTGTAGCTATAAACAAAGCAAATAAGCTCCAACATACTTAAACGAAATATTATTTCTAATAAATTCACAGTGTTGTGCAAATGGTCTTGCATGCATGTAGCATGTGCACAAGTTTGGAAATTGGGCTAATATGATGTTCAATTAACATTTTTGCATGTTGATTTTACATTGGTATTTTTTTTTTGTGTGTACAAGCTGTCACTGATAGTTTTCTTAGTTTTCTGATTCTACTTGAAGGCTCGTAAGCCATGATCAGCTACAAAATGAAGAGTTATTATTATTTTTAACGTATGTGAGACATTATCCATTCAAGAAAGTAAATTTAATTAAGGAGTCTTGTTGTGCTTACGGCAGAGAGACTACCGACAGTGGAGAAATGGGAACACTACCATTGGCCCAGTATTCTTTAGAGAGAGTACATGAATTCCTTCCCTGCACATGAAATATTTTCATTTATCTTTGTCATAAAAACTCTAGCCTCTAAAGGGTTAAAAACGTTTTCCCAACATCTACGACTTATAACATTTACAAAAACATTTCTATTATTCTAAGGTCAGCATAGCAATTTCGAACAATTTTCTGGGAAAAAAGCATTTAAGGACAAAATAAAATATAGAAAAATAATAATATAAAAAGTAAATTGACATGCAAAATTTGTGTGATAAAATGAAATATTACGAGTACAATGCAATTCTTGTTTACCCTTTGGCAGGTTTTAGTTTGCTAAATTTATGCATCTACATGGATGAACAGTAAAGCAAAGGAAAATAGAAGAAATAATTTAAAATAAGTAATAAGTAGCAAGTAGGAACATTAAGTGATTTTTTTTTTAAATTTTAGATAAAGTTTAATTAAAATAGAATTAGGGTATAAAAATAAAATTAATATTAATTATTATTAAATAAATTATTAAAGATTTAAATAATTAAAATACAAAGAAAGTTTTGCTGAAACTAGTAAAAAAATGCGATCCATGCTCTTGCTGTTAAAGCAAAATCTCAACACAAAATCTGAGCCAGGCTTTAAAGATTCTTGTAGCATGGAGGGTTCAGAGACAGGCCTTGTCTTGATTTCTAGTGGAAATATGTTGAGCCAGCATATCTTAATTTTCGGAATCAGGCTCCCTAGACTTTACATACATATATGGAGCCACAGTCACCAAAAAAGCTTAACCGACTAAATTTTTCAACCTCGTTTTTTTTTTGACGAAAATCTATTATTTTCAATCGCAAATAATTGGTTTTTGTTCAAAAAATTAAGTTCGAAAATTATTTTGCTTAAGCTTTTTTCAACGTTATGGCACGATATATAAACGTTGTGTAAACAATACTATTTGAAATTTTTATTTTAAGAGTCTAGTGTCCTATTTTCTAAAGCACGTTTCAGAGTATTTGTTGTAACAAGTCTAAAAAGGACACAGTACATTTTGGGCTAGACAAGAAATGCTTGAATTTAAAATATGATGGCATTCATTTGCTGTTGCACAAAATGCTTTCATATTATACAAATATTTTACTTTGGCACAGTATTGGATGTGTTGGTATGATAGTGTTTATTTGTGTGTGTGTGTGTGTGTGTTGTAAAGCATTTAGAGTTTAAGCAAATATGCCATTTATTGCTTGAAATATTTTATTTACATTTGTTTTATGGCATTTGCCATAAATAAACTAATATTTTACCATTGCTGCTGATACATACTCAAATAAAATATATGTACATACTTATTACTAAAAATAAGCAAACTGAAGAGTGTTTTAAAACTGGAACAAATTAAATTTGAAATAAGAATATAAAATTATTTGTTTCAATATTTTTTATTTTTATTTAACGCCTGTCAAAATGAATTGAAAGTTAAATAATTTAAAAATTAAATATTGAAATAAATATTTCATAGATTTTGTTTGTTTTTGTTGTGGCCTTGATCTAAAAAGTTAATAGAAAAACAAAGTAGGCTACACATGCTGAATGATATTGGTGGTTGTTTTTGAAAAGGTTTTTTAGCCTACAGTGATTGTGGTTTTGTAATTCTCAATAATTTATTGAGAGTTTTTCTATAAACATTGCAACGAAATACATCTAAACATGCTATACCAACAACAAATAAATTTTTTAAATTAAAACACAATATTGTTTAATGTTCTTGAAAGCTTAAATATTTTTTTTTGAATACGAGTATCTCATAGCATATATAAAATCATATTTTGCAAGTACTTTTCACACCGGCATCATATAAAGCATGACTGCAAATATTTAGTATTTATTGCTTAACTTGTTTGTAAGTTTGTTAATGCTGCAACATGCTATTGCTATTGACTGCATAAAATATTTTACTAAAAATTTAAATTCAAGCAAATGAAATCTCTGGAATTAAAAAAAAAAATATAACAATAAAACATAAATAAGTATTGGCAAATATTTCAGCAATGTCTTAAATACTTAAAATAAAGAATTTTTTTTATTACATACGCTTGTCTAATACATTTTATTTTATGCCAGAAATTTTATTTAGACATGTGTATTTTTCTTCTATTATTTTTAACACTTAAAGTCTTGGGCAAATATATTGAACTTCAGCATTCTATAAATTATAGTTTGTGCTATTAAATTAAGATTAAATAACATTTAACATTTAATATAATAGTATAATTATATTGATTGCATACAATTGAAAATTTTTCTAATTGTATTTAATGTATTTTAAAAGTAATTTATTTCGTTCAGCATGTGGTCGTAAATTAAACTGTGTAATATTTTAAAATTCAAACATTAATTTGTAACCGTTTCAATTACAAGTTTTTGTTTTATTGCAATTCGTTTCCAAAATTAATTTCATTGAATTTTACCATGTGGTTTTAGAAGATAATGTAAATATTGTTAAATGGAGCAGAGAAATATTAATCTGTTGTAGTGTTGAAAAAGATTTTTTTAATTTATTAAAAAAAGGAAAAGAGAAAATTTTTTTTTTGTTGACGACATGATTAAATATATTTTTGAAAAAAAAAAATCGTATTTTGATTTTATTCAAAATTGAGTGACGAAGTTTGATTTAATTTCAATAAAGTAAAGTGGGCAGCATCACGCCCCTACAAATGTAAAAAGATAATATTATCTTTCCTGAACTTGTGCCCAATCAGTTCTCATAAAACTTTTTCTATACGCTTAGCAAACGAATCTTATAAAACCTTAAGCTCAATTAATCAGGCAATTTTCATTGCACTTTGCATCCACGAAAGGATACCAGAACTCCGTTTAGAATTTTTGAGGCTAGGCTCAAAATTTTAAAAGCCGGCTTCAAGCATATAGAGCCAATTTAATATCGCACAATTTAAATCGTTTTGAGTCCTTGAACAATTTTTGCTTACGATTTTTTCGTTACGGGAAAGTTTGTGGTTCAACTTATATATTTATACACTTGAAACTCTTTATACAAGCTTATGTATATGCATATACATATGTATGTATATATGTATGCATGTATATAATCCAACAAAAAACTCTCATCATATGCGTATTCTTCATTTTTCTAATGAAATATCCTTTGCTGCTAATTAAAAGTAACCTTTCAAACAAACAAACGTTTTTCTTGTTTTCTTTAGGAGAAAAGTGCTTAAGCCCGAATAGCAGCAGGCAGTAAAGCATTTTTGCATTTAACACAAACAAATTATGTTCATTACTTCACTCATGTGTTAAACTAAACATTATTATGAATGAAAATCAAATTTGTATGAAACTAGATTTTACCATTTACATACAGTTGTATTTGCACTTGAAATCTCGTTTTACGTCTTCTTTTTCCCCCGCATTTGCTTTAACTAACAGCCAACATTTTAGCAAATAAGTTGTTTGAAACAAATAGAATTATATGCCACACAATTACGTGTGTACAATAACAATAACAACAACAACAAATCTTTTATGCACTCCCACAGCTGCTTGTTGCTTTGCTATCATTTGCGCTGCTTTTAATATACACTCGTACATTTTTAGCAGCAAATCTCACCTACTCTAGTATTTGGCTAAAGAGGCACGGGGAGTGGCAACAAACATTTAACTCATCTTTAAATATGCCGTATAATTATTATTTGCTCATGGCAAATTTCATCTCGAACTCATTATTATCTACAGAGTTTAAATTTACTTACACATGTTTCTCACTTGCTCCCCCCCCCCCCATTTCCCGTTCTTTTTATATCTCTTTCACTCTTTCTTTTTACAAATATCCATTAGGATGCTTTGTTATAAACTTAAAACCCACGTACGGTTTAAGTATTCTATTATCAACATCATTACGCCAGTTTGATTACAGTTTTTAATTTCAAATCAGGCACAGTGGGATGGTTGAAAAAAAAGTTAGTATTTCTGATTAAAATTCACTATAGTTCAACTAAACATTTCAAATTGTTTCACTTAAATCATCATGGGCACGTGATAAATATATGTTCACTTGGCAATTATAGTTTCATATACTGGAAAGTAAAATCAACTGTAGAAAGCAAAAACAATGTAAACATAATATCCACTACAATAATACTTACAGGTATGTACCGACGGTACATCTAATAAGTAAAAATAATTAATGTGATGATCTTAAAAGATAAGCAAGAATAGTTAAACATACTTAGGTATTGTGACATAACTTCGTGCTAACCTGAATATAAAAATGAAAAAAACGTATAAACAGAAAATGAATAGTGATACTTACAAATGTGTTTACCAAAGGTAAATCAATAATTGTATACACAATATTTCTCATATTCCATTTCATTAAAAATTTGCGTTAAATAGCTGATGTTAATAACAATCTCTACCCCAGTGGATAGACTTGGATGCTGATGACGTGCATTGCTGCACAGAAAAATATCGGTATTTCCCCCAGCTTATAGTCTAATTTAATTTTTCTTCTCTTCTTTAGAAACTCACATTAATTAATAAAAAATATTTCATTCAATAAGAATTGAAATTACTGAACTTAAGCCCGACTAAGAAATTATTTCTGATTAAAATTCACTATAGTTCAACTAAACATTTAAAATTGTTTCAGTGAGAGAAATATTTTTTTAATTTAGCAAATTAATTGTATGGATATATATTTATTATTAACAGTTATATGGAATTTTCACACGCAAAGTTTACTTTGCAAGGTCTTGAGTTTGTAAGTGAGCTCCCATTTTCTTTGCCCTTCTCTCCCATAAAGTAAAAAAGTAAAAAAGGTAGTACAATAGATTCAGTAAAGCGCAACTTTTACTCGTGAACTCAGGTTTTCGTACGGACACTACGTATATAATACTAAACGAACTTTAGCCTATATAACCGAATATCTTACCTGATGTAGACATTTTTAAAAAATTTTTTTTCTGTTTTTGGCGATTATTATTTTAATTTTGGCGTCTTTTCCTTTTTTTGGAGATTTATTTAATTTTTAGATATATTTTTCGTTTTGACGCTGTTTCTTAGTTTTGGCGCCTTTTTTTCGTTTTTGGGATTTTTCCGGTTTTAAGCGTTTTTTTTCGTTTTGACGTTTTGGCATTTTTTTTTTGATTTGACGTTTTTTTATTTTGGCGTTTTTTCCGTTTTGACATTATTTTTTTCGTTTTGGCAGTTTTTGGAGATTTATTTTAACATTAAAGATTTTTAGTTGTACCGCTTTTTTCGTTTTGGCGCTTTTTTCGTTTTGGCGAATTTTTTGATTCGGCGATTTTTTTTAATTTTGGTGTTTTTTAGTTTTAGCGTTTTTGAAAATTTAAAGTTTCTAAGATCCAGCAAGTTGTCAAAATTACATTTACTTATAGAATACCCTTTCATTCGAAATTTCAGTGTTAATTAAAAATACATTAACTTTTACAATTCCATGTGTCTATACATAATATGTTATGTTTCTCGATGTTCTAGACACCTTTTAATTTTTAACTGTCATATAATTGTTGTTGTGGTGACCAAAATTTACATATTATATGAAAATTTCAGGTCCGTAGCTCTTATGGTTCTCGAGAAAACAGTCTGTGACAAACAGACGGACAGAATAGCGAACACAATAGGGTTCCTTTTCACTTTTGGTGTAGGGAACCCTAAAAAAGGGTGATGGTGTTATTATCAGGCTTTAGGGAAAGTTAAATGAATATAAGAGTTTTTCTTAAATAAAAGCAGCCCAAAAGTAGAATTAAACTGACTCAAGTTTATATTCTACTTGCAAAATAAAGATATAAGAAAACACTGTCTACTGCAATCATAAAAAATAATTCTGATTTACAAAACAAATTTTTTATGGAAATTTGTTTGATAAATGTTTTGTAAACCCAAATAATTTTTTATGAATACGGTAGTATAAAAATAATGTTATAGGACATCTATACCTTAACAAAATCGAACAGATTTTAAATAAAATCTTTATGAAAATCTATACCGTTTACACCAAGTCTTTTTATGACAAATATCATGATTTTCTATCCAAAACAAAACCCATTAACTGAAAATGTTCCAAAACTGCAACCAAACAACTCCGATGTAGCCAATTCACACACCCTCATGAACAGCTGCTCAATTTTATTGAACAACCTATTAATTAATTTTTAGTTCCACTGCCACTTATTTATTACCACAAATGTATTTGTAGTTGTTGGAAATCCTTTAAACTAGTGAAATACACAATCCTGCACGAATAAATCGCGGGGTAATTTTATTTTTGTGTGTGTTATTGCTGCAAAGGTCATTGTGTGTAAGTTATAAACTCACACACACACACATGCACTAACACATATATATACATAAACATACGCACTGGCAAACACACGCGCAAACACTCATACATGCACACTTGCACACCCCGATCTTGTGCGTATGTATTGCCTGCGTTAGAATTTCCGACCACATTTAACAAGTGACGGAAACATTAAGCGGATATTAAATGAGTTAAGTTTTATTTTTTTTTTACTTTTATGTCATTTACATTTTCCTTATTATTGTGGGGAAGTTTTTTTTTTTTTTTTGCAATTTCTGCTTCTGTTTCAGTTAATCTTTCTTAACGCAGCAGTTATTTTTTCCCTAAAAATTAATATTTGATAAACTTTATTTTCCCATATGCAAAAGAAAAATTGGAGCAAAATTGTTTGATTAAATATAACAATAAAAATTCACTCGAACGTTATGCGGAGAGAGGAGGGCGGGCGGTGGAGAAAGCCACAAAGCAAGTACGCTTTTCAAAATGTAATTTCTTTAGGCTAAAAAAAAAAACAAAATAAAGTTTCTCTCAAAGGCTTCCAACCAGATGGGGAGCATATCAATTATTTGCGTAGCAAATTTGCTAAATTAATTAATCAAAAGGTATTTTCAACTGAAAGAGTACTTGAGGAATTTATTCTAGGAAACTTTTTAAGGTGAAATAGCATTCAAATATTTACCCAACTTTTTTCTCTTTCTCTCACTCTAACACACATTCAATATTAAAACCACTGTATTTACTTTATATGACTTCTCAGCTGAATATTTTAAAATGTGTTGCATTAAATTTCATAGAATACAATTCTATTCATTAACCCATAAATATTTGACATATAAATTTCATTATACTTTATAACACTAATCGAAAATAACAAATAATATCAAAACAAAATTTATACTATTTACAGGCCATTTGTTTGCCAATTTAAATTATCACAATTTGTCGCATGATAATTCATGTACACATCATCTTTTTTTTAATAAGTTGCTGACAATGGATTGTGTGGCAATTGTGCATGCTTAGATAACCGATAGTAATAGTGTCTAAAAAAATAATCGAGGTTGAAGTAATAATTTCACTATCATATTTCTACGTCTATTTTTGAAAAAAAACATATCTATTTTATAGTAACAGCTATCAAATTAATAAAACAATTACAATTAGAACAGTAATATTTAAAATAGATATTGGTATGTACTAAGAAAATGTATACTAGCTGCAACCCGCTAAGTTTGGCTATTTTGTCACAATGAATCTGCCGTGTGTAATTCTAAAAGATCGAAGAAAAGTTGCAAAAATATCAATTACAATAATAAAAATATAGACCTTTGCTCCCTATAGTAACGACGGGAGCATATGCATACATACATATGCATACGAGTATAATAATACAAAAATCTAATATAATTAAAAAAGCTTGGAACCATTTTTTACGGACATTAATTTCTATTAAAAGTACCAAAAAATTGTTTTATATTTGTGTATGTATAGTTATACATACTTACATATGTATGCACATACATACATACAGAAATACATATCTATATTGCCACTTAATTTTCATTCCATATTTAGTAACATACATAATTTCCCTTATTACCCGGCTTTTCTCAATTAATTATAACACTTTTCAACCTCATCAATTATTCCCAAACTTCTGGTAACTCTATTTTTTGTGCTCCTTTCTTTTATTAGTTTAATCACCGTATTTGCACCGAATGCATGCATTAAGTGACACGCGCATATTAAAATTAAAATTAATTATGTTTAAAGTATAGTTTCAGTAATAAGAAGTGCATTATATTGTTAAGAAGTGTCTAAAGTTCATAATTATGTAAAAATATTATTGAAAAGTGTTAAAAATAATACAGAAAAAGTGCCGAAATATCTACGAAAAATTTCTTGGCAAATAAATATGTATTTATTTACTAGGCAATGTATGTGTGTATGTAAAAGCAAAAGCAAAAGCATCAACAATAAATTAACCACATGGTGGTCAGATTGCACTTGCTTGTTATTGTTATTAGTGTAGTGCTCTTACTATTTGAGTAATGGTTCGCGCCCTGACTAAATTCGTGAGGTGGATTTTAATGATAACAGCCAAGCCAAATTTATTTAAGTAGGTTCACTTTAATTCGCTTTGAAATATTTGTGCCCCGAATGTCAAAAATTGTGTGCTGACATCTAATGGACAATCAAATTACTAGGGCGCATAATAGTTAGCTGGGCTGTTGTGACCACCTAATATGTATGTATATGCTAAGATAACTGTTGATGAAGTTTAATTAGGTTAGGAAATGTAAAGGGGTGATCATGTGTTTTAGTAAAATTATGTTTATTATTATTCAAAAAAGAAAATGAAAAGTTCCAAGGCCTTGACTTAAGTGTGATAAAACATAATGAAATAAAACAATTCAACTTGAAACTATAGTGTAAATTAGACGAGTCAACATCATAATCTACCTTCAGGCTTAAGTTTCTGGAGACATGTAAATTGTTATATACATATAAGGTGAGTAATGTTGTTTATTAATTATTAATTTGGTATATTTTTTTTATTAAAAAAATATTATTATTTAAACGTTCACAACACTACTGGGTATTCTTATAATTATTAAAAAATTATCTATATGCATATGCTTCATTTCTCTCGCCCCCTTTTACCTTTTTATATGAATGTAGTTAATTTAGTGGTTTATTTTTATTAGTCACAGCATTTAATACCATTTTTGTAAATTTTATAATGCAAAATTTATTGCATCTAAGTTTAATTTCCATTTTTAGGTATTAAATAATTTTACACTTCTTTGTTGTTGTTGCTGATCATAATGAGATAAATAAAAATTCATAGGCCGACATATTGAGGCTGAAAAGTGAAATATTTATAATAATATAAATTTTAAATACATCTAGGCAGTTGTTGTGCGCAAATAAACAATAATTTTCAGTTTTATCCATTTTTGCATAAAGTTAATCCATAAAACATTAGAGCAAGATTAAATTATAAAGTAATAATGAAATTGTGGTAGCAGAGCCAAATAAATTGCTTTTAATATGAGTATGACTGCGTGCAAAAATAAATTAAATGTACATATTTGTCAAATGTTTTGGTTGGGAAATTTTATATAGATTTGGTTTAAATAAAGCTTTAATTTTTAAGATTTTTTTTAGATAAAAGAACCAGCAAATTATATTGAGATCAATTTAAACTTTTGTATTTTATCGTTGTTTTGAACTAGAATTTCAGACCCTGATTTGATAGACAGAGGAAACATTTTCATGCCACAACAGACTTTTGTATAATATTGTTGCTTTGAAAATAAATTGACGAACGGCAGTTTTCGTTCGTTTTATAAAACCAGGCGGCAAATAACGGCATTCGATATCGAATAAATTTTCATAAAATTTTAAATGTGTTTTTATGGAAGATTTCGATCGATATCTAATGCCGTAATTTGCTTCCAGTCGCTGTAGGTGTTAGAATACCAGTTTAAGGGGTTTTATACTGCACATATCGTGCCATAACCGCCAAAAAAGCTTAAGCGACATAATTTGCGAACTTGATTATTTGACCAAAATCGATTATTTGCCATCGTAAATAATCGATTTTCGTCAAGAAAACGAGGTCCAAGAAATGTGTCGGTTAAGCTTTTTTGGCGGCTATGGCTCGATATTTGTTATGCTATTAGTTCATGGCTGATAATGGTTCGTAATACCGTTCAAGATATTACAAATTAGAGGAAATATGCACCTCAGCTTCTTTTTTTTTGGAATTTTTTATTTTTATGTTTTCTTTAAACCGTTTAAATATTATTTTGCTTTAATTTTTTTGTTGTTGGTCAATTTGCTTTGCTTTGCATCTGAAAGTTTTCCAATGTAATTGATTGTGCAGCAGGCTTAAAAGAAGTGACAATTAAAGCCAAAATGTTTGTGGTCAATGAACACAACGTCTCTGCCATACTTCATACTTTTGCTTTGCACAAACTTTTCCACTTGTTTTTCCCCATTGTTTTCTTTCTTTTCATTTTTTGGCATGTAACTTACATCTTCAGTTCATTTACAATATTTAACTTAACATGGATGTTGAACTATTATGGTTACAAACTCGCATGACAGTTTTAATTACTAAACTTTTTCTTGAGGTTTTTGTGCAAAAAAAGTTTATGCTCTTTCTATAACTTAAAATACATTAAATTTTCCTTGTTTTTTTTCTCCTTGCTATTTGTGATTTTTTGCCATTTTATTGGCCAGTCTATGAGGGCGATGCCAGCGGGGAGGAATGTAAAACTATTGGTGGACAAAGTTAATCCAACAGCTGAAACTATGTCTACGTTTTCAGTTAAGCTAAAACTCATTTTGCGGCTTTGATTTCGAACAATACACAGACCACAGACCAAATTCAACCTCAATAGTACAAGTTGAGAAAAGAGAAAGGGGGGAAAAAATAGTTAGAAAGAATCTAAAAGTGAATTGAGTTTCATTTATTTTATAAATTTAGTTTTTTTTTACTATCTTTAGAAAGAAGTGGAACCAAAAATAGCTTTAGTTGTAATTAAATTGTTCAGCAAAATGTGAAAATTTTCTAGTTAAAAAAAATGAAAATTTTTAAATTTATTGAGCTTGAGTTAACTTGTTTTTAAATAGAAATATGTATTATTAATAATAATAAAAATTTCTTAATCGGCCTTAAGTTCAGTACTTTCAATTCTTATTGAATGAAATATTTTTATTAATTAATGTGATTTTCGAAAGAAGAGCAGAAAAATTAAACTGGACTTTTTTATCTGGGAAAAATACTGGCACTTTTCTGTGCAGCCAAGCACTTCAT
Organism: Nowickia ferox; assembly: GCA_936439885.1. NCBI lineage: Eukaryota > Metazoa > Arthropoda > Insecta > Diptera > Tachinidae > Nowickia > Nowickia ferox. The sequence goes on along the minus strand of OW387027.1, from coordinate 7,614,339 downwards.
CAGCATCCATGTATATCAAACTTGGCAATTTAACATGAATTTTTAATGAAACGGAATATGAGAAATGAAGGGAAAAGCTCAATTAAATTTAACATGTATGTATGCATCATTTAATAAAAATGTTTATAAGGAAATTTTAATTGTTTTGTTGATTAAGTACGTCTTTATGCATTTGGTTTCGCTTAGGAAGCTCCGCAGTAGATTTGAACCAAAAATTTTTTTAAAATACACAAAAAAACTTTGTTTTTAGAAAAACTCTCAAAATGCTATTGAGAATTAGGAACTTAAAAGCCTGGAACAAAAATATTAAGTTCCCAACAAACAATTTTATTTGATTTTCAGTATATTTTTATTTTCCCTGTAACCTTTTTTTATTTTTATTTTATTTCTTTTTAGCCCCCGACCAAAAAAGGGGTGTTATAAGTTTGTAGTGTGTGTCTGTCCGTGTCCAAGTACAGACCAAACGGCTGGACGGATTTTCATTTAGTTTTTCCTGTTTGAAAGGTGTCTTAATAGTGCTTTAAGAAAATCGGTCCAGCTGTTTAGAAGATATCACATCTTTTCTAGATAAATCGGGGGTTTTTAAAATTTAAAATTTTTGTTATTAATTTTTTATTTAATTAATTTTTTTAAGCATTTATTTTTTATACATCATTTATTTTATATAAAAAAACAAGTGACTCAATGCCAATTTCACCAACTTATTTAAATATCAATTCATATTTAAAAGTAATTTTTCCATAAAAAAATTAATGAAATCGGCATTTAAATATGAATTGATATTTAAATAGAGTTCTTGAAATTGGCCCTTAGAGTTCAATAAATTTAATATAGCACTTACCTACAAAGAAATTGTTTTGAAACAAAAATTAAATGAATATAAATATTTTTTCTTTATTATTTTTATTTTTCTCATAAATATCTTTTAGTCCAACTGCAAATATTTGCAATAAAATAGAAAGTCACAAGTCCATAACTTTTATTTGATTAGAACACTTTAATTACTAAATATTGGTATTAGAAGCTTCTAAAATACACAATGTTAAATAATTCACTGCTGGAATACCACGATGTTAACTTTGCTGTTCTTAACACAAGACTCGACAGACTTCGCTGTTATTTATACAAAACTCGACTGATGCAAATTAACAGACTATTAAGCGGATCGTCGCCCTTTAACATAACACTAGAAGCTATGTCAGCAACATTCAGAATTTTACAGCTTGTCGTATATTGATATCTATTCTGGAATATGCGTCGACTTGCTGAAACTTACATTTAAAACAAAAAAAAAAACTACATAAATGTAAAAAAATTGTTTTAGTTTATTAAAAAAGAAAGAGAGAGAGAGAACCGCGTTGAAATTCCCACGCTTATTTCATTTTAGAAATGTATGAAACTGTTTTTTTTTACTGAAAATTTTCACTACTTCGATGCGTTTTCCAGAATACCCACCAGTAGCTTCTGAGTAGTTCGTGTTACAATACCTAAAATTCGTACTGTTGGTCTTTTATTATGTGACATGTGTAAACATTGTGGAAGCATTATTTGTTATAGCTTTTCGTGTACCCCATCTGCATTGTCCTAATGTGTTTGTGTGGTTGTATATTTCTTAATACTTGTTGTTATGCTTTGAATTTTACTTCAGCATCGTCTTGTATATTTTTGTGTGCTATTGTTTTATGTTCTTTAGACTCTAAACTTTAGAGAATAATTTCTTATCTTTTATTAGGTCAATTCGCGTATATTTGTGTAATAATGCCCTATTGTGATAGTATTATTTTTATTAATTTAAAAATGTTGATTAGTTAAACATTTTTTTTTTAAGGAAAACCTTTCCAAAACATTATATATATCATAATTTCTAGCTCTCAAAATCTGTTTTGCAAAAGTAGTTGAAAGACTTTCTCTTCGAAAGCCACAACTTAAATTTGACCTTCTAAATAATACATACACTCACTCCTCTCTCCCTTCCTTATGGCAATTCAAACCTCATTTATTATTTTTCTAACATCATTGTCACATTTACACCATTTTTTGTCAGACAAATCATTTTTAGCATTTTTAAATAGCTGTCGACAGTTGTTGATGTTGTTGGAAAAGAAAAAAAATAAATAAAAATGATGAACGACAATATTTGTTTGCTATCGTTGAAATACTTTGCATAGAGCTGCTGCAACTATAAGACTCTGACAATCCCCTGCTGTTTTAAAATAACATTTGAAATATTTCGCTTGTTTGAATATTCGTGGAGTGTTAGCACTCTTGTCAGAATTTGGCAACAGACTTGTATAACTCTACAACTTTTATATATACATTTCAATGACAAAGTGTTGATACATTCATCTATGAATAAGTAATAAACATTTTTCCTATTCTGTTCCTTGCATATTTAGCTGGATATAAGAAACAGAAAAAGAATAACAATCCATTGCAAATCTGTCAAATAAAATATTATTCTTTTAATTCTCTACCAAAAAGGGGAGAAAACAAACAGCAAGAGAAGCCAAGAACCATCAGATGCCAAAGGGGAGCATTGAAAGTTGCTTTGAATTTTGAGTTGATACATAAAATTGGATTAGTGAATTCATATTAAAGTAAGAGATCACATAAAAATTTACTATAAAAAAGTAAAGCATATTTTCAGGCGAGAATGCGCTGAATTTTGAATAAAAGAAAAAAAGAAAAAACTTAAGTTTTAAGTTCGTTTAAGCGATTGAAGATTTTTAAATTAAAGACCTTAAAACTGTTTTTCATTTGCTGCAATTAATCTCTTTGCTAAATTTATGTATACATTTTAAATTAAATTTTGTTTGTGGCAAAGAGCTAAAATTAATTTTAAAACTTGTTTTCGCTTGTTTTCATATAAATGATGCAAATATTTTCTCTCAAGGCTTAACATATTGTTTAAATATTTTTTTAAAAATTGTATGTTATTAATATTTCAGCTGCAGGCATTCGTTTAAGTATTCATATCATTGATATAAATATGTGCATACATTTAGGCTGCTAAACAAACATTAGCTATTCAGTGCATGCTTCAACATGGTTTTTAGCATTTTTTCGCACAAATAATTTTTGGGCAAATAATTTATTAATAATAAACAGCTGCTGTTTTGGAGTTGAAACTTCAATTCTAAAAGTAAATAAAAACGTTATTTTATATTAAATTTTTTATAAAAGTTTCAGTCAGTAAAAAGTTTTATGGTTTCTTTATGTTATCTGACTTTTTATTATTTGCTTAGAAAATATTTCTTTTCTTTAATTCAATTACACACTTATCCTGTGTCCTATAAAATGGTGACAGTTGTCAGAGATTGATGAAGTTAAAGTAAATGTATAAGTACACAGAAGGTTACAAAGAGAGCACAATATAGATTAGTTGTATAGGCAACACAATGGGCCTTATTCGGAAAAAGTGCGTTAATAAAAATTTGTTTGGTTTCCATGCACTAAAAAATTTAGTAAGCGCGAGAGTTTATAGGCGTTAATAATTTTTATAATAAAATATAAATCAATATATAAATTTTTATAATAATATAAGAAACATAAAAAATACATATTTTTAAAAATTAAACAATCTTGTTGGGTTATTAAATCCGTGACTCATTTCATGAAACACCGGTTTTTGTTTAAAAAATAATTTCATTTTTCAACGCAGTCTTATTTGCGCTCTATACACTTTGTCCAGCGTTTCTCTAACTTTTTTATCCCTTCGATTTTTCGAGGTCTTAAAAAAATATTTGTTTGTGACATGATTTCATAGTTAAAGTCACATCTCTTTCGGGCGAGCCATTTCTTCAAGTTTGGGAATAGCAAATAGTCACTCGTGATTTTTTTCATAAAACACAAGTTTTTGCATAATAAATCATTTAATTTCAAAACGTAGTCCTTTCTTTCTCTAATTTTTTATCCCTTCCAAAAAATAAAATTTGTCGAGCTCATCAAAAAAAAAAAAAAAATATTTGTTAATTGATACCCTAAATAAGGTGATTAAAAAATACTTTACTTGATTTAAAAAATTGTATACCATTAATAGGGCACTTACGCAAGAACAAAATCTAGCAATTAAATTAAAATCTTTATGAAAATCTGTACCGTTTACAACAACTTTCTTTTTCACATTTATCAAGATTTTTTTATCCAAGACTAAACCCATTAACTGAAAATTTTAAAAAATTACAACCAAACAGCTGCAATGTAGCCAATTCACACACCTTTTAAAAGCAGATAGTAGCTAATTCACTCATCTTTTTTGTATAAGTGTGTTGTACAGGGTACTAAAAATATATAAACATATTAAATTTTGAGTAGATTTCAAACAAATCCAATAATAAAATAGATTTCGTTTTGTAGTGGAAATCTAGTAAAAGCAGGCGGATTTAGCTCGAAATCTCGTAAGTACTAGATTTCGAGACAATGTAAATAAATAAACATATTAAATTTTGAGTAGATTTCAAACAAATCTAATGACAAAATAGATTTCGTTTTGTAGTGGAAATCCAGTAAAAGCAGCCAGACTTAGCTCGAAATCTTGTAAGCACTAGATTTCGAGACAATGTAAATGCCTTTTGAGTAAACACTTTGCCAAACTACATATTTTTCTTTAAACACTTCATGAAACAAGTAATAATAATATATTTGTATTTTTATGTACGTACAATATAAGAACAGCTTTCATTTCCTTTTAAGATCCCTGTCACTTCAATGACAAACAGCAAAACAGTAAACAAATCATTCAACTCAACAACTTTTTGACAAACAAATTCAATTTAATTTATTTATTTGCTACCGCTAAGAAATATTTTTATAATAAATGTTAATTTATTACATTTCTCCCCTCTTTTTCTCTTTCACACTTGCACACTCATTCTAACGATATAATTGTCATCTTGCAAAACTGCTTTTATCTAATAAAACTCACAGCTAGACTAAAGAAAAATATGGAATTTATTATTAAAAAGGAAGCAAAAAAAAAAAAACATACGCAAGTGATGCAAATTCTTGTTATTGAATTGTGCAATCCCTTCTGGCTTCTTACTAACCACGACTATTTACATACAAGCGCATTTATTCTTTGCTTTAATCTCTTTGGAGTTTTCTTTCGCAGCTTATGTGCTAACAGTATTATTATTACTTTACTGTAATATTCCCTGTTAGAGAAAATTCCTTGCAAGCACAAAAAAAAAAGAAAAAAATATATCGTAAAAAGAAAAAATTAAGAGAAAAATAATATAAAATGAAATGCATAAACCAGCCAATGAAGCAAATCAATTTAATTGTTATTCAATTTCGTTGATTGTACTCTGCCACTAGAAATACCCGCACTTCTCTACGAATGTATAGAATTTGTGTATTTCCAGTTTTTCGATTTAGTTCTAATATGCTTCACCACAGGTAGAGAGTTTGTTTTTCCATTAGTAATTGCAAAAGAGTGCGGTTGGGAATCGAGAAAGTTTATCAGTCCTAGGGCCTTTGGAGATAAAAAAATACTCCATGACCGTTTCATTAGTGCTTAAATATATTTAATAAAAACTCTTCAAGGCTAAGTAGCCTAACTGGCAACTTCGTGACAATTCGTAACACACACGAAAATACAGATATATGAAACAAACAAATGTTTTCCATAAAAAGATTTGTAGACCAGGGGGCAAATTACGATACTTGCTATCGCATGAAATTACAAAATATTCCAATAGAGTTTGTATGGAAATATTTTATAATTTCGATACGTATCCAATGCCGTAATTTGCCCCCCAGAAGAATAATCCAGCGGTCTAATCGTAGCTTTCGATAACGAGCTGATTCGACCACGTTTCTTCAGTTTGAGATTATAGCATTCGATATCGAACAATGTAATAATATGGTGCGATATCGAATGCCATAATCTCAAACTGAAGAAACGTGATAGAATCAGCTCGTTATCGAAAGCGACGGTTAGACCCCAGACATTAGTCACTAAAGAACATAAATATACAAGCACACGGATATGAAGAGTGATGCTGAGGCCAACATTCGAGGCATAGCAGGGACTGTTATGTTGTACTCCTACATTATGCTTATTAAAAAATATACAACCACACAAACCCATAAGTCGATGCAGAGGAAACACACAAACAAAAACAACAACTATAATGCTTCCACAATACTGTTCTATTGCCATCGCACACAAGCACAAACCAACAGAACGAAGAACTAATGCAAGGAAGCTAAAATTGAGAGACTGTTGAATGTGCTGAGGTTTTCTGAATGTTGCCAACATTCTACTGGAAGCTTTGTGTTAGGTATAAACGATGCATCTGCCAAGAAAGGAGTCAGTCAGAGTCATATGATCCATTCTGAAGATTGCAGACCTAAAAATATATGTATATATATAAGATGGCTGATTTAGTGAAAATGGTACAAGCTACCATTAGGACATATTTATGCAGCTTGAAGGTGTTTTTTTGACATGCTAAATTGAACATTTTCTTACACATTTGCATAAGCGTAGACAGGCCATTCCGTGAAAGAGGGGGGGGGGAGTGTAATGCAAGAATAGCTTTTACCACTTTTCGCCCCCTAGAATTATTAAAAATTGCCTGTAATTATCTATTTTAATATAACTCATGAACATCAACAGGTGTAAACATACAATGTTAAATTATTCACTGCTGGAGTACCACGATGTTAACTTTTCTGTTCTTTACATAAGACTACCTCCTTGTGTAGTCGACCTTTTTAAACTTAATATAAAGCTAAGCTGATACCTAGCACACTTTATTATCTGACATAAAGCTTCCATAGGAAGTTTAGCAACTTCCTGAAAGTCTCAGCATATTTAGATTGCTCGGCGACTGCTAGAAGTCACAAGTGCCCGCCACTGATTTTACAGATGACATTGTCGCTGCTGGCGATGTCTTTCTTTAATCTGTAAACAGCAATGAGTTTCTTTTTACACTTTTCTTCCAACATATTAAACAAAAGACATCTTGTGGTGTATTTACAAATAGCAATATTTTTTTTAACTTTCTTTTCTCTGGTTTTTTTTTTCATCATTTTAGCGCTTACTTAAGAGATGAAAATAATTTATTGCGTTGTTTTCTTTCCGTTTGCGACGTGATGACGACACTATTTTACTATTTTGACGCATTTGGCTCGTTATGAATTATTAAATTATACTTAAAATACGCTCGTGGCAGCTTTCAATTTTTTTCTGTTTGTTTTCAGTTTAAAAAACTCTTAAGCTTATTTCTGTTTAAACTCAGTTAAGTAAATTACATCGAAACATATTAAAACGCAATCTTTCTCATCACTTTGAAAGGAACATTAACCAAATTAAATGTTGATTTATGGCTCGCTTGTATTTATTCCTTTTTCGTTCATATTTTTACTTTATTTTCAAGTAAAGTAATGATTTTCTTTTGGCACGAAAAAAACAAATAAAGAACTTATAAAAATTTTCTTATATTTTTTTTTGGTTATCAAATATTGGTTTTTGCATTTGTTTGAGTGGTATATAATTTAAGTGGCATTACACATTGTGGTATTATAATATTTTAAAAATCAGTCTTTATTAGTTGTGGATTGGAATTATCAATGGAGTGCACTTTGAGGTCAAAAGGTAAAGGATATACGAGTATCTATTACTTTGTTAGTTAAGCAAACATTTTCTGAAGAGAAATTATGAATACACAAAATGAATAATATAATTATACTTTAAGCAGGCAAATTTTATAGAAATAACACTTTATAGACATACATATACTTTTATATTGAACTGGCAAGTTAGTTGCAAGGCTGCGCTCACAAACACTCTTCCATCAGAATTTTCCATCACTTAGTCCCCCGGTCGAGATTTGCAATTTTTTATATTTTAGTGCGATAGAGGAACAAAGGAAAAGAGTACATACATATATCTATTTCAACACTCACACGTATTCAAGAATTGCTGCAACAGAAATTGCAAGTCTGGACCGGCACTTAGAAGAGGAAAAAAAAAACTTCCTTTTAAATTATAAAAAAATTTTTTTAAATTACTTTTTCGATCCTTAGAGTAGCATTTTTTCTTAAATTTTTATTCACCAAAAATTTTAAATCTTAGAAGATTAGCTACATATCGTTACCTTAATATGCAAAGGCCCTAACTCATTATTTTTCTATTAATCGAGTTTTTTTTTTGCATATTTCTGTAGAATTACAATTTAGTGTAACGAAAAATGCAGAAATCTCGTTTAAAAAAAAAATGATTTAGGGCCTTTCTGCATTAAGGAAACGATATATGGTTTAAATTGCTTATATCTTTTTATTTGTGCGATTATTATCATTATTTTTTTAGAGTTTGTTTGTTGTGGATTAAGCATGTCTCAGATGCATTTCGTTGCTGCTTAAGCAATTCATCAGTAGAAGAAGAAAACTAGTGTGAGAGTATTAATTTTGTTAGACGCAATTTACAGTGTGCCTTTTCTGCTTGCCTGAGCAGGCAGGCTTTTTTAGTTCATTGGTGAGAGGGGGTGATAAGCTTGCGGGGTAAAACAAAAGGCAGGTAATGAAAATTCGAGAGAATTTTTGACTTTTCTCTTTGCCCTTTTCGTATTGTCAGTATTAAGGCATGAAGAAAAAGTCTTAATGTAAATGTGCGTGACTTTTCGTAGGGGGCTTAAAAGAAAATTATCAAAACAAGGCAAACTAAAAAGGCATAGTGTGAAATGACACTTAGGGGCGCTGAGATGATCGTATAAAATTTTTCATCACTGGTCTGATTGCACACATAATGCAGGTGAATTTTCTGATTCAGGGATAAAAAACTCTGCATAAAAAGTCTTGATTTTAATTACCTATACTGAAAGTGTTAAGCTTCATAATTTAAAATTTCAGGTGTAGTTACAGAAGACGAAAGTATCTGCCGTCGTTTTGATTTTGTATAAAGGCTATTGAAGTTGAAATTTTCCATAACAAACAAAAACGAGAACATCATTTTAAATTAGTGATGGAGATTCATGTATCATATTTGCATTGAAAAGTTTACATTTATATTATTCAAAGGCATGCACGCTGCCGCCCTTTGAAAAAATGTGGTGTTCGGTATTTGATGCAAATGGTCTTGCGTAAGTGTAAATGCAAAATATTGAAGCTTTTGTTTTAAAATACAACAACAAAAGCAATTCAAGGAAAAGTCACGATACTTTTTATTTACACTTGCGCAGGATCATTTGCATCAAACACCGAATACCGCCATTGTTTTCGAAGGCCAGCATCGTTCATGCCTTTGAATAATATGAATATAAATTTTTCAATGCAAATAGAATACATGAATTATTTCGCTTCATCATATAACAATTTATTGAAAGCTTTTTTGTATTTCATTACAAAAAAAAGTGAAATTTTCTTCGTTTTAATCAGTGAAAATTTTTTACAACTATACGAGTATGAGCAGACTATATTTTTAAAAAATAAAAATTCTTTAAACTAAATTTTTAAACAATAAAAACTCTTTAAAAATTTACTCGTATAATTCTAAAAAATTTTCACTAATTAAAACAAAGAAAATTTCACTTTTTTTAAACGCTTTGCTTTTTGCGCAATTTTCCAAATCAACTCATAGCAAATTGGAGCGAACTGAAAGCTAACATTTGTGCACACTTTATAATTTTAAAAATCGTTTTTCATGAATAATGCGCTCTCTCTTTCCTTATACAAGTAGATTCAGTCAAGTCAATGTTTTAAAAAATTTTAATAGAATGAATTAATTTTGAGGAATTCTTGGGTGCTCTTTAGCTTTGTCAGCAGTGTATCCCTTTTTATTAATACCAACTCTTGTTTGCTGCTTAATTTTTCAATTGATTTTATAGTTCTTTGTCCCATTCTACTTTAAAGTTTTGTCCATTATTTAACAATTTAGAACACATTCTTGTTACTAACTACAGCCAGCCACGTTAATCGATGTTGCTTTTAATTTTCTTTGTGCGATGTTGTTGAAGTGAACTCAATTGAACTAAACTAACACAACAATAACTTAAATGAACTCAACTAAAATGCTAGAGAATAGTTTTTTTTTCTCCAAAAAAGAATAGTAAAATGCAAGTTTGACTATATGACTGAGTTACGGCTGCACGTGTGGTAAATATTTTATCACGTGTTCATGCCACCATATCACGTTGTAGAACAATTGACATTAACTGGCATTCATGCCATTTAGACAAAGTTGAGTTGACTAATTGCTTTCCGTTATTAGTCAACAACAGCCAATGCCACCATAGTTATAGTTAAATGTACAGCAGCAGCAGCAGCAGCAACAGCAACAATGCAAACCAAATATATAAAACACAAACTACAAGTAGCATCAGTAGCTTTACTTGTATACGAGTACGTGTGTATAAATGTACGTATGCTTTGCAGACAATACAATATTGTGTGTAGTAGCTAATGCAAGTTAAGACAATGGCTAAAACAAAAAATTGCCAGCAGAGAAGAGAAGACAAGAAATTAATAAAAGGAAATACTTTGGAATACACTCTGGCTTTGGTATGTCTAGGACTTTCGCCCCTTACCGTGCACTGTTACCATTTAACTTTGTATGAAACATTGACTCAAACAAAAAAAAAACCAAGAACAGAAGGAAAAGTGTGCAATATTTGTTTGTTGCCTGATAAATTGTCAGCATAAAACAAGCTGTACACAAATACTTAGACAAATAACAGCAAATGAACGGAGATGAAGAACTGTAGTAGGTTTCGTAAGATAATTTTACAGAAACTTTAAATAATTAGTTACAGGAACTGAAAGAAATATTATTGCTTTCATTTCAACTCACCACTTTGTTGTTGCAAGTTGTTGTTGTATTAAACGCATAAGTTTAAAAATTTTAATATACAGCCTTGACAGTTTTGAGTCCGGAGTGAGCATTGTAGATTTTCGAAGTGAGCAAAGATAATAATAATGAAAATGTTTCAGAAATTTCAAATATTTAGTTCATAATTTTTCAAGTAAATAACTGTAGCCAGGCGTAAGGCCACTATCCTTTTTTTCTTTACCACGCTTGAGGAGCGGCATTCTCATTTAAAATTTTTGGCAAAGTGATTGTTTTAAAAGATTTCAACCTAAATATTATAAAAATACCAAAAAACCAATTTTTCAAAAATTGCTAAAAAGTACCATTTGTTCTGCGGCTCCTCAATTCACAAGGCACTCAAGTGCCTTGTTGTTTTTAATTATGAAAGTGGTATAAGTCATATGCAGTTTTGCTTCGAAATTTTAAATAAATCTTAAAAAACTTCAATAAATATTTCAGATATATTAAATAAATTTATATTAATCGAGTCTTTTACAACTCTAAATTAAAATGTTGCATAAAATAAAAATATTTTTTGATTTGCTCAAATGCAATCTACTAAATAAGTCAGCCAAAGAAATATATGACTTAGACCACTTTCATAATTAAGGGCACATATATGAAAACTATTCAAGTCAAGTTTTCTGTAAACATACAAATAGAAACATCCCAACAATTTTGGGTAAAAAATTAAGAAAAAAAAAATAGAGAACATTAGCCTGATGAGGAAATTATTCCTGATTAAAATAAAACTTTCCATAAGAAATGGACCAGAAAATTAGTTTACTCGTATATGAAAGTGCAAATGAAGACAGTGCCAGTTTTAAAAAAGCATAGCTACAGAAAATTATTTTAAAATAAGTACTTTTAAAAAAAAAATTTTTTTTTGAAAAAGTATATTTTAGAATAAGTACCTTTTAGAAAAAGTGCCTTTTAGAAAAAGTACCTTTTAGAAAAAGTATTTTTTAGAAAAAGTACATTTTAGAAAAACGACCTTTTAGAAAAAGTACCTTTTGGAAAAAGTACCTTTTAGAAACAGTACCCTTTAGAAAAAGTACCTTTTAGAAAAAGTACCCTTTAGAAAAAGTACCTTGTAGAAAAAGCACCTTTTAGAAAAAGTACCTTTTAGAAAAAGTATTTTTTAGGAAAACGACCTTTTAGAAAAAGTACCTTTTAGATAAAAGATATTTTTTTCATAAAAGGTATTTTTTCTAAAAAGTACCTTTTAGAAAAAGTGCCTTTTAGAAGAAGTGCATTTTAGAAGAAGTACCTTTTAGAAAAAGTTCCTTTTAGAAAAAGTACTTTTTAGTAAAAGTGATTTTTAGAAAAAGTATCTTTTAGAAAAAGTGCCTTTTAGAAGAAGTACCTTTTGGAAAAAGTACCTTTTAGAATAAGTACTTTTTAGGTTAAAAAAGTACCTTTTAAAAAAGTACGTATTAAAAAAAGTATATTAAAAAAAAGTATCAGGCTTATCATAAATAAAATTTCACATGCAAATTTCCGAACGTGTGAAGAATTGGTATCAAAAAACTTCATACGATTGCGAAATATTTTGACAGTTTATGAAGAAAATCATTCACAAAGATTTGTCTGTTGGAAAAAGTGGAAATATGTAAGTTTTTAAATTTATTGGAATTGATAATACGAAATTAAAATCCATGTGAACGAAAAATTTTATTCGGAAATTTTCACATGTGGAATTCATGATAAGGCTGTATATTCTTGCAGGTGTACCTTTTTGGAGAGGAGCATTATAAAAATGTATTTATTTAAAAAAGAAGAAGTTCCCTTTTAGGAAAGTTAAGTTTTACATTTAGAAAGGCTATATTTAAAATAAAAACCCTTGGAAAAGTACCTTTTAAAAAAGGACATTCTGTAAAGAAAAAGATTTATTTAAAAAAGTGTGCCTAGAAAAAGTTCATATAAAAAGCTGTTAAAAAAGTACCTTAACTGTCGTATTCATAAAAAAATAATTTTGCTTTTCAAAACGTATACAAAATAAATTTTGTGTAAAAATTAGTTTGATTAACGTTTGGCAAACCCAAGTTGTTTTTTTTTTGAATAAAGTCTTAAATATTAAAAAAAAACATTTTATCTAAATGATTGAATACTTTTGAGCTACTGCAGTGCATTAAATGTAGAAGTATTTGCTTTTAAACATTTTTGTTTTACTTTCCATTCTATTGCACAAGTGTATGTATGTATGCACACATGCATATGCCCAGATACGTATACGTGTGTGTGTTCACATCACTATTGATATCTTTAATATCCTTATTTGTAATATTCAATGGCTGACAACAACTGAAGAAAAAAAAACTGCAAGTTTACGTCTTTGCTGTTTCTATTTTTATATCTTAAGCGAAATGCCAATTTTTTTTCGATGTGAACTGCAGAATTAATGATTATGGCACAATATTAACCAAATGTTTAAGCTGCCACGATAAAGTGAAAAGCAGAAAATATAAGCAAGAGAAATCCTTTTGGGGATTTTCCCTTTTTTTATGGAGCGTAAGTCTTATAGATACGATTATACGGTAAATGCATTACGTTGAGTGTATATTAAGTAACTATTCATATGACAAAAAAAAAAGCCTAAGAGAAATTAAAAACTATTTTGAGGAAGAATTTATTTATAAAAATAAGGTATCTCACATAATAGAACCTGCACAGTACTTCAGAAAAAGTATCTGACGAAAATTTAATTTTTTAATGAAATAAATTTATGATAAAAGTTTGGAAATCAAAAACAGATAAAAATTAGTTTTAAAGAGAAATTTAAAAAAAGTTTAAAGTCTGCACTAACTGAAACTGTTTAACTGGTAAAGTTGCTCTTAGGAAATCACCTTTGAAAAGTTGTCTCCAAAGAAATCACCTCTGACGATTTGTTAAAGCAACAATGAAATGCATATAGACATCGCTTAACCACCAGCAAATAAATTTCACTTACATTATATTTTTAGGGTATCTGTAGTGCATCACAAAATTCGCCTAATTTCTTTTAAGCAAAATACTTCAAGTGCTTAATAGTTCATTGTTATCTATTTTCAATGTTCCTTAACAATTCCTTTGTTCTGCCATCGACATTGTCATAATGTTGCTGGAGTTTTGCTCTTTTTCTTTTGTTTTAAATTCTCTTTAATATTAATAAAGTATTGCAAGCAGTCAGTTTATCACTGTGTATTCCTCTTCATATTTCATAACTACTTTCAGTAATTTGTATAAAAAAGTTTGTCATTTCCTTAAAGCAGACAAAAAGGAGAAAATTCAAGCAAATCTATTTGAAATATTTAGACAAACAGTCTTATCAATTGTAACTATTGTTTCAAGTATTTTTTGTTTTATTAAAAAAAAAAAAAAGTTTCCTTTTAAACTTTTTCTTAAAAACATTTTCTTTAGTCATATAAGAGAATTCCATATGAGCTCAGAAACATCAAGTTGCTTAACAGACATTCTAAGTTTACTTTTTCTGGATTATTTTTAATGCAACAATTTTTCAGCAAAAATGATTCGTTTTTTTTTTGCTAAGAATCTTAGAATTTCAATAAAACTTTTGTATCTTTGTAACCATTTCTTTTACATTTGATTGTTGTTAAATTTTTTTTCTTGATTTTAAGCAATATTAAGAAATTCCTATCTTTAAATTTAAATAAAACGAAATGTGTGTTTTAATCAGGAATACTTTTCTTAATCGGGCGTAACTTCAGTATTTGCAAAGTTCGGTACTTTAAACATGTATCAGAAAGTGTATGTAAAGTATCATAGAAATTTAGTATAGAATAATTTCTTAATCCTGCTTAAGTTCTAGTTCAATTAAATGTATCATAGAATTTTTTAAAATTCGTTTGATGTTATTGGGTATTGAATATAACATGATGCGTGTGTCCGTCGCTGCTTGGCTGAGTGGCGCGCATCAAAAATTGTAAATTTTTCATGACTTTGGTGTATAAATCATGCTGACGGGTATGTTCTGTATTCCACATGAAATTAAAACGTGCGAAATTGCCATAGAATTGTTGTTGGAAATGAGATTTATAACAACAATGATATGGCAGTTCCCTCCAATTTTTAAAGAGATTTTTTTGTAATTTTTTTTTGTAATAAATTAAAGTACCCTCGCATTTTAAAAGAGACTACTGAGAGGCTGCCCATCTTATACTTCTTTTTCTAAAAGTAAAATATATTCATTAGTATATTTCTTTACTTAATAAGTAAAATAATAATTTGGTTTTACTAGTGCGATAAAAAATTTTAAACTTAAATTGTAACCATTCCCATAAAAAACTAATTATTAACTTGACTGCATCCGGTCAAAAAAAAAAATACTTGTGTGGCAACACTCTGTTCTTGAATAGCTGTTGTTGTTATTTACATTTATTTTCTTTACATACTCTTACAACTACAATTTGAAGGTGAAAAAGAGTCAGCCAATGTAGCAATGGTAAAATAAGAAAATAAAAAAACATGTTGATTATTGAGTTCTTGTTTCAACTTTTTGTTATTTGTTGAGCTTCTCATTTGTTTAAATGAAAGTTTAACATTACAACTATAGTTGTTCTAAGAAATTTTTGGATAATGGTTCCCTGATGATCTGCCTTAGCAGCAGTGATCCAGCTAAATGCCTCAATAGTCAATTTCAATGTATTTTTAATAAGAAAATATTTTACTTAATAATTAAAAAAATTTTAAACTTAAAATATATTCAAATAATGTGTCTTATCGTAGTTTTTTATATCTATGTATTGTTTTTTTTTGGCATTTATTACAAACAATATGGCAACACGTTGTGTTATGCATAAATATTTGCAACAATTTCTACAGGACTACACAGCTTTTAGCCAATTTTCATTGTAATAAATTCACCCATGACGTTTCCGTTTAAGTTTAATTTTTTTTCTTTATTTCAGCCTTTGTTGCCATTGCTTTTGGTGTCTTTCATTTAAAGTTCATATGTTTTTTTTTCTTCTTCTTCTTCTTAACGTTCTCTTTTATTTGAGAATAAAATAAATGAAATTTTCTGTTTTAAATTTTCTTTATAGCTGGCTTTTCCTACATATTGTGTTGTTTGCAATAGATTTTTTCTTCAGACAGTTTTTGCCATGTCAGTAGTATTTGCAAAGAAGGAAAAAAAAGCTTTCTAAGCTTAGTGCTTAAAAAAGAGGAGAGCAGAAAAGAGGGAGAGGCAGGGAGCAACAAAACAATAGGCAAGAAATATTTTGTAATTGTAGTTCAAATTGCTAAAAAAAAATTTCTTATTCTACTTTGTTGCACAAACTGCAGTAAATGGTGTGTGAAAGCAGACTACATGTTTAAAGTCCTATAGTGAAAAATATACGAGGGTAGCTATAGAGCTAGCACTTACACCAGCATTTCTAAGAAATTGCTAATTCGTATTTTAGGCCAATATTAACTGCAATAGTCGTTTCTGAATACTGGTGTTGATATTTTTGTTGTTAAGGACCTTCAACTTTTTCTATAAGTGTAGCGGTTTTATCTCCACTTAATTTAATTTCAATCGGTGGAAGAATATGCCAGCTTCCATATGCCCTTAATTTAAAAAATGGGAATTCTTGATGTTACTTTTATCGTAATGCCATGAAAACCTAATAACTATTCGTATAACCGTTTACTTAGTTTGTCTGACAAGTTTGGCTTTAATAGCTGCAAGGACACGGTTATCTCCCTTATATCCTTTTTTACATTTCATTTCCAAATATAATTTTTATAATTTTGATAGCAAAGTATTTTAAACATTTAATTTCTTCTAAAATCATACAATTTATATATCTCGCGTATGTCATATACTCATGATTTACAAATAATATAATTAGTACTTGCTTATGATTTATAACTATTTCTGTTAGTGTATGGTTTTTGTCTCTAATTTATTTCAGTTCACTTTCTGTGAGATAATAACACCGTGCCCACATGTCCTTAATTAAAAATAAAGAGAATTCTGAATACAAGTAGTTTTCAAATACAATGAAAACTTAACTTGTCTGAAAAACTTGACGTTAATGGGCGCAGGGACATGTTTATCGCCCATATACATATACTTTCAACATAAGAAAGTTAATCTTTTTTTTCTGGTGTTAATCTTTCTTTTGAGTTTTTCAAAGAAAAAAAAATATGTATTCAGGAATTTTTTTATTATTAATATTTCATGTTTCATCCCTCGTTCATGGCGTTGGAACGAAAAAAAAAATTGCGAAATGTTAGCATAAATAAATTTTAAGATTTTTGGCCTTAACTGTCAATTTAATGGTCTAAAGAGCGACCTTAATATTTTTACTTACATTGTTGCGAAGATGTGCATAAAATGTCTTTTAAGTTTTGCTTTAACTTTTAATGGCTGCAAATATGTTGAAGTCCTTTTTTTTTGTAATTTCTTTGTACATTGTTTATGGTTTCAACTTCAAGCTAAAAAAGAAGTTTGTTTTGTAAGTTTAAACGCTAATTACTGCCTGATCTCAATTAGTGTTTTTGTTGTTAAACCATAAATATAAATGTTTATTTTGTGGTTGGTTGATGGTTGTTGCTACGTTAGTTAAGTAGTTGTTGAAACACTTAAAAAGTTTGCAAAATTTAAAAGAGGAAACATAAAAAGAAAAAATGTTTAATGTCAACCTTGTGGTAGTTTAAATAAACTACTAAGGATATGCTTAAAAAAAGGGAAGTTTAACTAAAGAACAGAGATGGCTTACTCACTTATTTATGCTTAAAAGTAGGCAGTGATTAAGTTAAATATTTTCCCACGGTCCACGGACAATAATGAAAATGAGCTAAATGAGCTGATGAAAATTTTAAGTTATTACTTCAAAAAGCTGCATTAATATAAATTTTCTTAAACAAATTCAAGCCTTAAAAAAGACAGCATTCTGAACTAAAAGTAGGCCACTGTATAATAAAGTATACTTTAAAATTCAAAGCCTTAAAGTATGCAGCAGAAAAGTACAATAAATAAAGTTGGCATACTTTCTTTTCTACTGCACTTTTAAGCTAATAGAAACAATATATTTGTAATGTTGTTGTTGACAACGATAAAAATGCGTTGTTTGCATTTAGACTTCTCATTATACAGAGTTTTCCTCATTTTAGAATGTCTTAAGTTGTTAGTGTCTGTTCGCAGTTGACTGTCATTATATCAGTATTAAGTTCAAACTGTTTCTTGTCTATTGCTAAAATGAAGCGATACACATACAAAACAAGTCATTAACAATTTTGTATGTTCCCTCAGTTGCAACAAAAAAAAATAATACAGTACATTCACAATAGTGGGAACTGCATTTAACACTTAGTAACAAGTAAATATATTAATTTTCAGACAACCAAAAACAACAATAACAAAGATAACGTCATGGATGAAAACCATGAAAACCACTATTCCATACAAAGCATACATGCATATGTACACATACTTATGTATATATTTGTATGTGTTTATGAGTCCAGTGTTTAAGAGCAAATGCTCAAGTAAATTTACCCAGCAAACGCATGCGTACGGTTGCAAACACTTTATGTATTCAGTATATAGAAAAGAACAAAATGCTTATAATATTGATAAATTTAAAGTACTTTAATTTTTTGTTTTTACTTTGGCAAAATTCTAAGGAGTCCTTTGTCACACAAAGGAATGCTTTCTTTGTCGCAAAATTTTGGCAAGTAAATTTATTTAACCTTGAAAGGTTTGTTATTTTTTACAATTTCAGAATAACATTTGCAGTTAAAGGCCATGAAAGTTTGAAAGTAAAGTTTATTAATATCATCAAACCTTCGGTTTTGTGTTTGTTGGGTAAATTTCTTTGATGGAATTATGTTTTTATATATTTTTTACAACATGTTTATCAATGTGTATCTGATCATGTGCATGTGTAGCATTATATACAAGACAGCTTCAATTTGAATAAAATGATGCACAAAATTTTTGGTAGCATACTTTTGGGCTTTTCTTTTTGAAATAAGTTGCTTCTTTCATTTTGAAACGCAGTGTGTTTTTCGTAAAATGTGGAAGAGGATTTTTTCACATGAAAAAAAAGACAGATGAAAATGCACTTCCATTAGTTTGATTAATTTCTTGGAAAATGCTCATATACATATTTTAAAGCCTATTAAATATAAATGAAATAATTTTTGTGTGAAATTTAAGTTAAGGATAATTTTAACATAAACAAAAATAAATTATTAATCACTAAATGTTGGAAAAGTAACTGCAGAGAAAACACTGAATTGGAGATTTAGAAATATATAATATATAATATAAAAATTTAATTTCAAAAAAGAAATTGTAGTTCTGTAACTTCTTAAGAATTTACACTTTTAAAAGCTGTGACAAATTTTATTGCTATTGATGAAAGAATATTCCTACTTTTCATAAATCCTTGACTGGAAAAAAATAAATTTTTTCTTTGATTTTGACTAGAGTGCTGGCAAGCACTTCTAGCTATTTATATAAGTGTACGATTATCAACTTTGCTTAGTTTCATATCCATCGGTGCGGGATATGCCAGCTCCCATATGTCCTTAATTACCAAAAAAAGGAATTCTGGATAGAATTGCTTTCATAATACCATGATAAGCTAATAACTATTTGTATAACCATTTACTTAGCTTGTGTGACAAATTTGACTTTACTCGGTGCAAGGATACGGCTATCTCTCATATATCCTTTTTTTTGTGAAAATTTGTTTTCCATATATAATTTTTATAATTTTTTTTAAAGGTATTACATGTTTAAACATGTAATACCTTTAAAATCATAAAATTTTTATGATTTGCCGTTGCACATCTCACATATCTCATCCTTGAGTTAAAAAAAAATCAATTTTATACTTAATTATGATTATAATTAATAGCAAGGACTCATAACTATTTCTATAAGCGGAAGGTTTTTAAATCAACTTAATTTTACTTCAATCGTTGAAAGAATATGGCAGCTGCCAAATGTCCTTGAATTAAAAAAAAAGAGAACTCTGGATACAACTACTTTCAAAATACAATTAAAACTAGATAACTATTCCTAAAACAATTTACTTGACTTGTGTAAAAAATTTGACTTTAATCGGTGCAAGGACACGGTTATCTCCCATATATCCTTTTTTATAAAATTTAGTTTCAAATATAATTTTGATAAAAAAAACAGCTTAAACATGTAAATACTTCTAAAATTATAAAACTTATCTGGCTTGCCAATATATATAGCATATGTATATATCCTTGACTTAAAAAATATATAAATATTTTCTTTAAATATGACTAGAATGCTAGCAAGGGGCTTAAAAATATTTGTACAAGTATACGTTCTTTACATCTACTAAATTTCATTTCAATTGCTAAAAGAATATGTCAGCTCGCGCATGTCCTTAATTCAGAAAAAATAGAATTCTGGATACAAATACTTTCAAAATGCAATGAAAACTAGATAACTATTCCTAGAACCATTTACTTAATTTGTATAAAAAATTTTACTTATATTGGTGTAAGGACGCGGCTATCTCCCATATATCCTTTTTTTCAAAATTTAATTTTAAAATATAATTTTTATAAAATTGTTAAGAAAGCATATTAAACTTGTAAATACTTTTAAAATCATACAATTTGTATGGCTTCCCGTTGCATATCTCTCATATCTCATATATCCTTGACTTAATAAAAAAAAATTATTTCTTTAACTATGACTACTGTGCCAGCAAGGAACTACAACTATTTCTATAAGTGTGCGGTTTTATTTTTACTTAATTTAATCTCAATCGGTGCGAGGATGCGCCAGCTCTCATATGTCTTTTATTTAAAAAGAGAGAATTTTAGATACAATTACTTTAAAAATACCATAAAAACTAAATAACAATTCGTAGAACCACTTTTTTACATGTTTAAAAAATTTTAATTTTATTGGTGCAAGGACACGGCTAGCTCCCATATATCCTTTTTTTAAATTTGATAAGAAAAATTTTTTTGGCTTAAAATCTTTTTTTTTACAATTTAAAGTTCTATCGGGCTGATGAAATACCAGCTAATTAGTTAATACGTAGTTTTTGGAAATAAAACTTTTTTTTATAGAGAGCAAAAATGCCGAGTCAATCATGTCTTCAAACGAACTTTAACTTTGTGACATATTACGAGTATGTATGTTTGTGGATTTTCTATGTCCTTTAGGCGGAATTCTAAAAAAATATTACTGGCTTATTTTAATTACAAAATTCTCATTGCCTGTGTTTCATTTTATGTATAAAAAAATCCACATGAAAGAGGAAAAAATATTAAATGGGAAATTTGCTAATTAAATGTCAGTTTTACTTGCCATTTTTTTTTTGTTGCTTTCACTAACACATAATACACTGATACCATTACAAAGCCAAACAATCTTTGACTATCAATTTTTAATCTCTTCTAGGCAAAATAGCAAAAAATCTTCATAATTAATTATGTATGTATTATTGTTTTTTTTGTTCGTTATTTTTTTGCATTTCACTTAATTTTGAAGGAGAAAAACAAGCTTAGAAAATACTTCCTTATTGTCTCTAACTGTCACAGACTATATAAATGAAATGAACAAAAACAAAAATGAAATAAAATCTTGTTGCCTTCTCTTGCCTTTAAACAAATGAAAGCATATTATCGACTTGAAGCCAGCATAAATGTATAGAATGTTGTTTAGAAATATGTGCATACATATACATATATGTATGTATGTAGATGCTGGTTGCCAACGAATGTGCTTTATGCAAGTAACATTAGCATCTGTTTTACCATAAACATAAAACTCTTTGACACTGCATATCTAAATATGCAGTTTATCCTTATTTTTATTTTTTTTTTCTATTTAGTACAAATAGTAGTAAGTAGTTCTTTGTTCCCTCTTGCGTATATGCGACTTTTCTATTTGTTTTGTGGAGTTTATGCTGCTTTATGTACATGTACGAGTTCAATATATTTTTTATTTAATTTTTTTTTGCTCTCAACCTCAAAACATAATAGTATTTGCTGTCTTTTTAATAATTGATGAAGTTTCGGTATCTAATTTGATTGTAATCACATATGCCAGTGTTACATAAATTGGCATAAGACAATGTCTATGGTGTATCGCAAATGTATCGTATTGTATATCGCATAAGCATGTTCATACTCTTGCTTATATAAATATGCATTACATAAGTACATGCTACTATCTGTGAGACTAGGAGTTGCAGTTTGCCACACACACAATTATGCACTCAGATATGGTTATAAATGTTGTTTGCTATTGTAACAAAAAACAAATGAATCGAAGTAAACGACATGAAAAAGGAACATGTATAAATAAAGCTTAAGAACTATTGTTGCTGTTGTTGTATTATTAGAAATAATACGAGTACTTTTACCAATACAACTGTTACCCAACAATAACAAGAACCACTAGAACAACTAGCAACAATATCGAAAAGATATGTCAGTTTTATACAGCTTCATATGGTGATGATACTTAGTTATTTGCTTAAATGCCTGCCATTTGCACAGTGGGCTAGAAAACTGCAAAAACTGAAATACACAACATTAAGAAATGGTTTTCAAAATTTATTTTTTTTATACTTAAAATAAGATGAAAATAAAACAAACAATAAAATTAATTTTTTAAGCCCGGTAGATTAAAAAAAAACTTTTTATTACTCCAAAGATCAATACATGGTATGAATATTTCAAAATGATTTCGAGCAGAAAACCACCACGTTTTTTCTTGACGAAGCGCATTCAGTATACGAAATATTGGGCCTATTTGTGGAGCATTGCTGGCCGTATGTCAAGAAAAATACGAACGATATTGGCTTCCAAAGCATCTATTGTTGCTGGTCTGTCAGCATAAGCCAGTAATCTAACATGGTCCTATAGAAAATAAGCGAGAGCTGCCAAATCCCACTACGTTGCTTTACAGGATATTCTACCCATTGGGCAGCCATAACTAATTACAGCCAAACGAAAGGACCGGTTGAAATGATTTTTTTCGAATAAAACTTCGAAAGCCTCCCCCTTGACGTCCTTAAAGTTTTTATCACTTAGTCTCACGTCCTCTCACGCGTGATAACTTTTGACTAATATTAATAATTTACTCACCTTCCATATTATTTTTAATTCTTTTTAATTTTTAAAAACCAAAAAATTTTTACATAAGGATTCCAAAAGTCAGGCAGCCGACTCGTCTAGATATTTTATGAAAATCACTTAGGGCCATTATTACAACTTAAAGATACTTAGAAGCAGGATTTTGTCTCGAACGTATAAAAAGTTGTTTATTATTAAAAATTTAATTTAACTTATCAGGTAGGATAAACCTGCCTTGAACTTATCGCTCACTTCAGGTTAAAGTGAAATTGTACTAATGCAAAGCATTTTGTACGTCCGATAAAATCCTACTTTTACTTATCTTTAACTTGTAATAATGACCCTTCATATATATTTTCTGCTCAAGTCGACCGTCTGGGTTGTGGGAACAGGTGGTTATTATAACAACTTTTACTACACTCAATCGTGATATAAAGTCACACACAAATCACTTGACATTAAATCAAAATTGCCGAAAACTTTAAAAAGACTTGATTTCTTTGTTATTCTTTTTAGGTTAAAGCAAAAAAATATATATTTTTTCTCTCACGCTCACGTATTTTTTAGACCTTTGAGTTTGTTTTAAGTAGACATTAAAAATAATTTTGTTTTAAACTGAATTTAATAACAAACTGATTTTCGATATTTTCCCCGTACAATAAATATTTCGTTTCTTTTTTCAAATATTTATTTTAAATTCAAATATTTGAAGTTCGGAAGACAATTGATTGTCCTAGAGAACTGTGTTAGTGTTATTGCTATCATCTGCTATAAATTGTTTAAAGTCCAAATGAAAAAAGACTTACTTTCGGCATTATCTTTCATTTATTAAATTTTAGAATTTCTAAGCTCTTATTGCTGAAACCTGCATCTGAAACGTACACTCCATGCACTGCATAGGCTCCCTTCTTCTTGACATATTTGCAAACCTCGTGGAAAATATATTGCAATGTAATGGTAAAGAAACGTTTAATTTGTTATATTTTAGATATACTAGAGCAAAAATCATTGCGAATTTTCAATATTAAGTTTTTTTTAGTTTTGGTAAAAAAAAGGGAAAATTTCCCATAGTGCGTTGGAGCTCAATTAACTTGATTATTTCTCGGATTATATTTTGCCTGCGAATACTTAACTTTTTTAAGAAAAATTATAGTCCATTAAAGGTAAAATCAAAGCTAATTTATGGAAATATTAAGTTCAAATCATCTTTGCTTTCAAAATTAATTTTAAAGCTCAATAAATTTTTCTCTATACATATTTCATTAATAACTGGTAAGCACTAAAGTAAGTACTTTCGCATAATGATATAAATTGCTTCTTTTATGCATTACGTGGAAGTCATTATTATACATATAAAATAATTAGCTAAGTAAGTACCACTGATTACTTTGTAATTACTTTGTAATCAGTGGTACTTACTCAGAATACTTTCTGATTTTCACAAACCATCATAAGAATTTTCAAGCCATTGTAATGCCCAACATTCTCTAAATTTTAATAAATTTTTTTATTGCAGTTGCTATTGGGTTCTAATTTTTTTTGTGTTATTGCAAAATGCGTTCACTTGAATTGTATTTCCTTATAATATAGGCTGCTGCTGTACACACCACTGAGAATTAACAAATACAATTACAAAATATAAATGGTATAAAAAAATTTTTAAGAAGAAAAAAAAAAGAAAAGTGCAGCAAAAACTATCATTGCAGGCGGCCAACTTAAAATACTTCCCAATTCTTTGTGTATTTAGCATTTGGGAATTGCTTATGTCAGTGGTTTTAACATTTTATGCTATTTATTTTCTATACGTACATACGAGTGCATACTTTTAACCGAATCCAATGTACTAAAACTGGTAAATGTAGTAGTGGCAAGTTGAACGTATCACTTGCAAACGTTGTTATTGTGGCATTTGGTTAGTGCATGTACGTGTGTGTGTGTGTGTGTAAAGCTAAAAAGCCACAAATATAAATTTCACAGAGAATTCGTAGAGCACAGCAGGCCAAAAGGATATTTACTTTGCTTTCAAGAATGCATATTTGCTTACACTTTTGGGTAATGAGAGAATTTCCCAGTTCTATTTACTTTTTTAATTTGCAATTTGGCATTAAATATTACCAGGTTGAGAAAAACATTTTGTTAGCTTGCTTGCTTGTGTAAGCCTGTCTATAAATGTAAGAAGTTTGCATTATTATTATTATTATATTATTTGATTTATATAAAATCAATAATTGTACATTATTACCATAATAATATTTTAAGTAAAGTGTTTTGCTGCGAGATATATATCTCATAATATTTGTATTATGTATGCAAGCAGTTGCTTGATCTCCCAAAAGTATACTACATATAAATGATTACTGAAATTATATGCTCAGTTATTGCTTCAGTAGGCCAGCAAGAAAAAAATTATTACCAGAAGTGAATTCATGTTTCATTCTTTCCTTAAACCGAATAAGTTTTTAATTATTGTACTGATGAAAGTTAACACCCTAAAATCATTAAATAGGGAACATTCACTTTTAACTACTCAGTAACAAAAAGAGCTTCCAAGGAAGTCAATAAGATGCTGAACTTGTGAATCAGAAGTAGTGCAAATTTGGATAATTTCTGATGATTTTTACATAAGCTTGTCATTGCAAGAAGTTCTCTTTTTTGATCCATCCAAAGTCATATTCATGATGTTGAGTAAATCTTAGGACAAATTCAATAGCACTTGTAATTTAAAATATTTCCATATAAACTTTATTAAAATATTTTTAAATTACGAGTCATATCGAATGCAGCAATTTGTCCCCTGATTTTTCTTATGTTCTTCTTTCTTTTCCTAAATTTCTTTTAAATCAATATATGTATGTATATTTTATAAATAAAAATCAAATACTTCAAATCAAAAATACACACATGTTGATATTTGGGAAATAGAGAAAATGTAGTTCCTGAACTATTACTGCCAATTTTTTTCACTGGGTTATGGGTGCATACTTGAGTATATGCTGGGAATTCTTAGTTATGTACATATAGTTTGTAAAATCTATTTTGAATAATTTACTTTATAATTGGCATATCAATTTTACTTCAAAATTAAATTTTCTTTCAAAACTTGCAAATATTTTCTTTTAAAGCTTAAAGCTTTCAAACATGTTTTCTTATTTTCTTATATGTACGAGTATATTTGATTAACCGCCAAATGTGGTCAACTTTGTATTCATTCGAATTTGCTAAAAAAAACTAAATGTTTTCCCAAGCCTTCAGAACATTTCTTTTACTTTTTTATGGGTTTTAAAGACAAGAGGTTTGTCTGATTGGTATAAAAGACTTCAAAAGAATCAATTTTTCTTTTTATACAGTTTATTCTCTTCGTACTTCTTCGTCAGGCAATTTCTAAATGGAAAATTAATTAAGAATAAAAGCACTTTTTCGACACATATTTGTGGGTGCAATTTTCAGAAAATTCAAAGGAAATATTAGTTATTGAAAACATAAAATTAGTAGAATTGATGTACAGATGGCGGCAGTAGTTTGAAAAACATTACTTTGGTGAAAGATGGTAATTTTGTAAAACATGATCAATAAAGTGGTCACTTTTCAACAATTTAATACTATCATTTGAAAGCCAAAATAGATCCTTCTCTGGGAGAGTCTGCTTTTACTTTTAACAGTCTCATGCTATTTTATATACCTCAGGAAATAGGAATAGACAGTTAATAGAAAATTTTTTTTTTTCAAAAGCGAGTAGACTAGCCTTAACCTTTTGGTATTGTATTGACCTGACGTCTACCGATAGTTATAGACAGAATTAGTAGGATTAATTTTTTTTTATTTAAATAACTACTTTTCATATTCTAGAGAACACAAAAGTTAATCAAAAGTATTAATTTTTATTTTCTATTTTCTTTGCAGGTATGTATGTGTTATGTTAAGGACTAGAAGTAGAACATATCTTATACAAAATAAAGGTATGTGTTAAGTTTCAAACTACTTGTAAACAAAAGATTACAATTAAATGTTTCAAATAGTACTTTTTGTATAAGGTACTTTTTATAAAATAAATTTTCTTGTAAAAGTAATTTTTATAAATGGAACTTTTTATAAAAGGTGCTTTTGATAAAAGGTACTTTTGATAAAAGGTACTTTTTATAAAAGGTACTTTTTATAAAAGGTACTTTTGATAAAAGGTACTTTTGATAAAAGGTACTTTTGATAAAAGGTACTTTTTATAAAAGGTACTTTTGATTAAAGGTACTTTTTATAAAAAATACTTTTTATAAAAGATACTTTTTATAAAAGGTACTTTTTATAAAAGGTACTTTTTATAAAAGGTACTTTTTATAAAAGGTACTTTTTATAAAAGGTACTTTTTATAAAAGGTACTTTTTTATAAAACGTACTTTTGATAAAAGGTACTTTTTATAAAAGGTACTTTTTATAAAAGGTACTTTTATAAAAGGTACTTTTTATAAAAGGTACTTTTCATAAAAGGTACTTTTTATAAAAGGTACTTTTCATAAAAGGTGCTTTTTATAAAAGGTACTTTTGATAAAAGGTACTTTTGATAAAAGGTACTTTTTATAAAAGGTACTTTTATAAAAGTTAAATTTTATAGAAGGTACTTTTTTTAAAAGGTACTTTTTTTAAAAGGTACTTTTTATAAAGGGTACTTTTTGTAAAAAGTACTTTTTATAAAAGGTACTTTTTATGAAAGGTACTTTTATAAAAGGTACTTATTATAAAAGGTACTTTTAATAAAAGGTACTTTTGATAAAAGGTACTTTTGATAAAAGGTACTTTTGATAAAAGGTACTTTTTGTAAAAGGTGCGTTTTATGGAAGATACTTTAAAAAAAGGGTACATTTGTAAAATGTACTTTGTGAGGACTTATTTTTGATTAAAGGAAATTTTTATAAAATATAAATAAAGTACTTTGTTTACAACGTTATTTTTATAAAAATGAATTTTTATAAAACGTACATTTTATAAAATGAATTTTTTATAAAAGGTACTTTTTATAAAATCTACTAAATATAAAAGTTTTTTTTTGAAACAAGGCCAAGTCCCCGTCTCGTCAATGTTGACAAACTGGAATAAGGATGAATATTCCATATTTGTTTATAATGCTTTTAAAATATCGGTAATTTTTCTAATTCTAATAACTGATCACAGACTTTTTAAATTTTCTCACATTTACCAAAAAAAAAGTCCTGCATAATAATGTTTGTGTTTTCGCCAACTTTATTTGTGTTTTTTTCGTTTCTGGTTTTGACTTGCAACATGACATTTCTTGTTGCCGAGGTAATTTAAGTTCTGGCCTCTCTACTCTTAGCAAACAATGGAATATTGACAGCTTCCCAAAATGAGCCAACAGTTAATTCTACTACTGGCAGCCAGCATAAATGGTTGTGCTTGGCATAAAGCTGGCTGATCTTGCTGCTAATGCTTGGCGCGTCTTCTCTTTAAGTTACATTAACTATAAATTCTTACAACATCTTTTTGGACTGTCGTATGCACAAGGTTTTGCCAAAGTTCTCATAGTACATGCATACATATATTGGCGTTTTGTAGAAGTCAATAGAGCAGGAAGAGAGGGAGAGTGAGAGAGAGTGAGAGGGAGGGATAAGGCGGAGTTGATATAAAAGCTGCACTAGCGGTGATTCTTATCGCTACTTTCAATTATTTTATTTGGTTCAGATGTGGCAAACAGATAAAATTGTTAATATAAGCCAAGTTTCGTTGTTGATGTTAAGTTGTTGAGCGGCTGGCTGTTTGTATATTTCAGCATCAGCTCATCACAATCTGTAGCTACGCCAGCAACGACGACGATGGCGTTGAGAGCCAAACCAACGTCTTCGTATTATTTTTTATTTATTTATTTATTATTCTTATATAAATCTAAAAGCTACTCGTACAAAGTCAGTAACAGTATTTTGTAATTCTTTTCTTGTTTTTTTTTTGTTTTGTTTTTTGTTTTTGCTTTGCCAAAGAGTTACGAGTTTCAAAAAGAAGCCATTGACTTTATGCTCCTGTTAAATATAAGGAACCCTTTTTCTACATATTTCTTTTACCTTTATAACATTAAACACAACAATATTTTGCCACCGGAGAACTAGCACATTTTCGTTTGTAAATAGCACTGGGGAGAGTGTGTGTATATATGTACGAGTGTATCTACCATTAGCTCTACCTCGATGATTAAGTTTATGTAATGCAATTTTTTTTAATTCCTGCTGCAAAAAAAGGAAAACATTGTACACGGCCAACATTTAATTGACACAAAAAAGCTTTGCCGCTAACATACCAGTTGCGCCACAAACGGCAGCATCACAATAACTAAAAATAAAACAAATATTAGTATGTGGAGTTGTTCGCTACGAGGGTTCTTTTTCAAAAGGATAAATGTTTAATTTTATAGCATATGACTGTTTTATGGGTGTAGTAGTACGTAGTACTGCTTGTGCTCTAGCCATGAGAGTCAAAAAGTAGCGACAAAAACTGAAAACATATTTTTTTTTGTATTAATAAACAAAGTGACTTGCTTAATCACAATTTTTTCTTATTGTTTAAACTTAATAAAAAAAATTATGTTTGACCTAAACTTGTGCATATGCAGAGTTCATTTACCGTTGGTTAATGAAAAACGAAATGGAAAATAAGAAAATGTTTTATTAATAAAGTGAATGACTTTGTGTTACTTTGCAATAGAAGTTATTAAACAAACATGGTCACGGCAGCCATATTATGTTTGCAACACATTGACAAATTTAATAAACCCTGTAAGGGCCATTTTTACAACTTAAACTTAGTTACAAGTATGATTTTATCACGCGCACTTTAGGTTGAAGTTAAATTGTACTAACTCCTGCTTTTAACTAACTTTAAGTTGTAAAAATGGCCCTTACAGAGTTTAATATGTTTGTCAATGGGCGAGTCGTATTCGTGCGCATAAGAGTACCATTGTTAAATTTTTCAGAGTTCAAATGTTCTGCCCGATCGCTTTAAATACACCTTAATACATCAAATTCATCATTTATGACAAAAATCGACAAATTGAAAATTTTTTTCAAAATCTCCAAGAATCGTGACACCAGAAATTTCTGTGTGGCTGCGGGCCCTAAAATTAAAAGCTTGTGTCCTTTTAGACGCTTATCGATTTATGTCTTAAGTTCCATCAAAATTGATTGGAAGAGTTCGGAGTCCTCTCGATCCCATTTTTGTAAAATAATTTAGCCACTTTCTACTTTGAGATCGGTTCTTTGAATTTCACAAAAATTGGTTGGATAGTTTCGGAGAGGCAGAAATTTCCCCCTATCTCCTCTCTGGTCCTAGTTTTAAAAATATATAAAACATGTGTGCTCTTGTAAACGTATCTACACACAAAAAAGTAAAATGAATGAGTTTGTAATATTAATTAAAAAATTAATTAAATTTTCACCTATAAACAATTTGATAATATCAATTAAGTTTTTCCACTCAAATTAATTAATACAATTAAAAATTTAATTGAATCAATTAAATTATTAATTGAAAACATTAATTGGTGAATACTTTTTTCTGTGTATGCTTAGAATTTCATAAAAATCGATTGGAAAGTTTCGGAGGGCAGATACAGATACTGTCCCCTGCTCTCCATTTTTGTTCTGCTCATTATATAGAAAAATCAAATTTGCTAGCTTTGCAATACCCATAGCATAGCCCAAGCAAACTATTTATTTTCATTCTTTGTTTTTCTTTTATTTTTGTGAAGAAAACTTTCTAAAAATTATTTCTAACACAGATAAGGTTCAATGAAAGTCTCCTTAGTAACTCTTGTTTGATGTTTGTTCAGTTGGCTATCTATGTTGGCCGAGAAACAAACCTGAAATTCATAATTTGTCGAGGATAGTCCACCACTGCAAATAGATAGAAAATAGTTTTGCACCAGCTTCTAATGGGTGTTCCAATAAGCCTTTCATTTTGAATAGCGCCCAAAAATGGAAGTTATCGAGGCCATATAGCAGTAAAGGTTCGAATTTGTGATGAAAAATTCCATGAAGAAAATAAGCTGATATTGTTTTCCAATATAATTGGCATAACCCCAGCTCTTTGACTAAACTAGACATTCGATAATTTCGCTTAAAAATACTCGTTTTTTACACATTAAAATAACATCTTTTATATGAGTTCATTATAGTTTCCCCAAGTATACACTTTAAATTTAATTAACCAAAAAACCCATAAAAATTAAAAACAAAAAATCTAATTAAATAAAAAATTTATCAAAATAACTTCACTAAAAAGAAATTTATCTACAAAAGTTAATCACAAATTCATGAAAACTCTGCTGCGAAGAAAATCAAACAAATTGTGGGGGTCTATTCTGTAATTTGAAATTAAAGAAAATGCTTTTGAATTTGCATGTAATTAAGATACAAATTCAAAAGTATTTTCTTTAATTTCGAATTACAATGTGCTCCCCCAGGCTTTGTTTTTTCTTTCATAATTTCATAATAACAAGTTTTAACGAAAATATCACTTTGGTAATGAGATTAGGAAAAACGCTTCTTAAATTTTTAATTTTTTTTCGACATTTAAATATATGTAACGTGTGTTTTTTAAGCGCGATAAAATCTTAAATTGTAGAAAATTATGAAAAAATATGAAATGGGTGGTGTTGGTTGAAGTAGTTAGCACGTTGACTATAAATTCGAAGGTCCTGGGTTCGATCTCGGTATCCAACAGTCATTAAATGACAACAGCACGCATTTTTCTGATAAGCCATAGTGTGCCTTTCTATTAGTCGTTGTAGGAAAGTCAGTGGTCATAGAACTATACCGGCTTCAACAGATAGTAATCCTAATCTAACATCAGAGCGCCCTCCTTCGTTGTGTAGCAGAATCATCGGCGAAGTAAAATAACTAATAAAATGGCTAATAACTAAACACAGCTTGAAAAAAATTTAATACGCCTCATTTAACACCAGAGGCGCTGCAACACTGCATTACTAAAAAAAAGTGCCAAAAAGCAGACTTGGAAAATAATGAAGCTTTCTTCCTTCAGCACCTGCCTTCTCCATCACAATCGCTTTCCTAGTAGTAGGCATTCATTGCCTAAGTAATACTTTTCTTTAAAAATATAACGATTTTTCTGATTCACTGATTTTTTTGAGTGATTTGAGTTAACCTTTCGTAAGGTCTAGGAACGTGTACAATAATCGTACGATCGTGTTGAATAGTGAATCCTAGCCTTGAGTTCTATCAGGCTTAAAAAACGTTCAATTTTTTAAGGAACTCGGTCTTATTTGATAATATTTATATTTAAGAAAATATAAATTTCTGGCATTAAAGCCAAGATCAATAATATCAACGAATGAAACAGTTTAAATATAATAAAAAATCTCATAATTTTAAAGTTGATTTTTAGCTGTTTTCATTTCCTTATGATACACTCAAATAAAGTTTAAGTTTACAAACAACGACAGTTAAAAGTTAAGAAAATAATATTCTCAGTTAATAAATAACCTTTAAGTTAAGATAATGATAAAATCATTGGAAAAAAAGACCTTAAACTGTTTCTCTTAATTTATATTTGCCTGCCAAACTCTCTTATGGTAAATAAAAATAAAAATTGAAATCGCCGATCAAGGCTACTTGTAGTTGTGTATAACAATGGCTAAAAATTGTTCACAAAAAAAAGAAGCTTCCTTGCAGATACGCTGTTTTGCCAAGGGTTTATTTTCTTTTCTTATCTACCAGCAAAGGTGGTTAAATAAGTAACAACTTCTTTTGGGTTTTTTGAAAGCCACTCAGGCAAAAAGAGTTTAATGTGATGATCACCAAAAGATCAGTTGAACGACTGACTGGTATTTGTTTTATAGCTGCATGCTTTTATGCAATTTTTTGTTGTTAAGCTTTTTAAAGATTATTTGCAAAAGATTAGTTTTAGGGGTTTTGTTGGCAAAAGAGAACAAAAAATATGTACTCGTAATCAAGGAAAAAATTTATAAAAAAAATTAAAAAAAAAAACTCAATAAATAAAATCTTTAATGATAATAATATAAAATTAACAATGCAGATTTAATACTTTGGTTAACAGTAGCCCCTAAAGGTTAGATAAGTTAAAAAGGGATTATAATGTGATAAGAGTTAAATTTAAGACTACCAAGATGTCTTTCTTAATAAGAAGCTTTAAAGCACAAACAGAGACGGAAATGTTATAAATCAACATACATTTTCTCAAGATGTGTGCCAGCAGTTTTCAAAAAATTACAGCTTAATTTGCCACTGCCCGTGTATCATTATTCCTAATTGCTTTGTAAATACTCGTATTATGAATAACTTTTTCTTAAATTCCAAAGCAAAATAATATTTTACAACATCTAAAGGGCATTTCATAATGACATGAAAACAATGGCAAATAATTACCAACAAAGTTTTACTACAGTCTCAAAAGTTTGAAGTCACGTTTTGAAGCTTTACTGCACTTATTTTACCCCCCCAAGTTCTAGTTTATTTTGTGGTTTAAAGTAAAACTTTAATTGTTTGCTTTTCACTGCAAAACTATTAAGGAAAAAATAAATAAATAAAATTTTTATGCGAAAGGTAACACGTGGAAAACGTTTAAGCAATTAACTGAAAAAAAAACAATTAAGATTTAAAATTATTAAAGTAAAAGGGAAATTATATTACAAAGAAAAAATTAATTAAGTACAAAGTGGAGCAATTGTAAAGAAAATAAAAAACTAAAGAAGCATTTTATTACTCCATCCTTCCTCAGCTTTAACTTATCAACAGACAGCAAAAGTACTACAATATATTAACCACGTTTCAATAATCAAATGCCATAAACAAAAACTTACCCAAACTGAAATCATTAAAAGCTTAACACCGCTGAAAAAACTCCTTTTAGCCAAAAAAAAAAAGAATAAAATGAAAATAAAAACAATTTATTGAATTTTGGTTTCATCCCATCAAAAACGTGTTTAAATGTTAAAAGAAGAGCAGAAGTCAAAAATCATGATAAGCCAAAATAAAATACTTACTGGATGCTTAAGAGCAACAACTACTAGAAGCCAATACAATATTGTTTGTTGTTGCATTTGCACGATATGAATTTTATCAGTTGCCATTTCTTTTTTCAGTTTATTTGTAAGTTTGCTTTAGTTTCACTGCTGCCGCTGCTGAGTTGACAATACTTTTACAAATAGCTTTTGGCCATACAGATGCCAATAAACTGATTTTTTCAATTTGATTTTATTCTTGTTGTTGTTGTTGTTGCTCGTCCTGTGTTGCATTTGTGTAAGCTAAAGCCAAGATTAAGTAGAAATATTTTTTGACATTATTGATTTCCTTTTAGATGGATATGATAACAAATGCTGATGATGATGATGATGATGCTGATGGGAATGTCTTTTAATACTTAATAGTATTTCTTAAGAAATTCAGTGTTTTTTTTTCTTTCTGAGAGTGAAATGTCTTAAAGTTAAAGAGAGTTTACAAGCAGAGTTACGCGGTGACTCAAAGTAAGGTGTTGGCTACTGCTTACGAATATTTTGCATCTGTCAAAGTGTCAGTTAAATATTTTGTCATATTAAAAGATTTATTATTTGTAATTTATGAGAACTTTATTTGAAAATGTTTATCATCAGTCTTATTAAACGGTTTCCGTTTCAATACAATTTGAATTTATGCAGAATCGAATTGTAAATTTACCGTTAAATTTATTATCTTTCAAATAAAATTTATATTTCAAAAAGCAATAAACGGTGCGGAGGGAGGGTGGCGCCGTTGGAATTATCGATTGTGCGGATTTGTTAGTCACGATGTCGCAGTGGTCGACTGAGCATCGCTCACAGACATTTTTTAAGAGTAATCATTCTTATGTAATTGCTCGTCGACAATTTCGTTCAAAGTTCGGCATTCGGCGAATACGTGATGGACCGAGTGTCCGTGGGTGCAGAGATTCCGCACAACTGCTTCGGCTATGCATGTCCCACGTCCAGGGCCCAAACGATCTTCAAGAACTCTCGAAAACATTGAACTGCTTGAAAGCAGTTTATATGGAAATACGCGACTTTCAATACGGAAAAGATAAGCCTCACTGGGACTTCCAAGAACGATCATTCATGAAGTTCCATCCTTTTAAAATTCAAATCGTTCAAGAACTGAAAGAAAGTGACTTTGATTTACGCAAACATTTTTGTGAAACGATGTTGGGGCGTTTTCGCACTGTAAATCCCATTTTTTTTGGAGCTCATTTTCACTTAAACGGCCACGTCAATAGGCAAAACTGCCTTTACTGGTCTTCACGAACTCGCAACCCTCGATTGAAACCTCAAAAACTATTGCATTGCCCCAGGGTAACTGTTTGGTGTGCCTCATCCACGCATGAGATAATTGGACCATTTTTGTTCGAAAATTCTCGAGGCCAGGCGACAAATGTCAACGGTGAAAATTATCGACTCATGATTACGGAATTCTTTTTGCCAAATCGTACTCTTAACACACGTGGTTTCAACAGGACGGGACGACTGCACACACAGCCAGCGCTTCGATGAGTTTGCTTCGGGAAAACTTCCCCAAAAACTGATCAGTCGTTTTATTACAATTCCCAATCACTTGTGGCTTTAAAGGAAAATATTTGTCCAGAAATCAGCTCAATTGAACCAAGTTTACTGCAGCGTGTGGCGCAGAACACAAGGCTCCGTTTTGACGGAAGACATCTGATGATATACTCCTTGAAAAACAAAATCCGCATTTCCATTCTATCATTCAATGCTCTCAATAAAACTTTGTGTCAATTATTACGTTTTTTATTTAAGTTTGAAAATATAAATCTGCTACCAGACACCCTTATATATACTTTATAATATCTGTGGCAAAAAACTAAAAAACGGCTTAAATCGAGATAAGCTGATTTCGAGTTAATGGCAGCCATTAAATCCTTATATTCAGACCACGAGCAATGTTAATCTCAATTATTTTGTTCGATCTTTTAGGAACTTGTAGTGCCATGATTTACTTAAAGTGTAATAAAATAAAATAAAAAATAAAGTGAACAACGAATTTCACAATTTAATTGTAATAGAAATCCATTTCTGAATATTCACTTGAACGTTTAAATGTGCTCTCCTGCAAAACAGCAAAATATGACTTGAGCACTTTTTCCTTGTTGCCACAGATATTTTGGTTTTTTCGCTGTGACACATACGAGAACACCAACCTTATGCTAAACCTATAAATTCTACTGTAAAGTTTCAATAAAGTTAGAAGTTTCTAAAACTTGTCATCTCAGTGTACATCAATAGATAAAAATATGTCTTATACAAGCTTGTATAAATAGTCTTTTTGTACCCTACATACATACTTGAAATTTTTGGAAGGTATACACTCAGGCAGAGAAGTTAACTGATAGACAGTTAAACAGAGAGAAATTGTGTCTAAGGCACAGTAATTTTTCAACTTGTTGTTCGCACTAAATTTTTGATTTGGCGACATGGCGATTTTTCTGGCGATTTTTATGGATATTTTTTTTTAAACAAAATTGAACTTTTGAATATTTGTAATTCAGGAAAATTAGTTTGTTGAAGGAGTAGTTTCAAATATAAATCCTACCAAAACTTGTCTGCATGAAATTAAAAAAATTTGATTTTGCTAATTTTACTTATATTCATTATAGTAATTAATTGGTTTTGTATTTGGTGGAGAAACATTTTCAAGTAATAATTTTTGGCGATTATATTTATGTTTTTGGCGATTTTCTGCTAAATTTTTATACGATTATTCCATTAAAAATTATATTAAATTTACAGTCAAATATTTACTAAGAAAAAGTACATAAAATTGATTTTGGCGATTTTTAAAATCAATTTGGCGAAATAGATCGTAAAACATCGGACAACCCTGGTTAGGACTTGGACGAGTAGTGTGGTATCCATCAAAAAGGAATCTCATGACTTGATTGCTTGTAAACAGCAGGCAGACCAAATGTAACTAATGGCGTCATCTGCTCGATAGTTTTGCAAATATGATCCCACTACTATTATGGTAGATCTGCAATCCGGAAGGGGAAACTTTGATGACAAATTCGCACAATTGTTCTGTGCACACGCACAGCAAAAAAATACCAATCACCATATTAAATTTATAAGAAATTATCAGGGCAATCATGAATAAAATTCCGCGTGAAATTGCTCCCTTTTCCAATTAGAATTTTTTGATTTCCCTATTACTTGCTATTAGTTGGAATTGTTCCCCGGGAAAAATTTCACGCGGAATTTGATTCATGATTGCCCTGTATATGTTTTCTGTGTGTGTTGGTATATATTGGGCTTTGTTCATAGATAACGTGCACTCTTGTGCTCAGCTGTGTCACTTTTTATTATTTTGTTGTAGTTCTTTTTGATACACGTATTGTGTACAAAACAAATTAAAAAAATTAATGCCCTAACTTGGTAGGAAGATTTAGGACGTTTTTGTTTGAAAATACTTTTGAGTTCTTCTTTTTGAATTCTCTAAATTATTTTCTTCAAAAACGGTTGTTGTCTTTGATAATGAAAAATAAAAATATTATTACCACGTTTTTAAAACATAAAAATAAGATTAAAGTATTATACAATAGTTTGAAAAATATTTGAAAAAATATGTGTTGTATATAATGTTTAGAGCAAAATCATAAAGCAAATACACGAACCTTCTAGCATGGACAATAAATAATAATTGTTTTAAAAAACCACAACTGCGGCTTTTTTTCGTTCATAGACAAGACGATACAATCGTTGAACAGAATTAGGGCCTAAATCAAATCTATAATGCAGGGCATGCAAAATTCTACTCTGATAAGTCTGACTTTCTTGCTTGACAATTTTTAAACCTTTCAAAACTACTTTTCATATGCATTATGCATCTTAGTAGCAAAAAAATAAAAAGGAAGAAAAAAAAACAAGAAGGCAAACACGACGACAACTTAGTTGTTTTATATGTAACGTCTTCCTTTCCTGCAGTTATTCTCAGCTTTTAAGAACTTCTTACTTTTACGCATTTTTTCCTGCTGCCTTTGGTTGAGGCTTTTTTTGAGTGCCTTGTATTATGTTTAAAGTGCGTAAAAGCATCGTACATCAATTTTAAATCAATATATCAAAATATTGTAACCATCAAATGACATGTAACACTGTATAAAAATGTTCAATCCAGATGCAGGTATAAAGAAATATATGTATGTGTGTGTGTGTGCGTGTGTGTGCAGCATGGATTTCTGCAGCGCTCATCTGTGTGTTGGTTAAGTCAATCAGTCTGTTTAAGTTGTTTGTTGGCAAAGCAACAGACAAGTTATATGGTATTTGATAAAATTGCCATAAATATGTCAAAAACTTAAGAAAAGAAGGAGTGTTTTAGTAGCAGAGGAAAAAAAATTAAGCATTAGAAGAAATAACTTTAAAATAAAAACTAAAGTTGACAACACATAGAAGATGGTTTTACCTTTTGCTCTGCTGTTCTAATAACTTTTGTAAATTTAAATTTTTTTCTTAGAGCATTCGCAGTACCGTTTCATTGACGGCCTTAAGTAGATAGAAAGAAGCAAGAAGGATAAATCGAGCCATAATTGCCAAAAAAGCTTAAGCCACATATATCTGGAACTTCGTTTTTTGAAGAAAATCGATTATTTTTGATCACTAATAAACGATTTTAGTCAAACAAATGAAGTTCGAAAATTATGAAGATTAAGGGCCTGACCCACGATATCGACAACGTTCGACTTGTCGCACGCTTACATTTGAAACAACAATAAAATATTAAAAATTTTTTTTATTGTGAATGTAAGTGTACGACAAGTCGAACGTTGACGACATCGTGGGTTTGACCCTAAGCTTTTTTTTTTTGGCGGTTATGGCACGAAATGAAGGATAGAGTATTTTAGGTCAATATATTTGAAACGTGAAATGATTGCGATTTATTACTAAAACACATTTTGAGGCTGAAAAATTTACTTTTAAAGATAAATAATGAATTTCGCATATAATAATTAAAAATCCTGAAATCTGTGTGAAGAAGATTGAAATAATCTCGCAAAGACTCACTGTTTTTTTTAATGTTCGTAATGCGTGTTAGTCACTGTTTTACAAAGAATATAAATCTCTTGACAGGCATCAGAATTTTGCCAAAAGCTTAAGAAACAGTCCATTTTTTTTTAAATTTTTACAGAAACATTTATACGCAGTTTTTAAATTTAATTTTTTTTTTAAATACCCACTGTGTGGTCTTAATTTTCGTCTTGGAATATTAAATACTTGTGTTTCTTTTTAATTTATTTTTCGAATTCTTAAGAAAGCAACTCCTTGTACTCAAAAAAAAAAAAATAATAATTATAATAATAACTGTGGCAATTACAACAACTTAAACATCACCAATAAATGCAACAACTTATCAGCATTGATGATGACGTTTTATATGACATGCCCAAGACAGATCCATGAGTGCATGCATGGGTTTGTACGTAAATGTGGTGTTGTTGTGAGGCGTTGAAATTATGACACAAACCCACATCAAACAAAAGCACAAAGGAAAGCAAGAAAAAAAACCAGCGCTACATATCCCAAATGTAACGCATAGTGTCAGTATTCATACATTGTTGTTTGCAAGAAAACCTTAAACAACAACATCACAAAGTCACACGGTTGGTATACAAACGAGTGTGTTTAGCAGAGAGTTTGATTTTTTATTTATTATTATTTTTTTTGAATGTAAGAAAATGTATGTCTGTCGTATTAAAACTTTAGAAAGAACGTCATCAACAGAGGGGTGTTGTTTGCCAAAGTGAGATTTGATTGCAGAAAGGTGTGGGCTTTAGTTTCGAACGCCAAACACTTTCACAAGACAACTCCTTAAGTTGTTTGCATGTACTCCTATGTATGCATATAGTTCTTGAAGTAAAAGTTTTTGCTTCGATTTTTGTAACTTCTGCTTATCAAAGTTCTCAAGGGTTTGTTATGTGTTGTATGTTTAAAGCCATATTTACATGCATAATAATACTTGTATGTTCATATTAATAATAAATTTAAATTGCCGCTAAATCGTGGCCAAAGTTTAAATTTGTGTGAGGATATTTTTCTTCTGGTAAATATTTTTTATGATTAAAATTCTCTCTTGACCAATTTCCGTTGTCAGCATGTTTTATTTTAAGTAATTTAAAATTAAATTTGTTTTTGATATTCAAGTGAAGAAAGAAAGAAGATCATTAACAGTTTGTGTAGCTATAGAATTTTGGGATATAAAGTCCTTTATATGAGAAAAAATTCAGAAATTTTGTTGGGAAGATATTCACCAAAACTTTCAAAAAGTTAAACCGACTTACAAAATAAGCACTAAAAGGTTAAAACTAAGTCCATATTTACACTATGCAAGTCTTATTGCTAAGCTGATTAGCTTGATGGAGAGAGAGACGAGGGGAACAGTAACGTTTCTTTTTCCCTCGTCTCTCTTTCCTAACAAACTAATCAGCTTAGCAATAAGACTTGTATAGTGTAAACTAGGACTAATTTAGATTCAGTTAATTTTTTTACTACCAATCGTATATTTTCTGGGGCGTGGTCACGCCCACTTTTGCAAAAATTAATGTCAGTTTTCTTTTCTGAATTCAACATGGCGTCAGTTCAGAGGTCAAGGTGTGTACCAAGTTTTGTAAAAATCGATTGTGAGCATTGAACGGGCATGGCCACGCCCACTTCTTTAAGCACAAGGTTGTGGCGTGCTAGGAGCCAACACGGTTAGCCAAGTTTCGTACGAATCAGATAAGTAGAAATCCAAGTACATATAATTTAATAATAACTTTACATGGGCGTGGCTCCGCCCACTTAAAAAAAAGCAATATTGAGTCTTTTTCAGAGCTACTGGTTGGTGTCTAATTTGGTAAAAATGCGAAATATAATATAAAATTTTAATGGGCGTGACTGCGCCCACTTTTTTAAATGCACGAGCAGTGTGTGTTTTTTTAAAACTTGCAATTTTGTCATTACAAAAACCCAAAATGTGTGCTTAAATTCATAGCAATCGCATCAGTAGAAAATTACAAAATCAAAGAAACAAATTAGTGTGCGTGCTCCCGTCCGTTTTTTTTACTATAGGACCAAATGGAAGCTGTATTCAGGCAAAACTATTTTTAAATCGCGGTCTATAAGGTACTTAGCTATGAAGTAGCAAACCTCCTTTCTTCCTGCTTAACTCTTTGATAACAATTTTTGGAAACATTTTTTTTCCTTCGAAAAGAAAATCTTTAATTTTTTCGAACTAATTCTTGTTGAATGTCTTCATTCTTTTCGATAAGTAATACCCATTTTCCATAAGACAGGTACACGATATGTCTAGAAAATTTTTATTGAAATCACTACAATTAGTGCTTTTCATATAAATATTTTACTCAAGTCAATTGCCTGGCCTGAGTTGTGGAAACAGGAGGTAATTTTTTTTTAAATTTTTTTTCCGTTGTGAAGTCCTTGATATCATATAAAAATCAGAAATTAATGTTGCTAAAATCTTAATTAAATTGCCAAAATACATGATAAACTTAATGAAAACAAGTTTTTAGTTTGAAAATATTTCATAGTTATATGACAAAAATTTTGGAAACAGTTTT
The DNA here is from genome assembly GCA_936439885.1 of Nowickia ferox. Lineage (NCBI taxonomy): Eukaryota > Metazoa > Arthropoda > Insecta > Diptera > Tachinidae > Nowickia > Nowickia ferox. Next base: position 7,572,860 of record OW387027.1, on the reverse strand, counting down.
TTTTCTTTCGAATAGAAAATATCTAATTTTTTCGGATTAATATTTTTTGAAGGCCTTCCTTTTTCGATAAGTGAACTTTTCTCAGTTTTATTTAATTATTCTACTTAATACATAATATCTTTTTCGTTGTCGTCAAACTAACATGTGTACATACATCTTGCAGTTGCTTAGCACAGTTTACTCGTGGTCCTTCGAGCCGTCTTCTGATTGCTGGTGTCAACAATATCACAACACAGAGCTGACTTTTGCCATCGTTCACTACAGTGTTTCATGTGGCACAACACGTATTGAAAATCATGTATATTTCATTTAAATAAATATACAAATTTCTTTCATGCTTGCTTGATATGCAGTGCGTGTTGTCATTATTTTACTTGGAAATTTTTGCAGGTCTGTATCTAAACCCAACTTTCATTCTTCACTCCTTTTTGACATTCAGTCTTTCGTTTCATTGCATTTCGTTTAACGTTAAAGTGTTCTTATCATTATGGAGTATTTTCAAAAGTTTTTGTTTTTGTTTTTTGTTAATAAATATATATTTTTTTATTTTAGTTTAAAACACAAGTGGCATCCTATATAAAGCCTAAATTGTGGGCATTTTCTTTTTTAATTTCTTTTTCATTTTTATCACAGATAAGCACGTGCATGCATGAAGAGTCCGGCATATAAATTCTTCTACATCACCGACATCAAGCGGGCTTTTGTTTCATACACTCTTGAGCATTGCAGTTTTTGTTTAATAAAACTTTTTTGACATTGATTTAAATTACATGTTGTTGTTCATTTTAATATTCTTTAGGTTGTTTTTCCCCCTTAAAGTTTCGTTTAAAATTTTAAACGAAATAAAACAACTTGTTTCTGTTTTTTGTTTATTTATTTTTTTTTAACAAAAAAAAAGCATTAACGTTTTGATTTTTTTTCTCTCTCGATTTTATTTTCTGAAGGTGCTAACGTAAATTGGTATGTCAAAATAAGAGATAAGAATTGTTATCAGTTTTTACATTTTTAATGAGATTTCAATAATTTGAACGGACAACTGTCATGGCTCAAGTTCACTTTAATTTGCTTTTAATTTTCTCCTTTTACTTTATGTTGTCAATTAATTAGTTGACCAATTTTTTTTGTTAATTTATCTGCAGGACTTAGAAATGCTTATAAATTTCTTTAAATTAAAATCGTTTTGTAAACGTATTTAATATATTTAGGTAGTTTTCCCTAATTCATCATTTCTGACTTATGCTAATCAAACGTAATATTGTGATTCATGGAGAACTTTTAAAGGATCAGCAAACTAAATAAACAGATTTAATTTATTTTAGTATAAATCTTTATATATACAATTCTACTTTACGTGTGTATGTCACTGAACTCCTTCGAAATGGCTGCACCGATTTGAATGAATTCTTTTGTATGCGCTTGGGTGGCGCCCTGGATGGTTTAGATTCACAAAACCAGGACCAGGAGGGCGATAAGGGGGAAATCAAACAGATTTTAATGAAATTTGGAACATAAATAGATCTGCGTTTAAAGATTCACAGAGGCTATGTACATTTCTAAAACTAGGACCAGGAGGGCGATAGGGGGAAATTCCTGCCCCTTCGAAACGTTCAAACAGATTTTAATGAAATTTAGAACATAGATAGATCTGCGTCTAAAAATGCACATAGACTGTGTACATTTTTAAAACTAGGACCAGGAGGGCGATAAGGGGAAATTCCTGCCCCTTCGAAACGTTCAAACAGATTTTAATGAAATTTAGAACATAGATAGATCTGCGTCTAAAAATGCACATAGACTGTGTACATTTTTAAAACTAGGACCAGGAGGGCGATAAGGGGAAATTCCTGCCCCTCCGAAACGTTAGAGCATATTTTAATGAAATTTAGAAAATAGATAGATTTGCGTCTAAAAATGCGCATAGACTGTGTACATTTTAAAAACTAGGACCAAGAGGGCGATAAAGGGAAATTCCTGCCCCTCCGAAACATTAGAGCAGATTTTAATGAAATTTAGAAAATAGATAGATTTGCGTCTAAAAATGCGCATAGGCTATAATTATTTTCAAAAGCATGACCAGAAGGGCAAAATTGGAAAATTTCTGCCCCTCCATACCAATCAAACCGATTTTAATTAAATTTAGAATAAGCACAGCACGAAAAAGTTACATTTGACTGGTTTGGTAGGGTATCTGTCGATATACAATAATATATATCTATTAAAATTAACTAATTATATTTTACGACTTAAGACCTTTTAAATAAAAAAAAACGTTGCTTCACTTCTGCACATAAAAAAAATCCACTTGTTGCCTTAATCTCACATTCTTATTGATTGCACACACAAACAATTTTCAACAATTCTTTTTTAAAAAAAAAACCAAACTGAAAAAATATAAAAAAGAATGTACACTGACACATGTTATTTGAAAACAGCTGAAAGCATACCTTTTGACATATATTAACCTCCACTAAATGTAATACGTTAAACGTATTAAGAAGACCTCATCGAAAACAGCATTCTGCTTGGGCTTGGGTTTTGGCTTTACTGCACACACGACCTCGTACCTAAAACCCTCGCAAGTGTGTTTCCTGATTGCAAGTTAAAAAAAAAAATAACAAAATAAAAAACTGTCTTACCAAGAAATAAACCAAAATGCCAACAGACCAACATATGAAAAATCAAACCCAACATATTTGTATTTCAGCAACAACTTAAGACAGTGTGTAATTGTGTCCAAGAAACTTACTCGAGCAGGGAGTCTTAAATGGCTAAATGGAAGGTACTGTGCTAAGCTTATAAAAATATTTGTCATAAGCCGCTTTAGAGTGTATTTTTTGGCAATTTACTTCTAAACAGAAAATTTTTTTCTCTAACTAAGAAAACATTAAACAATCAATTAAAAATTTAATTGAGCCAGTTAAATTTTTTTAACATTTCCTTCGAATAAGTACCTTTTTTTAAGTTTCGTTATTGAATTGTCTTTCAAATCAGCTTAAGAGTCCCTGCTAAATATATTTTATTCGTTAAATTTTTGTATTATGCTTTTTATATTTTATGTTTCTGATTTAGTTTAGTTAAATTTAGCTTAGCATTGCAATATTCATATGCCATCATGTGGCGCAATTTTCTGCAATACAAAAGTGACAATTTGATTTATCACTACACTTTGGGTTTTATTGCGGCATTTTCAGCCACAGCAACAGCAGTCTTTAGAGGTTTCCTTGCTTTCCTTTAAGTTTTTTTTGAGTCTTTAAAACACAAAAAAAAATACAGCCAACAGTTCATTTGACCGTTTATAGTTACAGATGTTGTATATATGGACAATTGTCCAAATATTTTAGTGTGAGAGTACAATTCCGTTGATCAGCAGATGCTGGTAATGCAAAAATGGCAAAAAGCCTTAATAACGCTTTCGTTGTCTTTGCTTCCATTCGTTTTTTTTCCAGCAATATTGTCTTGAACTTGCTTCAATTGTTTTTTTTTTTTGCTTTCTAAACAATATTTTTGTAAGATTTTAATGGTATTGAAAAGATTTTGCTTAACATATGCCTTCAGTTACCATCAACAACATCAATAGGGTGAGTGCAAAGTAGAAAAAAGGGAAAAAGTTATTTTAAAAACTAAAAAAAAAAAATTAATGCAAAGTGCTATTGGCTTTCTGGGCATTAGAGATGAGCGATACTGTGATTTTTTAACAGCAATAGAAGAGTAGCAGTGGAATTAAACAGTGATTGTGATGTTAACACCCCAGCGGGAACAAGAAGTAGTAGGGATGCCTTCTAGAAGTAATCTGTACTACTTCTTTTGAGATGAACAGGGCCTGCTTCCTCCATTCCATACTTATATCTTTTTTACACGCGTTGCCATTGCGGGGTAGGTCTTCTGTGCTTGCTTCTTTCACCAGAGATTCTGTAATTAGTTCAAATTAATGGATTTTGCATTTGCTTTGGTAAAAAAACAAAACAAAAAGTGTTAATCCTTCTCTTCTCCCTTCCCATAGAAGGGAGTGTGGAATGTGTAAATCAAAAAAAATTCCTAAGCAGGCCTTCAATAAGGCTGAGTTTTACCGCTGGGAAGAAACAATTAGCAATCAATCCCATAAAAGTATTGAAAATTGTCTTATAAGAGGTAGAGATACAATAAAATTGGAAATCCAAAAATGTGAGAGATGTACATAGTTGCTAGAATAGATGATTTTACACGATTTGGCGATTTTTTCTCGACAAAAGCTGAAGCTATTAATGTTCTAGCTGTATTTACTGTACAGTGAGCATATTAGAACAATTACAGTTTGTATGTAAGAACTATATACGTATTTCCAAAACTTGTTACTTGATAAATTCGGTCACAGCTGTAATTAGTGATTTTCAGGTTTCGAAATATCGCTCATCTCTACTGGGCATATATCTTTTGTTTCGCTCGCTACCAAATAAATGGTTATTGATGCAACGAAATACATTTGCAAAATTTTTTAGACACACTCAACTGTCTACTCTTATGACTGCTGCTGACTGTTGGCAGCAGCAGCAAAAGTCCATTCTAAGGAAATGTCGTCTAATGTCTGAGCAAAAATAGTTGAGGCCTCAAGTATGTAGACTGTAGACTTTTGTTGTCTGTTTGCTTTGTGTTGAAACAGCACAAGATTTATAACACCCATATAAAGAAATATAGTTACTAGTGTTTATGACTTTTACATTTGATAAAAACTATAACCATCGTTTCTGGTTTGAAATTTAGCCATTAGCCAGGACGGTTTTGTTTTATCTGAACACAATCACAAGCATACGGCAGTCTCTCATATTTAAAATATATTTATGTACGTATTAATTCTACCACAATACACCCATTAAATAATCTATCGATCTTCAACAAGAATGATCCTTCTTGATCTTCAAAACTAACCAAGTTTATTTTTGTGTAATAAAGAGAAAATGTCTACCATACGAGTACTACCTGCCACCTCTTAACTCATTCATCATCCTGGGTGAAAGCTTTCATTATCCTAGTGTTATAATTTTAAGTAAAGTAAAAGAAAAAAATTTGTTTGAATGTTTAAGGTGGCGTCTCTTGTGATCGTACCCATGCGTATCGTTCGTCACAGACATTTATTACCTCCATCATTCATTTTGACTACGCAACATTCCTTTTTTAAAATTACTCCTGGTTTTGTTAACTATTAAGCTGCAAGTAACCATTTGAGTCACAGCTGCATAGATAATACTTTTGTGGATAATTCTGGTGTATGATTTCAATTTTGGTTCGTCATACGACTACCACAGTGTAGAAGGCAGTGCAGCACTCGTATGCTTAAAAATATATTTCTTATTTCTCTTGAAATTTTTTTTTGTCCTTGCTCAAGTGATTCGTTCTGTGATTTGTATGCAAATTTTAGTGTGTCTTATATTTGGAGTATATTTTATTTTGCTTTGTTACTTCTACAGTAAAATGTTTTGGTATGATTATTTATGAGTTCGATTGTGGTGCATGTGATGCTGTTCTTACGCATGCATAAGCAAAATAGTTGGCTGCGTATGTACGTATGTATGGGCTTGTTTGGAGCAGAGATTTTGACTGCTTTGTGTTGATTGTGGCCAAAGCCACTTGTCTGGCAAATGATGCATATAATTATAATAATGATGATCTCATTAAAAAGGAATGTTGCTTGCGTAGTGAAAAAAGTTGAAGTAAGATAAATAATTTAACAAATTTATTCTCTAAGAAGGATATGCATGCATACTTTAAAGAGGTTGGAATTTAAATTATAGAGAGATACAAATCAAAAAGTGACAAATTATCGAAGGTAGAGCTTAGTTACTTGTAACACTTTTGGCTTACAACGTGCTCTTGTCAATAAAATAGAAAATTTAGTGCAGACCCACAGTATTCTGATCTACAGATATCGTAGACACACGGATTTTTTCAGTATGCTGCTTGATATTAAAATTTAGGTAAATACTACGCTCTAGAAAAATTTGATTATCTGGCGTTTATCCTTAATTTCAAAAAATTAATTATAGCTGCAATTTGTATTGGAATTCAATGAAAATGTATAACAATTTCTATAATGAAACAGTTAAGCTGTCCAACAAATTTTGTTTCAAACGATGCAAAAATGCGATCATCTCCCATATATCCTTTATTTTAAAATCTAAAGTTTTGCTACAACTATTAGTCAATTGCATTTTAACTAGACGTAAGCTTAATTTCAGCTTTAGCTATGCACAAAATACTGAAACTAACAATAAATATTTCTTAATATAAACAAACCATAACAACTGTAAATTAAAAGCCAATCAGTGACAGAATAGTCTTTCCTCCCATATATCCTTGATGCGGCAAGCCGAATTTCCTTTAACATATTAATCAGAATACAATGAAAACTAGTAAATATTTCCAAAATTATTCATTTAATCTCTTTTGAAAATTGAAAATCAGCTCAGTGCAAGGATATATGAACATCCCCAATGTCCTTAATTTAAAAAATTTAATTTCTAGTCCAAGCATGTATGTCTAAAATGCAAAGAAAACTGACAAGTATTTCTACTATCATACAGCTTAAGTCTCTGAAACATTTAAGCACAATCGGCGAAAGCAAATAATTATTTCCATATGTATATCCTTAACAGCAAAAAAGCTAATTTCTCTTATTATTAGCATAAGAATGAATGTAAAAGCCATAAAATATAATTGACTATGGGCCTTAGATCTTCTAAGTCAATCAGTGCAAGGACATGCCATCCTGCTATATATCCTTAGCATTAAAAATTAAATTTCTGCTCCAATTATGATTTAAATGCAGCCTAAAACTTACTACTATTTGTAAGATTACTTAGTTAATATCGTTAACAAATTTCACTATAATCGTTACAAGGATGTAAATACTTCCCATATATCCTTTATTTTGAAAGCAGAATTTTAGCTTTAAATTGTGATCATAATACTAAGAAAACTTATGACATTTTGCCAAATTTCGACACATTTAAGTTTTATTACATACAAAAAAGTAGATTGGAGCAAGAACATCCTTACCACACACATGTCCTTTATTTGAAAAATTTAACTTCAGCTAAAATTATGATTAAAATACAGATATTAAAATAATTTCTATTATGATACAGCTAAAATTTTCCAAATTGTCACACTAATTAATGCAAAGACATACATACACACATATATCCTTGATATAAAAAGGGAGTTCTACCTACAATTATGATCAGAATGTAGCAAAATTTTGCAACTATTTCTACCATCAAACGCCCAAAGTCCTTGGTAAATTTCACTATAATTAGTGCAAGGATGTGGTTAACTCCCATATATCCTTTATTTTAAAAACTAAATTTCAGCTACCATTATGATCAGACTGCAAAGATAACATGTAACTAGATTTTAGATTATAGATTTACATTTAAGCAAGGATTAATTGATGCAAGCACATGCATTCTTTCCACATCTCCTTAATTTTATAAACTAAATTAAAAGAAAAATATAAAAACATATCCATAACATATAGTCTCAAGCATTTTTAAAACTTAAAAGAATATTTTTATTTACTTCCGTATATCCTTGACATTAAAAAATGGATTTAACTTCAAATTGTAATCAGAAAGCAGCGAAGCCTTACAACTATTAGTACCATTAAGCACCCGAGGTCTTGGGTGATTTTCACAATACTTAGTACAAGGATGTGGCTAGCTCCCATATATCCTTTATTTTAACATCTGAACTAAATTGTATACTCAGGGTCTGATATAAATTTACAGCTTTAATGATCAGGAATAGTAAATATATGTGTTTATCTCTCTTCTTGTCTTGAGTTACACATCCAAATTATTTCCTTAAAATATTAATTAGTATCCACGAGTTCAACACTTCACCACAAACTCACAATTTAAAAAGTCCCTAAGTCCTTATTTTCTCTGGTGTCAAGGAGATTAATGTTATTATTACAAAAAAAAAAAAATTTTTGTATCGAACATTTTTTATTTAGTTAAAGTTAATTATGACTTCCTGTCAAAATATCAACATCAATTATGTCCACCTTTAATTGCTTAGCATCTAAAATAATAATAAAAAAAATCGTTACAAATATATCAAAAAAGCAATGCTGGTTTATAGAGACCGTTCTAGGCCTTCGGACACACAACATATGACCGCATGTTAGTCATGACAGTAAAGCATTTAAGTAATAATGCATTTGCATTGGCACAAAAATCTAAATACTGATCAAAATCCCTGAGCTTACAGTAACTACAATGACTTGCATGCTGGCTGCAAACGTTCATACAAACATATATTATTTTATTAAAAAAAAAATACAAACCCCAAATACCATAAAGCCATAAAGGAAAAATAAGATCGATTTTATATGTTGCTGTTTTTTTTTTGTTGTATATATAAAGGTTGCAAGTTTTATATTTATATAAAATCCATGCAGATGCAAAAGCTGCACAGACGAACACAACAAGCAGACAAAATGTATATAAAATAACAAAAACAGCATTATAGCAGTAGTACAAGTAAGATTTGCACTATTTTAAGCACGTAAAATGATAAACTCATAAATTATGAGTAGCACAACATTGAATGTCATTTGCACAGAACCAACACTTTTAGCATCACAAAAACCCGCCTCGTTCGGTTACAGATACAAATTGGTATTTGTACAGTAGAGAGCAAATGTGAAGGATTTATGCACTAGCAAAATTTGGAATTTTTCAAATGAAAATTAATTCTGTTACTTTAAGAAAACTCGTGTTGAACTTGTTTTAACTATAAAAAGTATAAGTTTTTCTAGGCTCGCCTTTAAAGCTTTTATATCCTCTTGAAGCTTAGTATATCCTAAGCAAATACGAGTATTATATACACTTAACACTAGTTTTTGCCAGTATTGTTCCTTACTTTATTTCAATTCTAGTCATTTTTTTGTTAAAGGTAGATTCTCTTCTACTCTTGTATGTGTCGGTAAATAAATATGAATATTTGGAGGGAATATATAGCAGAAAATATAAATACCAATTTAATGGAAGGATAGAAGGACAGAGTTTTGTGTATATCTATGTATATGCTGACTAACTGATAAACATACTGCACCGCAATAAAAGCGGCTAAATATTTTTCGAAGTAAGTTATCAATGAGTTTAAAAATTGGCTGCTTTTAGCAAAATGAGGAAATATGCTTTATATTTACTAATAGAGGTAGATACATATTTTGAAATTTGAAGCACTAAAACAGTCCTGTTAGTAAGAGGATGAGCAGAAGAGAAGAATAAAAAGAGGAAAAAGGAAGAGAACAGGAGAGTAGAGTAGAGAAGAGAAACAAGACAAGACAAGACAAGACAACACAAAACAAGACAAGACAACACAAGACAAGGCAAGACAACACAAGACAAGACAAGACAAGACAAGACAAGACAAGACAAGACAAGACAAGAAAAGACAACGCAAGACAAGACAAGACAACACAAGACAAGACAAGACAAGACAAGACAAGACAAGACAAGACAAGACAAGACAAGACAAGACAAGACAAGACAAGACAAGACAAGACAAGACAAGACAAGAAAAGACAAGACAAGACAACACAAGACAAGACAAGACAAGACAAGACAAGACAAGACAAGACAAGACAAGACAAGACAAGACAAGACAAGACAAGACAAGACAAGACAAGACAAGACAAGACAAGACAAGACAAGACAAGACAAGACAACACAAGACAAGACAAGACAAGACAAGACAAGACAAGACAAGACAAGACAAGACAAGACAAGACAAGACAAGACAAGACAAGACAAGACAAGACAAGGCAAGGCAAGACAAGACAAGACAAGACAAGACAAGACAAGACAAGACAACACAAGACAAGACAAGACAAGACAAGACAAGACAAGACATGACAAGACAAGACAAGACAAGACAAGACAAGACAAGACAAGACAAGACAAGAAAAGACAAGACAAGACAACACAAGACAAGACAAGACAAGACAAGACAAGACAAGACAAGACAAGACAAGACAAGACAAGACAAGACAAGACAAGACAAGACAAGACAAGACAAGACAAGACAAGACAAGACAAGACAAGACAAGACAAGACAAGACAAGACAAGGCAAGGCAAGACAAGACAAGACAAGACAAGACAAGACAAGACAAGACAAGACAAGACAAGACAAGACAAGACAAGACAAGACAAGACAATACAAGACAAGACAAGACAAGACAAGACAAGACAACACAAGACAAGACAAGACAAGACAAGATAAGACAAGACAAGACAAGACAAGACAAGACAAGACAAGATAAGACAAGACAAGACAAGACAAGATAAGACAAGACAAGACAACACAAGACAACACAAGACAAGACAAAACAAGGCAAGACAATACAAGAGAAGAAAAATACAAGACAAGACAATATAATAGAAGACAAGACAAGAAGGCACAAGCCAAGGCAAGACAATGCAAGACAAGACAAATTAAAGCACGAGAGACTAATTCTTTAAAACTTTTCAGCTTAGGTTAAAGCTTTTAAGTGATTTTGGTGAAGTTTTCTGTTTTTCCATTGCCCGAAATCTCTACAAGGTGTCGAAATTTCTCCTTTGAAGCTTTAAGCTTTATATGGCTGCTTTTAAAACTTTTATCAAACCTTTCCAACGACGATTTTCCACCGACCCACACAATAAACATTTATGCAAAAATAAAATTGAAGACTTAAACAGAACAAACAAAACAAGAAATATTAAACAAACCCAGCCATAGTGCAGAGGTTGACTGATTGGTTTATGGTTAAAGATAAACACACCAGTATTGCTGCAATCATACATTTGGTTTCGATAACAAACAAACATATAAAAAAATAATCATAAGAGGAACTCACTGGTGCGATAATGAACCCCAATTTAAAGTCACTACCATTCAATACTGATTTGATTTACAATCCCACTTTGATTATAATCGATGATGATGTGTGTGCAAGCTTTGCTGCAACCGATGAGTGCAACAACAGCGGCAAAAATGTTTAAAGTTTAAATGGCAGCAACAACAAAACAACCAAAAACCCAAGCAAATTTTATTTTTTAAACTAACAATTATAAATACAGAAACTGGAACTTAAGCTCAAAGGGTGTTCACATGCAGCTGTTATTTAGGACAGTAAACTTAAAACATTGCCACGAGAAATATTGTCAAAATCAGAGAAAATGTCATTTGCAATATTTAATTTATTTAAAAATTATTAAATAAAAAATAAAAACGGATTTTTGTGCCAATTTTGCAAAACCCTGCCAAAAACATACGAAAGAAGATCTAAATGAAGCGCGCCAAATTGTAACATATTCATATACATACATATGTATGTACTCGTATGTATATGAATTTTTAAAGAAGGTTTATTTTCCTACAGTTGGATGTTCGTGGTTGCCGTAGAGCTCATTGCCATCATACTATGCAGATGAGGGGTGTTGAAATGTTCACTTATGCTTAAACACACAAAGAGAGAGAGAGAGGACACCTATAGCATTAAATTAGCTTATTCTTTCGCCTTCAATATGCAAAAATACACCAAATCATAGTAAATTCATAAGAGTCAAAGGATATACTTAACACACATTCATATTTATTCATAACTCCACATACGAGTTCATGCACGCTTCTTTCTCTATAACTCTGCAACTACACTGGGAACTGCTGATACAGCTGGAAAAGGGAAAATAGTAAAAATCCTTTATTCAGGTAGAGAACAACAAATTTGAAAGTACAATTGGCTTATAAATCGTTTTTCCACTTTAAATTCTTCGCTGTGTTTTTCTGTGAGTAAATAAATGTTTAATATTTTTCCTCCGAGTACATGCGCTGGTTGCAATTGTGAATGAATGTTTCAAGTGGAGCTTTTTGTGAAAGTCTATGCATATACGAGCAAGCGTGTGTATGAGTGTGCGTTTGCTTTTGTGTATAGATGAGCTGCCTTTAGCTTAAATTTCAAGTACTTGATTATTTATACATATAGCTTTGTTTTGTTCAAATTCGAAAACTTCTCAGGCTGCTTGAAAATGCCAAAAGAATAGAATTTTTTATTTTAGCACAACATGACTTTTGCAAGGATTACTCGTATATGGAAGTTTTAAGAAAAGTTGCATCAAATTTAAACACGATATTTAGTTAAGGATACCAAAAAAATGATGGGAACTGCTATCGAAGTCCTTGTAGTTATTATTACCCTAATATCTTACAAAAGAGAAAAAAAAATCAAACGAGGATGTTGAATCCTGACAATACAATTTCAAATAATTTGCAATAAATATTAAACATTTAAATTTGTATTTTTTAAAGGTATATTCCCTTTAGAATGGGAAAGTCCTTATCAATTAAAACATATGTACATACATATACAACGAATATATGCATCTCCTTAATTTGGTTCTAGTTCTGTTTAATTTGTATGGAAATTTGGAAACAGAATTTTTTTGTCTGCAATAAAAAATTTTGTTCTGAAAAGGTCGCAATTAAAAATAAATATTTCTCATTAATTTTTTTTAAATTTATTTGTACAGAAGTATGTACACTTTGTTGTATTTATTGAGGATTTTCACTATAAAGAAAAGTAAATGAGCGCAAAAATTCACGCTTGCAAAAAATTCCAGCACCATATCGTGCCATAACCGCCAAAAAAACCTTAAACGACATAATTTTCGAATTTAATTTTTTTTACCAAAATCGATTATTTGTGATCGTAAATAATCTTTTTTTGTAAAAAGACCAAGTCCAAAATATGTGTCGCTTAAGCTTCTTTTAGCCATTATGGCTCGATATGTTCGATATGTATTTTCAGAAAATAAAAAAAATTTTGGGACATGCATAACTTTTTGTGACAGGTTTTCTAATAAATTTTTGCGCAAAAGAAATTTCTTTTGGCTTTAGAAATAATTTTTTGTATATATTTTTGGGACAAAATGTTTTGTGACACAACTTTTTTGGGACAGAATTTCTTATGAATTTATATTTGGATTTTGGAAGACCTCAACACGCCTACGTTATATAGACCCTTCATGATATCTTGCTTGGAACAATTTTTCTTCTTCTAATATTAGCATTCGAATTTTCTCTATTAAGAATTAATTAATAATCGAAATTTTTTTACTATAACTTTTTGGGACTAATTTTTTATGTAAATAATATTTTGGAACAAAATTTTTAGTATATTAACATTAAAATTTCCGGTATTTAAAACTGCTGCTTAATCGATATCCTTTTTTGAGATCCAGCTTTTGGCGATACATTTTTTGGGACACAAGTTTTTGGGAAGAAATTTTCTTTGAAATTTGTTATAGAAAATAATGTTATTTTTGATTCGAAAATAGAATTTTCCCTGTAGAATTGATACTTAGTCGAAGGCCCCAGTGCAGTAGGGTTATATGTCAAGTCCTGTATGTTTTTTGGTACACATTTTTTTCTTGTAATTTTTTTATGGAAAAATTTTTCTTTTAGAATATCATACTTAAATTATCTACGACTTTGATTTGAAAGGGTAATATGCAATTATAATTATTTTTTAATAGGTATTTTTTGGGACAACTTTTTCGAACACATTTTTTTGTGGCTCACAGTTATTTTACGACCGATTTTTTCTTAAAAGTTATTAATGGAAAGTTTTTCTTTAGTATATTAACGCTAAATTTTCCTCCGCTTTGATTTGATTTGAAAATATTTATTATTTTATTATTTGAATTATTTTGGGACATAGTGTTTTGGAACAAAATTTTTCGTAAAACTTTTTAAAGAGAATAATTTTACTTTATTTAATTTTTAGAAAATTTAATTTTCCCTGTAGAATTGATACACGCATACATAGGTCCTTCACAATTTTTTAGGACACATTTTCTCTTAAAATTTTGTATGGAAAAAGGTTTTCTTTTTTCAATAAACTTCGAAGAAGATTGGACAGTATAATCTGCCATTTTAAATTACAGCTTTATCGATATAACTTTTTGGGACAAATTTTATTGGGACCGATTTTTTTTTTAAATTTGTTATGGAAAATAATTTTCTTTTAGTATACGAATATTAGCACTTAATTTTCCTCTATTTTGATTTTAAATACACTTGCCATTTAGAATTAATTGTAATACTTTTTTGTGACAACATTTTTGGGATATCAGTTTTCTTTAGGAAAATTATTTTCTTCTTTGTATAGCAGTATTAACATTTCCTAAATTTTTATTTGCAAATATAAGTTGCCATTTAGAATTAATTCTTAATCAACTTCAGGGGAGTGCCAGAATTCCTTTCTTTTTCTTAGCGGATTAAAAATAGGTATGTCAATATTTTTTTTGAAATGTTCACAAAAAATTAAAACTTACAAAATTCCACACATGTGCATTTTAAGCATCTTCAAATAATGTTTATGTGGATTTTTTTCTCCAGCCTTTCCACTTTATACTTTATTTCAAAGAATTAAAATATATACAGGCATGCATATATATATTTTTTTCCATATATTTGACTCCAATTGTTATTTTTTTTAAATAGTGTCTCATTGTTTACATATCATTTCCAATTAAATTGCCATAAATTTTTCACTTACTGGTTGACTGCCTTTTTTAACACTACCAAAAATAAATAAATAAAAAAAATTAAACAAAAAATAAAGTCCCAGAATCATGCAGCCACAGTTTATTGGGCTGCTTAAGACGGGCTTTGGTGAACATAGAAAGACAGACAGACAGATAGACAGATGTACGTACATATGTATGTGTGTTGCTATATAGAGGCAGCCGTTGATATTAAGAATAAGCCACGAAATAAAGCCAAATGCATTTGGTTGTTCTGTTCTTGAGCATTTATGCATAAATTTGAATTTTTATTTTGTGTTGTTGTTTTTTTTTGTCGGAGCTGAGTTTTCGTTAAAACGAACAAAATTTATTAGCAACCAATTTTGCTGCATTATTTTCATCATCTTTTGCATTAATTTTATCATTCTCATATTTTTTCGCTTTGACACAGTTGAACTTCAAGAGCAATTGTATGTTATAAGTATCATCATTATATTAAATCATTTTTAGTTTAAATAAAAGATTATTTTATTGGAAAGACAAGTCGAATTTGAAATACAGTGCAGAGGTCGGTTGTAGCATTTCGAAAACAACTGAAATGTGACCGATAAATACAGTGGGAGAGGAGAGATAGTGAGCATGAGAGAGAGTAACAAAGCGGTAAATGTTATTTCCAGCGCCTGTTCCATAGCAATGCATTGCTATTTAGTGACAGATACGGCTCCATTTTAAGCTTTTGAAACGGATTTTAATTGCGTCCTATAAACCTTTAAAAATTCGCTATAGCTTCGTACCATTTTCGCGATTTAAAATTGCGATGTAGAGCACCTTCAGCATTTGCTCTTTATAGTGGAAAATAAACACAAAAATATAAATAAGTGAAAGGACCTCCTTATTTGTGTACAACACCAGTGCAAAGTAAATGCTTGCAAGCGAATAATACATTTCAGCAGTTTGTTTTGCAAATGTGTTGCTAAAAAATATTTAATTTTTTTCTTCGTTGAAGAGAAAATTTATAGCAACCACGTGACAAAGTTTATGTCGCCGCTTATTAAATTTCATTTAGAATCAATGAAGAATACAATAGCGTTTCAGTTTATTTAAAATGTTTTAGCTTTTTCCTTATGGACACCACAGTTTCAGAACAAGAAAAGAAAAAATTCACACCTTTAAATGCAATTGTTCATTGTTATTTCGAATCTTTTTCTTTATTAAGCAAAAAGGAGCAAAAGCAAAAAATATTTGGCTTAATCATCCTAAACGATCGAACGATATTTTCGCCTTATGATCTTGGTCAACATAAATCATGATACGAAAAAAACCTTTAACAAACAATTGAAAAATTATAACAAAGTAAAATACAATCTAAAATAAACTTTCAATTTTCCATAACGCTCGTTCAGAATTATAAGGAAATTTAGTGCAAATTAAAAAAGAATATGTATGTGTGTAAGAAGAAATATTAGTGGAGAAACAAAAGAAATTTTTTTGGACATCTAACAAAAGAAAAGGAAATCAAAAAGTATACAAATAATATCAGGGAATATGTTAAAGAATTTTAGAGCGACACATTTACTCGCTAAAGCATAAAAATATTTTCAATCTACAAAAATTTTTAAAATAAAAATTTTGTATTGCAATTTTTATAAGTGTATTCTCATTATATATTTGTGCAGTAAAGGAATTATGGGATTTAATAAGTATTTTTTCGCCAATTGCAGCGAAAAATGCAAAAAAGTTCTAATAATATTTTGATTTAAAACTCAAGTCTTAGTATACAGAAAGTAAGGGTTTACCAATAAAGGGTTTCATTGTGATATATAAAAAAGCGATTATTTTCAAGTGAAATTATCAAACGTTTATTAAAATGGAAAGAAGGGGCTACGCCAGTAAATAAAATGGGAGTTACGGCAGGACCATGTCGTTTTCATTGCAAGGATATTTAAATATCAATTTTTTTTTGGAAAAAATGCTTATTATTTAAGCTATTTTGATTATAATTGTAACTGAAATTAAATTTTTGTAATCAAGGATATTTGAGACGAAATTAAATCCTTGATGATATTAACTTTTTAACAGAACTTAATCTATAATTTCAAATCTAGTTACATGTTAAATTTGCAATCTGATCATAATGGTAGCCGAAATTAATTTTTTAAAATAAAGGATATATGGGAGTTAGCCACATCCTTGCACTAATTATTGTGAAATTCACCAAGGACTTTGGCCGTTTGATGGTAGAAATAGTTGTAAGGTTTTGCTGCATTCTGATCATAATTGTAGGAAAAATTAATTTTTTAATGTCAAGGACATATGGAAAGTAGTAAACATATATTTTTTTTAAATTTTAGCAGTGCTAAAGACTATAACTTGCAATGTATATGTTTTTTTAAACATTCTTAGCATAGAGATAGCTAAAAATGCAGTTTATATAATCAAGGATATATGGCAGGTATGAATGTCCTGGCATTGTTTAGTGTTAAAAATTGGAAAAATTTTAGCTATATCATATTACAAATAATTGTAATAAATAGATTTTTATCATAATTGCAGCTGAAATTTAATTTTTCATATAAAGGACATGTGTGTGGTAGGCATGTCCTTGTACCGATTTATTTTTAATTTATAAAAAAGCTTAAATATATTGTAATTTAGGAAAAAGTTATAAGTTTTCTTGGCATTATAATCACAATTAAAGCTGAAATTCTGCTTTCAAAATAAAGGATATATGGGAAGTATTTACATCCTTGCACCGATTGCTAGGAAATTTGTCAACAATATTAACTAAGTGATATGGCAAGTAGTAGTGAGTTTCAATCTGCATTCAAATTATAATTGGAGCTGAAATTTAATTTTTAATGTTAAGGATATATGGAAGGTAAACATATCCTTCTGCCGATTGACTGACAAAAAGCTTAAACTCATAATCGAACAAATTTTGTGTCTGTTAGATGCACTCTTATGGTAATATTAGATGAAACTCAGTTTTTTTTTCTATGAAGGATATATGGAAATACGTTTTTGCGTTTCCCTATTAAAATGCAATTTCTCAAAGTTTTTGCTGCATATTTGTAGATATAGCTGTAAGTATATGCTGCTCTTTAGTTATTTTAGTCCGAAAAACATCTTTCAAAATAAAGGATATATGGGATGTTAACATATCCTTGCACCGATGGACTTATAATTTTTAAAAGAGATTAAATGTATAAAAGTAAGATACCACTTGTCGTTGTATTCTTATTGTTATGGTAGTTGAAATTCGGCTTTTGGAATCAAGGATATATAGAAGGCAGGGAAAATTTAGATTTTAAAATAAAGGATATATGGGAGATTTTTAATATAAAAGATTTTATAAATTCCCAACCAAACTGCAGCCTTAGTTAAATTTTTTTGTTCAAGGATCTGCAAAAATGCTATATAGTATTTTGCTTAGTTTCTAAATCGAGCATCAAGTTACGAAATTCCTCTCGTCTGCGATATCCATAGAGCAATTCACTGTGGGCATGTACCAGAATCTTCTAAAGGTAATAAGTAGTGTTATGATTCAATTATAAGTTTCAAATGCTTAGAATGAATGAAGTCTTTATAATGTTATTATTTTGCTTCAGCCATACATTTTTCCTGGTATGAAGTTCTTGGGGAGAGCAAAACGAAAATATTTTACAACATGGTTTTTAAATTCTAATGAAATTTTGAATGGCACGCTTCAATTTGGTACGTGGTAGTGCTTGCTTTTTCTTAACTTATTCTACAAAATCTTGTCTATTGTAATTTATTGTTTCAATTAATAATTAATTGCATTAACCACAAATCATTTAGTTTTTAAAAAAAACCACTTAAACCTGGTGGTCTGCCAAAACATTCTTTTTTAATGGTTCACTTGTGTAGGCGTTTCCACTTTTTTTCTCACATTCTAAAATTTATTCTTAAAAATCTTTTTTACTTTGCATTTAAAACAATGTACTCGTATATTTATAGAAACATAAAAATTCTTTTTTTTTTGTTCTTATATTTTTCTGTGCTCATGGTAAAACATTTAAATGACCAAAAACGCAAATGAGAACTTTTACTATGTAATGCTTGTTCTTTTCATGGCCATGGCTTTCTGTTCTTTCTCGCATAAACGGAAGACAATAATTTCAGATGTCTGTGAAATTAAGTCATATGAATGCCGCGACCAAGCACGGCGATAAAAGCGGCTGCTGCAGCAAATGGCACACATTAAGAAGGCGTAAATAACATTAACAATTAAGTTGTAATAAATTTTGTAATACACCAACGCATTGTTAAGAATTTTAAATGAAAACAATTTACAAAAAAAAAAAAATAATTGTGCAAAAATAATAATAATAAAATAAAATGAGAGCTTTTGCTTAGGGTTTTGATGAACGAATTTAAAACTCCCTACGGCAATAAATGGATTTTGTGGTACACCAAAAAAAAAAAAGAAAAATAAAAATTAATTGTGGAAGGATTTTGTTGCGCTTGCTAGAAAATTTTGCTTAAAATTTATATGCACGAAATCTAGCAGATTTCAATAAGAACCTTTTTACACCAAGCTTATTTTACATTTAGTAAGATTTTCTATCCAACAAAAACCCCATTAATACTGCATTTACATTGTCTCGAAATCTAGTATATTTGATTAGAAATCTTTATTAAAATCAATGTCGTTTACACTAAGCTTTTGTTACATTTTCTAACATTTTGTATCCGGGAAAAAACCATTTGTCTGAAATTTAGTCTTACCTTCTAAAGAAAATAACGTAGAGCATAGCTAATTTATCTTCTAAATAAATTATGATGTACAGGTTAGTAAGAAACAAATAAACATATAAGATTCTAAATAGATTTCCTACAAATCTATTGAAAGATTAGATTTTCTTTTGTATGGGGAATCTAGTAAAAAGCAACTAGATTTAGCTCGGAATCTCGTAAGTACTAGATTTTGAGACAATGTACATGCCCTATAACGGAAAATTATTGCAAACTACAACCAAACTACTGCCATGTAGCCAATTCACACACCTTTTTAAGTACACAGGCTGACTTTTGATTACAAATTAAAACAAACATAGTTGCATCATTAGGTTCTACTAGACTTTAAGCAGATTTCGACAAAATCTAGCGACGAAGTAGATTTTGTTTTGTATGGGAAATCTACTAGATTATGCCCGAAATCTCGTAAGTACTCACATGTAATCTTACTATAAGTAAAATTTGCTTTGTGAAGTTGCAAATATTTCGAGTAAAAATTGTAGGCTTAAATTTCTTTTTCCAAATTTTTAAGCCAAACTTTTAGTAATTTTGTGTGCGTGGATACTATATCCATGACTCTATGGGCTCTCTTTCGCGCCGATTCACATACTGTTTGTCCTGCTTCTTCTCTGGTATATTGTAGTAGATCTACCGAACTTTCGTCCACGGCTAAAAAACGGCTCAAAAAAAATCGTCAATATTTCGGTTGGACAGCGCCACTCTTGCGAAGTTTTCGCACGACTGCTTTTGTGGTCGCTGGTGAAAAAACGTGACACTCATCTTGCGGAAAGCTTTCCCATACCCAAGTGATCTTGAAAATTTGAAACCCCAAAAGTCATGTGAGCTTCCTGTGGCTTCCACAATTTCTCTCACTTTCAATCTTCGGTCGTAAATTTTTCAATTGCTTCGGAGCAGTGTTGCCCTTTCAGTTGAGAGGCAAAAAACTCAAAAAGTAGGGATTTATTGACAAATGGAGAAAACTTTACCGCATCCCCTGTAAACTAGCGACCTCTGCAATAAAATTTAATCTTTAATTAAAACTAGTTCGACGAAAGTGACGTTAAATTACCTTAAATTTCAATTAATTTTTTTTTATAATTTTTCCTTCGTTTTGAAGTTGAAATTTTGTTGTAAAAAAAAACGACAAACCACGAATATCTTAAAACCAACTTTTTCAATTTTAATGCTTAATTTCATGTAAATGCTGCGAAAAAAATATACACAAAATAAATAAAATAAAAATTAAGCCTATAAAAACAAGTGCCATATAATGTTGTTAAACAAACCACCTTAACACTACGTTTTTTTTTCTTCTCTACTTTTCGTATCATAAATTATTTAATAGAACAAACAATACAATCGCAGGCAATAAATAAATACACAACATTTACTCAACAATGTGCAGCAACATATTCGCACCAGAATGCCCATGAATATTTATTTCAATCTCGATGTTTTTTTAATTTATATAAAAAAAAAACATTAATAAAACAACATCAAGACTACAACTTTGATTAAAAAAGGATCGTAGGTATAAATGTTGGTTTTTGTTTTATTTGTTTGTGAAAAAAAAGACAACTATGTATGGCTGGTATATAAAGTGTTAAATTGGATTAATGCACAAGATTTACGCTGCGGGTGATACTAGCTTAAAAACAGCTACAAAAAACAAAAACATCAACTGCTGCGACATTGGCGACACTGTTGACGAAGAAGAAGGCCACCAACAAAACCTACAAAACTACCCAGCAAACACCAACTGAAACGTTTGTAAAACTTCAAATAAGTTTCAATAAATATTTTCAGTTTTTTAGCCAACAATTTATTAAAAGTACAATTCAAGAAATTTATTATTCGACATATTGTCATAATTATATTGCAAGTGAAATTTATGTTTCATTTTGCCTTATAAATACTTTTATTGTTATCCGATGGATTTCTAATTGTATAAAGGTGTAGAAAAACAAAATCTATTCGTATCGAATAAAAATTATCTCTAGGTTTTGTATAAGTTTCTAAGCCTAGTACGCTTATTTTTCTTTTGTGACTTTCAAAAATATTATTATTTATGAATTCTCAAATAGTTTTTGAATGTCTGTGCATAAGATAAGAGGTTTGTTCAAAATGAAATAAATCTGAAATCTGAAACTGTTCCAAATGTGTGGTTGAAATCTACTGACGATTTGTTAAAGCAAGAATGAAATGTATATAAACATCGCTTAACTACCAGCAAATAAATTTCATTTCAAAGTAAAAATATTTGATAAGTAAAAATAAATTGGAATAGATTTTTTTGAAGTTTTAACACGAAAATTTATTTTGATATTAATAATTTCAGGAGAGTAAATGACAAAGAGTTTAAGAACTTTCTTTTCAGAAAACAGAGAATTTTGGATTATAAGTTGTGTGTTTGCTGGGGTATCTAAAGGCTCTATGACAATATGAAAGCGATTTTAATTTTATTTTTTTAAAGTTCCTCCATACTTGTACTGAGGGCGTTGATGACTCCAAGAGTGATGATGATGACAGCAGGAACAATAACGAGAATAACATAATCATCGTCATCACCAAGAAACAAAAAAAGTTATATATTAACAACAGAGTTGCTTTTGAACAACATCAATAGTTCCGTAGAGTACGCATAGAGTTTGTCAAGAACAGTGTAATGGAAAAGTAAAAAATTTTTGTAGTTTCTCAAGCAAAAAAAAAAAACAATTTTTTTGGATGGCTTTCGAAAAGAAAAATTTAAAGCTAAGGTATTCGATTATATAAATTAAAGTGCGAGTAGTACGGAACACCTCGTGTGCGAGTCAAATTCGCAAATTACTGAGCAAGGCGAATTCACATCAGGTGATCTTAATTCACCAGCTGACATAAATTCTCTGCTGTCAGTCAATGCAAAACGTTAGGAAATTTTACACTAACAAATAAACAGGGCGAATATGCAGAGTTGCAAATCAACACCAGCTGGTATCAATTCGCTCTGTTACTGAGCCGAAAATATTTTATATCTTTAAAAATTTAATTAAGAACCTGCGAGTACAATCAGTAACTTTTAAATTTATTTTATTAAATGTTACCATGTTTCGCCTCACTGTGCAATACTGTCACCTTAAAATTTATTTTGCATTATTTCGGGGTTAAATTTTGTTCTTTTTTTGAGTCTTGTCTTTAGAAGAGCAACTATAAAAAAAACATTATTTTTATGTACGTTGAGAGTCACTCATTTTCACCGTTCTACTCACTTCATAGAGACACACACGTATGAATGAAAGCATAAGTTTGATTAGTGGAGCAGTGTGGCATAGAGTCTGCATAAACTATGGCACTGTTGCACCACCGTATAAGTATGATTAAATGTAGTGTTTGCCACACACCGGATGCGTACTTCAACACTACCGGAAATACACAAGTTTTCTGTATTTCTACGTATGATTCCTTTTTTTGCAGCTTTTTTTTCCTGCAACTTAAGCTGCTGCTGCTGCTGTGTGTAGTAAAATGTGTTGGTATGGATTGGGGCAACGGGTTTTTCGTATTCATACTCGTATGTGTGTAAAAAGTTTTTGTATGTGGGAATGTACGAGTATCTAAATACATGAATATGCAGCACACTATGAATATTTAGCAAGAGCAAGTGCAATTTTTCTTACTGGTTTGCATTTTTTAATACTGCTCATGCTAATTTGTGAAGAGTTGTGTGTGTGTTTGTGTGTGTTGCCTAAGAACAATGTGTTCTTAAATATAAGTGACATGTTAGGTTTTTGGATTGTTAACATGTAGAGCTCCACCTCATCAACTGAATGTTGAATAGATGGATGTATAAATTAATGGATGGATGAATATATAGATGAACGAATTGGTTAGTTTGGTGTTGTTACCAGTTTTCTTACATTTTTTTCTTCTTGTGCCATCATTTAATTTAACTATCTCATCAAACTTTATGGTAAAGTATAAAAAATTTTTTAGCTTAACTATATCGTAATTTTTGTTTAATCTTATCTGTGCCATAATATCTTTACGTGCCCGTATTTTGTCTCTTTGCTGTCGCACTCGCTACTTTATTACTACACTTTGTGATTATCGTTGTGGCGCGTTAATTGCACAAATTATAAAACACTTTCAGGTTTCATGATTGGAAATCAATCAATGAAAGAAAACCCGTTCACTGTGTGCTAAACTAAAATTACAGATAATTGCTGCAGAATTAACATTTACTTGCTTTTCCACTGTGCAACATATGCAACATATTTTAATGAAATTGATACTTAAATTGCTTAGTGTTGAAGAACTATTTTGTATTTAACTAAAGGAGATGAGAATATGTTTAATAAATTTCAAATTGAATTTAACTTGTTGCTGCAGGATATTAAACAGTTTACTAATTGGTGGAGAATATAAATTTATAAAGATTTATGGGCTGATGGCGGCAAATGTGAGCGTTAAAGTAATTTATTTCGTTACTAATATTTTATGATAGGATATTCATATATATATATATATATATAGACATTGTTGTCATGCAGCTCTATGGACGAAATGGACGAAAGTAAATGTTGCCTATTACTGCACACAACAAGGTTAAATTTGCAGTTAAAAATTTTAATTCATTTCAATGTATACAACAACAATTTCCAATGTTCCAACGTTACCAGGGATAGCACTTTTTTCGGTGCCCTGTAGCAGAGTGGTAGCGATGCTAGCCTGACAGTCCTAGAGGTCGTGGGTTCAATTCCCGCAATAGACCATGAGTGGCGTTGGCTGAAATAGTTAGCACGTTGACTACAAAACCGAATTTCCTGGGTTCGAGCCCACTCTCCGACAGTCATTAAAATAACAACAGCACGCATTTTTCTGATGTGCGTTAGTCTCTCTTTATATCACTTTTTGTAGGAAAGTTCAAGTGGAAGGCAAAGGCACTGGTCAGTGAACTACAATGGCTTCAGTGGATACTAATCCTAATGTAACATCAGCGCCCTTCTTCGTCGCTATTGTGTAGCTGAATGACCGACGAATTAAAATAGTTAATAAAACGGCTACTAAACACAGCTTCAAAAATTTAATACTCCTCATTG
The DNA here is from genome assembly GCA_936439885.1 of Nowickia ferox. Lineage (NCBI taxonomy): Eukaryota > Metazoa > Arthropoda > Insecta > Diptera > Tachinidae > Nowickia > Nowickia ferox. The sequence goes on along the minus strand of OW387027.1, from coordinate 7,548,483 downwards.
ACCCCAGAGGCGCTGCAACACTGCATTATTAGAAACGTGCAAAAGAAGCTTTTCTCTATCTATTCCTTCGCCACCTGGCTTCTCTAGCACTCTCCCTTTTTTAAAGAAGGTAACACCTAATAACAGTAGTAGGCACTCATTGCCTGAGTGTTAGTTACTTCTCTTACAACAAAAAAAAACATTTCGTTGCTGCTAAGCAACACTTCAGTAGACTTGAGCCACAGTTGAAAAATGCTTAAAAGCTTACAAAGCCCCAATGTTTATAGACAAACTCTTTATAAATTATTGAGAATTACAAAACTATAATTTATTGAAAGTTTGTCTAGTAACATTGTGGTTTTGTAAGCTTTTTTTTAGATTGTGATTCAAGTGCTTAGCAGCAACGAAATGCATCTAGACATGCTTTTTTTTAATAAACATTGTAATTTCGTTATTGTAATTTTAATTATAATCAGACTTATTTATAAAAAAATATTAAGGCTTTATAAAGGCTTAATAAAAAAATTTTTTTGTGAAAATTTGTTTTAAAAATCATTTATAAAGCCTCAATAATTTGTATAAATACGACTGAATAAATTTAAAATTATAGTAATAATAATATTCCAAAAATTCTTAAAAAATTTATTTTGTTTTGTTGTTTTTAATTTCATATTTAATTTTCAATTCCCTATATGTCATTTTCTCATTTATTTTTTAAAAGCCATTAATGTGTGTCAGTTTTAGCTTATTTTCCCCCTCGAGGCTCAGTCAAAAAAATATATAAAAATATACAATAGACTAAAAAATAAAAAATATAGAAAAGAGATGAATAGGTGAGTAATAAAAATGTATGTGAATTTAATTAAAATATGCAAATTGTTTTGGCATTTTGATCAAGTATGCTTTGGCTTGAACCATGTGTTACGTATAATTTTTCTATATACAATTTATGTTTTTTTTCATTTCATTTTCTAAGTAGAAATTTTTTATTTTTTTTTTTGCTTTTTTAACTAGTTTTGTATGAAGAGTCAGAATAAATATACATTCAGTATTCAGTTAAAAAAATTTTTATTTTCATGTGTTCATGTATGTCTGTATATTTTGCGTTGGTCTGCCGGTTTGGTTTTTTAGTTTGTAGTTGGCGAAAAGTTGTGGAAAAGAAAGACCTTTAAAGTTTTTTTTTCTTAGTGTAGTATTGTTGTTTCTATTATTTTTAAATGGAAGTTCAGTTTGACGTATTAGGTGTTACACTCTAATGCGATCAGTGCGCTACAGATTAGAGAGGGGACAGTGAGTAATTTTTAACACTCACGAAGAAAAAATTTACTTACATATGTGCGCTCATTAATGACAAAGTATTTCTTGAGCTCACTTTAATACACGCTGACGTGAGTTAATAAAAAATCCCTAAATAATCAATAATCACTGTTATTCACGCTCACGATAATTTTACGAAAAACCTTGTAGAGCAAATTGAAAAGAAAAATAGATTTTTCTATTTAATTTTATTACAAACTTGTTTACAAAAAATAACTGACAGTTGTAAAATAAAGCGAATAATTTCCTTGCGATAGTACGTTTTTAAAAGATATTCCAGCGCACTTTAGTAAATCTTACCCATTTTGTGGCCATAATTAGTTACAGGAAAACGGCGCGACCGATTGAAATGATTTTTTGCCATAAAACTTAAAACTTCTTAACGCCCTTAAATTTTTATTCACTTAATTTCAAGAAGAAGAAAATTTTTTATCACTCACGCGCACTTCCACTCACGCTTGACATTTTTTGACTTATATTAATTAAGGAGCCATGAACACCGGTATATAAAACGTTATGATCAGACTAAAAACGGCGACACAGTGAACAAAATACTAAAAGGGCGGTATTTGTAGGCGTGGCAAAAAAATAAAAAAATATATTTTTTGAATTTTTCCTAGGGGGTGACTGGCACATTTTTGTTTTTTGTGTGGAAGGCGAACATCTCTAGTGTACAGGTTACCATAATGTAAATTAAAAATGTGCTGCTCCCTAATAAAACATTGCAAAACAAATACATGTAGCCAATTTTATCTTATCTAGTCTTGTGGTTTGTTATATTCCCTTATAGACTGACTTATTTTAAATATCAAGCCAAGAGATTAAAAGAAGTTCATCAAGTTAAACAAATAAACAAGCGCTTGTACGAGTATGTGTGGCTTAGAGTGTCTTAAATATGTGGATTTAAAACCCAACCATTGCAGTAATTTTATTTCCTGGATAAGCAACATTTTAAAATTTATGGTGTTAAAATGAAATTTAATACTAGAGAATTCGAGATTTCCGCTTTAAGCTTAATTTCATTAAGATTTATTAAACAATGGATTTTACGTATGCACTCGTACCTTAAATACAATAAGTGAGAAAATTGTTGCTAACAGCAAATGCAAGTGTCTAGTAAAACTTGACTGATTTATTAGCAAAGGACTTGCATAGACTTGATTTGAGTTGCTTATCTTAATAAATAAATCTATGGCTGTGTTGTGCTGCTAGTATTCTAACATGAAATTGTGTGTCAACCTAAGAAGGAAGAAGTTTAGATAAACTTAATGAGCTTAGATACAATTGACTTAAAATTTAGTTGTGGCACAGTTTTAAATATTATATAGGGTGATTTTTTAAGAGCTTTTTCAATCACACGATCTAGGCGGCCAATTGAAAGGCCACAAACGTGAAATAAAGAGTGTGTTGGTAAATACATCACTGCGCTGCAAATGGAAATTTAAATGTTCTAAACTGGTTCACTGAAGTAGATAACGCACAAATAAATATCAAATATGGTATGCAAACATGATAACTACTAAAACAAGTTATCAGCGAACTTGTATTGCATTAAAAAAAAAAGTTGGCACGTATGATGCAGAGCAGTGATGCACTTACGACCAGACCCAAACTCTTCACCGAACTCGCTTCTCAATTGAGCCATTGTTTCGCTTGATGTTTTAGGCAAAAAAATCAAAAAAACTAACAAAGGACGAATTGCTGCGAATGGCGCCGAATCGATAATTCACGGTCACTGGCTGGTACAGCTGCGATATTTTCCTCTGTCCACACTCTATGTAAGCCAAGGTTTAATGTAATTTTGGTGCGAAATTTAGTCACAAGCACCGAATAGCCGGTTCAGGAGGTCACCCAAACTGATCATAAAATGGAAAAAGAGTACGATGCACACTTTCTTCACCGATCATGAATTTTGATAATAAAATTTAATAATCTGCAAGCGTTTGTTCATTTGTAAATCGATTCATGGTTAAATTATAGACCAAACTTAACCTGTTTAACAGTAACATGATACACGAAAACAGCTGAGTTGCCAAAACAGTGTTGGCAAGAAGAAAGTTGCTAAAAAATCACCCTTTATTAAACTTACACCAGTTTGTCTTTGAAGAAAGGATGCGTTAATAGTTTTTTTTCATAATTTTTTATTAAGAAAATGCAAGGCCAATTGACACCAGGTGATCTCGATTCAGCATATGGTTTCGTTTCAGCATTTTTCGTTTGCCAAATCAAAGTAAAACGTTCAGAAATTTTCTGACAGCAAAAAATTTTACACTAACACATATACAAAGCGAATATGCAGAGACTACCTGGTATCAATTCGCCTTGAAAATATGATTATTGAAATCACATGTTTACTGGCGGAGCTATAATTTATTACAGAATTCTACTTTAAAAATACTGAAATTGCAGCACCCAGGATATATGTAGGCCTTGCCATTTCCTTTAATTTTGGACTCGTAGCAGTGAATTCTGATTTGACATTGCTCAGCCAGCTCAATTATAGCTGACTCCTAGATCTCTTTCTATTATTAGTTGCCAACAAAAATTAATATCTTAAAATAACAACAGTCTTTCAAAAGCAAAGAATTCTTTTATTTAAATTTAAGCACGATATTTCGGAAACTTAGAAAGAAGTTATACATAATATGCTGCCATTTCAGAGCTAAAGCATCAGCTTTCTCTTCTCTGTCCAACCAAATATGCTTTCACGATCATCAGACCAAATTTCTATTTAAAAAAGATCAAATGTCTGGCATTTCTACCCTGTAATTTATAAGCATAACTTTAACTGAATAATGACAAAAATCATGAAGATAAGATCAATCAAATATAACAATGAGAGCTAAATAAGTTGCTATTATTTTTTTCCTTAAAACTCACTCGTAAATAGACATTTTCAGGCCTTAAATTCTCAATGATTACTTTGACTATATACGAGCTTGTGACTCAAAAAAAAAAAAAGAAATGATTTTCTTCTACCAACATGGTTTAAAAAAAAATTACAATAGCTAAATAAATCTTAAAGCAAACATTGTAAAAGCTCCATAAAAATAGTTCTCTAAAGTCTAACTTTACATTTTGCGACTCATAAATCAATATTCTGCGCACATTTTTATTTATGTATGCAAAATGTGAAAATATTAATAAAAAAAAAGTTGAAACTGCGTGTGTTTTTTGCCAGATACATTCCTTAATAAAAACTCGGTTTATTTGTTAATTTATAAAAAGGTATAAGATTAAAGAAACAAACAAAATAAAAACGTCAAAGAAATTGTGTCGCCAAATCTAAGGCCACCCATTAATTTGTTTAAATACATTGCGTCTCTTCAGCCTGCAGCAATTATTAGTCTGTCCTTTGATATCAAACATGTGTGCAAGGCCTTGTATAAGACGGGCTTTGCCAGAGTCTAAATTAGATGCGTTCTTTTCTCGCCTTTAACTACATATTTAGTGATTTCTTGCTAAGAATTTAAGTGAAAACTTTAACAAAAACTTTTAGTTTTTCTGAAAGCAAAAAAAAATTAAAAATGAAAAGCAAATATTTTCAAGATTTTAAGTCAAGGGAATTTTGGGAAAAATATCAAAGGTTTTGAACAGGTTGCTCTGCAGATCCATGTTTTTATAGAGGCCTTTAATTCGCCAGAAGGAAAAAATATCAGTGATTCCACAAAATAAGTGATACAATTGTGCAGTGAAGAGCGTTCAAGCCATTCAATAAAATTTTTAACCTTTTGCAAATCACCTCTTTGCTTAGCTGCACATAATTTTAATTGTAGCTGAACATTGTTGCGGATGCATCAGAATAAAAAAAAACCTTAAAAATAGACATGGCGAATAAATTTCTTTGGTTTAAGCCGAATGTTGAAAGAGAAGTTAAAATCATTAATATGCAACACACAACAGTATCAATTACATTTAAATTACTTGGTGGCAAGTGTTGCTTGCTGCATGCAGACATACTTATGCACCGCATACTTGTCTAACAACCAAGCAGTGATTCAGTTAATTTGCGAGAGAAAAATTTTGCATTTGCGACTTCATTTTATAAAGTCTAATCTTGTAAAAACAATAATTTCAATGTATATATAAATAAGAAATGACAAGTATATTTTAAATAAAACTATACAAAGAAACACTTAACTACAACTCAAAAAGCATTTTGTGTGGGGAAAATAAATTTTCTCAATTACTATCATACAGTATTTCTTAATTCAATTATTTTTTTCTTATATTTTTTGTATTTCCCTTTTAGGAAATCACTTGATATGATTATCTATTTGATGATTTGTGAGTGAGTGTAGGACTATTTTCTTTTCTGCTTTTAAACTTTTAGTTTTTTCTATATGTGTCTTTTCAAAAATATAGAAAAAACAACATCAAAGATAAATTGAAAAAATCCGACTGTTTGGGGGAAAAAATGAAACACATTAAAGTAAATAAAAAAATCTTTTGCACAAATTTCAAAATAGACTAAAGGCTACAAATAGCATAAAGTCATTTAGTGAAATGAAATGGTAATAAGAGTGGAAAAAAATGCATTTAGTAAAATGCTTTAGAAGATGGAAGAATATAAATCTTAATAAAGTTGGCACAATAATTTCTAAGATTGAAAAAATTGAGGGAAATTGGAAAAAAATGCTTTCCTATTTCTGCTCAATTAAAGTTTTAACTTTGGTTTTTTGGTATGACAAAAAAAATTACATGAAATAAGAGTTTTTAATATTAGATGTAATACTTTGTTAGTGTCCTGGCGCCTTACTTGCTCGAAAACTTTTTGTAAAAATTAGTTAACTAGTAAAAAATAGTGGCGCTTAGAGAAGGTTACAGATCTAGAGGTTTGCATAAGAATATATAAGCATGAAACGAAAGACTTATTTTCTATGCTTTAACATACTTCAGCATAATTTTTTTTTGTAATAATAAGAGATAAATTTAGTAAAATGCGACTTTGACTCGCACAGGAAGGATTGCGTACCGCGCTTATTTTTTTTTTGGTTTTTGGAGATGTTTTGCGTTTTTTGTCGACTTTTGTTTAATTCTTTTATCTAATTTTTCGACCTTTTTTGTATTTTAATTAAACTATTTTTTTGAGCTTTAGGTCTGTTTTATATTTGTATTTTATTATATCAATATTTCGTTAACCTTCGGTTAACTTCTTCAGGATATTTTTGTTTGGTCGTTATGAAATCTTAATTTTTTGTTTTTTCTTTTCTTTCAACTACAAATTACAAATAATTTGTAATTTGGCGTTTTTTCGATTTGCCGAATTTTTTCCCCGTTTTTGGATTTTTTGTTTGGTTTCTTACAATGTATATTTTTAGTTTTAGATATTTTTTTCTTAGTTTTGGCGTTTTTTCGTTTTGGCGATTTTTTCGGTTTCAGCGATTTTTTAATTTTTTTTGTGTTGTTTTTACTTTTGGTGAGTTTTTGCATTTTAGCGATTTATTTTACTTTTTGAGATTTTTTCGGTTTTGGGCGATTTTTTAGTTTTTTGCCAACCTTTTTACTTTTATTTATTTTTCTGCTTTTTAGCGATTTATTTTATTTTTGGTGATATTTTTCATATAAGCGGTTTTTTTCATTTTGACGAGTTTTCGTTTCGGCGTTTTTAATTTTGGGATGTTTAAGTTTCAGCTTTGTTTGCCTTTTACGGTTTCCAAAACACAACAAGTTGTCAAAATTAAAATAACTGATAGAATACCAGTCGTAATTCCGCCTCTACCCCTCCCCCAAGAAAAAATTTTAGCTGTGCCAATTGCTATTATTATTCCAAATAAAATTACATATAAGTTGAGAAAACTTGAGGAGAAAATCATGGCACTATAACTTCCTAAAAAATCGCATGAAATAGGGGTGCTATTAACTCAAAATTAGCTTATCTCGACTTAATCACTTTTTGCCACAGACTTACGTCTTTCATTTTGTCGCAAAACTGGCAATGGTATTATTTTAAGAAATCTAGGGTGCTGGAAGAGCCGATTTAGTGCCATCGGTATTAAGATTGTTATTGTGATTTAAGATTGTCCTGAGCTTATCTCTTACTTATTGAGATAAGTGCTAAATGCAAAGTCTCACCTCTAATAAAATTGTTTGGTTTTCTTTTTTAAATTGTATACGAGTACTTGTGTACTTGTATGCATTTTTTCTGCTATTCTCTGCCTGCTTAATTCCAAAGACATAAATTTTTTTACAATTTTGTTAGTAGTGTTCATAAATTGTTGTATTCATTTCGAGTTGTCTAAGGATAACACCCATATGAAGCTTTACTTACGTATTCTCCTTCAAAGAGTTCCTTTTTGTCATCCAAACTTTTGTTGTTGCAGTTGGTTTATTTTGTCAATTTTTTTTTTTTTTGGTTAAGCCTTAATATAAGTGTGGCAATAGTTATATCCACTGTAGTCTACCGATATTGCATTTTTATAGACTTTGAGCTGTTATAGGCATATTATTGGTGATTTTTTTTCTTTCATCTTCTTTGGTTGCAGTTATTGTAAAAATTGTCAGCCTGCTGTGTTCTAGTTTTCTTCAAAACATTTTGTTTGTTTGCTTAACGTTTATTTGGAAAACTGAAAACGTTTTTGCCCATTTAAAATAAAGACAGAGTGAGCTCAACGGTGGGGCTTACAAGCTAGTATAAATGTTTAAAAATAAATTTTTTACAAATTTTTTTTTCCAAAATAATTTCATAAATATTACTAAAGCTTAAAATAAAAATGAAAAAAATTAAAAAAAATAGTTTAAAAATTGAATTGTTAAATAGTGATATTCAAAGTATAACGCTCCTTCTGCTCCACTGTCTTCATTTGCATAGTGTTGTGTTGTGTTGTTTTTTCCATCTTCCTTTTCAGTTCTGTACTGTTTGCTTTTTTCTATATTCCAATGCGTGGTACTGCAATTTACAATCTATAACTGCAAATCTTTTGAACTAGTGTCTCCACACTCGATACGGTTTTTTTTGCTCTTGCTAACTGCTGATGCAATAGCAACAACAATACTCTTGCCATGTGCAACAAAAGCTCCTCAATTCAAATCCGAAAAATATAGCAAAAATAAAAATAGAACCAAAAGAAGAAATAGAACTTAAACCGATACCTCTTGCATAACAAACAAACAAACAAACGCGCATGAATGTTCAGTCGAACGTACAACTGAACATTCATTCAATCGAACTTATTGCGTACGTTTGGTACATTTGTTGCAAAACAATACTATTGCACACACACACACACATACATATGCACACATGTAACTACTATGTTGCAAAAAAATATCAACGCATCTGACTAGATACAGATAGAAATGATGTGATTTAAAAGCTACAGTTACCAACAGCTAGAGCAAAAAAAAAATCGAAGAAAAATAGCAACAGACAATTCATTGGAATGCATAAATACGTATGTTTACCCTTTTTTTATAATAAGTACACCGTTTGCGAGTTAAATTATGGGATATATAATAATTATTTTTGTGCGAAAATTTAACTTAAGAAAAATTAAAAAAAAAATTAAGTTTCGTAAAAATCGGTTTCGTAAAAATCGGTCAGCTAGAGCCACGTAAAATATAATATAAATCTTTAATGGGCATGGCCCCGCCCACTCATTTAAGCACAAAATTATTTAATTTTAAAAGGCGAAACTCTTTGCAACGTTTCGTGGGAATCGGATAAGCAGAAGTACATGCAGTTTAATACTAACTGTTCAGGGTCGTGACCCGCCCACTTTTTGGAAAGCAAAACATGTAGTATTTTTTAGAGATCAAAGTTTGTGTCAGCTTTCGTAAAAATAGGTAAAATAGAAGCACGTGAAATATAACATTAAATTTTAATGGGCGTGGCTCTACCCACTTTTTTGATTGCAAGATTGTGTCTTTTTTAAAGTTAAAGACGTGTGCCAAGTTTGGTAAAAATCGATTAAGTATAAGCACGTGAAATGTAAAATTAAGTTTAAATGGGCGTGGCTACGCCCATTTTTTCAACTTCGCGATTGTGTCGTTACGAGAGCCTAATGTTCTTGGCTTAGTTTTGTAGCAATCGAATAAGTAAGATATTATAAAATCAAAGAAAAAAAGTTAGTGTGCGTATTCCCGCCCTCAATTTTTACAATGGGACGAAATAAAAGCTCTACCCTCTCAAACAAAAGACGAATCTTTATAATCGTTCAAAAATATACCGAGTTATGTAGCAATATAAGCAAAAAATAAATAAAAAATACAGACGAATTGATAACCTCTTCCTTTTTTTTTGAAGTCGGTTAAAAATAATCCTGAACAACTATTCTATATCAAAATAATATCTGCTGTTATGTGCTGAAAACTAAATTTGAAAATTTTTATTAAACCAAAATTATATGAAAAATATTAAGTAATGAATTTAAAATGTGTAACCAAAGCCAACTTCAGAATAAAAACAATACAAATTTTAGTCAGTTTTTTTAATTTCTATCTGAAATTTAATTTTTTTTTGTAAACTTTGGTTCAGCAAAAATTTCTACATATTAATTTTTACATTCTAATTAATAATTCCTTTCAACTCCTTTTAACGCAACCGGAGCAAAGTTGCTTACAGGCCCATAAACTACATATTATGGACTTTCACCGTATATAAAAACTCTAAACATTTATGGGATTTTTTTTTATAAATTTAAAAATTATAAAAGCATTTTTTTTTTGCTTTGCGAATTTTTTATTAAATTTAAAATTTCAAAATTTTATTTTAATTTAATAGGATTTAAAAAAAATTATTTGTTGATGGTAGTAGAAAAATAAAATAAGCAAAAATAAAATAAACACTTGTTGTATAATATTATTTGTTGTTTTTTGAAAACGTTTCTTAGCCAGCTGCGATTGTAGTTTTGTAATTCTCAATAATTTATTGAGAGTTTTTCTATAATAATAATTTTTTTATATTAAATTTTTGTGTTTAGATCTTTTTTTTTCCTAATTGGGAGCATTATTAATACTGAAAGTTATTTAAAAGTGGAACGTTATCTGACGTTAAATAACTTGTTGTTTCATGAAACTATAAGTAATTAATTTTGGGAATGGTGTGAATTTGCTTAAACCATCTCTTAACTAGATCTTCAAAGAGATGCTTCTCTAACCAATACGTATTACAAGAACTTGGATAAATACGAAGACAAACAGATATTGAGCCATAGAGTAGATAATGAAACAAATAGCATGCAACATACAAAAACAAGAGCAACAACAACAACAACAAAACTAAGCAACAAAATAATCAAGCTTTTGCTGGAATTGAGAATAACTGGGTGGTATGTAAGCATTAAAATTGTCAAATTTAAGACAGTTGAAATGGATTTAGTGTCTTTGGTAATTAAAGACTTAACAAAACATATAAATTTACAAACATCTGAAAACAACAACAACAAACAACACTTATGACTTAACCCACCAAAGAGCTCCTCAATGAAGGCAACAACAAAAATAGCCTCAAGTGAGCAAAATATGTAACAACAAAAGTAGAAAAAAGTGAAAATAAATACTTATTTATTTGTCTTTAATAAGAATGCTTGAATTAATACAAATAGTTACATGTGTGTGTGTGTGTTTTTTTTTTGGTTCAACTAAAATATTTTAATCTTTAAGGCAAACATACAATTTAGAAGCAAAGTCGAGCGAACACATGAATTTTAATGCTTAAATTGTTAATACGAGTGGCAGGCAGGCGAGTATGCATGAACGCATGCAACAGAGTATTAAATATACTCATTTAATTTCTTTTCTTTCTTTTGGTATTCGTATCTAATGTTAAAACTTGAAGCATGTCAAATATTTTATTATAATCGTCGTGTGTCAAATAAGTCATTCAATAATAAGAAGGTGTACGAGTACGTGCAAATGATGTGGTTAATATGAGTCGCTTTTTGCTCTGTTTATGCAACAAGCAGCCAAATATCGAATATGACTAAACAGTAGAGTTCGGTTAAAACCTACAAGGGTTATAGAATACTTATCATATGTTAAGAAAATTTATTTTTTATATACTTGCAATATTTAGACAATAATAATATGTAAATATATCATAGAAATTATTATTGATAAAAAGAACTGCTTCTTTGGCGCATTTTTGCTTATAACGAACTCTTTTTATTAACCGACTTAAAAAAAAGGAGGAGCTTATCAATTCGTCTCTATATTTTGGGGGTGTTACTTCATAACTCGGTACATTTTAGACCGATTGTAAAAATTCTTTTTTTGTCTGAGAAAGTATAGCTTCCCATTGGTCCCATTATAAAAAAGTGGGCGGGGCCACGCCCACAATTTTTTTATTTGATTTTATGATATTCTACTTATTTGTATGCTGCGAAACCTAGCAAACACCTTTGGTTCTTGTAATTACATAATTTTAAAGTTGAAAAAATGGGCGGTCTACTCCCACTCTGATTCTACAGTATAATACAAACTATATGATTCTGTTCTATATGATTCTATTATTATGAGGCGCAGTCTAAAATTTATTTTGCTATAATTGTTCTTAATCTTTTCATTGTTATACTACTTTGCATCCATGTCTATCAATGGTTTGTTGATTTCTCAATAATATCTTTAAACAGAAATGATTTAATACAGCGGAAAACATTAATTTTTTTTTATTTTTTGTTTGCCCACATTTTACTTGTTTATTTAGTATAATTTGACTAATTAAACATTCAATTTTAAAACCAAAAATGCTGAAAATTAAGAGCGATATAACTGTTTTTTCTTTCATTTCGAATTAAACAAATTAATTCCATCAACAAATAAATTGTATAAATCAGCTTAGGGAATTAAAAACACAACGTCGGAAGATTCGTTATTTGTGTGCTTCTGTTTGCCAGGTGTCAATGTTATCGATTTGGTTAGTTAACAATATTGGTTTACCATCAATAAAGCATAAATAAGTACGTAACACTCCCACAAGTATTTAAAGTTTTATTACGTTTAGTTCAATGAGTTTGCACAATTAATACTTGGATATTGATTTTTTTTAAATTGATAAAAATTTTTGAAAAAAAAAAATATGTATATAAAGAATATGCAATTTAAAAATTGTGGTGAAAATAATAAATAAATAAGCAGAATTTTGTTGGTTAAAGAAATTGTATTGTAAAATTGAAAGATAAATTTATGTAAATTAAGGAAATTTATTATATGGAAAATATATAGGATGGACATATGGGAATCCATAAAAAAATAATTTTGTGTAAAACTGCACTAGGAAGGACAAATAGTCTTTTTAATTTTTTTAATATCTCAAGTGGGCATGGCATTTCCCATATAGAGAAAATTAAAATTTTGGATATTTATGGAACTAATCAAGCTAAGGACTTGAAATTTTGCAGGATGAAGTTTTTTTATAAGGATGATTGCAAGGATGTAGCATTAAGCAATGGACAAGTGGGTGTGGCACCACCCATATTTAAATTTCATATATGCATTTCTTTTGGATTCTCCTGTGGATTTTTGAATGCTATAGACTACTAAACCAGAGAACAGAAAAGAAGGACAAATAGTATTTTAAACTTTGCTAATATTTCAATTGGGCCTGCACTTCCCATATAAAGCCAATTTTATTTTAAGTATATTTCTGGAAGTAATGAAGCTGAAGACTTGAAATTTATAAAGATGATTTTAAGGATTGAGAACTAAGCAGGGGAAAAATGGATTCTTTAATTCTTTAGATTCTTCTGCTAAAAGGATTAAGCAGATTTCATAAATGTATTCTTCTGTTATTTTGTACGGGTATTAATTTTCTTAAAGAATATGCAAGAATGCAGTTATTACTTCCCAATTTACTCTCTCCCTTCTAGCAAAAGCCAGCAAAATATTTTTTATTTTCAGGCAAACTTATAAAAAATAATTTATGTTCTCTTTACTTCTCCCTTAATTATATAATAAAACATAATTGAATCAATTTTGTAAAAGTGTAGGTTCAAAGTTTGTGCAAAAAAAGAAATCGTTGATTATTTCAGCAAGACGACATGACAGGCAACATTTGAAATCCTTCTCGCATACTTAACATACAAACACACACACACGCGCACATGCATTGCAAACAAATGACAATATTTAATGTAATTTTATGACTTAATGTAGGCATATCATGTCAAATGATAAAAATGAACGACTACTTCTGAAACTTTTACTACTTCTTGCTGTAAAAATCAGCAACAAAAAAACATACAGAACAACAACGCTCACACTCACCATTATTGAATTAATGCAACAAGCGAATAATAATAATAATAATACAAAATGTATATGCAACATAAGAAAAAGGAAAAACCAGAAAAGTGCCACCAATCTAGAAATCCTTAAGTCTAAAGGCGCGCGGCTGTGTGAAGTCAATTCAGATGAAAATAGGTACGATATAAAATTGTAAGATTTTCCTTTTACTTTGCTTTTTTTTCCTTTTCCAACTAAATCAAACCAAAATAAGCATATAAAGCAAACAATGATGCGTTTGCAAGGAGGCAGCCTGCAGCTGGAAGAGGGTAAAAATCCTAAATATTGTACACAATAGTTTGCCACTATGATAATAAAGTTTGTTCATGCGTTTCCAAAAAAAGAAACGAACAAAAAATAAAATGAAAATCTTTTACAAACTCTTATAGATTGTAGAGCTCTTTGGTTAAGGGAGTGTAAAGCTTAGCGATCATGCGTGTGATGGCACTGATGACAACTAAACAGCAAACGAGAAAACGACTGCAATTTGGTATTTGTAACTCATGTTGCTGCTTATAATCATAATGCACGCCTCTGTAGCATTGCAAATCTGATTTTTTCTTAGCTGCTGCTTTTGCAAACATATTTTCTTTTTTTGGAGGGGGAAAGCAACCAAGCGAGTAACATACTGTCGCCGCCAATATTTGTAGCACTTGCACAAAAAAAAATAAAAAATAAATATCACAAAGACGCCATAGAGGCTGCAAATTTTAGCAGCAAACAAAACGTACATCATCTACACTTCATGTGTGTGTTTTATTTTAATCTTGGAATAAAAAGTACCCTATAGTGTGACGTTGAAGTCAAAATTGAAAGAAAGAAAATAGTTTTCAGGAACTCTCTTGACTAAATATACGTTTGTATATTTTGTATATACTGGGAAAAAACTATAATTGCGGTAATTATATTATGATACATGTTTATTATAGCTATGCTATTTATTGCGTGATACAGGAGTTAGGACGTGATTTTCGTAACAAAAATAGTCGACACTATTACAGTTATAAAGTTAGTTTTGTTTTGGTTTTTTTGTACTTAAAACCAGAGCACGAAAATATCCGAAACATATTGTTTGATTTTATTTTGTTTCGTTCTTTGAAAAGAGTGAAACAAGAACAGAACAAAAACAATGAAAAATCAATTAAAAATTTAATTGCGTCAGTTAAATTTTTTAAAGCTTAATCGACTTAACTAAATTTTCAAAAAAACTTTACATCAATTAAATTTAAAAAAAAATGTTTAATAATTTTATTATAATTTAATTGAAAAAATAATTTAAATGTGTCAGTTGCTTATTTAATTAATTAAATTTTTAAACAAAAGTTTAGTTGAGTCAATTAAGTTTTTAATAAAACTTTGCTTCCATTAAATTTTTAAGCCAAAATTCTATTGGGTCAATTAAACTTTCAATTGATTATTTGTAATTTTTTACTCCAATTAAAAAGTGTTAATAAGAGAAATACTTTTCTATAAATTTTTCGTTTGAGCAGGGTAAATTGGAATCGCTTAGGCCACATATACTGTAATTCTCTTAAATATTGTTTTCCTACAACTCTAAATAAAGTAGCGCATTATAATTCCACTCCAGCTAGTGAGTGGCCCTGGATTTATGTTACTAAACCTCTCAATGCAATTTCTATGGTTGATGTGCTTAATGTTGCTGATTTGTATGCAGCGAATTGTTATTTTGTTAAGACCGTATCATATCATTCGGTATATTGTTATTTGTTGTTGTTGTTTTCTCCTTCAGTTTCGGCTGCGTATCATCACAATTCTTAAAAATATAAACGCTAAAAAGAAGAACTGACAGAAATTGCGTACGTTTATTTTTCAACAGAGGCATAGTTTATGTTTGTCATCTCCTCCGCACAATTGTTGTTCATATTTTTTTTTGCTTTTTTTTATTTTTTGCTTGAAGTTGGCATTCAAAATTGTGAAAAATGTGGAATATTATTCATCGCTAAAAGAATAATGTGACCAACTGAGTGCTTCCAATTTCGAATTTCGAATTGATTTTTTGTATCTAATATAAATTATAAACCGAAATTTTCCCAATCAACACCTGTAATTGAAAAAAAATACGAAAGTTCAATTAAAAATTTAATTGAAGCAATTAAGCTTTTGTTTTAAATTTTATCGATTAAAATATTAATTAAAAGTTTAATTCATTCATTTAATTGATTTGTTTAAGAAATTTTTAATTAAACAAATAATTTTAATATTTTTTTTTTCAATTAAAGGTTCTTCCTAAAAGTCACACAACAAATGATTTTCAAACAAATTTTTTTTTCAAATAATGTTTTTCATACAAAGTTTGGCGTCTTTTTTAAGCTGAATTTTTTCATTTGTTTCAGAAAATTTTTTTTTATTAATTTTTTTTATTAAATTTTTTATTTAAAACAATTTAAGGCCAAGGATGACTTGTCGCACACTTACATTTGAAACAACAACAAAATATTAAAATTTGTTTTCGTTTTCAATGTGTGCGACAAGTCGAACGTTGTCGACATCGTGGAATTGGCCCTAAGTTAAGTTTTATGTCAAAAAATTTTATCGTAAAAAATGATTGAATTTAGCTTGAGTGAAACAAAATATTTTGTTGGAAACATAAGCATAGTTATTGATACACAATATGCCCCCATAATTATGAAAGTGGTCTAAGTCATATATATGAGTATTTGTGCTTCGAAATATTGAAGGACACGCCTCTGTGTGTCTTCTTCAGGAAAAAAGATGCCCTGAAGAAGACACACAAAGGCGTGTCGAAATTTTGAATATACATAAATAAATACTGTTAATTTGTTTATAAAAAAACCTCAAGCTTAATAAAATAGTTGTTACATATAAATAAAGGGTCAAAGAAAACTTGAAAAAAAACAGTTGAAAAAATAGTGTTTTTATTTATCCAAATCCACTGAATATCTCGTAACAATAAATATATGACCACTTTCATAATTATGGGCACAATATGATTTAGAACGAGCTCAAAATCTCAGTCCGTTAGTGGCCCCGTAAGACAGAAAGAATTTAAGTGTAGCAGAGCAAAAATTTCTAACCGTATCATTCCAATTATTATTACTTTCATCAGCTTATTGTAAGCATGTCAACTAAGACGCACCAAATTCTATGTTGGTCACCTTACGCAGAATGGCTTGATGCACAAATGATATATGCCCATACTCATACCGCATTTTGCCATATACTCGTAGCAGACAACAAGACATGTCAGCACATCGGGAGGTTGCTTGGTTTTGTGGCATAGCAGTGCACTCTATGCGGCCCACATGTATGCAATAAATGTTAAAGACTTTTTTTTTTTTCGTTGAAACATTTTCTATATTTTGCATATGATTGCAAGGAAAATTTGCAAATATTTCTTTTCCTACCCGATTTTATTTGCTACGACTCACATGTAGATGTTGTAAAAGAAATAAAGAAAAAATTATATTTAAATTGTTCCAATTTGCTACCTACCGAGCAATTGTTGGTATCCAAAAAAAAAAGTTATGGTTTCTTCATCTAACAGTAGATCAAGCTCGTCATCAACATCATCATCATCATTGTTTTTAAGATTTTTGTTTAATTTATTTGAGTCATAAAAAGGCTACTGTTTGGAGTTAGAGTTACTATGTTGCATGGTGTATGCAAATTTTGTAACTTATTTTTCGTTTTCTGTTTAAAAACATACATACATACAAGTACTTACACATCTATGGAGTATATACTTACATGTGTCCATATATTTTCTTTGTGGTAAAAAAAAGGCTTGCAATTTGAATTTTGTGGCTTTATGCGAAGTTTCATGTATTCATTTGTTGGCTTTTTAAAAATTTAAAAGAAAAATTATGTGGTCTATGGTAATGAGATTTGATGACAAAGGATTAGCTGTCACCAATGTTTGTTGTATATTTCTGTCATGTTTTGTTGCTCTTTTTTTCTAAACAATTGCTATTCATAAATTCGAAATTTATTTGTGAGTTTTAAAATGATTTAGATTTTCTCTTTTACATATTCCAAGATATTTTGCTTTGAAAGAAATATTTTCCACAATGACAACTTATGCTTTCGAAGTTTTATTGCAAATTCCTTATTTTGATTGATTTGTTGTAGATTCTAAGTAATGGAAGCACATGACACATAAATTTATGTTGAAAAAAAATTCCAAAAAAATACCACGAAATTTGAGAAGAACTTTCTAGATTAACTGTTCACCACAGCAAACTTTTCTTATAGAAAAGTCGACTGTTCCACCACATCACACTTTACTTAAACAAATGTCACGTAATTCACCACAGCACAGGTTTCTTATACAAGAATCTTTTAAGCCACCACAGCTCACTTTCTCTCACTAGTGAAGCCAAAATTTGTTGATGGTGTGGTGTATTATTTTTCCCCTCCACACCACAAGTCCGTAGTAGCATTTACCGGAATTCGTTTATGCTACATATTACTAAATTTTCCTAGTTTTCTCTGCTTCATACACAAATTGATTTAAATTCGAGAAAATAAACAACATTAAACAAACCAAATAAACTCTAACGCCAACAACAACAATGAATATGAAACCTAAACTCCTTTTGTCCAAAATTTAATGCAAATTATGATGGGAAAATTCAAATTAAACTGCACTAATGAATCGTTGACATTATCGACAACATTCATGGTGGCTTTGTGCCTTTCTTAGTTTCTCTTTACGGCGCTTTAACAATCATGTTTCTTTGGTTGGGGGGGCCTGTTAACAATCTTTTATTTCATTTCATTACTTTAGACAAATCGCTTCAGGCTAAGATCGTTTTTTTTTTGGAGATTTAGTCTAGTGGTTAGTGGTTGCGATTTGTTCGTGTTTAAGGTTTTTTGTTACTTTTAATTGTTTTATTATTTTCTTGAAGTCTTTCAAAGATTAAAACTTTTTGATTAAATTGCAGGAAATTGTTTTAGAAAATGAAAAATTGCTGCTTTAGATAACAAAGTGATTGAAGACGATTTTTTAGAAATAAAACATAAAAATTTTTCAAACTTGTAGATATTTAAGAAATTTCATAATTTTTTTTACGAAAATTTCGATTCTTCTGGGAACAATTAATTATTTCAAATATCAATAAAATAAAAAAGGCAAACTAAAAATTCTGCCTAAGATATGAAGTGATTGAAGAAGACTCAACTCAGTCTCCGAGTGGAGGTGCGTTATAGCACCACCCTTCCTAACCTGTATGGATTTTGAGGGTAAAGTCAGCTGACGATCAGCTGCGATACTGAACAACCCTTGGCTAACACCATACCTCTCAGAATAATTTATTTCCTGCGAATTAATTACTACGATGGTCGAATATGCCGATCATAAAAAAACGTGTCGTAGGCTTATGAGGAGTGTTTATAAAATTAAATTGAAATTTTTACTCTCTCTCGCGGTGAATAACATTTTTATCAAATATGAAGCCTTAGATATTCATACTTTTATGTTTCAATTTTAATAATATGCCACTTAAATATCATCATCCTTCTGTCAGTCTAAAGCCAATAATTTTGACTTAAAATTTAACTAAAATAAATTTGTTTTCATACATACAATTTGTGTTTTTAATAATAGTGTTAAGGTAGTGTTTAGTCTTTTTTTGTGTATGATCAATATAACAACAAAAACACAAACAAGTGAAAATTTTAAAGGCAAACAAAAAAAAAGAATTGTTAACAACAGAAATAAAACGTAGGTAGTAAATTATGTATAAGGAAAATGTGAAACCATTTGAAAATCATTTAAACTATTTGCAATTTGCCATCATCACGACATTTAAAATAACAGCAACGTACGAAAAAGCAAGAGAAAAAAATACAACTACAAAAATTTTAATACAAACATTTTTACATGCAGCCATTTAAAGTCGAGTGCCAGTGAAAACAACACCAGCATAAAATAAAGCTCAAGTAAGTGGTGGCAACATAGACTTGGGATATGGATGCTGAGGACTAATCGTTCGTTAAGTTGTTTAAGTTTGCTTTGCTTTGCTTTTTTGTTTTGTTTCCTTCTAACTCATAATGAGTCTTGAAAAGGGTCTTTTATAATGTTTCAAGACTTAAGTAATATTTTTTTTTCTCAAAGAAAAAATAACATTTGTTTTACATTTTGAATAGTTATTTTGTTCAAACTCATTTTGTGTTATTTGAACTGATTGTTGGTATTGTACTTAAGTCAAAATGTAATATGACTTACAGAAGAAGAAAAAACAACACAAACATTTGCTTAAAATAAATAACGGCCAACAACTCTTTAAGAGTCCGTATTTCAAAACAACAATATAATACTGAAAAACAAAATCGAGGCTAAAGTTCAATATGATTTGAAGTTAAGCTTTTCATTTTAAGTCGATTTCGATTCATTGTTGTTTTATGCTTAAGTCAAAGGCTTAACTTTAATAATGCAGCAACAAAAAACCAAATGCTTTTGTTGTAAAAAGTGTTTTCAAGTAAAGGCATTTTAGCAAACAAATTAATTTTTTAAATGGTCACAATTGAAGGCAAATGTACCGCATGGTGGTGGTGTAAAGCTGTGCTTTCACCAAAATCCGGGTAAAAGCTGTCTGTAAAGATCTTTGCAATGGAGTTCGGGAAATTATGACAGTATATGAGAATTATATTGCTTTATTTTTTTAGCCTTTCTTAAATTTTTTTTGTATATCTTTTTTTTTTGCTTTTGTTAACATTAAAGCTAGTCAATCCACTAAAAATAAATATATACATTTCTCTTTACAGTTTGGAACCTGCACTATATATGTATATAATTGATTACAAAAATATTGGTGAGTACCTGAAAACTTTTCGATTTTTAAAATAATAAAATATAGAACGAAGTTCATCTTAAGAAATGATTACCTCGTTAGAATGCTGGGCAAGTTGTGGGTTGTCTTAGTAGACTACAGAAGGTTAGATTACTGCAAATCCAGATGGTGTAAAGCATAGTCAGGCAAACACAAACATATATAATATGAGAGAAAGTAAAATGCATTCTTGCTTATCTCAGGTGTAAAGTCACAGATCAAGAGAGAGAGGAAGATTTTAATTAATTTTTTCGTTTTAACAACTCTGCTATTGTACATTTCGTTAATTTTTCTCGCATCGTTCTTGCAGCGCCTCTGGTGTTAAGTATGCATGTTATTTTTTAAGTTGTGTAGGAATTTTTTACCACGAACAAATTAACAATTTCAAACATTTGGTATTAAAGTTCAAATTTCGCCTTAAGTGTGTTCTGGGACCTATAATATAATTTTATGAGAAATATTTTTGCAGAATATTTCAACTAAATAAATAACTGTTTTGAACAGTGTTGTCAGATTTATTTTGACCCTTGTCGCCAGATGACTTGTCGAATATCGCCAAATATCGCCAATATAATAAAAAATTAAATTATAGCTACAAATATATTTTTTCATTTTGTAATTATATTACAAATATTGTTAAATTTTAATTTCAGCAGGTAACGTCTATCGTAAAACATAAAAATTATACTATATAAGAAAAATTAAGAAAAGTGTTTACATTAACATATAAATAGTGGAGAACAAAAAATAATTTAAAATAACTTACTCCAAAAGATCAATCCGAATAGGATAAACTGAACTTGAACACCAAGATAAAAATTATACATATAAATCTTGTGATAAAACTGAAGTAACATTTACTTAAATGTGTATTCAAGTACACATATCATGTCCTTGAAGTGGTAAGTACCAGCAGAATCGTTGTATTGATACACTCACTTGAGCACTGAACTTGTGTAGTGTATGGCTGGCATAGGCGAGAACTCGTGCAGGCTTTTTGGTGCTTCATTATCAAAATGTTGGTTCTAATTAATAAAAGAAAGTTTTCCCTACTGTGTTTTATAAACACCAAATGATATTTTGTGGGCCATATTTTTTAAACTTCTTGAATTTCAGAAAATTTTGTTTGAGATATAGAGTCACAACATGTAGAATTTCATGCATGAAATATTTTATGTTGTAGAAAAAATTCTTTACAAAAAAATTTCATATTTTTAACATTATTCTATTTTATTGAAATCGTAAAATATCGCCAAAAATATCCCCAAGGAGTTCAAATATCGCCAAGTAAATCGCCAATCGCCATTTGAAAATTTTCATCGCCAAAAATCGCCACGTTTGGCGACATATCGCCATATCTGACAACACTGGTTTTGAAGGTCATTCTTGTATTTTTCCAAAAAAAAAAAATTGCAAAAAATACCCATTTCCAGAAGAGTTAAAGGGTTAATATATGCCACAAAAGTTTAGCTTGTAATGTTTTGAATAAATGTTCTGAAGACGCTATACACCAAAAACCTATGTGTCACAATATTTTCTAATGTTTCTTAACTACACAAGGGTGTAACTTTAAACAGGCCGTAAAATGAGTTTCAGGTGTATAATTAAAAAAATCGCACAAAATAACAGAGATTTTGTTTAGAAGTACTTTCGACTCTGAACATAACCGGGCTGCTATTAACTCAAACTCAGTTTTGCACTTTTTCCTTTTTGCTTTAAATTTATTAACAGCTCGAGAGTTAAAAATTTTCTAAACTAACTAATTTGTTTTATAAGCCTTTAACAAAGTTTAACTTCCGGTATTTATTGTGCATGTTTATGCTGCGTATTAAAAAATTATAAATAAAATATTTTTTAATCTCCTTTGTCTATTACAATTGCTTTAGCTGATACTTTTATTTAAAAACAAAAGTTTATTTAAAACATTAAAATATTAAAATGCAACAAAATCATAATACCAAATATTATGCTGGTCATATTTATTTTTGAAAAAACAAAATAGTTTTTAAACAACAATTGTTGGAATGTTTTAGTATTTTTGTGTTGCTGAGTCTAGGAGTTGCCCGGTAGTTCACAGGGAAAATAAATTTACTAATTACGGGTGTAATTAAAAAAAAGTCGGGTAAAGGATATTATTGGATTCTTGCTTAACATGATTGCATTCGTATCTTGCGAAAAGTATTTCTGGGG
Source organism: Nowickia ferox (assembly GCA_936439885.1). Classification (NCBI taxonomy): domain Eukaryota; kingdom Metazoa; phylum Arthropoda; class Insecta; order Diptera; family Tachinidae; genus Nowickia; species Nowickia ferox. The sequence continues at coordinate 7,525,963 of OW387027.1, read as the reverse complement.
ACTTAGAGTTGCTCAATCTCTGGTTGCTTATAGCAGCTCTGTAACTGGATTCAGTAACTTTTTTCCAAGCTAAAATCCTAATATTTATCGATATTTTTATTCGTTTGCAGTGACGATAATGTCATTCTGTAATATGTATTTTACGATTGTGAACAGCTGTGTTTTACTCACCATTTAATTTTATATCATGTGGCATCTCCGCATACAAAATGTGAAAATAAGCGAAATTAGCAAAGAAGAATAAAAAATAGTAAATGAATTTTAGCTTGAGATTTTACTATTTTTTAACTTCAACTCACACCGCTGCCGCAATACCGCTAAAATATGTTACTGGATAGCAAAGTATCAGCTTTGTTCAGATCGCAATGAAAAGAAAAATCCGCTCAATAATGAAATGATTAAATATTCGAGCATACATACATGTCGTGTGTCTTAAACGACATAATTTTCCAAATTGACCAAAATCGATTATTTGCTATCGTAAATAAACGATTTTCGTTAAAAAAACGAGGTCCAAAAAATGTGTCGCCTTAGCTTTTTTTTGGCGGATTAGTTAGTTTTGTGATAAATTTTCTTCTGAGTATTGTCACCAAAATAACTTAAAGGGTATAACTGCACTTTTGACTCACATATCTGCACAAGTGCATACACAAACAAATAAATCCTTTTGTTTATATGTATATACGAGTATAAACGTAAATCTAATTAGCAAATTATTTGAAGCGTGAAATTGAAAAATATGTATTTCCCTCAAAATTTTGCACATTAACGTGAAAGATAAAAATTGCCGAAACCGCTTTATAACGATTTTTACAAAACACTTACTGACGCACTCTCATATAAACCCGCATACAGTCATGCAATTACACAAACATATAAATACACGGAGTGATGTAAAAGTGACCATTAAATACATTTCATATTAATTTTTTTTCTCGAATTTCAAATGCATTCAGGTGTAAGTTTTGGAAATAAATAAAACTATAATATATACAAGAGTTATAAAAACCTTAAATTTTTGAATGCACATACAAACATATTTACTGCAAGCAATTTTCAATATATGTACACAGACATACAACAGTTTAATATTTTGGCTAAAATAAGGGAAACATTTATCAGATATAGTAACAGATCAGACGCTATTTCCAAAAATAATAACAAAAGATTCTGATAGAAATTTAATTGTAATTTGAAGTTTAACGTCTTCGGGGTAACATTTTAGACAAGAAAAGAAGTCGAATAAAATTTTTATAATATGTAACTACCCACATAGGTATTTCTTATGTAAGTTGTCTAAATTAAACTAGACTTGTATCGAACTCTTTCAGTAGCTCGTTTTTGACGCAAACTAATGATCAAACCCAGTTAAATGACATGGGTTTGATCATTGGTTTGTGTCAAAAACGAGCTAAACAATGAGTTCGATACGAGTCTAAATTAAACAAAAAAAAATTGCAATCACTTTTTATTTCTATAAAAGGTAAAAACAATTAAGTTCCTTTGTAACTACATATGCATATATATGTATGTATGTACGTAGGTATGTATATATATATATGTACAGAAATATTTACATATGTACATAGATATCTGTATGTCACCTATTTTTTATTCCATTATTAGTAAAATACCTCATTTCAATTGTTACCCGTCTTTTCCCAATTAATTATAACACTTTCTGGGCTAATCAATTATTCCCCACCTTCTGGCAACTCCATTCCTTGCTCTTTTTACTTTCATTAATTTAATTACCATATTCGCACCGAACGCATGTATCAAGTGACACGCGCATATTGAAATTTAAATTAATTATGTTTAAAGTGAAGTTTCAGTAATAAGAAGTGCATTATATTCTTAAGAAGTGTTTAAAGTTCATAATTGTGTAAAAATATTATTGAAAAGTATTAAAAATAAAACAGAAAAAGTGCCGAAATATCTAAGAAAAATTGCTTGCCAAAAATATATGTACATTGTATGTATGTATATCCCAGACATAAATATGTATGTACATAAGTTGTAGATGTGTAAAAGCAAAAGCAATAATAAGACACCACATAGTGGTCAGCAGTGTTGCCAGAAAATGATGATGAGAGAATGCTAAATTGGTCAAAAAATTCTGCTAAAATGTTCTACAGATGAAAAGTATAATACCAGATTTAAATGCAGAAAAAATTATAGAAATGGCTTTGAATTTCATGTTTATACAAACTTAGGTATTTTTAGAGCACATACATATACAAAATAGTTAATAATTTGTGTTTTTTGGAAATGTTACAATTACGATTAAAAATTTTTTACTCACTATAATTCCAAAATATTATATTACTTATTCAGTAAAATATTTTTTAATTATAAATATGTACATTGAAATTGATTATTGAGGGGTTAGCTGCATTCTATGCGCATTTCACTGTTGCTAGTGCAGATAATCAGGGAACCTTTAGCCTGCAATCCATGTACATTTATGAGAAAAATCCTCAGCAGAATATTTTTAACAAATTAAAATTTTTTATTTTCAACAATGTTTTCTGGCAGAATTTTTTGAAAGTTGAATGCTTTTTAACTAATTAAAATGCCAGATCTGGCAGTGAAAATGCTAAAATGGCAACAATGGTGGTCAGATTGCACTTGCGTATTATTGTTGTTGTTATTCTAGTGGTCTTATTATTTGAGTAATGGTTGCCGCCCTCACTAAAATGTCAAGGTGGATTTTAATGATAAAATGCAATGCATTTTCAAGTCGAGTAGACTCGCCTCAATTCGCTTTGGAATGTCAAAAAAATTAAATTTGCAAGAGACGAAAATAGTCAGCTGGGCTATTGTGACCACCTGATATGGTTATGCCTTAAAAACAGTGTTGATAATGTCTATTCGTCTAGTAAATATACAGTGATGGGAGGCTGTGTTTTAATAAAAGCTGAAAGTGGTAGAATTTAAAGTTTTTTTAGGTATTGTTAGCAGTATAATGGTACCTATAAAGGTGTTTCAATTTCAGAATTATTTTAAATATAAATTAAAGCAGTAGAAAATGCTAAAGTTAAAAATTACAGATATTAGTGGAAAGTATTGGTAATAATACTTCCAATAAATAATATCAATGAGGCAGGATATGATGAGGAGTCTTGTTAGTTAGTTAAGAAATTATACCTATAGGTTCTTGGAAGTTATTTTATATCACTTAAATATCTCAGGTATTTTATATCACTTAAATAGTGAAGTGCATAAATAAATAAGTTAAATAATAATTTTAGTAACGGACAGTTTTAGTTACTTTTTATTATTATGCAAAAACAGAATAAAAACTTTCAAAACTTTAACTTAAGTTTGATAAAAAAAAATTTAGCAAGATGGTACGTGAAATAAATAATTTAAATTCAACTCTACAGGAAATTGCACTCATCAACGTCATACTCCACCTTCAAATTTAAATGCCTGGTAATATGTTTCAGACGCATATACAAAGTAAGTGATATTGATTATATTTAATAATTATTATTTCAATATGTATTTTCTTTTTAAAAAAAACGAACCATTCCTTATGCACGAAATGTTCACGCACTAATAACATTTAACAAATTGAATTTTTTGTTATTGATGCTTTGTTATGTAGCCTTGAATTTGTCCAAAAAACAGCTTTTCAGCAGAAATTTTTTTTGAATATGTTAAAAATTTAAGAAATTTATTATTCGACATATTGTCATAAGTTTATTTTAATTTGAAAGCACCAATGAAATATATAGACAATGCTTGACCTCCAGCAAATAAATTTCAAATTAAAATATGTTAAAAATTTTATACCATTTAGTAACCAACCCAAACCGAACCAAAACAAAGAATTCCGTGCTTTTCATTAATAACAGCGTATGTCCAAAAATTAAATTTATTCAGCAAGGCAAAAAAATTAATTTTTGAAGCTTCCTTCAAAAAAGTAGAAGTGTTGTTGTTGTTTTAGAAAAATGATGCGTCCATATTCTTCAAAAGTTTCTTAAAACTTTATAAAAAGCATTTAGAATATTTCAATTTGATAGCATAAGCTCGAAATAAGAAATATATAACATACGCTGTTATTAATGAAAACCACAGAATTATTCGAATAAAAAAATTTTTGTTTTTTTGATTTGCTTAAGAATTTTGTTAAATTTTTCACAAATATTAATTTTTTTTTTTGATTTTATTAGTAAAATATTTTTTATTAATAATTTTTTTAAATACTAATATTTGTTATTTAATTTTATTCAAGGCATAATAAAGATAAAATAAAATAAAAATTTGTTTAGATATAAATTTTTTTTAATTAATTGAGATGATTTTTATTAACTTGTTATATTCGAATTATTGCCAAAATTTCTTCGAATAATTAATTACTGAAAAAAAAATTTTTTTGGACAAAAATAGTGAAAGAAAAATATTTTATTTTATTGAAACAATTTTGGGATGAAAACAGTGATAAATTTGTATTGCAATAATTGAATCAAAAACTTTACTCGAAAAAATTTTTTTAAAGTTTTTAAATTAAAAACTGTGAAATTTTTATTCCAAAAATCGAATAAAATATTTTATTCCATTAAATTTTTTTTTGTCAATTGAAGCATTTGAATAGTTTTTCAGATAAAAGTAGTGCAAAGTTTTTTAGCTCTTACTCTTTTGCCAGGCCCTTCAGATATTATCGGTTAGATTTAAAAAAATTTATACATAAATTTTTATTAGTCACAGGAATGACATTTTGCTGACCTTTATTTAACAATATGAAATTAGTTGAGCTTCTTAACATAAAATCTTTATGTTATATAAATTGACCTGATTTTTTCTTGCTGCAAATTTCTCCTTAAACATGTTAGAGATCACAACCTTTTTTTTACTTCAAAAAACTCATATTTTAATATTTTTTCTTAAAAATTTCTATTGTCAGTTGTATTCTCCCTTTTACATTAACTTAAATGTGTTACAAGTTTTATCATTTCTTATTGTCCTATTATATTTTTTTTGCCACAAATATTTGCTAAGAGAAGCTTTAACTATTTAGTTGATTTGGTAGCAAATATCAATAAAAATTTAACTTTTATTAAGGCAACAACAGCGGCAGCCCAACTATTATTGTTATTGAACAGTAATCGTACATAAAAACTAGCAAACAAACAAACAAGCAAACTAATGTAGAAATAATTTGAAATAAAAAAAAATAATAAAAAATATCATCATGACCATTAAAAAGTAAAGCGCTACATGACACGACTGCAACTTATTGTTGGCAGTTTTTTTTCTTCTGATTTCTTTAGCTCATAATGCAGCAAACGAGCCACCACAAGCGCTTTTAACCCATTACGTCTTGGTAACTAAAGTTATAACAAGCTAGATGAGCTTTATAGAGGTGTTTTTTATTTTTATATACATTCTTATCCTTTTAGCTCAAGACTTTTGAGCACAACTGTTTTTACCTATAATTCGAAATGTTTTATTTATTTTTAATTTATACAAAATTGTATTCCTATATATCCAGGCTTTATAAAAAACAAAATATGTGGTCTTAAACTTATAATATTTTTTACTTATATTGTAAAATACCATATTTTAAAAACTTGAGGTCCTTAAGATTTTGGAATGCAATTTCATATATTTTATTGCAAGACATGGCCTACTCCTGCACCCTTCATGGGTTAATTAATTCTTTAGACAACATGCACTCTCGAGTACATAATTATATGCCAAAATGAACGAAAGTTGGATTTTTTTTGCTGCTGCAAATGCTAGAAAAAGTTTAATATTTAGATTTTAGCATTAGGGAAGGAAGAAAATATAAACTAAACAATTGAAAACAAAGAAAAGTTCAAGACCTCAAGTCATATAAAAAATTAAACATAAACAAATTAGGGGAATTTTTTTTTGCTTGTTTGTTTTATTTTTGCTTCAAATATTCTTTTGTTTGCTTATAATGACAAGAAGTCAAAATGTTTTTATGTGATGTTTTTCTTTCCGTATTTTTTTTTCTCTCTCTTCGTTTCCTTTAAAAATAACATTTGTGTCCTAGTTATTAAAAGTTTTAAGTTTTTATGAGTTTGGGAGGAGTTTTATAAAAAAAAGTATAAAAGACATATTTGAATGATTTCAAATGTTTTGTTTTTAAATGTTAAAATTTCACTTAACATAAAAAAAACTTCGAGAATTTTTTTTTTAGTTTTTTACCGATGCAAATGTTGGCCTATTTTCATTAAATACAAGTTGGCGCAAAAGTAAAAAGGCTGGACAAATTTAAGGTTAGCAAGTAAATTGGCTTAAAAACACGCTTTTTTTTATAAATTCAGTTTTATTGATACCAATGTAAAGTAGAAATATGGTAATTAGTAATGGAAAATGATGTCGGGCAAATGTCCACCTCTAGCACGTCGGCTCTTTTCACAAAACTTTTAACCACATTCCGCAACAAAGTTTCGCTTATCTCGTCAATGCAGCTCCGAATTTAATTTTTTACATCGTCAATTGTTTCTGGTTTGTTCACGTAAGCCCTGTCTTTGAAATAAAAATTCGCAAATTTCACTATTAAAATTCTTTGTTCAAGATGTCAAAGGATGACTGCTTAATTCTTGACATTTCATCATTTGACAGCCAATATACTTCCTAACCTCAAATTTTGCTCACCCTTTAATATCATAATTTTAACTAGCAGCTAGTTTACTATACATGAAAAAAGAGGAATTTTGTAATATATAATTTTTATTTCAGCTTTGTGCCTTTTTAACCGACTTCTCTATTTTCTTTTGACGGTGTTACTTCATAGCTCGGTTCATATTACTCCGATTGCAAAATTTTTTTATTGTCTGAGAAGGTATATCTTCCCATTGATCTTATTGCAAAAAAAAAAAAAAAATGGGCGGGGACACGACCACAAATTTTTTAATTTGATTTTATGAGTTTCTACTTATTTGATTGCTGTGAAACCTAGCAAGCACCTTTGGTTCTTGCAATTACACAATTTTAAACATAAAAAATGGGCGGGGCTACGCCCATTAAAATCTAATATTATATTTCACTTGGTCCTACTTAACCGATTTTTACGAATCTTACCACACAGCTTGAGATCAAAAATAGACACAATCTTCCATTTGAAAAAATGGGCGGAGTCACGCCCATTAAAATTTAATATTTTATTTTAAGTGGTTCTGCTGTACCGATTTTTACAAAACTTACCACACACCCTGAGCTCTGAAGAAACACAAAATCTTGCATTTAAAGAAATGGGCGGAGGCACGCCCATTAGAATTTAATATTATATCCCATAAATTTTTTCGAAAATTTGCTATCAGATCTTTACATTGCAGTCGGTTTATTTTTTGGCAGCATTATTTTAAAATAAATTACAATTTTACTGAATTATCGATATTTCGCTGCAACTTTATTTTATTTGAATTTTATTACTTACTGAAGAAGCTACACAAAGTTGCGGCTAAATAACGATAATTAAGTAAATTTGTTATCTATTTTGTTTTAATAGCTAAAGCTTAAATAAAATTTATATATCGTGTCATAACCGCCAAAAAGCTTAAGCGACATAATTTCCAAACTTATTTTTTTTTATGAAAATCGATTATGTACTTTCGTCAAAAAACTAATTTCAAAATATGTGTCTCTTAAGATTTTTGTTGGCGGTTATGGCTCGATATGATTGATAAATTAAAATGTCGAATAAATTATGTACAACAAAATGATTTTTTTCTTCAAAATAACAACGTTCTGCCAACCAATTCTTGTAGAAGGGAAGGAAAGTTGCACTCTTGTGTAGCAAAAAAAAAAAAAAAATGTAGAAAATTGTGCGATACTTAGGTTTTTGGTATAAAGTGTCTTCATAACATTTATTCAGAACATTACGAGAAAAAACGTTTTCATCGAAAAGTCATGCACATTAATAAGGCCCATTTCTGGATGAATGGGTACGTCAACGAACTAAATGATCGAATTTTGGACAAAACCAATTCACATGAAATCCAAGAGGTTGCCAAGCATCCCAGAAAAGGACACTGTTTTGTTTTAAGCTTGCGGCCCCATCGGTCTATACTTCTTTGAGAATGACTTTAGCAAAGGCATCACCGTCAAGAGCGAGGCTAGAATCTGCAAAGCATAAGGACATTTGGCGCCCTTCTACAAGTTATGAAATTACTGTTGTGCCACCTTGTAATAGCTGATTGTGCGTTTTTTTTGAAGAGAAAATAACTAAACCACTAATTTAATGACTTTATTAAAGCCTAAACAAATAAAAACTAGAAAGCCATATTTAACCACCCTCTTAATAAGTTCGTGAGCATGCATGATCGTGAATAAGTCACATGAAAATAATAAGGGAATTGACAACATTTTCGCCTTAACACTTATGCTGAAATGGTCTCCTCATTTTGTTTATTTCTTAGCCAAGCTAATTAACTTGAACAAAATATCGCTAAATGATGACTTTGACATCAACGTGAGTTGTTGCATTGTTATTCCTAACAACAATCATTCTATTGTAAATTGTTTTAAATTTCAGTTAAATGCAAAATAATTTTTTCCCCCTTTCTGTTAAACCAAAATCCTTGTTAATCATCTCATTAATTGTTTGCAGTCTTACTGTTTTGAATACTTAAACAAATTTTCTTTTTCTTTTGGTAATTTATTTCGATTTCTAAAAAATCACTTTTAATTCAAATTTAAACCTTTAATTTGCATTCCTTTTTTTTTTTTTTTGAACAATTAAACAAATGTTACAATACTATTAAGACTTATTTTGTGGCAGTTGTTATTCAAGTTGAATAGTCGAAAGGCCAATCCCTGAAAATGAATTAATCTTCTACTGATTTAAAAAGACTAGACAAAACTGAAAACCAATCATGCCTCATGAAAAATACAAAAACTGCTTAACAACATTGATGATGATAATGATGACGATGACGCTGACGATGATGTTAATGATGACGTCTACGTCTACTTTGGCGATCCATGTTTATATTGAATTTCTCCTAAAAAGTTGCCACAGACAACACAAGAAACAGTTGTTTGTAAGTGATCTTTTTGTAGCAGCATTTGCTTTTGTTGTTATTGTTGTTGTTGTCGTCATTTATTTCCTTTATGTTTAAAATAGAACTATAATTTAAATCAGAATTTAGTTCACAACTCGAAATGAAAACCTTAAATCTCTAAATCTGCAAGTGTGTATGTTCATGGTTGATACGAGGGTAGTTTAAAAATTGCGGGCACTTAAAACTAAAAAAATTAAACAAAAAAAAATTTTTTTTGGGCGACTTGAAGATTGGAAAAATAAGCATGGCAACACTGTTCTTATCTCTCATTTTCAAACAAAGCTCAAACGAGTATAGCCGTGGTCAGGGTTGCCATATGTGGCTATTTCTCGCCAAACATGGCGATTTTTCAACTAGTTTGGCGTCTAAATTTTTGATTTGGCAACATGGCAATTTTTTTTTGGCGATAAATAAATTTTTGTGGGCGATTTTTATGGCTATTTTCTTTTTAACAAAAGTGAACTTCAAAATTTTATTAAAATTCAGGAAAATTAGGAGTAGTTTCAAAAATGTATCCCACCAAAACTCGTCTGCAAGAAATTAAAACATTTTAATTTTGATAATTTTTTTTTATATTAGTTATAGTAATTAAAGCGTTTTGAATTTGGAAGAGAAAAATTTACAAGAAATAATTTTTGGCGAACATATTTCTACTTTTGGCGATTTTCTGCTAAATTTTTGTACGATTATTTTATAAAAATTGATATAAAAAAGGGGTTATATAAAAATTTATTATCATTATTATTATTTACACATTGAATAGATTTTAAGGATTTTTAAAATTAATTTGGCGAAATAGCTCTTAATTTTGTTCGGTGATGACAAGTTTACGAAAGCTAAAGAATCCTTTAATGCCATTATTTTCTTTGTTAAATGATAATACACTTCTACCACTGCCTTCGTATACATTTTTTTTTGTACTATTTCTTCCAAAAACGTTTTGTATTATTTTGTTTAGTGTAGCAGCAAGACCCAGTACTCGTACCTTTTGGATGTGGCTAAACAATTGTTATGCGAACGTTAAAGACCAAATAATTTAGATCACGAATTTCTTGTCGTATGCAAATTAATCAAAAACGAAACTCTGTTGACTGAAGTAAAAAAAACCTTAAAATAAATTTCAGCTCTTTAGTGAACAATGAGTTGGTAAAACAGGAACTTGCAATGAAAACGAAATGTCTCCACTTAAATTCCCAATAGTGGGTATATTAAGATGGATGAATTTAGAGGCAGACAGATATTTATTTTTCTTTGTTTTTTGATACAAAATAAAATAAATTAAATTTTTTTTTCTATATTTTCAATTACTTTAAAAAACCAATTTTATATCTGTTAATACTATGTTGCATTTGCAATAAATAGTTGGAAGGAAGCTTCATTTAAAATTTATGACATGCGCTAGAAGTTGTTTTCTAAAAGCTTAAATTTTAGCTTAAAAATTAGTTTAATTTCCTTGGGGCTAAAAAGCATTGATAAGAAATATGAAAATATTTTAATTGAAAATTTATTAAGAATAAAATAAATAAAAAAAATAAATAAATTGAATTCTCATTAAGAGTAAAATAAAAAACCACTGGCGAAAAATTTAGAGTTTTCTCCCTAAAACCAGGGTGGTCTTTTCGATTGTCATGAAAATTGTTTAGCAAATTTTTGTTTGTTTATTTTTGGCTGATATTTTCTATTGATTCGTTTTAATTTGAATCCTCAGCGTCATCTTTAATGTCTTTACAACCAGCGAAACACAAAAACCATTATCTAACATCTAAACGATTAACAAACAAAGTAAAGCATAAAAAATTTAATTTTCATTTTATTTTTTCTAATTGATGATTGTAACAACAAACAGCAATTGCTCCCAGACCAGTAAGCCCGTCATGATTTAAAAGCACACAAGCAAATGCAACTTTGAATTAAACTAAAGCGCTGATGACTTTTAAGTCATCTTTCTTAAATACTTATGCAGGCAAATTGATGGTATCAGCTTCATTGCTAACTAAGCCCAAGACAATATTTGAATATTTATTTGCTGGTTGAATATAAACAGGAAATGGAGGAAAATCTGCAATTGCAAACGTCATTGGAAAATATTTAAAGACTTTTAAGAGATACTCAATGTCAGAACAACTATTCGATAAATAAAAACTACTTAAAGCTTTTCTTGTCGTTGCCATTTTGTTTTCTTTGTTTGCTTATTATTTGATCTTTTATCAATCAAAAAAAAATGCTAAATTTATTTAAAGTTAAATTAAAACAAGTTGACGGTAAAACATTTGAATAAAAGGCGCTACAAAGAGGGTTTTTAAAATTATAAAAAAAATATTTTTATAGGGCATGTACATCTGCACGAAATCTTAAATATTTCCATTCCATTTATTCAAATCTCTACCGTTTGCATCAAGTTTTTTTTTGACACTTATAACGCATTTACACATGCAGAAAATTTAGCAGATTCCAATTAAAATCTTTATGAAATTCTATACCGTTTACCTCAATTCAAGATTTTTTTATCCAAAACAAAACCCTGAAACTGAAAATTTTCTAATACTACAACCAAACAACTGCGGTGTAAACAATTCACAAACCTTTCTAAGTACACAGACTAACTTTTTAGCACAAATTTGAAAAAGCCATAGTTGTATCACTAAGTTCTACTAGATTTTAAATAGATGTTGACAAAATCTAGAGACGAAGTAGATTTTGCCTGAAATCTCGCAAGCTCTAGATTTTGCTTAAATATAAACGCACTATTAAAATTTTTATGTTCACTTGGAACATTTTTATTGAAATTTATGATTTCTATTTATGGTTTCTGTTGACAGCTATAAGATTATTTACAAAAAAATTACGCAAGAATTATTTACATTTCTCTGAATTTTTGAACAAATGCATCCAGAGGTCATCTAAGCAATATATTTATTTAATGACTTCAAACAATATTTATTATTTGTAGACTATAAGTATTGTACTGGCAATATACTTTGTCTTGTGTCTGCCTAATCAATGGCAGACAATCTTTATGGAATCTTTCTCAAATACATTTTGTAATTAGTTGAAAAATCATGGAACAAAAAAAAAAAAAAGAGTTCCACAGAGCACTGATTAATCGCTAGTGCAAATGAGATTTTCTAATCATGTTCATTGATAAAAAAACTCAATTTTCATTTATGTACATACATATGAATTGATTTTGAAATTCATTTGTTGGGTAATTTGTGTGGTCATGTTCTATTTTATATTTTCCTTTTATAAGTATTTGATACCATACTGATAATTTGTAATTAATTATTTTTACCATAGATTTTTCGATTTGGAAAAATATCTTTGTTTGGGGGAAGTGTTGAAATAATTGCTTTTGTAACATTTAAATTTCATAAAAGATTATGAAATCATTGTATTTTTTTTAACACTTTCATCATCAATGATATAAATATATGCCATATAATTTTCTAAGATTTTTCTGAGAACTAAAATTAGTAATTATAAGAAAATAGTAAAAGAATAGGAATCTTTGTTGCATCAATTTGCATATTGCTAAACGATTATTTCTGAAATGGAAATTGAAATAATCATTAAATACCTTTAAGAAATTTATACTATTTATTTACTGGAAAAAAAAACAAATTTTGTTTAATGCCAAAGGAATGTACATATACATATAAAAATTAAAAGAATTTTTTATATATTAATTCCAATTTAAAAAATAATTTTTTTTAGCAATTGGAAATAAATATTACATAAATATTATATATTTCTTAATTTACTCCTGAAATATACCATTTACACAATTTTTTATTTTATTTTTTATAAAATCTTGCAGATTTTAATTAAAATCTTTATAAAAATCTATACTGTTTACATCAACTTTTTTTTTGACATTTATCAAGTTTTTTTTTATCCCAAACAAAACCCATTAACTGAAAAATTTCCACAACTACAAGCAAACAGCTGCATTGTATCCAATTCACACACCTTTTTAAGCAGCACGTAGCTAATTCACTTATCTTTTTTATAAATATGTTGTAAAGGGTAATAAAAAAATAAATAAAAATATTAGATTTTGATTAGATTTCCTACAAATCTACTGACAAAATATATTTTGCTTTGTATTGCAAATCTAGTAAAAAGCAGCAGGGCTTAGCTGAAAATCTCTTAAGTACTAGATTTCGAGAGAATGTGAATGCCCTATTATTAAGTATTCTTATCCAAAACAAAAACCATTAACTGAACATTATTCTAAACTGCAACCAAGCAATTGCCATAAAGCTAATTCATTTCAATTCTTTAAGTACATCTGCTTATTTGTAGCAAAAGTTTGAATAAAAAAACTATACTTATATCACTAATACTGTATTTACATTCTTCCGAATTCTAGTAGATTTGATTTGAAATCTTTAGTGAATGCTATATCGTTTGCCCTAATCTATTTGATCTTATATTTATCTTATACTGTAACCCAAAAAGTGCCGACTTAGCTCATTCACACACCTTCAATAGAACATTTTGTAGAGCGTAGCTAAAATACCTTTTAAATAAATATGTTGTACAGGGTAGTAAAAAATAAATAAAAATATTAGACTTTGAGTAGATTTCGTACGCGGAATCTGGGGTAAATTTAAATGCCCTAGTACTCTCTTTTAAAATAAATAAAAAAATGATTCCTTAAAACTACATCTGCTTTCACACCTAAAAATTTGTTCTTGCAGGCATCTTTTATATCTATCCAACTTCAGCGTTTAAATAATACACGAGAGAATAAAATAAATTTCAAATACCTGAATGCATGGAACCCTTTCAATTCCTCTTATCCCTTTCGCCAAATAAAGTGAAAGTTTCTGGAAGAAAAGTTTCATCATCTAAACTTCAACTCAAGTTCATCATAGAGATTTCTTTAACTAAAATCGTTCAAACTGCCATTATATTCATTCTGAATATGATATATAAAATATCTTACAAAACATATCTTGTTGTCATTTCGTAGCATTTAAAAACATTTTGTTACAAGATTCTGATAGTTCTTTTTTTTTTCAAAACACCAGCAGTGTGCCAAAATGCGGTATTTTCCAATAAAATCTTATTATTTTTTTATTTTGCTGCTACATTTGCTCCTGCTTACAACCTGCATGTAGCAAATGATTTGCATACAAAACAAGGATATAAATGAATCACAAGATATCTTTTATCGACTCGACACTACATGCAAACTAAAACAAGCAGTTTAGTAATTTTAGCTGCCTGCAGGACTGTACAAAGATACGGTGAAACAAGAGAGCACGTGCCAGCAGGTGAAAGAGTGTTTATTTGTTAGAAGAAAGAAATAAAAATAGAATAAATAAATACAGGATCAAAATTGCCAAGTAATGACCTGAAAAGAAGAAACAACAAGAATTGTTTATTCTAAAATGCTAAAAAAATAAACAGAAAATAAAAATTTTATGTAAATATGTTGTGAATATTTCTAAACTATATATGTACATATTTTCAATACAACTGTAACTAGTTGACCTACTAAACCATTTGCTAATCAATATTTATTTTGTGTAGTTATTTTCCGCTTCTTTCTGGAACTTGTAGCTACAATTTGTAATTGTGTTTGTGCATTATGTTTGCTAAATTATAACTATTAAATAGAAATCTTCTGTTATTGGCAAACAACTGCAAACAAATTTCAAACAATTTCTCTGTAACCACAGCTTCAACTGTCATAATGACACGGCCAGCCACTTTTATCTCAAATGCAAAGAGGGGCATTTGTGTGGCTGAGTTAAGTGTGCCTGCCTGCCACCAGTTAGTTCATTGTTAGCAGCTTTATGAAAATTATAGTTTTATGGAAAATTATGGCAGACACAAATTATAGCTGCTGATGGCTTGTTTGTTGTTGTTGCTGTAGTTTGGTGGCAGTAGGTTAGTAATATTTGCTTTGAAATCAATATGTTTTTTTTTGCAATTGTAAAGTAAATAAAACAAGCTGTAGTAACAGCCAACAAAAGCATATTTTTTGCAGTGTTTAGGGAGGATGAGACGATGCTCTAGTTCTGACAATGGGCGATAAGATATGAATTTTATTTTCTAAATTCTTGTTAACCATAATTTTTTCCCATTCGTCATAAAGGGTCTTTCATTAAATAAGGCGTTTAATTTTTATATGAAAATAAATTCAGTAAAGTGCGACTTTGACTCGCACACAAAGGGTACCGTACGGACACTACATATGTAATTATATTATTATATGAACTTTAGCCTATATAATTGATTGTTTTTTTCACATTATAGCTATGCTATTTATCTCAGGACACAGGAGCTAGGACATGATTTTCGTAACAAAAACAATCGACACTATTACAGTTATGGATTTATTTTTGTTTGGATTTTTTTGTACTTAAAACCAGAGTAAGAAACTAAACGAAACAAATTGTTTGATTTTGTTATGTTTCGTTCTTTGAATGAAGTGAGTGAAACAAAAACAGAACAAAAACAGTGAGAAGAATTGCTCAATTTGTTTTTGCATTGTTTTTGCACATGGGCACAAACCAGAGAACAAATCCAATCGGTTGTAAGCCGGCAAACAGCCGCCGCTTGCCACAAACAATACATTAATTTAATCGTATCCAGCTAGAAAATAAAATAATGGGTAATAAATGGAAACGTTTTGACGACATCATCACATTATACAATTTTATTGCATTGTTATTTGACCCATTAAGTTTGTTTTATATAGCTAAGCAGCATAGCTATAACCGGCTGTCCTAAGACACCTCTCCTCTTTTTTGTTTTTTTTGGCAATTTTTTTCGGATTTTATCGATTTTTGTTTTTTACACACACATATTTTTAGTTTTAGCGATTTTTTAAGTTTTGGCTTTTTTTCGCTCTTGCGATTTTTTCGGTTTTTGGGATTTTTTTGGTTCTTTGGCGACCTTTGGACTGCGGGAATTTTTTTTTTGCATTTAAGCGATTTATTTTATTTGAAGTGATATTTTCCATTTAAGCGTTTTTTTTTCATTTTGCAATTTTTTGTTTCAAAATTTTTTTTAATTTGAAATTTTCTTTAATACTCGGGATTGGAGTGTTCGGGAAAAATACGTTGTAACATCGTTTGTGAAATGCCAAAATCCAAAGATCGTCGAGAAATAGACAAACCTGGATTTTACTCAACACTATGGGCTCCAACAACAATGTTCTCAGTTGTCATTGAGCAACGTGCATGAGTTCGATTCTTTATATCACTTGCTTGTACCAACAGCTTAAATTTTAAATTTCCACCACCACCCAAAAATGCGAATTGTGACTTCGAAATTCACACTATTTTTGTAGTGAATTTTAATAATTTCATTGCGTTCGTGAAACGTATATATTTTTATTTTTATTAAATTCGTAGTTTTTACTTATCATTTGGGAAATAGCAGGTTGAGTCCTGCCAACTTTTAAAATGGCAGAATATTCAAATAAGACGTCTTATTTGAGCACCCATATGTAGCGCTTCAGTTGCTCATTCCTATAAGGAGCATAGTACCATAACAAAATCCTTCTCTCTAGCTCTATTCATCACGATATTCTTAAATTCATTCAAACTAGTTTGCATTTTTGTCGCCTCGATTTCTATTTGTTTTCGATTTCAATTTGTGTGAGCTGGCTGATCTATTCTGCGGCTGCCCTAAGGGTTGCACTCAATAGTGTTTCTAGCAGTGTCTGCGATTGGTTTTCGTATGGTGTGACCTATCCACGTCAATTTCCATTTTTCTTCGTCGTGGAATTTGTTATTCGTTTAAAGCCCTATCGGACATCAAAAATGTGCAACACATGACCTTCCCGTCACATCGCTCTATTGGAAATAGTTTCTGGCGAGAAAATTTTAATGATTTTCCTGAGACACTGGTTCACAAAACTTGAATTGTGTGCAGGTGTTGTACAAAAGTGTAGATTTTATGTTTCAGCTAGATATCTTCATCTTAAATTGGTGCGGCAGTAAAGGTGATTTTCACACAATTTTCAAGTGGCCAGAAGTTTGTTGTGCCCTTGTTGGAAGACCTTTTATATGTTCGTAATTAATAGTTTTTAAAATATATTTCCATTTTTAGATTTTCCATTGCAGCAAAAAAACAATCAAAATGCAAAAACATTAAAAGTCTTTAACTAGTTCAACAAAACTTTACTCTCTCATTAAAATGTTTTCTCAGTTGTTTTCTTCTACAAACAGCCTTTAAATGTATTGTGCCAGCTAAAGTGAAACTTAAAGTGAATTTTGCCAATTTTCTTCAAAGATTTCAAATCAAACTGGACAAAAAAAAATAGAAATATCAAAGCGTAGCATTTAAGTCAGTTTGTTTGTAGGACCACATCATGCAACATGTTGGGCTGAAATCCAACTGGCAGTTGATTAGTTGGTTAGTTAAAAAAACTAACAAAACAAAGAATGCACACACAGGTGCAAATAAAAAATCTACACATGCACAGTGGGAAACAAATACATACTTGAATATTTATCACAACAATTTGGAAGTTTTAATCAAATATCTATTGTTAATAAACATTGTTTGCTGGGTATTAAGTTGTTGGTATGCCAAATGCCAGCGAAAAATTAAATCCATGTGATTGCCAGTTTTTAAAAAGAGTTTTAAGCTGAATGCTTAAATTGTACGGAAGATCCTTTACTTACTACTGATGCTGGCATTTAGCTGTTTCTCTCACTCTCTGCAGTCTATTTAGCCTATTTTAAATTTCTCTCTGTAAACATTATGTGTGCTTTGCTTGTTAATATTTATTTTGATTGGTAACAGATTTATAAAGCAAGACAGGTGAAAGGCTAAATTGTCAATTTGCAACTACAGAGCGCAACAGCCAAAAGTACCAGCCAACCATCCACCAACAACAAGCCAGCAATTTCATTTAACCAATTTACCAAAAAAGTGGGCCAACCAAAGACGTTATTTTATCTCCAATTTAGTTTTCCATGTTTTTTTTTCTAGTTTTCTATTACAGCTACAGATTGTACAGAACAGCAAAGTACTAGAGTTTGGTTCTGTATTTTAAAGTCAATGATTTTGTATTATTTTTTTATTTGTTTAGCCTGATTGAAGAAAATCATTACATTGTTTCATTCAAACAGGTTAGTAGTAAATTTTTTATAAGTCGTCCAAAGTATGAGTGAAAAAGTTTGAAAACACAGAAGTAGAACCTTGAAAATTTAATAATTTTTTTCTTTTGCAAAATTTTTGTTTATGCTGGCTGCCATTATGGTGAAGTAACCAACAGTTAACTAATAATTATGTTAAAATTATAGTATTTTCTAGCAGTTGCTGTGTTAAGGCTATTTTTGCAATAGATTTTTTTCTTCAATATAAATTAAAATTTAATAAATTTTCAAACTTCAGTGAAGGGGAATTTAAGATTGTTTTGCTTGCTAGTTATTATAGGAAAAAAACAAGTGCAACGTGTTTCTAGAGCAAGATGAAAGAAATTTCGAACTTGTAGTAATTTCAAAATTTTCTAAAGCTTTCACTTAAGAGGGAAAAAGCATAAAATTATCAATTACAGTACTCAGATGCGATGCTCTAAAGGATATTTATACCAAAACAAGTATGTAGATATAATAAACTTAGCTTAGATTTTAAATATAAGTATTCTTATGACACTAGAAAGAAGTTACAACATGTTTGGCTCTCTAACTTCCTGAAAGACTTCTCAAAAAAAAATTATTTAACCTAAATGCATATGTCTTAGAAGAAAATTTATACTTAGTAGATCGCTTAAAAAATATCTTATCCCAATTTCGAAATTTATAATCAAAAATTATCTTTTTAAATTTAAACTATGGCGTTGGCGGCACACAATAAAATTCCTTAGGAAGGCCCGGTTTATAGGACCTGAGTTGGCTGTCATTTCATGACGGATATTTTCTTTTAACAGCAGCAAGAAACTCGATTTTTTTTAAATTTCAAGAATGACTTATTAAGATGATTGTGGAATAAATTCAGTAAAGAGCGACTGTGACTCCCACACGAAGGGTTCCGTACAGACACTACATATGTAATACTATATGAAGTTTAGGTTATATAAACGAATATCTTACCTAAAGTAGAAATATAAGAAAAAAATAAGTAAGCGGTAAACTTTTTGTTCTGTTTTTGGCGATTTTTTTTTGGCGTTTTTTCGTCTTGGCGATCTTTTCCGTTTATTTTTAGTTGTAGCGATTTTTTAATTTTGGCGATTTTTTTCGTTTAACCGATTTTAGTTTTGGTGTTTTTTCGTCTTGGCGTTTTTTCGTTTATTTTTAGTTTTGGCGATTTTTTAGTTCTGGCGTTTTTATCGTCTTGGAGATTTTTTTAGTTTTTTTCCTTCCCTGATGTATAAAGTTTGTTTTAAACTTTTAAACTTTTAAGTACACAAATAACTTGTCTTTCAGTTTTTGGCGTTTTTTTCGGCTTGGTGATTTTTTTGTTTATTTTAAGTTTTTTCGATTTTTTTTTGTTTTGGCGCTTTTTTCGCCTTGGCAATCTCTTTTAGCTTTTTTTCCTCCCCTCAAGTACCCGGTAAACTTGTCTTTCGGTTTTTGACGATTTTTTTAATTTTGGCATTTTTTGTTTGTTTTTGGTATTATTTTCGGTTTTTGGCGTTTTTTTAGTTTTGGTGTTTTTTTCATTTAGTTTTAGATATTTTTTTCTAGTTTGACGCTTTTTTTCATTTCGCGATTTTTTTTTTGATTTGGCGATTTTTTAATTTTGAAATTTTTTAGTTTTAGGGTTCTGGAAAATTTAAAGAGTTTGCCTAGATTCAGCAAGTTGTCAAAATTACATAGTCAAGATTACATTAACTGATAGAATACCCTTTAATACTGATTTTTGAAATTAAAATACACTAAGGGCCATTTTGTCTGCCCGATAAATAGTTTTGCATCATAACAACTTCCATTTTTTATTGTTATTATCAATAATAAAAATATTTATTGGATAAAAAATAATAAATGAAGGTTTTATAATGCAAAGCCATGTATCGGTCAGACAAAATCCTACCTTTAACTAACTGAAAGACGCGAAAATGGCCCTAATTTTGCAAATTTCAAGTGTCTTTATAATATATAACTATTTATATGTATGGTACATGGAATTTTAAAATTTTTCGTTGCTCGTTTTGGAATAGCCTTTAATTTTTAACTGTCATATATATGTTGTTGTAGCATCCAAAGTTCTACATACATATTCTGTAAAAATTTAAGGTCCATAGCTCTTGCGGTTCTCGAGAAAACATCCTGTAACAGACAGACGGACAGACGGTCAGCGTATCGAAAACAATAGGGTTCCTTTTCACCTTTAATGTACAGAATCCTAAAAATATTACTGTGCGTACAGTTTTTTTTATTAAAAAAATAAGCTATTTTTACCGTTAGTTAGTTAGCCAGACTATATTTAACTGTACAACTATTTTGCCAAAAGCAAAGCTGCAATTCGCTGCCATGTGTGTGGCGACATAACAATATGCTGCAAAACTCTTTCACTCCTATTGAAAATCAATTTTTAACCCGAAAACTCCTACATTAATTTTAGCCTGCCTCAACAATACACACTAACAATATTTTCATGCAGTTTAAAAAAAAGAACTTAACAAAAATAAGTTCTGCATTTTATGGAATATTTATTAATTTTTTTTTGCATCTGCCCCTTTAACAAAATTAGAAGTAGTTAAAGTTTTCAAAAGAAGGAATACAAAATTAACAGATTCTTTTCTTTGCAAAAACTTACGTTACGAAGTGATGAAAACGAATGATGCATAACAATGCTGCTGCATAAGCCGTTGGAGTAGTAAAAGCAAAAAAGAAAAATTCAATTATAGTTTATTACCTTTGAGGAGTATGAGTATGGAATTATAAGTTCTAGAGAAGATAAACTAACAACATATTGACTGACTTTGGTTCTAGCTGGTGTTTGCTTGTGAGAGTGTGTGTGGTATGTCGTAAAAAAAGATAAATGTTTGTTCAACAACCAACCAAATCATGTGGTGTGGGGTTTTGTCTGGATGGTGCTGATGATGATGATGATGATGTTTCTTTTCTTTACGCTCGTATGTGAAAATAGCCCTCAGGAAGCGTTTGCTTGTAATTTGAACATTTTTGCATAAATTTTATTACAGATCAAATTGTATTTATGGTGTCTTAAAAGAGGATTTAATTAAAATTAATGA
This sequence comes from Nowickia ferox, assembly GCA_936439885.1. Lineage (NCBI taxonomy): Eukaryota > Metazoa > Arthropoda > Insecta > Diptera > Tachinidae > Nowickia > Nowickia ferox. The sequence continues at coordinate 7,504,750 of OW387027.1, read as the reverse complement.
GCAAGCGGGGAGTTCGTAAAAAATGTTAAGTATGAAAAGTTATAAATATTGGGAAAGTAGAATAATTTGCATGTTAGTTTTTTGTAAAGGCTTTCGTTTTATATGGGAGAAAGGCTGTTTGTTTAGTATTTACATATCAGTAGTGTCTTTTTAAAGCTGCATTAAATTCACTGCTTGCCACATTCTGTGATCATTTTAGTATCCCGATAATCAAGATATTGTGTAACAAGTAAATAGCTTGTAAAATTAACATTAGCTTAGGATATATTGAGATATTGACTTTTATTCTACTTCTTAACATCGACACAAAATGTTATTGTTTTGCGTTGCCTTCATCAAGTTGTTATTCTAGTTCTCGTTGTCGAAGATTAGAGATGACTGTCAACATACCCAACATAATCTCCTTTCAATTCTACACACTTAGTCCAGCGTTTCTCCAATTTGTTTATCCCTACCGAAAAATATGATTTGCCGAGGTCAGCAAAGTAGGCATTTGTTTGTGAGATGATTCGTGGTTGGAGTTAAATTTCTTTCCGCCGAGCGATTTCTTGAAGTTTTGGAGCACGAAATAATCACTCGGGTCTTAGTCTGGAGAATGGGACGTAAATGAGGGAGCAATTCGTAGACCAATTGATGGATTTTTGCCATAGAAATAGCAAATGCGGCAGCCATCTTGCGCAAAGATTTCTCATACCCAAGTGATCATTCAAAATTAAAACCAGCGAGGCATGTGAGAAGCCTGTGTCTCAATCTCAAATCTGCTAAAACCATATCGTGAATTTTGTTCTAGTGTTTCTGATGTAGAGACCTCAAATGGGCGTCCACAACGTTCAATAGACCATTTTTTTTACAATTGAAATGAATGGTAAAGAATTTCCATGTAGTTAGCAAGCTTAGCCTTAATTTGAGTGAACGTTTTTTTCGGCAAAATATAATGTTCAATGACGACACGAAATTTACTTTCTTTCATTTTCTTCTCAAAACGCGCGGTAGTCTGTTATCGATGGCTGCCAAACACAAACTAAATGACGCAGCTTGTTCAAATTTAGACAGGAGCGAACTGACAGCTGCGTGTTTTGCCATTTTAATTAAGAGGCGGGGAAAAAAACACTTGAGTTAATGACCCATCCTTTATATTTTGTTCACAATATTTTCCTAGACATTATTTATTTAAAAAGCAAGGACTGAAAAATAGTCAGCTGAGACACTACGACCACCGATTTCCAAAATTATATATGGGGATAAAGTATCTTCTTTGTTAAATATAGTAGAGCAATTGAAACTAAATTAAGCACTCAGCTGTATTTCCGTAGTCATGAACACAAAATTTACTATTACTATCTATCTTTATTATCCTTTTTTTCATAACTAACTATTTTCCTAATCTTAAATTATAATCCTCTGTATCTTGTCACTTCTTTGAATAATTTTGTGCCATTAAAGTTTTCTCAATTGTCCCATTAATACTGAGTGGAACTATAAATTGTCCCATCGAAAGCTTTTACAATATATCAAACGCATAATGGTTGCAAAGGAAAAAGAGCAAAAAAATATGTATAAATATTTGAAAAATTACTGACCTCAGCCACTATAAATTGTCTTGGCATAATCTAATAGTCACACAAATTTCTACAATAAACTTAACTTATTGTGCTTGTTTTCTTTGTGCAGCAAAAAATAGAACAAAAAACTATTTTATTTTATAATATAAAAATGTTATAAACCATAATGGTGGCACTACATACAAACATACGAGTATAACTAACTGGCACTTATTGTAGTCGCACAAGAGTAGTAGGAGTATTTGACTTTTGTAATGGCTCGTTTAATTTTAACGCTCAATTTAAAATAATATATGCATACTAATGCAATTTTCAGAAGCCAACACACACACACACACACACACATCCATAAAAGTATCCCATTGCCATTCGCAGACAAAGGATGTAAAACTGCATGTATCCTGTGTGTGTCTGTTTGTTTGTGTTTTAAGGACATACGAGTACAGAACAAAATTTATACACTTTGTCATGTTAGCAGGATAATAAACAACATGCAAAACTAACATTAAGGATATTTCATATACATATTTTTTTCATTCAGTCTCAGTTTCTTGAAAAGTTAAAGAAAATATGATATTTTCACAAGGCATTAAATTTATATTTAAATAAGCATGTAAATATTGTATTTTTCATATTCATGCTCATGATTAAGTGTTTCATCTGATCCTGGCATAATTAAAGCAAGACTTTCTCATCATTATGACTTTTTATTTAATATCCAAAGTGAAATAATAGCAGGTGCGTTAGGTTTTATGGAAACAATTTTGTTTAAGATTTCACATATTTCACGCATGATAAAGTTTTGGATGGACACCCTACAGTTGATACAATATCACGGCTTAGAGAGTATTACATACTGGTCCTTATTGGAGAATGTGTATTTTGGCTTCTAATAGAAATAGGGGCGACTAATTTTTTTCTTTTAATGTAAACTTTTTTAATTTAATAATATCTTTGTGAAACTTTAAACACATTTTTGTTAAAACTCATATCTAAAACTTAGATTGTGGATGAAAACTAAAAAAGAAAAATTATTTTTCGCTTTTTTTTATACAGACTTTAGTGAAATATATGAGTTTTTGAGGAAACTCAAAGTATTTTAAAAATTGGATCTTGCTATTTTTTCTAGTAGAAGTAACACTCAGGCTATGAATGTCTTCTATTTCGAACAAGCGACAAAATCTTAATTGTCCATCTTCCAACTTTTCCTAATTTTAAAATGAAAACTAATTCTTTGGAGTATAAAAATAAAGTTCGAATTTTCGAATATGAAGGTAATGTAAAAGTATTTTAAAAATTTGTTCTTGTGATTTTTTTTAATGCAATACAATGAAAATTTTGCTCATTATGTTCTTTTGCACGAAACTTTAAATTTCAAGCACAGAATTTTTTATATTTTTTTATTTGTTCGAAATTACATTTCGAATAGGAAGCACTTCTAAAATTTTAGTTCTGGGGCAAAAAAAAATTGAATTAAGTTTACTACACTTACAAAACTTATATTACCTATGTATGTTCGAAATTTCGAACAAGCAACGAAGTTTAAATTTTCGAACTTGTCAGTTTCTTTTCGTTATTTGCAAAAGAAAACAAACTTTTTTGAGTAAAAAAATATAGTTCGAATTTTCGAATATGAATTAATGTAAATATTTTTCATTTTGCTTACTATTAAACTTTTTTAAAATGTTATTGAATTCTTATATATCGAAAATATTTCGATGTGTTTTCTAACATATACATTTTGTATATAAAACAATTCTATTAAATTGCGTACTTTGGCCTTTAAAAATTTAATTTTCGAATTAAAATTTACAAAATTATTATTTTTTGTATGTATGTTCGAAAATTCGAACAAGCGATAAAATCTAAATTTCAATTATTGTAACTTTTTTTTCTATAATTTTCCAATTGCAACAAATATTTTTTAAGTTGAAAAATTAAGTTCGAATTTTCGAATATCAGGCTTTTCTTGCATTGTGAAAACTACACGCAAAAGGCGGAATAGAAAACATGTTTGTTATATAAAGCTTGGGAAACATTTTCCATTTGGGTCATGGGCCATGCAATTCGAAGACGAAAAAAAAAATTCATAAATTTTGCTTTCTTTCGATACAAAATTATTATTTCTTTGTTAAAATTTTTTAATTAACACTGAAACTAAGTCCAACATCTCAAATAAGTTTGGAAAGGAAAGAATGAGCTTATTCGTTTGAAAGTGGAAATCGTCCCTTTTTTGCAACATCAGAAATATTCCTATTCTTTGTTCTCCTATTAAAAAAAAATTACTTCAAAAGCTTTAGATAAATTAAAACAAATGGTAACAAAATAAATAGCTAACTTCGAAAATTCGAAATTCTCTCCCACTCTCTATTTCTTCGTAATTTTTTTAAATAGAAAGATTTTTTCTAGGATCTAATTAATTCCGTTTAGAAGCAGGCTGAATAAGTTTTTTTATGAAAATTATAAATCTGGTAAAATTCTTTTTATTATTAGTGAGTAAATTAAAAAAATTTTGGTTGGTGCTAAGGAATACGAAAAAAATTATTCTCTACAATAAAAATAAACAACTACCCATGGTTTCTACAAGCCAGAAAGTCGACTCGTCTAGAAAATTTTTATGAAAACCATTAAAAAAATTATGCTCTTTATATAAATTTTCCTACTCAAGTCGGAGACAAGAGGTTAAAATTTTTATTTACTGCAATGTAAAAATTCTAGTCTCTCTATTTATATTGAAAACAAAAACAAAGCACTCTTTTCAATATAAATAGACAGAAGAGAATTTTTACATGGCTTCTATAAACTGGCAGTTAGTAAAATAATTATTCTATATAAAAAAAATTCTTTGTGGAAAATGGAATATATAAATAAATTGAGTTTTAGTTTTAATTTTTTTTAAATATATTTTCTTTCAAAGATTCGTAGCGAGTTGCTGATATCGTTATGACTTAACTTTATTAAAGAAGTAAAATATCGAAATCTTTACCAAAATCTTTTAAAATTCAGACGTTTATCTACATTTTATTGTCACTGAGTTCAAAGAGGTAATTCAAGATTCTTGTCAATAATTTTTTTAAATTCTTTTCTCTTCCTTTGAGGGTGTTGTAGTTGTGAATGTGATACATGATACATTTTTCCCCAAAAATATTTAATAAAATTTTACCTGCCTCAAATTAAAATAAACACACTCATGCACACATGACAAAATTTTTTTTGTGACTATCTTTTTTCATACTTTAGTGATTTTATTTCTTTAAGTGTGTCCTTACGTTTATGTGTGTTCACCATTTTTTTTTTTATTTGCCTCAAACATTCATTTATTCAGTTTCATAATGTGGGAAATAACGTTTATATGTCAAAGTATTTTGAAGTGTTTAGACAGTTTGCAATTTTGATTTCTTAAATATGATATCTTCTTTTTTTTATTTGGGCGTTTATTTTCTTTTTTTCGTTTTTATATTTTAGCACCCTTTTAAAGGAGTGATTTTTAAGGGCGTCACCATTTGTATTGATTGTAATAAAAATGTATGTTGGATTATAAGAAATTTTTTTATTGCATATTAAATTTGATTTATTTAAAATATCGAATTATTATGTCATTCAATAAACGGAAATGAGCTTGTAATGTATAAGGCATGTGAAGACTGCAAGTAATATAATTTGTGTTGTGGCAGCTGCCTATAAATAAAATAAGAAATATATATATATATACATATATATATTTACTTCATTAAAGAAGAGAGATTCCCCTGAGCTGAAGCCAAAAATTTCTATGAGAAATTAATTTTATTTTTCCTAAATTAATATCGAATGGACTAAGGGGAATTTGCCTTTATGTATAATTCAATTCAATTCAATTCAGCATGACATTGCTGCAAGAAAAACTCTGCTGATTTAGGTATATTCTCCAAAAACATCTAAACTTTAACCATATCCTCCTCTTGCTTAGACTTCTGTAGCAAATAAATATTTAAGCCAACAAAACTTTTTCCCCCACACACATTCAAACCACTGCAATAGTTGGCCATTAGATATAAGTTAAGCTCTATTTTCATTGACCAAATTTAGTAAAATTATACAATTAATGTAACAAACAATTTTAAATGTAAGAGAAAAACTAACTGGTTGGTTATTGTCTGTTGCTCATGCAGATAAAGTCACCCACCGTCATATTTAGTTGGAATGACAAAAAAAAAATAATAATAATAAACTTATTCATTTTAAATCTCAAAAGATAAACCTTGAATATATTTCAATGTTCGTTGGTAATAATCTTGTACTCGTTCAGTTCTATACACATACGTTTGCATAATTTTTTTTCCACATTTGTATACAAAAAAATTTACCTGCTGGTTATAAACTTCTAAATCATATCTTGCGTAAAATTATAATTAAACATTTTTTGTATAGATCCATAACCAGAGACCATAAAAAAAACTACTGCAAAAAATTTCAAGCATAGAAGAAATGTTACATGAACAGCCGCGGGTAAAAGTATTTACAATCAGTAAAAATTTCATAAACATTGTGGGCTTAAAAGCTTTTTATTTACCAGCATGAATAGAGAAAAAGCTTTCCTTCAAGCAGGCTTGCACAAAAATATTTACAAACAAAATTTCGAATATATCAAGGCTGTCCAACTAGCTGAACTTCCCACTCGGCTTCTGTCGGTGTCGGTGCACAATTATAAGCCGCCTGTTATCTTGTTTAGTTAATATTACTGAACTTATTAAGCCTAATAAAAAAATCGTAATACCTCTTCTTTTTAGTTTTTATAACCATTAACAAAGTCTGGTCTGTAATTACTTTTTATTAGCACTGTACACACATGTTAAGCTATTGGCGCGGGAGATAATTTTTGTCTTTCTTTTTAATCGTAAATCTTTTCGCTTTCTTTGGCAAGGATGTATATTCCGCACTTATGGATGTTAAATGGGCTAAACTCACATAAATAACAATCTCTCAGACAGATCATGAGCTCCAGAGCGACAAAGAACACTTAAGGTCTTAAGATCTGGTTATTTAACTTAAAACTTGTAGAAGGTAACAGGGCATTTGCATAATTCTAAATTATCCATACTGCAAGCTAACTCTTTCGTAGATTTTTTTAAACTCCAACATACTGTTATACCAATATACTCGAACAAACCTAATACGAATGTTTTCAAAGAAAACATAAACAATAATCATAGAAATTATCCAGATATTATAACTCCATGAATAAAATATACAAACACACAATAACATAAGCCAATAAAGACAAAATACAGAAAAGTTAACATCGTGGTATTCTAGCAGCAATTAGTTTAACATTGCATGCTTAAAAGCTTTTAATTTCTCTGTAAGAAAATATAAAGTGTCTGGTTTGATAAGAATTAAGCACTTGGGACTTTTTATTTAATTGTAAATTTTCTAATCTATAAAAACAGCATTTTTAGGAATATCATTCTCATCTTACCCAAAAGCCATATGAATTAATATTATACACTCAGAAGCTTGCAAGAAATTTAAAAAAAAAGAATAATATACCAAGACGTTCTTTGGATCTCTTTCGTTAGTTTTATTATACATGCAAGTAATATTCATTTTATTTTCATATACTTTTTCTTTCTCCCTGTCTACTAATATTCATAAGTAGATAGTAAACAATATTTTTACCTGGAACATACTTAAAAGAAAAGTCTACTCATACAGCAGATATTTTTGCAAATTTTTGCACACACATTAATATTAGAAAATAGTAAAGAAGGCAAAACGAAATGTGAAAAATACAAGAAGCAATTGTATGCATATCATTTTTCTTTAGTTCTTCTCTTAACCTTAAGCAATTGCTGCGGTTCCACACAATTTTTTATTGCCAATGTTCTGGTATATACTCGAGTTGTCATAAAGTGTCAGGCAGTAATTGATGTGAATTTTCCGCTGCATGTTATACTGGCTTTAAACTACGCTCGGTAATTTTTTATTTTTTATACCTGTGCTTGTTTTAAAGCGGGGAGATTCACCCGTATTGTTTGTAACTACTTGCATGATTATTCAGTTCAATACTCTAAAAATTTTTATTCTAATCAGCTGCAGGATGTGTCCATCTTTCATATATCCTTAACGCTAAAAATTCACTCTTAACTACAATTATGTGCAATCAAATGGGAATGAAAATAAGCAACAACTTCTAGAATTGTGTACTTAATAACTCTGGCTGATTTCCTTTTGATCCGTGCAAAGGCAAGCTTTTCTCCCATATATCCTTTATTTTTGAAATTTGATATTGGCTACCATAATAATCAAACTGTAGCAAAATCTTGTGGCTATTAGCATTTCTAAAATGATTGGACTCGGTCTTCTAAAAAATTTCACAAAAAAAATCATTTTAAAAATGCAATAAAATTTGTAATCAGGAATAATTTCTTAATCTAGCTTAAGCTCAGTATTTTTAATTCTTAAAAAATTTATATTTAATGGATTTTAGAACAAGTCTACCATGCAGATATCCATAATTTTAAAAATCGAATTTCTGATTAAATTATTATTAGAAAGCAGCAGTGATTTGTAGTTGATTCCTTAATCAATCGGTCTTGCCTAGAAAAAAATTTCATTTTGATTGGTGCAAGGACTTGCTTACCTTCCTAATATCCTTTCGTTTAAACATTTAGTTTTAAATCAAAAGCTACATATATGTATATCTGTTTTTTCAGGAATTTGTTTTCTAATCAATTCCAGGACGAAACTACCTTTCATATATCCTTAACTTAAAAACTTAAATTTTAGCTATAATTTTAACCGGTATGCAGTTATAGCTTGTTGCTATTTTTAGTATCACCTCAGCCAGCTCTGGGTGCACATTTTTTTATGTGTATATACATATAATGTACAAATTAAGCTTGAGTAAAATTTTAATATTTATTTATCTCTGTTAGTTGATGAGTTAGTGGCAACTTGTGGCACTTACCAGTGTTTGTATTGCAATGTTCAAGTTGTTGCAGTAGCAGCTGCACTTGTTCATGCTTCCTTTGAATTTCGTTTGGTCGATTTTGTATTTTGCTGCTCTTTGATTTTATTTTGCTTGACCTGTTCATATTTTACTTGTACTGCATATGTTAACAAGGAAACTGATTTCTTAACATGTTATCACCACCAGCAGCAGCAACAACACCAACATTAAGCCATCATACATTAAGATTTGTGCTAAATTTTTTTTTCTGTTCCATTTTTCACATTGTTGCCATTTTACTGTGGCTGCGAGCTTGCGACTGCCTTAACTCACTTTATTAGTAGCATAGCGGTTGCTTAACAAATTTTCTACAAGAAAATTCCGGAGTTAGTTTTACTTTTTTACTTTTTTTCTTAGTGGCATCATTTCTTTTAAACATGCATTTTTTTTTTAATTTTTTCACTTTAGCATAAGAGTTCCTTTTAGCTTTTTTTTGTTATTTTGTTGCATCTTAGTTTTAGTTGTTTTAATAGTATTCCAAGTTTACGTTTGCCTTCCACCATGAGCTTGACCTGATTTATATAGAGCAAGAAGCGAGAAAATTTAAAATGTAGCAAAGAATTATTGCATCAAGTAGTTTTGCATATATAAATAAGTAATGCATAGCGCTGTTGCATATTAAATTATATTATAGTGATTACTTTTTTTCACTATTCTGTTGCTAGAGTTTTTTAATCAAAGAAAAAATTAAATAAATAAATAAGAACAACATACGTTCAAAAAATTTATATACCACAAAAGGTTAAAAAGTCGCGGTGAATTTCCAAAATCATGGTTGCAATTATTTCTAGAATTTTTAATAAAATGACTTATGCCACTTTCACAATAAACGCCTAATATATGTAATAAATATATTGAAAGGCTTATGGGAAATATATAATAATCAAGGATATATGCAGTCTAAATTTTTTTCTAAATAAATGAGTTGTTTATTTTAAAAGTGTAATATTATTTTAAATACATTTATAATGGCAAAAATAGATTTATGTACTTAGTACTTTTTAAAAAAAGTATAAGCTTTTAAATGACTTATGACACTTTCAAAATAATCGGCTATTACATATATGCCTTAAGTATACTGGCAGACCTATTTTATAGGAAATATGTAACAAACAAGGTTATAAATCAAAAATTTATTTGACGAATGTCAGCTGTTTATTTTGAAAGTTGCATAAGTCACTATATTAGAAGAATTTAATCAGTTTTTATTTTATTTTTAATACAATAATACAGTATTTCATAGTACTTAAAAACTTAACAAACTAAAGAGATGTTTAAGTATTTTAAATAAAATGACTTATGCCACTTTCAAACTAAACGGTTGATATTTTTTTTTTTTTTTTTTTTTTTTTTTTTTTGTTAACAAACACAATCCGCAAAGCGATTAGCTTGTCTGCAGAAAACACCCAGGGTCTATGGTGGGAATCGAACCCACGACCTCTGGACTGAGAGTCTAGCATCGCTATCACTCAGCCACAGGGGCACCCATGTGTTGTAAATTTATTAAAGGACTTATATGATGGGAAATATGCACTTAATAAACAAGGCTGTAGTCTAAAAAATTCTTTAATAGATAGAAGCTGTTTATTTTGAAAGTGACATAAGTCACTACATTATAAAAATTTATTTAGTTTAGGGACAAAAAAAAATAGTCTTATACATATTATTTTATAATCTAAACATGGGTTTGTAAATAAAATGAATTAAGCCACTGTTGCAATAAACGGCTAATATGTGCCTTAAAATTATTTAAAAACTAATATTATTGCAAATATATAATTAACAAGGATATTGTCTAAAAATTATTTAATTAATGAATATGAGGTGTTTGTTTTGAAAGTGGCATAAGTCGCTACACTAGAAAAATTTAATTAGTTTTTGTATTATTTTAAATACATTTATAAGGGCAAAAAAGAGACTTATTTATATCACATTACGTGAAAATTTTATAATCTTAATGGGTGATTAAGTAATTGTAATAAAATGACTTATGCCACTTTCAAAATAAACGTGTAATATTAAATAATAAATGAGGTTATGGTATACAAATTCCTTTAACGCATATAAGAATTTCTTTTATCAATTCAAGTCCAGATGAAGCAAATTAAAAATTTCGGTTTGTCACTAAAATTCACATTAAATTAAAATCACAAAACAAAACGAAAAGCAATAAGTGAGTAATTTAATAAGTTATAAAAAATTTAATAGCAACCAGATTTAAAATTTTTCTTTTTTTTTATAAAAAATATATATTACAAAATCTTTTGCCAGCCGTTGGTTGGCACAATAATAAATTAAAACGAAACGTTTATAAATTTAGCAGCATTAAGATTTTTTACATACAAATAAATAAACGTAAATGATCGCTTGCGTTTATTAATTATCCCTTACGTATCCTTAACCCTGTTATTTAACTTTTCCTGTTAAAATAATGAATTAAATTGGCACCACATAAATACTCTCACAGCTACACAGACACTACACACACACACACACACACACACACACACACACACACTTACACAAATAAGCAAGTATCTTTTAGTTGGCTATTAATTATTACACTTTTTGTTTTATGTTTTATGCAGATACACACACACACATACATGCCACACTCACACAAACACACACACATTTAAGCGTGGAGAGAGAAATATACTTTTTAAGGCCTTTTTTAATATGCAGACTAGTTTGTACTTTTTAATTTGCCTTTTTTTTACACACAACACATCGTAAAAAACACCTGCTTTTAATTTTATGTAAAAGTTTCGCATATACATGTGTGCGTCTGTGTGTGCGGTTGGTGTACTCGTATCTATGAGCTGTTGGTTTCTCTTATAAATGTTCAAAGGTTTGGCGAGGTTTGTTCTTTTTTTATTTGGGTGCTTGTAGCTTAGGCGAAATGGAAGTTATAGTTTAGTTTTAAAATAATAATAATAGTCAGTCAGACCCTTTTTTATTGCCGCTTAGCCACTGACTAGTGGCAGAATAAATACATTTACGGAGAAATGCATAGTGGAGGTAGATATCGTTTACCTTTTGCATAGCTAACTAGGCCAATAGCCAGTTTAATAGTTTTTAAAGCTTAACCTGGTCGAGGTTGCAAAGCCGAATGCATATAAACTGAAACAAATAAAAGAAATAGTAATAATAATAACACACTATAACTCCTGCATATATTATAACTACCTTTAACTGTTTGATATTACTTGCACTCTACTACCACGAATGCAATTGCTACTAATTCATACCAGTGTTGTCTAATATTGCTACCCCCTCCCCCTTCAGCTGTTGCCTTTGGCCCATTGGACTTAATCTTTGGCTAGGTATGACAGCTATCTGGCTGTTGGTAAGCAAGTCCGGTAGAATAATTCCATTATACTGCATTTATACTATTTTTGTTCTGTATGTACTCGTATGTGTGTGCGTGTGACTGTGTTTATTTTATTTAAGCAGCCATAGTATTAAGTTTATGTTTGGGTGACCAAGTGTACCCCCATAAAGTAAGTGTTGTAAGCTCGGTATGGTATTAAGCAATTGACAAATAGTATAATTATGTGTTAAGGCAGTACTTAATATTCAAATAAATAGTTACAGTGAATAAAAAGCTAAATTATTTAACTAAAAGTAACGACAAAATTCAAATAAAAGCAGAAATTTTCTTGTATGTTCAAATGTTATTAAATTGTTAAGAAGTGCAACTACTTTAATTAACTTAGGCCCACATTCACAGTCATTAGTTAACTAATAGCAATAGTGTAAACAATAATATTTGATTCACAGCTCTTTGTTTACCATTAGTTAAACCGCCAAATGTCATTGGTTCACAAATAGTTAAACAACAGCTGATTCGTTGTAAACTTTATTACTATTGTGGTTTTGTGAAAAATTATAGATACATCATTTCACACATACGTTGCCAAGCACCTTCTTTGTATTTAGATGTAACACATTCTTTTTTTATTTTCCTATTATATTTTGGTATTTCCGAACCAATTTTGAGCTCTAATTCAATATCATGCACCGTCAGGTTTAGGTAGCGAGCACTGTTTTATCAATTTTTAAGAAATAATATAACAAATGTAAACAAAAACCATATGCTAAAGCAGAGCTGCCAATAGTAAAGCTTAATAATTTGACAGGGTTACCATTCTTTGCTCTTATTAAGAACTTTAGTTTAATAATGCTTTGTGAGTATGAAGTATTAGTTAAACAATAGTTATAATTTTAGGTCACTAATAAGTAACTAATGACTGTAAATTTGGCCCTTAATAATAGCTTTCGTAGTAAAAGGTACTAACTAAATTGCAATTTTGATGACTATTGGGTTTAAGTTTCAGTTTGATTTTTTAGATTGTAATAAAATAGAATAATCGCGTAATAATCTTAAAACTGAAATTTAGTAAATAATTTTAGCTATATTTTTTATAAAATTTTTTATTTAGGAAATTTATGATAAGTCAAGACAAAGAGGAGAGACAGTTTTTTTTTGCACCAGAAACAAACAATTTTAATATTATTGTGCAATAATCAAACAGTTTTTCATTAGTAATATGGTTCCGCACATGAAATGCCCGATGTAAACTCAGCCTTTAACGGCGTTTCAAAGAACAACATTTTTTATTTTAAAGTGTTCTTTATTGAGTTTCAGTTATATTTTTTTAATAAGTAATATACCATTTATGGTACGGTATGCATTTAAGGGTTAATTGTTAACTGCCATATATTTGATACTGTAGCGGCTAAAGTTTAACACCTTCTGTGAAAATTACAGGTCCGTATGTTTGTAAAGGGCCACTCAGACTATTATACTTTGTATTTATACATGTCAAAAATTCAAATAATACCTGCAAGTGGGATATTGTGAATGCAAAATGTCATAACGAATGGTAAATAATACAATAAAAATCTGACATCCCATAATACTTGACCATTTTTGAAAATTTTCTAAACGATAATACTCATCTGATCAGAGTTGCATTATTACAAAATCCAAACTAACAAGTCGCCTGTTTCGACGCCGATGCCGTGCCGTCGTTTATGGTATATGTCTTTGTTTTAAACCCGATATAAAAATATTGAATATGCTTATCGTATTGAATAATTTTTCGTGTAAGGCATGCCTGAAAGTTAACAAAACTGTCGTATTTTCATTTTCTTTATCTTATTTATATCAAGTACTTTAACCGCCGTCTATTTTCAAAGACCGACACGACTACAGCTTGCTTGAAACTGCTCTGCCGCTGGAAGTAAACAATTAATGCACAACACAGCTGTTTGCTTTCTACTTGTTTTTTTAATGTAATATCAGGTGTGATGGTGTGAACACAAAATATAACTTAACGTTAGATTTTTTGACAGTCGAAGCAAATGTCTTTAGATTTTTTCTCGTAAAGTGTGATGAAAGTCTTTATACATGTATAATAGTCTGAGTGGTCCTTAAGAGGTAATCCCCAGAACAACCGGTCCGATTTCTAAAATTCTTTCAGCAAAGTGAGGATTAGAGTCTCCAAACGGACAAAGAATTTTTATTGTATCGTTCAAGTACTTAGGATAGGGTCGTGGGGCGGTAAGATCCCCCTACCATGCAACAAATGAAGACTCTTGAAAAAACACACGAACTAGACAGTATAGGTTCGATAGCACTACCAAAGAGTGGTAGAATCCTATACTCAAATTAGCCTCCAAAGACTTCGGAAATCAGTCCGCCCTCAAAAAATGGTGTCATCAGTTTTTGGCCAACAACTAATTGAGACTTTATATTTATCTCTAAAATATATGTGGCCATAATGTAGCTAAGAGTCTGCCAAGAAAGCAATTTCGTTGTGCACTATTTTTGCAAAAATGAAGAAAATTTTTTTATCACTTTTTTTCAGAATAATGACAGGGACTCCTAATTTTTTGCTTAAAATATTTAGCAAAGTTGCAGCTACGGTAAAGTTGGACAACTTTTGTGAACATATCAATACAATCTGAACATGTCTAGACACCCTGCATACCTTATTAAAATGACTTTGTACCGTACAAATTTTCAGAATTGTAATTTTCACAATTAAAAAAAATGTTATTTAATAATCCTACACTACACTAAACTAAATAATTATTGGTCTGTATGTGTGTTTCTCCATTTGTCCGTCCAGCTGCCTATATACCTGTCTGTCCGTCTGTCTGTCTGTCTGTCTGTTCATCTGTCTGCTTGTCTATCCACTCATTATACCTTCCGTCCGCTGATGTGAGTTCTTTTGTTGCGCTGTGTTGCCTTCATGTGCGTGTTTTTAATAGTTTCCATGTTTAATACATCAAGTTGCTGCAGTTGCACGTTGTAAATTTTATGTAAAAGTTTAACCATGCGTTCGTTACTCGTCTGTCCATCCCAATGATCATCAATTACACATGCTAATGCTTTAACATGTTTTAACATAATTTATATAACATATTTTTTTTTTGCTATTCTTTCTTTTGCTTCTCATTTTTATCTTTCTTTTAATGTATATTTGCAAAAAAAAATATTGTTGTTCAAAAATTAAAAAAATTATAATTATGCAATTATGTATGTTTTTTTTTAAATGCGCCATACTTGTACACTTATTTTGTTAATTAAGTTCTAAAAGTCAAACTTAAATAAATAGCTTAAGTCTGTCTTTCTCCTAAGAAGGCAGATTAATATATCAATTGAAAGCAGGAAGTTAAAACTTCTAAGACTAAGATATGTGCAGTTGCTTTGTGTAACAATTTTTATAAATGAATTAAAAAAAAATTATTTGTTGTTGGTGTAGCACTTCTCGATTTATTTCGTTGCTGCTAAGCAACACTTCAGTAGACTTCAACCGCACTTCAAAAAAAAGCTTACAAAACCCCAAAGTTTATAGAAAAATTCTCAAAAAGTTATCGAGAATTACAAATCTAGAATCACAGCAGGCTACGAATTTTTTTTCAAAAACAACAAATAATCTTATTAAGTGTTTCTACTTATTTTTATAAATTTCCCTATTGTGCTGAAAGCATAAAATAAAATTATAAATGATAAAAATTTGTGTATTAATGAACCTTATTACAATTTACATGAATCCTGGAGTTTTATTAAAATTAACGTTTTTTTTTGTATTAAAAAAATAATTCTCTTTGGCAAGAAGCAATATTTAAATAGCTGTACAATTTTGTTATAATATGAGTGCTTTTATAACTTTCTATTTTATTACATTATATTATAGGTTTTGAATATTATAAGGAGAAAAAACCGATTTTAATAAATTTTTAATATGCATTTATTATTGTATTTTTTTGTTACTTGTATAACAAATTACAAAAAAAAAAAAAAATATTTAAGTGTTGGTTACAAACACTTTATGACAGCAACAGCAGCAAATACAATAATCGATAATAAAACAATAACAAAATCGGCAGCGAAAGCAACGCTACATGATTCACGTGTTATTTTGAAGAAAACTTCACCACAGTGGACTCTCGCTACTTTCAAAATGCAGAGCTTAAAGCTTTTGACGTGCCGTTACACAAATTGTTATATATAACATACAGGGCTTACAAACACCTCGATTAAGAGGAAATAATGTAGGGTACTCGTTTCGCTTACAATAATGATAAATTTATATAAGAATTCTCAATCGGTAAATGAATAAAACTGTATAAGACATCAACAGCCTGACCCACGATGTTAACAGCAAACGTTCGATCGATTATTTATATTGAAAACAAAAACAAATTCTCTTATGTTATTGTTGTTTTTAATACAAGTTATCGATGGAAGGTTTACTGTTGAAATCGTGCGACAGGCTGTAAGTCTTGGAGGAAAGGGAAAGTCACTACATCGTGCCACAACCGCCAAAAAAGCTTAAGCGACACAATCTTTTAACATAAGTTTTTTTTTTATAAAAGCCGCTCATTTGTGATGTTAAATAATCGATTTTCGTCAAAAATACTTAAGGGCCATTTTCACAACTTGCCTTTAGCTAAAGGCAGGATTTTGTCCGCACGATAAATACCTTAATATTATAAAATCTTCATTTATTATTTTTTGATGCATTAAATAAGCTGTGGGTTTTTTTCAGACATTTGATATAAGAAGATTTGTTGTACTACTAAATATTTCATATAAATGTATTTTGAAACCTCTTAATTTTTATTATTTTATTTAATTTCTTCTCTTTTTAAAATATAACATTTACTCTAATACCTTGAGTTTAGAATTATCGAGGATAAACTGTAAACGCACACGTTTTTATAGCTCTTATGTTTGTGTGTGTGTGTATTTGCATGTGTGTTAAGTGCACACAATTAAGTGTTGTATGCTACATACATATAAAGCGGCATTCAACCAACATGCCTCTGATGTTCATTCAAAATTATAAATAAACCGATAAACGCATTTGCCAGTAAGTTTAGGCATACACAAAAACAACTACAACCATAATGACAGCCTTCACAATTTTAGTTGCCATAAATGTTTATTTTTTTTTTAACTTAACCCTTCCCCAACTGGCGTTTACTTTACATTGTATATGAGTTGAAACTTTTGTCGAGGTAAGAGTGCAATAAGTGTGTTTGGGCATTTAGTGAAACATGTATATTAAATACCCGGTAGTTCGGAAGCTGACTAAATAGCTTTTAATATTTAAAATAATATTTACTCTAAATTTGCCCAGTAGCTTAGTTATTTCCAAATTAGTTTTATAGACAAATTTTATAAAAAATTTCGTTTCTAAATGTTTCAAATTTGTATGAAAAATAACGAAAATTCGTTTCAAAAACTATTTTTGTCATGCAAATTTCAAAACAAAAAAATCGTTCGAATTTGCAAAATCTACCCTTTCAGAAATAAATACTGTTTTAATGCATTCATATTGAGAAATCTTTGATTTATCATATTATTAAGTTTTTACACCTTTACAAACAATTTTATATAAATCATATTGTTGGCATTGTTGCTGGTAAGTAGAGTACATAGTTTAACTTTAATTTGTATCCATAATTATTTAATAAGATAACTAGTTTGCTGTAATTACACTGTGCAACAGTGAAAAATCCACCGGTTGTGTTAGTATAGGTTCGATAGTACTGCCAAAGAGTAGTAAAACCCCAAACTCAGTTTGGCATTTTTGGAGACCAATTTTTTTTATGGGCCTCCAAAGATTTCCAAAATCACTGCACCCTCAAAAAATGGTGTCATCAGTTTTTGGCCAACAGCTAATTCAGATTAAGACAGCAATAATGTAGCCGAAAGTCTACCAAAAATTTTTTTTAACATCCTGTGCAAAATAATATTTCTTTGTGCACTTTTTTTGTGCAAAAATTAAAAAAAAATATTTTTTTTTCACTTTTTTCAGAATAACTTAAAGGAACTCCTAAGCTTTTGTTAACAATATTTGGTAGAGTTGTAGCTAAACTGAACAAGTTTTGTGAAAAAATCAATACAATCTGAACGCGTTCTAACTTCTGTATCGGCGCAATAAATAGCATAGCTATAAAATTCATATGTTTATAGTAAAACTCTTAATATGTTATTGAGAATCACAACATGCAGGCATAATAAGCTTTAAAGCCTCAAAAATATTTAATTTTTAACTCTGATGACTTATAGGTATTTGTTTTTGTATCGGCTGAAGATTTACATATTCAGTGTAAGCTTCAGGTCCGTAGCTCTTATGGTTCTCGAGAAAACCGCCTGTGACTGACAGACGGAAAGATGAACAGGCGGACATTGTAGCGAGGACAATGGGGGTCCTTTTTCACCTTTGGTGCACGGAACCCTCAAATCCTCAAGAAAGTATTAATGCGAAAGAGGCAAACTTATGGCCGTCAAAAAAGTTGAGATAAAAATTTCGACCAATTTATTGTTTGGTACAATTTCTTTCTCTACAATCTAACGTGTATTTTGTTTTGGCATTGTTAGGGTTCCAACTCATTTCTCTGGAACCGGGGGGATATTTGCGATATTTTTTAATGGCCAAACCAAGCCAAAAGTCATTACGTAAATCAAGACTTAAACTTTAAACTTCAAAATTTTTTAGGCATTGCTAATTTGTTTGACTTTTCTTTAATTTGCGTTCTACGAGGGCTTGTTAAAATTTTATAATATTAAAATAGCAATTAGAAAAGAATTTTGGTTGAATTCGAGCAGCCCCAAATTGTTTGAATTTGATAGAATTGAATTGGAATTTTTTCAATACATTCAATATGTATTTTAATTGTTCATAGAAGAAACTTTTTCATCACTTTAAGCGACATTTGAGATATCAACATATGTACTTAAATATTTTATAAACAAAATCATATTTTATTTAATATAAATTATATTCCAATCCAGCGAGAAACTCACTGAAACATTTAGCAGACAGCAAAATTATGTTTGCACAAGTGTTGTGCAGACAATTGGCAACATCTACAACTGAAACAGCATAAATCCAAACATAAACAAGTCCACAAATATTAACTTTATCACATTGTACTCGTATGTATGTTACTTGCAAAGCGTCAATTTTGTTGTCCAAGTTCATGTTTTCAATTTATTTACGTATTTTTTTCTGTAAACTTTGTATATATTTATTATAAAACAAAAAATCTTTTTTTTTTTGCTTTTTCACTATGAGTAAACTGTTTTATGTGGCTGCTACACGCATGCATTTGCAAACACCAGCAACTTCATAGTGCGTATTTTCGAGCACTTTCAAGTCAGGTTTTTTTTTTAATGGCAAATATAAATTATTATTCTTGTTTTATGTTGATTTTGTTTTTGGCAGAGTACTGGACTGACTCACAGCACCTTTTTGTTTTGGCTGCTTTTGTATATGTTGTTGTTTTGTGACCGTAAAACTCAAACATGTTGTAAATATTTGTATTAAAAAAATTTTTTGTTTTACTCAATTTATTTTTAATTGTATGGAAAATGTAGCAACACATAGACTGATGTGCCGAAGGACCGAGACGGCACTGCATGGTGGGGTATTGAAAACTTGTTTAACTGTTACTACTGTCCGTAATTTTTATATGCTTATATAATTTTTTTTTAAGTTTTATTTTATGCTTGAAGGCAATAAATCGAATTTCGAATCATTATTAAATTATGTTTAAGTGATTTTTGTCACCAATAGCTTGTAAAATCAGCAACGAGTAAAACATTATTTAATGAGAAACGGGCAAACAGACAGGCAAACACAAAGGTAGACAGGTGGATCCACAGAAATATAGACAGAAACATTCAGATAGACAAACAGACAAACATACAGATAGACAGATGGGTAGACCAATAGACGGGCAGACAGCGCCATAGAGAGAGAGCGAGAGCAGAAACACAGCCAAACAGACCGAAAAAGTACAAAGAAAACTCTTCACTAATCGAAATTTATTTAACACTTCGATATACTAAATCAAATACTTTTCAGATCTGATCTAATTTTCTCTTAGAAAAATGTGCAGTGACACAGTAAACTTTTTTATACGAAAAGTATGCTGTGACACAGTAAACTTTTTTATACGAAAAGTATGCTGTGACACAGTAAACTTTTCTATAAGAAAAGTATGCTGTGACACAGTAAACTTTTTTATAAGAAAAGTATGCTGTGACACAGTAAACTTTTCTATAAGAAAAGTATGCTGTGACACAGTAAACTTTTCTATAAGAAAAGTATGCTGTGACACAGTAAACTTTTCTATAAGAAAAGTATGCTGTGACACAGTAAACTTTTCTATAACAAAAGTATGCTTTTCTATAAGAAAAGTTTGCTGTCACAAAGATATGCCGACATGTCTGTTAAATTTAAAACCATTATAAAGCCCTTAAGCCTTTCATTTAGTTCCTTTGGTATTTTTATTTTTAATCGATATCAAAATATAATCAATAATAAATGATTTGAAATAAATTCATAAAGTGCTCAATTTTCCCTTAAAGTAAACTAAAAACATCATTTCACACATCATCAGCACCTTATTTCTTTCACACACAACGACCCAACTCAATATTTCTAATGATCTTCATATAGAACTCTCAAACGTTTTGACTAATGATTGTGCCAGCACATATTTACATCGGAAATATAAAAAACAGTAGGTGTTTTAATTAGGTTTTGCTTAGATCTAAGCAACTACAGTCCGAAAAACTCTTGTTTTTTAAATTTCATTGCAACATGCCGTCTGTGTATCCTTTTGATCAGAAAACAGGATTGCTGGTATTTCATTTTAAACTACAGCTGCTTAATGATCGCTTACCCAGTGTGCTAAGTGTAAAAAATCACACTTGATTAAGCGGCCTTTTAATCTTTCGTCCAAACTCCTTATGGATCCCTCCACATCATCATGATTATCATCATCAGCATCGTAATCCCCGTAACGATCGTTAATCAAATTTTGAAAAAAAGAAGAAAAACAAAATGCTCTCGAAAGTAATAAATGATACTTTGTTGTGTGTTTGCTTTGGATGTTATTAAAAATTCATTAACGTTGAGAATCATGAGAATTTTTATTTTTCATTTGCGGCTGTAAAAACTTATTTAATGATCAATATTTTTCAATAACTCTACGCCTTTTACAAGTAATAATCCTTACAATTTTTGTTACTAGTTTTGTTTTGCTGCTTGGTTTTATTAGTTTTTGTGTTAATTATTTTAGGCTTTAAAAGTGCTGATTTTAATTGAGGGGGTCGGGTGGCCAGGTGCAAACAAAAGTCAAGTTTTACTAGAATTTTAGTTGAAAATTTTAAAAGAAATAAAATTGTGTTAGATCTTGTTCAATTTCATCTATTTTTAATAAGAAAAAGTTTTTCGCAACAAAAAATAAATTTGAATGTAAAAAAGTACAAATTAAAAAGAAAACATTAACAAAAAAATAAAACTGCAAAGTAAAAAATTTTCAATTAAAAAAAAAACCTTTAAAATTTAAATGTAAAAATTTTGAAAACATATACAATTGCAAATTTCAAGCCAATAATTTTACCAAATTTTTGGCATAAACTGTATAAATTAAAAAAAAAAGAACAAACAAAAATAGTTAGTTTTGTATAGAAAAAGTATAATATCGGCAAATAAATATTTTTCCTCTTTTGGTTTCTGGGAATAAACAAAAGAAAGAAAGCCTGGCCACCTTAGCTCGATTTTTAATCCTTTTTCCATATAAATTTTTAATACAATTTTATTGCCTTAAAAAATCAATCAATATTTCCATAAAAATTGTTATTACAACTACTTTGTACTCGTACACACGCTTTTTTTCTTTTGCTCCTTTCATTATGAAATAATAAAATCAAGTAAATTTTTATGATTTCTTGTAAAAACACAGATGTTGTCTTTATATAATCTGGGATTTGTGGCTTAACACTTACCATCCTTTCAAGAAAGCTTATGAGCATATAAATTATCATTACCATAGTTTTAGAGAAAATGTTTTTAAGCTTTGCTTTTCTATATTTGGAATTAAGCATAGTTGGCTTTTCAGTAGCAATAATTTTCGTCGTAATAGTAAAAAAATGCCAATTTAGGAGTTACTTAGGATATATATTCAGGAGCTCTAGCTATTAAAATCGAAACAAAGCAATTTTCTAGAAAATAATGTAAAATAATGCAAAAATTTGGCATTGACTTAAGAAAGCTTAGGGCTTAAAGATTCTTACTCCTTAAATAATTTTGTTTTCTTGCATACATTTATTTAAAAAAAATTACACTCTAAAACTACTAAATTTCCCTCAAAACAAAAATCGTCTTAACCCTCAAACTAATGAGTCAGTAGCCCATTTGTTTTCTTCTTTAAAAAGTCATAAATTTAAGGCAATAAATGCAGCCATAACACTGCTAATATATGCTGATTAAAAATTAAGGAAATGCTTAAAAAATTCCACATAATTTAAATTATTTTTGTACATTCTGTTGCCATTGTTTAATATAAATGATCAGGTATTATAATTATGGAAACCTTTTAAATGAGATTGTCAGCGAAATGATTAAATCATTACTATCAATACAAAAAAAAAACTATTTATCTTGGAAACAATTTAAAATATTCCCTTGCTTAATTTTTGCTGAAACATCTGCAGCAAGTCAACAGTAAAGAATTTTTGCACACAAAGGCGAATAGTAATAATCCCTACTCACTAACTTACATAAATATAAAACATTAAACATATTTTGATTGTTATAAATAAAGAACTATGTAAATATTATATATCTTGAATTAAGAAAATCGCTTCCAAATAAAATTTACAAGAACGAACATATATGCTTTTGAAAAACAAAACGCCCAACACATTCTACGAAATAATATAGTGCAATATGCCAACATTATTAATACATTTTATACGAGTAATTAATTAAATTTTCATTTATAAACAAATTGATAATATCAATTAAGTTTTTTCACTAAAATTAATTAAACATTAATTAATACAATTAAAAATTCAATTGAATCAATTAAATTCTTAATTGAAAACATTTATTGGTGAATACTTATTTCTGTGTAATCTACTACTTGAAATTTATTTGCTGCTGGTTAAGCATTGTCTACATATTCCATTGGTGCTTAGCCAAATCATGATTTCAATTAAAATAAACTTATGACAATATGTGACCTGCTCCACGAAAAGGGACCTCTGCGTCGAAAATTTTTTTTTTTACTTTTTTAGTGATTCTTATAGGAAAAAAACGCTCTGTCAAATGCCGCGTTTTTCTCAATAACTTCTTTTCGGCGCATAGGTCCCTTTTCGTGGAGCAGGTCACATATGTCGAATAATAAATTTATTAAATGTATTCTAGTAAATATCTCGACACAATAAATATATGTCTTACACCACTTTCATAATAAAGGGCAGAAATATAAATATACTTCAAAAATAAAAACATAGAATTTAATTTTTATAAATAGGTAAGTAGGTATAAATTGTTTGAAGTATAAAAATTGAGAACCATTTTTTACAAACCCAAATGTCTATAAAAAATTAAAAAGGAAAATATCTATGTTCGTAAGTAAATATGTATTCATACGTGTGAATGTACATATATGCAGAAATACATACATACATATCTATATGTCTCCTACTTAGATTTTCACTACATTATTAGTAAAAATAACTCATTTCTATCGTTACCCGTCTTTTCCCAATTAATTATAACACTTTCTGGGCTAATCAATTATTCCCCACCTTCTGGTAACTCTATTCCTTGCTCTTTTTACTTTCATTAGTTTAATTACCATATTCGCACCGAACGCATTTATCAAGTGACAGGCGCATATTAAAATTAAAATTAATTATGTTTAAAGTGAAGTTTCAGTAATAAGAAGTGCATTATATTGTTAAGAAGTCTTTAAAGCTCATAATTGTGTAAAAATATTATTGAAAAGTATTAAAACTAAAACAGAAAAAGTGCCGAAATATCTAAGAAAAATTGCTTGCCAAAAATGTATGTATGTAGCTCCCAGACATAAGTATGTATGTAGATGTGTAAAAGCAAAAGCATTAATAAGAAACCACATAGTGGTCAGATTACACTTGCGTATTATTGTTATTGTTAGTGTAGTGCTCTTATTATTTGAGTAATGGTTCTCGCCCTCACCAAACTGTCAAGGTGGATTTTTAATGATAAAAGGCAATGCATTTTCAAATAAAGTAGATTCGTCTCAATTCGCTTTAAAATATTCGTGTTTGGAATGTCAAAACAAAATAAATTTGCAAGTGGCGATAATAGTCAGTCAGCTGGACTGTTGTGACTACCTGATATGGTATGCCTTGATAACAGTGTCGATCATGTTTAATTATTCTGGTAAATATACAGTGACTTTAGGCTGTGTTTTAATAAAAGCTGAAAGTGGTAGAATTTAAAGTTTTGTTATTTGTTGTTATCAGTATAATGGTATAAAGGTATTTGAATTTCAGAATTATTTGAAATAGGTATAAATTAGAATAGTAGAAAATGCTAAAATTAAAAATTAACAGATGTTAGTAAGAAATTTTGTATAACATATATGTGCAAGGGCACATTAATATGTACCACAATATGTAATATGAAAGTGGTCTAAGTCATATGCATTTTTGCTTCAAAATATTAAATAATTCTTAAAAAACTTCAATAGTATTAGGTAAATTTATATTAATCGAGACTAGTACCAATTTAAATTATAATGTTGCATAATAAAGAAAATATTTTTTCATTTGTTGAAAAGTTATCTATATACTAAATAGGTATCTCGACCAAAGAAATATACAACTTTAATTACTAGGCCTAGTAGTTACGATAAATACTTTTGTTATTTTAAAAAATACCTATAAAGGTAAAATATTAGAATATTTAAAGTGTTACGACATTCCTTGCTTTGTAATTGAAATAGGTTTCAAATACTTGAATTAAATAGTGAAGTGTATAAAAAAGTAACATAATGATTTTAATGGTGGACAATATTAGTTACTTATTAATATTGAAAATCAAAATTGAAAACTTTCAAAGTTTTTTGTTAATATTTCGGTACATAAAATACAATAATTTAAGTTCAAGCTCCAGGCTATATAACACCAGTCAACATCACACTCGCTTCAAATTTAAATTCGTGTGGATATGCACATCTGCATATGTGAGGTAAGTGATATTATTAACTAATTTTGATTTCAATATATTTAAAAAAAAACATTATATATATCCTCGTAATAATTTTGCTTTAATAAAAATTACTAAACGAATTTTGAAAATTTTGTTTTTGGTTTGATTTCCAAGCTTTGCTATCAGGCTTTATTAAAAAATATATGCTAAAAAATATTCTTTTCGGTATACCTATTTATATAAAAAAATATGGTAATCAATTGACCTTGCAGGCCATGGCGGAAACTTTCCGCCAGTTTTCAAGTCCAAAAAAAAAATAATGTGTATCAAAATTTTCTCTGACAAGAAATTACAGAATAATAAAATTAATTTTAATATAAAGTGGAACTATTTAAATAAAAACTACAATTTTTTGTTTCCATTTGAAAAAGTACAGTTATTTTAAAAAGTACATTTTTTAAATTGCAACAATCTATTAAACAAACTTTTTATATTCTACTGTTGAAGAGGTGAAACTTTTGGTAACAAGTAAAACTTTTTGGTTAAAACTAAAACTTTTTCGTAAAAAGTCTTAACTTTTTGGTTGTTTCTTTTTTTGCAAAAAAAAAAAATTCAATATTTGGAGAAAAGCGCTTTGCTTGTTTAATTTTTGTATTTGATATTAATTTTTAAGCAAAAGGTCGTTTTTTATATGAATAACAAGCAACAGCAATTGTATTTTTATTTTGTTGAATATTTCGTTACTGCTTTGTGTAGCATACTCAGGATAATTAATTCTTTGTGTTTAAAAACTAAAATTAAATACAAAAATAAAAATAAAGAGGATAAAAAACTTAGAATAAATAATAATGTTTTTTTTAATCAAAATTATTCCTTTTTTTAATTTTCTCAGTTTAGTAAAACTTTAAAGCAATGATCGAATTTTTTCCCCAAAAATGTTTTTGAAACTGCAAATTTTAGCAGGAATATTACATGTAGATAAAAAATACTACCTTTCTCCTCTTTTAGTTTGAAAAAAAAATTATGATTTTTTTAAGTTACATTAAACTAAGAAAATATTAAAAAATACATTCTCTTAATTAATTCATTAAGAAAAGCTTTATATGTTTCGCTAGAGATGAAAAGATTTTATATATTATTACGACAAAGCAATGAGTTGCTTTATATGCAGCGAAAAGTAGGGTGTTTGAATGAATATCATATTTTATAAAACAAAGTTTTAAAATTTCAAAAGATGGAAAAATTAAAATTTATGACTTTAGAGATAATGAAAGGCGCCGCAAGGTGCAGACACTTTAACAATGACTTTACATTTACAAAAACAAAAAAAAAAGATGTTAAAACAGGTCTTAGCAAAACTGAATTTAAGATATTAAA
Source organism: Nowickia ferox (assembly GCA_936439885.1). Taxonomy (NCBI): domain Eukaryota; kingdom Metazoa; phylum Arthropoda; class Insecta; order Diptera; family Tachinidae; genus Nowickia; species Nowickia ferox. The sequence continues at coordinate 7,478,294 of OW387027.1, read as the reverse complement.
ACAGTTTTTCATATGAAAATAAAATTTCAATATTAAAATAAAATACAATGAGGCATTAATACAAACTTTCGTTTATTAACAACAATAAAGTAAAAAAACACAAGTTCAAAAAATCAAGTCTTTAAAAATCAATTTTAACACTTTGCCATAGATGCTTGAAAAACTCCTACTCCACTATATAATACCAAAAAAAACCCTTGAAAAGAAATTATAACATAAAGTAAATAAAAACCCAAAAATAATGAAATTGATATCAATGTCTGTTTTTGTCAAAGAAGAGCTAAAACAAAAAGTTTAATATTAAAGCAATAGTTAAACTTAATAATGTAAAGTAAAAGTATCAAGTTATATCTGGAAAACGCTCAAGATACGCCAGCACTTAGACGACAAGTATAGTTATAATAGTGTGATAGAACCTCAAAACACACACACCCAAAATATTTAAGAAGAATATGTTATCTCTCAGTTATTGACTTTTTTTCGTTAATACATCTCTCTAATATATTGCAGCATGTATAACAACACTTTAAATATCATCATTTGACACTTTTTGTTTTTAAAAATCTGACACTGAAATGTTAGACGCCAATTTGTATTTTTTTTTTCATAAAAGATGTATTTTTTTATTACTTTATATTTTTCTAAACTTTAACTCGTTGAGTGTTCTTTGGTCTTAACATCCGAGTTTTTGTATTTTTTTTTGGGTTTGCTTTTTGCCTTTAGTCTAAAAGTCTCTAAATGTTATTGGTTTTATTGTGTAAAAAAAATAACTTTTTGTATTGTTCTTTTAAATATGATATCATAATGTCTGTGAACCATTAAGATATCAGTGTGATGTTTTTCATTTTTGGTATTTTAAACTTTTACTCGTTGTCTGCATATTTTCATAGGCACTCTACTAATGATCGTATGGGTGACTGAAGCAAATGTTGGATGTCTTATTTATATTTTTTTTTAAATAAACATGTATATAAAAATAAAATTTTCAGTATACATATATATTTATTTTAGTTATCTCTCAATATACTTCAAAGAAAATTTAACTTTCCTTAAAAAAGTGCAATTTAAAAAAAAATTTTACATATTCTTGAAAAAAGTTTTCTGGAAAAAGTGCATTTATTTTTAAAGTGCAACTTTTTTTTTGGAAAAAATGCAACTTTTCTGGAGTGCAGCAGTGAAACCTATCTCGAAAAAGTGCAATATTTTTTTGGAAAAAGTGCAATTATTTTCTCAAAAGTTTAACTTTTCTTAAGAAAAAGCAACTTTTTTCGAAAAGTGCAAATTTTCTGGAAAAAGTGCACATTTTCTTAAAAAAGGCATTTTTTCTCGAAAAAGTGAAATTTTTCCCGAAAAATTAAAAGTTTTTTTAGGAAAAAATTCAACTTTTCTAGAAAAAGTGCAATTCTTCTCGAAAAAATTCAACTTTTCCTCTTTGTGTTTGGCAAAGTTAATAAATTATTACTTCTTCGCGTTATTGCAATATATTTTTCTAACCAAATAAATTATGAACTTTAAAAAATTTCGAAGCGAGAAAAAAATGTGTCTTGGAAAATTAAACGTTGTTTCCGGCTTGTTCATTCGGATTAAGAAATTTTCTTTTTGTGTTCCCTTGAATTAAAAAGGGTGTATTAAATGCGACCACCTTTTCAAACTTCTTGCACTGTCATAATTGTTTCATTTCACAACCAACCTGGAACAAGTAACAACAAGTGTGTTCGTTACTTTAAAAGCTGGAGACACATTTATTAAAATTTTTTTTCTCCGCGACTGATATTTATTGAAATGTCTTAATCATTTGAGGTGGCTGAGTAAAACAAAATAAAATATAAATAAAAAAATTATTTATAGTCTTGTCTTGTACGTCTGTCCCAATGTCGTCTGTCCGTGAAACAAAACTTCATTGATTTTTAACAAAATGTAACGAAATTATTTCAGTGAAATATAAAAATTGAATTAAAAAGTCATAAAACAGTTCGTTTTCTTTTTTGTTTTGCAAGTATAATGATTGTTTTTGTATGCCATCTAAATAATATTTACGAGTTTTTTACGTTAATTATTTTAATGTAGAACGGCTGAAATAGAAAAAAACTGCCACGATACATATTTTAAAGCTAAATTAATATTTTACAATAAAGTATTGTTGATTTTGTGAAAGCTTTTTTGTTATAGACGTAAAAATTTATACAATTTTCAAATTATGAAAGATATTAAGTGGAGTATAATAATACAGTGATAAATGTGACAGCCAAAGTGTGGATTGGCCGTTTAAGGTGCTTGGAGCTGTTAAATTCCACTTTAAATTTCCTATCTGTCGCACAAAGTCATTAAAGTCGATTGTGTTAATACAGCAGACTTTTCTTATAGAAAATTTTACTGTGTTATCAGAGCACACTCTTTTTGAAGAAAAGTCCATTGTTTTGTCACAGCACACTTTTCTTACAGAAAATTCGACTGTTTTATCACTGCACACTTTTCTTATAGAAAAGTCGACTCTGTTATCTCAGCACACTTCTCTAATAGAAAGGTAGAATCTTACACTACAGCACACTTTTTTTTATAGAAAAGGCAACTGTTTCACCATAGCACACTTTTGTTATGAAAAATGTGAATGTGTCTTTACCGCACCTTTTTCTTATAGAAAAGTCAACTATTTCGACGGAACAAAGTTTTCTGAGAGAAAAATCGAAGGCATAGACGGTTTTTTTTTTAGAAATGCCGCCTTTTTTCACAGCACACTTTTTTATAGAAACCTCAACTGTGTCACTAAAGCAAACTTTTCTTAAAGAAAATTCGAGTGTTTCACCACAGCACACTTTTCTTATATAAAAGTCAACTGTTTTTCTTTTCATTAACCTGCGTTTAATAAAATAAATTCTTTTGTTTCCAGTTGACAGAAACGCTTCGTTTAAAAAATAGTTAAAGTTTTTTTTTTAAATTATTTTCATTGCACAATTTTTTTGTTTGTTGCTTAACATTCCCAGAGAAATGCTTTAAAATTCTTTAATGAGTTCTCTACAAATCTGATAATTTTTAAATTCTTAAGAAGTTTAACAACAATTCCGAAAACTAAATAAATATAATCTTTTTATTATGAACCCTTTAGGAAACAAACTTCTGTTCTTCAGTTCTCCTTTTTTTTTTTTGGTATATTAATCTTCTCTTAAGCTTTTTTTTTAATTTAAATCTTTTTATATTGGCTCATTTTTTAAAGTTTAAAAGAACGAATCGAGACAAAAGATGAAACGTTGCGACTTTGAGATTATTTTTATTTTTGTTGCAAAAAGGTGCGGTCTTCAAACACACAACTGTCAGTTTTAAATAAAATCAAAGTGCAAAAAATGTGTTTAAATTATGACACCTTTGAAAACGGGCAAAATATGCCCAGGAAAAAAATAAAATTTAAAAACTTCTGGGGTAGATAGTTTATTAGTTTTCGGGAACTGTGAAATAAATTAGAATTATGTCAAAATTAAAAAAAAAATATAAAAAAAGAAGCGTTAAACACATAAATTAACGAATTCCAATTTAAAGAATGCAACAACTTCCTAACAAAGTTTTTGTTAAAATTACACTGGACACCAAACAAAAGCAGATTTCATCATATCCTTAATGGCAATATACATAAGTTCACGAACAGAATTTTTGCTTCGCTTTACAGTTGGTGGAAAAACTAATTTTTTCAATAATTTGAATATTTTTTGTATGTCTTTTTTTCTGTAAAGTGTAAGCTGTTATGTTATTTTTATTTTTATATGTAGTTATTCTCTATGGCCTTAATAAAGCTCAATTGTTATCAACAGAGATTGTTTTTCCTTCACAAATAAAACAAATTTATATTTACACATCTCTTAACCGATTGTTAAATAAATCTGTGCTATAATAAACACATACACTCTGACACAAATTTACTTTCGCATAAAATGCCTTCAAACTATTTGAGCCTTAACTCTTCCCTGCAGAAAAATAACATTTGCCCAAAAGAATAAAATAAAACAAAAAAAAATCTACAACAGATGTTTGTGCACACTCATACGTTCATATATAGCGGGTCTTCCAATAAGGACTTCGCAACTTTGTTAGCTGATAGAGGACATATTGTTGAGGCTTCCTGCCATAACCGCCAAGAAAGCTTAAGCGACATAATTTTCGAACTTATTTTTTTTTACCAAATTCGATTATTAGCGATCGTAAATAATGGATTTTCTTAAAAAAACGAGATCCAAAAAATGTGTAGTTTAAGATTTTTTTTGGCGGTTATGGCATGATATATTCAGTTTGTTTTCCCAAACCTACTTGGAGGGATAAAGCGTTTAGCAAAATAAGCAATTAATAAAATTGTTTTATCCAAATGGTTATTCTGTTCGGGCAACGTTCCGTTTTTTTTGCACATAGAAAAATTTCATACTAAAATCTACGAAACCAAGGGTAATCTAACATTTTTCATTTCATGTTGATCCAACATGATTTACAGTAATCTTAAAATTAATTTTTTGCCGTTTGAAATAACTTTATTTCATGTTGATTTACCATTCCAGTACTGTTAAATTAAAATGAAAAACCATGTTGAATCAAAGTTGTGTCAAGATGAAAGAACATGAATTTGATACTAAAATAACACAATGAACCATTATTAAGATACATGGAATTAAATTTTCGTTCATCATTTAATTGATCATTTAACAAAAAAAATTTATTTGAAACTATAGTTATATAAAAAAATTATATATAAAAAAAACGCAAACTACAAAGCTAAACTTAATGAATGACCCTTTACCTGCACATACACATCAAATACTCAATGGCATGGAATGAATGAAAGCTTCGCGCTCCAAATGATGGAAGAAGGCTTCTGCTTGTTGTTACTCCGCGTATATTTGTTGCATAATCCAGAAGTGAATTGAATTTATTAATAATATTTGTAAAAACAATTTCATATGCAAGTTTTGCCATATTTTTTTGCCTTTTTCCTTTTGCCTTCCACTCGTTGGACATTTGATACTGGTGTTTGTTTCATATGCACCGTTTTTGCATGTAAATATTTGGGTTTTATTTTAAACGAATATGCAATCAAAAAAAATAACAGAAATTCGAATAAAAAGAAAGAGTTTTTTATATTTAATAATTCAGTTAAAATATACCAAATGTTTTTGTTTAAACGAAACAAGTTTTTTTCTTTCTTTTGCTCCATTTGTCGGCCTGTGTAAAAATGTTGCTTTGCATATACAAGTGCATGCAAATCATAAACATACACAAATGTGCATTCTCATGTTAGAAGTTTATATGTTTATGTAAGTGTATGTGTGTGTGTCTCTGTGTGTGTGTGCTGAAAATGTTAATTTGTATGTTTTGATTTGTCGTCTTCTATTTTGGTGCCCAAAATAAAAACTGGGATTGTCACTGTTTTGATTGATTGATTGCCTTTGTTGTTTTTATGCAAATAATGTCATTGTTGTTGTTTTTATTCCTGTTCTTTCTTTTTTTTTCCTACACAGTGTAAACAAAATATGTATGACTTAATTTAAACTAAACAGTCCTATAAGAATATAAATTTACGAAATTTTTTGGAAGCAGCATAAAGGAGAATAAATACTTAGTACATTTTAGAGCAAACCAAATAAAATAACTGATGTCAATGTTGACAATAATAAACCGCTTTTGAGCGGTTTAGGGCCAAATTTACAGTCATTAGTTAATTATTAGTAAACTAAAATGATAACAATTGCTTAACTAGTACTTCATATTCACAGTGTACTCGTATTGTTTAACTATAGTTGTTAATATGAGCAAAGAATGGCAACCCCATCAAACTATTTAGTTTGACTATTTGCAGCTCTGCTTTACCATATGGTGTTTGTTTACATTTGTTTTATTATTTCTTAAAAATGGATAAAACAGTGCTCGCTCGTCTAACTTTGCCGTGCAAGATATTGAATTAGTGCTGCAATTAATGCAGGAATACCAAAATATAATAGAACATAATGAAATTTCAAAGCAAACTAAACAAAAAGCAACTATCAGCTGTTAAATGGGTGCACAACGTATGTGTGAAATGTGCTTAAATTCTTCACAAAACAACAATACTAAGAATTTTACAACGAATCAGCCGTTGTCTAACTATTTGTTAACCAATGACATTTGGCGGTTTAACTAATGGTAAACAAACAGCTGTGAATCAAATATTGTTGGTTAAACTATTGCTATTAGTTAAACAATGACTGTGAATTTGGGCCTTATAGGCACAAAGCGCCATAGTTAATAAGTTTCATTTAAATTTTTCCGATTATTAGCTTTTGAATTTACTTAAATGCAGGTGTATGGGTCTACTCTGTATTTCGAAACGAAAGAAAATGCTTTTGAATTTGTATTTTATGAACACTACAACTCGAAAGTATTTGCATTCGTTTGGAATTACAGAGTAGACCCCCTGATTTCCATTTGTTCGTGCAATGTCGACTTTTAAGCTCCACCGTTATAAAAGCCTCTGGTATAACGTCTACTTCATTGTATATTCCACACACAGAAAAACTTGATATTAAAATCTATGAAAACAAGGTTAATTAAACAATTTTCGGTAATAGTTTGCTACATACATATGTGTTTCATGTTAATTCAACATGATTTACAGTAAACTTCAAAGAAATTTTTCACTTTTAAAATAACTTTAATTCATGTTGATTTTGTATTCCAGTACTGTTAAATCAAAATGAATAATAATGTTTTACCAGAGTTATTTCAAGTCTAAACAACGTAAATTTAATACTGGAATAACATAAAGACCGTGTTGAATCAAAGTTATTTGAAGTTGAAACATCATGAATTTAATTTAATGCACTAATCATATTATTTCATTACTTAATTAATTTACGCGATCAGGAGCGATGATAGTATACAACCCGGTATTATTCCTCAAATCTTGTGAGGAATGTATTTTCTCAGCACAGCCTCTCATATGCTTTCATGCCAGATGTAATCAACTGCCTTTTCGCTGTCCATTAAAAACAGTTCTAGAGATTCCTGTAGTTCTTTCTCTTGTTTGGTCATGATTCGTGTTGGAGGCCACGATTCACTGCTGTCCTATTCGACCTGCATCCAGCTTGTTTCTTCCTCGGTGTAGTATAAATTTTTGAATCTATACCGGTAAAAATATTCTAACTTACATTTGTCTAAGCTGCCAGTCTAATTTAACTTTTCATTTGCTAGATTTCTATAACTAATAAAAAATGTAAAGCATTGAATTAGAGTCTGCTTAAAAAAATTAAACCTTCAATATAAAAAGAAGTGTGGGCTATTCTTTTACTTTTCACTAAGCAATTTTGCATGATTTGTCTATATTTTTTATAGACAGTTTCTTGGAAAATTTTCTACACTGTTAAATTTTGTTTTGAAAATTTTTTCTCTTACAGCTTATTTTCAATTAAAACACTTCCGTTATAATTAATCATAGTTTATCGATTAGATACATGTTGCCTTATTGAACCATACATAATACCTGTTGTGTTTACTGACTAATTCTATTATTTACCTTTTTTTTTCATTTTTTGTTTTTTGTTTGTATGTGTTATTTTTGTTTTCTCCACGTTCACGGCTCCCTACAGATTTTTCGGTAATTAACACTCAATATGAAAAGCATAACAACAACAACTAAAATTAACTAAACGAACAAGATGTCTGGTAATAAGGAACATGTACGTATTGACCACAGAAATTTTATGTTCGTTAACAATTTATTTGAAAACAGTTGAAAACGCTTCAATTGTATTTGGAAACTGCTCCGCAAAAGCACATCATCAAAATTAAATCTATAAAGAGTGGCATAGAAAATCAGCAGGATATTTTTTATCGTTTGTTGTTTAGAAGATTATGTTTGAACATGTACAAACATCAATTTTCATTGTTCGTTGCTGGAATTATGACATACATACATACATACGAGTATATATCTTTATATATCTGTAAAAACACATTTTTGAACAGAAATCATAATCGGATTTTTGTATTGAGATTACAAAAAGCACAGGCTTTTTATTTCTATCAGAAAAAAAATTTCCGTATTTGGTGTTAAGGACCAGAAATATTGTTCAATTATTTGAACATTTGAAAGCCAATACTTAAATGAAAATGGTGTTGTGTTCGTTAAATATATAAACATATTAAGTATTAAATATAAATTATAATTTGCTAAATGTTTATTTTTATAGCTAGAAATTGGTTTCTTGTGTTTATATCATAAAGCACACAGCATAAAGGGTTTACCATTAAGCGCCTTCTGTATTAAAGTTTATATGAAACAAAGTGTGTGTAAGATGTTAACGAAATTTTCCATTCGCTTGAAACTCTTGTTTGGAATATACAGATCTGCAGTTTGCAATAATCCATAAATCTGGCGCACAAATCTGGCTAAATTTGTGGTCACTTTACGTCAAAGGCAGCCTTAACAGCTCTGAGGCAGCCTCTTCTGACAGGATGACAAAAATGTAAAATCAAACTGCAAAATATTTAATTGCAATTCATATTAAATTTAATTGTGTTTAATTGAGTCAATAAAAATTTTCTTTAAAATTTAAGGTGATTAAAAAATTATTTAAAAATTTAATTTAGTTTAAAATTTTAATTGATTAAAAGTTTAATTAAAAATTGAATAGGGTCACTCAAACTTTTGCTTAGAAACTTAATTCATTAAAAATCTAACTGACACAATATACTTCTTAATTGATTTTTTTTTGTTTAGTTAAATGTGTTTAGGTTAGGTTCGGCAGAGTGGTGCCAATAATGCACCTCCATTCGGAGACCCAATTGCGTCCATTGTGATTCCCTTCTATTGCCCATTACCAGTAATATTTTGCCTCCTTTTGTACCTAGAAGTGACCCTATTATCCGTCATTAAGCCATTGAATTCCTATGATGAAGCCCCTGATGTCCGCTAGTTTACACTGCCCGATATCAGTAATGCTCTCATGGAAAAGCCTGCTCCAGGTAACATATGCTTGCTGGAGAAATATTTATTTCTGTTTAGGCACAAAAAATTATAGACAATAACATGTTTATTTCCATTTCATATTTCTTTACTCTTTCTTTTTCTAATCCTGGCAACTTCTTCTAACGAACAAACATCTCTTTTTTTTAATTGATTTACAAACAGCAAGTTTTTGTTATCGATAATATACAAGAGTTTTTTCTTATTTGAAGTACTAACAACCACATTGTTTTTATAATAGAAAATAAAATCGATTTACGAATGTTCTCATAAGTTTTAAATTTGTATTTCTGCTTTATTTTCTGAATTGCTGTTTTTTTTATGCCAAAACATTTTTTTTCTTACATTATAAAATGCAAAGTAATGCTAGTAAAGGCAAGAAACAAAAACAAAAACACAAAAGCTCATACAAAATATATAAAATGTAGAGTATTGTATGGGCAAACCATTATTTACAAGTTTATTTGTGGTTATTGTCGAGGCCTGCATCTGCTGTTATTTTTGTGTCATCAATAACGTTATGTTAACAATGTATTTATATTTTGTTGCAAACGGTTGTTTTTCAAACCCAGGGTAACTTTTTTATTTTATATACATACAAACACACATACATACATACATTCATACATATACTTACAAGTGTACGTCCCCAGGACTACAGAAAGAACGTTTCTTTATATGTCTGCAGCTTGATGTTGCAAAACTGTGTTTTCCTTGTTTTTTTTTGGCTCTTGTTGTAAATATGCATATTTTCATTTACATGCAAAAACAACAATAACAGCATTAATAAGAATATAAAAGGCCATTTTTTTGTGCCTGCTCAACTCAATATGCCGACAATAGTGGCAACACAACCCTTTTCGATTGTTAACTAATATTACGAGTACACAGCAACTACAACTACAACTGCAACTACGAACAAGGATTATGGCTGCTACTGCTGCAATTGCTTACAATTGCTATTGCTACTGCTCTTGACAACATTTTTTTTTTGAGCTTGCACTTTTGTTGTCGTTTATACCAACATAAATTCAATCGTATACAACGCAAGTGAAATTTACATGAAATACATCACATCACAATTGTTAACAGCAGTCAGCAGTAGTCTGCTAACAAGAACAAAAACAAATAGGACAACAACTACATAAGAGTAGCAATAGTTGAAGAAAATAAAAATGATGTCAACAGCATATGATATGAACAACAACATCAATATAAATGCCATATAACTTAAAATCTATAGATGGATGTGGGCGTTGAGTGGGAGTATTGATTGTGCATAGCTTTTGTGGGCTATAATTTGTCCATTAAAGTTTTTGGGAAGACGTACATAAGAACATGTTATACGATTTATTTATTTTCTATTGCTGTACATATTTAGTCTTAAAATTTTATTAAATGTCAAAGGCAGAGAATTATCTTTAACATTAAACATTGTGACTGACTTCGAAAACGTCGATTGCTTTTGTCTTCGAACAATGTATACTGTTTCATAATGCAGCAGTGCACAAAACCATGAAAATGTATAAAATTTCAAAACGTCATCAAGCAATGTGCTTCAAAGTTGCTGCCCATGGTTACAATGGAATCCGCAATGCTACACGATTAATCATAGACTTCCCATGATAAGTATAAAATAAATTTAGTAAAGTGCGACCTTGACTCGCACACGGATGGTGCCCTACCGACACTACACATGTAATACTATACGAACCTTAGCCTATATAATCGAATATTTTCCCTGATGTCGACATTTTAAAATTTGGCTTTTTTAAGTTTTAAAACTTTTCCATTACGCCGTTTTTTCGATTTTTGACATTTTTTAGTTTTAGCGGTTTTATTTTAGTTTTGGCCTTTGTTTCGTTTTGGCGATTTGTTCAGTTAATTTTGAACCTTAGCGATTTTTTTTCTTAATTTTGGCATTTTTTCTTGTTTTAGCGATTTTTAAGTTTTGACGCTGTTTTTCGGCTTTTGGCGATATTTTTAGTTTTTCCCTTTCCTGATGTATACATTTTGTTTTAAAGTTTTAAGTACCAGGTAAACTTGTTTTTCGGTCTTTTGACGATTTTTTTGTAGTTTTGTTGTTGTTTAATAGTTTAGGCGTTTTTTTCTTTTTTGGGATTTTTTTCGGTTTTTGGTGTTTTTTTAGTTTTGGCGTTTTTATAAGTTTATGTTTTTTTGGTTTTGGCGATTTATTTTAGTTTTAGCGATTTTTGTAGTTGTGGCGGTTTTTTGCTTTTGGCGATTTTTTTGCTGGCAATTATTTTTAATTTTGGGATTTTTTAGTTTTAGCGCTTTTGAAATTTTTAAAACTTTGCCTCTGACGGTTTCTAAGATACAGGAAGTTGTCAGTCACAATTAAATAGTCAAAACTCCATTAACTGATAGAAAACCTTTTAATTTTGTTTTTTTTTCTTCTAAATTTCAGTGTTAATTGGTGTAGTCTGCATAAAAATTTTAAGTGTCTATAGATAATTTTCTGCTTATTGCATTAGAATTTCCAAATATTTCGTTGCTCGTTTAGAACACCCTTTAATTTTTAACTGCCATTTATTTGTTGTTTTATTGTTGTAGCGGCCAAAGTTTTACATACTCTGCGACAATTTCAGGTCCGTAGCTCTTACGCTTTTCGAGAAAACAGCCTGTGACAGACAGCCAGACAATGAAGTACATAGTAGTGAAAACAATAGGGTTTCTATTCCTGTTTGGTGTACGGAACCCTAAAAAGGCACTTTTTTTTGTAATGCGGCAGTGGGCAATTTTCAAAGCAAATATATAATCTGTAATTTTCAAACAAAACCTTGTCACATGACTTGTTATACTTAAACTTGATTATACAATATAAAATTCTATAGAATAGAGAATTATCTTTAAGCTTAAATTTTCATTGCACAAAATATTGCACACGAAAGGATTTTGTACGATCTGAGTCGTTGTATGTTGTATGTTTAAATTATTAAAAATATTTATAAAAATTTTTAAAACACAGTAAGAAAATCCATTGAACAACTAAACAAACAGCAATAGTAATAAAATAAGTATAATAATAAAACAATAAGAAGAAAATAAAATAGAAATAAAATTCTTTCATGCAATACTTCGTAATGCACGGTGGGCCTTCGTAATGAAGATATTACGTAACATATTATATAAATAATTTGTGTTAAATGTTGGATAGGTTAGGTTAGGTAAGAAAGTCTGGCAGTCGGATTTCCGGACTCACATAGAGGCTTCTGGTTCATTGTAATACCACGGAAATTGAGCAGTGCTCAGATCTATTTTTAGGTCTTTCGATCAGCCGGTAGAACATCTGGTAGGCGAAATAACCAGCATACGACCCGAAAGATGAAGAGCGAGAGGGTGTATCAAAAAAGCAGACCTCTTGAAATTCTTGTTTTAATAACCTTGCTAGTTTTAAGTTGAGAATTTACCATATTCGGTTTCTATGCTATTCCCTCTCTTTCGCTCTGTGAATAGAACATCCAGCTTCTGTGTTAGTGGTAGTGTTTGGCTGCGGCCATCGTTCGATGTCGATCGCAAAACAAATGTCCTTCATACTGACTTAAAGAGTTTTTTTAAAGTTCTCATGTAAACTGTTTTTGTACACACAAATCTAAAAGTAAATGCATATGTGCTGAGTAAGTATATAAGCCACTGTAAACTGGCTACTGTGAATATGAATTTATGTGCACATGTACATACTCGTATGTGTGTAAATATACAACAATATCAAGTACAAGAAGTAGTTGTAATATAAGCACATATTTTGCATATGTTTCCTGTATGTTCTTTGAACAACAGGAGCACTTCAGTATGCCAATACTCAACAACACACAACGAGTAATTGTATTGTTACAACAAAAACACAGTAAGAAAAGCAATAAAAGGAAGGATGTATACAATTTCCTAAGTCAAGTAAACATTTCTGCTTGGTAGCTTTCACTGTCTCACATAAAAACTCACTACCTTCCTTCTTAAGCAAAATTCTGCATAAAAAGGAATTTATAAGTTCATATGATTTTTCTTATACAACAAATGTAAAGTAGTAAATGAAAAATATATAAAAAAATATAAGCATAAAACAAAAAGAAGGGAAATAATAAAAGTTAAAACATCAACCCTCGTAAGATTTACGGTTATGTCAACTGAAGGAAAATGACTTACTTGAAGCATGTTAATGTCCTGGAATATGAAGTGTTTAAGTGCAAGTGCATGTTTGAAAAGGAATAAGCAAACAAAGTAATCTAAAGGTTGAACAAAAAAAAAAAAAAATAAAAAATATTTCATATTTCTTCCAAGTGATTTTGTCTTCAAAGGACTGAAGACATTTTATTGGCAAATTTCTTCTTTATAGAAAAGTAAAAATTTTTCTGTAGATTCATATTAAATCAAATTAACCTTTTGCGCAGCACACTTCACCCACAACTGAGGGACAACACATTTATAAATATGTATATATGTATGTATATTTCCAAAAAAATAGAAACATATAAGTTGGTGATTATCAATACACAGAAAGAAAGATTTCCCCAATCAATAAAATAAAATAAAATAAAATAAAATAAAATAAAATAAAATAAAATAAAATAAAATAAAATAAAATAAAATAAAATAAAATATAATATAATAAAATAAAATAAAACAAATCAAAATAAAATAAAATGAAATGAAATAAAATAAAAAATAAAAAAATAAAATAAAATCAAATAAAACAAAACAAAATAAAATAAAATAAAAGTCAATTGAAAATTTAATTGTGTCAATTAAACTTTTTAATCAATTAAATTTTATAAACAAAATTTTAATTGATTTAATCATATTTTAAGCAAAAGTTTAATAGACAGTGAAATATTTAAGTTAAATTGACCCAATAGAATGTTTAATTAAACCTTTAATCAATTGCTATTCAATTAAATTTTAAACAAAATTTTATTTGACTAAGTCAAATTATTAATTAAATTTTGAATCAATTCAATGGAGTCTTGCATTATTAATTCTAACTATTTTTTCAATTAAAGGTTAAAGGTTATCCTGCGGGGCTTATCAAGCTTGATCTGGTTAAACATTTGAGTCACAACGTGTAAATGAATATATTTTCTGTACTTGGATTAGAACTCGTTTTGACTTCGATGTGAAATCAGAAAAGGTTTCTAAGATATTTATAGCACAGAAGGCATTTGGAAACATGCGAAAGGTTTCAAAAGGGTCTTTAGGCCACAAAAAACTATCGATTTTTTAGCCTGATTGCCTTGAAAACCTAATGCTGTTGTTGTTAAAATTAACAATTCTGGTATCACTTTTTGAGACGGACTGGACTGGTGACTTGCAATAAATATTTTTAACTGGTCACATTTGCCCAGTATAGCCAATTTTTTTACATAGAAACTTACACTACTTTTATGCATGTGTATGTATTAATAACCTTTTAGAAAAGTTTCACATTAAAACAAAATCATGAATTCTTATTTATTCCCTCAAACCCAACCGCTATTTGCATCACGAGCTTGTAACTAATAAAACAAATGTCATTTTTAATTTAACACGCGCCAAATTCACTACACGGAAAAACAAAAGCAACTGGGAACATCATGTTTTCTCTATCATGCTTAACAATTTTCAAGTTTTTTTCGTTTTTCTTTCCTTCTTCAAATTTCCATCAACAACCTGCACTTCAATCCCAGCATTTTTAAATCTACAATCATAATGATTAACAATATTATTATTCTTTTTTGCTCCCAAGCAATTTTTGCTATTTTTTGTTAACAACTGTTGTTTATCATTTTTTCGCTTGTAGAAAATATTTTTGCTGTGTGCAACAATTCTTTCAGTTTGTGTATGGAATTTTTTTAAATTTTGTTGTTGTTGCTTTTGTTGCTCATTAATGTTAGAGCTTCTGCTGAAAAGTTACAGCCACACATGGAACAGCATCGTATCAAATACAACAGCAGCAGTTGCATTTCATACTTTCGAACAACATTATGATGATGATAAGTGAACAGTATTTAATAGAAAGACAGACGCAAGGATTGATAGAGCGAGAGAAGACAGACTACAGACTACAAACGTTTAGGTATTAAAGTGATTTTACGAGTATGTATGACTGTATTTACAGTCGTACATCGAAATGACTTTGCTTTGCAGTCACTACTAAATCTAAGAATGAATAGTTTAGTGCTAAAAGCCAGAGATTTAAAGTAATCGAATAGTTAGCATAAATGATAAGGTTTTAAAAAACCAGTTATTTGTATAAAATATAGTAAAAACTGTGTTTTGAAAATGTAGTAATCTTTGTATTTTAGTAATGGGTACTTTTTGTTGCAGGTTATTTATGTAACAGATAGTTTTTTATAAAGCTAAAGAAGATTCTTAATTTTATAAAAAGATACTTTATTTAGGAGGTACTTTTATAAAAAGGTACTTTTACAAAAAGGTACTTTAATCAAAATGCACTTTTTAAAAAGGTACTTATAGAAAAAGTACTTTAGAAAAATAAATTTTTACAAAAAGGTACTTTTACAAAAAGGTTTTTTTTTATAAAAAAGTACTATTAGTAAAAGGTACTTTTATAAAAAAGTATTTTTACAAAAAGGTACTTTTATAAAAAAGTACTTTTAGTAAAAGTTACTTTTATCAAAAAGTACTTTTAGTAAAAAGTACTTTTATAAAAAAGTACTTTTATAAAAAATTACTTTTACAAAAAGGTACTTTTATAAAAGGACTTTTACAAAAAGGTACTTTTATAAAATAGTCCTTTAACAAAAGGTACTTTTATAAAAAAGTACTTTTACAAAAAGGTACTTTTATAAAAAAAAGTACTTTTACAAAAAGGTACTTTTATAAAAAAGTACTTTTACAAAAAGTGCCTTTTAAAAAACTTATATAAAAATATATTTTTTTCTAAAGAATTTTCAAAAAAGTTTTTTTTTTTAATAGGCACTTTTGATAAGTTAATTTTTCAATGCGATAATTTTCATTAAGAAATTTAAAAAAAGCCATTTGGAAAGCTACTTTGTTAAAGGGTACTTTTATGAAAGTACTGGAGTACAATAGTACCTTCGTGAAATTAACTTGACAAAAATGTAGCCCGAGAGCACGGATAAGAAAAGTATGTTTAACGGTGGGAAAATGGAGCACTCATTCTTATCTCTTCTGCTGGAATTGCAGAGCACGGGCGAAATTGGAAGAAAATAAGAAATCGGCAACGATTGGAAATTAGAATCTTTTAATTATCTGCCAAATTGTTGAATAACAACAAAAAAGTTGCAATCATTGTGGTTATTCGTTAAACAGCAAGAAAGCAAATGTTTAAGCATCTCTACCACAAAAATTAAGTAGTTTTATTTGTGGGGATACTGCTGACTACAACTTTTGCTGCTGATGCTGAGAATACGGACTAAATAAATGAGACAATAACAACAAGCATGATGATGATGATGATGCTGATGACTATGACGACGATGTGAATGATGCTGCTGCTATGAATGTTGCTGTTGATGTGGTTTGATGTTGTCGTTAGTAGCTTTGACAACTGTAAATGTTGATGACTTAATCTAAGTAGTTAAAATACCACTGCTTCATGCAGGCAACATAGATATTATGCCCCATCATTGCCAACCCAGCAACCTGTAACTCCTCTAGCCAATGTTGTTGTTAATGCGGCTGCTGTTGATTAAATGAAAAGTTAGGCCTCAGACAGATTTTTGAGTAAGTTTTAGTTTGTTAAAATAAATTAATAAAATACGAGTATCAAACAAGAAAAAATAATAATCAAAGAATAACTTGTTAACTAGTTGTTTGTTCATAATGTTGTTCTTAAATAAAAAATAAAAAACTTAAAACGTTTGTGATCATTATTTTTGTGGCAAAGTCTCACAGAAATAGTGTTTTGTTTATTTATTTTGGACAACAATTCAAGCATTCAACTAACGAACTAACAAGACATCATCTATCCATCCATTTAACCCAAACATCCATCTATAGGCTTGATAGTACTTACGTACATACGAGCAAGTATTATTGTTAGAAAATTGTTATTTTATATTGTTGTGGCAAACTGACTGCAGTTCTTATGGCTCTTTGCTTATTTTTATTTCATATTATATCTTTAAATTTTTCAAAAGTGATTTCTTTAACGAGTCAACAGTTAATCTTCAATTTTATTATAATTTGATTTTTTTTCTAAGCCACATAAACCAAAAACGTACAACATTCACCGTAAAAAGTCAAACGACAAAGTATTTTGCTACAGCACGTTGCACAAACTAGCTTAGGTAATTTTTCAGTTTATTTTTCTGATTAGATTTATTTGTTTAATTTTTTTATTTTTATTTAAAAATTGTTAAACAATACTTTTATATGTTGTTGACACATTTGTAGATGCTTGAAGCCGGTTGCATGTGTGTGTGTTGCTTAACAAGAGAACTTCAAGTTGTGTTTTATTGAACAACGATTACAGATATTAAATGACATTTATTGAAGCAAAATCAAGGCTTTATGGCTTCTAATGATGATCGTTTGTTTCGCAAAACTCAAAATAAACTTTTGTGACATTTATTGTGTATATAATTTAAAATATTTGCATTCATAATTCAACTCAATATTTAAGATTGTAGTTTAAAAGTATAAAAATCGATTTCAGTTCTTAGTGTCAACATTTAAAAATACTCCAGTCGTGGTAGAAAAAAGTGAATTTTTTTTTGGAAAATACGAATTTCAGGGAATTTTTTCTCAGCAAAAGCTTAATCATGCTTCGCATCGATTGTTTAGTTCTGATATAGGGATTTAGATTTCAATGGGCAATGCCAATCAATACGCAAGTTGCGCTAACTGTTGCTCTTCTCTGAAGAGCTTTTGCACAACATCGTTGAGATCAGTGTTTGTTTTCGCTGCTTTGGCTTTTTGCAACTGTTTAAAAATCAACCAATGCTTTTGCTTATGCTTGTGAAAATCAAGATCAGTCTCAGTCGCAGCAGAAGCAGCAAACGATTTATGAACGATTGCGCAGTACTCTAAAAATTGATAATTTCAAAAGTTTAAATTTGACTTGCTGCTGCTTTTGGTTAGTTTCTGTATTAAAAGCATAAGCAGTGTGTATGCTTTTGTAAGTACCCAACAGTCACAGTCGAAGAAGCAAATGGTCTTGCTTTTAGAAGATTTCTGCAGGTTCAGTCAACTATTTTGTGGTGTTTGTTATGTTTTTGTTGTTGTTTTTGCACATCAGGCAAGAGGCAAAAACAAAAACCACTTTACTGCGATTTCTTAAAACTTATAAAAGCAAAAGTTTTTCCTTCTTCCACTGAGACTTCCAAAATCATATAAATCATTACCTTTTCTTGCCTTTTGAATCGCGGTAAGACCCAGAGACGAGAAAGATTCTATAACTCTACTACGGACACAAGCAGTTTCTTAGAGGTTCCCTAGGCTTTAATAAAAATTTATTTCAATCTTGGTTGAAAGTTCAATTTATAATAAGCATCACCAATATAAAACTTTTGTTCAAATATAAGTGTCTAGCAGTCTTGTGTGCAAGATTAAATTTTTTATAAAGAATTCTTCATTTAAATATGTACTTGTCTTGATATTTTTCATCTTACTTATCGTTTCACTTGAAACTGTTTTCAAAAAATTTTTTAACAGCATTTTCCAAATCACATTTCCTATAAAAATATTAACTTATAAAAACTGTGTTAATTACGAAATTGCATTAAACCAAAATATTCCCTTTTTGTAAATGAACAAAGTAAAATATTTAAAATATTCCAGCCAAACATAATTTTTCATTTTTCCATATTCAGCGATAAGACCCCTACGGAAACATGTGTTGAATGTACCAGATTATCACAGCGAATACACACACAAACATACACACATGCTTGGTGGCATGAACAAGCGAATGAATGAATGAATGAATGAATGAAAGAATGGATGTACAAATGAATGAATTAATATTTTGCTGTTTAATTTCTTTCCGTTTCTCTTGCTGCTGCTGCCTGTAAATGCATACAAATCGATGTGAGTCAATAATTACAAGCAAATTACAACGCATTTTAAGTTTTAAAATTTCGTTAAAGGGCAGGCTGGCCGAGTCAGAGATAAACACTCATGTCGAAAAAAATGAAAATAAAAAACCCCACACAAAGTTCAAACTTATTTTGGGTGTAAATACATGAAGTAATTATAATTACTTAAATGTAGGAAACAGCCAAAAATATAAAAAAGATATTCTGGGACAAAAAAAAAACTTGAAGCTGAAACTGCTAAATATGCTCTTGCCCAGTATTGAACGAAAAAAAATAGTATTTATTGATAACGATTTCCTTTTGTTGTTTTTAATATCGTTTTCATATTGGAAACAGTTTTGTTAACAAACAGCATTTTGTTTTCATTTAAATAAGCATATAAATTAGTTGCATTTGTTGGTTCTTTCTGTCTTTCTTTTTTCTTTGAAGTTATTGTGTTGATAATAAATGACAACTTTAATGAATATTAAAATAACAACAACAATAACAAACAGATACTGAATTAACATATTTTTAATTTTTTCAATTTCACTAAAGTAACAAACGCAACAACGCAAAGTGTTTTAAGTGTTTTTCAAGTTTTTTTCCAGCCTCTGCCTTAATTTAGTTTAAAATGACATCAAAAAGAAAAGGAAAGAAATGTTGAAACGAGATGTGAGACAATCTTGAAAATTTATGATTTGAAAGTGTTACAAGTGTCAACGTAATCAACACTTTTTTTAGTAATGATGATGGCGACAATGACTACCAACCAATCTGGAGGATGAAACTTAATTGAAAATCTACAGTAGAGAAGAAAAAAAAGTAAAACTATGTTGTGGACTCTTATATTTTTATAATAAAGAATCTAATGAAACTTATTTAGTAGAAGACAATCACCCGTATTGCTTATGCCGAGTCGAATATTCGTCTACAAGAATTTTGTCCTAGACTAAAGAACACTTGTATACGTTCTCTTTAATCTAGTAAAAAATTCTTGTAGGCGAATATACGACTCGACATACGCAATACGAGTGAATATATTTCCCCGCCAAAAATGCTGCAGTATTTCATGGAATAATTCAAGGAGTTTGCTTAATCTGAATATGTGCAATAATGAAATGATGTTCAGTATAATAACCTCTGATAGTTTGAGATTAACCTTACCAAGACCAATCAATTGAGCGGTTTTTTCAAAGTCCTTAACTTATCTGAAATCGGAAAGAGTTCTTTAACTGCTGAAAGATTGATAAAGCAACTGCAACTTCATGGTAATAAGGAATACCTGAACATCCAAGCTCTTCCAATATCTCTCACTGGGGTCGACTTTTAAAAATGCTGTAATTAAAAAAGATTCAACGAAGTGCGACGAAGGGTTCCTTACTGCGATTGTTTCTTTTTGGTGATTTTTTCGGTTTTGGCGATTTTTTTTCGGTTTTTGGCGATTTTTTAGTATTGACGCTGTTTATAGTTTTGACGATTTTATCGGTTTTCGACTTTTGTTTTTGTTTTTTGCAATATATATTTTTTTAGTTTCGACGATTTTTTTAGTTTTAGCGATTTTTTAGTTTCAGCGAATTTTTAGTTTAGTCAATTTATTTTCCTCGTGGCGATTGTTTTTGGTTTTGGAAATTTTATTTTTCGGTATTTTGTAATTTTTTTAGTGTTGACGCTAGTTTTGCAATTTTATTTTTGGTATAGCGATTTTTTTTTAGTTCTGGCACTTTATTTTCGTTGTGGCGATTTTGTTTCGGTTCTTGTCGATTTTTTTAGTTTTCTTTTGGCAACCTTTTAACTTTTGGTGATTTTTTGCATTTTAGCGATTTATTTGATTTTCGTAGATAATTTTCATTTAAGCGCTTTTTTCATATTGGCGATATTTCGTTTCGGTATTTTTTTTAATTTTGTTATTATTCAGTCTTAGCGTTTGTGATTTTTTTAGTATTGACTCTTTATTTTTTTTTTGGTTTATTTGGTCTATTTATTTTTAGTTATAACGCTTTTTAGTTTTGGTGCTTAATTTTCGTTGTAGCAATTTTTTCGTATTTTAGGCGATTTTTTAAACTTTTTTGTGACCTTTTTACTGTTGGTGGTTTTTTGTATATTAGCGATTTATTTTGGTTGTAGTGATATATTTCATTTAAGCGCTTTTTTAATTTTAGCGATTTTTCGTTTCGGCATTTTTTCAAGTTTGGTATTTTTTTAGCTTAAGCGTTTTCGAAAATATCAAAAGTTTGCTTCTTACCGTTACAGATACAGCAAATGGTCAAAATTACATTAACTGATAGAACACCATTTAAGTTTGAATTTTTAACTTTCAGTGTTAATTTTTGTAGTCTGCATAAAAATACATAGAATTTTAAAATTTTAAGTGTATATTACATTAGGAGTTCAATATTTTTCACTTCTCGCTTTAGAACACCCTTTAATTTTAAACTGTCACATACTTGTTGTTATAGCGGCCAAAGTTTTACATATTCTGTGAAAATTTCAGTTCCGTAGCTCTTACTGCTCTCGAGAAAACATCCCGTGACTGGCAGACAAACGGACGGATGGACTTATGGACATCGTAGAGAAAACAATGGGGTTAATTTTTACCTTTGGTGTACGGAACCCTAGAAAATATTGTAATCGATTCAGCTTGCAAGGCCATCCTTTAAATTTGTCGCTTATTACAGATTTTGGTTCAATTTGCTGCCTCTGATGTACTGTTTAAATCTATAAAATCGCTTAAGTCGACTTAAGCAAACTTAGCATTACAATGATATATTATGCGCCAGTTAAAAGTTCCAGTGCTATAAGAAAGGGTCACGCGAAAGTCGAGTCATGCTTAAGAGACCTTTAATTTCTTGGTGATAGCGTCATAACTTCTGAACAGACTGCTTTTCTCAGGTCGATTTAAACGTATGCAACGATTTTAAGTTAACAAGTCTTCAAATAAAATTCATTGCGCATCTCATGCAACTCTTTTTTTGGTAGCCACTGTCTCAATATGATTTGTGTGAACCTGATTTAATGTCTCACTCTTCGTTGATTGTATATACATTGTATTTTCAAGTTCTTCATCTTCTGCACAGTCCAGTTTTGAGTAGATGTTGATATATTAAAGCACATTTTCTTAAGCATGAAATGAAATATTTAAAACACATTCTGTAAGGTGTTTCACATCAAGTCCAACATAATGGACCATGGCAAAAGACATTTGTCATTGCCTTAAAAAAAATTACTTATTTTAAATTTACTTACCTTTCCTAGGCAGACTTGTAAATATTTTGTATAATTTTAAAATTTCTTCTTTTTTTTTTGACACTTGACTAATTGGCTGGCCTAATGCGAGTCATAAATGTGAAAAGCAAATGTTATGAAATTAAATTTTTTTTTAATTTTGTAGTGATTAATACTTAAGAGTAAAATGGTACAGAACATAAGATCGAATCGAATTGAAAAAAAATAGTTAAGGTGTAAAATATAAAAGAATAAAATAAATATTTTTTCAAAATCAAACATGAAGATTATACGCCATTTCGACGATTTTTAACAGAGAATTTTCCTTGAAGCGATCCTGTTTTGAAGAGGTTGTTTAAAAAACAGTTCATCTGAATATTATAACACTTAACAACAAGTATTTTCAAAAATAGCATAAAATTAAATAAAATCTGTATTTGATTCAAATACAATGTTTTTTAAAAATTAGTTTTTTTTTAGAAATTCATTAAGGAAAAATTAAAATATTTTTAAGAATATGGGAAAAATCTTTGTCACAGAAAATTCAACAACTTTTTTTTATTGAATCAATACATTTCGATAGAACAGTATAAAAAAATCTTTATCACAGGAAATTCATTATTATTATCAAAAATAAATTCAGTAAAGTGCGACTTTGACTCGCATACGAAGGGTTCGATACGGACACTACTTGTGTAATACTATACGAACTTTAGACTACATAATCAAAAATACTACTTGATGTAGAATTTAAAAAAAAAATTTTTGTTTTTGGCGTTTTTTAAGTTTTAGCTCTTTTTCGTTTCGGAGGTTTTTTCGGTTTTTGGCGATTTTTAAGTACTAGTGTTTTTTTTTTAGTTTTGGCGGTTTTTTCATTCTGGCGCTTTTTCGTTCTGGAGTTTTCTCTGTTCTTGGCGATTTTCACTCGAGTGCGCGACGCGAAATTAATAGTGTTCCTTTTCATATTTGGTGTACGAAACCTTCAGAAAACATTGAAAGTCATTTTAAAACCCAACAGCTGAAATTATACCAATCTACTTTGAATTAGTCTTTTATAAATAAATATAGTTTTTCAACCTCAATAAACTATTAAACAATGAAATGTACACACAAAAAAGTATTATGAATGAGTTTGTAATATTAATTAAAATATTTGTAATATTAATTAAAAGAATTAATTAAATTTTCACCTATAAACAATTTGATAATATCAATTAAATTTTTCCACTCAAATTAATTAATACAATTAAAAATTTAATTGAATCAATTAAATTATTAATTGAAAACATTAATTGGTGAATACTTTTTTCTGTGTAGTAATTAAAAAAATAGAAATTAAAATAAAAGAATTTATACCTCTCTTTTAAGCGTACAACTCTAATAACTGGACAAAAAAACCGACGGTGAATGTAAAACTATGGGAGACAGTCAAATCTCCCTTTTTATTTAAATTCAAATTCAAAAGTCTTAGGGCGACTTTTTGGGATTGAGATTAAGATTAGTTTATTTCTGTTATTAACTAATCCGAAAATTAACTTAATCTCTCTTAACTGAATATGATGTTTTTGAGTGGTAGTTTAATCTTCTTATTATGTGTAGTACTGCCATACTGAGGAACAAAATAGTGGCAACATTTTCTGTGCAAAAGTCATACATGTTATCAACACACTTTGATTTTTTGTGGGAAGAAGAAGAAACTGCCATATTTTGTTATTTACAAGTAAAATATTGCGCGTGTTAAAGGAAATAGATAAATAATATAAAATATATTTATTTATTTACGTGTTTTTTAATTATTTGATCATATAAGTTTTACAAAAAGTTATATGTTTCACAAGGGTATGTTGTTAATATTTATGTAAGATTAAACCACCACGATTGGCCGCTTAAACTAGCAAGTAAAACCATATAATCGACTACCCAAAAATCTCAAATGAAGATTAAGGTTAATTTAATTTCTAATCTTGAACTCAAAAAGTAGCCCTTAGTTATTAAATAAAATTTCTTTAAGTTCAGAAATATTTTATAAAACGAACTTCCTTACAAAAATTACTTTTACACAACATTTGTAAAACAATTTTTTTTTTCCTAATGCTTACAAAACAAAATCTTAATGAAAAACAAACCAGAAATGAATTACAACGTCTGCTGGTACATTTAATCAGCTAAGTAGCAGATTTAAAACCGCAATGTGTGGTTTATTATACAAAAAGTATTTACTTGTTTTAGCCTAATCCATCCTACTTAAAGGCAATTGTGTTTGCAACCTTACGTACATACGAGTATCTGCAACCCACAAGTATGTTCGAGTGTGCAAACGTTAACTAAATTTTAGTCTTTTATATTTTGCTTTTTATTTTCTTTTGCATTCAATGTTTAGGCATTAAATTTTTTACACAAGAAAACAAATTTGAATTTTTAGCAGTTGTTTTAACTCAATAAGAAAATTAGGTTTTTTGTTTATAAAAAAGAACATGGCTCTTAAAAACTCAATTTATGATTCTGATTTCGCTCATACGATATTTTGCACTGGCTTATAAAATTCTATATTCTATACGCTACTTGAAAATATGTATAAAAATTATGTTCTTTGGGATTAATAGCTATCGAAGATGTTCTTAACATAATGGCTATTGAAGGAAGATGGTGCTTTGATATTTTTATTGTAAATATTTCTAAATTTTATGAGAATACTTTTTGTTTGTTCCGCAGCATCAAATACTTCAGGGAAATTTAATCAATTAATGCTAACTACCAAAAAGTGAGAGAGAAAAAAAAGTTAAAGGTCTTCATAAATTTAAGCCAATAAATATTTATGGCACCGCATATAAAGCAAATACTTAATTAAAATTTATAAACAGCAGCCTAAATGGAGAAAAACTTAAAGAATACTCGTACAGTTAAATGCATAAAATTTACAAAAAATTAAGATTCTCATAACAAGTTTTCAATTAATTTATAAGGAAAAAGTTCTCTACATCAGTTTTATAACGTATGTTAAGCTTTGGTGGCCTAAAGGAAATTCATTGAATTTATGGCAAATCAAAAAAAAAAATTTTTTTTTTGCTTCATTTAAATTTATTTATTTTCACTTGTTGAAAAGCCTTTCATATCGGTTTAAGTCTTTTGTTCTTTTCCCCTGTTTCCCTCCTTTTTGTAAAAGGCGTGTCTTTGTTATTGTTTTTGCTTTTAGCAGATTTTTATCATGACTTTACCGCCAAGTGATTATTGTAATGATAATGAGTCAACTTCATTATTGCAAGGGCTGCGCATCGTGTTCAGTATTTTATTGAAGACATTCACGGGCCTGCTTTGAATTTAAGTTGGCAATTTTATTGAAACAAGGAAACTAGAAAATGTATTTCTTTACGTATTAAGTTGTTTTGTTTAGAAGAATTTTTGCTTTAGCCTTTTACTAGTGTCGGCGGCGTTGCTGTCTGACGCCAATCATGTTGTCGATGATAATGGCGATCTCTGGCATTAAGTGATTTTCATCGCTGGCGTTAAAAAGTGTTTGAAACATGTGTCTTCAAGCATAATTGTATAAAAAGGAATAAATTAACTACAAGCAAGGGGGAACGTTTTTTTTACACTCTTCTTTTTTATTTTAAAAGAAAAGAAAGACTGCAGAGTAGCGCTGTTTTTTCTTAAGACTGCAGAGCAGCCCTGCTTTTTTTTAAGACAATAATAAGGCTAAAAATATTAACTTAACTTTCATGTAATGGAATAGAGATTATGAAAATGAATGGTGACGTTAAGCATTAAAAAAGCTCCACAGCTAAAGAATAAGAAAGAGAGAAAAAATTGCAGCCAATTGGGCAAAATGTTAGATTTTTAATTTTCTTATTTCCGTAAGTAATGTAAGTTAAATAATTAATAAAATGCAACAACTATGTCAAATTAAATTCATGTTGTTTCAACTTTAAATGACTTTGATTAAAAATGGTTCTTCGTGTTATTTTAGTATAAAATTCACGTTGTTTTTACTTGTAATAACTTTGATTCAACATGATTTTTAATTTTGATTTAACAGTACTGTAAATCACATTGAATTAACATGAAACACAAATGAAGAAAAAAACATTGCCACAAAAATGTTTAATTAACACTCTTTACCTAGATGTTAATGTGAAAATTTTCTGAGTGTAAGAAACAGATTTTATGTTAGACTATGCTGAGTATCAATCAAGTCACTACAATATTTAGATGATCGATCTTACCGATAAGTTGGCAAGATTAGTTTTAAGTACCGATTCGCCAATTATTGAGTTTTAGGCGAAACAAATCATTCCCCGAAAAGAGGGAAGTCTTACAGGACCTCGAAAGCCTTTTTATTTTGCCTATGCATTTATCTGATGTCTTGGTACATTTAACTACTCAATGATCGGTGAGAGATAAGACACCGGGTGATCCAGAGTTTTGCAGATTTCAGAACAAAGTGTATAGAACTGCATTCTATAGGCGTGTATAAAAGTTGCAAGTATCAAAACTTTTTTTTCCTCATCGTCATAGTGAAGTGTGGCAAAATCTATCAGAAATTATAAATGCTCAATGCAAGATTACGTAAAGAAGTATATTGCAAACATATTTTATACTCTTGTTATATACTTTTATATATAATGCAAGCAGCAGGGATGGACAATTTAATGCAATACAAATTATTCAACTTGTCGTAGCAACAAAAAGAAAAATACACTTAAACAAAAAAAAAATGATTTTGATATTTGATTACGAAAATTACTGATTCAATAAAGAAATTATTGAATTTTCTGTGTTGAGAATTTTTACATATTTGGTAAACAAAATTGTATGCACGAGATAATTTTTTTTTCATTCAATAAAAAAACTTAAATAATCAAAGAAAAAAGTTAATGAGTAACTAAAAATATATTTTCAATACTTTTTCAGGAACTTCTTGTTTGTATATGGGCATTTCCACAGAAAAGTCCACCTTTTGTCATGTTACGCCACCAAGCAACTAATCTTGTGTTTCAGAGCCATTCTGTTCGATGTTTTTCTATCTTTTACTAAATGAAGAGCTCATTACGCTCTATAAAAACATACAAAAAAATTATGTAAAACAAGCAAGCAGCATAATGTGACAAAAGGTGGAAGTACCCATATACAGTTTAAATGATTGCTTGTTATTTTTATAAGAATTTTGTTGACATATACAATACAGCTTTTTGTCTAGTTGGTTGGCTTTGTCGAGTATTATAACGTTATTAAGACTTGATGCAAAATTTTGACATAATTTTAGTGTCAACACCCTATTTTACGAACACTCGATTTCAAAAATCGAATGATGTAGAGAAACGTTTAAGAATGAAATGTGAATGTTTTCGAAAAATTCTATTTAATTCTTGAAAAATTAAGAAAAGTTAAGAAGATATGCCAGAATTAGAAGCCTCTCAAAACTAGCTTATTTTTTAATTTTTAATGGAAAATTAATTATGTAGCTTCACTTTCCTGCCACTTTTTTTTCTAGAAAAAATGAAAGTTGAGAATATCTTCTTTCGACTGAAAATTTTTTCATGTTTTCTAGAATATGGGCATCTTCACTTTTTTGTCGCGTGCGACAGCAAGCTCTTAAGCTTGCATATCAGAACAATGTGACTCGATTTTTCTCAAAACTACAATATGTATAGAAGCAAAAAAACTTTCGTTCTTTTTTTTCTTGTTAAAAAAAAATTATATTTTTTTTGGTGTCGCACGCGACAAA
Organism: Nowickia ferox; assembly: GCA_936439885.1. Lineage (NCBI taxonomy): Eukaryota > Metazoa > Arthropoda > Insecta > Diptera > Tachinidae > Nowickia > Nowickia ferox. The sequence goes on along the minus strand of OW387027.1, from coordinate 7,450,375 downwards.
AGGTTGGCATTTCTGTGGAAATGGCTATATATATAGTTTCGACAAAAAAGAACATATTACTAGATTGATCAGACCCAGCTTGTTCTAACCACGATAGGACATTTGCCATCCAAACAAGATTTGGAATCTGACGATGTATTCAAAGAAATGATAGATAGAGAAAAAACAAAGTTTTTTTTTGTCGAATGATAAAAAAATATTTAAGAAAAATTCTTATCTATATTTTCTATGGGTTTCACAGGCGCTGGTCTCAGGCGTGTACCAAATTTGAAGACTTCTGCTTGGATAGGAAAAATTGTATGAAAAAAAAAATCGATTTGGATTCTCCGATTGTGGTGAATTTTATTGTTTCTTTATTTATACAATATTATGTCAATATAATATTAGTTAAAGTAAACATTCATTAATCTACGACTACTACTAATAGTTTCGCAAAAATATGTATGAAGCCATCCATCCCACTGTGCGTTGTGATGCCTCACTCTGCATCATTCAGCTAAGCCTTAACTTAACATTAAATTTAAATTTGTATTGAACATATTTTATGCGATTTCGTTAATTTTATCACGTGAAACTTTTTCTATTTGCTAATTGTTGCGCTAGAGCAGATAGTGGCATTGAAAAGTACGCAGTGCTTATGAAAAATTTTTCGAAATTTTGTTTGATCTGATTTCTACATCCCATTTTATATGCCAGCAATTTAATGAAAAATTCCATAGTTTAAATTCAAAATAAATAAAAATTTATTTAGCACTGCCATATTTTATAGATTTAAAAAAAAAATTAAACCAAATTTCATAGAAATATTTCCTTAAGAATTTCAAATTTAATACCATTTCAATCTAAGCAACTTTCTATCCCTGTTTAACAAGTTCTAAACCATAGAGTTGAGTGAATGTATTCTATTTTCATATTCATTTTCATACTTGTTTTTGTTTTTCTTTTTTACTTTTCATGCTAAAAAGGAAGTAAATGATTTAAAATCATCTAAGGCCGTAGCCGAGAACCACTGCATCATCATCATCATCATCATCATCCTCATACCAGCCAGTAAGTGTAGAAGGCTAAAATTGCTATTAATGATATGTAGATTAAAATATGATTTTAAACTTAAAACCAATCATTAAATTGTTTAAGTTGCTTTGATTGCATAGTTTAAGGTTGCACATTGCAAACGATGGATGCTTGATAAATGAATGGGAATGCTTGTGATAAAGGCGCATCGGCCTTGTGATTGTGCTTTAAAGAAATTCTTTATGATGGTGTTTTATTTAAAATAGTTCTGTAACACTTTAGTGATAAGGAAAAAAACAAGAGGGGATTAGACAAAAGGATATAATAAATAGTTTTAATGAAAAATAATGATCTTAAAGAAAAGGAGAAAAGAAACGATAACTATTTTAATAAATATTGCTTTGTGCCAAGTAGAAGTTTAAGGCAAATGAAACCAAACTGTCATAAAGGGTGTTTTTTTTAGAGGTATAGAACTTCGAATTGAAATAAAACACAAGAAAATCGTTTTAATGTCCATCAATTTGGCTTTATTGGAAGGATAATTTTATGCCATTAACGTTTAAATATGATTTCGGGCATGTGGCCGCCGCGGCTGGCTCGAATAAAGCCAATTCTACAGGTCCAATTTTCAACCACTTTTTCGAGCATATGGGGCCATATGTTGGCAATAACGCCACGAATGTTGGCTTCCAAGTCCCCTAACGTTTCTGGTTTGTTGGCGTAGACGAGCGACTTCACATATCCCCAAAGAAAATAATCCAATGGTGTCAAATCACACGATCTTGGTGGCCAATTGACCGGTTAACCGAATTAATTGCTCTGATGGACGATTATGTCGACCATAAAATGGACGGAGCTTGCGGTAAACTTCGCGAACTGAACCATTATTTTCGAAATAAATTTGCACGATTTGCAAGCGTTGTTCTTTTGTCAACCTGTTCATGATGAAATGGCAAACCAAACTAAATATTAATCACTTGACAGCTGACAAAATGGCCGCCAGTTAAAAAAGTGATGCCAACTTAAAGTTCTATACCTCAATAAAAAACACCCTATATAATCTTATAGCCATATTCTCAGGCCTGTTACCCACAGCCTTTTAGGAAACTTTTATAGTTATTTTTAATACTGACTACAAATGAGTCTGAATTTTATCGTATAATTTAATTTTCAACTTGATTTTATTACAAAACTGTTGATGAAGTTTTTTAACTAAGTGATCGGTAATACAAATAGAATTTATTTCTCGTGCTGTATAAACAAATGTTTCTTATAGAAAATTCACACAAAAAAAAAGTCATCCTTTTGTGACATACTGTATTAAATGATTCAATATTTAAACACATTTAAAATACCAAGCGATTGATTTGAGCCCAGCCTTCTTATAGTTGTTGCTATCATTGAAAAAAAGAAACAAAAATTAATGGTAACTGCAACTGAACTTCCAGTATTCCATTACAAATTATAGACATTCCAATAATGTTAACCCAAGATAACTTTCAGTGGCTCATCGTTAGCAGAGTCTGTTTTGCTCTTATTATTAATAATGTTTAATACAGAAATAAGGCTTATTTTTTACCATTAATATATCATCACATAGCTTTTAAAGACTTTTTCACAAGTGGTGAATAGCTCACAATCAATACATTTGTTTCATTGCCATATAGTTAATAGACGAGTATCCCATAAAATTTCACTTATTCACGCTTATGTTTTAATTTTTAAACAGCAACATTATTTGCACAAAGAAGTTCTTAATGAGTTTAACAACTGACATTTGAATACAATGTTTGAATACTGAGTTCAAACATGAGCTAAAATGAACCTTTATTGGCAATAAAGAGCATCAATAGCACGATGGGCGGTTATAAAATGTTCCCATCAAAATTTTTCATAAAAAAAAATTAATTAAAAATTTAATTGTGGGAATTAAGCTTTTTAATTGAGTCAATTAAATTTTTTATTGATTATTTGAATTTTTTTGTTACTAAAAGTGCTAATTTAAAAAAAAAATCTAAGTGTTAGAAAGGACATGTTATCTCTTTAATGAATACCAAGAAAAAATCAGCAAATGAAATAAATTCGTTATCCTTAAGAAAAGACAGATGTTACACGGCGCCTGGAATTATATTGCCACAACCAATTGACATCAATAAGAAACATTATCTGGTGTGAATAAAAAACAAGCAAAAATAAAAAATAAAAAAGTAAGACTTTGACTCGCTTACGAAGAATTCCGTACGGCTCTTGTTTTTTTTTGTTGGCGATTTTTTCGGTATTTTCGTTTTGTTTTGGTTTTTGGCGATTTTTATGTAAGTATTGACGCTTTTGTTAGTTTTGGCGATGGTATTGGATTTTTATTTCTACAAAACATATTTTTAGTTTTAGCGATATATTTTCGTTTTCATGCGTTTTTTTCGAGTTTTATCAATTTTTTTTATTTTTTTGACGATCTATTTACTCTTGGTGATTGTGTTGCATTTTAGGAATTTTTTTATATTTTTGGTGATATTTTTCATTTAAGCGCTTTTTTATTTTGGCTTTAGCGTTTTTGAAAATTTGGAAAACATAAACTAATAGAATACCCTTTAATTTTGATTTTTTAATTCTAGTATTAATTGGTGTCGTCTGCATAAAAGGACAATAACTTTGAAATTTTCAAGTGTCTATATGCGAGTGTAATTGTCTGTATATTGCGTTAGGATTTCAACATGTTACGTTGCTCGCTTTAGCACACCCTTTAATTATTAAGTGTCATATATTTGTTATTGTAGCAGTCAAAGTTTTACATATTCTGTGAATATTCCATGTCCTAAGCTATTACGGTTCTCGAGAAAACAGCCTGTGACAGACCGATTGAAGACAGATAGGCAGAGAGACAGACAGCGTAGCGAAAAAAGTGATATGGCAAGTTTGTTGTATCTATTAAAACATTAATGGAATTTTCAGCAGTAGACAATTGAATTATAAAACTAACTGCTCTATTTGTTGCGAATTAATGGAAGCAATTACAAATTTAATTAAATCAATTGAATTCTTAATTGAAAATATTTTTTTCTGTATGCGAACTTCCTTTTTTCACTTAGTGTTTTTGAAGAAAAGTTCAAAGGCTAGCGAATGCAATTTTGTTTCTTCTTTTGAGCAAGCAATGCAATAATTATGAAAATATTAATATATTAATTTACATTATATTTCTGTACTCTTTAAATTTAATTAAAAACAATAATAAATAGATTAAAATTTATATCGACTTATGACATTTTTGCTACAACCCTCGTATTAGTAGAAAAAGTAAAAACAAAAATAGCAAACATTAAACAAACAATATTTTCTTATGTCTTTGGAAAGGTAACAAAACAATGTTACATTTACACATGACTTGTCACACCAGCGAGGAAGGAGAATATAAAAAATGAGCCACCATTAATTCATTTGACAATTTCTGTCTATTTCTTAACCGATGCTGATGCGCTAAAAGAACGAACAATATCTTTGGCAAGAAGTCATAATTGAGTCATAAAAAGCAAACATTTTAATTTTTTTCTGTAACTTGCTAAGCAACATAAATATATCTTTTTTATAAAAAAGCAACACTAAGCCCCCACAAATATTTCTAAGCTTCAGATATATATACATATAAGCAAGCAAACAAGAAGCTAAAAGTAAAGCCTGACACAAAGTACTTGGCTACACTATTGGTCTGACAGTAGATAGAAATAGATAGAAAAAACAGGACTATTTTCACCCAAAACAAATAAAACACAATTTATGTTCATACTTTTGACTTTAATTGCTGCACTCGCGCTTGGTAGCCTGTTGCTGCATGCTTAAGATTTTTTTTCCTATAGAAGCTTATTTTCTTCGCAATTCCCTTGAGTCCTCCAATAAGCCATTGTGGTGGCACATGTGTTTATGTGTGTATGTTTGTAGCAAGCAAGTTGAGCCAAGGGAAGTAATAACTATGAAGGACTTTTTTTTTAAGAACAGAAAAACTTTTGTTAATGTTATTCATAGCATTTTTTGTTTATTGTTTTTTTTTCCTTCATTTTTATAGTGTTTGTGTAAAATTGTTCTTTTTTTCTGTTCTGGTGGCGCTTTTTTATTGCTATTTTCATTTTTATTTTTATGTAAGAGTGAAATATTTGTTTATTTTATTTTATATTTTATACTTTCAGCTTGCAACCATTAACGCCACTCATATGAATATAGTTTATTGTAAAACAATGTTATGTAACTTTATGAAACAATTAAAAATAATAATATTTATTGTGTATCTGAGGTATACGAAAAATACCCTACAGCAGTTCAGGCAATTTTTTGGTCTATTAACAAGTCTCTAGGGAATCGCAAAGATGTCTGGTGGAGCTTTTTGAAAGCTTTCATCTGAAGCTATTATAAAAGCATATATTCAGGGAAATCATGAATAAAATTCCGTGAGAAATTTCTCCATTTTCCATTTAGAGTTTTTTTGTTTCCCTATTACTTGTCATTGTTTGAAATTATTCCGCGGGAGAAATTTTTCGCGGAATTTTATTCATGATTGCCCTCATTAAGAATATTTATTATGCGATGTGTTTAGCTCTTTTATGCAAAATCTCAAAGGTACCCACACATTTGCAATATTATTGTGCAATAACTTATATTGCGCAATAAAATTGTCTCTGTGTGTGTATTATATTGGTACAATAATTATTTCTAGGTACTCACACAAATTTGAAACGTTTAAAAATGAAATTTTTTTACAAAATCAACCTCTTAATTTGTTTAAGGCTTAAATTGTATTTAGCATGAAAAATCAATTTCAAAATTATACTTTTACTTATATTGTATGAAAAATTGCACCATATTTTTTTAATATTGTGCAATTTAATGAATAGTGTGGGGCAAAACGACAGTAATAATAGCAATAAAGTACTCAATAATATTGCATAGACTATGGGTACCAAGGCGCATGGATACCAGGTGGTCTCGATTTGCAACTCTGAAAACTCGCCTTTTATATATTTGCTAATAATCCTTATTCTAGTTGTCAACATCGACCTCTCATCAATACAAGACTAAAAAGTCAAGCTTGTCTACTCACTCTCGAGAACAATTTTGTACTTTCGGCAGTCCATTTATGTTCCCTAAGGGCCAGAAAATAGCATGAGCTTTTTAAATCCAGTCAGGCAAAGGGCACAGGCACGTCGATGTTGGCAACTGGATTAATAGTGAATGTAAAATTTAATGCTGTCAGAAAATTTCCGAACGTTTTGCTTTGATTTGACATCAGATAATCAAATTAACAGCTGACTGACTATCAGCTGCTGAATTGAGATCACCTGATATGAATTTGCCCTGACGGGTACCTTAAGATGAATTGTTTTCATGGAATATTTTAAAATTTTAACTCTTGACCATAATAATAGTTGTTGTTCCTCCTGAGAGAATTAAGAACTGACGCTTAAAGTCCACATAAAAGATTAAAGGCTTTACAAAATTATTTGCGTAAAAATCCTATTTGTTGTTGGTTAAAGACGTGTAATTGAATTTCGTTGCTCAAGCAAATAAAGTTTTCCTAGAATACACATATTCAATGAAACTTGATTGATTGATTGATTGAAATTGATTGTAAAGTCTAGAAATTTAAATTTCTTAATAAACTCACTTCTCTGGCTTACTTCAAAAATGTTACTGTCGCCCTTCTGGTTATTCGATTTCCTATTATTTTAAACTCTCGCTTGTTCAAACTGTTTCTTTAGCCTCACTTACCATGTTATCATGTTTTCCATCCCTGTTATATATTTTTGAACTCGAAAATGGGCTGCTTGTATTGTTTAACTTAATTATCAGGGACTTGAAATATATTTATTTGCATTTAGTTAATTACAAATTTCAGCTAAATTCTGCTGATTTGCTAAAAGTTTGTATATAAGAATTTTAAAAATAATTCACACACTGCTCTGGCGATATTTCAAGCTGTGACCAAAAAAAAAAAATAAAAATAAATTTTCTCTACAATCATTGAGTGGCTCTTTTTGAAATGTTTATGCATGAATTAACTTGTTTAAATCCACCATAAACTAAACAAAACTTTAATATAAATGTCACAAGCATTTTGACAAACATAATATTCCCTTCAATTTTGCCACCAGTGGAGGTTAAAAAAAAGAAGATTATACTGTCATCTCGGCAAGGCGCCTGCTGCTGCTTTTCAATTTTATTTTTGCGTTCACATTGAAAATAAAGGACGGAACATGCACTTGTTGCTGTTTGTTTATGGGCCATTGATTGTTTTGTTGCTGCTGCCTTCGTTATATGCTGCTGCTGCTTAAGCTACTAGGAGTTTTTATTTTATATTGCTGCCACATACATTATTTTAGTTTGTGTTTGTTTATAACAATAATGTTTCGTTTAATGTGTGGCATGGCATAGTGTGTTAATATAGTTTGTTTTATGCAACATTTCATTTTTTGTTGTTGTTGCATTTTATGTTTGTATTATTGCTATTAAAATTTTACATACAAAACATAAACAACATAATATATTAATTCTTCTTTTGTTTTTTTTTTTGCTCTTCATTTGGTAGAGTATAACAGGTTGAAAATATTCACATACATACATACACATTTGCTAGGAATTGAAAATAAAATGCTTAAAATGGAAGCAGGGCACATTTTAGTATCTTTATATGCATAACTTTGCCTTCTAATGGATGATGAGGCAATTTATGCTGCTTTCCATAGACTTTGTTTATAAAGTTTGACTCATAAAATTTGTTTTTTTTTTGCTATTCCTTATTAGCCGGTGTTTAAAAATAAAGATTTTAAGACAAGAACTGTAGCAGGAACTAATTAAACCATATTAATTGCTGCCACAAATTGCTTAATATTAAAAACATACAGACTATAAAAAATTTTATTTTACTTTCTTTTAATTTTATGAACGTTTTTTCTCGCTAGTTTTTTTCTTCATAATTTTGCTAAGTTAAACATACTTTTATTACGACACATGTTTGTTTCATATACATTTTTCCGTACCTCTAACATCAGTGAAAATATTAAAACGGAAGAGGAAATAATGTGGCTGACTGTGGTGTGTAGCGGGATATTGTTGATACTGCAATACATGGTGATTGAAAATATATTTTAGAAAAGGAAATTTTTGTTTTTGTGTGTTATATGCATTTTTCTTTTCTAGAAAAAGTGCAAAAAATTTTAACTTTTTATTAAGAAAAAATGCAATTAAAGCAAAAATTTGCGTTCGTAAGGAATGATACAATAATTACTAATAAACTTTGCAGTTCAAACACCATTTCATTGCCAGTTTTAAATGAAAAGTAATATTTTTTCTTCAATAAAATATGGTTCCTTTGCTGATGAAACTATGTTCTTTGATGTTTTCTGTTGAATATAGAGGTATTTGAGTTCATAATATATTGATGCCACTGTAGAGTTATAGTTGTATATTAAAATGGTATGAAACTCATCCTTTTCTTCTTATAATAAATTAATATTATTTATATCACGATGTTATATACGCATTTCAATGTTTAACATCATCTTTATTACAATACAAAACTTTTTATTATCCTCTGCATTTAAGTTGTAAATATATTTTAGTTATACATATTTTTTCTTTAGAAAATATTTTTATAAAAAATACATTTGTTAAGGGCACCGAGATGATTATTGCCTTTTGTTTATGGTTGAGAAATAAAAGCTTTTCTGCAGCCCCGTTTAAGGTAATTCAAAACCTTTTGCATTTGTATGGATGTGCCAGTTCCTGTGTGTGCGTGTGTGTGTGTGTGTGTGTGTGTTGCTATTACCATTTTGAATAGACTTAAGTAGATCCATCATTTTTGCTTATCAAGATGTACGCGTTGCTTACGGTAATAAATACTATTTTGGTTCATGTTTTTCTTCTGCTGTTAGTAAATGATTTTTCTAAAGAACAACAGCCATATGAAATTTATTTTATTTATATATATAAAAGTCTTTATTATATGTATGTTATTTATAAACTCTAGCTTAAATTAGAAGAGGAAAAATTTAACTTTTTTTAACCTTATCTGAATGGGTTTGGTTTTCTGTCAGTGTAAGCTTAATGATTATAGAGATGCATCGTTCTTAAAAGTCATGAAAATGACTTGAACATAATTATGGCTTAAGCGGTTTTCATTTAAAAGACTTTTAAATTGTTTCTTTAAGAGTGATTGGTTTATTTAAATAAATCAATCATTTGAAATTTCTTAAGAAATTTTTTCTACATTCAAGTATCTACTGTAGACAGACAAAAAAACTTAACACATATTAGTTGATAATTGTGAAGCTCCAGTATTGCAATTTCAAAGAAATTTACCAATATTACTGGCAAAATTTTTATACTTTTTACTAATCTTCTCTGTCATTTGCCATAGTGCAAACTTTGAACAAATAGTATGTATGTGTATTTGCATAGTTCCACAGTAGTTATCACTGCTGCTGCTGCTATTTGCCACAAGACACTAACATTCTTGTTGCAACCAGCAACATCAATCTTTTGTTTATGCGATTAAACTGATAAGCATTTAAATGAGTAAGCAAGCAGCATTCAAAACAACAACAATATTGCAACAAGGAATCTCCCCACAGTCCACTTATAATAAAAATCTCTGTAGCTACTACACCTACTACTCTAATAACTAGCAAGTATTTTCTATTCATAAACAAATAAATACTTTTAAACGAGAGCAAATTAATTTTAGGTTTCAGTTTCATTTTATTTCAAGTTAAATAAATGTTTTGTATTTGTGTCTGTGCAAAAGTATGTGCTTGTATATTTATGTGTAGGATATAAATTTGTAAATAGTTTAAATAGTCTGTTTAGTTTTATACTCGTATTTCACTACACCCAGTGAATGTTTATTAATAGAAAAAATCTGAAACTTTTGCGGGCGACCAAACGCATCGTCTAAGTTTCCTTCAGACCTTTAGCAGAATATATAAAAATTTTGGAGCTGCCCTTTTCCCCCAATAATAAGTAACCTGGAGACAATCAAATAAGTCTGTCAATCATTGCATGTGTGTGAGTGTCGCAGGCTTCGTAAACACTCACAAAATTTTTTAAATTTTGCCGCAGCTACAAAATTTTCAAATATTGTAAGCGAACAATAAGGAGTCCCGGCAACTTATTCTAAAAAAAGTCCTATTTCTTGTCGACGACTAGTCTTACAATTTTCGGTATGATTTCTTACCGACTACAAAACTTATGCAGAGTTTCTAATAAAAATTTCGAGCGATTTCTGCCAAAAATGTGCTCTGGGTAGCAATGTTTTTCCTTGCATAACTTTCACTTGTACAGAGGCAATACAGACATTGACTGCTTAAATGATAACGAATGAAATAGCAACAATGTCGAGAAAGCTAGAATTTAGAATTGTGTACAAGACAACTGCAAATGAAGGTTTAATTTATTTTTATAGGCTGATTTTTTATATGTCTTTTTTTTTGTATAAAAAGAGGATATTTATTTTTGAATTGAGAAAAATAGCTGTACCGTTCACGTGCATATGCATATTATCAGTTAAAATGCAAAACTGCATAACTAAAAAAAATTCAAAATCTCTTTTTAAATTAATTATTGTGTTTCATATCGAAAAAGATGTCCCTACAGATTTTCAAACAAATGGGCTAACTTGAATCCCTATATCGAGCCATAATCGCAAAAAAAAGATCAAGCGAATTACGATTTTTTTTACCAAAGTCGATGAGTAACGATCGTAGACAATCGATTTTCTTCAAAAAATTAAGTTCGAAAATCATGACGCTTGATTTTCTTTTTAACAATTGTGGTACTTTATAATGAAAACAAAATGTCGGAATCCTTGAAACTGAAGGTTAGTTTAGGTTTAGATTTGACACGTTGCTGAGAAGAGAAACGAAGTTCTTCAGCTCACTTGAGCGCAAATAACAGGTCCTTTTGTATTACCTGGGAATAGGAAAGGAATAATATAACTAGACATGGTGCAGTGAAAGATAGAGAGAATAAGCTTCCCTAATTAATATTGTTATTTTTAAAACTCTTCTATGTGTTTCTTATCAATTTTTACAGCATCTGCGCAGCGACCCTGGTGTTAAGTAGTTGCATTATTTCCACAAGTCAGACAGGCGATTAGTATAGAGAATTTTTATGAAAATCACACAAAGAAATGAGTGCTTTTCATATAAATTTTTTACTCAAATCAATCGTGCGTGTTGTGGACTTTTTGATTTATTTGGTAGTTATTTTACTTCTGCCACGGGCTCGCAAAAGACCGCCAATTGTTTTTAGACAGCGCACTAAGATTTTTGTAGTCAGGTGCACTTGGTCAAATTCAGCAGTCTTCGCAATTCGCGGTTATTTCTTGCTGATCGTTAATTGTTTTGGATGACTTTAATACTTTGGTGCTTTTAATTTCCACATGTCTTATTGTTTGAAAGGGAATCTATTGGGAAAAAAATTTTAGACTGTTATATGCCAGCAAAAAGAGACATTCCAAAGTAGACGATAGAGATGTGCAAAGTGCAACTTCTAATTATTTCTAATGATTTCAATATACTCTTGTCGCTGCTAGAAGTTCTCTCTTTCAATCCAATTCATCATATTTATATAATAAAATCGTACAGTGGTACATTGATAAATTTTCGTGTTGATAATTCTAAGTAATAAACCAAACTGGCCTTATTTCTCAAACAATTCCTGAATAAGTCTACTCGTATATGGCCTCATTACCAATGCGGTGTGGTGCAGTTATGTCCTTTTATATCAATTAGTTTACTTATCACTTTATATCAGTTAGCCGACGAAAATCGGTACATCGTGCTGATAGTGGGATCTAGGCTTAACGCTCTAGTTTCAAATATAAACTGACATTAAATTATAAAACTGCAATTGAAAAAAAAAAATTACCCAGTTGCTATCATGATCGTTATTAATTTTATAATATAAATTTTTCTATTCATATTCAAATATAAGAATAAAGTCCTGTTGCACAGATTCCATACTTCATACTTTCCTGCATACTTGCACGTCTATGTTTACTCTGCAGCTGTTTGAATTCCATAATTTAAATTTTCATTTTCTATAAACGATTCTTTATGAGTATTAAATGTAAATGTTCATTCATTTTGCTTATTCTATTACACTCATCCTTTTCGAGTGTTGGCGTTGTTAAACAGGAATAGGATTGTTAAGTCGTTACGGTTGTAAAATCACACAAATACATGTTATAATTAAAGTCATCACTACAAATGTAATTCTATACAAATACTATCTCTCTCTCTCTCTCTCGCTCTCTTTCGCACACACCAGCAAACATACATAACATAAAGTTATTTACATAGAGCAATATTAATTATAAGAGGATATCCTTGACATCATTTCATTGTTGTTCTAAAGGAAGTTAAGTACATTTGTATTTATTATGTAAATAAAAAATATTATTAAAATAGAAATTTTCTCCTTCTGATATATTAAAGGAAACTACTACAAATGAAAATTAAAGAATTAATTAAAAAGAGGGTCCAGTGAAAAATATTACAGTTAAATATTTGAGGCAAGGGATAATTTGAATTTCAGTATAACAAGTTGTTGGTTAATTTTTTTAAGAAAATTATTTTTAATCAGAAATAATTTTTTAGTCAGGCTTAAGTTCAGTAATTTCAATTCTTGTTGAATGAAATATTTTTATTAATTAATGCGAGTTTCTAAAGAAGAGAAGAAAAATTAAATTAGACTTTATTAGCTGGGGGAAATACCGATATTTTTCTGTGCAGCCAGGCACTTCATCAGCACCCAAGTCTATCTACTCGAGTAGAGATTGTTATTAAGATCGGCTATTTAACGCAAATTTTCAAAATTTCAAAATTATTTTTAAAATATTGTATTTAAATAATTGTATTTCAATTTAATTGAGATTCATATATTTTTTTTATTAATTTCGAATATACCAAGCTGATTTGTATTGTAAAATAATCTTTATTAATAAAAATTCTTTATAAAAAGTGTAGTTCTGCTTATTGCAAACAATTTTCTATAAGAATTTTTTCTGTGTACTCCAGTGTATATATTTGAGTTTTATTACATGTAATATATTTTATATTTAAAGAATAAATGTAAAGGGGAAAAAATTGCTTTAAAATTGCAACAGGCTACTTCTCGTGAACTTTTAATAAATACAAAACGTTCATTAAAAAATATTTTCTCTCCGTGTACAAATCTTATTTTGTCTTGCCAGCATAAATCCCAATTGATTCAGTGCACATGCCATCACATTACAACCCTGTATCTTCACCTAAATGTTCAGTCATAAACAAGCAAAATCTTAAAGACAAAATCCACAAAAATGAATCGAAATGAAAATGTTTTCAAGCGCCTGTACGAAATGAAAGCAAGAAGAAAAATAAAATAAAAAACTAGCCCAAAGGTGCCCAGATGCAAACCAACTGATAAGAACAGGAGCAAAATAAAAAAAAAATAAAATCTTAAATATATTTTTTAAAGTTTATATGAATTTTTACACAGCAATGCAATGACCAACCAAAGCAACAATTACAACAACACAAAAGACAGCATACAACAGCAGCACAAATTTAAGGCAAAACTGTTGTAATAAAAAGGAAACAAAGGCAGCAAAATAAAAATAAAAAAAAAAACGAAAAAAAAGGTTGCAGACAACAAGTGGGGAGCCCTAAATGTAGTGCAACTACTACAAACTGAACAAACTGACAAACAACCAGCAACAACAGACATAAAGTTGTATACAATATTTTGCCACTTGCTGCTTGTTGTAAATGGCCAATAAGTTTTGTAATGTTTCTACAAGGCATGAATAAAGTCAGAAAAATTTAAGACCTAAAAAAATAAATGTTGCAGATTAAAGTTAAGGCGATCGTTGTGTTTGTAGTTGTTGTTGTTGCACTGCTATATGAGTTGAGTTGTTGATGTTGATCGCCGTATAGACGAGACGCCTGCTTGGCTTTTTCGTTCTTTGCTCTGCAAGTGCCTTTTTACTTTTAAATCTTAAAATAAGCGCGTTATCGCTAAGCAACCGCATAAATAATAAGGCTTAAAGAGCAGGTTGACGCCTACAAAAATACAATATTTAAGACAACACAACATCACACAAATAATAGCAACATATTTTTATTGGAGAAACAGGGTTTCGTAACGGTAGCACATAAAGTGCAATGGGTCCAGTTTTTTATTCAATTGATGTTTGAGTATTTCTATTGCTTTTCTGAGCCGATGTGCTGCCGTTTTTTGAATACCGCCAGCTCGTAGGAATCATTTATTTTAGATTGGCCTGCTTGCTGAGAGAACGTACGTTTTTAGTTAACTTGGGTACAAATAATAGGTCTCTTTCTTTTACATGATAGTAGAAAAAGCACAGCTCAGGTACAGCTGGTGAAGTGGCAGATAGATAGACAGAAGATGACCCTTATTAATTTTTTCCTTGTTGCGTTTTGTGATTTTAATATCTTGAGTTTTCAGCGCTTCTGGTGTTAAGTAGGCTCAGTATTTTTTAAGCTTTGCATCTGTTTTATTGGTTAGTTTTCATTGTAGACAATTCATTTCTATTAAAATATCGATGAAGGAGGAAGGAAGGAAGCATATCGTTAATTGAATTGAAAAATCATGTAACTAGACTTTTTTAAATTTTATGGGAGAGAGAAAATCCAAACAAAGCACAAAAATATTTTCAAGCAGTTTCATCTGGAGTGTTGAGTATTAGAGCCGTAGTGTTCCTCTTTTTTTTTAAGCGGATGTGTCCAGTAAAATTTTAAATGTTACGAGAAAGATGATTAGGATCTGACTCGAGTTTTGTTTAGTATTTGCCTGCGTATTTTGCAATTTCTTCAATATAGAGAGAATCCAACGAAGCCAAAACAAAATTTTAAGACTAATGACATCGGCTCCATGGTACATCAAAAATTCAAATTTACATCGTGATTTAAATATGCCACTACTGACTGAAGAAATTGCAAGTGACTAAGTGTCTTTATTTTTGTTTTTTATTCGGCTGAAGTGACTGACGTAAAGTATCTTTATTTTTAATTTGTATAGGTCTGATTTTTATGATAAAGTTTTAACATTACATAGTGGTTTAACATTTCAGCTGACGACATGAGCGATAAAAACCGTAGCCTAATAGAATAATAAACAGAAAAACAAATAAAATTGAACAAAAAGGAAAGAACGAATGTTCGAATAATTTTTATTGGACTGACAACACTAGTAGCAAACTAATGTATGCACTAGAACGAAAATGTGTTCAGGTGCTGCATACGTATACTTAATGTGTGCTAATAGCGCTTTACAGTATATCACGTATACGTATATATACAATACGATATAATTTGTTGAGTGCCCACATAAATATGCTACAAAATAATTGGTTTTGAAATTATTTTATTTACTGTTGACAGCTTGTATACTAATAAATTTGTTTGTAATTATCTGTATTTGTTTTTTAGTTTAGAATTTTAAGATTATTGAAAATAAACGTATAAAAATAAATAAAATTTTTTACATGTGTTTATTAAGTATGTGAATACTTCCAAGAATTTTTTCTTTGTTTGCACTTTCATAAAAGCCTCCGATGTAGATGGCAATATAATATTCTCCAACTAAAAAGGATTATAATATTTTTAATTAAATAGTTGAAAATCAGAATGTAGAAAATTGCAGTATACTTGAAAACTTAATTCGTGACACAAACTAATTCAAGTTTTTCTCTTTTTCAGGCATGCATTTCTGGTAAGTTTGAAATTATGTTATAAATTGCTCTATTTTCGACCACTTATTTTTTTTCTAATTTCTTTAATATGATAACAAAATAATAAATAAAAAATATTTGATGCGAAACTGGGCTTTCTAAAGCAATAGCCCATATTCACAGTCAAAACAAAGTATACTTTCAGAACTGAACACCAGTATCTATCTATCACTATCCGACTGATCACATGAATTGTTATTGTCTTTTAAAAATGTTCATAGACTCCATCATACCAGGGCTGTATTTTCACAAAAATCGAACGATTGTGTAGGATAGTGTATCACGCCCCTTAACATGAATAAGTCAGCTGTACTGAACATTAATAGACTTTGAAGTGATACCAGTTGTTATTAACACTGCTGCTCAATACACCCTGTTGGCAAAATGCTACCCGGAACAGTTACAAAACTTGTAACAAAATACCAACAATTTATGTTTCAAAGATAGTGTTTAATAAGAAAATATAAGAGTTGATTTGACAAAAAAAAAAAAAAAGAAAAAAGGAGCAACAGGTTTTCCTGTCTCAACTCCTAAATCAAAATTAAAATAACGGTGCGAGTAACACTGAAAAGTAAAACTCATGCATATATGTATACATATCTACATACATGCATACTAATATATGTATATATCTGTATATGTACGTACATATGTATGTACGTACATATGTGTGTACATACACATATACACACGCATTTATATTATAAATTGATGTGGTTATGACGATGTTATCAGTTTTATGTTAAATGGATTTTTTTTCTAATATTAAAAAGTATAACTTAATTAATTTTTCTGAAGTTAAAAATTGGAGCAAGTGCAGCTTGATATCAACAACATTATTTCATTTGTTTGTGTTTTTTGTTTTTCTGGAAGAAATATCTTATATCTTAGTATATATATTTTGTTGTTATAAGATACAGTAATCTCCCAGAAATTTGTTTTAGTCTGTAGTAGTAGTGCACCATTTTTGAGGATGACTACTACCCCAAAGACTGAGTCGTAGTCTACGGATAAAAGAAACTATGACAAGTTATATTGTTATCCAAATATTCAACAAGAATGTGGTCTTCTTTTAAGATACGTTCAAGACTTCTGCAAGTTTATACATCAACATAATCTGTCTATATTTCTTCTATTGAAACTATAAAAAAAACCGAGAAGAGTGAGTTTGAGGAAAAAGTGAATAAGCATATGCCACAAGAATATATTATCACCTCTTCTTTGGCAACTTCATCGGAATTCCCAGCCCTTATAAAAATGCTGGCCGGAAATCCGTAGAGGATGACGTGGTAATACTTTTAACGTGGAAAATTTTTCCTGCTGCCGGTAAAATTATGCAGCCATCTCTAAGCAAATTATCTTTCTGTGCGATTAAAAAGGGGGCCAGATAAATAGGAGCTAGTTCTCTCTATCAGAAGCTATAAAATATAGGATTTAGTCTACTCATGTGTAGAGGTGTAGAGCTAAATATGGGCAAACACCTAAAGGTGTGCCTAAATAGCAAGTTTTAATGGAAGAAAAACGCTCAGGTTCAAGAAATTACTTGGAGTCTACTACGTGTGCAAAAATGTTATAGGAAGGAACTCTAGTCTGGATTCTCTCGTCTTGAGGAAGGAAGCCATAGGAATTCCTTTGCTCAGGTGCGAAAGTGTGCATCAATAGACATTGCTGGTGCCTTAGGCTGACTTGGATATTATTTTCTATTTTCTGTCTATCGAGCACTTTATGATGGGAACAGCGGCAAGGAGGAGGTGGCAAAATCGAGTTAAGTAAAGAGAACAAGACGGAAATCCTGAATGAATTTTGTCTGGATGGACTTGCTTCTGGGAGTTAACGTGCTTCAAGGTCGCTAAGGTTGACTTGAGTAGGACAAGCTCATTGGTGATTGGACTTGCTTCTGGGACCCTGAGATAATGAATTTCAAAGTCGCTGAGGTTGACTTGAGTAGAACAAGCTCATTGCTGATACCCAATAGAGACTTTTGAGTCAAATTGAATATATGATGAAGAATATAGGAACGGATACTGGGTCCTACATTAGGGAAAACAATGTTCGTGAATCCTTTAGACTTGAGAAAAGTGAACGGTTTTCTAAATTGAGATGCTAGCTACTATATAGGCCGTGAATTAGTGGTCGAAAACGGTGCTGAAGGCGAGAAAGTTAACCTCTAGGTCTTCAGTCAAGCATCGCTAATAGTTTTGAAGGGGTACATTATAAGGTCGAACCTAGTTAGTGAATGTATGAAGGTACTCAACAAGCTAATGAACAGGTATAGCGTAAGGCTATGCTGGGTTCGAGACCATTGCAATATTGAGGGAAATAATTGCAGATGAATTATTAAGGCTGGGATCAAGATTGTATGAAGCAGTGACAGAAGCGTCAGTGAAACAACCAATTAACCACTATTTCATTGAAGTCAACAATTGGGTTTTATCAAGACTAAATAGATCCTGATTTAGTAGTGAAGATTGCGGGGACTCACGAGGCTTATATCCAAGGCTTGGCTTGTCAAAATCAGAACTATTGTTGATCACAAACAGAAAGTTTCTACGAGTCCTTATAAGAAGCAGTCTATACTGAGTCTTAGATGGAACAATGACAGACGAGTTGATGAAAACGGTGATTTACCACTACGGCAGAGAACTCAGTAAATGCATTTTCGGAGAAACAAACAAGTCTTAGACCTGGAACAATCAGAACTATTATGAACATAAACAGGAGGCTTCTACGGTTGTTTATAGGAGCCTTGACGCGTCATTACACGATTAGAGGAAGGATCAGCAGGTGGACAGCTGGTACACTGGATTTTGTTAGGTTATGCGAGGATGAGAGGGAGCCAGAAACACTCGAACACATTATGTGTCCGAGACTACAAAGCCGCAGATTTGAGTAGCTGAGTAGCGGTTTTCATGGAGGATTAAATGATATCACGCAGTCTAAACTCGAGGATATTAGCGAGTTCGTTATAGGTATCACTTTATTCAATGGCAGTTAGTGTGTACACTAATTTTCATTCTGTCAGGAAAGGAAAGGAAAGTTGGAAAGAATTCAAAGTGGACCTAAAAGTCTCCTCCTGAACTAACATAATCTTTTTCATCAGTTAAGCAGCCAAAGCAATTTATTTATAAACAAAAATCACTTTGAATTCCTTATGAAAGAAATATTCTATATCTTGACAGGGAATGGAAAAAATAGTAAATACAATTCTTATGATTTATTCCAAGCAAACAGCAGTACCTTTCAGCAACCAGAGAGAAGAAAAATATACAAAACAAAAAATTTACTGTAAAACTATACACTCAAATGGAATTTAACTGCTCAAGAATTTTGCTGCTTTAATTTTTAATATCTTTAATTTGTGTTATTTGCTTTAAGCTGTTAATTTAAGACAGACTCAGGCAATTCAGCACTTAAAGTGAAGTAATAAAAAGACCTGTAAAATGATGATAATGCAGCCGTTTGTAAATGCATATGAATAGAAATAATAAAATGAGATATTCTTTGGATATGGTGGTACCAACAAATGAGTGTCAAATGAGAAAGAAAAACAAGAAAATATACACAGAAAAAAGTAGTCACCAATTAATTTGAGTGGAAAAACTTAATTAATATTATCAAATTGAAAATTTAATTAATTTATTAATTGATATTAAAATATTTTAATTGATATTACAAAATTATTCATATTACTTTTTTGTGTGTATATATGTATTTGGTTAAATGACTTTCCCTTATGCCAAAATAAAAGATAAATGGCTGAAAAAAACTATTGTTTTCTCCTTTTTCTTTGATAGTAAATAAAAATTCATTTTCCGGTTTATTTAAATAATAATTGTACTTAAAAGTGATGGTACTTATTTAACTCCTCATGCAACCCTCGCTTGTAGTCACTTTACAAATTTGCTCGGTTTCATTAGTTTTATCTATTCTTCAATATAATTTCTTTTAGTATAATATTTACTGATTTTCTTAAAATTTTTGCGGATTTGTGGCCTAACAAAACTTATTATTGTTTATCAGCAGATTTCAATTAAAAATTTGTTTAATATTTTTTTTTTTGCTTTGCAACACCTTGTTGAGTTAAAAGAATCTATATTTAAATACATTTTCAACGCCATAAATACGCAATTTCGTTTCTGGTTATTAAGTTAAATTTTCCTTTCATATATGCAACAGGAAATGTCATTAAAAAAGAAGTAACAACGAGCGCAATAAACTGACAGCTAGAAGTGGAATCACAGTTTGCTTTTCCTTGGCTGCTGGAATACTGGATTTGCTCAAGCCTATAGTACAATTTTCTTTTAACTTAAAGTTAATGTTAAAAAAACAAATTTAAATTTATATTACTTCTAAGGCGCTGCAACAAGATATGAGTGCGCCTATAAAAGGAAAATAAAAAAATGTAATAAAAAAATATATAAGTGTAAGTGGAAATTAAATTTGGTTATTAACTGAGGCTTTAACGGAAAAAAGCCTCAAACGTTACGACAAATGCAAAAGTGAAGGCATATGAGAGCAGAGCAGAAATGTATTGCATGCAATTTCGCGAACAATGAGTCTTGGGAATTAAATTTAAATGCAGAAAAGGTGTTTTAGATATAATAAGAAAATTGTTAAACTGATATCATTGCATGTTGGTAACGTGTGAGAACATGAAATAAAAATATAGTTAAACTTTAGTTTTATAATTATATTTATTTTAATTATAATTATTTTTATTATGCTGAGCAACAAAAATAAGCTCTTTCAAAAAAAAACAACACGGTTTTAATAACTCTTTGGGGCGGAAAAGAGAAAAAATATATAAAATTGTACTTGGATCTTATTGTAATAAACTCAGCAAAGTGCGATTTTTGGCGATTTTTTTTACTATTGACGGTTTTTGTAGTCTCTGGCTTTTTTTTCGTTTTGGCGATTTTTTTCGGTGCTTTTCGATTTTTATCTTTACAACACAAATTTTCAATTTTAGCGGTTTTTTGTTTTAGGCGCTTGTTTCATTTTGGCGCATTTTTCGGTTTTTAGCAATTTTTTTGGTATTAACGATTTTTTCCGCTTTAAACGAATTTTTTTTAGTTTTTTTTACAAAACATATTTTTAGTTTTAGCGCTTTTTTCGTTTTGACGATTTTTGACGATTTTTTTTAGTTTATTTGGCGACCTTTTTACTTTTGGTGATTGTTTTGCATTTAAGCGATTTATTTTATTAATGCTGATGTATTTCATTTAAGCGAGTTTTTTAATTTTGGCGATTTCTTAAGTATTGGCTTTTTAGTTTGGCGTTTTGTTTTTTGTTTTAGCATATTTTTGGTTTTTGCGATTTTTTTTTGTTTTTTGTAATACTTATTTTAATTTTAGCGATTTATGTTTTTTGCGGTTTTTAATTTTGGCGCTTAAATTGGGTTTAGTAAATTTTTCCGGTTTTTGGCAATTTCTTTTTAATTTTTGGGCGACTTTTTACTTTTGGTGATTGCTTTGCATTTCAGCGATTTATTTTGCTTCTGCTGATATTTTTCCATTTAAGCTATTTTTTAGTTTTGGAGATTTTTTAAGTATATACGCTATTTTATTCTGGATGTTTGTTTTTCGCTTCGGCGTTTTTTTTCGGTTATTGGCGATTTTTCCTTTGTTGTTTAACAATACATATTTTTACTTTTATCAATTTTTTAGTTATGGCTTATTTTTATTTTGGCGATTTTTTCGGTTCTTGGCGATTTTTTTTTAAATTTGTTGGCGACCTTTATGCTTTTACTTTTGGTGATATTTTTTATTTAAGCGATTTTTTCATTTTGGTGATTTTTCGTTTCGGCATTTTTTATTTTTCGGATTTTTTAGCTTTAGCGTTTTTGGAAAGTTCCAGATTTTGCCTGTTACGGTTTCGAAAATACAGCAACTTGTGAAATTTATGTAGTCAAAACTAAATTAACTGATAGAATAACCTTTAATTTTGATTAAAATTTAATTTCAGTTGTAACTTTGACAATTTCGGATGTCTGTATAGAATTGTTTCAATATTTTTCGTTGCTCGCTTTAGAACACCCTATAATTTTTAACTGTCATATATTTGTTTTTATATTAACATATTTTCTGAAAAATTGAGGTCCGATTCGCGAGAAAACAGCCTGTGACAGACAGACAGAAAAACAGATGGACGGTCATCGTTGCGAAAACAATAGAGTTCCTTTTCAACTTTGGTGTACGGAAAAAGTTGAAGTTCCAGGTCTAGCTCTTAGTTTTATAATAATTTCTTCACCCTGTCATAAAAAATGCTATAAAAAATATTCTTAAAATATTTTATAAATATATTCGCCATAAGGTTCTACTCCTAGTCTCCAAATACACCAAAGCTCGAAACTAAACTTTCAAAAGCTTACAACTGTAACTGTTGTTTTCTATATCTACAGCAAATTGACCTTGACCTTGACCGTTTTGTTGAGCTGCAAAATAGTGAAACTTAAAAGCCTTGAACAGTACGCAACATGCATAAATTCCCATATGCAAATTTCATTACATACATAATATATTATTGCAAACTTTACTGATGTAAATGAAGCAATTTTCATGTAAAATTAAGCCGAGAAACAAAAATAGTAGAAAAAAAGGTAAAAATTTCTTATATGGACAATCAAATGTCACACTTCATTTGCCAATACATGCAAATATGAGGACGAAAACTGCTTAAAGCCAAACGCACTGCAGTGCTCAGTGCTCTGAAACCGAGCAACAGCAGCTACAACAACTTAATTAACAAAACCGTATAAGAAATGAAGAAACAGAGATAAATTCTTAACAACATATTGTGTTGTGCTGCAGATGAAGCAAAAAAGAAGACAAACCTAACAATTCCTTGACAAACTACTGAAAAACCAAAAATAAGACAAACGCAAACAAACAAAAAACAACATTAAATGAACATGGATGCGTTTCTGCAACAACAACAACAACAACACCAAGAAATACATTAACAAAAATCAAGCACTTTCAAAAGCAAACGAAGATGAAGTAACATTGAAAATCAAAACGTGCCGAAAATATCACTTAATTAACATTTTTACGCTTGAAGCTTAAAAGGTAATTAACGCGTTCACTTAATGCAAACACTATTGAACATTCTAGTAATTGGACAACATGCTGTCGTCCGTCGTCGTCCAGTAGTATCCTTCGACAATACTGCCAACCAAACAGGCAGGCATGCATGTACGAACGAACAATAGCTGAAAGGCATGAAAAGGGAAGTGTAGTAGAGGACGTTTACAAAAAAAAAAATTAAAATAAAAATAAAAAAAAACTTAAAATATCCATGAACTTAAGAAAAAAGCCACACACTTTGGTGTATCCTGGCAAATGAAGCCGATTTTTTTTTTTTTGCTTTTTGACTACCAATGCCAATGGCTGCCTTACTATTTAAAAGTGCCACATTCTGATGGTTTGCTTAAATTGTTGTTTGGGTTTTGTTTTTTTTTTAAATCTTTCGTTTAGACCCAAAATCAATGTGCAATTCAATGTGCCATGTTTTGTTTTGTTACCTTTTTGGGTGGCCTTGTTGTGAAATGACAAAAAAAAAAATTAAAGCCAACTGTCGTTTTAGCTAAAAGACAAACAACATTTTCCAATCACCAAATAAAACATGTTACTGCGAAAATAATGCTGCTGCTGTTGCCTGCCTTGACTCTCTTTTTCTACTGGGATTTTTCTTTTCACTGTGTACAGACTACCAAAACTCATTACCATACCTTGGAATACAATTTACGCATTGATGACTTAACAAAAAGTGTACATACTTTTAAATGTCTTGTGAGGACTTCAACGAATTGGCTAAGGGCTCTACTGAGGTTCTCATATAAAAGTTTATTATAGTTTTTAATTTATGTTCAAAGGTCTAGAATTTATGGAATTATAATTCCTAGATAATTTTGCCAAACTAATAAACTTAGACCAATAGCGATAGTGTTTTTCTAAGTGCACTAGAGTACCCTTAACAAGGATATTTTAGGCAAGATATACTTGTTTTTGAACAGGCAGCATCCTTGGTATTAATTGCTGAAGCCGGGCCAAGTAGAGTTCAAAATCTTAAAAAAACTCTTTCCTGACTAAAAATTAAAATATGTATATGTTTACTTTCACAAAGAAGAAAAGAAGATGGTCTAAAATTACCAAAGGCTGGTACCAACTTGACAACTTTCTCAGATCTACCTATAATGGGCTCTGGCTGCGTTCAAATAAGTCATTAGACGTGTATATCGTTAGCTCACTACAGAAACGTCCTAAATCATTATTTTATTTAAAAACGAGATTTATGCATTTTTCGATACATTAGATATTCTTCTACCGAAATACACAAAAAACCCGATTTAAAAAAAAAATTAGTTTGGGCCGTTTTTT
This sequence comes from Nowickia ferox, assembly GCA_936439885.1. Classification (NCBI taxonomy): domain Eukaryota; kingdom Metazoa; phylum Arthropoda; class Insecta; order Diptera; family Tachinidae; genus Nowickia; species Nowickia ferox. Next base: position 7,426,207 of record OW387027.1, on the reverse strand, counting down.
CTTAAGGTAAGGATTTTTTTAGTGGCTTTTAATAGATGCTGTTCCGGAGACGTACAAACAAAATCGCATTCAAATATTAAGTTTGCTATGTACGCCCTGCAAAAACGTTGATTTTGCAATAAGCTTACAAAGTAATGAGTGGTGCTTATTTATGTAATTCTTTCGTTTATATATGTATGTATAATAATGACTTCCTCGATATATTTCTTATTGAAAGCACTGATCTTACTTTTATTGATTGTGAAAATTTACTTTGAAACAAAAAAAGATTCGTAATTTAATTTTCAATAAATTAACTTTAATTGTACGTTCCACTGTTCATAATTTTCTCTAAAAAATTTAAGTATTTGTAAACCGCGCACTTCGCCATGAAGTCACAAGACAAAAGGGCTTTTTTTCTTCAATCAGAATTGCAGACTATCAAACAATCAAATAAAAACTTTTTGGCTTTGCACGCATAAATCTATGTGATTGATCAGTTTATTTGATAGTCTGCAGGGCACTTAGAACAAGATATTGTCACAACAAGAACGAAGTCATCAAGCCTGTCAAATGTTATTAAATGAAGCATAAAATGTTCTCTATTCTATAGCAAAACTAATACCTCGTTTTAAAAATATAAAAAAAAGTTTTCTGAAAATCCACTGATACACCGAGAAAAAAACCGATCTGAACACTATTATAAAAAATGTTGTCAAATTCAATGTTTTTCAACCACATATTTTCCTCTGTATAGAAAGTGACTCACAAAAAAAGAGAAATACCACGATAAATAGATAAAAAAAATGTTCTTATTAACTTGTTTTTTGAGTCGTTATATTTTGTTTTATTTATTTTTTAAATCTTTAGTAAATATGTAAAATTTTAAGGGGCGCTTTAACTATAATCAAAGTCCTTGCTCAATTTTGCAATTTTTAAAATGGTGTCACTTTTTGATGTCTAGTTGTGTGTTAAGTTTTATAAAAATTAAGGTTTATTATAAACACGTGAAATATAATTTTAAATTTCAATGGGCATGGCATAGCCCGCTTTCTCTTTGCACAAGATTATGTTATTGCAGAATTTGGGTTGCGAGCCAAGTAGCGCCACAGTACTTTGAGTAAAAGCAGAATTTTCAATTGCACAGAAAAAAATATGCCTGCAAAATAAACAACTTTAACTGCAAATAAAACCAAAAATCAATTAAAAATTGATTTAAGTCAATTAAAGTTTTGTTTAAAAATTTAATTAATTTCAAAGTTTAATTGACTCAATTACATTTTTAATTGATTTTAAATTTTATTTTCAATTAAATTTATTTATTACCGGAATATTTTTTTCTGTGTCGTAACCTTTTATGTGCTTACCCCTGTGCACTAATTTTAGCTTTTTAGTATTCATGTATATTTGCCATCACTAAATTCCTTATTAATTTTTCTAATGCCAGTTTTTTGTAGGGTGTGGAAATGCAGTGCAAAATATTGGTAGCAAATAAATTTCAGAATGACGAGAGAAAAAAATACAAATAATTTTGCATTCTTGAAAGAAAACAATTTATGCGACACCATAGTTTAAGACTAGAGAGGTATGGAGCCAAAAAAAATTTACTAAACTTATACAGAAATGCCACATTCAGGCTTACTTTTTTATACTTCAGTTTAATATATGACTGCGAGAATAAAGTAGTCACACATGTGGGTTAAAAGAGAGAGAGAGAGGGAGGGAGGACAAGCAGCACAAGAGGCTTTTAAATGTAATTTAATTAATTTATTCACATTATTCAATGAAGCGCAATTCTGAATGCGTAATTACCAAATGTATAAAATAGCAGCAGATGCAACAACAGCAGCAACAACAAAAGCAGTGTATATATTTTAGCGCGCTGACTGTCTGCTTGTCTGTCCTTTGATTTTGCTACTTGCTGCACTAAAGCATTTGCGCTGTTGCATTCATTAAATGTAGCATCATTTTGGTATTGGAATTCTTGTCCTTTCATGCTTGCAACGGGCGATTTGGCCGGCGTGTGTGTGCCTGCTAACAAAAAATGCGAATAAAATGTTCGTATGTTCACCTCTTTAAGCACGCGAGCATTTAAAATAATAAAAGCTCACACATTAACTTCTTTTCTTCTTATTGTTATTCCCCTTAGTATTTTTTATGGTGTGTAGTATGTTAAAGAGACACACAAGACGCAACACTGTTTGTTTTTGCTTTTGGAAGATATTTGTTGTTAAAAATATTTTTAATTGAATTGAATGAGCGCACATACATACGAGTACATACAACAAATAAAAAACAAAATTGTTTGGAAATTATTTAATGCATAAAAAGAAATCGTTAAACCCAAAACATTCATTGCAGTTTGAGTTTTTGTATTTGTTTGGCTGGCTTGTTTTAACGTTTTATCAATTGTTTAATTTGAACATTAAAAGCTAATAACTGTTTCTCTGGGAAAGGCGATAAGATAATGTTGTTCGTTAACAATGTCGCCATGAGGGAGAGAGAAAATGGAAAAACGAAAGAATGCAATGCTCAAATGCCATAAATTTGAAAAGAAGTTTAAAGAATATTTATTGAACGCTATAAGAATACATATTTTCCATATATAGAGATTGCTGGAAGTTTTTCCGATGCGTCAAATATTGACTTAAAAAAGTTTAATCAAGAACAAAATTTTATTTGCATTAAAAGATTAGAATTTTCAATACAACTTTCAAAATTTAAACAAGGCCACAATAAACAACGAGAAAAGACCGTTATACACTATCCTACACAATCGCACGATTTACTAAAAAATACAACCCTGGTATGCTGAAGTCTATGAAAATGCTCAAAAGACAATAACAATTCAACAGATCAAACTTGTATTTTTTTAACGAATCTTGCGATGGCCTTAAGTGAGTGATAATTAGTTTTCTTCATTCATCACTATCAAGATAAATATTGGAGTTCGTCAGGACTACTCCGCCATCTACATATACGTTCACAAGCCTAAGAGAGTTAGCTAAAATCACAAAGGTTATTTTTTAAATTGTTATTAAATATAAATAAAATCACTAGTCACGCGTGACACACACGTGACTAATGCGTGACTCATACGTGACTAATCGTGACTGATGCGTAACAAATTATGACAGTTGTACATTTCTAATAAAAGCACATAAAACAATAACAAAAACCACGCCTATAACAACAACAACAAAAACACGTGAGGCAGCATAAATTTTTCTAACATAAAGCTTTGAAATAAAATTTAAATCTCGGCCTAATTAAGTCCAATTTTAACCTGATAAAATCCATATTTTTTGTGCACTTCCAATCAAAACGTTAAACCGAAAAGCACTTTCCCAAATAATCTTGGTAGCAAATTCTAGCAAAACATTCGTATAAATTCCTGAGCTTGATGGTTTCATGGTTATATTTATTACTTTTTTAAAATTACTTAAGGTAAATAGGATTTCATTACGCAAAGTTTTTAGCGTTTTTCTGCTTATTTTTTCAGTTTTCTCTCACAATATTCAACTTTAACGCGTCATTATAAAAGCAACGTTTCCTATTTAACATTTTTTTTTTTTGCCTAGTGATGTACGATTTTATGCTCTTTAAGCGAGAACTTTTAGTTTTCACTATTCACTTCGTAGTACTTCGTTTTTTTAAATTAATTTGTGAAATGTCGGCCTTGGGCCCCTGTGTGCATCGTCAGGGCGGTTAGTTTTGGGACCAATCGTATATGCAGTCTGTTGTCCACGCCGATAAGATAGAGGCGATTGAGTTCTAGCAAAACAACATAAGACACGTTTTCACGGTCATGCGGCCTCCATGCTGCAATAAAACTAATTGAAAATCAAAATTGCCGATTTCGATTCCTCCAAATTAGCCGAAGTGCCCAAAAGCCATATGTAATATTACAAAAAAAATGCTATAGAAATGTTTTTCAAAGAGAGCCAAGTTCATTACCATTATTTAAAGCTCTATACTTCTATAAAATAAAAAAAAACTAAACATTATAGTTCAAATAGTTCTACTACCGCCCTCGTACAAAATACTTTTCAATCAATATAAGAAAAAAAGCTTTATGCTTGCTCTGTCAAGCCGTGTTATACCCCAAACAATAATTGCTGCTCATTATTATTTTAAGGTCAGTTGACAAACAGTAATAACAATAGACAAAAGAGCAAACACAAAAAATAAGAAATACAATAGAAACAGAAATAGCAACAGCAATCAAAACACTTTTAGCCTGCTTGTAATGTTCAACTAATCGCTTTAAAAGCAGAAAATAGAGAAATGCAGCACTTTACTTTTTGCCTCCACACACAGCTCACATGTGGCCACATGTGTCAGCTCAATTATAAAAATTACGTTAAAAAAAGCTTGAAAAAAAACACAAAACAATATTGGAAACTGAAAAAAAGTCTGCATAGAAAATGTAAAGAAAAGCTTTAGAGAAAAAAAATAAACAGCGAGTGATTACAACATGTTTTCTTGGGATTATAAGTGACACTTAAAACGTGATTTGTTGATTCTTTTTTGTTTTGGTTTTTGGTGTCTCCTTCTAATATGAACTTTCCAAACACTTTACAACAAACATAAATTGTTTTTGTTGCTGTTGCCGTTGTTGTAAATACATGTGAACAATTGCTAAAGTGCAGGTAATTGAATGAAATCAACTTTTAACCAACACACTCGATAACAATGATGAATTTTCGATCTGTGAATGCTGTGTGACACAGTATTACATCAAAATATACTTTAGGGAATAGATATCCAACTATCTTTGGGCAGTCCAAAGACAGTATCAGATATGATATGTGAAAGATAAATAAAAAGGAAAAGAAAAAGAAAACGGAAAAGCGTACAGAAAGTGACTTGGGACACTAAAGGCGCTACTATATTCATGTCAGCTGACAGAGTGCATTAAAACAAAAGTGGTCAAATTGACTTTTAGTTCTAAGTAATTTTTCTTTTATTGGCTGTAACAAAAAAGTTCTCTAAATTATGTCCGAGCAGAAAAAATTGTTGACATTTAAGTAGAGCGTGAGGTGCAGCTAAAAGTTCCTTAGAATGGGTTCAAACAAAGCAAAATAATTTTAGTTTATTGGCGAGAGAGGAAAATAAAATGGCTCGTCTCTTTATTATCTTTTGCTCTTTTTGCCATAAATTCAAAAATTGCTAAGCAAAAATTGGTGTTTGTGATAGACTAAGCTCGAAGGACTATGAAAACGCATCCATTTAAAAATTTTACATGTACTTCGATTTTTCAAAGTTTGTAGACTTTTGACTTTCCAAATAATTTGCACTATAGAGAGAGGGAGATAGAGAGAGATATATAGAGAGAGATAGATAAAAAGATAGATAGAGAGAGATAGATAGAGAGATAGATAGGGAGATATATAGAGAGATAGATAGAGAGATCAAACCATTTAAGCTGAGAAAATATATAAATATGAAAGAGGAAAAAATAAGCTTTTTCTAATTGACGGAAAGTAGATTTTGGTAACAAAGATAATTCTTTTTTTAAGTTTGTTGTCCAACTTCAACAATTTCTTTTATATAATAGATATATTGCTGCAATTACTAAATTCAAAAAATCAGATAATATTTTTACTAAAATAAGACCTAACACAAAATTTGTAAAACTAAATACCAAAATTGGTAAAAATTTTAGTAGAATGAAAAACACAGTTTTTAATTAAAACCATTTATCAGAACAAACAAAGTAAATAATGAATTTAAAAATGAGTTTCAAATAAAAATTTAGTGTATTTTTTCTGTGTAAAATCACCCATTATTTCCCTATAGAAATTCATATGAAAGCCCCATTAAACACAACTTAGTTCGAAGGACCATATACTTGAAAACATAGAAAAGTAGCAGAACACAATGCTCGGTAATACTTAAAACTTTGCCAGCATTCACTTAATCATCTTACAAAAGCTTGAATCTTATAAACAAAATAAAGTATACAAGAATCAAATCGAATCGGATTATCTTGCCAAATATTTTGGGTCATATAGTGCAAATTATTGGTGACGACTTTGAGCACAAGTCCTATTTACATTAGCTTTTGAGTAACAAAATTGTTTTGTCTTATTTTAAAAAAAAAGTATGTAAAATAATTTGCTTTTAATTGCAAAGCAAACACACCTTTACTGTAAGTCTGGAAACCATTAAAATTTGCTTACATATAAATAAAAAAATTGCATTCTTTATTTATTTTATTTCTTATTTTTTGTTCTTAGTTTTAGTGTTTGCGGATTTCCTGCATTGTATAGATCTTTTTTGTGCTGTTGGTTTTAAGTAAATGAGCTGAAGAAAAAAAATATATATATTATCAGTTTTAAAGTAACACACCTTCATTTATCATTCGCTTAGATATCGAAAGTGATAAAAATCGCATGAGAAACTCTTACACTTTGTCTTTGGTTGGTTGGATTATTCAACGCTAGTGTTAAAAGATCTTCTGTGTTCTGGTTTTTGTATGTTTTTCAGTTAAAAAAAAAACCAAAAATTTTTGTTAAATAAAAACAAACAAATGAATTTCCCAATAAACTTAAGCCAAAGTCAAGTTAACCTTAAAACAATACACAGCAACAACAAGAAATGATTTGTATATTGCTCAAGAACGTTCCTGTTTGTATCACTTTTTTTATTTCGATTATTTTGGCGATTTTGTTTGGTACCAAAAGCCACATAGAGAAAAAGGAACAAGCGGCTTTTTTGAGCTTTTAGGCTTTAAATGATAAAAAAGTTTTAGAGAACGATACCGTATGCAAAAAAAATATATATAAAATATCGCAAATGCGACTTTAACTCGCACACGAAGGGTTCCGTATGGCGCTTGTTTCTTGTTGGCGATTTTTTCAGTTTGTGGCGATTTTTTTTTGTTTTTTGCAATAGATTAGATTTCACATTTTTGTTTTAGTTTTGCCGCTTTTTCCTAATTGCGATTTTTTCGGTGTTAGGCGATTTTTTGAATATTGAGGTTTTTTTAGTTTTGGCGTTTTTTTTAATTTTTTTTTGCAATGCATATTTTCTGTTTTTCGTTTTGAAAATTTATTTCGGTTTGTGGCATTTTTTTCGGTTTTAACGATTTTTTTCTTGTTTTTTTATTTTCTGCGAATTTTTTGTTTTTGGCGTTGGCGTTTTTTTCGTTTTGCAGATTTTTTTCGGTGTTTGGCGATTTTTGTTAATATTTACGCTTTTTTTAGTTTTGTCGTTTTTTTTTTTTAATTAATATTTTTTGTTTTAACGATTTTTTTTAGTTTTGGCGATTGTTTTTTCGTTTTGGAAATTTATTTCGGTTATTGGCATTTTATTCGGTTTGTAACGATTTTTTCTGTTGTCTTTTATTTTCTGCGATTTTTTTAGTATTGACGTTATTTTCGTTTTGGCGAATTTTTTCGTTTTGCATATTTTGTTGTTGTATATATTCTGTGAAAATTTGAGGTCTGCAGATTTTACGTTTTTCGAGAAAACAAGCGGTGACAGACAGACAGACGGACATTGCAGCGATAACAGTAGGGTTTTCCTTTTCACCTTTAGAAACCCAAATAAATTGTGCCAATATTTAAAAACAAATATTATTTTTCCTTACACACAAAAAATGCTTATTTGTTTATTTAGCCTTAATTGTACTTCCTTTACCACTCATCTGCAATTTTCGCCCGCAGCTGTAAGTTAGCCATTCCCCCACACAACAACATTTTCTACTTTACGCAAAATATTCTGCCTTACACTGCTTTAAGCTTGAAAGCCCCATGGAGAATACCCTTATAAATATACAAACAGGCATAACAGTGCAACACATATAGAATAATGTTGCATGCCTGGCAGCTATCTGCCTGCAAAAGCTAAAAGTCTATGTTAACTTTGATAAATCGTTGCTCTGAAGTGCGATAACGTCTACGAGAACCAAAATAAAAAATGTGTAAGAAAACTTACAAAAATAAGGAATTAAATAGGGAAAATCTATACTTTAACGCATCGCCATAAAGAAATATGTATGTGTGCATTATTTAGAACGCATCGAAAAGTGATTGCATCGCATCGCTCTTGCATCTTAAGAAGGCCACTGCACTTCAGCTACTTACGAGCACTACTTACTGCTGCTGCTGCTGCTGCAGCACCTCAGCAAGCCAGTAAGACTAAAAGAGTGTAAGTGTTAAATAAACTGGAAACACCACGCAACTGAACCCCAAGCTGGCTGAATGGCTGAACGGGCGGACGACTTGACTTGGCTAAATGCTTTTAGTTGGTTGAAGGGGCCAACGAGATGACCATTGGAGTTTGCGTGAAATAGGTTGAGTGAGGTTGCTGTTTAAGTTGCGATGGTGTTGTTGTTTAATCCTAGTTTTCCTCTCTTCGTTTTTATTTTTTCTTGCATTAAGTAGATGTGTGCTGCTGATTGTCTAAACTGATATGCAACATTGCAATAACATAACTTTATTGTAACCAGTAGTTGCTGGCAATTGTTTTTTATTTTTGGTTTTTTAGTCGTTGAAACTGTAGTGCGACGAGTTGAGTTGTTGTGTTGTATTGTGCATTTAGTTGTGGCTGTTGTTATAGATGAGATTACATCCCTTAGACGGGCCGTAATGATATCTGCGTGTCTATCTTTTAGCGCAAAAGCTCAAAAAGCAATTTTTGTTCACTTGTATTACACTTTCTTCCCTTTATACCTTTTTTTTTAAGCGACTATTTTTTGTATTTATTTATTGCAGTTGTTGTGCCCTACATTTTAAAAGAGCATGTATACTAAGCTGTGATAACTTAGAACTATTCGAAATTAATTACTTAATTAAAGGTGACTTTAAAAAACAAGTAGACGGTATTAAATCCTTCGTTAGGTAGAATCCTTAATAGTTTGTGTATGGAGTTAATATGCCTAAGGTGTTCCACGGCATACACAAAAAAAAAAAAAAATTCCAATGTAAAATCAACATAGAAAAATTTTGTTTGCAGTTCATATTAATTTATTTCAAAGAAATAACATGTTGTTAAAGTGTTTTGGTGTTTATTTGCTTTGTTCATTGCTGCAATACACTCTGGTGCTTAGTTGTTTGACTGGTTTTTGTTTTGTTTTTGTTCATTTTTTTGTTCGTAAATAGCCCGATAAACTTCGCATTATATAGCGAAAGCTTCTTGGCGCTGGCTAGTAGGCTGTGCCGCCCGAGTCTTGTAGTAGGGAGGTTGCAGTTTCGAATCCTGGAGACAAATCAAAGAAGCCTCGTAGTTTGTGCTTTTTCAACTATAACTTTCATTCAAATAAATTTTATGTTGAATGATCAATAAAATAATGTTGCATATTTAAGCTTGTTGTAGCTGCAGCGGTAAGCGCGTTCACTACCATCTTGGCCGGGGAAGCCAGCACACATACATTTTCCTGATGCTTGTGCCAATACACTCAATGACGACGTAAGTTAAATAATGAATAAATGACTTAATGTAAATTTGTGTTGCTTTAACTTAAAATAACTTTGATTCAACATGATTCTTCATTTTAATTTAACAAAAAGGTAGTGTTAAATCAACATGAAATCAAGTTATTTAAAAATTAGAAATTTTCTTTGTTAAATTAACATGAAACGCACATGAAGCAAAATCATTGCCGAAAAAGGTTAAACTAATCTTGTTAACGTAGATTTTAAGTTGAAAATTCTGTGTGTACTATACTCGTATCTCTGATTTTGGGATCGTTTACCTTGCAAATTTTGCAACTGCTCTTAAGGAAATCGCTTGTACAAGTCGTTATTTCTTGATCCAAGTGAAAGATGCTTAAGGAGTCGGTAAGACTCGAAATTGAAACATCGTTGAAAGCCACTTTTATAAATTTATTTTATAAATTCACATATTTTTTAATATGAAAACTGAAAAGTTTCAGTAGAGAACTCAGAGTCGACCTCTTCTACTTGTTTTAATTTGAATTTTTATTTTTTATTTTATATTTTATTTTAATTTTTTTCCCAGCTTCGGTGTTTCATATCAGCACTACGATGGTGGCGTTGCTGGTGCTGTTAACCGGTGATGGTGAGCTAGTGTTACTGGCTGGTGTCTTATCTAGCGCCTTGGCCTTGTAATGTTGTTTATTTTGTGCAAATATTGCGTTAATTAAAATATTTTTTGTTGCGCCTTTTTTGCTCCATTCTCTTGCGTTTAGTGATAATATATGTATACTCGTATTTTCATATCTGCTGTTTGTGATTTTTTCCCTTTCAAGTTTAAGTTTACTTACATGAATTAAGCAAGAACAAGTGTTTTTTTCTGCGTCTTCTTGCAACGATATAAGCTGAGGTTGTGCTAACAAAATAAATGGCTTGAATGAGCAGCATAGATCATCAGCAGGTGGTAGAAGTTTATAGATACCCTACAAGAACTTTATATATAATAGATAAATTAAAGAAATAATTTCAAGACAGTATAAGATTTAAGATTGAAGCAGGCACTATAAAATAATCAGCCACAAAATTTCCTTTAATTTCATCAGGTAAGAGGGAAGTTCACACGCATTCTAACTTTAATAGATATTTCTTTCAATTTGCCTTAAGCTTTTGCTTTAAACAAAAATCACCTTGCCACTTTCTTGTAGCGTGTACTTTTAGAAAATTCAAATCATCAGATTAGATTTTATGTGTAATTTTATATATATTTTCTTCCACCATTAAAGTCATGTTTAAGGAATTTCTTAAATATTACCACGCAACATTACTAGACTTTAAAGAATTCTTTCGTTGTTTTTTGCTTAAGCATAAAAACTCCATAAAATTATTGTTCAGTACAAGAATGCAAGTGAAAACAAGCAAAAAAAAAACAATATTTTCTTAAAACTAATGAATGTTTATGTTCCAAGATAATATTAGAATGTTTGCTTGAGTATACAAAACTTGCTAAGATCCTTATGATAAAAATCTCTTCATAAAAAGACTTGTGTATCTTTAAGCAGGATAAGAGAAATTATTGCTCAAAATAATAAACAAACAACAGCTAAGTATAATTAAAATGAAGATAGCAACAAAACTGTGTATTGAATAGCGAAAAAAAAATGAATAAAAAAACGCAATAAAATATTTATTCTAATTGGAAATCAGGCAGTGATATTTTACATTAGCTGATGTAATAAAACAGATGCGAAATAAATCTTTTTATGAAATTGTTCAAGAAAGAAACTGTAGGCTATGGCCATGTGTCTATTAGTGGCAATAAATACTTGCGTACAGCTCCTTGTGTTTCTCAGAGATACGAAATTACTTAAACCACTTGACTTGCAAGATGAAGTAGAAATTATCTTTTCTTTTGCACCACAGACTTTAGTTTTGCCGTATATATTTTTTTCTCTCTAGTGTTTGGTCTAATTTGTTTCACAACATCAAAGAAACAATTTATGACTTTTTTTATGAAATAATTTTTGCTTTTAATTTAAGCACAAAAAAATATGTACATATAAAGGGTCTTTCAAGCAGAGCTTTCATCTTCATATTAAAAAATAAACAAAATCATGACATGTTTATTTAATTGTAAAGAAAAGGGTTCTGCCCTTAATAATGGAAAACAATTTCAGCCATATGGCCATAGGATATTCCCAAATCGCTTCACGATTTCCATATTTAATTTCTTGAAACGAGAAGGTGTTCATAACGCACCTCGACTCTTTCGAGAATCAATTCATATCTCCACAACTGCAATAGTGAGGATCACTAAATTTTACATGGATAACTGATTGAAAAATTGCATATTCTAGCAGAATCTTAAGGGTATAAGAAAGGTATATAAGGGTAGTCAAAGTATATTTATACTCAGGATATGGATGTTTTAATCTGGCGAAAAAGATATGCGCATGATACTCGGGATATATATTCACTATTTGCCACCATATAAATACATAGATTTGTGTAAATAAAATGGAATAGAAAATGTATGGGTTTGTGAGTTGCTTTTAGAAAATATGTTTTATGTGTGTACAAATAAAATAGCCCTGTATATACGCATATGTGGCCGATTATTATTTAGAGTATTTTCATACTGATGAGCATGATTGCAGCTTAATACAGTCTATAAATTTTAGTTGTTGTCTTTTATGTTGCATAATTTGCAATGTGTGTATAAACGATACTTTTGTCATTGAAATTAAAATGTCGTATTGGAACACCCTGTAGTTTACTTTAATAAATTATTTTGGACTGTCGAGAGAAAATGGGCATATGCATGAATAGTAACAGAGTGGTGGAAATTTAATTAATCAAACATTTGAAGCAAACCAAAGTTCTTTATTTTAAATTTTATTCTTTGAAGGAGTTTTTTCATTTTAATTTCTTTCGCAATGTATTAATAATATGCAAATTAATATCGCTTGTTTGTGGCAAATTCCTTAGCACAATTTTTTTTCCGAAAACAGCCATAATATACTTTAATTATCATTCAAATTCTAGGGATGTTACGTTCCTGACTCAAAACTATCTTTTTAAATGCCTAGACAAAATAAAATTTTTTGAAATAAATTAAAATCTCTCGTTTTCCCTCTTTGAGGCCTCACCTTCCTTCCATGCATTCAACGTAAAATTAATAAACACATTAACAGTAAAACATTCATAAATAGCACAATTTGTTCCCTTTAAGTAACTGACTGTCTGTTGCTATGACTGTTTCACTTACTCTATGCAAAAAAAAAAAACTCAAAATTGGCTGTTTGTTGCTTGCACCAACAACATTCATACTCGTACACTCAAATGATGGTTTGTATGTGATTGGAGAAGGAGTATCAAGTGCGTCTGCTGCTACTGACAATTATGATGATTATGATTTATACGTTATAGGGTCAATTAAGATTTATGTGTGATGAGTAAGATTCGTTTTGGTTCTTTGGTTTTTCTTTTCTCTTGTGTTTGATTATTATTCTACTTAAAATATTTCAACTCGCAACTAAATGAAGTCAATTTTCATACTTTTCGTTTCGTTTTGTGCGTTTTCTTTTTCGATTAAACTAAATGTAAAAGTTTCTTTTATGATGCTTTAAGATTTATCTTGAAAATATTCAGTTTGGTTGTAAGAAAATCTGTTGTTTTTCTGTAACAAATGTAATGTAATCATATTTGCCCCTTATTTCATTATATGCACTCGTACATCTGTAAGCAGACAGATTGCTGAGCTTTAAGTTTATATTTTTTAATAAGTTTTTTTTTTTGCTTTTTGATTTAGTTAAAGACCTGATATGACTTAAGGCTTTTAAAGGAATTTATACAAAAAAGGAAAATCTTGTGGTTCATCTTCTTAAAATGCTGCTTGCAAAAAAAAAACTTAATGTTCATCTCTGATTGCATTTGGGCATGTACAAAGCATTTTGGTTTTAAGTACCAAAACGAATTGTTTGAATACCAGTTAAGGTACAAAAAGAAAAAAATCTAAAATAAAAGCACTGGGAAAATCTTATCTAGAATTCCTGAAACCTCAAGATGAAAAATGCAGAATAACATTAGTATTCAACGTATAAATTTAAAATGCATGTGCTGTTTTGATGATTAACAAGATCACATAATGGAATTCTATAGAAGGCTTAAGTAGTATGTGTGAGCACTTTTTTTTTGCAGATTAAATGTATGGGAATCAAAACTTAAAGTTAAACTTAAGCAAGGAGTATGAAAGGGAAATGATTGAAGGATCTGTGTTGTAACAAATTGTAGGAAAGAAAAAAATTACTCGCTTAGTATAGGGTCCGCCAGATAACTTCTTTTTTTTTGAAAACAGGGCGCAAAACATCGAGTGTAGCTTCAGCTGTGTGGCACGTAGCGCCGTCCTGTTGAAATCAAATGTTGCCAATATCCTCCTCTTCAATTTTTGTGAACAAAAATTCGTTCAACATGGCCCGATAACGATCGCTATTGACTGTAACGGCCACTCCTTGCTCAGTGGCCCAATTATGCCTCTGGACCAAAATCCGCACCAAAGAGTGACTCGTTTTGGGTGCGTCGGCTTTTCAATGTATGCGTGCGGGTTTTCTGTGCCCCAAATGCGACAATTTTGCTTGTTTACATACCCGCCAAGATCAAAATGAGCTTCATCTGAAAAGATGATTTTTTTTTGGCAAAATCGGCATCTTCTGTAAGTCGATCGCAGGCAATATTTCCCAGAGTTGTTCAAGCGTATACACAACCATATTCGTTCAGCGGAAGGATAAAACTAATTACCTGTCAAATCAGACATGAGCTAAGTGTTACAATTCACGAAATAAGCACTAGTTAAAAAAAACGCTAGATGGCGGACCCTATATAAAAAGTTAAAATATTTTGATCAAAGTGTTTGAAACTAAAGATTAACAGCCTTATTTAAGAAAAAAAAGTATTACGGCTATATAAAGGCTTACTCTGAAAGATTTGTATGGAAATTTGTTTTATAAACCCTTCAAATATAATAATTAATAGTAATATAATAATTTTTATAAAAAAACACAGTAAATATTTTATTCCCACATAATATAATAAGCAGGGCACGGACTTTCACTCAACCTCATGCAAAATGCATGTTTTTCCCTTAACCCTAATGGCTAGAACGAAATGTATTTATAAAAGAATAAATTTGCGTTAAAGTGGCATCGGTTTGTCACTGCATATTTTTGTGTATTTTGCTTAAAACGCATATTTTTGTATAATTTGGTGATATATGCATATTTTTGTCTCATATTTTGATATCAATTCATGTTTTTGAGCCTTTTATTCAAAAATTGAATTGATTGAATGTGATACGGAATCTATGGGTCGAAAAAATCTGTTTTTACTTATTTGGTGATTCTTATAGTAGACAACACGTTCTTTCTAATGCAGCGACCCCGAAAACCCTTGAGTGACTAGTTTCAAGCAAGTCCAGCGGATCTTGTTAACTTAAAAGTCCTTTTTCTCCAAAACTTATTTTGATGCTTTCTTCGCAATTTTTTTATATTTTTTTTTTTTGTTGAAAATAGGAAGTAACACTCATGCAAGGAATGCCTACTACTATCACTAGATGTTATATTCTTTAGGAAAGGGATACTGATAGGGAAGACAGAAAGAGATCGAGCAAAATTGTATTCTTTTACAACTCTGCTTTCTTGCTTCCAACTTTTTAGAATTTAATGCCTACAAAATTAAATGTAAACTGTCATTTTGATAGCTTCATGAGACATTTATCTAATATTAAAAAAAATCAGAGGAAACTAGGTATCGTTTCTAAAAATATTATCGCATATTCAAATCCTTGCAGTGGTTCATTTAAATAAATATATTTCATTTTTAAATATAAATTAAAAATGGTTAACACTACAAGAATATGCACACGGAATAAAATAACAATGTAAAATCAACATGCAAAAATGTTGATTGCAAATCATATTAAATTTATAAGAATTAATGTGACTTTTAAGTGTGTTGGTGTGTATTAAATTTGTTCATAGCTACAATTCACTGTTGTACTCAGTTGTGTGACTCGTTGTTGTTTTGTTGTTGTTTATTTTGATGTTCGTGTTGTGCAAGTAGCCAAAAAATTCGCATTACTGGCGAAAACATTCTGCTAATTACTAGTAAGCAGTTAAATTAAATTTTAATTTAAATAAAATTTGATTCACGATAATATTTGTTTAGTGTTATCTAAAGAATATTTAAGGTTGTTCTGCCTGCAGCGCTAAGTACGTTGACTACCACACGATAATTTCGAGTTCAAGTTTGTGCCAATGCACTTAATTACGTAATTCAAGTTAAGTCATTAATAAAATACTACATAATTACTACATTAAACAAAATTCATGTTATTTCAATGTAAAATAACTTTAATTCAATATGGTTCATCGTGTTATTTTAATTGACAATTCATGTTGTTTCAACTTGAAATAACATTGATTCAACATTTTAATTCAGCAGTACTGGAATGCGAAATCAATAAAAAATAAAGTTATTTAAAACGGAAAATTTTTATTTTTAGATTATTGTAAATCATGTTGAATTAACATGAAACAAATATGAAGCAAAATCATTGCCGAAAAATGTTAAATTAACCCTTTTTTCCTAGATTTTAATATAAAATTTTTCTGTGTGTATATGCATTGCAAGTCACATAGTGATCTCTTGATGTGCACACAAGAGTTGGACAAACGCTTAAGTTCAGCCGGTGTTAGAAGCAGCGTGAGGTAAGGACGTCTTGGCAAGTACTCAACTACTCAAGCTTTAGCTACTTCTTTACATATGTGACAGCTGCCAAACACAAGTATGCGTGAGCACAATTACTCCCATATTAATTTTTTGTGGTTGTTTTTATAGTCTTTTATTAATTAAAGCATTATTTAAAATATCACTTTCGTCTTAAGTGCATAATTTGCATTTATGTCTTTTTAAGGACTTCAAACAATTAAACCGGTTACAAATTATAATGAGTAAATGTTTTTTGCAGTAAATTGTTGCAGCTTGTTTGCGACAAATGCACAGTTAAAGAAAAGGACACAAAAATTAGCTGTGAAAATTTCGTACAACCTCTTAATACACGACCATTAAAATCTGTTTCAATTTGGGCTTTAAGTTGTTGTTTTTGCACTTTTTTCTCATTCTACTCTGAAGCACTCTTGCTTAACATGTTATAATTTTTAGGAAGCTCTTGTTCAGTTGTTTTAGGTTATATTAAAAATACATTTCTTTTTGTTTTTTTTTTCTGAAAAGAGAGAACACAAAAGGCGTTACTTCCACCAAGGCTCATTATGACATACACCTTTTCTTGCACTATAAAGTTCGAATTGAAGGTTTGCTGCAGCGGCTTAAAAGTAGTACGAATTTAAGCCAGCAACTCAGTCAGCCATGTGACCAAAAATTGGTTTCTTAATTTTTTATTTTTTGTTGGAATGAAGGTTGGTAGGAAATCGTCTCTTAATAACAATGTAGACGCTTACGTTAATAAAAAAGAAGCAAGAAACACTGCCTTAAGTACTTGTTAACAAGTTTGATATCTAGACGATTTACATGTTGTTTTACTTATGGTTGGGGCAAAGCAAAAAAAAATATTAATTTTTCAAAATTTCTCTTAAATTGGTTGGCAATATAAAGTCATATGTTCAGATATTCATTGAAGGTGCGCAGCAAAGTGATAAAGTGAATTAATCACCCTTATTGCTGTTGTCACGTCAATACAATGCCATAAAATTGGCGCTAGTCTACCCATTGTCGAAATCAACTGGCTGCTATTGAGAGGCTCATGCTATCTTCTAAGCCTGAGGGAACAGAAATAGACTGTCAATAGCATAAAATTGCTCTCGAGACCGAGTAGAAAAGCCCCAGTGTTTAGTTTTGTATTGACTTGACGTCGATGTTTACAACTGAAATAAGGGTGAATGTTTCTGCTCCTTATGAAGAAGAAACATAAATTTACAGCAGAGAACCGCAT
This sequence comes from Nowickia ferox, assembly GCA_936439885.1. NCBI lineage: Eukaryota > Metazoa > Arthropoda > Insecta > Diptera > Tachinidae > Nowickia > Nowickia ferox. The sequence continues at coordinate 7,408,843 of OW387027.1, read as the reverse complement.
CAGGCCAAAAAGGATATAAGAATTGCCTTTAAAATAGAAAATTGGTGTCAGGGGCGATATAAAGCTAAAGTGAGAGGGATTCCGTATGGAGAAATTTCAGACAACTGAAAATTTGTTGGTGAGCCAGACAACACTGATGAATTAAGCGTAGTGCAGAGGTATAAGGAAACCTTTAATGTTTTAATTTCCGTGGCAATTATGAAGAAATGGTTAAGTCATATTTTACCGTTTTTGCACGAGAGCACTTTTAATATCTTAAGTCGATTTTCAGAAATTTACTTCTTTAGCAGTTAAATTATTAAATTCTGTTTTATGTTTTAACTTATTTAGAAAAACATTGCTCTACACATTATAGATTTGATATCAGTCATGTCCTTGAAGCTAAAGCTGTCGAATTCCCTGCCTTTTATTCTTTTTCTGTATGAAAATGAGTTCTCCAATTTTTCTTAACACGTTTTCATCTTCAACAAAAAAAAAAAAAAAATAAATATAAAAAAAGACTTTTTTATGTGATAAAAAGGAATGGTTTTAATGCCCTGCTGGGTTTTTTTCTAGTTCATGGTCCATTCTATTGCAAATCTTAAAAGTAACCTTATCACATTTATCTCCCAACTTACCAAAGCAAATTCTATCTTTCAGCATTTCAATAAATGATGGCAAGTGAAGAAAAAAAAAAACTTCCGCCACTAAAAACAACTAACTGTTTTATGTTTTGCCGCAAAAATTATTCACTTTTGACTTGATTTCTGTAAACGTATACAAAGCAAAAGTGTGTGTCTGGAAACCCCCAATTACAAGTGAAATAATAAGAGAGAAAAAAAAAATTAAAACGAATTCGTGGTTTTTCTTTCATCATGCTCAAAATACCAATGCAAAGCAAGTCAATGCAAAGCAAGTCAATGCAAAACTCTATATATTCTTTTTAATTTAACATTTTTGGTTTTCTGGAGGTCTCGTTATTTGCCTGTACCCCATATGTTGTGGCATATTTATGCCCTTAAACTTGATTATGATAGAAGGTTTTAATGGAGTCAAGAAGTTTGACTTGAATGCAAAAAACAAAACAAAACAAAACATAACTTTAAGCTCGTGTTTTAGCATATGATTTTAAAGTGCTGATATTTAAGCTTTAATGTATTAAATTTAATGAGTTTTTAACTTACAGCTGCTTATTTTGGTATTATAGTTTTTTTTATTTTTTTTTTCATTTCAAAATTTAAACAGAAACTTGTCTTCAGTTTGAATATCCAGCTGATTATAACTTTTATATGAAAATATTAGTAATTCTGGTGTTTTGTGAAAACAACAAGAAATAACAAAAATTAACATAAATTTTGTTTAACTACATTTATCTGGAAATTTCTATCTTCGAGTAGTCAAATAAGACAGAGATATTTAAAAGTTATTATAATTTGTTTAATAAATTTACTAATACACCGAAAAAAAAAGACAACCTGGCAGTATATTGCAAGTTTAATTAGATTTGAAATAAAAATTGGCTCTGGAAAGGAATGCTCTTGCAAAATAACTAGAAACAGTTATAGTTTTGGGACTTGAGCAACATTAAGGGCCTCATTTAGTAAAACGCAACGCTTAGTTAGCATTGACAAATTTTGTATGTATTTTATTTTTTTAATTTAAATTTTTTCCATATAAAATTGGTCAACAATTAGGCCCTAAGAAAATTTTTCCTCGCAAAAATACTTTTTATCAAAAAAAATTTTTTTTATCACTTTCATTAAAACTTTAAAGATAAAATTAAAAATTTTATTCCTCCTTTTTTTCTAGTCAACCATGCCTAATTTTAGTCAGTTTTTTTTAATAGTTGTCAAAAATGTTTTAAATAAAACTAGTTTCTCCATGTACCAACTTTAGGGTCATACTATGAGTCTTTTAGTTGTTTTTCTGTATATGTATGCATTAAATTAAATAACTTATTTGGCTTGTGAAAAATCGGACTTAAAAAACTTTACTCAGTTTGGTGTTCTCATACCAGCTGCTTAGTTCTTGCGTGAGTGCAACTATTAGCGATTAATTAATTTCAAATTCCTTATTATTACGTTGCTTTTCAAGCATATAATTCATTAATTTCCATTTGATTAGATTATAATCAAGAAAAATATCAATATCCAGCTTAAAACATACACACACACGCACACAGGCACGCAAATCAATTTTATTTAAATAAAAAATCCCATTATTATCATTTAATAAATATTTATTCAATAGCATACAAAAAAAAAAGAAAAATTTAAAACAAAAACGTTTCTTATCACACAATCATGCATCCCAACCAAAAGATACAATTTTATCAATTGAATACGTTAATAAAACAAAAACAAAAACAAATACAGAAATCAAAAGCAGTATACATATGTACATATGTATGTATATTACGAATCTGTTTTGAATTTAATTTATTTCAAAGATAAACATGAATAGAACTTTGTAGATATGTGTGTGTGTGTGTATGTATGTGCATGCTTGCGGTTGGAAAACAAACTCTTCTTTGCGTTTCGGCATCAAACATCCACACATTAGCTGTGTGTTTGTTGTTACGAATCGCGTAGCCAACCAGCATGTGTATGAGAGTGAGTTTTTGCGTGTGTGTGTTTGGGTGCATGGCTGTGCTTGTGTGTGCATTTTTATGCATATTAAATTTAAAAATAAATTACATGTGACCCTATTTTTACAGCATAGAAGCAAAATTTCATTAAAACTTTTTTTCAATTCAATTATAATTTTTGTGAGACAGTAGTGCAATTCGTTTTAGTTCGCTGCTGATCCAGTTTTTATCCTATTAGTTTTATTTAATCAAAAACAAAAATTTCATAGTGAAATTAGTTCAGCTCAAATGAGCTGTTGGACATATATTAGGACAAAAATATAGATGGTTTCGAGACAACTTTTGATTTCGGACCTGCCGCTAAAATCGATGAGAGAAGGAGGAAAAGGAGGAGGATTAGAGGAGGAGGATTGCAGTTAATTAATTATATTAAAATGAGGGACTGCTGTATACACATGCATATGTTTCCTTATGCTTTATTTTACTTTTTTTAATATTTACCTTGCATACGAAAATAAAATAAAACTAAAAGATAATTTTAATTTACTATACAAACTGTTGAATGTTTATAATGCTACTTGTTCGTTTTCGTTTATTTTTGGTAGTATTTCTTTAGCTACTTTCGACACCAAAACTCTTTCTTCACATATTTCTTTTTGCTCTCAACCGTAAATGAATTAAAATCAGAGATTCTTAAGCTAAAGCATCAATAAGCAAGCCTATGTCTCATCAAAAATTTTAGGCTTCATTAAAAATGATTTGATAAACTTAATAAGTTAGTTCTCACGCATCCACTAGCAAATTTTACATAAAAAAATAAAATAAAAAATATTTGAAACCAGCTTTTAAGCCATCGTAAGAATCTCTGACGATATCTTCCGTTTTATTTGCCTTCTTCAAAGTTTACATTTAGTTCTGTTCATAAGATTACGTTTTTTTTAATATGCAAGCATGGGTTCTTCTACATACATAAATATATGTACATACATATGTATATATGTACATTTGGATACTTGTATGTATGTGTGTTTTTTTTAAGCAAATACTATCACAAATCTCTTTACGCTTAACAGTTTTAAGAGTATTTAAGATTTTCTTGTCAGAAGTTTCTTTTTTTTTTGTTAATTTTATATTTCAGTGATTATAAACTTAGTGATAACAATTTGGGTCATTGGTTTAAAGAGAGAGGGGAAAAACGCATGAAACAGACTTTAAATTACATCTTCTTCCTTGATAGGAAAAGAAGAAAATTATCATAAAATGAATTAAGATAAAACGAAAGAGGCATGTAATTTTATATTTGCAATGAAAGATCACGTTAACATTTGATGTGCAAAATCAAAAAGATGCTCTTAAATTCTGAACAAGCACAAATAAAATGAATTAAGGCAAGTAGATTGACTTCTTAAGAAGCTTATTTGGCTGGGTGGCCACTGCAATAAACGCTCTTATTAGCTGAGTTTAATAAAATTTTGTAATACTTTTAAAAATGTAAGAAGAAATACAGATAATTATAAAAATAAGTCTACTTAATATATGAGGCGATCACACGCGTGGTCTGGATGTATATTTAAGCATAAGAAGATCGACATTTGCCTAGAATATTTGATATAACGTCTTTAACAATTTTCCATGAAAAAACAAATTCTGGTTTAAAGAGATATAAACACAGAAAAATTTCTAAGTACAATATATGTTAACTTATATTTTTTCGGCACTGATTTGGCTTTAGATGTGTTTCATGTTATCCTAACGTGATTTACAGTAATCTTCAAAAAATTTTCCTTTTGAAACAAATTTATTTCATGTTGATGTAACATTCCAGTACTGTTAAGTCAAAATGAAGAATCATGCTGAATCAAACTTATATCAAGTTGGAATAACGTAAAATAACACGAAGAACCATGTTGTATCAAAGTAATTTCAAGTTGTAACAACATTAATTTATTAATTTAATGTAGTCGTTGTATTTTGTTAATTACTTTACTTACGTTATTGTGTGCATTAGCATAGTCAGAAGGAAAATGTTTGTGTGTTGACTTCCCTGGCCAAAGTTTGAACTCGGAACTCAGCGCGCTTACCGCTGCACCCACAACAACCTTAAATACTCGTATTCTTTAGATACATACTAACAGCCTCGTTTATAAAGGCTTTATGCAGGCTTACTAAGAAAAGTTTTGTATGAAAATTTGTTTTAAAAACCCTTTATAAAGCTTTAATAATTTTTATAAATAAGGCTGCTAATATATACCATCATGAATAAAATTTTAAATCTAAATTATTTAAGTGATCATTTAACATACAATTTATTTGAAATTAAATTTATAGTTAAAAAATAATATAAAGTGACTTGTATTCAGGATTCGAACCTCAAGACGACAAGACTAGTAGACTGCCCACTAGCCAGCAGCAGGAAGTTTTCTCTGGTAATGCGAAGTTTGTCGGCTATTTACGAACATCAAAATAAATAACAACATCATAAGAACAAGTCTCACAACTAACTAAACTACATGTTATTTTTTTTAATTTAGTACGATTTCCAATCAAAATTTTTCCATGTTGATTTAACATTGATATTATTTAATTATATTTCGTACATATAATCATAAGCTTTTCTTCCGCATCATATTGAATTATGGTTTCCAAAACTTTTAATATGCAAATTAAAACAATATCTTCTTATCTCTTTTTAGAGAATTTTTTTTTTTGCATATTACTAAGGCACAATTAAATTTTCCATTGATCACACAATCAATTTTTTTTAACAAAAACCACCTACAAAAGTTCTTTGAAAAAAAAACTAAAAAAAATCAATTAATATTTTTTGTAACAAAGCGGACCTTAAAGCCCTCATTTTATTGGAAGATACACCTTTAAAATAAAGATACTTTTTTCTCTTTTTATTTTCTTTAGAAATATTTTGCCAACATTATAATGGTTTGTTCTTACAAGAGGACATTAAAAACAACAACTACATATATACGACAAGAAATAATAATAAAAAGAAATACCTACATATGAATATATGTACATGCCGGTATTATTTTTGGTTAGTTGAGTGTTTAGTTCGTGGTATTTTTGCACACCCTAAAATAAATTAAAAGAGTGAAATCATTTTTTGCTAAAAATAATCAAATTCTGGGGTCTAATCGTCGCTTTCGATAATGAGCTGAGTCGTTGAAGTTTTTTTCGTTTGATATTATGGCATTCGATATCTAACAATATTATAACATTATTCGATAGCGAATGCCATAATATCAAACTGGAAAAACGTCATCGAATCTACCCGTTGTCGCAAGCGCCGATTAGACCCCTGCGTTATTGTTAAGATCATTTTAAATGTGAAACTTTTTTTTGAAGCTAATAGACCTCATTCTACTATTATTTTCAAAGATTTTAAAACATTGATTTCACACCTTTATTTTGCTGTTGCCAGCACAAGAGCCAGTGCAGTGCCTTCTTGCCAACTTCCTTTGCACATGCATGCATGCACATCGAACAATCATTACTAACATTTATGGTATCATTTGTTAAGTGTCATCTTCTTTATGTAGCACGTACTCCAGCAATCATACACTCGGTGCAAAGTAGTGGGCATATGAAAAATAAAATGACTTTGATGATCATGTTCCAAGGTACATACGAGTGCAACAGCAACAAATACAAACATGTTTGTTAAGGTCTCTGCATACACATGACTTTCATCCCGGTCATACATACGTTTTTAAAGAAATTCATTTAATTTTTATTTTATTTTTTTTGCTTTGTTGTATCTTCTTTCTCAAATAAGCCTTTTAGTTTTGGCCGATGCTTAAAGTTACAAAAAGAAGAAGAAAAAAAAAGAATTAGTTATAGATAGATTTGTTAGAAATAATTTTCGCGCTTTTCACAAATATTTCCTGCAACATTAATCTCGTGGGTTGTAAAAGCAGACTACAATGCGGGTAAATATAGTAAATATTTGCAATATTTAAAGATGCCACATGCAACAAACGACTGGACAATAAAAAGAATATATACATAACAACAAACAGTTGGTGAATACAATACATGCATGAGATGATAAAACGTTTTAGAATTATTGAAAGGTGTATAATGAAGAAAAATTAATGTTTAATGCAACAATAAATACAAATGGACAACATTCATGGACATACTTAAGTTTTTATTGTTGTTGGTGTTTGAAAAATTGGATTGAGGATTTGCGGTGTTAAAGAACTTTATGGAGTTTTAATAAAATAAATTAAATTGGAAATTTGCTTAAATTTTTTTTTTGGAAACGTGAGAAATAGTAGAGGAACTAGAATTATCTTGACCACATTAACTTGTGTTTTTTTTGGCATTTTCGGTTGAAATCGATTGAAAACTTTGGATAGAATTCATGCAGCTATGGAACACATACAGCTGCAATTGTCTCCATAGTGACTGTTTGACTGATATTTTTTTCCATTATTAATTAAATAAACTTTTCACTTTAATAGGTTTTCAATTTAAAATAAACAAAGTGATTTACCCAGAGAAACACCATCACACTGGTTTACACAGCTCAAGTTTTCTTGCTTTAGTTTTGCTTTTGATAGAGAGAGAGAGAGGTAAGAATGAAATATGTATCTTTCTTTCTCTGTACACAATCAAGACTAGGGCAAGAAAACTTGGTGTGTATCAAACAGGTCTTAAGATTCTTTGTTACCGTATTTACTAGAAGAAATTATTAATGCAATTTGATACACTAAACTTTCTATATTTGGTAATATCAGCGCTAGACAAGGGAATGAAAAACGAAATAAATCAGTAAAGTGCGACTTTGACTCGCACACGAAGGGTTCAGTACGGCGTTGGTTTCCTGTATTCGATTTTTTTGGTTTTTCGCGATATTTTTACTTTTAACGTTTTTTTTCGTTTTGGCGATTTTTTCATCTTGGCAGATTTTTTATCTTGGCAAATTTTTTTGGTATTTGGCGATTTTCTTTTGTTTTTTTACAATACATATTTTTTTTACAATACATATTTTTAGATTTAGCGATTTTTTACTTTTGGATTTTTTTTTGTTTTGGCGAATTTTTCGTTTTAGTGAATTTGTTCTGTTTTTGAAGAATTTTTATTTGTTTTTCTTACAATGCATGTTTTTAAATTTTGACGCCTTTTTCATTTTGGCGTTTTTTTTCAGCTGACGATTTTTTTTTGTGTTTTTTTGGCGACCTTTTTATTTTTGGTGATTTTTTTTAACATTTATTATTTATTATTTTATTTTTGTAAATATTTTGCATTTACGCGCTTTTTTTAATATTAGCGATTTTTTTCGTTTTGGTGTTTTCTCGGTTTTTGGCGATAATTTTTGTGCAATATTTTTTTTCAGAGATTTTTTTAGTTTTTTCCCTTTTTTCATTTAGCGATTTATTTTGGTTTCTGGCAATCTTTTAGTTTTTTTTAGCGATTTTTTTTTTTGCATTTTAGCAATTTATTTTATTTTCCTAGATATTTTTCATTTAAGAGGTTTTTTTCCATTTTGGCCATTTTTCATTTCGGCTTTTTTTTAATTTAGGGGTTTTTTAAGTTTAAGCGCTTTTGTAAATTTCAAGAGTTTTTTTTGCCTCTGACGGTTTCCATGATACAACATGTTCTCAAAATTACATAGTTGAAATTACATTAAGTGATAGAATCCCCTTAAATGTTGATCTCATTTAAATTTAAATGTTAATTTTGGTAGTCTGCATAAAAATACACTAACTTTGAAAATTTTAAGTGTCTATATATGATGTCTGTATATGACATTAGGATTTCAAAAATTCTCGTTGCTCGCTTTGGAACACCCCCTTTAATTTTTAACTTTCATATATTTTTTATTAAAGCGGCCAAAGTTTTACGTTTTCTATTATTATTTCAAGAGAGTAACTATTACGGTTCCGGTGAAAACAGCCTGGACGCGTAGACAGACAGAAGGTACACCATTGGTGTACGGAACTCTAAAAATGGCGTTGCCCAAACCATGAAGGATTTATTGGACAGCTTTTTGATCTGATTTGCCCCTCCTTGCGTTTTATTTTCTATACAATAAATTGCAAGCAGTACTGCAATCAAAAAAGGTGTTTACAATTGTTGGAAATTTGCTTAAATATTGAATATCAAATGCACATGATTGTGAATTGAGGCTAATGAAAATTTAGTCTAGGTACATATGTATGTCTCGAAATTACTGAAAATTTTTTCCTCATACAAACATCCTTTAGTTGACAGACTCGCCTTGATTGTAATACGAGTACAAGACTCTAATGAATATTGTGGAAATAACAATCAAATATTGTACAACCCTTATTAGTTGTACGAAATAGATTGGCATTTAAACTGTCATATTATTACTGCTCGATAGTGTTAATAAAAGTTTGTGGCAGGAATTGAAATTTAATCGCTCGGCCATACTAAAACCCACATCAGTGTTTAAGTTTGACATTCAACACTTCTAGGGGAATAAGTACATTTAGCAAACACACACACAGAAAATATGATAATGTTTCTGGTTGCCGTTTTTGATTGTTGCTGCTGATGCCTAATAAAATCGTGTATGAAATTTAAACAGAGACTGCAGTAATGCCACTGATGACGATGGTGATGATTATGATGCCATACACCGATGTTTCTGTCATGGCGTCAAGAGTATCTTCGGTTGCCATAATCACCACAGCCAGCCAGCCAGTCAGTGAGCGAATGTTTTTCGTGTAATGAGACAAGTTTAATTTTTTTTGTCGTACACATGACTTTATGCTTTTAACATTCATTTGGTAATTGTAGGCTTTTCTTTTCATGAAAATAATGTATATTTTTTTTAATATATAATATTGGGGTCCTGTGGTTATTTTCACAGAAATTTTTGCTTTAAAGACTACTTACTAATTTTACCAAGAATTTGTGGTATGATTAGCTATAATGTTTAAAAGGAAAATATGGCCTTTAATGAGGAAACATTAAGTGAAATTAAAATGCAAATCAATACCAATGAATCTAAGTTTTAATTTTTATATTTAATAAGAAAAATTTGCTGCTGTACAATTACTTTAACCTGTAACCTTAAAACATGCAACATTTAAATTGAAAATATTTATTGCAGAGGTCACTTACACAGCGAACCTCTATTTCACATGACATTAAGAACAACGTTAGTTATGCTTTACTTTACTAACTAAGAATTAATGCCTATTTACCATTTAGCTGTAAATTATATTCTCTTGTATTTTAAATACATGTTTTGTCTATGTTCGTTGACTATTTCCAGTCAGTCGTCGTATGTGCAACACTTAATAATAAAAGTAATAATTTACATTCAACATTTTGCATTACAACAGGCCACAACAATGCACAAGGCTGACTGTTGCTGCTGCTGCTGTTACTGCGCTTGTTGCAACATGTTTATGTTTTAATTAGTTAAATCATGCCAAAGACTTAAAAGCATTCAGCATAAAACTGCCACAACTATCAATATACATACAAGCCAACATACAAGAACACCCTCAAGACCAACAGTTGCTCACTCGTTTAGAAATAATAAGAGAAACTGCAAGAACAAAAACAAAAGCAAAAAAAGAATGAATAATAATAAAATCTTCACAAGCCTTTAAGTGCAACAATTTACAATTTAAGTTCATTTTTCATAAATGAAGTAACACGGGCGAAGGAAGCAAAAAAAGAACTGCTTTAAAAGTAAGAAGAAAAATAAGACATGTTCTTCTAAAGTCTTTAGTTATGTTTTCCTACACACGACAACAAAGCGCAACAATTATTACAAAAAATTTGCCGCAGGGCAAGTGTAGCATTTGACGCCACAAATAAAACCAAAAAAAAGAAGGAAAATAAGTGCATTTAAGTATGTGTGAGTGTGTGGCAAAAACAATCATATAAAGTTTTTCTTACAAGAAACAAAAAGAAGTAAATGTTTTATTTTAAGCAGCAAGACGCAGAATTTTGAGTGGGTGCAACTTAAAGCAAACAGTTGTGCAACACCTTTATTTTTATATAGCGCTACGGTTTTATTAGCCTTCACATGTTGCTGAAATATGTCCTGGAATGTGTGCAAAGAGTTTTTTCTTCTGCCTTCAATTAAGATTCCACAATACGAGAAGGATTAAAAAGATATTTTGGTAGTTAGAAAGTCAATCATACAGCAACATTAGACGTGTTCGCCCAGACAGAACACTGTGACTCAAATAAAGGTAGCAAATTTTTTAGCTGATTTTAACTCTTTTGCCACACTGTGCTTTATCCCACAAATACTAAGCAAATATCATTTCATCTCTACATTTTAAAATGTAAAAACCCAAAAAAAAGAAGAAATGTGTCTTAGGACACGCGGTTATAGCTATGCTGCTTAGCTATATAAACAAAATTAATGTGTTAAGAAATAATGCAACAAAATTATATTATATGTTGATGTCAAATTCGCCGCAAATATTTAAAAACTTTTCCATTTATTTCCCATTATTTTCATTTCTAGCGGCGTTCTATTAAATTAATGTATTGTTTGTGGCTGGCGGCGGCTGTTTGCCAGCTTTCAATCGATCGGCTGTGTTCTCCATTTTGTGCTCATGTGCAAAACAAAACAAAAACAAATGGAGCAATCGTTCTCATTGTTTATGTTTTGTTTCGCTCACTTCAAAGAACCAAACAAAACAAAATCAAACAATTTGCTTCGTTTATTTTCGTACTCTGCTTTAAGTACAAAGAAATCAAAACAAAAATAAATTTATAACTGTAATAGTATCGATTATTTTTGTTTCGAAAATCACGTCCTAGTTCCTGTGTCGTGACATAAATAGCATAGCTATGAAAAAATATGTGAAAATATTTTAAAATTTCGATCGGTAACGAATGCCGTAATTTGCCAGCAGTAGTTTTGAGCGAAATCATGGGATGTTTATTTAATTGTAAAGAAAAGTGTATGCCATCAAAAAAAGAGTACATCAGCCGCCACGGATACGCTTGCAGGACTATATTCCTCTCTTAAAAGTATCCATCACAAATTTGCAAAATTGCGGCTGAATGTACTCGATAACTTCGCGACATCCATCCTTGAGGTCATGAAGTAATTGTGGGCCATTGTCAGTCATAGTCCTTATCCTTTACATAGCATTAAAAGAAAAAATTTACACGTTGTAAAAGTTTTTGTTTTCTACAATATAGGCTGGTATAGTCAATCAATTTATTGCGAAGAACACTTCACTAAAAAAGATGTAATATAGAATTTTATATAAAACTATTGATTTTCAGTTATTTTCTGACCATAATTGCTGCTTGAAATCAATCACTAAGACTAAATTTATTTGAAAGTTGAGCATGTCCTTGCAGCAATAGGAAATTATAGTTGAAATTTAATCATAAAATTCCATAATTTTAATTAAATTCAAAATAGAATTGCAGCGAAGTTAAGCACCAAAACTTCAATCATTGGACACTTGGACAGCAAAACATAACCTTACAACAATAGCATCAATGACATTTCTCTAGAAATTTCAATTGCTTTCATATTATCTTATGTCTTTAGTAAATGTTACATATGTATATGCAAATTGCATAGTAACTTATTTTGATGAGCATTGTAAGCTCATCCTCATCACTGAAGTGAAATAGAAAAGTGTCTTGGTGGTACCACCGCACACTTAAATTATTGAAATTAAAGACACATGAGAGATAATTATGTTCTTGCATAAATTATATTAAAATTTCTCTGGAAAGTTTACGGCAAACATAGTTTTAGTAGCATGCGAAAAGAGTTTCCATTATACTCCCATTATAATTGTAAAAATTTCTGTTTTTAGCATTAAGGATATATGGGAGATGAGCATATCCTTGCACCCATGACATTTATATTTTTAAGAAACCTTAATTAAACTGTTTTAATTCGAATTTTCTTTGCATTGCAATCAGAATTGCAGCAGAATTCCCAGCTATAAAATAAAGGATATATGGGAGATAGACATATCCTTTCACCAATTATCCTGAAATTTATAGAATTAATAAAGTGAATATATCTACATTCATTTATGAAATTTCACCCTATTTGACTGGTAACTTTAGCTGAAATTCTTGTATTAAAACTAAGGACATTTAATAAATGTGCATATCCTTGATTCACTTGTAGGTCCGTTCTTGCACAGATTGCAACGAAATTTTTCACAGAGCTTTCATTGATTAATTCTACAAATTTTCTGTTTGATTTTATATAAAAATTTTTAATGTAAAGGATACATGGGAGGGAGGCCCATCCTGGAACATATTGCAATGCAATTTTTCATAGAGATTCAGCGATTAGTTCTACAAGTTGTTGTGGGATATCGTATAAAATTTTGGAAATAAAGGATATATGGGAGGTAGGCCCGCCCAATAATTATAATTATGATTGCTGCAGAAATGCAATAACAAATAACTAAGAATTTATAAAGAAGCTACAAATGTGCTCAACTCAATTATTTTATAAACAGTTGTGCCGCATTCTACTGGTAATTGAAACCCAATTTCAATATTTTGAAAAAGGATATATGGACGGAAGTCATGTAGTTGCGCCGCTCTAAAAGAAATTTGGTAGAAAGTTTAATCGCATGATGCAAATAATTATGAGTGAAATAAAATTTTTTGTGGCAAGGGTATATGGGAGGTGGATATATCCTTTCTTATATATTAATGAAAATGCCTAGAAGTTTTAATTTGATTTATTTTAGCAGCAATAATTTTTTTTTTGTTACTTTCTACATATATATTTTATATAACATTTTTGAAATAAAGGATATATGGAAGGCAGTCTCGACCTTGCACATATTGCAACGAATTTTCCCATAGAGATTTACAAATTTATACCACAAGTAGTTAGAGTGTTTTCATTGAATTCCAATCATAATTGTATCGTCATTAAGTATATAAGGCTGATAGGCCACAATTTTAATATCTGCTACCAACCAACGAGTGTGATTGAGATATTTGAAAACATTTAAAAAATACATAATAAGAAATACGGAAACTTCAACTTTCATTTTAGTGCATTTAATTATTTTTTTTTAATCAACCTGGCTTTCTTGACTTCTTTACAAACACCTGAACCATTGGAAAAAAACTAAAATGAACCAAGTGAAACGGTTTTAAAAAACAAGAGTAGCACAGACCCTCATAATGTCAAGTTAAGTAGTTGTTTTCAGCTACTATATACATTTTGTTTAAAGTAACAAGCAATACGACTTTTTGCTATTTTTAATTCGTTGGCATATACAAAAGCCTTTGCAACATGATTTCTTGTGTTGCCAAGCTGTTGTTTTAGATTTAGAAGTTTAGTTATAGTGTTTCCACTCAACACCCAAAGGTATCAAAAGACTAAAAAACATTGCTAATACCAGAGCTTTACATTGGTAGGTTTTCTTTGTTGTTGCTAGTGCAAAGCTGCTACTGCTTAACTACATACGAGTACATACATTGTTGTTGCAAGCATACACACTATTCGGTTGTTGGGTTTGGTTGCTGTTTTTGGTCAAAAGTTTTGTACGTCTTCTTGTGCTGTGTTTAATAAAGTTTAGCTTCTAACATTTGCTGTTGCTGCTGTAAATGTTTCATGGCTCTGTGTGTGTGTGTGTGTGTGCATTTGTGCATGTTTAAGTATTTTATAAAAAAAACCTTAACACAACTTAAGCTTTTTACACTCTCTCTCTGAAATGTTGAGCATGATGTGTATGTTGTTGGTTTTATTGTTGCCCTGCTGTTTGTGTTATTTAATGGATCTTCAGCACTTTGAGTGATTTATTTCACACGTTGCTGAAATGGACAGCAATGGGCTAAATTCTGACGTTTATTGCTTCACCATAAGCAGCACAGAAAGCTGCAAGATGATATAAACAACCGTGTTGTTGTTGACGATAATGATGAAAATGGCGAAGCACACAAAGGGTACAGCAAATTAAAAAAAAAAAAAATGCATCAGTCAACCTGAGACAGTGTCAGTTGTAAAATGATTTTATATAAAAGTTGCTGCTTAAATATTTTACATGGGCACATGACCAAAATATTTGGGTTTCCTTTTCAGGTTTCATTATAAGAAACAGCGGTTTCTTAGAGAGTATAGATATGAAACAAACAGTCTATAAAGCATTTTCTAAATTCTTTATTTAAGAAATTTTATAAAATTTGGTATTTTTATAAACGCTGCAATTTTAAGGGAAATTAAATGCTTTGAAAAGTTATCAAGAAATTAAATTATAACAAAAGCTTGTAAAAAATATTGGGAAAAATAAGCTTTCTTACACAAAAGTTAATATTATTTTCTTAAGGTAGTTCTGTAATTGTAAGGATAAGCTTATAGTAAGCGTGCTCAAGTAACATTATCACAAGGGTAATGTTTTGATTTTGCTACGATTGTCTGCGATATATTTAATTTAAATTAAATAAATCGTAAATTTTTAATTTATTTTCAATCCTTTTTCAAGCTTAAGCTTATTATTATAATATTTATCTTAAGACATTTAGTATGTTGAGATATTTTTGATTTTTATATGTATTTATATGTTAGTTATTTGAAAAATGTTTTAAATTGTCTATAATATAACAATTATTCAGACAATTTTATAGTTTATAAAACCTTATTCGGAATAACATCTCCCCGGGAGTTTACTTCCAATTCCTTGTTCCTCCATTTTAAAAAAATGATTTGCAAGCTTTCAGTGAAAATAAAACAACTGGAAATGAAATAGTTGACTTCGAAAACTCCAAGTTCTCTCTCAAATTTAAATTTGTAGCTCAATCTGTTAAGCATAAAAGAATTGTATTTTAGGACAAAACATTAATTCCGTGAGAATTATTTCCCGGGGAAAGCTTAGACTTGGGCTGATAAGTTTCTGACGAAGCCAATCAAATGCTAACGAAATATTGAAAAGAAAAATTAAAAGACCTTAAGCTTGATTAAATATTTATTAAACTGGAATTAATATTATTTTAGTTTTTCTTAAAGCTGACCAGAGTCTGGTGAAATATCGAAAAGAAAAAGGAAAAATTCAAACACCTTAAACTAGTTAGTCCCGGTTCACACACTTCAATTTTTGTTGATCAACTCGTAATTCAGCTGTAAGAAAGACGGAAAAGGAAATACAAATATCTCTTTTTTTTCTACTAGCTGAATTAAAAGTTGATCAACAAAAGTTGAAGCGTGCGAACCGGAACTTAAAGTATATATTTAATAATAATTATTAAAAGCTCAAATGAAAATGTATAAATCAGTGTTATATTATATTAATCAGTTTTCATTCGTAATAGGATTTTTCAAGAACTCTGATTTCAATATTCTACAATTCCATTTAACTATTTTGCAATAATTCCCTTATCTCTAAAAATTTATTAAAGCAAATAAAAGGAAAAACTTAATGTCATAACGAGCACAGTAATTTCCATAGAAAACACTTCACTACTTCCTTATTAAATTAACAACAGAAAAAGATATAAATGACAAGAAAAATATTTTTGAAAAAAAAAAACAAATAACACAGAATCTCTGCATATTTTTTTTTTCTTCTCCGCCAGTAGAGTCGGTCCCCGCAAATATTTTTTTTTGCAGCAATTGTTGCATGAACTTATAAATTGACGCACCCCAAATCTACAACATAATTCGCTGTGTGTTATTAAGAAGAAAAAAAGAGGCACATCCATACACACATTCAAACACAATCAACAAGATGAAGAACAACAACAACAATAACTAAACAACATTATGTTAAGATGCCAAACGATAAAGTATTACACGTTTATTATTACAATAAATATACTGATGTATGTAAAACACACACACACACACACACACAAATAAATATGAATACAACAAGTTGTACATATGGATATGAAATGATACTGATATTGTTCAACAACTCTCTTCTCATATGGCATCATGATTGTGACTGTGCTAATATTAGAGTGCTAGACTTTGATAATGGTCGCCAATATTCTTAAGTTGCAGAAATATTTTAAATAAACAGCAACAGCAATAGCAAACGCAACAGCGACAACAACTTTTGCATACTTATTACAAGCATTAATGTTGCAACAAATAACAAATGCAAGCCGCTTAAAAACATAAACAATAATGTCTCTACATGAAAATAAAAATTAAGAAAAAAACAAAAATCATGCAATTCATACATTTTCAAACATCTGAAATAAAGAGTCATCACATAATAATGGAACAGTTGAAATTACCAGAGAAATACACAACTTTCGCAACAATCTTAGTTAAATATTGGCATGGGGAAAAAGTATGTTGTTCGAAACTTCGAATATATACTTTTGCTTAATATTTGCGCATTTTTGTACAAAAATATTGCTTTTTTATTGTAAAAAGATTTTAAATGGCAAGTTTTATATTTAAATTTAAATATTCCTTAACTTTGTAGTTTCGAATTAAAGTTCGAAATTTCGAATATGTAGTTTTGTTTATTATTTGCCTAAATTCGTTAAAAATTATTGCGTTTTTATGTTAAATCGATATTATAAATACAGTTTTTGAGATAAATTTCAAATTATGAAGAGTCTATCACTGTCACACAATTGCTTTTCGTAATTTCGAAGATTTTGCACTTAAAAACAATTTTACGACTATCTATTTAAGCACTAGGTGAACATTATTTTAATGTCAGAAGGCAAGTTTCGTATTTGAATTAATATTTTCATAAACTTCGAATTTTCGAATTTAAGTTCGAAATTTCGAACATTTCTATTTGCTTACTACTTGCCAATTTTCACTCAAAAATTTTATTATAAATCGATTTTAGAATAAAAAAGCTTTTTAAGACAACTGTTTTTCGAATTTAAGTTCGAAATTTCGAAAATATCTGTGTAATTCATATTTTCGCTCAAAAATATTGTTTCATTTATTATTAAACGATCTTAGAAAAAAGTTCTTTAAAACAACTTTTTTCGTATTTCCAAGAACTTGCACTAATTTTTATTTTAATAATTCATTTTATTTAATGTCTGAAGGCAAATATTGGTATTTAAATTAATATTCATCAAAACTTCGAAACTTCGAATTTAAGTTCGAAATCTTTAATATATGTATCTAATTATTTATTATTTGCGTATTTGCTTTCTTAATTTCAATGATTTTGCACAAAAAAAAATTTGACAACTATCAACTCAATCTCAAGAGAACAATATTTTGATGTATGAAGGAAAGTTTTGAATTTAAAATTAATATTTTTCTAAGCTTCGAAATTTCGAAGTTTCGAATATAATATTTTATTAGTTATTTGCGTATTTGCGTTCAAAAATATTTATCCTATAATGTAAGTCGATGTTAGAAATGAATTCTTCAGGCCAAACTACAAATTCTGGAGCGCGTTTTCTACAAGCGAAATTTACTTTGGAAGGTCTTGAGTTTGAAAAGAAAGTTGAAGTTTTTTTCCTTCCCTCGTGCAAACTCAACACTTTGCGAAGTAAACCTTGCATGTTGAGAAGAGATTTTATAAGAAAGTTTTTGAACTAACTATTGTCTGGCAACTGATTTTCAATCACACGATTTTGTAAATGATGCTTAAAAAATTAATTTCAAATAGTTTGTAAAATTTTTAAAAAACTTATTCTTTATTAGTTTCCTCTAAACTATATAGTGCCATAACCTCAAAAATAGCTTAAGCGACATAATTTACGAATTAATTTTTTTTTGCCAAAATAAATAAATAGTAGATTTTCGTAAAAAAACGAAGTAAAAAAATTTGTCGCTTAAGCATTTTAGCGGTTATGGCTCGATATGACAACAGCTGACCTAAGTAAGAAAACAATATTCATTACATTTGCAAAATTCTAACATTTTGTAAAAACTTTTCCCCCTGTCTTTTCATAAATGCTCATATTTTCATCAGCATAAATGAAAACCACTAAGGCAAAAGTAATAAAGCGTAACATGCAGACAGCTATACGTACATATGTAAAATTTTTTCTTCTTAAATGCAGGCATCTTTGCTTAATAATAATTCGTTGACCAGTGTAGGTGTGTGGGTGAGGCTGAGAGCGCTCGAGCTTGCCAGTTTTATTTTTCAAAAACCTCTAATAGTGTTGAACGATCACTTGTAAAGTCGTGTGGCAACATGCCTAATATGAGACAATCTTTACTCGATGTTGTTGTAAATATGAGCTTTTCGCTTTTTTGCAAATTTTTAGAAAAAATTTTGCATTGTAAAGACATGAATGTGGACAAGTTCAGCTTTAAGAGACAAACAAAACAAAGCAGCGACAACACGTTTTGACTGTTAAACACAGCGGGCGGAAACTCTAAAATTTCTTACAGTTTATACTTTGTTCTTTTTGGCATTTCATTTAATATTTAGTTTTTTTCTTAATTTTTTTTTGTTGCTTTATTCTGCTTAACGCCAACGCATAGAGGCTGAGCTGCATATACTATTAAATAGTCTAGAGTAGACTTGATTCGCAAATGGACGGACAGACACACGTTATTTTGTGTATAAAGACACATGTGCCTTGACAATGATCATCATTAATAAGAAAAAATTTGTGGTCGGTTTTTTTATGATTATTTTTGTTTTTCTGCTTTGCCTTGGTATTCTTTTTCGCTATACAAAAATGTTTAGTGTAAACATTGTTGTTTTAGATATAGTAGTAGTTGTTGTTGTTATTGCTGTGGTTGCAAGTTTATTTAGTTGAATTGATTGAAATTTTTGGTCTCATTTACTAAAAATGGTGATAAAAACAAAATTTTTAGAAATATGAACTTATTTAATATTATTAATGATGACTAAGAACGAATTTGAAGAATGCTATGCTGGTATTGAGAATACTTTTAAAGTGAAAATTTCATTTTGTTTTTTTTTTAGTAAAAGTAAAGTGGTACTATTTTAGTTTTTGACGAATCTTATGTATGTGTATTATTAATATTAATCAAAAGTAGTCACGCGTGAGTGGAAGTGAGCGTGAGTGATAAAATTTTTTTCATCGTGAAATTAAGTGATAAAATCTTTGAAGACGTTAAGAGGACGCCTTTCGAAGTTTGATTCGAAAAAAACATACACATACATAACTCTGTGTTGCCGTTTGCTTGTAAGTCCCGGTTCACACACTTCAACTTTTGTTGATCAACTTTTGATTTAGCTGGTAGAAAAAAAGAGATATTTGCATTTCATTCTCTGTCTTTCTTACAGCTGAATTACGAGTTGATCAACAAATATTGACGCGTGTGAACCGGGACTAATTAATTTTGGGCGCAAAACTGTTACAATTTCCTATAGTGCGATGCATAGATTTTAAGTTCGAAGTTTTTAAGCCCCCTTAAGAGTTATTTTTTTACATTTGGGTTGAAAAATATAAGCCTTTTGTTGGACTCAATTTTTAAAGCAGAAGTTCATTAAGGTACGTTTCGAGAAAATAAGTATTTAGTTACTAGAATTAACGTTTCACAAAACTTTGAAATTTCGTATTTAATTTGCAAGTTTCGAGCATTTCTTTTGCGTTACTATTTTTATATTTTTGGCTAAAGAATTTTGCATTTTTGCTATAAACAATAAAAACAGTTTTTATGAAACAATACGTCATGGCAGTATTCGTAATTTCTAATGTTTTCATCTAAAAAAAATGCACACCTTTAAACTTAATCATTGCCTATATCAATATAATCAATATAATGAACAACAATATTTTAGTATCTGAAGACAAGCTTTGTATTAATATTAATATATTCTTAAACTTCGAAATTTCGATTTTAAGTTCGAAATTTCAAATATAATTTTAACGTTTACATAGTTTCGCTTACATATATTTGAGGCCAAAGTTTTGTATTAATATTAATATTTTCCTAAACTTTGAAATTTCGATTTTAAATTCGAAACTTCGAACATATATTTTTTCTCTGTTATTTGCATACTTTCGTTTACAGAATATTGATTGAAGCCAAAGTTTTGTATTAATATTAATATTTTCCTAAATTTCGAAATTTCGATTTTAAGTTCGAAATTTCGAATATATAAATTTTTTTGCTATTTGCATATTTTCGCTAACAGAATATTGCTTGTTGTGTGGTAAATCGATTTAAGAAATAAATTGCTTAAAGTAAACTTTTAATTCTGGGAACTATACCGCTGTAACACAACTGCTTTTCATAATTTCAAAGGCTTTGCACATAAAAATTGTGCACCTATAAATTCAGCGAGTGATATTTTAATGTCTCAATGCAAGATTTAAGTTTAAAGTTAATGTTTTCTTAAACTTCGAAATTTCGAAATTAAGTTCGAATATCGTTAAAAATGTTACTAAATAGAAAATTCGATAAATTTTCGTTATAATTATCTTAACGATGCGATTACCGTTAAAAAAAGTTAGTGAATTGCACTACTGGTCTACCTAAGAAGAAAAACAGTATTTTATGATCCTGAAAAAGAATCCTCATTTACATCCTTATCAAATCTTATATGTAACTAATGTCATATTACCCGTGTACTGCACCTTCAAAAATGTCATAAATAAAATAAGCTTGGGATTTTTCTTTTAAAAACACATACTTTTTTCCATTTAATGTTGTTGTTTTATTTCAAGTTTGAATTTTCCAATATGCTGGCTGGTTTGTTGGTGGTGGTGGTGGTGGCGTTTTATGAGTTTTTTTTTTTGCTGTACTGAACTTGATGCCATTGCCACACTATCAATATCTCCATCATTGTTATGAAAGTATTTTTTGTAGCAGATTTTTGTTTTGCAAAAAAATTCTCTTTCTAAACACAACAAAAAAGCCTCATCATCGGTTAAAAATGGGGGATTGGTCCATGAGGAGAATGTTATGCCTGCTTTGTTTTTTCGTGTCATTTATTTATTTTTTTCTCAAATAATAAGTTGTGGTGTGGCTTTTAATTTTTTGGCTTTCACGGTTAATAGCGAAAAAAGTTTTGTATGATTATGTGTGTGTGCTTTTTTTTGTCTTTCTATAAACATATGAGTTTTTTTTTTGAGGTTTTGCAAATGTGAAAATATATTTTTTATTCATCTTTTTTCCTCGTTGTTTTTTTTTGCGATAAATGTCAATGACATACCTGCGCCAAAGAAAAACACAAAATATTTAACAAACATAAACAAAATTATCCAACAAAAGAACAAACAAAGTTTGAAATGTGACCTCTTGTCGAAAGGAGAAAAAATATTACAAAAAGGCTGGGTTGCTGCATGTACTAAAACATGAAATGCAATTAGAAAATATTAGAATGCATGAAGAAGAAAGAAAAAATCCAGTGATGATAAGACTGTTTGAATTTTTAGTTGGAAACAATTTCTCAATGAGGGAGGAGAAAGTCAACAAAATTCTAAAAATATTTTTAAATAAAAAATTAAAAAAATTGAGGAAACAAAGATTTATATATTATTTCCCCTTATCAAATATCAACTCCGACTGATTTTTAACCTTTTAAAAAGCTTCCCTAATAATAATAAAAGCTCTACCTACATCCCATAAAATAATCACTCACTTCTAAAAACTATATCCTAAAAATTATGCTTCACCATCAAATCCAGCAGCAGCAAGATATTTATTTCTCCATCTGCTTTAGTTAAACTCAAACTTAATGCTAATATCTCCAGTAGCTACAGAGTTGTAGGCATTAATGTCAGTTATATTTTCTCGAAATCTTGCAGTAGTAAATCTTCATTTGGATATTTTTATCTATGCGAGATTAAAACTACACAACTAAAGTGGAACATTCTTGCATAATATTAACTTAAACGATATTCATTTTCTTTAAGATTCAATGAGAGTGAAAAAAAAAATGAATCAAAAATGAAAAACTCAATTAAAAAGGAACAAGCCAAGCAAAGAAAAAAAAACTGCACTCCGCATCTTTTATTCTTGCTCTTGCTTATAATATAAAGCTTTTTATTTTAACATGCAGCGTAAGTAAAATACTGAGGAACAGCAAGAAAAAAATAATAATGCAAAACTAAAAGATAATTCTAGTTTCTTCAAGCTTTTGCATAAATATAGACACTGTAAAGGAGTTACAGTGAAATGCCAGCAAAACGAATATACATATAATGATTAAAATATAAATATTATAGATGAATATAAGAGTTTCAGACATTTTTATTTTGTGACATACAAACAAATTTAATAGTTGAAAAATATTGAGGAAAATAAGGTTTTAAGAAGATTTATGAGCACAGAATTTTTATCTTTGTATAAATAAAAATCAAAAGTCGTACGTGGGTAATCGCATCAGCTAAAAACGTCTGCACCGATTTCGCAAATTTTTTTTTTTAATAATTATTTTGCAATTAGGTGTTTTTTTCATCATTTGCTACAACTCAGCTTAGGCTTGCTTTTAAGGAAAGAAAAACTGACCACGCCCATTTTAACGCCCACTTTTTAATTTATCTAAAATCAGAGAAGGGCTGGACCGATTTCGCTAATATTTTTAATTATTTGCCACAACCCAGCTTAGGCTTTTACGGAGAAAAAAATTGACCTGCGCCCATTTTTACGCCCACTTTTTCATTTATCTTATAGAAAGGAGAATGGCTGGACCGATTGATGATTTTTTTATTCGAAGTAATTTTAAGAAACAGTTGCAAAAATTAAGGAAAAAAATGTTTGACTCGAACTCATGGCTTGGTAGTCCAGACGCTTACAGCTGCAGCCAAAAAAACAACCTTAAATATTCCATAGATACACACTAAATAAATACTAACGTGAAATAAACTTTAATTAATTATGATTAAATATGATTTCAAATCAAAAATTTGTGCTGGGTGATTTTGCGTTGATGTTTTTTTCTGTTTGCATTGGACTAACCCATTTAATAAAAAGAAAATTTCTAAAATTATTTGTAATATTACGTAAAAGAAAATACGAAACTTTCCCTTTTGAATTCTTTTTAAAGGTTCTTTTTTCTTAGACTTCACTGTAGTTGTTAGTATTATATTTAGTAAAGCAGATTAATTTAAATTTTGCACTTAAACAACATGAAAACTAAATGAAAATACTGGCTTAAAACAAACGAACACAAAAAAAGCAACAGCTCTCACATGTAGAAATTGGTAGCAAGGAAAAAAATTAAAAAACAAACATTTTGTGCATTAAATCATTAAAAGACGACTTATTTGCAAACTACTTTGTCTAAACTTGACAACTTAAGAAATGAAGCAACAACAACAAGAGCAACAAGCCAAGCAACAACAACATCATCATAAACTACCGGAAAAAATGCACTAAAACTTACAACAAACCCACTAAAAGCTAAAACTAAGAAGTTAAAGTTATAAAGAAAAAAAAACTAAGTAAAAGAGGAGGAAAAAATTGATGGTACTAAAAAAAAGCACAGGGAGTACAAAATGACTGAATGGAGGGTAAAAAAACGCAATAAACTAACGATTACAAAATGCAGCAAGAGTGACAGAAAAAAACAAGAAAAATAGCAGGGCAGCAAAGGAAATTGTCTAACTACTAACGAAATCTAGGCTGAACAACTAAGAGATTTAAAAGAATTTACACATTCTGTGAATGAATTAGAAACTTGTCAGGGACATTAAAAACAAGACAAGATTTTTTTGTGGAAAATAGAACGCAACAATAGAAAAATCCTTGAAAAGTAGCAAACAAAATTGTTAGAACATTTTTAAACCAAAATCGCAAGTTTACATTGCTTTATAGCTCTGACAAAAATATGTCGGTATACATTTGGTAAAGAAAGAAGAAAAAAAAAACTAATGTAGTTACGCAAAAGAAAAAAAATATAAGAAATTTAATGGAAGCAAATGTATCAAAATGCTTAATTGGATGTGGAACAATAAATGACGTTCTCTTTCTTTCCACTTCAACGTACTAATACAAAAATAAAACCAACATCTCAAAGATGGACAGCAATGGAAAAGGCCTCAGTTGCTTTTACACAAAAACATTATAAAAGGAATTAATATTTAAAAATGGTTAAAAGGACTAAAGACTTGTTTTTATTTTATGACAAAGGAAAAAAAATAGCAAAAGAAGGGACAAAAGCGGCTTGAAAAAAAAACACACGAGCCGCTTTTAGCAAACAAGTGCAGCAACATGATGACTGCAAGTTTAGAAATGATTCTGTTTTGCTCTGTATTTTTACTTGACAACATAAACGAGATAATATTTTTCTTTTTCATGTATAAAAATAAATTTATGTGTTTTGCCTTTTGAATTTCTTATTTGTTTGTATAAACGCGTCGTCTCTTAGATAAAATTGTTGATTAAAAAATGAAAACTATGACACGCATTCTTTAAAGGGTTTGAATATGAAGCAGAGTCAAGAAAATTTTATAATCATCTAATCGCTTAAATGTAAAAGAAGAAACTGCAACAAATTAAGTCCATTAAATAGTAAAAATTGCTTGTAAGTGTCAGAAATAAGACAGCAGGAATAGGCAGACTTATGCGAAGTATTATTTTAATTAGGTCACACATGCCGTCATGGCCAATGACATGGAAGTGATAATGCCTTGCCGAAAGGACTTCATCAAAAGGGCTTGAACATTAAAAAAAATAATTGTAAAGAGTAGAAAATTTTTTAAATTGACAGAAATCCTTGACAGCGACACTAGAATATATGTATATATGAAGTAAAGAATACCTTTAACTGCAGTTGCCATTTTTAAAATTATTCTTTCTTTAATATTTATACAAGATATTAAAATTGTATATCTAAATACCCAGCAAAAATTTCGGTGCAAAGTTATGAGTTTAATTTTCTAAAAATAATAAGAATAAAATACTTTACAGTATTTCGACTTGGGCGTTTTATCTCACTTTTTTAACAAGGCGATGTCATTGCCGGCAGGAACTTACAATCTTAAATTAAAAGCAATTACTAAGAAGTGACAATACTTAGGCTGAGTTTACATCTGGCATTTCTTGTGTGCCATGTGCCCA
Source organism: Nowickia ferox (assembly GCA_936439885.1). Lineage (NCBI taxonomy): Eukaryota > Metazoa > Arthropoda > Insecta > Diptera > Tachinidae > Nowickia > Nowickia ferox. The sequence continues at coordinate 7,383,392 of OW387027.1, read as the reverse complement.
AAAAAGCATAACCATTAATTACTAATGAAAAACTGTTTGATTCAGACATGTATTTCTATATACAGGGTGTTTTTTTAGAGGTATAGAACTTCGAATTGAAATAAAACACAAGAAAATCGTTTTAATGTCCATCAATTTGGCTTTATTGGAAGGATAATTTTATGCCATTAACGTTTAAATATGATTTCGGGCATGTGGCCGCCGCGGCTGGCTCGAGTAAAGCCAATTCTACAGGTCCAATTTTCAACCACTTTTTCGAGCATATGGGGTTTGTTGGCGTAGACGAGTGACTTCACATATCCCCAAAGAAAATAATCCAATGGTGTCAAATCACACGATCTTGGTGGCCAATTGACAGGTCCATTCCGCGAAATTATGCGCTCATCGAATGTTTCCTTCAATAAATCGATTGTGACGTGCGCTGTGTGGCATGTAGCGCCGTCTTGTTGGAACCACAACTCATCCACATTCATGCCATCCAATTCGGGAACAAAATAGTCGGTTATTGCTGTGCACGGTGGCGAATCGATTCATTCGGGTCCTCTTCAACACTTTGCTCTACAGCGGCAATTGTTTCTTCGGTGCGCACTGTTCGACGTCTCTGCGGATGCGTATTATCACATAGAGTAAACGTAGTGCGAAAACGATCCATGGTTAACCGAATTAATTGCTCTGATGGACGATTATGTCGACCATAAAATGGACGGAGCTTGCGGTAAACTTCGCGAACTGAACCATTATTTTCGAAATAAATTTGCACGATTTACAAGCGTTGTTCTTTTGTCAACCTGTTCATGATGAAATGGCAAACCAAACTAAATATTAATCACTTGACAGCTGGCAAAATGGCCGCCAGTTAAAAAAGTGATGCCAACTTAAAGTTCTATACCTCAATAAAAAACACCCATTACATAAAATTGTCTCTTAGTTATGTATGAAACTGTTTAACTTAATAAATACGTGTCTGAATCAAACAGTTTTTCATTAGTAATTAGTGGTTACGCTTTTTTTACGCATGTTTGGCACATGGCTAACTTATCATACATATGTGTTGCATGTTAATTCAACATGATTTACCATAACATTCAAGGAAAAATTCTGTGGTTTTCATTAGTAATAACCCATGTTATATATATCTCATTTGGAGTTTATGATTTCAATATGTAATACATGTTTTAAATACTTTTTAAAAGGGTATGCACATAATGCACATAATTTTTTTTTCTAAAACAACAACATAAAAAAAGCCTAGAAAAAACTTTTTTGGGTGTACCAAAAAAATTATATATTTTTTATTTCATGGTGATTTAATATTCCAGCACAGTTAAATCAAAATAAAAAATCATGTTAAATCAAAGTTATTTCAAGTTGAATTAATTTTTTATTTAGTAATTTAATTTTATTTTTTTAAATATTTAACTTAAGTAATTGTGTGTATTGACACAGGTTTTAGGAAAATGTGTGTATATGTTTGTTGTTTGTAGTTGGCTTTCCCGGTAGTCAGCGCGCTTAGCGCCGCAGCAACAACAAGTTTGAATAAAAGCATCATGTATTAATTGATGATTTAACATAAATTCTTTTTTCAAATTAATGGTTAAATTTTGTAAATACAAACGCTTTTTTGGTTTTGAAAATTGTATGCAAAAAATATTTTTTTAAAAGAATTTTCGATATTTTTCTTACAAATTTTGAAACGTTTAGAAATAAAATTTTTTCAAAATCTGGATATTAATTTATAGTTTTTTTTGGTAAAAAAAGCAAACATAAAGTGCGAAGCTTCTTTGGGTTTGCTGCAGATACACACAGAGTCTCCGGCAGGTGTAGAACCTGTGACCCTCCGACCACTAGACTATAACACCAAAAGAAAAAACAACAAAATAAGCCAGTTGACCAACTTGCAGCAGAGGATACTTTCATCGACGACTACTTAGGGGAATTTCGACATTTGTCATGCACGATATTTATCGAGTACAGTTTCTTTTAAGATAATCTAGCAGGAACTGTACTTAAAGATTATGTAACATAAAAATTACTCATTGGTCATGCATCAAACTAGTTCGTCCATATTGTGCGCAAGTTCCTCTTTTGCCGTTTAGCGTAAAGTTGAGTTTAGTTTGAGTAATGAAAATTTTATAGAAATTGTTATTTCCACAAATACAAGGAACACATGAGGGAAGGTATCGGTCTTTTGTTAAAAAATTTCCTCAATGATATGTTTGAGCTGTCGCCAAAAGGTCCTTCCCGCTTTAACATTATCGTACATCCGTCTTGTAACTAACTGGAAATTGAACTAAAGATAATTTATTAATAAATTATTATGCAAAACACTAGCAGAACGGAACAACATGCTGTTTTCGAAGTCCGCCACACTTTAATGAAAATAGAATACGTGAATTGTTTTGATTTATCGTAGTTCAATTTGTTGAAAGCTTTTTATGTAATGATAGTCAAAATTTTAAAATCACTCATTGACAACACTCGCTGCCGTTGTGCTGTTTATTCTTTACTAATCATGAACATGACTTTGAATTTGCTTATATTTACTCTACACAGAATAAAATATTCTCAAAAAATTTGCAAAAAAATTTTTTTTAAGTCTAAGTTAGTTTCAGTTTATATTTGTTACTGTTCCAGTAAATTGTTTGTTGCAAAAAAAAGGTATATAGAGTAGAAACAAGCCACTACCTTTGTCGGCTACTTACCGGCATTTACAATGTAAATTTTACGTGTATACAACACGATCAATCAAACCAAACAACAACAAGAGCATAAAAGTACGTTATACCTGTCAACACACAATATATAAACACCAACACACTTAAATAACAAATTCTCGCAGCCGAAGTCTTTTAAATTAAAATTTTTACAAAATTGTTATCACAATTCACAAAATTATTTGTATTCATACAAAATATTTTCAATGAACTTGTTTACTGAAAATTAATTTTGGTTTTTCTGTGTATAGAGCGAGCGATTGAATCATAAATAGAACAACAAATAAAGTTTGATTACAATAATTAAAATATAAATAAAAAACACAGGATTTGAACATAGAATTATCTGCATGATAAGCACGCGCAGTCGTTATATAACTGCTGCAAAGTAATTCAGACGGTATGTAGTTTTTTGCTGGGTAAATTTTTTTTTAAAACAAATTATTTTTCCCTTAAACCACAACACTAGGGAACATCAGAAGTAACACTTGAAGGGCCAACAATTTATGGACACATGTCCATATGTATGGATGTATATATTTTTCTTCTTAAACATTTTTAGTTTCCTTCGCTGTCGTTGACTTGATCACCATAATGAAGAACAGCAGAACAAATTCCTGTTGCATTGTGGCATTTATGTTTTATACTCGTAGCAATTGTTAAATGCTGAAAAACAACGCAGGCGCGTGCACACACAGAAGCCATTATCACGTCTAACCAAGCTGTCGACTAGGTTAAGGTAATTGCTCGACAGCTAAAGACATAAGCCGTTTTCATGAGAACAACAACAACAACAACAGCAACAATAACAAACAACATTTCAACTTTAAGTTGAAAAAGTAGCAACAAGTTTTCTTTTTTGTTTTTTTGGAGAGCGCTTCATGGTACAAGTATTATTGTTGTAAATGAACAAAAAACCAAAGAATAGAATAGTAAGTGAGAGGAAGCGGGTTGTTGTTCATCATTAGCACAACTAATGGATGTACACTTATTCATAGTTGTTTTCTTTTTGCCTGATTTTGTTGCAATTTTATAAATATAGTTTTTTTTCCACCATCCATATGCTGTGGTCTAGAACAAAACAAAACTGGCCTGTTTCTTCTTTTTAGTAGGTAGGTACGTTCGTGTGGCAAAATTCCATTTTTTTTTATTTCCTTGCTGTTCTTTAAGTTAAATTGCATTTGTAATATTTCGTTTTAAACGAAATTAAAAAACCGTCTTAAAGATGTACAACATAAATTTGAATAAAGCTTAAATAACACGTAAATTGCTTACTAAAAACTCTAACCTTTCATACCTTCTTGCCCAGCCGCTCACTAGACAAACACACACAGTTAGCCCACTAGTTAGTCGGCCAGCCAGCCAGCCACACGAAATCAACAGCCAACAGACAGCAGACAACAAACAGCAGTAACACAACTGCAACAACCCGGACCATCTATAAATTGTATTTTGTTGTTGTCTTGTACTTTTTAATTTTATAGTTGCAAGTTTTTGTTTGGTTGTTGCTTTTGGTAAAAGAATTAAATGATCAGATGAATTGGCAGCATAATGTCACTAACTCCTGCTTTCCCTTTGCACTTAAACCAGTTACGTCCTAAAACACATTTACTGATATTTGAATTTGAGCTAAACAGCTTTAAAAGCTCATAGAATTTGTTTTTGTTTCTTTGCAAGGTAAACAGCACGAGCTGTTGTCGCCGAGATCCGATTGGCCGCTGTGCTCTCGTCGGTGTGAAAGCTTAAAGCTCTTTTGTAAAAGCTCGCACATTGTGCACATGGTTTGGGCGAAGCTGGTGTAAACATATGCTCAGAAAATTTTATCAATTAGCTTTCTTAACACAAAACTTAAAAAAAAAAATTCATAGCAAACCCCAAGATATTTTCTATATTAATGTGTCGATTAGGCTAAAACTCCTGTCGCTCTTTAAGCCAAGCTAGATGTGACATATATTTTTTTAATTCGAATCATAAATATAGAAACAAATAAAGTTCGAAAAATAATAATTGAAACTAACTAAAATTAATAGTCATGGGCTTGTGGCAAAAACAACCAACGGTGCCTGTATAACTTTAAAAAAAACTTCTCTGAATCAAAGGGGTTTTCATTAGTATTTAATGTAAATATTTGTGGGCGTGTCTTTAAAAGTACCAAACCAATAAAGTTTGTCTTAAGTAGAACAAAAATAAGCAAATCAAAAGACAAAACAAACAACATAACGGCAAAACTTTTGTAAATCATTCATATTTAAATTTGAGCTTTCATAACGTAAAAAGCTTTCGGCTCATTGGAGTACGATAAATCAAACCAATTCACATATTCCAATTGCATTCAATAATATAAAATTTTTATATGTTAAATTAAACAATTTTTTTTTCTTTAAGCTTTAGTTCTTTATTTTAATAAAAAATATTTTTTTGTGAAAGAAAAAATTGGAAATTAAAATAAAAAAAAAGATTTTTTGAAAAAGTTAACCTAAGGTTAATGTTTAAAAATAAAGACTCAAGGCTTAGAGAAATATTTTTTTAATTTATTCAAGAATATCATGATATGGCGGCCTTCAAGAAAAAAAAACATGTTCCGTTCTGCTAGTGTTTGTCAGAATATTTACTATTAACTGTTATTTGTTCCTTTAAACTTATTACATGCTGGTTTTTTTTTTACAAAACAAGCTTCTTTATTAAATTATGTCATTATTTTTTTTTATTAAATTTTTTTATGTAGAAAAAAAAGGATGCAAAATCAAATAAAAATGATAAAAATTTTTGTTTTGTAAGGATTTTTGCTGGGGGCTTTTATTCGTATTATGTTTGTATATTGTAATTCTCAATAACGTATTTAGAGTCTTAATATAAACATACGAAGTTTTTTTTTAAGCTAATTTCAAAATATTTTGGGTTGAAGGCTACTGACGTGTTCTATGAGCAGGAACGAAAGGCATATAGACTTTGCTTAACCAAAAAAAAAAAAAAAAAAAGAAATACAAAAACAAGCATTTTCGCATTTATGAAAAAAAATGTTTTTGAACATTCGAAATTATGCGATGTACATAGTTACTCATGCACTTATGACGGTAAGACTTTAAAAATAAGAATGCATTGTCTTACAACCCTGTTATTCAGTTAAGATTATTGTAGTCTTTTGTATTTTTATAGATCAGTGTTCAAACTTTTCATATTTTGTTTATTAAACACTCTGTGTTTCTTTCATTCTTTCCACAAAGACTTTTCTCTTTCTTTTTTTTTGTTGTATATTGTCTAAGTCATTTTAATTTGCTGAGTACTATCATCGGCATATTTTTTTTATAGTTTTTCGTTGCAAGTCCAAGTTTTTGCTGTTTTTCTGCTTACTTTTTTCCATCACATGGTTGCTGTGATTTTGTTTTTCTTTCCTAAAACTATATTTCAGTTATTTATGCTGCTGCTTTCATTTAACAGTGGCTACAAAAAAATATTTTTTTATTTTATTTATTTTTTGCAATCATTTTAGTCGTGGTCGTTTACACGATGTTCTTTTGTGATTTTGACAAATGTTAAACATGTCTACTTGTATTGAAATCACTTTTTGTTGTTGTTATTGTTGCTGTTGTAAGCTGCTGTTGCTGTTGTTGTTGCTTATGTTATTGTTATTACTGTTGGCTGCAAATGAAGAATTGAAATAATTCTCAGGGTATGATAAATTGTTAAATACTTAGCAAATATGTTGATAATTTCCGTGAACATAAATGCAAAATTTTAATGTTCAAGAAAAAAAAAATGAATGCAATAGAAAGAAAGAGCAAAACAAGAATTTTAGTTTATTAATCATCTGCAGGTAAAACTATACGAGTACAACAGCAACTTCACTGAAAGTAATGGGAGGTGGATCACTTTTAAAAACTATGAAATGACTTGACTTTTATTACACAAGTTTGCTAAAGCAATTGTATGACTGTCAAGGTTTTAGTTTTAGCCACTGCAAATGGGTGGAGGTTAAATACTGAAAGAGGACTTGTTGCTCATTCTTTTAATCAAAATTTAGCAAAAAAAAAAAAAAAAGAAGATTAATGCTGGCCATTTCTTTCGAATGATTCATTTTAAGAAAAAATTGCTAGTACAGTAGCAGAATGCAAATTTTAAGCCATTTTCTCAGAGTTTTCATAGACATTATGTTAAAATTCTCTTAATAATCAAGAAATGAATAAGAAAAAAAAAAATCATTCGAATAATAAAAGACAATCGAAAAGTAACAGTATTATAATCAAATAAAATTTAAGACTTCTTGAATCGATTACTCGACCAATAATTTCTAGATTTTATGCACACAGCTATGAAATCGATGAATTATCGATCCTGATAGCAATATATTTTATTCTTAATCGAATGAAAAACTCATTTTAATTCTGTTCTTTGAGCGAATAAAGTATTATATTCGTTATTCCCGTATTCTTATACATACAAGTATATATCTTAATATTCCAATAATATTTTTATATATTCTGCATAACTTCCATTACAATAAAAATAATATCAGTTGTATAATTAAAAAAAGACTAAAATATTTTTAAATATTAAAACAAACGAATAAAATTTCGAAAATATTATTCCAATAATCAAATAAAATTTAAAATTATTTTCTTTAATGTAATAAATAAATTGTTCGACTCATTGAGTTATCGAACAAGACTAATGAGTTTTATACGATTAATCGAATACAATGTTTGCATTTAACTTTTGCACATCATTAAACTCAAATTGTTCACGGAGTTGATTAAAAATATCATTCATTTAAATTAATAATAATTTTAATTAAAACAAATATCAAACTAAATTTAAAATTTATGGAATTACCCAAAAAAAAACTTAAATTAAGAATTAAATAGTAATATAATATAATATATAATAATGTTTACCCGTCCTAAATCCTCTATCGCGCAATAAATAGCATAGCTATAAAAAATGTTGTGCCTTTGGTATTTTATTTTTTTGTTGCCCAATATTGCTGCAGTACAATTGAAAACAATCGAATTACCGCTTTTTGGTTTGAACAAAATCGAACGAAAGCTGGAGAAAGTGAAACCAAATTGATCGAAATGAAAATTCGTAATGAAAACAATTTCGATCGATGTCTGTAGAGATATATTAAACATGTATAAAAAGTATTATACGAATAAGGTACCATTAGATTAGAAATTTATTTAAGATGATTCCAATAACTTTGGCCTGATTAACCTGTGAAAGCAACCACTTTCAGAACTCTTGAGGAAATGGATGAAATATAATGAAATTGAGAAAGATATTCTTTATCATAAAGAAAAGTGTTTCGAAATTGCTGCTTGGGAAAAAAGTTTTTAACCACTTTCACCACAATTTGCACATAAATTTATTTTAAATTTTTTATAACAATTTTTGCAATCTGAAGCTAAATTTTTTCGGTTTAAAATTTAATATTATAACCGTGAAAATTATAAATTTTCTGAACTCTTACGCCGTATAATTGCCTTTGCATGTTAAAAAAACTCTTAAACGGAAATATTTATTTAATTCAAAGTAATTATCTTAAATACAGTTCCTCAGCATAACATCGCAGCGCGTTGAGCCTAAAATCCTAACAAAATTAGTATCTTCGAACATACTTTAAAGCAGACTAAATATTTACAGTCAAGACATTAATTTTAAAAGAAAACAATTTAAAAAAACACATTTCGTTAGGCCTTGTAGATACAAAAAAAAACTAAACACTTTTAAACTAAAACAGCCATAAATTATAAATGTTTTTGTTATTATATGCCGCAGCTAAATTGTAAACAGAAAATAATTTTTAAGCATTTAATAACACAAAATCATTTAAAAAATATTTTGAAACTGAAAGGAAATATAAAAACAAATTTTGGGGGAAAAAAGCGCTTAAACTAAAAGAGCCACCAAAACAAATCACATCAACAAAAACAAAAAAAATAAAATGAGCAGTGAAGCCTAAACAAAGCCCAACGAGTTGAAAGTTATGTTTCTTTAAATCTTTCACTTAATTGCTGTTTCTCTGAAGAAGCCTTATTCATTTTTAGGTTTTTGTCTACCCAAATCGAACTGTTAAGTTAGATATTTTGTTTGTGTGTTAACAGATTTATTTGCACCCAGAAGACCTCTACCGTTTAAAAGAAATAATAAACCCTGAGATACATAGATCTACATACAAATAAATAAACATCCACTGCAAGAATACCAGTAATAATAAATAAATTTATAACTGTGGCTGATCATAGCAATTAGTCTGAATTTGATTTTATTGACCGCACATAGCAAACATATTTGTTGCGGTTAAAAGATTAAAAAAAGAATGTTGGCAGAAGAAAACATAAAATTCATGATAAAAATGCCCTTCATCAGGTATAAATAACAGACAACTGCTTAGAAATTTAAATATAACTAAAATCGTATGCATGTATATTTCATTATGTTAAAGGTGTGCTCAGCCTACTGTGATTGTGTTTATGTAATTCTCAATAATTTAATAAGAGTTTGACTAGAAACTTCTTTTTTAGTTTTGGCGCTATTTTTCGTTTTCGGAATTTTTTTTTTTTTGTTATTGACGATTTTTTATTTTTTATGCATTTTATTTAAGTTTCAGACATTTTTTTCTTTTTAGTTTTGGCGATTTTTTCGTTTTGGCGATTTTTTTTCGTTTCTTGCGCTTTTTTTGTCTTAGCCATTTTTTCAATTTGTTTAAAGTAGTGACGCTTTTTTACTTTTGGTGTTTTTTCGTTTTGAAAATTTTTTCGCGTTTTTTAAGATTTGGATTTTTTTCGTTTTAGAGTTCTTTTCGTTTTGTCGATTTATTTTAGTTTTAGCGGTTTTTTTTTGGATTTTTTTAAGTTCTGTTTTTTTTTTGGTTTGGCGATTTTTTTCTGTTTTTGAGATTATTTTAGTTTTGGTGTTTATTTTCGGTTGGTTTTTACTTTCAGCGATTTATTTATTTTTGACGTTTTTTTTATTTTTTTACGCTTTTTTCGTGTCTGCAATTTTTTCTTTGATTAATTTTTAGTATTGACGCTTTTTTACTATTGGGTTTTTTCGTTCGGTTTTCGCGTTTTTTAAGTTTTAGAGTTTTTTTGTTTTAGATATTTTTTTCGTTTCGGCGATTTTTTCGGTTGTTTTTTACTTTCAGCGATTTTTTTTTGCTTTGGCGCTTTTTTCGTTTTTCCGATTTTTCTTGTTTTCGGCCATTTTTTCAGTTTTTTGGTGAACTTTTTATTTTTGGTGGTTTATTTTCATTTTAGCGATTTATTGTATTTTTTGTGATATTTTTAATTTAATCGCTTTCTTTTATTTTGACAAGTACGACTTGCGTGTCTTCGAAACCGTAAATTTTCAAAAACGCTAAAACTCTAAAATTTCAAAAATGAAAAAAATGCCGAAATTAAAAATATCACCAATTATAAAATAAATCGCTAAAATGAAAATAAATCACCAAAAATATATCTGTATATTTTTTTCTGTTGCTAAAGATAGCTGGACTATTAGAACCCCGCTCACCCAGGGGCGAAAAAGATTTGCCAGTTAGTTTTCATGGCTGCTTATTTCCTACAAGCAATCGTGAGATTCCCTTTTGATAATTGCCACCGTGCTCGTCCGAGTTCTAGTCTATGAAAAAGCTTTGTTCCATCGATAGATTCAGTGATCATTCATACTAGCTCCAACTCGTTGCATTGAGCTAACGCATAGGGGACCTATACCAATCTGAAGCACCTCCAATAGGTCGTCTAGTATGCGTTTCCTAGCAAATTTTTATCGCGTGTTGTGCAATGCCGTTCTTTCAACCTGCAGGTGAAAAACTGTCTCTTTATTTTTATCCTGCTTTTTACAGCTGCCACAGCATGTATTATATGGAAATCCTAGCTGTAGCGCACCACAAATTTGTCTTAAGCTTAATAAAAATTTTTTCAATTTAAATGAACAGTTTTGCAAAAAAAAAAAATTTTGACTGTTATCTGTGATTTAATACAGTGATTTAACATTTACAAATCTGCAAATGCTGGTACAGTAAAAACACTTTGTGAAGGATAGTAGTACACAGAACCAAATGTCGTAGGTAATATTAACAATCGAAATTAGTAGATCCGTAATGACAAATACTTGTGAAATAAACTGACTTTTTATTAAAATCTAAAGAAAATTTATTAAATAAAATTATTAAAAAAAATTTTCTTCATAACGAAAAATGGATTTGGGTAAAAAATTTTGTAAAATGTAATCAGCTGAATTGAATAAAAATTAGTTAAAAGAACATTTAAAATTTGTTAGATAAAAAAGTTTTTAATAAAAAGTGATAAAATAGAAGAATTGCATCTTAATTAAAATAGTTAAATTAAGATCCTTAAATGACTTTAATTAGAATAATGGAAATAAGTAATAAATTTATTCAATAAAGTTGAGTTGAAATTTTAAATTTCAATCTATTTTTTATTATTCAACTTTTTTTTTAGTAAAAGATAATAATAATTAAAACAAAATTTTCTTAAAAACTTTGACTAAAGACCACTTGAAGTAGAAATTAATTTTTTTGCATACACAGAAAAAATTATGCCCAAAAAATTTAGTTTCTGTAAATGTGTTTTACTGTTCCAGTAAATTGTTTGATCCAATCTTATTTATCGTTTATCGGCATTTACATAAAAATAAAAATAAACAACAACAAGAGAACAACCTTGCGTGGGGTCAATCAACAAGCAAGATAAACTCCAACATACTTAAATAACAACTTCTTTCAGCCGAACTCTGTCAAATTTAAATTTGTACAAAATTGTTAGCAGAATCTACGAATTTATTTATAAATCCGCATTCATATAAAATATTTACTGGTTCAATGAAATTGGTTACTGAAAATTAAATTTATTTTTTTTGGGTGTAAAGCAACATTGATTAATTCGCGTGAAAAATTTGACATGTACTAAATGTAGCCCAACTAGCGTTTTTTTTTATAAATTTCTCCATTTTATTGCTTGAAAGTATGCAACATTGTTTTAAATTCGCTGCGAAAAAACTACTGTTCATGTAGTTTCGCAGCGAAACAGAAATGATGCCAGAGTAATTTTGCATGGAAAACATGCTGCCAGATAGATTTTACATGTTCTTCGCAGCAAGAACAGAGTAGTACTTTTGCAAGTTTATTTCACAAACATTTCATGGCAAATACTTTTACATGTAGTTTGTAGAAAGTGTGAACATAGTACCAGGCTTAATGAGGTTTGTATTTAATTAAAGTTTAACTTAAAGTTTAAGTAACGAATGATAAATTTTTTTAATAACTGTTCCGTCACCTTATGGAAAAACGATTGTTAATGTGTTAAAAATGGTTTTGGTTTTTCTGTTTGTTTTGGTTTTCGTTTTTTAAACCAAGTTTAAGTTTAACAATCGTGTTTGCATAAGGAAGTAAATCTCTCGAAAACTTCATTTAGCAAATGATTTTTATTTGGAATTTAAAAAATTCTGTTCATGTCTCATATAGCGACATTTTACTGTCTCTTAACCCTTTTTATATAAAATCTACTCCACTTATAAGTATTTTTTATAAATATTTTTTTAACTTACATATTTGCTCTTTTGTATAACAATCAGCAGCAGCACCAAATGCGTAACTAAAAAATATACGACTGTCTGTCTTCTCTTCTTATAGAATTAACATACAACAAACAGTACCACAACACAACGTCTTGGCCATTGCGTTAAATTTTGCATTTAAACAAAAAATCTTCATTATTAAATATGATTTCATGTGTTGGATTTTTCTTTATTTATTTTTTTTTTTAATTTTTGCTCTTGTATTTAAAGATTTTTTCAGGCATTTAAATAAATAATAAAAGGTTTTCGGTTAAATTGTATAAATTAAGAATTATTGCTTTAGCATGCAAATTTTTTTTAAGTTTATGTTCATTTGCTCTTTCACTTTCAGCCAATAAAAATTATGAAGTTGAGCAACAAAAAAAAAATTATAAATTTAAAGGAATTTATTATGAATTATTTTTTTCATTGCGTTATGAAAAATTAATTGTAGTTATTGAAACTATTGCTTTCTTTCTTTATTTTTATGTGAATGTTATGGCTGAGACATTGTATTCTTTTTTTTTAATTTTTTATATATTTTTTTTAATTTTTCTTTTCATTTAAATAAACAATTTTGCTTAAATCGCGTTCATATGCACAGCAGTTTTTCTTGCTCTAGATTTGTATTTTGTGCTTGAAAAGGAAAAAAGGAGAAAATAAAATGAATATAGAGTACGTCTATCTCCTTCTATTAATTTTTTCTTCTCTCGCCTACAAATTAGGACTTTCTGCCGGAAAAATTTCATCGTCTGAACTGGGTTTTATTTTGCATATGAAAAAGTTTTAAAATTTACCTAGAAAGATAATGATTTTTATTTTTAACTACGACTAGCACTATTAGTGTCGTTTATTATAAAAGTGGTATAACTCCATATTTTTAATTAAAACATATTTTTGTAGAATAGTATCACATTTAGTCATATCTTTCGTAGTAACAGCGAAGCAACTGCAATATTTGCACCAAAACCCCAAAGATGGCGTTACTTGTTTACTTTTTTTCTTTTTTTCCTACACAATGATTTTTAAAAGACTCGTTTTCTCGAAATTTAATTACAAGAAGATAATTCACTGTTACAATGAACGACACATTTGTCTTATCCATATAGCTTTTATAATTCAGTAAATCAATTATATTGCTTAAAACTTGTATTAATTTTTTTTTGTAGCAAAAATTTATTAAATCTCTACATTTGATATCTAGCTATTTACTCTTTAGCAGACAATTAGACGTCACTGACAGCAAACACTGGCTGCTAAAAATTACTATAACTGACAGTAACTGTCTACTGCTACAGTGAAAACTCTTAAACTCACAAGTATAAGCAATTAGTGACATTTCTGTGGCATAATTAATTTGCTGTCTTTCAATTTGTGCAGTCGCATGAGAGTGTGTGTGAGTTTTTATTTTTTTTTTTAATAAATTCTACAACTCATTAACACAAATTAAGCGCCAACTGAAATTGAAAGTAAACTTTTAACAAATTTTATGTACATAATTTAATTTAATTCAATTTAGAAAATCATTCAAAACAAAAGTTTTATTTTTTAGATAAAAAGTCTCAAGGAAACTGGTTGTGAATATTTTATAATATTAATTTTTTTTTTAATTTTTGGTTTATTTAAATAGATTAAACAATTTATGGAGTATGTGCGATTTTTTTATTTTTTTTTTTGTAAATTCTGTTCGTACTAATTTAAATTATTGATTTGCTATATATCTTCTCTTTGTCGATAATAAATAAAAAAATTAAAACGTTAAAATAATTTATATAAAATAATACACACATATAAATAATTTGTTATCTCTGACAGAACATCTTGTTTCAATCGCCTTTTGTGGTTGCTAGAAAACCGAAAAGTGATATAAATTAATTTTATTGCTGTTACTTCAAATCAGAAAACAAATGCTTGAAAGCATTAAGGGTATTCGCTAAAATGGGAATAAATGTTGAGTACTAAAAGAAACTAATTATAAACAGAAACTTTACACAAAAGTCTAAGCAAATGAAAGACATGTATAAAAATTAAAAATATTACACATATACATGTGAGTATATAAAATATTTTTAATAAATCATTTCATTTGTTAGCCCTGTTTTCTATTACTGCACAGTGGGGAAAAAAGGTTTTACTATAACTAACGAATACGAAAATTATCTCTTTAAAAATATAAGTCTCTATCACACTTTGCTGGAATGCAAGAAAAATCTTTGATCTAGATACCACAGATTTTTCGGGATTAAAAATCCCCAATCCCGGTATTCATTAAGAATATCCCGAGGAATCAAGAAAAATTTAAATACTCTGAAGTTAAATTATTATACAATAAATTAATAATGAAATAAACATTTGCAACACTTAAATTTCATATCCCGAAATTGTAGGATTTCGATTTAAATTAAAATGTAAAAAAATTATTTAAATAATCTGTTTGAAATAAAATTTTTATGCAATAAACTTAACATAAAAATAAACATTTGCAACACTAAAATTCCTAATCCCGAAATTGAGGGATTTTGAAAAATTTTGGGAATACGGCATTTGAAATTTCAAAATCCCGAATCCCGGGATTCATAAAAAACCAGCCACGTTGGGCATCCTTGTTATGAATCCATTACCTTTTTTTTTGCCTGGGTTTTTTCCTCACTCCATAATTAATGTAACACCATATTATGTTAATACTTTATTATTAAAAAAATAATATATATATGAGCAAAAACAGATTCTGTTAAACATTTTATTATCTCAGCTCAATTTTTATAGTTTGTTGTTTTAACAAATTATTAATCTCTAATGATCGCCAAGCGCATAACAAACATTTTTACTAATATACTATTTCTGTATTTTTGATTTAAATATTTTTTCTATCAAGATATTCATGTGGTCTTCCATAATAATAATAAAAAATTATGAGTAGAAAAACAACCTTTAAATATTTATGGCAGAAAACAGAAACAAACTATAGATCTTTCAACGGAGATAAATGTTTCGAAAACATAAATCAAAAATGTTTAACAGTGGTTGTCTTTAATCCAGATTTAGTAGAGTATTTCTGCTTTTTTTTTGCTTGATTTATTTAAATGTGATTTAAGCTAAATAAATAAAAAAATCAAATAAAAATTAATTTTTGATGCTGCCTATAAGCCGCCTCAGGGTCAAATGTTGTACATATGAATATGGAGCAAATGCAATAAAACAATCGCAAGTTGGCTGTTTGCTGGTAAATGAAATTATATCTGATCGTAATATTTTTTAGTATGGTAAAGATACAGGAAATATTTCGGTGGCTCAGCATTGCTGCGGACTACGAGGTTATTTCAAAATAAGTTCTTACACACAAGCATTTTTAAATCAAATTCCCATCATAAATAAAAGAACAAATGCTAAAGATTTGAAAGATTTCGATTTTCAAACTTTATGAAGCATAAAAGCGATACATAAATTATCTAAAA
Organism: Nowickia ferox; assembly: GCA_936439885.1. Classification (NCBI taxonomy): domain Eukaryota; kingdom Metazoa; phylum Arthropoda; class Insecta; order Diptera; family Tachinidae; genus Nowickia; species Nowickia ferox. The sequence goes on along the minus strand of OW387027.1, from coordinate 7,367,647 downwards.
CAGTTTATAATTTTATCATTTTGATCTAATATATTATTTTATTTAAAATGTAATTTAATTAGTCGCAGTGTTGAGGAGTTTATTTGTTATAATAATTTATATTTAAATAATTTGTAAGAAGAAGCTTAGAAAGAATTTGATAGTAATTTTTTTTTGTTGAACAATTTTGCTATTTGCACAAAGAATAATAAGTTATAATTTCGTAATAGTTTGGTAGCAATAAAATCAAATTTTTAGTACTAAAATAATAAATCTATCGGAATTCGTTACAAAATTACTTAAAAGAAAATTTTTAATACTAAGATCATTATGATTTTGTAATATGTAAAATTGCTGAAGGGAAATTTTTAGTACCAACATTATTATTGTGTATGAATTTTTTACATTTAACCTCATAATTTTTTCTCAATTTGTAACAAATTTACTAAAATCACCTTTTTTAGTACATACTAGCATCATTACATTTTTTAAATTTTTTAATAAATGACTAAAATCAAATATTTAGTACTAGCATTATTTCATCTGAATTCGTTAAAAAATTACTAAAATTAAATTTGTAGTACTAACATGATATTTTCTGAGCTGATTAAAAATTTCTAAAATCAAAGATGTAGTACTAAATCATTATTTTTTCTAAATTTGCCACAAAATTGCTAAAATCTAACTTTCAGTACTAACATCATTTTCTGCATGTGTTACAAAATTATTAAAACAAAATTTTTAGTACTGACATCAATAGTTTTTCTGTGGTTGCAAAAAAAAAATAAAAAAAAATTAAATTTTTAGTACTGAGAAAATTTTTTTCTGAGTTTGTTACAAAATTACTAAAATCAAATATTTAAGTACTAAACTCATTATTTTTTCTTTGGTCGTTAAAAATTACTAAATCAAATTTTTAGTACTAAACAATTTATTTTTGAGTTATTTTACATAATTACTTAAATCGAATTTTTAGTACGTACTAACATCAATATTATTTTCTAATGCCGAATACACACTATGGCATTTTGTGACATCGCAATACTGTACACTGATGGCAACGTTTGTCATATCCTATATTTTTCGTTATGTGGCCTTGGTTTCCATATAAAAACTATAATGATAAAATATATAATAATAAATGATACAGGGAATGCCAGATGTATACTCGGCATAAATTAGTTAAAAAATTACTCAAATCTAATTTTTAGTACTAGCATCAATACTTTCTTCTAAGTTAGTCACAAAATTAATAAAATCAAAATGTTTAGTGCTAACATGTTTTTTTCTGAGTTTCTTAATAAATTTCAAAAATAAAAGTTTTAGTACTAACATAATTAATTTTTTGTGAGATTGTTAAGAAATTACTAAAATAATAATTTTTAGTACTTACATCAATATGTTTTATAATTTGTATAAAAATTAATAAAATCAAATTTTTAGTACTAGCATTCATTCTCAATTTGTTACTAAATTACTAAAACCAAATGTTTACCACTAAACTCTTTATTTTTTTTTAATTTTTGATGAAAGAAAAACCTGTGCTAAAAAATTTTGCTATTTATGCAAAGCATAATTTGTTATAATTTTGTAATAGTACAATAGTTTTTAAATAAATTTTCTAATACAAAAATCATTATTTTTTCCGAAGTTGTTATTTTAGCTCCAAAAAAAAAATAAGGTTTAAAAAATAAGTTATTTAACTTTAAAATCTACTAACATACACCAAAAAAAAATTTTTAATACTAACACAGAAGTGCATAAAAATTGTACTAAATTTTTAATAAACTTTTTAGCGTTCAGATGCTTTAAAAAGTAAGGCTATATATATAGATTCCAATTATTTATTATTGCAAAACTAAAAGTTCTAGAAATTTTAATCTATTTTTTGTTATATTTATAAAATTTTTTTCTCTAAATTTATTACCTACAAAGTTAGCAATTATTTTCTTTCCCATATCAAATTGGGCTACTAAAATTCGTTTGCTTCTGTTTCACTTTGATTTTTCAACAATTATTCCTTCTAACAATCACCGGCAATTATCTGGTAACAAATTGTAAAACTAAAACTTTGTGAAATCCATTTACTACCTGATGTGTATGTAACTAGAAGTACGTGTATTTGGTAAGATTTTTCTTTGTGTTTTTTTAAATTAATAGAAAAAAAAACAATCACTTGCAAAACCATGTGGAGCTTTATTTGCTTAACGTAAAACATGTTTGCAAACACTTTTATTGTTATAACATTCGTTTTTGGCAAATCCCTCGAGCTTTTCATTGTGGGTTTGTGTAAGTTTTTGTCTAAGATTTCATTTCAGTTGAATTTTTTAGCTAAAAAGTTTTTGTTTTATATGTACAACATGCTGTGTGCATAGACGAATGGAAATGCACACAGCTAGAGACAGGCAGAGAGACAATAAGAAAATAAAAGTGGTTTACATTAAGCATCGAGATCGTTACTCCATATCTTGGGGACTTAATTAAATATATATATATTTTTTTTCAGTACATATTCCGCAAGCTGCAAAGTACAGTAGAAAGTTTTGCATGATAAACATATATGGTAGAAAACAAGATTAAAAGATGTATATAATTGGAAATAAATATAAAGGATATAAATATGGTTTTTAATGAATTTAAAATCAAAGAAGCTTAAAACTGCCGCTGTATTTCTGTGACTCGCAAAAGCTTAATCTCTATCGCTAAAAATCTATAAAGTCGATTTATCGATTTTCGGCTGCGAATACAATTTTCAAAAGTGTATTACTAAATCAAGGTAATGGCTTAAAAATCTAATCTGCCGAAATTTTACAGTTTTATGCCATCGCCAAAAATTTTAAATTTTGTATTTGTTCAGAATTTCAACAATCGAACTTAGCTTTAGCTTTAGGGAGTTAGATAATTTAGGGGCTGGTTAAGCATCAACCTCTTTAGTACCCTGGACATGATCAAATAAACTCATCAAGCATATAGTAGGGTGCGTGTAGTCGCGTTTGCTCGGCTGCACGTACGATTTGTCGGCAATGTTTGATAGAAATAAAAACGTTTCGTCTTATTTTGACGGCTGATTTTTTGATCGTTTGCATTTCTGATTGACAAAAAAAAAACTTCAGCTTATTTGTGATTCTTGGTAATGATGGAGAATTGCACTGAAGAACAAAAGTCTATTTTGCACTTTATGGAACGTTCAACATACCAATTTTAGCGTAAAAGTGCCCACTGTAGGGTTTTGCAAATGAATTCAAATCGACAATAAAATAATCAACTAATGGTGATGGTAGAAAAAACTAGCACAAAGAACAGTGGCTGCCGGGAAATTGGAGACATTTTAATGAACAATTTTAGAATACAGAAAAACTTTTAAATTTCTTAAATGATTTAATACAATTTAAGTTGGGGTTTTTGAAACCACTGTAACAATTCCTGCTTAGACATGTATAATCTTATAAAAAGCAATATATATTTTCTTCTTCTTCTAAATTACCAACAAAATTGCTTAACAGCCAGTGAGTGTAGTTAGTGGCTTGGTTTCTTTTGCAAAACCAAAATGTTGTGCAAGAAGTTAAATAAAAATCAAATCAAACTAAAAACAATTCACAAAAGTTTTCACTTTTTCCTGTGGTTTTCTGGTTTACAAGTATGTTTTGCTTACAAAGCAAATATCTAATTCACATGCACAACAATGCTGATGTTAATATATAAATGTATATATACATATATATATAAATATATATGAATGTATTTATGTACGTGTATATCTTTGCCATTTTTCTTTCCCTAATGCCTTACAACAGGCCACAGCAATAAATAAGTGCGAAAATAAGAAAAAACATAAAACTCTTATTAAAATCTCAGCATCAACAATAGCTAATGCATAATGTATCAACTACAAATAATTTGATAATAATAATAATAATAATAGTAACAAAGTTATTTGATATATATTGAGATCATAAATAGTGGAGCTGATGAAGAAATACCAAGCTACACAAACAGACAGGCGGACAGACTGACAGACACATGGCTACAAACAAATTCATGCTGTTGGTTGTAAGTGGCAAGAAAAAATAAACAATGAGAAAATAATAAAACTTGATTAACTGGTGGTTGTACTAAGTGTGGAAATGAAGTAGAAAGTGTGGAAAATGTTAAGAAAATTCATTAGAAATATATGGATGCTTATGAGATGTGCCTACATGATAGATTGGCTGAATGATAGCAGTGTGGTTAAGATACAAGTGTAAATAAAGTAATTTTAATTTGCATGGCTTCCGGGCTGTTCAACTCTTGGTATTAAAAGGTCAAAAACCGTAGAAATCAAAGTATGGATACCACATCACTTACAGCTAGTAAAAAGTGTGAAATGAAAGGAAATGAAAAAAATAAACTTAAACACACGAAATGTATCTTAACAAAGAGCAAAGCTTTTTTTATACAATTAGTGATGTCTTATTTACAAGTAAATATTGCTGTTAAACTCATATTTGGGGGCTTGAGAGATAATCATTCTAAAGGGAGTTTTTTTTATAGACCGATCAAACTTACGAAATGGTCAACTGTCCTTACAAAAAGTGAAGTTTTGTTCTCAAATAGTGATGCCTACTTCAGGAGGGCTATTGCTGTTTAGCCCTAATTTTAGAGCTGAGTAAATGCACTTGTTAAATTTCACCCGAGATATATGTTTTATATATCGGTAGCCAGATAAATAAGTGTATTTTTATATTTATTTATGAATTAAGTTCACTTTGCAAAATAAATAGACGATTTGACTGAAAAAAAACTAAAAAATTTGCTATTTGTATATTCTTCACAAATATTTTTTTTAATTTGAAAATTCGTGATAAAATAACCGTTTTATATATCAGGAAAATTTTATAATTATATAGAACTGTTATGTGTTTTTAATAAATAAAAAAGAAATAAAAATTAAACAATTAAGTTTAGTACAATTTTCCTGCACATATATAAAATGCTTCTGAAAATTTCACTATTTTTAAACAATCTGCTCCCTAGGATAAATTTTTAAGCCGACGGTTCAAAATTAAAAATCAGATTAATTACAGTAAATGTATCTAACATAATTTGTAGCATAATTTGAAAAACTCAATATGCAATGTTTTTTCTTTCTTTTTAATTTAAAATTTCGTAGAAAAATTCACTATAATCGTCCAATGCTGGATGTAGCGTGCATACCTTAATCAATTTAAAATTTCAACTGCAGCTCTTTTTGAGGTCCTTTCTTTTGGAATATTGAAAGAGGAAATTTTTAGTTAAACAATTTTTTTGAGAAAAACCTCCAACAATTAAGCTCTATTATTGCCAAAATTTAGCCATTTTTCACTATTTTCAAATTTTTTATTTTGATTTCTTAAGCCTAGATTCCACTAGCTCGATAATGTGCCGATTTTCTTCGGCTCACTGAAATAAAGTTATAAGTATTAAGTTTAATTGTACGTATTTTTCAACTGAAAGAAAATAGAGCCATTTAGACTTATTCCAGAATTAATTGAGAAGGCATTTTTATTTGCGCCGATAGTGGGATACCGGCTCTAGGCTTATCAGGCTAAGGAAAAAATAAATAAAAATTTACACAGAAATAAGTATGCACCAAATAATTGATATAATCAAATTGTTTATAATTGAAAATTTAATTAATTTTTTAATTAATATTACAAATATTTTAATTGTTATTACAAAATTATCATATAATTTTTTTGTGTGTAAAATAATAAAAAAAATATTTTGGAATAAAACTAAATTTTTTGTTTAATATTTTTTTAAAATTTAAGTGTTTATTGGCCCAAGAGAAAAACGCCCTTCATGCGAGCCTATTGAATGCTTAAATCTATATGTCCGGTTATTATGTTTCCCAATTTCCTAAATGTTGGCTTTATAGTTTCAAAATCTCTTGTCTTCCCCTATTTGGCTTTCCCCGGAAAAATTCGGTCACTCATGCAACAGTAGAGTTCAGCCCATCTCTGATGTGTCATTCTAGAGCCCATTGCATCAGTGATGACTCCATTTTCGCCAGCATATCCGCCTCTTAGTTTCCAGCGATACTTTGTAAAGGTCTGCACTCATGAGTAGTTCTTTAATTTTGGGTTTCCAGGATGTAGACATTTATGAAATACTCAGGCTTTCCCAAGGAAGTAGAACTGAGTATTTTAGCTTATCTCAATACATAATTTATTACTAAAATGATATGAAAGGAATATATATTGCTAAAATTTCATGATTCCAAATTTCAAAACCATTAAGAAAAAACTACGCAAATCTATAAGCTCCTATTTACCATTTGAAGGATATGCCAAGCCATTTGTTCCTTCCTTCATCTGCACAGTGATTGAAAAGTTTTGCAAATGAAATGAGTAACTAGCCAAAGCAGCAAAAAGGCTTAATGCTTAAATCTACATAAATCAATTTTCATTTCCTGCAATTTTAAGACACTCTCTTAAGCGTTCCAACATAAAGTTAATATATGAAAAACAAAAAACAAAACCAACCACTTTAATTTAGCAGTTAGTTAAGAGAACTTAAGCTGGCAAACCAGTCACTCACAGTGAGTTGGACTGGACAGGCCAACAGCCTAATGTTATATTTAAACAAAAACTAAACTTTTATTTCGTTCAAGAAGTGGCCAAGCAGAACTATTAGTTTTCATACAAACAGCAATTGTATGCATTTTACAGCAAAAACAACAACCCACTTATCTAATTGTGATTCCGGGAACTGGTTCTCCTTGATATATATTTGTATCATTAATAAGTTTGCTGTTGTTGCTGCTGCTGTTGTTGGTTTTACTAACTGGCTTTTGCAAATATTTGTTGCTAAAAGCTTGTGCATAAAAACTCATTAGAACTTAATCATAACTGCATGTTTGGCATAGACAGAAAAAGTTAACTTTACTACAAAATACACTAAATAAGTTGGAAAAAATAGAAAAAAAACAACAGCAAACTATGAACCAAATGATATCTAAGCCAAACTAAGAGATTCAATATGTTGCCAGTAAACAAATGTTACTATATTTGCTCTAACATTTATTTATTTGTTTCCATTTTATTATGTTTTGATTTGGCTTTAAGCCATTTCAATAAAATGTGTTGCATTTGAACAGAGTCTTTGTAGAACTACTAGTCCATATGCATTATGCTACATTACAAACATACACAGAGAAATACAAATATAAATATATAAATATATTCAGCAACTAAAGATTGATTAAAAAGTAAAATTTTGGTTTTTGCATCAAATATTGTAAATAAATTATTGGAATATATTCTATGGAGCATTACTTAATCTTTGCTGGTAGTCGAACTCCCAAACCACTGGTTGTACAAGATTTATCCAAAAAGGACATCCTCCAATTTAAAACTGTATTCAGATTAATTTTAAGCTGTTCTATAAGAAAATTGTGCTATGAAATATTAATCTTTTTTTACAAAAAAAAAAAAAAAATGAAATGTGATGGACATAATGAAATTTTTTATATAAATTTTCTACAAAAAAATAAGGTGCGACATATTCAACTTTTCTATCAGAAAATTGCTGTAACATAGTCCTTTTTATTTTATTTCTATCAGAAAAGTCTGCTTGACACAGTCTTTTCTATCAGAAAAGTCTGCTTGACACAGTCTTTTCTATAAGAAAAGTCTGCTTGACACAGTCTTTGCTATAAGAAAAGTCTGCTTGACACAGTCTTTTCTATAAGAACAGTCGGCTTGACACAGTCTTTTCTATAAGAAAAGTCTGCTTGACACAGTCCTTTCTATAAGAAAAGTCTGCTTGACACATTCTTTTCTATAAGAAAAGTCTGCTCTCACACAGTCTTTTTTATAAGAAAAGTCTGCTTCACACAGTCTTTTCTATAAGAAAATTCTGCTTCACACAGTCTTTTCTATAAGAAAAGTCTGATGCACACAGTCTTTTCTATAAGAAATGTCTGCTTCACACAGTCTTTTCTATAAGAAAAGTCTGCTTCACATAGTCTTTTCTATAAGAAAAGTCTGCTTCACACAGTCTTTTCTATAAGAAAAGTCTGCTTCACACAGTCTTTTCTTTAAGAAGATTCTTCATCATACAGTCTTTTTTAAAAGAAAAGTCTGCTTGACACAGTCCTTTCTGTAAGAAAACTGTGGCGTAAATTTTCTATGCAAATGATGTGCTACAATACAGTCAGCTTTTCTATAAGCAAAGTGTGCTGTGAAATGGTAAATAGTCAAATTTTCTATTAGAAAATTGTGTTGTGACACAGTAAAATTTTTTATAAGAAAAATCTGCTTTGATGCAGTCAACTTTTCTAAAGATGTTTCTTATATAGTGACACAAGTTTAAATCATAATAAAACGAGGAAATATATTTTTAACATCAATGAAACGGACTTTATTGGAAAGAAAATTTTATGAAAAAAATGTTTAAATATGATTTCTGTCATGTGGCCGCCACGTTTGGCGCGTAGAAGGCGCAATCTGGAACACCAATTTTCAACAACTTTTCGTTAAATTGTTTGTGGTTTATCGAAGTAGACAAGTGACTTAACATAACCCCAAATAAAATAATCCAATGGTGTTAAATCACACGATCTTGGAGGCCATTACGTGATATTATTTTTTCATCAAAAGTTTCTTTGAATAAATCAATTGTAGCGACCGCTGTGTGGCATGTGGCTCCATCCTGTTGAAACCACATATCAGCAAGATTAATGACACGTAATTGAGATACTAAAAAATTTCGAATCATGTTCCTATAGCATTCACCATTGATAGTAACATTCTGACCAACATCGTTTTGAAGACATATGTGCGAATGACTCCGCCAAACAGTAATTTTCTGTGGATGTAATGGTGTTTCTACAAACGCTTGTGGATTCTTCTCACCTTAAATGCGACAATTCTGCTTATTTACGTACCGATTCAACCAGAAAGTCAAATTTTGAATGGAAGAAGTGCACGATGAGTTTGACGAATAGAACAATTATTTTGATTAAAAATTTCAACAATTTGCACGCGTTGCTCTGGTGTAAGTCGCTTCATAATGAAATTTCAAAGCAAATTAAACAAAAAGCTGTTAAATGGGTGCTCAAATAAATCAGTGATGCCAACTCAAAGTTGTGACACGCTAAAAAAAACACCCTTTATAATAAAAATCTGCTGTGACGAAGTACATTTTTCTATAAGAAAATTGTGCTGTGACAGTAAAATTTTCTATAAGAAAATTGTCACATTCGCACAGTCAATTTCTTTATAATAAAAATCTGCTGTAACGTTGCTCAGTTTTCTTCAATTAAAGTGTGCTTCGGTAACTCAGTCGAGTTTTCTAAAAAAAAACAGAGCTGCAATTTTTCTGCAGTCCTTTTGAGAATTTTGATATTAAGATTAATATATCTTTATTCTCAAAATATACCTAATAGTTTTAATAACTGTAAAGTTTAGTCTGCATACTAACAAATATATAATTATTACTCTTTCTTTCTTAAAAAATTTAGAAGTATAGCAGCCAATTGAAAACCCCTCCCATATTTTCAACAAACAAACACCCACTCAGTATAGAAGCTGCTTTAGAAAAACTCTTTATTTATACTTACAGCTATAATTTGCAAGAATTATTATAGTAGAAAACATAGTAAAAATAATAAAATGGGAAAAATTTATATCAGAACCGATTCAAAATAGTCTAGATAGTGGAATGAATGCACTTGTATAAGTGACTTTTTTCATTAAGTAGAACGTGGTGGTTTCTGCATGATTGATGGGAAGTTTTTGTATGCCCACATCTCTCATAAGCATTTAATGGCCAATTTAACATGCACAACATACATATTTTAAAGCAAGAAAAATTTACATGCTTTAAAGTTGCTAAACAAGAGATGGGTGGAAGTTATGTAGATGGCTTTTGTTGGGAGTGATAGTGATCAAGATCACTGCGAAAAAATTCAAAGATTTTGAAGAAGTGAACGTGTTTCACTTCAGAGACCTTCTTCATTCACTTTGAATACTTTTTGTCGTACTGAGATGCTTCATTCACTTTGAATTTTTTCGCAGTGACTTTCTTCACTATCCCTCCGAAAAAAAGGGATCAAAAATGTTGATTACGTTCATAAAACAAATTATATGATTTTAAATTCTTGGGAGCTCCCCACTTCCAATGAAAACAATTTTTTATAATTTTATAGATGGACCATTTGATTCCTATTTAGCAAGAATAAAAGTAAGTCTAAACAAATTTAATCAATTTAGTAGCGTGGGACTTTGTCTCGCATACGAAGGGTTCTTTTCGGTGCTTGTTTCTTTTTGGCGATTTTTTCGGTTTTTTGCGAATTTTTTTTAAATTAAAACTTGTTTTATTTAGTTTTAACTTCCTTTCGTTTTCGCGATTTTTGCCGATATTTTTTTGTTTAAGAGATTTTTAGTTTTAGAGATTTTTTAGCTTTGGCGCTTTTTTTCGTTCTGGCGATTTTTCCTGTCTGGCGATTTTTTAGTATTTTGGCGTTTTTTTACTTTTTGCATTTTAGCGACTTATTTTATTTTTGCTGATATTTTTCATTTGAGCGTTTTTTTTTAATTTTGGCGATTTTTCGTTTCGACTTTTTTTTTAATTTTTAAATTTTTTAGTTTTAGCGTTTTTGAAAATTTCAAGAGTTTGAAAAATACGCCAAATTGTCAAAATTATACATTCAAAAAAACTACAATCGTGTGTAGAAACTCACTCACCTTACCATCACTTACTGCAACTGACCGTTTCAAAAACAAACTTAAACCAGTCAATTGGCCTTGATATACGCCAACCATTTAATATATTTTTTTCTTAGTTTTTTTTTGCCAAATCTATTTCTTTATTGAAATTCTTTTAAATCCTAATAGATCTTGTTAATGTCTATGAGTTTTGCAAAACATTTTATAAATGATGGTCAAGTTTTTGTTATAAATAAAAAGTTAGAGAAAAATTACATTTCATTAGTTCTTTCTTTTGTGATTGTTGGCAAAAAAGGTATTCTTATTGTGGTTTGTTTCTCTATAAATTTTTTTCGTCTTTAGCATTTGAATGAAATGCACTCATTTATATGCGGGTTGATATATTTAAACATCAATCAATTTTATTTTATAGTTTTTATGTTTTGCTTACTGCAGTTCACTGGTCACAGGGTGCCACTAAAAACTCAAATAGGAAATGAAGCAAACATATTTTTTTAAGGTGTTCTTATGTTGTATTAAAATCTTTAATATTCACAAACTACTCGTAGTTAGCTTATCTTGGATTCTATTTTTATCTCAAGAAATTAGTCAAAAATACTGAGTAAATTTTATATAAGAGACGCATTAAAGAAAAGCCCTGCACTCTTGCCTATTCCTGCCTTTCTGAAGTGTTTTTGGGAGCTGTTGACATTCTAGGGATACTGCACCGATTATTTTGTGGACTGTGTTGTTTTTCAAAGTTAGTATATTTTAATGCAGACTACACCAATTTACACTGAAATTTAAAACATCAAAATAAAGGGTATTCTATCAGTTATTAATATTACATATGTATATTTACAACTTTCTGTATCTTGGAAATCGTATAAGCAAACTCTTGAAATTCTTAAAAACGCTTAAAGTAAAAATCCCAAAATTAAAAAAAAATGCCGAAACGAAAAATCACTTTACTAAATTTATTTAATTAAAGCAACTATTGCCCAATGACTTGATGGAGAGTCTGTTATTTGTGCCTGACTACATGGGGGTGTAATAAATTTGGTTTCATTGTTGTTCTAGAGAACTGCTGTGCTATTTAAGTCGAATTAGTATTTCCATCTTTGAAGCTGTTGTTCCTTGTGGTTAAAATTTTGCACTGCTGGTCGAACAAGTGGGAGACTGCTGTTTGAGCTGCCACTTAGTGCAGCTATCGCTTCATTTTGACGTGCTTTTCCGGCTTCTTCTAGGTGAATAGCTTTGTACAAAGATAAAAATATTCCAAACCAATTTTCAAAACCCTGTATTGCTGAATGTGCAAAGTGAACTCAAAAAAAATGCTGTTAATTGCTTATTAAATTCGCAAGCAAGCAACAAATTTAGTAATTTTTTTATTGAATGGGAGATTTTCGTATTCAAATATTAAAATTGTTTATTTTTGCTGTGTACTTTCCTTTGCCGATTCTTAAACCTTTCGGTTATGTTTGCCATATTTTTGCCGTAGTTCCTTTGCATCGGAGCTGTTTTTCATTGTGCTTGTTTGTCCAAGTTTGGTCTGAGTTCCACTCCTTTCTGTCACTATTCGTTGTGCCGCTAAGTCAGTTCCTTTGAACATCTTTTTTTCTCAATTATTTTTAATTGTCTTCAATTTTAGAAATCAAATCGGATATGATTGCTAAGCTCACGTTATTATAATTTAAATAATACTTTTTTTCTTTTCGTGCACTTACTAAAATAGTAAATCATTATCATCTAAATTTACTCTTCCAAACAACCGTTAAGAAATTATGCAAAGAAAATTTTCTGTACGTTACCCACTAGAACTCGTCATTTCCTTAATGGCCCTCGATTAAATCATTCCAAGCCACGATCATTAGCTTTGCTTGTAGCAAAGCTTTTCTTCCCATGCTTCTCATATCAAGCTATAAGCTATTTATTTTGAATTGCAAATGACTATTTAATTTTCAAATATTTAGCAAGTAATTTAAATGAAATCACAACGTCTCCGCTGTAACTTTTCCGGCGTATAAATCATCTAAACTTGAATTTGACACTGGCAAGTCTTTTTGTACAAAAAAAGAATTAACATTAGACTTTTTTTAAGTTTTTTTTTAGTTTGCCTGAATTTAAAGCCAACAAATTTAATAGACATTTCATGGCAACAATTAGCCTCATTTTGAGTGCATTTAGCTAACGATTATTAATGTGCCCGCAACACACCATGTTTATGGAAAATTTGTTGCACAAAAAAAAAAGAACAAGCAAAATACAAATTTAGATTGCAAGGCTTAAGATCATCTTACTGCGAATGAAGAAGAGTTAGCAGCCAAAAATGCAAAATCCTGTAGGAACAACGAAGCAAAAGACCCTTTTTTAAACGACATTTAATACTTTATAGCAAACATGGTTAAATGCTTAAACATTTCAACACGATTATCATTTATTGTGCTGCTTTTCCTTATTATGTTTGTTAGTTTTTTTTATATTTTTTATTTTTTTTTTTAGTTAAGTTTGCCATACAACTTACAACTTTAATCTAATCAAACACGCAAAAAAAATTGTATTAAAATTGAAATGAATACAACAACAAGAACGACAATATAATAAGAGCGTTGAACGAGAGAATACATGTGTGATATGCATACATTTAACCCTTGACATGCACTGAAGGGCATAAAAGAAAAGTAATGCAATGGATAAAATAAATAATAACAGAGATTTTATTGTATTGACTTATCCTTAGATTGTGAGTCAAAACTATCGCGCTTACAGCTTAATACACTTGGAAAAAGAAATTAAAACATCAAAAGCTCGTAACAGATATTGGGTCAATTTCGTTGAATATCTAGACAGTCAGCAAACCTGGTATGCATTGAAACCATTCAGAATATCATTCTGAGGTAGCTTTAAAATAAATTCAGTAGAATTCAGAAGAGTTCCGTACGGACATGTTTTAATTTTTTTTGCAGTTTTTGCGCTTTTTTACGTTTTGCCGATTTAGTAAATTTTTAACGATTTTTTTAAGGTTTGGTGTTTTTTCGGTTTTGGTTTTTTTTCGGTTTAGCGTTTTTTTCGTTTTGACAATTTTTTATTTATAGCGATTTTTTTTGTTTTGACGTTTTTTCGTTTAAAAGTTTTCTTGGCGACCTTTTTACTGTTGGTGATTTGTTTTAATTTTATCGATTTATTTTATTTCTGGTGATATATTTCATTAAAGCGCTTATTTCATTTTTTTGCGATTTTTTTCAGTTTCTGTCCATTTTTTTAGATTGGGCGTCTTACCCTTTTGGGTTTTTCGGTTTTTAGTTTTTTTTCTTAGTTTTGACCTTTTTTTAGTTTTGACTTATTTTTTGGTTTTTGCGTTTCATTCGGTTTTTGGGTTTTTTTTCGTTTTGGCGTTTTTTCGTTTTAGTGCCTTTTGTTTGTTTTTTAAAATACATATTTTTAGTTTTAATAATTTTTTTTAGTTGTGGCGTTTTTTCATTTTAGAGATTTTTTCAGTTTTTTGGTGATGTATTTAGTTTTTTGGAAATATTTTTAATGCAAGCGATTTATTTTATTTTTATTTATTTATTTAAGCGCTTTTTTGCGTTTATGCATTTATTCGGTTTTCTGGCATTTTTTTCGGTTTTTGGCGTTTTTAAGATTTGACGCTTTTTTAGTTTAAGCGTTTTTTCGTTTTGTCGTTTTTGTTGTTTTATCGTTTTTGTTTGTTTTTTAAAATACATATTTTTATTTTTAACGATTATTTTAGTTTTGGAGTTTTTTTTAATTTTAGCGATTTTTTTTTAGATGTTTGTATGTTTTTAGTATTTTGCCGAACTTTTTTCTTTTGGTGATTTTTTCTACATTCTAGCGATTTATTTTATTTCTGGTGATATTTTTCATTTAAACGTTATTTTTATTTGGCGATTTTTCATTACCGAATTGTTTAAATTTCGGTAATTTTAAGTTTACCGTTTTTAAAAATTTCAAGAGTTTGCCCCTTATGTTTTCCAAGTGCAGCGAGTTGTCAAAAAACATTAACTACTAGAATGCCTTTAATTTTGATATTTCAATTTCAGTGTTAATTCTTCATATCATATCTTCTGCTCTTTAAGGGTTAATTTGTTATAGAAATCAGTAACATCACCACCAACATTATCATCATCAGCGAAAAGTATCAAATTTAATCGAGTCTTCTATTTATGAGCAAGGAATAAAAGTTGAAAATAGTTTTTAATCTGCTGCTATTTACGTAGCATCAACTGAACATTATTCTTCCACTCTACGCTAAGTGCGTTTATAATGTCTGTTTAGATTTAATATTTAAGATAAATATAAAGATCGTGATTCCAATTTAAGCTTGTATACATTTAATTCTACCACTGCTCCTTCTTCAGCTCTAATGTGCCCAAGAGCTGCAATGAAAGTGGCAAAAATTGTGGCCTGGTCAGAGGTACTATAATAAAATGAAATAAAAAAAAAATTATACGCAGTTGAGCTTGGACTTGCAGCAGAATCACTAATACACAATTACCACAAGATCTAAAATGTTGCCACGCCGCCAAATAATAAAATATCGAACAGCATCTTTAAGCCACCAAATGATGATGCTGATGGTGATTGCATCGGTAATTTTGTATAAAAAAACAACAACAGCTAAAATACTTTAAGTCTCCAAATATTTGTTACTAAAAGTTTTTGTTGGTAAAGTTATTTTATATTGAAAAGCAACAACTGCATAAGAAATCCATCTAATTAAGCGTAACTTTTCATTAATTTATATTATTTGTTATTAAGAAAATAATACAAAATAGGAGCATTTGTCTTGTTCTTGAACCAACAAGTTCTGAAACAAAAAATGTATATTTCAATTTTATTTTTATAACGAAGAAGTATCTTAAATCATCTAACACTTTAGGGATTATTTTTCTTCCAACAAAAGTTTGTATTTATTTGGGGTGTTTATCGCTAAAATGCTACCTGAAAGTATTTCGTTGCCTAAAAAGTTTACCGCTTTCATAAGTTAATCACAATTAAGAATCTAAAGTATGATTTATAACTCTTTTTTGTTTTTGTTATTAGTTAACAGAAATTTACATAAATTAGAAGAGCGTTTAAGATATCGTATACTAAATCGAAAACATTTACAACTCAATATGAAAAAAAAAATATTTCACAGAAGAAGTTTTTATTTTTGTTCGTTTAATATAAAAATACTTTAACCCCCTGTTTCTACAGCTCGGACGGTCGGTTTGAGTAGAAAACTTATATTCGTGTGAAAAGCACTCATTTGTTCGAGCGATTTTCATATAAATTTTTTAGACAAGTTGCCTGCGTGACTTGTGGAAACAGTGCGTAACCAACCCTCTTTTAACATAATTCTTTTTCTTTTTGTTTTGAATATTTGTACTATTTTTAATTGTGACTGCTTTTGATTCAGTGTACGATATAAATATTGCTGCGATATGTAAAACCTAATTGAAAAAAGGAAGTCGTATATTTTTATAAGTTGGCCACCAACGAAATAAAATTTGGTAATAATTTTAAAACGCAGAGGCGTAAAATTAGAGTAACGAACTGCTAGAAAGATTTATTGCACTGAAAAGAATTTTAACTATTATTACACGCTTTAAACAAATAAATAATTATGCAAGCGTTTTCTGCTACTCCAAAAATTTTAAAGTATTTCTTAGTCATATAAATATATTTAATATAATAAAAAGAGAGAAACTCTTTCCGAGTTGACATTTAAATCCAAACAAAAACATAAATTATATTTATATCGTGCTATTACGTCCTTCTTTCAAAGTCGTTTTACAAAGCATTAGTAAGCCAGTAAAAAAGAGCTTCCAAGGAAGTCAATAAGATCTTAAAATTGTGATCCGGAAGTACTTTCTAATAATTTTTCAAAAGGTTGTCATTGCAAGAAGTTCTCTTTTTTGATCCATATTCAGTAAATCCAAAGTCAGGTTCATGATGTTGGGTAAATCTGATTTTTCGTAGGTTCTTTTATATCATTTTATTTTCTTTTCCTAAATTTCTTTTAAATCAATATATTTCTTATAAGTTAAAATCATGACATTGATATCAGTTTCCTAAAAAATTAAGAAATATCGTAAACGTGGACTTCAATTGGTATAAGTGAATAACTTCTTAGGGCCTGACCCAGGATATCGACAACGTTCGACTTGTTGCACACTCACATTTGAAATAACAACAAAATATTAAAATTTGGTTTTATTTTGCATGTAAGTGTGCGACAAGTGGAACGTTGTGGACATCGTGGGAGTGGCCCTTAATTAATTATCTGGATGTTATTAATAATCGATTTCTGAAAATTAAAAAATGCACCCATATTGATATTTTGGAAGTAGAGAAAAAGTAGTTCCTGAATAACTACTTCCAATTTTTTTCACTGGGATTTTATTAAAAAAATAAAAATATCTAACCCATAAACTTGACCCATAAATTTTTTCATAGAAAAAACGTTTCATCAATCACCAACTTTAATCGAGAAAAAAATACAAATAATCAATTGAAACTATAATTGAGCCAATAATTTGTTTAAAATTTTAACTGATCAATTGCTTAAGTAAAAATTATAATTTTCCTTAAAACAGTTTTTAAAAATTTAATTATATAAAAAGCTTTATTTTTTAAATTTTTAATTGATTTTGGTTTTTTTTCAACTAAAATTGCTGATTAAATAAATAATTTTTTTTGTGTATGAAAGCCTTGAGCAAAATTTTTTTACGATTTTAAAAAACAAAAGACTTAAGACACAAACTTGGTATATAGTGTTATGGGGCTGCTCACATATTACTTAAACCTCCAGGGGGAAGAGGCGGGGAGGCTTAAGGATTTGTTACTGAACATTTTGTAAAAAGCAATGGTGATAGGGTGAGGGGGGAATGGCCCCTAATACGAATCTTTCACTATGATACAATGTAAAGGCCGTATTTATAAAAAAATACTTTTGGTTAACAAAATATTTAACAAAATAAAATTATTATACAAAATTATTTTTTATGAATGCATTAGTATGTTTTCAGCAAGATTTCATAATGAGTTTTTTTTTATTAACAAAACTGCACTTGGCGCTAATAAGAATAAATCATCATCCGATGCTGAGTGACGATTTTATTTTATCTTCTCCGAAAAAGCTTAAATTAAACGACACCAACACACATTCGCTGGTTGACGCTTCTATTTGATTGTCTTCAGAGCCCATAAAACACGAGGCTACCGGTTGGTCTAACATAAATATTAGACAACATGCTCGATGTGTAATAGTCACTTTATAGTTTTAATTTTTTATTTTTTTTGGTTATAAGCTTCAGAATTCGATTATGAATCGAGCTTGAAATTTATTTTCAAATCTAAGAGAGGCTTGTCAAGCACTCACAAAAAGTGAAACTTTTAAAAGAAATATTTAAGCGTAAGGCATTTATGTATTTATTTATTGAATTTGATGTTTCAGATCAATAGGTCGCGATCGACAATCATTTGCCAAACAACTGGCGTAGGATAAACACATCGGTCAGCCAGTCTGCCATTTGACCGGCCAGTCAGTCAGACAATTAGTAACCACAAAAGAAAATAAACAAAAATAAAACAATTTAAAAAAGCCATCAGTCAGTCAAATTGACGCTTTAGCCACAAAAAAGTATACACACTTCCTTCCAACTCATCTGCAAACTAAAACTTGACCAAGGTTGCTTACTGATATGGCAGGCTTAAGCAACTTGCATTCACATATTCATTCATTCAGGCAGCCAGCCAGACATGCGTTTTTAAATGAAGACTAAATACTCTCACATAAATATTTTTAAACATTTGCTTTCTTTCAAATGATTATTTTTATTTTAATTTTTTGTTTTGTTTTTGGTGTGGTCTAAACTTTTTTTTTGGCTGCTTATGCTGAGGCACAGGCTGAGCAGCCGTTACAAATATTATTAAAAAAATGTGCCTCTTGGGTTAACAATGCAGTGCTGCAAGTACTTTTTTGTTGATGGTACTCATAGTAATAATATAAAGAAAAGCTTTACGCATATTTGTTTTTGTGGTTTTCTAACATCTTCATTTATTATTAATTTTTTCTGATAGATTTTCCCCTTATTTGATAACCACATGTTGCGACGACAATGGCTGCGTAGTTGCTTCACTGGATACTATTATTTAATTGTTTTGTTGAATTTTAAAAAGAAATTATCAAATCCATAATTAAAAATACACAAGTAAACGTATTTGTACATAATATATTTTATTTTATCTACTCATATTACCAAAGATTTAATTTGAATACTGCAGCATGCGGTAGTTGTGTTTTTCATTATGCTGCAAAAAGTTATTAAAATAGCATAAGAAATATTTTAGTGCTTAAGTTAAGATTGTGATCTGCAAACAATGCGCTGCATAAAAGAAGAAATTCGCAAATTATTTTTATTAGTTTGTTTGCTGCTTTGTTTGCTGTAATGAGTCTAATTTTATTTTTCCAACTTTTGCTGATGTTTCAGCAAACAGATGGTCACTTGACCTTAAAATTATATATAAGTCATAAAAATTTTAAGAGTTACACACAAAAAAGTGATATGAATAATTTTTAATATCAATTAAAATATTTGTAATATAAATTAAAAACTTAATTACACTTTAACCTATAAACAATTTGATAATATAAATTAAGTTTTTCCACTCAAATTAATTAATACAATTAAAAATTTAATTGAATTAATTGAAGTCTTAATTGAATACATTAATTGGTGAATACTTTTTGCTGTGTATGTTTTTCCTTTTTTTTATATTTTTTTTAAGAAATTTCTTATGTAATTTTCTGAGATTAACGAGCTTTATTTTGTAATTACTTCAACGGTTTTTGGTCAATTGGAAAATTTTTTTATTTATAAATTTTACTGGGGGTTTGCCTAGAGATAATTTGAATTTTCTTAGTCTAGATCTTTTTTAGAGTTCAAATAATTATGTTCGTAATATATGTAGGTATAAATAAAAAATAAGAAATAATAAAATCAGTAAAGTGAGACTTTGACTCTGACACTTAGGGTTCCTTACGGACATTTTTTATTTTTACCTTTTTTAACGATTTTTTTCGTTTTGCCAATTTTTTCGACTATTGGCTTTAGTCCTCGCGCTTTTTTCGTTTTTTTTCAACTTTTGGCGTTTTTAATTTGGCATATTTTCGTTTTGGGGTTTTTTTCGCTTTGGCTATTTTTTTAACTATGAGGTTTTTTCGTTTTGCCGTTTTTTTTCGTTTTAGCGATTTTTTGTACAATAGCTGTTTTTATTTTTAGCGATTTTTTAATTTTTTTCACGATTTTTTTCGGGTTTGGCAATCTTTTTAGTTTTTCGGCAACAATTTTACTGTTGGTGATTTATTTTGCACTCTAGGGATTTATTTATTTATCTTTCACCAAAAAAAAATTTTACTCAATGGTTGAACAAATTTCGGTTTAAAAAACACCAAGAAATGCAGACTTGACATTGTTTTGAGGACGATTACGATATAAAACACTGGCTATCGCCAATTATACATGACATTTGCACTTATCAAATGTAATTGATTGAGAGAACAAAACTAATTAGTAATTAGTAATTAACGTTCTCTTTATAAATAACTTATACACGTTTGGAAGCTTTCTAAAGGTCTTTTGCAACTGTAGCTGCTCTTAGTCTCTGAATTTTGAATGTTTTCAAAAGTTTGTCTTCCACTAACCTTGAAATTTAAAATAAAATAAAATATTTTCCAGCCAAGTCAGTTAAATATTTTAATCTTTATTATTGTACTTTAATTTTATAACATTTTCAAATACCTTAACTTATTGTTACTCTACATTTAGAGCAACAGCAGAGAAAAAAATATGTGCCTGTTTAAAAATACATCAATATTCCTTGATTTCTGAATAAATATTTTACATCAAGTACATAGTTTGTGTGTCAGTTCCTAAGAAATGAAAGGAAATCTCAAATACCGCCAATAAAATGTTAAGAAACGTTACAATATTTCTTTTTTTTTTTTGTTAAACTTTTTTTTCTTGCAACCATTGCCAAGTCGTTTATTAGTTTATTTTACTTTTTTTTTTGATTTTTCATGAAAATGTCAATGCATTTGATAAATTACATTAAAACAAGTTAAAAGCAGCATATAAACAGATGAATGTTTGAGCCAATAAATGAATGAACAGTAGTAAAAGCTTATTCATGCATCTTTGCTGCACAGCGATTGTAGTGCAACGACGGAGGCAGTAATTTTATATCAAAGTTGGGATTGAGACTGTGGTGCTGGTGGTGGCGGCATTTAAGAGTATAACAAAAGTTTATTGCATGCCACGACAATTTAACTTTAACTTAAAAACTTAAGTAATGAATGTTGTATATTGTAGTTAAAAACAACAGAATGAAATAAAGGTAGGAATATACTCGTATATTTTTTATACTTTAAAAGAAAACAGAATATAAATAACGAATATGTGGAAAAAATAAAGAACTAAATTGGTTCAGTTGATATTGGATGGGGAGAGGAGATAAATTCTTTTCTAGAAATAATGAAAGCTAACTAACTAATTAAAGAATGCGTAGCCTTATACAAGTCTAAATCCTATTGACGATTACAATGGACAGCCACATCGAAATCTGTGTCTATATCTGTGTCTATGACTAGCCTATGACTATGTCTATGGTTGTGTCTATGTCTATATCTCTGTCTATATCCTTATCTATGTCTGTATCTTTATCTATGCCTGTGTCCATATCTATTTCTTTGTCTATGTCTATGCCTATATCTATGTCTATCTCTGTGGGCATGTCTATGGCTATGTCAAGCTATTAATGTCTATATCTCTGTCCATGTCTTTATCTATGTCTGTATCTGTATCTATGCCTGTGTCCATATCTATTTCTTTGTCTATGTCTATGTCTATGCCTATATCTATTTCTATCTCTGTGGGCATGTCTATGTCTATGTCTTTTTTTTTGATGTAGTCATAGCTATCATCTAGTCGCTCTTCGAAATCTTCACTAGCATAACAATGGCACCGTTTATAGCTTATAATCGGAGAGTATAGTTCTATACGTATCATTTCTACGTGCCCCTTAAAGAAATAAAATTAGTAAGTACAGCGCATTGCTCCTCTCATCTTTGTGTATTAACATAACGCTCACCAAATATTTTGGGCTGTTTAGGTTTTCTCTTCTTCTTCTTTTACAAAGCATATCGCCCATCCATCCACTTTCTGCATAAAACAATTCAGTAAAGTGCGACTTTTAATCGGACCTTGTTTCCTCTTAAAAATTTTATTAGTTTTTGGCGATTTTTTTCATTTTGGCGTTCTTTTCGTTTTGGCATTTTTTTCGGTGTTTTGTGATTTTTTGTTTGTTTTTACGATAAATATTTTCAGTTTCAGAAATTTCTTAGCTTTGCTTTTATTTCGTTTTGGCAATTTTATCGGACTTTGGCGGGTTTTTAGTTTTGGCGTTTTTTTCGTTAAGGCGATTTTATTTCTGATTTTGGTAATTTTTTTTTGTATTTTTAACACATATTTTAAGTGTTACCAAATTTTATTGTTTTGGTGCTCTTTTCATTGTTTTGGCGATTATTTTCTTTTTTTTCGCGATTTATTTTAGTTTTTTTTGCGACTTTTTTACTTTTATTGTTTGTAAATTTTTTTTTTAAAAAACTTTTAAGAGATAAAAATGTTTAAAGCAAAAATCTTCATAATGAATCCATTTAAGTCGCAAATGTTTTTTTTTAATTAATTTTTTATTTTAATTCGAATACTTCTTCTACCCCTACCCAAGATTTAACAAAAATAAATAATATAAATTAAAAACAAACACCAAATACCACTGAAAATGAAACCTGGCCAACTGAAATGCGAAATATTCTTTTAATACATCATTCCAACAATGAAAACGGCAGCAACAATAACAACAACAGCAGCAATTGTTGCTAAATAAACATGCAACATAATGCTGCTTTTCATTTTGTCATTTTATTTTTATTTTTTCATTCTTCCTTTCGCTTATATATTGAATCATGAATGTTGGCATGGCGTTAATACTTTATTGTACATTGCTGCTGATTCTTAAGGCAACTAAAGCCAACCATACCGGAAAGCTAAAAAAAAATTAAGACTTATTTTAGGATTCCTTTGCCAAGAAAAAAATTAAAAGTTAACTGAACAGAAAAAAAATACACGAACAGAGCTAAAATATAAAACGGACTTCAAGGTAAATCTTAGTTGACATAATTAAATTATTTTGTCATTGCAAGTGACATATGCAAGCAAATACATACAAACAACAATTAATTTGTCATTTAGCATTATATATGTAGAATAAAAGAAGTAGAAATAAAGCGAGCATAATGCACAACTAAGACTGATTAGGGTTTATGTTTTGTTTTTATTTTATTTTGCTACCACTTTTATTTAAAAATGTATTTTTAATGCTTAATTCTCTAAAGTAGTTCTTAACAAAGATGCGTGGTTGGGGGAGGGGGAGAGAATACATATTATGGAAATGATTGTAACAAACTAATTTTTTATTATTTCAATTAAGTTTTTAATTACAAGTGAAGACAGTATTAATTTGTGCAAATTGGTTTTTATTGTATATTTCCAAAACTGGAACTTTACACACCACTCTCGCTGGTTTGTTGTTAGCTTCGACTTAGTGCGTTTTCCACTTAATTCCACTTCTTGTCACTCGTACTTTACTGATAATGCAGGGTTCACATAAAGCTTCCAATTGTTTGTTGTAGTTTAGAACGCTTAACGGCAAAGTGGTATTACTGCTGCTCCTAAGACAGCTCCCTTAGCTGCTGTTGTTGCTATTAATGTTTGTAATTGCATGTTCATATGTTGCTTTTAATGAATAAATACAGGTTCTATTTAGGGATCAGGCAACAGCAACAGCAACAACAACAACAACAACATAATTCATCCAACATGTTGAGCCGCATTTAGCAACCATTGGAGATTAATTCTAATGAAATATGTAGTGTATGAATTGCTTTGACATTTGGAGGAAAATTACGATGATGGTGGGTTTTTAGTTTTCTTTTTAAATTAAATACGAGTACCAACAAGTAAATAATAAATTTTATGAAACTGGAAAAAAAGCTCTGTAACAACTTTAGCCATTAATACATCAAAATGTTTTAGAGATCTTTAGCAAATGACATTAATCTTGATTAAGAGCCATAATTTTCTTTTAAATATTGTCTTAAGTTTTTTATGCCTGGTGGCATAACGACAACATACTTAATGCCAAGGACGCCTTGGCATCTTGTATTTCAATCAAAGCATTAACAGAAGCTTCGGGAAATTTTTAAAATTATGTGTGGCAATCCAAGATATGTAAAATAATAAAGATATGATTACAAAATGGAAGAGGTTTTTGTTCTTAAGCTTATCGCAATGAAATTTTTGAACTAACTTTGAGAAATTTTGAGATTTATGCTACTAACAAAAAAAAGAAAGAAAAAGAATTCAGTAAAATGCGACTTTTATTCGCTACTCTAAGCGTTCCGTACGGACACTAGATATGTTATACCATACGAACTTTAGCCTATATAATCCAATATCCGACATTTTTAAACAAATTTTCAGTATCCTTTAGTAAAATTTTTTTCAGCGATTGTAAGTAGTCTATGCTTCACCGACGAAGCGAGTAAGTGCCGCCCCAAACTATGCATCGCAACAATCCACTTTCACCCAGCGTCTGTCTCGTAGCGAGCTGTTTACATAAGAAATGCTGTGCCTTTTCAGCTACATCAAAGATGGCAGCCCTTTTTAAGATTTTTGGGTTAACAACCTTTCTGTCCTAAATCCACATTCCCTACGGGGATCTTTTCGGAGATTACGGGTGTGGCTAGGCCGGGGCCTCAGCTGGGTTAATTTGGCTTTTTACCCTTAGAACTGTGTAACTACCCAATGTCTGACAACAGAGGAACGGCTGTGCACATATTTATAAAAGGAAACAGGTCTGTGTTTTTGATCAGGTGCAATGTCACCTGGAACTGCCCTGAGTACAAAAGACGATAGAGGTGAAGCCTTTGGGTGGAACTTCGAGCTGCTGCTAGGACTTGAATGTGTGTAGCGGTAGTCATGATTCTTTGCCAAAAGGTCGATTTCGTCCTACCCCACGGTGTTAAAGGGATGATGTTGAGCTGTGTGGAGTAGGCACTGGATCGTTGGCGGCTCAGGCTCTGATGAGTGGTTGAGCTGTGCCGGCAATTGCTGAGGAATTCTCTTGGAGTAAGCAACTACACTCGTGTCGTGTAAACTTGGAGAATCGTACGTGGTGGTTGTGGTTGCTACAAAAACGCAGCCAGAGACTATTCTAGGACTGTTTTGACAAAGTCTTAACAGCAAGAGCTTAGATAGGGTATAGATAAGTACAGTTTGCTTCTGTATTCAAAGATTGCCACCTATGTGTTCTTGGAGTGTCACATGGTGCTTTCTAAGGGTGCATGGGGGCGATGGCAAGCGTCTAACCTTCGCCCTTCGTTTATAGCAACGTGAGATTAGGCCATAAAGGCAGGTGCTTGCGTTGATGTGAAACACATCTGTCCTTAATCCACAACTGGTACTGTAACCAATTTTATTGACACTTTGCGCCCACAATTTACCGCAAAAGCAATAAATAATAATAATATTTTTTTTTGGCTTATGGCGATTTTTTTTACTTTTAGTGCTTTTTTTGTTCTGGTGTTTTTTCGTTTTGACGTTTTTTTTCGTTTTTGGCGATTTATTTTAGTCTAAGCGTTTTTTACTTTTGGCGCTTTTTTTGTTATGGCGATTTTTTCCTGCTCTTGGCGTTTTTTCGTTTTTTGGCGATTTTTTGGTTTTTTGGCGATTTTTGGGCTTTTGGCGATTTACTTAATTTAAGCGATTTTTTTAATTTTGGAACTTTTTTTTCGTTATGTCGATTTTTTTCGGTATATTTTCGTTTTTGCATTTTTTTATTTTAGCATTTTTGAAAATTATCTTGTTGTAAAAAAAGTCAAAATTACATTAACTGATGTAATAGCCTTTAATTTTTATTTATTTTTTTTTTATTTCAATGTTAATTGGTATAGTTGGCATAAAAACTAAAAACCAACTCTTACTTGAGAGTTATTACTTTCTTGCTACCTTATCGCAAAATGTTCAACAGCGCAGTGCGACTTTAAATTACAACCATACGACTTTTTTATATCTTGTTATAATTATTTGCTGCTACAAAACAAACCTAATTGCTTAAATTAATTTCTTAACTGCACTTTTTGCTGGCTGCTGCAATTGAGCATGTATCTCCATTAATGCATTTTTAAATACTCTACCAAAAAAATTAATTGTTTCCATTAAATAAATATCTCTGAAAACAACTACCGAAAACTGGGTGTATCTCTATCACTTTGTTGAACTCTAACAAGAGAAACAACAAAAAAGTGTAGTGGCCTTTTGCATGCTTTTGTAATCAATCTTGTGAAATAACACTTACCAAGTTTATAAAACCAGATACAAAGAGAAAAAAGCTGAAACGCCACAACAAAAGAAAGTGCATGAACTCAACAGAATTTCAACTACTTAAATGCAGAAAAAGTGTCTATAAAATAAAATTGATATATAAGGTGTTTTTTCTTTTGTAGGTGAAGAATTATAAATATAATTTAAAATTAGTTAAAAAAAGGAAATTTTTTTAAGGCAGCTTTAAGTATAGTTTTGCATATAAGGGCGCTACCTGTAAATGAATCGCAATGTCTCTATGCATTGCCTTCCTGCTTCAAGGAACTCGTCAGAAATTTTGAAACGGTTACTAAAAAAAACATTAACTGAGAAAAATTTATAATATTGAAAAAAAAAAAATTCACCCGCTAATAATAGTGGGCTACAAAAAAAAGTTATATAAAAAACCATTCAAAACTTATGCACTAATAAGACGTGATACAGCAATACATACTTGTATAAGCCAAGTACTTTTTCTGACCACGAAAAAATAAAATGATCGACAACAAAAGAGTTTATTCTAGCAGTTCTCTTTGTTGTTGTTGTTGTTAATGTCTGAGATTTTTATCAAAAGCACGAATCAAATTTCTACGCACTTTCATTTCATAAAAGTTTCATAAAATTGTTTTATTTCCTAAGTGGACTTGCCAGAGATTTATATTGTTCAACAGCGCATAATTGTTATGGATTCCTATTATTCAATAATTAAATATTTTTTAACTACATTATAAAGAGAGAGAAAAAAACTAATAGATTAAATTTTATGTTTATTAATGTTTTTAAATTTCATAATTTCTTTTTCTTCCCTGAGGCTTTTTACTCAGTCTAAGTGGTTTCAATAATAATGTAATAAAATTTACAAAAGGGAAAAAGTTACGAGTATATTTAGTAATTGAATAATATTTGTATAGAGATTTTGTAACACTTTAAGTCTTTGCTAGCAAAGACCCATTTCTTATTCATTCGAACTTTATATAACGAGCGAGTGAAAAATTACAAATTAATTTATTAATAATAATTATGAAAAGTGAAGGTGAAAAAGAAAAGTTCAGCACTTCAATGAAAGTAACAATGTAATAAGAGATAAATAAGAAGGGGAATTATAGTTCTTGTATTAAAATTCAGTAGAAGCATTATAAAAAGTTTATAAATTATTGAGATAAAATTCAGTTATCGCTGCTAATCGCTTTAAAAAAACTATTGCCTCAAAATCAGCAACAGTACGCATACAATAAGGATGCTCGGATAAATATTGATCCAATTATAATGGCATGATTAAAGGTCTCATAATTTAATCTGAGCTTTCGAGAATCTTAAATTAAAATTCAATACATATCTCGTATATCGCACTTGTTCCTCTAAAAGGAACTTTCAGTGACTACTGTATAGAGCCCGTTTATATAAAGGGTGGCATAGCTACGACGCGTCGCTTGCGAGCAGTGTTGCCAGAAAATGCTGATGAAATAATGCTAAATCGGTCAAAAGTCAGATTTGTAAGCCCCTGTATTTTTTAACATCTCAAATCAAAATAATGGGTTATATAGAACAATTTTAAGTACTTATGACTTTTAAGTACTTACGATTTTGCATTTTAATATGCAAATTTTTTTGCTGGGTTGCTATTGTTTAATGCAAAAATTTTATTTAAATACATAAGAATATTATCCCTTTCCAAGGCCATATGTAATGTAGTTTCGCCAAAAATCATACACAACAAAATTAAAGCATGACCATACAATTTATTAACTGACTCATTTTGCAACACGCAACTCTTACAACTGAAACACTTTGTGGGGAAATAATATTTGAAATTTGTGTGGTTGGCAAAATAAGGCCAAAAGCTTGGCATAATTTTAGCGCTGTAAATGCAGTAATATTTTGTTTTTATCTAATTTCTAATAACATTATACCATACATATGTATATAGTATTTCTCGACCTTTAAAAACAAAATAGTAATAACAGTCGTTAATTATCACTTATCATCATCAGTTTTAATTAGTTTAATTTTCTGCAAATATTCCCTTGCAGTTGTATTTTATCTTAATTAAAACATAATTAAAATTTACACCATCAAACATATTCAGTGAGTATGCAGACATAAATGTGCTTCAACCAAAATACACTAACGAATTTTTCACACATACAGTGAGAAAAAAAATTCAAATTCAGAAAAAACAAGCTATAATTAAAAATAAAGAAACTTTTGTTTTACATATTTTTTATATAAACTTAAAAACTAATTTGATTACAAAAGGCTTAGGATTTCAAAACTATTGTTTCATCTAGCTGGTGTAAGCTATTTTTATAAGGCAGTGTAAGCATGATAATGTATTAAATTTGCTGCTTCTCTGGTGGTGTAATATTGTGTAATGTTTACCAAACTAATTAGACTAAAATTTTATTTGCAATTTCATTCCCTTTTTCCATCACGGCAAATAGGGAGTTTATATTAAAGCTTGCTTATAAGTACTCACACACACACACCTACAGGCAGCATGTTGCAAAAGCAGGAGAAAAAACAAATAACACAGCCAAAAAACAACAGCTTGTGGGATGAGCAGGCTTACATTCGTTTATATTTACATAAGTCTGTACATATATGCATTTACCAGCATATGACTTATAAATAAATTAGTGTATTCTGTAGCAGTAAACTTGCAACACGTTCAAATAATCATATCCATGAATGCACTCGTTCCTACATACTTATATATACATATGTATGATTGTATGCATAAATATGCAAGTTTGTGCATGTGTTTTATTTACACATGTAGTCATTTGTATACTTCATTAAAATAAATTTCACAATATCCAATTAATTAGGGTTTTTGTCCTCGCTGCTGCCAACAATATTACCGCTGCTGCAGCAAAAACTTCTACTACTGAGGCAATTCATGTTACAAAAGCCGCTGACTTTGTGGCTTTTTCCACGGCATGCGATAGCAACAAAATGACTTAAGGTAAATAAATATACAAACACACACACACACACACACATATATATAAAACAGCAAATTTTGCTGCATGGTGTAAACAACTCATTCAATATGTATTTGGGCATAATGCCAAGCAGCAACCAACAGCAAGTACTAGAAGATGAGGTCTGAAATCTGTGACACTTAAAACAAGCAAAGAAACATTTTGCTGCAAAAACAGCACATACTCGTACAAAAATATTAAGAAAAGAAAATGTAATTTTTTTTCTTTCTTTAAACCAGGCATCTGTTAAACGCTATGAAAACTAAATGACAATGATGTAAAACAATAGAGGACGAAGAGAAATAAACTTTTGCCAAAAAACTTTATATGAAAACTTAAAAACAAACTCAGACATGCATGATGATACTTGCTTTGTATGCTGTTGATTTCATTCATTGTTGTTTGAGATTTAAGTTGGAATTTGATTATGAGGTTTGAGAAAGAAGAAGGGAATATTTCTTTGCTGGTTTATTAGACAAAAAGCTTAATTACACATATATTTTTAATAAGTTTTTTATTTTATTTTTTTTTTAAATTTATGACATACAGCGCAAGAGTATTAAAAAAATATTATGACTTTCGATTTAAAGTTAAAAATTAAAGTATTTTAATAAAAAAGTTATTGTTCCAATTAAAAATGTAACTGATATAATTAAACATTTAATTGATTTAATAAAAAATTTAATTGACTCAGTTATAAATTCAATTATAAATTTAATTGACTCCATTAACAACTTAAATCATACAATTTAGCAATGAATTGATTCAATTAAATTTGTTATTAAATCAATTAAACTTTTGATTCAATCAATTAAATTTTATTAAATTCAATTTTAATACAATACTTACTTGAGTGTCTTAAAAATTTATATTAAACTTCGTATTTTGTATCAAATAACCCAACATTTTCCTTTTGAATTGCATTTTCAAATAAAAAGTTTAAATAATATTTTACAAATAAGCAAAGACCAAACTTATTTTTAATTAAACTAATTAGCAGTTGGTTGGTATAATGCATTAACTCAAAAAATATCTGAAATCCTTACAGAATTTAAGTTAAACTTTGTATTTTGTATAAAAAAAGGACGCATTATCTGAAAATTTCCTTCAGAATTTTATTTTCCAATAGAAATTTTAAATAACTCTTATTTTGTAAATATGCGAAGAATAAAACTAATTTTTAATTAAATGCATTAGTTGGTCATTTATAGAAATCGAAGTTGGTCATTAGTCACACATTTTTCACGCTGAGTTTTTGAAAGGTTTTCCCGGATTTGGTTTCTCCAACGGAGTTTCGTTCATCCTCTTTTTCCTCTTTTTTCGAGATCGTAATCAGACGACGTTTTTTACTGGAGCATCTTCATTCTTTCTTGCAACGTAGGCCAGCCGGCAAAATCTATGGATTTTTGCCCATTTTGCTAAATTGATGTCGCCATATAGCTCATACAGCTTTCGGTTCATACGAAATCGATACTCTGCGCAGCTTGACATACATTTTTTGCTAGAGCAAGTTTTCATATGCTAGAGCAAGTTTC
The DNA here is from genome assembly GCA_936439885.1 of Nowickia ferox. NCBI lineage: Eukaryota > Metazoa > Arthropoda > Insecta > Diptera > Tachinidae > Nowickia > Nowickia ferox. The sequence goes on along the minus strand of OW387027.1, from coordinate 7,336,991 downwards.
CATGCCTCGCCGTCGTATAATAGCACGGTGGGGTGCAGAGGGTGGCGTTAGCTGAAGTAGTTAGCACGTTAACTAAACAACCGAAGATTCTAGGTTCGAGCCCGGTCTCCGACAGTCATTAAATAACAACACCACTAATTTTTTCTACTGTGCATTAGTGTCTCTTTGTATCAGTTGTTGTAGGAAAGTTCAAGTGATGAAGGCATAAACACTGGTCACTGAACTACACCGGCTTCAGCGGATGCTAATCCTAATGTAACATCAGAGTGCCCTTCGCTGTTGGTATTCTGCAGCATAATCATCGGCGAAGTAAAATAACCAATAAAATGGCTGTGAAAATTTAATACGCCTCATTGACACCAGAGGCGCTGCAACACGGCATTATTAGAAGCGTGAAAAAGAAGCTTTCCTCTAGCTATTCCTTTACCACCTGTCTTCTCTGTCACTGTCCCTTTCCTAAAGAAGGTAACGCCTAGTAATAGTAGTAGGCATTGATTGCTTGTCTGTTACTTCTCTTTAAAAAAACGGTATTATACAATGTGAGCTTTGTCTGTCGAGAGAGGGCTTTGTTGTTATATTGTTTGCTTAGCCCAAAGTAACAACTTTTAACAAATATGATTCTTCGCTTAATTTTCGAGCTGATGTCATTCCTTCTATTTATAGCCGTACCGAAGTATTAAAAATTTATCTACTACCTCGAAATTAAAGTTGAGAGCGTTGAAAGATTGTCCTAATCTTGTGGATTCCCTGTTCGTATAAATCATCAACTTAGTTTTGTCTCCATACACCTCCAAATCCTTTTTTGGAGATTCTTTCTCTGCATAAAAAAAGGCAGCAGTGAACTATCGCAATCCTTGGGCCATGACAAAGTGCCCTCTTAGTTAGTAGGCAGAATTTTCGTCTAGTAATCCAAGATTCGCAGGTTCGATTCCTGCGGGCGGGAGTATCTTGCTGTTTCCGCAGACAAGAATAAAAAAGTAAGATACTATCATCGGCACATGTCGGCAGCATAACAGGCTGTCGCCTTGTCTAACAGCGTGTTGGGTTCATTGATGGCTTTTTATTAGTCAAAGTAATCTTGCACAACCTGATTAAGGCCTTGTAATCGACGAATAGGCGGTGAGTGTCGATCTGATTCTCATGAGTTTTCTCCATGATTTGCCATAGTGTGAATATGTGGTCCATTGTGGACTTGCCAGGTCCGAGGCCACATTGATAAGGTCCATTTATTTCGTCGACTTAAGTTTTTAATTTTTTACACATTATAGGTGGCAGTACCTTGTACGCGATGGGTAGGGGACTTACTCCCCTATAATTGGCGTCAGTAGCTGTATCTACTCTTTTGTGATTGGTTTCTTTATTGGTGCAAATTTTTTAATACAGAAAATAATAATATGAACAATTTTTTAATAACAATTGAAAAGCTGCAATATGAATTAAAAACTTAATTAAATTTTGTTCTATGTTTCGAATTTATTTATATTAAAATTTAATATTTCTATCACATTTTTCGTAAAATTAATATTTACCAATAGACAATTTTGTACGGCAATTATAAATTTAATTGATTCAATTAATTTCTTAATAGCAAATGTAAATTTTTTTCTCAATAATTTTGGAATTGATAAAATAAAAATTTATTTTTTTTTGTACGCAGAAAATCTCCTAATGAAATGAAGTGAAACATTTCAGCTTTGGTCTCAAAGTACAAAAAACTAATCACTTTAAAAGAAATTATTTTTTTTTAATTTTTTACTTTCTGCTACAATCATTTTTAAAGCAATTCCCACCAATGTTCCAAATCCTTCAGTTCACTTTCAAACATCTGTCTTGCTTGCATTTTTGCACTGTTTTAAAGAAATAAAAGCAAAAAGCACAAACATTGACATCTTGCGTCCGTTTGCTAAATATAATTTGAGTTATTTTTTTTCCATGCCGCTTGTTTTTCTTATTTTTCTTATTTTTCTTATTTTGGACTGTCCCTGTTGGTTGCAGTGAGTGATTTATTGTTAAATTAATTAGTATTTTGTTAAAGGAAATTCTTCAAGCTTTTGCAAATTCTAAATATAAATCTTTAAAATGAAAAATAAAAGTTTTAACTTTAGGAATAGCTTTTGGCATAATCTCTTACAGCGATCATTATAAATTTTCACCTGTAACAATTATAAATTTTATTTGTGGGATTTTTTTTTAAATAAAAGTTGTAAAGTAAGAAATATAAACCATTTTACTCACATGAATTTCCTTTTTGGTTTTCAGAACTCTTGAAATTAAAAACTGCTTTGCTTTTATTTTTATTTTTACTTTTATTTTTTCTAAGACCTTGGGTAATTATAAAGCAATTTCATTTTCTTGCCAAGCACAATTTACAAGTACAATCAATTCGTAGCAACAATTCGTTTATAAGTTGCCACCACAACACTTTGTATGACCCCCATAAGAAAGTAAGTTTGCGTTTTTTATTTTTTATTTTTATTTAAGTTCAATGTTTTTTTATTGTTTATTTTCTTAAGATTTTTGTTTTGTTTTCTTTTTAGTTATTCGTTTACTTTTTAAAACCAATAGTTTATTGATCTGATTGGTTTGTTTTAGCTTTTTATTTTGTTTGTGTAATTTTTTTTTCTTTCTTTATTTTACTGTGTGGGGATTTAAGTAGAACAGCACAAAACTAAACGAAATATTTCTTGAATGAAAATTTTAAACCACAAGAATTTTTGTTTAAAATTTTTTCAGCTTTAAGATGGAAGTAAGGAAGAATAAAGAAAAACAGCAATTTGCGTTAAAAGTATGGGCAAATGAAACTTAAAACTGACCTGTACCGGAAAACACTTTTTTAGTTTTCTAGATGAAAAAAGAATAATGCCGTATGTGGAGAAACTCTTTAACCTGGAAGTTCAGAACCTGAAGTAAAGTTAAAGATTTCCAGAGTGCCCCATTGGCTAGCACGAAGTTTATCTGCCTTCTTCTCAGAGAGTAGCAGGTTGAAAACGCAACGCTTAGCGTTGATAATTTTTTCATAAAAAATTCATCAATGCTTGGTTTTTTTTCTGAAAACAAGCAGACAAGCAGTTTGTGTTTGTTAAAAAATAATCAGTAAAGTGCGACTTTGAATCGCAAACGAAGGGTTCTGTACAGACACTACATACGTATATATACTATACAAAATTTTTAGTCTTGGCGCTTGTTTATTTTTGGCGATTCTTACGGTTTTTGGCAATTTTTTTGGTTTTAACGATTTTTTGCGGTTTTTTGCTTATTTGTAGTATTGACGTTATTTTAGTTGGGATTTTGTTGCTTTGGCGATTTTTTCGCTTTTTGGCGATCTCCTTTGTTTTTTATTTTAACAATATGTACGTAATTTTAATTTAAACGATTTATTTAGTATGGGCGCTTTTTAAGTTTTGAAATTTTTTTTCTTTAGGCGATTTTTTTTAAGGTTTTAGAGATTTGTTTTGCTAAAGAAAACGTAATGTTAGTTTTAACAATTATATTTAGTTTTTGACGATTTTTTTCATTTTTTAGCGTTTTTTTCGGTTTTGGTCTTGGTTTCGTTGTGATGATTTTCTTTTGCTTTTTTTGTTTTGCCTTTTTTTCGTTTAGGCGTTATTTGTTTGTTTTTTGCGATTTTCTTGTTCAAGAGTTCTTTTATTTTAAGCGATTTTTTAGTTTTCGCGCTTATTTTCCTTCTTGGTATTCTCTAAGGTTTTTAATAATTTTTTTTCGGTATTTTGTTTTATTTGGGTTTTGGTGTTTTTCGTTTTACCGATTTTCTTAGTTTTAACTGTTTTGTCGTTTTCGGGACAAATTTTGTTTTTTGACAATTTTTTTTAACAACACATGTTTTTAGTTTGAACGATTTTTTAGTTTTGGCGCTTAATTCCGCTTTGGGGGTTTTTTTGTTTTGCTATTTTTTTAATTTTCTGACGACCTTTTTACTTTTAATGTTTTTTTTTGTATTTTAACGATATATTTTATTTTTGCTGATATTTTTTATTTAAGCGTTTTTTTTAATTTTGTCAATTTTTCATTTTGGCGATTTTTTTAATTTTGAAATTTTATAGTTTTAGCGTTTTTTAAAAATTTCAAAATTACAACTGATACCCTGAATACCCTTTACTTGATTTTTTTTTAAATCTCAAGGTTAAGCATAAAAATACACTGACTTACCTGAAAATTTCAGGTGTCTATATATAATTGTCTGTATATTACAAAGGATTTCAACATGTTTCGTTGCTGCCTTTAGAACACCGTATAATTTTTAACTGTTATATATTTGTTGTTGTAGCGGCTAAAGTCTTACACATTCTGTGAGAATTTCAGGACGGTAGCTCTTACAGTTCTCGAGAAAAGAGCCTATGAGACACAGACAGACAGACATCATAGCGAAAACAATAGTGTACTTTTCACCTTTTTTTCATCCAAAAATTCCTTGTTACTCAAGTACTAACTGAGTTTATTTTCAAAAACCAAGTAAAAATTTAAATGAATTATTTAAAAATTTTGTTGAAACAATTTCAAATTTATTTAAATCATCAAAAAATTTAATTGAATAATTTGATTGAATGATATTATAAATGATGAAATCAATTAAAAGGTTTGTTGAATTAATAAAAAATTAAATTCCTAATATAAATAAATAAAGTTGATTTTTTTCTGTGCTGATGACTGCTGAAGCAGATAACTGGCACTGAATAACCTCATAATGCAAAAGTCCATTACAAGGCTTCCAATTGATTCCTTGAAACTTTCTTAACATATTTTCAACTGCTGCCTTAGTAAGTAAACAGCATTTAAGAACATTTATAGTACAATTCAGTAGGGTATCATTGACCATCTATATTAACTCTCTGCAAACTATTGAAATGCATTGCAGTGTTTAAAAACATCTATACTTAACGTCAGATGCTGGTTTCTGTTTCTTTTTCTTTTTTTTTTTGTTTTTCTCAGCTTTTTCCTTACAATCTTTTCTCGTTTTATTTTTATTTCACTATCTGTGTATGTGTAGAGAGTAGCAATTGCGTAAAGAAAGAAAAGAAATTGGAAACTCACACACGCTTTCTGTTTTCATAAAGCAATCCTTTTTGGCTTAAGGATTTCCCATTTGTAAGTCATAAAGTAACGTTAATGCATTTGTCAGTACGACCGACGGTCGTGCATGAGTTCGAACATGAGTACGATTTATGCTCTCGGCTAATGGAATTTGTTGGCGGTACAAAACGATGAAAATAAATGGATAAAGGAATGAATGATGAAAGCGCTTGACTGCTCGAATTATTATGGATGTTGCTTGATTAAAGCAACGCTTAATGGTAAAATTGGTGATAATGAAGAGTAGTAAATATTTTTTGTCATAACTTTAAGGAATGGAGAACTTTTATGCAGGGAGATATAAAGAAAATATAAGACATCTGTGAGGTAATTTTTTTTTTAATTAGAATATATTAATTTACTTGATAAAAATGACAATGAATTGTGAATTTTGTGCAGGGAATATAAAGAAAATATTGAACATCAATGAGTAAAAAATTTGCCTTCCGATAAGCAATATGTAAGTAAATTTTTCTAGAAAACTAATTTACTATACAAAATAATTTAATTGATAATGATGATAATGAATTAAGAATTTTTTAATAAGATTATGAAAAAATATTAAACATCAATTAGTTGAAAATTTCCATTGAGATGGCAAAGTACAAGTACTTCTGGTGACCTAATTCGCTACATAAAATAATTTAATTGATAATTTATGACACTCTACAATATACCAGATTTCCTCTTATCACTTTTACACATATTTGAAAGTCATTATCTCGTTACTTGAATAAGCTTTTCATAAAAATACATTTATTTAAAAAAAAATTCAATATAAATTTTTTCATAAAAAACACTCAATTATCTTGAAATTGCAACATTCCCAAACACACACATGTCCACACATACATTTAAACAAACAGAATTCAAATGCCAAACTACTAAAAACATCTTGTTAACATAATCATGAAAAATTGCTACAAAACCAATTCAAACCAATAAAAATTCTCCGAATTACATGTTCGCGGTATGATGAAACTAAAGTGAAATTAGCTGTTATTGTTAATGACTTCTTTCAGTGTTTTCAATAACAATCCATTTGAAAAATTAAATTATTAAGAATGAAAATATTTATGAATTGAAAATGGGTCACAAAATCAACAAGACACATTTACAAGCAACCATTCACAACTGAACATAAATTGAAATTAATTAAAATATTTACAATATTTAAAAATTGAAAAGTTAACAGTAACCTAAAAAACTTTAACTTTGAACAGAACACCAATAAAATGGAAAATACTGAAAATAAAAATTGCCAAATAATTTTCGAAGGAAATAATTTTACTGCCTGTTTATGTAAGACGTTGACGTTAGAAAATTTGAAGTTTTTGTAATAGATTCAAGGAAACTTGTACAACGTTTCTTTAATCTATTACACAAACGTCAACATTTCCATTGTCAACGTCTTACACAAACTGTCATTTAATTGAATTTTTGTTTTTGTTAAATAATAAAATTTCTGCTTGTTACACATGGAGAAGTGAAAAAAATACTTTACTTATTTTTAATAAAAATCGTTCAACTGAGGTCCCACAGGAGAAAGACAAGTTTGGACAAATTAACCCCTGGTTTCCACGACGCAAACGGTCGTCAACTTGAGTAGAAAATCTATATCAAGAGCTTTAATTTTTTTTAGTGATTTTCATGCAAATTTTTTAGAAGAGTCGACTGTCTAGATTGTAGAAACAGGAGGTAAAGAATAAACTTTTTTATATTTTTACAAAATTTGGAAAGGCTTTGAGCTATGTTGAGTACTCGGGGCGGGTAGAATGCATTTTAGGTCTTTATTTTAGGTTTTCTTTTATTCCCTTTCTCATTTTGAAAAAAAAAACACTTTCTCCGAAAATGAAATGCTCTTGTTTGCTTTTTACAGAAGTTTCAGGCATATATGTTTTGCAATGAGAGTTTTGTGGATTGGTTGAAATATTAAAATTTTCAGTCACACCCGTCACATTAAAAAATCAAAAAATGCTGTAAATAATAAATATTTGATGCTTTCCAGTAATAAAAAAGTAAGTTCTAGTAATAATATCATAAAATTTTTTGAAACTCTATTTGGCTAGCTAGTTTTAGGAATTAATTGGTCACACCTGTCACACAAAATCTGAAAAGCTATTTTTGCGATGGCTGTCAAAAAAAAAAATGGGAAGAAAGGAATAAAATTAAAGAAAATAAATAAAAAAATTTAACTGCATTTAGCTTTAGAGAGAGCAAGGAACAGGGAAAGAAGAAATGCTAAAAAAATTATGATGGATAAAGAATCTTTGAAACAGAAAATAAAAAAATAATTAAAAAAGAAAATGAAAGAGCAGACAAAGGAATATAAATACTTTATTGGGTTGCATGTGAATTATACACCAAGTGATACACCTAGTTATATAATCAAAATTGTTTTTTAAATTTGTTTGCTTGTATTTCCCACAGTGGCGTTCCGTAATATCGTTTTCAAAACTATTAAGCAATTTTTTCAAATGTTTGTTTTTTATTTTTACTAAAACTAGTTTAAAAAAATCTGTTGTTAATATAAACTGTCGATTGTGTGAATTTTTTTATCTGGTCGCTTTCATTTCACATTATCAAGAGTCCACTGTATTATTTTGAAAATAGAAAAATTAAGACAAAATTGTATGTCCACTAGTGCTGAAAGTGTGAAAAGAATTTATTGTTTTTATCAATTTCAAATCTCAAGTTAATAAATAATTTATATATGATTTTTATCTTGTCTCTTAAAAAAACGTTGGCGGTTTTTTGAAACCTGCAGATTTTTTCTTACTGTAATCTAATCTAACCTCAATACTTTGCAGTGCTTGCAAACTTAAATTAAGACTTTTGATATTTTCTACACAAAATCAAAATACTTGCAGAAGCATTAGCAGTCGGTGTTGCCAGTTTAACTTTTTTTTGGCCACTATTTGCTGGGATTAAAAAAATACATATTAAAGGTCTTATTCATAAAAAAGTTTTGATTTGTAAAAGGTTTATAAAACAGATTTGCATACAAAATTTGTTTTATAAAGTCCTTATAAAACATAATTATTTTGTATAAACAAGGCAGTAAATTATTAAATCTTTAAATTTGGTTGGGCAAAAGCTTTCTTTTTGGTTGAAAGGTTTTGACTTAGAAAGGGTCTTGATTTAGAACAGTGAAATGTTGGCTTAAAAATTCAATTCATATGTAGTGAATATTCGCCGGACAAAAGTTGTGTATTTGTTAGAACTGCCTATACTGACAAATAAGTTATTTTTGGAATAATATTTCTTTAGATTTATTTGTTCTTTAAGCAAAAGACTTATGAAGTTTTTTTTATACAATTTGTATACGGCTCTCTGTGTGTTCATCATCACCAAAATTTCCAAACTGCAAGAGAAATATTTTTAAATTTTCTATCTTTTAACACTCAAGCCATCAGACATTTCAACGTATGCATAGGCTTTAAAAACAAAATTTAACAAAGTGAACAAGGGCGCTGGGTGGAGGGGTGAAGTGAAAGTGCAAGGTCTTCAATACTTAAACAAGACGGTATTTATACTTTGATGAATGGCTATGATGATAGTCAGTGGAAGAATATCTTATGGGATTACTCTTCTTAGATATTGTTGTTATTTTCTAGTAATTTTTATAGTTTCTTTTTGTATTCCTTTTAACTCTAAAATATCTTTCTTCACACACATGCTTGAGACAACAATAAGAAAAGAAATACAGAATTTTAAAAGAAGACAGACGAAAAACAAAACGTGTGAAATCTAAAATGTTCTCTAGTTGCGGCACTTTATTTGTATTTGTTGCAGGCAGCAAGCATATGTTCCACATATTTTCAATGTTTCAGTTTTATATGTTTGTGTGTATTTATGAAGTTACTTTTAATCTGTGATTTATTTACAGCATTTATGTTGTCGTTATTTTCTGTTGTTTTTTTTTGTATATATATAAAAATATAAAAAAATAAACTTATATTTATGGGTGATTTTGTTTGCAAGATAATCAACCATAACTATGTATGCAATCGATTTGTAGCCATTTTCATATGAATGCAATTATTTGTGTTTTGTTTGTTATTTTGTACTTTTTGCTACTAAGTCCATTTGAACAAATAAAATTTACACAAACAGAAATAAATATTTTTATATATTTTTTGCCATAAATTTCATTTAATTGATACGAATACGAATTGCAGTTGATATGTCAAGGTCCATTAGCGTAAACCGTAATGTTTAAATGAAACATGTTTCACAATTTAATGCAAAATAAATCAAAGCCAGACTCTTTATTTTTAGTTTTTATTATCTGAAAACTTTTTAAATGTGAACGTTTTGTTACTTTAACATAAAAATATATGTATAGCTGCATTAGTTTGTGCAACAAAAGTGTAATAACTAAACGAAAAAAAACTTGAGATATCTAACATTGTCCTAAGCAACGTTATGCTAAAGAAAAAGCTCAGTAATAAAGAGCAAACTGAAAGATTTACGTTATAAATTTTGTTAAACAACCTTTTATGAACCCAACAAATTTGTAGAACAAAAATAAGCAACCAAGCAGGCATGTGCATGATTAGTAAAGAGCAAGCAATACTCTTGGAAATTAGTGATGTTAATATTAAAGCTTTCATAACATAAAAAGCTTTCATTCAATTGGAGTATGATGTATCAAAAAAATTCACGTATTCCATTTGCATTAAAAAAAATGTATAACGAGCTGAAGTTTACACCAATTGATACCACACACAGTAGAGCAAATACAAGAACGCTGATAGTGAATTTGTAGCGCTGATAACACATTATCACATGCATTTAATTTGGCTTACAAAGCGATACGAACTCTACCCTCATAGAACTATAAGCATTTTTCAATTATGTATAAATTTATTTATTTTTAAAAACTTCCATGAACTCATTTAATTTCTGACAATTAACTTCAAAGTCTCATTATCTCCTCATTTACAACCACCCGCGTCATTATCTTTTCATTCATGTTAAAGTTATATCTGTAATTAAATGGTGAACCGTAAATGTAAAATTGTAAACAGCTCCTCTGTTTCAGAATTTGACCCAAAAAATAAAATCATATTAAAACTTTGATTATTCTTTTTAAATTTCAAAAAAAGAATACCTGAAAGCAGAAATATTTTCCCACCACTTCTGTAACCATAAAAAAAATCTTTTTCTTAAGCATAATTATGACAGAAAACTGTCATGAAAACTAAAAATACTTTTCATTGTTAAAGTTGATAACGAAACGACAACCAAACAAACAAATTATGTGCACAGCGATGATAATTAATAGGAAAAAAAAAGTGTGTTTAAAGTAAGAAAATAAATATTTTACAAACCTTAAGTCAACATGCATACGTTCGTATGTATGCAAGTCTACAGCATTAGCAGGTGTATTGGGAGGGAAAGAAATTGTAAAAGAGACGTAAGAAGGGTTACATGTAAAAGACTTTATAGTTCAAAATAATAAGTTTCTAAAAATTTTGATTTTTAATTTTTTTCAAATGCAACACAGGTTCAGTTCAATTTCAAGCACGAAATTTAAAATATTTATAACCAAACGGAAATAAACCATAAAAACCCAAATTATTGTGTTTAGATGTGTGAAATGTGACAATAACAAAAGAAGTTTTTATTTGTTAAATATATGTATGAACTCACAGTATCTATTCGATTCAAAAATGTGTATATATAATAAGCGTCGAATGGGTAAGGTTACTTTATAGGCTCGCACACGAAGGGTTGCGTACTACATATCGCGCATTAAGTCCATATTTACACTATGCAAGTCTTATTGCTAAGCTGATTAGTTTGATGGAGAGAGAGACGAGGGGAACAGTAACGTTTCTTTTCCCCTCGTATCTCTTACCTAACAAACTACTTATCAATAAGACTTGCATAGTGTAAACTAGGACTAACTCAAAAAATTTAACAACTAAAAAAAACAGTTTGGTAGAAAACAAGTTTAAAGTTTTCAATTTACACACAACTTAATGAAAAAAGAAAATTTTCTTTTTCTTTCAAGAACAAGATGATTAATTCTATATTAACTCTAAAATTTCATTTTTTTGAGTTATGACGTTGTTTGGGTAAATGAGCGATATGTAATACAATACGAAGGTTAGCCTCAGATGTCTTACTTGATGTAGACATTTAAAAAAAAAAAACCTTTCGTTTTGGCGTTTTTTTAGTTTTAGCGATTTTTTTTTTCGTTTTGCTGATTTTTTTCGGTCTTCGCCTTTTTTTGTTTTAGCGATTTGGAATTTATTTTAGTTCTGGGTTTTTTTCGGTATTTGAAAAAAATTTTCCGTTGTTTTTTAGCGATTTTTTTTTATCTTAGCGATTTTTTTTAGTTTTGTCGTTTTTCTAGTTTTGGGGATTTTTTTAGTTTTTTTTTCTACATTTTAGGGATTTATTTTATTTTTGGTGATTTATTTCATCGAAGCGCTTTTTTAATTTAGGCGATTTTCCGTTTTGACGAGTTTCTTTATTTTGAGATTTTTTAGTTTAAGCGTTTTTGAAAAATTCACGAGTTTGCCTCTTATCAAAATTACTTTAACTAATAGAATACCCTTTGTCAGTCAGTGCTTATTGGTGTAGTCTGCATAAAAATGCACTAACTTTGAAAATTTCAATTGCATTACGATTTCAACATGTTTCTGTGCTTGTTTTAGAAGACCCTTTCATTTTTAACAGTCTAATATTTCTTGTTGTAGCGGCCAAAGTTTTATATACTCTATAGCTACGCTCTTACATTTCTCGAGAAAACAGAGTGTGACAGACAGATATACAGACAGACAGACGGACGAACGAACGGACATCGTAGCGAAAACAATAGGGTTCCTTTCAGCTTTAGTGTAAGAACCCTAAAAAATAAACAAGTTGATCACTAATCCGACAACCAATTTGCAAACACTTCACTTAAACTTACCTTATCACTTTGAAGAAAATTATTATGGGACATATTGTCAGAAGTGTACACACAATAATTGGAATTTATTTGCTAAGGGTTAAGCATGTCTATATACTCATTTCACTGGCATTTCAAAGCCTACTAAGCTTATTTTTTATTTTGTGATTTTCAAAACTATTATTATTTGTGAATTCTCAAATAAGGTAAGAGGTTTGTGACTGTTCAAAATTTGTGGTTGAAGTCTACTGATGATTTGGTTGAAGCGCCAATCAAATGCATAGACACGCTTAACCACTAGCAAATAAATTTCAATTATTGTACTTACCTTATCACTTTCATACGCATCTAATGCTATGTATGTACATACATACATATATACTGAAGCTTATTATAGTCAAATTTCTTTTTTTTCATTCATAGTAAATTCCAAATGTTTTTACATTTGGCGCTAAATTACAAAGCAAAAGTTTTGCTATTCAAGTTTTCTTTTTCTCAATAATTTTTATTAAAATGCATTTTGAAGAAGATATCGTTATTTCGTTGTTAAGGTAACAGGAAAAACCTCAAATATATCTACGTGATTTGGTTAAAATTTTTATTTTCAGTTAATAGTAAAAACAAAACAACTTGATATGTATCTACGAGTATGTATATCGACGGTTACATACATATGTATGTATGTATGTAAGTATATATGTATATAGTATAACAGTTTTCTTCATATTGCAACTTTTTCTAAACATTGATTAGAAATGCATTGGCTTTGTATGCCAGCAACCAATACAATCATTTCATATCCATATTCAATCAACATCAAATCAACTACATTCATTTATTATTTACCATGTGTGTGGTTTTTAATGAATTTCCGTTCTAGAAAAATGAAGCAATAATTGTTTAAATTATTTTTGAATAGAAAAAGAAACAATACAACATTTGTTTAAACAATAAAAACAATGCAAGAGTTTAAGGGAAGTTCCAAGAAACTCGTTATATAATTTCAGTTTGTTTTAATAAATGTTTATGAAATTTATTTAAAGATTTTCTACTAATTCGAAAAATCATGCGGTTGTCTCGTCCTAAAATTTATGAAAGGTTCCTAAACGCCTTAAACTTAAATTTTTTTAAATTTGCAGTACAATAATTGGCGTGCCTAGTAATTTTTTCTAGGGTGGACGATTATCATGAGTTATATTAAAATAGTTAATAACATGCAATTTTTAATAATGCAAGGGGTCCAAAAGCAATTCTTCCCCCACCACAGAATGGCCCTTCTACGCCTATGAGTACAACCAACGAACTCAAAACTAATTTTTTTTCCTTTACACAAGTTTTTAACACTATTTTAATTAATATTAAAAGATGCTGGCCCATCAGCAGGTACGTTTCAGCAAAACAGGAAACATTTAATTTAGTTAATTTTATAAGAATTGAACTAATAGTAAAATTAATTTTAGAATTTCACTTGCTCTGCCAGACACTCAGGCGTCGTACGTATTTATGGAATTTTAAATAAGTACATACGAGCATTTCCATTTATTTATAAATTTCCCTGTAATTTAATTTTTAAGTTCTCTTATACTTTTTCTTTTGCTAGTTCCTTCTTTCATTTAGTAATCTATAGATAAAGAAAATAAAGTCATTATTTTATTTGGGTCACAGTACTTTTTTTAATGATTTCATTTTTTTTTTCTGGTATTTAATTTGTACTCATATTGATTTTTCAACTTATATGGAAGTGTTTTAATGTTTAGTGTAATGCTAGCAAACGACTTTTTAAAATGCTTTGATTTATTTCTGTTTTATTCCCGGAAATTATTTATAAGCAATATAATTTTTCTTGACTTTGAATAATCAAATATATAGTTTGATGATGAAAAATAAAATATAAAATATAAAATATAAAATATAAAATATAAAATATAAAATATAAAATTAAAAATTAAAAATATAAAATATAAAATATAAAATATAAAATATAAAATATAAAATAGAAAATATAAAATATAAAATATAAAATATAGAATATAAAGTATAAAAAATCTTCTAGAATAATGATAACTTCAAAAGGACTTAAAAAAAATATAAAATAATATCGATCTACCCGTTTGGGAGCTACGGAGCCACAGACACACATGTTTAGTATGATATCAAATCATCCTCCGCTTCTTAGCTTGTTTTCTAGGCCTTTAAATAATTTTTAGGGCTCAATAGATATGGCAACATGTTTTCTAGCGGAAATGTTCGTAAAAACTTATTGCGGCACCGTTGCCATTACCTTGAGTGGCCATACTTAGTTCTCTTTAAAGAATTTGGATTGACGACCTTTAGTCTGACAGTTTAATTAAACGGCAAATTGTAAAGATTGTTATTTCAGTTACAGTTGTAAAACAATACATAAGCACATTTGACAATAATTGTTTAAGTATGTGTTAAATGCTAAACAGTTTTTCCAAGTATTTATTATGAAAGTACTTTATTAAAATACAATAAAATTTCTTAGAATTTTAATAAGGTAAACAATCAATAAAATAGCGCAAGTATTAAATAAAAAACGTAAATAGAATATTTAATTTTTTCTTGTACACTTGCTCTTCTATTAAAAGTAGATTTTTAAAATAAAAAATTTTAACACTTTTGGCATAATAACATAATGTCATAAGTTTTTTTTTAAATATATTTAGTACTTCTGCCCGAACGATTTAATAAAATATAAAAATTAAAAATTAAACTATGGCTGTGTTAAATATACATTTTATGTTGTGATAAAAACTATTTGGTTTATGTCGTCACTACAGGGACTCATGTACAAACATCAATATACATATACCAATGACTAGGTAGCAAAAATAATGCTGCCAGTTATCATAAAATATTTTTTAGCAACCATATAAACCAGAAATAAGCAAAATCTTTCATCATGTTCGCTTTTCAAATTTTATACACAACTTTTCTCTAACAAACAACTCTAAAAATCCAACCAAGTCACAAAAGAGATAAAAAAAACATTATTTTAAATTTACATTTTTCCAATTTTATTTGTATTAATGCTTTTATTTTTTTTTTCGTAACAAACCGACACAGACTGTTACCATATTTCAGTACGAAAAATAAATAAGACTTGTTACAGTAAATATTTTTATAAATATTTAAACTGCCCTTTTTAATACAAAACTTTTTCACTTTTATTTATATAATTTTGTTGAATAAATTTTTTACTACCGACAAATATTTTTCTACCAAACATGGTTTTATTGTGTCAAATGTCAAATTTTCGAAGTGTGTTTTTGGTGGTGTCGTTTTATATTTATTGGCACAACAATGAACTACAACAACAAAAATAACAGCGGCAACAGGCTTCAAAACAAAATGTATATTCATCTTAAATGTCAAAATATTTCTACCTTGTTTATACATAATTTCAAATTGGCACAATAACGAAGAGCAAAAGATACGAGTAAATATTCGCAAAATAGCGAAATAGTAAATGATGTCTTGTAAAACTGTTTATTGTATTAAAAATCAGCAGGAGAGTTGTTTTTGCTCACATCACAACAATTTAAATTGTTTGTTTGTTTTTATTAAAAATTGACAGATATAAAACACTTTTGATATTTAAAAAAAAAAATTTCATGAAAACATACATAAATGTGCTATTTTTTTGTGCGAATTTTTAGTTCAATATTTTTCGTGTAAAATTAAACATTTTTTTTAATCAACTATTAAATATTTTTAAATAGCAATTAAATCGATTCTAAAAAAAAATTACTCATTTACGAATACGCCATCTTGGGGAAATATGTACATGTTGGTGGTGCAGTCAGTCTTTTAAGTGGAAAAACATTCCTGCTTGTTTAAGTACATGTTCATGTTACCTTTTCATCATGTGCCGTAATAATTATTGCGGCATTTAGAAAGACTTTTTTATCAATAATTTTATCGATTTGAAACCATACATTTTTATAATATTTACTAAAGTTTTTCAATCTTTTATAACTTTTATTGAAAAACAGCGCAAATATTTTAACAGTAAAGCATTAATAAAACATATATTAAACCTTTCCGCTGAAAAAAAACATTAACAGTAACGCAAAACTGCAGAATTTCAATATAGAATTATAGATGTACATACATACATATGTACCTATATTGTTATAAAAAAAAGAGAAACAATCATTTGTCATAAGTACCACAAATATGACCACAAATAAAGTAAATAAAAAACAAAGCATTCAGCCATAATAAAACATACAATAACACACTAAAGTTCTTAAAAATATATTTCCGCTGCAATACAAGAATTACAAACAAACATTTAAGGCAAAAACAAAAAATAAAAAATTAAAAATCAACTAAACAAATAAACTATCAAAACAACTAAACCGAAATTGAAATTAAAAATACCCAAGAAAAAAACCATATACAAACAAACAGCAACACAAAATTTGAAACACTGTCAGGCCAGCTGAATGCATAAATGAATGAATGGTATGATTATAAAGAAGCAAAAACCATACGTGCTCAGTGCTAGGAAATAAAAAACTACTGACTGATACTTTTGCCATCTAGCGTAACAAACAAATAATTTAGTTGACTAAAATCAACTTTACTTTTGGATACATTCTGCATGAACACGCAACGGCATCAATTAATACGTCATTCATTTCCATAGAAGATGAAAACAAGAAGCATGCAGCGAAACATCAACTGATAAGCGGAACGTAAAATGTCACAAATATACAAAACTATAGTTCTTTCAAAACTTTAAGTGCCTCTCGTTAGAATATTATATTGTGTTGTGTAAATAATAATAAAAATTACCTTTTGACAAAAAATACCTTTTGCTAGATTGTACTGCGCAATTAAAAGAAAATGTTTATTACAAAAGTGTACTGTGGTACAGCCAACCTTTCTATAAGAATAGAGTACTTTCACCTAGCCAACGTTGTATAATAGATCTAACAAAAGTGTGCTGTGATACAGCCAACCTTTCTATAAGAATAGTATCGAAAAATGTTTAAGCGAAATATATATTTTGAACTTCGTTCCATGACGTAAAAAAAACAAGCTCGAAAATTATTTCGCACGGTATGATGTCACCAAGTCAACCATGTTTTCTATAAGAGCAGTGTGCTGTCACACACTATGAGATACATATGTATGTGTGCTGCGAAAAAGTGAAATTTTTTTATAAAAAAAATTTGCTATAGCACAGTCAAATTTTTATAGGAATGAAAAGTGTGCTGTGACATTGCCAAGTTTGTACGAGGAAAGCGTCCTTTGATACTGTCGAATGAAAAGTGTGCTGTGATAAAGTGAACATATCTATAGTAGAAGTGTTCTGTAGCACAGTCAACTTTTTTAAAAGGAAACTGTGCGGTCAAACAAGAATACTACGCTGTCTGTTCAACAATCAAACATCTTTTCTCTTAGAACAATATGTTGTTACACAGTCAACCATCAGTTCCATGAGAAAAGTGTGCTGCCAGATAAAACCATCATTTCTATCAAAACATTGTGCCATATCAAAAAAAAAAAAATATTCAGTTTTTTTTATAATAAAAGTGTGCTGTCAAACAGTCAACAATATTTTCTGCAACAATACTGTGCTGTTCAACAGGCCACCATCTTTTCTATCAGAATAATATGCTGTTAAACAGTTGCCCCTTTATGCAGAAAAAAATTGAGTTTGAATTGTACGTTATAACAAAGTTTGCACAAAAATTTTGTACTAAAGCAGACTTGAAGTACAAATAGTTTTTTGTTAACCCCCTTAATTTCTATAAGAAAAGCTTGATGTTACCCATTAAATTAGATTTTCTGACAGAGCATTATGCTCTTGAAAAGTCAACCATCTTTTAAAAAAAATAACATGCTCTCACAAAGTCAACCATCTTTTATAAAAGAACAGTGTGCTGTCACACACACAACCTTTTTTGTATGCACAGTGTGCTTCTCTATAAGAACACAGAAAAAAGTATTCACCAATTAATGTTTTCAATTAATAATTTAATTGATTCAATTAAATTTTTAATTAATTGATATAATCAAATTGTTTATAGGTGAAAATTTAATTAATTTTTTAATTAATATTACAAATATTTTAATTAATATTACAAACTCATTCATATTACTTTTTTGTGTGAACAGCATGATGTTACTTAAAAGCTGTTCAGGCTATTATACTTTGTATTAATACATATCAAAAATTCAAATAATACAATGTGAATGCAAGATATCATGACGAATGGTAAATAATATGACAAAAATTTGACATCCCATAAAACTTGACCATTTTTAAATTTTTCTGACTTTTCACCTGATCAGAATTGCATTATTACAGAACGAAATAAGAAACTAACTGAAAAATCCTCTGTTTCAACAGCGATGCCTTTCCGTCATTTGTGGTATATTTCTTCGCCGTAAACTGTCTCTACTCTCTAAAGAAAAAAGTGTGGTACGGCATAATCAAAGGTTCTTTAATAAAAGTTTGCTACGACACAGCAAATTTTGTCAGCTTTTCTATGACAAAAGTGTGCTGTGATCTAATGGATGGCTCTTCCATTAACCATTTTGGCAAAAATTTTTCAATCATGTCTACACATGCAAGATATTGGAAAGAAAATCTGAAAAAAGTATAGAATCCCTTCTTAGAAAAACGTTGATATTGTATATCGCTCCCTCTATATTACCAAAATGTTTTTTTTTTTTATTAACCAAACAATATTTCCTTGAACAATATAATATACCGTTATGCCTGGTTTTAAGTGATACACTTGCGTCACTTGCCCAGTAGATATCAACAGTTTTTGCCACCCCGGAAACTTCGGAGTTTTTTTTCGGTTAAGACTGTTTGTGATTTAGTGTGGGATATGGAAAACTTTTTTTCTGAGATGATATATTATTTTTTTTCTGGTTTTTGTTTCAATATATAAAATGCTAAAATTAACTTGCTCCTGCTTTCCTTTGCAAATGTTAATTGTGGGTTGGGGTTGCGTGCCACTGTACCGTTTCAACTTTTTCTGTGATATATTAAAGTTTATCGATAAACTGATGATGACAAATAAACATTCATTTTCTCGACTATAAATCATTGACATTTTGAACAAGAATCGGATACAAGAAGAATAAAAATAACACTCAGCACAGTAAAATAATTTGTAGGGATTGACATTAAAGTCAACAACGTGTATGTTACAATTACATCATAAGTACAACTACTTCAGCATGAGTATAAATGCACAGTTGAGAGTGAAAATATAGCAGCAGAGGTTAATTTTTATTAACTTGATAATTATTATTTATTTTTTTGTTCAATACTAATAAATAGATGCAAACTTTCATTTGTGCTAAAACAGAACAACCACGTCAGGTCATATCATTAAAACCTGATGCCACTTTAAAAGACAAGTAAGTATGTTCTCGTGACGTAAACGCAAAAAAATAAAAAAGCTTAAGCTACACAATTTTCGAACTTAATTTTTTTTACCAAAATCGAATATTTTGTATCATAAATAATCTATTTTCGTAAAAAAAAACTAAGTCTAAGAAATGTGTCACTTAAGCTTTTTTTTTGGCGGTTATGTCTTGTTATATCGGGAACGTACTGTCTTTACTCTGCTTATAGTGTGCTATAATCCTGCAGTAATTTAAATTTTTAATTAATGATTTTATATCTGCTGTATTTAACTCAGTAATGAAGATTTTATTAACCTTATCACTTTGACGTGCACTTTTATTTATTTACTCTGGCTTTTATGGATAATGTTCAGCGCACTACTCGGTATCATGGGGTGATGCTTGTAATAGAAAAAAAAAATAGGAAAACTAGAACATGCTGAACTACATGTCTGCTTTTTTAGAACACATTCCATTGATGGCGAAAGTTTAAATTTCAACAAGTGTTTTATGATTTTTTTATTTATATAGCTTTAGAACACCAAACTGTTTTAATAGCGTTTACTCATATTTTTTTAATAACTGAAAAACATTTGCATTTTTATTCGTGTTTAATTAACTGTGTTTTCTATGCACTTGATAACGCAGCTGGATATTTTTTTTGTATGCGCTTCTAATATAACAATCCATACACGGTCTCTTTTTAATAAATTTTTAAAGTGAAAAAATCAATTATCTGTTAGCTAAACGTTACGGAACATAATAAATGAAAGTAATTTTTTAACAAAAGTAAGTCATGTTAACCACATACGAGTACATTCTTTTCTTTTTTTCATTTATAAACAAAATAATAGCACTTTAGAAAATTCCTCTATGCACTTAGCTATTTGCTTCTATTTTTTTTTTCTAATTTCTAAATGAGTTTCATTACATTTCTAGTATGTATTTTTTCTTAATTAAAAAAAATATACAATAGAAATTTTTAGTTTAGAGAAAATTTAAAACAACATGTTAATAATAAAAATCAACATAAATTGTGGCAGACATGCAAAGTATAAAGCAATTTTCACATCATACATCCATCTCTTATACGGCGCGCTGCTTTTAGATATGTGTATATCCGTGCTTGCGGTGCTTGGACACACCATGTCTGTCCATGGTCAAAGTTTTCCATGCCACAGAAATTTTCTGTATTAAACATGGTTTGTTAAATGTGTAGCAACGAGCGCTACCAATACACACATTTTATTTATCATGAATGAATAATTATTTATTGTAATAAGAAAAAAAAAAAAAAAATAACGGTGGGCCCTCAATAATTCCAAACTAAGTAGAATGCTTTCTTACAAAGGCCAATGAGGGAAAAACCATTTGAAAATATCATTTACAAGAAGAAAAATGTTAATAGGAAATGTACATAATTTTCTTATAAGCAAAAGACTTACATGTACTGTTTTAATTATTTAAAAATCTTAGAGTTATGGAAACTGCTTTCAAATAAATAAAAGCGTAATTGCTTGGTAACGTAACATGACAACAGATGGACTCATCTATACTATTACCCGTACAAAACATACATATATAAGGTGATTTTTTAAAAGCTTTGGGATTTGATTTAAAAAAAACAACACATAAAATGCAGAGAAATGTTTGAAATCTTTATTTGAGTCGGTATTGCGATCTATATAATTAATTTTGTTAATATGATTTCATGTAAATGTTGACCGCCAATAGGTCTGAAATGGTTCATACGCTGGGTCCAGTTTTGACATACTCTCTCCAACATATCGCCCGGTATCTCACGAATAAATTCTCCAATATTGTCTTCCAGTGCATCAACCGTTGCGGGCTTGTCCCTATAGATATGAGCCCTAACATAGCCCCACAATAAAAAGTCTGAAGGTGTTATTACATCGCAAGATCTAAGCGGCCTATTCACCGGCCCCAAACGTGAAAACCCCGTTCACCGAACTCGCCTCTCATTTGTGTTATTGTTTCGCGTGCTGTGTAACATTTGGCACCGTGTTGCTGAAACCACATGTCAGCCAAGTCCAGCTCTTCCATTTTCAGCAAAGAAAAAAAAAAGAAGTATCAACGGTCCAATTGCTGCGAATCGATAATTCACAATCATCATCAAAACTGGCGGATAAAGCTGCGATATTTTCCTCTGCCCGCACTCTACATGTACGTGTTGGAACACATAGAAAACATATCCATTGAGACAACCGAATATTTGAATATTTTGCCAATCGAGTTTTGGCCGTTGCTGCAACATCACAGAGCTCGTTTGTAAATATTTTAATGGTGCTGCTACCAAACCGTTCAGTACATACGAGTGTAACCATCATTCAATTGCAACAACCGATTAATAGTATTTTTTTTTTTAAATAAATTTATATGGAAAATTTTTTTAATTGCAGAAATCAATAATTGGATCTAACATCCAATTCAGAATATTTTATTCGGTTGTGTTCATTATAGACGTTATTTAGTCTTGACAAAAGCATTCGATCGGTTGATCCAATCAATTTAAGAGTTGTCATAATCATATCATTATTACAATTTAACCCTTACATTAATGAGCATGGATTGTTTTTTTTTGGATTCAACTAATATTTCATCGGACTAAAAATTTTTCAATCAGTCTTTTTTCTCGGTGTAGCTTAATGTTCAATAATGTAATTTTGGTGTGACCTTAGAAGGCACATGTTTGACAGTAAAATGATGCACGAAAACAGCTGCGTTGCCAAAAACAGTGTTGAAAGTGGCTAAAAAATAAAAAAATGGGTTTCTAAACACCAAAATGCAGCATATTTCCTTGAAAAGAAAATGCCATATGGTAAATAATAATCGTAATTAAGGATTCACATTGTCAAAAGAAGCTTATGGTGTTCCTCTAAATCGTCTATAATATTTTAAGTGAGTAGAAGAAACAACCAAAATTAACGACTGTGAAACTAACGAGAGCAACCTGTATAGTGTACAAGGTTCGTACTTACATATATCGCTCATTTACTTCCAAAGTGTCATAACTCAAAATTTTAAATTTAATTCGTTTTTTTTAACTAATCATCCAAAATAATTTGGCAATTCGTATTTTATTTTGTGTAAAAGTTTCTCTGATAAAAAAAAATTAATTTTCATGTCCCCATTGTATTGTATTGTATGTAAAAATCCTGTGCAGGACTATTCTTTTTTTTTAGTTGTGACACTATAGAAGTAAATGAGTGATATGTTTATAAAGCGTGCGTTTGATACTGAAACCTGGAAAAAAATTTCAATTGCACCTTAGTTACATATGAAGAGATAACGACCCCTTTCAGCGAAAATATCTTAAGTGCTAATATAACAAATTTTTTACAACGAGTAAAGGCTGTAAATTTTTATCTGCAGCGATAACGTCTGTTTCAGCATTTTTCGTCTTAAAAAATTATTATTAATTTTTATTTGATTTTTAAAAATTAAGTAAATGTCAACAGCATTCGTAAGCTTAAAAGACAATTGAGAGGTTTCATTAAAGCAGTCGGATGAAAGAAAAATAATTTTTTATTATATTCACAAGAAAGAAAGAAAGAAATAATTTTCTTACGTTTCGAATTCTGCGAAAGATCTCGTTTCCCGCTGTGTCACGGTTCTTTGAATCGTCTGTATAAATATTGGTTCCTGTATTATTCCCCGTTACGTTCATTGCATTCTATTGCAGTATTAGGGTTATGCAGTGAGTGCTTATATATCAGCTACACATTTCTGTGGTATGATTATCTCATGCCTAATATCCTTCTGCGTCTAGCTATATGCTCTGTTTCCAGCCAAAGCTGCTGCATATTTAACCAGTTCATCGATCTGCTGTTTAAAAAAATTAATATAAAATTTTAATATGGACAATTTTGCTAAAAAAAATATTAAACTACTTCTGTAAAAACAATTATTAAATATGTACTTTCAAATCTCTGCCTAATGATTTTCATCTATAAAAAAAATAAAAAAATTGGTTTATTTTTATTCTGCATACGTACAAGTCTTAAGTAAAGGATTTTCTATTATAGGCATAAAGAAGTTGAAAAGAAATAAAACCAGCCTTGCGAGAGCACTAATTTCGACAAAAAATTATTGACTGCATGTAGGAAATCATCTTTACAGAAATCTAATTTTTTTGTAGTCTAACGAAATATGATCATAATCTCTCAAATCATTAATTCATTCGGCTTTTACACATCATATCCTTATCCCTCACATTTTATTCACACCAAAAAAAATGCTCAACCACACTTTCCTATAAGAAAACTCTTTCTGAAATATTTCTCTACCCATTTATATTCTTCCTTCCCAATGCCACCGTCATGACCAACATCAACATTTCTTCCAACGATTCATATGACGACTGCATGCAAGCAGACAGGCATCTGCATTATGCGCCAGAGATTGAAATGATCTTTTTTTTATTGTTATTTTCATGTTTAACTGTGTCTGTGCACAATGAACATTTGTTTGAATGTTTCTATCATTTTCTTTTCAAATGTTAGTACGTATACAAATATAATTTCTGTCTGTTTTTCATGTTGGCTTTATATTGATGTTTTAATTAGTAAAATTTTTCAATTCATTCGCTTCATTCATTTATTCGTTCATACAGTCAATTATGTTGTTTTTAGCTGATGTTGTTACGAGCCCGATTGGAATAGTATGTTTGTATGTATCTTGTACAATTGTGCATATGTTCCATAGCAAAATCATATTTTGCTAAAATTTTGTTAGCTGAAAATAATAGAAGAATGAAAACATTTTTGAAATAAATGGTTTTTTAATTGATTTTGTTAGTGATTGTTTTAACTGAATGTAGCTTAATTTGTATTTAAGTTATTATTAGTTTGTTTGTTGGTAACTAGTTTGAATATTTGTATATATATGCTGTTGATATTGCAGTGTTGCTGAATTTGTTTGGAGGAATTTAATTGACTTAATAAATTCTGATTAGCTGATTACAATCAGTATGATTTGCTTGATTCAATGTAAGAATGATTTGCCAGTTGCAAAGCCAAAGTATTAAATTAAAAATATTTTAGCAAAATCATGTACTAAAATTTTCTGTAAATTTATGGATTGAAGTTTTAAGTGAAGGAGATTTTTATACTTTGGTCACACTCAATTTTAAGCGAAATTTTTTTTATCTAAAAAAAGTTCTTGAGAAAAGCTAAAACAAACTTCGTATGTTTACAGAAAAACTCTCAAAATTTTACAAAGGATGAGGTACAAAAACAAAATATGTTTATTTTAAAAATGAAAAAGGGGTTCAAATTCGAATAAAGATGTTTGCTGGGAAGTTTTTGTTTGAGGTTTAACAACTTATTATGTTTGTGTGCGTAATTCTCAACAACATTTTATCAGTTTTTCTAGAAAAAAAGCATTTTTAAGCTTTTCTTAATTTTTATATATATATTAAATTTAGTTGAACTAGAATGAATTTTAAGCAGGAATAATTTCCTACACGGGCTCATGTTCAGTATTTTCAATTTTATTTGAATGAAAATATTTTTACTAATTAATGTGATTTTTTTAAGAAAAGAAAAAAATTTTAACTAAACTTTTTAGCTGGGGAAAATAACGAAATTTTTCGCAGCGCCCATGTCTATCCATTTTGTATAAACAATAAATTTTCATATTCCATTTTATTAAAATTAAATGTTTAATACCTGATGTTAACAAAAACTCTCTACACAAGTCGATAGACACGGGTGCTGATCAAGTGCGTGGCGGCACAGAAAACTGTCGGTATTTGTTTAGAAAATTAAATTTACTAATAATAATATTTTTATCCAATAGGATTTGAAAATAGTGAACTTAATCCCGATTAGAAAATTATTCCTAATAAAAATAAGAATTTTTAAATAATAAAAAAAAGAAATTATTCTACATATTGCCATAATTATATTGTAAGTGAAATTTATTTGCTGGTGGTTAAGCGATGCCTATATGCATTTCATTGTTGCATAAAATAATAGGTTTGTGACTGTTCAAAATGTGTGTTTGAAATCTACTGACGATTTGTTAAAGCAACAATGAAATGCATATAGACATCGCTTAACCACCAGCAAATAAATTTCACTTATAATAAAAAAAGTTTTGGTTGATGTCTACTGATGGCTTTCTTAAGCAGAAACGAAATGCTTAATCAATAACAAACATAAAATATTCGAGGTTATAATTGAACTATTGTAATTAGATACTTTTTTATTAAAAATTTAATAATCCAAGCAACAAACTAGATTTCTTACTCAATAGACTAACAAAACTTTCAATATAAGCGGGCCTCATTTGTCTGAAGAAGATGATGACTAAGAAACTTAGGTTAGGTTAGGTTAGCAGGTTGCTGCTGCTAAGGAAGGGTGAAATTTAGAGTCAAATTCACTTGGGTCTAATACAATGATCCCTTTGTTCTGCCTGTGAGTTGATGAGAAGACAGTGAGAGAGGGTGATAGGGAAGGGATAGTGATAGAAGACAGGTGGTGAAGGAAGAGATAGAGATAAGCTTCATTCTTTTTACAACTATGCTTTTTCCACTCTTTTTTTGAATAATGCAGTGTTGCAGTGCGTTCTGGTGTCAAATGTGGCGTATTAAATTTTGAAGAAGTCTTTCGTAGCATTTATTGATCATTTTACTTCGCCGATTATTCTGCTACACAACGCGTTGTGTAGGAGGGCGCTCTGATGTTAGGGATTCATTTTGCTTGTTGAAATGGGAAATAAGGAAGTTTAATTATATGGGGAAGTTGAAGTTTATATGAAGGATATCTAAAATACCATGCAATTTAAATTCTATAACAATACCTGGGTAAAGTCGAATACCTTCTGGTCTCATTATTTTTCTTCAAACTTATACATAACGTTCCTTAAATTTTAATTAGTTTAATATAACTTAATGCAAGCATTTCCATGATTAAAATCAATATTTTAATAAATAACACAGGTACATAACAAACACTTGTCTTAATGAAACTTAAAATTTGTGCCCAGATAGACTGACGCCTTCAGGCACAGACAACCAGTCGTACCTATAAAATTCTTTCCTTTTGTTAATTCGTATACAAAAAATTCCCCATCAATATCCATAAAATATTCAGCTACAAAATGTATTAAAAAAAAAGTTAATATTATTTTACCATATAAATTTAATTTATTAATAATAATTTATGCACATCAAAACGAAAATGATTCAAGAATACAAAAAAGTCATAAATAGATAAAGAAATCAATTGAATTGTATACAAAATAAATGAAATATTATTCAACAAGCCCGGCCGCAGGTATACAATTAAAAGGAGGGTGCTTATTTTTTCGTGCATGTCAAGTATGTTTGTTGATATTTATATTAAAATATTTATTCAAAAAATAAATGGGAATTTTTGAAACATTATCACAATTAAATTTGGGGTCACACAAAAAAGAAATATAGTATATCGTATGTACATATTTGTTGATTGGGTTAAATTATTGGAAATCCAAGCACGTGTCCAAAAACTAAAGTTAACATTAAAATTTTGTTGTTAACTTCGTTTTTCTAAGAAATGTTAGAACAAAATATTATCAGTGGAAAAGGGTATTGCACACACACAAGTGGCAAACAGGTGAAAGGGTAAGAAAATTAAAAAAAAATAATCAAAATTACTAAAGGAAAGACATTCTTTTTACTATTTTATAAGTAAGCTAAAGCGTTATCTAAGCTGAAAGTTGGGATGTCAGACATTCCTTTGAGATCAAAGATTGCTAGAAGGTACGTGTCACCTTTACGGGCTCTGTAAGGTTTAAATTGCCGGAAATTTTAAAACTTCCTTGCTTGTATTAAAGGGAGAGAGGGGAGAGAGCTAAGGATTGGCTACGGTTTAGAAAATTTGTATCCGCTAAAAGTTTTCTAAAACGCGTTATTAAGGAATACTTCAAACGTTTCTTCTGTCCAAGCATGAAGACGCCATTACTTAAGAGTATCAGCAATTTTTTTTTTTTACTGAGAAGATACTATTTGTTTGCTCTTTGTTGAAAAATAATTTTTATAAATTATATAATTTTATATTTAACGTAGTAAACAACAATCGTATACTACTAAATAAATAGTATAAAAAAAGAATTTTTATGTTAAAAAAAAATACAAAATCCTTGATGCCTTTGTACATTTTCTAGTGACTCAGAGCAGAGCTTACCTCGTCTATGGCTGCGCTTTGTTCATACAAATGATTGTACGATTGTGCATTTAAAATTGCATTTGAAGTACGAAATTATTGGAATTATATCAATGCAACATAAGCATAAACATACATACATACAAATGTATTGAATTTATATCAATATTTTTCACAGTTTTCTCTATGAAATCATTTCCTGTAAAGCACGAAGAACGTCAGAGATGGACATTTAATTTGTATCACATAGATAACACTATGTGACAAAAAAATTACCTGACATGTGTTACTATTTTTCTGGTTGGTGTTGCTTAACGATTTTGGTGACCAATTTCTTGTTATGGGCCTCCACAGATTTCGAAAATCAGTGCACCCTTAAAAAAATGGTATCTTCAGTTTTGGCCAACATCTTATTCAGACTTGGTGGTATATCTTAAGTATATATGGCAATAATGTAGCTAAGAACAAATTTTGTTAGCATCTTATGCCAATAAAATTATTGCTTCTTGGACTTTTTTTTTGGCAAAAATTAATAAAAACATTTTTTTTTACTTTTTTGCAGAATAAATTACAGGGACTCCTAATTTTTTGCTAACAATATTTCGGAAAATTGTAGCTACGGTAAAGCTGGACATATCCTGTGAACACATCAATACAATATAATCTAGGCACAATAAATACCTTATTGAGACCACTTTGTACCTTAAAAATATTAGTTTTTTATTAGTTAGACTATACTTTTATGGCATTTTCTTTTACCTTCTTTGTGATTGTTGCAGTGATGTGTGAATTGTGTTGCAAATTTTATAATTTGTTAATTTAAGGCTTTGTTTTTGTTTTGAAAAATATTATTTGTGAAAAATAATTCGTCCTTGTAAATTATGCTGAAAAAACTATAAACAAAATAATTTTTCCCCTATTTTTTTTTAAAAGCTGGAAAAAATTAATTTTTGTGCACAAAGTATTACAAAAGCTCAACAAAGAAGTGTGTATTTGATTATACGATAAAAAAAAAATTTTTGCGTCGGAAAATTATATAAAATTTTTAAGGTAAAAAGTAGCCTGTATAAGCTATTAGGGTGCTAGACTCGTTCAAATTTTATTAATATGTTTATAAAACTTGTCCAGTTTTACCGTAGCTACAACTCTGTCAAATATTGTTGGCAAAAATCAGGAGTCCGTGGAAGTTATTCTGGAAAAAATGAAAAAAAATTGTTTTCTTTCTTTACGTTTGCAAAAAAAAATGCATGAAAAAATTCTTTTTTGGCATAAAATGGTAATAAGATTTATTAAGTGAACTCTTAGCTATATTATTGTCATATTTAGTTAAGAACTATCACCAAGTATGAATTAATGTTGGCCACAAACTGATGACACTATTTTTTGAGGGCGCACTGATTTTCAAAATCTTGGCAGGCTCATAAAAATATTGGTCACCAAAATCGCTAAGCTGCATATAGGGGTTTACTATCCTTTGATATTACTATCGAACCTATACAGTAAAGACCGTGTGGATTTTTCACTGTTGCACAGTGTTTTGAAACGTTTTTTTTTTGCCGAGTGTAAAAGTACAGAAAGTAAAATAAGAAGTACTACTCAATTCAATATAGAAATTTTAAAAATTTTCAAATATGTTTTGCCTAGCTCGCTTATGTAGATAATGTGGAGGTTTCAGTGCATTTCTTACACTTGATGCAAATAAAAATCGTTTTATTAAAAATTAAAATCTTTATTACATTCATAAATACGCAATAAGATGTGATGTGACATTTAATCACTTCATTGACAGTTAAAATTTTGGACAATGTTTTCTTAGATATCCTTCCTCTTTCTCGAGACTTTAGAGTAAATGCGCGGTACATTTTTGGGCAGTTTCAATCACAAAATGACGTTTTTGACTTGGTTAAGGCTTGGACAATGTGAGCATATTTAAAAACCTTGGAACGGGGGTGCATTTAATTTTTGTCAAAATACGGCTCCATCGATTTGATAGTTATCGTCGATCAACAAAGACAAAACTATAAAATGGCATTTAAAGACAGCCTACGCAAAAAAAAACAGCAAGTAAATATTTTTATGTACATATAAAAGATTTTCAAATCATACACAAACCTCTAATGCATTTTTATAGCGAGAATATTGAATTGAAGTTCCCCATATTCTTCACTCGCATTCACAACTTACACACTTACGAGCATAAATTGTTTAAATATTTATATTATTGGCATTTGAAGGTTTTTCCTTAAAATGCCAACAACAGCCACAGCCAGAAGTTTTATATGAGTACTCGTAACAAATACTCGTACATTAAATAGACACGTTTAAGTGTGTGTCTGTTTGTAAATACGAGTACGAGTGCGAGTGCACATGCATGTGGAAAAAGGTGTATCTAACTATAAACTAAATATCGTAAACTAAATATTGAAGTGCTAGATGTCATGTTTAATACGTGTAAATGCACGTTTGTTTTTTATATATATGTATATATAAATGTATGTGCCAGAGCACATAAGCACATACATATAAATTTTTGTGGTTGTGAGGTCTGTGAAAGTATACGAAATTTTTATGCAACTTTCCCTACGTTTTAGGGGAAGGTAAACTAACTTTAATATGTAGAAGTACAAAAAAGTTATGGCTTAATTTTTAACGAATTCTTATGTGAAGTTTTTGAATTAAATATAATTTAAGGCAGCTATCAAAAATGTCTAACTAACTCATAACCTAAGGTTTTCCCCAAAATATTTCTTGTTACATTGTCCTTGTTGGCTAACCCTCCCCTTTTATATGTCGCTTTATACTAGTACGTGCATTTAAATTTAAATTTTTAATCTTTGTTTATTTCATGATGTTTTTTTTTAGATATTGGGTGTGTGCACTAGTTTTTTTAGCTTTATTTTATATTATAAGAAATTTATGTTTGTTTGATGGATTAAATTCAAAAATTTTAAAATTGGTTTTCATTTAAAATTCAAATCATGGTCTTTTAAAATTTCTTTGAAAATGCGTTAAATGTAAAAAAAATGTATGAAAAATCCTAATGCAAAATAAAGGGAATTACTGCACATACCCAATATATTGGTGCTTCATATTAAATGCATTGATTTGTTGACTTTAGGGTTGTACAATTTTATTTCCAGGTCTGTCTGAATTGTTTGATAGGTCATATGGTTTATTTAGAACAGAATGATGCACATATAATTGTGTGTGTTTAGTTCATTTGATGTGAAACAAGAAAATATATTATGAATAAATACAGGCAGTGGGTTTTTCATTACGTTGCGTTGTTTTACACCACTTTCACTGGATTTTGTGATATTAAATACATTTTTTTTGAAGCATATGCTTAAATTTTGTTAGAGAAAATTTTAAAGTGTGAAAGATTAGTGTTTAATGTTGTTGAAATTGTTCGATTGACATGCTCAAAGAAAATTAGGAAATTAAGGAAGGAAAATGTTGTAATGATTGTATAAGATAAACATAAAGAAAATATTTTTTGGCGGTTTCTATAAATCATTAAACTATTTGTATTTT
Organism: Nowickia ferox; assembly: GCA_936439885.1. Taxonomy (NCBI): domain Eukaryota; kingdom Metazoa; phylum Arthropoda; class Insecta; order Diptera; family Tachinidae; genus Nowickia; species Nowickia ferox. The sequence goes on along the minus strand of OW387027.1, from coordinate 7,305,890 downwards.
TATAAATTTTTAACATCTCGCTTATTTCACAGCACACTTTAAGATACGCTTTTAACAGCGCACTTTTTGTTGTTGTTCATTGTCGTATAAGAGGGTGTTGCATTTTATATCAAAGTGCGATCAGATTCTTAGTTAAACCTGCATTTTTTCAGGGTGTTGAATTTGATATTAAAGAACGATCATATATTTACCTAAAAACACAAAAAAATTTTATATTGAAATCTACGAAAATAATGTAATTTTTCAGCAATGATTTTGCTTCATATGTATTCATGTTAATTCAACATGATTTACAGTAATCTACAAAATAAATTTGCAAACTATATTGATATACAACTACAACTTTTCCCAAAACTGTGAGCAAAAAATTAGGAGTACCTGTAAGTTATTCTGAAAAAAGTGAAAAAAGCCTTTTTTTCACGAAAAATATTTGTTAGGTGCCGTATTTAGTTAAGCGCTTTCACCAAGTCTGAATCAGCTGTTGGCCAAAAACTGATGACACCATTTTTTGAAACAGCACTACAGCACTGCTTTTCGAAATCCTTGCAGGCCCATTAAGAAAAATTCATCACCAAAACCGCCAAACTATCGAACCCGTTCCCTCAAGACCGTGTGGATTTTTCGCTGTTGCACAGTGTAATCTTTATTACTCAGGCTGAGTTGATTTTTAAATCATTCTTGTATTTGTAGGTTTTGATGCATTTTTCTTGAAAATTGCAAATGGCAAAATGCTATTAATAACAGCACTTAACTTTATTAATTTAAAAAAAACTAAATTTTTCACCTGAAAAATAAAAACGCTCTATCTAACGAATAATTTGAAATAGACTTTTTATAAATTCCGTGCTGTGTCCTCAATATAAACGCTGCAAAAAAAAAACCAAATCTTATTACATTGCAAAAAATCATACAAAACATGTTTCTTCCTCCATCTGTAAAAAAAATGTTAGTTAGGGCATTTTGCGATATCAATTTTCCGGTTTGTTCTGCGTATTTAAGTACGTCTTTTACAATATTGATTCAACATTTCTACGAGTTTTGTGTCGAAAATAATCATGATTTTTATCACGTTTGCGAAAATTCTTCCCCTGGTCTGTGAATGCTCTCTCTATCTCTTATTTTAAAATTTAATTCACTACAAAAATTTTTTTATATATAAATTGTGTTATAGTATTTTTCAATTAAGCAGTACATCAGAGCTCTTGTTGTAGTACAAAATTTTTTTAATAGCTTTTTATAGTTTATGTTGCCTTTATGAATGTGCACGAAATGGCGCCATTTTTATGCCCTAAAATTTATTTAAAAAAAATTTTAACTCATCATTAGTTTCTTTAGTTGTAAAAAATTTATTATTCCATTACATTTATTTAAATTTTAATTATGCTACAGTTTGTTTATTTTCTTTCGTTTCTTCTCTTCTTCAACACTTTCACATATTTGAAATAAAATGCAATTGCTGCTGCATCATCCACCACTCACACTGCATTGAGCATATTTTATGTTCATATTTTTACATGCTCATCATAGTTTTCATTATTATTTTAAATTTATATTTGTACTGTAATAACTATCATGAACTTAATTATAATATTTGTTTGTTTGCATAGAAAACATATAAATGTTTATTATTTATTCATAACTTAAATATGCAGCTAAAACTATATCTGTGGAAGAGTAGCAACAAGATTTAAATGCAAGAATGCCTGAGAATTGAAAGCATGAAGAACAGTAGCATAGAATCTTTTAAATGCCAGTAACAAGTAACGCCAGACATTCGTAATATGCACTAATAAAAGTTTGAAGTATTGAAAACTTCATTCAGAGTCTCTTCAAGTGTTTTAAGGAATTTCTTTTCTCTTGAAAATTATTTGCATAAGGGTTTTTAAAGGAATGAAATGATTGATAGGGTAACAGTATCTAGATACATATCGCTCATTTACTCAAACAACATCAAATTATTAAATTTTTTAGTTAATGTTGCAGAATTAATCCTCATATCGTTCTTCATTCTTGTGTAAAAATTTCATGCAAATATCTTGTTTGCTCAAGTCTTGAATGCAAAATAAAATTTTCTTTTGTCCATTAAGTTTTGTGTAAATTGAGAAAACTTCAATTTTGTTCTCTGGGATACTAGTCTTTTTTTTAGTTATTTGAATAAAAGGAAAGATTTTGCACAAAAATATTTTCCAGTGAATAATGTAATTTTTTTATTATTTGGAATTTTGATAAAATTTTAAAATTTTCTTGAGATGAAATTTAGTTCAAATATTATCACAATCATCTTTGTTTAAATTCCTTTCAGATTCTGTGTTTTAATAAACTAAAAGTCATTTCATTAAAATAATGTTATCATTAAAGCAGATGCTACTCAACAAAAAGGAAAAAAGAAAACAAACATATGATTGAACTATTTAATGCCTGCTGTAGAGTACGGCTACAAAAGCCTTAATTTAAATATACATTCAGTCATTTTAGCTTAATATAAATACATAAATGCAATTCAGTTATTAAAAAAAAATGCTGATTGGTAAAATGCATTTGGCCTCCAATAAAGTGAATCTTATAAGAGTCTGCTTACAGTTGCATTTCAGGCAAACAAATTTTAAATGAATATTCTAATTAGTTTTGTTATTCCTTTCAAGTTTATTACAAGCATTTCTTATTTAAGAATATGCAGCCAATTTTGTAATGTTAAGAGTTTGTTTGGTTATTTTTACCATTTGGCCACTTGTTTGCTCTGATGGTGGCTTGGTCAAGTATTTGAATAGTTAAGTGGAAAATAGACATAAATTAAGTAAAATGAATTTTTTGAAAAGTAAATAAAAAGTCAAAGGAAATATATGTTTAATAAATTTATTAATATTTAATATTGGTTTATAATTACTTACTTACATACGAATTGATTAAGAAAATATTCTTGAGCAACTAAGAAAAAGTTATATTACCAAAAATTAAAATGCTTAATGCATATTAATATTTTCTTATATTAATTTTGGGAGGTAAATTAAAAACTCTCTATTTTAATAATAAAAAAAGTATATATTATGGTCAATACCCTAAGGGAGTGTTAGCAAGACGTGATTTAATTAACAATTATTTTTTTTTGTAATATTTTCTCAATTTCTTGTTTTAAAATTTTAATAGAAAATTAATTTTCCTTTTCACAATATATGCAATATTTATTTGACGTACTTTAATATACAATTTTATAAAAATTTACATCCATCTAAAATACATATGTAGATAAAATTATAAATACAATTGGGACGAAATACGAACTTACAAATAATTCATACTATCAATTATGTTCTAAGCAATTAAAAATTTATTTTATTGAACTAAGTATTTAAGACCGTATCGTTTTTGTTAATAAAGACAATTTTATATATATATGTTACTATCCAGGGGTCAACGGATCGCTGGGACTCCGTACGAATCATCTAAGCGGTCCACATGAAGAGCCGATAAACTGCGTTTTTTTTAAATATAATAAATTTATATTTGTATTCGTCATACTTTTCTTATTTTTTAATACTTATATACATATATGTGTATCAGATAATGACAACATACACAAGTAAATAGTCTCAACTACAGCCTATAACAACATGCAAGAGCATCTCTAGCTTGTTTATGTGAAAAACTAAAATACACTACATTTAAAAATAAAAAGGCACATGCGTATTAAACGCATTGACTCTCTGTCATACTTACAGTCGGACGGACTATGGTTATTTCATACTATGATTATTTATTCGGCCAAAAAATTATACTCATGATATTTGGGATGTTTATTCATCATTCGCCACCGTATACATACATTTGCTATACAAAATGAATTGGGAAATGTGTTTTGGCTATTCAAAAACATGCTTTATGTATGTGTGTAAATAAAATAGCCCTGTATGTACACATGTGTAGCCGATTAGTAGTCAGCGTATTTTTATACTCATGCGTATAATTGTTGCTCATACAGTGTAAAATTTTAGTTATAGTTGTTTGTAATGCGTTATTTCAAAAATGTAGATAAACATTGTTGTTAGATGTTTATAGTTATACGTATTCGGTTTAAAATTACTGAATGTGTTTGCATACGAGCGTGGTTTTTTATTTTTAGCTGTATGCAATCATAGTTGTTTGACGGTATGTGCACTCTTTTATAAAATTCACAGTTGCTCTAGGTGCACTCATTTTAATATTCCTTATAACACCTACTTACTCTTGTTACTAAGTAACTCATTCCATCTTGCTAATATTTCATACTTTCTTAAAATATAAAGTTTCTTCATTGCTCTCTTTAACTTAAAAAAAAATATGGCTCCATAACTCATTTATTTGCCGTTAACTTTTCGATGTACTAATTAATAACTTTTATTTTACCTGCACTAAAAACGTAAAAGCAAACTCTTACTTCACTTGCCGCAAAATTGTTGTTACCACCAAAAATATCAAATTACTCTACTACTCTGCGCCTTGTTACAGTTAAGGTGCAAACTTTATGTTGCACAACAACATTGTACCTCGTATACGGAGCAACAATTAATAAATGCCATTTATTTCACACAACCGTTACTACGTACAGTGTAACGAGTGTTTTGTTGAATAATAATAATTGAAATAAATAAATTACATTTAATATATTTAAAATTAATTAGTATTTGAAATATAAATGAAGAAAAAAGCAATAAAAACAACAACCACAACATTAGCCGTCATAGTAAACAATATACCAAAAAAAAAAAAGCAAGAGAATTTCATTAAGACATGCAACATATTGTTTAGCTGCATGGAAGTTGTATAAATAATTAAAAAAAAAGATTTGAATATATAAAATATGAAAGACTATTTATACTAAAGTACCCAACTAATATTACATGCAAGGTATGAAATTTTGTAAGCAAAAAGAAAAAAATTATAATAATAATAAAAATCCCTTAACGTGCTTGAATTTAGAGGCAGGCATTTTTAGGGATTTCTACGGCTGTTAGATTTTTAGCGGAGGAAGGTATGCCATTAAAAATAAGCCAGAACATGCCACACAGCGCACGTCACAATCGATTTATTGAAGGAAACATTCGATGAGCGCATAATTTCGCGGAATGGACCTGTCAATTGGCCACCAAGATCGTGTGATTTGACACCATTGGATTATTTTCTTTGGGGATATGTGAAGTCGCTCGTCTAAGCCAACAAACCAGAAACGTTAGGGGACTTGGAAGCCAACATTCGTGGCGTTATTGCCAACATACGGCCCCATATGCTCGAAAAAGTGGTTGAAAATTGGACCTGTAGAATTGGCTTTATTCGAGCCAGCCGCGGCGGCCACATGCCCGAAATCATATTTAAACGTTAATGGCATAAAATTATCCTTCCAATAAAGCCAAATTGATGGATATTAAAACGATTTTCTTGTGTTTTATTTCAATTCGAAGTTCTATACCTCTAAAAACACACTGTACTTTTCCTCTCTTTATCAAAACTTTTGCTCTTACGAAGATTTAAAGAATTACTTTGATGGCAAACTAGTTGCTGCTTTTGCGTAACAGAATAAAAAATTACATTATCCCTTCCATTTTACATTAGTAACCATTTTAGAAGTTACATCCTCTAGCCTAGTTCTGTTTGCAACACCCAAAAATGTCACTTGAGATTTACTAGAGGACTAACTTCTTTAAACACATATAGACTACACACCGTTCTTTTTCCATTTCAGAACCTTGAGTATAAATGTTTTGTCTTTACAATTTTTCAGACCTACTTTCGTTGATTTTTCTTAGAGTATATATTTTTTTTAATATGTATATTTTTAAATTAATTTTTTGTTATTTTCTTTGTTTCTTTTTAGTTAAAAGCTTGCTTGTTGCATCCATCCTTATGTTTGGTAAGTCCAGCAACTTCATTTTAATTTGTAGTTTGATTTTGATCTTTTGATATATCGGCTAAATTACCTGGCCGATAATAGATTATCACAACTTCCATTTTTTGTTGTTATTATTATTAATAATAATAATATTTAAAGAATAAAATAATGATAAATCGGTCGGGCAAAATCCTGCTTAACTAACTAACAAGTTGTAATAATAATCCTTAAGTTTATATCTGCTGAAATTACTCATACTGCATTATTTTTTTTTTAATTAAGACGAAAGAAAGCTTGCTTTCAAAACTCTATAATTCGTAATACAGAATAGGCTAAACAGAGAGCTTAAGGCAACTGTAAAATTTTATAAGAACGTACAAAGTATTGGTCGTCAATTTCCACAGTGAATAATTGTATTCGTAATACAACTATCCAAAATACGGCTAGCATTCATGTATTTGCTTAATACGTTTCTGAATGATCTGCAATTACACTTTTAAATATACAAATAATCAATTAAAAATTTAATTGAGTCAACTAAAATTTTGTTTAAAAATTTCATTCATTAAAAAGTCAAATTGACAAAACAAAAAATTAATTAAATATTTTTGGTTCAATTAAAGATGTTGATTGTTAAAATAAATCTTTCTGTGTGACAATGCTTAGCGCATTGTAGACTTCCATGAGAAATTATGCTCTCATGTTTAAATTCCCACCTTAATCTTGACCAGACGTGATTGGAGCACCTTCCTTAAAAAAACACACATGCATTTGTTCGTACTAAAGGGCTGCACAAGACAGTAATTTCTCAGGCTGTACTTAACTAAAACCGTGTATATGCTGATTTAGAAAATTGAGTAGAACTAACAAGAGTTAAGTAACATAGAGAAAAGACTGAATTGAATGCGTATTGCGAGTAATTATACACAAGTGGCAAATTAAAAAAAATTTTTTTTGGAATATTGTAATATAGATTTCTCAAAGAGAAAAGTGCTAAAATGGAATCAATTTTTTTTTGCTTATTTTATTTTTATTAAAAATAAAATCACTAAACAACAGCAGCTATGCTGGTATATACATATACACATATTTCGGCTTTGCTGGTAAGAAATAAAGAGAGCTCCTAAGACATGATTGTACTTTTGTGAGTTCCTTTTTTTCCTTTGTTGCATTGTAAGCGCTGCAACTTTCATCTGGGACACAAAAAAGCATAATAAAGCCAAATTTTCTTTTTTCAACTTAAGCGATTATTTAAAATTTCTAGAAATATATGTAGATAATTCTCTAAGCTCCAGCTATATTTAAAAGATTTGCTCCCCATTTCTTGCTTGAATATTTCGGTTCGGCTTAATTTCATTCATTTTCCTTTGTATGCTTCATTTATTTTATTTTGAACAGACTTCCACAATTTGTTGCTGAATTTTTTAAAATTCTGCTTTGAAATTGCATAAGTGTCCACATTATGAAATTCTAGGTTAATTTTTTGTTATGTTTTGTGTTTTTCATACAACTGAAGAAATAAAATAAAATTAAACGTCAATACATTTAAATTAACAAGTGCGAATTTCAATACAAAAGAGAATTGCAGAGCATATGAAACTGTGTACCTCTCCTCAATCCTCTCACCTGTCTCACCAATAAGCTCAAGAAAGAATTGCTGCAACAAAAATTGCAAGTCTGCACACCGACTAACATAAAACAATGCGTTTTGATGTTGCATAGAGCGAACAAGTTTTGAAGTGACTTTCGAAACATACTTTGCAGAGGTTTATTGCATATATACTCGTATGTACATACATATTTAATATTTCGGATTGTGCAACGGCGACAATACTATCACCCATATGTACAGGCACACAAAACAGTTCAACGGAAAAAGGAAAAAACACTGTGAATTAGAAAAATAAAAAAACCTAAAACTGTTTCCCGTTATGAAATGCCCGGGGGATATACTCGTACATTTATGTATGCATGTTGTTGTTTTTTTCTGTCTCTATATTTTAGCATGACTGTATATGACATTTCACACACAAACACTCAAATACACTCCCAACATTTAGACAAACTAAACAAGTTAAGAGTTTACCTAACAACATGCAACACATGGTAGAAACTAAGTTACTGCAACAAACAACTGCTAATACCATTTGCTTACTACAATGAAAAGAAAAAGCGTTAAAAAAATTAAACGTATTTATATGTACATATGTAAATATGTGGCGGCCATACTATATACTTGTATTTTTAAATAGTTAAATGTTTGTTGCAATACATTTATTAAATTTTTTTTAATGAAATTGAATCATTAAATGAAATTTCAACCACTCTGGGTAATAGTTTTTTTTTCTTCGAAAAAACTCTTAAGTTGTTGGCTGCTTTTTTCTATTGTTTTTTATTATATGCTCTTAACTAATCGCGGGCAATTTTATAACTGGTAGCAACTAAAGATAGTCAAGCGTTTGCAATTGTTGAAAAGAATGACAAAAAATTCATGCATACTTAGTTGGTATAAGAGTAAAGTCAAACTAGTGCGCTATTTTTCTGTTGCTTCTCATTGATTCAAATTTTTCTACTGTTTAGCGGGAGAAAATACCATCAACTTAAATCCCAATTGTGAACAAAATGGGACTTTAAAACAAAAAACTCACACATACACATAAATGCACTCACACACTTGCAAATAAAAGTCTGCATGACAAGTATTTTCTTAATTCTGTTTAACTGGATTGTTATGTTTATTGCACTAGACACCGAGAGAAAAAGATACGTGATGATTCTTATACACCGAAACAATTTTTTCTCCCATTAACACCTTTAATTTAAAAAAAAAATCAAATTATTAATTAAAAATTGACGCAATTGATCGAATATCTTATCTGTTGTAGATTTTTATTTTTAATTTAAGTAACGGGTAAACTTTTTTTTAAATAACATTATGACAACATGTCAAATGACAAATTTCTTAAAATGCTTAGAAATGAAAAAAATATTTTTCTTTAAAAAAAATGCAATGCGAAAATAAGAATTTTGAAATGTAATCGTTTTAGTTTTGTTGTTTTTTCGTTCTGACGATTTTTCGGCTGTTTTTTAGTTTTTGAATATGTTTCGTTTTGGCGATTTTTTTTTAATTTTTTGATTAATTTTTAGTTTTGGCGCTTGTTTTTGAATTTTTTTCGGTTTTTAGGAGTTTTTTAAGTATTGACGATTTTTTTCGTTTAGGCGCTTTTTAATCTTTTTGGTGCTATTTTAAATTTTTCGCATTTTTTTTTTTTAGTTTTATGGCTACCTTTTTGCTTTTGGTGATTTATTTTTTGCACTTTAGAGATTTATTTTATTTTTGTTGACATTATTCATTTAAGCGCTTATTTTGTTCCTTAACGTTTTTCAAAATTTCAAGAGTTGACCTCTTACAATTTCCAAGATACAGCAAGTTGTCAAAATTACATTAAACTAATAGAATTCACAACTTTGAAATTTCCAAGTGTCTAAAAATAATTGTCTGTATATGACATTAGGATTTCAAAATTTTTCGTTGCTCGTTTTAGAATACTCTTTAATTTTCAACTGTCATATATTTGTTGTTGAAAGTTTTAGGTACGTAGCTCGTACGGTTCTCGAGAAAACAGCCTGTGACAGGCAGATGGACACGCGGACGGACGGTCCATCCAGCATGTGTTTGAATATACCAAATCATTTAGCACACGTACATAAACTTTACATCAAGTATTTTGATCGTGTCTAGACCTAAAGCGGTCATTATAACTTCAATTATTATAAATCAAATCAAATCAGCTAACAATCAAATTGATACAACAATATCTCTAACTTAACAATCTTGTTGTCAACCGGCTTAAATTGTGGCAACAGTTGTAACGTGTGTGGCCTGCTCTAAACATTTATGGCGTTCTTTTGTAAAATATATGTAACTCTAAGCATTGACAAATTTTGTAGGGGATAAATCTAAGTTATAAAACAAACGCATCTAGATTTTATCAACGTTTAACAAAATAAGCCCTTTTATTTCTTCCTGTGCATAACTTAAAACACACAAATAAAAAATGAAGAGCCAGCAACACACTTATTTGCATTTAAGCTCGCATACTCATGAAATCGCTTTGCATTATTACAAAAACAAGAGCACAGCAACAACAAAAACAATATAAAGTGAATATGTTTGCTTATACATTTTGTAACAAAACAAAAAATACCAAGAAGCCAGTGCTACACAGAAACTCAACCTAAACATACTTGTATGCAAAAATTGTTAACAAAATGCAATCGCATTTATAATGTATGAAATATATGTACGAGTACGTATGCACAATTCATATCAAATCGAATTTCGTAAATGTTTTAAGTGAGTCTCGGCGACCGCACGTCCATACGTTGTTCTGTAAGCCGTGCTACAAAGGACATCATGGCATATACACACTGACAGCTAAACTACATATCGTCCACAGACGAACAAAGAAACCGAACAATAAAAACAGATATTGAACTACAGCGAAAACAGAAAATAAACAAATAAATTTGCGTAATGAAGAAAACTGAAAAATTAAGCATGGAGGATTTAAAATCGAAATGCATTTATAAAACCAAATAAATTGCACGAGTATGAACAATAATAAAAATGAAAGGGTTGCCTTAATTTAGCTGAGAACTGAAGGCATTTCAAGACATGATGATGCTGCGCTATGCTCCAGCTAAGGAGAAAGCGGTTTTAATTAAGGACTTCCAACAAAGTTTTTTGGGGGCTGTTCCAATTGCTTCATTCTACGAAAATTATACAGTCATCAGCTCATGGATAGTTGTTATGCGCCAGGTTCCTTTTGAACGTTCATGGTGCCAAGAATGTCGAGCATTGTACTGCATCGCTGCCCTCGCTGCCGTATTATCAGATGTCACTGAATGACCCATACATGCACAATTCCTTCATCAGGATCTGGTACTAAATTTTTTTTATCCAGTGACAAAAATTATTTGTAATCAGGCAAAAGTTTAATGTTATAATAAATTCAGTAAAGTGCGACTTTGACTCGCACACGAAGGGTTCCTTCCATACGGAAACTGCATATGTAATAATATATGAACAATGTCCTATATTATCGCTTATCTTAAATGATGAACATAAAAGCGGGAACGAAATGCATATAGACAATTGCTTAACCATAAAAACAAGCCAAATCTTTAAATGATGAACACATTTTTAAAAAATTTTAACTATGGCGTTTATTTAATTTTAGCGTTTTTTTCGTTTTAGAAATTTTTTTGGTTTTTGGTTATTTTTTTTATATCAGTATTTTTTTTAGTTTTGACGTTTTTTTTTTGTTTAGGCGAAATTTTCGGTTTTTGGCAATATTTTCGTTTGTTTTGTAGCTTTAGCGATTTATTTTGTTTTAGCGCTTTTTTCGTTTTGTTTAGCGATTTTTTTTAGTTTTTTGGCGATCTTTTTACTTTTTGGTGATTTGTTTTGCATTTTAGTGATTTATTTCATTTTTGTTGAGATTTTTATTTAAAGCGGTTTTTTTAATTAATTTCGGCGATATTTGGTTTCGATATTTTTTTAAATTGGGTTTTTTAGTTTTAGCATTTTTGAAAATTTCAGGATATCGAGCCATAACTGCCAAAAAATAGCTTAACCGACACATTTTTCGGACCTTGTTTTTTTTACGAAAATCGATTATTTTCAATTGCAAATGATCGATTTTTGTCAAGAAATTAAGTAAGAAAATTATGTCGCTTAAGCTTTTTGGCTGTTATGGCACGATGTGGCCCTCGTACTTATTACAAATGCATTTTGTTGCATTGGCAAGCCTGTTCCAAATCGCCAACTATTTCTTCAATGCAAATATGCTTTTTACTCTCTTACCCTGTTTTTGCTGCGTGTAGAACTACGTTTAAATTTGAGCTTAATTTTTCCCATTTCTGTTATTAACAATAGTATATTCAAGCATATTTAATAATACATGCACACGTATTTGTTCTTTTCCACATACACACACACACACACAAAAACAAACATACACATACTCACTAGCTTTTGCACCAAGCTTTGCTGCTCTATATTAAGAGTGTTTGATTGTATTGGTAATTTGTATGGGCTTCCATTGAACATAAATTCACAAAACAGCAAACAGTACAAAAAAATTTAAATAAACAGACTTTTCCACCGAATGCAACAATTGACAATTGAGAAATTAAATGCAGAAGAAAAAAATCAAATTGCATACAATACAGCTGTATAACGTTGCACTTTGCTAACGACAAAGTCTTTTGGCAAACATTGATAAAAGAGAAGTGGAGAAAATGGAACTACACACACACACACACACAAACACTGAACATAATTTGGTCTTAATATTTATGCAATTATTTTATTGTACTCGCATACATTTCTTTCTGCGTACGGATATGTTTTTCTTTACATTTTAATCTCTTTGGTTTGTGTGTGGTTTTATTTACTCGTTTCTTTCTTTCTTGTATTTTTTTTTTGCCAGCGATTTTTTACAATTAATTATTTCTGTTTGGACGATTGAAATATTTAAAATTCATAACTTGTCTTATGCTCGAACATGTGAGTGTAAAAATGGCTGTGTGTATTAAAAAAATCAGCTCTACAGCCGCGAGTAAATGTTAGTAAAATTATATCGAGCCATAGCCGCCAAAAAAGCTTAAGCAACACAATTTTCGAGCTTAATTTTTTAACAAAAATCGATTACTTACGATAAAAAACTATGTCGCTTAGTTTTTTTTTGGAGGTTATGGTACGATATGGTGTAGATGTTGAAGAAAATATGAACATGAAAGTATGCATTAAATAAGAAGTGATTGATGGAAATATAAACCACTTATTTCTGCTGGATGGACAGACAGACGTACGAGAACGAACAGATGGACGGACATGCAGGTCTAAAAAATAAGTTTGATATTGTCTATTTAATTTGGTCTACTATACGTAGTTTGAACTATTTTTATAATTAAATTTTATTAAGATTGAAAATGCCATATTATGAATTTGTAATATTTGAAGTTTTTTTTATCAAGTTTTAGAAAAATTTTAATACTGATGACAGTTGGTGTTTTTCATAGAGCAACGGAAGTACTACCTTGTCGTATATCTTTTAAAATTATTATTTAAATATGATGCAACTCTAATAATAACAAAGCGAAACATTTTAACTTTTTGTAAGACTATAAAGTAGAATTGTAAGGTGAATTTCACAATAATCAAGGCATGGGCATCCCTATATCCCTCATAACCTTGACTTAAAATTAATAGTGGTAATTAATAATTATTTCTAAGACCGTATAAATTTGCTTTTTGATAATTTTCCCTTTTATCACTGGAAAGACATGCCTACTTGCCATACGTCCTTAATTTAAAAAAAATCATTTTTTTCTCCTACTGGGTGAAACAAAATGTTATAGCTATTTGTAAAATCATAGATCATGAACTTTTTGCCAAATTTCATTGCAAATGGTGCAAGGATATCCCTGTGTCCCATTATCCTTGATTCTTTAAAACTTAAATCCGGTATAATAATTATAAAAAAAAATGCAAAGAAAACTAACAAATGTATAAAAAATTCAACATTTGATGCAAGAAAATTTTATATGTCCTTAATTTTGAAAAGTGAAATTTTGCTAATTTTGTGATCGGAAAGTTAAGAAAATTTCAAAATTGTTGTAGAACTATATACTTGATTTTGTGGATAAATTTCCTGGGTATCTCTCCAGGGATATGATTTCCGCTCATATATCCTTTATTTAACCAAATGAAATTTCACCTCAACATGTAGCAGAATACAAACGAAAACATGTAAATATATTTCCAAATATATTATTCAGCTTTTAGTTGATTTTATTTTTGTATTCCGCATAATTACATTAACACCTTCCTTAAGTCCTTGATTTTTAAAATTTAAATTCCGCTGAAATCATGATCATAATACAGCTAAAAACTTGTATATAGTCCATAAATTATATGATTGATACTTCTAGCAAGCTGCAATATAAACAAAACAAGGACACTCCTGCCTTTAAAATGTCCTTTATTTAAACAATTTAAATAAATCAGAAAATATTACAAAATATGAAAGAAATATATTTTTAATTTTGTACATAAATATGTATAAATAAACAAGCAAACTCTTTGAACACTTGAATTAAAATAGGTTCAAGGATACTACAGCCTCTTAAATTTGCTTGATTTAATATACCTTAAAATAAATCAGCGCAAGGATGTGCCTCTAAATATGCCTATTTAGATTATTATTTATTGTATTTCTCAATTAGTCTCTTATTTTAATAAAAATGAAAAATTAACTTTGTTACAACTTGTAGAATTGCACTGTTATACAGTGTGCTAAATTTCATGGCATTCGCTGCGCGGTCATCTCAACTTCCCCTATATCTTTTATTTAATTTTTTTTTTAGTTTGTTTTAATAATAACCAGAAGTAAAAAAAAATTGTTGGTATATCTTTTGGAAGCAAAATATTTAAGATCTCGGAACATTTTTAATCTAATCAATGTAATAGTTACCTCCTCTCCCATATATCCTTAATTTCAAAAATTAAAATACCGCTTTTTTTATTATCAGAATGCAATAAAACTTTTTTAATCATTATTTTTAATACATTATTAATCACTCTGGCTAATTTTTTTTTTCGCACACTGCAAGTTCAAACATGTCTGTGAAATATTTTTAATAACAAAAATTTTATATCATGAGTAATTGTGGTGCAAATGCAAAGAACTTTTGTTACAACATGTAAAATCATACACTTGATATATTTATCAAATATCATGGCAATCTTTGCAAGGATCTTTATGCTCCCCATATATCCTTTATTTCAAATAGTAAATTTTCGCTACAATTATACACAGAATGCAAAGAAACTGTGCAAATAGTTTAAGGTTAATATGTTTAAGCTCTTTTTGAATCGGTATCAGCATTTTTAGTGTCAAAAAACGTTAGTTCTTTTAAAAAAATATATCAAAATTTTCCTTAAAAAATTAATAATTATATTCCGGAAGTTTTTTTTTCATTATTTTTTGTCCACCCCCATTTAAAAGAAAAGCAGTTGCGAACTTTTAAGTTAAAATCAAAGAATTGGAAATAAAATAGCTGACTTCTAAAATTCGAAATTTTTTCTCACTATTTATTTCCATCGCCATGCTTCACTATTTGTTTAGAATATGAGGACTTTATTCTGGGAAAAAATACAATTCCAGGGAGTATTCCGAATTGGTATGTATATCTATAAAATAATCTTTACTTATATTTTATTTAAAAACTTAACATTTTCTTCGAGTGTATTCCATTAAAATACACTTCATTATAGTAAATTGTATATTTTCCATGAATTTCAAAATATATTTTATGCGTTTAATGACTTCAGAATTGTTTTCGTGTTATTTTCTCTTTGCCTCTTATTGTTTTCTTTTCTCAGTATTTATTCCAAATATATTGTACAAACAATAATAAAAATGAGTTATATCTGGATACGTTTGCCAATGCGATATTATCATCTTCACCTAGTTTTGTGAGTGCTTTGCGTTTATGCATATTTACGAGTATGTACATATAAATTGTTTTCACATATCTTTATTTTCGTTCAGCAATTCAATTTAATTTGCTGGATTCATAAATATTGAATCATAAATAAGTATGAGTTTGTTAATGCTTAAAATTATAAATATTTCTGTGAAGTGGGGAGTATTGTGTGTGCCCAGTTTAACTGAGGGCAGTGCTGGAAGAAAAGAAAGGAATAATAAATATTTTGTAGAGTAAGAAAATTAAATAATTTTATGCTTTTTAATACTAACAAGAGTCAGTGACACTCTTGATGATATACGTTTGTAATTATATCTCAAGATAGTTAATTGTATTGGAATTATTTTATTATTTTGATTCAAACTAAGAGATTATGATTTCAAACTAAGTGGGAAGTAACAGGTTGAAATTTTGATTGATTGTATAATAAATGATTGAAGAAATAGACTAAAACATTTGAATTATTTAAAAAGCTATTTTGTTTGGCTTAGAAATTACTTGGTAACGTGTGGGTGGATTTTTTTTTAACAAGAACCTTTGACGCGGATGTTTTTTAGCGGCATAAGGAACTATTTAAAATGATTTTAAAATTCTTGTTTCTTTTAACTCAGTATTGAACCAGAACTTATATTTTACCATTTCTTTACAAACCTAGAAATTTCTATCACGTGGAAAATTTAAACTATTTGCCATTCTTCATTGGTATCACTTCATACGAAAGTAAAACTTTTATGTCGTAAGACTACAAAGAACACATTTCTTACACTCATGCCACAGTAAGTAATTAAATAAATTACTTTACGAAAAACAAAAACTTGCGAACTGTATACATTTTGTAGTAAAAAAAAAACTTTAAAAATGCTTCTTCCTTTGCAATGGTTTTTGGTAAAAATAAAAATTTTATTTTATAAGAAAAATAAGAAATGGAAAATTTTTTTGTATCTATGTGTTGAAAAAATATCTAAATTTTTTTAAGTTTTTTATTTAAAGAAGTACAGTTTATTTAAATTTATTTTCTCAACCATAAAGTGTTAGTTGTTTCAATTAGTTTGTTAAGGAATTTCAATATTTATCTATTCAACAACTCGTGTCTTAGTGCAAATATTTTATTGCCTGTTTATTTAAATCAAAACAATATACCTACAAATTATTCTAAATTAGTTATCTTTTCGTTTGCTGTTTTAAATATTTACTCGTATGTATGTATCTATGTTTTATGTAAATAAATAAATTTTGCAAAAATACTTCAAGTAATTAAGAGAAAATCAATTTATTTGCATTTTTATGCAAACATGCAATCAGTACTACTTGGCCTTTAAGTGATTTATTTAAATTGAAAATTTTTTCTAAATATATTCTAACAATATTATTTATATAATTATATGATAAATTGAATAATATTTTTTAAATGTATTCAAATTTGAATTTTTGTATAAAAAAAATTTGTTTATTGTAGTTTTTTTTTAGGAACGAAATGAAATTTCATGTACAAATCGGTTCCTTCAGAAACAGCGTGCCATAAGAGTCCACCAAACAATTTACATATATCGAAATATTAGTACACGCAAAGCAATATTAAAAATTTTTAAGTTAAAAATTAAACATCAATGGCAGCAAATAAAATATTTCGCTATTTGAACGCCTGCACAAAAATATTTTTCCTCCCGTTAGTCGAAAAATATAAAATTAATCAATTGAAAATTTAACTGCAAGTTTCATTAAAACCTTTAATGGAGATAAAATAAATAATCAGTGAAAGATTTAGTGAAGTCAGTTAAGATATTGTGCAAACGTTAATTTATTGTCTCTTTACGTGAGTTTCATAAAAGCATGTTGATTAAAATACCTGGAGATCCATTCTCTAAATGCTTCAATTCTTAAAGCTTTCGAATCTCGTTTTCGAATTATCTCTCAAATTTATAGACACTTCTTTTGGTTTTAATCATCAACTAGCTTGAAGCAAGCAAAATAAATTTTTTTAATTTTGCAGTACCAAAAATAATTGCAAAAATTTATAAAAGATAATTTTTTATATCAACAAATGAAAAAATAATTTCAAATATTTACGATTTCAATGAAAGAGTATAATTGAGTTATTCAAAGACTTAATTGAAAGTTAATTAAAAATCATTAAATCTTATGATTGAATTAATTAACGTAATAATCGAAATGTTAACTAAAATAAACTAAAAATTTAATTGAAATAAATAGAGGGATTTATTATTCAACGGGCTTAGAGCAACAACTGCAATATAATTTTTGAAAAGGTTTGAAAAACTTTGTATTCATATATCTTTTCTATATATATATATATATATACATCTGTGAGAATATGTAATAATGGCCTTAGTCTATCTAAAAAAATTTAACTTTATTATGATGTGCTCATTAATGTCTGATTAAGGGCCATTATTACAACTTGTCGATAGTTAAAGGCAAGATATTGTCGGACGGATAAATGGCTTAGCATTATATATAAAACCTTCATTTATTATTTTTTTATCCATTAAATATTATTATTAATTATAATAATAACAAATAAAAATTGAAGTTTTAATAACGCAAAGCCTTTTATCATGCAGACAAAATCCTGCCTTTAACTATCGACAAGTTGTAATAATGGCAATAAGAGTGGTTCCATCCCTGATGCATAGTGTGTGAGATGAAATTTAACTGCCATCTTTTCTATCTTTTTTTTCTTGTTGTAAGTACTTCGGTTTTCCTAAACATTATTCTGTATATTTGGTCAGTTTATTTGAATAAATCAATTGGTAGTTGCGCACTTTGAAAATGTTAAATTTGTATTATTGCTTGTAAATAAAAGTTGTACATTTTTTAAGCAAAAAATTTAAAAAATTGGAATTTTTTATTTTTTGCGAATTTTTGTACGGGCCCTTAAGGTTTCATTTTCGGTAAGTCGACGTTACTGAGTGTAAATATTTATATTTTGTTCCTTCGAACAAAACCACAGTTTAAGTTTCATCGAAATCGGTTGCATTTTTTTGAAGAAGCCAAATTCCCCTCTCCCTGATCCATATCTATCCATTTTTTAAATTACTTAATTTTTAATAATTTATTTCTTTTGCAGTTAATTTTTAAAATTCGTTGTTAATTTATATATTTTAAAGAAAATATCGTTCTATACAATATAACTGATACATGCAATTTGAAATATATCAAAATATACTCGTAAGCTGAATTAAGCTGTTATTCCTTATGAGATTATAATTCGAACAAATATAAGCCACAAGTTATTGCGCTATAACTTCCTCAAATATCACACAAAAAACTGAGATTTTGCTCAGGAATACTTTCGACTATGAAGTTTATAGAGGTGCCATTAACTGAAAATCAGCTTATCTCGACTTAAACACTTTTTTCCTTTTGCCACAGATTTATAAATGGGCTAAATTTTTGATGCACACTATCAGCCGAAAACCAATATAACTTTTTGTGGTTAACTGTCGAAATGTTTTGATAAACTATCAATCAAGCTCAAATTTGAGCAAAACTGTCAGTCACATTTCATAATGTGTAATACTCTTCTTTAGCCAAATCAATTTTCGAATTTTAACTGCACTTGAATTTTTATGCATTTTGTTTACCTTTTTAATTTTGGCACCCATTAAATTAAGCAGCCCTAGGCCGGAGCCTAATGGGCCTAGGCTTTAATCTAGCACTGGTTGAGGAGAGAGAGAGAGAGATCGATCTCTGAGCACTCTTGGGTACAAGTTTTAATTTAAAAACCATATAAAAGATGTGCATCATTTTATATGTTTTTAATTTCAGAACAATCGGTTGGACTACTTCGTTGGCATATATTGCCTCTTGGTCCTAATTTTTTTTTTTTTAAATATGCTTTGTGGTCCGTGAGGGCGAACAGTGCTCCCACGTTAATGAATGTAATTGAGAATTACTTATTGTATAAACATATTAAAGCTTCAACAACAAAATATTTCCCTTATTTTAATCGAATAATTGATCCAATTAATATCTTATTTAAATATAATGTAAAAATCAACCCAAATTGTTGAAATTATTAAAAAAAAAGTTATTTATAATAATTTGTTCAATTAAAAAAATTATTGATCAAACAAAACAGTACGTTAATTAAATATTAATACTGTAACAAACAACGATGTTTATTGAAGCAAAACTGATAATTATTTGTAGTGTGCGTAACGAGGTTGCATACAATACAATAAAGTACCTTCTAAAGCAACCAATCATTTACTCGGCATAGAAATAATAACATGCATCTAAGTAAATAGTTAACATGGCTTCTAGTAGGCAACTAGTAGAATTGTAAGATTCTCTTTAAAAGTGCGAAATGGTCTATTTTAAGCATACGCTCAAGTAAGTTTTTAAAATTTTTCTTTTAGCGAAGTGTTTCAAATATATTTAGCAGAACTGTATTGCGGTTGTGTCCAACAGCTCTTTTCGCATTTGAATCAAACTTTCTTTCAGACTCATTTAATTAATTTTAATTGACGTTTTTGCCGGACTTGTGTCCAACAGCCCATTTTAGTTCAAAAGAGCTGTTGGACACAACTTTAAACTGTATGGATATACATCATAGCCGGCCAAAGTGGCACCAG
Organism: Nowickia ferox; assembly: GCA_936439885.1. NCBI lineage: Eukaryota > Metazoa > Arthropoda > Insecta > Diptera > Tachinidae > Nowickia > Nowickia ferox. The sequence goes on along the minus strand of OW387027.1, from coordinate 7,285,874 downwards.
AGTGGCGAACTTCAATCGACTTCTACAGACACGAATACATTTCTCTCGCTGGGCCAGAAGCGACATACAGCTCAAACACTTCCTTAAAAACTAAAGTCCTTATTTATAAAAATTATTAAAGCTTCATAAAGGCTTAACAAGAAAAATGTTGTGTGAGAATCTGTTTTATAAACACTTTATTAAACCTTAATAATTTTTATAAATAAGACTGTAAATGAATTACGAATAATCCAATATAAATTAATTCTGTTGATATTTCCTACAGCCAAACTTCAATTTAGTTAATTAATATTTTTAGCTTTGTTATTTAAAAATGTAATTATGTTATCAGGAAATTTAATTATATGCAGCGCTTTTTTAATCCTATGAGCCTGAAGGTGTAAATTTTAATAAATAAAAACAAATAAGGCTTGAATTTTTTTTAAATAATTTAATAGCCATTTGTAGGAAAATGGCTATATTGTTCTTTTATTTTATTTTATTTTATTTTATTTTTTTGTTTTTTTTTGTGTGTTTGTGGGTGTGTTTTTTTTATATATTTAATATTAATATTTAGTTAACTTTTTTTGTTTTAATTTTTAAACTAGGAAATACAAATTTACATTTTGTGATTTTTTTACTTGTTTATTTTCAACTACTCTATTTTCTGTTTAGTTTTTTAGTTGTTAAATTTTTTATTTTTTATTTTTTAATAAACTATAAATACGTTACAACAATTTCATTTGTATACTAAATATAGATTTTTATATACGCTTTATACAGAGTGTAGTTTTGTAATTTAGTTTTGTTAAAATTTCCATACAAAGACAAACAATAATAAAATAGTTTGATTTTCTTATTTGTTTTATTATTAATAATAATAGTAATAATAAAATATATAAACTTAAATATTTACACAAGGAATTATAGTTTTCTATATTTTTTATTTCTTTTAGTTTAAATATTTCGTTTTCGTTTTTTATTATATTTATTTATTTATAATTCATTTAAGTTACTTATTTAATAAACTTATTATATTATAGCAAAAAAAAAAAAAAAATTAAATAAAAAATTAATTTTCGTTTCAAAATGTTTTATAATTTAGATTAACTTAAATTTTCTTTTTGTAAGTATTTCTTTTGTTTTTAAATATTAGTTAGTATATATAATACATTGTTTTCCTTAATTTCATTTTTGTTTTAATAATTATTTAATATCACATTGAATTTGAAAAAAAGTGGTACGCTTTTCTTATGTTGTTGCAGTTTACAAAAAAAAAAAAAAATGTTGAAAGTGTTACTTGTCTTACCTCACATTTTTTTTTCTTCTCTTTAACTTCTATCCTATGGAAAGTCTTTTAAAAGTATTTTTTGTTTTTCATATGTATGTATATAGTTTTGCTCTAAGGGGGATTTTGAAGTATCTGGCTAAATAAAGCTTAAGATTGTGTCCAAATGTCTTGTCTGCATGTTTGGTTGGCATGGCCCTGCTGGCTTTAATCGTCGTACACATCATGATGGCTGCTTGTGTTCTCATTTTTTATTTTTCTGTTTTTGGAATTTATAAATGGCTGCTAGTAGTGTTTGATCCCCTTCCCTGTTTGGTTAATGCACCGTTTTGTTTCCCCTTTCTTTTATTATTATTTTTTGCATGCGCGCTTATATGCTCTACACTAAAAAGGCTTGATTATTATTCTTATTCGCTGTTTGCGGTGCGGCCGTTGTTGCCACTACTGCGGATGTTGGTAGATTTGTCGCTAAGGTTGAGTCTGCGCTATTCGTGGTGGTGGCTGTGGTTACACCTGTGTTGTTATTAGCAGCTGTCTGTAGTTGCTGCTGCTGCTGTTGTTGCTGGTGTAATTGTGCCGCAGCGGAAGTGGAAGCTTGTGGCTGCGGTGTTTGCGCCAGCGCGTTTGTTGATTGCGTACTTGTACTACATTGACTTAAATTACTGCCAGTGCGTAAGTGCACGGGGGCAGTGGCTGGTTGTTGGCTGGCATTTTGTTGCATTAACATAGAGGGTCGCCATTGTTGCTGACCAGCATTGAGTGACAAACGGGGGTTGTTTGATTGGCGAAAGGCCACATTAGCAGCAGGAGGAGGAGCTAAATGCTGATGATGGGGATGATGATGGTGTGCCGCCATGCCATTGGGTATCATGGACAAGGCCTCATGCTGATCGTAATAATGCTCAGATTCTATGCTGTGATAGATGTGTTCACTGGGTGGCCGCATGGGTATGGCATCGACAATACGCTGGCCATGGCGCGTAGGTCTGGGTGAGGGAGTGGCAGTGGTGGCTGATGAGTAATTGGCCTCCATGTCTTCTTGGTAGTAGGCTGGGGGTGGAGGGGCTTGTCTGAAGAGCACGCCAGGCGATACGGGCTGTTTGAAGCGTTCATGATGATCCAAGGTATAGTTGTTACCTCTGGGCGATAATTCAATAGGTATGGCGTAACGCAGCTTCTCCCAGAAGTAACGATCACAGGTAAGTAAGCGATTGGAAGGCACTGATTTCAAATAAGGTGACAGCTCGGCAACATCTTCGGCCTCCGACGAAACATTGGCCTCTTCAATTATAACTAGTTTTTGGGCCAAGCCCCTTAAAGCCTCATGGAAAGCATTGCGAAACTCCAAGCGGTTCCATTCAGTGGACAGCATATTTCTCGTTAAAACTAATATAATCTTACGTGAGGCGCGAGCAGCTTCTACGATTTGCAAATGGCTGGCTTGCGGTGGCAGGTCTCTTTGTTGTATGCACAAGCGAAAAGGAGGACGGCCATGTTCCAGCTCAGTGGCTATATTGCGGCATACAAACTCATAGTCCTTCTCGGAATGCAATATAATGGCGTCGTACAATTTGCCGGCATCTTCAAATCGCGGCTCACAAACTCTTACACCATAGTGGGCGAACAGCCACATTCTAACTGATTCTCTGAACACAAACACAATTATTAATACCACAATCAAAAAGATTAGCACCAACACAGCCGCCAATAATGGCACATAGCTGCCGGAAACATCTTGCGAAGCCATATTGGCAGCATTTTCCATTAGTTCACTGCAGTCTACACCGTGTTGGGTAAACAGGTCCAACTCACGCTTCACACCATTGTCCACACAATAAATATCTTGGGTATCTCTTATCACTATGGCATTGTCGGCCACAAATTGAGCCAGGGCCTGCAAAAATTGGCAGCGACAAGACCAGGCATTCCGTCCTATAGTCAAACCTTGCAAATTATTGCGATACTGCAAGTTGGCCAATTGTGCAATGGGCATAGCAGTCAAACGATTGTTGTCCAAACGCAACACTTTTAAAGAAACCAAAGGCGCAAATGTACTGTTGTTAATGGTTGTCAGTAAGTTGTTGTGCAAATACAATTCTTGCAGCAAAGACAATTGTTTAAACTCATGACCATCCAGCGTTTGCAATTTGTTGTTCTCCAAATGCAGTGTGCGCAGCATAGTCAGTTCACTGAACGAACCGTTTTGTATGCTCACCACATTCGAAGAGTTCAGGTAGAGAGCTCTTAAGTTACGTTTGCCCACGAACACCTGATTGTCAAGAACAGGTAGATTGTTGCCATCCATGTACAAATCAGTAACCTCCTGCGGTATGCGCAAGGGCAAGTTAATGCGATTTTGTTTCCCACAGTCTACAATGTTGGTTGACCAGGTAGCATCATGAAAACAAGTACAATTGTCGGGACAAACCATTTCACAGTCGCATTGTTCGAAGTCACAGCAGTGGCAAGTAGGCGGACAATTGGAATCATATTTGCAGACAAAGTCACTGCTGGCTAGAGAAGACAATGGCCTAAGCGGGGCGTTGCGGCTGTGCGGCATTAGACATTCAATGTTTGCCAAATCGATGATGCGTGGATGTTGACGTGTAGTCATATTATTAATTCTCTGCAGCCACTCCATTGAGCAGTCACATTCAAAGGGATTGCCGCCCAAATAAAACTCAGGCACTGGCTTGTCAGCTGTAACGGGAGCCACACGTAAAGAGTTCAACTGTAATTTGGACAACACATTGGCATACAAGTCAACTCTAGTTAGCTTTGATTTATCCACAAAAGTGTTGGGTTGAACTTGGCTAATAATATTATTGTTGATGAAGATCAGTTCAATGGAATTGGGCACTGACATGGCCCCGATTTCCGTTATGCGATTGTGGCTGGCATCCAAGGTGGTGACACGTATTTCCTCTTGCAGTTTATAGTAGTTGCCCAAAGCTTCAATGTAGTTGCCATGTATATCCAACCATTTGAGGTTGGAGGGAATGAAGGCATAATCAAACCACACCAGATGATTTTCTGACAAATTCAGCCACAACAGAGAAGCCAAAGTGGCAAAGATGCCATTGATGTCGGTGAGGAAGTTCTTGTCCAAGCGTATGGCTTCAATCTCGCTATTCTTGCCAAAAGCTCCACGTTCAATGGATTGTATGCGGTTCTTGGCCAAATTTAAAACACTTAATCTAGGCAAGTCGGAAAACATGCCCACCGTGATGTTGCCTATGCGATTGTCAATCAAACGCAAACCGGTTAGTTGATTTAAATTTTTGAAAGTGTTGTTTTTAAATTCGGATATTTGATTTTCACCCAAATCCAAAGTCTTCAGCATGCTTAAGTCCTGCACCGCCTCAGGAACATCAGCCAATTGGTTGGAGCTCAAGTCTAGCTCTTTCAAGTCAGAGCAATTGCGAAAGGCTTGTGTCTCCACAATGCTAATCAGATTGTTGTTCAAAGTAAGTTTGGTCAGTACATACAAGCCATTAAAGATTTTGTTGTCCAAAGTGTGCAAACGATTTTCAGCCAAGTTGAGGGTGTGAAGGTTGTACAAGGGCAGGAAGGCACCATCTTCAATGTGACCAATAGAGTTGTTGCGCATATCAAGGATTTGCAAGAAATACAATTCCTTAAAGGTTTTGGAGCCAATGCGTGTCAATGCATTGTTTGACAAATTAAGCACGATTAAACGTATGAGACCAGCAAATGTGTTGTTGTCTACATGATGAGAAGTCAATTGATTGCCACTCAGATCCAAAACCAACAGTTGCTCTAGACGGTGTAATAAACCTTTGGGCAGATCGTACAACTCGTTGCCTTGCAAATGAATTTCTCTTAACTCTTTGTTGCCAGCAAAAGCATCAGCAGGCAAAGTTTCCAAGTGGTTGTAGGACAAGTTCAAAATGCGCAGCGAAGATAAGCCAGCTAAAGCATTGGCTGCCAAAGTGGAAATATTATTATGTTGCAAATTCAGCTGCTGCAGACGTCTCAGTCTGGAGGCACCCCACACATCAGGTAAAGCACGCAGCTCGTTAAATGATATATCAAGCACCTGCAATTCAGCGCCACCACTTGCCCCATTAAGGGTACACAATTTTTCCGAAAAACCCAGACTTTCTGCGGAACGTATGCGATTCGAGGTCAAATTGAGAACTTGCAAATTTTGCATGGCACACCAAACACCCTCAGGCAGTTGGCGTATGTTGTTATCACTTAAATTCAATTCAGTTAACTCGCGTAAACCATAAAATGATTGAGGCAAAATTTCCAAAGTTTTACCCGGTCCCCACACGGCATTGTGAGTCTGCACCGTCAGATGTTTTAACGACATTAAACCCTCAAAGGCATTGGCATTTAGACGTTGCATCTTGCAAGAGTCTATCTGCAAATCGGATAATTTTTGCAAGCGAGCAAAAGTGTTCACCGACAACTCACTGGCATACAAAACATCTGATGAGCAGGAAATTTCTAATCTCGTGGCAGTTTCAGCTACTTGTAGGTCCAAAGGTTGAGTTGAGTCAATGGCACGTAAATTGCACTTGATATCCATGGTAGTGCGTACAAATTCCCAAGAACATTGAGAGCAAGCGCCACTAACAATGCTTAAGAACAGAAGAGCGCAGGCGTTTAAAGATGATAAATACATTTTTGTAATCATATTTGAGAAATTTATTTTGTAAGTTAATTACTATTTTTTTTAATTTTTGTGATATTTCTAATGGGACTTTAAGCCCTTGAAAATTTATAAGATAATAACTTTTCAACTTCTTTTACTTTTTAATTTTTAATTATTTGTTAAGGTTGTTATACCACAAACACTGATTTATTTTTTCATTTTTGCAAGTTTTTTTTTGTTCTCTTGTTATTTCAAATTAAGTATAAACATTTTATTATTTTTTTTTTAAATAAATTTTCTAAGTCACTGACTTAAATAAATGCTTGTTTCAACGAATACCGCAAACCCGTAATCCATGTACATAAGTGCGAGATACGTTAACGTTACAAGCGTGAGGGATTTTTTTTATAATTTTCTTATTACTTCGTTTCGGTAAAATTGTGTTTTTTTTAATTATAAGTTGTGAGACGCTAAGATGTATTTTTTTTTTCTTGTGATCTTGAATTCAAATGTATGTATACAATTTATTTTAAGTACGGAAGAGCTGTTTTTCTAAAACATGTTTACCGCTTAACGTTTCAACTCGAACTGATTATGAATTTGCTACGTTGAGACTCCGTTGGCTCGTTGAAAATGTTTTCATTACTCTGGCTGTTTGGCTGGCTATACAACTCATAAAACTAACATATACGTACATACACACAATACTGCCTTAGTGTTAAGTAAAGCAACAACAAAAATACTACTAAAACTTGTACTCATACAGCACATGCATAATAACACGACCAACACAACACAACGCAACACAATCCCATACAATTCGATACGTATGAAGAATAATTTGAAAAACACCAGAGAGAATTAACATGCACACACTTGTAAACACATGCATGCATGTACAGTAAATGCAATTGCAACAATGCTTCAAACTATGCATAAAGACTCGCATACACATACACACACACACACACACACACACGCCCTCATACATATTCTTAACTGTACTCTTTTTAAATAAACATGAAAACACTCTACTCTCTCTCCAACCTGAATATTTCTTACTCCCAAGAATATGCAATGAATTCTCAGAGTGCAACTGAAAAATATTTAATAAGTGAATTTGAACCATAAATGGCCACCATTATTAAAGTTAAATCTAGTAGAAGCTTTATTTCTATAATTCTGTTTTACTACTTTAAACATCAAGCACGAGTACGAGTACTAAAGGAGTTACATATACTCGTAAATGTACATTTGTAGTATGTTTATTGAAAGGGAGATTGCTATTGTAAGATACTGTAACAGTCACGTACCACCAAAGAACATGTAAGTTTTTTTATGAGTTTCTTGTTGTTAATATTGTTATTGTTGTAACTTCATGATTATTCATGGCATCTCTTGTCTTTTTGTGTTTTTAGTTTTTATTTTTGTTCTCATAAAATATATGCATAGAATTATTGTGTGTGTGAAACATATTTAATAAAATATACTCTCTCTCTCTCACTCATACTCTCTTTACAACTTTGTATACTCTTTGCTTTACAATGCATTTGTGAAAACTGCATGCATGCAATAATTGCAATGTGTATTATAAAAAAGTAGGGGAAATTTAATACCACATGCAACAAATGTCTGTTTTTTAATCTCACTTACAAATACAATTGTAAACATGTACTGGAATAAAGTTTAACATCTGTGTCACTGTGTTAGGAAGTTTTTGTTGGTCGCTTTTCTTAAAATTAACCACTAGCCAGTCATGGATAATGAAGACTTTTTAAATGTTTTTTTAATGTCTTTTTTATTAAGATATTTTTGATATATTTAAAGAACACATTGTTTTCACGTACATTATGGAAGTGTTCGTACAGACACAACTTATGTAATACTACCCAGCGGTAAAAGGCTTTCTTGGTGCAGGCCTAGAATCTAGAATCTCTGGCGAAAGAAGCAAGAACAGAAGGCCTTGAGTATGGAATGAGCGATCAGGCCTTGTACATCCAAAAGAAGGGGTATAGAGGCCTTCTAGAAGGCATCCTTACCCCTTTTTCCTGGGTAAACTTTACACTTAATCAAATTTTAAAATTTTTAATTTTTTTTTGTTTAAGCATTTTTTAAGTTTTATCGCTTTTTTACGTCTTGTCGATTTATTTAGTTTTGACGATTTCTTTTTAGTTTTGGCTCTTTTTTATCGGTTTGGTCATTTTTTTCCGGTTTTTTTTTGTGGCTTTTTTTAGTTTTCGTGCTTTTCTTTGTTTGGGCGTTTTTCCGTATTTTGTGATTTTTTCGGCTTTTTGTAACTCTAGCAATTTTTTTACTTTTTTTGGCGACTTTTTGTGATTTTTTTTTATTTTTAGTGGTATTTTTAATCAAAGTGATTTTTTCATTTGGCGATGTTTCGTTTTAGAATTTTTTTAATTTTGCAGTTTTAAAGTTTTAAGTTGTAAAGTTTGCCTCTTACGGTTTCTAATATACAGCAAGTTTTCAAAATTACATTAACTGATAGAGTACACTTTAATTTTGATTTCTTAAATTTCAGTGTTAATTGGTACAGTCTACATAAAAATACACAAACTGTGAAAATTTCAAGTGTCTATATAAATTGTCTGTATATTACATTAGAATTTCAATATGTTTCGTTGCTCGCTTTAGAGAATCGTTTAATTTTTATTTGTCATAATTTGTGGTTGTAGCGGCTAATGTTCTACATATTCTGTGATAATTTCAGGTGCCCCAGCTAAAAACTCTAGTTTAATTTTTCTTCTCTTCCTTAAAAAATCACATTAATTAATAAAACTATTTCATTCCATATTAATTGGAAAATAATAAACTGAAGCCGGGTTTCTGATTTGATCAGGCTAAAGTTCGTATCGCTTTGTAAGCCAAATTACATGTGATAATTATTAATGAACAAATAACACCAAAGTTAAAGATTTTTATTTTTTAATTTTATTTTAGGAAAAAATTATAGCTCAGTTAGACTTCTTTTTATTTTATAAATTATCACTTTTTTTACTTACGTATAGCTGTAAGCAAAACGTGTTTAAAAATTTCTTTGGCACTGAAGTGTCCATCACTGCTACTAAGTCTGTAATATTATGTAAAACATTCTCTCACAAATTAATTCTGTGCAGCAACAATTCTTTGCAAATTGCTTGCATTTTATGCATATTCAAAAAACATGCATATGAAGTGTTTCACTAACACACTCTTGCATAAGAGGAAACACTTCACAATAAACCGGCCGGTTACATTGATTGCATTTGTATTAAAACAAAATACTATTCTTGCTCTTTCTCTCTCGCTCTCTTGAAAATGTTAAATCAAAAACTCTCTAGATTTGTTACACTTGTGTTAGTGTGAAAAACAGTAGTGCATTTTAAATTTGATTGCCCTTTTACCTAAAGGTCTTTGCAACGACAACAACATGCATTATCAGCGCGGAAAAAACATATGAAGGCAACAGGCGAAAATTATTTTTTTACGTATTTTAATTTTTAAGAAATTTTTTTATTCGTCATATTGTCATACGAATATATAGACAATGCTTAACCACCAGCAAATAAATCTCAATTAAAATATGTATTTTATTGGTATAAAGAAGTATAATTTGCAGAAATGCTCTGATTCACTAAGAATTTAGGATTATTTTTTTATAAATACAAAATAGTTTTTTGTGTAAAAATTGTACAAAGAAATACGTACATATGAGTCAAAAGTTAAGGTTTGTGGTATGGAGTCTATAATATCGCGTTGAGTTTATAGTTTATAATATCCAAGCTTGTCATATTTGAAAGTAAAGAAATTGTAAAATTATGGCCAAAACCTTAAAAGTTATAAATAATTTATTTTTAAAAAAATAACGTCTAAAATTATTCATATAAAATTTACATTCATATCAAAAATATATATATACGAGTATAACGTCGTTTTTATTGTTGAAAATTTAAGCAACTTTCAATCCAGAACTCGAATTAGTGATTATGTGAAAAGTTTTCATATGAAATAATTTTGTCCAAAAGCACATAAATATATTTGTCGGGTACCCCGATAGGCAGTGCGAAAGTCATGGGTCGACACAGCATTATTCCCAAAAAAATTTCAAACATACGTTAGTTTGAAATAAAATTTAGACTCAGTAAATATTTTTTACTGTTCCATTAAATAGTTCTTCCAAATTTGTTTTAAACAAAAAAAATTATAGAATGAAAAATTCTAGTTCATACACTTAATATAAAGTAATATTTGTAACAAAATTGTTTAGAGAAGATTTTTGTTCCATTATAGAAATTTATTTTGTAAAAGTAAAAAAAAATGTTGAATCAGACAACTTGTTGATTGAAAAAATTTGAGTTTTTTCTTCAAACAAATTATTGTGCAGTTTCCACAATTCAGAATTCGTCTAGAAAATTATCATACAAATCACTCAAAATAATGAGTGCTTTACATATAAATTTTATACTCAAGTCAACCGTCTGGGTTGTAGAAACGGGGGGTATTACAAATTTCTTTGTAGCACCTAAATTGTATAAATTAATATTTGATTAATAGAATTTTGTGTTTGAATTGGAAAATGAGTTTTTTTCTGTATCCGTTTCTCAGCAAAATTATAGTGTGCTTCACTCAAACGGGTGAAGGATTTTGTTACTATGCTAGTCAAATTAATTTAATAGATACATACATATATAATTTGTAATTGTATTTGCAGCAGTTAATAAATAAAAATAGAAATATTTGTAATTTTATTGGGGATTTTTTTATTTTATATTAAATTTTAATATTTTTATCGCACTTTTACCTAATTGAATATTAATTGTTTCTAAAAAATGCATTGAAAAATTGAGTTTCGTTAGTTAGAAATTGAAGAAAAGGATTGAAAAAAAAATTTTAACAATCAAAAAATCATTAAGTTTTATGAGTTTTTGGGTCTTTAATAAATGTCTGTAACATATTAATTTTCAATAGAAATAATAATATAATTTAGCATAATTATAATATTACTGACAGATCGAATATAAGTATGTACATATATAATCTCTTTGTCTTAAAGCACTTGAGCCTTATAAATGTTGTTGAAAATTTCGACAGCTTAGAATGAATTAAAAACACAACTCAACATTGTTTTTTAATGCATTATACATTTCTGCAAGCAGGGGCTATAGTTCTTTGAATTCCAAAACTTGACTTGATCTCTACACATTCACCAGACTTTTTTTTTCTTTTCATATTTTTAGCATTCCCGATATTTCTATAGAGCAAAAGCTGAATCGTTGAAAAAGTTTAGTCTTAAAAAACTTCCCTATCACGCCAGTCGATCAGTTCGGGCACCACTCCAGTTTTCATTTCATAATCCATTAAATTACTTCTAATCAGCAACGTTTCTTTTACTACATTTGCAATTATGTTATAACTCCTACAAACTTTGAAAGTTTTTCTTCTACGAGTATTCTCTTGTGCCACTCATATACTCGTATGAGAATGTTAACAGTATTAAAATGAGAGCACTTCCAACACACAGTGAGCGAATGCAAAGAAATGTTTATAAAACCAGTTGCAGCCAATTGTGCTCCATTTCCGCCATTCCATTTTGGATGATAGAGTCATTCTGTAATTACAGTTGTTTTGCTCAAGTCGAGTACTTATTACGTTCTTGTTGCTTCATGTTATTGCTGCAGTTGCTGTTGCTTAATTTCATTCGTTTTTTGTTTTTGTGCTGTTCAGCGCGTGCATTTGTTTATGTAAATGAGTTGTAGTGTTAATTGTTGTAAAGAAGTTTAATGTTCTGTAATTTACTTGTTTTTTTTTATTTTCTACATTTATATTTTTTGTTTGTTTGTTGGCTTGGCTATAAATGTCTTCTATGGCTGCACATAAAGTTTCATTTTGCATCAGTTGTGGATGTTTGTGTTATCTTTTTATGTTCTTAAATTGAAGTTATAAAAATGCTAAAGGTTTCACTTGAATTTTTTTTTTATAGCCTTAAAATATAAATAAGATAAACTAAAGCGTCGCTTAAGCTTACATAGCAGTTTGTTGTTTTTCCTCGCTGTGTTTTAAATTAAGTTGGCAGTTGAGAAATGTGTTGTCTTAATTAGTGTGCTTAGTTATTATAATGTGTTGTTGGTATGGTGCAATATTGAGAAAAATTAAAAAAACATACAATACAGCATTAGAAACCTATTTAAGTTCTCAAAATAGTTGAAAAAAAATTAGAAAGTTACGATATTATATGTGTGTCTTTAAACCAAATGATATTATAAGGATGTTGGAATGATACCATTCATTTGGGCGTTGAAAGGCATCATAACCTCGTGAAAAAATTGGAAGTAATTTTTGAGGATTAGCATTTCCATTGCTTCCAAAAAATCAATACTTTTATATGCAGATAGTTAGCAGAAAACATGTAAAATTTTATTTTAATCATAGAAACTTTTTACCATTTTCACCTAGAAGGAAATGTTATTATAGAACGCCCAACAAAAATTTCATAACATAGCTTTTAATTCGGTGATTAGGAATCGAAAATGAGAACTTCCTGAAATGACGAGTAGTGTCTTTTTTACTGGTAAGTCCTAGTTTACACTATGCAAGTCTTATTGCTAAGCTGATTAGCTTGTATGAGAGAGAGAGACGAGGGAAAAGAAACTTCTTGTGCTTTCTCATTCGTAATGTGAAAACTGCACACATACATACACAAAACTATGAACAAAAAATATGAGCTGAAAATAACACTTGCATAGTGTGAACGCCGATGAAAGTTCAAAGAAGAAAAAGTGATAAGCTTAGCAACAAGACTTGACTAGTGTGAACTGGGATAAGTATTGTGAATGAATATAGAAGTTTTTTATATAACATTATTTTTAAGGATTAGTTATTTTAGTTCCATGTCTTGCTGGGATGTTCCCCTTAAGGCCAGTATGTATTGAACAAATTGCTGTCATTTGAATCATTATCATCAGCGGCATTTTCATGCTCAGGTTTGTTTTTTTTTTCCTTAAATCATGCAATGTTTCCCTTCAGCTTTTGTTATAAAACTATTATATAATTTATTTTAGTTTTATTAAATTATTTTCTGCAATTTTGCAAGACACTTGGAAAGAAAACAAAAGTGCATTAAAAATTCAGTTATGTATGTACAATTATTGTTGTGGCGTTTCGGGTTAAGCCTGAGGGGACAAATGCTGTTGAAGTGCATTTCTTTTTTATTTTTTTTGTGTGCTCATTTTGTATTTTGTTTGTCTTTGTGGTATGTCACCGATATTGCAATGCAATTTGCAATAATTTTTGTTCATTTTAGTTCAGCTGTAGCTGTTGTTGCTATTTGCAGCCACGCATGTTTTCCACACATGCTGAAATATGCGTTCTTGAATTTTTTAAAATTTTTATTTTATTCTACCATGACACTAGTAATGCATACACAATGGCACACATGAACATTTGAGGTATATGTATAAAAAAAGAGAAACAGACACATAAGCGGGCAGACAGATAGGCAAGCAGCCAGACAAACAGACAGACAGACAGCAGATAGTCATCTAAATAGATAGACATTTGCACTGCTCTAAACTTATGAAACATATTACCATCACTTGGGCTTAAGAGCAATAGTTGTCGTTGTTATTGTTATTGTTGCTGTTGCTATTATTGTTGTTGGTTATTTTTTATTGCTCCACTATTGTTTGGTGTTTGCTATTGGGATTGCTTTGCTATTTTATTCTTCTGTATTTGTAACATGCTTAAAATTGCAAATGCATTGCGTTATATGCATCAATAAATCGTTCAGAGCAACAGGAATAATTTTTTTTTTATATAACATATATTATGGCTTTAAAATCTATACCAAAAGAATTGTATTTTTAAAAAGCAGCGAAACAGATACGAAAGTTATAACCGCACTTTAAAACAAAAGCAAGGAAAGTAACAATGCCAACCAAGTGCATTCTTAAGATGCATAATCAAACACAAGCACACACACATACACATACAGCTAAATCTATGTACTATAAAATTATTATAACTTTTTATGAGGTAAATGTGTATGAATAAATCTATAGATATATGTTTATAAAAATGAAATACTTGAAGAAAACCGTTGAAAGATTTTGGTGTATTATATAAAAGAAATAAATGTTACTTTTTACTTTTTTATACCATAAAAAAGTAAAAAAAAAATTGGACTTGTTTCTTAAATTCTTACTGCAGCTACTGATTCTGCTATTTTTAATTTTTTTTAATAAAAAATAACACAAAAAATAAAATAGAACACAATAAATATGTATAGTTATATAAAATAATAAAACTATGCGGGTTCAGTCACTTGCAAAGTATCCTCTCAGCTTATAAAATTCTTGCTATCTATCTCTTGGATTACAAGTACGTATCTCTAAGATATGTACGTATGCGAATATTAAAAACTAAATATAAAAAAGGAGAAAAAAACTAAATATAAATACCGAGATGAAGGGGTACGTATAGATTTGCTTTTTATTTTCATTTCACTTACTATCTTGAGTATCTGGCGTGTTTGTAAGTTGGTTTCTTCTTTGGTTTTGGTTTCATTATTATTGTTGATTTTTTTTTTGCGTTAAAAAAGTAAAAGAAACAATAATGCTTGGTATTTTCTTATTAAAAAGGAAAAAAATAAACAAAATGAGATACAAACCTTGGTTGAGATTCCGTTTTTCATACTCTTGAAGTTTTCTTTTCTTTATGCTTCAAAAGCAATTGTTTTTGTTTGTCTTGCATATTAAAATGAATAATGTGCGCTTAAAATATATAAAACAACTTAGAATATCATAACATTAGGGCCTTTTTGGGCGGATAGTTTTTATTTTATTTCATTTTATTTTTTTGAATAAGAATATAAATAGGGCTGGCTTGCGCTTCACTGTACTGATAAACCAAATGATGCGCCAACAGTCTGTGTAACCTCTAAATTGAAGACATAGCAACAGAAAACGTAAGTAAGGGACGTGCGGCGTTATGAACTCTCGACAAATTATGGGGATCGACATATATCTCGAGAAGGTCGAAATAAAAGATATTAAGTGTCAAATGCAACAAATAGCAACAGTTTTTTGTAGAAAAATACATTAAAGAAGAAGTTCCATTATAAAAAGTAGTTTTTGAAAAGGTACTTTTTTTGAATCATGCTTTATTAAAAGGTACCTTTTTAAATCACGAAATTTTTTTAATAACGTTTTTGTAAAGGTAATTTCTTTTTTTAAAAAGGTATTTTTTTTTAAGTTACTTTTTTACTTTCTTTTAAAAAATACTTTCTCAAAAAAAGTACTTTTTTTAGGTTACTTTTTTTTAAAAAAGTACTTTTTTTCTAAAAAGTACTTTTTATAAAAGTATTTTTTTAAATATACTTTTTTTAAAGGTTTTTTTAAAGATACTTTTTTGGAAATGTACTTTTTTAAAAAGGTACATTTTTTAAAAAGGTATTTTTTTAAACGGTATTTTTTAAAAGCTTACTTTTTTAAAAGAGAACTTTTTTAAAAGCGTATTTTTGTAAAAGAGAATTTTTTTAAAGGAAACTTTTTTAAAAAGGTGCTTTTTTAAATAAAGTCTCATAAAAAAGTATTTCAAAAAGTACTTTTTGAAATATATGTATGTATACTTTTTATATAGGTACTTTTTAGGTATGCATATGTATACTTCTTTGTATAGGTACTTTTTGAAATAAAAGGTACTTTTCAAAAGAGTACTCTTTTCAAATATACTTTTTCAGACCACTAATCTTTTCAAGTACGTTACTCACTTTAAAAGGCACTATTTAAAAAGGTACCTTTCTAATAAGACACTTCTTTTGAAAGGTACTTTTTTAAAGAGATACTTTTTTCAGAACGTATTAGCTTTAAAAGGCATTTTTTAGATGCTTTGTCAAAAAGGTATTTCTGCAAAAAGTTTTTTTAAAAGTACTTTTTCAAAAAAATTTTTATTTTTAAAGGTACTTTTGCAAAAAGTTGCATTATCTAAAAAGTACTTTTTCAACAACTTGCTTTTTTAAAAGGTACTTTCTCAAAAACTTGCTTATTTGAAAAATGACTTTTTTTAAAAAGTACTTTTCGCATTCGAAAAGGTACTTTTTTCAAAACGTTAAATTTTTCAGAAACGTACTTTTTTTAAAATTGCTTTTTTATAAAGATAATTTCTTAAATAGAAACGTACTTTTTTTAAAATTGCTTTTTTATAAAGATAATTTTTTTAAAAATAGACTTCTTTGAACATTATTATTCTTAAAAGGCACTTTTTTTAAAAGTATTTTTATTAAAGATACAGTATTGTATTGTGCCTTATTCGTATATATTTCTTGTCCAAACATGTATGCACCTTATTTTCCCCATGTCTCACGGGTTATTGGTGTATAATTATTCATACTTTTCAGAATCTCGTATAGTAGCAGCAGCAGTTGGTTACAAGTTTCGTTTAAAATAAACTCTTTAAATATTTTCTGTAAACGATTTTTTTTTGTTTTTGCTCTGGCTATTGTTACAGCTTGCTGCATTCGCTTAAAGATGGTATTGTGTTTAATAAATTGGTACAAGTAGCTATTGTTTTCGTTAAAATAGATAATAAAGAAATTTATCATTAAGATGATAGAACAAACCCAACTAAAGAATCATAACAGCGAAGGAAAAAAAAGCAAGAAAAACTTCCTACAAAATGAAAAACAGATTGAGGATAATCTGTTAATAAAGTATGAAGAATATTATAAGCATAATAAATTAACTCTTTAGGGGGGTAAATGATTTAATAGAACAGGGAAAACCTTAGCAATAGCAAAGTTTAAAGTTTAAAATGGCGCAAAATTTTTAAGTGTTTTGTAACACTGTTAAATTGGCAGAGGAATTTCTGAGAAAAAGAGTGAGCATATTTGCAAGAGCAGGAAGATTTTTGAAGTGACTGTGTAGAGATAAGTTGAATCGGGAACTAGTAATGAAAGCAAATAATTAACATTTTGGCAGTTAAACAAACTCAATATCTAAAAATAAGATGCTTTTTACGCGACTGCGCGACGCAAATAAGGGTATTGTGTTTATCAGCCTATGTATGTATGTATGCATGTATTCTTACGTCAATCGATTTGCCTTAATCCCCGGAGTGTCACTAACGATATGACAGTAGTAAAAATTCAATATGGCGGCCAAGACGCCATTTTGTAAATAGGAAAAAAATTAAAAGTCGGGAACTATATCGAGAAGGGTATCATTCGACAGGTATTTTAAAATCGTCTTTAGGTTTCTCTTATGATTTTTCATCTCGAAGGACCGTTTAGAATATTGAACGGTTCAAAGTTGTTCGCAGCCGGGTTTTTTGATTTTTTTAAATTACTACTTGTTTCCTATCGCACTTGTTCCTCTTAAGGGGCTCAACTCAAAAATTTAAAAATTCTCAGTATACCTTTTACCTTAATAAATCGAGTTTTTTGCGATATAATCTCGTAGATATAATAGAAGATCATTTATCGAAATATGCAAAGAGGTAGATGTAAAACAAATAATGAGTTAGGACGTTTCTATATTAAGGTGACGATACATTCTTATATCACAGGACGTATGCAACGGTATTTTTTTTTTTTTTTTTGCGAAATAGTAGAGAAAATGTTATGACCTTTCGATATAGACAGTATTCTTGCAAGAAGTGAAAATTGCAATATTTAGAGTTGACCGCCTTTAGAAAAAAAAAAAAAAATTGGGAGATGTATTCAGAAAGCTGCTTTATTTCATAAACATTTCTATTTGGTTATCCTATTTAAAGATCGTGTCACTAATTAAATTGCATATCATTTGAATTTTAAAAGAAAAGCTTCCTAGATTTTTCCAAAAAAAAACGAGTCATATTCAAAGACCATCATCATCCTCATTGTAAAGCTACACTGAAAAAAGCAAGCAAAATTTAACAAAAGTACACACACGTTAAACTCTTTTGCATATTAACCGAACCTGGCCATTTTTGGCTATTTTAAATTATGCATTGGAACTTTTTTCTTTTCTTTAACTGCTGTCTTGCAATTGTCTGTTGTCCTGCCTTAAAGTCTCATAAGCTATTTCAATGTTAATGTCAACCGAGTATGTGAATGTTTACTTTAAAGCTGATTTAATTTTTTTTTGGAGTGGAGATTCAAATGCCTTTTAATTGAATGCAATTCATTGGTTTAATGTATTTTGAAAAAAGCTGTATTTATTCAATTGAATTTTTTGTATTGTTTGGGCCAGTTTTGCAATATGGCAATTATAAATTTTTTAGAGACTTTAACCAATTTTGGATTTTTAGCATTTGTTTTTTCTTAAACTTAAGACTAGTAGTTGTCTATACAAGTATGTTTAATTTTTTTTCAGTATTCCTTCTTTCATACTAAGTATATAAATATCTCCTTAGAGCCTGTCTATGGTACTACTTTTTTATTATTCCAAATGATGGTTTGAGGTTAAGATTATCATAATTTTTTGGTTAGTAAGTTTGTTGGCTAGATGTAATAAAAACACACATTCATGGCAAAAATAATAAAATGATTTTCATTTATAAGTCAAACAAAAACGTTGGACATCAAAAAAAAAATAGAAAATTTCAAACGAAGAACAGTAGATTTGAATTTTTGGTTTGAAAAATTATGAGTTGTTATTTCTTTTTTAATGGGAATGGGGTTAGGAAAAAAGTAGTATGTTGGTTAGGAATTTCTTAATATAATCAGCAAACCAGAAACTATAAAGCAGCACATTAATATTTTTCAACAGAATTGGGTAGCAGCTAACGAATATTGTGCTTCAGACTTCAGATTTATAACAAACAAATGACTCATCAGCTGAAAATTTTTTAGATAGGATGAATTGTACTGCTTAAGCACTCAAAACTTGAGGTAAATACAGAAGTAAATAAAATAAGTTCAATTCGCACAATTTGCGAAAATGGCTCATAGTGCGCCATTGTACTTGCAGCTCTTCTTTATGCTCAAGTTTTGATTTGTGCGAAAGAGAGAGAGAGATAGAAAAAAAGTAAAATATAGAGGGCAATTATGAATAAAATTATACTAGAAACTTTTCCCGGGGAACAATTTCAAACAATAGCAAGTAATAGGTAAAACAAAAAAATTCTATTGGAAAAAGGCAGAAATTTCTCGCGGAATTTTATTCATAATTGCTCTGATACTTTTTGTAGACTTGTGCATTATAAAATAATTCAAAATTTGAGCAACTGAAACTGATGCCCGTAAAATCTGACAAAATTTGATTATACTTCTTATAAAATGCAGCACAGACAATGGCAGGGATGGAAAGTTGATACCATCGCAATTTTGTTGAAATCGTTACTATTTGATGCTATTCAAATAATTTTAGTGTTCCATCATATGAGTACCAAATGAGCAAATTTATTTTACATTTGACAGTATTTAATATTAAAACTACCCTGAGATCGTCTTTTTTAATTTTTTTTTTGATTTTCAAATCTAATATTGTCTGCTCTAAAAGTAGAAAATATGTTTAATTAACAAAAAAAAAAAAAAAAAAAAAAAAAAAAAAATTGTCTTTATATGCCAAAAAAAAAGTTTAAGTTGTCTGGCCCTGGAACCGTCTCTTTGATTTCGCTGATTTTCAATAGCAATCAATTTAAGACCAATCCATACATATGAGTCAAAACCGAAGTAAAACCAGACGGACAGCGTTTTTTCGCCTTTCCTATTCCTAAGGACCCAGAATATACGAGTATATATATCCCAATAATTTGAAAATCTTAACAACTCGAAATAAAAGGCTGGAGCCTTAAGAAAAAGGATTTTCATAAAAATTTCATACATTCTGGCCTCCTTGTTAATTAATTTTTTTTTAATCAAAAGTCCGAAGGAACCTCTCTAAATCGTACAAATATAATTGCGCATATTCATTTTCAAACAAAGTATACTTTAAGAGCTTAAAACAAGTATTTTGTATGATAATGCTGGTTTTAAATTTTTAAAGTATACTTGAATAATGTGGAAATGAAATACGGAAGGAAAAACCTATATACATATCGATAACTTAATATAGAAAGGCCCTAACTCATTATTTTTTTGACATCGAAATTTTTGCATTTTTTGATATTTAATTTAATGTTTTTCTGTCGAAATATACAAAAAAATCGACTTAAAAAAATAACGAATTAGGGCCTTTCTATATTAAGGTAACTATATAACCTTTAAACTCTTGATGAAAAGTAAAATAAAGCAAATTTTAAATGCTCTAACATTCAACTCAAATCTTTGGCAATTTTTTTAAATAATTCGAGATGAAAAACAACTCAAAGAAAGACTTTATTAATTTTAAGAACAGCATATCATTTTTTATCTAAATACTTTTTGAATTAAATACAGCATTAACCTCAAATTATTTAGCTTAGTCATGTTAATAAATTAGTAGACTATAATTTTTATTTTTACTTTAACAATATATTCTTTGTGTTATTACAGCCACCGTTTAATACGCTGGTAACAACTTATTAAACGCTGAAATAACAAAATCAATTTATCTAAGATTTTCATTGATTTAAATTCTTGCAAATATGGCATTTTTGCTGGTTATTCTGATTGTACTTTTAATAAAGCATAATACTTTTAGGCAAGTATTTGTTCAGCATTTTTTCTACTTGTTAAAGGTTTTTGTCACTAATTGCCGAAAAATCTTTTCTTAATTTATTATTTTAGCACATTTAATCTCCTCTTTTTTAAGTGATTTCAAAAGAAAAATTCTCGCAGCCCTTTTGCCAAGATTCAATTTTGCTGGCCTATTCATGCATGTTGTTTAGTTTGAGGCTTAAACACAAATGAGTCTTATAATAATATTTTTCCATTGACTATGAATGTCTGAGCCTCGCTGTAAGTCCCTTTTTGGTGGGTAAAATAAACAGAACAATTAAGACACCCAGATATTGTATATAAAAAAAAATAAAATCATTGATTGTTGCTGGCAGGTAGTAAATTTCAATCTTTAAAAAGGGATGAGTTCGTGAGTGGCTTTTACTCACGTGTTTAAAAGTGTAACTTAGACACTCTGATGCATGGCTCAATTTACGTAAATAATATTCAGGCACTCAATGTTATTATTTACACAGAAATGGCACCAAAATGTTCTTTTTGAAACGTCACGGCGTTTTTTGATTGCATTTCTTCTATATAATAGTAAGAGCTTTAGAGAAGAGAGTGAGTGACATAGTTAAACATAAAGGTATGTATCAAACTGGTTTGCAAAGAAAAGAAAACTTCTCTAACTAATTTCTTGAATCGTAATCATAATTTCAGTTCAATAAATAAAATTAGTGAAATTGCCTTTGGAAAAACTTGCTGGCAGTGTTCATTCCTCATTACAGAAATTTTCTTCCTGCACCTAAACATGATCCAATCTAAAAACGTTCGTGATGTCATGAGATTCACCTAAATCACGGCACTCATCTCTATTCGAAACTGCAGAAAAGAGCAAATGACTCCATTAATGATCTTAAAACTCTCAATTTGAAAGAATTTTTACTCTCTACAAATTAAGGGGAAATTTACTAATACTAATACAAACACCAATACATCAGCAAGCAGTCACCAATAAATACAAATCAAAGAGAGCCAAATAAAATCATATTCTCTCTCTCTTTCCATTTTGATTTTGCCGTCTGTATGATTTCTTTGGATTGCAAGATCACTGCCTGGAATTATTGCAAAGTTTTAATAAAAAATTTTAAAAAATCCATTCAATAAAAAAAATAATATTCTCTCTCTCTCTATCTTACTCTTTAATATATGAAAATCCTCAGCTCTTTTGATCTTTTTGTGAGGGCATTTTATGCCTCAGCTCAAAATCTTGTTTATTTTAGTTGTTGTTATTGTTTGTGTTGAAAATGATTTCTGCTTGAAAATTTCAAATATCTTGTATCTGCCAGTTTTCAACAGCATTACTCCAACATGTTTAGCCTGCATTTTTGTCATTTTAAAATATCACTTGCAACTTCTTTATCTTGGCTCGCTGCCTGCCTGCTTGCCTGCCTACCTGACTATTTGGCTTGACTGACGGTATGCCTGGACATGCCTGACTGCCTTGATTGTTTGGCATTTTTTGTCAAACACCAGATGGCGTTGCTGGTTATAAAATTAATGTCTTGAGTTTATTGTGTGTTTCGTTTTTATTTCGTAAGCCATAAAAACATTTAAAATATTTGCGGTTTAAATTCATTTAAAGCGATTTAATTTTCTTATGCTTTATTTTTTTTTGCTGTACGCTTGATCACTTATTTTAGATTGCAATTTTGATTTTGTGTTTTTTCTTCTTCTTTTAGCTTTAAGCAAGCCAGTCTTTATATTTTGCTCGCCTTAAGTGTGAAAATCAGATTGTCATCAAGTGTGTGGTGAATTAACTGTTAAAAGTCTTAAATAGTGTTTAAATTAAGCTGTTTTTGCTGCATTGTCGCAAGTTTCTGTAGAAGGAATTTTATACAGCGACGTCTTAAATTAACAAGAGATTAAAAAAATATAATGGCTAAATGTATGTAGAACATAAAATTTTTGGCTTTTGTTGTTTGCATCTGCAAAGGACTTTACGCTGCACAGCCATTAACAAAAAGTAACACAATTTTGAGGAACGATTCTGGTAGAGCAGGCAAAAAAATATATAAACGTTATGGGCTATTTGCTAGAGTACCTTTTTAAATCCATAGGTCACTGGTTCATAAACGGTTCGAAGGACCCATTGTTAAATTCTCAGAATGTCTGATGGAGTGGTGAATGTGAATTGAGCAGAAAATTGTGTATGTAAACATCTCATATCTTAAGAACGTTGAGCTACTGCTCATACCGTAACATGGAGATTCGATTCGGTTTTTTTTGAAAGATAGAGTCCAGCTCACTTGGGTCCATTATAATGATCCCTTTGTTTCGATTCGGTTTGATTGATTTAAAAAATTTTTTAAAATAAATTTTCTCAACATATATTTTTTAAATTTAAGAATTTATTATTATGGCATATTGTCATAAGTTTATTTTATTGGAAATTTATTTGCTGGTGGTCAGAATATGTGACTACTGATGATTTGCAAAATACAAGTGAAATGCACATAGATATGCTTGATTGTTTGTACACTTGATCGTTTATATGGCATTTCTTAAGAACAACTTAAAAAAAACGATGACTTTTCATCGAAATCCGAATCTTATTTGCTTAAAAACGGCTTTAGTGCTTAAAAAAGAAACTGAAGGTGTCACGGAAATTGTTACAAATTTATTTATTTTTTTAAGCAGCATTTGTTTAGTAATTTTCTTCGCTTAATGTAAATAGCCGCTCTTCTTCATTACTAAAATTTTTTTTATTAATTTTTTGTTGTCAAATAATCTTTGTTACTTAAAAATATATATTCAGAATTGAACTACTTTTTCCGCTCATTTAAGTTTGTAATGTACGCATGCAATTAAAACCAAGTGTTTCGAAATATCTGCTTCCTGTTCTCTATCGACTTTAATAAGGCGTATCATGACCTTTTAGGTTATAAAATCAGCTTGTATCGAATTTCCTTCCGATTTGCAACTTCTAAAGATTGTATCGCCCATTCGTCTTAAATTTACATCTGTGTTTAGCTAAACCATACTCGTTTACGATTGCAGAATTCTTGTGATTTTATTTGAATGATACTCAGCAGGTGCTCAAAATTCATATGGCCAATTTAATTCATATAAAACGATCACTTAAATATTTTCTCTCAGGCGACAAATAGATGATCTTTTCCCTAAAATATTTATTTGTAATTTAATACTTTTTCCGCCACCACCTAAAGTAAGAAAGGAAAGACCTGCATGGAAAATTATACGCATCCTAGATTAAAAATAAATAAATAAAATGCATCATTGCCATAAAATACAAACAACAAGGCAAATGTATATTTTTTTTGCTGTTGCAATGTCCTCTCATAAAACAACAAAGAATATATTTATTTCTTATTCCCATTATATTGTTGTTTTTACCACGAAAACAATTTTTTTCTTAAGTTTTCTTCACTTATATTTTATTATCTCTATTAAAAAGATAAAAAGAAAGGAGTATATAGACATTTTGCTTCACTTACCATATATTTAAGCAAGAAAATAGAAAGGGATTTTAGAACTACTCAAGCTTTATAGTTTTATCGTTGTTTCATGCCCTATTTTTGGTACACTTTTCTATAGAAAAATTTAGTGTGTCACAGCTACATTTTTCTTATAGAAAAGAGTTGACTGTGTCACAGCTACACTTTTCTTAGAGAAAAGTTGATTTTTTAACAGCACACTTCTCATTGCAGCCGGATTTGAAATAGGCAACGTACTACTCAGCTCTCGCTTATAAATCCTAATTCTTCTCAGCATTTTTATTATACTGAAAAACGATTCCTAACAAATTTCTTTGGTAATTGTCCCCTTGTCATCCTTTAAAAACTAAATTAAAAAAAATTGCTTGTTATATTTTTTTAAAATTTTTCAAAACAAATAAAGAAATTGAAATTATTTTATGGCTCATTTCTTGCAGTAACTTAAGAGGAAAATTTCAAGTGGTTTCTGCTTAACATATAAAATTCATACGGCTGCTGAAGAGATTGTAAATATTATGAGTATAAGAAAGCAGAGAAGAAAACAGGATATTTGCTTAAATATACTACAAGTAAATTTGTTTTTGTTTTCACAATATGGAAATGAAATCAGCCAGACATGCATAAAATGAGTAGAAAACAAAAAATGACAGAATTGAAAATAAACCTGCCGGATATGCAGTGCAATATATAAATAAATATATTATATGCTTGTGAGTAGAAATAGAAAAACATATCCAAACAAGTGCAGCTGCTGGAAAATTAAAATTAAAGGCGTCTCAAAACACTGAAGAACAACACGAAAAAATTTGAGAGCAAAATTAACAATCAAACAAACAAGGGAACAAATATTGTGCACTTACAATTTTAAAAAACACTTTAAAACAACAGGCCAACTACATTTGTACATGCTAGTGAAAAAGTGTGCCTGCATTTAGCATGTCCTGGGAGAAATTAACTGTTAAGCAGTAGCCGTAAAAATCCTCTTGACACACAGACACATTTTTTTGTGTCTGCTTTTGTTGTACGTACATGTACATTTGAAATTACTAAAATGAAAAAAAAAATTAAGTTATCAAGAAAATGATAAAATTTAGGTCACATTTATGGGGGCTACTGCTATGTTTTTTTCTTCTTTATTTTACTTTGCTGTACAGGGTATTTAACATTGCCACTGCTTACAATCTTTAACACAATTTGTTGTGATGTGAGTCAAGAAAACCCCTGTGATGGCTTTTCATATTGTTATCCTCTGCATTTTTATATTTTGTATAAATGTATGTGCACACGTTACATAGTTCTTTTTTTTTTTTTTTTTTTTTTTTGCTACAGATAATAAAATTGTCCTTTTTTTATCCTTTTGAAATAAAATATTAAATTCTGCCACACACAAGCAAGCCATTACATACGGAGATATCTATAGTTGCAGTCAGTACACCTGAAAATTTTTAGATAGTAAATTAAAGGTTTTGACCGGAAAAGTTTAGGAAGTAATTGAGGAGTTTTGTTTTTAATCTTGTGTTTTATGGGACCATAAGCATGACGAAGCATAAAAATTAGGACGCAATGGGATTGCAGTAATCTAACGGCTAGGACTCACTTTCCTACACAATCGCACGACTTTGAAAAAAATTGTCTATTGAAAATTGCCATAAGCTCCATCATGCCAGATACTAAATATTTATTCATTGACGGAAGGCTTAAAATAATTACTCTCCTTACAAAAAAGTGTTGCAAAGACTTTTATCTTGTATCTGGCTTATCTTTTAAAAGTCCTGAATGCTCATAATGAGCCAAGAATTCCATTGTTTATTAAATTAACCCCCTTGTTTCCACGACCCAGACGGTCGACTTGAGTAAACAGTGTATCACTCATTCATGAGTAATCACTCAAAAAATTAAAGCTTTCATAAATTTTTTTAGGCGAGCCGCCTTTCTGAGTTGTGGAAACACGATGTTAATACTCGTAGTTTTGTCGCAAGAAATATATTTATTTACCTGTTTTTGCAACCCAGATGATCGACTTGAGCGTACAATTTACATGGAAGTCACTAATATTTTGAGTGATTTTCTCACAATTTTTATAGGCGAGTCCAACCACAAAGTTTTGTAATTTTTTTTGTATTGAAAAATTCTGATGTACATGCATACTTCGTATTATTATAAACGGTGTTTTTTAAGCCCGATAGAATCTTAAATTATAAAATATAAAAAAAAAATTTAATTTTAATCAATAATTTTTTTTATTCGAAAGATCAGTACATAGCATTAACATGCCAAAATGATCTTGATAATATAACGAACGATGCTGTTCTGGGACGTCCATTTTTGGACCAATTTTTCGACCATTTCTAGCCCCATGTTACGTATAACACGAACAATGTTGGTCTTCAGGCATCGTCAATTTTAAAAATATATTTTTTGTTCAAATCCACTGTGCATTATATTTTTCTAGATTTATTACTTATTAAAGATTCCGTTAAGCCAACAATGAGCCTTGCGCTGGACGCACAAAGTCTTTTATAAATTGCGCGAAATAATGACTAACTTTTAAAGTAAATCTGGATAATTTGGTAACGCTGAGCACCCGTCAGTATATTCATGACGCTTTGCGAGAGTATAATGATCATAAATGTCATAAAGTCAACGCAGTATGACAGTTCGTTTGACAGTTAAACCTTTTGTAGGTTTTATCGGACTTAAAAAACACGAAGTATGGCTGACTTCCAAAACGTATCAATGCAAAGTTTGTATGCAGTTCCAATGCTGTATTTATATCGTGTATAGACACAAAGTTGCGCAGCATTGTTACCAAGAACATAAACTTTGAAACTGATGCTCCGATAGTTCTCGGCGACATTTTGAAAAAGTATTAAATGACAAAATTTTATACTGCGCCGTTATGAAACACTGCACTTTGTTGGAAGACAACGCAAGTGACGTTTTTGGAACTCAGCCTATAAGTTTTATTAAAATATGCTTAAAGATTTGTGATAGCAATTTACAGTTAATTTTTCATGGCTTTATAAACCCTCACACACACAAACATAATCGATCTCTGTAGTTGTTTACTTGTTGTGCTTGAAGAGTGAGAGTTTTTTTTTAAGAAACGAGTAGTTATTTTCTCAGCAAAAGTTTTTCATTACATTTTTTTTCTTTATTTTTATATGGACAATAAATGTACGTAAAGTTTATGCTTGGTCATGCATAAAACAGGGTAAAGCTTATAAAACTGTTGTCCTTTCACAACAAATATTTCAGAAAGGGTGGGTGTGTTACAAATATTTATGCAGAAATTTAAAAGAAGAAAAAAAAAAGAAAAATATTTAAATCTACTAAAGAAAATATTTAATTTAAATGTACCAGAACCCATAGACATATCGTTCAATTACTCAAGCAACGTCATAGATCCAAAAAAGCTGTATTGCCAGAAAATGAGTTTAAAGTTTTCAATTTAAGCACAAGATATTTGTATGAAACTTTTACACAACATGAATAACAACATAAGGATTAATTCTGCATCATTAACTCGATGATCCAAGTTTTTGAGTTCTGAGGTTGTTTGAGTAAATGAGCGATACCTACATACATATAAAAAAGAGTTGTTTACACTCAACAATTCCGTGGTCGGCAACTCAGATTATTACACTTGACAATTGCGTAAGTTATACTCTTAATACGAGCCGGTGTTGCCAGTGAAATTTTCGTCTCATTTCCCTAACTGGAAATTCAAAATCTCGAAAACCAAACTTGATTTTGTTATCTTCAGAAGAGACACTCAAGTCTTGTTTATAAAGAAAAAAATCAATGTAATGGTAAGTAAAGAAATATTTTTGTAGAAAATTTTCTTAAATTGATTTAAATATATGCTTGAAAATGCCTTTACATGTCATATTTTTTCATGCATGGCAGCGTACCAAACCTTCTGGTTTGCCATAATCATTTTCTGAAAATTAAAAATTTAGTAAATTCTCATCACACATATTTTCTTATCGTTGGGAAAAAATTTTTTCTCTGGCAACGCTGATTCTTAAGAGTATGCGATACACACTACTTGTTCTGAACAATGCGTGTGTACCCATACGTTATAGAATAGTATATTAAAAGGCGTAGCGCCCTTAATTCGCCGACCACTGCACTAAACTCAAAAGTCGCTCAAGAATAATTGCTGCGTGTGACCCAAGTCTAAGCATTCGCGTAAAGAAATTTTCCTATTAAATAGTTTATATATTTTTCTTTATATTTCTATTGCCTATAAATAAGGACTATTTATAAGCTTGCTAATAAGAAAACTTTCTCCCTAGTTTGCTTTTTAAATAGCTTTGTAAGCTCTACCAAGCAAAAAGTAGGTAAAGTGAAAATACGCTGCAAACGGAAACGCAACAAATGAAATAACTGAATTTCTACTTACACTCTCATGCACATAAAATTTCATATCAATTGCCATTTTGGTGGTCGTAAAAGCGAAAATTACCTCTTAACAGGTCACATAGATACTTACACATACAAGCAGTTTTTTCCCATTCGTATCTTTAGCACTTTTCTTAAAGAAATTATTAGCGGCTAAAAAGGATTTTTACCTTTTAACATTTTCTGGATTTGATAATAAAAAAAAAAAAAAAAAAAGAGAGAATAGGGAGGAAGCAGCACCGTACAATAATGCTTAAAAACTATAAAAATGTGGAAATAGTAGCCTAGTTTTGTTATAACTTGCAGATACCTTAATCCATAACACGTCCAAAGTCTTTGATGTTTGATTATTTAATCTGAATGTAATGTAAAATTCTTATCTGCGGCTACTTTCAGTTTTTAAGTGCAGTAGTAATTTTGTTTTTTTAAAGGGGTTTTTTGATTAGTTTTCTTTTTTAGTAGGCTCTTTGATATTAAAATTGCCTTAGATAAAGTAAAGAAAAAAGATGTTTTCTTTTTCAATCCTTGGCGTAAATGAGTAGTGGAAAGAATTTCTTATCGTTTGTGAGCAGGTTTATGGGAAAAGTATAAAAAACTGCTTTTTTTTAGACAAAATGATTTTGTATTAGTTTCGAAATAATGAACATATTCTCTAAATAAATATTTTTTTTATACTCGTATGTAGCGCATTCTTTTCAGCTGGGACAGGCTGAAGAAGGTCTGCTTCCTTTGTAAATAACAACCCGAAAATATTGGACTTTCAATATTTAGAGAACAAAGTATTCTTTATTTATGAAAAGTAACTTATACAATTTTGGACTAAATCCTGATTTAAGTCTAAAGTCTCACGATACTGCTAAATATATAACACTTCGGGGTTTTATATTGAGATATAATATGAATAGGTTTCCCCATGCCTTTCGTAAAATTCCACTGATGAATAATTTGGCCTGTGAGTGTATGAGGGTCGTATATTTTATAACATGTTCATTAAGTTGATGTATCACAAAGTATGAATATATAAAAATATATGTTTATGATTAATAATATATGCACAATGGGATGCTAACTTGAACTCTTAAACAGTTCTACTCAGTAACTGCATGAGAATTTTAAACAAAGCAATTATGTTATGCCCTAAATTAGTTGAGTTGGTATGTACTTTTGAGTCCAGGTGTATGTGACCTAATATATTATGTAGCAGCCCAATAAAAAAAGAGCTTCCAAGGAATTCAATAAGATCCCAAACTTGTGATCTGGATGAATTCTGGAAGTATTCTCTAAAAGTAATGAAAAATAAGTAAAAAAGATCATACAAAAAATCGGATTTACGAATATATAAAATCATACAAATTACTTCACTGATTCACTGAATAGTTATCAAAACAGAGAACTTCTTGCAATAACAACCCTTTGTAGAAATCATTAGAAATTATCCAAATTTATACTACTTCCGGATCGCAAGCTCTACATTTTCATTACTTCTTTGAGCGTTTCTTTCTAGAGGTCGTGGGTTCGATTCCCACCATAGACCCTGGGTGTTTTCTTTATGTTTGGTAATCTTTTTCTTTAACTGATAGCATGCTCTTTAGTTTTGATTTCTTTTAATTTCAGTGTTAATTGCTGCAGTCTGCACTAACATCGTTTAAGTACGGAGCCCTAAAAAAGAGGCTCTCCTGCGCAATGTTTTTAA
The DNA here is from genome assembly GCA_936439885.1 of Nowickia ferox. NCBI lineage: Eukaryota > Metazoa > Arthropoda > Insecta > Diptera > Tachinidae > Nowickia > Nowickia ferox. Next base: position 7,255,814 of record OW387027.1, on the reverse strand, counting down.
TAAAACATTTTTTTTTTATATTTCTATATTTATATTTCTTTCTACAATTTTCTTAAAAAACAAAAACAGTATAAAAAATTTCTATTAATTTTTTTACATTTTCTTGTTTCCTTTAAGCAATTAAAAATAAATATTTGTTTATCAAAAATTAAAAGCTTTAAGTTCTTACGAACAATTGGAGAGAGCCTGATAAAAATTAATTATTAATGGAACATCTAAATTAATATTAATATATATCAATAAAAGAAAAATCTTCTACTAAAATCTACTATTAAATTGTGACAAATTTAGTAGCACTTCTAAAATATGTGAAATAAATTCAAAAACAAAATTTTCGTGGGAAATTTATCAAGTTTAAGAAATTTTTAAATAATTAAATAACTTGCTTTACCAAAAGCAGCTGCAAGATTTGAAAAATCTCTTAAAATCTCTTCGATATATTTCTAACAATTCCCGGCTTTCTTTATATTTGTTCTTCAAATATTTTGCTTTAATTAATGTTTGATTCAAGTCTTGTGTTTGAACACATTTTTCATTTAAATATCTGTTAGTATTTCCAAGCGGCTGCATTAGGAAAAAAAGTCTAAATTTACTTTGTGGTATCATCTCAATAGAAGCCTGCATCTATCTTCTAGATTATTTAGTCTTTGGGTTACACGGCTGATTTGCATCCCATTTACCGTCCACACAGCGTTGACATTTATTTGTCCACATCTTAGCAGGCTGTTTATCACTGTCTTCTTCCATTTGGGGTTTCCTGTACGTTCTGTGTGATGAGCAGCGGAAAGTGCTTGAGTATTTGTGTAAAATGTTCTGTTTTCCAGTCGTTATCTTGATTTAACTAAAATAAACACGCTTTTGATATGATTCTGAATTGATATTTCTAATTTTTATTAAACTGTTTGATGCTGGTTACTTTTTCTTTCTTATTTTTTTTTATTTTTTATTTTTTTGAATTAATATATGACCTGTTATTTGAAGACATATGAGATCGTTTGTTTTTATAATAAAAACAATAACATGCTTGTTATTTTTAACAAAATTAGAAAGAAGTGTAAAAAAATGTTTATTGTAGGGAAATTAAATTACAAAAAATGTAAAATAACTATTAAACAAAGATTAAAGAAACGTGTACAAATTTGCATTTTATTAGATGTTTGAATCATTTGGAAACTTAAACAAATTTTTATGTTATTAAAAACAAGCGCTTAAGAAGAAAGATTTAAAAGTCCTACACATATTCATTATGGTAACATGGCATAAATTTGTCTTGCTGTTTGTAGTTTGTTTGACCGAAGTGTTATATTTAGAAATGGAAATATTAAATATTATTTAGTTGGGGTAAAATTTACCAATTTAAATCAAGAGTTATAATGAACCAATACCTCTCTATCCATGGAAATATACATATGTATTTGCATCTTTTTTTAATTTTAGAGTTGTCAATCGTTCACCAAATAATTAGAATACTGCAGGTTGGTTGATCAATTTCGCTTCATAACGAAAGAAAAGAAAGATAAAACTTTAATATTTTTAGCGAACTTTTTCCCCAATAATATTTTAATTAATATTTTTCTCCCTTAAACATTTTTATACTTCGAATAAATATCTCACATACTAAAATAACCAGTAATAAGAAATTTGTTTAAGATATAAAAAAAATAGTTGCTGTTAAGTTAAAAGCAGATTATGTTTCATATTTGTTTTTGTAAGCGAGGATAAGTCTTTATAAGATAGTTTTCTTCCCGACCAGCTCTTCTTCAACTTCCACTCTGCTATTAAATTTCAAAATTAAAAAAGTATACAATTTTATGTCTGTATAAAAAAGTGTTTAAAAAATAAAAATCTCATGCTTTTTAAGGCTCTAAACTTGACACTATTTGTTAAGTATCTACACCATATTTTTCACTTTAGTTTTTGTCATTCATTTTCTTTGTGGCCTCTACCCGATTAACTGCTTTTATGAAACAAAAACCATAATTTACATAATGTTCATTTATGTATGTATTTATGTAAAATCTCTAGTTTTGAGGAAAAAAAAAATACAAAGCCTTAAACAAAAAGGAAGAAATGTTAAAAACAAAATACAAAGTATTGAAAAAAATGTAAGAGAAAAAACAGGAACAATTTATAAGTAACTTTATATCTTTACACTACAACAAACAACCAATTGAAAAACTTAAACGAAGAAATATCAAAAAAAAAGACGAGCAAAAAATACGTTTGAAATCCTAATGAAAAATATGGTTTAGTTTTGCTGCTCACTTAAGTGGAATGATTGACTTGAATGATTTTTTTCTGCTGCTTTACATTTATGATAGAAAATAATAAAATATAGTGTGGTCCGTTGCAGTTTATGTTAGATTTTATGAATTTTGCTGCAACTGTGAGTTATTGGTTTAAAAATAAGAGTTTATGAAAGTTTTCTGGTTTATTTTTTCTGTTGTCTTTTCCCAGAGTGACCACAAGCAGACAAGAATAGTAAAAGTTTTAAAAGTTGTATTTTTTTTGTATTAAAGCTTAGATTATATTTTGAAGATATTTAAGGGAATTATATGAAAAAAAATTTGAAAGAAATTTAAGAAATTTATTATTCGACATATTGTCATAAGTTTATCTTAATTTCAAATTAAAATAAACTTATGACAATATGTCGAATAATAAATTTCTTAAATGTTAAATTTAGATTTTATTTTTCATTTTGCCTTATAAATACTTTTATTGTTATCCAATGGATTCCTAATTGTATAAAGGTGTAGAAAAATAAAATAGATTCATATCGAATATAAATTATTTGCTGGGATTTTGTTATAGTTTCTATGCCTATTGCTTGTGTTTCGTTTGTGATTTTCAGAAATATTATTATTTGTGATTATTATTTGTGAATTCTCAAATAGTTTTTGAAAGTCTGTGCATAAGATAAGAGGTTTGTGACTGTACAAAATGTGGTTAAAGTCTACTAATGATTTGGCTAAGCACCAATGAAATATATAGACAATGCTTGACCTCCAGCAAATAAATTTCAAATTATTTGAAAGAAATTTTACAGCTTTCAAACTTTGAATGATGTGAAACACAATCTATAAATGCTAAGGCATGACCTAGAAGATCATTAAATTTACTCATAGCTGGTAGTTAATCATGATGAAAGTAGAGTAGTCTTATATGGTCCTTCGAACCATTTCATTAAAATAAAAGCTATAACAATTCTTCTGAGCTGTGATATATTATCTGTAAGTGCTGAGATACGGCTTAGCAGACAGATCAATAAACTTATTTATATCTGCTGGTTAATCACGACACAAGTCCCGTCAAAAACATCAATGTAAATTAAATGGGTTTGAAACAACTTTTGATTCGAACGCTCGCAAACTAGTTCAAAAAGACCTGTTGGACACAAGTCTAATCACGATGCTCAAAATATTATATAGTCCTTCGAATAGTTTCGTTGAAATCAAAGCTATAAAAATTCCTCTGAACTGGCCTAAGGCCTAATCGTTCCACTTATGCCGTTTTTTTCTTTTTTATATAAACTGAAATTGTCAAGTGAGCCCTTGTAACCAATGTGCTCTTCCTAATGAACACGAAATTTGTTTTATACTTTAACAGGGCAATATATGTTGCTCTTTTTTTTTGTTGAAAAGAAAGCACAGTTCTTATTACGGCTGCCATTTTGTAGGATCTTCCAAAGAAAAAAACTTGAAGAAGCCTACAGGATTTGCTTTATATTCTTCTATTTAATAACAAAAAAAAATTTAAGTTAAAAGAAAAAATTATTGGCTCAAACTATCTTTGACCTTCTTTGCGTTGTTTACGTGCTGAAGTGTGAAAATGTTATTTCGAATACCGCATTTATTTAAGTCAATTTCTTTTTTCCTGTTTTCATTTCTTCTAATGTTAATATTTTTGACATTTTAATAAAATGTGACGTTTATGAATCGTTTCGTACAAATCTTAAGTGAAACGTATTGTTTAGCTTTCAAAGTGTCAGTAAAGAGTGTGAATGTGTAAGCGTGTGTGTGTGTGTGTGTGGAATATTCGAGTGCATGTTGCATGTTTTGTGGTGATTTAAATCGAAAAATATTAAGGAAAATATTCCAACACTATTTCTGTGAAATGGCAAAAGTTCGTTCTTATGCCATTTTAAATGTTTATTTTTGCAAATAAGAACATTTTTCAGCGGATTAACGCAAATTAATTAAGGTTCCGGAATACGAATGGTGAGAAATGGGAAATCGTTATGACACAAAAAATTTCAAACGTAATAAAGTGTTTAGTATTAGAATTAAGGGCATATTTTTTGCTGTTTTATAGAAAGGGTCTGCCAAAATTTTATTTTGAAAATTATTTTTCTAGGGTTACTTAACTTTCCTTTTTTTTTTGCTTTTAAAACGTTTAGGAGGCACTACAAAATCTTCCTTAAAGTCAACCAACCAGCAGTTGATTGAACTTTCTCTACATTACTTAAGTTAAAAATAAGAAAACTTCGTTTATTGTAAATCTTGGCAAATATTTACAAAAAACAAGTGTTTTCTCAATATGCTACTGTATGATTTAAAACATTATTTATTATTTGAACAACACACACAATCTAATCTCTGTACCATGCCCATGTTTAGCAAGACAATCTTTTGCTCTTGGCAGAGTAAAACTAATAAACTCAAAGCTGTCACAAAATTTAAATACTAAAGAAAACATAAACACTAAATTTAAAACAATAAATGCTAAAGATATTGTCAAAAGAACGGTAACATACGTATTTATTCCTGTCTCTGATAACATTTAACACCAACAGTCAGTCGCATTTGGGAAAATTGAAGAAATATGGGAAAGCTTTTGTTTACTTACTTTGTGTTTCCCCTCCCTCATGCAGTACCAAAAGGGGTCTTTCAAGGTTTTCTTTCCATATCTCTTTAAGCGTGTTGCATGAGTACAATTGCATCCGTGACAATTTCTTTAAAAATATATTGAATAAATAAACAAACAAAAGGAAATTTAAAACATTTTGGTTGACGATTTTAATTGTATTTTAAAATTTTGGTACTTGAACATGACAAAGGCAACAGAAACGAGGGGAGCGGAGCAACCAACCAACCAACAACATCTTTTCAATCTAAAAGTCAAAAGTAATAAGATTTCATTGCTTTGCTTGGGTATTAAGAAAATATGGGGGGAGTAAATTGGGCACGTTTTAAATTAAGTTTGCAGCAATATGCATAAAAAAGGCAGCTCTTAAGGAAATATCTCGTAATTCCAAAAAGTCCAGCAACTATTTCCCATTTGATAGGAATCTATTTTATTTTTCTACACCTTTATACAATTAGAAATATTTGCTGGGCTTTCTAAAAGTTTCTAAGCCTACTACGCTTATTTTTCTTTTGTGATTTTCAAAAATATTATTATATATGAATTCTCAAATAGTTTTTGAAAGTCTGTGCATAAAATAAGAGGTTTGTCACTGTTCAAAATGTGTGGTTGAAGTCTACTGACGATTTGTTAAAGCAACAATGAAATGCATATAGACATCGCTTAATTACCAGCAAATAAATTTCGCTTATGATATAATTATGACAATATGTCGAATAATAAATTACTTGAATAAAAAATATATATTTAGTGTAATAAAAATAAATTCAGTAAAATGAGACTTTGACTCGTTTTTGGCGATTTTTTTTGGTTATTTGCGATTTTTTAGGTTTACGGATTTTTTCCGTTTTTGGCGATTGTTTGTTTGTTGTTTTTTTTTACAACACATATTTTTTTTGTTTCTGCGATTTGTTTCGGTTTTTGGAATGTTGTTCGGACTTCTGTTTTTTTTCGTTTAGGCATTTTTTTGGTTTCTGGCGATTTTTTTTTGTTCTTTTACAATTTATATTTTTAGTTTTAGCAATTTTTTGTTTTTGCGATTTTTTCGCTTTTTTTAAATTTTTTTTGGCGATATTTTTATTCAAGCGCTTCTCTTTTTTTTCCTTTAAGCGATTTTTTTTAAGTTTTTAGCGATTTTTCTTAGTCAATGCTTTTTAGTTTTGGCATTTATTTTTCGGTTTGTGGATTTTCGGTTTTTGGCGGATTTTTCTTGTTTTTTACAAATCATATTTTTCGTTTTAGCGATTTTTTTAAATTTGGCGTTTTTGGCGATTTTGTTTAGTTTTTTTGCGACCTTTTTATTTTTGGTGATTTTTTGGCATTTCACCGATTTATGTTATTTCTGGTGATATTCATCATTGAAGCGCATTTTTATTTTGGTGATTTTTCGCTTCTGCAATTTGTTAATTTTGTGATTTATTAGTTTTAGCGTTTTTGAAAATTTCAAGAGTTTGCTTTTTACGGTTTCCAAGGTACAGCATGTGGTAAAAATTATATTAACTGACAGAATACCCTTTAATTTTGACTTTCAGTGTTAATAGGTGTAATCTGGTGTTAATACGGTTCTACATTCCCAACTTTCAATGCAAAGTTAGAGTAAGCCACCCACATTTTGGTATTAAAAATAAAATATAAATATATTAATTAATTATAAAATAAAGCAATGAAATAATCAAATAATTTACGGTTACACTACTTTTGCGCTGATAGCGTCAATTAAGCAGTGATGTCATGTTCTATCGTACTTTTAATTATATTCCGAACTGTTTGTTACTATTTTTCAAAATTATATACACAATGCGTATTACACATGCATGTATGTATGTATTTTTGTACGTACATATGTATGTATGTGTGTAAAAAACAAATATTGATTTTTTCTTTTGTTTTTTAAAACCAAATTAGTTAGAGATACGAGTATGAAAACATTTTCTTCATTTGTAAGCATTTCTTGTAACAATTAGGGGAAAATGTTTGTTATTTTTATCTAAAAAAAAAATACATACATATATGCCAATGTAGGTAGATGTTCAAACAATGACAGCCGAAAATATATTTTTTTGTAATTTTAAAAACCAGAAGGTGTATTCTTAACAACAAAAGCAATTTTTAATTTAGGCTTTATCTTCCGAAATGTTTATTTTGTTGTCTTGTAAAGCAAAAAGTAACATCAAATTAAAAAAATTAATTAAGATAATATTATGAAAAAATATTTTTTTTAAATGTAGAAAAAAGTTTCGAAAAAAAATTAAAAAATTTTTAATATTTTTCACCTGTTTTTTTTTAGGAAATAATAAACAGCTCCTTCACTTGTCGTGTTTAATTTTGGTGTTTTGTTTTGTCCAAGAAAAATAAAACCACTAGCGTGTTTGTTATCTTCAAGTTGAATTTCTTGGCTTCAAGCTACGTACGGATCGTTAGTAGTATTATTGTTTCCTAAAAACAGCTTTTTGCTTTTTGCCAAGGCTTTTAGTAGGTGTTGCATTGGTAACGAATTCGTTTGCTATTTTTTTCTTTCTTCTATTTTAACTAGGCCTTTTCATGATTAGTTGACAGATTTTTTCAACTGCTTGTTTTTGCATGTTTTCAATTATTTAGAAAAAAAAATATCAGCAAAAGACTTTCAAAGGTACATGTTTTCTAAGAATTTTTAATGGCCAAAATAAGATATTGTAAGATATGTACTCATATGTATATTCTAGTTAAGAACTATATGAATATGCAATTTTAAGAAATTTATTAAGTGTAACAAAATAATTACACTAAGTCACAATGGAAAAATACTTTTGAAAAAGAAACGTAAATCACAGGCTTTTTTAGGATATAATTTCGTTATACATATTAAGAAATAATATGTTAAGCTCTAAATGGAAAGCTCTCGATAAAATAGCAGTTATACTGCTTCAAATGTTTTGTATTTATTGTTACCAGACCACTAACTAAAATAAGTTAAATTGTTGAGAAAAATATTTTAATTATTTTTATAATAAAATACCAGAGCATATATATTTAACATTAAGTCCATAGTGCCTGCGGTGCGAAAACTAACCGGCCTGACGTTTAGATGGTAACACTAGTTGCCAAAAAAATTAGTTAGTAGTGTGTTAAGTGCCATGGCGCCATATTGCTTAGTATTTTTTTCTACAGCCTTCATAAATTAACGATCTCTGTGAATTTTTTAAACATGTATAAAATTAGTTATGGAACTCCATGCTCTCATTTGAAAGTATCGGTCCAATGGGTATTGAAGCCCAGCTACCCAGAAAATTAAAAAAAAAATCAAATAATATTTTCACCAAGATGAGAGCTACCAGATAATTCTTAAAACCAATTACATATCGAAATTCGTAAAAATTTAATAGAATGAAAAAAACGCATTTTTTCTTAGTTAAAATAATGTACTTTTTATTCATCCAACAAAATGCAGACAATAAGAAATATTTAAATCAGTTTCAAACACATGTTTTAAAAAAATCCCTGTCATAATTTTTTCTGTGTAGATTCTACTATGGGGTAGTCTGAGACTTTGTTTAAAGGCTATAAAACTTTGGGTGACGGACAATAAAGTCGATATTTTGTCCCCTTTCGAAACAATGGATAAAACATTGTTCCACCACATCACAACTGAGCCAAAGCGGCTCTCTCAGCAGTGGAATAGAATAAGAAAATCTTACCCAAAGAAGGCATAGACTCTTCCATCTACTGGCAAGTTTATGGCTTCTATTTTTTGAGTTGCGCATGGAATAGTTCTTAGTGATTATCTTCAAAAACAACAACAACAGTCAATGACGAGTATAATGCTAAGTTATTGCAGCTATCCAGTGATGATATTGGGAAAAAAGGCAGCACTTGGCGAAAAAAGATTGTTGTTTTATCAGGACGATGGCCAAAATCACTTAATTAAGGAATGAATTGCTTCATCATGTACCTTATCCATAGTTATCTCATCGAAAGGATTTGCCATCAATGAAGAGAGTTAGATAGTTCTTAATATAAATAGGGCATCGAAGCTATTGAATATTACTGAAAAAAAGTGTTGTGGTTGTTATTGGTTAAGCACGTCTATATGCACTTCGGTTCTGCTTAATTTGGGCTTATCCAACAAAAATTCCAAATACCCTAAATTATTTTATATAAGAAAGTGTATTTATTTGACATTTGATATTGATATTTAAATTTGAGGTAAACTGCTTTGAAAGTTCTTTCAATTTATTCTTAATTCTTTGGAAGGTAAGCTGCGCCGAGATCTGATTGGCTGTTGTGCTCTCGTTAATGTGAAAACACAAAACTCTTTGGTAAAAGCTTGCATATGGCTTGGACGTAGCTGTATTTTGTTTTTTTTTTTGGTTAAATAAGGTCCAATGCACTTCGTTGGCTCAATTAAATTTTTAATTAATTTTTTTGAGCAGTTAAAAATTTTTTAATTAAACTTTTGGTCTATTAAATTTGAATTTAATTTAATTGTAATTGATTCTATCAAGTTTTTAATCATTATTTTTAATATATTTTTTCAATGGAAGGTATTAATTTAAGAAAAAGAATTGAGTGTAAATGGTCCTTCGAACCAGACTGTAAAGTCAGTACAATTTTGTAAAAAAATATTGCTTAATATTTTAAAATATTGAGTAGATGCTAATTTATGACAAATTATCTAAATTTGTATATAATAACCCAGCAAAAAAGGAACATAGAAATCATAAGTTACAGCACTGATGAACTCAGCTCCAAGTAGTTCTATTTCTGTTGAAACATCAATGAAGTTAGCACACTTAAAAAGTAGAAGAATTTTTGTTATAAACAACATCCTTGGAATATTAAATTCAGTAAATACCTGTAGTAATTGGTATGCAATAAAACTAGTTCCGATTTTTGGAAATAGTTCTGATTTTTGGAACTAGTTCCGATTTTTTTTGGTAGGAAAATATATAATATAATATATCGTTACCTTAATACATAAAGGCACTAACGCATTATTTTTTTTTTTTTTTTGAAATCGAGATTTAGCATTTTTCGATATATTAGATGTTCTTCTATTGCAATATAAAAAAACTCGATTTCCAACAATAATGAGTTGGGGCCTTTCTGTATTACGGTATGCATATTGTTTTTACTCCAGTTTGCTTTGCCTGTTACCAAGCCATGATACTTTTAGAAGTAACATTTAAATACTTTATAGTTATGCATGATAAAATGAACATTTATTTCTAGTTAAATAAAAAAATGCTTTAAAGAATTTGTCACGAAATGATCATGATATTAATACTCAATCGTAATGTATAAATAACAAAAAAGAACCAAAAGGCACCAACTGTGATCGAAGAAGAAAAATAAATAAAGGAACTTAAGAAAAAATATAATATACTATATTTTTTTTGTATTAGTTGATTTTCAAACAAGTGTCTAGGAAGAAAATTAGGATACCCTATGGCTAGTTAATATTCTAGCAAGAGGATATTAAATAATCAATAATATATATCAAGGTATATGAATTTAATAAATATAAAATATAAATATAAACTGCCTTATTCATAAAAAATATTTCAGGTTTATTAAGCGCTTATTTGACATATTTCTATGGGAAATTTGTCAAATAAACCTGTAATAAACCTAAAATATTTTTTATGAATTAGACCTAAAATAACTAAAATAGTAGTAAAAAATATTAAGTTAAGAAAATTATCATACCAACATTTCCTATTAAAAACAGGGCACAAAAGCTGCCCTCTCTCTGCATAGATTGACTATTGAAGAAATTTAATATGGCTGAAACTCTTAGAGCCAATTTCACCATCTTATATTTAAAAGTCGTTTTCCGATACAAAAATTAATGCAAATCGACACTTAAATATGAATTGATATTTAAATAGAGTTGGTAAAATTGGCCCTAATTACGCCTGAGTATTAATGCTAGAGGGAAAAGTTTAATTTAGCCAAATTTCACATTTCATAAAAGTCGATTATGTAATTTAACACTATGAGATAAACATTTAATTTTCTTTCTTTCCTTTCATAAATAAACTAAAACTAAGGTGCCAAATCAAAATGACCACAACTTTTATAGTAAACAACTGTAGCAACAAACACTACAACAATAAAGATATTTATTTCAATATACCACATGTGCGTGCTAATAGTTTAAAACATCAAAGTTCTCTAAAGAAAAATATCAAATAAGTAAGAAAACAAAAATACATTTCAAAGACTGTTTTTTTTTCTATTAAGAAAATAAAACCTGGCCTGGTTGAATGCTGAATGTTTCATTATAGCATGCCAGCCAGCAACCAGCACCAAACACCAACAACATGTTGCAAGGCTTTTATGGTTGTTACGTTGTTGTTTCCTTTAAGAATTCCCATATGATATTTATCATTACAAAACCCCAAAATGGAACTGTTTTTATTGAAAGTGTCGTTGTCTTTTGTTGCTCACTTAAGAATATTTTACTTTTGAAAAATACTGCAAAAAAAAAGGAAAACAAAATTCTATTTACAAGTACCAGAAAAAGGTGCTGGTTTAGCAAACCCGCAACAACATCAAACTAAAACAATTTCTTCTAACTTCATCATCATACACATCATTATGTACGCCAGTTTTATAAAATCCCCTCCTGATTATCATCATTTGATGCAACAACAGCAACAACAAAAGGGAAAAAATAAGTAAGAACCTCCATATCTCAAGGCATTGTCATTTATGTTTCGGTCTCACTATACATATTCGAACATGAAAAGAAATATAAACACGTAGGTGTTTTTCACAACATTTTCAATACGACTAATACGTATACGAATATGTACGAGTATAATAATGTGCCAACAAATGATATTTGTCACTCTTCTTCAGCTCTTACTCTATACCATTCTTTTCACCTTTTGCATTAACTTTGTTGTGGTCGTTTTATTTGCTGATTGTCTGTCCCCATGTGCATGCAGTTTTGCATTCTGCAGCTTAACTTTAAAGGACACAATGGCTGCATAGAATTGGTATTTACTCGTATGTATGGTTTTCTTACGTGCAAAAATGAAAAGGTTTTTCCTTATAGCTTTTCTTTCTATTTGTAATATTATTACTTTTTTATTTAATGTATGTTGTGGGCCTTACAGTGTAACGTACTTTAAATTAAGTTGATCAATCTGAATAACTTGCAACATTCATAGGAGGCCTTTTTTAAGAAGCTAAAGTTTTGAGCTCGAAGAATGTTTGTAGGTTGTTGTTGAAGCAACATCTTTATTTATTTTATTTTTGCTCAAGAAACTCATCAGTAGACGGCTATTAAATAAAGATGATTAAAAGTTTTGCAGTCGACGTCCATTATTTCCTATTGACTGCATATAAAAAAAAGTCTTGTGTATATTAAATGACACTCATTATATAAGCGTAAATTTAATAGAAACAAGCAGTGTTTAAAAAACTTAAGTCGAAGTAGCAAAAGCCGTAAAATTTTTACTTTTCGTTGCTTTAGCTTTTTCCAACTGTTTAAAATCAACCAATGCTTTTGCTTGTGAAAATCAATGACAGTCGCAGCCGAAGCAGAAGCAGAAGCAGCAAACGATTTTTGAACAATTGCCCAGTACTTTCAACAGTCGACGATTTCAACATTTTGAATTTGATTTGCTGTTGCTTTTGGTTAGTTTTGGTATTAAAACCATAAACAGTCTGTATGTTTTTGTAAGTACCAAACAGTCACAGTCGAAGAAGCAAAAGCTCTTACTTTTAGAAGCTTTCTGCAAGTTCAGTCAACTATTATGTGGTGTTTGTCATGTTTTTGTTGTTGTTTTTGCACATCAGATAAGAAGCAAAAACAAAAACCACTTTACTGCGATTGCTTAAAACTTCTAAAAGGAAGAGTTTTTGCTTCTTCGACTGTGAGTGTTTGCGACTTCAAAAATCATATAAACTGCTTCTGCTTTTACTTGCGATACTAACCAAAAGCAAAAGCAAATCAAATTTAAACTTTTCGAATCGTCGACTGCTGAAAGTACTGCGCAATTTGTCATAAATCGTTTGCAGAAGCAAAATCAAATGAAATGAAAATCATTACAGTTTTTTAAATACTGGAAGCAAACGTTTTATGTAGTCTTCAAATGGAGGTGCATTTTTGGCACCACCCTTCCTAAATTACCATTCAGCTTTCTGCTGATTGATTAGTGGCTGTTTAAAAGCATCAGCTGGCAAATTCCTTCCTAAAACCTTACGCCATATTTACGAAACAAAAAACCTCAATTAGTTAAAAACTTTGTTTTGCTGTAATCAAACACAAAATAACGCATGTAATGTAGTGTATTGAATATGTTTTCATGAAGTCCTTATTTTCAAGCAATGTTGTTTATATTTATATTTCTTATTTTTTTTTAGTATTATTTTAAATTTTAAGTTCAGAGCAACACTTTAGTTTCATAGAAATGATGCCATCATTTAAGAAACCATTCATTTCTTGATAGAGTTTAAATTCAGTTTTTTCTTCTTTACTTAAGAGCAGTATTTTTTTTTGTTGTTGTTCATTTCTATGATGTTTTTGTTGTCAAATAGTGCAACATATTATGCAAAATTTTGTTGGTGGTAAAATGATGATGCTGGAGTAATATGCCTGAAACTCAAGCGAACTACAGTCAGCCAACCAAACACCTTTAGCAATAATGATCTAATCTTGGAGTCTTTCTCCATTTGAACTCCAAAGTACACTAGACAGATGGACGGACGGACATGTTGTAAACTTTTAGACAAACTGGCAAAACGAAAAGAAAATATATTGAAAAAGTATTGAATTTTTATTGTATGATTACTTTTAAACAAAAAAAAAAACAAAAACAGACAACAGCAAAAGAGTGTAAACTTGAAAATTTATTTTGTTTGTTGGCTGTTGTTACTATTCATTGTTGTTGTTGTTATAGCTTTTGTTGTTATTTGTTATCATTGGTATTAAATGGAAAAAAATTTGCTTATTTGAATTTTCGTAGATTTTAAATGGCACTCACTTTTTTTTGCTTTTACCTTATGCTGTTTTTACGAATTTTATATTTGCTGACAATATAAATATAAACACATACACCAACGGCAATATTTGTATACAACCAAACCAACAGAAATACGTAGGGCTGATCGACACAAGGTTTTACAGGAAAGATAGCTCTATTACAAAAAACAAAGACTTTAAAATATTTATCTCTTCCAAAGAGTTAGTCTCAAAAAGTTATATTTAAAAAAGTACCTTTGAAAAAAAAGTAAATTTTAAATAAGTATATTTTAAAAATAAAACAAGTACCTTTTAGAAAAGTACGTTATAAAAAAAGTATGTTCTGAAAAAAATACCTTAAAAAATCGAACCTTTGAAAAGAGTACATTTTAAAAGAACCTTTCAAAAAACTACCTTTAAAAAAAGTACGTTTTAAAAAAGTACATTCTAAAAAAATACCTTTTAAAAAAGCATACATTTAAAAAAGTACCTTTTGAAATTTAAAAAAAAGTTAGCTTTTAAAAAAAAAGTACTTTAAAAAAAAAGTACCTTGTAAGAAAAAGTGCCTTTATAGCAAGTGTCTTAAAATAAGGACCTATCCAAAAAGTACCTTTTAAAAAAGTATCTTAAAAAAGTTCCTCTTACTAATGCATTGTAAAATTTTCCCAAAAAGTACCTTTTAAGAACAAAATACCTTTGAAATAGGTACCTTTCAAAAACGAACCTTACAAAAAAGTGTTTTTTTAAAAAGTACCTTTTGAAATAAAGGTCTGTCTTAAAAGTACCTTTTGAAAATACACATTTAAAAAAATAACTTTAAAAAAAAACTTCTTTTAAAAAAGTTCTTAAAAGTAGTACCTTATAAAAATAAGTAATTTTTATAAGAGTACGATTTAACAAAGTATATTTTATGGAAAAAAAAACGTTTAACGAGGTGTTGTTAAAACATTTCTTTTAAAAAGTTATTCTAAAAAATTCTTTACATTACTATAAAAACAGCTTTTGAATGCAAGTTTCGAAAATGTATATTTTGAAAGTTACCTTTTAAAAAATTTCAAGTAAATTATCATCTTTAATATAAGGATAACATCCTGACAGTTTGGTATTAAGTGCGTTTCTTTATTTGTGTCCCATTTTCTCTAGATAATCATCATATTTGAACCAATTAATTTTCCAACTTTTATGATTAAAGATATTCCTAATATTTATGTTTGCTGGGTTATATTTTTAAATGTATATAGAAAAATAAGAACGAATGTATTTTGCATTTAGATGAATTGCTTTGTCGATACCATCATTTGTTGATAGATGACCATTGAGGTGCAACATTTAAAGAACAAAACAAAATTGTTTATAAAGGAATTATATTGGACAACAGAAAAAATTTAGTTTTATTTTTCGAATGAAATAAAAATGAAAAATGAAATAAAATGGACAAATGCATATTTAATGGTCACACTATTTTTAGTTTTTATTTTCCACTTGCATCCAAATTAGCTGGAATTTTTTATTTTTAAACGAACGTTATTCCAAGCAGACGACTCCACTCCGGCTGTGGGAGAAGCTAAAATGTCAACTTGTTTGTGGTTGTGGTGGCTGTTTGCATGGTTAATTTTTCTGTTTGGACTTGATGATAACCTTTGAATGATTTGGTTTACATATTTCGAATGCATTGGAAAATTTTGAGATAAGTATATTGATTGAAGCGGTTTTTTTTTTTGAGGAATGAAATGATGAGAATTTCAGCAGTGTGCAATAAATGGAGACAGTGTAGGCAATTAGAAAGTTACAATTTCTGAATTTCTGCGATTTATTAAAAAGTCTAGGAAACAAATTCGTCTAGGTCTAGGTAAATTCGTCTTAGTTTTAAATGAGATCTCGTCTTAAATTAATTTTTTAACATCTGCCGCTCCACTCTCAGGAAAACAAAATGAAACACTTTAAGTGAAAGCAGTGTGATCTTCATATGCATACTTTAGACTAATATTTTTTTTTATTTCTCCAGGAATTAGCGTTGTTACTAATGTTCCGATTTTTCGATAATTTATTGAAACAAGACTATTGATATTTTCCACTTTATGTATGCTAGTGTGAAAAATGAGAGCAAGAGCAACACAGCATTTATACACAATACAAGGTCATAAACGAATATAAATATATACATTTTTATATACATAAATAATAACTAAAGTACCAGCAAAACCAAAGCACTTAAGAAATTAATTTTTAACAAGGACATCTGCTCTGAAGGAATACACGAACTGTATTTTTTTTTTTTTTTTTTAAGTAAAAACCAACAGCAGAAAATGTATTTAATAGTCGGTATCATGCACTAAAATAAAGATTTCATTTTTAAACTTTTTTTTACAGTTAAAGATAGAAAACTGAAAATTCATTCAATATTTAAGTGATGTCTTCATTTAACCCACTACATTTTGTATTACAAAAATTAAAAAAAAAAGAAAAAAAAAAAAGCGGAATTACGTTGCATGTTTTTGGGAAATATGACCCAAAATTATAACAGCAGAATTTTCTTTCAAGTCATAAATATTTTTGTAACAGAGACATTCTTGCCAGTGTAATTTGAAGCCTTGATTGTAGTGATTTTCGTTTTTCCCTTAACATGTTTGTTATAATTTTCTGTTCAGTGTTGGATTTATTTTTTGTTGCTTTTGCTTAAGTAACTTTTATTGATTATCTTGTCACAAGTCACATATTTGAACATGCAATTTGTTAAAAATAAAATTTATGAGCATACTATTTTTATTTAGTTTTAACTTTGGAAAATGTGGCACGAAATTATATGGGTATAGAGTTACTGTAATTATTTAAATTAGTTGGGGAGAAATCTGGAAAGGTCTGCTTAGAGAAATTACAAAAATTTAAAGATAAGCGGATGTGCATGTTTTAACTTTTGTGTATGGATTTTATTAATATGAATTGCAGAGGAGGGAGCTAGGAAATAAAAATTTAACTAAATGTTATAAATTTGTAAGAATATTTTATAAAGTGTAGAAAAATTTAGCAAAAACAAAAAATTAAATCAATTGAGACAAACAATTCAGGGCCACAGCGTTGAATAAAATGGTCCTATGCCTGTGTTCTGTAACTTGTGAAAAGTTTTCGCATCGAGAAAAATGAAACAATTATATTGGTTGCCATGTTTGCCACAGGCTGGTTCATATAAAGACAGAAATAAACTATCATAAGTAAGTACAGTTTAGCAAATCATCATGAATAGATTGACACTTGGATAAAGCTACCAAATTATCGAAATTTGAAAATCACTCATCCATTCGCGCAGACTTCGTCATTTTAATGGCACGCATAGTCATCCATCTGAGCAAACTATCCATCAAATTGTGGATAGATTTCATAACAAATGCTCTCTAAATGATGTAATAACACCAACTCATCTAAGGATTGTGCGTAGTAAAGAGAATATTGTCTCGCTGTAATTGAAGGTGTGGGAAAAGATGCCAATTTATCAATTCGTTAATTTGGTAACAAATATTACACCCAGCGATTATTAAAGATTTTTCCACATGCTTTATCCTTTAGGCCAATCTTAAATCAGAAACAAAAAATTCTCAAGTGGGACATAGCGAACAAACATCATGTGTTATGGAAGCGAGTTTCGAAAGAGGAGACCACACAATTTCTACTTTGAATTTTTTTGGTACAATCACCAAGAATGGTACTTGTCACTCATTTACTTCAAACAAATTTAGTAAAATGCAAAACGAAGGGCTGTTCCGTATAGCGCTTGTTTCTTTTTTTTTGGATTCTCTTTGCGATTTTGGCAATTTTTCGAGTTTTTGCGATTTCCTTAGCATTTAGTTTTGGTGTCGTTTTTTGGCGATTTTTTCGGTTTTTTACTATACATATTTTTAGATTTAGCGACTTTTTTATTTTGGTACTCTATTTAAATTTGGCGATTTTTTTAGTATTGACGCTTTTTTAGTTTTTGGCGTTTTTTTAATTTCGGCAATTTTTTTTATTTATTTGAGATTTTTTTTACTTAATTTACAATACATATTTTTAGTTGCAGCGATTTTTTATTTTAGACGTTATTTCGGTTTTTGAAAATTTTTTTTAGTTTTTGGCAATTTTTTTTAGTTTTTGGCGATTTTTTGCATATTCGTTATTTTTTTATTTTTGGGGATATTTTTCACTTCAGTGTGCTTTCGCGCTTCATATCGTTTTAGTGACGATTTCAGTTTTTGACAATTTTTTTTCAGTTTTTGGTGCTTTTTTAGTTTTTGGGCTTTTTTTTTGGCAATATTTTCGGTTTTTTGCAATTTTTTTCCTTTTTAGTTTTAGCGACTTTTTAGTTTTGACGCCCATTTCGTTTTGGCGATTTTTTTAGTTTTTGTCGACTTTTTTACTTTTGGTATTTTTTTTTTTTTTGCATTTTATTTGTTTTTTTATTTTTAGCGATACATTTTATTTAAGCGATTTTTTAATTTTGGCAATTTTTTGTTTAGCCATTTAAAAAAAAAGTGATTTTTTGGTTTTGGAGTTTTTGAACTTTTCTAGAGTTTGCCTCTTACGGTTTCCAACATACAGCAGGCTCTCAAAATAAAATAGTCAAAACCACATTAACTGATAGAATATCCTTTAATTTTGATTTTTTAAATTTTAGTCTGCATAAAAATACTCTAATTTTCAAAATTTCAAGTGTCTATGAATAATGGTCTGTATATTATTGCATGAGGTTTTCAAAATGTTTCCCTTTACAGCACCCTTTAATTTGCAACTGTCTTATATTTGTTGTTGTAGCGGCCAAAGTTTTACCTTTTCCGTGAAAATTTTCTGGTCCTTGGCTTTTACGGTTCTCGAGAAAACAGTCTGGGACAGGCAGACATATAGACAGACGGACGGACATCGCAATGAAAACAATAGGGTGCATTTTCACATTTGGTATACGGAACCCTCAAAAGTGAGTTATAAAAAAATTTAGTTTTATAACTAAAAAAAGCAAATTGGGTGTATAATATTTTTTGTTTAAATGGCTTGTACTATTATATTTTTTATACCTTCATTGTTCATTGAAAACTTTAAACTTGATTTGTGTTTATTTTATTAAATTTTTGTATTGAAATGAGTGATTGTATTCCCATTATATTTAAAATTGTTAAAAGTGTAGCGTTAAAATAACCAGACTTCCCCTCTCAACTTCCATTGAATTTAAAAGTTGTAATAAGAAGAGTGAATTTTTTTTTATATGAGTTTTCCTCTTTAGTGTTTTATTTATATTATCGACTTTCTTTCTCAAAGAAATAAATTAATTGTGTTACACCAGCAAACTAGAAGAAAATATTTTTCAGCAGTTTCTTTTTTTTTTCTCTTGGCCCCCCTGGGGTGGAACGATGTAATTATTTTACAATAATCAATTTTTTTCAACACAAATTTAATGCCAATTTTAAATGCAGTAAAATTGTAGATAAAAAGGCAGCTCATTTACTTCAAACTCATTTCAAATCAATGGCCTGAAATTATTTGACCTGAACTATTTATTATTAATTGGTTTTTAAATAATTTTCAATTTCCTTTCGAACACTTGCAACAAAAGAAACTCAGTGCAACTAATTGCATATGATTTCAACACATGGTAAAATTTTTCTTTCTAAAGAATTCAAAGCTTTTTTTTGATTTAAACAAGTGATGGCCCTGGATTCTATGAATCATGTGTGAAAAAGTTTCAATTCATTAAGCCAGCATGAGTAGAAATTTATCATTATTCCACTTCTGAATTAGCGGAAGATCTTTAGAAATGTTTTTGATAAATTTTGAGGTATGACGATATGGTCAGCGTAACTTTTGGTTGTCATGCTTAATTTCTATTTCTTTAAGGAGAATGTGCGTGAACGTGAGAGCAAGTCACGTACGATCTGACCTGTAGCTTAAGTCAAGACAAAACAGAATATAGTCACCCATAAGAAGGTACCCCTACTAAATGTATCGAGCTTAAAGGAGACTATACCAGCAAGCAATTTACTTACTGGTCTTTACATAAAAAAATGGTTTTAAATAGTGATACAAATAATAATTTATTTTATGCATTACGACAAAGTTATTAAATTTACATAGAATATTTTAGTATTATATAATATTATTAGATTCCAAAGAGATGTTGTGAATAAATATGCTTTCTTGACGAAAACAATCACGGATTTATAAAACTTCACTTATGCTTTCCCAAATACGGGTATTTAGAGAAGAAAACTGAGCATAAGTGTCAATAAGTTATTTTTCACTTCTCGGTACAAAAAGGAAAACAAAATTTTCTCACTATATCATCCCCAGTTTAAACATCGGACATTTTAATGGAGAATACGTTGGCATCAAACAGTCTGGTTAATTTTTTCCAACAGTTAAGAAGGAAGAGAATAATGAACATAAAGTGAAAAAATAATTAATTATATATATATTTTTATTAAAGCAACGTTTTTTGTAATGCCGGCTAAATGAAATGTGTGTGTTTGATTTTTTTTTCTTTTCATTTATTTCTTCTCTAAGTTTGGCTCACTTCAGTGGTAATTTGTGTACTTTGTTGCTACCAAAAACTAAGAAACTTATAAAGACAGTTTCGCCATCTCAAATCGAAACTTAGCGTGAGCTTAAGATTCAAACATACATACATAAGTATATGTTGTACAGACATACATATATAAATATTAATGTGAGAGATTTTTCTCTTTGTTTTGCTTCATAAAAGATGTTATTGCTGCCAATAACATAATTCGTAACACCAGGCAGCAAATACAAAAGAAAAGGAACAAAAAATAAAACCATTAATAAAAATAAAACAAAACAAAAAATTATATGTATAACAATAAATTTTATAAAAAAAAAATTAAATTATAAAATTTACCAGCATAATAATTAACACTGCGCAGCACATAATGAGCAATTTAAGAAAGAGCAATTCTTTGTGTTTTGTCTAAACCCTTTGACTTAAAGTCATTTTTCATGTTTTTGCTAAAATGTTTTACTACACACAGCTTAAACAGCTTATTTTTGGGTTATTGATGGTGTTTTAAATCAAATATGGGTCAATTTTTTTTGCCACTTTCTGTGCTAATCTAATGCTTTATATACATAAAAGTTTAAGTGTTCCTAAATGAGATAGTTTCATTTGATTAACTAGCGAAAGTAAATAATATAATAAGTGAACACACAGTCAATGAATCATGATATCGTGCCATAACCGCCAAAAAAGCTTAAGCGACATAATTATCGAACTTGATTTTTTTAACCCAAATCGATTATTTGCCAACGTAAATAATTGATTTTTGTCAAAAAACGCGGTCGAAAAATGTTTCAGCTACGTTTTTTTTTGGATGTTATAGCTCGATATGTATCATAAGAAAACTTGAATTAGACATTTTAGAATGTTTAGTTTAAGTTGCAAAAAGTAGTTAGTATGTACGTAAATTTTAATTACAGAGTTTAAATCAGTGTTTAAAAAACTGTTATGATTTTCATTTCATTTGATTTTGCTTCTGCTTTCGCTTTTAAAAAATTCAACAATTTCAGTCAAAGCAAAATCACAAAACGATTTATGACCAATTGCGCAGTACTTTCAGCAGTCGACGATTTGAAAAGTTTAAATTTGATTTGATTTTGCTATTGGTTAGAATCGCAAGTAAAAGCAGAAGCAGTCTATATGCTTTTGGAAGTCGCAAACAGTCACAGTCGAAGAAGCAAAAACTCTTGCTAATGGTTAAAAATGTTTCTTTATTAATTTTACTTTAGTAATAATATTAACCAAATATTTGAGATATAAAAATGACTAATAATTTCTGCTTATAATGACACATCTACAAAGACATGTCAATTAAAAAGAAATACAAAAATACCTCAATAACTGTCAGCAAATCAAATATATCGCTCATTAACTTAAAAGACGTCATAATTTAAAAAAAACTAGTTCGCCAGAAAACAAGTTTAAAGTTTGCAATTTACACACGACGCAATGGAGAAAGAAAATTTAATTTTTCTCTTAAGAGCTGAGTAAACAAGATATTTGCATGAAATCTTTACACAATACAAATACCGATATGAGATTTAATTCTGCATCATTAACTCAAAAAATCAATTTTTTGAGTTATGACGTTCTTTGAGTAAATGAGCGAGATGTATCTTTTGCACAGTCGAGATCTAATCAACTTAAAGTTAATTATAATTATTCCAAGCCTTAAGCAAATACGAGCTAAACATTTTGTACCCTTCGGACACATACACACAGCTACACACAGGCATCGACATGCAAATGCATATTTTGTGGCTCGTTAATCTCTTGTTTTACAAGGTTCCTTTAAACGTCGTTGATGTGTTGTAGTACTATTGTTGTTTTTGCTTTTGTAAACAACCGATATGGCTTAAATATGTTGGTGACATTAACACCCATGTACGAAAATGTTTTCCCCGTATTATATGGACATTATTAAAGACTCTTTATGTTTGTTGCTTATTGTTGTAATGGGTGTCAAAGTCTCCACAGAAGACAAAACAGAACAACTTAAAAGAACAACACACACACACACACATTCATCCACATATTAGTAGCAAAAAAGTGTTAAGAAGAATATCAGTTACCGGGTGATCTTTAGCCATTTTAAAACCGTTAAAGGTTGATTTACACGTGTATTGGAGTATTTGTTACAATTTTTCTATAGACTGATGATAGTTCTTTTTTTGCGTTTGCGGTTTCATTTACCTTTTGGCCATGATGTCGTGGACTTTTAGGCCTATTTTTCATGCTTGCAAATTTTACGCTGTTATGTTTAGGTTTGTGAGTGTGTGTGTGTGTGTGTGTGTCTGTAAATGCCATTGTTTCGTCTTCTATTAGGCCGGGAAAATTCATTAGTTACAAGTTAACGGGTTACAAAAAAGTCATTTAACATGTTTTGAAGTAACAATAACAACAACAGCAGCAACAACAATAGCAACTATAGCAGCCAGGCAATACATTTTATAGTTTCTTTTTAAGTTTTCCATGTTAATTTTTGTTGTTGTACATTGTTGATCGCTTTTGTTGCAATTGTTGCTGGTACTGCAATTGATGTGGTTGTGTTTGTCGTTAGCAGTACTTGTGCTTTTCGTTAACTGACACTTGACAGGCTTGCATGTTTTGTTACAATTTTAGGTTCTTGGCGACCAAAAATAGCAGATAATAATGTCACCTGGCAATTGGTGGTGGCCCCAAAAAAAAATATACAGACATACGAGTACATATGTATATAAATAAATGGTATAGAAAAGTTGTTAATGTTTTAACAAAAAGCAATTATAATATATTCCCAGAGAATGACAACAAAACAAAAACATTCAAACTAATTTTTACAACAAAAAAGTGTAATCGAAAGAATATTGAAATAACTGCCGTCGTTGGCGGGTGAAGTTATTTTAAAAATAATTAAATTCAGTTTTTTCACATTAGCACTTTGTTAAAAATATTTTGGAAAAATATTAGTTAACAGTTATTTTAACTTTAAAATAAGTATCAACAAAGAAATTCAAGACTCAAATTCAAGAATCAAATAGTGGGTAATGATTCTGTAATTAAATTTTTTTACATAGAGAATTTTTCAACGCTTAGAATGGCGTATTACATAATGAGGCCCATAATGTCACAAATAATAACAGCTTGATAAAGTTTATAATTTGATATTTTGCAAATTAAATGTATTAGTTCGATTTTGTGGAAGGATATTTAAAATAAAATAAATAAAAGTGAACACACAGTTTCCCAATTTACCTGTGAAGGAAGTAAATTTTTGAAAATTGACTTGCAAGTTTCAAACAACAATAATGTTGATATAAATTTAGGAAATCTAACCGAAGTATGTTTGAGACAATCTTACTCTAGCTTTTTATGAAAAATTCTTTTGTAACATATCAGTTTTTTTTAGATTTAGTATAACCAAAAAGGTTTGAGTTAAAAAACACTGCGTCGTAGCTCTGCAGGGTGATTTGAAAATCGATCTTTCTAAAAGTTCATGGCATTTTCTAGAACTTGCATCATTAGGGAATTTGATTAGAGATTTTCAGCATGCAAATTTCAGTGTCTTCTATAACCTTTTTAAAATTTTATATTATTCCATATTAATACATTTTGTCTATGACGTAGTCCGTGATAAATTCCAAATAAAAAAATTGCTTTGTAAATTTAATAAGAAAAAATCAATAGCATGTTAACTCACTGTACTAAGATAATTAATTTATGAAAAAAGAATGCTATCATACAGCCGTTAAAATACTACCTTCGTTATTAAAAATTATATTTTTTGCTTTAAATTCTGTGCAAAAATAATTTCACTTAAATCACTCCTTTACCACACCATTCAGCACTAATTATTGAAAAGTTCTTTTTGTGTTTTTTGTTTGTTCCTGTTTCCCTGTTTAAACAACAATTTGCGTAGATTATTGTTAATATAGTTCACTAGCCATGACATGTTGTTATTTCTTTTTTCGCTCGTGCTCTTAATCCCTGCTTCTACCATTAACGTCAACATCATCATCTTCTGTATTTCCAGCAAATAGTGATGGGTAGAGCAGAAAGGTACTTACGCATAATATGTAATATTTTTCTGTTCAAACACGAAATGGCAAAGGAAAATTAGCTTTCCGAACTTAAAGTTAAAAACTTTTTTGCTGTAGCTTTAGTATTTTCTTATATTCTTTGATTTACAAAATTTTTTTCGAGCTCAAAATTTCTTTTAGCAGATATCAACAGATTTTAAAGATATGTTTAATTTTTTTTAAAGAACAATGACAGAAAATCAAAAATTTTTCGTATATACGCTCAATAAAATTGTGCAATATTTCGTATTAAGTAAACGTAGTGGTGGATTCACTAATGACTCTAAATATGATATAAATATGTACACTAGTGTGTGTTTTGTTTTTTATATTTTCATGGGTGCTCAAGCATAATTTAACAGCTTATGAGGTCACATATTTTAAAAATTGTTTTCAGATTTTTCGGAAAAGGTTTTAAGGTCGCACTAGTTGTATTTTTGTCAGAAATCGAGTTTGTTTGTGATTTCATCATAACTCAGAATTGGGACGAGCAAATTAAAAAATTATTGTTTTAAATTATTAACTGGCAGTTTATAGAAGACATGTAAAAATTCTCGTCTATCTATTTATATTGAAAACAAAAACAAATTTGAGTGATTCGTTTTTGTTTTCAATGTAAATAGACAGACGAGAATTTTTACTTATCTTGTATAAACTGGCACTAAGAATTGATTGGCCTTTCAAAATACATCATTAGTTTTTGTAATTGTTATAAAAAACTTAAAAATTAGAAAATTTTATTTACAAAATTTATGGAAAAATTGCTAAAAAATGTTAATTTATGCTACATAAATGAGCAAATTTATTGTCAGAACTTATAATTTTTTACACAAAATTAAAACTTAAAAATTTTTTTTAAACAAGTGAAGAAAATCGTAGTTTTTCATAAAGTTCTGAATAAGACACACAAAACAGCCGGAAAAGATGATTTTTCGAAAAAATTTAACTTGTGCGATTTTGAAACCTTTTCTGAAAAATCTAAGAAAAATCTCAAAAATACTTGACCCTTTAAGCTTTAAAATTATACTGGAGCACCAAAAGAAAGATTTTTTCGACAAGCTAATATTTATCACAAAGATCAATTCTTTTCAATAGCAAAAATCATTTTATACGATTTTTTCCAATTTCCTGTGATAAACATTTTTTTAAAACCGAAAACCGACTTCGCCTGCTGGTCAAACAATTTCTCAAGAACCTATCATAGATAACAGAAATGGAAGTCAGAATCTGCGTATAATTTTTCCACTCAAATAGCTCATCTGCTCATAATTTCTATTTCTCTGCCATTAACCTTCCTCTTCTCTCACTCCCCACTATCTAACTTTTGTACATAAAGACCTAAACCTAACTTTCTCTCTTTTGCTACTTCCTATATTTTCATCTCTCATTCATGGGTATTGCAAAGGGAGTATGGTCCCTTGGACCCAAGTAGGCTGGAATCCTTTCTTCCCTATACGAGCAACCTACTTAACTAATTTAATCTCACTTCAGCAAATAAAAATTTTCGCTAATTAAAGTAGAGTCTGGCCAAAAACTTACCCACTGCACCATCTCTATTAGCAACATTTAATAAGCCTGTTAAGTAAATGCATGCATGCATGTACTCGTATGAACGTTGTCATCCTGTTTTCAAATAACAGCAACAGGAATGATCAACTGAAATAACAACAGCAACAGCAATAATAAGTTTATTTGCAAAATTTTTCTCAATGGTTTAACTTGTGCCGGCATTAAATACCGTATTTAATGATAAATGTTGCTGCCATATTATGACTTGTCATAAATTTGCCTTTATATCCATTACTCATTTGTCAATATTTTTCGCTTTAGTTGAACTTATAGCTCAGACATTTGCACGCATCTATGTACACAAGTGTGTTTTAGAATTTTTGAGGGAGTAAAAAAATATCAAGGCCTTCCGAAGGCAGAAACATGTTGAAAGTATAAATTCGTTCGAAAATTTATATTGACAGTAATAATGCGTTCACATTTCAGCAAAATTTTAATTCTTATGAGATTTCGGGGAAAATCTAGTAGATATCCCATATAAAACAAAATCTACTTCGTCACTTGATTTTGTCTAAATCTACATAAAAAGGTGTGTGACTTGGCTATATGGCTGTTGTTGTTTTGGAATATTTTCAGTTAATGGGTTTTGTTTTAGATAAAAAAAATTTTGAAATGTCAGAAAAATTGATGTAAACGGTATAGATTTTTATAAAGATTTTAATTGAAATCCGCTAAATTTTTTTGCATTTATAAATGCCTTATGCAAAATTTTTTTTATTTTTTTATTTTCAAGGTAAATTTTCGTACAAATATATTCTTTCTATATCGTTGAAAGGATATTGAGTGAAAATTTACTCCATTGAATTATCATAAATTTTGGATCTACGTTAAAGTTTAAGGGGCAAAGATTGGAGAAGCTGCAATGGGATTTTTTACTCTAAACTCATTAAAATTTATCAGCACACTTGTTCTATTTTTTGTGTTGTCACTCGGTTTATTTTAACGAAAATCCCAAACTTTATTTCGAGGTCCGTGTAAATGATGCGAAAGCCCAAAGATTTTCTGATAGCTAAGGTTGCCGCGATATATATCCTGTGAATGAATATGTCAGAGTAGCTTCCGTTTTTGCAAAATCTCTGTAAAGCTTTCTAAAGGGCCTTCTCAGTCCCTTCTTTCGTCACTTTTTAAAACAACATGCAATCATGAAACATACACATGCAAGTATGTCTTTTTCATATTTCAAGTTCTTAAAGATAAGCTGCACTTTAACGCATCCATGCTTGAGTGATGTGTTTTAAGTAGACGACAACGGCAACGACACAAGTAAGCAAATAAACAAACAACATCAGCAACAACGACAACATTAGCAACATTTTACGTCCATTATTATAAGTGAAAGAACGTGAACGTGAAACGAGGATGCCTGCCTGCCCGTACATTATGCAGGAAACATCTGAACATTGAATAAACAACTTGTTATTTTCTTTTCTTTTCCTCCAAATGTGAGAAGAAAAAAGAAACACGCACACACACGAGAACCTGCGGACAAGTCATCTAAATATGTCATATTCATATACAGAAACATCATTTGTATTCCACAATATAAATGGAACTTAAACTCAAACAAAATTTCATATCGTACAAACTTTGAAGAAACATTGATAAATGCATTTTAGAAATAAGAAAAGAAAAACAGATATTCCTACAATATTTCATGCATTATGAAATAATTGTTATAAGTCTCGGTATTGGTGACATGATGTTGGTTCAAGTGTTTTTTTTTAGTTTCAGAAAAAAAAAATTCTTTCCTAAATGGGGTTAATTTAACACAGTTTGTTGTGAAATTTATTTGCTTGTTACTCGAGAAGAAATCTGTTGTTACAGTTTTTTAATTTGTAAAGAATTTGTAAAGAATAATTTGTGTATTTCTTTTCAGCTCGTAGACGTAAACTAATTTGTCAAATGTGTTGATTAAAGTTCCGAATGTGTTTATTTAGTGTTGAACGTGTCTCAAGGAGAATTATGATATTGAAAAGGTGTTAATTGTTTCATGTAGCCAGGTTTTGAAACTTTATAGCTTCATTATCAATTATTTGATTTCAAAATAAATCAAACTTTAGGCAACTATAGTTCTTCGAAAGGGTCATAAAATAATAGTTCTATTTTATGGGGAATAATTTGAAAGAGAAATAGATTTTTTTATAAATATTTCAGAAATGGAAAAGACTTGAAGTATGATAAGGCTCATTTAGCCGACTGTAACGCAATGTAAATGTAATGTAGGAAACAGCTGATCGATATTTTTATATGAAAAGTAGGTTACGTTACATTACATCTCTATAACCATTTTCATTATTTTTCACATAACAAAATCGATCAGCTGTTTCCTACCGTTGCAGTTACATTACATTACAGTCGGCTAACTGAGCCTTAAGCAAATGTCTCCCAAAAAGTAGTAGCCACTCTCCTTATTCTGTAAGTCGCTAAAGCTAAAGCTAAATTCGATCGCTGAAGTGCTGAATAAATACAAAATTAGAAATGATGAATGAAACAGTTATTGTAATCACTCAGTGACACAGTGCTATCATTTTTGGCTCATTATATTGCATTTCACCACCACTACGAATTTTCGAACATAATAAAATTGCGTGTTATTAATCAGTAATGCATATACTCGTATATTTTGATTTGTGAGTGATAAAATAAAATTCCACCAAATTTCGACCATAACTTCGAATTTTCGAACATAAGAAAATCACGCCTTATTAGTCAGTCATTACAAAATACTTTGATTTGCTAGTCAGAAAATGTAATTATGTATATTCGAATATAATTTCGAATTTTCGAACATAAGAAAATCGCGCTTTATTAGTCAGTCATTACAAAATACTTTGATTTGCTAGTCAGAAAATTTAATTATGTATATTCGAATATAATTTCGAATTTTCGAACATAAGAAAATCGCGCTTTATTAGTCAGTCATTACAATGTGCTTTGATTTGCTAGTCAGAAAATTTAATTACATTCGAATATAACTTCGAATTTTCGAACATAACAAAATCATGCGCCATTGTGTTGATATTGTTTATATAAACTCTTTTCTTGTAATATTTCACATGTTTATGTTAAAAATTCTGAAAAAATAAATTAATTAAACCTAGCTATCTGCAGATGTGTTAAAGAAAATTCTTAAAAATTGCTGTTTTCCAAAGGGGTTAAGTAAAGCAAAGAAATTCCCAAAACAATCAGTAAATAACAAATAAGTAAATTAAAAAAAAATCGCTAACATATCAAACATGAAAAGAATGGAGAAAAAAAAAATTAAGAAAAAAACTGTAAAACAATTCAAACAAAATAAGAAAAATAAAAAAAGAGTGAAAAATGGTGCACGGCAAACAATGATGCAAGTGTTTCTTAATATTTGGAAGAAAAAAAAATGCATCGTGCTAACCTGATTTGCTTGTGCATATGCATATGTGTGTGTGTGTGTGCGTTTTCTAACATACATGTATTGGCCTGTGAGTCAGTCCGTTTTTCTGCCTGTCCTAGCGTCTATCCTCAATCAAGCATCTAACTTGTGTAAAATGCTAAACACGCATATTGATACAAAAAAAATATATATAAGAATGTTATAGTGGGCTCAATATGTACGTATGCATGCGAATATGCATGTGAAGAAAAAAAAATATTATAATTACACTTTTGAATTGCTCTTATAGATAAAAAAAAACTTAATTAGGCTGAGAAAAAATGAGAGAGTTTTCTTTCAAGAAAAATATTTCTTCGTTCCACTGTGCTTACTGACTAAGTGAATGCCAGCAAACTATACAACACTGCAAATAAATTATTATAATTGCGTTTTTGAATTGATTTTATAGATAAAAAAAAAAAACTTAATTAGTCTGAGAAAAAATCAGAGAGTTTTCCTTCAAGAAAAATAGTTCTTCGTTCCACTGTGCTTACTGACTGAGTGAATGCCAGCAAACTATACAACACTGCAAATAAAACATGCATGTTATGTTATATTTATTTCTTTTTCTTAACTCTTTTTTTTTAAATAGAGTGTCAGTAGGTTGACTGTGTGACTGGTTGCTTATTTGGTTGATTTGTTGTTGCAATGAAATGAAATAAAAAAATGCAACAAAACAAATCTAACATACAACACAGTTTTTTTTGTAGGTCTAGAAAACATTTGTATACAAAAAAAAACTCTACGTGCATATTTAACAAACAGCTAAGACAGACGGAAGGATAGACGGACGGATAGACAAAATTTTGTATCTAAGTGTGAATAAAATGAACTCTCAAATAAAGGCGGCTTAAATCTTAAGATGTTGTGTTCCTTATTTCCTTTATTTTTTCAGTTAAGTGTATAATCACTTAAGCACACAAGCAATTCGTTCATAGTTTTGAAACGAATATTCCAACAAGTTTATAAACATACTTTTTTTGGTGTGGAAATTGGAGTAGGTCTGTGTTATTTCCAATTTACCAAAAAAAAAATCAACTTATTAAAGGCGTCGCTTTAGGTTTCTCAAAGCATTTATTTCAATTCTTTTGTTCCAGCGGAACTCTAATTAACAACAATTTAACACAAACACACGCATGCACACACTCCAATTTGTTGGAAAATTTACTTTCAAAATCACGCATTTTCATTGCAAGAAATCTATATTAAGTGTTCAACATAAATTATGTATGCCTTGCATATGAATTTCTTAAACAATCAAACAAAAGTTATAAGTGGAGGTTTAAATTTTTTTCTCCTATAATTTAAATAAATTATAACAAGCGTACAATTGCAGTTTGTTGGTTGATTTAATTTACATATGAAGCACTGACAGGATATGGAGTATCCATTTAGAAAGTTTGTTAATTATTTAAAGTGTCTTTAAGTGCTGGCACTGCATTCATTTATATAAACATTAAAATATTGTAGTTCCGGTTGAATTTTAGTTTTTTTTTATAATAAAGTTGTTCAAATGATATGGATATTGGTTCATTTGAATGTCTGTCTACCTTTGTAAGCCGCACTTAAATTTATTTGTTTACACTAATTCTAACCCTTGAACAGAGCCCTTGAACAGAGTAAATGAAAATTATTTTAAATTTATTTGAAATTTATGTAAACCTCAATACATAACATGCTTTGCTTAGTCCTAGTTTACACTATGCAAGTCTTATTGCTAAGCTGATTAGTTTGAGGGGGAGAAAGACGAGGGGAACAGAAACGTTTCTTTCCCCTTCGTCTCTCTCTCCTAACAAAATAATCAGCTTAGCAATAAGACTTGCATAGTGTAAACTAGGATTTATATAATATTTATGTTTTTCTAAGACTTATACATAACTCTTATACAAAAATCATTTTACCACACACAAAGCCGTTTTATTCTAAACCTATAATTTCATAAAATGAATTCACACGCTTATATCTTTAGCCGGTCTGCAGTCAATTAGAATCAGTGAAGCGTTTTCATTGTGATGGTAATCTTTGCTGTCATAAATATTGTTCCCAAACCTCCAGCTTACGATTATATCAGTTTATCTTTTAAATCAAAAACTTAAGCGCTAATGTCTCATTTATTTCTGATTTTTTTTCATACTAATAATTAATATTTGTTTTCTTTCTCTTCTTGACATCTTATCATTCATATACGGCTGTTCGTTCACTTGTTCCTTTTGACCACTTCGCTTTTTGTTGTTGTTTTCTTCTTCTGCCGCAGCCACTTATTACTGGCCCTGCGTGCCAATGAATGGACTGATTGGTGTACGCTTGAATGCCATTTTTGTTTCTTTTGCTGCTTTTGGGTGATTATTTAACAGCATCCATTAGCTTGATTTTGAAAATTGTGATCATTAATTATGTTTTGTGTCCTGTGTTAAGTGCAAATTTCTCATGTGTAAATGGATTGACCAGAACAATCTTTCACAAAAGGGATGCATAAGAGATCTTTTCATTGTTTGATGGGCCAAGTGATATTAAAGGAAATAAAGAAATAAACTACATGTATAATTTTTCATAAAAGATGATTTAATTCATACATTATAAATTAACAATAATTTATCAAATGAACAGCACAACGCTGTATTTTATTTATTTTATCTCTTAAAAAAAAAAAATATACAAAAGAATAGGATTACACGGTGAAGAGTTAAAAAAAAGAACAAAAGTAAGTAAAATGTAAGCAAGTTGTTTTTATATATGTACATACATACTAGTAAATATATTTTTTTATTATTTTTGA
The DNA here is from genome assembly GCA_936439885.1 of Nowickia ferox. Taxonomy (NCBI): domain Eukaryota; kingdom Metazoa; phylum Arthropoda; class Insecta; order Diptera; family Tachinidae; genus Nowickia; species Nowickia ferox. The sequence goes on along the minus strand of OW387027.1, from coordinate 7,223,651 downwards.
GATTTATGGAATATGAAAAATAATACAGTATGTTCATCTTATTGGATAACTGATTTCACTTAGAAGGAACTTTTTGAAGATTTTTTTTTTGCAACAGTATATCTATTGAAAACTGAAGTCGAAGTGGACTAGTAAGGCTAAGCGCACAACATGGATTGGGCCAATATTGACTGACCATCTTTTTAACCGCACCTAACCTAACCTAAAGTTAATACAATTATGATATCAACAATTTAATAACTTCAGTAAAGTGCGATATTGACATATGACATTTTAATGCCATTCGAAAGAGAAAGAGACGCGTCATCGACTTGCTTAAATATTTCTTTTAATTTGAAGCTCTATATGTCGAAGAAACTTAATTTATTAGGCTAATTTCTTAAGCTTTGTATAGAAACCGTTAACAGTATTTTGTCTCTCATGGAAAATTTGCTGGAAGTGAGTTAGCAGGTTTACACTCTAAGCCGACGATATGTAATACACACTATACGAACTTTAGCCTAAATAATCGAATATCTTACCGGGGGGTCTACTGTGTCATTCGAAACGAAAGAAAAAGATTTCGAATTTTTATGTCCTTCTGATGTAAACATCTTTTTTAAAATTTTAAATAGCTGCACTTTGTTTTTTTTTAGATTTTTGGCAATTTTTTTTAGTTTTGGCGTTTTTCTCGTATTGGCGATTTTTTCTGTTTTTTGTGATTGGGTTTAGTTTTGGCAATTTTTTCAGTTTTGGAGCTTTTTCGTTTTGGTTGGCGATTCTTTCAGTTTTTTTGTTTTGGCGATTAATTTTTTTTTTTTTGCAAAAATTTTACAGCGATTAACTTTTAGTTTTGGCGCTTTTTTTTTTTTGGTAATTTTTTCGTTTTTTTGCAATTTTTTCGGTTTTTTGGAGATTTTTTAGTATTGACGTTTTCTAGTTTTGGCGTTTTTTTGCGACTTTTTATATTTTGAGCTTAAGCGATTGTTTTGGTTGGTTGGTTGGCTGGTTTACGTGGCTGCCCACTACACGCAGGCATTCAAGTAGAATCTAGAAGATTCCTTTTTGAAAGGACCACTACACTCATCGGTGTCAACCTATGTAGAACCGTACCTGAGTATTCTGATACGGTGATCGTTACTAGATCCAACCCGTCGTGTTGAGATATCTGATAAGGTCATTCAACCCAATCTCAGATAGATCTGATAGATCATCTAGTACGATTGTCTAGCGATTGTTTTAGTTTCGGCGATTTTTTTAATTTTGGCGCTTGTTTTCGTTTTGGTGATCTATTTTTTTAGTTTTTTGGCGACTTTTTTGCTTTTGCTGACTTTTTTGCATTTAAGTGATTTATTTTGTCTATTCGTGATCTTATTCATTCAAACGCTAGTTTTTATTTTGGCGATTTTTTGCTTTGGCATTTTTTTAATGTTGAAATTTTTTAGTTTTAGCGTTTTTGAAAATTTCAAGAATTTGCCAGTTACGGTTTCCAAGATGCAGCAAGTTGTCAAAATTACATAGAAAATAGAATACCCTTGAGTTTTATAAATTTCAGTGTTAATTGGTGTAGTCGGCATAAACATACTCTAACTTTTAAAATTTCAAGTGTCTCTACATAATTGTCTGTATAATACATTAGGACTTCAACATGTTTCGTTGCTCGCTGTACAATACCCTTTGATTTTTAATCGTCATATCTTTTTGTTGTAGCGGCCAAAGTTTTACATATTCTATGAAAATTTGAGGTCCGTAGCTTTTGCGGTTCTCGAGAAAACAACCTGTGGCAGACAGACAGACAGGCGGACGGACATCTTAGCGAAAACAACTTTTGGTGTACGGAACCCTAATGCAGAGGACACATATGGCATTTCTCGTGTTGTCATGTTGTGGTGTCATTTTCAAAATGTGTGCAACGACGTTTACATTATGTTTTTTATATGGAAAGCAATGCCACACAACGAAAAATATCGGAAATCACAAACGTCGTTACTAGTACATACTATTGCGATTGCACAAAATGCCATAATGTGCACTCGGCATAAAAAATTATGTACTTGTATATATATTTTATTTTATTCATGAAATTGAACAAAGACATATTTATGTGAGTTTACAAATATTCAATGCGGATCTTTGCAACCAAGGTGCAGCTTAATCAAGAAAACTAGAGCAATGTCAAAAAAATTTTAAAGCAACCGCAAATAATTTGAATTCTTCATATACAGAGCTACCTAAGACAGACAGGTGTCAGTTAAATTAAACCAACATATAAAAATATGTATTAAAAAAATTTAATTTCCTTCCATACAAAATTAAATTTTTTCCACATTTTCATTCATAATTATAATTTATTTGAGTAACCGAAATAAATACAATAATTCATTCGCTTTTAACGTCCCAAAAATAACATGCTGCCAACCAAACATGCACGTAATGAGTAATTCAATAATTACAACCAAAAGCTATAAAATAGATAAATTACTAACCAACAATACGTAAAGTTAATACGACTCTATTAAAATTTTGTGTTTCAAGTATGACTATACAGTTGCTTTGCAATTATTTATTGCATTTTTATGAACAGTACAATTTTTTATGGCTTTTTTCTACCTCGAAAGACTATTAAAGAAAAATTTTAGTTTGGCGGATTTTTTGCTACTTGTTATTTTATTAGATAATTTAAAAAAGAAATACCCAGAAAATAAGCTATCAAATTACTTTTGCAGAAAACTGACATGGTGGCTTAAATAATGCACCCTATAGTAAGTAGTTATGTTCTACTAAGCGCTTAGAAAATATTTTTTGAGTTCATAATGACAATATTTATTGAATTAAAATACTTTTATTAATTACTAAAATTACATCTAAATATTGCTATAGCTTTTATTATATAATAATTTTGAAATTATGTTCAGCGTGTGTTTTTTAGAGACACATAGAAATTTAAACAAATTGAATGCAATGATCAAAGTGTTGGCTTTATTAAGATCACAAATTTTAATTGCATTTAATGTTTAAAAATAATTTTTGCCATATGGCCTCCTACGACTTTGTCTTATGAATGCCAATTTTGCACCTTTTTTTGGAGCATACTTGGCCTTCTGCTCGTTGCTGGTTTATCAGCATAGACCAGAGGTTTGATGCACCGCCACAAAAAGTAGCCCAAAGGTAACACAACATACGAATGAAGCGAGCAATTCACGGGTCCATTTCTTGAGATAATTCGGTCACCAAACGTTTGGCTCAACAAAGTGCTGATTTTAAGCGCTGTATGTCATATTGCGACGTCTTGTAAAAACCATTTCTCCTCCAAATAATCTGCAATGACATGTGGAATACAAAAAAATATGAACTATTAGCTTGTAGTGTTTCGGATTTAAACACAAATAGGGCGATAAAGTCTTTGGCATGTAGTAATTTTTTCGGAATATAATAAAGTCTCAAGGGTTTCATGAAAATTACACTCTCAGCAAAAAATAACAATTCTGCTTGTTTACTTACCTCTTAAATCACAAATGAGCCTCCTAGCTGAAGATAATTTGACGATAAATTTTTGGTTCAACTTCCCATTGATTGTCAGCCCATTCACCGTACAAACGATGCATGTGATGATTTCGTGCCCTGCATCTAGGTCAAGATCTTTCCTTAAAAAGTTTCCAAGTAGTGGAGGGAAGGAGACGGAAGTTGCTGTAAACGGTGCCGAATCTATAAGTTCGAGTCCTCGGTCATAATCACGTCTACAGCAGCGATAACTTCTGCTGTGTGAGCATAGTACGAGCTCGATTTAGATGAATATCCATAATTATCGTAAACGTTTTTCTGGTGTAAGCCTTTGCATGGTGATTTGCCAAATTATACTGAAAAAAGAGTAAAGTACATAAAATTAGTATAACAACTAGTTTGACAGTTATCCCTATTGGAAGTTCTTTCTATTCGTCTAACCTATACTGAGACAACTTTCAATTACTAGGACCCCCATTTTATACTAAAAATATCGTATTGTACTAAAACTATAAGATCACATAACAATATCGATCAGCTGTTTTCTACCGTTGCAGTTACATTCCATTACAGTCGGCTAACTGAGCCTTAAGGCGTTAACAAAAAACAGCTGTCAGCTGTTAAATCGGCCGTCGAACAAAGCAGTGTTACCAACCAAAATTTTAATAAAAGGCCCTACCACTACTCTCTAGTATTGTTCTAACCCTGGTAAACAATGACATGCCCAAGAATTCACGAAAATGGAGAATTTTTGATCCGTAAGTAGTGCAAATTGGGATATTTTCTAGTGACTTTTACATAGACTGGTTATTGCAAGAAGTTCTTTTTTACGATTCCTAATCAGCGAATGAGAAGCAATGTTAAAAACAATTGCTTGTTGGCCAACTATTCTAATTTTATATTTTGGGAAGAAGGGTAAAAAAAGTATATTTTCGCAACTCGCTTCTTTTTGTGCGATTTTGAGGCCAAAACATTGGTTTTGTGTAAATTTCAGCAAATAGTTAAAATATTTAAAATCAAAATGAGTTTTCAGATTTAAAAAAAGTCAAGTTTTTAAAAGCATCATGAGTGGTTTCGAAATTTATAAGGGAATTACGAATGATCCCAATGCATACTTAAAACAACATGAGTAAAAGTATAGCGTACTTTTATATGATTTATACCTCGGATTCGCAAATAAACTATTTTGCTTCTCCTCATGGTTACAAATGCAACAATATTACTTTTCATAATTTTTCTCTAAAGTTTTTCTCAAACCATAAATTGGTTTATACTAACTTCCGTTTACTGCGTATTTATTATAACAATGTTTTAAATGAGACTTAAAATTACAAAACATCATAAAAAAACTAATCAACTTAATAGTAACTCGGTTAAAACATGAATCCAATAAAGTTAGTTGTTGGATACTGATATGAAAACAGCTCTGGCACACAAAATTATTATTTCCATTATTTATTAACAATACCGGCTAAATTAAGAAGTGTTAAGAACAACTTTACGAAAAAAAAATTTTTAATATGATTTTTAAGTCTTGTGTTATGAATAAGCTAATTAAAAAAAAAAATTATTTGCATCTCGATGACAGGGGGTTTCAAAATGCTTTCTGCATACTAATAATCAGCATGTGATGCGATAAAGGATTTTTTTGTTAAGTTTTTTATTTTTTTTAAGGCTTTTTGTGGTTAAAATATGTGTTATGTCTTACGTTATGGGCTACATTGACTTTTAAAGTGGAAATACGTGAGGGAAGTTTGCTTTTGTATGTATGTAGTAAATAAATATAATTTAGACTCTTTTCTACATGCATGTTTATATTCCAAAATTCTTCTTAAGACCAGTTCTGCCTGTAATCCATATTTATTTGTTGAAACATAATTTGCATTGAAATAGTTAAATTATAAGCTAAGATCGCGAGCAAATTTATTAAAAGCTTAAATAATTTATTTTCATTTAGCGACTTGCCATCGTGTCTCCAATGACACTCAACCCAAGTTTCATGTTACAAATTTATCAACGATTTGAATTAAAAACATCAGCAACTTTTTGTTTTGTTTGATTTTTATTCTTTTTTTTTTCTCTCCTTTTTTATGTAAATAAAAAATTCGTGCTTGCTTTCTGTTATAATTTAAATTAATTAGCATATTTTTTTAAGTTCGCACGACATAATAATCTCAATATGCGAGGGTTGAGTAATAATTATATGCGAAATTGTTTACAGAGCCGAAAAGACACAGAGTAAATTTCAGATAAATGGAAAGTTAAAAAAAGTTTTAATAAAATTCTTTGGGTTATAAAGCTTTCTAATAAAGATTTCTCAAAAAGCTTTCCCTAAAGCTAACAATAAAAAACAATTGAAAAGCATTTGATACTGTATATGCCTGATTGCTTTGCCCTCGTGCTATGCAAAGTTTTAAAAACAGGTCTCTTTGTGCTTTTATTACAACCTGAATTTGATGTGAAAAAACTATTAATTTGCCGACATTTAATTTAACGTTTATTTTTACTGAACATGAATGAAAACGTTTTAGAACAGTATATTGAATATTAAAAGCCAAAAACCAACCTGTACTTCACTTAAAGAAGAAATGGTTTTTAAAATTCTAAATTCATTTCAACAGCAAACAAATTCTTAAGTAATTTAATAGCTGTGAATATAAATGATAATGTCTCTAAGAAATCTAGCACACTATATTTAGAAAAAAAAAATTCCTCTGTTTTAAAAAATTATTTGCGAATTATCAGATAAAATAAAATATCTGGCAGCAAAGAAGCTGACTTCGAGAACTGAAAACTATCTCTCGTTTTTAATTGGTTTCTTTTCGCTGTATGTTTAAATTAGGTGTAACATTATTTCCCGGGAAATATTTAGAATTGGTCTCATAATGTCTTAAAAAGCATAGAATTATTGCCAGGTCTGTGTAGTACTTCCCTCTTTAGGTTTGCGGCTAATCTTCAATTTCATTCAATTAAAATAGAAATGTTTTTTCTCCTGCTTTAATTTAGTAAGCATAATCAGTTTTTTTTTTCAACATATTTATCAATAATATTAATCATTGTAATCAAAATAGAGAAATGTAAAAAAAACTATACTTTTTATATTCAACTTCCTCGTCTCTCATTTCACCTTTTTTTAAGTGTCTTTAATTAATCAATTTACACATTTTTACCCGTTTGAATGCATAATAAATAAATAAATAAATAAAAATCACTGTATCAAATTTGAGCCTCATTCATTTAAAACAATATGCATATATAAATACGATTAGAGGCATCATTAGTTTGAATTATTAAGAGATTTTTTATTGCTGGTTTTGTTTAAATATCTCAAATGCATCGTGCTTTTTAAGGTTTTAAACAGTGGAGTGTACAATAAGAGCAAAATGGGTCAGTTTGAGAGAAAGAAATATTTACTACAAAAAAAAAAGTTGTCAAAAAAAAAAAAAAATCTGCAGCCTTCCTTATGCTGAATTGCGAAAAAATATTTTCCCTAAAGTATTTTTCTTTAAAAAAATGTTTGACAATTTTGCCCTTCATAATACGAATCATTGGAATATCAGTGAAGTTTAGTATATTAAGATGGTCGTAGTATAAACTATTTGTCTGAGTAAGCTTTATGTAAAATATTAGTTAACGGACGCCCATTATTATATATGTGGTAATATGTAAGAATCGCATAAGTCGACTTAAGAAAATTTTGATTTATTATGCTGCAATATAAAGTTACAGTGGTTATCATGTGATGCTCTGGTTAGCCTTTCTGCCATTCCCATTAGTCTTGTGGCAACCAAGGCTGCTTCATATGTAACCTGATTATCAATTGGCACGATTGATAGAATGCTTTTCATTGTCTTGGTTGATTGCCTCTGTATTGTTTGTTCTTCTTTTCTAAAGATGTCCACTACACAAACAATGCGTACGTCATGATTGGTCATACAAAACTCGTATAAAGTTATTGTGCCATCTTGGGACTTATACCCAATTTAGAACCATTTGCTCCTCTGCAAAAGGACCAAACTCTTTGAGTTTTAATTACTCTACTGTCTATATGGCCTTTGCACGATAATCTCTGATCAAGTTTCATGCCTAGATATTTTACCTTTTGATTATTTGTATTGTTTTATTTTGAAATACGGGAGGTTTAAAAGTAGAAATTTTCCGTTTCCTCGTGAAGAAGCAAATTTCTGTATTGTTTTGGGTTAACAGCAAGACGTAATTCTACGGTTTAGTTAGAAGTTAAGTTGAGGGCGTCTCTCTCTCTGTAGCTCCTTCATATAATATTTAATATTGTTTTACCCTTACGAATCCCCAATTAACAAAATTTTGTCATTTTGAATGAAAAATGTATCTGTGCTATTTTTTGAAGCATGTCTGTACACTGGATTTGGTAAATTATTTAATTTTTATAGCATACAGGTGTTTCATCTGCATTTTACAAATTGGTTAAAAGTTTTATTTGTTTTCTCGTAATATCAATTTATTAGTTTAGGAGACGGTCATTTCAGATATCTATACCAGAAATGCCTTAAAGAAGAGAAAGTGTTAACAAAGAGCTGGTTTAGTGCAGTTTAATAGTCTCAGCATTATAATACTAAAACTATTTCGTATACATATACTTACATACATACATATGTGTGTAGCTGAGGAAAATAAAACAAAACAAAGTGGTATTTTCTTTTGAATATCAATTTAATTAAACTTAAAAAAAAATTTATATTTGTAAATACATAAAATAAATTACACTCCTTTTAAATTAAAATTTAAAATAAATTATTGAATAAATGTATCCCTTAATTTTATACATTACAAATTTTCAGACCCTTCTGCACGCACATTCGGTAAATGTGACTGAAAATGTGTTCATTATAGTGATGTTTGCATCTCATCGATACGTTGACAATTATCACAAGCATTGGCAAGCACTTGCAGCAAACATTTTCAAGTGCATGTCTACAAGTGCATAACATGTGTGTGTGTGTCGCCGAATGCAGTGGTATGTGACTGCTTTATATTCAAGTATTATTGAGAACGAGGGCCTGGCCAAGCTGTGTGTGTTTTTCAATGGGGTTTTCAAAATTATGAATTTCTGTTGTGTGTGTGTGCTGCTGCTGGTGCCACTTGGAAATTGCATGCCCTCCCTCTATTCCTATTGAATACCCTGCTTAAGTTCTTTTATGTCCCATACATATTTCACCCTTATTAATGCATTCGCTTGTTAGTTTAAGATGTTCGTTCTGTCGCCACTTGCTTGTTAATTATAATTATTGCAGTTGCTTGTGGAAAAAATTGGTTTCAAAATTTATTTACGCAATTTGCAGATACATTTTTTTTCAAATTCAAAATGCTGTCGAACAATGAAACGCATGTAAGCACTTAGTGAGAGGAAATTTTATTTCTATTCTGGCGATAAGTTTATAGAAATCATTTGTTGTATTTTTAACAAGCTGCCTGCTGACAGTGAAAATGCAAAAAGTAGGAAACGTTTGATTAAAAAATAAATAAAAATATAAGATATAAAGCGAATTGTTTTTCTATTCATAAAGTTATAATTTTAGAGAAATATGTATATACAAGGTGGGCCAAAAGAAGTCATCCATTGTTTGTTGTTTGGCTCTCATTTTGTTTTTTAAATGAAAAACTTCGATTCTGTTTTTTGATTATGTTTATTGGAACCTTTAAAATTTTATTGATGAAGTCGGGAAGATGATATCAGCCAAATGGGCGCCGTCACAATTGATTGCTATACGGGCATTTTTCATCACTTTGGCGAGAACTTCGGGCGACAGATTCTCGCACTCGTGTCGAATGTTGTCCTCGAGGGCTTCCAGGGTCTCGGGCTTGTTCACGTAAACACGGGACTTCAAAAAAAACCCACAAAAAAAGTCTAAAACAGTTAAATCGGGCGATCTTGCAGGCCAGTGTAAATCGCCAAAACGAAAGATGAGGCGACCTGGAAAAATAGACACGATTATTCCGCGTTCTTGGGGAGTGTATCGCTCCATAGCTTGTTCACTTGTATTCTACATCTGTATAGTTGATAAATGTCAAAGCAGATTTGACATAGGCCGCCATTTGTAAAAATAAGAGCATCTTCCAATAGGGTGATTTCTTTTGGCCCACCTGTTATATTCATATAAAAATAGAGAAAAAGTAATTTAGGCTTACAAAACATTTAACAAACAAATTTCCATACAAAATTTGTTTTGTAAACCTTTTGCAAACCAAAATTACGGCAATTAGCCTTTTATTTTTATTCCTTAAATTCTTAAGATTTAATTTTATAAAATAATTTAATTTCAGATTGCAATTTATCGGCGATTTATTCCCTTGAACATATAGTCATCGAAGACTCAAGCCATTAATACAGAGGGTCGACGACAATGTCGCCTAAGTAGTCGTCGGCGATGGTGTGGAAGACGCTGCTGTGAAAGTTTGTCGAATACTGTGTAAATGGAAAACTAAACAAATTGAAAAAAACTTCTTACTATTATTATTATTATTATTGCTACATACCTCAACTTGCATGTAATTGTGGCACACTTTAACAAACAATATTTATTGCCGACAAGTTCAAGACACTGTTAATCTGTTGGTGCCCTGATGCACGACTCCTTGTATGCAGTTGTATATCATGTTATCATCAGCCAAGAAAAAATTTAAATACACGAAAATTACTTTACATTATTGTCGACTTTTTCTCCAACTGTATTTTATAAAGGATAAATGGTAAAATTTTTGTAATTTAAATCATTTGTGTTTTAATCCGGCTCCTGTTAATACTGATAATAATTGAGCTGCTTAAAAGCAAAAGGGTTCAAGTGCAAAAAAAGAAAATTCTGAGTAATTAAACTTCAAATCTTTTTTTCTATTAATTTGTTGCTAATAGTAAAAGTTTAGGTCAACAGAGTTCAGTTTGAAGTCATCAGACAGCTCTGAATTTTCATAACTGTGATAAATATTAATATTAAGAGCTGATTGCTGCATCTAACTGAATTTTTTTTAGTTTTGGCACTTGTACCACTTTAATTTTAAGCCCCCCAATTACAAATCTTCTTTCATGTTCCAATGCTCTGCAAAAAAAAAAAAATAACGTGAGGAAATACAATTTTATTAAATTTAAGTGAATTCATTTAAATTCAAATTTATGTCATTTTGAAATGTTTCAAAAGTATTAGATTTTACTTTTAGCAAAAAAAATTGTAAAAATAAAAACGAACCGTATAACCATTTTATTTAAAATGTGAATATAGTTTTGATATGAAAACGTTGTGTGTGATTTGTTTTATTTCTCTTTTGCAAATATTTTCCAAGGAAATGTGAGTAACAAGTGTCAGCAGCTGAACATGAAAATTTTTATATTGCATGTGGAAATTTTTTTTTGAGCTTAAAAACATATTTTTTATTTATTTTTTTTTGTGAAACGAAACTATGGACTATAAGAACTGTAATGGAATTAAGTTTATTTTTTAGTTTTAATTTACTTTATTCTCTACTGCTTTCACAGTACATTTTTTTTTGAAGAGCTCAAATTCATTTAGAATTAATCAATTTTATTATACACATATAAACCAATTAAGTAAAACATCCCGCAGTTTTCAAATTGTTCACAACATGAGGAAATTCTAGCTTCTACACATTATATATGTGTGTAAAAGAAATATATATATATAAAATGCTTGTAAGCAAAAGTATTCGTATGAATATTGAATGTGTGGAGTCTAGACAAAAAAAAAGTTACATGGATTTAAAAAAATAATAAAAAAACAGAAATTTAGCTGTAGAATAGAAACAACAAGTATTCGGCTGTGCCGAATCTTGTATACCCTTCACCGACGTTAAGAAATTTTTTTGTAATAAGCGAAAAAACTTCATATGTTTATAGTACGTTACGTTGAGAATCACATATAAAAAAATTTTAAGTTTAAAAGTCTCACGCATATGTATATTTTTACAAAACAACCATCTTTATTCCATTTTGCATCCAATTGAACCCAGTACTTACATACGAGTACATTATACCTTTTTAATCTGTGTAGCGTAGCTAAATTCTATTTGATATGTGTTAAACCAAACGGTCACCCATATATTCCATTTTTTTTTAACTTTAACAAAGTACTTGTACCTCTTGAAAATAATATAAATATATACGTACGATACATTTTACACTCATAATTTGTTATTTTTAACGTATTGCATTTGATGTCGGTTGCCTGGTCACAGCATGTCACATTTAACCATTAATCAATTGTATCAAAAGCAGCAACACTTTTTGACTGCATTAAAAAAAAAAATAGACTATACATCGTGTTTCTTCATGAAAAAATTAAATGGATTCCACATCGTCTGTTTTTTATGCACAAAATCGTCTATATTTCATGCAAAAAATTAAATAGGGTAAGCATCGTTCATATTTCATGGCAAAAAATTTTTTATGCAAAAAAAAAAAAATAATGGACTATACATCGTCTTTTTTTCATGAAAAAAATTTTAATGAAAAAATTAAATGGAGTCCACATCGTCTGTTTTTTATGCAAAAATTCGTCTATTTTTCATGCAAAAAATTAAATAGGCTAAAATCGTTCTTTTTTCATGCCAAAAAATTTTTTATGCAAAAAAAATAATAGACTATACATCGTCGTTTTTTTCAAGAAAAAAATTTTAATGAAAAAATTAAAACAGACGATGTGGACTCCATTTAATTTTTTCATTAAAATTTTTTTCATGAAAAAAAGATGATATATAGTCCATTATTTTTTTTTGCATAAACAATTTTTTGGCATGAAAAATTAACGATGACTATTTAATTTTTTGCATGAAAAATAGACTTTTTTTGCATAAAAAACAGACGATGTGGAATCCATTTAATTTTTTCATGAAGAAACACGATGTCTATTATTTTTTTGGTATAAAAAATTTTTTGGCATGAAAAATGAAGCCTATTCAATTTTTTGCATAAAAAATAGACGATTTTTTGCATAAAAAACAAACGATGTGGACTCCATTTTATTTTTTCATTAAATTTTTTTTTCTTAAAAAAAGATGTATAATCCATAATTTTTTTTGCATAAAAATTTTTTGGGCATGAAAAATGAACGATGCTTAGCCTATTCAATTTTTTGCATGAAAAATAGACGATTTTGTGCATAAAAAACAGACGATGTGGAATCCATTTAATTTTTTCATTAAAATTTTTTTCTTGAAAAAAAAAGACGATGTATTATAGTCCATTTTTTTTTTGCATAAAAAATTTTTTGGCATGAAAAATGAACGATGTTCAGCCTATTTAATTTTTTGCATGAAAAAAAACGATTTTTTGCATAAAAAACAGACGATGTGGACTCCATTTTAATTTTTTCATTAAAATTTTTTTCATGAAAAAAAGACGATGTATAGTCCATTATTCTTTTTGCATAAAAAATTTTTTGGCATGAAAAATGAACGATGCTTAGCCTATTTAATTTTTTACATAAAAAACAATGTGGACTCCATTTAATTTTTTCATTTAAATTTTTCATGAAAAAAAGAAGATGTATAGTCCATTATTTTTTTTGCATAAAAAGTTTTTGGCATGAAAATTGAACGATGCTTCTTAGCCTATTTAATTTTTTGCAGAAAAAACAGACAATGAGGACTCCATTTAATTTTTTCATTAAAATTTTTTTCATGAAAAAAATACGATTTGTAGTCCATTATTTTTTTGCATAAAAAATTTTTTGGCATGAAAAATGAACGATGTTTAGCCTATTTAATTTTTTGCATGAAAAATAGACCATTTTTTGCATAAAAACAGACAATGTGGACTCCATTTAATTTTTTCATTAAAATTTTTTTCTTGAAAAAAAGACGATATATAGTCCATTATTTTTTTTCCATAAAAAATTTGTTTGCATGAAAAATGAACGATGTTTAGCCTATTTAATTTTTTGCATGAAAAACAGACGATTTTTTGCATAAAAAACACACGATGTGGACTCCATTTAATTTTTTTTATTAAAATTTTTTTCATGAAAAAAGACGATGTATAGTCCATTATTTTTCTTCCCTAAAAAATTTTTTTGCATGAAAAATGATCGATGCTTATCTTATTTAATTTTTTGCATGAAAAATAGACGATTTTTTGCATAAAAAACACACGATGTGGAGTCCATTTTATTTTTTTTATTAAAATTTTTTTCATGAAAAAAAACGATGTATAGTCCATTATTTTTTTCCCTAAAAAATTTTTTTGCATGAAAAATGATCGATGCTTATCTTATTTAATTTTTTGCATGAAAAAGAGACGATTTTTTGCATAAAAAACAGACGATGTGGACTCCATTTAATTTTTTCATTAAAATTTTTTTCATGAAAAAAGACGATGTATAGTCCATTATTTTTTTTGCATAAAAAATTTTTTTGCATGAAAAATGATCGATGCTTAGCTTATTTAATTTTTTGCATGAAAAATAGACAATTTTTTGCATAAAAAACAGACGATGTGGACTCCATTTAATTTTTTCATTAAAATTTTTTTCTTGAAAAAAAAGACGATGTATAGTCCATTACTTTTTTTGCATAAAAAATTTTTTGGCATGAAAAATTAACGATGCTTAGCCTATTTAATTTTTTGCATGAAAAACAGACGATTTTTTGCATAAAAAACAGACGATGTGGACTCCATTTTATTTTTTTTTATTAAAATTTTTTTTATGAAAAAAAGACGATTATAGTCCATTATTTTTTTTGCCTAAAAAATTTTTTTGCATGAAAAATGATCGATGCTTATCTTATTTAATTTTTTGCATGAAAAATAGACGATTTTTTGCATCAAAAACAGACGATGTGGAGTCCATTTAATTTTTTCATTAAAATTTTTTTCATGAAAAAAGACGATGTATAGTCCATTATTTTTTTGCCTAAAAAATTTTTTTGCATGAAAAATGATCGATGCTTAGCTTATTTAATTTTTTGCATGAAAAATAGACGATTTTTTGCATAAAAAACAGACAATGTGGACTCCATTTAATTTTTTCATTAAAATTTTTTTCTTGAAAAAAAAGACGATGTATATATAGTCCATTACTTTTTTTGCATAAAAAATTTTTTGGCATGAAAAATTAACGATGCTTAGCCTATTTAATTTTTTGCATGAAAAACAGACGATTTTTTGCATAAAAAACAGACGATGTGGACTCCATTTAATTTTTTCATTAAAATTTGTTTCATGAAAAAAAGACGATGACGTCCATTATTTTTTTTGCACAAAAAATTTTTTTGCATGAAAAATGATGGATGCTTAGTTTATTTAATTTTTTGCATGAAAAATAGACGATTTTTTGCATAAAAAACAGACGATGTGGACTCCATTTAATCTTTTCATTAAAATTTTTTTCATGAAAAAAAGACGATGTATAGTCCCTTATTTTTTTTGCATAAAAAATTTTTTTGCATGAAAAATTAACGATGCTTATCTTATTTAATTTTTTGCATGAAAAAGAGACGATTTTTTGCATAAAAAACAGACGATGTGGACTCCATTTAATTTTTTCATTAAAATTTTTTTCATGAAAAAAGACGATGTATAGTCCATTATTTTTTTTGCATAAAAAATTTTTTTGCATGAAAAATGATCGATGCTTAGCTTATTTAATTTTTTGCATGAAAAATAGACAATTTTTTGCATAAAAAACAGACGATGTGGACTCCATTTAATTTTTTCATTAAAATTTTTTTCTTGAAAAAAAAGACGATGTATAGTCCATTACTTTTTTTGCATAAAAAATTTTTTGGCATGAAAAATTAACGATGCTTAGCCTATTTAATTTTTTGCATGAAAAACAGACGATTTTTTGCATAAAAAACAGACGATGTGGACTCCATTTTATTTTTTTTTATTAAAATTTTTTTTATGAAAAAAAGACGATTATAGTCCATTATTTTTTTTGCCTAAAAAATTTGTTTGCATGAAAAATGATCGATGCTTATCTTATTTAATTTTTTGCATGAAAAATAGACGATTTTTTGCATCAAAAACAGACGATGTGGAGTCCATTTAATTTTTTCATTAAAATTTTTTTCATGAAAAAAGACGATGTATAGTCCATTATTTTTTTGCCTAAAAAATTTTTTTGCATGAAAAATGATCGATGCTTAGCTTATTTAATTTTTTGCATGAAAAATAGACGATTTTTTGCATCAAAAACAGACGATGTGGAGTCCATTTAATTTTTTCATTAAAATTTTTTTCATGAAAAAAGACGATGTATAGTCCATTATTTTTTTGCCTAAAAAATTTTTTTGCATGAAAAATGATCGATGCTTAGCTTATTTAATTTTTTGCATGAAAAATAGACGATTTTTTGCATAAAAAACAGACGATGTGGACTCCATTTAATTTTTTCATTAAAATTTTTTTCATGAAAAAAAGACGATGTATAGTCCATTATTTTTTTTGCACAAAAAATTTTTTTGCATGAAAAATGATGGATGCTTAGTTTATTTAATTTTTTGCATGAAAAATAGACGATTTTTTGCATAAAAAACAGACGATGTGGACTCCATTTAATCTTTTCATTAAAATTTTTTTCATGAAAAAAAGACGATGTATAGTCCCTTATTTTTTTTGCATAAAAAATTTTTTTGCATGAAAAATTAACGATGCTTATCTTATTTAATTTTTTGCATGAAAAAGAGACGATTTTTTGCATAAAAAACAGACGATGTGGACTCCATTTAATTTTTTCATTAAAATTTTTTTCATGAAAAAAGACGATGTATAGTCCATTATTTTTTTTGCATAAAAAATTTTTTTGCATGAAAAATGATCGATGCTTAGCTTATTTAATTTTTTGCATGAAAAATAGACAATTTTTTGCATAAAAAACAGACGATGTGGACTCCATTTAATTTTTTCATTAAAATTTTTTTCTTGAAAAAAAAGACGATGTATATAGTCCATTACTTTTTTTGCATAAAAAATTTTTTGGCATGAAAAATTAACGATGCTTAGCCTATTTAATTTTTTGCATGAAAAACAGACGATTTTTTGCATAAAAAACAGACGATGTGGACTCCATTTTATTTTTTTTTATTAAAATTTTTTTTATGAAAAAAAGACGATTATAGTCCATTATTTTTTTTGCCTAAAAAATTTGTTTGCATGAAAAATGATCGATGCTTATCTTATTTAATTTTTTGCATGAAAAATAGACGATTTTTTGCATCAAAAACAGACGATGTGGAGTCCATTTAATTTTTTCATTAAAATTTTTTTCATGAAAAAAGACGATGTATAGTCCATTATTTTTTTGCCTAAAAAATTTTTTTGCATGAAAAATGATCGATGCTTAGCTTATTTAATTTTTTGCATGAAAAATAGACGATTTTTTGCATAAAAAACAGACAATGTGGACTCCATTTAATTTTTTCATTAAAATTTTTTTCTTGAAAAAAAAGACGATGTATATATAGTCCATTACTTTTTTTGCATAAAAAATTTTTTGGCATGAAAAATTAACGATGCTTAGCCTATTTAATTTTTTGCATGAAAAACAGACGATTTTTTGCATAAAAAACAGACGATGTGGACTCCATTTAATTTTTTCATTAAAATTTTTTTCATGAAAAAACGACGATGTATAGTCCATTATTTTTTTTGCCTAAAAAATTTTTTGCATGGAAAATGATCGATGTTTAGCTTATTTAATTTTTTGCATGAAAAATAGACGATTTTTTGCATAAAAAACAGACGATGTGGACTCCATTTAATTTTTTCATTAAAATTTTTTTCATGAAAAAAAGACGATGTATAGTCCATTATTTTTTTTGCAGAAAAAATTTTTTTGCATGAAAAATGATGGATGCTTAGTTTATTTAATTTTTTGCATGAAAAATAGACGATTTTTTGCATAAAAAACAGACGATGTGGACTCCATTTAATTTTTTCATTAAAATTTTTTTCATGAAAAAAAGACGATGTATAGTCCATTATTTTTTTTGCACAAAAAATTTTTTTGCATGAAAAATGATCGATGCTTAGCTTATTTAATTTTTTGCATGAAAAATAGACGATTTTTTGCATAAAAAACAGACGATGTGGACTCCATTTAATTTTTTCATTAAAATTTTTTTCTTGAAAAAAAAGACGATGTTATATAGTCCATTATTTTTTTTACCTAAAAAATTTTTTGGCATGAAAAATGAACGATGCTTAGCTTATTTAACTTTTCGCATGAAAAAAAGAAAATTTTTTCCATAAAAAACAGACAATGTGGACTCCATTTAATTTTTTCATTAAAATTTTTTTCATGAAAAAAAGACGATGTATAGTCCATTATTTTTTTTGCCTAAGAAATTTTTTTGCATGAAAAATGATCGATGCTTAGCTTATTTAATTTTTTGCATGAAAAATAGACGATTTTTTGCATAAAAAACAGACGATGTGGACTCCATTTAATTTTTTCATTAAAATTTTTTTCTTGAAAAAAAAGACGATGTATAGTCCATTACTTTTTTTGCATAAAAAATTTTTTGGCATGAAAAATTAACGATGCTTAGCCTATTTAATTTTTTGCATGAAAAATAGACGATTTTTTGCATAAAAAACGGACGATGTGGACTCCATTTAATTTTTTCATTAAAATTTTTTTCATGAAAAAAAGACGATGTATAGTCCATTATAATTAATAATAATAATAATAATAATAATAATAATTTTTCATGCAAAAAAATTTTTTAGGCAAAAAAAAATAATGGACTATACATCGTCTTTTTTTTCAAGAAAAAAATTTTAATGGAAAAATTAATTGGAGTCCACATCGTCTGTTTTTATGCAAAAAATCGTCTATTTTTCATGCAAAAAATTAAATAAGCTAAGCATCGATCATTTTTCATGCAAAAAAATTTTTTATGCAGAAAAAATAATGGACTATACATCGTCTTTTTTTTCAAGAAAAAAATTTTAATGAAAAAATTAAATGGAGTCCACATCGTCTGTTTTTTATGCAAAAAATCGTCTATTTTTCATGCAAAAAATTAAATATATACATCGTCTTTTTTTTCAAGAAAAAAATTTTAATGAAAAAATTAAATGGAGTCCACATCGTCTGTGTTTTATGCAAAAAATCGTCTATTTTTCATGCAGAAAATTAAATAAGCTAAGCATCGATAATTTTTCATGCAAAAAAATTTTTTAGGCAAAAAAAATAATGGACTATACATCGTCTTTTTTTTCAAGAAAAAAATTTTAATGGAAAAATTAATTGGAGTCCACATCGTCTGTTTTTATGCAAAAAATCGTCTATTTTTCATGCAAAAAATTAAATAAGCTAAGCATCGATCATTTTTCATGCAAAAAAATTTTTTATGCAGAAAAAATAATGGACTATACATCGTCTTTTTTTTCAAGAAAAAAATTTTAATGAAAAAATTAAATGGAGTCCACATCGTCTGTTTTTTATGCAAAAAATCGTCTATTTTTCATGCAAAAAATTAAATATATACATCGTCTTTTTTTTCAAGAAAAAAATTTTAATGAAAAAATTAAATGGAGTCCACATCGTCTGTGTTTTATGCAAAAAATCGTCTATTTTTCATGCAGAAAATTAAATAAGCTAAGCATCGATAATTTTTCATGCAAAAAAATTTTTTAGGCAAAAAAAAATAATGGACTATACATCGTCTTTTTTTTCAAGAAAAAAATTTTAATGGAAAAATTAATTGGAGTCCACATCGTCTGTTTTTATGCAAAAAATCGTCTATTTTTCATGCAAAAAATTAAATAAGCTAAGCATCGATCATTTTTCATGAAAAAAAAATTTTTATGGAAAAAAAATAATGGACTATATACATCGTCTTTTTTTCAAGAAAAAAATTTCAATGGAAAAATTAATTGGAGTCCACATCGTCTGTTTTTTATGCAAAAAATCTTCTATTTTTCATGCAAAAAATTAAATAAGCTAAGCATCGATCATTTTTCATGCAAAAAAATTTTTTGTGCAAAAAAAATAATGGACTATATATACATCGTCTTTTTTTCATGAAAAAAATTTTAATGAAAAAATTAAATGGAGTCCACATCGTCTGTTTTTTATGCAAAAAATCGTCTATTTTTCATGCAGAAAATTAAATAAGCTAAGCATCGATAATTTTTCATGCAAAAAAATTTTTTAGGCAAAAAAAAATAATGGACTATACATCGACTTTTTTTCATGAAAAAAATTTTAATGAAAAAATTAATTGGAGTCCACATCGTCTGTTTTTATGCAAAAAATCGTCTATTTTTCATGCAAAAAATTAAATAAGCTAAGCATCGATCATTTTTCATGCAAAAAAATTTTTTATGCAGAAAAAATAATGGACTATACATCGTCTTTTTTTTCAAGCAAAAAATTTTAATGAAAAAATTAAATGGAGTCCACATCGTCTGTTTTTTATGCAAAAAATCGTCTATTTTTCATGCAAAAAATTAAATAAGCTAAGCATCGATAATTTTTCATGCAAAAAAATTTTTTGTGCAAAAAAAATAATGGACTATACATCGTCTTTTTTTTCAAGAAAAAAATTTTAATGAAAAAATTAAATGGAGTCCACATCAACTGTTTTTTATGCAAAAAATCGTCTATTTTTCATGCAAAAAATTAAATAAGCTAAGCATCGATCATTTTTCATGCAAAAAAATTTTTTAGGCAAAAAAAATAATGGACATCGTCTTTTTTTTCAAGAAAAAAATTTTAATGAAAAAATTAAATGGAGTCCACATCGTCTGTTTTTTATGCAAAAAATCGTCTATTTTTCATGCAAAAAATTAAATAAGCTAAGCATCGATCATTTTTCATGCAAAAAAATTTTTTGTGCAAAAAAAATAATAAACTATACATCGTCTTTTTTTCATGAAAAAAATTTTAATGAAAAAATTAATTGGAGTCCACATCGTCTGTTTTTATGCAAAAAATCGTCTATTTTTCATGCAAAAAATTAAATAAGCTAAGCATCGATCATTTTTCATGCAAAAAAATTTTTTAGGCAAAAAAAATAATGGACTATACATCGTCTTTTTTTCATAAAAAAAATTTTAATGAAAAAATTAATTGGTGTCCACATCGTCTGTTTTTATGCAAAAAATCGTGTATTTTTCATGAAGAAAATTAAATAAGCTAAGAATCGATAATTTTTCATGCAAAAAAATTTTTTAGGCAAAAAAATAATGGGCTATACATCGTCTTTTTTTCATGAAAAAAATTTTAATGAAAAAATTAAATGGAGTCCACATCGTCTATTTTTTATGCAAAAAATCTTCTATTTTTCATGCAAAAAATTAAATAAGCTAAGCATCGATCATTTTTCATGCAAAAAAATTTTTTGTGCAAAAAAAATAATGGACCATACATCGTCTTTTTTTCATGAAAAAAATTTTAATGAAAAAATTAAATGGAGTCCACATCGTCTATTTTTTATGCAAAAAATCTTCTATTTTTCATGCAAAAAATTAAATAAGCTAAGCATCGATCATTTTTCATGCAAAAAAATTTTTTGTGCAAAAAAAATAATGGACCATACATCGTCTTTTTTTCATGAAAAAAATTTTAATGAAAAAATTAATTGGAGTCCACATCGTCTGTTTTTATGCAAAAAATCGTCTATTTTTCATGCAAAAAGTTAAATAAGCTAAGCATCGATCATTTTTCATGCAAAAAAATTTTTTATGCAAAAAAAATAATGGACTATACATCGTCTTTTTTTTCAAGAAAAAAATTTTAATGAAAAAATTAAATGGAGTCCACATCGTCTGTTTTTTATGCAAAAAATCGTCTATTTTTCATGCAAAAAATTAAATAAGCTAAGCATCGATCATTTTTCATGCAAAAAAATTTTTTGTGCAAAAAAAATAATAAACTATACATCGTCTTTTTTTCATGAAAAAAATTTTAATGAAAAAATTAATTGGAGTCCACATCGTCTGTTTTTATGCAAAAAATCGTCTATTTTTCATGCAAAAAATTAAATAAGCTAAGCATCGATCATTTTTCATGCAAAAAAATTTTTTAGGCAAAAAAAATAATGGACTATACATCGTCTTTTTTTCATAAAAAAAATTTTAATGAAAAAATTAATTGGTGTCCACATCGTCTGTTTTTATGCAAAAAATCGTGTATTTTTCATGAAGAAAATTAAATAAGCTAAGAATCGATAATTTTTCATGCAAAAAAATTTTTTAGGCAAAAAAATAATGGGCTATACATCGTCTTTTTTTCATGAAAAAAATTTTAATGAAAAAATTAAATGGAGTCCACATCGTCTATTTTTTATGCAAAAAATCTTCTATTTTTCATGCAAAAAATTATATAAGATAATCATCGATCATTTTTCATGCAAAAAAATTTTTTGTGCAAAAAAAATAATGGACCATACATCGTCTTTTTTTCATGAAAAAAATTTTAATGAAAAAATTAAATGGAGTCCACATCGTCTGTGTTTTATGCAAAAAATCGTCTATTTTTCATGCAAAAAATTAAATAAGCTAAGCATCGATCATTTTTCATGCAAAAAAATTTTTTAGGCAAAAAAAATAATGGACTATACATCGTCTTTTTTTTCAAGAAAAAAATTTTAATGAAAAAATTAAATGGAGTCCACATCGTCTGTTTTTTATGCAAAAAATCGTCTATTTTTCATGCAAAAAATTAAATAAGCTAAGCATCGATCATTTTTCATGCAAAAAAATTTTTTGTGCAAAAAAAATAATAAACTATACATCGTCTTTTTTTCATGAAAAAAATTTTAATGAAAAAATTAATTGGAGTCCACATCGTCTGTTTTTATGCAAAAAATCGTCTATTTTTCATGCAAAAAATTAAATAAGCTAAGCATCGATCATTTTTCATGCAAAAAAATTTTTTAGGCAAAAAAAATAATGGACATACATCGTCTTTTTTTCATAAAAAAAATTTTAATGAAAAAATTAATTGGTGTCCACATCGTCTGTTTTTATGCAAAAAATCGTGTATTTTTCATGAAGAAAATTAAATAAGCTAAGAATCGATAATTTTTCATGCAAAAAAATTTTTTAGGCAAAAAAATAATGGGCTATACATCGTCTTTTTTTCATGAAAAAAATTTTAATGAAAAAATTAAATGGAGTCCACATCGTCTATTTTTTATGCAAAAAATCTTCTATTTTTCATGCAAAAAATTAAATAAGCTAAGCATCGATCATTTTTCATGCAAAAAAATTTTTTGTGCAAAAAAAATAATGGACCATACATCGTCTTTTTTTCATGAAAAAAATTTTAATGAAAAAATTAAATGGAGTCCACATCGTCTATTTTTTATGCAAAAAATCTTCTATTTTTCATGCAAAAAATTAAATAAGCTAAGCATCGATCATTTTTCATGCAAAAAAATTTTTTGTGCAAAAAAAATAATGGACCATACATCGTCTTTTTTTCATGAAAAAAATTTTAATGAAAAAATTAATTGGAGTCCACATCGTCTGTTTTTATGCAAAAAATCGTCTATTTTTCATGCAAAAAGTTAAATAAGCTAAGCATCGATCATTTTTCATGCAAAAAAATTTTTTATGCAAAAAAAATAATGGACTATACATCGTCTTTTTTTTCAAGAAAAAAATTTTAATGAAAAAATTAAATGGAGTCCACATCGTCTGTTTTTTATGCAAAAAATCGTCTATTTTTCATGCAAAAAATTAAATAAGCTAAGCATCGATCATTTTTCATGCAAAAAAATTTTTTGTGCAAAAAAAATAATAAACTATACATCGTCTTTTTTTCATGAAAAAAATTTTAATGAAAAAATTAAATGGAGTCCACATTGTCTGTGTTTATGCAAAAAATCGTCTATTTTTCATGCAGAAAATTAAATAAGCTAAGCATCGATAATTTTTCATGCAAAAAAATTTTTTAGGCAAAAAAAAATAATGGACTATACATCGTCTTTTTTCATGAAAAAAATTTTAATGGAAAAATTAATTGGAGCCCACATCGTCTGTTTTTATGCAAAAAATCGTGTATTTTTCATGAAGAAAATTAAATAAGCTAAGAATCGATAATTTTTCATGCAAAAAAATTTTTTAGGCAAAAAAATAATGGGCTATACATCGTCTTTTTTTCATGAAAAAAATTTTAATGAAAAAATTAAATGGAGTCCACATCGTCTTTTTTTTATGCAAAAAATCTTCTATTTTTCATGCAAAAAATTAAATAAGATAATCATCGATCATTTTTCATGCAAAAAAATTTTTTGTGCAAAAAAAATAATGGACCATACATCGTCTTTTTTTCAAGAAAAAAATTTTAATGAAAAAATTAAATGGAGTCCACATCGTCTGTGTTTTATGCAAAAAATCGTCTATTTTTCATGCAGAAAATTAAATAAGCTAAGCATCGATAATTTTTCATGCAAAAAATTTTTTTAGGCAAAAAAAAATAATGGACTATACATCGTCTTTTTTCATAAAAAAAATTTTAATGGAAAAATTAATTGGAGTTCCACATCGTCTGTTTTTATGCAAAAAATCGTCTATTTTTCATGCAAAAAATTAAATAAGCTAAGCATCGATCATTTTTCATGAAAAAAAAATTTTTATGGAAAATAATAATGGACTATACATCGTCTTTTTTTCATGAAAAAAATTTTAATGAAAAAATTAAATGGAGTCCACATCCTCTGTTTTTTATGCAAAAAATCGTCTATTTTTCATGCAAAAAATTAAATAGGCTAAGCATCGTTAATTTTTCATGCCAAAAAATTTTTTATGCAAAAAAAGTAATGGACTATACATCGTCTTTTTTTCAAGAAAAAAATTTTAATGAAAAAATTAAATGGAGTCCACATCGTCTATTTTTTATGCAAAAAATCGTCTATTTTTCATGCAAAAAATTAAATAAGCTAAGCATCGATCATTATTCATGCAAAAAAATTTTTTGTGCAAAAAAAATAATGGACTATACATCGTCTTTTTTTCATGAAAAAAATTTTAATGAAAAAATTAAATGGAGTCCACATCGTCTGTTTTTTATGCAAAAAATCGTCTATTTTTCATGCAGAAAATTAAATAAGCTAAGCATCGATAATTTTTCATGCAAAAAAATTTTTTAGGCAAAAAAAAAATAATGGACTATACATCGTCTTTTTTTCATGAAAAAAATTTTAATGAAAAAATTAATTGGAGTCCACATCGTCTGTTTTTATGCAAAAAATCGTCTATTTTTCATGCAAAAAATTAAATAAGCTAAGCATCGATCATTTTTCATGCAAAAAAATTTTTTATGCAAAAAAAATAATGGACTATACATCGTCTTTTTTTTAAAGAAAAAAATTTTAATGAAAAAATTAAATGGAGTCCACATCGTCTGTTTTTTATGCAAAAAATCGTCTATTTTTCATGCAAAAAATTAAATAAGCTAAGCATCGATCATTTTTCATGCAAAAAAATTTTTTAGGCAAAAAAAATAATGGACTATACATCGTCTTTTTTTCATGAAAAAAATTTTAATGAAAAAATTAATTGGAGTCCACACCGTCTGTTTTTATGCAAAAAATCGTGTATTTTTCATGCAGAAAATTAAATAAGCTAAGCATCGATAATTTTTCATGCAAAAAAATTTTTTAGGCAAAAAAAATAATGGACTATACATCGTCTTTTTTTCATGAAAAAAATTTTAATGAAAAAATTAAATGGAGTCCACATCGTCTATTTTTTATGCAAAAAATCTTCTATTTTTCATGCAAAAAATTAAATAAGCTAAGCATCGATCATTTTTCATGCAAAAAAATTTTTTATGCAAAAAAAATAATGGACTATACATCGTCTTTTTTTCATAAAAAAAATTTTAATGGAAAAATTAATTGGAGCCCACATCGTCTGTTTTTATGCAAAAAATCGTCTATTTTTCATGCAAAAAATTAAATAAGCTAAGCATCGATCATTTTTCATGCCAAAAAATTTTTTATGCAAAAAAAGTAATGGACTATACATCGTCTTTTTTTCAAGAAAAAAATTTTAATGAAAAAATTAAATGGAGTCCACATCGTCTATTTTTTATGCAAAAAATCTTCTATTTTTCATGCAAAAAATTAAATAAGATAAGCATCGATCATTATTCATGCAAAAAAATTTTTTGTGCAAAAAAAATAATGGACTATACATCGTCTTTTTTTCATGAAAAAAATTTTAATGAAAAAATTAAATGGAGTCCACATCGTCTGTTTTTTATGCAAAAAATCGTCTATTTTTCATGCAGAAAATTAAATAAGCTAAGCATCGATAATTTTTCATGCAAAAAAATTTTTTAGGCAAAAAAAAATAATGGACTATACATCGTCTTTTTTTCATGAAAAAAATTTTAATGAAAAAATTAATTGGAGTCCACATCGTCTGTTTTTATGCAAAAAATCGTCTATTTTTCATGCAAAAAGTTAAATAAGCTAAGCATCGATCATTTTTCATGCAAAAAAATTTTTTATGCAAAAAAAACAATTAAACAAAAAAAAAATTAAACAAAAAAACAAAACAATACATCGTCTTTTTTTTCAAGAAAAAAATTTTAATGAAAAAATTAAATGGAGTCCACATCGTCTGTTTTATATGCAAAAAATCGTCTACTTTTCATGCAGAAAATTAAATAAGCTAAGCATCGATCATTTGTCATGAAAAAAAAATTTTTATGGAAAAAAATAATGGACTATACATCGTCTTTTTTTTCATGAAAAAAATTTTAATGAAAAAATTAAATAGAGTCCACATCGTCTGTTTTTTATGCAAAAAATCGTCTATTTTTCATGCAAAAAATTAAATAGGCTAAACATCGATCATTTTTCATGCAAAAAAATTTTTTGTGCAAAAAAAATAATGGACTATACATCGTTTTTTTTTTCAAGAAAAAAATTTTAATGAAAAAATTAAATGGAGTCCACATCGTCTGTTTTTTATGCAAAAAATCGTCTATTTTTCATGCAGAAAATTAAATAAGCTAAGCATCGATCATTTTTCATGCAAAAAAATTTTTTAGGCAAAAAAAATAATGGACTATACATCGTCTTTTTTTCATGAAAAAAATTTTAATGAAAAAATTAAATGGAGTCCACATCGTCTGTGTTTTATGCAAAAAATCGTCTATTTTTCATGCAGAAAATTAAATAAGCTAAGCATCGATAATTTTTCATGCAAAAAAATTTTTTAGGCAAAAAAAAATAATAAACTATACATCGTCTTTTTTTCATGAAAAAAATTTTAATGAAAAAATTAATTGGAGTCCACATCGTCTGTTTTTATGCAAAAAATCGTCTATTTTTCATGCAAAAAATTAAATAAGCTAAGCATCGATCATTTTTCATGCAAAAAATTAAATAAGCTAAGCATCGATCATTTTTCATGCCAAAAAATTTTTTGTGCAAAAAAAAATAATGGACCATACATCGTCTTTTTTTCGTGAAAAAAATTTTAATGAAAAAATTAAATGGAGTCCACATTGTCTGTGTTTTATGCAAAAAATCGTCTATTTTTCATGCAGAAAATTAAATAAGCTAAGCATCGATAATTTTTCATGCAAAAAAATTTTTTAGGCAAAAAAAAATAATGGACTATACATCGTCTTTTTTCATGAAAAATAATTTTAATGGAAAAATTAATTGGAGCCCACATCGTCTGTTTTTATGCAAAAAATCGTCTATTTTTCATGCAAAAAATTAAATAAGCTAAGCATCGATCATTTTTCATGCCAAAAAATTTTTTATGCAAAAAAAGTAATGGACTATATATATATACATCGTCTTTTTTTCAAGAAAAAAATTTTAATGAAAAAATTAAATGGAGTCCACATCGTCTATTTTTTATGCAAAAAATCTTCTATTTTTCATGCAAAAAATTAAATAAGCTAAGCATCGATCATTATTCATGCAAAAAAATTTTTTGTGCAAAAAAAATAATGGACTATACATCGTCTTTTTTTCATGAAAAAAATTTTAATGAAAAAATTAATTGGAGTCCACATCGTCTGTTTTTATGCAAAAAATCGTCTATTTTTCATGCAAAAAGTTAAATAAGCTAAGCATCGATAATTTTTCATGCAAAAAAATTTTTTATGCAAAAAAAACAATTAAACAAAAAAAAAATTAAACAAAAAAACAAAACAATACATCGTCTTTTTTTTCAAGAAAAAAATTTTAATGAAAAAATTAAATGGAGTCCACATCGTCTGTTTTATATGCAAAAAATCGTCTATTTTTCATGCAAAAAATTAAATAAGCTAAGCATCGATCATTTTTCATGCAAAAAAATTTTTTGTGCAAAAAAAATAATGGACTATACATCAACTTTTTTTCATGAAAAAAATTTTAATGAAAAAATTAAATGGAGTCCACATCGTCTGTGTTTTATGCAAAAAATCGTCTACTTTTCATGCAGAAAATTAAATAAGCTAAGCATCGATAATTTTTCATGCAAAAAAATTTTTTAGGCAAAAAAAAATAATGGACTATACTCGTCTTTTTTTTCATGAAAAAAATTTTAATGAAAAAATTAAATGGAGTCCACATCGTCTGTTTTTATGCAAAAAATCGTCTATTTTTCATGCAAAAAATTAAATAGGCTAAACATCGATCATTTTTCATGCAAAAAAATTTTTTGTGCAAAAAAAATAATGGACTATACATCGTTTTTTTTTCAAGAAAAAAATTTTAATGAAAAAATTAAATGGAGTCCACATCGTCTGTTTTTTATGCAAAAAATCGTCTATTTTTCATGCAAAAAATTAAATAGGCTAAGCATCGTTAATTTTTCATGCCAAAAAATTTTTTATGCAAAAAAATAATGGACTATACATCGTCTTTTTTTTCATGAAAAAAATTTTAATGAAAAAATTAAATGGAGTCCACATCGTCTGTTTTTTATGCAAAAAATCGTCTATTTTTCATGCAAAAAATTAAATAGGCTAAACATCGATCATTTTTCATGCAAAAAAATTTTTTGTGCAAAAAAAATAATGGACTATACATCGTTTTTTTTTTAAGAAAAAAATTTTAATGAAAAAATTAAATGGAGTCCACATCGTCTGTTTTATATGCAAAAAATCGTCTATTTTTCATGCAAAAAATTAAATAAGCTAAGCATCGATCATTTTTCATGCAAAAAAATTTTTTGTGCAAAAAAAATAATGGACTATACATCAACTTTTTTTCATGAAAAAAATTTTAATGAAAAAATTAAATGGAGTCCACATCGTCTGTGTTTTATGCAAAAAATCGTCTATTTTTCATGCAGAAAATTAAATAAGCTAAGCATCGATAATTTTTCATGCAAAAAAATTTTTTAGGCAAAAAAAAATAATGGACTATACATCGTCTTTTTTCATGAAAAAAATTTTAATGGAAAAATTAATTGGAGTCCACATCGTCTGTTTTTATGCAGAAAATCGTCTATTTTTCATGCAAAAAATTAAATAAGCTAAGCATCGATCATTTTTCATGAAAAAAAATTTTATGGAAAAAAATAATGGACTATACATCGTCTTTTTTTCATGAAAAAACTTTTAATAAAAAAATAAAATGGAGTCCACATCGTCTGTTTTTTATGCAAAAAATCGTCTATTTTTCATGCAAAAAATTAAATAAGCTAAGCATCGATCATTTTTCATGCAAAAAAATTTTTTGTGCAAAAAAAATAATGGACTATATATACATCGTCTTTTTTTCATGAAAAAAATTTTAATGAAAAAATTAAATGGAGTCCACATCGTCTGTTTTTTATGCAAAAAATCGTCTATTTTTCATGCAGAAAATTAAATAAGCTAAGCATCGATAATTTTTCATGGAAAAAAATTTTTTAGGCAAAAAAAAAAATAATGGACTATATATCGCCTTTTTTTCATGAAAAAAATTTTAATGAAAAAATTAAATGGAGTCCACATCGTCTGTTTTTATGCAAAAAATCGTCTATTTTTCATGCAAAAAATTAAATAAGCTAAGCATCGATCATTTTTCATGCAAAAAAGTTTTTTATGGAAAAAAAATAATGGACTATACATCGTCTTTTTTTTCAAGAAAAAAATTTTAATGAAAAAATAAATGGAGTCCACATCGTCTGTTTTTTATGCAAAAAATCGTCTATTTTTCATGCAAAAAATTAAATAAGCTAAGCATCGATCATTTTTCATGCAAAAAATGGACTATACATCGTCTTTTTTTCATGAAAAAAATTTTAATGAAAAAATTAAATGGAGTCCACATCGTCTGTGTTTTATGCAAAAAATCGTCTATTTTTCATGCAGAAAATTAAATAAGCTAAGCATCGATAATTTTTCATGCAAAAAAATTTTTTAGGCAAAAAAAAATAATGGACTTACATCGTCTTTTTTCATGAAAAAAATTTTAATGAAAAAATTAATTGGAGTCCACATCGTCTGTTTTTATGCAAAAAATCGTCTATTTTTCATGCAGAAAATTAAATAAGCTAAGCATCGATCATTTTTCATGCAAAAAAAATTTTTAGGCAAAAAAATAATGGACTATACATCGTCTTTTTTTTTTCAAGAAAAAAATTTTAATGAAAAAATAAATGGAGTCCACATCGTCTGTTTTTTATGCAAAAAATCGTCTATTTTTCATGCAAAAAATTAAATAAGCTAAGCGTCGATCATTTTTCATGCAAAAAAATTTTTTAGGCAAAAAAAATAATGGACGTCTCTTCGTCTCTTTTTTCAAGAAAAAAATTTTAATAAAAAAATTAAATGGAGTCCACATCGTCTGTTTTTTATGCAAAAAATCGTCTATTTTTCATGCAAAAAATTAAATAAGCTAAGCATCGATCATTTTTCATGCAAAAAAATTTCTTAGGCAAAAAAAATAATGGACTATACATCGTCTTTTTTTCATGAAAAAAATTTTATTGAAAAAATTAAATGAAGTCCACATCGTCTGTTTTTTATGCAAAAAATTTTCTTTTTGTCATGCGAAAAGTTAAATAAGCTAAGCATCGTTCATTTTTCATGCCAAAAAATTTTTTAGGCAAAAAAATAATGGACTATACATCGTCTTTTTTTTCAAGAAAAAAATTTTAATGAAAAAATAAATGGAGTCCACATCGTCTGTTTTTTATGCAAAAAATCGTCTATTTTTCATGCAAAAAATTAAATAAGCTAAGCATCGATCATTTTTCATGCAAAAAAATTTTTTAGGCAAAAAAAATAATGGACTATACATCGTCTTTTTTTCATGAAAAAAATTTTAATGAAAAAATTAAATGGAGTCCACATCGTCCGTTTTTTATGCAAAAAATCGTCTATTTTTCATGCAAAAAATTAAATAGGCTAAGCATCGTTAATTTTTCATGCCAAAAAATTTTTTATGCAAAAAAAGTAATGGACTATACATCGTCTTTTTTTTCAAGAAAAAAATTTTAATGAAAAAATTAAATGGAGTCCACATCGTCTGTTTTTTATGCAAAAAATCGTCTATTTTTCATGCAAAAAATTAAATAAGCTAAGCATCGATCATTTTTCATGCAAAAAAATTTCTTAGGCAAAAAAAATAATGGACTATACATCGTCTTTTTTTCATGAAAAAAATTTTAATGAAAAAATTAAATGGAGTCCACATCGTCTGTTTTTTATGCAAAAAATTTTCTTTTTTTCATGCGAAAAGTTAAATAAGCTAAGCATCGTTCATTTTTCATGCCAAAAAATTTTTTAGGTAAAAAAAATAATGGACTATACATCGTCTTTTTTTCATGAAAAAAATTTTAATGAAAAAATTAAAGGGAGTCCACATCGTCTGTTTTTTATGCAAAAAATCGTCTATTTTTCATGCAAAAAATTAAATAAGCTAAGCATCGATCATTTTTCATGCAAAAAAATTTTTTAGGCAAAAAAAATAATGGACTATACATCGTCTGTTTTTTATGCAAAAAATTGTCTTTTTTTCATGCGAAAAGTTAAATAAGCTAAGCATCGTTCATTTTTCATGCCAAAAAATTTTTTAGGCAAAAAAAATAATGGACTATACATCGTCTTTTTTTCATGAAAAAAATTTTAATGAAAAAATTAATTGGAGTCCACATCGTCTGTTTTTATGCAAAAAATCGTCTATTTTTCATGCAAAAATTTAAATAAGCTAAGCATCGATCATTTTTCATGCAAAAAAATTTTTTAGGCAAAAAAATAATGGACTATACATCGTCTTTTTTTTCATGAAAAAAATTTTAATGAAAAAATTAAATGGAGTCCACATCGTCTGTTTTTTATGCAAAAAATCGTCTATTTTTCATGCAGAAAATTAAATAAGCTAAGCACCGATAATTTTTCATGCAAAAAAATTTTTTAGGCAAAAAAAAATAATGAACTATACATCGTCTTTTTTTCATGAAAAAAATTTTAATGAAAAAATTAAATGGAGTCCACATCGCCTTTTTTTCATGAAAAAAATTTTAGTGAAAAAATTAAATGGAGTCCACATCGTCTGTTTTTTATGCAAAAAATCGTCTATTTTTCATGCAAAAAATTAAATAAGCTAAGCATCGATCATTTTTCATGCAAAAAAATTTTTTAGGCAAAAAAAAATAATGGACTATACATCGTCTTTTTTTCATGAAAAAAATTTTAATGAAAAAATTAATTGGAGTCCACATCGTCTGTTTTTATGCAAAAAGTCGTCTATTTTTCATGCAAAAATTTAAATAAGCTAAGCATCGATCATTTTTCATGCAAAAAAATTTTTTAGGCAAAAAAATAATGGACTATACATCGTCTTTTTTTTCATGAAAAAAATTTTAATGAAAAAATTAAATGGAGTCCACATCGTCTGTTTTTTATGCAAAAAATCGTCTATTTTTCATGCAGAAAATTAAATAAGCTAAGCATCGATAATTTTTCATGCAAAAAAATTTTTTAGGCAAAAAAAAATAATGAACTATACATCGTCTTTTTTTCATGAAAAAAATTTTAATGAAAAAATTAATTGGAGTCCACATCGTCTGTTTTTATGCAAAAAATCGTCTATTTTTCATGCAAAAAATTAAATAAGCTAAGCATCGATCATTTTTCATGCAAAAAAATTTTTTATGCAAAAAAAATAATGGACTATAATCGTCTTTTTTTCATGAAAAAAATATTAATGAAAAAATTAAATGGAGTCCACATCGTCTGTGTTTTATGCAAAAAATCGTCTATTTTTCATGCAGAAAATTAAATAAGCTAAGCATCGATAATTTTTCATGCAAAAAAATTTTTTAGGCAAAAAAAAATAATGGACTATACATCGTCTTTTTTCATGAAAAAAATTTTAATGAAAAAATTAATTGGAGTCCACATCGTCTGTTTTTATGCAGAAAATCGTCTATTTTTCATGCAAAAAATTAAATAAGCTAAGTATCGATCATTTTTCATGAAAAAAAAATTTTATGGAAAAAAATAATGGACTATACATCGTCTTTTTTTCATGAAAAAACTTTTAATGAAAAAATTAATTGGAGTCCACATCGTCTGTTTTTATGCAAAAAATCGTCTATTTTTCATGCAAAAAATTAAATAAGCTAAGCATCGATCATTTTTCATGCAATAAAATTTTTTAGGCAAAAAAAATAATGGACTATACATCGTCTTTTTTTCATGAAAAAAATTTTAATGAAAAAATTAATTGGAGTCCACATCGTCTGTTTTTATGCAAAAAATCGTCTATTTTTCATGCAAAAAATTAAATAAGCTAAGCATCGATCATTTTTCATGCCAAAAAATTTTTTGTGCAAAAAAAATAATGGACCATACATCGTCTTTTTTTCGTGAAAAAAATTTTAATGAAAAAATTAAATGGAGTCCACATTGTCTGTGTTTTATGCAAAAAATCGTCTATTTTTCATGCAGAAAATTAAATAAGCTAAGCATCGATAATTTTTCATGCAAAAAAATTTTTTAGGCAAAAAAAAATAATGGACTATACATCGTCTTTTTTCATGAAAAAAATTTTAATGGAAAAATTAATTGGAGCCCACATCGTCTGTTTTTATGCAAAAAATCGTCTATTTTTCATGCAAAAAGTTAAATAAGCTAAGCATCGATCATTTTTCATGCAAAAAAATTTTTTATGCAAAAAAAGTAATGGACTATACATCGTCTTTTTTTTCAAGAAAAAAATTTTAATGAAAAAATTAAATGGAGTCCACATCGTCTGTTTTTTATGCAAAAAATCGTCTATTTTTCATGCAAAAAATTAAATAAGCTAAGCATCGATCATTTTTCATGCAAAAAAATTTTTTGTGCAAAAAAAATAATGGACTTATACATCGTCTTTTTTTTCAAGAAAAAAATTTTAATGAAAAAATAAATGGAGTCCACATCGTCTGTTTTTTATGCAAAAAATCGTCTATTTTTCATGCAAAAAATTAAATAAGCTAAGCATCGATCATTTTTCATGCAAAAAAATTTTTTAGGCAAAAAAAATAATGGACTATAATACATCGTCTTTTTTTCATGAAAAAAAATTTTAATGAAAAAATTAAATGGAGTCCACATCGTCCGTTTTTTATGAAAAATCGTCTATTTTTCATGCAAAAAATTAAATAGGCTAAGCATCGTTAATTTTTCATGCCAAAAAATTTTTTATGCAAAAAAAGTAATGGACTATACATCGTCTTTTTGTTCAAGAAAAAAATTTTAATGAAAAAATTAAATGGAGTCCACATCGTCTGTTTTTTATGCAAAAAATCGTCTATTTTTCATGCAAAAAATTAAATAAGCTAAGCATCGATCATTTTTCATGCAAAAAAATTTCTTAGGCAAAAAAAATAATGGACTATACATCGTCTTTTTTTCATGAAAAAAATTTTAATGAAAAAATTAAATGGAGTCCACATCGTCTGTTTTTTATGCAAAAAATTTTCTTTTTTTCATGCGAAAAGTTAAATAAGCTAAGCATCGTTCATTTTTCATGCCAAAAAATTTTTTAGGCAAAAAAATAATGGACTATACATCGTCTTTTTTTTCAAGAAAAAAATTTTAATGAAAAAATAAATTGAGTCCACATCGTCTGTTTTTTATGCAAAAAATCGTCTATTTTTCATACCAAAAATTAAATAAGCTAAGCATCGATCATTTTTCACGCAAAAAAATTTTTTATGCAAAAAAAATAATGGACTATATATACATCGTCTTTTTTTCATGAAAAAAATTTTAATGAAAAAATTAATTGGAGTCCACATCGTCTGTTTTTATGCAAATTTTTTTTTCATGAAAAATGATCGATGCTTAGCTTATTTAATTTTTTGCATGAAAAATAGACGATTTCTTGCATAAAAACAGACGATGTGGACTCCAATTAATTTTTCCATTAAAATTTTTTTCTTGAAAAAAAAGACGATGTATAGTCCATTATTTTTTTTGCACAAAAAATTTTTTTGCATGAAAAATGATCGATGCTTAGCTTACTTAATTTTTTGCATGAAAAATAGACGATTTTTTGCATAAAAAACAGACGATGTGGACTCCATTTAATTTTTTCATTAAAATTTTTTTCTTGAAAAAAAAGACGATGTATAGTCCATTATTTTTTTTGCACAAAACATTTTTTTGCATGAAAAATTATCGATGCTTAGCTTATTTAATTTTTTGCATGAAAAATAGACGATTTTTTGCTTAAAAAACAGACGATGTGGTCTCCATTTAATTTTTTCATTAAAATTTTTTTCTTGAAAAAAAAGACGATGTATAGTCCATTATTTTTTCTGCATAAAAAATTTTTTTGCATGAAAAATGATCGATGCTTAGCTTATTTCATTTTTTGCATCAAAAATAGACGATTTTTTGCATAAAAACAGACGATGTGGACTCCAATTAATTTTTTCATTAAAATTTTTTTCATGAAAAAAAGACGATGTATAGTCCATTATTTTTTTTGGCCTAAAAAATTTTTTTGCATGAAAAATTATCGATGCTTAGCTTATTTAATTTTCTGCATGAAAAATAGACGATTTTTTGCATAAAAAACAGACGATGTGGACTCCATTTAATTTTTTCATTAAAATTTTTTTCATGAAAAAAAGACGATGTATAGTCCATTATTTTTTTTGCACAAAAAATTTTTTTGCATGAAAAATGATCGATGCTTAGCTTATTTAATTTTTTGCATGAAAAATAGAAGATTTTTTGCATAAAAAATAGACGATGTGGACTCCATTTATTTTTTCATTAAAATTTTTTTCTTGAAAAAAAGACGATGTATAGTCCATTACTTTTTTTGCATAAAAAATTTTTTGGCATAAAAAATTAACAATGCTTAGCCTATTTAATTTTTTGCATGAAAAATAGACGATTTTTTGCATAAAAAACAGACGATGTGGACTCCATTTAATTTTTTCATTAAAATTTTTTTCTTGAAAAAAAAAGACGATGTATAGTCCATTATTTTTTTTGCATAAAAAATTTTTTTGCATGAAAAATGATCGATGCTTAGCTTATTTAACTTTTTGCATGAAAAATAGACGATTTTTTGCATAAAAACAGACGATGTGGACTCCAATTAATTTTTTCATTAAAATTTTTTTCATGAAAAAAAGACGATGTATAGTCCATTATTTTTTTTTTGCCTAAAAAATTTTTTTGCATGAAAAATTATCGATGCTTATCTTATTTAATTTTTTGCATAAAAAATAGACGATTTTTTGCATAAAAAACAGACGATGTGGACTCCATTTAATTTTTTCATTAAAATTTTTTTCTTGAAAAAAAGACGATGTATATATAGTCCATTATTTTTTTTGCATAAAAAATTTTTTGGCATGAAAAATGATCGATGCTTAGCTTATTTAATTTTTTGCATGAAAAATAGACGATTTTTTGCATAAAAACAGACGATGTGGACTGCAATTAATTTTTTCATTAAAATTTTTTTCATGAAAAAAAGACGATGTATAGTCCATTATTTTTTTTTTGCCTAAAAAATTTTTTTGCATGAAAAATTATCGATGCTTAGCTTATTTAATTTTCTGCATGAAAAATAGACGATTTTTTGCATAAAAAACAGACGATGTGCACAAAAAATTTTTTTCCATGAAAAATGATCGATGCTTAGCTTATTTAATTTTTTGCATGAAAAATAGACGATTTTTTGCATAAAAAACAGACGATGTGGACTCCATTTAATTTTTTCATAAAAATTTTTTTCTTGAAAAAGAAGACGATGTATAGTCCATTATTTTTTTTGCATAAAAAATTTTTTTGCATGAAAAATGATGATGCTTAGCTTATTTAATTTTTTGCATGAAAAATAGACGATTTTTTGCATAAAAACAGACGATGTGGACTCCAATTAATTTTTTCATTAAAATTTTTTTCATGAAAAAAAGACGATGTATAGTCCATTATTTTTTTTTGCATAAAAAATTTTTTTGCATGAAAAATTATCGATGCTTAGCTTATTTAATTTTCTGCATGAAAAATAGACGATTTTTTGCATAAAACACAGACGATGTGGACTCCATTTAATTTTTTCATTAAAATTTTTTTCATGAAAAAAAGACGATGTATAGTCCATTATTTTTTTTGCACAAAAAATTTTTTTGCATGAAAAATGATCGATGCTTAGCTTATTTAATTTTTTGAAATATAGACGATTTTTTGCATAAAAAACAGACGATGTGGACTCCATTTAATTTTTTCATTAAAATTTTTTTCTTGAAAAAAAAGACGATTATTTTTTTTGCATAAAAAATTTTTTTGCATGAAAAATGATCGATGCTTAGCTTATTTAACTTTTTGCATGAAAAATAGACGATTTTTTGCATAAAAACAGACGATGTGGACTCCATTTAATTTTTTCATTAAAATTTTTTTCTTGAAAAAAAGACGATATATAGTCCATTATTTTTTTTGCATAAAAAATTTTTTTCCTGAAAAATGATCGATGCATAGCTTATTTAATTTTTTGCATGAAAAATAGACGATTTTTTGCATAAAAACAGACGATGTGGACTCCAATTAATTTTTTCATTAAAATTTTTTTCATGAAAAAAAGACGATGTATAGTCCATTATTTTTTTTTGCCTAAAAAATTTTTTTGCATGAAAAATTATCGATGCTTAGCTTATTTAATTTTCTGCATGAAAAATAAAACAGACGATGTGGACTCCATTTAATTTTTTCATTAAAATTTTTTTCTTGAAAAAAAGACGATGTATAGTCCATTATTTTTTTTTGCCTAAAAAATTTTTTTGCATGAAAAAATATCGATGCTTAGCTTATTTAATTTTCTGCATGAAAAATAGACGATTTTTTGCATAAAAAACAGACGATGTGGACTCCATTTAATTTTTTCATTAAAATTTTTTTCTTGAAAAAAAAGACGATGTATAGTCCATTATTTTTTTTGCATAAAAAATTTTTTTGCATGAAAAATGATCGATGCTTAGCTTATTTAATTTTCTGCATGAAAAATAGACGATTTTTTGCATAAAAAACAGACGATGTGGACTCCATTTAATTTTTTCATTAAAATTTTTTTCATGAAAAAAAGACGATGTATAGTCCATTATTTTTTTTTGCCTAAAAAATTTTTTTCCATGAAAAATTATCGATGCTTAGCTTATTTAATTTTCTGCATGAAAAATAGACGATTTTTTGCATAAAAAACAGACGATGTGGACTCCATTTAATTTTTTCATTAAAATTTTTTTCTTGAAAAAAAGACGATGTATAGTCCATTATTTTTTTTGCACAAAAAATTTTTTTGCATGAAAAATGATCGATGCTTAGCTTATTTAATTTTTTGCATGAAAAATAGACGATTTTTTGCATAAAAAACAGACGATGTGGACTCCATTTAATTTTTTCATTAAAATTTTTTTCTTGAAAAATAGACGATGTATAGTCCATTATTTTTTTTGCATAAAAAATTTTTTTGCATGAAAAATGATCGATGCTTAGCTTATTTAATTTTTTGCATGAAAAATAGACGATTTTTTGCATAAAAACAGACGATGTGGACTCCAATTACTTTTTTCATTAAAATTTTTTTCATGAAAAAAAGACGATGTATAGTCCATTATTCTTTTTTGCCTAAAAAATTTTTTTGCATGAAAAATTATCGATGCTTAGCTTATTTAATTTTCTGCATGAAAAATAGACGATTTTTTGCATAAAAAACAGACGATGTGGACTCCATTTAATTTTTTCATTAAAATTTTTTTCATGAAAAAAAGACGATGTATAGTCCATTATTTTTTTTGCACAAAAAATTTTTTTGCATGAAAAATGATCGATGCTTAGCTTATTTAATTTTTTGCATGAAAAATAGAAGATTTTTTGCATAAAAAATAGACGATGTGGACTCCATTTATTTTTTCATTAAAATTTTTTTCTTGAAAAAAAGACGATGTATAGTCCATTACTTTTTTTGCATAAAAAATTTTTTGGCATGAAAAATTAACAATGCTTAGCCTATTTAATTTTTTGCATGAAAAAAAGACGATTTTTTCCATAAAAAACAGAGGATGTGGACTCCATTTAATTTTTTCATTAACATGCTTAGCTTATTTAATTTTTTGCATGAAAAATAGACGATTTTTTGCATAAAAAACAGACGATGTGGACTCCATTTAATTTTTTCATTAAAATTTTTTTCTTGAAAAAAAAGACGATGTATAGTCCATTATTTTTTTTGCATAAAAAATTTTTTTGCATGAAAAATGATCGATGCTTAGCTTATTTAATTTTTTGCATGAAAATAGACGATTTTTTGCATAAAAAACAGAGGATGTGGACTCCATTTAATTTTTTCATTAACATTTTTTTCATGAAAAAAAGACGATGTATAGTCCATTATTTTTTTTCCATAAAAATTTTTTTTTCATGAAAAATTATCGATGCTTAGCTTATTTAATTTTTTGCATGAAAAATAGACGATTTTTTGCATAAAAACAGACGATGTGGACTCCAATTAATTTTTCCATTAAAATTTTTTTCTTCAAAAAAAAGACGATGTATAGTCCATTATTTTTTTTTGCCTAAAAAATTTTTTTGCATGAAAAAATATCGATGCTTAGCTTATTTAATTTTTTGCATGAAAAATAGACGATTTTTTGCATAAAAAACAGACGATGTGGACTCCATTTAATTTTTTCATTAAAATTTTTTTCTTGAAAAAAAAGGCGATGTATGTCCATTATTTTTTTTGCATAAAAAATTTTTTTGCATGAAAAATGATCGATGCTTAGCTTATTTAACTTTTTGCATGAAAAATAGACGATTTTTTGCATAAAATTTAATTTTTTCATTAAAATTTTTTTCATGAAAAAAAGACGATGTATAGTCCATTATTTTTTTTGCACAAAAAATTTTTTTGCATGAAAAATGATCGATGCTTAGCTTATTTAATTTTTTGCATGAAAAATAGACGATTTTTTGCATAAAAAACAGACGATGTGGACTCCATTTAATTTTTTCATTAAAATTTTTTTCTTGAAAAAAAAGACGATTATTTTTTTTGCATAAAAAATTTTTTTGCATGAAAAATTATCGATGCTTAGCTTATTTAACTTTTTGCATGAAAAATAGACGATTTTTTGCATAAAAACAGACGATGTGGACTCCATTTAATTTTTTCATTAAAATTTTTTTGTTAAAAAAAAAAAGACGAGATAGTCCATTATTTTTTTTGCATAAAAAATTTTTTTGCATGAAAAATGATCGATGCTTAGCTTATTTAATTTTTTGCATGAAAAATAGACGATTTTTTGCATAAAAACAGACGATGTGGACTCCAATTAATTTTTTCATTAAAATTTTTTTAATGAAAAAAAGACGATGTATAGTCCATTATTTTTTTTGCACAAAAAATTTTTTTGCATGAAAAATGATCGATGCTTAGCTTATTTAATTTTTTGCATGAAAAATAGAAGATTTTTTGCATAAAAAATAGACGATGTGGACTCCATTTATTTTTTCATTAAAATTTTTTTCTTGAAAAAAAGACGATGTATAGTCCATTACTTTTTTTGTATAAGAAATTTTTTGGCATGAAAAATTAACAATGCTTAGCCTATTTAATTTTTTGCATGAAAAATAGACGATTTTTTGCATAAAAAACAGAGGATGTGGACTCCATTTAATTTTTTCATTAAAATTTTTTTCATGAAAAAAAGACGATGTATAGTCCATTATTTTTTTTGCACAAAAAATTTTTTTCCATGAAAAATTATCGATGCTTAGCTTATTTAATTTTTTGCATGAAAAATAGACGATTTTTTGCATAAAAAACAGACGATGTGGACTCTATTTCATTTTTTCATTAAAATTTTTTTCTTGAAAAAAAGACGATATATAGTCCATTATTTTTTTTTCATAAAAAATTTTTTTCCATGAAAAATGATCGATGCTTAGCTTATTTAATTTTTTGCATGAAAAATAGACGATTTTTTGCATAAAAACAGACGATGTGGACTCCAATTAATTTTTTCATTAAAATTTTTTTCATGAAAAAAAGACGATGTATATATAGTCCATTATTTTTTTTTGCCTAAAAAATTTTTTTGCATGAAAAATTATCGATGCTTAGCTTATTTAATTTTCTGCATGAAAAATAGACGATTTTTTGCATAAAAACAGACGATGTGGACTCCATTTAATTTTTTCATTAAAATTTTTTTCATGAAAAAAAGACGATGTATAGTCCATTATTTTTTTTTCATAAAAAATTTTTTTGCATGAAAAATGATCGATGCTTAGCTTATTTAATTTTTTGCATGAAAAATAGACGATTTTTTGCATAAAAACAGACGATGTGGACTCCAATTAATTTTTTCATTAAAATTTTTTTCATGAAAAAAAGACGATGTATATATAGTCCATTATTTTTTTTTGCCTAAAAAATTTTTTTGCATGAAAAATTATCGATGCTTAGCTTATTTAATTTTCTGCATGAAAAATAGACGATTTTTTGCATAAAAACAGACGATGTGGACTCCAATTAATTTTTTCATTAAAATTTTTTTCATGAAAAAAAGACGATGTATATATAGTCCATTATTTTTTTTTGCCTAAAAAATTTTTTTGCATGAAAAATTATCGATGCTTAGCTTATTTAATTTTCTGCATGAAAAATAGACGATTTTTTGCATAAAAAACAGACGATGTGCACAAAAAATTTTTTTCCATGAAAAATGATCGATGCTTAGCTTATTTAATTTTCTGCATGAAAAATAGACGATTTTTTGCATAAAAAACAGACGATGTGGACTCCATTTAATTTTTTCATAAAAATTTTTTTCTTGAAAAAGAAGACGATGTATAGTCCATTATTTTTTTTGCATAAAAAATTTTTTTGCATGAAAAATGATGATGCTTAGCTTATTTAATTTTTTGCATGAAAAATAGACGATTTTTTGCATAAAAACAGACGATGTGGACTCCAATTAATTTTTTCATTAAAATTTTTTTCATGAAAAAAAGACGATGTATAGTCCATTATTTTTTTTTGCATAAAAAATTTTTTTGCATGAAAAATTATCGATGCTTAGCTTATTTAATTTTCTGCATGAAAAATAGACGATTTTTTGCATAAAACACAGACGATGTGGACTCCATTTAATTTTTTCATTAAAATTTTTTTCATGAAAAAAAGACGATGTATAGTCCATTATTTTTTTTGCACAAAAAATTTTTTTGCATGAAAAATGATCGATGCTTAGCTTATTTAATTTTTTGAAATATAGACGATTTTTTGCATAAAAAACAGACGATGTGGACTCCATTTAATTTTTTCATTAAAATTTTTTTCTTGAAAAAAAAGACGATTATTTTTTTTGCATAAAAAATTTTTTTGCATGAAAAATGATCGATGCTTAGCTTATTTAACTTTTTGCATGAAAAATAGACGATTTTTTGCATAAAAACAGACGATGTGGACTCCATTTAATTTTTTCATTAAAATTTTTTTCTTGAAAAAAAGACGATATATAGTCCATTATTTTTTTTGCATAAAAAATTTTTTTCCTGAAAAATGATCGATGCATAGCTTATTTAATTTTTTGCATGAAAAATAGACGATTTTTTGCATAAAAACAGACGATGTGGACTCCAATTAATTTTTTCATTAAAATTTTTTTCATGAAAAAAAGACGATGTATAGTCCATTATTTTTTTTTGCCTAAAAAATTTTTTTGCATGAAAAATTATCGATGCTTAGCTTATTTAATTTTCTGCATGAAAAATAAAACAGACGATGTGGATTCCAATTAATTTTTTCATTAAAATTTTTTTCATGAAAAAAAGACGTATAGTCCATTATTTTTTTTTGCACAAAAAATTTTTTTGCATGAAAAATTATCGATGCTTAGCTTATTTAATTTTCTGCATGAAAAATAGACGATTTTTTGCATAAAAAACAGACGATGTGGACTCCATTTAATTTTTTCATTAAAATTTTTTTCATGAAAAAAAGACGATGTATAGTCCATTATTTTTTTTGCACAAAAAATTTTTTTGCATGAAAAATGATCGATGCTTAGCTTATTTAATTTTTTGCATGAAAAATAGAAGATTTTTTGCATAAAAAATAGACGATGTGGACTCCATTTATTTTTTCATTAAAATTTTTTTCTTGAAAAAAAGACGATGTATAGTCCATTACTTTTTTTGCATAAAAAATTTTTTGGCATGAAAAATTAACAATGCTTAGCCTATTTAATTTTTTGCATGAAAAAAAGACGATTTTTTCCATAAAAAACAGAGGATGTGGACTCCATTTAATTTTTTCATTAACATGCTTAGCTTATTTAATTTTTTGCATGAAAAATAGACGATTTTTTGCATAAAAAACAGACGATGTGGACTCCATTTAATTTTTTCATTAAAATTTTTTTCTTGAAAAAAAAGACGATGTATAGTCCATTATTTTTTTTTGCCTAAAAAATTTTTTTGCATGAAAAAATATCGATGCTTAGCTTATTTAATTTTCTGCATGAAAAATAGACGATTTTTTGCATAAAACACAGACGATGTGGACTCCATTTAATTTTTTCATTAAAATTTTTTTCATGAAAAAAAGACGATGTATAGTCCATTATTTTTTTTGCACAAAAAATTTTTTTGTATGAAAAATGATAGATTCTTAGCTTATTTAATTTTTTGCATGAAAAATAGACGATTTTTTGCATAAAAAACAGACGATGTGGACTCCATTTAATTTTTTCATTAAAATTTTTTTCTTGAAAAAAAAGACGATTATTTTTTTTGCATAAAAAATTTTTTTGCATGAAAAATGATCGATGCTTAGCTTATTTAACTTTTTGCATGAAAAATAGACGATTTTTTGCATAAAAACAGACGATGTGGACTCCATTTAATTTTTTCATTAAAATTTTTTTCTTGAAAAAAAGACGATGTATAGTCCATTATTTTTTTTTGCCTAAAAAATTTTTTTGCATGAAAAATTATCGATGCTTAGCTTATTTAATTTTCTGCATGAAAAATAGACGATTTTTTGCATAAAAAACAGACGATGTGGACTCCATTTATTTTTTCATTAAAATTTTTTTCTTGAAAAAAAGACGATGTATAGTCCATTAATTTTTTTTTGCATAAAAAATTTTTTGGCATGAAAAATTAACAATGCTTAGCCTATTTAATTT
Source organism: Nowickia ferox (assembly GCA_936439885.1). NCBI lineage: Eukaryota > Metazoa > Arthropoda > Insecta > Diptera > Tachinidae > Nowickia > Nowickia ferox. The sequence continues at coordinate 7,179,571 of OW387027.1, read as the reverse complement.
TTTGCATGAAAAAAAGACGATTTTTTCCATAAAAAACAGAGGATGTGGACTCCATTTAATTTTTTCATTAACATGCTTAGCTTATTTAATTTTTTGCATGAAAAATAGACGATTTTTTGCATAAAAAACAGACGATGTGGACTCCATTTAATTTTTTCATTAAAATTTTTTTCTTGAAAAAAAGACGATGTATAGTCCATTATTTTTTTTTGCCTAAAAAATTTTTTTGCATGAAAAAATATCGATGCTTAGCTTATTTAATTTTCTGCATGAAAAATAGACGATTTTTTGCATAAAAAACAGACGATGTGGACTCCATTTAATTTTTTCATTAAAATTTTTTTCTTGAAAAAAAAGACGATGTATAGTCCATTATTTTTTTTGCATAAAAAATTTTTTTGCATGAAAAATGATCGATGCTTAGCTTATTTAATTTTCTGCATGAAAAATAGACGATTTTTTGCATAAAAAACAGACGATGTGGACTCCATTTAATTTTTTCATTAAAATTTTTTTCATGAAAAAAAGACGATGTATAGTCCATTATTTTTTTTTGCCTAAAAAATTTTTTTCCATGAAAAATTATCGATGCTTAGCTTATTTAATTTTCTGCATGAAAAATAGACGATTTTTTGCATAAAAAACAGACGATGTGGACTCCATTTAATTTTTTCATTAAAATTTTTTTCTTGAAAAAAAGACGATGTATAGTCCATTATTTTTTTTGCACAAAAAATTTTTTTGCATGAAAAATGATCGATGCTTAGCTTATTTAATTTTTTGCATGAAAAATAGACGATTTTTTGCATAAAAAACAGACGATGTGGACTCCATTTAATTTTTTCATTAAAATTTTTTTCTTGAAAAATAGACGATGTATAGTCCATTATTTTTTTTGCATAAAAAATTTTTTGGCATGAAAAATGATCGATGCTTAGCTTATTTAATTTTTTGCATGAAAAATAGACGATTTTTTGCATAAAAACAGACGATGTGGACTCCAATTAATTTTTTCATTAAAATTTTTTTCATGAAAAAAAGACGATGTATAGTCCATTATTTTTTTTTTGCCTAAAAAATTTTTTTGCATGAAAAATTATCGATGCTTAGCTTATTTAATTTTCTGCATGAAAAATAGACGATTTTTTGCATAAAAAACAGACGATGTGGACTCCATTTAATTTTTTCATTAAAATTATTTTCATGAAAAAAAGACGATTATAGTCCATTATTTTTTTTGCATAAAAAATTTTTTTGCATGAAAAATGATCGATGCTTAGCTTATTTAATTTTTTGCATGAAAAATAGAAGATTTTTTGCATAAAAAATAGACGATGTGGACTCCATTTATTTTTTCATTAAAATTTTTTTCTTGAAAAAAAGACGATGTATAGTCCATTACTTTTTTTGCATAAAAAATTTTTTGGCATGAAAAATTAACAATGCTTAGCCTATTTAATTTTTTGCATGAAAAAAAGACGATTTTTTCCATAAAAAACAGAGGATGTGGACTCCATTTAATTTTTTCATTAACATGCTTAGCTTATTTAATTTTTTGCATGAAAAATAGACGATTTTTTGCATAAAAAACAGACGATGTGGACTCCATTTAATTTTTTCATTAAAATTTTTTTCTTGAAAAAAAAGACGATGTATAGTCCATTATTTTTTTTGCATAAAAAATTTTTTTGCATGAAAAATGATCGATGCTTAGCTTATTTAATTTTTTGCATGAAAAATAGACGATTTTTTGCATAAAAACAGACGATGTGGACTCCAATTACTTTTTTCATTAAAATTTTTTTCATGAAAAAAAGACGATGTATAGTCCATTATTCTTTTTTGCCTAAAAAATTTTTTTGCATGAAAAATTATCGATGCTTAGCTTATTTAATTTTCTGCATGAAAAATAGACGATTTTTTGCATAAAAAACAGACGATGTGGACTCCATTTAATTTTTTCATTAAAATTTTTTTCATGAAAAAAAGACGATGTATAGTCCATTATTTTTTTTGCACAAAAAATTTTTTTGCATGAAAAATGATCGATGCTTAGCTTATTTAATTTTTTGCATGAAAAATAGAAGATTTTTTGCATAAAAAATAGACGATGTGGACTCCATTTATTTTTTCATTAAAATTTTTTTCTTGAAAAAAAGACGATGTATAGTCCATTACTTTTTTTGCATAAAAAATTTTTTGGCATGAAAAATTAACAATGCTTAGCCTATTTAATTTTTTGCATGAAAAAAAGACGATTTTTTCCATAAAAAACAGAGGATGTGGACTCCATTTAATTTTTTCATTAACATGCTTAGCTTATTTAATTTTTTGCATGAAAAATAGACGATTTTTTGCATAAAAAACAGACGATGTGGACTCCATTTAATTTTTTCATTAAAATTTTTTTCTTGAAAAAAAAGACGATGTATAGTCCATTATTTTTTTTGCATAAAAAATTTTTTTGCATGAAAAATGATCGATGCTTAGCTTATTTAATTTTTTGCATGAAAATAGACGATTTTTTGCATAAAAAACAGAGGATGTGGACTCCATTTAATTTTTTCATTAACATTTTTTTCATGAAAAAAAGACGATGTATAGTCCATTATTTTTTTTCCATAAAAATTTTTTTTTCATGAAAAATTATCGATGCTTAGCTTATTTAATTTTTTGCATGAAAAATAGACGATTTTTTGCATAAAAACAGACGATGTGGACTCCAATTAATTTTTCCATTAAAATTTTTTTCTTCAAAAAAAAAGACGATGTATAGTCCATTATTTTTTTTTGCCTAAAAAATTTTTTTGCATGAAAAAATATCGATGCTTAGCTTATTTAATTTTTTGCATGAAAAATAGACGATTTTTTGCATAAAAAACAGACGATGTGGACTCCATTTAATTTTTTCATTAAAATTTTTTTCTTGAAAAAAAAGGCGATGTATGTCCATTATTTTTTTTGCATAAAAAATTTTTTTGCATGAAAAATGATCGATGCTTAGCTTATTTAACTTTTTGCATGAAAAATAGACGATTTTTTGCATAAAATTTAATTTTTTCATTAAAATTTTTTTCATGAAAAAAAGACGATGTATATATAGTCCATTATTTTTTTTGCACAAAAAATTTTTTTGCATGAAAAATGATCGATGCTTAGCTTATTTAATTTTTTGCATGAAAAATAGACGATTTTTTGCATAAAAAACAGACGATGTGGACTCCATTTAATTTTTTCATTAAAATTTTTTTCTTGAAAAAAAAGACGATTATTTTTTTTGCATAAAAAATTTTTTTGCATGAAAAATTATCGATGCTTAGCTTATTTAACTTTTTGCATGAAAAATAGACGATTTTTTGCATAAAAACAGACGATGTGGACTCCATTTAATTTTTTCATTAAAATTTTTTTGTTAAAAAAAAAAAAGACGAGATAGTCCATTATTTTTTTTGCATAAAAAATTTTTTTGCATGAAAAATGATCGATGCTTAGCTTATTTAATTTTTTGCATGAAAAATAGACGATTTTTTGCATAAAAACAGACGATGTGGACTCCAATTAATTTTTTCATTAAAATTTTTTTAATGAAAAAAATACGATGTATAGTCCATTATTTTTTTTGCACAAAAAATTTTTTTGCATGAAAAATGATCGATGCTTAGCTTATTTAATTTTTTGCATGAAAAATAGAAGATTTTTTGCATAAAAAATAGACGATGTGGACTCCATTTATTTTTTCATTAAAATTTTTTTCTTGAAAAAAAGACGATGTATAGTCCATTACTTTTTTTGTATAAGAAATTTTTTGGCATGAAAAATTAACAATGCTTAGCCTATTTAATTTTTTGCATGAAAAATAGACGATTTTTTGCATAAAAAACAGAGGATGTGGACTCCATTTAATTTTTTCATTAAAATTTTTTTCATGAAAAAAAGACGATGTATAGTCCATTATTTTTTTTGCACAAAAAATTTTTTTCCATGAAAAATTATCGATGCTTAGCTTATTTAATTTTTTGCATGAAAAATAGACGATTTTTTGCATAAAAAACAGACGATGTGGACTCTATTTAATTTTTTCATTAAAATTTTTTTCTTGAAAAAAAGACGATATATAGTCCATTATTTTTTTTTCATAAAAAATTTTTTTCCATGAAAAATGATCGATGCTTAGCTTATTTAATTTTTTGCATGAAAAATAGACGATTTTTTGCATAAAAACAGACGATGTGGACTCCAATTAATTTTTTCATTAAAATTTTTTTCATGAAAAAAAGACGATGTATATATAGTCCATTATTTTTTTTTGCCTAAAAAATTTTTTTGCATGAAAAATTATCGATGCTTAGCTTATTTAATTTTCTGCATGAAAAATAGACGATTTTTTGCATAAAAACAGACGATGTGGACTCCATTTAATTTTTTCATTAAAATTTTTTTCATGAAAAAAAGACGATGTATAGTCCATTATTTTTTTTTGCCTAAAAAATTTTTTTCCATGAAAAATTATCGATGCTTAGCTTATTTAATTTTCTGCATGAAAAATAGACGATTTTTTGCATAAAAAACAGACGATGTGGACTCCATTTAATTTTTTCATTAAAATTTTTTTCTTGAAAAAAAGACGATGTATAGTCCATTATTTTTTTTGCACAAAAAATTTTTTTGCATGAAAAATGATCGATGCTTAGCTTATTTAATTTTTTGCATGAAAAATAGACGATTTTTTGCATAAAAAACAGACGATGTGGACTCCATTTAATTTTTTCATTAAAATTTTTTTCTTGAAAAAAAGACGATGTATAGTCCATTATTTTTTTTGCATAAAAAATTTTTTGCCATGAAAAATGATCGATGCTTAGCTTATTTAATTTTTTGCATGAAAAATAGACGATTTTTTGCATAAAAACAGACGATGTGGACTCCATTTAATTTTTTCGTTAAAATTTTTTTCCTTTAAAAAAGACGATGTATAGTCCATTATTTTTTTTGCACAAAAAATTTTTTTGCATGAAAAATGATCGATGCTTAGCTTATTTAATTTTTTGCATGAAAAATAGACGATTTTTTGCATAAAAAACAGACGATGTGGACTCCATTTAATTTTTTCATTAAAATTTTTTTGTTGAAAAAAAAGACGAGATAGTCCATTATTTTTTTTTGCATAAAAAATTTTTTTCCATGAAAAAATATCGATGCTTAGCTTATTTAATTTTCTGCATGAAAAATAGACGATTTTTTGCATAAAAAACAGACGATGTGGACTCCATTTAATTTTTTCATTAAAATTTTTTTCATGAAAAAAAGACGATGTATAGTCCATTATTTTTTTTGCATAAAAAATTTTTTTGCATGAAAAATTATCGATGCTTAGCTTATTTAATTTTTTGCATGAAAAATAGACGATTTTTTGCATAAAAAACAGAGGATGTGGACTCCATTTAATTTTTTCATTAAAATTTTTTTCTTGAAAAAAAAGACGATGTATATATAGTCCATTATTTTTTTTTGCCTAAAAAATTTTTTTGCATGAAAAATTATCGATGCTTAGCTTATTTAATTTTCTGCATGAAAAATAGACGATTTTTTGCATAAAACACAGACGATGTGGACTCCATTTAATTTTTTCATTAAAATTTTTTTCATGAAAAAAAGACGATGTATAGTCCATTATTTTTTTTGCACAAAAAATTTTTTTGCATGAAAAATTATCGATGCTTAGCTTATTTAATTTTCTGCATGAAAAATAGACGATTTTTTGCATAAAAAACAGACGATGTGGACTCCATTTAATTTTTTCATTAAAATTTTTTTCATGAAAAAAAGACGATGTATAGTCCATTATTTTTTTTGCACAAAAAATTTTTTTGTATGAAAAATGATAGATTCTTAGCTTATTTAATTTTTTGCATGAAAAATAGACGATTTTTTGCATAAAAAACAGACGATGTGGACTCCATTTAATTTTTTCATTAAAATTTTTTTCTTGAAAAAAAAAGACGATGTATAGTCCATTATTTTTTTTGCATAAAAAATTTTTTTGCATGAAAAATGATCGATGCTTAGCTTATTTAATTTTTTGCATGAAAAATAGACGATTTTTTCCATAAAAACAGACGATGTGGACTCCAATTAATTTTTTCATTAAAATTTTTTTCATGAAAAAAAGACGATGTATAGTCCATTATTTTTTTTTGCCTAAAAAATTTTTTTGCATGAAAAATTATCGATGCTTAGCTTATTTAATTTTCTGCATGAAAAATAGACGATTTTTTGCATAAAACACAGACGATGTGGACTCCATTTAATTTTTTCATTAAAATTTTTTTCATGAAAAAAAGACGATGTATAGTCCATTATTTTTTTTGCACAAAAAATTTTTTTGCATGAAAAATGATCGATGCTTAGCTTATTTAATTTTTTCCATGAAAAATAGACGATTTTTTGCATAAAAAACAGACGATGTGGACTCCATTTAATTTTTTCATTAAAATTTTTTTCTTGAAAAAAAGACGATGTATAGTCCATTATTTTTTTTGCCTAAAAAATTTTTTTGCATGAAAAATTATCGATGCTTAGCTTATTTAATTTTCTGCATGAAAAATAGACGATTTTTTGCATAAAAAACAGACGATGTGGACTCCATTTAATTTTTTCATTAAAATTTTTTTCTTGAAAAAAAGACGATGTATAGTCCATTATTTTTTTTGCACAAAAAATTTTTTTGCATAAAAAATTTTTTTGCATGAAAAATGATCGATGCTTAGCTTATTTAATTTTTTGCATGAAAAATAGACGATTTTTTGCATAAAAACAGACGATGTGGACTCCAATTAATTTTTTCATTAAAATTTTTTTCAGGAAAAAAAGACGATGTATAGTCCATTATTTTTTTTTTGCCAAAAAAATTTTTTTGCATGAAAAATTATCGATGCTTAGCTTATTTAATTTTCTGCATGAAAAATAGACGATTTTTTGCATAAAACACAGACGATGTGGACTCCATTTAATTTTTTCATTAAAATTTTTTTCATGAAAAAAAGACGATGTATAATAAGTCCATTATTTTTTTTGCACAAAAAATTTTTTTGCATGAAAAATTATCGATGCTTAGGTTATTTAATTTTCTGCATAAAAAATAGACGATTTTTTGCATAAAACACAGACGATGTGGACTCCATTTAATTTTTTCATTAAAATTTTTTTTTGCATAAAAAATTTTTTTGCATGAAAAATGATCGATGCTTAGCTTATTTAACTTTTTGCATGAAAAATAGACGATTTTTTGCATAAAAACAGACGATGTGGACTCCAATTAATTTTTTCATTAAAATTTTTTTCATGAAAAAAAGACGATGTATAGTCCATTATTTTTTTTTTTGCCTAAAAAATTTTTTTGCATGAAAAATTATCGATGCTTAGCTTATTTAATTTTCTGCATGAAAAATAGACGATTTTTTGCATAAAAAACAGACGATGTGGACTCCATTTAATTTTTTCATTAAAATTTTTTTCTTGAAAAAAAAGACGATGTATAGTCCATTATTTTTTTTGCATAAAAAATTTTTTTCCATGAAAAATGATCGATGCTTAGCTTATTTAATTTTTTGCATGAAAAATAGACGATTTTTTGCATAAAAACAGACGATGTGGACTCCAATTAATTTTTTCATTAAAATTTTTTTCATGAAAAAAAGACGATGTATAGTCCATTATTTTTTTTTTTGCCTAAAAAATTTTTTTGCATGAAAAATTATCGATGCTTAGCTTATTTAATTTTCTGCATGAAAAATAGACGATTTTTTGCATAAAAAACAGACGATGTGGACTCCATTTAATTTTTTCATTAAAATTTTTTTCTTGAAAAAAAAGACGATGTATAGTCCATTATTTTTTTTGCATAAAAAATTTTTTTCCATGAAAAATGATCGATGCTTAGCTTATTTAATTTTTTGCATGAAAAAAAAACGATTTTTTGCATAAAAACAGACGATGTGGACTCCAATTAATTTTTCCATTAAAATTTTTTTCATGAAAAAAAGACGATATAGTCCATTATTTTTTTTTGCCTAAAAAATTTTTTTGCATGAAAAATTATCGATGCTTAGCTTATTTAATTTTCTGCATGAAAAATAGACGATTTTTTGCATAAAAAACAGACGATGTGGACTCCATTTAATTTTTTCATTAAAATTTTTTTCATGAAAAAAAGACGATGTATATATAGTCCATTATTTTTTTTGCACAAAAAATTTTTTTGCATGAAAAATGATCGATGCTTAGCTTATTTAATTTTTTGCATAAAAAATACACGATTTTTTGCATAAAACACAGACGATGTGGACTCCATTTAATTTTTTCATGAAAAAAAGACGATGTATAGTCCATTATTTTTTTTTGCCTAAAAAATTTTTTTGCTTGAAAAATGATCAATGCTTAGCTTATTTAATTTTTTGCATGAAAAATAGACAATTTTTTGCATAAAAAACAGACGATGTGGACTCCATTTAATTTTTTCATTAAAATTTTTTTCATGAAAAAAAGACGATGTATAGCCCATTACTTTTTTTGCATAAAAAATTGTTTGGCATGAAAATTTAACGATGCTTAGACTATTTAATTTTTTGCATGAAAAATATACGATTTTTTGCATAAAAAACAGACGATGTGCACTCCATTTAATTTTTTCATTAACATTTTTTTCATGAAAAAAAGACGATGTATAGCCCATTACTTTTTTTGCATAAAAAATTGTTTGGCATGAAAAATTAACGATGCTTAGCCTATTTAATTTTTTGCATGAAAAATAGACGATTTTTTGCATAAAAAACAGACGATGTGGACTCCATTTAATTTTTTCATTAAAATTTTTTTCATGAAAAAAAGACGATGTATAGTCCATTATTTTTTTTGCCTAAAAAATTTTTTTGCATGAAAAATGATCGATGCTTAGCTTATTTAATTTTTTCATGAAAAATAGACGATTTTTTGCATAAAACACAGACGATGTGGACTCCATTTAATTTTTTCATTAAAATTTTTTTCTTGAAAAAAAGACGATGTATAGTCCATTATTTTTTTTGCCTAAAAAATTTTTTGGCATGAAAAATGATCGATGCTTAGCTTATTTAATTTTTTGCATGAAAAATAGACGATTTTTTGCATAAAAACCCGACGATGTGGACTCCATTAAATTTTTTCATTCAAATTTTTTCTTGAAAAAAAAGACGATGTATAGTCCATTATTTTTTTTGCCTAAAAAATTTTTTGGCATGAAAAATGATCGATGCTTAGCTTATTTAATTTTTTGCATGAAAAATAGACGATTTTTTGCATAAAAACCCGACGATGTGGACTCCATTAAATTTTTTCATTCAAATTTTTTCTTGAAAAAAAAAGACGATGTATATTCCATTATTTTTTTTGCCATGAAAAATGATCAATGCTTAGCTTATTTAATTTTTTGCATGAAAAATAGACGATTTTTTGCATAAAAAACAGACGATGTGGACTCCATTTAATTTTTTCCATTACTTTTTTGCATAAAAAATTTTTTGCCATAAAAAATTAACGATGCTTAGCCTATTTAATTTTTTGCATGAAAAATAGACGATTTTTTGCATAAAACACAGAGGATGTGGACTCCATTTAATTTTTTCATTAAAATTTTTTTCATGAAAAAAAGACGATGTATAGTCCATTATTTTTTTTGCCTAAAAAATTTTTTTCCATGAAAAATTAACGATGCTTAGCTTATTTAATTTTTTCCATGAAAAAAAAACATATTTTTGCATAAAAACCCGACGATGTGGACTCCATTTAATTTTTTCACTAAAATTTTTTTCATGAAAAATATAGTCCATTTTTTTTTTGCATAAAAAATTTTTTTGCATGAAAAATGAACGATGTTTAGCCTATTTAATTTTTTGCATGAAAAATAGACGATTTTTTCCATAAAAAACAGAGGATGTGGACTCCATTTAATTTTTTCATTAAAATTTGTTTCATGAAAAAAAGACGATGTATAGTCCTTTATTTTTTTTGCATAAAAAATTTTTTGGCATGAAAAATGAACGATGTTTTAGCCTATTTAATTTTTTGCATGAAAAATAGACCATTTTTTGCATAAAAAAAGACAATGTGGACTCCATTTAATTTTTTCATTAAAATTTTTTCATGAAAAAAAGACGATGTATAGTCCATTACTTTTTTTGCATAAAAAATTGTTTGGCATGAAAAATTAACGAAGCTTAGCCTATTTAATTTTTTGCATGAAAAATAGACGATTTTTTGCATAAAAAACAGACGATGTGAACTCCATTTAATTTTTTCATGAAAAAAAGACGATGTATAGTCCATTATTTTTTTTCCCTAAAAAATTTTTTTGCATGAAAAATGATCGATGCTTAGCTTATTTAATTTTCTGCATGAAAAATAGACGATTTTTTGCATTAAAAACAGACGATGTGGACTCCATTTAATTTTTTCATTAAAATTTTTTTCATGAAAAAAGACGATGTATAGTCCATTATTTTTTTTGCATAAAAAGTTTTTGGCATGAAAAATGAACGATTTTTAGCCTATTTAATTTTTTCCATGAAAAACAGACAATGTGGACTCCATCTAATTTTTTCATTAAAATTTTTTTCATGAAAAAAGACGATGTATAGTCCATTATTTTTGTTGCATAAAAAATTTTTTTGCATGAAAAATTAACGATGTTTAGCCTATTTAATTTTTTGCATGAAAAATAGACCATTTTTTCCATAAAAAACAGACGATGTGGACCCCATTTAATTTTTTCATTAAAATTTTTTCTTGAAAAAAAGACGATGTATATATAGTCCATTATTTTTTTTGCATAAAAAATTTTTTTGCATGAAAAATTATCGAGGCTTAGCTTATTTAACTTTTTGCATGAAAAATAGACGATTTTTTGCATAAAAAACAGACGATGTGGACTCCATTTAATTTTTTCATTAAAATTTTTTTCATGAAAAAAGACGATGTATAGTCCATTATTTTTTTTGCATAAAAAATTTTTTTGCATGAAAAATTAACGATGCTTAGCCTATTTAATTTTTTGCATGAAAAACAGACAATGTCCACTCCATTTAATTTTTTCATTAAAATTTTTTTCATGAAAAAAAGACGATATATAGTCCATTATTTTTTTTTTGCATAAAAAATTTTTTGGCATGAAAAATGAACGATGCTTAGCTTATTTAACTTTTCGCATGAAAAAAACACCATTTTTTGCATAACAAACAGACGATGTGGACTCCATTTAATTTTTTCATTAAAATTTTTTTCATGAAAAAAAGACGATTATAGTCCATTATTTTTTTTCCATAAAAAATTTTTTAGCATGAAAAATGAACGATGCTTAGCTTATTTAACTTTTCGCATGAAAAAAACACCATTTTTTGCATAACAAACTGACAATGTGGACTCCATCTAATTTTTTCATTAAAAATTTTTTCATGAAAAAAAGACCATTATTCCATTATTTTTTTTGCATAAAAATTTTTTTGCATGAAAAATGAACGATGCTTAGCCTATTTAATTTTTTGCATGAAAAATAGACCATTTTTTGCATTAAAAACAAACTCCATTTAATTTTTTCATTAAAATTTTTTTCATAAAAAAAACGTTGTATCCGCTATTTTTTTGTATAAAAATTTTTTTGGCATGAAAAATGAACGATGCTTAGCCCATTTAATTTTTTGCATGAAAAATAGACCATTTTTTGCATAAAAAACAGACGATGTGGACTCCATTTAATTTTTTCATTAAAATTTTTTTCATGAAAAAAAGACGATGTATAGTCCATTATTTTTTTTGCATAAAAAATTTTTTTGCATGAAAAATGATCGATGCTTAGCTTATTTAATTTTTTGCATGAAAATAGACGATTTTTTGCATAAAAAACAGAGGATGTGGACTCCATTTAATTTTTTCATTAACATTTTTTTCATGAAAAAAAGACGATGTATTATAGTCCATTATTTTTTTCCATAAAAAATTTTTTGCCATAAAAAATTAACGATGCTTAGCCTATTTAATTTTTTGCATGAAAAATAGACGATTTTTTGCATAAAACACAGAGGATGTGGACTCCATTTAATTTTTTCATTAAAATTTTTTTCATGAAAAAAAGACGATGTATAATAAGTCCATTATTTTTTTTGCACAAAAAATTTTTTTGCATGAAAAATTATCGATGCTTAGGTTATTTAATTTTCTGCATAAAAAATAGACGATTTTTTGCATAAAACACAGACGATGTGGACTCCATTTAATTTTTTCATTAAAATTTTTTTTTGCATAAAAAATTTTTTTGCATGAAAAATGATCGATGCTTAGCTTATTTAACTTTTTGCATGAAAAATAGACGATTTTTTGCATAAAAACAGACGATGTGGACTCCAATTAATTTTTTCATTAAAATTTTTTTCATGAAAAAAAGACGATGTATAGCCCATTATTTTTTTTGCACAAAAAATTTTTTTGCATGAAAAATGATCGATGCTTAGCTTATTTAATTTTTTGCATGAAAAATAGACGATTTTTTGCATAAAAACAGACGATGTGGACTCCAATTAATTTTTTCATTAAAATTTTTTTCATGAAAAAAAGACGATGTATAGTCCATTATTTTTTTTTTTGCCTAAAAAATTTTTTTGCATGAAAAATTATCGATGCTTAGCTTATTTAATTTTCTGCATGAAAAATAGACGATTTTTTGCATAAAAAACAGACGATGTGGACTCCATTTAATTTTTTCATTAAAATTTTTTTCTTGAAAAAAAAGACGATGTATAGTCCATTATTTTTTTTGCATAAAAAATTTTTTTGCATGAAAAATGATCGATGCTTAGCTTATTTAATTTTTTGCATGAAAAAAAACGATTTTTTGCATAAAAACAGACGATGTGGACTCCAATTAATTTTTCCATTAAAATTTTTTTCATGAAAAAAAGACGATATAGTCCATTATTTTTTTTTGCCTAAAAAATTTTTTTGCATGAAAAATTATCGATGCTTAGCTTATTTAATTTTCTGCATGAAAAATAGACGATTTTTTGCATAAAAAACAGACGATGTGGACTCCATTTAATTTTTTCATTAAAATTTTTTTCATGAAAAAAAGACGATGTATATATAGTCCATTATTTTTTTTGCACAAAAAATTTTTTTGCATGAAAAATGATCGATGCTTAGCTTATTTAATTTTTTGCATAAAAAATAGACGATTTTTTGCATAAAACACAGACGATGTGGACTCCATTTAATTTTTTCATGAAAAAAAGACGATGTATAGTCCATTATTTTTTTTTGCCTAAAAAATTTTTTTGCTTGAAAAATGATCAATGCTTAGCTTATTTAATTTTTTGCATGAAAAATAGACAATTTTTTGCATAAAAAACAGACGATGTGGACTCCATTTAATTTTTTCATTAAAATTTTTTTCATGAATAAAAGACGATGTATAGCCCATTACTTTTTTTGCATAAAAAATTGTTTGGCATGAAAATTTAACGATGCTTAGACTATTTAATTTTTTGCATGAAAAATATACGATTTTTTGCATAAAAAACAGACGATGTGCACTCCATTTAATTTTTTCATTAACATTTTTTTCATGAAAAAAAGACGATGTATAGCCCATTACTTTTTTTGCATAAAAAATTGTTTGGCATGAAAAATTAACGATGCTTAGCCTATTTAATTTTTTGCATGAAAAATAGACGATTTTTTGCATAAAAAACAGACGATGTGGACTCCATTAAATTTTTTCATTCAAATTTTTTCTTGAAAAAAAAAGACGATGTATAGTCCATTATTTTTTTTGCCTAAAAAATTTTTTGGCATGAAAAATGATCGATGCTTAGCTTATTTAATTTTTTGCATGAAAAATAGACGATTTTTTGCATAAAAACCCGACGATGTGGACTCCATTAAATTTTTTCATTCAAATTTTTTCTTGAAAAAAAAAGACGATGTATATTCCATTATTTTTTTTGCCATGAAAAATGATCAATGCTTAGCTTATTTAATTTTTTGCATGAAAAATAGACGATTTTTTGCATAAAAAACAGACGATGTGGACTCCATTTAATTTTTTCCATTACTTTTTTGCATAAAAAATTTTTTGCCATAAAAAATTAACGATGCTTAGCCTATTTAATTTTTTGCATGAAAAATAGACGATTTTTTGCATAAAACACAGAGGATGTGGACTCCATTTAATTTTTTCATTAAAATTTTTTTCATGAAAAAAAGACGATGTCCATGATAGTCCATTATTTTTTTTGCCTAAAAAATTTTTTTCCATGAAAAATTAACGATGCTTAGCTTATTTAATTTTTTCCATGAAAAAAAAACATATTTTTGCATAAAAACCCGACGATGTGGACTCCATTTAATTTTTTCACTAAAATTTTTTTCATGAAAAATATAGTCCATTTTTTTTTTGCATAAAAAATTTTTTTGCATGAAAAATGAACGATGTTTAGCCTATTTAATTTTTTGCATGAAAAATAGACGATTTTTTGCATAAAAAACAGAGGATGTGGACCCCATTTAATTTTTTCATTAAAATTTTTTCTTGAAAAAAAGACGATGTATAGTCCATTACTTTTTTTGCATAAAAAATTTTTTGGCATGAAAAATGAACGATATTTAGCCTATTTAATTTTTTGCATGAAAAATAGACCATTTTTTGCATAAAAAAAGACAATGTGGACTCCATTTAATTTTTTCATTAAAATTTTTTCTTGAAAAAAAGACGATGTATAGTCCATTACTTTTTTTGCATAAAAAATTTTTTGGCATGAAAAATTAACGAAGCTTAGCCTATTTAATTTTTTGCATGAAAAATAGACGATTTTTTCCATAAAAAACAGAGGATGTGGACTCCATTTAATTTTTTCATTAAAATTTGTTTCATGAAAAAAAGACGATGTATAGTCCTTTATTTTTTTTGCATAAAAAATTTTTTGGCATGAAAAATGAACGATGTTTAGCCTATTTAATTTTTTGCATGAAAAATAGACCATTTTTTGCATAAAAAAAGACAATGTGGACTCCATTTAATTTTTTCATTAAAATTTTTTCATGAAAAAAAGACGATGTATAGTCCATTACTTTTTTTGCATAAAAAATTGTTTGGCATGAAAAATTAACGAAGCTTAGCCTATTTAATTTTTTGCATGAAAAATAGACGATTTTTTGCATAAAAAACAGACGATGTGAACTCCATTTAATTTTTTCATGAAAAAAAGACGATGTATAGTCCATTATTTTTTTTCCCTAAAAAATTTTTTTGCATGAAAAATGATCGATGCTTAGCTTATTTAATTTTCTGCATGAAAAATAGACGATTTTTTGCATTAAAAACAGACGATGTGGACTCCATTTAATTTTTTCATTAAAATTTTTTTCATGAAAAAAGACGATGTATAGTCCATTATTTTTTTTGCATAAAAAGTTTTTGGCATGAAAAATGAACGATTTTTAGCCTATTTAATTTTTTCCATGAAAAACAGACAATGTGGACTCCATCTAATTTTTTCATTAAAATTTTTTTCATGAAAAAAGACGATGTATAGTCCATTATTTTTGTTGCATAAAAAATTTTTTTGCATGAAAAATTAACGATGTTTAGCCTATTTAATTTTTTGCATGAAAAATAGACCATTTTTTCCATAAAAAACAGACGATGTGGACCCCATTTAATTTTTTCATTAAAATTTTTTCTTGAAAAAAAGACGATGTATATATAGTCCATTATTTTTTTTGCATAAAAAATTTTTTTGCATGAAAAATTATCGAGGCTTAGCTTATTTAACTTTTTGCATGAAAAATAGACGATTTTTTGCATAAAAAACAGACGATGTGGACTCCATTTAATTTTTTCATTAAAATTTTTTTCATGAAAAAAGACGATGTATAGTCCATTATTTTTTTTGCATAAAAAATTTTTTTGCATGAAAAATTAACGATGCTTAGCCTATTTAATTTTTTGCATGAAAAACAGACAATGTCCACTCCATTTAATTTTTTCATTAAAATTTTTTTCATGAAAAAAAGACGATATATAGTCCATTATTTTTTTTTTGCATAAAAAATTTTTTGGCATGAAAAATGAACGATGCTTAGCTTATTTAACTTTTCGCATGAAAAAAACACCATTTTTTGCATAACAAACAGACGATGTGGACTCCATTTAATTTTTTCATTAAAATTTTTTTCATGAAAAAAAGACGATTATAGTCCATTATTTTTTTTCCATAAAAAATTTTTTAGCATGAAAAATGAACGATGCTTAGCTTATTTAACTTTTCGCATGAAAAAAACACCATTTTTTGCATAACAAACTGACAATGTGGACTCCATCTAATTTTTTCATTAAAAATTTTTTCATGAAAAAAAGACCATTATTCCATTATTTTTTTTGCATAAAAATTTTTTTGCATGAAAAATTATCGAGGCTTAGCTTATTTAATTTTTTGCATGAAAAATAGACCATTTTTTGCATTAAAAACAAACTCCATTTAATTTTTTCATTAAAATTTTTTTCATAAAAAAAACGTTGTATCCGCTATTTTTTTGTATAAAAATTTTTTTGGCATGAAAAATGAACGATGCTTAGCCCATTTAATTTTTTGCATGAAAAATAGACCATTTTTTGCATAAGAAATTGACGATGTGAACTCCATTGAATTTTTTCATAATATTTTTTTCCATGAATTATTTTTTTTATAAAAAATTTTTTTCCAAGAGAAATGGACGATGTATATAGTCCATAAAATTCTTTTTGTATGCTACACACAGCATTACTATTCCTGTAGAAAACAGGGCTGAATTTTGTTACGATATAGTGTTAGTATAAAAAAGATGTTTGTACAAGTCTGAATGCGTATTTGAAGTCTTTCTTGTAAGTTTCTTTGTTTAATTATTAGATTTGATTGTTGCAGTACTTCTTATTTTTATTGTATTTATTGGCTATAAAACTTGAAAATAAAGATACATTTAGTAAAAAATTGCATTTACTTAAATAATTTTGAATAAATGGCAAAACAAAAACAAGTTATTTGTAAATCAGATATTTTATTTGAAATTGTCTTTTCAAACACAACGATTAAACGATTCATCAAGGCTTGTCAATTGAGTAAATATTGCCCTTCAAGACTTACATGCCTTTTCATTTATTTTCCCATGCCTTTCAATGATTTTACTTAAATTTAACTGGTTTAGAATTACAAGCATACATACTTATGTCTATCCCAGTGATATATTTTCAATATTTAGATCGTTTAATAAAACAATGGCTGTTATATTAATTCCAGCAAACACCACTTGCTCAATTGTATGAAATTGTACTTCGTAGTGTTGGCTTTGCTTGCCATTATTGGAAAACGTCTACTTTTTCAAATCGACCGCACACATTGGACTTTTGAATAGAACAGCAGCAGTAGTGGAAGTGGCAGCGGTAATGGCAACTGTTCAACAGTTAGTTCAGAGATTGTCTTTATGAATTAGGTCATTTAAAAGAATAATGAAATTTAAATAAAAATTAATAAAGTATATGTGTATCACTAATGCTTAACTGAGAAATGCCAAAAACAAAATAAAAAAAGTTAAAGTTGTATATGGCCATTTCCACAGAAAAGTACACATATTGTCAAGCGACGTTTCTTGCTAACGTAGGCTGTTTATTTTAAAGTAAAACTTATATTTTAAATACTTTTTTGCATGTTGGTGTAGAGGGTAATCAGTTCTATATTTAGTAAAAGATAGAAAAAAATCGAACAGAATTGCTCCGAAATACAAGCTTAATTGCTTGGTGACGTAACGTGGTAAAAGGTGAACTTTTCTGTGGAAATGCCCATATATGCAACAAGACCTGTATATACATATCGCACTTGTTCCTATAAACTGTTTCTTTAATATTAATCTTATATCAGAAATCGGAATACAGCTGTATAATATTTTTTTTTTTTTTTTTTGCGAAAGAGTGGAGTAAATGATGTCAAATTTTTACATTGGGTATTTACATAATTTTCTTTATTTGCAAAGTTTTAAGTTGACTCAATTTAGAGAAACAATTGCGATATGTATTGATAATAAAAACTCTTGTATAAGTTTTTCCCCTAATGATGTTCAATGCTCTTCTGTATCGCAGCCCAAAAGAAATCAGTGATCTCAAATCCAAGTGGAATTAATTATTATCTGGAAACTAATTAAATAATATTTGTGCAAATGCAAACTTTGCTGCTGATTGGCAGGGGCAGAAAGTCAGACAGGCAGTCACAAAAATAAATTCATTAAAAAAAAATAGCAATGAAAAGGAATATGAACGGGAATATTAAAAAATTTAAATTAATATTTTATAAGCAATTGAAATTTAGGATAAAAAATCAAGTTGAGAATTAGCATGGGAATATTATTCATGCAGTCAGCATTTCATTACGTCAAGTCTAATAAAATAAATTCTTTTAAAACGAACATTTTTTGATTTTATTTGCAGAGCTAAGCAAATTAGTACGTTTTAAATTAAGCACAGTCGGAAAAAATTAACCTTGCAGAATGTTGAATTTTTTTATTTATTAAGTTTTTTTCTGCAACAATTCCATGATGATCTTAAAACTTTCCTTGAGAAACCTGGGCAAGCAAATCAATCATTCTACAGCTTTGAAGTGCAATTGTTCTATAGACAAAATCATGCCACATCAAATTTTTTCAAAAATACTATTAAAAAAATACTTATGAAATGCCTTTTTAATATTAATTATGGTTTAAAATGTTAACAAAAACTTTTAAACAATAGAAAATTATGTGTGTGAATAAAAAGTGCAGGTAAATAACAAAACAGTCGGGGTTTTTGTTATACAAATTTTGCAAAACAAAACAACTGACATGTAAAAATTGTATTTGAAAAGTTTAACACAATTAACAGTCATAAAAAGCTACAAAGCATTTTTTTCGTTAGATGTATTTGAAGTCTAAAGGTTTTTAAAATCCAAGCTTTTGAAGGCTAAACCGCCTTAATTAACAATTTTCTGTTAACTGCAAATTAATTAATGAATTTGATTTTTATAATTAAATTTATAATTATATTAATTTATGTATTATGTTTCTTTACTTTAAATTGCAGAACATAAAAAAAATTCGAAAGATTAGTACATGGCACATACGGCCTTCCTGTTAAAATAACATCTTGCCGGGATTAATGGGATCCATATTTTCAAACAAGAACTCATTGACCATGGTGCGGTAACGATCATCGTTGACCGTAAGGCAAGATCGGGTTCCATTTTTAAAGAAATAACGCCCAATGATGCTACCAAAGGGTGAATTTTTCTGATTGTTAGATAATCTGTGGGATCTCTAGTGAATTGGTTATTCTTTGATAAGTTCTATATGGCTTAAAAATTCCCCCTAAATAATATAAGAAAAAAAAAAAATCCTGATTAAAAAATAAATTATTATAAAATTAATTTTAAAGACAAATTAAACAAAATGAGGGTTTAGTTGGCTGAAGTAGTTAGCACTTTGACTACAAAACCGAAGGTACTGGGGTCAAGCCCCATCTGCGACAGTCATTAAATAACAGCACCACATATGTTTCTAAAGTGCATTAGTGTCCCTTTGTATTAGTTGTTCTCGGAAAGTTCAAGTGATAAAGGCATAGTCACTGGTAACATCAGCAGCTGTTAATCCTAATGTAACATTAGAGCGCCCTCTTTCGTCGGTATTGCGTAGCAGAATCATCGGCGAAGTAAAACAACCAATAAAAGGGATACTAAACACAGATTTAAAAACAAAATTTAATACGCTTTATTGACACCAGAGGCGCTGCAACTCTGCATTATTAAAAAATGTGCAAAATGCAGATCTGTAAAATAATGAAGTTTTTCTCTATCTCTTCCTTCACCACCTGTCTTTTCTATCACTATACCTTTCCTTAGGAAGGTAAAACCTATAAAATTCATTGCCTGAGTGTTACTACTCTTTAAAAAATTGCTGCAAAATTTTTTGTTAGAAATATACACAAATACATTCCTCATCACTACATATATTTGGCCTTTATTTCAAATTGCAATATTTCTGTTCGTTGTGATTTTAACGAAAGTGAAATGCAATAATCATAATAATAACTGCCGAGTAATGTTTTTTTTTCTAGATAATTTTTTTTAAATCTCAATAAATTGCTATTTTTGTTTGTTAACTTATTTATTTATTGGTTTTTTTTTTGCTTTTTTTTTTGCTTAACAAATTTATTGTAATCCAATGTACTTTAAACCAGCCACCATCATAGTGCCACAAAATCTTTGATAAATTTAATTATAATGCCAATGACGCATTGATCACGAATTTTTAATTAAACTTTTGCAATTCGAGTGTTGTTATTATTTTTATTTTCATTTCTGTGAATGCTAAGCAAATAATTGTGGTATTTTGCAGCGGTTTTTTAATGTTAAATTAAACAAAAACAGCAACAAGTTGTTGGTTTTTGTTTATATTTCTAAAGAAAATGAAAGTTCAATATTGTGGAGAAGTTGCACAAGAAAAGATCATTTTATTAAGATTATTTTATTGCCAGTTTATACACAAAATGAGTTTAATACACTTCAATTGCTTTAGTTTAGGCATTTGTGTGGCTAAAGTTTTTAAGTTTTTTTGCGGTAATTTTCATCTTCATTTGTGTGCTTAACAAAGTTTCCATTTTGTTGCATTAAACTATAATAAAACTATTTTGCCTTTTTTTCTAATCTTAGTTGAGATTTTTCAAACTTTCCTTTAAATGCATAAAACAATGTACATACATACTCGTATATAAAGCTAATTGAACATTGAGTAATACAATTTACTGATACTTAACACTAACACTAAATTTATTTTCCCATTAATTTAAGAAAAGCTTCATTCACTGTAGCAGCTTCCACCGCTGCTCTTAATCTATAGTATTGTGGTAGCTAAAAATGTTTCTTTGACTTATTTTGGACCAAAGAAAGTGAAACATATGGAGTAGTTAAGGGTTCATTGACTTTGCTGTTTACTTTGAAAGAAACATGTTTTTCTGATGGTTTGGTTTAGTTTGTTTCTTTATTATATAGGGTGTTTTTTTAGAGGTATAGAACTTCGAATTGAAATAAAACACAAGAAAATCGTTTTAATGTCCATCAATTTGGCTTTATTGGAAGGATAATTTTATGCCATTAACGTTTAAATATGATTTCGGGCATGTGGCCGCCGCGGCTGGCTCGAATAAAGCCAATTCTACAGGTCCAATTTTCAACCACTTTTTCGAGCATATGGGGCCGTATGTTGGCAATAACGCCACGAATGTTGGCTTCCAAGTCCCCTAACGTTTCTGGTTTGTTGGCGTAGACGAGCGACTTCACATATCCCCAAAGAAAATAATCCAATGGTGTCAAATCACACGATCTTGGTGGCCAATTGACCGGTTAACCGAATTAATTGCTCTGATGGACGATTATGTCGACCATAAAATGGACGGAGCTTGCGGTAAACTTCGCGAACTGAACCATTATTTTCGAAATAAATTTGCACGATTTGCAAGCGTTGTTCTTTTGTCAACCTGTTCATGATGAAATGGCAAACCAAACTAAATATTAATCACTTGACAGCTGACAAAATGGCCGCCAGTTAAAAAAGTGATGCCAACTTAAAGTTCTATACCTCAATAAAAAACTATAATTTAGCGATTAATAAGATAATCATGAATATTCCCTCGGAATTTATTTCTCACAGAAAATAATTTTCTCGAGAAAACATTCCTCCAAATATAAATTCCTTGGGCAGAAGAAATAGTAATACGTGGCATCACCGCATTATGAAGTTCGTTGTTTTGCTGGTTTGTTGACATTTTGTTTCTCCTTTTTCTTTGAGTGAGAGAGTAAAAAAATTATTAAAATTCACCAACTTAAAAAAATATGTAAAAAAAGTTTATAAATGATTTATTTGGCCATTATTTGTGTTTTTCCAAATAAAAGAACTATCATTATTACTTTTTTAAATGGGCTATAGAAGAGAATTACAATGGACCCAATTGGGTCTCCGAGTGGAGGTGCGGTATAACATCACCCTTCCTAACCTAACCTAATATACATATATATATATGTTTTTAAAAGCTTTCACACTTATAAATATCAGTAATATGTACTATGTCTTCTTTAGACGTTAAATTTTTCAACTATAAACCATTTTCCAAAACTATTACCTTTAGCAAGCCCTAGTTTACTCTTTCTCTGTAAAAAAAAGTAAAGCAACACCATCATGTTTTTAACTTCAAGCACACAAAGAAACTTCCACTTTCACACACTCACACAAGCAGAATTGTCTGCGCCTGTCTTACCAAAACCGTATTTCCTATACGAGTACGTTAAAAAGAAATTATTTGAAATGGTTAAAAAAAGTCACAACTCCAGTTAAGCTTATTTTTTACCTTTAAGCATTGCCAATGACTTTTCTTTTAAATCAACAACAACAACAAAATAATAGCAATATACAGAGACGATTGTTATGGCATAACTGCCGCAGTTTAGTTAGCAACTTGTCATTAAGTTTTATTGTTATTTAAATGACGCGTCCTTTATATAGAAAAAAGGCAAAAAAAAAACCAAGTAGGAAAAGAAAAACTTTAATAGTGGAAGAATAAAAAACAAACACAAGTACGTACTATACTTGCATGAGTATGGCAAATACCATTTTGCATTTATGCAAGTTGGCTGAAATGCATTTGGGAACACATACAAGCTTCCTTGAGCACAAATGCAGCAGTCTCCAGGCCTTCGCTGAAGAGGCCTTCTTTGATATTTAAAAGAATTTAATATTCAAACTGCTACCACACACAGAAAAAATTATTCCCCAAAAATTTTCAAGCAAATATTTGTTTGAAATAAAATTTAGTCGCAGTAAATATTTTTTGCTTTTCCAGTAAATTGTTTATCCAAAAAAAAAAACTGCAAGTGAATTTTTAACAATAATTTTCGAAAATAGCATGAAATTTAACTTTAATTTCAATTTAATTTTTTTAATTTATTAGGGACAAATAAAAATATTTAAAAAAAAAATTTTATCAAATATGGGAAGTATCTTTGTCAATGGAAATTTAACATTTTTTTTAATGAATCAATACATTTCCATGTAAAATTTTTATCAATGTCAGTAAAATTTTTATCAATGGAAATTCAACAATATTCTTCTGTGAAAGATCTGCAATGTGAACAGAGCTCTTCTAGGCTCCTGCAAAATAGTAATTTAGCTTTTTGTTTTTGCAATATGTACAACGCACTCGTATTTTTTTAAAGCTGAGAGCCCGACATCTCGGCCAACTCGCTACAGTGTGGAGCACATTATTAATCTGCACCAGCACCAGCACAAAAATTAAAATGTTTAACTCATGCTTGAAGTTTGTGCAAAATTTAGAATATAATTACTAGATCAGGTAGGGTGCTGCTATAACGCAGTTCCACTCGGAGACCCAGTTGGGTCCATTGTATTACATGGTTACTAAATCTGTGGTAATAAGGAAAAAGTGCTTAAGTCATATTTCACTGTTTTGCAGGAGAGCAGTTTTAAACTTTCAGGCAGCAGAAGAAGCGAACGGCACGCGCACATTTGGAAAAGACAAATTGACTTAGAGCCCGTTAAAGCAGGCAGTAGTTGGAGTGAAATCAAGAACCTAAAATGAAATATACATGATGCATCATCATCATGATAGTAGAAACTTTATTGAGGCCTTATGCTTCCTAAAGGAACTAAAAAAATGATAATGATGATGTTTTAAGAATTGTTTTTAACTCTTTAGCTCCAAAAGATATATAAATATGTAATTAATTAATTAATTAATAAAATTTTTTATAAAGAAATTTAATCCTGAAAGCAGCTCTGCCTGCTAAAGGCAGATAAATAAGGCCTTATCGTAGGCCTTAGATTTTTATTTAATTACCTTTTAGCTATGATAACATGTATTTATTCGTATGCATACTTTTGTATGACTGTATGCATATTTAAATTTCTTATATGCAGTTTAAATTTGTTATTTTGTTTGTTTCTTTTTTTTTCTTTTTCTTTCTTTATTTTGCAGTTTAGCTTTTGTAAAGGTAATACAATATCTTGACACCCTCAGTAGGAGAATTTTTGTAATAAACTTAAAAATAAAATGCAACAATACAAACATGCAACAGAAATAGATAAAAAAATACAAAATTATACTTTGAAACATACATACATACATATGTACATATGTACATAATTGCATATGCTTATGCATACAATGTTGTGTTAAAGAATTGTTTAATGCAAATAAAATACCAAAAGGCTTTTGCAAATTATGTTGACTATAAAATTTAAAAACGAAATTTATACTTAATGCAAAGGAAGCTTTAAGGGAAGAGTATAAAGTATATTTCTAATGATTCAGATATCTTTAATTACATAACGAAAGCTTTGAAAGTGTTTGAAAAGCCAGAAAAATAAATAAAAATAATTTTATAGTAATTACTTTTACTTCGCTGTCAAAGTATAAGTGGGTGTATATTTTCAACTGGGACCAAGTAGAGAACGTTGTTGTGGTCGTGTATTTCATACACTTGCTGTAATAATCCACGATAGACTTCTCATTTCGTTCATGCTAAAATAAATACAAATTTCTTAAGTCAGTTATTTACATGAAAACATTCATTAGAATTAGAATCAACTAAAAACTTCACTCATAATCTCATAGTGTTGAGTTGGCTGAAGTAGTTAGCACGTTGACTACGAAACCGAAGGTCCTGGGTTCGAGCCCGGTATCAAACAGTCATTAAATAACAACACCACGCGTTTTTCTGATGTGCATTAGTGTTGTTTTGTATCAGTTGTTTTAGGAAAATTCATGTGATGAAGGCATAGTCACTGGTCACTTAACTATACCGACTTCAGCAGATATTAACCCTAATATAATATCAGAGCGCCCTCCTTCGTTGTGTAGCAGAACCATCGGCGAACTAAAATAACCCTCGGCTAAAAACACAGCTTTAAAAATTTAATACGCCTCATTTAACACCAGAGGCGCTGCAACACTGCATCAGAAGAAACGTGCAAAAAGCAGAGTTGTAAAAGAATGAACCTTTCCTCTTTTTCACCACCTGTCTTTTCTATCACTATTCCTTTCCTAAAGAAGGCAACTCCTAGTAATAGTAGCAGGCATTCATTAACTGAGTGTTACTTCTGTTCAAAAAAAAAAAGAAAAATATTTATCAACTGGCTGCATGGCTTT
The DNA here is from genome assembly GCA_936439885.1 of Nowickia ferox. NCBI lineage: Eukaryota > Metazoa > Arthropoda > Insecta > Diptera > Tachinidae > Nowickia > Nowickia ferox. The sequence continues at coordinate 7,154,277 of OW387027.1, read as the reverse complement.
AAGTAATGCGCTTGCTTAACACCAGAGGAGGGGTAAAGATGCTACACAAATGATCACAATGCCTTTAATTGCAGAGTTGTTACATGAGCTTAGCTTAATAATTTAATACTTCACCATCCGTCTTCTCTTTACTACATCTTTCCTAAAGAAGGCAACACACATTTTTATCGTTACCTTAAAATAAAAACGCCCTATCTAATTATTTTTTTTTAAATCAAGTTTTTTCATATGTCGATGGATCAGACACTCATCTATCGAAGTATAGAAAAAACCTCGATTTGAAAGAAATAATGAGTTGGGTTGTTTTTGACCACCTAAATAAACCTAAACTGGCCGCATGTACCTGATCCTGCGATAATAGAGATTTTGAAGTCGTCTAGATATCGGAAAAACACGAGACATATTCTCGAACTTCTAAAACCTAATTCATCTAAGTTTGAAATAATCGTAATTTTTCTCTCTCAAGCTTAAATTTAACCAACAATTTGTCTGCCTAGTCGCTGATGTATGTGATCTTTAACACCATTTACATATTTGTTAAGTGGACTGATACAAACAATGACATACATACGTATACAAATATCGTCAGTTAAACACATTTTCACACTTTTACACTTGACTGAAGTGAAATAAAAAAGAAACTATTGTTTCTGTGTGGTACGAAAAGTTCTTTTATTTTGAGTGAATTGGAAACAGAAATAAAATTTTTTTAACACTTTTACAATTAAACATTTCATATCAAGAAGACATAAACACAGCAATACCCCACCTTCTTCCCCACGCTCGCGCTCCATATAAACCATAGCAATTTGTAGTTTACATTTGCATTTACATTAGAAAGACCGGGCAGCAAACATGAGTTAAATGGTGTCATGAATAAACGTATGTACGTTTGAAATATTTAAAATCGTAAAATAATAAAGGAAAAGAAATTAAACATCAAATGTTAGAAGTACGTAGAAATCTTTGATTATCAACCAACAAAAATTCTTTATTTTTTTTTCTCAAATTTTTACGATACTCTTCAAGTTGGAGGAAAAAAAGCACGCTTAGAGGCAAAACTACAAAGTGTCAAGAAAAAGACCAGTTCGTGCGTTTTGTTTTATGTTCGAGTAATTTTTTATTGCTGCTGCCGCTAGTGGTATTTGTTGTTGATGTCGTTTTGTTTGAAATGTTGCTGACAAACCACTTGAGCAGCCTGCTTGCTACGTGTTACAGACAACATTTACAGCCCGCTGACTGACTGGCTGACTGACTGACACTCTCATATACCGACACACATTTAAATTAAAAAAGCAAATCTTTTCAGTGAATGTAAGACTTCCAAAAAAAAATATAAAAAATAACACACACAAAAAAACATATTTTAATGTTATGCGCCGAATTTACAACCGAAATTTAGTGTGAAATTTTTTTTTGAAGAATTAGAAGACAAAAATAAAATCCACTTCAATTGTCTTACATTTTTAAAACTTGTACAGCAATTAAAATCGTCGTTTTTTTCTTCTCTTGTATATCTTGAAACTTCAACTCTTTAGCCCAAAGTACTTACCACAAATAAGAAAAATTTCATTTGTTGAAATTTCAATTGTATGTACATACGAGTATAAGCATATGGGTATGAAGTCTTGTTATGTGGTCTTTCCATAGACACAATGGCTTCCATTGTCTCTTGCTTTTTTTTTCTTTTTTTTTTTTTTTTTGAATTTCGAAAAGTTCTCAAGAAAAACACTTAAATCAATTTTCTTTTTAACAAATGCGCTAGTTCTTTTTTTTTCTTTTTGAGATTCTTAGTCTGATGTAGTTTACGTGATTTGTCAAAAATAATATTCAAATGGAGATATGAGGCCATCAATTACATTAGTTTTAAAAAGAATTGGTAAATTTTTTGTTTCATATTGAAAACAAATTTCCTCAGATTTCTTAAAAGGCATAAAGTCTTCGAATTGATGAGGTGTTGAAAACTGGACTACTCTTAACACTTCATTGGAAATTGTGTCATTTATACATAAGTAGATACATATAAAAACGTTTGTGCTCCAGAACTATAAGAACTCTTGTGCACAAGGTGAGAATTTAATTTAAAAAAAAATAAAAAAAATTGAAAACAAAAAATTTTTGTAACTCTCTAAATAAAAGCGTTTATAGAAATAGCTTCCCAAAAAATTTTAATAACTTTCAATATATTTTTATAAATTTTTTAAGTTATTTTTTCATTATAATAAAACTACTATGTACATTTTAAGGATTTATTTACTTCTGTTTTTAATAATATTATTTATTTAAGAAATTTATTATTCGACATATTATCATAAGTATATCCTAATTGAAATTTATTATCTTATGCGTAGACTTTCAAAAACTATTTGAGAATTCACAAATAATAATATTTTTGAAAATCACAAATGAAACATAAGCGTAGCAGGCTTAGAAACTCTAACAAAGCCCAGCAAATAAAATAGATTCATATCGAATATAAATAAGAGGTTTGTGACTGTTCAAAATATGGTTGAATAATAATTTGGCTAAGCACCAATGAAATATATAGACAATGCTTAACCACCAGCAAATAAATTTCAATTAATATTATTTATTTTATTTCATTTCGTTAAAAAAAAACTGTAACAAACAAACATAAATCAACAAAATTATTTTGGTGGCAGCTTGCCTACACACGCATGATTTGTACGTGCGACTTGTGCGCGAAGAATTACACCACACATGTTGAACAAATCACATTATACTTAAACGACAAAGCGGATGACGCAGTGACACTTTAAATTTTTTATTTTTATAGCTATGCTATTTATATCACGACACAGGAGCTAGGTCGCGATTTTTGTAACGAAAATAATCGACACTATTACAGTTATAAATTTATTTTTGTATTGCTTTCTTTGTACTTAAAACCAGAGTATGAAAATAAACGAAAAAAATTGTTTGATTATGTTTTGTTTCGATCTTTGAAGTGAGCGAAACAAAAACAGAACAAAAGCAATGAGAAGGATTACTAAATTTATTTTTGTATTATTTTTGCACATGAGCACAAGCCAGAGAACACAGCGGATCGGCTGTAAGTCGGCTAACAGCCGCCGCGGACACAAACAATACATTAGTTTAATCGTACGCCACTAGAAAAGAAAATAATGGGAAATAAATAAAAACGTTTTTAAATATTTGCAGAGAATTTGACATCATCATATAATATAATTTTATTGCATTGTTATTTAACACATTAAGTTTGTTTTACATAACCAAGCAGCATAGCTACAACCGGGTGTCCTAAGGCACCTCTCTTCTTTTTTGATTTTTGTTTTTATTATCTGTCTTTATATTAATCACTGGGCCACACGCAAGATATAAAGGGTTTTCAAGAGAACTTTCAAAAGTCTCACAAACTGTGCATTTTTACACTCTCGTAAATAAAATATAATAAAATTTTCTGTAATGAGTAGAGAAACACACATTATTGCAACTCAGAACTAAAACCAATGAGAATTTTGATTCTTAAAAGATGTGGCATTCTCTCACGTTGTTTTAAAAATATTTCTTAAAACAAATTATCCAAACTGTTTACCAGAACTATTAATTCTACTTAATTTTTTTATCTCGCTTCCTTTTTGTTACATTTCAGTCATTAAAAAACAAAATCTTTTTAAAACTATAAACGAAAAAAATATGACAAATTCATTAGAAAACCTACTACGTCAATGTCAAAAAGTCTTTTTAACAAAAGACTTGTTAAAAAGTACATGACAAGTTTAACGTACAATTTTGAAATGGAAAAAAAAACTTTAAGTCTCCTTAACATACACTCACTTACAAATAAACAAATATACATATTAATATATACTCGTACATATATGAGAAAAGGTTTACAGAACAAGTTATTAGTAATAAAAGAATGTTTGTTAGTAAAATATGACTTTGATACATGCTTCACATATCAAAACAAAATGCCACAAGTCTAGTCTGTAGCTTATCATCAGCAGATGACTCAAAGCTGCAAACAAATGGGGCGTTATACAAATACACTAATTGAAGTTTCAGAAGAATAAACACGCATGTGAAAGTAGACTTTAAAATTTAAAGTTTAAATAAAAGAGCCATTTTAGCTAATGTAATGAAAGAGTGTAAGAATCTGTAGTAATAATATTTTATGAAGTTAAAAAGAAATATCTTGGTAAACAGCGACTTATAAATGCCCTACATTTGAAAAACTTAAGATATAGACATTTTTTAAGCCAATAAAACGTTCGTTCTCATAAATGCGTTGAATGGAAAAGCATAGAATCATACAAGGTTTTTGTGTGGGCGTACAAGTGCCTATTTTCCTAAATAATTTTTTTTTACTGAATTCGAAAGCTGCTGGCTGTGTGTAAAGTTTTATGAGAGAGAATCAGTTCAGTAGAATTATTTCGAAAACAATATTATTTTTGTGACTATATAATATCTCAATATCTAACATTAAAACAAATCTGATGCATAACTGGCAAAGACATTACAACATTTTTAATTTCACAAAATGGGTACAAAGCTTAAAAAAGGTATAACTTTGGAATGCTAAGAACAAATTCAATACTTTTTTCTTTAAATGATTCAGAATTTATTCACTTTTTTAACTGAGTCATTAGTTTTATTAACTTTAATAGAAATCTTATAAGTTACATTTTTAAAATTTATGCTAAATTTACCAAAAAAAGATTATTAAAGGTACCCTTCTAAATGAGCAAAAAATAACCGAAGCTTATAATATCTGCACAGACAAGTAAAGTTTGAACAGTTTTCTTTAAAAATATTTACTTAGTAACAAAAAAATTTTGGTAATGGGCCGCGTGATGAACAAATTTTAAAAAAGTCGAAAAAACTCGATTTTTGGGTTAAAATCGATTTTAGCGACCTCTAAACAACCTCTTCCGAAAAATCTGAAAAAAAATCACAAAAATACTGTACCCTATAAGCTTTGAAAAAATGCTTTTTGGACACACTAATATACATACATATAAATATTATTAATTTATATTTGTCCATATATTTATTTCATGTATGTAAATCTTTTACTTCATAAATTTTTATTAAATCAATAATTTTTTTATAAATAAAAATATAACACCTCATGACATTACACACAGAAAAAATACCAATGTAAAATCACCAAGCAAAAATTTTGATTTGAAATTGTATTATGTCATGTTGAATCAAATTTAAATTCACGATAGTATTTATTTGAGGTTGAGATTCGATATCCTATACAATCACACGACTTACCACACTTATCTTATGAATTATTATTGTCTTTTGAAAATTTTTCATAGGCTCCATCATACTGGCGTTGTATTTCCCCACAAGTCGCACGATTGTATAGGATAGTGAATCACGACTGTTAGTATCTATCTATAGGATGTTTAAGGTTGTTTTGCCTGTAGCAGTAAGCGATGAATTCGAGCTCAAATCCTCGCCGAAGAAGCCAAGCATTAATAACACATACATTTTCGTGATACCTGTGACAATAAACACAATGGGCAGGTTAAATAAATAATAAAATAAAATGACTAAATAAATTCATGTTGTTTTAACTTAAAATAACTTTAATTTAATTCAGCGTGGTTCTTCGTGTTATTTCAGTATGAAATTCACGTTGATTTAACATGAATTTTTATTATCTTTATTTTATGTTGAATTAACATGAAACACAAGTGTGTGAAGAAAAATCATGACCGATAACTGTTGACTTTAATGTGAATTTATTTTTGTAGGCAATGAAGTAGTAAATTAAGGAAGTTTTTAATAAGCAGTTGCTTTATTTTACCTAGTTAGTTTATTTATTTTTACCGAGTTATATTTAAACATAAGAATTGTTATTTTTCTTAACTTTCCTAAAGGGTTATTAATGCCTACTATACATGAAATACCGAAGTATAGTATATTTATTTGACATAAAGTCTTTATTTATTTAATTTGATGATTTGGCTTGTTTTTATGGTTAAGCAATTGTCTATATGCATTTCGTTCCTGCTTTTTGGAACTCACCAGTAGACTTCAATCCAAAAAATTTTTGAATTTAGCTAACAAACTGATGAGTTAGTACTCAGCGGGAACGAAATGCATATAGACAATTGCTAAACCATAAAAACAAGCCAAATCATCAAATGCCTACTATAGGGAACTTATATGTTTATAATTATGCAAGTGAATCTTTGCACAATTCAATATCTTTCATTTTTTTTTTTTTTGAACAAAAAATACTTAATTTTTTACATGTAAAAAGTTTCAAGGAATAACAGCCACAGAGAATTATTTAATTTTTTTAGTTACAGTACAAAATAAATATTGTGCATCCGTACGTCCATTTTCGTATTTTTCGTACCATTTAAAAAAAAATTTAAACAAATAAAGTTTCTAGGAATAAAGAAGAACACAGTTGCCTGAAAGTCATTACGCTTTATAATATAAAAATCTAAAGCACAAATATTAATGTGTAAGTGACTAAAAGAAATATACTGAACCCAAAAGATGCTATCAGTTGTGTCAAGCTTAAAATGCTTTTTTTCTTCTTCTTCGTTTTCTTTTGTTCTGTGGCAACCTTGTACCAATTCATGTTAAGTTCTCTTTTAGACTTTTATTTTTACGTTTTATTGTATTACGTGATAATTTTTTAAATCTTTGTTTTGTGTGCACAAAAATGATTGAGTGCGTTAAGATGCGTAAACAAAACATGACCGCCAGTATAAAGACAATGAGTCGTTACTCTAAATTTATGCTGCATTTGGATGGTGGAATAAGTTTGTGATATAAATACCTGGACAAGAAACGTACAAAATATATATTATATCTGTATACTAGATAAATGATATTCATTACTACGAGGCACTTGTGTTATGTCAAAAATGTCAACCAAATGTAATGTATCATGCATACAACAAAATAGCCGCCTTATTTTGGTTCCTCGTAAAAATTAAAAAAAAAATAGTGCTTAATTCTTAAGAACTATTTTCAAGTTTTTGTTAAGCACATAATAATTTTTTTTAGGAATTTTCTTGTCTCTAGAATGTTTTACTTAATAGCTAGAGAATTTGTTAACAATAAAATTGAGGTCAAAATATTGTACATGTTACACGTTCAAATTTTGTTTTAAGTTGAATTTTTTTTTATACATTTTTCCATTTAACAAGTTGTAAGTGATTTAAGTTAAAAACAAACTTAAAAAACTTAAAGTCTTTTTATACGTTTACAATTAAATTGTTTTTAAATACTACATGAAAATTTTGTATATGACATACAAAAGTTTTGTTACATTTCAACAGTTTTTTTGTTTCTTTCTAAGATAATCTCTAAGATTAGTAGTGGGGAAATTACACAAATTCTTAGAATATTAAATTAAAATAAAACTACATATAAATATTTTTTGTTTTTACGGGAAATTATAAGATTTTAAGAAAATATAAATTTTATTTTTTGGTTATATTATTGTAATATCAAGTATCACTAAAAATTTTATTTATAAAATATATTAAACTTTTGGTAAAATGTATTAAATGTATCGAACATTTTTATGAAAAAATTCAATAAATCAGGTCGTATGAGGCGCAAAAATCACAAAATTTGTAGTTAATGCATTAATTTAATTCAATCACACATACAATCTCTTAAACTGTAATTTATGTTTTGATATGTTATGATTTGCATCTCCTTATGAACGCCATTAACTTAATAAATGACTAAAATTATTCACCTTCTCCAGACACACACTCACGACCTAAAACTTGACCACACAAAAATTGTTTCCAAAGCCTATTAAAAGCACTATTAGTTCCATTTTTCTGTGATTTTCCATTTAATTTTGTTAAATATAAAAAAAAACAATAAAAACAAAACAATATACAAATCCACCCACCAATTTCACACTTTAATATCTTTAACGTATACTTTTTTCTCCTCTGACATTTTCATTTGAAATTAAATACATTTATAATGTTTTGCTGTGCATTATTATGTCATTGTCTCGAAAGCTTTAAAATAAAGCACCAAAAGGCGTTACTTTGCGGTTGAATTTTAAAATTTATTTCTTACCAACTCTCTACACAAAAACGCTAAATGTTAAGACCAGCTTAATAAGACACATAAATCTGTATTACATGAGTTCTTGTATACAAACTGACAAAAAGTTCAAAATCAACCAAAAACTACAAAAGGTGTCCATCAAAATGTGTTCAATAGAATAAACCAAAAATATTATAGAAGAAAAAAAAAAGACATTTAATAACAATAAATGAAATAACAAAATTAAAAAAAACCCCTTCACTTCCAAAGAATTTTTTTTTGTATATACTCGTATATAAGCAGGTTCGTCTTAACGTTACTCTCGTAGAGTTTTGAAGTGTCAAAATAAGTGACATTTGAAAAATTTTACATATATGTGTGTGTATGTGTGCAGTAACTATTTTACATATATGTGTGTGTATGTGTGCAGTAACTATTGTGTCTATGTGTGTCAATTTAATAACAACCCAGTGGGAACTAGAAGGAGTAAAGATGCCTCTATAGGAGGCCTCTATACTACTTCCTTTGGATGTACAAGCTTCTCGCTCCATTCCATACTCATATCTCTTATACACGCGTTGTCACTGCCGGGTAGGTCTTCCGTTGTTGCTTCTTTATGCAGAGACTCTGGAAGGCCTTCAAATTAATGGATTTTGCATTTGCTTTGGTAAAAAAATAGCAAAACAAAACATGTTACTCCTTCTCTTCTCCCTTCTCATAGAGAAGAAAAGGGAGTGTGCGAATCGATAAAATTCCTAAGCAAGCCTTTAAGAAGGCCTGCACCAAGAAACCCTTCTAAGTTTTACCGCTGGGAGGCTTCAGGAGAAACTGAGAGTCTTAGATTTATTTTTATAGAATATTAAAACTACAAAAGGAAGTCTTTAGGTGGAAAAAAATTTGAGGTGTGAATTTTTTATTTTATTTCATGGTGTTTAGTTTAACGTACTTGTTCAAAATATTTTTATAAAAAAGGGCATGTGCAATGAGTTTAATTCAATAAATTGCTCCGAGGTTTTAATAATAAAGTTTAAATGAGAAATTATGATTACTTTGTGGTCAATATTTCAATGATTGAATAAATTAACTCAATCATTAAATTAATTTATGAATAATTTAATTTTACATTAAAAGACGATAGATAGATTACTGTTTTAGTAAAAAAATGGGAAAACTTTTAATCGATGGACCACAATATCGACAGAAAACCATCTGTCGACAAGTTGTATTGAAAACAACAGTAATATAAAATAAATTTGTTTTTGTTTTCAAAATAGTTAAACGATCGAATGTTTTCTGTTGAACTGGCTTTCTCTACGACAGCAAATATATTGCGAAAATAATACTGGTGTATGTCGGTAAGCATGCGCATACGAGCAAGCGCAGGCACATTTTTGTTTGAATTGATATTCATATTAGTGAATGGGTACAAAAAAAATTAAAAGCAAATAAAATTTGCACTAAAAAATATAATTGAGCGTGAAATAGCAATTATTATTATTATTATTATTATTATTATTATTATTATTTTGCTGGGTTACCTTTGCCGTTATAAATACATTTATTACTTGATTGTTAATGCTTATTCCACACTTGAGAGTTGTGGGCTTGTTTGTAATGTACGAGAGTATATTTATATTTTAGCTGCTTTTATTTCTCTTCGATTTATAGTATTGACTCAAACCAGTTGTAGTCTAGTTGCCGCATAACTACCATTGTTTTCTTTTTCTTTCTTTTTTTTTTGCTATTGTTTTATGAATGTATATACCGTTCAAGCATGTGATTTTTGACATATGTCGTGTTGCTATATTTGCATTTTTATATAAAATTTTTTTCAACTATATTAAAGGTATTACTTAAGGCTATTATGTGTATTTATATTTTTACTTTGAGCAAATACAGTTTTTTTAAATATTTAATTTTTTTATTTTTTTCTTAAGAGATATTTAAAGAAAACACTGAAAGGGGTTGAATATATGATTTAAAATTTATATCTATAATAAAATGCAACAATTCCACTTGAGCAATTTTTATTTGACCAAAGGAACCGCTGTAATTATGCAGAAAAAAAAATTATGACAGGATTTTATTTTTAGACATGTTTTTGAAGCTGATTTAAAGTTTTATTATTGTCTGTATCAGAGAATGACAAAAGCATCGTTTTAAGTACTCTTTGAGTATTGGCAGTCAGCAAAAAATAATAAAAACACACTCATATGCAACCACACGCATTAATTTTAAACCCAATACGTATAACTATAAATATTCAACAACTTATGTTGATACACATTTTGTAAATTACGCAGCACAAGCGACATTAACTAATAATTTAGAGACTGTATTAGCTACAATTATACGCATGAGTTTAAAAATACTCTGACTATTAATCAGCTACATATGAGTATATACAGGGCTATTTATACACCAACATATAAAGCATTTCTCAAACAGACACGCACATGTATTCCCATACATTTTCTATTCCATTTTACATACACAAATGTATGTATAAGGTGGCGTATGATGAATAAATATCCCGAGTATCATACATATATTTTTTTGTTCGATTATATATCCATGCTATATATACTAACGGTTTAATTCATAAAAAATATTTTAGGTTTATTACAGGTTTATTTGACAAATTTCCCATAGAAATATGTCAAAAAAGCGCTTAATAAACCTGAATTCTTTTTTTATGAATAAGGCAGTTAGACTGTAAGTATAACCGATAGACAATGCGTTTGATATGCTTTTTTGTAAGTTGTAGCATATTCAGTTTTTCGCATAAACGAAGTACAGATGCTTTTTTACAATTATGATTATACGCAGTTACTAAAATTAATACTATTAAAATATGTCTAAATTTGTATTTCAGTTCTCATTGTCATCGTTCAGTATAATTATTGTTTTACTAACAACTTGAATTTTGAATAAAAAAAATCAGTTTTATAAGTTAGCAGGTCTCTTTCGCTGACATTGGCATGAAGCTTAAATTAAAAACAGTCGTAAAGCAGCTCTGGGCGAGTCAACATCAAGCGTCGTTGGCAATTATCTCTTAAGTGCAACAAGGCCACTGTTGTTTATTGGCCTTCGAGAGTTTTGCGTCTCACTCGCACTGGTTGACTGACCTGCCACGGACAACCGTATATTCTTGCGGTTCTTCTGTAGAATTTCTTTAAAAACCACGTTGCTACTTCCTATGTGAAGGCATAGGTCGTGTACAGTCAGTCACAAAAACCTTTTTCAAATACTGTTAATAACACCTTGGGCATATGGTCTAGTTACTCCGCCCATATTTGTGCAACCATATTATGCAAATTTACTTTGTATAATATGTATAAATAAATAAATTAAATTAAAAACAAATGCTCACAATAACAAAAATAAATATAAAATCTGGAATCTTAGCCACTTGTTTTTAAACAAAAATAAATAACCTTATTGAAAAAGAAAAGTGCTCTTATTAAAAAAGTATGTAAAGGTTTTATTCATATAAACTATTTTTAAAAGGTTTATAAAACAGATTTCCAAGCAAAATTTGTTTTTTAAGAATAAGGCAGTAAAACTATAACATAAATTTAAGAAATATATTAAAGCCTATTTTTTTTTCAATGACTTGTCGCATTATACTAGAATTAAGCAACAAGTTAATTACAGCTTGGCTTAAATAAATTGTTATTAGAAAGGTTTTATTTTTAGGAATTGTAAGATTGTTGACCTCCATTACTGAGGTTTTTTAAGACTTAAGGTCTTTTTATAATTTGTATTTATTTTTTATATTTTTCTATATTCATTTTTTATTTTGTTTTTATGTCCAGTTTCATTGGGGAATAATGATCTGCATTTTTGTTAACTATTTATTAAGATTATACAAAACAATCATGATGTTGGTGTGTATTTGATTTCTATAAATTTTTGAATTTGCATAAAATAACAAACTACTGTTTATTTTTATTGCCAGTTGCAGACTGATGGAAAAAATAAAAATAAAAATCAATATGTACATTGATTTCGTTGAGTTTTCGAGAAAACAGCTTAAATTGAGATAAAATAGTAAGTTAATTTTTATATTATACAAATAAATAAATTTTTGCTGCTGTTAATTATGCAATAATTATTTTAAAAATTTAAGATTGATCATACTTAATTTGTAGAGCTTTAGAGAATAATTAGAGCAATTAGAGCAACAGGAAAGTTTTTGTTCTTATGCATGTCAACAGCATCTATAACAATATAATGGTTGTGGTAAACAATATACGTTTTATAAAAAAGGTTTATTGCAGTATAATTAAATAATAAAAAAACCAAACATAGAAATAAACAAGCTTCGAACAAAAGTAATTAAACTCATTTAAGACGTTTTGCCTTATAAGCACAAAAGTTCTTTCTTTATCATTGTTAATAAAAAAATGAACGAAAAAAATATAATGAATAAATCAGGTTTCATTCCCAACAAGTAGCAATCAGTTCAAAAAATTCATTTATTAAGAAAGAATGTTGGGTACAAAATAAACACAACAAAAAAAAATCCAGCCAAATTGTTTGTTAACTGATAAGTGTTTTTCTGTTATTTTTATGATATTATTTTCTGTGTCAATTACCTTCATCTTCAACAGCACAGTAGCAAGAATACGGAAAATCAGATAAAAATCAAACCAACTACTTGATTTATTAAAGTGGAATTCTTATATTATTGGTTGAAAATTAAAATAAAAGATCATCATCATATGTTTTTTAAGATAAATTTGAGCAGAGTTTTTTAACAGCTGATGTGCAGGACTTTCCCTGAAAAATTTTTAGGTCATGTTGAGTTTCTTTTTTTTTTAATAATTTTAATTACCACATTTATAATAAACATTAATGGGGTATCAAAAATAAATTCAATGTTAAAATTTTAAGAAATTACTTTGACTTTAGAAGCACAGCATTTAACAGGCACTAAAGCAATCAGAAATATAATCTTTCTGTACATTAAATTAAACCGACGTTGTTGCTACTTAAAAATAGTTAATTTTTTTTTTTAATATCATTTAAACCAATAAAATATTAAACAAATCTGCTAAAATAAGCCACCGTAAAGTCATTAAAAAGTGCATAAAAATTCTCTTTGGTCATAAAACAAAAAAAAAGTGTCTTCTTTTTAGCGACTTTTTTTAAATTGTGATTCTCAGTAATTGGAACAACTACAGAAGTTTTAGCTACACTACAAAGAAATGGATTAAATCAAAGTTTAGTTGTGTGTGGCTTTTTGTTTTTATAGGCTCAAATTCTTAGAAATATATTTTTTTATGTTTAAAATAAATCTTTTTCCTACCCAAAGTGTAAACCGAAAACGGAAATGTTTATTAAAAGCAATTGTTATGTTTGAGTAATTAAAACAATTTTTTTTAAAATAATTTACTCTAACATCTTGTGAATATAAAAAACTTTTTGTCGGCTTAAGCAAGAATATATAAATTAAACTAAAATTGGGTTTTGTTAATTTGATAGAAGTGATTAAATTTACATTGTCAAACCCACACCTTTTTTTATAAAAAAAAAATAAATATATTTCAAACACTTTACTTTTTGTATTTTTAAAATCAAGTAATTTGTGTTAAGTGAAACGCTTTAAGTATTGAAATCATGCCCACGTCTTGAACATTAATTATATAACAAATTTTTGACACAAGCTGTCCACCAAAGTGTACTAATCTGACTGCACAATGGGCTTAATGGCCATAAATATTTTAAGAATTTCTCAAATAGTTTTACACTTAAAAACTAAATTTTTTTTTTTGTAAATTTTAATATTCAAATACAACATGCGAATCTATAATTTTCATTATATATATTTATATTTCTTTTATTTCACAAACGTGTTTACTGCTATTCTTTTATTTTTATTTTATATAATTTATTAAAGTCAACATTTTATTTTTGTTAATTTTTCTTAGCGATGTGTTGAAAAAGCATCTTAATAAAAAAAGCCCGAAAAGAAATACTTTTATTAACATATTGATATAAATTAAAGAAATAGCTAGTTAATTTTTATACTTTTGTGACAAAGTAATAAAAAAAAACTTCCGACCGTATACATTTTTCAATATTGTGCTTGTATGTTTCAAAATTTAATTAATGAAAGCGAAACTCATTTTATGTTAATTTATTTGGAAACTTAATTAATAACATCTAGGGTTTTTGTTTTTGTTTTTGTTACAAAAATTTTATTGGTTTAAATCAACAGATGGTAAAATATAATTATTTAATTGCTTAATTAACACATTTGACAGGTTGAAAATAAAATTGTTTGTTTAGTTAATGGAATTGTAGAAATTCACTTTTATAAAGACGAAAGTAATAAAAACGATAAAGAGCATGAGGATCTTTTTTAGCAGCTGTTGGCGCAGTCCAAATTTTGTATTTGATTTAAGCAGGCATATGAAATAAAATATAAAATATAACTTAAATCCATTTAGCTGTTGACGTTATGATAGTCCTGAGCTTACTTTTCAATTAAGATTTTGTCTATATGGGTGCTTTTTATAGAGTTACTATCATAATAAAACATGAAAATATATTTTTAACATCAACGAAACGGGCTTTATTGGAAAGAAAATTTTATTAAATTAATGTTTAAAAATTAATTCTGCCATGTGGCAGCCACGGCTGGCGCATAGAAGGCGCAATCTGGAACAACAATTGTCAACAATCGTTTCTGTAGCAATATGGGCCAATGACTCCACCAGCCCATAAAGCGCACTAAACAATAATTTTCTGTGGGTGTAATGGTGTTTCGACACAAGCTTGTGGATTTTTACGTACCCATTCAACCAGAAATGGGCTTCATCGCAAAATAAAATTTTTAATGGAAATTCAAAATAAATATCAATTTGAGTTTGACGAATAGAACAATTATTTTAATTAAAAATTTCAACAATTTGCACTCCTTGCTCTGGTGTAAGTCGATTCATAATGAAATTTCAAAGCAAACTAAACAAAAAGCAACTATCAGCTGTTAAATGGGTGCTCAAATAAAGCAGTGATGCCAACTCAAAGTTGTGAAAGTGAATATTTGGAAAATCGAATGATAAGGCATAAAATGTGTTATATTAGGAAAATTGTTTTTACTTCTTTCAAAGCTTTAAATTGAATTATTGTAAGTTTGCTTGGAAACATCTCATCTATATTATGTAGATATGTGTATGAAAAGCGGTTAAAAATGTTGTAAGGTAAGAAATTTGAGAGGAACTTTTTTTTAAATTTTTGTTTCAAATATTTAATTAGTGACATTTCCCAGCAGTTCTTTTGCCAGTTAGCAAATGCTTAGCTATTCATTAGCAACACTTTAGCAGCTCATTAGCAATAAGTTTTATAAAAATACTTGTTAAGGCTATAAATGGGTATTAATCTATCTAAAAATTATGCTAGACGTCCACGACTGTCAAATACATATATTTTAAGAGATTCTTAACACAATTCTCCACATTATTCTATTTTCTTATTTGATTTGATTTTCTAACAAGCCGCTCTTCTCGATATTATATTACATAACACCTTTTTCAGTGACATTTAATAGATCCAGTACTGACAATATAATAGAAAATGTAAAATAAATTAGAGTTCAGATTTTTTTATTGTATTCAAGATAAAAGAGCATTACGAAATCAAAATATAGGGTGTTTTTTTAGAGGTATAGAAATTCGAATTGAAATAAAACACAAGAAAATCGTTTTAATGTCCATCAATTTGGCTTTATTGGAAGGATAATTTTATGCCATTAACTTTTAAATATGATTTCGGGCATGTGGCCGCCGCGGCTGGCTCGAATAAAGCCAATTCTACAGGTCCAATTTTCAACCACTTTTTCGAGCATATGGGGCCGTATGTTGGCAATAACGCCACGAATGTTGGCTTCCAAGTCCCCTAACGTTTCTGGTTTGTTGGCGTAGACGAGCGACTTCAGCGGATGCGTATTATCACATAGAGTAAACGTAGTGCGAAAACGATCCATGGTTAACCGAATTAATTGCTCTGTCGACCATAAAATGGACGGAGCTTGCGGTAAACTTCGCGAACTGAACCATTATTTTCGAAATAAATTTGCACGATTTGCAAGCGTTGTTCTTTTGTCAACCTGTTCATGATGAAATGGCAAACCAAACTAAATATTAATCACTTGACAGCTGACAAAATGGCCGCCAGTTAAAAAAGTGATGCCAACTTAAAGTTCTATACCTCAATAAAAAACACCCTGTATTATAAATGTGTAAAAAGCCAAGAGATTTTAAGGAAATTAACTGGTTTGTTCTAAATTGCTTCATGATATTCATAATTACATGAGAAATTAATAATTTTATTTTGTTTTGTTGAAGAAAAATATATGATGGTGGCAGCACTGATACTTTCTTTCTCATAATGAACAGCTGCTTGCAATGATGTTGTAATTTTTATTTGTGTGTATTCATGGTAAAGTTATAGCAGGTACCTGCACGACTACAACAAAATTACAACACCAAAAAAACACATGCATTTTGTTGGTATAAACAAACAAATATGTGTCAGAAACAGATGTATTTTGTTTTTCAAAATATTAATTACAGGGTAACTAAACTACAATTGCAGACGCGGCATTCATGCATGTTTATAGTCATTCAGTGTTGCCAATATGTGTCTAATTTGTTTCATGTGTAGGCCATGTAATCAGATTCATGTATAATCTGTGTGCAATTCTGCCTTGGGTTCTATTTTTATTTATTTATGTTTCAATTTTAATCTACACAAAAGATGTGTGATGTAATTTTCATCAATGTGTAATTGGAGACACACACATATGTAATTTCATTGGCAACACTGTAAACATATTATTCACACACACATACACTAACTCTGGTTTTAGACTCAGCAGTTTTAGTTGCTCAACTTTTGATTTTGTATGAGAGAGTTGAGAAAGTAATATATACCTTTTGTAAACCTATATTTTTCTTGCTCATTATAAAATCAAAAGTTGAGCAAGAAAAACTTCCGAGTCTAAAACCACAGTAACATTTCTGTAGCTTGTAAAGAAAGTTTGACAACTATTTGTATTGTGTAAATTAACAGGCTGGGCTTGTGCATGTACCTTTGGTGTATTCAACTGCACTCGTGGTCCTGTAGTTCTGCATCCACAGTTGTCAACCTTTTTAAAACTGTTAAGATGACTTCAGTTATCACTGTCATACGGAATCAAAAGCGGCATGCGTTGGTTTTTTATGACGCTAAGATTTAACGCTTAAGTTCCATACTTAAATAATAGCGGCAACGCTATGTATGTATTTATGTATGTAAAATAATAGTGACTTCAGAGTAGTCAAAAGTAACCAACTGCCCTGCAATTGTTTTTTGAATGTTTTTTTATCCCCTGCAGCCAACTTCACTTTTTAAAGCACTGGCAGAATCGGATTTTTCAATATAAAGGTCCAATCAGACTGATATAAATATAGCCATAAATATATTTGCTTCTACTGTTAGTGCTGCCATAAGCATAAACAGCTGCTTATGATTTCATTTATTTATTAATTAATTCAATTGGCTTCTATGGCTATGGTTACGGCGAGTCCCTTATATGCTTAAATAAGACGGGCCATAGCCATAACCAAACCAAAATTCAATTGGTTTTTATAGTAATGGCTACGGCGTTATGGCGAGTCCCCCATAATCAAATGCAGTGTTGCCCATAAGTTTGGTTTGAACAGCCGTTTTGTATGGTTATGGTTATGAAACCTTTAAATGAACCGTAAAAGCGTCGTCGGATTGTTTGCTTTAAACAAATTATAAAGGCATAAGGATTTTTGACGGTTAAAAAATTCTTAACGCTTTTGTTTAAGAATAGCTGTAAGGCAGTATCAATTGAGAACTTTTAACGCGCTTTAGAAATCTTTTACTTTCAAAGACATTTATATGATGTTTTAAGAGCTAACTGGACTCTCTTCTAATTAATGTAATATATTTGCGAAAATAATTAATCTTCCCTCGCGAATGATATGCAAAGAATACATAAAGTGAATCTAAAATACACAGAATAAGAACAACAAGTGCTAACAAATCAGTAAGAACTTTTCGTTTTAGGAAGAAATATGTACATATTTTTAGCATCTTTTGAAAATAAATAAATATGGTGAGAATTTTACTTCACTAATAAACCATTTGAACAAATGAATAATAAGAGCGAGGCGTGGGTTTTAAACTTGCCATGAATGTTGGCACCTGTAGTCAGCTGAAGTTGAAAAATAACTATACAAAATAGCTTAACAAACTGAATATATAAAATTAACAAAAATTTACATTATAATAGCAATTGGTTACGTTGTAATACGGTAGTGGAGGATTATAATTTTTTTTATATTTCCAGCTAAAATTTTTTACTCCTCCTCCTGCTACTTTTTTCTGACTTTTTTTACGGTTTAATAATAAAAAATTAAGCCTGTTATAGGGTAAATAAATTAAAATTTTTAAGTAGCCTTAGCAAACTATTTATGAATAGAAATAAAAAATTTAATACAAAATAATATTCATAAAAATACAAACGACTTGGCCAAAGGTGGAGGAAGAAGAAAAAGTTTTTTTTTTTATTATTTTGAACTAAACACACATTTAAATGTTGACACCTTTTTAGTAAAATTGAAAAGCAGCAAAAGGCGGCTTGTTTTTGTTAAAAAAAACTGACATTAACAAGAAAACATGTTCGAGAAATAAATTAAAAAATCATAAAATATATTTTTAGTTTTTAATTCCTTTAAAATGATAAATTATGATTTTAATAAGCTTTGAAAAACAATAAAAAAGAGGCATAAAAGCAACAAAATGGTATTTTGTTTACTTTTATTTTTCAAACAATAAAAAAATGCATCGTTAAAAATGTGCTGCAATGTCTGGGTTTTTTTATAAAAAAAAATCAACAATCACATAAGTTTTTTTTGTCCAAATGAGCTTAAGGGCGTAAATATTAACAAAAGAGAAATAATATTAGAGACTTTGTTTTAAATAGTGTGTAGCAATATGAACGACAAGCTTTACATTCGTACTTTTAGAACACTAGCTTGAAAGTGATAAGGTTACTTACTGACACCAGTACAAATGAACTTGTTCTTGAAAATTTTCAAATTCCGTGATCAGAGAAAGCCTCTCATTATAATATTTCACGATGTGGTATATGAATTTTAATAAAATTTCTAAGTGCATAAAAATCATAACAAAAGTAACCTTATCATTTTCAAGCTCAACTCAAATCCTTAACTATGACCAAATACACATCTTAGTAACATTTGAATATATGGAATATTGGGCATAACGAACAGCCAGTAAACATTTCTTTCACTAAAGCTGTGCAGTAGAAAATTTAAAATAAATGCATACACACACATTTATGTGTGTAAATATGTATTTGTGTTAACGATGTGACAAAGTTTTTGCTTTCATTGTACAATAGTTTTTTATATTTTTTTTCTCTTTGTCTGATTTAAAGAATGACTGACTGCATGAATGATTATCAATCATTTGGGGATTAACAACTATTGTCAAATATTTTGTTAGATCATTTGTATATGAAATGCACTTTTGTTTCTCTCCATTTGAAATTTTGTGTAAATTTCTGTTGCCAGTTTTAACACAAAGGCCAAAAGTGTCAATATTTCTTTTTTCGTAATATTTTTTTCCGACTAGAAATTTGTTTTAAGCTTTCCAAGACGTAATGACTGAAATGACATTTGAAATTACTTGAAGGTGGAAAATGACAATTTATTGAAAAATAATTGATACTCGAAATATTTGTGAGAAAGACCAGTTACACACTGGGCTGAAAAATTATTAAGAGTTACATAAGTATAATTAGCTTCAAGATTAGTTGAAGTTTTTATTTTAGAAAAAAAAAACGAAATCTTTTAACCCTAAAAACCCCAAAAGTGTCTGAAGGAAAAATTGAAAAAAAATCGCTGTTGCATTTGGTCTTCACTAATATATGGAGAAATAAAGAAATAATATAAGCTTTAAAAATAAAATACATACGAGTAAATGAATAATTTTAATAATTTTTTTTACTACATAGTTTTCTTGTTATGAATTTTTTTAATGAGTCCTTGAGACACTACTGGTCAGTTACGTTATAAAAAAAATGGAAAGTTAAGGGTTTATAAATTAAAAATAGTCAAGGGACGCTTCAAAGCTCTTTTAGGCTTATGACCTAGCATTCTTTTTTTATTTCTTAGCATTATTTCCTAATTTTCCTAATTATAAGGTTTTCTTTGTCTTGTGTATGCAATTTGAAACAGGGTTAATATTTCTGTGACACTGTTTCATAGTTATAACTTCCCTCCAAGTTTGTGCTAAGCAAACACCAAAAAAAGCTCAATGCTTGCCCTTTCTTCATTTGCCAAATACAGTTTTTTTTAAATCTCAAATTTGTAGACCCTGCAAAACTCTGAAAAATATCATCAACATATTTAGGGACATCATTCATAATTATGCCTTCTCTCAATTTAAAATTTTTGCCAGCATGTGTGCGTAGGAAATTTAAAACTTTTTTCTTTTCCTTAATTTAAAAATTAAAGCAAAACTAATAAATAAAATTTATTACGGCCAGCCAGCGCCGAAGTTTAAAATTTCAATCTCTTTTCAGAGATCTACAGCTGAAGCAATAAAAAGATGCATCCTTAAATTAAAAAAAAAAAAAAATTAAATAAAAACTTTAGTTTTTTATTATTATTCCAAAAGCAAGCAAAAATATCAAACAACTCAAAAATTATTTATAATAATGTGTTTTTGCAGACAGTTAACATCAAGCAGAAGTTTTTGTGTTTGCAGTTTTGTTAAGTTATAAAAGTTTATATTACGTATTATTTCTTTTGCAACTTTTGTTCTTAAGGTGCTGCTGTCTCAACAAAACCTCAGAAAAATGAGAAGCTTGAAAATTATTTTCTTGTTAAACGATAAATGTTAACAGTTGGATATCGCCGCCGTTGTTGTGTCGTCATCAGCTGAAAGAAGTTAAGGAAAACCACCAGCCAGCAGAATATGGCATTAAGAACACTTTAATAAATAAATAAACAAATTCCTAAGGTTTTATGTGGCCACAATGTTAAAAAAATTTTGAAAACAATTTTTAAATCGAAAGGTATGGTTGGTATACGTTAACACTTTGAGCTCCATATATTCATAAATTTTTAAATGAGTTTCAAATGTATTTTATTTCAAAATTTTCATATAAAATTTTTTTCATTATGAATATGGGGAACAAAATTTAAAATGAGTTTGAAATGTATTTTTTTTTTAATTTTCTAAAATGGATTTTACAAAAATTTTTTTCTTATTTTTATGAATTTAGAGGTTTTTATATGAGTCCCATATTTATAAAAAAATGAAATGTGTGAAATACATTTTAAGAAAATGTTGTATGAAAAATTTTAAATAAAATAAATTTCAAACGCATTTGAAATTTTATGAATATGGGGGTTAATCTACATATGTGTGCCCTTAATAATGAAAGTGGCCTAAGTCATATATTTCTTTGGTTGACTTATTTAGTAGATTACATTTGAACAAATCAACATTTTAATTTAGAGTTGTAGTAGCCTCGATTAATATAAATTTATTTAATATTTATGAAATATTTATTGAAGTTTTTTTAAGATTTATTTAAAATTTCAAAGCAAAAATGCATGAGACTTAGACCACTTTCATAATTAAGGGCACATATATGAAATCGTGGTGTGTGTTTGTTCGTAACGCATAATCTCTGGAACTTTAAGAGCTGTGGAGCTGAAATTTTCAACACTGGTTCGGTTCAATACCCGGTGGCTTTTTGTTTTACTTAAAACCAAACAAGTGACCATTGTGTAGAGTAATTTGTAGTTAAAAAAAATATTATAGTTTGCCGGGATCAGCTGGTATGAAATGAATTTGAAATGTATTTAATTTAAAATGTTTCATACAAAATTTTCTTAAAATGAATTTCAAATACATTTTATTTAATATTTAAAATCAATTTTAAATCTCGAATTAAAAAGAAAATATATTTGTTTTTTGTTTAGCACATCTAGTTGAATTTCTTTGCTGCAAGGACGTGCTAAGCCCAGAACATATAAATTCTTTTCAATTCGTATTCATTTTGAAACGCATTAAATAAAAATAAAATATTGAAATACATTTTAAATCTCTTATTTAAGATTTATTATTTTAGATAGTTTGCAGCTTCAATCACCTTCTTGCTAACCTCGCCTATGGACCACAACCTTTAGAGAACAAAAGCTTCAAATTGACTAATAAATCCTTCAACTTCACTACGCAGATATTTTTTTTTAACAATATTTATAATGTATAAAAAAAACTTCTAAACGTATTGTAGCATTCCTTAATGGCTTAAAAACTCATCATTATTATGTCTTAATTTAGCATGTACTTTTGAAATAATAATTTATTACGCCACCAAAAATTACAATAATTTCCTTGGCTTTTAGTCATATTTTATAATACCGTAAAGATTTTACTAATTTTGTTTGGCACTTTGTTTCTTTGTACTTCCTGCTGAATGAATATTTTTTTGGGCTGAAAAAAAAACTTTATAATAAATACTTTCATAATTTTGCACTTTATTTTTTTGTAAGACACAGTAGGTCACCACCCATGGGCTAAAAGCTTGGTTGAAGAAAAGTATTTTGTGAAAAAAATTGGGAACATTTCTTTTACGTGTCATATTAATTTATGAATTTTTTCTTAAAGAATATCGAATGAAGTGTTAAGGAAGATGTTATGGAGCTTCATGTTGAAGAAATTCTTTCGTTTTTTTTTTGAATATTCTTTTTTGCTTAATACTGTTGCCTCCTTTTACGTTTTGCGTTAAGTTAGCTGCTCAATGTGCGTGGGGCTTTTTTTGTTTGTAGCTGGCCAAACTGAATAATTTTAGAGTTACTGACTCGCCGACACAGATAATTGCTTAATCTGATCTTAAGGTTGAAAGCAAGTAAGGAAAAGCGATAGATTTTAAAAAATAAATTAAAGTACAAATAAATCATTTTAACTAAGGAAGAGCATTTAACTTAACCCACTAACACCTGCACACACAGTGGTCACAGCTTTGGCATACCCTAACGCTTGGATTTTTAAAATATTTCCATTGAAACCAAATTGAAATATTTTAAACTTTCGTTGGATATCGAAAGCCGTAACTTCCCTCAAAGTCTTTGATCGCACTACATACACACAGAAAATAAGAACATGGAATTTTTGAGATGTTTTGTGTATTTCTGGAATCTTAAAACCATTAAAGGAGACATTTTACCGTCAAACGGAAACTATATATTAATTGTAATTAATATCATACAATT
Organism: Nowickia ferox; assembly: GCA_936439885.1. NCBI lineage: Eukaryota > Metazoa > Arthropoda > Insecta > Diptera > Tachinidae > Nowickia > Nowickia ferox. The sequence continues at coordinate 7,130,902 of OW387027.1, read as the reverse complement.
GTCTGATCATGTACTTTAACATTTTATATTCTTTCGTCTTCATATTAATGATTATAATTATTTAAAAAAGTAACATCAATATATATGTCGTGCCATAACAGCCAAAACAGCTTAAGTGACATAATTTTCCGACTTGATTTTTGAGCGGAATCGATCATTTGCGATCGTAAATAATCGATTTTCGTCCAAAAACGAGGTCCAAAAAAATGACGGTTAACCTTTTTTTGGCGGTTATGGCTCGATCAATAAAAATTTAAAAAATATAAAATGGAAGGGTATTTTATCAGTTAATGTAATTAACAACAAAAAGAGGTTTTCGGTATTGAAAAATTTATTATAAAAATGATTAAACCGCTTTGAGTCTGTTGAAATTATGACTAGGACACAATACTAACTTTAACAAAAGTTGTGGTTTCCATTGTAATCCGGCTTAATAAATTAATATTAAGGGGAATCCATGCCATGAGCGGCAGCATTTTGGGTGTTAGGCAATGAAAGAATATAAAGATTTTATTTATAAATTATTGTCCTTTATATTTTTGTTTCACAACTTCAATCGACACATTTTTTGAACCTCGTTTTTTACGAAAATCGATTATTTACGATGGCAAATAATAGATTTTGGTCAACACATTCAGTTCGCAAATTATCTCACTTAAACATTTTTGGCGGTTGAGGCACGATATATTTAAAACACTTTATTGATGAACCAATTGAAACTATTAAAAAATTTGCAATCTAATAACGTTTAACCATTATTTTTAACAATTCCACAGAAAATGAACAATAATTCTTGCAAATATTTGTTTATTTATTTTAGTTTTGATTCAGATGACTGACTTTAACTGCAACCCACAGCGGCTGACTTTATCACACGCTGTTGTTGATGCTGGGATTTTTGTAACTGGAATTTGAAAACCTGCAACGGATAAACGTTGTTGTTGTATCAGGCAAAACTGTCATAAGTCAAACATGAAACTTAAAACTTCTGTCTGACATTTAATGAATTACGATTTAAATAACAACAATTTTTCTTTTTTCTCTTCTCTTCATTATTGCTGTAAAAAAAATTAAGTAATAAATATACAATACGAGTCAAAGAATTTAATAACTTAAAGTGAAAAAAAAACAGCAAAAAAGAATTATAATATTAACAGGAAATTTTTGTTCAAACTGAATACATTTGGAGTAACCTTTAATAGCGAGTATTATTAATAATGAAAGTATTAATGAAACGATGACAAAAGTTATGAAGATGACGACAACATTGCAAAAGAGGTTAAAGAGAGAATACCAAAAATGGAAAATAACACGAAAAATTTGTTTTTATTAATTTGATGTTCCTTTAGTGATGGCCACATGAAGTTCAGTAATTTATATGGCTGAATTGTATGGCACAACACACACCAGGGGGTTTCTAATCATCAACAACTTAAATCGGGCCGTAATTCCAGCCACCACCAAAAAAACAGCGCTTCAGTAACATCAACAACACCAATATTTGGTATATGTATTAAAGTTGATATACTCGAATTATGTTTTTTATTTTAAATTATCATAATTTTTTATAATTTTTTTTCGTAGTGCATAGAATAAAAATTTAAAAAGCCAATGAGTATTGTGTGTTGGGAATGTTTCCTTTTTTTTTGGGAAATAACAACAGCAAAGAAACTTCCAAACAGAATCATTGTTTGAAGAAAAAACCTTTGACATGTGTTTGTGTCTGCGAATGAAGAAAAAACAAAGGTTTGCTGATGAAATTGAAAAGATAAGAAATGATATACGGGAAATTAATTATATATTTAAGGACACATAAGTAAGTAACAATTTTGGGTGCTAGAGTGTTGAAGTGTAAATGTAGTAGGGGCATTCGCGGTTAAAAGGAATTTGACTTGCAAAAATTAAAGTTTATGTATTAATATGCATTTTTTTTTTAAAGAGGAGGTTATCAATTCGTCTACATTTTTTTATATTTGTTATATCATCGCTCGGTGCCTTTTGGACCGATTTAAATTTTGTTTTTTGTTTTTGAAAGAAAAGCTTGCATTTGGTTCTGCTTTAAAAAAAGCAATTTTTGCTTTTATTTTATAATGTTTTACTTATCTGATTGCTACGAAACTTAGCAAGCGCATTGGGCTCTCATAACGACACAATATTGAACTGGAAAAATGGGCGAAGCCACACCCAATAAGGCACAACACCAAAAATACTAAAAACCTAATTTAAAGAATTGCTGATAATTAAATTTTTTTTACTAAGCCTAAGATTTCAGCTAAAATTTTTTCAATAAAATCTTACTTACAAGCCTGTTTAAAGCTTGTTTAAGAAAAGAAAAAAATTGCATTAGTATACTAATTTTGCAATTTGTTTAAGCAAAATATAATTACTTAACATCAATTGAGTTGAGTTTATAAACACAAACAACATTTATAACAAATATAAAAAAAAAATACAGTAAAATTACATAAATAACAAAATATAAAAAATAAATCTAGTTTTTATTAAAATTAAATATTGCCCCTTACGTTGCAAGTCGCACTTAACAGCTTTAGGCTAAATTACTTGATTTGATTTGTTTTTTGTTCTAAAAGCATTTTAACTGCTTTTTTGCAATTCCACTTTTCAAGTTTTTATTTCTGTAGAGTATGATTTTTCTATTCACCCTGCAAAAGCTCATAAAGTTTTCAATTCATACAATTGTAAATAAGTCTACACCGTATCAGCAGCATGTGTTAATAACAGCTTTAAAACATGCAGTTGCTTAAATTTACCTACAAACATACGTTTATGCAGAAAAAATATTTGCTACATTTTACTGATAACTAAAACAAGATAACAAGTTTAGAGTTAGAAAACAAAATATATATGTATATGCATACACATATGAAATAAAGTAAAACATTTACAAAAACATTTCTAGCAGCAGTAAAGCATTAGAGTACAAGCCTTTATTTAATTGAATATTTAAATGCAATTTAACAATATTTTGCACCTGAAAAATGACACACACATAAATTAAGAGAAAAACAAAAATCATAAAAACCAGTGCTCGTATTTAATATATATATAATTTTTTGATATGAAAAACTTGTTTGAATTTTTCATATACAAACATACAGTCACACATGTGTATAAATGTAAAGCACTTTTATTTTTTCCCAAAAATTAGAATAAATATTTTTATTTGCTTGAAAAAAAATACTCACAACATTTTTGATGCATAACTTAATAAATTGATTGAGTTGTATTTATTTAAAAATAAAAAATTGTTGACATGAAGTGTGTTTAATAAAAAATCATAAAAGATAAAATTTCTTTTCACAGATTAAAATATGAGCCTTCAAAATACGCAAGTGCTGGGCAAATAATTCTAGTAATATTAAAAAAAAATCTGCATTATTTAGACTGAATTTTTATTTAATAACTGATTTTTTTTTATTTTCCCTAATTGCATAAAATTCTTGTTTATAGACAAGGGGTGTCCAGAAGAAAGAAAACAGAGGAAGGGAAATGGCACGGTATGTATTTTAAAGGCATTTTCGACACTTCGTTTGCAATTATATATTATTTTTTATTTTTTTGCTTTAATGAAAATAGTAGATATGCAATAAAACCATTTCTCGTATTCTATTTAATTAAGAATTCGTGTTAAATGGCTGATGTTAACAATTAATATTTGAACATGAGCAAAGACAAGGTTGCTGATGAATAAAAATAATAAATAATTTTATAGACAATAAAGCCATTTCTCGTACTGGATTTCATTAAAAATTCATACAAAATGACTGATGTTCACAACTAATCTTTTTCAAAGTACATGAAGTGCGTAATGGCATAGAAAAATATGGCATTTCTCCCACCCCAAATTCTAGTTTAACTTTTCTAGCTTTCTTTAAAAAATCTCATTAACTGAAATATTTTATTTTATAATAAGAATTGAAAATATTGAAATTGAGCTAAATTAAACAATTACGACTTGGTGGTTTTATTTCAGGAGTAATAATAGAAATGAAATGAAAAAATAAAATATATGTTTATGATTTAATCAGGCTAAAGTTCATATCGCTTTGTAAGCCAAATTACATGTGATAATTATTAATGAACAAATAACATCAAAGTTAGTTGTAAATATTCTGACAACACATAGTTGAACGGAACAGCCAGCCGTTTTCGAAGGCCACTAAACCTTCATCATCAGCGTTCTTCTGTGTTTGGTCCACTGTGTGTGGTGTCAGTTGATGTAGATTTCTGCCTTATATACGAAACTTTTCTGCAAATGGAATATGTGAATTGGTTTGATTCATCGTATTTCAATTTGCTGAAATGTGTTTTTGTAATGAAGGCCCCAAATTTACCATCACTATATTTACAACAGTCTTACCATTGTCGTTTTTTCATTACTAATTATGCACATGTTAGTTAATTTGCTTATTTTTGTTCTACTTAAGACAAACTTTTTTGGTTTGATACTATAAGTATATTTTTATTTAGTTTTTGCCACTGGCCCATGACTATCTATTTAGTTAATTTTTAATTATTATTGTTCGAACTTTGATGTTATTTGTTCATTAATAATTATCACATGTAATTTGGCTTACAAAGCGATATGAACTTTAGCCTGATTAAATCATAAATATATAAATAAAATGAAAGTTCGAACAATAATAATTAAAAATTAACAAAATATATGTTATTTTGATTAATTTTTTTAAATAATATTACAAAAATTTTTTAATATTTTTAACTGGATAGTTTTTGAAATTTTTATTTTTTCATAACTGATTTTTCGTAAATTGCATGTACTCGTATTTTATAATGAACATCATTGGTGCCCAATGGATTTTTGAGGATAATTGTCCTGGAGTAAAAAAATCATTTTAGAAGATGCTACTTATTAAAAAACTTTAGTAGGCTAGCTACAGTCATAAATAGAACTTATTATAACCGACTCAGCTCTTTTTAGGGTAACGTACAACAAAGGTTAAATTGTATCCCTATTGCATACGCTGCAATGTCCGTCCGCCTGGCCAGCTGTCTGTGTGTCTCTCGACTACTGGCTGTTTTACAGAATATGTTAAACTTTAGCCACTAGAATAACAAATATATGGCAGTTAAAACTTAAACGGTGTTCTAAATCTAGCAATGAAAACGTTGAAATTCTAATGTAATATACAGGCTTTTGAAATTTTTAAAGTTAGTGTATTTTTATGCAGACTAGACCAATGAACTCTGCAATTTTAAAAATCCAAAGGAGAGGGTATTCTATTGACTATCAAATTTTGACAACTTGCTGTGTCTTGGAAAGCTTGAAATGCAAACTCTTTCAATGTTAAAAAACGCTAAATCGAAAAAATTTAAAATAAATAAAAAAAGCCGAAACGAAAAATCGCCAAAAATGAGGAAAGCTCTTAAATAAAAAATATTATTAGAAATAAATAAAATCGCTCAAATAACCCGCAAAAAAAACACCAAATGTAAGCAAGACTTAAAAAAACTAAAAATCGCCAAAACCCTAAAAAATCGCTAAAACTTAAAAACAACGGAAAAAATCCCCAAAAACAAAAAAAATCCATAACGAAAAAAACGCCAAACTGAAAATATCGCTAATATTAAAAAACAGCAAAAGGAAAAATTCAAATGAAAAATCACACAAAAATAAAATTAATCGCTAAACTTCCAAAAAAAAAAATAGTAAAAGAGTTGCCAAAATAACTAAAAAATAGTCAGAACCAAAAAATGTTGCCAAACCGAAAACAAGTGCCAAAACTAAAAAAAATCGCTCAAACAAAATATATGTGCTTATAAAAAAAAGCAAACAAAAAAATCGCTGAAACGAATAAACGCCAAAACTAAATAAAAGCTTAAATATTAAAAAATTGCCAAAAACTGAAAAAAATCACCAAAATTTACGGAACCGATTGTGAGACAGTCAAAGTTGCACTTTACTGAATTTTTTAAACTATATTAAAAATAAAATAAGTTATCATTTATTGCACTCTTAGTTATACTGAATCTCAAGAAAGTACTTTCTTGTTAAATTTATAGGTAGATTATGTAAAAATTTCGTTTCAAATTTGTATGAAAGAAAAACGAAAATTCGTTTCAAAAAATATTTGTTTCATACAAATTTTAATGCTAGGAACACAATTGGGACGAACAAGGATTTTGTCAGTGCAAACTTTCGTCATGAAAAATAAAAAAACATTTTTGCATATGACAATGAACACAACACCGCCGTCGAACGAAATTCGTCGAGCGTGACGAAGTCTGAGATAGATTTATTTCTATTTTGTACGCCGACGAACGATGAAACACTAATTTTCTCTCTATCTCTCTCTCTTTACACACACAATAACCAACTTTATCAATTGTTAGAGAGGAATTCGCTGAATAAATTCGTCGTTGTTGTGCTTCACACGACGAATTTACGCAGCGAACTCGTTATCAACGAATTCGTCGACGTGGACGAAATTGGTCATTCGTCCCAGTTGTGTTTCTAGCATAAAACGAAAAAAACTATATACAAAATTTACTTTTTATTATAGGTACGTATGTTTTTTCTAAATTTTAAGATCTGGCTTGTTTTCATGGTTAAGCAATTGTCTATATGCATTTCGTTCCTGCTCATCAGTAGACTTCAACCCAAAAAAAAAATTTAATTTAGTGAACAAACTTCGTATGTTTATAGTAAGACTTTTAATACTATATTGAGAATCACAGCATACAAACACAATACGTTTGAAAGCTTCAAACAAAAATATTTACAAAAGAAGCATCTTTATTCAAAGAAAATAATTTTGTTTTGGTGTTATAGAGTAATCTAATGGAGGATTATTTGTTTTAACGAAAAACTTAATTAATTAATTAAAAATTAATTTTTTATGTATATTGCTGGGAATTTAGGTTTCACAAATCGCAAACTTTTACTCGCGTTCATTTCATTAATTTTAATTTTTTCTTCGTTTTTTTTTATATTTAATCTTTTAACAGTTTGTTTTTTAACTATTACCATTTTTTATAAGATTTAATAAGGCATATTAAATAACACTAATATTATATAAAATAAGAAAAAATATGTTTATAAAAAAAAATTTAATTTATGTACTGAAATTTTCTTATGTTAGATTTGTCTTTGTCTACTGATTAGACATAAAGGCTCTAATGAAAATTAGTTTTTGTCTAAAAATTTCAATATCATTAAGGAAAATCTCATAAGTATTTGAAGCAAGAAAATCGTTTTATCAAAAACATAATTGTCTAAGATTTTTTTTTTATAATTTTCCTTAGTTTCATTGAAAATGTGATGCCTACAGTCAGATAACAAATGACATTGTCTCAGCATCAATTAGTAAATTGTTGGCTGTTTTTTTGGTTTAAATGAAAAAAAAATAATAATAAGTTTTAAAAAAATATTTATAACATACAGATAAACTCCTACAAATAAATTTTATTAAGTAGAGAGCAAAATATCATATTCAATAAACATAATTTGTTATCTTAAAATCTCACATCAACTCTTTCTTCCAACAGACTTTTGCTTGCAGCCAAGCAATATGCATTTATACAAAATAAAAATGGATCTTTTAGAATATGAAAAAGAAAATATTGTGGCACACCTTCCTCATTCAAGGTTTTTATGAGTATGGTCTTTAGTTTTTTGGTTTTTTTTAGGAAAATTACTAAGATATTTTATACTCATGTGTTTTTTTTAAATACTTGCTGTCTTGTCTCTGTTTACTGTCCATGTGTGTGTGACTGACCGGTCGGCTGGCTGCCTGTCTTCATGCTGTTTAGTTTAGGTCACCGTTACGCCTTCTTGCTACCGCTTCTTTGTTATAAATTAATTCAAATATATTTAGAAAAAAAATTTTATTAACATTTTTTATACTACAAAATTTTAATATTTTTTTTATCAAAAACGCTTTTTCACAGAAAGGTTATCACACGAAAATTTGTGAAACAAAATACCTAAAATCATAAATTTGAAGATTTGTTTTCATTTAGTGACTTTTATTACTCATATTCAAGACACTCGTTCTGAGGTTTTAACAGAAACTAAAAATCATTTGGTAAAGTCTTAAAATTTTCATAAATTTAACTACTTTAAAAAACAAAAAATTTAACACTTTTGTAATATAAACTTTACATGTTAGTTCGAAAAAAAAACACACACAAGTAATTTTATTTATTTATTTTGTTATTTTTTCAAAATAAAACTTCATTTTATTAGTCATTTGCTTTTCTTATATATTTTTTTTCTAAAGCTATCTTTTACTTTTATATTGATTTTTATGACTTTATACCTTTTGGTTAAAGCTTTTAAAACCAATAAAAGAAAAGCATATAAATGATAAATCTCAAAATTATGATCAGTTAAAGTCGACTCAAAGATTCTTGTTCAAATTTATTGAAACCATAAAAAATATTCACAATGACATATTGTGGGTTCTATTTCTATTACATAAAAAACAAACAAAAGCTGTATTTAAGTTTATGTTACTTTTAATATTAATATAAAAAAAAATGTATTATATAATCGCATTTATTTTAATTGAGACATTAAACACATTTTATGCACATACCTTGAATAACTCAGTTGGAAAATGACTTCCTCAGCTTTGTTGGCATGCACGTGCTCTTTAAATATGTATACCATTGTAGGGGTTATATCTTGAGTGTAGTTTTTAAAACTAGAACATTTTATCCTGAAGTTTCTTCTGCAAAGTTATAAAAAATTAGCTTTAAAAGATACGTATATGTATGCTTATATATTATATTTCTATATTTAAAATTAAGCTCAAGACATAAAAGTTATATATGCAGCTTTTGTTTCATATTATACTTATTATCTCTTGGCGATCATCTTTTTTAACGTTTAAAAGCAACTGCGCCGTTGTGGTCATCGCCATCGCCATCATCATTATTTTCGTCACAACGTTTTTTGTTTGCTGGTTTAATCAACATAAAACCTTTATATAGCATTTTTATAAATTTTTATTGTTTTAATCAGAATGTGTTGAACGTTTGGTGAGCGCATGAGACAACGCTATCAACAACAACAACAGACATAAGTCATAAAATTACAAAAATATTACCTTTTCATCTTTGCAAACATTTGCAAAACTAAAAGTTGTCTGTTGGAAAGTGCTAAAATTCAAGTTTCAGCACGCACTTAATTTATATGCAGAGTTGCATTTAAATTTATCAAAGAAACGTGCAAGGTTACAACTTCAAAAATTTGGGGTAATAAATTTAATAAAATTTTATTTTTAATAACAGCAAAAATTTAAGGCCTTTTTGATATAAATAAATGATAAATTTAAGTAAAAATATTTCTTTGTGTCAGTGAAGAGAGACAGAGAGTTAAAGTTTTTGTGTTTAAAGTAAAATCAAAGTAAAATTAAATTTGGCATATAAATATTTCTAAAGTTTTCTTAAAAAAAAATTTATGCTTTAGTTACCTTTAATAATTTTTAAAACAAAAACAAAATTTTTGCATTACAAATTGCATAAATTTGCTTTAGTTGTTTTTTTTTAATAATTTTTGCAAATTTATTTATTTAATTAGGCTGAGAATGCATGGCTGGCAATCGTTAGCTTTTAGCCAAACAATGGCTTCCATTCCAAAAATTTTTTTTTAAATCAACATAAATTCAAAAGATTTTTCTCTACAGATAATTATATGAAAAACTTAACTTTCATCATAATAATGATAATTTCATAATTATTATCACAATAACAGCCATTCATATGCAAGAAGCAAAAAAAAAATTGTAATGCCATTTTAATTAACGTATAATTATGTTAAACAAATGTTAATTGTAATCCAAAAAACAATGACAATTATTTTCTCACACATTCTTGTCTGAAAACATACAAGTCTAAAATTCACAAAAGGAATGAAAGACAGGCAAAGGGAAAAAATAAATAAAGTATGTTTTTTTCCAATAAAGAATTTGCATTTGTCGAAAGAATTTGCAATATCTTACACAACGTGGGAGTTTATTCTTTCTGACACATGTGTGTGCAGATATAAAGACAAATATTTGTTGGTGGCAATATTTATACATTTGTCACCGACAACTGCCACAATACGCACACACACACATACACACATGACTGCGCTAGAGTGTGTTTAGCACTAATGATGGCTGCCAAGGCATTTGCTGCTATTTGCTATAATATTTAGTAGTAGCAGATATAATATTACTTATATGATCAACTGCTTGCTAAAGAAATCTTTTCAGTATTCTTGCCAATAAGCACTTGCAGCATATTTGCAGAAATTTTGCGCCTGCCTCTCACTCTCTTTTAAAATAAACCACAACTTGCTAAGGAAATCTGCAAATACAAACACCCATCTTTTGTAACTTTAAAGTGTAAGACAATTGCATACAATTGAGGCAGGCAGTGGCAAAATAAACTTTCTTTGAAAAAAAAGATTTTTTCACACATTTGTTGCTGATTTCTTTTATACAAGACTTTTTGTTTAGCCATACTATTGCGGTTGCTGCAGCTGCAATTTTTGCATTTTTCCTATTGATTGTATGAATGCTTAGCATTAGCTTTAAAGTTTCTATGGAGTTTCAAGTAAGTTTGTTGGTGTGTGTTTATGTGTATTTAACAAACAATAAAGCAATTGCTGAAATGGTTGAAATGACAAAGACTAATACGTTTTTTTCCATTTACATTTTTTATTTGTTAAAGTTAACTATGTGACTATTCATATGGCAAGTTGGCATGTGAGAAAAAAAAACTTATATTCACATTGCATTTCTTTTGGATTTCTTAACCAAAACTCAATATGTGTGTAGATATGCTTATGTCGTATATAGCTGACACTTTTCTAATAATTGTAGGGTGTAAAATGTGGGGCTATAAATGAAACACAGTGGACCTGAAGCTGCTACGTTAAAATTTTTTACTACAAACACTAATTAAACATATCTTAATAATGCGATACATCTTTATTAATTGATTAAACTAGAATGAATTTTAATCAGGATTAATTTCTTAAAGTTAAACTAGACTTTAGCAGCTTTTATCCCATCTAAAGTCTAGTTAAACTTTTATCTTTTGTAATATTTTATTAAAAAATAAAATAAAATAAAAGAAAAAATATATTATTAAACTTATTTTTTTAATTAAGAAAATCACACTAATTAATAAGAATCTTTCTTTCTATGATAAGAAATACTGAACTTGAGCACGATTAAAGAACAAATTTCGCCACGATCAGATCTGAGTTAATATAATTTCATCGCGTTTAGCACAACATTTGCACGTTCAGTGTTTGGATGAAACAAAAGACTTAGGAGACAAACCTTTTTTTATATATCTCTTCTAGAACAAAACAAAAGATTTAGAAAACAAACCTCTTTTATATCCCATGTAATATATACAAAAGACTTAAGAAACAAACTTTATTTTATATGATTACTCGAATTTCTTAATCGACTTTCAAATAGTTGCAGTGGCCATGAGGGATTACATACAGTTCATTCTAAATATGCGATCTCTGCCTACCTTTACTTTATATAACTTAAGAAACAAACGACATTTCTTTCAGAAAATTAAAAGACTTAAGACACATACTTGCAATCTTAGTAAATCTACCCAGTGAAAAAAATTGGATGTACATAGTTATTCAGGAACTAATTTTTCTCTACTTTCAAAGTATCAATAAGTGTGAATTTTTTACTTTTCAGGAATCGATTATTAATTAACAATATTCGGTTAATTAATTAAAAAGCTATTTCACTTATGCAAAATTGGAGTTTTAGCAAAAGAACTGACGATATGTTTTTTCAGGGAAATAAAATCCATGTCACGAAGTAGAAGATTTTTATTCATAAAAAATATATTTATTTAAAAGAAATTTAGGAAAAGAAGAAAGAACATGCGAAAAATCAGATTTAATTAACATCAGGAACATGACTTCGGAATCACTGAATATTTATCAAAAAAGAAAACTTCTTACAATATCAACACTATGCAAAAATCATTAGAAATTATAAAAATTGCACTACTTCTGAATCCCAAGTTTAGGATCTTATTGACTTGCTTGGAAGCTCTTCTTCTACTGGGTATTTGTGCCTCATTCAGGCACCAAGTGATTAATAACGTAAAAGACTTAGGAACCAAACCTACTTCTATATCACATGTAAGATAAACAAAGACTTAAGAGACAAACTTGATGTTGCAAATATGCCCATAATTATGAAAGTGGTCTAAAGCTATGTACAGACGATTGTCAGATCTTACAATATTGTTAGTAAAATTCGATAAAAATTTCTTACAACCATGTGAACTGGCAATTTTTGTCTGACATCGTTGCCAGAAAAAGCATTGTCAGTCCAATACAAGACTAGCAGGTGGCAACAAATTGTCACACATCTAATAATCGTTAATATTGTGAAGTTATTGCCAGATATTTCAATATTGTCAGATGTGCGCAATACTACACACATAAATTAGAATGACTCAAAGATTTAAATGGAATAGCAAGCATTTACAGCAACCGATTTTATCTTCTTTGCGGTCTTTCAAATTGGATTTGATTCCCGGTGTTGGCGATTTTACTAAAATCTGTCAGATGTGCCAAAGCTGGCATCAACAATTTTAATAACAAAAAATTTCGCCAAACTGCAATAAAACATTCATGAAAATAAAAAAACTTTATTTAAAATTTTGTCTTCTTTTTAACCACCGTCCATGTTAAAGTACCCAACAATTTGTAAGTATTTGTAGATATCTAACAAGACATTTTATGTGTGAAGTATTCCAAAGCAACAAATATTTTCACAGTTGGTCTGTTATTACATTTGTCATCTGTGAACTGATGTAAGACACTTTAATGTCTATAAATGTTAATTTTATTGACCCAATTCTCAAGAAATTATTAGAGCACACAAATCCAGCAAACACACAAGCGGTAAATTTAATCAAATAAGAAATAAATAAAAACTCCAGGAAGCTTTTATAATGCAGCAGCTATTTATTTGTTGGCTTAATGACTTTTATTATTAAGAAAAAAAAATAAAAATAAAATAAAAAAAGTATTATATAATACAAGGAAATGGTTTTTTTATTTGGGTCTTTAAACCAAATAAAAGAAAATCATTTCTGGTTTAATTGTAAAATAAATCACTTTTATTTTTTAATTTTTCCTATGATTAAGTGCAAATTTTTTTCTATTTGTCAGTTACAATATTTAATTTTCCTTGATTTCATCCACCTAGTGTATACATGGAGTTACTAGCAATATTTGTTTTAAATGGAGTTGGAAAAAAAATCTATTACAAAGCAAACATATTTGCATTGTTGGATTTTGTTTTAAGAAAATAGTTTTCTGTTGTTTTGCTGTTTGTTGGACATGTGTAAAATGTTGCTCCAGTTATGTCAAAACATTAAGACATTGTTGTGTTATGTAACACTTGGAAATCAGCAACAAAACCACTTGCATTTAGTGGCAAATACAACGGGCTGCAGAGTGTTGAGAAGCATGGGTCCATAGTCGAGTGGGTTTGCAGTTTAAAGTTTGAATAAAACGTATTTAATAAAAAAAAGCGAAATAAACTAAATCGTTGAATTTGTGTGGTTTCGGTGAACTCAATGAAAAGTGATACTCTTCTTTTTTTTGGCTATCAGGTTGGTAGAGTTTTATACAATGGAAGTTCTAAATCTAAACGGTCTTCAAGTAGACATTTTCAGTTAACTGCAATATTAATTTATAATATTAAGACTTTCATCGCATAATTTTAAATTCATTATTAAAAACTTTGAAAAGGAACCCTACTGTTTTTGCTACGATGTCCACCTGTCCGTTTGTCTGCCTATCTTTTTGTCACAGGCTGTTTTTTCGGGAACCATAAGAGTTATGGAGCTGAAATTTTTACAGAATATGTAAAACTTTGGCAGTTAAAAGCTGAAGGGTGCTCTAAAGCGAGCAGCGAGAAGTGTTGAAATCCTGAAGTAATATGCAGACAATTGTATATAGACACTTGAAATTTTTAAGGTTAGTGCATTTTTATGCAGAAATTTAAAAAAAAATTTAAATAAAAAAGTGTTTGTTCTATTAAATTTATTAAAGTTATTCTATATATATATTCTATCCATACCGTGAGAGGCAAACGCTTAAAATTTCCAAAACTAAAAGGTTCCAAAATTAAAACAATGCCGAAATTATAAATCGCCAAAATAAAACAAGCGCTTGAATGGAAAATATCAGCAGAATTAAAATAAATCGCTGAACTGCCAAAAAAAATCACTAGAAGTTAAAAAGTCGCCACAAATCGAAAACAAATCGCCAAAACGAAAAAAAAGAAAAACATCACCAAAATATAAAAGAGCAAAAACTAAAAGAAATCGCCAAAAACCGCAAAAGCCGCCAAAAACCCACAAAATCGCTAAAAAAAATTAAAAAACTCCAAAACTAAAAAACGCCAAAACCGAAAAAAATCCAAAAACAATAAAAAGCGCCAAACCAAAAAAACTCCATAATCCGAAAAAAATCATTAAAAAAAGGAAAAAACGTCAAAAACTAAAAATGGCAAAATTGGAAAAAGTCAAAACTGAAATAGATCACGAAACACAAAAAGGCGCATAAGCTCAGAAAAATTGAAAAAAGTTTACCGGATACTTAAAATTTAAAAAAAAAATATAGACAACAGGTTCGTTTATACAGGCTAAATTTAATTAAATTTAAATTTTTAATATTAATTAAATTATTTATTATGCTAGAGATATTATGTAAACATGCAATAGAAATGAAAATGTTTTCTATAATTTAATGCAATTTTCTGAAATAAAACAGACAATTTAAAATGGGGTTGTTGAACAAATGCTGAATTTTCTGCAACACTATCGATCCATGTCTTTCTATATTCATTTCCTGTTTTAAATTTAAACGTTTGATACGACTATCAACACTTGTTCTACTTGCAAAACCTGACCAGCCTTAATTGCAAAAATATAAAGCCTTCAACAAACCAATAAATTTCAGTTGTTTATTGCAACCAAAAGTGCCATTATAATCTTTCATTTATAATTGACTGAACTTAACGAACAAATAAACAAATGAATATTCAAGAGCAGAGAGCTTATCTCGACAAGTGCAAATAAATAATGGCAGAAAATCATAAAAATAAGACAATTTTTTTTTTTAATTTATGCTTTAAAAATCTCAAGGATGCAGAACGTAAATTTATTTTTGTTAATAAAATAAACAAACTACATAAAATACTCGTATATAAAACAAACAAAAATAGTAAGAAAATACAAAAGCAAACCCTAAAACCAATAACTGACGACACGCAATTGCAATTAATGAAGCCGAAAACCAAATAAACATTGACATGAAAAGAACTTGAAAAATTTTTCATTATAGACAACATGCAGGAAACAATCAAGTGTATGGTAAAATAAAATAAATAGACAAAGAAAACTAAACGAAGCCAAATTCCTAAGAAATGTTGAAGCCGAAGAAGAGGAAAATAAAATAGTTATAATAATAAAAAAGAATAAAGACGTCAACATCAACTGGTCAGCGTTGGAACAGCTAAAAGTAACAAAAATCCCAAATCATGCATATAAAGACATTTTCTTAAGTGTCTTTAGTTTGGAAGACAGACACGACGACTCACCCCAAAATCAACAGCTAAAGTTGCGTGCTAATGGAAAAACTCTTTACGTGTTTCGTTTTGTGGTGAGGCTTTTGACTAAATTTTAATTTTTTTTTTTGATTTAACTGAAGTGTTTATTTTGTTTATGTCTCAAATTTTTAAATATCAATATTTGTTTAGCTAAAGAAATGTATGGATTTGGCAGATGCGAGGTAGTTTTGAAAAATTAATTGAAACAGATGAAATGTGAAGGAAATATTCTCTTTATTATAGAGTTGTGGAATATTTTGCGTGGGATAGAACTCGCATTTAATTCCTTCGAATGAAAGCAGACTTGATGTTATTAAGCATTCAGTCTAGAAAATTTAGAAAACTAATAATTTTATTTCTAATGAGGCTGAAACGTGGTGATATTGATTCTGAGTACGCACTGAGTTAATGTTTCAATCACGATATCTCACTACCTTAAAAACTACTGAAGGTTTAGGCTGACTGTAACTCCTTTTACCTAGTGACTTTAAGTTGTAACAGATTTATCATTACGTTTTAATTTATAATAGTTTTTTTATTATTTGTCAAAGACCATAGCTAATTGGTTTATATCTGGCTCAAAGGACTATGTTATAATTTAAATGAATTGAGCGATTAAACTATTTTTTTTTAAGTTTTAGGTCTGTTTATATTTTTTTTAGCTCGATATTTTATTAACCTTCAGTTTATTTCTTCAGGATATTTCTTATTTTTTTATAGCTATGCTATTTATGTCACGACACAAAAGCTAGTACGTAATTTTTGTAACAAAAATAATTGACATTATTACAGTTCCAAATTTATTTTTGTTTTGATTTCTTTGTACGTAAAAGCAGAGTACGAAAATAAACGAAACAAATTGTTTGATTTTGTTTTGTTTCGTTCTTTGAAGTGAGTGAAACAAAAACCAAACAAAAGCAATCAGAAAGATTGCTCAATTTGTGTTTGTATTGTTTTTGCACATGAGCACAAGCCAGAGAACGCAGCCGATCTGCTGTAAGCCGGCAAACAGCCATTAATTCAATCGCACTCCGCTAGAAAAGAAATAAATGGGAACGTTTTGAAATATTTGCGCAAGAATTTGACATCATCATATAATATAATTTTATTACATTCTTATTTCACACATGAAGCAGCATAGATACAACCGGGTGTCCTAAGACACCTTTTTTTTGATATTAAATCTTTATTTTGTTTTTTTTTTCTTTCAAGCTCAAAAAATATTTTTAATAATTCTAAATAACAATGTGTGTTATTTATAACACTATAAGAAATATTTGAGCTCACTTGAATAGTAACGATAATTTTTTGAAAACTTCTAAAATACACCTCGCACTCCCATGTCATGCATGTTATATTGCACACGAAAACCTCCAGTTTTAAAAAGAACAATTTTTCTTGTAAAGAGTTAAATAAACAATGCATAATAAGCGCACCAACAAACATGCATACCAGCAATAATTTATTACAAAAAAATATTATTTTTTTTTTCTTCTTCAAACTAAACCAATCAGCACAAACATGTGCCAGTATTGGAATGAATTACTGTGCGACTAACTGACTAGTGTTGATGACCATACCTCATCGCATTTTGCAGTAAAGCACCAACATTCACATCAACAAAATCTCCATCAGCAATACTATCATAATAATCATTATCGGACACAACAGCAACTAACTACCATTTCCATATAAAACAACAACTAGCAACAACTACTGTAACACATTTTTTTTATACAACATTCGGGCAACTGTTCAATACTTTTTCATACAATAATCATTGATTAAGGCTTGATCATCAGCATTTTCTGTTGACTTTTTATGTGGAGATAAAACTTAAAGCAAGCCAAGCAACCATTCGTTTAAGTCATTATGTGCTGTTCTGTTGCTGGTTTTGTTTTTTTTTTGTCTTGTTTAAGCAAATAAACAAACAAACAAATAAAAAAATTGAGGATATAATTTGCGTTTTATTTGTTTTGTTTAAATTGTGTCTTGGTGTCGTTTTTATGGGTAAAAGACATGTGTTTCATTTTTATATGGTAATGATTTTGTATGACATGGAACAAAAAAAAAAAAGCAGAGTAGCTGTGTACGATAATGATTTCGAGTTGAGTTTTGTGGTGTAATTTAATCCATTTCGATTTGTTGCCAGAAATGAGTTGATTTAATCAATTTGAAATATGTATGACTTAATTAAGAAGAAAGAAGCTGGTTGGAAGCAGAGAAATAAAAACTGTTAACGAATTCTAGGG
The DNA here is from genome assembly GCA_936439885.1 of Nowickia ferox. Lineage (NCBI taxonomy): Eukaryota > Metazoa > Arthropoda > Insecta > Diptera > Tachinidae > Nowickia > Nowickia ferox. The sequence goes on along the minus strand of OW387027.1, from coordinate 7,112,997 downwards.
AAACCAGAGTGAGTGAATAATAATGGAAAAGAAAATATTGTTATAAAAGCCAAAACTGATGTTTATTATTTTTCTGGGTCCTTGCACAATAAATTCAATAATAATTGGCTTCCTTTTAATTTTAACAAATATTTTTTTTATAGAAAGGAATGGTAATGTTATATTTAGTCGGCATAAAAAAGGCTTTACCTTGACAAACAACCAAAACCTGGGAACCTGAGGTAGTGACAGAAAATAACTTCAGTGGTTTGTATCTGTCAATTTTTTTTATCCTGACAACTAATATGCAAAAGTCATTGTAAATTATTTATTGTGTGATTGTCTTCTGGCGTCCTTCGCCAAGTCTCTTGAGACGGATTTCAACATAACAGATCGTCTCATTATTTTCTTGGACCTTAGCAAAAGCATGCGCCCTTTTATTCCCATCAATGTTTTAATGTTAGGAACTCATGTAATGGTAAACGGCGAATATCTCGCTAAATCTTCCAAAGACTCCCAACAATCTGAGCCAGTTTTTGATGTGATTTGCTTTGTTGTCAGTAAAAATGCGGATATCTCTACCGGTTATCGAACATTAGAAAACTTGCTGCGTGGCTAGCTAAAGAAACATAATTACAGCTAGGATACTATTGCAGTCTTTTGTTATTTTATAGGACAGTCATAACTTCAATTGATGTGGGTATGGATCGCACCCAACCTTTTCAAATGATTAAGATCCTTAGGTGAATATTTGGATGGCATTGACTAAAAAGAGCAGGCGACTTCCATTTACTGATAGTTTAAGAATCATCGCCACAAAACTTGGATCGAAAAGAGATTCAGATATGGCATAATCAAATGGTTGTTGCATGTTCAATGTTACGTAAATCCGCTGCAGTGTCTCATCGCCTAATAAGGTCGTTCCACTACGGTCAAAACTATTTTATGTTTGTTTCCAATATTTTGCCACACAGTTGATGTTCTTAAAAAAGAAAGCATACACAATTGTGAGCTTAAGCTTGAAGGATATAGATTTTTTTTTTAAAATAAATATCAAGCTTATCAAGCAAATGGTAAAATGTAAAAAATACTCAAGACTTCTGCAGCAGCCAACAAAAAAAGATTTATGCAGACCTGCCACACTGAAGTTCTAAACATAAATAAATAATATTTTTTTATTTAAATCTCTTAAGAGATAAAAATAGCGGCACTTTTAAGTTAAATTTATATTTCTTTAGATTCTTTTACTACCCAAAGAAATCTAAATGAAAACAAAAGTGATATTTTATGTGGCCTCATAAATTTTTCTGTTAACTTTTATGTCAAGGCATGGTCCAGTTTAATTTGTCTGCTGTAGAGTTTTATGCAGTCGTTTGTGCTATAAAAAAAAAACAAGAACAAAGAACACAGAAGACTATGACAAAATATATGTTAATTTTTTCAACTGTTGAATATACGAGTACAGTACGAGAACAAACATAAAAATGTCCTTCAACTAACTGTCTACAAAATTCTTAGTAAATGTTTTGATACGCTCGTTAAGATTAGCGCGAAGTCAATGGAGGGAAGAGACAATTACTCAAGCAATAAAATTATTTTTTTTTATCTTAAGTTGAACAGGTAGTTTTTCTTATGGAGTTAAGAGTTGACGAAATCTTTAGTGTGTCATAAAGTAAAATTCTTTTCGGTAATTTATGGAGATTGAGATTATAAAAACAATGATTTAATGAATTTTACATAATTTAACTGGATTTTACGCCCTCTTTTAGCTGAACTATTTTTCTACCCAAAAAATAAAAAAAGTTCACAATCTATTTGTTTTCCACCAGTATTTCAAATACGTACACGCCCTTGGCAAAAGTAGTGCAGCAAATGTCCTTTTTTAAATCTCTTTAAATGTTGGTTTTATTATTAGGGCGTCTTTGTGTTGAGCACATTAAACGCCTCCTTATAAGAGTTTTTAGATTTTGTAGAAATTATATAGAAAATTTTATTTTATTGTTGATGCTCTTACAAGTAATTAGCGGCGTTTATTTTTGAATTTTATTTTATATATTTGTTGATTACAAACAACATTTGGCAATATCATAATACATTATTACTATAACCACATATCGTTACCTTAATATAGAAGGACCCTAACTCACTTTTTTGCATATGTGGATACATTAACGTTCTTCTATTGAAATATACAAAAAACTTAATTTCAAAAATATAATGAGGCCCTGACATATTTGCATATAATATCCAAAGTGGAATTAGTAATTTAAAAAAACTCGCCTCCAGAAATACTTCGGCAACCTGATTAAAATAACCTATTTGTAAATAAAATTTATATTATTGAATAGAAAATATATAAAAATATTCTGATAATAAAAACTTTTACAGCGCACTGTTCTATAATAAATATTTATTTTTAACCGACCTCAGAAAAAAAATGAGAAGATAATCAATTTCTCTGTATTTTTTATTTTTGTTATGTTACTTTATAACTCGGTACCTTTTGGACCGATTTGGTCTAATTGTAAAAAATGCTAAACAAATTTTTGCATCAATTTAATGATATTTTACTGATCCGATTGCTACGAAACTTACCCAATACATAGGGCGCTCGCAACGACACAATCTGGAAGTTTTAAAAATGAGCAGAGCCACGCCCATTAAAATTTTATGTTTTATTTCATATGCTTTTATTTGACCGAGTTTTACAAAACTTGGCACACACTCTGAGCTAAAAACGAACACAATCTGACATTTAAAAAGTGGGCGAGGTCACGCCTATTAAATTTTAATATTATATTTCACGTGCTAAGTACAAGCACTGATTTTTACGAAATTTAGCACTCACCTTGAACTCTGCAAAATTCTGAATATTGTTTTCAAAAAGTAGGCAGCCACGCCCATTAAAATTTAATGTTCTATTTCACGACCTGCTACTTTATCCATTTTTACGAAATTTGGCACACATCATAAGCTTTTGAAAAGACACAATCCTGCTTTTAAAAAAGTGGGCAAAGCCACTCCCACTAAAATTTAATGTTATATTTCACGTGCTTCTACCTGACCGATTTTTACGAAACTTGGCACACACCTTGAGCTCTCACAGTCACGCGATGTCCAATTTAGAAAATTGGGCTGTCACTAATATTTGCCAAACTGGGCGTGATTACGCCCCTAGAAATATAAAATTGACACTTAAAAGTCAAATATAAAACTTGTTAAAATAAATTAAACGGACTTCAAAAATTACACTTTTAATTTTTAAAAATTAATAATAAAAAATAAATTAATTATTAATATTTAATAATAAATAATAAAAAATAAATAAATTATTTTGAATTTTTTAGTATTTTTTTAAGTTGCTTTAATTTTTTTTTTATTTTATTTGTTTATTTTTTCACAAACCGGACGTGGCTTTTTTTTTTGCTTGCCTGATTTTGTTCTATGCAAAACTAGTTTTCTTAGAATTCTATACACATGTATGCTTTTCATCATTAATTAGATTAGACTGCTGGCAAAAAAAAAAAAAAAAAAAATTACGAAATATTTGAATTCTTCAGCATTAATCGTTAGATATAAGTTTAATATGGCAACCGTGACCGACTTGGCTTATGGTTCAAATGCTTTGTGGCACACTTTGTATTTTATACAAGAGCAGTTTTTCATCATTTAAACATAAATCTTTTTTTTACACTTCAAAACACAGAATCTAAATGATTCATTTGAAATTTGACCACACATTAGCTAAAAATGTTTTCAGTTTTTATTTATTTATTTATTTATTTTTTTGGGAATTATACGTGCTCATTGCACAATATTGTCAGCTTAAGTACGTGATCCATGGGATAACATTTCAAAAATGATGGAAAAAAAAATTTATTACTACTACGACTCACAATTAGATCTTTTAAATATTTGCTTAGTGGTTTTTTGTTTATATAGAATTTTTATTTTATTGTTATTTTTTTTAAAAACCTCAAAATCTGTTATGAGCTACTTGCTACACATGCTATTTTATCGTGTGGGGAAATAAGCAGCTGTGAGGCATAAGGGAGTTGATAAAAAGATTCTTTTACTCATTCAATTAGCAAATTTTTATTTCCATAGAAAGCTGAAAAAATAAATTTATAAAAGCATATTTTTTAAGAATTAATTTGAAAACTATTTAATGATTGAATCTTAGTCTTAGCGAAAATACAATTTAGCACATTCTTAAAGCAAAATGTGTGAGAAATACCCATTCAATGTTTCCAGGATGCCTTAATTTAACAGAATTATTTTCTTCATTTTTTTTTCGACCCAGCAAAACTCCATCTCTAGACATTGAAAACTAAATAATTTTTTTTTCCGATATGTACTTTTTTGTCTTTCTTGTGGTTTGCACTCCAATCAATTTTCTGCACCAAACATTTGTTGCTTATAATCTTTCGCCAACAATTCGCTCATTAACAATGTGGCCAAATTGCTTGTTGCAAAATATATAAAAAAAAGCTATATAAAGATTTTGTTGTATCCCCGTTTGTTGTACAACACGTAACATACATTTTTCACACTTCTTTAACAACAAAATAATAATGCGTGTATGCTGGGCTGTTGGAATTTTTTTAGTTTTTTTTTGGTCAAAAACAACAAAGTTGTTGTGAGTTCTTTTTTTTGCATTACAAATAATATATAAAATAAGAAAAAACTTTATATATTAAAGCGTTAAATAGCTGACGACGTGTTTGGTCATCATTGCCAAGATAATGATGATGTTGAATGAAGAAATATATACACACACCTCTTTCAATTTACCGACGACCTCTAACAATGATAGATTGCAATGATAGCAAAAGTAAGCAGTTGTTCAGACAACAGGAATTCTAAGCAGAGAAAAAAATTTTATATTTACGATGGGCAATAGCGAAATCTAAACAACCATACGGATATTTTAAATTATTTGCACGGTAATTAATTATTTTAATATTTTTAAAAATATGTTTAAAATGTATAACCTGTTGCAATACACTGAAAAAAATGCATGCACATATATGCACATATTATGAAATTTTTCGTTACTGCACATCACGAAAATTTCTCTCAAAATAAATGAAATGTATGAAAATAATTTAAAAATAAAAGTAACAAATTTATTATGTAACATATTTAGAAGAAAATTATTTAAACATTTTTTATACAATAACAAAATTCGCCAGCGAAGCAGGCATGTCCTTGTATAAATTCAACGAAATTTTTCACTGATCTCAAAAGTATAGTTTTATAATTAAATAATGGTTGCTAATGCATTATGATTGAAGGTATTGGTAAAATTTAGTTTTTGTAAAAAAGGATATATGGAAGGTAGTCAGGTCCTTGCAGCGAATGAAAATAAAAATTAACAACAACGCTAAAACACATAATTTAAGATATATTTATTAGTTTTTAGTGCATATCAATCATAAATAAAGCTAAAATGTAGCTTTTGAAAAAAAGGATATATGGAAGGTAGTAGTGTATTTGATCCGAATGCAAATAAAATTTACAACAAGGCTAACAAGCATAGTATTAGACATATTTATTAACTTTTTGTGCATTTTAATCATAAATACACGAAAATTTTAATTTTTGTCAAAAAGGATATATGGGAGGTAGTCATATCCATGTACTGAACAAGACAAAATTTATAGCGGAGCTTATACGCATAAATTTAAAAATATTTATTAAATCTAATTGCATTCTAATAATTTTTGCCGCCTAAATTTAGTTTTTGTGAAAAAGGATATATGGGAGATTGGCATGTCCTTGCACCAAATGAAGCAAAACAGAACTAAAACACACAATTTTAAAAATATTTATTAAATTTAAGTGAATTCTAATCAGAATTGTAGCTAACATTTATTTTTGTAAAAAAAGGATATATGGGAGGCAGTCATGTCCTTGCACCGAATGAAAAAAAAAATTGCAACAGAGTTAAAGTGCACAATTTTTAAAATCCTTATTAGATTTTAACTTAAATTTCTTTTGTGTGAAAAAGAATATATGGGAGATAGGCATGTCCTTGCACCAAGCGAAGCAAAACTTAAGACAGGACTAAAACACACAATTTTAAAAATAACTATACATTTTTGGTGCATTCTTGTCATAAATGCAGTTATAATTTAGTGTCTCTGAAAAAGGATATAGTGAAGGCGATCGTATGGCTACACTAAATAAAATACCAATACATATACTAATTTATACTACATTCAGATAATAACTTGGGCTAGACATTAAGAACCAGTGCACGCAATTTTATCTTTCTCCGATCATTACTCTAGTTTTGCCCATTCACTATATGGGAACAGAGCACTGTGCTACTATTTGTAATGTTAAAAATACTCCTTAAAATGTGTACTTTTACGAAGGACTTAAGTTATTCTCAATAAAATTTAATGAAAAGGGAAAATGTTAAAAGTAAGTGCCGCTTCCAGTCAAACTATGAAGTTATTATACAAATCTTCAAAGTCGCTTGCCAAGGACATACAATTGATGGCAGCTATTTAGAAATGTAATTGCATTAACTTCCAACTTATAAACTTTCAAAAGGTTTAATGCAGATTCGGCATTGAGTTGCAATGGAATCGAATCATATATTGTGGTCTGAAAATAAGATTGTCATTGAGAAGACTCTCACTTAAATCACAAATTATCAAACGTAATGACGAATTGAATACACCGAAAGGTATATTGTAGGCGAAAATAAAAATTACACAGAAAAAGTTATCACGTGTGTAAAAAACCAATATGACCAATATTATGAAAAAAGGTGTATAAAATTCATTTTTCTTTGATTTTTCTTTATTTTTCATATCGAAGACACAAAATAACAGTTAATCGAATTTTAAACCCATTAAGAGTCGTTATAAATAAGACAATTCCCATCATTTAGAAAAAAACAAGTATTTGGAAACCATTTTGGAAACTTCTTAAAGTTAATTACAATAATGTACGTAATAGGAACTTTACACGACAGATGCTAAAAGGTTAAGCAGCATTCACATGGCGTGTATTTTACATCTGACATGTCTGCGAAAAATATATGTACATATCATGTGGAAGCATTAAAACTGTAAATCTAAAAATGTCAGCCGTCTATGTCTGATGATAAAATTTCAATTAAAGCACGTTCTATTTTGATCTGACAAAGCATCTGATATCAGCTGTTTGGGTATGACAACAGTGTGTGTGGTGGCAGTAATATATAAAAAGAGTTTACGTCAGATGTAATTAACATCTACATTTGAAAGCAATAATTATAAAATGTCTGAAAATATTTAGGCAATTTTAACACACATACCAAATTACATATCGTGCCATTACCGCCAAAAGGCTTAAGCGCCATAACTTACGAACTTAATTTTTTGACGAAAATCTAATATAAGCGATAGTTAATAATGCATTTCCGTAAAAAAAAAATTAAGTCCAAAATATGTGTCGCTTAAGCTTTTTTTAACGTTTATGGCTCGATATGAGTCGCATAGCTGAAAAGTCATATGTAAACTACGCGCCGTGTGAAAGCAGCTTTAGGGAAATAGGACACCAATATAAGAAGTGTTTAAGTCAAGCATGATATGAGCGACATCTTTTTTGAACTTAGTCCATATTTACACTATGCAAGTCTTATTCCTAAGCTGATTAGTTTGACGGAGAGAGAGACGAGGGGAACAGTAACGTTTCTTTTCCCCTCGCCCCTCTTTCCTAAAAAACTAATCAGCTTAGCAATAAGACTTGTATAGTGTAAACTAGGACTTAGTTTTTTGACAAAAATCGAACTTAGTTTTTTGACAAAAATCGAATATCCACGATCGTAAATAATCGATTTTTTAAAAAAAATTAAATTCGAGAATTATATCGCTTAAGTTTGTTTGGCAGTTATGGCACGATATAATAAACAAACTGATTTTAATTAACATGTCTTGGTTTAAGATTTGAATATAATGTAATATTTTTTAAAATCTTTGCTCTAGCATTTAAAGGATTAACATTTGCAACTCATTTATTTATGAAAACTACAACTTTATTGTACACACTATCTTTATATCTTGGGAATTTTTCATTGTCTAAGGTAAAGACCATGAAAAATAATCCTTAAAAAACCGCTAACATATGAATGATTTTTTACTACTGATACATCATAGTATTAGACGTAGACACAGTCGCCGTCACCATACCCACAAAAAGTCAACAGTCAACTTTTGGAAAACGTCCAAACCTGAAGTCAAACATGAAACCATCATCCACTACATCATGCTATCACTGAAATTATCAGTAACATATAAGTTGAGGGTTACTGTTGGTGGTGGTGGTGGTGGTGGCGGTGGTGGCGGTGCTGCTTCAGCTGTTGCTGCTGCTGTTATTGTTGCTGATGATGGTTGGCATTAGCAAACAGCAACAGACCAAACAACGTCTACCTCTACTTATTAAAGAGTGCCAACTTAATTTTCTGAGGCATAGTTTTTATTTTTAATCTTTTAAAAGTTTTTTTTCACAAAATTCTGTGAACAAGTTTGACTACTCTTGCCACGCCATAGACGCAATATGTACAACATTATTAACTGCGACAGAAATTGTTTGAAAGAAAGAAACTGCCAGTTGTATAACCCTGACCGTGGTGATTTCTAACAAAAAAATATAAAAAGTAAAATGAAGTTCGGTTTAAACGAACAGCGTGTGTGTGCTCTGGTAATTTTGTTCGCTATAGGCGAAGTTTATTGTAAAAGGTGTAAATATTTTTTTTTGGGATCGTAAATAATCGATCATCGTCGAAAAAAACGAGGCCCAAAAAGTGTGTTGGTTAAGCATTTTTGACGGTTATGGCTCGACATATAAAAAATATTTTATCTAGCTGGATCTAATTCAATATTTTGTATAAAATATATTAGTTTTAAGGATGTAAAAAAGATCCAATTAATTTTGTTTACACAACTTAAGAAAAGTAGTTCATCACAAATAAAAATTCGTTATAACCGGGGTTTGCGATAAGCGTAGTAATTTCTAAGAAACGCTTATCATTATAGCCGAACACCACTGTAATAAATTAAAGAAGGTGTTGCAGCATTAGCTTTCAACATCAGCCAGTAATCTTATACAATAATAAGGTAAGAGTTTTTGTTTTGGAAGCACTTAGAAATTACAGTTAGAAGAAACCAGAAGAAAACAAGGAATTCTATCCTTTTAGCTTAAGTGTAAAATAGAAAAAAGGAAAGGAAGGCGTAAAAGAATATTGCGTGCTTAAATTCATGTTGAACAAAAAAAAAACTAAAAATTATTACTTTCAGAGAAAATTTCAGGGAACCAAATCGAAAAGACAAGAGAGTATGCAACAAATACTAGTGACAAAAAACTAAGAAAAATATAGTAAATATTTAATTAGGACACATGATATCTATTTTCAATTTTATATAAAACTTTTATAACTAGAAACGCATTCTTCTTTAGCTTTTATAATTTAGAACTCATTTCTCTTTTAAACTTGTGTTGCATACACCGAAAAAATATTGCTTCAATCAATTGAAAAAAAGAAACAAATATTAATTATAAATTCAACGGTGTCAATTAAACTTTTTAATTAATAAAATATTATTATTGAATTCAGTAAGAATGAATTTTAATGAGGAATAATTTCTTAATGAGGCGCAAATTCTTCAGTATTTTCAATTCTTATGGATTGAAATTTTTCTTAATTAATTAATGTGATTAATGCCGACATTTTTCTTAGCTAAAATTTGCTTTAATTTTTCTTGTCTTCTTTACAACATCACATTAATTAATAACAAGTTTTCAATCTATCAGTATTGAAAGTGCTAAGCTGGAGACCAATTAAGAAATTATTCTTCATAAGAATTAATGAAATCAAGAATTTTTGAAACTTATTTGACTAAATGTCATTTAAATGCACTTCGGTGTCTTTTAAATTAATTAAATTTTTAAATAAAAGTTTAATTGACTCTATTAAGCATTTAGTCAATTAAAACAAATTAAACAAAAGTTTAATTGACTCAATTATTTTCTTTTTGTTTATATTTTTTTTTGATTAAAGCGAATAAATAAGTTCCTTCCACATTGCTTAAGTATACGAGTACAAATGTTCCCTTAACTTCCTACTTAAGCAGTGGAAACGGAAGAGTTTTTGCTCTTGATTATTTTAAAACCAACCTTCGTATAGCCTGTCTGCTGGAAAAATTATTGTAAAATTGAGAAAAAAAAAAATTTTAAATTCAAAAAAAAAAAAAATTTAAAAATTTATTTGAAAAAAAACTGAATTTTTCAATTAATAAATTGCTTCAGTAAAAAAAAATTTTTCTTGTAATTTCACTGAAATTAAAAAGCAACTTAAAGGGTACAGTAGCTAATTCAATATTTGAACAGAAAATAAAACTCGAATTGTAAAAAATATTTACTGAAACTAAATTTTATTTCAAACAAACGTGTGGTTGAAAATATTTTGGGAATAATTCTGTGGTTTTCATTAATAGCAGAGCATGGCCAAAAATCAAATTTTTTCAGTAGAGCTAAAAAATGTTTTTTTAATCATATTTTGATTTAAAAAAAGATGGAAGTTGTAGTGTTCTTCCAAAAAAAAAAAATTATGTACATGCGTCAATATTTTTAAAAATTTTCTTCGACCTATTTAAAACGCATTCAATATACAATAATTCGACTTCATAAACTCGAAATGTGAAATATATAAAATAGTTTGTTATTTATGAAAGCCACAAATTTTTTTCTGTGTACAAAACTAAGCTGCTAATAATCTGCTAATAATAGTTTCTTTAAAGTTCCTGCAAAAATCTGAAGTTAAACCTAAACTAAGTTCTTAAAAGTTAAGTTCCAAGGTTAAGCTCAAACTTAATTCATTCACTTAAAAAAAAATCCTTTTTTATTCACAAAAAAAAATTTGTTCCATTATTTGCACCAGCTTGTTTCCTTGTTTTATTGATATTTAATACCTAAGCTTCTACTAAAATATTCTGCTTAAACTTTAATCCAATACTGGCCGGAGTTTCTTTTATACGCTTGTCCCTTTTTTTAATGCCTTAAGGCTGCTGGTCGCGTACATAAATTTATTGCTTACTTGTCTATTTTATGTTTTCTCATTGTTGAAATAGTTAAGAAAAGGAAAACTCTAAAGAAAATTTAAGTAATTGGTTAACTAACACGGCTTTAAATAATTTTAACTTAATGTCTTACATTAGTTTTACACCTTGTTTTTCTTCTATCCAACGCTAAAAGTTTTTGTTTTTATTGAGTTTGTTTTTTTTCTTTTGAAATTTTGTGGATTCTTTTTGTCTTATTATCACTTTATAATGTTTCTGCTGGGTCTGTATTGTAAATACAGCAGTAGTTTTCTTTAGATTTTCTTTTCTTTCAGTTCTTATATTAATTCGGTTTACGTGTACAAAAGAGGATTTCTGGCTATTGGCACGTTCTAGTTTATGTTTGGAAAAGAAAATGTGAGAAAAAATTCTTGCCTCTCACTACATTTAATTGCCTTTAGATCGTCGTTAGAAAAATTTAAACAAAATTAGTTTAAATTTAATTTAATAATATAATTTCCAGACTTCTTTTTCATCACTGGTATTTGTGTTAAAACTTTATTTAATGTGTTACAAAAATAGGCTAAATAAAATAACGACCATGGAAATATATGTATATAAGGACATACTCGTGCTTACAAGTCCCGCTATAGCCAATAACAGCTGATCGCCAGCTGACCCAATTTTGAGCAATATGGTGTTTTGTTTTCCAGAAAAAATTCTCGCTTTCCTATAGCAAAGGTTTTTTTTCTATTATCACTATTTTTTGATTTAGTATATCAAGTTAATTAATTCAATTAATTTCTTTATTTGCAAAAAATATATATTTTTTTATCAAATATTCCATAGATTTTTTTAAAATATTCAATTAAAATATATATTGATTCAATTATTAAATGAATTATTACGAAATATGTTTTGGAAGAGAATTTGATCTTAAGTCATTTAATGAATTAGTGTTAGTACTTTAAAAAAGTAAATCAATATATAAGCTAAGCTAGTATAAATTATTGAAAACATGTCTCTATATCTTAAATTAAATTAAAATTTTTTATGAAAGCTTTCACTTAATCTATTTAAGTCAACAAATTTATATATGTATATCTGCTGTGTAAAACTAAGCAATGCTAGAAATAAATTACTTTATGTGTTTTTACCATTCTAAGTATGTCAATCACTCAACGATCTACATATAAGTATGTGCATTCCCCCACCAAGTGTTTTAACAGCAATCCTCCCCTCACAATAAAAATATCTGGCAGATTAATGATTATCTTCGTTTTTCTTTAAAGTACATCACTTAAACTGAATACGCCACTCTTGTCGAGATGATCATTTATTTAGAAATTTATGACATTTTCAACACGAAAATGTGTTGACAACTTCTTCATCTTCTTCTATATATTTAGTTTGCCTGGCCAGCGCTTGACATGGAAGTATATGAGGCGTAGACAAAACTATTTTAAAAATGGCCATAAAAATCCTACAAATCTTCATTTAGTCAGACACCAGACATTATTAACTTAATGCTTACCATATATTGAAAGCAATCCAATGGAGAGAATTTAAGTTTTTCTTCGTCAATCTATGTAAATTTTTTTTTTGGTGGAGGGAAGGGATGGGGGGAATTTATGACTTTTTGAAATGTTTGAAACAAAGGAACAGAACGAGAGCGAGAGACGACACACGTCATGCACTTGCTGAACAAATCGCATGATCGATCGTTTCACTTAATGTTGGCTACAAAAATATTTTATTATATTTAGTGGATGATCATCATCATAATGTTTAGGGTATGAATGTAGTAGGGAGCAACATATTTGTGTATGAGATGTTTTAAAATAATTTCAAAATATGTATATGCCCAACTTGCGTTATAAAAAATGTTCATGAAATTTCATGAAATTTGCCCCGGTCGTATCAACATCATATATTTTTATGTTATGCATTAGTGTCTGTGCTTATAAATATCGCAGCGCCCTTCTTCGTTGATATTTGCAATATTGAATCGTCAGCAAGGTAAAATAATGCGCATACTTAACACCAGAGGCGCTGCAATAATTCTACAAAAAATGCAAAATAGCATACTCTTGAAAACGAAAATAAGATTCGGTTCTCTCTATCTATTTTCGCCATTTTGTACTTTTACTATATCTCTCCTACTCTCAGGTAAAACAAAAAGACCTTGTTGTTGGATCCAAGTGAGCTGAAAATATACTTTCTCTTCTGAGAAACTAGTAAAAACTAAGGTAACCCATCTATAATTCAGTATCGAGCTCTTCGTCTCTTCAAGGGTCGTCACTATACTCTATCTGAATAATCGTTTTCACATCATCAGAGACAACGTACAGTGCATAACGAAGAAATTTCTCCTACTGTAGCATGTGTTCTATACAAGAAGAACCAATTAAGTACATTTGGCTAAAGGACCATGATCGCTGTTTCTTTTTACCACAATTGAAATTATTAAATATTGCACATTACGTTTCACAATTGATTTATTAAAATAAACTTTTTCTAAGAGAATAATTTCATATAGTGAATTTGCGAAAAGGCCTGCAAGATCCTAAGTGTTGACACTAATGGAAAACTTTTTGTGTTTTTGACGATTGACGCCTTGAAAGACCAAATTCCTTATGTTATCATGGAAATATGTACGAGTACGTTCTCCATTTTCGAAAAAGTTTTTTTTTCATAAGAATGGTGAGCGATTCTATACTGACAACAAGCATAAGTTTAAGCAGTAAATGATGAAGCTTCAATATTAATCTTATTTTTATTATAAATATATATTTGTGTAAAAAAATATTCTTAACTCACTTTTGAATGGTAAAGACTTCATGCTGTTTATGTTTCAGCTTCCATTGACTACTGCCGCCTAAAATTTTTTTTTGTGTACAAAACTTTTTGTTTCCATTTTAAGATTTTGTGAACTTCGTTTTATTAATATTATTTTTTTTTTGAGCAACAATGGCACAGTTGGTGGTGCTTCTAATTATAATCCAAATTTTGTATCTTAAACCATACGTACATACATACGTCTACATGGTGGTTTTACGTTCCAAAAATAAAATTAAAAAACAAGACCATTTAAAATTTATGGTATCTTAGAAGAAAATTTATCAAATAATTTTTAAGTTAGAAAAAACTGCATTAAAAAAAACATTTTTCTGACAATTGAATTTATAAGAAGAATGTTATTTATTCAAGTCACTTTTTTCTACTCTTGCATGAAGAGGGAAAGAGAGAGAGGTAGAGCGCTTTCATATTGACCGCCTTGATTTGATTTTGTTTTTTACAGACTTCTTGTCTTCTGTTGGCGTTCTAATGATCTTAAATGCTTTTATATGCGCTTGTATAGGTTTTTATGTGAGTTTTTATGACAGTTTAACTTGTCTTTTGTTTGCTTTATTTCCGGTCTTTATATGCATTTCGAAGGAGTTTTTTATATTTATACATTTTATTGTTTAACATTTATATTATTTTAAAAACGATTTAGATAAAATGAAGAGAAAATACTTAATTATAAAATTGATAAAGATAAAAGGCTTGTAGTTCGGATTTAAAAAAATGATTTTATTATATAAAAATTAAGCAAAATATAATTTTTAAAAATTTAAAAATATTTTTAAATTTGCTTTTTAGTTTACTTGAAACCTTCTAGTTTAATTCATTTACTTTGATATTAAAAAGATGTAAAGGCCTTTTTTGGAAAAAAAATTAGGTTTACAAAACGTTTAACAAAAAAAATGTCCGTTTAAATTGGTTTTTCTGAATAAGACAACAGTAAATGTTTAAAATAATTAGTATAATTTATTATGTGTGACTTTTTAAAATAAATCACACCAAAACACGTAAGAATTCAGTAGCAAAAAGCAAAAAAAGAGCTTAAGTCGAAATAAGCTGTTTTGGAGTTAACGACTTCCCTGCAATCTTTATATTCCAAAGTATCTCTAGGCAAAAACTCAGATATTTTGAGCAATTTTTGACGAAGTTACAGCTCAATTGATCGCTGCTTATCTTTTTTCGACTTATAATCTTATAGGGAATAATGGCTTAACTTAAATTATACTTTTGTATATTTCAAAGTTGGTACATTGTTTATAATGCTTAAAACGATATTTTGCTAAAACAAATTAAATTGAACACCAAACTTCCTAATTTAACTATTAAGGAAATACATTTTTGAAAATTGACTTGAAAGCTTAAAAGTGCTCTTCTACAAAACAGTAAAATATGACTTAAGCAATTTTTCCTTATTTTTTATTATCTACTAAAAATATTATTCCCAAAGCAGAATTTTTTTTTAAATCAAAATCTTTTTTATAGTGCATTCGCAAATTATTTTGTTAGTTTTGAAATTTTTAAAAATATTCTATTGTATTAAAAAAAAAAATAAAGAGTCTTCCAGTATAGACTTTCGAATATGGCGGCCATATTGTTGAAAGTACTTATGACAACTAATTTATGTCATTTATTTAGTTTGTCTTGCCAACAGAGAAACAAGGCGATCGGTTCATAGTCGGCCGACTTTCAATGTAACTTCAAGCCGCCGCCGTAGCGTAATAAAGGCATAAATATTTCGCGATAAAATTTACACAATAAACTGCAATTTTTAATTTTGAGCTTTTTTATTCCAAAGTTAAAAATTTTTTCATTTTTATCTGCTTTCTAAACACATTTTTATATAAAATTTTTCAAATAAAAATTTTTCTGTATACAAAATATATTAAAACAAAAATACAAAAATTTTTGACAGCACTTCACTTTTTACACTTTTTCTTCAAACAAGAAAAAAACTAATTATCTGACGACTTTTATATACTCTATAATTATACTTAGGACCTCATAAATAGACTTTGTTATATACAAAACAAAACCAACGACTGTCAGCCTTCTCAAGCCGGCTGTAAGCCGCCGCCGAGACGAACTCTTTATCTGCCGTGGGCGGTTATAATCTTCATCAAAACGGTCAAATGATGTTCCGTTCGTAAAACGTTCTGCCCATTTTGCTCACTTGAGTGAGCGCTGTACATCGATGATTATCAACTTTTTTGGGCCAAAATTGGATGATATAGACACCAATGATACGTGATGACTACAGTTGGGTGATTCGTGCCTTACAGCGATAAGCGAACCTGGTCATTTCACATATTGGTGATGCAAACTGTCCACGTTAGATCTTTTCTTTGCATGGGGGGTTTCTTAAACCGCAGGAGGTGATACGAACTGGCCTCCGATGTCGTGCGATTTGACTACATTAGACTTTTTCTTGTTGGATTTTCTTAAGTCTCCAGTCTACGCAAGTAAGTCACAAACAACAGCGGCCTTTCAAGACAGCCTATCCCATGACCCCGGTCTAATTCAGTCTGATTTATGCGACCAAATCTTGATAAATTTCGTATATAATAGCATTAACATGTCTTGCAAGCGTTTACAGAATTTCGATGATATCTCAAAACTTTGCTTTGCTTAAAATTAAAAATAGGAAGCACTTACACTTGCAAGAGACTTTACTATCCATTTCGAGTTGCTTATCCCAAGACGTTTAATAAAATTGTCTGCAATTTATATAATTGAAAATTACTTTTTTTAGCAATCAACTAGTTTTTCTTAACTCCTCTTACATTAATACAAACACTTCAATAAATTTTTTAATAACATTTTTTTTTGCCACCTTGAATGCTTAAAATATTTTAGATTTTTTTCTTTATTAACTCTTGCAATTCTTACTTAATAGACTATAGTTTGTTTATAGACATTTGGCAGACAGACCGAAAGACAGTAATAATTATTAGCAGCACCACACATCCTTTAAGAAAAAAACAAAAAGAAAATTAACAAGAACAAAGACACACACACACACCAAAAACAAACAAAAAATAAGTTTATTTCTGCTTATTGCAAACGTCAAGTGTAATCGGCTTACAAAAGACGATTTTAAAATCCTCTTAAAGCTTTGAAGCTTAAGTATTAAATTATTATGTCGACACAGCGACTCATGAAAAATAGGTAGAACAAAAACAAAACCAACAACACTGTACTCGTACTTAAAAACCCACTCATAACTTACAGGAAGAAAAAAAAAATAAAGTGAATGGAAAAAGAACCCGGTAATAATAATAAGCAACTAAAATAAAAAGCTAAGGTTTTGTGCAGAAACCGCATATTTAATTTTTTTGTTATTTTAAAAATGTTATTAAATACTGCTTTGTTGAAGAATAACTGGAAATTTTTGAGCTTCATCAATAAAGTCAAGTCTAAGCTTGATAAATATATGGTGACCATCAATTTCATTTGTAAAAAAGTGGTTTACTAAATTTCGTTGTGGTCGTACAAGCCGCACGTTCTGAATGCCCAGTTGAGGTCTTTACATACGAAACAATTGAAAACATTCACGATATGGTTTTAGCCGATGGGAGATTGAAAGTGAATGAGATTGTGAAAGCCACACAGATCTCACATGGCTCAGTGGTTTAAATTTTGAATGATAACTTGGGTATGAGAAAGCTTTCCGTAAGATGGTCACCGCGTTTGCTTTCAATCGACCACAAGCGCATGTGAAGTTGCCATGGTAAAAATTTATGAATTGGGCAACGAATTGCTGCTTCATCCACCCTATTCTCCAGATTCAGCCCCATTTCTTGTTTCCAAACTTGAAGAAATGACTCGGCGGAAAAAGATTTGACTCCAATGACGAATTATCTCACAAACAAATGCCTATTTTTATGACCTTGAAAAATCATTATTTTCGGACGGGATAAAAAATGTTAGAAAAGTTGGACTAAGTGTATTGAACTCAAAGGAGATTATGTTGAAAAATAAAATAACTTTTTAAATAAAAACCTGCGTTTCTACAAAAAGTCACTGAGTTAGTAACCCACCCTCCCACCACTCGCATGTCGCAAATATTTGCTTGTAAATTATTCTGGACATTCGGGAACATTATTTTCTTCTTTATTCTTAAGCTTAAAGTCCATACAATACACTTTTGCTTCAGCGCCTTTTACTCATTTCACGCTTTTCTCCATTACGCAGTATCGAGAGCATTAAAACTAAAATAAAACTTGGCATCACTAGGTGTCAATATCAGCTGACTTGTGTCACTTTTTTATATGAAAATTATGATTTGGAATTTTTATTTATTTTTTTTTTTTGGTTAAGCAACATCGTTCCAGCAACAAAAGTAAAACAAGGAAAAATTTCAAATAATATAAAGAGTTTATATAACAAATAAATATACTTCCGTATTTCATATATAAAAATTATGATTTCAAAACTTGAACGGTTTTTCTTGCAAACCACAAAAAATTATGATTTTTTTCATTTTCATATGCAAAGTAAAGTAATTTGTAGAAAAGAGACGCTAGTGGTTATAAACTACGATTTTAAAGCATTTATTAGTATGTTAAGTGGGCAGAAGTTGCGAGTACTGAACCTCACACATAATGTGGCTTGTGATGCTCTACAAATATAATAAAGATTTTCAATAATATTAGTTTTTGATGTTACAGTTTTTGAATTAAATGAAAGCTAACACCAAGCAAACGATTGTTTTCGAAAATTACTTCTTGTCATAGGTGACTACATTACGTCGCATGCCGTAAGTCATCAGAATTTAATTAAAAATACTGATAATAAATGTCCAAAAATTATTGCTGTATGACAGTTCGCTTGACAGTTAATCCTTTCGTAAGTTCTCTCTGGCCTTAAAAATCCACCTCTAGATTGTTCTTAAGTATATTCTAAAATAATTGGAATAATGTTTTTTATACTGTAGGGGTCTAGTAATCGCCACTAAATACATAAAAATTCAGGGGAAATTCATGCGTAAGTATTTTTACTCTTTTTGTTCTAAACTTTGCAGTAAAAATATTGTCATTGAACAATTTTTAAGGCAGCTTAAACATTTTAATAAGTTTTAGTAATATAAATTAGAATTTAACCAAGACATTGCAATAGCACACAGTTTGCAGAGAGCAGCAGTTATGAAGGCAAGAAAATAAGCAAAGGGTAAAAAGAATTTTTTAAATAAATATTTAAAAGAGCTTAAGTTGGCTAAAAATATTTATAAATAAATATTTATAGAAAGAAGTATTTAGGAAAAATAACTCCAAAGGAAACATAAAACAAAACAAAAATACATGTATACTTAAAATGTAAGCAGGATTTATGCAAAAAACAAAATAAATAAAAAATAAAAAAATAAATAATAAATAAAATTAAAAAGAAATAGTTTGGGAAAGCCACACATTTTTAGCAAGTCCTAAAACACACTTTGTCATAATAATTTACCTGTTTAAATGCAACAAGAAATAGTTCGCCTTAAATTTAAGAACTGAATGAAGTACGGCTTAACTCTCCCATAGAGCAACAGTACGGCCTCCCGCAGTTTCTGCCACTTACGATCGTGTGTCTGCTTAACAGGTATTCCCAAGAATTTCTTAAACTCTTTGAAGACTGTCATGCTGCCCATTCAACAAACTCTAGGTGAGACTATTATCATTAGGAAAACATACAGGACTTTATTATATTATCCTAAAAACCTTGTTATTTTAAATTATTTATTAGACGCGACAGTTACACCTCAGCATAACTTATTGCTATGAAAGTAATTTTCTTAAGAAAATATACTCGTACTATTACTTTATTTAATTTTTCTTTTGCAGAAAATCGCAATTTTTCACGCTAAATTTATTTACATCCTGTTGCCTATTCCCGTTTCCTTTTGTTGTTGTTGTTGTTGAAGGATAATAATGTGCTGCTTTAAACTGACCTTGTATTTTATGCCTGTCATTTCGGGTGTGAGAGTTTGTAACATTTTCATTGTTTCCCGTGTTGTTGGCAAACATTTTATCAGGAAGCGTGAATAATCAAGTGACTTGTGCTCTGTCCCAGTTTGACTTCAAAATTGATAACTAATTTCAAGGTCAAGGTCTAAGGATATCTTTCAAAGTAAACAAAGCTAAAGTTAAGGAAATATGACAGGCAAACTAGCGTTGTTAAGCAACTGAAAATTGGATTTGTTACAAAATTTAAATTTACTATTATACTATAGAATATCAAGGATATCTTTATGTTATCAGTTCAAATGGAAAAAACAAACATTGGAAATTGATTTTTGAAAAAAATGGAACAGCATTTGTAGGCCGTGAACAAAGAGTAAAAAAAATATTGAATTTATTTTCTTTATTTCCTTCAAAAAACTTTATAACAACCAGCCCATTTGTTTAAAAAAAATTTCGAGGCATTTCAATTGTATATAATGCTGAGTACACATCTGGCATTTCTTGTGTTGTCATTTTGTGTTATCATTTTTAAAATATGTGCAACACCGTTTACATTATGTTGTTATATGGAAACCAATGCCACACAACGAAAAATATCAGAAATGACAAACGTAGCCACTAGTACGCACTATTGCTATGTCGCAAAATGTCATAGTGAGAAGATGCTTATAATATTGAGAAGATGCTTATAAAATTTTTAAAACTTGAAAATTTTTGCTTGTTTTTATGGTTAAGCATCAGTAGACTTAAACCCAAAAAATTTGTGAATTTAGCTAACAAAAGTAAAGTTTTCTATTAAATATGAGAAAGAAAATAAAAGAAAATCTAAAATAAAGACCAAACATGCAAAAAGCAAGAGCAGAATGTTCAGTAGGTAAAAGCGTTTCCTAATTGATAAAATATAGATTTAAAAAAATGTTTAATGTGTCCATAATTCTCATTCTCCTGTGGGACATCAGTTGAGCGATTTTGATTAAAACTAAGTAACTGATTTTTATCCTGAGTAGGATCGTTTTGCGTGGAGTTTGCCATATATAATATTTTATATATGTATGAAATATATATGTTATTTAAAGTTAAAAATTTAATAATGAAAAACCAAAATACCTTAACTTAAAGGCAACATCTGCCTTTTTATAGAAATCAGATGGCATAAGCAGTTGCAATTCAACTTGCCACTGCATAAGTTGCAAGTAAATTTCAATTGTCAGTAAAAACCACAAGAGACTCCAACAATATTTCCTTTTTTTGCAATCAATTGTTAAGCAAGGACCTTTTAATAAATTTCTAATGACCTTAGAAAACAATCCAACAAAAAAAAAACATATGAATACTCCCAAACAAAATATGCCAGTGGCCAAGTACGTAATTGTTTTGCAAATAATCAACATAAAAGCAAAGCAAACAGAAGGCCCTTTCCTAGGAGAGAAAACAAGCAAAAATTACCACAAGAGATTTGTTAAGCAAAATAGACTGAAACTGAAGAAGAAAAAAACATACACAAACAGTGGCAAATGATTTTCTTCAAATAAGCTGAAAAAAGACAAATTCTGACCACATGAAGTCTAAATATTTTAGAAATTAAATAGAAAGAATTGAAATTTCTCAGAATTTAATTAAATTAAATAAAACTACTGGAAGCTAAAAGTAACACAAGAGTAAGAAAAATATGTTTTTCTCATAACAATAACACAACAAATTGTATAAATGCAATAAGCAAAACAAACTAACCTTGAATTTTAGTAAACATTTTACGAGCATTTAAATGGAACTGATACATTGTACATTTTTTTATGACCATGAAATAGTACCAACACCTTCCAGCACAACAGCGCTTTAGAGGCAAAAGTGTGCTGTAGAGTAGTAAGTAAACTCGTGTGCTAGTTAACAAAACAATGAGCTAAAACTGGCCATAGTGCAGCTCGAGTTAGTTACGCCTGCTGCCTCAATTGTATGCACACTTCCTCCTTCACTAAACAAATTTACAGGCTTTAAACTATTTGGTGCGTAAGCGTGACTAATTTAAAACGTGTGTCCGTTAACAATTTGTTCTTTTTTTTCCCTTAACAGTTTTAACATTATTGTCCTGATTTTATAAAAAAAACTCAATTCGTTACACCATTACTCTCAATCTCTAACTCTCTGCTCATTCTCTCTTTAACAATCTGTGACTTTTCATGATCATTAATCGTCCGACTTGATGACTATTTAGTACACCCACCTGGTAAATACTGTAAATAGTAGTAAAACTGTAACTATTGGACCACTGCTTTCTGCTGCTGGTTACTTTTCCTTTTTTGTATTCCCTGGCTTCTGTCATCAACGTTTTTCCTTTTATTTTTAAATTAAAGCTTAACGAGACGATCATTTAGGCAACAGTTTTTGATGTTGTCCATTAAACTGCAACAAATGCAAAGCTGGACAAATGTCAAGTTAAGAAAATTTATTTTATTGCTTCCCTTTTCATTTAGACTACAAAAACTAAAGTGATAAGCGTGAATAAATTGAAATAAATTGAGTGAAAATTAGCTTTTATTACCTTCTCAAGCTGCAAAGTATGTATGTGTGTATGTATGTATTAAAAGGTGTTAAAGCAAACCGAATTTACTTGGAATAAGATACAAAAAATGATGAAAGATCTCTTATATGTACAAAGTTGAAATTAAAATTAATTAAATTTTGAAGGCCACAAAATACCCGAAAATAAAAAATTCCTTTAGGTTTTTATTAGAGAAGCGATCGTTTGCGAGAGAGATTTTTCAGCAAAGATCATGGAAAATACAATTACTCATGAACAGAATTCAGTCATACGTAAGGCGTTTCTTTTAATTCAGTCGCTACACACAGAAAAATTTCAACGTAAAATCTACGTAAACAAGGTTAATTTAACATTTTTTGGCAATGATTTTGCTATATATGTTTGGTAATTTAATATGAATAACAGTGATTTTCAAAGAAAATTTATCCTTTTGAAATAACTTTATTTCATGTTGGTTTAACATTCCCGAACTCTTAAATAAAAATTAAGAGTCATGTTGAATCAAAGTTATTTCAAGTTCAAACAATGTTAATTTGAAATAACGTGAAAAACCATGTTGAATCAAAGTTATTTCAAGTTGAAACAACATGAATTTAATTCAATGCTGTCATACATATTTACATATTGACACAGGCATCATAATTGGCTTCCCCGGCCAAGATTTAAACTCAGAACTCTTCGCGTGGTAGTCAATGCGCTTACCGCTTCAGCCATAAGAACCTTAAATATTCTTTAGATACACAGTAAATATACACCATCATGAATAAAATTACAATTTAAATTATTTATTTGATTACTTAACATAAAATTTATTTGAAATAAAAGCTATAGTTGAAAAAACACAAACTGTGAAGCTACTTTGACTACAAGACTAAAGTGCTGACATATTTTTGATGGATCCAGTCAGCTGAAATTTCTTGAGATCTCTTTAAACCTTAATAATCTTCAGGATTATTTTTTACCTACTCCTTTTAATTAAATTATTATTGCAATCCATAAAAACAACGCAATCGCTCTCTTTTGATAAAATTACTTTAAGTATTTTGTTATTATAAATAACTATTGTTATCGATCATTTCACGCTTTTCAAAGAATTAAATGCATCACTTGTTTTAAAACGAGTTAAAGCCTTTAAATATATTTTATTAAACAGCCTGAAAAAAAACATGCATAAAAATAAAAAAACTCAATTGCAGGTGTAAATTTTGCCGAATCAAAAAATATTCGTATTGTAATAAAAGGGAACTTTTTGAGCTGCTGATGCTGCTTTAGTTTAGCGATAACAAAAATAAGGGCGTTTGTAATACATTTAACACGCTTAATTTATTTATAATTACCTTTGGATACTTAAAGGTCATAAAAGAAGTACTTGATGAAGTCGATGATGAGTTTTATAATAACTTCAAAGCAAAAGCAGGAATTGTGTGTGAAAAGCAGTTGAGAATTTGCTGTTACAGGGCAGGTAAGCTTCAAGCTTAATAAAGGTGTTCCCAAGTTAAAACTGTGAAAGTGTTAAATTTAAGCAGGCATATTAAGGAATTATTAAGCATTAATAAAAAGAGGGTAATAATGTTGTTTAAACAGCCAAGGATATTTAAAGTTTTTTGTAATAAACTAAGTTAATATCAAGTTTAAAATGTAAAGATACTTGGTAATAATTGGGTTAATGTTTTCATATAACAAATTAAGGATTAAGATAAAGTAAAATATTTGCTACTATATTTTATACATAAGATTATCAAGGATTTTTCATACAGCTAAATATGCTCAGAGATAATTTTCTCAATAGAATTCAAACTCCAGATTTATAGTTTAAAGATTCTGAGCTGTGTTTCTAGTGCTTGATTTATAAATTAATTTCTTTATAATGAAAATCTAAAGTAGTTTTTGAATGTCTTGAAACATCTGCCCTGTATTTTATTTAAACATGATCAATAATCAAGTTTTTAAGACCACAATAGCCAACCCACATCACACTTGCCAATAAACCAAAGGTAACCAGGTGTAGGTACCTTAAATAATTGTTTACAAAAAATTTAGATTTTTTTTCTATTAAACTTCTATAAATTAAAAGAAAAATATATAACAAGCAATTAGTTACACATTAAATTGGAACAGAGTTAAATAGATGTCAACTCAGCACAAGCAAGTCAAAAAGCATATTTTACAAACAATTAAATACTCGCACACGCAAAAGATCTAAAAACTAACATACTCGTATAAGGTACTAAAAAATAAAATAAATAAAATAAAACCTTGTAAATTTTTTTGGTACAAAGAACTTCATTAGTATAGTTCTTTGTAGAAGAATTTTAAAGGAAAAAGTACCTGATGAAAAAAAAATATGCAAGGACTATACAAACAGCAGCCAACAAATACCGTTTAAAATTATTTTAATCAAATGTGACGAACCAAATTTTCCACGGACGGCTGTAAGAATCTGTTAGTTGACAACTTAGGAAAAAAAAAATAACTCAAAGACTTAGAGCAAAAAGGAGAGTGATCACTACTTTTATTAGTAAAGAATATCATTTGAGCAGAACTAACATAAAAGAAAAATTCTAAAAAATGTATTCAATGACAGGATTTCCATTTGAAATGCGTAAAAAATTTAAGGGTGCCAAATGCAATGTCTTTTGAAAGGAAAAACAAAACAAACACATAAATGCAAAAATTTGTGATCAAACATATACAAATTTGTAAAACTCATTAGGGCGTATAAAATTTAAATTGGGCATGCGTAAATGTTTTTTTGTTTGTTTTTAGAATATTTTTCTTTGCTCTTTTGCCAGCTGTACAGTTTTAAGCGGCTAAAAAAATAATAATTAAAAAGATTTCTAAAGAATGGCTTTACATGTGTTTATAAGTAGCTGGATAATCACAAGCAATTGCATCATCTGCCTCTAAATACTTGTCAAAAATCGTTTAAAATTTCAAATAAAAATCCACATGCTCAATTGAGCGCACAGCAAATTAGGCAACAAATTATTAATAATAGGGGAAATAAATAATCCTTAGTATGCTCTGTAAAACAGAAGAAAAGAAGCGACACCGTACTTAAATTATAATAAAAATTAAAACCCTATTTGCTATTTCGTTCTATTAGAAAGTTTAATTTTCCCCCAAAAAATTTCTACTACCACAAAAGAACGGTAATGCAAACCTGCGACTGGAGATCATCCTAATTTTTTTTACTAATGTGCTTTCATTCAAGGTTTTGCATTTTTTTTTCACTCACGCTCTATCTGAAGATTTTCTATAAAAATTTCTTTCAAATGACAAATTTTCAACAAACATGTTTGGTAAGCTAAACATTTTTTACAAACATTTATAGCAAGCTAAGCTTTATCGCCACATAAAAATTTATAGCAAGTTCAAAATTAAAAAAAAAAAAAAACAATATGTTATCGCAAACGGAGAATTTTTCATTGTCTAAAAAAAGGTTTAGGCAGGCTTAACATTTTTCTAAATTTTTTTGTAAAAATTTACAGCTAGCCAAAAATTAATCACAAGCTAAATTTAGCTAAATGTTTACCATAAAAATTTATCGCAAGCTAGAAATTTTCTATAACAGTGTATACCAATGTTAGATATTTTTATAAAAATTTATCGCCAGCATAATATTTTCTATTTAAATGTAGAGCAACTTAAAATTTTTGTATAAAAATGTATCGCAACATAAAAATTTATAGCAAGTTAAAAATTAAAAAATAAATATATTTTTGAATAAAATTTTCTATAGCGGAATTTTTTTTCGCAAACTGAAAACTTTGTACAAAAATTATCGGAAAAAAATTATCGCAAGTCAAAAATTTTCTAAGAAACCTTGAAATTTTTTCCATTTTTTATAAATGCGAAATATTTGAAGGTTGGCAATACTGAACAATATATTTATACTTAAGTATGAGGTGCAGATGGTAATGCTGCCATCTCCAAAATAATAAAGTAGCTGGCTACGAGGCGACAAATGCTGCTAGCGGCATTTGAAGTCGTGTGTTCGTGCAGCCTGCTGTGGTAAATGTGTTTAACTCATGAAAGATCACGTGACTGTAAGAAGTATTTGCTCTTGATTTTAAGAAAGACACGTGATCGCGCTTAATTTACACAAATCACTTCAGTATTAACCATCTCTACCAACGACCACACACACTCATATTTTTTTTTTTAAATCATTATCAAATGCTCATTTATTGACCATTGTAATGTCTTTAAACAATGTAACTATTAGACAATTAATATTGCTAAATGTGCCATAACTAATCAGTGCAAAAAAAAAAAAAAAAAAAAAATCAAACAAAATATTAGAGAAACTACACAAACAACTAAAGGAAGAAACCTGAGCGGTTAAATACACTTGAAACTACATTTTTATAAACAATCAAAACAATAACACCAAACAACTACAAACAATTGCTTATTGGGCCAAATGAGTTTCAAATTGAAAAGAACGTACTTATAAAATAGAACCACCGACAAATAAGCATTTAAATTATGTTGGAAAAAAACACAAACAAAATAAAAAAAGAAAGCATTGTTAACCAACCTGTAGGCCAAAAATTATTTCAAAAAAGGTAATAGAATTGAAAAGAAAAAAAAAACACACACAGTGAAAGGTAAAACGAACTATAGTAGCAAAAATTTTACATAAAAAGACTAACAAACAATTTAACTCTTCTTAGCGTCCATACAAAAAAAAAAAAAAAATAATAATAATAAAGAAGAAGTTATAAAAGCGGCATATATTAAAAGATTTTATTTGGTTCCTTACTTCTTTTTCGAGCGGCAATTTTAGTAATGATGCAACAAATAACAATTTATATACAAACACAGACACACACACGTACAAAAATAAACAGTCAGCAGCAAAATGTTTGTGGAATAAAACAATAAAATTTGATCACAATTGTTAAAAGCAACAATTAAGGAGGAGTTAAGATAAAATAGAAGTTGGGCAAAAAAAAAAAGAAAGAAAGTATTCAAAATCAATAGAGCGTTAGTTCAATTATTGGAATGTTATTTTTGTGGTGAAACAGTAGTAGAGTTTGTGTGTGGCAGAGTATGGTTCCAGTGTATTGTTTTCTGGTACTGCCACTTAGGTGGCCTTAAGAAGAATATGAAGAAAACAGTTGATTATTTTCAGTGACTAAATCGTAGCCATTGCAATAATAATCCACAGAGTATTTTTAAACGGAATTTTAGTATTCAAATGCTTCCTTAAAAGAATATATGATCGCCACTGCTGTTCTCGAAGGACCACATTTTTTTAATT
Source organism: Nowickia ferox (assembly GCA_936439885.1). Classification (NCBI taxonomy): domain Eukaryota; kingdom Metazoa; phylum Arthropoda; class Insecta; order Diptera; family Tachinidae; genus Nowickia; species Nowickia ferox. Next base: position 7,085,367 of record OW387027.1, on the reverse strand, counting down.
AAAATTGTCCCTCAAAAATTCACACATTCTCGGCTATATGTGCTCGAAAGTTTCACCAATTACGTTTTTGAGGTCTTTAATAAATTGTGGCCCATTATATTCAACGTAGACCAAAAGAAAAAATTCAAACATTTTAAATAATAAGATCTCTGTGGCCAATTGTAATCCCCTTTTTTTTATCAATCACACTGTCAGCACAGAAAACTTTTGACTCAAAACGCTGATGGTCAATATATTCCAATTTCGGTCACACAAAATCCTTAGTAAGCATTCAATAGCGCAATCCATTAACCGTAACAGCTACTCTAGTCTCGTTTTCGTAGAAATAAGTTCCAACTACTCTGACGGACCCAAAACGGCACCAAAAGAACACACGTTGAGGATGACAAGGCTTTTAAACCATAATTCGGGCCTTTTTCGAGGTCCAAGTGCAATAATTTTGCTTGTTAACGTAGCCCCCAAATCGAAAATGGGCCTCATCACTCATTATGATATTTCGACGATACTCGGGATCAGGTTGATGCATGTCGAGGGTTGTTATGTAAGTGTTTTTGTGTTATCCGACGTTAAAAAACAACAAGACGTATGGGTTTATGCAAAATACGCTGTAATATCGTTTGTGGAATGTCCAGCTCCAAAAATCCACAATATATAGACAAACTTCGCTTTTCCTCAACACTATGGGCTACAAGAATAATATTTTCAGTAGTTCTTGTGCAACAAACATGACTTCGATTCTTCTTCACATGACTTACTTGTGCCAACAGTTAAAAATTTTCTGACCAGTTTCACAATTGCAAGATTTTGTGGGCAAATTAATTACAGCCAAACGGCAGGACTGATTGAAATTTTTTTTAATCAGATTTCGAAAGCCTCCTTCTTAACGCCCTCAAAGGTATTATCACTTAATCTAAGGAAGAAGAACATATCTGATCACTCACGATCACGTAATCTCATGCGTGACAACTTTTGACTAATATTAGTAATACATTCACCTGCGACATTGTTTTCAATATTTTTAATTTTCAAGAACTATACATTTTTATTTAGGTTAAACTTCATTAAAAAGTGACATTGAAACAAAATTTCCAAACACTCTATTTTGGAATCAGATTTCGGAAGCCTCCGTCTTAACGGCCTTAGAGGATTTATCTCACAGAAAAAATGTAATCACTCACGAATATTAATAATTCACTCACCTCTGATATAATTTTTAATTTGTTTGATTTTCAAAAACTATTAATGGTTATTAGGAAAATTTTAATTTTTTAGATAAAGTGTCAAAAAATAAAAGAGTTGTTTTTTTTGTTACTTTATTTTGTACTAAAGTAAAAAAAATATATTTTCACTTACGCTCGCGTATTCACAAGCGTGACAATTTTTAAACACTCCTTTTTGGAATCAAACTTCTGAAGCCTCCGTCTTAACGCTCTTAGAGGTTTTATAACTTCATCTCAGGAAAAAGAAAATTTCTAGTCACTCACGATCATATGCTCTCAGCGTGACAGCTTTTTAATAATACACTGACTTTAGACATTATTTTTCATGTTCAATAACTTTAACCTCTTATTATGAAAACATTTACTACGCTCATTCGTTATTTGAAATCACATACAATATACTTGATAAAAGTGACAGTAAATCAAAACTGTCGAAAATTTTTTAAAATAGTTGTTTTTTATTTAATTTAATATTCACGCAAAAAAATTTTCACTCACGCCCAAGCTCCCGCATTCTCACGCCTTACAATTTTTAAACACTCTTTTTTATACCTTTCAATTTGCCTTAAGCATGTAGTAAAAAAAACTTTTGTTTTAAACTCAATTTAAGAAAAAACGATTTTCGATTACGCAGAAAAAATGTTCCGGCAATAAACACGTTTATTGAAAAAAAAAGAAAAATCAATTAAAAATGTTGCTGGGTAAATTTTTTTAAATTAAACTTTTAAACAAAACTTTAATGGACTCTAATGGAATTAAACGTGTTTATGGCAGGAAAATTATTTTTCTGTGAATATTTCGTTTTAGTTACTTAAGAAATGGGGGTTTTTAAAAAAAAATTTAATACATTTGCAGATGAAATATTTGAAGTTCGAAAGATAATCGATGGCCCAAGAGAACTGTCATGGTGTTATTGATATCATCTGCTTTTATATTTTGTTAAGTCTAAACGAAAAGAGACTTTACAGTTCTATTAGCTTACCTTGAGGTCACTTCAATAATTTCGATTTAATGGACCTAATACACAAATTCACCATATTATTTCCATGCTTAAACATTCACACAAAGTTGGAATATTTTTTCACTTCCTAGAGAATACCGCATAGTCCTGATGGTGCTGTTAATTTAAATTCCGTGTTTCACATGCAGTCCTACATTCTAAAGTATAATTTTATTGTAGGTCATAAACTAAATCAAATAATATTAAATATCAATATTCACTCATGTTGCAACAGAGCAAAGAATTTAAATTGACAACTAGAAATCATTGGAGAGAGGAGAAAATTTCTAAAGCATTTGAGCATCGCAAGAGATTAAGTAACCGCCTAAAAAAAATCAAAATATTCAAAACGCAGGTTTCATGTGTTTAAGAAATTTTTTATGCAATGGGAAGTGCCCACAAAATCTCATTTTCTAATGCTCTTGGGCATGAAAGTTTGTAAAGAACCAATATTTCTTATCTATTTATTAACTACCAGCAACGTGTGTGATTTATTCTGAGTGAGTGAGTATTTTAGGGAGTGTTTCGCTTTTTTTACTCTTCCAAAAAAACAAACAATAGCCTTAAATTGTTATTTCAACTGTTCCAGGCCTTTAACCAAATAACTGTCAAATTGTTGGGAAAAAAATTCTATCCAAGTACAAGTACACATAGAAAATTTATTAAACAAGAATAACAATTAGGAATACCACACACATACACACACACTCCCCAAACAAATGACACTTACAAATAAAAGAAATGAAAGATCACATGATCATGTTGGTGGCTTTTAGTGATGAGGAGAATGACTGGGAACATTTCATTGTTTCATTTGTAGCTCAAGAAGATGCGCTTCATTTTATGTTTCCATAATACACATTGTTAATTATTTTTTGTCTCATGAACACAATGGAGCGGAGCGGGTTTGAAATCCTCTTAGCAGCAGCTAAAAGGCGGTGGTTTTTCAATTGGGTTGGAGTTTGTTGTTTCTTGCTATTGTTTTCCAGCCAACAACAAACTGTCATTTGAAATGCTTTAAAAGAACATGAGCTGTTGTTTTTTTTTTGTTCCTAATTTTGAAATGTTTTTCAAAGTATAACAATGACAAAATAGCAATTAGCTGTTGTTTAGTTTACTTATTACTTATTTTTTGGTCTTAAATTAGTTGACAATAAGGTTTTTGGCTCAAAAGCATGTGTGGCCTAAGACATCAGCAGAATTTATTACATTTTTAATTTGTTCTTTTTCGTTGGCCATAACCTTAAGAAGTTTATAATGTGGGAATGTAGATTGTGGCCTGTTTTTCTTTTTATCTAAGGGGCGGCGTATTATGAAACCAGTGAATTGCCAAGTCGGCTTATTTGGTGGTTTTATGGAATTCTTGTGTTTTTTATGTTTTCAATAACCAAGAGTGAAGTAAACATAGTGTACTAAATTTTTGCCTTTAAGCTTGTTAGTTAATATGTTGTTGTGGTTCTTGTAAGCATTTAGTAACTTTCAATTCTTGCAGAAAAAAAATTCTCACGTTTATGAGATGTTCATGCCAATCAAAGCGTTGCGAAATATGTGAGCAATTTGCGGTTGAGTTTACTAGAAGTAGCTTGAATTCAACTTATGATTGCTAGTGTTGCTTTCTAGTGTTGTTGTTAAAGTGAAGGGAATATCTTTGGGTGGCGAAGGCAAAACTAAGGCCAGGTAGGAATGTTTTTATAAATAAAATAATTATTTAAAATAATATGCAATACTTTCAATATTTTTTTTTGCTCTAAACAAAGTAAAAGGTTATAAAACCCCAAGTCAATACTTAACAAAAAACTTGCCAAGATCTATGGAATCTATAAAGAAATATGAAAGTCACAAAAAAAATATAGAAAGGTCAAATATATTTTTATAATACAATACATATAGTTTTAGGGTTCCATACACCAAAACTGAAAAGGTATCCTATTGCTGTCGCTACGATGTCCGTCTGTCTGTGTCTGTCTGTCTGTGATTTTTTTGTGGCGTTATGTTGGTCCTTTTTGAACACACTTCGTATTTGGCCTTTCGATTTTTTTGTGATTTTCATTTTAAAAAAATATTTTAAAAATATTTTCACAATTTTTTTTTTGCACAGAAAAAAATATCTCATCTTTAATTGAAAAAAATACAATACATTTATTAATTACGAAAATTGTTACAATCACTTACAAATCTCTTTGTGTCAATTAAACTTTTGTTTAAAAATGTAACTAAATAAAAGCTTAATTAAATTTTATTTTATTTTTTTAAACAACCACAACCCTCAAAGCGATTAACTTGTCTGCAGAAAACACCCAGGGTCTAATGCGGGAATCGAACCCACGACCTCTGGACTGAGAGGTTAGCATCGCTACCACTCAGCCACAGGGGCACCCAGTGAAGCTTTTGTTAAAAAACTTAAATATCCAACCAGTTTAATTGAAGCACTCAAAGTTTTAATTGCTTCAGGAAGAAAAATTATCCTGCAATATTCACTTTTAATTAAAAAAGAAACAAAAATCAATTAAAAATGTAATTGATACAATTGAAATTTTGTTTAAAAATTTAATTTAATTAAAAGTTTAATTGACTTTACAAAATTTTTAATTGATTTTTGTTTTTTATTTTCATTAAACGTGTTTATTGCAGGACATTTTTTGTTCTGCAATAAACATGATTTATGATTTTTCATAATCATATGCAAACATCATTTCACTTATCTAAAGTACTTAGAGAAAACATTACTAATCGTACAAAAATCCCTAAAAAAAATTGTGCCCAAAAATTTTAAACAAACAAAATTCTATTTTCCATTTTTGCTTCACTCTTCTTCCTTTTGCTTCTAGTCCCTCAAAGCAGACCCTACTACTAAGTCTTTGTGTTGTATCTACCCAAGAGACACTAAAGTGTTGCCCAAAATATGTCTTATGTTAACAAATATTTCACGCTTCCTTAGCGGCTAATATGCATGTCTCCCTTTATAAAACATATAAATAAACCACTTAAGAACTGAAATTAATGAAAATCCATAAAGTTACAAACATTTTACTTGCTGCATTAATGCCTACTTTTAAAATTTTTTACATTATCTCTATTCCTGCTTTTATATTTATCCTTGACTAAATGCTGTGGAATTTAACGCTTTTCAGCAGTTTTACATGAAAAACACTTAAAAGTCAGCGGCGAACGAGCCATTAAAACAAGTTCGGCATTACAAATGTGTATGTGAAAGAAAGAAAAATGCTTCGAATAAAAGAAGGAAAAAAAGCCATGAAATTATAAATTTTATGGCCAGTTAAATGTGAGAGAATGACAAATTTTCTATTAAGAAACATTTGCATATGAACTGAACGGCCAGTTTGTGAGTGAACTAAAACAGGTGCATAAAATAAAAAAAATAATAAATGTTTAAAAATGCTTAGAAAAGGAATAACATAAAAATATACGATTACATGCTTGTGTAAATGATTGTGACTACACTGTTTCCAAAAGAATTTTTAAAAGAGAAAACTAAATCAAAATCTAAGAAAAATTATTACGTATATTAAAAATTATTTTATTTGCTTCCATAGAGAAATATCATCAACACAAAAAAAGATTTTCTAAAATTTGTTTTCAGCCAACTTTTTCCCAGCAAATATAAATTTGGTACAAGTAAGCACTAAGCCAAAAAGAAGCGCTTCGGAAGCGCAAAAAAGTACACAGTGCATCCCCTCTGCCTTACGAGGATGCAATACCATAAGCTAATGACGAAATTTTACACAAGCACTACGAAGTTGGTCGGCTGTTTATACTCATATACTAAAATTTTTTTATAGTGCATACTTTCTCGCCATAGGTAAGGCTCCTTTCTGCAAGGAAAGTGGGACCTTTTCGAGTCGAAAAAATTCTTATCATTCTGTGAAACACAGGGTGAGTAAGACAAAAACTATATTTGTTGATATTTTTTGTAAGTCTATTTAGGATTTTATATGAATAATATAATAATGAATATGAATATAATTAGATAACATATATAAATATTTAATTTTTCTCGATGGGAAAACTTCTCACAAGTTACACAAACGAGGCACAGGATACAAATTTGAATGCGAATGAGATTTTTGTTGAATTTTGTTTGAATTTTGTAGGAAAATAAACATGTGCTTTGGTAGGTCAGTGGTTAGTGTTCTGACCTAACATGAGGAGATTTTGGGATCGACTCCTGATTCCATGCAGGAGCAAAAAGAATTCGATAAATGTACGTTATTTATTATTTATGGAAGCTTCAATATTCCATGAATTTACAACATACTAATTGTACTGAAATAAGCATTTAATTGAAATGCTCCAAAGTGGGACATCACGAATAAATATCATGCGAAACGTAAGCAGTTTTGTAAGCCAACAGCAACTTGACATTCCCTTACAAATCGGCTTACGTCGAAGCAGTAAGTTTTGCTAAGTTGTTTGAAATGCAACTTAAAATTAAATAAGCATTTATTTTGGTAAAATGGGTTGCTTATTTAGCAATTTTTTTTTTTGCAGTCAATATACAGACTCTGCAACAAATTTTAAAGATTTATTTTTCAATACAAAATTTTAAAATCTAGTGGATAAAATAATTTATCTGAATTCAAAAATTTTATTTTAGTCCTACGCACTTAAACTTTTTTATTTCTTTGTTTAAAGAGATAAATTTTTCTCAATATTTCTGAGATCACAGAGGATACCAGAGATGTCAGGGGACGGATGATATCTCTGTCCCGCTTGCTCAGCCACTGTGTTTTTTTTCATGCTTAGCACATGACCTAATAACAGTATTTTAGCAACCTCCACTGTGGTGACACTTCATTGTGGTGATGAACATTCAGGAAAGTAAAATTATTCGGACAACGATTTTTTTTTTAAATTCGAGTAACAAATGACAACTAAACAGAAAAAAGAAACGGTGTACATTACAGACGCAGTTACTATAAACTTGTTATCACTGTTTATTACTTAAATTTGGTAGCACTGTTTGCTTATTTAAAACAGAGAAGAATGTGAGTTTTTAAGCAACTCTGGGGGTAAATAATATCATTCGATGTCGAAGGAAATTTAATAATGGCGTAGCTAGGAATTTTTTCTGGGGGCATATTATGCCGGGTGATTTCCGTGAGTAATTTTAAAGTAAATAATTACATGCAATTTTTAATTATTCCAGGGAGGGCAAACAGCAATTTTTGTTATTTCTACGACAAGGAAAATTAAAAAAATTTTTAAGAAATTCTATTGAAAATTTTGAAACGTAATTTTTTCCTTGAACTTGAAGAACTGCCTTAGGGTTATCCCTTTATTTTGGCCTATGAGCATTTTGCATCTAATTTACATTGCCTATTATTACCTTAATTCACTCCAACCTTTAAGTTTTTTGTAGAAGTCTCCATTTTTTCTTTTCTTCAGAAAAAGTTTCTGTAATTTAAACGATAATACAACATTTACAGTAGATTTTTAAATTGCGCCTAAAATTTGCCATTTGGCAAGAACTTCAATCTAAAGGAAGAAGTGAACTCGTTAAGTGGTAATAATTTTAAAATTAGATTACAATTTCTTCTAGGAAATGGTGTAGCCAAGAATCAATTTTTTAACCATGTCAACAAAACAAAAACTAAAAACCAAAACAAATAAAAAATTTAACACATTATACGCAAATGAAAAAATAATTAAAAAAAGCCAACCAGACTATTTGGTGACTTAAAGTCTAAGATGTCAGCAAGGCATAAATAATTGAAACTGACAATGCCACAACTTCCTCTCTGCAATTCTTTAAGGGGTTCAAATTTATGTACGCATTTACTTATAGAAAACACTTAAAAAAATATGATTGCTTAACATGATTAACAATGTGTGTGGGCTGGAAAATTTATAAGAACATAGAATTCTGTTTTAATGGCGGCAGTTTAAGACATACAAAATGACACTTGGCAAAAGTATTTATCTGTATAATTTTTTTCATATTTGTTAAAAAGCAACCGCCATTGATTCATGATTTTGTCTTTTCTTTTATTTTTTTGTGTAAAACAACAAACGCCCACTGTTTGGTTTGTTACAAATAGTTTTTAGGGAGTTTAAATTTTATATTTAGCAGTTCATCTTTTGACACTTAAGTGACGAAAGTGTTGCTGTTTTTTATTCTGTTTTCTTTCCAAACACTTTGTCGGCATGTTGTACCAACCACACACAACGTTGTCACACTTACTCGCATTTGTCTTTTGCGCACACTTTTAAATGATTGTGACTTACCCTTGATCTCAAAGATCACACTATTTCTCCCGACTTCGGTATGATTTCTAAGCGAACAGCGCAACTAATTTTCAATTTAAATTTTTTGACACTTTTCTCCTCTTTTTTTCAAAATTGTATAAGCAAACATTTTATATCCTCAATAATCTTTTGCTATCTAATGTGGAAATATTTTAACAAATACATTCAATTTGTTACACTTGTTGTTGATTTTTTTCCATTTCCATTTTTTTTCGTTTTTTTTGCCGTCAAAGAGAGTCAGGCGAGAAAGTCTTCACACATTCATATTTCAAACGCAGCACGATATTTTTTATGTTCTGGGTGCTCATCATTCATTCATTTGCTACAAATGTGGTTGAGAGAATTTCTACGGTATTTAGTTTCCCATATTGTCGCTAGATCACGGACGGGCATAGGAGTTTTGTGGCTCATTTGTATTCTCTTCCGGCTTCTTTTTCGGATTTTATTTTAAGCTTCTCTATTGTTAGCTGCAAACATTTTTGTGGTAAATCATTAAAGTCACTTTAAACAAATCACTGAAGCATTGCTTACACTTAATATTCTTTTTTTTTCTTCAAAATTTCTCTCTTCCTCTTTAGGATATAAAGTGAACAATTCATTCATTCATTCATTGGATTTGATTGTGTGTTTTGCTGCACTGATAATCAATTATAGTTTCAATCAATTGTGTTTTGTGTGCTGGAAATCTCTTTAGCCATCAGTTTGGTGATTCTATATTTTTTTCTCTCTTTCTAAATATGCTTAAATAATTGATTTGCTTTAATTCACTTTTTTTATTTAAGCAAATTTTCAGATTTTTCATTATATTTGCTATTTATTGTGCTGCTGCTGCACCAATAACCTAAATAATAACTTCCTTTTGTGTCATGATTTTTATTACCTGGGGGTATTTCAATTTCCATATCCATAAACTGATGCTTGATTAACAACATTTATTCAGGCATGTGTTTCCTTCGAAACGTTTTTAATCAAATTCTCCAGAGGCTTTAAGCAAACGATTTTGTCTTGTTTGTAGGACACACAAGAAAACAATGTAAAAACTCCAGCAGAGATAGATTTTTGCAAAAATTTCAAAACCAAATTTAGATGAAAAATAAAATGGTTTTTGATTTTTTGCATGGTACTGACAAATTAATATTCACATAGAAAAATATTTCTTCTAAAGAGAAAAATTTATCATCAGCTTTTCTTTTTTCTTGGCTTCAATGTTAAGTAATTTCTTTTTTAATTGCCAAAGCAATCAACCTGTTTCATTTATACAATTACCATGTTAAGGTTATTCTGGTTACAATTTCAATAAATATATTAATGGATTTTGAATTTGTTTTTTAAAATAAATTCCATGGTACATCAAAAATTCAAATATACATCGCGATTTAAATATGCCACTTGTGACTGAAGAAATTGCAAAATACGCAGGCAAATATTTAACAAAACTCGAGTCACATCCTAATCCGCTCGCTCGTAATATCTTGAACTTTACTGGTCATATTCGCTTAAAAAAGAGGGACACAAGGGCTCTTATTCTCAACACTCCAGATGGGACTTCTTAAAAATACTTTTATTTTTTCCTTTTTGATTATCACTACTTATGTATTATTTATAACTATCACTAAGTTTATGTCCGACACTGGTCGGGCCTAATAATTATATTTAGATTTAAGATTTGATTACTTATTGTTAGTTCATTTTTGAAGATACAATAAATAAATATATGAGAAAAAAAAAATTTATTTTTATGTTTTTGTTTTTCGTGCGTATCTTGTAGATATACTTTTAATTTTTTCTATTAACTCGTGCCTTCCTAATGGCTGCATGTTTCGACAAGTCTCCTCTGAAAAAAAAAACCTCAAGTATTTGAAAAATAAAACAAAATGGCGGACTTTTAAGCGAAATAGTATCTAATAATTTAATAAAAAAAAATTAATTAAACCTATTTAATTAAAATGGCACCACAAAAATAAATTTCTAGGCTATATATTCAAATTTAATATGCAGTCGGCGCACAGTGGGGGATTTCAGCAAAAAAATGGAAATAATTTTAGGGTTTCTCAACGAGATGTTCGATTGCTATTGAAAAAAGTCGATTTATCGCCGTTTTCTGCAGAAAAAATGTGTTAATTAATTAGCAATTATAAATTTTTTTTTGCAAAAATACCAGCCCCTTATTTATATTTATTTAAAAGGTAAAATATACTATAAGAAATATCACCAAGAAACTTATTGTTAAAAATTTTCGTTATTGAAGGAACCAGATCGTTTCGAAATGTACCTATTTTTTATAAACATCGAATTTAAGCCTTTTTACTCAAATTCTAAAACTGAAACCAAAAACTTTAGCATGCCACCTTAAGAAATTAGATTTTTTTTTTAATATACTGAAAAATCCTGTTTTTGGGATTTCGAGAAATTTCTTTGGGAATTTCCAGGAAATCTGTTTTTTTTTTATTTGCAAAAAATGTCTCGGTTAAGCTTTTTTTTTTGCTGATTATGGCTCGATATATTTGTTCAGTTTGTGCAATTTTAATGATTGATATCATCATGCTGGTAACAATATTTTGAATAATCATAAAAATGTTTATAAGTTTTTAAAACTCTCATTCACAAAAGTCGTCACCAAAAAAACAATTCCGTTATGAGAATCATAAGAATTTAATGATGTACCCTTTGAAATGATTTAACGCAAATTTTGCAGCATTTGCAATAAAAAAATCGCTCAACTCTTAAGGCTCAGTTAGCCGAATGGAATGTAACTGCGACTGTAGGAAACAGCTGATAGCTATTGTTATGTCAAAAGTAATGAAAATGGTTACAGAGATATAACCGGAATGTAAGAATCTGTTTCTTACTTTTCACATAACAACATTGATCAGCTGCTTCCTACCGTTACAGTTACATTCCGCTAGAGTCGGCCAAGTGAGCCTTTAATCACTTACTCATAAAAAGTATTCCATAACCACCCTGTTATTACCTCAGATGATTGAAGGACACATTTTCTTGCCATCATATTTATGGTCACGCGTGTCTACATCTAACTCACGCCAATCCCTTGTACCATAACCATCTCTAAAATACTTTTAATATTTATTCATTACTTTCTTTGTCCTTCCACATGTGCCACAAATTAAAATCATTAATTTTTTTTTGCATGCTTTTCCATACGTAAGTATTTGTCCAATTGAAAAGTTTTTTTAGTGTTTTACTTTTTGAGTAAAATTTATTTAACACATTTTTGTCATACGAAAAAAAAATATCTACAACAAACAATAAGACTAGGTGGAATAGAGAATTTAATGCCTGCAGCTCTTCAACACGTTTTCAAACAACCTTATTACAGCGTACTCTCACTTAAAATTTTCCTAAAATTGCCGAAAATCATGTTTAAGTGTTTGTGTGCTTTTGATTAAATTGCAAGCAGAGTATGAGTGTGTGTGTGTGTGTGTGTATGAGTATGTGTTGTCCTAATTTGCATCCTTTAAATGTTTGCCAGAGAAAATTTGACAATAGTTTATGGGAAAGTTTATCGATTTTTTTGCAGTCCAAATGTACTTGCTGTGGGTTAGATGAATGAATGCTAAAATGTCTGTGCTGTCCTTTACACAAAGTTGCGTTTTTATCCAGTTATTTTACAAGTGTGTATGTGCGTGTGTGTAAGTGTGTGCTTGTGTGTGTGTTATATAGAGTAAACTTTCTATTTTACATGCACACACTTGTATCCCTGGGGAGTTGGAGAATTGTTGAATTTTAGTTTCAGTTTTTCCCCTCTGCGCCTTTTTTCCAAGTGTTTGATGATGCTGTCGAATGCTGATGCCGGCAGTTACAGTCGTAGTCGTCATAGTGTGGTTGCTTGTATGTATGCATTGTTTGGCATTTAATCAGTTTAGGTTTAGCAAGTTTCGAACTTTTTGCTGTTGTCATTGTTGTAGAAAATCTATGTCAATGTATCTGCATCTTCAATATGTTACAGTTGTACTCGTATATATAGTTTTTTTTCGATTTTGGTAAAATTTCTAGTTTTGTTACTTTTATATATCTTGTGGGTACTTTTTTCATAGTACGTTTTTTATTTTGGTTTTTTTCTTTCTTCTTTTAACGACTTCACTGAAGTGCACTCACTATTCTTTTCACAAATTCATTCATTTGTATTCATGTGCTTTTTGTTCTCTTTCTACTGTTTTGTTTAATATTTTTTTTTTCTATTTTTTACTGTTTTGCATTAAACACTCACTTTTTATCTAGATGAAATTGGGTTAATGTGGAATTTTTGTTGAAATTTATGTATGTTTAGTACTTCCTGATAAATTGATTTGGCAGCAAATGTAAGAAAGAAGAAAGGTAACTAAACTATTTACATATTTAATAAGATGAATTTTTTGGGAACATTATTATAGAATTATCCATGAGATAGTTGCAGAAGATATGTATGTAGATGCAATATTTTATTTTTAATCTTGCCTTATTTTAGTACAGCTTTTTTTATTTAAAACTTAAAGATTTACGAAGACCTCATTTACAAAAGTTTTAGTAAGTTTATTGATTTGCTAACAATATCTGTTTTGTAAATAAATAAAAAATTATAACTAGGGCGCCTAGTAATCTAATAAATTTATATGGAAAACCATTATGAAAGTTTACTTCTTTTTCTATGCAAATACTTTAATGAAGCAGAGTGTACAAAAAAAATTGTTCAACTTTCCGCTATCAAAACAAGAAAGTTACTGATTTCAGCCTAATTTTCGTAAATAAAGTTTTCATCAGATTTCCAGATATACGCATGGATGCATGCAAGTGCATGCATATGCGTGTGTGAAAACCTTTCAGAAATCAAGAATGGCTTTAGCGAGCGAAACTAAATTTACAGAATGATATCTCTAAGACAATGACGTCAATAAGATTTTTTAGTTTGAAGAAACGATACGATTTGGAAAATTTTAGCAGATAAAGCTTTCGAGAAAAACTTTTGTCAAATAAATTTAAACCTGATAAACGTATTGAGTTCAAAAATCAGAATTTTTATTCAAATTTTTTTTTTCATCTTTGAAAATAAAAGCTATATTTTTTTTAGGATTTTTATCTATTAATATGTTTTATAAGCTTTAAAAGCTAACACACAGAGAGATTTACACTTTAACGCTTCTACAACGTTAGATGAATCGTAAAACTACAACAAAAGAAGAATTAGTAAAACAATTGTTTTTAACATGCATGCTTGAGCTTGTTGAAAGCAGTCCTTGAAGGAGTGCAAACAAGTTAAAATTTATTAACAGAAATATACAAAAAAAATTTATTGTAGCAATATGTTGGAAGGAATAAGGAAAACGCAAAAACAATTAGTAAACTTTTTTAGGATTCCGTACATCAAAGGTGAAAAAGAAGCCTAAAGTTTTCGTCTGTCACTAGATATTTTCTCGAGAACAGTAAGAGCTACGTACCTTAAATTTTTACAGAATGTGTTAAAATTTAGCCGCTATAATAAAAAATACATGACATTTAAAAATTAAAGTGTGTTCTGAAGCGAGCAATGAAAAACGTTAAAATCCTAATGTAATTTCACGACAATTATACATGTAAAGATACTTGAACTTTTCAACGTTAGTGTATTTTTGTGCAGACCACACACACCAGTTAATACTGAAATTTAAAAAAAATCAAAATTAAAGGGTATTCTTGAAATTTTCAAAAACGCTTAAACTAGAAAATTCAAAATAAAAAATCACAAAACTAAAAATCGCCAACATTAAAAAAGTGCTTACATAAAAAACACCAAATAAATCACTGAAATGCAAAAAATTACCAAAAGTATAAGAGTCCAACCTAAATTAGAGCGTCAAGCGTTGCGTTAGCAGCAGGGTACGTATTTTCAGTACATTCAAATAATATTTTATACGTTTAAATGTACTGAAATGATGCTAACACCACGCTTGATGCTCTAATTTAGGTTGGACATTAAAGTTCGCAAAAAAAAAAATTAAAAAAAACGCCAAAGAAGCTAAAAAAAATCGCCAAAATGAAAAGAGCGTCAAAACTAAAAATCTTGAAAAAACTAAAACAAAACAAACAAAAAATGTCAAAAATCAAAAAAAAACCCCCGTCAATAAAAAAGCACCAAAACTATAAAAATCGCTAAAACTAAAAAATCACCAAAATCTGAAAAAAAACCAAAACGAAAAAAACGCCATATCCTACAAAAGGATCCACTGTAAAAAAATCGCCAAAATCATTAAAAAATCGCCAAAAACCGAAAAAAAGAAACAAGCGTCGTATGGAACCCTTCATGTGCGAGGCAAAGAATTTATTTGAAATGAAGCTACTTTTTAGTCAAATTTAAATATCGTTTGTACAATTTTAGTTCTGGCAGCTGCTGTGAGGCCAGCCAATATACTCTTAGCCATAAATACACTCCTTTTATTCTCTGCACCAAAACACAAAACTGACTTTAAATCTGAACAACTACAAAAACACTGCTGAAAACACAATACACTCGTATGTATGGCAGAACGAAAGTGTTCTTATTTGCAATTTTCAATGTGGTATTGTCTTTTATTTGAAATATTTCACACTTCGTTGTGCTTTATTTTTTTGCTTGATTCTATTTTTTTGCACTATTGGGAAAATAAAGCAGATTCGAGTTGTTATTGCTTTTTGTATGTTTATTGCTCCGGTTAATCTATGAACATACATATATTTTGTTCTAAAGGATTTAAAAAGTTTTTGCTTTTTTGGCAACGTCGAAAAAAATGTTACTCGCACACACATACACATTCCTATATTACATAAATACAACTGTTAGAAGTAAAGGGAAGAGAGAGAAATACAGGGCCTTCCGAAAAGCCTTTTATGGCTGAAATCATAGTTCCTTTATTAGTAATTCTTACAAAAAAGGACAAATCCAACCTTCAATTAGGGGGAGGCAAATAGTGTAAATTCAGTCGGAACAGGGGCTAGTCTTACTGGTGGAGTAACAAAAATACCACAGCTTGACCAGCTGGAGACCCTGGGATCTGTGCTTTCTTTTATACTAGATGAATCAACCCGTCATCAGTTCATATCGCACAAGTTCCTCTAAATACTGTCAACTCAAAATTGTTAAGTTTTTACTTTTTTCAAGTCTTTAAGAATTTTGTGTTATTTTCTTAACTATTTTTCCAAAAAAAAATATAAAATGCATTTTTATTCCATTTTTTGATACATAAGAAAATTTGTAAATTTTAAGTTAATAATGCGATATGTGTGAGTGTCATATGCTTGTTGCTCAAGCGAGACGCTCAAGTAAACACGTCAATCTTCGTTTGTATTTTGACTTCGTAGCATCCGGAAAATTATTTTTTCTATTAACGGCAAGTGAAATTTATTTCAAATAAGAAAAAATATACAAAAAAACTCCTATTGAAATCTTTGTATAAAAAAGGGCAGTTTTACACACGAAAATCTGAAACATGAATTGCAATTGAATAAATTTGGCAATCCACAGGAATTTTCGGCAAAATGCTAAATAATTTTTTTCGCCTACTCACTTCTTTATGACGTCACAAAACAAATGTCTCTTTTTCCTCAATCGAAGTGGGAAACGATTTAATAATCAAATCAAATCAACCATCAAATAAAATAAATTCAAAATTTTTTGATTTTCATCAGACATTGCCGACAAAGTCGAAAAATGCGACTGCACTCACACAACTATGTGATTGATGAAATTTTTTGATCGTCTCTCTGGGCACTCTAGGTCCACTTTTTATTGAAATACTTCGAAATTTAGTTCAATAATACCTTTTTTTGTACAGAAGTTTTATTCGAAGGCTAGTGCCGTGTATAACATATCGCTCATTTACTCAAACAACGTCATAACTCAAAAAATGGAATTTTTGAGTTAATAATAAAGAATTAATCCTCATATTGTTCTTCATATTGTTTTAAAATTTTATACAAATATCTTGTTTACTTAACTCTTGAGATAAAAATAAAATTTTCTTTTTTCATTAAGAAACTTCTATGAAGTTTTTAAAATAATTAGCAAGTTTTTTTATATACTTCAGTTGGCCTGTTTGGTAAAGGCCTTGCGCCTCTCACAGGTCTTCGCTTGCATTCAAGAAACTACACATACCCGTACACCTTGTGCCAGCTCGTTGAGCTAATATTCGTTACGCTTTTCGCATTTCGAATTGGTGTGAATGGATTTGTTAGATTTTTTTATTTCTTTTCTTATTACATGTTGCTGTTAAACTTCAATTTTTGTTTATTTGCTGTTTGATTTGTTAAATTTTTTATATATTCTATTGGATTTGTTTCTTCAACCGACATTTATGTATGTACATATATACACATGTGTCACTAGTTGCTTTCCAACTAATGTTTGTGTACGTTTAGTTAAAAATGTGTTGTATTCAACACATTTTCCAGCTGCATTTGTAATGCTGGGATAGAATATATTTTTATAAAACGAGAGCGAGTGATGTCATGTAGACAGACGTTTTCTTAATGCCGGAGAAGAGTGTGCAATATCAATTTGTAACGGAAGGATATATTGTTTAATTTTATAGTGTTCTTTTCATACAAACATAAACATACATATGTATTGTAACTAACAGCAAATGTTGTATGTTGATTGTTTGCTGCTATTAAATCCATTAAGAATCAATCTTTAAGTAGAGGCAGGATTTGGAAATTTGTTTGATGTTAAAGACAACAAGAAATGTTTTTACAAAAATAACAAGTATAACAAGAAAATTAAAATTGATAATAAAAACCTAATAGGTACTTAAGACTTTTAGTTGCAATTTTTAATTATTTATGCTTTTTTTATTTATAATTGGCATAACATTTGTATGATTGACAGTAGAAAAACCAAGTCACAGTTTTTAAATAGCAACTACTTTTAAGGAAAATTTTTAATTATTTTTTCCAACAAACAATAGCAGTATAGAACAATATATTAGAAGAATACTGGGAATTTTTAGTTTGGCAATATCCATCTGTTTGTTACAGTAAAATTTTTTTTATTTCTGTTTCCATGAAATCATTTCGTTAAATTCAATAGTAGAAATACCTTTTAAATTAATTAAATTCCAGCTTTTTAATATAATAATTGCTAAATAGATTTTATTTATGACTTTGATATAAAATTTTTTTATTTTGCTTAATATCAATTATGGCAAATATTTAAAATATTTTGCAATAAAATTATTAGCATTTTCCTAAAAAAAGGTAATTAAATTTTTTTCATTGACTTAGTGATAGATAAAATCATTTTCCAAAGAACTATTTTAAAGCATTTTTTTTGTTTTTCTTCTTATTGGATTTATTATTGGCCTGATAAAAAAAAGTGTGTTGCTATAGTAAAAGCTATTTAAGCATAAATAAGCTATAAATTATTAGATTTATAAAGAAACATATTTTATTACAGTTTGCTAAGACACAAAATTGAACTCACTTTTAAGGTGTGGATTTGCTAAAGAGATTATTTTATGTAAAACTTATTGTAGTTTTGTACTTGTTTTAAAACAAGTACGAGTACACAGATTTGTTCTTGTTTAGCAATTAAACTATTGCTTTAATGGATATAATTTTTCTTCTTCTTCTTACAGACAACAGTAGCTGGCGTAATTCGCAGCTTAAGCTATAAAATGTTTTGGTTTCATTCATTGATTTTTTTTTTTAAATTTTTTTTAATACATGAAAAATTCAATTTGAGAGTTTAAATAAAAGTGTAGTTAATACTATTAATATAATAAAATTCTTATCATTTTTCATTTGCCAATTGTTTGCAAAAATTGACTTTCCTCACTTTCAAAATGAATACATATGAAAATTTATTGTCTAGCTTTTGTTATCCACTGTAAAATTTTATTTAAATGTAAAACTTTTATGATACATGTAGTACATATGTGTACCCAAACAACGAATAATCAACACACTTTTAATAGAAGAAACAAACACTTACTTGCAAGCAAGCAAGTACAGGTAAATTTATTAGGTTCACCCTCAAAAATAAAAGAAAAAAATTCATTATTTTAAATTAAACTCAATAATCAAAATGTTTTTATATTTTTTTAGCGGGTCCTCCATTAAGAACTGAAACAATAAAACTTGCAGTATGTGATGAAAACTATGTTAAAAGAAACCAAAATTCGCCGTATGGGTTTCAAATGGTGGCACAGAAAACAAAAAAATTGGCGGTAATGGTGACACAAAATCCAAAATTGGAGGTTATGATGGCAATGATATACCGCAAATCTTCTTTTTTAATGTTAATAACTTTTATTATAAACCGCCAATTTTGGATTTTATTGTCAAATTTGGAAACATTTACCACCAATTTTATATTTTATCGTAAAATGTTTAACCATTTACCGCCAATTTTGGATTATATTTTCATTATTGGAACCATTATACAGCCAAATTTGGTTTTTAATATCATAATGTTTATCATATGTCGACAATATGGTAGTTTTTTGAAAATAATTGGAAGCATGTCCATGGCACCTTTGAAACCGTTTATCGCCAAGTTTTGTTTTTCATATCATAGTTTTTAATTATATTATGCCAATTTTAGTTTTTAGTTTAAAGTTCGAATGCAGATAAAGTATGTAATTAACCAGCGACCAAAGAAAAGGGGTTTATAAGTTTGTAGTGTGTGCCTGTTTATCTGTGTGTCTGTTTGAGTACACGTACAGACCAAAGGGCTGGGCCGATTTTGATTTAGTTTTTTCTATTTAAAAGACGACTTGATCGAGAGTGTTCTTAGCTATGCTTGAAGAAAATCTATCCAGTGGTTAAGAAGATCTCACGTCTTTTCTTGACATATCGGGGGTTTTTAAAATTTTTAATTTTTCTTATAATCTATAAGTAATTTAGCACAAGGAAAAAAATGGAAAAAAATTATACCAACAATTATTGAAAATGTTTCTTTCCAAGCTTAACTCTTACAAACATGCACCCCCCTAATTGAAAACTCATAAGCAACCATAGTATATTACATATTGTTTGGGGAGAAAAATCGTTAATAGAATATATTTGTCTTCTCGAAAATGAATTTAAACTAGTTTTAGCAAATTAAAACTTCATGGCCAGTAATTGAAAATATTCGTCATGCATATGAGGTGGGCATGCTGCCTGCATTCTATTTAGTATGCACAAATTTTGATTGCAGTTGTTGTCTTTGGGTTTTGCTGTCATGTTATGGTAAAATGCAGTGAAAAATATAGATTGGATTTTTAAAAGAAAATCATTTGTTGTATTGTAAAACTAAAGCAGTCGGGGCTTACACTATGGAATATTCCAATAGAGTATTTAGATAATTGTTGCAATTTACTTTGTCATGAGATCGCTTATTTTTATATAAGAGTAAAAATAATTATTTTAAGGGTTCCGTGCTCCAAAGGTGAAAAGGAGCCCTATCGTTTGCGCTCAAATGTGCGTCCGTCTGTGTGTCTGTGTCAGGCTGTTTTATCGAGCTACGGACTTGAAATTTTCACAGAATATGTAAAAAGTTAGTGTATTTTTATGCAGACCACACCAATTAACAAGAATCAAATTTATAGGAAATTCTATCAGTTAATGTTATTTTGACTACGTAATTTTCACAACTTGCTGTAACTTAGAAACCGTAAGAGGCAAACTCTCGAAAAACGCTAAAACTAAAAAATCCCAAACACTTGTAAGTTTTGAGAAACAGGCAGTGAAAAAATCGGAAGAAGGGTGCTCTGAACTGTACAGATCTTAACTCAGAAGTACAGAAATCGGATTCCAGCAGAGTACTAGTCGAAACGCAACAAAGCACTTAATCGAAGGTGAGCAGTGAAAAATTGTAAGCCCAGCAGAAAACATATCGGAAAACATCAGTGCACAAACCGGAGTTTAGCAGGGCACAAAATGGATCTCAACTGAGCAAGAATCGGAGGTCAGCAGCGTACAACTTGAAGCTCAGCAACGGCATGACTCTGTTTGTTTGTCTCATACTTTTCCTACATTAGGAACTTGTGGACATTGGATATTGAATATTTTGTTCTTATGAAAATTAGAAATGTTCACTCAGATATTTTATCCATAATTTTTAAAATAGCTTCCCACAGGAAAATTATATGGGTTCTTCGTCCCTTAAACGATTTATATTTGCATTATTCTATTACTATTAATTAAATTTAGGACAAAATGCAGGCCTTTTAAGACTTCACAAAGTACCCCTTCTTTTGGTACAGACTGCACAGAAAGAAAAAACTAATTCTAAATTTCAGTTTTTTCTTCTAAATTTAGTAACAAGTCATACTTCTAAATTTAAGTACGAATAACACTAAATTGTATTTTAAAAAGCAGAAAAATCATAATTTACTATCTATTCTCCATCCTTCCCATGATTTTTTCTTCAATAAAAAAAACATTGGAAACATGAAGCTGAAAAATCCCTATAGCCGGCTAAAATGGCACCAGAGTGCCGGAAAAATATGTTAAATCATTTCAGCTTCAGACCTTTGGCCATCTCTACGTTTATATTCAAATGTAGAAATGTTAAAAAAAAGTCAAGAAGCTAAACTATTTTAAGACATAAGCTAGATATTAACCCGACGGGACTAACCCAAACAACACTTCTTACTGCTATGATTTGTCCTTCTACACAGTGCAAACCCCTTATTTCCATTACACATTTCTTCATACGAGTATATAAATATGTGCAAATAATGTTAATATTGTTTATTATTTCTGCAGCAAAATAAATGGGCAGAAATACAAAACCAACTGATTTTGTTATAAATATTCTACCAGACTAGATAAAAAAAACTCACTTAAGTTAAACCAAATAAAAAATAAAAATGGTCAACTATGAATAGCATTGAAAAATCTGTTTTTATTAAAAATGGGTGGAGTGTCTCTACTCATATAACATTCACACACGCCTGCAGCACACATGGCTGACTGGCTGAAAGTTGCTATTGTCCAGTAAATGGCTGCCTAACTTAATTTAAAATAAAATAAAAAAAATTGTATAAAAAAAATTTAAAAATTGCGTTGTTGCCTTTTTATGCTTAACGATTTCCAATCATTTGTCATTCCAGCCATTAAAGTGTTCAGTTTGATTAAAAATTATTGTTTTGATTTAATAAAGCTTTTTCGATTACGACAAAAATAACAAATGAAAATTTTTTAATTTAAATATTTGCCATAGAATATTTAAAAATACCCAACAACCTTTTCAGTTCGTTTTTGCCTCCTTTTAATAAGAAACGTCTACAATATTTCTTGTTCTATGCAAATTATTTTCAATCAGTTATCAAGTACACCTGCTGCCAGTCTGTGGTATTATAATTTATATTAAAAATCCTGCCTCCTTTAGTTTTGTTTTCCTTTTGCACTTTAAGAGCATATGTTTGTGTGTGTGTGTTTCTGTGTGCTCAAACACACACACACTGATTGGGTGTTTTTTTAATTCCATCTAAATTGTAGAAGCTAGCCAGTAGTTAAAAGCTTGAGGTATGTTAAATATATGTATTTATGAATGCATGTGTATTAACTAACGCCTTCACTTCCTGCACAATTAAAGTGTTCTGGGTACGTACATGAGGGAAGTTGGCTTGCAAACATTACATAATATACAAGGTTTCTTAAAAAGAAATAGTTTATATTTGTTCGGGTTACAGCTGAATGTATCACCGTACACTTTTCTACAGAAAAGTTGACTGTGTCACCGTGCACTTTTCTATAGAAAACTTGACTGTGACCACGTACACTTTTCTACAGAAAAGTTGACAGTGTCACCGTACACTTTTCTACAGAAAAGTTGACTGTGTCACCGTACACTTTTCTACAGAAAAGTTGACTGTGTCACGGTACACTTTTCTATAGAAAAGTTGACTGTGTCACGGTACACTTTTCTATAGAAAAGTTGACTGTGTCACCGTAGACTTTTCTGTAGAAAAGTTGACTGTATCACCGTACACTTTTCTATAGAAAGGTTCACTGTGTCACCGTACACTTTTCTATAGAAAAGTTGACTGTGCCACCGTACACTTTTCTATAGAAAAGTTGACTGTGTCACCGTACACTTTTCTGTAGAAAAGTTGACTGTGTCACCGTACACTTTTCTATAGAAAAGTTGACTGTGTCACCGTACACTTTTCTATAGAAAAGTTGACTGTGTACCGTACACTTTTCTATAGAAAAGTTGACTGTGTCACCGTACACTTTTCCACAGAAAAGTTTACTGTGTGAAAAGTTGACTGTATCACGGTACACTTTTCTATAGAAAGGTTGACTGTGTCACCGTACACTTTTCTATAGAAAAGTTGACTGTATCACCGTACACTTTTCTATAGAAAAGTTGATTGTGTCATCGTACACTTTTCTATAAAAAAGTTGCCACCGTTCACTCTTCGATAGAAAATTTGGCTATGTCAACATGGACTTTTCCATAGAAAAGTTTACTGTTAAGTATATTTTAGAAATAACAAATGGAAAGCTAGTTATTGGCCTTCATCCCCGTTGTAAGCTTTGCCAAGTAGATTTAGTATTAGACTCCTGCAAGATATTATGCTCATTTTTAATTTAAAGTACGTTGCAGTTGCTACTTGTTGTAACAAATTTTGCTTATGGTGCTAGAGTTTATATTACACTATACCAGTAACAATATTAAACAGGGAACTTTGTACCACAGCCTTCTTCCACTACAATTACTGCCTTAGATGCATACAAAAAATACAACAATTACACTAACAAACATGAGCACTTCGAAATAAAATATTGCAACGGAAGCTGTATTATGGCCTAAACTCTCAAATACAATATGTTGTCTGTTAAATAGACAAAGATGGGTCGAGAAATGTTATTTAAACAACAACAACAATTGCAATAGTAACGAACATCTCTGGCAAACTTGCTACAAGTAGCGGCATAAGCAACGAAAGCAGAGACCAGCAACGGGCAGGCAATAAGCAACAAGCAAATGAAAATCAAGACGGGAAGAAATTAACAGCCATGAAAATTAAGCCTTTGAAATGTAAATTACGTATAGAATTTCACATGAATGGCAATTATGAAAAGCACTTTCAACGTTTTATTCATGTTCAAATTGTTGAATTTGAAATGTGTTTTTAAGATTGTCGCCAAGAGGTGTAAAAACCAGGCCTGTTTTAAACAGGAAGGGTTTAGTGTATTATTAATAATATATAAGGGTTAAAATGGACCAGTGTTTATCGTTTTTTTTTTTACAATTTAAAGCTGTCTTGTTTTAATTTAATGTTTTCAAAAGATATTTTACTTGCTTTTTAATTGCATTTTACATCGGAAACACATGTTGTGTTTCATGTTGTAATTGATGATTTTTTTTATTAAACTAGATATTAAACCATTGGTGCCACATGTTGCAACATAATATGTAAATTTTATAAAAAAACGCAAAACAATTATTTATAAGGGGATGCTGCTGGAGAGAATTAAAATTATAAAATCTTATTTATAATCTATAGGAAATAAATATTATGTATAATCTGTAAGGCTTTTGACACTGATTTCTGTGACCTTAAAACTGTCATCGTACATGTAAAAAAATTATTTGATTTTATATCATTTTCGATTAATAACAAATGTGCTGCACTTGGAAAATTGGCACGTGCCAGTAACTCCAAAAAGAATACTTTTTTTTTGTCAAAGCCAGGCATCGTCACAAACATTTCCAAGATCGATGTTTTGAGAATATCTGCTGTAAATGAATTTGTTTTCAACAAGCTGATTATTCAGTTCTTATCGACCTCGTACACAATAATATTAACTACCATTAAAATCATCTTTCAAACAACAAAGTAGTTGGAAATAATAGGCTTCTCATATTTTGACTTCGTTTAAGTTTTTGTACAAGATCATGGAATAAATTTCCTGTTTAGGGTTTCGTACACAAAAGGTGAGCAGGAACCCTATTGTTTTCGCTACGGAGTCCGTTCGCCTAGCTGTCTGTCACAGGTTGTTTTTTTTCAAAAACGCTTGAACGCTTGAAAAAAATGCCGAAACAAAAAATCGCCAAAGTGAAAAAAGCGCTTAAATGAAAAATATCAACATAAATAAAATAAGTCGGTAAATGCAAAAACAAAATCACAAAGAGTTAAAAAGATCGCCAAAAAACTAAAAAAAATCGCCAAAAACCAAAAAATCGCAAAAATAAAAAAATCGCTCATACTTAAAATATTTTTCGTAAACAGACAAAAAATAAATCGACAAAACAAAAAAAAAATCCAGATCTCAAAAAGTGTCAATACAAAAAAAATTGCCAAAAACAGAAACAAGTCGCTAAAACGAAAAAAGCGCTTAAATGAAAAAAATCACCGTAAATAAAATAAATCGCTTAGATGCAAAAACAACAAAAGTAAAAAGATAGCTGAAAACTGAAAAAAAAATCTCCAAAAACCCAAAAAAAATCGACAAATATAAAAAAACGCCAAATCCGAAAAAATCGCTCAAATTAAATATATGTATGGCAAGAAATTAAAAAAATATCAAAACCGAATAAAATCGCCAAAACGAAATAAAACGCCCGAAAAACAAAAGAAGCGTCAATACTAAAAAAACAGCCAAAACCGAAAAAAATCGTCTTAAATCGAAAAAAAATCGCCAAAAAGAAACATTCGCCCTATGGAACCCCTCGTGTGCGAGGCAAAGTAGCACTTTAATGAATTTATTTATTAATTTGTAACAAAATGCAAAAAGTTCAAATTACGAGTATGACGTTACTTTTTCGTCACCTTGTACTTTGGAAGTTACTTCTTTCTGCTGAAAACTGAAGTAGTGTATGGTAAAATTCACATCTATGTGCTTTCTATTTATAGCGTCTTAAGTTAACTTTAGTTTTACATAGGAAAGGCATTTTAAATAAATATTTGTATTATGGTTTGGCTGTATTAACCTTTAAAATAAAATCTTAAGCTTCAATTTTACAGCTTAACTATAAAATTGACTTAACACATTTACTTTAAAGTATTGATAATATCTGCCCAAGCAATAGCAACAGAAACCTTTCACTTTTTTTCATTAACTTTCAGTTGTAAAATCAGCTTAAGCCATTCTATAAATTAAAAGTAAAATTTATTTTTAACACTTTGCCTAGATTTGTTTTAATACCATCTGATAAATATGTTTTTGCAATAAATAAAAAAATAATCAAAAAATAAAATTTATGTAAACCAAAACCCATTAGACATGTCATTAAATTCAAATTAGTTCAAACAACATTGATGAAATTAGGTTTGATATAATCAATCGCATAAAAAATACTTAAGCTTAAATAAAACGGCCTAGAAAAACTTCTTTTGAAGTCAAAACAACTAATTGATTACAATAAATTTTTATCAGCACTTACAGCTATAAAATAAATGGATTTTTCTATTGGATTTTTAAGCAAATTTATACACATAAAAAGTTGTAATTACAATCAATAAAAATTTTGTTTTTCATTAATAACAAGCATTGGAAGAAATATTTATTAAAGCAAAATAAAGGGCGTTTGTTTTATTTCGAAAATTTATTTATTTTTTGTGTCACTGTGCTCTCCAGTAGGTGGTCCGGTCCAGCTGTAAGATTATGCAGCTTAAGCAGTGAAATTTGTTTGATTGTCAATTTGTTTGACAGTTTTATGATCAAAAAACTATCACACAAGCATGTGTGCATGCGTTGCGGCTGCTTGGATTTCATATGAAACAAAAAAAAAAAATCATATACGAGTACAGACTGACATTCATTAGTTGGCTTTTGATGGGGCGTTAATGCATTTTCAAGCACTTATCGTTACGTTTAGGGATTTAATGAGTGGAAACGAGAGCATTCATATAAATGAGTGGCTTATTTTATTATCTGTTGTGTTTTATTTGGTATGTGACGGTTGGTTGGTGGTGGTGATTATGATATAAATTTTTTTTATTTATATAAAAAGGTGTGAGCATGCGTAACTGATTTTGTAACATTTATAATAAATTAGAGTTTATATTGGAGCTTAAATAAGAGTAAATAAGCCTTTCAGCTAAATTATGTTTGTTCCAAAAAAATACAAAGGGTCCGCCAAATAACTTTTTTTTTTTAAAACAGGCCGCAAAACATCGAGTGTAGCTTCGGCTGTGTGGCACGTAGCGCCGTGCTGTTGAAATCAAATGTTGCCAATATCCTCCTCTTCAATTTTTGTGAACAAAAATTCGTTCAACATGGCCCGATAACGATCGCTATTGACAGTAACGGCCACTCCTTGCTCATTGGCCCAATTATGCCTCTCGATCAAAAACCGCACCAAACAGTGACTCGTTTTGGGTGCGTCGGCTTTTGAATGTATGCGTGCGGGTGCGCCAAATGCGACAATTTTGCTTGTTCACATACCCACCAAGATCAAAATGAGCTTCATCTGAAAAGATGATTTTTTTTGGCAAAATCGGCATCTTCTGTAAGTCGATAGCAGGCAATATTTCCCAGCGTTGTTCAAGCGTATACACAACCATATTCGTTCAGCGGAAGGATAAAACTAATTATCTGTCAAATCAGACATGAGCTAAGTGTTACCATTCAGGAAATAAGCACTAGTTGAAAAAAAACGTTAGATGGCGGACCCTATATATAAATAGGTTAATAAATAAATACACTATGCAACAAATGTAGACTTTTTGAAAAACACACTTACTAGACAGTAAAGGTTCGATGGTAGTAAAATCCTATACTCAATTTTTTTCTTAGCCTCCAAAGATTTAAAAATTAGTGCGCCCTCAAAAAATTTTGTCATAAGTTTTTGGGGAACAGTTTATTCAGACTTGGAGATACTCGTAGCTCTAAATTATATATGGCAACAATGTAGCTAAGAGTCTGCCAAAAAAATCTTGTCACTTAAAGCCAGACTTGTTTTTATGGATGACTCTCAAAGCGAGAGCGCAGCAATCTCGCTATGGTCGTATCGGGTAGCGACACTTGATTCGTGACTGAAAGCAAAGCTGTCATTACAGCTGCCAAATTACAATTAATTTGGTCAAAACCGCCGAATTTCACCAAAATCGACCACGCCCATTCTCCATGAAACCTATTTATTCTAGAAAGTATATGTAACAAAGTTTTAAGATTACTGCTTGGATAGAAAAGCTTTTATGCGAAAAATAACTATTAGGATTGCATGAGCGGTGGGTCGAGGGCGGTAATTGATTGTTCTTGATAAAACTCCATTTTTTGCTTTATGAAGCCAAAGAACCTATCATTAAGTGCCAATATTATATTTTTTTATGAAAAAGCTCAACTTGTACAGTTGCTTCATAAATAACTTTATTTTTGTTTTATACTAAGGCCAATTTATAATCCAATGCAAATATTTCAGACTATATTGAGCTGCTCAAAGTCACCAGTTTCTTTAAAATCTCTACAGCGCACTGTAAGAAATTTTTCACTTTTTTGGCCAAAACAAAATTAACTTATTACTGAAAAATCGAATTACGACTGAGTGTAGTACAGGTTATCATAATAAAAATTTATAGTTTTTAAAAATTAAAAATATTTTTGAAGGTGCGTGTATTACTAATACGAGTCACGTGTGAGGACGTGAGCGTGAGTGATAAAATTTTTTATTCGTGAGATTAAGTGATAAGAACTTTAAGGATGTTGAGAGGGAGGCATTCGATGTTTGATTCCAAAAATTCTTTTCAATCGATCCTGCCGTTCGGCTGTAATTAATTATGGCCCCGAAATGGGGAAAATTTCCTAATAGTGAAGTTTTAAAAAAAACACAGAAATAACATACCTTTAAGATAATTTTTTACAAAATAGAAAAATTAATAACATTTTGGTCCACTTAATTAAAAATGTTTGAAAGGCTGCTACAAGTTTTCGTCACTTTTTAGGCAACCATAAAATTGTACATGACTTTTTCTTGTAAAACGCCTTAAAATTAGCTTGAAACTTTTTTATTATACCTTCTTAAAATTAGTTATATTATTATTCACACTTTACTGGTCTTTCTATCATGTATTTTTATTTTTCTTAAATTTTTTTTTACGATAGATTGTAATTTACATATTTAAGTATTTTTCGAAAGCAACATGTTACTTTTTTATAATAGTGGTAGAACAATCTTAATTTTAAAAGTGTGAAATCGACAATTAATTTCAACATTTATTATTATTAAAGCATAACTAAAAAAAAATAAGAAAACTAATAATAATAAAAAAAAAAATCCGGAAAAAACTTGAACCAGCGGAGATTTATGTAATAAAAAGTTCAATGACTTATTGAAAAAAAGTTTACATGACAACTTGTATTTTTTATTATTTTTTTTTTTTGGTTCTTCCTTCATTTCTAGTTGAACAAATTTTACAAGAAAACAACTCGAGTAAACATGGCTTAGACGCACATATATTTAACACACATACTTATGTGTGTATGTACAATCTTAACACACTCATTTACTTTAACTCTGCTAAGAGGAATCGAACACCATCGGATGTGCGATGTTAGTTGGAAACGTATAGAGAAAAAAATTGTTATTGAAAGACTAGAACGAAACGCAATTTTCGCACCATGGTTTTGGGTGTAACATTAATTAGCCAAACAGCCGGGCATACAAGAATATTGCAAGAGATCCAACGAACACTAATAATAAAAGCAACAACAACAACAATTACCACAAGACAGCAAAATTATTTGTATAGACAGGGTTAAATAAACTTTCATGTCGGTGTGAAGCTCCTTTATAGAAGACTAGACTAGTTTGGTGGTCATTATAATCTATAGTTAGAGCGTTAAGCAAAGCAACGAATGTTATATCGGTATGTATGTTAATACACTAAGAAAAAACATTAGTTAAAGAACAAAGTCTCTATGTGAGGGTCGATTTTTTTTCACTACAATTAAGAGAAAAACATTATTTTCTAGCAGTGCATCGGAAATACAAGCAACCACATACAATACAATTAAAATAAAAAACTTGCGAAATAATATATAAAGATTTTGTATATAAAATTGATCACGTGCGACATCTTAAGTGTAAAAGAACCAAAAAAATATATAAAAATATACATATTAAAATGTAAAAAAAACTGCAAAAAAATAAAAAGATTTGCAAATGATGGAAAGAAAAATTAAAGCATAAGTTAGATGTTATTATGTTAAAATTAATACGTTTAATAGGTCTTTTAATTTAAAATATTTTACTAAGCTTTTTTAACAGAGCACAGAAACACTATATACATACATACATATATATCATGACGGAAAAGGTCACGTGCGACATATCACGTGTGACTCTAATTAAAATTTAATTTCAAATCATATGAAACTTTTTTTTTAGATAAGACCACATTAAAATATTGCTTCAGTTCTCCAAATCAGCGTTTTAGTTGTTGGTCACAAAACCAACTTCTGTTTTTGTTACATGCGAATGCTTTCGTTTATTTTAATTGTCTTGGTAAAGAAATAGAGCTAATTTAAAGCTTAAAACGCTTGTTGTCAAAATAAAAGACCGCTTTATTTTAAATGTGCAAACATCATGGTGGAGTGCTATGTCACGTGCGACATGTTATGTGCGACTGTAATTAAAATTGATTTAAAAGTATCAAAATCTTTTTGGGTAAAATCATATTAAAATATTGGTTTAGGTTTCCCTAAAATCACAATTTTACTCTTTTGCTGCAAAAATAATTGGTGTTTTTGTTACATACGAATGCCTTGGTTCTATGAAATTATCATGGCAACGACATAGTGCTTTAAGTTGCGTTTATTGACAAAATAAAAATCCGTTTTATTTAAAATGTGCAAATATCATGATGGAGTGGAATGTCACGTGCGACATGTAGCGTGTGATTTTGATTACAATTTAATTTCAAAAATATGAAAATCTTTTTGGGTAAAATCATATTAAAAATTGTCTTGATAACGACTTAGAGCTCATTTAAAGCTTTAAGTTACGCATGTTGTTAAAATAAAAATGGGTTTTTCTTCAAATATGCAAACACATGATGCCCATGATTGAAAAAATGTCACGTGCGACTTGTAACATGCAACATTTAACACTTTTCTTTTTTCGAGTGTTAGAGAGTAGTCTTTTGCAAATATTTCAGCTACATTCTCTCTATGCTTAATGCGTATTCAACAAATTATTTATGTTTATTTACGCGTCTGAGTCTTTCTTTTCGCTTTAATACTTAATGTTGGTCCACACTTTTTTTTATTTTTTGTTTCTGCTCTAAGTTTTTGATCTACATCTGATGTATAACAAAACAACATACCTATTCA
The DNA here is from genome assembly GCA_936439885.1 of Nowickia ferox. NCBI lineage: Eukaryota > Metazoa > Arthropoda > Insecta > Diptera > Tachinidae > Nowickia > Nowickia ferox. The sequence goes on along the minus strand of OW387027.1, from coordinate 7,054,659 downwards.
CATGTTTTAGTATAATGACTACCTGTGGTGTTGTTTGCATCTTTTAGCAATAAAGTCTCAAGCCTTAGCAGCAGCTTAGCTCTAGCTTTTTCTTAAGAATTTTCTTGCACAGGAATATTATAAAATATGAAGAATTGATGCCTTAGCCATAGTTGATCGTGTTGTGATACTTCTCTAGCTGAGTCTCTATTATGAGTGTGGTGGCAATATTAAATTTAAAGCATTTATTTTCATATGAGCTTCTATTAACATACACGAGAATTTCAAGGAGCGCATTTTTATTGCTTTTATTTTTAACTTATAAGCAAAAAATAAATTTTATGGCAAGAAAAACTTCCTTAATAAAAAAAAACCGTATATAAAATGACAGTTCATAAATCATAATTTGGACATGCCTTGATTATTGAGTTTATTAATATCAGCTTAAGCTTATATGTGTAAGTAAATTTTAAGGTATGTGTAATTTTCTTAATAAGTTTTTCCATCTTAAATATGAAAAAATAAAATTCCATCATCAATTAATATGCAAGTTGGCAGGAGAGTAATAAAGCATGATTATAATTAATTTATGTGCAATGAAAACATTCGTTACTTTGTTAAAGTCTAACAGGAGAGAAATTAATTTTTTCCAAGTGATTTTATTTAAAAACTTACGCCAAATTTTATCCCTAAGTACAAGCGTTTCTAAATAAAAAGGTTTTGAAAATAAGTGTTATATCATTTTATATATAGGAGAGACTTTGTATGATGTGCGCTTGAGTTAAAAAGTCAAAGGGTATTAAGAGTAAAAAAAAGACTGTGTGAGAAGCAATGCGATGGCAAGCAGTTTAATATTTTACTTTGCAAAATCTCATCTGTTAATGTCACGTGCGATATTGAGTACCAAAATTTGTTATCAGTCCGTCGAAAGTATATGCAACCACAGGTATTTAATACAATTAAATTTAAAAAAACTTTTTGAGAAAATATACAGATTTTTGTACACAAAATTATTGGTCACGTGCGACATTGCAAGTGTAAAATTAAAAAAAATATATATAAAAATATTATAACATGCTTTTAAGCTTTTCAAATTTAGATGTGGAAAAACTGCAAAAATAGTCAGGGCAACAATATTTTCCCGCTTAAACAAAACAAGGTACATTTCATATTCATTAGAAATAATATTCAGAGATCACAAAGATTGGGCTTTTGAAGTAGAAAAGGTCACACTTTTGCGCTTGCGGTCTTAAAAGGCCAATCGCGGATTTATTTAAAGAGAATCAATTAAAAAAGTGTTTTGTATAACATCTTCTTCGAAATAAATAAGTCCGAATTTTTCTAAACTCTATCAACTATGCTGCCCTTATATTTTCCAAAAAAGCGTGCATGAGCATGCGAAATAGGGTTGCATAATCTTTATAAAAAAAATCATGTCATCTTTCCAGCACGATTTAAAAATGAGTTCCAAAAAAATGCATTTTCTAAAAGAAATTAATGAAGTGCATAATGTCACTTAAAAGAACTTACATACAAATGAACACCCATTAAAAATATTCCAACCCAAAGGAATAAAATTAAAACAGCAATAAAAAGCATCAGTCTTTTTCTTCAAAGAAACCTAAAACAAAAAAAATAAAAGCAAATAAACCAGCCAAAAAAGAAAAACATGCAGCAGGGCCGACGAAGTGCTTTGAAACAAGAAACACATGTCACAGATTTGTTTCACTTTCGGAAGCTGTGTTTCAGCAAATTTGTTGTGTGTGTTGTTAAGCAGCAACATAATAAATGACAATGTTATTACCCCTTCTTCAGCTTTGTTGCTGCCTTAGGTTTTATGTACTTTTCACTGGGTGGCAGAATTATGCAAAAATGTGTGGCGTTTTTTTTTGCATATACTCGTATACAGTATTTAAATTTTAAGTAGAAGCAAAAATAAAAAAGCAGAACTGAAATCCCATAAAATAATGATGTATTTTCTTTCACTTTAGCATTTTTTAACTGCTCGAAGGCTGCTGAAAAAAAACCAGTCGAACAAATTATTTGACAGCTTCGTTTTGTTTTATTAACATTTAACATTTAAGACAAGAAATGAGTGAGCGTTAAGACGTTTTGCGAAATACATAAGAGCAGCAGCGGATAATTATAATCGCATCAAAAGCTTAAAACGGTAAAATTTAAGAGCTACATGTGGCAGGACGATGTTATAAGTTTAAATAACTTTAGGGCCGCAGATGTTAGCGTTGGCTGAGTAGAGGACAATGTGTGATTGCTTGCTGATAGATATTTATCAAATACCTTGGGCAAATATATGATCCTTTAGCTTACATAATTATGAACTCTTTAATGATCTAATGGAATAACCAGAAATAAAATATACGTATGTACATATATTTCGAGGTATATTCCGACTTTAACATTACAGGTAATTTTTGGGATTCCGTACGTCAAAGGTGAAAAAGAGCCCTAATGTTTTCGCCACAATCAATCCGTCCGTCCATCAACCCATCTCTAAGTCCGTCTGTCTGTTCCCCTGTTTCCTCGAGAACCGCAACAGCTACGGACCTTAAATTTTCGCTGTTGATATATTGCCTCTTGTCTTTGCTGATATATTGCCATCTTCAGTCTTTAAACTTTGGCCGCTACAATAAAAAATGTATGAGAGTTAAATATAAAAGAGTGTTCTAAAGCAAGCAACGATCATGTTAAAATCCAATAACACTGAAAGTAAAAAAAATTAAAATTAATGTACTTTTGCCTATGTAATTTTTAAAATTTGCTCTATCTATGGAAACCGTAAGAAGCAAACTTAAAAACGCTAAAACTAAAAAAATACCAAAATTAAAAAAATGCCGAAACGAAAAATCGCCAAAATTAAAACAACACTTGAATGAAAAATATTACAAAAAAATCGCTAAGAAGCAAAAAAAAAATCATAAGTAAAAAGATAGCTAAAAAACTAAAAAAAAATTGCGAAAGGCCTAGGAAAATCGCCAAAACGAAAAAAACGCCAAAATCGCAGAAAATAAAAAACAACTTAAGAAATTGTCAAAAACTAAATAAAATTGCCAAAAAGAAAATAGAGACAAAACTTAAAAAATTGCTTAAAATAAAAAACAACTGAGAATATCGCCAAAAGCCGAAATAATCGCCAAAACGAAAAAAACGCCTACAAATAAAAAATCGCTACAAGTAAAAACTAATCGAAAAATGATCCAAAATCCGAAAAAAATTAGGAAAAGAAAAAAAAATTTTAAATGTCTAAATGATGTACGATGTAGACTAAACCCCCTTATAAAGCCTTAATAATTTTTATAAATAAGGCTGTTAATAAATAAATGTAATGATAATAGTAAATAAATATTAATTATAGCGCCCGTTTTATATAGCGCTCTTTAAAGTCGTTGTTTCCTTTTCTTGCAACAACCTGTCACTTTGTTATCGTTTAATAATTTTTTGAACATTTGCAACGATATATTGATTAATTATTATTTTATGGTCATTTATTATAATTATTTTTGTAACATCTCTTGAATTTTTCTTTTGTCTTATTCAAAAAAAAAAAAAAAAGTTGGTCACATAAATATTAAACACAAGTTATGACTTTTTTTCTCCAAAATAAACCACACGATTATTGTAATTAATAAATATTTATGTGGGTAGAGATTTTTCAGTTTTAAATGTGACCAGTTGAGTAGAAAAAAAATTTAGTTTACATTTAAATACCTGGGTATTGTTTTAAAAGAAACTTAAAGGGAAAAAAGAAAGGATTTAGTAACAAACGAAAAAAAATAAATAAAAGAAAAGCAGCTTATTGTTTAAGACAAAACTGCAATAATGATTCAAAGTCATATTTTATGTAAGTCTTAAAGCAGCCAAATTGTAAGAAAGTTAAAGAGATTTAAGAGGCTTGAAATTTAATCAATTTTGACAAAAACCCCGTTTATTATAAACTTTAAATTTACCAGTGGTGCAATAAGAATATTTTCATAATTAATCTTTAAATTAAAAAAAAAAATAATTCGCCTTCTTTTTGGTGGCGAAAGTCCGGTTCGCATTATTTGCATTCATTCTTTAAAATTTTTAAAGTTAGACTTCATTTTCTTGCCATTAATTTTAAAATCTATTTTTTTTTGGGAATTATTAAATTCTCTAGTCTTTTAACAAACTGCATATTAATTTTATAATTTATTTCCCTAAAATATCTCTTAAGCGTTTACCAGGTTTTTTTTAATAAATATTAATACACATTTTTATGACTCAACTATATTTTACGACCGGCCAGCATAATTAAAGTAATAATTATTTTATTACCTCCTCCTTCAAAGCTATAAACATTAAACAAATATTTCCTGCTTTTTTTTTTTGTAGCAATAATTGAATTGAACATACTTTTGCCTAAATCAGCGCGCACGTCTTGTTTTAGATTTAATGGCTAAATTCCTTTTTACTGTTATTATTACTGTTAAATAATTTTTTATTGCCCCGACTCATACTAACGCTAACAGCTTAATACAGTTATAAAACACATTTACAAAGGCATACGAGTATTTGAAAATTAAATTCTGCATACTGAATATTAATTTAGATTTTAAGGCATTTCATTTATTTTGTGAAAAAGAATATTTCCTAGAAACTCTTTCTAAGAACAAGGGTTCGTTAGTTTGTATCTGCTTGTAGTGAATCGGTTGTGTGGCAGCAGGGATTGTGTTGATGCTACACTTGTTATCTAAATCGTAAGATTTTAAAAAAAAAAAAAAAAAATTAATCCATAAAAATTTTTTTTTTTTATTATATAAGAAATATTTTTTTTTAAAGAAACTATTTAACACCGTGATGCTCGTAAGAAATTTTATTTCATTTAATAAAAAAAAGTATCGTTGCTGCAGCACACAGGAAGTTGCATGTGAAATCAGCCAAGAGAAACAAAAAATTTACTTTTAACAACTAAGTAAATTTACATCTTTAAATGAAAAACGCTAAAAAATATTAAAATTAAAAAATCCGCAAACGAAAAATCGCCAAAATAAAAAAGCGCTTGAATAAAAAAATTACCAAAAATAAAATTTATCGCGAAAATGCAAACAAAAATCCCCAAATGTAAAAAGGCCAAGAAAAACTTTAAAAAATCCCCAAAATCTAAAAAACTGCCGATGCGAAAGAAACCGCTAAAATTCAAACGAAAAACACTAAAAGTAAAAAAAACAAGAAAATCGCCAAACACCGAAAAAAATTGCCAAAACGAAAAAATGAGCTTAAACTAAAAAAAAACGTCAAAAACCGATAAAAAAAAAATTCCAAAAAGAAAGAAAAAGCGCTAAAACCAAAAAAAAAAAACGCCAAAAACCGAAAAAAACGTTTATTGGATACTTAACATTTTTAAAAAATGTCTACTTCAGGTGAGATAATCAATTAAAAAGGGTAAAAGTTTGTATAAGTATTACATATGTAGTGTCCGTGCGGAACCTTTAGTGTGCGATTGAAAGTCCCACTTAATTTAATTTATTATATATTTTTGTAATTTCATTTTTAGTTTAGGTTGCGTTAAGTAAGGCTGACAGTTAGAATTTTTCTTTTTCAAATAAGTTTATTTCATGTTGATTTTATACTCCAGTACTGTTAAATTAAAATGAAAAATAATGTTGAATCAAAGTTATTTAAAGTTGAAACAACGTGAATTTGATATTGAAATAACACGAAGAACCATGTTGAATCAATTTTATTTCAAATTGAATTAAAATGAATTTAGTTTAATGGAGTAATTTTATTTTATTATTTACTCAACTTTTATTACGTGATTGCGTATATTGGCCTGATGTCAGGAAAATATACATGTGTTTTATGTAGGCTTCTCGGATAAAATTTGAACTCGAACTTATTGCGTGGTAGTCAACTACAGCAACATTTTAAAGTATTTAGATACACACTAGTAAATACCCTCATGGATTGAAATTTAATTCTAGATTATTTAATTGATGATTAAACATACAATTTATTTGAAATTATAATTTTTTTCGCTTAAATCACACACACAAAGTAGCTTTGGCTTGTCTGCAGAGACACTGAGAGTCTCTGGCAGAAATCGACCCTACGACCGCCTATAAAAACTAGTAGGGAGCCCACTAGCTAGCAGCAACAAGTTTTCGCTGCTAATGCGAAGTTATTCAGCTATTTACACTTCACGAACATAAAAACAAACAACAAGAACACTTCACACAACTGAGCACAGCAATTGTATTTTAGCTGTGAATAAAGCAAATAAACCCTTAAACAACATTTTATTTCTAATAAATTTAATATGAATTTGAATCAAAAGTTTTGCATGTTGATTTAACATTGGTATTTGTTTGTGTGTGTGTGTATACGTACAGATGCAGTGAATGATTTTTGGAGTGAGATTTTATTTTGTTCTAATTGATTTATTAAGGCTTTCGTCAACATCTCTGAAAACTCTCACTTAGAGGCCAGAATGACACCGATATACTTTGCAGTGTTGGACACTTTTATCTGCGTGTTGTTAAGTATAAAAGGATGAAAATCAGGTATCTTATATTTCCTCCAGAAGAGAACTAGCTCCATTTAGTTAAGGCCATGGACATTCTACAAACTCACTTTCTTAACACTTACCGAAATCTTTTCACTTTTCTTGAAGCAGTTGTAATACTAAAAATCTTTTTACAAATTTTTTCTAAAATCCAAATAATACTAAAGCATTGTTTGCTTTAAAAAACGTTTCTCTCTCAGACATGTTAAGAACTATTCAAAACAATAATACTCATACTTTACTTGAATTTCTCATAAATATTAAGCTTAATTTAATAACAGTCAAAATTTATTTTCTACTTAAAGTAAAATGATTCATATATTTGAAATGAAAATACATATTTGTAAAAAGAAATAATAAAACTTATAACAAAATTGAATAAAAAACATATTGTTATGCAACAATAACATTATAAAATCTTACGAGTACATAAAAAGTTTGATTTAAACATCACTAATCCTTTTTGTATTTATGTCAAATCATAATGAAATACGAGTATTAAGAATAACATTTAAAAAAAAAATGCAGTGTTTAGGGTGTTCACATTGAAAGCATGAAACAGAAATTCTCTAAAGACTTTTTTCTTTTCTTCTTAAAATGTTAATTTGTTACTCTCACTGTGGCTGAGATACGAGTACAACAATACGGGATTGGTAAAAGCATGCAACAACTTCAACAGTTTCGAAATGCGAGATAACAAAACTATTAATGTATTCATTCTTATTGATTTTCAAATTGCTTTTGTAACGCTTGCTTTTCCAATATACGAATATGTACGTAAGTCGTCTATTTAGAGTTCAAAGTCAAAATTGACAAGCCAAACACCAATGGAATCATGTTCTATTATTTATTAGCTCAGGGATTTCGTTACACTGTACTGTTGCTGCATGGGAAGAATGATTTAAAAGGCAGCTCAGCAATTAAGTATTTTGTAATGTACATTATGCTACTTACAACATGCAGACAATAATAAAACTCCCTTTTCCTAGGCCTTCGTTTTTTTATTGATTTGCTGCACAACTAACGCCTTTCAGTCATAAAAGCAATAAAAATAAGTTTCAAGTGTTTTTATGATTTCTTTTCACAGCATAAAGTCAAAGAAAACAACCATCTCCTGGGATGTGAATTTGAGCAACCGATTCTACTTGGCCAGCAGTTTATAAACATAAATTTAAAGCAAATACTTGCACACTCAGTTACTCATATATAAATACATACGAGTACACACGTATATGCAATCTGATCGTTAAATAACGCAATCAAATGTAATGAGTGTCTAATATTTTTTTAATGATTTTAAAACTTTTGTGACATTTTTATTACAAAAGAAAACTAGAAACTCCAACAACGCAACCAGACTTATCATATCCTAGACTCATAAATGTCAATCAGGATTTAGTAAAGTGCACTGGAATCTAAATAAAAAGAGAGATAAAGAAATATTTTTAAAACAAATTCAAAAAAAAAGGATACTACCGGCAAGTGTAAGAAAAAGCGAAACATGAATTTAATTTTACTGTGAAATTTATGGATATTTTGGCCGCAGCTTAAAAAAAATTTAAGTAAAATGAAATATTTTGTGTCAAGATTTTAAGAGGATATAATTTTAATGGAATACAAATAATAAAATTATTTAGAGAAATTTATTACGCAGCAGTAAATTAATTTTTGTCAGCTGTACTGGATCATATGGAATAGAAAAGGAAGACTAGTTTTGTGGTTTAATTTAATGAAGCTGGAGGTGATATTACCCAATCACCCTTTAACAACATAAAGCGCTATAAAATTCTACAAACGAATGTTTATATTCATGTAAAATCCTCATGTCTCTAGCGAAGTTTTTTAAGCGCTAAATTATATTAAAAATTTAATTTTTGTAAAATTTTGGTGTGCATTCCTGAGTTTAGTAGTTTTGTCAAGAGAATGACAATGAGTACTCCAAAAAAAATATACGAGTATGTCTCGAAACTACTAAAAATCTAATTTCTCTTTAATTAGTAACATGATTTATTAAACAAGACATTTAACTATTAAAAAAAAGTAACAACAACAATTCAGTTACTACTAAAGTAAATGTCATAGAAATCACTTCAAATCTCTTAACGAAAAATCAAAATACCACAGAAAATAAAAACAAATAATTAAGTACAAACCAAAATCAAGTCACATATTTGCCCGAGAAATCTAAATCTAAATGAAATAATTACCAAGAATTGCACGTGATTTCAAAACAAAAAACACTAAAACACGAAAGAAAAACAAAAAATAATAAATATATATTCTGACTAACGTACCTACCAGAAATAAAATTATTTATCACTGACAGACGACGCATCACACTCTTTAACCACATTCCTAAATTCCCAAGAAATTTTAATAAAACCAAAGACTATTAAGCACACAAAACACAAACAGGCCATATACGAGTGAGTACAAAAAGATAAAGTCATAAATAAAACACCAGCCTCAGCCAAACAGGAACAGTCCGATTGATATAAAAGATTAAAATTAAAATAAAAAGCAAATCCAAGGAGCATATCCTCATCAATGATGATCTGGACTTGATAGCATCTCTCGTACTCTCGCATATATAACATAAACAAAAAAAAACATTTAAAACAAATCCTCTGCAGTTGTTATAAGGAAGAAGAGGGATACAAACAGCAGTAGCCAACAGTAAAATTCTTGATAATGATTTTGAGGCAGTAACACCCGCTATAACAGGAAACGGCACAAACCACAAACATACAGCCGAACAGCAGCCGCAACTATAACAAGACTGACCAAAACTTTTAGCCCAAAAGTTGGAAACAAGATTGAGTAATAATTTCTGGTAGATTTATCAGATAAGCAAAAAAAAAAAAGAAGGAAAATAAGAAGAAATAGAAGACAAATAAATATAAATCCTTTTCTTTTAATAAGCAATAAAATTATTTTTTTACGCTTCACAAAATGAGACAATCAATTTAGGCAGTTTCGTATATAAAAAAAAAATTTATTAGATCTTTTTAAGCGACTTCAAAAGACTGGACGTTACCAATTCAAGTGTGCTACTTCATAATTCATAAAAATTATTTTTCTTTCACCTGAACGGGTTTAAATTTAATTTGCAAAAAAAAGGCAGTGCCACGCCCATTAAATATTTTTTTTAATGTTATTTAGTTTTAGTTATCCGATTGCTGCAAAACTTGGCACACGTCTAACACTCCTAATGTCACAATATCGATCTAAAACAAGTGGGAGCAGCCACGCCCTTAAACCTTTAAACGATTCTTGCGAAACTTGGCGCACATTCTGAGCTGTAGAGGTAACACAATTTTAAAAATTTTAAAAGTAGGCGGAGTAGAAGAAGGTTTAAACTCTCGTAATGATACAATATCGAGCTGAAAAGGCGCGCCCTTAAACGTTTAATAATAAAATTTACGTGGTTCTACTTAAACGATTCTTACAAAACTTGGCGAACTTTCGCAGCTATAGAGATAACACAATTCTTAAATCTTAAAAGTAGGCGGGGACACGCCTATTCAAGTCTGCTATTCCATTATATTAACTACTGCTTATCCAATTTCCACGAAAATTTAAAAACAGCTTGACTTCGCGTACTGACACAATATCGAGCTGGAAAAAAGTGGCAGGTGCCACGCCCATTGGAATTTAATTATTTATTTCACGTGCTTCAACTAAACGCTTCTTACGAAACTTGGTACACCCTATAAAGTTAAAAAGTGGCACAACCTTAAATTTTAAAAAGAGGGCGAGGTCACGCCCTTCAAACTTCAAAAATATATTATGTGCACTTCCACTTACCCAATTCCCAGAGATCTTGGCAAATGGTTTGCAATATTGATGTGACATTATCCATAGCCAGAAAAGTGGGCTCAGCCATGCCCCTGAAAAATTAAAATAGGCACTAAAAATGTATGTATATTTAAAATTAAAAAAACAAATTATTCAACCTCAAAAAAAGCTCTAAAAAGTTAAAAATAAGTGAGTTTGGGTACGAAAGACCCTGTGCTGCTTTATTTATTACACCTTTGCAATATAAATAATTTAGTTTCCTTTTCGTATTGAAGAAAAAGTCACGTACTTAATGGTGCTTCTCTAGAAGAATATGTGTATATATTTCCTGAATCGAGTGTTATCATTTACAAGACAACATTAAAAACCAACAGAAAAGGTGGCAAAGTAAATGCATAAAAACAGCACAAAATATTACCCGGGCACACACTTTTCAATGAATGGTCTCCATTTGATTATGTGTGACTTGTTTTTTTTTTGTCGAACTAACAAGCAGCACAATAAAAACGAAAACAAAAAAAAAGGAAAATAAAACTAATAAAATAAAATTTATTATGGTCTGATCTTTACAAAAATGTAAAGACATGTTTTTCCTTATATTTGCCTTCAAACCCCAAATAATAATGTAAGAAAAAAAAATGACTTAAAATATGAAATGCAAGATATGAATTGACCTGTCTTTCTACTTGTACTTGTACTTGAGCCTAAAAACAGAATTCTCACCATCTTAAGACAAATAAGTAAACACACACACACACACACTTCTGTTAAAAAAAGAACATAAAAAGTCTCCACACGTTTTACAACATTTCAATTTTCTTAAGAATTATTATATTGAGACACACACTTTTAACTACTCGTACAATAAGCCAACATCTACATATGGATGGATGTATGGCCTCTTACATACACGTCTTATGCATATAAAAAAACGTTCTACATCTTTCTGAAACATCTAATAAACATTAACATGTATCTTTGGTTTTATTTCTGTTTTTTTTTTAAGATAAGAACGTGTAAGAGATGTCCTAGTTATTTGTTTTGAGTTAAGAGATTGATACTTGGCCTCTTCAGTTAGTTGCTCAATTTTAGATGTATTTTTTATTTGGTCTTTTTTTTCATTATCTTTTAGTTTGTGGCTTATTTGTTTGCTTTGCAATTATTATGCGTAACACGTTAATATCTTGTTTAGTTGTAGTTATTTAAGCATATACAAGCATACATGTGTCTAGTGTACTTTTATACAGCAAAGGTAAATTCTTTAGAAGCGACTGGAATAGACTCCATGGGTGGTAAATCATGTTGTTGCAGAACAAACATAGTTGAGACATACCAAACTTATTAAGAAGATTATCATTTATTTGTAATATGATTTTTAAGGAAAATAAAGGAATAATATCCATTAACAATCAAGCGTTTTGTTACCACGTTATTGGAAGTTTAATGTAGTGTGATATGGAAACACCCCTTTGGACACCTTCTTATATAATATTATGAAACTTTCATATTGGTTTTAAAAAAATTTATTTATAGGCAACAGCAGCTAGTTTAAGATTTAAGATAGTTGAAGTGTTGGCAGCCCTCAAAAAAAATTCGGTCAATTAGATAATTATTTTTTTTTTTTGCTCATTTCTGCTGGCTAGTAAGAATTTTTTTTTTGTTTCAACTATAACTTTAATTTTAAATAAATTTTATGTTAAATAATAAATAAAATAAAATGACTACATTAAATTAGATTCGTGTTCTTTCAAATTGAAAGAACTTTGATTCAACATGGTTCTTTGTGTTATCTCAGTATCGAATTTCCTTTGTTCCAACTTGAAATAACTGTGATTGAACATGATTCTTCATTTTAATTTAACAGTACGGGAATGTTAAATCAAAATGGAAAATTTTTTTTTTTGAAGACAACTGTAAGTCATGTTGAAATAACTTGAAACACATATGAAGCAAAAGCATTGAAATTTTTGTGTGCATACATACATACATACATAGGCTGGTAAGCACGCTGCCTTTCTTGCATGGCGCAGTTGGGTAAAAAAGTGACCCTAACGGAAAAGACTTTGTAACTGCAAATATTTAATTTTGTGCTTTTTAAGGGATTGATGGATTAAAGTTTCATCCTTTTATCACACTTTTTCTTAAAATTAATATTTTACTTGTTTAGTAAAAATATATGGAAATTTATTATTGAGCGTTTGAGCAAGTTCCCGTAAACATTTCACTGTTGCTATTGCTGATTATCAGGCGACCAATGCTCAAAAATAATGTAGCACTACTAGAGCTTTTATGTTAAACTTTCTTAAAACAAACTATAAGTTTAACTAATATTATAGTTGAAACAAGCACTCAGCAATCAACATATTAGAATTTTCACAGCAATGTCACCTTTTTGTAGCGTGCGACACCAAACAAATATGTTTGTTTTTTATTTTTCAAGGAACACGAAACATTTTTTTTACATCTTTATATATTTGTGTAGGCCGTCATTAGCTCTACAGTAGAAAGAAAAATCGAGTCACTTTGTTCTGAAATACAAGCTTAATTGATTGTTGTCGCACGTGAACTTTCTTGTGGAAATGTTTTTAAGTACTTCTTTTGCTTACTTTTCCACTACCGAATTGTAGTTGTAATAAGTCTGCAATTGAAAGCAAACGCAAAAAACTACAACAGCTATACATTGTATTCGCGGGAATAAAGTGTCGACAAACAAGTATTTTTGGCCGTTTGCTGTCAAGTTAATAATTTGTGATTATTTGGGAAATAAAGGTTAAAATTTTTGTTAAACTTTTTTCAAAATTAGCTGGTCCTTAGAAATATATTTAAATAAAATTGTTTGGGAAAGTTTCTGTGCGCTTAGCCCCTTTAACGGTTTTAAGAGCTCAAAGTGTTCGCCAAGTTTCGTGGGAATTGAATAAGTAGAAAAACATATAATAAAATGCTAAGCTATAATGGGTTCTTCTAATTCAGGATTGTGTCAATTGCAAAGTTCAGGGACTTTGTCAAACTTTATAAGCGTCGGGTAAGTACAAACGCGCAAAATATCATACCAAAATCCAGATTTTCATTACGAAAGCCCAAAGCGTGTGTAAAAGTACATAAAATCAAAGGAAAAAAATTGATGGGAGTGATTCAGGCCACTTTCTTGATGGCGCCAAATGAAAGCTTTACCCTTTCAGAAAAAACAATAATTTTTTAAATCGGTTTCAAACAGGCAGAGTTCAGTAGTAAAACCCACACAAAAAATACTTACGAATTGAGATTCACCTTCTCTTTTGAAGTCTGTTAAAAAGAAGTTCTTATTCCTTGACAAAAGCAAAGCACATATTGAGTTCTTTTAGAAATTTACTTCTGGCTCCATGTCAAATTCTTTATGTCTTCTTTACAACATTCCTTATTTGTTACATTTCTTGAATATTAATAAATCCCTGCAACATTTTTAAACTCTCTACATTTATATGGGTATGGTAAACCATTAACTTATGCTTTTGTCAACATTTTTATTTTTTCAGAAAATTTCATTGCTTTTAACATGTAAATGTCAGTTATTGTTAATGTTAACCTTGATAAATATTTACATGTTGAAATGAAATAAAGTATTTAAAGGACAAAAAGAAAACCCGATGAAGCAAATGGCATAACGACACGTACTCGAAGTCTTAGAAAAAAATAAAATACAAAAGTTGCAATTGCTGCCCCTATAAAATGAAGACACCAGTGAAATAAACAGACAAGTTTAAAGGAATTGAATGTAACAATTACAACTAAAGGAACTAAAAGCAAATTCTAAGAATTGCTTCAAGGTAAATAGAACTTATCACCAACAGTTTTATTTAAAAGGAAAACAAAAATGTGTGAAAATATAATACACCTGCTTTTAGCATAAATTTACTAGATATTAAAGTTATACCACAATTGTCTTTAATGATAAGTGAAAAAAAAGCCTTTTTGATATAATAACATAATAACACTATGACGAATTATCGCTTTTATCTCTTTAAGTCAGCTGTCAATCCTATTAGAAAAGTATGACCAAATTTTGACAGACATGTGACAAAAATTAAAATTAAAAACTACCCTGAAAAAAATTCGTTGCTATTTTATTTAGATTAATTAAAAAATATATGGTTACGCTCCCTTGATCCTGTGACTTAATATTTTCATTAATTATATTATTTATACTCTCTCTGGCTGTAAGACTTTTGTCTAAACTCTTTTTTAATAATTGCTGAATTTTCATTTTATCTATTGTAATATTTTCCCAGAATTCTTGTTTTTATAGTTTTGGTTTGAAAACTCTTTTTTTTTTGCTTATCATTCTCTAGCTGTCCATTATCCATCATTAGGGAAATTTGAAATATATGTTTATATGTTTGCTTGGGCTCGTTTCTGTTACTTCCCAATTGTTTAAGTAATTCATCAAAAGAGCGATTATAACCACTTGTCAAAATTTGTGACAAGTTGTTATCGCTGGCATGGGATCTTATATTGAAGATTCAATTTTTTTATAAACAATAGTTTGCCATTAATATAAAAAAAGTGTGTTAAGCCTTTTATTGTTTAAATTAAAAAATGAAGAAAAATAATTTCAATTTTTCCTTGGTCAAGCAAATGAAAACAATATAGTGAGATTAAAAATTCAACACATATTCGAAAAAAACTTTTGTAATCGAATAAATTTATTATATTATTATGAAAAATATTAAACAAATATTCCTATACGTATAAATATTTGTTGGAATAGACAAATGTTTATTAAAAAGAAACATTATTCGTAACGTATATTATCTAATTTTGGACATAAATTTTTTTATTCGAAAAATTTATTCGATTAATCAATTAAATTTATTTGAACAACGTAAAAGTATATTTCTTGTTTTTAAAAGTACACGTTAAGTCGAATATATATAACATTTAATTATTCAAAAAAAATTAACAACAATTCGAATAAGGAACATTGCTCGCCAAAAGAAATAAAGGAGAAAAAAAATCAAGTTTAGCTTGAAATTTTTATTCATAAAAATCTAAAAGAAAAATCGCTGTATATGATTCTTTTAGCATTTGCGTGTTTTATTCGGAAAATTTATTCGATTAAGCGATTATATTTATTCGAATAATTGAATATTATGTATATTATTCAAATAGAACAAGTTGTATGGAATATATATATTATTTTATTATTCAAAGAAATTAATGCATTTTTCGAATAAAGAATAATTTTCGGAATAAGGAATTAGAGTAGAAAAAGAATCAAGTTTCACTCAGATTTTTTTTAACACAAAGCTAAAGATATCTTCATTATTTCGCTGTGTACGATTTTTGAGGCGTTATTAAAAAATTTATTCGAATACTCGATTTAATTTTATTTGGAATAGAAAATCGCTGTACACTCGTATATAATATTTTAAGCGTACTTATTTTGTTGTTGAAAAAGTTTATTCGAATAAACGATTAAATTTTATTTGGCATAGAGTAGGTCTCAAAAAGGAAAAGTGAAGTTTTACTTGAATATTTTGTCAATAAAAAGCTAAAGCAATTTTCTTTTTTTATGAATTTTTAAAGAGTATGATATAATTTTTTCGGAGTACACATTTTTTATTCGAAAATCGAGTAAAATTATTGGAATAACTTAATATTAATAAATTTTTTGAAGTAGACCAGTATGAATCTAATAAAAATATTACTTGATTATTAAAAAAAAAATTATACAT
The DNA here is from genome assembly GCA_936439885.1 of Nowickia ferox. NCBI lineage: Eukaryota > Metazoa > Arthropoda > Insecta > Diptera > Tachinidae > Nowickia > Nowickia ferox. Next base: position 7,038,627 of record OW387027.1, on the reverse strand, counting down.
TTATTCGAATTAGGAACATATTTTCCAATAGAGAACTAATATAATAACAAACATCAAGATTTTCTTGAAATTTTTGTAAATAAAAAGCTAAAGCAATATTCGTTATTTTTAAATCTTTTTTATTCGAAAAATTTATTGAAATAAACATTTAATTTTTATTCGAATAACTTTCTTCGTTTTTTTAACAGAACTATTTTTCAAGGTGATAGTCCTACTTATGCAATGTTCTTTGATAGATCTAAGGAACTTTATTATGGGAGCAGGATCTAGAGAGTAGAGTTTGTGGTTATTGTATTCACTTCATTTAACATTAAAGGAAATGCCACTGTGTGTAGGTCATTGCATACATGAGTACTATGGCTAAATAAGGAATAATTTTTTGTCGTACTCAAGGTACTCAAACGAAAGCTACTGTCGAATAGTTTTCAAAAAAGTGAAGGCCCCGATATTTGTCCCTATAATGATATTTGTCCCTATCTGCACAGAATATGCCTATCAATGTATAGGATATGCAGCGGAGAGCGCAAAAATTATATTTATTTGATCCAGTGGTTTTGTTTTACAAATGCAAACCTGGAAAGCTAATTTGGCTTGTCTACAGAAACACCCAGAGTTTCCGGCATAAGACTCTGTACTAATTGACTGCACTCTTGCTAGCAGACAGTTGCCATGTCAAAAAAAATTTAAACTTTAAGAAAATATTAGAAATTTGAGTCATGTTTTTTCTTTTGTTAAACTGAAACATAAAAAATTAGTTTAGGTTTATATAATTAAAATTTGCTAAAATAAAAACATTACATATTAATTTTTAATTTAAAAAAATGTATGTAATTATTTATACAAATATTTTCACCATTCGCATAGAAAAATTATTCGAATAATGTAATATGAAATACAAGCAAAAAGCGAATACTAATAAAAAGCTAAGGTAACATAAAGTTACTCTCTCTGTATCCGAATAATGTTTTATTCAAAAAATTTATCCGATTAATCGATTAAATTCATTCGAATAATTTTTTATAAAAATATGTATTTTTTAAGGTACAAAAACTGCGTTCAGATTTGTACTGTTATATTGAAAAATGCCTTTTATTTTTTTACCAGCTTCAGAGGCACTCCTTCGAAATCCAAATATTTTTGTTTAAATTGCTTTTAGCGAAAAGCAGCCAAAAAATTATATAACTTTCCATTGATCATAATTTTGATAATGCTTTTGATTAAATACTACAAAAAACAACGTTTTTCATTACCATTAGAAAGTTTACTTTGTTTGTCACGTGCGACAGCAAGCTTGTATTTCTTAAAATTTTACCTGCTGCTGACAGCTTACACAAATATAGATATAAAGAAGTTAAAAAATAGTTTTGTTTTCTGTGACAAAACAAGCATATGTGTTTGATGTTGCACGCTACAAAAAGTTGACATTCCTGTGAAAATGTTTGTATGTCTAGAGAATCTAGAGAATAATTTATATTAACAGCAAATCCATGAGCCATAATTTTGTTAAATAAATTAAAAGTGCTCGTGATAGTATTTTAAATATTTTCTAGCAGCTGTTTGGTTTATAATAAATTTTATAAAAATTTCCCTTAATATCCATAAATAAAATCCAAAATATTTATTTATATACAAATTTTATTTTATTCCCTCATTTAACTATTAACTTCTTGCCAAATGTAAAACTAAAAGAATACATTTTTTATGACCGATAACTGTTTCTGGTATTGGCTGGCAAGCAGAAGAAAAAACTATTTTTATTACCCAAGATTTTAAACGTTACAGTTTATAGATCATGAAAGACCTAGTTTTGTGTATTTCTAAACTAATTTTCTCACTTAATGCCAGACAGTGGAAACTTAAGATTTGTTTTTTTTTATTTTTGTTTTTGCAATTTTATAATTTTTCTTGTCTTTTGCTAATACGAATTGTGCAACATTGGTAAATGTGAAAATATTGGCAGACAGAAATTGGAATGTAACTTAAATAGGAATCTTAGCAGAGAATAGAAAAGAGAATAGGCCAAAACGACTTGAGAAGCACTTTATACAAAACAGTAAAACAGTATATAAATTTTAATTTTATTGCAAACAATTGTTTTTAATATTCAAAGGACATTTAAAGCTAGAGCGATATTGTTTTACATATAAATATTTGTTTTTTAAGGTCCTTGACCTTTCAAAGTGTTTTGTAAATAATTTCACACCTTTCAATGTTATACCTTTAAGGCTGGAACTCACTATCCTGCACAGTCGCAGGACTTGTTATTGTCTCTTGAAAATTTTCATAATTTCCAATATACCAGGGTTGTATTTTCTCAAAAGTCGCACGACTGTGGATCATAGTGAATCACGACCTTTTCCACTTACTTGAGAAGCTTCTGTAGGGCACAAATATCTCAGATTATTATGCAACTTTAGCTTATAAAATCATAAATATTCTTTAGTTTTATTTCTGTGCATCTATTTTGGGCTCAACAATACGAAACAGTAAAAAATTCGTGGCAATAAAAAGTTTAATAGTTCTTGTACCAAACAACAACAACATCAAGTAGGAAAAAAATAAACCTAATTTTCTTACAAACATCCACAAATAAAATAAAGGTTAGACAGCTAGACACGATCATCTCTCTCTATGCCCTGGATGGCAAGCAAAAAATCGCTAATTTTATTGCTAACTAGAATCTTGGCTAAACTTATGAAGAAATACCGTATTAAACACACAAAAAATGGAGAATAAAATGTGTATGGAAATGGAAATGGAAGGTGGTAAAATTAATGCTGTTGTTAAAGGGGTTTACACCCACCGATTATGTAGTTTAGATACATTTGATTTTTGTGTTCTTCCTTGTTGTAAATTCTTGTAATAAAGTTTGGATTTAGTTCCTTAATATCAAGCTTGAACAAAAAAAAATAATAATAAGAAAACATAATGAAGCTTCATACTTTTAATACTCCGAAAAAAAATTGGCACGATTTTTATTTGAAAAAAATTTTTTTTTAACTTTATTTCTGGCAAAAACAAAAAAAGTTAAAACCTCACACTATTCCTGTAGTTAAGATATTTTCTAGATATTCACACTTATGACCTCTTTTTCTGTAAAGCATCTCCGGACAATAGCAAAAAGAATTTTAAAGGGAAAATAATACAAATTATTATTATTTCGTAGCTTTTGAATTTTTTTTACCAAAGAAAAAAATTTTTTTTTTTAGCAATTTGTGATATTTTTATGGATAATTTATGATGGTCTAAAAAAAATCAGAAAAAAGAAGCCTCAACAGTTGGTTCATATTATAGAACATTTACTTGCTGTTTCTCATTATAAAGTAATAAATTAATCAATTTTTCTGTAAAACCAAAAAAAAAAAGTAATTTTCTTCAAAAAAAAAGTTTTAATAAAAAAAGTTATTTATGACCTTTGAAAATGTCTGCAATTGGCCGTAGAAAAGGTGAGAAAAATTTTATTTTATTTTAAGCCAGTGTTATTTTATTATAATTTTGGATAATAAAGCAATAAAACTTAATTTAATTTTATAAAATATCTTCATTTAGAAATTGGGGGAATAAAAAATTAAAATCTATAAAGACGGTAAGACTGCATTTACACCATGAAATAAGTTGCATAACGCTTTTTCTGTTTGTCACTAGAAAGGAAGAGTAGCAGAAGGATAAAAAGAATAAATTAAAAAATTTTAAAGAAAGCACTTCAGGGATACATTGTACCCGATTTTTTTCTATGAATATGCATATCGTCACCTTAAATCCAAAAGGCTGTAAGTACACTTTTTACTTTTTTGCACAAAAAAAACTAAATCTATAAATCTGTTTATTCGATTTACACTTGATAGGCTTACATCTAACCAAAGATCAGCAACTGCCACAACTAACAGGATTTTATGATTAAGGAAAAATAGTCTTAAGACTTTTTAATAACATTAAGCGTTAACTATTTCTCAGGAATTCACGCATTTACCATCTTCTAAACAGAAACCAGCAAACGGCCAGTCATGCAAAATGTAACAAAAGCAAAAAAAAAAAAAAAACAGGTGATTATCAATTAAAGCCGCAAGTAGGGATTAAGGATTTTTGAATATAACAACAGGTACAAAAAGGATTAGGGAATAGTATTTTTCATTACCTGTTCGTTAAATAAAATTTAATAATACCACTTTTATCTTAACACCAACATAATTTTATGGCTTCGTAATATAATTCCTCTTAAGCATTTAAAGCAGGCCTGGGTTATGCATAGACAGCCAGACAGAAGGACAGACGGACAGACAGTCTCTTTGCCTGCTTAACTCTACAGCCGCCTCTTAAATTATGTTTTTTTATATATGTAGGTATTTGTTTTCTAAAGAATTTGTAATATTAGAAAAGAATAGAAGAATTTTTATTTTGACAAGTGTCGGCGCAAATCACCTGACGTTTTATGACAGGCTTAATAAAAACAATTCAAGCATTAGAGAACTGTCAGTGTTAAATCAAGCCATACACATTTATCTTGCAAGCATGCACTATAAGAAATAAAATAATTGCTTTATTGTGTTTAGTGAATGAACTCTATTGTTAATATACATATCGTTACCTGAATAAAGAATTATTTTTTTTTTCAAATCAAGATTTGTGCATTTTTCAATATATTATATGTTTTTCTATCGAAATGTACAAAAAAAAAAAGGATTTCAAAAAATATTGACTTAGGGCCTTTTTATATTAAGGTAACGATATATTTATTGCACCAATACCTTCAACTACATATTTGTATTTATTAATTCCTTAATAGCTTCTTTTAAGCATTTTAGGGGAGAATATAATTTAAGCCCTTAATTAACCAAGCGGCAATTATTTGCTGTGGCTTTGAAAAACGTTATAGTTTTGTGGTTGATTTGAACAGAGTAAACAAATATCGTGACTTTCTCAGTTACATATGCGCAAATTAGAAATGCGTGTTGTTCTTCCCTCTGTTTGTAGATTAAATTTATGAATTTATTAAATGTGGTTTTAGATTGAAAATAAAGAACGCTTACAGCTAACTTTGAAAGGAAGATGGCTACAGCAGAACTTCAAGTACGAATATAAGAAATAAAAATATTGTCTAACATTATTCGTTAAAAATTTAGCCTATTTATTTTTAAATTGAAATCAATAACAGCTTTTGACAATATGCAGCAATAATGCATTTTCCTTAGAATGGCGTAATAAATAGCAAGGCTAGTATGCGCTTTTAGTACATACATATATACAAATATTGTGCCATTTAAATTTTTAAAAGCACTTTGTATGCTGTTTACCAAACAAACAAAACAATATTTTATTAGTGGTAAATGTTTGCAACCAGCAATCGTAAATGATACCAGCTTTTATTTGTGTATTAGAATACTAATACAAACAACAGCAATATGACTGTCAGATGCACAAATGTGCATGTATATTCACATGCATATATGCACTTGCATGTTTAATGAGTATACATGAGGGCGGGTCGATTTGTATGGAGGCAAAAAAATCGCTCAAATTACAAGGAAAATCGTATTCTAGCGATCAAAATAAGAAACTTTGTCGAAGGAACCATACCTCTAAAGTGTATTTTGATGTCCCGACTTTTGAAAAATCGCACTTTGACCCATTTAGAGTTCCTCAATCGAGTCAAAATCTATAACCGACCCCCCTTAATTTGGAGGGCCGACCCACCTATGCCAGTGGCACACCCCATGAAGCCACTCCTGGGGGGTTCCCCATAGAGAGCGTGCGAAATTGCCCAGACTTGAAAACAAAAAAGACTTCAAACAATAATTCTTTTTATTTTCTTTTCTATTACTAAGTAAAATTCATTTTTTCATTTCATTCTGACTAAATAAATTCCTAAAGAGAAAAATAAACTCCAAAAATAAAAAAACATAGCCATTTCGCTGATTTTTTCTTGTAAAAATTTTACCCTTCGGATCAAAAGTCGGGACATCAAAATACATTTTAGAGGTATGGTTCCTTCGGCAAAGTTTCTTATTTTGATCCCTAGAATAAGATTTTCCTTGTAATTTGAGCGATTTTTAAATCGACCCGCCCTAGTATACATACACCCTTATAAAATTAGGGAGGTACTTAAATGTGTTCATAGAACTTTCCCTCACATTTTATAAAAAATAAATGAAACATAAACCAGAAGATGAGAAATTTTTACAACTAAAAATAGTTCTTTATTACGCTAGAAGTATTCTTTAGCCTTTTATAGAACATTCAAGAATAAAAATTTTATAACAATAACTATATTTCCCTTCTTGTGTTTGACTTAAGAAGTTAAGAGGGCAAAAATGTAACTTTTTTATATATAGGAAAAAATTGCACTATTTTTATTGATCTCAGTCCTTGCATTTACATACACATTAAAATAAATGCTTTTTTAGTATGATTTTGTTTAGTTGAGCAAGAGAATAAATAGATACATTTATTAGTTTCTATGGACATTCCATTCTTATATGAAATGAAAAGCTGCTTTTATTCTGCAATACAAGAGTACGAGCGAAATTCATAAAAACAATAATAATAAGAGGGACACATTCATTGAAAAATGAGCTTGAAGGCAACTTTGAGGGGCGAACGTACCCCCTAAAACACAATCTATCGCCATGAAATTTTTTTGTATTTTTATTTAAATAAAACTGAACCAATTTTGGGGGGAGAGAATATAAGAAATCAAAAACAAAAACAATAACGGCCACTCTGATATACATACATATGGAGAATAAAAAAAAATTATTGTAAATTTTTATTTTAACAAACAGTTTTTTCAAACTGATTTTAAGTTTTATTATTTTCTTTATTTGGTTTCATGAAAATCCTTTTTCATTCCTTCAAATTTTTAGGAATTTTGGTTTTTAGCTTTACGAACTCTGTGGTAGGTCTCATATCTGTAAGAAATTTTATTTGATTTTTTAATTTGGTAATTGAATGCAAAATTAAGAATTTTCTGTGCACTCATACATTAATTTTTTTATTTTTTAATCAAACTATGAATTCTATTTAACCTATATATTCTTTTTGTGACTAAATGACATTAATTAACTATGTGGCAAGAATGTCCATAAAAAATACCCTTTTAGCAATAATGTATATCTGTGATAATTGAAAACTTTTACTAACTCACACCAGCAATATAATAGGAACTATTTGCAATATTATAGCATACTTTTGGGGAGGTCAAATCTTCTAAAGGTAATTACGTACAGATACTGTTTTATGCTAACACTCGTAATAGTAAATTTTGTATATTTGTATGGTAAGAAGCAATAAAAGCCTAAGTAGAAAATCATAGTTTTCATTTAAATAACTTTTAACAAACAAGTGTATTTATTTCCGAACATGATAGAGAAAAATTTGATTTTAAAATTACTATTATCAAAGAATTTTGACGTAAATTCAAAATTATCGCATTTAAAAAAATTATACTTTATTGCGCTTGTTGCATATTTGATGGAGCTTTTAATGCGGCTGAAGTTCTTTTGGTTTTATTTTTATCTTGAAATAAGACAAACGTTATTACAGATATAAAGATTTTATATATGGAGCCATAACCGCCAAAAAAAAAGTTTAAGCAGCAGAACTTCGTTTTTTAACGAAAATTTATTACGTACGATAGTGAATAATCGATTTTCGTCAATTCGTCAATTTCGTCATTATGTCGCTTAAGCTTTTTTGGCGGAGTATAATTGAAGTTTTATTGGTTTTGATATTCAACCAGCACAGACATATTTATTATTCCTTAAATCGACTTAGGTGACTGTGGCTTATAGCCGTAACTTCTATTTAGAAGTACTTAATAGCAAATTAGCGTATGTTTCTCAATTAATTAATACGATTTTAAAAGCATTTGCAAAAAGGATATTGAAAGCAAATATGTATATGAAGGCTTTTAGAAAATGGCAATGGAATTAATTGAATTAAAGTAAACATTTGTAATATAGACATTATTTTACTTATAGTGCAAGTGTAATGGCTTTTTGTTCGAGAAAAAATTTCTTAGTAGGAGACAAATTTTATTACTATTTGTTTTATTGTTAATATGCACTAACATAACACTACCATATTATGACAAGTGTTTGTCACTTATTGAATCGAATTATGAGTGCCGTATTTCGACTACAAATAGAATATATTTTGCATAGACAAACGATTTTTTCGTTTTGAAATTTGTATGGAAAAAATTTTTTTTGAAACAAGTTTTCGCAATTTTTCATAAAAAAAAATTTGAAACGTTTAAAAACGAAATTTTTTACAAAATCTGCCTAAATTTTTTTATGAAAATCTATACCGTTTCCATTAAGTTTGTTTTTGACATTTATCAAGATTTTTATCCAAAATAAAATCCATTAACTTAAAATTATCCAAAACTGCAACCAAACAACTTCATTATAGCCAATTCACACACCTTTTTAAGAATAAGAAAAAACCATAGTTGTATCATTAAGATCTACTAGAATTTAAGCAGATTTATTTTGAAATTATGATGTTTTCTTTTTTTATAAAACCAAAATGTACTTGACCAGAATTTAGAAAAGCCAAGCATATAAAGCAATTTTAAACATCCTCTTCTCTCCATAGCTGACACGCAATAATAAAATTGATGGAAAAGAAATAAAAAGTTAATGTTTTAATAAAGGAAATACAATTACAATTAAACAAGAGCTAGTTATTTAATCTTCGGTTCATAGAAACTATTTCATTATTTATTTTTAATTTCCATAATTATTTTATTTTCTTCTTCTTTCCCTTCACACAAAACTTTAACAACTTAATTTGTTAATTTAACAACCATTAAACAGTATAGGCCAAGTGAAGATATTGTAACTCATTAACGTCTGCCCGCAGCGTTCTTTTCGTTTCATTGTAATCAACAAAAGAAAATTTGTACTGACGGCGGGCGGCGGCAATTCTTCAATGAAGAGAACAAAAAAGGTTCTAGCAAATCAATGCACTCACGACTAAAACTTGTATTTACTTGTTTGTATCTTCATTAAGGTATATTTTTAGTATAGAAAAAGTAACACTATTTCTATTTTATCACTGGCATCTTTGATATTTGTTTAAGTATTTAGTCGGCAATAATCAATGACCAGACAATTGCTATAATATTCTATAGTTGTTGCTTTTGGTCTTTAGATATTTGATTGAAAACAGATACATATCGTATGTATCTTTTAGTGCGTTTTGGTATTTAGCGAAGAGGTGCTAATTACAGTTAAATTTTGTTTACTTCATATTGCAGATAAACAAGAACGAAATAGAAACTAAAAGTAACTCTTCTAATACTCTAGAGCCTAGCATTTGTTATAGGGAATACTTGATTTGTTTTTCTCTTTAAATAAAAGAATCACAAACAAAAACCATGTTGAAGAAATATTTTTACCAAACTTAAGGCAGTAAAATTGTGCTATAAATAGTTTAAAATTCTCTTCCAGTCTGAAGCAGAAAAAAATTAAATGAAAATTTTATCAACAGAACAAGGAAAAATTTCAAATGAAACGATTTATTTGAATGAGTCAAGCAGACCTTGTCAAATCTATTTTCAAGATTCAATAAATTTTTGAATTTGGGAAACTGCATCGGATACTGCAAAGTTCACCTAAATGGGTAAAATGGTTCGAGAGATGTTGTCAAAAATTTGCAAAAAAAAAAAAAAAAATTTTAAAAATTTTTTTTGGTGAAACGCCTTTTATATACACAGACAAAATTATTCATCAATAATTGATTCAATTAAATATTTAATTGCTTATACTACTATTAAATTGTTAAGTGGTAAAAATTTAATTAATTTTTTACTTGATATTAATTAAAAAATTTTTCATATAACTTTTTTCTTTGTACGTATATTTCATTCCTGCTTAAGGAACTTTTCAGTAGACTTTAATAATATAGTTGCCAGAAACTATCAAAGTCTACAAGTGCCTACTGGAAAACCCTTTATGCACATATATGTACTATAAGTACGATTAAAAACCGTTATTTAATTCTTAATCATTTTCCAAACAATACAATTGTTACAATTGAAATTTATGTGTTTTTGATCGATTTAATATGCCAGCAAAGAGTATGTAAGTGTCGCAAGCAAACAGAAACTTAAAAACTCCACCCCTTAAATTAAAAACAGCACAACATTTATACATAAATAATATATAAAATTTACCATCCACATACTCAAGTTTATAAAAAAAATTAACAGTTTGTCCAGTCCATTAAAACATTTTTAAACACCAGCCTGAAACAATCAGAAGAACGCTTTTGCGTGCGCGAGTGTGTGTGTGTGTGTTGTCCGTAATCACTTGATTACATATGGATACGCCAGAGAATATATGTATATATATGGACTTGGCTGCGAAGTCTATAATTTAAGCAATATAAATCATCATTTTTGTCTCCCGCGGTACGGACGCAAACCGATTGTTGTTGCTTCGCTTTACTTTTAGACAGCAGCAGCAGCAGCAGCAAATTAGTGATTTTGAGTCTTTTAACACAATGTTGATATGTATGTATGTATGTATGTGGATTCATAACAATAATTGTTACTGATATTATTATTGCTTTTGTACTACTAGTTTTGTTGTTGTTGTTGCTATATCAGGTCCCTCAGCACTTGAAGTTATTATACTAACGGCGGTGTAATTGTCAGTTGCACAAATAAAACTTTACGCTCCAGAGTTAAGTGCTGCAGTGAAAGCGCTCAGGCACAACAATGCTTTTAAATAGTTTTCTTAAAGGAAAATATTAATACCCAAATGGAAAATATTATACAATGACGAACAATTTTTCTTTTTTGAAAGAATTTTTTTAAACAAAATCAAACAATTGTGTTTTCAAGAAGATCAAGACACATATTTTTAAAAATGATCATATCTTACTACATGTCTTTCTAAAACCTAAATATTCTGCTTTGTAAGGAACGGCATTATCCTCTCATAATTGGCACCTCTGTCAGCATGATTTCAAAAATGCATATTTATTAAATAGTTCAGTTTGTAAACAATGGCGCATATTCATGGTCAAAACAAAGTATACTTTTTTAACTTAAAAAAATACGCTCACACATTTTTTAAATCATGGAGCACTAACGACAACAACTAAAATTTATAAACTGTATGCGCTACAATCATACGTATGAGTATAAAAATACTCTAACTATTAATCGACTACACATGCGTATATACATACCTTTTTTTTATTTACTTACAAACATAAAGCATGTTTTCAAACAGCCACACACAAACGCCAACACCCTTTCAATTCCATTTTATATACACAAATGTATGTATACGGTGGCGAATGATGAATAAATATCCCGAGTATCATGCGTATATTTTTTTGTCCGATTTAATATCCATATTCCAAGTATAAACATACTCAAACTGAAAGTATAAAAGATAGACAATGCTTTTGATATGCATGTGCCTTTTTTAGTTGAAGCGTATTTTAGTCTTTCAAATAAACGAAGTAGAGATGCTCAATTATTACTATACGCAGTTACTTAAATTAAGACTAGTTACTTATGTTTTTTTCTTAGTACTCGTTGTAATTTTCTGGTAGGATTGTTCAATCTATTTGTATTTTTAATTTTATTTGAGGTGTGATGGTGTGAACACAAACTTTCGATTTTTTACCGTCGAAAAAAATGTTGTGAGATTTCTTAAAATGTAATTAAAGTCTATATACTTGTATAATAGCCTGAGTAGCCCTTTAACGGGAATGGCCTGCAAGCGACTCCCATAAGGTCAACCGATTCTTATATTAAATTTTTTTTTTCTAATTGTCTATCCTTTAATTTCTCCACTGACCCTTTTTACTTTAGCTGCATTATTTTATTGGGGATTTAAATTAAGCAATAGCAATTCACAAACACAATTTGTAATTGTTTCCTGGCTGTCGTGGTGCAATTTAATGGAAATGTTGCTGTTTACGACAGACAACAGCAAAATGTATAAATAACTTTAGTTTAAGCTTGCAATTAGCGCTGGGAGATATAACGCACTATTGCTTAAATGGAACAGGCAACTGAATTCAATTATCAACGAATGCTGTTCTAGAGTTTAGAGTAAGCAAGTTTTGTTTGGAAAAAAAACAAGAAGAAACCGTAAATCTACAATTTACTAGCAAACAATTTAATTAACAAGCTTGAAGTGATACAAATTGCTAAGACAAATAATCTTTAAATTAATAAATATATTAACAAATGAAATATTTAAAAGGAAGGCCAAAATAGTTGTAGCAATAATAAAGAGTTAAATATTATTAGAAAAAAAAAAAGTTTCCTCTACAGCTGCCGTTTACTTATAATAATCAATACAACACTAAGGCCTTTAAATTATCTCAGCATCTTTTAACCACATCAAGATATAGATATATTTATGTCCTTGTTTTTATTCCTTTCATAAAGAAAACAAGTCCTTCAAAGTCCTTCAATATTTGCTTTGCATTTTGTTGAATTCTTATCAGTTTATGCTATGGCTTAATAATCTTATTTCAAAGGAATTTACTAATAATACATATAACACTCATATGTGTGCATAATGCACGAGTATGTATGTTTTTTCTTTAATCAAGATATAAAAATAATTTTTTTGCATTAATATGTATTTTGTCTATTTTGTTTACTAAAGTAGTTCTGCCAGTTTATCAAGACCATTATAGAGTTGACAATAGCAACATGTGGTTTATAACGCATTATATTCACGCTTTAATTTTTTATTCTTTATTCTTTTGCATTTGTAAACCGCATGCATATGCTGGCTTTTAAATTGCTGCTGTTCCTTGTAAATACTTTTACACTCGCATTAATCAAGTCCATAAATACAATGGCAACCAAATGCGAGCACTACTTGTGGTAGTACGATACTCGTATGTACTTTTCCTATCAAGATCATTGATAGTTTTTAAATGATTATATTCACTAGAGTTTTCTTAATAAATAAAAAAAAAACATTTCTCTAAACAAATATCCTTTATCACATTTAAATTCTTTACATTTCATACAGAAAATAAGTTTTAGTTTCTTTTGTCTTTCTTGTTTTCCTTTACTCAGTAAATACTCGTACACACGAGTACTTTCTTAAAGAAAATGCACAAAGATATTTATTTAAATTAATGAAAGGATGTGTGTGTGTTGTATGTTAAAGTACTCATGCATACCTTTGTGCGTAAGCAAGGAAAAATCTTTACCGCAACTTGCAGCCACATGTGCAGATTTCTTTTTCCATTTCCCTTTTGCCACATAAGCTGCCTGGCTGTTATTTTCTTTCTCATTTACTTGGGCGAAAGAAGGTGTCATCTAACTGCATTCACACATACGAATACATATTTAGCAGTTTATATATGAAAAAAAAAAGTATTTCTTCAAGATGCTGATGATGATGTTATCTTTTACATAATTCTGTGAAAAATACACGATAAGGTGTGCGTATTAACATGTGTTGTTAGATGAGCTTAGGTATGCATTATTACACACACACACACATTATTTGTGGTCCATTAGGGAGATTAGAAAATATACATGGATTTTAGATTAAAAAATAAAATAACAAGCAACACTTACTTTTAAAGCAAAAGGTGTGAGTTTCGAAAATAGTTTTCCTTGATTGATATCCAATCTATCAAGATATAGAAATTATACCTTGCAACAGAAAAAATCATTCAGAACTCTTCATTTGTAAAAACATCACAACATACGGTACAGTATATAATCTGTACCGTTGCACAATTGGGCCCAAGGTTCTTTCTTCGCACATCAATTCATAGCTTCGCAAATCAAATAGTAAAGATAACTAAATTTTGTATGGGTACATCTTAGAACAAACTGCATGTTACAACAAAATCTTGGAGGTATAGGAGGAGGAGTAACAAATTAATAGTTATTTTTCCTATAGCTCCAGCAGTAGTTAGCACGTTGACTACGAAACCGAAGATCCTGGGTTCTAGCACGGCCTTCAACATTCATTAAATAAAAACAGCACACATTTTTCTGATGTGTGTTAGTGTCGTTTTGTATCAGTTTGTTGGAGGAAAGTTCCTGTGATGAAGGCATAGTTACTTGTCACTGAACTACATTGACTTCAGCAGATAATAATCATAATGTGACAACAGAGCGCTTTCCTTCGTCGGTATTGTGTAGTAAATCATCGACAAAGTAAAATTACTAATAAAATGGCCACTGAACACTGCTTTAAAAATTTAATAAGTCTCCTTGACACCAGAGGCGCTGCAACGCTGCATTATTAAAAACATGCAAAAAGCAGAGTTGTAAAAGAATTAAGTTTCCTCTATCTCTTCCTTTATCACCTGTCTTCTCTATCACTATCCCTTTCCTAAAGAAGGTAACACCGGTGATAGTAGTAGGTATTTATTAACTGAATGTTATTTCTCTTTAAAAATAAAAATAATGATGCCCACTAAATTTGATGTGGACAACTCTTCGAACAAACTACATGCTCCACCAAAAGCTTGGAAGTATAGGTAAAGGTATAGTAATTATTAACTAATTAATATATATAATTTTTTATATAAGAAATATCGAAGCAGGAACGAAATGCATATTAACGGTGCTTAACTAACAAAACAAACCAAAATTCTTGATTTTTTCATTCACGCACGCTGCTGATAAAAAATTTTTAATAAGCCTAAGAAAGTTAGCTTAAGTCACACGTTATTTTTTCTAAGCATTGTTATACATATATAAATACAACCAGGATCACGCGTGACTCCTGCGTGACTCAAACGTGACTAATGCGTGACTCACGCAATTCGCAGAAACCACTCTTCATTACAAACTGCTGGTGCAAATATTGCAAATATAGCAAGTCTATGATATGGTATACTAAAGGGTGTTTTTATATAGGGTGTTTTTATAGAGGTACTCTGAAATGGAATAAAACAAAGATGAAATTATTAAACTGACATGCAATTTACTCTATTCGAAAGATAATTTTGTAGCATTATAATGACCGCCACGGCTGGCTCAGGCTCAGACGTAGTCTTATCTGGAGATTAAATTTGTGCAACATTTGTGGCCGTATGTCGGCCATAACGCGAATGTTGTCCTCCAAGTGGTCAAGCGTTTCGGGCTTATCGGCGTACAATAGCAACTTCATATATCCCCACAGAAAATAGTCTAGCGGAGTTAAATCGCACGATCTGGGAGGTCAATTCTTGGGTCCGAAACGTTAAACTATGCAGTTACCAAACTCTTCCTTCAAAAAATCAATTGTGTCACGACAATGTAAAACTAATAAACGAAAAGAACAGTAATCGTGGCTCTATAGCGTGATTATAGGGTCTGTCGACTGAAATATTCGGTTCTACCTCTATACACTGCTCTACAGCAGCAATGACTTCTTTTGTAAAAATTGTGCGACGTCTCTGTGTATGCTTATTATGATACAGAGTAAACGTTGTCCATAAACGTTTCATAGTTAATCGAATTAATTGCTCTGATGAACGATTACGTTGATCGTAAAATTTCGAACAGAACCACGAGTTTCAGAATAAATTTTCACAGTTTGGAAGCGTTGTTGAGGCGTCAGTCTGTTCATGCTAAAATGCCAAACCAAACTAAACATAAAACAATTGACAGCTGACAAAATGGCCGCCAGTTAAAAAAGTGTTGCCAGCTTAAAGTTTTATACTTCTGTAAAGAAAATCTTCTACATTGTGCAATGCGGCATAAAAAAATCTTATGGAATTCATATATGGGCAACAACATCATAACTCGAAAAATTTAATTTTTGAGTAAATGATGCAGAATTAATTCTCACTTTATTCTGCATATTGTGAAAAAGTTTTATACAAATATCTTGTTTACTAAAGTGTTGAAAGTAAATTGCAAACTTAAAACTCATTTTCTGGCCAAATAATTATCTTATGAGTCATGACGTTGTTTGGGTAAATCAGCGAATTGTTTTCAGTTGCTGTTTATTGTATTTCTAGTAAAAATATGAATTCATACATTCAACAATATCCCTTGCAAAATCTAGCCGCTTGAGAGAAAAAAAAGCTTTTGAAATTTTCTGGAATTAGATATTTAAGAAAAAAATTTATGATACCAAGAAATAAAAACCTTTTATATGCTAAAAAAAAGGAAATGGAATAAAAGATCATATATTAGTATGAATAGGGGGCAAATTAAATTTCTTTACACCATAAACTGCCTTCTAAACAACTCCTAGTGCAAAAAATTTACAGCTGCCGGCCTACTTAAAGAAAAGAAAATATAAAAAGAGAATCAATTAAAATACTGATTTGAATCTGCCTTCTAATTACATTTACTTTGACTTGTTATAATTATGGAAAAAGTAAAAAAAATATTGTTTTCCTGTTGCATTACAGTGTCTTGAAACACTTTTCTCGGCATGAGCTAGGAAAATGATTTTACAAAAAAAAAAAAAAATTTAAAAAAATATGTAATACCAAATATTTCAAATACCAGGGGTGTTTATAAAAGGGCGTAAACTTACACATATTTTTCAAACTTTCTCTTTGACTCTTTCAGAGAGAAAAAGAGATGATAAGTAAAGTGTAGCAAACGCTACAGGGGAGCGAATAACAGCAGGATGTTGCACTTGCCAAGGCAATTTTTTTTCCAAATAAGGCAACAGATCCCTACAGATATTAGAAAAAAAAAGTTTCATGATTGTTTTTAAAGACAGCCGTAATTTTGTTTTTTTAAAGTAATTTTCATTAACACCTTTGAAAATATGTTTTTGTTTGGTCATTGTACCATATAATTATGATTGGCGCCTTAAAAGAGAAAAAATAAATAAATATTAATTTGAAACCAAATGTGGTTGCTTTAAAATGGGAATTTATTTTCCTTTTTTGCTTTTCAGTAATGATGATGAAATGGAGAAGTCTAATTATTTGCAGTTTTATAAACAATAATTTTGATGGAAAAAATATATTAAGGCCATCAAATATTATTGCACAGAAAAGGTGTTGGTTTTGACACTTGGTATCCTCTAGTTAAAATATATTTATCAGGATTTTTGGTGTGTCTGCTTAGCTGTCATTTTCATTCTTAAAAAAACACCAAGCAGATTGCTGTTATTTCAACTGTTTAATGATTTTAAAATGACACGGCATATTTTTTTATTTTGCGCCATCAGCTAAAATAAATTCTCACTTAAAGTATTTCATATTTGATTGTACACAACAATCTTGTTATTTTGACACCTGCCAAATTTCTGTATAATTGTTAATTTTAAAGATTCACACCTTGTTGCACTAAGGCGAAGGGTAAAATTTTTAAAGTTTTATCTTTAACATTTAGTTTTCAATTGATGCTTGTTCAACTTTATTTGTGGTCTTTATGCAACATCATTTAAGATTTCAAGATTATTTTTTGTACGCTTGTTTTTTTCTTCTTTCTTGAGTTTAAGGCTGCACGTCAAAATTGTAAAGTGTTATGTTTTGAAGTTGAATATTTAACATTTGCCACAGACTTGACACTTTCACTTAGAGTAAATTAAATAGCTTTTTCATACTATTTACTTGTTTTTTTGCTAAAGTGTGTCTTAAGTTAAGCAGATAAATTGAGTAAAAGTAGACATGAGTAACAACATTTGGATTTCAGAAATCATTTTGATTATATTATTCCATAAGGAGCTGGCGTACCATTTGTGATAAAGTAACTTTGAAAAAAAAGGATAGGTGTCTTAGAACACCCAGTTATAGCTTTACTGCTTTATTATATAAAACAAATTTCATGTGTGAAATAACAATGCAATAAAATTATATTATATTATGATGTCAAATTCTCTGCAAATATTTGAAAACGTTTCAATTTATTTCCCTTTATTTTTTTCTAGCGGCG
This sequence comes from Nowickia ferox, assembly GCA_936439885.1. Taxonomy (NCBI): domain Eukaryota; kingdom Metazoa; phylum Arthropoda; class Insecta; order Diptera; family Tachinidae; genus Nowickia; species Nowickia ferox. The sequence goes on along the minus strand of OW387027.1, from coordinate 7,020,785 downwards.
TACGATTAAATTAATGTATTATTTGTGGCCAGTGGCGGCTGTGTTCTCTGGTTTGTGCTCATGTAAAAAAACGACACAAAAACAAATTGAGCAATCATGCCCACTGTTTTTGTTTCACTCACTTCAAAGAACGAAACAAAACAAAATCAAACATTTTGTTTCGTTTATTTTCGTACTCTGCTTTTAAATACAAAGAAATCAAAACAAAAATATATTTATAACTGTAACAGTGTCGACTATTTTTGTTACGAAAATCACCTCCTAACTCCTGTATCGTGCAATAAATAGCATAGCTATAATAATTGCGACATTCAGATCTCTGACACTGTACGATATCACCAAAATTAGAAGTTTAAAATAATAATATTTACAATCAAAGCCTATTACTTGGCTGCATTTCTTTCACGTTTCAATTGAATGAGCTTCAATAGAAGATATCGTGCCATAACCCTCAAAAAAGCTTAAGCGACATAATTCTCGAAATTAATATTTTTTTTTTACCAAACTCGATCATTTGCGATCGTAAATAATAGATTTTCCTCAAAAAAAAAAAAAAAGATTTGTTTAAGTATTTTTAAAGAAAAATAATTATGGCTCTATATGGGTTAATTCCACACCAAAATATTTTTCTAAAAAAAAATTTATGGCCAACAATTATACTTTTCTAAAGCAATTTTAAATGGTGTATGTATTACGAACAAATTGTTCTTTTAAATCCTGAAACATAAATAGTTTTTAAGTGATTTAAAATAAAAACTTTTCTAACAATTTATACGTTTATATTTTATATTTTTCAAATGATATTGATGACAAAATAGCGCTGCTTGTTAAAATCAACAACACATGTCATTTGCATTTTGACACTTAACAGTTGATACAAAACAGATAAGTGGTCATGAAGAATTTTGAATAGAAACCAACTTTGTTTCATAAATGATTAGAGCTCTAAAACGAAAAATAATTTATAGAAAATTTTAATAAATGCGTAAACATATATTTCCGCCTTAAAAAAATTATATGATTTATTTTCAAGCCTTTTGAATATTGAATTAAATATTGTAACCTTATATTTAATTTTTGTTATCTCTTTTCTGCAGTTAAATTAACGCCTTCTCAGAAAAAGAAATACCACCCTGCTAAGCGCCACTTGGCTTAAAGGAAATATTTTTCCCAAAACACCAGCACTGTCATTTAAATCAAATTTTTTTTATTTTTTTTTCTATATGTTCCTTAAGGTCATGACACAAGCACCACAAGCCTCTCAAAACTAAAACTAGAAAAACCTTATAATTAATAATGTCTTGCTTGTGCTGAAACATAAATAAAAAATTTGTGTCTTCAATGATGACATGTTTTATAAAATAAACACACACTTACCAGCACATAAAAATCGAATTTAATTTCCAAGGAATTTCAAGGAATGGCCCTGAAACAAAAAAAAAATAAATTTATACTTAAGTATGGATGGAGTGAGTGTGTGTGTGTGTTTTAATATTTGTTATTCTAGGACTCAAATTAAAACTTACATAATAATTAATGGTTATATCAACAAAAACAATACATATGTATGTATGTATGTATGCTGTTTAAAAATACATGTTAAAAAAAACAACAACAAAAATATTATATTTGTAAAGGGAAAATAGAAAGAAAAATAATTTTTCTGATCACTATCTTTTGTTATTTTATTGTTGGTTTTCAAAAGACAATAGCAAAACTAAATCCAAACCCAGTTGCCCGCCAAACGAAGCATTGAAAGCAACCATCATGACATTACGAGTACTTGAGTTGACAATAGACGCATGCTGATGAGAATTTTAAAAGCGGACAAGAAATTAGAAGGTTTTTGGGAGAAGCAGGACTGAAAATATTTGTATGCCGAAACTGCACTGAAAGAAAATTAGTGAAACTTTGTCACAATAAGTAGAGAGTTGGAATAGTTTATTAAAATTTATGTTTATCTTGAAAGAATTTACATATAAATGGGAAAACAATACTGTATCAATTCTTAAAATACACGACAAAAAGTCGAGTTTTCAATTTTTTCTGTTACCTGTGCCAATACACTTAATTACGTAAGTTAATTCATATGTCGTGTTACGTAAGTGAGTTCATATGTCGTGATTTGCAGAACAGGCCTAAAACAGGGTGCCAGCAACAAAATATGTTGAAATCCTCATGCAATATACAGACAATCATGTGCATAAAGACACTTGAATCTAAAAATCGCCAAAATTAATAATATCACCAAAAATAAATCGCTTAAATGCAAAAAACAAGAATCACCAAAAGTAAAAAGGTTGTCAAAATATTTAACAAATCGCCAAAAACCGAAAAAAATCGCCAAAACGAAAAAATCGTCAAAACTGAAAAAAAATCTCTAAAACAAAAAAATCGCTAATATCAAAAAAACGCCAAAGCTAAAATAAAACGTCAATACTAAAAAATCGTAAATAAGAAACAAGCTTAACCTTAAGGAACACTTCGTGTGCAGGCTAAATTTTCTCTCAGTGCTGCAGGAATCTACTCGCTTATAAATGGAACTCCGGCAAAATGATTTGTAGTTATTTTTTCCTTCAAATTTTTATTTTACTTTTTCTTTTTAAGCATTAAATCACAACCACAAAGGAGTGATCCTCAAAATTACATAAAAAATTTTTGATTAAAATCATTTGCTATATTCTTTGAGTCATGACATTTTTACAAAAGAATAGAAAGCAAAAAAAAAAAACAAACAACTACAAAAAATTCTTTATGAACAACAAAAGCGAGCAGCCAACTCTGCACGCTGAAGCAAAATTGCCTGCAAACCTCGCAAAGGCAGACACTTCTAGTTAACTAATGTCTTGAAATGTAACCAATATTATATTTAATTTTTGGTAGGTTTGTCAACCAGCATTTTTCATTCTAGGAGGATTATTTAACATGTTGTTAAACCAGCAACCTATCATTAGCAGTACTCCAAAAAAAATGTGCAAAAAATATCAATTTTCCTTACAAAGTTACTAATACTTTGATCCTATATCTCTAACAAATGATCTACATTTCAAAACGTTTTGCTTGCCTTGAAAAAAATAAATAAATAAAATAAAGGTTTGTCAACAACATCTTTTGGTAACACAAACGTTTTGATTTAAAACGGCGAACATTTTGAAGGCGGGCTTTTAAGCGCAAAATAAAGAAAAAAACATCTTATCAGTTGATTTAAATACATTTGAAATCTAGAAGTGTATTTAAAGGCTTTCGTTTCAATTTTCAATAGAATAAGTGCGCCAGTTATTATGGCATGATAGAAGAGTAGAAAGAAAACAACGTCATTTCATTTAGGTTGTCTACAACATCTGTTGACAATGCAAAAATTCTTTCTAAAGGATGCTATTTCTAAAAGATTTTTTCAAACTGATAAATCAAACGAAATAATAGTATACACTTTACTTCAAATCATTGATCTGAGTAAGGTAAGCTGATCTTTAAAAGCAAACAAAACAAAAACTTTCACCAAATCACTTAAGCAAGAAATTTTAAAATCTCACAAACAAAAATTGTCGTCTTTTGAAAATTTAGAAAGAAAAAAAAAACTAAATTCTCAGGCTTTGAAGAAAGTTGTAGACCAAAAATTGTGCAAATTTAAAAACTACAGCTGTCATGAGAACAAATCTTTGAGAATGTTTTTGGTTCAAGGAAAAATTCTTTGAACCCTTTTTTTTTCTTCTTTTTAAATTAGCTCACAGCTGCTTTCAATGATGAAAGTAATTCCTGTTTAAGGTTTGTTAATTGCAGGTTTTACAGTCTTTAATTATGTGGTAAGTATGTGTAGTTTATTTTTTTAATTGAAATCTCTGCAAAATGTAAGGAAAATAAAAAAAATATTACGAACCTGTACATTACTGCTGGTTGGTTGACATTAGTTCCATTAATATGTAATTTTATACTTCCTTTATTGTGTTAATTACTTTACACTTCATTAAAGATTTTATAAATATTGGGGAATGTGAAAGTTTCAAAACGAAGCAATCAAACCAGGTAAATATTGTGTTGTGAAATATTTCTTATCATATCTAAAGAAATACTTTGTTGGAGATTTTCTCATTAAACCCTCTTAAAAAACATATACATTTTTTGTTTTGCTTCAAAACCTGCAAGTTTTGTTCAATGATGAGAATAATTGGGAAATGATTGAGTTTCGAATAACATGACAAAGCTTATTAAAGATGTTTGTCAAATGAAATGTTAAGGTCCTCTACACTTCTGATATCAGCTGAATGTGTTACTCTGTCTATATTTGTCTGCAGTTCCTTTACTTAAACTAGGCGCATCATCAAAAATTTTTGAAATCAAAATATTTTAGATTATATTTTAAATCCAAATAACTTTAACAAAGAAAATTTTTCTCATAAATAATTTCTTTCGAAAATGCTTTATCAATAAATTTTATTTGCAATTGAAAATTTTTCGTATCAATAAAAATTTTATAGAAAATTTTTCGTATCGATAAAAATTTAAAAAAAATATTTCGTATCGATAAAATTTTTTTGGAAAATTTTTGAAAAATTTTTCGTATCGATAAACATTTTTTTTTAAATTTTTCGTATCGATGAAAATTTTAAAGAAAATTTTTTGTATCGATTAAAATTTTATAGAAAATATTTGATGTCGATAAAAATTTTATAGAAATTTTGTAATGTCGACAAAAGTTTTGTAGAAAATTTTGGAAATCGATAAAAATTTTATAGAAAATTTTTCGTATCGATAAACATTTTAGAGAAAATTTTTTCATATTGATAAAAAATTTATGGAAAATTTTTCGTATCGTTAAAAATTTTATGTTAAATTTTTCGTATCGTTGAAAATTTGATAGAAAATTTTAGATAACCATAAAAATGTTATAGATAATTTTCCGTATAAAAATTTTATAGAACATTTTTCGTATCGATAAAAGTTTCACAAAAAATTTTTTGTATTAATAAACCTTTTATAGAAAATTTTTGATGTTGATAAAAATTTTATAGAAATTTTTTAATGTCGATACAAATTTTATAGGAAAAGTTTATAGCAATCTTTTCATTTCGATAAAAATTTTTTAGGAAATTTTGTAAAGTTAGAGAAAATTTTTGTTATCGAAAAAAAATTGTGTAGAAAATTTTTGGTATCGATTAAAATTTTATAAAAAGTTTTCGGTATTAATTAAAATTTTATAGAAAATTTTCGGTATCGATTAAAATTTTATAGAAAATTTTTTGAATCGATAAAAATGTTATTGAAAGTTTTTGGTATCGGAGAAAATTGTATAGAAAAATCTTTTTGTCGATAAAAAATTTATTGAAAATTTTTGTTGCCGGTAAAATTAAAAGAAAATTTTCCGTATTGATAAAAATTTTATGAAAAATTTTTGTTATCGGTTAAAACTTTATAGACAATTTTTGCTATCGGTTAAAATTTTATAGACAATTTTTATTACCGATCAAAATTTAACAGAATGAATATAATGGTTGGTGTATTTGAAAAATGTGGCTCTCAAGGAAAAAAGTTTCGCCACCATTGTTATATGCATTTTATACTTTATGCTGATATACGTCTATTAAATTGTACTTATATCATCCTGGAACCTTATTTAGTTAAAAAATAAGTCTTCTAATAAAATATTTAATAACTCAGTAAATTTCTGAGGAATTTATGTAACACAAATCTCAAATCTTGATCAAATATGCTTTATACATAAAGTCATAAATAGTATGGTTTCAGTACAAAAAAATAAAATGCGTAAGAACGAATCCAAAGCAGAAAAGTGACGAAAAAAACAGAAAAAATTATGTTTGGTTAAAAAATAGGCACATATTTCTGAAATTTACTGAACTCAAATATTGTTCGAAAGGCATTAGCCTCTTCTTTCTTAATCCGTTTATAAATTTAAAATCGGTTGATACTCAACTTAGTTAGAGGTTGATAAGTACTTACGGGTACGAAAAACCAGTCTTTTAACCGTAACTCAAGATTTTGGGGGTGTCCGGAAAATTTCAAATACTGATTGTTGTTATGCTCGACAATACCTACCAGAAAAATAGTAACACATGCCAGGCATTTCGATTTCATTAATTTCTGCCACCCAGTTAAATCATTCCAAATTAAAATGAAATTCTACTTTCTTATTTTTATATACGAACTCATTTGCTTTTTATATACTTACAATTTCGTTAATGAACCTTATTAGCTTTATAGTTTCTTTAACTTTCGAGTGTACAATATTTCATATACGTACTCGTATGTACGCAAACCCAAGCTAATAGTTCTTAATCATTGTAATATGAAGAAAAAACTTTTGTCCTTAAATCACAATTCTATATTACGTTACACAATCTTAACCCCATTATAAGTTTCGTAGTAAAACATGAAGTTGTGCAAAATAATTGTAACAATCAATTTATGGATGTCATGTCATACTTAGAAACTACATTTTATCGTCTTCAATAAGCCACAAGAAGAAGAAGAAGAAGAAGAAAAAAAACTCATAAAATATATAAAACTTGTTATCCTTATTCCACTATGTACCTGCTAGTTTGAGATGTAACTAAATCAAGCATAAAATATCCTTATGAAACAGTAACAATACACAAAAGTGGTATTTCATGCATTACGGCATGTACGAGTACATACCAAGATACCAAGTAATGACTCTATTTCATTACAACTCAAATAAAATAGTAAGATGAGTTTTACAAGACTCTCTTGAATGTTTTATATATAAAAATACATTTTACACAATATAAAATAATGTCGGTATAATACGCATAGATTATTTTTTATATCTATCCAATTTTTGTGATTTCAGCGAAGCAGTCATATTTTTTGCACATTGTAGAATAATTAATAAATTCAAAAAGACAAATTCTTTAAATAGAAAATGTTTTAAAATAATGTCCTAGAAGCCTTTACTCAATTCTCTGCGTAATGAAGAATGCTCGTGCCTAGAATCTCTTTATCAAAGATTGCTATTCGCAATTCCTTATGAGTATCATATACAAAACTTCTTGAACAACCTTCAATCTGTTTCTAACTATTTCTTGTAAATTCTCTTATATCTCTTTGAACTATTATAAAGTATAATAATAATGATGTCTTCGTTGTGGTTAAGCCACTAAAGTAATAGGAAACTAAGTATATAAAAATCATAAAAAATATGTCAATTTGAGTTTGTAAACACAAACAACAAATGCAATAACACTGACTAGTTCACATGTATGCTTAAGGATGGCCCATTAAAGGATATTTGTGAAGGTAAGAAATAAAATAATATAAAATATATAAAACATGTAAGATTGCTTTATTCGGCTATGGCGAATTTTATATACCCTTCACCCTCGTACATATGATTACATGCAAACAAAAGTACATACCTAAATTTTTTTTTTGAAAGGGAAAAATGCTTCATTTATTTTTTGCTCTACTGCAGTTTATAGTGACCAATGGGTGTTTTTCAACTATAGAATTTGTTCCAAATATTTTAATTGCGGCATTAGCAATAGTTATTTATTTTTTTTTGCACTCTGCATTTAAGAAATCTTTTACAAAGTAAATATTTTTTATTCTAAAAATAAATGAAGATAAATTAATTGGAGAAGACTAACAGAGATCAGCCCTTTTCGATGGCAATTGATTCTGCCGCATCTAAAACCTCTACCGTAACAATACTGACACCGAAAACTGAATGAAATAAATATTCATGATACTAAAGCAACTATCTGCTTTAAAAAATTAGCAAGAAAACTAAAATAATAACAGGCATATTTAAAGAAAACGGCTCATAGTGCACCGTTTCACATGCAACTCTTTTTGCTGCTCAAAGTTTAATTTGGTGTGTGTGTGTGTGAGAGAGAGAGAGAGAGAAATTAATATATACCGTTTACCTGTCTTTTTCTTTCTCCGCCTCAAATCTAAATTTTAAGCAACAAAAACTTATACCTGTACAATCTGAATAAATTGGATTTTTTTTGGCAGGGATGGAAAAGTTGATTCGCAAATAATTTTAGTATTGTACCAAATATCTAAAAAGCTAATTTATTTCAAAATTACCAGTACTTAATTAAATTTAATATTAAAATGCGAATTAATATTAATCAATCATTTAAATCACGATATAAAGTAAACAGTTTATGTATTTTTTTATTCTATGGTTAAACGAGATTTTTATATAAAAATTGGGCGAATATAAAAAAACTCTTGAGTTAAAATCTCTTTAAAATATAAAATATGTTTAATAAATAAAAATAAAACAATAAGTTTTATTTAACTAAAATAATTATTTTCCCGATTGGAACCATCTGTTTGATTTTGCTGGTTTTTAATATCAATACTTTTCTTTATAAAACATAAAATAGATTTAACTAAAAAATTAGTTTTATACAACAAAAAAGTTAAATGTTAAACTTAGATATTTTTATATCAAAAAAAAATAAATTTTCCAACTCCGTAACCGTCTTTGTGCTTTTTAGTACCAATACTTTTCTTTCTAAAATATGTTTAATTAAAATTTTTTATATAACAAAAAATAGGTTAAATTTTCCAACCCTGAGACCATGTTATTATAATTTCTGATTTGCAATACCAATCTATTTCTTTTTAATATATAAAATATGTTAAACTAATAAAGACAAACAAACAAATTTATGTTAAATAGTTAATTTTATATAAAAAAAATTAGTTTTCCAACCCTGTAACCGTCCTTTTGTTTTGGTTGGTTTTTCAATAAACAAACAATTTTTTTTTTTCAATATAAAATATGTTAAACTAATAAAGACAAATAAATAGTTTTAGTTAGTTACCAAAAAAAAGTTAAAATTTTCCAACCCTGAAACGGTCCTTTTTATTTTTTACTTTTTTATTTTCAAGACTAATCTATCGTTTTGAAATATGAAATATATTCAACTCATAAAATCAAAAAAACTAGTTTTAGTTAGTTGCCCAAAAAAAGTTAAAATTTTCCAACCCTGAAACGGTCTTTTTAATTTTTCTAATTTCCAATATTAATATTTTTCTTTCCAAGAAAATAAGTAACAAGGAAAAGCAAATTAACTTTGGCTAGTTACTTTTAAATACAAAAAAAAGTGCACATTTTCCAACCCTGAAATCGTGATTTACAATCCCAATAATACTCTTTGAAAAAAATTTCGATTTTTAACCAAAAAAGTTTTCCAGCTCTGGTAACGTGTTTTTTATTTTGCGGATTAATATTTTTAGATACATCAGTCACTCTACGACCGAAGTCTGTAGTTTTTCTGGGAACTTCAGAAAACCAATTTCACGTACAGATAGATGGAGAGCCGCACATCTCTTCTTCCTCGGCTGTATTCATAAGGGGACGCGCATATGAATATTGAGGAAATTACACACTGAATGACAAACCTATACACCCCTACAATTTTTGGTGAAGTGTAATATAGAATTACCAATAATGGCATGATTATTTTCTTTTTCTCAAAATCACAGGCATTTGTATCCTAGACAGAATGATAAGAAAGGTTATAAAAATATATTTTTATGTGTCACTTATAAAATGATAAAAAAATATACGTTTTATGACTTGTATGCAGAATGGTTTACAACCTTACGAAGACAACAACAACTCATATCTGTGTATTGTTGTTGTCCTAACAAGCCGACTCTATTGGCTGCAATACAATATATTTTGTATATACTCGTAAACATAAAAATTTTAATAAGGATATAAAGCCTTTGGCCGCAATATTTCGTTGATGTGTTAAGTTAACGATATATTTTTTGGTTAAATCATTTGATATGAACTGAAGAACCGTAATAGTTTATGTGGATGTGTGATATTTTATCTCTTTTGCTGATGACCGTTTTTTGTTTAAAGCAAACCTTTATGTTATGATCGTATCTTAGCCTTGTCCTTTTGCCTGCTATTTAGTCCTCTTTCCCTTATGAATACAAAGTTTTGGATTTTTATTTTCGTTTCTTATTTTTGTAAAGATACTTATATTAGCAAAAGGGTCATTCTACCCGTTTAAGTTCTATTTTTCTACAAGATTTATCTTTTGCTTTAAAAAAAAATTAAGTAAAAACTTAAATCAAATCTGAAGAATTATAAAAAAAGACCAGCAAAAAAATAGTTAATGGTAATTTAAACTTTTTCTGTAAACGATTGTTGCTATTTTATATCCTTCTACTGGCTTTGATTTCGTGTTACATGCAAGTACGTTGACTGTCGCCTGCGCTGTTGTTTTCTTCTGTCGTTTTGGTTGAAATTGGAAAACCCCCTAGTGTGGTCTTATGCTCTTAGTGCTTTTGTTTTAATACTTGTTTTCTTCTCTTTGTAAACTAAAACTTTCAAGAAATTAAAATATTTTGGGTTTATTTTTATAGATTATCTTTTTGAATTGTTTGAGGAGAGTTGCCGCAGCGAAAAGACATAAAAATATTTCCTCTGTCAGAAAAGATTTTTTAAGCTGAAATTTTTCAGCGCTTGTTTTAAGAAATATTTTTCAAATACATTGTACAATAAAGACAATTAAAAAAAATTTCATCAACTAACAAAATCATTTAAGAAAATCTCAACAAAAAAAATTGTTAGCATTAAATAAAATATTACATACGTTTGACCTTGAATGCCATCCCTGGATCTACCCGTTCATTTTAAGCTCAAAGCGCTGGTAAATCCATCGATTTTTCGAGCAATATTGTTACGTTTTAAAAACGCAGTTATCAAATCGGAAGACTGTATTTACTCAACACTAACACGCAATGTTAAATAATTCACAGATGGAATACCGCGATGTTAACTATGCGGTTCTTTACATAAGGTTTACAGACTCTCGCATACTCACAAACACAAACACACATCCATATGGATGTCCAAAAAATAGTCAGAATAAATTTCTATGACCTCCAGCTGATGAAAACTCGATTTTCGAAAATCAGGGTGAAATTCTAACTTCCTATTTTTTAAATTGGGAAGTTAAAATTTTATAAAACCCATTAAATTTTTTTATTAAAAAATTTTTGAGAAAGTTTAAAAAAATAGTTTGGGAAGAAATTAAAAAATTAAAAAAATATTTATAAAATTAAGAAAAAAATTATGAAAAATAATATATTTTACATTTTAGAAAAAATTTTAAAATTTTTTAAAGAAATTTAAAAATTGTTTGAAAAAAAATAATCAGATCTTTTGAAAAAAATATATAAAAAAATAAAAAAAAATAACAAAAACTATAAAATTTTTGAAGAAAATTTTTAATATTTTGGGAAAAAAATTTTTAGTTTTTTAATATAATTTTTTTTTAATTTTTTAAACTTTTTAATAGAGTTTATACAATTTTTGAAAAAAAAAATTCAAAATGTTGTTTAAAAAACATATATAAAAAAAGGATCCAAAAATGAGCATTTATAAACTAAAAAAATTTAAGATTTAAAGAAAAACCTTTTGAATATTAAATACGAACACAAAATCTTTTTCAGAGAATTTAAAAAACATCTAAAGAAATTCTGGGATATATTAACCGAAATTTTAAATATTTTTTAGAAAAAAACCCATTTAAATAAATGTTTAAAAAATTAAAAAAAAAATCATTTAAATATAGTTTAAAAATTTTCAAAAAAATTAAAAAGAAAAAATTATCCGAATATCTTAATAGAAAATCTTTTGAACATTAAAAATAAGTTCACAAAAATTTATGAAAAAAATTCAAAGCACATTTAAAGAAATTGCTGGGATGTAAAAAATTGTTGAGAAAAATATTCAAAACAATTTGGTAAAAATTTTAAAATATTATAAGATATTAAAGAAAAAAATTGGTTTAATATATAAGGCAATTATAATTAAAATTCCGCGAGAAATTTTTCCCGGGGAACAATTCCAACTAATAGCAAGTAATAGGGAAAACAAAAAATTCTAATCGGAAAAGGGAGAAAGTTCACATTTTAGGACATTGTTAAAAATATTACAAAACTTTCTAAAAACCTACATAAGACATTTTTAGAAAAATAAATTTATGACAAGGATATGTTGCATAAATTTTCACATCGTTGGCAACTCTTGTCTCTTCTTTCTTTTTCAAAAGAAATATATTCTTAATTGTATAAGTTGTTGGTGGTTTTAAGTCTACTGATGTTGATATCAATATCTTCAGTTCAATATACCGAAATATAAGAAATGAAAAAACAAAAAATATATATTAAAACTTTTCCTATACATTTTTCCTTTTAGTTGCTTTATTACAATCTCAATTCTACTGGTATTCGCATCAATTGACAAGTTTCGTATGGCATATGAACAATATTTTTCTTTTTCATAAAGAAGTTTATTTATTTTTAAATACAGGCACAACATTCTTCCAGTACAACAGTTTTGTTTTCGAAATTTTATTACAAAAACTTTCAGACAAAGTGCAACACATTCGTGCACACATTGATGTGTTGTATGTAGTATTGTGGTATTGAATTTCTTTGAGTTGCTGCAGTCCATACTTGTAAAATAAACACAAAGTTTGCATGATTTAATTTTTACGTTGCATATTGGCTTTTTACTCCTGCACATGTAGTATGTATTATAAGGAACTTAAGTTTGATATGAATATGCATACATACATATGTATATACATACATATTCAAATATGTGTGTATGTATATAGTATTTTTTTTTTTTTTTTTTGCTGAACAGAACTGTTGTTTTTACGGTGTTTTCGTTTCAGCCAGCTTTTTTTCAGTCTTGTTGAGTGACCAATTTCTATCAAATTTCATCACGAATGTTTTTATGGTAAATTAATTTATTCCTCTGACCAATTAAGAGCAAAGATTTATAGCAAAAAATAATAAATAATCAGATTTTATGCTGTTGTTCTTTTCCTGGCTTTTCTTGTGTAAAATTTGAAAAAAAAAATTATTTTTTTACAGAAAGATTAAAAGTAGATAGAGAAGAAAAAAGCTTAAACATGAAAATATTTAAAATTAAATTATTTTAATCGCAGGTTCAAGTTTTGCCAAATAGGTACATAATTTCAAAAAGAATTTATTTAAAAGAATTTATTATAATTATTAAGAACTAGAGATGAGCGCGTGTCGTGTTTTTTTTCGTGACACAAAGTGTACGTGTCGTATCGTGTTGAGCAAAATTGACACGATAAACACGAAACGATTTTTGGTTTTAAAATATGTATTCATGAATTTCCAGTAAAGAAAAAATTTAGTATTTTGTATCGTCAAACACGTAAAACCATCAAATTTGTTGATAGTGTAGGGAACTCTTAAGCTTAAAGTTCTGAAAGTAAACAAAAATATGTATCTATTTGAATATAAAAAATGCTTTTTTTGCTATTGAATTTGATTTCGTGCGTGTTGTGCAGTTTCGTGTTTTGAAAAAATTTCGCGTGCGTGTTTCGTACGTGTTGGACATCTTGGCATTGTATTGGCGTCGTGTCGTGTTGGAAAAATTCAACACGCGCCCATCTCTATTAAGAAATAATGTATTATTTTCCAAAGCAAGACAATGCATTCCTTTTGAAACGAGAGGGTAATTTGATCGAACACAATAAATTCAAATTGATTACCACGTGCATTACCACATTACATTCTGAACAATGAATGTACCCATTAAAATAATTCATTACTTTCTTCGGACAAGATCTGTGCTAACAGTAATAATCCTAGAATGAAAATTATACATTCTGTGCATTACATTCTCCTTTACTATTCATTACCTTTTCCCACTGGGTTGGTTGCTCTTTGTTAACAATGAGGGATCTAAACCACATAAAGGACATCATAATGACATACCTATATCTTTAAATTACAGAAATCGTCTATTTAACTGCTGCCACATTCACAATCTAGTTGGAATTCAAACCACAAACAATTATTGCAACTATAAAAAAAACTAACAAGAATTTGTAAAACTGGCCATTTTATTCAATTAATTCCTATTAGCATGACTCTGCTAAAACGAAAATTCCTGCTTAGTAGGTCATTCGTTTAAAATTATTAACACCAGGGGTCACCTTTCTAATTAATAACATGAGTTTATGTTGTTGCTCTGTTATTATTTTCCAGCAAAACTAACACAAGAAAATAAACAATTTGATAACGCAATTTTTTGGTTTTATTAGAAGAAAATTTTTACACAAAATAAATAAAAACATGTGTTTTAAGAAGTTGAAATTAATTAAAAGAATAAAAATAAAAATATTATGATGGATATAAAAACTCCAACAAAAGTCAACATCAACGCACAAGTAAGTGATGGTGGCAAAGCTTGTATGTGATTCATTCGATATGTTTGACTAGAGATCTTGTAACAAAATTAATTAAGAACATTTTTATTTGACAGACATGTCAACATAGCTATAATTATTATAAAAGGAAAGTAAGCAGTTTTATAAGTTATAGTAAATAAATTTTAAATTTGTCAATTCAAAAAAGACCTATTTTACATTTAAGATATTTTACAGTAGAAACAAAACTTATTATAAACTTTAGTATTTCGTATTTTGATTCGGTATTTTTAGCCACATACGAATATGTTGTGCGTAGATGGATTTTCTTTAATTAATTAATAATAGTGAATGAAAGAAATTTAGTAAAGTGCGACTTTAGACTCGCACACCAAGAGTTTCGCACGGATACTACATATGGGCATTTCCACGAGAAATTCCGCTTTTTTTGTCGCATGCGACAGCAAGTAGTTCAGAACAATGTTACTCGATTTTTCTGCATCGATTATTTTTGGTTTAAGCACTTGTTTTTTAGCGGTTTTTAGTGTTTTGAATTTTTTAGTATTCATGATTTTTTTTACTTTTGGAGTTTTTTCGTTTTGGCGATTTTTTAGGGGTTTGGCGATTTTTTTTTTGTTTTCTTACAATCAATATTTTTAGTTTAGCGATTTTTTTACGTTGGGCGTTTTCTTCGGTTTGTCGATTTTTTCGGTTTTTGGCGATTTCTTAATTTTTTGTCAAACTTTTTACTTTTGGTGATTTTTTTTGCATTTGAGCTAATTTGTTTAATTTTTGTTAAGATTTTCCATTTAAGCGGTTTTTTCATTTTGGCGATTTTTCTTTTCGGCATTTCGGATTTTTCGTTTGGAATTTTTTTATTTTTATCGATTTTGAAAATTTCGGAAGTTTGCCTCTGACGGTTTCCGATATACAGCCAAAGACCTTTAGTTACTTTTTACAAACAAGGGTATTGTGTTTGTCAGCCTATGTATGTACACCCAGAGCAAAAACAGCTTAAAATTAATGAAAACCATATCGAATTAATAATAAACATTAACGAAAGTCTAGTCATGTTGAAATTTCTTATTTCAATATGGAAAAATATTAATTTACTGTATTAATTTATTAATTTTATTTATTTTTAAGTACATTTTCCATTATATTGAAAATTATTGAATTAATGTGACGCGTTCTTATTTTTAAGTTGCAGCTTTTCTCTGAGTGTATGTATGTGTGTTCTTGGGCGGCACTATATAAACCGAGCCCGTGGAAAAATGTTGATGATTCTTACATCAATTAATTTGGGAGTGTCACTAAGAATACGACAGTAGTCAAAACTCAATATGGCGGCCAACAGACGCCATTTTGTTAATAGGAAAAATAAATAAAAAGTCGGCGAACTATATCAACAGGTATTTCAAAATCATCTTCAGGTTTCTCTGATGATTTTTCATTTCGAATGCCCATTTAAGTTATTTAACGATTCAAAGTTGGTCGCAGTCGTGTTTTTTGACTGTCTTAATTACTCCTTGTTAAACATCATGTGTACTACTGTTGCGTAAAACTCATTAGCTTATTTGAAAATTTAAACGTTTACATTCCATACGGTGTCTGTATTGGTTGTCAACTTTAATTACTGTTTTGTTAAAGTTTATTTTTAAACAACCTTTTTTTTATAATTTTTCTTATATAAAACACAATAAATATTCATCTAAACTAGACTTAATTTTGATTGATGACATTAATTTGTCTATTTATTTATTACGAGTATAAAAACAAAACCAAAAATAAAGAAAAACTCAACATATAAAATGTTGTTGCATATACATATAACATACACTTACAGCGAGAGACACATTCACTTGACAAAAAAAAATATGATGAATGACTATTAAATGTTAAATAGTTTGTAACCAACAACAAAAGGCCATAGAATATCACATCAAGAATATTTATATATATTAAAAAATCTAATAGAACAAGCAAATATGTGTTTAACCCTTTTACAACAATAGTTCATTCGTTCGCCACTATGCCACTCGCATTTTGACATTCAGCCGTTTATAAAATGCACGAATATGAATGTAAATGACACATTTAACAACTAAATGGAAAATGGAGAGAAAGAGCTTGACATGCTTGTAAATGTGGGTGTTTTACAATAGCGATAAGCTGTTGATATATAATTTTTGGTTGTTAATAATGCATGCGAGTTTGTGACATGTAAAGAAAAAAATTTTTTTCATAGAAAATTAAATTTATAATGCTTTAAAAATATTAATTAGTTCTATTAAGATTCAAAAAAAATATTAGAAAATTGTTATACAGGATCTATATGAGACTTTTATGTATATATAGGGTCCGCCATCTAGCATTTTTTTTTTTCAACTAGTTCTTATTTCGTGAATGGTAACTTATTTCGTGAATGGTAACACTTTTTTGCCACAGACATATTGCCACAGTTATAATTTTATTTTTAGTATGGCCTTTTGAGCTTCTAGTACTGTCCATTCAGTTTAAAATTTTTTACGTATGCTTTGCAAGCATATTATTTTCCACCTCAATAAACTTGTATATCCGGAAAGTATTTAAATTAAAATAAGAAAAGAAATAAACAACAAAAAACAGATATTTTATTTAGCAGCCAACAGCAATTAACTGAATTTGTAGCGTGCAACGGTGAGAAATGTAACACGCTTTTTTTCAAAAGAACCACTCACTACAACTTGAGTACATTTATATGTATGAAAATGTTTGTCTAAAATAACAATAAATATGTGTATTTGTATATAAAGTTCAAAATTTATGAATGGCTTATGATTCATAACTTTCAGCACGCATTCAGCCAAAGAATATTTAAATATTTAGACATACTGAAGGCAAATATTTTACATTAATTACCTCAATTATGAAGGAAGCTTTAGTTACGCCAACAAATAAATTTACTATTTGAAGTTGTTTCATATTTCAAATTATTTTATATACAACAAAGTGTTTAATGATGGCGGTAGAAAATGTTTGAAGTTTTTAAGAAACGTCAAAAATTTAAGAGAGCCAAAGTTAAAAGACACACCTTTTGTTAAACACCCAAGACAAGGAAATTGTATGAAGCGGAAATAGATTAATAAAAATTGTTTCAAATGACAGTAGCAAATATTCAGTTAAAATAGATTATTACAAATTGATTCAATTGAATAATATTTTTTCGGAATATTCACCAATGAAAAATTATTTATGGCATTTCCTACTGTTCCATGAAGTTTATAAAGCGAATGTCGAATTTGAAGCCATCACCATTCACTTACAATTGCCACTCACTTACAGTGGCCAAGGGATATGTATCTACGTGGGAACCATATTATGGTCACTTTTGCTACAACTTTGTATAAATAAAAATATACTGATCTCCACAATTTGATCAAAATTGCTTTAAGATTATATATACTTGATAAAATAAAATTTATAATTATTATTCACAAAAATGGGTGGCGGCAATTTAATAATAATATTGTATCAAGTATGTTTGCAAACAAACAAGTACATTTGCAAGCAAACAAGTATGTTTGCTTGATACAATATCGTGCCGTAACCGCTAAAAAAACGCTTAAACGACACATTTTTTGGACGCCATGCTTCTTTTTTTTAATAATCCTTAATTTTCTTCAAAGCTAAATTACACAATAATAATAAAGAATAATATTGTTGTTGTTGCATTATAGCCACATTAACCTAAAAGATATGCTCCGCAAAATATTTCTTAAGAATATTCACAAAATGCTGTTTTAGCAAAATATATTTTAATAATTTTTTTTTCTTCAAAAATCGTTTGTCTGTTGAAGCATATTTTTAGATTAATTAGTTGCTGTTTTACAATCAAGTGAAGCAATTTTTTTTCTGGCTCACTTTTTTTATTTTTATTTAACACAACATGTTGTAAATTGTTTTTGCAATTGTTTTAAATATTAATTAGTGCAACTGTGGCGTTTGTAAGACAAAAAATTTACTTCATCATTATTGTCTCTCTCAGCTAGCTACGAGTCGTTAAATTTGTATCCCCCACCTAAACATGCATACATATTTCGCTAACATCAGTTTTTCTCTCCGTCATCGTCAATGTAAAACAAAAATTTTGCATTTTATTTTCTTTAACAAATGTTTGTGCAAATTAAACGTCAAATTATATGGTCTGACTAAAGTGATAAAATGTTGCGCATCTAAGTAAATAAATGCAAGCCTTGTACGTACGTATGTGCATATTTTTATTTAAGAATTAAAGAACTTCTTTTAAAGAACAGGGGCAGGGTTTGTAGAAATTTGTTGTCATTAGCATATTGTAAAAATACATAAACTTGGGATTAGTCAAACACATGTTCTTGTAATAAATTTAGTAGAGAGCTTAATAAAGGACAACTTCTCTGCAAACTTTTCTTAATTAATACTGTTGATAATAATGTGGCAAAAAAATGTTTTTTGTAATAATTATTTTATTACTTTTCTGTTTAAAAGTAAAGATAGAAAATATGTAAGACAACTTTTGGGATACGAAAATCCATCTAATCCAATCAATAAGCTTTTTTCTATATAAAAAAGTGCTGTGACACAATAACTCCAAAAAAAGTTTGATGTAAGACAAACATTTTTTCTATAAGAAAAGTGTGCTGTGACACAAACAACTTTTCTATAAGAAAAGTGTGCTGTGACACAAACAACTTTTCTATAAGAAAAGTGTGCTGTGACACAAACAACTTTTCTATAAGAAAAGTGTGCTGTGACACAAACAACTTTTCTATAAGAAAAGTGTGCTGTGACACAAACAACTTTTCTATAAGAAAAGTGTGCTGTGACACAAACAACTTTTCTATAAGAAAAGTGTGCTGTGACACAAACAACTTTTCTATAAGAAAAGTGTGCTGTGACACAAACAACTTTTCTATAAGAAAAGTGTGCTGTGACACAAACAACTTTTCTATAAGAAAAGTGTGCTGTGACACAAACAACTTTTCTATAAGAAGAGTGTGCTGTGACACAAACAACTTTTCTATAAGAAACGTGTCTTGTTTTGTTCGTTTAGCACCGTTTATATGAATTTCGTTCCTGCATCGGTATTTCTTATATAAAAAAATTAATCACTTTGTAGGGGGTACCCGTCTTCCTCCTCTTACACCGCCAAGATTTCATTAGAACATGCAGGATATTCTAAAATAAAAATAAATAGGGGGCATCTGTCTCCCCCCTCTTATGCCTTGCAGATTTTATTTGAACATGTAGTTTGTTCATATAAAATTTAGTGACTCACACTATTTTAGTTGTGGGGGTATGAAGTGATCAGCGAAAAAAGGGTCTTTGAACCCACTGTGCGGTGAACGCAACCATCGACTTACTGAAATCAAAATTTGTGCGATTTCGAGAAATGAACCTGAACCTAAACGTTACAAATTTGTATGAAAAATAAAGAAAATTTATTTCAAAAAAAAATTTTTTTTTAAAATTTCAAAACGTAAAAATTTTTTGTATTTACAAAATCGTCTCTTTAAACAACAAATACATTAATAAATTTTCTTATTTTATCTTTTCTTAGTAAATTAAATATATTTTAGTTCTAGTGTAAAACGATCAGCTTACAACTTGCAACAAATACACACAAATCCCTCCTGCGAGTTAATCAATAATAATTAATTTAAATTTTCAATTCATTTGGGGTTAATAACTCTTTAAGCATCTCTCTCGTTTTAATGACAAAAATTAATTACTTTTCATAAAGTATTTTTTTTTGTTTTCATATATTTTAACAAATTCCATTCGTGTTAAATCGTAATGGAGAATATTTTTGTCAAATATAATTTATATGTTGTTGACTAATGAATTTTCTCGTTTTCTTGTGCTTCAAGAAAGGCCAACAAGTGCGAATAAACTCTTACTGTGAGGCATATTAAGAGCACTTAGTGCTGCTTTCTTTTTGTCATATATAAAATTTTTGACATTTTAAATGAACATGTTGATGGAAAAGGATATTTTGTAAGGGCTGCATGTAGGAATTAGTGCAGAGTGATAATTAAACTCAACAGATCTTTTTTTACTGGTAAATTGTGTATTTTTCTTTTTGTAAATAATTTTATTTTTTATTTTATTTTTTATTTATCAAAGTGTAAATCTCCGAGAGTATCAAGTTCCCCATTAAAATAAATTACATACCCGAAATAATTTTCAAGCACTAAAAGTGGCCTGCCCATTGGTGGCTTTTCTTTTGTTTGGTTGTCGATGAAAATGTATGCTAGAGATAAAGCTTTTTAAAGAAAAGGGGAGCTGAAGAAAAAACATTTGTTTTATCTTTTTTTTTTTGGAAAGTTGTCATTTTCGTGCCCTTAAACACAATGCAGCCACATACATATTTTGGTTTTAGTGTTTAGCCTTGTTCTAACCCTTCTACTGGTTCCCCGTATCTAATGTACAGATTATCTTTCAAACATGCAGCAGGCTATACTTTTTCTTTTTGCTTTGGGTTTTCTGTTTCTGCACACATCATTTATTTTCGACCTTTTGTCTGACATTTTTGACACAATATGTAATTGACACTGGCACTTGTTGTCTGTAGAGCAGAGATTCTTGCAGTCATGGAATTTGAAGTGTTTACACTGGCAAAGTTATGCTAGTGGAAGTAGGAATAGAAAATCTAAGAGAATCTATACGATATCATTTGAAATTTAATAAAACAAAAGAGCTTGCATATAATTTTTCTTTATATCAAATAAAAAAAAAATAAAAAAATTCGTGGCTAGTGTGAACTGTACAAATAGCTGCTCAAACTCACTCTAACACATTCATAAAGCAACTTAGTACCGCAGTCATTTATAACATATTTTGTGCATTATGACTCCCATAATTTCTTTTCACACTCCACATGTCTGCAGTCGTCATAGCTAAAACACCTCCCAGTGTCCCCAACTAATATGTGAATGTGTGTGTACATGAAAATAAGAATAAAACAAAAACAAAATCTAGTGTAACATTGTTGCTCATGACGAAAATGATTTATTTCATCATTTGTTATAACAAATGATAACAACAGCCAAAAGCATCATTTTCGTCATCCTTGTCGCCGTCAGTACCAACATCTTTTGATTTCCACATAATTTTTGTTTTGTTTTTTGTTATTGTTGTTGTAGCCTATGGAGTGAGTGTGCATTACAACAAAAGTATGTAAATGCACTGCTTTTGTTATTTGAAAGCAAGTGGAAAATATAATCGATTTTTTGTTGTTGCTGGCGATGATGATGATGACATGTTACACATTTTAGGGTTGATTTGAATTTTAAGTAACTGTGTCCATCTTCCGTACAATGGAATTTGTCGCCTGCTTGGTTGTAAGGAAGGGCAGCAGGAGTGAAATCTTTATGCACAAGCCAGTGGCTTGATGCCTTTAGACGGGAAATGAGGGAAGATTAAGTGCCAAGAAAATATTTTTAATGATTAGTTAGTTTGTTTTTTTTTCGAACTTTAGTTGTTGCTATATTTATGATTCGATTAAACTAAAGTTTGTATCACTCTGCAAGCCAAATTATATGTGATAATTTTTAAGGAACAAATAACACCAAAGTTGATTTTAAATATTCTGATAAACACTAGCAGAACGGAACAGCCTGGTGTTTTTGAAGGCCGCCATATATTCTTCATCACTGCCCTTGTGTTTGGTTTACTAAGTGTGGTCTCAGTTGGTGCAAATTTCCTTTTTTACAGATTTTTTCAGTGCAAATGGAATATGTGAATTGTTGTGATTCATCGTATTACAATTTAATGAAAGCTTTTTTGTAATGAAAGCTTAATTTTCCCATCTCTAATTAGCAACAGTATGACTGTTGTGTTGTTTGTTCCTTACTAATTATTTTTGATAATCTTTTGTTAACAGCAGATTAGAAAGATCAATTTTGAATTTAATTTTGAATCGACCGGCAAAAAGGAAGGAGATTATAAATTCGTTTGGATTTCTTTTTTTAAATTGTTACTTTATAACTCGTTACATTTGAGATCGATTTTAAAAATTCTTTTCTTGTCTGAGAGGGTATAGCTTTCATTTAGTCCCATTGTAAAACAAAGAGGGCGGAGCGCGCCCTTAATGTTTATATTTGATTTTAAAATATTCTACTTATTTGATTGGGGAGAAACCTATCAAACACCTTTTGTTCTTGTAATTATATAATTGTAAAGATGAAAAAAATGGGCGTTCCAAGTTAATATTTATTGGGCGAATTTCTTCCTCGAAGATTTGTTGTAACTATTCCAATGTCTGCACATACCCCCAATATCAGTAGTATTCGCTCATTTTTCGGATCCATGTATGAGATATAATATGCGCTCCACATATATTTTTTTAGCTGGCCCTATTTTTTCCTAATAAATTTTTACTATTAATTTTTGATTACATTTTCATTTAAAATGCTTAAACTTGTTTAGTGTTTCACGTTTGTAAGGCTGAGGTACATATTTTTGTTCAAGTTTTCACATAAACACCACAAGGGAAAGCAATCACCTCATGGCTGGCAAAAGCTGCAGACAATCCATTTAAAATAGAATTTCACTTGTAAACATGGTTTAAACGTTTTATCACATGTCTCAAGTAGGCGTTACAACGACAATTATTTTTTTGTTAGTTTTTTTTTTAATTTTTTTATTTGTTGGCACTTTTGGCCAACTATTTAATGCAACATGTTGATGTTCTTCAATTTAGCAACTTTTTAACAACAACAACAACAAAAACAAAGAGATGGAGGAAAAAAATAGTGAATTAAGAACGACAGAAAATTAACTTAAATTACAATAAAGTTCTACGGTGTAGCGCAGCACAATAAATAAAATTAAATAAAAATCAATTACTGATAAAAAGCAATATCAAATTAAATAATGACTTTAAAAAATAAGTTTCATTATTAAGTTGCAGTTTTCATATTACAAACAAACAAGTTGGCTAAAGAATTTATATGAAATTCACTAAATTTTTTTGTATGATTTCTATAAAAAAATTTCTTTTTCAGTCAAATGTTTGTTAACTACAACTAATAGATTAGCATTATTTCACAAAATTATAGGAAGAAGATATTTCATTAAAAAATTTTTATAATTTTTTTTGTGTGGAAAATTGCTAAGGTGAAGCTTACAATCATACCTTTAGTAGAGTGCTCACCAAAAGCACTTTAAGTGCAAATATACCAGCATTTCTTTGAAAATTTATCAGCTTACACTAGTGGGTGGTTTGCTTAATTTCTCCAAAATATAAAAATCATTCGTTTAGGAAACACTTCGACCAAGTGGCTAACTGTCTGTCTGAGAGACTGCAGCAGACTTAAAGATCGATTTGAGTGTGTGTGTGTGTGTGTTTTTTCACTCTAATGCTGCACTCCAACTAAAAAAATGTCTTCTTCCACAGACAATTTTTTTATTGTTTCATTATTTTGCTAACAATTGCCTAAGATCTGTTAACTGGCAACCTATTTTTTCCTAATGCCAAAGTGAGATTTTATTTTATTTCTTTTTTTCTATTAAATGTTGTGCATTTTTTTGGCCAATGTGGCTCGTTCTTTGTGTTATTTTAATTGATTTGTAGTTGGTAGACATTATAAAAAGTGTTATTTAAAATGTTTGCATTTAAGTTTGAACAAGATTTCTTTATTTACTTTGCAGTACTTGTCTGACTGCAATTTGGGAAAATATGTGTTGTAATGTTGGTATTTGAAAGTTTTTGTGAAAATAAATTGCGGTTAAAGTTAATCGAATGCTGTTAAATTAAATACTAGTATTGAGAGAAAATCTTTTCGACTTTTTTGAAGAATTTTTAGTAAAAGTGAAATCCCGTACAAGAAAATTTATTCTCTTTATTAAACATTTTCGAGGGGAGGTCAATAAGTCCGAATTAATTACAGTTTTTTTTTATTAAAAAAAATTATTTTTATAAAAAAACGTTTTATTAAAATAACAATTCCAAGTCTTATTGATCTACCCTCGTATAATAGCTTTAATAATTATGTTTAATAATAAATATAAAAGAAATTGATTTGGCAAAAATATTTTGAGAAAAACGCATGTTTTGATTCCAATTATTTTGAACAAGTAACTTAATACGTTTATCTTTTTGAGCTTCATAACTTCTTAACTATTTTAACAGCTGATAATTGGTTTGAAAGATTAAAAGCCAAATTAACAGTCTAAAGTTATCTAACACTCATGGTTTAACTAAGGATTTTTCTTATTAATTTCATTGGTCCAACCACGTTCATTAGTTAACTAAAGACTGTGAATTTGAGCCTAAATGAAAAGATCTTAGCTTACAGCTTTTTTGGAGTGGATTTCTTCAAATATATAGAACTCTACTTTTAAAATAAACTTTCAATTCTTTTAAATTCACTTTTTATCTTTTCGGTGCTGAATTTAATTCAAAAGAAAAAGGCCTTCCTAAACACATAAAGGGAACATTCAAAGTTTTGTTATGTTAATTTAGTTATTTTTTCTTTTTTATAAAATATTATGCAAAAATTTGCTTAATGCTGATGTTGTTTCTCAGCTGATTGTGTTTCTCAAAACTCAAGACATTCAACTCGATCCAAATAGTCATTAAATTCACTACAAGGTATGATGTAAAGGCAAAAATTAAATCACGTAGACTGAATACAAAATTGCGCATAAAATTATTAATTTTTCACTAGAGTAATCAAAACTAAATAACAGCAGCAATCTACCAGCTGGATTTGGGCTGCAATGTGTACGTAAGCTGCAAGGTGGTAGTGAGATATACAGACATAATGTCTTAAGTAAATGCCGTTGGAAGACAGAATGTAACAGCGTTGAAAAGTTTGTAATATACATATATAAAAATATTAAAGAAGCCTCCATTATTAAGGCCGCGTTTCCATTGGTGTGCCATGTGCCATACATGAGTAGAAATAACGTAACCACTAATTACTAATGAAAAACTGTTTGATTCAGACATGTATTTATTGATTATAACTATTTCCCATCATGTTGGATTCTATAAAATTTTCTATTTGTTATGTATGAAACTATTTAACTTCAAAAATACGTGTCTGAATCAAACAGATTTTCATTAGTAATTAGTGGTTACGTTATTTTTACTCATGTGTGGCACATGGCACACCGATGGATACCCGGCCTAATACTGCAAAAAAAAACTTTCTCAAAAAGTTATTTTTTAAAACCAAAAAAAAGAGATCTTAAAATCTTGCTCAAGTTTTGATTTTGTATGGAAAAGATGAGAAATTAATACACTGCTTGTATAAGCCTCTTCCATACACCAAAGGTTAAAAGGAACCCTATTGTTTTCGCTACGATGTCCATGCATATGTTTGTCTGTCTGTCACAGGCTGTTTTCTCGATAAGCGTAAGAGCTACGGACCAGAAATTTTTACAAAATATCTAAATCTTTGGCCGCCACAACCTCAAATATATGACAGTTAAAATTCAAAGAGTGTTCTAAAGCGAGCAACGAAAAATGTTGAAATCCAAAGTTATTATACGGAGAATGATTTCTAGACACTTGCGATTTTCAAAGTTAGTGTGTTTTTGTGCAGACTACACCAATTAAAACTGAAATTTTAAAAATCAAAATTAAAGGGTATTCTATCAGTTCATGTCATTTTTACTATTTAGTTCTGACAACTTGCTGTATCTTGGAAATCGTAAGAGGCAAACTCTTGAAACTTTCAAAAACGCTAAAAGCAAAAAATCTCAAAATTAAAAAAAACGCCAAAACGAAAAAATCGCCAAAAACCGAAAAAATCGCCAAAGTCGAAAAAAATCGCCAAAAAAACAAAAAATTCGCCAAAAACAAAAAAAATCGCCAAAAAGCGAAACAAATTCTCAAAAGCCGAAAAGTAGCTAAATAAAAAATAAGTGCCGAAACAAAAAATCGCCAAAGTGAAAAATCAGTAAAATAAAATATACAACCGAAAATAAAATACATGCATCGCTAATATGCACAAAATCACCAAATGTAAAAAGGTCGCCAAAAACCGAAGGAATGTGCAAAACGAAAAAGCGTCGGAACTAAAAATTTCTCTAGAACAATAAAAATGTACATATTGTAAAAAAAAATCAAAACCAAAAAAAAAACTCGAAAGCTAACAAGAGCGTCAATACTAAAAAAAATTGAGAAAACAGAAAACACGACAAAACTAAAAAGCGTTAATAGTAAAAAAATCGAAAAAAAACCTTCACAAGCCGAAAAAATCGCCAACAAGAAACAAGCGTAATATTAAACTCTTCATGTGCGAGTCAAATTCTTAGTTTATTAAATTTATTTTCTTTCCGAGTATAGAATCAAAACTGGAGCAAGAACCAAGTGTAACTTAGTTGCGGTCAGAAGCGTTAATAGAGTTAGTCGAAAAACATAGTTTTTAGAAAAAGCACTTTTAACGTATGAACGCTTTTTTTTTAAATCAAAATGGGTAAATTAAAATAATTTTTTTCGTAAAGTAAATATTTGTGGCAAAAAGGAAAATGTGCTTAAGTCGAGATAAGCAGATTTTGAGTTAATGGTATGTCCACAATCTGCTTATTTGAAAGTACTTCTGATCAAAATATCAATTAATTTGTGTGATTTTTCAGGAAGTTATAGCACCATGACTTACGACTTATGTTTTTTAAACTTCTAATCCCATTAGGAATAAAAGCTTAATTTAGCTTTTACTTTGGTTTATTTCAACTTACATGTATTACTTATATTGGGTGTTTTTTATTGAGGTATAGAACTTTAAGTTGGCATCACTTTTTTAACTGGCGGCCATTTTGTCAGCTGTCAAGTGATTAATATTTAGTTTGGTTTGCCATTTCATCATGAACAGGTTGACAAAAGAACAACGCTTGCAAATCGTGCAAATTTATTTCGAAAATAATGGTTCAGTTCGCGAAGTTTACCGCAAGCTCCGTGCATTTTATGGTCGACATAATCGTCCATCAGAGCAATTAATTCGGTTAACCATGGATCGTTTTCGCACTACGTTTACTCTATGTGATAATACGCATCCGCAGAGACGTCGAACAGTGCGCACCGAAGAAACAATTGCCGCTGTAGAGCAAAGTGTTGAAGAGGACCCGAATGAATCGATTCGCCACCGTGCACAGCAATTTTAGCTTTGCCCATCAACTTTATGGAAGATTTTGCGCAAAGATCTTGGCTTGCGACCTTACAAGATCCAGCTTGTGCATGCAATGCGTCGTGATTTTGGTGTATGGGCCGAAAATGAGAGTGATCTCGATGCTGATTTTCATCGCAAAATTTTGTTCAGTGATGAGGCTCATTTTTGGTTGAATGGCTACGTCAACAAGCAAAATTGCCGCATTTGGAGTGAAGAGAATCCACATGAGACCCTTGAGACGCCATTACATCCACAAAAACTGACTGTTTGGTGTGCTCTATGGACTGGTGGAGTCATTGGGCCATACTTCTTCCGAAATAATGCTGAAGAGTCAGTTACCGTTAATGGAGACCGGTATAGAGCCATGATAACCGACTATTTTGTTCCCGAATTGGATGGCATGAATGTGGATGAGTTGTGGTTCCAACAAGACGGCGCTACATGCCACACAGCGCACGTCACAATCGATTTATTGAAGGAAACATTCGATGAGCGCATAATTTCGCGGAATGGACCTGCCAATTGGCCACCAAGATCGTGTGATTTGACACCATTGGATTATTTTCTTTGGGGATATGTGAAGTCGCTCGTCTACGCCAACAAACCAGAAACGTTAGGGGACTTGGAAGCCAACATTCGTGGCGTTATTGCCAACATACGGCCCCATATGCTCGAAAAAGTGGTTGAAAATTGGACCTGTAGAATTGGCTTTATTCGAGCCAGCCGCGGCGGCCACATGCCCGAAATCATATTTAAACGTTAATGGCATAAAATTATCCTTCCAATAAAGCCAAATTGATGGACATTAAAACGATTTTCTTGTGTTTTATTTCAATTCGAAGTTCTATACCTCTAAAAAAACACCCTGTAGTACGTAGAACGATGTCTGCTTAAAAAAATTAAGGTTAACAGAGAATCTCCCAATTTAATAGTAAAAGAAATAAATTTCTTAAAATCGACTTGAAAACTTAAAAGTGATCTCCTGCAGTAAATATGACTTAAGCACTTTTTCCTTATTGCCACAAATATTATTGTATTAATGTAAAATTCCCAAAATTTTGTAAAAATTTAGTTTTTATCTACAAAGCTTAGTGAACTTTTTTTTAAGACTTTATTATTATTTTGTTTGTATTCTGATAATAAACTTCGTTAGAGACATGGGGGTTTATGAAGATATTATGAATGTTCACTTGTAGAATTTTTAGCTTAAGTCGACTTTTGCTATTAACGATTTCAAATACATATATAGGAAGAAGTCGACGACAATTTCTATAAAAATATTTTATAAAGTATATAAGTCACTAAGTTCAAAAACTCTAAATATTTTTTTATTAAATAATTTCTCTTGCTTTTTTTTAACATATTGCAAAAAAAAATTTTTTTTTAACTTTACATATTTTCCTACATTTTCCATTTGCTTTAAATTGCTCTTACTTTAATAGCTAATTAAATTTTCCATTTAAAATGTTAAAAAATAAAGTTGGTTTTTAAATTTAACTTGCTCAAGATGCTGACAAGCTAATAGTACGTGCGACATAAAACACGCACTCTTAACCCACCCATGCATGTGTACAAGCCGCATAACAACAATACTTGCAATTCTATCTCTAAGCAAGTATTTGAAATGGTGTAAAACCGTTATGACTACAGCCCACCTTTAGAAGTTGTAAATGTTTATTTTTTATTTTTTTTTTTGGTATTTTTCACTAAGGTCTTCTTTTCTTAATGCACTTCCTTATTTTTATTAGCACACATGGCCATGAGTGCCGGCTGTAAAAAGAAAAAATTAAAACACTTTATGACACCGCTTTATTAAAAACTCTAAACCAATTTCGCGCTTTAAATAATGTTTAACACCAACAATAGTTTATTTTTGACTTGTTGGAGAGCGGCGGATTTTTAAGTTAATATTTTATTGAACTCATACTTTCGTTTCCAGGGTGTGACCATCTTCTATACTCATCATTTTTACAATCATGATTTTTAAGAAGTGATAAAAGTTATTGGTATGAAAAGCAGTACATGGCTTTAAAAGGTTTTAAAGGTGTGCAATATGTAGAGGCCAGCTTTAAAGCATGTTAAGAAATATGCAAAAGCTACGTGGCTTTTGGTGATGATTTAAAAAAAACCGATTTAGCTAAACTAAGGAAAAAAAAATTATTCTTGCTGTTATAATTGAAATAAAATTAAGAAAATTCTTATTGAAAAATAAAAATAACAAAGTGTATGTAAAATATTCTAATTTGTGCACGAAATATTTTTAATCATTAAGGAAGTTGTCATAATACGAGAAAATCGTCAAAATTCTACTAAAAAAACAAAAGATTTAGGACACAAACTTTTCAGAAACTGTTAAGGAGCGGTTTTCATTAGGGTTGAGCTTAAGTTTTCATTTATTTTATTTATAAGTTATAAGTTCATCCTTATTCTTACTACTGTTTATAAATGTGCACACAAAAAAGTAATATGAATGAGTTTGTAATATTAATTAAAATATTTGTAATATTAATTAAAAAATTAATTAAATTTTCACCTATAAACAATTTGATAATATGAATTAAGTTTTTCCACTCAAATTACTTAATACAATTAAAAATTTAATTGAATCAATTAAATTATTAATTAAAAACATTAATTGGTGAATACTTTTTTCTGTGTGAGAGTGAGTTTGTTTTTTTGTTTGCTACGCTTTCACTCCCAAGCCGCTAAACCGATTTTGAAAATAAATTCTTTCAACAATGGAAAGCTACATTACCAGCGTCAAATATAGTATATTTTTTTATCCGATTCGAAACCGGTTTTTTATATTTGGTACCGGTTTTAAAACCGGTTTTTAAAAATTTTTTAAGCAGATTAACGCGAGCGGAGCCCTGTACTTATATAAATATTTATTAATTTAATTTAATTATTAATTTAAATGATTTTTGGGAATTAAACTTCAAAAGCCTCCCTCTTAACTTCCTTAAATTGTTTAGAACTTAATCTCACGGACAAAAAAATTATCACTCACGCTCACGTCCTCTCACGCGGGACAACTTTTAATCTTCGACATTATTTTAAATTTTTATAAATTTCAAAAACTATAAATCTTTATTATTTCATTTCGTTTTTCTTTTTGGATTGTCATAACTTAAGAATTAATTGAATTTTTTCTATATATAGAGACTAGTTACTACCACACTCCTTATAGTTTTAGCACAAAAGCTTACTAAGCCATGTCACTGTGCACGGTTTCAAAACATTTGAATGCTTCTTTGGGGTCTTGAAAAATATGCTCAGTCCAACAAAAACTATACAGTTTTTATGCCAAGAAAATTCAGAGCATTTGCTCTTTTAATATTAACACCAGTCACAGTTTATTTTTAAATGAAAAACATTGGTTAAAGCTTTGAAGAAATAAAGCTCTGAACTTTAAATTGCCTTCAACTTCAAAATCTTAAATTAAATTGTCTTCTGTATGTAATATCAACAATTTGTTTGCTACTTAATCCAAGTGCAGCTCTTCCTTAATACACTATTAAATCCTCCTCAATCAAAAGCAAGTAGCAACCAAAAAAAAAACTTACGAACAACCACACAACAACAATTGGAAATATGCAATGAATTACTTAAGCGATGGCATTCATACAATGTTTCAAGATTTTAAGCTTCATCTGTTTAACATGAGTTTTTGCTCGCACACTGTTGCATATTTATTTGTTGTTTTAAATGTGAATGCCAGAGTAAATGTTGGCATTTTGCTTAAACTTACACGATCAGTCAGACGCTTATAATGAAATTATATTTTAAAATAAGTTTTTTTTTGCTCTGACTTTTTTCTCGTCGTTTATTTTTCTCTTAATATTTGCCGCTGTTATTATTGTTGCAGTTACAAGTTTTAATGCCGTTGTTGTTGTTATTGTTATTTTTATTATTATTATTATTTGGGATTAAAATTTTTGTTTGTTTACTGCCTGCCTTTAAACATAAAGATCTATAGTTTTGTGTCCGTCTTGTCAATGGATTGCATTTGTCTGTCTGCCTGTTTGGTTGTTTGGTGGCTGCTTGTAATTTGTTTGTAATTTTTATTGTTGTTGTTGCAGTTGTTGTTTTCGTTTTTTTTTGTGCTTTTTTGGCGGACCGCGTGTCAGTTTGTAAATGCTAAATGGAGATCGATGGTTAAACGTGCCCTCATTAATCAAGGGACATACTACAGACACAAAATTTTAAGCAACATATAAAAAAATATATATAATTGCAAGTACAGTAACAGTCAACACTTTAAAGTTATAACGCCTAAAGGTTTTTGGAATAAAGCCGCACAAAATTATACGAACAGCAAATTTTTGTTTTAATAACTAAGCAGACTTTTAATCAAAGTCGGAATTAGAGACAGATTACGCTTTACATAGATATACTGGCAGGCGAAGCTGAATATGCTGCTTAAAAGGGACAGTTTACAAAGTCACCAAAGGTAAGAGTACCATACAACATCCTGTTAGAGATAAACAAGGTAGTCTACTAAATTTTTATGGAGACCAGCTGGCATTCTTCTCGAATTTACTTAATAAAATTTTTAAAGTTGTCACAACAGCAACATTAAGTTTTGCTTGTTTGATGGTTAAGCAACGTCGTTCATTATTTCATAACAAGCCAAAAATTTCAGCAGCAAATACATACAATTAATTCAAATGATTCATTACGAACAAGAACTTCCCTGCTACGCGTCTACCATTAAATGAATCGGCAAATTCTAAGGGCGACACTTAGAAGAAGTTGCTAGGAACTGAAAAATTTTGCTTGAGAACTATTTATGTTTATCAAGTGTTTACTGTTTGTAAAAATGTTAATATATCACAGCACTGGACAAAAAAAATATTTAACAAGAATTATTGCATAAAGTTATTTTTAAAGGTAAAGCATTGTTGTATGGGGTTTTTTGTGTGTTATGCCATACGACATTTTATGAGTTTGAAAAAAAATTGTCAGGCACTAAGCAATTTAAATATTTGCAACAGCGAACAAAAATCGCTTAAATAGTTTAAAATTTAAGGTTTCTTTTAGTGGAAGTCAGATTTTTTTATGTATGTTTATATAATAGAATTGCTTAAATATCTGTCATAAATCATTCATTTCCTCAGGTGGGTCATTAAAATTAGGGAATTTAAATTTTTTGAAAAGTCTTTTTATAAATATATGCTCTACATAAATAAAAAAAAATATTAGTCTGCTACAAAAAAAAATAGATAAAAAATATTACTCTACACACTTAAACACCAAAAATTTTTGAATTTTTTCAAACAAAGATTTAATTTAAATTAGTGCCTTACAAACATAATTTTTTATCTCTTCACTCGCCTTAAAAGTTCATATAAATTTTTAACACATATTTGTTTAAATCATTATTCAACTCTTATTTTTATAAAAATATATATATATATACATATGTATGTATATATACCTTTATACAGTTGTGTTCACAAAAATAGGTATTGTTCAAATGGAAATAAAGTTTAAATTTTTACAAAAAGCAAACAGTTTTATTCAATCTTTTTGAGCCTTGCTTTTTGTAAAA
Source organism: Nowickia ferox (assembly GCA_936439885.1). NCBI lineage: Eukaryota > Metazoa > Arthropoda > Insecta > Diptera > Tachinidae > Nowickia > Nowickia ferox. Next base: position 6,987,876 of record OW387027.1, on the reverse strand, counting down.
TTCCTCTAGTCATTTATGTTAAGCATATCGAGCCATAACTGCTAAAGAAAAGCTTAAGCGACAGACTTTTTGAAGTTGGTTTTTTTTTATGATAAACGATTAACTGCCATCGTAACTAATCGATTTTCGTTCAAAAAAATTTAAGCTCGAAAATTATATTGTTTAAGCTGATTTGGCGGTTATGGCTCGATATAAGAAAATAGTCTGACCAAACAAACTGATCTAGCAAATCATTGTTAAAACTAAAAGGAATATTTAGGGAAACTTTTAATATTGCAAAATAGGGTTAATATTAGGAGATAGCGTAGTCCGCGATATTACCTCAACCCTATTGTCCGTAAGTCACTCCTTTGCCACTTTAATAGTGTAAATCAGAAATAACTTCTTCGTATTATTTCCATATCAAATTCACGTTGTTTCAACTTGAAAAAAACTTTGATTCAACATGATTCTTCATTTTGATTTAACAATACTGGAATATGAAATTTTCACGTTAAATAAGTCACGTAGTTAAGTTATTTCAAAAGGAACAATTTTCTTTTAAGGTTGTTGTTAACTGGCTTTCGGAAATTTTAATTTTTCTAAGTTTTTTTTTTTTTAATAAAAATTCATTTATTAAAAAATTTCTTATGTACAAACTTGTCTAGCTTGTCTAGATTATCAAGGTGGTCCATAACATCTGAAAAGTTATAGAGATCTCTACTTGGGTTTCACAGAGTCTTTATAGTTTGGTCTCAGAGCGGCCACTGATGAATTGGTGTCATGTGAGACCGCTTGGCTTTCGAAGCGGCATATTCTGGCATATCCTCGTGCGCTGACAAAGAAATACTTTGGTCCATCAAACCTACTTTGGGATCCCGTGATGGCCAATGACAATCAGCACGATCTTTGCTGGCATGGCCTTCAGGGCTAGGAACTTTACATAACACAAGTTTAATTCATTCACTTTTAATTATTTTTTTTATGAGATTTCTTAATGACTTTTTTCTCACCTTCACCATTCAAAATATCTATAAAAATCACGCACTTGGGAAGTTACCCGACTAACAAACTTTACCTATAATAAAATTGCTTACCACTACTGCTATTATTTCAAACACAGCTGTACATATACACATTAACCATTTTCATTTTCCCACAAGAAAAGCAAAAAACATTCACTGAAAAAAAAACCTCAAAAATACAACGTAATCTCGTCAATAAATATTTTCACTTTCAGTTTGTTGGCGAGAAAGAAAAATAAGAAAAATTTAAATAAATAAAATTGCTGCAAACAAATGTACAGCGTATTCCAACGACATGCTGTAAATTTCCACCTCGGCTGACTTGAAACGTTTAATTTTATGAGCTCATGAAAGTTGTTTAAATTGCACACTTTTATGCTCTGTACAGCTTGTCCAAAAATTTACTTTGTTAAAGATATTATTGTGAGATTTTTTTATGGAAAACTTTACTCACACACTTATTAATACTGAGTGTAAAAAGTCAACACTTCTAACTTTATATTGCATTAGAAAAGAAAAAGAAAGAAGAAAGACAAAGGTTTGTGGCTGAATCAAATACTATTATGTACTTTTAAGGGAAAAAGTTCTAAGCTATACAAATTTCAAATCAAATTTCATCTATTTGTAGGTGATGTAAGTAAATAACATTTTGTCTAAGCCAATCAATGTTTATTTAATTGAGCCTGTTTGTACATAATTTTGAAATATTGGTTTTATTTATGTTTATTAAGTATGTTTTATAAAAAACACGAGTTTACTTTCTAAGTTATAAATATGTAAGAATTTGGCACAGCTTTTTATTCGTCCCACACAGCCTTAATAATAGCATTCAAATAAGATAATTGTTGTACATTTGTATTGCAGTTTTATTTCTGAAAATATTTATAAGTGTCTGTCCCAATTTATAAACACAAATTCTTATATTTAAAAATTTAACCTAAAAATTTAATTATTTGCTAAATTTAGAAATAATGGTTTTATTTTTGTTCATCAAGTCTGTTTTATAAAAAAAACTTTGCCTTATATGTTTGAAATAAGTCACAACTTGCGTCAGCTTTCTTATTCGTTCTACTTAAAAGAAGTCTTATTAAAATTGGCTAATTATAGTACGTGTACATTGCTTTCTTATTTGGAATGATTTCAATAACAGATTCTGTCCCAATTTATACACACAAATTCAATTTTTTTTTGTAAAAAAATTTAGCCTGTTTGTTAAAAACTTTGAAATATTGGTTTTACTTTTGTTTACAGAGTCTGTTTTATAAAAAAATTTATATATTACAAATATGTCCCAATTTAGGACAGTTTTCTTAAATGTCCCAGCTAAAAAATTTTCACTTAAATTGGATGAATATGCTACATGATTATTACTTTTTATTTTGGGACAGTTTGGGACAAGTTTTTTATTGGTCTTAGCTTTGAAAATATCATGCGTATGTCCCAATTTATGAATACAAATCAAAATTTGTTTCCTATGACAGATAATTAGACCTGTTTTTAAATAATTGTGTAATATTGGTTTAATTTTAGTTTATACAAGTTTAGGACAGTTTTTGAGGGGGCAGACGAAAAATACTTTTAATCAATTATGAAATTTATAAACCTTTTGTTCATAGTTTTATATGTTATATATTTCTCTCAATATGCAGCAATCGTAAATTGATTTTCTATTCAAAACTATCAACTTAATAAGTTTTACCATATTTGGGACAGTCCTTTCAGCCAGTTGTGAAAATTTTTTACAATTAAAAGTTTTAAATAGCATAGTTTTCGGGGAAAAAAAACTCAAAAATTCATAATTTATGTGTACAAATTTTCATAATCGAGAGAAAGAACTGTCCCAAATTTAGTGACATTTATTTCTGTAATTAATTTAAGGTTTGAATTACTGCATGTCAAGATAGTTTTTTACATACAACACAAAATGAGAAAAGTTTTGTGAAAAATTTTGTCCCAATTTATAAAAACTTTTTGTTAAGAGTATTTTTTGTTTGCGAACAAATTTGTTGCGTACCAAGAGCATTTTATAGCTAATTTGTTAAAAAAAAATTTTATATTTTTGGGACAACTTTTCACTAAACTAATACAGAAAGTGCTTTATTTGTGACATGCAAAAAATATTTTTACAAATTAAATCCCATTTTTGGTTGTCTTTCACTATTAGAAAATTTCTGTCATAATTTTATTAGCAAATTTTCTCAAATTGCATCAAACCAAATGTTTAGTTTTTTTCCTATGGAAAATGTTTTTCCCTTTCAATAAAATCAATGTTTCCTAATTTGGGACAGTCCTTTCAAGCGATTATGAAAATTATGTACTGAAAAAAATGAATTTTTGATTTTTTTCCAAAAATTCTTAAAAATTATTATTATTAATTTATGATAAATTTTTCATTTCATCTTTCATTTCTTATTTAAATCGCTTTCATATGGATATCATTTTAACCAAATAAATGTTTCCAAATTTGGTACAGTTCTGTCATGCGTTTGTGACAATCTTGCACTTACAAAAGATAATTTTTTGAGTTTTTTGTCGAAGACTATTTTATATAAAAGCAAAATTAGAAAAATTTTCTGAAAAATTTTGTCCCATTTTATGATACGAGCTTTTTGTTAAGTACAGTAACATAAGTTTTTATGCTTACCAAAAGACCACTCACTCACTTTGGCTTATTTGGGACAATTTCTTAACAATCTAATATAAAAAAAATTGTGTTTATAAAAGGCCTATAAATTGGTGTGGAATATTACAAAAAATATGATTTTCCCAGCGGTATCTATGAAAATGTTTGCAGTAAACGGAATGTTGCCTTTAAGCATTCCGGCAAATAAATTTTATTCCCAGCTGAAATATTTGTATCGAATGCAGTCAGAATATGTGTAAATAAAAAATTTGGTTGTCACAATACAACGTTTTGCAGGCAGTTGAGATTTTTTTTCCAGAAATTATGCGTGGTTCTTTGTATAGTTGTGTTCAAATTATTTCAAGTACAAAATAAACGACGTGTGTAAAATACTTTTTTTGGCACAAAAATTATCAGCATAATGCAGAGCGAAACTGAAATTGGTGTTTTATTGCATTTGTACGGTTTAACTTGAAATTTGATGGTTGAATTATAGTTGTTATTGCTGTTGTCTGGCCATAAAATTATTGAAAAAAAAAAATATAAAATTTTATAAACAACTAGAAAATATGGCAAAAATTTCGCTGTTGTGTGTATTGCTTTTGTATTTTGTAGTTTTATTGGATCAGGGGACAGTACGAGTATGTGAGCAGAAAAGCAAACATCAGAAAATATGGAAAAACTAGACAGACAATTAAATGGAGAAATAGTCAGACAGACCAGCAGACGAACAATTTTTAAAATTATTGTAGATGGTTAGATGCAGCAGAGGGTGAGACAAGTCAGTCATGTAGTTACAGCCCATATCAGCTGCAACATTTGTGCCAAACTCAAACAAACGCAGCAGCTTTTTTCCAGCCAAGCAGCCACTTGAAGTGTGCCTGCCTCAACTATCAGTTAATAATAATAAAAAAACTTGGCCAATATAAAGGCAGGCAGGCGCTGGCTTCAATTTTTGCATTATTACTATTTTTTTTTGTTTTTTTTTTAATACAGTTGGGTTGATTTTTTGGGCTGATTTTATATTATAATTTGCATGTATTTTTGCTGGTTCAGTCTATTTTTTTGTTTTGGATGATTGTAGCAGTTGTCTTGAGAGTCATTGACGGTGGATTGACTACGACGGCCAAACAGAAATTGTGTCAAGAAGTTTTATGGCATTTTGCAGTTAACACTCAAACTGCTTTAAAAATAAAAACAATAAGATAAAGAAGGAAGGGGTGTGTGTGTGTGCATGTGCTTTGGTGCTGCTTGCTTGGCTTATGCCAAAAATTTGCAATATCATTCTGGCACTCCGTGCATACAAGTAGTCAACATGGCAAATATGCAATCTTAATAATAAAATAAAACACAGCTGTTTAACAGGAGAGAAAACATACACAAAAACAAAAACTAGAGTATGTTAAGTTGGTTGGACGTAGTATTGGTATGATCGTAATGCTGCTATAAAATTGTTGATCACATTTAACTCACAAGATTAAAATCGAAGTGGACATGGTACAACACTGCTGGTACTACTCCTGAATTAAAAAAAATAGACAAAATATACTCCAGAAAATATATTATAAAATTTTCAATACTGCTAATGGCTTTAAGCGCCTTTTGCTTTAATTTTTTCTTTAAATATATTTCTTTAAAAATGAAAATTTTGTCGCTTAAATAAAAACTTTTATTGCATAAATTTTATTCAAAGTTTTTGTTTGCTTAATAAAAAAAATACAAATTTTCATACAAAACATTTGCTTGCCTGAATGTGTCATTTAGCGTGCTTTGGAAAGGGGTCAAATTTAAGGTTTCCATTGATACGATTGCTGCAGTTTTATTTCAAATATGATTTTGTGGTTTTTGCTTTAAATTGAAAAAAGGCATAAAGAAATTTAAATATATTTAAATGCGTTTGTCTTTGCGGTTTTAAATAAGACCGGCTTTAATTGTTGTTCAACAATTTTATCTTTTTTTTATCATGTTATATTTTTTACTAATTTTTTTCTACCTCTTTTCATAATTTGTGGCCTGCATTTAGCAAATTTTGTGTTAAAAGATAATGCAAAGTAAACAAAAATTTAAAACAAGAAAAATTAATTTGCTATTGCTAAGAAATTTATGGATTTTGATAAAATATTTGACAGAGAAAAACTTCTTGCGTTTGAATGACACAGTGAATATTTTGCATTAAAAAAAAGTAAAATTTAAATATAAATTACATTTTGGTACAAAAAAAATAGTTACATGGAAACCGTAGAAGGCAGTCTTTAAATTTTCAAAAACGCTAATATTAAAATATTTCATTAAATCAATTAAATAAGAAGTCAAATTAGACTCTTATTTTATCTTTTTTTTCAATTTGTGAATCAGTTTGCACAAAACTATTATCTAATATGTTCTTGTTTATATGGCAGTTGTTAGTCCCAAACATTTAATTTATTTGTTACAAAAAAATAATTTCATTTCAAAAAAAAAAGCCGCAATAGATTTATGGTAAAAACTGAAATTACTATACAGTCAAAGGCATAAATAATAAAACACAGAGTTGATATCTTGCAAGTTACATGATGTTTTTTTTTTCTTCCCAAGGGATTCGCCTTTATTTGGAAAAATCGTTTGTCTTCCCAAATCAAACCGATGTGGCGTCTAAAGTATTCTCTTAAATATTCAAGAGAAAGCTTTTTTGCATATCAAAATGATAGATGTTATTTTAAGACCCTTTAATTGTAAAGAATGACTAGGGACTTTTAGTCGCTGACAATCTGTCATTCTTTTAACGACTGTAATTTTTAATGAGCAGTGCCATGAATAGGGACAGGGGTATATTGCAAAAGCATGTTTTTCCCCTTTCTTTCTTCCTTCCTTCATTCATTCTCCCTGATAATAGCAAAAATTAAATATATTTACGAAGCAATGAATTTGCTTTAAAAACGGCATCGATTTGCTACTGCATATTTTTGCATATTTTGCTTAAAATGCATATTTTTGCATAATTTAATTATAAGTGCGTATGTTTGTTTCATATTTTGTTGAAAATTCAATTAAAGAAATTTGGGCGCCTAAAATAGTTTTTTTTTTTGTAAATGCATGAAATCCTTGTTCCTTGTTCAGTCATAAATTACAAAACTACTTCAGGAATCCTTAAGCTTAAACGCTTTTGACTTCTCCACTCCAAAATCTTGTATGTGCACATTAAAGAAAATATTTACGCTTTTCTCAAGCAACTGGGCATAATTTAAAAATAAAGTCGTATTTACCTACTTTTGTGAGCAACTGTATTAATCAAACTTAACAAAAAATAAAACTATAGGAGTATTTTAAATTGCCAAATTGCTAAAATTAAGCTGGTTTTTGCTTTAAATCTGTTTGTAATAATTTTCGTTTACATACAACTGATAAAACCAAGTCAACAATATTTATGTGGTCAATTTTTGAAAAGATAGAAAAAAAAAATTTTTGCCAAATCTACTTAAAACAAACATGATTTTTTAATTGAAAAAAAAAACTTGTAATAAAATAATACAAACTTTGCACATACTCATATATTTATTAAGTGGATATTTGCCGAAAATTTAAATTGTTTATGTCAAAAATTATTATCGCTGTAGCGATTTATGTTATTGAAAAATGTAGTAATAATAAGAATTACAAAATTATTTTGAAATTTTTATTTGACTTTGCTGATTTATACACCAGACAACTGCAGATGTGTGTTTTTAAATCACTTGAAACATGAATATGAGCCACTCCTTAAATAACAGTCACAAAAAGTTGTTAAAATTTGTTAAAAGAAAAGTAATAAGACTTAAACTATATGACACTTATATTATTAAGTGCATATAAGGTTTTTATTTCAGCAACGAAAAACCGGAAATTCCTGCATTGAATACAGTTCTAAGTAGAGCAAAATTGCATGAAAATCTTAAGGATTTATATATAAAAAAAAACTAAAACCGAAAGCCGAACATTTTATCTTAGTTGTTTAAATTATAAGAGTGATATCATTGTCTAAAGTTTTTAGTTTTTGTTTTAATTACTTCCAAATTCTATGGAGCGCTCAAAGCTTGAAATTAGCGCAAAGTTCCAAACATGGTCTGCAAAGTCAGTCGTATATACCTTTTTTTTCTTTGAACTTGTTTTTTTTATTAAGCGTTCAATACTTCTGAAGTTCCCTTGTTTGCTACTTCTATCACTTTTATTGTTATTATTATTTTTTTTTTGTAGTCTTATGTGATTTATCAATATGTTGACATTCATATTCAAGTACAATAATAAATTTGAAATCTGTCATAAAATCATTGAGTTAATAAACTATTTTAGTCACGTGCCTGTTTTTGAATAACAAGAGTGATTGTGGCAAAATATTCAACCTTAAAAAAATATTTTTATTTTAATATAAACTGGCTCACATGATGTGAGTAGAAAAATCTATAATTTTTTAAAATAAATTATCACTTGTAAATATTAAAAAAAACTACTACTACTACTACTATATTTTACTTACAAATAAGAAATATTCGTCCCTCTTCTGTTAATCGAGTCGATTTGAAATCGCTCGATTTTAAAAAATAAACTCCGATAATAGAAAATGTTTTTTAAATTTTTTATTATAGAGATCCTCAAATATCATATCAGAAAGATAATTATTGAAACACGTTTGCAGGACCATTATTAATTTTGGAAATCGTACGAATTCAATCGAATCGATTTACAGAACCAGGCCCTATTACAACAATAAAAAATTTCTTCTCAAATCGCATCACAAAAAAGTTTAGCTCGATGTCACATTAAGTTCATAAATAGAAAGCAGAATTGTAATGAATACTGAAGTGAGCAGCAAGCAAACGGTATAAACAAATGGCATTATATGTAAGTTGCTTATTGCCGAGAGTGCCCTCTAGTCTAATAGTCGGATGGCCGCAGGTTCGATTCCTGCGGGAGAATCTGGGTGTTTTAAAACTCATTAAACAATCAAACCCGTAATCCCTAACCAGACCAAAAATCAGTTTTTTAGAAAAAATCCGAACCAAATATAAAAAAACCGGTTCCGAACCGGATATAAATAGGCTTAGTTTGAAGCTGATAGCTTTCTATTGGTGAAAGAATTTTTAAAATCTGTTTAGCGGTTCGAAAATAAGTACTAAATTTAGAAAACCGGTTCCGAACCGGATAAAAAAGCAGGATTTGTTTGACGTTGATAATGTGGTTCTCAATTGGTGAAAGAAGTTTTGAAATCGATTTAGCGGTTTGAAAATCCGTACCAAATATAAAAAACCGGTTCCGACCAGGATAAACAAATAGGCTTTGTTTGACGTTGATAATGTGGTTCTCCATTGGTGAAAGAATTTTTAAATCGATTTAGCGGTTTAGGCGTGCAATCGTAGCAAACAAACAAACAAACTCACTTTCACATTTATAATATTAATAAGTATGAGGATAAGGATAATATAAATTTAATTGGTAATAATCCTTTGTTGGGTTTTCATTAGGCTAAAGTTCGTATTTCAAGAAGTTAAATTACAGTGATCATTTCTAAAGAGGAAATAACTCTCAAGCTAATTTTAAATATTCTGACAAACACTAGCAGAACGGAACAACATGATGTTTTCGAAGGCCTCCACAACTTCTTCATCAGCGTTATTGTATATAGTCCACTGTGTGTGTGGTATCAGTTGATGCAAATTGCAGCTTTACGTTCATATTTTCCAGTGCAAATGGAATAAGTGAGTTGTTTTGGTTCATCGTATTATACTTTGCTGAAAGCTTTTTTGCAATAAAAGCTCAATTTTACCATTTCTAGTTTACAACAGTCTTGCCATTGTTGTTTGTTCTTTCCCGGTCAAAATAACAAATTTATTGCATTTAATTATATAAAGTTTTAATTTTTGTAAGTGGAAGTGGTTTCCTCTTGTTCAGTGTTTAAAAAAGAAAGTATTTTTTCCTAAGCACATATTGCACATTTATCTACGTTTCACTTTCATTCCGCTACATTTATAATTTAATAAAGAAATACGCTAACAAAATTGCACATCTGTTACAGATTTCATCATGTCCAAAATAAGTTTACAATATACATAAATATATGTATAGTTTATGCACATAAATATCCATATATCACTGCTGTAACATAAATTTATTTATTAACTAAAACATGCAGCAGCAACAACGTTATTTATTAATTAACAGTGTGTTTAATTTGCTGCATACAAACATACTTTGCAATACATTAAATTTAACGCTTGATTTGAATTTATTTTCCATCACGTTGATGAAGAACAAATATCATAAACAAACAATAAATGAACTTTAAACATAAATTTAATTTAATTTAATTAAATAAAAAAAGAACTAAGCAGATTTTCATGTCAATTATTGAACAAATTTCAATATGACATACAGGAAAGAGCGGACAAAAAAACACAACACAAATGGCGCAAAACAATCTAAAGATTTATTCATTTATTTATGGTATAATTTTTAAATAATATTTTAACGAATGAAAAACAAACAACAAAACAATACTTAAACATTTATGTTCAAAGTAATCTAATGAAAAATAAACATAAAATAAATAAATAAATAAGTAAGAGTACTAGACACAAAACAGTTGTACGTGTGGGTGCTTGCCTGCCTGTTCCTAGAATTCTATGGAATGAGTAGTCGTACGCCGCTGTGTTGCAAGCACCCAGTGAATAGATTTGAACAAAGAGTTCACACAACAAAACACAGATTGTGCCAAATGTGAACTGAAATGAAAAGTGATTGATGTCATTCGTTTGCTGATTTTTATTGTTGTTTTTTTATTTTTTATTCATTTTTTCTTTGTTAATTTTCAAAGTAATTCACTAATAAATTTTAACAATTTATATTTAGCAAAATAATGTATAAAGCTAGAAATAAAAAAAAAATAAGTGGTTCATTGGCTTTTGCAATAAGGTACAAAATCCTCGCATCGTAGAATTTTAAAAATTCAGTTAAGGTAAAAAAAATTTATTCACTTCTTTTTTACTTTTTCAGTTAAAAGAAGGTACACTACACTACACGCTGACGTAAGATATTGAGATGTGGTATGCAATGTTACAGAAATTAAATTCCCTACCAATCATATTACTCTATTTTGGTCTCCAGTATAAAACATAGTGTAGAGTGTAAAAGTTTCAGTGTATGGCATATAGAACATAGTGTATAGTTCATATTGTATAGTGTAAAGTGTATGGTGTATAGTGCATATTGTAAAGTGTATGGTGTATAGTGTAGTAGTGTATAGAGTATATTGTATAGTGTATGGCGTATAGTATATTAGTGTATAGTGTATAGTCTATAGTGTATAGTGTACACTGTATAGGGTAAAGTGTATAGTGTAAAGAGTATAGTGTAAAGTATATAGTGTATAGTGTATAGTGTATAGTATATAGTGTATAGTGTATAGTGTATAGTGTATAATGTATAGTGTATAGTGCATAGTGTACAGTGTACAGTGTATAGAGTATAGTGTACAGTGTATATTGTATATTCCATTGTGTGGTACATTTTGTACGTTATATTGCTTAATGTACAGTGTACAGTATTCGTATACGTAAAGTTTATGTATGTAGAGTAATAAGTCACTATTGAAGAACAATCTAATAAAAGTTTGAAAAATATATTTGAAACTTCTATATCTAAGCTTGTCATTATTTTTCATGGCTGCACTTTTTGAACTATTGACATTTTTATTGTCGTTTTGCTACTTGCTAACGATTTGGTAAAATATTTTTGGGCTATACTGTCATTGCACATTTTTTTGTAGATCGTGTGTCATTTTGTCGAAGTATATACGAAGATAAAAAATGCTTCAAACGTACTATAATGCATTACAAAAAAAAAACAGAACTCTTGACTAGCAAGTGACACATAGCCATGTCTGTTACTCTTTGTTACTGGTAAAGACAGTCTCAGTTGTCACTTTTTTTTAACAGACAGCGCACCAAAAATAAAATGTTTTATTGTAAAATTTTACAAGTTTAATTTGTTCGTTACCATGAACGATTTTTTTCACCTTTATTCCACACTAAATGTTCATTTTTAAATGTTTTTAAATATTTCTTTTGCCTGAGTTATTTTGTTATTATTTAATTTTTTTCCTATTGTTACATTTTTAACAAAAGAAATAAAAAGTTTTGCGGTGCTGCGCTTTTTATTCTTTTGGGGGGAAAATATTACAAAATAATTTTACTATTTTTGTTTTGTTTTTTATTCTCTTGTGCGCGCAAGTGAGTGATATTTTGTTTATGAATACAATGAGAATGATTTGTTTGGCTCTTAACTTTGATTGCAGTGTAGTAATTTCTTAAGGTGTGAGTAATCAAATCTGGCAATAAGTGTCAAAAATATTTATGATATGAATAATCATAAGGGATTTTAAGACAAGGGCACAGTTTGCTAAACAGTGCCGTGCTGATTTAATACATCGAACATTATCTTTAACGATTATTTATTTAATTTAAGAACTTCGTATTGAATTTTAAAAGGTTTAAGCTTAATTAAGGATTCTTGCAGTTTGTAGGAAATCGTGTAAGAAAATAATTTATCAAACTATTATTATGCTTTAAACGTTTTATATAACAAATAACTAACTGCCTTAGATTTTTATTTATTTCGTTTACAAAAATGTGTGTTCTCATTTTATTTTGCAACAATTTAACATTTCCTTGACATGTTGCTTGGAATGAGAAAGGCTTGACTGCCCCTGCCTCTAGTAGATATCCACACGTTTAAGTATGTGCATGTAATTAAATTTTTCTTTTGCATAACATTTAGCATTTATGTTTAGAAATAAGGATTTGTTTTAAAGAAAACACAAACTAAAATCTTTGCATATCAAAGCTGAAAATGTATCAAAGGTTTCTTTTTTTCATTTAGTTTTCTTTTATAATTTGCATAAGTCTAAATGACATAATACTTTAGTTTAGTTTAAGCTGCTAACTGTGATATTGTACACCCGGAATTGTTGTTGCAAAACATCAACAACAAAATTCAGCAACTGTATAACAATGAATTTGAATGCAAGAGACAAAAAGGTTTCAAATGGTTGTTTTGCCAAATGTATGCACATATTTTTAAACTCATTTAGATTGTCAATAAAACTTAAAGCCGAACATTAATCTTTGTCTTGAGATATCTGTTGGTTGAACATTTTTTGTTTTGTTTGGTTTTGCAGTAGAAATATGTAAGAAATATAACAGAGAAATCTAAATTTATTAATGATGTAACAAAACAAAGAGAATATTAAGGTGGAGATAACGATTCAAAGATGACCTATTACCGGTTCAATAAAAGAAGTTATTCCACCGTTTTGCATATGTCGAGTTAAATATTCGTCTGCGAGAAATTAAATCCAAGATGAAAGAAAACTTGTACACGTTTCCTTTAATCTAGTGAAAAATTCTCTTACACGAATATTAGACTCGATAAACGCAACACGGTTGATAGTTTCGATTTTGTGAAATGTCAAATGTCTAATAAATAAAGACAAATAAAAAGGCTCTTAGCCCTTAAATATTCGAGGAAAGAAAAGCGTAAGTACACATAAATTCCAAATTATTTAGTTTTTCACAACCTATTGACTTTCTTTTGTTGGTGAAGTTGCTTTTTTGAACATATTGAGCCATAACCGCTAAGAAACCTTGAACGACATATTTTTTGGACCTTATTTTTTTCTAACGAAAATCGATTATTTACGATCGCAAAGTAATACTCAAGTTTAATCTTCTTTAGGAAAGCGATGAAGTAAGAGAGCAGGCGGTAAGTCCTAGTTTACACTATGCAAGTATTATTGCTAAGCTGATTAGTTTGAGGGAGAGAGAGGCGAGGTAACAGAAACGTTTCTTTTCCTCTCGTCTCTATCTCCTAACAAACTCTTGAAATTTTCAAAACGATAAAAATTAAAAATCCTAAAATTAAAAACAAAATTCCGCTACAAAAAATCGCCAAAATTAAAAAATCGCTTAAATGAAAAATTTCAACAAAAACAAAATATTTCGCTAAAATACAAAAGTAAATCACCAAAAGTAAAAACGTCACACAAAACTAGAAAATCCCCATAAATTTAAAAAAGCCAAACCAAAACAATGTGTCAAAAAATTAAAAAAAAAATCTTTAATACATATATGTATCGTTTAAATTAAAAAAAAATCGAGAAAATGAAAAGAGATCACAAAAAATCGAAAAATTTTCAAAACGAAAAAAAAACGCCAAAATAAAAAAAACCGCCAAAAACCGAAAAAATTAGCAAATAGAAAAAATGGCTAAAACTTAAATAAAATCGAAAAATTGCTCGTAGGGAACCCTTCGTGTGAGAGTCTAAGTCGCGCTTTACTGAATTTATTTATTTTTTTTAAGGCCAGTGTTGCAGCTCCTGTGATTTCATTGAGACACATGATCACTTTTGAAGCTGTGGCCATTTGATTGATTATCTTACTTCATCGATGACTCTCCTACATGACGAATGAGGGCGCTCTGATGTTGCATTAGATGTTGATTCATTAAACAGTGGAGTCTGCTTTAGTCACATTAGAAAAATGCGCGATAATGATACTCTCATGACTGCCGTAGGCTGGACAGGCTCGAACCTAGAACCTCAGGTTTTGTAATCAACATATGCTAGATATTTCAGCCGACACCACTCTTTTTGATTTATCCATTTAGATTTTTGTAACTCCTTTTTAAAGTTACTTTACATAATGAGGGCAATTATGAGTAAAATTTCATGAGAAATTTTGCCCCGGGGAACAATTTCAAACATCAGCAAGTTATAGGGAATCCAAAAAATTCTAATTGGAAGAGGGGGAACTTTTTGCATAATTGCCCTGAATAATAATTTGAACCAAAGACAAGTGCTTACAGGCTGCTATTTAGCAGATAGTAGACCTCTTTCCACTTTCTTTGCGAATGTCCAGCTTTGCATCTCTGGAGACACAAGTTTTTAGGCAATCATGTACTAGACAACCTTTAAGATTTATCTGATATTGAGTTGAGTGGCCTTATCAGTTATTTCAACACGCCGAGTTGGATCTAGCACCTATCACCGTATCCGTATACTTAGATACGGTTGTACGAGTGGAGTGGTCTTTTCAAAAAGAAATCATCTAGATTCTACATGAATTTCTGCGTGAAGAAGGTAGCCATGTAAACCATTCAACCAACCAAAGACCTGCTGATTTGACAATAGGATAACAAAATTTATTTAAAGTTTTCCAACCTGCGCCTACAAATCTAGAATTAAGGTTTTATTTATGTTGTTGCTAAAAGTTGGCCCAAGCATTGCGCCGTCTGTAGTGTACCTCGAACAAAAGAAAAACAAACGAAAATCTTATAAAGTCATTTAAAGGAAATACGAGTATATTTCCTGTTAAGGAACAATGCAAAACAGATAAAAGAGAAACTGTAATATTTGTTTTCAAAAACTCATAAAAATCAATCACAAATCGTGTATGCATATATATGTATTTCTGTAACGGCCAATGTACAGAATCTATGTATGCTAAGAAACCCCATAAATTTCAAGCTTAAATGTTTTTCACATAAAACAGGCGGCTTAAAAAAATCCCCACCAACTGTTAGCACCCAAAAAATATCACACCAATACCCCAAAGTGAGCGGGCCGTGCCATTGGAACAAACTTGTGTAATCAATGTAGCAAAAGTGGGCAGGCAGGCATGAGAATTCAGGTAACAAAAAAAAAATAAGACCAAACATAAGAGTATCGTATGACTTGCTGACTGACTGTTTGACTGAGTGTTTGACTGACTGTATTGACTTCTTAGTGGGTGTAACATTTAGATTAGAAATTGTTTCAAATAATTTTTGTTGTTAATGTTTTTATAGGTTTTTGTTTCTTACGTTGAGATGTGTGTTCAATTTTATTTTATTAGTATTCAAAGCAAAAATGCCAGTGTGACAATCAGCACCTTTGCTCTGGTTATAGTTTTTATTTTTTTTCAACGCGGTGTTGGAAATCTTAAAAATGTTTTAAGGTTTTATTGATTTATCATTTGTTTTTGCTCAAAACATGAAGAAAAGGAAAACTTTAAATATTAAAAATAAAAAAAAATTAGAATAGCGCCGATTGGAATTTTATAATTTTTTGTTATTGAAAAATCTTTATAAAAGCTGGTTAAATTTTAAAATTTTTAAATTTATATTACTTCAGAATCTAGCTGATTAAGAAAAAATCTTCATAAAATTTTTGAATGTGAAAAGTTATCATACGAATAATTATTTTATTTAAGAAATTTTTAAACACCCAGAATATTTCTTCAATCAACAGCTTTAATTGAAAAATATAATAAAAAATCAATGAAAAAATTTCACTGTTTCAAATAAACTTTTTGGTTAATTAAATAATCAAACAAAAGTTTAATGGACTCAATTGAATTTTTAATTAATCCTTTAATACAATAACTTTTTAAACAAAAGTTTAATGGACTCAATTAAATTTTTAATTAATCCTTTAATACAATAAGTTTTTAAACAAAAGTTTTATGAACACAATTAAACTTTTAATTAAACTTTTAATACAATAAGTTTTTAAACAAAAGTTTAATGGGCTCAATAAAATTTTTAATTAAACTTTTAATACAATAAGTTTTTAAACAAAACTTTTATGGACTCTATAAAGTTTTTAATTCATTATTATATTTTATTTTATTTTTACATCGTCAAGTTATTTTTTATTTTGAACGCTCAAATCGATTTATAATTTTTAACTGCAATTTCCTGCTGGGAATATGAATGTGTTTTATATACCCTGCTGTTTATGTATTTTATATTTTATTCGTTTTTATTTTGTTATGTGTTGCATTGACAGCTTAAGCTGTAGCTGTTGTATTTGCTAACGTTGTAGCACACAATTTTATGGTAAATAATGTTACAAAATCTTATCTGATGAATACTGCAACTGCAACAAAACTAAAACCCTTTTTTCCTTATTTTTTCCACAGCGCACATACATGTAATAATGTGTAGTATATTTCTTAAGACATTTAATTTCATTTTATCATTTTGAAAATTTGTCACAAATGTTTTCTTGAGCTTTTCTATATTTCGTAGCAGCCAATATTGCAGTACGAGTACATTTGTTTGCATTAACATGTTGCCAGCAAAAAATCATTTGTAATATGTTGTTTGTTGTTGCCAACAAGTCAAGAAACAATAAAACAACAATTTACACACCTACTACTGTCAGTTGCATATAAAAGTGACAAGTCAAGATATTAAATACATTGATAAGCTTTAACAATTAATAGAAAAAGTCATGTTTTAAATGTTTAAGTGTTTGTTGGTTTGGTAAATGAGTTTATGACAAGCGTTACACATTTTCATAAATAATGTGTTTATGGCATATCTTAAGGGTTTTGAAATGCAATATATTTTGTATTAAGCCAAATCGATAAATTCTATCTTAGATTAGGTTTATAAATGAGTCATAAGAATATTGTGAATAAAAGGATTAAAAGGGAGTTTCAGTGGAATTGAAAGCAAAAAATATAAAATGGTTTTTAAAGAAGAAACTCATAATGAATCATCCATTATGAATTATCTTCTTAACTTCACTTATTGAGTTAAAATATCTTCAATTTAAAATTAAACCATCATCAAAGTACTTCATAATTATTTTATTTCCACTTTCTCCTTTGATTTGCTAATTAATCGTTTAACCACTTCAAATTGATTAAATTTTATGTTCGTGGTCAGTTTGCAATAATTTTTTATACTTCAAAAATGTTTATAAACAAATCGCTAACTTAATATAGAAAGGACCTAACTCGTTATTTTATTATTTTTTCAATGGGTATTTTTCATTTTACCATGTATTAGAAGTTCTTTTATGGAAATATACAAGAAAACTAGTATTTAAAAAAAAAAAATATGATGAGTTAGGACCTTTCTATTTCAATATCACGATATGTACATACACATGTATATTTTTTGTCATGTCAGTACATAAAAAAAAAGAAATAACTCATTCAACAAATTTTAAAACAAACCGAAAAAACCACCAATTAATACTCGTATTAGTCATACAAACGCTTTATTGAATATATATAATTTTTTTATCGCTGGCCTTTTGATAAAAAATAGTACTAATTTAAATAATTGATTGTAAACATTTCATAAATCAATTACTTAATTTATTATTAACCTAAATTTAGAAGTTAAATATTGACGAAACGTTGAAATGTGTGTTTGACATTAGCAAACAACTCATGTATGATGTTTGATTGAAATTGATACCAAACAAATATTAACTAAAGCAAGCAGCGCGCACAGTGGTTTTAATTAGAAAAAAAGGGTTATAAATATGTATATTTGAAACTTGCGATCTGAAAAACAATAAAGCTTAAAGAACAATGAAATTTAGACCACTCGATTGAAACACAGGCTGAGGTGCAGCAGCATGTCAATGTTGAACAACTCAGGCATGAATAAAAAACTTGACCAACATCTTTTTCTTGGACTATTTTTGGACCATAACATTTTTGTTTAATTATTGTGTACTATCTTCTCCAAATTATATATAAGTAACTATGTATATTAATCAAGCATTTTCTTTTCATTAAAAAACTTTTTGACTTAGTAAAATTACTACCAAAAATTTTTTTAATTTTTTTGAACTGTTCAGTGGAAGAAATTTTTTGCCAATTAAAATTAATAATAAAAACTGGCATAAAGAATAAATTGTCGCCTTACGTTAACACTCTTTGCAAAGGAAGGCAAAGAACACCTAGGGGGAACCATTTTGAAGCAACTATCGATATATAAAAAGAAAATATTGCAATTAAAACATATAACATACATATAACACTCTGGCAATAAATGTCTACTACTATTACTAGCTGTTACAATCTTTACGAAAAGGAATAGTGAAAGAGCTGACAGGTGGTGAAGCAGGCGATAGATGAAAGCTTCATTCTTTTGCAACTCTGCTTTTTGCACGTTTTTTAATAATGCAGTGCTGCAGCGCCTCTGGTGTCAATGCGGCGTATTAAAATTGTAAAGCTGTGTTTAAGAGCCATTTTATTGGTTATTTCACTTCGCCCATGATTCTGCTACACAATACCGACAAAGACTATTTGCATCAAACACCGAATACCGTCATTATTATTGTAATTTTTTTTATATATTTTTGATTTTATTTGTATGGCTTTTTAAGTTTGCATATTTAAACCTCAAAGGGACCCATGGGGTCAAGAGAGCTTCGTATCATAAAAGTAACATGTAGAAGTTTTGAAGAACTCAAACTTTTTTATATATTATTATTTTTTATTTGATTTAGTTGTTTGTTAACTGAAACACCGTTTGACCAATTGTATGATTTTCCTAATGTGTCTAATTAAAGGTTAAATAAAATCTAGAGCACAATCAACAATAAGCATTTGCACAAACAATGAAAATGTCCTAACTATACTTGCACAATTGAACAAGACAAAAGAAAAATTTTATAAAATTTAGGCTTCCAAATACATTTAGACAAGCTTGGCCTACAACAAATACAAATAAATTCTTTATATTTATGAAAATTGTTAATTGTCATTAATTTACAGATCAAAAAGGCAAATGTTAACAAAATTTACTCACAAATTAATCTTTTTACTAACACATATTCGCCATTTAAATAAAAACGCTTACGCGAGAGGGAGTGTTTTGTTTGTTCAACTTTAATTTGTACAAAAAATTAAACAAATAAATTAACAAAAAGTCAAGTTAATTACATATTTTAAGTTTATTTGCGGAATTACATACAAAAAAAAACAGAAATATTTATCTTTTTAATAATAAATGTCTACAGAAGCCATAAAAATTTTTAAAAGTCTGACACTTGATTGATTGTTTCTTCTTGTTATGGCAAGTAAGGAAAAGCACAAGCAAAAACGAACTTCAAATGCACACAAATAAATCTGTAGACAGAGACAAACTTTGCGGACAGACAACTAGATTAATATGCACAATTTTGAAATTAGTAATAAAACTGATGATGATGGTGGTGCTGGTGCTGGTCTTACCAAATTCACATACACAAACAATGTTGTTGTAGTGTGCCCGCATATAAATTTTAACCATATTTAGTGTTTTTATTCAACATTTGGCCAAGTTACTTTTGCACTTACTATCTATAGAAAATTTATTTTCAGATTTTTATCAGTTTCTTGTTTTCGATAGTACGAGTACAAGAGCTTTTTTTTTGGTATTAAAGGAAAGGAAACGTACATGATCGTGTGTGTGTGCTTCGATACGAGTGTAATAAAATTTAAGCAACATAAATAACTTGACTAGGCCTTTAAATTTTAATATACTTGTAATTTATCCTCAGGCTTCAAAAAAAAAAAATTGGAGAGAAACATGTACGCTTACTTTCATGTAGAGATATCTGGTTCTTTTTCTTATAACAAATATTGAAGATAAGCTTTTTAGTGCTTTGTACTTATGCCTGAAATGCTGTGAAAATAAAAGGAACATCCAAAAAAGTTTGCAAAGTTATTGATAGAGATAAAAGCTGGAAAAATACTCTATAGCAAACAGGATATAATGTTAGAGGTTTCATTTACTCAGGGGCTAGCAGATGCCTCTTGTAAGAGTTAGAACTACAAGGTCTCTGAAAAGTAAGATTATATATTTTTAGCTTATTGAGTGAACGCAATGGATGTGAAGGATATACCTGTCGTTAGATAAATCTGTGGTTTTCATGTTAAATATTTCTCATTTCGAGCTTATAATGTAAAATTGTTATATTTCGAATAAAGGCAATGAATGCCCACTATTATTATTCGGTGTCAGTGATAGTGATAGAGAACACAGGTGGTGAAGAAAGGGGCTTCATTCTTTTACAACTCTGCTTTTTTGCACGTTTTTATTAATGCAGTGTTGCAGCGCCTCTGGTGTCAATGAGGCTTATTAATTTTTTCGAAGCTGTGTTAAGCAGCCATTTTATTGGTTAGTTTACTTCTTTGATGATTCTGCTAAACAACACCGACGAAGGAAGGCGCTCTGATGTTACTTGATGATTAGTATCCGCTGAAGCCGGTGTGGTTTAGTAACCAGTGTGTCTATGTCTCCATCCTACAAACAACTGATGCAAACGGACACTAAGACATATCAGAAAAATGCGTGGTGTTGCTATATAATGACTGCCGGAAACCGGGCTCGAACCCAGAACCATCGGCTTTGTAGTCAAAGTGATAATTAGTTCAGCCAATGCCAAAGTTAAAAAATATGAACATCTGGTACATCAGGTTTTTTTAACGACGAACCTTTTCTTCCTTTTTTTAAATAAGTTTAAAAATTTGTTCTTTTTGCTCTACTGAAAAAAATTTGATTTTTGGACTTGCAATCTAATCTAATCTTGCCTAAACATCAATAAATTCTAGATACAAGGCGTAGAGTTAGAAGAAGTAAAATCATTTCGCTATCTTAGATGAACACGAATGAAGCTTATCGAATTTCAAAGGCTAACCCACCTTTTGGTATCATACGGATCTCTTTAGCTATCTAAAAGTACACTAAGATCCCAATATTTAGTTCTTACGTCAATTCTGTGAATTTATACGCCTTTGAATCTTGAAACGTTTCACCACGCGACATAACTGCATTCCAAATATTCGTTAAGCGATGTCTACGAAGGAAACTAAAGATATGTTGGCCGAACATTATAACCAACACGCAACCTTGGCAACAAACGGATCAGCGACGAATCCTTATCGAAACCCTTAGCCGAAAATGGTGTTGGATTGGTCACACGCTGTGAAAGCCTCAAAATTATATTACTAGAGTTGCTATTGATTGAAAACAACATCATCCCAAGCAGACTATGCTGGAGACAAATATTTATTTATTTAGTGTATAACTTAAGAATATTTAAGATTATTGTGCCTGCAAAGGTAAGGGCGTTAGCTACGAGGCGATGAGTTTGTGTTAAAATCTTGGCCGAAGAAACAATATTCAAGACACAAGTTCCTTGATGCCTGTGCCAATACACACAATCACATAAGTGAAATAATTAATAAAATAAAATGATTGCATTTACTTGAATTGAAATAACTTTTATTCAACATGATTATTCATTTTGATTTAACAGCAGTGCAATGTAAAATCAACATGAAATAAAGTTATTTCAAAAGGATAATTTTTTTTTTGAAGATTGCTGTAAATCATGTTGAATTAACATGAGACACATATGAAGCATAATCATTGCCCAAAAATTTTAAATTAACCTGGTTTTCATAGATTTTAAAATATATATATTTTGAGGTAGCTTGCCACTTTTAAAAAAGTATTAATGCCAAGAGATTTGAAGCTATTTAGTAAAGAGAAGTCTGATCTGAAATACATCTTCCCGAGTGCTTTTATTTTTAGTTATGGTTGTAGTTGTCTAAGGATTAAGTACATTTAAGAACAATATTGTTCAATAAATAAATATTTATTGCTAATTCATATTATATTCCAATATAATAAACAATTTAACAAAGCTTTTGTTTTCATTTTAAGATCAAATTAAGATAATTCAAAGCCCATAATTCCCACAATCTAGATGTAGGGTATTTGTAACAATACGTTTAAATAATTCGACAGCAACAACATAAAGTTACATAAAAGCAAAAGTAAATAGCATAGACAAAGAAATCTTATCCACACACACACACACATACACTTGCAATATATAAATTAGATTTAATGTACTATGCAACATTAGTATTATAGTATTGTATATAAATTTCCTAAAGTTATTTTCGTGCTACATGCAATAAATTTCATAAAATTTTTGGTATTTAAGGTAAAAGTGAAAGGATTTCGTTCCCCAATTACCAAAGATACTAACCCAAAGGTAAATGAATGACTCAATAGTTAATGTTTGTCTTAATATGGCAACACTTTTCGCTAAATTTCCTACTGGTATGGTTTTGGCAAAAAAAAAAAGTAATTTGTTTTCCTGCAACTAATTTGTTTTGTATTATATTCACAACAATCTTGTTTGGTCTTCTAAAATTCATGTCATAAAGCAAAATTTGAAACTCACGATTTTTGTTTGAATTTGTTCCTTATTTTTTTTATTTTACTATCTAAAAAAAAATTAATTGATTTTTGTAGCCTGCAGTTGCCAAAAGAGCAGGCAGGCAGTCACTCAGTCCCTCAGTCTCAATTTTATTAATTTTATTAATTTTTTTTTTGAAGGCAGGTGCTTTTTAATAAGACATGTTAGAATAAATTTAATTTGTAGTCAGATTTGCCAGTTTTTTTTTTAAATATACTTTAATGTATTTTTAAGTAGTTATCACTTTTATTTTATTTTTAGTTTAGTTTAAATGTTTATTACTAGATTAAAAACGTGAGATAAATTTTAATAATCACATTAAAAATGTATAAGACCTCCTTGTATAAAAACAAAATTAAATTTAAACATCCTTCTTTCCACACAAATGGGTATACTTATATTTAGATTTTTATCTCCAAACACTATAGATTATTTTTTTTTCTCCACCTCAAATATATAAAACCAACCTACAAAGTGTTAAATAGAATGTGCTACACTGCAGTGGTGTTTTTCTTTATTATTTTCCGATCTACATATTTTGCGAGCAACACCTTTATTTGGCGTTATTTTAACGCCACCTTCTTTTATTTTTGGGTTTTTTTTTTGCTTTTTGTTTATGTGGCGTTGAAATTTATGCAGTTGTTTTTTTTAATTTTGAAAATTTTTATTATAAATTTTACATAGTTCCTTTACTTTTCGTATAATTAATCAAATTTATTTTTGCATTATTCTTTTTATCAAAATACTAAGTTGTTTTATTTTGTCAGCAGCTGGCATAAGTACGCTGCTGTCTGAGTGTCTTGCTTAGCAGCATGAGTGCACCTGAAGTAAGTGTAGGAACATGAGCTTGTAAATATTAATTTTTTTTTATTGTTGTGGTAAATGTATTTTTTTAACACTGTTGACTATCATCAAATTAACCCTTTTAGAAATAATAAAGTGTTAAAAAAATAATACGCTTATGTCTGCAAACACAATAGTTCTCTTCTCTTTAATCGCATATATTGCTGTCACGTGCGACATTGAACAACAAGATGTTTAAAACAATTAAAATTAATAAAACTTTACTGAAAAATAAAAAATTTGTGATAGTGGTTCCTATACAAAGTTGGTCACGTGCAACATCGTAAGTGCAAAATTAAAAAAAGAACAATTTCACATAAAAAAATTTTTACATACTTGTAAATTATTTAAATTTAGATGAGCAAAAATGGGAAAATTTTTCCGAATGATATTGCGTTCGCTTGACTAGGTCGGCTATTTTTGCCCGCCTTTTTAAAGGCTTCATTGCACTCCCTCTGCACCAGCGGTATGCCGGAAATTACATTCAAGTCAAAGATGGCTAACATTATCTTTTAAACTTAAAGCCAATTGGGTGGCAAGTATCGAATTTATATGTGGCTCACTTCGATTCACAAAGTAACCGTTTAAGCTAAAAATTTTAATTTTAAATTTTTATGTTATATTAGCATTCGCTGGATAAAAAGTATGCATAAAAAACTATGCGGTTGCAAATAACTGTAAATTTTTTCTTTCCAAAATTGCATATTTTGATGTCACGTGCCACATTAAAAAACAACATTTGGTATCAGTGCAGTAGAGAGATGTTTCATACAAGAAATAAGACCTGAATGAAAAATAAGATGATTTGTACTCGTAATAAATATATAAATTTGGTCACGTGCGACATTGTAAGAGCAAATTAAATTAAAAAAAAAATTACATAAAAAATTTTTTATATACTTTAAAATTATTTAAATTTAGATGAGCAAAAATGCAAAAAAACATTTTGTTGCGTTCGCTGTATTAGGTCTGCTAATTTTGCACAGCCCTTGTAAAGTCTTCATTGCAGTGATCGAAAATCATATTTTCCAATTGGTGTCTCTCTACACCAGAAATTATAGTCAGAAATTATAGTCAAGTAAACATATATACACATATAATTAATTCCGGTTGTTCCTATAAGGACCGCATAGAGCCTTAAAATTGATTAATATATTAAATAAATCCGAATTAGTGGCAATAAGAACAATTTATGTAGGTTTTTGAACCGTTTAACATGTTTTTAGTAAAAATGTTCTCCCCTTGATTTTTTGTTTGGTTTTACCATTTTCCTGTCCATCAAAAATCTTGAGTTTATCATTCATGCAAATTCTGCAAATTTTCTTGAAGCCTGCCTAGAAAACTCTTACATATGAACAGTTTTTTATATTTCTTTACTTATTATTAACGCTTCTTAATGGTTTAATACAATAACTTTAAATCAATTGATCACAGAAATTTTTTATTATATAATTTTTATGTGAACATATTAGATTTATTTGAAATAATAATAAAGTTGTTCATTATTTACAAGCACAAGTTTTGTGTTGCTTTAATGTTGTCCATATTATGTCTAAATTAATTTAACGTTAATCATAATTATGCAACAAAGTATTTTACTACTTATAAATTAAAAATTTTAAAGTTAGACACTAAAACAAGAGGGATAAAATGTGAGTGTTTACGAAAATGGCCTCAAAGTCGAATAAATATGATTGTTTTGTAAAGATTTTTGCTTGAATCTTTTAAGCGTCTATGAAGTAAAAAAAAACGAGTGAACAATACAAGAAAGCTCATTTTTCAATAAATCCAAACAGTGAAATACTTTTTTTAATCCAAGAAGCTTGATAAGACCAAAGAAATTAATTGATTTGCAACGATGCGTATAATACGAATGTTTTGAAAGCCTAACAAAATTGCGCAAGGATTAACTGTCAAAAGAACTATCACATTGCTGTCACTTTTCCAAATTTCTGCTCAGTATACTCTAGAGGTGAGCACAAAACATTTGTTTGTTCTTAATTTTACTCGTATCAAAAGCATGCAACAGCATTTGTTTCTCTGCCAAGCAATAGCTTAATTTAGGGCCGTAGCACGGTGTCGACAACATTCAACTTATCGCACACTTACATTTGATACAACAAACAAAATCTTAAAATTTGCTTTTGTTTTGAATCTAAATGTGCGACAAGTCGAATGTTGTTGACATCGTGAAATTGGCCCTAAGTGTACGACATCATGAGACAGGCCCTTATTGTAGTGTGGAATCAAATTTCACTATTGCATATCGGCTGACAATAGTGTCAAAGGAAATAAAATATTGTTTATAGTGTGAAAAAAACAAATGATGCAGATCCTTTGAGCGTGTTCGTTAGCATGGGATGCTCTTCTAAGTTTTATAATTTATTAATGCAACTTTTTTTAAAATAAAGAATCAAAATAATATATTTCTTCATGGATGTAAAGCTTAGATCCCACTATCGGCGTAATGTACTGATTTTCGTCCAATCATTGAAATAAATCGTTGGCTTTATTTTTAAACTAATTGATTAATCCTAAAATTAATTAAAAAATAAGGCCATTTTGGTTCATTACTTATGACTTTATTGCAGTGAGCTGATGAAAATCAGTACAGTGTGCCGATAGTGGAAATTCGGCTTAAGAATATGTGTATTAAGCTTTTGCATAAAATTATTTTTCAATTAAAATATAATTTTTTTTTGTTGTCATATTTTACATTTTACATTTCCAAAGGGGTAAAAAAAAACACGCTTTATAATGCTGCTATAACGTGCAGCAGTTAAATTTTTAAGGCCTTACTCATAAAAAATATTCTTGATTTATAAGAGCTTTATAAAATAGTTTTTCATACAAGATTTGTTTAATAAACCCTTTCTAAAACAAAAACAAAAAAAATTTATAAATAATCCAGTTGGCGTTTAGTTATAAACAATAAGTATTTATGTTTAAAATTTTTTAACGCACTAGTATTCCCAGATTATTATTTTACTTATTAAGTACAATATTTTTTAATAAAAATACATTGAAATTGATTATTGAGGGGTTTAGCTGGATCCTAATAATAATACTAATAAGTATTTATTTTTAAATAAATAGGTCATCTTCTTTGAAATATAAATATACCATTAAAGTTTAAATAAAATTGTTTTAAAACAATAGCTTAACTATCTATTTTAACTATTTTGTTAAAACAAAACTATTTCCATCTGACATTTACCACTTAAAGTTAACCCAATGATCTTCAAAAAGAAACTGCAAAATAAAAAAGAAAAAAATCCCAAACTGCAGAAAGGTTAAAAAAGGCAAACATAAACCAACGCCTTGAACTTCAAAGTACTGCATTGTTTCAAGCAAAAATGAAGACAAAATAGTTGAAAGTTTTTTTGTGTTTTATTTTTTTTTTCTCTCTTTTATAAAGAAAAATAGAAAAATATAAAATAGCTTTTTGTTTTGTCTAGAATCGCGATTAAACCATTGTGTGCCAGATTCACACAGCAAGAAAAACAACATATAACAACACTAATTTTCAGTTACAGTAAATGGCAAAAATATTAGGAAGGCAGCAAAACTTGGTGAAAATTCCACTTCAACACAGACAAACAAACATTTTAGGGGGTTAATTTTCAGATTTTGGAATACTATGAAATAAAGTTACGTAAAAGAAGATTAATGTCAATAACTTGAAACGCCAAAGACCGGGGCCATCACGAGAGAGAAAGGGAATAAGATAAAAGTTAAAGTGAGCCAGTGAGTTTTTTTGCCTTGAATTTTAGATAATTGAATCACAGAATTGGCGCCAAAATAAAATGTTTTACCTCAGTTTATGTATAATAAAAAATTTATAAAAATTATGTACACAAAAAAATATTTTCTTCAATTAAAATTTTCAACTCGGAATTTAATTTATTCAATTTAATTTTTCATTGCTAAGATTAATGCAAGAGGAAAAACTAGGGCTCTACTCTGTAATTTGAATCAAAAGAAAATGAGTTCGAAGTTACATTTTGTAAACATACAAGTTCCAAAGCATTTTCTTTCGTTTCGAATTACATACCACACTCCCTGAATTGATATCATCAAATTGTTTACAGGTGAAAACTCAATTAAATTTTTAATTGATATTACAAAGTTCAAGGCATTGCTGGAAAAATTAGCACGTTGACTACAAAACTGAAGGTCCTGGGTACGAGTTCGAGTTCGGTCTCTGAAAGTTGTTAAATAACAACAACACCACGCATATTTTTTATGTGTATTAGTGTCCCTTTGTATCAGTTGTTGTAGGAAAGACACTGGTCAATGAACTACTCCTGCTTCAGAGGATACTTATCATAATGTAACATCAGAGCATACTTCTTCGTCGCTATTGTGTAGCAGAATCATCGGCGAAGTAATACAACCAATAAAACAGCTACTAAGTACAGCCTTGAAAATTTAATACGCCTCATTGACACTAGAGGCGCTACAACAGTACATTATTAAAAACATACAAAAGAGCAGAGTTGTCAAAGAATAAAGCCTTCCTCTATCGGCTCCTTTATCACTTATCTTCCCTATCACTTTCACTTTCCTAAAAAAGGTAGGACCTAGTAATAGTAGTAGGGCATTCATTACCTGAGTGTTACTTCTCTTAAAAAAAAATTGATATTACAAAATTTTTCACATTACTTTTTTTTTTTGATAATACACAGATTACATAAAAATGTGTATACAAATTTTTACAACAAGCGGTATTTATGGTGTCAATAAAATAGAAGATTTGTTGAAAAAAAAACACAGTCTCAGGGCTGTTCTTAAAGGCAAGGCCAAGTATTGTTAAAACTGTTAACTCTTCAAAGAATTTGTTAAGGTGGTATAATTTCCGTGACTCTCTTAATATATAAAAAGTTAAAGATATTTGAGATTTATTTCAGTTTTTTTTTTCTTATACGCTTGTTATAAATGATGCTGATTATGACACATGACGGTTTTGTTGAGATTTAAAGGCTCCCTCTTGTTGCCCAACGACAAAGACTTCAACGCAACATGTGTGCTGAGAGCAACAACAACAACACAAACTAAATTACTTTTAAATTCATAATCAAAAGATGGAATATAAAACAGGTAAGAATAATACAAGAACTTTAACTTTAAACAAAAATCACCGTCTTGTAAGCAGCAGGATAAAAAAAGCACTGGATGCCGCCGCCACTGTTTTTTTTGTGATTTTCCTCAATTTTCAGCTGGAGATGATCTAGCTGCAGATCACTTAGTTTATGAAATTCTCTTCTTTGCTTTCTTGTGGCGAAAAATTCTCATTTTAATAGGAGTATAACTTTGCCCCCCAAAAAACATCCCAGTCAGTTTTGCAGTTATTAAAGCTTTTTCATATATACTCATACATATATAAAGAGGTCTGAGAGCATAAGACCATGAAATCATATGCGTGTTGGAATTGTTGTGGACATAATGAATGCTATTAAAGCATAGACATCATCACCCGCGGTACATGTGTAACATGTTAACAGAACAACGCAAACAACAAACAGCAACCAGGACAGCCACCTCATGTGCAACTTAAACTCTTCTACGAACAATTTCCATCAGCAGTTGCATTCAACAAGCAAATAAACTAGCAGCCCGCAATATGCCATAAACAACGACATATTTAGTTAAAGCTAGAACTAAATATTCATATTAGAGTTTTAAGAAATCATTGCTGCGTCTGCCATAAATTGTTTTATCTAAAACTAAAAAGTGTTTTTTTTTTGCTTTTACTTTGTAGTTATTAAAGCAGCATGATGATAAAATTTTAATAGTGTGTTTAGTAAACAGGGTGGTGTATATTTTTAGAAGCAGGAAGAGGGGCCTTTATTAGCTGTTTGAACTATTCTATGCAAATGGGATGCTAAAATTTTAATTTAAAATTAATAAAGAATTTCAACACTATGTAAGACATATTCTAAATGAAAGCTCTTTTTTTTTGCTTATTAGCAAATATACAACCACACAAACACACAAGCCAAGGCAGAATTGAGACAAAAACAACAACAACAACTATAATAATACCTTAGTGGTGTTTTATTGACAACACACATACACATAAAGCAACAGCACGAACTCTAATACGAACTAATGATGTCGTGCTCGAAGGCTAATATTGAGAGGCTGTTGAATTTGCTGAGACTTTCTGAATGTTGCTTACATTCTTCTGGAAGGTTTATGTTAAGCGTCACCAAGCACTATTGTGTAAAGAACAAGGAACTTAACATCGTGGTATTCCAGTAGCGAATAATTTAACAATGTGTGTTTAAAGCAAATAAAGTTTCTTATCTGTTAGAATATCGTAAAATAGCGTTTTTAAAAGATCCAAACATAAAAATATTTTTTTAATTAAGAAAATGATTGAAGTATTCAAGTTTTTAACTAAATTTAGATAATGTAATGAAAGCTGATGACATTTGCTTCACTTTTAATGAATCTTAGTTGCGCAATATTTTATGAATGTTGGGCTTATAATTGATACGTTGTAATTAAATTCTAAAAACATAATCAGAAGCTTAAAAAATTAAAAGTTTCAAATATTAAAGGCCCCTTTTTATCCTAAAAATTTTTTCAAGCAATTTCCACTCTCTACAAACTTGTTGAACATAATGAGCATGCTGATGGTGTTGTTGCAACATGTTTAAAAACTGATCATCAGCTTACTGCACACGGTATGGTGCAAAGTGCAATGTTAATTTAGCTTTGCTTTTTATACATTTTATACAGCCTGTCTGCCTGCCAAGGCTGCCTCCAAACCACTCATAAAGCTTTATATTTTTTCTCTTCCAACCAATTCCCTATTGTTGGTAATTCTAGTGCAAAGCTGTTGTTTTTAGTGTCCGTGTGTAGTTATTAGCAGGAAACATGCCGATGGTGCTGATGATGATGATGAAGATGACGACGACAATGATGAGTATTTTTTTTTCCTCTTTTGCTTTGTCTAGATACCCTTAAAGGTTATTATATTTATATGAATATCCTTTATGGTAGTACTGTTGAGTTTTTTTTGCCGCATTTAGAGTTGGCCAGATATGTATTTACATACTGATGGTGTTCGTTTAAAATTTGTTTCGTTATTTTTATTTTATTTTTTTTTGTAGATTATTACTTTGAGTTGATGCTACACGTTTCTTATATCAAGCTTTTATGTGGTTAAAATGGAAAAAGAACAACGTTTATTTGAAGCGGCTAAAAAGGTTTGTTTTTTTTATCAAACATGATGCCGCTAAATGATGTGTCACTTTTAATATAATAATTTTTATTTCCAGTTTGCATCAGATTCATGTAATTCATAGTTAAAGTTGTTAAAACATTTACTTGTAGGGGGCATGTTATACAAAAGATAAAAACTGCGAACTCTGTAATGGCGATTATTGTTTTGAATAGCAAAGCGGCGAGTTCTTATGAAAAGTAGTTGAAACATTGAGCAAACGCAAGATGGTTTGTATAGGCTGAACTCAGGCCTGGAGATTTTTTTTAACTTTATTCCTTTTATATATTTATAATTGATTTTGACGGACGTATTACTCTTATAGTAATAATACAATTTAAAGGTAATCAAGCCGCTTAGGCAAGTTAAATTGCTACAAAGTTAATTAAATAAGTTGAGCAAATAGTTTAAATTATTTATAATAATGTTTTTGAAAGTTTTGAAACTATTAATAATGATTTTTAAGTAACTTTCAAGGAAACAGCTTAATTAGCTGTTGTTGTTGTTTAAGTATTAAACTATATTTATTTCCTAAAGTGCAGTTTGGAAGCTTCTGTATTGTTATTGCTTCTGAAAATGTTGAAAAACCAGTTCAGCTCTCATATAATCTTAGTTTTATATAACGAGTTTTAGCAACAATTTGACACAATGAATGTAAGCCACCGTGTTTTTAAAATTTGTTTACTATTTGTACCATTATATAAGCAAGCTCTTTGAAAAATTTTATTAGAATCGGTGCAAGAACAAATCCACCTCCCATATATCCTTTATTTTGAAAATTAAATTTTTGCATTAAATATACACGTGAATGCAGCAAAATGAGTTCTAGAACTTAAGACTTATAATACTGGACAGATTTTGTTGCAATCGGTGCAAGAACACTCTCAACTCTCTTATATCCTTAATTTAAAAATTTTGAAATTTACCCGTGATTGAGATTTAAATGCATTAGAATTTTGTAGATGTTTCTGAAATCATATGCTTTACTTGGCCGATGAATCACGGCTTCATCGACAGAAGAACACGCTCTCTCCCCCCATATATCCTTAATATTATACCTGGAATTTAAGCCCAAATTATTATCAAAATGTAACGAAATTTGGTAACTAGTTATACAATTGCAAAAATAATATTCCTGGAAAATTTTATTACCAGCGGTGCAAGCATACGCTTTCCTCCCATATATCCTTTATTTCGAAACTTATATTTTCTGTTTTAGAAATGATCAGAGTGCAGCGAAATTTCTCAATTAGATCTAAGACTGTAATATTTCAGTATGTGGCAATTTTTATTGAAATCGCTGCAAAGAAACGCTAAGCTCTCATATATGCTTTATATCAAAATATTAAACTATAGCCGAAATACTTATTAGAATGCATTGAAAATTTATAGCTGCTGAGAAAATTATATAGTTAAGCTGATATATGAAGCTTGGCGTCATCTGCAGAAGCACATGACCATATTGCCTATATCCTTATTTTCGTATAGCGAATATCAACCATAATTTTAGTCAGAACGGAAAGAAAACACATTAAAACTTACAAAATTTTATAAGCGGGCTGCTGGTTAAATTTGGTTGTAATCGGTGCAAGGATACCACCACCTCTCGAATGTCCTTTATTTGAGGAATAAAATTTTTATTCTAATACTAAACGCACTGACAAGTATTTAGAGTTTGTAAATCAAATATGTGCTTTAGCGCATATTTTGTAAAGATTCTGCCATTTATTGAACATTTGCGAATTTGAATAGCATATTTTTTTATTAAAAATGTTTGTCTTTAAGAGCTAATTATGGAAAAAATTTAAAAACGAATAAAATTTATAAAGAAATTAAGATACTTTAAAAAGTAAAAAAATATTGATAAGTTCAATACTAAAATATTGTGGGGAAATGAATCTTCATTTTATTGTAAAGTATAAAACTATCTGTACACTGTTGAATTTTTTTTTAAAAGATAAATCATAATTCGAATCCTTATTAGAGTTTGCAAATATTTTTAATTCAAAGCAATGCAAAATTATATTTGATAAATCATGTTTCATATTTAATTATATCTGTAACTTGATTTTTATTGATTTTAATATTTTTAATATCATATAAATATATCTATGCATTTTTCAAAAAGTTTTTCACTTTATTATGCTGCCTACATTTCACAGAACTTGATCTGGAGTCAAACACCTTTTGAAATACCTAAAATATTTATACTTTTTTTTCCTATTTTAGGAAAACTTATTATAGCAGCCATTATCATCATTTACTGTCATTCATGCCAGGATATAATTAAGCCTAATTAAACTTGTCAAAATGCCCAATAAAACTTGGTCTGGGCGAGGAGAAAAAAATACATATATATTTATGCTAACAGGCTGCTAAAGTAATTTTTCTAATAATTTTTTCTTTAAGATTTCCACTCCTTTTTAAGAAAGGCAAGATACATGCATACATACATATGAAAAAATATAAATTCTAGCCAACTTGATTCATTACATTTCATTGGAATTCTGTGACGTTTTATAAAATTTTTTTAATGTCAATTTTTGTTCCTGCTGTTGCACCAAACACAACACAACCCTTTTGTGGTACATAATGATGTACTAAGATTCATCATAAATACGATATAAATCATTGATTGTAGAACAAGTAAGAAGGCAAAACAACGGGCAAAAACTAAACCTAAAGGAATGTCTAATAATCTGTAATATAAAAATTCAAGCCATGGCGTGTTTCACACTCTTTAAGAGCAGCAATCAAATCGAGACAAAAATAAAAAGTGTTGCCATTTACGCTTGATTAAATGTCTGCTGGCAAAAAGTGTGAGACAATTGTCATTTTAAACTCGTCTGCTAAAAAACTCAGCACAACTAAACGTATTATGAAAAAACGCATAAAAATACATGGAAACCATAATTTATTGTCATTAGTTAAGGAGGTTATGGCAAAATATTGGAATTATTGAGCAGCGATACAAAAAAAAAGAAGAAACAAAAAAAGGCACAAATGATTATTATTATTATTAATTTTAACTAAATTTGCAATAAAAATGCTTTAAATGACAATAAAAATATAAAAATTTTACACATCACAAAAACGGCAGAAAACAATCGACGACGCGAAAGAAGGACAGCAAACAAACAGTGTTTCAAAGATGATTGAAAAAAATTTGCTGATGATGATGAGTTTGACAAAACTTCTTTTGATTATTGAAGGAACCTACACACAGCAAATAAATAAAGAACATTAACATGACTACAAGGGGCAGTAATGCAGGTGCACGTGTAACAAAATTGATAAAAATAAATAAATACATACACCAACTAAACTAAATGGCTGCAAAACAGAAGCTTTTTAGACGGAAAACGAACGACGTTAAAAAGATATGGAAAAGCAAAAAAAAAAGTATTTCTTTAACATGATAAAAATCACAACATTTCCTTTTTATTGTAAATGTTGCATGTCGGCTGATGTTGCTGCTACCGATGTCTGGCTGGTGCTGGTGCTGTTGCTGTTGCTATTGCTGGTGCTCTTCTCATTGTTGTTGTGTTTGTTTGTATTGTTATTGCTTGCATCTTTTTAGACAAATGTAATGCAAGATTCATGTTGATATGTCAATGCGTTTGCGCGCAATCGATCATTTTGTCTGATTTCGTAAACATATTTAACAAATGAACATTTTAAACACAAAACTAGAAAGAGAAAAACATTATCGTTCAACTAACAACAACAAAAATATTTGAGGCAAACGAAAATTATCTTTCAAGCAAACTTTTAGCAAAGGCAGCCTAGAGACCAGCGAACAATTTGATATCAAACCACCACTATCTCTAATAGATTTTTGTTGGTTACACTACAGCGAAAGTTACTTCGTCTTGGACTCTTCTAGAAAGGTAGACAACGTCACAGAATCACTTACCAAAGCTCATGAATAAGGCATATATTTTGTTCATGATGAGCCACCTAAAAGCAACAAATGTATTAGTTTGCTTCTCTTAAAGCTTCTGTAGAAGGTTACAATGTAAATGTTAGGATTTCTTAAAATAATATTACTGAACTTATCCAAGCTTCTGCAGCTGAGAATACAATACATTGCATAGTCCCTGATAAATTTTTTTACTGGGATTAATACATCTCATCTCCATCTCTATCTCTATTTCTATCTCTATCTCTATCGCTATCTCTATCTCTATCTCTATATCTATCTCTATCTATATCTCCATATCTATCTCTATAGTGACGTGTTCTAATATATGAAAGTTTTATATATTGATATAGAAATATAGATTAAGAGAATTTTAGAAATACTTCTTCCCATATATTGCCTTTTAAACACTACCAAGCTGTTTGCAGAAAATTTTGTTACCTTGGCTTTTCCATATGCAAAGATTACTTTGCAAAGTTTGTAGCTTGTTGCAGAGAGGGGAAAAAAGTTGTTTCTGTGCAACAAACTCAAGATTATGTAAAGTAAACTTTTTTTCTGCTCACTGGGTTATTATACGAACATTAACTGAACAATAAGTACGCTTGCACTTTTTTTTTGTTTGTAGTTTTTTCCAACAATTTCTTCTTCATTTGTCAATAAAACGCATGCGTAAGCTCGTCATTTGAGTCGCGAGAGAGAATATTTTTTTTCTTCTTTTTTCATTTCATCAACAACTTAAGTTATTCAATGTCTTTGACCATCATCGTCATCACCAGCATTGACATTATGGTCGACATTGTTGTCGTCATCTCATCATCGCTGTAAGGAGCACCAAATGAATTGTAGTTGCTGATCAGCATCATCGCCATTGCAGCATAATAATGACAATCTTTACTTACAGCAGGCCGCATGATGATGATAATTGTCATGTTGTTGTTGAACAAAAAATGTTTCAATGTCTTTTCCCACTTAAATTTTGTAAATGAGCCTTTTATTTCTTTCTTGCATTTCAATGCAATCAAAATAAAATATCTTTAAAAATAAAAGGCAATATTGTCCCTAGTTGAAAGACTGATTTCAAGGGAAGGTTTACATGTTGCGCTACATTCGAAGGACAGTTGACCAAAATATAGGACACAAAAAAGCTTTTCTTCTGACTAAGGCGGGAATCATATGTTTTATATGGAGTTGTCTTAAGTTCACTAGCGGTAATACTCGTATGTAAGCAGAAGTAAATACCAAATGCTCAAGCTCGTTAGAGGCAAAATTTAAAAAATAGTTTCCTAGTGTAGAGTATTTTCCAAAGAGCAAGAAAGAACTGATCAATTTAGAGTAAAACTTTAAAAAAATTTTGTTTGAGAAATAAATCGTTGTTTGGTTGATTGTTTTTTTAACAATTAGTTATATAATTTTTTCAAAATGAAACACCAGAAAATATGCAAAACTCCACTATGAAAAATTCAGATACTTCTCGTCTATATTCAGACATTTCCATATTATTACTTCATTTTAAATTTGAATTCTTCCCTTTCTTTTGTAACTACATTCTGAGTTCTATTATTTTCTTCCGTGCCTTCTAGGTCACTGCTGAAGCGTTTAAAAACCTTTTTCTTTAGCCACTTGCTTCAAATTTTTTGAATCCTTATTATTACATTCTTATTATACATACATATGTATATGTGTACTCGTATGTATACATATAGTTATGTAACAGGCATACATGTAAAAAGGTAAAGTTGGTATGTTTGTATGTTTGTCAGATGTAGTCTCCTAATCACCGCACATATGGGCCAAAGGCGATGATTTCACGGATTAATTTAAAAATAATTTAAAAAAAATAATAAACAAAAATAAAAATAGTTTCAAGTAGGCGTGGAAGCTCCCATAAGCTTTATTTTGTCATCGACTGAAAGTATCTAACTAACTAATCGATCTTCCTGAAATTTGCAGGATGTATTAGAGTACTCCAGCAAGATGCCTTAGACTAATTTTTTTCTCCGATATTTGAAGTGCACGAGGCAGCTCCCATATAAATTATACCTTATTAATTTTTGCAAGATAAACTTTCATTCATTTCTATTCATTAGCTATATTCACTTTTATTCCAGATGTCGACATCGACGTCACTTTAATGCAATACCAAAAAATTGTGGCATGTGTAGCCGTTGTCGAAAATAAGTGACTCCAGTTGGCCGGCTTATGCTATTTTTTAGTTTTTAGGGAAAAGAAATATATTGTCAGTAGGACAAAAGTGTTCTCGAGAGCGAGTAAGCAAGCCCCACTTTTTTAATATTGTATTGACTTGACGTCGATGTTGACAACTGCAATAAGGGTACTTATTTTAAATAGCACATGCATTATCTGCTGTTAAAAATGCCACAAAGCAGATTGATACTGATGGGGTGTGGAAGCACACCGGGTCGCAGTTAGTATATATACATACACACATATATCTATGCATATACATACATACATAGTTATATTTCAAGTTAATTTTTTTTGTTTTGTTAACGATTTAATATACACACGCCAACTTGGGCTTTGTTTGACATAATATGCTTTGCTTTTATATGCGAGAGATTATCACAAAGTGATAAACGTCCTTTTTACTCGTATTTTAAAGACATGCATGCAACATTTATACATGCATGCATATGTTAGTGTTTTTGCTTGTTGTTCCTGCTGCTGTTATTATTATTATTGTCGTTTTTGTTTCCTTATACTCTTTGTTGTTGTTGTTGTTGTTGCATTGCCCTACTGCAGACAGTTGTTGTAACTGCATTTGCTGTTAGTTGTTTGTCAAGCATGTGATATGTTGTTGATTTTTTGTTGTCGCCTTAGACGTTTTAGTCGTTTCCTTGTTATAACAATATGGAATAAAAAAAGAGTTCGAAAAGTGATTTTATGGTGGAAATTGTGTTCTTAGAACGACAGGATATTAAAACTGGTTAACACAAGAAACAAAAAGTTTGTTTATTTAATTAGAAAATAGTTTAATATTTTCTTTTTTCTTCCCGTAGTTGTTTATAGGCAATTTCAGAGAAAGTTAAAATAAAGAATTTTATAATTATAATTTAATAATCGGCTCTAAGACAAAATTTTATGGTTAAGTGAAAAACATTTACATGCCATTTTAAATATATTTCTTTACCTTAAAATTGAGGAGACACAAATGTTTTGCACAAATGCAAACTAACATATTTTTTTATGAAAAAATATACTGTTGATTTATAAAGTAGTTTTCCATACAAAATTTGATGTTTGATAAAAAATTACCCAGAGAGGTAATTAAAGCGGTTTTTAAGCCATTAGAAAATTGATAAAAAAAAATTCATATCAGACTTCAATTGACAGCGCGAACAAGAAGGGAACGGCCATTTAGGACGGGGCTGAAAGGAGTTTTTACTATTGGACTTCGTGAGCTATTTATTGTACTGTACTCGTATACTAGACTTGCATCGAACTCGTTCAGTAGCTCATTCAGTCGGTCGTTTTTGGCACAAACATATGATCAAGCCCATTTAAATTATAAGTGGTTAATCATAGGTTTGAGTAAAAAACGAGCTACTGAAAGAGTTCGATACAAGTCTACTAAACTACATGGATTCGATCAAGTGTTTGTGCCTGAAATGAGCTACTGAGTGAGTTGAACCCAGCGCTACTGTAGAAAATTAGAGTAAATAAATTTTTAAGGAATACGCTTCGAAATAACGCTTGAGCTTGTAGCTGCATTTCTTTTAAGCAAGTTATTGAACAACAAGTATAGCAAGAAAACCGAGATGAAAAAGAAACACTTTATTACTTAAATTTCTATTGTGGTAAATGTTGCTTTTTATTTGCTACATCTCGGCAAACTTTCATACAATTCCATAATTTAATTTAATTTTTTTTAAATATTGGACGAATAAGCAATAACACAAATAAGCAATGGCTCGATGGCGAACCATCGAACTCGTTCGAACTCGTTTGTCATTTAAGACACAAACTTAAGATCAAACCTATTTAAGTTATATGGGTTCGATTATAGGTTTGCCTTTAAACTTTAAAGTGACCGGCTGAAAAACTGTAAACCAAGTCTAAAAAATAGTGAAAAAATTTATAGAGTCGAGAGTAGAATTGGATCGAACTCGTTTACTAGAAGCAGAGTTTTGTCCAACAGCGGTTTTGAACTAAAATGAGCTGTTGGACACCGATCAAAAACATCAATGTAAATTAAATGGAATTGAAACAACTTTGGATTCGAACGCGAACGACCTAGTTTAAAAAGAGCTGTTGGACACAACTCTAACTTGGTACACTTGATCATTTTCTTACGCAAACTTATGATCAAATCTATTAAAATTGCATGGCTTTGATCATAAGTTTCTGTCAAAAATTAATACTAAATAAGTTCGACTCAAGTCTAAACTAGCTAGAACAAAGTTTACACGCCAGTATGTTCGATAGAGTGGTGTGTCCAACCGCTCTTTTGAACTAAAATGAGCTGTTGGACACAAGCCTGGATGAAAACATCAATGTAAATTAAATGGGTTTGAATCAACTTTTGATTCGAACGCTCTCAAACTAGTTCAAAAAGAGTTGTCGGACACAACTCTAATGTTCGAAAATAAAGTTGAATCATTTTCGTATCGTATTGCCAACATATATGTTCGACAACCTGCTTGATGTCTCATGGCCACTTTACGTTGAGAACAAATTTTCACACAATTTTAGGTAAATTTACAGCTGTAATCAGGGTTGTCAGATTTGTTCAGACTTAGTTCCAAAATCATTTTTATGTAGTTTTTCTTTAATAATAAATTTGTTTTTACATGATAATTTTTTTAATATAAATTTTTTTATAGAATAATTTAGCAGAAAATCGTTAAAAGTAAAAATAAAATTGTCAAAAAGTTTTACTTGTAAATTTTTCCCCTCCAAATTCAAGATGCATTCATTATTATAATTAATATAACAAAAATCAACAAAATCGAATTGTTTTAATTTCTTGCAGAGGAGTTTCGGTAAGATTTATTTTTGAAACTACTCCTTCAACAAACAAATTTTTCTGAATTACAAAAATTTTTTAGTTAAATTTTGGCGCCCAAAAAAATAGTCATGAAAATCACCAACAAATTTATTTCTGAACAGAATTATTGCCATGTCGACAAATCAAAAATTTACACGCCAAGTTGAAAAATCGCCAGGTTTGGTGAGAAATCGCCACATCTGACAACCCCTGGCTGTAACCAAAATATTAAAAAAAAATAGTTCTTACAAAATTACAGAGATAAACATTAAAAAAATTAAAAAGAAGAAATTAGAAGTTGTGATTTAAAAATAAATTTTACTGAATGCCGAAGTTTCTTTATTCAAATTTATTAAAACTAAAGACACCGCAGAGATGTTATTTTGCTAATGGGTTTTAGTTTTTGTGCTTTCGAGTCCAGAGTTGCAAATATTGCATATACATACATATATATGTATGATCTGATAACGATCTATCTGTTGACTGGAAGAAGACTAATAGCGTAAGCTCAGAGGAATTTAGAACTGAATTGTTTTTTGATAATTTCTCTTTCGAAATCAAACCAAAACTATTTTAGGAAGCAATGACTCAACATGTTGGTTGTTGTTGAATTATAATTGAAGAATTTCTTTAAGCTTCTTTAAATTAGGTATGTTCATATTACTTGGCAAATATTACCCACCCCCGGCCTTATTTCCGTAGCTATGAAATTTTTTTTTTTCAAAAAAATTATGCAGCAGCTTTTCCTGGTTCAATATTTTGCTTTTTTATTTTGCTTTTATAACTAAAATCGTGATCCTGTGACAATAACACGCTCTAACTTTATACCCAATAGTTACTTTGAAATCATTTATCAAAGCGAAAATGAAGCACCATTTCGTCACATGACATTTCCAACATACACAATAAGTCAGTACTTGTCTACTTAACTGCCGCAGCTTTTTTTTTTTACTTCATTTTCTTAATTTTATTTACTTGTCCTTTTGTTTGATCAAAATATTCTCTTCCGCCTCAGTGCAACTGGCAGAGGGCTGAAAAAGAAAAACAGAAATTATAAGGTACATGCAACCCAAAATGAACATAGTTAATATTGCGTGTTTGTCACTTGTCATCGTGCAATGTCGTCAGTCAAGCCAAGCGATTGTATGATTTTAGTTATGTTATTTTTTATTTATTTTTTGCTGTATAATTCAAGCCATGTGTCAGTTGCTTTAACATAAAAACCAGGCTGCCACAAAGACATTAGTATAAATTGTGTCTTGTGTTCGAGGAATGGAAAACGAACGAACGAACGAACGAACGAACGAACGAAAAGAAATGAAATGAAAAGAAAACATATTCTGTCTTATGACAACTTTGTCCAATTTCAATTTGACAAAATACATAAATCAATGTTTTAAGTTGTTATTGTTACTTATTACAACCAACTAGTGCTTGTTGGCAACTGGGTATACTCGTACTTGGCCACAAAGTACAAGTGCTTGACAGCAAACTCGAAAACAAAAACAAACAATAAAAAAAATTAAATATCTGCAGTGAACATAATTTCTTCTCTGTTGTCTACCTCTGCCTCCATTCCTCTATCCTACTTTTTGAGTCATTTTCCAAGTTCATTCTACAATATGTTGCAGAAAAATGTTTGCTGTGAACAGCCACTAGAACCCCAATTGTAACATAAACGCACCAACAATAATAAATTTTATTATATAAAAAATATAAAAAAAAATTAACTGTCTGTCTTAACGATTCTTGCTTACAAACATTTGGGATTTATTTATTCAATAAATTTATTTGATTTTTCTTACCCAAGACTTGAGAGCAATTAATTATAACTGATAATTTGAGTTTATTTGGCAAGTGCAACAACAGGTCTGTGACTTGTTAATTTAACCAAAATCATATTTGAAAAATTTACGACTTCTTTTATTCTTTTAAGTAACGTAAGGTGTTGACATTTTGTGAATTTTTTTTTTCTTTCTTGGAAAGTTTTAATCAAATTCTCTGTTCATGTTTGATATGAGAAAGTTTCGTTTATAAAATAATCAAGATAAAAGTTTGTGTATAAATAATAATATTGGTAAACAACATAAAATTTATAAGCAAGTATTTCTCTACAAGTGTCAGTTTAACGAATAATAGTTACGCTACATCGCAGTGTCCGAAATATTCACACCTTTTTAAATAATGAACTGTAGGAAAACAAAAAAATTAATATTGAAAATTTTAAACTATTATTTTCCTAAATATATCTTAAACTTATATTTTTCCGGCAATTTTTCTAGGCAACTTAAAAGAAATATTTGTTGTATGGGGACGAAATCGAATACAATTTGTTTTTTAACTTCTGCTTATAACAACAGTTTTTTTAATGAATGCTTACGGCAAATTAAAAAGGCATTTTAAAATATTTTCTATAAAAAAATTATACTGTGACACAGTCAACTTTTCTATAAGAAAAATTGTACTGTGACACAGTCAACTTTTCTATAAGAAAAATTGTACTGTGACACAGTCAACTTTTCTATAAGAAAAATTTTAATGTGACTCAGTCAACTTTTCTATAAGAAAAATTTAACTGTGACACTTAAAAGCAGAAATATAAATTTAAAAAATCCAAACATTATACTTAGAACAAGTTTGGAAGAATCGAAGGATATTAGTCATCATTTCAAGTTGGCAGAATCATGTCTAGGATTTTTGTGACTGCCAAACATTTGTAGGGCGCTTGCTATAATAAAAATTATATCATGTTATGCTGCTACACATTATATGATTGATATATAAGACAGTTGCGTTTGTTGCTAGTGATTCATGTGTGTTAATTAAACATTACGTTCACGTATTATTCACATAAATTTTATATAATTTAACATTACACGTTTAATATTTATAATTTTAATGGTTCGAAATCATTTCAATTGAATTTCAAAACTCTACTTAATGTACATATATTTCGATAAACTGCCGAGAGCATTAAATAAACAATTCATGCTTTTGTTTTTGAATTAACTGAGTGTTCCATCACACACACGCGCACACACACACACACATGAGCATTTGCCCATTAAATTTATGTTTGAAAGTATTAAAATGTTAATGATTTTAATCATTAATTCATGACACATTTTTGTTATGGTTTATTGTCATTGCTTAACGTTCTTTTATTTTAAACTTATTTAAATATTGTTGTGTTAAATTTTTTCATATTAAAATATGATCTTTGTATTATGCTTTTCAGTTATTGTTGTTTGTTTTTTTAACTCCATAAACACTTGATAATGAAATTACACTGAAATTCAATATGGGAATAATTCATGGATTAAATAACTTTTTTTCATCTTTTTTTTATATTCAATTTAAGTTTGTTTTTCAATAAATAATTCTCATAAAATACGATATACAAGCCATCAGTAACAAAAAGCAGACAATAAATCTCAATTGTTTTGTTACACCTTCATTTTAGAATTTTAATAAAGACACACAATTAAATATCATGAATTAATTAAAATGGTAATTATGATATGAGTTAAAAACAAACAAACAAAAAAAAAGCAAATATAGGAAGAGAGTTGTGTGTATGCACATGAGTTGGACATCATGAAACTTGAGAATGAAATCGAGACAAATCAATAAATAGATGGCTTACATATTTGTTTAAATGATTTACATAAACAAAATGAAATTTTATGTTTTTTTTTTAAACACTCGTAAATCAATAAGTTAGTGATTAATTTTATAAGTTCATAGAAAATTCTCTGGCCTAGGAAAAAAAGTTATATATAATATTTTGAAAACTTTTTTTTTATAAAACCTCAATGAATCATGTAATTTTTGTCTGAAATTGGCTTCTTCCGCCGTTGCAGCGCAGACAGACTAAATTGGTTCTGCTTCCTTGTTATATGAAATGTGATATTTTTATGAGCTCGAAATAAATCTTTGACAAATTTGCTTTTAAGTTTTCTGTTTCGTGCAAGCTAACTTTGATTTAATAAGACTACGTGCGGACATAAATCTCCTCATAATCGTAACTGAATCTTTTGAACCATTTTTAGAAGGTTTTAAGAATCTTCTACGAAAGTGGTGATTTTTTGTGATTAATTGTCAGCCATGAAAAAGATTCTTGTTTATTTTTATACAACACGTAATATGGCGCAATATTAGTTACGACCACTTTAATGTCAGTATGACAAAATTTAATAACTTTAACATTTGTCATCCGATTGTCTTAAGCATAATTATCTTTTTTTTCAACTCAATAGGTATATTTACGAAAATATCACTGCCCAAAAGCACCGTCCAACATTACTACTCGTGATGTATAGCCAATTTTTTTTTTGAAGCACGGGAAGGATTGTCCTCGCGCTCTTAATTTTGGCATAAAAGGAAGTCCGTCCCATGCAGGGCAGTGTAGCATGATTTTCATTTGTTAAGTAAGGTGATTTTTAAATCTCTATAGAACTAAAAGAAAGGAATAACTATAAAGCAAAGTGTCTTACTATGCTCAGTCATGAATGAATGAACAATTGAACAACCCTACCAGCAGCGCTGCTACCAGCCAATGAATTATTTTATCAACGAGTTAAACCCAAACACGAGCCAGACAATCATTAATCGTTCATTAACCCCAAAACACCCACCAGCCACCCCCTCGTTTAAGCAACGAGCAGAACCGCACCCTACAATCCACCAGCTTAAATAAGCCGAAATTAATATGCCTACAAATAACCCAGACAAAGCTCTGATCAGGAGCCACAAAGTTATTTTGAGGTATTTTTATTTTATTTGAAACTTATGTACCAGTATATACTGAATTAAGTTAATTTTAATCTAAATCTGCTGGAGGTTTATAAATTCATCAGTAGACCCTGGCGGCTGACGACAAAACTACACTAAAAAGTAAATAAAATAAATTTAAAAACATCAAATTAAATAAAAATATTACATATCTGGCAAAGCGATGGTTTTTCCGATTTATTCTCTTTAAATATTTACCTTCGCTTAATCTTCTATTCATACGACTTTATTTTAATTTCGAAATGAAAAA
The DNA here is from genome assembly GCA_936439885.1 of Nowickia ferox. Lineage (NCBI taxonomy): Eukaryota > Metazoa > Arthropoda > Insecta > Diptera > Tachinidae > Nowickia > Nowickia ferox. The sequence goes on along the minus strand of OW387027.1, from coordinate 6,943,150 downwards.
AACCGTTAGAAAATTAAAAGTCATTTAAAAGCTTTCCCTAGTATAACAGTAGTCTTAGTCACGTAACTGTAAAACTAAGAAAAAAAGCTTTATATATCTGCTGAAAACACCACCATTCAAATAAGCTTTCTTTACCCAAAAAGCTTTTATTTAGGCACATTCTATGAGCAGGATATAAATGGGTTTGTGTGCTCAACAGAGCATGCACGCACACACACACACACAGCCACAGAAAGAAATTATGTACAGCAATAGGACAAGAATATGATTTTTGCATGTGTCCAATATGGAAGTGATACAGGAAATAGGAAACTGGCATAACTGTAAATGTATTATGCCATGTGGTCTGCTCTGTTATGTGATACATCTTCAAAGCGTATGCGCATATACACACACACACACACACATCTACAAACACTTACATAAATGCATACTTTTTTGAATGCATCTGAACATGAAATGAAATGTTAAGGGGGTTGAAAAATTCATAATGGAATTTTAAAATTGTGGTTTTAACTAAACTTTCTTTCTGAAGGTTTGTGTCTTCAATAAGAAAATTTAATTAGAAATTATAACAACAGCAACAGCAATAAAAATGCTGACAAAAAAATTTAGACAAGGGGTTGTTATTAAGCTAAAAAGTATAACAGCATTTAAATGAAAAGTTCTTAAGCATGAGCAAAATTATTAAGCAAACAAAATGAACAAAGTTTTCACAAGGTTGTTGAAATATATTTTCAAATTGAATTTGAATTGATGTTAAGGAATTTTTTTTTTTTGTCTATATGCCAAGTTTATTATGCTAGAACTTTTCTTAAGCAGAAATATTTACTAGAAAAATATATGTATGTACGAGTATATACATATAAATTATGCTTAATTTTGTTACTGACTTTCTTCTGCTCTGCATTTTGTTATTTTTGCAAAAATTATTTTTCCAAAAAGAATTTACTTGGAAGTCTTGTATTTATTCAGAAACAGAAACAATCCAAAGTGAGGGAATTTAGAAGAAAAGAATAAAACAAATAAAAGAAAAGTTAAAAATTGTCTTCCAAATGCACTGCTGTTGTCAATGTTTTCAAACAGCAACGTGGAAAAATAAGGATATTGGTCAACAATTTTTCTTTGGGGAAAAACAACTTTAAGTTGAAATAATACAAATTGTAAAAATATAGGAAATGCTAAAAATACTAGCGAACCTTCAAGGGCTGTCCATGGCAAACTAAAAGAAACAGAAGCAATAATCTAGTCCATATGCACAATAAGCGAGCTTTTACAAAAGAGCTTTGTGCTTTCAAACCGACAAGAGCATAACTGCCAATCAGATTTCGGGCACAAAAATGATTGCTGCTTACTTTGCAAGGAAGCAAGACCAAATTGTAAGAGCTGTCAAAGCTATTCAACTCAAATGCAAATGTCAGGGTATTTGCTGTAGTCATAGACAATAGGGTTAATGGGACCAGTGTTAGACTTAAATTTAATATTGTGCAAATACAAAATGTCAAGGAATTATCTAACTGCTGTATGTAACTTTTTTTCAAACTACTTACTTGCAACGCTCCTGCTTCATTTTGATTGTAACAACTTTTGAAATTTTTCTTGACATTTTGTTTCACTTTACTGATCAGTTAAAATAGCTTAAGCAGTTCAAAGCAAAAAGTAAAACAAAAAACACTTCTTATAGACAAGTAGAGCTGGAATTTCATTGTAGTTCAGGGATTGTCTTTTTTTTTTTTTTTGCTGGAAAACTTAAGGCTTCTTGTGCTTTGTGAATTTGTTCTTTATTTCCTTGGAAATGTCATAATCAGACAAAATAATGTTTATATTTTTTTGTTTGCTGCTACCTTAACTAATGCAGCAAAAGAAGACTTAATAAAAACATTTATACATATACATACGTTTTTTTTTTTTTTTTTTTTTTGTTAAATATTTGTAAATACATCAATACATTTTCTTTTCCGAATTTTTATATTTGATAAAAAAATTATCATAGTTTCGTTAAGAAAAACTTCTTTCAAGCGTATGAAAATAGAACATTACAAAAAGTAAAATAAGAACATTTCACAAAGCACAATTCAATGCTAAATATTTGTTTTCAATTTAACTATTTTTAACAAAATGTTGCTTATTGTATTAGAAACTTTAAATAAAGTTTGCCAAGAATAAAAAAGCATAACAACTTTATTTAGGTTTTAGTATTGAAATGGCAGAATAAATAATATTAAGAGAAAGATGCAAATTGCCAGACAGTAATTGATTACCAAGCTGTGTTTTAAGTTAAAATGAATTAAAAAGTATACAAAAGGCGCAAGATATTTCATTATAAAACGTTGGACTTTTACTTTTACCAAATTAAATTAACAATTTAATTTTTAAATTACATTGTAAAACAAAATTATATTTTTTTAAATAATAATGTTCTGTCAGCAGATTTTTGTAGAAGAAACGTTTTAAAAGTTTACACCTATAACTCATTGTACGGCCTACTTAAAGTTGCACTATTGTGTAATGCAAAAATGTATAAAATTTTGTGATATTTATTTAGGTTTTTAGTGCATAAGATCCTCAGAACATTTATTCGGAACGTTATAAGCAACATTTTGTTAGCATACATTAAACTTCTAACTCTTCTGTAAATTGGTCTTTCTTGCAAGGTTTTTTCAAAAAAAGCAAAAATCACCTTTAAAACAGGGATATATATAGCTGAAGTATTCTGGGAAAATATATACCATGAAACTCTAATATAGGTCTCAGAACAGACCTAACTGTGACCAGAAATAAGTAAAAACTTTAAAGGCGGTCCACTTTCTAAGTTTTTGCTTATTTCTGGTACTTAAAATGAATTTTCGACTTAAGTGTGCTCTGTGACCTATAGTAGAATATTTTCCCAGAATATTTCAACTACATACACCCCTGTTTTGAAAGTGATTTTTTGTTTTTTTTTTTCAAAAAACTTGCAAAAAAGAACAATTTCTAGAATAGTTAGAGGGTTAACATAAACGGATAAAATGTTGCTTGTAATATTCTGAATAAATATTCGGAAGACACTTTATACCAAAAACCTAAGTATCACACGATTTTCTACAATTTATTTTTACTACACAAGGATGCAACTTTGAGTACGCCGTAAAATGAGTTTAGGTGTAAATTTTTAAAACGCCGATACACGTTTATCTTTTCTTTTAGTTCCTTCTACAAAAATCAGTTGGCAGAACATTGTTATTTTTTTTTATGTGTTGTGGATAGTGTTATTGTAGTAGAGTTTGAAGTTTAGGTTGAAGTTTTTAGTTCGCTTAGGTAAAAAAACAGGTGTCTGTTTTAGCTGAGATTAGGGAAGTTATAGTGCAAGTACAAATGGTGAAGTGACAGACAGAGTGAAAAAAAGCTTAATTAATTTTTTCGTTTTTACAACTCTGCTATTGTGCGTGTGGCTAATTTGTATAGTGTCCTGGCAGCGCCTCTAGTGTTAAGTAGGCGCATTATTTTCAGTTAGCTCCAGTCCAAACTTGCAGTTTTTGTTGCAGCAATTCTTGCATATGTGGAAGAGTGTTGAAATAGAAATATATACATTTTATATTCCTCTCTCGTTCTTTTGCACTAAAAAATAAAAGTTGTCTGGCTTTCATTCTCGTAGAAGAGTCCTTGAAGATTCCTCAAAGCAAAATGTAGCGAAAAAAAACCTACTTACAAATAGTTATTTATTGAGCTCATTCTCTCTCCAACTTTCCAAAAAAACTTAATCCAAGGAAATTTGATTTTAATCTGTAACCATTTTCTTTTCTTTCTTTTTCAACTAATCAATTTAGTTTTTGGAAGTATAGATACCTTGTCAATGTGGGAGTTCGTTTTTTATTCATTACTTTTCCCTTCATTTTTTATTACAAAAATTCAATAGTTTAACTCATGAATAGATCTTCTTGTTAGTCATGAAGTACCCTTCAACCATTGGGTAGGTCTACAATTATTCAAAATGCGCCAAACTAACTGACATTGTCATTCCATTTGCTTAATAACAACACACTTAAATGTCAAAATGTCGGCGGTTTTTTTTTTGTTCTCACAAAGGAATAAAATTCAGCTACAACAACAACTACTGTAATAATTCAAAAAACAATTTGCCGCTTCATCTTAAGAAATGAAACAAAATATAAAATGCGGAAAAAAACATAATAAAAAATAAATAAAAACACAAGTATTAAAAAGTTAACAGAAATCATAAAGAATAATTGAAATTAGTATTCAAAACCTACAATAGCTCTTAAAAGTAAAATATACGTACATATAAATATAGACGGGACAGCAAAAGAAAAAAAAAGTATCTTGTACTTAAAAGGTCTACTCGTATCTTTGCTAGCGATAAACATGACTTTAAACTAAATGACTGACATTGCTCTGTATTCAATTGAGTATCCACGTAGAACTTAAAAAAAGAGGAACACAAAGAATAGTATAGTTTTTTTTTTCATCTACTGTAGCATAAGTGGAAAGCCCTATTTCGGCTTGAAACAGAGGTCGAGTTACAGTGAGACAAAATTTACAGATTTTAGATTTTAGATGGGATAATGAATCAACTGCAGACCGAATATCGCGGGGAGATGAGAGTATAATGTCTACATTTGTACGTCTCCTTTGTTAGTTTACAAAAGAGATCTTTGTGGAACATCAACGTGGTCCATGGGGCCATTGGCTATGCTAGCGAGGCCATATTATTCTCATTAAATTTTCCATCACCAACTTGCACATTTGCGGCTGTGTGTCCTCGATAAGTTTACGAATTTCATCTTTGATATTCTGAAATGATTGTGGGTCATTGACATAGACCTTATTTTATCGTAGCTCCAAATAAAAAAGTCCGTGTACATGGTCCACATCAATATCTTGCAATTCTGCCCATACAAACTTATGAATCCGAAGCGAATTTCCATTGGAACTTACTCTTGTTCCTTTGTTTAGTTTACCTAGACTAAAGTTCGTATTGGGATGAAGCTAAATTACACATGATAATATTTAAGAAATAAACAACACCAAGGGCAATTGTAATTATTCTGATAGACACTAGCAGAACGGAACAACATGCTCTTTTCGCAGTCTGCTACACCGTCATCATCAGCATTCTTGTATCTTGGTGCACAAACAATTAATACAAGGTAATGAAAATTTCAGCCCCATGCGCTTACATATTTTTTAGGGCAAATGGAATATGAGAATTGTTGTGATTCATTGTATTATAATTTGTTGAAAGATTTTTTGCAATGAAAGCTCAAATTTTAAGCTGCATTTTTCTTTATTATTTCTCTCAGCGTAAGTTGCTTTTTATTCTTTAGATTTTGTTTTTTTTAAGCATAATCATATAACACAAACAACAACAACAAAAAATGGCTAAAAAGCATTTTATTATAGTTATTATCATTACCTTATAATCGTTTACTTTTAAGTTATTGTCTATGTTGTTGTTGCCACAGTTGTTGCCACAGTTGTTAATATTAATACTACATCTAGTATTGTTTGTGGTCTAGTACTTAAAGCTCTCATCTCTTTTGATCGGTGTGTAAGCTTTGACTTAAAGTATTTATGTAAAACCAGTACAATCAAGACAAAACAGACGGACGCGGACAATTGCTTGCGTTCGCATACATTTATGCGCTCACACACACAAATACAAACACACACACAAACACACACACACGTATACATAAGTTTTCTTATGTTCATATGAAATGTGTTTAGTTGTTTGTTGAATTTCGCAGTAATTTATCGCACGCATTTTGCATTTGTAATTCATAGTGACTTCTGATTAATTTTACTCTACTCCATACAGCCCCGGCTCAGAGTGTCTTTTGGCTGGCTGTTATACAACCTGAAGAATGACGGTTTTTGTTGTTAGTTTATTTGTTGGTTTATTTGCCGGTTTAGTTGCTTCTTAAGTTTTTTGCCATGTTGATGGGTTGTGTTGTGTGTGACTTAGTTACCTAGCGAAGCAAAATTAAAGTTATAAAGCATACGTTGTGAGTATCTATCTATCTATTTTTATATAACTCTTAGGGTGTTCTATAGCTTTAGCGGCTCTTAAGTACATATCTGATTGGTTTATATGAAGGAATAGATGATGGTTTGAATTTTTTTGTTTGTTTTGTTCTTTGGTTTGGTTTGCATTTCGTTTTTCTACGGGCTTATGCTAATGAGATTCTCTCACTACGATTAACTGCGCTACAGTGAGCGAAAATTGGTGAGGTAAAAGTGATTAAAGTTAAACAATTTTTATCAAAATTTAATAACTGCTTTATAAATCAGTTTGAACGGCTGTCCTGATTTACAGTTTAAAGTTTCTAGTTTTAAAACAAAAACATATTTCCATAGATCCGTAGTATCTAGTATGAAAATTTGGTAGTTAAATATGTTGTGATTCATGAACTATTTCTTTATGCCCATTTTCAACGGGCATATCGAAAAACGTATTGTCAAATCAGGGGGAAAAGTTGGGTTAGATTGGGTTATGTAACTTAGACCCTTCTGGTTCATTGTAGTATCACGAAGACTTTGTTTAAGTGGGGTCTCTCCCATCGAACCAATCAGAGCTCAGTTTAAAGCTACTGAAAGTTACCTAAGCTCAAAAGCGCTCATGGTCATCATTCTCTTTCTTAATAATCCTGGGCAATGATACTAAAAATGCTCTACATTTTCTTGTTCGTCTTTATCTTACGAACTGCAGCAAAACTCGCTATATTCCACCTATAACCTGTGTGCATGACTGCATATGAGACAATGTCCGGTCAACATGGACACCAAAACCAAGGAAGCCGTGTTTTGCTTATTTAGGTGAGTCCATAACTACTTTTTTATTATGATCAGTCATTTCTTTGGGTCCACCTTCAATTTGTTTCTTGCTCAGTCTTACGCTTAAGTCTGACTTTTAACGAGAGTAAGGGCACACCATATGCTGTAGAACCTGTAAGGTTGTTCCAATTCTTGCAAGTTTATCAGTTTTAGAGTTTCTACAAAACCAACTATGCCCCGAGATCTAGATGATCCTAATAATAAACTGCTCTGCCATTTCTTTTCAAGATGATCCGTAGACGACTAGTTTTTGTTGTTCTTAGTAGCGGAGATTCTAGGGGCTATCAGTGCATATGTTAGTTTAGCTTGTGAAAGTAACATTCATTCTCAACTAATTCGCCATGTCTTTGATTGCAAAAATCTCTGCCTGATAGATACTGTAGCGATCGGGAAGAAGCTGTGAAATACGAAGATCTAAAGTTTCTGGGTAAACTGCGTAACTCACTCTGTAAATGATTTCCACGGATTTACATTCTCAGATGTGCTTGTTAGTTGATAGATTTACGTAAGTGCCTGTTAACCCCAAACTATCAAGTAGAGGCGTGAGGTTTCGTTTTCATAAATGTACATTTTTTTTTTAAAGAAAAGTCACACACAGGCAATGAATGCCTACTACTATTATTAGGTGTAACCTTCTTTAGGAAAGGGATAGTGATAGAGAAGACAGTTAATGAAAGAAGAGATAGAGGAAAGCTTCATTCTTTTGCAACTCTGCTTTTTTGCACGTTTTTTTAATAATGCAGCGTTGCAGCGCCTCTGGTGTCAGTGAGGCGTATTAAATTTTCTGAAGCCCTTTTTTAGCCATTTTATTGGTTATTTTACTTCTCTAATGATTCTGCTACATAATACCGACAAAGGAGAGCGCTCTAATGTTACATTAGGATTAGTATGCGCTGAACTATACCGGCAGTTCAGTGAACAGTGTCTATGCCTTTATCACTTGAACTTTCTACAACAGCTGATACAAAGGGACACTACTGCGCACTATAAACATGCGTGGTGTTGTTATTTAATGACTGTGGGAGACCGGGTTCGAAACCAGGTCTAACTACTAACTGCTAACTACTTCAGCCAATGCCACTTGTGGAAAAGTACAGAATCCAATGCTAGATACAGTGATTAGTCGTAGTAAATCTAGCCCTTTTTATTGAGTTTGCGCATAAAACTCCTTATATTATATAGATAAAGGTCTCATATTATTTGTAAAAAACGACTAGAGGGTTGCTTTATTGTCCTCTAGATGGAAAATAATCAACAAAAAAGTTTCAAAACAGAATTGGAAATCTCTTAACACTTAAGAATCAATCAGACGTGCCATACCATAGTGCCTCAGCCATATCTATTGCCTTAACCATAAATATATTTGATTCACCCATTAGTAAGCAATTACCAGTCATATACAGCTGTTTATGTTTTCATTTGTTTATTCATTCCAAAAGTGCAACAGCAAATAATTCTAATGCAAAAAAATTAGCATTCAATTGGTTTCTATATAAAGTTAAAGTTATTGCTATGGCGATATAATCAAATACAGTGTTGCCCATAAGTTTGGTTCGAACAGCTGTTTTGTAAGGTTGTGGTTATGGCAGGATTAATTGAACCCTTTAACCCTAAGCAACGCTTTTGTCGTAGATAATTTCAAAGTTCCTTTTCTGTGTACACTTATAGGCAAATTTTATATACAAACACATGCCTTTAAACAAATTCTATACACTGCAGTAGTGTAACTTATTTTTATATGTTTGTATGTAGATGATGAATGAGCATGATATGAGGAGTACAAGAGGTACTTTCTTTGTATAAAATAATTTATATGTACTTTATAGAACATCTAATAGTTCCTGTTAAATTTGTAAAACTCAGTCACTCACTCATTTGCTCGCTTCGCTCACTTTGTGGTTTCAGATTTTTTTTCGCATTATTTTTATTTTTATTTCAAAAATGGTTTTAAGTGTTTGACTAATTGCGTTCATTTCCACAGAAACTCAAAACGTTAGTGTATTTTACATACATACTCGTACATACATACATATGTACAATTCACTATACTCGTATGTTAAAATTTCCATCTATGCGCGCATTTTAAAACGCGTTATAATTCTATATTTTATAAAGTTTTTCTTGGTCATTAAATGTTGTTATCGTTTTCCCCCCGAAGTGTTTAAGATTTTATTTTGTGTAAAACGCATGTGAGTGTTGTTTGTGTGTAATTTGTTTGCTGGTTGGTTGGTTGGTTGGTTGGTGGTGTGGCAACATGATTTGTGATTTAATGATTCTAGCGGTTTTTAACTGGATGATTTATATGACAAGATATTTGTCACTTAGAAGTCATAGTAATTGTATTTAAACTACAACATGAACATGAACATTAACATACGTCTATACGCTGCTTTTTTTGTAGCACTGGCATTTATTAACTTGATTCCAGGCTTTCAGCTAGTGAGAAAAATAGAGCTCACATCAACTAAAAAAAAAACTAAAATAAAATTTAAAAAAATTCTAACTTTTTGCTTCTTATATTCCTTGTATTTTACCATCCAGTTTACGTGATAATGATAGTGTAAAGTGATATATTGAGGACAATTTTTTGTATCGAATGATACCGGTTGTATGTTCTGAGAAAAATTATTTATTCCCACTAATAAAAGGTTACGAAATGTGAGTTTGGATTTGTTGTTTTGTTAATATATCTAAACAAACATGTTTGCATCTTTGTACGAGTATATAGAAATTAAAGAAATTTTCAAATCACGTAGCGATAAGTTTGAAATAGTTCTTTTCCCAAAATTATATAAAAAGTAATCGTGTGAAGTGCTGAAGGTTTAATTATTTTAACGCTTTTGGGAAATTGTTATACAATTAAAGGGAAATTTACTTATGATTTAATGAAATATATTTCTTTGAAATGTAAGGGCCTGTGGACAAGTCGAACGTGGTGGACATCGTGGGATTGGCCCGAAATGTTTCAACACAAAACATTTAGTAATGTGAAAGGTTGGTTGGTTGTACTTATTTAGAAAACAATAATTAGGATTGACAATTGACGAGTTGTCTTTCCTTTTATAATTCAATGATCATTTCTGGGCAGTTAAAGTTTATTTTTTATTTTTTGTATTTCAAACTGAAAAAGTGTGTGATTACCAACTTGAAAGTTTAAAGCTCAAATTCACAGTCTTTAAATAACTAATGGAGGTGGTTTAACCAATGAAATTTATGAGAAAAATATTTAGTTAAACCACGGCCGTTAGTTAACTAAAGACTGTGTTGAGCTTTTTTAAACCACGACCAAAAAAAAGTGGTGTTATAAGTTTGTTGTGTGTGTCCGCGTATCTGTGTGTCTGTGTGTCTGTCCGTGTCCATGTACGGACCAAACGGCTGGACAGATTTGGATTTAGTTTTTTTTTATGAAAGGTGACTTGATCGATGTTTAAGAAATTCAGTCCAGCCGTTTAGAAGATATCACATCCTTTCTAGAAAAATGGGGGTTTTTAAAATTTTTAATTTTTGTTATTTTATTTGCGGCTATGGCTCAATATGATGATACCAACTTGAAATTATAATTACAAGTCCAATTAAAATAATAATGATAACAAACTCCTACATTGTTTTTAACTTAACACACGTACCATAAAAACATTTGTCGCATAAACTAAAGAAAATATTTATAAGTATAAATATTTCTGTCGCCATCCCATGCGGCGACATCACATGTAAACTGCGATTAATATTGCAACTCAAACAAAGACATGGCCAGTTAATGTTGCACAAAGTGAAGTGTCGGCAAGTGTATTAATTTGACGAAACAAGTGAAATATTCCAGCTAAATGTAGTATAAGATATTTTAATATTTTTTATTAGAAAATTAAACTTTAGTGTTACATTCTCCAAAGCCTTATTTTATTACGAAACATTTATAGGTATCTGGGTATAAAAGTTTAGCAAAAAATTGTTTCCAGCTCATTAAGTCACAAAAATTGTCTTTAGTTTGCTTAAGACTCCTGTGAGAATTAAAATTTTTGCTTGCTTGCTAGTCTGCTTGTATTTTATTTTAATTTTTTGTTTTGTTTTTAGTCATGACAACTAATAAAGGCCCTTACATGTCAAGTTATGTTTGGTCTTAAATGAATTATGTTGACATTGATGCATCATCTTGACTATACATATATACAACTTACAACAGTTTACCTAAGCCTCTGCACACATACGAGTACATACATGCATATGTACGTGCTTGTGCGATTTATATCAAAAGGTAGACAGACAGTCCAGTCAGACAATCACTCTTTTGAGCCAAGGTGCCAATAAACAACAAAAGTCTTGCAAAAAAATATAATTTCATTTTCTATATATTTGTGGCGTAGCAATATGATGTTTGGTCGCTTGTCAGAGTTGTAAAGGTATCAAATGTCAATAATAATAATTACCCCCTATTCATAAAATTTTAAATGTATTTTGTATTATTTCAAATTTTTCATACATAATTTTCCTAAAATGGATTTCAAATTCATTTTATTTTTTTATGAATATGGGGGTTAGTATTGTGATAATTTTACTAGGGAAAAAATGATTGTAAAAAATCACAAATATAATTTTGCCTTGAATCTTAAATTCTAAAGTGATTTAAAATTTTTTTTTTAAATAGAATTTAGTTTTCACAATATTATTATTTTTTAGAAAATTTCTCTTATGAAACATGTTTCTGCATAAATATTTACATTATTGTTACGTTTTTACTTTTTCAAAATTGTTCATCTGAAGTTAAATAAAGTCCCCAACGTAAAATTTTTATCAGACCAGAACACTTTATTTACTCAGCATTGACACTAACAGTTTTTAAGCCCGCAATGTTAAATTATTCGCTGCTGGAATACCACAATGTTAACTTCGCTTTTCTTTAAACAAGACATGACTGACTGACTGTCTTGCGGCTACAATGCCTTTTTTGTGCTTAACATAAGCTTCCATAAGAATGTGAGCAATATAAAAAGGGACTCAGCAACTTCAACAGCCTCTCAATTTTATCTTTCTTTTTAACTAGGAATGATGTCAAGGACTGTACTCACCCATTAACGGAAAATATGATCCGAGATATGATTAAGGAAATTATATCAGTTGGATATACTTAAAATATATAAATAAAACAGAAACATTCAAGAAATGCATACAGACATCGCTTAACCACCAGCAAATAAATTTCACTTATATATAATAAAACAGAAACTTAATATTAAAAAAATTTACTCTCTTAGAAGGACAAGCGGTCATTGTAGAAAACAGGAGAATTTTACATGCATCCCACTTTATAAAAATGGGGCTTCTGATGGTTCTCTAAGAGCAGATTTTAGATTTTTTAAATAATTTTTGAGTGCCCTCTTGCCTAGTAGGCAGAATACTTGTCTGGTAGTCGGAGGGTCGCAGGTTTGATTCCTGGCGCATACTGTGGGTGTGTCTGCAGACAAGCCAAAATAGCTTTGCAGTTTGTTTTTGTTAAAAAAAATTAAAATAAAATATGATTAATGAAATTAATTTATTATATCGTGCCATAACCGTGAAAAAAGCTTAAACGACATAATTTTCGAAATTAATTTTTGGACAAAAATCTATCATTTCCGATCGTAAATAATAGATTTTCGTCAAAAAAAAAACGAGGTGCAAACCATGTGTCGGTTAAGCCTTTTTGATGGTTATGGCTCGATATGTCGGACCATAATTTCCCTTAATACTCATTAATTTTACTAGTATGTACTGTTAAATGATTCACAGTGGGCTGTTAAGTGTAAAAATCTCTTTGCTCTGCTAAAATTTTTGCTTGTTGTCTCTGCTACTTATAAATTTAACTCCACACCCATCATTTTTTAATCGAAACTATTTGTATTAGTATATTTTCGTATATCTTCGTAACAATATTATGATTCCACTCCTTCATAAGCTGCATCAATATTTCAAAAAAGAAAAAAAAACTTGAATATGCATTGAACAATATTTTTAGTGTTTTGCGTTTTATTGCTGAACATTCGTTTTATTCAAGGTCGTCGTCAATAATGCCTTGTGAAGCTTATGCTCTGTGGTGATTGGACTGTTTAAGCTCAGTTAATATGCCGCGATGAATAAACTCAACAAATAAACAACAACAACAACAACAACAAAAAATCGTCAATATAAAATTAAGTAAAAGTCACAGATGAAAAGTGGTTAACTGCAGCCTTTGGCAAAAGATCATGCAGAGAAGCAGGAAAGTTACGGACGCAGGCAGCAACAAAAGCAAAAACTAAACTATCAAAGTCATCGTCACCAGCATATTTCCAGCAGCATTAATGCCGCCTTAAACTTTTGTTACACTGACTTCTTCGCAAGCGAAATAGAGAAAAGTTTCAGTTTAAGCAAAGAGGAGCAACAAACATACACATTTTTACCAATGACGGTGGCAGGTTGTCATGTCAGCATGGAGCTGTCAGAATTTGAGTTGTGAATACGACATGTCGGCGTCGAATTTTTAATCAGGTAACGCGCTGTTAATTACATACGAATAAAGCAGCCTACAACAAACAGCAACTGTAAAAGCAACAAGAGCAAGAGCAATATTAATGTTAAAAAAATTAAAAAGAAAAAGCAGAGACCTCTAAACATCAGTACAGAAATAACAATATTCGTATACAACTTGTTGAACACAATTTTTGTGCCACCACACTACTGTTGTTTATTACCAATTTTGTTATATTTATACTAAGGGATACCTTTTCCTGGTGCACTTGAAGGGGGATTTTCATGGTGAAATATTAATTAAACATAATTTGTGGCGCTTGTATGAACAACACCAGGGCCAACATTAAGAAATTTAATATGAATTTATACATTTTCAACTGCTTTACAGCAATTCGAAATGTAAGGCAGATGTACGCGTATGGGTTTCTTGATTGCTTGGTTACATTTTTTTTATTATTGATATAAAAAAAAATATATATATATTAAACATAACAAAATTATGCTGAGCGCTGTAGAGTTTTTTTAGCATAACAAGCAAGAATGGGCAAAATATGAATTGTATGGATTTTTTACACCTCAATGGCAATAATTAATTACAAGGTATTTTGAAATTGCAAGCGTATCCTTTAAAGGTTACACACATGCACACCATGCGCCGCGGCGGCAGCAAGCATTTTTGTTTAATTGTGGCAGTCTTAAGACCTGTTATTAGGCAGCAATCCATCACGGGAGGTTGGGTTGGGAAATTTATTAGGAGTCACAAAATGTTAAAGACTTTCTTTGTTGGGGTTTCAATAAAATGTTTGATTGTTTTTATGAATATTTTATTTGCACAAGGTGTCTTAATAGTGTTAGGCTTTTGCTGAGCACAGAATTAAATAAATGTAGATGTGAATTTAATATATAAAGGAAATTGTAAACGGTAATTGCTGGTGTCTCTTGGGCGGATGTGGAGAATAGTGTGAGAATTAAACCGAAGAAGCAGAACAAAATTTTAATTCTTTTAAGCTTCAAGACAATTGTTTGCAAAATGAAGGACTTGTAATACAATATTATTTTTGAGGTAGTTCATTGATTGATCAGACTCGAATTGGAAATGTTAAGCCGAATAACTACTTGAAAAATAATTTGACGTTTGGGTGGACGACCCAGTACGAATTTTTCTAATCTCTCAAATACCCTTGGTATTGAAAAATATCACTAGTGTTAATTTGAATACCTCTTTTTTTGCGATTATATAACAGAAATCCCAGCAACACAACATAATTGAATCATCTAGATTCTACTTGAATGCCTGCATAAGCAGGCACGTAAACCATAATATGATACACTTAAGTTTGGTTATAACGAACACCGCTTATAATAGTTTATAATAAATTATTGCCGGTTGCAATAGTTTTACCTTAATACTTTACAAAAACTCACTTTATAAGACTAAATAAGACTAGAAAAAATTTACTCTGGTTTTAATAATTTTTACCCGCAATGAATAAAATATCTGCGACTTGTTTGTCTTAACTGAACTCCACTGTACTAATATTAATTTTTAAAGCAACATTTTAATTTGTTGTCATTCTGCTAATACCCTAGATTTCTTGTTACTTTTGATATTAGATTAAAATAATGCCCTTGAATAATTTTAACTGAATGCTTCTTAATTAATTTTTATTACTTTCTAGGAACAATATCGAATTGTAAGGCTTTAGATAAATAATTTAATGTAAACTTTTTTTCGAAGAATTTTTTTTATATTTCTGTTTAGCACAAGAGGTTCTAAATTTTTTTTAAAACGGCTTTTTTCTGTCTTAACCCACTGTTATTGCACTTAATAGCCAAAAAATTTTTTGTATTGCTCATCACATCTCTACTAAAGATTTTGCCCTAAAACCTCAGAAAAATACAAAGTTTAAAATAATTTCATTTGACTTGGCTGGCTGTTGTTTCCAAAATGTTGCTTGATGTTTTCTTGTATGTATTTTTGGTGCATCTTTTGCGATTTTGGGTTGAGGTTATAAATCATTTAAGTAGTGTCATATTTTGTAGTTTTTTTTATATTTACTGGCTTAGCATGAAAAGATACTCGTATACCTACACATAGACATGCATAAATACCTTTAAAAAAGCCAACAGGATTTTTTAATAACAGCCACAAGCTCATAAAGCGATATTTCTATAAATGCGTGAGATTATTTTTGGGTGATTATGTCAATTATTTTCTGGCAAGTGGTATTTAACAAAGACACTTTGGTGCTTGATTATACAGACAATGACTGGGACCAAAAAGGCTTAAAAGATTTATGTATTTCATTTTGAGAGCAAAAAAAGTTGTTTTTTTTTTCAATATACAAGATTTATATTTAAATGTTTCCTGTGCCAAAATCAAGAACTGATTATATGTTATATTCTAAGATATATTATTTTTTTTAGCAGCTAACTTAAAAGCTTTTAACAAACACATGTCTAATAGTGAAAGCTTTTGCTCAAATTAAATGTTTTCTTTAACACATATCTCATTAAACCATTAAAAATTTAAATTAAAAAAATCTCAGATGTTCAGGAGTGGCAAAAAAAACTATATATTACAACGAACTATAAATTAACTATAAACTTTAGTCATTTGTAGCCCTTTCCTTTGGTGTAATATGACGTCAGAAGCTCTGGTAATAATTCGATTTTTAAGCCCTTAAAGGCCGTGATACACTATCATACAAAGTCGTGCGATCTACGAAAAAATACAACACTGGTGTGATAAATTGTTATTGTCTTTTGAAAATTTTCATAAAATCCATCATACCAGGGGTGCCTTTTTTCGTAGATCGCACGACTTTGTATGATAGTGTATCACGGCCTTAAGCGACATCGCCATACATCAAGCTTACTCTTCAAATTTTTCCCATTAAACTTTATTTCAATGTTGTTTTCAAAAATATAGAACATATAATTTGTGGGTGGAAAATCATTTCAATATTTTCAATATAATTTTTTTTTTTTTGCTGAAAATCAGTATTTTGGATACTTTTAAGTATTTTTCTAATATCATCGAAATAAGTTCCAAAATAATATTTTTGATGTCCAAGTGGCATAAGAAAACAAACAAAAATGAAATTTGAGAAAAATGCACAGTAAATTTTATTAGTGCGAGAATATTTCAATATATGAAAGTTTTTTTATAAAAAGTATGTAGGTATATTGATATAAAAATTAATAAATAACAACACTTACCTTATACACGCATATGCAGCCATCTCCGGGAATTCAAATCTTAACGTTGACTTGGCGCTGACTCTTGTTATTTACACTAGAAGTTATTCAATTATTTTATATCCTACACCAAAGTCTTAAAAAAAATTGTCTATTAAACTTATTTATGTTAAAACTATTAATTTTCATTTTGTTTTTGAATTCATAAGTATTAATAAATTAATAATATTTTCCGTTACTAAAATTATTTTGAAACTGATTTTTGCACTTTAGTGTTTACGTTAAAAAAATATCTGACAAATATCGAAACACTTTACAATTTCTAATATTTTATTTTTATGTTTACTAACCACAAAATACCTGTATGTTTTCCTAACTACCAAAACTCTTCCTCACGTCACTCCTCTTTCTATTTAAAGTACTTATAGAACTACTACTACCAAGCCATATTAAATAAAACCTTGCCTGTTACGAACATAACATATGCTAAATTCTATATTATATGCATGTATAACTAAATTATTTAATATTTCTCACAAATATGTATATATTAATTTGCAGTCCTAACATTTTCTACTATACTAATTTATATTCTAAAGAATTATGAAATTTAAATACTTTTATGACACTATAATGCCCACAATAACAAACAACACATTATGAAACTCTTAATGCCACTACTTTCACCTGTTATTAGTTCAAACTTTCCCAGTACTGCACATACATACATATTTTCTAGACACTGTTCTCAGAACCTTTCCATATCAGGTCGTCGCAACAGCTCAGCTGACTATTTTCACGCAATTGTAATTTCATTATCCCCAAATGTCAACACATTCAACAGTACATTTTTTTGACATCCCAAGTACGATAAAATCCACCTTAACCGTTTAGTGAGGGTGAGCACCACTACTCAAATAATAAGAACACTATACTAACAACAATAACAATAGCAAACAAGTGCAATCTGCCCACTACATGGTTAATTAATAATGCTCTCGGTTTTGCATGTTGATACACACAAACATACATACATACATACATATTTGTCTAGACATTTTTCTTAGACATTTCGGCACTTTTTCTGTGTTGTTTTTAACACTTCTCAATAATATTTTTGAATAATTATAAACTTCAACCCTTCTTAACAATATAATGCACTTTTTATTACACAAATTTTACTTTAAAGCTAATTATTTTTAATTTTAATATGCCCGTGTCACTTAACACATGCCTTGTGTGCGAATGCAAGAATTAAACTAATAAAAGATTGAGCAAATAATAGGGCTACCAGATGGTGGGGAATAATTGATGAGGTAAGAAAGTGTTATAATAAATTGGGAAAAGCCGGGCAATAATAGAAATTAGGTAGGATACTACAAATTGAATGCAAGATCAGTGACAATACAGATTCATGTATACTTTTATATATACTATGTACTTACATAAACATTCGTACATACATATGCACATAAAACCATGAATTTATTACTTTTTATAGATATTAACGTCAATAAGAAATAATAAATATGTTTTGATTCAGAGCATTTATATTAGAAGTTTTTTTTAAATTTATATTGATAAATATTTCATCGGTGCTTTGCCAAATCATTAGCAGACGTCAACCACATATTTTGAACAGTCATAATAATAATATTTTTGAAAATCACGAAAAAAATGAGCGTAGTAGGCTTACAAACAATAGAGTGGATGTGACAATAATAAAAGTATTTCAACTAACTAGTTACATATGTTACTTAAAAGGACACGGGCATAATTTGTTTTTTAAAACGCCGCTTTTTTCATCAGCTTTAATTCGTAATTTCGTAAAAAATTTGATGTCAAGTGGTGGTATATTATTTTCGAATACGCTTAATATTTTCAGAAATATCGAATTATTTGTGAAAAGTATTTAGTAAATCTTCAAAATTTAAAAAAAAATTATAAAAAATTACAGGCCTACAATAGGACCATTAAAAAATATGTTCTTTACTAAAAATTTACTCTATTATTTTTACTACTAGATTCGACTGATATTGTTTTTTTTTTAACCCCGACCAAAAGAAACTTAATTAAAAAAATATAAATAGCTGGGAAATTTTTTTCGATATCCCATGTCAAATTTTGTCTTGATAAAAACTCCGGTTTCATCTATGTAGATAGTATTCAAAAGATAACTGAAGATGGCGGCCGCATAGCCGAAACCACTTTGCTTATTTACTACGGAAAATCGTTTCAAATTAAAGCAAAAACTGCCACAAAAAATTTACGTCAGTTTAAAAAGTTTGTTCGTAGTTTGTTAAGCACGTCTAGTTGCAGCAACGAAATTCATATAGGCATGCTTAACCATCAAAACCAAGTAAACTTTTTTAATTATCACTTACAAAAGTAAAACTTAAAAAAAATATGTATAAATGCATTGAATTATAACATATTTACTAGATCTTATTGAAAGTAAAAAAAGTACAAAATTCATGATCGAATATTTATGTACGAACACAATATATACAAAAGTATATATGAATCTCTATTGTCACGTATTTGTCATTCAATTTGTAGCATCCTACCTAATTTCTATTGTTACCCGTCTTTTCCCAATTAACTGTAACACTTTCAATCCCCGTCATTTATTTCCCTCCCTCTGGTAACACTTTTCTTTGCTCTTTTTGCTTTTATTACTTTAGTTATCTTATTCGCACCGAACGCATGTGTTAAGTAACACGGGCATATTAAAATTAAATTTAATTGTATTTAAAGTGAAGTTTCAGTAATAAAAAGTGCATTATATTGTTGAGAAGTGTTTAAAGTTCAAAAGTCTGCAAAAATATTATTGGAAAGTATTAAGAACAATAAAGAAAAAGTGCCGAAATATGTAAGAAAAATGTCTAGACAAATATGTATGTATGTAAGTTTGTATGTATCTATATGTAAAACCGAAAGCATCATTAATTAACCACATGGTGGGCCGATTGCATTTGCTTCTTATTGTTATTATTATTGTTGTTAGTAGAGCGGTTCTCACCCTCACCTATAATGGCTAAGGTGGATTTTATCGTAACAGGGAAGGCATAGATAGGTAGGCAGATTCACCTCAATTCGCTCTGAAACTTCGTAGTTGAGATGTCAAAAAAATGTATTGAAGAATGTGGGTTGACATTTGGGGATACTTAAATTACAAGCGCGCGAAAATAGTCAGCTGGTCTGTTGAGATCATTTAATATGTATGTATATGCCTTGAAAACAGTGTTGTTGATGTTCAATTAATCAAGTAAATATAATGGTGTCAGATTTTGTTAGTTATTTTCAGCCTCCTCGCAAAATGACTTGTCGAATATCGCCAAATATCTCCAGTATAATAAAACATTAAATTTTAGCTGCATAGTTTTTTTATTTTGTAATTACATACATTACAAATATTGTTAAATTTTAACTTCAATGGGTAACGTCTATTGTAAAACATAAAAATTGTGTTGCTTAAGAAAAATTAAGAAGAGTGTTTACATTTATATATAAATGCTGGCGTATAAAAAATAGTTAAAAGTGCCTCATTCCAAAAGGTCAGTTTAAATAGGATAAGCTGACCTTAAGCACCAAGATCAAAATTATTATTTAAATCTTGTGATAAGACTGATTAACGTTTACTTAAAAATGTATTTAAGTACACTTAGCATATTCTTGATGAGAACTCGTGCAAGCTTTTTAGTGCTTCATTATCAAAATGTTGGTTCCAATTTTTAAAAGAAAGTTTTCCCGACTGTGTTTCTTAAACAGCAAATCAAATTTTGTGGGCCAGACTTTTTTTTAAGACTTCTTGAGTTTCAGAAAATTTTGTTTGAGATAAAGAGTTGCGTAGTAAATCGCCAATAGCCATTTCAAAAGTTTAATCGCCAAAAACAAGTTTTTGTCGCCACGTTTGGCGAGATATCGCCCCACCTGACAACACTGACTGGTGGTATGGTCTGGTAACAGCTGAAAGTAGTGTAATGAAAAGTTTTAGAACTAGTTTTGGAATTTTCCCAGTGAAAATGATTCCAAATTAAAGCAAACACCATAGGAAGAAATTTACGTCAGTTAAAAAAGTTTGTTTGCTGTTTGTTAAGCGTGTCTAGTTGCAGCAACGAAATTCTTAAGGCATGTTAAGCCACCAATGCCAAGCAAAGTTATTTAAGCATCAGTTATAAAAACAAAAATTTAAAATAAAATCTTATTGACCAAAATTTTTATAAAAAGTAAAAAATAAATCAATTTATATGTATGTATATACGGATATAAATGTGCATACATACATATACTCAGAGATATTTATGTACATATCTGTATTGTCATAAATTGCTCATGCAATTTGTAGTAACTTATTTAATTTCTTTTGTTACCCGGCTTTCCCAATTTTTATAACACTTTCTAACCTCATGAATTATCCCCCACCTTCTGGTAACCCTGTTATTTGCTCAATCTTTTATTAGTTCAATTCTTGCATTCGCTTACAACGCGCGTGTTAAGTGATACGAGCATATTAAAATTAAAAATAATTAGGTTTAAAGTAAAATTTGTGTAATAAAAAGTGCATTATATTGTTAAGAAGTGTTTAAAGTTCATAATTGTTCAAAAATATTATTGAAAAGTGTTAAAACCAACACAAAAAAAGTGCCGAAATGTCTAAGAAAAATGTCTGGACAAATACGTATGTATGTATGTTTGTATGTATTCATATGTAAAACCGAGAGCATCATTAATTAACCATATAGTGGGCAGATTGCACTTGTTTGCTATTGTTATTGTTGTTAGTATAATGTTCTTATTATTTGAGTAGTGGTTCTCACCCTCAATAAAGAGTTGAGGTGGATTTTTCCGTAACAGGCAATGCATGCATAGGTAGACAGACTCGTTTGAATTCACTTTGAAAACTTCGTACTTGGGATGTTAAAACAATGTACTGGAGAATGTGTGTTGACATTTGGGGAAAACGAAATCACAAGAGCGCGAAAATAGTCAGCTGATCTGTTGAGGCAACCTGATATGGGAAGGTCTAAATAACAGTGTGTAGAAAATATGTATGTGCGGTGGTGGGATAATTTGAACTAATAATAGGTGAAAGTAGTGGCATTAAGAGTTTTATAAGGTGTTGTTGGCAATATAGTGTTATAAAAGTATTTCAATTTCATAATTCTTTAGAATATAAATTACAATAGTAGCAAATGTTAAGACTACAAATTAATATATACATATTTGTGAGAAATATTAGATAATTTACTTATAAATGCATACATTAGAGAATTAAGCATATGATATGTTGGTAATAGTAGTTCTTATAAGTACTCGTAATAGAAAGAGGAGTGGTACGATCAAGTGTTCTGCTAGTTAAGAAAACATAAATGTATTTTGTGGTTAGTAAAGATAAAAATAAAATATTAGAAATTGTAAAGTGTTTCGATATTTGCCAGGTATTTTTTTAACGTAAATAGTAAAGTGAAAAAATCAGTGTCATAACGGAAAATATTAGTAATTTATTGATACTGTTTTTAATATCAGTGTAAAATAAATTGGTAATTCTTACATACGTATGTATGTATTCAAAAATAAAATGAAAACTATTAGCTTTAACATAAATAACTTTAATAAGCAATATTTATCAAGACTTTGAATTTGAATTCACGGGGATGGCTGCATATGTGTGCATAAGGTAAGTGTTATTATTTGTTATTTTTATGTCAATATATTTTTTATCAAAAAACTATTTCGTATCTTGAAATATTCTCGCACTAATGAAATTTAGTGTGCATCTTTCTCAATTTTCATTTTTAATTATAATTACCTTTGCTATGATGATGTGACATCAAAAATATTATATTGGAACTTATTTCGATCATATTTTTATTAACAAAAAAATTAAAACTTGTAAAAAAAGTGAAAAAAAAAATTAAAAAAATTAAATTTGAAAATATTGAAATAATTCCCACCCAGAAATTACAAGATTTATATGCATGAAATACCAAAGTATGTATATTTATTTGACATAAAGTCTTTATTTATTTAATTTGAAAATTTGGCTCGTTTTTATGGTTAAGCAATTGTCCATATGCATTTCGTTCCCGCTTTTGGAACTCATCAGTATACTTCAACCCAAAAATTTTGAATTTAACTAAAAACTTCGTATGCTTATAGTAAGACTCTTAATACTATAGTAAGAATCATAATATACAAACATAATAAGTTTGAAAGCATCAAACAAAAGTCTACAAAACAAGCATCTTTATTCGATTGAGCATCTATTTTATTTTCCACCACCTTTTTACCATTAGCTGCCACATTGGGCAACAATAAAAGTATTAAAAAGCAAAAATAAAAATAAAACATTTATTTAGATACATGTCTCATAAATATACTTCCGTATTTCATGTTATTTTATATATTTTTATAAGAATGCCTTGTTAAACTATTTAATGCCTAGCATTATCTAAATAAATAAAAACGTTTTATATATAAAAAAAAGAATATGAAAGTCGACATTTAACAAATAGGTTACGCTGTTGATTATATTTCATCGTTAGTCTAGAAAAAGCGAAATTAAAACATTAAATTTAATTGATCTGCATTTGCCACAACAATAATCTAAAATTCTTGCTTCAAGCTACTGGTTGTATTAAAAGCATGCACATGAAATTACTAGAACTTCATACTCCAGCACTCTAGACTCTACAGCTAAGATGCAACATAAATTGGAATTTGTTGGCAATGAAAACATTAAAATCGATTAATCTCTGTTTTGTGGCAAATACAAATGACAAACAAACTTGCATTAACACACTATCGCAAGACAAAAATGAAAAATTAATTCAAGGTTACCTTTATTAATATTTATAAAATTATTCTTTTCTTTTACTATTCTGTCGTGCTTAAAATCTTAAAACCATGAGCATCAAATATCAAGTTCTAGGCTGCATTAAATGATCAAGCCCAGTCTGCAGCACATTTATACTTGAATGACTTTTAGCAAAAGAGGTGCCAACTACTAAATGATCCTGTAAATTTTTTTCAAACCCAGTCTCTGGTCTTTGCAAGATGATGCAATAAACGACATCATCAACAGCGTCACTCTTCTCAAAAAAAAAACTATTAGAGTTTCAGCCTGTTAAAGCAAAAAAAAAAAAAAATATATATATATATAAAACAAGTCAGAGAAACATGTTAACGAAAAAAATGTCAGACCGCCCTCTAGGGACAGATTAGCGATTAATCTCTTGCACCCAACATTATTTATAAAAGGAAACAAAACTTGTAAGCACTTTTAGTTTTAAGGAAGAACAAAACGCTAAAAACTAAATGAAAACTGCAAAAACAAAAAATTATGCAAGTACGAAAAAACTCATATGTATTCCTTAAAACATTTAAGGCGCTTAATCAATGTTTAGTAGAATGATAACTTTTTAACCGCGCAAACCTGGCACTATTCCATGTTGAATCATTCTTCTTATGAGCAAATGTTGTCAAAAATCTAAATACCCTAAAGTAGGCATTTAAGAGAATAGTACCATATGAGCTTGAAGTTTACTTAAGAGCTTAGAGGCTATAACTTGGGTTTTTGAAAATTGACAGGCTAAAATTTTTTTCGTAACTAAAAAAGCTCACTTTCAGCTGTTATAATTATATATATGTATCTATATATTCTATATAAAACCCATTAACGGTGCCATTAATGCCAGAAGCGGGCACATACTTTAAGTTGATTTAAAAAAGGACATGTTTTGAAAAAGGATTTTTTTTTCAGCCTCTAGACCGTAGTTGAAATTAGCCACATGTATCGGCGGCGGCTGCGGCTCGTCAAAAATTGCCGGCAGCGATTGTTAGCTGGCCTGCAGCCGATCTGCTTCGTTCACTGCCTATTTTTTATTTGTCACAATTCATTAAAACCTTATTTGTTTGTTATTACTAGCGAGAGAAGTTCGAATGGTAGTGCGCCTCGACAGTCACACTTGCCATATGAAACTTTCAACTTTTGCTCTTAGGAAATTATTTAATTTTTTTCACAATCATCATCTTTTGTTTTAACAAAGACATTTTTAACTAAGCCAGGCCCTTTCATAAGGAGTCTCTTAAGCCGACATTAAAGTAATATGTGTCAATTTGTTATGACTAGAAAGGGGCGTATTTGTACTTGTTTTTGCCCGCTGACTGCAAACTTTAAAAATGAAGCTAAAATTGTTGATGATGCATCGTTACGTTGAAATGGAAAATTTTTTTTAATATATTTTTTTCATTATTAATAACAATCATAATGCATAACATCACCTAAAATACAAAAAGCCATAACAACCAAAATATTTAAAATATACTTTTTGATTGAATATAAGGTGATTAACCAAAATGCATCTTTCCTTAAAATTTTACTCACATATTTGCAAAAATATTATTAAATTTGGCACCCAACAAATAAATAGTCTTAAGTTTATGAGATTTTTTGCTTCTCCTGTAAAAAAGTAAAAAGTGTACTTACGACCTTCTGGATTTTAGGTGACGTTAAGCATGAAATAAAATAATAACTGAAAATTTTAAAATTTATTTTTCTCAAATGAATCAGATGTTGTTTCATAAAATTTGCTAATATTATTAAATATAAGTTGATTGGCAAAAATTTATTAAGTTAAGGGTTTTACAAATTTCCATACCAAATGACCACAAGTTAATTCAGTTGTTCATTTGTTTCAAATTTAAAAAAAAAAAAAACATTTTATGCTAAACAGGTGAATTGGTTTTTTGTTTGCCAATAAAACTTCCACGAATGAGAGATTTAACTGCTTTTGGTTTTAATTATATCATTTCCGCTTTGTCTGTGTGATGCAATTTAGAATAACCATTTTAATAACAATTGGCCAAAATGTGTGCAGTTTTATACAAAAAAAAAGAGTAAAAAGCATTGAACATATTAGCATGTTGCAAATTGTTGGCAATTTTATTTGTACATGAGTTTATCTTCTGAAGCAATTTTGTTGAAGTAGCTATTTTTATGGTTATAGTTTGGACTTGTTTTGGTCTGATATGCGTAAGATGATGATGGGACCATGATGATGACATTAGCATTTCGGTTTAATGGCCTGGGAAAGCACTGCAAGTAGACAGTAGTTAATATGCAGTAAAAAGAGATTAGAAAACTTTATTACATTTGTGATCGTTTTTTGTACAAAATAGCAATACAATAAACGGAGAAACAATGTTTTTCTTTTGGAAAACTTAAAGCTGTACTTTAAACATTTTGTGGGAAAAAATAGCATCATGGCTTGGAAAATACAAAAAATTAACAGCAACTAAACATCTTGTTTTCCTTTCTTGGCTCAAGAAATAGTCACGTATACGAGTTTAGAACATTGAATTATTAAATATTTTTGATAAAATATTAAAATATTGTTTTTTATATCCCTAGACCAGGATTTTTGTCAACATAATAAGTCATTGTCAATTTGACCTGCCTCTACACAGAAAAAATAGAGAAGAATTATTTTCAACAAAACCATATTATTGAAAACAAATTTTAATTTCAATAATATTAATCAATAACTCAATACGATATTTTGTCAATACCGCGAATTTTAAAATATCATTTAATTTAATTTGTTTGTGCTGATGTTTATCTTGCTTGTTGATTGACTCAACGCGGTGATGTTCAGTTGTTGTTGTCTATTTTGATTGCTCGTGTTGTATACGTGTGAGTTCCGACAAGAATCCGAAAAACGTCGTGGCTTGTTTTTATACTCAACGTAGTTATTTTTAAATTATATCAACGCAATGCGCACATGTAGAAGACACATAAGAAATCATGTTGTGCTTGTATTCATTATTTTCGTCTTCAATAACGATTTGCTCTTTAGCTGAGTAAAAAGAGGTTGCCGGTTCGACTCATCCCAAACACATTTAGTTTTAATCGCGTTCAAGCAAAAACAAACAAAAAGGGGTTGGAAAATGTAACATTCATCCACACACACACACACAATAACAATTATCACTGAAAATAAAATTTCAGTCAACAAATTTTTTCCTTAATTCATTAAATTTCTTTATTAAATTTATTTTCAATAAACTTGCTTACAATTTTATCTATCAATAATGCAAAAATCGTCATCACAGACAATTTAAAAGATTTTTTTATTGAATCAACGATTTTCGTATTCAAATCATTTTGTTCTGTGCATTTTTAATATTTCATTATTAAGCTTCAAATTTATTTTCCTTTTTTCTGTGACATATGGCCGTTTTTTATTTTATAGATTGAATTTATTGTAAATTTAGTAAAATCTTTTCAATTTTAAATCTAATCGCTGCCTTCGTCACCGCCCTTAGTACTTACTGATTTTAGTTTGTATGTTTACGTTTACATCATATGTGGAAGGCAGTATATGTATATACATATGTATGTATATGTTTATATATGTACATATATAAAGAAATTTGTTGTAGTGCTCGTAAATTTCTCAGGCACATTTCCATGCTATTTTATGATCTATTGTTTTGTTCATTTTAATTACATCATAAAATTCAAATGCAAGATTTTTATAATAAAAAAGATTTTAAGACATACGCCAGATATTTTTTTGGCCATTAACAATACATATGTATGGCCATTTAACAATCTGGGCTGACATCATAAAATATAAAATTATAAGTTTTGATGTCGATTTTACTAAAAATGCGAGTACACACCCGCGCATACAAAACCATATGTATATGCTTATTTCCAATAGCTACACACACACACAAACTCACACATGCATATACTAACACATACGCTCTTATTTGCCAAAGCTTTTTATACATCTTTTTCTAATATGTATATTTGTTTACTAACACTTACCCACCCCCTGCTTTATAATTTAAAAAAAAAACAAAATCTTAAAATCTCCCTACAAACACTTGATTTAGGGAGAGAAAATATCTTTAACCTTAAAATGCCACTTTACATACAAATCAAACAGCAAATACAGCAACGAGGCCATAAATTCAAGATGCGACCACAAGATTTATGACCGTAACTAATAAGGAATTTTCAACACAGCGTTTGAAAAGCAACAAAATAAAGAAGTACAAAAAAAGAAAGAAAATAATAATAAAGAAAATAAATAAATAAAGAAGATGAGTGGCATAACAAAACAACAGCAATATAGTAAATATTTCTGGCCTCAAAAAGAGACAAGCAGGAAGGAGGCAGCTTTAAATTTCATATATAAGTTCACTTTAGTTCACATTCTAAACTTTTGAGTTTATTGAAAAAGTTAAGCAATTTTTGCTAATTTTGCTTAAAAACTAAAAGCAGCAAATACAGATAAGTGATAAGGTTTAGTGGTCAGGCTAAAGCGAAGGCAATGAAATAGAATATTTTACACTAACAAAATGTCTTTATGTAATTATTGTACGGACGGTTTTTTATATCATGAGCATAATGAAGGGATAAATATGATTCTTTTTTGAATTTGTTGTATACATATATACACCTACTTGATATTAGGTTAGGTAAGGGTGGCAGTCAGAATCCCGAACTTACTTAGACCGTTTTGGTCGATTGTGATACTACGGAGACTATGCTTATGCGGAGTCCCCACCATGGAACCAACCAGGTGTCTAATTGTGGCTTTCGATAACGAGCTGATTCGATCACGTTTTTTCAGTTTGAGATTATAGCATTCGATATCGAACCTTATTATTACATTGCTAGATAACGAATGCCATAATCTCAAACTGAAAAACGTGATCGAATCAGCTCGTTATCGAAAGCAACGATTAGACCCCAGACCTCAATAACACGTTGCATTTCAACACTAGCAACGTCATCGATATCCTGGCAGCTGCGGCAAAATTCAATGTGTTCGACCTTTAACCTTTGTGTATGCCCACCTATGAGACAATGTGCGGTTAGCACGTACACTAGAATCGAGATTTGTTTCCTATTTTATAAAATTAAAGAAGCTGTATGTTACCTGTTTAGATGAGTTCATAACTGTCTTGTGATCACGCAATCATTTCTTCAGACCCACCTTCTACTTGTTTTATCTTTTTTTTTGCGCCTAAGTTTGCAAGAGAGTAGGGGTGAACCTACAGATTCCAAATCCGATAGAACTTGTAAGATTGTAGCAGTTCTAGCAAGCTCATCAGTCTTAGACTTCCCCTGAAAGCCTCTATGCTCCGGGATCCAGATGATTATAATATCAAACTGCTCTGCCATTTCATTCAGAGATGATCGGCAGTCGAGGAATGTTATTGTTCTTAGAAGCGGCGATTCAAGGGCCATAATAGAGCTGCTCGACTCTCAGTGTATATGTTAATCAAAGTCGTTAAAGTGACATTCACTTTAAACCAATCCACAACTTCTTTTATAGCCAGTATATCTGCCTAGAAGACACTGCAGTGATCCGGAAGTTATTTTGCATTACAAAGACCTAAGGCTTCTGAAAAGACTCCATAACTCACACCTTCTTGCATTTTAAAGTCGTTTGTATAAAAATCAATACATTTTCTTCTACCTGGAGTTCCATTCATCCACAATGCTGTGGATATCGTTCGTGTAGTAGAGCAGGGGAGGGTTGGTCAATCCTCTATCACCAAGCTTCATCGTCGAGTTTTCTACAGCGGCCGGTATCATTTCCATTCCACAGAGAGTTACAATGTAAACGGATAGCTGAGGTAGTTGCTATCTTTTTTCCTACTACGTCCAATGGTAGCAGGTGCAGGAACATCCCCAGTGCATCCTTAGGAGTAGTGCAAAGATTACTGGTAATATACAAGAATGCAAGTCTTTGCATCTTCTGTAAGATATGTAGATGCGTATTTTTCTCCAGGCATGAGAATTGGGCGTACTATTGCAGTATAGATCCAATGAACGATTTTTGGAGTGAGACCTTAGTTTTTCCCAATGGATTTCTTGCAAAGGTAGAGTGACATTGTTGCCTTCTTCACTATCTCTAGAATATAAGTTTTAAAACTTAGATTTGAATCAAGAATAACCTTGAAATATTTTGCAGTACTGAACACTTTTATCTCCTTATTACTAAGATTGATTTGTTGGAAAACAGGTACCTTATACTTCCTGGAGAAGAGGACTAGTTTAGTTTTAGTAGGATTAATGGCGAGCACTCGTTTCTCCGCCCATCTTGTTAAATGTGAAAGACCATCCATGTAGAATATCCCTTAGAGAAGTGATAGCTTTTCCCACATCATCAGCATAAGCAACGATTTTGCATCCCTGCGATTCCAGATATAGCAGCACGGTATTAAAATTAATCCAACATTTTTTACGGTGTAATATTTCACAAAATATAATGAAACAGCATACTGCAGAAATTTTGAATTTTCTACTAAATTTTTATTTGAGATGAGCTAAAAGAATTTATTTGGTGGCCTGTTAAGGTTTCAGCTTTTTTCCTACATAACCGTTCATTGGGACTCTTTTTTAAAATTACACTAATGAATGCCTTTAATCAGTCTAGCAGACAGACATTATATATTATAAGCATCGTTATCTAAGTATCTCAAATTATGATCAATACCATCAGTATTTCAATTTACAGCTTAATGTTTTCTATTGCTATTTAAGAGCCAATTTTTTATATTTTTATATTTCCAACAAACAAAATCCTCTGCACACATTAAAACAATGCAATACGACTTATTTATTTTTATGCTGGTCGTACTCCATATTAGCCATAGAAAAAAAAAGAAGCGTTAAAAAGCAGACACATTTTAATTAAATGTGCAGACTGAACAAAGGCGAGCGCACACAAATCCTTACACAGACATACAAACATACAAGGTAGATAAGGATGAAAGCTTAAAAAGAACATTAAAGAAGGGAGTAAGCTGAAATTACAATTACATATAAATGACTTTTTAGATAAAAGAATTACTGCAACTTCCTGTGCAAGTATTTGTGGTCTTAGTTTAAGAAGTTTGTGCAAAAAAAAATGCTGCTAATTAAAATTTGTATGTATTTAAACATAAAATAAAGGGTGGTGCTTAAAGAGTAAATTTATCCAAACTTGGCGGCAAGTGACATTAATGATATTTAATAGCGGTCACATGTCACGTTTTCGATTAAAATGCAGTAGTAATTGTGAACAGTATATTTAGCGAAACACGGTTCTATTGGCTCGACAGCAAGGATCTGGACAGACGAGACCTCACGAAATTTTGATATCAATTGACCATTGTTTGGGTTCTTGTCAAAATGAATCCGAGATTTCCTCTGAGTTGAACACTGAGACCAAATGCATCAAGCCTGACTTCAAATATTTAACAAAACTTTCACGAAGACATCAATAACTTGTCATTACTTTCCTGGAATCCCACATACTAAGTTGGACTACGTCAAGTCTATTTTATAAGGCAAGAAAAATCTCACAACTTTTTTTAAATACGTCTTTAAATTTAATCATTTGCCTTTATTGAGAGCCCCTTTATTTAGTCTTTTATTCAATGGTGTCCTGATTATCCTTTCATAATCTAGGATTTTTTAGTAAAACGTATAAGTATTGTGGGAAGAGAGTAAATAATAAAAAAATTTAAATGAGGTACACAAGAATTTAGAGTATTAGGCAATATTCACATAAATTATGATGAAGTTGCTAGACTTTCATTAAATAGTAATGAAAGGCAGTTATTTATTATGAATAGAAGTCTTACACTAGTTCGGGCTTAGTTTCTACTGTTTGCATTCTTTTATCTATTATACGCCCCATCAAACTCTCAAAGCGGGGCAATTGGCACCGTTTTTCCACTCTACGCTTAAGTGATTCGATTATATAAATGTTCTCCTTAAAAACATTTGTAAAAAACAAGAATAATCCAGTTATTACCAGGTAAAGAACATATATACACAAGTGCACAAACATACAAGACGATGTTGTAGTAAGTTTTCAAAGCATATTAACAACTATTGTGGTAAAAATGCTTCTAATAAAGAAATATACAACCACACAATTATACAAGCCAATGCAGATGCCAAACACAAATAACAACAAGTAAAATGCTTCTACTGTGTGATGTCGGCCTACTTACTTGATGATTTTCTTTTTTCATATATCGATTTATTTTATTTCCGGTGATATTAGTCATTTAAGCGATTTTTTCATATTGGCGATTTTTCGATACGGAATTTTTATAATTTTGGGATTTTCCTTTTTAGCGTTTTTGAACATTTCAAGAGTTAACTCTTATGGTTTTTATGATACAGCAAATTTTCAAAATTTTATTGACTGAGAGAATACGAATTTATTAATTGGCGTAGTCTGCATTAAAATACACTAACCTTGAAAATTTCAATTGTCTATATATAATTGTCTGTATATTACGGAACCCTAAAAAATGCTATAGCTGCTAAACAATCAGTTTTATGTAACGAACAGTGAAGTTAACATTGTGGTATTTCAACAGTGAATTATGTAACATTGTGGGTCTTAAAAGCTCGGTATATGGGTATTGATTGAATAAAGTGTTCTGACTTAATAATAATTGTATGCTAGAGTCTTTTCTGATTTAAGTGCAAATATTCAAACCGTGTTGAGTAATAATTATTGCACACAAGGAACTTTATTTAAAAGGTAAAAATGTAACAATATGTTGTTAATTGAGGATTTCTCTGGTTACATTTGAGCACTAAACCGAAACGAAAGCAAACGTTTCCTGTTATTTACTTCAAGAAACAATGGGCTAACTAGTGAGTTATTTGGCTGGGTAACAAATAATATATTTCTTGATCGTCTGTGTTTAACAGGAAGCAGATTTACTCAAGGGTACCAGAGCAGAAGCCAGTATGTTTATCAAACAAATTTAGCGTGGGAGAAGGGAAAATCGTTGCAATTTAGTTTTAAAGCAAACTATTTTTGCCATAAAATTTTCTGGGGAATTAAGCCTTACAAAAATTTTATATGCCTTAAAATCCTGATTCAGTGTTTGCTAATGGACTTACTCTCAAAGTTCTGAAAATTCTCTTAACTGTGAATAACTTGAATTGAGTAAAACTTCTGCGTTAAATACAATAGATCGATAAAATCATGATGTGACATTTTTATAAGCAAAACGAACTAATTTCAATGAAAAAAAAATAATAACAAAGATCTTTAAAGAACTAACGTCAGCGTTACTTTACTTTACGAAAAACTTCATTAAGAAGTTTATTTCCGTAATTGATTAAATTGCGAAAAGAAACATTTTATTATTTTTATAAAGCAAACTAGCAATATGTTGTTTTGTCAGCAAAAATAATAATGTGTACAAGAAACTGTTGGCAGTTTGTGTTAAACGAAATTTTCAGATAAACTAAAACTGTCCAAATAACTTCAATTTGGCAAATAGATATTTCTTTTGTTAAAGTTGAAATGAAAGACAAATTGAAAATAGAAATTCTTGCAGTTGTAATGAAATAAAATGTTTTGCAACTAATGTTTTAGGACAGCAAAAAAAAAAAAACGGAAAAAAAACTTACAGCTTCTAATAGATAAATGGCCAAAATGTTGTTGAAATAGAAGGTAAAACAATTTCGCAAAACAAACACGCATTTTAGCGCAGCATTTAAAGATTTTGTGGCCATAAGACAATGAAATGTATTGTGTATGGCATTTCCTTTAGCCTGTAATTGTTTGCTTGAGAAAAGCAGAAATAATTTTTTTTGTACCTTTTGTTTTATTTTTTTTTTTTTTTGGAAGGAAGATGCAAAGGGCGACTAACAGGTGTAATTTCTTCATATACAACTCAGACCTTTTCAGCTTACATAATAAAATCAAATAATATTTGTTTAATTCTTTTGTATTAGAGAACTGCTGAAAAGGGTGAAAAGCACGCACCAGTGATAATCTATGATAGACAGTAAGACAGACATGACTAACAACGTGCAAATAAAACCGAATTTCTAAATAAATTTACAAGACAGCATTAAAATGAAAATGCTGCATAGTAAAGGGTTAAGGCTACCCTTATTTAGGGGAAATAAAAAAAAGAACAAAGATAGGAAATTTTCTAATAAATATTAACGCATTAAAGCGTTTTAGCAGAACTTCAATTTGCGGTAATTTTTTGGTAAATGATTTTTTCAGTTGTTTCTATTTTGCAAATTTTTTACGAAACCTTAAATACTAATGGAAGAAATGTCGATTTTAAGAAATAATACTCAGGCAATAAATATGATTATTAATTTTCTTAGGGTCGTTCCTTCCTTCTCACTTCCCCAAACATCATACCCCCGCGCACTTTCCCAAGTGCCAGTAAGTGTCACTTAAAGGGGTCAAAGCTGTGTGCCAACTTTCGTAAGAATCGGTTCAAAACGAAGCACGTGAAATATAATATTTACTCTAAAAGGCGTGGTCACTCCCACTTTTTTAAGCATGATATTATGCCGTTTTTAGAGCCTACAGTGTTTGCCAAGTTTCGTGGGAAGTGTATGAGTAAAAGTATAATATAATACTAAACTTTAATGGGCGTGACCCCGCCCACTTTTGTCAAGACAATATCGTGTCCCTTTAAGGGTCAATGTGTGTGGCAAGTTTTGTAAGCATCCAGTAAAAACAAGCACGTGAAATATGTTATTTACTTTAATGGGTGTGGCCACGCCACTGCTTTTAAGCACAAAATTAGCCTAAAGTATTTGATAAGTTTCGTGGGAATTGTGTGAGTAAAAACACGTATAATATAATGCTGAACTTTAATGGGCGTGGCCCCTCCCACTTTTTTCAAGGCAATATCCTTTCACTTTTTTAGAGGTCCAGATGTGTGCCTAATTTCGCAAGAATCCGTTTAAAAGCAGCAGGTGAAATATAATATTTTATTTGGTGGGCGTGGTACTGCCCACTTTTTAAAGCACAAGTTTATGCCATTTTAAGAGTCTAGAGTGCTTGACTAGTTTCATGGGAATGGTATGAGTAAAAGTACTTTTAATATTATACTAAACTAAATTGGGCGTGGCCCCTCCCTCTTTCTTTAAGGCAATATCGTGTCCCTTTTTGAGGTCAGGGTGTGTAACAAGTTTTATAAAAATCCGTTAAAAATAACCACATGAAATATAATATTTACTTTAATGGGCGTAGCCGCGCCCACTTTTTAAAGCACCAGATTATGCAATTCTAAGAGCCCAAAGTGTTTGCCTAGTTTCGTGGAAATCGTATGAGCTAAAGTACATATAATATTAAACTTAAATTTAATGGGCATGACCCCGCCTCTTTTTCAAAGAAAGATCCAGTCACTTTCAGAGCTTAGGCTGTGTGCCCAGTTTGGTAAGAATTGGTTCAGTAGAAGCACTATAAATATAATACTACATTTTAATGGGAGTGGCTCCGCCCACTTTTATGTCATAATAAAGGATTAAAATCAATTGAATAATTAAAAGTGCATAAACTCACATAAGAAAAATTCAAATGAGCGTGGTTGCGCCCATTTTTGAGGCAGTGGGATCGAAGGGAATAGAAGATTTTTTTCAAGCAACACTCATGAAAAATTTACATCCTTTTAAAAAATAGAACTAATTTTTTACACAAGGATATTTCTCTTTGTTGGCAAAAGGGTATTATAGAACTCGTGACAGCTTGTGCATATTTTCACAACACCCTGACTTATATTTAATCCACCTTAATCTTTCTTTTCATTTGCCAGGATTCTTAATTTTCTTAACAGGTATGAATCCTTTTAATAAAATACATTAAATTCTTGATGTTCATTTGTTTTATCTAAAAAAAAAAGGTAAAACGTCGGAAAAGGGAAATACATACACACGTACATATGGACCAGATTAGAAGTAGCGGGGGAAGCCAGCGCTGCTGGCAGAAGTAAATGTTAAGCTCAGTTGAACCACAAAAAGAGCAGGAATCTCACTTTTATTTTATCTCTGATTTTCTTTTTTCGTTTCAACATTTCTACAGGTTTGATTTTTATTATATTTTTTATAAAACAAACGTGTAATTTTCATTATTTTGCTGCTTGTTGTTTCATATTTTTTTCAGATGCTTTTTAATGTTTATTTGCCGGCAAAAAAAAGAGTGTGCCAGAGTTCGCAAAGGATATGAAAGTTTATTTTATACATACTTTTTTTTACAGCATTCTTCTTTTTTTTTTTTGGTGGCAAAAAGAAAGAAAAGAAAGTCATTAGAGGGTGTTGGTAGTTTATAGTTTAAAGTTACTTGTTTTTTTTTTGTGTCAGGTGGACAAAGGAGCTAAAGAAAATTATCAGCAATAAGAAAAAAAAATAAAGAATTTTAACAGACATTTATTAGTGGTCTTGCTTTGCACTTTTCTTATCTCAGTGCTATTCCTAGAATGTTTGAGCGTTCATTTGCAGTTGTATGTAAAAGCTTGCTTAGCAGCAAAAAGCAAGAATTCTTTTTAATTTAACTTTACAGATTTTTATTACCTTTACTATTGTTAATACCTTTTACTGTTTTTATGCGTTTTATTATTTTTTTTTGTCTGCCACAAATCTCTAGCTCTCAACTGTAGGTTGAGATTTGTAGTTAAAAAATTTTATTTATTTATGTTTATTTTTTGTTTGTTATTTTTTTTTCAAATAAAATATAAGAAAGAGTAAACAATGTCTTTGCTTGGAAAATTTATGGTCATTTAAAGCTCAATATACTCAAGAAGAATGAAAAAAATTTATATAGAGGAGGCAAATCATGAGATGTGCTTAAAGATTTGTTACATTTTATAATAGCAGACCAACCTACTGCAGCTTTCAGTTAAATAATTATTTAATAACCTTGAAAATATGTATGCACAGTGGGCAAGAAGAGTGAAATTATTATGCAATACATGTAATATAAAAATGGTTAAATAATTTCTTTTTACTCAATATTTTTTGTAGTAATGCAGACTAAGTTCCAAAATATATTTTTTACATTAACTTATTACGGGTCATGGTAACTGTTCGGGTATAGAAAAAATTAGGCAACCTATTCTTTCCGTAGTTTTACATTGAACATAATTTGCTTAAAATACAAATGATTGTAATGTGTTTCGAAAGCTCCAACAGGGCATTAGGTTTTGTGGAAAATAATCTATATCAGCATAAATTCCATATTGAGCTTATTCAGCCAGATCCAGATGACACTACTGTTGACAGTATAACTCTTGAGCAGCTGCATCACACAAGAATATCATCAAAGTCTGGCAAAAATCTCCTAAATGGACAAAACACATCATGCAATATTAAATTGCTTAAAATTATAACCGACTCTCTCTGAAAGGGTAGAGCTTCCAGTTGGTCCCGTTGTCAAAAGTGTGGGCGAGAGCACGACCACTACATTTTTTTCTTTGATTTTATGATCTTATACTTGCAGGATTAAAACTTTGCGCAAATCGTGGACTCTTGTAATGTTACGATTTCAAAGCTTAGCAAAAATTTAAGAGTCCCTATAAGTTTTTCTAAAAAAGTGAAAAAAATTTTCCTTAATTTTTGCACAAAAAAAAATACACGAAGAAATAGTTTTTTTGGCAAAATATGTTAACAAGATTTGTTTGGTAGACTCTAAGCTACATTATTGCTTTATATAGATAGCTAAGCGCTATCACTAAGTCTGAATTATCCATTGGCCAAAAATTGATGAGATCATTTTTTGAGGTTGCAGTGATTTTGCAAATCTTTGGAGGCCCATAAAAAAATTGGTCTAGGGTCTTACTCCATTTTAGTAGTACTATCCAAACTACACTGTACAGTCCGTATGTTTTTCCAAAAGTCATAATTTGTTGCATACTGTTATGAGGAAGTTACTAGATTGGGTACGAAACTTTTTTCATTAAACAGAAATGAAAGGCAGTATTTTTTTTGGTTTAGTTTCTATTGTTTGCATAATTTTATCTTTCATATGCCCCGTCAAACTCTCAAAATGGGGCAATTGTCTTTGTTTTTTAGTAAGTTTTCAAAGCATATTAACAACTATGCTAAAAATTCTTTTAATAAAGAAATATACAACTGCACAAACACACAAGCCAGTGCAGATGCCAGACACAAATAACAACAAGTGAAATGCTTCTACTGTGTGATGTCGGCCTATTTACTTGTTGATTTTATTTTTTTTTGCATTTATCGATTTATTTTATTTGTGGTAATATTATTCACTTGAGCGCTTTTTTCATTTTATCGTTTTTTCATTTCGGAATTTTTGCAATTTTGGGATTTTCATTTTTAACATTTTTGCAAATTTGAAGAGTATAACTCTTATTATTTGCATGATACAGCAAATTGTCAAAATTATATTGACTGAGAGAATACCAATTTGTTAATTGGCGTACTCTCCATAAATATACACTAACTTTGAAAATTTCAAGTGTCTATATATAATTTTCTGTATAAAAAATTAAGATTTTCGTTGCTTTAATTCTTAACTGTCATATATTTGTTCTTTCTCACTTTTGGTTTAGGAAAGACTAAAAAGCGATATATATGCTAAATGAACTGCTTAATGTAAAAAATAGCGAAGTTAACATCGTGGTCTTTCAAAGGTGAATTATGTAGCATTGTGGGTCTTAATGAATTTTTATATCAGTATTAATTAAGTAAAGATTTCTGATTTAATAACAAAAAAAAAAAAAAAAGAAAGAGCCACTCAGCTTGAAGTTTAATATTATATTTTACGTGCTTCTATTTAACTGATTTTTATGAAACTTGCCATACACCCTGAGCTCTGAAAAGGACTCAATCTGGCGTTTAAAAAAGTGGGCGGGCTTACGTCCATTAAAATTTATTATTATATTTTACGTGGTTGTACTTAAACGGTTCTTACGAAGCTTAGCACACTTCTTAAGCTCTGAGAATGACGCGACATTGAATTTATAAATGTGGCCTGAAACTAATATTTAAATAATTGCGCGTAGGACTCATGTCCCTGAAAATATAAAATTGGCACTAAAATGTTACAAATATAAAACTAAAAATGTTTTATTTAACTGTATCTAAATTATTTGTAAGCTTTTAGTGCACATTTTTGAAGTCGTTGTAATAAAAAATTTATTACAAATTCTTGAAGGAAATATCTCTTGCCATTTATGTAGATATAAATTATAAATATAAAATATAAATTATCTAAAATTTTTTATTCTATCTCTAACTTGTGCAGACCACTGTGTTTTATTTTTTTTTTTTAAATAAAAACTCACATTAAGCTACTTTTTTTTCTGCCTCTTCCCAGAAGTATATTTATATTTTTATTTTTTTTGTAAATATTTTTAAACCTTGACTATGATTTACAACTCTGTTGTGTGAAGGCATCAAGTATGTTTTTCAACTTACGATTTTTGGTGTTGAATATGTATTGAAATAATCATTTGGTGTTTTATTCCTTTCCATCGACTACTCTTTACTTTTCAATTTCGGAAGGATTAAGATCGTATTTATACCAACAGCTGCCCTGTAGCAAAGATTTTTACGACTACAGTTTCGTTTTTATTAGATTTGTTTGTTGTGCTTTAGAGGTTCCTTCACACATACTCGTACAGATAGACAAACACAAAGACATATTTTCACTTTTATTTCTGTTGTTCGAATGTGGAGCTTGAAGACATTTAGTAGCTTTATTGAACAGTATCGAATGGCTTGTGTCTGTTTCGCCAATTCTTAACAAACAGCTGTAAATCATAAAAAAGGGAAAACAATGAAAAAAAAAGTTCTAAAACGAGTGTTTTTTTTTCGACATAAAAAATTTTGATTTGGTTTTTAGCTGCATTGAAATGGTTCAATTTAAAAACTGAACAGCGAAAAAGAACACATGCATGTGTGTGTATGTTTGTGTATGCATGTGTGTGTGTGTGTGTGTTTATTAAACTTTTAACGTATGTATTATAATTTATGAGCTCTTTTATTCATGGTTTAAGTTAAGTATTATTAAATTGGGTTTTCTCTGTTCTGTTTAATATATAATTTTATTTTTCAACCAACTGCTCTGGTAGTATGTTCGCTTCTCCTGCAACTGACTCTTTTAAGTCTTAAATTTATCTGTGCAAAATGTACATATGTATGAAAATCAAATTTTTATTTTATATCTGCAGCTTAAAGGTGTGTTATTTCTCTTAATCTAATGCATTTTGAGCGTTTATTTTGTTATTCATTTTTTTTATAATCTTTAAAGCCTTACACTCTGGCAGCTTATGGTATAACATGAGGTGAATTTAATGAGTCATATATTTTTTCTTTTATTTTATTTTTTTAAGAGAGATCTCATGTGTTTATTTAAAATGAATTTTCTTTTTGGCCATAAAAGTTATTTTATGCAAACTTAACACTGCCATAAAATGTCTGTTATATGTTGAAATAAAAATAATTGTAATAAAATTTTAAGTTAAATGTTGTATTATTTTTTCTGATTATGATTATATGCATGCAAATATACATAAATAAGACCATAAAGTAATGTAAAGAAGCCGGTAAAGCAACATAAAGTTTTCATGTTACATACTTACGCTTGAAATAAATTTTATTTAACTCCCTGCTTCGAACAATATAGTACATAATATCAATTTAAAATTAAACTGAAAGCATGTTAAAGTCAATATATTATTTTTCTTTAATTTTTGTTAAAATTTTTCACCATGAAATTTTTATATTGGTGTCTCTTTGAAAGCTTTTATTTTAAAACATTATATCTTTCATAAAATATTAATTGCTTGCATCAGGGGAGTTCTATGGCATCAGCAACTCATAAATACACCTCTGAATATGAGATAGTGACCGCATGGATTCTGCAGTCATTTGAAAAATTTTTGCTTACAAAAATTAGGTAAGCGGCGAAAAAATCTTGGGTTTCTGAAAGATCAAAAATACATCACATAAGCTTTTAAAAGTACTGCTGAGAATGCAGAAATAGTAAGAAATATTTCCCTATTCGTTTTCCAAAACCGTGGAATTCACCAGGCCAACTTTTATTTAAAACAAACAGCAAAATAAAAATACCTTTTATGCTGCAACTATTTATCGACGTGACATCGATTTAATAAAAAATAAAATTAAAAAATAAAATAAGAAGGACTTTGAAAATAAGCATTAAAGAGTTAAAAACAATTTAATTTAGTTAAATAAAATATTTTTATATGATTGAATAACATTATGGGTAATATATATAAGAATGTTTTATTTAACTAAATTAAATTATTTTTAACTTTTTAGTGCTTATTTTAAAAGTCGTTTTAATTTTATTTTTTCAAAGTCGTTTTAATTTAATTTTTTATTTTATTTTTAAATTTTTAGTGCCAATTGTATATTTCACGCTCAATTTGACAAATATTAGTGTCTGCCCACTTTTCTAAATTCAACATCACTTCACTTTCAGAGCTCAATGTGTGCTGCCAATTTCTTAAAAATCGCTCAGATAAAAGCACTTGCAATATGATATTAATCTTTAAGGGACATGGCCCCGCCCACTTCTTTAAGTCAAACTAATGT
This sequence comes from Nowickia ferox, assembly GCA_936439885.1. Lineage (NCBI taxonomy): Eukaryota > Metazoa > Arthropoda > Insecta > Diptera > Tachinidae > Nowickia > Nowickia ferox. The sequence goes on along the minus strand of OW387027.1, from coordinate 6,902,244 downwards.
CATTGGGAATCGAATAAGTAGAGGTAATTGAATAATAACCTTTCATGGCCGAGACCCCACCACTCTTTTGAACACAAGATGAAGTATTTTTAAGAGTGCACAAGTTTCGTAAAAATATGTAAAACATAAGCACGTAAAATATAACATTAAATTTTAATGGGCGTGGCTCTGAACCCTTTTTTAAACACAAGACTAAGTATAGCTCATGGTGTGTGCCAAGTTTTGTAAAAATAGGTTAAGTATAAGCACTTAAAATCTCATATTAAATTTTAATGGGCATGGCCTTGCCTTACTTTTTCAAAAGCAAAATTGTGTCTTTTTTCGATTTTAAGCTGTGTGTTTTTAAGTTTCGTAAAAATTAAACAAATAGAAGCACGTAAAATATAATATTAAGTTTTAAAAGGGTTTTTTCAACTTCCAAATTGTGTCCTTAAGAGAGCCTAATTTGTTTGATAAGTTTTGTAGCAATCAGATAATTAAAAAAAATTAGTAGGCGTATTCCCGCCCACAGTTTTTACAATGGAAGCAAATGGAAACTATATTTGCTCAGACAGAAAAATTATTTCAAAATCGGTCTAAAAAAAAATTTATATTTTTGGGCATGTAGCAAAACTAAACAAATATGTATATATAGCTAAAAAAGTAAAAACCAAAAAAAATTTTGTCTTAAGTAGAACAAAATAAGCAAATTAATAGAAAAAAACAACACAATTTTGCAAATTTGTGATGTTAAATTTGAATTTTCATTACATAAAAAGTATTCAACAAATTCTAATACCATGAATCAATATAATTCCCGTATTCCATTTGCACTGAAAAATAGGTAAATAAGGCTAAAACTGCCATCCACTGACACACAGCTGTGTCCTCAGTACGAGTTGTTCCTTAAAAATCATCATTTGTAATTTGGCTTACAAAGCGATAAGAACTAAAGCCTAATCGAATCATAAAAAGAGACAAGATAATATAAGTCTGTACAAGATTAACTTTGCAAGGAATACAACCTTAAATTAAATATGCTGGACAAGGTATTCAAGCATTTGGCTTTAAATAATCTCTTAGACATTAAACCCTTGTAGACAACTTTGTAAGAAATAACATGCATTAAGCAGAATAGTAGAAAATATATTGTTGATAATTCCTTTCCGTTGACCCGGCATAGTTAAGGACATGAGACGTAATGCAAAAAAAAAACAGACCACCCATTATGTAAGTATTGTGAATGGCTTTCTATTCTTTTTAAGCGGCTTCCTCAAAGCAGTTTGGTATTAACATATTTTACAATTCTTTATGTAATTTTTAAATACTTGTCAGTATTTGTCTTTCCCTGGTTGTTTTTTTCTTCTCCAAGTTTTAATCATGAATTGCACAACTGTCAATTAAAGAAAACTACAAAACCTTGAAATGTCCTGAAAACCAATAAGCAAAAGTATCATCCAACATATAAGCATGCAACAGCGCTTGCCACAAACAGTAATATTTCTCGAAAACCAGGCTAACTCAAAAGCTTAAACAATTGACTTTGTATGAATGTAAATAGTACAAAAAAAAAGAAAATAACTGAACAAGTAAACCGACACATTTAATCGATATATACACATATAACTGTCTGTGCAACCAAGCGTCCGTCCGTCCATCTCTCTCTCTCTCTTTCCTAGTGTTGATTACAATCGTAAAGAGCAAACGGTTTTAAATGCTTAACAAGTCAACAGCGAAATTTAAAGGCATCATCATGCAATAAAACTTGTATTCTCTGTTTAAAATCTACAGATAAAAATCAATAACAAACACACACACACATCCAAACATTCTTATAGACATACATACATATATACTCGGCTAACGTGTAGGAAAATAAGTTAAAGAAAAGCCAAAACTAGTTTAAGTTGCGGGAGGTACATACAAACATACACGTTGCCATGCAATGCAACTTCAAGGAAGTCAGGTACACTGTACACCACGAATTGCATTCTGTATATTGCTGGCTAAAAGCTCACTTCAATAATAATAAATTGAAATAGACAAGTAACATTTTTAGGTTTTAATTTTAATTAACAAAGGAACAGAAAAAAAGAACAAACACACAAACAAACAAATGCTGCAGCAGAACGAAGACTGCAAAAAGCAAAAGGCAAAGCATTGGCAACAAATTATTGCAGTGAGGTGCAAAATATTTTATAGCATAATTTTTTTCCACTCTACTCTTCTCTTCTCTTTTTATTTTTTGTCTTTTCTTTAATATTTTATTTTATTACAATTGTTTTGATTAGTTTTCGTTACGGTGGTGTTGGTGTTGTTGGTGTTGTTACTTTAAGAAAATAATTCACTGTCAATAAATTGCCATAAATTCAAATGTGATTGGTAATAAATGACGTTTTAACTCTAAACGCGTGAGCAATAAATTTCTGTAACAATTGCTTGCATAAAGTCTCATTCATGCATTCATTTGTTCATTTCTGTTTCTTTAGAACACACAGCAAAAATCTCAGCCAGACATGTTGGTGGAATTATACCATAACCACTTTTATTTTATAGTTTTTTTTTGTACTCCACATTATTGTACTCGTAAGTGCTTTAAAGGGCATAAAAATGCTTTTTAATGGGCTTTTATGTCCGATAATATTGCTTATGTTTATAAAATTAATTTAAAAGGATTTCGTTTAGACTTTGTTGGGCCTAAAATCTGTGGGATGTATAGATAATAGTCCTTGGAAGGTGGTATGCTAAATAAGTTAAAATGACTTCCTTCTATTGGGTAAATAAAAGTTTTATTCTTACGAAAAACTATCTTTATTTAAAATCGCCTAAAATATTCTTGCTTAAAATATAAAAAGTAATCGAAAAGTCTTGTTGGTCATGTCTGTTAATATCGAGCCTTTTTTTCGATTTAATCGTAAGCGAGAAAAATTAAATTTTTCGGTAGAATTTTTTTTTAAATATTCAAATATGTTTTTGTTCGTAAATTGTCGCTTACGATAAAAATTTCCCAGCCCGTATCTTAAAAGTTATCAACAATTTTGGGCATTGTAACAATTCAATTAAAAAGTCTATTTTCGATAACATGTCGCTTAAGATAAAAGCGAAAAAAAGCTCGATATATTAATTATTTAAATGAAACCATTGAATTTCTGAAAGGAGCTCTTCAAGTATGTAAAAAATTGCAGAGAAAATTTTTTATTATAATTTTCTGTATCTTTCAGTCAGAGGGGTTTTCTTATTTTAACTGACATGCCAACAATTCAGGTCAGGTTAGGTTATGTTAGAAAGGCTGGTGCTAAAACGCTCCTCCATTTGGAGACTCAATTGGGTCCATTGTGATTCCCTTCTATTGCCCATTAAAAGTAATATTTAGCCCCCATTTGTACCCAGAAATGACCGTATTATCTGTCATTAAGCCACTGAATTCCCTTGATGAAGCCCCTTATGTCCTCTAGTTTACACTTCCCGATATCAGTAATGTTCTCATGGAAACGTCTGCTCAGCTATTTAAGCCTATGACGTTGCAACTTCGGGCAGTGACATATAACATGTTCAATGACATATAACATGTTCAATGGTTGCTCTTCATCCCCTCATATCCTACAGAAATCTGGAGTGTCAGTTTGCCAAATGCTGATTCTTGCTATGACCGAACAGTGACCAGTCAACGCGCGCCTATCACGATTAGCATCGCCTTCCTATCCATGTCCAGTAGCAGTTCAGGTCTTCCTGAGTAAAGTTTTGGTCAAATAGCCCTCGAGAACCTACAATCCTACTTCGTCATGAATTGCTGGCCCTGCTCTCTACCCAATTACTGAATTCCCTGTAGTAATGACCTATCGGTAGTTTCATCTGTTTCTGTCGTACATTCGCTCATCTAACGCCGACCCTATTCTTGCCAGCTCATCGGCAATTTTATTTCTCTCAACACTGCTGTGGCCAGGAACCCAACGAAGTCACTAACAAGTTTCGATTTGACATTGTGTCCCTTAAAAGCTTTTAGCTCTGCCTGGCTGTCGACGTAAAAGGTTGCCTTCCCACCTTCAGCTACATTCCTGGCCACCAGTTCCGTTAGCCTGAGGATTGTTAAAGTCTCAGCTTGGAAAATGCTGCATTCATTCGGCAGTCTGAAAGAACTACGAATGTTCCTTCCCAAGATATAGACACCAGCCCCTGTGCCTTCCTTCATTTTTGACCCATCTTTAAAGACCGCACTTGCCTACAATTCAACTTGGAAATGAATCGTTATGTAAAGCGTAATTATTTGTAAAACCATAAACATAAACAATTCTCTAAAACCATTAGAAGACAAACGAATGGGAATAAAATGTTTTTTTTTTTTGCTTAAAATAATCCACACAATGTGGCAGTAAATTGTAGCAAGAGTGAAACCAACCTGCTCTACTTGCAACACATGCAAAAACCTGTACGAGTATACCTCTGTATGCATATTGAACACTAGAGTTCAACTAAAAAGTAAAATAAAAAAACGAAAGTTAAAAGGGTTAAAACTATAAAATGGTAACTAATAAAAATATAATACAATAAAATTTTAATTCTACCATAAATTTAAGGTTAAAAACTTTTAATATAAATAACCCAACCCAGGTTATGCAAAAGCAAAAAAAAAATCATTTATATTTGCTCTAATTCTAAAATGTTGGTTCTACTTGCTGTTCAACTTTGGTGGTTTTTGTGTTTTTTTTTCTTACATTGTGTATTGAAATATAAACAAGATTTATAATTATAGATATAATTGTTTTAAGAGCCATTTGTTTAGTATTTGTTTGGGTTTAGCTTCTAAACAAAATTTATACTTTTACTTTTGCTTTTTTATTTTAATAGTAAAAAAAACTGTTCTCTTCAAATTCGGTTGAAATAAATTTTTTCTCCAGCTTTTGCTGGAGAATCTAGAGCACTGCTGGTCACCCAGAGATATGTATTCGTGCATGTGTATTCATTTATTGAAGAAGCCGATTGAAGTTCGGCCAACTGGCGCCAATAGTGTGGTTCAAGTAATAAAAAGTATTTAACAACAGCTGTTTGGTGCAAAATGGGGCCGTGATAGTACAGTACACGATAAAGAAAAAATTACGGAATCCTAAAACCCATATGTTAAAAGCTTGTTCCTTTTCACCAAAGTAATTTTTTTTCCAACTACTGGCGCCGTCTATACGTCAGATCAGATAGTTTTGTAAGTGTGAATTTTAAAGAAACCGTTCTTCTATTTTTACACAGAGTTTATTGCTATTTGCTATTTTTTAGTTCAGCAAATAAAATGTATTTAATAAGAACTGCACTGGTGCACAATGGGACTGTTATTGGCACAAAAAAAATACGAATTTTATTTTATTGAATCCTAGAACCCATGTTTTATAAGGTCTTCCCTGTTCACCAAAATAATTTTTTTCAACTACTGGCGCCATCTATATGTCAGTTCAGTTAGTATTGTAAATCCCAATTTTACAATTCTTACTTGCCTTTAATCTCAATTAATTTATTGCTATTTGTTGTTACTATGGTCTATTTTAATTGACCTTAATTAATCTAAATATATCGTGGCGTTTAAATTGCTTTATTTCAGTTTTATTATTTATATTTATACTAAAAGCTGAAGACTTTGATTTGCATAATATTTTTCTCTGGCTTCGTATATTTCTTTATTTTTTAAGAAAAAGAATTTTTAGTTGATTTTATTTATAACTATTATTTTTTCAATTGATTTATCTTTTAAATACGTGAGTCGTATCTGAAATATAAACTTTAGTTATTTGTCTAGTTCCATTAACATGATTAATTGCTGATTGTTAGGAATTAAAATAAAGCCAGCACACTCCAGTATGATTTTTTGTTTAAAATTTTATACAAGAGTTTTAATGAAACTTTATTTACACTCCATTAAAATTTCTCAAACATTTTTCAAATAAATTTTTAAAGTGTTTGCAATATTATATTACAAGGATTAAATAACTTCATCCTGATTTGGGATATTTCAAATAAGCTGTTAAAACGCTACTCCATCTAAACATAATTATTAAAACATATTTTATTTATTCATAATGTACGCATCTTCAACTTTGAGCCCAAAATTCATTAGCCATAATTTTACTCTAAATCAGTCGTGCTAAAATCTTATACACACTTCTTGAAGAAGGAATTCATAATTTAAGGCGGCATTCATTAGCCAGCTTCCTTCTCCTCTGCTGCGGCTTAATACAACTAATTAACTATATTCTTTAACATTGTATACGCTTGCTAAGATGTATTACTAATTAATTCTCTTACATGTTTTATGCATATTAAATGTTTAATAATCATCGCAAAAAGGCAAATAAAAAAAAAAAATAAAAGAACACAATCTAAAAACATTTGATATCTTATGCGTGAAAATATTCAACACGTTTTTGTGATTTCCCATCACACATGTTGGCTACGCACACTCTTGATCTTATATGCATTAGCTTTAATATGAAAATGTGCGAGGGTTGATCTAAAAATTGTAAAAGTTATATAAGATACTGAAACTGAGTGGATTTTAAATTGTATTTATGCCAATCTTATCAAAAACAGACAAAATACCAACAGCACAAATATTTCCCGCTCTCCAGGCAATAACAAACAAAACAGGAAAGGAAAGGGTATATCGATCCAGCCATTGACGCGTGATGCCGTGAAAAAAAAGAGATTAATTTTTACTTGAAATATACTGAATGTACTAAAGATAGTCAGAATAAAGATTTATTTTATTTTATTTACAATTTTTGTCTATGGATATCAAATCCTTACAGACAGTTCAACAATGAAGATGATATATAAAGTTTTATAAATTTTATTTCTGATTCTTCATGCGGTTGCTCTATATTTCGCAGCTGTTTCTCTAAAAAGTGTCAACGGAAAATTTTGCCATATTACATTTTTTTCATATCTACCCTGATTTTAAAATCTTGCATCTTTTTGCATTGTTATTCTATTTTTGTTATGAGAGTGCTTTGCTTCGACTGAGAATTTGTAAATCTTGAGTTGACCTGCTTTAGAGGACCATATTGTTACGTTTTCATCTTTTAAGTTTAACATTACAAATAAAATATGCCAGTGTACAAATCTTATCTATTCCAAAATAGGAACTTTTAAAACGCACACTGTTAACTGAGTCACTGCTGAAATACCACGATGTTACATTCGCTGCTCTTTACACAATACTCGACTCGACTGACTTATTCTTAACAGATGCATCGCCAGGAAAATATTAGCAACATTCCCAAAAGCTATAATATAATTATTAAAACATATTTTATTTATTCATAATGTACGCATCTTCAACTTTGAGCCCAAAATTCATTAGCCATAATTTTACTCTAATCAGTCGTGCTAAAATCTTATACACACTTCTTGAAGAAGGAATTCATAATTTAAGGTGGCATTCATTAGCCAGCTTCCTTCTCCTCTGCTACGGCTTAATACAACTAATTAACTATATTCTTTAATATTGTATACGCTTGCTAAGATGTATTACTAATTAATTCTCTTACATGTTTTATGCATATTAAATGTTTAATAATCATCGCAAAAAGGCAAATAAAAAAAAAATAAAAGAACACAATCTAAAAACATTCAATATATTTTCAATAATGGCTTACGATCACGACGTTAGTTGGTGTTATAATTCATTCTGAAGGTTGGTGGGTGTGTGCGTTGACAAAAGAACATCTATGCAGAAGCATTATAGTTGTTTGTTAGTTTCCTCTTCATCGCCTTATATCTTTGTGTGGTTGTATATTTCTTAAGGGGCTGTTCACATAATACATAACGCTCCGTGGAGTGGGAGAGGGGAAGGGGGAGAGATTTAAAGATTAGTTATGGTTTAGAAAATTTGTTACTGAACATTTTGTAAAAAGCGTTACAATGAAGGGGGGGGGCGATATCAAAACCCCGAAAACAGTGTTATGCAATTTGGATTTATTAGTTTCATATGATTGTTTGAGCTTAGACGAATTTTTTTTCATTTAGGTTTGATTAAATGCATTTAAATTACATGGGTTTGATCATAGCTTTGTGTCTAAAGCAAATGACTGAACGAGTTGTTTGGACAGTTTCAAAAGTTTTGGTCACGTTCGACATACGTCACGTTCGACATACAAATCTGAGATCAAACCTATTTAAATTACATTGTGTCTAAAGTAAACGAGCCAGCTGTACTCTCTGATAATCATCGCCTTATAGGCTGTAGCATTTACTGACAGTAGTGGACTGTCCAATGTAGTTCTTGAAGAAATATGGATCAATGATCCCACACCCAACAGTGATTTTTTCGGGATACTTTGTACGCTCTTGTATCCCATGTGGATTTTTATAAACTCAAACGTGATAACTTTGTTTTGTTTAACGTATTTAATTATCCTGAAACTTTACTAATAGGTGCAGAAGATTTTTTTATGAAAATATGGTCAGCTTGCAACTGCTCTAGGGTCCATTTACTGCATACGCTTTAAGTGATCACAAGTAATTCCACTATGGATTTGCAACTTTTTTAAATACTACCCTCGTTTCATTATCAGTTTCTTTGCTCTTTTAAACACATTCAGATATAACTTGCAATCAATTAAACTTGAACTAGACAATATTGCGGAGCAGCAGCAATTGAGAAAACCAACTAAGGACGACATCAGCAACATTTGCTAATATTTAATGAAATCCCATATCGATGTCTAAGATTGCCAACGATATTTACAAAAAAACCAACAACAATTTCGTTAAACATAATTGATAAAGCAACAAAGTGAGCAAGGAAAGGCAACCCTTTAGGAAATAAAATGCAACAATAAAATGCAGAATTTTTGTTTTGTTCATTAAGAACTTCTGTATGCTTTTTAAAAGTTTAATAAAATAAAAAACAAATAATTTACTGAATATTCATCAAACCAAATAAAGAAAATAATAAAACTTCAAATCGGTTTCAAAAACGTGTTTGTTAAAAAAAACCGATCATAATTGTTTCTGTGTGATTGTGCACGTAATTCTCAATAATGTTATGAGAGTTTTTCTATAAGCATTTGAAGTGTTTTAGCTTTTTTCAAGAATTTTTACGTTTAAGTCTACTTCTTAGGCAAAAACGAAATGCATGTAGACATGCTAGGCCAACAACAACAAACAAAAATAAGCAAATTAACAGACATGTGTACGATTAGCAAAGTAAAAAAAAAAAAAAAAACAAAATGGCAAGTCTGTTGTAAATTAGAAATGATAAGCTTGAGCTTTCATTACATAACAGCTTTTAAAAAATTGGAATGCAATGAATCAAAATAATTCACATATTCTATTTACATTGAAAAGTATGTATATAATGTTGAAGCTTACACTGATTGACTTAACACAAGAACGCTGATAATGATGATGTGGCGGTCTTCGAAAACAGCATGTTGTTCCGTTCTGCTAAATTTTGTCATAATAATAAAATCGCCAAAAAGAAACAAGCATCCTTTGTTCGTTCGTTCGCAAGCCAAAAACGCACTTTACTGAATTTATTAGGATTTAAACTCTCTCAAAACATTATCCAACTGGGCACGCTATTGCTGCAGAAAGTAAGCTCTATTACACTCTAAATACTACAACACAAAGTGCACCTTTTCATATCCTTGGAGAATACTTTACACTTAAAAACAAATACAAGCGCAGAAAACATACAACATGCACTTAAAATATGCCGCAAAAAAGCGACCAAGAAAAAATAAATGGAATGTTGCAGAGAAAAACAGCAGCCATCTTCAATTTTGCTTCTTTTTTTTTGCAAGCAACTAAATGTTACTGCCTCATCGTCAGTGTGATTATCGTTAGTTATCCTTGTTATCATTAACATTTAGTATGCACACAAGGCTGTTGTGTTGCCTTGTGTTGAAATCAAGAGGATATTGTTTTGATATTATTTTTTGTTTTTTCTTTTGAATGTAACTACTACTAAATATCATGTGTAACACTAGTAAATAGTCAATTGCTTGAAAGTTGCGCAAAATTAATGAACATGCTCTCATTTGCATATCCATGCGTTTTCATGATGTCACTTTAGATGCTGCTGTTAATGCAAATGGCAAAATAGTAAAGTTGATTGAAATTCAGAAATACGAAATTAAGAATTAAACTAAGCAAATTGTTTTAATACATACTTGAGTTTGATAGTTATTTATAAGCAGACTGCTTGTGGTTGCGAAATATAAAAATGTACCCTTTCACCCCATGTGATCCTAAAATGCAATAACTTAATTGATGTATGATTTTTCAAACTGATTTTTTGTTAAACCGACATGATTTATATTTCAATTAAGTAAAACTTAATGAAATCTATAAATTAATTGCGCATTAAATCCAAAAATTATTGCAGTTTTCGGTAATTAATAACACTTGACTTTAATTGCATTTACATTGTGCAGAAATCACTTAAAAAAATGCATCCATTGTAAAAATTTCAACATAAATTCAACAAAGTCACACCTTCCTCTAGCTTTTAAACAATTTAATGCGGTAGCATGGCTTTCTATTGCACAAAAATGCAACAAATTTTATTCACTCTATCACTGCAATTTCTCCATATAAAATTTAACCCACACCGACACTTGTATTTAAAATTAATTTGACTTGAAAATTTATGCGGCACTCTATACAGCAATGGCCATTAACGTAAATAAGTGATTCCTGAATATGGACAAAAATAAAGGGAAATAAACGTAAAACTACTGGTTACACCAATTAAAAAAAAATTTCATACGTTTCAAAAGTGCTGCAAACAATTTATGTTCAACAGTTGCAAAAAAAGAAAGAAAAAAAAGAAAATCACCTGCACGCACTAGTGGAATGTGTAGTCCGGCATTTTGAGAGAAGCGGAAACGGATGTTGTTACTTGAAACCTGTAAAAATTGAAGTGGCAAGCGGAATATATACTACTGCTCGTAAATTTAAGCTCACATATACACACTCACTCACACACCCCAATACACACATATGCATACTATGGGAGAGAATGAATGCCGGCAAAAGAAACAGAGTGCGGCGAAATCTTCGGAGTACAGTTGTAATTGTAAATTTATTTAGTTTGCATGCTGATCTTGGAAAATCAAGTTCTCAATGCTTTAGAGAAGCTACATCCAAGCACACATACTGTGACATTAGCATTTGAGGTAAACAGCTTGGAAAGCTCTTCCAATTGGTTCTTGTTTCCGTGCAAAGTTGGCTATTGTGTGAAAGCACAATTTTTTTTTTTTTAAATGCACAATTTCCGAGCTTTTACAAAGAAGCCTTGTGCTATTAATTTCAGGGCATGGATAAAATTAATTTTAATAAACAAATATTTTTGTTGGATAGAATTATACCTTTTTTACAAAGGCAATTTATTTCATTTCAACATTTTTATGCGATTATTGATTAATAATAAAAAACAAACAAAAATTACTTCATTTAGTTGAACAAAATTATTAGCATATTTCATTAAAAACTATAAAGTAGTGGTTACATGTGAATATTAATATTTAGTTGCTAGTCCTTTCTGATTAATTACGGCCTCCAATCGATGTGGCATAGAATCCACCATTTTTTTCCTGACGTCTGCCCCAATATTTTGCCCTTCATCGACCAGTGCCTGCTTCAGCTCATTCTTATTCGTAATTGCTCTCTTTTTCACTCTCCTATCCAATGCTTCCCATAAAAGCTCAATCGGGTTGAGGTCTGGGGATTGTGGCGGATTTTGGAAAACATGGGAAACATTATATGCGAGCCACATACACACAACATGAGCTGAATGCTTCGGGTCATTATCATTTTGAACGAAGTGAACGATGATGGTAAATTAAATTTTTTTTCAGGTTTTCCTTTAGAATGTCCATATATTTTACTTTATTCATAATGCCCTCAATAAATATCAGCTCGCCTACCCCTGCAACGGACATACCGCCCCACACAACCACTCCTCCGCCACTATGTTTTACAGTTGCAGCCAGTTTTTTTAGCTCTGTGTTGGGCTTTCTCCACACCGTTTGGCGGCCATCAGAGCTAAAAATGTTAAATTTGCTTTCATCGGAGAATAGCACTTGGTCCCAAAAACCATTTGGCTTACGCAAATACTCCTTGCCCTTCCTTTGGTTAACTAAAGATATTAAAGGTTTAGGTGTGCAAACACGACAATTGTAGTTTGCCTCATGTAGTGCTCTCCGAACCGTAATGGGATGAACATCTTTTCCAAACTGTTGCTTAATCTCGCCAGCGATTTCTGTTGATGATATTTTTGGGTTTACTTTGACTTTTCTGATTATCTGGCTGCACTCCTGGCTGTTTAAACATTTAGGTCGGCCTGAATGCTTAGCACTTGCAAATATTGCAGATTCCTTGAAACGCTGCACGATGCATCGAATTCGATTCTCCAATCTCAGCATACGATTTGCCTTGATTGTGCAAATATAGAATAATTTTACGCTGAGATTCTGTGGTTTCCTTCTGTTTGTTACCCATTTTGAATAAAATTGATAATTTATTTTTAATTTAAGGCACGCTGACTTTTGCACGTTGATATATGATAACTTTGAATATTAATAAGTGAAATTTATTTGTTGGTGGTTAAGCGATGTCTACATGCATTTCATTGTTGCGATTGACAAACAAAAATTACCAGATCGGTAATATTTAAAGAACGCGACTAAGTATGCCAATAATTTTGTTCAGCAAAAGTGGGTATTTTTATTGTTTTCTTTTTTTTAATAAGTCATATAATTAAATTTTTGGCATGAAATAAACTGAATTTTAAAGAAAATTTTTCATTCTATCTAGGAAAAAGATTTGTTTATTAAAAAATCTTCGATAAGACCGTTAAATCAATCGTGAAGTTTAAAGTCTTCACTGTGCCAATAATTTAGTTCGTCTCTGTATGTATGTATGTCTGTTCATAATTTTTTTTTTAACAAACGAAATAAAGAAATAATTGTACTCCCTCTACTTAATGTCAGGAAAAAAAACGACATAAAGGTATTACAGGAATGTTTTAAATGTAAATTTTGTTAAAATAAAATCAAAACAAAAAGAAAAAATTAAAAAAAAAACAGACCCTACATAAAGACAAACATGACTGAACATGTTCAGTCACGTGCATTCCTGTAAAATTTGTTAAATTATTTTGCATGATGGTTAAGTAACATTTAATACGGCTGAGTGCATAATACACTTGCAAATATACATATATCAGTACACACACACACACACACACACATACAAATACAATGGCAAATGCACACAGTCACACACTCAAATTCCATGCATTCACATTTATTATTGTATGTTGGTCAGCCAAATGAACAATCACATTTTAACAGTCATGTACCATACATATGGATGTCTGTATGTAGTGGTAGATGTGAAGCAGTTAAATTCACAATAACAAAAGGACATGTACTATATATTGGAAACATATTTATGGTACGATATGTAGTCACACACTTGCAAACATATTCAGGCAGACATATAAAACATGTGTCATGTAATGTTTGAGTGTGAGAGTTGCTACAGCAACAAATCATCAAAAGCATAACAAATTAACATACCCACACACACACACACACGCAAACACATACACTCTTTCATACAAATAACTACAAACATTGTGAAAAAAATTTGAAATTCCTGTGCACCGGAAACAAAGATACACAAGCACGTGCACACGCACACAAACTAAATGATACCAACACGTACACCAGCACACAAGCATTCCCAGTTGGCCAGGTAGTCATGCACAACATTTTCATCGATATTTCTATTCGGCATTTGACCATTTGTAGTCTAAAACATATTGTTGAGTACAAGTTTGGTAAAATTGGGCAGTGAAGATACTCGTATGCAGAAGACGAGATCATGAAATTTGATATAACATGAAGGATTGCTCCCTGCCATGTATTGTGTGTCATTATTAGCGACAAAAAAGGCAACAATATCATCTGCAACTTTTAGGCCGTAAATATAGTTTGGTAATAAAATGAATAAAATATATTTTTTTTTATATATTTTATGATTTTATCAGGCTAAAGTTCGTATCGCCTTTTAAGCCAAATTACATGTGATAATTATTAATGAACAAATAACACCAAAGTTAGTTGTAAATATTCTGACAAACACGTAGTTGAACGGAATAACCGGCTGTTTTCGAAGGCCACTAAACCTTCCTTATCAGCGTTATTTTTTTTTTTCATTGACTTACAAGGTGCGATTTTTAGACTATCGTCAATGACTGTTTGCTGAAGGCAGTAATTCACTATCCTACACAAACGTGAAACTTTTGAGAAAATACAACCCTGTTATGGTGGAGTTTATGCAAATTTTCAAATAACAATAAAACTTCACCGTGAGTGCCAGTTCTTAGAAAGAAATAAGAGAATCGTTGAAGACCAGCCTGAGACTTCCCTTTAAGCTGTAGATTTTGGTCATATCTTCGACACTTTTTAAGTCTATAAAAATCAGTGATTATTTAAAATCGATTTGATGACGCGTTTTTTTCGAAATTCCTCGGCAACGATATCTTTCAAATGAAATCCCTGGTTTTCTATGGATTATTCCAAATGCAATAACAATAACAATAATAATCTTTTAAAACACACATTGACTGGAAAGAAAACAAAATGTAATCTTGATAAATTGAATCCGAAATTTACAAAAGCAAAATAGAATGAAAGTCTTAGCATTAGCATTACTTATAAGATTTTTTTAACAAGACTTCCATAACAATTCTTATAACATTGAGATAACACTAATTTGAGGTCCATACGTAACATAATTCTCTCTGCCATTGAATTAGACGCTCTCATCTTACATATTATGTTACATGCAGGCCCTATGTTAGGCCCCTTTTATTATGTTCCCAGAAAAAAAACATATCGCATAACTATTTATACTTTTTATGTTCTGTATTTAAGCGAACTGTAAAATCATTCTGCGATTTTTCTAATTTTTTAAACTTTTCTGAAAAATATATGTATGTCTGTACATAAATACTGAATATATATGTATGTAGTGCCTTTTTCCACTTGCTAGATCGATTAAGTCCAACAATACTGATAAATGTGTTTGAGCCATTATTTCTAATCAATTTATTACATATATTGTTAATTGATGCCTAAATTGTTATTTATCTGTTGTACAGGGCTAATTTAAATTTATAATAAAAAGGGACTTTTAAAAAATAATTTACAATCGTATCATTGGTTTTCTCGACTCCTTTTATCGAATTGTTCGAAGTGTGAGTGAACGACTCAAATTTCTATAAAAAAAAACTGGCATCTTCCCTCGACTTTGCTCGCATCCAGAAAGAAGCTGAAGTTGTCCTTTATACTGTATTTACCTATACCAAATTAATAAAATCATAAAAAGTGCCAGAAGTACAAATATTCACTCGCATCACCCCCTAAAAAATACCTTGTATTTTTTATCTGGACCATATGATATCCGTCTACCGAATTTAATCCAAATCCATTAAGTCGTTTTCGCTTTATAGAGGAACAAACTCAAACGTACAGCAGAAATTTCAATTATTGGGTTTTTGTTAAACAGTGTGATGTTCCGCGCAACTTTCCTAATTTTTTCTTTCATATTCGTCTCCAGACAATTACAAACAGCCGTTCGCTCGTGATGCCGTGACAAATCCCTTTCATTTTTATACACATACATACATACACACAAAAAAGTAATGTGAATAATTTTGTAATATCAATTAAAATATTTGTAATATCAATTAAAAAATTTATTAAATTTTCACCCATAAACCATTTGGTTATATCAATAAAGTTTTTCCACTGAAATTAATTAATACAAATAAAAATTGAATTGAATTAATTAAATTATTAATTGAAAATTTTAATTGGTGAATAATTTTTTTTGTGTATATACATAAATATATAGATGATAGATAAAAACGTTAAATTGGTATATAGGTATGTATCTTCCTGGGTACATATACGGAAGTGTGTACATACATACATACTCGTACATATCTGCATGCCACTTTATTTTTTTATTCCATTTTTAGTAAGATACCTTCTTTCATAGTTTCCCGGCTTTTTCCAAAAAAAAAAAATACTACCAACTGTTATGGACCCAAATTCCTAACATATAAAGTAAATATTATTATGTTCCTACGTTAATATGTACATACATACGTAAGTATGTAAATAATTGTCCATATATACATACATATGTACATATACTCGTATGTGCATATGCAGATATACAAACATACATACCTGCATTGCGATTTAGTTCTCATCCTCATTCTAATCTCATTCGTAATAACTTGCCTAATTTTTATTGTTATCCAGCTTTTCCCGATTAATTATAACAGTTTCTTGCCTTATCAATGATTCCCCATCATCTGGTAACCCTTTTCTTTGCTCTTTTTTCTTTTATTAGTTAAATTCTTATATTCGCAGGCGACGCACGCATTAAGTGACACGGGCATATTAAAATTAAAATTAATTATATATAAAGTAAAGTTTGTGTAATAAAAAGTGCATTATATTGTTAAGAAATGTTTAAAGTTCATAATTGTGCAAAAATATTATTGGAAAGTGTTAAAAATAATACAGAAAAAGTGCCGAAATATCTTGGCAAATTGATGCACATACATACGTACATACGAGTATGTATGTATGCATCTATATGTAAAAACGAAAGTAGCACTAATTAACCATATGGTGGGCTGATTGCATTTGCTTCTTATTGTTGTTCTTAGTGTAGTGCTGTTATTAATTGAGTAATGGTTCTCACCCTCGCTAAACGCAAGGTGGATTTTAGCACAACAGCCAAGGCAAGGTAGACTTGCAATTCGCTTTGAAATAGTCCGGCTTGGTATGTCAAAAAAAAAAATTTATATACAGAAAAATGTATATTAACATTTTGGCATATTCAATTTTTGCATTCGGCGAAAATAGTCATATGGGCTGTTGATACCACCCGATATCAAAATACTGTTAATAATGGTTCAATTAGTTTAGTAAATATAATAATGGGATAAAATGTTTTAGTAAAAGCTGAAAGTGGGTTCAACCAGCAATATAATTTCATAATTCAATTATCAATATAATTTCAAATATGTATAAATTAGAATAGTGAAAAATGGCAAAATTAAAAATTAAATGGTAGTAGGAAATTTTATATTTTTTACTTTTAAATAAATAAAATAAAGTTTTTTATGAAATGTTGGTAATAATAGTTCCTAGAAGTAATAGTATAAAAAGATGACCCATACGATGAAGGGTTTTATTAGCAAGGAAACCAAAGGTATTTTTAGTTACTAATCATAAAAATAAAAATATACTTATATTAGAAGTTGCAAAGTGTTACGACATTCTTTCAATTGCAATTGAAACAGTTTTCAATATTTTTTTTTTTTTGAACAGTAAAGTGTACAAAAAAAGTAGCATAATAACAGGTATGCAGGTATTAATAACGAACAATATTCAAAGCTTAAACTTGCGTTAAATAAAAATTTTTTTATCAAGACTAAGGTGCAGGAAATAAAATCATTTACGTTTAAACTCTAGTGTAAATTATGCTAGTCAATATCAGCTTGAACATTCAAATGTAATTTCTTCGAGATATATGCATATACGAGTATGTACATAAGGTAAGTGGTATTATTTATTTATTATGATTTTACAAAATTTTTATAAAAAAAACCACTTACTAGCTCCAAATACTATCGCAAATTTCGTACTTATGTGCAGCTTTATTATCAGGCTCTCTTAAAAAAAAAGAAAAATATTATTTTAGAAATTATTTCGTCTATATTTTTATAAAAAATATTTGAATCGGTTGACCGATCATCGGCCATCCCAGAAACTTTTCGCCAATTTTAAAGTAAAAAAAAATATGTAACGAAAATCAATTTAACAAGAAATTACTGAATATAACGGCTGTATTCTAAAAAAATAATTTGTATTTCAAATACGTTTCGGTCAAAATTTTAATGGAAATTTTGTACGAGTACACTGCCAACTTAAATAATATATTTAAAAACACGACTGATCCAAATCTGTGAAACAAATCGTAGTGTGCGGCTACTGATACTGAAATGAGTGAACAACTAAAATCGTTTTGCCAAAGTCTTTTAAAAAACGATATTTTCGCAATTTTTCTTCAACGATATCTTGCAAACTAAGCACCCGATTTTAATAAAATTGGCAGCAATCGAAAAGTTTTTTTTCGAAGAAATCTCTTATTTTGAAATCGATCGGCTTAGTAGTATAAAATAATAAAAAAAAACAACGGAAATTTATTTGCTGGTGGTTAAGCGATGTCTATATGCATTTCATTGTCGCTTTAACAAATCGTCAGTAGACTTCAACCACACATTTTGAAAAAATGCCGAGCAATAAATTTCTTGAAAAAAAAAATTTTGGGGTAAGTTTTAATTTCGAAAAATTTTGAAATCTGCCGAACCGAATCGATTCACTATATAGTGGCATAATCGCCAAAAAAAAGCTTAATTTTCCAACGTAATTTTTTGACCGAAGTCGATTATTTGCTTCGAATTTTGTCCAAAAAAAAAACGAGGTCCAAAAAATTTGTCAGTTAAGCTTTTTTGGCGGTTATGGCTCGATATGTGAGCTATATTGACACTAATATTGTCGTTATAAGCTCTGCTAGTTAGTGTCATCACTACTTGCTTTTTCATCGATTAGTTGATGACCGACTTAGTGTTATGGTCAACAGGGTATTGTCGGCTAGTAGGACAATTTATGGGAATTTATATTTTAATTGCTAAAACACATTCACACAAATATTCTTGTGCGTAAGTATGTAACATTTTTACGCACATTCGTGTGAAATCAGCAAGTGAAATTTTATTTAAATTTGGAATTTTGTTAAAAGTTAAAGTAATTTTGTTTTTTTTTCAGCGTATAAATGCTTGAGGGAAATTGGCCTTTTACGGAAGTATTTGATTTTAATTAGTAACAAATACTTTTGGTATTGATTTGGAAATAAAAAAAGTGAAAAAGGCTTACAGGAAATAAAAATTAATAAGAGAAAATTTTAGTTACTCTGTAATAAAAATCACAACTTGATTGTATTTTAAAATAATTTTGAAAATTTATGATTTGCGATAATGAAAAGAAAAAAATTACGCTAAAAACATGTTAAAAGTGTGACCTTTTGCTTTGAAAAAAAATTAACAATTCTCACAAAATTTTTGTGTATATATGAAGCTAAATTTTATAGGCCTTATTTGTAAGAAATATTTTTGATTTGTAGGAGATTTATAAAACAGTTGTTCATATACAATTTGTTTTATAAACCCTTGAGTAATTCTTATTATGAATAAGACAGTATAACTTGTAACCTTTAACAAAAATTTAACTTAGAAATCGTTAATTTTTTCCAAAAAGTAGTTTCATTATTTTAAATTTGTAGAAAATTTTTTGAGTGTGAAATTTTATTTTAAAATTTATAACCCTTGGCAACAACAGTGTGCCTTAACAGAGTTCTGTTAGCGTGTGACAGGGCTCTGCTAAGCTATAAAAATTTAATTAATGAATTTCGAAATGGCTTTTCCAGTAAAGGAGCCTTTTGAGGAGGACAAAATAATGCCAATTAAAAAATTAAACATATTTATTTAGAAGTGAAGTATCTCTTAAATTAAAAAAGCAAGAAAACATTAGAAAACTAATTTTTTCCTGTCTTATTTAGCAGAATTTAAACCCTTTGAAATGTTTAAATTCGGTCAGGTTGCTAAATTTCACCAATTGTAATTCCATCCCTGGCTCAGCTACAGACTTTAGAGGAGGATATGGTTCTGAAAACTTGACTCCTCTTCTACAATTAGTTCAGTTATCAGTCAAATATATTTGTATTTATTTAGAAGTTTCATACTTTTTGCCACTTTTTGTTACTTCACAACTCTGAGCAACGTGAAGAAAACGCTCTTCGGCCCTAATTGCCTACATCACGTCACCAAGGTGACAAAACAAAATTAATTTTAAAAATTATGTTTTCGTTTGTCGTACTAAAACGAGCAAATTTAGTCATTACTTGGCTTTTCATAATCTTCAGAATTTTTATGCAAAACAAAAGCAAATTTTTAAAATGTTGTTTTAGATTTCATAGAAATCTCACAATCATGCCCTAAATATTAACGATATAATTCATAAAAAAAATTTCCCATAAAAATATGTCAAATAAGCGCTGAATAAACCTGAAATAATACTATTGCTTGTAAGTTAAAAATATTTTCATTGATTTCGGCTGGGAGCAGAACAATAAAAAAAATGTTATTACAAATTTCTTCCTTTGAAAACATTCAACGCATAATGAAACTTTACAACATGAATTCCTAATGAAAATTTCATTAATCTTTTGAAATATAACAAAATATTCATGCCCTTAGTAAATCTTTGCCTTTTTCACATTTTTTTTTCATAATTTTATTGCTTGTTTTTTTTGGCATATTTTTGCAAATATTAATCAATTCTTGTAATATTAATAAATATTTCTCAATAACTTTATAGTGGCTCCCATAAACATTTCAGTGGTCGAAATTATAAATAGAAAAAATATAATGAAAGTAAAAAATAAATAAAAAAGAAAGCAATGCTAGGAAAACTGATGTTTATCAACAACTAGAATGAAAACATATTTTTTTGTTTGTTTATTTTCTTATTTGCAAATAAACTTTGTGGTTTAAACTTTTAATGAGATCGTATTTCTTATTTACCATCTTAAGGATTCTTTACAACAAGCAGCTCAAATACCGCCCCCTTTAATACCCTCAACACAAACACTACTTCGACCACTATTAAGCTGTTTTAAATAAATCCAATGCCATACAAGCACCCTTCGCTCAAGCTCACCGCCATCAAAACAACAAAAATTACAACAATTTTATGCAAAACTTAACTTGCAAGAAGAAAAAAAATTTATATAGCAAAAAAAATCATCAAGTGTTGGAAAATCTTGACTCTTGTACTACTACAAATCACTTGAATAGCTTGGCGGTATGAGAATGAAAGAAGTTTCTTTAAGAAAAATAGAGTAAAAGGAAATCCAAAAATATCGACTGTTTCACACAAACCAAAAAGAATGTACCAGCTTCTTAATAAAATATTTAAAACTAGTTGTTATTTGCAGAACAAGAATGGAAAAATATTAACTACAGGATAAAGTTTACAAGAAAATTATATTTGTCCAATATGCTGAAGAACTTTAAAATAGAGGAAGGGAAAAATAAAAAAACTTTTTTTAAGATCATACACAACGCCTTTGGGTCATGATACATACTCTTGTAATATGCATTAAAAATTATAAAAGCTCAAAAACTCTCGGGGTACTCTGCTAAGGTATGAACCAGTAAGCTATCGCTTGGTTGCATAAAAGTCAATTGTCAGTACCTGCCTTGTAGTGATCAGTAGGGGATTAGGAAAAATTTGATTTTTCAATTCTTTATTTTTAAGTTTTGCCTCTTAAACTTGCATAGGACATGGCAAAACTTATATTATAGTCTACTTGTAAATTATTTGATTATATTAAACGTTTAATTAAATCCTTGCAAAGTTTTATTGAACCAATTAAATTTTTAATTCAAGCAATTAAATTATTAATTGAAGCAATTAAATTTTTAGTTTAATTAATTAAATTTTTCATGATTCAATTAAATCATTAATTGAAGCAATTAAAAGTTTTAGTTTAATTAATTAAATTTTTCATTGAATCAATTAAACTTATTTTTATCAATTTAATTTTTAATTAAATCAATTAGATTTGTAATTAGAAATTAAATTTTTAATTGCATAAACTAAATTTTTAATTGAATTAATTAAATTTTTATTTGCATACACTAATTTTTTAATTGATTAATTTAAATTTTTAATTTAATCAACTAAAAAATTTTTATTGAATCAATTAAGTTTTTAATTAAATCAATTTAGTTTTTTAATCAATAAAATTTTTAATTGAATCAATTAAAATTGAATTGCAATTGAAATTGAATTGAATAAAATTTTATCAGATAAATTTGCGATTGGTTTAATTAAACTTTTAATTGAAAGTGTTGACTAGCAAATATTATATTTGATTGAGGTGAGTTACTCCCGTATGGTCAAGTTATCCCTGTAATGAATTTGGCATTTATAAGTCGAGTATGTAACACCTATAGGACCAATATAGTACATGGCTTGTGTTCTTGGTCATCGGTTTATTGCGGATTAAATAGTTTAAGTAAGACATGCCTTAAAAAATATTTTCAGAGCGCCAAGTATTTTAATTAACATAAAAAAAGGTTAATAAACTGCCACAAAAGATCAGGAAGCAAATTACGGCACTCGATATCGTATTTGTAAATACAATTTTAATTCTGTTTGCAAGTAAATTTCGATCGATATCTACTGCCGTAATTTGCCCACAGGATTGTTATTTATAAGGGAATATATCCTTGTCGTGCCACAATAAATTTGTAATGATTGGAAATATTACCTGATTTTTTAGGTAACTACAGCGTAATCAACTTTTCTTTTTTATCTAACTTGAAGATAAAAATGTTGGTCCTTCGAACCGGATAGTGGAACTGGCTTTGGAGCTCCAAGGTTTTGTTTTTTGAAAATATATTAAGGTATGCATCATATTTTTTAATACTGTAGCGTGCTGCATAAAAACTCTCATTTATTTGAGTTTCAGCGAATTCTCCCACAGTTAATGATAGTTGCAAAATTTTATAAAGTTTGATACCAGCACAAAAAAATGAGAAAAAAAAACTACAAAATTAAATGAAATGAACTTTTTTTTCTTTACAAAATATTGCATTAAGTTTTCTTTTCCTTTGCTGTCAATGTGGTGGCATAGAAAAAATTAGAAATTTTTAATTAAAATTATTTGCAGAAAAAAAATAAACTGCAAATACTATATTTTAATACTCGTTGCTATTGCAGTTACAAATTAATGTAACTAAGACATTTTATATAATTTTTGCTTATTTAAATGCAAAAAAAAAGAATTTTTTAATAAAAAAAAAATTTTTATTTTAATTAAAACTCAAGCTTCTAATTTCACTAATAACATTATTAAGTCTGGACAAATATGTATGTATGTATAATGTAGCAAGCAACTTTGGTTATTAAAAGTATTTGGGAGAAAAATTAATAAAAAGAAGTTAATACCCAAAAAACATTTGTATGACAAACTTCTGAACTTCATTTATGGTTTTGTATGCAAAAACTTTTCTTAGTAAATTACGGCTGCATGTGTTTGTGTGCATGAATACATATGTGTGTAAAATAATAGAAATGAAAAAGTAAAAAAAGGCGAAAGTAATATGCAACATATTAAATACCATAAAAGAAATTCAGGATCACAAATGGCAAATATGTTGCTAATTTTTAGCACTACATATTAAAAATGTTTCAAGCAAATCCAATAATTTTACAAAAAAGAGTCCGCCATACTGAATCCGCCATTTTGAATATTCAAAAACTAATACCAGATTCGTAATCAGCGTCCCCGCAAACGAGTTCCAAGCCACAAAAGCATTAAGGCGCATTAAAATCAACTTGTTAACTTCAAATTCGGTTTTCTCAAAAATTTTTTTTCTGAGCATAGATCCCTTTTAACTTTTCGTGTCATAGATATTGCTAGCTATTCAGAGCAATATCCTTAGATATTGTAACTATCAGCACTATAGAGTTCCAAGACTTTATAAATTGCTTTTAATTTCATCTCCACTTTATTATTTGAGTTTCAACTCTATTTCCAAAAACTCTGCTGCAACAAATACTAAAACTTGTAACATGTTGCATTTGCAAGAAACTTCTCTATGTCACATACGTGGTATTAAACATTGGCAAAAGTACAAAATAAGAATACAACTTAACTTAAGAAACTTTATTAATAAAACTTTTCATAATAAAATTAAAGCACAGAAATAATGTTGGCTTAAAAAATGTTTAAAAATAGTTATGAAAAGTTTGTTTGCTAGGAAAATTAGCTGAAATATTTTAGTAAATTTTAGTTTAATTAAAAAAACATTGCAATTGTTTAACTTTTAAATTATTAAGGCTGTGATACACTATTCTACACAATCGCACGATTTGCTAAAAAATACAACCCTGGCATGATGAAGCCTATGAAAATTTTCAAAACACAATAACAATTCTTCTGATCAGGGTTATATAATATTCTTTAGTAAATCGTGTGATAGTGTAGGATAGTGTGATTGTGTAGTATAGTGAGTCATGGCCTTTAAAAATGGCTTTACAAGACAAGCAAATTATCATACGATTGGGAATTTTATACCTGAAAATTTTCAGCAAAGAAGCTTTCATTTAATAAACAAAATATTAAAGAAGGCTCATCAATTTAATTATCGCACACAGAAAAACTTCATATTAAAATCCACGAAAACGAGGCTAGTGATTTATAGTGATGATTTTGCTTTCATATTAATTCAACATAATTTATAGTAATTTTCAAAGAAAATTTTTCCTTTTGAAAAAACTTTATTTCATGTTGACTTATCATTCCCGTGCCATTTAATCAAAATAAAAAATCACATTACATCAACGTTGTTTCAAGTTGAATCAACGTGAATTTAATGCTGAAATAACATGAAGAACCATGAATGTTGAATCAAAGTTATTTCAGGTTGAAACAACTAGAATTTCATTTAATTTAGTCATTTTGCTGTATGAGTGTGTATTGGCACTGGCATCAGGAAAATTGTGTGTTGCAATGATAGTTGGCTTCTCTGGTCAGGATTTGAGCTCGAACCCATTTCGTGGTAGTCAACGCAATATGCACTAAATAAATTCCCAGCATGAGTTAAATTTTAATTCAATATAATTTAATTGATTCTTTAACACGAAATTTATTTGAAATTAAAGTTCAGGTTGAAAAAATTACAATCTTCAAAAATACTTTGGCTTAAGTGCAGGATTCGAATCTGCGACCCTCTGACTACAAGACTAGTGTACTGCCTACTAGCCAGTAGCATGAATTATTCGCTGGTAATGCGAACTTTATCGCCTATTTACACAAAACGAACTTCATAACAAACAACAATAAAATAAGAACAAATCATACAACTGAGAACCAGGGCTGTCAGCGATTTCTTGCCAAACTGGGCGACTTTGCAACTTGTTTGGGGTCTAAATTTTTGATTTGGCGACATGGCGATATTTCGTTCGATAAATGAATTTGTTGGCGATTTCTACAACATTTTTTTTTTAAACAAAATTGACTTTAAGAATTTTTGAAATTCAAGGAAATTAATTTGTTGTAGGATTAGTTTGAAATTTTATTTTTTTGATTTTTTTATATTAATTGAATCAAATTAATTTGTTTAGAATTTGAATGAGACAAATTTACAAGAAATAATTTTTGGCGATTTTATTTCTACTTTAGGCAATTTTCTGTTAATTTTTTATACGATTATTTTATAAAAATTTACCCTTATTATGAATTGCATTCGATTTTCGATCTTCGCTGGCTATTGAACATCGAAAATCGAATGTTCAATTGATATTATGAGCAACGAAACTTTCGTTGAGCAACGAATTTTCTATCGAAAAGAATTTAGCTTTCGATGAAGTATTTTAGTATAAAAATTATTATAAAACATTTATTTTTATTTTTAGATTAAGTTGTCGCAAGTTTTAAAAATCACTTTGCGTAATATTCACAATAAGGACACTCTTTGTCGAATTCTCGTCATAATACCAAATAAAAATTCGTTAGATCAGTACTTTCGACTACAGTCGAAGATCGAAAGTTGCTCATAATAATGGCCGTGAAATGATTCGCGAAAAAAAAGGTTTTGGTTCTACTGTGAGCTGGTTCGCAGAAAGGTATAGTAAATCGGAAAACCAAGCACTCGAAGCGCCCTATAGAAAGTGTGGCAATCACCAAAAATCCACACCCAAATAAAACTCCTACTTTTCTCTTCGAATCTGCCTTTCGTTTTATTATATGGATGCGTGTTATGGAACACATCAGCCACAGACGTACAGACGCTGTTAGTACTTGAAAATATTTGGTCTAACTTTAACTGGAAATATCTCAAAGCTGCTCTCGTTTGACAAGACAGTGTTAAAATTTTATTAAAGCTTCAATGCCGATGATTTTGTATGCAATTTAAACATTGACATTTAAAATTCCCTTAATACAGCTTTTATTTCTTTAACCAAACTCTAACTTAAATTGCTTTAACTTCTGGCGCTCTACATATTTTTATTTTTATTTTTGGAGTTACAAAACTAGTCAACAAATTTTCAACTTTATATTGTAAAGTTGATGTGCAAATGTATACTTTGTATTTCGTTTCCAAACGTCGTGAAATTGACTCTGATATGCCAAGTCAGTTCTCATTTCCGTAATTTAGCCTCAACAACTAAACTTGCGCTTATGTGCAGTAAATGATGGCGATGGTGACTAAGACTGCTGCTGCCGCCGCTTATAAAAAAGCCTGATGCCGTATTGCAAAAATAGCTGTGACTACAATTTAGCCATATGTAATTAGCACCTTTTGCAATTTTGGTATCAAGCTTCTCTTCTGTTCTTTTTTTCTTTTAGTTCTTGTGTTTTTTTTAAAACGTCAAGCGGCCATACTGCAAGTTAAGCAGACCAAGACCAAATTATAGCTCGCATACAACAAGTAAGTACCAGCAGTAATTTTGCCTTAAATGCGTGGTGTTAAATGGCAGATCTATTTAAGTATATTTCAAGTTATAGAAATGGGGGAATGAGCATTTTTTTATTGTGTTTGTATATTGCCTTGATTTGGCCATTCGTTTCGCCTTGATGAAGTCTGTAATTGCCTGTTAGTCAGTTTGACATGAAAGGTGTATAGTTAAAAGCCTTGACATCTATGATCAGTGGTCACAATGAGCAAAAAAAATAAATAAAATAAAATAAAATCAAAGAATTTTTATATGCAATGCAATAATTTTCCAAAGAATGTCATAACACACCAAAGACAGCAAAGGTATGTATTCTAAAACAATAATCTTTGCAAAATAATCTTAATATGCTGTTATAACATGCAACGAAGTCTTACTTATGGAATAACATTATAAATACCTAAACAACATATAAAGAAGTATTTAAGTACTTTAGCATATATTTGGAGTTTCAGTCTTTTCTTTTTACATAGAAAACAATTTCCCACCATCAATCATTTTAAACGCCCTTTAAATTACACTCAGTTATGAAAGTGTAATCTTTGATTAACCTTAAGCTCTTTAAGACTTATTTTTTTATTATTAGATACTCAACTTAACGAGGCATAAGTTAAAGAATCACATTTATATTTATTATTATTTTTTTCAAGTGTTAAAAATACTTTGCATATTTAAAGCGATGTTATTTGCTATTTCTATATTAGGCTTTAAAGAGCATATGTTTTTCGTTTTGTAAAAAATCTAATAAAAAAATATTTACATTAAATGATTTGTTCATAGTAAATTACACTTTAATAAAAACAATTTTTTTATTACATATTTGTGGGGGGGGGGGGGGGCAGTGTGCTTTTAATTTTCCAGACATACGCCATATGGTGTTTGATTATTCCAAATGAATGGACTTTAATATAATTTTTTTAATGTAATTTTTTTTTTAATGAAAATATGCTTCAGTGTTAATTTATAAGCATGTGATTTCTGTTTATACCAAAAGTATTTCTATCAAATACACCCCCAGATGTATGCAATACAAGCAAATAATATATGCGTTATTGTATAAAATTTTTTAATGATTTAAAGATTTCTGAAATGAAAAATTTCCAAAATTTATTCAATAAAATGAAATAAATATTAAAAAAAAAAAATTTGAAGCCGCCAATCTTTGAAGCATTTAGTGCACGTTTCTTAAATAAATTTAGTTCTTGACGCCTACTTTTGGCAAATAAAAATCTTTCATAAAACTAGTATTACGAAAAATTGCATCAAATTAATTCCGTCTAACCTTTAAATTTTTTGAATTCACTTTATGTAGTTTAATCACTATGGTCTTTTGTTCTTCATAATTGTTTTATGCATTAAGCCAAACCCAGGGTGTTCCTGTGGCTGAGTGGTAGCGATGCAATCCTCTCAGTTCAGAGGTCGTGGGTTCGATTCCCGCCACAGTCCCTGGGTGTTTTCTACAGACAAGCTAATCGCTTCGCGGGTTGTGTTTGTTAAAAAGAAGCAGCACTAATTCCCACATTATTACGAACTTGTCGAACGCAGATTCTCAAAAATAAATTTATATATCTGTACTATACAGATTATGGGCCAATAGTAAACTTTTCTGCGAACTGCAAAGAGATGATAACAGCTTTTTGCCGAAAGAAAATTTTTTGAAGTGTAAAAAGCTTGGGAGGGATCACAATCTTAATATGACAAACTAGATTATCGCTAGATTCATCAGTAAAAGATTTATTGAATAAATAGCTTCACAAACAGCTTCCTAGCAAAGAGACTGCTCTTAGAGATTTAGGATTCAATATAGATTTCACTAACACCTCACGCTGCTCCTAACAATTGGTGAATTTAAGCGCACATGTTCATACCCAGAAGGCACTATGTACCTTGCAAGGAACACCTCAGTTGCCAGCATTTTGCAGAGGTTCTTGATCTTTATCAGATGCAGATTATTTGTTGAGCAACCCGAGCCCGTAGTACGTATACTAAGCCACTAGTTAGACCTCGCAATTCTACACCGAATGGCTTCCCTTTTGTCGTCGTTCTTAAATTCAGAAAACTCACGATTCTCGATGATGCTGCCTCTTTACAATTGATCAGTCAGTGAAATAAAAAACTTTTCTGTACCTTCTGTTTAATATTTTGCAAAAATCAAATTAGATTTCGCTATTAGGAAAGGAACTTGTCTTGAAAATTATTGCCAAGAAATTGATAACGAATAAACATAAACTACAGTGATGAAATTTTCATTTAATCAGACATTTGTTATGAAGTTCTGCATATTCCTATAAAAAATTCCGCAACAATAACAAAAATAACAGTAAGGATATTAAATACGAGGACTATCGATAATTTTCACTTGTAAATAATTTTAAGCGGGTTCTCAGGTCCGTGGAAAAAGGTTCGATAAATTTTAAGGAAATTCCTGAAATTTGTTCCCTAAGGTAGATTGAAGTTATTTGAAAGGCAGTGACTGTCGCAGTTAAACAGTAAAAATTTCTTTTGCTTGAACGAGCAGTTTATGTTTTCTTTATGAAATGATTCAAAATAAATAATATGGAATTTTAAATGAACTCTGGTTTAATTAAACTTTCGATTATATGACTTTTTTCACGTACCTAGAGAATTCAAATTATCAACAGTGAACTGTATGTGTGGTAGATGTCCATATTGACTTGACAGTCGCTTTAAAAAAAAAACAGATCGACTACATTTTATAGACCCTATTATTTGTATTTATGTGCCAACTTCAGTTAAAACTCGATGGCATACGATAAGCTAGCATTCAGGTTTTACTAATCTGACTAAATTTTAAAAGACATGTATTTTTTGTCACATGCTTTCAAATTTTTTTTTGTATAAGTCTTAGCAATTTAAATTTCTTCAACGAAAAACGTTAATTGAGCCTTTAAGTGTGTTAGCTTAAATTAATTTAAGATAAGCCCGTTAATATGCAATTTTGTTTTTAATATAAATAAATAGCATTAAATATATTATAACTCATTTGACTTTTAGCCTTCAGCTATTTTAAAATTCAACGTTAAAAGCTTTTTATAATGATATCACAACCAATCTTAAAATAACTTATAAAATGAGTGAAATGAGATAAGAATAAAAATTAAGTGCCTACTTTTAGGCAATGGCCTTGATAAAACTTGTTAGAAAGACAACTTACATTAGTTTAAAAATAATATAGAGAAAATTAAAAAAAAATCTTAAGAAGAAATATTTCTGAGAAGAAGTAACCTAATTAAGAAATCATCTCTTGAATTAGGAAGAGCAATAGCTGCAAATGAAAGTTTTTTAAATGAAAACTGCAATATTCTGAAAATGATTTGCCACTTAAATGTAATTAGTTGGCCTTATAAGTGCAGCACAGTTATATTGGGTAATAAAACGTTCACTTATATTATACATACATACATACATATTCAAACGTAGCAAAACTTTAGATTCTGCATTCATTCACTTGTAATTACCAAGATGCTTTCACAAATATTATTGCTGCTGCTCCTATTTCTTCTACACATTTCAGTAAATTATACTAAAATAATATTTTATAAAAAAAAACGGGCGGAAAAACCAAAAATAACAAACAATACACTAATAATATTTACTTTTAACTCGACAGCCACAAAACTGCACAGGATGTTTACGGGTCCATTTGCTTTAAAACTGAACATTTTATGCAAAAGTTTTGCATGCTGACATACGGTGAGACGTCATCATTGAAAGTATCATCAGAGCACGAGTTGTTAGTTAGAGTTGCTTGTTTGTTGTCATTATATAAAACATTGAATGTTGTTGAATTGGAAATTATGGTAGAGAAGTATTTTCTCGTTCTCGTACACAGAATTGTATGAAGAGTAATTAGCATTTAACTTTTTGATGCATCATAAAGTTTTGCTAGAAACAACATAAACAACAACAAGAACAACAAAAATCAACATCCACAGACAGCATTAGAAGTTGTATGACCAAAAAGATACTTGTTTTGTGGCTGGTTGCAGTAAATTCTATTTAATAATTCAATTTTTTTAATGCTTATTTGTATACGAGCATGTGCAGGCAAATTGTAGTTGCTAATGATCTAAATGTGTTTACCATTCTAAATGAAAGGTTTTTTTAACGCTTTGAGGGGTCTTTATATTAGATCATTACGTTAGAAAGTCGTTTGTCCAAGCAGGATATAGTTTTGTTAGAAAACGTTATATGGCACAGTGGGATTTTAATGGGTGTTTCAGCTCTATTTTTTGATCACTCAATTTAAAAAATCGCAGGGTTTTGCAGAGAAATGTTTTTAACACGAGATGTGCATTTATGGTTATATTAATCGTATATTCTATTTGTCAATTTGAAGTAAAGTCCATGCCAGAATGCTAGGCAAAAAATTACTTATATTTTACGCAATAAAGTGGTGCACGTATATATAATTTTCTTGAGAATGCAATTTGACTTTAATTTGTTTGAAAAATATTGCTTTTCTAAATAAATTAAAAAAAGTTATGGGAATAACTCAAACCCTTACTAAGTTATGCTCAAGTCTAAAAGCCTCTAAATATTTTTAATTTTTTTAACTCTGAATAATTTATTGAACTCTATTGATGTGTTGCTTAGCAGCAACGAAATGAATGTAGACATGGTACTCATTTTGACTAGCGTTAAATAAAACAAATTTTTTTTATGCAATAGGACCAGCACTCAAGGGATAAGCCCTATTCATCCCATGCACTGTCCTAGAACTAGAAAAATAGGTTATGTAGAGGAGGATAGTCTTAAATTTATTTTTAGTATTTATATTATTTCAAAATTGCACTCTGCTGACGAATTTACACGTTGAGCCATCCTCTTTCCATCTCACTCGCTCTTTCTCCAACCCTTTTCTAATGCAAAACACGTTGCAAATATTTCCTAACTTTTACCTAAGAAAATATGCAATGGGTTAATATTTTCTCATTTATTATAAATTGCTCAATTGTTTTAGTTTAAATACCAACCACTTATTTATATGCATTTTATTATTACGGCAAGTATGGAAATTCTCATGATGATGAAAAGAAAAAGAACAAAAATTATAGAGAGAATTTTTGATTTTATATTTGATTATGCCATCAAATTAGCATTATAGTCATAACATTGTTTATGTGATACAATATGTTAATGTCTGCTCCCGTCTGCATGGAGCAGTATGTTTTCTCAATGGTTAACATTTATGGCAAATTAAATGTTAATTATGCTGTGCTTTTTGTGCTTAATAATTTGATGAATAAATTTTATTTAAAATAACACACACTTTTTGCAAAAGCAATTTTATGAAGTTGATAAATACTCGTACAAATGATTTGTTTATTTTTCTTTTAGTCTACGAAGCATTATGTGAAAGCAAATGAGAGAAATTATTTAATGAGATGCTTTATTAGTGATGATGTTCTAAAAAGAACTTTAATGATTTTTTATTCTGTACAACATTTAGTAAGGAATATACAAATATACACACAACATAATTTTTTTCTGATAACAGTGATAAATACACAAAATGAAGTCAGTTCAATAATTAATAAAATAAGATGACTACATTAACTTAAATTCATGTTGTTTCCACTTGAAATAACTTTAGTTCAACATGGCTCTTCATGTTATTGATACTGAATAAAATGAAATAAGCGATACGAAGTTTACTCTGATCAAATCACAAATATAGAAAGAAATGAAATTCGAACAATAATAATTAAAATCAACTAGAAATAACTTTAATTCAACATGATTCTTAATTTTGATTCAACAGTACTGGCATGTTGAATTAACATAAAATAAAGTTCTTTCAAAAGAAAGAAAAAAAACAAAATCATTGCCGAAAAATTTTCAAATAACTTTGTTTTCGTAGATTTTAATATTTTATAGCAAAAATGTTTCTTCTTTAATTGATATATTTGCACTATCTTAAATTGGAGGTTTGCAGTAATAAATGCGGTCTTAATTTTTTAGCTCTATCGGATGGTGCCTTCTTATTATAAGCTTTGTTATGTATTTGAAAATTATCCTACAACTCGTGATCCATTTTAAAAATATTTTCGGCTAAAAATGCTCTCGTTTACGCATGTGTGGCACATGGCATACAGATGTAAACCTGGCCTAATAGTGTCGATTATTTTTGTTATGAAAATCACGCCTAATTCCTGTATCATGCAATAAATAGCATAGCTATAACAGAAATTTTTGAAATTTATGTAAGTTGGGCATTTTTTAAATTTACTTCTTCTAAAAAGTCGTACCCGAAAATTGGATTTTCTGAATGAATGAAAGTGGCCACATGATGGAAATAACATTAAAATGACAATGGCAAGAAATTGTAATTAGTTAAAGCCAAGTTCATGGTAATTACAATTTGATTATTAATTTGATTAAAGCTCTCAACTGTGAAAAAAAATCACAGTTTCTTAAGCTCGTCTCAGTTTAAAGCATTTTAAACAACGAATAGCACTTACTTGCAATTTTTTTAAAATAATTTTGATTTCTTTGACATTGTACTTTTGTAATGTCCTTTTGTTGATGCTACAAAAAAATACATACTTAACAAATTTATAACATTTGTAAAATATTTCATAGAAATGCAGCACAAAAAAAACTAAAGCAATTGCTAGAGAATTTCTGTCATATATTGCGTTTGAAGTACATACTTTCATTTCAAAACTTATGCCCTTAAGTAACATTTTGTTTCTCAAACTTATTTTTTTTTGCATCCAACAACATTTAAACATATTATGACACTCTTAAGACATGTCTTTTTCAAAAAAGAATGTACAAAATTGCTACAAAAAACAAGTACTTTTTAGCTTAAAAAAACAATGAAATACAACAGAGAAAAACTTTATTGTTTACGCTTGGGATCATCGGTATCAGTATTTTTTTTTTTTTTTTAATTCTCTCCATTTTACAACTTTATGTTTGTTATAAAAATATCTTTATGGCAGAAATGCTTTTTAACATCGCTGCTATTGCTACTTGTCTATATGACAAATATCTTTATAAACATTTAAACAGCAATAGAACATAACAATGGGTGAAATATATTTAACAAAAAAATTAGAAAAACACTGCAAATATTTAAACAGTAACAATAGACTGTTTAAGTCGTCACACATAAACTCCAACTCCTGGTTCAAGATGGTTGCAAGCATAAGTGTAAGTGTGTGTGTGTGTGTGTGTCAAGAGTGTCCTTTTGTATTGTTTAACAAACACATACTCTCTCAAGTATGTTTAACCACACTGACCATACAGCATTTTAAACTGTCAGTTTTTATATTATATCTACAAAAGCATTTTTTATCTATGTTCATCTCTGTGTTGTTTTGTTGTTGCTTTTTTTGCTGAGAAATATTTTTTCTTTGACCATTTCACAGCAAAAAATTTGAAATATTCTTTAACAGCATAAAAAGTTTAAATTGTTTATAAACACTGTGATATAAAACAAATATCTAGACTTATATTATTTTTTTTTTCTATAAGCAAAACACAACTCAAGTTTAATGTTTAAACATAAATTGTGTTAATAGGGGTATTCAATTTTTTTATATGGATGGGATTAGAAAAAATTTTTGGGCTTCCTGTACCTTTTGATTGCGAATAAGATGGAAAAATAAATATGTTTCAAGCTTTAATAATTTTTGTAAATATTCAATAATTTTGTTATCATAAATATAGAGGAAAATCCTGTCATATACTTTATCTTAGCGACAAACAACAAATCGCCAAAAAATTCTAGTAATCACACAACATTTAAGTCTACTGTCTATTAAAGTAAGAAAAATTAGAAAAGAAGCAAAAAAATAATATTTTTTTATTCCAAGCCATGTGCACAATGTACAAACTTTTTTAAAAGAGCTTTTGTGCTTTTACACCAACGAGAGCACAACAGCCAATCAGATCTCGGCGACAACAATATTTGCTCTTTCTTTGCAAAGAAAGAAGAAAAACTTAAAAGCTTTCAAAGCTGTTTACCTCAAATCCAATTGTCAGAGTATGTGTGTTTGCATGTAGTTGGCTTATAGTTATGGAAGGTAATTTAAAAATAAATATAAATTAGCTAATTAGACTGAACAGTAATATATCGGCCCATAACCGCAAAAAAAGCTTAGGCGACATTTTTATTTTGATTTTTTTTTTTGACGTAAATCAATTATTTACGATCTCAGCTACACAATTTGCCTCAAAAAATGAAATTCGAATATAATGTCGCTTAAGCTTTTTTGGCTGTTATGGCTCGATATATTAATATCTTGCTCGGAACCGGTTTCTTATATTTGGTACGGATTTTCAAAACGCTAAACCAATTTTGAAAATTCGTTCACCGATCGCCTATTTTATTTATCCGGTTCGGACCGGTTTCTTATATTTCGTACGGATTTTCAACCGCTAAATCGTTTTTGAAAATTCTTTAACCAATGGAAAGCTACATTACCAGCGGCAAACATGGCCCATTTTTTTATCCTGTTCGGAACGGGATTTTCCCCCCAAAAAACACAATTTTAGGGCATTTCTCGTATTGGGTTTGATTGTTCTTATTCGGTTTTTTTAATTTAAGTATAGTTAAAAAAAAAATCAGATCAACGCGAGCGGAGTCGCGGGTAAAATTTAGTACATAATATTTAAAGACTGAGAACTTTCAATGTCATTATTAGAATTTTCCTCACAATATTGAAACGAACTACTGCGTATCTCAAATTTTTATTTATTTTATTTTATTTATTTTAAATTTTAATTTCAAATATCCTGCCAACCTTTCCTTTCGTTTTAATCAACCTTTTTTTTTGCAAAAAAGGTCAGATTTGACTTTTCAAGTTGATGGCAGAATTTTCTTTGGTTTAATATTTTATAAAATTTAATTTTATATTTCCGCTACGTAATGTAGACTTCCGTTTGATTCGAAAATTTGTTAGCAGCAGCAATAAAAGCAACGAAAAAAAACTAAAAACATTGACTGTAATGTGGCACATTTAAATTAAATATTTTCCAATGAAATAACTCTAAGCACGTTTAAAATACAAAAGCTAGCGCAATGTAAGGGGCCAGATAGCCAGAGAGAAGGACGGACAGTTGAATAAAAGTAAAACGCTTATAATCTTTAAATATTTATGAAGTATTCGCAATCTATAGCAGCGCAAATCATTCAACTGTTAAGAGTTCTTTTGAGATGAACTTAATGCGGGGCGTAATTACTTGACTTGAATTTATTTTTTTTTTATAAAATTCCTTATAAATTCATGTTGAAGTAATAAATAAGCAATTAGATTTGTAATTTATATAATGAATTCCAAAATAGGTAATAATATCAGAAAAATCATAAAAAGCTAATGTTTAGAAGAAACATTCTAAGGTCAAATATTTAAGTTCAAGGGATTTTCTTTTCGAGACTTAAAATCAGCTTTAGTTTTCGGTAAAATCAAAAATTTAAAATAGAAACAAATGAAATTGAATCAATTCATCATCCACACATTTTCTCTATATTTTTTAATTAATAACAATAAAATGAAACCTCAATGACTTTTGTTTTAGGGAAAATTTGTTTAACTAATGAATTTGTTTTGCCTATTAAATCTCTACATAAAATATATACTTCCTTTACTGCCATTTAAATAAATTTCTGTGAAATTTGAACAAAAAAAACTCTCTTGCAACCAATTGTGATAGAAATAAAATAATAGTTGAAATTATAATTGCAAATTATTGCTATTTTGCAATGTGAAAGCTGCTCGTTGTTTTTTACTTCTTGGCTGGCTCATTATGCAAACAGCTGTGGTCTCACGCATCACTTTTTTTCTCTCTCGCAATCTGCCATTTTGCTACTGGCCACGAACTGAATGCAACCAGGGCTTAAATAAAAGAGGTGCTATTATTTATAGAAACAAAATGCCTTATTAAGATAAACAAACAACCAGGTGAATTGACAAAAAAAAATAAAAATAAAAAAACACCAGCAGTCACAACAAAAAACATATTAGAATCAATTTACCATATAAAGCTTAACGTACAGAATAGATATAAGAAAAATAAATAAAAAATCAACTGAAAGAGCGACGGAGGCAAAACAAACAATAAAAATGCCCATGGAAGACAATTTCAAACCATCTACGAAACCAACTAGTTAGTAGAAAGTTGTTAGTAAAACACCTTAACAAAAAAATATTTAAAAACGTTTGTAAATATATTCTTCTCTTGAACCAACAAATTAAGGCATTTAAAAAGCTAAAAGCAAAATGTAAAGAAATGCTAAGAAAAATAAGAAATAATTGCATGGAACTGAGAATGACATGAACAAAGTAAAATAGTAAATCCACTCTGTGACTTGCCATGCCTTAAGTTGTTTCTATTGTTAGGCGCAATAGATTTGCAATAAAAAAAATCTAAAATTAACAAGAAAAATTGAGGTAATTTCAAATACTTAATCAAATGCAAATGAAAATTTAAGCCTCTGTACTTCCCTTAGTCTTTTTCTTACAATTATTTTTATAAATATGAAATGAATTCATAATTTTTTTAACTTATTATGTCTGCTGATAACTGGAGTTAAAGTCAATGGATATTTAAAACAGTAAATGGTAAAAATAGTGGGCATTATTTGCGAAATAGCAAAGAAGTCCTTTGCATATTTTTAAAGACAATTCAAAAATGCTTTCTCTAATTAGTGGGCTGGGTATGAAATCTCTAGCTTACAAAAACGCTTTAAACAAAAATATAGAATTATATAAAAAATAAAACTTAAAAATAAAAAAAGCAGTTAGAAATCAAATTTAAAGAGATGATGGGAAGAGACATAATGGAATAGCGTTGGCTGAAGTATACCAAACCGAAGGTCCTGGATTCGAGCCCGGGGCAGTCATTAAATAATGACATCACGCATTTCTCTGATGTTCAAATTCTATTTCTTTTTACTTTTTGCGTAATAATTGCATTTTTTTCTACCTAAGAGAGAATTTTTGTCGCGTGCGACAGAAAGCCATGAAACTTGTATTTCAGAACAATGTGACTGGATTTTTCTTAAAATTTTACCTAATGTAATGCTGACGGCCTACACAAATATGCATATAAAGAAAGGGAAAAAACTTTCGATTTCTTTGTAAAAGAAACATGCTATTTGTCTGGTGTCGCACGCGACAAAAAGGTGACACTCCTTTAGAAATGCCTATATCCTTGCATAATTTTTCCTAAATCCACAAATGAGATCTATTCAGATTGTGTGTGCCAGTGTTGCATTTAATTTTTATTTTTTCAATTAATTAACCTTAAGCCCAATTTACAGCAGTTCTTTTGTTTTATCGTAAAACAAATTTTC
This sequence comes from Nowickia ferox, assembly GCA_936439885.1. Classification (NCBI taxonomy): domain Eukaryota; kingdom Metazoa; phylum Arthropoda; class Insecta; order Diptera; family Tachinidae; genus Nowickia; species Nowickia ferox. The sequence continues at coordinate 6,864,264 of OW387027.1, read as the reverse complement.
CTTCCTACTCCTGGTATTAATGCAACAAATGTTTTCTTAATATTTCAACATCAGTTCACTCATAGCATATTGACTTTTTTTTTCTAAATCGTGTTAACAGACATTTAGACTTTTTATATATTTACTTATAAACAAATTTTACATCCAGCACAACATAAAAAATAAAATCAACTGTCTTATGTGTATGCAGCATATGTACGAGTATGTTGCAAAAATGTTATTGTAACAAAAAAGAAAAATATAATAAAGTATGTCATTAAATGTATGTGGTGTTTTAAAGGAAGAGAATTATTGACAAGACAATACCTTTTAGCGGAAAGATAATTAATCTTGACATTATCTAAACAAGCATAAACAAAACAACAGCCAACCGCAACCGAGATTAAATGACTAGATGATGTGGCGCAAAATAAACAAAAATAAAAAATATAAACATACATTCTCACAAAAATTTTAAATATAAGAAGTACAGTTTACTGCGATTAAAACCCTTACCAGATACAAAAAATTATCCCCTGCTAAAAAAATATTTTTCCTATTCTATTGAAATTAGTGCGCTCAAAGCCAACTGTGTTAATTACATGAATATTCGCAGGCATTTTCAATAATCATAATTTAAAGCCTTGTTTATTTCTCAAGATAAAATTTGATGTTTTGTTGTGTTGTTTTTGTTACTTTTTAAAAACGTTATAATTTTAGGGTTAAATTTTTGCCATTAAATAAAAAGCCACCAGTCTACAATTCTAATCAAACCGAAACAATCTGTTTATGCAACACTGACATTAGAGAGCTTTTAAAATACACAATGTTAGATTATTCACTGCTGGAATACCACGATGTTAACTTTGTTGGTTTTTACACAAAATTGCTCTCTTAGTTGACGCATCGCGTTCTTATACTTAACGTAAAGATTCTAGAAGTAAATTAGCAACATCCAAAAAGTCTCAGTAAATTTAACAACAAAAAGTTCGTCTAAAAATTCCTTCTATTGGGTTTTGTGTGTATTTACGTTGAAAATAGAGCACCATTGTAGAAGTATAACAGTTGTTGTTGTTTTTGTCTGGCATCTGCCCTGGCTCATGTGTTTGTGTAATTGTATACTTCTAAGCAAGCAGAAGGTGTAACATTGAAGTTGTTGTTTTGCTTTGAATGTTTGTCTCAACATCGTCTTGTAGGTTTGTACGCTTAGCAAATATATTGATCATTCTGATAGTTGAAAAATATTTTTTATAGAAAAATTATCTGCTGTAGCTTGATTTATGGGCTATGAGAACATTACTAAGGTTGCCAAAAATTAGAGATGATAATTTCTCACAGCTGTTACAGAAATCGGATTCTACTCAAAAATAATCTCATTTATCGTAGTTGGCGTATTTCGTCTTCAACTAACACTTTTAGGGTGCCGTGCACTAAAGGTGAAGGGAATCCTATTGTCTTCGCTACGATGTCCGCCTGTACTTGAAATTTTCAAAAACGCTAAAGCTTAAAAATTCCAAAATTAAAAAAAAAATGCCGGAACGAAAAATCACTAAAATTAAAAAAACGCTTAAATGAAAACTATAAACAAAAATAAAATATGTAAATTGGTAAAATGCAAAAAAAATCACCAAAAGTAAAAAAGGTTACCAAAAACTAAAAAAATCGCCAAAACCGAAAAAAATCGCCAAAACGAAAAAAGCGCCAAAAATAAAAAAGTCGCTGAAACTAAAAATAAGTGTTGTAAAAGCAAAAAAAAAAAATTGCCGAAAACCGGAAAAAATCGCCTAAACTAAAAAACCTCAATAGCAAAAAAAAAAAAAAAAATCGCCAAAAATTTAAGAAATGGCAAAAAACCGAAAAAAACGTCAAAAAGAAATAAGAACAGGAAACAAAGTCATACTTAACTGAAGTTATTGTTAAATTAAAGATCACTGCAACATTTTTTCTTTAATCTACCGCCAAAATGTCAGTAGAAGTCGAAATACGCCAACTAAGATAAGCCGGCCCAATTTTTGTTAGAAATCTGACTACGCTCGAAGGTGATACTCACGTAATTTTAGTAGTCTTTTTACTAATATGATATTGCCTTTGTCCACTAAGAAAATAAAGTGTCAGATAACAATGTGTAATATATGTGCTCTTCGTTTTTTCTCTTCAATTAAATTTTTTCATGAAAACGTTAAAGTTTTAAGTCTTCATTTTCCATCCAATTTCTGCTCCTCATGTAACTTTAATTTCCTTAAGGTATTTTTAAATTCTGTTCGAACAATATAATCATTTCTCATATTCAATTTCATTTAAATTGCATGCCAAAAAGCTGAAGTTAACAACAATCTCTGGCCTAGTAGATAGACTTGGGTGCTTATGAAGTGCGTAAAAGCACATTTCCCCCACTTCCACATTTTCTTCTCTTCTTTAAAAAATCACACTAATTAATAAAAATATTTCATTCTATAAGAGTTGAAAATACTGAAACTATTCCTGCCGTAATTTGCGGCTTTCAAGATTGTTCGAAATGTTCATACAAACACAATTAAATTTTTTTGAAAATTTCTTCGATATCAAAACCTGTAATTTGCCCTCTGATTATTTTTGTTTCTTCTTTCTTTCAAAGGTTTCTTTTTTCTTTTGGCCTACCTGAGCTTTTTATTTATTTTTTCCCTTTATATCTTATTGCTTTCTTCTTGGATACTCCAATTGTTGCTTTTATGTCTTAGCCATACTTTATGTTAATTCTTACCTTTTGCATCTTTCATTGCATTTGATGATCTTTTTCAGCCTCTGCACTTGCTCAAAACCCATTTTCTTCTTTGACATGAACATTTAACGAAAAACACCTGATCAAGTAGTACACATATATTGTAACTTCCTCATACTCCCCTTCCTAACAGCACAACACCATTAATCCACTTGTCATTTAATATGACCAAATAGTCAAAATTCATGAGTTTTTAAATCACATTGTCCACTTAAATTTTATAGAAATTGTTGAGTAATAAAACCATTTATAGCAAACTCAAGCACAAATACTTTTTCATGTCGTTTTCCATTTCTAAGCACGTCGCTGACGCTCATCAGCTTCATAATTTCTTAGAGTTTTTCCAAAAAGGATTCTGCTCTACACTTTTTTTGTTTGTTTTTGCTATGGCTTTGCGTCAAGTGGTCATAAATATTAGTGCAGCCATATAAAAAGGCCTGCTCATCTGCTGAGTCAATGAGAATATGAATCGAAATGCGTTTGTTCTTGAAAAATGTATCTTGTTTTTTTTTTCATTTAGTTCGTTGGCGAATATTCACTTGTAGAGGCAGCAAAAACAAAAGAGTTATTGAATGTCGTGGACTATTGTGAATTTTCGATATTTTATGGAATATTATTGGCATAAAGTGTGTATGTACAGCGATGTGTAACAAGCAGATATTGGAAGGAACTAAAATTGTCAAGCAACAAAACAAAAAAAGAAGCACTGGTTGGTTGCATTTCAAAAGTGCACCTTGCATTCATTGTTAAGACCATCAGTTTTTTTTAGTGTTTGCTTATTTTTGGCTTTTACTTTTTTTTAGTTTGGAAAACAGCATCATTCTTTACCATAATGACATGATTTTCAAACTTCTTTTGTTTGCTCCAAAAAAAAAAGAAAAAGAAACAAACACTCCAAACAACAATTGGGCTTATAATGTAGGGAAAAGGTGAAAAAGCGCAGGAGAAGAAGACATCTCCTGTGCTCACATAAAAATTGACTTACACACAGCATGTTGCTTTTGCCAATATGATGGCTGAATGCTGGCTGCTTTACCTTTATTCCTCAGATGACTAGCTTACTGACTTGGCTTGGCTTGGCTTGGATGTCTGTCTGTCTGATGGTCGTTTTTTGTTTTCGTATTATTTTTGTAGCTTCTTTTCTGGCATATTGAGTGCTGATGATGTTTGCCAATATTTAAACAGTAAGTGCTTTAACAGAAACATAACCTTGTACAATTCCTTAACGTTATACTAGCAACAGCTAAATTTTTTTTCTGGTGTATGTTGGTTGCTGCTCTTTTGTTGTTGTAAACTAAAAGTCTTTTTTGCTCACTTTTTTTTGGGATACCACAAGAAATTGTGTGATTTATTTGATGTGTCAAGTAAAGCGTTCAATTAGTGACTTAAATTGTGTTTATATGTAGACAGTACACATGATCCAGCAAACCTTTATAAATGCCTACCAATTAAATTGCATTTAAGTCATCAGGGGTAGAGCTTAAAAATTACCACCCGATCGTTAAATGTAATTCTTTTTTTTTTAAGATAAAACAAAGTATAAAAGGCTTCACTTTATTTACTCAACAATGATATTTAAAGCTTTTAAACACACAATGTTACATTATTCCTTGCTGTGCTCTACACCAGCCTGCTCTCTCAGTTGATGTACAGCTTCGAAACATAAAACTTTCGGAAGCAGCACATTCTAAATACTTTTTTTTTGGCTCACGTCATATGCTCGTGTTATGGCTTCGTTAGTCAAATCGTATCGTCTTTCTTTTGAAGTTGTCGTATCTTTTAAGTCTGTATGTTAGTTAGTAAAAACGTGAGGCTGCCAGCGAAAGTGTCAGCTGTTACTTTGCTTTATACGTGTATGTATGTATGTAAGCCAGAAGTTGACGTTTGCTACGTAAAAATCTCATTTCTGTAGATTTTTACGTAGCAAACGTTGCCAACACATTTTCAATAAGCATCAACATGCTTATTAAATATTACGGGTTTTGTCAGCTGACACGCAACAGCACGATACGATTTCAGTAATTCTACCATTACTCATACAAGTCGTTCATTTAGCTTGCGACTATGGACGTTGACAATGGAACATCATTGTTATTGTTTGTGTCTGGCATCTGTATAGGCTTATGTGTTTGTGTGGTTGTATATTTCTTAATAAGCCGAAGGTATATTATAATATAAACAACAACTATTATGTCATACCTTGGGCTTGTTGGTTACTTGTATGTTTTTGTGCTTGTTTATTATCCTCTTGGGATGACAATATCTGGGTTATTCTTATTGCTGACAAATTTTCTTATGGCAAACATTTTTATTAAGTCAGTTGAGGATATATTTTCTTAACAATATATGTATATGTAGACAATATTATAATAGCCGTGATCTTTGTGGTAACTTTAATCTGCTAAGTCAAATATAGCTCTCATGGCCCCGGAGCTGCAAAGTATGTTCTGTTGCTGTCACATAACACCAAATGTTTGCTGGGCTATCACCTTATTTAGTGTTATAAATATAGGTAAAGTTATATGGTTATTGTTGTAAGCATTTGATGTTTTTTTCCTTCCGTTTTTTATGCTATTGATGCTGCAGTTGCTCGCTATTGCTGTCATTATGCTGGTGCTGGTTTGTTATTGTTTGCGTCTCTCTGCAACATTAACATTAAGCCTTGCTTAAGCTTACACTTGGTCAGGTTGTTTTGCAGAGACCAGCTCATAAGATTCAAACTGATACGTTGTCAAAGCTTAAGGAAAAAATTGCAAGTTAAAAAAATTTATACTAAATGGTGGCCTGGCTGGCCACGTTAAAAATTCTCATCTCAAGTATTCTTTGTTTATTGTTAAAACTAGAAGCAAAATATAAAGAAAATAGAAAAAAAAAATATTAATGCGTTTTTCTACCTCTGTTTTGTAAATTTTAATTTAATATATTATGTTTTTTTTTTTGCTCTAAAATGTTTAAAAAATCAATAAATGTATTCTTTGGCTAAAAGCAAAAAAATAAAGAATAAAATACAGAAAAACGCTGTATGAAATCTATTAAAGCCCATATTGTATGCCATACATGTAATAAGGCTAAAATCACTAGTCAAGAATGTCTAATTACATCTTTATAAAAGTTTTCACAGACGTCACAATACAAATATGGACGAAATAGCAGCAGCAGTAAAATGTATTTTTTTTCTTCTTATCATTTGCTTTAATTTTTTTTATTGTTTGGCATATAAAAAAGGCCAAATGCTGCTTTACAAATAAGGTTTATTTTTATTTATTTATATTTGATAAAGATTTAAAAAGATTCTAAAGATTTTTTTGTGCATTATTGCGAAAAAATCTGATATCATTTTTTATCTGCAGACGAGTCTGTGTAACTATAAAATTGGAATTCATTTAAAATAATTATCTTGTCTACGAACACAATTTATAAGGTAGTGACTGGCTACGTCAAGTCATGGGTGCAGACTTAAAATGGATCCTTGCAGGTGTTATAGAAGATTGCAGAAAAAAAATTATATGAAATTTTTTTGCCAGATTTCTGTCGAAGAAGGTGGTCAGCAAGAGTTTGCTTGTTAATAAAATTATTAAAAAAAATAGTTTCTTATTTTTATAATGAGGTTAAAAGTACAGCACAAGCAAAAGGGCTTTGGCATAAGTATGTGCCAATATATTTTGCTAAATACAAAATACTAGAAAAAGAAATTGTGGCTGGATTTTGTTTATTTTTTTCCCCCTCGCTTATGCAGCAGATAACAAGCTTTTCATTTACCCTGATATAATAAACATAGTTTTTTTTACTAATAATTGTGTCATAAAGGATTCATAAGAATATAGCGCAAGTCAAATAAAACAAGTTAGCAAAAAATTTGCAAAGGGTCAAGCTTCACTAATGGTTTTAGGTCTCTCTTCTTTCTAGCGCTGCCATTATAAAATTAAAAAAATTTGTGTCCCTTAAAATTTGAAGTAATGCTCAAAAATATATCTCATCACGAGTTGTGCAACTCTCGTTTCCTTTACTATACGCAGAAATATTTTAAAACCTTCGCACTATTAATTACAGCCAAACAGCAGGACTTATTGAAATGATTTCTTTAGAATCAAACTTCGGAAGCCTCTTTCTTAACAATTTAAATTTTTTTATCACTTAATCTCACAAAAAAAAATTTCACTCACGCTCACGTCCACTCACGCGTGACAAATTTTGGCTAATATTAATTAATACACTCACCCTTGACGTTATTACATTATTTTAATATTTTTTTTAATTTTTAAAAACTAACTAATTTAACACACAAAACACTTGACAAAGTGATATAAAATTAAAATTGACGAAGAATATATTATATTTAGATAATAAACAAACAAAAAACAATTACTTTTGCCCACGTTTATTCACGATCACTTACGTCTACTCACGTTCACTTACATCCACTCACGTGTGACAACTTTTGACTACTATTAATAAGACACTCACCTTCAACATTATTTTATTTTTTTTTTAATTATCCAAAATTTAATTGTTATTATGAAAAGCTTTACTACAGACAATCGTTATTTTAAATCAAGCACGAAACATTTAATAAAGTTACAGAAAATCAAAATTGTCGAAAAATGTTAAAAGGACTTGTTTTCTTTGTTATTGTTTTTATATCAAAGCAAAAAAAAAATTATTTTTAACTCACGCTCACGCATTCTCACGCGTGACAAATCTTAAACACTCCTTTCCTTTAAAGAAAAATTGATTTTCGATTTCTTCCCCGTACAGTAAGTAAGTAATTCATTTTAGTTACCTAGAAAAATAGGTTTCATTTTAAAAAATGCAAATATTTACAGTTACAGTATTTCAAGTTCCAAAGATAATCATCGTAATAGTAAGGCAATGTGGCGGAAAATGTAAGCAGATATGTTTAATTTGTTATAATTTAGATATATTAGAGCAAAAATAATTGCGAATTTTTAATATAAAATTATAATATAAAGTGGAAATTTCCCATAGTGCATCGTAAAGATAAAAATCTTTGTTCTTTTTCTTAATTTAGTGTATTATAAATTTAATTTCCCAATCAGGTGTACATATGTAAGTACATATTTTACTTAAAAATTTATTAAAGCAGCCACCAAATGCCATTTTTATGCACACAAACAATTAAACATACACACATATAAATAATTTTTTACAAATGAGAAAATTAAGTGTGTATGTGAAAAATTATAAAAATTCTTCGTTTTTTTTTTTATTTTTAATTTCAAAATCATCTGCCACGTTCAAAAATTAAATAAATTATTTAATGGTCATTGGTGAAAAAAGCTAATGATGCCACCATAACTATAACTCATGACAATTTAAGTTCGACGAGCACAAAACGGAAAAAGCACACACACATACACTCACACTCCTGAATAAAAATAAAAGCAACAAATTATATTCAACTTAATTCTTAAACAACACACTTCACTTTTATTTTATATTTTTTTATAAATTTTTTCTCACACATGCAGACAATGCCCCACTGTTGTGCCTCCAATTGGATAGCGAGATGAATCAAATATTAAAGCACAATGCTAAAGAAATATTAAAGTAGAAAACAGAAGAATACAAACCCACAACGAAATGCCAAACATTTTGCACAATTTGTGCCTCATTGGTCTCAATAACAATTCTTCATTTTAAATGAAGCACATGCATTTATGCTGCACATATTTTCTACTTCATACATGAAGATTCATAACCTTCATGGTGCAAAAAGCACAAAAAGGAAACGATATCAAAATGTTGCATGCACCACTAAGAAAATGTATGCATGTATGTATATATATGAATGCCACCAAATAACATCTAAAAGAATACTGATTAAACGTCATATGTTTTAGTGTAGGAAAATTTTATATACATATATATTTATTGAAACCAATTTAGTAAAAGAATGTAGTCATAATATATTTTTTTTCTCTAAGTATAAACAGAACACATTTTTTGATTAAAAAATTTTATTAGTTGCACGTATTGTTAAACGCTTGGTCCATTTGAAAAAACAAATTGAATGAATTGCAACTCCATTGTACAGTTGTAACTTCAATAACATGACCGCTATTAACTGACAAAGTATTAATCTCCCTATTGAAAGTAGCTTTATAATAGCAGAACCGTCAACAACGAATTAGTTATATTATAAATACAATGGTCCCTATTCGTAGTCAGAAATAACATGTAGAAAACTAAAGTCAACTTTTTTTGAGAGTAGACACTAATTCATTCATAGACAACTTAAGTTGTACTTTTGGCAGTAAAGTTAAATTAATAGTTGTGAACACATATACAAAAACATTTTACTAAAAATTTTCCTAAAATATAAAAACATTAATTTTATATAAAAAAAAAATAATCAATTTTCCAACCCTGAAACCATATTTTTGATTTTCTGATTCTTAATACTAATTTATTCCTTTTAAAATGTAGAATATTTTTCATAAAGAAAGAAAAAATTGCTTATTTAGTTACTTTTATATATCAAAAAAAAAAAAATTCAAATTTTTCAGCTCTGGAGCCATATTTTTAATTTTTCTCATATTATTCTTCAAAATATATAATATCGGTTTAAAAATGTGTTTTATCTAGTTACTTTTTTATACCAAAACAGTTTAAAGTTTCCAGCTCTGAAACCGTCTTTTTGATTTTGATGATTTTCAATATCAATCTTTTGGGACCATTTGTGAAGTCTCTAGCTTTTTTTGGAGGCTTCGGTAAACCGACTTCACGTACAAGCAGACGGACAGAAGGACGTCGCTTATTCGACTTCCCTATTGATAAGGACCCATAATATATAAATATACTTTGTGGTGTCGTATATTGATGTAGCGAAAATTACAAACAGTATATATATGCATACCGTATACTATTTTTTGTAAATTTTATAACAAATAAACTGTTTGAGTTATTGAGCAGAGAGATAGTTCTTATTTAAAACGAAAACAATTTATTAATTTACAGCCTGAAAAACGGTCTTAAAGATTCTTTCGTAAACATGACTGACTGCCTTTAGATGGCAATTACGCACGATTAACAAAAGTATTTAATTTTAAAAAAAGAGTCTGTTCTTTTAAAACTCTTTCTCCACTTTAGTTGTGCCCTACTATAAAAAAATATGATACCAATTGAACGAAGAACAAAAAGCAAAAAAAAAAAAATATATATAATTGATGTTTCCGAATGCCACTAAATTATCAATTGCCCATAAATTTGCTCATTACGCGAAGCGTTTTGCTGGCAAAGGAATCGTCTAAAGAGAATGGGTGATTTTTTTTAAGCAAAATCATATGCTTGTTATATAACATACATACTCGCATACTTAAGTAAATAAGTTACTTTTCATATGGCCCAAAGATTTTGTAGAATTTTTTTTCTTCATCATGATTTCTAAGCCATTATCCTTTTATTACTATTTGCTAGAGTTTGTCGTTCGAGTTATGGTTGCAAGCTCAAACATATCGTGCCATAACCGCCAAAAAAGGTTAAGCGACATAATTTTCGAAAAAATTTTTTTTACCAAAATCGATCATTTGCTTTCGTAAATAATCGATTTTCGTCAAAAAATCGAGGTCCAAAAAATGTGTCGGTTAAACTTTTTTGGCGGTTATGGCACGATATGTGTGTGTATGCTTGTGTGTACGAGTATGTCTCTCTGTATGTTTGATGAATTTATAAGTAAGAATTGGTACTCTGGTTTCTTGTGTTATTGGAGTTATTATACTATACCACTCATAAATATTGTATATTTTTAGCGGGCCTTAAAATCATTTGCCACATTATTTAAGTGATATAGTGCATATGCTAAGTGAAGTGATTATTCGTGTATGAATCTTGCTCAATATAACACAATTGTGTTGCAAATCATCTAAAGACAAATATGTAGTTATGGTGCATTCATTGGCTAGAGGCTGGCTAAAGGCATGATAATGACAGTGTTTGTTGGCTAATTTCGGCGGGAGATTGCAGAAAATTTCATTATATATTTTTTTAGTAAATATGTTAATTGAAATTATTGCATCACATTCAAACTAAGCGCGAGCTGGCGGCCTTCTCGCTTAATTTATTTGAAATCCCTTTAATTTAATTTAAAAATGTGTGTTTCTTATAACAAGAAAGCAATTTATTTAGCAATCGTATGCAAATAGAAAATGAGAACATGAAATAAAACCATATTTTACTTTGTAACCATTAATTTCAGCACAAACGGCAAGAAAAAAGGAAAACATCATGAATTGTAATAAATTGCAAAATAAATGCAACATGTGTGAATGATGAATTTAACCAGCAACATTTTGTTGTACTCGTATGCATGCTTTTGTGTACAAATATGTTTTATGGTAATTGTTTTTGTTGTTGTTGTTGTTGCAACTAATATTGCTGTTGCTGGTTGATATTTTGTATAAATAACAACATCTTTTACAAGGTAAAAAGTCAACTTAAATCTAGATTCATTTAAATTGGCATGATATACGAGCAAGAAAACTATGGATAAGTATATGCAGGTAGAATACTACGAGGGTGGGGCGACAAGGGTTGTATATCAAAGGCTCCCAGTCCATCTGTCTGCCCACCAATCTTTCTTTCTACTGTGTCCGTCGTGCAAAAAAAGTTACTCTTTTTGTTTGCCTTTATCGCCTAAAAGACTGAGAAAATTTGAATAAAATGAAATATAGGTTATATTTAAAAAAAAGTGGGGCTGGATGGGGGGGGGGGCTGGATGGGGGGGGCAGAGGCAATATCTTCCCTTAAAATATGTCCAACCGATTTTTATGAAACACAAAACATAGATACATCTGAATATAAAAAAACATACAGCCTGTATTTGTTTTTAAGAACCAGACCCAAGAGAGCGCAAAGGGAAAATTTCTGCCTCTCTGCAACTATACAACCGATTTTGATGAAATTTAAAACATAAACAGATATGCGTCTAAAAAGATACACAGGCTTTATATTTTTAGGCACATACCCAAACAGATTTTTAGTTTTCAGGATTTTGGGGTATTTTGGGGATTTTTTGAATAAGACAGGTTTTGTCCTAAATGATGATTTTAATGTATTAAAGCGTGTTTTTTTTCTTTTTTGAAAAATTGGACATGAATATGATTCAGTAAATAGCATTTTAAATTTGTTTACACAGACTCCCGTGTATATAAATAAATAAATACGAATAAGTACCACTCATTACTTTGTAAGCCATTAAAAGAATATAAGAGTACAAGTCAACCTGCTATAAATCGATATTTACGAACTTTGTTTACAAATCATGCTCCTGCTTTTGAACAATTCTATGATGGGCATTGTCTCATCCATACAAAATTTAATGTTGGTTTGAAAGCCATTATGATGAAACGATTGTTGTCATTAATTGTTTTGAATTACTTGACAATAATAATTGGCCTTAATGTGCATCTGAGAGTGCTGAATTATACTTTTAGACATTTGGAAACAATCAACTCTAAATTTAGTTATGAAATAGAAAAAATCATGCGCTATATATTGGACTTATTTCTAACAAAAAGGATAGAGAGTCCTCTACGCAAAGTAGATAATTTTCGAGAATGACCCTAAAGGGTTTCCGGCGTATCAAATTTTTGAACATATTCTCCTAAATAATAACATAAACAACTCAACTTAGGTTAGGTTACATGAATACAATTGTGTGAATCCTTTTACAAACAGTCAAATGTATTTGTCCAACACGATCTATAAAGAATTTTCCCATTACACCACGTATTTGAAGTTGTTGAGGCAAAATCGAAATGAAAGCCACACAACAGCAAACACTCGGGAAGACAAGCGAGCAGACATATTGCGAAAAGCACAAGCACATACTCTTAGACACACGGGCAGGATGAAGAATAAAAGTATGAATATGTATCCGTATGAAATATTGTGCATACTCGTATTTGTGTGTTTGTGTGAATGTGTACCACAAAATTGCAATTGCAAAGCTTAGAAAAGTAAGAAAACTTGTCAACTTGTAACAAATAGCGAGTTAAAAAAACACAAACCTACAATAGAAACACAAATGAAGAACAACCTGCGAGTATTAAGGAAATAACTTGGGAAGAAACAAGCAAAAGAAGAAACAGCCAGCACAGCAAAGATTGACTAACTAAGCGTGGAAGAGTTAAGAAATATTGTTGTAGCTGTTTTTTGTTGTTGTTTCTTTTATTGCAATATGCAACTTTAAATGTGTCTTTAATCACACACCAAAAAGCCAACAACATGAACAGCAACACATGTTTAACAAAAATCCGTAACATAACGAGTTGGCGGCGTTACACACAATTGCTGACAAAACAACACAACACAGATAGACGCACACACACACACACACACACAGGCAGACAGACAGACGGACCGAGTGAGGCAGACGGACGGACATACCTGTTCTAAAAAAAATCATGCTGTATGTGGTGTTAAGGAATGAGAATGAATATGTATAATATTGTCGTCTGTCTGTCCATTTATATGTCTACTTGAAGTTGATGATGACGACAACATTGGTCTTGTTATTGTTGTTGTTGCTGTTGATTATTGTGACGATGGTGGGTATGGGAATTACGGCAGAATTAATTTCATGCTTTACCTCTACGCGTATCATTTTTAAGTAATTTTTTTTTGTTGCTCTTCCTGACGCTCTTTCCTCTTCCATTCCAGCCCAATCGCTCTTCAGCTAAAAGAGCAGCAAGAACAAAAAAGTTCTATAAACAGCAACAGCAAGCAAACTGGTTGAAAGAAAATTATTTGCAAGCATAGCAGAGATGGATAAGTGATTTATTTCAAATCCAGCCTAGTTTTACAGCAACTTGAAGAGAGAAAAAATTAAATTATGTTGGAACCACTTAACAAACAAAAAATTCAAAACGCCATTTTTATTAATTACACTGTGCAACAGTGAAAAATCCTCACGAAAAATTTTTAAGGTACAAAATGGTTTTAATGAGGTATTTAGGGTGCCTCGACACCTTCAGATTATATTGTTATGTTCACAAAATTTATCCAGCTTTACTGTAGCTACAACTTTCCCAAATATTGTTGGCCAAAAAATAGGAGTCCGTGTAAGTTATTCTAAAAAAAATAAAAAAAAAATTTTTTTCTTAGCTTTTGCAAAGAAAAAGTGCACGAGGAAATAATTTTTTTGGAAAAAGATATTTATAAGAATTATTTGGTAGACTCTAAGCTACATTATTGCCATATATAGTTTTGAGCTACCATCAAGTCTGAATTAGCTGTAGGGCAAAAACTCATGAGACCATTTTTTGAAGGGGCACTGATTTTCGAAATCTTTGGAGGCCCATAAAAGAATTGGTATCCTAAATCAACAAACTGAGTTTAGGGTTTTACTACCGTTTGGTAGTACTATCGAACCTATACAGTCCAGTCCGTGTGTTTTGCCAAAAGCCCTCATTTGTTACAAAGCGTTATGGGAAATGACATCAAAACACCTGTCCCTAGGATAACAATTAGCCGAATTAATCCATTGACGACGAATAAGACTTGTCCTATTTAGATTTTTCACTATGACAGCAACATTTTCCAATGGAAAATAAATGCATTTTTTGCTATTGGTGTTAAAATAAATCTTTTGTTGCTTCAGTTGGGCTTTAAGAAGTCTCGAAGTTAAAATTTGTTTTATATACGAATATATTTTTTTTTGGCAATTTTAGTTTCCTATTTTCCTATTATTCATTCACTTGAATATTTTTCTTTTAATTTTTATTTTAAATTCTTGGTGATCATTTTAGTTTCCTAATATCTCGGTTTTCATTCTTTAATAATTTTTTTTAATAAGAATTTGAAAATGCGATGTTACGTCATTTTGCACTTCAGCTGACCAAATAAAATTCTTAGTGATCTTCTGATAAAAATATTTTAATAAAGTAATTTACTTTTATTAAAAAATAAATAGTTTAAGAAAAAATTTAAGTCCTTGAAAAAGGAATTTTTAGTTTCTCTATAAAAACTTCCAACGTTTCCAACTCTGCAAAATGAAACAGCAAATAATTTGCAACAACACAATTTAGCGCAGCATTGCTGCAAATACAATAAAAATGTCTTCTACATATTTGACGCTTTACACTCGCCAAGTGTAAAAACAGCAAATGCAAAGTGTTGAGTAATTTGTTTAAAAATATTTCTAGACAAGTTTTCATACCAAATAATTTTATTTATTTTTTTACATCTGCTCGTAAATAGTTCAGGACTTAATACGACAAAGAAATGGATTTGGAAAAGTTATCAACAAACAGCACAAGACAAATATGAAGTTTTCATGAACGATGTCGGCAAACTGGCCTAAAATGAGCAGACTGGCTTTAAGAGGTGCAGGGAGAGGGACGCACGAACGTATGAATAGACAAATCGACATTCAAAGTTTGTTGTTTAACGTGCATATGTAGACGACAGTTTGTTTATGCACAAGTGCAAGTATTTTTGTTCATTATTTGATAAAGTGCTTACGTAAGTAAAGAAAACTTGTATACACTTGTCATTGAAATGTTGGAGGTGAGTGAATTGTTAAGTGATAGTGATGGTGGGCAAAAGCAAGCGGCCAATGAAATAGTTTATTTGGCGCTGTAGATGGTAATGGCTAAAAAGTGATGCTAGTAATTTATTTTGGTATGAGTGCCAAAAGAAGACTGCTAAATGCATACAGGCCTCCCTTTTAAAATTTACAACTTGCATAGCATAGCATAGTTTACACATGTACTTGCAAAATATAGTTATAATAGTTTTTCTTGGCTACATTTTGTTTGCAAATCAGGCTTTTGGCAAGTTTTTCCAAAGAGCAAAAAAAAAAAATAAAAAATTTAAAATTTACTAGGGATAAGGAAATGTGTTTGAGAAAGAAGTTTGTAATTAAGTGGGCGACAGGAATATAAATGTATGCTAAATTTGTAGTCAAACATTGATAAACTACAAAGTACTGCAAAAAGAAATCATATTTCTTTTTCTGTCCAGAGAATGCAAAGTCTAGGCTGTGTACTAGTGTGAGATGATTTGAAGACGTGGGTTTAACTAAAGATATTTTTCTACCAGCCGTCTTGGCTTAAGTTTACAGTGAAATAACAGCACTTTTGCAAAACTTAAATTTAAGCAAACTTGTTTCTTGAATTAAAGCAAGGGAAAATATAAGATTTTTTTTTTATAAAAATACTGAAGTATATTAATTTGCATTAAAGTTTCTTATGTCTAACCATGAAGAATTGATGAAGAAAAATAAAATCAAATTCCGAATTGACATTTTTGTAGACTTTTTAGCTTATTATCTTAATGCATGTAATTCTCAATAACCTCTTTAAAATTTTTCTATAAACATGAAAAATTTTTTTGATATTCTAAGGAATTTTTTGGTATACAACTACTGATGAGTTTCTTAAGCAGGAACGAAATGCATACAGACGTTGCTTAAACAACAACAACAACAACCACAAAACAACAACAACAGCAACAACAACAATAACAACCACAAACACAACAACAACAAAAACCATTTATGTTAAACTTCTTTTAAATTAAATGTTGGAGAGTGCAATCAAATTTGAGTTTAGAATTTAAAAGTAATTTTAGTTTAGAAAGATCAAAGTAAAGTGAAATATGAAAAAGAGCAGCAAAAAAATTTAAAGTCATTTTTAAGGAACTACCTTTTCAACGATTCAATAAAAAAAATTTTTTTTTTTTTGATAAACAAAATTGTATGCACGTTTGTTGAAAATATATTTTTTTACAATCGATAAAGTAATTTAATGAATCAAAGAAAAAAGTCGTTGAGTAAAATATTATTTTCAGTGATATGATGGTTATTTTATATGTGGACGAATGTCATGTTTTTCAGCAACTTCTTGTTTATATATAAAGATTAATGCTGGTTTGCATTTTTTGATAAGGAAAATGTATTTGAATCAAATACAAAATTTTGTTGACTTATATATGAGATATATTTTTATTTAATAACCACATAAGTAAGATATAATGTTGTTACTTTGTTTTTTTTTTCTTTTTTAAACCCATGTTTTGTAAAAAAATATTATTTGTTTGTTAATCTTTGCTTACATTTTTCTCTGGCTTGTCTCTCTTAACCACAACTTCGGACTTAAAATGCTGCAAGTCTTCCTGTTACTTTTATCTGACTTCAGCCGCTGATTTTATATCAAAATTATGCTAATATCTCATTTAATTTTTCGGATTAAAATGTCAATGAAAACTATAAGAAAATGTCTATTTAATTACTTTTTTTTTTGTTCTTTAGCTGATAAAATAAGAATTTTGTTTTACTGCTGCTACCAGTTTTTTTTCAGAAAAAAATTAGCAAAGCCTTTGGTCTCTAAGTTGTGTAGCAGCGCTCTAAAGTCCAATTTCCTGCTTCTTATTACTGCAGCTATACATGCACACTTGAATAATTTGGTCTTTGTAAGCCTGGCTTTGAACTAAAAATACTTCTTACCATCTTCGCTTATTGCAGGGCTTTAAGGTGAAGGCAGCAGTTAATGCTTAAACTTGCTGTCTTGTCTTTAAATGCCACGAACGTCCGTTGATTATATTGACTTGGACATGCGTGAGCAGCCTTGGCGTAATTTTGCTTGAAAAAACAAAAACTAAATGTCTTTATGCTGTGAACAGCACACTGGTGCTTATAATGTTTCTTCACATAAATACCTAAATGATGTGTGATCCTTTGCATTCGGTAATTTTTCTAAGCGCTGTCACTTTAGTTTTGTGTTTAAGTTTTCGACAGTTTGCTCTGAGATATTTTTCTTGTAGATTTCTAAAACTATGCGCTTGCCTGGTGTTTAATTAAAATGTCAGAACTGGTTTAATGGCGTTAATGACCGACACTTTTTCGCATACGCCATTTTCTTTTTTATTCTTTCTTTCTTTTCGCTCATTTGTAGTCTTGTCACAGCACCAAGTAAATTTTAATACTTGCGTCCCTTTTCCTATTAAAGTTGCACACACATTTTTAATTTCTTGTTGTTGAAGTTTCTTCAACATTAACGAGCCTTTAGTACTTTCTGTTTTCTATATCTCTAGTTATTTTGTTAAGATCGTTTTGTCAGCCATCCAACCATTTAGACAGTCAGTAATCGTATTGTCATCAGTGAATATCATGAATTCCCTTTGAGATTCTTTTGTGGTTTTATGATCATGTCTGTAATAAAAATCAAGCTTTAATTTGCACATGCTTGCGTCTACTCGATGTTAAGCTACAATTGGACATGTTGTGCAATTCGAGGTTTTATTTTCTTTCCTTTTTCTTATTGTTTTGTTTAAGTCTCATCGTCGCTAATGAAGGTATAAACTGAGAGGGAAATATTTAAAGTATTTCTCGGATGTTTGTATTCATGTATGTATAAGAGTCTACAACTTAATTCACAGTGACAAAAAAGGAAGCGACGACATATTTTTTTATTAAAAATCAAGCTGAATTCAAAATGCTGTGGCTGCGATCCGTTCGAGTTGTTTTTGTTTATTTTTTTTTTTGTCTGGAAATGTTTGAGATGCAAAAGGTAAAACTTTGTTTTTAAAATGGAAAATATTAAGGTTTATGTTTTAATAGAATTGTTCAAATTGAGAGAATATCTTTTTTTTTAAAACTTTATTAATTAATAAAATAATTCATTTAAACTGGGCCAAATTTATAGCATAATTTTTGTTTATAATTAAAAATCTAAAACCTCTTTAACCACTATACAGATATGAATCTGAGGTCTTTCTTTGTTCCAATAAAAGTTTTACCAAATATCTCTGCTTGAATTGAGTTGTTGAATATGAAATTCATAATTATATTTCTCAGAGCACAAAATTAACTTCATTAAACAAGGACATGGCTGGTGATTAACAAAAATTTAATTTTTTGTCAAACTTTTGCTCAAACTGCTTTATAAGCCTTCATTATTTTATTTATAACTAAAACAGCCACCAACTGCAACTTACAAAAGCAACACGTGGCTAATATATTTTAATGCCCCGGATTTAATCGTTAAAGCGCATCTCCTGATTTACGCACTTGACAAGAGAAGATCTTTAAGCATGCACAACTCGCGAATGAGTAAAATTTCATGTAAAGTATGTGTATGTATGTGTGTGTGCTTGTGCGTGCTTTTATAAGCTTTCCCAAGTGACGAAATTGTTTACGTTATGATGAAGTTTACAAAATAAAAAAAAAATATGTTAAAGACTGTATAATATATTAGAGGCTGATAAAAGTTTTTTTTCTTAATTCTCAACTTAAATATTGTGCAGCATTTGGTTGCATGTTACGACCGAAAGGTTTTTTAATTTTATTTCTATGGCTAAAATAGCAAGTGCTGAAGATTCAATGTCAACAGACAACATCATCACTTCTAGGACTTTTGCTGCTGTAAAAGCATTTGCCATCATCGCTGCCTAGTCTTGTGTTTTAATATCTTATGGCTCTTTGTTTTTTTTTTTTTTTTGTTTAGCTACATTGTTTAGCCATGGTTTTCGTAGCGATCATACCGTGTACGTATAAACATTTTGGCATGGGTTTATTATACAAAAATGTCTAAGAATTAACCATATACAATCAGCTTTTTTTTTTCTTTCTTACCTATTCATATTTTGTTTTTTATTTTTTTACTTAATTGTGTGGCCTCGGCTACGTATGGGCTTAACTTTGTGATTTTTAAGCTACACCATTGCCAACATTATAGGCAAAAGTGTTTTTTAAGCTGTACATCATTAAAAAAATTCTTTAGAATTTTTCAACAAAATCTTATTTGTTAATTGTCCTTGTTCTCAACATTAAAATTCGAAAGAAATTTTATTTTGCAATTACATATTTAAAAACCAGCATATTAAAATTTTGAAGTGCTTAAAATATTTGATATTTAATAGGGGTTTATTTTTAAGGTTCCGTACACCAAGTTTGAAAAAAACAAGTAGCTAGTATTTAAAAAAATCAAAAAACCCGACTGCGATTAACTTTGAACCGTTCAATATCCTAAACGGTCCTTCGAAATGTAAAATCATAAGAGAAACATAAAGATGATTTTAAAATACCAAACGAATGATACCCATTTTGATATAGTTGGCAGACTTTTTATTTCTTTTCGTATTTACAAAATGGCGTCTGTTGGCCGCCATATTGAATTTTTACTACTGTCATATCTTTAGTGACAAATGGATTGACGTCAGAATCATTAAAATCGGTCCACGCGTTCGGTTTATATAAGGCCGCAAAGGAACACACATGCATACACACGAATACATATATACATACATACATACACACATGAACTGATAAACACAATACCCTTCTTTGCGTCGCGCAGTCGGGTAAAACAACCCTATTGCTTTCGCTAAGATGTCTGTCTAGCTGTCACAGGCTGCTTTCTTGAGAACCGTGAGAACTGAAATTTTCACAGAATATGTAAAACTTTGGCCGCTACAACAACAAATATATGTATGACAGTTAGAAATTAAAGGGTATTCTAAAGCGAGCAACAAAGTATGTTGAAATCCTTATCTAATATACAGATAATTTTATATAAACTTTTGAAATATTCAAAGTTATTGTGTTTTTATGCAGACTACACCAATTAACACTAAAATTTAAAAAATTCAAATTAAAGGGTATTCTATCACTTAATGTAATTTTGACAACTTGCTGTATCTTGCAAACCGTAAGAGCAAACTCTTGGAATTTTCAAAAACGCTCAAACTAAAAAATCCCAAAATACAAAAAAAAATATTCGAAAAGAAAATTCGTCAAAATGAAAACAGCGCTTAAATGAAAAATAGCAGAACAAATTAAATAAATCGCTAAAATGCAATAAAATCACCAAAAGTAAAAGGGTCGCCAAAAAACTAAAAAATCGTCAAAATGTCGCCAAAACTAAAAAAAGCGCCAAAACTAAAAAAAACGCCAAAACTAAAAAATCGCTAAAACAAAAAAAGCACTTAAATGAAATATATCACCAAAAATAAAATAAATCGCTAAAATACGAAAAATAAAAAAAATCACCAAGAGTGAAAAAGTCACCAAAAAACTTGAAAAAAACGCCAAGACCCGGAAAAACTACAAAAACCAAAAAAAAAGAGCCAAAACTCAAAAGAAATCGCCAAAACTAAAATAAATGAACAAAATGCGACAAAAAGCGCCTAAAGTAAGAAAAAGCGTCGAAATTAAAAAAAATCGTACCGAAGCCTTCATACACCAGTCAAAGTCGCACTTTGCTGAATTTATTGTATTTTGTTTCAGTATTTTATTTTTATTTAACGCATGTCAAAATTAATACAAAGTAAAAAAATTCATTTATTGTAGTTAAGCACATCTAGACGCTTTAAATAAAAATAAAATATTGAAATAAATATTTCATAAATTTTGCTTTTCATTTTCGCTTTTAAGTATAGTCAGTAACAATTAAGATCAAAAGTTAGTAAAAATACAAAATAGGCAACATATATTGAATAAAATATTATTAGTGTTGTTGAAGTCTACTGGTGACTTGGTAAAGAACCAATGAAATGCATATAGGCATGCTTAGCCACCAGCAAATAAATTTTTATTAATTCTATTTGTTGTTTGTGAAAAAGTTTCTTAGTCTAGTGTGTTTATAGTTTTGTAATTCTCAATAGCTTTTTGAGAGTAAAAATGTACTAATGAGTAATTTGAGCAACAACGAAATGCATCTAAATGTGCTTAATCGCAATAAATAAATTTTAAGATTTTTTTTTTATTATTGGAAACAGTGTTGTCCTAGCCATCGTTTCCTTTAAAACTATTTAAATGGAAAAAAAACTCTTTGCCATGTGTGTCTTAAGCCTAAGAGTTTTACTATTCAGTTATACACTTGTTTGTCCAGCCATCCATACTCGTATATCTCTTGGTCTGTCTGTTTGTCTGTCCATTGTTGGTCTATCTCTACTCCTGTCTGCTCGTAATCTTTTGTGCGTTTGTTTCAATGTTGCGGTCAATGCATAAAAACTTTAAAAGTCATTTGTATTTTTTTCTCTTCGTTTTAACTTCTTTTTATTTTTTAAGTTTTTGATAAATAAGCGATAATGTTTTATGATTATGGTAATAATTGCTAAAGTTGGTTAACAGCAAAAAAGACATCATTTTATATCGTTAAAATATGCGATAATACAAATTGGGTGGTTATTAAAATCTTCACCTTGTGAAAGATGATATTTGAGAAGAGGTTTTAGTTTTTTTTACGTTTTCAGTGATCTTCAATATTTTTTTTATGAAAAGTTATGAAAATTTTTATGATGTTTAACGCACTTTAGAGTGAAAAGTTTTTATTTACATAAATAATTACAATTAAAAAGAAAAATAATTAAATAATGGAAACATAATCTTAAGATATTATAAAATTAACAATAATTAACTATAGGAGGAAGAAAATCTATACAAATAATCTTAAGAGTTTGCTAATGATTTAGATAGAAAATTGAGCCAAAATGTATGCAACTTGAAGTCTTATACAGTTGCGTTCAATAACTGAATGAGAATTCCAAGGAGCATTCACAATGTTAATAGAACAATTATGTTGTACCCTACATTAATTGAATTATTACAAACCTCTAAGCCATTGTATGTAACCTTCAGCACTTCCTAAATTTTACTTAGTTAAATTAAATAAATTCATTATTTTTTTTTTCACAAATCATTTTATTATCAAATCCGAAGGCCGAGTTGCTCAGATCCAAGGAGTTTTTAAAACGAATTATAGTCCTTTGAGAACACTTCTTAAAATAACTTAAAATTAAACAGTCGAGCGTCTCTAAAAGGAACTTCTGTAGAAGGAAGATCTCTCTTTTATGCATTGATTTCAAAAGCACAGCTTTTCGTTAGAATTTCAGTGTATTTAGCTCT
The DNA here is from genome assembly GCA_936439885.1 of Nowickia ferox. Lineage (NCBI taxonomy): Eukaryota > Metazoa > Arthropoda > Insecta > Diptera > Tachinidae > Nowickia > Nowickia ferox. The sequence continues at coordinate 6,841,660 of OW387027.1, read as the reverse complement.
CGTTAGTATGGGAATTGTTATTGAATCTAAGTAGAACTCCTTCTAAGTGAAAAACTGATTGTTTTGTTTGAGAAAGTATTTAATTTAATATAATCATATCTAAAACAATAAAAAATATATTTTTTTTAATTCTGTCCTACAGAAAACGGCCGCCTAATTATTTATTCGACTCTATTTCTCTATTTTTTTTGGCGGTATTACTTCATAACTCGGTACATTTTAGACCGATTATAAATTTTTTTGTTTGTCTAAGTGGGTATAGCTTTTTATTGGTCCCATGGAAAAAGAAGTGGGTGGTGACACGCCCAAAATGTTTTGTATCACTTTATTTTATTCTACTTATTTGATTGCTGCGAAACCTATCAAACACCTTTGGTTCTTGTAATTACACAATTTAAAAGTAAAAAAAATGGGCGGGATTACGCCCATTAAAATATATTATAATATTTCACGCGGTTATACTTCACCGATTTGTACGAAACTTACCACACACCTTGAGCTCTCAAATAGGACAATTCTCCATTTAAAAAATGGGAGGAGTCACGCCCATTAAAATGCAATATTTTATTTTGAGTTGTTTTACTTTACCGACTTTTACAAGACTTAACACGCACCCTGAGCTCTGAAAAACACACAATCTTGCATTTAAAAAATAGGCGAAGGCATGCCCCTTAACATTTAGTTTTATATTGCACGTACTTCTTTTTATCGTCTTCTATCAGATTGAAGTCTGTTTTTTTTTTGGCAGAATTAGTGTTTGTTTCCACATATTGCGCAAAAAGGTCCTCCTAGTAGGATGCGTCCAATGAAAATTGTGTCTTGTAGTAAAGCATTTTAAAGTCGCAAACCAACTATTACTTACCGCAGTAATATTTCTATTTATTACTATCAGTATGTATTGTTATTATCGATAGTGTAGAGCAAATTCTTAAAAACTTATTTTTTTTTAAACACCTTTATTAGGCCACTAGAACATTGAACAACCAAGCCCATGCATTCGTTTCTGAACACAATTGATTCACAAGACAAAAAAAAGAACGATAACCTTAAACAGTACAACTAATCTATAACAATTTCATTTCTTTTTATTTTTTTCCCCTGTTCTTGCTTCATTATTTAACAACACAATGCCAAAAATTGCTAACGGTTTTCATTAGCTGTACAAGAGTCAGCAAAAAGAACAAACAAAATTTAAAAAAAAGGAAAAAATAACAAATCTTGGCAAAAACTAAGAAATTTGGAGAAAAAAAATTATAAAATAATAATAAAGCAAATATTAAAAACTAACAAGGCGTTACAATAAATAAACCAACCAACCATATATACATACATATATTTGAAAATTCTTTGTATGAAATCTAAGTAACTTGTTGCCTCCAGCATATTTAAGAGGTCATATATTGTTACGAATCATAAGTTGCAATAAAGCAAAAATAAACAAGAACTTGCATTCATTTCTTTCTCCCTGTGTCTCTCTCTGTCTATCTTAGTAAGAAAGAAAGACAATATAACAAAAAGAATTGGCGCACCTTATCCTGGGAATAATGATTTAAAGCTTATTATTGTTTAAAATATACAAACAAACATATAAACATGCAACATATAAAAGACTAGCATGCCACATACATACATGCATAGATATGCATTGCTGCAATTTTGTGTTGTTGCTGTCTGAACAGCAACAGCAGTATTGCTGCCTGCTGCTTGCTGCAAACATGACTATTGACGTATAACAGTCATTCATACAATTTATTGATTCATTCGCTAGAAATTTCAAAGCAGAGGTGATTGATAAAATAGCAGGGATTAGCAACTTTAGAATTCCATTAATATTTAACATTTATTATTAAAAAAAAAAATTAATACAAATTTAGAATAATTAAAATTTTTTTCTTTTTTTAAATTTTTTTTTCTAAATTTTTGTATCTAATTGCATTTTTTTATAGTCAACATACATAGTGTGGTTGTTTAAAAAAAAATTTATAAATCATTTACAGCCCCTTTTAGAATGAACGATTATTTTATTCTTAACAAAAAGTTAACTAATTCCCAGTTTGTTTAACAGAAACCATTTAACCAACTGTTATTGTTTTCCGTTCAGATTTCCGTCTCTTAACAAAAATATAAGAGAGAAAATATAGAAATGCTGTCTCTATTTGCTTAAATTTTTTTTTTAAATATTTCAAAAATATATAATTTAACAAGCAACGATTTGGCTGTAGACTTTTATATTCTGAATACTTGTCTTAAATCCTCATGACACAGAAACATAAATTCTTCTTACTTTCATTTTTTTTATACAACTAGCTGTTTTCGAAGGCCACTACACCCTCATCATCAGCGTTCTTTGTGGTTGGTCTACTGTGTGTGGTGTCAGTTGATAATTAGTAAAGAACAAACGACAATGGCATGACTAGAAGATGGTGAAAATGAGCTTTCTTTACAAAAAAGCTTTCAGCATATTCCAATACGATGAATCAAAACAATTCCCATATTCCATTTGCAATAAAAGTTGCGTCAACTGACACCACACACAGTGTACCAAACACAAAGAACGCTGATGATGAAGGTGTAGTGGCCTTCAAAAACAACTAGTTGTTCCGTTCTACTACGTGTTTGTCAGAATAACTACAACTTACTTTGGTGTTATGCATTCATTTATAGTTATCACATGTAATTTGGCTTACAAAGCGATACAAACTTTAGCCTGATCAAATCATAAATATTTAAGTTTCTCTTGCCATTAGCATTTGAAAATAAATAAATATAACGCAAAGTACCAAGACGCGTACTGAGTTTGCGCCCGGTAGGTAGATATACTGGGTAGCCAAGAATTAAAGAAGCAGTCGCGCAAATTTTCAGCGATTTTGAGTGGAAAGCCTCGGAGGGTCACCACACCAATTTTCAAATGATTTTTTTCAAAGTTTTTTTTTCAAAGTTTCAAATGATCCATAAAGCGATATGGCCACTAAATAGCGCCATTAAATAACTAATGCAGTGCCAGACTCGGGTACCCTTGGCCCATTGCACTTTTCTATCTAGTTTCCCAGCAAACAATTTTAAAAAGTAATCTGGTTGCGAATTAAACATTTTTGATAGAATGACTTCCCTTTTGTATTAAGAGATTAATGAGATTAAAATGAATGATTTCTGAGAGTTATTTCATTTGTTCTTTAGGAATAAATTATTCCGTCATCCATTAAAACTAAAAGAATCAGTTTTCTCATCAATCGACTTCAGCTTCTTTTTTTAAATTTTATTTAATGGGATTTGCAAATGAGTATATAAATTTGGAAATCAAAAAATTTATATAATCTATGAAAACTTGTTCAGATATTAATGCCAAACTGTTTGCTGGGTTACTATTACTTTGCTCAATTCCAGTTTTATAGATCTAATTCACTCTGCATTAAGATATCATCTTCCAAGTGTTTTCCGATATCCATGACTCCCTTTAAGAGAAATAAACTACTAATTTTAATAAATATTCAGGGTAATGCCTTGCACAAAGAGTAGAAGGCGAGCCCTTAATTCAAATATTTTTTTGTTCAGGTGACATCAGGCGAGATTCTCTATTGTTTGGAGTATTTTTATCAGTTCCTTTCTTAAACAAATATTTTTCATGTAACACTTTAACTCAAGACTGTCCCAACTGGCACCAGAGTGCTAATACATTACTCTCAGTGTTCTCTCAATTGCCAGTCTTGCTTTAACTTATCGTACATGTGTAAGTCACACACGTGGATGAGCAAGGTTTTTTTTGTTAATGCAAGAGTGTATATTATTTTATCATACTTTTCTCCTTATTATTGCGTTTAATAATTTTTTATTTTAATTTTTTAAATCGTATAAATTTTATTATTTTAAATCGCTGTTGTGTATTAAAATAATTTTTTTTATATATATAAAGCACTTTATATTAATTCAAATTATTTATTTATTTTTTATTGGTAAACAGCGTTGTGGCAAAATACAATTATGCCGCAATATAAGGAAGTGTGTCTACTTTAGTATGCGTATTTGTGTCTGTGAGAATGTGCTGCCAGATGAGCGGATTTATTTATTCGAGAGCCGAGAATTTTTTATAGCAAAATTTGGTGAAAAAACTGGTTTGGATATTAGAAATCTTGTTGAGAACATTTTTCTATACATTGTGGATTCGTAACTTTGTTTTGGAAATTTATTTGTTTGTTTTATATTTTAGCGGTTTTTTTCAGTTTTTGACAATGTTTTCGGCTGCTTTGTAGGTTTAGCGATTTTTTTAATTCTAACGACTTTTTTCGTTTTGGCCACCTTTTTCCTGTTTTTTGACGATTTTTTTTAGTTTTTTTGACGATTGTTTTACTTTTGGTGATTTCTGGTATTTTAGCGATTTACTTTGTTTTGGTAAAATTTTTCATTTAAGCTCTCTTTTAATTCTGGCGATTTTTCGTTGCGGTATTTTTTTAATTTTGCGATTTTTTAGTTTTAGCTTTTTTTTTGAATTGGAGGAGATTGCCTTTTACGATTGCCAAGAATACAGCAAGCTGTTGAAATTACATTAACTGATGGAATACCCTTTAATTTTAATATTTTAAATTTCAGTGTTAATTGCTGTAGTCTGCATAAAAATACGCTAATTCTGAAAATTTTCAAGTGTCTGTATATAATTGTCTGTATATTACATTAATTTTTCAACATTTGTCGTTGCTCGCTTCAGAACACACTTTAATTTGTAACTGTCATATATATTTTTAGCCAAAGTTCTACATATGCTGTGAAAATTTCAGGTCCTTAGTTCTAACGGTTCTTGAGAAAACATTCTGTAAATAGACAGAAATCGTAGCGAAAACAATAGGGCTGCTTTTCATCTTTAGTATATGGAACCCTAAAGAGATAAGCAGGAGTTCATTGCACTACAACTTCCTGAAAATCACAAAATATAACAGAGATTTTGCTCAGGGACACTTTTGAATATGAAGATTACAAAGGTGCCATTAACTCGAAATCAGCTTATCTCGACTTTAACACTTTTTTCTTTTTGTCACTGAATAAAATAGAAGAAATATTGTGTTTTTTGATGGCTTATGCTTTTCAAGTCTTTTTATATTTAGTTATTAAGAGCGAGTTGTTCTTATACTTTTAGCTCTTTAAAATTTGGTTTTGTATCCATCTGGCAACTTGCCCCAAATCATGATGCCAAAGTCTTAAAACGATTTCATTCATTTCTTCAGCGCTAATGCAAAGTGCTGTTGTTCGTTCGTATGTTGTGTTAAATGCGATATCATTTTAATAGTTTTGGTTAAATACAAACTTAACGTGCAATACGATACCGGCATCAAGGTAAATTTATTTAATTTTTTTTTTTATTTCTCCTTCGTTTGTTGCTGCAGTTGTAGATGCAGATGCATGACAACAAAAGGACTTCTTTTTCTCCAGTGGATATTTTATGAATATAAACATGCAAAAGGACGGACAAGGAAACTTATATGTATGGCAATCTCAAAAAGTTTTGTTGCGGGCTATCTTTGGGTATGAATGGATTTTTTTTTTTTGCTTATGCACATAGTCATAGTGGCGCTTTTATTTGTCTATATGCTTAAAACAGATCATAAAATAAAGGTAAAAGAATTGCAAAAAAAAAATTATTGTATTTCTGCAGCATAAAAACAGCCACTTTAGCCTTTTTATAAAGGCCGTTCATTTTCTTTATGCAGCACATAAATAAATGAAAATGTTTATACTGTCCTTGCGCTGGTACAAAAAAGCGAAACCATGGACAACGATAACTTCAAATATGAAGACACTTAAGCGCCATGTAGGTAAAATCAAGCGCCAAACCAATCTCATATCTGAAGCATATTTGAGCTTGTATAATGATTTGATTCGTGTATCTGGTGTCTTCTTATTTTTTTTGTAATTTATACCAAACGGAAGTCTTTATAAGTATTTTGACATATTTTTTAAAAAAATTGTGCACCAAATGCAAAATTGCATAAAGAAAAACACACCAGATAATTGAACACAAGTTCAAGGTTTTGAATGGGGGGAGTTTCAAACTCAAGGTTTCTTTTTTAGCAAAACTGTTTTGGGATTTCTTTTTTTAAAGCAAAATATTTATTTATGTGTGTTATACTTAAAATAAATTTGTTCATTCGCCGTTTGTCTATATAAATAAAAAAAATAAAAATAAAAATTTGAGATATCGAGATTATTAATAAGGGAGGGGCGTTGAAATTTTTTAGGGATATCTCTGTTGATATTGTGCAATTTCAGAAGTGCACAAATAGATGTGGTGCCTCTCATAAAGCGTAAATTTTTGTTTGGCTTCAAAAATACCAATACCAGCATACGGAGTTTTACTACTTGTGGTCTGGAAGGAACAAAAGGCTATTACTACTTTAATGTCAAAAGTTGGCGTTGCACTTCCCATGTACAAACAAATATATACTTCAAAATATCGTGGAAGCCAAAACAGTAAAAATTTTGAAATTATTTGAACATTAAAGCAAAAAAGGCTTCACCTCACAAGTAAATTAAATATTAATTTTTTTATGTCCTGGTGTTTGCTACAAATACAAATTTGCAATTCAACTGATTCTGCTAATGATAAAAAATTATAGGAATTGGATAAGAGAATGAGGCTCCTCTCAAATAGAAAAGAAATGTTTAACAGTGCGCTGTAAAGTGCAAAATACTTTCTGCTAATTTTTTTCTAAATTTAAATATATCTCACCATATATTTCATTTCCATGAACAAATTTTAATTTTTTTAAGTTACACTTTTATTCATAAAAATGTACTTTATGCCTTTAATTAATTACGTACTTTTAATATTTATCATGCTCCACTCGTACTGCAGCAAGCATTTGTATCACTCACTCATAAGTCTTTATTATTCTTTTAATAATTCATTTAAGAACTCTAATTAAAACTACTTTAGTCATTTATTTGTAATGAATTTTTTTTTGCTGCGGTAACGTATCTCTGCAAACAATGTGCATTCATAAATTTCATTTAACAACAATCGCTATAAAACTCATTACAAACAAATCAGCTTAAAACAAAAGGCTGTAGTTTTTTCTTTATATTAAAAAAAATATAAATCTGGCACAAAAATTAATTCTTTATATATGTATATTGTATTTTTTTTTTGCGGAAAATTGTATTTAAAAAAAATTATGCATTGTTCATTGTTAAAACAATAAACGTACCACTTGAGTTAAATACTGGAAGAAAAATGAAAAACTTCAAGCATTTTCAGTTTAATACAGTTATTGTTGTTGTTTTTATAAGTAGGTAAGAGTTGTTGGTTTTGTTTTTATATCAACAGCAGGAGATCTGTTCCTTATTAATTAAGAATTATTTTAATTAAGGTAATAAATTTAAAAATAACAGGCAACAAGAAGCAAAACAACGCAGAGACCACAATGAGCAAATTAAAACAAGAATATGCGAACAAGTAAAAGAAGTGTATTAAATCGGAACTATGTTACCAAGTAGAAATTACTTCCTTTAGCAGTGTATAGCTGCATACTCCTCAAGAGCTTGGATTAGTTGTTTCCATTTTTTTGCTACCACTTTTCATCGTAGAATATCAGGAGCCGCGAGGCCCATATCCATAACTTTGGATACGTGAATAAGCGGAATTATCGCTTTTAATTTAACAAAAATCTGCGTCTAACACTCGAGGAGCTGTTACAATATGGCACAGTAGGCATTATTTTTTCAAAAACGCCACGAGCCGAACGACTACTGCGATCGGCGAGCACTTCAAAGCCATGATCGACCTAAGCTGTAGGAATTGAAACTGGAGTGCATTTGGTTTCAAACAGTGCATACAGTTTTTCATTGATTAAAAAAACCATTTAAGGAATATCGTGTGACTATTTCTGTGCTGCCCCATAATTCTCATTGGGTTGATGGAAAAAATTCTATAAGTATTAAAGTCCTGCACACAACCGCGAAGCAAGTCACGGCACTGAACGTGCGGTAATTACAAGAATGTCAGTTAAACTATCGTCCCAGAGCTTTGCCGTTTCTTGTTCTGATATATCGTACTGTTGATATTCATGAGTACTATTAAAATAAATAATTAAATACAATTTTTAACAGTTCTAGAGGGGCAACAGATCGCCCGCCCTCCCACTCCAAGAATGACCTTTCAACGTCTATGACAGTTGGTAGTGTGGATAAATACATGAACTTTTGAATCTTTTGGGTTTTAGCCAGACATCAAAATGTTTAGTTTAAGTATATTCGAAACCCGAAAGAAAAATACATTCGTCTAAAAATTTACTTTGGCAACACTCTTTTCATTGCCCAAAATTAAGCTTTAAAACCAAAAAGAAGTCATTTGCCACAAATATTAAATGTTGCATGCGTTCAATAAAAATACCAAAAAAAATTTTTGTTTTTAAAGCGAAACGAAACGTACGTATGTAAGAATTCTGTTTAAAGAAAAACAAAAAAAAACCAAACTGACCATGTTGCAGACATAACGAAGCAACACTGGCTTTACGTAATTAACAAACCAGCAAATGAGTCAAAATTTATGTTGTTGCTGATTTTGACGCTGATGATATTGCGTAGCGCCCCCTTTGGTGCACGTTGAAATCTTCTGCTCTGACTGCTGGCAACATAATCAACCAGAGAATGCAGAAGGAAAGAGCATCATGTTGTTTAGTGGCAGTAAAGGTTTTCACCACAGCAAAGAGAAACAACAACAACAACAACAATAACATGTTGTTTTTCGTTTTTTTTATTCGTTGCAATTCTTAACAATGTGGGTCATTGTAGATCAATTGTCATTGATAGCTGCGGGTATAACTTATTTTTATTTTTGGTGTTTTCTGCTGGCATTATTTCATGTTTTATTTTCTTTCAAGATGTTGCTGATTTTCTTTTTGCTTTATTTAGCAAAAACAACAACAACAAATAAATCAAGCTGTTTGCTTGTCAAAAGAATTTAATTGGTAGAAAATTGCTAAAAATGTCTTTAAAAAACTAAATAAGAAATAAAAATTTGCTGCAAAAATGTTTTGTATAGGAACAGTGGATATATTTGTGTTATTCTTTTTTTTATAAAAAATAAAATGTTTTCTCACAACTTTATTTCCAAAGCAAAAAAAAAAAACCTGTCGCTCTTAAAATAAAACTCATAGAACCTTTTTATGAATAATAAATTTACAGTAATAGTGATGATGCCAATGAAAAAAATCATGCGCCTCGTTTAAAATCAACTACGAGTAAATAACATTAAATAAAGTGATGACATAGTTTAGCTTTTTCAAAAGGTGCCCTACAATCGTCATTGGCAGTTTAAGAGGGGAAGTGATATGCACTAAAGGCAACTTTTTTTTATATTTTATTAAATATTTAAAGTTTTTTTTATTGATTTTATTATTTTTATCGAATAAACAGAAAAATTAATGTGCTGATAAACAAGAATAGTTGAACACACTTGGGTAGAGTGACATAACTTCGTGTTGATCTGAAAAAAAAATTAAAAAAAGGAAAACTAGAAAATGAACATGAATTTGTAAGTAACAAATGCAGTTTCCACTAGTAAACCAATAATTGTTTATACAACATAATCATTTTTCATATTCTATTTCATTTAAAAACTCATGAAGTGAAAGGCGGCACAGAAAAATGTCGTCATTTACCCCAGCTAAGGTTTTATTAAATCTTTCTTGTCTGCTTTAGAAAGTAACATTAATAAATAAAAATATTTCACTGCATAAGAATTCAAAATACTGAGCCCGCTTATGAAATTATTCTTAATTTTATTGAAATTTAATAATACGAGTATATTGCAGGATCTTGTCTTTTGGAACTTTCCTTCATAGAAGTCGTCTTCTAATAAAGACCTCGGAACTTTGACAGCTGATAGCGGCCATATTGTTGAACATTTTGTTTATTCAGTCTTTTTTGCCAACTCACCATGGGCAGCTACAGTATTCAACAATATGTGCAAACGATAAGGGTGTTCCGCATTCTTCGTCTCTTTTACGGACTTCATTATCGCCCTGCCTAGAGAAATATTCGCAGTTTGTCGACTGGTTTACCAATCAGTCGTTTCGAAAAATTTTCTTTCTGTTCTATATTATATGCAAAATTCGTAAAAATTTCCGTATATTTTGCATTGAATAAAATCGTAAAATTTTTATAGTAAAAATCATCAAATCGTCACTATATCATTCTGTCAAAATTACCAAAAATCATAGAATCTGGCATTCATGTTTGTTAAGTGTTGATGGCAGTTTTTTTATAATTCCTAAGTGGCCGATTAAAGTTCTGTAAATTTATCGAATAAGAAGTGCTCTGTTTTGCCAAAAAAATATTAAATTTTATTGGTGGTTATGCCAACTCATTAATATTTAAAAAATGTTTAACCGCGTACTATGATATAAAAGCTTTCAAAGAAAAAAAAAATTAGAATTACAAAAATATTATTATAGTAAACTGGAAATTTTTTTTACAACTTAACCTGCAACATATACCTGAAACTATTCTATTTATTATTCATACATTAAAGAATATACAAATGAAAAAAAAAATTTATAAACTAAAAAAATATTTTTTATACTTACATGCATATTGTTGCCAATTGTCTACATTTCAGATTCTCTTTAGTTCGATAATTCAAAAGTTAGAACTAAAAACATATTACCATATTAGACAAAAACAACTTTAATTTCAACTTAACAAGCCACATAAGCATGAAAGGCGTCTATTTATTATTGTAAAACTAAATAGCAAATATGTATTTTGAAGAAAGTCTGAAGAATTTATGACAAAAATTTCACAAATTAAAAAATATTTGTATGCCTACATGCATATTGTTGCCAATTGTCCACATTCTAGTTTCACTTGTTTTAGCTTATGAATTCAAAAGTGGTTTTTATAAAAGTTCATAATAAGAAGGCAACCTTCAAATAAGAGATTTTTGTTGGTATGATGTATTTAAAATACTGTTGAGCGCTACACATAGCAATTCAGTTCACTAATGGATATGTTCGAAAGTTTTTTTTTACAAAAAGACGAATGTGAAGAGTTTATAATAAGATACGATTCGGCAAAGCCGAATATAGCGCACTTAATTAATTTTATTATAATTGCACTTAATGCATGTCTTGTTTTTGCTATTCAAAGGAAAAATAATTAAAAAAAAACACAAAAGTGTCAAGCGATTTATTATAATTTTTTTTTTTTGCATTATCTTGATATCATTAACAAATATTTGAATGAATTAAATAAAAGTAATTATTATATTTATTTAATTTTTGCTAGTCTAAAATTATCAAATTTAAATAGATTTTAATTAAAATTAAATAGAATTTTGCATATAAAACGGCACAAATTTTCATCGTCAATCATTAGTTTTTTTTTTAAAGCTCAACAAAATACAACCCATATTTTTTTGTAAAGAAAAATTAATAATAATTCAAAATGAAATTTTGCATTGTACTCTTGGCATTAATTGTGGCTATAGCTGAGGTTAAGGTAACGCCTCTTATGATTTTATTTTTAATTTAATATCTTATAAAACGATATCACTAAACATTCTCATTAAAGAGTGACTTTAACGAGGACATGAATAAAATGGAGATTGCCTGTCGCGAAGAAATAGGTGTAAGAGAAAATGATGTAGAGCACTTTTACGATGGTGTAACAAATGGCGAAGCCAGCGATGCTATTAAATGTCATATAAAATGTTTGATGGAAAAACAGGGACATTGGAAAAATGGTGGCTTCGATAAGGCAGGTGCTATGCAAAACTTACACCCAGATCTAAAGGATCATCAGGATAAAATGAATAAAATATTTGACGATTGCAAGAATCTAGAGGGCACATCTGAATGTGACACTGCTTATTTGATATCGCATTGTGTAATCAATCATCATGATAGAGTTTTGTAACTTAGAGACGTACGCAGCTTTCTTATATAACTTTATTTTTCCCATTCATTGAAAGCTCGCAAAATGAGATTTTTTGTTGCAGGATCTTTTGGCAAATTAAAAATAAAAGCTTTATTCATATTATTTTTGTTAGCAGAAATGTTTATGGTTTTCTTGATCGGTATACTCGTATAAGTATAAAATATTTTTAACTTTTTATTTTGTTAGCGGGAGCGAGTGCCTTTTCTTAATATACTTCAATACAAATTATTAAGTGGGAAATAATATGATCCCATTTCATACCTGTATTTTTTTATAACATTCATTAGCATAAGGCAAGCTTCATACTAGCGACATATTAAGTACCGTTTGTGCAGATTTTTTTGAGAATTCCTAAGTGTTTGATAAAAGTTTTGCAAATATTGAAATTACACATACATACATACGAGTATGTACTTATTTCAGGGTATAAATTTATTAATGGTTTCCAAAAATAGCTTAATTATTCGACTATTTAAAGAAAAGGTATCGAATGTAGCTTTGCGAAAAACTTGCTAATTTTCATTGGTGGTTATGTCAGCTCATTAATGTTTAAACAGTTTTAAAGTTTGCATTACCATATAAAAACTTTCGCAGACAAATTAAAACTACAAAAGTATTATTCTAGTAAACTAGAAAATTTTATTTACAACTTAACAAGCAACATATGCATGAAATGGATGTATTAATTATTCTTACACTAAATAACAAATATGTGTTTTACAATATCAATCGGAAGAACATATGCAAAAAAAATTAATTTTTTTTATCCTTTAATGCATATTGTTGCCAATTGTCTACATTCTGATTTAGCTCATAAATTAAAAAAAGTTCTCTGCTGTATTCACACAATTATGATAACAAGGCGAGCGTAAGATAAATGATTTATTTGTCAGCAAGATGCATTTAGAACACATCTGAGCGCTACGCATTGCAATTTAATTCTCTAATGGATATTCAGGCAAGAAACATTTTTCATAAAATTACACATGGAATATCCTTAGTCGGTGTATGTACATATATAGGCGTGTTTGTCTAAACTTTTTATGAATTGTGAAGAGTTTGTAAAATACAGCACAGCCGAATATAGCGCACTTACTCACTTTTACTATAACTGTCAGTTTAATTGCACATATTGCACAATGATTATCTTTTTTTTTACTAAACAAAGAGAAAATAATAAAAACAGCACAAATACAAGTGTCAAGCGATTTATTATATTTTTTTTGTATTATCTTGATAAAGTTAACAAATATTTGAATGTTGTAAATAATAATTATTATATGTCGTTACCTTAATATAGAAAGGCCCTAACTCATTATTTTTTAACCGGTTTTTTTTTGTATATTTCGGTAGAAGAACATCCAATGTATCGCAAAAAGCAAATATCTCGATTTCAAAAAAATAATGAGTTAGGGCCTTTTTATATATTGAGGTAACGATATCTATAATTAATTTTTGCTACTCTCCAATTATCAATGTAAGCGTATATAGATCATTAAAATATGAAATATTTTAAAATTTATTTGAATTTGCATATAAAATGGCACACATTTTCATCTTCAATCGTTAGTTTTGATTAAAAGTTCAACAAAATAGAACACAGTCGTTTTTGTTCTTTGTAAATAAAAATTAATAACAATTTAATATGAAGTTTTGCATTTTGTTATTGGCATTAATTGTGGCTGTAGCTGAGGTTAAGGTAACACCTCTTATGAATTTGTTTTTAATTTAATATCTAATAAAACGAGATCCCTAAACATTCTTAATAAAGTGTGTCTCTAAAGAGGATATGCAGAAAATTGATGTTGCCTGTCGCGAAGAAAGCACTGCATCTGAGAAAGAGGTACATGAATTTTTCGATCGTGTGGCTAGTGGCGAACCCAACGATGCTCTCAAATGTCATCTGAAGTGTTTGATGGAAAAACAGGGATATTGGAAAAATGGTGGTTTTGATAGTGCAGCTGCTATGCAAGAATTACAGCCAGATCTAAAGGATCATCAGGATAAAATAAATGAAATAATTGAAAATTGCAAGGATAAGGAGGGTACCTCGGAATGTGATACTGCTTATTTGATAACAAAGTGTGTAATGGATAGTTATGCTGACGCTATGTAAATTAGACATGTATGCAGCGCTCTTATATAACTTTATTTTTATAATTCATTAAAAGCTCGCAAAATGAGATTTTTTGTTGTTGCAGTAACTTTTGGCGAATTAAAAATAATAGCTTCATTCATATTAATTATTTTAGCAGAGATGTTTATGCTTTTCTGGATCGGTCTGAGGTATTTTGAATTTTTATTTTAGCCGGAGCACCTTTTTTTAATACACTTCAATATAAATTATTAAGTTGAAAATAATATGCTTCCAGTTCATACCTCTGTTTTTCATACTATGAATATTAGATATGCCTGCTTCAGCGAATACTAATCCTAATGTAACATCAGAACGCCCTTCTTTTTCGGTATTATGTAGCAGAATCATCGGCGAAGTAACCAATAAAATGGTTTAAAAAATACAAATTTGAAAATTTAATACGCCTCATTGACACCAGAGGCGCTGCAACACGGCATTATTAAAAACCTGCCAAAAGCAGAGTTGAATGAATGAAGCTTTCTCTGTCTCTTCCGTCACCACTGTCTGCTTTCTCACTATCTCTTTCCTAAAGAAGGTAACACGTTGTAATAGTAGTAGGCATTCGTTGCCTAAGTATTACCTTTCTTATATTAAAAATAATAACCCCCTTTTGTGATTAAATCATTAATTTTCTCTGGCAATAGTTTGAAGCCTAGCAACTTTTTACGCTCTACAGTAAATTTTAGGGTTTGCTAAGGCTGAATGGACATTGACGGAGTAAATCGGATGTCAAACCAGTTGCCACAAAAGCTTCGCCGAATCATTTTTTCCATGACGCAGTCTTCTTTAGCGATGATTTTAACAAATTAAAAAAGTTGAGTGCAGCAAATTTTATGAAAAACTTTGTAATGCAAATCCGGTATAGTTAAAATGTTCAAGACTACATATATTTTTCCCCATTAACAATGAAGTGTACTTCAAGTTAATAATTTTAAATCCTCTCAGCATTGTTGCTTACAATGCAAAAAAAGAAAAACGATTGGTGTTTAATATTAAACTTATGGCTGGTTGCTTGTAAAAAAAGTCATTGCAATTGCTCTTTATTTTCCTTCTAATATTAAGCTTTTAATATGAAATCTTTAGTAACTGGAAACACAGATATTTTAGTTTTTAATCATTAAAAGAAAATACACTATCGAGGGAAGGCATGTTGTCGTTAGATGATACTCCCCCAAAAAAATAGAAAATAAAATTTATAAGTTCATAACGTTGAAGACTATCAAATAATAAAAATAGTTTTAAACGATTGTAACGCTTTTGTCCTCATAAACTTTCACATCATTCAATAGAAAACAATGTTTCTTTCCTTTTTTTGTCTTTGCTATTTTTAACAACAAAAGATACTGCCTTTAAGTTTGTTTTATTAAGGTCTTTCTTAATCTTTTAGCTGTTCTGTAAGCAAGATTTTTTTTAGAGGAAAAAGGAGGTTGAATTTATCAGGTTTGTTCTTTTAAACTTTTATGAGATTTTTCATGTATTAGAAAGATTTTCGACGCACCTTTAAACGTGTTCATCAAGTATGTTAGATGACAAAAATTTAAAATTAATGTAGAAATCACTAAACAGTAATTTTAAAAATCATTAATAACACATTTAAGCTGTTACTTTTTTAAAATAATGGAAGATTTTCATATCGAAGGTCATCTGATAAGGCAAATAAAAATGATAAACTCTAAGAAAGAAGACTAGACGTTGAACTTCTAGGTGCTGTCGTCTGTCAATCGCGGCTTTTTGATTGTCAAATGGATCTTTTGTACTAAAGATTATTGATTACTTAAAGTTTCTTGTCATTATTTTCAAATAATATTTAATTATTTTGGGATCAATGTTACGATTACGGCTACAGTGTTACCAAGTGTAACTTATTTTCTTATCATGTATTTTTCATTTTTCGGAATTTGTGACGGACACTTCCTTTTCTCTGAAAGTGGCCTTTTAGAATCAAAAGACTTAAAATACAAACTTGATATTGTCATTTTATATTTTTTTTTCGAAACACGAAAAAGCTTATGAGACCGTACTAATTTTATCTCTTGGAATGAGCTATTGCATTCGAAAGACTTAAAATGCAAACTTAATATATGAAATTTAGTGTTTAAGTTTGACATGCACTATTCTTCTTCTTCTAGATCACTCTATTAGGACAAAAGACTTAAGCAACAAACTGTATATTAAAAGTTTAAAGTATCCACCCTTATTCCAGTTGTCGACATCGACGTCACTTTAACAATATACCAAAAAATTGGCGTTTGTTTACTCGCTCCCGTGAACAATTTTGTGCTACTGACAATCTACTTGGGTTCCCTAAAGTCTGGAAAATAACATGAGCCTGCCAACAGGAGTCACAAGCCCCAATTTTTTGGTATTGTGTTAAAGTGACGTCGACGTCGAAAACTGGTATAAGGGTGACTATAGTTTTTCTTACTTACAGCGTTTTTTTTTCGTTTTATCGCTTTTTTCGATTTTTTGGAATTTTTTAATTAAAGCGATTTTTTCAGTTTTGGTGCTTTCTTTCGTTTTGGCTGTTTTTTTCGAGTTTTGACGATTCTTGTTGGTTGGTTTACAGTTTTAGCGACTTTTTTAGCTTTGACGTTTTTTTGTCTTGGCGTTTATTTCAGGTTTTTAGCAATTTTTTTGGCGACCTTTTTACTTTTGTTGTTTTTTCTCTCTTTCTCTTTCCAGAAAACAAAATAAAAACAAATTAGATATTTTCCAATTTTTATTAAAACATTTCAAAATGTTATACTCTTGATTTATTTTAGTTAAGTATGTAGTATGCGTTTTTTTCTCTCATGCAACTCCTTCGGTCATTCATGAATATTTATTCCAACCTTTTCTTATTTCCTTCTTTATCTGTTACCAATCATCAATAGTTTGTTTATGCTTCAAGCAGCCTTCGCAATAAAACAACACAGCAGGTGTTGAGAACCCTAATTAAGTGTAACATTCTACTGTTTTTCAGCGAAAACTAAGACTCCTGGCAAGGCACGTGAGCTTCGTAAGGAATACTCTTTAGGAAAACTCACGCGGGTTTTATTTAAAAAAAGGCAAACATAAAATTCAAATACAAATTACACATTATCAATTTAAATTGTTAAAATACTTAATTCAAGTTAAGCAAACAAATTGTGTGGTCAGATTGTGGAAAAATATAACAGAAATACACTTTTTTCGTGTGTTCAATTTCAATGAACATAAATTAATGCATTTTTTTTGTTGACATTGACTAAACAGCAGATGCTGTTCAAAGACATGCAGCAGGTGTTGCAGTCAAATGAAAATTTATTTCCGTTATTTTTTTTCATAAAAAATTTATTAAATATTCCTTTAATTAAATTTAAATAATTTGAAATAAATGCAATTTTTGAAGGTTTTTTCTTAAACGCTCTCCTGTGTAAAAGATTTCCTTTTTGTATGCAATTAAAAAAAATTTTTAGAAGCAAATACTTATTTTAGAAGATTAACATTTAATTAAGCATTTTTTTCATGAAAGTAGTTGCATGAAAATATCTCATTTGTCATTAGAAGGCCTGGAGAAGCAATTCATATCAAAAAACAAAAATGCCACAAATGCATCAGAGATTTATTCTACGTCCCTTTTTGTACAAAATTCCCTTTCATAGCGATGCAATTAGCAAATAGGAGAAGTTGCGTGCAACAAAATTCATGAAATTTCATGAAAAAATGCTTAATGTAAATTAGGTAATGCTTGTATGTATTTTAATTTCATGCAATTTTTTTGTTGTTGAGATTTAATTTAGCAGAATCTCGTATTAATTTCTGATTTTAACCGGAATATGATTTAAACGAATGTAATTTAGTGGAAAATTATTTTAATTTTTTTTCATTGAAAGCTCTTTAAACAAAGCACTGTTGCTCATTTTGCTTGAATTAATAAAAATGGTCCTTCACAGAATTCTTGTGATATTAGCCAGCAGCTAAAAAAACATCATTATCATCATGGTCATCATCATTGTCAGCAACTAGATTCTCAGAGGAAAAAAATTTTGCTAATAATCAACAACTGCATGGGAAATCAACAGCATAAACATTAAAAAAGGAAGCGCCACTGAAGGCTTATGTAAGCTGTCAAACTTTAAAATTTGCCATGACATTTAACAAGCCATAGAGCGCCGGTCTTATACATGACGTTTTGAAAATCTTTTACAACATTTAAACGAAAGAACAAACCAATAAACAAGAGAGGTGGATAAGTAAAGTGGCTAGAAAATAGAGTGAGACAATAATAAAATGTTTGTGACTTTACAAGGGAGTTTTGCTTTTCTAGGAAAAAAATAAAATAAAATTCATAATCATGTAACTCAATATTTACTGAGACTGTATTTAGAAATTTACCTGTTGTGTTTTTAGGAATATCAGTGAATATCCTTAAGCTATTTAAAGAAGACTTTTGAAGTTATTAGAAACATATGATTGTTTCAACATCTCTCGAAGAAATGATTGGGTGATAAGATTTTGCACTTGATCAAAATAGTAGTTTTAAATTTGTTTTAAAACCATTTTGTTAATTTATATTTTCGTCGAGGGGTAGTGGGTTAGAATTCTACCTCAGTGGTTCCTTGCTTGTCGTAAGAGGCGGCTAAATGGGAATGCGTAGATTGACTTTGCCGATGAAAATTTTGTCATATACCCAGTGACAACAAAGTTTCAAAGCGGGTTCTGCTCAACACACGCTCGCTATAGAGAACACAGATGGAAGGCATTGAAATCGATACGACTAAGGTGCTGATTATGACATAATGGATTACAGAATTGCAGAAATTGGAATTGGTTAGTTTGATGAAGATATATTACATTTTTGCAATAAAGAGTAAATTCAGTATTTGACTCGCAGGCGACTTTGACTCGAAATATTATGCGAAAGTTATCCTATATAATCGTTTTTCTTACTTTCAGCGCTTTTTTCCGTTTTGTCGCTTTTTTCGATTTTTGGAAATTTTTTAATTGTAGCGATTTTTTCAGTTTTGGTGCTTTTTTTCATTTAGCGATTTTTCCCGGTTTTTATCGATTCTTATCGGTTGGTTTACAGTTTTAGCGACTTTTTTAGCTTTGGCGTTTTTTTTTGTCTTGGCGATTATTTTTGGTTTTTGACGATTTTTTGGCGACCTTTTTACTTTTGGTGTTTTTTGTTTGCATTTAAACGATTTATTTTCTTTTCGGTGATATTTTTCATTTTGGCGATTTTTCGTTTCGACATTTTGTTAATTTTGGGATGTTTTAATTCCAGCGTTTTTGAAAATTTCGTCTCTAGGAATTTAAAACAAATCGGCAAAACGAAAAAAAGCGCCAAAACTAAAAAAATTGCTAAAACTAAAAAAAAAACAAAAAAATCTGCAAAACACCAAAAAAAATCACCTAAACAAAAAAAAAAGGTGTTAAAACTAAAAAATCGTTAAAACTAAAATATAGCTTAATTTAACTTATGCTCTGGTATATTTTAATTAAAAAGAAATATTTATAGTTTCCTGAAACCAATGCAGGTGAATACCG
This sequence comes from Nowickia ferox, assembly GCA_936439885.1. NCBI lineage: Eukaryota > Metazoa > Arthropoda > Insecta > Diptera > Tachinidae > Nowickia > Nowickia ferox. Next base: position 6,822,087 of record OW387027.1, on the reverse strand, counting down.
AATTTCCCAATTTAACTGAAAATCGACCTGAAAGTTTAAAAACTTCTCTACTGCAAAACACTAAAATATTTTTCAATTTTTTTTGTTTACACAGATATTGCAATTGCATATAAAATATAAATACCTTTAATTGATTTAAGCAATAAAATATTTTCTTGTACAAATTAATTTTGCTACTCTTGTTTTCATTATAACTTGCACGTAGACTTTAAAAAAATTTTTTTTATTGAATACATAATTGCTACAAATGCTAAACAAAAATTCATTAAATAACTTTTTATTTAATTTGTTTCATTAGCTTAAAAATGTTGCCCGAACATTTTGAATACATACGAGTATGAATCGTACAAACACAAAATGCCAATAGCATATTAATTTCTCTGGCAACAAATCCATTTAAAGCAAACAGTGTCTAACTAAGCATAATGCAACACAAGTGTTGCTTGCATTAGTTTTTATCATTGTTAATATGTTTGTATTAGAAATTCGCAAAACCATGGATACGTGTTTGCTATTTAAAATTAAATTAAAAAAAAAATAATAATAATAAAGGCGACAGGTTGCACAAACAAATAATTGAGTGCATATTACCGGTATAACCAGCAAATATTTGTTGCAAAATTAAACTATTTTAATAATAATTACTGCATACTAGACTCGTAAAGGAAAAATAGTATATACCAATGATAAATATATTAAACAAACAGTCTTACCACGAAATAATTAATAAACAAAATGTATTACATGAAATGGATTTTTATCCTGGTTTACATGTACTCGTATACTTATTAAAATGAATGAAATGATTTTTTCTACTTCATTATCATTTCAGTTTTGCTTTTCTTTGGAAAACACTTTTGTTTTCTATAAAAAAGTTTTACTAGAAAACTAAAAATCATGTTGACTTAAAGCAAGCAAGAAAGAAAAATATCTTCAACAAAGAGTTAAATAATGCAAAATGTTTTTTTGTGCTTGAATTTTTATGCATAAATACATACTTTATTATAGTTTATTCATATTTACTACAGTTTCTTGCATAAATTCAATACTTAAAAGCCAGGCAGTCGCACACACACACACACACACACACACAAAGAGGATAATACAAACTGAGCGGGAAAATTGAGCTGGGGTTAAAGGGAGGGAACACAAAACATTATGTATTTTGAAAGTTATTGACACCTACTCGTGATCATGCCGATTATTGTTTAACAAAATGCTTTTTCCTTTAAACACAATTTTCTTCTTGTTTTTATTGTGTCCAAAAAAAAAAAGAAGCAAAAACGACAAACAGACAAAAGAATTTTATTTCAAAAGAGGCGCTACAGTCGCAATCAGGCAGCAATTTATTATGATGTTTTGTATGTGACAGAGAACTTTAAAGGTAGTTTTGAAAGGCATTTGCCTTTTAGTTGATTAGTTTTTAAATTTTTCTCAAAAATTTTTTTAAAAAAATTTTTTATCCTTGTATATGCCTAAAGGGTGACAAATAACACAATAAAGAATCCTTGAAATGAATGTAAGAGAGTATCTAATTCCTTTTCTAAATAAAGAAGATAATAAGAGTCTTCTGAGACACACATGCACACAGGAATAATAAATTCAGTAATGTCTGACTTTGACTAGCACAAGAAGGGTTCTGTACGCACACTACATATGTAATACTATACGAACTTTTAGCTTATTATAATCGAATATCTTATCTGATGTAGAATTTTTTTTTTAATATTAAGTATCCGGACAATTTTTTTCGATTTTTTGCCATTTATTTAATATTGGCCATCTTTTTAATTTTTGGGACTTATTTTTGGTTCCTATCATTTTTTTTTTTTTTTGTTAAAAGGTAATTTTTCTTCGTCTTGACGCTTTTTTAATTTTTGGGTTTTTTTAAATTTTGGACTTTTTTAGTTTTTTGGCGTTTTTTAGTTTAAGCGTTTTTTCTCGTTTGAGCTATTTTTTCGTTTTTTGACAATTTATTTAAGATTAAGCAATTTTTTTAGCTTTGGCGTTTTTTATTTCGTTTAGCGTTTTTTCTTCAGGTTTTGGCGATTTTTTTTTTCAAAATATATAAACCTTATGTTGTTATTCATGAAAACTGAAATATCACCAGTGTCGTATTTCAACTAGAATTACGAAGATTTTGTGCTGGCGATTTTTTGCGATTTTTCATTGTTTTAATTTTTGTGATTTTTTTTAATTTGTGTGATTTTTTTCGGTTTTTTACGCTTTTTAGTTAAAGGTTAAGCGATTTTTTTCGTTTTGGCGATTTATTTAATACTATGCCATTTTTTAGCTTTGGCGATCATAACCTCGAAACGAAAAATATAAAGTTTAGCTTGTTATTCATGAGAACGGAAGAATAACGAGTGTCGTATTTCGACTTCAACTACAAAGATTTTGTACTGGCAAAGTTTTTTTAGGCGATTTTTCTGTGTTTTGACACTTTTTTAATTTTTGCGATTTTTGATTTTAACTTTTGTGAATTTTTTCGGTATTTGGCGTTTTTTTAGCTTAAGATTTTTTTCTCGTTTTGGCGATTATTTCGGTTTTTGGCGATTTATTTAAGATGAAGAATTTTTTTTTAGTTTTAGCGATTTTTTTGTTCTTGCGATTTTTTCCCAATATTTGGCGGTTTTTTTTCGTTTTGGCGATCATAACCTCGAAACGAAAAATATAAAGCCTAAATTGTTATTTATGAAAACCGAAAACTCACCAGTGTTGTATGTCGACTTCAACTATGAAGATTTTGTACTGGCGATTTTTTTCTTGAGATTTTTCTTTAAATTCCGGGAATTTTTCGGTTTTTTTGGCGGTTTTATCGGTTTTTGGCGATTTATTTAAGATGAAGAATTACTTTCAGTTTTTGAAGATTTTTTTCGTTTTGGCGATTTTTTTCAGTTTCTGGCGTTTTTTTTTCGTTTTGGTGATCATAACCTCGAAGATTTTGTACTAAACTAAACTGAAGAACATTACACCATTTTTCTTTAATTTAGTGCAAAATTGTCGCAGTCGAAGTCGAAATGCGACTCTCGTAATTTGAATTTGAAGTGTGTGTTAAAATAAAATGTTTATAAAACTTTTTAGTAAAGCCTATTTTTAGCTTTTTAGCGCAAAAGTTAAATTCTAAGGTGAGTGATCGTACTAAATTGGCTCCGCCTACTTTTCTAAATGCAAGACCCTGGCACTTTCAGAGCTCAAGGTGCCTGCCAAATTTCGTAAGAAATCTTTAAATAGAAGCATGTGAATTGTGTTATTAAGTTTCAATAGGCGTGGCCCCGCCCACTTTTTAGCACAATACCGCATTATACCAAGAGTTTTGTAATTCATAAGAAGCAAATGAGCAAATAAATAAATAAAATAATTTGCTTAGCCAACGCTCTCAGAAAAGTCGTTCTTTACTCCAAAAAATTTTCCTTTCTTTGTTATTGCTTAAATGGCGGGGAATAAAAATCTTAATGTATTGTTATGTGAACAAAAAAAGTATTTGCAATCAAGTATGTATGTAATGTACATATGAATGTATGTATGTCTGTTTAGTATTTTTGCTAAAAGGTGTTGGTTGGCTTGTTGGTCTCTCAGAGTGGTCTTTAAGTCTGTGATGGCAAAGAGTTATTTCGAAGGAGTCTAAATCGTGCATTTAGGCATAATTCGTGTTTTTACTTTTTTTGTCTACTTTTTTTTCTACTGTGATTACATTAACTTTAGTGGTATTTGGCATTATTCTTTAGCTTTTGTGTCTGCGCTATTGTTGACTGCATATTAGTTGCCTATTAGGAATTGATGTGTCAGTTAGTCGGTAAGTAAGAAAATTCGAATTCCCTGCTAGTTATTTTTTATGCAGCTCTTTTGTTATTATAGTCATAACACCCGAAAACTTATAAAAAAATATATATATGTATACTTATGTGTATATGGCTAATCCAAGTATTATTACACATACTCTTTGAGATTTTCATTTTATTTTTATTTTTGGAGCGCTGCATCTTTTGTATTTTGGTGAGACTCTGTCATAAGTATATGGTGTGTTAGATAAAATATGATATTGCAAGCAGGATAAAGCAAAAAAAAATGGCAAATATCAAAACTACAACGTGATATGTTAATCAAAATGTCGAACATTACTCAATAATCATGTTGTGTAATATTTGCTGCATGAATAAATATGATTTTCTTAACAAGATTAATAGACAATTTATACCAAAGGTAAAAACGAAGTAACTAATGGCAAATTGGCCGCCATATTTAATGGTAACGATAAAATGGAAAATGATTAAAGATATTATTATGCGAAATATCAGAAAAATTATTGTAATTATTTGTGATTAACAGAATCTCGGGGTGTAAATTAATTTCACTTCATAAAGTAAAATATATTATAAGAAAGAGTTTATTATTCATGACAAAAATTGTTTATCATTCAAAAAAAAAAATCTCTGTTAGCAAACATATTAAAGTAAATTCAAATCAAGTAGATGACAAGGCCCAGAAAACTACTGAGAAGATTAGGGCATCAATCAGGCCCTTGTGATTTACAGGGCTCGAATGTATTTATCTTACACTCTGCAAAGTTATTGTGCGGTGTACAGCTTCACCAGTTTCTACTGCAGACGTAAAGATCATAATCTCTTCTGTTTCTCCTCCCCAAACAACTGTCACTTTCTTAGCCTGGGAAAACTGCGCATTCATTAGAGGAGAGAAGTGTGTAGAGCTCGATTCTGTCCATGAATTATCTATTCCTTTATTTCACAAAATATCCATCAGGTGTCGCAGTGCCGGTGTTTGGACCAGATCTTTCTCCTTTTCTAATCTATTCCTTAAATCTATCCCAGCAAAATTGTATAACATTCTTCTGAACATCGACAGTTTATTGACAGAAGCTTTGGCCGCGCAGTAGGTTACCCATGTGGGACTTTTCGCCCCACAGTAATATTTCGATAATGCAATCCTTCATCCTGTTCATTAACTTTGGTTGATTGAACATAAATGCCATTACGAAATGCCTCTTGTAAATGCAGCTCAGTAATAAAACACTTGTCGCTCAAACACGCCGCTCTACTGCCTGCCGCTCATCGCTTTGCAATTCATTGCGTAGCCTCGCCCTTGCAGCGGTCTAACACATTGGCTTTTCCCTTCTTGCTAAAAAAAAACTCGCGGGAAAAATAGCTCATAGCTATCTTTACAGACATCGGTAAACAATTTCATCAGCTCCTCCATTTCACTAGTCAATTAAATACAATAAAGTATGCCCTAGTCTTATATCAAACTTTACCCTGCAGGTATGCCGGTCTATTTTGCTGAAATTCTAAAATAATAAAGTTCACGCTTGGTGCCTTTAAAGTTCAAACAGATATTCTGCAGTGATATAAAAAGGACCAGTCCACGGCAATCCTCCAAATTTTCCCAATATTCCTATCTGAATGTGAGAGTATACATGCATAGTTAATGGGAAGCTATAAAATCAATAATAAAATCACTATTGCTTGTTTATTTATTAAAAATTTTAAGCTTTGTTGAAAAAACAAGCACAAAAATTCTCGTATTCTATTTGAGTTGAAAAATCTGTTTGCAAGTGCGAAATTTGCATTAACAAATACCACATGCAAGTGCTGACAACCGAATTTTAGTAACTTTTGAAAGCAACATGTTGTGGCAGTCTGCCACTGTTAGAATAAATTTTGTTAAAATATTTTCCTCTTAAAAATAATCACAAATCCTCTGTTTGTTTTGAAAGAAGCTTTAATAAATTAAATTAAAATAAATTGGATAACTTGCTTCTTTTCTTGATTCAAAATTCATCACAGTTCAATTAAAATAATAAATATAAGCTGAATCCCCTGTTTACACAACACGGACGATTGATTTGAGTAGAAAATTTATATGAAAAGGATATTTTTTCCAAACGAAGTTTCTAGACGAGTTGCCTGCCTGACTTTGTAAAAACAGGGTGTAAATTTTATGCTGCACGTTTACTTAAACAAACTCTTGAGGGAAAAAATTAAATTTGCATTTTCCACTAAGCATTTTTTCATTAAACTAGTTGCATGCAAATTTTCCAATTTCTCAATAGCAGGCCTGAAAAAGCAAATCACATGAAATAAGTTGCCAAAAATGCTTCAGAGATTCATGCTATGCCATTTTTTATACATCACAAACTTTTATAGCGCTGCTGTTAGCAAACATCTAGAAAAAGTTTCATTTAACTAATTTCATTTAACAAATTTAATTGAAAAAATCCTTATTGTAAATCATAAAATTGTTCAAATGAATGAGAAATATGTCTAACTTGTAATGTTTACTAAAACACATATATGGACACCCTTAGTAGTTTCCCTTGAAACTTTTGCTTTTAGTTATTTTATTTTCAATCAAATGACTTAATTTCTCTATTTATAATCTATTAATATAAATATAATAACATATAATTAACCAACTCCTGGGTGTAGTTTACAACGTAAAGACTATAATAGATTAGAGTAGTAAAATAATAACTTCGCCTCTGAAGAATACTAACAACAAAACAATGTTATTAAAAATTTAATTATTTATTTTAAACAAACGAAGAAAATGCCAACAACTTAACGAAACTCAAAGAAATTTGCAAAAACTGAAGCTACAGGGGAATAAACCGAATAATACATACACACGCTCAGCACTCTCAAATTCCGCCTTTTGCTAATGAAAACGTTTTAGTTGAACAGTTTATAAATGAATTCAATTAAGTATTGCAATTTAAAACAATTAATATTTAAACAGGCCATTAAATGCTAAAACACACACGCACAAATAACAACCTAAAACAAAAGCGTCGTAAAGTAGTGCTAATGCTCTAAATACTACCACCACCATAACAAACAACAACAGTTAGTTGTGTACTTTGTTTCTCACTCACTTAAATAAATGTTTTGTTTTACAAAAACATACATTCATACATACTCGCACAGAACATCAAAAGCAGCAATAACACTAATAATTTTAAATATTTACAACTAAACGTATGTATGTACGTATAATATGAGCAAAAAGCAGGCATTTTATTTGCCAAGGGGGGGGGGGGGGGGGAAATGCGAATTAAGCTAAATACGCAATTTGGTGAGGCAAAGTAGAATTTAAATGTAAAAGGTGGATTAGCACAACAACATTTTAACTGGCAAATGACCAAAATCCCATATCAATCAATTTCAAATAGTGGCGATAAAGTTAATATGAGTATGTGTGTGTGTGTGCATGTGAGTGTGTGTGTGTGTGTTAGAGTTTACATGAATTTTATGCAGCTTTGACAAAGAATAAGAATACCACCGATAACAACAAAAGAAATGGCAACAACAATAAATCAAAGCGACAACATTAAATCCAAGTACACTGAGGGAAAAAAGACGTTGCAAATTCAACAACACCCGCTTTTATATTTCTTTAATTTCTTTTAAAAAAATTATTCTTAAATATTTAAAATGCTTAGTATGTACTCGTATTCTTGTAACGTGTACTTGTAATTTTCGGTTGAAATTGGCCTGAGTTTGCATTAACCTTAAATTGAACAAAACCACTAAATGTCTAACACCAACACACATAAATCTACTGACTTTAATTGTACCGAATAAACCGAATACTAATTTAAACACACACACACACACTCACACAAATAAACGCACACGTGACTCCAAAAACACATTAGCTCCACACAAAATGATCGATTTCTGGTTTGCTTTGAGGCATAAACACACATATACATACGAGTACATCAGTATTCTCATATATACATAATTAATCATCAACACATATTTCGGCTGCTAAATGCTTAAAGTTCAAAGCAATTTAAACTGGGCTAGTTAAACGAAAAAAAAAGAAATTCCCTGCAACCCTCGCTTACAAATTATGACATTATAGACATGTGAAAACAAACATTTACAGCCTTTAGCATTTTGACTATGTTACACATGGTTGGAACTGCAATTCCCATACAACTTTATTACATAAAAAATAGCAGAGCTGCTTGTTTGTGTTCAACATGAATTTGGCCTAAAACTTTAATGTCTAATGTCTATATATGACTAATATTTGATGTGTCCTTTACTTGCAAGCGGGCATTGATTTTGTGTTTCTCAACATTTTTCTACAATATCTCTTGCACATGAATTTTTTCCATTAAACTAGTTGGCTAGGTGCCAAAGCATTTCTTAACGAATTGTAATGATGGTAATAAACTTTTAAGGCCTTGTATTCGCAAAGGAGTCAACTACTTAGTTTTGCATGACGAAAGAGGGCGTTTTCTCAAAAAAAAAAAACAAAAAGTTTACTGTGCTTTTACGTGGCATTGGTAAATTGTAAAGTAATTAGTTTTCATTTTGGCTTCAAACTCTTGACGAACATGTATGTACATACATAGTTGCAAATTCATTTTGGTCTGTATCTCTCTCTCTATGTTAGGTTTTCTTTTCATCTACCTACCTTTTTTCTTTGTCTTTTATTTTTAATAATTACTGTGCCATTATACAAACAAGTTGTTATAAATTCAAACAACTTGTTACCACAAGCTTAATGGTGGTTTTGAAATGAAGAAAAAAGTCTCTACTTATTAAATTTCATATTTTTGTTGACCTCTAAAGTAGACTACAATTATTTTTCATTTAATTTTCTCATAACAATTTTATTTACAACATTTTATTCAAAGAAAGTCTTAAGGTTTTTCTTTTGCATATTTTTAGGCTGTCATTAATGAAATTGTTTAATTTCTTTTAGTTGGTTTTGCTCGCGCTCTCTCTTTCTCTCTCTCACACACACCCAATACTAAAGTAGTTCATTGTTTTGTATATTCCCACCTCAAAAACCCAACTCACCAACATTAATGTGTTTGTGTTTCTGCTGCATTTCACCATTGTTTGGTATAAAAGTGAAAGTGTTCTTTTGTTTTTTGTAACGTGAATACGTGTGCGTGTGCGTGTGTGTGTATTTACTTGTGTTGCAGCTTGTGTTTTTTGTGTTTTCTTTCGTTGATACATATTTTATTGTTGCTGTGAGTTTGTTAACATTTCTTTACACTTGTGTTTGAGTTGGTGAGTTTAATCGTTTTATTATTGAAAACGGGTTCTTTTGTTTATTAAATGTTATGGTTTGTTGTTGTTTTTGTGGGAGCTATGTGGGAAGTTTGGGTAAAGAAAGTAGCAAAAATTTTATAAACAAACTTTATTATTAACAAGAGATGGCGTTGAAAATTTTGTTCAAAGAAAAATCTTTATACTTCAAACTTATTTAAGAAAATAGTTTTTTTAAATAGTTAACAACAGGGTATTTTACGCGGAATGTCATTTTACATTTAAAAACAAAACACATACCTTTTAAACATTGCAAATTAAATTACGTTATGTCGGATCCTAGTATTAAGTGCTTGCTCTTTTAATACAATTTTTATTAAATGTTTGACAAATATGGACTCTTTGTATTCCGATCGTGTGGTAAAAAATTGTTATTGGCTTATTGCCAATTGAATCGCAAAGCTGTTCTGGCTTTTCTAAAGAAAACTGAGGCCATCGGCGCAAAAGTGGTGTACCGACACTTATTTTTGTTAATGTTCTGTTGTTAAATATATTCTCTACATTACCGACTATGAAAAAAAATAGAGTCAGCCACCTTTTGGTATTTAAAAGAAGATGGAGCTGAAAAATCGTTTTTGCTCAAAATATAACACAGCAAAGTGAAAATAGAATTAAATATATTGGGGTTACACCACTTTTGCACTGAAAGCCTCAAATGAGAATTGGCTAAGAATTGAAATGTAAAGTGTCATGAGAATTGGTTAAGCATAAGCATTTAAAAAACAATATTTCAATTTTATGGGCGCAGTATTGGCCACTTTTAAGCCTTAAGACTGTCTAATAATAGAAGTTTAGCGTGTTCGAAATTTTATAAATTTTACAATCCTCCTTGTAATAAGCCGTCATTTATATGCTGACTGTTTGAACTCGTGCATGTAAAGGTTTAAATATATATGACTTTCCCCGAAATTGCTGCCTTAAAGAAAATTCTTTATTATTCAAATTTTTTTTATTAAATTTTAAATTATTATTACTTTGCATTTATTTCCATAAAATTTGTTTTCTTTGCATTTTGCATGTTAACTTATTTTGTAAATTTAATAAATTTTTATTTCCGCTCTCTTTATTTCAAACTCATGGGGAAATTCCATTTAAATTACTTCCGCTAAATAAATATTTTTTTTTTTCATATAAAGCATTTAAAATTTTAACAAACTTAAATTTGGGAAACATGTCTTTAATATTTTAGTTAAGAACAAAAGAAAACTCCTTAACAAATGTTCAATGAAATGAAGTGTAAAGAACCACATAAATGTTCTAATAAAATAATAAGTAGTTAAGCCAAATACATCATGTATCATACAATTTAAAGCACACAATTTTATGTCACCAGGCAAGAACAAAAGATATGTATATAAAAAAAAAAATAAAATATACAGAGAAACTAAGAATAAAGCAGACAAATGAATGAATTTTCAAATAAAACAGGAAAAATAATATTTAGAATATTTAAATTGAGAAATTTGAAAAAGTTCTAAGGTAAAAATTTTATGTTATATAAAGAGTTTTATAGATTATTTTGTCAATAATAAGATAGATTTATATTTTGTGACACTGTAAAATACATTTGTCTAAAAACACGCACTAAAACTTAGCGAAGTAGAAACAACAAAAGGTTAAGGATTCTTAGCAGGGTGAGCAAATAAATACCTTTACATATCGTTACCTTAATACAGAAAGACCCTAACTGACAAATTTTTTGAAGACGAGAGTTTTGCATTATTTTTTTTTTGATCCATTATACGTATGTTCTTCTCGATTTCAAAAATATAATGAGTTAGGGCCTTTCTTTATTAAGGTAACGATGTACAACATTAAGCACATACGCAGGTAAATAAATACCCTTAAGTGTGTTAAGACACAAGATGTCGCAAGAACGAAAGAAAGAACGCAAGAAAAAAAGGCATAGGTAGTACATTAATAAATGACATTAGGCGGTATATACCCCTGCTTGGCAGTTTTATCAACAACATCATTAAATCATGCATGAATATCAAAAGGATGTGTGACAAAAGAACAAAAATAATAGAGAAATAAAAAAATATATAATAGCTAAATAAAATAATGATGTTGACGCACAAAACATGCATATAAATATAGAAAAATGTCATTGGTGTAGTTTTCAAAAAATGAAATACAAATTTTCCTTTCATGTGCGTAGTACTCGTATTTTTGCAGTCTTTTATTGAATTGGTATTCATTTCAACATTTCAGGATACGAGTACATACATGCATATTTTTTTTCTTCTATTTTTATTTCTTAGATGTAAAGAACGCTTTGAAATGCTAATCTTTTTTTTTTAATATTATTTAACCATTAGATAAATTGGTTTATTTTTTCAAAATTCTGTGCAAGCATTTTTATAATTTCCTTACAAAATGGTTCCCATTTGTTAATATTTTTTATTGTTTGCGCTAGAGAAGAAATAAAAGAAAATAAAACCTTAGAAATTCGTACCAAATACTTATTAAATTTATTTAAAAATATATTATTAGATTGCAAAATAATGAAGGCAAAATTGTGTTTTTAAAAATAAAATCAATTATTTTATATTAGAAACCTGAAACCTCCAGTAGGTGTAATCAAAGAAAAATTAATTAATAATAATAAAATTAATAATAAAACTCAACTTAAACCGATAAAGTTCAGATATGTGAGAGTTTGGGATGCCAGTCCTTAATAATACCTGCCCGTCAACACAGTGTGACAATAAAAAAAAACTGCACAAAAAAAATGTGGGATAAATTTTGTTTTACTTTTAATTTTGGTATTATAATAAAAAAGTAAAAAAATAAATATTTATGATAAAAAGTAACAAAAAGTCAAACAAAATTTATACTTTTTATAAAAATAATTTTCCCAAATTAATTCTCTTCCTACAAAAAAGATATTTGACTACCTAACAGCCCACTGTTATTATAAAAAAGATGTTTGTTTTAAAGAAAATATGGATGTTTTTGTAACGAACGTATAAAATAAATGGTTGACTGATCTTGAAGAAAAGATGAATGCTGTTCTTATATAAAAATTCATTCCATTCTTTTCTAGAAAAAGTGCAAAATTGTTTAACTTTTTATTAAGAAAAATGTGATTAAGCGTTCCCTTAAAGCAAAAAATTTAATGTTGTACAATAATTTTTAATATACCCTTTATTTTAAAAAACCACTTTGTTGCGAATTTTCATTAAAAAGTGCAATATATGTAATATTTTTTTTTAAAGAAAATGCCATAAGTAATGGTACAATGTTTTCATAGAAAATATGATTGACTTTAAGTCAGCACAATGTTCTTTTCGAAAATAAGGTTGATAGATTGAGAGAACAGTTGGACAGAGTGATGTCACAGAGTTAAACATATTTTGTATGAGAACAGTGTGTTATCTAACAGCCAGACATATTTTAAAAATAATCAACGACTTGTTATATAAGAATAGCGCGCTAGAAGAGGGTCTACCACTTCCTCTAAAAGAAGCATATTTCGTCATAGTGTCAACTTATTTTTTAAGAATCGTCTGCTGTCACACAGATAATTATCATTTCTTCATGAATAAAATTCTCAATTGTCTTTTATGGAAATGTTGACTTTGTCATGGCAGAACTTTTTTTAAAGAAAAGTATACTGTGTTACGTTTTTTTTCTTATGGAAAAGTTAACTGTGTTGCATGAATTTTTCGCATAAAAAAGTTGACTGTGCCATGGGTTTCTTTTACAAAAAGTTGACAATGTCACAGTCTTTTTTCTCTTAGAAAAGTACACAGTCACAGCATATTTTTTTATAGAAAATTGATTGTGTCACATCTCTCTTCCTTATGGAAAACTTTACTTTGTAACAGCGTTTTTTCTTATAGAGAAGTTGACTGTATCAGAGCTTTTTAAGGTTGACTTTGTCACAAAGCACTTTATTTCAAGAAAAGTTACAGCCTTTTCTCTCATAGAAAAGTTGACTAAGTCACGGCTTTTTTTCTTATGTAAAAGTTGACCGCGTCACAGCCTTTTCTCTCATAGAAAAATTTAATGTATCACAGCCTTTTTCATATAGAAAATTTTACTATGTTACAGCTTTTTCTGTTATAGAAAAGTTGACTGACTCACGGCTTTTTTTTATGGAAAAGCTGACTATGTCACAGCACACTTTTTTGTAAAGAAAAGTTGACTGTGTCAAGGCTTTTTTTTTGATCGCGTCACAACCTTTTCTCTCATGGAAAAATTTAATGTATCACAGCCTTTTTTCTTACAGAAAATTTTACTGTTACAGCATTTTCTGTCATAGAAAAGTTGACTGTGTCACGGCTTTTTTTCATAGAAAAATTGCCATCTAGTTGGCGCTAGTGGTTGCCTTTACTCGTAATCATCGAACGGTGAATTGCGAGCTCAACCGCTTGCATGACCCAAAAGCTGAACAAAAAAAATCGAGAACCATGATGTAACGAAAAGCCAGCCTCAATAGAATTATAGTTTTCACAGCGCTGAATTCGTTCGTGAAATTAATATAATTTTTTCTCTAATCCAAATTAGAATTCCTCATACACCAGGTAATATAAAGAAAACAATTTATTCCTTAAAAAAACGTATAGAGCATTATAATTCCTTTTATATAAAATCATATCCTTGAAAAGCATAAATTACAGCAGCGGCAATAGTATTAAGAACGCCTTTTGTTTGTTTTATGTCATCTAATATTCTTGTTATGTCTTGTTGTTTTTTTAGTTTTATTTTCATCCTTTAAATTATTTCTACAAATAATACGGTTGACAATTTCCTTGAAACCCTTTTTAGCTAAGAAATTTTATTTTATTTTTCTTGTATAATAGAGCAGCAAAATAAAAAAAATGCTATCGAAGATACGAGTATCGTGTTATAATGCGACATAATTTTTTTTTATATACATTTGTGCGGTTTTTTAGGCGTTTATACCTGTGTTTTTGAACACGCTCCCCTCTCTAAGGGGCGTTGCTTATGGAAAGTGGTTGTTTAAGAAGGGCGTATAATGTGACGTATTTATTTGAATAGAAAAATAACACATGCACGCATATGTACATATGTTTGCTTTCTGACAATTAGGGCCGTAATTTCGTAATAAAAAAAATAAAAAATTAAAAAAAATATTAAAACAAAAATTTTCGATTCACACTCCAGCTCAGCAAGAATTAATGCTTGATACCTTAAATGTTTTTGGAAATGTCACAAAACAAAATTATGTTTAATTTTTAGTTTTATTATTTTTAGTTTAATATATTTAATATTCGACTAAAGCTAAATATGCATAGAAAATATTTTTGTGTTTGGCTTTGCCTCTAGGCTAATAAAGTTCGTATTATAGAAAGCCGAATATATTTTCGCATATTCATAGTCAAAACTAAGTAAACTTTAGGAGTTTCAAACCAGTATTTTGTATGATTATACTGGTTTTTAATTCTTAAAGTACATTTAGCTTTAACTATGAATATGCGCCATTGATTTCTAATAATAAATCATGGAGTTTCAAGAGAATAAATAATTAAAGAAAACATTTAGTTTATTGCTTTGAAAGTAAAGCACCAAAAGACATTAAAAGGAACTTTCTTTAACAGAGAATGCGCACATATAAAAAATTATTGCCAATTATTTACTTTGTTATTCATAATTTTCCATTATCGTCATAAACTCCTTTAAAATCTCCCAAACATCATAGAAAATTGCCTTTACAAAGCTTAATGGCAAAATGTTGTTTTTTTTGTTTGCTTTAAATAAAGTCTCTAAAATTTTTAACTCTTCACATTTTCATTCATGCTTTCCAGTCATGTTTTTGCAAACGCCTGGTTACTTAAAACGGGTTACTAACTTCTTTTTCTTCATTTTTTCATTTAATTTTTTATTTGTTTGCTGTTGATCTTTACATTCTATTGCCAAGTTATTTATAACGTTGGCGGCTTCTTTTCATTTATAATAAGTGATGTGTTACTGCCAACTAGGACTTTAAATAATATTTGTTAAATAACTAAAAGAAAGCAACACAACAAAAATGAAGAAAACAGTCTCTATGGAATAGAAATAGTTAGTATGAAAATCAGCTTCTACGGCTTGTTTTTATGCAATAAAACTTCCTACTCTTTTGCTTATTTTTATGGTTTTAACTTATGAAGTATGAGATGTTGGTAGGCAGCTTATGTACGCTCAAGGAATGGGAATTTGTAAAATAGTTTTTAGAAGTTGTTTAAATTATCTGCTAAATAATTAACAAGAAACCTTAAAGTATGCTCTACCAACTTTTAATGCTAAGTATGCTAAAACTTGCTACAAAAAATATGCTAAAAGTACTCTACTAAAAAATGAGCTGGTATAAACATGCTAAACATATGCTAAAACACGCCAAAATGCAATAGAACAACAAACAATAATATAATTACAAAATTTTTTTGATGTTCACAACTGTGCATACTTTTAGCAACATGTTTTGTAGCAGATGCTGATACCTGATATAAAATATTTAAATAGCTAATTTTTTATGCTAGTACTAAACATTTCAAATGCTGCTAAGAATATGCTAAAACATGTTAAGAAAGCAATAAAGTTATTGCACTATATAGTGGTGTTGCTAACTGCACATACTTCTAAAACATTTTAGGTAGCATGTTGTATAAACGATTCTTATGCTTGATATACATATATAGCATATGCTATATATCAATACTAAGATTCAAGAAATTTATTATTCGACATATTGTCAAGTGTGGTTAAATTCTACTGACTATTTGTTAAAGCAACAATGAAATGCATATAGACATCGCTTAACCACCAGCAAATAAATTTCACTTATCAATACTAAGTTTAACATCGAAGTATGCTAAATTTTGCTATGAAATATATATGCTAAAAATATTATGCTGAAAAATGAGCTGCTATAAATATGCTAAAAAATGCTAAAAGACCAAAAAAAAAATTTAAAATAGTCACACATATTTTTAGTATATTTTTATTCTGTAACAGATCCTGGTACACATTTGCCATTACATACATTAAAAAATATGCATACTTACACCAATACTAATATTTACTTCTAAATATGTTTAAATATGTTTAAAGTTGTTACCAAAAATATGCTAAAAATTAGCTAATAAAAATATGACACTAAAACTATATTGCTACAAATGTGCTAGAAAGCTGCTAATAAAAATATATTGCTAAAAATATGCTTAAACCTTCTAAAAAGTGGTATAAAATAAGCAAACAATAAAATAATTAAATAAAATTATAATTGATATAACATATAAAATAAAAATTATAAAATATGGTTAAACTTTTTCCAAAAAATATGCTAAAAATGTGCTAGAAAGCTGCTAATAAAAATATATTACTAAAGCTATGCTGCTAAAAATGTAGTAAAAATATGCTAATACGAATATGTTGGTTTAAAATATGCTTAAAATATGCTAAAACATACCATTATTATCTATTTGTTTAGTTAGCACAAATAAGAAAACCTGCTGCTCCAGAGAAGGGGCTGCTAGCAATTAAATATATCGTTTCGTTGATAATGTTGCTTTTATGCTTCGGCTTATCAGGCCTGCAAGCAACTGCCACTGAAGGTGAAGGAACAAATTTGTTTTTACTCCGGATAGCGTATCCCCGTTACCTAAAACCCTGATCCTTTATTCGGGCTTGGGACCGGCAGGCAAATAACAGGCGGAGCTAAAGCATGCTAGAAAATTAAAAAAATTAAAATGAAAAAAAACGACAAAAATAATTGCACAAAATTGTGCTGTTCCCAATATGGATATTTTTAGCAGCATGTTTTATAAAAGTTCCTCATGTCTAATATTATATCATTAAAAAAAATATACAAACTTAAATCAATTCTTACTTTTACTTCTAAGAGATCTTGAAATATATGCATCAAATTTGCTTCCAATATGCTAATAAAAATATGCTGCTAAAAATGTGCTAAAAATATGCTAAAACATGCTAAAAACGTAATATACCACACAGGACGTCCTGATGACTGATAAAGGCTATATAAAATAAATATATATGTTTGTGGGTAGTAAGGATTTAGGCTTGCTACTGCCTTACGCACTCCATGATTGTCCAAAAATTATTTGGACAAAGCTTCTCGCAAGTTACAGAACACAGGCACAGGGTCGCATTTTCTCAAAAGTTGTTTGATTGTGTAGGATAGTTAATCCTAGCATTTAATAATAATTCTATTACACTCTGTTGTTTTCTTTATTAATAAAAAATTTTCCTCGAGTGTAGCAGAATACCCAAAAATATAAAAAAATGTAGTTACAACTATTGCTTAACATAAAAACTGCGTTCAGTTTTAGAACATTTGTTTTTGCTTTCATAATAAATGACTTTGAAAATATTTTGTAACGGCAACCCACAGTTATGCAGCCTCTTTTTGCCTAATCTTGTTTTTCCTGCCAATACCAATACATCACTTGGATTTTACTGGCCTAGGCCTTGGCTTCATTTCGTTGCTAAGTTTGTAATCCGCACAAAGCAATAAATTGTGATAAATACAATTATCGCTAAAATAAAAACTAGTTGCTTTATTTCTCAATAATGATAATGATTAGATGGCTAAAAAAGTGTGGTAAAAATATAAAATCTATTTTTAATAAGAATGGGAGGTTTTGGCAAGCAAACGACGGCAAAAGAAAAAAAAAAAGATAGTCAAGATTGTTTTAAAGAAACAGGAAATAAAGAAAAGGAAAATAATAATACAAGGCCTTTGCTGTTTCTTTTCTTTTTTTTTTATTAATGTCTTAATTATTAAAAACTTGAGCAAATTATTTATGACTCGGAAAGTTTTGAATATAAAAAACCAAAGTTCCTTTTCTTTAAAAAAGAAAACATAATCCACTGCATACTCATATCGCTTACTAATTGAATACAAAAATAACCAGATTATTTGCTTAAGATACGGAAATTTCTGTTTTATTTGTGTTGTTCTCAGTTTGCTGCACAGACAAAAATGAATTTCTCAAAGTGCTGCATTATTAAGTTTATGCAACATTTTGAATGGTTGGATGATTTTATTAAAATAAAAATTTTAAGTTAATTGAAAATTAGCATAAAATTGTACTCGTATTTTAAAGTATAAAAACCAAAGCAAAAACAAAAGTCTTTTGAGCAACTTAATTATACAGAAACATGAAAAAGGTGATGGTAAAACAATAAAAATTAAGTTTAATTTTCATACACAAGAAAAAAAGGCACTCAGCACTTGTTGGATTATAAATGATCCTGTTAAAAGGTTAGATAAGCAGCTTTAAGAAATGTCTTGAACTTAAAGTATTTATCAACAAAATTTAGAAGAAAAATGTACACTATCTTGTTTTTAGGCTGCCAAGCTAATTGTTTGCTCTTGGTAGCAGGAAGTGCAATTTGTTTAACTTCTTCCTGCGCGTATAGATTTTTAAAAAGGTCTCTTATGCCAATGACATGTTTGAGTCAATGTAAAAACAAAGCCTCGTTGTATATAGAAGCGTTGACAGCTGCAATTTAATTTGATAGTTCCTTGCAACATTGTTGGGTGCAAACACAATTTTCATTTGTGTATTTCCATCTTATACACTCAGTTCATTGAACTTGTGTCAAAATATATTTATATTTTGCATATCAATGTTTAAATTCTAAGAATTTTGAAAAAAGAACTTTATACAAATCTTGATCTTCTAAAGATCATGTCAAAATTGAAACTTTTTTTTTTGGGCCAACAAAAACGGCTTGCACTTTAAAGTCAAAATCGTTTACTATATTTTTTCTTAAGCTGAAACCAAAAACTGTCTGAATTGTCAAAAATCAAATAATGGAAAAAAAACTTCTGTTTAAGAGAGAATAAAAAAAAATTTTAAGTCACAGATTTAAAAATCATTTACTGCCTTTGCCAAAGGTTTATAATATAAGCAAATGAACCGTACTTTAAAGATCTCTTTCAACTGATATGTCAGCCAGACCATAAACAATTGAACAAAAAAAAAGGTATTCTATAAAAAAATAATTTCTCTAAAAAAACAATTCTACACTTGGCGCATAAAAACTAAAAATCTTCCTGTTCTTGAAAGCTTTTGCTGTTTATTTTGCCATAATCTCCATCTTGAAATAAAACTGAAATAAAATAAATAAAAAATAAAAAATAAATATCAAGATCTTATACCCCTGCTTATATTAAGCTGGCATTGGGTCTGTCTTTTTTGTTAAATACAATCGATTTTGCATATTGCATTTTTTTCAGATTTTTTTCTACCTTTTTTAATGAAATGATCTTTAAAAACGGTTGTGTCACATGAAATAAAACTGCTACAGCTTAGGAATGACTACAATTGTTGGAAGAAGTAGAAAAAAAGTCTAAAGAAGATGCCTTTTGAATGATGACCTTACAAATCACGCTCCAATTTATAAGATCGATGAGTCTCTGCTAAGAGAAACAAAATGAATAGAAGTCAATTACAAGTTGCCAACAAACATTAAGCCATCCCAAGAACCATTTTGTAGTCGCATCATCATGTTTGTTGTGATCATGATTTAGAACGGAAACTGGTTTTGTTTACTGAGCACAGCGTGTTTTGTTTGGTTTTTAGTTACAGAAGTTTAAATGAAAGAAATACATCTATAATATCAGTTGAACTATTTTTGGTGGATAGACAATTTGATGCCATTAATGTTAATATAAAATTTGAGCCCTGTGGCCTACACAATGTGAAACCCAATTTTCACACACTTTTTGCTGCACTTGCGTCCGTATTTCGGTAATAACTAGTCGACTATTGGTTTATAGGTGTTCAATTTTCTGTCTCTACTTTATCGGCATAGACTAGTGAGCGCCCACTATAACTTCATATAACCTCTCCGTACCTTTGTATACGCTTTATTATTGCCGATAATCTGCCATAAATATAAGTAAAGTCTTAAATAATCATAAGAGTGACTCCGAAGTGGTGTCATAAGTACGAATTTTCATAAATCAAGTAGAGGAAGTTTGCCAATATGCATATAACTTTGTTGGAAACATAATACATAAATTTGTTTGTGTAATGTGCTCTCTCTCACACACACATATATTGATGTAGATGCGCAGTAGAAAATACTTTTCCACGGCTGAGTGCGCAATCTTCTTCTTGATCTTTTCTTGATTCATATCAGAAAAATACTTATCGCCTGTTTTAGAGCCCTGGTATTAGTGAGAGACATTTTTTGCTAGAACAAGCCTCAAAAACAAAAGACTTAAGATGCAAACTTCAACTTTGTTTTCTTCAACGGGTAGACAAGCCTCAGTTTTTTGTTTTAAGGGGGGGGGGGGGGGGGGGAGGGGGTTATTTAAATAAACTTATTGAAAAAAATAGTTCTAATGACGAAAAAAGATTATTTTTGTCGACTTAAAAATTTTTTATATAAAATATGGCAACTTTGATTCTCTTGCAGTATGTGAGAGAATATTTTTGCTCTTAAAGAGCTACTAAAATCAAAAGACTTAAGATGCAAACTTTACATTCAAAATTTACGGCCTGTCCCACGGTGTCACCAGCAAACGTTCGATCGACAACTTGTATTGCAAACAACAATAACATTAGAAAATTTTTTGTTGTTTTCAATATAAGTATTCAATCGAACGATTTCTAGTGATATCGTGGAACAGGCCATTAATATTATTATCCCACAAACAACCATCTGTATGAAAAATATTCTACATTAAATTTTTATTGACGTTTTTAATTTATTTTATAATCAGGCTTATCCTTAACAAAATTTCACATGGAAATTTTCGAACGTGTAAAAAATCGGTATCAAAAAGCTTCATACGATTGCGAAATAATCTCGAAAATTTATGAAAAAAAATCATTCACATAGATTTGTCTGTTGGAGAAAGTGGAAATATGTTAGTTTTTAATTTTATTGGAAGTTATTAAACGAAATTAAAATCCTTGTGAACGAAAAATTTGATTCGGAAATTTTCACATGTGGAATTCATGATAAGGCTGAATATTTCTAAAATAAATAATTTTTTTATTTGTTAGGAAATTAAAAAAATAAAAGAGATAAAAAAATGGGTATGAAATATTATAAATAAATAAAATTAATAAGGGTCTTTATTTTGTAAAACGCAACGCCCAGCGTTGATAAATTTTATATCGAACAAATTTAAATTGCAAAAACAAAATACATACAAAATTCGTCAACGCTAAGCGTTGCATTTTACCAAATTAGGCCCTAAAATTTTAAAACAAACGACCTCTAGCTTTATAAATATGTATTACAAAATATATGAAAATATATCCACTTAAGCACTGTCCATTACAAAATCTAAATTCTTTTAACCTTTTGCTATTAAATAAAAAAAAAAAATCAAATGACAGTTTGGTATATACTTATGAAAATATATTTTAAATCTCTCTTAGCCGTAATTAATGACATTATAGAAGAATACATGTCAAATTTCATAATTTTTTTCTTACGAAATATTGCTCTATTTAACTCATTATACCTACAAAGAAAATTAAGCGTTGCCAGTCACTATCTTTATTTACAATGCATTCAAAACTCTCTGCTATTTTGTCAGATATATTTTGGCTCAGCCTCGTACATTATTGTTCACATATTCACCAGCAAATTGGAAATATTTGAATTAAATTGAAATTTTTTTTGTGTGCCTCTTTAAGTACAAAATTACTCCTACACAAAAAAAAATATATCTAAGCACGACCTGCGTCAATCTTTGAATATACTTCAAACCCTGAAGTGTTAAATAATGCAATATAACAAAGCCAAAATTTCGAAAAGACTAAGCAGAAAGAAAAAAGAAAGACATGTCATTTAAAGCACAACAGCAAGAGCACAAAAAATGTACTCTTAAATGCTTATAATGAAGCTGAAAACCTTCAAGAGGAGAAAACAAAGCATAGTTTAATTTTAAATTATTAAGATGGCAACTGATGGAGTATTGCTACATTATAATGAGAAGAAACAAAATCTTATAAGTATTTTCAAAAGTCATGCCACCAAAATAGTGTTGATTGAACTTATAAATAAGAAATGTATGATGGAGGTAATAAGAAATACAATAATAATGGCAAATTACTTACAAAACCATAAATATTATGTAGGTTTCATTTTAAAAAGCATGGTACAGCTTATGCGGAAAGGAACTGGACTTTTTTTTTTTTGTTTAAAGCCAAAAACAGCAAATAAGTGTAAGTGTAGAAATAAGTAGAGTCAGCTTATATTTGGCATGAAGTTAAGAGTAATAATATTAACTAAATCAGTCAGTGTCATCATTACTTAAGGGCTAAAAAGGAAGAAAATAAAACAAAAACAGGAAACAAGCAACATTAGCTTTACAATGAAGTTAAAAAAAATCAGTTAAGCCAAGCTGTACAATAAAATATTGCTAAATAATTTCTAGCAGACAATTCTAACAAGAAGTATAACATCATTATCATTATAGCAGAAGCTTAAGCATCATTATCATCTCAACTTTCGCCTTAATGTTGGCCAGATTTTTTTTTTGTTGCGGTCTTTTTCTTTACTAACTGATCGATCGATTCATTCTCTTAAGTAAAAACAAAAATAATTTTTTTTTAAATGAAATGCAGCCCAAACTAATGGCAGCAGCACCAAAAAAAAATCTTTGAGAAAAAAATTACTGATTTTGATTCGATTCAAGGGCGTGATGGAGAGAAAGGAAAAGGGATATTAAATAAAACATTAATTCAGAAGCTTATTTTATATCGCATGTACTCCTCATGCTGAACTTGGAACAAAACACGCAGTTGTGATTAGATTTCAGCTCTGCATAGTAGCAAACACTAGTTTTTATTGCAACTTATAACAGATTGTTATAAGCAATTTTGTCAATCAAATGGAAAAGAATAGAAGATGAGCCTACCCCCAAATAAAGAATTTAAAAAAATTACCATCAAAGCTTACAATACCAGCGGAAAGCTACTGGTGGCCTGAGTCCTGTTTTGGGAATTCAAAACTTACGAAAAACAAAAATGGTGGCAACGCTGCTACAAATGGGAGATTTTGAGAGGGTTTTCATGCTGGAAACTAGTTCAGCCACCTGATAGGCTGATCTGAAAAACAAGGAATCGCACACGCACACATATCCTAGCAAAATCGCAGCATGAAAATTCACCCAAAATCCCCATTAATAACAGGGTTGCCACCTTTTTTTAATTTTCAAAATTACCATTACCTATCTAAAACCTTCAATAGTGCAAAGAATCACATATTACTTGATTACCTTGGAAAACTACCGCATGAAATCATGTAATTAAAACAACTGACTTCATTCTCTCTTATAGTTCAGGAAAAAAATGGAAGCACTTAAAGCTTAGTTGCAATTAAATTTTGTTGCTTAACTCGACATATTTGCTACGCCCCTGCCAATCGTACATGCAACACAACAATTTTTTTATACAATTGTTGTATCACTTTTTTCCCTCTTCTTTTATTCCTTAAGTAATAATCTAACAAGAAGGTGATATAAGTGGTACGTAATGCTTAATGTTTTTATGCTGCCGTGTTGCTTTTGAGGCAAATGTGATGTCTATGGCTTGGCTGCAAAGCTGGTGTTTTCTTATTTCCTGCTGATGTTGCCAACGAAAACTTTTTAAGTAACTGAAAAGCAACCTGTGCTTGCTTATGATGGTATAGCGGCAGCGCTAATAAGCAATTGCCAAATTGGGTTCGCGTGAGTAATCTTGCGCTTGATTCGTGCGATCAATGTTGTAAAGCAAAAAATAAGAAAAGAAAAAACTAAGAAACGGCATCAAAATAAAATAATATAAAGCAAGAAACAAAGCAAAGAATATTTTATTGTAATAACAAACGTAAAGTAACATTCAGGGCGGAGTTGTAACAGCATAAAGAAATATACGCAAACTTACAAATGTTCATTTAAAACCAACCATCCAGCCATCCATCCATCTACCATCATCATCACCGGTGGGGGCACTTAAAACGTCGTCGTCATTGTCTTTAAGGAACAGCTAAAACAGCAACTATCTGGCTGGCTGGCTGGATGGCTGTCCGTTTGTAACTATGTCTGTACACTAGTTGCATAGAATGATAATCATGGTTACTAATACCCATGCAATGCATCACTGGCAACAATTGATAATGTTTGCAGCCACTGCCAGCAACATACTGTAACAACAATAACAACTTTTAATGATTCCTTGATGGAACATGCTACAAACTGCATATTTTATTCTTATTACTTGCCATTTTATTGTATTGTACTAAAGTCAGTTAGTCAGTTTTGCCGGTTTTTCAGCTTCATCATAATTTTTTGTTTTCGTACGTTTAATTTTTGTTTTTATTTACTTTTTTATTTGTAGCTGCATTGCGACTTTTTCACATCACTTAAGTAGACATCAACTGTTGCAACATTCGCCACAGAAAGCAATATTGGCGGCAACAACAACAACGGCAGCAGCAGCAGTCGTCAGTCTAAAGGAGGTAAGTTTTAAGGTATAATTTAATTTTGTGTTTTTTTTTTTGTTTTTTTCCTACAATTTCAGTGAATAGAACTCTTTTTTATTCTAACCCAGGTGCCTGTATATTTGATCAAATTTGCCTTTGTCTGTGTGTATGTGTATGCTTGGTATATATTCATTTCATTTATTCCATATCACATTCAAACACCTCCGGTATTATTTTCTTAATATTTTTTTTATTTGGAACCAAGCATTTAGTTTCTTTTTTTGTTTAGCGCAAAAAAATACAATACAACCACTTGATAACAAATGGCGGCATTAACCCTTCAAATGATGCAAAATAAGTCACAAAATAGTTTGTAAAAAATGAAAAAAAAAAAAATTATTCCTAGAAGGAAACATTTCTTCAAAGTAACTTTTTTCTCTTTGCAAGAGCAAAAATGTTCCAAAAAACTCAAAATTTTTCTATTCTAGTATTATAAAAATATTAATATTTTGTCACAATATCATTGGACAAATACCTAAGCAAAATAATTTTGCAATAAGCACTTGTGACAAAATCTTTTTATGGCACAACTTGCCACAAATTGTACACAAATTTAAAAAATTTAAAAAAACAGAAAGTTTCTGCCTATTTCCAAGAGCTTAATGTCCCAAACTTAAACTATATTATCACAAAAATGTTATTAGGAAAAACTAATTTTAATTAAGAGATCATTTTTACATATTTTTTTTTTAAAATTCAGAAAAAATATTTTTTGTGACAAAATTTTTTTATATCGAATTTATTTCGGTTGATTTTTATTATTTATCTGATATACAGTTTTTATATAGTTTTAAAGTTTTCGATAAAAAAAAACTTATGACAACTAAATGTCTACGAAATGGTAGAAAAAACGGCTGTCCCAAATATTGATTGAGTTTGTGTAGGAATAGTCTTAATAAATTCACACAATGCATCCAAAAGAAATTTTTGGGAAAAAATTTTGGTACAAAATTTTTTATAAAAAAACCATTTTTATAGATTATTTTTATGGTTGACCAAAAACATTTTTCAAAAAAGAAATGAGAAAGGCTGCTAGGCGATCAAAAAAGCTTCTGTCCCAAAATATTGTGCATGCTGAAGAACTTACTAGTGACTTTTGTATATATTTTACATATTTGAAAATAATTAGCCAAAATAACTATTTCCGAATATTATTTTTAATAGAAAAAGATGTTTGTCCCAAAATTTTTGATAAAAGATTATTTTTTAAATGATTTAATTTATAATTCTCTAGCTTAAGATTTCGAGAAAAACAATTCCCAAATCTAGTGCCCAAAGCAGTTTCAATAAAAAAAATATTGTTCCAAAAATTTTTTATAAATAAACAATTTGGGACAAAAATTTTTCTTGCAAAATTATTTTATTTGATGTTAACTAAGCTTAAAATTTTTCGACAAAACTTTTGAGAAAGAACTATAAATTTGAACATATATAATATAAATCATATATTTGAAAAATTAAAGCCAAAAATGACAGGTTTGGAAGATAGGCTTAGTTTAATAATGACACAAAAATCTCGATCAAAATTGATTTTCGAAAAAGTGTGACATGCAATAAATTTTTCAACAAAATTGCTTAAAATTATCTCTAGATGCAGATTTTCAGAAAAAAGTATTTTCCTAAAAAATGTTTGTTCAAAATACAGCTGTCCCAATTATGTCCCAAAAATTTTTTTTTACAAAATTTTTTATAGAAAAATGATTTCGTATGATTCTTTAAATCGTTTAAAATTGATTTTCGAAAAAAAATTCAATTGATTTTTTAACAAAATAGCTTACACATCGATATTCCAGTATATGTTCAAAATGTTCTTGTATAAATATTGCGCTTTACAGTCCCAAAAAGTATATTTCGTGCCAAGTAGGTTTTTACGCAGAAGATTCCCGGAAAAAAACTATTGTCCAAAAAAGTTTTTTTCAAATAATTGCTGTCAAAAAAATCGTATAGAAAAATATTGTCCCAACATTTTATACAAAAAAATTTGTGACAACATTTTATTAGTACAATTATTTATTTAATAATTTTTTCAGTTTTTTAAGCAACCCTAAAATTGTTTTGACAAAAATTATGAGAAAGAAAGTTCTATTAAAAAAACTGCTGTCCCAAATTATTGTCTTTTGAAGAACAATTGCCTTATTTTGTATATATTTGAAAAATTAATGCCTAGATAAAGAATTTCGAAATACGAACTTGGGGTAAAATTAATGCAAGAGAATTCGTTTAATATTACTTTTCCGAAAAATTGTCACAAAATTTTTTATATGCCAAAAAAATTATTTTTAACAAAATTTTTTACAAATAGAAATTCTAATACATACAATATTAAGATAATATTCTCAGGCACTTATTTTACAACACAAAGTTGTTGTTTGTTTCGCTTTGGAAATTTAATTTTGTTTCTTTAAACACCTGCGGGCCCTTAAAGTGTTAATATTACTGCCAACCAAAAATTCTTGTATGTCTGCCTGATTCCCGTGTGTTGTTTCCAGATTCCCTTTAACACTTTTTGGCATGCAATTTGTTGAAATTAACTTTAATTGCAATTTGGGGTGTTGCAAGCATTATTTTATACATACTTACATGCAGCGTACATACATACATGCATACTTGTACAAGCTTATATGAATATTTCTCTTTACACTTCGTTTTTATATTTCAGCCGTCTTAAGTTTTTTGTTTTTATATTGTTGCCTTGCTTGGCAGAGAAAATAAGCAAAACAACTTCAAGGCTGATATTTAAGATATATTTTTAACTTTGTTATTGGCAACTGACAACATGATGACATATCATTTGGTTCATGCTTAAATGAAAAGTAAAATAAAAAAAGGAGTTGCATTTGTACTTACTCTTATGCTCGTCGTTTTTCGATTTTGGTTCTTGTTGAAAAATAACAATGAGAATATTTTTTTCTTTGGCATTTGTAAGTGTTCAAATTGACAAAGGAAGTGTTTTAAGTAGTGCTCTTTTTGGGAAACGTATAATTTTACATCGACAGGTTAAAAATTTAGAGTAAGAAAGCTGAAATTACAAAAGTTGAGTGTATGCTTATAATGGCAAATGTTTAACCAAACGTTCGACTAAAGTAGCCAAAGTAGCCAATGAAAGATAAATCAAAGTCGACATGAAGAGTTGAATAGTGAAATTATGGTTGCATAATGACTTGAAGGGGGCAATGACATTTAAGGTTCCAAAAATTTTAAAAACTTAATTAACTATTCAGAAATAAAATAATTTGGAAATATGCAAAATAAATGAGCTATGACTGTTGTATGGAAGACAAAGTGCAGTACAGTCAACCTATTACTTTTTTTTTTTTTTTGTCAATGCACTGAGCAAATTTTCAAGTATTTAGAAAATCGTTTTTTCCAAGACCTTAATTGTCTCACGATTATTGAAAATTGTATTAGATTATTTGTTGGAAATGCAAATAAGACAAATTTTTTTTATATCTCAAGATTTGTTAAACACAAACTAGAAATAACAACAAATATCAGCACATCCAACAGAAGATACTTTTGTACGTAATAAAATGAAACACAACCACAAAGCTATTGAAATAAATTGTTCCAAAAAAAAACAATTAATTTCCCTGCTGTCTGGTATGTACTCGTATGCATTTATTTCCTTTGCCCCGCACAAAATAAATTATTATTTCAATATATTTTAACATAATGGCCCAGTCATTAGTAAATGGCTTTAAAATCAGAAACAGTAACAGCAACATCAACATCAATAAAGTACTCAGGCCAAACGAAAACAAAAGCAGCAATAAATGAAGAGGAGCATAAGCTAAACAAGGCCTATTGGGAAGAGCCTTGTTAAAAACCATTGAAATGTCGGCTAAAATTAGCAGCAACTGCTTATTTGGAAATGTTTAAGGCGCAATAAAAATATATTTTTAAAGGTACCTTTGATATAGTTTCATTACAGAAATGAGCTTGTTATACTAGTTATCAATTTAAAGTTAAAGGTTTTAGTTATTTTTTATTTTTATTTATTTTTTGTTAATGTTGCTCTTTTAAGACGCACATGTTCACTGGCCAATTCTCAACAAAATGGAAGAAAAAAAATACTACCATTTATTTAAAATGTGGTAGAGTTTATAATGATAATAAGAATGTGTTGGCTGCACAATTTTCGCCGGCACCTGAATAAATGTGCAAATTTGTGTTTTTTATATCTTATGTACGAAAATTTTTTGTCTGTTCTTATTTTGTTATATGTATTTTTTTTGTATTCCCAGTTGTTGTCTGATTGTTAAATTACAGTCGTTTGTATGGCAGTTCATACACACACACACACACACACACTCACACGCATTTAAGCTCATTTATCTGTATGCCGGTATATTATCCAAAATGGATTGTTAAGTGATTAATCAGCGCCAACAGTAATTTAGATCTTCATACGTTATAGTTTTCAGTTTTTTTCTTCCTCTTCTTCGCCTTCTCTCGCTACATTTCAATGCCGTTTCTCGTATCGTTAAGTCAAGGTTATTAAACTTGAAATTTTGGAAATGACATTCTTGTTTAAAATACATATAAAATAAAACTTAGGTAATCTTTTTTTTGCCGTTTGCAAAAATAAAAAAAAATTAAAAAAATTGGCTTTAAACCTCAATACGTTGTTGTTAAAGTTTCTGTGTTTTTGTAAGTTTGTATCTTTTAAATTTATTAGAGCAATAATTTGGTTGGTGTTATAACTGTTATAGCCATTTAATTTGATGAGACGAAGAAGGTTATTTGTTATGATATTGATTCTTATAAATAATGAACTAATTAAATGTTATTAAGAGAACAATGTTAAGGCGAATGATTTATCAGGAAGTAATTTTATTTTTCTGAGGAAAATTAAAAAAAAAAGTATCAAATCAAGGTTGCAACATGAAAGTGAGAAAAACACTGCTCCAAATTCCATTTTCCAAACCTACTGAAATAATTTTTGGTTTTAGTTTAAGGGTGCAGGTTGTCATATTTATTTAATGTATTTAAGGCCATGGGCTTAACTTTATAAAGTTCAATTTCGGGTTGAAAATTTGGGGTTTTTTTAAGAGAAATAACGTTCAGGCAATGAATGGTTCTTTAAGAAAGGGATAGTGATAGAGGAGACATGTGGTGAAGGAAGAGATAGAGGAAAGCTTCATCCGTTTACAACTCGGCTTATTGCACGTTTTTAATAAGGCAGCTTTGCAGCGCCTCTGGTGTCAATTTTCGGTGTTTAAAAGCCATTTTGTTTGGTTATTTTACTTCGCCAATAATTTATGCGAAAGAGGGTGCTCTGATTTTACATTATCCGCTGAAGCCGGAGTAGTTCAGTGACTTGTATCTGTGCCTTCATCGATTAACCTTTCCTAATACACTAATGCGTATCAAAAAATACGCGATGTTGTTATATAATGCCTTTGTCGGAGACCGGGCTCGAACCCAGTACCTTGGGTTTTGTAGTCGACGTGCTAAGTAATGCAGCCAACGCTACGCTCAATATCCATTTCGCTGAGAACTCATGCTTGCTCCATTTCTCTAAACACTGTTGCACCTGCGCCTGCGGATTTTAAACACGTGCGCGATTACATTTTTGGCCAAATCCTCATATTATAGGCTCTTAAGAAATGTAGCAAAACAAGTGAGATGATTGTTTTTCAGACACCAGCCTCACTACTGAGGGTCTACTGTGTAATTCGAAACGAAAGAAAAAGATTTCAAATTTATATGTTTATAAGAGGAAAATTCGAAAGCACTTTCTTTCGACGCGAATTCCAGAGTAGACCCCTCATGTTGTTGTTTTGTGAACACTGGACGCTCTTTTTGATCGTTTCCGACACAGTAACCGAGTTATAAAGTACTGAGAGATTATTTAAAAATCACTGAACTCGGAAAAAAATACTCTGAATTTTAAAACTAAAAACTTGTGGTAAAATATTTTTTATCATCTTTTAACTCAATAAAAATTAACGCTAATGAAAATTAAAAAAAGCAGCTGCTTTTTTTATTATTTTTATTTAGCACTATTATTTTTACAATAAAATTTCTTTATTTTCCAAGGAAAAAGAAAGTGACGGGCGTTAATTATTATTTGATTATGAGAATATGGTCCCTACAGAACACGTTGTTAATATTCCAGAGCCTTTGCACAACAACTTATCGGTATTAATAAAGTGTACGTACGCATAACTTTAACTATAACTTTTTGCTTGTATCCTTAATCCTTTATAAATTTGTAATTTTATGAAAATTCTTGTTCATGCTGTTTAACACATAAAAGTTTTGTTAATTAAACTTCCGTTTAAAGTGCCAATGTGTGAAAAAAATAATAATTTCGCATTAAAATTTTATTTTTTTTAAACTCTTTTTTGGTTTTGTATGTTTGCAGCTGTGCTGAATGTTTTTGTGTAGCTACAGTTGGAGCAGTAGCATGTTAATGAAGGCGAAAAGGAAATCATTCATATAGAAATTACTTGGGATTAATAATAGATAAATATGTGTTACTTTCTCTAGGAAAGGAATAGTGAAGAGAGGATGGATGGTGGGGCTTTAAATTATTAAGCTGTACTCGTTTTACAAATCTGCAATTCTGATTTGTATTTATTTATTTTTTGTGACGTTGTTACAGTGCCCCTAGTGTTTAGTAGGCGCATTACAATTTATGTAGCTTTTTTTGTTAGTTATTTCACTTTTCCGGCAAATTAATGGCTACAAATATCGATAAAGGAGGCTGCTTCTATACAAATTAACACATCACGAAGTCTTAGTGTTTCCAGGGTTTGCACTGGGGCTCTGGATGGCCGTATTTGCCTTTTAGTCAACGCCTTTCAGGCAACAGCACCCTCTTATCCACCTGTCGTAAGGTATAAGGAATTGCAGAAAAAAGTCTTGGTACAAGTTTACTCTTTGCTTAAGGAATACTTTTTCAAGCACAATAAGCACATCTGAGTCGGCATAAGGAAGCTCTTGGTGAACTAGTCTCTTTTCAAAACTATAGCGCTCCTTCGAAGTCTGCTGCCACCGTTCATTTGTTGTAAAACTGCACAAAAAAAATCCAACAAGCTCTTTAATAAAGTTTTACAGCTTCTGCTACAATACATACCTTCCAATTCAATAGCGGCTACATAAAAGGGCAAGAACTGAAAAAAATATCGGCCAAACCGATTGCCAACAGCGCATGAAAAAAAGGTGTCAACTCTAAAAGCCAATTTAATTTGTAAATCCACTATGTGAAAAAAGAATATATGAGAGCAGTATGTTGTTTGCCAGCAATATACATTAAAAAAAAAACTAGTAGTCCACATCTGCATAAATGCAACCAGCAATATTGTCAACACAAGAAATAAATGCATAAAAAAACGTAGCAAACGGAATCGCGATGATATAGGAAACAAGCTTAAATAACAACGGAAATCTGTGTAACACACGCACAGGATAATATTAAAAGAAATTAAATTACAATTTTTATAGTGTTTTTTTTTTTTTTGATTTTTTGTTTGCTTTAGAATGGCATTGAATGTGTTTGTTATTGCCGTTTTTTTTTTTGTTTTTTTGCTTTTACACAAAATTGTTAACATGTTGTTAAATCCAGTACATGCGTTCCACCACACCCATAGATACGGGAAAAAAAATATTTAAATAAAGTTTGTTCGAGAGAAAAAACACACTTTTTTACAATCAAACTTTTATTTGGTTCGATTTTATGGCAGGGCAAGCGGATGCAACATATTTTTATGCAATGCGAGGTCCTCTATGGATTCGAGAGGTAAATTAAAGCAAACGTATAAACATTTATATAAGTGAAGTGTATAAACAATATGACATAATCCTGCAGAGAATCTTCTGCTTTTAATAAAGCAGAAAGAGAGGTCTTCCAAAGCAGTTAATAAAATTCAGCCACTGCAGCCTGGAGGTATTCAAACTTTGCAAAGTTTCTAATGTTTTTCACATAAATTTTCCCTGTAATTTTTTTATACAATACTTTAAAAGAAATCGAGATGTTCCCCCTTATTGTAACTGGCGTCGTCGATGTCACACCAAGACGACATTAAATATTGGCACTCCTCTACTCTTTATAGGCAACAATTGGCTCTTATTGACAATCTCTTACTAATTTCTATGGCTTTGTAAATTAATGGAGCAAGTTAATAGTAGTCAATTGTTGCCCACAAAAAGTAGACAAGTGACAACTTCTACTGTCGTTTGATTTGACGTCGACGACGCCATTCACAGTAAGGGGGATTATCTCAGCCAACTATTGACATGTTGATTAATTTTTAAAGGGAATTCCACTAGAGAGCCGTCATTTATTAAGTCTGTTTTGCCGAATTACTTGCAATACGTGCAAATAATAATTTTTTTTATCGAGCTTGGCTTCTTGAGTAGTAGGCAGTGAACTAGTCTTGTTGTCGGAGGGTTGCAGGGTCGATTCCAGTCGGAGACTCTAGTATTTTTGCAGACAAGCCAAGTAGCTTTGCAGGTTGTGTTAAAAAAAAATTGGGTTTCTGCTCGAGCTGCGTTACGCGAACTTCTTCCATTTTATAAATAATAAATTTTAGTTCATTGGCTCAGTAAACAATTAACCAACCCCTATATACATATAAAGAATGCAAGATCTACCCAAAATATCCACGCTATTCGTAAGAGTGTGCAGGAGATTTTTAAGCAGCAGCTTTGCTTTTCGCTGACCACAACTTGGCAAAATTTTGAATCATAACTCGACACTGAATCCGTACAAAATTCAACTTACGCAAGAGCTGAAGTCAAATAACCATAATTAATGACGTGTGTTTGCTGAATGGGAGCTTGAGCAGTTGGCAACTGGCGCCAGTTTTCATTTTGAAAATCATCTTAAGCTATGGATCCAATTTCTCGATGAATGTGTATCACAAAACACAAGAGTCTAATTTGGTTCAACACCAATCCACGTGAAATACCAGAGCATCCAAGGCATTCCGAAAAAAGTCCCTGCTTGCTGTGGATTTTGTAATGGGGCATGATCGGTTCATATTTCTTTAAAAAGGAAGTTGGGCTGGATATCATCTTTAATGGCAAGCGCTATTAGTCAATGATTACCAGCTTATATTGGCCAGAATTGAATGATGTGGATATCAACTACATATGATTTACACAGAGTTGAACAGTGAACAGTTCATGCCACATTCTTCATATATTCTTCACGAGCAACTTGACACGCTGCGGTGAGGTATACTGACCACCAAGACACTGCGATTTACCCACTTTAGAATTTTTTTTTCTTGTGGCGTGTTTTTAATTCCCAATCTATGCATATAAACCAGAAGCCATAACGGCGCTTTATTCTGCAAAAGTGAAAAAAAATTCCATTTAATTCCTGCCAAAAAAATATCACGAATAATTTTTTTTTTTTGCATTATAAGTTTACAAGCTTTGTTTAGTAGACTCTTAGTACATTATAATGTACAATGCATTATTTCCATTTATAGTTTAGAGCTATCACGAAGTCTGAATTAGCTGTTGGCCAAAAACTGATGACACAATTTTTTTTAGAGCGCACTGATTCGAAATTTTTGGATGCCCTTAAATCTTCAAACTGAGTATAGGATCTTACTACCCTTTGATAGTACTATCGAACATATACTGTCCAGTCCATGTGTTTTCCATAAACTTGTAGGAACTTTCATTCAAAAGTTTGTTTTTAAGCTTTCATTTCAACATAATCTTGCAACAGATTATTGTAAGGCGAATCAAAACAATTCACGTATTCCAATTGCACTAAAATATTTATATACAGCTGATGTCAGATGCTTTCGCAGATCAAAATATTACGCGCTCTTATTAAAATGTTGTCATCTGAGATTGCCGGCTGAATTTTGCAGATGCCAAGTGTTAAGGCTTTAACACAACATGTATGTATTTTGCAGTGAAATCTTTGAAGAAGAAGAGTCACTTGAGCATACCTTGAAAACAAAAACAAAAATCCAGCCTACAGCCGTTAGATGCTATACAATGGCTAGACTTTTGTAAATTTAGAGATGGTAAAATTAAGCTTTCATTCCAAAAAAGCTTTCAGCAAGTTGTAATACGATGAATCAAAATATGTACTTCACATATACCATTTGCAATAAAAGTTAATGGACCACACACACGGAACGATGATGATGAAAGTGGAGTGGCCTTCGAAAACAGCTAGTTGTTCCGTTCTACCACGTGATTGTCAGAATATTTACAATTAAGTTTGGTGTTATTGGTTCATTCATAATTATCACACGTAATTTGGCTTACAAAGCGATACGAACTTTAGCCTGATCAAATCATAAATATAGAAACAAATTAAGTTCGAACAATAATAATTAAAACTAACTAAGATACTAATAATGTTTAACCAAGTGGTTTAGATATTTTTAACTTTCCTTTTTGTTAAGTTAGGTTAGGTTGACGAGAGGAGCCCTAACGCTCATGCCAGAGGACATACAAATAAGCCAGTTGTTGTTCGCTTTCGTGAACTTCCCATTACTTTCATGAGCAGCCTCGTATATGTCACATACATAAAAACTATAAATGCTACGTTGCCTCGGTTTCAATATGTAATCATAGAGCGTGTACCTGCCTGCTTATTTAAAAGGTTTTCAATAACTAGATGTTATATTTATATATTACAGTATAACGCAGAAATTTCACTTTTTGAATATAGATTGCGCCATATTTTTTATCGTTATGATGACATTGAGTTACTTAAAGCATAAGCGATTTCATTGTGCACAAAATATTTGTTTAATTTTGTCCTTTGCAAAATTTGTAGACCATTTTTCTTTAAGCCAGCATCTTTCAAATTGACACCAATATGGGCCAAAGAAAAATATGCCCTATTTGTTGTACTTTTCCATAACTGTTGCGAAAAATCTCGAATTGCATTACGACAGTTAATCAGGCATGCATGGTAGTCTTGACCTAGACAACAGCCTGTCCATCCAAGGATTTTTTTATTTCAAAAACTCTTTTGCAGGACTTAAACTGTGCCACGTTGCAGCACCTTATTCAAGGCAGTAATGGTCCGATAAAAATTTTTTTAATTTCATATTCTCTGAAGCAAATTTCACCACAAATAATCACTTTCTGTTCCAGCAATGGCGTTGATCGGATTATGTATTCCCCAAAAAGTGTAAAATTGGCCTTACCAGTCACAGGTTTAGTATGAAGCGACTAATGAGCCATAGTGCAAGTATTGAAGCTGACTTTTAAATTGCGGCAAAGTGCTTCCACTGGCGCTAAGGCACTTAATCTAATAAATGTATAGATGAAGGGCCAAGAAACCGAGTTATAGCTTGACTTTAAATAAAAAAAATTCTATACTTGTCAGTTTTCTTTTAAATAAATTTTGAAAAAATACCTCTTGTTTGTTGCACCGTGTGCCGCCGGCATATGATTATTGTAATAATAATAATAATAAAAATCCATTCATTCTGTTATGATTTTTTCGCTCAAAATCTGCAACAAATATTTACTAGTTATAACTAGTATAGTTGTTGTAGTTGTTATGGTTCTTGTTGTTGTTGATGTTGTTGCTTTTATTTGTTCAGTCACAATATTGTAAATGACCCAGTTTTGTAAATATTGTGCATGACTTTTATTCGTCCTTTTTTCGATTCATAAATATATGAATAAAACAAACAAAAATTTACGCTTAATACCCATTTTTGAATCACTTGCATATTTATATAAGTTTTTCAGGATATTTGTTTATGAAATATATAATTTTATTTATATTTATTTCTATACAATATATATATAAAGTAGTCAAATAAAGTTGGCAGCCCAATAATATAAAGTTTATGGGAAAGCATACGTTAAACTGTTATATAATAAAATTTGGCTTTAGTTTTTGTTGGAATAAAACTGCTTCTCATGTATTTTAAAACAAACTGTTTTATTTCGATTTGTTGGGCGGAGGCTGTAATTATAATGAAAATTATTTGAAAGAATTAACTCATAATATAATAATGAAATGATAGTAAAGAAATTAAATTTTTTTAACTCATTGGAATCGCATATTAGACTCGTTGTGAGCTGGTGTACAGGTCGATTTGATTTTCGGTTTGCTATTTAAAAGAAATCTCTGTAAGCCAAATTATATGTGATAATTATTAATGAGCAAATAACAGCAAAGTTAATTGTAAATATTCTGACAAATACTAGCAGAACGGAACAATTAGCTGTTTTTGAAGGTCGCAAAACCTTCATCATCAGCGTTCTTTGTGTTTGGTCCACTGTGTGTGGTGTCAATTAATGTAGATTTCTGCTTTATATACTCAGCTTTTTAGTGAAAATGGAATATGTGAATTGTTGTGATTCATCGTATTATAATTTGCTGAAAGCTTTTTTTTGGGTGTACAGGTCCATTTGATTTTTGGTTTGCTATTTAAAAGAAATCTTTATATTTATGCTTTGAATAGGCTAAACTTTGTATCGCTCTGTAAGCCAAATTATATGTGATAATTATTAATGAACAAATAACAGCAAATTTAATTGTAAATATTCTGACAAATACTAGCAGAATGGAACAATTAGCTGTTTTTGAATTTCGCAACACCATCATCATCAGTGTTCTTTGTGTTTGGTGTATTCTGTGTAGTGTTAGTTGATGTAGATTTCTGCTTTATATACTCAGCTTTTTAGTGCAAATGGAATATGTGAATTGTTGTGATTCATCGTATTATAATTATCTGAAAGCTTTTTTCGGGCTTTGCCATTTATTTGCATATACCTTGAATCTATTCATTTAAATCTCAAGAAACAGTCGTATAAAATTATTGTTTATATATACGAGTATGTGAATATATCTGTTCTAACACTAACCCACATAAATATTTTCAATATTTATCCCTACATCACGCATTACGAAGCTGTACCCATACACTCACACTAACTCATGCAATTTCCTTTTATTTATATACTGTACGAGTACATACATACATAATTGTGTGTATTAGAGTGTGCTTTATTATGGGCTTTTTGGTTTTCATGCTTGTTTATTTTACTATTTAGCTTGTTGTTGCTGCTGTTATTGCTATTGCTGTTTCCATTGCTTGTTGCTGCTATTACTGTTGTATGCTTTTGTTGGCAATATTGTTTTGCATCGTTGCTAATCGTATTATTGATGTTGTCACTTGTTAGTTTATCGATTTTAAAGCTGAGTTGGCTGAATGCCTGAATAGGATTTCTATGAGCGTAATAATCGTAATAATAATAATATTAATAATAGTACACTATATAAATATAGTACATACTATAATAAATACAATAATTGTATACATAAATATTCTAACTCGCATTAGATTATATATAGACACATACATTGTTTATTAGTCATAAGTAAAGATATACATATTTGTTATTAGCATGATTATGATGATTTTGTATTATTAACTAGAGAGAAGAAACAGGACAGTCTGTATTATTTATAGCCTGGTTATGGGTAAATTATTATGTGTTTGTTTGATTATTTGCATTATTGCTGTTGGGCAAACACACATATGTATATATATTTAGGTTATATCAAGATTTTGTACACAGCAGTTAATAAAACAGAATAATAATAAATGCCTTAAAATAATGAAAATTCCAAATGGATTAAGAAAAACCAAAATTTAATTCGTTTGGGAATTTCTAATTTTCTAATTTCTGCCGAAATATTTGAAATAAGCCAAAAGAAGATTGAAATTCTTACCATTGCAGCAGAAATAAAATTTCATAATATTTTAGGTAAAATTTTAATTAAAAAAAATTTGAAATTTAGGTCATTTCAGGTATTTATTTGTTAAACTGCTCGGGCTGAAATCCTTTGTTTTACATGTAATTATCTAACATATGGGTATACATATGAACACACATAAAATAACAACAAAATTTTAAGCACTCACACAAAGCTTTTTCTAAATTTTAAATCCTTGTAAATTTGTGTCACTTTTTAGTTTAGCTTCTTTGCTCTGTAGGCTCTTTATTGCTGTACAACTTTTCACCTTTTATCCTAGTTGGCTTTTGTTATCCTTTGCCACTTGCACATACGCACACACACACACACACACACACACAGAAGCTTACAGACACAATAAATGCCCTTTACGAATTTAAAATTTCATTAGAAAATCTCAAATAAAATAAAAATGCTTTTTGGTGAATGTGTGCCAGTGAATCCTGTTGTAGTTACGTTTCGTTAAATTGTTCTGGTAAAAAGTGTAAACGTGACGGTAATTTTAGTCAGTTATAGTTTCACCTAAATTACATTGGTTGGATTTTTTTGGAATCTACACCTCCTGACACTTTTCCTGTAATGCAATTGTGTTTTTAGTTGGTGTACTTTTAATGTCGGTGTCACCCATTTGCATGGTTAAGATAAAATTACTATTTTCATACAGCCAGCATGACGTATGTACGTTAAATTTTGTATAGTGCAGCAATTAAGTTTTAATTTTAATGCTACATTTTGAACATATAATTTAGCAGAGACCAGCATAAGCTCAAAGTGAAAAGAGTATATGCAACAGTAAATAAGTAATTAGATTGCTTCTAATCATAAAAGAAAAAATTTGTAAGCCTCGTTAAGAAAATGTAAAAAAAGGACCAATAAGAATTTGCTTCCCTAGTTTTGTTTCCTAAAACGCATTGTAACATACGAAACCTTTGTGCTACCACCATCTTTATGGAGACATAGAAAAAGTAAAAAAAAATATTCCTTATTAAAAAACTAGGAAATATAAATATTTTTTCACTTGTCTTTTTAAAGTAAAAAATAGGATTTTTAAAAGAAAGTTAACACATTAAAAGTAAGAAAAGGATAACTTTAACATCGACAAGTTGTTTCAAAACAATTGTTTTCGACATATTTACTATAGAAAATTTTTATTATCGAAAGCATGTTATATAAAATTTTGCTATCGAGAATTGTTTATATAAATTTTGTTATCAAAAATTTGTTATGAAATTTGTTATGTACACATTTGTTATCGGAAAGTTTTTATGAAAATTCTATAGAAAATTTGGCTATCGAAAAATTATTATAGAACATTTTGATATCGAAAATTTTTTATAGAAAATTTTTTATAGAAAATTTAGTTATCGAAAATTTGTCAAAGAAAATTTTTTTATTGAATATTCTTTGTAGAAAATTTTGCTATCCAAAAATTTTTATAGAAAATTTTGATATCGAAAAATTTTAAAGAAAATTTTGTTATTAAAAAGTTTTATAGAATATTTTGCTATCGAAAATTTTAAAAAGAAAATTTTTTTTATTAAAATGTTTTATAGAAAATTTTGTTATCGAAAAATTTTTATAGAAAATTTTGCTATCGAAAAATTTTTATAGAAAATTTTGTTATTAAAAATTTGTTATCGAGCATTTTTATAGTATTTTTTTTTATTGAAAAATTTTTACAAAAAATTTTGTTATCTAAAATTTTTTAAAGAAAATTTTGATATCGAAAATTTTTTAAAAACATATTGTTATTAAAAAGTTTTATAGAAAATTTTGCTATCGAAAAATTTTTTATAGAAAATTTTGTTATCGAAAATTTTTCTAGATTATTTTGTTATCGAAAAATATTTATAGAAAATTTTGTTATCGGAAATTTTGTTGTCTAAAATTTTTTATAAAAATTTTGTTACAAAAAAATTTTTTATAAAAAATTTTGCTATCGCAAAATTACAAAAAAAATTGTAATTAAGCAAATATACTATTTTTTTATTGGAAAATATTTACAAAAAATTTTGTTATGGGAAAT
This sequence comes from Nowickia ferox, assembly GCA_936439885.1. Classification (NCBI taxonomy): domain Eukaryota; kingdom Metazoa; phylum Arthropoda; class Insecta; order Diptera; family Tachinidae; genus Nowickia; species Nowickia ferox. The sequence continues at coordinate 6,781,790 of OW387027.1, read as the reverse complement.
TTTTTGTAAAATATTTGAGTATGAAATATCTTTATAGATAACTGTTCTCAAAAACTTTTTATATAGAAAGATGCTATCGAAAATTTGATCGTAGAATATTTCGTTATCGAAAATTTTGTTATCTGAAATTTTGAACAGAAAATTTTGTTATGAAAAAATATTTTTAATAAATGTTTTGCTATTGGCAAAATTTCTCTAAAAAAAACTTTGCTACCGAGAAAATGTTTTAAGAAAATTGTTTGCTATTGTCTGACTTACTATATAAACTTTCGATATGGACAGATATTTTAAAGAAAGTTTTTGCTATCCACAAGGTTGATAGAAAAATTTTTCGCTACATAAATTGATTGTCCTAAGGAAAAAAATTTCCATAGCAAAAATTTTCTAAAGAATATTTGTTAATAGCAAAAATTTGTTGCCTAAAATTTTTGAAAGCAAATATTTGATTCAGAAAATTCGTAAATAGCAAAAATTTTTCTTTACAAAATTTCCTCTTTAGAAAATTTTTCGATAGCAAAATTTTGTTATATAAAATATGTCTATATTAAGAAATTCCCACAAAAATAAATAGTAAAAACTTCAAATGGAAAATTGGTTTTTAAAAATTATTATTAATTAATTTGATTAATAGTAAAATTATAACCATATGTGCACAAAGAATATTTTAGTCGTATTAATTAGTAGCTTATTTGTTTTTATAAGAACTTTTTCGACAATAAAAAATTTTTGTAGAGGCAACATCGGTAGCAAAATTAATATAGCGAAAAAACCTTAAAGGTAAACAAAATGTTTTGAAAAATTAGCATAAGTAAAAAATTTCTTAATAAATTTTATTGGTGAAAAAAATTATGTAATAAAGAAATATTCTATTGAAAGTGTTTGATAAAACTAATAATATTTTTAGTTCATATGTTTTTTAATGCCTGAAATCTATATGAATTTATTTGAATTTAAGTTTTATATTTTATTGCAAACAATTTAAAATTTGAAATAAATTCTATGAAATTTGTTTATAATTTGTATGAAAATCTATGTTAACTTGACAAAAGTCTTAAACGTATTGATGTTTACAAAGCAGTGCACATAAGCGAATAAAAACATCATGTTTAACATGACATTTATATAAATTGAACAGTAATATGAAAAAAAAATTTAATAAATTTCTGATCAAATAGACCAAGTTGGAAATAAGTACAAAAGAACGAATTTGCAGCAGTAGAAAGTTTTGCGTATTTACTAATTATTTGCGGAAATTAAATTATTTTAAGAAGTTAGAAGATGTACTTTGTATTTCGAAAAAAAAAACAATTACAATTGGAAAGCTTTTGCTTTCGTTTCGAATTACAGAGTGCATCTCTAGGTTAGGCTATTTCTTCTGAGCCAACTATTTAAAGTCACAAATCTATAGCCCAATTCACAGTCTTGTTCAAATGGTCTCGCATCGTATCATGTGCAAAATGGTATAGTATATTGATACTCACCACTTACCAATTCTTAGTGGTGAGTATCAATATACTATACCATTGTGCACATGTTACGATGCAAATCCATTTGCACACGACTGTGAATATTCTATGTTGGCTACAATTTCACATTAGGTTTTTTGGTTAGTCTTTGCTTTTGCTAAAAACATTCAATGTGTGTATATAACCGTGAATATAATTGGAAAAATGTCAAACATTTATTACAAATAAACTACATGATGTTGTTACACAAATATGTACAAATGTATTTCATTAGTTTGAACTTGTGTCTATGTATCTACTCGTTCATCCGTGGCCGTAAGGAAAAAGTGCTTAAGTCACTATTTACTGTTTTGCAGGAGAGCACTTTTAAGCTTTCAAGTCGATTTTCTGGAATTTATTTCTCTTACAGTTAAATTGGGAAATTCTCTGTTAATCTTTATTTTTTTTAAGCAAACATCGTTCTATACACTATAAGTAATACATTTTAGTTTAAATATACCAAATTATAAGATAAATTAACCTATTATTCCAAATGAGATTAGAAGCCTAAAAAAGATAAGTCACAAGTCATGGTGCTATAACTTCCTGAAAAATCATACAAATTAATTGAGATTTGTACCAGGGATACTTTCACATATGCAGATTACTAAGTTAACATTAACTCAAAATCAGCTTATCTCGACTTAAGCACTTTTTCCTTTTTGCCGCAGATATAACAAAGAAGTTCAATGTACACGTTTTATGTATTTTTACAAGCACATAAGCAAAAAAAAAAAAAAACGAAAAAGAACATAGAAAATTATGATTTAACCACCAAAAACATTCTCTCTGTTTGTTTGATAAAAATTGATTCCCTTCATGCAAACGTGTGTAAATAATTGAATGAAAATTTTCGAAAATGTCAAAGAATAAAAAAACACTGCTGGGCGTAATTGAATTAGTTACACCTACAATTGCAGTGAGCAGCTGAAATAAAAACTACAAAAGCTAATTGATTTCATTTTGGTTTACTTTCTAGTCTTTTATTTAAGAATATTGATGCCTGAAATATTTTACACACATGCACAGGAAAAACTTCCTAATGTGGACATTGTCCTTGTAGCTTGTTTCCCCTCTTTAACAGCTTTTAATGATATTTCATTTCCCTACTATTCTGCTAGCATTTGATTTATATTTATTTCTTATTGTTTGATTTCGTTGGAAATAATAGCAAAAAATATTTTGTGATTTTCTTAATGTTAATGTTTTAGTGTTAGAGTGAAAATTGTTGTGAATATTACGCTCAATTGCTTATTTATGTCATGGGAATGCTTTTATTTCTCCCATGCTTTGTCATGCTTTATTATGGTAATTTATGTTACTAATTGACAGTTGTGTGAGGATAAAGAGAGGACTTCATTTTTGTCTAAAGATTATGGGAATGAAAGTTATATAAGGCAGATAGAGTGAGAGAGGAAAAAATGCAAGTTCTACAAGTATATTAAGAATTATTAATTATTATTATTAACCTGTTTGTCATTCAAATATATTAATAAAAACTAAAAATTTCTTACCTAAAAAATTAATTAAAATTCTTACAAAAAAGCAAATTACCTACAGGAACAATGAGAATATAGATTCTCTCAATTTGTTATGCAAACTATGTAATAATTTTATTCAAGAACATAAAATTAAATTAAAATACAAACACAAGGCAACAAAGATGTAAAGAACAAAAAAGAAATTAAAATAAAAAATATATAAATATGTTTGTTTGGCAAAATGCACTACACTACAAAAGCACTTCCACGAATTTATTATAAGCAGACAATAAAAACCTGATGTCAGTCCACCATCATTCGCCATTGTTAAGATGACGATTTCGGAAAGACAAAGAAAAAAAAACTTCATATCCTATTTTGCATACCACGTATTTTTGCTTTGCAACATACCAGCAGAAATTGCATTTTGTATGGCAAAATTTTTTTTAAAAGTCTAAAACAATTCTACAGAAAAGCAGCAATGGCAATTTTTTATTTTTTTTTTGCTTAAATTTCCAAAAAAAAAGAGAACAGGTTGTAACCAAATTAAATACGAAAAACGTAAATTATTTCAATTGTATACATTATTCAACAAACCAAACAGCCAAAGACACAAGCAAGTCAAAGAACCCAAAAAAGTATGCAATACCTACTTGAACTATTTCTACAGTGGGGTAGTGTTGGTGATGGTGTTGTTGACTGACGGCTGTTGCAGCTTTTTCGTCTAAGTATGGTAGGGAAGCAAATATAATCAAGCAAATTAAGGAAGGCGACCAATAAAAATAGAACAGAAAATGTATCAATAGCAAAACAAAAAAAAAATTTCTACAGAAATGTATCATTTCAATACAATTATTCAAAACTCATAAATAGCAAACGTTTCCTATACAAAATTTTTCAATAGCAAACATTTTTAATAAAAGAATTAGTCCGCAGCAAAAATTCTCTGGTAGAATCTTTCCTAGCAAGAATTCTGTTATAGAAAATTTATCAGTAGCTCAAGTTTTTAATAAAAAAATTTTTTTAAAGAAAAAATTCTTTGTAGACAATTTGTGTATAAAAAAAATATTCTATTAAAAAAATTATTTTGCAGAAAAATTCTATTTCTTGAAAAGATAAAATAGCAAATAATTTTCTTAGAAAATTTAGCCGAATTAACACTTTGGATAAATAATTAACAATAGCAACTGCATAGTTTTTGTTAAAAATTTGTCGTTCACCAAAAAATTTTCCTTAGAAGGCATAAAGAGATTAAATAAGTTCTCAATTGAAACAATTTTAAATGTTTAGTTGAACTATAGTGATTAAAATAAGTTCTCAATAGTTTATAAATTGCAAAAATATTCTTGAAAAAAATTAATTAATAGCAAAGCTTTTTATCACAGTTTTCTTAAGCACAGTAGGACTTCAAATTGTAAAAAATAATACAAACAATTTAATTTTAATTAAAAAAAATTTTTTTTATTCAAAACATGAATACTCATATCGAACCATAACCGAAAATCGATTACTTACAAGAGCTTTTTTGGCGGTTATGTCACGATATAATTTTAATTTATTAAAAAATTATTTATAATTAATATTAAAAAATGATTTTGGCCATATGGCCAATGTGGTTGTTCTTGACGAAAAGCATTATGGAATTTTTAAAGTAACTTATTGGTTTGAGACAAAATTTAGAAAAATCTTATCTTGTGCAACTGGATGACTTCCCTTGGCTGCCCATATGCTCATACTTCTGTGTTCATGTATCTAAGTCGGTGTTTATTGCATTTTTCTTGCTCCGAACTCCAAATAGTTTTCATCACCACACACTTTTTACGCCCTTTGTTTTTAATTTTATTTTTTTTTTGTTTGTTTCTTCAAAAGTTTTCTTTGAACATATTTTTGTAGTTGAAAATTTTTTTATGTAAAACCATTTTACCATAGTTTTTGGCCTCGTTGTAGTTGCTTTTATTTTTTATTTTTTTTTGCAATATAAAACATGAAAATTGCTTACTCATTGCTTTAAGTTACTGATGATGGTGGATTTTCGTTTTTTCCTTCTGCCATCTATTACCTACTTAGGAATGGCATAAGAGCACAGAGTCTAAAGTAAAGCCTTGTTCGAATATTGGTTTGAATAACGTTTAAGTAAGTTTTTGCCAGTGTCTGTAGACCATAAATAAATTTTTTTTTTTTGCTTTTTTATTTTGTATTTAAAGAGGCTTCAAGCACCTTTTCGGAAATTCAAATTTCCGTTTCTCAAGGATGTTTTGTTTTTTATGTTAAGCTTTGCTCTTTCGTTCACTTATTTTCTCCACCATAATTTGGATTCAATTTTTATTTTTGTAACTTCTGGTTGGCTTATTTTTTTGCTGGATTAGCATTTTTTTTATATTTGGAAATCATTATTGTATTTATAGCTTGTGGTGAATTGCTTGAAGTTTTCCAATGGTTGTCTTTAGTTTTACGAGGTTTCTAAATTTTATTAGAATTTTATTAATTTTATCGAAGTTTGCATTGTATAAGAATTTCGTATTAATAATTCAATAAAATGAAATTTAACGTTTGTAATAATTGAGTTATATGTCTATAGTTTTTATTTCAGAAGATATCACAGCATACAAAAGCAGTTGCTTTTATTTTAATTTTAATTTTTATCGCTTATATGTATTTCCTTCAAATATTTGTTAAATAGAATTTTTCTATTAACACATCATTAGTGGGGGTATTCTGTTATTATTACTGTTGATAAAAAAGATTTATACGAATTCATATTAATGCCTTTTTGAACAGTTTTTATATATGAACGTGTTTTTAAAATAACTTCGCTTTAATTTACATTACAAAGGTGTTTCCAATAAAAATCAAGCCTTCATTTTATTGTTATATTGTTTGAGTGTTAACGAAAAGAAAGTAAGCTACAAAAGATTAACATTTTTTTGGTGTTAATTTAGATTATTTTCAATAGTTTTGTAACAAGAATGACACGAAAAAAAATCGACTTTTCCCTTTTACAGCTGGTTGGTTATCAAACATCATTTCCCGCATGCTTTTAAGAAACAAAAAACATATAAAAAAATTTTTTTTTAATATGAAATTATAAAACAAGACAAGACTTACTTGGCTTTAAGAAAAACGAATTGAAAAAATTTAACAATGAAAATGCCATGATTGCGGATAAAAATGAAAAAGTGTCAATTTTTGCCAAATCATGGTTTTTTTTTGTAGTGTTCTAATAGTATTTAAAAGCTTTCAAGTAATCAATCATTAAGAATCTGTATAACCTTTTAATTGTATCTCAAGGTATAATTTTTCAAAGCATTACAGTCTTAATATTGACATTTGTCAATGCTTTCCTATTGATCTTTTATTTTCCCACTTTAGCAACTTTCACATGTTTTTAAATTATTTTTTTCAATATCTTTAAATGGAAAAAAGTGTCAAGTACAACACGCATTTAAGCTTTTTTAGTTTTCTTCGTCTTCAAATGCTGTCTGCAACCTTTTTCTTTAGCCGAAGATCACCCAAAAATAAAGCTTTTGTTTGTAGTTGTTGTTAAGGCCTGTTGTTAAATTAAAGTACCATTTAATTCAAATTTGTACAACTATTTTAAATGTTTCCTTAACTATATTTTTCTTAATTTTTTTTTTTTACCAGCAACAAGTCTTATATAGACACCTTAAACAGAGGTGACAGATACATTGTTGCTGGTAAATTACAGTGGGTCAAATGTGGAATAATCAATTCCCTTATTGATTAATATTTTTCAAGACATTTTAAAAAGTTGGCAGCCATCTTATAAAATATATTTTAATTTAATAATTTTTTATTTCCTCCATTTTACTTAGAAAGAGGGTTGAATTTATAAAAAATTTTATGACTTTTACAAATCTATTATACTGAATATTTTTTATCATTAAGTTGACACAAAGGGCCTGTTCATCTAAATGCGAACAATAGATGCGATCGAATATATATATATATTGAAAACTAAAACAAATTTCAGTTTTTTTCAGTTTTTGTTTCCAGTATAAATATTCGATTGAATCTATCGTTCGCATTTAGCTGAACAGGCCTAAAATATTTTTTATGCGAAGCTTTTGCTATTGAAAAAAATTCTAGATATGTATAACTTAAATTTTTTTTAAAAGTATTTGCCTTTTTCATGTTTATAGAGAAAACTTTTGCCTTGTTTTTTCAATCTTGCTATCGATACATTTTTCATGGAAAATTTCTGATATCGTAAATTTTTATGTATTATACGGCCATGTCACAGAGCTCAATTCCGTTCGGAATCGGAATTCAATCCATCCCATTTTTATATTAGATGGTGTCTAAAAAAGAATACTTAAATACGGAAATTTGTGAGGTGAGTCCAAACTGTGGGGGGCGCTGGTATTTTGGGGTATGCTTCGGCTAGGACTATATATTTTGAGGTGGATTCAATTCCGTTTCCGAACGGAATTGACCTCTGTGACATCGCCGATAGTTTTGCTATTGTCAAATTCTCTGCAAAAAAATTTCCTGTCGTGAAATTTTCTGTGCAAAATTTTGCTATTAACAAAATTGCTCTAGAGAAATTTTTAATTTTTTTGTCATAAAATTTTCTTTAAAAACTATTTAAGCTTTTCATGTTTACATAAAACATTTTTGTCACTCACAATTGTTATACTTACACAGAAAAGAGTATTCACCAATCAATGTTTTCAATTAATAAATTAATTGATTCAATTAAATTTTTAATTGTATTAATTAATTTGAGTGTAAAAGCTTAATTCATATTATCAAATTGTTTATAGGTGAAAATTTAATTAATTTTTTAATTAATATTACAAATATTTTAATTAATATTACAAACTCATTCATATTACTTTTTTGTGTGTATATTTAAAAAAAAATACTATTGACTGTTGTATCGAAAAGTTTCGCTTTATATAATTTTTTTTTTAAAACCATCTTGCTATCGCTATATGTTTTATAAAAAATATTTACTAATTACTGTCCAGAATTTTTTTATAATTAGTAATTTTATAAAACAAGTAGTAATTACAAAAAATTAAAAAAACCCGACTGCGACCAACTTTGAACCGTTCAATATCCGAAATGTTCATTCGAAATGAAAAATCATAAGAGAAACCTAAAGATGATTTTAAGATACCTGTCGAATGACACCCATTTTGATAGAGTTAGCCGACTTTTTATTTTTTTCGTATTTACAAAATGTCGTGTGTTGGCCGCCATATTGAAGTTTTACTACTGTCATATCTTTAGTGACTCCCAGGATTAAGGCAAATCGATTGACGTAAGAATCATTAAAATCGGTATACGCGTTCGGTTTATATAGGGTCCGCCAGATAACTTTTTTTTTTTTGAAAACAAAAAAAGCGAAAAACATCGAGTGTAGCTTTGGCTGTGTGGTACGTAGCGCCGTCCTGTTGAAACCAAATGTTGCCAATATCCTCCTCTTCAATTTTTGTGAACAAACATTCGTTCAACATGGCCCGATAACGGTCGCCATTGACTTTAACGTTCACTCCTTGCTCATTGGCCCAATTATGCCTCTGGACCAAAATCCGCACCAAACAGTGACTCGTTTTGGGTGCGTCGGCTTTTCAATGTATGCGTGCGGGTTTTCTGTGCCCCAAATGCGACAATTTTGCTTGTTTACATACCCGCCAAGATCAAAATGAGCTTCATCTGAAAAGATGATTTTTTTGGCAAAATCGACATCTTCTGTAAGTCGATCGCAGGCAATATTTCCCAACGTTGTTCAATTGTATACACAACCATATTCGTTCAGCCGAAGGATAAAACTAATTATCTGTCAAATCAAACATGAGCTAAGTGTTACCATTCACGAAATAAGCACTAGTTGAAAAAAAACGCTAGATAGCGGACCCTATATAAGGCCGCAAAGGAACACACATGCATACAGACACACATAGGCTGATAAACACAATACCCTTCTTTGCGTGGCGCACTGACACTGACACTTTAATTTTGCTATGGACAAATTTTAAATAAAATAACTTATCCATTTATTTTCTATGAAAAAATTTTGCTATAAGCAAAAATAAAATTTATGCTACTTAACATTTATGGTATTTAGAAAATTTTTTGCTATTGAGAAAATATTTGCTATTTTATACGGAAACAATTTTTAATGTTGAGAACATTTTTGTTAAATCAAAAATTTTTCGCTACTAAGAACTTTTGCTACTGAAAATGTTTGCTAAAAGTTGTTGCTACTAATTTTTGCTATTTTTAACTCTTTAGAAAAATTTTGTTAGTTAGAAAACTTTCGCTACTAAAAATGTTTGCTATTTGCTAATTTTTGCTTCATTCAAAAGTTTTGCTCCTTGGAAAATTTATGCTACAAGACATTTTTGGTATTTAAAAAAGTGTTTGCTATAAAGAAAATATTTGCTATTAAAAAATTTTACGGTATAAAAATTTTTTCTTAATAATTTTTTTTTTTTTTGCTTTGTAAACCGTTTCACTGCTGAGGAAATTTTCGCTACTAAAATCGTCGCTACTAAATATTTTTGCTCAAATTTTTTTGAGCTTGATTTTACTTTTTAGGAAATTTTTGATAATAATTTTTTTTTCAAAGAAGTTTTTTGCTGTCGACAAATTTTCTATCGAAATAGTTTGCTTCTTTAAAAAACATTCGGATTAGAAAATTTTTTCCAATCTCACATTTTCTGTAAATATTTTTATTAGATTTTACTAAATTTTTTTATTAAGTTTCGGGTAATCAATATACTTGCTTTTTACTCTAACAGCTTTTAAAATGTTTTACTAAAGAATTTTTTTTTTGTACTAAATGTTTATGGTTCCAGCTAACCTCACAATAACCAATTTCAATGTATTTTTCATAAAAAAATATTTTACTGAAAACTTAATTTAAATAAAAGTGTTTTGAATAAACGTTTGTCCATAATTGCTGATTTTTTTAAATTTCTGGTAATAGTTTTTGACAACTAATATATTTGCTCTTTACTCTAACAGATTTTCAAATATTTGACTTAAAAACTTCTATTTTTATGCTAAAATGTATATTTCGTAAAATAGTTTACAATATGTATACTGCGAGGCCAGTTTCATTTTTTTTAAATATAATGGTTTGTTTCTATTGCTTACAGACCGATATTTTTCTTATTTAAAATATTTTATAGAAAAATTTTGTGCAGATATATTTAATTTTCCAAAGCTTTTTCCACTGTTAGTTAATTACCAAAATATCCTTATCCCCATGCTGCTAAATTATCTTAAAAAAGTTCGTTTTATTTATTTGTTACCTTATAATTTTTTTATATATATTGTGGTTTTGCCTGAGTTTTCTTATCTTTATAAAGTTGGGGCAATGCTTTATAATGTTTTTTTCTTTTTCGCTATTGTATCAGCTACTTGCAAGAAGACTGTGTGCCTTAGTTTAGTCAGTCTTCTAAGTTTAATTGCAAATTTTTGGTTAAATTTCTTTGTTGTAGTATTTTGCACAGTAATTAGCACAACCAAGCAATATAGAGTAACAAATAACAATAGCACCAACATCATTGCCACCAACTAGCTAAACAGAGCGCTAACTAACTCCGGCTGCCAGTTAATAAGTGTTTCTGTCTGTTAAAATAGTAAAACTTTAAAAAAGCCAAAGGTATTTTCTTGTTTAGTAGGTTGTTGCGAATTTTGTTTTATGTAGCAAAAAAAAAACTTAACTTAATTGACATTTAACTACAGTTTGAAATATTTGTACAAACTACATGCAAAATGTAGCAGCTTTAAACAGTTTTGTGTGAAATAAATACGACTGGGAAAAAACAAGTTTTTATAAATTAATTGCTAGAAATATTTATAAGCATAAGCATATAAAAATGTTTGACTTTTTATAGAATTTTTTTTGATTGAAGTCTACTAAGAAGTTTGCTAAACAGGAGCGAATTGCATACATATAGCCACGCTTTTTCTACAACCAATACAATTTCTTTCTATATATAAATTTCTAGTTACTTTGCCAAATATTTAAAAATAGTCAAATAGTTTTGTTTTCAGTAAAAGTAGTTAATCGTTCGAAGGTGTCGACATCCTCGGACAGACCGTAATTTTTTGTTTGCTTTTTTCAAGCGAATTACGAAATACGAAAATTTTACTCCTAAAATTTTTAAATTTTGCAATTTCAAGTAATTCACAAGCACTTCTCGTTTAGTTTTTTATTTTCTAAAATCTTTTGATGATACCCCTATTATACTTAAGCACCAAATATTAATTAATTTAAAATGTTTTTTTCTTTATTGTTGCCATGAATCATTTTGAAATTATATTTTATTACATTTTTGGTTTTTCCATTTTTTTCTTGCTCATTGGCATCTTGTCTAAAATGTGATTATAATCTTAAATTACTCATAAAATGCAGGAAATATTTGAAATGTAAGAAAAGCCTTTAATTTTCAAAAATCAAATGTTTTAATAATTTTCTTTGGTTTAAAAAAGGATTTTTTTAAGCAAACTGCCTTAAAGTTTAAACTCACACATGGATGTTAAAAACTAAGAGAGAGAGAGAGAGAAACTCAAATCAAATTGCGGCTAAAGGCTCAGTTAGCCGACTGTAACGCAATGTAACTGTAATGTTGGAAACAGCTGATCGATATTTTTATATGAAAAGTATGTTACGTTACATTACATCTCTATAACCATTTTCATTCACATAAAAAAATCGATCAGCTGTTTCCTACATTACAGTTACATTGCGTTACAGTCGGCTAACTGAGCCTTAAAAAGCTTTACTTATGTGAAGCAGGCTTGTGCAGATAAAATGTAGAATAAGTTGGAAGTTTGATATTTTGAAGTTTAGAGAAAAAACAAGAACATCAAAACACAGTAAAGCTTGCAATAACAAAACACAAGAGCTGCTTAACACTATTTTATTATTGGCCTTTGACAAGACAATAATTTTCTCTAAACTTCGGCCGATGTCTTCAAACAGTTACAGTAAAGAGAAATAAGTTTGAATGCCTGAATATACATATTTAAAAAAAAATCATAATTCTCTAAAAAAAAGGAGATTAAAAAATCATAGAAAATGTTTCCAGATAATCTGTTAATAAGTAGAAAATTCATTACTCTAAAAGAAAAAAATATCTTGAAAGCTTTTCAAGTCCATTATCTTGTGCGCTGCTAGTTTTACCCATCACTGTATTATATTGGCCCTTGTAGGTACGTGTTAGCTTTTATTTATCTGAAATTCGTTGTAAGACCAAACAAATTAAACAACAGCTCACGGTTAAAACGTCATTCATTATTGAGGCTTTTTGTAAGTATGAATAAGTGGCACTTTTCTCAGCATTCAAGTTGTATTCGTGAAGTCGTTAGATCTGCATATCGGGTGCCTTTTTTAGAGGTAGACGACCAAAAGTTTGCTCCACTACCTTATGTGTGGATATTACTTATTTTATGGAGTTTCATAGTAAATATAATGACACCTAAACAAAGTCGGCATATTTAACAAATATGCTGAAGAAGAAATTGTTGTTGATATCTTATAGCACAAAGAAATATTATTCAATGATGAAACAATTTTCCTCTGTATACTTGATACATTTTTTATAATGGATACATTTTAGCAAAAAGAATTTTCGTGCAATTCTGAAAACGTTGATGTATATTATTGGCCGGTGCAATAACTGGTGCATGTTGCATCCAAAACAATCCCAGTCCACATTACCAGCCAAAGACTCTGACTGTAACTAACATTTCAAATACATTTTATATTAAATCATCAATTAAATCATGTTGAATCAATATTTAATTCATGCAATGCTGGCAACCGAGAGAACACTGAGAGAAATATATTCGCGTTAGAGTAAAAGCTTAAACTTTATAAAAGAAATTCCCAAAAAAATTACAAATTATCGAGATAATTACTTTACATATGTAACTCTTACGTATTTTATTCGAATTGAATTCCATTTAAAAATTACTGAAATTATTTTATTGCATTCATTGCATTAAAGATTACTTATTTCTTTTTTATTTAACATTTAAAATAAATTTCAATGCTTCTGCAATACTTACGGCTTCCTTTAAATATTTAACAAAAAAAAATTATTGCGTTATTTGTATAAATCTCTGGCATTTTTTATGGTTATTTAAAGGTATTTACAGATTTTTTCTACCCTTTTACCTTTTAGCAGATTGTAATAATTTTCCATTTAATTTCTGCTCTTTATTGCATCATTTAAAATTATTGATTTTATGCAAAAATTGTTTCCCTATTTTATTTTTGTTTTTTGTTTTTTGTTGCCATCACGGTTTAATGTTTTTTCCGACTATTTGTCATACTGGAATTCTGGGTCATTCTGCTTTATGTACATGATACATACATATGTACACAAAAGTTATTTTATATACTAGCTTTATTCATTGTATATGTGTGTGTTTGTATGTATGTATGTATGTATTTATGTGGTTGTGCGGTATAAATTCTATAGCTTAATGCAAGTGGTGTAGTTTATTCAAGTATATATGTAGGTGCACAATGTCTTCTATTACTATCAATTTATGTAGGTGTATATGTAGATTTTACGTAAGTGTGTAAGTATTTGACAATGTTTGCAAGTGTTTGTGTTACAATTGTGTATGCATTGCATTTTATGCAATATTACAGTTATTGTTGTCAGGCATATTTGCATGACTATGTCCTTGTTCCTTTAGCCATTTATATAACAGCATGGCTTCAAATACGAGGACAATCGCGATAGTTTTTCTTTTAATATTTCGAATTTTTTTCTAACAACATTTTCATAAGTACGCTTTGAGTTTAAAATATCTGTAGAAGTTTTGAAATCTTTCAGTGAGACAATATTTTAATAATAAATTCAGTAAAGTGCAACTTTGGCTCGCACACGAAGGTTTCCGTACGGACACTACTTATGTAATACTTTACGAACTCTTTAGCCTATATAATTGAATATCTTACCTGATGTAAAAATTTATAAAAAAAATTTTTGTTTGGAGTTTTTTTTAGTCTTAGCGCTTTGTCGATTACTAGGCTTTTTTTCTAAGTGATTTTTTTTCGCTTAGGCTTTTTTTCGTTTAGGCGTTTTTATTGTTTTTCGTAAATTTTTTTCGGTTGGTTTTTAGTCTTGGCGTTTTTTCGCTTGGGGTTTTTTTGTTTTTGTTTTGGCGACTTTTTTCGTTTTGGCGATTTTTTTCGTTGATTTTTTTGAGTTGGTTTTCAGTCTTGGCGATTTTTTTTAAATTTTTGCGCTTATTTTTGCTTTGGCGATTTGTTTCGTTTAGGTGATTTTTTTTGGTTTTTTGACGATTTTTTGCGTTTAGGCGATTTCTTTCGTTTTGGCGATTTTCTTCGTTTTTTCAAAAATTTTTTCGGCTTTTTTTTAATCTGAGCGATTTTTTTAATTTAGGCGGCTTTTATCACTTTCGTGATTCTTTTTCGTTTTGGTGATTTATTTTTGGTTTCGGCAATTTTTTTGTATTTTGGCGACCTTTCCACTTGTGGCGATTTTATTTTTGGCATTTTTAGCGATTTATTTTATTTTTGGTGATATTTTTCATTTAATCTGATTTTTTATTTAGGTGATTTTTCGTTTTCAACTTTGATGTAGGGAACCCTACAAATTGCAGTTTCATGGTTTCAATTGTGATACAAAAACCAAAATTGGCAATACATGATTTCAATAGTGCTAATGAGAAGCAAAACTAGTGGTTTGTGATAAAAAAAAATTATTGTGACACAAAAAAATACAAAATTGGCGGTAAATCATTAGCACCATATACCACCAATTTTGGATTTTATGGTGTCATCACTGAAGCAATGTACGCCCAATTTTGGATTTTATTTCATCATTTCAACCATATATCGCTAAATTTGGTTTTATGTGTGAATATTAGAATCGTATAGCACCAATTTGGGGTTTTTGTGTCACCATTGGAAACATATACCGCCAATTTTGGTTATTTTTGTATTACCCTTGTATACCTTTGGTGCCATGCATGTCCAATTTTTATTTTAAATATCAGAATTCTGAACAAGTACCGCCTATTTATCGTAATTAAAAACCCTCCACTTTCGCATAAATATTCTCACTAAAACTTTTCTACTTTTCAACTTGGCAAACTTTTAGTACTGCCTGTTTTTTATCTGCTCTGTATATAAAGAAAGTAGTTGCTAGTATATTTAAATAAATATGTCCATAATATATTTGTATATATATTCCCACACATACAAACATATGTATGTATAGAATAAATCCTTATTTTTTCATGCTATTGTATACTTACTTATTTATCTATCGTGAAATTTATGCACAAATATAAAAATGGAACCATATATTTAATGAATAATATAAAGGACAATGTCGTTACAATGTAGTGACAGATTTTTCGAAAGTATTATATTTTCTCTTCAACATATTAAATGGGCCAAATATATTTATATAGTATATACATAAAGCAGACAGCTGGAAAGTACATGCATATTTTAAATAAAGTAAAATAAATTTGTACAAACCGTGAAAAAATTCAAGTTGAGAGCAGAATATTTTTGCCAAAAAAAAGTGAACTGCAAGGAAAGAGTCTGCCCGCCCACTGGCGTTGTTGAAAAATTTGTTATTAAGAATAATTAAAAAGATTTAATTGCAAGGAATAAAAAGAAGGAGGATAATTATTGTAATTTTTTATACAAGTTTTATTTTTATAATAGATAATATTAAAGCTTTTTTAATAAAAAATATTATATATATACATGTAAAACCGATTATATGTAAAAATTTTACAAATAGCGTACGATATTTTAGTGAAAGAAAAAACAGCAGAAGTAATTTCGCTGTCACTCGGTCTATCACACGGAGGCAAAGAGGCAAAGACTAAAAGCTACATTTTCAAACTTTTGGTATACTACTTCACCTTATAGTATATTAGTCAGCTAGCTATATTCTAAACTTTAACGTCCAAGTTTGTGTTTTTTTTTTGTTCTATTAAATCTTAAAAATTTCTTAATATTTAAATCCTGTAGTTTAATAGAAAATTAAATTCCTGCTAACAGTTTGACAAATATTTATCACAGTTTTATTTACTGCAATTACATATTTAAGTCCTTAGATTTTTACACTTTTCCTTGCATAGCTGAAAAGGAAAAGGAACCAACTTGTGAACATTCTAAAAGGAATATAACGCAATGAATACAAAGTTAGAGTACACTGAGAATAAATTTGTAATACAAGAGCATATAAAAAGATATTAATTAGGCCTTAAGAGCAAAAGTAGCCTCACCTGCAAAATGAAAAAATGATATACATTTAAGGAAGATTTTATATTTTATGCAGTAATAATTCTGTAAAATCTAAAGATTTGTAAAGTCACACCCGTCGCAGTCTGCTAATGGTCATTCTGACTATGAATCACATTCCCTTAGTTTCCACATATTATTAAATATTTTTAAGATTAACATCCTTGGAAAAGAGGTGACCCCTGTTTTAAATTATAAATATTATATAATTTAATTCTAACAAAAAAATATGAGTGTCATGGTCACACCCGTCACAATGGAATGACTTATATATATATATATCTGACATTTAAGCACATTATATCGGCCACTTTTTTCTCAAAGGCTCATATGTATGTTAATTAAAAAAATCATATTCCTGTTTTTGCAAAATGAAATAAAATTTTCGTTCGACAAAAATTATATACAGAATAAAATACATTTTTTTTAAATTTATTACATTTTAATGCGGGTTTCTTATAGCAAAAATTTATTAATTCCTTTAGTTTTGATTGCAAGCAAAAACAACATCCTTTTCATACAAATTCTCTTTCGCATAAAAACTTCTCTTTCGTTTACTTAAAAAGCAAAAAAAATTGCTCTTACAGTATAAACTTGAAATTCTATACATTGATATTTTTTCTCCCAGTGCCTGCATTTGTATATTGTTAACAGGTAAAAGTAATCTCATTATAATAATGGGTACAATTGATTTTTATTTATTTGCTGGCAAATAAGTCCTTGTTATATACAACATATAAACTGTCGCCATTCCTGTTACATCATTTAGCTCTGTTTTCTGTTTTCTATTTTCTATTCCCTTTAAGGCCCGGTTAGAAATGCTCTAATTTCAGCTGATTATTCTTGTTCACTAACAACTTTATTTATTTCTTTATGCCACAATCTTCATTTGCCTTCGTTTTCAATGGCTTTAATGCTGTTTTTCTCTTTCTCTTTCGTTTTTTTTTCTGGTATATTCCTTAAATGCCGACAACTAGGATGTTGATAACAATGATGATGAAATTATAATCAGGGGAGTTAGTGCTGTAATTTTATATACCAGGTAGCATTTTCCTTTAACTATGGCATGAATTTTTTTTTTTTTTTGCTTCTAAACATTTTGTTCCATTTATTGAATTGTTGTTGTCAATTTAGTTAAAGTAGTTCATGAGTATTCAATTCTATTTTGAAAAGCTGCTGGGCCATTAAAGGTGGGTTTATTAAAGAATTAAATTGTGGAAAATTATAGTACATTTGGTTAAAGAGAAACTAATTTTTTATGTAAATGTTGGGATAATCTCAGGGAAGAAAGGTTGGATAAATAAGTGAGGGGACTTTTTTTTAATTTATTGGGTTTAAGGAAGGAGGCTTTATGGAACCGTTGCTTTTGATAACTTACACAAAAATGCTAAGAGTATAGACAGGTTTCTCATTTCGTGTATAATTTCCATTATATTCACATGCGAAGCCATAAAGCATGTAAATATATTTTGGCTCCTTATGAATGGAGTAGTCGAATAAGCGATTTCCGTCTGTGCGTCTGTCTCTACGTGAAATCGATTTTCCCAGGCCCCCAAGAAAGCTAAGGCTTTGGTCTTAGACTGTTGTCTCATGATTAGTTCTAAATAGATATTGTTATGTTTTGAAAATCAAATCAAAACCAAAATCAAAACTATGGTTACAGAGCTGGAAAATCGAATTTTCTTATATATAAAATTAACTAAATAGAACTATCTTTGCTTGTTGTTATTATGTTTGGCCAACTGCAAATAAGTATTTGTTTGGTGAAGGGTGTTTAAGATTCGTTACAGCCAAATAAAGTACTCTTACTTGTTAATAATCAAAGAACAATAGTAGCAATCTCATCACAATATATATTCCTTAACATTTTATATCAATAACTAATTAAAAAGGACTTAACATGATTTTAATTAAAATATTTATGTAAAATTTACTATAAATATTTATTTTTAATTTTCCAATGTAATCACTTAATAAACAATTCACACACACACACACACACACAAACACAAGCACGACCTGGCACACACAATTTGAAATTTTCCTCCACAGTCACGTGCTAATAATTAAATATTTAAAATAAAATAATGCTGTAGCTGCCTGAAAACGCACTCACACCTGCTTGCTAAGCTCTAACCAAGAGCTTTATAAGCAAAAAAATTTACTAGCACCAACTTCAAAAAAAAAAAAGAAATTACTTAAAATAAATTATTACGGAAACCCAAACACATATTGAAAACACTTGCAAATCTTGTTATTTTATTGAGTTGGTTGCCTGCCTTCGGAAAAGGAAAAGTATGTATGTATGTATGTCTATTTCATCTAGACATTGTTACAGACAACTCTCTAATACAAACATACATATGTACGTACGTATTTAAATATATTAGACATTTTCCATTTTAAATTTTGTTCAAGTTTTCCTTTTTTTCTTTGGTGTTGCCGATTTTTTGTTTGACATTTTATAATGTCTATGACAATTTACATGAGCGGAATAATGTATGTATGTACATATATATATATATATGTGTGTATGTGTGCAAATACATATTTTTTGCTTTTCATAGCTAGTCTGCTCTTAAGATACGTGTGCCAACAAATTGACAAATATTTGCATAGGATGCGGCGCTGCGCAAAGCAAAGTACTACAAAAAAGCTGGAATGGCAAAAATAAAACCATGTAGAATATTCTGTTTTAAATAAAACGTGACGGTATTAAAGAAAAATGATACAACGGTTAAACGTTTTTTTTTCTATGGGCAAATTAAAGCGGAATAAAAAGTGCGCTAATACAGCCAGCAAAACATAAAGTTTTGGGGGAAAACCGGTCTTAAAATGTCTGCTAAAAATTCGCCTATCGAAGTAGTACATTTTAAAACAAATATGAGAAGTACAATTTTAATCCATTTAAAAAAAAATATTTTATGAAATAACCTCTACCACAAATGTGTTTTAAAAAAATCTTTAGGTACCCTAAACCTGCTTTTGAAAGGACTTTGAAAAGTATGTTCAGGAACAAAATAAAAAGTACCTTTAGAAATAACTTCAAAAAGGTACCTTAATGTAGTACATTTGAAACAGGGATCTCAAAAAAAAACTTATACTGGTTATCAATCCCTCGTAGAAGTTTTATGTACAAGAAACTCGCTGCGCGTATTTTGCAGGCATTTTTAAAAAATGCCTTCAAAATACATTTCGATATTATTTAAAAAAGGACCTAAAAGTTTCTAAAAACCACCTTCCAAAGTACCTTTAAACGAACTCTACAATTACCTTCAAAGGTACCGTAAAAAGTACATTTATACCTACACTAAAATCACCATCACACATACCTTACAAAAGTACCTTGAAAGGTGCTTTAAAAATGTATTGTTAAAGATCCCTTAAGATAGTACCTCCAAAGCACCTTTCAAGGCACCTAAAATAGTATCTTTAAAGGTATTTTAAAAAAGTACCTACAAAAGTACTCTTTCAATAGTTTAAAAAGTACATTCATAGGTCCTTAAAAAAGTACATTTAAAGGCACCTAAAAACGTACTTTTGAAGAAAACTTAAAAAGTACATTTAAACATGCCTTGAAAAATTACCTTCAAAAGTTCAAAAAATTCATACATAAGTTAAAGAGTACTTCTGAAGGTACCTTAAAAAGTATCTTCCCATGTACCTTAAAAAAGTACCTTAAAAGGCACCTTAAGAAGAACTTTTAAAGGAACCTTAAAAAGTACCGTCATAGGTACCTTAAAAGAACATTTAAAGGTACCTTAAAAAATTAACTTCAAAGGTGCCTTAAAAAGTACCGTCACACATAAGTTAAAAAGTACCTTTAAAGACGCCTTAAAAAGTGCTCTCAGAAATATTTTAAAATTTCCTTTTAGTGTACTAAAGGTACCTTAAAAATACCCCTAAAGGTACTTTGAAAAGGACCTTCATAGGTACCTTAAAAGTGTACCTTTAAAGGTACCTTAAAAATTACTGCTAAGAGTACCATAAAAACTACCTCTAAAGTAACCTTAAAAATAACCTTAAAATGTACTTGGAACATACGTTTAAAAGTACTTTTAAGTGGGCCTTAAAAAGTGTCTTTAAACGTACTTTAAAAACTACCTGTAATGGTATGTTAAAAATTACTTTCATTATTTGAAAAGTTTCTTTAATTGTACCTTAAAAAACTAAATTTAAAAACCCGTAAATAGTTTCTTTTAAAAGTACTTAAAAAGCCACCATTAAGAGTACCTTAGAAAAGGTACTAAAAAAAAGATTCCTTAAAATATATATTCGATTATGATATTTTAAAATTTTTTGAAATACTTCGTACTATACCGCATCTACTTGTCATTTGACCACCCCAATAAGGTAGCGTTCTTCAATATTATCTACTATATAAACAGTTAACTAACACAATCACATGTATTCCGTGGGCCAAAGGAAGAATCAAATGTAAAACATGAGTTAAGCAAGTGATAAGTAAAACGGGATTATTAGCACATTAAAAACAGATAAATCAACAAATTTACAACAACACAAATAACGAGGGGTAATTACAACACTTGAAAGGAAAATTAATAAAATATTGATTTAAAAAAATATATATAAAATAATACTTTTAAATAACGCAAAAAGAAAACAATTACAAGAATATTTTTTTAGAAAGTGAAAGAAATCTCTTGCTTTTCAAACACTCCAAGGATTTGACATAAACGACGAAAAGAAAAAGGAAAGCACAAAAATTTTATAATTAATAAAGAATACGACCTTAGTTTTCCTTGAAAATATTCAAGTAGATTTGAAGCAGCCTAAAGTAAAACAATTTAGGAGAGCAACAATCAGCATTAATTATTTACAGGGTTTCATAATTTATTTATTTTAAATATGCTTACAGCTGGCTTAATGCCAAAATAAAAATTGTCAAAAATTTAAGTTATAGTCGAAAAAAAATCCCTATAACAATGATTTAAAGCTTATTAAAGGCCAGCTTTATTACAAACAGCTTAAGACGGAAGCAACAAATGTGATACCTTAATTTTTTTCCACTGAGCAAAGTAGAAATAATGCTTTGTTTTTTATATGCTTGGGGCAGCAACAACGCTACGCTACAGCCATAGATTTCTTGTTTTTTTACTTTCTCTCCTTGAAGGAGAAAATGGAGTATGAGCATAAAATACAACCAAAACCAGCTGAGCTTTTGTATTTTTTTTTTACTAAGGTTGTTTTTATTCCAACTTTTATTTCACTTTTTCGTCTTGTGCCTTGTTTTCTTTTGCTACAACTTTGATTGAAATATTAATTTTTAATGAACAAGACATGGAAACAAACAAAGAAAATTTTCGTACAAACACTGGTATATGAGTACATACTTACGTCGTCTTAATGTGTACAAGGTTGCAGTAGCAAGTGTAATATAACCCAGTGAACAAAAATTTTAAGAATTTTTAGAAAAAATAATAGAAAATACGAAACATTTTTTATAAATCCAAAGCATATCATATGAGTTCTTAAGCGCAAAGTTCTGAAACTCAACGGCGAATCTTAAATAATTCTATACTATTCCATTTTGTTCCAAGAGCGTTGGTAAATTTTTATTAAATAATTTTTATATATAATTATTTTAGTTAACAAATAAGCTTGTTATTTATTGGGTTTCCTTTCACCTTGTCTTTAAGAGTATGAGTATTTCTTTTTTAATTTTTCGTAGAAGCATGAGTAATGCGTTGTTTATGTTTATCCCAGGGATAAATGCAAAAGGGAAAACATATATGCATGAGGTTGAGTTCTTTTTCAAAAGTTATATTTCAGTTAATGTAAAATTTAAGACATGTTCTTTTTTTTAACACAAAACAAATTGCCTAATATTCTTAATACTGCTTTAAAACAAGTTCTAAATAAAAAGTTCCCAAATCCCTCGTCACGAAATTCTGTCCACAAATGAGAAATGAAATCCCCATTTTAGGGGATTTGTTGTTACACACACTTAGACTAGAACTAGACTTAGAATTATAACTTGAGGATCTGATACTACAGTCACTCACAGTCATGGTCTGCAGAGCTTATTTGCAAACAGCTAAACTTTTTACAGAACCACTTCGAGTTGGGAGGTTAGGTTGAGTTTACCAGGTTGGTGAGCAGAGAAAGAAGGCTCACTTGGGTCCTAATAAATGGTTTAGTTTTGTTTAATCATAATGGCGCATAGTCATAGTTATAAATAAAGTAAATTTTAAGAGATTAAAACCAGCATTCCCATACAAAATACTGGTTTTAAACTCTTACTGCTTTAACAAGGAAATTTCTATACAAACTTTGTTTTGTCAACCTTTTGATAACCAAAAATTATTTTTATGAATACAGCGTTTGATTTGAAATTTGAAAATAAATTTCGAATTTTCGAACATTACTTTTTTTGCATATATTTTTGATTAAAGACAAAATTCTTATTAAAATTTTTATTTCAAGAAATTTCGAAATAAACTTCGAATTTTCGAACATGGCCATTTTTGCATATAATTAATTAATTTTTAGTCTCAAGCTTGAAATTAACCTACATAAGCAATATTTCCATAAAAATTTTTTATTTCAAGAAATTTCGAAATAAACTTCGAATTTTCTAACGTAGCAATTTTTCCATATATTTAACTAATTTTTGAACTAAATTTTAAAATTCTCCTACTTAACCCTTTCCGGCCCCACCTACACAAATGTGTAGGTAAATTTACCGTATATTGAAGAGACGTTCATTTAAAATTGAGTAGTTTTTTCGTACAATATTAAGTCTCTCAATTTTATCTGTTATCTCTTTTTTGCTCTGAAATATGATTTTGTGGAGTTTGTTTTAGTATTTGTGTGTATGAGCTCGAAGGAGGTGATCATGTTTCGAAGTGCGGGAGGCAACAAATGTAAGTATCATTATTTTTGCTAAGTATGCGTGAATACATGAAGATTTCGTAATTTGTTGGAAGAAAAGGCATCAAATATTTCAATTACATGAAAATATTTAAAAATGCGCATAAAATTATACTGCTTTTTCTTAGCACAATATGTGCCTACACATATGTGTAGTATGGGCTTCTACTAAGTCAGTTTATCGTCATTACAGCAAGAAAGTATAATTTGGAGAATGATTCTGATGTAGAAGAAGTTTTTAAATTACTTTGCGATTTGTCGGATGTTGAAGAGAACAGTTCATCGGATGAGTTTGAGGATGAAATACGTGTTCAGCCTCTACACTCCGACGATGATGACAGCTTGGATACAGAAATAAAAGACACACATAATGCTGAGACCAATAGTGCCGTTGAGCAATCGGTGGCAAATAATGCTGAGACCAGTAGTGCAGTTGAGCAAGCGAGACCATTATTATGGAAAAGGGGAATGTTCAACCCTATAAATAATATATCACATGATATTTCCCACCAGCCAACAGACCCTCTTCTGCCAATTAAATACTTTGAACGGTATTTTACTGATGACCATTTTCAGCAAGCGGCACAGTACACAAATATGTACCATCTTAAAACATTTGGTACTGAACTAAAAGCTGATGCATCCGAAATTAAACAATTATATGGTGCTCATTTGTATTTTGGTTGCGTTAAACTTCCTCGTTTGCGAATGTACTGGGAGCAGAAATTTGGCAAAAATATTGTGTCTGAAAGGATGGCAAGAAATCGATTGTATCTTTTGCGCAAATGCCTGCATTTTGTTGATACCGCTGAAATTTCAGAAGAAGCGCGTTCAAATTATTTATGGAAGGTTCAGCCCATAGTTGATGCTGTCAGATCTCGATGCCTTGCCATTCCCAAGAATTTCGGTACCTTTTCCATTGATGAACAGATGATACCATTTCTTGGAAGGTTGCCTGGTGGGCTTCGCCAATATGTTCGTAATAAGCCTCGGCCAGTTGGACTTAAAAATTTTGTAATGACTTCGTCATCTGGTACTATCTATAATGAATTATTAATACATTTAATATATTACTCGATTTTTCAGGCACTGTTTTAGATTTTGAAATCTATCAAGGTTCCAAAACACCACTAGGCGATCGGACACTTGGATTAGGACCAAGTGTTATTTTGCGCTTAGTGAGGAGTTTGCCAGAGAACTCTTCAGTATTCTTTGATAGGTATTTCACCACCTTACCACTATTGGAGCGACTAACTGAAATTAATATTTATGGAACTGGTACTATTCAGACCAACCGTTTGCGAAAACTGTCTCTGCGGGATGACCGGCTAATGGAAAGAGGAGAGTCTGATCAAATAATAAGATCAGACGAAAAAATTGTTGTTGTCAAGTGGAGGGACAACAAGTCTGTTATACTTGCTTCCACAATATATGGACAGGAGCCAGTTGGTACCGTGGAAAGATGGAGTAAAGAGCAAAGAAGTCGAATAAAAATTACTTGCCCGGCCATCGTCATGCAGTATAATCAAAACATGGGTGGAGTGGACATTTGCGACCAAATGATGGAGTGCAACAGAACATGGCTAAAATCCAAAAAGTGGACTTTAAAAGTAGCACTCCACTTTCTGGATTTGGCTGTTGTAAATTCTTGGATGGAGTACCGTGCTGACTGCAAATCCAAAAATATGCCACGTAAATTAGTCAAGGATCAGCTTTATTTCAGACTGGAAATTGCAGAAGCTTTGCTATGCACGCCAAAGAGAAAATTTACGCAGCTGATCGAAGACGAGGAAGAAGAACCAATAAGAACTAACACCAGATGTTCTCCTTTACCGGGAAGTAGTAAAATATTGGATGGAAGTGGTCATTGGCCAATAGTCGACAAACTTAAGACAGCCCGTGCATGCCGTTTCCAACAATGTAATAGTCGCACTCGAACTCGGTGCGAAAAATGTGATGTGTATTTGTGCCTTTCTTCCGAAAAGGATTGCTTTAAAAAGTTCCACACTGTGATGTAATGTTAAATGAATTGGAATTGTTTTTATTATTTTTACTTAATTTATTATTTATATTTTTTACTATTTTTAGTTTTGTGAATTTTTAATTTAATTTAAATTTTTGAAATACGAAAAAAAATTTTTTTTACTTTGTTATTAAATTATTTACATCTGCTTTACTTGTACCTTTTTCAGAACAAAAGACTGCGTTTTCTTATGTAATTTAATTTTATAAAAAAATCTATGAATTGTTTTTGTTTTTTTATATTATCAATAATTTTGTTAGTTTTTACAATATAAATAATAAATTGTTATAAATAAATTGGATATAAATTGGATAAATTGTTCCTTTTTTTACTATTGAAAGAAAATTGTTATTTTTTGCCTAAGCATAATCCCAAGATACACATTTGTGTATGTCCTGTTTCTTAGGACATGCAAATCGTACGGACGCAAAAAATACATTTTTATGATTCTTAAGCTCTAATTATCACACGCTGAAAGTTTCATTAAAATCCATCAACTTTGAAATTCCTTGGGCCGGAAAGGGTTAAGTAGAATTGTCTTGAAAATTCTTTACTTTAAGAAATTTCGAAATAAACTTCGAATTTTCGTACGTATCAAATTTTTCATATGTATACATATTTACCTATTTTTTTTTATGGAGACTTAAAACTCTACTACGTGGGCAAAATTTCCAACAAAAGTTTTATTAAACAAATTTCGAAATAAACTTCGAATATTTGAGCATAGGAATTTTTGCTTACATTAAACTGTTTTTTGTTAAGGCTTGAAATTCTAATAAAAATTTTTTTCCAAATAAGTTCGAATTTTCGAACATAAAAAATTTTGGTTATATTTTTTTTTTTTTTGATTCGAGCTTGAAATTGGGCATATATTTAAAAATAAGTTAGATATTTTGAGGAATTATCTTTTATTGACGCCAAAAAGAAATTCGAATTTGCAGACCAGAGTGTCTTGAAATAATACTTTTATTTAATTACTAAATCAACTTTGAATTTTCGCTAATTATATTTTTAGGTACAGAGTGTCGGAAAACAAAGTTTGCCAACATATTTATCAAACATTCTGAGTTCCAAGATCATCCTGTTTTGCTTTACATTTCTTGAAATTTCTTATGTAAAAACTTCCTACTGGGTTCGGTTTTTTTTGGTTAATTCATAAATAACTAAGTTTATTGCTATTCCAATTTTCAACTAGGTCATTGACAATTAAAACTACATACATGCTTTCATTATCAACCATATGCTCTAATGCTAATTTAAAAATATGTAAATAACATACTCAGATCTAATGAAAGAGTAAAACTTTTTTATTTGAATTTAGTTCATAATTAAAAGCAATGAAATTGAAAGTTACAGCAACAAATTTTCAAACTTTAATAGCTACAATATTACAACAAGTACAATGAATTTCTAGTAGATGTATTGACTAAAAACTAAAGTTTATGTGCATTAGAATGTGACCTTAATTGAGATTGTCATTTAATATATTTTTTTTCTTTCTATAAATTCAAAGCTTCAGACTTGCAGTACAAAAATATCATTTATTTACTTAATAAAATTGCTTAAATAAATTTAAAACTGTGGGTCTAAGTGAAATATTTAAGAGTGTGGTAATTTATTTAATAATTTAATTACACACTATAAAACCAAAAAATAAAAATTAGAAAATTACAAAAAATAAATTTAATTTTTGAGTGTTTAATTATTAGGGTATAAAGATTTAAAGTCTATTTCAAATATTAAAAAACAAAACGAGCTTTGTAATTAAGTTTAATGGCATCGAAGTTGCAGAGATAAAGGCAGCTAAAGGGGCAATGAACAGAAATGTTTTGAAACTGTATTAAGCAAAAAATTATTGTTAAATTAAGTTGTTGTTGTGGAGTAAAAGTTTTAAACTTTAAGATAAAGACATGAAAAAGGAGTAAGTTTTCTTCTCCTTTTTGCTGCTTTGTGTAAAATGACTTTACGTTTTGTGTTTCTTGTCTGGCTCATAAAAAAGTAAACGTGTCCTTAAAGATTTACGTTTTCGTAAAAGTTTTATATGTGTTCTTTGACATTACACTGTTTGATGTCTGGCGGGGGGAGGAGGGGGGGAGAAAAATCAAGTAGTGATGATTGTTACACGGATCTTTACTTTTAAGCAAAAAACCGTTATAGTTTTAGTTTCCGTAATTAAAATTAAAGTAAGAGAAATCTACTTCCTATGTGCCTTGATACAGTTACTTTGGAATTATTAGGAGGGCCTAAGAATAAGTTGGCAGAAAACTTAAGTTGATATTGACAAAACCTTCTTGGACGGTACACCGGAAAAATTAGAAATTTAACTATACGTGCGGTCTAGGCTTATACCTCCACATCTTCTATGAACAAATGAAAAAGCTCAATAACACAAATTTCGTAAAACTTCTTGAGAAAATTCATGTGTTTGCTTGATTACATTTAGCACTTGATCTTGGAAACAGTGTAATTTGTGAACTACTTATAGCAGAATATCTACATTGAGACACAGACGTACAGAGAAAATTAATATTTTTCTTTTACAATCAAATCCTACACTTTCACTAAAACTTTACTCTCAAATTATTCAAACTTTTTACACGTTCCAAATTTAGGGTGTTATCTTTTGACTATTAAAAACTTTGCTCAAATATCTTTGATAAAAAAGAAAAAACAACAAGAAAACTAAATGTCGTGCTTGTTATATGTATAAATAAATACTCGTATGTTTATTTAAGTTTTGCAAATTTGCTTTGCTCTCAACTTTATCTTCAAGATAAACCATTACAATTTATAGTAAAACAAAAAGAAAAGCAAAATTATTAACTTCTTTAATATAGTAGTCATAAAACATTTAAAGTTTGAAATGTTTTATTTGGCAAGAAAATCGTAGTACTACACTTCACTCATGTCGGTATGGTAATAAAATTAATAAGCTTTATTTGCTGATACAATCAAAATTCTCTTAAGCTACTGGTATTTAGTATACATGGCAAGCTCTTGCTTTGTTGTGTGTTCTTTTATATTCAACTCATACTGGTAATTAATGGAAATTAAAGGGTAAAATGTAATTGAGCTAGAAAATTAATGAAAATCTCTCCAACTGTTTCCTGATGGTTGTAATGTATGTACATATACATATATATGTATGTGATACTTTTCATTAGTGAGACTTGCTCATCATTTTATACCGACTGGGTTGTGAGAAAGAGTAATCAAATTTCTTAAAGCTTGTGGTATATGCAGGGTTCCTGTGTTTAAATTAAAACACCAGAGTTCCGTAAAAGAATTTCCTAATGAAATGAAATACTTAAAATTTTTAACACCAATCTCAATAATCTCTCTGTTTCTTTAAATTGAAAAATGCAGATACATCCAAGATACATTTTTATTTTTATTTTGTTCGAAAACTCGAAACTGAGTTCGAAAAATTGGAGATGAGAAACACATATAAAGTCTGCAAGTAAATATAAACTTCAAAGCTATTTGTTGATTTATATTCCACTTTTTTTGAAACAGCCTGTACTTCAAAATTGAATTATCGAAAATTCGAACTTAATGAATATATTGGAGTAATCATCAAAATATCTGTATACGCAATTTTTTTTCCAGACACTCTGTACCTGAAAATGTAATTTGTGAAAATTTTAATTTGATAAAAACCTTCTTTGAAGACACTCTGGTGTTCAAAACAGAATTACAGCAATTTCGAAGCTGTTTTCGTTATAATCGTGAACATCAGAGAATACATCAAAATATCTAACCTTCTTCTAAATACCCAATTTCAAGCCTAAATCCCAGAAATTAGTAAATATTTCAAAAAATTAGTATGTTCGAAAATTCGAAGTTTATTTCGAAAGTTCTTGAAATTAAAATTTTGATAAAAATTTAGCTTACTTAGCAGAATTTCAACCCTTAATCTAAAAAACAATTAAATAGTATATGCGAAAATTTTGATGTTCGAAAATTCAAAGTTTATTTCGAAATTCCTTTATATAAAAATTGTTGATGAAAATTTTACTCATGCAGTAGATTTTTAAGTCTCAATCCTTATAATAAATAAATACCTGCAAAAATTGTTAAGTTCGAAAATTCGAAGTTTATTTCGCAATTTCTTGTAATAATATTTGTGATGAAAATTTTACTCATATAGTAGAACTGTTAGCTTTAAAGAAAAACACAATTAAGTATATGCAAGATTTATATTATTCGAAGATTCGAAGTTAATTTCGAAACTTCTTAAAATAAAAATGTTGCTCACATAGTATAATTTCAATTCTTAATATAAAAACAATAAGAAAATATCTAATAATAATTTATATAATAATACATATTACTTACATGCAAAAATTATAGTTTTCGAAAATTCGAAGTTTATTTGGAAATTTCTTAAAACAAAAATTTGTACGGAAATTTTGCTCAAGTAAAAGAAATTCAGTCATTAATAGAAAACAATTGAATAAAAATAAAAATGATAGTGTTCGAAAATTCGAAGTTTATTTCTATAGTTTTTTAATTAAAAATTTTGATGGAAATTTTGTCCTTTCTACAAAACACAACTAAATATATGCAAATATATAATATTCGAAAATTCGAAGTAGTACAATTTAAAGCTTAATACAAAAAAAATAAGTAAATATATGCAAAAATTGTAATGTTCGAAAATGCGATGTTTATTTGGAAATATTTTGATATAAATAGTTTGATAGCAATTTAACTTAATCCTTATTTAAAAAAATAAGTAAATATGTATATGAAAAAACGGGTTTGTTCTGTTCTGTTGGAAAATTCGAAGTTCATTTCGAAATTTCTTCAAATAAGAATTTTGATAGAAATTTTGTCCTTAATCCAAAACACAACTAATATGGAAAAATTGTAATTTTCGAAAATTCGAAGTTACACATATTAAAAATTAACTTAGTTATACTTTAGATTAGCGAAAATTCGTATCTCATTAAGATTTTAACATATTCGAAAACAAGTCTATAATATCAAACTTACTGGCAGTTTATGTGAATTAAGAATACAAAACTTTTCATTATACACATATATTCGAATGTGTATGTCATGTCATTCATTGTTAACTAAAAAAGTCAAACTTTTTCAAAGCATATAGAAATATGTTATGGGAAAGGCTCCAAGAAATCATTCTTTTACATAGTTTTTCAGTAGTTTTTATTTGTTCCCAGTCTTGATTAAAGTAATTCTCAAAAATTAAAGACAGAAAAATTTTCTTATCAAACATTTCAAGAACACAGCAAAGTTATACTTAATAACAGGAATTTAAAAAAATAAAACATTAAGGCAGTACTAAATCAAATAGATTTTAAAAATAACGCGAAAAATACCAAAACACTTACATGTACTCGCATGTATATAACTTTAATATATGAAAAAAATTTAATATATTCTATTTTTTGTAACTTGTTACAAAATTTGTTTGCATGAATTTTTTGTATGGCCCTAATTCGTCGTTTGTTTCTTCTTCTTCATTTATTTATTTTTTTTGCCAGATGGACATATTTAGTAAAATACTAATTTCAAAAATGTGCACCCTTTTAGTAAATGTAAGATTTTAATCATTAACTCTCATTTCTAGCACTTTGTATGTCTTACTCGGTTGCCTGAGAGAGTGTACACTTAAATGCTTGTTATAATTTTAACTAAACGACAATGAAATATTATTAACGTTAATTCAGTTATGTCTCAATTGTAACCTTAAAGATTCAGCACAATTTTATACACTTAAATGTCTTCTCTGTTGCTTTTGCTTTGCCTTCAACTCTCTCTCCAACAGCATTTCTACTAATTCCCATAATTTTCTTTTATTTTCTTCTTGTGATATAAAATGATAAATTTTGTAGGAAAATTCTTAATGACGACTCAAAAAGTTGAACAGTTAAATTTAGAGACTCTTAAATCTTCAAAGCTAATCACAGAAAATTCGGTGAAAATTAATGTACGAAAAGCAATGACTTGTGACTGATTAGAAGAAGAGTATTCATGCCTACATGATACATAGACTTAATGCTGCCATTGTCTAGGGCACGTGTGAGATTATTTTATGTCACATTTAATTGTTTACCGGCAAGTGACTTAGAGCAAGTCATTGGCATGAAAATTTTTTCTGCGCATTTAATTTGTTGCAGTAATTTATTAGGAAAGACAAACATTCTAATGCTCAGTCAAAATGTCTTAAAATACAAAGAAATTAAGCAATTTAATTTATTAGAAATTATTTGTTGTATTGCTGTTATTAGTCATGGCTATTCAATTGCGTAAAAGAACACCGTATAAGCCATAAAGCTTGATGCTTTTTAACCAATTGCTTTACTTCAAAGGAACGCAGCTTTCAATAAAAAATGTAATTAAAAGGATTAACTTGCTTTTCAATGTGGGAAAGTAAAAAATTTGTTTTGCTCTACAGGCAAAAAAAGAAATTATATTAAAATCAACAAAAACAAGGTTAATTTAAAATTTTTTGTTAGTGGCTTTGCTTCTCACGCGTTTCATATTACTTTAACATGCTTTTGCAGTAGATTTCAAAGAAAATATTTCCTTTTGAAATTACTGTTCATAGCTGTTCATGTTGATATAATATACCAGTACACTTAAATCAACATGAAAAACCATGTTAAATCAAAGTTGTTGCAAGTTGAAATTGATTTAATGTAATGTCATATTATTTTATGAATTATTTTTATGAATTATTTTACTGTGAGTGCCAGTTGAGCTGAAATGCAAAACCACGCAACAAAGAAAAAATTTCTAAATCGCTGTTTAAAGTAATTATTGGGTATTATATCGAAATACATGTTCCTACAAATTTTAAAACATTTATCTAATTAAAAATCTAAATATAGAAATTTTACATTTGTTCCTCGATTAATTTTGTTTAGTTTTTTCTTTATCCTATAAAATTTAAAAATGTGTAGTTACTTGATTTTTTATTTCAGCTAACGATATAAGATACACATACGAGGTCTGATCAAAAAATATCCGTTATTTTAAATTTTTCAAAAAGTATTTATTTATTCATTAATAACTATCTTGTCCTCTTCAAAGTAATCCCCCTCAGATATAATACACTTATGCCACCATTTTTTCAAATCCTCGAAACACTTCTGAAACGCGATTGATATCGCCAACAGCTCCTGTTTCGATTTTTCTTTTATCTTCTCAATCGTAGCAAAACGCTTTCCTTTCATCGGTGTCTCCAGTTTTGGGAAGAGGAAAAAGTCAGCAGGTGCCAAGTCCGGTAAATACGGTGGTTGAGGCATGATAACGGTTTTGTTTTTGGATAAAAACTCACGCACAAGCATCGATGTGTGAGCTGGTGCGTTATCATGGTGCAAAATCCATGATTGTTTTTTTCACTATTCTGTGCGTTTCTGACTAATTGCTTCGCGCAAACGGCGCATAACTTCAAGGTAGTATTCCTTATTGACCGTACGACCTTGTGGCAAGAAGCCATGATGCACCACGCCATTGCAGTCGAAGAAAACATTAAGCAAAACCTTCACATTTGACCGAACTTGAGGACCAGGACGAGCATCGTCATTGACATCCTCTCGGCCTTCGTTAAACCAGTTATACCACAATTAAAATTGTGTTCTGCTCATAGTAGACTCGCCAAACGCCACAGTCAACATTTCAAATGTCTTTGCGCATTTAATTTAATTTTTTACACAAAACTTAATACAGTTTCTTTGATCCATTTTTTCGAATAGTAAAAAATCGAAGAGCACACCAATCACGAAATTTTAAAATAATGGTTATTTTTTGATCAGACCTCGTACATATGTTTCTGTTCAATAAATTTAAAAAAAAATAAAACAATAAATTAGTTATTTTGTCAACTCCAGCGGACTGGGATGAGCATCCATGAAGTCTTTTATTTCAATTTCAAGATGGCGTCATATAACAAAATTTATTGCCTTATTTTAGGCGCTGCTCAAATTCTTGTTTTGAAATTGCTTAGTCTACAAACTCTTTTTGAATGATTTTTGTTTTATAGTTTTTGTTATTATCTAACTTATTGTATTAAACTTATATTCGAGTTAGTATTATTAAACCTTTTTGTAAAAAAAAAACAAAAAAAAAGATACTAAATGTGACTAATAAAACCTTGATATTAATAAAAATCTAGAGGTCAAGTAGCTATAATATTTTCACAACTTATGAAAATTTAAAAAAAAAATTTTTTGTTGCTGATTAACTTTCAAACAACAAAACATCAATTACTGATAAGCAGCTGTTTTATTTGTTATTCCCAGCTGTAAAGATGCAGCATAAATTTTAAACGTCTCGGCCTCTTAAAACAAATAGTGCACTGATAAAAGTGAGTGAGGGCTGAAAAACTCAATCTGTAAATAAGTTTATGTTTGTTAAATTTTTTTTATAAGTTAGCTCTCGTATTATAAAAGATTCTTTTATCTATTACTTTTTGATTTTTAATTAATAAAAATGTTTGGTATGATGTGAAAAATGCAATTTTATTGGTTATAAAACATGTGTGATAAATAAATTTTAGTGCATCTCTTCATATGTTTGCTGATGGCACTACTTGTGTTGCCTCAAATAAATATTAGAAATTTTTATGTGTTATTTTTTTCTTCTCAGCTTATTTGTATACCAACTCTAACTTGGCAGAAGATGTTGGGCTCTTGTGTTGACAAAAGCGGTTATAAAAATTTTCTTGCATGTGTTTGATGTTGTTTTCTTTTCAAGACAATAAGAAAAAAGCATTTGGTTTAAATATGTATTTTTTGTTTTATCACACAAACGTGTTAATGTTTGAATTCTTTTTTATTTTATTTAATTTTTTTATAGTCATTCATTTTAGTTTACTCCCAGACAGATGTAGCTGTTGGATTTCTTATGTGGATCGTAAAATATTTATTAATTTTCAAAATATTTACGACGGTCCTCTAAGGGCAGCATGTTAATGATTTTATGTGGGGTTTTTTTGATAGCCCTCTGCAAGCTGCAGGTGGATTTAAATGAATTTAATTACACGTGAGGTTTAAGGTAAACCTTCAAAAAATAAGTGACCTTATATTTAGATTTGGGGCCTGTCCCACTATATCGACAACGTTCGACTTGTCGCATATTTACATTTGAAACAACAACAAAATTTTAAAATTTGTTTTTGTTTTGAATGTAAGTGTGCGACAAGTTGAAATTGTCGTTGAGGTGGGGACAGGCCTTTAATCTTACATGATGCTTTTGTATTTTTTTATGTTTAGAGCAATTAAAATTTTTTTTTAGCAACTTAAGTTTTTCTTGCTGGCTAAACGGGCGCAGAGAGATATTGTTAAACCAGCATTTATGCCTCGAAAAAAATACAAATTATATTTTTATAATTCCTTCCTAACAATATTTTATTGGCTATTGTTATTAATACTTTGTAAAGATTTCATTATCCCTACAATACTATATCAATACAAAGTTTATATGCTTTTCGAGTACAGACGCAAAGTTGCGCAACTTTGTAACCATGAGCATTAACTTTGAAACCGATGCGCTGAGTGCCTGTTTGCAACGTTCTCGAGGTATTTGTAGACGACGTGTAGAAACTGCCAATATTTTGTAGTGCGGCGTTATGATACCCTACACTTTGTTCGTACACAAAGCATTTGTTTGCATAAACAATCTTTTGAGGTGTTAAGGTCCAGTAATCAACCCGTAAGTAGAAGAGTATGAGTACAAAAAAAACTCTTATCCATGTGACAAATGTTTGATTGAACACTATTCATTTGTGTTGGAAATCCTTTAAAATATTCTCCGATTATTATATTAATGAAAAATAAAACATATTTGAAATTTACTTTAACAAAATTTTGTAGGCAAAATTTGCAATTATATACATTTCAAGCTCATTTTAAATTTTATGAATATGAGGGTTAATCTTTAACAGATTTTTATTTTTTTTTTATTTTTTGGTCTAACACTAAAGTCATGATCTCGTATTCTGGCTTTTGCAACTTTTTCTTAATATATATTTAATTCAAATGTATATTATTAATTGAAAGGAAACCCAATCCCTTGTTTTTCTTACGTTAAATGGCCAAATTTCTTCAAATTTAGTAAACGTGCCTCAGTTTAAACACAATATAAATATTTTTTTTTTCTTTTATATTTTTGTAAAAGAAATCGAAACTAACACAAATGTTGCGCTGTTATTATCAACATCATATTCTTAGCTTTTAGCTAAGACATTTAAACCTAAGCACAAACATTAGCGGCAATCACTCTGCGCTGCATAATTGCAACTTTAAGATATATGCAATAATTTTTTGCTACAAAGCGTGAGTGTTCTGCTTCACAAACTTATTTTAACAGCTGATTTTTTGTATATATAAAAAACCACAATTGGGTGCTTGAAACCGTAGTCTTAAGTATCATAGTAGCATATTGTGTTAAAATGTTTGTTTGAAAGAAAAACAAAAGCAACAACAATAACAATAAAATAAGTTAAAACATTACGACACTAGGACACTTAAGACTACAGTTTGAATTCCGCAAGTAAATAAATAAGGCCGTCGTAAGATAAGGCGCAGCCAATGTGGACGTCAACGACGGCGCCAAATACTTACATGATACCAGCATTCAACTTTTTCACTTTGTCTTAAAATTTAGGTGGTTTAATACAATTGCTATTCACAACTTACTATTTATAAATCTAAAAAATTTTCATTGAACATTCTCATATCCATTTACTAATTTTAGTAGCGGCAAATTTCATGGCGGCATTTTTAGGCTTGAAACTTTGCCAGTGCGAGAGTTTACTAGTTTTCCTTTTATAAACTAAACAAAAGTCACAGCTGTTTCAGCGTTGCAAACATTTGCACTTCTCAGTCCGCAATGGTTTTTTGTGTAGCAGGCAATTATAAGTTATTGTAGAAAATTTCGATTTCATATCGCTCATTTAATAAAAATATGGAATTTTTTTTAGTTTGTGATGCAAAATTAATCCTCATATCATTCTTCATATTGTTTAAAAATTTTATACAAATATCTTGTTTAATCAAATCTTGAGAGAAAATTTAATTTTCTTTTTCCATTCCATTTTTCAAGCTCTTTTTGTGGCAAACTGGTTTTTTTGAATTATGAAGAGTGTCATTAGCAAATGAATGATATGATTTGATATGTTGGGGCATTGCACAATGTAGCATATATGCTAGATTTGCAACATATGCAACACTTGCACCAGCAGCTTGCAACGAAGAGTGATTTCCGCTATTGCTTAATAAGTCAACAACATAAAATAATTCAACAGCAGACAGAAGAAACAAATAAACAACAGAATTTCCAGTGAATGAACAACAATTACAATACAAGCAAAATAATTGTTAGAGACACAAATGTGGCATACAATAAAAATTTATTATATAAAAAAAGAAACAAAGCCGAAGTTAAAGTGAAAAAATCAATTCAAATGAAGTAAAGTTGATCTTAGCGACTAAAAACTCCAGTATTTTTATTCGTTAAATATACCCAATATTTATTTTAGATAGGCCGATCGTCCGCATTGCGGAAACAGGGAATTGAACGAAAAAACAAAGCTTGTGAATTGAGCCAATAATTTTTTATACAAAATTTTTTGAGTAAAACGATTAAAAAAGTCGTGTTAATAAAAATTATATAAGCAAATTATTCGAATAAAAATTCGCTAGAATTTGCAGTGCATCTCATTTCATTCTCCTATTTAATTGTGCATCAAAATTTATGTAGTGTTTCACCTACCGCAACTTTTTTTATAAAAAAAGAACTCTAAACAATTTTTCTTTAAGAAGCTCAAAAATTTATTTGCCACAAAAAATGCACACCTACGAGTACATTTTGTTTTGTTTTGTTGTTGCGGTTACTGTTCAGATTGTTGCCGCAATGACAACAATATCACGTGCTGTTGTAGAACATTGACAATGTCTTTTTTAAAGCAACGTTTTAGTTTTTCTTTTGCATCTAGTATCTGGCTTTATTATTTTATTGTTAGGACAACAAGCAACTAACTGTTAACAATAGTTTTAGCTTTCTTGTTTTTTTTTATTGTATTATATTACTTTATCTTTTTCGTTTTGTAAGGAAATATTGAAAAAAAAATGCTGCAAGAATTATGACATGTTTATGGTGCATGTGCGTTATTAAAAAAAGAAGCTTTAACAGTCAACAGACTACAACAAATGGCACAAAAATAAAGCAAAAAAAAAGAGACTTTAACAACTCGAAACCGTATTCCTAACAAAATAATAAAAGGATGATTTAAAAGTTTAATGACAGTTCAAGTAATAAGAGTGAGGAGTACTTAAACGACAACTACTGCTGCTGTTGTTCAAAACATACAACATAAATTTTGTTTATATTTATGTGAGTATCGCTGACTAGATTTGTTTGTTTGCAACACGTTTTTGAAGTATGCTTTTTGTGTGTAATGCAAAAAGCAGTGTGTAAGAGAATGAAATGTTATTTTATAAAAAAAATATTATAATTAACATGTTAATTTGCTTGTCATGAGTGATTTCTTGAAGCTTTCAAGCAACCATCAAAAATAAATGATCCAAAATGAATCGGATAATTTGTTTTTATACCTTGTAACAAAAGTTAAAATCGCCCTCTATTTATATTCCAACGAGTTGTTATTGTAATATAAAATTTGTTCTTAACATTAAAAATTTTTTTGCTAAAATTTTGTTCTAATATTTTTTGTATTTATATTGTTGCCTTTGGGATGTTTTTTTTTTAATTAAATATCTCTATAATAATATTAAATCAGCAGTATTTAAAATTTCAAAAATTTTGTTTAAAATACTTAATATTTTTTTTTATTAAAATGGAAACGAAATACGTATACACAAATGGAATTTAACAAAATTCTAGACCTCTGCCTGGAATAACCAACTTGAAGCATAGATGGCGGCAGTAAACTAAAAAAAAAATACTTTGCTAGAAAGTACCAACCTTGTACGATATCTAAATTTTTAAACATTCACCCCCATATTCCTAAAAAAAATAAAATGAATTTGAAATCCAGTTTTGGAACATTTTGTATGAAAAATTTCAAATAAACTACATACCCCATGGGGGTCAATATTTAATACTTTTATTTTTATTTATAGAAGTCTTCGCATACGACCATAAAATATTGGGTGCCGCTGACTGGGGGTCTTACATTGACGCGATATTATTTGTTTAAGAAATAAACTCCCAAATCTTGTAACAAACATTGTTTTGAAATAGAGCCTTTTTTTCATTAATCGAATCACTAAGTTAACCCCCCCAAAAATAGCTGATCTGACATATAGATGGCGCCAGTAGTTCAAAAAAGAAATTAATTTGGTTTTTGTTATAAGATGTAAGTTTCCATGTTGTTTCATAATTTTTTGGAGCCATTAAAAATAAAATAACTCTGAAAATTTCTTAAATGGGGAAAAAATGGTTGTCATTTGAAAGGACTCACACTAACCAATATTAAAGCTGAATTATATTCTGGGAGTTTATAAACTTTCGTTTATCACTATAAAACATTAAGTGTTGGAGTTTAAATTTGGTCGTATGAGCTGCCAAGGCGGACACACCGTAGTGGTTTTCCAACCGAGGTGTTCACATCAGAAACAGTTAAGAAAATCCACAAAATTCATCTGCTGCAGGTGCGTGAACTAGCTGAGGTTATAGTGCTACAGGTCACCTTTTCACCTAAATTTTTAAGATGGCAAAGCTATGTATGCTCAAGATAGATGCCGCGTTTGCTCACAATATATCGAAAGTAATATCGTGATGTTTCATTAGAGTCGAATTTTAGTGCCGATTCGTAGCCATGCATGACATATAATTCCCACCTGAGATAATGGAAAAGCCAAGAGCAATAGAAAAAGGTCTCTATCCCAAACCATATAAAAAGGGATGTCAGGTATTCTACAACAAAATAATCTGCCAAACCTGTAAACTGGAATGTAACAATTGCGGCTAATTGAATTTAAAGACAATTTCATTTGCAGTCAAAGTCATGACGTCAAAAAAGAAAACATATAAACGGCGAATATTGTGCTCTTTTATTGCAACATTTAAGTGATGAAATAAAGAAAATAATATCTCATTTGGCGAAAAGAAAGTGTATTTTTTTTATCTAGACAATACATATCGTTACCTTAATCAGTATAGAAAAGCCGTAACTCATTATATTTTATATTGAGATTTTTGAGATTTTTCCGTACAAAAATTAGTGCAAATTGACATTTAAATATTAATTGATATTTAAACAATTTCAATATATTAACACACAACTTAAAGGAAAAGTTCACGTTAAATAGTTGATGTTAACATCAATGGATTAAAGATTGAAATTCTTCAGCACAAAGCTTCTTTACCAGATTTCTATTGATGATACATCGTTTGACTTCTTTTTCTGTTCCTTCAAAAACATTAAAATTGAGGTTTGAAAAAATTAATTTTATTTTGACACATGCCAAATTATTTACAGTGATCTCATTCATTTAAAAGCCTGCCTTGCATACTGCGCCACACTTAAAGTAAACTATTACCTTACACCATAAAGATGGTACGAGTATAATAAAAAATATATATATATTTTTATAAACTTCTTCTGCTGTAACATTTCGTATTTCTTCAAACCTGCTTATGCAAATTGTCATATTACACAATACTTTTTATGAAAACTATGGTTTTTGTTTTCTCACTTTTTAAATTAAAAAAAAAATTACATAAAAGAAATTTTACTACCTTTAGTTAAATGAGTAATAAGAAATATGCTTTAAAAATGAACAAAATATACAAAGAGAGTAAATAAATCTTTGATTAGAATGAAGCAAACACACGTATGACACTTTAATTGCAATAATAATTTATATACATATTTTTTTCTTAATATCATTGTTGAGGAAAGTCTCTATAACGCTGTAATTAAATTTAAAATTATATTTTAATAAAGAAAAAAAATTTGTAATTTCAACCAGTGTTTAAAAAACTGTAATGACTTTCATTTGATTTTGCTTTTGCTTTCGCTTTTGAGAAATACAACAGTTTCAGTCAAAGCAAAATCACAAAATGATTTATGACCCATTACGTGGTACTTTCAGCAGTCGACGATTTGAAAAGTTTGAATTTGATTTTTTTTTTGCTTTTGCTTAGTATCGCAAGTAAAAGCAGAATTAGTCTGATTTTGGAAGTCGCAAACAGTTACAGTCGAAGAAGCAAAAACTCTTTCTTATTTTCTTGCTTGTTTTCATTATAAACTATAAAATGAACGTATTCTTTGGAAACAGGCTTTTAAAGTTATTGTCTTGGAGGTCAAGGCCCTCCCTCATCTGTGCTCATATTTTCATATCAATTCAATTTGCTTACAGATTAATACTTCATCCCATAATTAATAAACATAAGTTCTTTCTTTCCTGCCAGCTATTCATCAAAGCAAATTTGCTTAAAATAAACTCAATTCTTTGAAAAAATATACCCACATAAGTGCTGCAATATGTTGGTTGTATGTCTTTTTACTCTCTGCATCCTTTTTTATATGCACATGTCATTTTTATGGGCTACAAAGTGCTTTTGCTTTCCACAAGTCATACGATATATTAAGGCAATGGCAAAGAAACTTAATGCATAAATGCATCAGCAACAAATGTGACACTTAATTCTGTGTGTGTATGATTTTTTTTTTTTTGCTTTACTCAAAATTACACATTATGGACAATATTATTATGCCATGTGTCAAATAAGATGAAAGTTTTTTAAACTAAAACAAGATGCGGAGACACTACAAAAAGAAGCCGCCTGAAGTTTAACGATTTTGAGCGGAAAAAACTTTTTTTTTTATAGCAACTAAAGGGATTTAAGATGACAGGCTAGTTTGTACAAAAATGACATAAAGTGCAAATAAACAGACAGATAGAATTGATTTACAGTGCTACCGGTCAGAAAGATGACAAAAATTTTACAAGAAATTTCCTCAGATTTGATGGATTTCTGAAATGTTACATTGTGTCGTTAAATTTTTTTTAGCAAATACATCAACATCATTGCCATTTGTATTTTGCTGCTGGTTATAAAAGTTTTAATGTTTAAGCAATGACTTTTTTTAAAGAGGCGCCAATGATAAATTTGACAGCGTTGTGAAAGTATTTGCGATAGTAAATGCATGTACTCGTATAAATTAAGCTGACTCTTTGAAGCAAATATATATTTCTTAAACATTTAAATATGATGGAATAATTTTCCATGCAAATATTGGTATTTTTGTTAAAATTTATTTAATTAATTTTTGGGGAATTTTTAGAATTTTTATCTATTTACTCTTTCTCGATTTAGGACTTTTAGGAATATTTAGAAGTAAACTTGAATATTAATACATCTACTATTGGAAATTTTTAATTAGAAAATCTATGCACTGGTAGGATGTCGAAAATTATGGAAGCTTTAATTTTTCAACGACTTGTTGTGTTATACATGATTATGCATTTAGTGGTTTCAAAATCGCCGTTCTGGAAAGGCTGTCAGCTGTTAAATATCTGTCATCTGTTCCCTTATTCTGTAAGTCGCTAAAGCTAAAGTCAATCGCTAAAGTGCTGAACAAATAGAAAATTAAACATTTTTGGCCACGACATGAAACACTAAAATTTCGCAATACAAGTTTCAAAGTTGCATTTGTAGCCAAAAATCGATAAATCGACCCTATAGATTCTTACCGACAGAGATTTAGCTTTAGCGAGTTACAGAATACGGGGGCTGAAGTGTCATTCAGTGAAAGGTTACTACAAAAGTGCTGGCCACTTTTCGAGCATTACGGGTTGACCATGGTCATCATAATCGACCTACTGTGCAGGGAATTGGCAAGATAATAAAGAAATTTGAAGAGACTGCAAACGTTATGTGCATTATCGAAGAGTGCGACCTGCATTCCATTAGTGAAAGTGTGGAGTATAATCCGAGTTTGTCGATTCCCTGGCTTTCTCAGCAATTGGGCCTGTCTTACTGCTCATTAAAAATAATTTTTAATTTAAACTTGCATCTCCAGCCACATAAAGCCTGCTAACTATTAAACGTATAACTATTAAGTCGTATATATAATGATTGGGTGTTAAAGCAGTAGACTTTCATTGCTGAATCTTTGAACAAAATGTTCTTTACCGATGCGGTTCATTTCTCACATTTTTTGGTAACGTCAGCAAGCAAAATTGTTGCACACTCATTTAGAGGCCAAATACCATGTCTAAGCGGATACTTCTCTAACCTGGCACA
Organism: Nowickia ferox; assembly: GCA_936439885.1. NCBI lineage: Eukaryota > Metazoa > Arthropoda > Insecta > Diptera > Tachinidae > Nowickia > Nowickia ferox. Next base: position 6,739,349 of record OW387027.1, on the reverse strand, counting down.
CAGTAGAAAATACCAATGTAAAATCAACATGGAAAAATGTTGGTTGGAAATCATACAAAATTTAAAACAAATAATATTTTATTTATGTGTGTAAGTGTTCATTTGCTTGTGCTCATTTGTGTCACTTGTTCTTGTTTTATTATTGTTTGTTTTGATGGTCGTGTTGTGTAGAGTCCCTGACAAATTTCGCACTAACAGCGAAAACTTCCTGCTGCTGGCTAGTTAAGCAGAGTACTAGTCTTGTAGTCATAAGGTCGCAGGTTCAAATCCTACAGACAACCCAAAGTGTTTTCGCAGTTTGTATTTTGTTTTAACTGAAGCCTTAACTTCAAACTAATTTTATGCTAAACAAATAATATGTAAAAATTATTTAGGATTATTGTGGCTGCAGCGGTAAGATCATTGACTAGCACACGAGTTCGCGCTCAAATCTTGGCCGCGGCAGCAAACATTCATTACAATACACAATTTTCTTAATGCTGAAGTAAGTAAGATAATGAATAGAATAGAAGTAAAATGACAAAAATAAATGAAATTCATAAGGTTTCAACCTGAAATAACTTTGATTTGGGTTTCTTCATTACCAAATTTACATGATTCTTCATTTCGATTTAACAGTACTGAAATGTTAAATCAACATGAAATAAAATGATTTCAAAAGGTAGATTTTATTGTAAAGATTACTGTAATATGAAACAAAAATTAAGCAAAATCATTAACGAAAAAATTTGAATTAACCTCATTTTCCATAGATTTAAATATGAAAATTTTCGGTGTGTGTAGCACATTCTTCAAATTATAGCCGAAAAATCCTGCTGCAAGCAACCTAGAGGCGATCATATAAATGGCATTGTACGAGTATGTAGGACGTAATGGCAAGAGCCAAGCATTATAATGCAATAAAATTGTCTTCGAAATCATAGCTTTGTGTGTGTTTTATTATAGCTATGCTATTTATGCCATGACACAGGAGTTATTTACCTTTTCCTTTTATATACTTATGTTATGGTGCTAGTAAATCATTCCCTTATAAGTCTTATCACATCTTGTGAACATACAAAATTTAACTATAACTTCATTTGCTTAATATCATCTGGGGGGCCAGAAAGCTTCTTAATTAATGAACTACCCCTTGAACTATATAATACATAATGAATATTTCACTGAAAGTTTTGTTTGTTCGTTAATATTTTTGCTCGAAATTATCTTGTTATTAATATTTGATTTTTTTTTTTCCTTTTTAGTTTGTATAAAAATCATGCCTTTTGATTTTTTAATTACATTAAAAAGAAACGTGTACACTTGTTTTTTTTTTGCTCACAAATTAATTAAAAAGAAAAACAAAAATCAAGCACACACAAATATAATTTGTTCTCTATATGTACGTGTATACAGTTGTGTGCAGCCGGGCACATCATCAAAGTCTTCAGCGTGTTGCAAGTACGAGTGAGTAAATACATACACTGTATGTGTAGGAGCAGTGTATAGTGGCAATTATTAAATAAACCTTTTTTGTAAATTTATTTTTCAATTGAATACTGCTGCTGTCGAAATTGAAACAAACAAACGAGCTGAAAATAATAAACTGAGGAGGAAAAAAAAAGAATAAACTACAAAAATACAAAATTCTTTTTTCACTCCCCATTTTTAAAGTTCAATTAAATTATTGACGAATCAATAAACATTACGAATACTTTATTGCGCTATAGTGTATTTGTTGTTTTGGCTTTTGTGTTTAACGTTGAACAATTTTTTAACATAAGAACTGCATACATACTTCCATTTTATTTGAAGTGAGCAGCAGCAATATAACAACTAAAAACCAAATAAAAATAAAAAAACAAACCTTGAATTTAAACAATGTCAATTACAGGAATGAAAATTCAACACATTGAATTATAAAAGAATGACTTTGTATTAAAAAAGAAAAACAAAAACTAAAAAAGATATGAAATGCTGCACAAGCTACTGACAACGGCAAGAGCAAAAGCTGCAGCACCAACCAGCAAATTAAAAGCACCAAAAAACCAGTTAAAAGTGTGATGATGGTCATATAAATAATTTTTAAATCATTTTAAATAATTGGGCAACGAAACAACAAAAAAAAACCCACATAAATAATATAAAAGGAATAAAAAATTTCTGCTAAAAGCTTTTAATGAATTCCTTTGGTCGGTCGGTTCGTGTTTGCCTTGAAATTTCTGTTTTTATAATGCCTGCCAGAGTTTTTTCTTGAACAAATTTATTTTTATGGCAGCTTTTGTAAAAACAAAAATTCACTATAATTTGTTTTTCTAAAAACTTTAAAAATTTATCATTTCGTGTAGTTCTGCTTAAAACAGCAACCGAAGTTCCCACAAGGGTTAAGTTTTGCAGTGGACAGTGATATTAAAAATAATAAATTCTCACACGAAGAGTTCCGTACGGCGCTTTTTTCTTTTTTTTTTTGCGATTTTTTCGGTTTATTTTGCAAATTTTTTGGTTGCGCTTTTTTGATGATTTCGGCTTTTGGCGGTTTTGTTTTGTTTTTTATAATACATATTTTTAGTTTTAGCGTTTTTTACCGTTTTTTTGTTTTGGCGATTTTTTCGGCTTTTGGCGATTTTTTTAGTTTTTTTGGTGACCTTGTTACTTCTGGTGATTTTTAGGCATCTTAGAAATTTATTTTATTTTTAGTGATATTCATTTAAGCGCTTTTTTCATTTCGGCGATTTTTCTTTTTGGTTCATTTTGGGATTTTTTTTTTAAATTTCAAGAGTTTGCCTTTTATGGTTTCCAGGATACCGCAAGTTTTTAAAATTACATTAACTGATGGAATAGCCTTTAGAAAATTTATCGTAAAGTTTCTGAGGGCAAATATTGTAGTCTTGATCCTACTTATTATTTTTATATTTAAATAAAATTTTTATATAACAATATTATAAATCTTGGCTAATATCTCAGCCTTAATACTTATTCCCTTCAATTTCAATAAATTAACATGTTATCTTTTCCTTGACACTCAGTTTGCAAATAAGAAAAAGTTATTACATCATTTCTAGCTAAAATTGTACTTATATTAGCTGCAAGTTTGAAATGCTGTTACAATTTGGTAGAGAGATAACACTAATGTTATTTGCACTAAAGTAGCATAATTAGTAAATGTTGTGTTGTCTGCATTTCGCAATGACTTTTTTACTCAAAACTTTGGCAATAGCAATAAGACTTCATCCATTATAAGAACAAAAAATTGCAAAGATGCACTAGCAAGCACAGCAGTGGAAGAACATTTTAACATAAATGCCAACATTTGTTTTGCGCTGCAGTGACAGCAAAAAAGTGCAAACTACAAACTATAAAAACCACTGACGACGACGATGGCGATGCCATTTTCATCACACCAAACCAAAAGCAGATGTTGAGCTGTAGCAAATAACTGTTGCCATATTAACTGGCTGTGGCCGTTGGATTGTTGCGGAATTGTTGTTAATGTTGCTGCTGCCGTTTTTAGTAGCAGTTTGGTGTCATTATTTCTAAAGGGTCTTTGGGGAGTTCTAAAGTCTAGCAAGCAGTTCAGTTTTTTTTTAACGTTTACATGTTTTCTTTTGCTGCTTCCTTTTTATAAGATGATAGGGAAATAAGCATAAACACAAAATGACAATATCTGTAAAACTTTACAACTACTAAAACAGCAAGTGATAATAGTAACTAAGATGTTTGTTTGTTTGTTTGTTTATAAATGGGACTACATACAACAGGGAGGTGGCTGCGTTTGAGTGAAAAGCAGCCGCTAGGATCCATAAAGGGACAAATTTATATTAATTCAATATAAATTATTCGAAACGATTATTAAGGGATTTAAGTCTACGATATCGTGCGTGTTCAACAAATTTGCAGTTAAATTTATTTAATGAATATTTGACTTTATAGCACATTGACTATGTTTTGTAAAAGAAACTTTATATTGAGTAACCCACTTAGAGGATATTCTCCATTCGGTAGTATATTTTAATATTTGTCACTACAGAACGACGGATATTTAACTAATTTAAAAATAAAATAAAAATATTTGTTTTTTTTTTGCGAATACATAAAGCTGTCGATTAGTCCCATTTGCAATCGCATTAAAATTTAATATCACATAATATCTTAAGAAACATTTTTGATATATTTAATAATAAAATTTTTTTGAATTATATTAAAAAAAAATTTTGTATTTACACATTTGAGACTTTCATATTGCTACAACCTTCTATTTTCATTAACTAAAGGTTACAAATACTATTACAAATTATAAACTACGGCCAGCACATTGATAGCCTGGCACACTGCACGTCAGGCTACCGTAGCGCCGACATCAGTTGAAATTAAACATTTTAATTGATTTCTAATCAACTACTTTTTACAAAACTTGTCATAAACCTTACACCGGTACATCAAATTTCGCTACTATGACCATCCTTTCGTCCGTCTGTCTGTCTGTCACAGGCTCTGTTCTCGTGAACCTGAAATTTTCACAGAATGCAAAATACCACCAAAAGTAAAAAGGCCGCCCAAAAAAGCTAGAAAAATCGCCAAAAAAACCGAAAAATAGTCAAAACGAAAAAAGCAGCAACACTCAAAAACCGCTAAAATTAAGAATATACATAATGGGTGTTTTTTTAGAGGTATAGAACTTCGAATTGAAATAAAACACAAGAAAATCGTTTTAATGTCCATCAATTTGGCTTTACTGGAAGGATAATTTTATGCCATTAACGTTTAAATATGATTTCGGGCATGTGGCCGCCGCGGCTGGCTCGAATAAAGCCAATTCTACAGGTCCAATTTTCAACCACTTTTTCGAGCATATGGGGCCGTATGTTGGCAATAACGCCACGAATGTTGGCTTCCAAGTCCCCTAACGTTTCTGGTTTGTTGGCGTAGACGAGCGACTTCAGCGGATGCGTATTATCACATAGAGTAAACGTAGTGCGAAAACGATCCATGGTTAACCGAATTAATTGCTCTGTCGACCATAAAATGGACGGAGCTTGCGGTAAACTTCGCGAACTGAACCATTATTTTCGAAATAAATTTGCACGATTTGCAAGCGTTGTTCTTTTGTCAACCTGTTCATGATGAAATGGCAAACCAAACTAAATATTAATCACTTGACAGCTGACAAAATGGCCGCCAGTTAAAAAAGTGATGCCAACTTAAAGTTCTATACCTCAATAAAAAACACCCTATATATGGTAAAAAAATCGCTAAAACTAAAAGAATCGCCAAAACGAAAAAAACGTCCAAACTTAAGAAGCGTCAATACTAAAAAAAATCACCAAATAGTCAAAGTCGCACTTTTTTTAATTTCAAAAGTCGCCAAAAAAAACCAAAAAAGAAAAACAAAAAAAAATGCCAAAACAAAAAAAAGAATCGCTAAAAACAAAAAAAAACAAATCGCCATGCTAAACTCTTCGTGTTTGAGTCGGTCAATAACTAATTCCGAATGGGCTCTTCTAATTCTGAAAAGGTTTTGAAAATTTTAAAATAATTGCAAAATCTAATACAGATGCTTGTTTTGTAAACATTTTTGTTTGAGGCTCTTAAACTTGTTATGTTTGTATGTTGTGATTCTCAATGACTTAGTCAGAGTTTTACTATAAGCATATGAAGTATTTCAGCTTATTGCAAAAACTTTGGGTTAAAGTCTACTGATGAGTTATGCAGGAACGGTAATTAACAATAAAAACAAGCAAAACTTTCTAATGAATAATTTTATTTACAAAATCTTAAAATTTTTTGAATATTTGTCATGTTTTCTGTTCTTAACGTTTAACACTAATATTACGTCTCTCTATAAGGAATGGAAAGTCAAATCTTATGTGATTGGCGATTTATAAGAGAGCAGACAATTATAAGTCTGCAAACTTTTTTTTGTTTAGGGGAGTGAGTGTAAGTATAAAAATTTCAGCCCAAGTGGTCGTGAATGGGTGGAATTTTTACTGAAATGCAATAAAAATTTTCTGCAAAATTTTAGAAATGCAATAAATTTTCCGTACTTTTTAAAGCCTTTTCCTTGGGTTTTATGTCATTTATACTTATTATAGGTTTATTTACAAGTTTAGTATGTCAGCGGTGTTAAATTATATTTTTTTGGCGCAGACTAGTATTCAAAGTCCTTCTTAAAAGATCATTAATAAAAATTTAAACGTAATTGTAGAGTGTTGTTGCAAAGCATACATATACACGTATTTTGTATAAGATAAAATTTCTCATATAAAAAAAGCTTGTTTCATATTCGTTTTATTAACATTATTTGCAGCTTTGTCGATGGAAGCTCAACAAAAACGACTTAAAAACTTAAAACCACTTCAGCTTAATTGCCAACTATTTGATTCGCAAAAAAAAAAAAAAAAAATTGTTTCGTAAAAACTGTCAACATAAACTGACTTATTTATTTTTTTTATCTTTTGCATTAATTTTTCCCCAATTTTTTAACTGATCTCCTCTCTCGCCGTCATAAAGCAGCAATAAACCACAAATTTTTGTAGACCTTTAAAAAAACCCAAAAACTAAATGATAACCATAACTCCCTTTGAAGTTGATTTTAGTTATTTGTTATTTCGTTGCATTCGATCAATATTTTTTTTTTTTAATTTTTTATTAGATTCCCTAAAAAAATTTTATAAAATATTAATGTCTACTCAGGCTCCCCTGGTGGTTGAAAATTTAATCTTTTGACAAAATACCTTGGATAAAAAAGACACACAAAATAAAAAGAAACAGCTCAACAACAACAATCCAACACAAAAAATATGAACAAGAATTCTTCAAAACACAAAAATGTCTTATTATGACAAAACGATCGCAGTTTTAGACTTTAATGCAGACTTGAAAAAAATATTAAACATTAAAATAAAAACAAAAAAAAGGTATTAAAGTATGAAGACAAGTCGGCAATATTTCTGCTAAACATTGATGTGGCTGTTGCTGTTGCCGCTGCCGCTACCTACCGATAATATTAAATGTTGTTGTCATCACATAAATAGCGGCTCATTGTGTGAGGAGGATGATGACGCTGCTGATGGCGATGTGCAGTTTGTTGTTGTTGGTCCTTGGGCTCCTACTTAAAAGTTAGCGCTGTGAATTAAATGCCAGGCAAGTTAATATTTGTCGTGTTTGTGCTTTTGACGCTTATTGCTGCCGCTCTGGAACAGGCCCTTGTGTGGATTGTGTTGTTGCCTAAGAAAGATGACAAAAATAAATTCTTCATTTACAATATTCAGACATGATTTGTTTGCAAACATTTAAGAATGTTTTTTTTTTGTTTGTCTGTCTTCAGTCCGTTTTTTATGGATTTTGAGAAATAAGTGAGCCAGAGTCTGGCAAAACAAAAAGGATGGCAACAAGTTTGTTTTTATTTTTCCTTTATATGAATTTGAAAAAGTTTTGCTTAGTTTAGTTTGGTTTATTTCATTTCAATTCTGTTGAAATGAGATCGTGATAAACATTTATATTTTGTTTGTTAAGGATCAATACGTTAACATGATTTTATTTCAATACGTTTTATGCAGAAAAGTCTCAGCCTTGTATGCATTTAAGTTAGAATAGCTAGTTTGCCTGGTCTGTCTGCTAAGTTTTTTTTTCGCCCTGTCTTTTTCAAATCACGATGACAAAAGACCAACTTTAGAATCAAATAAAAATTCTTACGAGGGTGCATCACTCACCTGAAGAGAAATAGTTTAGTTATATTATTTCTTGTTAAACGTATACGTTTTAATAATGAATAAAATACAATGACTACATTAAATTAAATTCATGTTGTTTCAACTTGAAATAACTTTGCTTCAACATGGTTCTTCATGTTCTTTCATTATTAAATTTACGTTGTTGCAACTTAAAATAATTCCTTCATTTTGATTTAACAGCACTAGAATGTTAAATCAACATGAAATAAAGTTGCTTCAAAATTAAAAATTTTCTTTGAAGATTTAAAGTAAAATCATATAGAATTAACATCAAATACATGTAAAGAGAAATCATTCTTGGAAAATGCTAAATTAGCCTTATTTGTGTAGATTTAAATGTGAAATTTTTCTGTGTGTATGTTCAGAGCTTTTCTATGAAAACAGTGGACTGTGACACTGACATATATCAACTTAATTCTAATGTTGTTCAGATTAGCATTATCTACCCAAACATAAATTTTTTTTACCTTGTAACAAAATTTCTATATATCCAAATTTATGCTTAAATTTTTTCCATTCCTCTGTTTTTTATATTTCAATACTTAATTTTTCACATTTTATCTTTCTTTCATAACCACCCTCGTTGGTTATGCTCATAGAATGTCATGATTCATGATTACGTTTTCCCAATCAAACACAAAAAAAAGCCAGAAAACTCATCTTGTTATTTCTCAAAAGGACTATTTGAGCTGTTTAAGGCTTCTTTGCAAGTCTGGCGTGCGAGTGTTAAGAACAAAACAAACAAAAAACCATAATAAATAAACTTTAATTTTCAGGCTTCTGCAGCTTCCTCTGAAAAATAACCTCTTACAAAATAACCTGGTTCTTCTACTTTTAAAATAGAAAACTCAACAAATGAAGGAAAGAGGATTTCTTTTCGCTTTTAGCCAGTAGCCTCACTAGTTTTTATTACTGTCACTTGTTGTTTGTTGTTGTTGCTTTGAAATTGTCTCTTTAACGAAAGGGTTACAGGAGGCTGCTTGTGTCTACGAGTATTTAAATGTTGGCAACAACATTTAGTGTCGTTTAGTGCGACAAAAATGGTTTAAGTGCCTTTAACGCCAAACATGATGATGTTGAATTTTTTTTATTTTCTTTTATTCTACTTTATTATTTTTACTTTGCAGCAGCAATTGGCTTTGATCGTATTGTCGTCGTTGTAGGAAAAGCGCTCTGGGAAAGTGTTTTATGCAAAGTTATACTAAAATGGGAAGAGTAGAAAAATGCTGCTAACACAAGCAACAGGATCGTGATGTTAGAATTTATTGTAAATTCAAAGGAATTTTTACATTCGCATAAAATGCCATTTATTTTTGGTTTGTTTTATAGTTCATGGAATATTTGTAAATTTTTGGGAGAGCTTTATAGACAAAAGCTAGAGTTGCTTTTATAATTTATCGTAAATGAAATAAATTTATTCGCCCTTGGGCGCTTCTAAAATTTGGCATATAATTAAAGAAGATTCGTAACTTAAAGCCTAAAGGCAAGTGAATCATTTCAAGGAAGGGTCTAGGCGAACATAATTTCCAAAATTGACTCAGAGTAATTATTTAAACGAATACTGCTTATAAACAAAATGTGATATTAAGTTTAAGTTTTGTATCGCGCTTGTCCCAAAATGATAATTTTCACATACATATCTCTATCGCTAATTATATTTCTATCCCTATTTCTATTTCTAGCTCCATCTCTATCTTTATTTCCGTCTCCATCTATATCTCAATCTGTATTAGAGATGAGCGATACCGTGATTTTTTTATAATGTTGCTCCTAGTGAACGTGTTTTCTAAATCGCTGTTTTTTTTAACTGTGACTGTGAGCACAGTTTAGCAGTATTTTGTTTGCAGCAGTTGTATTATTTTGACAAAAACTAATGAGAATAGTAGTAATGAAATTAAACACGGTTTAGCATATTTCAGCACTTCTGCTTTAAAAGTGTTTTGAAATACTAATAAGAAGAGCGACAAGAACAAACATTACCAATCAACCCCTTTCAAATATTGAATGTTGTAGTAAAAAAAACAGAGAGACAATAGGATTACAAAGACAAAAATTTGAGAGCTATACGTAATTGCCAGAAAATACAATTTGACACGATTTTTTCTCGACAAGGCTGAAGTATGAAAAAAAAAGTTAATATGGTAGCTTTATTTACCATAAAGTAAGCATATAAGAATATTCACAGTTTTTATCACGGAACTATATTTCAAAAACCTGTTATTTGATAAATTCAGTCACAGTTCTGATTCGTTTTTTTTCAATCTCTATGAAAAAGTAACAGGTATTGAAATATGGCTCATCTCTAATCTGTATCTTGAAAACCGTAAGAGGCAAACTCTTAAAGTTTTCTACAACGATTAAACTAAAAAATGCCAAAATTAAAAAATATTACGAAACTAAAAATTTAAAAAAATAAAAAAACGCTTAAATGAAAAATATAAAAATAAAATAAATCGCTAAAATACAAATAAATCACCAAAAGTAAAAAGGTCGCCAAAAACCTACAGAAATCTGCCAAAAACCGAATAAATCTGCCAAAATTAAAAAAAATGGCCAAAACGAAAAATAGTGCAAAAATTAAAAAAAAATCGTTTAAACTAAAAACAGCGAAAAAAATCACCAAAAATGGCCGTTACTAAACAACTGCAAAAACCAAAAAAATCGCTTAAAACACCAAAAATCTAATATAATAGGCAGAAGGAAAAAAACGCTAAAACCAAAAGAAATGTCGAAACAAAAAAAATTTAAAAAGATATTGAATTGTATAGGCTTAAGTACGTTAAGAAGTACAAATCGCTGATTTACTCAAAGAACGTCATATTTCAAAAAATAGAATTTTTGAGTTAGTGATGCAGAATTAATCCGATATGAGGATTCTTCATATTGTGTAAAAATTGCATACAAACATCTTGTTTACTCTACTATTGAGTGAAAAATAAAATTTTCTTTTACCATTAAGTTGTGTGTAAATTAAAAACTTTAAACTCATTTTCTGGCAAACTGGTTTTTTTGAGTTATGACGTTGTTTAAGTAAATGATTGATAAGTACTGTTCATACGGAACCTTTCGTGTGGGAGTCAATGTGGCACTTAACTAAAGTTTTTACATTTTAGCAAAATTTGCAAAATAATATTTTTTAATCTGCCAAGAATTGTTTTTCCATAAAAAATATTTTGAAGCATTAAAAACTCACATACAAATTGTAAAAATCATATAGACGAGTATCATGAAAATACTGCTACATTTTTTTATTAATTTTCCATAATTTTTCTTCTATTTAAAATATGCAGTAATTTGTTTTTGCCACATTGTATGGTACTTGTCATGATGGCGTTGATCTTTTTTTTTGATAAACGAAGGCATCATTTATTTATCATTGCAAAGACTTGGGCCCTATGAAGCAGTCTAGTAATTTTATAAAATAAAATCCATTTGAATTTGAAGAAAAAAAACATTCACTCGTGATTTTGCAAAACATATTTTTTGTTGGCAAAATTATGAAAAGTAATTTTTCTTGTTATATTTTTGTACAGATCTTTATTAATTTAGCTAAAGTGATATTATGCACCATTAAAAAATGAGCAAGAAGAAAACATTGATCTTTAGTAATGCATTTTTATTTTTAAAACAAATAATTAATTGCTTCACTGAAATTATGCTGATGAAAATTTATTTTGTTGTTGTTTATTATAATTCGTACAAATTGCAGTGGTTTATCAATGTTGTATATAAAGATTTTTTTCTGAAAATGTAACAGATCTTTATAATGTATTGCAATAAATATATCTTAGCTAATTTGAAAAAAAAATAATTGAGAAACAAAACTACAAAGGGAATATAATCTTTAGTATATATTTAGCCATGGAAATATATTTGTAGGCATATTTTTAGTTGTATATCAAAAAAGGAAAAACTCTAGAAATATTTACATTTTTAGTAAAACTTTATTTAAAACGAAAAAATCAATGACCCGGTAAATTAGTTTACTTGCTTGCTTATACCATTCAAGGAATATACACAATACTTCTAGCTTTCCCTAAGAATCTTTTCTGTCGATTAAATTTTAAAGCTGAATATTTTCCTTTTCTGATACCATACTTCAAAAAAAATATTTGCTTACTTAGCAAATATTGTAAGAAACCGCCATCATACTTGTATCACATAATTCTTTCACTTTACACGCATAATCTTACAATTGTCTACAATGCGCGCAAATATTCGTTTAGGGAACACCCCATCTTTGCGATAAATTTCAATATAATCAATTTTGACTTTAATTAGAAATGACACCTAAAATAACAATGTCATCAATTATTGTTTTTAATAACAATTTAATGTTAATGACTTTTTGGCTGTGCAAACTCATACAGCAGCATGGGAAATTATCATATGCCAGCAAACAAAATAACTGATAGTATTATGATTTCATCACTACTAATCATCTGTCTGCAGATTAAAAACACCAAGCGCCACTGATGAAAAAAGCCGGAAATAAAAGCCGTTTAAACACTCAAACTCGAGCGCGATTTTTTACTGGCATGTTCTTGCTTAAAAAGTCATATAAAATTTTTAAAATGCATGAATCTAATCACGATCAAATAAACTTATCAAGCACATATGTGTGTGGAAGTTGTCGTGTTTTTTCGGCTATATGAACGCATTGTCGGCAATGGTTGCTGAAAATCAGAAAGTTTTTTATATTTATTTGAAGGCTGATTATCTGACAGTCTCGAGCTTCGATTGACAAAAAAAAACATCAGTTTCTTTACGGTTCTTGTTAAAAATGTAGAAATGCTCGGGTGACCAAGCTTTGATACCAACGCTACTAAATTAAAAATAATGATTGACGTGTTAATACGATACGATTCTCACACATATTATGTTTTGATTGATGGAATTATTTAATCGCCTCCAGGGTACTTTATATTTCAATTCACAAAATGCCTTAACTTTATAGATTCTTCTTTTTTTAATTTAAACACTTTTTGCGCTCTTAACTTCAAGCAAGGAAAGTTTCACTAAATTATTTCCCAACCAATTTTAATTTGAGTTGCAACTTTTAGGTTTGCTGGGTTCGCACCACATTTGCATATACACACGTGCTCTCAGTGTCTGTATTACACTCATACATTCAGATTTGCAGTGACGCCTAATAGAAAATACTTAATTAGTTTAATATAATATAAAATGGGAGCCATATGCTAACGACACTTTATCAATTATACAATTTTTTTTCTTATTTCTTGTTTTTGCTTGTCTCTGTTATTCGGTTTTGCATTCTCGCCTTTTCATGCACCAATGTCCTTCTCTCTTTCTGCTGTTTAGATTATTTCAAGCATCTGGACATTGCCACTATAAATAATAATTGGCCTCTTGATTAATTTAATCATAATCATAAGATAATTGTGGTTTTTAAGATCATTAACATAAAATTGGAAATTATTATATTTAATGCAATATAATGGCAAGAGTATAAAGGTAAAGGTTTATTTTGAAATATAGTGGTTTAAGTGGTTGCAAGCGAGAAATCAAATATTAATTTAAGTTAGATTTTTCTTAGGCAAAAAAGAAATAAAAACATTAAAATTATTATTTGGCATGCCAGGGTTAAAATTAATAAATTTTTTATTCAACTGAGTTTTATTATGGTCTGCAAAAGCCAATAAAGATTCCTAAAATTACCAGCGGTATTCACAACCGATTATTAAAGTTAATAATGGCTTAATGTAGGAATTTTGTGAGACAATTTTAAATTTTTAATTGCATTTTAAAGGAATTTTGTATGAGAAACCTGTCGTAACGAATGCTTTAACATTAGCAATCACTTTTGAATAATAATTAAAACTTCACAGGACAAAGAGTAGTTATCGATGACAACTTAAAAAAAAAAATTAACGTCCTGTCCCACGATGTCACTCGAAATCGTTCGATCGATAACTTGTATTGCAAACAACAACAACATTAGAAAATTTGTTTTTGTTTTCAATATAAGTATTCGATCGAACGATTTCTAGTGACATCGTGAGACAGGCCGTTAGAAATTATTTCATAAAAAATGTTTTTTTTTTCATCGATGACAACCTCAAAAAAAAAAGAATTAGAAATTAGTTTGTCTTAAAAAAACTCTAGCCTAATAAATTTATGAATATAAAAAATATTTTCGTTTGAAAACACATGACTATTCTTGAATACTTTGTTGTTGTTGTCGAGCCATGACCGCCAAAAAAGATTATGCGGTATATTATTTGAACTTGGGTTTTTTAACAAAAATCGATTGCCTGCGATCGTGAATAATCAACTTTCGTCAAAAACAGACCTCGAAAATTATGTCGCTTAAGCTTTTTTTGGCTGTTATGACACGATACGTGTCTTGTAATTAAATCACTTGAGTGTTAACATTTTTCTCTATTCCTTATTTGCCTTCCTTCCTGTTCTATAAAGTCTTCATTCATACATGTGTGCATTTCCCACAGCAATTAAAAATCCTTAAAAATGTTATAGTTTAGGGACAAGAACGCAAACATTCCTAAAAGTCTCTTATGTCCGCATGCACATGTACATACATATAAGAGTGTATGTTTATATGTTGTTGTTTGTTGTCCCATGTTTTTCCATTGTTATTCAACAAACCCACAACTTTTTAACAAAAGACGTGCAGTTTAAAAGGACATTCATGCTCCTCTATTATTATTGTACGTTTTTTTGCTTCTTATATGTGGACACAACAAATGATTCAAAATTCTTTAAACATTCACATTTGTTTGGATATTTTATACAAAATAAAAAAAATATGTATACACGGTGTCGCAAAAAAATATGTTATGTTTAATAAAATTACATTATGAAATTAAATTCATATTATTTCAACTCGAAATAACTTTGATTCAACGTGATTTTTCATTTTGATCAAACAATGCTGCAATGTTAAAACAACACGAAATAATGTTATTTAAAAAGGAAACATTTTCCTTGAATGAAGCAAAATCATTGTTGAATGAAACAAACTCATTGCCGAAAATGTTTAAATTAACCTTGTTTTCGTTGATTTTAATATGAAATTTTTCTGTGTAAATGGCATACAAACTTTCTTTTGAGTCACCATGTACTCGTATTTATATTTTGAAAATCAAATTAAAATAATTTCACACACATTCTTATTAAAGTTCTTCATAACTTTGGCGGGACATCGTTATTTTGTTACAATAGTATTAATTATAAAAAAAATAGAATAAAAGGTCCTGCTTGTGGTTTCTGTTGAATATGAAAAGAAAATTAAATAGCTTTTATAATGCTATTTGTTTATAGTTTCAACAAAAGAAGAATATTCTTTATATTTGTTCATTTAGAAGCCTCAAATTCATCACTGAAATGATGTGAAAACCACATGATGTCCAGATGAATAAAATTCAATTTGAGAAAAAATATATTTGTAGAAATATAAGAAACTTCTAGGCAGAGTTTTGATATTTTTGCATTGTATTCCAATTGGACAACTTAAATTCTTAAGCATCTCTATTGGATCTACTGCAGTCATCTGAAAAAAGACAAGCATGGCATACAGTAAGAAAGACTTCTAAATTTTACCCAAAATTTGAGAACTGCGCTCTTGCTGAGAAGATGGCTGATCTAGAAACCAGATTTTAGTCTCTTGAAACTATTTATGGACAATTGATGCAGTCTTACAGGTTGGCTGACGAATTGAATTGAATACATACCGAAACTCCAATTACTTTTTTTATAATTTATATAAATTCAAATTTTTATTTCATCTGACAAATTAAAGAAAATTCTCTTTAAAAAAGTTGTTGAACCAAATACTATGAATTTTTTTATAATGAAATTTCAAAAGCTTCGAATTTTTCTTCTTGCATGCCCGCACAAATTACATTTTTATATTTTGTAAAGTAATTTGAAATTCGTTTTGTTTCTGGTGTCTCCATTTACGAACGTTACTATAAATGTGTAGTCAGACAAGTGCTTTTTTCTAATTATCTAAAGTTGTTGTTTAAATGTTGTTATGTTGACCTTTTCGTTATAAAAATTTGTAAAAATATTAATATTCATTAATTCTAAAAGCTTAGACTTCCCCCTATTTTTTAAAACTAATTTCTATTTAAAATTCCTCTAAATTACCATCGATTTCGCTGTTTTGACCATTTAGCTATTCGCATGCTTTACTTCAAGAGCTTATAAAGTAATAAACAACTTTACTTTGTAATCGTGAATACTATAAGCTAGACAAAAAGCGCTAATTAGGCAGGCACTGCAGCATCGATTTTCAAGCTTCCGCCCTCTCATGCATTTTAATTATAAAAAAGAAAAAAAAAACATAAGCAAAAAAGGAACTATAGTTAATTTGTAATGGTAAAAAGCTTGGTTATTAAACAAGAGCGCCCTTATAAAACCTTAAAATATTCTTTCAACTAAAGCAAACAGCAACCAGAGGAAATGTTTTTCTCTAGCAAAGATAAGGAAAGAAATATTTTCCAATCACTACTATTATAGATTTTTTTTTTGGGGAAGACAATAAAACATTAATGGCTTAAATTGTCTACGAAATATGTTTTAAAATCACAGTCAACGAGTCAGTCCGGTCAAGTAAAGTATAACTTAATGGAACTAAAATGTAGTAAAACTGTAGGCAAATATAAAAAAAAACTTTTCCCATAAACAAAACCATAACATTCAAGTCCTTAATTTACCAAAGCAAACGAAAAGTATTTCCAATCACAAATTAAAGGCTATTAAGAAATTTGATACACATCAAAGGACATGCAATTGCCAGTCTTCTATAGAAAGAAACAAAAAACCAATAACAACTAACGCATATAAAAAAAAATTAAAGAAAAAGCAGTTAGCAACTGACTACAAATAATATTGAAATTTTTATACAGACTTTACAATCAAAAGCTGAAAGTCAGCAAAAAAAATATTTATATAAAAAAATATTAAGGAAACAGGAACATAAGCAAATATTACAAATGTGACAAGAGAAGTAAAAAAAAACACTATTAAAGTGGAGTGAATAAAAATCTTAGAAAATTATAAAATCCTTGGCAACATTTGCTTGAAAGCACAAAGAGATTTTATAAAAAAAAATCGTAAGAAAACGCAATAAGGAAATTGTGTTAGAAAGTTTAAAGAGACTAACGAATGCTCTACACAAAAAAATAACAAATTTCACATTAACTTCTACGAAAACAAGGTTAATTTAACATTTTTCGTCAATGATTTTGCTTCATATAAATTTCATGTTCATCCAGTTTGATTTTCAAAAACCTTCAAAGAACAGTTTTCCTTTTGAAAAAACATTAATTAAATCAAAATGAAGAACCATGTCGAATCAAAGTTATTTCACGTTGAAACAACATAAAAGTGTAAGACTGAAATAACATGAACAACCGTATTGAATCAAAGTTATTTTCTATTGAAACAACATGATATTAATATATTGCAGTAATTTTATTTTATTATGGGCCAGGTATCAGGAAAAGTTTGTATGTTTGGCTGCCCCAGCTAAGATCTGCACTCAAGAGATCATCGCGTGGTAGTCAACGTGCTTGTCGCTGCAGCCACAAAAACCTTAAATATTCTTTAGAATAAATACCATAATGAATTCAACTTTAGTTAAACATGATTTAATTGATGATTTAATACAAAATTTAATTGAAATTAAAGTTATAGTAAAAAAAAAGACACAAACTGCGAATCTTGTCTGCAGTGTCACTTAGAGTCTTCGGCAGGAATCGAACCTGCAATCTTCCTATTGCCCAGCAGCCGGAAGTTTTCGCTCGTAATGCCAAGTTTGTAGTCTATTTACACAGCACGAACTTCAAAGTAAACAACAATAAAACAACAACAAGTCACACAACTGAGCACAGCGTTGCATTGGAGCTATGAACAAAGCAAATAAATATCAACACATTTAAACAACATTATTTTTAATAAAATTAATATGAATTCCAATCAAAATGTTTGCATGTTGATTCTACATTGTTTATTTTTTTTGTATGATAGGCATCTCATATAATGAGTTCTGCTTAGGCCAATCGGAACTGCTTGTTTAAAATCCCGGGGTTCGGGATTCCTTGTTTGGCACCTCTAGTCCAGGCGAGGTCAGTTGACGTGAAGAAAGCAAGCAAGAGACAGTTTTCCGCTTGCTTTGTGAATGTCCAGTCTTGCAGCTCTCGAGCCACAAGTTTTTGGGCAGCCATGTAATAGGCGACCTTTCAGAATTACTAGAGATCGATCTAAGTGACCTGCTCCGGTATTCTGTAACTCGCTAAAGGTAGAGCTAAAATTGATCGCTAAATTGCTGAACAAATACAAAATAAATAATTTCTGGTGATGACATCAAATACTAAAATTTTAGAGGATTAAATTTTCAAGCCATTGCTTGATTTAGAAATAGACGTTTGAAAATTACATTCGTAGCAGAAAATAGATAAATCGACTTTATGGATTTTTAGCGATAGAGATTTAACTTAAGCAAGTTACAGAATACGGGGGCTGATCAGATATCTCAATGCGATGGCTTGCAGCTAGTACCATTCATCGTATCTGAGTACTTGCATGCATTACTACAGAGTTTGACACCGGTGAGTGTAGTGGTCTGTAAGAAAGTAATCATCTAGATTCTATTTGAATGCTATGGATGGAAGTGTGCAGCTTAAAAGCCAACCAACCAACTAACATTTATTTATTGTGGCCCTTTTAGTTAAGAGGCGAAATGTTCAAAAAGTCTCGGACTTGTTGTTTCATCCTTTAGTACAAAAGCTAATTTAATTTTTTTCCTGCAAAAATAATGCTATTGTATAAAAGGTACATTTGCAGGAGTAAAATCTAAAATACTACTGAAAATCTTGTAAATATAAAGTTGAAATGGAAACAACGTTAAATCAACATGAATTCCTTCGACTTGGGCCAGAACTTAAATGCTTTTGATGTAATTAAAAGAAAACTCTTGTAGAACGAAGTTCTTTATTAGACCTATTTTATAAAATTCGTAGTGTATGATTTTCACCTAATGTTCTGTATAATACCAAGTTTATTTTCTATCATTGATTTTAAAACTATGTCTAGCTCTCATAACTTACTTACTTGCCTTAAATCTTTTCCCTAAACAAAACAAAAACATCTATAAATTGTATACAAGCATTTAAACACTTTGACCTAATAGTTATATCAGCTGTCTGTCCATCCAATACAATCAAACAACCCGAAGTAGGGTACTTGAAAGAAAAACCACCCAATTAATTATTTTATAACAGTCCTCTTAAACCAACCGCCAATATTCTTTTTTTTTTTTTTCTTTGCCATTCTAATAACTTTTGCTATTTTCCATTACAATTCTTTATCGAGTAGCGGCAAAAAAAAAATATCTTGTAACACGTAAACGGTAATCGAAAAATTTGTGATTCTTTAAAGTACGTACTCAAATGTCCGAGAGATGCTAGTAAGAGCACATATCTATCTATCTTTTGTTGAGAGGGGGCAGGGAGCGGAGCAAAAGGCAGAGCTGAAATTTACAACATTATGACAATAAATGTGAAAAAAAAGGAACCTGCCTGCATATTTTCCAAGAACCATAGTAGATTTAAAAAAAAAAGTTTTCCAATTTTTTGCGACTGTCGCCATGGTCATGTAGTAGAAGTGTGTGTGTGTGTGTGTGTGTATTTTAGGTAACAGAAGACCATTATATATTTAGGAGCAGAAATGGCGCCATTGGTTGACAATTTTACAGTTTGGCGGGATAAGAGGTTTTGCAAAGGATCTTCACTATACACTGATGTAAGTGTGTGCGCTCGTGTGTGTGTGTGTGTGTGAGTGTGCAAGTTAACATCAATACCAACAACAGCTATGACCGTTATAAATATTTACCCCAACTCCTGCCGGCCCTTGTACCATTTAATAGGAAAAAAATTGGTAGAAAAACTTTTTTGCTTAATGTTACTGTTGCGAATTGTTATTGTTGTTGTTGTTGTTCAAGCAAACTCATCGGTAATTTTGTGGTTGGCTGGCCGGCCAGCTATTTGGCTCTTTAGATGGTTTTGGCTTAAGTAATCAATGTGTTTGTAATTGTGCTGATGTTGTTCTTGCCGTTATTGTCATTTGTGTACGTAAGTCTTGTTGTTTTTTTTTTTTTACTGTCTCCACTAATGTTGCATACTTGGAGCATTACTGCTACTACTGCCACTACGACTATTACAGCTTCAAATGATGCCAAAACAATATTAAACAAAAATAACGTGGCTTGATAGTAAATATACGATTTTGTAAGACTTAAGTTTATAACGGTCTGTCTGCCTCCCCTGCCTATGACTGTCGTCATTGTGTGCGTGTTGGTTTTGATATAGTACAGGCATTAGGTCATTGAAATTTGTTTTGCTATAAAATCCTGCTGTCGTTGTTGTTGCTGTTATAGGGTTTGTTGGCATTTGCTAATGGTGGGGGAGGAAATTAAAAGTTGTTAATGTTTGATGGTAAATTAAAACATATTGCAGGTTGTTGATAAGACTTTGCAAAAAAAAAGTTTGAAGTGAAGGAAATTAATTTTTTATTTAAAGTTTATATGTTCATTTATATATTGGAAATAAAAATAGAGTCCATGCTTTCCTCTTTCAATTTGCCCGAATCAGAGCTAGAAGGATGGACTCCAAGTGAAAATTAATTACAAAATGTAGAATAAGTATGTATTTCTAAAAAGTGATAAACATTATCAAAAGTTTTCGTAAAAGTAACTTCTTTTTTGATAATATGATAATGTATTTAATTAATTGTTAAAATTCGTGTTAGTTTTTTTTAACTGCAATAAATGTTATTTTTTTGTTCACAAAAAACTTGACCCTATTTTACATTAAAATACCTTTTTTTACTCTTTTTTCTCAAATACCCTTTTTATGACACGTTTTCGATCTTTTCAACGGCAACCCTGCATACAATCATACCTGCATTGTCACTTAGTTTACATCGTCATTCCCACCTCATTCCTAATAACTTGCCTAACTTTTACTAATACCCAGCTTTTCCCGATTAATTATAACACTTTCTAGCGTAATCAATGAATTACAGCCTCTGGTAACCCTTTTCTTTGCTCTTTTTACTTTTTTAGTTTAATTCTTACATTCGCACGTAACGCGTGTGTTAAGTGACACACGCATATTAAAATTGAAATTAATTATATATAAAGTGAAGTTTCAATAATAAAAAGTGCATCATATTGTTAAGAAGTGCTTAAAGTTCATAATTGTGCAAAAATATTATTGGAAAGTGTTAAAAACAATACAGAAAAAGTGCCGAAATATAAAAGAAAAATTTCTTGGCCAATAAGTATGTATGCATGTATCTCCTACACAGTGTATGTACATATGTACGTATGTAAAAGCAAAAGCAAAAGCAAAAGCATCAATAATAAATTAACCACATGGTGGTCAGATTGCACTTGTTTGTTATTGTTATTAGTGTAGTGCTCTTAATATTTGAGCAATGGTTGTTACCCTCGCTAAACGCAAGGTGGATTTTATCATACAGCCAGGGGCATACAAGGCAGACTCGCCGCAATTCGCTTTGAAATAGTCGTGCTTGTAAAAAAAATGTATGGACAGAAAAAGTGTGTTGACATCTAAGCATACTCCAATTACAAGCTGCAAAAATTGTGATATGGGCTTTTGTGACCACCTGATAGTAAAAGCCTTGATAACAGTGTTGATAATGTTCTTTTAGTTTAGTAAATATAATGGTGAGATAGTATGTTTTAATAAAAGCTGAAAGTGGTGGAATTAAGACGTTTATGTTGTTAGTCGTATAATTGCATGAAAGCATTTCAATTTCATAATTCCATAACCTACCATTTACACATGAAACTAATTGCATGAAAATCGTAATACATGCGCATTTTTTCACTACCAAACTCACATTGTTTTTAATTTACATTCAGATTTCATCGAAATTTTAAAGAAAGTAATTTTTTGATGTTTTCAGAAAGCAAAATGAAAAAAACGTTAACAGTGTTACCCACTTTAAAAAATCATAGAAATATACAGGATTATGGCAAATAGTTATTATAAATTATGGTTATCTGGTATAAATATTAAAAGAATTATAATATCGTATCTTCAAATATACATGAAGAAGACAACTTATGGATATTTAAAACAATAATATTATTAAAATATTAACAATAATACTTATTCCCAATTTATTGCCTTATAAATTTCTTTACTTTACTTTTCGACAACATTTTTAAAATTATCTTTCACTTTCCTATGAAAACGAACAAGAAATTTTCATGAAAGTTATTTATTTCATTAAAATTTTTATTCATAATATGTATACAGAAATTTCAGGAAAGTACTTTCATGTGTAAATTTAGCGTAAAATATAAATTAGAACAGTAAAAAATGCTAAAATTAAAAATTAACAAATGTTCGTAAGAAATTTTATAGTATTTGCTTTTTCTAAATTAATAAAATAAAGAATTATATGATTTTTTAATAATAAAAATTCCTAGAAGTAAAAAAGTTTTGTTAGTTAGGGAAACATAAAGGTACATATTTTGCAGCTAGTAATCCTAAAAATTGTAATATTAGAATTATTTTATTGTAATTGAAATAGGTTTCAAATATTGTATTTAAATAGGGAAGTGCATAAAAAAATAACATAATAATTTTAGTAACGGACAATATTAATTAATTATTAATATTCAAAAACAAATTAAAGACTTGCAAAACTCTAACTTAATTTTAATAAAAAAAAAAATTTTAAGATTAAGATACAGTGTATAAAATAATTTTAGGTCCAACTCCAGTGGAAATTACACGAGCCAACGTCATAAGTCACCTTCCAATTTAAAATCTTGAAGCTACATGTTTGCCCTCTATATATATAAGGTAAATGATATTAATTAATTAATTATTATTTCAATATATTTTTTTTATAAAAAAACAACCTTTCTTAGCTCGCACTAATAAAATTTATTGTGCAAATTTTACAAACCTCATTTTGGGTTTCTTTTCGAAGCTTTGTAATGAGGCTTTAAAAAAATA
The DNA here is from genome assembly GCA_936439885.1 of Nowickia ferox. Taxonomy (NCBI): domain Eukaryota; kingdom Metazoa; phylum Arthropoda; class Insecta; order Diptera; family Tachinidae; genus Nowickia; species Nowickia ferox. Next base: position 6,716,596 of record OW387027.1, on the reverse strand, counting down.
CCTACATATATTAAATTGGAATCTAGTTAAAAAGTTTACAAAATAAATTTCGTATCGAAATTTGTTTTTTAAACGTTTTGTAAACCTAAATTTTTTTTTTATAATGCCTTTAGTATTTAATGTATAACGGATTTTTGCTTGTTTTTTTTTTTTTTTTGCTATTTAATGTATGTATATACACATGTGTTTCTTTCCTGCTTATGAAACTCGTCAGTCGACTTCAACCCAAACGATTTTTGAAGAAAGTTAAAGAAGCTTCGTATATTTATAGTAATGCCGTTTTCGTTTCTTGAAAAAGTGTCACATTTTTTATGTTTTTATTAAGACAAATTAAATTTGGCGTTCGTTTTAAACAAAAATGAACGTTCTTTACGTGTGATACTATAATTTCTAATAAACTCTCTATTTCAAAAAAACCATTTTATTGCGAATTTTAATTGCAAAGTGCAATGTACTTATGTAAAATTGTTTCCTAGAAAAGAAAACGCCGTAAGAATAGTATACAAAAATTTGTTTAAAAGCTTCAAACAAAAATATTTACAAAACTACCATCTTAGTTCGATTTTGCATATGCATAAATAAATGAATAAATAAAACTAAAAAAATATACGAAATTTTTAGCTTATTTCCAAAATATTTTGGGGCAAGTGTCCTGATGAGTTTCATAAGCAGGAACGAAATGCATATAGCAATTGCTGAACCAGAAAAATAAGCTAAAATTCCTAATTTGTAGAATATTAAAATAAAAATGGAACCCAATATTCCATTGTCGTATTATTTTGTGGTAATGGGCAGAATAACGAGTGTCGTATTTCGACTTCGACTACGATTATTTTCTGGTAGATTAATGATTTTTTTTTAATTTTCTTTGGTCTTGTACAAAGTCGTCGAAATACGACACTTGTAATTAGGTCCAATAAAAATTATTATTTGCTGTGATAGACCGACTGAGATAAAGTTGACCAAAAACACACTGTTTTCCTCAATATATTCCTGGTAAACAAAAAGTCTGTCTTAAGAACTCATTAATAGTCATTGCAAATTGCGTTTCTACTGCAAATTAAAGAAGGTGAAAGTATATTTTTTTTTTTTGTAAGAGAAGTAACACTCACGCAATGAATGCCTACTACTATTACTAGGTGTTACCTTCTTTATGAAAGCGATAGTGATAGAGAAGACAGGTGGAGAAGGAAGAGTCAGAGGAAAGCTTCATTCTTTTACAACTCCGCTTTTATGAAACTTTTTAATAATGCGGTGTTGTAGCGCCTCTGGCGTATAAGTATTAGTAAACTTATAGGAATTCTGGGATTATTTGTAAGCTGGTCAGGTGCAGGGCTGGTTGTCATTGTGGTCACAAAAAGTCTTGTCCCATTGCACATGTTAAGAGGACTTAAACTATTTTAGAGCTTGATAGGCGTACAATATATACCCTTTGTTCCTTAAAAGACTCCTTTCTAAATTATTTTAAAAATTTTATAAATCGAACTGGTAGTTCTGGAGATTATCTCCTAAAAAATTACAAGCAATTTAAAAGCTTACATCCTTACAACACATATTAGTAGAAACTTCTCTTTGTAGTTGCAATATATTGATTTTTTCTTACTCTTACTCTTTTTAACTTCCATCAAAAGTAATTACTAATTTAACCTTAACATAAACTTTTTCATTAACACATCTAAGATACACATGAATGAATGAGACTTTTACTTCTTTTCTTTTACAACGTGTTTTAATTGATTGTTTTGCTGAAAATAGAAGAAAAATTAATGCGAAACAAAATCGATAACAACTAATTGTATAAGGAAGAACTTAATAGATACTTTTCTTTTTGCAAATGTCTGAAAGAATCATAAAATAAAAATTTTAACAGTTTTATAGCAACAGTTTGAATACAGACAGTAGCAAGACTTTTTAAGTTGTTTGATGTATAGTATAGACTGAAGGAGTAGTTATTGTGGTAAAACCGTAGCATAGTCTTAGGCTTGGTGTATTATTTCTAATAGAGAGGGTGCACAAAGATTTGAGTTGCAGTTGATTTTTAACAGTGTGTTTAGCTCGGCACTTACAGTTCATGGTTAGTGAAAGTAAATGGCTTTTCAAATGAATGCATGAAATTAATTTGCATATACTTAGGCAATGGGATCATAGATGGTTCCAAAGAAGAATGTTTTTATGAGCAGTATTCATAGATAAGAGTCAATTAATTTATATTTCAGTAAAAACAATTTATAGTTACGACTGAATTTACATTATGAAAAATGCTCACGCAGTGAACATTTTTTAGTTGTCAACTAAAAGCGTAGAAAGCAAAAAAATTAAAAAAAATTTTAAATTATTTAACAAATTTTGTAAAAAGATTTATAATATAATTTCGGTAGAAATGTGTTTAATGTCATTTCAAGTGTTGTGTGTATTTTGGGACACTCTTTATAAATATCGTTTTCCTTTTGAGTTATTCAAACGTCGTCTGTGGGGCTCTCTGGCTTGCTTTGCAACACGCAAAAGTCTTTCAGGTCTCACGTGAGGGATGTGGACTGCAAAAAAAAAAGAAACAAATAAAACCAAACATCACTTTTCGAAATTAAGTTAAGCAAAGAATAAATCCCTTTTAATTGCCACATTTAAGCAATCTAAAAATGTAAGGATTTTCGGACTTTGCACTAACAATACACAGACATGCACATAAAAGTAGATATACAAACATGCAAGTACGCATATCTTCAGTGGATTTAAAACTTATAAGAACAGTGATACTCAACCAAACATATAAACGTTGGTGTTTACCGAATGCTATATAAAGACTATATAGTTTCTATATTACAAATAGAGTTAACTGTAGTTGTGAATGCAATTGAAATACTCGTATGTGTGTATGTATTTGTTTCTAGGAGATTTGCTTGTATTGATTTGGGAGTGTGCGAGTTTACAAGCAAATCCCATGGGTTAACAAATTGCTAAGTGCAATTCCTTGCCTACAGACTTTAAATTCATAAAACAAACTGAACGTTTTGTATGCCAATAAACCATAAACTTCAGCGTACTTTATAAATTTGTATGTATACATTTGGTTACTTTAGCGTGTTACGGTCATGCACCATGGGACGTTGTTCTTCAGATATTAACATGAAACCTTAAAATATGTATTTAGCCATGAATATGTAACATGCTTAAAAGCTGCCATTTTTATTTTGTTTTAACGCAAATGCTCAAATTATATCAGAAATTTTCGTTAGAAGATAATTACAAATGCTTCAAAAAAAATCTTTCAATAAGATATTTGCTCAAATTAAATTAAATTAATTTAAATAAATTCCTAAAAAAATCCTATGACGAAAATCTGCCATAAAACTTTCAATAATATATTTTATATGTAAGTATTTTTTTGGCAAAAACTTTTCGTCATACACTTTCAAGCTTCACATATTTATTTGATGAAACATCATTTAGTTTAGAAGAATCTTTTGCTGAATTCGACAGCCATTGTGTTGTGGAAGGTGCTGCAAATTTCAATACACTTCAGTTATATTTTCCAATGAATATGTTAGCTAAAAACTGATTTTACTTCTACACCTATTCATACGTTAGTTGCTTGAAGTAAAATCATAACCAGGGAAATCGCAGATATGCAATTATATGTTTTTTTTTGGTGTGACGAAGATAAGATACTTATGCGTTGCAGAACTTTTTATGAATTTTGGCTTTGATTTGTTGGGTGCATATTTTTGCATATTTTTTTACTCTTTAAAGCATGTTTTTGCATATAGCAGTCTTGCAGGCATATTTTTAGCATTTATTTAAATTTTGAGAGCATATTTCAGGCATTTAGGGCATCTTTTGATACTTGAGAGAATTTTTTTTGTTATTTTCCTTAGCTGGCATAATAAACTACTTGTTTTATTTCTCTCTGTGTAAATTTACTTTCACATCTTAAAGCCTTGATAGCTGCTAAAGCTGTTGGTCCTAATGATGATTGCAGTTATAGTCTACAGCACAAACATTTTTCCTTAAAATAAATATATAATCGTAATATATAAATGAATATGATATTACTTAACATTTCATTGAGTAATGAATCAATGTCAAAATTTTCAATTTAGTATGGGATATCTAGTATTAATTCTCTACGATACTCCTATTTGTAAAGGCAACGTTGCAGGACTTTTTGGTGGTCATGTAGCGTTTATTCTATCATAATTTATGTTTGCAAGCAAAGTGGTTTGAGTATCTATTAATACAACTGAAGTAGACTTTATTTGCTGCCAAGGTATGAGTGATAGGTAAATATATGAATGTTACTATGTCTGTATTTATACATTAATTACATTTAAGATAAACATTGAAACATACGAGTATATTACATTTTTTTTGTTTTTAGTTTTAATCAAATGCTTTCATGATACTATTTTGTTGAGTTATTTAATTATGCAAAAGCAATAATTTAAGATTAATATCAATTGGTTTGAGGAAAATATTTCACTAAACAGAATTTGTAAATCTTTTTTTTTTTTTTTGTTTTGTTAGGTGTCATTATTTTACCACAGTGAAATATTTTTAATATCCTTTCTTAAAAAAAAAATAATCCTGCTGCAATAAAACTTTTTCCTTAAATTATAAAATCTCATAAAAAAAAAACACTTTAAATACGTCACATAATATTTAGAAGACACTTGGTATGACTAATGTACGAATTTGAGCGGGAATGAGATGAATGACTTGACTATGAAAAATCTTTATAATGTATAACAGATATTTATTGGTGGAAATTTGGATCTCACTTTAGACGCCAGAAATTTTTGACAGGAAGTTGGTTTTTTTCAGATTTATGTTTTTGTAAAGACATATTTAATACATAATCTTTCAATAAAGTTTTTTGATGCTCAATATTCACACACAGAAAAAAATACCAATTTAAAATCAACATGGAAAAATGTTGATTACAAATCATATTCACACGTCACGTCACTGCAATACCAAAAACTTTGGGGTTATCTACTCGCTCTCAAGTAGAATTTTGTGCTATTGACAGTCCTATTTATGTTCGCTAAGGTCCAGAAAGCAATATGAGCCTGTCAACAGCAGTCAGTTGTTGTCTACAACGGGTAGACAAGCCCCAATTTTTTGCTATTGTATTAACGTGACGTCGATGTTGACAACTGGAATAAGGGTCATTAACTTTATAAGAAACAATTTGTTGTTTAAGTGTTGATTTGCTTTGTTCATAGCTACAATGCAATGTTGTGCTCAGTTGTGTGACTTGTTCTTGTTTCGTTGTTGTATTTTGTTTTGATGTTCGTGTTGTGTAAACAGCCGACTTACTTGGCCTTACCTGCGAAAACTTTCTGCTGCAGGCTAGTTGACAGTTAAATTGTCTTCTAGTCAAAGGGTAGCAGGTTCAAATCCTGCAAATAAGCCAAAGTATTTTCGCAGTTTGTGTTTTTTTTTAAATTTATTTTACTTTATTTTCCAAAAAATTTTATGTTGAATGTTGAAATAAAAATTATTTCATTATGGTATTTATTTAAAAAGTAAAGTGTGTGAATCCAACTATACAAACATAACAAAACAAGTTTTTCTAAAGCCTGTGCCACTATACACAATCACGCGTAAGTCAAATAATAAATAAAATTAAATGACTACATTGACTTAAATTTATGTTGTTTCAACTGAAAAAAAAAAACTTTGATTCAACATGGTTCTTCGTGTTCTTGCAGCATCAAATTCATCTTGTTCCAACTTGAAATAACTTTGATTCAACATGATTTTTCATTTTGATTTAACAGTACTGCAATGTTAAATTAACATGAAATGAAGTTATTTCCAAAAAAAATTTTTTTTTTGAAGGTTATTGTAAATCATGTTGAATCAACATGAAAGACATATGTGGAAAAATTATTGCCGGAAAATAGTATATTAAGCTTGCTTTCGTAGATTTTAGTATGAAATTTTCAAAATTTATCTGTTAAATAAGTGAAATGTGCAGCATATTTTAAGGTCCATATTTGAGCTGATGTATTGAAGATTTTATTAAATCATTTAAAATACCCTTTAAATCCCTTTCAGTTTGCTTAGTAACAAAATACTTGTAATATTTCTGGCTGTAAAAAAGTATATATTTTTAATTATACGACATTGATATAATAAATATATTTTAACAACCTCCACTTGGCAATATTTTTGTCTTCTCTAAAATAAACTCCTTAAGAGTTATTTCTAGTTACCTTTTCAAGCTAAAACTATCAAATATCACTTGCAGCAACAAGGTGAAGTGTTTGGCAGCCACACCATACTCATAAGCAACCAGCTAAATCCTTGTTCAACTAAAACGTTACGGCAAAATCACTTAAAATAAATTGAGTGTGTGTGTGTGTGTGCTAAAAAACCCATAAAAAATTGTGTTGCTAAACTAGCAACAACTTTTAATGAATACTTAAAATGTTGGCAAAAATTTAAAGGAGTAGATATAAAATATGTTTAGGATTTATTCAGTTTCATTTCAAAGCTCTTCAAAAATAACAGCAAGAGAGGAGGTTGAGGAGCAGGAGCTCAGCTTACAGTTGTGCCAGTTGTCTGCCGAGTATTATTTTATTTTTTGTCATGCTCAGTTTGCTACTGCTTTTTAAGAATCCAGCCACATCATAAATTTTCAAGATTAATATGAAATTTTTCAAAAGGTGTCATATGAAACGGTTAGTTATTGTTTATAAAACTAAATACTGCCTGCAGCAGAGCGGTGTATGCCAGAAGATTGTTGACAATCTGTTAAGGCTTTTGTTGAAAGCAACACTTTTGAAAGTGTATGTTAAGTACAGGTATTAAATTACCCAGTGACCTTCATATCACCTATAAAAGTAGATTTTATTTTATATACATTTTAAAATTTATGCAGCAGTCTCAGTAAACTAATTAAAGTTAAGCTGGTATAAAAAAGTAATTTTTTTAGAAATTAATTATGTGTTAAATTTGTTAAAGGACTTGTAATATTATATGTAAAGAAGGTTTCATTACTGCTTTATAAGATATATTTGTTCCTTTTAACTTCTGCAAGCAACATACGCACAGAAAATTTTCAACTTAAAAATCTAGTAGTAAAATTTTTTCAGTGTAGGCCGTACTTTTAGCACCCCCAAAAATGGCATCTAAAGTTTCAGCAATGTTTGAAATTTACCACTAGTAGCGCTCATTGTCTACTTAAGGCAATTATTACATCTACATTTCTTATCAAAATCGATATTTTCTTTTAAAAATTATGTAAGTCTTTAAGTTTTTCTGTAGGGTTACTTTAAGTCGTTAGTGAAGCCTTTGACTGCTTCTCTCTAACTTTAATGCTCTTTTCACGCTAAATTTATATATAATTTTTACAGATTTTTTTCATATATTTTTTTTAACAGCTTAAAAATTATTTTTAGTCTCAGACTCATTTTTCAAGACCAACATATGTACACAAGTATTTTATTTTAAACTCCTTTATTTTTGCGTTATTGTTTCTAGTCGTTGGATATATGTATGTAAGTGTGTGTGTGTCTGTATATTTTTTGGATTTCTAAAAAAAGCATTTATTTTCATAACCATTTTACCATAAGGAAGTAATAAATTTTACCAGACGTCAACACATGCAGGGAATTGTATGCAAAAGAGCTGAGTTTTTTTTTTTTTGTTTACTTTATGGATTTTAACATTCATATTTAGGCCTTGTTTTATTCCTGCTCAACAGAAAAGAGTAATCGAAATGCACTGTAAAGTAAAAATTCAAAAAGCAAAGACACTAAAAGTTAAGCTAAATGGTAAAAAAATATATAATATTTGGATATAAAAGTATATAATATTTTTAACACAAACATAAACTCTAAGCAATTTAGACACCATGATTATGTACAGTAAAAACAGAAGGTTGTCGGCATTTTAAAATATCGTCTTTGTTACTACACTAATATTTTGTTTTACTTAAAAAAAGAATGTTAAAACAATTTCATAAAAACAAGCAAAAAATTCCCATGAAGTAGCAGCAGCTACCAAAGGTTTTTCTTTATAAAAAAAAACACAACTGATGTGCAAAAAATGTTTGACATTGATTTGTTTTTTAGACATTTTAAAGGCTTGATTTTTGAAGTTGGAGTGCATTGTTTCTAAAAAAACTGTATACGAAAAAGTCTACACTTGGCCTTAAATTTATTAAGAAATTTGCATATTTTTTTTTTTTTTTTTTTTTGTATAAAGGAACCCAAGATTTTACTTGAATCCTTTGAAATTACCAACAAGCAACAGCTTAGTTTTTGATTATTAAAATTCTTATAATTTAAATTCAAACATTTAAGCGTTTCTAATTTTATAGCGAAATTGAAAATATTTTTGTTTTTGAATTATTATCAAGTTCTGAATATCCTTTAGGGCATTTGCACCTGCACAAATTCATCATCAAACAAACTATAGTTCAATTAAAAATTGTCTCACTTTTTATGAAAATCTAGCTTTTTATATTAATCAAGATTTTATAACTAATAGAACATTTGCATTCCCCCTTATCGTATTGGCGTATTTCGACTTCGACTATGACGATTTTGTAATAGATTAAAGAAGAATTCAGCAGCTTTTTCCTTAATCTAGTACCAAACTGTCCTAGTCGTATTTGAAATACGCCAACCACGATAAGGCAGATTGTCTCGAAATCCAGCTGCTTCTTACTAGATTTCCCATACAAAACGAAATCTAATTTGTCAGTAGATTTTTGGGAAATCTTTTCAAAATCTACAACATATTTATATAAAAGACGATTGAATTAGCTACGGTCTGCTTAAGAAGGTGTGTGAATTGGCTACATTGCAGTTGATTGGTTTTAGTTTTGGAAATTTTGCAGATCATACTGCATTTACATTGACTCGTAATCTAGCATATTTGATTTGAAATCTTTATTTAAATCTATATTGTTTACACTAAGCTTTTTTGGTATTTTTCAAGATTTCGCATCCAAGACAAAATGCTTTTTCTAAATTTTTGTCTTAAACTGTAACCCGAAAAGTGCCGACTTAGCTTATACACACACCCTGAATAGAGAATTGTGTAGAGCGTAGCTAATTCAGCCACCTTCTATATAAATTATGTTGTACAGGGTAGTAAAAAATAAATAATAATATTAGATTTTTAGTAGATTTTCTACAAATCTATTGAAATATTAAATTTTGTTTTGTTTGGGGAATCTAGCAAAAAGCAACTAGATATAACGCGGAATTTCGAAAATATTATATTTTTAGACAATGTAAATGCCCTATAGGATTTTAAGTAAAATCTCGTAGATTTTGTGCAAGTGTAAATGCCCTATTATGCTTTAAGTTCTATTAGATTTAAAGTATAGTTTTTGAAAATGTAGTGACGAAATGGATTTTATTTTTTATAGGAAATCTATTAGAATTTGTTTAAAATCCCTTGGTTTCTGCAGTAAACAATGTCCACGGTTTTTTAGCAATAATTCGCTGTAACACCTTTGTGTCGGTTGTTGTAGGATAGTTCTAGAGGCAAAGACCTAATCATTGGTCTTCAGTGGATACTAATCCTGACATTAAAGCTCTCTCCTTCGACGGTGTTGTGTAGCAGACTAATAGGGGAAGTAAAATATTCGCTGAAATTTCTACTAAATAATAACAATAAAATTAAAGAAAACTTGATTAGAAAGGAATTTCTAGAAAATCTTCCAGAAATACCAGCAATAAAAAAGATGAAAGCAAAACAGTTTTTGGCGGCCAGCAGTCATTTCAATCTTAAAATGTCTTTCAAGATATTCATTGCATATGTGTAGGACAAACCAATACAATATGTAGCCTACTTCCAGGTTTTACCGTTATTGCGCCTTTTTGTAAATCGATAAACAACGACTACATTATCTAAAATAAACAGATTCTTACATGCAATTGCAGTGGCATAACAAAATATTGCACAGGACGGAAAATCCATAGAAAAAGTAGTAAGCGAATTAAAAAAAGCCAATATGCACCATCTGTTGTTTTAGTATTTCCGGCTCTTTTTTACCATTTCATATGCAATATGGCAAATACACTTTGCAGTGAGTGTCTGTGTAATGTACAATATTGACTACTGCATTTTGATAGCAATCACTTTTCTTTTGCAATGTCAGATTTAATGTTTTAAATTTCAAATTCCACATTTTAATTTATGCTTTGCTGTTATTATTTTTGTATATTAAGGGGGCTCACGTAAAAATATCTTTTTGTTAATGCACTCAGTTTACAGATTGTTTTCTATAAAGATTTCTAAAACATTTTAAAGATCTAAATAGTGTATTTTTTCGTATTTAATTTCAAGACAATGTATAAAACATGTAAGAACAAACAAAAAATATAATGCACTGATGGCCTCAATAATTCTTATTGTATTCATAATCTCTCTCTTTCTTGCTGGTGGTCTTAACTTGTTAATCGATTTGGCCAATATTAGCTAGGATGATACCTCTCTATGTCCTTTGGGGACGGCCTCGGCGCTTATCGCCTTATGAATTTCATGTTAGAGTCACATCCGTGATTTCATCATACTATATACCGTGCAGCGTATGTTCTAGCCCCCAATATTTACTTCTTCGCCCCTCGTTAATGGATATTGGTTTGATTTATTTTTGCCAATGGCGGTATTCGGTGTTGGATGCAAATGGTCTTGCGTAAGTTAAAATGCAAAATGTCGTATTTCCTGTTGACTATCATGCGATGATGAGTTCTGAGTTCAAACCTTGGCCGGGCAAGCCAACACACAAACATTTTCTTGATGCTTGTGCCAATACACACAGTCAGTTAAATAATTGTTATTATAACTAATAACATACAGGACAACATTAAATTAAATTTATGTTGTTTCAACTTGAAACAACTTTGATTCAACGTGGTTCTTTGTGTTATTTCGGTATCGAATTTACGTTGTTCCATTGAAATAACTTTGATTCAACATGATTTTTCATTTTGATTTAACAGTACGGGAATGTTAAATCAATATGAAATAAAGTTATTTCAAAAGTAAACATTTTCTTTGAAGATGATTACTGTTAATCGTGTTGGATAAATATAAAAATGTTAACTAAGCCTCGTTTAGGTAAAGAACTTGAATTGCTAATGTCAGCCATTATTTGTCCACCAATTGTGAAATGTTCTAAATATTTTTTAAAAAGCATATGGCAGAGATGATACGATACACCATTGAATATGGTTTTAAAGGATCTTTTAAATAATTTCACACTTATCATATGGTGACTTGTGAAGAAAAAGCTACGAAATGCATTAAAGTAATAAAATAGAGCATTTCGAGGAAGATTATCATTTGGGAATCACCATAAAACAAGACAGTCTATAAAGGTTAAAGTAAACTAAAATTTCAGCTTTAGAAAAAGATGATCTACTCTATTGTACAAGTGTATTTATAAGTACCTACATACTCGTATGTGTACTCTTTTTGCTTTAATACAAACATAGTTTAAGGTAAATGCAGATAGCTTAAATAATATATAAAGTTTCCTTATAAACTATTATATTTGCCACCAGACATAATAAATTATTATTTTACCACTATGCTGACTGTTCTGCCTCTCATTCTGCTTGCTAACTAACAGTAACCCTTAAAGTCCTTGATTACTTTAACCACAATTATTTGTACTGAGAAGACAACAAAAAAAAAACTAGAGAAATAATTTTCCAACCGCAATTATACAAAATAAAATAAGGGAATTTTTTCATGAAATTATAAAAAGAGGAAAAACAGGAAAAACCTTTACATTTTTTATTTATGCATTACTATTGCGGAAAATACTCGTGTGCGGCTTGAAGCTTTTGCCACATGAATGTCTGAATGAACGCTATAGGAAAAAAGCATTCTTCATTTCCACGGCTAATGCTGGTAAAGCAAATAAAAACACATAAATGGTTATACAGCAATTATGCAATTACTTAATTTAATGTACATTTTAAATAATTGTTTTGGACTATTGCTTTGTTGCACGATGGAAAATACAGCTTATCGCGTTTGGGAATTCAATCGATATTATAAATATTATATCCATGAAAAGTAAAGATTTATGTGCACATATTTCTTTGTAATGGTAAAGTTAGTTTTGTAGATTTAGATTAATTAGATTTATAAAATTTGTATCCAGCTTATGCAAACGCCTGCACGTATGCAATATTATTTACATTATTTTATGGTGAATTTTAAGATATTTTTAAATGAGAGCTGGCACAGAAACAGAAATATTACATGGTTGTGCCAATCATATAATGTTTACAACAACTATGCATGGCCCAACTTGAGGAATAAATCAAGCCATATGAAATATATCTAAAACTATTTATTTGACGATGCATCTCACTTCTTTTCTTTATATATGGCGTCTTTCCATATTTCGAAAGAATTTTTAAATTACAATATTGTACTTTTGTTATACAAAATAATCTGTGTCATTTCTGCTTCTACTTCTACAATGTCCTTGTATATCTTTTTTTTTTGTTGACAATATCTTATTTCAAGTATTTGCCACATGAAGTTGTAAGTACCATATACATATCCTTTGTTTGATCTGCCTAAGTATGAATATATATACATACATACACACAAACATATGGATGTATTGCTTAAGTATGTTATATGGAATCGTTAAATTTTCCATGAAAATAATACTCGTACATTGTTTTATATTTACACACACAATGTTGTAAATTGTTCGCACTTATGCTGGCAAAATGCTATAAATCACATTTAAAACATTCAAAGTCACCTGCACTCAAGCATACAAATACATTGAGTCTCATGCTTAGCAAATAAATACATACATACATACATATTTGAATAGACATATAAATAAGCTTTTATCTATGTTAATATGTGTGTTAGATTTTCTTATATAAAATAATAAACCCATACGCAGACAAATGACTTTAAACATAAATCTAGCACAAGTGTATTTTTGTAAATGTGTGCTGCTTATCTGCATGCAAGGATCTAGGGATCAAAATATATATATATATATTTGCAAATATATTGTAGTAAAAATTGTTTATTTATATGTCTTTCTTTTTCGGTTTTACTTATTTTTTAAATTCACTATAAACATAATCATATATTTGTAGTTTAAGCAAAAGCAGCAAGTAACCTTTACTTTAAGTTTTTCCACCTAAGGACGTAAAATGGTTTAGGTCATGTCAAATATAAATATTTAAAACATCAACAGACTTATTAGATAGTCAAAGGTAACAGTGGAAAAAAAGTTCGAGACCTGTAACTTATTCAAAAGTATCAGGGTGGCTTTCAGGAGGCATGAACATCAGCATACATTATGTAGGAATTAAATGAAGTCCTCTAGAGCAAAAGGCCTTATGTAGTCTTCACATGAGTGGCTCTATTACAGGTAACGGGTGCAAAAATAACTTTATTTCATATTGATTTTGCATTCCCGCACTGTTGGATCAAAATGAAGAATCATATTGAATCAACATTATTTTAAGTTGGAACAACGTAAATAACACGAAGAACCAGTACTAAATCAAAGTTATTTTCAAGTTCAAACAACATGAATTTAATTTAATGTTGTCATTGTATTTTTTAACTTAAGTGTGTTATTATTGTTATATTTAATATGAATTGCAGTCAAAGTTTTTGCATGGTGATTTTACATTGGTATTTTTTCCCCCGTGGGTACCTTTTGCTTGTTACCCATAAAACTCATATAATACTACCCAATCTCTGAGTGAACAAAATATAAGAAATGTTCACACATTCCTGGTAAATGTAACAGATTTAAGTTGTATTGCTCTAAGTTCAATAGATGAGAGAAGGGGAGGTTTCCAAGGTGGAATTTCGAAGTCTCACTAGTATCATAATAGTGATACTATAAGCTCGATGGACCAACAGCTGATCTGCATCTCTGGTTCAATTGATAATTATTCAGTGACCGATAGCCTATGGTAATATAGCAAAAGGGATTTCTTGGAGTTCACGTTTTAATTGGAACTACTTTACTTTATTATTAATTTGTTTAATTCGACATTTAAATAATAATATTTCTAAAAATCATCATTTTGGATTTGAAGCAGCTGGTTGATATTGACATTTTGTTGATAGTGTTCGATTACTTTGTTATAATCCCAAGTTTTAATAGATGAAGTGTAGCAAGTTCTTTCCAACCCAGCAAGAGGACTGATGATTTGTCTGGTGACGACAGGTAGCGGCTGTGAGCAACTGCTGCGTATTATCAGGAGGTGCTCACGTATACTCTGTTATTGTTACCAAAATAGTTGGAAAAAAAGTCTTGGATATACACACATATACCGTGAATTATCTCCTTGTAAAAAAAAGAAAACGAGACTTAAAAATCATTGTGTAAGAAAAAACAAGTAACGCCATCTAAGGGGTTTGGGTGCAAATATTGCAGTTGCTTCACTGTTACTGCGAAATATATGACTAAATGTGATACTATTCTATAAAAATAACTATTTATTAAAAATATGGAGTTAAACCACTTTTACAATAAACGACATATATGTAGAGTGGCTGACCAATGCTACTGATTAATGGGTTGCGGTGAGGCAGACTATTTATTTCAGTCCAGCTGTTGCTATTCGGTTTCGGATGGCCACGGTATCGGGAGATGCCTCTCAAAAGCCTTTTAAGATATGTGGAATTAGAGAGCTCAAGAATCTCAACAAAATGCTTACTGCTAGTTTAAATATTGCATCGTCGTATGTGTTCCTTGCAAACCACATAGTCCTCTCTTGATTCCATCCACTGTTTGGAATACTGTGAGGTAAAATTATCATGGCAGGTACTCATCTTAATCCTAGACATATCCCTCATTCTGAAGTATAGATCAGGTTTTTCCTTTTGACTTAACTTATCTCTAAGTCGCACCATACATTTCTTATCTCTTCTAAGCGAGGTTGAGCAAATATATGAAAAAAAAGTTTGGAGAAATTCCAATTAAGATTTCAGAAGATCGTCAAAATATGAGAAAAATTTGCAAAAAAATCATCAATTGTTTTTCTTTGGAAATTTGCAAGTAAAATCTTTAAATCTAACAACACTGTTCTCAAGAAATTTTTGCAATATTATTTGCTTTATTCCATAGATTCTTCGCACACTGTATTTGTGTATAAAACAAGAGCGAATGTAATTGTGTGTGAGTTAATATGTTAGTCAATATGGAAGAAACCCTTTTTTTCCTTAAGTTTTTGTCTTTCGCTTTTTCTCACCTCTTGTAGCACCTCTTCAGCCCTGATTTAGTATAATTTTATTTGCCAACTTTTGCTTTTACTACAAGCAATAACAATATTTTGCACAAAACTAAAAAAACAATAAGAACTTTAGTTCTAAGAAAATTTTATTTCATAACAAAACGGGCAAATAACGGTAAATACAGGTGTCCAAAAGAATGTATGTGTGTGTGTGTGTGTGTTTGTAACATATCTGTTTTAGTATGGGGTGCACATTTTTAGTTAAATTATTTTGTTAGCATTTACTCTTGTTGAGTGTTAAATAACTTACACATCCAACTACGATTAGTTTCAACATACAATCACGTACTGTCGTGAGTTTGAGTATCATGTATTTCATTTCTAAGGAATGTGTATATGTATTGTACATAAATACATATGTACATGTGCATGTACTCGAGTATGTATACATTTTTGTTATATTAAATACAAAATATTATAAGCCTGCTTGCTTTTTATTTTACTTTTACATTCCTTCACACTCATACATGCGTACATGTAAATATGTGTGTTCGCTGTAACAACAAATGTATGTGGAGGCTATAAGCCAGCCTTTGACATTTAATGTTATTTTTAATGTAAACATTTTAAATACAGCATAACTTGAGGCGCATAACAGCAAATACATCTGTATAGTAAACACATACAAAGACTTTTTTTGAAGCTAAAGCTTGTTTTTTTTGTCCCTGGTAATGCTAAAGGGAAAATAACATATGGTTTGTTGGTTAGTTAAAAATATTGTTAGTTAAATACAAGGTCCTTATTTGGTTGTTTTTTTTTCGCATAGTGTGTACTATGTATGTATAAGTTTTAATGAGCATAACAGCAACAAAATAATTTTAATTAAGTTTGTTTTATAAATAGTAAAACAAAAACTATTTATTACACAAAAATATTTTAAGGATTATGAATGAAATAAAAAAACAAACTTCAACAGACTTTTCTGAGGGTTAATGAATTTTAAAAACACAATTTTAAGGGTAAGGAAAAATATTAAGGCACACTTTTACATTTCATATTTCAAGGGTAAATACAAGTTTTAAGCCATAGTTTGGGTTAAATGAAAATTAAAAAGCATTAGTTAAGAGTATATATGAGTTTTAAATTATTCTAGTGGTGTAAGAGTAAATATAGATTTTAAGCTACAGCTTTTAAGAATGAATAGAACTCTAGAGCATAATTTAATACGTTCATTTTATTTAATTTGATTTGATTTATAAAAATGAGTTGAAGTGGTCTTGTACAGAAATAAATTGTTTCAATTAAATACGATGATTCTTGCACTATTTTTTGAGTTTTAGAACCAACTAATCTCTTCATAAATGCTTGGATCAAGAAGAGGAATGGAACAATACTTGCCTTGCTAGCATTATTAAAGTACACTCATTTCTATTTAGAAGATTTAGTTTTAAGAATGCTTGTTTTTTCCAAAACTATTTAAAGTACAAAGCACCAAGTTAGATCGGAAGCGAGGTTATATTAAAAATGGAAAGCAATCTAGCCAAATAGCTACACAACCATATTATTTGCATGCAACTTACCATCAGCAACTGGCATATTTGTGACTGTATGTCATCGATAACTTCACGAACTCCATCTTTGAGGTCTTGAATCGATTGTAAGCCATCGGCATAGACCTTTTCGTTTACAATGCCACCAAAAAAGTCTAAAAGTGCAAAATCACCAGCCCTCTGCCTGTTCGAGAATAAATAACTGATGATATTGTTACTTGTGTGGCACGTATCGCTGTTATGTTTCAAATAAACGTCGTCCTCATCAATATGTTTCAGTTCTGGTTATTGATCGTTGTTCGATAGCGCAATCCATTCACCGTAGCAGTTGCTCTAGCCTCATTTTCGAAACAGTAAGGTCCTATGATCCCGCCAGACCTAAAACTGCATCAAACTGTCACACGTTTGTTATGAAGAGGCTTTTCAACAATAACTCTTGAGTATTCCAATCGCCAAATGCGACAGTTCTGCATATTAACGTAGGCTCCGAGGTGAAAATGGGCCTTATAACTCAAGACAATTTTTCCATGAAATTCCGGATCAGTTTGATGCATTTCAAAGACCCTATAAGCAAAGACACGAGGTTCTTGATGGACGGCAGGAATGAGTTATTGTATAAACTGAACTTTAAACTAACAGCGTTTGTAGAATGCCCAATTCCAATGATCGACCAGAAATGAACAAAAGTGGGATTTACTCAACATTATGAGTTACAACAGCAATATTCTGAGTTGTTCGTGGGTGACTTGCACGAGTGTGATTTTAAGCGTCACTAACTTGTCCTAACAAATAAGATTTTTGCAAAAGTATCACAATTGCTGGCCGAAAAAAGCATAATTTTTATTTGTCATCTGTCAGATAGTTACAACCTGTAACTCAAGACAACTGCTAAAATGGCAGGCTAATCAAAACTAAATGTCATATTGGCACAATAAATTTATTTGATGTGATTTGTGTCCACATAACAAATTTCTTTGTATGACCTGAGAGTAGGAAAGCCATAGTGGAAGTTCATATAGTGAAACGAGAGATAGATAGGAAGCTTAGAAGATAGAGAAGCTTATTAATTTCTTCGTTTTAACAACTCTGCTAATGTGCGGTTTTTGAAATTTTTGTAGCGCCTCTAGTGTTAAGTCACTGCATTTTATTAGCTTTTTTTACTTTTCTAACGATTCACTGCTACAAATTTCGGCGAAGGAGGATGCTGCGATATGCCATAGCATAGACATTGATGCATATCACAAAGTCTATGATGTTGATATGACTGTGTTGTTCAAATATTGAAGTCGGGCTCTCTAAGATCGCCATTTTCTTTGTAGTGAACAGCGCCCTTTCTTTCCTTTTTTTTATTTTAGTATAAATATTATTTATAATGTCATTGTTTTGTATTTAATTTCAATCACCAACAGCTTTATATTACCAAAGAAGTTATAAAAAAAACTCACATAATGCACCAGCAAAAACAACAGCCATCAAAATGTTGATGCAATTCGATTTTATTTAAATATTATTAAGATTTAAAACACAACCCAATTTGTGGGTCTGCTAAAAAGACACATATGCTGCAAGTACCATAATGCATATTTTGCTGCTGCACTCAATCCAAAAACAAAAGCCGGAACTAAACGAAAAATGACATTAAGTTAAACAAATAAACAATAAAAAGACGTTTTGTTTTGGAGTTTTTATTGAATATTTCTGTAAGGCATGACAGGCAAAATATTCAAATGAGATAACATGACACACTTGGTTAAAGAAATCTGAATAAACATGACAAATGCCAGAAAGATAATACGCGAATGGCAACAATATTTTCAAATTTCTAAATTTTATTAACTAATTCGAAAAAATGGGTGACCTCACTCATTAGCTTCTGTCATTTTATACCGGCACACACGTCAACTAATTGTTGTTTTAAATTTGAAATAATTTTTAGTTAAATTTCTTTTTTTTTTTGCTTTTATTCTAAAACGTACGAAAACTAAAATTTACTCTGGGGAGTCATAATGAACAATAAAAATAAATTTGAATTTATTTGGGGTATGTATTTTACTTTAAAACAGGAAGGGGAATTAAGAAAACTAGAGACACCTTTGGGGAACAGTTTTATTTGCTTTTAATTTTTTTGTTGTTATATTTCTTCTTATGCCTTTAATAGAGCAAGTGATCTTTGAAGAATACACTATTTGTCGTTCATTTTTTCAATAATAATTGTGAAATATATGTTAATGTCTTTCAAATTGACAGCAGACATTTGTTGGCTTGTCAAAATAATTAGAATAGTTTTTAATGGCATTTTAAGTAGATCGGGTAGCAGTACAATTGCATTAAATTGAAATGAATTGAAAAGAAAATTCAAACAGCCCTTTTGACAATTGAAACTAAGCATAACTCAATTAGCTTTAAATAATTAATTGTTTTAAACTTAAAGGAAATGTTTTGTTTAAAATTTATAAATGTTTGACTAAATGTACTAAAACCGACATTTGATTTCCTTGAATAATTATTTAAGTCATAAAAAACCAGACAAATAGCCTCAACTGTATGAAATCTTTTGCTGCGCTTTACTTGCCGATAAATATCAAAAGATTTTTTTTTTTCATTAATACTTTTGCTTTCTTGTATTTATTTAGAAAAGAAAACAAAAACTTAAATGCCAATGCGTGCATGCAAAAATTCTTGGAAACTTTTGTATACATTTTGCATATAAAATCATCGATAAAAAGTCCAACAAAAGGGTAAAGTAAATAATCAATAAAAAAAAGGGTAAAGTAAATAATCAATAAAAAGTTGAAGCAACATGTGTTTATCCAAAGATACCTTGTGTTTCTTTTTTTTCGTTTTTTGAAACCACAATAAAATAAGGTGTGAAAAGATTGCAAACTTGAGATATTTGAAGAGAATAATTTTCAAAAAAAAATTCAAGAATTTTAATTGAACACAGTGTGTATGAGAATTCAATTAAAAAAAACATATGCAATAGAATATATATAAAAAAAATTGCCGAGTTTTGTAGGGTTTTTATATGGACAGCCCTAAACCGATGATGATTAAATAGTGATTTCAAAACCCTCGTCACCTTTCCTGTATAAAAGTTCAATACGCAGACAGCAAGTTTTTCTGAAGAAGAGTTATTTGTTAAGACTTTAAATATTACAAGAAAGAAACCACCAATTTTGGCTTAATACAAAGGAAACTAAATTACAATTACATTCAATTCACCAACAAGTTTTTTAAGTCTTAGGATTTCCTACAAACTTTTCTCAATCAAACCCACCTATTTCAGACGTCACAAGCTTCCAATTCCTGCTAATCGACTTCTTATAAACATAATATTTATTAACATCATAAATTTCATTTCCTTAATATACTTGGAGATAATAAAGACAATATCATCACTAACAGGCCAGCCCTGCTATTGCTGTTAAGTAAAAAAGCAGACATCTATGGAAAGAGGGAGTTTATTAAAAGCGTGTATAAATGCAATGCGTTCGTATTTGATCTACAAAAAAAAAATAATAATAAAAAAGATCAAGCAAAATAGTTTTAGTGTAAAGAAAATAAAAGCCCTAAAAATTTTTATGCACTATATACATACACAAATCTTATTAATCTTAATGCCTTTTTTAAATATGTTATTCTGATCATGTGTCTGCTAATGTGCGTTGAAGGAAATATTGCTTCGTTAGCACTAAAATAAACGCAAAGATCTTGGAAATGATTTCCTTTGCTTTTATATTCAGAGCTGTTTTTGTGTGTTATTTGTGAAAAAAATATGTATATGAAGTTGTAATTTAAAATTAGCAGCGATGCTTGACAAATTACTCAATATTTATAAAAATACAGGAAGCAATTTAGATTAAACGAAGAGACAGCAGTAATAAACACATGAAGCTTTGCATATTACTTAAGTAATATATCTGTCGCAAAAATGAAAAAGTGCTTAAGTCGATATTTTGAGTTAATGGTGCCCTTGAAAGTACACCCGGTCAAAATCTCAATTAATTTGTGTGACTTTTCAGGAAGTTATAGCACTATGACTTGCGACTTATCTTTTTTAGACTTCTAATCTCATTGAGAATAATAACTTAATTTAGCTTATAATTTGGTATATTTAAACTAAAATGTATTACTTATAGTGTGTAGAACGATGCTTGCTTAAAAAAAATAAAGCTTAACAGATGATTTCCCTCTGTAAAAAAAATAAATTTCTGAAAACTGACTTGAAAGCTTAAAAGTGCTCTCCTTTTAAACAGTAAAATATGACTTAAGCACTTTTTCCTTATTGTCATAGATATATAAATATATGCATGACTTGTCTTAATCAACATTGGGACTTTCATTAAGAACATAAAATAAACTTGGCGGCTTGTGATTAAAATTCTCATATTTAAAACCAAAATTGGTGGTAATGATGATATAAAATCTAAAATTGGTGGTATTTGTTTTAATCATATACCACCAATTTTGTATTTTGATGCTATAATTTTAGTTTTCAGTGATTCTATGGGAAGCAAATATTCATTTTAATTAATTTTCATCATTTGCTATTAATTTTAAATCGACTTGAAGAAAAGCAGGTTCTCAGATTCTTATTAACCCCCGACCACAAAAGGGTTGTTATAAGCTTGCAGTGTATGTCTGTGTATATGTGTGTCTATACAAGTCCACGTACAGACCAAACGGCTGGGCCGATTTTGATTTAGTTTTTTCTGCTTGAAAGATGACTTGATCGAGAGTGTTTTTTGCTATATTTGAAGAAACTCGGAGCAGCCAGTTTTCTTACTTCACAACTCGGTAACTTTCAGACCGATTTTAAAAATTCTTCTTTTTTCATTTAGTGCCATTGCAAAAAAATGAGGGAGGCCACACCCACTAAATTTTTTTCATTGATTTTATGATATTTTGCTTATCCAATTGTTAGGCAACTTATCAAATACATTGGGTTCTCGTAACGACAAAATTTCAAAATTGAACAAATAGGCGGAGCCACGCCCAGTAATATCTAATATTACATTTTACGTGTTTAACGGATTTTTACGAAACTTGGCACACACCCTATTTTCCGAAGTGGGCATAATTACGCCTCTAAAATATAAAATTGGCTCTAAAAATGTGAAAATTACACTGACTTCAAAAATAAGCACTCGAAAGCTCAAAAGCTCTAGAAAGCCCAATAAAATTTAGTATTAATGCCATTGACACGATCATGCATTTTGAAAAGTGGAAAAGGCCCCGCCCCTTAAAATAAATTGTTTTATTACAATTAATTCTACTTATTTTATTCCCGCAAAACTTGGCAAAGTTTTTGGCATAATCTTTTGCTTTAAAAGTGAGCGGTGCCATGGATTTTAGATTCTAGCATTATACTCAAATATAAAAACTTAATCCTAATGTGTGAACTATGTATAGCGCTATTCGAGGTCCTTCGAAGTCCATATTTTTTTAATTTATTTAGTTAAGTAAAACCAAATTAAATCTATTGTTTCATTTTAACAAATATAATTTAAAAAAATCTTCCAAAAATTGTATTTCATTATTTTCTTATTTGACATGTTGTCCCCTCGCTTAAGTTATTTAAACAAACGATATATAATATTGTTAAAGAAGAAATAAATCCCCTATTTCCTTTAAAAAGTTTCAGTTATTTCATTTTATAAAATAGTGCAAACGTTAACAAAATAACAAATCATTATTGTTGAGAAACAATGAGAAGAATAATGCATACCGTCGTACCGTAAAGTAGAGAAGCAAAAGTGCAATACATTTTCTCTCCAAAGGACCTTTTTTATATTGACTATTGCTACATATGAGTTGAAAGCATATGTGACAAAATATCAAATTTCATACGAATACAAATGTGTTTTAAACACTATTATGTTTTTGTTAGCAAAATATTAAAGTGAATGAATGAATTTTGTTTTCCCAAAATATATTTTATACACTTAAGGGGTGTTAAATAAGTTAAACAATATACAGAATGAAAACTCTAACCATTTATAGAAATAAATAAAGCTAAATGGAATAGTTTTCTGTTTTTCTTTTTTAGAAATTTGTTTCCAATTTTGTTAAACATTATGCAACTATTGTTAAATGAGTGTAAATACTTTGCAAATGTTAGAAAACAAATCATTATTTTGTTTATGATTATTTGAAGAAAAAAAAAATATCAAATATCTTTTATTTGATTTCAAGAGTCAATCCTGCTTTTTTTAGTTTTAGTATTTCACAGTGGGGCCATTTGTAAAAAGGGGGAATTTTTACTAAAAGACATGTATTTTTTTTTTTTACTTTTAATATATCAAAATATAATCTGCTGCTCTTTTAATTTATAATTTCCCAGAACTTAAAAAATTCTGAGTAAATTATGACTTCTGTGTTTACTGACCTCTCAGATAACCCTTGAAATTGAGTCTTTCATATTTAAAGAAAAAGTTTTTTTTTGTTTCTTTCCGCCATATGAGAACTAAACAAAAAGCTTTTAACAACATAATTTTTGTGGCCAGTTAATAAAACTGTCACCACAAATGTTTGTTTTGTGTTTTTTTTTCAAAAATTATTTTCTTCTCATCTAACAGAGAGTATAAAAAATTTTAATATTGTAAATCGTTGAAAACCAAAAAATTTGTGTTAAACAGCCAAAAACAAAAGACGAAAAAAAAGTATACAAAAAAATAAAAATGTTGTCATAAGAAGAAAAAAAACTAAGAAATGAATAATGACTTTGTAACAGACAAAGTTTGTAAATCTGTTTTTTTTTTCTTTCTTAATGCAAAACACTCAGCAATGCTTGTAGTTAGTGTATGGCCACCATATTATAATTATTTTGTAAAAAGTTTAAAATTTCTTTGGCATAAATGCACCAGCTACTGTAAATGACCTTTGGAAGCTGTTTCTATAAATAAATAAATAACAACTGGAAAACAGAAGTAGCAGCAACAAACATTTATACATATAAAAAATATAAGAATGTAAATATGGACATTTCCACAGAATAGTCCATCTTTTGTCACGTTACGTCACCAAAGCAATTAAGTTTGTATTTTGGAGTCATACTGTTCAGTTTGTGCCTTCCTTTTCCTAAACGCAGAACATTAAAAATACCTTAAAACATAAGTTTTTTATTTTTTGAAACAGTCTACGTCACCAAGCAACGTAATGTGACAAAAGGTATACTTTCCTGTGGAAATTCCCATATGTGAATATATATATTAAGTATTGTTTTAAGAAAATATTTAAACATTTTCTTGCGGCCTTTTCCACCATCGGTTTATAATTTTTTGCCTTTTGGTAAAAAGGCATAAAGCCACCTGTGAAAATGAAAATGAAAAAAAAAATCTTAAGCATTTATTTAAAATTAAAATATAAAGAACTTTAAAAATATGAGAGAACATTGCAGCGTGGTTTTGTTGTGGGTAGGAATACATCGTAATCCAAGCTATAACCTGCAGTACTCATTGCTAATCTCTAATCAGTACCCACGCCTATTTACTTGCATGGTGGCACAGAAAATGCGTCATTTTCCCCAACTGGCCGATTATAAATATTTTTTGTCATTCAACATTGGTTTTTTTTTATGCGTAGTGATATATCATAATACAAGCTATAATATACAGTACTCACTACTGATCTCTGATGAGCACTCATGTCTATTTAGTTGGGAACAGAGTGCTTGTGATGCAGTGCAGAAAAATGCGGCATTTTCCTCAACTGGTCGAATATAACTTTTTTTACATACTTTAAAAAATCACTTTAGTTAATAAAATATTTCATACATTAAAAAAAGAAAAAAATAGTGAATTTTTCCCTGATTAAAAAACTATTCCTTGAATATAAAAATTTTTATTTGCTTTAATTTTAATATAATGAATTTATTTATTAAAAATGCCAACATTTCGGAGTTATAAAGAATCAGCTTTTCAGAAAGATGATAATGTATCACTGTAAAATCAGTGAATTCCCCCATTTTTAACCAACTCCAAAAGAAAGGAGGAAGTTTTCAAGTCGTAAGTTTTTTTTGGCAGTGTTACTTCATATTAGATCGATTGTAAAATTCTATTTATTGTCTAAAAGGGTATAGTTTCCCATTGGTAGCGTTGCAATAAAAAATTGGACGGGGACACGCCCACAAACTTTTTTATTTGATTTTATGATATTCTCCTTATGTATATGATTGCTGTGAAACCTACCAAACTCTTTTGGTTCTTGTAATTACTCAATTTTAAAGTTTAAAAAATGGGTGGTACGACGCCCATTAAAATTTATTATTATAATTCACGTGGTTCTAATTAACCGATTTTTACAAAACTTACCACACACCTTGAGCTCAAATAGAGACACAATCTTCCATTTGAAAAAATGGGCGGAGTTACGCCCATTAAAATTTAATATTTTATTTTAAGTGAATCTACTGTACCGATTTTTACCTGAGCTCTGAAAAACACAAAATCTTGCATTTAAAAAGTGGGTGGAGGCACTCCCATTTCAATTTAGTTTTATATCAAATAAATTTTTTTCGAAAATTTTCTATCAGATCTTTGCATTTTTTTGGCAGAATTATTTTAAGTAAAGCCCACATTATGATCCAAGGGCATAAGTGTAATCTCGTAATGAGATTGGGTCCCATTGATTGACCTGCTTTTTCAACCTGAGATAATAAAAAACAAACTTGAAAAAGTATTTGTATACAACACTTTCTTAATCATTTATCTTTTAACACTTTTTAACATAAACAATACATTAGTTTTAAATTTTAAATTCAAGCAATCAATTAAAAATATCTTTTGTATAAATTTTAAATAAATTTAACTCTTATGTACTCGTACATATGTATGTATGCAGATGTTCACATGTAAATGCTTTAAGTATGTATGTATATTCCATTTACATTTAAGCTGATGTTTCATCATATTTGGTTGATTAATATGTTTGTTATAATTTAAACATGTTTTTGTCTGTTCAAGTAATTAAATTCCATTGTGCAATACAAATCATACTAATTTATTAAGTTTCTTTTTCTCTCTATCTATCTTTAAACATTTCCCTCGCTGTTTAGTGAATATTGTTTAAAGAAAAACTAAAAGAGATACAAATGCACAAACAGAATTGATTGATCATGCCGCTGTAACAAGTTAATGCAACATTTGTTATTTTCATTACTTGTATTACAATTTAGCTGTTGAAGTTTGAGTCTGCTTTGCTACACAAGTATATTTAATTTTCATTTAAAACTTCGACTACTTCGAGTATGGTGAGCAATAACAGCTGCAGCAGATATATTTTTTTTTTTTTTGCTTAGCTTTTTTTCCATAATGAACACTAATTTCTTAAGCAGAGGAAAAAATTATATCTGTCTTAAATACAACTAACGTATCATAATGTGAAGTTAACAAGATTTAAACATCTTGTTAAATTGAATACGACTCTGCGGTATTAAATTTACTTTGAAACAAAAAGCAAACTTAAAAAAGGAAAAATATCAATTTGATACTAATGCACTGTTTTTGTTGCTGTTCATATAAAATGTGGCCATCATTAAGTTTCGTTGCTGCTACAAAAAAAAAATAAAAATCAAAATATAAATTGTATATATTTAGATGAAACTAGGTATTAGAGAATAATACGAGGGTAGATAAATAGTCAACTTATATGTTAAAATTTAATTTTAAAACATCAGTAAGAGAATTCTAAAATCGTGTGACTTCTCTAAAAGGGTCAGCGGGATGAAAAACTATTTTTGTTGAAGCATTATTTTCGAGTTCAAAAATGATTCCACCTCTCGTATGTTGTTTGCTGGTTGGCGGCAGAGTGTAAGATTTAGTATACGAGCTCATGATGGCAACAAGTGTATAATTATTTAACTATAAAAAGGTAAAGTGAATGAATAAATTGTTAGATGATTTAAAGAAAATCATTAAAAGCATAAATTGCTTAAAATTAGAAGAAATAAATGTTACTCTGAAGCAAAATAAAAAGCACGCAAAAAGAAAATACAAACATTTGCCAGGCATAATACACCATGTGATCATTGTACATTAATTTAGGTTTGCGTCTATTTTATTTTAAATGAATAAAACGTGAGCTTAAATTTATGAAAAGTAAAATTTCGAAATGTTTGCAGGAGATTTTTATTAGCAGTAATTTGGTGAATAAAATTGGCCATTACCAGCAGAAGGTGGATGCAATTTGTATAAATTAATGGCAAAGATTTCGCTAGTATTTTATTAAATATATAAAAGATAATGATGTTCACTTATTGGCAAATGTCAAAGACTTGAAAGAAGAGCTTAGGCTAAGTTCACTTAAGGCTTATCTCTTGTACTCTAAGGTTTTAGTTAAAGCTTTTTATTTTTATCAAATTGTGTAAAACAATTGTGCATTATTAAGCACAAAATGTTAAGTTCCTTATCGCTTTTTGTTTACATTTCACAGCTAAATATTGCTTAACTTTCCATACAGTTTCTAAAAATATCTAACATTTCCTTGAGCCTTAAGGATTTTAATGTTTTTACGTAATTTTTAACATTACTTAAAATTGTTTTTTCTTAATGCGTGCGAGCACATTCAAACATTAAAATATTTTTAGAGTGTAGAAAAAAAATTTACATGAGTTTGTATGGAGCGTGTGTTTTTAAATACACTTTGGTGTTACTTCTAACACCTGCCTTAGTATTTTTTCCTTTAATATTTTTCACTTTATTCTCTTTCATAAATAAACATATTTTTATGCTAAATCTTATTTAAAGAAAACACAAGAACAAAAATTCCCGCTTCTTCAATTTTAAGTAAAAAGTAAAAATAGAACAGATAAAGTGCTTGTATGAAAATATATTTATTTCCCAGCACAACAAATCAGTTTTAATGTTAAAAAAAATTAAATAAAAGGAAGCGAATCCTTTTTTACTTACGTTTCTTTAACACAAGTTAATGTTAGGGATTATCCTTAAAGAAAGTATTAAAAATCTTACGATTTCACACTTACATACATTTTCTAATACATATGCAAACAATTTTTACCAACTCACACGCTCACGCTAACCAAATCAATTTTTCAATGTGTTTGCATATGCCAAAGCATTTCAGCTTTAAGAATATAAAAGAAAATAGAAAGGATAAACACACTTCATACGTATCCTACTACATATCCTTAACAATAATGTAAAGCAGCGGAATAACAACAATAAAAGGAGTAGCAGTAGCAGCAGCAGCAGCAGCAGCAGCAGCGAACCTACAATAAACATTCATATAAACGTATGTACACGTACGAGTATGTATGTATGTCTAAGCATGTAGAATGAATAAAAAAACGGAAGATGCTTTTAACTCAATATTGTTAAGAGTAGTTCAAGGGATGTATGGATTGTCTGTTGTGGGTCTGATAGAAGTGTGAGTGGAAAAAGTAGTGTCTACTTGTGTTTGCTAAGGAATTTTAGCACTTTAAAATGACACTCCACACATACACGCGCTCACCCACTCTCTTATAACAAACAGATTTTCTCGATTTAAGTTGCTAAAAAAAGCAAGAAAAAAAATCTATAATAATCCTCAAAGAAAATAATAATAATAAAGATACATAAGTAGGGAAGGTTTGTTTTTTTGTTCATGAAGAAAGATAATAAAAAGTTAATTTTTTTTTATATAAAAAAAAAAATAACAGAATTAAAAGATTTTTAGTTAAGCTTGAGAGTAAAATTAAAGTAACAAATGGCAGTTAAATCAAACTTCCATCCATATAAAGATATAAATAAAAGAAATTTCAAGGCTTTCACTTACAGAAAAATTTCATATTTTAAATCTAGGAACGCAAAGTTTATTTCTCATTCTATGGAGCAATGATTTTGCTTCATATGATTTTCATGTTAATTCAACATGATTTACAGCAAAGTTCAAAGATTTTTTTTTCTCATTTGTTTAAATGGCAGTTTAGCATAATAACTCTAGTTGTTCTAAGAAATTTTTGGGTAAAGGTTCCCTGATGATCTGCATTAGTTAAACCCCTCAATAAACAATTTCAATGCATTTTTAATAATAAAAACAACATTTTTCTGAATAAGTAAAATAATAATTTGGGATTATTAGAGTGTTAACAAATGTTGCATATAGAAAATTTTTCCTTTTGAAATAACTTGATTTCATGTTGATTTAAATTTCCAGTAGTGATAAATCGAAATGAAAAATCTTGTTGAATCAAAGTTATTTGAAGTCAAAATAACGTGAATTTGATACTAAAATAACATAAAGAATAATGAGAATTTGGCAGCAAAATATCATGAATCATTTGAATATTTCTAGGTGAAACAACACGAATAGTAGTAAATTTATATTAATTATTTAACTCAAGCGTTATTGTGTGTACGAGTATTAGCACAGCCATCAGAAAGATATGTATGCGGTATAAGTAGTGGGCTTCCCCGGCAAAGATTTAGACTTGAACTCATCGCGCATTAGTCACGCGTTGAATGACCACAAAAAATAGCTTAAGTAATTTCTAGATACACAAAAAAAAATACCATCGAGAACTTAATTTTAATTCAACATCATTTAATTTATTAATGATGTTAATGTTAAATCAATCAACAGTTAGATTGATTTAACATTAAATTTATTTAAAATTGAACTCATAGTAAAAAAAAACACCAACGCTAAGCTGAATTGGCTTGTCTGCAGAAACACTCAGAGTCTCCGATAGGAATTGAACCTGCAATCAGCCGACCACTGCCTACTATGCGAAGTTTTGTCGGCTGTTTACCCAACACGAAGACCAAGTCAAACAAACAACAAGTCACACATCAGATCAATGTATTTGTGAACAAAGCAAATAAACAAAAACATATTATTTCAAATACATTTGATATGACTTTCAATCAAAATTGTTGCATGTTGATTTTACATTGGTATTTTTTTCATTGTGCAGAGTATGAAAACAAAAATTAACTTTAGCTGTTCATATCCTAATTTGAAGACACAAAAATATTTTAAGAAAGCTTTTACTTGAAATATTTTAATTATTCTGTCACTCTTTGAAATGATTTTAATTAAATTTGGATTTCATATATATTGTTGCGAAATTACCCAAAACATTTTTTCTCCTTTTAACACTTTTAATTGCAACAAGTAAGAGGTCTATATTCGGCTGTGCCATAAAAATTATATGACACCAGCCATCAAAAACATCTGGCACTAGTTTAGTCTTTCCCTCAATTTTCGTTCTTTTTTTTAAATGCACAATAATAAAATTGTTTTGCTTTAGTAAAAGATTTATTAATATCAATAATAAAAAAAAACTTAAAAGCACATTAATTGACTGATATAAAACTGATATTGATATTCACTTTTGCAACCGCAAAATCATAATTCATTTCTTGTTTCTCCAAAGAAAATTTTTAACACCCACCGCAAAATTTCCAAAAAAAAAGACAAATTATAAGATGATCTGAAAAACACATGTTTACCTTCAAAATATTTATGTTTGTGTTCAGAAAAACAAAAAAATCAATTTATTTTAAAAAGAAATGCTAAAACTAAAAGTTCTGATAAATAAAAAATGAAATCAAATCAAAATCTAATACATGTTGGTAAAATATGGATTTAGTAAAAAAAGCACTTTGCTTGATTAATGGTTGTCAACTAGAGATTATAAATTTTAGTTTTATTTTTATTCTTTTTTTTTTTTGATGAGATCCCTCATCATCAAAAGAAAAAGAAAGAAAGAAAGAAAAAAACATGAAAAGCTGAAGAAAAATATAAATCGCAGACAAGTGTCTGTTACGTGTTCTTCCAAGTGTCGGGAATGATGTAAAAACATGTGTGTGTGGGTTACACACTCACATTCTTAAACTCATATGCTTTTAATGATTAAAAATTATGTTTGAAAATGGGGAAAAACAGCCACGATAAATAAAAGTTTAAGACACAATTCGTCAACGACTATAACAAGTGACATTATCATCAATTAAATGTGTATTAAACACACATTCACACACACAAAAGCACTAAACTACGCAAAAGCACTTTTATCGAAATAATAGTATAACTTGATTTGATTTGGCGGCTTAAAAATATTCGATTCCTTTCATTTGAAATGCTAATGGTTATAAATTCGGACAGCTTATTAATAGGCAACAATTTTTATAAATGATTTTTAGATATTTATAAATACTTTTATTGTGAAAGTGGGATCTATTTCAAGCAGAAATACATTTAAGGAGGTTTGAGAAATTTTAAATATTTTTATGTGGTTAAAATTATAAATTTTTTTCTGCTAAAGACAAAATCCTTGATATTGGTTGGTTGGTTGGTTTACATGGCTGCCCACTACACGCAGGCATTCAAATAGAATCTAGAAGATTCCTTTTTGAAAGGACCACTACACTCATCGGTGTCAACCTATGTAGAACCGTACCTGAGTATTCTGATACGGTGATCGTTACTAGATCCAACCCGTCGCGTTGAGATATCTGATAAGGTCATTCAACCCAATCTCAGATAGATCTGATAGATCATCTAGTACATGACTGCCTAAAAATTTGTGTGTCGAGAGATGCAAAGCTGGGCATTCGCAAAGAAAGTGAAAGACTGTTTCTTTTTTGCTTAATCCTTGATATATTATGATTTAAAATCATAGTACAAAAATCCATAAAATGAAGCGTTTGCCTGCGTTTAATTTTGCTCTTTGCAGTGAGTAAAACAAAAAGAAAGCTTCAGCTTGACGTTTAGTTTTGCGTTATTTTTTTCCAGAATACGAATTATACTTTGCTCAAACGTATTACAAAAAAAAAATATTACAACAAAATTTTATAATAATTAATAAAAGAACAAAACAAAGACTTTATTAGCATATTTTTTTATTTTTTTTTTTGGTAATATTGAAGTTAGTTAGTTCGTAAGGTTTCTTATATTTTTTAAGAGAAGACATCTCATATGACCTACCGTTATACTCTTACATATTGTTACGTTTTTACCTTAAATAATAGTTATTTTTGTAGGCTCGAATTTTAAAAATTAAATAAAATGGTCACCAATGTAGAATTCTTATCAATTTGGAACACTTTATTTCATCAACACTGATTTTAAGAACTTTTAAACACACAATGTTAAATAAATCACTGCTGGAATACCACGATGTTAGGTTTGCTGTTCTTTATACAATCCTCCTCTCATGTCTGATACTACATCACCTGTTTTGTCTTAGCACATGTAACAAGTCATTAGTTCGTTCTGTTGAATTGTGTACGTACATACAACGTTGACAATAGAGCATCATTATAGCAGCATTTTTGTCGTTGTTTGCGTTTGGTATCTGCATTGGCTTATGTGTTTGTGTGATTGTATATTTTTTAATAAGCAATATGTATAACATGATGTAGTTGTTGTTATGCCTTGAATGATTACTTCAACAAAGTGACGTTAGAGTGAGTGAGTGTTTGTGTATAAGGTTCTTTAGTAAATAACAAGTGGATCATTCGTATTGTTAGTACATGTTTTTATGGAAAGAATTTTATTACGTTAGTTCATGTTATATTTGTGTAACAATGTGTTACATATATTAAAAGTTCGGAAACCTTTTAGGATTGGCTTATTTCGACTTCCGCTACGATGTTTTTGCAATAGATTAGAAAACATCGGAACATAGTTTCTTTAATCTAGGACCCAAATGTCGTAGTCGCCTACATTATTAACATTTTCACCCCCCAAATTTACAAATTTCGAAAAATTATTAAAAAACTGTCGTCTTTTTTTATTTATATTTTATTAAGTTGATTCTTGAAGTTAACGTTTACTAGACTTGTAGCGAGCTCTTTCAGTAGCTTTTTTTAGACACAAGCCTATGACCTAGCCCATTTGATCAGCTGTTTGGTCTAAAACCAGCTGCTGAAAGAGTTCGATACAAGTCTAACGTTTACCTTAAATCCGCGCATAGAAATTTACCAAATTTAGACGTTTCGTCTCCATTTTTCATGTCCGTAGCATTTGAATTTTCAAAAATGCCTGCTTAGTGGGCCTTAATATAGGTAAGGAAGCTTATATACATACATGTATAGTAATATATTTATTTCTGTGTAAATTACTTTAAGCTATTAAGCGATTTTAGTTGCTTTCAAAAGTTGGCAATATACACATGAAGCAGCTGCTATTTCCCACTGTTTGTCCTTACAAAAACTTTCCGATATGGAATGCTTATTTGCTCAAAAATGGATAACATATTTGTCACAAGTGATAACACTGCAACATTGCATGCATTTGTTTAATGTGAAATAATTTTATATACATACGAGTATATGGTTTGATTAGGCTAAAGTTCGTATCGCTCTGTAAGCCAAATTATATGTGATAGATATTAATGAACAATTTAAAATAATTGTAAATATTCTGACAAACACTGGCAGAACGGAACAACTAGCTATTTTTGAAGGTTACAAAACCTTCATCATCAGCGTTCTTTGTGTTTGCTTCACTGTGTGTGGTGTCAGTTGTACTCAGCTTTTCAGTGCAAATGGGATATGTTAGTATTTTGTTTTCCCAAAACCAGCTGTTTTTTTTTAATTATTTTTTCCAATCTAAAATACCTTGCCAATCTAAAATATTTGACGAATTTTGTGAAATAGTTCACTAAAATGTGTGCGCTTAAGGCTAAATATGTTTTTTTTAACATTCTTTTGTTTGTAGAGATTTTTTTTGGATTGATTTCAATTGATTTCTTTTCAAATGTTTGGCTCTTAAGCTCAACTCGCTTAAATATCTTTCATATTGACTAAATTGCCTGTGGGCAGTTTTATTATTTTAACTATTATTTAAACTCTTTTTTCTATTCCATTCATTATGTTGTAATGATTGCATTTCAAATTTTTATTATTGACGTCTCACGCATATACAATATTTTTTTGTCTTCTTTTTAACTGGAATACGATTTTATTTTCAGTTTGGTGCGTGCTTTCAAAAAATCAACTTTTCAAAATTGGCCTGTTTTTTGTTTTCTTCTTTATATGAAAGCGAATATTGTTTTATCGTTACATTTCGTTTTCAAAATCTACAAACGAGTTTTTTTTTGCCTTTAGGGTATTTAATGAAACTTGAAGTGTTAGAATTGCTTAAAAAAAAGTGATTAAATATTTTTGGTACCAAGTATTGAAATGTGATAAATATTGATTTTACAAACGCTGATTATTTTTTAATTGGCCTGTCAAGGGGTGTCTTGTAATAATTTTTTTTTTTTATTTTTATGAAAGATTTAAGTAAGAAAAAATGCTAAGATTTATTTTAAATAATTAAAAGAATTTTAAGTGGTTTGCATTTTTTTTAACTTTTTGTGATATATTAAAAATATTAAAAAAAATAATCATTTCGGCAACATATGTAGAATAATAGTCACCCCTATTCCAGTTGTCAACATCACGTCAATACAATATCTACCTTTGGGGCTTGTCTAGCCGTTGTCGAAAACAACTGACTGCTATTGACGTGCTAATTTTTTGGTAGACCTTAGAGAACAAAACTGGACTGTCAACAGCACAAAAATGTTCTCGAGAGCGAGTACACAAGTCACAATTTTTTTTTATTGCATTGACGTTACATCGATGTCGACAACTGGAATAAGAATGATTTGTTTGTTGTTTTTGCAAAAGTTTCTTGGCCTAATAATTTATTGGGGATTTTGTTATAAACATTGGCGCTTTGTGAGCCTTTGTAAAATGTGTTTGACGTCTGCTGATAAGTTGCTAAGCGACAACGACGTGCATCTAGATGTGCTTAACCAGTAACAAATAAATATTTTTAAATTTTTTATTTTCAAGCGTGATAAGTCTTATAGAAATATGATTAAAAGTTGCTTAACTTAAAAAAGGTTGCTGTAAGAAATAATTTTTCTAACTGGCCAAAAAGCTATAAAGCTCCCAAGATTTGTATATTTTATGTATCGCGCCATAACCATCAAACAAGCTAAATCGACATAATTTTCGAATATAATTTTTTGACGAAAATCAAATATTTACAATTGAAGATACTAGATTTTCGTCAAAAACACAAAATTCAAGAAATATGTCGCTTAAGCTATTTTTGGCGGTTATGGCTCAATGTGTAAGTGAATAAGTCATAAAACAGTCTACATTATCTTCTCCCACAAAAAATCTGCAACTGTGGATATAATAAATTTGCGTAACTGTGACCACACCCTATAACCAGCAATAATCGTGCAACTATTATTCAAAAAATTTCAAAACTTTCTGTAACTCTATATTCCAATTTTTTTCAGGAAAAAACTTCTATCGAAATAAATTTTTTTTTCTAATATTTTCTATTGTACAGCTGATGAAATTTCTATAAGTTCTTATTTGTATTTAAGGCAAAACCATTGCAAATGATTTGAATATTAATATGTAACAAAAAAAAAAAAAAAAACCAGCACAAGAAAGCAGCCCATTATTCGTCTTCTTTCTGTAGGCTTAACAACGGTCTGACTGACTTGCTGACAACATGACTGCATTATGTGCAAAACATGTTTGCGATTAGTTTTAAACAATTTCGAGTGTTGCTGTTGCTGGCTTTTGCTGCTGCTGCTGCTGCTGCTCTGTATTGTGTCTTGTGCAACATGAACGTTGCCCTGTGGTTAATAAAACTATTTTTAATGTTCATACATACATACATATTTTTAGTGGTGGCAGTATTGGTGTCGTCAGTTGCAATTCTTTGAGGCGTGTTAATGCGTGGCGCCTCTGTTATGAAACAACACAACACAACTATGAAGTAAACGCCAAGAGTTGTGCAAATGAAAATTTCTTTTGAAACAAATAATTTTCCTGAAGCGTTGCTAATTATAAGAAAAAATTACAAAAAGCAAATGGCACCAACACACCAACAACAACAAAAACTAAATGTTGAAAACTAAATTCAATGTCATTTTGCCCTGAAGTGTTGATTATTTATTAAGTTTTTTTTTGAAGCACATGGTGCGCCACTGCATACAGTATTTTTGAAATTAATTGGCTGATTTGTTTGTTGTGTAATTTTGGAATTAATTGCTGGTGAAATTGTTGGTGTTTCTTTTATTTTAATGTTTGCTTTTGTGAACTTCTGAAAAATAAGAACGGCTTTTTTACCGTCAAGGGTTACTTAAGGCACGGAAACGAACTTTTTCTTGCGGTTGCTTATTTTAATTTCGCATTGAATCGACCCAATAAGTTGGTATAATATTCTTTATAGATTGTTATCCCATTTCGAGGGTAGTCATTGTGGATTATGTCGCCATGACTTTAGGGCCTGATAAATCCCCCTTTGCGTACTTTGGTGCCGATTAAGCACGAGAAACCCACTGTTCTGACTGCTGCTTGACCTCCGGTGTCTTGTGGTGGATTTACGTTCCGTCCACATTGCGGTTGAACAACGCCAAACATTCCTGTGAAATTTCCGCAAATTTATCCATGATGAGAGATATTATTTTGATTAAATCAATAAATTTTAAAACTTAGAACAGCATCACTTGTGAACTAGCACGCTCAAAGCATCTGAATTATTTGTTTTGGTTTTCTTTCACACATACACATATTGTCACACTATAAACAATATTGCATGTCATTTGACACTATTGTCAATCGGTATGCAGTGGTGACATTTGCTTCGACACTACAATAAATAATGCTCTTGCTTGGTAGATAAACAAATTTGGTATTTCTTGCCTTCTTTAGAAAATCACATTAATTAATAAAAATATTTCATTCATTGAAAACAGTCAGTTGGAGCCTGATTAGGAAATTACTCCGGTTCAATTAAATTTATTAATTAAAATATTTAAAATAAATTCTTTTTTAAATGTTTAGTATGCTTTCCCTAAAATTGATCATCTTGATAGTGAGGTTTTCTATTCTTTTAGTTAAAGTTAAGTTTTGAGCAAAATTTTATTGAAATTGTAATTTTTCTGATATGCTAATGTGTAAGTATTTCACTGGAGTAGAGATGGTCGCGTGTCGTGACACGAACACGCAAAACTCAGCACGAAGTGTTCGTGACAGAAAATCTGATTTCGTTCCTGTTCGGGTCGTATGGTGTTGAGCAAAATTCACACGATAAACACGAAACGATTTTTGGTGCTAAAATATGTATTTATGAATTTCCAGTAAGAAAAAATTGAATATTTTGTGTCGTCAAACACGCAAAACCATAAAATTTTTTGATAGTGTAGGGGTGTCTTAAGCTTAGTTCTGAAATTAAAAAAAATATGTATTATTTGAATATAAAAAAATGCTTTTTTTTTCCTATTCAATTTGATTTCATGCGTGTTGTGCAGGTTAAAGTTTTGAAAAAACGCGGCATTCGTGTTCGTGTATTGCCGTGTGTGAAAAATTCAACAAGCGCCCATCTCTACACTGGAGCTCGAGAGTTTATGTATTTAGCAAAAATCTTAATTTATTTTTTACTAACATTAGAATTGCATTAGTTTCCTAAAATTGTAAACGCTTGACTTAAGACATAATTGCGTTTCTTCTTAATATTTACTGAAATTTGATCAGCCAAACAATTGTTGTTTGATTTTGAAAAGGATCTGCTCTAAAATAAATAAAAAATTCCCATAAATTGTTTATTTTCTGAAGAAGAAAAAAACTGTTTTTTATCTCTACGCAAAAATCTGAGAATTATTATAAATAATTGCTGTGATTTTGTTTAGAAAACTGCAGCAGCAACTGCAAAAACATTAAAAATACTTTAAGGACACGGCTTAGATGAAGAAAAACCTTAAAAATGTAGTGCCTTGCTTTTCTTTTTTCTACTCAAATCCAAATGAAAACAATACTTATTACTTGCATAGAAGATACTTTACGGTATGAAATACATTTTTCCTTTTATTAGTATGTTTTATATTTTTTATGTGGCAAAGCAAAAAGAAATCACTCAGGCATTAAAAAGTTTATTTACTAAACAAGAAGAATAACAACACAGATGAAGATTAAAAAACAAACAGATAAAAATATCCTGGAATTTGTGCACAAAACGAAGAGGCTCTTAACAAAACATTCGAGCATGTAGAAGTATAATGATCTGGACAGTTTTAGTTTTATTTATTTATTTTTTTTTATATTTTTTATTGTATAAACCTTGAACCTTGTATACACATCCTTGTTGTAAGAGCGACATCCTTTTGTATTAATAATGATGACAAATATTGACAATAAGTCCTTTGTGTGTGTGAGCGGCAAGAGCACACTGAGTTTATTTATTATTGTGGTGCAAGTCCTTCTAGGGATACTTATTATTGAGGCGTATAAGTAGCATACATACTCGTACACATTTATTTTATAATTAAAGGATTATCTTATTTTATTATCAGAACATGTTTAATGCAAAAAAAAAGTCTAAACAAATCATTAAACTATAGATATAATATAATTTAGCGAAAATGTCTTTTGTGTTTTGAGTTCTAAAACCTTATCAAAATTTTCAAAATCTCAGCATGATGATTTTCCTTTGTCGTTCTATATGTATGATCTTCACAAAAAGAATGAAATCCATCTAAAAGATTTTTTTCTTTATACTGAATGTTTTCGTTGGCTGACAAATACGTTTCTTTTATTGTACATTTGATATTTTACATATTGTTGCCCCACTTACATTTTTTATTATATATTTTTTGCCTTTTTTTCTGCTTCATGTGAGTATCAGCAGTGTGTATGTACTTCATGATCATTTTAGTCATTTAAACTCATTTGTAATACACTCGTCCATATGCTGCTTTTGTTGATGAACTTATTTTATATTATTTTTCTTAGTTTTAAATGATATTTTTTAAGATTTCGTATAATGTCACATAAGGAAACAGATGTTTGGTATGAAATTTCTTATATATGCATATCAGAAAGAATATTAGGGTGGCTGCTTTTTTATATTAATATAAAAATATAACATTAAAAATGTTAAGCTCAAATTTTTTTAAAAACATACTTTCAAGCATTGAATTAGTTAAAAAAAACCATTTGGCCTAACAAATAATTTTTCTGAACATGTAACCCCCTAATGTTTACATTATATTAAATTTATAGTTAATACAACAAGCATGCCAGCAGATCAAAACTACTTTCACAAAAATGAAAAATAAAATATTTTTTTAAATACTCAAATCCGTCAACGCCTTCGATTATTTACACATGTCGAGTTTAAAATATTTTTTTTTTTTTTTCTTTGAGGTGAAATGTTAAGAACATTTTTA
Source organism: Nowickia ferox (assembly GCA_936439885.1). NCBI lineage: Eukaryota > Metazoa > Arthropoda > Insecta > Diptera > Tachinidae > Nowickia > Nowickia ferox. The sequence continues at coordinate 6,677,648 of OW387027.1, read as the reverse complement.
CAATTATATGGGAAATTAAAGAAATAAAAAAAAATATTTAAAAAGTGAAACATGCAGAAATATCTCTTACAAAAAAAAAAAATTAAATAAAAAATAAAAAAATGTCAGGGAGGGGAATAGAAATAGTGTAAAAAATCGGATAGCGACCCTCAGCATTACGAACAAACTCAGTAATTTAAAATCTTTGAGCAACAATTCTTTATGTTGTAACGTATTTTATAAGTTTTCTAATATTTGCTTTCATGAAAAATGGCGTTATATCTGACGTTTTCAAAGACAAAGAGATGAATTTTTTATATAATAGAAAATTAAAATTTATTAGAGGGGAGTACCCAATAATCTATGACCACACAATTTCTCAAATGATGCCTTTAAATAAACATTTTAATTTAAAAATTTAATAAAGATATTGCACTTTTTGTCAGGAGAGAAACCAATGTGTTTCGATTCAGGTTCTTATGGGCTTTATAACGGGTGTGGCCATCTATCGGCTTAAATTTGAATCACCGGTTATTTCGAATCTGGCAATGCTTATGTCATTCTATTCTCTCTCGAAATTCAGAATATTATCTCCACTGAATAAGGCCGGAGCACAATGAATCCGTCATACGTTAAACTTCACCTTTTTCTACTGACAGCTAAGTTGAAATACATGGTTTCTTAAAAGGTCTGTTACATTTTCAAATTTTAACTTTTTTCGTACGTTTAGTAGTTCGAAAGATATTGGTTGGGTTTTTTGGTATGTTCTAATTCAGCTTGTTGTATTTTGCGGCAGCAAAAATAAAGTAAAAAAAAAGAAATAAATCAAAAAAGTTGAATTTAATGAATAAAATGGAGAACCAACCTATTGAAGCTGTTCAAATGTTTCCGTATATGAAGTACTCGTACTCATTGCACCAACCCTCTAAGTCGCTGCGTTAATGTCAGTTGAAAAAGGCGAAGTTTAACGTATGACGGATTCATTGTGCCCCGGCCTTTGCGCTTGAGCAACAATGGGATTAATTGAAAATTTATTTTCAAAGCAAAGATAATTGGTCGGAAATTGCACAAAAATATCATAGAAAATTTGGTCGCAAGGAAAGACCAATAGTGCCCGGTACACGTGAAACTGGTTTCATTGTTGATGCATCAAGACCCTTTACGAGTGACTGTTTGGTGCGCCTTGTGGGGCGCAGGTATCATTGGTCCATATTTCTTTCAAAATGGGGACTGCGCATCCATTACGGTCAATGGAGACACCTATCGCACCATGATAACAATGGTGCAACTTGCCATTTAAGTAGCCGAAATGGTAATGTGAGTTGGCCGCCAAAAAGCTGCGATTTGACACCGTTGGACTATTTTCTGTGGAACGCCGTTAGAGACAAGTATTGCTGACAAACCAGAGAAAATTGAGCATTTGAAGGCCAAAATTCGTGATGCTATTACCGAGATATGACCTCATTTACTCGAAAAAGTGCTCCAAAATTGGTCCGATTGAATGGGAGCTTATTACGAGTTTCGTATTACGATTTCCACTACGACGATTTTGTAGTAGGCTAAAGTACATTGCAAAATTTTTTCTTTCATCTAGTACGAAGTTGTCGTAGCTGAGAAACAAGCCGATCGGCTCACAGCCGGCTAAAGAGCCGCCGCCAACTTTCAATGTAACTTCAAGCCGCCGCCGATGCATGCGGCTAGCTTCGGCTCAAAATTGCAGCCGGCTAATTGTTTTACAAATTATAAGGAAGATATCAGGTGTTTGAATTTTTTTTTAATAGAAATGTGTTTAGAGCTTATGAGCCGCCGCATATTATTTTTTCCTAAGCTGACGCCGTCGACTTTTTAAAACCGCTTGCTTCTCTGTCTTGTAGTCGTAGTCGAAATACGACACTCGTAATCAGGCCCAATATTCCATCCCTAACCGGAACAATTGTACTTCACAACGAAAAAATAAATTTGGCCAAATTTCAAACCGTTTGTGTTTTATTGCATTTTTAAATTTAAATTTTTAAATGGTTCTTCGACGATATATTGAGTTTTAAGGCGTTAGTTAAGTGACCGTGTTTTGCGGATCAGAGGTGTAGAGAACCTTCCGAAATGATTTTTGTAACAGGAATTAAAAATTTTAGATTTTCCTCTTCTTTTTTCCCGCAGCGCTATCTCTTTGATATCCTAGTTTGGGCAATCCGGTCTTTAAGATTGGTTACCCATAAACCTTATGTGTTTCTACTCAATCTCTGAAATAAAAGAGTAACGCAAGTGCACATAATTATTTAAAAGGGGTCACCTTGCATTGCACCCCCGTGTTAAAAAGGCAACAGAGAAAAAGAAGTATAATTTTCTGGTGTGACCAGTGGCGCATTTTGGATGTGATATATCTTTGCTTTTTTATTTTAAGCAATGAGTTTAATTGATTGATTATCTGTAATAATTATTTCCTTATAATTTCATGGTTGATTATACTTATTATATTATACTTAAGTTTATTGCAAAATTTCCTTTCTCATATTAAACTTAATTTCCTTAAATCTTATTTCTTGCATATAAACTAAATTCTCTAATATTCGCATTTAGTCCACTGGGTATAGGCAAACAACTCATGTATGTCTAGTAGTGTACCTGATACAACATCTACTCCCAGAAACAATCATTTTTGCACACAATAAATATAATTTGCAAAATAGACTCCACACACGAGGGGTCTTGTCTGGAGATAAATACACAATTTTTTTTTTGTTGTTATCTATTGCTCATAAACACATAAAATTTAAGCAAATTTATACAGTTTTGAAGTATGAATGAAGTCATTGACCACACCACTAGTTTAGATACCACTTCAATCAAATTGTAATTTTATATATTTGCATATCATACCATTCCAAATCCATGCACTTACTACATTTTCTCACATTTTATTTGTATAAATTTCTTTACAGAAATTACTTTATTATTTTGATGGTATGAGAGCAAACACAAATATGTATATTTCTGTCTATTCAATTGAATAAATAAATAGCAAACATACATACATATGTACATACTTATCTATTATTGACATGTCTGTTCAACTTGTTATAGTAAAGTACAAGTATTTATTTGCATTGACCATTATGTTCATGTCTACGTTTACCCCACATTAGTAATGAAATAATAGTAGGAGCAGCAAAACAGTAATTTTCGTTTCTGTTACGAGCAAGAACCTATTGCAATAATTGTAACTAGTATTTTAATTCAATTTTCTCATTACATATATTTTTTTTTTCAATACAAGAAATACTACTTGAACTTATCATTGAGCTGCATACACACGATGCAACTCAGTACAAAAATTTTGTTGCTGGAAGGGGTTTGTTTTTAATTTCTGTATCTTCTGATTTCTTCTGAATTTCTGAACTTAAAGTTAAGTTAATAAGAATCAGGTATTGTACCAAGTAGTTGCGGGAATACGTTGAGATTTTTCATACTTATTGCAATTCATTTCCGTAACTAAATCAGTTAGTATTTACTAGTGATGCCAATCGGAACTGGCAATCTTATTTCCGTCCTTTTCCTTAAAAAAAATTTTTTTGAAAATAGGTTGACCTTGCAAGCCATCTCTGAAACTTTTCGCCAGTTCTTAAGAAGCTGTTCACATATTACGTAACGTAACGTAACGAAAATTTAAAGGCTCAGTTAGCCGACTGTAATGCAATGTAACTGTAATGTAGGAAACAGCTGATCGATATTTTTATATGAAAAGTAGATTACGTTACATTACATCTCTATAACCATTTCCATTACTTTTCACATAACAATATCGATCAGATGTTTCCTACTGTTGCAGTTACAATACATTACAGTCAGCTAACTGAGACTTAAGCTGAACATTTTGTAAAAAGCGTTACTATTAAGGTTCTGGAGGGGAGGGGGGGGGGGGGCTGGGGAGTTGATATAAAACATCCGAAAATAGCGTTCCTTAATATGTGAATGGTCCCTTAGTCCCAAAAAAATTAATGTGTATCGAAAATCGATTTGACAAAAATTTATGTAGTAATAAAATACAAACACTTTTTTCGTGAACTTTCGACAAAGATATCTCTCGACCAATTTTATTTATTTTTCTCAAATTAGCGGCTTCCGATATACAACTTTTTATGTTTATAAAAATCAATGAACATCTAAAATCGATTTGAGGAATATTTTTCAAGTTATTCAAAAAGCGACTTCTGAAATTTTTTTCAGTGATATCTCTCGAACGCATCACATGATTTTAGTCAAACTGGCAGCAGTCAACATGTCTTTTCAGTGCTATCAGCTGATTAGTTTTTAAGCCTGATCGTCACCTGTGTTTATTATTCACATTTCTGTATCAAATCAATCTTTTCAAAATTCGCGACTTTTTGCTTCTTAATTTTTTACATATTGTTAAAATTTTTAAAAGATAAATATACTGCACTATGGTTCAAAGCAACTACGAAAAGTATTTATGTTGCAAGCCTACAAGTTATACTCGTACTTATTCGTAAGTAGTAAATTATATAAACGTATTTGATTCTGTTACGCTTTTAGCTTAGAAAATTGAAAATTATATATTTTTTTAACCATTTGACTTTAGTATAAATGTTAAATCTGTTATAGTACAATAGCCTTACTTGTTATCAAGTAGAATATTGGAAAGCAAAAAAAAATCGTTTTTTTGTATTTGGTTTATGGCAGTAACATTTTTTATAAGAGTTTTTCTTTTATATTAATTTTATGTGGTTATTTTCTTTTTCTCTGGTTTTTCATTACACGTTTGAAGTGTACGAGCTTTCTCGGCTCTAAAGCACATACTTTTGCTGCAGCATAATACTTGATTGATTTTTTCCTGCTTGGTAAGCAGAAAAAAAATTTATTTCGATTGCTGTATGCATGTGTGAATTGTATAAAACTTATCCAACATTTATTAACTGTTTGTGATTCAAATGAGTGAAAGATGGTCATAAAAATATTCGTACACTAAAACTTATACGAGTATTTTAGCATGTGAGACACAGAAAAAAAATTTCCTGCAATAAACACGTTTATTTAAAAAAAACCTCAAAATAAAAAAAAAAATTTTGAATGCAAAACTTTATTGAGTCAATTAAACTTTATTACTTTAATTTTGAAACAAAAGTTTAATTAACTTATAGACATTTTTAATTGATTTTTGTTTTTATTTTCAATTAAAGTTGTTTATTGGAGAAATATTTTTTTTTTCAGTGTACGGATTGAAAAGCAAATCATCCTTCGAAATACGTTGCAAAATAGTCCCACTGATGCTAAAATATTATGGTTGGTAATGGTGTGGGTAATGCGATGTCTTGCCGTTTCAATCCGTCGATGAATAGTATATGGACAAACTGTGACAGTCTGTTGGTTAATACAATTTACTCTAGAAAAAATAATAGTGTTGCCAGATGAGGATTATTGGCCGTGATGTATTCTTTTTAAAGGTGAACTGCCACTTTTCTAAAATGACACATTATATTTTAATTTGATTTGATTTTTAATTTGATATTGAAAAAAAACAAATCTTTAAGTTCATCCCTATGTTGTATTGCCCGTGGTACATGAAAGATGGCAAATCCGGTGTATGTATACTATCTCTCTCTCTATCCATCCCTTGATCAAATAAAATTTGACATCCGTTTATAGGCAGCATATCTCAATTAATTTTCTTTTAACATTTGTGTAAAATCATCTAAAATTTTTTAACTTTATATCACTTCATCCTCATTGTTGCCATATTATCTTGTATGAATTCATTATCATCGTAATATTCTACGTAAATGGAAAATTACTTCATTTTTACTTTTCACATATAGTCAGTAGTAATTCAAAGCACTGCTAGTAACTAATTCTTGCCACATACAACATATTTGTTTAGCAAATTCGTGCCTACAAAAACTATTCTCTAGAGCAGGGATTCCCACCCAATTCGTGTTTACAGACCCTTTGTGAATTTTCTGTTTGTCGCGCAACTCCTTTGAAGTCTAGGATGTATAATGTTTTTTTAGGTTGAATAAAAACAAATGCAAACAATTAAAAGACTAAAACATATTTTCTATTTCGTTTATAAAAGTCAAGAAATATATTTTAAAAAATACACCGTTTTCATATAAATAAGTAAAGCCAAATTTTAACCCTCATATTCATAAAATTTAAAATGAGTTTGAAATGTATGTATTTTATTTAAAATTTTTTAAACAAAATTTGCTTAAAATGGATTTTAAATACATTTTATTTTTTTATGAATATGGATGTAAATATTCTTGCAAACATTGTCTCTTCTTTAACATGTTTAAGCTTGACTTCACATTCTGTCCCACTAAATGAAAAGTCAATAAAATCAGTATCAGCTGTTTTTGATAGTGATGGCAATAATAGTCAGTGCAGAGTCTGTGTAAGGTACTTTATATTAAGCCGTGAGAAGTAAAAGTTCCCAATAACATTTAGTTCTTTGTGTTTGAAAATTTCGCAAAAAAAATTAATAAAATTAAAAAAAAAATTATGTAAAATGAAATTGAAAAATTATGTTATTCTCAAAAACACCGATTTTTCGGTTCTCTACGCGGACCCCCAGGGGTCCGTGGATGCCCATTTGGGAACCGTTGCTCTAGAGTAACAAAATGTGTAAAGATGTTCATCACATTTGCAAGTTTCATAGCAAACGTTTGTTTCTATTTTTCTTCCTCAACAGTATTTGTGCTGTTTTGGGTACAGGAAACCACAATTTCAAATTGATTTTACATTCGTTTCTTATAACCAACATATGAGTGCTGGATTTGGAGTCATTAAAACTTGCATTTCTAATCCGAGCTATGCCTATGGTTTTTTTTTTTCTTGAAAATTTTAATTGCGAATAAATGGTTTCGCAATTGTTTAAGCTTGCTGAGATTCTTATAAGCAAAGTCAGTAAGAGGACAAGTGCCCTGGATTTTGTTTCCAGCTAAAACAAGAGTAGTTTTAAACCAAATGGAACCACCAATTAAAAGTGTGCTTGTTCTTTTTCTAAATCAATTGCTTCTTAGTAAAGAAAAAATTTGAAGTATTGCAGCCAGAGCTAAATCTCAATTGAAGAGCTTTAAATAATTTTGTGACGAAATCAAAGGCAAAAATTAGGGAAAATTTGGTAGCTCATATACTCATAAAAAGTTTTATTTAGTTTCTAAGACTTAGCCAAATATATAATATAATATAATATTTACAGAATTATATTCACGCTTAATAATCAAAAGTAGATTTTAAAAAATTTTAGCAATGAAGCTTTAATTTAAAAAAATCAGAATATAAGTGTTCATAGTCGTTTAATATAGAAATCCAGTTACTTTGTTTGACTTTGATTATCATTATATATAGATCCAAAATCTAGCTCACATGATCCAATATTTAGATCACGCAAAACTATAGATCAGGAGATGCAAGATATGGATCACGCGTTCTAAAATATGGAACACGTGATTGAAAATATGGATTACGCAATCCAAAATATGGATCATGCGATCCAAAATATCATTCACGCGATCTAGAATATGGATCACTCAATCACAGATGTGGATCACTCGATCCAGGATATGGAGCACGCGGTCCAAAATCTGGATCACGCGATCCCAGATATGGTCACGCGATCCGAAATATAATTCACGCGATTCAAAATATAATTCACGCGATCCAAAATATAATTCACGTGATCAAAGATATGGATTACGAGACCCAAAATATAAATCAGGCTGTTCAAAATATGGATCACGGGATCCAAGTTACGTGAACGAGGACATAAATCACAAAATCTAAAAACCATGATATCGATCACGCATCCAAATTTTTGGCAGCACACGATCCAAAATCTGTCATCACGCGATCCAAAATCTTAATGACGCGATTTTGATGAGTTTCGCCATTTCTTCAATTGGAAAAATATCCACAAAGGAAATACATAAACAATCAATATATCCCAATAAATTGCCGTTGCGCATTATGTATATCTGAACGTAGGAAATCAGCACGCTGGGCGCTTTTACCTGGTTCGTGCATTCCAAAATTCACTTGCACAAAATTAATAAAAAAAACTTGGAATAATGTTTGTAAGAAGAAAGTATAGCCGTTTTCTTTTCTCGAAAATTTGCCTCTGTTAAAGCTCTTAGGCCTCAAAATTCCAATTGTAGCAATAAGTTAACTGATTAAATTTATATGCTAGGCGTTCACACGTTTATACCAACAAAGTCCTTGTCTTGTATTTTTGAATTCAAAAAGCATCCAAGAATGCTATATAGAGATCAAAACTGAAACTTATTAAAAAAAACCACAACAGGAATATTATAACAAATTCACAAAATTTTCACCACCAGAAGATTTGCTTGACTTGAAACTGTTTTCAGTTCAAACTGACAGACATATACGAGTAAGTATGTATGTAAATGTATGCTTATGTTTTTGTGTTGGCCTCTGTGATAAACAACATGTCACTTCGCTAGACAAAAACCATAATCTAGCCAACCCAACAAAAAATTTAATAAGTACCCAACAACAATTTCATAAAGAAATGCCTCATAAGAGAAACGCCAGAACACACATCGCCTTATCGCAATGCAGAATTTCTACTCAAATTATAACAATTTAGAAAAACTTTTTCTTTCATTTCATGCTTAAAAAATAAAGAGAAAGAACACTGGGGGAAAAAGCGAACAACTACTCCGCAAGTGATGTGCTTGTACATATGACGGAATAATCCATCTGTTGGCAGACACTTTGAAATAAAAACTAAAGTTTCTTTAGTGTAATTTAAGAAAGTGAAAATTTTGGAATTTTCCTTTTGATGTGTAAATAATAGCGCGCAAAGTAAGAGAGACAATATTATAAATTACCAACACTTGTTTTAATTTGTATAAAAACTTAAGTAACACATGCTTATATATATTTTTTTTAATCATTATGATCATTATGAGAAGTCATCATTGTTTTTGGAGAAACTGTCTAATGGCTAAATGCTTTTACTTGTACTTATATTAGTTTTTTTTTTAAATAAGTCTTTTCTTTCATAACACATGCCAAAATGTTTTTGTTAAAAACGAAGTATGGAGGGTGTTACTGAAAGTGTTTTTGTTGCTAATTAATGATTTCTCACGAAGTTTTTTATAGCTAAGCTATTTATTTCACGACACAGGAGCTAGGACGTGATTTTCGTAAAGAAATAATCGACACTATTGCAGTTATAAATTTATTTTTGTTTTGATTTCTTTGTACTTAAAACCAGAGTACGAAAATACACTAAACAAAATTGTTTGATTTTCTTTTGTTTCGTTTTTTGAAGTGAGTGAAACAAAACAATGAGAATCATAGCTCAATTTGTTTTTGTATTGTTTTTGCACATGAGTACAAACCAGAGAGCACAGCTAATCGGCTGTAAGCCGGCCACAAACAATACATTAATTTAATTGTTCGCTGCTAGAAAAGAAAGTAATTTAAAATAAATGGAAACGTTTTGAAATATTTGCGGTGAATTTAACATCATATAATGTAATTTTATTGCATTGTTATTTAACTCATTAAGTTTGTTTTATAACTAATAAGTAGCTTCGCTATTACCGGGTGTCCTAAGACACATCTCTTCTTTTTTTTTTTGTTACTTTGTAAATTTACACTTGAAAAGGTAAATGCATGAACATACTGGAAGAAGTAAATATCTATTTAATTAATGAGTTTAATTTAAAATTTGTGTTTTTATATCGGCATATTTTAAATAAATTATTATTTTAGAAATAGATACAATTTTAGTACAGCAAAAATTTAGTTTCAACTGTTTTCTGCCAAAAATTTTAAAATAAATTTCAAGAAATCCATCTTTCTATACACATACAAGTACATCGATAATGAGCGATTTATACTAAGAAAGTCTAGTATCTCATAAAAAACTTTAACAATTGCAAGCTAATTGTAATTGCAAATGTAAAATTAAGGTTATCGTTATTTCTCTCCCTCCCACACTAAATAATGGTGGAGAATTACTATTTAATTTTTAAAAAATAAACTATTTTTTAGGCTTAAATCACGTTTTCATTATATAATTATCAAAATTTAAGATTTCGTTTCATTATCTCTTGTATAAATATGACTGCAAATTTAAACACCAAATGAAAACAATTCATTTTGTTTATCTCTTTGATATAAATTTAAGCATTATCTAGTGCACCCTATTTACAAAATTAATTTTAAATATTATTGCAAATATTAAAAAAAAAATTCTTCATTTTGTTGCAAAACCCAAAGGTGTGTTAAACTGAAATACATTTTAACAGTTTAAGATAGATAGATAGACCTCAATACTTGATATTAAAATATAAAACCATAATTCATAAAAAAGCAATATTCAACACAGTCTTTTAACATACAACATAAAAAAATAATAAAAAGTAGTTTATAAAAAAAAAACCAAACACACAGAGCCCCGGCCACACACTCATGTTGCGTTCCGGTGCTCGTATCTAAAGCAAATTGCTCATTTGGGAGCAGTTTTAAAGTTTTTTTTTCTTACTTTATGATAGTGGAAAAAGCATTAAAGTATTTTTTAGTTTGCGCAATATTTTTATATTTTTTTGTATTCATACATACAAACATTTTATTTAAGTTTATTTATTGAGTATTTTTTTTCAGCCAACATTTATTTGCCTGAATTTTTTCACCACACTTGTCATATGAGAGTCATTCGGCAAAAATTTAGCTGTAAGAGTATAATTTTTTTTGGCAACTGTTACTAAGGTTAGCTTTTAAAATATTTGTAAAGCTTCTATATGATGTGAAGTGAATATTCTGTGAAAATATCATTAAGAAACACTTTTGCCATAATTATTTACCATCCTAGAAAATGTTCTTCAAAATAGCAATTAGAAACTTTGTGAGTAATTAATTTATTTAATAGTTATATTTATATATAATTGCTCTATTTTTTACATTGTCAAAATCATAATTAAATTCATTTGATTGTCACCGACTTTGGGTAGAACTACAATTGAAATATATAAAAAAAAAATTATTCAAACTAAACCTAAATTTTGTTCAGTGATTATTTCTTTTGGTAGTCATAGATTTTTTATTTATTTTTATTTTTAAATTTTTAGAACCCATTTTATATTATCAGGGGTGTGGTGATGCCCACTTTGCGCCCACTTATCGCAAGTAAACGTCGCGTCACTTTCAGATTTCAAGGTGTTTGTCGAGTTTCGTAAGGTCAAGTAGAAGAATGTGAAGTATAATAATAATCCTTAGCGGGCATGGCACCGCTTACTTTTTTAAGCACGAAATTATGTCATTCTAGAAGTCAAAATTCTTTTCCAAGTTTCGTGGGAATGAGATAAGTAGTAGTATATATAATTTAATACTATCTTTTGACGGGCGTGTCCCGCCCACTTCCTTATATGCCACATTTAGTTTCTTTCAAAGCTAAAAATGTGTGTGCTAAGTTTCGTAAAGTGTGGTTACATAAAGGCCAGTAAAATATAATATTAAGCTTTAATGGGCGTCACCCCTCCGCCTTTTTTACATTCAAAATTAACTCTTTTTCTGAGATCAAAATGTGTGCTAAGTTTCGTACAAATCGATTGATCAAATGCCCGTGAGATATTATGAAATTTTAAAGGGAGTGCCCCGCCTACTTTTTTCAATGCAAGATTAAGTATTTTTTCGAACGTGTGTGTCAAGCTTGGTAAACATCTTTTAAGTAGAATATTAAATTTTAATGGACGTGGCGCAGCCTATTTTTTAACTTTGAAATTGTGCCATCAGCAGCATTCGAATCAGTAAAACATTAGAAAACTAAAGAAAAAAATAGGCGTGTTGCCGCCCACTATTTTTGTTAAATGAGACCAAATAGAAGTTATACCCCCTCAGGCAAAAAAAAAAAGAATTTTTGAAATACGTCTAAAAGGTTTTGAGTTATGAAGTAACAAACATAACAAATACAGTCGACTTCTTAGCCTCCCCCTTTTTTGAAGTTGGTTAAATATACACAACAGCTAAGTCACATATAAGTATGTAAGTATGTATTTTATTAGGCATATTCATTTTAAGATTTTGATTTTGATTTTCTAGTTGACTTTTGCAACCTCTTCAATAGGAAAGACGGGTGTTATTCCATTGCAAGAGGGATAGAGTAGTGAAATGTATTTAATGTATTTCATTGTGTCGATGATGCTATAGAGTTGGAAAGGCTACTTTCTTTGATGAGCTTCTTGGTCCTGTCATTATATATGATCGACTACCAGCAAAATAGACTTTGTTAAATCGACCCATACATAAGAATAGTATTAAATATTCCGTCGGCCTTAAATAGTAAGAAGGTCGCATTGAGGAATACTTTAGAAAGTTTTATGTGTTTTAATCTTTTCAAAACCCCACTACCGACTTCTTTAAATGCAAATCGCTATGAATATTGGAAAAAAATTTAGTTTTAGAGTTTTACTAAATATTGTAATGCAACATAAATCAGCCAGCAGATATTTTCTTTTTTTTTTAATTTCTTGTTTTAAATAACACTTGATATATCTTCCTTTTACAATGCCTTCCTTTTACAATCTTATTAAGAACCACAAGCATATTATGCATATAAAAAACGAAAGCGCTTGGCGTTAAAATATCTAAACTTTTACGTAATTATTTGATTGGTCAAGATATTAAATTGTTATTAAAAAAAAATACACGACATGAACTCAACATGTCTGTAGATTTCAACCGGGGGTATTCAACAAATTGTATTTAAGTAGTTTCGTACTTAAAATTAAACCGGTACCATAAATGGCATGATTTTATTGATAATTGCTTATAATTTTCGCACGCGAATGTTTTTATAGATTATAAAGTGATTTTGTTTTTTTCTTTTTCCTCTCTTGCAACTCCACTTTGCTGACTGTCTGACTGCAGAAATGAGTCTTTTCAGATCATGTAATTTTTATTTATTTTATTACAACAGGTTTGGTTTTTTTCTTTCTTTTTTATTTAGTTACAAAGATGTTGTTGTTCATATTACTTGTTGTTCGTTTCTTACTACCCGCATTTTAGTTGCAATTGTTGGTGTTGATGTTGTCGGTTGTTGTGCTGAAAACCGTCGCCAAATATGTAATTGATTTTTGCCGCCAAACATTAAATTAAAAAAAAAATAAGACACAATTTCAGGCTTGATTTTATTTTATTTTGATGTTAACTGCGAATATTTTCATATGTCTCCTTTAAAAGACAAAAAGAAAACAATGTGTCCAGCTAAATCATTTATTGAATCGAAAACAGACACTTTTTCATATCATAACAAATAGAAATTAACTTTGAATTAACATGCGGAGAAAATAAGTTGATTGGATTGGTTTTTGCTTTATGCACTTCTCTACTCAAATTTAAAATAGGCGACACAGTACCCAGCACAGTGGGTGCGAAAAATAATATGCGAAAATAACATGAAATTAAGAAATTTGGAGAATAGATGGACTTTCAGGATATTAATGGGCAAACTGAGGGGTAGTAACTCTAAGCTTTATTTAAAATAAATAATAAAATTCCCACTTATTGTGTAACTATTAATCAATAAGATATGGGATAACAAAAATTAATCTTAATTTTAGTAACTGCATATAATCATAATTGTAGCGGAAACAACTCGTACGCTCAAGCAACTATAACTGTAGACGATTCCAACATACAAGAGCATCTATACTTCGTTTATGCGAAAAACTAAAATACGCTATAACTAAAAATAAAAAGGCACATGCGTATGTCAAGTGTATTGACTCTCTGGCATACATATAGTCGTAGTATGCTTATACTCAGAGTATGGATATTTAGTCGGACAAAAAAAATATACACATTATACTCGGGATATAAATTTATCATTCGCTGCCGCATACATCCATTTGTGTATATAAAATGGAATGCATAATAAGAATGATTATTTATTTATCAACATCCTGTACTACTCCTGATCTCGCATTCACTTCCAAATATTATGTGCAATTTTCTCAAAACTTGACCAGTGTTTCAAGTAAATTCAATTAACTTGAATTTGTTGCACATTAATGACGTGACAGTATTTGCTGTTGTTGTTTTTAATTTTTAAAGCTTTGTGTGTCTTGTTTGCTGGCTTGTCTGATTACAATCGTTTGTTGGTCATGCTGCCGCTGCTGCTGCCGTTGCTGATATGCAAATACTGCAGCACTTATTGCTGTTGTTCAGTTTGCATATTTCAACGCTTTCATTTAATGTCAGAAAGCGGTGGACACATTCGTTCAGGCAAATTATATTCAAATGTTACAGTAAATTATTAATATTTTCTTCGTTTGCTATTCGTTATAGATTTGCAAAATTTAGCTTTAAAAAAATAAAATAACAAATGAAAAGCATTAACTTTCAAGAATAAAGAGAAAATATATGAATGTAACATGTTTAATTTTACAGATATCAAGAAGCAGAAAGATGAATTAGGAAAACTAACTAAATAATTTCCTAGAACGAAGAAGTTACTGAAAATTTATTTGAAAAAAAAAAATTGAAATAAAATGACTTGAGGTAAACTTGAAAGAAAACTAGAAAAATTAATCCCTATTTTCTTTGGTCAGATAAATTGGTCAATGGGTTGCTATGGGACTTTTGACTTTCAAATAGTGATAATAAAGTACAATTGTACCAACTTTTCCATCCCTGGGCCTGTAAACAAGCCCATAAAGTATAAAAGCGCAAGAATCCACCGGTTTAGACTATGTCATTTGTGCAGCGATGATGTAATGTCAAATTGAACTATTCTTTAGACAATCAAAAACATTCCAAAACAGCTGTGAAATCAAACAGTGTTGCCAGTTGAGAGTTTTATGCCTGTTTTATAAAATCACAGTAAGTTTTGCGGTGTGCTGAAACCATTTCCCCTTACTGAAATACTTTAGTTATTTTTAGACTGAAAATTTTCTGACTAAACTAAACTGAACTCACATATTAAAAGTGTTGTAATTTTATATATTATTCTAGCGAGTATTTGACTTCAATATTCTGCAAGTAAGCCCAGCAGTTTCGTTGCATTACGTAATGCATATGTAAAAACAAAACCAAATAAATATTCCTACATTAAAGTGACCAAATATTAAAATTAGTTTTTCCCATGGAAAATTGCTGTTGTTTGTGCACACAAATATTTACATAAAACAACTCAATTGTAGTTTTTATTTCGTCTATTTGGACATTAATTTATTTTCATATTTTATGCGATTTTAATAATATGTTTATGATGTTTTGTACACCCTGGCCGAAAAATTTACATAATTCATTCGAATGTTCAGCCAGCGTAAAAACATTTTTAATAATTCTAATCAACTCAACTTGCTGCTATAAATATTACATTCATATAAAGTTGCTTTATATTATTTCAGCCAACTCCTACTTTATGATATATTTTTTTTAACTGCGACTGACACCACCTCTATAACTGCTGCTGAGCGCTTCTCTTTTATTTAGCACTTGGCAAGACATCTATTTAAATAGACATCAAACATATGTAGCAAACATCCAGCACAACATGTATGTCTGTCTGTCTGTCTGTCTGTCTGTGTGTTGTGTCTGTTAGTCTTCAAAGTGAAAAATATAAATTATGTTTTTTTTTTGGTTTTTTAATGAAATTAAGTCGTTATAATAATACGGTCTTTGTGTTTTCTGTGCGGTACATCTTTTAGAGACATTTTGATGCATGTTGCATCATTTTAGTGGGTCCAGTCAAACGCAACAGAGGTAAAAAAAAACAATTAAAAGTCAAATTTTTTGACCAAAATAAAAATTTCATACCGAGAAATATGGTGAAGCACTGAAAAAATAACAAATAGTTCGCATGTTCATCTGTCCGATCGTCTAACCGTCCGTTAGCAGCTGTCATATCAAATGCGGGTGTAGACAATATCACAAAGGAAAAATCATTCAGGCCACATACATATAAACAGTTTTTTATTTTAATTTTTACAATGTTTATGAAGTGTGTTATTTTCTGTAGTACTTATTCATAATTGAAGATTGCTTTTCAGGGTTAGTTCTTCATTCATATTTATTATTATTTTTTTTTTGTGTAATAGAACAGGTAAATTTTGTACATTGTTGTATTGTTTTGTACTTTTGTTTGTCTGTAGAGTGTGTGGGTTTAATTATGTTTGTTAGATAATTATAATTATGTTAATCACAAAAGGTTTTCCAAAAAAATAAAAAAAAAATTTATGTACATATGTATGTTTGTTTATTTTTGTTTGTTTTCTCTTTGATAAGTTGACTTAAGGTCACACCAATGGATACATAACTTTGAAATAAACCAAATGCTACTGGCTTATTTAAAATATTTTTTTGAGCTTTATTTCAAAAGTTCTGTTTATAAAATACAATGTGTAACAAACCGACAGGTTTTAACACTCGGCTGCTTATTAGGTTAAGTTGTTTTTTAGGGAATTATGGCGAACTATATTCCCCTCAATATTCTATATTGTTCCGAAAGTATACATATCTCCGTAAACTGACTTAAAACACATGCTTTCTATAAAAAAGTTAAGATACAATAACAATGATCTATTAATTATTAGCTAAAGAACATAAATACTTAAGAGGACAAGCATACAAGACAATGTTGATGCTGCAGTAAGTATTCAAAGCATATTAGCAACTATTATGTCTTTAACTTCATCTTGTTAAAAAATATACAACCACACAAATACATAAGCCAATGCAGATACCAGACACAAATAACAACAGCTGTAGTTGTTCTGATGTTCTCATAACAACTTACTATTACGTTATAACTTCTGCTTGTTAAAAAATATACAACCACACAAATACATAAGCCAATGAAGATATCACATACAAACAACAGCAACTGTAATGCTTTTACAATGGTATTATATTGTAAACGTACAAACACTACTAACGACGTGTTCGAAAGCAAATTACGGCATTCGATACGATTCGAAATTTAAAAATATTCCCCTATAAACTCTATTGAAATATTTCGTAATTTCGTTTGATAACGATTGTCGTAATTTGTCCCCTGGTATTAGAGGCTGTTGAATGTGCTGAGACTTTTTAGATAATGCTAACATTCTTCTGAAAGATTTATGTTAGGAATAAAAAGGGGTGACGAATCCCCTACTCGTGAGCCCTGAGCCCGCTAAGCAGACAAATTTTGTGTAAAGAAAGTGTCCCAGTAGTGAATTATTTGACAAATTGTGTTTAATAGGTTTTAATATTAAATTTGAGTAAATAAATTGTTCTGATGTTATAAAAATTGTACACTGGGATTTTTTATTTAATTGCATATCTTTGATAAATCAACAGAAATCATCAACATCAACTGGAAAGAGAACAGTTAAGAGTGTTTTTATTTCAGTACGGAACCCCACAATCTCTTGCTTTAATATATCCCTACTAAAACGATAAAAATATTTTCTTAACAGCATAATTAACATTGTGGTGTCTTAGCATTGAATTATCTAACATTGTGTGTCTTAAAAGCTCTAAATATCAGTGTAGAGTCAATAAAGTGTTTTGAATTGATAAGGATTTTACACTAGGACTTTTATTTAATTCCATGTCTTTGAATTTACAAAAGCAATGTTCTTATAAGGTAAAAACTTAACAATATTATTTGCAAAATATGCTCGACCTGATAAAACTAAAAAAGCTTTGAATGTTCAGCTGGACTGGTGGGTAGATAGATGAACTGGAGGACGAAGAGCTTACTAACGTTAATAGGGTTTTGTTTTTCTTTTGAGTATGGAACTCTAAAAACTGTTACTTTAATAGATCTCTGCTAAAACGATACTAAATATTTTCTGCACAGCATAGTTAACATCGTGGTATCCTAGCAGTGAATTATTTAACATTGTGTATCTGAAAAATTTTTCAAGTTTTTTTAATTGATTGAGGATTGTACACTAAAAATTTCCATTTAATTGTATATCTTTGAACCTACAAAAATAACTTTTTTATAGGGGAAAAAAACTTTGAACGTGCAGACGTTACTGGAAAGTAGACAAACGGACTGGAGGGTGTACAAGTTACTTACGTCAATATGGTTTGGTTTTTCTTTTGAATACGGAACTGTAAAAAGTCTTACTTTAAAAAATCTCTCTTAAAACGATAATAATTATATTTGGGGTATGAGGAGCCTACCGCCGCACGACCTTATACCAAGCACTTTAGTGGAACAATAAATACCTTTTGTGCATTGATAACATCCATTTAAAATTTTTCCGAACATACAATGTACAGACTTGACCTCTTTACAATAAGAGTATAGAGATACATACATTTAATTTAATGTCCTTTTAATAATAAAGGATTACTTAATGTCCTTTAACGTTAAACTTCCAAACTAAGCTGGATCTTAAATGTAATAGAATTATCTGCTCCAAATCATTTCGTATGTAAGTAAATATTTATTAGTTAATTGTGTTATTTGCCTTCCATACATACTCAATGATAAGGATATGAGTACATATAAATTTTTGTTCTTTTTGTTCAATGTTTAGAGCAATAAAAATCCTTAATGATAATCTAAAGTTAATAGTCTTTAATTTATGGTTATGTGCACAGTTAAATGAACAAATTCAAGTGTGCAAGTCAAAGTTAGTAAAGAAACATCAGGCTATAACAATGTTATTTATATCAAAATAATAGTTAATTTATTATGCATTACAGGTGAAACTTTCTCAAGTAGCTCTAGCAATTTTCAAGGTTGTAAGTTCTCCCAATATTTGAGTGTATTTTTACTTACAAGAAACTTTTGAGACTCACTTCATACTTTAATGTGTTTAGCTGCATTAAAGTATTATTTTATTATTGTAATAAGTTTTGTATTATTATCTTTACTTGGAGATAAATTTTAATCTTTAATGCTTGTTTAAATTTTATCATTCATTAACATTTTATTGAGCAGAGTAAAAAGGATTTATAGTTGCATAAATAAACTACACACACATTTACTAGAACATTGATTTCTCAAACATTGAACTAAAACAATATATGTTTGAGTTTTAGAATATTATTATATCAAAGTTTTAAAGTTAAACAAAAAATTAATACCTTTTCTTGCCAAAACAAGAACGTACGAGTATAAGATTTTATGTGTACAATTATTATCAAGAATGTTGGCTGGCCGACTTTTAGCTGGAACCCTTTTTCTTCTTTAATAAATAATCGATTATGGAACAACAAACGTTCTTATATTTAATAATACACAATCAGTAGCAATTATAAACAATATAAAGTTTATGCATGAAAATAAATTTCAAACTTATAATTGTAGTTAATACCCTTAAAAGTTGTTTGTTTGTTGTTCGAACGGCAGAGAGTCCTTTTAAATTCTTGCTTTGCCTTCCTTAATAACATCTTGTAGAGGATCCGTTGCTTTGTGAAACCAAGCAGCAGTCCAAATAAACAAGAAGCAAAAGTTTTATATTTATTTTTTCATTTTACTACATAAAATAAAGAAAACCCCTAAAAGTTGTTTGATGCTTAAATAACCCTTTGGGTTATAATTTCAAAGCTTTGTATTTCAAGTCAAATACTCTGTACAGTAAACTAGCAAAATCATTTTATTGGTAGTGGTACAAATACTCGTACATACAGCAACCCTAGTTCTTTTTTTTTTGGCAGCAGAATTTTCATCTTGGAAGGAACAGTTTTGGTAGCAGGAATTGTGATAAAGTAGATATATTTTTGATGAAGCTTTAAGTTAATATAAATTGTGGGCATATTGCTAATGCTTTTATTACTTTTGTTTTATATTTTATTTCCGTTTAGCAGTCTTCTTTCTTCTTACTGCTTAAGATCCTGCTTGTGGTATGCAATATGGCCAATCTCTTATATATTTTAAATGTAGTCTACACTTTTTTTGCTTATGGTTTACTTTTGTGTTTAGTGGGTGTAAAAATAGCCCATTAAATTTCTAAAGAGTGACTTAAAATTCATGCAAGATTCAGTCTAATCATTCTAGATCGTCTTTTCGTCTTTTGAGGTTAATAATACATACCTTTATTTATATCACGAAATAGGAATTCTATAAGAAAAGTACCAAAAATTAATATAATTTTAACCCATATTTGCACGTATTTTTTAAAGTTTACCAAATCATATATGAGATTTCTATTACGCAACGGTTCACAAGCGAGGAGGGCGGAGAAGGAAGAGGGGACGGTTTAGAAAATGTATACTGAACATATAAAAGTATTTGGTATGAGATATTTGCGAAATAAACGTGCAAAAGTAGTACTCTGTTCTTATTGCGAAAAGCACGTAAAATCTATCTTTTTTTCAGCTGCGTAACAACATGAGCAGTACTTTTTTCGCACGGAATTTTGATAATGTTGCAGCATACTTTCAAGCAACAAAAGCGAGAAATTTATATTAAAAAAAAACCGCAAGTTGGGCTACATTTAGTACATGCCAAATTTTTCAGGCGAAATAATCAATGTTGCTGAAATTTTTTCACAACTTCGAACAGAGTACCAGCCTTTACGATTTCCAAGATGCAGCAAATTGTCAAAACTACATAGTCAAAATTACATAAACTGATAGAATACCCTTTAATTATGTATATTTTATGATTTGATCAAGCTAAAGTTCGTATCGCAGTTAGCAGTTAGTTCTAAATATTCTGACAAACACATAGTTGAACGGAACAACCGGCTATTTTCGAAGGCCGCTAAAGCTTCCTCATCAGCGTTCTTTTTGTGTTTGGTCCACTGTGTGTGCTGTCATTTGATGTAGACATCTGCTTTATATACGCTTTTTTTTTGCAAATGGAATATGTGAATTGTTTTGATTCATCGTATTAAAATTTTGCTGAAAGCTTTTTTGTAATCAAACCTCATTTTTACCATCTCTAAATTTACAACAGTCTTGCCATTGTCGTTTGTTCTTTACTAATTATGCACATGTTAGTTAATTTGCTTATTTTTTGGTTTTTAAATTTCAATGGTAATTGGTGCAGTCTGCATGAAAATACACTAACTTTTTTTTTAAACAATGAATGCCAGTTACCTTCTTTAGGAAAGGGATAGTGATAAAGAAGACAAGTCGTGAAGGAAGCGATAGAGGAAAGCTTCATTCTTTTACAACTCCGCTTTTTGCACGTTTTTAATAAAGCAGTGTTGCAGCGCCTCCAGTGTCAATGAGGCGTATTAAATTCTTGATGCGATACTTCGCCGATGCTGAAAATTTCAAGTCTCTCTATATAATTGTCTGTATATTACATTAGGACTTCAACGTTTGCCTTTGTTTGCTTTAGAATACCCTTTAATTTTTTACTGTCATATATTTTTTGTTGTAGCTGTAAAATTTTTAGTGAAAAATTTAAGTTCCTTAGCTCTTACATTTCTCGACAAAACTCCCTATGCAAAAACAATAGTATTCCTTTTCACCTTTATTGTACGGAACCATAAAAATTATAAAAAAATATTTGAAGATTTTTCAAAGAAAAAATAAAATAAAATAAAATAAAAAATATATAGAGGGCAGTTATGTACAAAATTCCGCGAGAAATTTTTCCCGGGGAACAAGAGGAAGTAATCGGGAAAACAAAAAAGAAATATAATGGAAAAGGGAGAAATTTCTGGCGCAATTTTATTCACAATTGTCCTGCAAATACGTTTTTTGAGTTATGACACTATTGAAGTAAAAGAGTGAAATGTTTGGAAATATTCCGTTTCTATATCTTTTAAAAAAATTTGGAACACCCTTTATAAATATATTTTATATGTAGACTTTATTATGATTTATGGCAGCAAGTATAAAATGTTTGCATTTTTGCATAAGAGGCAACTATTAAATGCACTACGATTTTGAAATTCTTAATTGCCAGCTGAGCCCATCTTTAGTTACATGAACTTTGTCATATTTTCTTTTCTCCTTAGATTGTTATGCTTATAACACGGCCGCTTGAATTTTTTTTTTGGATCCATTAAGACTCGCAAAATGTAGAAAAATTTTAATTATATATTTTTTGATTTTATATACCACTGCACACTGTAGCGTAAAAGCAGCATTTGTACTTAAATGCTCTTCTTCGGTTTTTTTTATTTATTAAAAAGAAATCCTTTTCATTCATACTGTTTGCTTTGTGCCACTGAAATGGTTTGACTACAGCAAAGAAAAGGATTGAATTTATTACTCAAAATCGCATAAAACAATACCACAAACACGCATATATTTTTAACAACGTCTTATTGTAACTGAAAAGTATTTATGGAATGCAGAGCAAAGCAAAATATGTTGAAAATTTAAAAAATATTTAAATACCAATAAATGCTATTAAATCAGTTGCAAACATTTAAATGACTTGACTGGTTTCCAATTATTATGCTTGAGCAGGATATCAAAAAATGTTTAACTAAATCTTAAAGGTAAAAATGTTTTTTTTGTTGTTAATGGTAAGCTTTTGATTTAAATTCCTGCTTTGATTTCATTTGATGTTTATTCTCTTTATATTTATCTTTGAAAACCAAGTTAACAAGGGTTAAATAATGTTAACACAAGCTAAAAGTTGTGCTTGTTTTTATTTAATTTTTTATTTGTATTAACTGGCGTTAAGAATTGTTTGCCTTGCGAGTAAATTATGTTGGAGTAAATTTCTGCTTGAGCAAAGAATCTAGGAGTTGTAATCGTAACATATAATTAGATATTAAGTCAATATACGACTTGCTATGTTTGTTTGCTCTGCAAAGTAATTGATAATTATATTTCTTAAAAGCATAAAAGTTTCTATGCTTATCATTCTATTTAATTAATCATGAATATTTACTGCAGTGCTAACATAAGCATGCTTTTATATAAATAATAATATCAGAGATAAGGCGTTATTAATCATGATATGTTTATATTCTATGAAAGTATCTTTCTGAAAAAATAAAATATATTTATTTACTTAGTATATTTATATTTAATTACATTGCGTTTTGAAGTGTATTTTTCTTTGAACATATTTGCCCGTGGAAAGCCAACTTTTAATATAATTATATGAATATTTATCGGAAACCTTAGTGTAGGAAAGTAAAGACAATATACATTTCGCTCATTTACTCGAAGAACGTCATAACTCAAAAACTGGAATTTTTGAGCTAGTGATGCAGAATTAATCCTCATGTCGTTCTTCATATTGTGCAACAATTTCGTAAAAATATCTTGTTTACTCAACTTAAAATTAAAATTTTCTTTTTCCATTAAGTTGCGGGTAAATTGAAAACTTCAAACTCGTTTTCTGGCAAACTGGTTTTTTGTTTTTGTTATGACGCTGTTTGAGCAAATGAGCGATATACACACAAAATAAAAAGAGGAAAAATTAACACTAAGTATTCCTTGCTTAAGCTTGTTTAAATCATCTCTTACAAGCTAAAATGATTTAATGCTCTTTTGTGTTCGTTTCACACCACACATTTGTTTCATTACTCATGATGAGTTGATTTGTAAATCATTCTTGTCGTTGTAGGTGTTGATACATTTGTTTTGAAAATTGCAAGTCAAAACAAAGTAGCACTTGAGAAAAATGGTGATGAAAAGTAAAAATTCTCTAGAGTTCGCTGTTTTTTAATTTAATTTTAAAACTTATTATGCGTTTAAAAACTAGATAAAAAATTCCATTGGTAAGAAAAATAGTATCATGTATTCGCTGATATATTAATACCAAAATTAGCACCATTCTTTATCAGACGTCTTATCGTATTCCAAAGCTCTCTGGGACGTGATCTTTGAATTTTACTGTTCGTGGAAAAAATTTTTTTACGCTATACAAAACACAAAATTTAAGGAAAAACTCTTTAAATTATTATGCATAGCAAAAAATTCTTCTTTTAACACCTTTAAATAAAAAAATTTAAATAATCAATTAAATATGTAGAGAAATTTAAGTATATAATTAAAAAGTATTAAAAATTTAATTAAGTCAATTAAATTTTTGTTTAAATCAATTAATAAGCTTTTTTTTACAAAATTTAATTGATTAAAACTTTAATTAAATTGTTTGAAAATTTAATTAAAAATTTAATAGTGTCAATTAAATTTTTTTTTAATTTTTTTAATTTGAAATTTATTTAAAAATATAATTGAGTCAAAGAAACTTTTGCTAAAAAAATAAATAAATTAGCATTTTGATTAAAAATCTAATTGAGTGAATTAATAAAGTTTTGCTTAAAAATTTAATTGTTTAAAAATTTTATTAAAACTGTAATTGGGTCAATTAAAACTTTTGCTTAAAAATTTAATTTAATAAAAAGTTTAGCTGACACAAATAAATTTTTGTTTGACTTTTTTTTTTCAAATAAAGGTGTTAATTGAAGAAGTACTTTTTTATGTGTCTGCAAAAGATTCTAAGAAAAACTCAGTTATATTAGGTAATGATCACTTAAGGCTTTTTGAAATGATTTATGTTAACCAAAAATATTTACTTTGAATTAATTTTAATTAATATCAGAGGCCTACATGAAGTAAATGATGAAATTAGTTATGTTGTCCTGAAAAATTTTCAAATATTTATGATGGCCAGGGGAAGTTTTTTGTGGCATGTGCCACTTTTGCCATTTAAACCCTTTTTAGTCCACCTTAACATAAAATATATTTTTTGCAAACTAAAAGAAATTTTTATTTATGAAAGTTTTTTGCCAACTATTTTGAACCATTTTTCGTGCCACAAACAACTTGCCCTGGTGAGGACCTACTGCTTCTCAGAATGAGCATAGCCTTATGCTGCTCCCAAAAGAATTTTCTTCTTGAATACTATTGACAATTTAAGAAAATCTGTTTTGCTTTTCAAATATCAAAATAAGGGAATGCAGCCAATGTGGAAATGTAGTATATAAATCTTTCTGCTTAAAGCGTAAAATTTTGTTTTCAAATTAAATTTTAGTGGCTCAGGGAGTGTATAGTTTAACGATTATTTTATAGTCAATAGTTTTATTCTTATATATGCTAATTTATTCTCTACACAAAATAGAACTTGCTTTTCGTTATCAGTGTTGAAAACGAACTTGATAAAGCGATTTAAGAGGCTTGTTTGATGCAGCTTCACAAACTACCTCGTTTTAATTAGTCTGCAGAACTTTAAGCTGGATAGATAAAACTTTTTTATAACCAAATCTCTAAAACTGATTGAATGCTGGCATTAAATTAAAATCTTATCTTTGAATTAAAATTTTAACTATAGCATTCAACAGATGCTTATCACCTTTTACTTTGTTTTATTTTTTATTTTTTTCTCAAACAAATTATGGGTGGGCCGGCCTTGTTATGGAGAGAACTAAAGGAAAATATAATAAAACTTAAAACTGTAACACTTGTAAAGACATAAAGTCAAAAGCTTAGATTAAAATAAAAACTCATAAAAATTCTAATTGACAAGTTAAGAGTAGCGTTACATAAAAGAAAAATGAACAGGAAAAAAAGTTTAAATAGCAGAAATGCAGCAAACGCAGTCTCTTGTCACTGATGAAAAAAAAAAGACACAGGCAAGCAGACACCAACCATGCCACACCACCATCGCAAGCATTTTTCTTTTATGACTTACAACTGCACCTAAGAATCAATCAACTCATGTGAGAATTTTATGAGATTTAAGATCCTCAAAGATGTTGAAGTTTGAGTCTTTTTTTACTTGCTTTCTTTTCATAGCATTTTAGTAGTTTTATGTCTAAAATAGCCTTGTCATGTCAACATCTTCTAGAATTTCATATATTTCTTCAGATAACTTGTTTGGTCACACAACACACATGTTGTACGGATGTGTTTAAACCACTAAAACGATACTGGCTGACTGACTGACTGACTCCTTTATTTATGTTGGCTGTTATAGTCTTGTATTCCGTCAGAGTTACAATTTGCAGGAGGAAGGCATTAGCAGCCCTTAAGCACTCTACGCTCAAAATAAACTGCTTGATATAAAACTAATAAAATTAATTTCAAGTACTAAACTAAACAAAATTGTTATAGTTACAAGATCTTTAGCTTAACTTATGCTAAGAATTATTTTAATGTTTGTAACATATTTTAGAACACTAAAATAATTTGTTTAGTTGGGAGAAAACTATGAACAATTTTTTAGTATTTAATTAAAACAAAGACAATTATATTCGGTGTAACTGATTGCAGTTGTTAATCTTACTGTAAAAAAGTTGTTACGATATAAATGAACAAACAATTTTGGTTGCTTAGTCTAATTAATGTAAATTGTTGCTATTGAAAGTTAAAGCGAACAACATGACGGATTGCTCATAAGTTGATAAAATTATATCTCTAAAGTATTGAAATTTACTATAACTTTAACTTTGACGTTGTTAATTTTACTGTCAAAAAGGTTTATACGATTTAAATGCATAAACAATTTTTGTTGATTAATATAATTCATTTAATTTGTTAGATACTATTGAAATTTAAAGTGCAAAGCATGACGGATTGCTCATAAGTGTGATACAGGCATTGGATCAATATTAGACTTGGGTCGAACTTAGACTTGAGTCAACATAGTTGTCCCTCTCTTCAACCTAACCTTAGTTACCCTAAGCTACAATGGAATAATTTTACTTTAATTGCTTAAAGTCTCTTTCTCTTTTCTAAGTATTTAAAATATACTCTTGGAATCTGAAGTCTCGTTGTGCACGGGGTTATTAAATATATTTTTAAAATTAATTGCTGTGAAAAATTTGATATGAAAATCAAGGAATAGACTCTTCCCCTCAGGGGTGGGATATAAATGTAAAATTCAACCACGGATTGTGGATTTAGATGAATAATGGCTAGTGTTCCAAAAAGTATGCTGCTTTAAAATGCTTGTTGTAACTATTCACATTCTTGGAATTGATGTAGCATACTTTTTTACATGTAACTTATCCGCAAAATTTTTACCATAACAAAAATTTGGGATAACATTTATTTTAACTGTTTCCCATTGGCTGCTTTAATCAATTTCGCTGACTGGTGTATTTTGATTCGCCCAAAATTGATTTGAAGTTTCGGTAATCTTTGCTTAATTTAAGATGAGTAGCTGATTGAGCTTCTGCATCCGATACTATATCTGGGGCTGCCAGTACGTCTCCAGGAAGACAGTTGACAGGGGAGATTTATCCGCCACTGTTTGCGAGGGTTATATCGCCCATGGTGGGTCGTCAGAGCCTCGTAAAGTAATAACATGGTACGCCATGTGTATGGGAGGTTGACAGTTGGTTACTGGTTTGCCGCACAGTACATTAAGAATAGATTATTACTGCGGCAAACCAATAACCACCCGAGGAGTTGTGCAGGAGAGGCTGTGGGGGCTCATCACTACACCATTAGTACCCCTTGGCCCGATATTTCTTATAAGGAGGCCTATGCTCCTAATAAGGAGCCAAAGGAACCAATAAATATTTATATATAATCGCTTTGATTTATGTATAGGTTTTTGCACTGTATACAGTTTGTTGTAGGGTACAAGAGCCAAACCTGCTGCTGCCAACTTTTAAATCTACCTTTAAGTAGGTTTTCATTTAATTCCATTCAAGTATGCGAGTAAATTTTAGATATTAAATTGCCATCATATGCCTGATGACGGCCAAAGTGGACCGACGTATAATACTACAGTAATGATAACAACAATAACAACAACAACAACGGAGGCAGCAGAAACTATGCTGTAGCTGAGAGTCTTACTTCAGTTGTTGTTGTCAGCTTTTTGAACACACATATCCATACATACATCCACAAAAAAAACTTGACATTCTTATTCTTTGTCGTTGACGCGTTTAATAGATAGCGACCATAGCACTGACAGCTGTCATAATTAATTTTGACATTTTGTGGTAATTATATCTTTTTGTTTAACATTCATACAATACGCTCATTCACTCGCGCGCACACACACACACACAGAAACAAAAATTTAACAAACAAAACAGACTCTTAAAAGCTGAAGCAACAAAGAAAAATTAAGTATTTTCATAAACTAAATTCACGAAAATACAAAACCATTCATTCACCGTCCACATTTACTCATATCAAAAGCCAAGTTAACAGCCAAATAAACCATTCAACTCGCCATTTAGCCAGTCATCAAGCCAGACCAGCCAGACCAGACCAGAGCAAACCCGACCTGACCAAACCAACAAACACTATTATTGTTATTATTATTGTTATTGCTGCTCTTTTTTGTTATAGTTTTTCTTAGTTCGTGTATCGTTCTTGTTGGTGTTGTATTTTGCTTTTGATGTTCTAGTTTATGTTTTCACTGTATTTTCATTCACTTAAGTGTTTCGCATTTGTATTTGTTGCAAGGAATGCGTTAAAAATTTTGTAGTAGATTTAATCCACGAGGAGTGTATGAAAAATTCAAAGTTAAATAACAGTAACAGTAACAGTAACAGTAACAGTAACAGTAACAGTAACAGTAACAGTAACAGTAACAGTAACAGTAACAGTAACAGTAACAGTAACAGTAACAGTAACAGTAACAGTAACAGTAACAGTAACAGTAACAGTAACAGTAACAGTAACAGTAACAGTAACAGTAACAGTAACAGTAACAGTAACAGTAATAGTAACAGTAACAGTAACAGTAACAGTAACAGTAACAGTAGTTAAAACCTTCTGCACGAAATATGATTGTGAGTTTTGATTGAAATTAATATGACTTTATATTAATTATATAATTGTATTTATATTTGGGGGATTCAAACGGTAGTCTTAAGTGTCATAGTGTCCTAATGTTTTAATGTTTTTTTAACAAAAATTTTAATACATTAGGACAACATGACACTTAAGACTAACGTTTGAATCCTCCAACGATATAAGTCAGTATTCACACTACGAAATTTTCCTTTAATAAAATGTGAGCTTGTGAGTGAGAGAAGTGAGAAGAGTGAAAAATGGAATGTAGTGCAGGGTTTCATGTACTTGCAAAACCCTCATTTGTTTTCTCATTCTTAGTTGTGATTATGAACTTATTTATTGAAGTTTTAAGTTTTTATTAAACTTTAACACTTTTTTTATTAAACACTTTTTAGTTTTCATTGTGGAAAATTTATGATTATAACGATTTTACAAAACCAATATAAAATAAACTCATCATAATTATAAAATTTGTAATAAAGTATTTTGCTAGATATTATTTTTATTTATTTTTTAATTTTGAGCTATAATTTTTTTTTTTTTTCATATTAAATTCTCATTTAAAGGCCGTAAAAAGTCAAAAGAAAAAAGATTCTCAGAAGTTTTATTATAGTTTAAATATTTCTTAGTTCAGTTTCATGCCGAGCTCCCATTTAATTACACAAACAAATTAAATTAAAGTAATATTTTCGTTAATCAAATACACCTTTTCTGTGGCGTCTGCCCATCATTTGAACTGCTGGGCACTGCAGGCATTCGTGTGATTTAATTTATTTTTTTATGGAAATTAAAACATCAAAGCAGTTTTTTTATTTGTCAATTTTTATTTTTATATCAATATACAATAAATTTCTTTTTATTATTTATTTAATAACTAAATAAACTCATTCATCTATTATTGTTTGTATTTTTATTAAGCCTATGTCCCATAATTTTATGTTTATTTTATAATATTGGAATTTGTGTTTATTAATTGGATTTCAACACACACTTTTGAAAGTGTTATTTTACTAAAGAGTGTTTTAAATTTTTGTAATATAGAGAAATAGATTTTTTGGTATATTTTTTATTTTTTTATTTATTTATTTTTTTGGTAAGAAGAGTGTGCGATAAAGTGTTAAGGTTTTGACTGTGTTTAGGTGGAGCTCAGAAAAAAATTGGAAATTACTCTAAGATCTTAATAAATAATAAAACTTTTTGACATGAAAACAATTTAGTGCATTTCAATTAAAATCTTTTTCAAAATCTATGCAATTTACACCAAGTTATTTTTTTGAGATTTGTTAAAATTTTGTATTCAAAACAAAAACCATTAACTGAAATTTTTCATAAGTTACAACCAAACAACTGCAATTTAGCTAAGTCACACACCTTTTCAAGTACATCAGCTTATTTTTTAGTACAAGTAAAAAAAAACCATATTTACATTACTAACTTGTAATAGATTTTAGGTAGATTTCGACAAAATCTAGTGAAGAAATAAGTAAGAAGTAGTAGTAAGTACTAGATTTTGTTTAAAAAGAAATGCACTATAACAGTAAATTCTTTGAATTATAAGGGCCTGTCCCACGATGTCAACAACGTTCCACTTTTCGCACACTTACATTCAAAACAAAAACAAATTTTAAGACTTTGTTGATGTTTCGAATGTAAGTGTGCGACAAGTCGAACGTTGTCGACATCGTGGGACAGGCCCTATGTTTTCCAGTATTCATTGCTTTTTTTTTATTTTTTTTTTCAATTTATTGCAGCTCTTAAGCAGAATGCAATAAATTTTTCCAACAAAATTTATTCATGGCTAGTATGACAAAAAGAAAAGAAGAAAGCTACTTAAGCACATATCGCACACTTAATCATAAACAGTCACAACTCAAAATTATCAAGGTGTTTTTTTTTATAAAGCAGTTAATTGAAGAAATCTCTAACGACCGCAACAATTTATTTTACATTACAGTCTTCTTGAAGAATATAAAATACCGTTATGCTACCGTTACATACTTGCTTCATTTGTACGGTATCATCATTAATTTCTCACTACTCAGCATCTGAAATTTTTTGAGTTGTGACTGTTTATGATTTAGTGTGCGATATGTGTATATGGGCTAAAAAGTTTGTATAAAACAATTGCGTGACTTTTATTTTAATATGCCAAATGCTTCTCCATACCAAATATTCCGAAGTCACCAAGAGAGGTTGGCCTTGAAGAATGAAATCTAATTCAACTACATGATTTTCTAGATATTGGGAGGTTTCCTTTATTTCACTTTTAATATCACTAATTAAATTAAGTTACCTTATCACTTTGAGGCGCACTTTTTGTTTAGCATTTATATGATATTTATTTATTTTTTATTTTTTTTTGGTTGATGTCATCATGACATTTTCACTTAGTTGTTCACTTTGTTCATCGATAAAATATTTTGTTAAGGTTATTCTGAGGTTTTTCTTTTTTTATTGGTCTCATAAACACCAGCAGCGGGGGTCCAGTTGTATTTGGTTTTATTTAATTTTTTTTTCTTTTAGTAATAAATAATGGAAATATAAATTTTAGTAAAGAAATATTTTGAAATTTTATTTAGTAATATTATTTTTTACATTCATTTGATATGGCTCTCTTAGTTATTTGAATGAAAAAAAAAAAAAACTGACAAATCAAACGTATTGTTTTGGCGCCACTCCATTAAAACAAATCATAACTCAAATACAATAATGGAAAATGGAAAAAATTATTCAATGGGAAATTGTTGAAAAAGTGTGAAAACCAGGTGATTGTACATAATTTAAAATGAATAGCTTTGAATAATGAACTAGTTAAAATTTTGATTTTATAAAGAAACTACACATGTGCATGCATACATATCGAGCCATAGCCGCCAAAAAAAGTTAAGCGTCATATTTTTTGATTTTTTTTTTGGGACTAAAATCGATTACCTACGATCGCAAATAATCGATTTTGGTAACAAAATTAATTTGGAAAGTTTTGTCGCTTAAGCATTTTTGGTAGTTATGGCACAATATACCGAAATTTATATAACGTGCCATAACCGCCAAAAAAGCTTAAGCGACATAATTTTCGAACTTAATCTTTTGACCAAAATTGATCATTTGCGATCGTAAAGAATCGATTTTCGAGGTCCAAAAAATATGTCGGTAAAGCTTTTTTTTTTGAAGGCAATACGAATCGCCAAAATAAAATTTTAGTTTTGCAACAATTTTTTTTAACAAACAATTTTTATAAATCACTTAAAGTGACTCATATAACATTCAAATCTGCCAATAAAAATCAGACAATTTTTTAGAAACAAAACTGCTTACCACTAAATTATAAACATTTGTCTTATGACTTCATTTTGTCAACTTAATTGCCCACCCATTTAATGTATATTTTCAACTACTAAATCATCTCTTCTTCACTATGAAACAAAATTGTTTTTAAGTATTTATGTTTCAGAAAATATGAAGGAAAAATATACATATTTTCCTTATAAATACCACAGAAAATCATAAATTTCTTGATGCAGGTGGAACATAAATACTTCTGAGTACAATAGAATTTTAATGGACAACTTTTATTCAGTATTTTGGGCGCCAGCAATTAAATACTAAAAACGTAATTTTGTGGCTTATTCCCACTATTAAGACCAACTCCATTTCTATAATTGAATTGTGGTATTAAAAAAAACACACAGAATTTTTTTAAATACCTTGAGAAGAAAATTAATAATTGTAAGCAGGCGTGGCTTGTATCTACCAAGTGTGAGAGAGAGAGAGAGAGTGTGAGTAAGAGGTATAAAGAAAGATAGATAATTCTAACAACCAAGAAATATATTTTCTAAAAACATGACATATGGAAATTTATATGCAACTTGGCTCTGAAAAATATAAGCAGACTAAAAATAATTTTTTCCCCAAAAACCTTAAATTCAAACAAATCAACTTCATTATTATCTGAAGACTCAAAAGAAAAGTAATTATTATAGATTTGATAATTATCCAATCAAACCATTCTTTACATTAAAAAATATATACATATTTAATAAACTTAATTGCCATGCTTGGGAAAACTTAAACCGAAATATCAAAAGCTTATTTTAAGAGGTTTTTCAATTTAAGTTGGCAATACTGAAATTTTGACAGCTATTCATTGTTTTGTGTTTGTTTTGACATTTCAACTTTAATTGGTACAAAAAGAAATAAAAATTTCTAAAGAAAAATTTAGCACTGCCGCTTAAAAAGATATTTGTTTTAAATGATTAAATATTTGAATCGAAGTAACAACAGATGCCATCATCTTGTAATCAAAATATTTCAAGTATTTGTCGCCTGCCTGTTTTCCCTACTTTCTATTTTCATAATTCACTTTCTCCTTGAACTTTTCCTAACATTATGAAAAATTACTTTACTTTTCGAACTAAACATCAGGGTTAATCAGCAGTTTAATATAAAATATGATGGTTTTTGCTACATGATGCTTTTAATATCTCATATCATTCATTCAGTGATTCGTTGAGGCGTTTGTTTAGTTTCTTCATTGACTCATATACTCATTTATTCACAAGCTTTTACATCTTTATATATTATTTATAAGTTCCATGTCAAAAAGTGACAAATACGAGTGTTATCATTAGTTGTTTTTGCTTTATTGAGTTAAGTGTGATTTTTTGTGTCAAATTTATACGGTTTCATTGTTGAGTTGAAGTTGATTAAGTAGCAACATATTTTTTTTTTAAGTTCTTCCAGCAACTTAATTTTGTGGTTTTTCCTGAATGCCAAAAATAAATATATTTTGTTCAATCTGTAAGCGGCCTAGTGACATATTGTCCATCTTCCGAGTTAAAGATGCATATAAATCTGAAACAAAAGCTTCAGCTGATGCTTTAGTTTGTTATACATGTAATTTTTCTCTGTGTAGGTATATCTACACAGAAAAAAATAATCCTGCAATAAACAACTTTAAATGAAAATAAAACTCAAAAATCAATTAAAAATGTGATTGAGTCAATTAAACTTTGTGATTAATTAAATTTAAACAAAAATTTAAATGACTTAAGTTTTTAATTGGTTTTAGATTTTATTTTCAATTTAAGTTGCTTATGGCGGGAATTAAACAAAAGTTTTTATTGGCTTAAATACATTTTTAATTGATTTTTAGTTTTGTTTTCAATTAAAGTTTTTCATTGCAGCAATATTTCTTTTCTGTGTACTTTACCTGTAGCCTCAGGTTAACTCGCAAATTATATACACTGCTGCTATAGAAATTCTGTGAATTGAAAACTCCAGGAGGCAAACTACGTCCCTCGATATCGATCGAAATTTTCAAATATTTCCATATAAACTCTTTTCGGTTATTTTGTTATTTCGTACGATATCGAGTACCGATAATTTGTTTCCAGGTTTTGTTTTAAATATTTATGTAAATATTTTTTTCAAACGGTGTTTCCGTTGTTGCGCAAATCGTGCGCTTTCAATTCTTTTAGTTTCCAAAGCATCCTTGATAAACTGAAATATACCTTGATTCCTTGACTTTTGCCCTACAAGTTCTCTTCTTTAAAAAATTTCTGTATATAAATCTTAAACAAAGAATTAGTTTAAAGCACTTTTTTGAATTATATTGAAAGCAAACGAAATAAAATTGCAAACAGTAGCAAAGTGCAAATAAAATAAATGATACAATCTTCATTGCAATATTCTTGACTTAACAAAAACAACAACAACAACAGCAATAGTAAAAACAAGAAACTTGGCTTTTACGAGAAAGTTAATGTGTCTTAAAGGGGAGTTTCGTGCCTCAAACTTTCAAAATTTATTAAATTTATCATAAAGTAAGTAAATAATTTTCCACTCTCGCTGCAGCTTGTTTGACTTCTTATAATGTACTGTAATGTGAGCGATACATTAGATATTTAGTGTTCTAGCTATCAAAGATCTGTTAACTTTTTACTAAACAACCTGTCTCACACAAAGGAGGAAGTATCGATTTTTCCTTTTTTACTATCAAACACCAATCTAAGCACCGTTTGCTTTCATTAGATGTACGAGTATCCTTATGTTATCTTCTGAATCTGTTTGTATTTTATTGACAAAATGAAACACCCCTTAACATCCCATTTATTAACATTCTTGACAATATATGTATGTTAGTTTTTTTCCCCGAATATTTCCCTGGTCTGCATATATTTTTGGTATACAAACTCATATCGCAGAGACCATTAAACGTAAACATGCCGCATAATGTTATAATGGTTTTTTACATTCTACTCTATACACAAATAAATACTTTTACAGCATTTATTTTTTTTTTTTTTTGTTTTCATGAACTCCACTTACATGTTTATTTTTTGGCACAAAAAGTAAACTTTTATTCAAGCATAAACTCTTTTACTCTATTTGAGTTTGTATTTGTTTTAGTGTTATTTTATATATGACTATAATACAATTCTTTTGTAGGTATAGTTTTGCATTCCGTTAAAGAAAAGGTGGTAAAATATTAATAGCCGTATTGTCACGACTTTTTTAATGTAATTTTATCAATATCACAAAACAAATATCATACATGAATACGAGTATACATATATAAAATACAAACACTATGACATTAAGCAACACTTAGCGTACTTTCGCCAAGTTTGAGAGGGTACTTTTTATATTACAACAGTTTTCGTATACATGTTTGATAATTTTGCTGTTATTGGGTTATGCTTTTACGTGTGTATTATACACGTTTTGCTACAGAGCAAACAAGAGCACAAAACTTGCCATAACAATGAAGCTTTCCACATGTGTGTGTCTGTGTGTGTGTGCGTGTGCTGGGGAAATAGTCATTTGAATTGGTGTTTGTAGTAACACGTACGAGATCATTATAATA
The DNA here is from genome assembly GCA_936439885.1 of Nowickia ferox. Classification (NCBI taxonomy): domain Eukaryota; kingdom Metazoa; phylum Arthropoda; class Insecta; order Diptera; family Tachinidae; genus Nowickia; species Nowickia ferox. Next base: position 6,642,178 of record OW387027.1, on the reverse strand, counting down.
ATGTCGCAAAGGATAATAATGTATTTTGATGTTGTTCTAGTTATTGCTACCTTCAAAAAGAAAAACAACCATAAAACTACTATAAGATAAGACAAAAAGATACATTTATTAGAAAACAAAAGAGTGTTGTACAAGTTAGCTGAAGCAATTTGGAATGAAATAGTTATAATATTTATTTTTCAGAGTGCTCTACATAAATAAAATACAATTAAGCAGATGGAGTACTTTATTAAGCAAGTGGTTCGCTACACTACAACTGAGAAAAATTTTATAAATTAGAAAAATAAATATTTTTTCGATGTCCTCTCTAAAATCCTGGTTAAAAATTAATTTTGAATTGAAAGATATGTGATAGCTGGGCGTGTCCTTGGATGATTTGGGTTAAATGTTTTGGGGCGATTTTGTTCTCAAGCCAATAAATAACTTTTTTCCCTACTACTGATCCCATATTGCTGATTGAGATTTAGTTTCTAAAATAAAGGATATATGGCGAATGTATGAAATCTTTTACCGATTGTAATGAATTTAAGCACAAACCTCAACAATATTATTTTACAAGTATTTTGAGCTTTAAGCAACATTCTGAGAAAAATCGAGCATAAATTTCAAATTTCAGTATAAAGGAGACATGAAGTAAAGGCTTTTATTTGCTTATATTGCAATCAAACTAAATAGGCAGTCTAAAAATATTATTTCACATATAAAAATTGATTTTCGCCACATGCTGATTATGATTCTCGATAAGAAATCATTTTTTAAATCAAGCACATATTACCGAAATTTAAGCTTGTCATGGCAACAATTTTAGCACGACTTGTTAAAAAGCTTAATACTATTTTTTAACAGCATTAAGCAATAGTTGTAAGTCCATATCATAGAATAGACGATTCCTTGCAGTGATTGTAGCAAAACTTGCCAGAGAGCTCAAATACATGATTTTATAATTATTTACAGAATTTTGCCTGCATTCTTAAAACTATTTTCTTTAAAGAATAATTTCATATATTAAAGATATATGAAAAGTAAGTGTATCCTTGCACCGCTAGAAAATAAATTTAGTGCAAGGATATATATATTCTTACCTTCACTGCTAGTTCCGACTGCATCTTGTGCATTACTGTGGCCAAACATTTAATTTATGCAATAAAGGATATATGTGAAGCAAACGTTTGCTTCGACTGATTAACAAAAAATTTGCTATGAAACTTAACTGTGTAGTTTTGCAAATAGTTATAAATTTTGGCTGCATTCTGATAAAAACTTAAACTAAAATTCAATTTATTTAAAAAAGGATATATGGGTGGCAGACGTTTGCTTTCACCGAATGTTACAAAATTTTCTACAAAACTTCACTGTGTAGCTTTACATATTTTGGCTCCATCCTAAACAAAATTCTAGCTTAAATTAAATTTTCTCAAAAAAGGATATATGGGAAGCAGAAGTTTGCTTTGACCTATGGTCGAAACATTTTCTAAAAAACTTCGCTATGTAACTTTGCAAATAGTTACGAATTTTGACTGCATTCTGACTAAAATTGAGGCTAAAAGTCAATTTATTCAATAAAGGATATATGGAAGGTAAAAGTTTGCTCTCACCAAATGTAATAAAATTTGTTAGACAGTGTTATTATGCAATATTGCAAATAGTTAAAATTGTTTGCTGCATTCTGGTTAAAATTGGGACTAAAATTAAATTTATTCAAAAAAGGATATATGGGAGGCAGACGTTTGCTTCCACCGATTACCATAAAATTTTTTGGAAAACTTCACTGAGTAATTTTGCAAACTGTTAAAAAATTTTACTGCATTCTGACCAAAATTGTGGCTAAAATATAATTTATTCGATAAAGGATATATGGGAGGCAGGTGTATGCTTCCACTGATTATCATAAAAATTACCTAAAAGCTAAACTATGTATTTTTGTAAATAGTTACAAATTTCGCTTATATATGAAATTTTTATTTCAAGGATATATGGGAGATAGACCATTGCTGGCACCAATTCGAATGAATTTCCTTGAGACACTTAATTTTAATATTTGCTGAAAATTTAGCCGTTTTGGAGTCATTGTTACCATAATTTTGTCCAATTTGTAATTTTTTTAATTTAAGGATATATGGGAGGCAGGCGTAGCTATCAAGCAGTTGTAAATAAACTAACTGGGAATTATTTAATGGAAATAATTATACGTTTTTCACTCATTTAGGGTGAAATTGTGGCTAAAAAAATTATTTAAAAAAATAAAGGATATATGGGAGGTTATTGCATTTGTGCACAGATTGCAAAGAATTTCGTCAGGAGTCTTAGCTTTGTAGGTTTACAAGTTCTTATGGACTTTTTTTTGGATTTTAGTGGTTTATTTATTTTTTTTTTTTTTTTGTAAAGCATATATATACAGAAGCTAGGTATACCCTTACGTTAATTGTTTTAAAAATTTACCGATAAATATTTTTATAGTTTTTTATTAAATGCACACACACTCCCCTACCATAGTTGTGGACTAAAAATAATTTCATATATTCATTATATACGATGTACATGATATTTCTTAAAGCTCTTGTTAAAACTAAACTTAGTAGAGCTATTAGCCTTATTCCTGCCATAACTATGAATTCGTGCTTTATCTGGAGCATTTTCGTGCCTAAAATTTATTTTCTTCAATAAAAGATATATGGGGAGCAGGCGTTTCCTTCCATCGATTACAAAAAAATTTACCAGTAAGCTTAATTGTATAGTTTTATAAATAGTTACAAAGCTTGGTGGTAGTCTGATCAAAATTGTGGCTTGTATATAGAATTTTTTAATTTAAGGATATATGGTAGAAAGTAGAAGTTTGTTGATAATAATTCGAAAAAAAAATCGTCAAATAACTTAATTACTTAAATTAAATGCTTAATATGTCTTAAAGTGATTGTAAATAAAGTTACTGGGATGTCTAAGAGCATTATATTGCAACAATTTCAAAATTTTTAAGGCATCTTGGTTGAAATTAAAAACTAATTTACAAAATAAAGGATATATGGGCAGGTTAAGGCATTTGTTAACCAATTGCAAATAAATTTGCCAGAAATTATTTAGAAATATATTTTACAAGTTTTTTTAATTTTTTTTGCTGCATTTTTAACCTAATTGTGTCATTTAGTGAACGTTTGAAATATGTTTAATTTCTTGTAACGTTCTTCTGCATATTTAAATATATACCATAACCTTTGCTGTTGAATTATTTAAGCATTAGCTTGGATGTATATTATTTTCAAATAAGTAAATTTATATATAATTTAAATTCAAAGCAGAGACTTTAAAGGCAAATTATGGTAAGTATGTTACACACATGATTTCTTCTTTGATTTCATTTCCGTTTTAATTCATGCGAACTGAAAAGGGAAGTAAATCATTCAAATAATTTATTGGCATTCAGCTGTGTATTTCTGTTGCCTGAGTGCATACTTAAATATTGCAAGAAAATAAATAAAAAACGTTTTATACTACATTTTATTTCTTTAACTAAGCGTAAGAAGAGCCTCTAAGGAATTTATTAAAATCATTTTATCAACTTAAACTTTATGGAAACTTGTATAACAAATACATACATACATAAAATATAATTTTTTACTTGTTGTTGAAATTCTCTGCTTAAATCTATATTTTAAAGCAATGATTTAATATAATATACAGACTATAAATTGTATAATACTTGAAAATATTGTATATATTTCTATGTGTGTGTTCATACATTTGCTTGCAGCCATACATAAGTGTATGAATGCATGTGTGTGCGTATCCATCTGTCATGATAAACAAATTTTCGCATAAATGTCACGTACAATTAAAATTTCTCTCTTATTTATATTTTTCTATTTATTTAGTTTTTCTTCAAATACTATGTGCTGGTAAAAGTAAATTTTTTTTAGTAAAATTTTCTATTAAATATTGGATTAAATGTCTGTTTACATAATAGTAAAATTTATTGAAAATCTAATTAAGTTTTCTTACGTAATAGTTATGCAAAAGAAATTTTGATTTTAGTTTAAAAAAAATTAAATAATTTTAAGCATTTAATCTAAATTATTAAATAATATTGAGGAATCTTCGAACACGTGCATAAGATTTTTTTCATTATGAACATTTAAGGCAAGTCTACCAACTTCTTACAAATTCTGGTAAAATCTCCAATATCCGATAGTTGATGACCAAATAGAATAGAACGAGAGTCAATATTAATTTTCTGTTAAAATTTAGCCCATAGACCGATGTATTTGGTATAATTCATGATTAAACATTTTTGAGGAAGCCGCTGGCTGACGTTAGAAAAAAATTTAAATGAAGAACAAAATTGTATCAAAATTTACATAAATTTTGATTTCACTTAATTCCATTTGCCCTTAAATCAAATCGTAAGGCAGCCATCTCAAATTAGTTTTATATTTTTTTTATCATGTAATAATTAGAGAAACAAGTATGTTATATTTTGCCAAAACTTCAGATTAGTTGTAATAAATATTAAACAGTCAAAGAAAAACTCCTTAACAAAACAAACAAGTTTAACCATAAAATAATGTTCAAGAAAAACATAATTTTTATTTTTATCTTTATAAAAAAAAAAACAAGAAAAGAAAAAGAAAAGAACCAAATTAATTTTGGTTGGAACACACTTAGAGACAGGACACAGCCATAGATACATGGAAAAGAAGTCTTAATCATTGATAACTAACTAAAGATATGATATAACAAACAATATAATTACCAAACCGAGCCAAAAACACAAAATGAGCAAAGGACCATGTTGTAGAATGACTTAAGGAAGGCAAACCAATAAACAGATTTAAGAAAAATCTATGAAATTGATGAAGGATTTACAACTTCCCTGCTTGTTCTCTTTTGTTATGTTTTGCCTTCTTTAATAACAAGATTTTCATTGTCACTGCTGTTTCTTGTTTTCAGTTTTGCATGAAAAGTAAAGAAGTGTATGTTTGTGAATTCTTAAAAACGAGAATAGTTCAAGCAGTTTCAAAAAATATTTTTCAGAAAAACATACAATTATATTTTTAGATAAACAATCATAACGGGGTTTTTGTCATTGACTTACGCATTCACGAACTTTAAACAAACTTATTTAAACCTCTTTAAGCGTTTTAGATTAAAATCTTCTCGTACCTTATTGAATATAATAGTTGAAAATAGTAAACAGCTCAAAATAACTTCGCCGCTCATGACGATAGCTTTGTAGAAGTTATTTAGAGGCAGAGTAAGTTTGGCTTACGCAGGTTTGTTTACCGTCTAACTCGGTTTGTCAAGCACAGGCTCATTCGCCTGATTTGGTTCGTTGTTTAGATATTTCGGTGGGTTTCAGACTGTTCTTTATCTCATTTAGGCTCGCTCTTTGTTGGTTTGCGCAGGTTCATTGATTGTTTCGTTTATGCAAGCTTGTAATTCGGTTTGGCTCGATAGGCAGATAACTCTGTGCGTGGTAAGCTGTTGTCCGGTTTAAATAGGTTTGCTGACTTGATAGACGTTGCGGTCGTAGATTAAGGTAAATTCAACTTAGGCTGGCTCGTAGTTTGGTGCAGGTTTAGGTATCATGTTCGATATCGGCTGTCTCTTCGATGTCGGGTTAGTAAAATACCGAACTTCTACTGTACATACAATGGTTGTTTATGCTAAAAAAAACAGTCAGTTCCAGACGCTGTGGCAATAGTCAGCCCAAACCGCTCAGTGGGAAGAGTCAACTGTAGTCGCTTTGAGAACAGTCAGCTGAAGTCGCTTTGAGAACAATCAGTCGAAACCGCTGTAACAACACTCAACCCAAGTTACTGTGAGAACAGTCAGTCAAATCCTCTGTGAGAACAGTCAGCTATTAAAACAGTCATTAGAAACCGCTGGGAGAACAGTAAGCTGAAACCGCTATGAAAACTGTCAGACGATACCACTGTGAGAACAGTCAGTCGAAACCGATGTCAGAACACAACTTAAGTTGCTGTGAGAGCACTCAACCCAAGTTGCTGTGAGAACAGTCATCCCAAGCCTTGCTATGAGAACAATGGGAACAGTCTCCCAATGCCACTATAAGAACCGTCAGATGCAACCGTTATGAGAATATTCAACCGAATTTGCTATTAGAACAGTAAGTCGAAACCGTTGTGAGAACAGTCAACTTAATTCACAGTCAGTCGAAGCCCCTGCTAGAACAGTCGAGCGAAACCGATGTGAGAACACACAACCGAAGTTGCTGTGAGAACAGTCAGTCAAAACTTCTGTGAGAACAGTCAGCCAAAGCCGCATTGAGAACAGTCAGTCGAAACCGATGTCAGAACACAACTTAAGGTGCTGTGAGAGCACTTAACCCAAGTTGCTGTGAGAACAGTCATCCCAAGCCTTGCTATGAGAACAATGGGAACAGTCTCCCAAGGCCACTATAAGAACCGTCAGATGAAACCGCTGTGAGAATATTCAACCGAATTTTCTGTTAGAACAGTAAGTCGAAACAGTTGTGAGAACAGTCAACCTAATTCACTATGAGAACAGTCAGTCGAAGCCCCTGCTAGAACAGTCGAGCGAAACCGATGTGAGAACACACAACCGAAGTTGCTGTGAGAACAGTCAGTCAAAACTTCTGTGAGAACAGTCAGTCAAAGCCGCATTGAGAACAGTCAATCGAAGTCACTATTAAAACAGTCATTAGAAGCCGCTGTGAGAACACTCAACTGAAGTTGCTGTGAGAACAGTCAGCCGAAGGCTCACCCAACAACAATCAGTCGAACCGAACCGTAAAAACAGTCGAGTCAAAATAACTGTGGAAAGTCCTGGTCTTGATTGGCGTTTTTCGGCTTCGACTACGACGTTTTTGTAACAAATTGCAAAACATCGCAACTTTTTATTTTATCTAGAACTAAAATGACGTATTCAAAGTCAAAATACGTCAACCACGATAAGGTCCAGTTAATTGTCTGATACTTTACAGTGGGACCGCTGTGTTTTGCGACACTTATTCATGTTATATGAGAAACTAAACAGGAATTATTTACAAGGACAATTTAAACGAAATGTAATCGAGCGTATTAAAAATTTGCGTATGTGGTCGCTATAGTTCCTTGCATAGTAATATTTGCCACAGCCACCAAGTCAGATATTCAAATGTAGAGTGTATGTAAAATTTATTGTTTGTCGGGCGTTGTACATTTGTAATTTTGCATTGTTTGTGTTTGTTTCTTATCGAGATTATATTTATGTAGCGGTGGTTACAAATTATCGCCCGCTAAAATCAAGCTTGCACAATATTTTTGATGAGAATAATCCTTAATATATTAATCTCTTACAAACTCTAATGCTTTTATATGAAAGCTTCCTTATTATTATATTATTATTATAAATGCCAAGAAATGATAAAAATATAAAATTCATTTAACATAATACTTTTGCTTCTTTGCATTCTGTATGCTGTAAATGTTTGAACATAATAATAACAAAAATTATCTTTAAAAGACCTTTTCAGTACGTGCATCTATTACAATTTTATGTTATACGAAATAAGAAAAAAATTATGGTCAACGCAATTAGTTAATTTAAGGGCCTTTTCCTTATATTTGTATCTCTGTGTGTGTGTGTGTGTGTGCAGCATCTACAACTTGTTTTTATATGAGATTTTCCCAAAAATGTTGTTATTTTGCTTGTTTTTCACTCACACACATTTTACCATATCTCACGCTGCCTCTCCTCATCATTCGAAGTGAAGGTTCATATTACATAACAACATGGGTAATTAAAAATCTAGATAAGAAAATTTCTCAATGTTTTTGTTTCTCTATCCTTGTGAAAGCAAAAATAAAAAAAAAACAAGAACATTCTAAGATTAACATTTAAGACATTCATAAGAGAATTTCGTTTTATATGTGCATTTAAATGTATGGAAAATAAAAAGACATTTCTAGTCCTATTTTGGCTGGCATTTTATCTTAAATTAGTTGTTATCTTATTTTTATATCTTCTATATGCATGACAGTGCATAAGATAATGTGACAGTATGAAAATATTTATAACCTAAATGTCGGTTTGTTGCTTTCCTGGTATAGCCACAAAAAATATGCCATTATTTGTTAGTGTATGTACATATGTACGCAAGTATGTGTGGCCAATAAATATAAATATGGCTAAAGGGATGTGGGTGAGTGTATTTGAAAATGCTTTTACATTCATTAGGATTTGTAGTAATACCGAATTTATTTCTTATAAATCGCCAAAGGCTATTTAATAAAGAAAATAATTTTGTATTAATTTAGTTGTAACAACCTAAGAAACATTCTCAGTTTTATTATCAACTTTTTAATATATGTAGTCTTATAAATGAATAACATACTTTTATAAATATTAAATAATAGAAATCATACAAGTATCCCCAGCACCTAAGGGATATAAGAACAACAAATAAAAAATCTACCTGTATCTTTCAAACATTTTATGCTACTTTTTATATCTACAAATATTTGCATAATAATAATTTTATTAAAAGCAAAAGAAAGTTTTATACGAGTATGTACTCGCATGTATGCTGTTATTGACATTTGGCCAAAAAGTATCTTAGCTGTTTTTCTTTGTTCCTCGAATATGTTGCGGTTAAATTTTTGTGTCATAATTTTGTTTAACCTAAAAGTCTCCCCAGGGCTTAAAAGTGTTAATTTGACACATAAAAATAAGTTTCATCTTTGAAAACAATTTCGTCATTTTATAATTTTTCTCTCTCCCTATTTCGCTCTATCTCTCTCTGGCATTTTTGATGACATTTAATTTTTATTAAAAAAAAAACTCAAGGAGTTTCATATCAAAGTTTTCGATTTTTTTTTTGTGAAATTTGTGGCAAGTTAGCCAAGACCAGTGACTGTTGGGTTTTGTTAAATTTGCCTAAAATAAGGACTTTCTTTAAATTAATTTTTCAAAAGATCCAAAATTATTTCGGAATTTTGATCACTGACAGGCCAGATTATTTTTTTTTTTGGATAAATGTAATTTTTAAAATAGTTTTTGAACTTTCAAAAAATTAAAAATTAATTTGAAAATATACTAAATTCTTTTATCTAATTTTTCGACCTTTTTTTTGTATTTTAATTAAACTATTTTTTTGAGCTTTAGGTCTGTTTTATATTTGTATTTTATTATTTCAATATTTCGTTAACCTTCGGTTAACTTCTTCAGGATATTTTTGTTTGGTCGTTATGAAATCTTAATTTTTTGTTTTTTCTTTTCTTCTTTCAATTACAAATTATTTTTAAATTGTAAAAATTTTTAAATTGTAAAAATAATTTGTAATTGAAAGAAGAAAAGAAAAAACAAAAAATTAAGATTTCATAACGACCAAACAAAAATATCCTGAAGAAGTTAACCGAAGGTTAACGAAATATTGAAATAAAAAAATACAAATATAAAACAGACCTAAAGCTCAAAAAAATAGTTTAATTAAAATTTGAAAATAAACTTTATTTTACTTTTCACCTCTCTTCTACTTTTTCTTTTGGTTTTCTGCTTATTTCTTTTGTTGTAAATTCTTGCTTTTCCAACTTTTTCAGGTCTTGTTTTGCCACCCGTTTCGGTAATAGTTTGTCCTTTTTCTGTCTAGTCCTAGGGTCTAAAATGTTTGTAATTATTTATTTATGTACTATTTATGTACTATTTATGTAAAAACAAAGTTTGTATATCCTTTAGAAATAATATATTATTTTTTTTTGATAATAACGACATCAAATTACTTCAAAAGTTTTTCGCCCTTAACTTTATTACTTATTTTATAAATTAAATTAACTCAACACATATAGAGATATAAAATGTTGACCATACTTTATTTTATTGAACACATTACTATAATTACAATTTTTGTTGGGTTGACTACTTAATACACCGCACTCACTACCACCCACTTGCGTCAATTCAATCAATCAGCCATGCAACCATGCAACCATAATAAATTCCACACAATTCCGTTTGTGATAAAAATGTGCAAATATGTTTTATTTTATCTGGAAATCGAATGCTTTGGCTAGTAAATATAAATAAATTGAGAAAAGTTTAGGATGGTGCTATTGAATGTTTATTGGGTTATGTGTATATGATGAGTGTGTTTAGTGATGCGTTCGTAATGTCATCAAAAGAAATCAACAAAAATTATAAAGGCATTGCATCTATTTCCGGTTTTTTGCACATGTAGTCACTCATAGACCGGAATTCTTTGTGAAAATTTCCCAGCAAACGTTAGCCGAAGCGTAGTGGATTAGATGACTCAATTATATGCTACAAAGTCCGTTGAAAGTAAAATTATATTAAAAATATTTTTTAAAGCTTTAATTCATTTGAGGAATTTTTTTTTTTAATGTGCAATCAGTTCGTTGTATAAATCAGTCTGACTGATTAGAGTATGATAGCAAAACTATGAAAATTGAATGTCACGATTCTATTTGCAAGCAGCCACGTAAGCAAACCAAAGCATACTCGTGCTTCAACATAGACTTAGTTCAAAACTCTTTTCGGGAGTTAATAATACAGAAAGTAGTCGTTTTATCACATTTAATCATGTGTAAAAATTTCGTATAAAAAGCCTTTGCACGCATTTCTTGCGAAAAGAAAATATATTTTTTATTCTCATGGAAATCCTGTGAAAGCCTCTGTTGCAATTTGAATACAATTCATTGTTTACTGGGTTACATAATTATATTTATGTGTGTATAGACAATTCACTTTGATTTAATAAAAATACTATTCAATTCATTTCAATAGTGTGTTGTTGCTGCTGCTGCTGCTGCTGCCGCTGGCTGTGGCACAAAAATTATTGAATTGATTGGTTGGTCGGTCTACTGTTCAGTCGGCTGGTCGGCCAAGTAAATTGTCTGCTTGGCCAGTCGATAATTTTTAATTTTTTTACTTTTTGGTCTGTTTGGGAATTTATGTTTATTATACATGTCAACATTTATTTAAATTTATTGCAGTAAATAAAACTTATACTCGTACTTGTGGTTCTACATATGTACATATAAAAATTGTTAAGAATAAAAGTAAAGTTTTAACTTAAATTATTGTCATTGGTAAGGAGCTGAGAACAAAATCTAAATAGAGAATTTATGTTTGAAACAGAACAATGGGTTCCTTGTATTATCTCTCTGTGTGCTTTCATTAATGAAGGTGAACAATTCTTCAAATAGTGTTGACAGTAGTTATAAGTAAAGAATATAAAACTTTGTCTTCTATGCTTTTTTCTAAATATGTTTTCTTTTACTTTTGTTTTGTATGTAAAATGATAAATGCTTGTGCATGGACTTGAAGAATACAAATTTATGAATGGTTTTTACATAATAGTTTGTAGTTTATGAGAGGCTTTTAATTGTTTGACATATGACTAATTAAAGGAAGTACTGTTTTGTTCTTAATACAAAAACAGCATAAAAAGGGTGAATGAAAAAACCATTTCAAAATATATAATGGGAAAGGAGCATTATGTTAATAAGATTTCATAATTGTTCTCGCTACAGGTCTTATGATTTTTAAAATGAGCACTGAAGGCTCACATTTTTATTTGGAAGAAAAGCCAGAGTTGTGTTTATTCTTTCTTATATTTATTAGCAATACCAGGCTTTATATAGGCATGTTTTGTAACGCTAAATAAGGATTAAAGAAAACCAAATATCATGCCATCGTCCGCTATGCAAATAACCTTCTGACATTTGAAGTTCTCAAAAAATTTTCGTGGAGTTTTCTCCTATATAAGACCCCAAATTCAGCTGTAGCTATTGGCTGAAGTGGTTGAAGTTGACTTCAAGGCAAATGGCGATTATTGAAAGCCCTAGTTCTCAGTTCCTAGCCAGACTCAGTGTTTCTTTGCTAATGTATATCACAGCACCCTCCTCCGTCGCTATTCGTATCAATAAATCGTGATCCAAGTAAAATAAGTAATAAAATGTCTACATAGCGAGTAGTACGCCTGCTTAACACCAGGGGCGCTGCAACGATGTTATTAAAATTAATAAATCACACAATATATAGCAAAGTTTTAAAATGAATTGAGCTTAATAATTTAAAACTTCACCATCTGTCCTGTCTTCACCATCCCTTTCCTACGGAAGATAACACTTATACATGCAAAAATTTGCATGTATATGTTTTTGGTTGCAGGCATATTAATTTCCACAGTGTAACTTTTTTAGGCGAAAATGAACCCTATTGTTTTCGCTACGATGTCCGTCCGTCCGTCTGTCTGTCACAGGCTGTTTTCTGAATTTTGCACAGAGTATGTAAAACTACAACAACAAATATAGGATGTTTTTTTAGAGGTATAGAACTTCGAATTGAAATAAAACACAAGAAAATCGTTTTAATGTCCATCAATTTGGCTTTATTGGAAGGATAATTTTATGCCATTAACGTTTAAATATGATTTCGGGCATGTGGCCGCCGCGGCTGGCTCGAATAAAGCCAATTCTACAGGTCCAATTTTCAACCACTTTTTCGAGCATATGGGGCCGTATGTTGGCAATAACGCCACGAATGTTGGCTTCCAAGTCCCCTAACGTTTCTGGTTTGTTGGCGTAGACGAGCGACTTCACATATCCCCAAAGAAAATAATCCAACGGTGTCAAATCACACGATCTTGGTGGCCAATTGACCGGTTAACCGAATTAATTGCTCTGATGGACGATTATGTCGACCATAAAATGGACGGAGCTTGCGGTAAACTTCGCGAACTGAACCATTATTTTCGAAATAAATTTGCACGATTTGCAAGCGTTGTTCTTTTGTCAACTTGTTCATGATGAAATGGCAAACCAAACTAAATATTAATCACTTGACAGCTGACAAAATGGCCGCCAGTTAAAACAGTGATGCCAACTTAAAGTTCTATACCTCAATAAAAAACACCCATTATATGACAGTTAAAAATTAAAGGGTGTTCTAAAGCGAGCAACGCAAAATATTGCAATCTTAATGTAATCTTCATACAATGAGATATAGACTCTTGAAATTTGCAAAGTTATTGTATTTTTATGCAGACTACACCAAATATCACTGAAATTTAAAAAACAATCAAAATTAAAGGGTATTCTATCAGTTAAGTAATCTTGACATATTGCTGAATCTTGGAAAACGTAAGAGGCAAACTGGTGTAATTTTTGAAAACGTTAAAACTTAAAAATCCCAAAATTAAAAAAATTTCTAACGAAAAATCGCCAAAACTAAAATAAATCATCAAATACCGAAAAATCGCCAAGACCGAAAAAAATTCCAAAACTAAAAAAATTAAAAAAACCGATAAAATCCCAGAAACGAAAAAAACACCAACACTAAAAAAAGTACTAAAACCAAAAACAATCGCCAAACTCTTGAAATTTTCAAAAACGGTTGAGCTGAAAAATCCCAAAACTTTAAAAAGGTCCTAAACAAAAAATCGCCAAAATGAAAACGCGCTTAAATGAAAAATATCACCAAAAATAAAATAACGCACTAAAATTAAAAAAAAAAAATTAAAAAGATCGTCCGAAAACTGGGAAAATTGCCAAAATTTGAAAAATTACCAAAACAAAAAAAATCGCTACAACTTAGAATACGAATTGTAAAAAAAGTCTCCGAAACTCTTAAAACTAAAAAAAACGTCAATACCAAAAGAAATCTCCAAAAACCCAAAATATCGCCAAAAAGAAACTCTTCATGTGCGAGTCAAAGTCGCACTTAAGTGAATTTATTTTTTAAAGACCAACCTAAGGCCGTCGTAATACACTATCCTACACAATCGCACGATTTATTAAAAATATTACCCTGGTATGATAAAATCTATGAAAATTTTCAAAAGACAATAACAATTTATTACATCAGGGTTGTATTTTTTAGTAAGCCGTGCGATTGTGTAGGATAGTGAGTCCATAACCCTTAATCAGGTAATAAATATGCCAAAAAATCTATTCATATAAAAAAATGCATAAATCTTTTCTTTTTTCAAATTAAAAAAATTCATGCCAATTAGAATAGAAGAGCTATTCTATTTATCTGGGTTTCATAAAATTTTTATGATTTTTTTTTCAGTTAACTAACCACAAGCAACAGCTTGTTGTTTAGCAATTCATGCTAAACAGGGTCATTTTGATTTAGTTTCTGAGAATAATAGCTATGAATTAAATTTTATTTAAAGCAATATTCTTCATATGAAAAGCACTTCATTTTGCCAAGTACTGCGTTGACAAGTACTCATATGCGCACAAGCCTGAGTTCAGTTAACAAACAACTATTTATTTTTTCTAAATCTATCAATTTCAATTTACAGCAATCATGTTGTCAATGCGGGCTTTTTAACATTTTATTTTTGCTCTGAAGCATTTTGTATTTTACAAAAAGATTCCTATGGATAATAATTACTGAGTGACCACTTTTGTAAAGTTGCAAAGGCAAAAGCGGGCAGCAGGGAAGCACTGAGTGCGTATAATTTTAAAACCGATGAATGAGAGACTGCTGAGCAAAATACTTGGTCGCTTTATAATGATTGTTTGATTTTAATATAAATTTTAACAAATCTCCCTTCCCTTTGAATTTCAGAATTTTTTTTTTCAATATTTTTTTATAATTTTTTTTCTTTTGCCCATGGGGACAAAATATTTAATTGTAAGTGAAACCTCTATTATCTTCTAGTTCAATAAAATGAAAAGAGTGCTGTGAGAGCAATGTTAGTGTTTTTGTAAAAGTATGTGTGTGTGTGTGTATATGTGTCTGTTTGTGTGCGGGGGAATGCATTGCATTTTGTTAAAGGTTAATAAACGTTGATATTTATTTATTTATTTTTCACTCCTCTGCTTATTGTCCATGTTTCATTGTTGTTGTAGTTTTTGCTGTGGCGGGGTGTTGTTGTTTTGTTGCACTTTGGCTGCTGGTTGCAGTTGTTGTTTATGACCAAACGCCGCTATGTAACGCTTCGTTGGTGTTGATAACTTTGTAAATGAGAAATATCAACATTCGAAAAACCCAAAAAAATAATAGTAATAAAAAATTATTGTTTTAGAAAGAATGAAACAACATGCATGCTTTGAGCACCAAAAAGAAAATAAGTTGTCAAAATACCATTAGACAGTTAAATGTTCATTTATTTGTATTTTTTTGTTTAATTAAATTTGCATTTTTTTAAGGGTAGAAATATTGTCTGATATTAAAAAGATATTAATTGAATTAAGAAAATAATAAAAATAATTATGTGCAACAAAGAAAGTTATCGATTTTGAAAGCCCAGCAAAGAATTAAAGAACTGTCCTGCGTATTTCTAAGTTGAAGAATCTTCGAAAAAAATTCCAACAAAATTTGTCAAGTTATTGAGATTTTATTTTCTTTTCCTTACAATCACTCGCTGATATGTTATGTATGATTAGGTCTGTACACTTTTTTATATATTCAAGGAGAAATCTAAAATTGTTCCAAAATACCAATATAAAAAAACTCTTATAATTATTATTCTACTTATTAAGTAAAATATTTTTTAATAAAAATACATTGAAATTGATTATTGAGGGGTTTAGCTGGATCCTATGCGCATTTCACTGTTGCTAATGCAGATCATCAGGGAACCTTTACCCAAAAATTTCTTAGAACAACTAGAGTTAATATGTTAAACTTTCATTTAAGCAAATGAGAAGCTCAACAAATAACAAAGTTGAAACATGAACTCAATAATCAACATGTTTTTTATTTTCTTACTTTATCATTACTATATTGGCTGACTTTTTTTCAGCTTCAAATTGTAGTTGTAAGAGTATGTAAAGAAAATAAATGTAAATAACAACAACAGCTATTCAATCTAGGATCCAGCTAAACCCCTCAATAATCAATTTCAATGTATTTTTATTAAAAAATATTTTACTTAATAAGTAGAATAATAATTTGGGATTACTAGTGCGTTAACAAATTTTAAACTTAAATTGTAACAATTCCCACAAAAAACACTAACTCTTATAATATTTTTCCGCTGATTTCTTTAAATTTTTAAATAAAGCCAGAGTAATTTATTTGTTTGGCTTTTGCAAGTTTACAAAAAACAAAAACTTAAAACAAATTTATTTTAGCTTTTATTTCAAATACTTTTGGTGCTGGACCGGCAGTCTGTCGTCCATCTAACCCTTTTTTTATTTCATACTTTTAACTATTGACCACTCACTAATAAACTGAGGAGGCAGAAGATATAGAACTGTTCGAAACTAAAAAAAAAATAAAACAGAAAACTGATAATTTATGAGCTCAATTTCATATTTTTCGGGCAGTCTTTTGCTACAACTGCACGCTGACTGCTGCTGTCTGGTATTGGCATTAAGTTTTTAAAGGTTTTTACACTCTGTTTTGTTTTCTGTTAGACTTTTTGTTGTTTCAATGAATATAAATGTATAGATTTTTTAAATTTTTTTTTGGCATATGGTTAACGATAAAAACTTAAATTTTTTTGGCTTTAAGTTTTGTGCCGGCATTTGGCTTTTTGATTTGTGGTTTATTGCTCATTTTTTTAGTATTTGCAATTGTGTATATCAAATATTTTATTTTATAATTATATGCTATTTTCGATGGTAGTCAGTATTTAATTCATTCTTCATCTTTTATATTGTAGCATTCATTTCTTCCATAACTGTTATAGAAAAATATGTGTTAAACTTAATTGTAAAGGATATCAAAAACAAAAATAATGAGTTTGCTTTATACTTAGTTTACCAATTGTAGCAAGAGAGCGATTCACTGTTGAAGTCTTGCTTTTCTTTCTGCTTAATATTTTATGACATTTGCTATAGTGAACCGATAGTTGCAGCACTTGTTTCGAAGTTCAGAAAATTACCGATGATCGTAACGAACTTTACTTTTCTATGATAAAGCGTTTAAGTGCTTTAAATATGTGTATAGATTGTCACAACATCACATTATACACGAAGAGCTAAAACTGCTTCTTGGACCATTCCTTGTAGCATTGACAATAAACTGACTTTCCTTAAAAAAAGAGTCACGAAATAGCACCCCTCACGGTCGTCATAAGAAATTTTACTACTCGCTTTGTGAGACTAGAACAGTATTATTTTTAAGAAATTAATTCCTAAAATATATATTTTAATAATAAACACTTTAAAAAAAATCCGCTTGTATATGCGCATTTATGAAAAGCCTCTCTTATATTTTAGTTAAAAGAATTATATTGATACTAAAAACTAAGAATTGTATAGTATAGTATCAATATACTATAAGATTTTGCACATGCTATGGTGCAAGACTATTTGCACAATATTGTGAATTGGGCTATTGTAATTGCGTCTATTTACAATAGTTGGTGCAAAAAATGTACAAGATACATACAAATACTATCAGAGAGTCTCTGTCTCTCTTTCTCTTGTGAATTGGACAATAAAAATTATTTACAGTCGCTCACACTTATACGTCTAAAATCCTAGAATACGTAAAATGGTTTTAAGTTCACAATCGTTTACATAAGTCGATTATTATTTTATATTTATTTGAAAACACCCTTCACATATTCTTGTACCTGAACCATATAGGCTTACCGCCAATTTCGTATTTTTGTATTGCACGTTTACCGCCAATTTTGTATTTTTTTATTGCACGTTTACCGCCAATTTTGTATTGTTTTATTGCACGTTTACCGCCAATTTTGTATTTTTTTTATATTTAGATTCGAAAATTAATGAAACTTTTTTTTTTTTTCTCAAGTTGTAATTAATTAACATTATTGCGACAAGAGGCTTACTTACTTCTTTGTGAACCACTTTAAAAAAAAAATTTAAAATTTATGTTGGGTTCTCTTAAAGAAATAATCATTAAAATTAACCTTGAACTTTTTAAATGCATTGTATAAGAAAAAAGAAACACAAACTTGTTTTACTTGATCTGGTGCACTTTATGTCTAAAAAAATAAAAATAAAAAAATACATTTTTATATTGTTATAAAACAATCAGCGCCTAGATCTTATGACCAAACAAAAAAAAAATTTTTTCTTTAGAAGTAGAAACCGAACATAAGTGTGAACCAGGAATAAATATTTCATGTTTATTGTTTTAGCCAAGAAATATGTATGTACGTACAAGCAAAACCTCACCTTAAATTTGTTTTCTCAAATTTAGAAAACAAATAAGTTTTAAACCATTAAAATCAAAACCCATATGAAAGAGAATTATTCAAGCTTTAAGTAAGCTAGAGAAATAAACCAACTTCACCAGCAGTGATAGATGTGCAATAAATAAGCCAAGTAATGTTAATACTCGTAGACAACAATTGTGACTTTGACTTTAGCTGTATGACAGCACGATTTCTATGACTTTCGGAGGTTTTTCTCTACAACAGTTCCGTCCGTCACTCATTGGGTTTGACATGCATTGTGCGTTTTTTTTTGTGCTGTTTCCTTATTATGTTCATGATAATTTTGCTGTCTATACTCGTACACACATAATAAAGCTTTTGGTGGGCCTTTCTTGAGATTTTATAATATTATAATTACAATAATAGTTTACGCCATCATCTAGTGCGTTTGACTTTAATATCCATGTGATACAAGATCATATGAATTTTTAAAGCAAACAATAAGTACAAACATATTTGTGTTGACAGTCCATCTACCCGACCAAACATCAAGAAAAACAATTTGTTTTTTATGCCTTAACTAAACCAGAACAAATTACTATGCACCGAGAAAAGGCGATGTGGGTCTTTCGTTTTTTTTTTCTTTCTCTAGTTATTTTTCTTATTTAGCGTTACAGAACATTAACATGTAGTCATTCGTAGATTTTTTAAATAAATAAAATTAAAATGTCTGTAAATGATGAAATAATGTTGTGTGAAGCTATAGAACTCAGCTTATATGGAGCTGGATGTCTTTTGAGTTCAAAAAACAAAGTAAATTGTTAATTTTACAACAAATTCTGGTTGTAAAACAAACAAGAAAAAAAACAATCTTTTTAAAATAAAAGAGATGTATTTATTTTTTAATACAAACATCTGTCCGATTTCAGTAAAATGAAGAATGAAAATTGCCTGATTAATTAAAAAATTACTAGATAAAAAATATGTAATGTCTGTGTTAAATACTAAATTGTGTAAAATTTTGTAAGAGTCCGTTGGGGAAAATTACTCAAACAACAATATATGGAATTGTTGATTTTTTTATTACTGACGTATTTATGCATATAATAATGGGCAAAGTTTTAAAGGAATCGGTTGCGTGGAAGTGGACTTGGAAAACAATATTAGTTCCAGTTTTGATGAAGATACTTTTATTGCAGCATTTTTCACGTTATTCTTGAAACTTGCATTATTTGTGTTCACACAAAGAAATTTTTGTGTATAGCTTTAAGGTTAAAATAAAGTATGAGAAAACAAAACGAATTTCAGGTACATGCATATCCGTATCCCTCTTTACCCTCTCACCAATATAGCAAAGCGGCCTTGACACTATCAAAATACTCATCAATCATTACAGTAGGATTTGTGCAAGTTGCTTTATATGTGTTATATGTCAGGATGATTGCTGAAAAATTAAAATATTGTAATTTATTCATGATTGATATTAAATTTTGATGTGGTTTTTATGAGAAATTTAATTCTCACATAATCGTTTTTTTTTCTTTGATTATGTTCATTTTGTTTGTTTCCAACACACTGACATAATTAAATTTTTTGTAATTATTTGTTTAAGCGTTTTTTTAGTTTTAGCGTTCTTTTTCCATTTTGCCAATTTTTTCGGCTTTTGGCGATTATTTTGTTTGAGCGATTTTTTTAGCTTCTGCACTTTTTTAATTTTGCCGTTTTTTCGGTTTTTGGTGATTTTTTTTTGTTTTTGGCGATTTGTTTAATTTTGGCGCTTTTTTTCGTTTTGACCATTTTATTTTAGTTTTTGCGATTTATTTTAGTTTTAGCGACTATTTTGAGTTTTTATAATTTTGGGGTGTTAAATCGCCAAATTTAATTTAGTTTCAGCGATTATTTTAAGTTTTGGTGCTTATAATCGTTTGTCGATTTTCGATTGTTTGCGTATTTTTTGTTGCTTTTTCATCTTGGCGTTTTTTTGGGGACCTCCTTACTTATGGTGATTTGCTGGCATATCAAAAATTTATCTAATTTTTGGTGATATTTTTCATTTAAGCGCTTTTATTATTTTCCCGATTTTTCTGTTAATTTTTTGTTTTGTTTCGTTCTTTGAAGTGAGTACATCAAAAACCAAACGAAAACAATGAGAAGGATTGCTACTTGGAGGATTTACCCATATGAGGGATTGTACACAGGGAAAATTATAACAGATTTTCTTTTAACAAGCAATTTTTTTAAATTGAGTTTGTTATTGCCTTTATTTGTTTCAATTAATATATAGTACATTAATTCTGTTAAACTTTTACGAATTTTGGTATGTGTTTTACGAATTCTGTGCTAGGTCCTATTGCATGCAGTAAACGTATTATAGGATTTTTGCAATTTAGAAATGGAATACAAAATATTTTTTTCTGTGTATTTATACGTTGTAGTGTATGCAAAAATTATTTTACAGTGACAAGGAATCTAATATTATTCTTCTTTTTTTTCAGATATCCTCCAACGATCGGTGAGTGTATAAAAATAATGTAAAAATATTTTGAAAAAATATCTTTTAACTCGCTTTTGCACCAAGCAATAGATATATGTGAACGTCTTAAAGAAAATACATCCCATATTTTAACCATAAAATTTCCAGTCATGATTTGATTACTTCAACAATCTTTTATTTATTTAACAATTAGTGTACATGTCATAATTATTGGCTACATTTATATTTAGTTTGGCTCTTTTGGTTGCTTTTGTGGTCTGACCCCTTGAATGTTTGTTAAATTATTTAACATCAAGAAAAAAAAGCAAGTACAAAACCAAGACAATTGTAGCAAACAAAAATGGAAAATTGATTTATCTTGTTCAAAAATCTGACAGAAATCAAGCCGTTACATAAATATTTATTTGTTTCCTACATGGGCGCAAATATTGTAAATCAATATTTGATTATTCGTGTCTCTGTCGAACTTAATTGGTGTCACGAAGTGTATATTAAACATTATAATTTTTTTACTTGTTGTTGTCTATTTGTTTAATGTTTTTGTTCTTAATGTTAATTTGAATATAAGTTTTTTTTTGTACATGTATTTTATTTAATTCAATACTTACAGCTAGTGGGGGATAGTTGTGTTTTCTTTCAATTTGTTCTTGAATAAATAAACACTTTTTTTATTGAAAAATTATTATTGCTTTAGTACTCGGTATTAGATTTTTTTTATATTAAATTGCTTGAGTAAAGAAATCGTTTATTTGTGTTTACGGAAGTGCGAGCAAAGGGGCACAAACTAATTGAGTATTTGTAAGTTATTTATATATGATAGAAAAGTTTCTGGTCTATTAACAAACAAAGTCTTTTTGGTATAATGAACACTTAATGAAAACATATTTTAACAACTTTTTAAATAAAATTTTATTGTTAAAGTTATAAAAAATTTAATATGGCTGGCAATATAAATCTGTATTTAATGCTGAAGTAGTTCAATATCTCGTTAATTTTATTTGTGTTAATTTTATAGTGTCTTGTTTAGGACATTAGCGTAATCCAGGTTGTTTAGCTTAGTTAATGAAGTCCACAGTATACCATTTGGAGCTTCTGCGTTGCATTACTTCTTACAATACCAAGAGAAATTCTGAAGTTAATGTAGTAGCAACTTGTTTTCCACATTATGTTACATGTTCGCTATCAAGTTCGTTTTTATGTTTGAGACTCCTTAAGCTAATTTCTGTTCGCACTCATTTATGTTTCGTTTGGTTTAATTTAGGCTTAAGTTTGTTTTTAAATCGGAACCAATTTGTACCTGATAGTTTTTAAGGAACAAATAGAATTATTAAAATTTTGACAAATATTGTCAGAACGGAACAACATTCTGACAAGCACTTGGAACAACATGCTGCTTTCCGGAACCTCTACAACTTCATCATTATCGTTCTTGTATTTATTTGGTAATCTGTGTGTTTTGCCACTTGATGCAACTTTCAGCCTTATATACATATATTTCAGTGCAAATAGAATACGTGAATTATTACAATACGCGGGAATTATTATAATTCTCATATTACAATTTCTCAAATGGTTTTTTGTAATGAAAGCTCAAATTTAGCGTCTCTGATTTACCAAAGGTGTGCTATCTTCATCTGTTCTTTAAGACCACATCAATAACTCCTAATTTCGGCCATATAAATGAACAAGCCTGGGTTTTTGAATCGTATATCGTTCCATTGTTATTACTGGATTGGTTATTATAGCTTGATTCATGACAGTAATGGCAGGCTATTCAAAATGAAATGTCTAATTGAATATCGTTTATTATATTGTTCATATGTGTGTATCTATATAAAAAGATCAAATAGATTTGATATACAGAAAAAAATCAAGCCACTTTACTTTTAGGCACCAACTTGTGTTTCATAATTTTTGAACTTTCTGCCCCAAATCTCATGTAATTGATTGCGTACAAATTCACAGACACAGCAAGAAATTCCTCTTTCTCAAAGCAACCAAAACAAAAAACATGTCAAAAAGTCAAACTAATCACAATGTCTAAACAACAAAATGTGTGCTGTCATATTAAATTAAAAATTCATTAAATAAATACACTTAATATTTTTCTTGTCATTATTTTTTTGCTCAAATTTAAGTGTATTTTGTTTTGGTTTTATTTTTTCGTCGTCTGATGGAGAACTACCTTTAATAATCAAAAACTTGACAAAAATAATTATTTAAATTGGCTGCTCATTTTGTGTACAATTCCTTCAAAGAAAAACTTACACACACTCACACACACGCACGCACACACAAACATACGTGTTGTCTGTATGATTAAAAAGTACACAGCTGATGTCTATTCCCATCTAGATCATCATCAACAAGCACAGCCCAACTTAAATTTGTTTTCACAAGTAGAAGTAAAACATATGTATGTACGCCTGAATTGCGGGCTCATTTTCCATGCGTGTGTCTGTCAGTATGTCCGTCTGCCCCTGCCCATCTCTATTTCTATTGCATACGATATTAAATCAAATGTTTGGAAAAATCAACAAACAGAGTCATCAAAAATAATAATCGTCATCATAATCTCAAAAATAAAAAAGCAAGAGCAACATCCACAGTAGGAATACATCAAATTTAAAATTGGTTTCTTTTTAGTGTTTCGTTTTTTTTTAATTACAACAACAATATCGAATGTGGCAGACTCATTATCATTTGCATGGAATATGTTGTAGCACGCACATGAATTTTTTTTTTCTCTTTGTACTTGTGAAACGAAGAGAAAATTTATGCATAATTTTCTGACGTCTAGTGTAGAAACCAACATGAAAGGTAGGCGTATTTAGAAAAGAAAGAACTTCTCGCTTATTTCCATGTATTTCTGGAGTATTTATAAAAAAAAAGCAAAACTTTCGACAACGATATCTCTCGAAACATTTTTCCTGCGTCAGTTTCTAAAGTCCCAAAAAAGGCAACTAGGAATCCTAAAAATAGATTAATCAAGAATAAAAATAATCATGTCCCGTCTCATGAACTTTTTTTCCTATTACAGTCTACTCTCGATAATCTCAACTTTTCCATATCCCTAAAAATATTTTTTAAGTGAAATTTGGTGGCCATCTTAGTAATGTGAAGCTATAACAATATCGTTTTGAATTTTATTTATTTATTTTTTTTATTTAAAATTTTCAATAATAAAAAAAAATAAATTTACAGTAAAATTTTGATTGAACAAAGTTAACTGCTGGCTTCTAGTCAGCGCTTGAAGTTCTTTAAAATTCAGTTAGCGGTTGCTGGAACTTTCACTCTATTTCCTTGAGTTTTAAGTTATCAAAGATTGACTGTATTTTAAAGCTCCAAATTCTCTCACTAAATTATTTATTAGAAAATAATTAAATTCTTAATTACTTATTTTAAAATCAATACAGTGTGGTTGTGTTTTAATACTTAAGTTTTGTAATTTACAATCGTAAATAATCGATTTTCCTCAAAACATTAAATTCGAAAATTAAGCTTCAGTTTTGTTTTGCCACGATATGTAAAAATAATAAATTTAGTTTAAATAAATTACTTTCTAATGTTTTCCTCCTTCTGGCTTGACTTTTCTTTATACCAATTTTTTATACTCATTATTGTCACCTTAAGAAAATCTACAAATAAGTTAAATTTTTTTATTTCCCGTTGTTGCTGCTAAGGTTTCTTTCAGTGCCTGTTTGTTTAAGTTTATGTAGACCTCTATACATATTTTTGAACAACTTGACAGACACATTTAGAGAATTTAAATAATATGCCATATAATTTGTTTGTTTGTTTTTTTTAGAAATATTTAAAGTAATAAGAAACAGAAAGAACCCCCAATAAAAATAATGAAAAAAAAAATAAAACAAAAATTTATATTCTCAAGAAGAGTCAACATGGAAAAATTATGCAGAGTTGAGTTGTATTTAATGATTATTTCATAACTGCATATAAATTAGTTAAGCATAGAGAAAAAAAAGCCATTGTATTACATTTTTCTGCTTGGAAATGATTTAAGCAGTGGAAAGTAAAAATTTAGCAGTGTTTGTTTTCCACTTGCAATATTTTTATGAGAAATAATGTTGAACAAGTTTATGAAAAGTATTGTGATTTTGATTAGCTTTAGTATCTTTAAAATAAAGTAAAAAAAAGCTGAGAAAAAATTAAGTAACATTAGTTATCCGGCATTTTCTGAGTCTAAGATATTTATCATAACTTTTATAGCTATGGTATTTATTGCGCTAGACAAGAGTTAGAACGTAATTTTCGTAAGAAAAATAATCGACACTAATACAGTTATAAATTTATTTTTGTTTTGATTTCTTTCTACTTAAAAGCAGAATACGAAAATAAACGAAACAAATTGTTTGATTTTGTTTTGTTTCGTTTTTTGAAGTGAGTGAAACTAAAACACAACGAAAACAATGAGAACGATTGCTCAATTTGTTTTTCTATTGTTTTTGCATATGAGCACAAACCAGAGAACATAGCCGATCGGCTGTAAGCCGGCTAATAGCCGCCGACGGCCACAAACAATACATTAATTTAATCGTACGCCACTAGAAAAGAAAATAATCGGAAATAAATGGTAACGTTTTGAAATATTTGCAGAGAATTTGACATCATCATATAATATAATTTTATTGCATTGTTATTTGACACATTAAGTTTGTTTTATATAGCTAAGCAGCATAGCTATAACCGGGTGTACAAAGGCACCTCTCTTCTTTTTTTTTTTTAATTTAGTGGGGTGACTTCAACAATTTCTGTGGAAAAACTATAATGTGTGTTGACTAAAAAAGGAGAATTTTATCAAATATCGGCCACACCCACAGCCCACCGGCCATGCAAACCAAATGAATATTGTCACACAAAATTTTCCCTATACAAGCAGAAGTCTTCATATTTGGTACATACTCGTACACTTAATAGAGTAAAACGAAGGCTCATAACGAGTTTCACCAAATCGGCCACATAAAGCTGTGGCCCACGTACTTCAATGTAGAATTGCAAGCATCAATTTATGAAACGAAACGAAAATTTTTTTTAAAAAAATAGTGCCGCAATAATAATAAAAAACATGTAACTGCTATTTTTGTGCTCTTCGATGTTTGGTGTAACATTTTATAGTTTACCCTACTAAATAACAATTTGTAGTCAATTTTATTTTGTTTTTTGTAGTTTTTTTTTCTACAATTTAAAATTTAAATAGACAAAGAAGAAGAGAATCCCTTAGATTTATACTATAAATTTTATAGATGCTGGGTATTGAGTGTCTGTACGAGTATGTCTCTGTAGTTTTTTTTTTCATAAACTCTTACAATCTTAGACAAATAGATATCAAATAAAGATAAATAAATTTTTTGTATGTTTCTCTGCTTCACTTTAAAGAAGATGCAGTTAATTAAAAGCATCACTAATTAAGGTCAAAACATAATTTAAAAAAATATTTCAACATCTAAACTCCATGTTAAATTTATTTATTTAGTCAAGCAATAAACCAAAAAATAAATAATAAAAAAATACAACAGAATTATAAACGTTTTTACTGATTTTCAACATAAAGATATGAATTCTAGGCAACAAATTGAAAAATATTTTTTAAATGATTTTTAATCTTGTAATAAATTTTCATATAAATATTTGTATAAGGGTTTTTACACAAAACGAAATGATATGCAAATCTTGCTGAACTTTGACTCATAGATGTTGTGTGTGAAGATTAGGAAAAGCAAGAGGCGCACACCAGGGAAATTTACTCATGGTGTTGGAATGTAAAGATATACGTTGATGTGTACCAGTATCCAAGGCTTAGTTAAAGGGGTTTATTTTGATGGGGTGTATTAGTCAGAGATTTTGATATATATATTTTCGCTCCACCATAAGTTCAAAGAAAATATATATATAAAGTTCTTTGACTAATAATTTGTATAAATATGGCAGCAAAATTTTTCTTTGTTTTACGCAGCAGCATTTGAATTTTGAATATGCCTTGATTACTGCAACAGTTGCCTCGTGTATACAGAGCATAATTTTCGTTTCGTATGGGGCCTCCCACTTAAAAACAAAAACAAGTTTCAATATTAATTATAAATTATTTGATTGTAACTGTTTAGGTAAATTTTTAGCTTCTCATCAGTATCTTTTCTTACCTTCCTGTAATAAAAAAGGTCAATTATTTATTTTTTTTTAATCATTGCTGTTGTTTCACTTCGCTAAGGAGTTAAACCAGCCTAATAATCGTTACCTTGATAAAAAAAAAGACCTTCAGTTATAAATGCCAAGAATGTAATAATTATAAGATCAATAAGTATGTAATTAAAATGAATATTATATAAGAATGTAATTCGTGGTATTACATTTTGTTTTTTGTTTTAATTTTTAAACGAGAAAAAGAGGTAAAACACAAAATACTAATTAGGAAATGTTACGAAAAATATATTTCAAATACGTAAATAAATAATAATGGCTGGCTGACACAGCAAATCGTTCCGTTAATACAGAAAGGCTCTAACTTATAACATTTTTGAAATCGAGATTTTGGCATTTTTCGATAGATTAGATGTTCTTCTATGGAAATATAAAAGAAAGTCGATTTGAAAAACACAATGAGTTAAGTCCTTTCCATATTAAGATAATGAAATGATATAATACAGTTGAAGGATATTTCACTCATTTCCCTTTATCTTTAATTTAAACAAACAATCAAAATATGTGTGAGATATCATTCAAAAATGTTATTCGTTTGAAAGACCTCTTGATTTCATCAATGAATAGAATAACAAATCGTATAAGTGGCCCCCGCGACTTCACTACGTGGCGCTCACACAATGGGCAATATCGATAATACAAGGAGAACAATTTAATTGTGTGGAAAAAAAACAAAATTTCATATGAACATTTGTAGTGAAATATTTTCTACCTTAGCTCCTTTCAAAAGCCTCTCCACTTGGGGTATAAAAATTAGAAGTAATCTTTTTTCCTTTTTTCATTAAATGACTTTAAACTATTGTATGCTGTAATTAAACCGCCTCTTCCAACCCCCATATCTATAATTTCAGTTTTCTAAAATACTTCTTCTGAGAAATTCATTTATAAAATATTTCTAAACAATATTAAGAACAAAGGCAAAACGGAAGTATCAGTTACCAAATGTAAGCCATGAAACCGCTAAATACTTTAATAAAACTTCCCTGGGTCCTTTTGAAATCTCATACAAATGCCGCCGCTCTATAAAGAAAGGAAAAATAAAAAATACAAACCACAATTGAGCAATGACAATTATTTCAAAAAAAAAAACAATAATTCAAAAATCTGAATTTATCTTCATAATTCTGTATTGTTACATAAAAGTGCACAATCTTTTGATTTAAAAAGCAAAAGAGGCGTTGCAGCAAACAGAGCAGCTAACACACATATGCACTCACTAACACATAGATTTTACAATAGAGATAGACATGCATATCTGCACACATACATGCATATACGAGCAGCGGTGAACTACATTTGGTAAATTACTTTCTCACTTTTACCTCTATAGATCAGAGATTTGGTAGGGCAATTTATTTTTTATTTTTTATCATCAGGTGGCATGACAATTAAAAATTTCTAGCGATTATTTTTCATTTTCTTTTGTAAACACTAAATGTCTTTAAAAGAAAATATACCGACAAGGTGAAGAGAGAGCAAATGCACAAACGTCAAATGGTTGAGGAGGTGATTTGAAAAATGTATAAAACAACAGATATGTAAGAGCCGAAACTAAATTGGACTCAAAATATTAAATTGTTTGAATGGAAATTCTTTCTTTACAATATACGAGTATATTTAGGAATGATACCAAATAACAAAGTCATTCACGGGCCACTGTTTTAATTCTAAAATTGATAAGGAACTAGAAAATAACTAACGAAAAAGAAACATTAATTAAAATCGATTTGGTGTGGGGATGAATGAACACAAAATACACAGTGGGAAGTTACGCAAGAAGAATCATACTAAACAACAAAGTATGAGTGTATATATCTGTTTGATGCTGACCGCTGTTATTTTTATTGTTCTCATTTTGTTAGTATGAAGATAATAATTATTTAAGATTATTTAATTTTATTTTTTTTTAGAGCCAAGAATTAATTTAAAAAAAATTAATTTAAACTCATTTTCTAAAGAAACCAAAATAAAGAAAAACGAAAAAAAAGTAACAAAAGGTCAACGCAGGAGCATTTTGGAGATACAATCAAAGTCTTTTGGAAATAAACAAAAATTAAAAAATTATACAAATCTGTTGTAAATACAATGATATGGATATTTGCTTTATATAAGAGTAAAACAAAAATTTATTGTACTCGTACGTTATTATTTGCCAAATTTTCAAACATGTTTGTGCATGTTATTAGGGCGGGGTCAAAAAGTCGGCTTCTTGACTGAGAGAGCAATGCTACACTTGTCAGATCGCGACTGCCGCCTGTCAAATTTTTAACAAACTGCGTCATTTGGTTTGTGCTTTACAGACTGGAAAATAAGTGAATTTCATTTGCTCGTTAAGCTACGATTTTCCGGACTTATCCTCGAATGACTATTATTTGTTCCCAAGTCTAAAGAAATAATTTAGCAGAAACAGATTTGACCCCAATGATAAAATCGTCTCGCAAACAAATACCTCTTTTTAATGTCCTCGAACTATTTTTGGAAGGCATAAAAAATTGGAGAAACTTTGAATAAGTCGATTGGAGTAGAAAATTGATATGAAAGCACCCTTTACTGATAGTGACTTTCACAAAAATTTTCTAGACGACTCGACTGCCTGTCATGTGGAATCAGAGGGTAAGAAAAACAATTTTTTTTAACATAATTTATATTCACCAAATTGCAATATGAATAAAGAGGGTTCATGAATTAAATTAATGTTTCGATTAATTCTAATATCTAAAAGAGTGCTTAGGTAACGTTCAATACGCGATACCTGTGCCTCGTTTCTGTAACCAATGTGAGAGCTTTTCGAATTGAAAAAATTGTTATCATGCTGTACTGTATTTGTTAATATGTTTTGTAAATTTATATAAGTTCCTGTGTAAAGTAGGACGACTAGAGATGAGCGATTTTTCGAAACCTGTTACTTTTTCACAGCGATTGAAAAATCACTATCACAACTGTGACTGAATTTATCAAGTAACAGCTTTTGGAAATATAGTTCTTTCATACAAACTGTGAATTTTCTTGTATGCTTACTTTACATTAAATAAAGCTACCATATGAATTTTTTTTATACCTTCACCGTTTTTCGAGAAAAAAATCGTAAAATCGTGTCAAATCGTCTTTTCTGGCAACTATGTATAGCTCTTACATTTTTGTATTTGCAATTTTACTGTCTCTCTACTTCTTATACGACAATTCTCAATATTTGGATGGGGTTGATTGCAATTGTTTGTTCTTGTCACTCTTCTTATTAGTATTTATCAAAATACCAATACTAATAAATACTTTTAAAACAGAAGAGCTGAAATGTGTTAAACCGTGATCACAGTCACTGTTTAATTTCACTGCTGCTCTTCTTATTAGATTTTGCCAAAATAACAGAACTGCTACAAACAAAACACTGCTAAACTGTGATCACAGTAACAGTTTAAAAGAACAGCGATTTAGAAATCACGTTCACAAGGAGCAACATTATTAAAAAATCACAGTATCGCTCAACACTAAGAACGACCAATATAATTATTTAATTTTTCTCGATGCTTGAACTTCTCAGAAGTTACAGAAACGGGGCACTGGTTATGTTAAGAAAACTTGATGGTGATTTTGATTTTGTTTTATTTTAGGAAATACTTTTTATTTACTTTCCCTGAGTTTCAAAATATTTAAAATGATTTTCTTAGCTTTCAAAAGTAACGTTGCTTGTAAGAATGACCTTAGAAAAAATTTTAAATATAAAAATTATATCTATTGTTTTAATGTCGCATCTTGAGAATATACAACAACAATTGTAACCCTTGCCCCTTTTTTCCAGCTACAACAACAACTAACAGCACAAAAATATTAGAGTAAAAAACAAATCGACTTAAATAATAGAAAAAATATTCTCCAAAAGTGTTTTCTTGCATGTTTTTTGTTGTAATACTCGTAAAATAAATAAAAAAAAATTGGTAGGCACATTGACATAATGGCCCAGACGTGTTACTTTATTACACTAGACCTTTTCCAGCTCCAGCCATCTCTTAACAAAGACAATTTCGTTTTTTTTTCTTCTTCTTTTCTCTTCTCTTCTCTTTTCTTTCTTTATTTGTTTACTTTGTTGCCTTGCATTTAGCATAACAGGACAGGAACTTAATTTATGCAAGACAATTTTTATATAAATATATGTAGCAGGGCCACCCCTTTTTTTTTTTTGGTGGGCTCTCCTGCTTACTTGTTACCGTTTTTTATTTTGCACTAGGAATATTTCTGTTTGCTGGAATTTTCTTTCCTTATTTGTACTTAATAACGAAGAAGAAATGTAACGTAAATTGAAATGGGTATGAAACTTTTTCACTTTCATAAATCGTTGAAAAACATAAATTTCCATAATGTACATATTCATATAAACTACTTTGTGTTCAGCTGAGTTCTGTTCACATTATTTGCGAAATAGAGCATCTTTTTTTAAAGAACGGTGTGAGTTTTATTGAAATACTGCAAAAAATTAATTCTGACGTTTATGATGTATGTATTAATTTGTCCCAAACGCTTATTTCGCTGTACAGCAATATATCCGGACATTAAAAATTAAAAAAATTTTTTGTAAAGTTTCTCAATCTGCATTGAAATAGATTTAAGATGCAATCAAACTTGCCATGACCATAAACATAGAAAACAGCCGTTCGAACCAAACTAATGGGCAACACTGTAGTTGATTATAGGTCGCTCGCCATAACGCCATAGCAGTTACCACAGAATCCTATTGAATTTTGGTTTGGTTATGGCTATGGCATTATGGCTATGGCACGTCTAATTGCACCCTTAAGCCCTCTATACTGTTTGCAAGAAGAATTTTTTATGAAAATTAGTTGGTTTTTCATACAAATATGTACATTATACATATTGGCACATGTTTATCACTCTGTAGCTTTATACAAGGTAGCGCTAAAGTAATGTCATAATTTGAACTGGTTGCCATATTGTTATAAATGTCAAAAGAGCTCTGTTTTCATATAAAGTTTATTTAAAAGTGTAAAATTTATGCCACTAAAAATTGCCGCCTCCCAAGTTAATGCATAATTGCGCTCGTTTTATGTCGTTTTAAATTGTTGCTGGCAAAATATCTGACTCCGAGTTTGCGATTTCTTTTTCGACGTTAAGCGGCCTAGGCACGATCAAAATGCTTAATGATGGTTTTTGTATGTGTGCCGAATATTTTGATGTTGTTTGATGTAGTCATGAGTAAGTCGAAGTTTGTCAATGACAGAATAGTTTAAAAAGAACACTTTAATGTAATATTTCTGTTTTTTCATCCGTTATTTTCAATAACCCCACACCTTGAATTCTTATATAAAATGTGCTCGTGCTTGACATCAAGCATGCACAAAATCAAAATGTAGAAAATATTGAAATATGTTTATTTGACATTGAGTTTTGAATGTATTAATAATTTTGCTTCTTTTAAGCGTTAAGCATTGTGAAATGCATTTCGTTGCTGCTTGAGGAACTTATCAGTAGACTTCAACTAAATTTTTCAGTTCTTGTCTCCATTCTTACAACTTAATCAGTCCTCAACTTTCTTGAAATCATCTGTGTCCTAGGATTCACATGATCCCAACATCAAACGAAGACGACTTGCAGAATTTGTTGCTATATCTTTGCCTACAAAATCCAATATTAACCAAGGCACCTGTAGCAGAATTGTTTAGAGCGCTTCTCTAACGTACTCGTATCTATATATAGAAACGACTTTTTCTCCGGAGTAGGTCAACATAGTATGTCCCTATACATTAACTGAACACTGCATTTTGCTGGTATTAATGCAGTGAAGAATTTTTGGGGGTGAAGCCCCATAATTTTTCCACTCTATTTTTTGCAAAAATAATTTGCAATTGTTGCTTTAATAAAAAATATTTATCTTAAAACTCAACTTAGAGTCCAGAATGACACCAAAATATTTTGCAGATTTGGACACTTTTATCTCCGAGTTGTTAAAGGTAATGAGTTTCAAATCAGCTATCTTATACTTTCTCGAGAAAATTTATAATATTGGTAAGCAATATATTTTTATTACGATATTAAAAAAATCTAGACGCAGTATTGCTAAGCGAACAAAAATCAAAAAAGCTGTATAACAATTGTTTTCTTAAAAGCAGTTAAAAAGACTTTCCGTAAGATTAGAAACAACAACGAGAAATTTGTGCAAATCTATTCATTCTACCAATAATGAATTTATGTTGTCAAGCATAAGCATAAGCAAATGTCTTCAATTATGCAAGCTCAGGTGGAAAATTAAGACATTCGATATCGAGCGATGTATAAAGCTATTTTGATAGAGTTTAAATTAAAATATTTTGAAATTTCTGAGCACAAAGAAAAAATACCTTGTTCAACATACTTGTCAATCGTATTGTTTACTTTGAATTGTTCAGCTTGGCAGGATATGGGGTAACAAAAAATAAATAAAAATATGCAAAGAGAAGCAAATTACTTAATATGCGAAATTATATAAACTGTTTTTCATTTTAAAGGTGTCAATTGTTGTTGACTTGTGTGCAAGTTTGCTTGTGTTTCGTATGGCAAAATGTTAATGACTTTTCAGGTTTGCTTATTTACAAAAGATTAAAGAGAGAGTGCAGAACATGCAATAAATATGTTGAATGACTGATAACTTCAATGAACTTTAAAATAAGATTAAAGAACACGCAAATAAGTCCATACGTATGTACATATATACACATTCGTATATCACACGTATGTATGTTTATTTTATACCTCCACTTTATATAAAAAAGAAATGTTAATGAAATTTTAATGAAGCTTGAGAGAAAAATAAAGGCATTACTTTTGACGTCCAGCTTATGTCAGCCCTTTACTTTACTATTGTAAGAATATAAATAGACTATTACAAGACTGTGATTACAAGTTGCCAAGCTTAGCTGACTTGTGACAAGACTGTGATGAAATGTCAGGAGTTATGTTAGATTAATATTAGACTGTAACTAGACTCTTGTCATAGTAAAAAACTCTGGCGATACTATGGCAAGACTATGACTAGACTATGACTGACTGGACTATGTTTAGACTATGACTGACAGGACTATGACTACACCATGAGTAGTCTATGATTAAAGTATGACTAGATTGTGACTAGACTATGACTGCACTATGACTGACTGGACTATGACGAAAACATGATCAGAATAACATTAGATTATAACTTGTCTATGACCAGGCTATGACTGATTGAAGTATGACTAGACTACGACTTGACTATGACTAAAATATGAGTAGACTATGGCTACACTATGACTGACTGGACTAGGACTAGACTATAACCAGACTAACAACAGACTATGACTTGACTATGACCTGATTATGACCTGACTATAACCTGACTATGACCAGACTATACTATGACCATTATTACTATACTAGACTATGATTAGACTGTAACTAGACTATGAGTGCACTATGACTTAAACTTTGATTAAAATATGACTAAATTATGACTAAGCTTTGAATAGTAATTATAACCAGCGTTGATGAAGTACTTGGAAGCACAGAAACAACATTTTTATTTCTAGAAAAGCATTGGAGAAATAGTAAACTTCAGTCCGATTAAGAAATAGTTGCCTTCATAATAATCTTTTTTAAACTAAACTGGAAAGTCAACCGATTTTGCCTTCATACTTCATATATGTGACGCGAAAAATAGAAAGGGACCTAAGGGTAAAAACCGATTTTGTTCAGGAGAGCCATTTTAAAGATTTAAATACGTGTATCTTTGGTGTACCATCACATCATAAAACGCGCATATCTCTGGGAGGGAACACTTTTGGGGCATGGGATCGGTCTCATTCGATGAAAATTGATTATTTTACCCTTAGGTCCCCTTCTCTATGCGCTGTCACATATGTATTTCTGTCATTACATAGTTGTAGACAAATAAAAAGCACAGGTCTGACTGAGAATTTGTATATTGTAGTGTTTTTTTTTCATTCAAATTACAAAACAAAAAAATGAAATATTCAAAGAATTATTTAAACGTTTATTCATTATTTCTTTAGCAGCTTGTGTTTAAATAAGAATTATTTGATTTTATTTTTATGTAATAATTTTTTTTGTGACTGTGCAAACATTAAAATAAAATTAATAATTTGCTTTAAATAAATATTGATTTAAATTAAAACAAAAGAGTATGATAACAACAATTGTCATTAATAAAAAACTATAACAACACACTTCATATCAATTATATATAATGCAAATTTTTAAATTTTAATTACTATTATTTGCTTTATATTAAAATAAAAATTGAAATAGCAAATATAAATATTTATGTTTATTTTTAATTAATTGTTAAGGAAATTACTTTCTTTAGCTCATAAACTTATGCATTTTTAATTCGGAAATGCTGTTGGTTTTGAAAGCTTTTAATTATGATTGAACATAAAAAAAATAAACAATAATAGTTTTAAGTAGCAAAAAGAAAAATAAAATTGTGCTTTCAGTGTTATAAACACTGTTTACAATACAAATAAAAAAATAAAAAAATCATAAATTGTGTGAACCAGGACTTACGAATTTTAATGAAATTTAAGTACATAAAATTTATTAGTGATGAACTGCATAATCTAGTTTTAACAGCCATCTTTTCTATAAAAACAGTGTGCTGTAACACACTCAAATATGTTTTCTATAAGAAACGTAAGTTTACCATTTTTGCTATTAATATTGTGGAAAACTTGCAGAAGTGATTTTTGAGAATTTAAGAAAAAAAATAGTTTTGTCTTCTTAATTTTTCTTACAAATTTTGCCGACCTATAACAACTAAAAGTGTTTTAAAGAAGAGTTGCAATAATAATAGAAAAACATTATTGTATATTGACAATAAATGAACTCCAGAGAGAAAATTCAAAGAAAATTTCAAAACCTGTGCCCACAAATTGTTTGCTCTCAAAATAATTTACAATAGTGTAAACAAATTTTAGCTGTGACCTTAATAATATTATTTTCCTACAAAACTATAAAAAAGCTATTGGTCATATGTCTGCATAGTGGGCTGACTTGGGTGTTTTGTTTTTATCAACCTCTAATATTTCCCAAAACATTCAAGTCCATTTAAGCAAATGCTATAAAACAGATACAAAAGCCCACTTATTTATATGTAAGTAAATATTTTTTTATGATCATAAAATTGCCATAAAAAAATGCAGTAAAAAGAAATATAAACTCTACAAAAAGAAAAAACTAATATCTAATATAATATTTTTTATTGATGTTAAAGAGCAACATTTTATGGCTGTTTATGTTTGCAGTTCTATGAATATGTGATAATTAAATAAAATATATTTTGTATTTAATAGTAAAGCTGAAAATCAATATTTTACTCTTAGTGCTTGAAAAAGAAATGAAGTTTAAAATTACCAAACTTTTTTTCTAAAACAAATAATTTGTTTGCCAAGAACCTTTTTTTAGTTGTGCTAATAAGTGCTAATTTTTCCTCATTTACTTAACACATTGTAAAAATTTTTAAAAAGAATTAACTAAGTTTCATGATTAAAATTAATTCTATAAAGTTTTGCTATAACATTTATAAACATTTTACCTTTATTTTTTTTAAGTTTGCTTATGCAACACATAACGATTATTTTATACTCAAAAAAAAAGAGAAACCTTTAGGCCTTTTCTTTTCTTTCTTTTTTTTTAACTATAGACTTATGGAAAATAAAAAGTTTTGCTTACAAAAGAATAAAAAAAAAACATTATATATAAAATGAACTCCCTATTTTAAATATGTTTCAGACAAACAATACAACTAAAGTAAAAGTAGAACTTACTTTATGCTGGCAACAGCATTAAGTGTACGAAACAGGGAACGAAATCCTTTCGGCTGTAACTGTAAAAAGTTAAGTTGCTGCTGAAAGCATTTTTCTTTGTTTAACATTTTGCAGCAACATAAAAAACGGCTTTTTGCTGCAGAGCAAAAATAAAAATAAAAAATACAGTAATGTCCTAAAAAAGGGTTAATAATCCCTAAAACAAATTAACACTATATAAACACAATATTATGTAAAAAAATATACCACCACACAGACATATTTTGTAGCATAAAAATGATCTAAAGTAAAGCAGTATTAAATAACATTTTATGTATTTTTTTGTCCTTGAAAGGATTAAAAAAAATTTTATTTTCTTAAGAAGCAACTATTTCGAAATTAGTCTCAAGGAGCTTTAAGAATAATGTGTTAAATATTTAACATCGTGTCGCAGCTTAAGCAATTTTAAATTAAGATTTTATTAAATCTAAACATACAGGGGCACATTCATAGTTAAAATAAAGTATACTTTAAGATTTTAGCACCAGTATTTTGTAAGGTTGACGGTGCCATAAGCCAGCACACGTTTCTTATAGAAAAGTTTACTGGGTCAAAGCGAGCACACTTTTCCTATGGAAAAAGCAGTGGCAAATCAGGCAAACTATTGAAAAACATAAAGCTTACAGTACGAGTTTACTTTCTTGTGCACATATTGTCATACAATAATATTTTTTCTATATACATAGAAATCAGGATATTTTTGAACAGTAGTAAGGATTATTTTATAAACTGAAATTACAGTAGTTTTAAGCAGTAACAAAATTAAAGAGGAAAAAGTTAAATAAAGACCTGTCTTTCAAGGAAAAGAACAGAAAGAGCTACAAAAACCTGCTTCATCTTGAAGTCCTTTAAAACTAAAACAAAAATAATTTAATCCTTCTTTTTTATTGGTATACCAACTTCAGAGACTTGCTCGTAAGCATGTTCTGTCTTAACTTTAAGTATGAAAAGACATAAAAATTTCAGCAATAAAAAGTACAAGTATACGAGTATGTGGAGAAGAAAAAATTACAACCTGGGTATGTGGTCAAAAAGATAATCGATCGATTTTCAATTGAATTGTCTTCATTTTTGTTTTGCTGTTTGTTTTTCAGTTTAATTTTTTCGCAGTACTTTAGTGTTTTGTTTCTTTCTCTTAACATATATTTATGCTTATCACAGTAAGTTTGTTCAAGGCTAAGGTTGCCTGGCCATACATACAATAGAAAATAATAAAAAAAAATATGTTTACACAAATACACACACACGCACACATATTTATATAATTGTTTCCTTAAAAAACAGTATATTCTTGACTTGACCTTTTGTTGTAAGAAAAAAAGTATATTAAGAAAATTTAATCTTGATTTTTCTTTGCTGTAGCTCAAAACGAAATTACATTAAACTAAAAACATTAAAAGAAAGCGATATTACAGTAATGCAGGACAACAATATATAATATCATATAATCCTGCACATTATTACGCATCATTAAGCTTTAAGTTATTACAGCCTTGATTAAAATTTTTAATTTATATATTCGGAAAGTTACAAAAATATTTCGAATTTCGACATATTGAACATTTTATCATATAATTCTAAAAATAAACAGCTTTAGGGGCCATTCATATATTACGTAATGCTAGTTTTGATGTTTTAAACCCATCTCCCACCCTCCTCCCTCCCCACAGGAATAAAGCTTTTAAAAAATGTTCAGTATAAATTTTCTAAACCGTAACAAATTTGTTTAAGCCTTAAAATATTCTCAATAATCGTGATTGAAATCAGGTACATATCGGGAAATACCTCTAATGCAATGCTCGAAAAAGCGGCCCAAAATGCTCTTCGTCAAGAACACATAAGGCGAAAAGTAATGAAAGGTCTCTTTACTGTGGAAATACCTACAGGTATAGAGAAAAGAGTGCATCAACATTGTTTGAGCCTAAAATGCTCGAAAAAAAGGCGGAGAAGTGACGAAAGGCTACTTCACAGTGGAAATGCCCATACTGCAGTTATTAACACTGCTTAGCACAGACATAAACCAGCAACTATCTCAGACACTTTTCGCATTTCTTTCTTTGCACTGAAAATTATATAATGCAACATATTTTCCTGTTTGTTTGTTTTAGACAACAACAAAAGCATTTAACGCCTTGGCTAAAATAACAAAAACAGCTTAGGGCTTATTACGAAACAAAAAATAAAAAAAATAATGAATACTTTTTTGACACTCTTTTTCCGCACCAGTAAGTAAAGAAAATATGAAAAACGGAACAATTAAGAAATCTAGGTAAAAGAATAATAAAAACCACAGACTAAAAGTAATTTAACGAAACACACGCAGCCACAACACAAAATAATAACAACAACTTCTCTAAATATACTAAAGCAACAATAACAAGCAAACAGGGGGAAGGAAAAAAGTGGAACTGAAGCACTTCTTTTTCACAAGCAACAAAAAAGTGGGTAATAAAATTGAAATAGCAACAACATGAAATAAATACAAAAGAGCATAAAACTCTAGAAAAATAAAAATATAAACAAAAGGTGTATATACATATTGTATAACAATAAAAAAAGGACAAGGAAATACATATAAACAATACAGACATACACTGTGTACACATGTATATATGTCTGTATGTATGTATGCATGCATGTGCAGAGCTAAGGACAGAAGAAAAGCAGTAGCATTCAAGCAAAATAAATAATTAACACAATATGTATGTATTTGTAGCAATAAAAATCACTAAACAATTTTAATACATTGAAACACACTTGCAATACACACACACATAAAGACACACGCACACACACACACACTCAAAGCCACACACTAGCTCAAATAACAACTTCACAAACCAAAACCAACAGTAAAGAATAAATGTTGCCTTAACCAAAAACATCAACTGTAACAACAACAACAAGCATGCATACGTTTATTTTAGGTTTGCACAAACAAAACAGTAGCAACCATAAGGATATAATAGCAACAACAAGAGCTCAAGAAAAAAAAAACAAAAAAAAGGAAATATTGTTATAAGTATGACAGAATACGCACACGAATTCAAAGTCAGTTGCAGTCATCAGTTGCCATACGGCAGCAGTAGCTTCATTGGTAAAATTTAAGAATATGAAAAGGATAATAAAACCGGGTTATGCTAAATGATGATTTAATGACTCTCTCTCTCTCTCTATCGTTGTGCATGAAACACACACATACTCATGTATTTTATGATGAAAATTTTAACATTTTTCTTAATGAAATTTTCTGTCGAACATATGACGTTGGGAAACATGAAGTGTGAAATGGTAAAAATGTTTAAAGCCTAAATAGAGGGAAAATAAAGAAATTTTAGTTGAAAAAAGTAGTAAGTAATTACAATAAAATTCAGGAAATTTTTGGTTAGAAAACTTAACAGCAAAGGACAAAACAGTTTCTTGATTTTTTTTCAACAATAGCTTGCTACACAATATTTTCATGCTGTTTATATTATTAAAACAGTCTTCTACTTGATCATTTGATATTAGCCGGTATTTTTTGGCTCCGTTTTGCACAAAATATTTGGCATTTTGTCATAACAATATTGAGATGAGTTTGTAAAAGGCAGGCATATGACCAAGATACGATTGTGTTCCTTGTTTCATTGTATTTTTTATATTTTCTTATTTGGAACTACTGTTGCTAATTTATTTAATTTAAAGCTCTTTTATTATTGTGAAGCAAGTAGAGGCAAGAGTGGGGTACTGTAAGGCCCGGAGTAGTTTGTCAGAGAGCTCGAATCTAAGCCTTGTTTTCTGCAACCGGGCATTAATACAGAAAAGGTTTAGTAGACTCTTACACTTCAGTTATAAAGAAAACCTGAACATTTTTTATGAACAAAGCCAATTATACTTAACGGCGAAAGATTGCATAGTTCACCTGAAGTCACCAAATTGCTTCCAAGCGCCAAAACATGCGAACAGTCACAGGGAATATTCGCCGGCATCTCTTCTTGCATTTAACAGAGTCTATTTAGTTTGTTCTCAGAGCGGTCAGTGATTTATTGGTGTCATCTGAGACCGCAGTGTCCGTTAAATCACCCCAGTACTAATCTAAGGCCAATTTTTCTCATTAACAGTAACTAGTGGGATGTATAATGAATAGTTTAGCTTGGCTTCCCAATTGTTAATAAATTCTCTCTGACATATCCTCACAAAATGTAAAAGGAGGGTTCTAGTTCCATAAACCTATAAAACTTTGGGCTCCTCTGATGCTTAGACAGTCAGCACGTTCGCTTCCAGCATGGCGTTTAGGGCCAGGAACCCAGCACAACAGCAGTTTATTTTTAGCGACACTCCGTTCAAAGATTTAAAAGAATCCATGACAACTCTCATCTTATCTCTTATGAGATTAAAAACATAAACATTATGACTCACATGTTTATTTAATTCAACAGTAAGAATATTCTCTTTCCCACCTTTTCCCTCTCCGACCCACAGTGCGATGGTTTCATAAATGTTTGTGCTAAAACTATCAAGAGTGGTCCTGCATCATCTAAAGTTGGCACCGAGCATTAAATTGACTAAATTAAGAAAAATATATATTTTCATTAAAATCGGCCACCCCCATCGTCTACTCCTCATACAATCCCAATCGATTTCTTCGCTTAAATTGCTTCCTATCCAAGCAGAAGTTTTAAAATTTGGTACATACACTTTCTCTAATAAAAACAGACAAAAGTCATGCAATCCAAGTTCTTAGTATCCAAGGAGAAGTCCACAAATATAAAAAAGACGCCTGACGAGTTTCATAAAGTGGGCGACCACGCCCACTGCCCACTGCCCACCTGTCATGTAATCCAAATCGTTTTTTTTTTCACATAACATTTTTCCCAAACAAGCAGAAAGTCTTTAAATTTCTTACATACACTTTTTAGGATAAAAAAGATGACGCATGACGAACTTCATCAAAATCAGCCCGACATCCATGAAACCTAGACAAAATATTGGTAATAATTTGCGTTGATACTCTTCAGTGGAATCAGTGCGATATATGTACATATTTATAATAAAATTATAATTTTATCGTTTTCCAGAACATTTGCCTTACAACGATGTTGTATATAAATTCTCGCATAGATTACTTTCTTCATTGTAATCTTATTTGATGTTTTTATTAAGAATGTTTAAAATTTTTGTGGGCAGTTGCTTTCGACATTTGAAATGTAAATTCAGGCTTGCTAATAGAGAACAGTGTAAAAGTTTTTAATTAAAATTTTCTTTGTGTCACACAGTAAATACGCCCTGTATATTTCTAATGTAAATTCTTAATTAATTCCGAAAAAACAATCATTGATTTGCTGGGAAAAAGAAAATAAATTATAAAAAAATTATTAATAAGAAATCATTTGCATATGGGCGCTACTGAATTTAGCAGTCAGCATGTTAACAAGTTTGATCATGCAATTAGGGACACCCATTGTTGTTTATTTTATTCCACTAATGACATTTTGATCAAATAAACATATTGAGTTTCATTTGTACTGCTTGTCAATTTATATTGACATGAGCACTTTGCCAGCTTTTTTAATTACTTTAAAAAGTCTACTTTTATATAAAGTAAAAAGAGAGAGAGAGAGAAAAAAAATAACTTACCCATAATAAACTGAGCAAAGTGTAATATGAAACCTTGTGGCCAGTTTAATTTGACCACTGTTAAATAAACTTAGTTAATTTGTTTTTTGTTTTTTCTTTTCAATAAATGCATTTTAAATATCACTCCTCCTCCTAAGTAAAACGGTAGCGTTCTTCTTAGTTTTTATTTATTATAATTTTTTGGTTCGAAAACAATTAAAACCGCACCCCTTAAGCATATCGGATGATATGACTTTGATAAGTAAGTCATTGGCGTAACCATACCCACCACCTCTTCACCGGCCAACACTCGTACCAAAGAACAAAAACAAAAACCACAAAACATTAAACCCATACAATTGATTAAATTGCATTTAAAAAAATTATTAAAAAAAAATACATACACATCTACTTAATGTACTTATCATGGGCTGATGTAAATTAAATTACTTGATATCAAAAAAAATATACGAAATTGAAAAACTAGAAGAAAAACGTTTAGTATAAATAAAGACATAAATATAGAGAACTTCCCCTATTGCATTTACATATACCGGAGGTGGAAAATTAAACGGAAATCAAACGGAAGCCGAACCAAAAAGCCAACAACGAAGTGTTAATGCCCTCCAATAACTTAAGAAATTAGCCGAGTGATATTAATTGGGACTTAAATTGAATGCTCACCATCTAAACAACAGAGCTTTGTGATGGCGTGCTGTTTTCGAACCAGATTCATGGGAATACGATCACAAACTTAAATTAATTTGGTTATTTTTTCGGGGAAAAATTGCAAAAAAAAAAGCTAAATATATTGAAAGTTAAGTAATACAAATGCCTGTTGGCAACAGAGCTGTGAACATTTGTAGTTTAATTAGTAATAATTTGTGATTTTTCAAGAACATTTAGTTAAGGCCATGATTCACTATCCTACACAATCGCGCGATCTACGAAAAAATACAACCCTGATCTGATGAATTGTTTTTGTCTTTTGAAAATGTTCATAGACTCCATCATACCAGGGCTGTATTTTCTCAAAAATCGCACGATTGTGTAGGCTACTGTATCACGGCCTTTATTAATATGATATAATACTTTGACTGACAATAAACAGAATTACCAGATTTAATTGAAAAAATAAATATAATCAATTAAAAATTTAATTGAATTAATAAAACTTTTGTTTAAAAATTGAATTGAATCAATTAAAATTTTGTTACATATTAAATTTTTTTTTAATTTTTGTATTTCATTAAAAGTTCAATCAAATATTTAATATTTTGATCGCACTTTTTCCCAAAATTAATCACTCTTAAGGCTCACTTAGCCGACTGTAATGCAATGTAACTGTAATGTAGGAAACAGCTGATCGATATTGTTATGTGAAAAGTAATGAAAAAGGTTATAGAGATGTAATGTAACGTAACCTACTTTTCATATAAAAATATCGATCAGCTGTTTCCCACATTACAGTTACATTGCATTACAGTCGGCTAACTGAGCCTTTATTGCTTATCGACGTCACGTCGATGCAATACCAAAAAATTGCGGCTTGTTCACTTGGTCTCGAGAAAAATATCTATTTCTTACTGTATGTGGCCTAAATTTTGTGTAGGGTACTTACAGAAATATGCGTAAACACAAAGTTGCGTATCTGATTTGAAAGACATGTATTTAAAACTTGCAACTACTGTTCTTATTGTTCTCTTTAACTACAAATTTAAAAAAGGGGGAAATAGTTAAAATTGATATTATTGTATACTTTATATTGCACACATACCCAGTTGACCAAAACTTTCGTTATTGATATCAATTTCGA
Organism: Nowickia ferox; assembly: GCA_936439885.1. NCBI lineage: Eukaryota > Metazoa > Arthropoda > Insecta > Diptera > Tachinidae > Nowickia > Nowickia ferox. The sequence goes on along the minus strand of OW387027.1, from coordinate 6,598,145 downwards.
ATATATCTTCAACATTTATCGTGTAAAACTATCGAGAGTGACACTTAAAAATTAATCGAAAAAAGTTCACCTGTCGCTCAATTTTCGATAGCAATATCAAAAGTGAGAGAATATCGAAGTAATTTCGATATCACACAAAGGCAGCAGAAAAAGCAAAAAAGTAATTTTATTTCTTTATTTATTTATTTAAACTTACTTATTTTATTTATTTTTTTTAATAACTTAAACTTACGCGCAGGATTGGAACATATGGTACTTCAATTCTTGCAGACTAGGCTATCGTGGCAAATTTTTTTCTCTTCAATTATTGCATATATGTATGTGGGTATGTGTTCTTACTTACAGTGCTGTCATGCCTCGAACTTGGTACCTCTAGACTAACAGGCTAGCACACTTCCACTCCGCTACCGTCACACATTCGAAAAACTATCGAGAGAAGTTGGAAGTTCCAAGCTTTAGCGAACATTGGAATTTTTTTTAGATTTGCGAACAAATATTGAAGAATTTTCTTGCGAAATTTCTTCTCTTTAGTGAGCATTCGTTTTTATCAAATCTCAGGTCAAGTGGGTATAAACAGTTTCTTAAAACAAAACAAACAAAAAAAAAAGCACAGAAACAAAAAAAAGTAAATTATGTCAATTCATGTCTTAAACATTCTCCTTCTACATGTCTGTCTGTCTTTCCTTCACTTTATTGCATTTAATTTTCGTAAAGAAACAGCAAATTGAATTTTTTACTCAAAGTTGTTTGTTTTTTTTTATCTAGAATCTTGTTGTAAGAAAAGTTTTTTTTTTATTCTGTTTTAAGTATTCCCTCCTTTTTTAAATTTTTACTACAAGGTCTTTCTTTGCTTTTCGCTGTTTGGCTTAATAACTACAGTTTAATTTGTAGTTAGACTGTAATGTGCGATACTAAGTGTTGGTGTTTCGTCTTTAGTCTAGTTTGAAGAACAAATTTTATTTGTTACAGAAAGTCTTAGGCAACAAAAAATAAATAAAAAATAAAAAAATAGAAAAAAGTTAACAACAAAATTTTTAATTAAAAAGTTCTTCTACAAATCTAAGAGGATTTATTTTCTTTTTGACTTTTTCTATTGTTTATATGTATCTGTGTAATAAAAATTGCACAAATTATATTAAACCTAAAACAAAAAGCGAAGCACACTACAGGTTAAAATATCATAGACTAAACCATATACTTTTGTTTAATGTGTTTTTTTTGTTGAGGTTAAACTTATGTCAGAATTAAGTGCACTTAACTTAAATGGTTTATATTGTTTTGAGAAGAGAAAAATGTAATGAAAGCAGGAAAATAAAATTATTTAAGGCCTTAATCATAAGCTGATTTGTGTAGTCCACAGGGCTTAGGCTTACCAAATGCATTAAAAATAAAAAATAAAATTTAAGATTTTAAGTACCAGTACAAGGTATGCTTACATATATTTTTTAGCTTTAACCACAAAAGTCCTTGAATTGAGAATTTTTTTTAATAAATATATGTAGTATTATTTATATATCACCCTTTACCCTTTTTTGTTTAAGAAAATCTGTTATTAAAATACGTTGATGATATTACACCATAAGTACGATGTGAAGCGATAGTAGTTGGACTTAACTAGTCATAAAATTAAATAAAAGTTGTTCTATGTCTTACACTTTTTATTGCTTACCTAGAGCTGGCCAATTAATCAACAACATAGATCTTCCCTTAAATCAAAAATATTAAAAATAACAATACTTTTTAGAAGTGCGATAAAAATATTTAAATCTAATAATACTCCTTCCTAACTTCCCACAAAATTCAATCTCAATTGATAATTCCTCTTCATCTTGTCGAATTTTTAGATATTTATTAATTTTTAAGAAGGAAAAAATATCGATATATCGCTCATTTACACAAACAACGTGATAACAAAAAAAAACAGTTTGCCAGAGAATGAGTTGGAAAAACAAAATTAAATTTTTCTCTCCAGGACTAAACAAAAGATTCGTATGAAATTTTAACACAATATGAAGAACGAATTGAGGATCAGTTTTCCGCATCAATAACTGAAAAATTTAATTTTTGAGTTATGATGTTCTTTGAGTAAATGAGCGATATGTGCCATTAATAATGAAAGTGGTCTAAGTCATATGCATTTGTGCTTCGAAATCTTAAATAAATCTTTAAAAAAGTCCAATAAATATTAAATAAATTTATATATAAATCGAGACTATGTAGTACAACTCTAAATTAAAATGTTGCATAATATAAAAATATTTTATTATTTGTTCAATTGCAATTCACTAAAAATCTCGACCAAAGAAATATATGACTTAGACTATTTTCATAATTAAGGGCAAATATGTACATGCATATAAATATGTATGTATGTGCATACATATGTATGTGCCCTTAATTATGATAGTAGGCCAAGTCATATTTCTTTGGTCGAGATACTTATGTATTTAGTACATTGCATTTGAAAAAACGAAAAAAATATTTTTATAGGTATAATGCAATATTTTAATATACACTTGTACTAGTTTCGATTAATGTAAATTTGTTTAATATTTATCAATCTTTTATTGAATGTTTTTTTTTATATGATTTATTTAATATTTCGAAAGAAAAATGCATATGACTTATACCACTTTCATAATTAAGGGCACATACATACATACATCCATACATACATACAGAACTACACATCTGTATGTTACTTACATTCCGCTCTATTATTACATACATACACACATACGCATGTATGTATGTACTCAATTCTTATTGTTCCCCAGATCGATTAACTGCAGCAGTCATATAAAAATCGCACCAATTCTGACGATTATTTTTTTAACAATTATTTCAAATTAATTTTATATACATATGTACCCAACTAAACTGACATTTATCCATTGCATTTTGCTTATTAAAAAAAATAAAACAATGTAGCTGTATTATATCATTGCTTTTCTCAACTTTTTTGTTTCGATGTATGCAGTGAACGGCTCACATACTTATGTATGTATACGGCCTTATGTATAAAAAAAAATTGGCACAAAGTTAGCATAAGTGACGAAATTGAATTAGGTGTTAACGAGTTCCTCGATGCAATTTGATATTAAAAATGGATGCATTACGTATTCACATTCACATTTTTAATGTGAAGTTTTATGGCAAAACTCTTTAAGATCATGTTCAATTTTGCCAATTATGCTAACTTCGTGCCAGTTTTTTCTTATACATACATAAGGCCCTTAATATATATATTATATATGCACATTAAGTTTTATATATAGTACATTCTGAACTATTGCTTGGTTAAATAAATATGAATTATAAAAATAAAACGAAGAATTCATATTTGAGTATAAAATTTTAAATTTAAATAAATTGCTTTAATTATAAAAATTTGGTACTCTTTTATTGACCCAAATTTGTATAAAAATTTAAAAAGAAAATATAGTATATAAAATTTTAAAATTTTGCTTGTTTTTATGGTTAAGCGAAATTTTCAAATTAAATAAATAAAGACTTTATGCCAAATAAATATACTTCGGTATTTCATGTATAGTATATAAAATATATCCTAAATAAATATACATATTAATGTACATTAATGTAATGTACATACACATCTTTATTTATATCACGTACATACATATTTCTTATCCCATTTTTAGTAAAATACCTCATTTCTATGTTTACCCGGCTTTTCCCAATTAATTATAACACTTTCAATCCTTATCAATAATTCTCACCGTATGGTAACCCTTTTCTTTACACATTTTACTTTCATTAGTTTAATTCTTATATTCGCAGACAACGCAGGCATCAAGTGACACGGGCATATTAATTTTTAAATTAATTATATTTAAAGCGAAGTTTGTGTAATAAAAAGTCGATAATATTTTTAAGAAGTGTTTAAAGTTCATAATTGTGCAAAAATATTATTGAAAAGTGTTAAAAATAATACAAAAAAAAGTGCCGATATGTCTAAGAAAAATTGCTTGGCAAAAGTGTATGTAGTACATATATATGAATGCATGTATGTAGGTATGTAAACCCAAAAGCATCAACAATAAACAATATAGTGGTCAGATTGCACTTGCTTGTTATTGTTATTATTAGTGTAGTGCTCTTATTATTTGAGTAATTGTTCTCACCCTCGCTAAATGTTTAAGGTGGATTTTATTAATAACAAGCAGATTTATTTTATACAAGGCAGACTCGCCTCAATTCGCTTGGAAAGAATTATACTTCAATAATTTTCTGAAAATGTTTGTTGACATCTGAGCGATATTTAAATTAGATAGTCAGCTGGGCTGTTGTGACCAACTGTTATGGAATTGAATTGATAACAGTGTCGTTGATATTCATTTAGTTTAGTAAATATAGTGGTGGGATTGTAGGCTCTAGTAAAAACTGAACGTGGTGGGATTAGGAGTAGTTTTTATAAGGTGTTAATACAATAGACTGTATTAACAGTATTTCAATTAAATACATAATTCTGCAAAATATAAATTAGAATACATACATAGTTGAAAATGCTAAATTGAAAAATTAACAGATGTTAGCGAGCAATGTTAGATTATTTAAATTCTTTTGTCTAATTTTTCGATCTTTTTTATTTGTGAAATTAAACTGTTTTGTTAAGCTTTAGGTCTTTATTTATATGTAGTTATTTATAGTTTTTATATTACCTATTTCGTGTTAACCTTCACTTAACTTCTCCAGGAAATCTATTACATATGTACACTTTTAAAGTTTTAACTTAAGTTTAAAAAACAGTTTTTATCGCGACTTAAGTGCGGGGAATAAAAAATTAAATTCATACTCCGGTGTAAATTAAACGAATCAACGTCATATGTACTTCAAACTTCAAATTTGAATTCCTATAAATATCGACAAGTGTATGTTTTATCAGGTAAGTGACATTATTTATTAATTTTATTATTTGTCAATACATAAATTTTATTTTATTAAAAAAAAATATATTAGCTCGAAATATTTTCGCACTAATAAAACTTACTGTGGAAAAATTTTAGATTACGTGTTAGATTGTTTCCGAAATTTTGTTATGACACTTTGTCAAAAAAAAAAAAAATGGAAAAATAAATTAGGGAAATTCAAACGTTAGGCTTAAGTTTCATAGTATCATAATATTTTAAAATTTTTGTTTGACAAAAAAACGAAAGCAAACATAATTATAATAAATTAATTTAGAACATTATGCCACTATGAAACTTAAGCCTAAAGTTTGAAAACCCCCATTATTTGGATTATTTCAGTCATATATCTACAAAAAATGGACTTACAACTTTCCAAAAAATAATAATAATTTTAAAAATATTAAAATAACTTCCGGTCCACAAACTACATGTTTTTTTGTTTTTCAAAATAACTTTCAACTGAAGTTTAAGGCAATGAATTTGATATATTTGAGGAGCCAGTTTGATGCTGGCCTTGCCTCTCAATAGCTTAAAAGTCTAATTACATCTAGAGCTGCTGTCGCCTCAGTACATCCAAAGAAAAGGCTTCAATAGTGATATAGAGCCTGACGACTTTTTATTTTTTCATGTTCGTTTTAAAATCGCCATGCTCGTAGTTAAAGATCTTTAACTGTTGTAAGGGGTAATTTTCTCACTCAGATGCATTAACTTTTTTATTTTGGATTGTTTGATCTTCCATTCTTTCCTATATATATTCTGCTATTCGATAACTCATTTTATATTTTGGGTAAAAAATTCTGTTTGAATTGTTTTACCACCAACTGTATTTAAAATAGATTAAAAAAAAAATACGAGTGCGTGGGTTCTCTTGCTTGCAGCGGCTTTATAATAATCAAAGAATTTTCAGTATTTTATTCTTAATTTTCGTTTTCATGATACTTTAAAGCTTTCTTTCTATATTTTGCATTTAATTCCTTTTTTATACATACATATAGAAAACAAAAAATTAAAAAATAATAATAATTCATTGTGTGTAGGCTTAATAAAAACGTGACAAAAAGTTGATTTTTCTCATATGCATGCATCCATCTTCCACATTTGCTGTCGAAAATGTGTACATTTAATAAAAATCATATATTTTTTTGTTGATACCTTCCTTACTCATCCTCCCGGCTGTGAGTTCGAATTTTGTTTGTCATGTTGTTCTCTATAAAAAATGCTTTTTTTATGTACAAATTTTTATGTGATTTTTGTGAATAAATAAAATGTATGGATATGTTGAAGTTTTTTTTTATATTATTTCCTTAAAAAAATCTACAAAGAAGACAAAGAGAGATGTTTAAATAATAAATGATTGTGTTTTTATAATTGAATTGCATTTTTGTTTTAAGTAGACGATTTCACTGGAATTGCAAAATTTATTAGATATGTATGTATGTATTTACATACGTATACATATATGTATGTATTTGCTTAAACTTTATTTATATACAATTTGGTCATAAGTATATATCCACTGTAAAAATCTTACATTATGTTCTCTACTCTTTCGCAAAAAAAATGTGATAGAAGAGTATATCAAGAAAAATTGTTTGTTGTTGCCTCTATTTAGAATTTTTAAATTTTGAATTGGTCGCCTTTAGAGGTAAAAATGAGATATATTTATATTCACAGCACAGTTGTAGCCCTCTATGTCACCTAAGAGTTTTTAGTCTAGTGTACTTATCCTCTATTTTGCCTCCACTGAGAATTTGTAAAAATTTAAATTATTTGGCCTTTCAAAAGAAGGTCAATATTTATTAACAGGAAGTTCCCAAACCTTGAGAAATGATTCGTCGGAGAGAGTATTGACTGCAACGATGAAATAATTTCACCAACAAATGCCTTGTTGGATGACCTCGAAAAATCTTATTTTCTAAGGCAAGAGCTCAAAGGAGGCTGAGTTGAAAAATTAAATATTTTTTTTAATCAATAAACCTGTGTTTTATTAAAAAATTGAAGGCCTATTGACCCGCCCTTTTTATATTATTATTGGTGCGTTTTTAAATATTCTCTCCGTTTTCCCCTGCCTAGAAAAATAATTACATTCGTAATTTGCTGAAGTCTTTGAAGTATATCACTTTCTCACTTGTTTAAAATTAATATCCATATAAACATATGTAATATTTATTTTCATCATTTAATCATTTTTTTTTTTTTGCTCCAGCTTCCTCATTACTTTTCCACTGTATGTTTAATTTTAATTAAAATGTTTTCCTGTTTTTATTTTCCTTTTTTGTAAAAGTAATATATTTGTCTAATTGTTCTAATAATTCAATTAAACAGCCCTTGTTTTTATTTATTACAATGTTTTTATTTAATTTGTTTAAAACTGATGCTTCCAAAAAAAAAGAACGAATGGCAGCAAATTACAAAACAAGCAATAATAATGAAAAAAATTATTTCAATTTATAAATTCCAAAAATATATTGGAGCAATTTAAATTAATTGTGTAGTATATTTTGGGTTAAAACTTAAACACTTTTATTTAAGCTTTCCAGTAAAAAAAATTTGTTATCTACGAGTATCTAAAAGCCCTTAAACCATTTCCCAACTTCCATTAAAAAAAACCAAATTCCATTTGAAATATTTTTTAAAATATTTATTTTTCTCTTTAGACTTATCATTTCTTTTCTTAAAGCTAAAGTTTTGAACAAAAAAGAAAACTTAAAAATTTAAATAAAAAAATATATAATATTTTTAGTAAAATTAAATCAAAAAAGTTTATTAAAATTAATTAATAAGAAAAATAAATATAAATTTAATATCTATGAAATTTACAATGTTGCTTTTTTCAAATCTTTTTTTTTTTTAATTTTACGTTTTATTTAGTTTAATTATTTTTATTTAATTTTATATATTTTTTATATGTATATAAAAGGTTAGAAGAGGAAGTTTGTTTGTAGAATTTTTTAATAATTAGCTTATAATTTTTTATTTATTAGTTATATAATACACATTTACAACTTAATAGATTTCAAATTGTTTAAATATATATAATATTTTTATATATATATTCTTTTAGAGTTACACTAAGGCCCAAATTCACAAGCAAGTATTCATAAACGATTGTTTAAGTTAAAGTATTCCTTACAAAGTTCGTACGTTTAAACCAGCGTTAACTTTAAACATCATTTATGAATACCCTCATTAGTCTATAGTTAGCTTTATATTTCGGTTGAACTATAGTCAGTATTCAACTAAAGACTGTGAGTTCAGGCCTAAAAGTTTTATTTTGTTTTAAGTAGAGGCGCCTATTTCTCAAAACTGCAAATTATAAATCTACTAGCAAAATATATAAAATAAACTTGTAGATTTGTAACTACATATGTAATAGTATTAAGAAACAGTCCCCTGAAATAAAAAATTTAGTTTAAAGTAAAATGCAGGTTAAAGTTTACAAACACTGGGGAAATTTTAATGATTTGGTAGACACAACTACGAGTATGCAAAGAAAATATTGCAGAATTTAAAAAGAAATTTTGTAAAATTCAGTGCTTTGCTAGAGAAAGGTATAAAAAAAATTGTAATAAAAATTTTTAGTTTAGAAACCACTTCTTGAATTTCATTTTTGATATTGGTGTCTATTCTGTAATACGCGACGACTTGGTGAAAGTTAAGTGGAAAATATGTTAAAACAAAACTGTGTAAATGTAAAAAATTTGTTTTTGTTTCTCATACAAAATTAACCGCTTTTAAAAATGACAGAAACAATTTTAGGAAATTATTTTTTGTTTTAATCTAAAGTTTCACTTTTTCGACGCGTTTTCCAGAATAGCCACCATTATCTCTATTTTGCGGTTTAACTCGATTTTTATATGACAAATTTTTGCATTAATTAATTAATTTTTTACTTCATGTTGAATATGAAATTTCTTTCCTTGAATTTTACAGGGCATACAAAGTGCATTTACGAACAAACCCCAGATTAAAATTTCAAGCGATGTTAACTGCCGTAAGTCTTCATCAGTTTTTTTCTTCTAGTTTTCATTTGCCCATGAAAATTTATGAAAAGAAGTTGAATGAAGCATTAATGGGGGCTCCAGATTTTATATACTAAAAGAAGAGTTTTACTCTGAAGCTAAAAGAGTGGCGGAGCCCTAGATTTACATTTATTTTGATTAAATTAATAGTTTACATACATATACATATTTTCAATAGTTGTGTCAACCAAATTTATTTGTTTAACCAGATGAATTAAGCGGTAATTTATTGTTTACATTTAATTTACAAAAGTTGAGGTAAACAACTTTTTTTCGTATTATTATGAGAATTTTTTTTTTTAATAGGGATTAAAAAAATAAATGCAGGCAAATAGCTTTTTTGATATCAGAGAATATGACAGTTTGTGGTACTTTTATATACTGATTTTTTTCTTACTTCCTTCCTTTATTAATTAGTTTAATATTTAGGCAGTAGTTCGGTAAGGTTAATTTTCTTTCTTTTTTTTGGCATGAATAAAGTGCACATTAAAATGATAAGGTTACTAAAAAAACAAAAAGAAAGTAAAAAGTAGTTACTGTAAGGATCTCGTTAGCCGAACGTAACTGCAGTGCAACGTATAAATTGTTTATTTTAGTGTATAGGCAGTTGCACAGGAATGCCAAATTTTTGTCGCATGCAACATCAACGAAATATGTTTTTTTTTAAATAAAATTAAAGTTCTTTTTTAATTCTTTATATATGTATTTGTGTACATCCTCAGCATTTCTGCATAAGAAAAATTGAGTCTCATTGTACTGAAATACAAGCTTAATTACTTGCTGTCGCACGTGACAAAAAGTAAACTTTCCCCTGGAAATTCCCATATAAAAACCAATGAATAGGAATGCTTATACGTGTTAAAGCATACAATATTATGTTGCTATTTTCTGTTCTCTGATGGGTAAATTTTTTATGTTTTTAATAATGATTTGTGTAAAATTTTCTGTGATTTTTTAAAAACTATGGCTGAAAGGACTACTAACAAGAAAAATGCAGGACCATATAAGCAGATAATAAATTAACTAAGTATCTTAGACTTTAAATGTTCTTGGTATTTTCCTCCCCACATCGGTGACGGCTTGAACATCACTGCGCTATGCGTAGCTGTTTCATTTCTTTTTAAAAAATTAAGCCAAAGTGTTTTGAGTTATTCTGAGGTGAACACTATTAGTGAGCACTATTAATGCAGGCAAATGAATACCTCTACTTGAAATAATTTTTTTCGGGAATTTTCAGCCCTTTTATCTTTAACTTTAAATCAAGTTTGAGTTTATGGATCCTATTGGTTGCTTTGGTATATATTTGTTTACTAGGCTAAGACGTGAAAGATGTCTAGTTTTTATAGTCAATATTCTTATTCAGAGAGACTTACCCTCACATAAAGTGTGCTTGAAGTTTACGTTGAAATCTGGTTTCCTATGGAAATTTTGTTTTAATAAACGCTTCAAGCACACTTTATTTTTTATTATAGCTGCGCGATAGACTTGATTTTCGTAACAAAAATAATCGACACTATTATAGTTATAAATATATTTTTGTTTTGATTTCTTTGTACTTAAAACCAGAGCACGAAAATAAACGAAACAAATTGTTTGATTTTGTATTTTTTTTGTTCTTTGAAGTGAGTGAAACAAAAACAATGAGAAGTATGGCTCAATTTGTTTTTGGAGTGTTTTTGTATCACAACACAAATTGATCACAAACACGAGAAAAATGGTCCTTCGAGCCATGAATAAAAATTTAAGTTTACCTCTAACATCCAAACTGCTGCGAAATATATATTTGAAATGTATTAAGAAAACAAAACTTACTGCTTATTATTAAGTTAAATCATTACTACAGGAAATTCAGCTGGTAATTTCTTTAGCTAATTAAAAAGGTTCCCTTATCACTTCAATGTGCACTTTAATAACACGTTTCTTCTTGTATTTTTTTATAAATAAATTTTTTTATATTTTTCCATAGAGTTTCATAAATAATTAAATTAAAATAAATATTTACAATAAACTTGACTTTTCTTTTCTTCATAGTTAGTCGCAAATGTTACAGTTTATTTTTAGTTAATTTCTTTATATGCTTTTAATGACAGTGTTTGTATTATGCATATACATATGAGTGTATGTATACTTTATATGTATAAAGTTTTTAGTGATTTTTTTCTTCTATTTGTTAATGAGTTTTTGTTTTTTTTTTGTATATATATAATATACTTTATAATATATAAAGAAAAATAAATAAAACATAGTACATTGCTTAAAGTTTTTGTTTTTAATAAATTTACATATCCTAAATTCTAGTCACTGGGGTTAAGTAGTGTTTGTCTCTCTTTAGTTGCAGCTGTGTTGTTTAAATTTAAAGCAGCCCGTATAATTTTGTATGAGATTTATTTTTTTTAAGTTTCATTACGTTACATTTACATTTTGTTGTACCCGAAGAAAGGAAAGGAAAATGTAAACTGTGAAATACTGTGACTGGAAAACGTTTGATTGCTTCAACAAAGTAAGTCTTCACTGATTTTTCGAAAGAAACAATTTCACTTTTGTATACAAAAAATTAATAACTTATTTAAATATCAATTCATATTTAAAAGTCAGTTTTAGTTACAAAAATTAATAAAAATCGATATTTAAATATGAATTGATATTTATTTAAATAGCATTCGTGAAATATGCTTTTACTGCCAGTTTATAGAAGAGAAGTTAAGATTCTCGACTGTCTATTTATATTGAAAACAAAAACAAATTTGAGTGCTTTGCTTTTGTTTTCAATATGAATAGACAGACAAGAATTTTTACTTGTCTCCTATAAACTCTGGTAGTTAATATGCGTTATGAAGTGAAAATAAATATCAAAGTCAATTCTGAGGGGTTGTATTTAATCAGCAGAACATTAAATTCTATATTTTGTTATTACTTTAATCAGGAATAATTTCTAGAAAATCACATTATAATTATAATAAATAAAAATATACTATTCAATAAGAACTGATCGTCGCTTTCGATAACGAGCTGATTCGATCACGTTTTTCAGTTTGAGATTATGGCATTCGCTATCGAACAATGTAACAAACTGTTATGAAAACAACAATAAAATAAGGAAATTTGTGTATGTTTCGTCGACATCGTAGGACAGCTCCAGAATCCTTTTTTGGGCATCACTTTTCTATAAGATTTTTATCAATCTGCAAGCCATTGCAAGCAAAGATTACACTGTGCTCGAATCGAACACTTATTTTGTAACGGCGAATCCAATGGATTAATCATTTTTTTAGTAAGCTCTTGCTTATAAAATAATTCAGATTGAAAATTTCCAACATTTATTAACCCTTAAATCGATATATGTATGTATATCTATTGGAAAAAACATGTATTGATGAACATTCGTCCTAAGGAAACTTTAAAAAAAAATAGAATTTTTTTTCCAAAAAAATGGATTTTTTTTAATTCAGGCAATTTTTAATTTTTCTATTTTTTAATTTTTTTATTTCAAAAATTTCAGCCTCATCATGAATTCCACATGTGAAAATTTCCGAATCAAATTTTTCGTTCACATGGATTTTAGTTTCGTATCATCAATTCCAATAAAATTAAAAACTTACACATTTTCTTTTTTTGATAACATTTGTTCACACGTTCGGAAATTTTCATGTGCAACTTTATTCATGATAAGCTTGAACATGTACTTTTAAACAATATAAAAATGAAAACTGGGGAAATGCAATTTTTAGGTACTTTAAAACAAATTTTCAACTTAATTATTTTTTAAAGCAGAGCTAGCCTAAAACACGGTTAGCACCAATGAATTCAAAAGAAATCTTTAACAATTCACAAAACAATGTCCAACAGAAAAGCTCAAAATTATATTTTACAACCACTTCAAATATACAAAACTTGCAGACTAACCTTTTTTTTTTTTGAACGGTCCGAAGAAATAATCTACTTGAATTCTTTTTCCTTCTTTTTTTGTAAAGCAAACACCATATTTCTCATTTTCCAAATATTTACATTTTCCTTTCGATTTTTCTTTATTTAAACTTATTTTTATAACATTATCATACTTTTTTACACTTTTTATTTCATATTCTTGTTTATCATAGTTTTATTTTATCACTTTCTTTCTTAGAAAAAAATATATATAAATAAATAATAATAAAAACTTAAACTTAAGAATTATAAGGAAATAAAAAACAGGAACCAGTCCTTAAAAAAAACTAAATCATGAAAAATACACATACACACTCAGTCAAAAAGCTTGCACCATTCATTTACTCTTTCTGTCTGCCCCCTTCGTCAACATTCACTCTCTCTTTCGTACTCTTTTGTTTTGCTTAATTAATATTTTTCACTTGTTTGTCCTTAACTAAAGTAAAGCAAACATTAAAAAATTATTTTTCATAATTATGTGTGGTTCTAATCAGTACGTTTTTGTTGTTGTTGTTGTTGTTGTTAAAAAAAGGGTTTCGCTTGTGTGTTAGTAGAAATTATTATTATAATTAATTAGATTTTTGTTTGTTTATGTTTTCACTATGACTATAAGTTTTTGTTGCTGTTGTTGCTGTTTTTGTTAGAGAAAAATTACACTAAATAAGCCTGCACATGTGGTCCTTGCTGTTGGCCTGGTTGTATGGTTTGGCTGTTACTACTGCTGCTGCTGGCATTTACTGAGTTGTTGTTGTTGTTGTTTGATGTTTGAGGCTGCAATGTTTGTGCTGTGCCCGGATGTTGTGGATCTATGGCACTAAGAGTGCGCTGTTTTTGATTTGGTGGTGGTCGCCATGTTTGCGAAACATTGGCATGATGTTGTTGCTGTTGCTGCTGCTGCTGTTGCAACTGTAGCTGGTGAGGATGTAAATTGCGGTGTAGACTATTTATGCCCACTGTTGTTGTTGTCACAGCTGATGATGGTGAGGGCGGTGGTGGTGGCATCATTAGCATTTGCTCATTGTCCAGCGTTGAATATTCGGAATCAATGCTGGAGTAAATATGCTCCGAAGGAGGTCTTTGCACATAACCAGTAGCAGCTAGTGCTTGATGGTGGTAATACTGTGGTGCAGTTTGTTGCACCGCATTTGGATGTAGATGAGTGCTGTTGGCTGGGTGATGTAAAGTATTTGAGTGTTCAGCTCGTCGCTGAGGTCGTGGTGAAGGTGTAGCCGTTGTAGCTGAGGAATAATTCTGTTCACCTTCTGCCTCGGGGCAGTAGGCTGGTGGAGGAGCAGGTCTATATAGAATACCAGGACTAGCTGGCTGCTTAATGCGTTCATGATTGTGATCTATAGTATAGTTGTTGCCAGTGCGATAGTCTACTGGCAGAGCGTAACGTAGTTTTTCCCAAAAGTGGCGATCGTTGCGTCTAATGCGCTGCACGGCTGAAGTCTTCAAATAAGGCAAAAGTTCTATATCATTCTCAGCCTCAAAGATGGCCTCTGGCTCTTCAATAACCACCAGCTTCTGGGGTTTACCCCTTAAGGCATCATGCAAAGCTCTTCTCAGTTCACACCTGGACCATTCTGTTTGCAAGAAGTTTCTGGTCAGCAATATCACAACCCGTCTCGAGACCCTAGAGGCCTCCAAAATCTGATAGTGAGTGGCATCATGAGAAAGATCTCGGTGCTGCAAGCAAATGCGCAAAGGCGGACGCCCAGTTTCCAGCTCGGACACCAAATATTGTCCCACAAACTCCGAATCCTTGGCTGAGTGCAGCAGTATGGCATCGTACAGCTTCTCAGAGTCCTCACAACGTGGCCCAAACACACGCACACCATAATGGGCAAACAGCCAAATACGCAGAGACTCACGAAAAACAAAAATAATGATGACCACAATGAGTAGGAAAACCAAAGCCAAAGCAGCTGCCAATAATGGTATGTATGGCCTGGGTATGCCATGTTGTAGCATTGAACCACCAGCATAATAGTCGCTGCATGCAGCAGTAACATTGAAATCCAATTCACGTTTTCTGCTGTCTGCTGCAGCACCACCGCCACTGCTACCTAAGCTGGCCAAAGGCGAAGATGAATAACTGCTTGTGCCATCTTCTATGCAAAATATATCCTGAGCATCTTGTACTATAACAGCATTGTCAGCCACATATGAGGTCAATTCTTGCAAAAATTTACAACGACAAGACCAATGATTACGCCCCAGGGCAATTGTGCGTAAAGCTTTAAATTGTGTCAGCTGCAGCTGCCATATGGGCAGAGCAATTAAACGATTGCCATCCAAACGTAAAACCTCCAAAGACTGCAAAGGAGCTAATGTGGCATTTTCTATGGACGTCAACAGGTTGTTGTGCAAATACAATTCTTTCAATGCCGACAAGTGTTCAAATTCATAGCCCTGCAAGGCTTGCATTAAGTTATCTTCCAAATGCAAAACTTGCAATGAAATTAAGCCAGCAAAAGTTCTGTTTTGTATGCTGGCTACGCGACTGTTATTAACGTAAAGCGCCTTCAAGTTCTTGCGTCCTATGAAGGCATGATTTTTCAATACTGGAAAGTTGTTGCCATCCAAATACACCACACTGGAATCCATGGGTACACGGCGTGGCAGTTCCATGGTTTGTTGGCCGCCACAGTCAACAACATTTGTGGACCAGATTTGATCGTGATAGCAGGTACAATTATTGGGACAAGTCATTTCACAGTCACAGGCATCAAAGTCACAGCAGTGGCACAAGGCAAAACAGTGCGAGTCATAGCGGCAGAGAAAATCTTGCGGCTTAAGCGTACCCAAAGAGCGCACTGGGGCTCCTCGGGCATGAGGCATAACACACTCTATATTGGCCAGATCCATGACACGCGGATGCTGACGTGTAGTCAAATTATTAATGCGCTGCAGCCAGTCCATAGTGCAATCACATTCAAAGGGATTGCCTCCCAAATAGAACTCCGGCAGTTGTTTTAAGGGTCCCACTGGAGCCACTCGCAATTGCTGCAACTGCAGCTTAGACATGGCATTGGCATACAAATCAACTCTAGCTAAATTCACTTTATCCACAAAAGTATTTGGGTGTATGGTGTTGATGAGATTGTTGTTAATGAACAGCAACTCTATGGTATTGGGTATAGACATGGGACCAATTTCCGTTATACGATTATGACTAGCATCCAATGTCTTCACACGTATTTCCTCCTGCAGCTTGTAATAGTTGCCCAAGGCTTCTATGTAGTTGCCATGTATATCCAGCCACTTAAGATTTGAGGGTATAAATGCATAATCAAACCACACCAAATGATTTTCGGATAAATTCAGCCATAACAAGGACATGAGAGTGGCGAACACACCGTTGATGTCCGAAAGGAAATTGCGATCCAAACGTATGGCTTCTAGTTCATAATTTTTATCAAACGAGCCCCTTTCTATGCTTTGTATGCGATTTTTGGCCAAATTCAAAACGCTCAGACGTGAGAGATCAGCAAACATACCCACTGAAACGTTGCCAATTTGATTGTCAATCAAACGCAAGCCGGTCAATTGATGTAAGTTCTTGAAACTGTCATTGCCAATGGTGCGTATTTGGTTCTCCCCCAAATCCAGGGTGCGCAACATGGACAAATCTTGTATGGCCTTGGGTACCTCATTCAATTGATTCGAACTCAAGTCGAGCTCCTTAAGATCAGAACAATTTTTGAATATTAAAGGCTCTATGACACTAATCAAATTGTTGTTCAGGGTTAGCTTGGACAGCACATACAAGCCATTGAATAGTTTGTCATCCAGGGTATGTAGACGATTTTCAGCCAGGTTGAGAGTGTGCAAGTTGTACAAGGGCAGGAAAGAGTTTTCCTCAATATGCCCTATAGAGTTGTTGCGTAGGTTAAGATTTTGCAAGAAATACAATTCCTTAAAGGTGCGATAGTCTATACGAGTCAAGGCATTGTGGGCCAAATTCAATTCGATGAGTCTTATCAAGCCGGCAAAGGTGGTGTTATCTATGTGGTTGGAGGTCAACTGATTGCCGGACAGATCTACCACCAGCAATTGTTCCAGCCGATGAAATAAACCTTTAGGCAGCTCATACAATTCATTGTTTTTCATGTGAATCTCGCGCAGCTCCTTAGAGCCAGCAAACAGACCTTCGGGCAGAGTCTCCAAATGGTTGTTGCTTAGATTGACAATGCGTAAGGAAGACAGGCCCGCCAAGGCCTCACCAGACAGCTCGGATATATTATTGTGTTGCAGATTAAGATGCTGCAAACGTCTCAGGCGCGAAATACCCCAGGCTTCTGTTACCGAGCGCAGCTCATTGAAGCTGGCATCCAGAATCTGCAATTCGCTGCCACCGTTACAGTTCATGTCGGCAAAACCTAAATTTTCAGCAGCTCTTATGCGATTGCGAGTCAAATTAAGTGTTTGTAAATTACCCACTGGGCACAGAAAACCAGCAGGCAAAGCTCTCAAATTGTTGTCGGCCAAATTTAATTCTGTCAACTGTTTCAGGCCATTCAAAGAGTCTGGAAATAGTTCCAAAGTCTTGCTGGGACCCCACTCTGTGTTGTGGGTGTTTATGGCCAAACTTCTAACCGTATTCAAACCCTCAAAGGCATTATTAGGCAGTTGTAAAAGCTTGCAAGAAACCAGTTTTAATTCATCCAATGTCTGTAGACGTGCAAAGGCGGCTTGTGGCAGTTGCGATTCAAATAAATACAAATCACTGCATCTTATCTCCAGCTGGCTAAAGCCATCAGCACCTTGTAAATCCAATGCCAGCGAACGTTCAATCAGACGTAAATTACATTTAACTGATGTGGTACCATTGTATTGCCAGGAACATTGATTTGTGGAGGCTTGTTGTGGTGTTGTTAGAATTTGTTGAGCGGATGTGGCAGCTACTTGGGCTAAATTCGTTGATGCCACACCAAAATATTCGAGATACAAACAAAACATAAACAGCCAACTCCATAAATGATGATGCAAACGCTGACCACAGCCATGGCGGTGAACACGATGATCATGTTTATGATGGTGATGATGATGTTTAATTAACAACACTGTATGCATTTTCAAAAATTTATACATTTATATATTTTTATTTTTAATAAAAAAAAGTGTAGGATATTTTTCTCCGGGGGGGGGGGGGGGCTGGAGAGGGAGGCGTCAGTTTATCTTTAATTAATTATTAGTTAGTTTAATTTTATTTTTAGCTCTTATGTTGTTCTTAGATTAAGCATTTTTTGTTTAAAACATTTCTAATGGTTTTACTACTTTCAGTCAGCTCATTTTATTTTAAAGAGATTCTTGCCGAAGTTATTATTTTGCTTTAACTATTATGCGACTTTTTTTACTTTTAAAGCACTTCTCTGTTTAATTACATCA
This sequence comes from Nowickia ferox, assembly GCA_936439885.1. NCBI lineage: Eukaryota > Metazoa > Arthropoda > Insecta > Diptera > Tachinidae > Nowickia > Nowickia ferox. The sequence goes on along the minus strand of OW387027.1, from coordinate 6,579,874 downwards.
ACACTTGTTTTGTAGCTTTAAAAAACAACTTCGTTTGGTTTTAATTTAATTTAATTTTTATTTTGCTTTATATTTTCATATTTCCAAAGACAAATTCTTTTTGATTCGTTCTTTTTCCCTTCGTTTTTCACTGAATTTTGTTTTTATTACTATTATTATTATTTTGGATAAAAGGAAAATGGGAATCTTTTCTTTTGTTGTACATGTTATTGTGTATGTTTATTATTATTATTATTGTGTGTGTATATATTTTTTTTTCTTCGTTCTGTAGAAAAAATAAACCGATTTGTTTTGTTTTTTTTATCAATATACTGAAACTTTTGTCTGAATTTCGCGCGTCATCACACGTCCGTTCTTTTAGATGCTCGGACTCGAACTGATTTAAAAAATTTCAAACATCAAATATGCCATGAATTTGTGTTCAATGCTTGCAACAAATACTTTGTTTAAAATACAGATAGAAAAACTACCGAAGAGCACCACAACAATATGAACATTTTCACTCGTTGTTTTATGCAGAGCAAAAGAAAATAGCAAAAATAAAACGAAGGAGAGTAACTAAATTACAAAACACACTCCAACAAACCCGTATAATGCAGGCATAGAGTAATAAAACTTAATCAGAGACAATGAGCAAATGTATAGTTTAACATCAGAGATAAAGAAAGAGAGAGGGTTTAAGACTTAAAATGATTAAAAGAGACTTTATTTTAAACAAAAATTTAATTTTCATTTACTGAAAGTTTTAAGCAATTTTTTTAACATTCTTTTTATATTTTCACTTTAATATGTTATCGCGTAATTGCTTTTAATTTATTTCCTCCCTTAATAAAAAATTATCCACAAACACAAACAAGTGGCGCCTTATTCTCAAGCGGCCATTTCCTGAACTACTGCTCATATGCATATCCTTTAAGGCTTTTCACTCGTTTCTTTAAATCTTATCTCTTTTACCCTTAAACTTAGTAACAAATCAAGCCGCTTGTCCTTATGTGGCGCTTTAAATGCTTAAAAAGTACTCTGACACTTCACAGCAAATGAGTGTTTCATTTCCTCTTGAAATTTATATATCGACTCTTGCTCACACGACACGTTCTCTTTGAGTGTAAATTAGTTTAAGAGAGCTTTAGTGTTTAATAAGAGTTTTTAATAAATTTAATAAAATGTTTAGTATTTCCAATAAAATATTGGGCAAATATATTAATATGTTGGAGGGTTTCTTTTGCATTCATAGAAGAAATTTCTTACACATGTCCATATGTGCTGATTATTTTGATAAATAGAGTGAAGATAGAAAATAGAATGTTTAATTTGTAAGATGACGTTAATTAATATGTAGAACATAAATCTAAAAGCCGGCTATTTGCTAGCGAAAATCAATATATTTATATGCATATACATCAAATATACATACGAGTATATAAATACATGTAGAAAAAAACACCAATGTAAAATCAGCATGCAAAATATTGAATGGAAATCATTAAACTTGTGAGAAATAATATGTTGTTTAAGTTCATAGCTTAAATAAACTTTTTTGTTCAGTTATTTTATTTATTTTTGCTTGTTTTCTTGTTGTTCATTTCGATGTTAGTAAATAGCCGCAAAAATTCGCATTAGCAGCGGAAACTTCATGCTACCGGCTAGTCGGCAGTATCTAGTCTTGTAGTCGGAGGGTCGCAGATTCGATTCCTGCCGGAGAAGGTATCTTTGCATTTTGTGCATATTAAAAAAATATGTATGTATAACTCTGTTTCAAAATTGATGATTCGATTAGACAAAAATTTGCTTCGCTCTGTAAGCCAAATTACATGTGAAAACGAACGGAATGTATAAACAGTGTTGCCATATACGTTTGAAGAAAAATCTTTTTTAATTTAATTTTTTAACAAAAAATATTTTTTTTTTGAGAAGAAAAAATTACTAAAGATTTTTCTTAGTAACGTAAAACCATCATAACATCGTTGCGTTACGCATGTTATCTACTCGTACATCCTGCGGCATTAAATCAAATATTCTACCTAATGCGTTTAGCTCACAATTGAAAACTTTTCAATATCGCTTTTCTTGAGACATTGTTTCATTATTGATTGTTTGCAAAATGTTTGCTTATATAGTATTTTCGAATTGTACTTCAGGGTTGGGAGTCTCAAATAAGTAAAACATTATTTTCTTTATAAATTAATTAAGCTTTCATTATTTAGTCAATCATGCAAAAAAGTTATTGTGATCATTATGAGCCTAATCGTAGAAAACTCACCAAATCAAAATTGTGTATATGAAGACAAAATGACAATGTCAAAAAAACTTTAAAATTTTTTATACGTTTTTTTTTAATTCTTCAACGAAGAAACGCATTGGGATTTGCCTATGCCTTTGCGTTGCTTTGCTTTTCATAGTTTCTGAAACACATACAAGAATTTTTTATTTAAAAGCTCTGAATAAGGTTGCTGCTGATATGAACTGAAAAGAAAAAGCTCCACGACTGATCAATTGTTCAAAAAACTGGGAAAACCAGATAAATCTGCACATTTGGCAACGCTAAATATATATATATATATATATATATATTACTTTCTCTCTCTCTCTCTCACACACAAAATAAAAAGTTTAGCATGAAACAGAGATGCATGGAAAACAGTGCACTATGAGCCGTATGTGCAAATTTTGTGTAATGATTTAAGGCTGCTTGCATATGTTTAAAAACAGCAATTTCTTGTAGTATCATTATGAAAGCTTATTTCATTCAGTTTTCAGTGTTGTTATTAATATGGTAAAGTAATTTTTGCCCACTTGACCGAGACTTTCTTTCATAATATCGATTTCGAATATATCTCGAACATTTATCGTCTAAAATATCGAGAATAACACTCAGAAACTAATCGAAAAAAGTTTGCCTGTCGCTCCGTTTTATTTCAAAAAACATTAGCCAACATTGGAATTTTTTGTAATGTGGTTGGTCAGTGTTTTAACACGGTCTCTCGAAAACCATAATTTGCACTTTTACTTGTTTGAGTTGATTACACTCCTATTAAAAAATAAAAATAATTTCATTAAAATTTTCATAATGTAATTTCAGTTTTTATACAATAACAGGTAACTGAAAGATTTTCCACACATTGCCGCCTATTAATCAAAATTAAGATACACACATACATACATACACACATACCAACAAGTCTTTTCAAAACAATACATTTTATTGTCTTACTCTACTTTTAATCTTTTTTCTTTTGTTTAATCTTGTTTCTTAATAAAAACTTAAAATAATTTTTACTCCCTCTTATATTTCAACAAATGTGTCATTGTTAATACACATTTTCAAGTTCTTCGATGAAGTGGTTAATATATATTTATAGAAAAAGAAAATTTTTTTCTTTAACCACTTGAAATTAGTTTATTATTTACTGGGTTGAATATTTGGAAAAGAATATGCATACATGCATATATGTATGTTTGTATGTATGTACAACTTTCATTGCATTTGTATTTCCATAGATTTCCAAATACTCTTTGGTGTTGTTGAGGCACGCGTTGTGTTTGTTGGGTGATTAAACATTAGAAATTTAAAATACTGACGGCCTGGCCTACGATATCGACAAGCAACTTTCTATCGATTACTTATACTGAAAACAAAAACAAATTTTCTTATTTTATTGTTGTTTTTCATACAAGCTGTCGAACGAAAAATTCTTGTCGACATCGCGGGACGCGAGGCCGTTTTTATTAAAAAATCAACTATAGAATAATACAATTTTAAAGGTAATTATGAAGACAAAATGTTGTTAAGCCTATGCTTAGTGCTTTTATAATTTAGAGACTTGAAAATTAGTTGAGATTATAAGAATTATATATAAATTTTATATGCTGTTTCCATATTACAAACAGTCATCAAATCAACTGGAAAATTTGTACGTAAGTCATTAACAAATTGTAATGCTTTGCTCTTCATAAAAATTTTCTACAGAAACTGCACTTTAAAATTCATAATTAAAATAAATAACACAACAGCAATAGCATACACACAAAAAAGTTATATGAATGAGTTTGTAATATTAATTAAAATATTTGTAATATTAATTAAAAATTAATTAAATTTTCACCTATAAACAATTTGATAATATCAATTAAGTTTTTCCATTCAAATTAATTAATACAATTAAAAATTTAATTGAATCAATTAAATTATTAATTGAAAACATAATTGGTGAATACTTTTTTCTGTGTATGTTGTCATATGTATAAACTAAATATTAGTTTATGTAATCCAAGCAAATCAATCTTGCAGAAAATTTGCATAGTAATTTTAAAACAAAATTTTCTAGTTAATTTAATTATGGGTTGGGCATTATAGAAACACTAACGCCGGTATTTATAAATTATTATTAAAGTAAATGTTAATTTTAAGTACGTATTGTGCTTGAGAAAGTTTAAAATTATTTATGAATACCCCGCTGAAAATGTTTGCTGCCTATTTTTCATACTCAAAGTTCATTCATTACATGAGTATTTTGTGCTAAATTGTTTTGTTTATGCTACTTGTACTAAAAATATTTTATTTCTATATTATCTCTTACTCTCGTTTTTATTTTATTATTTTTTATTTCTGTGTTTTTCTTTCTCTCATGTTAAGAATTGCTTGTCATACTCTTGAGTGTTTTTCATAATTGAATTTTTACGCTACTCTTAAACTCATTTCGATTGCTGTTGTAATGTATTATTTAATAATAGGTTTTAGAACTGGTTCAACTTGTTCGAATTAATAATAAGTTCCCGCATCCAAGCAACTAAATAAAACGAACACCAACACCATTGGTGTTGTTTTGTTAATGGGTGCAAAAGTAGCAATGTTCATAAGATAATGTACGATTTATTTATAAAAAACGAAGTTAAAAAAAAGAAAAAGCTTTAAAAAAATTTTAAATGATGATATAATTATAATTGAAAAATGAATAGAAAGAATTTATTAACATATTTAATATGTAGGCATATACAAGAAGTTATTTTTTAAATTGTTAAATATTTCAAAAAAAAACCTAACCTTGGAATGAATATTGTAAACCAGCAATAAATCATATTATTACATTTTTAATAGAGTGAAAGTGAAGTGTTGCAGGACGTTACTTTTTGTTATACGCATTAAACACACTGACCACAGCAGGCTAAAGAAGCACACGATTTAAAATGCCGCTAGCCAGTTAGTTAATTATTTTGGACACGGCAATAGCAGCTGATATTCACGTATAGATACATACACATTTCAATGGTGACACCTTCAAATATTTCAGATTTGTAAAAATAAAATTAATCTTTTAAAATTTCTCAAGAAGGCATCTTTTCACAAAATACTTTTATTAAAAAAATTAAAAAATTTAGGTTGCCACGAGCATCAGAATCTGAAAAATCCTTGTTTTGGAATATTTCTTAAGTTTTATTTTGGGAATTGTGGTATTTGCCTTCCTCCAACTTCTCCTTTCTTTGCAGTTGTTTATTTATAGTAAAAAATCTCCATTCACATAGTTTGCAAACATTCATTCAAGACATAAATAAACAAAAATGTTATGCAGCAATTAAATTCACACAAAAAATCAATTAAAAAATTTGTTTCACTAATTTTTGCAAAACGTCTTATAAAACATTTTATAGTTATTTGGAATTGTATACATATATTTTCAACAAATATATATAAAATTTACATTTAGTAACTGCAGATTTATTTCCATTGCATTTTTCAATTCCTGCAGTGCGTAACGTTTGATTCAAGTAAAACACTAATTAATGTATAGAGGCTAAGCAGTAACGAATTCTAAAAACACTTAAACAAATTTTTATTCTAAAGTAAACGTCTTAAAACCGCATACGTAAATTGCTCTTATTAATAGTTATAAGTTTTATATTGAATATGTCCATGTAATTGAGAATAAAAACATAGTGTGAGGTGTCTTTGTGTTACAAACTCACACAGGGAAAAAACTGCCTAATAGAATCAAGAAGATTTTCTCTATGAAACGTTTTTAGGCTAAGGGGTATCCCAGCAGAAAGAAGAAAGGATTTTTTCATAGAGATTCTTTATTATTTTTATGTGGTAAATTTGTTAAATTTATCAATAAGAAAATTGCTGCAGCAATTGCTATTAAGCCTTAAATGTAAATGTTTTTATTTTTAAACAAAATTTCTGTTTTTTGTACTCAAAAATATTTTTTATTCTTAACATATTTTTTTTCCTTTGGAGTTTGTTTTTAGACTTTATCTATTCCTAGACCTTATACTGTATATCTATCTTTCAACTTAAAGCGTTTGTTTTGTAAGCTTTTTATAATACATATAACAAATACGATGACAAATTTAATATGCAGATACATCTTGTGTTGTAGGGTATTAAAGAAATGTTCTTGATTTTTACTTCACACATGTTTTGGACCAATTTTTATTACACATTTTCTTGTTAGCCATACATGCAAGCAAAAAAAAAAACTTGAAAACAGGTACGGGCATAAACATAAATATGTATGTATGTATCGTTTCAAATGTACATACATGTGTATTTTTATATATATGTATGTTTGTACATATTTATGCATTTACATTAAGGCGAAACCAAATGTCGTGCTCAGCAATTGGCCAATAACGCGGTATTGAGAAAACATGTTGCTTTTGAAAAAAAAATAAAATAAAAAAATAAAAACCCTCAATATCTTCTCAATTCTATTTTGTAAAGTTTCTTTATATCAATTTTTTGATTACACCTTAAATAAATTTTCAGAAAACTTAAAAAATAGCGGAAAATACTGCTTTCGAATACCTTTGGATATACATTCTTACGAAAAATCTCATAAAAAAACTCCGAAAATCTGGTCAATTCAATGATGTAAAATTTATTTTTCTTTATTTTTTCCCCTACAAAAAATAAATTTTCAGAACACTTCAAAAATAGCGGATGTACTTTGTAAGAAATATATCTCTCTCCTTTTTAATAAAATGCTAAAGTTTAATTTTAATCAATCAGAAAATATTTTTCCCCAACAAGTAAACGCCCTAATGTATGCACCATAAGCAATTTTCAGGTTTGAATGCGTATGGGTGTGTGTGTGCGTGTGTTTTGGTGTGTTCGTAAAATTAATGTTTTCATTTTCTTGTTGTTGTAACTTTTTGATTCAAAGTTTAGCAAAATGTAAACAAACAATGTGCAAACCTGTTTCTATTCCAAACAAAATAAAAAGCAACAACAACAATATGAGTAGGAACAATAAAAATAACAAAACAAAGTCAATAAACAAACACAATAAACCAACAATAAACGAAAAACAATAGCCATTGATCAAACACGAAAAACACATACAGGTAAAAACAAACAGCACGACACATACTGGGTTGATTATATTGAGAAGAAATAAGAATCGGTGCTCTCTTTTATGATATTTGAGCAGTTAAAGAAGAGAATAAGGTAACGAGTTTTTTTTAATAACAATTGGTATAAAAGTATGCAATAAGTTTTCGAACTGATAAGTTAAAGAGACTGCTTGGGCAATTATTATTTCAGTTACATATTATATATGTATATTACAATAGTAACAACAAATGTATGTACACACAGAAAAATTTCAACTTAAAATCTACGTACACAAGGTTAATCATCTTTTTGTGCGATGATTTTACTTCATATGTGTTTCATGTTAATCTAATATGATTTATAGTACGAGTAATTTTCAAAGAAAATTTTTCCTTTTCAAATAACTTTATTTCACGTTGATTCAACATTTACTTGCTGTTAAAATCAAAATGAAGAATCAGATTGAATCAAAGCTACTTCAAGTTGCAACAACATGAATTTAATTTAATGTATTAATTGTATTTTATTAATTATTTAACTTACGTGTGTTTGGCACAGGCATCAAAAAAATGTTTGTTTGCATATAATTTTACTTCCCCGGCCAAGATTTGAGCTCGGAACTCAATGCGTAGTACTCAATGCGCTGACCCCTGCAGCCACCACAACTTTAAATATTCTTTAGATAAAGACTGTATGTGTATTCATTTGTATAAGAAGCCGATTAATGTTCGGCACTCTGGTGCCAGTTTGGACAGTCTTGCTTTAGATACACATTAACGGCCTTATGTTTAATCAAAAAACTGGCCTGAAATTAGCATAAGTGACAAAATTAAACTACCTGTTGACGAGTTCCTCTATACAATTTGACATCGCTGCATAATGTAGTTTTAATACACGATTACATCCTAGTCTGATTTTTAATGTAAAATTGTATGGCAAAGCACGTTAAGACCATGTTCCATTTTGCCACTTATGCTAACTTCTTGCCAATTATTGATTATACATAAGGTTGTAAATATATACCATGATGAATAAAATTTTAATTCACATTATTTAATTGATAATATAACATACAGTCTATTTGAAAAGTTTTAGTTAAAAAAAATACTAAATACTTTGGCTTATCTCCAGGATTCGATCGAACTTGAGAACCTCCGACTACAAGACTAGTACACTGCATACTAAGCAGCAGCAGTTTGTCGGCTGCTTAAAAACATAAAAAACACCAACACCTTTATTTAAATCAAAATTTTTACATGGTGATTTTACATTGGTATTTTTTTTGTGTGTGTATGTATGTGTAATTAGATATATATTTAGAACAAAATGCATATCGCACTTGCTCCTCTGAAGCGGTTAACTCAAAATTTACAACAGCATATTTTTGGCGGAAATAGTAGAGAAAATTTATGTAAAATTTTTACAGTCGCTAGATATGATATTTTTATCGGACTCCTTTCCAAAATTAATGTTAAACTTGTTCACTAAAATATTAATAGTTTCTTAAAAATACATTGAAATTTATTATCATCAGGGAACCTTTATACATATTTCACCAAATTAATTTTTTTGCCAGCTCCTGGCGCCATCTATACGTCAAGTCGACTAGTTTTCGGACCACTCGCGTATTTTGCTAATTTTTGTGTGTGTGTGTGTGTGTGTGTTTATAGATATTTCTTTTCAAGTTTTATTAAAAGTTCAGATTTTTTTTGGACTTTGAAATACTTATGAATTTTGATAAAGTTTTTAGAATTTTTTGCAAAAAAATAAATTTTTAAAACAGAAATACAAGCTCAGGTAGGCCACTTTTATACAATACGTGCTGCTCCAAAAAATACGACTATGTATATGGAAAAACGTAACATTGCAGTAAAAACTCGTTGGAAAATAAATAGCAAACGCTTTAAACACAAACTTATCAGGTTGCTCTCAAGCGCAACCTGCTAGCCGTCGGCCTTTAATAAAATTAAGCTAAAATAATTTCCTTAATTTCATTTATAACTCGAATACTTATTTTATGAGTTTTTAGTGTAAAAGAAAACTCTTATGAATAAATTATTAATGAATATACTACATTTTATCAGTTTAGCTACAAACTTCTAAAACAAGTAACAAGAAATTATACATGCATACTAAAACAAAAATAAAATTTTATTTTTTATCAACTTCTTTTCTAGGTAATAAAAATAATTTTTTTTTTGTTTGATTGTTGTTTTAATTTTTATGACCAAAAATTAAAGGAGGTTTTCTGTTTTGGGTTTATGTGCATTTGTTATACCAAAATGGCTAAAAGAGAAGTTCATGGCCTGACTTTGGGTGTTCTCTGGCAAAGCGAAGCATTTTGAAATATAATGTTTTATGACTTGAAATATTAAGTATTAAATTCTTTTTATGTTGATTGCTATTTTGGTGGTTTTATTGTTTTTCCATTTACAGACATTAAAAACATTAAGCCATTTGTTTAATTACATTAAAAATTACATAATGTTTTTTCTTCTTCTGATTTCTGAGATGAGTGAGTGAGTTTGTGACCTTTGGAGGACTTCAGCTGTAACAAAAAAGTCTGTATTTGTAATAAAATTTTTTTGATATAAACAGTTGTCATTGTGTGGAAGAAGTTAGTGTTGTGTAATAAGAAATATTATTTATGGCCTTGTTCTTTAAATGATTTAATGGTTTTCATAAAATTTTCTAGAAAATTTGTTTTTATTAGTTTGATTTTCCCTTAAAGAAATATTCTATTGTAAAATAAATCCTGCTTTGGCATAATGTTTTTTTAAACTTTGTTTATATTACTTTGAGCTGTTTTTTGTCTAGTGATAAATATGATCGTCTTGCCTCAAAGGTTATCAGCTAATTTTTGATCTCTCATTATTAAGTTTCAGTTGGTTGGAGTTTTATTAAGATTTTGTTTGGAAAGTATAGGATTATCTTGCATACATATATTTTATTTTTTTTTCTATATTGTTTTATGAAGAAAATCTCTTGAATATGTTGACAGTTATATGAAGATGATTATATTGCTTTAAAATTTTCCAATACAAAATGTGTTGGATTTACTTGCTTTAATTGGTTTAAGATGGCTAGAGATGCACAGTACTTTTATATATGAATAATATTTTTAAAATTTATAATAGTTTCGTTCAAAAAATGTTTGTTTAGACAAAATTCTTAAATGTCTCGTTATTTTCTCTGATGAATTCTATAGAAAAAAAAACTTTTTTCTTGGCTCTAAATATTTTTACATTTAAAACACATTTTTACATATAAAACACTTCTATAAATATTTATACAGAGAACTTACCTCTGGATCAGTTTAAGAAAAATAGATTAGAATAAGGCTATAAAATTATTTTTCCTCTAAACAGAAGTTTCTTGACATCAAAAACATGTCTGCCGAAATGTTCTTCCAAAATATTTTATTGAGAAATATTAAAATATTAGCTGAGCCCGGCAAAAAAAAATTAAAATAAAATTATAATATTTTTATTGCCAAAGTATTTCTCGTTCGTTATCGAAAATCGCAATAATATTTTTCGATATCGAATGCCATAATGTCAAACTAAAAAGACGTGATATAATCTGCTCATTATCAAAAGCGCCAAGTAGACAGACTTACGACGTTCTTCTATGTGTTTTACTCAAAGATGATATTTCATCTTGGTAAGCTTCTTGGGGTATCCGTATTATCTGTAGATCTGTACAGTGAAAATAAGGGCTGGCACCCTGTTATCGTTTTTCCTTAACCATTTCGGTCATAATCTCAGTCTGAAAAACTGTGTTATGATCTGGCAGGTGCAAAAAATTTCTTTTGTTTCGACTGCCCTAGAGTCCGCCTCCCTCTGGATGAATATGGCTTCATAGATTGTTCTCCGAGAAATTTGTTTGATATGAAATTGGAATATTTTTTTTTAACAAATGGTTTTTATTTCCAATTGGGGAAACATTTTTTGTTAAAATTTTTCCATGATAACACTTGCTATAATTGTTCTTGATTTAATTGTCATGGCAAAAGTTCGAATGAAAATATTAAAAATTAAAAAATAATTTATTATAAATAAATTTAGCATCAAGTTAGAACTTCATCATTTTGTTATTTTTTTTTTGTTATTTAAAGAAAAAATAAACAGAATTTATTATTGTATAAGCCGCTTGCTTTTTTAAATTAACCATTTGTAGGGTGCTTAAAAGAAATAAACCCATAAATCCATGTTTATATGTTAAAAGTCTCCGGCTGTTATTCATAAATACTTTCGCTCTCTCTTAGGACATTCTTTATGTTGCATGGCACTACAAGCAGCACTTCAAAAGCTATTGTTGAAATCAAAGGTTCTTTTTGCCTCTGCTGTTACTGGTAGTGTACTTTAGTGCATTGCTCTGCTTTTCTAGTACATATTTGTTTTTATACAGTGCGATAAGAATAATATTTTTTTTAACATATATAGCGTGTTGAACACAATAAGTCAAAGAATGAATTCAAGTGTAAGAATTATCAAAATATAATCACAGCAAGTAAAATGGACTTGAACAAGATTTCTATTATATAATATAAAAGCTTACAATTGGGTCAGTATGATAAAAAAAGGAACATAGTCTCAGCGATAAGAAAAAGTATGTAATAAAAAGCAACATTAATTTTTGTAAAAATTTCCCACAAGCTGAACTAAAATAAAAAAAGGTATAATAAACCAGAGAACGCAACTTAAAAACAAAAATTTACAATTAAAAAAATTTTATAGTTTAATTACTCCTTATCTAAATGAGGCTTACAAATTCTTTTCAAATAATGTAGAATTTTTTATATATTGTCTTGGAAAAAATGCTATAAAATAATTCTTTAAGGATTATGCTAGACCACCAAAATATTTTCAGAGTCGCCATAAAACACAACAATCTGTCATCTAAAAGAGGTAACAAAATAATTTTTCTGCTATACCTAAATCTAATTTTAAATAAAAAAAAACCCTGTGCTATGTTGAAAAAAAGCCACTCTGACACTCTTGCGAAATTTCATCATCTTTCTTTTCTTTTACAATCAACATTATTTCACAGTTCAGCTTTGAAAATTTGAGTACAGCCAAGCATTACGGAATGCATTACTGCTGCTGTTTATTACTTCCACTCTGATCCACCTTTAGCCGATCAATTAGAAATCCATAACTTTCATTTTAAATTACAACATTTGCAATGCCAAGCCAACCAATTTAATAGTAAAAATTATTTTACTACCTTGAGGAAAAATTTCCACCTGAATTGTTTATTTGGAGCAACAAAATTATGGGAGCACGCAAACACTAACACACTCTATCTCTAGCAAGGAGCAGCAAGACTAACACCAGCATTATTGCAAGTAACAATCAGAAGAACTTCAACTTTTGTACCTGTAGTTCATTTTGTAAAGACAAGGCTATTAAACGCAATACTTTGTGTCAGTTGACTGAACAGCGAACACAAACAAGTATGAATATAATATGTGACCGTAGTGAACTTTAAGAATACCCTACTTAATAAATGTTATAATCACACCAATCATTATGAATAAAGTTTCTCCATTTGTTACCAGCTGCAGGAGAAGAAAAATTAAGGAATTAGGTTTCTCTACGTTATAACGGGGGAAAACATGAGTAATTTTTCCCCAGCAAATTTGAAGGGAGTTTTCGTCACATATGTACTGACTGCCTTATTCATAAAAAATAATTCTGTTTTATAAGGGCTTTATAAAACATATTTTGTATGAAAATCTATATTTAATATTTTATTTTAATATTTTATATTTTTATATTTTGCACATAGTGCAAAAATTTATCATCTGAAATAGCGCTGCTATATTGTTAACGCCTTGGCATGACCTTTGACATTCTTTTTGAAATTTAAATGAAATGTATAAATAAAATTTAATGAAAAACAAATGAAAAATATTATATACTATATTTAATAAATTCGTCACCGTGAGAGTCGCATTCGTACGCATATGGAGTTCCATACCACTGTATAATTTTCCAAAGTTAAATTGTTCTTCTAAATCGCTTCCTAATTTACTGTTTATGGCAAAAGTTGTAAAGTTGTAAAAATCGTCAAAATGGTAAAAAATCAGAAAACTGCAAACCTTATCGGACTGTTTGCCTTAAACATAAGGCTAATGTATCCATTTAGAGGCAGATGTTTGTTTGAACTGCATAAAAATTGGCTAGTTCGTTTCGGAGACGCAGAAATTGCCCCTTTGTCACCTCTTGGTCCTAGTTTTAAAACAAATTTAAAGCTCATGTCCTCTTAGGCATGGATGTATGTATCTATGCTTTGAATTTGATATGGTCTCTTTCCTCTCGTTTGTAATTACTTTAAAAAATATATTACATGTGTTCTAGGGCGCACTGGAAAGCAGAAAGACGGGCAAAAAAGCGAACGTGAGTACGTTACGTTACGTTACCCCTGATTTAGTTTACATATATTTGTAGTACAATAAATATTCCATGTTGGAAGGCTTTATTCTACATTCTTAGAAATCCAACCTGTGCTTCCACAAAAAACAATCGCCTTCAGTAAAAATGCTACGTAACAAACTTATACATACAAACTTTAGGTTATATTGCGTTGGCACTTATACCAACTCTTACAAAAATATTTTGAAATTACTAAAAATCTTTATTGGTTTTAAATTTTTTTTTCAAGAACTAAATGGGAAGCAGTAAGCCTATAAATAGAAAGACAGTGTCAGCAAACAAAAAAAAGTGAAGCAAGTGTTTCAAAAGCACACAACAAACAATTGTTCTCTAGTCTTTACAATTTCCTTAACTTCGCTTGCTCTCTCTTTCTCTCTCTCGCTCTCTCTTTCTCTCTGATATTTCATACTTTTATGTCTTAAGTGCAGGGTTGTCAGATATGGCGATTTCTTGCCAAATGTGGTAATTTTTTAACCACTTTGGCGGCTAAATTTTTGATTTGGCGACATGACAATTTTTTTGGCGATAAATAAATTTGTTGGCAATTTTTATTACTATTTTTTTAATGATTTTTATGATTTTCAAAATTTTTGTAACTCAGGAAAATTAATTTATTGAAGGAGTAGTTTCAAAAATAAATCCTACCAAAATTCGTCTGCAAGAAGCTAAAACAATTTGAGTTTGATGATTTGTCTTTTATTAAATGTAGTAATAAATGCGTTTTGAATGTGGATGAGAAAAATTTATAAGAAACAATTTTAAGCGATTTTTTTTCAACTTTTGGTGATTTTTTTTAATTTGTTTACGATTATTTTATAAAAAATTATTTTAAAAAAATGTTATATGAAAACAAATTTCTTATCAAATATACATATATTAATATAAAAACTACATAAAATTGATTTTGGCGATTTTGAAAATGTATTTGGCGAAATAAGTCGGAAAGAAATCTGACAATCCTGCTTAAGTGTCATCAGTATGAAACAACAAGGTGCCCTATTCTCTCTAGAGCAAGACTGAAGGAACACCGAGAGTAATGTATTCGCGTATGTGTATTCATCTGTATAAGAAGCCGATTGATGTTCGGCATTCTGGTGCCAGTTTGGACAGTCTTGCTCTAGAGCCTCATCAACCCGAAGAATTTTTTTTTAATCGTTGGTTACAAAACCAATGAACAAACTGTACACACACCCTAAATTCGCTATTAGCGGTGTTGGAGTGGTGTACTCGTATAAAGGCCTAACAAGTGCCTAACAAGTTTTGCCAATGCAACATAAATGCTGCAGCTAACTGAACAATGTTCTATGTTAAAACCTGATGATCATTAAACTTGACAACAAGATCATCATCTCTATCTGAGAAATGAAGAAAACGATAAAGTTTGCCATATTTGCTTCTATTTATTGCTGCATGTTGTAGCAGCCGCAGCAGCAGCAGCAGCGCCTGTTAAGGCAACAACAGTAGAAGTTTGCTCTTATTCTACAATATTGTTAAGCATTTTAAATTGTTGTAGATTCCGTAACTACGAGTATTATAAGCCACCAAGTCTGGTTTATTATTGTAC
Source organism: Nowickia ferox (assembly GCA_936439885.1). Taxonomy (NCBI): domain Eukaryota; kingdom Metazoa; phylum Arthropoda; class Insecta; order Diptera; family Tachinidae; genus Nowickia; species Nowickia ferox. The sequence goes on along the minus strand of OW387027.1, from coordinate 6,564,540 downwards.
GCAGTGGTTTATACCCGTAGTAGCAGTTCTAGTTTTAAATATTGTATGATTGTGTAAAACATAATTGCATATGATTATTGTGCTTGTTCAGGTGTGCAATTTATAACACTCCTTTAAAGTTGTTAAACTAAAAAAAAAAAGAAAAAACAATAAATGGAAACATCTAGAAGTACAGAAATTAATAAATTTTCAAAGCAAACTTGCTGACGATGTAACAAAATTTAATTTAAGAGAAATTTTATGGTACGCTGTTCTATTCAGTTTTATTATAATTAATTTTTGAAGAACTAGTTGAAAAAAAAGAAGAAATGATCTTGAGCAGCAACACAACAACCACTCAAGCAAACTGTTGAACAATTTCTAACAATAACAAACAAGATTTTTTCGAATGATGTCTTCTTTTTTTTTGATGTCTTTACCAAAAATAAAAGAAAAATGAGCAACAGACCTTATTCTCTATAGAATTTATACATAAATGTTGTGTACTAGTTAAAACACTTTTACAAACAAATATTCTCTTAAAAAGAAAACAACAATGCACAAGGCATTGGGAAAAGGCAACTGCATGCACAGACAGAGTTGCTGTGCCACATAGCTACAGCATGACACGAAAAATTTTATGGAAGGATGTTGTTTAACAAATAAACAAACCTCTTCTATAGCGAACTGTTTAGTGTTGTTTACGTGTACGTCCTACATGCAGCAAAATAGACAATATTTTCCACACCAAATCAACAAAAAAAAAAACTTAAACCAGACCCATCGTGTTCATATGTGAGGAGCATGACTGTGTGTATGAATGTAGTCAACATGGCTTTTGAATAAACTTATCGCTACAGATATGCAGAGACAGACAGAGTCATATGAATGAAATCAAATTAAGGCTCATTTAAACAGGGTGCAGTGATAAGAGGTGTTTTAACAGAAATATGATTTATTCTGCAACAAAATGTGTTTTCTCACATTGTAACATCAGCCTGACGAGATATTTATTTAAAAAAATTAATAAAGATGCTGAGACTTTATCCAAAAGTTTCTGATAAATCAATATAAAATAATATATATATAATTTATTTCATATACGAGTACATACATATAATTTTAACTTCAAAATGTGTCCATAACTTCTTTTTTACTTCTCCAAATTTATTTCTTTGTATAAAATTTCAACTCAAATTATTCTTACACCCTGTTCCCACACGCAATGTAAAAACTTGATTTGCTCCTTTTTTAACATTTAGTTTTGGGGAAGGTGAACACCTGAAATTGACAACAAAAGCCTATTGATTGTAATACCCATACTCTTAAACAAAAATCAAAATAATACACAAGTAGCATAAGCACCAAAAAAGCCAAGTAGCCTGGCAGGCAGATAGACACTCAGCCAGGCAGCTAGACAAGCAGGCTGTGCATACGTTGACTTATTTTCATGAATTGCCGCCAATAAAAGGGTGGGTGAGAAGAAAAGTTCCTTGTAAATGTACACACATTGTAGAATAATTTTGTAAGAACAACATTGTTGTTGTTGAAGTTGGGACGGCTGTAGGGAATTCTTACTATTAATAGCATTAAACTCCCATACAAACATATCTGGTCTGCAATATACATTTTACATTTTAACAAGTAAAACTGCGCTTACTTTTCTAAAAAAAAGTTTAATGTTTGATAGCAATTTTCTATAGAAAATTTCACTGTCTGGACAGCTTGATTTTCTATAGAAAATTTCACTCTCTGGACAGCTTAATTTTCTATAAAAAATTTCCTTGTCTAGACAGCTTGATTTTCTATAGAAAATTTCACTGTCTGGACAGCTTGATTTTCTATAGAAAATTTCACTGTCTGGACAGCTTGATTTTCTATAGAAAATTTCACTGTCTGGACAGCTTAATTTTCTACAGAAAATTTCACTGTCTGGACAGCTTAATTTTCTACAGAAAATTTCACTGTCTGGACAGCTTGATTTTCTATAGAAAATTTCACTGTCTGGACAGCTTGATAGAAAATTTTGCTGTCTCAAAGCATAATTTTCTATAGAAAATCTTACGGTCTCAAAGCATACTTTTCGAGAGAAAATTTTACTGTACACCAGTTCAGTTCTTAATCCCGTTTTTATTATTTATTATCAACCAATTTTTTTTTAATTTTTGTGTTTATATATTTGCCTTGTTATATTAGAATAATAAGCAACAGCTTTGATATGAATGAGTGACAATCAAGCATTAAGGTGGTTAAAGCTGTCTTTAGGATTTTATTTCGTTTTTTTTTTCTCTTTGGTGTTTATAACCTTTTCACATTAAACAGCAGATTAAAAAAGTGATAGTAAAATATAAAAAGAAAAAAATTATATAACAAAAACCATAAAGATAAAAATAATATTTTCAGTCATAAAATTAATTTTTTTTCCTATCTCTAAAATTAAAACTGGATTATAAAATTTATTTACTTGGAAGTTATAACACATTCTACCCAACTTAAACCAATATAATATTTCATGTATTCATCAAATTTAAAACAAACTATTCATATTGTTTTTGTTTTCCTTTTGTACGCATTCGTGCGTCCGTTTGTTTCATTTTCTTTGTGTGTGTGTGTGTGTGTTAGTTTTGTCTATTCATGTTTTATAAACTGCATTGGCATGCAGCTAACGTTCTTCAAAATTTGTAGTTTTGTTACAGGAAAAAAGCGGATTTAAACCGCTTTTATTTAAGTTTTTAGCCACGTTTAAAAACAAGTCGCGTTTTACTCTACTTTATGTTTCTTTTTTTTCTATTTTTGGTATTTTCTTAACTAAGCGAATAGTTGTGATGGCAGAGCATTTATTATGCAATACGTTATGTTTAAGAGTCATGTTTTTAAGGTTTTTTTTTTTAATTTAAAATTGTATAATTGTTTGTTCTTTTAAACATGTTTTATGTTCAACGGAATAAATACCACAATGTTCCACATAAGTTAAATTTTGATTTAAATACTCGAAATTTTTAAGTCATGATTTTTTTTAATTAACGCCAGCTTGGACATTTTATAAAGAGGAATACTTGCATACAACTATATTGTACTACACATATGTATACAGATATATTATTAGTTTAAAAAAAAATTGAGCTAAAAAATTTGAAAGCAGTAAGTATCAATTCCTGACAACCTTTAGCACTTATTCGCTTCTCTGTTCTGTATGATTTGTAATTTCAACTTTCTTTTTAACCTCTGCTCCCATCTTAGGAATTACTTTCTCAGCCACAAGGCTGCGTGCAAAATTGAAATTACAGAATCGTGTCGTAAGCAAAAAGCTGCAAGCAACAACGTTATTTATGTAACGATGTTTTTCTGAGAAAAAAAATTGATAAAACATGTTATAACACCAATTGAAAAACGAGCTTAATTTGCCTCATTCAATCTATACTTTAGATATAGATTCTATAGTCTTTAATAATCACCCCAAAAATTTCCTTATATTACTTAGTTTGTCATATAAATAAACACCTTTTCATTATAAAAAATTTTACGTATTTTAATTTTAATTTTAACTCCCTTAAGTTTAATTGTATAAAAAAGAATAGATAAAAAACATGAAAATAAAAATTGCCTAAATGGCCTATTAATAGACCGCGCTTTTTGTCACCAAAAAATTCCCATTTCATTGACTTCTGCCTGCAAATTATTCAAACTTACCCTTGAAATTGTATTTTTTTTTTTTACAAAAAACGACCAGCTCGAAAAATAATGAAAACAGCAAACAAAAAAATTTATACCACCCATTTCTGTCTGTTACATGTAGTCTGTCCGTCGCTCTGTCACATACACACACACACACATTCACTCATACCTATTCACGCACGCACTCAAATGCAATTAACATACACATTTATGGTTTAAGTATAGCGGAAACAAACAATAAGAGGACGCAATTATGAAAATGGAGACGTCGTCGTCAGCGTTGCCAGAATTGATGATTGAATAATATTTTGCAGGATTTTCAAATTTAAATAATAATAAGAATCTTTAATATTTTTTTATCTTAATATTATTCATATTTCAATATTTTGCCTCTCCTCTGAGTGGCTTTTTCAGGAAAATATGTTTGTTTTTATAATAAGGGTTTTCATGAGAACGTTCAAAAGTCTTGCAAATTGCGTAAATAAAGTGGCAAAAATTTTATGGAAATTTGTTAAAATTTTTTGGATAATTTTGACTCTTAAGCTTAAGCTGTGCGTGCAATTGTGCATTTTATAAACAACAATTTCTTTGAATAATCTGAGCAAATTAGTTATTCAACATATTCCTTAGACACTTTTTAACACAGTGTTCACTTTTTATATGTTACCTAAAAATGTCTTCCAAGTTTTCTTATTTTTATGAAATTTTTGACGTTTGTTTCAAATTTAGGAATAAGGGGCTTCATGAAATAAGTCTCTCAAGCTTGCCTAATTTGCAAAAATGGCAATTTTAAGAGTTCTCATGAAACCCTTTTATAATATTTTTCATTATTTTTCGAAATTTTATAAAAAAAAAATAAAATACACAAGCACTAATTGTCACTAAAGTGACAGATCCTCTCAATTATCGAAGACCAAATGAAGCGGGAATTTGTTTGCTTTTCTTCCGTGAAGAATTTGTATGAAAAACAAAAAAAAACTGTTGTTAATTTTATATAAATATCAGCCTGGTGGCGTAATTTATGCAATTCAGGCCTAAATCTGGTACGTAGTTCTGCCTGAATTGCAAGCTCTCATAAGAATTGTTTTAAGCAAAAGAATGTGTGGAAATTAATGTTGGAAAATTTCTCAAGAATAATTAAATTAATGAATTTAAATTTTACGGAAAACACAAAACAGTTTAAAGGAAAAGATCTATTGCATCCCTTGCCACATGCTGCAGCTTACTGCCCTCCTAAAGAATCTCAAAATCGGTATTTGCACCGGCTGCTTCTCTCAACGCCACGTCTGTTGAAGTGTTTTTTGAACCTGCAAATGTTTTTAATTAAGGAAGAAGAGGAATTTAAATTCGACCCAATCATTAGCTTTGCATGTCTTAATCCAGGGAGATTGAAGCAAAGCTGAGACCATGCATTCTTGATCGCCATCGATATATGTTCCAAGTTTGAATTAAATCCAAGTCCACAAAATGATTCCCGTACGACCATGGGTTAGCTAGTCCCACTACTGGAAAGTTTTCAAGAAATTTTCGTTTTGTTGGCACAAGAGTCATAAAGAAAATTATAAGGAACTGTAAATATTTACTGCATAGTACGGCTTTTTTACAGCACACCAAACAAAATTTATTGTCACCGAATTTTTTACATCATATATAAGTTCAAGCAAAATGTGTTCCCTTTCCGTAAAATTGTAATCGCCATTATTTTGCGTTGTTGTTGTGTCAGTGTACTATTTTCTAATTTTGTTTACCATTTTTAATTTCATGGGAAATATTTCATATGAACAAAATGTTCGACTCTTTTTCCCGATAAGGGTGATTATTTTATATTTTTAATTAAATTATTGTATAGAAATTAATGTAAATTTTTATATTTAAAATTAACGCACAATAGGGCTGGTAATATTTTTCTTTTCATATAATTGATTGCATAAATTTAAATTTCTACTGACGTATTCTACAAAATACTTTTATTATGAAGTGTATGTTAAAACAAAGTTTTTCATAAAAATTTTGGCTAAAACACAATTGAAATTCATAAAAAAAATTATTTTTTTTTGATACGGCCTCTAATAACTAAAGCCTTACTGCCTTATTCATAAAAAATAATTCAGATTTATTAAGCGCTTATTTGACATATTTCTATAGGAAATTTGTCAAATAAACCTGTAATAAACCTAAAATATATTTTATGAATTAGACCGTTAATGTTTTACTAATCAAAAAATGATTTGTTTTCATCATATGATTGATGATTTTATTCCCAAAGTTTCTGGCAACGCTGGTCGTCATTAATATTATGACGACTATTAATACGCGCACATGTGTGAGTTTAAGTGCAAATACAATGAAGCGAAATGTTATTATTATGGTCACTGTACTAAACTGCCTTTTTTTCATTAGTTTGAATTGTGGAACAACAAATTTTTTTTAAAAAATGAGAAAAAAAAACATTAAATACCCACGGTTGAGTGCATTTTTGAAGAAAACAATGAAAAATTGTTAAATAAATTGGTTTTTTTTAATATTTCCTCACAAATGTCTATTATGCTGTAATGTATTGTGTACTAAAGGGTGTTTTTTTAAGCCTGATATAACTTGAAATTGTAAAAAATAACACAAAAAATTAAATTGTAATCAAAATTTTTTTTTTATTCGAAAGATCAATACGTGACATTAACATTTGAAAATGATTTCGGGCATATGGGCACCGCGGCTGTTCTTGACGAAGCGCATTCTGAACGTCCAATTTTGGGCCACTTTTTCGAGCACTGCTGGCCGTATGTCACGAATAACACGAACAATGCTGGCCTCCAAGGCGTCAATTGTTGCTGGTTTATCAGCATAAACCAGTGACTTCACGTAGCCCCACAGGAAATAATCGAGAGGTGTCAAATCGCACGACCTTGGAGGCCAATTGACAGGTCCATTTCTCGAAATCAAGTTATCGCCAAATTTTGATTTCAATAAGTCGATGGTTGCGTTCGCCGTATGGCACGTAGCGCCATCCTGTTGAAACCACATCTCCTCCGGATCAATGTCATCCATATTTTCAAACAAAAAATCATTGATCATGGTGCGGTAACGATCTCCATTGAGCTTAACGCGAGCTCCGGCCTCATTTTTGAAGAAATAAGGTCCGATGATGCCACCAGCGTGAAAACCGCACCAAACGGTGCATTTCCTTCGACGTGTTGGTGTTATTGCATCCTCTAGAGAGTATGTGGTACGAAATCTATCCACAGTTCGACGAATGGCTTGTTCAGATGGACGATTATTTACGCCATAAAAATGACGAAGTCGTCTATAAGTTGCGCGAATCGACGACTGATTTTCAAAGTAAATTTGGATAATTTCGTAGCGTTGTTCAAGCGTGAGTCTATTCATGATGATTTGTCAGAGTATACTGAAACAAATAAAAAAAAATGTTTTATCAAAATTTAATTTTTTGTGTTACTTTTTACAATTTAAAGTTCTATCTAGGTTAAAAAAACACCCTATATATATGAAATGGTCATTACCAGCAACGTTCTTTTGGCGTGTGTGTTTGTTTTTTTTTTTAATTTTGTATCAAAAATAATTTTTATTTTTTAAGGGTCTTTTTGTTTTTTTGCACACATATACATACATACAAAAAAGGTGTTAAATATTAAAAATGATAAAAATCTGGGTGTGTTTCTTTTATTTGGAATTATTAAGGCTCATAAAAATATATATGTACATTAATTATTTTGGTAAATGATAGTACAAAAAAAATGGCAACTTCTATTGTTAATGAGTAGATTATAAATAGTGTAATTATCGTACATTTGTTTTGAAACAAAGTGCTGAATAATGAAAGCCCACGATTATCATACAAACAAAGATAGATAGACCTTCCTGGTTATTTAATGACCCACAAGTGGTAACTAAGCTACATACATACTCGTATGTATGTATACAGCAAAGCTAAAGACAAACTAAAAAAAACTGAACTGATTTCACTATAAAAAAATATAAAAATCTATTAACTTAAGTAACAAAATACATATTCAAGGTCAAATTAAACTGTTTAAAATTGTTTCATGTTAACAAATTTTCAAAAAAAAATTCTTTTAAATATTATTCATTAAATTCTTGCATAAATGTCTAACTGCATGGATTTCTTTAATCTTCTTAATTCTTTTCCCAGACAATACAACAATAATTGTTTTCTTTTATTTTACCTGTTTGCTTCATTTCATTAATAATTAACCCTCAAGCATTTAAAACTATTCTTTCCACTATCCTTTTACTTTTTCACCTTGTTGGAAAATACAAGTTTAAAAAAAAATAATTTTTTTTCTTACACCAAATCCCTTTACAACATTTTAATAAGAACCCATTTAATCCTTTCGCATATATTTCTCTGTATCTGGCTGTGTTTCTAGCCAAAACTCTCTATAAAATCAAATCCCTGAAATCTTCATTTATAGTTCTTAACAGAGATGGATAAAACGCCACCATAATTAATTTTTTTTAGGGATAAAGGCAACAGTAAACAAGGACTAATTTCTAATAGATTAAAGACTGAATGGCAAATGATTATAGTCAGATATTTCTTAAGCCTAGATCCCACTATCGGTACATTGCAGCAATTTTCGTGGGCTCACAGAAATAAAGTCATAAGTAATAAGCTAAATTTGATTTATATGAAATAATTGCACCACACTGCATTGGTATTAAAGCCATATAGACTAATTCTAGAATTAATTTAAAAATAATCCCTTTTTGGTTTATTACTTATGACTATGAGCCGACGAAAATCGGTACATTGTGCTAATAGTGGGATCAAGGCTTTATATTAAAATTTAAGTTTATAAAATATTTAAGACTTTAATAACATATTTTGTTAAATAATAATGTGCTTGTACTTATAATTATATGACTTTAAGGACGTCGTTTTCAAAATGTGTGCAACGTCTTTCACATAATGTGTTTTTTATATGGAAAGCACTGTCACACAACGAAAAATATCGGAAATGCCACTAGTACCCACTATTGCGATGTCACAAAATGCCATAGTGTGTACTCAGCATAATTCTCAATATATCTGTGATAAGACAGAACCGAAAAACAATCACACAAAAAAAAGCAATTTAAAATCACAATTTCATTTTGATTTAACAGTGCTGGCATGTTAAATCAACACGAAATGAAGTTATTTTTACAGGAATTTTTTTTTTAAGACTACTGTAACTCATATTAAATTAACATGAAACACATGCGAAGCAACATCATTGCCGAAAAAGGTTACATTAAGCTTGTTTATGTAGATTTTAATGTGAAATATGTCTGGGTGCAGTAGTTTTATTAAGTCCTTATTGTCCATGCCTGATATTTTTGTAAATGTGTTTCATGGATTCTGTAAATACGTATTATTTGCTTTCCTCCATATTGTTTTCTCCACTAAATGCACAACTTCAATGGGATAGTATCATTCTCTACTTAAATGTCATTTGATTTTTATGGTCTGTTATATATATGTTTATATTTATATATCTTTTCTTGTTGTAGTTGTTGTAACTCCTAAGACCTTAGATCACTAAATCACCTAAAAGCAACAAGAATTAAAAAATAAAATAAAGTAAGAAAAAATTAAAGAGGAAAGTGAAAGAACAATGAAAACAGAACATTTTGAGGGACAGAACAGGACACATCTCCTTTGAGTAAACCACACGAAAGCAAAGAAAAAACAAACTAATTTTCCAATACCATAGTTTTAATAAAATAGGCACACTGGAATAATTTTTCAATTTCATTGCAGTGCTTTTAAAGCCAATATAATGTAGAAATATGTTAATCAATGATATAATGTAATGAGGAACATAATAATGAGGGTAGAGCGTGGCCAGGCCACATATTACAAATAAATTCAGTAAAGTGTGACTACTATACGAAGAAGAAGTAAGATACTAGATTACATAAAATATCTTACCTGATCTAGACATATTTAAAATAAATTTTGTTTTGTCGTCATTTTAGTTTCAGAGCTTTTTCTCTTTTAGACGAATTTTTAGATTTTTGACGATATATTTTAGTTTTAGCGATTTTTTTGTGCTATTTTCTTTTTGGTGTTTTTTCGTTTTTAGCGTTTTTTTCGCTTGTTTTTTAGTTAGAGCGATTTTTCGATATTTTTTAGTTTTAGCGATTTTTTTCCTTTTGTTGGTTTTTTCGGTTTTTAGTTTTAGCGATTTTTTTAGTTATGGTGCTTTCTTTCGTTTTGGTGTTTTTTCATTTTTTTGCGACTTTTTCGCTTGTTTTTTAATAAGAATGATTTTTTCGATATTTGACGATATTTTTTAGTTTTAACGATTTTTTTAGTTATGGTGCTTTCTGTCGTTTTGGTGTTTTTTTTCGCTTTTTTGCGGTTTTTTTCCTTGTTTTTTGAATTTAAGCGATTTTTTTAACTCTGGCGCTTTTTTCGTTATGGCGAATTTTTCTTTTTTTTTGGCGACGTTTTTACATTTGGTGATTTTTTTTAATTTTAGTAATTTATTTCATTTAAGCGATTTTTTCATTTTGGCGATTTTTTCGTTTCGGCATTTTTTAATTTTGGTAGTTTTTGGTTTCAGCCTTTTTGAAAATTTCAAGAGTTTGCCTCTTACGATTTCCAAGATACAACAAGTTGCCCAAATTACATGGTCAAAATTTCATGAACTGATAGAATACCCTTTAGTTTAATTTTTTAAATGTCAATGTATAATTGCACGTATATTACATTAGGATTTCAACATGTTACATTGCTCGCTTTAGAATATCCTTCAATATTTAAATCCTATATACATATTTGTAGTGGGCTAAATTTTACGTATTCTGTGAAAACTTCAGGTCCGTAGCTCTTACGGTTCTCGAGAAATAAGCCTGTGATAGACAGACGAACATCGTAGCGATAACAATAGGGTTCCTTCTCACCTTTGGTGTACGGAATTCAAAGAAAACACCTTTTATTGCTGCATAGGTTTCATAAAAAACTGTAAAGGGTGGTTCTAGATGTCAAGTATTCAATATTCACTTTACCAGTGTGACAGAAGAGTCCCATCTTTCACTATCCCGTGTCGCTTTTTCGTTTCCGATTGCAAAAACCTTTTTATATTAATTTTTTGAATGTTACGCACTTTTCAGAACCTCGGTAACCAATGCCCCGTTTAGCATAAAATTAGTATTGGGTGAAAGAGGGCATTTAGAGCAACAAAGGCATGCAAATTTTAGAGCAAAAACTAAAACTATAACATGAGATTCTTTGTATTTCAATGAACATCTTCACCTACCTTGAGCAAAAAAATTCGTATGCAGCCAACTGGACAAATCGAATCTGCAGAAGTTCTTATTTTTGGGGCATCTTTCACGTGCAATTCTCAGAATTTACTCCCAAATCAATGAGCTCGAAAATGTTGTACTGTTTTAATACCCTTAATAATGAATACAAGGACATCTTTTTATGAATTAGTTGATCCTTTTGCTGCCGCTTAAAAGTTCAGACAATTTTTTATTTATTTTGGCCTTAGGAAGTTTCAATTTAAACATCATAAGAAATCGATATGTGGGCTATGACAATAAATATTTAAAAAAAAATAACTCTTCAAATTCATCTACCTAGTGGATATTTGTTAAAACGCATACAGCTGAAAAATTTCTTTCTTTTTAATTCAAATAAAAATTCAACATCAGATGCTTGGAACTGAGGAAATATTGTACGAGTACAATGGCAATAACAACCTTAAAAAAATGAACATTTTAGAACAGATAGCAAGCAGCACCCTCTTTGCTTTGCCATGCAGCCCGCACAAACGCTCTAAATAACAACAAACAACAATCACTAGAACAAAAACAATAATAAAAAGTCTAAATCTTTTTGAAGTGAATTTTTTTTTAAAAATACAACCCAGAATTATACAAAACAAAATACTTTGGTATTCTTGATATTTCGTATGAGATAAACGCTCGTCCTTTTTGTAAAATGCATGTGTATGTGTGTATGCGTGTGACATATTATGCATGTTTGAACGACGTCAAAGTACAAGTAACATTTAGATATAAATACATGTGTAGGTTGGTTGTTGCCTGGTTGATATATCAATGAATTCGATGTGATGGTTTCTTTCCAGGCTGGCTGGCATCGATGCTTGTCAAATACACTCATTCTGTTTCGTCAGAAGATTTTTTTGTCGTGATTTTTGTGCAAACACACATACACACTCCATCCTGCTGCCATTTAGATGACAATTTTCATGACAAATGCATACGCACTTCTTTGCTTGTAACTTGCTTGCAGCAGCATCATACACTTCATATATTTTTTTTTATTTTATTTTATTTTTTCTTATAAGCTTTGCTTTGCTATTTTTTCTTTGCTTATTGTCCTTGCATAGTTTGATTATATTTGCCATTTTATCTCGTTTGCCAATCATTTTTCATCGTTGTCATCGTCAATACAATTTGCCATTTAGACAAAACATACGCGCATACAGTTTTGTCATAAAAACGTAGGAAATCTGCTCCAAAAACACTTCAACTTTGAAGAAAAAAAAAACAAAAAATTACGTTTATTGTTTGGCAGTTTTGTTTATTTGCTTGCTAGTAGCAGAGTTGAAAATTGATAAAGACTAACTACGAGCAACGTACAAATAAATAAATTAAATATTTTTTATAACGATTTTTTTCTTGTTCAAAATACAGTGGGCAAGAAGTAAATAAATTTGAGTTAGTTAATTTAGATAAATTAAATTAATCGATTAAACTTTACTGAAGTATTGGAATATACTATGGTCAGGCTATAGTTGAGCAGATAAATATAATAAGAGTAATCGAATAAAGATTTATCAAATAATCGAATAATAGTTATTTAAATAATAAAATTAAGTTTATTCGAATAATGGAGTTATGTAAATTTATTCGAATTATCGAATTAAAATTAATTGAATAAGGTTTTTTGTAATTATCGAATTAGGTTTATTCAAATAACCGAATAATTTTAATTCGAATAATCGAATAAGGTTCATTCCAACAATTGCATAAGGTTTATTCGAAAAATCGATTAAGAATTATTTGAGTAATCCTATTAAGTTTATTCGATTAATCGAATAAAACTTATTCGAATATCTGAATCAGGTTTATTCGAATACAATTTTTTCGAATAATTGAATTAAATTCATTCGAGCCAACGAATAAGGTTTATTTTAATAATCGAATAAGATTTATTCGAACAATCGAACAAGGTTTATTGGAATAATCGCATAGAATTTATACGAATAATCAAATAAAGTTCCGCAATTTGCCAGTTTGACAGCTAACGCTTTCGTAAGTTCCTTCGAGCCCTAAATTTTGTCTTCCACTGTTGCCAATTTTACAAATTTCTTAATACAAATAAACTTTTGTGCATTGACATACGCGTACAATCGTCATTAGCTTCAAAATTTTACTCTTTTGTGATGCTTTTTGTTGAAACGAAAAACAAAGCTGTATATTTGAAATACTAAACAGAAAATCATAAAAACGCACGACTGAATACGTATAAGTGGATAATTTTATAAAGCAAAATTAGTATAAAGAAAAAAATGAAATAAAAAAAATGCAAATTTTTGCAGTAAAAAGAATAACTAGAGAATAAACATGAATAACTGATTGTTTTATTGAAAACGAAAGCATCGTTTGAAAACAAAAACTAACGCGAATTGCATGAAAAAAATGCAAATTTTGGTTTGTTTTAAAATAAAATAATTGAATTAAATTTATTTTCTCAAGGAGACAAGATACGAAAATGAAAAAGAACTAGGTCTTCAGCAGGGTAAAGGAAAAAGCAAAAAAAGTATTGTTAACAAATAGACTGATATCGTTACAGATGTGTAGAATAACACCAAAGCTAAAAAAGGCTTTACAAATACTCAAGATGTATGCGTAGTACGGCATGCGGATTATATTTGGATAAGCTGCTTATTAGCCTTCTGTACTAGATATAAATAAGATGTGAGGCCATGTCACAGAGAGCTCTATTACTATTTTATAATCTTATAATACTAATAAAAGTTCAATAGATTGCATTTTGGGTCCTGAGGCCAAATTACGAAATTGAAAAATGTTTCTATTAAAATATTTCAACATTTCGTTCGATATCGAATGCCGTAATTTGCTCCCTGAAATATTTTTACTGGACAAAAAAATTTTCAAAGATATGATACCTTGCAGCAATTAGAAATTGTTACAGCCAGCTACTGCATTTCCGCCTTGTATATGGGCATTTCCACAGAAAGTCCTCATTTTGTCACATAACGTCATGAAGCAATTATGGTTGTATTTCAAAGCAAAAAAAAAAAAATATGCAAAAATTATATAAAATAAAGTTTGGAAAACAGGCAAAGTGAACTTTTTTGTGGAAATGCATATATACAAATATACACTATATGCAATTACTCATGATACTATCTCCACCTTACATCCAAATTAATCCACCACATAATTGGATTTCGAATTCAAACACATGTATGTACTCGTATCTCCATCATTTGGTTAATTATTTTTCCGCTTGTTAAATGTTATTTAACCAATAAATAAATTTGTATGGTAATCATCAGTTTTCGGACAATTCTTGGCAAGGCAGGACATAAAAAATGTAAATGCGTTTGTTTTTTTTTTCACGAAAACCACAGAAAAAGGGTTAAGTTATGTTTAACAAACAGCTGTAACCTGCAACATTTATTGGTTACATAAATAATTTTGGTATTTTGTAGTTAAAACTGAAACAAGGAAATACCAAAAACAACACCGAAAAAGGAAAAGGAAAAGCAGCCAAATAAAAACAGCTGTACCTTAAGCTATTATGAATTTATGTAAAAAAAAAATACTGTTAAAAAAGCAAATATTAAAAAAAAAAATTTTCTTGTAATTTTTTAAGAATAAAATTCAATTATTTTCATGCTTGATTTCCAAATAAAGTGTGCATGAGCGTGAGAAAGCTTTGCAAAGGAAGTGATGAAACACTTTTTCATGTGCTATCAAATATTTTTCTCATAAATAAATAATAATAATTGTGACTCACAAATCTTATTATTTATTTTTATTTTGTACATATTGTACATAGAAATGACCAAACTCATTATTTTTTCATTTTACTTCAATAGATGAACCAAAAGGGTTCGTTATATATACATAAATAATTTCAAACGAATCAAATGAAGCAATACAATATTGAAAAATATAATTACAAAGATTCAGTAACACAAAATTTGATTGATTTGATTTTATCAATTAATTATACAACATCTAATGTATCGAAAAATGCAATAAAACTTGATTTCAAAATAATAATGAGTTAAGACCTTTCTATATTACGGTACGAATATGTATATAAGTACATTTTGGGTATAAAAAATTTGATTATTCCAACAGAAATTCATAAAGAACGAGGAAGTTTTCAAATTCATCAACTTATGTATAAAATAATAAAGTAATCGTGTTTATTCCCGGTTGAGTATCGTTTTAAAACAACACACAGAAACGACAATCTTACATTAAAAGGCACCGTGTTACCCCAGCACCGTGTTATCTTTGAAATATACGATTGTCGGTATATAACGTTTCAAAATGACACTCAAACCAGAAAAGACAGAATTATGAGTCTAGTTGATTATTTTATTTATAAACATTTTCAGCAATTTTTAATTTTCTAAAATTGACAAGAATAGAGTTTTTTATATTAATAATTTTACGGGGGCAACTTACTTTAAAATATTGTATATACCCTAACACTTTTTTTTTAGGAAAGGGATAGAGATGATAGGTGGTGAAGCTTCATTCTTTTACAACTCTGGTTTTTGCAATTAATTTTATTTTTTTCGGCACTGCTGCAGTTCTTGGTTGTTCTACTTCGCACCTTCAATTAATATCTCTTGAATTATTTCACTCGCTGGAACAAAAAGTTGTAGTAAATTACATAAAATTGGCTAAACATTTCATTAAATATTTACCCAATCTTGTCTTGCCTTAAGGGAGAAACGTATCAATTCTATTTACTAGTATGTAGTTTTATTTTTAAAATATTCATATACAAATATATTTTTATCTAACAAAAATTCTAAGCCCTAAAAATATACACTAGCACATCAAAACTACCATATGAATGTACATATAAATTTTAAGCTCATAAATTTATGAATACTAAAACAGATTGACAAGCTAAAAAAATAAGAAAAGCAAAAAACTATACAAAACACATGCAAAATTTATAGAAAAATATATGAACAACAACAACAATAGTAACATGATTGAAGAGCAAAAAAAAAATGTTGTATAAATATAACAAAAATCTAAAAAATGGTAAAAAAAACATAAAAAAAGAAAACTGAATATAAATGTTTAGATAATAGAGATATAAACGTGATTTTGTTTTCACTTACGATAAGATACGTTCAAGAGCAAAATTAACTCACGTGACTTTCTCGTTGTAATCATTTTAATGCAGATATAGGAAAATTAATGATTACTTTGACAGCGAACACACATCAATGTCTATATTCGTATACCTTCAGCTCATAGGCCAGTTAAATTTTGTACAAAATTCGCCAAATTGTGGTCTGGGAAGGGCAGAGTTATTTTTAGTAATGCGACTGCCTTGGATTGTCCTGCATAATCTCAGGAATATTGGTGATGTTTTCGGCTGATCTCAAGTTTCGTCGACGTCCAGATGGTTACGCTGATTGTTAAATGCATTAGTGAAATGAACGATTATGGCGACGATTGAACACATTTTTATAACACAATTGTATCATTTGCACGCTGTGCTTAAACGCTTATCAGTGCCTGATGATTTCGCAAAACAGCCTGAATAAATGACGGCGAATTCGACATTTATTTAATTATTTAAGGTTTCAGATGGCATGCAAAACCTTAAACTAACATACAAATTTTACTCATATTCTTTTATTAACGCTAAACCTTTTCACCCAAGTTCATGTGTTTTCACATGTTTAAAAAAAAAATATTACTCACGTGGATTACGTGAGAACTTCCCATCTCTGGTATGTTCACATGTACATGTGCTTGTATGTATATGTGTATGTAAATATGTTCTTTCCTATTTTTTAGCTTCCAATGCAATTGATTAAAAGAATTTACCTGTAAAAAATAGCCAGAAATATTTCTTCCTATCTTTGTTGGTTGGAATTTTTGAATAAAAGAAAAAATTATATGTTTGGAATACGCAAAATCTAAGTATCCATATATTATACATACATACATAAATATGATCATACAGACTTTATGCAATCACAACAGTCACATATCAAATGAGTTCACTATCTATCAAAAATCTTGCTAAACATAATTTTGCAAAAGTATTGAAAAAACCATTTGGCCAAAGTTACCACAAGTCGTTGCTTGTAAAAACACCCTTTATCCTTTACTAAACATATTTTGCATTTGCTATGCTACACATTTGTTTCTTCTTTCTAAACAAAAGTCAACTGCTAGAATAGAAGAGATTTAATCTTTTCTTTGAAATACATTTGAATATTTTGTAAATTCATTAACTGAACAATTTGTTTTGCCTGCCTACTGGTTGTCAATGCATTTGTTACACTTTTCAAACTACGGTTTCGTATTATCTTCAGGTTTCCATTGTTGGCTAGAACATGTCCCTTTGCGCTGGAAAAATGATCGCATGAATATCACTCTCTCCCTCACACACACTATTTCTTTCCCTTGCTTTCTAGCTGTTTATTTTTATAACAGCCAGTAGTGTAGTTGCTATTTATGTCTGTGTAGGTAATTTTAGTTAATTTTGATTTTTAAATTTGCGTAATTTTAGGCGTCAATAATTGTGAAAATGTATTTTTTTCCTTGTCTTTCAATATTCTTTCATGTATGTATGTACGTGCTTTGTGATTTCTAGTTGAAAAAAAAACAGATGTCAACAGAATTGGCAAATTTTAATTGGATTAAAATAAATGAGCACTCATTTTAAAAGAGATTCTCCGGTTCAGGTTTAAAATATAAGAATAATATATTTTGTGTTGAATTTATTTTGTCTCTTGCCAGGTGAGTCACATGGGATTACAAAAAAAAATTAATAAAAATTTAACCGACTTTAAAAATAAACACTAGAAAGTTAAAAAAAAAATTATCTTGATTCAGTTAAATAAAACATTTTTAGGGCCATTTTTATAACTTGCCGTTTAAGAATTTTTGTTTGTTTTGTTGGTTAAGCAGCGTCTGTATGTAATTTGTTTCTGCCTAAGAGACTTTTCGAAAAAAAGTTTCGGTTGAAGAAGAGTCACTGAAGAGTTTCTTAAGCAGAAACGAAATGTATGTACATCAAAGTCAGGCAAACACATTCATGTATAATATAAAAGAGAGTAAAATGCATGCTTGTACGAATGTGCGTGTAAAAAAGAGCATAACGAAGTGCCCACAAGCGCCCTTTTGCTTATCTCTGACCAGTGGTCATCAGCCCATTGCCCTGAGGGCTCTGCTAACATTCTGCTTTTCATACGTACACACCACAACTACTAATAAAAATCTAAAGCAAGAGAATAAAACACACAAACCAGCAGATTTCTGCCGTACTTTTTATGAAAAAAAAATACATCGAGCGTTTTTTAGCGCGTTTTGGCTATAAATAGTCGACAATGCTTTAGCGCGTTCTAGCGCGTTTTGTGAAGGGGAATAGCGCGTTTAACTTAATTTTATTTTCTGTACTATTTTATACAAATAAATTATTCCATTTAAATCTTTTTATAACAGTACTTTTTATTTAAGTAGAAAAAAGAAAATATGTGGATTATAGAGTGGGAAAATAAGTTTTTATTTGTCTTAAATTCTTTGAAAGATGCTGAGTGTCTAGTATGTATCCAGAAATTGGAAAAACCAAGTACATGCAGTCTGACGCATCACTCCATACAAACTTTCATTCATATAAAATCAACCCATAGCAATATTTTACATACACCCAATTAAACATTTACAAGATCGATTTTTTTCAGTGGAACAGCACTAAACATGTATTAGTGCGGGTCCACTTTTAAGTGATGACCACTGATATAGACGTTGCCTAACCAACAATATAAACAAAACTTTTTAAGACATTAAAGACAGACCCCATATTCATAAAATTTAAAATTGGTTTGAAATGCGTTTTATTTAAAATTTTTCATAAAAAATTTTCTTAAAATTGATTTCAAATACATTTTATTTTTTTATGAATATAAGCCAATAATAAACGAATAAAATATAATTCGAATGCATTGAAAATACGTATCCTGCTACTTACGCACTTACGCAACGCTTGACGCTCTAATTTAGGATTGAATCTTAATGTCCAGTAAATATACTTCGGTAATAAAACAATAAAGTTTGCTTATGTTTGTGCTTTTTTTTATCTTTACTTTTCCCAAGTGAAATATTTTTACGAACAACATAAACAAGTTTTTACAACTTTAAATATTTCTTGCAGTTTTTTCTTATATGAATGAATTGTATCGTACCATTAGGCCACAAATTTGCTCGAAAGTTTTTTTGTTGGACTCCCAAAATTTTGTTAAGAAGCTTTATATATATATTAGTCCTGTAATAAAAATATTTAAAAATAGCTTTTGGCTGATAAATAATAATAAATCTTAAATAAAAAACTTTAAAAAGTGTTTAAAAAATCGTGATTTAAACGTAGTTGGTTGTTAAAGTGCTTTTGTTTTTATAATATAAATCATGATTTATACATAATCATGAGATTATTTGTTAGTACACATTGCCTCCACGAAAAGAGAGGTTAATAATATAAAATACAGCAATTGCAAACATTTAAACTTAATGTTTAATTGAAAAAAGCATAAATATTTTTGCTAAAAATAAAATATATAAAGGTTTATCAAAAGATCCTGCAAAAATAAAAAGTTTTCATTAAAATTTCATTTTGCAAGCCTTTAATAAATTTAAACAAAAATAGATTATATGAGGAAAAGGCGTACATGTCTAATCTACATAGCGCCAGCATTACGATCGATTGCACACTTTGTTATCAAATAAGCTGTCTCACAGTCAGAGCTGCCCTTTTGATCCTTGCACTCCTGCATTATTTTATTTATTTTATCCTGGTGACCCTTTAGTTCCGGCATTTCTTGCATTTGCTTCATAGCAGCTTCACTATCGAAGCCACCATTTTTCCAATGTCCCTGTTTTTCCATCAAACACTTTATATGACACTTGAGTTCATCCTTGGGCTCGCCCTTGTTTACACCATCGAAAAAGTCCTTTATATCCTTCTCGGTTACATGCGTTTCTTCGCGACAGGCCATATCGATTTTGTGTATGTTCTCCTTAAAGTCGCTCTTTGTTAAGGATGTGTAGGGACGTCAATACTTTTTATTATTTAATCATTTTAAAAATAAAATTACAAGAAGTTTACCTTAACCTGGGCTACAGCCAATAAAAATGCCACAAGCCAAACGCAAAAATTCATATTGAATCAATATTAATTTGTATAAAAAAAAAATTTAAACTGGATTGTATTTTGTCGAACTCTTAATCAAAACTAACGTTTTAAGATGAAAATTTGTGCCAATTTATATGAAAATTCAAATAAATTTTCATCACACACATTTATAATTGGAGAGTGGCAAAAATTAAATAAATATAACAATTATTGTTATTCTATTCAGAGCCGTTTGTATTTAATTTGTAAATATTAATATAATATATATTAATTTGTTAATTATATTAAAATCATAGAAACAAAAATATTATAAATCGCTTGACACTTTTATTTTTGTGTTTGTGGTTCTTAATTATTTTCCCTTTTGCATATTGGAAAAAAAATGTTCATTAAGTGCAATTAGACTGACAAATTTTAGAAATAATAAAGCTTTTTATATTCGTATGAAGTACAAGTATAATTGTGGCAAAATATTATTAAGCAAATTATATATTTTTAAATTGTTGTTTGCAATTTTGTGTTTTCCTTATTATCACGCGTTTTAAATTTATTATTGGTAAATACATATTAAAAATTTTATATCAATCATTTTTATCAAATAAGTTTAAATCGTTGTGCTTTGCTAACACCCCCTTCTACCAAAACTTCCAAAAAAAAAAAAAAAAAAAAATTAAAAATTCTAGTCAATATATTCCAGTGAAATTTGTGCTTTTTCAAAATTGGTCCGTAAATGACAAATTTGTTTAATAATCGATTTTGAGATGGGAACCTCGCTTCCTCACGCACAATTTGCATTAGTGGACCTTTTCCATTTACAAAAAAAAAAAATTGAAAATTGGTTTACATGTGTCAAAGTAATGGTGTAATCCATTTTTTGGCGGATACATTTCGCCCACCCCCAAAAAAAAAAAAATTATTGGACCTCTTGCATATACAAAAATAATCGTGAAAATTAGTCGAAAAATAACAAATTTGACGTTATTTGATAATCAATTATTGAGGCGGAAAGTTTGCGACACCTTCCCAATTAACAAAAAAAAAAAAAAAAAAAAAAAAAAAAAAAATAGTGAACAAACCCCTTCCTTTCGAAACAAATTTTGCAGGACAAAAATATTTGATAAACAATCTTGGGGGCGGGCATTTGGCAAAAAAATTGTGAAACTTTTCCATAGACAAAAAAAAATTAAATTGGTCCACAAAATTGCAAAGTTATTTGATAATAAATTTTTTGGGGCGGGCAAATTTTCCAAAAAAAAAATTTGTGCACCTATTCCATATGCAAAATGAATTTTGAAAAGTGGTCCACCGCCATAAAGTGATTTGATTGATAATAAATTAAAAGGTTTTTAAAAGTTTCTTGTATTTCGTTCCTACTTAAAAACTCTTAAAAGACTTGAACCCAAAATTTTTTAAATTTTTTCTTAAGCAGGAACGAAAGGAATATAGACAGTGCTTAACAAACAAAACAAGCAAAAAAAAAAAAAGCTTTAAATAATAAAACCTGAATGAGAATAATAATATCATGTATCGTCACCTAAAATCAAAAAAGCCGTAAGTACTTTTGTATCTAACTTTTTGATTATTATTTGTTGGTGTGTATTTTGAATTTTTTGTTTGTTACGGCCTTTTGGATTTTAGGTGACAATATGTACTTCTGTATGTCCTAAAACAATCCTTGCTATACAATATTTTTTATTTGCAAGATTTTTTTTAACAAAATACTTTTGCACACATCATTTATTCTTACAGCCTCATTACCAAAAAAAAAATGAGTTAAAAATATATTTTATAAATGGTTTATAAAACTAAATTTAGTATGAAAAACTATTTTTTAAACCTTTTATAAATTAACATCCTTATTTATAAAAATCATTAAGGCTTTATAAAGGCATAATATGAATTTTTTTACGAAAATAAATTTTAAACAAAGTCTTATGCCCTAATTCCGTTCGACGATTGTATCGTCTTGTCTATGG
Organism: Nowickia ferox; assembly: GCA_936439885.1. NCBI lineage: Eukaryota > Metazoa > Arthropoda > Insecta > Diptera > Tachinidae > Nowickia > Nowickia ferox. The sequence goes on along the minus strand of OW387027.1, from coordinate 6,542,475 downwards.
ACGAAAAAACGCCGCAGTTGTGATTCTTTAAAACAAATACTATTTATTGTCCAAGCTAGAAGGTTCGTGTATTTGCTGTATGATTTTGTTCTAAACATTATATCCAACACATATTTTTCAAATATTTTTCAAACTATTGTCTAATACTTTAATTTTATTTTTATGTTTTAAAAAAATGGTAATAATATTTTTATTTTTCATTATCAAAGACAACAACCATTTTGGAAGAAAATAATTTAGAGAATACAAAAACAAGAACCCAAAAGTATTTGCAAACAAAAACGTCCTAAATCTTCTTACTGAATTAGTGCATTAGTAATTTTTATAAAGTAGAATGCAAAAAATTTTGTTTATGAATAATGCTTTTGAAATACTTTCATTTTATAAAGAATAATTATAATGTCAGCAAATGGCAATTTTTTGTTATTCATTGTCATCACTCATCAATTCAAGTAAAAAGTCCTTGATACATTTAACAATCAAGTAGGCTGTATCGCAGTCATCGACGCCCTGAATAACGGCACAAGTATCCATGAACTTTATTATATTTGGTTGATCGTGTGGAAGTTGCGGATTCTTGAATTCGCCATTTTTCATAACGCCAAGTGTTTCCATTAGACATTTAAAATAACACTTAAGTTCTTGCGGGGGCTCATATTCGGGGTCCGTGACAAAAGGCTTAAAATCTTCATCGCTGACATTGTTCGCTTCACGACAAATTTTATCCACTTCAGAGTTCTATAATATGGATTTATTAATGATTGTAATTTTTTTTTTTATAAAGCTTACATACCCTTTCTTTGGCTAAAGTCCCCATCAAGAGCATGAACAAAATATATAACTTCATTTTGAATTAAAAACAAAAAATTGCTTTACTAAATCAGCTTGCAATCAGTTCGAACAGTTAAAAGCAACTAAAAATTCTTTCAATTAATTTGCACTTTAAAAACTTAATAAATTGTATGTAAGTTTATGAATTTCATAAAAACAGTTGTTAATTAAAACAATTGCAGCTTTGCATAAGTCCATTAGCCATAAGGGAATAACAAATGTTTGTGCCTGGAAATTTGACACTATTGTTTATTCGCTACACAATTCTGAACAGTTTAAACACACTTTCATATGAAATCTAGCTAAAACATGAATCTTTAAATTGGCATTTGCAGGGGTTGCAGGTATTATTAGAGTTTTTACATCAAATGGGAAATTCGGAGCATACTTTAGAGAAAAAAGACTAAACAGGTATAATTTCTCAATCGAACTTAAGTTTAGTATTTTCAATTCTTGTAGAGTGAAATATTTTTATTAATTAGTGTGATTTTCTTCAAACAGAGACGGAAATACCGGCATTTTTCTGTGGCGCCATGCACTTCATCAGCACCCATATCGAACTTGTTTACATCAGCTTTTGAACATGAATTTTTAATGAAACATAATATGGGAAATATATAATATGGTGGCGAAGACCATAAAAAATCTAAAAGTGAATCTTATAATCTCCTACTGCCTGTGCGAAGGAAGAGGATGCTTGTTCCTGCCTAGTGCAAGTGGGATAAATATAAGAAACATAAATGATGAAAAGTGTTAAGTAAAAGTACCTAATAAAATACTTATCACAAGCATGATTAGTTCAGTGGAGTTTAGTTTCTGTAAAGAGAAGGAAGTCCAAAATGTTGAATCTATTAGACGACACTTAAGACGCAACTCAAATCCTTTAGTATAACCGCTCCGACAAAGAGCAAATGTTATGGTTTCGTGCTCAACTAATAATTTCTTTTGTAGCTTTAAGGCCTCTCAAAGGAAGAGTAGTTTATTCAATTAATTTAAATTTTCTTAATTTTACCATATTTTTGCCCTAAAAACTAAAAGGCAATTTAAATTGTGTGTTTGTTAATGTTATTGCGATTTGGCAATGTTAACTAACAGCTGTTAATTGCTAGTTGTCAAACATTTTGGCAACTGGCAATGCAACTAGAGTTCGTTTGCCAACCATCACCGAGCTATAAGATTGGGACTATTCTGAGTGATGGAAAAAAATTTTAAAATTTCATTTACTGCTCGGTCACTGGTAATTAATAAAAATATATTTAAAAAAAAAGTGATATAATGTATGCCGCAATTTTTAATATATCTTGCTTGGTAAACATGAACAAATAATAACGGGTGATATAAATATTTCAAAATCCTTACATTGACAGCCGATTGATAAAATGCATCACTTTGGTGACGTATGTAAAACTATTTCTGTCTTGGTCTCTAAATCACAGTCAGCAGTGCTCCAGGAACAGTGATCGCCACTTGACCATTCATTCAGTCAGTAATTTTCTCCTGCGATTTAAAACAAAAATTACCAAAATCCTCTTTTTGATATGTTTTTTTAGAAATTGTATTGTAGCTTCTACAAATATATGACCAAGGAAAAAATTATTTTATGCACATTTAATATGCATTAAAAACTTGAAAATATGCACTAATAACTCCAAAAATATGCTCACAAAAATAATAATAAATTGATTTATTTGGAAATAAAACTATATTATTAATACAACAATTTAATATTAATTGCATATAAAATAAGGTTAAAATTAAATAAATTAAAACAAGAAAACAATAAAAATGTATGCCCTAATTCTGTTAGACGATCGTATCGTCTTGTCTATGGACGAAAAAAATCCGCAGTTGTGATTCTTTAAAACAATCGTTATTTTTTTTGTCTATGCTAGAAGGTTCGTGTATTTGCTTTATCATTTTGTTTTAAACATTATATCCAACACATATTTTTTTTTATATTTTTTAAACTATTGTATAATGCCCTAATTCTATTAGACGATCGTATCGTCTTGTCTATGAACGAAAAAAAGCCGCAGTTGTGATTCTTTAAAACAATTATTATTTATTGTCCAAGCTAGAAGGTTCGTGCATTTGCTGTATGATTTTGTTCTAAACATTATATCCAACACATATTTTTTTTTAATATTTTTCAAACTATTGTATTTATAATACTTTAATTTTATTTTTATGTTTTAAAAACATGGTAATAATATTTTTATTTTTCATTATCAACGACAACAACCATTTAGATTTAAAGAAAATAATTTAGAGCATTCAAAAACAAGAACTCAAAAGTATTTTCAAACAAAAACGTCCTAAATCTTCTTTCTAAATTAGTTAATTAATAAATCACAAAGAAAAAACATGCAATTGCATATTTGCGGTTTCTCTGATTATGACTTTTGACTATCGAACTAATTCGGCCCAAATTTTCTGGTCCATTTTGATAAAAAAAAATTGATATCAAGTTAATTTTGTGGGGGAAAAACTAGCTTTTATTATTTACAGAGCACTGTTAAACACAACGGTTTATGTCTAAAGTTATAAATTTTAAAATTCAACTTCACACACATTGTTAAGCATATTTTTAATATTTTTTTTCAGTATGTTTTAATAAATTTCGTTCGAAGATCTATTATATTATTTATATATTATCTTCCAGTATAATTTTTAAAATGATTCTCAAAATCAATCGGGATCCACACACGTTTTCTAAACAATGTCAAAACGTTTGTTTTTATCACACACCTGATTATATGTACTGAAAAATATTTGGTAAATTTCTACCATTTCTACCAGGCCTTGTTTTGAACAGCCCAGTGCTGTTATAATCAAGTACTTCGTTTAAAGAAAACTCCCTGAAACTGTTCCAAGTGAGGAAGATGTTTATGTTTAACATTAATTATGCCATTTATTTAACCCGTAGCAAAACTATTTACATAGATCAACAAAAAACGTATTTTATTTTATTTTATTTTTTTTTAATTTAAGAATAGTTATTTAAAATTATTCAAATATGTTTAACATTAATTATGCCATTTATTTAACCCGTAGCAAAAATATTTACATAGATCAGCAAAAAAAGTATTTTATTTTATTTTATTTTTTTTTAATTTAAGAATAGTTATTTAAAATTATTTTTTTGTTCGAAGACTCTCTTCAAGCGCCTTGCTCAATTGTCTTGGCAGCCATAAAGTCAGAAAACACTTCCCTTGCACATTTTGCTATCATGAATGTTGTTTCACAGTCATTTTCGCCCCTCAATGTCTTGCAAAAGTCAACTGTTTCTTGAAATTCTGGTTCAATTTCAAAGCCAGCTGGCATTTCGAATTGACCATCAACCCAGAAGCCATCTTTTTCCATTAAACATTTGGAAAGGCATTGAATTTCCTCCGTGCCATCATCTTTTAATTCTCTGACAAATGATCCAAAATCTTCATCCTGGCATTCGCTCTCAAGCTCAGAACTCAACTGGCTGAAGGACTGAAAGTAAAATGAAATCAAACTTAATATTATTCTTTGAAGAAAAAACTCAAATAATACCTTGACTTCGACTGCAATCAGTAATAAGGAAACCAGCAATATATAAAAATTCATACTGAATAAAAGAAGCGCGAGTTTTAAAAAACTTTATTATTAACAATTAGAGTGAAAAATTTACACTAATGCCTGCAATTGAAAAAATGTTGCAATTTATATGAAAACTTTAATTAGTTTTCTTACATATTATTGCACTCTCCTTAGTTTTTATTATATTTAATTTAATTGTTATATTGCTAAAAAAACAGATGTTTGAACTTGAAAACACAAAGCAATGCCAATGCGAAAACATTGAAGTTCTTACACAAAATACAATATAACTTCTTGCAAAAACAGTTGTTTTTAATTAAAATTTTCACACTAACTAATATTTTTATTACAGTAAACAATAATTACATTGATTAAAAAGAAATGAGTAATATTAAATAATTTTTATATTTATTTATCATTCCTTTTCTTGGCTTAATTTCTATTAATGAAAATCTATATTCTTTATGAAAACAACAGCTGCTAATTATATATAATTATTACTTTTGCTCAAACTTTATTTATTACAGCCAAACAAAAACTAAATCTAATATAAAACAAAAAGAAATTTTCTTAACCTGGCAAAAGAAAATCCCACAAAAAGAAAAGCAAAGAAATGTGCAGCACAAAAATGTTTTAAAACTCCAGCTGTGTATTTTGGTAAAACATTTGTCAGTTGAGGCGTCAACTCGACGCTGTGTGAGCCCACATCCTTTTTCGTTTTCCAGACATGCATTCCTAAGTCCTTTTTTTTCTCCTTCATAGTTAAAACATACTCATATGTATTGTAGATCTGTCATTGTATGGCTTTAAATGTAACCTCAAAAAAAAATTAATTAAAAAAATAATAGAAAATAGATTCTTACAAAAATTTAAGGCAAAACTGTCAAGCAATTGTTCATTTCTTTTTCATTTTTAAATGACAGTTTATGGTTTTACATGATTGGTTTAAGAGAATATAAAAAATGTAGAATCTTTGTCATGAAATTATTTTGTTTACTTTTGTTACTTTTGAAAACAAAAAGATGTTCGTTCGTTGGTCCCTTCGTTATTGTGGGCAGGGGTCAAGGATACTACAAACAATAGTATTAATTTAATATCATATACATATACATACTTAAAATACATATATACACATGTATTTGCTTTTATTTATACATAAATGGCAAATATTTAAGAGTTTTTCAAAACTATTCTTGGAAATATTTAAAATGAATGATGACCGGACATTTAATGCTAAAAATTACAATTTTGCAGGAGTGATCAATTTGAGCAATTATTACTGCTGAAGGCTCAAGAAAAAACTGCATAATACAAATTTTGTTTTCGTCAATCAAAAATAAATTTCCTTTAGTTTTAGTATCATTATTTCTGCGAACGCAGTAGATCGGTAGTTCACCGTGATCTTTGCTTTGGTGTTCTCTTATTTTATTTACAACTCGTATTGTTTTAACTAAATTGTCCCAACAAACGTTTTAAGACCCTAGCAAATATGTATCACATCGGAATTTTTTCTATTTTCTGTTCTGCTATGAATAAGATCAACAAATGAAAATAGCACATGATTAGCAATTCTCTAGCATTTTATATTCTTTCATTTACAAATTGTATAACTTCAATAAAATTGTCCCTAGAAAGTATCACAAATATCACATCGCTTTAGAAATACAGGGTGTTTTTTTTAGAGGCATAGAACTTCGAATTGAAATAAAACACAAGAAAATCGTTTTAATGTCCATCAATTTGGCTTTATTGGAAGGATAATTTTATGCCATTAACGTTTAAATATGATTTCGGGCATGTGGCCGCCGCGGCTGGCTCGAATAAAGCCAATTCTACAGGTCCAATTTTCAACCACTTTTTCGAGCATATGGGGCCGTATGTTGGCAATAACGCCACGAATGTTGGCTTCCAAGTCCCCTAACGTTTCTGGTTTGTTGGCGTAGACGAGCGACTTCACATATCCCCAAAGAAAATAATCAAATGGTGTCAAATCACACGATCTTGGTGGCCAATTGACAGGTTAACCGAATTAATTGCTCTGATGGACGATTATGTCGACCATAAAATGGACGGAGCTTGCGGTAAACTTCGCGAACTGAACCATTATTTTCGAAATAAATTTGCACGATTTGCAAGCGTTGTTCTTTTGTCAACCTGTTCATGATAAAATGGCAAACCAAACTAAATATTAATCACTTGACAGCTGACAAAATGGCCGCCAGTTAAAAAAGTGATGCCAACTTAAAGTTCTATACCTCAATAAAAAACACCCATTATTTTCTCTTTTCTGTTCTGCTATGAATAACATCAAGGAAGGAAGATAGCATATGATTAGCAACTTTTTAGCATGATTGTAGCATGTATTGTATCTAGTAGGCCTGATATATAGCAACTCCGCTAACATATTTTCCAAATAGATACAGATTTCCCAGACATTTTTAACTAAATTTTTGTATTTTAAAGTCTTTAAAATTTAGGTTTGCATTTAAGCAAATTTAATTATAACCCTATAACCTTTATAGGGTTATAATTAAAACCTTATTGTTTTTCAAAAAATGTCCCATTAGTTTTTTTTACAAAGGGTTATATGCAGATAGCCAAAAATCTTATCAGGTGTTTTGTTATTCAAAAACATGTCCGAGCATTTGATTTTTAATCAAATATTGATTGTTGAGTGAGCTTCTTTGTAACTTCATTATATGTGAAGGTAAAATATTCGATATGAAGTTGTTTTTTGCTACTAGCAGCTTTATAGCAAAAGCCTAGCATATAATTCGATCAATATAAGAAATTTTACTTTAATTAGCAAATGATTAGCATGTCTCAGCGTAGCGTTAAATAATTTTATTGTAAATAAACTCAAATGAAATTTTTTGTCTGGTTTTCTTTCAAAGTAGTTTCTGGTGTTGTTTGAGTATATTGTATTAAAAAATTATATTACATGTCAGATTGTAAAGACGTAGTCTAAAAAATTTAGCTTTTCTTGTGTGCTGCTCTTGTAGAAAAACTTAATTTTATTTAAATAAATTTTCGATTCAATAAAAAATATTTGGCGTTCGGCAAAGCATTTAATGTTGGGCGAGACATTCTGTATTCTTTTTCATGGTAACGAAACCGTATTTGAAGATCGTTTCTGTTATAGATTTTGCAAAATGGCATATAATTTGCAACCTCTTAGCTTACCCAAAAATGTGTGCTAGCTTAAGCTGCCAATTTGTATTTTTTTTTAAAGAAATTTAAAGGCAAAAACTTTGCTATTAACGCTTTTATCTCGCTACACAAAAACAAATTCTATTTTCTGAAATCCAATATCCTGTTTAGTCACGAGTATTTAATTTAAATTAAATATGGATTGTTAAGTGAACTTTTTTGTAACTTAATCTGCTGTGAAGATTTAGTATTCGCAAAACAGATTTCGTGAATTAGCATATTATTAGCAGCATTTTAGCAAAGGCTTAGCATATGGTTTGTACGATTTAAAATATTTTAATATGGCAGGGAAGTGATTAGCATAGATTTGGTGAAAAAGGGTGAAAAAGCATATGCTTAGCAGCTTTTTAGCAAAGGATTAGCATATGGTTTGAAGGATTTAAAATATTTGAATACAGCAGGAAAATGATTAAAACATCACCGTCCACATGATAATTTAATTTTGTATTTAGGATTGTACATTTTGTAGATTTGGTTCTAGTAAAACCCCCCTACTTGTAGAATTCTTCATTAATAAAATTATTTTTGTAGCAAGTTTTGCCATACATAGACTTAAATCTACTGTGTTTTATGTTTAAATATGTATAAATCCTATTTTTTTATTTAATGCAAATTTTGTATGAAGTTGAAAACAATTTATTTTGGCCAATTTGCTTAAACAAATAATTTATCTTCTATGGATGAAGACTTAACTTAATTCCTAATCATTTGAGTTTTAAATCGGCCATTGAATTCATTCATTCATTCATACATATTAAAGCAAAAATTATTTAAATTAAAGCCAATTGTTCATGCATTATTCATATTCAGTTTGCTTTTTTCCCTTTAATTCAATAGTTTATAAGAAAATTATGTAAAAATGTCAGAGAGGGAAAAAGAAAACGTAACAGTTCCTTCACCTTTGCTTCATATTTGTTTTATTATTCATTCTTATTTCCAGCTACATATATATTTTGTCATTATTCTATAGACACTTCAACTTAAGCAAATTGGCTGCTTTATACTTTTGCAAAATCACGATGACATAACATTGTGACATACATTTCTAGCATATTATTAGTGGCACACTGCCACAAACTTATAACATTACAACTGCTGGCGAGAATTTCCAGTAGTCCTTACACTTGCTGTTTTATATGTATGTATGTACGTGTAGTTGTTAATCAAGTGCTTACAACAGCCTTTACAGCAAGTAAAAATATGTTAAATATTTTTTCTTATTTAGCTTTTCCTTCTTTTGCCTCATTAACGTTGGCCGCCTATTGTCTTTCAGGTTGGCTTTCTCTCTCAACCATGTCCTTTTTTTCTCTTAACAAATTATACTTTACTGTCTTTGACATATAAAAGAGTCAATGTTGTTGTTATAGCACTGCCACCAACAATAGTGTTGGCAAAAGCAATAACTTTTCAAATTAAATAAATTCATACACCTTGTAGAGGTTTTTTGAAATTGTAACGAGTGACTGGTGTGCAACAGTCAGTGGCAGAATACCGGGGCGGTGTAAGCATTTGGCCAGAGAAAAGCACATTCATAAACATGTAAATCAGGTCAAAAGAATGCATGTGACAATGAATTATGCCTTTCAGTAGTTTAATGGAAAGGATAAAACAAAAACGAAGAAATAACAAGTATAAAACATAAAATCCTATAGACAGACAGTTCAATGGTTTGTTAGCTCAAAAAAAAAATAACAAACTCTGTCTTTTTTTTTTGCTGTTAAAGAAGGCATTTCAAAAATAACTTATTGTTGTTGTAGTTATTTTTGTTTCATTATTGGTTATTCAGCAAAACATTTGTTATTAAAGATTCTAAGCTGTTTCTCTTTTCTTTGTCACCTTCGTCTCCATCACTAGAACTCAACCTGCTAGAGTTTTGGCAGAGCTAAATAAATTTTGTTATGAATGGCTGATTTTGTAAGTGTATTTTACCTTTATTGCTTTTTAAAATCTTAAAGAATGTTGCATGAAAATAAACTAAATGGCTCTCGGGTACTCAGCCATTGTTGAGGTTTTCACATAAGAAGAGGAATTGTACTGCGTGTCTCCTGCAGAAGCCATGCGATGACAAAACTGAAAATGTACAATTGTTCCTTTTTATACTTTGACTGACAATTTTGTATCTTACATTATAATAAACAATACAGCAGCCGTTTTTTGTTACATATAATGGTGACTGATTGAGAGAGACTTACTGAGCCAGCTATTACTGAGAGGAGTTTAAAAATCCTTGCGATTCCGGATTAAATTGCTTCAATACGTTGAGAGATTATAATCTCTAGTCTGTACTTTCCATATCCTATTTTTAGGCCTTTGGATTTCTTCTCTTTTAATCTTAGTAAAAATAAGGAACAATAAAGTAATACCATTACTGTTGTCCTTTTATTTTACATCATTTTCTATTAATATTGTTCGTGTGCTTAACAACATTTTTTCCTATTTCTTCTTCACTTACATATGTCTGCCTGTAAGTAATAAAAATTTTACTGTTCAGCAGAAGGCATAAATTATCCTTTTTTTTGTATGTACAGACATACCCATCAATAATGTCTTACTGGTGATATGTCCTTCTTCTTAATATGTTTTCCTTAAGTCACTGGCTACTTGTTGTTTGTAAAGAATAAAAAACAGTGTCGGAAAAAAATTGAGAAAAATTTAAATCAAATGATGAAGCAACATTTTCAATAAAAAAAGAAACCATATTGGACATGTGGGGGGTGTCATTCAAATCTCAGTGTCGCTCTGAAGGGCAGCAACAAATATCCTAAAATGTATTTCCAAATGAATCAACATAGAAAATACAGTAAATATTTGTACACATAAAAAAAACGTTTGTTCTTTTTATTGATAAAGACAGTTGGCCTGTTTTACGTAATTAGGTTTATTGTAACAGAAAAAGAAATAATTATAATACTGAATTATGTTCAGGATTATTAATTTCATGCTATATTGAATTTATTTTAGGGGCAAGATTTACATTAAAAAAAATTTTGTTTGATGAGGATATTAATCCTTTTAACAAAAAACACCTGTAAAACCTGTCTTTATAAAATAATTTATCATTTTACAGGATAAAAAATTTATTATAAATATTTGTTTCATATTGAGTTCTTTGATACGTATTTTTTCTTTTATAAATAAATACGAATACTGAGACTGAAAATGACATTGTCTCCATAACTTACTCAACTTAGTGAAGAGAAAAAATATGCTCCTAAGTTACTAAATTATGTATTTAATGTTGTTACGTTTTTACCTTTTAAAAACATTGGTTGTGTAGATTTGAAAATTTGCAAATGAATAAAAGGACCCAGTGTGCAAAATTTTTCGCAAATAAGAACACTTTATTTACTAAACACCAATGTCAAATAATTCTTAACTAAATTATGAATTGTGCAAAAGACTTACTGTTACATTCTTCACGCAATACTGACACCCCTTACGCTGACTGTACACAACAGAATGACTCCCTGAATCTTGTTGAATTTACCTTAGCATATCCCCCTTTTTTACATAATATGAATCTCACAGAATAATGTTAGCAAGATCCCAAAAATCTCGGCATATTCAACAGTTTTTCAATACGAGCTTTCGATTTGCTGTTGCTTTGTTGTTGTTTTTGTCTTTCATCTGTATCGGCTTATGTGTTTGTGTGGTTGTATATTGCTTAGCACACAGAAGGTTTGACATTATTTTTGCTGTTATTATGTTTACTTCAACATCGTCTTATATGTAAATACGTGTGTACGTATATATTTCTGTACTTTCGTAGTGGGCGTCGTCGTGTTTGGCGTATTTCGTATTCGGCAATTTTCCCTTCTAATTTCTAATCCATTAAAAGAAATCCGAAGTAAATGAAACTAAATTTAAACAAAAATAATAACTTCTGGACTAAATAAATGGTGAGACAACATTTCTCAGCCACTATTTTCTCAAAAGCTTCTAACCAGTGAAGCGGCCGAATATTGTCACAACGTAAAATTATATAATATTTAGTCTGGTCTCATAATCCGCCAGGTTTTTGTTCAGTGTGCACTTCATATCATTTCGATCAATCTTGTAGCTTATAGACCACGGCTATTCTCACCCTGCGGCCTCTACTGGTCTTGCCTACCATTGAACATTAACTTGGTTATGTAAATGCTCCTAGTTGGTTCCCGCAGTAATATCTCTATGAGATAACCGGTGTGACAATCCCGCAGACTAGAGTCAGGTTAGGCTAGGTTGAAAAGAACGGCACCTACGTTGACCCTATCCCATACTAGATTACACTTACTCCCAATCCAGCATTTTGTTTGATGTGGGTTGTCCCTTATATATCTATCTGCCCGGAAAAACCTATTCAATAAATCCAGAAACCAGTATGTTCTATGTATTGTCTTACCTCCCTCCTGAGTGTTAACCTATTCAATCTTAGACTCTGTTGAGACTTCTCTTGATTTGTATTAACTCATAGGATTCTGATTCTTCTCACAGTAACATTTGCACAACCCTCTGCTGTTCTCTGATGCTCTGCAGTGTGATAATACACATATCGCATTCAAAGATGTTCTCCTATTCGCAAGCCTATCAACCTCTTTGTTTTCTGTTATGTGTGATATATATCAGTGTCTATCAGAGGTTGACAATGAGTACTCAAAGAAAATATATACTCAAGCAAATAGTCTTAATTTTAGTAACTGCGTATAATCATAATTGTAGCTCAAACAATTCGTATGCTCACATATTTTCTCTCAAACAACTATGACCATAGCTGCTTCCAACATGCAATAGCATCTCTACTTCATTTATGCAAAAAAAACTAATATACGCTACAACTATAAATAAAAATGCCCATGCCTATCAAGCGTATTGCTACTCTCTGTCATACTTATAGTCGAAGTATGTTTATACTCAGAGTGTGGATATTTAGTCGAACAAAATACTCGGTATATTTATTCATAATTCGCTACCATATGCACACAATTGTGTAAATAAGACTGCGTGGAAAATGTGTGGTGTGTGTGGCTGTTTGAAAACATGCTTTATGTGTGTGTGCGTAAATAAAATTGCTCTGTGTATACGCGTGTATAGCCGATTAATAGTACGAGTATTTTTATACTTATGCAGAGTTGTAAAAAGGAAGAAATGAATAAAGCTCCTCCTCTATTTAGTATCCCTCTGTAACTTCACCAGCTGTACTTCCACTATTCCATTTCATACTTTCAAATTATACAAATCAAATCATAATATTATTTTTTAAGAGATATTTGTAAGCAGAACTTTGTTTTATTTTGTTTTGTTTGTTTTATAGCCACTGCTTTGTTATAAATTTAGCAATAATTTCCTTTAAAATTTTATTTATTATTTCTAAATTAATTTGATAAGTCAAAGAGATTTCAGCACTCCATTTATCTTAATATCGTTAATAATAATGTAACCGAAAATTGACAAAACAACACTGAGCAATAAAAGCTAAACAACAACAGCAACAACAATAACTGTAATGTGCAACAATAACAATTATAATACAAGTAGCAATAGTAGTGGCCACTATAAGTTGCTAAAACAACAACTACAATATGCAAATAGTACCTTATACACACACACACACACCAATTTGCAAATTCATACCCATACACATTTATGTATGTATGTATGTACGTATGTTAAATTAACAATGGTATCAATGTAATTAAAGTCTTTCAATAAATAAATGGCCAGGCAAGCCAAAGGGACAGAACAACCAAAAATTACAGTCATGGTGGCAATAGAAAAATTCTTTTTTTTTGGCTCAACATGATAACAAACATTGTTCCCGCATTTATAGACATGTATGTATATGTATAAATATAAATGTGTATGCAAATCTCTGACATTTTTAACCTTTAAATAGTAAATTAAAGGCAAATAACATGAGTTCTATAATCAGCAAAATTGTATTTACTGGCAAACATGTAAGCAACCAGGCAGCCAACCAAACACCACACACCCCACCGTGTTAAATGAATAAATAATGTTTAGAGAAATTAAACAAAAAAATAAATATTTGAAAAAGTTTTCGGCATAGAGGGGAGGAAGCATATACAATTGAGGTAGTTAGTACATTTTTGTTATTGTTGTTATTATTTTCTTTATTATTGTTGGTGTAGTTTTACAAGCTGTTTGTTCTGGTCATTCATGTTCCTTTTGCCAGAAATCAGAAAATATCTCACAATCATTTCTGGGGTGCTATGAGTATCAAATATGTAGATTGTTTATTGCTACACTGAGAGAAAACAATTAAAAGCGGGAATCCAAAGCTAAATATAAAATTTTAATTAAATAAAAAATAAAAATTTCAATATATAAACAATCATTAAAAATATTCGACACAAATGTGAAATTCACACTATTATACGCATGCAAGACATGGAACACATCATCACGCAAACTAAAATCTATGCAAGTTTTTGTAAACAATTGCTTAAGGCAGATCCTTCGAATATACTGGCCAAGAATAATTCAAAATAATCAGCTTTGGTTAAAAACCAATCAGAAGCCAATCATAGCTGAAATCCGAAAGCGCAAGTGGGGGTACACTCTGCGTAAATCTGCGGATGATATCGCGAAGCAAGCTATAGATTGGAATCCATAATGCGGTGGAAGACGAGGACGACCAGCACAAACTTGGAAACGACAAACCGAAATTGAGCACTATGTTCCTTACAGCAGTAAAAAGGAACCAATATATAAACAACCATATGGATTGTTTATTGCTACACTGAGAAAAAAAATGTTGGAATCTAAAATCCCAGGCTAAAAATAAAATTACAATTAAATTTATTTGAAAATGATAATGCAAATAAAAAATTAAAACTTCTTTTATAAAATTATTTTTGCTAAATTATTTTTATATACATATGTGCATATGTAAAAATGTTTTTAAGTGTATTAACAACAACTGCGTTAAATGCCAGCAACGTATTATTATGATTGTACATATGTACAAGTTGTATGCAGGAAAATATATAAATTTTAGCAATTGTCTAAAATCAAAAGTAATTGTAATCTTCATCATCATCGTCATCGCCGTAGTGGTCGTTAGAGTCAAAGAGAATAAAATAGAGGTGGTTAAATATTCAACGAGGTGGACAATTGCAATTGCTGCTAAGCAATAATTTTGAATTTAATTATAGTAATTCTCTATAGTAATGTTTTATCTTTCGCTGCTCCTGTTGCTGCTATTGCTGCTGCCTCAACTTGCACTGGATACTACGAACATGTGTCTAGCCTTGCAAAACCTCTAAAATATACTATAAGACTTTAATGTTATTGTGTCCAATTTCTAGTGTTTAATGATTTTTGTTGTATGTACATATTTCCCCTTTTCCTTTACATATTTGACCATCTTTTATATCGGTGTATGTACTTTGAAATGTATGCGAAATGCACTTGAATTCATTATCAGGTTTAGGATGAAATTTAACACCCAAGTACTTAATCTTTTTATAGCACACACTTACAACAAACTGATGTTGCTGCTGCATACTTACGGCCGCACATGTTCGCATAAACTCGTCAGTATAAATTAAACCAGCATGAATGTAAATATGTAAGTGTATACCTTAATTGCCAGACAGTCAGTTGGACATGTATGTATGCATGTACCATGTCATTAGCACATTTGCTCTAACAACAATGTTTTATGCAAATCTTTTTGATGTTGTAGCCGAATTTCAAGAACAGGGGAGTTTCTTTCATGCCACAATGTACTTTTTTTTCTCCCTTTTTGTTTGTTTTTGTTTTATATATTAAAACGAGATGATAAAAATCAATGAGTCTTACGCTAATTTCTTTAATTTATTAGCAACAGGAAAAGGCATTCATTTAAAGTTTTGATGATGTTGGGGACATGAACAAGATTTTTGTTTTAATTTAATATATGAAAATTGGTCAGTTGTCAAAAAACTTTATAGAAATAAACATCTAATCACTAATTTTCTGAAACCAGTCATCCCCACACTCTTACATTCACATTTATATTTATGTTGGTGATTCGTTTTTGAGCTTAATATAGTTTTCTTTATATATAGGTTTGGTAGATCTCTGGGCTAGACTATTGGAGTGATCTCTCCTGAAATATTGAGTGCTGAATCTCTCAAAGTCTTTAACTGGTTTCCTTGCAATATTTGTATATTTGACTTGCTTGTCGTCCCCCACAATTGAATACCAGAATTCCAGACTGGTTTCAAAGCAGCTTCACAAAGTTGTAACTTGTTCTGCAGGTTTAGTGCAAATTGATCCTCATTTATTCAGACTGTTTTGCTAAACTACCATAGACAGACATAGAGTTCAACAATCTGTCATGATGATGAAATTGTTTTATCACAATGGGTGTCTTAATTGTCCTATCGAAAGGACTGTGCATAAATAATAATAAGTAATAAATACTAAATATTAAATTTGAGTCCCTTGGTTCGTTAAGCTATGCAAGGAAATCAGAGGCAGATTTTGGGACGCTAACAAGAACTCTGCATTTTGCAGACCCATTTGAAATGAAATTGACCCAGGAGAGGAAGACTAAGCGACACATATTTTGGACTTCGCTTTTTTTTTTGACGAAAATTGATTATTTAGCATGGCAAGTAATCGATTTTGGTCAAAAATGGAGTTCGAAAATTACATATTTCGCTTAAGCTGTTTTGGCGGTTACGGCACAAATAGACAATGACGTGTGTTCTCCGATCGACCTCTGTAGCAGTTGTAAACCGACTCTAACGGCCTTGGCGCACGATGTCGACACGAAACTTTCTATCGCTTGCTTATATTGAAAACAGAAACAAATTTTCTTATTTTGTTTTTGTTTCCAATGTAAGTAAGCGATAGAAACTTTTTTGTCGCCATCGTGGGCCAGGCTGTAATTTTCATCTCGAAATCATCTCCGCAATAGCTGGACAATTTTTTGATGAATGGGTAGATCCACAAACAAAAATGCTGAATTTGGGACGATATCAGCTCACCTGAGATCCAAGATACTCCCATGTATCCCATAATAGTCACTGCTTCGTGTGGATTTTGGGTTGGCGAAGTCATGTGTTCATACTTTTTTGAAAATGACGTTGTCCAGACCTTCACCATCAACGAATGAGGTCACCTGTACATATACGTGATACCGCCAATGGGGCATCTGGTATATGAGTGCCTAGATCTTAATGTAAAAAATGAGAAAACATAAATCTTTCTAAAGAAAAAAAAAGTTTCTCTGATCTACAGCACTTGTGGAAAATGGTGAAGCCTTAAAACGAATTCTACACGAATCAGCCAAAGATAATAATAATGCACTGAGTGGAACCAAATACTCAAAGCCATGTACTAGTATATTAGTGCTGCTTCTGAAAGCAATTGTTTGTTATACAAGCTTTTGTATTAATATTTCAAGAATTTCCAACAAATCATTTTGACCTCAGACTGCATCTTAACATGCCCTTTAGAACGCCACCAACTTCTACTGACTTTGCCATAAATTTCCCATTAAATTTGCACACAGCACCACAGACAATAAAGCATTTTGATTTTTCTTCTCTTCAGCTCAATTTTTTTTTTTTTCTATGCAAGTAGTTGCATGCAAAACAAAGTCAAGATGGAAGAAAGAATAGAATCATGAACTATAATAAAAAAAGAAACAATGAAACCATAACTCAAGTGACACTTTTCAAAACGATTGCATTCCATCATTCAAGTGATATTTTCTCTTATAGTTTGCTTGTGTGTCAGTTGACGGAGTATAATCAGTGGTTCGATGACTGGTTGGTTTTGGCTTTAAAGATTTGTGTGTAACTTTCTTTAGCAATACGCCAATAAGTCAGGCGGTTTAAGTAGCCCAGCCAACATTTTGCAATGAGAACTACATAAACCATCATGCAAAAATATTGAAATCATATTAAATTTACTAGAAAAAATATGTATAAATATGTTGAAGTCTATTTGCTTTGTTCATAGCTACAATGCACCATTGTGCTTAGTTGTGTGTTCTTGTTTTATTGTTGTTTGTGTTGTGTAAATAGCGGACAAACTTCGCATTACCAGCGAAAACTTCCTGCTGATGGCTAGTAGACAGTATACTTGTCGTGTAGTCGGATGGTAGCAGGTCTGGATCCTGCAGATGTACATATCTATCTAAAAAATATTCAAGGTAGTTTTGGCTGCAGCGGTAAGCGCGTTGACTACCCGTGCGATGAGTACGAGCTCAAATCTTGATCAGAGAAGCCAACATATATATATTGATTTTTCCGATGCCTGTGCCAATTCACACAATCACGTAAATTGGTAATAAAAAATAAAAAATTACTATATTAAATTTAATTCATGTTGATTCAACTTGATATAACTTTCCGTCAAATTGATTCTTAATTTTGAATGAAAAATGTTAAATCAACATGAAATAAGGTTATTTATTTCAAAAAAAAATCTTTAAAGATTACTGTAAATCATGTTGAATTAACATGAAGCAAAATCATTACTGAAAAATGTTAAATTAACCTTGTTTTTGTAGATTTTAATATGAAATTTTTGTGTGTGAACCTTGTTTGGAACTTTATGATTCTACTTGATTACCTACAGCCTTCAAGCTGCCACTTGACGATGATGTCTCAATATTCTTCCTTTTGTTTCTATTTCTCAAGTGTCTGTTCTTGCTCCTGCAGGTATCATAAAGCGATGTTCAGTTCTTGAGTCAAGGGAGTCGTAGGCTTTCTCTATTATTTTATGTCACTTGTCACAACTAGAAAAGTATTTATAGTTTAGGATGCAGCCATAATTGTCCAAACGTTAAACGCAATGTTCACTGGGATATTTGTTTATGTATGCGAAGTTTGCTGTTACTTTGCATATTGCACAGACATCACAATATTTAAAATTGTGTATTATTTTTTCTTTTCAAAGTGCAAAGAGATACATGACGTTTTTCTTTTATGCCAACTTGTTATTCTTTTATTTTAGTTCGTTTTGCAAAGTTTAATTTTTTTACTGTTCGGTTGAGTGAGTGAGATCAAGTGTTTTTTCCGTTGTTTGTTATCTTGGCGGATTTCAATACATCATTGATGATTTGGTATTCAAAATACATACACTGTATAAAAACCAAAGATTATACACAATGACCTTTCAATGCAAATTAGCTGAAGTTTTATTTAAATTTAATTTTTTTTTTTCATTTTACATTTCTGCTTTTGTTAAGATTTTTGGGCATTTCGTCTACAGTTGCTGATGAATATGATGAAGTTTAAAATAATGATACAAAAAAGGGCTTAGTTTTGTTTTTGTTTTTCTTTTTCGGCCATTTGGCATGGTCTTGTACATAAATAAGATAAAGTACAGAAAATCTTGATGCTTGCTGCTTGTTATCGTGAAAAGAAGTTACAATGTTTCCTAAGGAAAAAAATATACATGCATATAAACAATATTTTTTATCTCCTCAGAATTGTCAACCTGTCTAAGGGCCAATGAACTTAGACTTTTGTGCTTTGCTGGAAATTTATATTGTGGAATTTTAAGTGATTTATAGTTGTCTTGAATGTGAGCTGCATTTCCATGCTCAAACCCTAAATTTAAATAAAAGGTTTTTTAATAGAGCTGCTTGTAGGTATAAGTGTATGTGCGAGTGTGTGTGCATGTAAAGTAACTTCATATCACTTAGAATATAATTGCAGCTCTATGGTATCTATCTGATGTTTTTGTGTTTCCTAGTTCAACCTTATCGATTTCATTCGTGTCACTCAACTTATGTAAAATGATTTATTACCCAAATTTGTTAGATTTGTTGCTTTCAGTTTCTTATACATGAATGTTTCAAAAACCAAGCAAAAGAATTGTTTGGAAAACTAAAGGATTTCTGGTGTTTAACTCTAAACGATTTTTAATTATCTTGATAAAGAAACTTATTATAAACATAACAAAAGTTTACAAAAACTAAAAAAAAAGTAAAGAAGACAATCACACACACACACACAAGAGTGATTTGTATCTTTCAAGTAGACATTTGCTTGAAAAAAATCACCTTACACGAATTTTAATTGTTTGACTATACCGGGAAACAGGTCGTCTTTGTTAATTTTAAAAAATAAAAAAATTTAAAAAAAAATTAAAATTCAAGGAAAATTGTTAAATACATACAAGATTTTAATCTTGACAAAAAAAACCTGACTGTCAAATGACAAAAGTTAAAAGGAATATTTAAAATTTATATATTTATATTATAATATTCTTATTAAAAATCAATTTTAAATATTCCAGGGAACTTTTCCTGTGATATTAATTTCATACCAAACAAAATAAATTTTGAGAGCTGAAGCTCACAATGTTATCAATGAATATTTAAATAGCCTGACTACTACCGAGTCACATAATGCAAGAGATGCCTTAATTACAGCGCCATCAATCATAAACCATTTGAAGGGCCATAAATCTATTTTTTGTCAGAAAATACTACCACAATTCCAAATCCCAATTAGAGTACAATCAACCAATACAATTCTCATATTCCATTTGCATTGAAAAATATCTACATATATGGGCCTGAAGTTTACTTTAGTTGTTCCGTTCTGCTAGTGTTTGTCTTCATAATTTAAAAATAACTCTGGTGCAATTCGCTCCTCAAAAATTAAAATTTAATTAGATTCCTGAAGAATCGAATCATAAACAGAGAAAATCTAAACATTTATTTAAAATCTAAAACTACTATTTTGATTAACAACTTCTTAGGTAAAATATTACACTACAAATTCTTTAATTTAATAGAAAACATTTATTTTCCCGGTAACGTTACAATGGAATTATGTCTTGTAATATTTTTCTTAATATCTCTTTTATATGCTCATGTAAATATTTTTCAAATTTATCAGATACAAAAAAGCTGGGAAATTATAAACGCCTTCTTTCATATTTGTTTTAATCTGCCGCTGTCCTCATATTAAGTGTTAGTACGAGTAGTTAAAGATTAAAAATTCTTGTTATTAAGCCAACATCTTTTTTATACTCTCTTTGCATTTCTGTACAGTCGTTGTTCCCTTCATTTTTTTATTTTATTAAGCAAGCACAGTAAGACAAGAAACATTTGTTAACAACTCTTTTATAGAATATGATATTATTTTGATAACACTTAGACCTTAAAGGTAATAAGGGGCCAAGAATATTGTTAAATAAAAGAGAAGAAAAACAATATATGATATTAACATGGCTTTTAAGTTTTTGTGTTGAAATTATCAAAATTCCGTGCCATTTAAATCACACGTACGTAGGGATTTTTAGATTAGGCCATCAAGAGGGGAACAGAAAATTCAAAAAATATTTAATATAAAGAGCCAAGCAATTTAACTTAGTTTCATTTTAGAGAAGAAAGAATTTGCCGGCATTAGTTAGTTTTTAAGCTTTAACAACACGTTTCAGCTTCATGACACATTCATTCATACATGCTGCAGTTGCACTCGTATTTTAAAGCGACTTTTGTGCTTGGGCTTGCTTTCATAAGGCTGGCAGATGTAAAAATATTTGTGGCTGAAGTGTGTTACATTTAAATGTGTTTTATATTATTATCGCAACACGGACATCTTTTAATTTTTTTTTCATTTCATATATTTCTTTAGGCAAAAAATGAGGAAATATTATTATGAAATATTAAGTATGCGAGGAAAGAAAATCTTTTATACTTTTATGGCCTTATTGATAAAAAACAATTTGGTTTTATAAAAGGTTTATTAATCAAATTTCCCTACAAAATTTGCTTTATAAACCTTTTATAATAAGGCAGTTAATATAAAAATTGTTTATAACTTTATGGGTCGATTATGGATATTAACCGAACTGTAGTTGTTCATATTTCTTTGAGAAGAATGATTCCCAGGCCATCACTGACAATGAGTATTCGAAAAAAATTTACATAAGTAAATAGTCTTAATTTTAATAACTGCGTATAATTATAATTGTAGCGCAAACAATTCGTACGCTCACATATTTTCTCTCAAGCAACTATGACGACTATAGCCGACTCCAACATCCAAAAGCATCTCTGCTTCGTTTATGGGAAAAACTAGAATACGCGACAACTTAAAATAAAAAGGCATATGCGTATCAAGCGTATGGACTCTGTCATACTTCAATCGGAGTATGCTCATACTCAGGCTATGGATGTTTATTCGGACAAAAAATATACACATAATACTCCAGATATTTATTCATCATTCGCCAGCGTATTTTGTGTATATAAAATGAAATGAAAAATTTGTGGGTGTGTTTGTGGCAGTTTGCAAACATTCCTTATGTGTGTGTGTGTGTTAATAAAATATCCCTGTATACACGCATGTGTAGTCGATTAATCAGTCAGAGTATTTTTATATTCATACGTGTGACTGTAGCTCACACAGTCTATAAATTTTAGTTGCTGTCGTTCGTGATGCGTAACTCAGCAATTGTGTATAGACAGAGTATTTGTATTCCATTGTATTTGTAGTCCATTCATAGCTGTTTGACGGCTAATACTCAAAGCGTACTTAAAATTATATTTTTGTCATTCTCTGCTATGTATGCGGATGATTACAAACTTCTTCTAACCAGAATCGGATGATATAGACACCAATGGCATTTGGTTTCTACAGAGTGGTGCTCGTGCCACATTTAACATATATGTAATGTGAACAGGCCACCAAGATCATACGATTTCAATTCGATTCGTGAAAAGTTTTCTTAAGTCGTAAGTGTAACCGAATAAGCCACAAAACCATAGCGTCTGTCAAAGCAAACGTAACCCATGCTATCGTTATAATTTAAATTGATTTATGCACCCGTCTGATGGAAAATTTGGTTCTTGCCACCCAGCGAACAATCAGTGCGACTTATAAATGAATAAAAATAATTTTATGATATTTCACGCATATTTTGTTTTATTGAAATTTAACTAAAGGAAGATTTTATAGCAAATTTGTCACAAAATTCTTACATACAAATTTGGTTTAGGAAAAAATTATATATTTTTCACAGATAGAAATCTTTGCAGCTTCCTGAAAGTATGACTTTCCAAAACCTAAACAATAATTATTTTTTAAATAAATTGTTGGCCATGCTCTGCACAATTTTCATTTAAACCTAAAACAAACAAACGAATCTTTTCAAACTCAATAAACAAAAATTTGGCACACACACACAAAAGAAAGACTCGCTTTATTCAAGTCTGTATTGCATAAATTTAATTTTTATATTTTTTTAAAGCATAAATTTATATTCACATTGATTGCCTGTCGTTTTATTGTTACTGTTTTTGTGTTGCCTTTATATCCTTTTGAAATCAATGTCAATTGCATATTGAATTGAAACAAAAAATGGAATACGCAGAAAAAAACATAATTTTGTTTTTTAATCGATATTTGTGCTGAATGACAATAAAAAAAAAGGAAGAAGAACTAACAAAAAAATTGGAAATATGTATAATGCCTTTTGGCCTTTAGGCAAAAAATGAAAAGGAGCAACATTTCAAAAACACTTGTCGATTTTCACATACAAAAAATAAATATGTTCAGAAAAATGGTGCAAAGCATTTTATGAATTGGTAAATTGAAATTTAAAATTTAATTTTCAAAAGATTTTATTATGAATTGAATGAATTGTGATTAAAGCTTTTAAATATTTCGGCCTCGTTGGTTATTTTGAAAAGATGTTCTGAGAGACCGCTACAAGTCCTTGCAAGCAATTCATGTCATGACCTTTTCCAATTACTTGAATATTACGACTTTACAACAAGTTTTAGTTTTATGTTGCTCAAACATGGGCCTTATATACCGTTTATGCCATGCCCACTTCAAAAGTATTTCGCATCTTTTATTTTTTAGGACTAACTGCTCTGCCGGTCTGCTGTGAAGCGTTTGCTTGGCTTAAGACTTATAGTGGTAAAAACCAAAACAAACAAAAAATTAAAAGCTAAGACTACAAGAAAACGTACGTCAAGTGCAAAACTCAGACCTAATTTTGCACACCCTTGTACTATGCTGATCCTTACAAAAAAACTTTAAATAAATGGATTTTTATTCACATTGAAAAATTCGGCTCAATTTGCATAAAAGGCGTTCAACTTAATTACAAATTTATTTGAGCAAAAAAAAAAAAAACAGAATGGAGGTGTCTCAGGACACCCGGTTATAGCTATGCTGCTTAGTTATATCAAACAAATTTCATGTGTGAAATAACAATGCAATCAAATTATATTATATGATGTTGAATTCTTTGCAAATATTTCAAAACGTTTCCATTTATTTCCGATTATTTTCTTTTCCAGCGGCGTACGATTAAATTAATGTATTGTCAGTGGTTGTGCTCATGTGCAAAAACAAAACAAAAACAAATTAAGCAATCGTTCTTATTGTTTTTGTTTCTCTCACATCAAAGAAGGAAACAAAACAAAATCAAACAATTTGTTTGGTTTACTTTCGTACTCTGGCTTAAGTGCAAAGAAATCAAAACAAAAATAAATTTATAAGTGTAACAGTAACGATTATTTTTGTTACGAAAATCGCGTCCTAACTGTTGTATCGCGCAATAAATAGCTTAGCTATAAAAAGTTTTGTTAGAAAATTTAATTGACTAAAAATTTAATTAAAAGTTTGATTAGGTCTTAGATTTAATTTACAAATCTAATTGATGAAAAGTTTAAATAAAAATTTAATTGAGCCAGTTAAACTTTTGTTAAGAAAATTTAATTTATTAAAAATTTTAATTTACACAATTAAATTTTTAATTAAATTTTGGATTTTTTTTATTAAAGGTATTGATTGATAAGAGAAATATTAATTTTTTGTTTGCAATTTTTTTTATTTTATAAATATTTTTATATATACCCCCCCGTTTCCACAACAGGGACGATCGACTTGAGTGGAAAAATTATATGAAAAGCACTAACTTATTTTGAGTAATTTTCAAACAAATTATATAGACGAGTCGCCCGCCTGACTTGTCGAAACATGATATTAGTTCGACTGAATTTACATTATGAACATTTTTATGACGTTTTTTCTATACATACTCGTATGTCAATACGAGGCATGAACAAACTAATGCGATCCTAAAACTTACCAAAAATTCTTCAGAAATGCTATGCTACGAATTCTGCGCTACTCAATTCTCTAGCCCTTTTATTTATTAATGGAAAGAGCAGGCACAAATTTTCTTGAAGTTTCATGAAAAATTTTACAATAATAATTTGCTATTAATTATGATGAAAAATCTCTTTTTAATTCTAAAATCAAAATAAAATTGTTAAATCATGATTCTTTGTGTCTGTTACCCAAATAACTTCAAATAACTTTACAAAACAATAACTTATTTTTATTGTTCTTGTTATTGAGTGTGTTATATTACGACTATGGAGTTAATACTTTCACACCATGCTGAACTGCACTCAACTCAGTTGGGCGATATTCCCAATATAAATATATGTTTCTTTTAAAGAGTTTCCAAAAAACAATACACAAAATCGTAAATAATAAAAAAAGAACACACACACGAAATGAAAGATAAATGAGGCAATCATGCCACTTACTTAAATCACTCTAATATACTTAAGATAAGTCCTCGGCCTAGTAAATATTTAACAAAATAAATGTAACCATTAAATAAAATAAACCCAAAATTATTATAAACAAGTTTTACAAAAATTACCGACAAAAGCCTGTATTAATATAGCTGCTCGTTTCATTTGCTATTTAACCCATTTAATGCGTTAAATATTGGCTTAATCTGACTGCTGTTTCCTTACAACACACTTGAGCTATTGTTGGCTGTCATATTGACCGCTGGGTATCTATTACAAAAAAAAAAACAAGTACTTTTTTACATTCCGTTTTCCAGCGTAATGTAATATTTCATTATT
This sequence comes from Nowickia ferox, assembly GCA_936439885.1. NCBI lineage: Eukaryota > Metazoa > Arthropoda > Insecta > Diptera > Tachinidae > Nowickia > Nowickia ferox. The sequence continues at coordinate 6,517,001 of OW387027.1, read as the reverse complement.
CTCTCTCTTTTCAAAAGAAGAAAAGAAAAAATAAATAACAATTTAATGGAAAAACAATAAAAAAGGGTTTATTACATATATGCATCAGTTTTTTTTTAAACATCATTACCTAGATATCATATGATACTTAAAAAATAATAATAAAATCGTTACTTACTAAAGAGCTGTTTGAGGCCTCTAGTTGCATATGGCGTAAAAACTTCAAAAGATTTTGGTTTTCTTTTTGATGCTTTTAAACAATGAACAACCTTTAATTAATTGTTAAAATTACCAAGTAATTTTAGCTACTGATGTGGGTTTCTTGCTTTTGTGAAAAGCCAGAGAAGAGAAAGCAGGAATGGAATGACAAAAAAGACGATGGAATGTGAACTCGTTTTCATTGTTACAATTTCCATGAAAGAAATCAGAGAGAACTATTAATTATTTCTAGCATCATTGGTCATGGAAAGTGCCAATTGAAGTTAATTGAAAATGCATTAATGGAAATCAATAAAAAAATTATGAAAGAGAAAGACTAAAGAAATGCTACTACAGTTAGCAACTTCTTTTCAGGGAAAAAATTTTAGCCTCTCAAGCAAGATAGTTTGGACGCAGTACATAGAGTGGTAAAGGCGATCCAAAATTTTCAGTTGCTCTTGAATAATTGACAACAATTTTTATTAAATTTTACGACAAGTTTTGTTTTCAGGTCTGCTTAGAAAAATATCTTTCTAATCAATCCAATATTTAATTAAAAAATAATCAAGAATAAAAAAAATTTTAAGTTTAAAATTTGTTAACACACTAGTTATCCCAAATTATTATTTCACTTATTAAGTAAAATATTTTTTTAATAAAAATACATTGAAATTGATTATTGAGGGGTTTAGCTGGATCCTATGCGCATTTCACTATTGCTAATGCAGATCATCAGGGAACCTTTACCCAAAATTTTTTAGAACAACTAGAGTTAATATATTAAACTTTCATTTAAGCAAATGAGAAGCTCAACAAATAACAAAGTTGAAACAAGAACTCAATAATCAACATGTTTTTTATTTTCTTACTTTATCATTACTACATTGGCTGACTTTTTCACAACAATTCCCACAAAAAACAATAAAAAAAAATTTAATTGTGTCAATTACATTATTAATTAATTACATTTTTAAATAAACAAATAATTGACTCAATTAAACTTTTAATTGAACTTTTAATCAATGGAATTTTTAAACAAAAATTGGAATGCCTCCATTAAATTTTTAGTTATTGTATTTTTTTCACAGAAATTTTTTCTGCTTTGTTTGATTAAAACTTGGTTTTTGAAATCAAATATATTATACTCAATATATAATATATTGAAAAAACTACTACCAACCATTGAAACTTATTAATACAAGATAAACACACTCTCAGGAATATCACAAACTTCAAATTTAAATGTGTCAGCCGGGGCAGTCATAATTCAATTTCATTTTATATAATTTTGCTGCCACGAACAAAAGGCGATAAACTTTTAAACCACAATCCCATAACCACTTTGTTTATTACTTCGACTATAGTTGATTTTTTATTTGTAAAGAAACAGAACTTTTCTCATCAAAAAACCGCACATTTGGAGCAAAACGAGTATCACCTATAGACACAACAGTTTAAACGGCTTCAACCAATAATGATTTAATGATTAAGTATGTATGTACATCATAATAATGATGTTGCAGTGGTAATAAGAAAATAAATGGTTAACGCTGCTGAGCAAAAAAAAAAAACTTTATACCACAACTAAAAAAAATAAAACTACTTTTGAACGCTTATAAATAAGAGTGCCACGGAACTAACAAAAAAATACTTCGAAATACCACAACAAAATACTTATGACATGATGATCATGATGACGTTGATAATGCCACAATGTCGACGACATTTTGCTTGCTGCAAAATGATAATGATGACTTTGGAAATGGAGTTGATGAGCAGAATGTTAAATGCACACAGGCTACACATGTACCAGTACTTTGATTTTTTTTAATGTGTAACAGAAATAGATTTGAAGTATAAAATCTTTTCATTAGAAAATGGAAAAGTGAGTTGTTGCAAAGTTGCTTTATTGGCCGACCGAGTTAAATAATTTTTATGTTGGAAACACTTAAATGTAACAATGGTTGGCATGGAGCGTAACAAATACTTCATCAATTGTAAATAAATACGCAGATTGGATAGAACTCAAAAGCCAAGACGGTCTGAACGTTACTGTAGATGATCAGAAGATACTGTCGAAGATGAGAATAGCGTTGCAAGGAATGTGGCTGTAAGCTAAGAAATTGCAACAAAATGTAACTGCTGTAAAATCAGTCAAGAACTTTAATAAGCTTAAAACAGTGTTGCTAACCATACAAAAGTATTTTGAGGAAAGCTAAAGTAACCAAACCAAGTTAGTAAATTCAAGTTTTATTTGTCACAGGGCTTTTATATCTTTAAAAATTGTATCTAAATTTTTGGAAACTTGTCAACACTTTTGAATTTTGAATTTTTAAAATTTTATTTGGTTCAAAATAATTTTTTTTTTTAATTGAGGTCTTCACAGTCCAAAATAAGTCATTCCCATTAACTGTATTCAATTGTATTTCAGCGTTTAAATACCGCTAGCTTGGCTGCACTAATCATTTAAGTGTAGCCCGTCCATATGTTTGAAGCAACTTTTGTAAAAGCTTCTGATGCCATAGTTAAGATATAATTGGAATGTTGAAATGTGCTCATCATTTTGATCAAGTACGATACAATTTTCCAAAGGCCAAACGAAGCTCATAAGTATATAATCTCGTTTGCCTCTATGTTTTTTTATCTGCAAAAGCATACGTACATAAGAGCAACTACGAACTGAAAAGTATCTCTGCTACATTGTGTCTTAAAACAATGTTTTCATATAAAAAAAAGCCAAGAAAAATATCAAATAATAAGCAACATTCGCATCTTTTAAAACAAAATACAGTGAGGTTTTGCCAGCAATATTAACTTACCAACTGGAAGTGCCAAAGTTTAGTGATGTTATAAGCCACTGTTAATGTTTAAGTGAATGATTATTTTGTATGCGTCCCTACGTCAGCTAGTCAGCCATCAATCTTTCGATATATAATCTATATGTATATAGATTGTGTGTTATTTTATGAAAAACCACACAAAAAAAACAACACAAACTAAAAGAAGTGAAGCGAATTATGTACAAAAAACAAAATGCTCAAACTATAACTGGCGTAATTTCATCATTATCTACAACACGGTCATAGTCATGGCTTTAAAAATGTTGTTTGCTGTTGTTGCTAGCTCGTTTTTGTATGTTGTCAGGCATTTAATGCAGACGATGATATTTGTGGTTAGCAATAACTACGGACGTTAAAACGCAATATTCAACCAGCCAAGTTAAAACAGCACTCAAACAAATATATTTAGTTATACAATAACTAAAGACTTATTCATGTAACGGGTCTTGCAATAGGAACTTCAAAAAATTGATAGTTGCTAACAATTATAATGGTGAAGCTACATATCGTTAGCTCAAATGCAAAAGGGCTTAACTAACAAAAATATAATAATACAAAAAAAGATAAAAATCTAAAAAGAAACTAAACAAACTTGTAGTTAAGTCCCCTCGTTTTTTGTTAACAAAAGCGTATTTTTTGATTGCAGAAGTGTAAAATTTTGTCATTTAATGCCATTAACAATAATCAATTAAAAACTCGGATGTTGAATTTTTTGTTAGTTTACGCCTTTTTGCATTTTAGCTAACGATATGTTGAATTGGCTGTCATTTATTTAGTGTGTTTTGCCAAATCACCAAAAACGGACACAGAGTACAACAGCATTTGATAATGATAGAAAATTGGGCCGCCACAATCGTCCTACCGGGAGGAATATTTGTATTGTAGTGGGAAAATTCAAGCCCACTGGTTCATTAAAAAGTTAACCAATATCCGCACTTTTACGTAACTCTGATATGTCGAAAACCTCGCCGATGTGCCTGAGAGTGTGCAGCAGAAACTGAGGCCGTTAATTTTGCGTCGCTCACAAGAACTGTGCTTTTCACAAGCCACAGCTTAGCGAATCTTACATCGTGACTTGGGCCTGCACCCGTACGAAGTTCAACTTACCCAGGAGCTTAAGATAAACGAACTTAGATAACTGCAAGTGTTTGCTGAGTGCTCCCTAAAGCATTTGTAAACTGACCTTAATTTTCATCGAAAAATCATCTTCAGCGATGAGGCCCATTTCTGGATGAATGGGTATGCTGGCAAATAAAATTGCAAAATTTAAGACGATAGTAATCCTCATGAGATTCAATAGCGTTCAATAAATCTCTAAAAGCCCGTTGTTGTTGTGGATTTTGAGCTGATGGCATCATCGGTCAATATTTCTTTAAGCAGAAGGTTGTTGTCCAGGCCATCAACGGTAACGGCGATTGCTATGGATGGATGATTACCAACTGCTTTTGGCCAAAATTGGATGATGTTGGTGCACACATGACATGTGATTTCAACAAGATAGCTCCACGAGCCACACAGCACATGCCAGATTGGACATTCTGAACGAGGGATTTGAGTGCCTGCTTGGTAATCTCACGTGGAGGTAATGTAAACGGGCCACCAAGATCCTGCGATTTAATTCCATTAGGCTTTTAGACTTTTTCTTGTGGTTTATTATTAAGTTGCAGGTCTATGCGAATATGCGAAAAGTCACAACGGCTCTCATATCCAATACAGTCCATACTATCGGTGAAATTCTGCCTCATCTATTTTTCATTGTCATGGAAAATTTAACGTTTCGTGTGTGCGCCACCCAAAACAAACTTCAGTAAACAATTCCACAATTTTATATTTTCTTAAAAATTGGCATAAATTGTTTTTTAGAATGAATAAAAAATTTTTGTTTAATTTAAATTACATCTAAGAAGCGCTTAACGAAAAATACTTTATAATTTTTTTTTTTTCTTCCATATTAAAAATTAAGAATCAAGGTGAACTAAATGATTCTCACGTACTTGGACGTGATACTGATTTGATGGAGCGCTAATTATTTTTATGCAGCCAACTTTGGTGCTTAACTTTTAGCTGCAGCTTTTTTGATTTTAAGCGAAAAATTTTATTCCTGGCTGTGAAAAAGTAAAAAAAAAATTATCAAAAAATATCAAAAATCTCTTTAGTAAAAATTAAGGAAATCCTTACATAATTAACATTGATAAAAACAGCGAAATTTGCTTTTTAAATTTAACAATTAAAAAATTACACAAATTTTTAAATTTCCTGCTCTTCTAAAAACTTTAAAGCGTTTGCTAAGCCAACACTTAAATGTTCATAAATTGAACAGCAAACAAAATGAGGCAAGCAAACCTTTTCTGCATTATCAACATACATATGTACATATTTATGTATCTAAACATTTGAGCTGTTTTAGGTATGTGATTAGATCTTTAGAACCAATATCAATATTAAGTCTATAAAGCGTAAATACAAACTCAAACAGAAAGGCATACAGACAACGCACAACACACACGCTCTTACACACACACACATACACTCACGTACATACATACATACATGCACAACACAAAGGACTTTTAGATTAATTGCGCAGCCAGGATATATTATTTAGGGAGTGTAATGCAAAACGGTGCTGCATCCATTAAAATTTGTCACCCGCGGCTAAGCTAAATGTCAATTGGGTTTTAAGCTACATTCAGTTCAGGCGGAATAAAAAGCAACACATACATACATACAGTAAAAATTCAACACAACGAGAAGAGCTGCACACACACACACACACTCGTATGTTCAAGTGTTCTTTAATGCCCTGACAATAATTTGACACGTTCGACACAACTAATGATGGGAATCAATGGTCATTCATAAAAATCTTTGTAGGATTTTATATTATAAATGGCCGTGTGGTACCAATTTATTCTGTATAAAATTTTTTCGAATTTTACCAACCACGACGATGCCCCGGCAATAATGAGTTTTACACTTTTCTTCTTTTTTTCACATAGAATACAAAAATTGTTAATTTTGTTTTGGATGTGAATTACAATTGTTTAGCTGCACGTTTGTTAATGATTGTAGTCGGAAAATGTTGGTTAGTGGCTGGCAGTAGTAGTTGTGTACGAGTATGTGTAATTAATGGTGCCGGTGACGGTGCTGGCGGTGATGACGGTGGTGTGGGTATTGTTATTGGCGGCAGTGTTGACTTATTTCAAATAATTTCAATTTAATTCCCATTGACACCAATAAAAAGGAAATAAATAAAATTGTAGGGAAACTTTGATAAATACATAAATATGTATATTGCACTTATGTTGTTTGTATTATGAGAAACATTGCAGTGCAATAGTATGTCTGTGATTCTGAGAACTAAAACTTATTCTCCATAAATCAAAAGATCTTCTTAGAAAAAAAAGAAGTGAAGCTGCTTCTGGACGAACTTCAGAGAAGAAGCAGAAATGCTTTGGCAAGCGAAGGCGATTTGGAAAATACCGCATAGTGCTCGTAGGAAATCTTTCACCCTGACTGAAGTCCGAAAATGTAAAAATGCTTCGGAAAGCGAAGCTACTCTTGAACATATCTGAGAGAAGAAAATATTCCAGTCCGGCCTTAAACTGGTAATGAAAATATGCTTTCAAAATCGAAGACGGACATGAACGTTCCTAAGAGCAGAAAATTATTGAGGACGGAAGTGCTGAAATGCTTCGGAAAACGAAGTCGGTTTTTTACATACTTCAGAGCAGAAACTCATGGAGGACGGGAATGCAGAAATCCTTTGGGCGGTGTTAAGACATACATTCGTATCGCTATGAAAACCTAAATATTTTTTCGAAAGCAAAATAAGTCCCAAATAAAATGATATAAGTCCCAAATTTATTTTCCTTTGAAAGAACTCAAAAAAAATGTTAGAGGTATTTTCAGCTTTTTGGTATAAAAAAATCTCTCCAACAAATAAATTAATCCAAAAAAAAAAATTAAATAAACTCCAAAACACAAGAAATACCGAGGTATATATCGATGGCTTGATATAAGAAAAGCGTAACTAAAAGGTTCTATATTTTATAGGAGAAGGAAAAAAATTAATAAAACCTAAAGCATTTAATCGCAAACGTAATTTTTTAAATGGCCATAAATGCTTTATTTTAAACTGTAACGTACTTTTTTCTTCAAGGAGAATATAACTTTACGTTGACTAAGAGAAAGCATTAAAAACTCAGTTTTGAAAAAAAATCGACTTACGCCCTTTTTATATTAAGCCATCGATACATAAACTTCAAAACTTTGGGAGTTGCTTTTTTGCATAGCAGAAACTCGTGGAGCTTGGAAATGCAGATATTCTTTGGAAAGAGACATACCTCTGTATCGCTATGAAAACCTAAAAATTTTTTCGAAAGCAAAATAAGTCCCAAATAAAATGATATAAGTCCCAAATTTATTTTCCTTTGAAAGAACTCAAAAAAAATTTTAGAGGTATTTTCAGCTTTTTGGTATAAAAAAATCTCTCCAACAAATAAATTAATCCAAAAAAATTAAATAAACTCCAAAACACAAGAAATACCGAAGTATATATCGATGGCTTGATATAAGAAAAGCGTAAATCAAAGTTGCTATATTTTATAGGAGAAGGAAAAAATTGAATAAAAACTAAAGCATTTATACGCAAAAATAATTTTTTAAATGATCATAAATGTTTTATTTTAAACTGTAATGTACTTTTTTCTTCAAGGAGAATGTAACTTTACGTTGACTAAGAGAAAGCATTAAAAACGCAGTTTTGAAAAAAAATCGACTTACGCCCTTTTTATATTAAGCCAACGATACATAAACTTCAAAATTTTGGGAGTTGCGTTTTTGCATAGCACAAACTCGTGGAGCTTGGAAATGCAGATATTCTTTGGAAAGAGACATACCTCTGTATCGCTATGAAAACCTAAAAATTTTTGGAAAGCAAAATTAGTCCCAAATAAAATGAAATAAGTCCCAAATTTATCCGCTGATCAAAGAACTTTAAAAAAAATCTGTAAGAGGTATTTTCATCTTTTTTTTTATAAAGAAATCTCTTCAACAAATAAATGAAATTATTCTCAAAAAAAAATTAAATAAGCTCCAAAATACAAGAAATACCGAATTATACATATAGTTTTAAGATTTTGGTAGTTACGTCATAAGGGGCTGTTCGCATATTACGTAACTCTCGAGAGGATTTGTTACGGTTTAGAAAATTTATACTGAAAAGTTTGTAAAAAGCGTTACTAAGGGTAGTGGGGGAGAGGTATATATATAAACTCCGAATATAGCGTTACGTAATATGTGAGTGGCCCTAATGCAATAACATTCAAATTATTTAAAATTCTTTTGCACATATTGCTTACACCGCAATGATAAATTTCGTTACTTTTGTACTTCAAATTTTTTTAGAGACAAAACCTTACCTTCCAGAAAATAACTCCGAATTTTTATATGTACTTTCGTTAATTGGTTTTTAAGTTTAACACTTACATTCTCTTAATTGCTTTCAATAGCACAAAGAAGACACACAAAAATAAGCATTTGTATTTTAGATGCCCATAAATATCTGTAAAACATTTCCTAAATATATGCCACAACACGTTTTCCTTTACAAAAAATATATGTGTGTCCAGCCAGCCTTTTGTTTTGTTATGTTTTATGTGTGCAGGGTTTCTTTTGTTTTCCATAGAGTAAAATGGAAAACAAAAACTTAACTTCTTATTGTGCATTTTTATTTATTTAATTGCATCTAAATAGAGGGTGAGTAACTATATTTGTGGCTAAATGCATCCGCAGATGTGTGCGTTTGTTTATCTACAGGACATACTCGTATAAAATTTGTCACAGTACCATCTGATGCTATTGATAAGATTTTCAAATGACAAATTAACTGGGACTTCGTAAAATATATCGAATACGAGTAGTATAAGGGCAGTGTGTTAGGAGAATGACACTTGTAGAGATTTGTTTTAGCTAAATAAAATATTATTATTGAAACTAAAAATATTTTAAATAACTAGTTTGTGCTAAGATTTATATTTTTGAGAAACAAGCTTTGAAAATTTAATTTTAGAAAGCCCAAATTTTTATAGAGAGTAAAAAACAATAAGAATAATCAATGAATAAAATGATTGTAGAATTTTTGCTATAATGGTCCATTAAATTAGGAAAACTTAACACATATATCAACATATTAACGAATACAAAAATTACATTATTTACGAAAAAGTTTTAGCATTTTCAAGCTAAAAAAGGTAGAAAAAATATTAAATATAATCATCGCTTCTAGCCAGCATTCTTCCATATATTGACCTTTTAGTATTTATTATTATTTACATCAATTTCCCTGTCTTCATATTAAAAATACTGACAATATTTATTAAAATTTATTTATTATTATTTTTTTTATATAAGAAAACTAGCCCTCAAGCCTTGTTCACAGCTTTACAATTCACCTCTGTGAAAAGGCCAGTGATATAAACATTTACACAACTAATATTTTTTGTTTGGATATTTTTTCTTGCAGAAAAACCCAATTCCAATTTGTGTTTATGCTGGAAATATGTAAAAATAAATACGTGCAATAAAAAAATAAAATCGCACAGCAACAGAAGCCTTTATAATTATTGCCAGAGAGTGGCAATTTTTCCTGCCCATATTTTGCTGCTTTTTTTCCCCTCTTTCATGATGAAACAATAGCAACCAACAAACGTTCTCGGTAAGTTCGATATGCAGATCTACATATATTTTTTATGTATTCCTACGAGTTGCTTACAACTTTATGAAACGTAGTGCAAGAGTAGCAAGAAGTCTAGGTAATTCAAGTGGAAGTGTGGCAAATGCATTATGACATGTGATTACAATTGCCAATGCAAAAAATAAATGTATAAAATTATTAATATTCTACGTAATACAGCGGATGCTGTAGACTAACAACTTTTACAAACTACCTACTCTCATGGCCTAACAAAATACAAAGTCTTGCAATATTTCCCTACTAGTGTGTGCTGTTGTGGGTCTTTATATAGCTCAAAGAGTTGTTTTCACTTCATCTATCCCATAGTTTGCTCTATCTATTGTTCTATCTGCCATACAGTTGAGTTGATGGCTACTTTAACAACTTGATGGCAACTAAAACATTCTAGCAGATAAACATTTACATGTACATGCATGCATGCATACACACACACTTAAATATCATGCCATAACCGCCAAAAAAGCTTAAGCAAAATAATTTTCGTACTAAATTTTTGGACCAAAATCAATCATTTGCAATCGTAAATAATCGTTTTGCCTCGAAAAAAAAGAGGTTAAAAAAATGTGTCAGTTAAGCTTTTTTGACGGTTATGGCTCGATATATTATTTGTGCGGCTCTCTATTCGTTTGCTGCTGATTGCATTTACACAATATGTACTCTTAGAATAGCAGGCCAACATAATGGTGAATTGCATTAAAAACTCCTTTAAGAGTGGCATAATTTTTTCCATTGCAGTACATTTTTATACCCTACATTATTATTAAGAGATGATTTATAATAGATGATTTGATTTTTATGAAGTTTTCTTCTAACATTTTTTTACGTGATTTAAACAAAAACTTTTTGATGTGTTATAAGTAAAACTTGCATAAGTTTGAATAACTTCTGAAGGAGCAACAAGCTAAGTCGGCACTTCTAACATAAAAATTGACACAGAACATAGACGAAGCTTTTTTCTACTTTTTATTCTGTAAAGAAAAAAGCTAAAAAAAATTCCAAGGATTTTTTTTCAAAAGCGTTTCGAGAAATTTAATTTTCGAGTAAACCAATAATTTCTTGGATTTTTCAACCTGTTGGCCCAAACCTTTGTATTTAATATTTTTGCTAAAAAATTTAAGTTACATTTAGGAAATTTTTTATTCGACATATTGTCGAAAGTTTATTTTAATTGAAATTTATTTGCTGGTGTTTAAGCATTGTTTATATATTTCATTGGTGCTTAGCCAAATCATCAGTAGACTTCAACCACATTTTGAACAGTCAAAAACCTCTTGTCTTATGCACAGACTTAGACAGAGAATTAACAAATAATAATATTTTTGAAAATCACCAGCATAGTAGGCTTTGAAACTTAAACAAAACTATTATTATTTGTGAATTCTCAAATAGTTTTTGAAAGTCTGCGCATAAGATAAAAGGTTTGTGACTCTTCAAAATGTGGTTGATGTCTACTGATGATTTGGCCAAGAAGCAATGAAAAATATAGACAATACTTAACCACCAGCAAATACATTTCTTTAAGTTACGCGAACTGATGAATGACTTTCTGCATAATTTGGTAGCTTTGATCAAGCGTCAATCTATTTAAATGATAAATTTCCAAAATATACTACTCATTAATATCAAAAAGTAAGCGCAGAATGCCAGTTCATTTGACAGTTAACTTCTACGTTAGAGCTACTGGGCTTAAAAAAATATCTCCTCTTTGTATTAAGTTGTTTTGGTTTTACTTAGCACAAGATAGTTTTCTATTAATTTGTATTTTTAATTTGCAATAAATTAAATATTTTGTGTAGCAAAACTGAATTCGTTTCAAGCTTAAAACATTTTTAAGTTGATTATTTTATTTGTGCCAATCTGTGGAAAAATTTTATTTGCAAAATAGAGGATATGCAATTTGCTAAGAGGCTTGTTTTTTTATATACCCCATACAACTGTACAGTGGGCGTAGAAGCTTGTCAAAATAAATTTCTAAAAAAAAATTTAGCTGATACATTTTAAGAAATAATTACATAGAGGCAGAAAGCAAATAAACATTTTGGTGGCCTAAATTTATGCACAAATCAACATAATGCCATTTTCACTGGAAAAAGATTTACTTACTGTCAGTTATATTACAAACAAAAAGAAATTTGTATGTTGTGTTTTTTTGTTTTCAATATACGAGTAAATAGGCAGACGAGAATTTTTACTTGTCTTCTATAAACTGGCAGTTAAACTTTAAAGTTTTTCGTAAATGCAGAAATTTCTTTTTACATTTATTCATTCAAGAAAACCTATACCAAGCCATCGGGAGATAGGCCAGATAAAGTATATAAAAATATATTGGTATAAGAAACCACTATTTGCCCCACTGTTTTATTTATACCTACACAGTGTTAATATTTTAAGCTTGCAATGAAATATTTAAATCGAATATTATTTAAAAAAAAACATGTTTTTACAAAAAAAAGTTAGTTCCATACTGGCAGATGACTTTTAATTCCCTGTCGCATTACAATTCATACATGCATCGCATTCAAAATAGCCTGAAGCTTTCAAAGGAAATTGTAGGTAACACAAGTTTAACTCGATATCGCACCAACTTGTGCAACTGATATGTACAAGTGTAAATATATTAAACGTTAGACAATAACACCTTAAAGTGTTTGAATTTGTACACATGTACGTGTAATGACAATAAGCCTCCAAGCAGATTTTTTCATTATAATTTGTTGACATCGCTGTCAAAGAATTTCTATTTTTCATTCATATTGTAATTATATGTGCAATGAATTCTATTTTACAATATGTAGAACCCAACGAAATATACAACTTGTATTGAAATAGCTTCCCAGCAAAAAGTATTTTGAATGCAGTAAAACTTTTTCCTCAATTTTTTTTCACATAAACACAACCCCGCGAAGCTATAAACTTGTCTGCGGAAATAGCCAGGGTTAATGGCGGGAATCGAACCCACGACCTTTGGACTGACAGGTTACCCTTGTTTTTTTTTCTTAAACTAATTTCGCCGTAAAATAAGAATTACTATGTTCACGAATGCATCCAAGTTTTTATGAAAATTAATTTTAATATGACTCTTATTAAAAATTTTACTTTTTCTTTCTTATTAAAACTTAAATCAGTATTGTTTTGGTTTTTAAGGAGATTTGATTTTGGTGATTTTTTAAGAAGAAGTAACACTCAGGCAACGAATGCCTTCCACTATTACAAGGTGTTACCTTGTTTAGGAAAGGGATAGTGATAGAGAGGACAGGTGGTGAAGGAAGAGATCGAAGAAACTTGCATTCTCTTAGAACTCTGCTTTTTTTTAGCACTTTTCTGATAATGCAGTGTTGCAGCGCCTCTGGTGTCAGTGAGGCGTATTAAATTTTTGAAGCTGTGCTTAGTGCCTTTTTATTGGTTATTTCACTTCGCCCATGATTCTGCTATACAATACCGACAAAAGAGGGCGCTCTGATGTTACATTAGGATTAATGTCCGCTGAAGCCGGTGTCTATGTCTTCCTAACTTGAACTTTCCTACAACAACTGGTACAATTCGAGTCTAATGCACATCAGAAAAATGCGTGGAAATTTTATTTATGTCGAAGACCGGGCTTGAACCCAGGACCTTCTGTTTTTTAGTCAACGTGCTACTTCATTTGACGCGAATATTAAGCTTCGTTTGTACAATTTTGTAGCACATAAAACTCGATTTTATATTAAGTCGACTTAAGCTGTTTTCGCTTTTAAGCACAGACATTTGTACACAGAACACTGGGATTGTGCTACTAGGTTTAACAAGGTTAAAAACATATTTTGTTCATTTGTTGAAAAAAGAAATATTTTATATGCCTCTGTAGAAACGCAAAAATGTTTCTTTAATAATTCTTTATTAATAGAACGATTTTATAAAACAAAAATATTTTACCATCTACAATGCAGATTCGGTTAATGCAACCATCGATACGCACAACACCTCGATATTCGCAACACCCAAATTCTTAACATTGGTGACTCGGTTAACGCAACTTTTAAAAAACAAGACCTCAATTAATGCAACTTTGCAAAGAAAGTTAAGATTCTCTTTTTCGTTTTGTGTTTTTATTTAAGTTATTTATAAATTAATTAGGAACTGTAAACCTTTGTGCATGCTAACGTTCAAAAATTATATTGATTTGCCGTTGTTCTAGGAATGACAAAGAATTTTTGCGTGGTGCTTCTGAAGATTGTGAGCGGTTGTTCTAGTAAAATAAACAAAATGCCTGCAGTGACAAAATTTGTTAAACTAACAATTAAGCAAAATAGAGAAATTCTGAATAAACTTTAAAGTGGTATAGCTGTGAAAACGATTTGCAATAAATACAAAATTCATAAATCAACAGTATGTAGAATTAAGAAAAAAAAAACGAGCAACTACTAACGAAGTTCGTGGCAAAAGCATTTATTTTAAAAGTTAACCTTTGATTCTTTTATAAACATTTTATTTGGTTTAAACTAAGCTCTTTAGTGCAAAACAGGCATAGAAATTTTTAACTCGATTTTCGCAACAAGCTCAGTTTTCGCAACAGACCAAAATTTCTATTGGTTGCGTTAACCGAATTTGTACTGTATATATAAAACATATAAGATATCAAAAAGAGGCATTAATTTGAACCCTAAGACATTTAAATTTGATAAAAAGAAAAGTTCGAAAGTCCATTTAAAATATTTTTTAAATTGACTAAAATTACTTTTAAATTTAATTTCTTTACTTATTTCTTACGAGGATAAATGGGATGTAGAAAAGTACCAAAACTCGGTTTTCGCACGTTTACAAAAATCAAAAAGTACCAGACAACAAACAGTACACTTGCTTTCTGGCATAAAGTCGGATTAAATAGGTGTTTTAATGTTAAATATATTAATTACGGAAATAGATTTCAACCATTAAAAATTCTAATTTTTTTTGTAGCAAAAATATTTTTACCTTAAATTTATTGTGTCATAAGATTAAATTCTTTTAACAAAATCGCTGCAACCGTGACAGACAGACAGGGTGTAGGTGCCAATGCCTATCCTCTGACAGCTAGATGATTTACAATGTGTGCGTGTGATCTTTTATACAACTTGTCATTTCGCATAATCGTACATGCGAGTTCAAATAAATTAACACACATATCCACGATGAATAGAGAAAGCTTACACTTCATTCTAAGTGTGCACCTTTTTAATATGACATTTTGTGTATGAATGTTGACACTCAATTATGTCAATGTTTCATTTTATACAATAACCAGCAACAAAAACAACAACAGCTATGAAAAAAATAACATCAGCAGCAACATAAGTGCTCTTTCCATCAGATTCAATGCAGGTGTGTTTGTTTGCAGTTTTATGCAACATATGAAAGACTGACTTGCTTGCTGTTCAACTGAATAGAGCCCAGCAAAGCCTCTACCATTTTATCTCTACACGGGCTGATGCAAAAAACAAAAAGTAGCAGCAAGAAAAGTTTACCTTTCATATACATTCACACAAACGTTAATGTAAACTGTATTCTCCCTACAAGCAAACATAAAAAGTAACCAATAAATGCATACAGAGATACTGAATACTCGTAAACGAACGGTAGCGCATGCATTTGTATGTGTTGGCAGAGTTTGTTATTGGTAAAAACTAATTAAAAATTGTTTAATGCAATTGTATTTGTTTGTTTTGTTTGTTCGATTATTTTCCAGAGTCGCTACATATTTGTGCACCTGTGTGTGCTTGTGTGTATGTATGTATGTGTGTGTGAGTGTGTGTGTGGGCATGTGTGGGCCCAACAAGGTACACACAATGTAATGATTTAATAAGAAAATTTAATTGCTGTTTTATAAACTGACAAACACGAACAACATCAAGAGCAAATGCTACACAGAAATTATAACAAATGTGAAAAACAAATTATAATTTTATTTGTTAATTGGAATTATAAATCAATATTCCTCATATATATACACACACACACACACACACACACCTATACATATGCACGTGCTTGTGTTTGAGTTTGACGTATGATTTAAAATAGAAGTGCCTGAAAGGATGTTGTCACTTGTTCGTGTTAAATTGTGTCAGTCATTTCAATTCATTTGTATTTGTATTCACATGTACTTGATTATGAATTGCTGCAACAAACAGAATGTTGGCGTAGATTGGTTGTAATTTTAATTATTATTTTTTTGAAGTACATTATGAGTTATGTTTCTTTGGCAATGTAATTCAATGACCGAGTTTTATTTAAAAAATAATTTGTTTTAAAAATAAAATTAGTTCAGGTGTTTTGTTTAAGGCTAATTGAGAACATTGCTAGTTTTTTTTTCATTAAAAATTATTGCAAGCCCTTTGTCCATATTTACACTATGCAAGTCTTATTGCTAAGCTGATTAGTTTGACGGAGAGAGAGACGAGGGGAACAGTAACGTTTATTTTCCCCTCGTCCCTCTTTCCTAACAAACTAATCAGCTTAGCAATAAGACTTGCATAGTGTAAATTAGGACTTAATAAAGAAATTGAAATTAATTTCCATTTCATATGCAGTTGAAGACTGAACGAACATGGAAGACTGTTCTTGACAAACTTCAAAAAAGAAGGAGATTATCAATTTGACTGTATTTCTAACAGACCTCATTTTATGTACATATTTTTCATAGGTTAGAACTCGGGCGAATAGAGTAGTATTCATCAAAACGAAATCTTATTGCAACACTTGATTACTTTATTTGTTTTATCCTTAACTTTCTATTTTGAGAATATAATGGAAAAAATTTTATGTACTTAAAACAATTTTTTTTTATTTTTAATCACGCAGTTGAATACTTTTGCTGATATCTAGAATTTGCTCATTTAAATTGTGTATATTGCTTTTGCCTAAAACCTGATGATAATTAAATAGCAAATACATTTTGAGCCGCTAAATTAAATACACGTTTTCGCTAAATACTGCCTGCCATTAAAACATGATTTTAGCACTACGAAAAGGCTTTAATTTAAAACGTTTGCCTACAAATTGTAAGAGCTAACAAACACATACATATACATAAATGCTGTACCAGTAAATAGATTCGTACGAGTGTAAGCCACGCATGCAGAGCCAATACCATAAAAACCAAAACCAATATAAAACCCTACAAATGTCATTAATTTGTTGGTTAAAATAAGTATTTGTTGTTTTTTTTTTATCGAAACTGTTCGAGAGTATTTTAGAACTTTAGTTTATTTTTCATGTTTCAATTTTGGCCAAAAGTTAAATATATGTTGGCGGTTCAAACGATGATTACGACGCCGCTGACCATTAAAGAGAGGTATAGTACATTTGGCTTTATTTCCACGAGAAAGCTTTATTCGTATGAATTTAAATTAAACATGATTTTAAGCGTAACATATTTTGCGAACAAAGCCGACCAAACATATCAATTGATGTATAAATGTCGCACACCAGAGAATATGAGCATGACCAGTACAATATACAGTAACAAATGTACGCTCAACACTAATAATGTTAAGAGTTACATATATATAAGTATTAGTAGCATAGAGTGTGAAACGGCTGTCAATCAAAGAAAGTCAAAGAAAGTGATTAGACTTAAGCTTAAATTAGACGTCCCATAGCCATAACCAAACCCAAAATTCAATTGGTTTCTATGGTATTAGCTATGACGTTATGGCGAGTCACCTATTATCAAATACAGTGTTGCCCATAAGTTTGGTTCGAACAGCTGTTTTCTATGGTTGTGGTTATAGCACATTTGATGGAACCTTTATCTCTATCGTAAGCTTTTTAAGCATAAATACCTTTATTTCTTTCTCTTTAATTCTATAGTTTCCGCTTTTAATTTAAAGCAATCTCAATATATTGATTCTTAATTATTTTTCAAACAGTTTTTTGTAGTTTTCTTTACACAAAAAGACTGGAAACTATATATCACTGAAAGCGGCATGTAACAACTACAAAAGTAAGATACTCTTAAGATAAAAGGTTTGCATAAAAAAAGCCCACTAAAAAAATGAAAAATTCTACGCAATATGTTTTACTTACAAAAGCTTAAATAACAATTTTATTGAATGTGAAGTTATGTTTAGTGCAAAATAAAATTTAAAAAAATTTTATTAAAAGAAAATTTTGAGTATTAAATTTTAGTGCTTTCAAGGTCCAAATTACGTCACTAGATGTATCCATTAAAACCTGTAAGTTATATTTTAAAATTTTTTCAATATACCCTCTGGGATTTTTCGAATTTATTTTTTAGGAATTGCCGGGAAACTAAGAAGCAAATTCGGTCCTATCCTGTAAGTCGCTAAAGCTGCTGACTATAACATAAAACTCTAAGATTTCAGATAATTCAATTTCTAAGCTAATGCCTCCCTTTGAAAATTGCATTCGTAGGCGAAAAGCAGTAAATCGATACATAGATTTTTAGGCATAGATATTGACCTTCAGCAAGTTACAGAATAAAAGGGCTTATTTGTGTTTTTTTCGCATTTATTACATAATTTTCTACGTAAGGCCTGGAAAAATTGGTAAGAATTGTTCATAAAAAAATTTTGTTTTCATGAGAAATAATATGAGTTGCCAGTTGTTTCGCCTGGAGTTTACAATAAACACATGGTGTGTTTCTACAAACGTCAGAAATTGTAGCATAGTTTCAAGGGCTAGTTAATCTTGTCTATATGTGAAATTATTCGTTCGATATAATCAATGTGGTTCAACATTTCTTTCAAATATGAACAGCTTAAGTAAGAATTTTCAACCGCATTCTTTTTTCTAGGACTTTTAATTATCTTCTCAGTATAAATTTATGTAAATAGGGAAACTCCCAACTATTGTGTCTCACTAAGCTCAGTATTCGCCTTGACAACAACAACAACATTGAATTGCTAGAAATTTTTTGTTTCAATAAGAATATAGAAAATAGACTCCCATTTCATATAGAATCTAGACTCTCATATAATCAATTTCAATTAAAACTAATCTTTCTTCATAACGGCCAAACTTAAAATACAATATTTTTCATTCACATTTACCAGGCCCACTGTCAGCTCGATAAATCGTTAGATTTTGAAATTGATTTTAAATTTTACATACATACACGCATGTACGTTCATACGGGTATGTATGCATGTAGGATGTGGTTATTTCGGCCGCTAATGCTCTTTACAAATAACCACAAGCGAAATAAAGAGCTTGACTGTTTAAATAATTAGAATCAACCGTTCAATGTAAAACAACCTGTACCCAATCAAACGCGCGCCACATCAAGGCAGCTTTAAAAAAAAGAAAGAAAAAAATCACTTTTCAAAAAACAGCAAAAGCAAATCGAAATAAATTGAAGAGTACATACAACAAATTTATTTATGTGGTGGTGTATTTATTTATTAGATTTTAATTGAAAATTAAATGAACATACAAATTACCGCACATTATTTTTCTCTTAAAAAAAAACAAAATAGCTTAAGTGTTGGTGTTGCTTTAATTTCAGTAAAAATAATTGTAAATTACTGAGCACACTTAAATGAAAACTGCACAAAGTTTTATACAACTGTAGGAAAATTATTTGCAGCTGCTTAAAAAGTAGTGATTACTACTTTTACATTAAATGTTGGCAAACGCGGTTTAACAAGTTAATGATGTGAGTGTTTAAAGAACATAAAATATTTAAATTAGATGTTGCTCATGTTGATCAGCAGCCCAACACCGACAATAGCAGCGAGAACAAAGTCTTGTACATTTAATTGATCATTTATATGGAATATATATATTTTTTTTAATTCTTCTGTTTTTGCTTTGAGGCTTAACTATGGGTACACATACAGATATCAAAAGTATTATTAGACTGTGGAATTGCAAGACAAGTGTAAAATATTTTTTTTTTCGCTTTAGTGTTGCTCATAAAATTTCACACTGCCAGTGCACGTTTAAAATTCCTGCTGCTGTTATTATTTTGTTTTTTTTTTTAAGTAGAACTGGTTGAAGGGAATTAAGAGTTGCAATAAAGCCTAAGAGGCTCAAACCCTTTCATGTAACCAGTTTGTTGTTTATAAGCATAAAAGTCATAACAAGCTCATTACTTTTGATAATCATGTTGATGCACATGTGATGCATTAGTTGCAAGGCAGATGAGCCAGGCAGAGCTGCCCTTAGCAAAAATATTTTATAGGCGGTATTTTAGAGAATATAAATAAAGGTGTTCACTCAAAATATACATACATGCCGCAACACATATATTTTTAAAGTATACATACTCGTACATGCATATGGTCAGTTGATATGCAAAACCGCATAACTAAATAAAAATTCAAAATCACACTTTGAATTAATTCAAAATTTTAAAAATTTTATCATAACAATCTAATGAATCAAAAATTTAAATAATAAAAATTTACTCCAGTCACTAGATTTATTTCTTTTTAGTTTTCTCGCTCTCCTAAAAAATTAAAAAAGTGCAGTTACGTGATTTTCATTTTAGCTAGCGATACCTCTTATAACAAGTACTTTTTAGAACTTCTCCAGTACTTAATTTCAAAGGAACTTTTTTAGAGTTACTTTTTCAATAAGTTACATTTTAACACTTTCACTGCCAGTACTTCTTAAAAATTCTTTTAGCTGCTTTTTTAAGAAGCTTTTCATTACAATTTTTAAAATTGTTGTTTAAAGCCAGATGATACTTTTCCAAATAACACGTTTTCGCTAATTAAATTAACCAAAGGCAAATAATTTTAACTAATTTTTATTCCATTCCACAGATTATGTGTTACTTAATTTAAAAAAAATTCATTATTCGTTTGGAAGAAAATTTGAAAATAAATGTAATTATAAATTAACTCAGTAAAATGCAACTTTGACTCGCGCTCGAAAGGTTCCGTACGGATCGCTTCACATGTAATACTATACGAACTTTAGTCGCCACAATCGAATATCTCACCTGATGCAGACATTTAAAAAAAATTTAAGTACCCGGTAAACTTAGTTTCGGTTTTTTTTTTTTAATTTTGGTACTTTTTCTCTTTTTCGTTTGTTGGATTTTTTATAGTTTTAGCGATTTTTTATTTATGGCGATGTTTTCAATTTTTGGCGATTCATTTTAGTTTTAGCGATTTTTTTAGTTATGGCGATTTTTTATTTTGGTATTTTTTTAGCCTTAACAATTTTTTTATTTTTGGCAATTTTTTCGGTTTTTGGCGACTTATTTTAGTTTCAGCGGTTTTTTTAATTTTGGGGACTTTTTCGGTTTTTTGGCGATTTTTTTTTTTATTTTAGAATTTTTAGTTTTAGCGTTTAGTTTGGCGTTTTTTTAGTTTAAGCGTTTATTAGTCTTAGCGGTTTTATCGATTTTCTGCAAATTATTTTCGTTTCAGCGATTTGTTTTAGTTCTGTCACATATTTTCGTTTTTTGGCAACTTTTTGGGTTTGTGGCGATTTTTTCGTTTTGGGCGATTTTTAAAAGAAATCCAACTTTTAGTTTTAGCGTTTTTTAGTCGTAGTGGTTTTTTCGTTTTCCGGCGACTTATTTTAGTTTCAGCGATTTTTTAAGTGTTTGCTGCAATTTTTCATTTTGGCAACTTTTTCGGTTTTTGGCGTTTTTTTTCGTTTTGGCGTTTTTTATATTGGGATTTTTTAGTTTTAACGTTTTTGGAAATTTCCAAGATACAAATTAGTCAAAATTACATTAACTGATAGAAAGAATATCATTTAAATTTAATTTTTTTAAATTTCAATGTGAATTGGTGTAGCCTGCATAAAAATACATTAATTTAAAAATTTCAGGTGTCCGTAGATGACATTAGAATTTCAACATGTTTCGTTGCTCGCTTTAGGACACCCTTTATATATATATTTGCTATTGTAGCGGTAAAAGTTTTACCTATTCTGTGAAAATTTCAGGTCCTTAGCTCTTACGATTCTCTAGAAAATCAGTCTGTGACGGACAGAGGGACAAATCATAAGATTTGAATAAAAAATCAGTTTATTTAACGATTTTTTTTTTCGTTAATATTTCCTACGACATTTGGTTCAGTGTATGTGTCCTGCTCTAAGTATTATTTCCTCTTCAGCACAATCCGCGAATGGCGTTAAGCTTGACTACTGTTGTCAGCATAAAAAAATATATTTTACTTCTTAATTTTTTTTCCTTAGGTATGCATTAAGAAATAAAATTCAAGGTGGCATTTTTAATTTTTTTTTACTGTCTTAAATTTCCCAAAACAATAATGTGAATTAAAAAAGAAACCAGCCAGGCCGCAAGACGGACGGACGGGCATGATTTTGAAATGAAAATCACTAAACTGGTTTAACCGCAAAACACTTCGTCGCATACTCGTGCATAAAATATAATGCGATGCATTACAAAACTCTGCACGTTTCTGTTGCAATCCTAATACCCATGCAATTGCAAATGTTCGCGTTGTTGTTGTTGTTGTTGTTTCGGACTTACTTCTTAAGCCGATGGTTACTAATTTCAGGCTAAATTACCCTGACGCCTGATGGGTAACCATCAGTTACTTGCCACATACTTTTCAAAGAAATTAATTCTAGATGTATTGGTGCACTATACACATACATACATACATACATATATACATATGTATGTATATAAGTGTGTATAGCTTTATATTTGTGCAACACACTTAAAACAACTTGTTACTGCTCTTATTTAATACTCGCCCATTGATCGGAGGTAGTTCACGATTATATGAAGGCAGTCTGAGAAGAAACAATTATAGCGCAATTGTTCCTTTAAGGGAAGTCAAAACATTATTTTTTCTGCATACGAGTATACTCTTTTTTTAACAAACACAAGCTGCAAAGCTACTTTAGATTCTCTGTAGAAACACCCGGAGTCTTAGTCAGGAATTGAACCTGCAACTCTTCGACTATTATACTAGTATGATCCCAGCTAGCCAAGAGGGCACTCACAAAAAGGGATATAACTGTATTGTTGGCGAAAGAGTAGAGAAAATAATGTAATATTTTTACATTATTACTATTTTCTTGCAAAAAGTGAAAATAGCAATTGTTTTTCAAACAGCCCCCGTTCCTTAATTGCTTTGTTTTATTTCTGTATAAGTGTCTACATTTACTTTACGTGTGTCTCATTAACTGCAGAAAAAAGAAAAAAAATCATTGTGTATTTCATTTAGTTTTCATAACACCAAATTTAACAAGCGGTTGATCTTTTGTCTTCTTTTCCTTTCTTAAGTAACAGCAACGGCATAAAACATTTTAACAAATGGTGTGGCATTGTTTTTTTTTTTTGCAGTCAGTTTTGTTGTGCTTGTCCAAAGTTACGCGGCGACAATGTTGAAGTGACAGAAGTTGCGGTTGAATTGGTGTGAATACTCGTAAATGATCTTTCGTTTAATGATTTTAATAGTGGATTTTTTACACTGGAAAAAGGGATCTATTGTAAAAATTATATAGAAAGTGCTCGATGTTATTAAACGTACATAAAATATTTGAAAGAAGTATGAGTATCTAAATTCGTCTTTGTCGAATCTTATATACCCTTCAAAAGCCATAAAATGTATTGTAGTTTAGTTTAGAAGCCGTCGTAAATCTCAATAACGTCCATGATTTTCATAGCAGCAACAAAATGTTTATGGTTGTAGGGTTATACTAGATATTTATATAAAAATTTTACGAATATGAAAAGATTAGTCCGAAAACAAAATGTCACTGATATTACCAGAATTTTGTTCTCATCATATTTTTACTTTTTGAAGTCTGGGAAGGAGTCTTTTTAGACTATTTTCTTGATGATGTCCGTATGAACCCTGTCGGAAATTCCGTTAACTTTAAACTAACTTTAAGATAATGAGTTCGCAACTACTAGTAAGTACTGACTACTAGTAATCAAGTGACTATTTTAACATTGCGATGTCCTAGGCTGTAGTCATGCGCCTCACTCTGCATTACTTCTCAACTAACTTAAAGTTGATTTCTTTAAAATCACCTGGTAGTTAGTAAATTAAAAACAAGAAAAATCTGGGGTTCGAACATGTATCATCATACGTTGTGTAGTCAATGGGCTATTACCCAGCTGAGGTACCATATAAAATAATAACAGCAAAATGTTAATATAAAACTGAAATGAGTTTCAAAGTAGCTGAGAATAAATATGTTGGCTCGCACCAAATTCGATCACGTACTCAACTTAAGAATTAATTTTGGATTTGTTCTGGATGACATTTCATTTAGCTTTCAGTCAGTCTAACTGCCCTTTTCACAATGTACAATTAAAAGCTAACCGGTACTTTAACGGCATGTTTTGTATGAAGAACTTTCAGTTAAAGTTCAAGTTAGCTCATAATCATACATTGTGAAAAGGGATGTAAGAAACGTTAACTATAAGTTAATTGTTTTTGTAGTCAACCTTTTCATTCCTGTGTGTGCCTGTATATGTGTAAGCATCTCATAACTTAATTAATAGCGAGCCAACAGATTGCGGTATTCAAAAGATACTAAACTCACTTAGATGTATGTAGAAAGACAGTGAATCCATTATATTTGATAGATTACGAATTCTTTCCAAAACATCATTTTCACTAAACTATTTTTTTAAACAAAATTTAAATACTAAGCCGATCAAGCTGAAAATCTTAACTTTAAAAAGACACGTTGGTTGCTGGCAATTTGAATAAAATTGAGAGAAAATCGTTCATATTTTAACAACTTCAAAAGTCTTCGTCAAATCGAGTTTAGATGTTCGCTAATTTTTATATACTTAAGAAGTACATTGGCTGCCGCAAATTCTACCAAAATCTGTAAAATGGTTCGAAATCGACATCCTTCTCAAAATTTGCGAAAAAAAATCTTTTTTTTTTTAATTAATGTCATAAGATTTTAATTGTTTTTTTTATTTTTTTTTATTGGAATATATTTTCTTTCTTTCCGATCGTAAATTTTTGGTCGCTTTCAGCATCTTTGGTTAAGCGTTAGAGTCCAACCTAAATAAGAGCGTCTAGCGTTGCGTTAGCAGCAGGGTACGTATTTTCAGTACATTCAAATAATATTTTATACGTTTAAATGTACTGAAAATGAGTATCCTGCTGCTAACGCAACGATTGACATTATAATTTAGGTTGGACTCTAAAGCTTTCTATATCTAACTGGACTGCCCAGCTTCTGAGCTGTTATACTGTTCGCTCTACTAGTCAGTGTAAAGTTTATTATATCTCGCATATCCTTCGATATAAAATATGCTTAAAATTTACTTAATGGAACTATAAATCTTCTTACTGATCTAAATATCAAGATATCAAGGCTATATTTTACTTATTTCTGCTCTTAAATCTTTGTTAAAAGTCAGGACATTTTGGACATTGATTTATGGTTGGTTTTGGACCCAAGTCAACTCCGGACGCTTTGATAAAAAAAAGAGATTTTTTCTACACCTTTCATATCAGCTCACCTCATCAAAATGTGTTTACTTTGTTGCACAAAAGTTTTGAAATTTTTTGTTGCATCTTAAATTTATTCGCACTAAAAATGGTGTGGTCAGTAATGTGAAGATAATGATGGCTTGATGATCAAATTGATAACAACACTTGCTGGTTGTTGTTCTTATAAAGAAGGCTGCTGCGTTAAGCTCTTAAGCTGTTGTTGCTTTGGTGCACCATTGATTATTGTTTTATTGCACACAAGTTGAAGATCTTCTAAGGTTTTTTTTCATTCTCTTTAGACAAACTTTAAGTTTGTTTGGCCGCGCTGCCACATTAAACGTTTTCTTTTTTCTTTCTTTCATTCAAGCTGCTGCTGCTGTTTGTTGTGTTTTTGACTTGATGATCTGTTTATGTTAACTGGTTTATTGTTAGCTGATATTGCTAATGTGGCTGGTGTTTTTCTTATTTATGATTTTTTTGTGGAGTTGCCTCCTTGGCCTTCTAAATGGATTTTAGTTTTTTCGTATATTTTTTGTTGCTTCTTTTAAGTACAATCGCTTGTCTGACGCGATCTTTTAGATCGTTAATTAAAAATTTTTCAAGTGTGTAATACCAGCGTACAGTACAACTAAAAAGAAAAAAAACTCGTAATACCTTGTCTTTCACAATGATATTGCTGTCTTTTGTATTTTTAAATTTTTAAAAGCTTGTGTGTGTGTGATTCTTTTACATTGCCGGCTTATGTTTGTTGCATATGTTGTTTAAATTCTGTTGCTCACTTATGGTTGAGCTGCAGTTGATGGAAATGATTTTTATATTGTTTTTAACTCATGTTGATGCAATTTTTAAATTACCTTTTAATGGGGTTGTAGTTTAAGATTCTCTTTTATATTTTTTATTTTTTTTAGTTTTACATCTGCGTTAAGGTTCATCATTCCATTCTAAAAGATTGATGGGTTTTGTGTTGTTGCTTCGGTATCGATATTTTACTGTTTTATTTTTCCTTTTTTTTCTTTTGCTGATTATATAAGTTGTTGTTAAATTTAATTTCAGTTTCGCTTTCCTTTTAAACCAGATTTTTTTTGTAATTAATTTTTTCTCACTTGTATTATTAATTGGAAAAATGTTCACGTTTTGCTTGAAGTGAAAAATAGTTTATAAGGCAGCATAAAAAGTGGCAAGCAAATGTAATATATATTTATTATGAGTATTATGTTGTTTCGTTCTAAGCAACACCTGATTATTTTCAATTTAGCTAATGTTTCCTGTTGATTTTCAATGTATTATTAACTGATTAAAAAATAAAGACAGCAGGTTCGCTATTTATCTTTTATATAGTCTTTTTCTTTTGCTGTTATAGATAGATAGATTTTTCGTCAATTACAATCCAATGGTGCCAACCAATTTTTTAAGTTAGCTCTTGTTTGAAAAAAAAAAAATTAACACTGAACTCTTGGTTTAAAGTACCTAACAATCACAGTTTTTTCAAGTTTTCCACCATTTATTAATTTTTATATCGATTAAAAGAACATATTGTGGATGAAAATGAGTCGTAATAAAATTAAAAAAAAAAATTAAAAAAACTTTTTAAACTTGTTAAAATTAAAAAAAATTTTAATTTTTTTAAGAAAAAAAAATTCCGTATTACGTATGCGATATCAAACGATCCTTATCCTATATAAACGAAGATTTTACCTGATAATGACATTTTTTAAAAAAATTTGTTTTGGCGTTTTTTAAGTCTTAACGTTTTATTTTTCGTTTGTAGATATTTTCGGTTTTTGAAATATTTTTAAGTTTCAGCAATTTTTTAATTATAGCTTTTTGGCGATTTTTTAGTTTTGGCGTTTTTTTTTTTGCCTTGGCGTTTTTTTAGTTTTTGAAACCCTTTTACTATTGGTGATTTTTGCATATACGCGATTTATTTTATTTTTGGTGAAAATTTTCATTTAAGCGCTTGTTTCATTTTAGCGATTTCTTCGTTTCGGCATTTTTTTAATTTTAGGGTTTTGTAGTTTTGGCATTTTTGGAAAATTATAAAGTTTGCCATTTTTCAAGTTAAAGCAAGTAGTAAAAATTACATAGTCAAAATAACATTAACTCATAGAATACCCTTTAATTTCGCTTTTTTAAATGTAAGTGCAGTTGGTGCAGTCTGCACAAAAATACACCAACTTTGAAAATTTCCAGTTTCTATATATAATTGTCTGTATATTACAATAGAATTTCAAAAAAAAATTTATTTTTGCTCGCTTTGGCCCGCCCTTTAGCTGTCATATCGTGCCATAACTTCCAAAAAAAAGTTTAAGCGACATAATTTTCGAACTTAATTTTTTTTACCAAAAATCGATATTTTGGAATGGCAAATAGTCGTTTTTTGTAAAAAAAAAATAAGTCCAAAAAAAATTTTTCGCTTAAGCAATTTTAGCGGTTATGACTCGATATAGTTGTAGCAGACAAATTTTTACTTATTCTGTAAAAATTTCAGGTCCGTAGCATCTTACGGTTCGTAAGAGGTGAACGACAGACGGACATCGTAGCGGAAACAATAGGGTTTCTTTTTGACTTTGGGGTACGGAACCCTAAAAATTATATTAAAATCTTATTTTCATTCTCATTTCAACATAAAAGATTTCTGGAAATCGTTTTCCTCTAGAAAATGTCTCTTGAAATGAATTTTATACCCTCTACAACCCACATGCATTTCAATTAATTCTCACACTTTGAGTTTAAAATTTATGTAAATTTTTTTTGTGTTCATACACTAACAAAACAAACTTTCACATACAATTTGTAACTCACTTTATTATAATTTTGCATACGGGTGTTTGTAAATTCAAAAACTTCAAATTGAAGACACAGTTGAACAATAATTTCACTCCAACAAACAATTGCCTAAAACAATTAAATTTAAACAAGACAGCTGCCCTGTCAGCCACTTAACATGTCCGAATGATAAGAAAATACAGACACACACACACACACACACGCATACACAAAGAAAATTTATTTATTGTGCAGCTTGAGAGTGTTTTAATGAAAGAAAAACTAACACTATAATTATGTTTGAAAAGAAAAACTGAAAAACGGAATTTAAATTATTATTTATGAGCGTTAATTATTAAGTATGAGCCGACAGGCACACAACCAATAATTAGAATTATTTCTCTTTTAATCAAATTATGTTTACAAAAACAAACAAAAAAATAACTTGCAATAAGAAAAATAGTTAATATTTAAAATATAATTTAATTTGAAGTTCCCATACAAAAATTGTTGGCAAGGTAAAAGGTATTGTTACGTGTTTTGGGCAAACAAGTCTTAAATTACCCGCTTTCTACTTCTCAAGTTTTATTTCCCTAATTAGGGGAAATGCACCAAACAAGAAATCAATGAATACTTAGCACCCTCCTAATATAAACTTTAAAGTGTATAACAAAATATTTTTGTATAACTAGTACGTACATGCATTTGGTGACAGTAAAAAATTAAATTAAAATAACTGTCATGGCAGTAAGTGTGACACCCAGCTAAAATGGTCTTCCGCTGCAACACACGTTCATCATAATAAATTGACGGCAATTGAGTGAAAAAGACCTTAACGAAAGAAAATCCACCACTGCTCACTGACATTTCCGTTCAAAAAATAATTTATAGAAATTTTTCATATTTAAAAGAAAATTTATCACATTAATGAAGAAAAAAAACTTGTACAAACTTGTACAATTTTTTTTCAAGATTTTTTCAATCAGATAAAAATACAATTTTCAAATGCTAAAAAATATAAGTACCAGTATGTTTATACGTTTTACACAATTTATTAAAATTGTCAACACCTGTAAATGACACACATCGCACCGCACCGCACCGGCAACAGCCATGGCCAACAATGGCACAGCAAACTAATTTTTTTTTTCAGGTCAAGGAAAAAGAAAAGTCAACTAAAGAAATCCAAGTTGTTATCGAAAATATAAATTATAAACATAAATAATGAAAAAAATATACACTAACATGTTCAAATTTTTATTTAGAACATGAGGTGTAATAATAATATACTCACAGGTGTCCATATAATGAGTGTTTTTGTTGCCTGTTTGACTGGACTGTAGAGAAACGTTGGACGAAACCTTTAATACTCGCAGTAATCAAAGATAATCAAAGGGTCTTGTTTTGCCATACCTTGTCGGAAAAACATTTAACGTAAAAACTACACACACAGAAAAAATACGATAAAATTTTATAAGAAACAGTGGGCTTGTACAGGTACAATGTTCTTCTAAATTTATATAAATAAAAAAAATTAACAGCAAAATGTAATGAAAATGCCCTTTAGTAGACATATGTGACCCGGTCTATGAAAAGGTGGCTTATGACTCAAAAAATTATTTTTCACTTTTTTTTTGGTTCGGATAGTTTTTGAGATGCTCTTTAACTTGGTGAAAATTTTGTTTTTGAGTCATAAGCCACCTTTTCATAGACCGGGCCACATATAATGTAAAGTCTCTGGTCTACTCCAATAAGCCACACACTATTAACTCCGACAAACTAATGGATTTTTTCTCTATCGACATCATGTATGATTACTAAAATTGTCTGCATAATTTTCTTCTTATATCTTAAATGACTCTGACATATTGCGAGTTTTTTCATATACTTATAATCGAATGGTGCCATTATCGCCAAAAAAAAGGCTTAAGCGGCATAATTTTCGAACTTAATTTTTGGACGAACATCGATTACACTGTGCAACAATGCAAAATCTAAACGGTCTTGACAATAAAAGTTCGAAAGTACTACCAAAGGGTGGTAAGACTCTACACTCAATTTGGCGGTTTTGGTGACCAATTTTGTTATGGGCCTCAAAAGATTTGGAAAATCAGTGCGCCCTTATTAGTTAAACGTTATTTCATCGATTTTTGTGGAAAAAAGAAGCTAAAAAAAATGCCACTCAAGCTCTTTTTGTCGCTTGCAAAATAGTCTCTAATATTTCGAATTCAGGGAAATTTTTGTTGTACTTATTTCTTGTGAAAAGATTTGTAATATTATTGAGCAATAAATGATATTGGACAATAAAATCGCCTGTTTGTGTATAATATTAGTAGGTAGGACAATATATTGAATAAAATTTAATACCTTTTGATTTGTATTGCGCAAAAATAAGTATTTTGTAATGTTTGGACAATATTATGCAATAATAAGTTCCCACCACTTATGAGGCTCAGATCTTTCAGTTTTTTACAATGCTTAATACCAAATTTTTTAATTTCCCCTTATATATGTCTTTATATGTATTATAATCTTACTTTTGCAATATTATTGTGCAATATTTTTTATTGTATTAGTTTAACAATTTTGGTTTTTTTTTACATATATTTATTTATTCTATCTACAAATATGAACTAACGATAAGTGTTCAAATCTTAAATTTAGTGTCGGACATAAACTTAATGATAGTAAATTAATGATACATAAGAGTCGTGCTAAGCAAAAAAAAATAATAATAAAAGTTGGACAAAATATATTTTCTTTTTTTAATTATATTGCTCAAACAGGAGTATTTTGTAATGTACTTACATTAAAATGTTGTACAATATTAACTTCCTAACTCATGACACTAAATATTTTATAAAATCTTTCTGTTTCTTAGATTATTTAATGCCGTATTGCTTAATTTGTTAAATCCTGGTATAATTAATTTTCAAAATTATTGTGCAATATTTTATATTTTACAATAAAATTTGTAGATATGTATTAGTATATTCCACAATATACTTTTTATATTTCAAAAAAGGAGTGTTTAGTCATTTTGTTTAATATGTTGTACAATAATAATTTCTCACCAAAGCTTAACTCTTTGTTTTTTTAAATTATTAAATATCAAATTGCTTAAATTGTTATAAGCGTGGGCGTCTATCAAAAAAAATCTTATATTTGCATTATTATTGTGCAGTATTTTATATTGTGCAACTTGCAGGTTTTTATTCGTATATTGCACAATATATTTTACAAAATAAAATATATTTTGATTAATATTGCGTAAAACTTAGTTTGGAGCAAAGCGGCAATAATAATAATAATAATAATAATAAGTACTGCAATAATATTGTGTAAAGTAGAGAATTTTTTAGGAATTTCTTCATTTAGCCGATATTTCACATTAAGCCATTATCATGGCTTTGTGTACCATTTATTTAGGATTTATTTTTGTCTAGCTCAATATATTTCATAAAAAAGTGGAATCAGTTAGCATTTTTTAATGAATTTCAGCACTCCAACTTTTCATATGACTTAAGTGCATTTTTTTTCAACATGATCGTTAGAAGTTTAAAGCAACACTAATTTTGAAGATATCTGTAAACAAAAAGTAGGATTTCGCTTCAGTGTGGTATAAATTTTAGATTAATAGCTTGTAGAATAGCCTGTGGGAAGTAGGCAGTTAACGAGGTATTGATTCCGGAAAAGTTACCAAGCAGATTGTTGGACTACAAACATCGATATATAAAATACATTTTCCTACTAAAGTAAAAATTGATCTCAATTCATTAGCCAAATGCAAAACGCTAGTTAACCGACGCCATTTTATAAAGAAGAAAAGTCGGCGAACTATATCGAAATGCGTATTGTTCGACAGGTATTTGAAAATCATCTTTGGGTTTCTCGAATGATTTTTCAGTTTGAAGTACCACTTAGGGTCCTTATTGGTTCAACGTTAAGATTTTTGATTTTTAAAATTTGTTATTAGTTATTTTAAATTTTTTTATAGCCACTGTTTGCCTGCAATAAATATAGGTATAAGAACAGACATTCGTTCTCTCAGTACATATTTTTTTCTTTACTTCTCAAATATTATTATAACCAATTTTTTTTAAATAAAAACCTTCAATAACAACACACTTCTACAACCGATTCATGAATATATGCTTGCATTCATACACTTCATAGCAACGTATGAATGTCTAAATGTATTTGAATGTTTCTATATGTTTGTCTGGCTGTAGATGGACACACTTCGTAGCAATAAACGTGCCACATATAATCATCTTGTTAAATAATATTTCATGGTTTTAGTTTCTTATAAGGATTTAATACGAGTACTCGTACTCGTACTCGCACTACATGTGTATATATTGTGTGTTACTCCTCTTTTGCTGTTGTTGCATGTCTACGAGTAGGTAATAAAAGAAAAAGGGATTTTCTTTTTAATACATTTCTACTGATTTTTAGTTTCAGTTTATAGAGTATAAAAGTCAGAAATATAATTTAATAAATATTAAAGAAGGAACAAATAAAAACAAAGGCAAAGAACAAAGAAGCAGAAAGAAAAAATTAATATTATTAATAAAAGACTGGTGCAGACAGTGAGGCATTAAAAGTGGAATCAACGTCTCTCAGTCAGTTGAAGTGTAGAGCATAAAAATATAACTCTGCTACTATTTTTGGTTTCTTTTTAGAAAAATATTTTTTTACATATTAATAATTGTATATAATTATATACACATACATATGTACATATGCAGTGTCTGGATTGACTTTTTCTAAAGTAGATATAAAGTATAAGAATAACAACTACAGCAGGCGCTGTGATGTTATAGAATGGAAGGGAATTTCGTTTGATGTTTAGGAAACCAGAGGCCTTAATAAATAAAGGAAATTTGGTTGATATTATACTAGCATTTTCCTGCGACTTCCTTCGCATCCAGAAAGAAAGTGAGTAGACTTTAAACTGCATTTATATCACTCTGCTCCAGACAATAACAAAAGAAAAAAAAAAGGAGGGGGAATCGCTCCAGCCGTTCACGCATGATGCCGTGACAAAAAAAAAGAGATTCATTTATATATTTATATATAAAATGTATATAAAATATACAAAATCTTACTTGCAGTTTATGATTGCAATTTTTTTTAGTATAATGCAATTCTATCACTTTTATTTACCCGACCATAGGATGAAATCACTTTCTAGCGCGTGCTCACAGATTTCCATATTCGGTGCCTAAAAGTATGCTTTATTAATCTAGCAGTAGAAGTAGCTGTCATAACAATATGGCTCGAAGGACCATTAGGAAGTTTTAGGTTTATAAGCATAAATGATATGATCTGTTTGACTTAGCAAAACTGATTCTTAGAACGTGACAAATAAGAGGATTGAAGTTGTTATTTTCTGAGCCATCAGGCAGAAAGGAAGAAAAATTGGGTTTTTGCCCAAATAAAGCTTATTTCGTTCTAAGTCACAAATCATTTGCAATACAGGCATGACGGTAGAAACATAGAGAATAAATGTCACTAGTTCTCACAATAATAGTCTTTTGATTAAGTTCCAGAAATGAAATATTAATCGGTTTTGCAGCTAATGTTCGTTTAACCTAACTATCTTAGCATCGTCTGAGTATACATCTGATTTCAATTGCTGCCAGTAAAATATCAGATGAATATATTCTATATATATTCTGTATTCAGATAGCAATTAATATGAACTATAATAGACATCATTCTATAATTTCCAATGAAAATTAGCAGGGTATTTTTCTATAGTTCGATTTGAAAACAGAAATTTTCGAATTTTAATTCTCAGTCCAAAACTCAGACAATAACAGGATAACTTTAAGGAAACTCAAGCAGAGTTCTACCACATTATAAAACAGCTAACTGTCTTGGTTCATATTGTTGGCTAGTGAAATACACACATACATTTATTTTTAGTTCAACTTACTTTTACAATGATTACAACACTCACATTGTTTAGTATTCTTCAGAAAGAAAAAAAGCAAACTATTATATTTAGTTTCATTAATGTGATTTCATTTTTTTCATGTTTATAATATACTACGTGACTCTTTTTAATCTAACATAGTTTGTTATCAACTAAAAAGGATATTAATAAAAGTTTCACTCTATGGGCATTAAACTGTATCTGTTGGAATGTTTTAGTATGTGTATCTAATAGTCGTTGAAATGTGAATAGATGTAGTATTAGAAATTTTTTTAATAGACTAAACAACAAGCTTCAATTATAATATAATTATTGTTATGGACTAGCAGGGAACGACGTATCTGTAAGTCAAAAACGTTCGAATTACTGATAATTGCATGTTTTTCTATAATATTAAAATGTATGCTTTAAAAAGCAAATTGTGTATTTTTGTCCAAATTTTTCATAAATTAGTTAGTTAACTTGAATAGAGGGGCAACTATAATGACCCAATGTTACATGATACTATAATTGTGTCCTGGGCATGTGGAGTGCCCCAATAAATAAGTAACTGACCAGAAAAACCTGTTCAATAAAACGGTCACTTCTGTCTCTCTAATTCGAGTCCTTAAGAATTTCCATAGGGAAAATTTGACTTCTAAGCTGACTTAACGCCGAACAGTTAGTGTTATAATGTTTCTTCCTCCTTCTTGCATATAGTCCATGTGATATCCTCTATCAGCAGAATGGAGCACGCAAATGAGTCTCTAATCAAACGTTTTAGTTATTACCTTTTTCTTTTTTAAATTTTATGGTCATGTTTTATATTTATTAATTATATGACAATTTGTCTATTTTGATTTTATAACTATTTCTAGCTCAATTATTTCCTGTTCAATTTACTTATTGTTGTATAAAAACACATATTTAATTGTCCGAATTAGTAATTGTAATAAAATAATTTTTACTAAAACTATAATTATATGAATAACTATAATAAATGTATGTAGGTATGTATGTATGTATGTATGTAAGCGCATGTAAGCATTGTCTGGCTGAATGTTTAACTTGATAAATTATTTGACTTTCTGGATGTGTCTAAATAAAATAATTGTATTACAAACAAAAAAACACAATCATTTAATTGATATAATTTCCTCAATAACAAAAACGAAATTATTCAATTGTCGTATAATTATTGGAAAATTTTTAAGTAATTTATAAAGTGAAAACTTAATAAATTATTTGTAAATAATGTAATTTTGACAGGTTTGTTTTGACCCCAGTAGGCTGCCGACCACAAGTTGGCAAAAAGAGCTACACGGCTACATAACCGATTTAGTCGCTGTCACCAACCAAGGCTTATTTCTATATTTTTAAGCGACAATGAGCAAAGATAGTGCTGCCAATATAACAAAAAGCGTGAAGTGAATAAAAGCTTAAAAATTAAGAAAGAACATCTTGAAATTCATTTAAACTTACAAATTGATTTTTTGATATTTTTACGTGATATTTTAAATAATAATAATAATTTTATCTAAATAAAAATGAAATATCTGAAATAAGTATTTATACTTCGATGTCATTATCTGACAAGTGGCGGCGATAGCTGTATCAGTAGTCGTGTGTTTGTGTAGCCTGCTGACGTTTATGTGTTTAATGCATAATATAAAAAATTTGTTGCTAGTGATGATTTCTATTTTATCATCATAAAGTCTAGTCGGACGGTCTTTGTCAAACTCTTTTTGAACATATAAGTTTCTTGGAACAAAACTTTTAATGAAAACAGTCTAGCACCAACGCACAGTGGGAAATTTTGGCAAAAAAAAAATTTAAATAATTGTGCAGTTCTTGAATGGTCCGTCTGATTGTTATATAAATTCATACATCATGACAATTTTTTTGTTTCTTGCTTTACAATTTGAGAAAACAGCCCTTAAATTCGATATTGAAAAAGATATTTACAAAGAAAATAGGTCTACTACGAAACGCTGTAGTTCCTTCAATAACGAAAATTTTTAACAAAAAATTTCTTTATAATATTTCTTATAGTATTTTATATGGGATTGACATTTTTGCTTAATTTTTTTTTTATAATTGCAAAATAATTATCACACTTTTTTGTGCAAAAAGCGGCGAAAAATCGAGATTTTTTTTCCAAATTTTTATATAAATTTTGTATAATTTTTGATTTGATTGTGCTCTTTAAACGAAATTTTTTTTCCAAATATTATTCCTTTTGCAAAGCACAACAGTGGACTCAGGTTGTTCAAAAAAGTTAAACTTTAATTTTTTTCTTCGAATATTTTCTAAACTATAAGTGAAAACCCATTGATGTATAAGATGGGAAAATGTTTTTTATCAGATTAAAAACATTAGCTTGACATATGTAAGATGGAGTTATACATTAACACTAGGTACGAAATTTTATATAAAAAATTAATATCGCACGGCCCGTTTAGAAACTACAGAATTATTTAAATTTTTTTTTTTTTTTTTTGGAAGAAACTTTTATGTTATTTAATTGAAAAGTTTAAGATCAAGGAAAGCATTTAAAAAATAAAATTTTAAAATTATGAAGTATTTTTTAATCAGGAATAATTTCTTAACCGGGCTAAGCTCAGTATATTTAATGAAGCTCAGTATAATGGAATGAAGTACTTTTATTAATTATTGTGATTTTCTAAAGAAGAAAACAAAAATTAAACCAGACTTTAGCTGGGGGAAACGTCGACATTTTCTGTACCGCCACGCACTTCGCCGGCATCCATGACTGTTTTGCTAACATCAGCTTTTTAACATGAATTTTTAATGAAATGGAATATGAGAAGTGATAATATTGTATATGCAATTATTGCTGTCTTTAATTAAATTTAAATTTGCAAATAAAATGTTTGGTAGTCCAAAAATGGCTTTTACCATTTTTTTTTTTAATTACTTAAGCCTTTTTTTTCTCCAAATCCTTGCATCTCTGCCCATCGGGAATTACATTCTTGTTGAGTGAACTCATCATATAATTGTCACATAAAATTTTAATTTCTTAGCAAAGCAATCAAATTTATTTTAAAATTTAAACTTCATATTCCCCGCACGTGGGTTATACTCAAAATATCTTTTTATATTTATTTTCCTTTGTCTCTTTGGTTTGTTATAAATTAATAAAAATATAATTTCTTTATAAATTAACAGTCGGTCTACAAAAATCCAGGCACGTACTTTGTTGCTCTTACTTGTGTTCATTGTGGATTTCGTTCATTCAATAAAAATAAATCAAAATACCCAACCCATATACATAAAATATTTTATTATTTCAGTCTTATTCTCCAGTTAATTCACGCAATTACAATGTGATATACTTGATACGAGTGTTTGTATGTACATACATACGTACGCGTACGTAAATGATTCAGTTTCCAAAAATTAGTTTGTCTTTTTATTCCCATAACATTTAGTTATTATTACCTTTAACACAAAACAAACTCGTAAACAGATAGTTTTCTACAACGTTGTATTTTCTCATACAATTTAAGCCAAAAAAAAAAATTGTATACGATTATGATTGTTTCGCTGTTGTGCCTTAAATAATACTCATGTAACAATTATTTATTCATTCATACTCATGCATGCAACATTGTATATGATGATAGATAATGATGTCAGTCAGGTACGTGATAGTGATCATCTAGACAATAACAAAGTAGTACATACAACGAAATTAATATTTGATTAGAAATTTCAAGGAAATTAGTTTGAAATGAAGCAGTGTTTGTCACTAGTTTTTGTGAAAGCATTTCTTGGAACAAAAAGAGAAACAACAAAACAAAATTTTTGGCTTTTTACCCGACTGCGCGACGCAAAGAAGGGTATTGTGTTTATCAGCCTATGATTCGTGTATGTATGCATGGATGTATGTCAGTATATATGTGTGTTTCTTTGCGGCCTTATATAAACCGAACGCGTGGACCGATTTTAATGATCGATTTGTCTTAATCCCGGGAGTGTCACTAAATATATGAGGGTGGCGTTGGCTGAAGTAGTTAGCAGGTTGACTACAAAAACGAAGATCCTGGGTTCGAACCCGGTATCAGGCAGTCATCAAATAACAACACCTCGCATTTTTCTGATGTACATTAGTGTCCCTTTGCATCAGTTGTTGTAGGAAAGTTCATGTTATGAAGGCATAGTCACTGGTCACTGAATTATACCGACTGCAGCAGATACTAATCCTAATGTAATATCAGAGCGCCCTCCTTCGTTGTGTAGCAGAATCATCGGCGAAGTAAAATAACCAATAAAATTGCTACTAATCACAGCTTCAAAAATTTAATACGCCTCATTTAACACCAGAGGCGCTGCAACACTGCATTATTAAAAACAAAACAAAAAAAACGTACAAAAAAAGCAGAGTTGTAAAAGAATGAAGCTTTCCTCTCTCTATCTCTTCCTTCACCATCTGTCTTCTCTATCACTATCCCTTTCTTAAAAGAAGGTAACACCTAGTAATAGTAGTAGGCATTCATTGCCTGAGTGTTACTTCTCTTTAAAAAAAAAAAAAAAAAAAAAAAGTAGTAAAACTTGAATATGGCGGCCAACGGACGCCATTTTGTTAATACGAAAAAAAAATAAAAAATCGGCGAACTATATCGAAATGGGTATCATTCGACAGGTATTTTCAAATCATCTTTAGGCTTCTCTTATGACTTTTCATTTAGAATGACCGTTTAGGATATTGAACGGTTCAAAGTTGGTCGCAGTCGGTTTTTTGATTTTTTTTTTTTAATTACTAGTTGTTAAATTTAGTTATAAAGGTAAAGAAAAGATCCAACTACAAAAAATTGCTTACAAACCTTAAAACTTGTAATAAGTTAGTTTTTCTGTAGCTCAGGATCGAAATGAAAATGAATAAGAAGTCATAATATTGAAAAAAAAATACTACAGTTAAATTAAATCAAACGTAAAATAAATTTATTTGTTGTTGGCTTAGCACTTCTAGAATCTGAATGCATTTCGTTGCTGCAAAATACAAAAAAAAAGCTAACAAAGCCCCCAATGTTTATAGCAGCTACGTGCAAGCCATATGAACAATATGCGAGCTTTAAAAAACGAGCTTTGTGCTTTCACATTGACGAGAGCACAACAGCCAATCAGATCTCGGCGACAACAATGCTTGCTGCTGCTTACTTTGCAAAGAAACAGGAACAAATTGTAAGAACTTTCAAAGCTGTTTACCTCAAATGCAAATGTCAAAGTATTTGTGTTTAGACGAAGCTGGTTTATAAACAAACTCTAAATATATTTTTGAGAATTACAAAACTTCAATCACAGCAGACTAAGAAGCTTTTTTAAAACTTATACAAAATATTATTCATCATGCGCATTCATTTTCACGCATTAGATAAAAATGTAATATTGAAATACATAAATTAATTCAAATCTTTAAAAAACTATTATCCATGTTCTCGTATAAAATCGTTTAATTGCACTTAATGCCAAAATATGCAAAGAAAAAAAGTTCTGAAATGCAAGAAAAGCTTGCTCTATGCTTATGGCTTTTTGAGCTTAACCTGTTACTTTTAAATTAATTTTACGTCATTAAAAGCTTTCTTAAGAAACTGTTTAGCAACAACAAAATATGTATAATTAAATATAGAGCGTTCAAGGGTTGCTTTAAAAAAAATTTATATAACGTGCATAATTAGCTCTTTATGCTCCTGACAATTTATAAAATTAAACAAACAATAAAAGAGTTTCATATAACATGTATTCAACTATTACTTTGTAAGACTCCTCCCCCTCCTCCTCCTTCTGCTCAGTGAGCGCTCATGGCCAGGTTTTTTTTTAATTTAATTTCTAAAACACAAATATTGACAATACTTAAAAGATCTAAACATTAAAATTACTGTAAAAGAAAAATGTTTTAATGAGAGAAAAAAAACGCAGCATTAGGGTGCAATGACATCAAATGAAAAAGTATCTCACAGATTATTAATAATAAGAAGAAGAAAAAGCACAAAATTACCGAACTTTAAAAGGGCATGAATGTAATAGAAGAGGAAACGTGCCACCACTAAAAGGATTTACGCAATTTTAACTTAAACATTTGTCAAGTACCCGTTGGCTGGCAATTCGGTAACATATTTCAGCAACACACGTCTTTACAGCTTGCGTCAAATAAAAAGACGAAATGCTTTAAAAAAACCATAGAGATGGAATTATTATTAAGGGTTGCAATTGGGAGAATTTTAATAATAAAAAAAAAAACTAAAATGGGTTTCTTGTGGTGGGCTTGATGATGTTACAGTTTTTTTCTTTCTTTTTTTAATATTATTATTATTATATTTTGTTGTATTTTATTATGCAAATTGGATTAAACGCAAACAAGTTTAAGGAAATACAATAGAATATAAAATTATGACAAATGAATAGAAGATTAAGGGAGGCTGTCATATATTTCTTCCCCTTAGAAATTAGCTAGAAACAATAATAGAAATAATAATGAAATAATAAGAAATTTATTTGCAAATGAGTTTGAATTTTTTTTTTTTATTATAAAAAGAAATCTTCTTAAAAAAATTGTTTTTAACTCAATAACATTATTGAAAAGTGGAAAATGTTTTTACACATGTTAAGAAATTTTTATTTACTAAGACGTAGATAATTTTTCTTGATGTTGTAAAATTATTATTCTAGGGCTTTTTATTATCACAGCTTTCAAGCATTATTTAGATTAACAAAAAATCCTATTTACAACTATATATTTAATGCTAGATTCGTATTCTTCAAAAGCCAAGGATACATGTGGCAAATGTTTAATGAATTTAATCGATCAAGGAATATTTTACGTAATGCAACAACATGCTTCTGGTTGATCCATTGTGTGTGGAATTTTTGTGTAAATTTCAGTTTTAATTACAAAAACTTCAATGAAAAGAGAATACGAGACTTTTTTCGTATATCAAATTTCTTTCATATATATAACAGTGTTACATTATGATAAACCTTAGACACATTCCCTGCCAGCAATTTAGAAATTGATTGAACATTTTGAGCTTTAGGTCAACTTCGTGACAAGAAGAATATTGTTGTTTAAGCAAATAGTGTTGAGAAAATTCCAGGTTTGGCCATTTCTTGCCGATTTTTCCACAAACGACATAACATTATATTCTTTATATAAAAAGGTAGCTTTTAAAGTTCAGTTGACATAAGAACTCCAGCCCATATACCATAAACAACGTTGTGTTTTTGCTGATTGATCCCTGGAAATGCATCAAACTGATTATGAGTTTCATCAAAAAATCATCTTGAGTGATGATTCTTATTTGTAGCTCGAAGATCACTGTAACAACCAGAATAGTAATATTTGAGTCTTGCAGATCCCAAGCATCATTATCGAAAAGTCTCTCCATACTCAACGTATGACATTTTGGTGCAGATGTTGGTCTAACGAGGTCATTGAAGCTTTTAAGTGTGTCACCTGCGGATTTAGTCTATCGAGGCCAATGAACCTCTTGAGTGTATCACTTATGGTGCATGTGAAAAGTATGGCTCTCTAGGAAGAAAGTTTCGCGACCACTATTGTATATTGTGTTTTTTA
Organism: Nowickia ferox; assembly: GCA_936439885.1. Taxonomy (NCBI): domain Eukaryota; kingdom Metazoa; phylum Arthropoda; class Insecta; order Diptera; family Tachinidae; genus Nowickia; species Nowickia ferox. Next base: position 6,475,561 of record OW387027.1, on the reverse strand, counting down.
TTGAGGTATAGAACTTTAAGTTGGCATCACTTTTTTAACTGGCGGCCATTTTGTCAGCTGTCAAGTGATTAATATTTAGTTTGGTTTGCCATTTCATCATGAACAGGTTGACAAAAGAACAACGCTTGCAAATCGTGCAAATTTATTTCGAAAAGTTTACCGCAAGCTCCGTCCATTTTATGGTCGACATAATCGTCCATCAGAGCAATTAATTCGGTTAACCGGTCAATTGGCCACCAAGATCGTGTGATTTGACACCATTGGATTATTTTCTTTGGGGATATGTGAAGTCGCTCGTCTACGCCAACAAACCAGAAACGTTAGGGGACTTGGAAGCCAACATTCGTGGCGTTATTGCCAACATACGGCCCCATATGCTCGAAAAAGTGGTTGAAAATTGGACCTGTAGAATTGGCTTTATTCGAGCCAGCCGCGGCGGCCACATGCCCGAAATCATATTTAAACGTTAATGGCATAAAATTATCCTTCCAATAAAGCCAAATTGATGGACATTAAAACGATTTTCTTGTGTTTTATTTCAATTCGAAGTTCTATACCTCTAAAAAAACACCCTATATATAAATTTTGTATCATTTATTGATCTATGTTTGTTAAATTTGACTTTCATCATCCTGGAAGCTTAAATACACAGAAAGATTAATTATAAATAGAACACGAGAAACCTTGTGCAAGTGATTTTTTAATAAAAAAATTTTAATAAAATGTTTTATAGCTCAGTTAGTTTCTAACGGAAACCGAATACGTATAACTATAAACATCCAACAACTATGTTTATACACATTTTTTCTATAACACAGCATAAACAACTATAACTAAAATTTATAGACTGTGTGAGCTACAATCACACGCATGAGTATAAAAATACCATGACTATTAATCGGCTACAGGGCTATTTTATTTCCGCACACACACACATAAAGCATGTTTTCAAACAGCCACACACACCCACACATTTTCCATTCCATTTGGTGAATTATGAATAAATATTCCGAGTATCAGCGTATTTTTTTTTTTGTCCGACTAAATATCCATACTCTAAGTATAAGCATTCCCCAACCATAAGTATGACAGAAAGTCAATAAGCTTGATACGCATATGATTTGCTTTTAGTTGTAGCGTATTTTAGTTTTTTGCATAAAAAAAGTAAATAAGCTCTTGCATGTTGGAATCGGCTATAGTCATACATAGTTGCTGGAATGAAAATATGGGATCTTACAAATTGTTTGCGCTACAATTATGACTATACGCAGTTACTAAAATTAAGACTAATTACTTATGTGTATTTTTTTTCGAGTACTTATTGTCATTTTATGGTTTATCTCCGAACGAAATTCAACAATTTAAAAATTTATAAAATCCAAAATTAAATTGAGTATTTTTTTGATGCAGCATACATACATCATATTTTGACCTTCTAGTTTTCTATATAATGGAATTTCAGTACTAACCCTTCTATTCTCCCTATCTCTCTCTCTCTCTCTCCGGCTTTGTAATTGTCCTTTTCGGGACAAATAAAATAAAATAAAAGGAACCTTTGTGATGAAGTATTTCCAAACAAATCGAAAAGAAAACCTTCAATACACATATATTTTGATAAGCGTGGCAAATTATTAACTCATCCATTATGCTTTTCCTTTTTGGTTTTGTTTTTTTTTTTTTTTTTTTTTTGTTAAAATATATGAAGCAAAACTTAACACATTTTCTTTTCATATTTTATTAAGGCTGCCACCACAAGCAAAATGTCAAAAGTAGGAGTCTGAGTAGCAGGAAAGCCAGCAGCATCTCAATAGTAAATATTTACTTTATTTAAAGGCAACAAATATTTTGTCTTTACAGCCATATCGAATTGCATATTGGAAGATTTATTACCGCTTGATTTATTTTTCCCTTACACTCACATAAACAAATATAAAAGGATTTGCTGATGTAATTGAGTAAATGAATGTGTGCGTATAGTGTGTGTGTGTGTGTGTGTGTGTTTCATCTCATACAATAAAGTGTAAAAGGATTTATGTTTTAATAATACTTTTAATTTTGTTGCGGTTACTTATAGAGCCGTTCATCATGAGTGAAAGTCAAATATTGGCAGGATTACAGATTTATGTGGAAATATATGGATATATTTTTTATTTTATTTTTTTTCATTATAAAGAAGTATGAATTGTATTAATAATAATGAATGCAATGCGCTTTATGATGGTTAATAAATGTAGCTTTTCTTTTTATTCATAATGCGTAGTAAAGAAAATTATAATAATTATGTTGACTTTTAATTAACAAAATATTTGAAGAAGAAAATTTACTGTGCTCAAGATGAATATCAAATGTAAACGACTACGGCCGTATTAAAAAAAATTAATTTGAACTTCAAGTGTTCTTTTGTCAAATTTTGTATGGAAATTTTGTTTAACGTACACTTCAAGTTCAAATTATTTTTTTTTTGGATACGGCTGTTTAAGTTTTATTCACGACAAAGTTTTATTTTAAAGGGTAGTTTTAAGCAATAGAAGCTTATTGTTATTTTTTGTTTTCTTTTTATTTAACTAAATTTTTACTTTTAGTTGATAAATTCAATTCAATTTTCTTTAACAAATCATTCATATGTTAATCATAATTCATCATTAAAAAGTCTAAACAATAGTGTCTAAAATAAACACAATAAAGCATTAATGAATTCTCTCGGGAAACGGTTTGTTATATTCATGAGACATTCGGCACACAAGCATTTCATAAATTCATTCATATGCATCTATGGCTGTTGTGGTACGTGCACATGAAACGAGTTTTCATGCATAAGTGTTGCTGTTCATTTATAATGAACATGAAATAATATTAATAATCAAATAGACAAATGGAAAACAACAATCGCAATAAAACCACAAATACGAATTTACGTACATGCGAGTACATACGTATGTATGTATCGTATATTTTTTTAAACAACAGACGGACGGCTAGACAAAACACGCAGCCTTTTCCGTCTGGAGTTTAGAAACTACAGCACGAGTGTTTGGCAATGGGCTGTTGTCGTCTGCCCGTAAGCCAAAGCAGGCTGAGTGCGAGAGGGAGAGGGAGCTAGAGTGAGCTGTAAATAAACCTCGAGCCATATGCACTGGCACGCTTACGCATGTTAAAAGAGTAACAAAAGTTCATCATATATTATAAACGCCTGTAAATCTGCAACAAACATTTTAAAACACGCGTCACTTCTCCAGGAAAATGGATGCACAAATATAAACAGCAAAACGTATTAAATTACTTTTTTTTATTGTAATTTGTGCGTTCTAAACAACAACAAAAGTTTAACTGTTTAGATAACCAAAAAAAAAAAAAAAAGAATTAAAAGAGTTGATCTAATCATTACGGAAGTGCAGTTGGGGGGAGAGCTGTGAGTTGTTATGGTTTTTAAATGCAGTTTCCTAAATTTATGCACGATACGTGCATCATGTTGCTGTTGTTGATACATCATTTGACATTTACACTTATGCACAAACAAACACTCATAAACATTCGATTATAAGTATGAGTATGTGTGTGTGTGTGTGCGGTTTTCACTGCAATTTACACAATAAAACACATGCTGTCAAATATGGTTTTGGAAATTTATTCACACAAATTTTTTTTCTTTCATTTCTTTTCGCTTGTTCTCTAATAATTTTGGTTAGATTCTATCAAAACATTTGTGAAAAGGGTGCATCAATAAATTTTCAGGTAAAATACACAGATGCCCGTTATACATGATCCCACAGGAATTTGTAACAAGCGCAAGGAATTTTTCCATAAAAATAGAGAATTTTTATTGATTTTTCTTTAGCATTTGGGGGTTTGTGTTTTTGAAACAGGATGTGGAATATAAAACAAATGTCAGGCAGATGATGTTCCAAATTCTATGAACATCAAACGTGATGTCAAAGGGTTCAATTAAATTTCAATAATGTTAAAATGGAATTTGTTGGGGAATTTAAACGACAGGCGCTCGCACTTCTAAAAGAAATTCTTAGGGCCATTTTTACAACGAATAAAAGTATATATAAGTAAACTAATATTTCAATACAAAATACAGGTTTTAAATTCTTAAAGTTTACTTTTGTATCGTTGTGAAAATGGCCCTTAAAGCTTAAAAAAATATTTAGTTAAAAATGAATATTTATTTATGTATTTAAAAAAGAATTTTAAAAATTTTCTAAGATAATATTTTTGTTAATTAATGCAATTTGAACTAATTAGTATTAACAAGCTGAGGAAGGATTAAACATTATGTTAACTTCAATTTAACCATTTCGAAAAGAATTTAAAAAATTTGGTAAGATAATTTTTTTTAATGAGAGCAAAGTTATTACAACTAATTTGGAAGGAATAAATATCTTGCCAACTTCAGTTTAAAAATACAAAGCTAATATAAATTTATAAATTCGACAGAGCAGCCTGAAAAAATCTACAACAGACTATGCAATTTCTCTCAAAATATTATATAATATTTCTCTCTAGTATTACTTGTATCTTGATCCTTAAGGTTAAGTTTGACAGGTTGCTGGGAAGAGAAAGATAAGTTTCAGCTCAATTAGGTTCAAGTAAGGAAAAGGGAAGGGGAAGGGAAGGGAAGGATCGTAAAGCGACATATAGATAAAGAAAAAAAACTTAACTAATTTTTATTTTAATTTTGCTCATATTTACGGAACGTTGCAGCGCCTCTAGTGTTGAGTAGGTGCATTTATTTGAACGATGTAGCTATTTCAGTAGTTATTTTACTTTGCCAGTAATTTATTGCTACAAATATCGACGATAGAGGGCACTGTGAGGTATACTAGCATAGACACTAATGCATATATTTTTATTGCTTATGCCAACCATACACTACACAAACTCAGTGCTCAAGTCTGGCACTGGGTAAACTAAGCTTGTGATACACATTATACAAGTAAACTGTGCAGTTTTTATTTTAATGCGCCATAATACAGGCGATTCCTTGTATAATTCTAGGAACTCTGTCCACAATATTTTTTCTGCGCTCATTTCTTATTTTGAACTCTTAACATATCACGACACACAGCGTTTGCAACATACACTATACAAGCTCACTGCACAGTTTTACAAACTTGAGCAAATATCAAAATCTTTTTGATATTTACTCAATTCACTGCGTAAATAGCACAACCACCCCCATACACTACACAAAATAGAGGGAAATAATCACATTTCACTCCTAGAAGTATGCCCCAAATTTCTTGCAAATATATCTGCCGTTTAACCGTTTTCAAAAAATTAAGAAGTTCTCAATTCGTCTGAATTTCATGTGTTACTTCATAACTCGATTTTAAAATTTAGTTTTATGTAAGATTACCGAAATATATTTATTTAACATTCAGTCTTTCATGTTTGAAATTTGTTTGTTTGTTTTATTGGTTAAGCACAGATTGCTTAAAAAAAATCATCAGTAGACTTCAACCCTAAATTTTTGACACACTTCTTGCGGCACAGCTTAATAAAGCAACAGTATCTTATCAGATAGGCGCCCCTATTTTCAATTTCATTTAAGTGTTCATATATATATCTCCAGCACTTACTCTCTCGGGACAAGTTTAATTAGAACTCATTACATTGACACCTTTTCATTTACACTAGTGCTGGTGGCCCCCACCAAACAAATGCCTCTAGAGAGTTTTTTTTTATTACATTATTAAATATTTTTCTTAAGCAAGTTATTAAAATCTTAATAAATACTTTGAAAGTAATATTAAATTTCTAGAACATGTGTTGCACATCTTTTGCCAAAGAATTGTACTCGACATTTAAATGTGAAAATAATGCTCTTGAGTATCGCCAAGGAATTCAGGCTTTTAGCAGTTTATAAGAAAAAAGATCAATTGCTTTTGTGTATGTATTTACTAAATAAAACAAACAAAACCAAACTCAAAGCAACACAAGAACACACACATATCAAACAAAGTCAATGCCAGGCAGTAGGATGTTATCAAAACGGGGTTGCTTGATATGCATCTTTAGCGAGTGAAAGTGCATTGTACTGCTGCATATTGAAAATTTATCATTACTGTGTGTAATGGTGCTGGAATTGGTGTTCATGATATTGATGATGATGAAAATGATGGGCAGATTGTATGGATGTTGCTTGTCTCTTATCAATCTGTCTACCTCTCCCTCTGTCTCTCTATATCTCTCTCTCTCTCTCTCTTTTTCTTTAGCAGTGACATTTTTTGTAATATTCGGGCCTTGTAACTTCAATAAGCAACGCGTGCTATTTATTGAGTATCTATTTCCGTAACTGCGAGCATGCTTTGTGTCGTCTATTGATTTCATTTTAACTTCGAAAAAAGAAAAATGCATGCAATTGGGAAAATTTACAGTTTCATTGAAATTTTATTACTTTCAAGGGCCGGCGAGAGTAGTGGTGGTGCATTTTGCAGCTGCTTTTGTTAATCGGAGTATTTGCATTGCATGTGTGTTGCATTGAATCTACAATCATTTACATGCACGAGTACATAAGATCTAAGCATTGTAGTAATGACAGTGTTTATAGCCTTGTTGAATGACCATTTATACATTTTGTAATAAATAATTGAAATGCATTTACATGCAGATGCCTGCATATTGTACGTAGTATATACGCACTCATATGTGTGTGTGCAATAAATTTTAGTTAATGAAAATATAGTGACAGTTAAGACAAATTTTTATTGGTTTCAACAATACCAAAAATGGCTTAAAATAACGGAAATATTTTTCTAAAAAAAATGGGAACTAATAAAGGAAGGAAATGAAAGTGATCTTAAGGGAAATTAATGGTTCATTTAGAGAAAGAATTTAAAGTTTTATAATTACTGCACTATGGGACTGATATGTAAGCAAATTGTAATAACGCTGGCATATAGAAACCAGGGGCTCTACTCTAATTCGAATGGAAACCAAATTCTTTGGAATTTTAATGTTAATAACATACATTTTCTTTCGTTTTGAAATACAGATCAGATCCCTAGGAGTAGTTTGTGCGTGCACACTTAGCTATACATTTTATAAAGTTAAAACTTTGTCTGTCATAAAACTGTGCAACTGATCTCTTTCTCGATTGTCATCTTAGGTAGATCCAGGCGAATTTATTACCAGCTGCATCGAATTCGGGCGAATTAGTCCTCAGCTGTTATCAGTTGGCCTAACATTTCAATTGTCAAGCCACTATAAAATTTCAGCCATAAAACACTCTCAGGATAATTTACAGCAATCGATAACGGTCTAAATTTCACAAAAACAATTAAAATTGTAAGAAAAGTTTTTCGATATATCGTGCCATAACCACCGACACGATTATTTACGTTCGCTAACAATCGATTTTGGTAAAAAAATTAACATCGAAAATTGTGTCGCTAAAGCTTTTTTGGCTGTTGTGGCACGATTAAATACCGTTCGATGTTAAAGTTCGCTATTTGCACAAATAAAATCCTTGTGGTTTTTTTTAGTGTTGTATTTTTGCACAAATGCATAAACCTTGTTTTATGGTCTCATGTATTAGATTCTATATGAAGTTTTTTTTCATCAAAAGGGAAAATTGAATTGCATTAATTGGCTCTAGTCTCTCTCGATTAACATATACAGAAGTCTTAGGACTTAAGCATTAAATCTTCTTAAAATTATTTTGATTATGACTTCATTAAATTTTTAGTAAATGTTACAAACTTTCAAGGGCTGTTTCCTGGCAAGAATCGCCTGTTCTTATTAATCGTTAAACCCTAATAATCTTTTTTTTTCTTCTGCAAAATTAAAAAGTCTGCTTAAAAACAAAAAAAAAGGTCTGATTAAAAAAAAAGTTAATCGTTAAACCCTAATAATCTTTTTCTTTTCTTCTGCAAAATTAAAAAGTATGTTTTGATTAAAAAAAAGTTACATTGAAGAAAAAAAATTGCACTGCAATACAATATAATTGTTTACCACTAAAGGGTGGTGTGTAATTCTACTTCTCCTGTATGTGCGTATTTTTATTTAATATATTTTTTTATTTTGAAATTTATCCTCAGGCAACCGGGGTAACCAAATCCATTTAAGTAAAGTCGTGTTGCCAATCAACAAACGGGGGAGAGTAGAAAAGGCGTTTCTGAAACGCAGTTTTGTATTATTTTTTAATAATAATATAAAAAAAAAATTAACTTGCTACAATGCCAATAGCAAATACGATTGAAGTAATATTAATGTTTACTTTTTATTAAAAATTATAAAAGAAATGGCAACAGATATTATGAAGATATTCTACAAAAGTGAAAAAACTTATTTGTAAGGGGAAACGTCTAGGCTGACTTAAGTTCAGAATATTTTCAAAAGTTGAAATCAACCTTTTAATAAAATTAAATTTTTAGAAAAATTACTTTGTGATGTAAATCTTTTTCGATCTAAAGTTGAAATAGATTAAAAAACCTAATAAAAAAGGAACTTTTATTTCTTGGTCTATTTCACGATATCGAATAAAAAACTCGACAAAAAATTTATATTGAAAACATCAATAAAATATGAAAATTGTTTTTTGTTTTTAATATGAATTGTAAATCGAAAGTTTTCTTTCGATTTAATCAAAAATGCACTCAACTTTATTTTAGTTTTACTTTTAATCAAAATCGATTTACTTTTCCATTGTGATCTATAACATTGCACAGTGGTTCTTAAAGCATAAAAAAATCGTAATAAATATACATCTTCTGAACTCGTGATCCAAATACAAAATGATGTATACCAAACGTAAAATATAAACTGAACGGAAATAAAAATTAAATAAACAATTAAAAATTCCTTAATTTTATTATTATTATTTTATTAATTTTCTTATTTGGGCAATATTTTTTTAGGCCTTATTATATTTTATATAACTTTGCACAGTGGTTCTTAAAGCATAAAAAAAGAAGTACCTTTTAAAAGAAATACATTTTCAAAAAGTACCTTTTTAAAAAAAGTGCCTTTGGTGAAAAATTAACCTTTTTCAAATAAAATTTAACTTTGTTAAAAAAGTACCTTTAAAACCCTTTAAAAAATTAATTATTTAAAAACAGTGTCTAATTAAAAAAGTTCTCCCTTAAAAAAAGTACCTTTTAAAAAAAGTACATTTTAAAAAAAGTACCTTTTTAAAAAAAATACCTTTTAAAAAAATTCCTTTTTAAAAAAAGTACCATTTTAAAAAAAGTACCTTTTAAAAAAGGTACCTTTTTAAAAAAAGTACCTTTTAAAAAAGGTACCTTTTTAAAAAAAGTACGTTGTAATAGGAATAAAATATGAGAAAATTTTTAAAATTATCTGAGACGTCGATCTTCTTACTTTATTTATATGTATATGCTACAGTAAAAATATGTATGTATATGCAACTCAGCTTTTTAATTTGTCAGTTTATTAATAACTATTTTGCTACTGATTCCTTTGTTTAGATGGGAATTCTTAATTAACAAACACCAGTATGTGTCTTATTTGATTGGAAGAAATGTTGCATTAGTATATTTTCAAGTTAATATTATTAACAGCCAAATTAAGTGAAACTGTATGCCGCTCTATCACAACTTAATCCTTTGCAGAAATAAGAAAATCATTAATTTTGTGAACAATAAATATACTTATTAAAGATTTGCCAATTTTACTGAGTCATAAAAATTTTTAATAAGAACAAGCTTCACGAAATCTTTTTAATAAACTTTTTGACTTCCCAGCATTTCAGCAGCTGTTAATGACCGAAAAAGTAAACAACAGCTAAAAATGACAAATTGCACAAAACACATTCGCACACACACACACAGAAATTAAAACAGCCTCCGTTTTGCAACATTTCTATAAACGCAAAATTATTAAGCAATTTTAGTGCAACAATCCCTTATAACATGATTTGGATAACTGAATGCTAAAGGTTAAAAATAAATGAGATGAAGGCTACATATGGAATGAAAAGAAACAGCCAGTCAGGCAGTCATTGCATGCAACAGCAGCAAACAGGGCTTATAAAATTAGTTAATAAATATTTTTCTATTTTATGCTTAATCATGGGAAATATTTAATGAAATACCAAAAAGACTCAGTCAGGTTTGATTTTTAAAGGAGTTGTAATTGTAGTTGGCGGTATTGCGTTGATGACGATGACTATGGGAAAGAAATAGCAACAGAATTAAGCACACATGGGATTTTATTTTTAATAAAAGGTGATTATGTTTGTTGCCAGTTGTAATACTTAGACGGATTAAAAGTGAAATGAAAAAAAAAATTATTTAGATTTACAGTTGATTACAGCTTCAAGGTTCGCAAGGTAAAATGTTTGGTTAAAAAAAAATAAATATAAATGATATGTGTAGTTCAGCTAGACCTTTCAACGATATATTTCCATAATTTAAATAAAATGATTTTAAAATATTGTTCCATATTGAGTGCTCCGTTTTGGCCCAGGAGTAATTATAATGTTCTTAGTTCAGAAAGCTGACTGACAACTACAGGGTCTTCCAATAAGACGTTTCATTTTGAATAGCCCACTATTTTATTTAACATTTACAAAAACAAAATGATATAATTCTCTACAACTCGTTAAAACTCGTTAAAAATTTGGTGAAAATTTCGAGGTCACAAATCGCAAAATTAAACATTTTTGAGAAGTCGTGAAACACTTTTTCGTCTAGAAATTGAGAAAATGGTGAAAAATTTGAGCTGTTGAGAGAAGTGAGTAGAGATGGGCGCGTGTCGTTTTTTAGTGACACGAACTCGCCACGAAGTGTTCGTGACAGAAAATTTGTTTTAGTGCGTGTTCGTGCCGTATCATGTTGAGCAAAATTGACACGATAAACACGAAACGATTTTCGGTGTTAAAATATGTATGCATGAATTTCCAGTAAGTAAAAAATTTAATATTTTGTATCTTTAAACACGCAAAGCCATAAAATTTGTTGATAGTGTAGGGGTCTCTTGAGCTTAAAGTTCTGATATTAAACAAAAATATGTATCTACTTGAATATTAAAAATGCTTTTTTTGCTATTCAGTTTGCTTTCGTGCGTGTTGAGCAGTTTCGTATTTTGAAAAAGTTTCGCGTGTGTGTTGGACATCTTGGCATTCGTGTTCATGTCGTGTCGTGTTGGAAAAATTCCACACGCGCCCTTCTCTAGAAGTGAGTGATGTGATGAATTGAACTCGTCGATGTTGACAACTGGGATAAGGGTGATTGTTTTCCGTTATTAATTATATTCCCTTCTCTTAACAATTAAATATTGATGATGATTTTTGCTTGTTTTTTTACATATAATTAAATTTCCTAATGAAGGACCCTTTATACTTTAATTAAATACTTTTGCGGTTTATCAAATTTCGCCACATATTAGAAAAAAGACTGCATTCATCCACCCTCGAATCAGTAATTTAAATAAAAGAATTTCTACAATTAAAAACTTTTCGACTACTTTAAAAATTATTTTTCCCCTCAACCTTTTTATTTATGACTATTTGTTTAGCTTAAAGTTTTACTTTCGACAATATTTTGGAAACCTAATCTTTATTCTCTGTTGTGCTGTAGTTAATGATCGTTCAGCTAAGCTTTCAAGTTCAATAACCATAATTCTATTTTGTTATCGCTGTCATTTATTGTCTGTCTGTCTGTCTAATTTCTGTTTGAAAGACAAAATTCTTTTAATTTGACAAATGTTTGTTTGCCATTGCAAATGGGAGTGTCAGTATAAAACTCTACAAAAAAAAAAGAAATCAGCGTTACAAATTAAACATAATTAAAAGCCAAAAACATTTATTTATTTTTGTCAGCTTTTGCTATAAATATCATGTTGCTTTTAAAGCGTTAATTACAAAAAGACCAAGTTTTGCTTTTTAAGCTTTTAAGGGTTTGTACAAAAATTTTTCTTCTACTTTGATTTAATGCACAAGTGAAGACTTTGGTCAGGCAAGTTTTGAAGTTTTATTCATTTGATGCCTTCTTTTGTAAACTTAGAAAGTGCAAACCCCCACCAGCTTACAATTAATTTTAACTTTAAACAAAATTCTTACATATAACTTATAACTAATGTGATTTACTCATTAAATATTTCCGCTTTATAAAAACTCTCTCTCTCCAACTGAGCAAAAATATATAATTTATAATTTGAAAATTAATTTTTTTAACAAATTAGTTTTGCCACAATACTCTACCGCACACTGTAGACCAGGGGAGATGTTATTGTATCCTTTTTTCCATTTCATTTTCTTTCGCTGTGCATCGTACAAAGCGAAAACTTCATTTGAGGGTGGGTTCAGAGTCGGTACTTTATTATTCCCATCATTGCAGTCTTAAGGGCATAAAATGAAAATTAATACAACATTTTTGAATTGTTGCTACAAATATTATAACACCCTCCTCGATTTTCATGATGTGCGCGCGCGTGTGTGTGTGTGTGCTAAACTTTTTTTCCTCTTTATTTGTTAAATATATTTTTTGGTTAGAACGTTGAATGTAACCAGAACATTTGAATAGAAAATAATGTTTTTTTTTTCTGCGAGCTTGGAGTGTTAGACACAATGTAAATGCAAGTCATTTTCTGGCTGCCTTTTTTCTCGTTGTTGCTTCAAAATCAAAAATCTCGAAAGAGTATAATCCCCTGAGCCTGTGGAGTCACGTGTAGCCATAAACTTTAATTTTTTCCTACTAATTTTTATAAAATTTACTTTTTATTTATTATTTTCTCTGTGAAAGGCTGCTTTTGTAGCTGGTGTTTTTTTTTTGGCAGTCGAAAATTTTATTTGAATTCATATGTTGAATAAAGGTAAATAAATGGTTGCTGTATATGGGCTTAGATGCGCTACAGATGGTCCTGATGGCCAAAGTTACCACTTTAACATTTTAATACTTCCTCAATATGGAAATAAATCACTTCAATGCAATGGTAGGCAAATACACCAAGTTCTAAAAGAAAAAAAAAATATAAAATATAAACACTTGCTAAGTCCATAGTTATCATGACCCGTCATAAGAAATACTATAAGGCTTGGTTCCAAGGAGATTTGTGTCCCAGATAGGGAGGGAAAGTGAGGAACATGACATCTCGTTTTTCCTCCAAAAGATTGTTTCACTGTTGTTTAGTTAGTTGTGTGTGTGTTAGTAGTGCAGTTTTTTTTGTTCCTGTCTGTCTGGTTGTGGGTTTGAACCTCCCCCGTCGGTGCGCTATGAGCTAGTTGGCACCAAACCAACCAGAGCTGAGTGAGGCACGTAACAATATGGATGTGTAAGATACCACAAGAAATATTTTCGTGGAACTTGTAAGCCCTCCAATTCTTGGTTTAATGGATCTTTTCATCCCTATACAGAAATTATCTACAAAAATATTTGCCGTAAAATTTTATTTAAATATTTCAAGGACACCTAAGCCCCAAACTCAACTTGAATGGCAAAAATAATTCAAAATATGTTTAGTATTTAATTTCGTACATATATAAAATTAATACTCGGCATAGGAAATATTGCACACCAAAAATATTTCATATTAAAATGTAGGGAATCAAAGTGAATTTTGCTTCAAATGTGTTTCATGCTAATTCAATACGAATTACAGTAATGAAATAACTTTATTTCATGTTAATTGAATATTTCAGTACTCTGAAATCAAAATGAACAATCATGTTGAATCAAAGTTATTTCAAGTTGAAACAATGTTAAATAAAAGTTATTTCCATATAAAAACAACATCAATTTATGTATTTCAATGTAGTCATTTTATTTTATTAGTTACACTAAGCATCATCTATTCATAAATATTTTTTTAAAAAGCTTAAGTATAATGTATTTTTATGCAAAATCGCTCATACAACTTCTCTTATGTAAACATGGCTTTATAAGTCGACTTGGATCAACTTATTTCAATTTTATCTATAAAGTGAATAAATGTTAAGGTTTTATTTTTCATTTTATTTATATAACACATTTTTCCAGCAATTGGTCTTATACAATTTACATCAAACTTGCTTCATATAAAGGACTATGTGGAGTTGTTTTCTCACATTTTTGAAATTCAAAAGAGCAACCAGACAACCTTTTAGAGAAATTAAAATATTATAGCAAACACTATACCAGCACAGGAAAGAATGTTTTTTTTTCTCAGCTCATAAATTTATTATTGAAAAGTTTTAAATCCTTGTTTAATTTAAATTTACGGCATTAAAGGAAAAACCCACCCCTCAGGCTAGAAACTAAAAAAGGATCAATATTTAAAAAATAAACAAGAAAAATCTTTACACGACACGCCTTAAACTGCAAAACATTTGGAAAAAACAACCTCACCCCTAAAAATGACACTAATTTAACTTATGTGCAGGCTTACAGAATCCCCTTTAATACGTATAATTGCTAAAAAGTAAGAAACTAAAAACAAAATATTACTTTTTAATACCCCCAGATATTTAAGTGAACCTATGCCGCGATTAGTTACAGCCCATATTATGAAGAAATTTTCCACAAAAAATAAATGTATACTCAGGCTTTCGTTTTTTTTTTCTTTCCCATACCACAAAATTGTCACATCGGAAATCGCGATGTTTCTTTTAAACAACAAAAGAATTTTTGATAAATATTTAAACACTCAGCAGCAAATCAGTCTCTCCCATTCTGTATTTGGGGTGTTAACCATTAACATTTCCCTGGCACACTCACACCGAGCGAACTATTGTTCAATTATTATCTAAGAGGGTTTAAAACATGTTAATAATGCCTAAAAGTCTACTATGTTTTCCAATTTTGCATTTTGCCAGCATAATGTATTTGTATTTGTGCGTTTGGTTGATAAAAATCAAATATTCTTTGTTTTCCCTGCATACAAATTTAAAAGGTTTTTCCATTGTCTATTTTGTGGTCGTGTGTTTGGGAGTTGTTACATTAAATGTGCATGTTCTCAAGGATTACGAATGCAACTTAAGGCTAAATATATAATTTCGCAAAAATATTTAAAAAGATAAACATCTATTCTAGTTGATCAATGTATACATAAGTGTTCCTTAATTCGTTCACTAGTAAAAATCTGGGATTCATATGAACGGTTGTACTAGCAAATATTTATAAACTTAAAATGTTGCCTCAAATTATATTTTGTATTAAACAACAGGGGTAAACTAATTTCAAAACATGCTTATATTTTAAAAACTTTGATCGGCATCGAAAGACATAATTTGGCCACAGGCATTAAGCATGACATCATCGACATCAACTACGTCATTTTGGTCCTAGATAAAAGCAAAAATATTGTGTTGTTCTTTAATTGCAAAATAAAAGTTCTTTAAAACTTTATTGAAAGAAAAAAAAAAAAACACTAAGAAGGCCAGCCTTTAGTAAACGAAATTATCCTTTATTATTCCCTTAATATAATATTTTTAACAACATGCTGCTTTTATGGCCAAAACTAGATGTCGTCGATGTCTACTTAATATTTCATTTTCCTTATCACTTTTGAAGTTCACCAAAAAAAAAAAAAATCTAACCCTTAACAACAAAATAAAATCTTATCTTAACAACGGACTATTGCCAAAAATATTCCCAAAAACTTTTTAGACTTTCAGACAACAATCAGAAATAATATTGCAAAAAAAAAAAAGTTTAGAGCAAATGCAAAAACTCCAAAACAAATCAATCGTGATATGTGAACGAGTGGCAGAAGTCAAACATTTCAAATCAATAAAAAAAAAAATTAATTCGTAACAGTACAACTGCGTTACTAAATGGCTAAAAGGCAATTTAGTTAAATTGTTAGAAAGCAAAGAATATATATATTTTTTTTTCTTTGAAAACAAAAGAAAACATGTAAATGAAAATATACAATATGACATGCGGAAGCAACTCTACCAAAGTGACAGCTAATAATGCGGCTGGCTTTTCTGATTTTTTCAGCAGTTCGTAAAACTGTTTTTGCTTTTTGGTTCTTATTTAATACAAATGTAGCATATTTTTTGGGGTGACTAGTGTGTCTTTTGTTTTTTTTTTGAGGCAACTTCCGGCAATGCACGCGTTTTGGCGGAAAAAATTTTATTTGCTTTACTTTTCTTAATAAACAATCTGCCCTGTCGCATACACTTCCAAAACAATAGAAAATGAAAATGAAATCACTCATTTTTTGTAAAAAAGAAAAGATAAAGTTTTCAATAAAGTTACACTTGAATGCATTTTATGCTGTTTGCATCACTTTGACAATTGCAAACTTCAGTGCAAAAAAAAAAAAAAAAAAAAAAAGAAAGAAAATTTTATATTTTATTGTTATTGGTGGGCTCCGTTTAAGCGCACATAAACTGATGATTTGCCTAATAGACAGACGGAACTTAGAGAGCAGACACAAAAATTTATTCATTCAGAACAAATGTCTTTAAGCAATTAGCAAAATTTTTTCTACAAAGGAAGTCTTATCTGGATAAAATTGTATGTTGCATTTTCCAGTTGCCTCGTGATATGAAATTAATTTATATTTTAAGAATTTCTTGGAATTTTTCATGTTATTTAATAAGGTACTTTTTACAAAAAGTACTTTTTATAAAAGGTACTTTTAATAAAAGTTACTCAAAAGGTACTTTAAAAAAAAACTAGTTTTAAAAAATAAATTTATTTTATAAAAAGTTGTTTTTGGAAAAGACACTTTTATAAAAGCTTTTTTTTTATAAAAATAAAATAATTCTCATATAAAAACTTTCTCAACAAAAAATTGTTATGTCTCTTATTTCAAAGATATGTATATCTCGAGATAGAGATCTTTATTAAATATTACTTGATCTCCTTGTCAAAAATTTTGACACACACACACACACTCACAATTTTCATTTCATTTCATTTTAGGTAAATTTTCACTCATGTGTGCAAAATTTTCTATGTAACACTTAAAATTGTCAGAATTGTTGAGCTGTCAAATTGAAATTTGAATCAATGTGCACAAATTCCTTTAAAAATTTAATACATACAAATATATGTATGATGGTTGAAAATTTTCAGATGCAAACAATAATTTTAACAAAAGGATTTACTTGTTCCAAATTTTATTTTTTTTATTCCATTAAATAGAATTCAATTTGTATGTAATATTTGAAGCAACCGCCAAGCATCACTACCGCGACAATGATTATCCTTTTTGTGAACACACACACACACACACACACGCACACATATAAGAAAATTTAGTGATTTTTTAGTTTATTTCATTGAATACATTTTATTTTCTATTATTTTCATTTTAAAAAAGAGCCAAGTTTTCCAAAGCTTCCATTTTACTCTCTTACCATAGTTGTTGGTGTGTGTGTGTGTGTGCGTGTGTTTCTCCCTTAATTCAAATGACTAAACGTTGCGAATGTACAACCTATTGCGGCCAATTCGTTTTGTGATCTGTCAATGTCAACTGCATGTCAAATTATGAAGAAAAAAAATCCAGCTACATTTCTATTCATTTTAATTTTTCAGTATTAAATCGCAGTTTACTCCTTCCACAGATAAGCAAAAGTATTGAGTGCATTAAAAAAGTTATTATTATAAATCCTTTCTATGAAATATTTTGAAGATCAAATTCTTTTAGTAGACTGCAGTTGGTGCTATGTCCTAGTTTTCTTTTTCCAAAATAAAAAAAAATAAATTAAACTATGACAGCGGGAGGACCATCTTTCGCGTATTCATCACCGTCATCAGCAGCAATAACAACGGCGGCGACGATATTATCGATTTGTTGGCGGCAATAATGTCACTTGCAAGTGTTGGCTTAATTGTATTTATTTAGGCACAACGTCACAATTTATTTATACACAAAAAAACATAACAATCGCAAGCCTAAAAAAATGTACAGGCTGTGTAATTTTCTGCAAACTGATTTTGCGTATGAATAAGAATTATTTGGATGTCATATTTTGTGTTCCATTTCAAATGATTACTGAAAGTATGTGCTTCACAAGCAAAATTGTAAAATTAAGGCTTCAGATGGTCAGCTACATACAATGCGTTTTGTTTTAATTTTTTTTTAGGTAAAAATTTTTTAAGGGGTGAAAATTTGGAGTATTTTTTTAGTTTCTTTAATTTAGATAATTTTTTTAAGGATTTTTTGTTTAGTCAAAAAAAGTGTTCATGTAACCAAATATTTTATCTGGCTTGTTTTTTTTTCGTCTGTCATTGATTTGTTTGCCGTAACTAATTGTTGCAAGGCGTTAGTGTTGTCTAATAAATTAAGAAAAATATTTAGATTTTTTTTTTTTTTTTGTAATGAAAAAGATTTTTTGTCTAAAATAAAGAGTAGGTGTTTTAATTACTTTCTTTTTCGGCTTGGCGTAGTACTTTAAAACGTTTTAAATTACTTGCATGTTTATAATAACTCATCAGTGCAAAGCAATTTAAATTGAGAATTCATTCGTATGGTGTTGCAGCACATGTTTTGCTTTAATTACAATGAAATATTGCGCTCCTCCTTTAAAAACACAAGACAGAAATAGTATTAAATAACATATTGAAAAATAAATGTACTTTCAAAAAAATAAAATAAAATAGATTGAAAAAAGATTGTGTTTTAAAGTGACACATATTTTTAGACGTAGGATCACTTTTTTTGCTCATGACTTCACAAGAATAACATTAAATGTCATGTGACTTTTAACTCTATATAAGTGAGATTTTAAAATCTCTTTTGCGCCTTAGTAGCCTAAGTTATCGGTGCGGGGGTTTTTGGCTCGATATGGTCGTATGCACTACAGCGGGTGCAGATCTCTGTTCCTATGCTCGTCAAAATAAATTGCTACATAATTTTTTAATGCTTTTATTACATTTAAATAAATATAAATCTCTTAAAATAAAAATATTGATGTTTGGAAGCTGTGGATTGCATTCAACGAAATATTGTCTTAGAAACTGCCAGTATGATCTTAGAAGTCGGCTTTGTGAAAAAAAATAATCAGGAAATGAAAATTATACCTTTAAACATTATGCATTTAGGTATAATTTTAAATTATTCTGCAAACATTGTGCAAATGTTCTGACAAACACTAGCAGAACGGAACAACATGATATTTGCGTAGGCCGCTACACCTTCATGTCAATTAAAGGGTGGCGTTGGCTGAAGTAGTTAGCACGTTGACTACGAAAACGAAAACGGTCCTGGGTTCGAGCCCGGTATCAGATAGTCATCAATTAACAACACCACGCATTTTTCTGATATCCATTAGTGTCCCTTTGTATCAGTTGTTGTAGGAAAGTTCGTGTGATGAAGGCATAGTCACTGGTCACTGAATTATACCGACTTCAGCAGATACTAATCCTAATGTAACATCAGAGCGGCGCCCTCTTTCGTTGTGTAGCAGAATCATCAGCGAAGTAAAATAACCAATAAAATGGCTACTAATCACAGCTTCAAAAATTTAATGCCCTCATTCAACACCAGTGCATTATTAAAAACGTGCAAAAAGCAGAGTTGTAAAAGAATGAAGCTTTACTCTATCTCTTCTCTATCACTATCCCTTTCCTAAAGAAGGTAACACCTAGTAATAGCAGTAGGCATTCACTGCCTGAGTGTTACTTCTTTTTATTAAAAAAAAACAAAAAAAAAAACCATTTTTCATTAGGGTGGTTCAATTAGGAAAACTATGAAGCATAGACGGCAACAAACTTGATGGCAAAATATTTGCTCGAATTTTGCTCTCAATGAAGTTCACGTTACAAAAGGCGTTACATTTTTTTTTTTGGTGATTTGTGCGAAAATATACTTTTTGGCAGCAGCAACGTTCTTATAATATGCTCTTGATATATTGATGTTCTTTCTACTCTCATATTACTTGCTTACTCGCCCAAAAAGCAAACATAAAACAGGCCCATATTTCCATATCCTATAACATATTTTGCTTTAAAAATTTATTTTTTTTTAGTTTAAAGAATATATGTAGCATTTGAAACTACTTGACAACATGGCGTCAATTTGAATGGCAGCCATACCATTACCATCATCACAATATCTGCCATCAACATTGTCATCAACTACAACAATGCCAACAATGTCATTTAAATATCATTAAACATCTTATCATCGACTTAATATCAGCCCATATGTAAAAACAAACCCTTTCTGTACTCCAGTTTCAATTTTGCATTTAAAGTAAACATAAACAAAAAGCGATTTTCTGCTTAAATCATTAATATTTACTTGCTTATTTTTTTTAATTCAAGCCTTTCAAGTCTTCAACAAAAAAAAAAATTAATAATGAAATTTCAACCCGTTTACAATTATTTCATGCAGTTTATTGTTCAAAAAATATTCTACTCTACACTAAGCCCAACTAAATAATTGTCTTTAAGGCACAAACAACACAAACAAAAAACCTAAAGTAGAACACAAATAAGATCGATCATTTTGTACTACAAATAACAAAAAACATGCTAAATAATAATAATAAAGAAAAGGAAAACCAACCCTTCAAACTCTTGCACACATCATTACAAAAAAAAACATCCTTTTGTGCATTAGTTATTAGTAAATGGCATAAAATACTAAAAGTTTTATACAAATACTGTGGGGGGAAAGCAATAAGGAACCAGAAAGCAAAAAGGGTGATTTGTAGAAAATAAAAACTTTCATATGAGACGACTGCGACGACGAAAAACGTTAATGAGCAGAAAGTTGACTGTACTGCTAAGGAATAGCAGCAGGACAAACGACTATAATGATGAAGCGGATGAATATGATGGCAATGCTAAGGATGCTGGCCCGCATTGCAATTTAAGCCGCATGTTTAAGCAAAACGCACTTGTTCAAATATTTTTGTGTTCAACAATTGAGTTTTATACCCAAGTCAATGCTTAAAAATAATGAGCCTTGTCTTCTCTACCATATACAACTTATTTGAAAATGTAGACATACAAAGCTACGCACACACACGTATATTAAACGTGCTAAGTTTTGTGCAACAAACAAGGCACGTTCCTTTTCGCATTCAGCAGCAGTTGGTAAAATGAGAACAAGGGCAGTGATTTATAAAATTTTCAGCAAAAGTTTGATGAAAAAATTTTCACTAGAGGATGAAAAATTCGATTATAATATATAATTGTGATCTTTATTTTGAAGATCTGCAGCTGCTAATTTGACGACAAAAAAGGAATTTTTTACCTCAACGCTGAACATTTGTTTCAGATAAAAATTTTGTCTTGACAACATTTCTGTATATCATAAACTTAAACGAAAAATCATGTAACTAGACTTTCCTAATTTTACAGATGATTGAGAAAACTTTCTAAAATTCACTAAGAGAGATTTCTCACTCAAACTAGTTTGACACATTCTTTTTTTTTTTATTTCAAAATATTTGTCCTGGCGTTTTTTTATTTTGTTTTATACAAGTGAGAGAATTCAGCTTTAAGACTTGGTAGCTAAGTGATCCTTATTCTCTGTGATAAGTATTGAAATAATAAATTCAGTAAAATGTGACTATGATTCGCGCATTTTGGTCCCAAATAAAGGCCTTAACTCAAATAATTGTAAGTTTAATATTCAGAATGTAACTTTTTTGTACAACTACTTGTAGAAGCGTTATTTTTTACATTTTTGTAATAAATTTTTGTGACGAGGTGTATTTGTCTGAAATATATTTTAATTAATGAAAAACTCGATTTTATTGCTTTTTTTCGTTTTGGTGCTTTTTTCGTTTCGGTGATTTTTTTTTATGTATATTTTTGTTGTATAGGGTGTTTTTTTATTGAGGTATAGAACTTTAAGTTGGCATCACTTTTTTAACTGGCGGCCATTTTGTCAGCTGTCAAGTGATTAATATTTAGTTTGGTTTGCCATTTCATCATGAACATGTTGACAAAAGAACAACGCTTGCAAATCGTGCAAATTTATTTCGAAAATAATGGTTCAGTTCGCGAAGTTTACCGCAAGCTCCGTCCATTTTATGGTCGACATAATCGTCCATCAGAGCAATTAATTCGGTTAACCATGGATCGTTTTCGCACTACGTTTACTCTATGTGATAATACGCATCCGCAGAGACGTCGAACAGTGCGCACCGAAGAAACAATTTCCTCTGTAGAGCAAAGTGTTGAAGAGGACCCGAATGAATCGATTCGCCACCGTGCACAGCAATTGGAGCTTTGTTGAGTGGTTGAAAATTGGACCTGTAGAATTGGCTTTATTCGAGCCAGCCGCGGCGGCCACATGCCCGAAATCATATTTAAACGTTAATGGCATAAAATTATCCTTCCAATAAAGCCAATTTGATGGACATTAAAACGATTTTCTTGTCTTTTATTTCAATTCGAAGTTCTATACCTCTAAAAAAAACCCATTATTTTAGTCTTAGCGATATTTTTTTTGTTTTGCCGATTTTTTTCGTTTTGGCGATTTTTGCGTTTCGGTGACTTTCAGTTTCCGCGATTTTTTTTTTAGTTTTTTTGGCAACCATTTTACTTTTGGAGATATTTTTAGCGATTTATTTTATTTTTGGTGATATACTATTTGCATCCAAAATTACATTAACTTATAGAATACCCTATTTTTTTTAATTTCAGTGTTAATTGGTGTAGTCTGCATAATAATACGATGCGCTAACTTTGAACATTTCAAGTGTCTCTATACTGTAATTTTCTTTATATTATATTAGCATTTCATTATGTTTCGCTGCTCGCTATAGAACACCCTTTAAGTTTTAACTGTCATATATCATATATTATATTTCAGGTTGGTAGCTCTTACGGTTCTCGAGAAAACAACATGTAGCAGACATGACAGATGGACAAACGGACATCCATTGTGCTAAAAATTTAATAAAAAGTACACTACTTTTGTCTCTTTTTAACAGTAAGCAAATCAGCTGATTTTAAATTTTTTTCATAAGTCACTGTCATCAACTCAGGTATAATCTTATTATAAGAGCAACATGCTGACAAGAACATGTTATTAAAGAGAAATATCACTCGCATTAGGCTTTAGCTGTTTAGACAAAATATAATATTTATTTATTTTATTTTATTTTTTGGTACATACTCTACAAAGTAAATTTGCAGAATATGGTACAAAATATAATATTTTACTTAAAATAAATCGTTATACTGCAGATCACTTCATTAAATGTCCCGCACTGTAAGCAATATTAATGCTTACCTTGACAAATTAGAAAAATCTTTTATATGAAGAAAATCAAGCAGCAGGGTGTTTTAAATTGAGAATAAATAAATATTTAAGCATTTATTTAAGCAAGAAAAAAAAGTAAATGATTATTAAGAATGTGATTTGAGTATGTTCCACATTTGCTATAATTCCCAACTGCACTAACTAGAGCATAACACACTTGCTTAGAAAGTTCTTGCCTAAAAATTGCACTTTTAGAACAATAGCAACACAGCAGGTTACCAGCACAAACCCGCTCCCTTTTTATTGCATTCCTTCCATTCTATTCCATTTCTTGTCCTAAAGAAAAAACAATTATGCACACACGCACACACTTCATATTTAATCGTCCTTTTATGAAAGGCGTGCCTCCACGTACGCATTTTAAATCGTACGCATTTGTAGTGCGCACAATAGACATTGTGCAAAAATAAGAAATAATTACACTCTTACCAGTATCTGTTGCAGTTTTTTAATTGTTTCTTAACTAAGAAGAAGAACAAGGGAAAATGGAGAATATGAAAGGATTTGTATGGGAAGATAAAAGGATTTTTATAGCAAATTAAAAACAAGCATGGCAGGAGTGAAATGAATGGCTGAACTGTACCCTTAATTATAAAAATGGTCTAAGTCATATGCCTTTCTGCTACGAAATACTAAAAAAATCTTGAAAAAAACTTTAATAAATATTTAAAGAATATTAAACAAATTTTATATTATATAAAAATATTTTTTATTTTTTTTTTAAATGTAATCTTCCAAATATCTCGACAAAAAAACACTTTCATAATTATGGGCACATATTA
This sequence comes from Nowickia ferox, assembly GCA_936439885.1. Taxonomy (NCBI): domain Eukaryota; kingdom Metazoa; phylum Arthropoda; class Insecta; order Diptera; family Tachinidae; genus Nowickia; species Nowickia ferox. The sequence continues at coordinate 6,451,652 of OW387027.1, read as the reverse complement.
CCAGAAAAGAGAAATCTTTCTTTAGCTTATTTAAATCTTAATATATAACTTACATATCGCTCATTTACTACAATAGTGTCATAACTCAAAAAATGCGATTTTTGAGTTAATAATGCAAAATAATTTGGCATTTCGTTTATTACGAGTATCTTGTGTAAAAATTTCATATAAATAGCTTGTGCTACCACCTCGTGACAGGAGCAAAATTTTTCATGTCTTCATTGAGTTGTAAATTGAAAACTTTAAACGCGTTTCCTGCTGGATTGAAGTAAATGAACGGTATGATCTCTGTTAAGCAAACATGTTTGCTTTAAGGAAAAATTTCTGGAAATTTTTATATCGCTTCTTTTTTGCTTTAAATTTTTTGATACATTACCCCTAAAATTATGCCATAAAAATTTAATTTTACAAATCAAAATAAAAAATTCATATAATATTGCAAAAAAATATTTATATAATTTAATTCTAATTGTTTACTATTATTCATTTTGGCAATGAGCTTAAAGCTTGTTTGTGCTTTCTGTGTTAAATAATGCCTAAAAAAAAGTTGGACATAAAACAAAATCAACAAAAATTATTTATAGCTTACACTTATGGGCCTTTGGGTAGAAATGCCAAACATGCATGTGAGTGTACACATAAAGTCATTGTCAAGCATGCAATTTATTTTGAGCCATGTTTGCTAAAAAAAATTTATATAAAAGGGTCTTCCTTATATTTTCACTTTCCTTTTTTGTTTTGTAAATTGAATATGAAAATGAGTGTGTGTTTGAATGTGAGTAAAAATGAAAAATGCAAGTTAATGTTGTGCAAATTAAGACATTTTTTATTTGCTATTTTTTTAGATTATGCTTTATTTGTTTTTTTTTTATTAAAAAAAAGTGTTTGTAAAAAATTAAGCTTTTCTAAAAAATCACCATATGCGCGTTGGTAAGTAAGACCCCTAAAAATGAACGTAGAGAGAAAAAAGTGTGCTTAAAATAAATAATCATATATCATGTTTTTTTCATGTTCACAAAACTCCCACCATTTCTGAGGAGAGAAAAAAGGGGTTTGTCTCTATTTTTGGCTGACTTTATTTGCAGTATTAGAATTCATAAAATAAAGAAAGGCAGCCAAATAAATATTTGATATAATGAAGAGAGGGGTTTGTTGCCAAAGCTGATGGGGCTTTTGCTGTAGCTTCGACAACGTTTTGGGACAAGAGTGGGATACATGACTTTTAGTCAATTTGTTTGGTGTTGTTGCATTCTTGTTTCACTGATAATGGCAATTTGTTACTGTGTTGTGTTCCCTTTTGCTCAACTCTTCGAGTATTTTAACAAGTTTAATATGATTTTTTTCTTGTTGTTGATATGGTTTTAGAGGGGCGTTATAACTTTTATGCAAATTATAGTAAATATTTCATGTTAACAGAAGTGTTATAACTCAAATCTTTTACATGATATATTAAATTTACATGCTTAAAGGATTCAGGAATTGGTTTAATTTCCGTTCAATAATGAAATAAAATAGATGACTAATTTTTAAGTTCTTAGGGCAGAGTGAATTGCAGTTAAGAAAAGTGGTGCCTTTAAAGAAACATGTTAAACAGAGTGAAAGCTTTTGATTAGTCAGAAAATTTCCAAGCTGTAAGTAGTCTCCTTTTTTCAGAATGGTAAAAAGCTATAAATACCAATACAGAAAAAGTTTTCACCAATTAATATTTTTAATAAAAAATTTAATTGAATCAATTAAAAATTTAATTTATATAAATAAATTTTATTTTTAATTGAATTTCATTTAATTGAATCAATGACATTTTTAATTTAATCAATTCAATTTTTAATCTAATCAATTAAATTTTTAGTTGAATCAATTAAATTTTTAATTTCATCAATTAAATTTTTAATTGAATCAATTAAACTTTTAATGGAATCAATTAAATTTTTAATTGAAAATATTATATAGCGAACAAATTTAAAATTTAATTTAATTTTAATTCAATTAAAAATTTAGTTCATTCAATTAAAAATTTTATTTAATATAAAAAATTAATTTACTTGAATCGATAAAAATGTTAATTTGTAAAAAAAAATTTCACATTTTGACAATACAAAAGAGAGTACTTCCAACTTAGCAATTTTTGCACAATTCAAAAGCTTTCAATTAAATTTTTAATTGCATCAATGAAATTTTCAAATGCTTTAGTCTAGACTAGTGAATATTGAATTAAATTTTTAATTGATATTACAAAATTTTAAATGATATAGCAAGATTTTTCATATAAAAATTATTATTTATAAAAAAAATTAGTGCTCAATAAATTATTCAGGTTTGGCTGTATCGTCTGTATTGTCTTAGGACCAGATATCTTCTAAACAAGCATCTTACTGCAAAGCAACCCTAAGCCCTCTGTAATAAATATTAACACTTTTAGCGTGATACTACAATCATATTGAAAGGAATATTTCTTATTTTACTAATGAGCTTTAACTTTCCCTCCAGTTTTCAGTAACTTGCATAGAAATCATTACTACTTTTCGCTGCGTCTCTGCTGAATTCCTTCCACTAATTCATACATATATGTACGTTTGTATATGCCATTTCATTCCACTGCTTTCACTTTACATCTTTTTAAAATTTGATACCCATATCTTTGACATTGTAAGCATAAACCTTAAACTTTAATATGCAGCAAATGCTAAACAAAAGGGTTTATGAAGGAATATAATATTACAATATATTCCTTTTCCCTGTAACTTCTTTGACTTAAAGCTGTCAAAACCTTTACTACGAAATGTCTTGCATGCAAATGCTTTCTTGTCATTTTATACGCACGTTTTATTTTGAAGAAAAAATATAATAAAACATAAAGTATGGACGACATGTACTCGTATGTACGAGTATTTCATACGTTTTGCTATGACTTCGGTATTTGTTAAAAGTTTAAATTGACTTTTTCTTAGTGCTGCTGTAACGTCATTTGAAACATGTGATGCAGTTGGTTTTATTTTATGGGTTTTTGTTTTAGAAACAAAATTTTCTATTTCCATATTATGGATTCCCTTGGCTCATATTTACGTTTGAGATGAACAGACTACAAGATGTTATAAAATATTATTAACTTTAAGCAAATACCATACACATAATTTTATATATAACATGTGTGTTTGTATTAATATTTTATATTAAAAAAATCCTTAGAAGTAAAGAAAGATGAAAGTAGCACGAAGTATGGGACATGCATGACTTCCTTTTCTGTACCATGAGCCTTTAATTTTTTATCTACAAAGGAAAGAATTTTAATAAATGACAAATGGTTATACTAAAATAATCGTCTGCCTTAAAAATCTAAAAAATTTAAAAAAAAAAAAACATGAGAAAATATTTCATAACACAAGAAAATTTCAAGTGATTGTAAAATCTAACACATGCTTTTAAGTGGAATAAAAAATTTATAATAGTTAGATTTCAAAACTGCTGCTAATTGTTCTAAACTGTTTAAATCATTAAGAAATGTATGTAAATGCTCAATGAACCATTGAATTATTTTTGGCTGTTTGTTTTTTCTTACTTACAAATCATTTGATCTTAAATGACACACTTCTAGTTTAATTAGTTTAGATTGCTGAACAACAGTGAAGAGAAAGAATATTTTATCCTGAATCGTTATTTATTGGTTTCAATGAAACTCTAGACAACAGATAATGATCAAATTACAAAAACATCAAGCAAATCTACTGTTTCTTTTAAAAAAATATTAAAAAAAAATTATAAGTATTTTTAGGAATGTTTATGAACCTCCAAATATTCTTCCTTTCATAGTTACGGATAATCCTGAAAAAGGTCAACACTATTTTTTGTTTTAAGGAATACAACAAGTTCTACAATTCCGCTTATTGGTGGAGCTAAATTTTTTTTCTTTTGAGGATTGAGGTGAGGTGGTGGATTGAGGATTACGACTGATGAGTTTCATGAGCAATAGATAATTACAGTAAATTTTTAACAATTTATGGCGGTGTGAAGCAATTTCTGGGGGGTGGGGGAGGGGGTTAAGGCAATGACCCCTAGAATGGCTCTTCTACGTGTCTTATAAACCGTTTAATCAGGGCTAGGCATGCCAATCCCGAAATCCCTATACCGAAAATTCCAGGGTTTCTTGGGGTAGAAAAATCCAGAATCTCGGGATTCATTTAAAATATCCCGGGGAATCCCGAAATGTTTTAATACTCTATTTGAAGTTAAATTGTTGTATAATAAACTCATAACAAAAATCATCATTTGCAACACTTAAGTATTTATTTATATATATTTATACGTATCAATCTGTTAAATCTGCAAAAAAAAAAATTAAAAAGTTTGTTAACTTTAAAAAAGTACATAATAGGAAAATGTCTTTTGAAAATCATGGAACCATAAGTGGCAACAAAAGTTCGGTTTGGTTTTATTACCTAAATGATTCTTGATGTGCTGTCAAAGCAGTAATATATGCATTAAAATATTTGAGGTCATCTTAATATAAGTTTTCGGAAATGTTTTAATAGTTTTATAATATTCTCTATTGAGAACTTGAAATTTTCTCGTATATAAAAATTTTACTTGTGTAAGAAAAAGAATACTTAGGAAAGTGTTAACTGTTAAACAAACTGTTACACTGCCCCGCTTTTTGACGTTTGTGCTCAGTATACTCTGGAAAATCATCATGAAAGTACTGAGACTTCAATAACGCCACCAGATCATCTAGACTTACTTTCGATCATCAACTCCTGTTTCTTGTAACTGATATTTTATCCTAAAACTGTGTTCAGTGATGATTAGTATTTTTAGCTAAACGGGTTTTCTAATAATCAAAGTTGATAACAAATCCACATGAAGCCTTGAAAGACCAGCAACAATTGGCGTCTTGGAGGCCAATATTGTTTCGTGTTTTATTCGTGACATACTGCCAGCAGGGCTAAAAGGTGGCTCAAAATTGGATCTTCAGAATGCGTTCTGTTCAGAACAGCCGCTTAAAAATGAACCAAAAACCAAGATGATGACCGATTCAGCTTGAAGTTTCTCTTACACACATACAGACATAATACATACATACATGCTTCCATAGATAAAACAAATAAAATATTCTGCCAAAAAAACCGACTTCAATGCAAAGATCTGATAGAACATTTTCGAAAAAAAATTTATGGGATATAAAATTTAATTTTAATGGGCGTACCTCCGTCCGTTTTTTAAATGCAAGATTTTGTATGTTAAGTTTTGTAAAAATCGGTACAGTCGAACCACTTAAAATAAAATATTAAATTTTAATGGGCGTGACTACACCCATTTTTTTCAAATGTAAGATTTTGTCTATTTATGAGCTCAAGGTGTGTGTTGCAAGTTTCGTAAAAATCGATTAAATAAATAGATTATAAAATCTATTATTATTAAATATAATAATAGATTTTAAAGGGCGTTGACCCGCCCATTTGTGCAATTTTAAAATTGTGTAATTACAAGAACCAAAGGTGTTTGCTAGGTTTCGCAGCAATCAAATAATTAAAATGTCATAAAATCATAAAATTGTGGGCGTGACCCCGCGCAAGTATTTTGCAATGGGACCAATGGAAATTTGAATCCTCTCAGGCAATAAAAAAAATTTTACAAAGAAACCCCTCACGCCTTTTTACAAACAATCATTTAACAAAGACTATTCTAAAAAATTTATTTTCTTTTAAATTAAACACACGTTACTTATTCTTCTCTCTGATATAATTTTCCCTACAAGTGTCAAGTACCACACTTGCACTTGCTGTGAAAATAACTTTTACACTTTCAGTTCAATTTTCCTAAAAGTGGAAAAAAAAAATCTTAAAAAATTCGAAGCCATTAAATTATATTGACTGAATGATAAGCCTTTACATGTGTATGTCCTCTTAAGATTTCAAGGATAATTCGTGTAGATGAAACACGTGTTCTATACACGTTACTTATGCACACACACGTTCATTTACAAATTGCTTTTCAGGCAATATTTCAAAAACGTTTGCCGAGTGAAAAAAATCCATGGCTTTTTGTGGCAAATATATAAAGCAAAAAAAAAAAAAAAAAAGAAACGAGTGCATTTCCTATTAACATGGCAAGCAAAAGCTACTGGAACATGAATGCATAAATGTTACAGCAATTAGCACAACTACAATTTACTATGGTTTTTTTAAGAACTCTCAAACACAAACATACATACACACTAACAAGAATACACTCAATCATATCAAGAAGTACGTATTGAAGTAAGTAGTTCATACACCAAGTTCTGTTCTGGTTTTTTTCTAACTTCCATGTCACAAAAAAAAGAAATGGCAGCTTGAAATCATAGATTTTTTTATTTCTACTGTCTTTCTTTTTCGATACTCGTGTACAATTGCATTTTCTGCTTTATTACATTTTGTCTTTGTGCGTTGGAGTTGTCTTGGCTGCTATTTCAAAAGCCTACTTACTTATATAGGGTGTTTTTTTAACCTAGATAGAACTTTAAATTGTAAAAAGTAACACAAAAAATTAAATTTTGATAAAACATTTTTTTTTATTTGTTTCAGTATACTCTGACAAATCATCATGAATAGACTCACGCTTGAACAACGCTACGAAATTATCCAAATTTACTTTGAAAATCAGTCGTCGATTCGCGCAACTTATAGACGACTTCGTCATTTTTATGGCGTAAATAATCGTCCATCTGAACAAGCCATTCGTCGAACTGTGGATAGATTTCGTACCACATACTCTCTAGAGGATGCAATAACACCAACACGTCGAAGGAAATGCACCGTTTGGTGCGGTTTTCACGCTGGTGGCATCATCGGACCTTATTTCTTCAAAAATGAGGCCGGAGCTCGCGTTACGGTCAATGGAGATCGTTACCGCACCATGATCAATGATTTTTTGTTTGAAAATATGGATGACATTGATCCGGAGGAGATGTGGTTTCAACAGGATGGCGCTACGTGCCATACGGCGAACGCAACCATCGACTTATTGAAATCAAAATTTGGCGATAACTTGATTTCGAGAAATGGACCTGTCAATTGGCCTCCAAGGTCGTGCGATTTGACACCTCTCGATTATTTCCTGTGGGGCTACGTGAAGTCACTGGTTTATGCTGATAAACCAGCAACAATTGACGCCTTGGAGGCCAGCATTGTTCGTGTTATTCGTGACATACGGCCAGCAGTGCTCGAAAAAGTGGCCCAAAATTGGACGTCCAGAATGCGCTTCGTCAAGAACAGCCGCGGTGCCCATATGCCCGAAATCATTTTCAAATGTTAATGTCACGTATTGATCTTTCGAATAAAAAAAAAATTTTGATTACAATTTAATTTTTTGTGTTATTTTTTACAATTTCAAGTTATATCGGGCTTAAAAAAACACCCTTTATATAAGTAGATAGTTATTTCCCCCTTTGCGTTACGACATATTCTTTTTAAAGGTTTTAAGTGCCTTTTTAAAGTAAAAGAAGTCATTTGGAAATGTTGTTGTTCGTGCTTCTTTCATTCCTGCATTTTAAGAAACTGTGTTTGTTTGTGTGTGTGTGTGTGTGTGTTGTGTCCCACAGTTCTTTTAGTACTCTAATTTCCTTGTTTTTAGTTATTAACCCCCTTTGCCAGCATATTGTGTGATCTAATTTTCTATTACCCCATATAAGAAAAGCAAGGACTTTACATTCGATGTTTTGAAGAAAAGTAATTTCGGATGCATTTGGTGCTTGCAGTTTTTTTTTCTCAGTTTTTTTTTGTTCTGTAAGGAACTAATGAAGTTGAAAATTGTTACTTAGTTAAACTAAAAGAAATTGTATCAAATTTCCAAATTGCAATTGAGAATACTTTTCTAGTGACCCCAAATGCAAAGTTGAAGCAAATAAGGCATAATAATAAAATTAAAGCTAAGTAAAATTTAAACAAAACGAAGAAGCGAAATAATAAAACAAAATACAAAAAAAGAAGGTAGATGTCTTAGGAAACCCGGTTATAGCTATGCTGCTTAACTCTACAAAACAAACTTAATGTGTTAAATAACAATGCAATAAAATTATATGATATGATCATGTCAAATTTGCCGCAAATATTTCAAAACGTTTCCATTTATTTCCCGGCAAACAGCTGCAAAATTAAACATTTTGTTTCGTTTATTTTCGTACTCTGCTCTTAAGTGCAAAGAAATCAAAACAAAAAGAAATTTATAACTGCAATAGTGTCGATTATTTTTGTTTCGAATCACGTTCTAACTCCTGTATCGCGCAATAAATAGCAAAGCTATAAAAAAGCAATTAAAAAAACTTGTCATATGTTTAAGTTTGAAGGAATAAATTATATACTCTGACAAACTGCAGCAGAACGGAACAACGTGGTCATGTCGAAGGTCATAAGAGACCAACAATTTCATGCTAATGAAAATATTTATCTCACAGTCAACTCTTTTAAATTATGACACATTTTGTTAACTCCGGATTAAGAAGGCATCCATTACCTTGACTTATAAATGTTTAAATAATGCAAACAAATTTGCTTAATATGTTTTTTTTTATTAAAAAAGTTAACTTTAATTGTTTTACCTGGCTTCCCTATTTTGTACATTCATAAAATGTATAAAAAACTATTTATAGTACTTTAAAAAACAAATATAAGTATAAAATAAATTAAAACATAAATAAATGAGAAAATATTTAAAAAATATTTCAACCTACTTTTTATTGAGGCTAAGTGCTTGCCACAACTAGAACTGATGTGCTACCGTGAAAGCTCATAACTTGTGCTTTTCTGAGAAGAATACATTTTAGTAGATATTCTCATGTCACCATTTAGTGAGAAATCAAAATGTTTTTGATAAATATATGAATAATAAAAGATAATAAAAATACGGTCAAGGATGTCATCAAGCCGTGTTGCATATGGAATAGATTTCAATATTCATATTTTATAAAAAGAAAGTGACAAATCATCATAACTACAAAATTGCTATTTTCTTTTATTAAATGCAATTAAAATTGCCTGCTAAAATAAGTTAATTTTAAATTTGATTTCCATATTTTTTCTGCACAATTAAACTTATTTTATTGCACAAAGGAATCTGTTTTCACTTCATTAATTACGAGTATTTTACATTTATTTTAAATTACTTTCAGGCAAAAAAAAATAGCATTAGTCTGCTTACATACATACATATGAACATGTTGTTGAAAAGAAAACAAGAAATAATACTTAAAATAATAAGCAATATTATTTTTCATTTAATAAAAAATGCAGCTGTTTCCATAGCATTTCTTCTTGAATTTTATACACTGTGTGTGTTTTGTGCTCTCATAATTCTTATGATTTATTTTTATACTTTTTGACTTCTATAATGTCACTTAGATGTACGTAAACGTATATGGAAAATTTTTAAATTAAAATGGAAAAATATTACAAAATTTCCATCTAATTTACAGGCTGCACATTATGACACCAAAGAGAGAAATCAAAATTGTTGAGTTGATTGTTTTTTTTTTTCTTCAGTTTTGCTTTCGAAAAGAAATATAAATTATAATTCCTTTTCGTTGCCATATTTTCGCAGTTGCCTGCCACTTGCTACAGTTTATTAAGATTTTTGAAAAAAAAAAAAATTGCGTATATGTGATAGGGCGAGCGATGAAGCTATTTTAGCGGTTATTAATTCGGTTATGCGAATACAGTTTCACAAGTTATTTGCCATCATATTCCGCAGCTTATTCAGCATACTCATACATACCAAAAACAAAAAACAAATTCGTGAGTTGCCAATGAACCGTGCTTACCAAACTACCGGTGATAATAATTTTTTACGGTTTGACCAACACCAGAGCCGCCTACTAAAGACTCCCAGATGCGTTAATAAATTAAAAAAAAACAAAACTACCTTAATGATATTTTGTCTATATATAGACGTTGTAACTTCTGCAAAAATTATTTTAGAGTGGCAAGATATCTAATTTTTTTTCTTTTATATTTTCAGATCTGCAATATCCTCCAATGATCGGTGAGTCCATAAGAAAATTTATAAATATTTGAAAAAATATCTTTTAACTTGAGTTTGCACGAAACGTTTGATATTTTATGTCTACAAATACCGAAAACTTATTAGATTACTTTCTGCCTACAAATATTCGGAAATTAATGGATTACTTTTTCTATACATCATATTTTAAAATCATCTTTATTATTACAAAATTTCGAAAAGTTTTTGCTGAGTACACACTCAGCAAAAACTAATTATTTTTCTAATTCCTTATAAGGAATTCAATAATGCAGTTTTTAAAATAACAAAATAAAATAATATTTTGCTTAAAAAAAAGGAAAAATTGATATCTTGGCAATTTCCTCATGCTGGCTGAAGAAAAAAATCACTTCAAAAAAAAAAGAGGAGGAGGTTAACAATTCGTCTGTATTTTTTTCGCATAATTTCTTTATAACTCGGTACATTTTAGATCCATTATAAAAATTCTTTATTTTTGTATGACGGGGTATAGATTCCCTTTGGTCCCATTAATAAAAGGGGGCTGAGACCTGCCCACTAAATTTTTTTAAACTTGATTTTATGATTTTATATTTATTCAATTGTTACGAAACTTACTCAACACATTGGGCTCTCGTAGCGACACAATATCGAAGTTGAATAGATGGCCTAAGGCCATAAATTATATTTTTTTATTTTTTCCACACAGATCTTTTTTTGACTATATCAATAATTTTGCAAAAACTAACAAAACCGATGAATAAATTGTTCTCAACTGACGAAGTTTCAAACATGTGACAAATATCTTCTAGGTCGTCTTGTTTTGACCACGAGCTTCAAAATAATAAATATCTCTTGAAAAGATTAAATTTGAATATTGATTTTTGTACAGACGTATGACGACATGTCACACTCTACTTTACTATTAGCTTACTTTAAACTTTTTAAAATATTTACATTTTGTTATTTATCCCTCGTTTTATCTTTATTTATTCACAGAGGATACATTTGTATTGAAAGAAATTTACATGCAAACAAATTTAGTAGTCACCATCCATACGTCAGATTAATTAAAACAATTTAATCCTTGCAGACATCCTCACATTCTTTACGGCTGTAGAAACGATTAAGATTTCCGCCGCAACCGCCATAGATGAATTCTATGCATTCGTTTGTTTCCTCTACATAAGTCCACAGTTCAATGTGAGCACGGCATGAGGTACCATCATTACCATTATTGGAATGCTCAAGATGGCAAACATCTGCAAAATAAAGATACGTACATATGCTTATGATTAGATTAGATTTTAGATGCACTTTCATACAAGGCTACGTGAGCTGTAAGAAAAGTAAAAATCTGTATGAAAAAGAGTAGTAAAATTAGTAAAATTTCCAGTTGTTTTCTACTAATACGATGGCGAGAAATACGCACAAAAGATAACCGGAAGCAACAAAACTTTTCGTTTGATTTTTACTTAAAATATTTGTCGAAATTTTTTTTAACAGCTTGCTGCCGTAATATTATATTTTCTGCGATCTCCATTTATTTTAGAAATCCTAAAATAATTCATTTAAATTTTTTAATGCAGCAAAAGTTTTATGGCTGCCCGCTTACTCGAACAGAAGTTATATACACACAGCTTGCAGGACCAAAAAGGACTTTCCCTGCGAATTACAAGATTTGCTCAAATCAAACATCTCCCTAATAACTTTCTTATTACTTCTCAATCTTACGTATAGTTTTTATTTAGAATTATTTAAAGCCAATAAATATGATGTGCGGTGTTTTGAGACTATCTGTTGTGAATTCAAAAGCTATTCATAATCAGGGCAATCATGAATAAAATTCAGCGTGAAATTTATCCCTTTTCCAATTAGAATTTTTTGTTTTCCCTATTTCTTGCTATTAGTTGGAGTTGTTCCCAGGGAAAAATTTCACGCGGAATTTTATTCATGATTGCCCTGAATGTATTGTTTCAACTTACCGTTTCTAAGAGCCAGTGCCCATGATACTAAAGCGAAGATGCAGAACAACCAAACAAAGGTTTTCATTTTTAAAACTTTTAAATTTTATTTAGATTCTTGACAAAGTGCAAACAGTTACTGTTAACCGTATTCAAATAATTTCTCCTTTTATAGCGAATGCAGTAGTAATAGATTGATTCATTATTAAAAGCAGCTGCACATAAAATGCATAATTAAAAAAACTAATCATGAGATTTATAATTAGCTTTTATTGCGCGTAATATATATATGGATTATTTTAAAGTAAAATTACTTTTAATTTATTTATATATTGTAAGAAAATTCCTCTTAATTTGTTTCATGAAACAGACTAGAATCTTTGATGTAATCAAACCCAGCACCCACAATTTGATAAAGGCCGCTATACACTATCATACAAATTTGTGTGATCTAAGAAAAAGTACAACCCTGGTGTGATGATTTGTCTTTTGAAAATTTTCATTAACTCCATCATACCAGGGTTATATTTTTTCGTAGATTGCACGACTTTGTATGATAGTGTATCATGGCCTTAAGTAAGAGTACTGGGTATCCAAGTATATTTAAACAACTGCTTGGCCCAATTTTGATTGGAAGTGGTTAGGAAATTTATGTTCATCAATGTTAGCAGCAGTGCTTAAAAAACTTAAGTCGAAGCAGCAAAAGTTGTAAAAATTTTACTTTTCACAGCTTTGGGGTTTTCCCACTGTCTAAAATCAAGCAAGGCTTTTGCTTCTGCTTGTGAAAATCAACAACAGTCGCAGTCGAAGCAGAAGCAGCAAACGATTTATATAATTGTCTGTATATTACATTAGGTTTTCAACACGTTTCGTTGCTCGCTTTTGAACACCCTTTAATTTTTAACTGACATACTTTTGGCGTGGCGGCCAAAGATTTACATATTCTGTGAAAATGTCAGGCCCGTTACTCCTACGGTTCTCGAGAAAACAGCCTGTGACTGACAGACAGACGGACAGACATCTTTGGTGTGCGCCACCCTAAAAACAAATTTTCAAAACCAAACCTTAACCTTTTCTAACTTTTGCACCTAAAACTGGATTTTTCCATACGTTTTAAATGAAAACTTGTAATTTCCATATCAGCCGGACTTGCGTATAATATTCCTATTGCTCTAAAACCGGATTTTGCCAAATATTTATTATTCGCCCACCCTGCCTTAATGGGGACATAAGCGAAAAATAATAAACCATAAAATAAAAATTATATTAAAATCTGAAAGTATTGTAGAATATGAAACAAAAGCGGCAGGTTATTTCAGCAAGAGAAGTTATTTCGTTCGCATGTAAAATATAAAAAAAAAATCTATGAAATTGATATTTATCAAAGTATGCAAAAAAGCGGTCTTTCAGTATGTACCACGATATCGACAGAAAATGTTCTATTGTTTTGTTTGCAATATACGAGAGTAACGTTTTCTGTCAACATCGTGAAGTGCGAGGCTGAGCGTTTATATTGGTTCGGCTTACTGCGTGAACAAAAAAGTTTGAGTGGTGTATGGGGTTATATCAATCAGTAGCGTGTCTTTTGGAAATTTAGTCACTATGAATTTTTTTTTTTTTTTGTAGAAAGAACTTTACAAAAATGGTTGATTGGTAACTTATTTTCATCATAGCAGACAACTCACTAAGAGCCTATTTCACCAACTTATTGAAATATCAATTCATATTTAAAAGTAATTTTTGCATACAAAAATTTAAGACAATCGACATTTAAATATGAATTGATATTTAAATAGAGTTGGTGAAACTGGCCCTAAGAAGAACTTCCGCTATTGGCGTATAAAGGAATTCGAAACGCAATTATTAATTATTGGAACCCATATAATTGCCTAAAGTGAACGTATTCATAACGATGTTGCATTAGGGGAAATGCAGTTACAGTGCATTCAGATTATTATAGAGAAATGTTGTCTAACTATAACAATATGTCACAAAGGTGATATATTATACTAACTTTCTTTTATTTATCAGCTCATTTTAAAACACCATGTTAATGTCTTAAAAGTAACAACAAAATATCGCATTTGTCTTCACCAAGCATAAGATATTTTTGGCCACATATGATGATGCTTTTATTAAAAAACTTTTTGTTTTATTTTCTTTTTCTCGTCTTAAAGAAAAGAAGAAGTAGAAGAAGCAAAGAAGATACACAATATGTAAAATAAATCTGCACATACGATGACGATTGTCAAAATTCATATTCGCTTAAAAATGATGTAAAGGGAGATTTGTAATGCTTTTCTTTTGACTTACGCGTTTTCATAGGCGAAATGTCTGTTTTTTTGTCAGTCTTTAAATGCTGCTTACAAGTGTTTTAATAAACTGCAGAAAATCATAATTTTCCAGCAGATTTTTTTTTTCTTTTTAATATTTGGTTTATAAGAATTTCTGACTACCAGCCAGCTTGCCGGGATGGCTGGCTGCCTACTGTTGGATTAAGTGATGTTTAATGATTTATAACACAGCCTTCATAAGTTCATAAACTCGTATGTCATAGGAAAAGAGCCGTGCAATGTATTATTGGGGTGACAAAAGTGGAGTTTGTGATGGCAGAACTGGATGCGCCAAGAAGAGGGCTGGAGTGAATGACATGTACAACAAGAGTTTTTACGTTTAATTAGTATTTCGGTTTTAAATAAGTGGAAAACATGTTAATAGCAAAGAACATGATGTATCTAATAGCGGAATTAATTTATATTGAATGATTTTTTCTTTCTAGTATTCATTAAAAAAAATTTAAGAAATATTACAGTACAGGCAGGTATTAAAAATGAGAAAAGAGCTGATTAATTAGGATTTAAATTTTTAATCCATATTTTAATGAACCTTATTACACTAAAAAAGGACCCGAATATCTATCGCCTGTTTCAAGCTCATGCCAATATTTTATTATTTTGTGAATACTTATTTGGCTGCATGCTGCTTCTAAAAGCTAAAAAGTCATTTTATCTATCTCGCAAGATTTAACATAAAACTACTGATCACATCCTCTACCTCAACAGCAAGTGTGAATCAGAGAATTACAATGACTACTCAAAAGAAAAAATATACATAAGTAATATTAATAACTCCGCATAATCATAATTGTAGCGCAAATAATTCGTACGCTCCCATACATATTTTCTGCTTTCAGAAGCCTTTAAAGCATTCCAAGTTTATTTTTTCTACCAAATGAAAATAAAGAATTTCTTAAAAATCTTTTTAAATTCCTATTTTATTATAAAGCACTATTGCACTACAATCATCCCTCATTCCTGCATGTATGTTGTCCTTAATCCTTGAGGCTAAAAGAGGAAACATTATATGAAATAAATAAAAACAAAAGCCAAATTCCCGAAGCTTTGACTTGCCACCACACCGCAGTCAAAGATGGCATATAGATGAACCGGTATTTGCAACAAGAAAACAATTTCTTTCACTCTCACTCTCTGTCTTGTCTTTTATTGCCATAGTTATGAATTGCTTGACAGCATGCAAGCATGAGTAAAACATCAATGTTTTCCTCATTCCCCCTTTGTGTGTGTGTGTGTTTTTTTAAAGTCATGGTAATTCCGTAGCCGGCCATTTGTTGCCAATAAAATGTTAAACTTGCTGTTGATGTCTTAACAATGTTTTTTATGCGTTTTTCTTTGCCTTTGCGATTGTTGTACGCTTTTTCGAATTGCATAAACTTATAAATTGCTGCCATTTGCTGAGGGAGGTGTAAGCGAGGATACGGTTGCTAGTGCTAAGCAAGGGCGTTGCTATAAAACTGTTTTTATGATGCTTATTTTTGCTTCTTCATCTTCTATGCGGTTGTAAGTATGCGTGAAAATTTTCTTTGGTATTTATAGTGTGGTTAAGTCCTTTTATAACCTGTAGAAATAAATTATTAGCTGGGGAAAAAATCGTTAAATGTTGTCCCCATAGTATAGTTTGAGAGCTAAGCTTCATTTTTGTTTTATGTTAAAAATGTTTGAAGGACTAGTAGGGGGTTAGAGTTGAAAGTAAAATAGCTAAATATTTTTTTTAATTGGAAATTTTAAAATAAATTCAGTAAAGTGCGTCTTTGACTCGCACAAGAAGAGTTCCGTACGGACATGACATATGCAATACTAACGAACTGTAGCCTATATAGCTTTAACTGATAAAGACATTTTAAAAAAATTATTATATATTTTTCGGGTGATCTTTTTAGTTTTGGTGCTTTAGTTTCAGCGTTTTTCGTTTGTTTTTCGTTTTTTTGGGTTTTTTCGGCGTTTGGTTTTTTTATTTTATGGCGATTTTTTTCGGTTTTTTGCGATTTATTTTAGTTAATACTATTTTTTAGCTTTGGCGCTTTTTTCGTTTTAGCGATTTTTTTCGTTTTTGCAATTTTTTCGGTTTCGGCGATTTATTTTAGCTTATACGATTTTATTTAACTTTTGGCGCTTTTTTCAGTTAGTGGCGATTTTTTTAGTGTTGGCGATTTTTTAGTTTTGGCGATTTTTCCGGTTTTGCGATTTTTTGTTTTTGGCGATTTTTTGTGATTTATTTTTGCTTATGTGTTTTTTTTAAGCTTTTGCCCTTTTTTAAATTTTTGGCGATTTTTTATTTTTGGCGCCTTTTCCTAGTTTTGGCGCTTTCTTTCATTATTAAGATTTTTGTTTGTTTTTGGGGTTATTTTTTTGTTTTGGAGTTTTGTTTTTTCTTTTTTGGCGATTTATATTAAATTTTTCGAGTTTTCGGCGATTTTTTCGTTTTGGCAATTTTTTTATTTAGGATTTTTAGTTTATCGTTTTTGAACATTTCAAGAGTTTGCCTCTTGCGGTTTCCCAGATACAGCAGGTTGTCAAATTTACATTAACTGATAGAATACAATTTTAAAAAAAGCTTAACCGACACAATTTTGGACCTCGTTTTTTTACGAAAATCGATTATTTACAATCGCAAATAATCGATTTTGGTCAAAAAGCTAAATTCGAAAATTATGTCGCTTAAGCTTTTTTGGCGTTTATGGCACAATCTAATTTTCTGTATATTACACTAGGATTTCATTATTTTTCGTTGCTCGCTTTAGAACACTCTTTCATTTTTAACTTATATGTATATATATTTTTGTGGTAGCGTTCAAAGTTTTACATATTCTGTGAAATTTTCAAATCCGTGGCTCTTACGGTTCTCGAGAAAAGAGCCCGTAATAGACAGACGAACGGACATCGTAGCGACATCGTGGTGTACATAGCCCTGGAATAATTTTTTTTTTAATTTTATTTATACTAAGAAATACGTTATTTCTCCAAAACATCATTAACTCATTAGAGATGAGATAACTTCACTCTTACATCTTACATCATTATAAATTAAGTCAGTTAATTAATTACTTAAACACAAACTTACCAACAATTTTGTGCAATTTTATTGCAAGCTTGAATATTGTTAAGCTAACAAAAAAAAAACCATCTATTGTCTTCTCTATAAACTTTTAAATAAAATCTTTTTATATTTCTTTAATTTATTTTCTTTATCTGCACTCTAATCTTTATCTGTGTTTTGAAAATCTGTAAAATAAATGTTTATACTCTTCATCATCACGGTTGGTTATGATTTACTTTGTATAAATTAAATGGCGCATGAAAAACTCTGAAAGAGGAAAAAAACTTAAAAAATAAAACTAAGACTAAAACGATTTAATTTTTATACTTACACCCCATTATGCAAGACTTGTGAATTTGTTGACTTTTTGGCTCTTAACCCTTAAGTGTCTGCAGAAGATGTCGGTTTGTTAGCTGTTGTTATATTATGTAGAGTAGCTGTTGAATAATCCAAAGAAGTAGTTGTTGTAAACTTTTGTATGTATTAAAAACTAAACTAACACACTTGAAAGTACTTAAGATAAAGAAAAAAAGAGAAGAAAAACTTACCAACATATACATGCATACATATCTATACATATATTCATATACGAGCATACACTGACAAAACTATCATTTCCAACTTGCGAAAAGCAAATTAGATGGAACAAGTCAACAAGCACTCGAGTCATTAGTTTTCTTCTTGTATTATTTTCATTCAGCTCTTAACTTAATGCACACGCACACACATTGATACTAACGCTCATTACACAAACACAAATAAACTTTTGCTATTGAAAGGAAAAAAAGTTCATGCTTACTCCAACATACATACTTGTGCATATTGTGGCAACAATTGATGATTCGCTGAAATAAACTTGTCTTTGAAGAGGGCTACTGCAAACAGATCTTCTAAGTTTAAGTTGGTTTGTTGCTTTTTTCTTTATGTTTTCCAAACGACTAGATTCTAACACCACAAGAATATTCCAAAGAAAAAATAAAAAAAATAACACAACTTTGTCGCCCAATATTTCAGTCAGTTTATCTGAACAGAAAACATTGTCTTCTTAACAAACAAAAATCATTTATCTTTTTCCTCAACTGATATCTACATGTTAAACGTAGAGATAAAAAGCAACTGCCCTACAAAATAAATGTTAAGTATATATCAATAAATTGTTTTAAGATGAACTAAAATTTTGTCGGCAATTTTCCAAAATTATTTGTAATTAAAACAAATTTTTTGTGGCCCAAAAAAATTTGGAAAATTTTTAATCTGACAGAAAGTATTTTCGTAAATTTTAAAAACTTGTACAAAAAAAATTTTTTTTTGATTCTTTGAACTTTAAATTGTAAAAAATAACGCACAAAACTTAATTTTAATACCAATTTTTTTTTGAAAGCTCTTTATTATTTTCCAAAAAAACTGTTGAACTAACAGGACCAGTGTTCAAAAACTGAGATTAAAAAAGCAAAAGTTTCAATTAAAATGCTATTGCTTTGAATGAAGCAACAGTTTTTTGTTCAAAAAGTAAACTCTTGCTTTAGTTTCTGCTTTTAAAGTAAAAAGCAACTGTTGTTACAAAACTTTCTATACAAATGTTTCTGCTTAAGGAGAAATTCAAACTTCTCTTAATAAAATGAAACTATTGTGATCCGGAAGTTGTGCCCATGTGGATTACTTCCATTTTGAATATAGAAAATTTATCAAAATCTTACTTTTTAAGAATGATTTTTTTGTTATTTTTAAGAACTTTGACAAAATGATGCGATATATTTAATCCTCTTGGGAACAACAGAAGGCCCTATTATGAGTTGCATTCGATTTTCGATCTTCGCTAGGTATCGAAGATCGAAAATCGAATGTTAAATACATATTATGAGCAGAATTTAGCTTTCGATAAAGTATTTAAATATGAAATTAAAAAAAAAATCTAAATGTTATACACAAATTGTAAAAAATTCGTTCGATCAGTACTTTCGACTACAGTCGAAAAATCGAAAGCTGCTCTTATATAAAAAAATTATTGAAGTGACTTTACATTATGAAACTTTGCATGAAATTAGTTGGTTGAAACTTTTTCCATTTTTCAATGAATAAGCGAATAAGCAAATCAAATAAAATAAATTCTGTAAATAGGGACTTTGACTCGCACATAAAAGATTCCGTACGGCTCTTGTTTCTTTTTGGTGATTTTTTTCGGGTGTTGATGATTTTTTTTTTAGTACTGACGCTTTTTCTTTTTTTGTAGCGTTTTTGGTTTGTTTCGGCGAATTTTTCGGTTTTTGGCGATTTTTCTTTTTATTTCACAAATCTATGTTTAGTTTTAGCGACTTTTTTGGTTTTGGCGCTTTTTTCGTTTCACCGATTTGTTCGGTCTTTAGCTATTCTTTAAGTACTGACGCTTTTTAGTTTTGGCGAATTTTTTTTGGATTTAGCGATTTTTTTAATTTTTAGCGATTTTTGTTCTGTTTTTTACCATACATATTTTTAGTTTTAGCTATTTTTTGTAGCTTTGGCGACTATTTTCGTTTTGGCGTTTTTTCGGTTTTTGGTGATTTTTAAGTTATTTTGACCTTTTTACTTTGGGTAATTTTTTATTGGTAATATTTTTCTTTAAGTGTTTTTTTTTTCATTCTGGAGTTTTTGGTTTCGCAGTGTTTTTAAATTTTGGAATTTTTTAGTTTTAGAATTTTTGAAAATTACAAGGATTTGCCTCTTACAATATCCAAGATACAACATGTCGTCAAAATAACATTAACTGATAGAATACCCGTTAGTTTTAATTTTTTTAAATTTCAGTGTTACTTCATATATAGTCTGCACAAAAATATTCTAACTTTGAAAATTGCAAGTGTCAGAGTTTTTCTTCATATCGTTTTGGTTATAGCGGCCAAAGTTTTACATATTATATGAAAATTTCAGGTCCATAGCTGTTACGGTTCTCAAAAAAACATCCTGTGTACGGAACCCTAAAAACTTCAGAGATTCATGCTAAGCCATTTTTTTCTATGTCACTCTCTTCTCTAACTCGGCTTATAGCCGAAAGTTAGAAAGATAGGAATGAAGGATTTCTTTTAGTTTCTGAATTGATCTTAACGTTAGACATTTTCACATGCATTAAACAACAAGAATCCATTTTTGACTTTAATAAAAATATATTTGCAGGGTGCTAGAAAACCATTATAACTGTTGAAATAATTTGTGTTACTTTGAAAAAAAATTCACAAACTTTTTTATATTTTACTCCATCATTACCCCAAGATTTTCTTCCTGCAGAGATAAAGATGCTAAAGTTTTCTTGAAATTAGCAAAAAAAAAAAAGAAACTCAAATCAAATAAAATAAAATATATTCACCATATTCCTTAGCTAAGAATGCAAAAAAAGTATAATAACAATAATGATGTTGCGGATGAGAATCGTGTGTATGTAAAACTCTTAACATCAGTACGAGTTACTGAATTGTGTCACCTCCTGTGGTGTTTTTCGGTCCAAGTTGGCAACGTTTATCTATTGTATCGTATGTGCTTAAGTATATCAATGCATCATGTTTTGTTGGTACTCGTATAATAAATAAAAATAAATGTTCTAAGACTGCAGGCATCAACACCTTTTCTATCAATCTAACTCAAAGTGTCAACATGCTGCTGGGTGACATGTAACATTAGATGAAAATCACTGGGAAGCTTTTTCTTTGAAGAAAAATAATTTTAATGGTCTTAAAAATACTTATAAAGAATTATTCTTAAATTGTGGTAAATTTTTGTTGTTAAATTATTTTTATTTTCTTCAACTAACTCTCTTTAAGTTAAGTTTTCTTACCTTGAACACACAGCCTCTGGTATTTACTTTAACCTAGACTTTGTTGTGATTTCTCTGTAGTTTTATTTTTTTATTTTAATTTTTTGTTTTTCTTTTATGTTTATTATTTTCAATGCTTTTTATAATATTTTCCTTGGAGTTGTTTTCTTTTTTGCTTACATACTTTACCCTTTGATTAATTTTGTTATTCATCAAGTTTATTTACTTTTTAACGAGTTGATTTCATTCAATTTGTTTATGTTGGCGAGCAGGTTGTTGCCACTTCAGCTGCTGTTGCTGTTTCTTATGCATTTCTTTTATGAAACATTGAAATCAAATATTGTTATGCTGGAGCTAAGACCGACTTTTTGTTACCATTCACGAGCTTAAACATTCACGAGGTTAAACGAAAATTCTTATCACAGTAAAATTAGGAATATGCAAAAAAAATCAATTGGACTCAGAAATTATTTATTTATTTTATATAGTTACTAATAGTAACAAAGACTTTCAAGTGTTAAATTGTAGGCAACCAGAATCTGTGGTAAGAATCGAAACCACGCCCCAGACTAGGGTACCTACACAGAAAAAAAAAGATTTGTAAATGCAATTACTTAATTTGTGAATACAATTAAAATTTTCTAAAGGGAGTTTTCTATAGACCGATCAAACTTACGAAATGGTCAACTGTCCTTACAAAAAGTGAAGTTTTGTTCTCAAATAGTGATGCCTACTTCACAGAAAAAAAAGATTTGTAAATACAATTAATTTATTTGTGAATACAATTAAAATATTATTTAAAAAGGCACCTACAACGATTTTTGTGAATACAAATACACGTTTGTAACATAAGAAAACAAAATCAACTCAATTATTTTCAATTAAAATTATTGTGTTATTCACAATTGAGTTGTTAACAGAAAACAAAAATTTTTAATGAATTTGTTTTTCAAATTCTAATGTGTGTTTCTTTGTTTTTTTTTCCTTAATTTTGTTTTTAGAATTTGGTTTTTTGTTAAATTTTAAAGTTATTTATTTTTCCACACAACCCTCGAAACTAAATGTGTTTGGGATGAGTCGAACCGGCGACCTCTTGACCAATAGACTAATGTAATTACCACTCAGCTAAAGAGCAAATCGTTATTGGATACGCAAATAATGAATACACGCAAAACATGATTTCTATATTTCTTTCAAATAAACAACAACAATAGCAGATCAGCGCGTTGGGTCAATCAACAAGCAAGATAAACACCAACACAAAGAAATTAAATTAAATGATATTTTAAAATGCGCGCTATTGTTAAATATTGTGATGGTTAAAGTTTGTTGAGCATAATTCTTGTCTATTTTTTTTCTGTGTATTATATAAAAAAATATTTTATTTACTAAAAATTAAGGAAAATTTTGCAAAATTTATGTGGAAATTTCTCGAAAATCAAACCAAATAAAATTTTTAAAATATTAAGAAGCCGAAATAGAGTCTCTTTTGAAAATTAATATGGTATTCTGTTTTAGTATTATCAGCAAATAAGCTGGATTGCCTTCATATTAATATAATAATGTAGGGTATACAAAGTTCGAGAGTTATTGCACTTCATATTAATATGCATGCGTTGGCTTTAAGTATATTAAACTAAAAAGGTATTTATTTGAGATGTTTCCATAAAAAGTTTATGTTAAAAATTTTGCATATAGAAATTACGAATGTCTTAACTGCCAAATGATCTGTTATACTGCGATACAATTTTTCCTTATTTAATCTGTATATTCTGGCAAGTTTATGAAGAGATTGACGCTTGAACAGCGCTAACAATTAATCAATTCGCTCAACTAATGGATGATTTCCGGGTTTTCATACCGCACATCACCACGCTGATGACATCATGGGACCTTATATCTTCAAAAATGAAGCCGGAGGTTGTGAGATATCGCCACCGCAACATAATCAATGTTTTTTTTTATTTTTTTTTTTCGTTTTAAGCACTTGATCAATCCGTCTTCTCTGTCCTATTATAAAGATCTTAAATTTTTCTTTGCACCAATTTTTCTTATCTTCTTAAAGCTTTCTTCCTGGAAAGTACCATACAAAACGTTAAATTTTGAATTTTGGCTTGCATTTAAAAATTTTTCAAAGTAAAGCTATGCAGAAAAATCAAACTCTCAAGACATACACAATATCATAAACATTTTATCTAAATTTTATGGAAACTACCCTATGACGTACACATACTACGTTTTGCCATACAATTTTTTCAATGCAAAATTATGCAATAAAAAAAGACGTTGCTTTTCAACTCTGAAAAGAAAGAAAATATCTTGAACGTATTTAATTCATAATACTATTTTCCAAGTATGTTTATACAACTTAAAGAAATAAGTCTATTTCTGCTGCTGTGTATTTCATTATTATTTAGCAGCACTTTTCTAATTGAAAATAATGTTATAAATACCTTTTTGTGGCTGGCAAATACACAGAACAAATTTTTCTGCAATTAACACCTTTAATTGTAACAAAAAAAATACAAATTTCGGGGCTAATTACGAGTGTCTTATTTCGACTTCGATGCAATGTTCCTAAGACTAGTGCAAAATTGTCGTAGTCGACGTGGAAATACGGCAACCGTAATCAGGCCCATCAATTTAAAGTTTAATTGAGTCAATTATTATTTTGCTTAAAAATTTAATAGATTAAAAATTTAATTAAAAATTTAATTGAGTCAGATAAACTTTTATTTAAATATTAAATTTATTAAAAGTTTAATTATGAAGTTTGTGGAGTGAAATATACTTTTGCTTAAAAATTTAAACGTTTAAAAGTTTAATGAACACAATTAAATTTTAAGTTGATTTTCTCTCAATTAAATTTGTTGATTGAATAAATATTTTTGTCTGTGTAGTATCAATCTTTAATTTTATATAAAAACATTTTAAGGAATATTTTTAATAGTTTCTTAATGAATTTAAACATCGTCAAAGAAAATTTAAGCTGTCTTTTCTAACAAAATATAAAAAATTTTCATTTTAGTCTATTAAATTCAGGGCAATCATGAATAAAATTCCGCGAGAAATTTCTCCCTTTTGCAATTAGAATTTATTTGCCTTCCCTATTCTCGCAAAATTTTATTCATGATTTCCCTCATTATAACTTTCAGACTCTTTAAATATTAAACAAAAATGTTATTTTAATTATTAAAATGCTCTAACTACAAAAGTCAAAAAGTGAAACAAGTTTTTAACTTCTTTTAGAAAATTTTAGATAAATAAAAAAATATATATTAACTGCTGCCGTATTCAAAACAAATTTTGTATGGAAATTTTTTTGTTTAACGTTTTGTAAACCAAAATTACTTTTTTTTCAGAATAACGCCTTAAGCGGCTCACCCACTTGCAATATAATTGTGCAATTTTTCGTATTGCACAATAATATTGCCCATGTGTATGTCATATTCGAAGGTGGCACAATATATTGGCAAATATAAAATACTTTTGATTTTTAAATGTACAATCATGACAATTGTGTAATGTGATGGCATTATTGTTCAATGTTGTTTACTTTTATTTATTTTTTTTTTTTTCAAAGAAAATATTGTGCCAATGTCAGAACGACAATAATATATACAACAACATAGGCAATAATATTGTAAATGGATGGGCCGCTTTAAATCATTGAATTATTTAATAAGGTCTAAAAATTAATAATTTAAGTAAAATATTTTATTCTGTTGGCAAGGCAAATTGCTGAAATGCAAATCACGGCGAAAACAGCAACGGTCCACCACTTTAAATGAAAACTTCTTAGATATGTAAATATAGTCTATTATTTGATGTTTCCTTGTACATTAAAGCTGGAATGATAACTCAATCTGTTTCTTAATGTACGAGTATATTCTTGATAACTTGCTAACAATTTTAAAATTTTCCTGCTCAAATACCTTGGGCTATAATACTGTTTTCCCTTGTCTAGGTTGTTTCTAAAAACAAAATTTAACAACAAAAGATTAGTGTAAATAATTTGGCTTATTTTATTACAAAAGCAGCTTAGGGTCCTGTTACAACATCCTTTGCTCTGTTACAATTTCCTTTTGACACAAGGATTCCTAACCATCAATCTTTATGTTGATATTTTGAACTTGGAAATTCCTTTAGAAATAATTGAACAATTTTATAAATATGGCACAAATACTTAATAATTAAATTTCATTTAACTTGTTTTAGATTTTATATACTTCCCTTCGACAAACAGCAGCAGTAGCAGCACTAAATTTTATACTTATGTACATAAATAAAAATTAGTTACTTTAGTGTTGAAAATGATGATGAGTAAGTAGAAATTTTATGAATGTTTTACCAGACAATCATCGATAAGCATGGCAAGTAGTAAAATTCAAGAATTTAAGGGAATTTGCCAACAGTGGGCTGAGGCTTAACTTTAGTTATTTTTATAGATTCCTGCCATTGCTCAGAGTGCTGTGATTCTTAAATAACCCTGCTCACTGTCTTTATGTCTGCGTCTGCTTTATTGCTTTTTTTTTTTTTTGCTTAAAAGAAAAGACTTGTAAAATTTTTAATTTATTTACTTAGCAAAATTTAATTTATTGCCCTGAGGTTTCTTGTGTCTTTTTTAGGATAATTTTTTTGTTTTTGCTTCAAGATATTTGGCATTTTTTTATTAGATTATTTGATTAATATGCTAAAGATTGTTTGTTATAATAATCTAATAAAAAAACTTAAATTCTTTGAAAATTTTATTAATATTATTGAGCTTATATTAGACAAGTGGGGAGAAATGTCAGTGCAGAAGGTGAATCTTAAATTCTTAAAGGCTGCTGTTGAAACATAAATAAGACTAAATGTGAGTGAACTAGAGACATAATGCAAAAAGGAAAAGAAAAACAGGTGTACCTGTTTGAAAAAACGGGTGTAACAATTAGAGAATGACAAAAGTATCGTTTAAGTACTCTTTCAGTATTGGCCGTCAAACAATTATGAATGCTTATAGCAAAAAAAGAAATCGCTCGGTACAAACAACTACAACTAATATTTATATAGACTGCATGAGCTTCAATCATATAATGAAGTATCAAAATACTCTGACTATTAATCGGCTACACATACGTACGAGTATATGCACGGCTATTGTCGGTGCTCATTTTCATTCTCTGGTAACAATCGCGTAGGCTATTGTATTCAGGCGTTGCCTTTATCTTGTTACCCGAAATAAACTTCTGTACAGACACTATTACCGCAAGATAATCTCTTCGGTGTGACAATTCTGCGGACCCTAGCTACGGTAAAAACTTAAACTAGTTACTTGTATAATCAGCCTTTACCATAGTCCTGAAAGAGCCTCATGGCCTTTTCTAAAACGTAAGTAGAAAATACTCTCAATTTTGAGCAGCATGCAGCAGAATAGAAATACATGAAGCCGTCATGAGTCACTATATAATATTTTTGCCAATACAGAAAGAGGTTTCAAAGCAATCACACCAGTATTTAGGATGCTTATCGAATTCTGTTCATATTCAAAGCCTTTGGCAAATTTAAACTTTCGCTAAAGCCTCTTTACAAAACATACTTTCAAATAAAAAGTAGAAAGTCTCTGTAATTAAATTTTGTGAGTATGAGTTATTTTTACCGCATTCAAATATTTTAATTAAAAAATAATTTTTTTAATATTCAACTTGACAAGACTTTTTCTAATTTCGTAATTACCAGCCAAAAATTAAATACATTTTAATAATGTTAATGTGTCTGCTGTTCACACAAAAGAGAAGAATGTTTTAATAAACACATACATATATTTATTATTTTTTGAGCTTTTTGATAATTATTTTTTACCAAAAAAGAATCCTTTATTGCAGCAATGATTTACAACCTAGAACAAACAGCCAGTCGTCGTTTAGTTAATAATAATTTTGTTGCACAAAATAAAAAGAATCTTATGGCAAATGTTTGTCTGCATTTCGCTGTGCCTGTCTGCCTTGAAATTATTTTGTAAATATTTTTTTTATTTTGCTTTTTAATTCATTTCTATATTTATTTGCTCTGACTACTTTTTTAAATTTTTTATTACGCAATTTATTACAGACGTCGTTGAAAAATGTTATTGTGATTAAAGAAATGTTGCTGATGTTTTACGAGTATAATGCTTCATTTGTCTGCAAAATGCAAAATCGACAAGCATGCAAAAGAAATCATTTGTAAAATTTTTCGAAAAATATTTAATATAAAGTAAACAGAAAAACAAACTGCTTGCTGAATGCCAACAACAAAGAAAACAAAATAGTCCGGCTTTAACCAACCGCATTTTAAACAAAAAAAGTGGAAATTATCAAAGAAAAATGAGTAAACAATCCACTACATTCATTTACTTTATGTTCAGTACGTGGGTAGTTCTAAAATGTGCTGATATTGTAAGCAAAATTTGAAAAACATGTCACTCTTCATATATTGCTCTCTAATATTTAACTTCAGCAATGCGTCTGTCTTCCAGCCGTATCACTGCTCAACTCTTCTTTATTTAATCAGTAATAAACAGTAAACTGTTGCTGCATGGTCTTGACCATCGGCAAAGAGCATGTGGTTCGAAGGACCATAAACTACTTAACAACCACGAGTTCTTGTTTTCAATTCTACAATGAAATGTGAAACAGATACTCTTAAAATCACTCAAAATAATGAAGGAATATATGAGAAGGTAAATAAAAGTATATAAAATCTATTTAAGAAAAGTTATGACACAAAATTAACTTTTTTTAAATATTTGAAAGCCAGAAAAAGAAAACTAAAAAGGTACCAATTGCAGTTTTCACATAAATTTTTCCACTTTCCTAAGAATCCTGAACTTAGGCCATCAACTTATTCATGAAATTAATGGCATGTTAAAAAATATAATGCAAAAATTCTCTACAAGTTCACCAAAATCCATATTATATAGACTCAAGGCAAAAAATTTAAATAAGTTTTATGAAAAAAATTCAAGCTGTAAATTCTGTAGAAACTTTTCCTACTAAACATTAATTATTACCTTCATTTTGCTTTCTGGTGCATTTCTGATATAAACTTGAACTACTCAGGGATTCATTTTTAAGTCCTAAGACTTTTCTCACCACTGTCGTACAATTCCAATTGCAATCAAAAACCGTTGTCGAGTTATGCGTATTTCTAGTGTAACAAGTACTTTCAGATAATTGCACATTCAAGTGGAAATGAATGAAATGAAATGAAATTTTACCATGAACTCTAAAATACAACTAAGTACGTACAAACAATAAAGGCAAATACGACTATTTTAGTTGATTTCTTTAGCACAAAAGGGCATATTTTTAATTTTACACAACAAAAATCTAGAATCGTGTACACGTTTTGTACCGAATGCCACATGAACGTTTGTGTAATTTACAAAGCGAGGGGTAGGCGATTTAACAAATAACTGCTTGCATACCTTTACATAAAAAGAAAATCTAAAAAAAACAAAATTAAAGAGAAAAATTAACTTTTTTTAAAGTATATAAACGGTTAAACAAGCATCACCGTCAGCAACAGCGCCTCATCTCCATCATTGTCATAATCATCATCATCATCATCATCATCATTGTGCTGTTTAGAGTTATTGCATATTTTTGTTTATAAATACTTTCCGGTATTTGCTTTTATTTTTGAGGTGGCCAGATTTTCTTTAAAGAACAAAATAATTTTTTAAAATTATAAAAAAAAATTTCAATAAAATTTAAAAAAAATGCCATAATGTCAGCGGAATTTTTTTATAGAATATTTTATAGTGTCTTTTTTCATATCGAAAAGCTGATTATGTATTACACAGCAGAATTTTCTTATAGAAACATTGTCGGTATCATACACTACATATTAATGTACGGCTTATGCAAAAAAATGCCATGGTCAGCAGTTAAGATCATGATATTTCAACCCTTTTTTAACACCTCAATGCAATAAGCATCAAAAGGCTCAACCTCATCAATGCCACATGTTTCGAGGGCATCAAAGTTGTTGAACCGTAAGTAGCCTTTTGATGTACGTTCTGGAGCAGAAAATGCAGCACTTAGCCAATCAGTCCAACTTAATCTTTATGTGTCCTTAAAAAATCACAACACTTAAGAGAAAAACACGTAACTTTTGGTGTAAGCAAAGAATTGAACTAGAAAGCTTGAATAAGGACAAAATTGTTCCTTGAATTAAAAATTCGTAATCAGCCCAAATTATGAATAACAATTCCCCGAGGATTTTTTAGGGGGCTCAATAGTTCAAATGAACACAATGTGTAAACAAGTTCTTTTATAATAATTTTGTTTTTGTCTTTTGTAATTATAAGGGTATTCATGAGAACCCAAACAGAGACTTGTTTCATAAAGTCCCTTTTCAACTTTTGCGCAAACAGTTAAAGTAATTTGAATGAAATGACAAAGATATTAATTTAATAAAAAAAAAATCCATCAATTTGTAAATTTATATATACATATTTATTTCTATAAAAATAAAAAGATGTGAATATTGTCTAAAAATGTCTGAAGAAAGCCAAAAAACCAAGAAGCTGTTGTTTATAAAATGCACAATTGCACAAGTTAAGTTTACGAGTCAAAATTGTTGAGCAAAGTTAACAAGTTTGTGTAAATAAATTTCCATAAAATTTTTGACATTTTGTTTACGAGAGTGTAAAAATACACAATTTGACAATTTGCGAGACTTTTGAACGTTTTCATGAAGACCCATAATAATTTTTAATTCTACTATTACAAGTTTTACTTTTATAAAATAAATTTTTAAGTTTTAAGAGCAATTTTTCTGGTCACCTCAATCGCTAGCCAACATAAAGCACAACAAAATTGTTGATGTCATTCTCTTCTTTTTTTTTGCAGTCCCTGTTTTTTTCTATCTGTGAAGGTTGCTGTTGCCTCTGTACACACACAGTATCCCTGGCAATTTTTTATTTACACCTTTATTTATTTAACATTTCAATCTTTTGTACACCAATGGATTGGTGGCCGCTTTTGTTGGTGTTATATTCATATTATGCCGGCTGGAATCCTCATTGCCAGAATACGATATATTTGCTTACTTTTTTATTCTCATATTTTGCCATATTTATTGGTTTTTCCTTTTTATATAATTTTTTTTATTTTTATTTTTTATTATGTATTTGTATGTTTTGCAATATCTTTTACTTGACTCGGTTTCAATTTAGCATTTTACAATGTCAATGCCTTTTATGCCTGAAAACACATTCCTTTGCATACTTACAGGCGCTTACAAACAGCTAAATATGTATTTATACATACATACATACATATTACTGAAAGCGCATTTGTTGCTGTTGTTGTCATTATTGTTGTTGCTAGATATACTCGTGTACTTGCATAAATACTACAGGTTTTTTGGTATTCACAGTTACTCACTTATACTCTCGTTTATTTGAGTAGATGTGTGTTTGTGTGTGTATAAAATACTGTTGTTGTATTTTTGCTTTTAAATATTCATTTATCTGTATGCAGGCAACTGCCTGCCTGGTGCCGTTACAGATACAAATGCTGCTGCTGTTGGTGATGATGGAGATGAAGATGATGTTGCTGGCATTGCTTTGTCGGTTTGTGTTGACGATAAAGTTGGTTGGGTAATGTTTCACTGGAATTGTTTGAATTGTTTAACTGCTCTGCTGGTGCTGCAGTGTCGATGACGATGATACCCCCATAGTGGTTGTTGCTGTTGCGGCTGTTACTATTTGCTTGTTATTTATAACTTTGCTTATTCTGTTTTTTTTACTTTGTTTTTGCTACCCCATTTCATTATTATTGCTGTTCCATATAGAAATACCAACGTTGCAATAACAAATACACTGTCGGAGTATTCTATGTTGAATTAAAAAAGGAAAAAACAACAACCATAAACAATAATATGACTTGTGCATGTCCCTCTTATTCCTCTTCTTGCACTTTAATTCTAGGGGGCTCGCATATACTTTTAGCAAGTCAAGCGGCCTAAGGAGTCATTCACTGGGTAAATATGATAAAGACTCAGGAAAAAAAGAGAGATGCAAAAAAGAAATACTGCAAAAAGAATATAAATATTTCACTTGTTTGTCAGCATAAATTGCCGAGTTTGCATAAAAATTGCAAGGATTATAAGGTAAACAAGCTGAAGCTGAAGATGTATGCAGTAGATGGTGCAAGCCGGAAGATTTGCCAACTCGTGCTATACATACATAAATACATATTGAATCAAGGATTTTAATTAATAATGACTATTTGGTGGTTAAGAGGGAAATGTGATATTATTTCGTAGTGGCAATAAAAAAAGGATAAAAGATACTTGGAAAAAGCAGAAGAGTTATTATGTAACAAGTATATGCATATGCATTTGTTTTGATAAGCCGCAAGCTGTAGAAATTCTTTTATATGATTTTAATATTTAAAGATATTTACCAGACTTATTTCTAAATAAAATGTAAGATACAAAATGTTTTTCAGAATGGCCTCAGTAGTGCTTCTCTAAGAGTCTTTGATATATGTTTTAAACAATCTTTATTCTCCCTGGTTCCTATCAGCAAAAACACCACAAAATAGAATTATTGGCGTAATTGAAGAGACGTATTTTCATTGTGTCAATTAAAATTTTTAATTCATTTAATTGTTAAACCGAAGTTTGATTTAATTGGCTCAGTAATCTTTTTAATTAAACTTTTAATCAATTAAATTTTTCATAAACAAAATTTTAATTGACTCAATTAAATTTTTCAATAAAGCTTTAATTAATTCAATTAAATTTTTCATCGATTCTTGTTGTTTGCCTTCAATTAAGGTTGCAAATTGAGAAAAAAATTGCTTTTATTTTGATTCTTTAGAAGAAACGTAGAAGCAACTTTCACTTACTGTCCTGATTCTGGTGAAACATCATTCTGTTTGCAATTTTTCTAATTTTAAACTCAACTGCTACGCTGCTAAAAATCACAGATTAAGTTTCTACTCTCCATATTTTTTCTAAACAAAATTTCATTGATTTTCAACTGACTGTCCTTAGATTTTTGTTTTATTCGAACATTTACTTTCCTTTCATTCTCATATTAATATTCTATTTCAAGCGCAATTTAAAACTGGCAAAAACTTTTAATCCTTGAAAAATTTTAATTAAATAGAAAGTTTTACACTTCTTTCAAACTTTGTTCTCTACTAATCTCACAAAATATTACAAGAATTTCCTGAAAGATTATGAAAGAAAAACAGTTTTTTTTTATAGAACACCCAAAAAAACAACAACATATCCTTGAACTTTTTCTACAACAGCAGCTACAATAAAAATCGTTTACAAATTATCACAAGCATAAGGAATACTGAACACACTTACAACTGCTTACACGAATGCATGTAAATTATAATGGCATCAAATGTTATATTTATAAAGAAAACAACTCAACAAAAGCTTAATCATTTCACACAATTTCATACACAAACCCAAAAAAAAAACATAATTTATTTTAAACAAATTTCAGCAGCAGCCAAAGATTTTTGGAATACTTCATTCACATCATGTGAGGAGTATGTGTGGGTGCCTTGAAATAAATTCAAAAATGCCATCAAGAAAAAAAAGAAATAATAATAAAAACGATAATATACACATACCCACACTTCCACTACATTTGCAATTCCCCAGGTAAAAATCATGCCAAAGTGAATTTAAAACAGGCAACACACACACACACATACACCCAGCTAAATACCACAAGATATCAAGCCAACAAGCAAACAAAATTTATTTAGCTTGAATTTATATTTTCTGCATTTAGGACAAAAATTACGAAAAAAAACAATTCCTTATCACAACAACGAAAAAATAATAGAGCAAAAAATAAAGACTGGAAAAATAGCAGACAAGCACGCGACTTTTATAAACATCCTTGCAATAATTCTTATTTTTTTTTTTTGCTCTCCTTTTGACTTGCCTCCCAGGTTCATACTTAAACCTAATCTAGCATGTATGAAGAGAGCTAAATGATGTGGTTAAAAGTTGGTAGCAAAATATGAAGCATACATATAGGAGCAAATGAAGCCAGGGATAAATAAATGTACTTTCTGTTTAGATGCATACGTACATGTACATAAATACAAATACATACAGAGGTAAATGAAAGTCAAGGTTATCTTTGATAAAATGTATTTGTGAAAAAATAAAGCAGCATATAAAACAAGGATGCTGAGTCTGGTGGCTTTTCCATAGAGAATAACTGTTAGAAAATTTAATGAAAATTAAATTG
The DNA here is from genome assembly GCA_936439885.1 of Nowickia ferox. Lineage (NCBI taxonomy): Eukaryota > Metazoa > Arthropoda > Insecta > Diptera > Tachinidae > Nowickia > Nowickia ferox. The sequence goes on along the minus strand of OW387027.1, from coordinate 6,418,267 downwards.
AAAATCAATTTTTTTTCAAACAAATACATTGGACTGAGCGTCAGAGGTTTGTTTAAGATTTCAAGAGAAAATGCATTTTGATGAAATGTAATATCCTTACGGATTTCGCTTTTAAATTTAAAAAGTATGTAATGAAATTTTTGGTATGAAGAAATATTCTTAAGGTTTTTATAGGACCTTTTTTATAATCCCATAAAAACTCATTAACGTTTTATGATTAATTTCAATCTCCTGTGACTGTGATCGAACGAATTTTCATTTGATATTATGACGAGCATTCGACAAAGAATGTCACTATTATGAATTTTAATCACTGTGATTTTTAAAATTTGCAACAATTTCGCTCAAAAATCGTGCAGAGTAATAGAAATTAAAATACTCTTGCGACTGCGCAGCAAATTGAGGATGTTCCTGCATAAGTGAAACCTTTCAAGGTGTTTAGTCTTTACGATTAAAATAGCTTACAATCTGTGTTTGGGTACCTAAAAATATACAGCCAGCATTCAAAACTTAGATTTTTAATAATTTTTCATATTTAAATACTTCATCGAAAGCTAAATTCTGTTCGATAGAAAATACGTTGAACGAAATTTCGATGCTCATAATATGAATTTTACATTCGATTTTCGATGTTTGATAGGCAGCGGGTGCTCCTGTGGCTGAGTGGTAGCTATGCTGGCCTTTTAGTCCAGAGGTCGTGGGTTCCATTACCGCCATAGACCCTGGGTGTTTTCTGCAGACAAACTAATCGCTTCGTGGGTTGTGTTTGTTAAAAAAAATCGAATAAATTCATAAAATCTCTTAAAAACTTTGACAAACTGTAAAATATTACATTTTCTTAATCTAAATGTTATCGTTTTCCTTCTTCAAGTCTTACATAAAGGGTCTTGCAAAAAAGTAACTTTTTTTGCAAAAGTGCTTCATTAGGAAAATACATTTTTTTAAAAAGCATTTTAATAAAATTATTTTTTAAAAAGTAATTAAAAAAAGTACCTTAAAAATTAACTTTTTTAAAAAAAGTACCATTAAAAAAGGTACCTTTTAAAAAATAGCACTTTGTAAAAAGTGCCTTTCAAAAAACCCTCTTTAAACATTAAACTTTTTTTTCAAAATACTTATAAAAAAGTACTCATTTAAAAAAAAAGACATTTAAGAAAAGTACTTAATAATAAAGTGACTTTTAAAAAGTACCTTTTTAAAAAAAAACTTTAAAAAATGGTAGCTTATAAAAAAGTACCTTTTAAAATCCTTCTTAAACAACGTACCTTTAAAAAAAAAATACTTTGAAAAAGTACTAATCTTAAAAAAATACCTTTAAAAAAAAGTACCTTTAGAAAGAAGTACCTTTAAAAAAAGTACCTTTAAAAAAGTACATTTTAAAAAAATTATCTTTAAAAAAAGTACCTTTAAAAAAGTACATTTTGCGAAAATTACTTAGCAAAAAGTACTGTTTAAAAAATAGTACCGTATAAAAAAGTGCCTTTTATAAAATGCTTTTACAAAAAAGTACCTTTTAAAATAGCACCATTTAAAAAAAGTTTTTTTTTTGTCAAAAAAATTTATTTAAAAAAAGTTCCTTTACAAAAAGTACCTTTCCAATAAATGTATTTTGTCGTAGTAAAAATAGCCAAGGGTTAGGTAATCATGCCCATTATTTATGATGCACTATCTCTCAGTTACATATTTAAGGCTTTAAGAAATCACCTCTCCATCTTGTTACTCGCTTCATCTCATTCTTTAATTGCCTTTTTTCCAAAATGTGTTCCAAATTTGTTTTACCTTCACCATTTTCTAACTTTGCTTGTTTAACACAACAAAAAAAAAAATTAACATGCCACCACATTGCTAAAGTAAAGAATAGAAAAGTAAACCGTTACCAACTTTGCGGCAAGATAAGTGTGAATATAACATATTTGACCTGAAGAAATTAGTTGAAAAACATTGTATTTCTTTCAAGAAGCCTCTGTTAACTTCATGCTAATCACACTATTCTATCTACAGTTTGCTCAGCATCGGCAATGTTTGCTTGCCATTGTGGCAAGAAAAATTCCACTTGAAGACAAATTTTTCTCTGCTAGTACTGCCGTCATGTTAAAAAGGAAATCCTCTGGTTTTTAGTGGCTGCTTAGTTCAGGTTTATTATTATCTTTACCGGGAATGGTTTTTAGCTGTGTACCAGCAGTTTAATCATAATTTTCATACAAATCCTTGTGTAGAGTTATCCATCAACAACATCAAGAAGATGATGATGATCATCATCTTCATCATTATCATCATATTCATTGTGCTTAGGTTAAAAGAAATATGAATAAAGCTGAGGCAAAAAAAAAACGAAATAATGAGCTTTACGATGACGTTACTACTGATGCTGTTGATTTTTTCAGTAAGTATCTTTTATTGTTGCTGGTATCTTAAAGATTATTGTTGAAAAAAGAATCAGCGTATGATTTGTGAATTTACCTTTAGGGGGTCAGTCAATTGTTTGTGTTGATAGTGCAAGCTGGTTTTTTTTTTTTTTTTTTTGCAATATTTTTGCACGAGGCAGCAGTTTGTAGATGAAATGTCGAGATGTTGCAGCAGCAACAAATGCTAAATTGCATTTATTTCTTGCGGCGGCTGCTGCTGCTGCTAAGCTAAGTGTACAATCATCTCGTTAGATAAGGAGGGAAAAAAGTTGCAGAATGAAATGGATTTAAGTGAAAAACAAGCATAAGCAAATCGTTTTCTTAAAAGATTTTACTAAATTATTTAAATTCACTACTAAACTGATTGTGGATAATAAAAAGGAAATTTCCAACAGCCATATTTGGCTGTTATTGTTTTCCATTAGTAATGGCGTACATCCATTTTTATAATTATATCCAAATAAAAATGATTTCGCTTAAAAAGACTCGTTTGTTTCTACATATCAATATTGAACTTCTTATTGGAATGCCCTATATACTACCAATGATGATATTAATTATGAGATATTAATTATGAGATGGTACATCGAATAAGTATAAATAATTAATGTAATGATCGCAAAAATAAATATACAAGAATAGTGAAACATACTTAGGTAGAGTGATATAACTTCGTGCTAACCTGAATAGAAAATGAAAAAATGGAAAAACAGAAAATGAATAGTAATACCTACAAATTTGTTTACCAAAAGTAAATCATTTCTCATATTCCATTTCATTAAAAATGCGCCTTAAATAGCTGATGCTAATAACAATGTCTGCCCAAGTAGATAGACATGGGTGCCGATGAAGTGCGTGTCTGCACAGAAAAATGCGCATTTCCCCCAGCTAAAAAGTGTAAAAGTGTAGTGTAATTTTTCTTCTCTTTTTTTGGAAAATCGCTAATGAAAAAACTAATGAAAAAATTTCATTTAATAAGAATTGAAAATACTGAACTCAAGTGCAATTAACAAAATATTCCTGGTTAAAACTCACTCTACTTCAATTAAATTTAATATCTAACACTTATTTTAAAAATGTTTAAAAAAAAATTTATTATTTTCCAATTAATGGAATTTTTATTATTTTATAAAATAAATTATTGAACATGATTATGATTTTTAAATAATACACGAAATCAATTAATAAATTGATTGACTTAAGCAACTCATAAATTGCAATGTTGAGCAAAATAAACTTAAACCTGATGCTTAATCGATAGTTTTTGATCCCCTTTCATCAAAAGACATACAAGCAAGTTATTGCAAAGATTTAGAAACCGAATGCAACAAAAATTACAACTCATTCCAATTGTTAAAATTATTGAATCAATCAATATTTTAATTAAAAATTATTTAACATTCGATAACAAAGAGTTGCGTGAACAAAAACAAATTTATTGGACATGACGTCGATGTTAACATCTGGAAAAAGGGAGAATATTTATTTTTCCAACTGAAAAAAAATTATTGAAACAATTAAATTGAAATTTCAGTGTTTATTGTTCTAAAAATATGAAAACCTTAAGTTAATGTTTGGCTTCATTTTCTTTAATTGCCACCGTATTACGTTATTCTCAAACAAAAATAAAACAAATAGTTGTTTAATATTCAATTCATAAATATTTTCTTTATTATCAAATACCAGTTGACTGATTTATTTAGCAAACTAATGCGAAATTCAACAGCTGCTTGATTGTTTCTTACAAAACTTAATTTTATTCCTCAGCTTTTAAAATACTCTGCTATTATAATGATGGTAAATTTCCTAGGAAATGAAAAGTATTATTAAAATAAATCACTATGTAATACAATTCTATCGATTTTTTTTCCTATACAAGTACATGTTATTTTATTTTTCTTCTATTTAATTCCCCAGAAATGTTGAATTGTATTCATTTGAATTTTCTTGGAATGCGAATGAAAGCAATTGATGTATAGAAATATAAAAAAATAAAACATAAGGCATATTTATACAAATTATTAATTAATAATGTTGATTTTTTTTTTTAAGTAAATGTATTTTATTTAATTTTTCCTACAATTTATTGTAAAAATTTGTTGTTTGTGGGGTATATTTGGCTTCTTTAATTTACTTTAAATTGTATGCAAAAAATTTATTTGTGTAGAGTCTTCCTTAACAGAACAAAATCGCTGAAAATGTGTACGCGCAAAAGAGGCTAACAAAATTGCCTGTAAGTAGGCAATGATTATTGTGTTTTAGAGTTCAAGTAACAGACATTAGAAAAAATGTATATAAAATTTGCTCCAGTACCTGGATTCTGTAACTTTTTGCAAAGCGAAAATCGTAATATTTGTCGACATATTAATTATTTTGCGGTAACGATAATGTGATTCCATAACATCTTTTTTACGAAAGTCTTCAGCTTTATCTTACTCACCATTTATTTCAATATTATGTGGTATCTCTGTATAAAAAATGTGAAAACAAGCGAAAAGCACAAAGAATAATAAAGAAAAACTCAATGAATTTGAGCTTGTGACTTTATTTTTTTTTCTCCAACCGACAGTTAATATCGTTAAAATAAATTACTGAATAGCAAAGTTGATAAATTTTCGTTATATTTATTATAACGATACGATTATCGTAATAAAAGTTACTGAATCCAGATACAGCTCTCTCAATTTTTATCGATCTTCCACAGAGATTGTGTTATTGATGGGATCTCATGACTCGACTTTAGGGTACTCAGGGCTCCACACTTTTTTCTACTCTATTTTTAATTTGTATAAGGACTTTCTTTGTTAAACTTCCCAGGAGAGGTTGAAGAACCTCATCGGTGGCAGTAGGGTATCCAATTCTATTGATTCACTGGAGCATATGCGCAATGTGAATTGCATTTCCTTGTACGATCGCTACTACAATAGAATTTGTTTTAATGTAATCGGATAATTTTCTTCTGAAACCCGCGTGCTTCATTAAGAGCGCAACCACTTGTAATAATACTTTCAATGTGGAAAATTGCAAATCCAATGTCAACGGACACTACTCCCTCTATCCTCCTCCGTACAACATATTTTCCTAGTTGTAGCACAATGCAATGCGTGAATAGAGGTTATCGCCTGAGTAAAATATCCTGAGTGATTGAAAAATTACTCCTATTTTTCAATCACTTGCTTATACTCCTTTTTATTTCAAATTATTATTAACAAAGCATTTTATTTTAAACGTGCTACCAGACTTTATTAATTCTTCAAATAACATGTGTTGCAAATAAAATTTTAATTAAATATTAATTAAATATTTTTTTAATACTTTATCAAATTAAATATAAATAAACATACATTTCTATCAAGTTTTAACAACTTTCCACACTCCCTGTAGTCTGGTTCTTCTTAATTAACAACTTGCTCTCCTATTGCAATAGAGAGCAAATAAACTTTAATTTGAAAATCTTCACATTTGACAATTTTCAATTATTATTTTAATAATATTACAATTTCGAAATTTGTTCATTAAAATCCTCAGCACTTACATACTTATTAAAAAGAGACAAAAATTGGTATAGCAAAAATAAAATTTATAAATAAATTCGTTGTTGGTGTTGTGTTATTTCAATATGCAATAAATTTACATTTAATTTGTAAAATGTACAAATTTGCATGGAACAATAAAATTTTTTTTGGCAAATATCAATGCAGTCCTACCTGTATCGATATTCATAGATAAATTTGCAACAATAACAACAACACAGACAACAATAATAGAAATGAAAACATATCAAATACTAAGATTAAATACAACAATATTTGCCCCCCATACAAAAACCAATACTTGACATTAACACATACACAGTATACAGAAGCACTAACACACATACATAAGTATGTGTGCTGCAGGGAGAAAATCCTAAAAACGGGAAATAAAATTACCCAGCTATTCTGAATTACTGATTTTGGCTCCCACTACCTGGTTGCTGGGACGAAATAGAAAATTTTTTGTGCCAAAAGAAATTTTTTATCATATTGTGAAACTTATTTCTTTGATATTTTTAATTTAAAAACAGTTATTTAATAAACTTCTTTTAACTTAAAAATTAAGAATACATTTTTTGTTCGGACTCTTTGTTTATATCTCTATAAAAAAAAATTGCCATCGCGCCAGTACTGCAGGGCATTGGGACATCGACATTCGAATTTGTACACTTGATCATATGTAAAATTAGAAAATAAAAATTCCATTTTCATTTACATCTACAGTTGAAATATGTAAACCAAATATTTTGACCGTTGCGAACTCTTGAGCTTGAAAACTTTTTTGAATCTTTGCAAATAAAAATAATAATACATGCCCTGCTGTATGCAATACGACCCAGTTGGCTTGGAGAACATTTAAAAGTTTTTTTTTTCAATATTTGCTTAATTGACAAAACCTCTTGTAGCCTTGTATCGATCGTATTATCGTATTAATTAGAATATTGTAAAATTTGTTGTTGGAAATTTTTAAATAAAAATGAAATACACTGTTGCGCTCTTATTTCATATGATTTGAGAAAGTCGTATTTAATACGACACTGAGAGAGTATCTACCCAGCGGGAAAACTCAGAAGATCTTCTTCCTTCCTTATTAAAGGATTTTTTTTTTTTTTTTGATTCAATTACTATTCTTATCCAACTGCTCAAGAAGGCCTTGAATCTTTCGCATAAAAGATAAGATCAACATTCCACACTCCCTCATGCTTCATAAACGGCCTTGACTCTTTCGCATAAAAGATAAGATATACATTCCACACTTTCTTCTATGAGAAGGGAAAAGAGAAGGAGTAACATGTTTTGTTTTGTTTTTTTTTTACCAAAGCAAAAGCAAAACCTATTCCAGCATCTCTGGCGAAAGAAACAAGACAGACGGCCTACGCCGCAACGATAACGCGTGTAAAAAAGATATGAGTATGGAATGGAGCGAACAGACCTTGTACATCCAAAAGAAGGAGTATAGAGGCCTTCTAGAAGGCATCCTTACTACTTCTTTTTCCCGCTGGGTATATGTACTCTGAGAGAGTATTTGTATGTATCTTGTTCAACATACAAGCCGATACAATATACAAGTACACTGAGTGTTCACAAACAAATATACAAAAAGTATATTTGATACAAAATAGATGATACAAACTCTTTTGAATTAGGCAACTGTTTTCGTATGAGATTTTGGTATTTGGAATGTTTTTCAATTATACATTTTATTTATTTTTTCTTTGATTTTAATACTAGACATTTATATTGATTGTGCTTTGTTACAAAAATTTCCTACAATTTGTGATCTTTCACTATTGTATTCCTACAAATTTTTTGCTCAATATGCAATTATCATATTTTGTATAAAAACACGTACTACTAAATACTTTTTTTGAAATACAAAATAATTGCAACTAAATAAATGTGCATGCAGGTGGAGTTGATTGCAATTGTAGTTAATAGTTTGAAAATTTAATATTGTAAAAACTGTGTAGAGACAAACTTGCAGATATTTTACTGCAATTTTTGTGTGCGTGCAGGCATAGAGAGGTGGCACCATATGAGCTATGACCAACTGTACAACCTGTACAGGACAATTTTATAACTTTAAAAACCGTCCGCAAAATAACACCGGCCTTATTTTGCAAAACAAAAATTTCTGCGTTAAGAAATTTTAAATTTATGAAAGCTTAAGCTGAGTTAATTAATAAGTCTTTTGTTTTGGCAACAATTTATGTCCGGACTAAATTTTTTCTTTTTTTTCGTTTGCTTTCTCCTGATTTAATAATAATTGTTGTTAAAACAAAATCAATACGTTTATGTGTTTGTGTATAAAATGTAATTAAAATAATAATTTTTTACTTTTAGGGTTGTGGTAAACATTTTTAAAGTTACCAAGAGCTTTATAAACTATTTTAAATTTGAACAAAATTAATTACTATTGTTGTAGTTATTTGTCCAAATATTATGTCTAGTGGTATAAAAATTTAATTTATTGTCTAAAATTTCAAATAGCCAACAGACAAAAATACCCAACAATTATTTGCAAATATTAGTTTTGTTTAGTTTTTAATAACTTTTGTTTTATTGTTATGAAATAAATTATTTTGAAAATTTTGCACATTGAAATAATTTAATGTTACGAGGGAGATATATGTGTATTATGTATTTTAAAATGACATTTTAATTTAAAGATATTAAACTTTAAACTAAATTGGCTAGACTGCTAAGCAAATTGTTAGTTTTATAAATGATTTGACAGTAAGAAAAAGTTCGGAAAAAAATTTCAAAAGTTATAGCTGAATATTTTAATGACATTATTCCTTTTGTTTTGCAAAGCAACTAACAATTATGTATTTATTTATGCATTCTTTCAAAAGCAATTAAAACCATTAAATAAAACTGCATATCAATTTAATAAATTTGCCAACATCTTCCTTACGAGCACAAATAGCTATTTCTTTGATGTCAATTTTCTTTTCTACTATAACTCAAGAAATAGTTGACAATTAAAAAAAACACAAACAGACATGCTTTGAGACAAGAAAATTTATACAATTTGCTATAAATGCAAATACCTGCAAGAGGTTTTTGTTCAAAACTTAACAAAAACAAACACATACCACACTCCAAACTGTTTGAGATTAAAAGAATAAATTCATCACTTTTTACTCCTAGAATACGTTAATTTCTATAAGAATTAATTCCTTTAAGTTTATGTAACAATTGCATAAACTCAGTTATGTTGTTAGAATACCAAAGCAAATAGTGTGTGTACTGGAAAAGAAATTTGCAAAATATTTTACTTGACACTTTCAAAAACACTACGAGGATTTTCAAGAACATCAAAAATTTGCCTTAAACTTAACAATGATAATGCTGCAACAACAACAACAACAGCAACGAGAGCCTAGAAATACAATACTCACTTAACAAGTAACAACAGATTGCAACAATATGATTCGATAACTATTTGAAGAATAAATAAATACGCAGACAAACAAACACTTATTGTATCGTGTTACTCGTATTACTTGCTTACGTTTTGCTAAAACTCACTCATACATATTTATGTATACACAGTTTTCCATATGAACTTTCGTTTTATTTCCGTTCTGTTGAATTTTATGACAATTGTCACCATATTGCATGTATTTATAAAATTCACACAGTTTTACATAACTTTAGTTATAAATACTAACACGTATGTGCATATTTTTTGTAAAATCCAAAAGGGCTGAAACCAGTAAAAAATATTTAGAATCAAGAATCAAAATTGCTGAATCAAGAATCCAAATAAAAGATAAGATTCAGTAGAATAATAGTAATTGACACCTACCACGAGTGGAGTGGTATTTTCAATAAGGAATCATCTAGATTCTGCTTGAAGCGAGCAGCCACATAAATCAGTATAATAATTAATAATTACACAGTGCAACAGTGAAAAATCCACACGGTCTTGACAGTATAGGTTTGATAGTACTACCAAAGGGCAGTAAAATCCTGTACTCAGTTGGCGATTTTTCTGACCTCCAAAGATTTTAAAAATCAGTGCACCCCCAAAAAATGGTGTCACCAATTTTTGGCCAAGAGCTAGATCAGACTTGATGAGAGCTCTAAACTATATATGGGAGTAATGTATAGCTAAGAGGCCACCAAGCAAATCTTATTAACATTTAACGCCAAAAAAATAATTTTATTGTGCAGTTGCACTTTCTTTAGAATAACTAATTTTTCCTCTCTCCGCATAAATCCGTCTTTTGTGAAAAGATTTTCAAAAGTCTGTTTTTGTTTGAAAGCGTTTTCCTGCAGTTTGCATTCATAATTTTTTTCGAAAAGCAGAGGGGAAATTTGCTCCCATGATGCATTACTCTGTCAGTTGGAGAGCAATTTACAAAATTCCAGCTAAACCCCTCAATAATCAATTTCAATGTATTTTTATTAAAAAAATATTTTACTTAATAAGTAAAATAATAATTTGGGATTACTAGTGCGTTAACAAATTTTAAACTTAAATTATAACAATTCCCACAAAAAACACTAATTCTTTTTTTTTGTTTGAAAAGGTTTGGCTGTATTTTGGTGCCATAATTTTTTTTTCAAAACTCTAAGGGTGAAACTTGTTCCCCTTATGCATAACTCTGTCTTTTGTAAAAAGATTTTAAAAATTCTGTTATTGTTTGAAAAAATTTGTCTGCAGTTTTGATTTATAATTTTTTTTTTCGAAAAGTGGAGGGGGAAATTTGCTCCCCTTATGCATTACTCTGTCAGTTTTAAAGCGATTTGCAAAATTCTTTTTTTTTTTTTTGTTTGAAAGGGTTTGTTGGCCCGCAGTTTAGTCTCATAATTTTTTTCGGAAATCGGAGGGGATATTGTTCTTCCCCATGCAAACATGACTCTGTCATTTCTCAACTGATTTTCAAAATTCAATATTTTTTTATTTTTTCTTAAATCGATAGGAGAAATTTTCTCCCTAGCACCACACATACAGCTTTTTCATTTATAAACAGATTTTCAAAAAAAAAAATAATTTTTTGGAAATTTTTACAATTTAAGTGTAAAATTTTTTAACACACTAATTAATAATCCCAAATTATTATTTTACTTATAAAAATACATTGTAATTGATTATTGAGAATTTTAGTTGGATCCTATGCGCATTTCACTGTTGCAGATCATCAGGGAACCTATACCCAAAAATTTTCCTAGAACAACTAGAGTTATTATGTTAAACTTTCATTTAAGCAAATGAGAAGCTCAACAAATAGCAAAGTTGAAACAACAACTCAATAATCAACATGTGTTTTTTCACCATTGCTACATTGCCTAACTTTTTTCAGATCGAATTGTAGTTGTAAGAAGTATGTAAAATAATATAAATGTAGATAACAACAACAGCTATTTGTGTTTGAAAAGGTTTGCTGGCAGTTTTATAGCATAATTTTTTTCAATTGGTAAATTGGCAAAAAAAAAATTCCAAAATTAAAAATAAAAAACGAAAGGTCAACTTTAACCTTAAATTTCTCAACAACCACTGTACTGATTCTAATGAAACTAAAACTAGATAAAAGCTTAAGATGCCAAATAACCTGTACAGATCAAAAAAAATCTTCAATAGTTTAAAAGTTACACAGTTTTGGCCAATGAAAAACGATTCTGAACTACTGTGTGCCGAAAATTTTTCCAAAATCTGTAGCTTAGCGGGAAGTTTCAGAGATGGCCAGCAAGGTGAACCGTTTTACATTTTTTAATTAAAAATAAATCGTACATTTAATATTTAATATAAATATTTGATCTAGAAGTAAAAATATTACTTAAAAATTTAGTCATTTATAACTGACTAAATTTTTTTTAATGAATTGACTTATGTCACTTTCAACTATAAATGGCTCATGTGGAAACAAAAAGAACTCCGTTTAACTGGTCTCAGTCTTGCACCAGACATTAATATTTTCAACCAACTTTAGTAAATGTTTTGTTGCCTGTTTGTGTCTAAAATTATACCCTGCAGTTCTGGTGTTTAACTATAACTTAAGAAACTTAACTTGTTTCTCTTGCTAAAAGCTGTTCTGTATATAGAAATTTTCAAAATTATCTGCTCATTTAACTAAAACAAAAATTCTGTATATAATTTCTTGAATATATTCATTCCATTTAACCTGCTCAATATATATATATATTTACATGCGTACAGACAACCTTTTGGCAAATGTTTTGTAATAAAATCTTCCATATTGTTGACTCCTGTTGTCGATGGCAGCAAAAATTTGCATTTAATATCCTTGTGCGTATAATTTACACAAAATGCAATAAACGCAAAATGCATTTAGCATTTTATATAAGTGTGTGTGTGTGTGTGTGTGTGTGCACTTGAGAGCTAGTTTCCGCATGTCTGTCTGTCCTTTTGACTGTCTATCTTTCTTAGCAGCAAGTGTGCGTATAACTTTATTTTAATTTTCCATTTGTCTGCACTGTATTTTCTGTCTGTCTAATTTTCATTCCCAGTTCATAGTTGTTGTTTTTTTTTTAGTCTTTTACCTTTCAGCTATTGACAATAAGTTGTTCACAATAATATAAAATTTATTGAAGTACAAGTTTGAAAATGTTATTATACCATCATTTATACTGTGTAGACTTTATTAAGGCAGAGAACTCGTTTAGTTTACAATCCATTTATTTATTTCTGTCTTGTCTCATTTATTGCGCATTTTACAATTGCAGTATATTTAACTTTTATATTTGACTTTTTCGTAAAGTAATTTAAAACTGAAATTGTTTTACAGCCATCATCAGACTCTGCCATGAAAATGAATGTGTACGAGTAAATACTTGTTTTGTAAAGAGTTATTTAAACTGCAAATTTTTTTTCAAGTAGGCTCTTTAAAACTTCTGATATTAAATAAGTTTTGTGTTTGTAAAGTAATGGAAATAAATTAGTTTTCAATACTTAATATTGATTTTATTTGAAAATGCCACTTCATTTGCGTTTTTGCAGGCAAATTAAATAAAAATCTTTTTTATGTTTTATTTGTAAAGGGTTTCAATGCTTCAATGATTTGCAAACAATTTAATTTTTGTGCAGTAATTATTTAAATTTTGTTAATAATTAAATTTGATTACCAATACTTCATTTATAACCCAAAGAATATTATTCGCAGTAACAATTCTCAAAGACTAGTATTATTTCCTATTTCAGTAATGCTCAAAGTATGAATAAAAATTTTCCTTATTTTATAATGAAAAATTATTTAATTTGCTTTTTGCGTGGCTATGTTGAATCGTTAAATGTGTTGCATTTTATTTAAGTAATATCATCAGTATCATTTTTACTACATTTATATGGCAAAAAGAAACAAGTTAAAACCAACTGCTTGCTGTACAGAAATAAATATACAAAAATAATAAAAAATAATGCCGCAATAACAAAATAAAAATCCACAAAACTGTCTACACAATTCCCAGCGATACTTTTTCTTCAATTGATTTTAACATATTGGAAAATTAAATATAAACGAAAATTGAATTTCCCCAAAGAATCGCGTTAGTTTCAGTTGGAAAATTGTATCAGACAAAAACACACACACGCACACACATGTAGATAAAAACAAAAACACAACAACATTTACAGATCTACTTTCGTACCAAGAAAGCCAAGAACTTGCAAACAAATAGAATTATAAGGAAAACAAACAATAAAAATATCAACACATCGGAATAATAATAAAAATGTATTTCTGTTTATAAAACACACATACATATATACGAGGGCGGGTCAATCAGTGCCTAAAATTTGTAGTTTCCTGCTTCTTAACTAAAAGGGCAATACTGCTCCTGTCAATAAGCTTTGTTTAAGCTTAATATGGTAGAGTTTTTGCACCGTTTCATAACCGCGAACGAAACTTGGATCCATCACATTATACTAGAAATCAAATAGCAGTTCAAAAAGTGAGTTTCTCCAGGTAAATCGGCACCCCAGAAGAATGAGATGGGTTTGTCAGCCAATAAGTCATGGCGACCGTTTTTTGTAAGACAGTCAATGCAAATATTATGCCAACTTAATGGGTAGATTTAAATAAGACTTGACAAAAGAACGGCTGCATGTTGCCAAGGAAAAAATTATTTTCCAACAGGACAATGCAGGCGTACAGCTTCCATAGCAAAACCCCATGAATTGGACGACGTTATGCTCCCTCATACGGCTCCCCGATTATTTCTTGTTCCCAAACCTGAAAAAAATAGCTCGGCCAGATTTGATGCCAACGATTACATCATTTCATTTAAAAAGTCACACAGAAAAATTTTAACCCAATGTTAAATTTAAATTTTTACAAAATTGTTATTAGAATTTAAATTTTTTTTTTTGTAGGCCCGCATTCATACAAAATATTTACTGATTCAATGAATTTGGTTACTGAAAATTAAAAATGTTTTTTTGTGCGCTAACTTATTGACCCGCCCTCGTATTTGCAGATCTATGTATATAGAAAAATTATGGGGTATAAAACTGCCAGTAGAATTAATGTAATTTGAGTAATCGGATAACTTATATCGTGCCATAATCGCCAAAAAAAAAAGCATAACCGGCATAATTTTCAAACCTATTTTTTGGGACAATAATTGAATATTTGTGATCGTAAATAATAGATTGTCGTCTAAAATACGTGTTCCGAACAAAATGTCTTGGTTAAGCTTGTTTTGGCGGTTATGGCTTGATATTTTAATAATTTTGATGATTGGAATTTTTAAAATTCGGATGCCACATAAAAAAATATTTCACGAATTTTTGTTGAATATTGAAGAATCCGGGAAGAAACAAGAAATATTTTATTTTTATTTAAGAATAAATTCAGGAAAGTGCGACCTTGCAGGGTTCCGTACGGAAACTACATATATACAATATAATACTAAACTAAATTTAAATTTAGTTTACCACATGTAGACATTTACAAAATAGTTAAATACACGGTAAATTTTTTTTTCGTTTTTGGCGTTTTTTTTTAGTTTTGGCGATTAATTTTAGTTGTAAAGATTTTAAAGTTTGGCGCTTTTTTCGTATTATGGATTTTTTTTTCTTGGTTTTTACCGATTTTTTTAAAGATATTATTTCTAGAGTTTTTTAAATTTTTGCTTTTTTTAGTTTTGTTCATTTTTTTAATTTAAGCGTTTTAGTTTTGGCGCTTTTTATTCACTAAGGGGATTTTTCGGTTCTTGGCGTTTTTTTTTTGTTGTTTTGTTTTTTAGTTTTGGCCTTTTCGTTTTTTGCGATTTTTTTAGTTTTGGCGATTAATTTTATTTGTAACGATTTTTTAGTTTGGCGCTCTTTTCATTTTGTGGATTTTTTTCAGTTTTTAGCGATTTTTTTGGTTTTGAAGTTTTTTATTTGTAGCGTTTTTTCGATTTTGGCGTTTTTTTTAGTTGTGTAGATATTTTTTTTTTAATTTAAGCGTTTCTTTTAGTTTGGCGCTTTTTTTTTGTTTTTCCGGTTTTTCTGTGTTTGGCTGTTTTTTCGTTTTGGTGATTTATTTATTTCGGGATTTTTTAGTTTTTAATGTTTTTGAAAATATCAAGAGTTTGCCTCTGACGGCTTCCAAGATACAGAAAGTTGTCGTCAAAATAACATTAACTGAGAGAATACCCTTTAATATTGATTTTTTAAATTGGAGTTTTAATTTGAAAATTTCACTACGTATACATAATTGTATGTATATTACATTAAAATTTGAACATTTTTCTTAGATCGATTGAGAACAGCCTTTTATTTTTGACTGTCATATATTTTATGCGGCCAAAGTTTTATATATTCTGTGAAAATTTCAGTTCAGTAGATCTTACGGTTCTCGAGGAAACAGCCTGTGACGAACAGATGGACGGACGTACATCGTAGTGAAAACAGAAGGCTTCCTTTTCACCTTTGGTGTACGGAATCCGAAAAAAAAGCACAGAATATTTGACTACATAAATTAACTAGGAATAATTTTTAAATCTGGCTCAAGTTCAGTGTTCTCAGTTATTATTATAGAATGAAGTATTTTTATTAATTAATGTGATTTTCTAAAGAAAAAAAAGTAAATTTACACCAGACTTCTCATGGCGAAAATGCTGCATTTTTCTGTGCCACGACGCACTTTAATTAAAATGATTACAGGTAAAACATTATTTTATCTCATTAAAAAACTATATTTTGTATTTAGTTACACTAACAGCTAGAACTTCGCTGCCCAAAAGTTTGAATACAAATTCCACTCCATGCTTAAAGTCATGGCCACTAAAGAGCGCAAAAATTAACTGCAACTGTCAGAAGGAAAAAACTAAATGTGTACAAATTTATTAACATCATACGCTTAAAAGCTAGCATTCCTTACAGTTGCACTAGTTAGAGCGGTGCAGCTTTTTTCTATTGCATATATAAATCTTGTACGATATTATTTTCACTATATTTTATGTTTTGAACAGCCATACATTTAAAAATAACCATGTGAATGAATGAATGCATGTATGTGCATTTAAATGTGTGTGTGTGTTTGTGTGTGTGTGCAGATATTTTATTGTTAACTAAATAACTTTATCATTTTTATTTCTTTGAACACAGACAACAAATTTGCTTTTCGCATCAGTGTACTCGTATTGCATTGTAAGCCTCTTGAATACAAAAGAAAAATCTCTGGTCTAAAGTTGAGTTTTGGTATTGTTATTGTAGCTGTTTTACTTCCTGCTGCTCGCCATGTTTTGTAGTGGTTGCAGTGGCTGTTGCTGCTGCTGCTGCTACTGTTGATATAGATGTTGCTTTGGCTTGTAGCCTGTTTTTTTCTTTTTGCTCTACGTGTTGTTAATATCCCTGGGGTGTCTGTCCGTTTATTAATTTAACAAATTTAGTGGTTTTAACACTTTTAATATGTTGGGTTTTCTGGTGCTGTCGGAATTTGTTTATAGTAGTTTATGAGTGTATTTATTTTATTTTTTTGCAGCGCAAGGAAAACCAGAAGTGATACATCAAGTAATAAATAAGTTTTTGCTGTTGTTATTCAAACACTAAAATAATTATGTTATATAAACTTAATTGCTATTAATAATACAAAATGATTTATAAAACTGTTTTATGAACTTAGTGAAGATAAAAAAACGAGAGTTGTTTTTTATGAATATTGAATGAATTTGGTTTAACTCATTTAACATGAATGATAAATTTTTAAAAATTTAACTTTTTTTCATTTATTTTTTTGTAAGTTAAAAATATTCCTTCGTATATTATAAGCCTACTAATAGAAAAAAATTGTGTTTATGCATTATTTAAATGAAAAAAATTAAACAAAAATTAAAAAATTAGTCCGTACACAAGTTTCAGCATAAATGAAACTCTATTGCTGAATACACATTATGACATATTGTGACATTGGAATACTCGTATGTAGTGTGTTCTAGTGGCAACGTTTGTCTTTTCCGATATTTTTCGCAGTGTGGTACAGTACAACAACAAAAGAAATGCCAAATGAGTACTCAGCATATGAAGCAAATAATCGTGCGATTCTTAACACTGGTGGTTGGGGGCGTATGATCATTTGTTATTTTTCACGAGGAGCATTGCGTATGAGTAATATTGCTGAGCTTACACTTGCATATTAGTGACTTATGTTAAATAGCTGGTGTTAACAAACCATACCTGCACAAATGGATAGAAAAAAACCGGCATTTCCCCCAGCTAAAGTGTAGTTTAATTTATCTTGACATTTTTACAAAATCACATTAATTAATAAAAAAACAAATATTTCATTCTATATGAATTCAAATACTGAACTTGAGCCCGATTAAGAAAGTATTTTTCATTATTTTTTTTTATTTTTTTTTTGCATAATCATGGTTTTGGTTTACGCAACTCTTCTCTTTTTGCATTTTTGAATATTCTTAATACACAATAAAAAACTAATTTCCATATCAAACTTCTGCATTTAAGGCCATGATGACTCACTATGCTACACATTCGCACGATTTACTAATAAATACAACCCTGATCTGATGAATTGTTGTAGTTTTTAGTAAATCGTGCAATTGTGTAGGCCAGTGTATCACGGCATTTATTAGCAATAAATAAACAATAATTTTATAAAAATATTTCTTCAAATTCAAAATAAATGGTTTCAAACAAATATATTTTTTCATGGACAATTACAATACCGAATTACAGAATAAATTTTAAAATTGTCTTCATGATGAACTAGGAAATACATGAAATTTAACTTGGGCATCATCACATTTTCTCTTTAAGGTGCTGTTTGAATAAAATAAACTAAATCTATTCAGTATACATTAGCGGGTTTAAATCGCAAAAATTTTGCGTTTTCGTTTGTCGCTTGGCGTTTTGAAATCCAAAACGAAAAATTAAAAGTATTCAAGAAAAGTAAAGTGAGGTCCTTTGTTAAAAAATCATATTATTTTGTAAATTTTTTTCCCCTATTTTCGAGCGAAATGTACCCTCATCTCCAAAACTTTCTTTGCACGTCACACCCTGTATTAACATATATTTGTTAACAATTTAACAATAATAAATTTCTTCTCCTTTTTATTACATTTTCATCAACGTAATATCAGTGAAGTTTTTTTATTATTAATTTTCTTTTTAATACTGATATAAAGTATACATTTATGTTACTGGCAAATGAAGTTGTTTTCCCCTTCAACAAGTCCTTTGTTATAAATAGAGGTTTTAAAATGAAAACACTGTAATAAAATATAAGAGAAAGCATCAAAAGTTTTCTATACATTTTATATAAGTATTATATTTTTACTATTTTAGTTGTTGTGGTTGTAATTGCGGTTTAATTAAGAAAATTGATAATTAGTTTTGACAGTAAATGAAAGATGCTGCTATAAGTTGTGGTTGCCTTTTAGAATAGTTGAAAGAAGTTGCTCATGCACACATCTAGTGAAATAAATATCCACACACACACACACACACACATTTTAAAGGGAAACTACTTTACCAACATACGTATCAAATGGATGCCCAACAGTTTTAGAGATGACGATAACGACACTCTCTTGAATATAAAGTTCGAAGGATATGGCCAGAACTGTAGAGTTTTTTGGCAAATAAATATCACGCAGTAAACTAGTTTTGTAAATGGCTGATAAGTTTTGAGTTTACAGTTTGTTTTCAAGTTCGGAAAAGTTGAAAAACAAAGTAACCGCATATGTTCTCATGCTTACTTTGGTGTCGAATTTGAAAAATACTCACAATACCTACTGTATGGTAAGGATCCAACAAAGTAATCTATTTATGTATATTTTCCGTTAAAAAGAGTTTTTGAAAGGAACATATAAGTTACATGCACTTGCGTAAGTGAACGTACATTCCAACTTGCTGATGTCAGAAAATTCATTTGAATGTATTTCAATAAAATATGAATATTATTAATTTTGGTCCACAGTTAAATTTTTTTAAATATATCCTTACTTCAAAATATATATTCTCTTTTTAGTGAAGAAAATCAGTTTTTGCAGAAAATATGTAGAAAACTTAATTTTTGTAGCAAATTTAGTTTATGCAGAAAAAATACTTATAAAAAATTTAATTAATGTAGAAAATTTTATTTCTGTAGAATATTTAATTTTTTTAGAAAAGGCAGTTTTTGTAGTAAATGTCCTTTTTGTAGAAAATGTACGTTTAGTAGAAAAATAGCTCTTGCAGAAGATATAATTTTTGTGAAAAAGGTAATTCTTGTAGAAAAGGTACTTTTTGTAGATAAGGTACTTTTTGTAGATAAGGTACTTTCTGTAGAAAAGGTACTTTTTGTAGAAAAGGTATATTTTGTAGAAAAGGTACTTTTTGTAGAAAAGGTATATTTTGTAGAAAAGGTACTTTTTGTAGAAAAGGTACTTTTTGTAGAAATTGTACTTTTTATAGAAACGGGACTTTTTTTTATAAAATTATTAATTTGTTGAAAATTTTTAGAAGATTTAGTTTTCTTTTTTGTTTGTAAAGTCACTGTGGATATTTACACGATAATGTACGAGTATTCCATACATAATAATATCACACTTTATTTATATGAATTTCCCTTTCATCTTAAACATATTTAAGCTGAACAAATTCTCAATTTGTGAAAAAATAGATGAAATTTTTACTTGATATTTCAGAACTAATCAATGTCTTCAACATTTCCGCAACCGCCCTCGTAGTGTAGAGTAAAAAAACACAACTTGCTCATAACATACTCATATCATAATACACCTACAAAATTGTGTAGAAATTTCGTTGGTTTTTTTTTCTTCTACTTTTTGTAAACAGTTCTCGTGTAAACATCCGTTGCAGACAATGTTTATTGGAAACTTACTCGTAGATACACATACATACACGTAAACAGTTGTTATGGTATGCTTTAGTGCGTAAGTTTGTGTGCGACCATGAGAGAAAAAATTGTATACTCGTATATCTGTTTAAAGTATTCATTTTAAATATAAATATATTTTATTATAAATTTTGTTTTCGCGTTTGTTTACAACTGTCTTTTTTTTCTTTTTTGCATTTGTGTTTGTAAGTTTTTCCGGTACTTTAGTATCCACTTGAGTGTGTGTTTGTATGTGTAAGCTCAAGTAGTTGTGGGAAGAAACCGGATATTGCGGGTCAGAATGGTGACTAGAGGGTGTGTGTTATTAAAATGTTAATGTATATTTAGTTGTATATATGTACAATTAGTTTGAAGTACGAACTTTTGCCTTGTACTGATATTTTATTTTGATTTAATATATGAAGTGGAGTATATATGACTAAGATTGTTTCCAAGTAAATGATATTAAACAGTATAGGTTATGACCCTTCAGATGTAAGCAAATACCAACAAACTTGTGCGCACTTACTTAAATTTTGAAAACGGCAACTAGAGCTTTTTATTTTATATATTAAAATTAATGAAGAAAAATTACACCAATATAAGGCTAGCTAAGGCTATTACTTTGAAAAGGAAAAGACATGCTTCTCTTAGCTTGTCTATAAATACTGACTGCTTTTAAGTAAAATATTAACAGCCGTATTTAAAAAAAAAAATACTTTATATTTCAATATTTGTATGGAAAATTTTTTTAAACACTTCAAACCCAAACTACTTTTAGTTTAGAATACGACATTCAAGAGATTTATTATTCGACATATTGTCATAATTATATTATAAGTGAAATTTATTTGCTGGTGGTTAAGCGATGTCTATATGCATTTCATTGTTGCTTTAACAAATCGTCAGTAGACTTCAACCACACTGTTCAAAATGTGTGGTTGAATTCTACTGACGATTTGTTAAAGCAACAATGAAATGCATATAGACATCGCTTAACCACCAGCAAATAAATTTCACTTAGAATACGACAGTAATAGTTTTTTTTTTAATTACATTTGCATTATGTACATTCAGAAATATTTTATATAATTTTAAAATTTTTAAAATTGCTCTTCACTTTGTTTTCTTTTATGTGTGTGTGTGTGTTTCATGTTAAATTTTTTATTCTACGTATTGGTATGCTGGCATCTATTTCTATTTTGCTTTACTTATTTTTTTTTGTTGTCGCTTTTATAACTTAGTTTTTATGGTTTTGGTTTTTGTCAATAGTCATGGTTTGTGGGGGAGTATGTAATAAGGAGGAGTTGCATGAAAGATTTTTTTACTTAAGTTGAGTTGTGCTGTTTTGTTGAATGGTTGGTTGGTTGGTTGGGTGGTTGGTTGGTTTGTTTTTCTTTTAAAACATTACTATACAAACATTTGCCGCAATTTATTTTCATTAAAAATTCCCTTTAGTGCGTGATGTCAGCTTTTAATGTAATTAAAAAGTTTACTTGTTGTTTTTCTTAAACACATTTGTATATCTCTTTTATATAATTTTTGTTCACACTTTTAACATTTTACATACATTTATATATAAATGGTTGAGAGAAAATTAAAAAAAGAAGAAAAGAAATTGCAATAGAGAATTAAATATTTTTTAATTTATATATCTTTCATATAAAAAAAATAAATATATATTTTTAGGGACAACTTGGGACATAAAAGTTTTCTGAATTGAAGAATATTATATATTTAACAATTATTATTTCTCATTTGGCAAGATTTTTATGCGACTAAAAAAGCATGGATTGCTGAAATAATGGCATAAAGGAAAAGAGAAAATATGATTCCAGGGGAATAATTAGTAAAAATTTTTTATGAAAAACTCAACTTATTTTATAATAAAAAAATAAATAAAAAATTAGATATTTTTAAATTTTTTGGAAATTATTCCTTTATTGACATGATATTAAATGTAATAATAATATCTTTAATATTAAATTCAACAAAGTGTGTGTGAAATATCATTGATATTTTTTATTCGTTTGAAAGGTATCCCTGGGTTTACGCGAACAGGTGGAATCGAACAATCTGCGTGTAAATCAAGTTCAGTATTTTCGAAATTTTATTTTAGGACCTAAGAACCGCATTGAATCAAGAACACAAAATTATTAACTCTTTTTCTTATTTTGTTTGTATTAAAAATAAAAAAAGAGGTTTTGTAAAGTTTGTACATTTGCCCAACTGTATGTATGTTGTTGCTTAATTCTATATAAATATTTGTTAAGAAACATATTAAAGCTTATTGTTATATTTTTCGCAAATATTCACTTCCAGCTAACAGCATGATTAAAAAAATACAAAAATGAAAAAACTATTATGGCGTTTTAGTTGAACCAAAACGTCCATTGGATTTTGTATAACGAAGTAAAAATAATTCACACTAAGTTGAAAAAATTTCTCCACGAACGTTAAGAACTTTACACATTTTTGTTGTTAATATTTATTCATATTTTTAAATTTTTCTACACATTTTTTTAATAAAATATTTGTCATGTTGAAATTTGCTTAACATTTTTTTTAAATTCCTTTTTCGTAAACACTTTTTAAAGTTTCTGGCTGACTTTAAATGGAGAAAAAACAGCTCATCCCTATTATTGATTTTACCTGGTGAATGTGACTTGATTTGAAGGCAAATTCATATGAATTTGAATGGTTCGAATTTTGTTTTCGATTTTTTTAATGGTTCTTACAGTTGACTTATATAAATCAAAAGATTTTGCTAAAGTTGTATGCTTCTCTCCATTTGTTAGGCTATTTAAAATCTTAATTTTGTCGTATAATGATAATATAATAATTATAATTATTTATTCGCTGGTGCCATTTTTATAACAAAATTGAAAATATTTTAAGTTGTATTAAATTAATTAAAATACGGTTGCTAGTACCGCTTAAATCGAGGGTTAACTGTATTCAAATGAATCATTAGAAATGCATTACCTGTGGCGTATGATTAATATTAATTTAAATACATACAATAAAAAGTTCTTTAAATAAATTTACAATTTTCTAATATAACTAAATAAAAAAAAGGAAAGCAAATTTGCATATTACATGTCAATAATTTTCTATCATTTATCTTATTTGCGGTCAAAAAAAGAAAAGAACGATGTATGTACATATCGCACACTAAACCATAAACAGTCACAACTCAAATGATTAAAATGCTTTTGTTTTTCCATGAAAAAATCTCTAATGAATGTAAAAGTTGTTTTGCAACATAGTGTTCTTGAACCGCTGAACCTCTTTGATTTTTAGCGTTGTGACTGTTTATGTCTTAGTCTGCGATATGTATGTATGTATGAAGAAAGCTTGTAGCTTTTACACGCATATCAAATTGTGCAAATGTTCTTATGTTTAGCTGTCATTTGTGTTTTTTTCAGCATATACATACATACTCGTACATGCACTTACACATGCACATTTATTTAACAACAACAACTTGACATGACATGACACTACAAACAGAAGTAATCATTCTAAAATCAAAATTGCAAATGCAAGACCAACCAATACACTCACTCACACTTTTGCATATTTAAGAAATTTTTTAAGGAACAACATACATACTCTGCTGTTAAATTTACACTTTTTATTTATTTATTTCATTTTTCCTTTTTAAAAAAAGCAAAATTATGCAAAAATTGCACTATCATCATTTATCATTGGGAAAACAAATGTTTCTGGTTCTTTTTGTTTAACCATCATTCTCATTTCTTTTCAAGCTAAATCTTGCTTAGATATTTATAACTTGCTGTTTTCAAATGATTTGAGTTCTCTGCTTTCCTAAAATGCGTTATAACTTTTTTTCTGGTTTTTTCCTTTCATGCAAGTTTTTGCTTTCTTTTTTATAACATCCTTTTACCCTTTTTGGTCTAATATTTATTATATTGTTTTTGATTGCTTTGTCTTGTGTATACGAATTTTTTTTTACAGAATTTCTTTACTCTTTTTTTTGTAATCATCTCTAACTATGAATAGAAGCTAAAATTTAAAAAAATCAAGAAGCTTTGAAATATGAAAAATTTCTGCCAAATAAATAAATGTTGGTTTGGCGAAACAGACAATAGTCGTCTGTCTTAAGTTCATTCATTAAAAAAATTTTTTTTAAATAAAATCTACTGAATATTTAAGTTATTACTTTTTTAAATTTTTTTTTTTATAAACTTGAATTATGAATAATATAAATTTTTTCTTTGCAAAATATTTTATTTACAACCTTTAAATAGTTGAAGAAAAAGATTAACAAGCACATAGTAAATAAAACTTTAGGTCTGGAGCATTTTTTTTTCAAATTTAATTAAGTAACACAAACATAAACAGTCCTGCTTAAAAGTTTTTTTTTTCCTATTTTTCCTTTAAATAATGTTAAAATTGTTTAATTAATATCAAGTTTTTCTATTATCAATGTTATTTGCTGTAGTACCTATAGATAAAATCTCCAAATTATAAATTTATATGATAAGTATAAGATGTTAATAAAGATGAATTTATAAATGAAAAGAAAAATGAACAGTCCTGCCTTTAGCAGTTTTGCATATAAAAACGAAATATGAAATTGCTTTATAACGATTTTTTTTTATTTGTTGAGATGAGTGGAGTTCTTGAACTTTGGAGACAAAAAAAGCGGACAGTAGGCTTGTGTTCCGCATTTATGCAGAAATACTTTTGACCACCCTAGAGCTATTTAATAATTACATGTTTATTCAGTTAAAATATTAATTGAAAATAAAATATTTTTCCAAGTAAACAGTCAAGTGGAAAAAATAAAACAATTATTTTTTTTATAATAAATATACATTCGCATATCATCATCAATTTGAAATGAAACACGTGTGTTTGCTGGGTAATATTCCTGAAAAAGAAAATATAACAAATTTATGCATAAGCATACGCCTCATGTACATTCGTGTCTATCTCATCGACGACTAAGTGGAAATGGATAAGAATACATGTGAATGCTCACAATAAATTGGTGCTATGGAATTCCCAGCAATGATTCAAAATTTGAAAATGTATGAAAAAGAGCTGCACGAAGAATATTTAGAGGACTCTAATATTCTACAAAAATGTAATTCCTAAGATTTTATACAGAAACCTAGACTCATGATTTGCCTAAAATGCCAGGGTTTCTTAGCTTACCAAGCCAATTAACAATGACAATGTTAAATATTTTTTACAGTAATAAAAGTTTAAAAACTTGAAGCCTAGAGCTAATAAAAAACAATAATTTTAACTAAAAAATTATATAAAAAATTTATTAAATTACTGCGAGCTTTTAATTAAAACAAACAGTATGAACAAATTTTTTTCTTATTCATATCCTATGTACAATATCTCTTTCCTCGTTAACCCTATCTCCCTGTCAGCAACATCGTTTAAAATCCATTTATCAATTATCTTCCTGCTTCGCACATTTTTTATACAATTCCCTACAGCTTATACTTGCACTTTAAACATTATTTGTTTTAATTAATTTCCTTTAAATCAAAGTTCACTTTTATGTCCATTCATATGGCTGTAAATATAACTATAACTTTAATACTACGGCGTCCCTTCATAATTTGTTATACTGATTTACAGCCATTTAAGAGGAAAAGGAAAGGAATAGCATCAACAGCAAAATGCACTGTGAAAATAAAACTTTAGGGAAACTTTGTGCCATACAAAAACAAAAACAGAAAAAAAGGGTAATAGATGTGATAAAACTGCAATCGTATTAGTAAGGTGAAATACGGCCTGCAGTGGTAGAGAGCGGCCAGAGTGGCAGTGTAAACAAAATATCTGAATGTACGTCAGCAAATTGCAACAGCTGCCCAGTCGGCAAATAAATGAGAATATCGTAGTAGAGCAGAAATTAAATATGTATATAGAATACGAATTGTCCATTTTTATTCAATCCGAATCTTTTTTTTTATAAAAAAAATCCTAAAATTTTTTTATAAAAAAATCCTAAATATTTTTTATAAAAAAATCTATAATTTTTTTTTTTAACAAAACCTAAAAAAATTTATCAAAAAATTGATTTTTGAGATTTTTCAGTCCACTTTTTATAAAATGTGAAAGTTCTTTTTGTTAAATAAAAGAAATATTATGAGTCAAAAAGTCTTTGACTTTTTTGAATAACCCGCATCTGAAGTAAAAGTTAAGCGTGGTCGCATCAGAATGAATTGTGGACTGATCGAATAGAATCCGATTGGATACATCGATACAGATCAAAGATACCAAGGATCACCTCTGGTTTAATCTCCCTGGCTTGAAGCATTTAAAGCTAATGATTTGGGATGTATAACAAAAATCATTTTAAAACTCTCACGCCATTAGGTAAAAATAATATTAAGTGCTCATCACAGGCCATTGCAGGTTGAGGAAATACTAATAGATCTTTTCGATCTTTGCGTAGAACTTAAAAACTCATTCATTCAATCGATTACAATAAAAGCCATGATTGTTATTTAATTAAATTGTAGAAAAATAATCTCATAATACCAAGGTGTATTTAAATATTATTTTTCATCTTTTGCCTCGTTCTTAATTTTTTTTCGTTGATACTGTAAAAATTTATGTGCTTTTACTTGAAAAGATGACAGACTGTAGGGCACTAGTAAAAAACAGCAGAATCTCAATGAATGAAGTTTGCTGTTATTTTTTTTATTTTCAGCAATAAAAAACTAACAATAATAAATAAGTTTGCTCTCTAACATGTCTAACACACACTTACACACACACACACATTCATTCATAACAGCATTACAAGGATACACATTAATTTTATACGACTACGAGTATTACCACTATTCATACATGTTACATGTTTGTGCTTATGCGAATAGTTCTATATCATTTCTGTAATTGTTATTTCACAAACTGACCATGAGAAAAAGTGAAATAAGCTGTGCCAAGCATTTCCGCTCTTAGAAAATATATTAGTGGGGGCGGGTGATTGTGCATGTTTTGTTTAGAAAGGAAAACACACATATACAATATTTTACTTTTATTTTTATTAAAAGAAAAACAAGTTATTGTGTTAACTTTGCTAGTTGCGTTAAGATCAGGAAAGGCAAAGACCAACAACAATAGTTGGTATGTGAAAGATTTTGTTTGTATATAAATATCCTTTGAAAATGGCTGCGCATGTAGGAGTAAAAATGCAGTCAGGGTCATTGCGGTGATTTTGTGTTGTTATTATTGTATTGTTATTATTGTATATGTTTTTGCACTACTTTTTTTATATAAAGAAGAAAATGCTTAATAACTTTAAAAAGGAAATACTATAATGTGAAATAAGGTTTAAGAGAAATCATATGCAGTTTATCTAATTTTTATGCAATCATCAGCGAAGTAAATAACCAATAAAATTTAATACCCCTCATTGACCCCAGAGGCGCTGCAACGCTGCCTTATAAAAAATGTTTCAAATAGCAGAGTTGTAATAGAATGAAGCTTTCCTCTAATCTTACTTAACCAACTATCTTCCTTATCAAGATAAAGACAAATAAAAATTGGAGGCGAGTTAATCTTACAATTAAGTTTCTTGCTGTGTTACATATGGTCTACCACAAGCATTTTATTAAAACAATTCCATAGAATAAAAAGTTAGCCCTAGACTTCAAATTACTCACAGATGTCTTAAGGCAAACATAATTTACAATTCCTGAAAAAATTACAAGTATTTAAAGATAAAACTTTATTTTACCCATTTACGTAAAATTTTTAACATAATATCATATAAAAATTATATTACAGCTTCTGGCCAAAAGACAATGTTACTTTTTATGATGTCATAATACCATCGTTAAATAAGATTTCACCTGAAATTTTGGTTTTTGAAATTAAAATATTTTAATTAAAAAATTTCAAGCTTAAAGTGTCATAAAATTTTTTAATTATATTATAAATTTAAATTTAAGTAAAATCACCAACATAACCAAACACATGCCATCATAATTTTCATAAATACCAACATTTATACACATTCGTCCTTATTTGTTGTTCAAGAAACCATATGCTCTTTAGTAACCTTAATAAACTTTTTCAAAGAACTGATATTAGTCTGCATAAAATCATTTAAATATTCTAGCTTTAATCCCTCAAAAAAGAAGACAGAAAATACCAAAGTAATTGTGAGTAAAATATTTTAATATCCTTGTGTGCTGTAACATGAAAAGTAAAATTTTTGCCAGTCAAATGTATGAGTGGCACCGTCAGGTCCTTTTTTCTGCTAAATAAAGGGAAAAACTCAAATTGTATTTACCTTGTGGTGGTTATGTTGTGAGCATGGTAATTCTAATACTTTTAACAAGATTTCCTGTCTTTATTTTTTTGATTACCACATGGACGCTTTTTGTTACATGAAGCTCATAAAGTTGCTATAAACCAGTATATCGGAGACATGGTACTTTAACATCTATGCATTTATATCTGTTTAGATATAGAGGTGTATCGTTTAGTATTTAACTTGTAGCCATCATAAAATAAAAACTGTAATATAAATTTCTCTCGTTGTACTAGGGAAAGTTGGCACAGAGTAGCGAAGATTTTTACCACATAAATGTTCTTGATTTTAATTTCTAATACAAAAACTAGTTTCGTTAGGGTGAGTGTTAGTAAAATATTAAACTGACAAATTTTCAACTGCCTTGTATTTTATTTTTTAATTATATATTAAGAACCTTTGTCTGGAATTGATTTTCCAACTTCAATACTAGGTTTCAGTATCAGAATTTCGAAATATTTCATTAAAATAATCAAAAAATTATAGACAATCAATAAAAGATACATGTATTACAAAAAATATTTATAAAAATCTAAAAGAGAATTCTTCACAATTCCTTTTTTGTGTCTTTTATAACTGTTGCCACTGCCACAAATTTAAAATAAATGTTATATGGTTGCATCATAAAGTTTAATGAAAAATTGTTTTAACTTTATATTTACATTCCTTGTATGTTGCTCTTACATCTTATAGCCTTTGCCATTTGGAAAATGTGTGATAAACCAAAGAGACTATTGTTTTTATTTTCGATATGGGCATCTTTCTGTCAAGAAGGATGAAAAAGGTTCTGTATGCGAGTACAATATTTATTTTTTACGATCTCACAAAATTTACTGATATGTTGACGAGTTTATCCAGACGTTATAGTTGTACAGAGTAAAATCTTTAATTGTAAATACTTAACATACGAGTATTATGGCAAATAAAATTGTCAAGTGCAAAAGAATTACTTATGCATATAACACAGTTTTATATACATGTATACGTATATGTTTTGTTATATTAACGTAACAAAATAAGCACAATATGTTAATTAAAAATCAATCAATAAACTAAGGAAAAAATTAAATTAATAGATATTTGCACGATTAGCAACACAACGGCAAGACTGTTAAAAAATTAGTTATTGTAAATTTGAGGTGTAATTACTTAAAATAGCTTTCAACAAATCGGAGTATGATGAATCAAAATAATTCACATATTCCATTTGCATTAAGAAGATCACACTAATTTACACAACACACTGAGAACCAAGCACAAGAACGACTCAAGTTTTTTATTTATATTACCAAAGCTCTCAATATCGGCTTAAGTAAAGTTAAAACTATTTTAAATAATATTTATTATCTTCTCTAACCGTATACCGAATAAAGTGTTGGAATCAAAATATTTTTTGCTTCATAAAATTCAAATTTTAGAGCAATAAATATATGGAAAGAGAAATGGATATATATATAAAAAGTAATCAAACTCGTTGTGTTCTCTAGTTCGTTAGCGCACTTATGCACAAATTTGTACATAAAAAATTTCATGCAAGTTTACAAAATTGCTGCAGGAGAACAGGCAGTTTTATGTAAAAAAATTAAATATAAATTGGCTAATTCAGATGACTATTTTATTTTAATAGTCGTATGACATTTTTTTTATTTTTAACATGAGCGACAAAATATAAAAAAATATTCAGAATATTAAGCACATTTTATTTTAATTTAAATGTAAGAAAAAAATGTTCTGTATAATAACCCTTATGCCAGTTGTCAACATCGACATCATGTCAACAAAATACCCAAAACTTGGGGCTTGTCTACCCGTTGTCGAAAATAACTGACTGCTGTTGACAGGCTCTTACTATTTTTTAGACCTTAGGGAATAGAAATTGACTGTTAGTAGCACAATATAGTTCTCGAGAGCGAGTAGTGAATCCCCAATTTTTTTGATAAGGGTGAATAATAATTAATCAATATACATATATTCATACATATAAATTACTTGTAAGAGATTTTTTCAAAATACTTCAAATTTATATTACCTTAAAGTTATGATTGAAATTTTTATAACATCAAAGAAGCAAATATACATTTATTTTTTTTTAACATTTGAGACATACATATACGTTTTTTAGTTTGTTGTAATTATCACTCGTACTTCTTTTTAATCACTTGCTTTTTTAAAAATGCAATAAAAATTTATCAAAAAATTTTAAAATTAGCAGGAAAAAATATTTTTAAGTCGGATATATTGTCAAAATATCAAATTAATAAAAATGCCAAAAGAACTTCAAGTCTGGCAACATGATTTAATTTTGTATAACTCATCACCTTATTTCAAACTGAGCGACACCTACACGGTGGTAGCAATATTAGCTAATGCAAAATTTAATACTGTGGGCGAATTTCTAAAATACTTTAGGTGGTTGTGGTTGTGAGCCAAACTAAGTTTGGCGAGATCTGTCATATCAATGGTGAATTTAACATGTAGTGGTGAGCCAAACTAAGTTAGGCGAGATCTCTGCTTTTAGTTCAACACGATAGATGTGATGCCTAGAATACAACTATGTGCGTTATATTGTGGTAGGTTAGATATTGTTGAATTTGGGAAGCTGTGTTTGCAAAGTTTATCATTCACGTGGTAAATATTTATTGCTTTTCCCCTCATATTTATATCCCATATGGTCTAGTGGCTAGGATATCTGGCTTTCACCCAGAAGGCCCGGGTTCGATTCCCGGTATGGGAAGTTTTTTTTTCCAATTTAGTTCTATTAATTAAACTTTTGGGAATAAAAAAGAATATAATAATAATAATAAGTCAATAATAAGTCAATAATAATAAGAAGTAAGTTTAATAAGAATCAAACGAAAGAAAGTTTTCCAATTATTCATTGAAAACAACGCAGTTCTTATAGATAACAATTTGTGTAAGATTACGGACGCATTCATTAAATTATATATTTTTGGAAATAAATAGACATGTAATATTCGTTTTGTAAAATAGGAGAGCCAGAAATTTAATCGCAATCTCTGGTGGGACTGATGTTAATGCTGACTAATATAACATCACGGTTTTCGCAATTAAAACTTGCTCTTTCAAAATAAAATATATGTATGTAATAAAGGAATTTTCGGGAAATTTCTAGCACATTAAGTAACATTTCGAAGACATAACTTAAATCATTTATATGTATATCTCTACGCAATTACTTTTCTCTGCTAGACAATTTATTTTAATACATACATTTTAATGTCATGTTAGTGACAACTGCCATTATAAATAACTTGATTACATATTGCATATTCTATGTAACATCAGAAAACAAATGAAAGTGAAGCGAAAATGCCAAGTGCACAAATATGACAACAAAAAACTCTTCTGTACAAATTGTTCCCGTTTGTCGCACTTAAATTACACCTACTGGGATTTATAACATTTTATGCTCATACCTTTACGGGTAATTTAAAACCACAGCCATTTCCTTACTTTTATTAAGGTTTTAAAATTTGAAACTCATCCAATATTTAAACATGATGCAGTGAATGAAGCATCAGCAAAAATATGGTACCAGCGAACAAACCAGTCTCATAAAATATTTAAAAAGACATACAAATAAACAAATATGTACCTGGAAATTAAATCGTTTGGCAAATAAAGCGACATAGAAAAAATTTGGAAGTTTTACAATATAATAAATTGCAATGAATGCATACATAAAAATATCAGCTCTCAAGTGCCTCCGCGACGGGGAATTGAACCCCGGTCTCCCGCGTGACAGGCGGGGATACTAACCACTATACTATCGCGGATCTGAAGTCTCTGTATATTGGTCTTGAAACAATTTACAAGGGTTACTATTTATTTCCTGAATTAAATGAACTTTATTAAGTAGACTAAATTTAGCCAGTCCGTTATTCATTTGTAGGGCTTAATAATGCGATTCAGTAAAAGTACGCTCACACTTGCCAAACTTTTGCCCAAAAAGGAGTAACCTAAGTATCTACTAAGGAAAAACTTTTTGATTCAAATACGTGTTCATTAAATTAAACAGTTTCATGCATAACATAATTTCCAATATTATTGAAAACTGTTGAACTTAATAAACACTTGTGTGAATTAAATAGTTTTCTACCTTACTTGATTGCAATAAAAAATAACCTACAACTCCGCGACGGGGAATTGAACCCCGGTCTCCCGCGTGACAGGCGGGGATACTAACCACTATACTATCGCGGATGTTCTGAAATTTGCCTGACTATATTTCCCGAAAACTTACTGCTGGTAAGGTTTCAGCATATAAAAACTTTACAGACTTTCTTTTTCCTTCCACATATATTACAAATAAAAATTTTGATAATTTTTTGTGCTTAAGACGGTTTCCACATCTACAGTCTAGATTCTGGTACAATCATTGCATTTTCTGTTGATGTTCCTTCGAAAAGCCCCTTACATTTCGATACAGTTTTGCCCTACCTAATAGAAATATAAAACAAATTTTACCTCGCAGTCTTCTCTCTAAGTCTCGCCTATAAATTATTGCGGAAGAGAATGCCCAATAAGTTAGTTTATGGTGATTATTACTGATGGTAACAAATATAGACATTCTGGCGTGTTCTGAAAATCATGGTGATTTCAAATCACATGATTTCAAAAGTAATCTACTAATAGCTGACTTGATAGAGGGTTTTTATTGTATTTTAAGTTTTTGTCATTTATAATAGAATATTTTCTTCCAACTTCCAATGCTACAAATCGTGCAATTTAAAAAAGCAATTATTTAGCTTTCATTAATTTTTTAAAATCACTGTGATTTGACATGTCGTGATTTGCAGAGCAGGCAGGATTAACTCATTAATTGCTTGTATACACAAAACATACGTATTTTAAGACTATTTCATTCACATATTTAGATTGACTTAGAAAAATTGAAGAAGTCAATTCAAAAGAGACGTTCTTAAATTTCAAGAATTAATAAAAGTTATATAAAACCACGGAAGTGGATTTTTCACTGGAAGGAAATGCTTTTATAAAATACGCACACAAAAGTTTTATACAAAAATAACTCACGGAAAAATATGTTTAAATTGTTTTTCTCATTTGTTTGAAACTCAGTTAAAAAAGATCTTGTGTTATCCAGTAATATAAGATATAAAAACTATTTAGTTTTTTTACTGCACATTCACAAAAAAAAAATTTTTTAACTAAAAAATTCAGCATATACTTTTGTTTGAATGTTTTATCTGTCTTAATTGAAATGTAATTTTTAATTTTGGAAATTTGTAGATTTGTCTACACGCAAAGTTTGCTTTATGAAATCTTCTGTTTGTAGGGGAGAAGGGAAACGAGCGTCCATTCTGTGTTCCCTAACAAACTCAAAACTGTACGAAGCAAATTTTGGGTATGAAAGGCCGTCTATACATATTATTATTGGTTTACAATTTTAATCCCTTATATACAATAAATCTACAAATGGTAACGAAATAAATAAAAAAACTGCCTCTCCGCGACGGGGAATTGAACGCCGGTCTCCCGCGTGACAGGCGGGGATACTAACCACTATACTATCGCGGATATTGAATACTTTATTGTACTAAAGCTAAAATCAGAAAATATTTAAAATCTTGAACTCCGTTCAGATGTTTTTCAGATCCTAGAATATTACCAGTAAACTTTTTGTTTCACAACGTTGTCAGAAAAACATTGTTAGTCCATTGCAATACTACCAGCTGACAATAACTTTTCAGACATCTGACAATCGTGTAAACACATTTTGTGGTCATTGTCAAATACCTGTCAGATACATATATGTCAGACATTATATAATTGTCAGATGTGCGGAGTCAATGGCATCATTGTCAGAGAATTTTTTTATTGCCAATAGTGCACACAATTGTTCTTAAAGAAACAGTGAAAATATATAATGAAAAATATGCCTTGCAATGGTTTCTTTATGATCCATAATAACTTATAATTTAAATTTTAATATTCAACACAAACACGGACGATTGATAATTGCCGATTTGTGTCAAGTCCTTTGAGTCTGGCAATGCCTAACAACAGATTTGGGGTCGAATCGTCACATCCGTGAACATACAACTCGTCACGTAAAAATACCATTTTCGGATTATTACATACGTGAACGTACTGACATCCCATTCAGCTTATACGATTGACGTATCACTTAATTTGTTTTCGTACGATTGTCGATACGATCACGGATGTGACGATTTGAGCCGCGTGCCAATTTGACAATTTTGAGTAATACCGATTACATATCTTTCCTTTCTTGTGTTGTCATTTTGTGACGTCATTTGCAAAATGTGCGCTACGCTATTCCCATTATGTTTTTTTTATATAGGGAAAGCAATGCTTCAAAACGAAATATATCGGAAATGACAAACGTTGCCACCAGTATACGCTATTGCGATATAGCAAAATGCCATAGTGTGTAGTCGGTATAATAACGTTTAGATCAATTTATTGTTTAATGTAATTTGTTATTTATTTATTTAATTATAGGCAACTTTTGTAAAAAATTTCATTTCTAAACTTTTCAAATTTGTATGAAAAATAACGAAAACTCGTTTCAAAAAATATTTTTCCATACAAATTTCAAAACGAAAAAATCGTTGGTATTTACAAAATCTACAGTTTATTATAAAATGTAAGCTTTTCTAAAAAATAATTTGATACAAAATAAAAATTTTAGAAATACCAATAATTTAGTCTGAATCCTTATACAAAAGTTCTCAATTCCGACGGGATTTTTTCTGAGCCATTAAAAGGGCTGT
This sequence comes from Nowickia ferox, assembly GCA_936439885.1. Taxonomy (NCBI): domain Eukaryota; kingdom Metazoa; phylum Arthropoda; class Insecta; order Diptera; family Tachinidae; genus Nowickia; species Nowickia ferox. Next base: position 6,382,930 of record OW387027.1, on the reverse strand, counting down.
CAAGTGTAAACAAATCTATCTTAGCATTAGAATAATTTTTTTAGAATTATTTATTAATTTATTTGTTAATCGTATCCTTAAAGTCCTAATGGCATATTATATCTTATTTCTGTCTGTATTCTCCCTGCTACTTTTCACACAATTAGTTTTTTGTGGTAATGGAAATTTTTATCACTCTTGAAATCGTTTCAATGCTATAATTCATTTAGCTAAGTTTGTGATAGAATAATAAAGTGCATTTTTTTTATGTTTCATGTGTTTCTTACCACTATAGTTAAAAGGACTCATTTACACAAACTTGTTTGCTCAAAGGTTTTTTTCTTTTTTTTTTGAATATTTTGCTCGGAAAAAACACCCAAGGGGTTGGTCGCATGTTCTTGTTAAAGATACCAGACACATAAATTTTGCGTAACTCCCTAAACTGCAAAATAAAAAGACATAAACGTTACTAATACCACTCAATTGGTTGTTTTAATACATTCAAACTGAAACTCTGTTTACATATAAAAATATTCCCTGTAAACGAAACAACAACAAAAACTTTATTTTGAACTTTTGTGAACTATTACTCTTAAAGGGAAAATAAAAATGTAAAAAAAAAGAAACGCCAGGCATAAATTAGCCAGAGAACCTGATACGAGTTTTATATGAGTGGTGTTTGAAATAAGATAATAATTTCCACTTTCATTTATTAAAAAATAAAATGTGAATGGTGACTGGTGACTGGCCAACCCTTCATGTTCATTTGCTGTGTTTTTTTTTTTCAATGATAAATAGGGTTGGTTCAATAATGTCAAAATATTGCCGTTTATTGTGAAATCAATAAATTCAATTTTAAAAGTAATCCTTGTTCACTTTTTGTCATTTATAGCTTAACAGACGTAAATATGCTTTTAACACTTTTTCTTTCTTCCACCAAATTTACACAGCTGTTAGCATCATTTGAAGCTAATTTGTTTGGTGGTTTTGTTTAAATACTTAAATAAATTAGCTTTCTTCAAAATTATAGCAGATGATCATTTGAATTTATGTTTTATTTTAATAAATGCGCACAGCGATTATAAAAACTATTACTAGTCATGCAGACATGTTGCCGATTTTCAGCACAAATAACATCCTCGATAGTATAGTGGTCAGTATCCCCGCCTGTCACGCGGGAGACCGGGGTTCAATTCCCCGTCGGGGAGTTTTTTAATATATTTTTTACAATATATATTTTTTGTTTAAACGTAATAGTCATTGGGGCTTAATTTTTTTTTTTATAAACATGATTCACCATATGGTCCCCTTTACGATGGCGTGTGGAAAACATCTTTATTTTAAAACGAAAAGAAATCATAAAAATTATTAAAGCCTTCAAATTGACTTAAAAAAAAAGTAATATATAACAAAATAAAACAACAGCATATGGATATTTATTCCCCAGAATTGTTCATTTCACTTTGCTTTATAGACGACTGACTGCATATTTATCAAATTGTCAACAAATAGTGAAAAGTTGTTTACTTGGCTGTCGTTGACGTTTTTAACTTTAACTGTCAACTTGCAGCGTTACTAAAAACAAAATATGTAGTCCTCAAACACGATAAAAAAAACGTATGTAATCAACTTAGCTTCCTTTTTTTTTGTCCCTTATAAGTTGCATTTGTTTAATTTTTTTTCCAAAGAATGTTTTAATGTTTAAATTTAAAGGAGTTTTTTTTTCTAAAGCAAATGATTAATAAGCTGCATTTAATAAAATAAACTACCACCAGGACGCGGTAATAAATAACGACATGCTTGATTGTTGTTTATCTCTCATTTGTAGATTTTTTTAATGCATTTTTAAGAGTATGTAATTAATATTTTTACCATGGGTTGATTTTTGAAGCATATTACTTAGTATTTGCTACACGAGTACATATATAGATATATGACCAGTGATTAATTTGTGTCATTTAAATATGTTAATAAATTGAATGATTTTTGGGTTTAAAACAAAAAAAATATATATATTACATTTGTTTCAGTATTTGGTATAATTTAGTTGATCTTATCTTATTTATTACCAGTAAAAATAATTGATTGATTCTAAAAAAAATTCAAAAACAGCTGTTATACAACAAAATAAATTATCTAGAAATTGATATGCAATTAAAAATTTACAGAAAAAAATACAGAAAATTTAGAGCCTTATTTTTAAAAATGCAATGCAAAGCGTTGACAAACCTTGTATTTATTTTGTTTTTGAAATTTATATCCAATTCTCAACGCTTAGGACCTATTTCACCGACTTATTTAAATATCAATTCCTATGTAAAAATAATTTTTCTATACAAAAATTAATGAGAATCGACTTTTAAATATGAATTGATATTTAAATCGAGTTGTTAATAATGTATATTGTTCAAAAATTAATAATATTTTTTAATATTAATTTTGGCCGAATCTCAGAATTTTAAATGATTGTGACAGTTTGATTTGTGACATGTTCTTTACAGATGACTTGAGTTTTTTTAGATTTGTGTGATGGCCCTGCATATTACCGGTGCTGCCATTGTTTTTCATTTTTTTTTAAATAAAATTCGAATAATGGTTTTTTTTAAGATTTATTGCAAATTTTTAATAGGTTTTTTGAGTATAAGTTATATATATTATTATTATATTATTATATGGTGCCTGGCTGGTTTACGTTCCTGCCTGCAACCTAAAAGTAATTAAGTAGCATCGTGAGATTCCTTTTTGAAAGAATCTGGTCCGAGTCCCTACCCATTAAAAAGGCTTGGATCAATACTAAACCCAGTGAGAAGTCGTAATAGATGCACCCCGTTGCGTTGAAATAACTAATGAATACAATATGAATACTTAACCCTCATACTTCTCGACAACTGCGACAGAAAGGCTGCCGATTTATAGTAAACCAGCCCACTTGGGTCCTTAGAGGTCCCGTTGTGCTACTGCGACAGAAAATATTATGACAATTTTGTATTAGACTAATGTACATTGCAATATTTTTTCTTCTTCTTAGGGCACTCGTAATTAGTCCTATTAAGAAAATCAGTTTGCCGGGGGCAAATGTTGAAGTAATTTTTTTAATTTTTCTACTAGAACCATTGACTGTTCAAATGACCGGTAAATTGGCTGATAGTGTTCATGTAAGACTAAGGCGACGACTTTATATTTCGAAGGCCGAGGCTCGACATGTTCTAAAATATGTTGGAATTGCAAAAGTATTGGGATGCACTTCTGTAGAGATACTATTACCGCAAGGGGATCTCTTCGGAGATTACGGGTGTGACAATCCCGCGGACCCTAGTTGAGGTAAATTAGTTTTTATTTTGCTATTTACCCATAAAACTTATGTGTTACTATCCAATCTCCGGAATAGCAGAGTAACGGATGTGCACATATTTATTAAAAGACAGTAGCTTGCTACGTTGCTTTACAAGAGCAGCGTCACTGGAAACTGCCCTGAGTCCAAAAGACGGTGGAGGTGAAATAAATGTTTGTCTTTACATATTTCAGTAATAATTGGAAAGTACTAAAGTAAGATATAATATATAAATAAATGCGTCTCTTATTCATTACAGGGAAGTCACTATTAACCAATTTAAAATAATTAGATAAGTAATTGCCACTCATAACTTTGTAGCCATTACAAAATCTCGAAATTTATTTGCTTGTATTTTACATAACTTTTTTCTAAACTGCTTAAAATTAAAGGCCCGATTCATAAAAAATATTTTTGATTTATAAGAGCTTTATAAAACAGATAAGAAACTTCTTTTATAAATAAATAAAAAAATAAAATTATTTTTTATGGTTAAGGCAGTTAACTTATTACTGAATATTTTTTTTTATAATAGTGAAAAATTGGTTTCTCTGATGCCTATAAATTTTTAAAGAAACTGGATATTAAAACTTTTGAGTATTATTAAAATTTAAATTTTTGCTTTTTATTAAAAATCTTCTTTCAAATATAGTTGGTATTTAAAAATAATGACCCGATTTTTGGTTGGCCCTCAAAATCGAAAAAGTTAATTTGGAATGCCCCAATTTTTAGTCTAAGAAATGTAGACATTTTCGTGGAAGGGTGACCTCTTAAGTATTATGTAAAATATTCTCGGCATAATTCTTCTTACCCAGCCAAATCTTTGTATCCAGGAAAAATATTGAAAATTATTTTGCAAAAGTCATTCGCATTTGTTCACGTATCTTCGTATAAGTGCCAAACATGTAATCATATATTATTTTATTGCATGCTTATGAAAATATTTCCCAATATTAGTGAATATTGCTGAGAAAACAACAACATTCATGCACCCATTACTAAAGAAAGGCCATTTGAAACATCTGTTATGGTTTGCTTGCTAACAAAAAAAAAAAAAAGGAACAGAAATCAAATAAATAAAATTTTGCAATATTGCAAAATATCATGAAGAACAAAGAAAAATTATTGCACAAATGCACTTGTTACGTGCAGACCAGACTGGTTGTTTAAAACCAGCCGGCTACAAAATACGGCAAAGCAACCCTTAAAAAAAATTTCCAAAAACAAATGGAAAATCTTTTGAAAAATTCTCACATTATTATTACAATTACAATACCACAAAAAAAAATTTATAGCTATTAAACATTTCCAACCCTCTTATATGTATTCTTAGTTATTTTTAGTAAAAGGATAACGCTTAAGGATACCAATAAGCCACGAAAATAAGGGAAAGTATGTATGCATGCGCTTGTAAATTATTTGAAATATTGCATCTTGGAAAGTGGGAGAGAGAAAAATTGATCATAATTTAATAAATTGTATAAAATATTTATGAGTTTCCAGAAGTTTGTGTGTGTGTAAGAGTAGCTGTTGTGTTGCGTGTACAAGTACCATCCAGAGCCATAAAGTTAATTTCAGTTGGTGATTCTTTTTTCTTTTTCCGTAGTGTAAAATTCGATTATACGCATTTTATTGAATTAACACAATACCACTAAAGGGATTTGCTCGCTTTCCTTTCATTTTTCACATTACGGTGTAATTTTAATGCTAACAAGTGTTCCTTATATTTAATTTATACGTATACGGTTAAATAATCCCCCAAAAACGTGCGGTTTTTCAACGAATCAATACTAAAAGCTTTTCAATGTTGTTGTTTGCAAAATGTCTGGTATATGGCACAAATTTTTGTTGATAATTTTATTTAACAAACAACTTTGAACTTAATTCTAAAATGTTTATATCAAATAATACTGAAGGCTGAACTATATATAAAATCCCACTAGTAATAATATTAGATTTAAGTTGGCTGATTGCATGCAGGCTAACAACATCTTCACAAATCTCCTGATCTTTATTTTTAATCCCTATATTCTTATCACAATTTAATTTAATGATGTGTCCTCTAGGCTTACGTCCTTCGTCATACAGAACGTACCTGACCATTTCAATTAAATTGGATTTTTTTCTCAATAATACGCAAATCATAATCAAATCCTTTTCATTTACAAAAACAAAAACGCAATTTGAACGAGGCTTGTAGCATTTTACTTTAGAGCCAAATCCTCTGCAAACCCATATTGTATACCAAATCTTAAGATATATTTTAAAACATCTTTTACTTCTGCTATATAATACTCATAATTTTCTTATCTGAAAAACATTCAACGATATACACCCCTGTCGTCTGTAGTTCCAATTCCATTTGTACAAGTATTTTTTCTTATTTATTCAATTATAAATATTTTCTGTTCACAATGACAAACTTTATGAGTCCCATGTTTAAAAAACAATATTCTTATGTTTCTGTTGCGTTTCATTTGTATTTAATGTTTTATGGGTCTATGTTTATGACACCATAACAAACAAAATAAAACCTTAAAACAACTAAAGAAAATAGTGACAAATTATAAAGAAGAAGAAATTTATGTGTGTATACAGAAACTTTATGATTAATAAAAAAGAAATACAATAAATACAACAAGCATTTTTAAGGTTAATAAAAAAAATAATTTGCTAAATTCAGAAATTAATGCAAAAGTTAAACGGCTGTAAAGCAATCAACATTTACAACAAATTTAAGCCATAGACAATTACGATTTCTTAAGTTATATTAGAAAGAAAAGCTAACGAAAGAGATAGAGAGAGTTAAAGACCACAAAAGTTCAGAATAAATCGAAGTCTTCTTTGCTTTTCTGTACTGCATAGAATAATTCTAAATTAACTACGTCCAAAAACACACATACTCTGACATTTGCATTTGAGGTAAACAGCTTTGAAAGCTCTTACAAATTGTTCTTGTTTCTTTGCAAAGTAAGCAGCAAGCATTTTGTTTTGCCGAAATCTGATTGGCTGTTGTACTCTCGTTGGTGTAAAAGCACAAAGCTTTTTGGTAAAAGCTTGCATATTGTTCATATGGCTTCGATGTAGCTGTTTTAGATCATTATAGCCTTCTCTTGATTTTAGAATGTTGTTGTGTAAAAATTTAGCGAGTTGATCAGGTTTTGCAAAAAAAGTTCCATTAAAAATCATTTAAAGCAACATTTTCGGAAGCTTTATTTTTATAATAAATAATTTGTTATTTTCTTTAGGGTTTTTGCAAAGCAAAATTCTTTTAGGAACACATCAATATATTTATATATGTAAAATTGCTTTCAAGTGCAACATCGAACAAATGCAATCTCTTATCTTCCTGCAATATCCTCGATAGTATAGTGGTCAGTATCCCCGCCTGTCACGCGGGAGACCGGGGTTCAATTCCCCGTCGGGGAGACACAGGAATACTTTTTAGTAAGTACTCTGAATTATTTCCGAAACAAAAGCTTTAGTCTTTTTTTTAGACTAAGCTTTTTATTTTATTTGAGCGATTGCTCAAGTTTTCTTCAGTTCCGTGTCTTAAGTTTAGTATAAAATATGTAGATCCAGAAATAAAACAAAGTCTTGTTTGATTTTCGAATTTATGCTTCGAGATATTCTGTAAATATAATAATTTATAGGTCTTCTCTTTCTTGTTAAGTAAGATTGCCTCTAAATTTATTGTGTGACAACTTACCGATCTGTACCACAGGATTATTTTTTAGTATCCTGAATTATTCTTAAAACAACAACTTTAATCTCATACTAGACTCTTAAGTAAAATTAAGCGGTTGTTCAAGTTAAAAACTAGAGAATCTAGGAATAAATCAAAGTCATCATTGCTTTTCATTTCATACCTCGTGATTTTATGTACAGCATGGATTGGTCTATAGTCCTTCTCTTGCTTTTTAAAGTTTGCTTATAAATTTATTGTGTTAAAATTGTCTGATATGATCAGATGTTATAGAAATTTTTCAATCAAATTTTTTGGAATTACTGACACGTATAAAAAAATTGCGAAAGCTGAACTCAGCTTTTTACTAAGCAACATATATGTAATCGTTTTGCATCTCTATACTTAAAAGTAGCTGATTGCTTAAAATATGGTATTTCTTGTGTTGCTGCAACATCCTCGATAGTATAGTGGTCAGTATCCCCGCCTGTCACGCGGGAGACCGGGGTTCAATTCCCCGTCGGGGAGGCACAGGATTATTTTTTGGTATCCTGAATGATTCTTAAAACAAAAACTTTAATCTCATACTAGACTCTTAAGTAAAATTAAGTGATAGTTGAAGTTAAAAACTAGAGAATCCAGGAATAAATCAAATAGAATGATTTATAGTCCTTCTCTTGCTTTTTAAGGTTTGCTTATAAATTTATTGTGTAAAAATTGTCTCATATGATCAGATTTTATACAAATTTTCCAATAAAATTTTTTAAATGACTGAGACGTATAACAAATTTGAGGAAGGTGGACTGAGTTTTTTGCTAAGCAACATGAAACTGTTTTGCTTCTGAATGCGGTTCTTATGTTGCTGCAACATCCTCGATAGTATAGTGGTCAGTATCCCCGCCTGTCACGCGGGAGACCGGGGTTCAATTCCCCGTCGGGGAGATAAAAGATTATTTTTTTGTATTCTGATTATTATTTTTAGTATGTTATGCTCCCTTTGTTACCATCAAAAATATACTCTACTTAAACAAATGTTTGTTAGTTCCGTGTCTTAAGTTTATTATAAAATAAATAAACCAAGTACTACCAGATATAAAAAAATTTAAAAATATTATTATGAATTGCTTTAACTGTGAGCATATATTTTACATGAAAACAAACTACAATTTAAGTAATATGTTTGTTTGTTAACAGCTTACCGCCGAAGCATCGCCTCCACGCAGCCACTTCTACCACATGCATTTTATTCACACATACCGATTTCCTATCCCGGCTTAAAAAGGCGTATGTGCGTGTGCAAGTCTGATGAGAGGACACACAATCACAGAAATATGCAAACTTTCTTTTTTAACATCCATCCATACATATAACAAAAACATAGGAAAACAACTTTGTGTGCTTCGTTAAGCAAAGTGGATGTTAAGTGTAATGCGATTTTTATGTAAATTTTGTTTTTCCAAAAAAAAAAAGTTGCTCATAAAAAAGAAGAATTTGAAAAACTGTTCGCAAGGCTTTAAAGAACTAAGCGAAGGGAATGAAACGTCTGTGTTGCTTTTCAGACGAGGATACTGATGTAAATGTTGGTTGCCATGGTCACGGCCAAGAGATATTATATTGTAGTTAGTCATCATCATCGTCATCATCAACTTCATCATTAAAAGCATACATACATACTCGTATGTATATCCCTGCAAATTTTAACTATGCTTTTATAAAATCCTTGATACAAGTATTTTGCATACACACTCGTATGTGCGTATATATCTGTGCAAATTTATATATATTTCGTTCTTCTATCGAGTTGTACGAGAGTTTCTATTTGAATGTTTTCACATGTTGGCAAATACTCAGTTTTACTTATTCCCATGCCCCTCCCTCATCATACATTTAGTGTATGAATTTAATTTAAGTGTATTCGTTTGTTGTTATAGGGATTTTGGTTATGCTGTTCTCTGAATATTTTTTCTACCGGAATAACATTACCAAAAAAAAAGCAAGTTTAGCACATACAACAGCTCTCAGTTGGTACAATGGCTCTGACTGTTATGGAAAATTTACCATTGTCCAAATAAAACTTTTGTATTTTAAACCATTTAAATGTTTATGCTCTTAAGAATATGAGCATACACACAAATATGATTATTTAAAATCCTCGTAAATGTAATTTGAGCCTAACTTTGACCAAAACGATACGAAGGTAGGCAGAGACAACTTTTCAGAGGCCTTAAAATTATTTTGAGCAAAACATTTTAAGCTGATTTAGAGCAGCATATCTCAGAGTCAAGACTATAAAATACATAGTAAATTAGAACCGAATATAATTGTGGTTTTCATGAATAACAACCTAAGTCCAATTTTCTTCATTTCGAGCTTATGATGTCAAATTGTTCGATTTTAAAGGTTTTAAAAGCGTCTAAATTTTTTTTTTAAATATGGACCAATATTATTGTTTTTTTTTTCTAAAACAACAACACAACTTTTTGCTTTTTTGCAAGAGAATTATTTAAAAAAAAACACATTTTGGCTCTCCTGCAAAATTAGATTTTTGGACATACGCTGGAATTCATGAAAGGCACAGATATTTGCACTTTATAGATCTCAGGCACAATTTGAGGACTACTAAAATTAAATAATCTTTGATTTGATCAACATTTCTTATTTTCATGATGCTAGCAACATCCTCGATAGTATAGTGGTTAGTATTCCCGCCTGTCACGCGGGAGACCCCCAGCGGGGAGATACAGGATTATTTCTTTGTATCCTGACTTATTCTTAAAACAAAAACTTTAATCTCATACTAAACTCTTTAGTCAAATTAAGCAATTGTTCGTTCAAGTTAAAAACTAGTGAATCTAGGAATAAATCGAAGTCATTTTTTGCTTTTTAATTTCATGCTGCGGGATTTTATATATATATATATATATATATATATATATATATATATATATATATATATATATATATATATATATATATATATATATATATATAGGCATAGAATGTTTTCTCTTGCTTTTTAAGGTTTGCTTATAAATTTATTGTGTAAAAATTATCTAATATGATCAGATTTTATAAAAATATTCCAATAAAATTTTTGGAATTGACTGCGACGTATAAAAAAGTTTGCGTAAGCTGAACTGAGCTTTTTGCTAAGCAACATGTATGTATTGGTTTTGGTTCTGTATACTTAAGAGGCAGCGGATTGCTTAAAATATGCGATTTCTTGTGTTGCTGCAACATCCTCGATAGTATAGTGGTCAGTATCCCCGCCTGTCACGCGGGAGACCGGGGTTCAATTCCCCGTCGGGGAGATACAGGATTATTATTTTGTATCCTGACTTATTCTTAAAACAAAAACTTTAATCTCATTTAATACATTAGAATTGCTGCAGAACCCTCGATATTTTAGTGATTTGTAATTTTGTATGAAATCGTACCATAACCGTCAAAAAAGCTTAAGTGACATTATTTTCGAACTTCATTTCTGTAGGCAAAAATTATTATCTGCAATAGTATACATACTCGTATAATCGATTTGTGTAAAAAAACGAAGTTTAAAAAAAATTTGTCGCTTTTTTTTTTGCAGTTATGGCTCGATATAACCACCCGCATTGCGTATATCGAATCGAATATTCGGAGCTACGTAGTATTTCTAAGTCATTTTATAAGATTTTTGAATTACATTATTTCTGAGGCCTGGTTATTTCACTGCATATCAGCAGGCATGGCAAACATTTGTTTAACGTGTTTTTTATTTGAACATCAATACATGATTGGCGAATTTTCATATCCTTGTTCTATTTGGAAAACGTTGTTCCTAACAACATATAACAAACTTTTTTTACATTTAACACAAATATGTATGCACACATACAAACAAATCGTATAATACTCTGTCAAGTGGTCGGTTGAATATTTATTTACAGAGAGTCATCTACTGTCAGAGTAAAGTAAAGTACGGCTAGTTTCATACGATACGAGTAAATATGTTGCTGATGCTGTTTTCGTATGTCTGTTTGTTATTTTTGAAAGTTGTTAATGTTTTGTGTGCATGTTAACTGAAGTGCATTTGTTATTGTGCTAGAGTATTTTTTTTTTTGTTTCATTTGGGTGTTTCAGAGCTTAAATGAAATCGCAGCAGACTATTGCTCATATTTGTATTTTGTAATTAACGTAATGAAAATGCTTTTCGAGCACTTTATGAGTGTTATATGAATTTATATGTATGCATGTTTCTATATAATAGATCTTTGGCATTGCTCTTTCAGCAATCCTGATTAAAATTTATATGATATCTACTTGTGATGCTCATATAATAGTGTGGTTTAGTAAAACCAAGCATATATTTGAAAAGGAGATTTGGAATAATGAAAGCTAAAGTTGCATAGCAAATATGTTTTATTTTAAGCTGTACCTAAGAGGAATAATAGCATAAGTCGACTTAATCCAATTTTGCAAACGAAGCCTTATATTTATGTGAAATGGAAATGTCTATAACGAAGTTTATTAAAAATATACAAAACACAAAACAATATTGAATTTAGCCTTAATAAAAGTCCAATAAAATTTGTAATAATTAAATATCATAGTGAAAACAACATTTTCATATAATCTTGGGTACAGTAATCCTTACTGAATACAGTAATCCTTACTGTAAGACAATATTATTTTAATTTGCCCATTTCAATATAATTTTGAGTTTTTTAAACGTTCACACGTTAAAAGTGGTTTTTCGCAGAACTATGGTTTTCGACTTACGGTGTTATTGCCACATATATTATGTACGTGTATGATTACGGACGCTGGAAATAATCAGAAGAATAAAATTTCCTCCTTACATGGGCAATAATATAGACAGAATCTGCGGTAGTAGTTCATTTTCCCTGGAATTTTCCGCAAGGAGATAGACATTGAAATTGCGAAAGTTATTATTACCTGTAATCGGTCGTATCTTTTTTTTAACTACAACAAACTGCAACATTAGAATTGTTTCCTTCTGATTTTTTATTTTTTTTTTTTTAAATTTAAAAAAAGGCCTTCGTTCGCCACAGAAAAATCATTAAAGCGTGGTACAGCTCTTTAATATCACAAGGTTTTAAGCAAATCATATAATATTTTTTAAGTTTTAAGGAAGAGCTGTTCATTTTAAACAATATTACAACAACTGGATTTTAAAATTAAATAACCTGGTTCCACAAGTCCGGCAAGCGACTCGTCTAGAAAATTTGTATGAAAATCAGTCAAAAAAACTAAGTGCTTTTCATACAAATTTTCTACTCAAGTCGACCGTCCGTGTTGTGGAAACGGGGGGAAAATTTTATGAAATATTAAAAATTTTTCAAAGCGAGGCAGGTCAATTTTCGCAAGTAGCTTGCAAATGCTAAATCATAAGTTTAATATAAATATAAATTATTAGTATATATTCTTATTTGGATTTTTTTACAAATGGACTTACCTCCCTCTCGAGTTTGTGAGTGTAATCAATGTTGAACAAAATTTTTGAGGAATTCGAACATTGACAAAAATAAAAATTTAATGCCAAATGTTGCTCTAAATAAGACTCTTTTAAAGATAGAAATCAAAACGTATTTTAAACAACAATCTAGCAACATCCTCGATAGTATAGTGGTCAGTATCCCCGCCTGTCACGCGGGAGACCGGGGTTCAATTCCCCGTCGGGGAGATTAAATTTTTTTTTTTAAATAAATAATTCCATATTGAAGTATGTTATGGAAAACGATTGTTTTGAAAAAGTGCGATGAATTCCGATTTGATTTTAAGCAAATCTTAAACTACTGACCTTGGAAATCACACCAGAAGATCAAATATAAATACAAATAAATTAAAATTGTGTAAAAGCTATTAAAATAAATTTTGAAATTATTTGATTAAACATCTACAGCAAAAACAGCTCACATTCTATCGTTTTCACATCGGTTCTATGTCTAAATCGATTTTCATTGCGTTCGTTTTTCATTCCATAATTGAACATAAAATTATTCATAAGAAAATAAAATAAAATAAAAAATAAAAATGAAATAAATAAAAAAAAAATAAAAAAAATTCTCCCCGACGGGGAATTGAACCCCGGTCTCCCGCGTGACAGGCGGGGATACTGACCACTATACTATCGAGGATGTTATCCAAGTCTTCCCAATATACTTATTTACGAGACTTCTCACATTATTGTTTTTAATATTCAAGTGACGCATAAAAAAGGAAATTCTTATCGTTGAGGCAATGGCAAGCAACAGCCACTTAATGAGCCCGTAGACAAAGTTTGATCATAAATTTTATTCGTCTCATAAAAAAATTAGAATAATTTAATTTTCTTCTATGTATTTTGTGAAACTTAACAATGTGTAATTATTGCGTCTAGAAAAGTGTGTGGTAACTAATAAAAAAACAAAATGAAATGAGTAAAATAAACCATATAAAATTTTGGTTTTATTTTTCATTTTAAGTTGTTTTTAAAGTGTCAGCAGAGATTGTGCAAAGTTTAAGAGGGAGTATAAAATTTTGATTGGCTTTATAATAAAAGAGTATTTATATTTATTGAGGCAAGTGGAAGTAAATTAAGTTATAAAGAAAATTAAATTAAATTTAAGTTTCTACAAAAATTTATATTTAAAAAAATTATGGAAAACTTGACTGCTGTATTCAGAAAAAATAATTTTTGTTCACATAAGGCCTACAAAATAAATTTTGTATGGAAGTTGGTTTGTTAACCAAAATTATTTGTTTCTGAATAAGTAAATAATTAGTGGTCAGTAGTAGTCTATGGTTTGCTGTTAAAAATTTATGAAAGTTGTGTTGCTGTATTATCAATTTAACAAAAAGTATTTGACAAAAAAATTACAGTGCGTTAACAATATTAGCTTAATAACTTTTTGCTAGAATTTTATTAACTGGTTTATATATTTTTGGTATAATCAAGTCCAAGTAAATAATTTTTGCATAATTATTTTCTAGCTAAGTCAATAATATTCCACAGATTTAAATGCATTTCTAAATTTTTTGTTAAAAAAGAAATATAAAAAAATTAGGTAATTTAAAAAAAAAAATAAAGAAAGATTTAAATTCTTTATTATTTAGATAGCAAACTTTTAATACATGATAATTTAGAGTGATAATACACTAGTTTTTTGGACAATTTTAAAATAGTTAAGAAAGTAATTAAGCTCGTTAACAAAAAGTGCAATAAATTTTACACTTTATCGCCAACATTTTTAAGTGATCGTATCTTGATAAAAAAATTTCAAATTAAATTTGATATTTCTACATAGACATTTTTTTCTCCTGTTAGCACCTTTAATAAACGGAAATAATTAATGAAAAATTTATTTTTAATGAAAAAATTAATTGTGTCAATTAAACTTTTTCATTAATGCAATTTGCAGCCAAAAGTTTAATTGACTTAATTAAATTTTGAATTAAACTTTTAGATTTTTAAAGAGAAGTTTCATTGGCTCACTTAAATTTTTTTATTGATAATACGTACTCTTTTTTCAACTAAAATTTTCAAGTTAAGTTTTAACAAAATTAGTTGAACAATAGTTTTAAATAGTTTCAACAATAATATCTGATAAAAAAGATATTAAGTTCCTCGTGAGGATGCGCTCATGAGTTTAACAGATGGTGATGAATTTTACTTTATGCTCATGTCAAGATGCATTAGGGACAGCTAAAAAAGTTTTTCACGAAGTACGGACACATAGAATATATTTGCATACAGTTGTTAAGCAACTCTGGGCTGAAGAACAGCTCTCGCGTCATCTTGTGTTGTTTGGCCTTCGAGAGCTTTTCGTCCCGCTCGCTCGGGTTGTCTGATCTGCCACGGATAACCGTATAATCTTGCAGTTCTTTTGTGGAATTTCGTTGACAACCACGTTGGTCGTGTATAGTCAGTCACAAAAACTTTTTTAAAATACTGTTAATAACATATTGGGCATATGGTCTAGTTACCCCGCCCATATTTGTGCAGCAATACTTTGCAAATTTATTTTGTAAAGTATTTATGAAATAAATAAATAAATAAATATATTTTTAATACATGTCGGTATATAGAGGATGACACTGAACTTGTATTTTATATAAAAACCATAACATTTTGCATTTGAAAAAAGTCAGTGCTAAACAAGCCAACACAAGGGCGTAAAAATCAAATTAGTTTTAAGTTTTTTTTAAGGTTAACGGAAAAAAGTTTTGAGCACGTCTCTGCTGTGTTTTATGAACAACATGATGGTCACATAAGCATGAATTGCTGATGCTCTTTTCACATTTATCATAAATGTTTTTATTTTTTGCTATTTTTAGTAGTTTTGTTTTGGAATAAACAGTACGAAGGTGGTTCCAAAATTAAATGCCTAATTTCAAATAACGTATTTAAAAAAATGCTGCAGACAAAAATGTGGAAAATAAGTAATTTGAAATCGAACCCTAACAAATATCAATCGAGATTCAAGAGTCCCTGGTTAATGAGCTCATTAGGATTCACTGGATTTCCGGGTAATTATGTGTGGAAAGAATTTAAACTAATACGTTTAAAGATATCGTTGAGGTCTTAAGAAGTATAATTTTGAAAGCATTCAAGGACACCAAGTATCCCAACAAGTGTATTTTTTTTTTAATAGAGATTTTTGCATTTGACGATACATTAGATGTTCTTCTACCGAAACTCAATTTATAAAAAATAATGTGTAAGGTCCTTTCTATATTAAGGTAACGATATGCAGTTGTATGCAGTTGTTTATTTTAGGGTAGTAAGTAAATAAGTGTATAAAATATTTACTTTAATATTTTATTAAGTAATAACTTATCTAACGTAAGAAAGTAAGCATAAAATTTTGTCAGCGAGAAAAACGTATTAGTAGTGTGTGTGTATTAGTTTGTATAAGAGCCGATTGAAGTTTTGCACTCTGGTGCCACTTTGAGCGACTATGGTGTAAATACTTGATTGCACTCTGTACCACAGTTTCTGACAGGTAAATGTAAATGTAGAGTTAAGTAAGTGTTAAAGAAAGTTTGGTGTGGGATAATTAAATGATGTATACTGTCTTTGTATAGATACAGGTCTTTAGCTTAGTCGATATGAAAAACTGATATAATTTCTAATAATTCTGATCATACATAGAAATAATAGGCCAGAGTCGTATATCATACTTCTCCCTAACTAGCAAGCATAGTCCACGTAACTACCCTCGTATTATGCAGTATCCTAAGTTTTTTTTGTAACGAGCATTTTAAGCACATCCTGTTCAAACATTTTATTGCTTATGAAAAAGTGTTTGCTTGTGATGTCTGCATTGTATAAAAAATGCCCTGAAGCATAAAAATAGTTGCACACGAATAAACTACTGTCTGAATTGATACAATGGCAACATAAAACAAAAATAACAAAAAAACAAAAAAACAGACATAAAAAACAAAAAACTAGATACTTTATGAAAATACATTTGTTTAACAGATAAACAGATTTAAAAATAGAAATAATTTGTTAAGCCATAAAAACTGTCTGAAAACATTTTGTTACAACAACAATGATATAAATTTATAAATGAATTTTATTAATTCGTAAGAAAACTTTAAAATTAAAACTTTTTGAGTCATTTCATTATGCTCGAGTTAAATATGTAGGAAAAAAATTAAACAAACAAAAGATCTTTTTAATTATAATGTCTGCTAAGGGCAGTTTTTTTCTTTGGTGTTTTTTTTTAAGAGAAAAAAAATAAACTTTTGAGTTTCGCACAGTAAAAGTGCACCATGCATGGCAAGTTATGTATGCTTGATGAACAAAAATTTTTAAGCCGAAATGTGACCAACTGAAAGTTTGAATTTTTTCTTTATCGCCAGCTTTCCGTAAGCTCCCATACGCAGAAAAAATATTCCTACAATCAACATCTTTAACTGAATAATAAAAATTAAAAATTTTAAAAACCACTGATATATCTACAAAAAATGTGATATCTTTTAAACAGCTGGACCGATTTTCTTAAAACATAGCTAAGAACCCTCTTGATCAGGTCACCTTTCAAACAGAAAAAAAATAAATCAAAATCTGTCCAGCCGTTTGGTCTGTACATGGACACGGACAGACACACAGATACACAGACACACACTACAAACTTATAACACCCCTTTTTTTTGGCCGGGGGTTAAAAAGAAAACATAGACATTATTTTTATTTTATATTTCAAAAATTTTAATTGATTCAATAAAATTTTTACTTGTACATCTATTTGGAAATAGAAAGTCGACAAGCCACTGATTTTAAAAAATTTTCGACTTTAAAAAAATTTTTTTTTCAAAAACTTATAATCAAGTGCAAACTTTCCTGTGGAGTTTCAGTAACACTTTGTGTAAAAAAAAATTAATTTTTTCACGCACTTTTTTTTAAATATGGGAAATAATATTTGGTTTTCACTTATTTCAACAATATTTGGTAAAGCAACAACAAAACGTAGTGAAAAATTAAAATTTTTAAGGTAAAAAGTGGTCTATATGAGCTGGTAGCGTGCCTAGACACGTTCAGATTGTATTGATATGTTCACAGAAGTTGTTCAGCATTACCGCAGCTACAACTTTGACAAATATTGTTTGCAAAATATCAGTAGTCCCTGGAAGTTATTCCAAAAAAAGTGAAAAAAATTATACTTTCTTAATTTTTGCAAAAAAAGTGCATGAAGAAATAATTGTTTTGGCTTAAGATGTCAACAAATTTTGTTCGGTAGACTCTTAGCTACATTATTAACATATATAGCTTAGAGCTATCATCAAGTCTGAATAAGCTGTTGACCGAAAACTGAAGATACCATTTTTTGGAGGCGGACTGATTTTCGAAATCTTTGGAGGCCCATAACAAAAAATTGGTCACCAAATCGCCAAACTGAGTATAGGGTGTTACTACACACAAAAAAGTAATATGAATGAGTTTGTAATATTAATTAAAATATTTGTAATATTAATTAAAAAATTAATTAAATTTTCACCTATAAACAATTTGCTAATATCAATTAAATTTTCCACTCAAATTAATTAATACAATTAAAAATTAAATTTTAATTTAATTGTGTACCCTTTGGTAGTACTATCGAATTTATACGTCAAGACCGTGTGGAGTTTTCACTGTTGCACAGTGTAATCGGTGGAACTTTTTTTACTACATCATGGAGCCTCGCCCATTAAGCCAGCTGGTTCCAAGACATATCAAGGAATTTATATGAAGCTTAACTTGCGACAAAGAAATTACATCTACAAAATCTCTTGAGCTGGTCTTGTTTCCATTTTCAAAATCTATTGCAGTCCGAAAGTAAAACTTTTGTGTAATTTTTTCATATCATTTATTGTCTGTGTGTGTGTGTGTGTGTGTACACATTTTGCAAATATATGAATGTTACGCCTTGGTCATTTTCTCATGTGTAACAAACAAGTCTAAAACTTTTGTTTGTTAGTTTCGAAAGCAAACAAAAATATGTAAGTGTAGAAAAGTACCCTCATATCTACTCAGCTGCTGGGGAAAAGAAACAAACAACAAAAAAGCAAACAACAAAAGGCTTGACACACTCGAAATGTGTCCTAAACAGTCGTACAAATTAAAAAAAAAATTACTACATACGACACAATGAGAAAATTGTTAAATTTAAGCCTGCAGGAGCAGCAGCGTAAGTAGACACAACTTTTTTTTAGTATTAAACAATTGCGAACACACTCCCCCCCCCCACCATACACACAAAATTCAAAACAATTGTTTGAAAATGGGTTGCCCAAAAATGTTTGTAATTACTGTAAATTCTTTTTCATTATTATTGTCTTTTTATTTTTAATAAAAAAAGATATGGTTTAAAATTTCACAAGGAGCCAAAGATGTTGAATAAAATAGGGAGCCTTTGTAATAACTTAATTTTTCGTATAACAAAAATTTCATATTTGTCACCACAATTGTGTTGTTTGTTGGTTTTATAGCCTGGTATATCCGCATGTTTATTTCATATTGCGGATGTTGTTTTCTCTACTTTTTTACATACTTTTCTCTCCCTGACTGTGTCTGATTGTTGCAATTTCGGACACAATTTTTATTTTTTTCTATTTTTGTCACTTTGTGGTTGGCCGCCTGGAACGTGGCTTCATACCCGTTCATTCTTCGTTCATAAATATGGCATGAGTTTGCTAGTAATAAATAAACGGAAATGTATACTACAATATACAGGATGTTAAAATGTGGCATAATCTAAAACACCAAAAATGCTGCCATAATATTGTGAAAAAAAATGTGAAACGTGAAACGAACAAATCCTGTTTTAATAACTCATGCTAAATTAGCCAATTTTACACACTTGTCAGTAAATACGAAAAAAATTAATATGTGCTGTTCTCATATCGAGCCTTATTTTCGATTTAATCGTAAGTGACAAAAATTTAAATTTTCAGAAGAAGGTTTTTTTTTTAAATATTCAAATATGTTTTGGTACGTAAATTGTCGCTTACGATAAAATTTTAGAGCCCATATCTTAAAAGTTATCAACAAGTTTGGCATTTTGATAATTAAAAAAATTTTAATTTCAATAAAAAGGTCTATTTTCGATAACATGTCGCTTACGTTAAAATCGAAAAAAGGCTAGATTTTTTGTATATTTTTTCATAATTAAAATAATATATTCCAAGTATGAAATTAACTAAAAATTACTTACTTAAGAACTTGCTTGCCATTTGTAATGAATTTGTTTTGTCTTTTATTCTCTTATTTTCAAACTAAATTTGATGTGTATCAGTTTTCTTAGATTTTGAGTTTCTAGCTCTAACTGTTATTAAGAGTCACAGCATGGGATTACAAACATATTTTAAAGCCTCTGGCCTAGGTTCTTTTTTTTTTATTAAAAATCATACATTTTAAAAAATTCCAACTTAATTTGCAACACATTTTCTATCCAGCCTCAGGGACAAGAAATGTAGCAAAATATAATTTCGCCAAACAAATAAACATTATTAAGTTTCTGCTTTTTGTTTTAAAGAAAACAAACAACACAATTTTACCTGTTCCTTAAGATATTTATCATTTATTCATGGTTAGGGGTTAGCAATTATTACACTTATGCATACAAAACAAAATAATAACACACTCCAACAAAAACCTTTAAAACTTTTGCCTTTCTTATCAGTTAACTGCGAATTTTGCGGTTTTTATGTGGTGGTTTAATCAACTACAATTTAACCGTTTTTACAAACACAACCACCCCACTACCCCTCATACATTCGTACTCATAAATACGCAGCCGTCTCCCACCCCATTAAGACCAGCATGGTCCCCAAGGATATGCGGCGCTGTGAGGTTATAGCCCCCCATTTGCAACAAAGTGATTTTTGTTGTATTCATTCTAATTATTCCTTCTTGTATTGCAGATGACGACGGTAACAAAAAAACTGCCACAATAGTCCTAGAAAACAAGAAAGAAGAAAAAAGTTACATGAATTCAAGATGGAAATTGTTATTAACTTGAATTATTTAACATTAAATGGTTTTATTGTTGTTGGGAAATTTTTGCTATTTATGGTGGTTTTCTGTTGCTGGTACGAAAGAATAAAAAAAAACAGCAAGATATGAAAGAAAATTAATAAAATAAGCAAAAGTTCTGTGGAAAAGTTTTAAATGTTTGTTGGAAATGAAATTGAATTAAATTTTGTGTTTATAAATAATAAAAAGCGCTGGTGGTAAGAAATTGTTTTCTTTGAACACGAGCAAGAAAAAAATTTAAAGGGAATCAATCGTAAGGAAAACAAAAATTTAATTTAAAAAAAAAAACAAATTTAAAGGTGCTTTAAGCAGCTGAAATTGTTAGACCACATCTTTCTAACTTGTAAATGAAATAAAAAACATAAAAGAATTTCCCGTACCGGGAATCGAACCCGGGCCTTCCGGGTGAGAGCCGGATATCCTAACCACTAGACAATACGGGATTGGTGGCAATGAATGCTTAGACGTGCAACAAATACAGTTACTGTTGCCTTCAGCTGTATGAATTGTTGGGTTTACTAAACACATTATAACATGTGTTGGTACGTGTGTTTGCGTGTATCTCTCTCTAACTGTGTGATGAAAATCATCATTTGCCAGGGGAAAAATCATATTTTGAAGAAAAAAATCATTACAAATCCAATTTTATTTTAAAGTAAAAAAGCAACAACAATTTCCATAACATCAAAGTTCAACCTTTGCAGGAGATATGGGAAGAGAAAATAAATTTTAAAAGAATCGGAAAAACTGGTACATTATCAGCACGAGTGATGTTTGACCAAAACTCTTCACAGCTAAGATTAACTTTACTTGCAAAATTATTACTGAACTCGTCATCTAACTTTTGAATATCCTTTTCATCAATTAAATTTGGAAAAAGTTTGTATTAAACCTATAATACTCAAAGGGTCTCTAAAAAAATATCGTTTGATCGTTTTGGTATTCGCTTGCACAACTCAATGAAAAATTTAACACAATCCTTAATAAGTTTCTTAATCGTGCTTAAGTTCAGTATTTTTATTTATTATCGAATGAAATATTTTCTAAAGAAGAGAATAAAAATTAAATTAGACTTTATTAGCTGGGGAAATACCGATATTTTTCTATGCAGCACCCATGTCTATAAACTTAAAAATTTTTTTCAAAATACAAAATTCTGGAAATTATTGATTATAAAGCACAGTTTTAAGTAAAAAGCAAATACTTTTTTTTATTAAACCACAAACTTTTTGTTCAAATGTGTACCCACACGTTGTACAATAACGCAAGTAAAGTGAATAAAAGCAGTAAATATTAACCGGCACTAAACTCAATTTGTTTATATATAACTATTGATAAAAATTTTAGAATAGTAATGAAAGTTGTAGATATACGAAGACGAGCCAAAACACGTGCAAGCAAAGCAGCTGTCAACAAGTAACTGAACATTCAAAATGGCCGAAATTGTCGGCATAAGTGAGAAACATGAGTACCAACATAACGCCACAAAAAAAATCAAAACTCGAATATACGTGACCCGCGAAGATTAAAAATTCGCGATACGTTTTGGACACACCTCGTATATGTACAAAAGTAAAAACCATAATTTTAAAAATTGAGAAAAAAATTATAAAATCATTAAAAAATTTTCAAAAATATGACAAAATCATTATTCTGACATCGCTGGTCACAACCATGAATGATTTTTTAATTTTTAAGCACATACACTGCACTATGGTCCCAAAAATTTTTTTTTTTTAGAAAAGAAAAATTTCCGAAAATTTAACGAGTAAAAAATTTTTATTTTTTTATGCATATTATCTTTATAATATTTTGAAAATATACATATGTTTTAATATTAAGCAATCTACAAATCTTAGAAATGCACATATACTCTAGACTGTAAGGGCCAATTTCACCAACTCTATTTAAATAAAGGGTGTTATTTTTAGAGGTATAGAACTTCGAATGGAAATAAAACACAAGAAAATCGTTTTATTGGAAGGATAATTTTATGCCATTAACGTTTAAATTGATTTCGGGCATGGGGCCGCCGCGGCTGGCTCGAATAAAGCCAATTCTACAGGTCCAATTTTCAACCACTTTTTCGAGCATATAGGGCCGTATGTTGGCAATAACGCCACGAATGTTGGCTTCCAAGTCCCCTAACGTTTCTGGTTTGTTGGCGTAGACGAGCGACTTCACATATCCCCAAAGAAAATAATCCAATGGTGTCAAATCACACGATCTTGGTGGCCAATTGACAGGTTAACCGAATTAATTGCTCTGATGGACGATTATGTCGACCATAAAATGGACGGAGCTTGCGGTAAACTTCGCGAACTGAACCATTATTTTCGAAATAAATTTGCACGATTTGCAAGCGTTGTTCTTTTGTCAACCTGTTCATGATGAAATGGCAAACCAAACTAAATATTAATCACTTGACAGCTGACAAAATGGCCGCCAGTTAAAAAAGTAATGCCAACTTAAAGTTCTATACCTCAATAAAAAACACCCTATACTAGTATATATAAATTGATATTTAAATGTCGATTTTCATTAATTTTTGTATGGAAAAATGACTCTTGAATATAAATTGATATTTAAATAAGTTGGTGAAATAGGCTGTAAATATGCTTATACACTGAATAATTTTTATGAAATTATTTTAAAATCAAAATTGGTTTTTTTCAACATTAAAATTTTATTTTTTTTTGATTTTTAAAACCAAAATAAACAAAATTTCTATTTCTTTTACATAATAAAATGAATTATTTTGGTCTTAAAATATTTCCAGATATATACATGTGTTAAGGTATATTCATACATAAGTACATATCTAATTTTTCAATGAGCCTCGAAAAATGCCAAAAAAAAATGTAATGCCAAATTACAAGCGGAGAAGGCAGTCATCTGGGATGTTGCGACTATCTGATGTGGATCCAACTTGGTATGTGTTTTTATTAATTTTTTTTGCAGTAAAAATCTATTGAGCCCTTAGCTTTTGCCAAAAAAAAAAGATTTAAAATTTAACGATAAACTATAAAATAATTTTACGGCACCAAGCTTTAACCATGAGAAAGGTAGAACAAAAATTTAATCAATATTAATTATACGCACTTGCACTCGGGACCAGCATAGCATAGAAATTAATTGAAAGAAAGCTGTTATTTTAGTTGGTGTATTGTTTTTATTTAACTTCCCGCTATAAAAAGTTACTGATGTTTTTTTACTTTTTTGGTATTGTATAGAAGTGACGTCGATGTTGACAACTGAAAAAAGGTTATTATAGGGTTGATTATACTTTCTTTATTTTCTATTCATAAATTATTTAATTATTTTAATAATAATTAAGTTCTACATTTATTTCCTACAGAGATGCACAAATAACGAAAATATGAATTTTCTGTTATTAAAGAGTCTATTCATGTCAAATAAATGGGTTAAGTTGTCCTGTTTCTAACCCAAGGCGCCTCTAAAATATCCATCCTATTTGTTTTGTTTTTTTGTGACACAACAGTTCATCCTGGATCTTTGCTATGACTATATTTATTTGACCATTAGTAAATGTAAAAAAAACTTGTCTTGTCATCACAAAATATAAATAAATAAAAAAATTTAAATGAACAGAAAAACAAAACAACAGCACAGAAAACATGTTATATCTAAACTCATTTATTCAACAAGTAACAAGAATATTCAGCATCCTTCTATTTTTCACTCCTTTAAACTAGGCAATATGTAATGAAGTCTTCGTTTTCTTCATTTGCTATGAAGTGGATTTTGTTTCAAATGTTGTTAATAATACGACAAAAAATAAAAATAACATTCATAATTTCATTTTATAATGAAACATTCTTCAAGTAAATATGAGCATGTTGTAGTCCTTTTAACATGATACTACAACCAGAGGTAATACAAAAGTTTGTTCATTTCATATTTATATAAATATATACTATATGTTTGTTTAATTAAATAAGTCTTTATGGCTAAATACAAACTAAAATATGTTAGAGAAAATATATTATGATATAAAGCTATAGAAAACAGAAATATTTTAATTTTAGACCATGTAGCAACACATTTTGATATATTTTGGAATTTTAACAAGAAATTAAGGAAAATGTTTGGCATGTGAATGCATTTTTTTTTTGCCAGTCGAAAAAAACTATATAATTTTGTTTGTCATGGTGTGAACTGTAAGCCATCATCGACATCCTTCTCTCAAATCTTATTAATATTCTTAAATTAAATAAATTTCAACCGCAAGCGAAAAGATTCTTAACAATATTCTCATTTTAATAACCCCTTTGGGTATATTTTATGAGTCTTACAGTTCTGCAACATTCCTTATAACTATGCAACCAAACAACTCCTCTAAATAGCGCTTACTCTTCGCGCACCAAATGTTTTGTCATTTTGTAAATTTTTTGTTTTCTAAAAAAAAAAATAAAAACATGTTGATGATGATCCTTTTTAATGAAATTACCCTAACGGAAAATAAAGTCCTTCGTACTTATACTTTATATTTCGTCTTCAACCTGTCTGTTTTCTTAGACAGATGAGCGTTTTTGTTTTGCGTTGATGTTTTTATGTGATGCCTTGTTGTCTTTTTGTAGACAATGTTTTATAAAAATGCTACTTTTATAAGACATTTCTCTTAATTTATATATATTTTTTCTAAGTTGTAAATTTATTTTTCATGTTAAATGAACAAAAAATAAATTCAACTTTAACAAAAACGAGGAAATACTCTATATGTGTTGTTCACGTCTTAAGAGATTTTTGGTGTTTCTAAAAATAAACAAATTATTCCCCAAAGACTAATTTTTGGTTTGTGATATCAACCACATTTACTGCTTCTTGTCGATATGAAACAAAAACTTAGTAGCTTCAATTTGATAGCAAGAATAACAACTAAGTCAAGTCAAAGATGACAGGGGCACGCTCCAAATTAAGACTCGAATACAAAATCTTTGTTCAAATTCAAGCAAGTAAATGAAGAATGATTATCACTTTATGCAATGGAGAATTATTGAGTTCATTATCGAGTGAAGTAAAATATTATAAAGGTTCCGTTAATTTTAATCCGTTTTATGCATTAGTAAGAATTGGCATCAAACTTCTGTCTCTTCCATATCCACTGTTTCATCTGAAACGAGAAAGTTAGTGTTGTGAAACCTACGAAATACCAAATAATGTAAATGTTGACGTAAATATCAATGACGTGTAAAAATATCCTCAGTTTGAATACATAGTGCAAAAAAAAAACCACAACAACTCGAAAATAAAATTCAATAAAAAATTAAGATACGTTAACGATTTTATCTAAATATGCATCTTATTATTATTTAATGCGTGTCAAAATTAATGCGAATTCCAAAAATTTTTAAATTCAGTTGATCAAATTTGAAATTAAAACAATTTTTACATTCCATGCCGGTTTGTTTGTTTTTGAAAATGTGCAACCGAAACATCGAAAATATAAAAATCAAGATACTTGTCGGAAAAAAGTATGCTTAGCAACAAAGTTATTAAAAAAATTTTATGACATATTTTTAATAAAAATCCCATATTGATTTTTTTCTTGACGCTTGTTTGGGGAAAGTGACAAAAATTACCTGGCAGAAAAATTAATTACAAAACTTTTCCACAGAAAAGAACATTAAGAGAAATAAATAATAATGGAGCTGCTAGTTCAAATTTCTCCCGAAATTTCAGAATTATCTAGTCACCTAAAGCAGGGTTGTCAGATTTTTTTCCCATCTATTTCAATAAATTGTTTTTTAAAATCGCCAAAACTATATATTTCATAAAAAATTGGTTTTTATATAAAACTTTTATTTTAATATAAATTTTTATAAAGCTATGGTAGAAAAATTTAGCAGAAAATTGCCAAAAATTATTTCTTGTATATTTTTCTTTAATTTCTATCAGACGAGTTTTGGTAGAATTTATTTTTTTATACTCCTTCAACAAAAATTTGCTCAATTATAAAAATTTTATAAAGTTCAATTTTGTTGAAAAACAGAAAAATCATCAAATATTTTGAATGCCAATCAAGTTGAAAAATTGCTTTTGACGAGAAATCGCCATATCTGGCAGCCCTGACTTTAAAGATCAAAGTTACATATTATCTAAAATTTAAATTTATTTATTAAAAATTTTTATTTGGTCTTGGCCGTCAGTTCAGCCACAAATCCCAGACAAGAGCAACCCCGTCGGAACCGTGGGAATATTTATAATCATGAGAGATCATAATCCTGAATCATCATACGACCGATTAATAGGGTAGAACGTCAGTTCTTTGCCACAAAGTATTTGTGGCAAATGTTGATTTTAAATGCATAAAAATATATCAACGAAATGAGACTTGTTTTAGAAGAATATGAAGAAATACCAAGAAAAAGAAAATTAAATAAAAGTGAAACACACAAAGTATTATAGAAGCAACAACAAGAAACTATAGATAAGACTGCTAAACAAAAATCCGCACACATGGTTTGCTTGCGCCAGACATTACCCAGCTAGCATTTGGGTGAGCATTTTTTGCTAAAACCTCTTGTATGATTCTCCTCAGATCACTTTTGATGATTAAAAACTGATTTATCACTTGGGTGATTGAAAAAGGATTCACTTATGATTATTCTATAGGATCAAATAAGGGTTTCTTGAAAATACAGAAACAAAATGCAAAGAAACCGCAAAAAGAAAATCAATGATTTAAATACTACCAGAAAACTGCTCACAAATAAATCAGCAAATCGTATCATAAATGATTCTTTGGGATGAATCATCTATTGGGTATCATTTCCTCGCAAGGGGAGTATCACTTATGAACGAAAAATAAGCTCATATGCTGTTATTTTTCCCGCCAAGCTGATTCGGAAAAGGTTCGATTATTATAACAAATGCTAGCTGGGTAGTGGCTGACATATTACAATACGAAACAGCAACAACAACAACTGGTTTGTTTTTTTTTCATACATTTATAAGACAATGGCAGGTAAAATTTCAAATGTGTAGACAAATTGAATATATTTAGTTTTCTACAAATAATTCGAAAAAAAGAACCTTCCCATACCGGGAATCGAACCCGGGCCTTCTGGGTGAAAGCCAGATATCCTAGCCACTAGACCATATGGGATATATCTAACATTAATAGTGTTGAATTACTTAAGCAGTTTATAGGTATATTTAAGTTAGTGGGGGTTTAGTGCTATGTTAATGTGATGCTTATAGTAGTTTAGTGGTGTGTATTAGTGTGGAACTAATAGAAGCATTCAGCTG
The DNA here is from genome assembly GCA_936439885.1 of Nowickia ferox. Taxonomy (NCBI): domain Eukaryota; kingdom Metazoa; phylum Arthropoda; class Insecta; order Diptera; family Tachinidae; genus Nowickia; species Nowickia ferox. The sequence continues at coordinate 6,355,156 of OW387027.1, read as the reverse complement.
GTTTTGTTGTTTTTTTGTTATTTCAGCACTCAGTTTGTAGTTGTTTGTTTTTATTTTTGTAATGATGTGTTGCCGTGTTGATGAAATGGTGTCTGTGCCGTAAATAATTAGTCGAATTGTGTGCGATTAATATGTACGTAAATATAAAACGGGTACTACACGTAGTTTTAAAATGTTGCTGTTGCTTTTCGTAATCAGTATTATTTATTATTTATTATTATTACTCTTTTCCATATATTTATTTTTAGGTAACTTGACAATGATGTTTTTTCTTTAATATATATTTTTATTATTATATTAAATGTTCTGTCAATTGGCCACCTTGATCTCTTATTAGTAAATAGAAAAAACTTCTTCTATGTAAAAAAAGGTATGCAAAAATATAGCTTAAGTGTGCTCGATGTTAAAAATTTTTGCTTGATGTAACTAAATCAATTCAAGCAGGTAGCTGTTAAATTTTTTATCTTTAAGCCATTATCAATTTAATATTATTCAACTATTTACTTTTAAATATTTTTACTATATATAAAATATAATTTCCGAAGAATTTTTAGAAATTTTTTATATAATGTGCTTCTCCCTGTCTCCAAGGAGTAGATAAAAAAAATTTCATGCAACTTACTTTATAAAAAATTTTACAATGTAAATTAAATTAATTAATTTATACATATGTATATGTCAACAAACTTCTGTCAAAAGCTCTTTTCGCTTACATTCGGTAATTTTAGATTTGTTTATTAGAAATCCCAAATCCTATTTCAAGTCTATATAAATACGCCAGTTCCAGGCGAAATATTTGCTGCTCTTTTTTGAGCATAGAAACATGATTGAATAAAAAACTTTGCTCCATGGAAGATTCATGGAAGACAGGCGACTTTACACTACTAAATTCCAATATTTTAAATACTTCACCCATTCATAAATCTTTAAAACCGTCATAATACCGGGTTATTATTTATTTAGAAAAACCAACTGAGCTTGCATGCCAATACTATATAAATTGATATCACAAAGAATTTTTATTTGTTTTTCTTTTGCACACACAGAGAGAAACTATGCATACAATAATCAAAATAATTTTTAAGGGTGTACAAGGTGAGGGAGTGGAATGGATGGTTTGTTAATTGTTAGTAAAACAATAAACGTGTGAGGCGAAGTAGGTTTGCGTTCTATGAGAGAGAAAAAACCTTAAAAACGTTAGTCAAAATTTAATAAATATGCACATACATACATACCTACATACGTATTATACATACATACATATGTCTGTATTTGTTTAAACAGCTGTTATAGCTAGACGAAAGTAAATAAGATAGAGCGACAACATAAATAAAATTTTTGTATGTGGTTGGCTGTGTCGTAGAAATTGAAATGTAAAAACAAGTTTATACATATGTTGTTGTTGTTGGCTTAGGTTTATTTTTGGTCACAATGTTAACGACTGTTATACATGAATTTTGTTTCAAGTAAAATTGACGCCACAATAATTATCTTCAGTGAAAGTACACATACATACGGATGTCGTATGTGTGTGTGTGTATTGGATATTTGTATTTCAAACTATAATTTTCCACTTAAATAACAAAGTGAAAATTTGAAATTAATTCATATTTTGTAAGCACGTAATTGTGAGTAATAAAAGAAATAAAATGAAATTAGACTAGGCAGGCTAAAGTTTCAAATTTAAGTTTAAGTTTCTTAAATATTTACCATATTCCATAAAGTTATTTTTAATATTTATTGTAATTTCTTATTTTGATTTATAAAGGGGAAAACATATTTCAGTCTTCTTGAATACAACAATCCCGTATTGTCTAGTGGTTAGGATATCCGGCTCTCACCCGGAAGGCCCGGGTTCGATTCCCGGTACGGGAATTTCTTTTCATATTTTCTGTGCTTCATTTTAATTAAATTTTTCCATTTAATTATAATTGCTTTTTAATCTAACCTTTTTCCTACTCGTTTTTCTTTTATCAAAAGGTGCTCATGTGCAAAAAAATGTGGTTTACATTTATTTATTGTGCCTGCATGTCTGCACGCAAATTATGTGGTTGCTTTTTTGTGAAAAATGCATTTTAATTTGTATGTGTTTTTTAAGTTTATTTCATAACGGAAAAGTATGTCAAAATGTTTTTAATCTGCCACGTTGATTTTATATGTTAGTGTTTTCTTTTAGATTTCAATTTAGTTAAAAAAATATTTTGTATTTTATGCCATTTTTATATGGGAATGAAAGTAAAATTATCACACATCGTTTTTTATATATTTTTATGTATTTATACGAGAGAGAGAGAGAGAGTGGTACTGTAATGAAAAGTAAGGAAATACTTTAAAAGGGAAGGTAAGCCTTTAAAAAAGTGTGGGTTAAAATAAAAATAATGTCTGCCGAATGAGAGCCGAATATTTATTTTAACCACTAGAGAAAACAGGATGAGGCGGTCAGTGTTACCGCTGTAATTATACTTAAACAAAATGTGAGATCATATTTGGTAGTTAACTAACCATTTTCAGATTTTTTTAATTTTAAATAAAATTTAGCTCAAAAATTATTAAAATGAAAAAAGCCCCCGAAACCGCAAACCAGAATTTTTTTCATGTGACGAATACAATATGTAACAAATGAAGCCTTTTGGAAAAACACACGGACTAGATACTATAGGTTCGATTATACTACCAAAAGGTTGTAAAACCATGTACTCAGTTTGGCGATTTTGGTGACCAATTTTTTAATAGGCCTCCAAAGATTTCGTAAATAAGTGCGCCCTCAAAAAATGGTGTCTTCTTTTTGGCCAACAGCTTATACGAGTATCGTACAAAAGGTCAAAATAAGCAAAAAGCACAAAGAAGAATTAAAGAAAAACTAAACGAATTTGAGCTTGTGATTTTACTTTTTTTGCTTCAACCGGCAGTGAATATCGTTAAAAAAATGTTACTGAATAGCAAAGTCGATAAATGTTTGTTATATTTATTATAGCGATACTATTATCGTAATAAAATTTACAGAATACTGGTACATTTGTACGTTTGCGGATGTACCGACTTAGACCCTTTTTGAGTTGGTTTTGCTCACATAAAAAATCTATAGGGAAACCAATAGCAAAATCAGACGTTTGGCCCAAAACTGGTATATGGAAACGCACTATATTATTGTGTATCAGCAAAAAAAATAAAAACTCGAAAAAATATCATCTCTTAAGGCTTACAGTCTTTGCTTTTACATTCTTTGAAAAAAATTAACATTTCCCGTACCGGGAATCGAACCCGGGCCTTCCGGGTGAGAGCCGGATATCCTAACCACTAGACAATACGGGATTTTATATTCGAATTGTTCCGTAATTTCTATTTAAAATCTAAATCTCAGACTTGTTAGGGATTTTTAATAAGAATAAATAGAATAGAATAAATATAGAATAAATTTTCTAGAACCAGGGTAAAATGAATTTTATAGTACCAGGGCTTGTAGCGCAAAGTTTCGTACATTTTATTACTGTTTTCGTTTTAAATAAAGACTATATAGTAACGTTTAACGTTGACAAATTTTATATGGAGAAAATATAAATTACAAAAACAAAACACTTATAAAATTGTGTTTTACAAAATTGGTCCCTAAATTTAAAAAAGTTACTAAAGTTTTCAGACATTGCTTTAAAATTTTAAAACTAGAAATATGTCAAGTTTAGTTCCATATTTATTGTAAAATTTTTCAGAAATCTTTAACGTAAGAGGCCAGAGTGATGGTCGTGGCATTGTTAATGGGCGTAAAAAAGGCTTTCAATTATCGTTTTTTCTCTTTTTACTAAACGGAAAATGTTTCTTTTACACACACAACCACACATTTTTGTAAACTTGCTAAACAAATTTTATTTGTGTGGAGTAAGTTTTTAGAGCTATTTTCATAGATTTGTCAGCGTAGAGATAAAAAATTCCCGTACCGGGAATCGAACCCGGGCCTTCCGGGTGAGAGCCGGATATCCTAACCACTAGACAATACGGGATTGTTGTTTTATCGTAACACTGAGAACAATTATGGATGCTGCGAAAATATAAAAGGAATTTTCTGTAAACGAAATTTATTTTTTTATATATGCAATAAAAAACCTTTTTTGTAATTCAATAAAAATTTATTTAAATTTTCATTCATTGCCTTCCCTTCGGTCACCTTCTCTTATTAATAATAACTATGACTTCACTTAAAATGTTGTAAATGAAAATAATACTTTATATTTGAATAGCAAAAAGTTAACATTTAATCACGCAAATTCATTCATATTTACGAGTTTATTCTTTTCATACACTCATACACTGACATTCTAGCAAATGCCTCTTTTTTTAGTTTCCTTTCGGGTGGAAGTAATACTTGCTGTTTAAAGTGGATAACGCTACCGAAATCCTTATGCGACACCCAAGTGCTTTTATGCTCCCTACTTTTGTTGTCGCGTAAGTGTGCATGTGTGTGTATATGTTTGTGTATGTGGGTGTGTGTGTTTTATAGTGAATAACTAACAATGCATATTTTTTCTTTATTTTTGTTGGTTTTAAAATGCACATCACAAACGTTGTTGCATTTTCTGGTTTTATATGGATTTAGGTTCTGAATTCTTCTCCTGCCGTTTTATTTCTTTATTTTGTTCGTAGTTTTACAGTTTTTTGTTTAGTTGTTGATGAATTTTTTGTTGTTGTTTTTGGTTTTTGCTACATAATTCCCAACGCTTATCGCCATGTAACATGGCCAATATGATGGCGGCGTAGTATTGCAACGATAGTTTAGTGAAAAGGATTGTAAGAGAAAAAAAATATAGAAAAAGAAGAAAAATGAATAGTGCTTTTCATAATGATTTTTAAGCACAAGTGAAATACAGTGAGAGAAAAAAGAAAGAAAAGAAAAAGAAAGAAATTTATTTAGAATTTTTTGACATTATTGTTCCATTTACAAGCTCAGCCGTACATATTTATTCGCTTTTGAACATACATTTATTATATCGTTATTTGATTTTTAAAAGTAATAAATTGACATTGGCATTCATTTCATTTGAAAGCATGAAATTTAACCAGGTATGAAACTTAAATTTGATGCGAAATAATTATAAGTTTTTCGCTATAAGCATTTTTGATTAAATAGTTAAAAAATTTAAATGAAATATGTAATATGTAATCTTAGGTTTTGGCGCTGGTTTATATTTGGCGACCTTTTCGATATTTGGCGATTTTTTTTTGTATAGATGCTTTTTTAGTTTTGGCGATTTCTGTTGCTATTTAGCGATTTTTCTTTTTATCTTATAATACGTATTTTTAGTTTTAGCGACTTTTTAGTTTGGCGTTTCTTTCGTTTAAGCGACTTTTTTGGGATTTTGGTGATTTTTTTAGTTTTTTGGCGACTTTCTTACTTTTGGTAATTTTGTTGCATTTTAGCGATTAATTTTATTTAATGCTTTTGTTTAATGATCATTTAATTTCTCTCAGTGCATTTGCTTAAACATCATGCCACAAAACGTGCAACAGCAACAAGAACAACAGGAAAAAGTTGTTTATAATAACTGTGCTGCATAAAATTTTTGTTGAAGTGCCTTTTCGTGTTTGTTTTTCTAAAGTTTCTAAACTACTAAAACTGTTCGTATACGAGTAGAAAAGAAAAAAACGGATTTTAAAGACATTTTTCAAACTCGCTAAAATTTCAGTAAATGAAAACAAAAGAGAAAATTAAAGATACTAAATTTTTATTTGTAATTTATTTTCGCTTCAACTAATTGTTAAATATAAAATGTAAATAAATTTTTACAATATTTAGTTTGTTATTTAGTTATTACGATCAAAAACTTTAGGGCAGTAATAATCATTAGTAATGAATTGTTTTACAGAAACAAGCAAAATTTTTTTTATTTATGGATTCGTATATTTGAACAAGGTAACTGGCTCTCACAGTTGTTTATAATTTGAGCATGCCAATAATTCCATGATTTTTTGAATTGCCCGCCCTTTAACTGAAAGAGCAACACTGCTCCTGTCAGTTGACTCCCATCAAAATTTGAACACGTTGCGTCGTATGATTTATGTGTTGACTGCAATTGAAAGCAGACTACCGCGTGATTTGTGTGATAATTTCCCAGTAGTGTTTGGCGTTGTTCAACCGCCAATGAAAGATTTTTTCAGCGGTTCCGTAAACGTAGATGAAACGTTGATCCATCACAACACACCAAAGATCAGACAGAAGTCAAAACAGTGAATTTATCTGGATGAATCAGCGCCGAAGAAGGCGCTAAAGATGGGTTTGCCAACCAATAAAGTCATGGCAAGCGCACAAAAGGGTGAAATAACTGCGAACGAATATTGTGCCAACTTGCTTACTTTTCAGTTAATGAAGATTTGAAAAAATACTTCATTTGTCCAAAAAAAACTTCTTTTCTACCAGGACAATGCAGGGGTGAACACATGTGAAGTTTTCATGGCAGAAATCCATGAATTGCAGTATAAATTGTTTGAAGGCCTTTTGCTGGTGAAAGAAGCGAGAGCGGAAGGCATAGCCCGCACGCGCAATGAGAATAAAGCAAGCAGGCCTTGTACATCCAAAATAAAAAGTACAGAGGCCTTCTAGAAGACATCTTTACTCCTTCTTCTTCCCGCTGGGAATGCAATTTATGTAAGTGTTTGCTTACACATATGTACATGGTGTTTGATGTTATTATTGTTTTAACTAATTTTCTTGTTGTTGTTTTAATAATTTTGCCAATAAAACGTATTAAACACACACGTACACACACACACATTTTCACATAAATTTATGTTTGCTGTATGAAAATCCAATTTTCCAGTGATTGATCATACATGTCCACATATCAAGTTCGTGGTTTGCATGCGTTTTAAAGATTTAACAAATAATCACAATAATAATGATAACAACAAACAACATTATCATCAACACTATAGTATTGGTAATTTTGCATTACCAATATTACACCAACATTATGAGAAGGAGTGGGAAGGAGGGAGTGAACTAGATACCCAGTGATCATTATATGAAGGCATGTCTGATATCAGAAAAAGTTTGAAACCTTAGTAGACAATAAATCGAGCTGCTCTAAATTCACACAGACATTTAACAGTAAATGGGAAATTTCTCCGATATGTCTTTTCAAGACATTTTCTGAAACATTATGCGAAGAATTTGAAACACATTGCGAATAACATTATACTAGTCTGCATAATGTCGCAAGGAAATTTAATTTTCTTCTCTGCTCTTTATCTATAAAAACTAAAAATATTTTTTGCTACGTATTCACAGTTTAGTTTCTGACCGAGTGCGACAAAAATTATTCACTGGGTAGACTGCACTCACTGATTTGATTGATGAATGAAAAAGTTTGTTTGGCTGTGTGGCTGAGTAAATTCATATATGGCTGATTGGCTGCCTACACTATACCAGATATATTAGATAATTGTATTGCATAAATAACCAGCAGACCGTGTAAAGAACAAATTGACATTATTTAATGTAGTTACACTATTTGCAGACGAATTTGTTGTGTAAAAGTCTGCATTTAACTCAGTTGTTTCTTCATTACCTCTCATGAATGATTTCATGACTGAATTTACACAGAAAATAGTAATATGATAAATTTCGTAAAGTCTATTAAAAGTTTGTGATATCAATTAAAAATATTAATGAAAATATTAATTGGTGCACAATTTTTTCCATGTATGTTAATTTGTTAAGAGGATTGGGATTAAGTCTCTCGTATTTATTTTTTATGAACTTTCCTTAAATATTTGTAAGTAGAGTATTGCGAAAGTCGAGGTGTATGCACTGATTTCGCAGCTCATTTATTATACCTTCAAATAACTGTAAGTGTGTAAATGTAATAAATTTGTTATGTAAATATTTTTTAATTACAGCAACAGTATTGAAAAGTAATAAAAAATAAATATTTTATTTATTTGCAAAATTTAGTAAATACTTATGTGGGTGGTAAAAATATTCAAGATAAGATCTAAGGCATTCTAGTTCAAATAAAATATTTAGTAACATTAGTGACACAAGCAAGTATGCCGTATACTAGTGTAGTAGTCGGAGGGTCGCAGGGTCGATTCCTGCGGGAGACTCTGATTCGCCTGTTTTATATGCAGAAGCTATATGTCGATGATTGCCATTTTTTAGCCAGAATTTGATGATCTGGTTACTTCACGTGGACCTGATGTGAACTAGACATTTCATAATTATCTGTTCCATATATAATGGCTTCGAACGAATAAGACATTTCGATGACATCTCATACGCACCTTCAATGAAAGACCCTATAGATGTCTTGAAAAAGATTGGTTTGAAAACCATCCATCTTGTTTTCATGCTTTAGTTTTTCCATAAATAAATTTTGTTAACCTGGCAACAGTTTTGAAAGAACTTTAATCAACAAATTCAAGGCAAATATTTTAAATTCAAATTTAATTGGCTTATTTAAATGAATACATTTACCTCAAACCATTTTCTTGAGTAACATTCACTGTTTCCCTGCTTTCCCCATTAATCAATCAAACACAACACATGTCAATGAGTCACATCAATGCGAGATGTTTGTTTGCATTTTTAAATAAGACAACACAGACATAAATTCATTTAAATTCCACAATTTTATTTTTTTGTTCTATGCTGCAGCCTAGAACTTTGTAGCCAACATTTACACTCCAAAAGGCATAACAATTGTTTACATTTGAATTTTGTTTGTCCCAGGATAGTAACACAAACATTGCAGCAAACCTTAGCAAGTAAGAATGAGCAAATAAAACAAAATCCTTAAAAGGCAAAAAAAAAGGAAAAACGAAAACAAATCAAAAGTGAAAATGAATTTTTAATCGTTTTCACTGTAAAAAGGCAAATATACTCTAGTACAAAAAATAAAAGAGGAAAATCGAATTTTTGCTGTTACACATCAATGTAAAACGAATTAATTTATGTGTGTACGAGTATAAATTAACACAGAGGGGTAGACATAAACAAATATTTATTTTATATTTAAAATACACTTTTTGCTTTCGTTGTTTTAAAGTATCCTGGTTAATTTATATAAAGATTTATTGTGCAAAAAGTAAAGATGTATAAAATCAAAACCAACAATAATAAGAAAACAATTTTTAATTCAATTAAAACAGAGAAGTAGAGGTAATAATATGAAGATAAACTTAAATGTTTTATTTTGGTCTGAGTGAATGCTCTGAGATATGAATAAAAGCTGATTGGTATTGTGGGTATTAGCGAGGGTAGAGCTAAAATTGTTCAATCTGTCAATCTTCTTATACTATTTAGTTGCTGATGTTAAGTTCCTGCAATGAGAGATTGTGTTAGATTTTAAATAAATTAGACATTATTATCAGAACTATCTAATGACTTACTTTTCGGATTGCCAAATTTAAATAATTTTTCTCAAGAATCGAATAATTTAATACCAAGCCTTTTCAAGGTTGGGCGGAGTAGTTAATCTTAGTATCATTATACTACAAATTGAAACGTCCATTCTAGAAGCAGTACTTAACTGATTTCTCTTAATTTACCTCGTATATAAGTATGAAAGTATCTAGTATGAAAAATGTGTGGAGTATGTGTGTGCTTAAATGTGAAACGAAATGAGGAATTTGTACTCAATTAACAGAAAACTAAATATTTACTTATACATTTTCACTTAACTGAACCCAACTCTACTTTACTCTACTTCTACTCTAAAATCATAAACGAGTCGAAAGCAATCACAGATTTTTTTCCTTTACTCAATAATAAAGCACCACGATGATGGTGATGATGGTGATACTGGTCATATAGCTGATATAAAATCTCTGAGTTTAAATTGCAGATGTCTGTGTATAATTTGCAATACACTGACTAAACAAATAAAAGATAGACGATGGATTGACAGTTGTAGGAATAGCAGAGACTCAGCCAGGATGGGAGCTCAGGCCAAAAAAAAAATAGGAGATTGTTGTTTATACAATATTGTCATTTACATATGCTTGTACAAGGTGGGCCAAAAGAAGTCATCCGATGTTGTTTGGCTCTCATTTTTTTTTTATGTAAATGAAAAACTTCGATTCTGTTTTTTGATTATGATTATTTGAACTTTTAGAATTTTATTGTTCAAGTCGAAAAGATGATATCGGCCAAATGGGAGCTGTCACAATTGACAACAGATTCTCGCACTCGTGTCGAATGTTGTCATTGGGGACTTCCAGGGTCTTGGGCTTGTTCAACTAAACACGGGACTTAAAAACCCCAAAAATAAGTCTGGAACGGTTAAATCGGGTGATCTTGCGGGCCAGTGTAAATCGCCAAAACGAGAGATGAGGCGACCTGGGAACGCCACGGCACGATTATTCCGCGTTCGTGGGGAGTGTATCACTCCATGGCTTTTTCACTTGTATTCTACATCTGTCTAGTTCACAAATGTCAAAACAGATTTGACATTGGCCATCATTTGCAAAAATAAGAGCATCATCCAATAGAGTGATTTCTTTTGGCCCACCTTGTATATAAAGGCAAGCTTAAGTGTAGGGAAAATGAGACCAACAACCACTTGGTGAGTTTTGTAGCTAAGTTTAAAATATTAGTAAACAATTTTTAAGTTCCCGCTATCATATGAAAGACCCAATTTTCATTAGATTTTGATCTTTTCTTCTCAATCATAATCGATTTGATTAAAATTCCCGAAAATCATGCTCACGGATTTTTAAAAACACAGTTTCTCTAATCCAAACGATCTTGTAAAATTGAGCCTGCCAGTTTTACCATGTCCCAATATTGTAGGTTCTATTATTCTTTTGTTATTTTTTTAGATTAATTTTGAGTTTTTTTTTGAAATTTTCAATTAGTTGGTGCCGTCAAGCTTGTTGATATATTATTTAAAGCAAATGTACTCAAACTTCTCTAGTCATGTTGACAACCCGCATTAATAACGTATCTAGCGTAATAGTATAGATACATACAGTCACAGAAGAAATTATAGCAGTATGACTCATTTTACAAAAGTCGAGGTAAATTTATTCAAAAACGTCGTATTAGAAAAAATAATTTTTTTTAAGTATTTTTTTATATAACGCACAATATCTCTGAAGCAAAAAAATACATATGGGTTAATTGTTTTAGCTCAAAAAATTATAATTGAAAAAAATTGTAAGGACTAAACTGAAAAAACACGATTTTTAACATACTTGCAATAACATTAAGATAACCTGATATCAATGTGACTACTCAAATGAAAGAGAATTCTATTTAGGTTAGTAATCCAGAAAGTATTTCAATCTTTGGAGTACCATTCGTGAAATATTAAGCGAATAGTACAAAAAGTGGTGTAAATTATGCAAATGCTAGATGTCACTAGATCGTTTTAAGGAGCGCAACCAGGATATGAAAACACATAAGGACTAGCTATTTGTATTTAAACAATAAAACCACTGTTGCGCTGTGCAATAAATGAATAATTTAAAAAAAATAATTTTTATAACTATTTTTGAAAATATCGCCCATGACAAAATAGTGTGCTGGAGAACACTGGGTTAAATATGGCTACAGTTCAAGGTTTAAACTAAATTTTAATTTGAATCAATTAAATTTTTAATTGAATCAATTATTTTGTTCAATTGAATCAATTTAATTTTTAATTGTATCTGTTAAAGCTTTTATTAAATCAATTAAATTTTGTTATTGCATCAATTAAAGTTTGTATTGAATCAATTAAATTATTTATTGAATTCATTCAGGGTTTCACTGAATCAATAAAGCTATCAATTGCATCAATTAAATCTTTTTATGCTGCTACTATTTTGACTGTAACATTAATAATAGCAGACATATTTATCTGAATTATTAGAATGATCCAAAAACAGAAGAGTTATTTTATAAAGCATTCCACATCTATCGAAAATTAAAAATATTTTTATTTAAACTATATTGAAATGTTCTGAAACTTCATTTGATATTGTGTGTCAAAATATGACGCCTTGTGTTATTTATCGTGTTTGTGATATTCTTCCTAATGCTTCTTGATAAATTAAATGTAAAATTTCTAGGTTGCAAAAGTCCTTTAATATATTTTTATGGATAATATGGAATATTTTAATTACTGCTAATGCATTGGGCCTAAAACAAGGCTGTTATTTAATTGATATCTCCAAGTGTTTTGGTCAAAATAAATTTATCGGACGTGTGGATGATATATACATATATATATTCTCATCAGCAGACTTCTACCAAAATTAAACCAATAAACTTTTGGAGAGTTAAAAAAAACATTAATATTTAATGGTAAAATTGAGTTTTCATTACAAAAAAGGTTTCAGAAATTTGTAAAACGACGAATCAAAGTAATTGACATGTTCCATTTACTTTGAAAAATATATAGCTGAAATTTGCATCACAGAGAGTTAAAAAAACACAAGATCGCTGGTGATCAAGGTGTGGCGGCCTTCGAAAACAGCTAGTTGTTCCGTTCTGCTAGTGTTGACTTTGGTGTTACATATGCGATACGAACTTAAGCCTAATCAAATTATACATATACAAACATTATTATTCATCATATGTTGCTTATATTTGGTACTAACTTTTGACATCAAGGGAATAAAATGAGCAACATATGCTGAATCACATTGCTTGTTGTTTTTTTTTTTTTTTTGAAAAAGTACCCAGCAAAAAATTACAATACCAATCATAAGTTACAGCACTGATGAACTCAGCTTTAAGTAGTTCTATTTCTGGTGAATCAAAAATGAATTTAGCACATGGTTGTCATAGGATGGAAGTGATCCAAATAACTGAATGGTATGTGCTTAAAAGGTTGTCTAGAACAATTTTCGATTTAAACCACAGCCTTAGAATATTAAATTCAGTACATGTAGTGATTGGTATGCAATGAAAGTGGTAAACCTTTGGAACTAGTTCCGATTTTTTTTTGCTGGGTGGTTGTAGTTTTGTATTTCTCAATAATTTATTTGGAGTTTGTGTATAAGCATAGGAATTTTGCAAGCTTTTTTCAATTGAGTTGGTGCAGTTGCTTAAACAGCAACGAAATTCATATTAATTTTTAACAAGACTTAAATAAAAATAAGAAGTTACAATAGATATTAAATTGAATACTAAATAAAATGTACCACCCTAATGTATGGCATTTATTTATTCAAATATAAACATGCAGATATGTATGCACAGTTAAAGTACTCATACATACACACACATACATTTTGAAATATATATGCAAATCTTTGTTTTTGTCTTTTTCACCTTTTACTCACACATTAAAAGTATTCGTCAATATTAGAAATTTCATTTTTCAACTGTGAGTATAATTGGATGGGAACAATTTCACATATTCCATACTAGCAACAGTAAAAGCTCGGATTGTGAGTGGCTCTTATAAGGAAAAGAAATTGCAAGGCGAATAAAGTTTTGTGTCGTCTTATGATAAATGAACATTCAATGGGTTAACTTGAGCTGCCATAATGGGCCGTAAAACGACCCTGAAAAAAGGTATAAGAAAAGACTTTATAGAAAATATTCTGCAAGAAATTACGTATTTCAGTTCAGTTGTCGAAAAAAAAAGTTAAATTAAAATAAAAAATATTTAGAGTTTTTCTTATCTTATTTTCACACACTTTCTTCTAAGGGGCAAACGGTTCAAAGTTGCAGGTCTTCACTGTATATAATGTGATAGTTGTTGTCATTTTTATAACCTCTCTGTTAATATAAAACAAACACATTAAGAAGATACTAGTATAGAGATTTTTTTGCAGCTGCAAACTCAATACTCTATCTAACAAGTTGTTTGTTAATTTTAGTTTTTGTTATTGTTGTTTTTGCTGCTGTATGATTGCTCTTCTGCGTTGTTTATAGAGTTGTTCACCCATATAACTTACACATGCATAATGGCCACATGTCTATTTCCGGTTGAGTGCTAGCCAAAATATCTAGAGAAAATTCAGTTAAAATCAGCGCACAAATGATAACGGTAAAAAAACACACGCTCCCTCCCATATACCCAGGCATACTTACAATTAAACATTTGGAGAACGTAGCGTGGTGTACATACATATATATGTACACAGTCGGTGAAATAAACTTGAATTTATATTGGCAAATTTATCTAGACGTTTTTGTGACTAAAATTTTTATATTTTAAAATTTTTTTATCTATAGAAGTATTCGTTTGAGCTTTATTGGTCTACGTTTTATAGTCAGCACTCGTATGCAAGAGCATTAAATACGTCGTAGTAAAATTTTTTTCTTGAGACTACAAAAATATCAAATTTGTCTGCTATTATGAAATTTGGCGCTTTATTTTTGGGTATAAATATGTGTAGTATGTTAAAGTATATTTATACTATGAAAATTTAATCCTTATTAGGACGAAGAGGTTTTGTGCAGTAATATTTCAAATAGTTAAAAATTCAGATTCCTTAAGAAAACTCGTGCCGCTAAACAAACAAGTCCGAAAAATATAATAAAATATTTTTCAAGCAAAGAGAAATTTTTAAACAAAAGTTTAATAGATTTAAATAAATTTTTAATTAATTTTTGCACGAATATTTTTTTCTGTGTATTTAATTTCAACTTTTATACGGATAAAGAGCTTTCACAGAAAAAAGATTTGTAAATACAATTAATTATTTTTATATCAATTAAATATTTAATTGATTTTGCAAAATCTTTTAAATTAAATATATCAGTAAATAGTTTGTTGACGGTTATTTTTTGTACAAATTTTTTTGTCAGATTTCAAAGTTATTTCAATTAAAGTTATTGTTATCTTAACAATATGAATTATTGAATTTCCGGAAACAAATGTTGAAAATCATAATTGTTATATTAACAATATATGTTTATACACTAGCATAACCCTCGAAAAGATTTTTATGCTTGTCTGCGAATAACACTAAAGACTTTTTGCGGAACCGAACTGGCAACCTCTGGACTAATAGACTAAAGTGCTTACCTCTCAGCTAAATCTCAAATTGTTATTAGATACGCAAATAATGAATACACACATACATGAATACTTATGTTTCATCTAAATGTGCGCATGCCGCTATGAAAAACAACAAAAACTTTAGTTGACAATTTTTATTTTAAAAAAATATAAAAAAATTTGTTAAGTTTTTGCTCCATGCCCCTAACAAACAATTTGGTTAGTTTAGTTTGTTGAAAATATATTTCTGTGCTTATCGTATCAACAACTTTATTTGTTATATTGATCAAATATATGTTTGAATTTAAATTGAATATTAACAATTTGTTTTGTTGGTTGCATTTTGATGATATTTTTTTCTGTGATTTGTGCAGAAACATTTCAAATAGGTAAAAACTAAAATTCCTTAAGAAAACTCGCGCCAGGAGGCCGAAAAATGCGGAAAACTTAGTAAAAAAATTTTGAAGCATATAAAGTTACTTTAACAAATTTCTATTTAAAATTTTATCGTTAACAATTTTTTCATTTCAAATATTGAATGTAATGCATTAAAATTTTCCGTTTCCGCAATAAAATTCTACCAAATTAAATGCAAATTGTCTTAATATCAACGGTACAACAAATTTATGCAGTGATGTGAAAAATTTTTAAAATAAGTTTCACCAGCAAAAAAAAAGAATTCCAGCAACATGGACAGGAGATCATTAATACAAAACTATATAGTATATCTACAACAAAAGGCAACAAAAACAACAAAAACCACGCTATTTTAAGCACTTACTGTTAAATAAAACTTTTTTTTTTGCTAACAAACGTTTCCAAGCATCGACATTAGTGCGTGCGAGTTTCCAATTAGTGGCAGAGACTGCAAAAATGTGGAATAAAAAGAAACTGTTGCGAACACTTAACACCAATGTTGCTGTAGTGTTTGGTCGCCAGTTGGGAAATTTTGGTGATAACGATGATGCCGATGATTTTATGCCAGGAAATTGCTACCCAGACAGACTCTATCTACTAACCACAAAGAGTTGCTCGAATAGAAGTTGAAAAAAAAAACAAAATTATCCATGGGAAGTCATTGTCATCATTGAACTGCTTTTCTCCTTTTCTTTTTTGTAGTTATGATTGCGAAACCTAAAATTGCAAATGCAGATATTTCAGAGACAGAGAACAACACCAACAACAAGAATATGCATCAGAATATTGAAAACATATTTTGTGCCATTAAATGCTTTTAGATCGAAAATGTTCGTAACTATTTAAGTGTGTTTAAAAATAAATAATAAATACAAGTTTAATGGTTATGGCTTCGTTGGGAACAGACAGAAGGCCAGGGTTCCTCTCTGTATAAAAGAATTCAAATATTTCACCAAAAATATGTTTACTTGCGAATTCTTATGTTTTTTTTTAATGAGAGATGAGTTTTTACAATCATTTTCTTTAATTATTTTTTTGCTATTTTCCTTGATTTTTATAAATAAAAAATCTGAGATAAATTTTTACAAAAGCTTTATTTATTTTTTGGCTATTTTTCGAGATGAGTTTTTACAAAAACTTTATTTAATTTTTTTTTGCTATTTTCTTATGTTTTTTTTTTAATGAGAGATGAGTTTTTACAATCATTTTCTTTAATTATTTTTTTGCTATTTTCCTTGATTTTTATAAATAAAAAATCTGAGATAAATTTTTACAAAAGCTTTATTTATTTTTTGGTTATTTTTCGAGATGAGTTTTTACAAAAACTTTATTTAATTTTTTTTTGCTATTTTCCTTGCTTTTTAAAAATCATGTAAAAAATAAAAAAATCCGAGATGAATTTTTACAAAAACTTTATTTAATATTTTTTGGGCTACTTTCCTTGGCTTTGAATTATTTCTACGGGCTTTTTCTTTCAAACTGCAGTAGGATTCCCACAGTCCTTTGGAGTTTTCCTACATTCCCTTTATAGAAACCCTAGTTCCTCTGTAGGCATCTGCATACACAATCAGACAAACGAAAAATGTATGTTGAAGAAAAAAAAAACAAAATATTTTCAATTTGAAAATCATTTTTAAGTGCATTTTAAGTATCCATGTTTATTTCCGATATATTTTTGTTGTTGTTGCTTTTATCTCATTTGGTAGTTTGGAAAAATTTGTAAAATGCTTTTAATAAGTACCAAAACGTGCTGACTTCATGTTTTGTGGTAAAAAGGAATACAAATTTTCCTAAATTTCCCATATTTTTAATGGCATTAAAGTAGTTTGCTTGTTTGCTTTTATTGTTGCCATTGATTTTTTCCCTATATCCTTTATTTAGACGATTTTTTTTTTCATTTAATTTTTGATAGACATAAAACATTTTTCTATATTTTTTGCTTAATTAACCACAAAACAAATCTGTTACTAAAAATCTATTAAAGAAAAGAATATTTATGGTTTTAAATGGCCAGAATTTATAAATGTTGTTATTTTTTTAATGAAATTTCATGGCACAGTGGACTCCTTAGTTAGAAAATATAAACAAATATTTGAGCAACATATGTAACACATATTTAAAAAACCCTACACGAGTGAAATCTTGTGTTAAACCCGATTGAGTTTTTTAATTTGACAGCGATTTTTCCTGAAGTTGCGGACTTATTCTGTTTGATCAATTTAAAGCATAAATTTTTTCATAAGTTTATAATGTTTTTCAGTGGTCTTGTTTCCACTGTGTATGGCCTTGTAAACGTATGTTATTGAAATGTTTTAAAATTTATGTATTTCAATTTTTCTCTTTTCTGCCAAACTTTGTTTTTCTTTCAATACCAATTTAGTTTTCAAATCATAAAGTCCACTGCTCTTGGTTAGCATTTAATCGCCATAAATTACTCCTCTTCCTTGTTGCTTATCTAAAAACTTCTGATAGATTAGTTTAGATTGTGTGCTAGAAGTGCTTTTTTCTCCAAATCGTTTACTATTGCTTTTGTAATTTTCCAACTTGTTGTTTTTATGCTTGTTGATCCATTAAATCTTTTATGTTTCAAATCTTTCACATGGTATTTTTATGCATAAACTCTCTAAATGACCATGACGAAAATATTTTTATGGGTTTCAATTTGGCTAAAAATCTGGTTACCCCAACAATTGCAAAAACAAAACTCACTGCAGTTACAAAGATTTAATTGGGTATTTCATATGTGTATATCATTCCTATGGTCTGCAACCACCTTAAAAAAAAATTAATACGCACACACCCAACTACGAGGCCACAAAATGTAAATGAGTGTACAACTAAATAAAGGAGGCTGGCAGTAAACGTTTTGTTGGTATTCCATAAGACTCACACACTCAAATATTTGGCTATAAAAAAGAAGTGAATGTCCTTTTTTGGCTCGTAAATATAAAAATTAGTTACTGGTCAGTTAGTTTTGCAAGTTTTCCTGATTCTTCATCTTCACACTAACACATACAAAAGCACACACACGCACGCTTGCATACAAAAAATAAAACTTACAATTAATTAATTAGCTTAGGATGACAAAAATTATGTGGGTGGAACCACAAAGAAGAGAATTTAATGTGTTGTAGGAAGACATTGAAGGTACCGCTTTTCCTTTATTCACCCCGCCCCCACTTCATCGTTTATGTTGGCCGTCCCAAGTATGGTCAAGTATAATTTCAAATTCAGTTGGTGTAACGAAAAATAAATGTTTTGGCTTCTATATACATATCTACATAATTATATGGGAGAAATATTCATACGTTAAA
Source organism: Nowickia ferox (assembly GCA_936439885.1). NCBI lineage: Eukaryota > Metazoa > Arthropoda > Insecta > Diptera > Tachinidae > Nowickia > Nowickia ferox. The sequence goes on along the minus strand of OW387027.1, from coordinate 6,336,495 downwards.
GTTAAGTTACAATGGCCGGCATATAAACACATTCAACACAAAATTAAGGGAAACATTCGGCCAAAATCTTGGCCTGTTATTAAAAGCCACAGTAACGAGCACAAAGTGTTTCCTTTTTTTCCCTATGATTTTGTTTTAATCAAAATTTCGAAATGAAGCTAGAGGATTTTATTTCATTTAAGCATGAGTGCGTGCGATTGTTTATAAGGACATAAATTAATTGTTGACACACACACACTCATACACACATATGAATATAAAATGTGGGTCAAAGATTTGTTTAAGAGCATATAAATATTTATGTTGCGGATATATATTTTTTTTCTAATGAAAATTTGTTTTTGGTGGCAGGTGTTTGCTTTTTATGAAACTTACATACAAATTTTGAGAACTTTTATATTATAATAAAAATGGTTTTGTTACTTTTAGGATTAACTGCTAAATGCTTGACTTTAAATCATGTTATTAAATAAAGTGGTAAATTAAAACAAAACTTTAATTAAATAATTGGTTTGGTATCGCCAAATGATTTTTTTTTTTTTTGGTGTGTTCAATTATGATTTAATGCCCTAATTCTGTTCGACGATTGTATCGTCTTGTCTATGAACAAAAAAAAAAAGCCGCAGTTGTGATTCTTTAAAACAATTATTATTTATTGTCCATGCTAGAAGGTTTGTGTATTTGCTTTATGATTTTATTCTAAACATTATATCCAACACATATTTTTTTAAATATTTTTCAAACTATTGTATAATACTTTAATTTTATTTTTATATTTTAAAAACATGGTAATAATATTTTTATTTTTCATTATCAAAGACAACAACTATTTTGGAAGAAAATAATTTAGAGAATACAAAAACAAGAACTCAAAAGTATTTGCAAACAAAAACGTCCTAAATCTTCTTACTGAATTAGGGCATAAGTTGCAATATGCAACTCTTGTTGAACTATGTTAATAGTTTTCTTGTCCACAAGCTAAATAATTTGCTTTTGGAGGTTCTGAAATATGTTCAGCTTAGTTCTGAATACTAGTTTCTGGGAACTTTTCCCCCATTCCAGGTTTCCTTATTTTAAAAAGTCATTTGCAAACTTTGAGCTAAAATAAAACAATTAGAAACCAACTAGCTGACTTCGAAATTCTCTCTCTCTCTCTCTCTCTCGCTCTTTATTTCTCTCTCCATCTGTTTAGAATAGCGGCATTTCATTCTCGGAAAAGTTTAATGCCTTGGAAATTATTTCCAGGATTGACAAATTTTTTCCGACCTATTTTGACAGATTGATTTAAAAAATCGTTTAAAGTCACCAAAAGCAATTTTAGGTATTTTTTAAATATATTTATATTTCATAATAAATTGGTTTTTATATATATTTTATATATAAAAAAATATAAAATAATAGTAAAAAAATTTAGCAGAAAAATCGCCAAAGATTTTTTTCTCGTAAATTTTTCTCATTCATTCAAAACGCTTTAATGACTGTAATTCCAGTATTTTATAAAATAATAGTAAAAAAATTTAGCAGAAAAATCGCCAAAATTTTTTTTTTTGCAAATTTTTCTCATTCATTCAAAACGCTTTAATGACTGTAATTCCAGCATTTGGTCGTAATACTGGTTTTAAATTTTTAAAGTATAATAATGTGTAATAAAAATAAATGAAACCACAATGCAAGCAAGCGACTTATATATATAGAAAAAAATGTATGAGAAGCAGTCAATTTTTGAGTGATTCCTATACAAATTTTCTAGACATTATACATTATGGAAACTACACATACAATAAAGCAAACTAGTTTCATTGAACATACTCGTATATAAAAAGTCGAAGAATTAGATACACAATTTCTCATAAAACATTTTCTTAAATATTTTTACTTGCTTTTATTAACATTAAAAATTTATTACACACAAATCTTCAAAGGCAACTAAACTTAAAAAATTCACAACTTATTTGTTTTCCTTACTTCCGTGTCATGGACCATAAAAATAAATTATCAACTTTTAAAAAGTCTGAATTTCATAGTTAACATTTAGCCAGCGAGCAGCATAACCATTTGTTTGGTCCTTCAATTATATTGCTTACCACAAATTGATGAAGTGTGTTTCATATTTCAAAAAGTAGTTTTACGTTGCTGGCATTAGAGACTTAGAAAAAAAAAGACTGTTGCATTTTAAGCTTTTAGCCAAATACGCTTAAATAAAAGGATACTTTTCTATGGTGGTTGCCTCGATGAAAAAAATATATATAAAAAAATTGCAAATAAACGTGCCATACGATACTTCAACACAATGAGGATGATTTTTAAGGTTCTCCTAACTGCTCTAGCTGTGCTCTTGTACACAATAATAGCTTGTGTTTTATTTTTTTTTTGTTTTTTTTTTTTGAAGGTGTGAAGTTTGCAGACGTCTCAATTGCCATTTACGTTATTTAGAACCCTAAACTATAATATAAATACAACACTCAAACACAACTGCATGTGTTTTCCAGTATATAGTTCGAATTTCAAAGGAAAACGAAATAAAAAATGAAAGGATATTGGTAAAAGTAACATAATACTCCTGGATGAAAATCGTCTACAAAACGCATATAAATATCTCTAACAAATAATCACATTCATAAACATTAAATGGAGAAAACAAAACTAAAATATTTTATTTCGCATGAAATTTATACAATATGAACAATTTTTCCATTTGTTGCAGCACACGTATTTCATATAGAAAATACACTGATAAAATTGCTTAAGTTAATGTCTTTTCTCAAAGGACATGAGAGAGAAGACTGGTATGTCATCTCATCATGTTATTTTTTAAAAAATGGTGTAGAAAAATAAAATAGAATAAAATGAATTCTTTCCGTAATAAAAATCTTTTTATTCTCTCAGTGCATTAAATAATCCAAGCTGTAACCAGCTGCAATTGCTAACAATAAATTTTGTAATAGTTAAGAATTTACTACAAATAAGCTGTAAATGTGAATGTTGTATATTAAACACATGTACGCTAACACACTTGAAACTTTTGCAAAATTGTTTAAAGGGAAAAAATTTATTTGTTTATATATGTATATATATATATATTTTTTTTTGCATTCAACGAGGAAGTGATGCCGGGTAGTTTTGGTGATATTACTAATAATATTGAATCTAATGAAATTGAAATTGGCTTGGTCAAATAAGAGTGTTCTAAATAAAAGTAAATGCAATGAAAGTTTACTTGGAAAATTAGGATGATGAAGCTGGGCAGCTGCTAAGTTAACGAAAGCGTATGATAACCTTGTTTAACGCAAAAAACTCTATAGAAAGAAACGTACTGTAAATAAAAGGTATTATTTGAAAAAAAAAACAGTATTAAGTACAACTTACTTTTTCACACAAACTTCATTACTTTACAGTAGAGATGAGCGCTTGTCGAACGACCCGAACACGAATACTAAGATGTCCAGCACGTATGAAATACGCTCGCGAAACATTTTCTCAACACGATACTGCATAGCATGCATGACGTAAAATGGAATAGAAAGAAATATTTTTTTTATATTAAAATATGTATGTATGTATATTTTGTTTCATTTCATATATTGAATTTAATGGTGTTGCGTGTTTGTCGCTACAAACTATGAAATTTTTTCTTTATTGGAAATTAATGCATGCATTTTGTACAGCTAAAATCGTTTCGTGTTTTTCTTGTCAATTTTGCTCATTACGAAATGACCCGACCATGCACGAAATCAAATTTGTTGTTACGAACACTTCCTGTGAGTGTTTGTGTCAGAAAAAAAAACTAACCACTCGCACATCTCTACTTTACATTAGTTGTGTAACGACTGGAAAGTAAAATATAAAGAAGTTATTTTCTGAGTGGTGCAGTATCATGCAGGTAACTCTATGTTCAAACCCTTCCCGAGGCATTTGTGTCCCAGTTGGCTATGTCGTTAAGACATCTTCAACGATGGGTACAAGACAATAGAAAATCGTGGAAGACACATTGACGACAGCTAAAACAAATCCTTGACGAAAGCATGCACGATCACACAAGCGACAATGTCCACCACCATATCGAGGTCGTTTACAAAATGATAGTGTGAGTTCTTGAGCAACAAATGTCACTCGACAGAACAGACTTCAATTATATTAAATTTCCACAAGTCAGGCAGATGACTCGTCTAGAAAATTTGTATGAAAAGCACTAAAGGAAATGCGTGATTTCCATACTCCAGTCAACCGTCTGAATTGTAGAAACAGGGGGTTAATATTTTATACACACAAATTTCATTATTTTTGCTTACTTGTTTTTTCCGTTTCATTTAAATTATTGACTGACTAAGCTGTTATTCGAACTGAGGCTGCATGTTTACAAGTTTTCGTGCTAAGCATCTGGCTACAACAGCACCTTAAATTTTGTCAACAAGAATTCAATATATTCATGTGTTTTATTAAAGACAAAACACAAGACTTGTCGTTCAGATTGTCATCAACAAAGTCAAAAGTGTTTAATTGATTACAACATTGTTGTCACGCAGACTGTCATGAATGACTATTTCCCGAAAATTTTCGACTAGAAAACTTAATAACAGAGGACAAGTCGTACAAGAATCGCGGATGACAATATCGTGCAAGCCAATATGGCGAACTGGGGATATTGTTTCTAATTTGTATTTATTCGCGAATAAAGCAAACTGCAATAGATCGGTGAATAAAACGTTTGACTTCAATCACAATACATTCGAGTTCAGTGCTGTCAACTGTTGTTTAATTTTTATTACATTTTCTGTATTCAATGACTTCTAAGTATTGCCATTTCGAAGTTATTACTTATAATTTTGTTAGTATTTCCTTCCAATGAAAATTAATGAGTTAATACCCTGAATAAGAAGTAGTGCAAAGTATGTTATTCATGCGTTATTGTTTTTAACAATTTTGCCTCATTACCTTGCCATCAAATTTCTTGCTGGGTAGTTTAAAAATATAATTTTACTTCACAAAAAGTTTTTTTTTAATTAATAATTTTTTGGGTTGAAGTCCACGTACGAGTTCCATAAGCGGGCACAAAATGCATATAGACAATGCTTAACAATAAAAACAAGCAACAATCTCAAATTAAATAAATAAATTAAAAAATTTGTTTTGTAAGCCTGTCGTATTTTATTCATAACAAGGACTTTCAAATTGTAGCGGAATTAGCCCAGTTCATCAGATCTACAGGGTCTTACTCTTTTTTTTAGTTTTATTGCATTCAATTATATTATTTTATATATGTGCTGCAACTTGAAAAAAGTGAATTTTTTTCCGCAAAATTGCACTCGAACATTCAAACCTTAAATTGTAGGTGCATAAAGTTAACAAGTCTTTAACTAGAGTTTAGTTTATTTTAACAGAATTGCTCAATTAACCAGTTGACTATTTGTTAGGAAATAACTATTTGCCGGTTTCAATTTTTATGCAGGAGAGTAATGAAGAAAAAAAAGTTTTTTTATTGTTTAATAATAATCATAAATTTTGCTCTATAAAATTTTATGGCAAATATAATAGTTTTGCTGAAATTGTAAAAGTTATTTAGTTAATCGAGCAAAAACAGTTAAAATGTTTTACTTTCAATCTATGGCTTTCATGTACAAGTGAATTTATTTTAAGATAAAGAAATATTTATTTTTAAACAATGAGTTTTGGAGGAAGTTTTTTTTCAATTCCAAATTTGGTTTGAAAACCGTAAAGGATCAAATAAACCATGCCGATATGAAGCAGCGAAAAGGAAGAAGGCTTCAACTTGCTTTAATATCTAAAACCACGGAGAGCTTGAAAAAAATTTTGACATATCATATGGTCCTTCGAAGCAATTTGTAGTTTTCTTTTAATTTTTTTTTAAGAGAAGTAACAATCAGGCAATGAATGCCTACCACTACCTTCTTTAGGAAAAGGATAGTGATAGAGAAGACTGCGGTGAAGGAAAATTAAAAAAAACCATTTGATTGAAAAATAGTTTAACTCGTAAAAAATTCAAAAAAAGCTTGAAAAAAAGTTTAACTCTTAAAAGTTTGTTCAGATGGGTTCTTTTTACGTAAAGAATATTATTATTGCTGATCATTTTGTCTCAGGACAGCCTGTACTTTTTTAATCTGTTACACTTTATAAGGAGAAAAAACAAAATAACAACTTATTGTCTAAAACTAATTACAATTTAAACTACAGACATAACCATGAAAATCATTACGATTAGAAAATATATTTAATATTAGATTTTCCATAAAACACAATGCCAAACGCAGCCAGTGAAAGAAGAGAAAAACAAAAGAACAACAAAGGAACAAAAGCAATTTGACACAAAACAAAAATGACAGCTCGACATGGTGGAAATTAAAATAGAAAAAAGTTATTCATTAGAAGAGTAAAAATGAAATAAACATTTCTTTCAGTCTGCCAAAAATTAAATGAAATCAGAAATGTATAACAGGAAGTTGGGAGTTACATCCACCAAAAAAAAAAGAAACTTTCATTATAAAACACATGACAGCAGCAAAACATATAATATACTCGTACAAGAAAGGAATCAGTTTAAGCAGTGGGAGTTGATTTTGTCTGCTCTGACTTTTGCTAAGCTGATGCTTATGATGATAATGACAACGTGCTTGTAATACCAGAAAACAAAAAAAAAAACAAATAATAAAATTAACCATTACAATGACTAACAAACACGACTACACCCCTAAACCAGCCATACTTCCTTTAAGTTTTCAAAATACTCGTATCCTTTTGTCAGCCATGGTCGCCTAAAAAAGTCAAATTAACACCTTGAGTTCATTTATCATTTTTCACTTTGTGCCAGTTTTCTTTTCTTTTAATAAAAAAGCCAACCAAGGCAATGAATACGTGCCAAGAAATGAATGGCTTAGAGTTTGTGTGCTTTCTTGTGTGGGTGTGGGTGTGTGTGTGTCTGTAAGCTAGTATCTATGTATGTATGTATGTGCTTTTTAAACTCCACTTTGCAATTGTTTGCAAGAAGCGTATGCTTTCATCTTTGCTGCTGCTGCTTAGTATTGCGTTAAGCATTAAATGTCAAAAAGTAATTAATCATCTACTTAAACATGTTGAAAATTGCAAGGTTATTTCTCTTTATATTTATATTTGTTGTTGTTAATGTTTGTTTTCCTGTTCAAATTTATACACAATGGTTTTTCATTTCAATCAAGACTTTTTTCGGCTAAAGAAATTCAAGTTGTAACCAAGTTAAACATTAATAAAATAAAACGTGTACTGGGCTAGAATTCAGGGATTTTGTGGATAAAATCCTGAGACAGCTGAAGTACAAAGTCATGATATCTTTTCAATTGCACAAGATGTCTGTCAAGCTTGGATGCTTGTGTGTTGTAATACGATTTCCCTCAGGATATGTTTCGCTGCAGAAGCAGTAAAGTTTTGTGATTCCATATAAAATAAAGAGACATAAGGCTGAAAAGAGCTAAACTCAAAAGAACTGCCAAGAAAGAACTCTTCAGAAGACCTTGCATTACAAAATATGAGGGTCGCGGGCATGGTTACAAGAGAGCAAGGCTGCAGCCTAGACCAATCTAAACAGGAATATGTGTAATACTATTTATGGTTTAAGGTACTATTTACAATATTTTTTTTTTTTGCTAATGAGAAATAAAGAGAGAGAGACGGAGATAGAGAGAGATATAGAGACAGAAAGAAAGAGAGAAACAAAGCAGGGTTGTTAGATATTTTCCGACCTAATTCGCGAAAAGTCGCCAAAATCAATTTGAAGTAATTTTTCTTAAGATATATTTGGTAAATAAATTTGAGTTTTATATTTCACTGGAAAGATTTAAGAACATAGCGAGAGAGACTTTAAGAGAGATAGAATACCTAGCGGTTTAAAAGAGATCCAGGTCTAAAATAAGGATTTACTTAAGGCCTTGATACACTAGCCTACACGATCGTGCGATTTTTGAGAAAATACAGCCCTGGTATGATGGAGTCTATGAACATTTTCAAAAGACAAAAACAATTCATCAGATCAGGGTTGTATTTTTTCGTAGATCGCGCGATTGTGTAGGATAGTGAATCATGACCTTTAATAACAGTGAGAAAATCAACCTAAAACTTCTCTCATAGCCCTCCTATTTGCCTTAAACTGCCGAATAAAAAGTAATTTTTCATTTAAAAGGCACAAAACAGCAAAACCCACCTTTTTCTCAAACTCAATACCATTATTTCCGCATAAATTATTGAGTTCACAACTTCATCTCAAAAGTTTTATTTTATATACATATTTTGAAGTCTTTGTTGCTTTTGATGTTGCTGGATTTCAAGGATGTTGTCTTGGTCAAACTACGCCTTAATTTTTTAAGTTTTTCGGCTCACTAACTATTAACGAAATAACAAGTTTAACCATTAACATCAATATGCACCGACTTTACAAAGTCAAGTGCCAGTTTCGAAGAAAATGACAACATGAATTAAGAAGTATTTGAAGCATTAAGGGAAAGTGAAAAGAAAATTTGACATATTTTACTCAAGCCAAAAAATCAATTGAAACATCATGTTAACAACAATTTTTGGTGGACGAAATGTTGATTTTTGAAATTTTGTGTGTTTGTGTGTTTTTATATAAAAGTTAATAAAAGAATAATTATGATTGATTTTTTTTATTTTTCATTTATATTTTAATTCGTATTATTTTATGTTACAAGTCATAAAATTTTATTTCCTATAATATAATCTGCAATCAGACATATGTATGTATAAAAATAAACACATCATAAATACAACATATCGTTGTTGAAAATTCAAAAGTACGTATCATCAAAAAATTCAAAATAGACTTTTTGATTGATTAACCAAAATACATCTTTCCTTAAAATTTTATTCATTATTCAATATTCAAAAATAGTCTTAAATTTATGAGGGTTTCTGCTTCTCCTGTAATACTAGAAAAAGTGCTGTTACGTACTTTTTGATTTTCGACGACGATATGTATGCGTGGATATGTTTTGTTTTTTGTTATTAGTAATATGATTTTGTTTACAGAATTGGAGTTGTTTTTATTGATGATATATCGACTTTAATTGACAGTAGAAAATTAAGAGCAAACAAGAATAATCATAAAATAATAAGAATAAATATTTTATTATTTTTTTAATGTTTTATCTTTTATTAGCGCGAACCAAAATGAAGCTGTAGATAATTGAAAGCTTATGTTTAAGCACTAGGGGCTTGTAAGGTTTTTTTTTTAATTGTAGTTGAAGTCTACAGATGTGTTGTTTAAGCAACAACGAAACGCATCCTGGCGTGCTTAACCAACAAAAAATAAATGTTTTAAATTTACATTATTATTATTTAAATTCTGATTTTATCGGCTTAAATATTTGAGTTGGCAACATTGTTTGTTTTACAACTGATTTGACAGCTGACAGTTGCTTTGTGGCTAGTTTGGGTTTAGAACACTCAGCTGTGGGCTTTTGAGTTTGAGTATGAAAATTTGATTACACATTTTTAAAATAAATCTGGATTATTTGGTAACGTTGTTCAAGCGTTAATATATTCATGATGATTTCCTAGAGTATGCTGATCATAAATGTCGAGAAGTGAGCGCAGTATGACAGCTAGTTTGACAGTTAACTCTTTCGTAAGTTCTATCGGTCTTAAAAGTAACACCCTTTACTTAAGGGAAGTTCAAATGTGATATTTGAACTGTTTTCAATCTTTTTGAATTAGCATAAAATAAAATAATTTAAAATTAAAGTAGCTTGTTTAATGCAACATAAAATCATATGTGATCCAGCAGCGATGAAGTTGAGTGGGGTACCTGCCAGCAGCTTGTTGTAGTCCAATTTTGTCTAGTGTTATGTAATAAAATGTGGCTGCCCCTAAAGCTTCATTTCAAACTTTTATTTCTTTTCATTATGGATTTTTTTGAAACCTATAGAAATACAATAAATGACAACATCATTCTTGAACATTCCATTTTCGTCTTGACTCTAAATCCTATATTATATTTGATAAGCACTTCATCAAAATTTATTTAGTCACATAATAAATTGATTTCAGAGATAATTGCACACACTTAAAAATCTCACAAAAAGGATCCTACTTAAGAAAATCATCCATCAATCACTTATTGCTTTCACAACATAAGAACTAAACATGTTATTTTTATATGATTTATAATTTATGTAACAAACTTACGTCAGCCATGAACATAAAACAATAGCTAAGAGATATAGATTTTTCTTTTAAGGTCCTTACTACAAGAGTTCATAAATATACTTGAACAAATATTGGCCTGATCTAATGTAAAGGAAAATATACTCACATACATGCACTTAAGTATGGCTAAACAATTTTAATTGTTCATATAAATCATTTAATAACACAAGTCCTCCAAAACCGAAAAATAAAAAAAAAATATTTAAATGCATACATTACAGAACATTTTACAAGGCTATTTTGATATAATATGTGTATACAAGTATAAGTATGTATACATAACAACTACATACATTCATAAAATAGTTTGTACTCGTATAATAGGCCCTTGAGTAAAATAAATATAATAAAATTTAGCATTATCATTATCATCTCATCAGTCCACTCATCATCACTCACATCATATCGCTCAATTCATTTCAATTTACTTTCACATGCATGCAAGGCTTACGAACACACATGCATACATCTATACGAGTACATACAGACGAAAAAGTCTGTTTGTGAGATTTTCCAACGAAAACTTTATATGCTAAAGCTGTATGAATACTCGTATGTACGAGTATGAAAATAAAAGTGTTAATCTAATGAAACCATCTTACAAATATGACCTAAATTTTATTTTTATTTACACATGGCCTTTCCAAACGCCACCAACATACAAAACAACTTAAGCAACACATCCGTCTCCGCCAACACTTTGAACACATCATTTGTGTTGTTGCTTTTTTGCATGAGTGCTAAACTTGTAATTTTTATATATAGAAAAAAAAAAACGAAGTACTCTCATATATTTGAAGACTTTAAACTAACACAAGTCAAAGTTTTTAAATTAAAAAGAAAAGAAAGAAAATTTTATCTAGGATTTTCAATTTAAAAAAGTTTATGTTTTTCCATTTCAATTCTTTTTCTTTTGCTCTAGAGTAGTTTGGAATTTTGGGGTTGTGTGTGTATGTTGTTTTTTGTACATAAGGATGTATGTGTTAGTTAGTGATGCATGCTGTTCACGAGTTTGCTGGCAATATTGCTTGGTAACGCGTGATCAAGCATGATGTTCTATTTGGTATCAGTATTTTCAGGAGCTAAAGAAAAAAGAAACGTAATTAGCCTCTATAAAGGGCGAAGGATGTTCAAATAAAAGCTAGGAGCTTAACAACATTAAGTTTTTTTTATCAACATCACTGCCTTGTTAGAATAACTCGTGAGAAATTTCCTTTCCCGCGTTCTTACAAATATATAAAAAAAGAAGCAACTCATACTGTTGTTCAGTGCATGGGCACTAAAATTACTTCCAAGGCACAATTTATTTCTTAAATAAACACGGCACACAGCTTTAAAAATTTTTTAATTTTATAAAAATGTCTGTTATATCGCAAGTTTTGGGCCAAGTCTCACAAATTAGTCACATTATCGTAAATAGGCTTAAATATTTAACATTTTGTTGTCCCAGGCCCGAGTTAATGTTGGAAAAAATGTCTCACAATGCCATCACTAATGCTATGCTTGCAAGTATATCTACACCATTTCTGAAAACAAGTTTTTCGTTATCACAAAATAATTCAAGATGCTGGTAAAGGCCATGACTCACTATCCTGCACAATCGCACGACTTACGAAAAAATACAACCCTGATCTGGTAAATTGTTATTGTCTTTTGAAAATTGCGATTCCGTAGGATATTGAATCACGAGCTTAAGCAAACAAAAAAGCTATTTATAAGATGTCAATTGGTATTACAAAAATTAGAGCGTAAAGCACTAATTTCATTGAAAATGTTATTTAAAAAATTATCATATTAAATCCCACAAAGTATGGTCGAAATAATCATAGACCTTTTGTTCTATTGCTACTACAATGGAATTGTGTAGTTCTTGAAACCTGCACATTTCCATGCACAAGACGTGCTTCATTCAGAGCACATCCTTTTGTGGTCGATTGGCCAATAAATCGCACTACGCATTACATTGAAAATTTCTTTTTTAGCCGAACTGTTTGAATGTGGAACAAACTACCTGTGGAGTTGTAGCGCAATGCATTTGCACGGGTAGGGGTCATCCCCTGAGTTCTGGTCCTATTATAAGAAAAAGACTTCATCTGCTATCAAAATTGAGTTCTCCCATATTTTTCGGAAAAAATTTTGTTCTAATGAAGACCGAATTTGCTTTTCCATTTGTATTTTCATTACAACTTTTTCACTTCCTTTTGTAAACAGTGTTTAGAAAAAACCTCAAACTGCAACTTATTCATATTTGTTGTCCAATGTTCTATATAAAAAGAATAAAAAATAAACACATGTTGTTTGCTTCAAGATAAAATAGGAAAAAAAAACCTAAACAAAAAAGTTTCAAAACAGAAAATGCATCTCGAAAAGTTTTCGATTTAAACATACATTTAGATTTTGGCTGAGATAAGATTCCCTTTCAAAGCAAGAACTTGTGCTTCTTTTACACTTTTTTGTTCAACATCGAAAGCAACACATTTGGGTCAGTCTTTTTGCTGCACTTGTTTTGTATTATATCTAAGAAAAAAAAATTAGAAGAAATTGACATGATTTTAAAGTCTTAATCGAAAAGTAGTAAAAGTTAAAATTAGTAAAAAATTGCTTAAATATATTTTAAGACAACAAAAATTTACGTTAGAATTTACAATAAATGTGCCCAAACTTTATCATGAAAATTTGTACGCTTAGCAGGAGTTTTATATAATCTCGATTTTATTATGAAGAGCCCCACATATGCCTAAGGATTATCATTGTATTATAAGATCTCTTGCTGTGGAAAAAGGAGTAACACACAAATACAATTAGCTCAAAAATATTTGAATAAAAGGGAGAAAATAAAATGCAGCTTTAGATTATACACAAAAATATATGTACAATTATGTATGTACGAGTATCTCTTTTGAACACAAAACTGTCACATGAAATTTTATTGCTTAAAATCCTATCAATTATTTAGATCTTCGCACCATATGCTTAATCTGCCTAAGCCCAGTTATAATTGTTGTCAATATTTACCATTAAATTTGCAATAGAAAGAAAACATCACACCCTAAAATGATGGACTATGTATCTCTTTAGCTGTAAAATGCATCTGTTCTGATAAAATCAAAGTATCAAAAAATAATCTTGTAGTACAAACCACCAACAACAGCACACGATTACTGCCTGCAATCACCCTCTAAAATACAATACTGTCCTGCAATGCCAACAAGGCAAGTGCATGTGTGCATTTTTCTATTGAAGTAGTAAAATAATTTTTGTTGTTGTCACTAATCAAACAATTGCAATTGTTAGACAAATTCTTTTCTTTGTTTGTACCAGTAAATGACTGGTCTTAGAGCACAACTGTTCCAAAAAAGAAATGGCATAAAATCTAAGAGCGATTAAGTTGTGGATTAATATTAATAAACAAGATTAATCTCAATGGTTTTTGATTTAGACTGTCCTGTTGTGACAGTTCATATTTAAGGATACTTGATTAATGATGTTAGAATTCAATAAATGGAAAGAGGAGATTGTTTTGTTTTTTGTGAGAAAAAAAAGTAAAAACTATTTTCTAAAACTTTTATTTTTCAATTAAATATTGTAAAACAATTTGCTATTTCATAGTCGTAATTAAAACTGCCTGTTAAATTGATTCTCTTATGTATCGCATATAAATATATGCCGCAAATACTAGAAAAAAGTTTATATGTCTGGTAGTTGTTTTATTATTTCTGGTTAATTTTTTTTTTGTTTTTGGCAAACAATGTAAATCCCTTAATTAAGGGGATGAATTATACAAAAATAAACCACCATAACGAAATAAAACTAAACAATCACAATATTTTACAGACTATCAAACAAAGAATTGAACGAGGAGACAGGGAGATCGACAGCAGCAAAAACAGATTTTTAGGCAGTGCACCTAGAGATACACTTTGATATCAAGGCATTCATATAAAGGGGCCTTTTTGATAAGGCATGTTATTATCGGAAATTGTTTAGTTGATAAGATGAATTTAAAATCTTACACACCGTGTTTTTTCATGCTGTGATATCTAAAGTATATAGATCCTTTCCCCGTCCATTATTTAAAGTGGCCTCATTCCATGAACCATTTAAAGGTATGGTTTCAGATAGCCTAAAAACATTTTCTAATTATTAAAAACATAGATTAAAAGGGAGTCACATAAAATAATTTGTATCCTCCACTTACGAAAGACATGTTTTCTATAACAGAAAAAAAATCGAAAATACATGACATGTGCTGTTTTTTTTTATGATAAAATATAAAATTTTCTATAAGAAAAGTGTGCTGTGACACAGTCAATTTTTGTATAAAAAAAAGTGTGCTGTGATGCAGTCCAGTTTTCTATAAAAAAGTGTGCTGTGACACAGTAAAATTTTTATAAGAAAAGTGTGCTGTGGCGCAGTCAAGTTTTCTATACGAAAAGTGTGCTGTGACATAGTGTTGTTTTCTATGAAAAAAGTGTGCTGTGACACAGTCAAGTTTTTCTTATAAGAAAAGTGTTTGCTATAAAGCCGCAACCCCACTGTCGGCACAATGTACCGATTTTCCTCGGCTCACTGCAATAAAATCTTAATTAATAAACCAAAATATTCTTATTTCTCAATTAATTCCGAAATATGTCTATTTATGTATGTCGGTCCACTTTATTTCAGTGAGCCGACGAAAATCTATACATTGTGCCGATAGTGGGATCTAGGCTTAAGAAAAGTGTACTCTGCCACAGTCAAGTTTTCTATAAGGAACGAGTTCTGTAACAGTCAACTATTCTATAAGAAAAGTGCACTGTTACAGTTAACTTTTCTATATGAAAAGTGTGCTGTAACACAGTCATATTTCCTATAAGAAAAGTGTGGTATGTGCGGCGCAGTTAACTTTCATATGTACAAGAGACGTGTGCTGTGTAGGGCGTAGTCAATTTTTTTTAAAGAAAAGTGTTCTATGACACAGTCAACGTTTGTGAACGAAGAGTAAGACCGTCAGATCATCTTTAAGAAAATTGTGCTGTGACGCAGCCAACGTTGCTTGAAAAAGAGAGTGCTGCGATAATT
Organism: Nowickia ferox; assembly: GCA_936439885.1. Taxonomy (NCBI): domain Eukaryota; kingdom Metazoa; phylum Arthropoda; class Insecta; order Diptera; family Tachinidae; genus Nowickia; species Nowickia ferox. Next base: position 6,321,228 of record OW387027.1, on the reverse strand, counting down.
GTATGGGAAAAGTGTGCTGTGACAGAGTAAGCAAACTTCAATTGAGGTGCTGTAAGCCAAAAGGACTCGTGTGAAAAAATTTTTAGTCATGAAAATAGAAGTTTTGGTCAACGCGGGGCAACGCCTTAAAAGAGGCCTCCCCAAAATATTAAATGAGATTACACATCATTTGTTGTCAACCAACTACTTTTTGGCATCTGTTAACAAAATGGAGAAATATTTATATTTGTATTTGTATAGTATACCTAGAAATTGCATTTTATTTTTTGTTTAAAAAAACCCCCTATTAAGGACTATAACTACGACAACAACAATAAAAATGATGTGGACAATTGCATTTTGCTAACACACAAAAAAAATAATGGAAATATAAAAACACAAACTGACTGACTGCACTATTAAAATGCACTGGACCTGGGGATTTGTAAAGAACAAACCAACAACAAATATTTTGGATATTTAGTGACATTTGCTTGCTTTCTAATGGATGCAGTATGTACTCGTATCTCTCATATGAAGGGCGTGCAATTCGGTGTTTGTGTGAGTGTGTGCTTGTGATATCAGTGCGTTTGTGTGGTTAAGTATGGGTTGTGTTATTGTGATTTTGTTTGTTTATTTTTTTGAAATTATATGCAATATAAAATGTTATATTTGTTTATTGTAAAACATATATTGTACGAGGGCGGACTTATCAAGCATTAGTTAAGCTATTAATGGCAACAGACTTGCGACGAAGGAAGAAATATGAATTAGAAGTTTTTGCACTGCGGCAAACGATTTGCAATGAAATATAAATTAAGGGCCAACGCCACTATGTCGACAACATTTGACTTGTCGCTCACTTACATTTGAAACAACAAGAAAATATTAAAATTTGTTTTTATATATTATTATATTATATATTATTATATATTATGATCTCTCATATAATTTAAATGCAACAACATTGCCTCAACCATATTTTTGTTTGGTGTATTTTTGCCCTCTTCCATATTATTGAGGACTTGCTTAGAAAACTTGCTGTGTGGAATTGGAGTCTTCCACAGAAAGACACTTTTAATATATGGGCAAGGATTTTGTGCTGAGTGAGGGAAAACAATTATTTTACGTCTTTAAAGAAATCAGTCATCAAATTCTGGGATTGACCACGTTCATGTATACACACATATGTTTGTATGTGAATTGCTTAAGTGTAGGAGTATGTATTTTAGCATTTAAAATTTTTGGTTCTTATTGTTTTGTTGTCTTTCAATATGATGTGTGTGTGTGTGTGTGTTTGTGTTTGTTTATTTTGATCATTGTTGTCTTGTGTTATTTGTTTAGTAAATTAAAATCCAGAGAACTCTGGTGTTTATGGGTGATGAGATTTACACAAAACAATGGCCATGATTTTTATTTGTGTATATGGTGCATGTTAGAAAACAATAGATTCTTTTTTGCAGCAGTTTTTATCTTTTTTTCTTTTGATTTTTGGAAAATATTTATTTTGATTATATTGTTGCCGTTGCTGATAGAATGTTAAGGAATATTGTTTGTTTACATGTCTATAGAATTCAATTGCAATAATTCAAAGTTTTGACATTTGAAAGATTATTTTGCACAAATGTCAACAATTTTTATTTGTAATTGGAAAATCGTATTCTTAGAATTTATTTCATATCTACTGAGTATATGAATGTTTTAGTTTTTTCTTGCTTTGCAAAGTCTTATTAAAGGGTTGTGGAAATGAGAATATTTTAAGCAAATTTTTATGCTATGTAAGAGGCAGAAAGTATTTTATAATAAACTCTGTAACGTATTCAGAGAAGTTAAATCGAGCATTTGGCAAGAAGATGTAAAGTAAGCAGATTTTTACCTTGTATAAATATGTTATTTTTTTCTTTTCATTTCTTTTAACTGAAACTAAAGGATTAAAAAGTCGTTTTAATTTTTCTTCAGATAAGTTTAATTGTATATTAAATTTTTTTATATGGTTAATTGAAGTATTTGCAATTTAATTCATAAGCTGCTTTATTAACTTAATTTAGTGCATCAACTGAAACATTTGTGCTTTTCTATTCAAAATACTTAATTACATTAAGGATCTTAAAATATTATAAAATCTTGTGGTTTGAGAGAAGGTTTTAATGTATAATATATTACGAAACCAATTACTGCTTGCATGAATAAATATATAAAATAATTAAAACGTATTATATAACATAAGAAAAAAAAAATACTTTTCTTTACAACAATATTAAGAAAATATCTAAATAAGCCTTATGTGTTGATGATAAAATAACCTAAATAATTAATGAGGAATAAAAGTTTATAGAATTTGCCAAAACAAAATATTAAATTATATATGTTGTGTTGCCCTTTCCTGTTACATTTATAAAACTTTAATTATATTTTGTTTTGACGTTAGTTTGAGTATTAACACATAATGATTTGTTAATAGTATTTTAAGGCCACATGGTGTTATTAATTTCAATTTTCTATAATATTTGCAAATTACCCTGAAAACCAAACATTATACTGATGTTTAGAATGTACTAAGCCTGTACACGGGTGAAAGTAATGTTATTAACATAAGCATACAATACACATACATACATATGTATGTGCATTAATGTAAATTTTGTTAGTTAGAATGTTTGTTTGTGTATGTATTGATAAGCTTTTCCATATGCAAGATAAACAGTAAATATACATTGTCTTCCTACTAAATTTGTGTAAGTGCAAATTGGAAATTGGGCAATTTAAAAGCTTTTCCAGCTGCAACAAAATACCTCGTCTATAAGAGAAGTAATCCGAAGACTAGAGGTGAACTAAAGGCTTTTAAAATGGGCCAAAAAATTTTTTTTGATAACTCAAATAGATAATAAATTAAAAAAATTATTATTTGTTTCAAATTTCTGATTTTATTAGCAGGGTTGATTTTTTTCATTTAAGAATGGAACACAATATCATTCATATGCTAACTGCGACTCCGCTCGGCTGTACCCCATCTAATCAACTCAATTTTTTTTCTCAAAGAAGCGCAAGAAATGTTAAGATCAATTTTTATGAACTCGCTTCACTAATTTGTTACAGTTTGCGTTAAAGACTCACTACTTGGGAATTATGTTTTTAATATTTCACAATTTTGTTCGAGCGTATAGCGTCCCATCTTGCAAATGTCAAACATAAACCTGAAAATAAAAATAAAAATTAATGTTATTCTACCTTTCAAAATCAAACTAATCGGTAGTTCAAATTTAAGATTTTAAATAGCCCACCCTGTATCTGGTTACACTTGCAGCCATCATTCTTGTTCTCTCTTCAGTTATATCAAGCCTTTTAGTTTACAGGGTTTCCTTCTCCCATTTACTAACACTAGGTAGCATTATGTTTTTGTTGTTAAACAGCATAACAGAATTATAGATAAATTTTCATTAGATAGATGGATCGTAACAGCTGTGTTTGTATGTGCAATGAATTTATGCGTTAACTTGCTTAACAGATATTCAAGCATATTAGCAAGTTTACAAACGAATTAATGCAAATGTACTCCAGCTACACTTCAACAAATATACAAACAATGAAATTTAAATTTATCTAAAATGTATTTCCAGCAAATGAGCTCAAATATATTTATTGCACTAAATAAATTTAAAATGAAATGAAAACCTCATATTCAAACTGTTTATAATAAATAAATTTCTATAATTGAAAAATTTGAGCAATTTTGCTTAAAATCTTTAAGAATAAATTTTTAATCAGTATTAGCAAAAAAAAAATAAAAATTTAAAGCAAACAAATCAATTTATGTAAATCATTTTTATTGATTTATTAAATGCTTCAAGTTGTGTTAGCAGCATAAAATCAAATAAACTTAAAAATTTCCTTTTTTAAGAAATACTATTTTGATATAAAAAAAAAAAAAATATACAAAGAAATAACTTAATAAAATAAATAAATAAACAGCTTTATTGCAATAAATCTATTCCACATGACTTCGTTTGTAAAGAATATATACAACAGAATAAAATAAATTGTACAAAAAAAACACTGCAACAAAATGATGAAAATTACATTTATGCCTCACATAACATGAAAAAGAGAAAACTATAGACATGCAAACATTTGCCCCAACCACACTGAACTGTTGTGCAGCAGCATGCGTAGTTTCGTGCTTAAACTAGTAAGGATAATCACATGCTATATGAAATAACACTAATAATAAAATAAGGAGAAATATTTTCAAGTGTTTTATTGAAGTAAATTTTTGTAAACCTATACGAGTTTATCGGTGCAAATGACATTGCCACATATAAATCTGGGAAGGAAGGGTAGTCCCTTCAAAGTCGGTAAACCTTAAAGTATACTTTACTTTTGTATACAATATGTTTCAAAGCAATATGTATATTTATGTATATTTTTAGCCTAACGCATTGAATCTGAGTGTCATGCGGTGTCATGAAGAAATTTAGAAAACATGCAAACTGCTCATTTGTTCGTGACGATCAGCACCTTTAAAACTTCATTTCGGTAAAAGGTTTACTTATCTGTGATTTCATTTATTAAATAAAACCTTTTTTAATTATTTAATTAAGTCTTTTGCTAGGGCATTAAAATAACTTTAAGTCTTTAAAAAAAAATCAGCTTTGATAACAAAACCATAGAATCATTTTTCATAAATTCTAAAATTTCGTAATAATTTTTTTTTTGTAATTTATTTTACTAATCTGTGATGATACTTAATGCAATTTTTTTGAACTATTTTATTTAATTTTTTCATAAACTTAACTTTGGTTTATACAATGTTGGTTGATGTTTTTGATATCTCTTCTCTGTCTGTTGTTGATATTTTTCCCCTTTTTTATATTTAAACGAATTAAAATGTTTATGTTTATTCGTTTTTTTTTACAACATTTTCAAATTGTTATTTTTTTCATTATACTTTTACTAGTGAACAGTATTATTTACCCATATTTAATTCGCTTTTAATTGTAAAACTTGGCTTATGAACAAACAATGGAGGTAAAAGCAAAAAAATACTTATACATAAAAAGACAAAAATTCTTTCATGTTAGAAAACATTTCACTAATAAGTAAATTTTTAAATTGAAGCATATTTGAATGAAAAAATACGCTATTTAGAAAGTTTTATTTTAAAGTTTGAAATACCAGAATTACAAAAATGTTTTAATTATGGTTTAATTCACTGAACGTTGAACTCGAGTTGAAGTTTTATTCATTACAATTTCTCAGCACATGCGGCTTCCAAGTAATTTTGTGCACAGAAACAGTTTTACAATTTTATTTTCAGACAAGAAAGACAGAAATTTTATTTTCAGACAAAAAAGACAGAAAACTTTCGATCGACAACTTGTTTTGAAAACTGCAATAAAATAAGAAATTTTCAGTGAAGCCCTTCATGGATAGCGGGTAAGATTGTGTACACAAATCGATAAGTCTATTTAGACTCCAGTAAGATAAACATTTGCTATTGCTGCAAGTGTATTACCGAGTACAAATTATGACATTTTGTGATGTCGCAATAGTATGTACTAGTGGCAACGTTTGTTATTTCCGATATTTTTCGTTGTGTGGCGTTGCTTTCCATGTAAAAAACATAATGTCGTTTCAAACATTTTGAAATTGTCACCACAGCATGACAACAACATACATACAAAATTGTTGTAGTATTATTTTCATTTGTATGTTGACATTTGTATGTTGTATGGGTTAAGATTTTATGCTATTTTATATGAAATCGGACGAATGAAATAAAGTCAGTCGGCGATCAGCTGCGCTGATAAGGCCACCTGTTCTTTTATTCTGCAATTCGCTAGAGCTAAAGCTAAATTCGATCGCTAAAATGTTGAACAAACACAAAACTAAAATTTTGGCGTATTAAGTTTTGAAGCCATTGCGTAATTTAGCTATGCACGTTTGAAAATTGCATTTGTAGCGCAAAATCTTTAAATAGTTTTTTATCGATAGATTTTTATCTTTAGCAAATTACAGAATAAGGAAACTTGTGCTGAATATGCCTTGATATTGCTGTGCAATATCTCTCTCTCCTCCTTTTTTCATCAGCTCCCTACATAACTATTTTTGCAGATGATAAACTTTACTTAGCTTAATGTTAACATCTATTTGTTGCTGAACTTTTGCCATTTCAGTAAATATATTTCCCAAAATTAAATTTCAGTTTTAATAAGGCTAATTTTCTAGTTTTATATCAATAATAGCACGTTTTAAGAAACTTTTTGATTCAACTTTACAATTTTTTTTTTCATCAAAGTAATTTCTCTTTGCCCATTTTTCATTCAACTTCTACAAAAATAGAAATAAATTTGCTCTACATTTCCTTCTTATAGCTGCTTGCCACTACTGACTTAAGAGTCATAATTTAATTTAACACTTTGAGTTTGTTATTTTCAATAAAGTGCACAAAAGGCACAGTCACAAAAACACGCATGAACACACACACACACACACACCCAGAGAGAGAGAGAGAGAAAGAGAGAGAGATGCACATCCATAAAATACTGAAAACTAATGATTTCATTAATTTATTTATAAAGTAACCACGTGATGGCAATACTTGCAACAAAAAGAAAAAAAAAACGAGTGAACAATAAAATGGAAAAACCAAAGTATAAGGAAAACCAAAAAAGAAGAAATTAAATGAAATAAAAACTAAAAGGAAACTGCCTGCACTGTTGCACACAGCTTCATTACTAACTTTAATTTCCTGCACATAAGACAAACAAACACGCATACGCACACAAGCGAATCACTCCTTTTACTGACATCCCTTTCAGCTGAAAGAATAAAATAGGAAAATTAAATGAAAACTATCAAAAGACTATGAAAATTAAAGAAACTTTGAAACATGCTTGAGTTCGAGATGAGTTTGAATGCGTGTATGCTGCACGTAAATATTTGGAATACTTGCAAGTCTATTTCTAACCTGACGCTCAACCCAGTGAAAAATGGTATTCAATAAGGAAAATATAGTTATGGAAATTACCGTGGACTGAAATAATACAAACGTTTTCCATAAACACATTTGTCAACAACCCACCGGGAAAACTCAAAAGACCTTCTTACTTCAGGCCTTATTAAAAGCCTGCTTAGACATTTTTTTGATTGAATTACTATTCTTATCTAAATGCTAAGGAATGACTCATAGAAGGCCTCGACTCTTTCGCATAAAAGATAACATACACAATCCACATTCCCTTCTATGAAAAGAGAGAAGAGAAGGAGTTACACAAAAGTAGAATTAATTAATTTGAAGGCCTTTCAGAGTCTCTGACAAAAGAAGCGAGAGTGTATAAAAGATATAAGTGTGGAGTGGAGCGAGCAGGCCTTGTACATCCAAAAGAAGCAGTACAGAGGTCCTTTAGAAGGACCTTACTCCTTCTTTTCCCCGCTAGGTATAGTCCAAATCCAGATATTATTAGCTAGAGAACATAATCCACAGGCTAACAAACATGGCGATGGTGCAGTAAACTTTCATGCTTTCTGATTATTAAGAAATATATAAAAACAAGCACATAGTTCAAATCACACATCATACACAAACAACAACAACTATAACTTTACATGCACCACTTAATTCGTATTAATGACGTGATCGTAAGTCATTCTGAGAAGCTGTGTCTTTCTGGATGTTGCTAGCATTCTTCTGGAAGCTTTATGTTAAGTACAAAAAGGGCATTGCGTATGCTAAACAGACAGTCTTTGGTAAAAAACTGAGAAGTTAACATCGTGGTATTCCATCTGTGAATTATTTAACATTATGTGCTTAAAACCTTTTAGTTCCAGTGCTGAATAACTATAGTGTTCTGTGCCTGGTTTCTGTAAGAAATGTGAGAAATTTTCGAGTCTAAAAAATCTTTATCATCCTCTAAAATACGGGATAGGTAAGAAAAAAAATTTTGTTGATATTTTTTGTTAGTTATAATATAATTCTTTAGTTTTTATTTTGCTGGATGCGAGAACTTCTCACAAATAAAAGAAACGAGGCATTGATTTCATACGATCTGTACACGGGAAACTTGAATAAAGAACCTACAAAAATAGCGTCCTCAAAAAGTAAAATTAAATAAAAACAATCAGATTTTTAAGAGATGTTAATGAGACTTCTGGTTAGGGCGAGAGCATTTTTTTTTTTTGTAAAATTATAACACAATTTTTTTTCACACATTCAGTTTTATTGATATCAAATTTAAAGTAAAAATGTTATAATTAACAAAAAATAATGATGTAATGATGGCATTTTTAAAATTCATATATCCTTTGTCTATCGTGGCCTTGCAAAAGCCAAAAATAACTGACTTCACAATTCTCAGAAATACGGATATTCTGCGCATATTCGAAAAAATATGGTGCAGCGATACAACGAGGTCATCTTGTCAACTGCATTTTGATGGTGAACTTTCACAACTGAAATACGTTGTACACGAGAGTAGTGTTCCATCTATACTTTTTGCTTAATTTATTACAAACATTTGTAGTTTCATTTTATTATTTCATATAACCCAAGTGTGCTTAAAAATAGTTTGCTGGTTTTATTATTTATTTAAATATAATCATCTTAAATTTTCTCCTCTCACAAAATGTGAAATTGTATTTGCATGACAACCAAGCAACTTATGAGAAGTCATTTTAACAATTTTCAAATGTCTAAAGAAGAAGTTGTTGTGTATAAAATAATGTATGATATAATTTTCATTTGGTTCATATTGACATATTTCAAGTCTATGGACAAGTTCTCTTTATTAAATCAGCAGTTTTTTTCCTCTGATGAAAAGGCTGCCAGCGCATTCATTTCGGCGTGACTTCTAATCCAATAAAATAGAAAACTTTTTGCAAATACGTATGTAAAATTTACCTCGCAATCGTAATATTTATATGTTATTACGTTATTTGGGATTTTCTTTTGCTCATATTGTATATTTACATGTATTGAATGCTAATACATTTCTCAAGCCATTGTTGTCATTATTGTCCACCCATATGCCAGTGTGCCTTCAAAATATTTTTCCATTCTGAACATAAGTCTGAAGCATTATTTTTTTGTAAAAAATTGGCTTTAAATATTTTCGCAGAAAGAATGGTCGGCAAAAGTTGTAAGGCAAAGTAAGAAAAGAGAGGTTATTCGTTCGAAGGATTCTCTTTCCCGACAGCTGCACAATGGGCAAGTCCAGAAAAGAGTCATCAAAACATTTATTTACTGTAATTAGAAAAACACACAATAATATAAGTAATGTGGGAGAGACAGATAAAATGTAAAGTGCGTAAGAATAGAGAGGGAAAGGCAGAGATAATAAAATTCTCTGGCATCAAATACGAACAGCAAAAATTGTTTCTCCAGTTAACACGTTTAATGAAAAAAAATATAAACGATCAATTAAAAATTTTATTACCTCAATTAAACATTTTATTTGAAATTTTAATTTACTAAAAGTTTAATTAAAAAATTTAATTAATTAATTTTTGTTTTCTTTTTCAATTGCAGGTGTTGATGAGTGAAATATTATTTCTGTGCGACAAAAATTTTTATTATCATCATATAAAGTTTTGCAATTGCTAATGCAGTGGAGTTCGGAAATAATGACTTCCAAGGGACCCAGCAATTCGTAAATACTTGTATTTTATACAATTCAATGAAAATAATTTAATATAAAACAAATTATTTTATTAAAAAAAAACAAATTAAAGAATAATTATTTTAATTGATAATTAAAAGGAAGTAATTTGTTTGTGAGCAATTAAAATAAAAAACTGAAATAACTTGTAATTTTCTAGTTGGTTGGAAGCGTATAAAATGTCATGCAGTTATATGTACAGGACGGTGAAAATACGTAACAACCGGAGTTCATTCGTTTCACGCAATAACTCATCATAAGCGGTGTTCGTTGTAACCAAACTCTACTGTAATGTACACACAGAACTAGTGCAACTTTTCCATAGAAACTTTTACATTTCAAAAGTCCTGCTCGCCTTTTCGTCACATGTCATGTCCAGCTATAAAGGAATGCAAGTTTTTTTATCCATGATGTGTGCACATACTCACACATTTTTAAGCATAAATTTGTAAAAATGAAAAACTTTTATAACACTTTGTTTCTTAGTTTTATATAAATAGATTTTATTTCATTTAATTTTGTTCTGTATACTGTGTGTGTGTGTGTTTGCGTGTGTGTGACAGCTTTATAAAAACTCTCTTTAAATTTTAATAATTATATTGCATTTATTTATGTTCTGTGAACAATAACACGGTGAAATATATTTTAACAAAGTTATATGTTTGCATGTCTAAGTTAATTTGTAAGAAGGCAGTCCTAGAATTACAGAGAAACCTGTAACTGGATTCAGTAACCTAAAATCATAACATTTATCGATAATTTTATTCGCTGGCGGTACATCTGTGCTTTACTTACGAGTATTAAGATTTTTTAATCAGAAGATATCTCTGCGCACAGAATGTCAAAATAAGTGAAAAGTACAAAGAAGAATAAAAAAATAATTAAATGAATTTGAGCTTGTGATTTTACTTTTTTTACTTAAACCGACAGCGAATATCGTTAAAATTTCTTACTGGATATCAAAGTCTATAAGTTTTCTTTATACTTATTATAGCGATGCTATTGTCGTAATAAAAGTTACGGAATCCAGGTACTGGTATGTTATTAAATTCCATCTTATTTGTATGTATAAATTTTTAAATATTTTTATACAAACTATATTGAAATATTTGCCTAAACCATTTGTGTTATGTAACTTTTATAATATAAAAATATTTATTATTAATAAGGCTAAAAAGCTGTTTTACACTATAGAGGCTTGATCATTAGCTATCGATGGAATGTTAATCAAAAATTTAGTTAAGAATATGATATCCTTTTGGTTGTTTCCTCCTATACTCTTTTTTTTCAAATTCTACCACCAAGCGATTGCCCTAATATGCTTGTGTGCAATTTTGCCAAATCATATACTAACACAATTGCCTGAATAGAATTTTCGTAACTTCGACATTGGCTTACAAGTGCTGATATTAGACCGCAACATATGCTGTTCTCTCTGCTTAGTCACGCTTCAGAAGGTCCTTTTTTATAGTTGTTTTTTCTTCTTTAACATCGTTTTGCTTACACTTACACAGGCACAAGCACAAATATACAAACACATACAAATCTGCAAATGTATCTGAGCTTTTGTTTTAGAATTCTCTTTTTATCCTTTTTAAGTATTTGTTGCATGCGTTTTAGTATTTTACATTTAAGTTTTCTATTCCCTTTTGCTGGCCCATTGTTCTTTTTTTTTCTATTTTATGTTTTTTATCCTGAACTGATTGTGTTCACAGTAGTGCGGTTTAAAAATAGTTTTCTTGCACATAAGTACGCTCGAATGGTTTAAAGTGTATGCTGGCTTTAGTTTTTCTTTTGCTGACCAATAATACTTATGGATACTTATTGGTTTTCATATTATGTTTCTGGTCATAAAAAAGTAAAGTTAAAATTTTTCAAAAACTGGGTCAACTATTGTTAAATGGGTTTTCTAACATGATTTTTTTTCTACAGAAACTTCACTTTGTTTTTAGATTTCATTGCTACTGAATTGCTGGAATACTTGTTGCTTTCTTTAGGGAGCTAAAATGCAAAGCAATAAAAAAATGCTACAAAATAAGAATAGCAATAAGGAGAGGATAAAAAAAATCCATAAGAGAAAATTTAAGCTGCAAGAAGTTTTCTGTTTAAAGTTGCTGGGTTTTAAATAAATTTAAAATATATTAAAGCAAATATTGCAATTTTGCTTTTACTGCTTCCTTGCATAAATAAATTTGTTCATGCCATTGTATTGGAATTTATATTTCATATTCAAAATTTTATATAAAAAGTTATATAACAAGGCAAATATTAATTGAACGGTATCATTATTTTTATGCTATACTAATGATATGATCGTATATAACTCAATGACTCTTTATCAAATTGCCAACTAATATAATGATTTTCTACAAAATAACACAATCAACAGTTTTTTATTTCTATCATAACGTTGCTTTATTTTTTACCACATTGAATTCTATTCTTGCAAAACTATGAAGGAAAATATTTTTTGCAAATCATGGCATTTTTGCTCTTCAGATATTTTTAAACTTCATGATAACTTATATTACCTATTATGACGAAATTCAAGAAAATATTTGTGAGTATGAGGGTAAGTGAGCGAAACTATAACTATGTGCTTCTTAAAGAAGCCACTATGCACGTAGCACTTATGGAACAAGAGACTTTAATGTAACTTTAGTTAGAATTATTTTATTTTTTAGTTTAATTCATTGTCGTTTTTGAGAGTGCAGCAAATGAAAGGCTGAATAACGATTTTAAAGTGCCCTATTGAAGGATCAGCTTAAGGAGTTAAGTAAAGTGTATTTAAATAAATGTCTTAGAATTCCATTTTGTATATAAAATATTACATAAGAAACACCAAAAAAAATTTTATCACCCAGTTAGATTTATACATTATTAAATATTTAAAACAAAGAAACGTTTAAAGTTCCAAATCCTGCTGAACATTATAGGGTACACAGTTCTGTCGCCATTTGCTGCAAGCACGAGTAGTAAATTTTCTACTTCAAATGCCATTAATAAAAATTTGAAAAGTAAGATAAATGATGCTTAAAATAGCAAATGCAAGTTGAGTACATAATTGAAATTATGACAAGAACCTACAGATTGTCAGTGCAGGATGGTTGCAAGAGCAAGATAATAACTACGATGGTTGTTGACTGAAGCAATGCAGCATGCAGTACAAATATTATTTCACTCATATACGTTTATCTAAGAATATTTGCTGTTAATGTAATGGATGAGCAGAAGATATATTGAGAAGCAGAAAAGTAACTGCAATGCTTAAAATTATTTCATTTTTGTAGTTTTATACACCGAAAAAAGTTGGTACAGTTACTGTTGTAAAAAAATATCTGCACTGTTTGTCGCCTTATAATATATATATTTATATATATATATATATACATATATAAATCTTGGACTAATTAAAAAAAAAAAAAAATACAAATTGGGACAAAGTTATAAAAACTTTTATTTAAAGTGCTCAATTCCGGGTTTGAAGTGCGTTACGCTTCGTTTTCAAGCTTTTGTGGTGTAATAAAAAGAAAAAAAAAAGAAAACTGGCCAAAGTTAAAAAAATGTCAATGTGCCTTACGTATGTAAAGAAATTTGCATAACTCTTAATGTTATGAAGATCTCATGACTAAACTTTTTCAATACAAAAAGAGCACCCTAGGCTAATTTGGTTAAAAAAAAATTCATTTCTGGTTATACACATGAATTTTCTTTTAATATTAAACTATATTCTATAAAAAATATATATATAATTTCCAGTTCCAGACAATAATTAAAAATTAATAAATTTTCAAAAACGGCAACACGCTACCACCTCACAATTCGACAAATAAAAATCATCAAAAAATATTTGGTGTAGAAATTTCGGGAATAAGTATTTTTGGGTTGTCCTTAGGTTGTTTTGTAGGAGAATACTTACGCTTTCCAGTTGATTTTCAGAAATGAATTTCTTAAACAGTTAAGTTGAAAAATTTTGTGTTTAATTTCTTTTTATTTGTTATCTAATACATATATTCAAATTCAAATATACCAAAGTTAAAGCTAAGTTAAGATATTGTTACATAATAAAATAAGTCTAAAAATGATGAGCACCAAGTCATTGCGCTATAACTTCCCAAAATATCGCACAACATAATTGAGATTTTTCTCAGGTGTATTTTGCCGTTAACCCAAAATTAGTTTATCTCGACTTCAACAACGAATGCATTTCAAAATTAAATAAATAGTGCTTTCTTGCTGAAACAGTATTTATCGTTGCATACTTTTAGGGTCCTAAATGGCACAATCTTATTGTTTGCTTTACTAAAAGTTTACTTTAATATTTCATTTGTGTGTCTCGTCTACAGCTGTATTTGTAGTGTTTATTTAGCATGAAAGTTATATATCGTCAGCTGAAATGCAAAATTAATTAAAATTTCGAAACATATGTCCCAACAAATTTTCAAATCTTCATTCTTAACAAGCAGCCTTAGTAAAAATCAGTATGGAGAAATTTTACATCAGCCACTCAAATAGTTTTGTTGAAATTTTTTGCCGCTCTTATAAAATTAAAAAAAAATTGTAACGTGGTTTTGCATTTCAGCTAACGATATATTACTTTTTGTGTACTAGCGCAAGTATAAAAAATCCATTAATTTTTTTTTAATCAGATATATATAATCATGAATATGCCTCAGTTTTGGTGAGCAGTTGTTTCATGTGAAGAAACTTTCTTTAAGGGGTCTTGAGATGCCATTTTTAAATCATTAAATTGTAGTACAAAAATTATTGATTTACCAACCCCAAAAGTATGCTCTAAAATGTTTTTAATATTTAAAAATGATAATCGTTTTATAATCTGTTTGTTATAGGCTTTCAAATTTATCGATTTTTTTAAAATAAAACTCTCCTTAATAATAATTAACTTTTTTATATGCAATATATTTGCAAAATCTTATATCCCTAAAGTATGCTATTTATTTTTGACTTGTCATTTCCAATACTTTAGTATTATTTCAATACTTTGCTATGCAAGTCACAATTTCGTTTAGCCAAAATTTTATTAGAAATTATATTATTGAATGTGTATTTGTAAAATACGTTTTTTCTTTATAAATGAAATTCCATAAACAGTAAATCTCCATAATCTGTTGTCATAAAATCGTAAATGTATGTATGTGATATTAAATATGCATTATTATACATATAATGATTTCTATTAAAACATTCTGCAAAAAAAAAGTAAAGCAAATATTAGAAAATTGAAAAAAAGAAACAAAACAAATGTATAGCATAATTTTTTGTAAAATTAAGAAAATTATTAATAATAATGTGTGTTATCTGGAAGCATGAATTTAGCATGCAATGCATTTGTGACATATTTGTGCGATGAAATCATAAGCTTTTTGCTATTCAAGACCTTCATTCATAGATATCTACCATATTCTTGCTTTTGGGTAAATTTAAAAATTAATGCATATTCGATATGTGTGTGGCTGCGTTGTTGCTTGTCATCAATTGTTAAATTTTATGTATTTTAAGGATTTAAATATAAATTGGAATTTGTTTTTCTTTATAAAGATGATAAAGACTGTTTTAATATTCCATGAATATTTTATGGTTTGAACTTTTTTCTCTTCCAAAGAATGCGTGATCTTATTAAGTTTTTGTAAAGGGCAACATTAAACCAAGTGTATACATATATTAATAAGGATATAATAATACAAAATTAAGCCTTAAGATATGCTAGACTTATATGATTGCTGGTAAGCCTGAAAATAGGCAATTGTGTTTCTAGGAAATACAAATAAGAGTTATTAATATTTAGTTCCTTGTAATAACCTTAATTCTCTTAATTAATTCCTTTTACCAAGTTATTCATTTAATTTGTTAATTTTAATGTGTGTTTATGTATTCCCTAAGGATTTTTGTTCTTACATCATTGCTGTTGGTCATTTATTTATTTATTTATTATATGGCGAAATCAAAAGATTGTGCTGTTGACCATAAAGTGTTCTCAATCGAAGATGTTGCTTTATGTTTTATTTTCATTGAAGTTTACAATACAAACATGTTTTACTTTCCATATACATATGAACATTTACAAAAACCACCCTTAAGGTATGTTATATTATTTTCCTTTAAATTCTTTAACATTTCTTCGAAGTTTAAATTTTTCTTTTGCTAAAAAATTTCTGAAACTATTTAAGCGGAACACTTGTTCTACAAATGTAATATCATTACTTGTACAAAAAGACGCTTTAAAAATCCTTAGCCCCCTTCTTTCTTAGCCTTCTTTTGCTTTTTGCCTTAGATTTATCATCAATACCAATATGATATTGATAAGTATCACTTACTGTTGACTATCGCTTTTACCCTGTGAATTATATGATTTTTTTTTTTGAAGTGGGGCGCTGGATGTATAGACTTGTTGGGGGTTGCGTTACGCAGGAAATGCATGATGTTCTTTATTTGATACGCATTAAAGTGACATATTTTTGTACATATTTTGCGGCTTATGTTGCAAATAAGCTGCCGTATAAAATTCTTTAAGGGTGGCATGAGTTAAACTCCACACTTTTTACATGAGCTTTTTCATTTCATTGAAAATTGAGGGATTGTTGCAGTTGTTGGGGTTGCTCAAGATATTTTACAACACAAGTTTATTTTGTTGGCCTTGGCTTCTGTTGGGTTTTTGGTATTTCTTAGGCCTTGGACCATTACTTACTAGTGTGTATAATGAATTGGATTTTGATATCTAAATTAAATCTTTTGACAAAGAGAAAAAAAACGAAGATTATTTTTGTTTCTTATTTAGTTACACATATATTCCTTTCAATGATTTTATTTTCATTTTTTCTGAAGCTGTGCTGTACATAATTAAATCAAGGTGTGCCAGATTATTATCATCTTAATATATTTTGAATTTTCTTTCAGACAGCATCAGCTTAAAATATAGTGAGTGCACTTTTTAATATTTGGATTTGTGAAAAGAATAAAAAGAAAAAAATGTATGCTGCTTACAATTTTATTATCAGTGGAAATTATTCGAAAGAAAATATATTACTTGGTTTTTAATAAGAAAGTTTGCGAAAAATCAATTATTTTTTTAAAGTAGTTTAAAAAATATATATATTTTCTTTAATATACTATCGTAAATAATCGATTTTCGTCAAAAAATTAAGTTCGAAAATTATGTTGCTTAATTTTTCAAAGTGCTCAAGTTGTTTTTTCAATTACGTAAGTATGCACGGACGTGACTACAAAGAAATTGGCGAAAGTCAACGTCCATGATCGCGATTTCTTAAAGCTTTTGCGACTATAAAATTATAAATTTATAATATCGTGTCCGTATTGCCTCAGTTGAGGCCCTCTTCTTCTTATAGGATCGAAGTGAATATATATACATTTCGTCAGCTGAAATGCAAAACCACGTAACTAATAAAAATTCAAAATCGTCTTTTTAATTCAATATTGTTTATTACATCAAAATACATGTCCCTACAAATTTTAAACTTTTATCATAATAATCAGCCGAATTAATAAGGAAAACAAAAAAACTTTACTTCAGCTACGTGAATAATTTTGTTTAGTTTTTCCTCACTCTTATAAATTAAAGAAAAGTAGCTACGTGACTTTGCATTTCAGTTAACGATTTATAATATCGTGTGCGTGGATTTCTAATAGAATTTTTTTTCTTATTGGCTTTCTCGCTGTTAATCCTAAACAGAAGCATATTCTTTTAGAAGTAGACCAATAAGAGGGCATTATACCAGTTTAGGGGTTTAAATTTTGTGCAATGTATGCAAATTCAGGCCGCGAAATTCACCAAAGTGACAAAAATCTTTTCTTTCCTAAGAATGTGCCAGATTTTCTGGTCTTCTCTGTTATGCTCTGTTTACAAAAGTAACAATTTAATGTCTATCGCCTCTCATTTGAGGGCAAACATGAGACTGCACAATTGCTTATGTACGAGTATAACAATCATCTCAAGATATCCTTCGTGATGCACAGTTTATACCAAGTTTTATAAAGCAATAATAATACGCACCATGTATTGAAGAGTATGAAGAAATATTTGTGTGTTATGTGTCACAAAGAAAGAATGCGATTGCTTCCGTTAGAAACTGCCATATTGCTGCATGCAACACGAACACATCCGTCGGAAGTTGAAAATAAAAACAAGACCACAAGAACTGCTCGTTGTCTATACATACACACATACAAAAAGAGTGTTTGCATTTGCAAAATGACCATCTAGTCTAAGAAAATTTACCATTGATTATTATCTTTTTCTTTTAACTCTACTAAAACTAAAACGCACTAGGGGTGAGCACATGGAATTAAAATATCCAACAAAAAGAATAAAAAAAAACAAAAAGCAAAAAATAAAACCTCATTTCATCGTTGTCAGTCAGTGTTTGTAATTGAACTTGTCAATTGGTGAATATGCGTTATTTGACAAAATGTTTCAGGGACACTCGTAAGTCGATATGAATTGAAAGATAAGATAATTTTTAAGAATTTTCTCCTTCCTGTCCTCGTTTTAATAGCAGTTGAGGGCTGGCTGTTGGTAATTCTTATCAACATTTTTTTTACTGACTCTCAAATATTGTCCTTTTTAAGTCTACACACAAAAATTTTTTGCAAGAAATCAATTTTTTTTTCGGAGAAAAGTATTTTAATTTTTAATGATTGACATGATGTTGATTGCTTGTCATTTTCCCATACTACCAACTTGTCAAATATGACAGCGTGCTTTATTAAGAATTTTACTTTCACCATGGTGTTTTTTTTGTAAAAAAAAGGAAGCGAATTTTTATATTCAGAAACTTAAAGACAATAAAAAACTCTGGAAATAAAACTGTCAAAAAGTTATTTACAGTGAAAACAACTTCAATTGATACCCAAGTGGCTTCGTGTAAACTCTGTTGATGCTGACAATGATAGTACAACAATAATTTAAAAAATATTCATTTTATATATTTTGCAAAAAAGTATTTATGCGTAATAAAGTTATAACTTTGTGATGCCTTATAAAAAAAATCAATATTCAATATTTAAAACGTAGCAAATGTATTTACTTGCTTTTAATTTATAAGAGCACTGTGCCAAAACACAGTCAACTGTGTCTTCTATAGGAAAATTAAACCATATATATATACATCCATACACACATATGTGTTTTCTATAACAGTATGTCTTAATATATTCATTTAATTCTTTGTATGAAAATAAACGACGTATAGTACATTTAATTTTTTGCAAGACAAATGGACGATTTTAGTCCATTTAATATTTTTAATAAAAATGACGATGTCCACATAGTCCATTATTTTTTTGCATGAAAAAATTTTGTACAAAATTTTATTGGCATGAAAAATGAACGATGTTTAGCCTATTTAATTTTTTGCTTGAAAAATAGACGATGTTTTGCATAAAAAACAGACGATGTGGACTCCATTTAATTTTTTTATAAAAATTTTTTTCTTGTAAAAATATGTATAGTCCATTTTTTTTGGCATGAAAAAATCTTTTGCATAAAAAATGGACGATGTATAGTCCATTTAATTTTTTTCATAAAAATGACGATGTAAAGTCCATTGTTTTTTTTTGCATGAAAAAATCTTTTGCTTGAAAGATAGACGATGTATAGTCCATTTGATTCTTTGTATAAAAAATAGATGATCTATATAGTCCGTTTAATTTTTGGCAAGAAAAATGGACGATGTTTAGTCCATTTAATTTTTTTCATAAAAATGACGATGTAAGTCCATTTAATTTTTTTCATAAAAATGACCATGTATAGTCCATTATTTTTTTCCATGAAAAAATCTTTTGCATGAAAAGTGGAAGATGTATAGTCCATTTAATTCTTTTCATTAAAAATAGATGACCTATATAGTCCATTTAATTTTTTGCAAGAAAAATGGACGATGTTTAGTCCATTTAATTTTTTTCATAAAAATGACGATGTAAGTCCATTTAATTTTTTGTAAGAAAAATGGACGATGTATAGTCCATTTAATTTTTTCCATTAAAAATAGATGATCTATATAGTCTATTTAATTTTTTGCAAGAAAAATGGACGATGTTTAGTCCATTTAATTTTTTTCATAAAAATGACATGAAAAAATCTTATGCAAGAAAAATGGACGATGTTAAGTCCATTTAATTTTTTTTCATAAAAATGACGATGTATAGTCCATTATTTTTTTGCATGAAAAAATCTTTTGAATGAAAAATAGACGATGTATAGTCCATTTCATTTTTTTCATAAAAATGACGATGTATAGTCCATTGTTTTTTTTGCATGAAAGATAGACGATGCATAGTCCATTTGATTCTTTGCATAAAAAATAGATGATCTATATAGTCCATTTAATTTTTTGCAAGAAAAATGGACGATGTTTAGTCCATTTCATTTTTTTCATAAAAATGACGATGTAAGTCCATTATTTTTTTGCATGAAAAAATCTTTTAAATGAAAAATGGACGATGTATAGCCCATTTGATTCTTTGCATAAAAAATAGATGATCTATAAAGTCCATTTAATTTGTTGCAAGAAAAATTTTTTTCATAAAAATGACTATGTATTTTTTTCCATTAAAAATAGTTGATCTATATTGTCCATTTAATTTTTTTTGCAAGAAAAATGGACGATGTTAAGTCCATTTAATTTTTTTCATAAAAATGACGATGTATAGTCCATTATTTTTTTTGCATGAAAAAATCTTTTGCATGAAAAGTGGACGACTTATTGTCCATCTCATTTTTGTTATTAAAAATAGATGATCTATATAGTCGGTTTAATTTTTTGCAAGAAAAATGGACGATGTTTAGTCCATTTCATTTTTTTCATAAAAATGACGATGTAAGTCCATTATTTTTTTGCATGAAAAAATCTTTTGCATGAAAGATAGACGATGTATAGTCCATTTGATTCTTTGCAAAAAAAATAGATGATCTATATAGTCCATTTAATTTTTTGCAAGAAAAATGGACCATGTTTAACCCATTTCATATTTTTCATAAAAATGACGATGTATAGTCCATTGTTTTTTTTGCATGAAAAAATCTTTTGCATGAACGATAGACGATGTATAGTCCATTTGATTCTTTGCAAAAAAATAGATGATCTATATAGTCCGTTTAATTTTTTGCAAGAAAAATGGACGATGTTTAGTCCATTTAATTTTTTTCATAAAAATTACGATGTATAGTCCATTATTTTTTTGCATGAAAAAATCTTTTGAATGAAAAATGGACGATGTATAGCCCATTTATTTTTTCCATTAAAAATAGATGATCTATATAGTCCATTTAATTTTTTGCAAGAAAAATGGACGATGGTTAGTCCATTTAATTTTTTTCATAAAAATGACAATGTATATATAGTTCATTATTTTTTTTGCATGAAAAAATCTTTTGCATGAAAAGTGGACGATGTATAGTCTATTTAATTTTTTCCATTAAAAATAGATGATCTATATAGTCCATTTAATTTTTTGCAAGAAAAATGGACGATGTTTAGTCCATTTAATTTTTTTCATAAAAATGACGATGTATATATAGTCCATAGTTTTTTTTGCATGAAAAAATCTTTTGCATGAAAAGTGGACAATGTACAGTCCATTTAATTTTTTCCTTTAAAAATAGATGATCTATACAGTCCATTTAATTTTTTGCAAGAAAAATGGACGATGTTTAGTCCATTTCATTTTTTTCATAAAAATGACGATGTATATATAGTCCATTATTTTTTTGCATGAAAAAATCTTTTGAATGAAAAATAGACGATGTATAGCCCATTTATTTTTTCCATTAAAAATAGATGATCTATATAGTGCATTTAATTTTTTGCAAGAAAAATGGACGATGTTTAGTCCATTTCATTTTTTTCATAAAAATGACGATGAAAAAATCGTTTGCATGAAAAGTGGACGATGTATAGTCCATTTGATTCTTTGCATAAAAAATAGATGATCTATAAAGTCCATTTAATTTTTTGCAAGAAAAATGGACGATGTTTAGTCCATTTAATTTTTTTCATAAAAATGACGATGTATAGTCCATTGTTTTTTTTGCATGAAAAAATCTTTTGAATGAAAAGTGGACGATGTATAGTCCATTTAATTTTTTTCATTAAAAATAGATGATCTATATAGTCCATTTAATTGTTTGCAAGAAAAATTGACCATGTTTAACCCATTTCGTTTTTTTCATAAAAATTACGATGTATAGTTCATTGTTTTTTTTGCATGAAAAAATCTTTTGCATGAAAGATAGACGATGTATAGTCCATTTGATTTTTTGCATAAAAAATAGATGATCTATATAGTCCGTTTAATTTTTTGCAAGAAAAATGGACGAAGTTTAGTCCGTTTAATTTTTTGCAAGAAAAATGGACGATGTTTAGTCCATTTAATTTTTTTCATAAAAATGACGATGTATAGTCCATTATTTTTTTGCATGAAAAAATCTTTTGAATGAAAAATAGACGATGTATAGCCCATTTATTTTTTCCATTAAAAATAGATGATCTATATAGTCCATTTAATTTTTTGCAAGAAAAATGGACGATGTTTAGTCCATTTAATTTTTTTCATAAAAATTACAATGCAAGAAAAATGGACCGTGGTGGTTCTTCCGAGAGGATATTGGAGGGATCGATGCCCGGCCAGCATTATTAAAATTATTTTATTTAATTTAATTTAATTATTAAGTAAACTGACAATATAGTGACTTCCAACTGTCTTTGGTTGGTGGTGGGGGCGGTGGAGGGGAGGATGGTCGGACCGCCACGTGTATCATGTGAAAGTTCAAATATTGTTTTTACAACATTTTTTTTGCATGAAAAAATCTTTTGCATGAAAAGTGGACGATGTATAGTCTATTTAATTTTTTCCATTCAAAATAGATTATCTATATAGTCCATTTAATTTTTTGCAAGAAAAATTGACCATGTTTAACCCATTTAATTTTTTTCATAAAAATGACGATGTATAGTTCATTATTTTTTTTGCATGAAAAAATCTTTTGCATGAAAGATAGACGATGTATAGTCAATTTGATTCTTTGCATAAAAAATGGATGATCTATATAGTCCGTTTAATTTTTGGCAAGAATAATGGACCATGTTTAACTTATTTCATATTTTTCATAAAAATGACGATGTATAATAGTCCATTGTTTTTTTTGCATGAAAAAATCTTTTGCATGAAAGATAGACGATGTATAGTCCATTTGATTCTTTGCATAAAAAATAGATGATCTATATAGTCCGTTTAATTTTTTGCAAGAAAAATGGACGATGTTTAGTCCATTTAATTTTTTTCATAAAAATGACGATGTATAGTCCATTATTTTTTTGCATCAAAAAATCTTTTGAATGAAAAATGGACGATGTATAGCCCATTTATTTGTTCCATTAAAAATAGATGATCTATATAGTCCATTTAATTTTTTGCAAGAAAAATGGACGATGTTTAGTCCATTTAATTTTTTTCATAAAAATTACGATGTATAGTCCATTATTTTTTTGCATGAAAAAATCTTTTGAATGAAAAATGGACGATGTATAGCCCATTTATTTTTTCCATTAAAAAAAAATGATCTATATAGTCCATTTAATTTTTTGCAAGAAAAATGGACGATGTTTAGTCCATTTAATTTTTTTCATAAAAATGACGATGCATAGTCCATTATTTTTTTGCATGAAAAAATCTTTTGAATGAAAAATAGACGATGTATAGCCCATTTATTTTTTCCATTAAAAATAGATGATCTATAATAGAAACGGACTATACGTTTAATTTTTTGCAAGAAAAATGGACGATGTTTAGTCCGTTTAATTTTTTGCAAGAAAAATGGACGATGTTTAGTCCATTTAATTTTTTTCATAAAAATGACGATGTATAGTCCATTGTTTTTTTTGCATGAAAAAATCTTTTGCATGAAAAATGGATGATGTATAGTCCATTTAATTTTTCCCATTAAAAATAGATGATCTATATAGTCCATTTAATTTTTTGCAAGAAAAATGGTCCATGTTTAACCCATTTCATATTTTTCATAAAAATGACGATAGTCCATTGTTTTTTTTTGCATGAAAAAATCTTTTGCATGAACGATAGACGATGTATAGTCCATTTGATTCTTTGCATAAAAAATAGATGATCTATATAGTCCCTTTAATTTTTTGCAAGAAAAATGGACGATGTTTAGTCCATTTAATTTTTTTCATTAAAATGACGATGTATAGTCCATTATTTTTTTGCATGAAAAAATCTTTTGAATGAAAAATGGACGATGTATAGCCCATTTATTTTTTCCATTAAAAATAGATGATCTATATAGTCCATTTAATTTTTTGCAAGAAAAATGGACGATGTTTAGTCCATTTAATTTTTTTCATAAAAATGACAATGTATAGTTAATTTTTTTTTTTGCATGAAAAGTGGACGATGTATAGTCTATTTAATTTTTTCCATTCAAAATAGATTATCTATATAGTCCATTTAATTTTTTGCAAGAAAAATGGACGATGTTTAGTCCATTTAATTTTTTTCATTAAAATGACGATGTATAGTCCATTATTTTTTTGCATGAAAAAATCTTTTGAATGAAAAATGGACGATGTATAGTCCATTTGATTCTTTGCATAAAAAATAGATGATCTATATAGTCCATTTAATTTTTTGCAAGAAAAATGGACGATGTTTAGTCCATTTCATTTTTTTCATAAAAATGACGATGTATATATAGTCCATTGTTTTTTTTGCATGAAAAAATCTTTTGTATGAAAAGTGGACGATGTATAGTCCATTTATTTTTTCCATTAAAAATAGATGATCTATATAGTCCATTTAGTTTTTTGCAAGAAAAATGGACGATGTTTAGTCCATTTCATTTTTTTCATAAAAATGACGATGTATAGTCCATTGTTTTTTTTGCATGAAAAAATCTTTTGCATGAAAAGTGGACGATGTATAGTCCATTTAATTTTTTTCATTAAAAATAGATGATCTATATAGTCCATTTAATTTTTTGCAAGAAAAATGGACCATGTTTAACCCATTTAATTTTTTTCATAAAAATGACGATGTATAGTCCATTATTTTTTTGCATGAAAAAATCTTTTGCATGAAAGATAGACGATGTATAGCCCATTTATTTTTTCCATTAAAAATAGATGATCTATATAGTCCATTTAATTTTTTGCAAGAAAAATGGACCATTTTCATAAAAATGACGATATATAAGTCCATTGTTTTTTTTGCATGAAAAAATCTTTTGCATGAAAAATGGACGATGTATAGCCCATTTATTTTTTCCATTAAAAATAGATGATCTATATAGTCCATTTAATTTTTTGCAAGAAAAATGGACCATGTTTAACCCATTTAATTTTTTTCATAAAAATGACGATGTATAATAGTCCATTGTTATTTTTTTGCATGAAAAAATCTTTTGAATGAAAAATGGACGATGTATAGCCCATTTATTTTTTCCATTAAAAATAGATGATCTATATAGTCCATTTAATTTTTTGCAAGAAAAATGGACGATGTTTAACCTATTTAATTTTTTTCATAAAAATGACGATGTATAGTCCATTATTTTTTTGCATGAAAAAATCTTTTGCATGAAAGATAGACGATGTATAGCCCATTTATTTTTTCCATTAAAAATAGATGATCTATATAGTCCATTTAATTTTTTGCAAGAAAAATGGAGCATTTTCATAAAAATGAGGATGTATAAGTCCATTGTTTTTGTTGCATGAAAAAATCTTTTGCATGAAAAGTGGACGATGTATAGTCCATTTAATATTTTCCATTAAAAATAGATGATCTATATAGTCCTTTTAATTTTTTGCAAGAAAAATGGACCATGTTTAACCCATTTCATATTTTTCATAAAAATGACGATGTATAGTCCATTGTTTTTTTTTGCATGAAAAAATCTTTTGCATGAAAGATAGACGATGTATATTCCATTTGATTCTTTGCATAAAAAATAGATGATCTATATAGTCCGCTTAATTTTTTGCAAGAAAAATGGACGATGTTTAGTCCATTTAATTTTTTTCATAAAAATGACGATGTATAGTCCATTATTTTTTTGCATGAAAAAATCTTTTGCATGAAAGATAGACGATGTATAGTCAATTTGATTCTTTGCATAAAAAATGGATGATCTATATAGTCCGTTTAATTTTTTGCAAGAATAATGGACCATGTTTAACCCATTTCATATTTTTCATAAAAATGACGACATTGTTTTTTTTGCATGAAAAAATCTTTTGCATGAAAGATAGACGATGTATAGTTTATTTGATTCTTTGCATAAAAAATAGATGATCTATATAGTCCGTTTAATTTTTTGCAAGAAAAATGGACGATGTTTAGTCCATTTAATTTTTTTCATAAAAATGACGATGTATAGTCCATTATTTTTTTGCATGAAAAAATCTTTTGAATGAAAAATGGACGATGTATAGCCCATTTATTTTTTCCATTAAAAATAGATGATCTATATAGTCCATTTAATTTTTTGCAAGAAAAATGGACGATGTTCAGTCCATTTAATTTTTTTCATAAAAATGACGATGCATAGTCCATTATTTTTTTGCATGACAAAATCTTTTGCATGAAAAATGGACGATGTATAGTCCATTTAATATTTTCCATTAAAAATAGATGATCTATATAGTCCATTTAATTTTTTGCAAGAAAAATGGACCATGTTTAACCCATTTCATATTTTTCATAAAAATGACGATGTATAGTTCATTGTTTTTTTTGCATGAAAAAATCTTTTGCATGAAAGATAGACGATGTATATTCCATTTGATTCTTTGCATAAAAAAAAGATGATATATATAGTCCGTTTAATTTTTTGCAAGAAAAATGGACGATGTTTAGTCCATTTAATTTTTTTCATAAAAATGCCGATGTATAGTCCATTATTTTTTTGCATGAAAAAATCTTTTGCATGAAAGATAGACGATTGATTCTTTGCATAAAAATTAGATGATATATATAGTCCATTTAATTTTTTGCAAGAAAAATGGACGATGTTTAGTCCATTTCATTTTTTTCATAAAAATGACGATGTATAGTCCATTGTTTTTTTGCATGAAAAAATCTTTTGTATGAAAAGTGGACGATGTATAATCCATTTATTTTTTCCATTAAAAATAGATGATCTATATAGTCCATTTAATTTTTTGCAAGAAAAATGGACGATGTTTAGTCCATTTAATTTTTTTCATAAAAATGACGATGGATAGTCCATTATTTTTTTGCATGAAAAAATCTTTTGAATGAAAAATGGACGATGTTTAGCCCATTTATTTTTTCCATTAAAAATAGATGGTCTATATAGTCCATTTAATTTTTTGCAAGAAAAATGGACGATGTTTAACCTATTTAATTTTTTTCATAAAAATGACGATGTATAGTCCATTGTTTTTTTTTGCATGAAAAAATCTTTTGCATGAAAGATAGACGATGTATAGTCCATTTGATTCTTTGCATAAAAAATAGATGATCTATATAGTCCGTTTAATTTTTTGCAAGAAAAATGGACGATGTTTAGTCCATTTAATTTTTTCATAAAAATGACGATGTATAGTCCATTATTTTTTTGCATGAAAAAATCTTTTGCATGAAAGATAGACGATTGATTCTTTGCATAAAAAATAGATGATCTATATAGTCGATTTAATTTTTTGCAAGAAAAATGGACGATGTTTAGTCCATTTCATTTTTTTCATAAAAATGACGATGTATAGTCCATTGTATTTTTGGCATGAAAAAATCTTTTGTATGAAAAGTGGACGATGAATAGTCCATTTATTTTTTCCATTAAAAATAGATGATCTATATAGTCCATTTAATTTTTTGCAAGAAAAATGGACGATGTTTAGTCCATTTCATTTTTTTCATAAAAATGACGATGTATAGTCCATTGTTTTTTTTGCATGAAAAAATCTTTTGCATGAAAAGTGGACGATGTATAGTCCATTTAATTTTTTTCATTAAAAATAGATGATCTATATAGTCCATTTAATTTTTTGCAAGCAAAATGGACCATGTTTAACCCATTTAATTTTTTTCATAAAAATGACGATGTATAATAGTCCATTGTTTTTTTTGAATGAAAAAATCTTTTGCATGAAAGATAGACGATGTATAGTCCATTTAATATTTTCCATTAAAAATAGATGATCTATATAGTCCATTTAATTTTTTGCAAGCAAAATGGACGATGTTTAGTCCATTTAATTTTTTTCATAAAAATGACGATGTATAGTCCATTATTTTTTTGCATGAAAAAATCTTTTGCATGAAAAGTGGACGATGTATGGTCCATTTGATTCTTTGCATAAAAAATAGATGATCTATATAGTCCGTTTAATTTTTTGCAAGAAAAATGGACGATGCTTAGTCCATTTCATTTTTTTCATAAAAATCACGATGTATAGTCCATTATTTTTTTGCATGAAAAAATCTTTTGCATGAAAGATAGACGATGTATAGTCCATTTGATTCTTTGCATAAAAACTAGATGATCTATATAGTCCATTTAATTTTTTGCAAGAAAAATGGACGATGTTTAGTCCATTTCATTTTTTTCATAAAAATGACGATGTATAGTCCATTGTTTTTTTTTTGCATGAACAAATCTTTTGTATGAAAAGTGGACGATGTATAGTCCATTTATTTTTTCCATTAAAAATAGTTGATCTATATAGTCCATTTAATTTTTTGCAAGAAAAATGGACGATGTTTAGTCCATTTCATTTTTTTCATAAAAATGATGATGTATAGTCCATTATTTTTTTGCATGAAAAAATCTTTTGCATGAAAGATAGACGATGTATAGCCCATTTATTTTTTCCATTAAAAATAGATGATCTATATAGTCCATTTAATTTTTTGCAAGAAAAATGGACCATTTTCATAAAAATGACGATGTATAAGTCCATTGTTTTTTTTGCATGAAAAAATCTTTTGCATGAAAGATAGACGATGTATAGTCCATTTGATTCTTTGCATAAAAAATAGATGATCTATATAGTCCATTTAATTTTTTGCAAGAAAAATGGACGATGTTTAGTCCATTTCATTTTTTTCATAAAAATGACGATGTATATAGTCCATTATTTTTTTGCATGAAAAAATCTTTTGAATGAAAAATAGACGATGTATAGCCCATTTATTTTTTCCATTAAAAATAGATGATCTATATAGTCCATTTAATTTTTTGCAAGAAAAATGGACGATGTTTAGTCCATTTAATTTTTTTCATAAAAATGACGATATATAGTCCATTATTTTTTTGCATGAAAAAATCTTTTGAATGAAAAATAGACGATGTATAGCCCATTTATTTTTGCAATTAAAAATAGATGATCTATATAGTCCATTTAATTTTTTGCAAGAAAAATGGACGATGTTTAGTCCATTTCATTTTTTTCATAAAAATCACGATGTATAGTCCATTGTTTTTTTTTCATGAAAAAATCGTTTGCATGAAAAGTGGACGATGTATAGTCCATTTGATTCTTTGCATAAAAAATAGATGATCTATAAAGTCCATTTAATTTTTTGCAAGAAAAATGGACCATGTTTAACCGATTTCATATTTTTCATAAAAATGACGATGTATAGTCCATTGTTTTTTTTTTTTGCATGAAAAAATCTTTTGCATGAAAAGTGGACGATGTATAGTCCATTTAATTTTTTTCATTAAAAATAGATGATCTATATAGTCTATTTAATTTTTTGCAAGAAAAATGGACCATATTTAACCCATTTAATTTTTTTCATAAAAATGACGATGTATAGTCCATTGTTTTTTTTGCATGAAAAAATCTTTTGCATGAAAGATAGACGATGTATAGTCCATTTGATTCTTTGCATAAAAAATAGATGATCTATATAGTCCGTTTAATTTTTTGCAAGAAAAATGGACGATGTTTAGTCCATTTAATTTTTTTCATAAAAATGACGATGTATAGTCCATTATTTTTTTGCATCAAAAAATCTTTTGAATGAAAAATGGACGATGTATAGCCCATTTATTTTTTCCATTAAAAATAGATGATCTATATAGTCCATTTAATTTTTTGCAAGAAAAATGGAAGATGTTTAGTCCATTTAATTTTTTTCATAAAAATGACGATGTATAGTCCATTATTTTTTTGCATGAAAAAATCTTTTGCATGAAAAGTGGACGATGTATAGTCCATTTAATTTTTTTCATTAAAAATAGATGATCTATATAGTCCATTTAATTTTTTGCAAGAAAAATGGACCATGTTTAACCCATTTAATTTTTTTCATAAAAATGACGATGTATAGTCCATTATTTTTTTGCATGAAAAAATCTTTTGAATGAAAAATGGACGATGTATAGCCCATTTATTTTTTCCAATAAAAATAGATGATCTATATAGTCCATTTAATTTTTTGCAAGAAAAATGGACCATGTTTAACCCATTTCATATTTTTCATAAAAATGACGATGTATAGTCCATTATTTTTTTTGCATGAAAAAATCTTTTGCATGAAAGATAGACGATGTATAGTCAATTTGATTCTTTGCATAAAAAATAGATGATCTATATAGTCCATTTAATTTTTTGCAAAAAAATGGACGATGTTTAGTCCATTTAATTTTTTTCATAAAAATGACGATGTATAGTCCATTGTTTTTTTTGCATGAAAAAATCTTTTGCATGAAAGATAGACGATGTATAGTCCATTATTTTTTTGCATGAAAAAATCTTTTGAATGAAAAATGGACGATGTATAGCCCATTTATTTTTTCCATTAAAAATAGATGATCTATATAGTCCATTTAATTTTTTGCAAGAAAAATGGACCATGTTTAACCCATTTCATATTTTTCATAAAAATGACGATGTATAGTCCATTGTTTTTTTTGCATGAAAAAATCTTTTGCATGAAAGATAGACGATGTATATTCCATTTGATTCTTTGCATAAAAAATAGATGATCTATATAGTCCATTTAATTTTTGCAATAAAAATGGACGATGTTTAGTCCATTTCATTTTTTTCATAAAAATGACGATGTATAGTCCATTGTTTTTTTTGCATGAAAAAATCTTTTGTATGAAAAGTGGACGATGTATAGTCCATTTATTTTTTCCATTAAAAATAGATGATCTATATAGTCCATTTAATTTTTTGCAAGAAAAATGGACGATGTTTAACCTATTTCATTTTTTTCATAAAAATGACGATGTATAGTCCATTATTTTTTTTGCATGAAAAAATCTTTTGCATGAAAGATAGACGATGTATAGTCAATTTGATTCTTTGCATAAAAAATAGATGATCTATATAGTCCATTTAATTTTTTGCAAAAAAATGGACAATGTTTAGTCCATTTAATTTTTTTCATAAAAATGACGATGTATAGTCCATTATTTTTTTTGCATGAAAAAATCTTTTGGATGAAAGATAGACGATGTATAGTCAATTTGATTCTTTGCATAAAAAATAGATGATCTATATAGTCCATTTAATTTTTTGCAAAAAAA
Source organism: Nowickia ferox (assembly GCA_936439885.1). Lineage (NCBI taxonomy): Eukaryota > Metazoa > Arthropoda > Insecta > Diptera > Tachinidae > Nowickia > Nowickia ferox. The sequence goes on along the minus strand of OW387027.1, from coordinate 6,290,034 downwards.
TGGACGATGTTTAGTCCATTTAATTTTTTTCATAAAAAGGACGATGTATAGTCCATTGTTTTTTTTGCATGAAAAAATCTTTTGCATGAAAGATAGACGATGTATAGTCCATTGTTTTTTTTGCATGAAAAAATCTTTTGCATAAAAAGTGGACGATGTATAGTCCATTTAATTTTTTTCATTAAAAATAGATGATCTATATAGTCTATTTAATTTTTTGCAAGAAAAATGGACCATATTTAACCCATTTAATTTTTTTCATAAAAATGACGATGTATAGTCCATTGTTTTTTTTGCATGAAAAAATCTTTTGGATGAAAGATAGACGATGTATAGTCAATTTGATTCTTTGCATAAAAAATAGATGATCTATATAGTCCATTTAATTTTTTGCAAAAAAATGGACGATGTTTAGTCCATTTAATTTTTTTCATAAAAATGACGATGTATAGTCCATTGTTTTTTTTGCATGAAAAAATCTTTTGCATGAAAGATAGACGATGTATAGTCCATTATTTTTTTGCATGAAAAAATCTTTTGATTGAAAAATGGACGATGTATAGCCCATTTATTTTTTCCATTAAAAATAGATGATCTATATAGTCCATTTAATTTTTTGCAAGAAAAATGGACCATGTTTAACCCATTTCATATTTTTCATAAAAATGACGATGTATAGTCCATTGTTTTTTTTGCATGAAAAAATCTTTTGCATGAAAGATAGACGATGTATATTCCATTTGATTCTTTGCATAAAAAATAGATGATCTATATAGTCCATTTAATTTTTGCAATAAAAATGGACGATGTTTAGTCCATTTCATTTTTTTCATAAAAATGACGATGTATAGTCCATTGTTTTTTTTGCATGAAAAAATCTTTTGTATGAAAAGTGGACGATGTATAGTCCATTTATTTTTTCCATTAAAAATAGATGATCTATATAGTCCATTTAATTTTTTGCAAGAAAAATGGACGATGTTTAACCTATTTCATTTTTTTCATAAAAATGACGATGTATAGTCCATTATTTTTTTTGCATGAAAAAATCTTTTGCATGAAAGATAGACGATGTATAGTCAATTTGATTCTTTGCATAAAAAATAGATGATCTATATAGTCCATTTAATTTTTTGCAAAAAAATGGACAATGTTTAGTCCATTTAATTTTTTTCATAAAAATGACGATGTATATATAGTCCATTATTTTTTTTGCATGAAAAAATCTTTTGGATGAAAGATAGACGATGTATAGTCAATTTGATTCTTTGCATAAAAAATAGATGATCTATATAGTCCATTTAATTTTTTGCAAAAAAATGGACGATGTTTAGTCCATTTAATTTTTTTCATAAAAATGACGATGTATAGTCCATTGTTTTTTTTGCATGAAAAAATCTTTTGCATGAAAGATAGACGATGTATAGTCCATTGTTTTTTTTGCATGAAAAAATCTTTTGCATAAAAAGTGGACGATGTATAGTCCATTTAATTTTTTTCATTAAAAATAGATGATCTATATAGTCTATTTAATTTTTTGCAAGAAAAATGGACCATATTTAACCCATTTAATTTTTTTCATAAAAATGACGATGTATAGTCCATTGTTTTTTTTGCATGAAAAAATCTTTTGCATGAAAGATAGACGATGTATAGTCCATTTGATTCTTTGCATAAAAAATAGATGATCTATATAGTCCGTTTAATTTTTTGCAAGAAAAATGGACGATGTTTAGCCCATTTAATTTTTTTCATAAAAATGACGATGTATAGTCCATTATTTTTTTGCATCAAAAAATCTTTTGAATGAAAAATGGACGATGTATAGCCCATTTATTTTTTCCATTAAAAATAGATGATCTATATAGTCCATTTAATTTTTTGCAAGAAAAATGGAAGATGTTTAGTCCATTTAATTTTTTTCATAAAAATGACGATGTATAGTCCATTATTTTTTTGCATGAAAAAATCTTTTGCATGAAAAGTGGACGATGTATAGTCCATTTAATTTTTTTCATTAAAAATAGATGATCTATATAGTCCATTTAATTTTTTGCAAGAAAAATGGACCATGTTTAACCCATTTAATTTTTTTCATAAAAATGACGATGTATAGTCCATTATTTTTTTGCATGAAAAAATCTTTTGAATGAAAAATGGACGATGTATAGCCCATTTATTTTTTCCAATAAAAATAGATGATCTATATAGTCCATTTAATTTTTTGCAAGAAAAATGGACCATGTTTAACCCATTTCATATTTTTCATAAAAATGACGATGTATAGTCCATTGTTTTTTTTGCATGAAAAAATCTTTTGCATGAAAGATAGACGATGTATATTCCATTTGATTCTTTGCATAAAAAATAGATGATCTATATAGTCCATTTAATTTTTGCAAGAAAAATGGACGATGTTTAGTCCATTTCATTTTTTTCATAAAAATGACGATGTATAGTCCATTGTTTTTTTTGCATGAAAAAATCTTTTGTATGAAAAGTGGACGATGTATAGTCCATTTATTTTTTCCATTAAAAATAGATGATCTATATAGTCCATTTAATTTTTTGCAAGAAAAATGGACGATGTTTAACCTATTTCATTTTTTTCATAAAAATGACGATGTATAGTCCATTATTTTTTTTGCATGAAAAAATCTTTTGCATGAAAGATAGACGATGTATAGTCAATTTGATTCTTTGCATAAAAAATAGATGATCTATATAGTCCATTTAATTTTTTGCAAAAAAATGGACAATGTTTAGTCCATTTAATTTTTTTCATAAAAATGACGATGTATAGTCCATTATTTTTTTTGCATGAAAAAATCTTTTGGATGAAAGATAGACGATGTATAGTCAATTTGATTCTTTGCATAAAAAATAGATGATCTATATAGTCCATTTAATTTTTTGCAAAAAAATGGACGATGTTTAGTCCATTTAATTTTTTTCATAAAAATGACGATGTATAGTCCATTGTTTTTTTTGCATGAAAAAATCTTTTGCATGAAAGATAGACGATGTCCATTGTTTTTTTTGCATGAAAAAATCTTTTGCATAAAAAGTGGACGATGTATAGTCCATTTAATTTTTTTCATTAAAAATAGAGGATCTATATAGTCTATTTAATTTTTTGCAAGAAAAATGGACCATATTTAACCCATTTAATTTTTTTCATAAAAATGACGATGTATAGTCCATTATTTTTTTGCATCAAAAAATCTTTTGAATGAAAAATGGACGATGTATAGCCCATTTATTTTTTCCATTAAAAATAGATGATCTATATAGTCCATTTAATTTTTTGCAAGAAAAATGGAAGATGTTTAGTCCATTTAATTTTTTTCATAAAAATGACGATGTATAGTCCATTATTTTTTTGCATGAAAAAATCTTTTGCATGAAAAGTGGACGATGTATAGTCCATTTAATTTTTTTCATTAAAAATAGATGATCTATATAGTCCATTTAATTTTTTGCAAGAAAAATGGACCATGTTTAACCCATTTAATTTTTTTCATAAAAATGACGATGTATAGTCCATTATTTTTTTGCATCAAAAAATCTTTTGAATGAAAAATGGACGATGTATAGCCCATTTATTTTTTCCATTAAAAAGAGATGATCTATATAGTCCATTTAATTTTTGCAAGAAAAATGGACGATGTTTAACCTATTTCATTTTTTTCATAAAAATGACGATGTATAGTCCATTATTTTTTTTCCATGAAAAAATCTTTTGCATGAAAGATAGACGATGTATAGTCAATTTGATTCTTTGCATAAAAAATAGATGATCTATATAGGTCATTTTATTTTTTGCAAAAAAATGGACGATGTTTAGTCCATTTAATTTTTTTCATAAAAATGACGATGTATAGTCCATTGTTTTTTTTGCATGAAAAAATCTTTTGCATGAAAGATAGACGATGTATATTCCATTTGATTCTTTGCATAAAAAATAGATGATCTATATAGTCCATTTAATTTTTGCAAGAAAAATGGACGATGTTTAGTCCATTTCATTTTTTTCATAAAAATGACGATGTATAGTCCATTGTTTTTTTTGCATGAAAAAATCTTTTGCATAAAAAGTGGACGATGTATAGTCCATTTAATTTTTTTCATTAAAAATAGATGATCTATATAGTCTATTTAATTTTTTGCAAGAAAAATGGACCATATTTAACCCATTTAATTTTTTTCATAAAAATGACGATGTATAGATCATCTATTTTCATTAAAAATAGATGATCTATATAGTCTATTTAATTTTTTGCAAGAAAAATGGACCATATTTAACCCATTTAATTTTTTTCATAAAAATGACGATGTATAGTCCATTGTTTTTTTTGCATGAAAAAATCTTTTGCATGAAAGATAGACGATGTATATTCCATTTGATTCTTTGCATAAAAAATAGATGATCTATATAGTCCATTTAATTTTTGCAAGAAAAATGGACGATGTTTAGTCCATTTCATTTTTTTCATAAAAATGACGATGTATAGTCCATTGTTTTTTTTGCATGAAAAAATCTTTTGCATGAAAGATAGACGATGTATAGTCCATTTGATTCTTTGCATAAAAAATAGATGATCTATATAGTCCGTTTAATTTTTTGCAAGAAAAATGGACGATGTTTAGTCCATTTAATTTTTTTCATAAAAATGACGATGTATAGTCCATTATTTTTTTGCATCAAAAAATCTTTTGAATGAAAAATGGACGATGTATAGCCCATTTATTTTTTCCATTAAAAATAGATGATCTATATAGTCCATTTAATTTTTTGCAAGAAAAATGGAAGATGTTTAGTCCATTTAATTTTTTTCATAAAAATGACGATGTATAGTCCATTATTTTTTTGCATGAAAAAATCTTTTGCATGAAAAGTGGACGATGTATAGTCCATTTAATTTTTTTCATTAAAAATAGATGATCTATATAGTCCATTTAATTTTTTGCAAGAAAAATGGACCATGTTTAACCCATTTAATTTTTTTCATAAAAATGACGATGTATAGTCCATTATTTTTTTGCATGAAAAAATCTTTTGAATGAAAAATGGACGATGTATAGCCCATTTATTTTTTCCAATAAAAATAGATGATCTATATAGTCCATTTAATTTTTTGCAAGAAAAATGGACCATGTTTAACCCATTTCATATTTTTCATAAAAATGACGATGTATAGTCCATTGTTTTTTTTGCATGAAAAAATCTTTTGCATGAAAGATAGACGATGTATATTCCATTTGATTCTTTGCATAAAAAATAGATGATCTATATAGTCCATTTAATTTTTGCAAGAAAAATGGACGATGTTTAGTCCATTTCATTTTTTTCATAAAAATGACGATGTATAGTCCATTATTTTTTTTGCATGAAAAAATCTTTTGGATGAAAGATAGACGATGTATAGTCAATTTGATTCTTTGCATAAAAAATAGATGATCTATATAGTCCATTTAATTTTTTGCAAGAAAAATGGACGATGTTTAACCTATTTCATTTTTTTCATAAAAATGACGATGTATAGTCCATTATTTTTTTTGCATGAAAAAATCTTTTGCATGAAAGATAGACGATGTATAGTCAATTTGATTCTTTGCATAAAAAATAGATGATCTATATAGTCCATTTAATTTTTTGCAAAAAAATGGACAATGTTTAGTCCATTTAATTTTTTTCATAAAAATGACGATGTATAGTCCATTATTTTTTTTGCATGAAAAAATCTTTTGGATGAAAGATAGACGATGTATAGTCAATTTGATTCTTTGCATAAAAAATAGATGATCTATATAGTCCATTTAATTTTTTGCAAAAAAATGGACGATGTTTAGTCCATTTAATTTTTTTCATAAAAATGACGATAGTCCATTGTTTTTTTTGCATGAAAAAATCTTTTGCATGAAAGATAGACGATGTATAGTCCATTGTTTTTTTTGCATGAAAAAATCTTTTGCATAAAAAGTGGACGATGTATAGTCCATTTAATTTTTTTCATTAAAAATAGATGATCTATATAGTCTATTTAATTTTTTGCAAGAAAAATGGACCATATTTAACCCATTTAATTTTTTTCATAAAAATGACGATGTATAGTCCATTGTTTTTTTTGCATGAAAAAATCTTTTGCATGAAAGATAGACGATGTATAGTCCATTTGATTCTTTGCATAAAAAATAGATGATCTATATAGTCCGTTTAATTTTTTGCAAGAAAAATGGACGATGTTTAGTCCATTTAATTTTTTTCATAAAAATGACGATGTATAGTCCATTATTTTTTTGCATCAAAAAATCTTTTGAATGAAAAATGGACGATTATAGCCCATTTATTTTTTTTGCATGAAAAAATCTTTTGCATGAAAGATAGACGATGTATAGTCCATTTGATTCTTTGCATAAAAAATAGATGATCTATATAGTCCGTTTAATTTTTGCAAGAAAAATGGACGATGTTTAGTCCATTTAATTTTTTTCATAAAAATGACGATGTATAGTCCATTATTTTTTTGCATGAAAAAATCTTTTGCATGAAAAGTGGACGATGTATAGTCCATTTAGTTTTTTCCATTCAAAAAAGATTATCTAAATAGTCCATTTAATTTTTTGCAAGAAAAATTGACCATGTTTAACCCATTTAATTTTTTTCATAAAAATGACGATGTATAGTCCATTGTTTTTTTTGCATGAAAAAATCTTTTGCATGAAAGATAGACGATGTATAGTCCATTTGATTCTTTGCATAAAAAATAGGTGATCTATAAAGTCCGTTTAATTTTTTGCAAGAAAAATGGACCATGTTTAACCCATTTCATATTTTTCATAAAAATGACGATGTATAGTCCATTGTTTTTTTTTGCATGCAAAAATCTTTTGCATGAAAGATAGACGATGTATAGTCCATTTGATTCTTGGCATACAAAATAGATGATCTATATAGTCCGTTTAATTTTTTGCAAGAAAAATGGACGATGTTTAGTCCATTTAATTTTTTTCATAAAAATGACGATTATAGTCCATTATTTTTTTGCATCAAAAAATCTTTTGAATGAAAAATGGACGATGTATAGCCCATTTATTATTTCCATTAAAAATAGATGATCTATATAGTCCATTTAATTTTTTGCAAGAAAAATGGAAGATGTTTAGTCCATTTAATTTTTTTCATAAAAATGACGATGTATAGTCCATTATTTTTTTGCATGAAAAAATCTTTTGCATGAAAAGTGGACGATGTATAGTCCATTTAATTTTTTTCATTAAAAATAGATGATCTATATAGTCCATTTAATTTTTTGCAAGAAAAATGGACCATGTTTAACCCATTTAATTTTTTTCATAAAAATGACGATGTATAGTCCATTATTTTTTTGCATGAAAAAATCTTTTGAATGAAAAATGGACGATGTATAGCCCATTTATTTTTTCCAATAAAAATAGATGATCTATATAGTCCATTTAATTTTTTGCAAGAAAAATGGACCATGTTTAACCCATTTCATATTTTTCATAAAAATGACGATGTATAGTCCATTGTTTTTTTTTTGCATGAAAAAATCTTTTGCATGAAAGATAGACGATGTATATTCCATTTGATTCTTTGCATAAAAAATAGATGATCTATATAGTCCATTTAATTTTTGCAAGAAAAATGGACGATGTTTAGTCCATTTCATTTTTTTCATAAAAATGACGATGTATAGTCCATTGTTTTTTTTGCATGAAAAAATCTTTTGTATGAAAAGTGGACGATGTATAGTCCATTTATTTTTTCCATTAAAAATAGATGATCTATATAGTCCATTTAATTTTTTGCAAGAAAAATGGACGATGTTTAACCTATTTCATTTTTTTCATAAAAATGACGATGTATAGTCCATTATTTTTTTTGCATGAAAAAATCTTTTGCATGAAAGATAGACGATGTATAGTCAATTTGATTCTTTGCATAAAAAATAGATGATCTATATAGTCCATTTAATTTTTTGCAAAAAAATGGACAATGTTTAGTCCATTTAATTTTTTTCATAAAAATGACGATGTATAGTCCATTATTTTTTTTGCATGAAAAAATCTTTTGGATGAAAGATAGACGATGTATAGTCAATTTGATTCTTTGCATAAAAAATAGATGATCTATATAGTCCATTTAATTTTTTGCAAAAAAATGGACGATGTTTAGTCCATTTAATTTTTTTCATAAAAATGACGATGTATAGTCCATTGTTTTTTTTGCATGAAAAAATCTTTTGCATGAAAGATAGACGATGTCCATTGTTTTTTTTGCATGAAAAAATCTTTTGCATAAAAAGTGGACGATGTATAGTCCATTTAATTTTTTTCATTAAAAATAGATGATCTATATAGTCTATTTAATTTTTTGCAAGAAAAATGGACCATATTTAACCCATTTAATTTTTTTCATAAAAATGACGATGTATAGTCCATTGTTTTTTTTGCATGAAAAAATCTTTTGCATGAAAGATAGACGATGTATAGTCCATTTGATTCTCTGCATAAAAAATAGATGATCTATATAGTCCGTTTAATTTTTTGCAAGAAAAATGGACGATGTTTAGTCCATTTAATTTTTTTCATAAAAATGACGATGTATAGTCCATTATTTTTTTGCATCAAAAAATCTTTTGAATGAAAAATGGACGATGTATAGCCCATTTATTTTTTCCATTAAAAATAGATGATCTATATAGTCCATTTAATTTTTTGCAAGAAAAATGGAAGATGTTTAGTCCATTTAATTTTTTTCATAAAAATGACGATGTATAGTCCATTATTTTTTTGCATGAAAAAATCTTTTGCATGAAAAGTGGACGATGTATAGTCCATTTAATTTTTTTCATTAAAAATAGATGATCTATATAGTCCATTTAATTTTTTGCAAGAAAAATGGACCATGTTTAACCCATTTAATTTTTTTCATAAAAATGACGATGTATAGTCCATTATTTTTTTGCATCAAAAAATCTTTTGAATGAAAAATGGACGATGTATAGCCCATTTATTTTTTCCATTAAAAAGAGATGATCTATATAGTCCATTTAATTTTTGCAAGAAAAATGGACGATGTTTAACCTATTTCATTTTTTTCATAAAAATGACGATGTATAGTCCATTATTTTTTTTCCATGAAAAAATCTTTTGCATGAAAGATAGACGATGTATAGTCAATTTGATTCTTTGCATAAAAAATAGATGATCTATATAGGTCATTTTATTTTTTGCAAAAAAATGGACGATGTTTAGTCCATTTAATTTTTTTCATAAAAATGACGATGTATAGTCCATTGTTTTTTTTGCATGAAAAAATCTTTTGCATGAAAGATAGACGATGTATAGTCCATTTGATTCTTTGCATAAAAAATAGATGATCTATATAGTCCGTTTAATTTTTTGCAAGAAAAATGGACGATGTTTAGTCCATTTAATTTTTTTCATAAAAATGACGATGTATAGTCCATTATTTTTTTGCATGAAAAAATCTTTTGAATGAAAAATGGACGATGTATAGCCCATTTATTTTTTCCATTAAAAATAGATGATCTATATAGTCCATTTAATTTTTTGCAAGAAAAATGGACCATGTTTAACCCATTTCATATTTTTCATAAAAATGACGATGTATAGTCCATTGTTTTTTTTGCATGAAAAAATCTTTTGCATGAAAGATAGACGATGTATATTCCATTTGATTCTTTGCATAAAAAATAGATGATCTATATAGTCCATTTAATTTTTGCAAGAAAAATGGACGATGTTTAGTCCATTTCATTTTTTTCATAAAAATGACGATGTATAGTCCATTGTTTTTTTTGCATGAAAAAATCTTTTGCATAAAAAGTGGACGATGTATAGTCCATTTAATTTTTTTCATTAAAAATAGATGATCTATATAGTCTATTTAATTTTTTGCAAGAAAAATGGACCATATTTAACCCATTTAATTTTTTTCATAAAAATGACGATGTATAGTCCATTGTTTTTTTTGCATGAAAAAATCTTTTGCATGAAAGATAGACGATGTATAGTCCATTTGATTCTTTGCATAAAAAATAGATGATCTATATAGTCCGTTTAATTTTTTGCAAGAAAAATGGACGATGTTTAGTCCATTTAATTTTTTTCATAAAAATGACGATGTATAGTCCATTATTTTTTTGCATCAAAAAATCTTTTGAATGAAAAATGGACGATGTATAGCCCATTTATTTTTTCCATTAAAAATAGATGATCTATATAGTCCATTTAATTTTTTGCAAGAAAAATGGAAGATGTTTAGTCCATTTAATTTTTTTCATAAAAATGACGATGTATAGTCCATTATTTTTTTGCATGAAAAAATCTTTTGCATGAAAAGTGGACGATGTATAGTCCATTTAATTTTTTTCATTAAAAATAGATGATCTATATAGTCCATTTAATTTTTTGCAAGAAAAATGGACCATGTTTAACCCATTTAATTTTTTTCATAAAAATGACGATGTATAGTCCATTATTTTTTTGCATGAAAAAATCTTTTGAATGAAAAATGGACGATGTATAGTCCATTGTTTTTTTTGCATGAAAAAATCTTTTGCATGAAAGATAGACGATGTATAGTCCATTTGATTCTTTGCATAAAAAATAGATGATCTATATAGTCCGTTTAATTTTTGCAAGAAAAATGGACGATGTTTAGTCCATTTAATTTTTTTCATAAAAATGACGATGTATAGTCCATTATTTTTTTGCATGAAAAAATCTTTTGCATGAAAAGTGGACGATGTATAGTCCATTTAGTTTTTTCCATTCAAAAAAGATTATCTAAATAGTCCATTTAATTTTTTGCAAGAAAAATTGACCATGTTTAACCCATTTAATTTTTTTCATAAAAATGACGATGTATAGTCCATTGTTTTTTTTGCATGAAAAAATCTTTTGCATGAAAGATAGACGATGTATAGTCCATTTGATTCTTTGCATAAAAAATAGGTGATCTATAAAGTCCGTTTAATTTTTTGCAAGAAAAATGGACCATGTTTAACCCATTTCATATTTTTCATAAAAATGACGATGTATAGTCCATTGTTTTTTTTTGCATGCAAAAATCTTTTGCATGAAAGATAGACGATGTATAGTCCATTTGATTCTTGGCATACAAAATAGATGATCTATATAGTCCGTTTAATTTTTTGCAAGAAAAATGGACGATGTTTAGTCCATTTAATTTTTTTCATAAAAATGACGATGTATAGTCCATTATTTTTTTGCATGAAAAAATCTTTTGCATGAAAGATAGACGATGTATAGTCCATTTGATTCTTTGCATAAAAAATAGATGATCCATAAAGTCCGTTTAATTTTTTGCAAGAAAAATGGACGATGTTTAACCTATTTCATTTTTTTCATAAAAATGACGATGTATAGTCCATTATTTTTTTTGCATGAAAAAATCTTTTGCATGAAAGATAGACGATGTATAGTCCATTTGATTCTTTGCATAAAAAATAGATGATCTATATAGTCCGTTTAATTTTTTGCAAGAAAAATGGACGATGTTTAGTCCATTTAATTTTTTTCATAAAAATGACGATATAGTCCATTATTTTTTTGCATGAAAAAATCTTTTGCATGAAAAGTGGACGATGTATAGTCCATTTAGTTTTTTCCATTCAAAAAAGATTATCTTTATAGTCCATTTAATTTTTTGCAAGAAAAATTTACCATGTTTAACCCATTTAATTTTTTTCATAAAAATGACGATGTATAGTCCATTATTTTTTTGCATCAAAAAATCTTTTGAATGAAAAATGGACGATGTATAGCCCATTTATTTTTTCCATTAAAAAGAGATGATCTATATAGTCCATTTAATTTTTTGCAAGAAAAATGGACGATGTTTAACCTATTTCTATTTAGTCCATTATTTTTTTTGCATGAAAAAATCTTTTGCATGAAAGATAGACGATATATAGGCCATTTGATTCTTTGCATAAAAAATAGATGATCTATATAGTCCGTTTCATTTTTTGCAAGAAAAATGGACGATGTTTAGTCCATTTAAATTTTTTCATAAAAATGAAAATGTCCATTATTTTTTTGCATGAAAAAATCTTTTGAATGAAAAATGGACGATGTATAGCCCATTTATTTTTTCCATTAAAAATAGATGATCTATATAGTCCATTTAATTTTTTGCAAGAAAAATGGACGATGTTTAGTCCATTTAATTTTTTTCATAAAAATGACGATGTATAGTCCATTATTTTTTTGCATGCAAAAATCTTTTGAATGAAAAATGGACGATGTATAGCCCATTTATTTTTTCCATTAAAAATAGTTGATCTATATAGTCCATTTAATTTTTTGCAAGAAAAATGGACGATGTTTAACCTATTTCATTTTTTTCATAAAAATGACGATGTATAGTCCATTATTTTTTTTGCATGAAAAAATCTTTTGCATGAAAGATAGACGATGTATAGTCCATTTGATTCTTTGCATAAAAAATAGATGATCTATATAGTCCGTTTAATTTTTTGCAAGAAAAATGGACGATGTTTAGTCCATTTAATTTTTTTCATAAAAATGACGATGTATAGTCCATTATTTTTTTGCATGAAAAAATCTTTTGCATGAAAAGTGGACGATGTATAGTCCATTTAATTTTTTTCATTAAAAATAGATGATCTATATAGTCCATTTAATTTTTTGCAAGAAAAATGGACCATGTTTAACCCATTTAATTTTTTTCATAAAAATGACGATGTATAGTCCATTATTTTTTTGCATGAAAAAATCTTTTGAATGAAAAATGGACGATGTATAGCCCATTTATTTTTTCCAATAAAAATAGATGATCTATATAGTCCATTTAATTTTTTGCAAGAAAAATGGACCATGTTTAACCCATTTCATATTTTTCATAAAAATGACGATGTATAGTCCATTGTTTTTTTTGCATGAAAAAATCTTTTGGATGAAAGATAGACGATGTATAGTCAATTTGATTCTTTGCATAAAAAATAGATGATCTATATAGTCCATTTAATTTTTTGCAAGAAAAATGGACGATGTTTAGTCCATTTAATTTTTTTTCATAAAAATGACGATGTATAGTCCATTATTTTTTTTGCATGAAAAAATCTTTTGGATGAAAGATAGACGATGTATAGTCAATTTGATTCTTTGCATAAAAAATAGATGATCTATATAGTCCATTTAATTTTTTGCAAAAAAATTGACGATGTTTAGTCCATTTAATTTTTTTCATAAAAATGACGATGTATAGTCCATTGTTTTTTTTGCATGAAAAAATCTTTTGCATGAAAGATAGACGATGTATAGTCCATTGTTTTTTTTGCATGAAAAAATCTTTTGCATAAAAAGTGGACGATGTATAGTCCATTTAATTTTTTTCATTAAAAATAGATGATCTATATAGTCTATTTAATTTTTTGCAAGAAAAATGGACCATATTTAACCCATTTAATTTTTTTCATAAAAATGACGATGTATAGTCCATTGTTTTTTTTGCATGAAAAAATCTTTTGCATGAAAGATAGACGATGTATAGTCCATTTGATTCTTTGCATAAAAAATAGATGATCTATATAGTCCGTTTAATTTTTTGCAAGAAAAATGGACGATGTTTAGTCCATTTAATTTTTTTCATAAAAATGACGATGTATAGTCCATTATTTTTTTGCATCAAAAAATCTTTTGAATGAAAAATGGACGATGTATAGCCCATTTATTTTTTTTGCATGAAAAAATCTTTTGCATGAAAGATAGACGATGTATAGTCCATTTGATTCTTTGCATAAAAAATAGATGATCTATATAGTCCGTTTAATTTTTGCAAGAAAAATGGACGATGTTTAGTCCATTTAATTTTTTTCATAAAAATGACGATGTCCATTATTTTTTTGCATGAAAAAATCTTTTGCATGAAAAGTGGACGATGTATAGTCCATTTAGTTTTTTCCATTCAAAAAAGATTATCTAAATAGTCCATTTAATTTTTTGCAAGAAAAATTGACCATGTTTAACCCATTTAATTTTTTTCATAAAAATGACGATGTATAGTCCATTGTTTTTTTTGCATGAAAAAATCTTTTGCATGAAAGATAGACGATGTATAGTCCATTTGATTCTTTGCATAAAAAATAGGTGATCTATAAAGTCCGTTTAATTTTTTGCAAGAAAAATGGACCATGTTTAACCCATTTCATATTTTTCATAAAAATGACGATGTATAGTCCATTGTTTTTTTTGCATGAAAAAATCTTTTGCATGAAAGATAGACGATGTATATTCCATTTGATTCTTTGCATAAAAAATAGATGATCTATATAGTCCATTTAATTTTTGCAAGAAAAATGGACGATGTTTAGTCCATTTCATTTTTTTCATAAAAATGACGATGTATAGTCCATTGTTTTTTTTGCATGAAAAAATCTTTTGTATGAAAAGTGGACGATGTATAGTCCATTTATTTTTTCCATTAAAAATAGATGATCTATATAGTCCATTTAATTTTTTGCAAGAAAAATGGACCATGTTTAACCCATTTCATATTTTTCATAAAAATGACGATGTATAGTCCATTGTTTTTTTTGCATGAAAAAATCTTTTGCATGAAAGATAGACGATGTATATTCCATTTGATTCTTTGCATAAAAAATAGATGATCTATATAGTCCATTTAATTTTTGCAAGAAAAATGGACGATGTTTAGTCCATTTCATTTTTTTCATAAAAATGACGATGTATAGTCCATTGTTTTTTTTGCATGAAAAAATCTTTTGCATGAAAGATAGACGATGTATAGTCCATTTGATTCTTTGCATAAAAAATAGGTGATCTATAAAGTCCGTTTAATTTTTTGCAAGAAAAATGGACCATGTTTAACCCATTTCATATTTTTCATAAAAATGACGATGTATAGTCCATTGTTTTTTTTGCATGAAAAAATCTTTTGCATGAAAGATAGACGATGTATATTCCATTTGATTCTTTGCATAAAAAATAGATGATCTATATAGTCCATTTAATTTTTGCAAGAAAAATGGACGATGTTTAGTCCATTTCATTTTTTTCATAAAAATGACGATGTATAGTCCATTGTTTTTTTTGCATGAAAAAATCTTTTGTATGAAAAGTGGACGATGTATAGTCCATTTATTTTTTCCATTAAAAATAGATGATCTATATAGTCCATTTAATTTTTTGCAAGAAAAATGGACCATGTTTAACCCATTTCATATTTTTCATAAAAATGACGATGTATAGTCCATTATTTTTTTGCATGAAAAAATCTTTTGAATGAAAAATGGACGATGTATAGCCCATTTATTTTTTCCAATAAAAATAGATGATCTATATAGTCCATTTAATTTTTTGCAAGAAAAATGGACGATGTTTAGTCCATTTCATTTTTTTCATAAAAATGACGATGTATAGTCCATTATTTTTTTTGCATGAAAAAATCTTTTGCATGAAAGATAGACGATGTATAGTCAATTTGATTCTTTGCATAAAAAATAGATGATCTATATAGTCCATTTAATTTTTTGCAAAAAAATGGACAATGTTTAGTCCATTTAATTTTTTTCATAAAAATGACGATGTATAGTCCATTGTTTTTTTTGCATGAAAAAATCTTTTGCATGAAAGATAGACGATGTCCATTGTTTTTTTTGCATGAAAAAATCTTTTGCATAAAAAGTGGACGATGTATAGTCCATTTAATTTTTTTCATTAAAAATAGATGATCTATATAGTCTATTTAATTTTTTGCAAGAAAAATGGACCATATTTAACCCATTTAATTTTTTTCATAAAAATGACGATGTATAGTCCATTGTTTTTTTTGCATGAAAAAATCTTTTGCATGAAAGATAGACGATGTATAGTCCATTTGATTCTCTGCATAAAAAATAGATGATCTATATAGTCCGTTTAATTTTTTGCAAGAAAAATGGACGATGTTTAGTCCATTTAATTTTTTTCATAAAAATGACGATGTATAGTCCATTATTTTTTTGCATCAAAAAATCTTTTGAATGAAAAATGGACGATGTATAGCCCATTTATTTTTTCCATTAAAAATAGATGATCTATATAGTCCATTTAATTTTTTGCAAGAAAAATGGAAGATGTTTAGTCCATTTAATTTTTTTCATAAAAATGACGATGTATAGTCCATTATTTTTTTGCATGAAAAAATCTTTTGCATGAAAAGTGGACGATGTATAGTCCATTTAATTTTTTTCATTAGAAATAGATGATCTATATAGTCCATTTAATTTTTTGCAAGAAAAATGGACCATGTTTAACCCATTTAATTTTTTTCATAAAAATGACGATGTATAGTCCATTATTTTTTTGCATCAAAAAATCTTTTGAATGAAAAATGGACGATGTATAGCCCATTTATTTTTTCCATTAAAAAGAGATGATCTATATAGTCCATTTAATTTTTGCAAGAAAAATGGACGATGTTTAACCTATTTCATTTTTTTCATAAAAATGACGATGTATAGTCCATTATTTTTTTTCCATGAAAAAATCTTTTGCATGAAAGATAGACGATGTATAGTCAATTTGATTCTTTGCATAAAAAATAGATGATCTATATAGGTCATTTTATTTTTTGCAAAAAAATGGACGATGTTTAGTCCATTTAATTTTTTTCATAAAAATGACGATGTATAGTCCATTGTTTTTTTTGCATGAAAAAATCTTTTGCATGAAAGATAGACGATGTATAGTCCATTTGATTCTTTGCATAAAAAATAGATGATCTATATAGTCCGTTTAATTTTTTGCAAGAAAAATGGACGATGTTTAGTCCATTTAATTTTTTTCATAAAAATGACGATGTATAGTCCATTATTTTTTTGCATGAAAAAATCTTTTGAATGAAAAATGGACGATGTATAGCCCATTTATTTTTTCCATTAAAAATAGATGATCTATATAGTCCATTTAATTTTTTGCAAGAAAAATGGACCATGTTTAACCCATTTCATATTTTTCATAAAAATGACGATGTATAGTCCATTGTTTTTTTTGCATGAAAAAATCTTTTGCATGAAAGATAGACGATGTATATTCCATTTGATTCTTTGCATAAAAAATAGATGATCTATATAGTCCATTTAATTTTTGCAAGAAAAATGGACGATGTTTAGTCCATTTCATTTTTTTCATAAAAATGACGATGTATAGTCCATTGTTTTTTTTGCATGAAAAAATCTTTTGCATAAAAAGTGGACGATGTATAGTCCATTTAATTTTTTTCATTAAAAATAGATGATCTATATAGTCTATTTAATTTTTTGCAAGAAAAATGGACCATATTTAACCCATTTAATTTTTTTCATAAAAATGACGATGTATAGTCCATTGTTTTTTTTGCATGAAAAAATCTTTTGCATGAAAGATAGACGATGTATAGTCCATTTGATTCTTTGCATAAAAAATAGATGATCTATATAGTCCGTTTAATTTTTTGCAAGAAAAATGGACGATGTTTAGTCCATTTAATTTTTTTCGTAAAAATGACGATGTATAGTCCATTATTTTTTTGCATCAAAAAATCTTTTGAATGAAAAATGGACGATGTATAGCCCATTTATTTTTTCCATTAAAAATAGATGATCTATATAGTCCATTTAATTTTTTGCAAGAAAAATGGAAGATGTTTAGTCCATTTAATTTTTTTCATAAAAATGACGATGTATAGTCCATTATTTTTTTGCATGAAAAAATCTTTTGCATGAAAAGTGGACGATGTATAGTCCATTTAATTTTTTTCATTAAAAATAGATGATCTATATAGTCCATTTAATTTTTTGCAAGAAAAATGGACCATGTTTAACCCATTTAATTTTTTTCATAAAAATGACGATGTATAGTCCATTATTTTTTTGCATGAAAAAATCTTTTGAATGAAAAATGGACGATGTATAGTCCATTGTTTTTTTTGCATGAAAAAATCTTTTGCATGAAAGATAGACGATGTATAGTCCATTTGATTCTTTGCATAAAAAATAGATGATCTATATAGTCCGTTTAATTTTTGCAAGAAAAATGGACGATGTTTAGTCCATTTAATTTTTTTCATAAAAATGACGATGTATAGTCCATTATTTTTTTGCATGAAAAAATCTTTTGCATGAAAAGTGGACGATGTATAGTCCATTTAGTTTTTTCCATTCAAAAAAGATTATCTAAATAGTCCATTTAATTTTTTGCAAGAAAAATTGACCATGTTTAACCCATTTAATTTTTTTCATAAAAATGACGATGTATAGTCCATTGTTTTTTTTGCATGAAAAAATCTTTTGCATGAAAGATAGACGATGTATAGTCCATTTGATTCTTTGCATAAAAAATAGGTGATCTATAAAGTCCGTTTAATTTTTTGCAAGAAAAATGGACCATGTTTAACCCATTTCATATTTTTCATAAAAATGACGATGTATAGTCCATTGTTTTTTTTTGCATGCAAAAATCTTTTGCATGAAAGATAGACGATGTATAGTCCATTTGATTCTTGGCATACAAAATAGATGATCTATATAGTCCGTTTAATTTTTTGCAAGAAAAATGGACGATGTTTAGTCCATTTAATTTTTTTCATAAAAATGACGATGTATAGTCCATTATTTTTTTGCATCAAAAAACCTTTTGAATGAAAAATGGACGATGTATAGCCCATTTATTATTTCCATTAAAAATAGATGATCTATATAGTCCATTTAATTTTTTGCAAGAAAAATGGAAGATGTTTAGTCCATTTAATTTTTTTCATAAAAATGACGATGTATAGTCCATTATTTTTTTGCATGAAAAAATCTTTTGCATGAAAGATAGACGATGTATAGTCCATTTGATTCTTTGCATAAAAAATAGATGATCTATAAAGTCCGTTTAATTTTTTGCAGGAAAAATGGACCATGTTTAACCCATTTCATATTTTTCATAAAAATGACGATGTATAGTCCATTGTTTTTTTTTGCATGAAAAAATCTTTTGCATGAAAGATAGACGATGTATAGTCCATTTGATTCTTTGCATAAAAAATAGATGATCCATAAAGTCCGTTTAATTTTTTGCAAGAAAAATGGACGATGTTTAACCTATTTCATTTTTTTCATAAAAATGACGATGTATAGTCCATTATTTTTTTTGCATGAAAAAATCTTTTGCATGAAAGATAGACGATGTATAGTCCATTTGATTCTTTGCATAAAAAATAGATGATCTATATAGTCCGTTTAATTTTTTGCAAGAAAAATGGACGATGTTTAGTCCATTTAATTTTTTTCATAAAAATGACGATATAGTCCATTATTTTTTTGCATGAAAAAATCTTTTGCATGAAAAGTGGACGATGTATAGTCCATTTAGTTTTTTCCATTCAAAAAAGATTATCTTTATAGTCCATTTAATTTTTTGCAAGAAAAATTTACCATGTTTAACCCATTTAATTTTTTTCATAAAAATGACGATGTATAGTCCATTATTTTTTTGCATCAAAAAATCTTTTGAATGAAAAATGGACGATGTATAGCCCATTTATTTTTTCCATTAAAAAGAGATGATCTATATAGTCCATTTAATTTTTTGCAAGAAAAATGGACGATGTTTAACCTATTTCTATTTAGTCCATTATTTTTTTTGCATGAAAAAATCTTTTGCATGAAAGATAGACGATGTATAGGCCATTTGATTCTTTGCATAAAAAATAGATGATCTATATAGTCCGTTTCATTTTTTGCAAGAAAAATGGACGATGTTTAGTCCATTTAAATTTTTTCATAAAAATGAAAATGTCCATTATTTTTTTGCATGAAAAAATCTTTTGAATGAAAAATGGACGATGTATAGCCCATTTATTTTTTCCATTAAAAATAGATGATCTATATAGTCCATTTAATTTTTTGCAAGAAAAATGGACGATGTTTAGTCCATTTAATTTTTTTCATAAAAATGACGATGTATAGTCCATTATTTTTTTGCATGCAAAAATCTTTTGAATGAAAAATGGACGATGTATAGCCCATTTATTTTTTCCATTAAAAATAGTTGATCTATATAGTCCATTTAATTTTTTGCAAGAAAAATGGACGATGTTTAACCTATTTCATTTTTTTCATAAAAATGACGATGTATAGTCCATTATTTTTTTTGCATGAAAAAATCTTTTGCATGAAAGATAGACGATGTATAGTCCATTTGATTCTTTGCATAAAAAATAGATGATCTATATAGTCCGTTTAATTTTTTGCAAGAAAAATGGACGATGTTTAGTCCATTTAATTTTTTTCATAAAAATGACGATGTATAGTCCATTATTTTTTTGCATGAAAAAATCTTTTGCATGAAAAGTGGACGATGTATAGTCCATTTAATTTTTTTCATTAAAAATAGATGATCTATATAGTCCATTTAATTTTTTGCAAGAAAAATGGACCATGTTTAACCCATTTAATTTTTTTCATAAAAATGACGATGTATAGTCCATTATTTTTTTGCATGAAAAAATCTTTTGAATGAAAAATGGACGATGTATAGCCCATTTATTTTTTCCAATAAAAATAGATGATCTATATAGTCCATTTAATTTTTTGCAAGAAAAATGGACCATGTTTAACCCATTTCATATTTTTCATAAAAATGACGATGTATAGTCCATTGTTTTTTTTGCATGAAAAAATCTTTTGCATGAAAGATAGACGATGTATATTCCATTTGATTCTTTGCATAAAAAATAGATGATCTATATAGTCCATTTAATTTTTGCAAGAAAAATGGACGATGTTTAGTCCATTTCATTTTTTTCATAAAAATGACGATGTATAGTCCATTATTTTTTTTGCATGAAAAAATCTTTTGGATGAAAGATAGACGATGTATAGTCAATTTGATTCTTTGCATAAAAAATAGATGATCTATATAGTCCATTTAATTTTTTGCAAGAAAAATGGACGATGTTTAGTCCATTTAATTTTTTTCATAAAAATGACGATGTATAGTCCATTATTTTTTTTGCATGAAAAAATCTTTTGGATGAAAGATAGACGATGTATAGTCAATTTGATTCTTTGCATAAAAAATAGATGATCTATATAGTCCATTTAATTTTTTGCAAAAAAATTGACGATGTTTAGTCCATTTAATTTTTTTCATAAAAATGACGATGTATAGTCCATTGTTTTTTTTGCATGAAAAAATCTTTTGCATGAAAGATAGACGATGTATAGTCCATTGTTTTTTTTGCATGAAAAAATCTTTTGCATAAAAAGTGGACGATGTATAGTCCATTTAATTTTTTTCATTAAAAATAGATGATCTATATAGTCTATTTAATTTTTTGCAAGAAAAATGGACCATATTTAACCCATTTAATTTTTTTCATAAAAATGACGATGTATAGTCCATTGTTTTTTTTGCATGAAAAAATCTTTTGCATGAAAGATAGACGATGTATAGTCCATTTGATTCTTTGCATAAAAAATAGATGATCTATATAGTCCGTTTAATTTTTTGCAAGAAAAATGGACGATGTTTAGTCCATTTAATTTTTTTCATAAAAATGACGATGTATAGTCCATTATTTTTTTGCATCAAAAAATCTTTTGAATGAAAAATGGACGATGTATAGCCCATTTATTTTTTTTGCATGAAAAAATCTTTTGCATGAAAGATAGACGATGTATAGTCCATTTGATTCTTTGCATAAAAAATAGATGATCTATATAGTCCGTTTAATTTTTGCAAGAAAAATGGACGATGTTTAGTCCATTTAATTTTTTTCATAAAAATGACGATGTATAGTCCATTATTTTTTTGCATGAAAAAATCTTTTGCATGAAAAGTGGACGATGTATAGTCCATTTAGTTTTTTCCATTCAAAAAAGATTATCTAAATAGTCCATTTAATTTTTTGCAAGAAAAATTGACCATGTTTAACCCATTTAATTTTTTTCATAAAAATGACGATGTATAGTCCATTGTTTTTTTTGCATGAAAAAATCTTTTGCATGAAAGATAGACGATGTATAGTCCATTTGATTCTTTGCATAAAAAATAGGTGATCTATAAAGTCCGTTTAATTTTTTGCAAGAAAAATGGACCATGTTTAACCCATTTCATATTTTTCATAAAAATGACGATGTATAGTCCATTGTTTTTTTTGCATGAAAAAATCTTTTGCATGAAAGATAGACGATGTATATTCCATTTGATTCTTTGCATAAAAAATAGATGATCTATATAGTCCATTTAATTTTTGCAAGAAAAATGGACGATGTTTAGTCCATTTCATTTTTTTCATAAAAATGACGATGTATAGTCCATTGTTTTTTTTGCATGAAAAAATCTTTTGTATGAAAAGTGGACGATGTATAGTCCATTTATTTTTTCCATTAAAAATAGATGATCTATATAGTCCATTTAATTTTTTGCAAGAAAAATGGACGATGTTTAACCTATTTCATTTTTTTCATAAAAATGACGATGTATAGTCCATTATTTTTTTTGCATGAAAAAATCTTTTGCATGAAAGATAGACGATGTATAGTCAATTTGATTCTTTGCATAAAAAATAGATGATCTATATAGTCCATTTAATTTTTTGCAAAAAAATGGACAATGTTTAGTCCATTTAATTTTTTTCATAAAAATGACGATGTATAGTCCATTATTTTTTTTGCATGAAAAAATCTTTTGGATGAAAGATAGACGATGTATAGTCAATTTGATTCTTTGCATAAAAAATAGATGATCTATATAGTCCATTTAATTTTTTGCAAAAAAATGGACGATGTTTAGTCCATTTAATTTTTTTCATAAAAATGACGATGTATAGTCCATTGTTTTTTTTGCATGAAAAAATCTTTTGCATGAAAGATAGACGATGTCCATTGTTTTTTTTGCATGAAAAAATCTTTTGCATAAAAAGTGGACGATGTATAGTCCATTTAATTTTTTTCATTAAAAATAGATGATCTATATAGTCTATTTAATTTTTTGCAAGAAAAATGGACCATATTTAACCCATTTAATTTTTTTCATAAAAATGACGATGTATAGTCCATTGTTTTTTTTGCATGAAAAAATCTTTTGCATGAAAGATAGACGATGTATAGTCCATTTGATTCTTTGCATAAAAAATAGATGATCTATATAGTCCGTTTAATTTTTTGCAAGAAAAATGGACGATGTTTAGTCCATTTAATTTTTTTCATAAAAATGACGATGTATAGTCCATTATTTTTTTGCATCAAAAAATCTTTTGAATGAAAAATGGACGATGTATAGCCCATTTATTTTTTCCATTAAAAATAGATGATCTATATAGTCCATTTAATTTTTTGCAAGAAAAATGGAAGATGTTTAGTCCATTTAATTTTTTTCATAAAAATGACGATGTATAGTCCATTATTTTTTTGCATGAAAAAATCTTTTGCATGAAAAGTGGACGATGTATAGTCCATTTAATTTTTTTCATTAAAAATAGATGATCTATATAGTCCATTTAATTTTTTGCAAGAAAAATGGACCATGTTTAACCCATTTAGTTTTTTTCATAAAAATGACGATGTATAGTCCATTATTTTTTTGCATCAAAAAATCTTTTGAATGAAAAATGGACGATGTATAGCCCATTTATTTTTTCCATTAAAAAGAGATGATCTATATAGTCCATTTAATTTTTGCAAGAAAAATGGACGATGTTTAGTCCATTTCATTTTTTTCATAAAAATGACGATGTATAGTCCATTGTTTTTTTTGCATGAAAAAATCTTTTGCATAAAAAGTGGACGATGTATAGTCCATTTAATTTTTTTCATTAAAAATAGATGATCTATATAGTCTATTTAATTTTTTGCAAGAAAAATGGACCATATTTAACCCATTTAATTTTTTTCATAAAAATGACGATGTATAGTCCATTGTTTTTTTTGCATGAAAAAATCTTTTGCATGAAAGATAGACGATGTATAGTCCATTTGATTCTTTGCATAAAAAATAGATGATCTATATAGTCCGTTTAATTTTTTGCAAGAAAAATGGACGATGTTTAGTCCATTTAATTTTTTTCATAAAAATGACGATTATAGTCCATTATTTTTTTGCATCAAAAAATCTTTTGAATGAAAAATGGACGATGTATAGCCCATTTATTTTTTCCATTAAAAATAGATGATCTATATAGTCCATTTAATTTTTTGCAAGAAAAATGGAAGATGTTTAGTCCATTTAATTTTTTTCATAAAAATGACGATGTATAGTCCATTATTTTTTTGCATGAAAAAATCTTTTGCATGAAAAGTGGACGATGTATAGTCCATTTAATTTTTTTCATTAAAAATAGATGATCTATATAGTCTATTTAATTTTTTGCAAGAAAAATGGACCATGTTTAACCCATTTAATTTTTTTCATAAAAATGACGATGTATAGTCCATTATTTTTTTGCATGAAAAAATCTTTTGAATGAAAAATGGACGATGTATAGCTCATTTATTTTTTCCAATAAAAATAGATGATCTATATAGTCCATTTAATTTTTTGCAAGAAAAATGGACCATGTTTAACCCATTTCATATTTTTCATAAAAATGACGATGTATAGTCCATTGTTTTTTTTGCATGAAAAAATCTTTTGCATGAAAGATAGACGATGTATATTCCATTTGATTCTTTGCATAAAAAATAGATGATCTATATAGTCCATTTAATTTTTGCAAGAAAAATGGACGATGTTTAGTCCATTTCATTTTTTTCATAAAAATGACGATGTATAGTCCATTATTTTTTTTGCATGAAAAAATCTTTTGGATGAAAGATAGACGATGTATAGTCAATTTGATTCTTTGCATAAAAAATAGATGATCTATATAGTCCATTTAATTTTTTCCAAGAAAAATGGACGATGTTTAACCTATTTCATTTTTTTCATAAAAATGACGATGTATAGTCCATTATTTTTTTTGCATGAAAAAATCTTTTGCATGAAAGATAGACGATGTATAGTCAATTTGATTCTTTGCATAAAAAATAGATGATCTATATAGTCCATTTAATTTTTTGCAAAAAAATGGACAATGTTTAGTCCATTTAATTTTTTTCATAAAAATGACGATGTATAGTCCATTATTTTTTTTGCATGAAAAAATCTTTTGGATGAAAGATAGACGATGTATAGTCAATTTGATTCTTTGCATAAAAAATAGATGATCTATATAGTCCATTTAATTTTTTGCAAAAAAATGGACGATGTTTAGTCCATTTAATTTTTTTCATAAAAATGACGATGTATAGTCCATTGTTTTTTTTGCATGAAAAAATCTTTTGCATGAAAGATAGACGATGTATAGTCCATTGTTTTTTTTGCATGAAAAAATCTTTTGCATAAAAAGTGGACGATGTATAGTCCATTTAATTTTTTTCATTAAAAATAGATGATCTATATAGTCTATTTAATTTTTTGCAAGAAAAATGGACCATATTTAACCCATTTAATTTTTTTCATAAAAATGACGATGTATAGTCCATTATTTTTTTGCATCAAAAAATCTTTTGAATGAAAAATGGACGATGTATAGCCCATTTATTTTTTTTGCATGAAAAAATCTTTTGCATGAAAGATAGACGATGTATAGTCCATTTGATTCTTTGCATAAAAAATAGATGATCTATATAGTCCGTTTAATTTTTGCAAGAAAAATGGACGATGTTTAGTCCATTTAATTTTTTTCATAAAAATGACGATGTATAGTCCATTATTTTTTTGCATGAAAAAATCTTTTGCATGAAAAGTGGACGATGTATAGTCCATTTAGTTTTTTCCATTCAAAAAAGATTATCTAAATAGTCCATTTAATTTTTTGCAAGAAAAATTGACCATGTTTAACCCATTTAATTTTTTTCATAAAAATGACGATGTATAGTCCATTATTTTTTTTGCATGAAAAAATCTTTTGCATGAAAGATAGACGATGTATAGTCAATTTGATTCTTTGCATAAAAAATAGGTGATCTATAAAGTCCGTTTAATTTTTTGCAAGAAAAATGGACCATGTTTAACCCATTTCATATTTTTCATAAAAATGACGATGTATAGTCCATTGTTTTTTTTTGCATGCAAAAATCATTTGCATGAAAGATAGACGATGTATAGTCCATTTGATTCTTGGCATACAAAATAGATGATCTATATAGTCCGTTTAATTTTTTGCAAGAAAAATGGACGATGTTTAGTCCATTTAATTTTTTTCATAAAAATGACGATGTATAGTCCATTATTTTTTTGCATGAAAAAATCTTTTGCATGAAAGATAGACGATGTATAGTCCATTTGATTCTTTGCATAAAAAATAGGTGATCTATAAAGTCCGTTTAATTTTTTGCAAGAAAAATGGACCATGTTTAACCCATTTCATATTTTTCATAAAAATGACGATGTATAGTCCATTGTTTTTTTTTGCATGCAAAAATCTTTTGCATGAAAGATAGACGATGTATAGTCCATTTGATTCTTGGCATACAAAATAGATGATCTATATAGTCCGTTTAATTTTTTGCAAGAAAAATGGACGATGTTTAGTCCATTTAATTTTTTTCATAAAAATGACGATGTATAGTCCATTATTTTTTTGCATGCAAAAATCTTTTGAATGAAAAATGGACGATGTATAGCCCATTTATTTTTTCCATAAAAAATAGATGATCTATATAGTCCGTTTAATTTTTTGCAAGAAAAATGGACGATGTTTAACCTATTTAATTTTTTTCATAAAAATGACGATGTATATTGTTTTTTTTGCATGAAAAAATCTTTTGTATGAAAAGTGGACGATGTATAGTCCATTTATTTTTTCCATTAAAAATAGATGATCTATATAGTCCATTTTTTTTTTGCAAGAAAAATGGACGATGTTTAGTCCATTTAATTTTTTTCATAAAAATTAGGATGTATAGTATATATTTATATATTTAATAGTCCATTGTTTTTTTTTCATGAAAAAATCTTTTGCATGAAAAGTGGACGATGTATAGTCCAATTAAATTTTTCTCATTAAAAATAGATGATCTATATAGTCTATTTAATTTTTTGCAAGAAAAATGGACCATGTTTAACCCATTTAATTTTTTTCATAAAAATGACGATGTATAATAGTCCATTGTTTTTTTTTTGCATGAAAAAATCTTTTGCATAAAAGATAGACGATGTATAGTCCATTTGATTCTTTGCATAAAAAATAGATGATCTATATAGTCCGTTTAATTTTTTGCAAGAAAAATGGACGATGTTTAGTCCGTTTAATTTTTTGCAAGAAAAATGGACGATGTTTAGTCCATTTAAATTTTTTCATAAAAATGACGATGTATAATAGTCCTTTGTTTTTTTTTGCATGAAAAAATCTTTTGAATGAAAAGTGGACGATGTATAGTCCATTTAATTTTTTTTATTAAAAATAGATGATCTATATAGTCCATTTAATTTTTTGCAAGAAAAATGGACCATGTTTAACCCATTTCATATTTTTCATAAAAATGACGATGTATAGTCCATTGTTTTTTTTGCATGAAAAAATCTTTTGCATGAAAGATAGACGATGTATAGCCCATTTGATTCTTTGCATAAAAAATAGATGATCTATATAGTCCGTTTAATTTTTTGCAAGAAAAATGGACGATGTTTAGTCCATTTAATTTTTTTCATAAAAATGACATTGTTTTTTTTGCATGAAAAAATCTTTTGCATGAAAGATAGACGATGTATAGTCCATTTGATTCTTTGCATAAAAAATAGATGATCTATATAGTCCGTTTAATTTTTTTGTTTAGTCCATTTAAATTTTTTCATAAAAATGACGATGTATAGTCCATTATTTTTTTGCATGAAAAAATCTTTTGAATGAAAAATGGACGATGTATAGCCCATTTATTTTTTCCATTAAAAATAGATGATCTATATATAGTCCATTTAATTTTTTGCAAGAAAAATGGACGATGTTTAGTCCATTTAATTTTTTTCATAAAAATGAGGATGTATAGTCCATTGTTTTTTTTTTGCATGAAAAAATCTTTTGTATGAAAAGTGGACGATGTATAGTCCATTTGTTTTTTCCATTAAAAATAGATAACGTTTTTTATGAAAATGAATTCAAAACTTTTAGAAACTTTTTGAATAGAAAAATTATTTTTGAAAAAAATAAGTATTTTAGAAATAAATTTATAGAAAACAGATATAACATGCGGGAAACATGGCAAATAATTAATGAAATAATTGGCAAAAAATCAAATAACATTGATAATTTCATAATGCGAAGTTTTAGAAACGAAGATATAAGCACCGTTTTAGATAAATTTGCATCAAATTTTAGCGGTAATGTAAAAAACCTATTGCACAACTGTAATATCAGAACAATCGAAAGTAATGAAAGCGCGTTACAAAACACCATCTACGTTGAACAAACAAACGAGCAAGAAATTTTCTGTATATTAAATTCTATCAATGAAAGAAAAGGACCAGGCATAGACAAAATTCGACCGAAAGACATTAAAATAAATGCTGCTTACCTAACACCCATTTTGACAAAGCTAATAAATTTAAGCATTGAACATGCCATAGTACCAGAATTGTTAAAAGCGTCGATAGTTAGGCCAATTTATAAGAGCGGGACACAGTCCGATATAAACAACTATAGACCAATAGCAATTCTTCCTGTTATTGAAAAGGTTCTTGAAGAAATTTTGGTCAGAAGGCTCAGCGGTTTTCTTCGGAAATACAACATAATACACAGAAATCAGTATGGGTTCCAAAAGGGTAAGAATATTAACCAGTTATTAGGAAATTTCTCTAATTATGTGAACTGTTGCCTAAGCAAACATATGCACGTATTGGCGCTATTTATAGATTTCAGTAAAGCATTCGACACCCTTTCCCACAACAATATTATTCGTGTGTTAGAAAGAAATGGTATAAGAGGCAGAATTTTGAATTGGTTTCAAAGTTATTTAGAATGTAGAAAATATTGCGTTAAAATAGACAACAGACTAAGCAACGAAGTTAAGTATGACTGTGGAGTGCCACAAGGGTCTAAGTTGGGGCCAATTTTATACATAATTTATGCAAACGACATGCTGAGGTTCTTAAAAGAATGCGAAACTTTTGCGTATGCAGATGATACTGCTATTATTGTAGCAGATAATAATGTTTCAAATGCCACAGCAGCAATGCAAAGTAAACTAGATATAGCAACAAAGTGGTGTCACGATAACGGACTAATAATCAATGCTCAGAAAACAAAAATTATGCATATCAAGCCACGTCATCTACCTAATACACAAATAAACTTAATATTTCATAATAATGATTGTCTGCATGCCAAAGCAACTAACAGGACCGGCTATAGTGATATATGCTCAACAATTATAGAGAAAGTCGATAGTTACAAATATCTTGGGGTATACGTAGATAGTAATTTTAAGTGGAAAACACACATAGAAAATTTGCAAAAAAAGCTCAGAAAAACTTCATATATGATTTACCATCTAAGTAATAGTGCACCGTACAGTGTTCTACGACAAGCATATTTTTCCCTAGCGGAGTCGTATCTTCGACATGGCATTACAGCGTGGGGAAGCGTAAAATATAGCAGCACGTTACAAAAAACACAAAATCGTATATTGAAAATTTTATGGAAAAAATCCAACATAATTACCAACACAATAACACAAAGTAACAACAACAACAATGTCAACACAAACAACACTAACAACAACATTAACACCAACAGCTACAACAGCAACAACAACTTCACCAGAAGAGTCAACAGCATAAACAACAGCATCAATAACATCAACACCAACAACATAAACTACAGCGTCAACAACAATGTCAACAACGTGAACAACAGCGTCAACAACAACGTTATTAATAACAACAATATAAACACCAACAGCTACAACAACAACAACAACTTCACCAGAAGAGTCAACAACATAAACAACAGCATCAATAACATCAACACCAACAACATAAACTACAGCGTCAACAACAACGTCAATAGCATAAACAACAGCGTCAACAACATCGTCAACAGCATAAACAACAGCGTCAACAACAACGTCAACCACGTTATTAACAACACCAGTTTGAACTTGAACAGTAGCATTCATAACAGCAACAATAGTACCAACATCGTTACCAGCTACAACAACAACAGTACAAATAATCTTGGCAAAAATTTACAGATTTTGAATGTTAAGAATATTTACTACACAACAATAATAAAAGAATTTTTCAACGACAATAGATTTTTGCAGCCAATTGATCACACTTACAACACCAGAAGACGTACGGAGGGCAGATTCAAAGTTAACCTTTTTAGAAATGAATATGGCAGAAACACATTGTCCGTAATGTTGCCCACAATATTAAATAAAATCCCTATTAATATAATTCAGACATCAAATCAATTTAAACGAAACCAGCTAATCAAGAAGTATTTAATTAATCTCCAATAGTTAATCCTTAAAATACTCAGAACTTTTTACTATAAATTCATTGTTAATATTATTTTGATTATCAGTATGTATTAACCTGCCATTTTTAGTTTTTTATTTGCCATCACTTTTAGTTTATTAAATATACAAGTACATATATCTGGAAAAGAATTTTAGGAGTAAAAAATTAATAAAATATGTACATATTTTAAACTTATTTAATATACATATGTATTTACATAAAAATTAAAAAATATAATCTATATTTAAGATTGCAATACAATGAAAATTAGTATAGACTTATCTGCAGACAAGCTTTTAAGCTTTGCGGAATTTATTCTAATAAGAATTGTTTAAAAATTAATGAAATAAAACTTAAATAAAAACTTAAATAAATAAATGATCTATATAGTCCATTTAATTTTTTGCAAGAAAAATGGACGATGTTTAGTCCATTTCATTTTTTTCATAAAAATGACGATGTATAATAGTCCATTGTTTTTTTTTGCATGAAAAAATCTTTTGAATGAAAAATGGACGATGTATAGTCCATTTGATTCTTTGCATAAAAAATAGATGATCTATAAAGTCCATTTAATTTTTTGCAAGAAAAATGGACGATGTTTAGTCCATTTAATTTTTTTCATAAAAATGACGATGTATAGTCCATTATTTTTTTGCATGAAAAAATCTTTTGCATGAAAAGTGGACGATGTATAGTCCATTTAGTTTTTTCCATTCAAAAAAGATTATCTATTTTCTATTATTTAGTCCATTTAATTTTTTGCAAGAAAAATTTACTATGTTTAACCCATTTAATTTTTTTCATAAAAATGACGATGTATAGTTCATTATTTTTTTTGCATGAAAAAATCTTTTGCATGAAAGATAGACGATGTTTAGTCCATTTAATTTTTTTCATAAAAATGACGATGTATAATAGTCCATTGTTTTTTTTTTTCCATGAAAAAATCTTTTGAATGAAAAGTGGACGATGTATAGTCCATTTAATTTTTTTTATTAAAAATAGATGATCTATATAGTTCATTTAATTTTTTGCAAGAAAAATGGACCATGTGTAACCCATTTCATATTTTTCATAAAAATGACGATGTATAGTCCATTGTTTTTTTTGCATGAAAAAATCTTTTGCATGAAAGATAGACGATGTATAGTCCATTTGATTCTTTGCATAAAAAATAGATGATCTATATAGTCCGTTTAATTTTCTGCAAGAAAAATGGACGATGTTTAGTCTATTTAATTTTTTTCATAAAAATGACGATGTATAGTCCATTATTTTTTTGCATCAAAAAATCTTTTGAATGAAAAATGGACGATGTATAGCCCATTTATTTTTTCCATTAAAAATAGATGATCTATATAGTCCATTTAATTTTTTGCAAGAAAAATGGACGATGTTTAGTCCATTTAATTTTTTTCATAAAAATGACGATGTATAGTCCATTATTTTTTTGCATGAAAAAATCTTTTGAATGAAAAATGGACGATGTATAGCCCATTTATTTTTTCCATTAAAAATAGATGATCTATATAGTCCATTTAATTTTTTGCAAGAAAAATGGACGATGTTTAACCTATTTCATTTTTTTCATAAAAATGACGATGTATAGTCCATTGTTTTTTTTTCATGAAAAAATCTTTTGCATGAAAAGTGGACGATGTATAGTCCAATTAAAATTTTCTCATTAAAAATAGATGATCTATATAGTCCATTTAATTTTTTGCAAGAAAAATGGACCATGTTTAACCCATTTAATTTTTTTCATAAAAATGACGATGTATAATAGTCCATTGTTTTTTTTTTGCATGAAAAAATCTTTTGCATGAAAGATAGACGATGTATAGTCCATTTGATTCTTTGCATAAAAAATAGATGATCTATATAGAGCGTTTAATTTTTTGCAAGAAAAATGGACGATGTTAAGTCCATTTAATTTTTTTCATAAAAATGACGATGTATAGTCCATTATTTTTTTGCATGAAAAAATCTTTTGAATGAAAAATGGACGATGTATAGTCCATTTGATTCTTTGCATAAAAAATAGATGATCTATAAAGTCCATTTAATTTTTTGCAAGAAAAATGGACCATGTATATGTATAGTCCATTATTTTATTGCATGAAAAAATCTTTTGAATGAAAAATGGACGATGTATAGTCCATTTGATTCTTTGCATAAAAAATAGATGATCTAAAAAGCCCATTTAATTTTTTTCATAAAAATGACGATGTATAATAGTCCATTGTTTTTTTTGAATGAAAAAATCTTTTGCATGAAAGATAGACGATGTATAGTCCAGTTGATTCTTTGCATAAAAAAAAGATGATCTATAAAGTCCATTTAATTTTTTGCAAAAAAATGGAAGATGTCCATTTAATTTTTTCATAAAAATGACGATGTATAGTCCATTGTTTTTTTGCATGAAAAAATCTTTTGCATGAAAAATGGACGATGTATAGTCCATTTAATTTTTTCCATTAAAAATAGATGATCTATATAGTCCATTTAATTTTTTGCAAGAAAAATGGACCATGTTTAACCCATTTCATATTTTTCATAAAAATGACGATGTATAGTCCATTGTTTTTTTTTGTATAGTCCATTTGATTCTTTGCATAAAAAATAGATGATCTATATAGTCCGTTTAATTTTTTGCAAGAAAAATGGACGATGTTTAGTCCATTTAATTTTTTTCATAAAAATGACGATGTATAGTCCATTATTTTTTTGCATCAGAAAATCTTTTGAATGAAAAATGGACGATGTATAGCCCATTTATTTTTTCCATTAAAAATAGATGATCTATATAGTCCATTTAATTTTTGCAAGAAAAATGGACGATGTTTAACCTATTTCATTTTTTTCATAAAAATGACGATGTATAGTCCATTGTTTTTTTTGCATGAAAAAATCTTTTGCATGAAAGATAGACGATGTATAGTCCATTTGATTCTTTGCATAAAAAATAGATGATCTATATAGTCCGTTTAATTTTTTGCAAGAAAAATGGACGATGTTTAGTCCATTTAATTTTTTTCATAAAAATGATGATGTATTGTCTATTGTTTTTTTTTTTGCATGAAAAAATCTTTTGCATGAAAAGTGGACGATGTATAGTCCAATTAAATTTTTCTCATTAAAAATAGATGATCTATATAGTCCATTTAATTTTTTGCAAGAAAAATGGACCATGTTTAACCCATTTAATTTTTTTCATAAAAATTACGATGTATAATAGTCCATTGTTTTTTTTTCCATGAAAAAATCTTTTGCATGAAAGATAGACGATGTATAGTCCATTTGATTCTTTGCATAAAAAAAAATGATCTATAAAGTCCATTTAATTTTTTGCAAGAAAAATGGACGATGTTTAGTCCATTTAATTTTTTTCATAAAAATGACGATGTATAATAGTCCATTTTTTTTTTTTGCATGAAAAAATCTTTTGAATGAAAAGTGGACGATGTATAGTCCATTTGATTCTTTGCATAAAAGATAGATGATCTATAAAGTCCATTTAATTTTTTGCAAGAAAAATGGACGATGTTAAGTCCATTTAATTTTTTTCATAAAAATGACGATGTATAGTCCATTATTTTTTTGCATGAAAAAATCTTTTGCATGAATAGTGGACGATGTATAGTCCATTTAATTTTTTCCATTAAAAATAGATGATCTATATAGTCCATTTAATTTTTTGCAAGAAAAATGGACCATGTTTAACCCATTACATTTTTTTCATAAAAATGACGATGTATAGTCCATTATTTTTTTGCATGAAAAAATCTTTTGAATGACAAATGGACGATGTATAGCCCATTTATTTTTTCCATTAAAAATAGATGATCTATATAGTCCATTTAATTTTTTGCAAGAAAAACGGACGATGTTTAGTCCATTTAATTTTTTTCATAAAAATGACGATGTATAGTCCATTATTTTTTTGCATGAAAAAATCTTTTGCATGAAAAGTGGACGATGTATAGTCCATTTAATTTTTTCCATTCAAAATAGATTATCTATATAGTCCATTTAATTTTTTGCAAGAAAAATTTACCATGTTTAACCCATTTAATTTTTTTCATAAAAATGACTATGTATAGTTCATTATTTTTTTGCATGAAAAAATCTTTTGCATGAAAGATAGACGATGTATAATCAATTTAATTCTTTGGATAAAAAATGGATGATCTATATAGTCCGTTTAATTTTTTGCAAGAAAAATGGACGATGTTTAGTCCATTTAATTTTTTTCATAAAAATGACGATGAATATAATGACGAAAATAGTCCATTATTTTTTTGCATGAAAAAATCTTTTGAATGAAAAATGGACGATGTATAGCCCATTTATTTTTTCTATTAAAAATAGATGATCTATATAGTCCATTTAATTTTTTGCAAGAAAAATGGACGATGTTTAGTCCATTTAATTTTTTTCATAAAAATGACGATGTATAGTCCATTATTTTTTTGCATCAAAAAATCTTTTGAATGAAAAATGGACGATGTATAGCCCATTTATTTTTTCTATTAAAAATAGATGATCTATATAGTCCATTTAATTTTTTGCAAGAAAAATTGACGATGTTTAGTCCATTTAATTTTTTTCATAAAAATGACGATGTATATATAGTCCATTGTTTTTTTTTGCATGAAAAAATCTTTTGCATGAAAGATAGACGATGTATAGTCCATTTGATTCTTTGCATAAAAAATAGATGATCTATATAGTCCGTTTAATTTTTTGCAAGAAAAATGGACGATGTTTAGTCCATTTAATTTTTTTCATAAAAATGACGATGTATAGTTCATTATTTTTTTTGCATGAAAAAATCTTTTGCATGAAAGATAGACGATGTATAGTCCATTTGATTCTTTGCATAAAAAATAGATGATCTATATAGTCCATTTAATTTTTTGCAAGAAAAATGGACGATGTTTAGTCCATTTAATTTTTTTCATAAAAATGACGATGTATAGTCCATTATTTTTTTGCATGAAAAAATCTTTTGCATGAAAAGTGGACGATGTATAGTCCATTTTATTTTTTCTATTCAAAAAAAAATTATCCATATAGTCCATTTAATTTTTTGCAAGAAAAATTGACCATGTTTAACACATTTAATTTTTTTCATAAAAATGACGATTTCATTATTTTTTTTGCATGAAAAAATCTTTTGCATGAAAGATAGACGATGTATAGTCAATTTGATTCTTTGCATAAAAAATAGATGATCTATATAGTCCGTTTAATTTTTTGCAAGAAAAATGGACGATGTTTAGTCCATTTAATTTTTTTCATAAAAATGACGATGTATAGTCCATTATTTTTTTGCATGAAAAAATCTTTTGCATGAAAAATGGACGATGTATAGTCCATTTAATATTTTCCATTAAAAATAGATGATCTATATAGTCCATTTAATTTTTTGCAAGAAAAATGGACCATGTTTAACCCATTTCATATTTTTCATAAAAATTACGATTTTAGTCCATTGTTTTTTTTGCATGAAAAAATCTTTTGCATGAAAGATAGACGATGTATATTCCATTTGATTCGTTGCATAAAAAATAGATGATCTATATAGTCCGTTTAATTTTTTGCAAGAAAAATGGACGATGTTTATAGTCCATTATTTTTTTGCATCAAAAAATCTTTTGAATGAAAAATGGACGATGTATAGCCCATTTATTTTTTCCATTAAAAATAGATGATCTATATAGTCCATTTAATTTTTTGCAAGAAAAATGGACGATGTTTAGTCCATTTAATTTTTTTCATAAAAATGACGATGTATATATAGTCCGTTATTTTTTTGCATGAAAAAATCTTTTAAATGAAAAATGGACGATGTATAGCCCATTTATTTTTTCCATTAAAAATAGATGATCTATATAGTCCATTTAATTTTTTGCAAGAAAAATGGACGATGTTTAACCTATTTAATTTTTTTCATAAAAATGACGATGTATAGTCCATTATTTTTTTGCATGAAAACATCTTTTGCATGAAAGATAGACGATGTATAGTCCATTTGATTCTTTGAATAAAAAATAGATGATCTATATAGTCCATTTAATTTTTTGCAAGAAAAATGGACGCTGTTTAGTCCATTTCATTTTTTTCATAAAAATGACGATGTATAGTCCATTGTTTTTTTTGCATGAAAAAATCTTTTGTATGAAAAGTGGACGATGTATAGTCCATTTATTTTTTCCATTAAAAATAGATGATCTATATAGTCCATTTAATTTTTTGCAAGAAAAATGGACGATGTTTAGTCCATTTCATTTTTTTCATAAAAATGACGATGTATAGTCCATTGTTTTTTTTGCATGAAAAAATCTTTTGCATGAAAAGTGGATGATGTATAGTCCATTTAATTTGTTTCATTAAAAATAGATCATCTATATAGTCCATTTAATTTTTTGCAAGAAAAATGGACCATGTTTAACTCATTTAATTTTTTTCATAAAAATGACGATGTATAATAGTCTATTGTTTTTTTTGAATGAAAAAATCTTTTGCATGAAAGATAGACGATGTATAGTCCATTTAATTTTTTTCATTAAAAATAGATGATCTATATAGTCCATTTAATTTTTTGCAAGAAAAATGGACCATGTTTAACCCATTTAATTTTTTTCATAAAAATGACGATGTATAGTCCATTATTTTTTGGCATGAAAAAATCTTTTGCATGAAAAGTGGAAGATGTATAGTCAGTTAATATTTTCCATTAAAAATAGATGATCTATATAGTCCATTTAATTTTTTGCAAGAAAAATGGACGATGTTTAGTCCATTTAATTTTTTTCATAAAAATGACGATGTATAGTCCATTATTTTTTTGCATGAAAAAATCTTTTGCATGAAAAGTGGACGATGTATAGTCCATTTTATTTTTTCTATTCAAAAAAATATTATCTATATAGTCCATTTAATTTTTTGCAAGAAAAATTGACCATGTTTAACCCATTTAATTTTTTTCATAAAAATGACGATGTATAGTTCATTATTTTTTTTTGCATGAAAAAATCTTTTGCATGAAAGATAGACGATGTATAGTCAATTTGATTCTTTGCATAAAAAATAGATGATCTATATAGTCCGTTTAATTTTTTGCAAGAAAAATGGACGATGTTTAGTCCATTTAATTTTTTTCATAAAAATGACGATGTATAGTTTATAGTCCATTGTTTTTTTTGCATGAAAAAATCTTTTGCATGAAAGATAGATGATGTATAGTCCATTTGATTCTTTGCATATAAAATAGATGATCTATATAGTCCATTTAATTTTTTGCAAGAAAAATGGACGTTGTTTAGTCCATTTCATTTTTTTCATAAAAATGACGATGTATAGTCCATTGTTTTTTTTTTGCATGAAAAAATCTTTTGCATAAAAAGTGGACGATGTATAGTCCATTTAATTTTTTCCATTAAAAATAGATGATCTATATAGTCCATTTAATTTTTTGCAAGAAAAATGGACGATGTTTAGTCCATTTAATTTTTTTCATAAAAATGACGATGTATAGTCCATTATTTTTTTCCATCAAAAAATCTTTTGAATGAAAAATGGACGATGTATAGCCCATTTATTTTTTCTATTAAAAATAGATGATCTATATAGTCCATTTAATTTTTTGCAAGAAAAACTGACGATGTTTAGTCCATTTAATTTTTTTCATAAAAATGACGATGTATATATAGTCCATTGTTTTTTTTTTGCATGAAAAAATCTTTTGCATGAAAGATAGACAGATGTATAGTCCATTTGATTCTTTGCATAAAAAATAGATGATCTATATAGCCCGCTTAATTTTTTGCAAGAAAAATGGACGATGTTTAGTCCATTTAATTTTTTTCATAAAAATGACGATGTATAGTCCATTATTTTTTTGCATGAAAAAATCTTTTGAATGAAAAATGGACGATGTATAGCCCATTTATTTTTTCCATTAAAAATAGATGATCTATATAGTCCATTTAATTTTTTGCAAGAAAAATGGACGATGTTTAGTCCATTTAATTTTTTTCATAAAAATGACGATGTATAGTCCATTATTTTTTTGCATGAAAAAATCTTTTGCATGAAAAATGGACGATGTATAGTCCATTTAATATTTTCCATTAAAAATAGATGATCTATATAGTCCATTTAATTTTTTGCAAGAAAAATGGACCATGTTTAACCCATTTCATATTTTTCATAAAAATGACGATTTTAGTCCATTGTTTTTTTTGCATGAAAAAATCTTTTGCATGAAAGATAGACGATGTATATTCCATTTGATTCGTTGCATAAAAAATAGATGATCTATATAGTCCGTTTAATTTTTTGCAAGAAAAATGGACGATGTTTAGTCCATTTCATTTTTTTCATAAAAATGACGATGTATAGTCCATTATTTTTTTGCATGAAAACATCTTTTGCATGAAAGATAGACGATGTATAGTCCATTTGATTCTTTGAATAAAAAATAGATGATCTATATAGTCCATTTAATTTTTTGCAAGAAAAATGGACGCTGTTTAGTCCATTTCATTTTTTTCATAAAAATGACGATGTATAGTCCATTGTTTTTTTTGCATGAAAAAATCTTTTGTATGAAAAGTGGACGATGTATAGTCCATTTATTTTTTCCATTAAAAATAGATGATCTATATAGTCCATTTAATTTTTTGCAAGAAAAATGGACGATGTTTAGTCCATTTCATTTTTTTCATAAAAATGATGTATAGTCCATTGTTTTTTTTGCATGAAAAAATCTTTTGCATGAAAAGTGGACGATGTATAGTCCATTTAATTTGTTTCATTAAAAATAGATCATCTATATAGGCCATTTAATTTTTTGCAAGAAAAATGGACCATGTTTAACTCATTTAATTTTTTTCATAAAAATGACGATGTATAATAGTCTATTGTTTTTTTTGAATGAAAAAATCTTTTGCATGAAAGATAGACGATGTATAGTCCATTTAATTTTTTTCATTAAAAATAGATGATCTATATAGTCCATTTAATTTTTTGCAAGAAAAATGGACCATGTTTAACCCATTTAATTTTTTTCATAAAAATGACGATGTATAGTCCATTATTTTTTGGCATGAAAAAATCTTTTGCATGAAAAGTGGACGATGTATAGTCAGTTAATATTTTCCATTAAAAATAGATGATCTATATAGTCCATTTAATTTTTTGCAAGAAAAATGGACGATGTTTAGTCCATTTAATTTTTTTCATAAAAATGACGATGTATAGTCCATTATTTTTTTGCATGAAAAAATCTTTTGCATGAAAAGTGGACGATGTATAGTCCATTTTATTTTTTCTATTCAAAAAAAAATTATCTATATAGTCCATTTAATTTTTTGCAAGAAAAATTTACCATGTTTAACCCATTTAATTTTTTTCATAAAAATGACGATGTATAGTTCATTATTTTTTTTGCATGAAAAAATCTTTTGCATGAAAGATAGACGATGTATAGTCAATTTGATTCTTTGCATAAAAAATAGATGATCTATATAGTCCGTTTAATTTTTTGCAAGAAAAATGGACGATGTTTAGTCCATTTAATTTTTTTCATAAAAATGACGATGTATAGTCCATTATTTTTTTGCATCAAAAAATCTTTTGAATGAAAAATGGACGATGTATAGCCCATTTATTTTTTCCATTAAAAATAGATGATCTATATAGTCCATTTAATTTTTTGCAAGAAAAATGGACGATGTTTAACCTATTTAATTTTTTTCATAAAAATGACGATGTATAGTCCATTATTTCTTTTGCATGAAAAAATCTTTTGCATGAAAGATAGACGATGTATAGTCCATTTCATTCTTTGCATAAAAAATAGATGATCTATATAGTCCGTTTAATTTTTTGCAAGAAAAATGGACCATGTTTAACCCATTTAATTTTTTTCATAAAAATGACGATGTATAGTCCATTATTTTTTTGCATGAAAAAATCTTTTGCATGAAAAGTGGACGATGTATAGTCAGTTAATATTTTCCATTAAAAATAGATGATCTATATAGTCCACTTAATTTTTTGCAAGAAAAATGGACGATGTATAGTCCATTTATTTTTTCCATTAAAAATAGATGATCTATATAGTCCATTTAATTTTTTGCAAGAAAAATGGTCGATGTTAAGTCCATTTAATTTTTTTCATAAAAATGACGATGTATAGTCCATTGTTTTTTTTGCATGAAAAAATCTTTTGCATGAAAGATAGATGATGTATAGTCCATTTGATTCTTTGCATATAAAATAGATGATCTCTATAGTCCATTTAATTTTTTGCAAGAAAAATGGACGTTGTTTAGTCCATTTCATTTTTTTCATAAAAATGACGATGTATAGTCCATTGTTTTTTTTTTGCATGAAAAAATCTTTTGCATAAAAAGTGGACGATGTATAGTCCATTTAATTTTTTCCATTAAAAATAGATGATCTATATAGTCCATTTAATTTTTTGCAAAAAAATGGACGATGTTTAGTCCATTTATTTTTTTTTTCATAAAAATGACGATTATAGTTCATTATTTTTTTCCGTGAAAAAATCTTTTGAATGAAAAATGGACGATGTATAGTTCATTTATTTTTTCCATTAAAAATAGATGATCTATATAGTCCATTTAATTTTTTGCAAGAAAAATGGGCGATGTTTAGTCCATTTAATTTTTTTCATAAAAATGACGATGTATAGTCCATTATTTTTTTGCATGAAAAAATCTTTTGCATGAAAAGTGGACGATGTATAGTCCATTTAATTTTTTCCATTAAAAATTTATGATCTATATAGTCCATTTAATTGTTTGCAAAAAAATGGACGATGTTTAGTCCATTTAATTTTTTTCATAAAAATGACGATGTATAGTCCATTATTTTTTTGCATGAAAAAATCTTTTGCATGAAAAGTGGACGATGTATAGTCCATTTAATTTTTTCCATTAAAAATAGATGATCTATATAGTCCGTTTAATTTTTTCCAAGAAAAATGGACGATGTTTAGTCCATTTAATTTTTTTCATAAAAATGACGATGTATAGTCCATTATTTTTTTGCATGAAAAAATCTTTTGAATTAAAAATGGACGATGTATAGTCCATTTATTTTTTCCATTAAAAATAGATGATCTATATAATCCGTTTAATTTTTTCCAAGAAAAATGGACGATGTTTAGTCCATTTAATTTTTTTCATAAAAATGACGATGTATAGTCCATTGTTTTTTTTTTGCATGGAAAAATCTTTTGCATGAAAAGTGGACAATGTATAATAGTCCATTTAATTTTTTCCATTAAAAATAGATGATCTATATAGTCCGTTTAATTTTTTGCAAGAAAAATGGACGATGTTTATTTTTTTTCATAAAAATGACGATGTATAGTCCATTATTTTTTTCCATGAAAAAATCTTTTGAATGAAAAATAGACGATGTATAGTCCATTTATTTTTTCCATTAAAATAAGATGATCTATATAGTCCATTTAATTTTTTGCAAAAAATGGACAATGTTTAGTCCATTTCATTTTTTTCATAAAAATGATGTATTGTCCATTGTTTTTTTGCATGAAAAAATGTTTTGCATGAAAGATAGACGATGTATAGCCCATTTATTTTTTCCATTAAACATAGATGATCTTTATAGTCCATTTAATTTTTTGCAAGAAAAATGGACAATGTTTAACC
The DNA here is from genome assembly GCA_936439885.1 of Nowickia ferox. Classification (NCBI taxonomy): domain Eukaryota; kingdom Metazoa; phylum Arthropoda; class Insecta; order Diptera; family Tachinidae; genus Nowickia; species Nowickia ferox. The sequence continues at coordinate 6,247,744 of OW387027.1, read as the reverse complement.
CATTTAATTTTTTTCATAAAAATGACGATATATAGTCCATTATTTTTTTTGCATGAAAAAATCTTTTCAATGAATGATAGACGATGTATAGTCCATTTGCTTCTTTGCATAAAAAATAGATGATCTATATAGTCCATTTAATTTTTTGCAATAAATGGACAATGTTTAGTCCATTTCATTTTTTTCATAAAAATGCTAATGTATTGTCCATTGTTTTTTTTTTGCATGAAAAAATCTTTTGAATGAAAAATGGACGATGTTTAGTCCATTTATTTTTTCCATTAAAAATAGATGATCTATATAGTCCATTTAATTTTTTGCAAGAAAAATGGTCGATGTTTAGTCCATTTAATTTTTTTCATAAAAATGACGATGTATAGTCCATTATTTTTTTGCATGAAAAAATCTTTTGAATTAAAAATGGACGATGTATAGTCCATTTATTTTTTCCATTAAAAATAGATGATCTATATAGTCCATTTAATTTTTTGCAAGAAAAATGGTCGATGTTAAGTCCATTTAATTTTTTTCATAAAAATGACGATGTATAGTCCATTAGCTTTTTGCATGAAAAAATCTTTTGCATGAAAAGTGGACGAAGTATAGTCCATTTAATTTTTTCCATTAAAAAGAGATTATCTATATAGTCCATTTAATTTTATGCAAGAAAAATTGACCATGTTTAGTCCATTTAAATTTTTTTCATAAAAATGACGATGTATAGTCCATTGTTTTTTTTTGCATGAAAAAATCTTTTGAACGAAAAATGGACGATGTATAGTCGATTTTTTTTTTCCATTAAAAATAGATGATCTATATAGTCCGTTTAATTTTTTGCAAGAAAAATGGACGATGTTTAGTCCATTTAATTTTTTTCATAAAAATGACGATGTATAGTCCATTGTTTTTTTTGCATGAAAAAATCTTTTGCATGAAAGATAGACGATGTATAGTCCATTTGCTTCTTTGCATAAAAAATAGATGATCTATATTGTCCATTTAATTTTTTGCAAAAATATGGACGATGTTTAGTCCATTTAATTTTGGAAGAAAAATGGACCATGTTTAACCTATTTCATTTTTTTCATAAAAATGACGATGTATAGTCCATTGTTTTTTTTTGCATGAATAAATCTTTTGCATGAAAGATAGACGATGTATAGTCCATTTGATTCTTTGCATAAAAAATAGATGATCTATATAGTCCGTTTAATTTTTTGCAAGAAAAATGGACGATGTTTAGTCCATTTAATTTTTTTCATAAAAATGTCCATTATTTTTTTGCATGAAAAAATCTTTTGCATGAAAGATAGACGATGTATAGTCCATTTGATTCTTTGCATAAAAAATAGATGATCTATATAGTCCATTTAATTTTTTGCAAGAAAAATGGACGATGGTCCATTTCATTTTTTTCATAAAAATGATGATGTATATATAGTCCATTGTTTTTTTTGCATGAAAAAATCTTTCGCATGAAAAGTGAACAATGTATAGTCCATTTAATTTTTTCCTTTAAAAATAGATGATCTATATAGTCCATTGAATTTTTTGCAAGAAAAATGGACCATGTTTAATTTAATGTTTAGTCCATTTAATTTTTTTCATAAAAATGACGATGTGTAGTCCATTATTTTTTTCCATGAAAAAATCATTTGAATGAAAAATGGACGATGTATAGTCCATTTATTTTTTCCATTAAAAATAGATGATCTATATAGTCCGTTTAATTTTTTGCAAGAAAAATGGACGATGTTTAGTCCATTTATTTTTTTTCATAAAAATGACGATGTATAGTCCATTGTTTTTTTTTTTGCATGAAAAAATCTTTTGCATGAAAGATAGACGATGTATAGTCCATTTGATTCTTTGCATAAAAAATAGATGATCTATATAGTCCATTTAATTTTTTGCAAGAAAAATGGACGATGTTCAGTCCATTTCATTTTTTTCATAAAAATGACGATGTTATAGTCCATTGTTTTTTTTGCATGAAAAAATCTTTTGCATGAAAAGTGGACGATGTATAGTCCATTTAATTTTTTCCATTAAAAATAGATGATCTATATAGTCCATTTAATTTTTTGCATTTCATTTTTTTCATAAAAATTACGATGTATAGTCCATTGTTTTTTTTTTGCATGAAAAAATCTTTTGCATGAAAAATGGACGATGTATAGTCCATTTAATTTTTTCCATTAAAAATAGATGATCTATATAGTCCATTTAATTTTTTGCAAGAAAAATGGACCATGTTTAACCCATTTCATTTTTTTCATAAAAATGACGATGTATAGTCCATTGTTTTTTTTGCATGAAAAAATCTTTTGCATGAAAGATAGACGATGTATAGCCCATTTATTTTTTCCATTAAAAATAGATGATCTATATAGTCCATTTAATTTTTTGCAAGAAAAATGGTCGATGTTTAGTCCATTTAATTTTTTTCATAAAAATGACCATTGTTTTTTTTTTGCATGGAAAAATCTTTTGCATGAAAAGTGGACAATGTATAATAGTCCATTTAATTTTTTCCATTAGAAATAGATGATCTATATAGTCCATTTAATTTTTTGCAAGAAAAATGGTCGATGTTTAGTCCATTTATTTTTTTTTCATAAAAATGACTATGTATAGTCCATTATTTTTTTCCATGAAAAAATATTTTGAATGAAAAATGGACGATGTATAGTCCATTTATTTTTTCCATTAAAAATAGATGATCTATATAGTCCATTTAATTTTTTGCAAGAAAAATGGTCGATGTTTAGTCCATTTAATTTTTTTCATAAAAATTACGATGTATAGTCCATTATTTTTTTGCATGAAAAAATCTTTTGAATTAAAAATGGACGATGTATAGTCCATTTATTTTTTCCATTAAAAATAGATGATCTATATAGTCCATTAAAAATAGATGATCTATATAGTCCATTTAATTTTTTGCAAGAAAAATGGTCGATGTTTAGTCCATTTAATTTTTTTCATAAAAATGACGATGTATAGTCCATTATTTTTTTGCATGAAAAAATCTTTTGCATGAAAAGTGGACGATGTATAGTCCATTTAATTTTTTCCATTAAAAATTTATGATCTATGTAGTCCGTTTAATTTTTTGCAAGAAACATGGTCGATGTTTAGTCTATTTCATTTTTTTCATAAAAATGACGATGTATAGTCCATTGTTTTTTTTTTTTGCATGAAAAAATCTTTTGCATGAAAGATAGACGATGTATAGTCCATTTGCTTCTTTGCATAAAAAATAGATGATCTATATAGTCCGTTTAATTTTTTGCAAAAAAATGGACAATGTTTAGTCCATTTAATTTTTTCTATAAAAATGATGATGTATTGTCCATTGTTTTTTTTTGCATGAAAAAATCTTTTGAATGAAAAATGGACGATGTATAGTCCATTTATTTTTTCCATTAAAAATAGATGATCTATATAGTCCATTTAATTTTTTGCAAGAAAAATGGTCGATGTTAAGTCCATTTAATTTTTTTCATAAAAATGACGATGTATAGTCCATTGTTTTTTTTTTTTGCATGAAAAAATCTTTTGCATGAAAAGTGGACGATGTATAGTCCATTGTTTTTTTTGCATGAAAAAATCTTTTGCATGAAAGATAGATGATGTATAGTCCATTTGATTCTTTACATAAAAAATAGATAATCTATATAGTCCATTTAATTTTTTGCAAGAAAAATGGACGATGTTTAGTCCATTTCATTTTTTTCATAAAAATGACGATGTATAGTTCATTATTTTTTTCCGTGAAAAAATCTTTTGAATGAAAAATGGACGATGTATAGTTCATTTATTTTTTCCATTAAAAATAGATGATCTATATAGTCCATTTAATTTTTTGCAAGAAAAATGGGCGATGTTTAGTCCATTTAATTTTTTTTATAAAAATGACGATGTATAGTCCATTATTTTTTTGCATGAAAAAATCTTTTGCATGAAAAGTGGACGATGTATAGTCCATTTATTTTTTCCATTAAAAATAGATGATCTATATAGTCCATTTAATTTTTTGCAAAAAATGGACAATGTTTAGTCCATTTCATTTTTTTCATAAAAATGATGTATTGTCCGTTGTTTTTTTTTGCATGAAAAAATGTTTTGCATGAAAGATAGACGATGTATAGCCCATTTAGTTTTTCCATTAAAAATAGATGATCTATATAGTCCATTTAATTTTTTGCAAGAAAAATGGGCGATGTTTAGTCCATTTAATTTTTTTTATAAAAATGACGATGTATAGTCCATTATTTTTTTGCATGAAAAAATCTTTTGCATGAAAAGTGGACGATGTATAGTCCATTTATTTTTTCCATTAAAAATAGATGATCTATATAGTCCATTTAATTTTTTGCAAAAAATGGACAATGTTTAGTCCATTTCATTTTTTTCATAAAAATGATGTATTGTCCGTTGTTTTTTTTTGCATGAAAAAATGTTTTGCATGAAAGATAGACGATGTATAGCCCATTTAGTTTTTCCATTAAAAATAGATGATCTATATAGTCCATTTAATTTTTTACAAGAAAAATGGTCGATGTTTAGTCCATTTAATTTTTTTTATAAAAATGACGATGTATAGTCCATTGTTTTTTTTGCATGAAAAAATCTTTTGAATGAAAAATAGACGATGTATAGTCTATTTTTTTTTCCATTAAAAATACATGATCTATATAGTCCATTTAATTTTTTGCAAGAAAAATGGTCGATGTTTAGTCCATTTATTTTTTTTCATAAAAATGACGATGTATAGTCCATTATTTTTTTCCATGAAAAAATATTTTGAATGAAAAATGGACGATGTATAGTCCATTTATTTTTTCCATTAAAAATAGATGATCTATATAGTCCATTTAATTTTTTGCAAGAAAAATGGTCGATGTTTAGTCCATTTAATTTTTTTCATAAAAATTACGATGTATAGTCCATTATTTTTTTGCATGAAAAAATCTTTTGAATTAAAAATGGACGATGTATAGTCCATTTATTTTTTCCATTAAAAATAGATGATCTATATAGTCTATTAAAAATAGATGATTTATATAGTCCATTTAATTTTTTGCAAGAAAAATGGTCGATGTTTAGTCCATTTAATTTTTTTCATAAAAATGACGATTATAGTCCATTATTTTTTTGCATGAAAAAATCTTTTGCATGAAAAGTGGACGATGTATAGTCCATTTAATTTTTTCCATTAAAAATTTATGATCTATGTAGTCCATTTAATTTTTTGCAAGAAACATGGTCGATGTTTAGTCCATTTCATTTTTTTCATAAAAATGACGATGTATAGTCCATTGTTTTTTTTTTTTTTGCATGAAAAAATCTTTTGCATGAAAAGTGGACGATGTATAGTCCATTTAATTTTTTCCATTAAAAATTTATGATCTATATAGTCCATTTAATTGTTTGCAAAAAAATGGACGATGTTTAGTTCATTTAATTTTTTTCATAAAAATGACGATGTATAGTCCATTATTTTTTTGCATGAAAAAATCTTTTGCATGAAAAGTGGACGATGTATAGTCCATTTAATTTTTTCCATTAAAAATTTATGATCTATATAGTCCATTTAATTTTTTGCAAAAAAATGGACGATGTTTAGTCCATTTCATTTTTTTTTCATAAAAATGACGATGTATAGTCCATTGTTTTTTTTTTTGCATGAAAAAATCTTTTGCATGAAAAATGGACGATGTATAGTCCATTTAATTTTTTCCATTAAAAATAGATGATCTATATAGTCCTTTTAATTTTTTCCAAGAAAAATGGACGATGATTTCCATTTAATTTTTTTCATAAAAATGACGATGTATAGTCCATTGTTTTTTTTGCATGAAAAGTGGACGATGTATAATAGTCCATTTAATATTTACCATTAAAAATAGATGATCTATATAGTCCATTTAATTTTTTGCAAGAAAAATGGTCGATGTTTAGTCCATTTAATTTTTTTCATAAAAATGACGATGTATAGTCCATTATTTTTTTGCATGAAAAAATCTTTTGCATGAAAAGTGGACTATGTATAGTCCATTTAATTTTTTCCATTAAAAATAGATTATCTATATAGTCCATTTAATTTTATGCAAAAATATGGACGATGTTTAGTCCATTTAATTTTGCAAGAAAAATGGACCATGTTTAACCTATTTCATTTTTTTCATAAAAATGACGATGTATAGTCCATTGTTTTTTTTTCATGAAAAAATCTTTTGCATGAAAGATAGACGGATGTATAGTCCATTTGATTCTTTGCATAAAAAATAGATGATCTATATAGTCCGTTTAATTTTTTGCAAGAAAAATGGACGATGTTTAGTCCATTTAATTTTTTTCATAAAAATGAGGATGTATAGTCCATTGTTTTTTTTTTGCATGAAAAAATTTTTTGCATGAAAAGTGGACGATGTATAATAGTCCATTTAATTTTTTCCATTAAAAATAGATGATCTATATAGTCCGTTTAATTTTTTGCAAGAAAAATTGACGATGTTTAGTCCATTTCATTTTTTTCATAAAAATGACGATGTATAGTCCATTATTTTTTTGCATGAAAAAATCTTTTGAATGAAAAATGGACGATGTATAGTCCATTTATTTTTTCCATTAAAAATAGATGATCTATATAGTCCATTTAATTTTTTGCAAAAATATGGACGATGTTTAGTCCATTTAATTTTGCAAGAAAAATGGACCATGTTTAACCCATTTCATTTTTTTCATAAAAATGACGATGTATAGTCCATTGTTTTTTTTTTTGCATGAAAAAATCTTTTGCATGAAAGATAGACGATGTATAGTCCATTTGATTCTTTGCATAAAAAATAGATGATCTATATAGTCCATTTAATTTTTTGCAAGAAAAATGGACGATGTTCAGTCCATTTCATTTTTTTCATAAAAATGACGATGTTATAGTCCATTGTTTTTTTTGCATGAAAAAATCTTTTGCATGAAAAGTGGACGATGTATAGTCCATTTAATTTTTTCCATTAAAAATAGATGATCTATATAGTCCATTTAATTTTTTGCATTTCATTTTTTTCATAAAAATTACGATGTATAGTCCATTGTTTTTTTTTTGCATGAAAAAATCTTTTGCATGAAAAATGGACGATGTATAGTCCATTTAATTTTTTCCATTAAAAATAGATGATCTATATAGTCCATTTAATTTTTTGCAAGAAAAATGGACCATGTTTAACCCATTTCATTTTTTTCATAAAAATGACGATGTATAGACCATTTTTTTTTGCATGAAAAAATCTTTTGCATGAAAGATAGACGATGTATAGCCCATTTATTTTTTCCATTAAAAATAGATGATCTATATAGTCCATTTAATTTTTTGCAAAAAAATTGACGATGTTTAGCCCATTTAATTTTTTTCATAAAAATAACGATGTATAGTCCATTGTTTTTTTTGCATGAAAAAATCTTTTGCATGAAAGATAGACGATGTATAGTCCATTTATTTTTTCAATTAAAAATAGATGATCTATATAGTCCATTTAATTTTTTGCAAGAAAAATTGTCGATGTTTAGTCCATTTAATTTTTTTCATAAAAATGACGATGTATAGTCCATTATTTTTTTGCATGAAAAAATCTTTTGAATTAAAAATGGACGATGTATAGTCCATTTATTTTTTCCATTAAAAATAGATGATCTATATACTCCATTTAATTTTTTGCAAGAAAAATGGTCGATGTTTAGTCCATGTAATTTTTTTCATAAAAATGACGATGTATAGTCCATTATTTTTTTGCATGAAAAAATCTTTTGAATTAAAAATGGACGATGTATAGTCCATTTATTTTTTCCATTAAAAATAGATGATCTATATAGTCCGTTTAATTTTTTGCAAGAAAAATGGACGATGTTTAGTCCATTTATTTTTTTTCATAAAAATGACTATAGTCCAATATTTTTTTTCATGAAAAAATCTTTTGAATTAAAAATGGACGATGTATAGTCCAATTATTTTTTCCATTAAAAATAGATGATCTATATAGTCCTTTTAATTTTTTCCAAGAAAAATGGACGATGATTTCCATTTAATTTTTTTCATAAAAATGACGATGTATAGTCCATTGTTTTTTTTGCATGAAAAGTGGACGATGTATAATAGTCCATTTAATATTTACCATTAAAAATAGATGATCTATATAGTCCATTTAATTTTTTGCAAGAAAAATGGTCGATGTTTAGTCCATTTAATTTTTTTCATAAAAATGACGATGTATAGTCCATTATTTTTTTGCATGAAAAAATCTTTTGCATGAAAAGTGGACTATGTATAGTCCATTTAATTTTTTCCATTAAAAATAGATTATCTATATAGTCCATTTAATTTTATGCAAAAATATGGACGATGTTTAGTCCATTTAATTTTGCAAGAAAAATGGACCATGTTTAACCTATTTCATTTTTTTCATAAAAATGACAATGTATAGTCCATTGTTTTTTTTTCATGAAAAAATCTTTTGCATGAAAGATAGACGATGTATAGTCCATTTGATTCTTTGCATAAAAAATAGATGATCTATATAGTCCGTTTAATTTTTTGCAAGAAAAATGGACGATGTTTAGTCCATTTAATTTTTTTCATAAAAATGAGGATGTATAGTCCATTGTTTTTTTTTTGCATGAAAAAATTTTTTGCATGAAAAGTGGACGATGTATAATAGTCCATTTAATTTTTTCCATTAAAAATAGATGATCTATATAGTCCGTTTAATTTTTTGCAAGAAAAATTGACGATGTTTAGTCCATTTCATTTTTTTCATAAAAATGACGATGTATAGTCCATTATTTTTTTGCATGAAAAAATCTTTTGAATGAAAAATGGACGATGTATAGTCCATTTATTTTTTCCATTAAAAATAGATGATCTATATAGTCCATTTAATTTTTTGCAAAAATATGGACGATGTTTAGTCCATTTAATTTTGCAAGAAAAATGGACCATGTTTAACCCATTTCATTTTTTTCATAAAAATGACGATGTATAGTCCATTGTTTTTTTTTTTGCATGAAAAAATCTTTTGCATGAAAGATAGACGATGTATAGTCCATTTGATTCTTTGCATAAAAAATAGATGATCTATATAGTCCATTTAATTTTTTGCAAGAAAAATGGACGATGTTCAGTCCATTTCATTTTTTTCATAAAAATGACGATGTTATAGTCCATTGTTTTTTTTGCATGAAAAAATCTTTTGCATGAAAAGTGGACGATGTATAGTCCATTTAATTTTTTCCATTAAAAATAGATGATCTATATAGTCCATTTAATTTTTTGCATTTCATTTTTTTCATAAAAATTACGATGTATAGTCCATTGTTTTTTTTTTGCATGAAAAAATCTTTTGCATGAAAAATGGACGATGTATAGTCCATTTAATTTTTTCCATTAAAAATAGATGATCTATATAGTCCATTTAATTTTTTGCAAGAAAAATGGACCATGTTTAACCCATTTCATTTTTTTCATAAAAATGACGATGTATAGACCATTTTTTTTTGCATGAAAAAATCTTTTGCATGAAAGATAGACGATGTATAGCCCATTTATTTTTTCCATTAAAAATAGATGATCTATATAGTCCATTTAATTTTTTGCAAAAAAATTGACGATGTTTAGCCCATTTAATTTTTTTCATAAAAATAACGATGTATAGTCCATTGTTTTTTTTGCATGAAAAAATCTTTTGCATGAAAGATAGACGATGTATAGTCCATTTATTTTTTCAATTAAAAATAGATGATCTATATAGTCCATTTAATTTTTTGCAAGAAAAATTGTCGATGTTTAGTCCATTTAATTTTTTTCATAAAAATGACGATGTATAGTCCATTATTTTTTTGCATGAAAAAATCTTTTGAATTAAAAATGGACGATGTATAGTCCATTTATTTTTTCCATTAAAAATAGATGATCTATATACTCCATTTAATTTTTTGCAAGAAAAATGGTCGATGTTTAGTCCATGTAATTTTTTTCATAAAAATGACGATGTATAGTCCATTATTTTTTTGCATGAAAAAATCTTTTGAATTAAAAATGGACGATGTATAGTCCATTTATTTTTTCCATTAAAAATAGATGATCTATATAGTCCGTTTAATTTTTTGCAAGAAAAATGGACGATGTTTAGTCCATTTATTTTTTTTCATAAAAATGACTATAGTCCAATATTTTTTTTCATGAAAAAATCTTTTGAATTAAAAATGGACGATGTATAGTCCAATTATTTTTTCCATTAAAAATAGATGATCTATATAGTCCATTTAATTTTTTACAAGAAAAATGGTCGATGTTTAGTCCATTTAATTTTTTTTCATAAAAATGGCGATGTATAGTCCATTGTTGTTTTTGCATGAAAAAATCTTTTGCATGAAAAGTAGACAATGTATAATAATAGTCCATTTAATTTTTTCCATTAAAAATAGATGATCTATATAGTCCGTTTAATTTTTTGCAAGAAAAATGGACGATGTTTAGTCCATTTATTTTTTTTTCATAAAAATGACTATAGTCCAATATTTTTTTTCATGAAAAAATATTTTGAATGAAAAATGGACGATGTATAGTCCATTTATTTTTTCCATTAAAAATAGATGATCTATATAGTCCATTTAATTTTATGCAAGAAAAATGGGCGATGTTTAGTCCATTTAATTTTTTTCATAAAAATGACGATGTATAGTCCATTGTTTTTTTTGCATGAAAAAATCTTTTGCATGAAAGATAGACGATGTATAGTCCATTTGATTCTTTGCATAAAAAATAGATGATCTATATAGTCCGTTTAATTTTTTGCAAGAAAAATGGACGATGTTTAGTCCATTTAATTTTTTTCATAAAAATGAGGATGTATAGTCCATTGTTTTTTGCATGAAAAAATTTTTTGCATGAAAAGTGGACGATGTATAATAGTCCATTTAATTTTTTCCATTAAAAATAGATGATCTATATAGTCCGTTTAATTTTTTGCAAGAAAAATGGACGATGTTTAGTCCATTTAATTTTTTTCATAAAAATGACGATGTATAGTCCATTATTTTTTTGCATGAAAAAATCTTTTGCATGAAAAATGGACGATGTATAGTCCATTTATTTTTTCCATTAAAAATAGATGATCTATATAGTCCATTTAATTTTTGCAAAAATATGGACGGTGTTTAGTCCATTTAATTTTGCAAGAAAAATGGACCATGTTTAACCCATTTCATTTTTTTCATAAAAATGACGATGTATAGTCCATTGTTTTTTTTGCATGAAAAAATCTTTTGCATGAAAGATAGACGATGTATAGTCCATTTGATTCTGTGCATAAAATGGACGATATTTAGTCCATTTAATTTTTTTCATAAAAATGACGATGTATAGTCCATTTATTTTTTCCATTAAAAATAGATGATATATATAGTCCATTTAATTTTATGCAAGAAAAATTGACCATGTTTAGTCCATTTAATTTTTTTCATAAAAATGACGATGTATAGTCCATTGTTTTTTTTTTCATGAAAAAATCTCTTGCATGAAGGATAGACGATGTATAGTCCATTTGATTCTATGCATAAAATGGACGATATTTAGTCCATTTAATTTTTTTCATAAAAATGACGATGTATAGTCCATTGTTTTTTTTGCATGAAAAAATTTTTTGCATGAAAGATAGACGATGTATAGTCCATTTGATTCTTTGCATAAAAAATAGATGATCTATATAGTCCGTTTAATTTTTTGCAAGAAAAATGGACGATGTTTAGTCCATTTCATTTTTTTCATAAAAATGACGATGTCCATTGTTTTTTTTGCATGAAAAAATCTTTTGCATGAAAGATAGACGATGTATAGTCCATTTGATTCTTTGCATAAAAAATAGATGATCTATATAGTCCATTTAATTTCTTGGAAAAAAATGGACGATGTTTAGTCCATTTCATTTTTGTCATAAAAATGACGATGTCCATTGTTTTTTTTGCATGAAAAAATCTTTTGCATGAAAGATAGACGATGTATAGTCCATTTGATTCTTTGCATAAAAAATAGATGATCTATATAGTCCGTTTAATTTTTTCCAAGAAAAATAGACGATGTTTAGTCCATTTAATTTTTTTCATAAAAATGAGGAAGTGTAGCCCATTATTTTTTTTGCATAAAAAAATCTTTTGAATGAAAAATGGACGATATATCGTCCATTTAATTTTATTCACTAAAAATTGATGATCTATATAGTCCATTGAATTTTTTGCAAGAAAAATGGACCATGTTTAACCCATTTCATTTTTTTCATAAAAATGACGATGTATAGTCCATTGTTTTTTTTGCATGAAAAAATCTTTTGCATGAAAGATAGACGATGTATAGTCCATTTGATTCTGTGCATAAAATGGACGATATTTAGTCCATTTAATTTTTTTCATAAAAATGACGATGTATAGTCCATTTATTTTTTCCATTAAAAATAGATGATATATATAGTCCATTTAATTTTATGCAAGAAAAATTGACCATGTTTAGTCCATTTAATTTTTTTCATAAAAATGACGATGTATAGTCCATTGTTTTTTTTTCATGAAAAAATCTCTTGCATGAAGGATAGACGATGTATAGTCCATTTGATTCTATGCATAAAATGGACGATATTTAGTCCATTTAATTTTTTTCATAAAAATGACGATGTATAGTCCATTGTTTTTTTTTTGCATGAAAAAATTTTTTGCATGAAAGATAGACGATGTATAGTCCATTTGATTCTTTGCATAAAAAATAGATGATCTATATAGTCCGTTTAATTTTTTGCAAGAAAAATGGACGATGTTTAGTCCATTTCATTTTTTTCATAAAAATGACGATGTCCATTGTTTTTTTTGCATGAAAAAATCTCTTGCATGAAAGATAGACGATGTATAGTCCATTTGATTCTTTGCATAAAAAATAGATGATCTATATAGTCCATTTAATTTCTTGCAAAAAAATGGACGATGTTTAGTCCATTTCATTTTTTTCATAAAAATGACGATGTCCATTGTTTTTTTTGCATGAAAAAATCTTTTGCATGAAAGATAGACGATGTATAGTCCATTTGATTCTTTGCATAAAAAATAGATGATCTATATAGTCCGTTTAATTTTTTCCAAGAAAAATAGACGATGTTTAGTCCATTTAATTTTTTTCATAAAAATGAGGATGTGTACCCATTATTTTTTTTGCATAAAAAAATCTTTTGAATGAAAAATGGACGATGTATAGTCTATTTATTTTTTTCATTAAAAATAGATGATCTATATAGTCCATTTAATTTTTTGCAACAAAATGGACGATGTTTAGTCCATTTAATTTTTTTCATAAAAATGACGATTTATAGTCCATTATTATTTTTCCATGAAAAAATCATTTGCATGACAAATGGACGATCTATAGTCCATTTAATTTTTTCCATTTAAAATAAATGATCTATATAGTCCGTTTAATTTTTCGCAAGAAAAATGGAAGATGTTTAGTCCATTTAATTTTTTTCATAAAAATGACGATGTCCATTGTTTTTTTTTGCATGAAAAAATCTTTTGCATGAAAGATAGACGATGTATAGTCCATTTGATTCTTTGCATAAAAAAAATGATCTATATAGTCCATTTAATTTCTTGCAAAAAAATGGACGATGTTGCGTAATTTTTTTCATAAAAATGACGATGTATAGTCCATTGTTTTTTTTTTGCATGAAAAAATCTTTTGCATGAAAGATAGACGATGTATAGTCCATTTGATTCTTTGCATAAAAAATAGATGATCTATATAGTCCGTTTAATTTTTTGCAAGAAAAATGGACCATGTTTAACCCATTTCATTTTTTTCATAAAAATGACGATGTATAGTCAGTCCATTGTTTTTTTTTTGCATGAAAAAATCTTTTGCATGAAAGATAGACGATGTATAGTCCATTTGATTCTTTGCATAAAAAACAATGATCTATATAGTCCATTTAATTTCTTGCAAAAAAATGGACGATGTTGAGTCCATTTCATTTTTTTCATAAAAATGATGATTGTTTTTTTTTTTGCATGAAAAAATCTTTTGCACGAAAGATAGACGATGTATAGTCCATTTGATTATTTGCATAAAAAATAGATTATTTATATAGTCCATTTAATTTTTTGCCAGAAAAATTTACCATTTTAACCCATTTCATTTTTTTCATAAAAATGACGATGTATAGTCCATTATTTTTTTGCATGAAAAAATCTTTTGCATGAAATATACACGATGTATAGTCCATTTGATTCTTTGCATAAAAAATAGATGATCTATATAGTCCATTTAATTTTTTGCAAAAAAATGGACGATGTTTAGTCCATTTAATTTTTTTTATAAAAATGACGATGGTCCATTGTTTTTTTTGCATGAAAACATATTTTGCATAAAAGATGTATAGTCCATTTGATTCTTTGCATAAAAAATAAATGATCTATATAGTCTATTTAATTTCTTGCAAAAAAATGGACGATGTTTAGTCCATTTCATTTTTTTCATAAAAATGATGATTGTTTTTTTTTTTTGCATGAAAAAATCTTTTGCATGAAAGATAGACGATGTATAGTCCATTTGATTCTTTGCATAAAAAATAGATTATATATATAGTCCATTTATTTTTTTGCAAGAAAAATTTACCATGTTTAACCCATTTAATTTTTTTCCATAAAAATGACGATGTATAGTCCATTGTATTTTTTTGCATGAAATATAGACGATTTGATTCTTTGCATAAAAAATAGATGATCTATGTAGTCCGTTAAATTTTTCGCAAGAAAAATAAACGATGTTTAGTCCATTTAGTTTTTTTCATAAAAATGAGGATGTATAGTCCATTGTTTTTTTTTGCATGAAAAAATCTTTTGCATGAAAGATATACGACGTATAGTCCATTTAATTTTTTCCAGTCCATTTAATTTTTTGCAAGAAAAATGGACCATGTTTAACCCATTTAATTTTTTTCATAAAAATGAGGATGTGTAGCCCATTATTTTTTTTGCATAAAAAAATATTTTAAATGAAAAATGGACGATATATAGTCCATTTGATTCTTTGCATAAAAAATAGATGATCTATATAGTCCGTTGAAAAATGGACGATGTTTAGTCCATTTAATTTTTTTCATAAAAATGACGATGTGTAGCCCATTATTTTTTTGCATGAAAAAATCTTTTGCATGAAAAGTGGACGATGTATAGTCCATTTAATTTTTTCCATTAAAACTAGATGATCTATATAGTCCATTTAATTTTTTGCAAGAAAAATGGACCATGTTTAACCCATTTCATTTTTTTTCATAAAAATGACTATGTATAGTCCATTGTTATTTTTTGCATGAAAAAATCTTTTGCATGAAAGATAGACGATGTATAGTCCATTTGATTCTTTGCATAAAAAATAGATGATCAATATAGTCCGTTTAATTTTTTGCAAGAAAAATGGACGATGTTTAGTCCATTTAATTTTTTTCATAAAAATGACGATGTGTAGCCCATTATTTTTTTGCATAAAAAAATCTTTTGCATGAAAGATAGACGATGTATAGTCCATTTGATTATTTGCATAAAAAATAGATGATCTATATAGTCCGTTTAATTTTTTGCAAGAAAAATGGACGATGTTTAGTCCATTTAATTTTTTTCATAAAAATGACGATGTAAGTCCATTATTTTTTTGCATGAAAAAATATTTTGAATGAAAAATGGACGATATATTTTCCACTTAATTTTTTCCATTAAAAGTAGATGATCTATATAGTCCATTTAATTTTTTGCAAAAAATTGACGATGTCTAGTCCATTTAATGTTTTTCATAAAAATTATGATGTATATATAGTCCATTATTTTTTTGCATGAAAATATCTTTTGGATAAAAAATGGACTATGTATAGTCCCTTTTATTTTTTCCATTAAAAATAGATGATCTATATAGTCTATTTAATTTTTTGCAAAAAAATGGACGATGTTTATTTAGTCCATTTAATGTTTTTCATAAAAATGATGATGTACTCGTATAGTCCATTATTTTTTTGCATGAAAAAATCTTTTGCATGAAAAATTTCCATTAAAAATAGATGATCTATATAGTGCACTTAATTTTTTCCAAGAAAAATGGACGATGTTTAGTCCATTTAATTTTTTTCATAAAAATGGTGATGTATAGTCCATTATTTTTTTGCATGAAAAAATCTTTTGTATAGTCTTTTGTATAGTCCATTTAATTTTTGCATGAAAAATGGACGATGTATAGCCCATTTAATTTTTGCATGAAAAAATTTTTCCTTGAAAAATGGACGATGTATATTCCATTTAATTTTTAGCATGAAAAATAGATGATCTATATAGTCTATTTAATTTTTTGCAAAAAAAATGAACGATGTTGAGCTCCAGATATTGATGGAATTAGTACCAAGATGCTGTGAATGTGCCACGTATTGCAATAAGAATCCTTCTATTTATTTTTAATGCCATATTCCACACCTCTGGAAGCTTGCCAATGTCAAAATGATTCCAAAGCCGGTCCAAGACCATACAGGCCAATAACTCTACTATCAGCAATGTCTAAACTTTTCGAATAACTGCTCATGATAAAATTGTCCCCAATTCTAATTGGTAGTGGGTGCATACCAGACCATCCGTTTGGTTTTAGGAGTCAGCATAGCACCATTGAGCAAACGCATAGATTGGTTTAATTTTTAAGAAGAACGTTTGAAGAAAAGAAATATTGTTCTGCCTTCTTCATTGATGTTTCTCAGGCAATTGATAAAGTATGGCATGAAGGCATTATTTTAAAATTGAAATCATATCTACCAATAAATTTTCTGAAGCAATTGGACAGTTATATTACTACCCGACAGTTCACGGTTGTTGAAGGAGACTTCATGAGTGTGCACAAATCTATATCATCCGGTGTGCCACAGGGGAGCATATTAGGGCCAGTTTTGTATTTGATTTATACTTGTGATATGCCTTTGAGCAGCAATATCCATACATCTACATATGCCTGCCTTAGTATGCACGAAACCCCTCACGAGGCTTCCCGATATCTACAATACAACTTATGAAGAATTTAAGTTAACAAACAAAAGTGTGTTCAGCTAACATTTACCCTGCGAAGAGATACTTGCTCCCCAATTCGAATCAACAATCAAGCATTAACATTAAAATACCTTGATATACACCTTGATCGACGGCTTACATGGAAACACCATATTGACTCAAAGCTAACACAAATGAAACTTAAATTAACTCAGATACATTGGCTGATTGGCAGAAAATCAACACTCAGTCTAGATTGTAAACTTTTAATATAAAAATCGCTTTTGAAACCCATATGGTGCTACGGAATACAGCTATGTTGCACTGCTTCAGCTTCTAATATAGAGAGAATCCAACGAACGCAAAAGAAGATTTTAAGACTAATAACATTGGCTCCATGGTACATCAAAAATTCAAATTTACATCGTGATTTAAATATGCCACTAGTGACTGAAGAAATTAAAAAATACGCAGGCAAATACTTAACAAAACTCGAGTATCATCCTAATCCAATTGCTCGCAACATCTTGAATTTTACTGGACACATCCGCTTAAAAAAGAGAAACACTATGGCTTTAATACTGAAACAGCTTGAAAATATTTTAGTGCTTAATACGATATTTATGTATTATTGATTACTATCACTAAATTTACACCTAACACTGGTTGGGCCTAATTATTATATCTAGATTTAAGATTTGAATACTTATTATTAGTTCATTTTTTGAAGATACAATAAATAAATATATGCATGAAAAAAAAAATTCGAGCCCATTTAATTTTTTTCATAAAAATTACTGTGTATAGTCCATTCTTTTTTTGCATGAAAAAATCTTTTGCATGAAAAATGGACGAAGTAATTTTTTAATTTTTGCATGAAAAATGGACGATTTTTAGTCCATTTAATTTTTTTCATAAAAATTAAGATGTATACTATCCATTATTTTTTTGGCATGAAAAATGGACGATGTATACTCCATTTATTTTTTCATAAAAATGACGATGTATAGTCCATTTAATTTTTTACAAGAAAAATGGACGATGTTGAGCACATTTAATTTTTTTCATAAAAATTACGATGTATAGTCCATTATATTTTTGCATGAAAAAATCTTTTGCATGAAAAATGGACGATGTATAGTCCATTTAATTTTTGCATGAAAAATGGACGATTAGTCCATTTAATTTTTTTTCATAAAAATGACGATGTACAGTCCATGATTTTTTTGCATGAAAAATTAACGATGTATAGTCCGTTTAATTTTTTGCATGAAAAATAGACGATCTTTATATAGTCTATTTAGTTTTTGCATGAAAAATGGACGATGTTTAGTCCATTTAATTTTTTCATAAAAATGACGATGTATAGTCCATTACATTTGAATGAAATACATATGTACTTTTTAAAATTATAAGAATCAAAACATCGTATACAAGTTAATAAAATGATTACAAACTTTGCTGTGTATTCCGAAATTATGTTACAGATCGTGATCCACTGAATATATCTCAACACAAATATAGACGGTTGAGCAAAAAGTTTGAAGACATCTCTTGTATATAAGCAAGGCTAACATTTCGTTGTACTTTTTGGATCAAGATGTTGATATTGTTATTGGGTCATCCTGATTTTCTAGAACAGGGTTTTTTCATACCTAAGAAACCAGCTTTGTGGACTTATGTGATTTTTTCAAAAAAAAAAAAAAAAAAAAAACAACACATTCTTCTCTTTTGAAATAGTTTTGAATACCAAAATTAGTCGATATGAGTTAAACTTTTTAACAACTGCGATTTTTCATACAAAAATATTTTTTTTAGAAACTGCCGAATTATTTCCTTTTTTTTAAGGAAATCCTTCGCTGTGCGATGTATAGTCCATTTAAGCTTTTGCATGAAAAATAGAGCTATGTGTAGACGGCTGAACAAATATTTTCAGAATACTGTTTGTTTTTCTCAACAGTATTATAAGTTGGGTTATATTTAATTATTTTGTAGTTCACTATTATTACACTATTCTTTGCTTTTATCACAATGAATAAAACTAAATACCCGTATTTTATGTAAATACTTTTTTATATTTTTTAATTAAAACTGTTTATCGCTTCATTCTGCTTGGCGATTAAATTGTGTTTTAATAATTACAGTGAGGATTTACAAATCGATATTTAATTAAGTGTATGACTATTGATGGTGAAATGAGAATGCTGGGGAAAAAATCAGTAAAATATTGATAATTTTAATTTAATTTTAAATTAAAGGTCTCGATGTTTAATAATTGTATTTTTGTGATGGATGAATTTAAATATTTTGTTTTTATGTGTATGTGCTTTGCTTTAATTAAATGATAAAAATGTGTTAAAAAGTAGTTTATATTTTGCAATTATATTAAATGCAAGCGTAAACGTGTAAAAGATATAATCCATTACAATATTCATTTGTGTGTTAATAAGCTTTATAAATATGTTTGAGAGATACATATGTATTTAATTTCAAATGAGTAAATCTGTTAAATATTATGGATTTAATTATTAAAGCTTTAAGTTGAGTCGAAAATTATGCAGTTTAATATTTCAGATGTAGAGTTACATAGCTGATATCTTATACGGCATTTTCTTAAATATGTATTAAACGTTGTGTACTCCTTATAGTTTTTCTCACTTTATTAAAATAAACTTCATACCATCGAAACATGAGACCTTAGAATTTTTGTTTTTTTATAGTTTATTACCTGATTTAGTGTTTTATATAATTAAATGCTTTACAAAATTCAAATAAAAAAAAACTAATTATTCCTGTGAAATCAGTAATGCAAGTGTCTTTACCTTCTAAAACCATACGTCTACCTGTACTATTTCCCAAAATACTCGTATACATTAATAAATAATATTGGAAAAACACATTTTTATGTACTTTTTTTCAAATCATTTATCACTTGGTGAAGTGTTTTATATAATTGGACGCATTATATAATTAAAATCCACTAAAAACTAGATCCTGTGAAATCGGCCGTTGAAGCAAATTGTCTCTTCATTTTAAAAGTCCATAATTCTAAAACAGATATACCTCTATCTTTACTTTTTCCCAGCACATTTCTATTTATTTTTTATTATTTCTTAATACATGCAAAACAAAAACAAAACTGTGTAAATGTAAAAATATTGTTTTTGTTTCTTATACAAAATTAACCGTTTTTAAAAGAGAGAGAAACGCGTTGAAATTCTCACGTTTATTTCATTTTAGAAATGTATGGCAAACAAAAACAATTTTTGAAAATTAGTTTTTGTTTTAATGTAAAGTTTCACTTCTTCTACACGTTTTCCAGAATAGCCCCAATATTTCCTCTACGCACAATTATCAGTTATTAACACACAATTTAATATTATTTTATACATATTTTCAAATCTCGTGTTTGGTTTTTGTCATTGCACTAATTCTTTTGAGAAATTTCTTAGCAACAAATTTTACTCCCCACACAAAACATCACAAATCACTTAAGAGTAAAATTTTTGGGCTTTGTATTAAACTGTTACAAAAAAAGTATTTAGTTTCTTTTTGATAAAAACATTTTTACATTTTACTGGCACTAGAATGCTGTTTCCAGCTGGCTGGCACACTAGTTGGTTGGCATTATGTATTTTGAAAGCTGATGTTGTTGCTGCAGCTGAGAAAATCCTTTTGTGGTTTGGTAAACCACGTTTTGTAACTTAAATATCCTTCTGTTGTATGTATTTAAACCATATAGTTAACAAAATGCTTATATCCGGTTTTAGCAAAAGCAAAAAATTGTTGCGAAAACAGAGATTGTAATAAAATCGCATACTCATATTTCCAAAAACTTTCAGCTTCACTTATGTGTGTCTTTGCCACAGTCACCATACATACAGATGTACATACATTAGACACATTTTAGTTTTATTCATATAGATTTTAAAATTTTTTCCCCAATCATATTATTTCTCGTTTTTTTCATTTTTGTTTGGCAATACGCATATCTAAATACGACAAAGAGTATGTCTGTCCCAGAGAGTCTGTCTGCTTGGCTGTGTGTGCGTATTTTAGGATTTTACGTATGTAGTATTGTATTGGGTGAATGCTTAAAACGCACATGCAACGACGCGGTTCACCACATTGCTGGTTAAATCCTAGAAAATTATAGACATTTATATATTTTCACTACTACGGATTCACTACATTTAAGCCCGCATACACTTGTATTTGTATAATAAAGGAACTTTTACAACAATATCAGTGAGTTAGTGAACAGAAAAAAACCATATTTTTTTTTTGTTTCTAAACTTCCGTACATGTTGCAATTTTAAGTGGCTGTAAAGTGTTGTTATGCATTGTTAAAATACCCTACAGTGTGTTTTCTATATTATGGATCACTTACCATATAATTTTATATATTAATTTTCCTTCTTTTATCCAAAAGTGGAAAGTTGGAGGATTCTGCATATATCCCACTATATAGAAATAGTGATTCTAATGGCTCTTGAAAGAGATAATTTGGTGGAATTTCTGAAAAAATTAGAAACTTTTAAAAAATAAATTACAAAAAATAACTTTAAGTGAAATTATATATATGAGATATGGAATAGAGATATGGTGCTCCTGATGGCTTTTCTGCAATAATTTTGGGACTTCATCAGGAGCACTACATCTACAGTTTATACTATTGGGGTTAATTGAATTAATCATACATAGGACCATATCTTCCATTAATTGTTAATTACAGTCCTACTCTTTCGCCTGCGAAATAATACTCATTAATTTTACGAGGACTGTTAAATAGTTAACAGCGTGTTGTTAACAGCAAAATTTGATCTGCTAAAATTTTTCGTTTTTGTCTCTGTTAGTTAAATTTAATTTATTTAATTTATTTTTACACACATGTAAATATTATTGTGTAATCTTTCGGTTTTCAAAATTAATAATGATCCTGCAGAGGTGTTTTAAATCATATCAAATCATTTTCTTTCAGATATGATGTTTGAGAATCTACGAGTATATAATAGAAAAATTAAAAAAGTCAGAAAAAATATTTCTATTATTAGAGGGCCGCACAACTTACGTTTTCTTGAAATTAATCACAAAACTTTTATATTTTACATATTTAGTTTAAAGAAAGGTGAACAAAAGTTGTCTACTTCCTATTTCAGCAACACACATATACAAACTTCGTTTTCATTTTTGTTTTACAGATATTCCTCTTTCAACCGGCTTAACTGTTGCAAAGATTCGTTATAAGCAGCTTGGTTACAAAATCAAAATAGCAAATTTGCTTAAATATTCGATAACATTAGAGCTGAACGTTATGCATGCTTGATAATGGCTGTTGATTACACCGCAGACAAAGGTGGAGAAAACTCTTTTAAGGACATACTTTAAAAGAGAGTCGAGCACAGAAAATCAAAAAGACAACAAATCTTTAAAGTATTGAACAATTTTTAGACAATTTTTAAGTGCCAACTTTGCTAAAAAGAAAAATTTTTAAAGTCTTAAAAAATTACAACCTGAATGAATGATCAGCTTTAAATTTAAACCAGGAACAACTGACATTTTGATGAAGTCTCTCCCAACCAAAATTGTTGACTTCTGTAACTCGTTAAGGCCTTGATGGCCAGCAGTAATTAAATTAGTGTAAAAACCCTTGTCTTTAATTAATGCCTGATTTTGATTTTTCGATATGACTTCACCTCAAAAGCAATTCAGGCAAAGGACTCTATAACACATGCAGACCAGCTTAAATATTCACGCATACTAACAACCCATAGAGAATTATTTCATTTATATTCCCTGAAACGGTTGCCATAAGAGCAATCCTACAACGTTTAGGCCAGTTTATGCTTTCAGTGGGCATGTGTCTGCGTTTTCTCGTTTATTTTGTTTTTTTTTTGTATTGTACGAGTATCGTAATAAGCGTTCATGTGTATTCAAATTCATGATGATGATGTTGACAACGACGTTGCTTTTGATGGTATTGGTTAAGTTAAAAAGCCTAGTGCTACAACAACTCATCTGAGGCATAAGGTTAATTGGTTTTGCACAATAACAAAAACAACAATAAGAATAATAGTTAATGCTGCTGATGCTGCCATCGTAATGACAATATGAGTTTTGCTAAATATCCACGAAAATTATGACAACAAAATCTGCTAAATATGTGGGTTTTCCATTGTTTTATGAATTGCATAAGAGATAGATGTATTCACTATTTTGGTTTGTAATGCTTTGGAACATTGAAATGACATTATAAAGTGTTTGTGTGTGTGTGTGTGTGTTGCTTGTTAGCCTTGTGTGTAAGTGCTGGTTTTCAAAATGGCTAAATTAACATTTTAAGGTAAAAATTAAGAACGGAATGAGAAGAAGTTTTATTTTAAGCTTAATGTTAGTAATTCATTTACAAAAATTATGATTTTATTTTTAGATGCTCTTACTTAAATGGACTTAACAGGAAATTTATTTGCGTCAGTCCAATGGCCGCAAATTTTGTTCGTAATAATTTCTGAAGAGTCCTTTGCTCTTCAATAATTTTACAATGGTTGATTTTTTAGCGTTTATTGAAATTATGACTGCTGAAATATCTCAACTTCGTAGTGGACACTTCTAGTTATTGAAACCCAAATTAAAAGTTATAATCAATCAAGTAGGCTTTTTTCTTCACTTATCAGTTGAACTTTGCAAAAGACTAAAAAAATTTTCACATTTTTATATACTTACTGCAAAACTTATATATATTTTGATTGATTTCTTAATAAAATACACTTTAGAGCCAATCTACATAATGAACATTCCCAAATTTGCCATAAAATTATGCCATAACAATGACACTTGAAGAAATCAAATAAGAAAAAATAATTTAAGATAAAATTAGCCAAGAACAAAAATTATTTTTATAAGAAAGATTATGGTCGTGATACGAGTATATGACTTTTGGACAATTAAGTGGATTTGTATGTTGGTAACAGGCATATCAAGTGCGATTGATTTGTAGTTAATAGCAGCAGTATATTTTCGTGGGTGTGCTGTTGCTTAATGTGTTTGTATGTGCCCTTAAAAATGTAATGAAGCTTAAATAATATCAAGTGTAATAGAAAGCTGCTGACCTGACAATCATTGTTATCAGTATCTAGTACAAAACATACATACATAATCATCACCACTATCATTATCATCATGGTCTCAACATACTTAAGTTTGTGTCAAATAGTAACGTGTATATGCATTAATTTTCGACAACTGCCAATAAGTATCTTAGAAATTCATATTTGTATATACACACACAAACAAACACATACACGCCTACCTTTGAATATCTTTGATACTTATTGATGTGTGTATATCCTTGTAAGCATTTTAGGCCTTAGCGATGACTACATAGCAAATAAGGGCCTTCGAAAGCTCGAGTTCAATCCCTGGCCAGACTCAAACATTAAATTTTCTGATATGCATTAGCGTCTGTCGTGTTACTTGTCTTTATAAACATCTCGTCTTGGTGTATTTTCTATGATATCCAAATGAGTATTTGCACATTATTACGTGTTTTGGTTAAAATCTTTTGAATTATAAAAACTTTAAAGAAATGCTGATTACTTAAATTTATTTTTAGGGTACCGTTCAAAGATGAAAAGGAACCCTACTATTTTCGCTACGATGACCATCTATCTGTCACAGGCTGTTTTCCCGAGAGCCGTAAGAGCTATGGACCTAAAATTTTTACATAATATGTGAAACTCTGGCCGCTGCAAAAACCACAAAATATATGGCAGTTAAAATTCAAGTGAGCAACGAAACATGTTGAAATCCTAATGTAGTATACAGACAATTAGAGATATGTAGACATTTAAAATTTTTAAAGTTAGTGTATTTTTATGAAGACTTACCAATTAACACTGAAATTTAAAAAAATCTAAACTAAAGTGTATTCCATCAGTTAATGTAATTTGGACTCTGCAATTTTCATAAATTGCTGGATCTTGAAAACCTTAAAAATCCAAAAATTCAAAAACCGCTGAAACAAAAAATCGCCAAAATAAAAATATCACCAAAAAACTAAAATAATCGCCAACAAGAAAAAAAGGTACAAAGATCAAAAAGACAATTAGCAAATTAAAAAAAAAAAAAAAAAATGCCAAGCCAAAAAAGCACCAAATTAAAAAATCGCTGAAACTAAAAAAATCGACAAAACGAAAAGAGCGCTGAAACTAAAAAATAAAATAATTTTTAAATCAGGTAAGATATGGGCTAAAGTTCGCATACACTCAGGGAAAAGCTGCAACTTAAAAATAAGAACGCTTTAAATTAATTCAATCATTTTCAATATAATAGAAAATAGTATTAAAATACTT
The DNA here is from genome assembly GCA_936439885.1 of Nowickia ferox. Classification (NCBI taxonomy): domain Eukaryota; kingdom Metazoa; phylum Arthropoda; class Insecta; order Diptera; family Tachinidae; genus Nowickia; species Nowickia ferox. The sequence continues at coordinate 6,222,287 of OW387027.1, read as the reverse complement.
AAAAATAAATAAAATTAATAAATAAATACTGTAAATAAATATTTTTACATATCGAAATAAGAAATTTCAACATGACTAGACTTTCGTTAATGTTTCTTATTAATTCAATATGGTTTTTATTGATTTTAAGCTGTTTTTTCTCTGGGTGTACTATTACATACGAGTGTGTATGTATGTATGTATGTGCTGTCCGTACGGAACCCTTCGTGTAAGAGTCAAAGTCTCACTACTGAATTTTTTTTTGAAGATTCTTCTAATAAAAATTAATTAAGGTTCACAGCCTGTTGTCACCATTTTATGCTTTGAATGGAATTGCAGGCCTGAAGTTCCTTAGTTAAAATTCTTACACCCTTATTCTGAACTTTATGACAAATAAAAATATTATAATAACAAATGACAATTTTTATATTTTAAGCAATGTAAAAATTGTCATTTGTTATAATTTTTGTTAAAAAGGGATTTGTCATATACATATACTGACAGTATAGGCGGCTGATATGAACTCTCATTATAAAGGTTTTCATCCAACTCTGCGTGTATATGAAACAAGACTTTTACGAGTCACTTTTCTCATTACAGACTTCTTCCAGTACAAATCAATGCTATCAATAGTCACTTTAACACAATTTAATTTGCGAGTTTATATATATGTATATATGTATGAATTAATAAAAACTTAAAAACTTGTTCTATATTTTATAACCTTTTGAATATTGCAGCAATTTTTCTTTTAGATAATAAGAACAATACCTTAGCAACCACAACAATTACATAAGCTAATTTATCTCACAAACAAAAAAAAAAAAAAAAAAAACATTAAAATCTGCAAATAATAAATACTTCAAATTGATGTTTGATAGTTAAATATGATTAAGATTGTGGCTTTATTTTATTAAATATGCTGCAAAAGTGGAGGTGACTAGTTTTTCTTTTAGCTTTAAATCATCTAGTAAAATCCATAGCACAAAATACTATAAAGAAACTAACTTTTAGATATGCATGAATTAAAGACATTCTAAATTGCTTGCAAAAAGAAAGCCTTCAAGAATCTAATTAGTCAGCTTTTTTAATATTTTACACTTGACTTAACTCCCCCCATTAAGCGTGATAAAATATTTTTTTTTTGTGAAAACACATCACGTTTGCTGTAAATTATTCATTGAATTTTCTCTTAATTCCAACAACTAAACCATCAACAACAACACCACAAAAACAACTTAACAAATGTTAAAGATTTAACCATTCGGGCAAAAATCCACAATTGTAATCATAACAAATATTAAGCATTAAGACTGCATAATTTTAATTGGGGTGGGCAGTGCAAAGGGAAACAATTCCTTGAGGTGTAACTAAAATGAAATGATGAGATATAATACCAATACCATAAATACAAACGTAAGGACAATAAAACCATCAAATGATATATGAAATTGTTGTTAGATGCTGTAACAAATCTTTTTCTTGTACCTACACTATCGAAGAAATCTGAAGAAAACGAAACGAGTCTCAAACTCATACATACACTAATGCATACAAGAAAATGTATTATTAAGTTAAAATTAAATAAGGAGGGTTACACACATGCACACAAGTATGTGCCAGCGTATGTATGTATATATTGTTATTATTTTGCAACATTACTAAGCTGCTTTGATTGCAACGTGTCCTTCATTTATAAGGATTAAAGTCACATAGAAAGCATAAACAATATTATTGTATATACTCGTATGTGTATGTATGTGTTCTGAGGGTGCTCTTATTAAATACAGCTAAATAAATAAATATTACTTGCATTTAATGCAAGTTCTAAGTCACATTTTTGCTTTTTTGTATTTTCTTTCTAATAATGGGAGGGTGATTTTTTTTACGAGTGCTTAATGTACTTTTTCTGAAAGCAAAAAAATAAAAAAAATATAAGAAAATCTTGCCACCACTCTAATGGGCCGCATAGAAATGAAACAAGATTTAATACTTTATTTTGATTATTTTTTATTATTTTTATTACTTAAGCGAAGAACATAAAACATCCATTATAACCTTGCGAAAACATTATTAAACCTAAAAATAAGAAAGTGAAATAGAACAAACACATGAAATGTAATAAAATTCCAGAGAAATAATTTTAGCTTTTAACTTTTATTGTATTTTTTTTGGAAGGTTTAAACCAGCCATTCTCATTTTTTTTTTATATTTTATGCCTTTAAGAAAATCATATAAAAGCTGTAGTTTTTGTAAATAGTTTTAGTTTTGTGTTTCAAGCCTAAAACTTAATGTTGAGCAATTAACAAATTTACATATATTTTTCAAGTAAAAATAATGTATTACTGAAAAAGCCAAAACCGCATTTTGTGTGTCAAGTAAAGCCACAGACACATAACTTGCCACATAAAAGCCATTATGTAAAATTTTTCTCTCGAACACACAAATTAATTGGTCGAAAGAGCCAAAAACTTTTACTGAGTTTTTTTGAAGTACTTTAACACTATGAGTGGCGGTGAGTTTTAACATAAAGCTTCCTTGAGACTAGGGTACACTTTACTTGTAAACTTACTGATTTAAAAAATCATTACTATATTTTTTTTAAAAAACTGCTTTGAAAAGCTCAGTAAATATTTGTTAAGGCTACAGAAATTCCTGCTGATTTGTGATTGACTTCTCAAATGCACTGAAGGAATGTTTTGAAAAGTTTTAATTTCTTTTAACGAAATTCATTTTGTTTAAAGCACAGACGTTATTTACTCCAGTTGTAACACACAGAAAAAATTTCCTGCAATAAGATCGTTTCATTGAAAACAAAACCAAAAATCAATTAAAGATTTCATTGAGTCGATTAAACTTTTAGTTTAATTAAATTTTTAAACAAAAGTTTAATTGACTCAATTATATTTTGAATTGATTTTTGCTTTTTTTTCAATTAAACGTGCTTATTGAAGCAACTTTTTTTTTGAACGAACTTTTCCTATAACTAATAAAATTTCTTGGTCCTTGTGCCAGAGGAATTTTCTTAGTAAACAGTCTTTACAATGAAAATTTTTGCATTAATATTTTGCTCAAATAAACATTAACATGATTTAAAAAAAATATTTGTAATCTTGCAGGCTTTACGAAAAGTATGCTGCTCCTCCTTTAATTACCGTTCCTTGAATTATTTAATTCTCCTTTAATTGTATCAATGTTTACTGTCTCCATGGGTTAAGTCATTTGTGAAAATGAGTTAACTTGGCTTCAATTTCGATATGAATAGACGTCTTGTTTATCCTTCTCTTATTTTTTTAACATTGCTGTTGTTCCAAGTGTCGCTAATTTACATTAACATCTTTCTTCTGTTTTTGTTTGATATTTTTTTCATATGTTTTTTGCACTTTGAAAATTTTTAATTGCTTTGCATATGAACAGGGTAGAGTAATAAATAGTGTTTTAAAACAAACTTTTATCTAAAAATATAGGTGATGCACTCGTAGCATTTTCTGATAAAAGCTTTTGACTTGACACGTTGCATTTTTAGATAAGCTGCTTTTTGCGAAGTTAATAAAAGGCCTGTCACGCAATGTCGACAAAAATGTTCGATGGAATTCTTTTATTGAAGACAACAACAAGAAGATCGCTTAATGTCAACTGCGTGGGACAGGCTGTAAATAATATTCAGCTTATTACACCTGAACAGAAGCAAATATTCCTCCAATTAACACGTTTAATAAAAAAAATATATTAATAATCAACTAAAAATTTAATTGAGTCAACTAAGCTTTTGTTTAAAAATTTAACACATTAAGGGCCAATTTCACCAACTCTTTTTAAATATCATCAATTCATATTTCAAAGTTTTTTTCATATATTTTATTTTATTTTTTCAATATTTTATTTAATTTTTTTTTTTTAATACTTTGTTTTATTTTTTCAATGCAAAACAACTTTTAAATATTCATATTGTATTATATGAACTCTACTGATTAAATATGAACTCTACTGATGAGTTCCAAAAAGCGGGAACGAAATGCATATGGACAATCGCTTGACCATAAAAACGGGCGGGATTTTCGGATTGGATGGGTAAAGACTTCATGTCGAATGAATATACTTCGGTATTTCGTGTATGAACTGATATTTAAATATAAATTGATATTTAAATATGAATTGATATTTAAATAGATTTGGTGAAAGTGTCCCTAAAAGTTTAATTAAAAATTTAATTGAGTCAATTAAACGTTTGTGTTAAAGTTTAATTAACGCAAAAGTTTAAGATATTGGGCTTTTTTCAAAGTAAAGGTGTTGATTGGAGAAATATTTTTTCCTTGTTAAATCAAGCTTAATAAAATATTAAGTCAGTGTTTTGTCAATTATTTGCAAGTATTCTCAAGCTTTTTTTAAATTTGACGTCAAGTTAAAAAGGCAAAATTAATAAATTATCATAGTTACAAATTTTCATATAGCAACACTGCAGCTTTCAGCTTCATAATTTAAATTATATAATTTGACAGCACTAAATAAAATTCTCTATGATTTTAAGGCATGCATGAGCTTTAAAGAAATACATTTATGTCTGCAATATTTGGCGGAGCTGGTGTTGCAAGTTGGAGGCTTAATTTATTTTCTTTTTGTATGTTGACTTTACAATTTTATTGCCAACATAAGCTTATATTCGGATTGCTCTCATACCCTGCCTTATTAACAATATTTAGCAAATACACACACAATTAAATGTTGTATTTTGTGTAGTAAGTAACAATTAAGTTGGCTTTTCTTTTGGCTGTTAATGTCATTTTTTTTTGTACATCCTGTCTGTAGTTTCTCTGTTTCCGTCTCCTGGTTTTTGTTATTTTAAAACTTACAGTACAATGAATGCTGCTGTTTGTTGTAGCTGCTGCTAAATATTGCAGTTGTGATTGCTGTTGTATTTGTTGTTTCTGGTTGTGTCTCGTGTCTCTGTTTTCATTATTAGTGTTCTTTTGTGGTTAATTAGTATTTCCAGTTTTCGCACCATAAGTTTGAGTAAAGTATTTATAAAGGGTCTTGCAGTAAGAGCTTCCTATACTCAAATTCAAATATAACAAAGTGTGTCCCAGATATTAGCAATGTGTTTTCTTCATTTGAAAGACACATCACTGAAATCATGTATGGAATATAACATCTTGCTAATATAAGCTGGGGGTTCGCTGGCGTTTATCCAAATTTCCAATTTTCTATAACTCCGGCTCATAAATCGGGCTGAATTTGACTGATAGCATGCGTTATGTTGGCTTTGAGATCTGAATGATTTTTAGCTTATTCACATAGATGTGCAACTTAAAAACACTTCACAAGAATGTTGTTACATCGAATAATCACATCACGTGCAAGAGAGATGACTAGGCATTCAAACCGTTTGTTCAGAATGTTCAATGAAACTGAAAATGAGTGGGGAGTAGCTGCATATTATTCAAACAACATGTCGCTGGTATTTGTGTCATATAATTTTAGCAAAAATAAGTTAATATTCATCGACTTAAGGCGGTGATGGCCTGGCGAACGTTTTTTTCAAAGAAATAATGATGAATGACGCCACCAGCTCAAAATTCACACCATAAATTGAACGACCTGGGATCTCATACGGATTCATTTGTTGACATGGCCATTCATCGAGAAGTGATCCTCATTTGATGAAATTTTTGGGGAACGTTGCTGGAACAGAAGATCCATTTTAATAAAACATTTTAATCATTTGCACGTCTTGTTGAGTACGCTATTTATGTCTAAGGTGATTAAGCTGAATAAATCACATCCAATTTGTCAGACGTTGCTTCATAAATATGAACGCTTTTAACTGCTACAGTTCGGAAGCTCCTATTGTAAGACCCACTAAGTGGGTTTTTAAGTATTTGCTTCCATTGGATTTGATGTTTGTTTGTTTTTTGTTTCTTGTTATTGTTATAACTACTGTTGTTTTTGTAATGTAGTGAAGCATTCTTTTTATAATGAGTGTCTCTCTTGTTGTAGCTTCCCAAAAAAAAAACCAGTGGCTGTTTTTGTTTCCTTTAATTTTGTTATATTTTTATTGGAAGCTATGGCAGCAAGATCCCTTTTAAAATTTTGTTTTTATTTGCTGCACTAGCAGCCTCTTCTTAAGTGACTTTCTTCTTCAACCCATCTTTAGTGTTGCGGTAAAAAGTGTATATAAAGCTAATAAACATGACTTAATTGGTCTTGTACACAGTTTATTTCTTTATTAAATTAGAGTGTAAGAGATATTACAATATGTAAAATACCAGCTGTATTGCAATTTAAGGCAAAAAAGCTAATATTTTTACAAAAACTCAAAGTATAGAAGAAACTGTTATAAAATTAATGGCCTGGCACACAATGATGACATTGAAGAAATTTTCTATCGCTTAGTTATATTGAAAACAAAAACAAATATTTTCATAAAGCCGTTGATAAGCGTACCAAAAGTAAAGAAGTTGCAATTGTTAATCGTTGTCCCTAGTGCACATTAAAGAATAATATTTTGTGTATAATTTAAAGCAGCTACGTCGACGCCATATGCACAATGTGTGCGCTTTTACATACGAGCTTTGTGCTTTAAGCTTGAAGAGAGCACAACAGCAAATAAGATGTCAGCGACAACAATGCTTGTTGCTTAGTTTGAAAAGAAACAAGGACAAATTGTAAGAGCTTTCAAAGCTTGTTTACATCAAGTGCAAATGTCAGACTATGTGTATTTGGACGTAGCTGATTTAAAACGAATTAAAAATTTACAGTTATTTGCTTGCTTAATAGATCCCATTAAACGAAATATTCAAGCTCTATGGAAAACCCATCATACAACTAACGAACAGTACTTGTATCAATATCCAGCAGTTACTCAAATTATATGACAACTCCTCCAACTGGAAAATATACCAGATATGGAATATCTTAAATATTCAGAGGAGAGAATGACGATGAGTACTCAAAGTATAATACGAAACCAATTGGGTCAATATTAATTGCTCCTCAAATTAACCTAACCTGACCTAACTACAATAATTACAAAATATTATCAAACTTAACCACACATCATGTTTATATCAGCCATATTTCTTTCTCTTCATAATAAAAACCAATTAACTCCTAAATTATCTTTAATTTAGTTGCTTTAGGGAGCTGCAAATCTAATTTCTAATTTGTTTTCTGCTTTCCAATTAATTTTCTTTTATTGCTACTCGATTGCCACCTACAGCCATTTGTAACAACCAAGAAATATGTATGTATTTAGTTTTTCCTCTCCAGGTATTTAGGCAACCTTCAAAATATCATTTGTTTTTGTTGATTTGATTGTTATAAATAATTGAATAGTTTTTTTTTGTTTTCTTCACTATACTCTAATAATTTCTTAATATCTTTCTGGGCCCAAGTTCTGCTAACAATTAAATTAAAACTTTTCTTGTGTGCTGCCACAAAAGCGAATTTCTACTTTTACCTGACCAAAAAACGTAAAGAAATAATAACTTTCTAAGAGAGTGTGTATTTTGTCTATAAATCAACCATAAAAATACCTTGACTATTTAGTGTAAAGCTAAAATGAAGTAGGGAAAAGCAACAGTTATTAGACGTAGAGGTATTTTACTCCAATGCCTAAATATAGGCAACATTTTTATGAATTGACTGCGTAGGCAAGAGTAGGCTACATTTTATGAACCATTTATGTTTATTATTGGAATGAGAAGAATAGAGGAATTTAAGGAAGAGTTTGTAAGAAACTGTAAAAGACATTAAATGGAAAAGCAGAAAAGGGTCCTTCAGTAGTCCAATATATGTATGTATGGGTTAGTAAGTGAGCAAAAATATTTTGTTTAATGAAATCAAATAAACGTAATAGTGTTGGCAACAAAACCACATAAAATAATGAAGATAGTAAAAATTTTTTTGTAGCAAATAGTGGCAAGAGAAAAGGAGTTTATTGAAGAAGCAAGAGGAAAAGTAAACAAATTAACCTGTAAATGATGATAATAATTGCTTAATGTTAGTGAAGAAAAAAATAAAATCAGTTGGTATTTGAATACCTGCAAACACTCTACATATGCTAAGTGACCTAAATTCAAAGCTTAAGGATACCCTAGTAGCCTAGTGGGTGGTATGCTAAGTTATCACTGCGGCGGTCCTAAGTAAGATTCCCACAAAGCACTATGACCGGTTTCATCGGGTGAAGCTCGCCAAAATAACTTATTAAATAATTTGTAATTGCATTTGTAACATTTAATAAATAAATAATAAGTAACTTAAAGACAATTAAAGTTAATTTTCGGGGTACAGTACAGGCTTCATTAGTCTTTACTTTCTGCTGCTGCTCTGTGCTGTGCCGTTTAGTTTCTAAATTTGAGTACTTACTTTTTTGTAGCAACTTATCAGCTGTTTGAGACCAGAAGGGTCGCAGGTTTCCACTAAAGTGATCCATCCATTATTATGTTTAAATATAATTTTATGTTTTCCTTTTAAAAATTTAATTTAATAAATTATAAAAGCACAATCACAATTTTTTTCAAAATGTTTTTATTAATTTATGCTGTCGCTTACAATTATTTAAACATTTTTTGATTTTCACAGGTTGAATCGAAACAGAACAGAACGAAACAGAAAAACTAACGACTTATATTAGATTTCTATAAACAAAAAAAAAAAAAATCAGCTGATTCGTAACAGAACAGAAAAAAAACTTATTCAGCCTTGAGGCAAAAAAAATAGAACAGTTTTACAAAATTCAATAAAATAAAAGTATTTTATTTTACTGCAGTTGCAAAGCAAGCTTTTTTACAATGTATGCCCAACTTTATGGTAGAGTGCCTTCACAACCCGGCTGTTAAACAAAAAGTTTTTTAGTAGGCTTTTAGTCTACCACAACCATAAAGGTAAAAACTTTATTGAATGGTAAGCATTTTCTAATGTAATAGTATTTGTAATAATTTTTTATGACCAGCTCTTTAGTATGTTCTTTCCTATTGCCACATACAAATGATAAGTTATGGCTGGCCTGTGCCAGGGTCAAGTGTAATAAAACCTCAAAATTTATAGTTGTTTTAGTTTAAAATACTAAACGAATACCACTGATGATTCTTAATTAATATTAATGGTGAACACGAGCTATTGAAGAGATGTTTTAAAAGTAAAAATTTATGGCTGTTGAAACTACAGGCGTAATTGAATATTTTATTAAGTATTTTAAACAGAATACATAGCGAAATTATTCAATACGTATTTTAATAAAATAGTATATTTGTGTATTGCTAACAATTTAGTTATATTTAGTTTGGAAATGGTTAAACATTTATAGACCAATTTATTTTTTCAGTCCTTTTATATTCACACAATCTAAAATATAGTTATAGAAATTAAGTGTGTCTGTGATGAATGATGAGTTTGTGATTTCAGTTATCGACAAAAGAGGAAAACAGCAGTTTTGGTTTTTTTATTTTTTTCTCTAATTGTCGTCTATTGTCTGGTTAAATATTCCCCGTTGCAGTTTAATGAAAAACAAACTTAATAAAATATTAAAGTTGCAATTGGTTTCATCTTTCTTATGATTTGAGTGCATAAATTTTTCTCTTAAACGAAATTATTCGTTTTATTCCAAGAAAAGCTTATGTGCAAATAAAAGATGAGCAAAAGTCTTGGTGGCAGCGGCAAACTACAGAAACACTGCACTTACAGTCAGGCCTGCTATGCCATTTGAAAACATTCGATCGATAACTTGTACTGCGAGCATGCAATGCATCTCGAAACAGTCACCGAAAATCTCGGATCTAATAAAATAAATTATTGAATTTTCTGTGATGACGATTTTTGCATATTTAACAAACAAAACTGTATGCACGTCTATTGAAAATATATTTTATTTTTTCAGTAAATAAAGACATTCAAAGAACCAAATAAAAAACTTGTTGAGTAAAATTTTATTTTGAGATAATTGTTATTGTATGTGTGCATGCATGCCACGTTTTTTTTAACAACTTCTTGTTTGTATACACAGCTTAAAGCTTGATTAAAGTTTTTATAAGCAATTTGTTTGAATCAAATACAGAATTTTGTTGACTTCTTTGACCTCATATAACAACACAAATTTTTTTAAAAATTCTTGCCATATTTTTTTTCTATGTACTTTTTTGAAAAAGACCATTCCATACCCGTGAAATTCAAGCGCTATAAATGGATGAGTACCTACTTCTCTTGGTCAGAATTGGAAAGTGCGATGATACTTTCCACCGAGCTCATGTCATATTGGAAATTTTGCAGGATGGGTGGCAAGGAAGATCACATGCACCACGCGACCCTGTATCAAAATTATTCAAAATAATCTCTACTTGCTCTAACTTCGTATCACAAAATGTTAAACTTTTGAACTTATAGGAAAGTCATCTTTTTGCCTAATTTGACATGTAAATAATATTAACTATCCCTGAAAATATGCTACGATTTCTTATGTTTTTAAAAACGCCCCATGTGTTTGTTGTAAATTCCACACGAAATTAGTGCCACTTATCTTTTTCGCATGAAAACTTAAAATGTTGAAGATACATTTCATACGATTTCCCCAAGATAAACAGAGTAATATTTCTGCAACATTTTTCCATGAACAATTCGTGGCAATTTTTTTAATATGTATTTTGACAGCATTTCATGTGAAATTTTGAACAGAGTATCAGGCTTAAGATGTTATTCGGTTGGTTGTCAAATATATTTTTTTTATTGGTAGCCTTTTCATAGGAGGGGGCTTACTGCATGCTTTGCTTATTTAAAGCCAAAGCCAGAAAGTATCTCAAGAATTTTGTTTTAAAAAACGCCTTTTAACATTACTTTCATGCTTTATCTTTTATCAAATTGCGTTACCAATTGCATTTTATTAAAAAAATAATAATAATAGCTGACCACATGTGTTGCATAGACACATTTTAAAAACATGTTACACAATATCGCTCAGACAAGAGTTGCATTTTTTAATTTGTAATGTCTTAAATAAAACTAAAAGCAATTTCAATCAAATCTAAAAAATCTACGAGTATATAATTTTTCATAAACAAAAAAGAAAAAAAATACAACACCAATTTTTTAAAGCATTACTACCAGATTGTTTTGACACATTATGAAATGTGAGTAGAATTCCCAAGTAAAGCAATAAATTGCCTCAAAGAAGCATAAACAGAAGAAAAACAAAAACAATAACTATTGATTACACTGACACTTATTGGTCACTGGTGGGTACAATTTTTTGTCTTTTCTTTACGGGGTAGTTTTTTTATATCTTTGATATTATAGAAAAAAAGAAACTATTGCATATTTTCTTTTATCTTCCTTGTGGGTTAAAGACATATCGTGCCCATTTTTTATTTTATATAAACTGTTTTATTAAAGTTATAAAGAAAATATGTTATTGATTAAATAAGGATAAAATTGTTTGTGATGCTAGACATATTAATGAGTGTAATACATTATATAATAGGGGTTATATTGAAAGTCTGGTTTCATTTGGTAAATTTTTCATTTTAGCTTTTTGTTGTCTACAAAAAAAAATAAAAATTGGTTTATATTTTCAAGGTTAAAATAAATTGAAAATAAAATATGTTCAAGGTTTTTAAAACAAATAAAAAAAAATATGCTTAGGCTGTAGGCCTACGATTGCTTAAGAAACTTATGTTTCTGCACTTTTAAAATAAATGTTCCATCCTGAAATCATTCGAGGAGTTAGGATGATTATTATTTATTATTTCATTGCATAAAATAAAATTTCTCTTAAGTGTATTTCAGGCTGTACATTAGTTTACCTTTAGAGATTCCAGCCTAAATTAGAAAAATATTATTTTAAATTTTCACCATTTAGCTGGCCTAGTGTTCAAAAATTTATTTACTTCATGTATCCATATATTGAAGGAGTGAAATCAAATAGAAATTTTTAATGAAAAATGTCTTTGTTGCTTGATTTTCTTTTATCTCAAACTTCTTTTTTATCCCTAGCTTAGACAGCACACTAAATGCATTCAATAGCTCTTAAGAACTCCCCCAAAGTATGCACTAAACAATTAACTCAAAAGCACCCTTTAAAATATGCAATGATATTTCTTTAACTTGCTCGTATTTGCTTAACTAAATTTCTTTAACTTTGAATGCATTCTCTCAGCTTTAAAGCGCTGTTGTTTTTTCGTTTAATTAAAATAAAAAAGGGGGTTAAAATTCTTTAGGCAAAGAATACCGACCGGCCGACCTCAAGTTTGAAATTGCTGCATAAGTATTATGAAATATTAATCAATAACAAGGAACAGAATTTAAAATAAAATAGCATGCACAACTACAAAAGTGCGTCACATTGTCAGACTTAACAATAAAACGCATTAGTCAACCCCTTTTTTTTGCTTCATACGCTTTTGATGGTTTCTCTGCATTCTAAGCGGTGCCAGTGCGTGTGTTGTTGCATTTATGTTCGTTTTTATTCATTAAATAAATATACGCGCTGCATTTATGTACGTTTTCAAGCTGCCTTCGCACAATATTTTCACAATACTTGACAATATGTGACATGTGTCATATGAAAAATGAATTTAAGCAACATACGCAACAACATGGAAAATATGGATAAGAAATAAATAATATTGAAATAATAGCAAGTGGATTTTATGAACATTTGTGCGCGGCTTTTTTTTCTTCACTTTATATTTGCAGTTACTTTTTGTTTTTTTTTTGTTTTTGAATATGTTATGGTTTTAATTCATTGTGTTGTACTACAGTTGTTGTTTATATTTCAGTTTGTATTTTACGCATTAAAAGCACAATTCCCCAATTTCATATTTTTTATGGCCTACACATACATGCTCGTGAGATTTTATTATTTTTTATTATTATTTTTTCTCTTGATAAGGAAGATGATCAGGCAAATATGGCTGTAAATATGAAAAATAAAGAGTTTTTTAGATGCATTTTATTTTATTTTACGAATGGCAGAGAGGACAACACCCAGGAGTGGCTCTAATTCACAAATTATTCAAGAGAGAGATTTCCATCCAGCTCGAGTGAAAGTCTGGTGCACACTTTCAGCAAGTTGTGTTGTCGGGAAAAACTTTTTGATCAAGACGGAGATTGTTATTTAAAAATGTTGAAGGAATATTTCTCTTCCAAACTGTAACCGAAAAAAATTTCTTTCAGTTTTATGTGGTTTCAACAAGATGGGAAAAGTTAAGATATAGTCAGGTCCGTTAAAGCAGAGTTACATCGAAAATTTTCTATAAAAAAGTATTGCAAGGTATTCGACATTTTGGCGATCTTTCTGTAGCAGATTCTTTCTTGTGGAGTTACAGTAAACAGGATATTTTCATAACGAAAACAGCAAATTTAAATGATTTAAAACAGTTGACTCAGCCGATAATTGAAGCGATTTCCGTAGCAACTCTAAATTCATGAACAACATTTCGTTAATAATAGGGAATACACACCTGCACGAAATCTAGTAGATTTGAATTAAAATCTTTATCAAAATCCAGATCGTTTACACTGAGTTATTTTTAACTTTTATCGAGATTTCCAGAATCTCCATATCCAAAACAAGAATCATTGAGTGATGTAGCTAATTTACACACCTTTTTAAGTACAGCGGTTTAATATTTAATTTTAATAAAATTTTAAAGAAAAAAAACATACCTGCATTAATAAGTTCTACTAGATTTTAAGTAGATTTCATCAAAATCTAATGACGAAGTAGATTTTTTTAAAGGAAATCTACTCGAAATCAATTAGATTTTGCTCGAAGTGTGGTAAGTAGCAGATTTTGCTCAAATCTAAGCGCGCTATAGAATAAAACAATCAAATGAAATAAAAAATAATAATTTATATACATTACAAAAAACATTTTGTTTGAGTTTCTTTGTGTAGCAAACTTTATAAGCCACACTGCATATTGAAGTTTCTATATGATTCACACAGCCTGTAAAGTTCATCTGAACTTGCACAAAATATAGACTTATGATTCTTAATTTTCTTCAACCAAACACATTAACAGCAGCCCTCAAAACACTCTCTTTTTGTATTTAAATGCAACATAGCAACAGCAATAATAAAGCAAACTGTATAAAATGTAATGTTAACATTTGTTTTAATATTTTTAAGTACGACTTGAACGTGGTGTGCGTGTGTGTACCGAGAGCATTTCGTTGTAAGTATGCTGAGATTGTCCCCAATTGTGTGAAAGTGTGCTGTGCAATGGCAGTCATTATTATGATTCTCATCATCATCGTCACCATCACTCTCATAAACGCCAGCATTGTATGAATTTTATTTTATAAGAAAAAAAAGAAAATACTTTGAAATATAGAGCAGAGTATGAAGTTGATTTCAGTGCATTCATACATCTTTTATTTTATTTTTTTTTTTTGTTATTGTGCAGTAAAAATGCATAATTTATATAACTTTTGTTTTCCTTTTCCCTATATACTACATAAGTGTACATACATAAATTTACCAACAATGTAAAGTCTGTATGTGTGTTTATATGAAAATAAAAAATTCTTTGTCATTTTACCTTTAAATTTGTTTGCTTTTGTACTTATAAATAAGTATGTTTAAAAGCATTATTGTTCGTTTGCTATCTTGTGTTCCGATTGTTTTCTCTTATAATTTTCCTTTCATATATTTTTTATCATTAAGGAGAATAATGAAGAAGTTCTCATATATTTATCGAAAAATATGTATTTAAAAATTTTAAATTTTAGGTCACAAAATACACTTGATTTATTTTTGAAAGCAACTCAAGTTTTCTAGCACTAGCTAAACTTTTCCATTTAATTCCATTTTCCATAAATTTAAAATCTTAGTTAGAGGTTGATAAATGCCTACGGGTATGAAACCCCTATTTTTACCCGTAACTCAAGATTTCAGGGGTATTCTGAGAATTCTAAAATCAGAATGTTGTTGTAGTCAACAATACCTACCTCACTGTGTAATTTTAAATACCAATAATGTTGATTTTTGATTGCAAAATTGCAATCACCTATCAAAAAAAAAAAAAATATTGCAATTATGTTGGAATATCAATTAGTAAATAATGTTGTTTGCAAAATATTGCAATACCCCAACAATGATTTTGTATGCATCTGATATCTTCTATATCAGGCAATTTTATATTAAGAACCCTTGAGAGGTTTAATATCTAGTAGTCTCAACTATTCATTTTGTAATATATTAAAAATTTTCATTCACTATTATCTTCTTTTCTTTCACTTTTATGATTTTTCTCCCACCTATCTTCAAACATCAACACTATCTTGCAATGCTATTGAAATAAGAGATAAGCTTCAATTTACTTTGCTTCTTTTTATAATTTAAAATATAATCACATCGACCCTTTTCAATCCTTTAATAAATTTTATTTAATATTTTAATTAAAAGCATCATACACTTTCTGACAAAGGCGCTATGAAATAAGGCCCAAGGAAATAACGCCCAAATAAGAAACCGATTTGAGGTCCAATAAAATTAAGGAATTTTTGATTGAGCTCTTTTTCATTTATTTGCGGATTTGTTTCATCTTGAGTTTAGTTGGGCTTAATTTAATTTTTTTGGCCTTTATTTCATCTTGAGTTTGGTTTAATTGGGCTTTATTTCATTTATTTTAGGTGTTTTTTCATAAACTTTCTTTTTTTCATTTTTTTGAGTTTTATTATATTGGGGATTATTTCATTTCTTATTTGGGCATTATTTCCTTGGGCCTTATATCATAGCGCCTTTTACAAATATACACAGGCTCGCTGCAAATATATTGGGTTGTAGCTTAAAAAAAATCTAATCTAAGCATCACCTGATATTAATTAAATAAAATTGTAACAAAATAATTTTATTTCCTTTTTCATCGAAATACCAAATGATTCGTGAACAGAAGCACGCATTTCCAGTTAAATATTTTAAATCCATAAACAAAAGATCTCAAAAATTAATATGCACATATCTAATTGCAATATAGCGATAATTACCAAACGTGACTTAATTTTCATACCGTACTTTGTGCAAGATACCCTACTCCATCATACCACGGTAAACAAGAGACACCCATACCACATTATAACACTGTAGAAAAAAAGGTTGAGTGGTGTGCATATATTTAAATTTTATATACACATTTTGTTGTTACTGTGTTGGTGTCATGTGACAACTTTTACGATGTAATGCGAGTCCAAATACTTAAAAACAAGTTAATTTTTAGGTTGTTTTTATTGTTGTTGTTGCTGTTAAGAAGGAAAAAAATAGTATGCACATAAAAAATATATAGACGAGAGATATTATAAGCCAGCCATATATTAAACGTGTTGGATAACTAAAATATGCATGACTAACTAGCAAAAGAGGGTGTTGAAATAAGCAAAAAGTCAGAAATGAAATATAGAGAAAAAAAAGAAAAGCAAAGATCACGAGGTGAGTGAGATTTTAAATAAAAAAAAAAGGTTTAATGGTGTGTAGTAAGAGAGCAAATATATCTAACGCAACACCCTATAATGGTTGTATGCATTTATGGAAACCGTAAGAGGCAAACTCTTGAAATTTTTAAAAACCCTAAAACTAAAACATACCAAAATTAAAAAAAAAATGCAGAAACGAAAAATCGCTAAAATGCAAAAAATCACCAAAAGTAAAAAGGTCGCCAAAAATAAAAAATCGAAAAAACCAAAAAAAAAAAATAGCCTAAACGAAAAAAGTGCCAAAACTAAAAAAATCGTTAAAACTAAACACCAGCCGAAAAGAAATCGCAAAAACCGAAGAAATCGACACATCAAAAAAAGCGCCAAAACGAAAAAAATCGCTGATACTATAAAAGATATTGAAAAACCGAAAAAAATCGGCAAAACGAAAAAGCGCCAAAACAAAAACCTGATTATAAAAATTTTCTACATCAGGTAAGATTTCCAAATATATATAGGCTTAAGTTCGTATGGCATTACATGTATACATATGTAGTGTCCGAACTGAAGGCTTCATATGCGAGTTAAAGTCGCACTTTACTGAATTTTTTTCCTCACACTCATACACACTAAAGTGAGTGCAAAAAATTTATGATATTTTTATTTGGTTTGATGAATATATAGCAAATTATTTAAATGAAAAAATAAATGGGCTTTTCAATCTATTAAACTTCTACGTATTTCGAAATTTAGGTACATCCTTTTTCAGTTAAAATATTGTTTGATTTTTTTAGTTTAGTAATTACATGCAAAATAAAGTTTTTTCTGTGATAGCACAAGCAAAGTATTCCTTTGGAGAACTATTTAGTAAGGAATTTTTTTTTCATTAGTATAGCGCTTAACAAAATCGTTGCAAGTAGTTTTTCTAGCCGCCTTTGTTTCAATGATATTATTCGTGTATGCACATAAAGGGTGTCTATCTGACTGTGTGTGTGTAAGTGTGTTGAAAAGGTGAAAAATTTCATACATTACACGTTGTGAATTTTAAATTAAGCAAATTAGAAGTGATAAAAAGTTGAGATGAACATAAAAAAAGAAATAAAGTTGAACATTACAACCAATACCAGCAGTTAAGAGCAGACAGCCAACAACAGGAAAACTAGACGACAAATTATATGTATGTTGTTGTTTTTTTTTTTTTTTTTTGCTATTATAACATCAAATATTGTGTGTAATATTTCAAAAGATATACTTTTAATGCTCCATAACACAAGCACACACATCTATCCATCTATCCAGCCACGCAAATAGATATGTTTCACTTCAAAGTATGCTGCTGGAGATAAAAAAAACACAATTTTAATGTTTATAAATTAACCATGAGATTTCCCTTTTTTACCTTAAATTATTTAGAAAATGAAACAAGAAAAAAATCAAGGAAAATTATACCAGGCAAAAACCTCTCCAGCATATTCAACTGAAACCGGAAGGAAGGCTTGTGGTATGAATATTAAAAGGCGTCAAAGATATTATGTGTTCAAAATTTTTAATGAATGGCAGGCAACAGGTTGTAATTGCAGCATTATTTGTTAAAGAAATTAAATACAAACCCTACAGTTTTATTTTGAAGGGAAAAAGTGTGTATGTATGCAGGTGTTGGATTGTAATATGAGTATTATTACAATAACAAGCGCCAAAGATAAACTTCTCAGGTGTGAAAATTAAAAGCCTTTTCATTTTCTCTAAGTAAAAGTAATTTTTCTTTATGCAAAGGCGTGGGTTGTTTGCAACTTTTCTTATTTTTAATTTGAAGTATAGCTAAATGAGCGTATTTATTTTAATTAGTTAAGGGATCTAAGGGCTTGCTACTCGCATAAGAGCCTTATAATTTTGTTTTAAAAAGAGAAAGCATATTTTTTTTAAAGGATGAAAGGATGCTTAAACTGTTTTTGTTTTAGCAATATTTTGAAAAAATTATATTTATACATCAAATTCCTATTTTCATATAAACGGTATCAATATTAATTATAATGAAGTAAAATTGTATATTACTATGAAATCAATCGTGTATGCTGAGTGATGCGGCGTGAGCACAGGAATATAGTAAGATTAAAGGGAACAACATCATAAAAAAGGACTGTTTGTTTCTTAAATGCATTTGAATAAACAAAAGCTAATACATTGCAAAAATTACTCAGCAAAAAGATTCAAACAACAAATTAAAAAAAAAAAACTTTTATTCAAAATAAAATGGTAAGACTTTCAAAATGTTTAAATATTTGTGGTAAAATGGAATAATAGTTTAAGTTTACTTAAGTAAATCCGTGTTTTTTGGAAGTTTAAGCTCTAGCGATAAAACGCTAACGCATTATTCTACTTTCGTGTGAAAGAAAGGATTTCCTTTTTCAGTGCAAATTGCAACTAAGTCTACTTAAAAAGCTTAACCGGCATAGTTTTTGAACCTCGCTTTTTTTACGAAAATCAATTTAGTACGGTCACAAATAATCGATTTATGCCTTTTTTTTTGGTGGTTATGGCACGATACAGAAAAAGTCACTTTAATGAATCAAAGCTTTTTTAAATGTTACGCCAGAGTTTTACCCTGATTTTTTCAGAAATGTTTGCAAAAAACCATTTCAACTTTTCTTTCAAAGGTTAATGAAATGTGAAATGTGTTTAAAAATAAAATTCAATAACATATTATCCAACAAAAAGGCAATAGTCTTCCACTACAAATTTTTTCACTCTTCATTAATTTTTGGAAAATGCTCTTAAGACATTGAGGACCATTCAATGTCGAGTGGAGCTATTAATTTAATCATTAAGAAACACATGTTTGCTGCTACATGTTTTTACTGTTAACATAATTTCACAAACTTCAAAAATTTCTGCATGAATCTTCCCAATGAAATCCATATTCTTGTGTGGTCAGATATATATTTACACACGACTGACCTTTTTGCCAAATTTATCTACATGTGAAATTAGCTTTATTTCAACCTAAATTTTTCAAGTTATTTTTATTAACCTTTTTTGTTGTCAGAAGTAGACTCGTACTTGCTGCTGAAACTATTGAATATGTTATTTGTTGAGCAAAGAAAAGCATTTAATAAGCACGATTGGTTTTTAAAGGGGATACCATATGGAGCGTATATGTTTTGTGCATGTGTAAAAGGATTTTGGGGAAAAATAAAATAAAATTATGTAGATTATGGGATAGCGTTTTTAATTTTCATAAATTGTAGCCACGAATTTTTTTAACAAGCATACTCTAAGGACGAAATTGAGTTCATTGGGGCTGTTGGAAAAACTTGAGTTTTGCGGTTGTTTGATTTTGTTAATTGTTTTGGTATCTAAATGAAGTAAATATTCTTAAAAGATTATGTAACAGGGTAGAGTTTTTTATTAAAGTAATTATAATTTTCTTTTACTGTTTGTTTCAGCTTGCGTTGTGAAAAATTTACTTTCAGCTTTGTTAATACGCTGTATTAAAATTATAATCTAGTTGAATGAGATAATAAGCAGTTTCAAGAAATTAAAAAAATGGATTATTTATGCTTAAGAAATTTTAATTTTACATATCATGGCTTTTGTTCATATGAGCTTTGTAAGCTGTTTCTAATTTTTTTCTTAAAATACTATGGGTCTGTTGAATGTCGACAACGTACGACTTGTCTGTAGCGCACTTACATTTGAAACAAAAACAAAACTTTATGTTAAACGACATCCTAAAAAATATTTTTGTGTACATTTTAGCTAAAGAAAACTACTCAGGGCCTATCAACAACTATTCAGATTATCTTAATTTATTTTTTTTATCCATACACAATAGCAATAAAATCTGCTCTGCTTGCTGTTTTTTAATTACTTAAAGCAATTAATGCGTTGTTGTTATTAGATCAGCAATAACAACAATTAATACTGTTGTTTTCGTTCTCATGCACATGATTTATATTATCCGCTCAGAGAAAACAAAAAAAACGCTAAGCAGTGCTGCCAACTTTTTCTAACAAATATCGCTAAAATAGACAAGAAAATAGCTAAATTTCAAAAATACTTTTAAAATTTAGCGATAACTAACTAAAATTCAAATTTGTTTGTATGTTGTTTCTTACAACCTACAAATTTTATAAAATACCAAATAAAAGCAATGCAATATTTTAATAAATGCTTATTTTGTTAAAAATCATATACATACATACTCGTATATGGGCAATTCCATAGAATGTCACGTTTGATATCACGTACGTTGACCAAATAATTTAGGCAATTATTTAATATAAACTTTGTTCCCCTTTGCATAATAAACAATTACTATAATACTATTAAAAATATTAATTTATTTTTTTATTTTTTTTAATTTCGCTTATACTTATTACTAAAGCATGCTTTTAGGCTTTTCTCTGTGAAAAAACGAATAGCATAAGTACTTAAATACATTAAATAAATAAAAACGAAAGTAACGTTGTAATAACTTGTTAAATTTTATATACTTTATTTGCTGTCTCTCCAAATAATATAGTGCGTGCATGTTTCTGTCCACGCACACGCACTTTTTTCTAAATATAAAGCTCCACTTTGCTTTCCTTTTTCCTGTTTTAACAATTAAACTTCGTGCTGTGAGCCAGTACTTTAAGTATTTTTTTTTTTTCAATATGTTCTTTCTTTATATTGCTAAGAATGAAAATCGAACTAACTATTTTATGTTTGCGTTCATGGGCTCACATCCGTTTTTGAACGTGCTTTGAATGTTGTTACAGAGTGTGTGATTAAATGTTCAATACATTTTTTGTCATAAGTTCAAGTTGTTTGGTTTTGGTACTCATATAACAAAAAAGAAATCAAATCTAAATATTTTCATTAAATTTTTTATTTTTTTTTTTTGTGGAAAATGGTTGACATGCTTGTGACAACAATGCAAGAGCAAGTAAAAGGGCAAATAATAGTAACTTACTGGTACTAATGTTAGTGTTATATATATCAGATAGAAAGCCCAAGAATAATGTAAGTGGTTACAAAGCAACACACAAAAGGTTAAGGACTTTTGGGTGTAAATGACATTATATGTACTTTGTGTGAAATGCTGATTTAAAATGCATTAATAGTTTATGTTGTTGGCCTTAATTTGTAAGAAACAACTTTTTTTCTAGAGAGAGTAACACGTGTCTATTAAATTTAATAATGTAGGAGAAGGTTTTTATTTCTATTTTATTTTTTCGTTAGCAGAACACGTGTGAAATTAGTTCGTTTAACAATAGTTAAGGTTAATTTTTAGTTGTAATATAATTTAAGGCCCTACTGATTTGGCCCTGAAGAGATTGTTTAAAAATTCTGGTGACAAATTTTAAAATAAATATTTCTCTTGAAACCCTATTTAAATAGTTTGTAATTTAGTATTTATATTATCAAATTACGTAATTTTCAAAATGTTTGCTATTATTTGATTTTTTTTCTTAAGCACACTTTAAATTTTTGGGTTCCGTATACCATAGGTGAAAAGGAACCCTATTGTTTTCGCTACGATAGCCGACTGTCCGTCTGTCTGTCTATCTGTCTGTACTAGGCTGTTTTCTCGAGAGCCGTAAGAGCTAAGGACCTGAAATTTTCACAGAATATGTAAACCTTTTGGCGCTACAGCAACAAGTATGTGACAGTTAAAAATTAAATGGTGTTCCAAAGCGAGCAACTAAACATTTTAAAATCCTAATTTAATATTCAGACAATAATGTATAGACAATTGAAATTTCCAAGGTTAATGTATTTTTATGCGAACTACAATAATTAAAACTGAAATTTAAAAAAAAATCCAAATTAAAGGGTATTCTATTAGTTAATGTCATTTTGGCCATGTAATTTTGACAACTTGGTGTATGTTGGAAACCGTGATAGGCAAGATCTTGATATTTTGAAAAACGCCAAGACTAAAGAGTCCCAAAATAAAAAATCGCCAAAACTAAAAATCGTCAAAATGAAAAAAGCACTTAAACGAAAAAAAATCAAAACTAATATAAATCGCTAAAAGTAAAAAAACGCTGAATCTAAAATAAATCGCCAAAACTAAAAAATCGCTAAAACTAAAATAAATGGCATAAAACCGAAGAAATCGCTATGAAAGAACAAAAAAAAAACGAAAAGTTCCTAGAAACTAAAAAAAGCCCCAGAAATAAGAACAAACTCCAGAACTTAAAAAATCGTACGAAACCCTTCGTGCGCGAGTCAAAGTCATAATTTAATAACCAAGTCTAAACAAAAATTTGTTGCTTTACATTTTGCTATAACAAGTAGTTTGCCTTTTTTAAGTTAACAGTTTTATCCATAAACCACTGTCTACTTCTGACACACACAGTCACGTACATACATAACTTTCAATAGCCTTTTGTGCTTGGCTTGTGGTCTCTCTGATAATGTCACACTAAATATTGGTAACAAGTAAACAAATTTTCTTATTAAATATTGACTTGGGCATCATTGGCATGCATGAACAAACTTGTTTCCCAACAAAAAAACACTCAATATGTTGACTATTTTTGAACTAAAAGCAACAACACCTTTACAAACTTCCATTAGTGTGTGCAATAGACAATATTTGTAAAGTATATGCATGTATGTGTGTGTACTTGAGATATGAAGCATTTTGTTAAGGGCGGGTATTGCAATAAGCAAAAAAAAATCTTTTTTTCTTCAAAACTATTGTCTGCTTGCCAAACAAAGAACAACGTACTGGTATGTATGTTTAAGTCGCAGCAGCTAAGTAAATATTTGTGATAGAAATCATTTTATTAAAATGTCATTTGCAGAATTATTGATATGTTTGCTAGAAAAAGTTTTCTGCGCCTAATGTGCGCCTAAAGATATGCAATAAATTGGGAGTTTGGCAAATATAAATAATTACAATAGAATTGTTTTTGATGACTGTCGGGGGTGGGGTAAGTAATAAAAGTAAATAAAAATTGTCAACTAATTATGAGTTTAATGATTTACTTTATTGTTTGTTTTTTTAATTAAGATTCTGCTGCTAGTATTTGCTTTTATCACTAGAGTTTATCTAATTTCTTAATGGTTTGGTTTTTTGGTCTTTATTTTCTTCCCCCCACTTGAGTTACAATAAAATATTGCTTATATTTTTATTAGGTATAAAGTTGGGCATCTCTCTTTCTCTCTATTTTACATTTACTAGAATCCAATTAACAAAATTATACGTGTTCTGGTTTTTAAGGGCCGTTGGTTGTCACCAAATGTTGAGTGCAGCCAAGCATTAAATATTTTCCAAAACATGTCATTTAACATTACAATTAACAAATTGAAATACAGAGAAAAGAAAAGAAAAGTAAATTTAAACAAAGAAATATTTTATGTTTTTATTAATGATGATTAATAAAAATTGTTAAATTTTTTGGAAAATATTTTATGGCATGGCGTAAAAATTTTTCTTGTTATTGACTTAATTAAAATAAGTCATTTGCAAGAATAAGTTGCTTTTAAAAGAGCAGAAAATATTTTAGAGGTATAGAACTTCGAACTGAAATAAAACACAAGAAAATCGTTTTAATGTCCATCAATTTGGCTTTATTGGAAGGATAATTTTATGCCATTAAAGTTTAAATATGATTTCGGGCATGTGGCCGCCACGGCTGGCTCGAATAAAGCCAATTCTACAGGTCCAATTTTCAACCACTTTTTCGAGCATATGGGGCCGTATGTTGGCAATAACGCCACGAATGTTGGCTTCCAAGTCCCCTAACGTTTCTGGTTTGTTGGCGTAGACGAGCGACTTCAGCGGATGCGTATAATCACATAGAGTAAACGTAGTGCGAAAACGATCCATGGTTAACCGAATTAATTGCTCTGTCGACCATAAAATGGACGGAGCTTGCGGTAAACTTCGCGAACTGAACCATTATTTTCGAAATAAATTTGCGCGATTTGCAAGCGTTGTTCTTTTGTCAACCTGTTCATGATGAAATGGCAAACCAAACTAAATATTAATCACTTGACAGCTGACAAAATTGCCTCCAGTTAAAAAAGTGATGCCAACTTAAAGTTCTATACCTCAATAAAAAACACCCTTTAAAAATTATTATTGGCAAAACATGATGATGACAGCATTCAGTTCATTTTTGCTTAACAGTAGATTAAATTTTATTGACATTCACAAGATGGGAACAGTGGCCATAATACATAATTTTCCCATAAAAATAAGATAATTAATTGTATTTTAAGAATTAAGGTTTAAAAGAAACATACATACAAACTCAATTCACTCACGTAAACAAAAAATTACTTATGATCTGCTGTGATCAAGCGTGATCATAAATGCTTTACACAAAGTGCATTGCCCATCTTCAGGAAGAATAGTTCTTCCAAATGTTTGCAGATATGTATGTAATGTATCATCATTTACTACACGGTTTAACACATCTTTACAATATAATTTACATGCAACGAGTCAAATTCACATTTTTAGCCAACTGACAAGTCATCTGTTTTAATTTATGATAAATATGCAGCAATAAAATATGAATAGTATGTCTGCCAGACGGCCACAATGACTGCACTAATAACACACAGTATGTCAACAGAAATTGTCTAATAAATAATACAACTCAAGAGAAAAATAAATGGCATTAATAGTATAAATTTAATTAATATGTTAAAATTAAAAATAACTACTTAAACATTGTTTAGGATTTGTGATACAACAAAAAGATAGTTCCACTAAATAAATTAAAAATAATGATCACATAGAAAGAAACAAAAGTAACCATTACAATATAAAAAATAATGAGATGTATCTATAAATGTAAAACAACACTGAGTTTAAGGGATGTTTTAAGCAACAATCTTTATATTTATTTGTAAGAGACAAAAGCAAAAAAATAAAAAAAAATTAATTAAAAAAGGTGCTTAACAGTTAATGCACATCATAATGAGATCTATTAGTTACAGGACATAAATAAAGCAACAACAATAACAACTATTGCACAAGAAATGTGTGTCAACACATAGTCTTAATAAGGCAAAGAGGACTTCTATACCAAATATTTTTTTTCCAAAGAATAATAAAATAAACAAAAACTGATGACTGTGATCATCATAATCGTAGAATTTAACAAAGTTATTGGGACAGAGTTTCAAGCACATAAATATTGTACAAATTTTACAAGCCAGGACATTTGTAGCAAACAAATAGTAAAATTAGTAAACCAGTGCTTAAACAAGACAATAATAAAAATAAAAAATTAACTGAAATTTAGAAAATTTTTTGAAATTTCAGTGAAAAAAAGTTGTCATATGGCGCCAAAGACTTTTTTAGGTTTACGTACACCAAAGGTGAAAAAGAATGCTATTGCTTTCGCTACCGTGTCCGTTTGTCCGTTACATGCTGTTTTGTCGAGGGCAGGATGAACTACGTAGCTGAAATTTTCACACAGTCTGAAAAACTTTGACTGCTAAAACAAAATATATATACGACCGTTTAAAATCAAAAAGTATTGTAAAGCGAGCAATGACAAATGTTGAAGTCCTAGTTAATAATTTTTTTTACTATTTTTAAGGATATGAACTGTTTGTTTTTTACTCACATTAAGGGCTAATTTCACCAACTAAATTTAAATATCAATTCATATTTAAATGTCGATTTTCACTAATTTTTGTTTGTAAATAAGTTGGTGAAATTGGCTATAAGTAAGTTTTACTAGATTTTTATAAAGCTTTCCTTGAACAATTAATTACCTTCTGTTTCTACAACCCGGACGGTCGACTTGAGTAGAAAATTTATATAAAATCACCCATTTTCTGGAGTATTTTTTGTTTTAAATTTTTTAGAGGAGTCGCTGGCTTTATTTTTTGCAAAAAAATTAGCAATTTTTTTATTTAATTTTACAAATTTTTTTTTACTCAATACTAGTACATGCCTTTTTTCTGAGTGTACGGTGGAAAAACTTGCAATAATGTTTGTTACACTGGAAGAAGAGTTTGGAATAAACTAGAAAAGAATTTACTTAAGATTTTAAGTAATGACTGGGTTGGAAAAAGCAATTTTTGGTTTTCAAGTAATATGTAGTTTAGGAATTTTAAAATAACTGCAGCAAATTAGAAAATTCAATAAAAAAAATTAAAAAAAAACTTGAGGCTTCACAGAAATTTAAAAATTTTGCTTTAATGACTAGAACTTTATTCAATAAACTCAGTAGCCTTTTTGTGCAAGTGTATGGTTGCTTAAAAAATATGCGGCATGAATCAGCCCAGGTAGAAGACACGTGGCGCATCTGCACATACATACATACTATACCAACAAAACTAAAGCCACAGGAGATCACTGCGGTAAATACTTTAAAGGACTCTTGCACTAAACTACAACGAATGTAATACGAGTTTTATTTGAATACCCTGGCACTCTACCAATATTAAACACTCGGTGTATGTCTGTCGCATGCACACATGGGTCAAATTCATTTATTTAGTTTGTACATATTTACTGCTGTTTCCCATTGCTGATGATGTGTTGTCGCCGCCTCAACGCTAACTGACAGCAATAGTAGTTAGCGTGCTGTATTGTATTTTTATGCTAAAACCGACATAATGGGAACAAATTTTTTAATGCGGCCAAAAAGTCAATAAAATAAAATGAGGCAAAAAAAAAAAAGCTAAAGCATGGACAAATGAATGAACATCCCTGGCAAAAAAATTATAATAATATAAAACTTACTAAAATGTACTTGTCTATTAATGTACTTGTATTATAGTCTGTGTATCTTTGAAATATTGGACACAATTGTTGTAATGTTGTTCATTAATTTTATTAACATCAATTGGGGTGTTTTCTTTTTGTTTCTTTAATTTTTATATCTCCTTGGTTTACCTTTTGTGTTCTTCCTTATTTTGTCATATTGTTCAAAGTATACATCATACGACTTTAACAATGAGTTTATCATTATCATCATTCGTTCACATAATGGTTGTTGCTTGTTAATGGAAATGTCCCATTGTTGTAGTCTTTGTTTTAGACTGTTCGTATTTTATTTTGACTAAAATTAATTGTAAATGGTTTGAGTTAGATTGCAGGCAATTCATTTTCGTAAAGCTAAACTAAGGATTTGTAAAGGGGAGGGCGAGGTTAAGGGGACACTGTTAATTAGTGTAATAGATAATAGTAAATATATAGATGCAATTTTTAAAGCTAACTAACTTTGATTTGGCATTTTGTTATATGAAAAATTATTAATATTTATTAATTTGTTATCATGAGAAGCATATTAATTAAAAGCTTTGGAAGTAACAAGAAATAAAAATAATAGAAAAATTTATTTTAAGCATTTTCTTCATTACTACCACTACCAGGGAAAAAGATAGAGCATACAGGTGGCGAAGAAAGATATAAAGCAAACCTTAATGCTTTTAGCAACTCTGCCATTTTTGCTCATTTGTTGTTGAAAGGATAGTGTTGCAGCGCCTATGATGTCGGCATGGTTATTAGCCATTTTATTCATTAAGTTTACTTCGCCGATGATTCTTTGCTGTAAGTATGTTGTCGTAGAAAATAATGATTTTAATATCACGGTGAGTTCTCAAATTTTTTAACAGTAAATAAGTCATAACCCCGGACTCACTTAGATCCTTCTGATCCACTGTGATACCACTGAGTCTCTTCTTAAGCGGAGCCTCTACCCCCCGAATTAACCAGAACTCGATAAGAAGTTACTAATTTGTTGCAGTTTAACCTCGAGAGCGCCCATGGTGGCCATTATTTTTCTTGCTAATCCAGGACAATGATACAAAAAAAAAAATTATTTTTTCTTCATCAATATCTTGGCAACTATGGCAAAGGTCATTGAATTCGACAATGAGGAAAACTCGACATAGAGAAATATAAATAAAGTTTAAGCGATTATCCGGTGCCTCGGAAGATCATACGCACAATGTTACAAACACCGATCTCCTAAATTTCACGAACAACATCATATTAGAATATGAGATGAAAAGGCGAAAATGGACTTGGATTGGTCATATCCTGAAGATATACCACATTTTGTGACAAAAATTGCAGGCAAAATTTTAAGAACTCTAAGGGAATATTAAATAAATTAAGAAGAAATAATAAAGAAATTTTAAAATAAAACATGCGTTATCTATGCATTTTTTGACTGGCTTTTAAAACATTTTGTGCCTGCTTTAAAAATTCTAAATCAAAGAAATACTTACAATGCGTTGTCTTCTAGAGGGAAAATATTGTAAACTGTAAGACTAAGCATTGACGAATTTCGGGCCTCATTTTTTAAAAGCAATGCCTAGCGTTGAGGAATTTTATGTAAAAAAATCTTAGGGCCTAATTTTGTTAAACGCAAGACTATGCGTTAACAAATTTTGTGTGTGTTTTATTTTTTTATTTCAAATTCTTTTCATAGAAAATTTTTCAACGCTTGAATGGTTGGTTGAGTTGTGTTTCACAAAATAAGTCCCTTAAACAAAAAGAAAATATTTTATAGCATACATTCAGGAAATATTTTCTATTCACTTTGTTTTGTAAGTTATTTTAATAATTTTGTTAAACAAGAATACATGGAATATTATTCAATTTAATTTTTAATTTTATATATTTTTAACAGTAAAAAGATAATGTTTTACTATATTAAAATTTTTTTTCTGCAAAATAAAAAAATGCCTTAGACGATCTCTTTTCTCAATTGTCTCGTTGTCAAGGATTTAATGGTAGTACTTTATGCATATGTTATAATTGAACTTATAAAAATGAAAAAGAATGTACATATATATTCAAATGCAAAAAAAAAAAATATTTCAAAACTTTGCCAGCAAGTACACATAAAAATATATGAAGCCGTTCACTGCAGCAGTTCAGATATTATTCATATACAAACACACATAAATATTTACAGGCACGTGTGTGTGAGTGCTTGTGTGCACCGTATTATGTCTGCATGCTGATAGTTGCTAAAATGGTAGACAAAATGTCAACATGCCTGCCTTATCCGGTACCGTTTTATATTTTTCTCTCATATTTTTTTATTCTTTCATATCTAACTATTGTCGGGTTTATTTCGGTGTTTTTTTTTCTTTAGCTTTTTCATTTGTTGTTTTTTTTATTATTTCTTTCTCACTCTCTATCGATTTTGTTTTTGTGTTTGTCTGCATGTGTACGTGTTTTTACCATCACATTGTGATGCAGATTGGCATATTCGATTTATTTTGTAGTTGTCACAAAAATTTTATGTATGTGTGTTTTATGTATATGAATATATGATGACTATATTATGGGAACAAGAAAATCATTGTCAAATGTAGTATGTATATGGAACACAAAATTGGAATAAAAAAGTTATAGTTGAAGGGAAGACACGTGTTAAAATGCTGTATTGTAGAAGACTAAAACGTATTGTAAAATATAGCAACGGAGTTATAATAGAATCATAATCAAGCCAGATCATGCCAAAGTAACTATATTTGTCAAATTTACATTTTATTTTAACTGTAGATAGGGAAAGAAAGCAACTTTTATATATAAAAAAAATTTAATTGGGAATGCTATGAATTGATTGAAATAAAATTTCATACATGTTTGTGTAATAAGCTCGCACTATGTTCTTTTTTTTTTTTGTTGAATGACATTTTGATTTGAATATAGAATGTATTTATATTGAATGTAGAAAAAACCAGAAAAAAAATATTTAGCACAAATTCTCTTAAGATTTATATGGAGCCGTAACCGCCAAAAAAGCTTAAGCGACAAATTTTTTGAACCTCGTGTTCTTTTAGACGAGGCACGATTATTTACGATCGCTTTTAGTAAAAAGAGAAATTTGAAACTTATGTCGCTTAATTTTTTTGGTGGTTATGGCACGTTATATTGATCACAATTTGAAATTAAAAAGCATATTGCAATAAAAATCATTAAACTTAATCTAAAAAGCATTAAATTGTCATTGCCCTAAATTGCTCGAATAATGCACAATCAGCGTAAATTGAGACCAAAGAGTAAAAGTTGTGAGATCAAGGGCTCATCAGCACAACTAAAACGATTTATAAGAAAAAAAAAACTAAAAGCCGCTTTGTCAATATCGACAAGGTTCGACTTGTCGCATACTTACATTTAAAACGAAAACAGATTTAAAAAATTTTGTTTTTGTTTTGAATGTAAGTGTGCGACAAGTCGAACGTGGTGGAAATTGACCAACCAGCATATTATAGTAGAGATGGAAATCATACCAGTAGCACATTAAATTTTTTTATTAGAAGTGTTATACAATTTATTCTTATTTTTTTGTGTGAAAATACATTTCCATTAGCATTACAATTTCTAATTAATTTTTATGATTTACAGGCTTTTAGCTGAATTATCAAAAAAAAAAAAACACTAAGTACCCCTAAAATAGGCAATAAAAAATAATTTAATATAAACCTTATCAAGGCTGATTTCCTGAATTAGCACATTTGCCATTTAACTGAAAAATTATAGCACACATGCACATATCACTCTCTCTCTCTCTCTGTCTCTGTCTCTCTCTCTCTCTCTCTCTTACACACAAACCCATCCACAACACACAGAAATCTCACTCCATTTCTTTTACTATTTACATGTTTACTTACTTTTACTTTCACTTTCACTTAAACAAGTGCTAATGAAATGATAAGCTTAATGACATCTTAAAAAGAAATTAAAAATCATATTAAATACTGACATAACTGCATAATTGCTTGAATTAATGAGCTTTTCTTTTGCGGAATATGAGTTTTAATATAACCAGTTGTGAGTTAAGCAAGGTTATAATTCTGCCAGGTACTTTATATAATTTTCTACTATAAAATAAACAAAAAACCGTTTCAAGTAATTTCAGTTAAATTTTAATTAACTCTTATTTTCTGAGCAGCTAGTGTGTATACGAGTACATGCATATTTTCTAAAAAAATAATGACTATGCGTTAATTATGAACAAATTGTTATCTTTATAATACTAAACAGCACAACACCACAGGAGCTGTTAAATTAAGTGGATTTTCGTTATGAAATAATAATTTCATAGAGTTCTAAAAAGCAACACTTTTTCTAGGGACGTTAATAAGCAAAACATATTTTAAGTTGGAGGTACATTTTTGCAAGATTCAGCTAAAAACTGTCTTTGGCTTAAGTTATTAATGAAAAAGTGTGAATAATATTTTGCTAACAAAAATAGAGCAAAAATGTCGTTACCTTCATATAGAAACGCCCAACATTTTGTTCAATCGAGTTTTTTGCATATTTCGATAGATGAAACTCTAATAAATCTAAATATGCAAAAAAAAATCGATCTGGAAAAAATAATGAGTTAGGACATTTTTATACAAATGTAACGGTATGTAATGCGTTGTGTGTAGCACAGCCACTTTTTCTTTTTGCCTATTAAAAGGGTACGCTGTGTTCTGTCTGATATAAACTTCTGCTGTATGCCACTAACTATTTTAAGAATAAGTGCAGGCATACTAATAGTATAATATTATATGTAAATTAGTAGTTCCTATTATTATTTTTGCTTTATCAAACAGCTTTGGTATGTCAAAATTTTTTGAAGCAAATAAATATTTTTTAATCAAAATGATGAACATTATAATGCCCTCTGAAAAGTTGGATTTATTTAAAATATAAATATACATATATACACATACACATACATATATATTTTAAGCACGCGCCACAGAAAACCAATATCGTTAGCTGAAATGCAAAAAAGCGTAACTAACAAAATATTCTAAATCGGCTTTTGTTATTTATTATTATGAGCACCAATAAACTTCATATCTTGTTAAAAATTTTATATTTCTGCCATAAAATAGTGACGCTTTTATTTACAAAAATCAAGGAAACTCAACTACAAGTTTGTTTAGTTTTTTTTTAGTTTTCCACTTCTCCTGTAATATTATATTTTTGTTAGTTACGCCTTCTTGCATTTTAGCTAACGATATGTGTGTATGTATCTATGTTTCTGTTTATATAGCGGTATATAGGTATGTGCATGTGTTAAATAATTCACCCAACGTTTCAAACTCACTGCTAAATCCCTTCTATTAAAAACTTTATTAAAATATTGATCTATTAAATGTTTTCTTTTATTTTTTGGCTTTTTAATTGAATTTGAATAATGATCTTTTTCCTGCACTACTCAAAAATTCATAAAACTAAAACTGTCAACATGCAAAAAAAAAAAACATTTGGCAAATAAAATAAATATGAAACAGATTTAATATAATTCCAAAAATAAAGCAGCAACTCAAATGCCATAAACTGGGTCATATTGCTAGGAAAAATATTAAAACAAAAATAATATAAAAATAAAGCCAGTCTCTTACTGAAATCATATTGATAAATTTTTAACGAAAAAAAATAATGTATTCACTCAAATAACAGAGGCGGCATTAAAAAATAAATAAAAATAAAATTTTTCCAATGGAAATCTTCTATGTAAAGTTTTCAGCTGCTTTTGGAATTAAAAAATTAACAAAATGCTGAGTTTTAAATTTATTCATTATTCAGAATATATCCTTACCTTAATACAGAAAAGGGCTAATCATTATTTTTTTTAAAATTGAATCTTTCGTATATTTCGATGGAAGAACATCTAATGAATCGAAAAAAAATGCAAAAGTCTTCATTAGAAAAAAGTTCAGAATATCTAGAGCGATATTTTCGTGTCAAAATATAATTCATATCAAAAATTTTCTGTTTCGTGACTGGTGAAAAGAGGATATATCACAAAACTAGAACGAAAGCTCTAACAAAATGTAACCACTTACCATCACACTGCAAAATTTATAATTTTTTTTCTTTGGTTTTTTTATGAAACCATAATTATGACTGGTACTAAGGAAACCACCACAAGACTAGTACCTTTAGTTAAGGTCCAGAACTTTTCACCTCTCACGCATACCACGGTAGTCGAATTGTAGCATATTAAAACGGCCAAGGGTGAATTGGATAGAGTGAAATGTTTGGCACTCACCACAGCTTGCCATACAAACCAAGATAAGAATACCCAACAAAAATGTTAAGGTGGTCTTGTTGTACGAGTGGAAATCTTTGTATGAGAAACATTATCGGACTTTGTTGGCTGGAAAGTTGGTTTTAAAATTAAAACTTATACCGAATACGCAAGCGACATCCAATTAACTTGCATATACGAAAAAAAAATTTAATTCAAGAAGGGCATATACTGCAACAGCCCTACACCAAAATGAAGAAAGCTGCTGTTGATTGGAATCCACAAGGACGACGGAGTTGAGGTGGTCCCAAAATAACATGGTGACTTAGTTTAGACTACGACATTGCAAGAACGAATGAAACTGAAACATGGTATAAAGAAAAAGCAACAGCTAACAACTCAAAGAAATGGAGTTTACTTACGCCAAAACTTGGCGCTAAAGTAATCTATGATAAAAGTTATAATAAATATGTTACAAACTTAACATCAAATAAATAAACTTCAGTCTTGTTATAGTAATAAATTTGTAATTAATTCTTATACACAATAATGTCCTGAGTATTACTTTAAAAAGCATTACTTGTACTCATGTAAGTAATTTGCTGGCACTACAAGCCTTAAATTTATGATTTTCCCACTAGATTGAATAAGAATTAAAAATAAATTCAAACGAAGCTTTTAGCTTTATAAGTCTTGTGGTATAAAAGTTATTTTATTTGCCAATGGCAGACGCGAAGTAGCGAATGAGATAAAAAAAAAATACATTGCAGAGCTCCTTTGCCACTCTGTAAGCATGCAAAACAAAAATCATTTAAATTTTATGAAAAAATTAATGGTATGAATTCGATATTGCTTAGCATATATTTTTAAATATATTGACATAAATATCAATATGGATATAAGTATATGTCTGCCTTAAAATGAATAAAAAATTATGCGAACGACATGTACATATTGATGTAAAATTTTTATTTGTCTCTCAAGCAGATGAGGCCGTAACAAAAATTTTTTTATATAAATTTATCAATATTTAAAAGTGATTATCATATTTTATGGCCAACACTCTCACAGATATTGTTATTTTACACAGAAAAGAACTTGTATTTATATTGAAGTGAATGTTACAAGTTAACTTTATTTTTTGTATTTACGTATTTATTAAAGTGAATTTCCCAGAAGGTTGTTATTTTCTGCTT
Source organism: Nowickia ferox (assembly GCA_936439885.1). Taxonomy (NCBI): domain Eukaryota; kingdom Metazoa; phylum Arthropoda; class Insecta; order Diptera; family Tachinidae; genus Nowickia; species Nowickia ferox. Next base: position 6,187,748 of record OW387027.1, on the reverse strand, counting down.
TTTTTTAATACTTATTCATAAAAAAATATGATTGGGGCTTATTGTTTATTCCGCGTAGAGCATTTTATTTTTGACAATAAAGTGTGTGGTATGAAAATGGCCAATTTTATTAGGCCAGGAAAATATTTGCGTCATCTACATTGTCATATTGTTTGCTGAAAATTTCAATATATTGGCTTATACTCGTATTCATAAATAAATGGAATGTATCTGAAATCTATTTTAAGAAAATTTGGTATGAAAAATTTTAAATAAATACATTTCAAACTTTTTATGAATTTTAAACGTATGTACGTCGTCATCTAATTTAAACTAAACATCACTGATTTCAACATTAATAATCAACCGTGGCCACAAAAACTCGGTTTTCAAACCTTGAAAACGCCAATAAATTAGTGGGAATGAAACAAAGCTGAGTGGCCGTAAAATACAAAAAATTCTGCCCTATTTTTATTATAATTTTTGTTTCAAAAATAATTTTGTTATATAAGTTATTTTTCTGGAAAACCTAAGAATCGAATCGAGCCATAACCATATTTTAGACTCAGCAGTTTTTTTTGAGCAAGTCTGAGTTTATGGGATAGAAGGGAAAAAAGAAAGAATAGGGGTACTGGATTGCTTGTACCGAAAAGTTACTTCAATTCTCTTTTGCAATTTCATTCGCTGTCTTCAAACAACAGCAAAATTGAACAAGAAACCATCTGTGTGTAAACAAACGTGCAATTTTAAAGGAGAATTGAAGAGAACAGCTTCAAGAAAAACTGCCGAGTCTAAAACAAGACTAAAAAAAGTTAGCTTCAGCGACACATTTTTTGGACTTTATTTTTTTTTTTTTGACGAAAATGCATTATTTACGACCGCAAATAGTTGATTTTGGACAAAAACGGAAGTTCGCATATTATGTCGCTTAAGCTTTTATTTGCCGGTTACGGTACAATATGTAAAAAAAGCTCGTTTCAGGACATTATTGCATTATTTGACAGGCAATTTGTTTTGTCTTGGTTATAAAAATGTTACATTTGGTATAAGTAGCCAAATTTTAAGGTGAAAAAATTATATATAATAAAAAAATTTTAATATTGAAGTTACTTATATAAATAATCCAACCTGTTTTTGTTCAAGTACCGTTTTTAAAAAGACACATAAAACGCAATGTTACATTTAAAAGTTACCGTGTTACCGTGTTACCCTAGTACCGTATTATCATTTCAATTTAAAATCGTCGTTTCTATGTGTCGTTTTAAAACGATACTCAAACGAGAATATATGCGAAAATCTGTTTTTCTTTTTTTACACATTGAGAACCCCAAAATTATGCTATTTTTTTTTAAACCAATCAATGGAAGTAAGTATACGACGCATTTGTTTATAAATCATACGCACCGCATAACCGAAAGCACTTCGATTGCTCAAAAATATGCAATAGTTTTATTAAATAAAATATTTCGCTTGCCAGAAAATTAAATAAACATTTCTGAAAGCTGTTAATATATTTAACAAATATGTATATTAATATAGAGTAGCTTATTTTTAAAGCTTCTTCAGCATTTATGCCGATCTTTTCTAATATCTTTCTAAATTTTAAATTATTGGCTTTTTTTAGCATAATTTAGGGTTTTTTGAAGAAATCTAGCACATTTGTTTTATCAATATTAGAAACGAATTTAAATTTTCAGTAAAATATTAGACCCATGAATACAATTTTAATTTAATTTATATTTTTTTTCAGATTTAAATTTCTCAAATAGTTCCTTAAAGGGTTTATAAAATTATTGAAATAAAACACAAATGCATACATTAGTATGCATTAAAATTCATGTAAAAATCTTTTAATAACTTTTATTTATATTAAAAATTCTTTTGTTAATTTCGCATAGGATTTTGCGTCTAGGTTGTTGTATTTATATATGCGATAATAAGTGAATCATTACTATTTAAGTGTCCCTAAAGAGCAATTTTTAAATTTTTAACATAAGTTTTGCATTACAAGAGAAATATTTAACAGGCATAATATGTATGTACATGTGTCAATTGTGTTGTCTTTCTTTCTCTGTTTAATAATATAACGTTGTTTGAGAATTAACAAGAAATAAATTTAAATATCACAAATTTTAAGAAAAAACAAGATTTAATGGGGCAATTTTCACAAAAATTCTTCACCCAAAAAACTAAACAAAAACTTCTGGCGTTGTCTTGTTTTTCATGTTATTTACAAGTTATTAAAAAAAGAAATATTATAAAAATAATTATATTATTTAGTGCAGCTTCCACAAGTCAGGTAGACGACTCGTCTAGAAAATTTGTGTGAAAGTCACTCAAAATAATGAATGTTTTCAATATAAATTTAATACTCAACTCGACCGTCTGCGTTGCAGAAACAGATGTTAAATAAAAATCTAAGCAAACATAAAAAATCGCAACACCAGAAAAGTAATATAAATACTTTAGATAATGTAAAGCTAAAAATTTTAACTTCTTATATATATTCAATGTTATTAAATTTCAACAGTGTATGTGAAAAAACTTATTGTAATTAAAAAATGTATTAAAAATTTCGTTGAACTTTGACTTGTATGCACAACTGCAGACAAAGTCTTCATTAAAATTGCAGTACCATCAAATAAATAAAAAAAACTTGGCATCACTTGATTTTATCCATTCTCTTACACCCACAAAGGTGTATCACGAACGAGCGACAACCATTTTACTTTCTAATCGGAAAATGATTTTGAATTGTTTGCTTTTCGAATCGAATTAAATAAATACATAAGTTGATAAGTCACTATGTGTAAAAAGTTTGCTCTCCAATTTTTGTGACATGAAAAGGTACCAAATCTTCACTGAGGTCAAAATTTAGTTTTTATGCTTTCTATACCAAACGCTTCCTGCTGAACATACCGGTATTTTTAAAATTTTTCTATCAGTTTTCGTTTGGAAGTTATGAATTTTTAAAGTTTGGTTATGAAACCCCTAATTTTGAAAAAAAACGAGTACAAAGTTTGTCCGTTTTCTCTGGACAGACCCTTGTCTTATGTTTTCAATGTTTCGGTATAAAAATAACGACTATTCCATCTAGACTGAAGAATCGGAATCATTTAAAGTAAAAAAATAGATTTTTCGACCTTTCACATTTTGCTCTCGCAAAAGTCTACTTTTGCGTCAGAAAACAAAACAGACAGGGTTCGCATACAGTAAGTTTTGTTAAGCAACTGTTTTAATTTGTGCATGGAAGAAGATAACATTGAAGGTTGTTACTAACTATATAAAATTACTGGCAGTTAATTGTGACTCTACAATTTCTTAAAATAACTTTTTTTGAAGTGATCAAAATATTCTGAGCAGCATTCTTTTATACTTTATTTAATATTCTATTAACCTTTAATGTAAAACAATATTTTATACATTTAACAACACAAGTTCCTTCCTGCATTTGAAGTGTTTGCTGAGACGTTTCCTATTCTCTTTACTACAGCCTACTTTTAGGCAACTGGCTTTTATAACCTTTTTTCGACATAAAATGTTTCTTTCTTTTTTTGCGGAAATTATTATTATGATTATATATTTCTAACCTTTATCATCATAATAACTGATATTTATTTTTCAAACCATTTGTAGGCCAACACAGAAAATATGACAATAATAAGTAGAGTAGGCAAAAAAGAAATATATATATAATAAAATACCATAATAGCATAACAATATCGATGACAATGAAGAACAAAAATAGCATTTGCTGCTGAAAATTGTGACAAAACAAAAAAAAAAAAAGAAAAGTCATTTACATATTTTGTATGGATGCTTATATTAGTAACTTTGTTTGCTTTAGATAAAGCTCTTCTTTTTTGAGAGCAAATAATAAAATAATAGTAAACAAATATTAAGTTTATTTTTCATTTTGAGTTTTAACGATTATTAGCATCTATCAGCGACTTCATGTAGGTCCAGGGAGCAGTAAATGTTTTCATGAAGAGGATGTAAAAAAGAAAACTTTATGATTTCCTACAGTAAAAAATTTTATATTTACTTTTTCTTCAAGGCTTTTACATATGCAAAGCCAAGTCTTTTAAAAATAATTTGCTATTATTTCTAATAAACATTGTTTTCTGCTCCCTACCAGCGTGCGCTCTTTTGCAAAATATTTGGCATTTTTGCAATATTACGTTTATGTGAGAATCCTCTTAGACTTTATGATAAAATATATAAGCATATTTAGAAAATTCCTTTTTAAATTTACAACCACATAAGAATATGCGAATACTTATGATAAACAATCATGTGTTTATCGTAGATAGTATTTTATAGAGAGACAACAAAAAAAACAAACACATGATATTGTCCCTTTTGGTATTAAAAAATATTGTTTATTTTTAAAATTTGATAAAATAATTTCTTTTCCCCATTTTAAGCTCTCTAAGGGATCCTATTCTTTTTTTTCTTTGCCAAGTTTATATTTATTCTACCAGATTTTTTCTTTTATATTCCAAGTAAACGCAATAGCACAGAAAAATATGATGGCTAAATTGGAATTTTTATGATGACATTTTTATTAAAATGAGTTTAAAAAAATATTAGAAAATTTCAATAAAACTAAATTGGTTTTGCATATTTTGTTAAGTGCAAGCTAAAAAAATTTAAGGGAATGCTCTAAATTTGTTAAAATATAATCTGCTTGGAGCAGCGATAAAATAATATTATTGCGTCATTTGTGACAGTTAAAATACAGTATCTGAATAATAAAAAAAAAGAAACATAAATAAATAGAAGGTAGGATCCAACTGTTTAGTTGGCTTTTGCATCGTCGTCGGTATCGTTTAAAGATTATTAACAGGCCAGTAATTTTTATTCAAAATTAATTTGGTTAAATTTTAGCGTAAGATGCATTTTTGTACATCTTGCATGGAAAGTATAATTTAATTAGCGTGCGCTGTAAAGCAACAGTAAGCATGTTTGTTGGAAATTTTATCACCAGAGGCGCTAAAGCGCTGCTGTAAAAATTAACACCTTGTTTCCATAAGACAGACAGGCGACTCGTTCAGAAAGTTTGCATGAATATCAGCAAAAAAATTAATGCTTTTCATATTAATTTTCTACTCAAGTCGACCATCCGTGCTGTGGAAACAGGCGGTTATTTTCTTACAATGGCTGTCCATTTAAGAAAAGAAAAACCTCATAAGGTATATTCCAGTCTTCACCACAAAGGCAAGACTTTAAATGCTAACATACATGTCTGTGGCCACAAAGAAAAAGTGCTTAAGTCATATTTGACAGTTTTGCAGGATAGCACTTTTAAGCTTCCAAGTCGATTTTCAGAAATTTATTTATTTAATAGTTAAATTGGGAAATTCTCTGTTCACCTTTATTTTTTTAAGCAAACATCGTTCTACACACTATAAGTAATACATTTAAGTTGAAATATACCAAAGTATTACTTTAATTAAGCTAATATTCCAAATCAGATTAGAAGTCTAAAAGAGATAAGTCGCAAGTCATAGTGCTATAACTTCCAGAAAAATCACACAAATTAATTGAGATTTTGACAACGCGTACATTCACATATGCAGATTACGCAGGAACCACTAACTCAAAAACAGCTTATCTCGACTTAAGCCCTTTTTCCTTTTGGCCACATATATACATACATATACAATCTAATTTAAAACATTATTTTTTTTTTTAATATTCCTCAATATACGTACACATACTGGCGTTTTCTCGCCCTTATGTACCTTTAATAGTTTCCAAGCTTACTTATAATAAACAATTTTTTTTTCTTCTACGAGTATACTAACTGACAAATAGTTTCAACCTTTTATAAAGTCCTAAATTTCTTCCTCTGTTCTTTATAGCAATACTGTGCAAATGTTATATGCTTAAAGCAAGTGTCAAACTTTATATGAACACCGGAAATCCTTTTAACACTTTAGAAAATGCCTTAAACACACATACTCACTCATCTACTGTCTTGTCTCTCCAACCAGCACATGAGTATATGCACAAACACAAGCACACATTTGCTGACTCACCACTCATAATAAATACTCGCTCTCACACAAGGGTGGAGGGTTTTTTTCTTATTTTTTTTAAATTTTGTTTGTTTTGTTTTTCTAATATTTAGAAATTATTTTTGTCTGTGCATTGACTTTATTTATATATAAACTACAAAATAATTTTATTATTATCATAATTTTACAATATTAATATTTTTGTTTTCCTTTTCTTTTTTTTTTTGATATTGTTTTCTCAACTGTTGTTACTTCTGGAAATATTTTATGAAAGCAAAATAAAAGCAGAAAAAAATATTTTGTCATAACAAAAACTTTACTTCTTTTTTTTAACTATAATATGAAAACTTATGCAACAACTAGTTCAGAGTTTGCCGTTATTACATTAAAAATTCTATATCGTCAGCTGGAATGCAAAACCACGTATTTAAAAAAAATATAAATTAGTTTTTAATTAATTATTGGTTATTATAATAAAGCAAATGTCTCTACAAACTTCTATGCCGCTATCACAAAAATCAGACAAATTAGAAATGAAAATAAAGACACTTTAATTTATTAGTTACTTAAACCAATCTCTCTTAAAAGTTTCAAAAATTTTATCATAAAAATTAGTCCAATTACAAATGAAAATAAAGAAACTTTACTTTAGTGACTTGAATAATTGTGTTTAGTTTCTTCTCTCCCCTACAAATTTTAGTAAAGTACAGTATCGCGATTTTGCATTTCCGCAAACCATATATAGATACGTAGTATGTTTGCAAGTATTTAGGTGATTGTAGGTATATGTATGTATTTTAGTTTATAACCAAATTCATTGAATATGAACTCATATGAGTCGTATGAGTTCCTTAGTTTTTTCTTTGCTCTTGGCTGGCTTTATTTTCCTTAACTTTTCTTAGTTCTTATAATCAGTGGATGAAGGCAATAACTTTTTAGTTGACATTTCATAAAATAAGTACAAAATAAGGAAAAAACTAAATAAATAAAAATGAAAGAAATTCTGAATTTATATATTTTTGAATACAAGTTATGAAATTTTGTTAGTTGTGCGTTTTCTATGAAAGTAAAGAGTGCCTGTACGAAAGAAAAGTTCGTACGGTGGTGGGTTAAATTGTTTTAAAGTTTGCAGGTAATTTTTCTAAAACTAGAGTTCATTTTCTTACATTATACTGAAAGAAATATTATAGCAGTTTAGCCAGTATTGAAATAAAATAATATAATCTTTGTTATAATTAAGAGTGAAAAAAAGAAGTAAATAGTTTTAATTTTAGTATTTGCGTATAATACGCTCACATATTTTCTCTCAAGCAACTATGACTCTAGCCGATTGCAACATACAAGAGCATCTCTACTTCGTTTATGAAAAAAAGAAAAATAAAATTCGCTACGACTAAAAATAAAAAGGCACATGCGTATCATGCGAATTTATTCTCTTTCATGCTTATAGTCTGAGTATGCTTATACTCAGACTATGGATATTTAATAGGACAAAAAATATGCCCATGCTACTCGGGATATTTATTCATTTTTTGCCACCGTATACACACATATGTATGTGTACATAAAATGGAATGCAAAACGTGTGTGTGTATGTGTGTGAGGCTGTTTGAAAACATGCTTTATGTATGTGTGTAAATAAAATAGCCCTGCTTGAATATGTAGCCTATTAATAGCTATAATATTTTTATAGTCATGCGTGTGAATGTATTGTTGTTGTGTGCATACAAATAGTTGTTCGATGTTCACAGTTATACGTATTCGGTTTAAAATTAATGAGTGTATTTGCATATGACCATGTTTTTTTTATTTTTAGCTGTACGCATTCATTGTTGTTTGAGGTCCAATACTCCAAGAGTACTTTTGTCATTCTCTGATCCCAACTTCTTCTCCTTTCTTTTTCTGCTCACTAGCACTGACATTGCTGCAATTTTTGATACAATTTTGCTGTATAATATTGTGGAATTTATTTGCCAATGGATCGCAGGGAGATGTAAATTTCACAACCCAGACAATTTTATTTCGAGGTCACTCTTTACAACAGTCTGATATTTAATTCTAACAACATTTATACATTCCTGAGCGATTAATGGTTCGTTTATGAAAGAAAAATTAGCAGACAAACTAAATTTTGCAAAAATAAGACTTTTAAGGAGTACATTTACTTTTTTAATTACCAAAACTTTTTGCTCAGTGTTTATAACCATTTCATTTCCCTTATTTCGCTTTGCAAAAACGTTTTAAATTTCTCTAGAGTGTTTTTGTTGATTTAAAAAAAATTATATAAAGAAACATAAATGTAAAAGTTATTTAAGCAACTGCAAAAGAAAAAAAAATATAAATTCTACAAAAATTTCTTAACATAAACAGCAGGCGGAAAATAACAACTAGCAGGCATATTGTAGATACCAAAACAAACATTTAATTTCAACGAAACTGACATTTTTGCCAACACACTCGCCGAAACATGTACACAATAACTTTTTGTGCGAAAAACCCAAATGGAGTAAAAACTTTTCAAACCACGCCTGTAATATTTTATAGAAATGTTTTATAAAATTATAAGTAACTCAGTACACCCCAGTAGCAGGAGGCTAAACCTGCATAATAACAATTGTCAGTTGAATTCTAAGGATTGTTAAGGCTTTTTTTCTTCCTTGCTTGGCAATAAGTTTGTAACCTTTTATGGAAAAGGGAAACTTTTTTTTTAAGTATGACTGTGAATTAGAATTTTTGCCAGCAAAATCCAAGTAGTAGAAAATAAGTAAGGAATATTTTTAAGCTTTACTTTTGGAGGCGTAGAAATTTTAACAAACAATACTGTTTTAAGTGACAGTTTGTTGACAACACTCTGTTATTTTGGGACTAGTTTTGGTTTGACCTTTAAGTACAAAATGTTAATAACATTTGTTTTCAATTTAACAGTATGTTAATAATAAACGAAAGAGAACTAGAATGAATTTTAATCAGGAATAATTTTTAAATCGGCCTTCAGTATTTTAAATTCTAGTAGAATGAAATATTTTATTTTTTATTTATTTAATAAAAAAAAATAAAATAAAAATGTATGTTTTTTTGCCGAAAATAAACACCAAGAGATCACAACCTGGGCCTTTTAGTAAGATTTTTACTTTGATTAATTTCGAAAAGAAAGTAAGAAATATATAAAAAAAAATGTGTGCCTCTACAAAATGCTCTGTAAGTATACCCTGCTTAAAAAATTAAATCCAAAATATACAACAAAAGGAAATCTTTCAAATTTAGTTTTTTCCATCAATACCAAGAACTTTAACAAATTCTTTAGGAATAAAGTTAAATTTTAATGTAAAGTATAAAAGCAATAAAAATAATATACAAAATAAAAATAAGACATTAAAAAAATGTTGAAAGTTGTTGTATGTAAGAATTATTGCACAAAAAAAAATTAAAAACTGTTTTTAATCAAAAAGTTGTTAAATATGCGAAGACACACGATTTTTTTTTTATCAATGAAGAACTTGACTTATTCAAATATTAATTCATATCTAAAAGTAATTTTTTCATACAAAAATTAAAGAAAATTGACATTTAAATATGAATTGATATTTAAATATGGAGTTGGTGAAATTGTCTTTAAGACTAATACTTTTTTTAAATTGATTTTTTTTTCAAGTCAAAATATGAATGCATTAATTCCCTGCCACTTTTTTAAATAAATCCAGTTCCAAGTTTAACATTACTTTTCTTGTTAAACTGAAATTCGAATTTTTCCACTACAAAAAAACTACCCTATAATTATATTAAGTAAATTTTTTTTAAGAATCCGTCAACCTAAAGTGTTATAAAGATGGAAAATTCCATCATGTTAAGGATTACAAACAAAAATTTAGAACAAAAATAAAAAGGATTCAGCTAAACTAAATCGCTAAGCAAATTTAAGTGTTGCGTTTAAAAATTTTACATATTTAAATGCAAAAACAACAACTAAAATATATAAATGTGTATTAATATCGGCTGTTGTTTTGTTAGATGTTGGCTGCTGCCACAACAACAAGGAAACGAAGCAGCAACAAAAAAACGTTAAACTGTCAAAACGGAACTCTCATTTCCCCTTTAAGCCCTGACAAAATGACAGTTCGTCGTCCCATGTCGCTGTCGGTCGTGCAATCATAATGGTTTTGTTTTCATACTCAAGTCACAATATTAAAAATGAAACACTATACAGGTTACAGTCAAAGGGGCCTTATTATAACTTTAGTTAAAGGGAAGTCGCATTTATCGATTGGCGTAACTGAATAATATCAAATAATATCAATGGAAATTGACGTGAAATTAATCTAATTTGTATAATATTTAAAATATTTGCTAAAAATACTTGAAAGTTAAATTCTTATATCCAAAAACTTTCTTTAAATGTTCCAAAATAATATTATTAAAATATATTCACTGACTGATTCTCCAAAACGTTAAATAATTTCCGTCCGAAAATTTTTTAATACAAATTATTGGGCGAAAGCGATTTAAATTTTAACTACCTTGTTCATAAAAAATATCTCTGTTTAATAAGAGGTTTATGAAACGAATTTTCTATGGAAATTTGATTAATAAACCTTTTATAAAATCAAAATATTATTTATGAATTAGGCCCTAAATAAACAAAAAAAAAAAAAAAAAGAATTATAACAAAAATAATGTTTGGTTTTATTTTCTAAACCTTAAGTTAAAAACGCACTAACAGCAAACTAATAAAATACTCAAACAGTAGTTTTTAAGCTCTTAATTTTTTTCAATTAAAAATATCGAATGGATACTTAGCAGAGAATGACAATGAGTACTCAAATAAACTATAAACATAAGAAAAGTATAATTTTAGTAACTGTGTATAATCCTAAACAAACAATTCGTGCCCTCACATATTTTCTATCAAGCAGCTATAACTAGAGACGAGTCCAACATACAAGAGCATATATACTTGTTTTATGCGAAAAACTAAAATACGCTTCAACAACATATAAAAAGGCACTTGCGTGTTAAGCGTATTGATTCTCTGTCATACATGCAGTTGGAGTATGCTTATACTCAAAATACGGATATTCAATCGGACAAAAAATATACGCACGATACTCGAGATATTTATTCCTCATTCGCCACCGTATACACGTATTTGTGTATATAAAATGGAATTAAAAATGTGTGGGTGAGTGAATGGCTGTTAGAGCACATACTTTATGTGTGTGTGTGTGTATAAATAAAATAGCCATGTACTTACGCATGTGCAGCCGGTTATTAGTCAGACTATTTTTGTACTCATGCGTTTTATTCTCTAATAATAAGCAGCAAAAAAAGATTCACAGCTCTTGAAGAAAAAATAAAATAAAAATCAGTGGTGATAAATGACACCTGTGAAGGGCTTCTCAATGGCGAGATACCAAAGAAGGTTTCAGATACTATATACTTTTTTTTGGGATCCTTTGCTAGCTAGAAATTCTTGTTGATTTAAGAATAAAAGTTCCTTAAACTGTAAGAGCCTTATTTTGTAAAACACAACTCTAAGGCTTAACAAATTTTGTACCTGTTTTTTTTGTAATATAAATTTTTTTCATATAAAATTTTCAACGCTTAGCGTTGTGTTTTACAAAATAATCTTGCGTTATAATTTTTTGGTGTCATTTTCAAAATCTGTGCAGCGCAGTTCACGGAAAATTTCGAAAATTGCCATGTCACAAAATGTTTCACTTTCTATGAAATTCTGCAAAGTACACCATATTTAATATAAATCTTTTTCTTTTCACTTCTTTACAGGCTTTATCGTGAGATGCCAAAGTAGGATTCTGGTCTTATGAGCTTACGTTGGCCTCCTCCATTACATAAACAGTCCCCTCCATTACATAAACAGGCCCTCCTTCAGGTATCTGATAGCCGTACTGTTCCCCCGTGTCTCTTTTCCATGACTATAATGTGCAAATATGAAACAAAACTCTGGAAGCATTGAAAAGGCCCTTATTTGAAAAAAGAACCAACCCGTTAAAAATTTTCAATGCTACACATATTTATTTTCCCGAGTCGAAAGAAGAAAAACATATTCACATTAATTTCTTAGTCATTATTAACACATTCTAGCGCACACATACAACTGCAAATCTTAAATAACAACTGCTACAAATGTGTATTAGTGCAGCCAAATACAAACACACACACATATATACATACATACTTTCCAAAAGCAATTGCACAAACTTGGTTAAGAGAACGGAAATGAAGTAAAACCTCTTGCTCAAGAAATAGTGTTAGTTTAAACGTGCCTGACATTTACGTTTTTCTAATGAAATCGTATTTTTGTTGTGCCCCCGTGTATTGTAATATAACTCGTTATAAACTCTATGGCATAAAGTTAGGCTTGTTAGTTTGTAAATGAATGAAAGTTTGTAACTAAGAATTGAAGTAACCTGTGCATTATGATGGTTTCTTTTGCCATGTGACGTTTGTACAGCCCTTGGCTGCTTGTCGTCTTAAATTTATAAAACACTATTCATAATTGTTGTGATTTTGCAATTTAAAGGATTTTTGCTATGCAGGTTGTATACCACCCTTGAAGTCCACTTCTTGCAAGTTAAGTAATATGAGTTGCAGTATTTTCTATATGCCATTTTATTAATGCTACTTTGTGGGTAATTGTTGTTATCCGTTTCTATTTCTTGTGATTTAAAAGTAATTTTTATTACATTAATTTCACATACACTTGGTTTTAAGAAGGAACGGAAAAACTACAATAACAAAATTAAAAAAAAAAATGAGCAAGTTGATTTGAAGCAGTTTCGTACAATTGCTGAAGAGTAAAAAAGACGGAGTGAAAGGGTGATTTTAAATACGAAACTGGAGAAATTAAAAGGGTTTATTTAGCACTTTAATATATAAAACTTTACTGAAAGCAAAATATAAACTTAAAGACTCTGTTAAAATTGTTATAACTATTATTATTTTTATGCGTATTTATATTGGAAAAACTTTGATGATTATTTTCTTGATTTATGCACCTTTTATGCAGAGGACTTCTAACGCAAAATTTCATTGCTAAACCTAGAAATTATATTTCATATTGCTAAAACGACTTAGTTTATTTACGAAGTAAAAATCATCGACTTTTGTAAGTTAAGAATTTTTCTCTTCAATAATGTATTTGCTTTTATATTAATTGCAACATAAATTTCATAGCATACCCTTAGGAACAAGTAAACAGGATCGTATGCAGAATACGTATTAAGGTTTTTGCAATAAAACATTGTACGTTATGGACACTCTAGTCGATTGTCTATTTTTGTGTATTAACGTTAGAACTTGCTCTAAAATTCAAATTTCATTCCTCTAAACAAAGTGAGTAAGCGCATGATCACACTACTTCCTGAGAGAACATATGACAAAGTCACAACGCAAAATGATCAAAATGAACTTGTTTTTTCATTAAACGACCACCAAAATTTCTTTTGCAACATAGTCTTCTTCAACAATATAAAATATCGTTATGCCTGTATGGCGACATTTTTACAGTATCAACAGTCTCTTGCCACTCCTGAACATCTAGGATTTTTTGATATGTGACTGTTTATGATTTTTATTTTCATAATTTCCTTAAGTTTCGCATTTAATGCTTGAAATATTGCGTGTTTTTATAATATTTTTGATTTGCTAATCTTAACGATTTTCTTTTAAATGTGTCGCTTTATTAACGAGAAAAAATAACATTTGCCAATTTCCAAGGCAATAGAATTCTATTGTTCAGTAAATGGAAGAATATATATGTATATGTCCATACACATATTGTCTCAAAACGTGAATGCTAACAAGGTGGGTCCAAAAAATAAAAAATTAAATATGTGAAAATTCATACACACATGTTTGTATTAGGGTGGAGCTGAATATTGAGTATTTAATTATCGCGCAAAAACTTAGCGCACCACTATACAAAAAAGTACACCAGGGGGCAAATTACGGCACTCGTTATCGAACGAAATTACAAAATATTTTTCAATAGAGTTTATATGGGAATATTTCTAAATTTCGAATCGTATCGAATGCAGTAATTTGCCCCCAGTACTCGAGTTGTTACTATAGGGCTTACCAATATAAACTACCGCATATTGTTGAAGCTATATCTGTTAAATTGAATATAGCGTTCAACAAAATGTAACAATAATAAAATTGTTTCATTAAAATGGATGTTCTGTGTAGACAACGTTGCGCAAGCTTTGCCAATTTTTCGGCCCGCAAAATTCTTAATGGGACTATTTTTAATTATTTTTTTAAATATTTTTTGGTATTTTTTTAATAACAAAGACAAATTGCGAAGTTAGTTTGACTTGTGTGCAGAAACTTCAAGAGTGTTCGGAAGGAATCGAACCTGTGACTTCTATAATAGCATACAGCCCAGCTGCCAATATTGCAGCGTCGTGAATAAGTTTGAGTTCTTGGGCTTAGTAAACAATCAACCAATAGCCGTAAGTCGAAGAAATGCAAAATCTGCAGATAACATCGCCTCTGTGCATGAGTATACAAGAGAATTGGAGGCAGTGGATTTCGCATCGGGCACAAGAACTCTGGCTTTTGCAGACCGGAACTTGGCGAGTTTAGCGTCATAACTTGGGGCTGCAGCCATACAAAATGAAACTGACCCAAGAAGCTGAAGGTAAAAGACTACAGACAACGACTTGTGTTCGCTGAATGGGCTCTGAAGAAGTTGGAAACTGATCATAATTTTCATTAAAAAACCCATGTCCATCAAAATTATTGATTTAGAGACGGTGCTCATCCACATGAGATTAAAGAGTCTTCAATGCTTACCAAAAAGTGTGGATATTGGCGTTATCGCTCCGTTATTCTTTTAAAACCACGTTGGCCAGGACATTACCGTCAACGGCGAGTATTAGAGGTCGATGGCTTCAACTTATTTCGAGCAGACTTGGATGATATGGCTACCAAAGACATGTGGTTTCAATAGGAAGGTGCGACGTGCCACATTGGACTTTCGGCACAAATGATTCGAAAGCCTTGTCATCAAGTGAAGGTGATGTGAACTAGTCACCAATATTGTGCGATCGGGCCCACTCTGAAATTTTCTTGTGGTGTTTTTTAAAGTCACAGGTCTATGCCAATAAGTCCCAAACCAAGGTCAACATAGCCCATGCTATCGATCAAATTCAGCTTGATTAATGTGCCAGAATCATGGAAATGTGAAAAATTTTAATGCACGATAACCAGCAAAATCACTGCAGGCAGTTGCACAATGTTATAATTCATATAAAATAGCAACGATAAACAGGCACGAAATGCGCATAGACGTTGTTTAACCAAAAAAAAAAAAACAAGCAAAAATATAATTCCTTATTTCTTAAATAAAATAATAAAAGAAAATTTCAATGATATCTCAAACACATTTAGTTTGATTCAAATTTAAAGATTGGAAGCTTTAAATGAAAAACCCTTTACTAAAAACTTGACGCTTATTCTACTTATGTTTATTTGATAAGTTTGTAAAGTAAGGGGTGCCGCTGGCCATTAAAATAACTATTTTACTACTCATTTGGATTTAAAAATATTAAGTTAATTAATGACTTTATTATACAAAAATCATCGGACTCAAAAGAATTTTATTTACATTGGCAACCCCGGATTTACACAACCCAGACCTTAGACTCGGTTAAAAAATTTATATGAGAAGCACTTATTTGTATTTATAAAAATTTTCTAGATAATTCTATTGCCTGGTTTATGGAAAAAGGGATTTAGTTTTAGAATTATGGTTCTTGAAAATAGGTTTCTTGAATCTGAAATTGGAATAATGTTTGATCTCGAGCTCAATAGCCTTAGATCATTACGCATTTAGGGATCTTTACCAGCCTAATAAGCAAAAGAAAACGTTTGTTTTATAAACAGAAATAATGTTGTTTGAAAAACGTTTCAAATTCACGCAAAAATAGTTTCTAGTTTCTAACCAGCGAAGAAAAGTTTGCATGTTTAATTTTTTTGGAAGTTAAGAAATAGCAATACAAGTAAAAAAGTGGTAAGGGAGTGCCCACTGGACATAAAACATAAAAAAAAATCTAACAAAAAACTAACTAAAAGGCGTTTTAGAGCCTACTTTTAGGTTTCAGCTCTACTATTTTTTATTGCATGCAATCAGGAATTTTCTAAGCAATCATTTAAATTTAAGCTTGAAGTTAGTGTCGCATTGACCGTTTTACTATTGCTCTATGTAAAATATATGATCGTATTATTTTAATTTTCAGACCTTGTTGAATTTGGGATTTATGGCTGTATTGAGTGGAATATGTTAAAAAGTTTGTATTTTTTAGGCTGTTTTATTTTAAACCTTAATTTTGCTGTTGTGAAACTTGATTATTGTTTTCCTTTTTTCTTCTTTTACCACTACTTTATTTGAATGAATTGTGTTAATGCTGGCACTTTTCATTTATGACTATTGCGACTTTACACTTAAGGATTATCCTTCATTTAAAACTTGAGTGCTTTTCAAGTGATTATCATGGCATGTTCACTTTGCGCCTTGAGATGGAAATTATAAATGAAAAATATAAGCAAAAAGGTTTGCTTAGTAAAAATAAGTTTGATTTAAAGTGGCATTTAAATTAAAAGATTTTGATTCACTCATACACGAATGTAAGAAAAGGAAAATTATGATAATAATCCCTGTACCCCTAAAACAAAAAAAGTCTATATTGTGCCTTTAATTAATTAAGTGGTCTAAGTGATATGCATTTTTTTCTTCGATTCGACTTCGACTTTAATAAACATTCAATAAATAGTAAATAAATTCATATTAATTGGAACGTTGCAGAACAAAAAATATATTTTTTTGAATTTTTCAAATGTAATCTACCAAATATCTCGACCAAACAAATATATGACTCAGACTACTTTCATAACTTATTTGTTCTGTATTCGTTTAAAATTCACAAGACAAATGCAAAAACAATATTTTTATAATTTTTATATTTGTCAAGCAAATAACTATTACCTTGTGAACATTGGCATGTGATGCCTTATTTTTGCCCATTAAAAATATTCTAGAACAGAATAAAGAATTCACCAGAATTGGGACGAAATTTTGTTTTTTCGTAATTTTGATCTATTAAAAGGTGACAAACTGAATTTTCTACAATATAAATTAATAAAACTTGTGTACGATTTTTAAATTGCATAGCAGTGCCTTTTTAAATTCGTTAAGTTTCATTGCGAGCAAGTTTTGCGTATCTTTAACAATTAACTATTATTATACAGGTAACCCTCCTATAAAGCGGTTAAAAAAAAGCAATAACAATTTTAATAATTGATTTTGCAACCGTAATTAGCCTTAACCTTAATTAAACTTTTTTATTCACAATCCGATTCTTCCGGGATATAACCCAATTCAATTAAACACATGCTAAATATGATAATTTGTGCTTTTTTCTGAGATTTACATTTTGAAGGTAATTCGATTTAACGGGGAACGTGTCAGAATTAAATGAGTGAATTATTCATTATGGCGGCGGCGACTGCCTTAATGCCAGTATTTTTAAATTTTACTTTTAAATAAATTAAAAAAATATAATTTTTTTGTTAAAGAATTGTCGTGTTAAAATTGGGTTGACGCAATATTCAATTTGTCTTAAACCTAAATTACATTAAGCATTTTTACATCAAATTAAAGTGTAAATTCGGTTAACGCAACCAATAGAAACGTTGGGCTGTTGCGAAAACTGAGTTTGTTGCGAAAACCGAGTAAAAAATTTCTATGCCTGTTTACCACTAAAAAGCTTATTTTAAACCAAATAAAATTTTTGTTAAAAATTCAAAGGTTAACTTTTGAATTAATGCATTTTCCACGAACTTCGTTAGTAGTTGTTCCTTTTTTATAATTCTACATACTGCTGATTTATGAATTTTGTATTCATTGTAAACTGTTTTCGCAATTATGTCATTTTCAAGTTTCTTCAGAATTTCGTTGTTTTGCTTTATTGTTAGTTTAATCAATTTTGTTACTACAGGCATTTTGTCTATCTCACTAGAACAACAGCTTAGAATTAAGGAATTTTTTAAACAGAAACACCACGCAAAAATTCTTTGTACGTTAGCGCAAGATTTCATGCACAAAGGTTTATTGTTCTGAATTTATTTATAGAAAACTAAAGTAAAAAAATAAAAAGAAAAAGAGAATCTTAACTTTCTTTGCGAAGGTGCATTAGTTGAAATCTTGTGTTTTGAAAAGTTGTGTTAACAAAGTCACCAATGTTAAGAATTTGTGTGTTGCGAATATCGAGGTGTTGAGCGTATCGAGGGTTGCATTAACCGAATCTGCACTGCAGTTGAATACACTTTGTTCATTCGTCAATCGGAGGCCTGGATGCTGCTTCAGTTCAGATCAAAAAAATTGTCAAATATGCAGCAGAGATGCATGCCACGTATTTTTTATACATCACCTTCTTCGTGCAACAAATTTCATGAAATTTTGTTAACAAATTCATAATTTAAATTAGATATAAGATTGAAACCTCTTTCAAGAAAACCATGTTATAGAAGGGTTACCCGTATTTCACCGAACAAACCCCTGAAGTATGCTACACGTGTAATTAAATTCGCTTTATGTCATATTTTAAATAATTAAAAAAGTATTTAAATATTCATTTCATATTAATTACTTTAAGTTTGTCTAGTGACTTTATAATATTGTTTGTTTGTTTGAAGGTATTATTTTTTTAATTGCTAAATGATATACAATGTGATTTTTATTGTCAGAGTTGAACGTGACAAATGTGTTTTAAATTACTGATTTTTTTTCTCAAAAGCTTTTATAGAATTAAAAATAATTAATGGCCACTGCTCTCTGCTATTATTTTATAAAATAGTTAACATATTATTATATAAATTTAAAAAAAAATTAAATGAATAACATTTATAAATGTAAACTTTGTTTGTTTTTAATGGCAAAGAAGGCCATTTTACCGTCATTGTTCAAGAGCACCAATATGTAGTAAAAATTAAAGCAATAAATAGTTATAAGTCAAACTTACATGATATGTGAAACGCCAATAGAAGTTAAAGTCATTGGTCGTCTGTAATGAAAAAAGTAAAACCAAACAAAAATTATAAATGATTGATTAAGTTTAGAATAGAATTTTGTAAACAGGCTTATTTATAAAAATTATTAAGGCTTTATAAAGCAAAATCTGTTTTAAAACCCCATAATAAAGCCTTAATAATTTTTATAAATTAGGCTGTAAACATATGTATATATTTATAAAGAAACTACTGATTAATATTTCTAATAGGCATGATGAGAGTATTAACTCTCAAGAAAATAAATGCGTCACTTGTTTAAGAAGTGAGACTTTCGACTTATGACTCATAGTAAATTAAAGTTTTCTAAATAATGTTATAAATATGTATCTACAAATAAATTTTGAGCAATTCAACAATTAATTTTTATAACCCATCGAAAAAAAATATATAAAAAAATATCAACTCGCTAATACTTGCTAAAAAAAATATTATATACGATAAGATAATAAGCTGCATTGGAGAACTAATCTAATGCATAGTAGAAGTATTGTATGATTATGTAAGTATGTAAACAATACTCGTGGATATAGTGATTAACCACTCAATAAGTCGTAGATAACATATATAAGTTACAGAGTAAAAAAAATCACTAATTCAAAATTAGTTAAATGCCAGCATTTAAGAGCTGAACATCACATTATTTAAATATAAAATAAACAGAATGAAGAAAATGCCACACGGGTGGGCCCCAGCATCATCACCATGGAGGACCACCGCCGCATCATCATCACGGCGGCCCGCCACATCATCATCACCATAATGGGCCACCACGTAGAGTGATTTGTTGTTGCAATATAATGTGATAAATCGTATAATAAATCAAAATTAATATAAAAATTATGTGAACACTTTACTATTTAAAATGGTTAAAGTACTATAATATTAGTGTATTTCTTTAAATCTTAACTGGAACTTATTTAATATGAAATTGGAATTAATTAAAAATATATTCAAAATTATTTAATAAAGATCCTGAAAATTTTCGAAATTATTTATAATATTAATCGAACTAACAAAACGAATAAACAAAAATTATTGCATGACAGATAAACGTAACGGTGAAAAGTAAGTGGAGTATTCAGTGCCCTGCGGACGATCAAATAAATTCATCAATCACCCAGTTTTATGAGTGCAGCGTGCTTTTTCGGCTTCAAGTACGCGTTTTTGGGAATGGTTGATGAACGTCAAAAAGTTTTGTTTTTTATATCTGCTTTTTTATATTTGTTCTGTGACGTCAAACCAAATGACCAAAAGTGTACAAGAAGTGCTTTATAGTTAAATATTTATTATAATTTTAATTGTAAAAATACCCAAGTTAAATATAAAATAAAAAGTATTTATTATCGATGTTGCACAAAAGACGACAAATTTGCGTTAAAGATAGAAAAATTATCATTTAACTCTATGCTATATTTTTTATGGTACTTATTACTTATTAAACCAATTTTTTTTTTCTATGCCTAATGAGATTTCATCCATAGCTTTCTGTTTTTTTTTTTTGTTTGTTAACAAAACTGCACTTGTTAGTAATAACACAGAAATCATTATCCAAGAAGACATATTTTCAACCGCAGATATCGAACTCATAATCAAAATTCTCATCGACGATTTTATTTGAATGTCTCCGAAGAGTTAATTAAACATTACGAATACATATATACATGCATGATAGCTTTTTTATCGTCTCCAGTTCCCACTAAAATAAAATATTGCTCTCTCTGTCTCTCTCTCTCTCCCTGTCTCTTTTGTAATTGCGGTTTTTTATAACCAAACTTCATAGTCCAGATATTAATTAACATTCAGATTGTCCTTGATTTCAAAATTATTTCAGACCCAAAAAATTCTTTTAAAACAAAATAGTTCCTGCCTTGAAAAACTTAATCTTCAAATACGCCAGAGTAGCTGACTGAGCCGCCTCTGAAGCCAAGTAAAAAGGAAAAATATTTACATGAGAAGTTGTAAATTTCAAATAATGATTCATTCTACTTTGCTTAGAAAAAATATTAAAATATTGTTTCTTCCCACACAGAAAAAAATTTATTTTGTATTCAATTACTAAATTTAAAAAAAAACCAAGGGTTTTACTGAAAAAATACATTCCGCTGACTTCGTAAAACCAAATAAAAAAAAATTTGAAAATTTATGAAATGAACGCATATTTTACTTATTTTAATACTTTATATTCATCAAACCAAATACACACAATAATACATTTTAAAAACAGTTTCAAAATCACGTTAGTTGAAAAAAAATGTGAAAAATTTTGTTGGGTAAGGGTAACTGTCTAATTTTGTAACTGTATGTAAGGAAAGAAGGCCAGCATAATAATAACAAAAGTATAGCTGTACTCTTTATTTGCATTAAAAATAATAACTTTTTAAACAAGAATTTTTAAAGTTCTTTTAGACATTTGTCATTGCATTATATTTTATTCCACATCCTTTTCTTTAATTTTTTTTAACAATGATGGTGATGTCCTTGGTATGGAGGCCCTTGATGTGGTGGCCCATGGTGTGGTGGTTCGAGATGTGGAGGGCCATGATAGTGTGATACTCCGTGGTGATGTGGCGGGCCATGATGAGGAGGAAGAACGCCATGATGTGGAGGGCCGTGGTGATGTGGTGGCCAGTGATGTGGCGGCCCATGATGTGGAGGTCCAAAGTGATGACATGCTGGCCTTAAGTGTGCTGGTCCATGGTATGGCTGACAATGCTGACAATGTAATGGCATTTTTTATTTTATTTTTTTTTGACGTTTTAACCACTTAAAGGTTTAACAAAAACTGAGTGTGAATAATAAATTGCAAGTTTTAAATATAGAACAAGAGCCAAGCAAAAAAAAAATAAAAAATAACTATTTATGATGATAAAAATCATTATTAGTAATCGTGTCTTATCAGCAAAAGTATTTAACTCATATTGTTTAAAAAATGTTTACTACAAAAATAGAAAGAGAATAAAATAAATAGTAAAATAAATAGTGAAAGTAAATAAAATATTGTACTTTCAGATAAGGCAAAATCAAGAGCTGTGCATTTGAAATTTGGACCCACAAGACTTTTAATTATTGTGGCACTAAACTTTTCCCAAATTTGATATTTACCTTACCCAGTAAAATATGAATTGTTTCTTAAAAATACAGTGAATAATGCAGATCACCAGGGAACCTTTACATAAAAATGTTTTGGAACAACTACAAATATTGCGTTAAACTTTCATTTAAACAAGTGAGCAGCTCAACTAATATTCCTGATGATCTGCATTAGAGTTCTAAAAAAAATAAGTTTTCCTTTTTCTTTCTTTACCAACTGTAATATCAGTCCATAACCCTTTGCTAAAGAAGGTAACCTCGCCTAATCAAAAATAGTAGACATTCATTGCATCAGTGTTATTTCTCTTAAAAAAAACTAAAATTTTCTCACAGTGTGGACGATGACTAATCAAAATGGTTAACCATAATATGCAAAAAAAAATTGAGCCCAGTTTTTTTCGAAAATTTTGTTTCAATTTACACTTCAAGCACACGTAATTTTTTGCATATGGTGGTTAGACCTTTCTTAACAAAACCTAAAAATAAAGATTACCATCCTACCAAAAAAAAAAAAACAACTAAGAAGGAAAAACTCCACTTACTGCTCGAAACTGAAAAGAGCTTTCTACTCATGTTTAAGCTACTACACTATAATTTTAGCTACTCATACTTGGCGAAAGCACTCAACTAAAAGTCTTTTGTATGCGATGCATTGTGCCGTACTTTGAATGTTGGCAGTAAGTTATACAAGACGTTTGTAGTGGTAATGACAGCATCACGATGCTGCAGCTACGGCAATTGCAGTTTATTCTTAACACATGCTTACATGCAACCGAAGCAACAGCATATTATGTTGGCTCTTGTGCTACTGGCATGCATGCATAAATGCAACACTTTGTTCAGTCAAAGCAAGCGTATGTTTTACATTTCATATGAAGTATAAAGACACTATATACTAACATGCATCCACTTGTTTTTTCAAACGCTATTTAAAAAAGGATTGCTTGCTAGGTTATTTTACTTTGCTTGTAACATAATGAAAGATACCATAAAGTACTGAGATGTATTATGTTACTTAACTTTACTTGCTAAGCAAACAAAGAATATTTAAGGAGTCAATAGAATACAGTCATTTTGTTTGGGAATTATTGATGATTTTGATTTCAATGTACAATACAAAAATTAGGGTATATGGACTTATGGTAGACAAAAATTATACTCCTTATTATGTTTGGTGTTTTCCGACTTTAATGGCGACGGTTTTTTTTTTTTTTTTTTTTTTTGAAATATATTAAAGAACATCGCAACAGTTTTTCATTGTTGTCGACTAGTGGCCCCGTTTCTGTAACTTGTGATAAGTTCTTGCATCGAGAAAAATTAAATAATTATAATATTATATTGTTATTATTATTATAATATTATAATATTAGTTGTCCTATTTTACACATAGTTACTCCACAAATATAGTTTTTTTCTTCTCACCCTGTGTTTTAATAACACTAACGATTTTTTCGACTCGAAAAATTCTCACATTTCTTAGAGAAACGAAGCACATATCTGATTGGCTATTGTGCTCTCATCGTTGTGAAAGCACAAAGCTCTTTTGTAAAAGCTTGCTCAGTGTGCATATGGCTTTGACGTAGCGGCTTTAAATCTAAAAAACAAGTTGTTAGCTAAAAAAATCTAGATTCTAGAACCAGATTTTCGTTCATACTTTCGTTTGATCTCATTTCAAGAGAAGTTAAAATTCACCTCCTTCTTAATTTTCATCCCTTAATTTTCAGCCATGAAAATTAGAAGAAAATATTATTTAAAAAAAAACTAAATAAAATAAAGTAAAGTAAACTAAACTAGAATCAAACAAGACAAAGAAAATAATATAGAATAAAATAAAATAAAATAAAATAAAATAAAATAAAATAAATTAAAATGAAATAAAAGTAAAATAAAAGAAAATTAAATTAAATAAAATAAAATAACACAAAATAAATTAAAATGAAGGGTGCAACAAAATCACTAAAGTTGCACGAAAATATTTTCGTTAATTTCTTTAATTTTCTATATTCTTTATAGTTGCAAAAGTTTAAACTACTTGCAAGCAAGTCGTACGTAAGTCTATAGTTAGTTTTTGTATGTTCACATATTTTACCAACAGTATTTTATGCAATGTTATTATATATCTCATTTTGTTGGAGCGTGTGTACTTTTGTAAAGGATGCATGTTGTGCGTTTATGGTGGAAATATATGAGCGTATGTCGTAACTTCGTAATTAAACTTTAATTATGCTAGTTTTTTACGCTCATTACTTTGCTGTAAAGATGGCGAAGAAAAAAAAGAAGTGCCTTAAGTTGAGTAAAGATCTTGCTGACTTTAATGCGAGCTATACTATTCAATTAAATGAGCTTATATAAAGACCATAGAAAGAAATACAATAAATACAAAAACAATTTGAATACAAAAAAAAATTAAAAAATTAATAAGTTGGTTAAATAGGCCGTAAGAAATTTAACTTTTCGGCTTTATATGACTTCATGTTAGAAGTAGGAAATTGTATTTATACACCAAACTTGCTATGATTTTGTATTAGCCAGCAATTTGAAAAAAACCGGCTTACCCCACTATCAAAATGGAAAACCCACATAAGAAACACATGGAAGTCACTACGTTATTATTATTTGATATTTGTTAGGGCACTTTCTGTGACGTTGTAACTTAAATCTAAAAACGCATTGTTAAATTTCTTTTTGAAAATTCACATCGTATTCAATTCGAGCTGTCTGAACAAGTCTTTCACAGAAGCCTGTTATTTGCTACTGACACCATCAAAGTCTTTAAACTTGAACATGTTCTTATTTTATCTATACAAGGAAGTTAGATATTAAAAACAAAGTCGATATCGACATAAGGGAAAATTGCAAAGAGTGCATGTTGTATCTGTATAGAAAAAAAAAATACCAAGAATAAAGTAAAAAAAAAATTAATATGGAACAGAAAAAGAAAGGAAAATATAAGAAAAACTTTGGCTTAACTAGAAAATATAATTAAATATTGTAAAACTTTGCTGCAAATACGGTTGTCAGAGTTTGTTTCTGCTTGTTAATATTTTTAGCAAACAATAACATCGTTTGTTTTCAATATATAATTACAAATTAAGGGTATTATTTAATAACATACTTAATTGATGCCTGGATGTATGCTATACTTGTATGAACTAAAGCTAATAGACGTCAAAGAAAATATATGTTGCAAGAATAGCTTTACATTAAAAAGAATTTACAAAGATACTTATTTTGTAAAATATTATACTTCTTGTCTGCCATTATATTGGCTACGAAAGCAGTAGTTGTCATGGCTAACTTTGAAAAGATATTTTTTAATTAGTTTTACTTGATAAAATATTTTAAAGCCCTTCATCACAGCTGCATACATGAGTTTGATTACGTGTTTTTAGTATATGCATTATATTTTATATTTGCAAATCTCATAAAAAATATTTGAATATAAATATTAAGTTGCAGATAAGAAATGCAAAAATTTTATTAATTATAAATTAATTTAAGTTGTGAGGTACTGAACATAAAAATCACACTGTCACGTACATATAACGTTAACAAACCGTGGCATTTATCGTCATAAGAAATATTTAGAATGTAGTTAATGAACCTAGTTCGGGCATGAATTGGTGAAATGTGAAAGCTTAAGGGAATCCTCGTTAGTTGGAGTATTATTCCTCACGTCCTAAAATATTAATTGAACTTCTCATTTGCTTAAGTGGAAGTTTAACATATCTCTACTTGTTCTAAGAAACTTTTAGGTGAAGGTTCCCTGATGATCTGCATTAGCAACAGTGAACTGCGCGTAGAATCCAACTGACTCCTCAATAAACAATTTCAATGTATTTTTAATAAAAAATTATTTTAGTGAATAAGTAAAATAATAATTTGGGGTTATTAACAAATATTAAACTTATACGAATATATTTCTGTATATAGTAGAAATGGGGGCTGATGAAGTTTGTGGTGGCACAGAAAAATTTCGAAATTTCCTTAACTAAAAAATTATAGTTTAGTTTTTCTTCTCTTCGATGATCTTTGAAATTTTATTGTACCTTTTATTTTAAAATTGGTAACTATTTTATTAAGCTTGAGGTCTTTTTTGTTTTTAATAAAATTAACAATTTTATTAAACGATATTTCTTCTCTTCTTTAGAAAATCACATTAATTAATAAAAAAAAATTATTCAATAACTGCCTTATTCATAAAAAATAATTCAGTTTTATTAAGCTATTATTTGACATATTTCTATGGGAAATTTGTCAAATAAACATGTAATAAACCTAAAATATTTTTTATGAATTAGACCGTGAGATTTGAAATTACTGAACATAAGCCGGATTAAGAAATTATTCCCGACTAAAACAATTCATTCTACAAGAATTGAAAATACTGTACTTCCTAGTAAGACTTGATCTTTATTATTTATCAATAAACAAATTAACTTGGTTTTTTGAAGTTCTTCCCTAATCAGAAGTACTGTAAAAAAGAGAACAAAATAAAAAAAGAATTTTATTTTTCCTAAAAAACATTAATTATCACGCGTTGCTTTCCCTTCCACAATATTTAAATTTTACCTAAAAAATAAACATAAAATAAGTTTAAATGTTATTTGAATACATCTTTGGTGCTTTGTATATTTGATTAACACTGTTTAAGCAAAAAAATTCTTTTGTACTCCTGAAAGTATGCAATTGCTTTTACATTTCATAAACGTGCCTTTGTTTATGTGCACACAACGCGGCATATTAAATTTTAGCTGAAATATTTTGTAAATTACAGCTTCAATACTTTTTTATGTTGTTATTGTTGTCGTTGTTGCTTTATCGATATTCGTGTTTCTACATTTCCTTTTTTTTATATATTAACTTTTTGACAAAACAGCTGGCAAAATAATCATATTAAAGCATAAAACGGCTGACTGAGTTGCTACTTCACAAAAAAAAAGTAAAAATAAACGAAAACCAAGTAAACTTACGAACAAAAGAAAAGCAAAACGAATAACGAGAAGAAATAATAGGCTAAAACCAAAATATATGGGATATTTTTTTTTTTTGCTGACATGCAACAAAAGAAAAGCAAACTAAAAGAAAACGATTATAATTTGAGACAAATTATAACACATATACAAAGTTAATGTGACGACAACGAAAATGGGGAAATGGCAAGAAACATGAATAAGAATATAATAAAAAGGAAACAAAAGGTATAAACAATCAATCGCTTAGAGTAAACGGCAAACGATATGTCTTCTTATTTCGTTATTAAAAAAAATTTAATGTAACGAACAAGGGCAGTGAGTTTAGACAAAATAAAAAGAAAAAGCAAAAAAGCAAAACATGATAAAATTGGCGAGTTAAGAAGCAAATAAATGGAAGAACTAAAATATAAAGTAGTAAATGCTCGTAAGTAAACAATGAGAGTTGTTAACAAAAATTTTAGAAACAGAGAGGGAGTTCGTAAATTATTCTGGCTCTTTCTAAATGAGTATGGAAATAAAAGAGAGCACACCCTGGCGCCAATTTTACACAAAGCGGGAAATTTTGTAAATTAATCTTGAAAAAGAGAGAGTTTTAGCTTAAAAAGAGTTGTGGCTGATTGCCTAAAAATACTCTTGAGTTTCTGTTTGCATACTTGTAGCGGCATTTCAGGCGTACATTTTTATTTGTCATACACCACTAAGGACTTTCCCATATTAAAGCCATTTTAGTATACACTTTGTATTCACTTTAACCACATTATTTCGTAGAATTTTACATTTTTAACGAGAATTTAGTTATAATTGAGCTATTTAATTTTTTCGTGTTATTACAATGATTTTTTTTTCTTTTGAAATTATCTAGCAATAAATTCAATTAAATGTATTGCAAGGGAAATATTCAGAAAAAAAAAATAATTGCAAAGCAATTTGTATTTATTTAACCTTGATATTTGTTAAATGGGAATTTCCTTAACAAGTAATATAATATAATAATTTGCTGCTTTCAGTCTGAATAATAAATAAGCTGTCAATGTGTTTTTGTTACCTGTGGCAATATGGAAAAATCGCTTAAGTTCATTTAAATAAAGAAGTGTGTTGCGGAAGTTTTGACGCTAGCGCTAATAAATTGTAAAGCTAATTAAATAATAAAGCCTCTAATGCCTGATTCTGGAGGTGTGAGAGCCTTTTGGCTTTGCAACCATTATAAATCAAAATTTTACTAATTAGACTTAAGCTTTTATTCCATATTGCCACAGCTACTATTATTTGTGCTGAAATTTTCATTAATACATTGATTGTTTTGAGTTAAGAATGTACATATTCATAAATAAATAAAATTTATTTTAAATACAACTTAAAAAAATTTTGTATGAAAAATTTTTAATAAAATATATTTCAAACTTATTTGAGATTTTTATTATTTAACATACTGTCATAAGTTTATTTTAATTGAAATTAGTTCGATGGTGGTTAAACATTTTTTTTTTTATTTTAAGAAATTATTTATGAATAATTAAAAGAATTAAAAGTTTCTCAATTAATATGGGTCTATTATATTTCTTTGTAGTCATCAAGTAAATCTGAGAAACGGAATTTTTTCAAATTAAAAAGATTTGTTGTAAATTCAAATAAAAGCCTTGATGTAGCAAGTCAAGCCTTTTTAAATAAGGAAATGGTTGTTTCGTAAAGTAAAACTATACAATTTACTAGTATTTATTTGTTTGTGTTTGCATTATATGGACAGGACCTCATTTTGTAAAGCGCAACACTAAACGTTGACATATTAAAAAAAAAAAAAATTATATTACAAAAACAAATTACATACAAAATTTTTCAAAATTAAGCTTTGTGTGTTTTCAAAATCAGAATCTAAAATATTTATTCTTGTAATGCTTAGTTTTAAGCCAGAGGAAGTTCAGATCCTTATGGCCTTATGGACACGATGTCGAGAGAAAATGTTCGATCGACAACTGGTATGGAAACAAACACAACAAAATAAAAAAATTTGTTTTTATTTTCAATATAAGTGCACAGAAGTTAATAATGATACGTTGTTGAAACTTATTTCCAGTTTTATTATTTTTTGATGAATTTAAAGAAAATATTTTTTTTTCATTCTATTAAACTTTTAGGAATTTTGGTTTTAAGTTGTTAAAATTTTGTGGTTAGTTCTATTTCAGTAAAAATATTATTTAACATAAAGTTTCTTTTGTGCAATCGATGGTACGTTTTCGTTCGACATCGTGGGCCAGACCGTAAATAAATAAGAATGCATTTTCTATTCTAAAACACAATTCATCAGCAGCCATATTTATCTACTTGAACGGAGATGAACATAAGCTTTTCCACATGAACTTTTATTGAAATAGCATACGAGAAGTTGTTTTTAATTCTTATTTATATAAAAGTATATATACGAGGGAGGTTATTCGTCTATTTATGACATTCGTGAACTCAGTAGCACAAACTTGCAAATACTGCAAGATTTTTACAAATATATGAAAATTGATTGCTGAGATCTTCTGTAAGTTTTTCCAATACACAAGTATTATATGTGCTGTCATTTCATTCATATCTGATGATGTGATTTCATTATGGTAAATTACATTATGCTACAAAAAAAATAACCTCAAAAATGAGATGATGGGTGACTACTGCTGGCTGCAAATTTGTGAAAACTCATCGCACCATAAAAAGAGAAAACGAAGTGGAAAAAGTAATCGACACGTAATGCTAACTTCACTAAAAGAATAAAGAACCAAAAATGTTTAACGAAAATTCTAAATCGGATATTTCCACCAAATATGACGCAACTTTTTTATTAAATTTTTTGACCCATGATAACAATTTAAAGCTAAATACGTTTTGTACAAAATTTTAATGAAGATGCAGGTTCGAATAAAATTTCAGATTTTTTTTTGGCTTATGGGCGCCATTTAAAGTAGTGAATTGAAAAAAAATCTTTAAAACTTGCATCTCAAGAGCCATAACTCAGTTATTTATCCGATCAACACATTTTATAAATTTTTTTTTAATTATTTTAAATAAACAGTACTCAAAATTTTTTAAAATATCAATGTAAACCACAAATAGCTCAAAACGGCTTCTCATAAAAAATAAATGAATGTCATATTCGCGTTCAGCAGAAAAGAAAAAATATAATTTTTGAGATTATGGCGAAAAAATAAAAATTTTTGGCGTTGTGTGATTCATAGTTTAAGCAATTTACGAAATTTTTATCGGTTTAATTAGTTACACAACCAGAAAATCATTTATGCAGTAACAGAACAATCTATATATCATATCGAACTATATAATTGAAGCCAGTTGTTAAATAAATTACACCAGGGTGCATATTTTTAGTAAAAAATATATTTTAACTGCCGTATCGAGGAAAAAACTAATCACTCTTATCGAAATACGCAGGCAAATATTTAACAAAACTCGTGTCCCATCCTAATCCACTAGCTCGTAATACCTGGAACTTTACTGGACACATCCGCTTAAAAAAGAGGTACACTACTGCTCTAATACGCATCACTCCCGATGAAACTTCTTGAAAATATTTTTGTGCTTAATTCGACATTTGTGTATTATCAATTACTATCACTAAGTTTATGTCCGGCCTATTATCTATTTTGGGCCTAATTATTATATTTAGACTTAAAATTTTAATAATTATTGTTAGTTCAGTATTAAAGATACAATAAATAAAAAAATAAAAAAAGAACTCTTATCGGGAATTAAAATTCACGTGAAGTTTGTTCGCTTTCCCTAAAATTGCAACCGCAAATTTTCGCGTTGTTGTTGTGTTAGTGTACTATTTTCTAATTTTTTCACCGTTTTCTGTTCATGGCAAATTTTTCACGTGAACAAAATGTTCTTCTTTTATTCCCGATAAGGCTGAACAAAGTTTCCATAGAAACTACACTAAAATACCAGTCTTCCCTGATGATTACTAATACTCTCACACACTGCCTTTTCCTCATTACTTGAGATTTTTTTTATGTTTGGGGTGTTTGGGTTGTTCAATGTATCGAGTTTTTTTTTCTCAAGTTGCTTAATTACGCTACTTACAGCTCATGAAGTGCTCCAAATATTTTTAGTATTTCTTGAATATGTGCCAAGTTTTATATGGAGAACTGAGACGCAGCAAAAATTTCAAGACACCCTGTGATGTATAAACATGTCTCTGTAACCGTATGTCTGAAATTCATTTAAGTTTTTACTAAGTCTGTGTCATTAATCATGCACAGATGACCACAAAACTAATTTCGTTGTCGCTATCCGTTCGCTTTAAGTCAAGTAACAACAACTACAAAAGCCCAAAGACTATGTTTCTCAGTTTCCTCTTTTATATTTAAAAAAAAAAACTTTTTTTATATTGGAACTCATATGTTTTTACATAGACTTGCAAAAGCACTTACAGTACAACCCAGCAAAAACGAAATCTAAAATTAAATATTTTTTAATTATGAAATATCCAACGTTTGTAAATCTCAAAAATTAATCTGGCGAATAGGAAACTGTGTGAGATTTAATTTGTATAGGAACGTGAGCTTTTTTCCTGCCTTTTCTGGCTCTGTAGTTGACTTTAATAATTCTTTGTTTGTTTTTTTTTCTTATTTTGGCAGACCAGCATTTTTTCTTCTCTTCTTTTTTTATTGCAGTTTCCCAATTCTATTTTTGCCTTAGCTAGAGTTTTTGCACCCCGCAAACTAACAAACAATTTGGGTTGTTACTTTATTTTATTAGTTGCTGCAAAACCTTTCCTGCTACAAGTGTTGGTGTTTCTATTGATTTTTATTATTAAATTTTTTCCTGATGCTCTATTCTACTTTAGCTGTTACACTGCCTTTGGTCTTTTCTTTTTCGATGCTCTGTACACTTTTTAAAATTCATATGAACTTGTAAGTGAACTTTTTTTCAAATTGTCTTACATCATTTAATAAACATTGTCAGTTGTCAGTTACTTTATGTTTGCACTTTTGCATGTTGTTTTGTTTTAATTGTGTTAGAAAAAGAAAAGAAAACTATTTTATGACACGAGTTTTCTGTTGACGCTCATACTGTTTTGCGTACTGCCTTTTTGTTAACTTTAATTGTAAAGTTTGGTGCTGAAAATTATTACTGCTTGCCAGCAAAAAAAAAGTATTAAATTTTCTTTCTCTCATTAACTTATTTGTAAATTTTTTTCAGAACAGAAACTTTAATAAATTGTTTATTAATTTTTTATTAACAAAAGGTATACAAATTTGAGGTTAGGAAGTCAATTGGCTGTCAAATGATGATGTCCATCCAGAGTTGAGCTGTCATCCTTTGACATTGCATAAGGCGGACTACGCCTATTAAATTTTAATATTACATTTCAAGTGCTTGTATTTAACAAATTTTTTAGAAACTTGGCACACCTTGAGGTCTCAAAAAGACACAATCTTGCTTTCAAAAAAGTGGGCGGTGCTGCGCCCATTAGAATTTTATATTATATAATATGCTGGTACCTTATTGATTTGTACGAAATTTGGCTAAAGCCTTGAGCTCTGAAAAATAATTAATATTGTGTTCAAAAAAGTGAGAAGTTGGTATTAAATTATATGTACTTCACTTATCGGATTCCTACGTAACTGATGGTGGCGTCGGCTGAAGTAGTTAGCACGTTGACTACGAAAACAAAAGTCCTGGGCTCGAGCCCGGTATCAGACTGTCATCAACTAACAACACCTCGCATTTTTCTGATGTACATTAGAGTCCCTTTGTATCAGTTGTTGTAGGAAAGTTCATATGATGAAGCCATAGTCCCAGGTCACTGAATTATACCGACTTCAGCAGGTACTAATCCTAGTGTAACATCAGAGCGCCCTCCTTCATTGTGTAGCAGAATCATCGGCGAAGTAAACTAACCAATAAAATGGTTACTAATCACAGCTTCAAAAACTTAATACGGCTCATTCAACACCAGAGGCGCTGCAACAGTACATTATTAAAAAAACATGCAAAAAGTAGAGTTGTAAAAAAATTGAGCTTTTCTCTATCTCTACCTGTCTTCTTTATCACTACTCCTTTCTTAAAAGAAGGTAACACCTAGTAATAGTAGTAGGCATTCATTGCCTGAGTGTTACTTGTCTTAAAAAAAAACGTGGCAACGAGTTTTGGCTCTTCGAATGACATAATTTTGTGCTTAATCATGTCCATAGGAACATAGGTGCGGGATCATGTCCATAGGAACATAGGGCCGTCGTGTCCATGAAATATTAATATTTATTATATTTCACATGCTTATATTACCTGACCCATTTTTACGAAATTCACACGCACCTTGAGCTCTGCAAGTGACACGATGTTGAGTTTAGAAAAGTTTGCGGACACTTATATTCGGTGAATTGGAGTGACTTCGAATAGCGTTATATATAACACATGTAAAAATGTTTTATTTAACTGAACCTAAATTATTTTTAACTTCTTTTTAGTGCTTATCTTTGAAGTCGGTTTAATTTTTTTTAAGTTTTATTTTGTATTTCTTACACTCAAGTTGAAACTAATGTAACACTGTTGACCAGCAATACCAACATACAATTATCCAATAACCAAAAATAAAAATAAAAAAATTCATAACCAAGACAATTTCATTGCATATTTGCCATTTACTAGCATACGAGTACATACTCGTACATTATACAGACCACTTATGTGTGTGTGTGCTTAAGTAAATCTTTTAATATTCAATCATAAATATAAATTAATTGCTCGCCCATATAACCTTATAATTGAACACGAATAATGAGAAAAAAGCCAGCAATTACTACGACAATTGCTGCAAGTAATTGCTCATGAAATCCTTAAGGATCATCAACTCTCATTAATAAATGGTTTAAAAGTCATTTTATATTTTCTTCTTCTTATAAATAATAATATATTGATATATATATGTGTATGTGTTAGTATTTATGTATGTCTGCCAAAATATTACGTTCATTGTGTAAATTATTGAACACCTTTTTTGTGCAGTGTGCTTGCCTCCCCCTCACTGACTTACTTAGTTGCTTATATACAAAAAGAGATGCGAGTGTGTTACAAATGGAGCAATTAATAACACATTGTTTTACACACAATTTGTGAACATAATTATTTATAGTATAAATTTAATATAGAGGAATTTTTAATTTTTTTGGTATGTGGTGATTTCAAAGTTATTTAGTAAAAACGCCTGCCGAAAAACTTAAAGCATTTTTTCTGAGTTACGAAATTAGTAGTTGTAAAAGCAGAAAAGGTTTTAAAATTTTACACATATTAAACAAGAATTTTTAAAATATTTTGCGCATGAAATCAAATGAAATTTCACAATATTTTAAACGACTTATTAGAAAAATATTTAGACCCCCACCTCTTCGACAAATTCTATTGAAAACAACATTAGCAAACGAAACATTTTTAACTGTTTCCGACATCGTGGTATAAGCCGTTAGAACTTCAATCGATATTAAAATGTATGTGGTGCACACACATCAAGTTTTCTTGCTCAAGTATAAGACAACTAAAAAAAAATTATATTTACACATATTGATAACAATAACAATGACTGTAATATTTATATGTGAAATAAAAGCATTGTGCTTTTTTTTCTCGATATTTTGCTCTTTTATTAAACGAAATTGAAATACATTAAAATGAATATTTATAATGACAAAAAAAAATTATAAATTTATATATATATTTTTACAGCGACATTAAAAAACTGATATAAATAACAACTGCAAAAAAAAAGCAGAATCCACCAAAGTGCAAAAACAAATTAAACGTTAAAAACCAAATAGCGAAAAATAAATGAGAATTTTTTGTAATATATTGATTTTGAAAATAAGCTTGATTTATTCCATACTCGTATTTTCAGCCACACACACACACACATACACACATGCACTCTGGCTTTTTCTCTTTCCTTCCGTCTCTCACATATTTATTGTCACATAAATAAGGACACAAAGTAAGATAAATGCTAATGTGTTTATAGTTTAATTTATATGGCGAAGAGCGGAGACTGGGAAAATACTTGTTGAAGTTTGAATTTTTAAATAAACTGGCAAGTTGTTACAATTGAAAGTGTGCAAATTGATATTCGTCCATAAATATGAATATATTAAATGCTGTTTTTGCGGTTGCAGCTTTTAGATAAGAACAGTTTTTGAATAAAAAATTAAACTAATATTAAATGTAAAATGTAAAAAAAGGCATAACTTATTCACGCACAAAAATTGTGGTTTATTTATTAAGGTTTAAAAAAAAATTTTTCTATGAAAAATTGTTTTATAAAGCTCTTATAAATCAAAAATAAGAAATATAAAATTTATTTAATGTATGAAAAATATTTGTTTGCTCAGGGTGTTTTGGTAGCCTAGTAACTAGTGTGGTAGTGGGTGCGATTCCCACCACAGACTGGTGAAATAAGGTCTTTAAAGTTTAGCTTGTCTAAAAAAATTGCTAAATATTTTGTAATTGTATTTGTAACATTTTTTTTTTAAATAGACCCCACTGTGCAGCATTCATACTGCGTAGTAATATACGAGTTATTTAACTATACAATATTATCAATAAAATAATGGCACATAAAACAAGAAGCATTACTTGTTATGTTATGAAAATTATTTGACATTTAATATTTACGTGTAATTTAATCTTTTATTCGTAACGTTAAAAAAATGGCAGAGATTTCTAAGAACATCAAAACAAAAACAACAATAATATTTTCTAATACAAAATAACAACCTACAGCGGCATCATATTGTACTGGTACAAGTGATAGCAAATGGCACACTTAACTTTAGGAAATTAATACCACAAGCAATAACAACATGTTGTTGCTGTGGTTGTTTTATATCCCTACATACATATGTATGCGTGTATGTATGTGTACAGAAAATATTATATGTTACAATAATATTTTTAACACACAAATAAATAAACCTTAAAAAATTCCACAAACCATTTGATAAATAAACCATTGAATTGAAACCAAAATCAATACTAAAGCAAAGGCAATTGCTTGAGCTTGAAAAAAAAAATCACACACACACATGCACACATACACACACAGACATACACATACATGTATAGACATAAACACAAAAAATTTAAAACGTATTCATATTAAAGTAAGTGTATATGTATTACGTACATATAAGTATGACAAACAACCCGAAATTTCCATATTTTAAGAACCCGAAAATCAATTTTAGAAAAAAAAATATTACAGAATAAATATCAATACCCATACATAAATATTTTTATATGAGTGTATTGTGCATTGTGAAAATCTTTAAAGACATTCGAACCATTATCATACTCCCTTTAAAAGGCTTTCATGGCTCTGATGTGCAGCCGTATCACTAGAAACTCTAAAAACCCAAATTGAAGCATTCAAGTGTATACGTAGATTAATATTTATTATATTTATTCACTTGTATTTAAATGTATTGTATTTCGTATATTGTATTTATTGTATTGTCTTTTCATAAATGAAATGGAAGTTTACAAGTTCAAACGTTGAAAATAAAAACAAAAAACACTGTGGAATGCAGAGTGTTTTTTTTACTAAAGCAAGTAGCCTGACAGCGTTTCTATATAATATTTTGCAAGTTGGCAATTACATTTTAAAGCAACACAATAATATTACTTAATTAAACTAGTTTAATGGCAATGGTGGTGGGTTATTCTATTTCCTTGATCGATTTTACTTTTATATGCACATAGCTTATTTTTTTAAGAGATCCACTTACGATTCTCCGCTCCACGTAAAGAGAAGCCATTTGCTAGCACATCAATTAAACAGTGCAACAGTGAAAACTCCTCCAGGTCTTGACAGCATGGGCTGATAGTACTACAAAAGGGTAGTGAGACTTTACACTCAGTTTGGCGGTTTCGGTGACCAAGTTCAAGAAATATGTTGTTTAGGCTTTTTTGGCTATTAAGGTTCAATATGTACTTAATTTCACAAATATTCTTTGGAATAAGTCTAGTTAGTTTTTTCGCTATGTTTGTTATAATTTTAGATATACATGGATTTTTGATTTAAATGCGGTATTTCTCCCAGCCAAAGTATAGTTTAACTGTTCGTAACTTCTGTAGAAAATCACATTAATTATTTTAAAAAAAAAATAGTCCATTTTACTTACAATAATAATTGCAACTACTGCAATAATACGTTATATTTCTTTAAGTATTGATGTGAAATGAGTCATCCTTGAAGAATGTAATCTCACTAATATTTAGTACCAGTATCTGTGAATCATAATATGTCCAATGAAATAAATCTCAGATGACTGGCTCCATGAAAGGGCTGTACATAAATTTATTTACTTTTTATACTTATAACTATTAACTTTGACTAAGAAAGTGAGAAAGATTTGATAATTCAAATCTGATACAATAGTGAAATGAGAATTATGTCTGACAATCAACACTTTTGAAAGCTGTTTGTGTCTATAAACAAATTTGCTATGCTCTTCCAATAAAACTTTCAACATTTATATTTATATCTGCAAAACTTACGAATAAATCTCTGCGCATACAAATATTTATTTATGCAAATACTTGTATTTATAAAAGACATAAAACTATTATTTGATTGCAAAAAAGGAGATTTTGAAAGAGAAAAAAAAATCTTTTAAATATTGAAGCAGCTCGTGTTTTCAAACAGAAGTAAATAACTGGCAATAACAATATAACCTTAAAAAAATAAAAAAAATAAGCAAATAAAAACAAATTCAATAAGCATAAATTTATGCAAAATACCAGCACATACTCTCATAGATTTCTCTAAAGCAAAAAAAAAAAAAAACAAAAAAAAACGACCAACTGTAAGCAACTTTACTAAAGAAAAATTTCAGATTATTTTTATATTCTTGGAAATAAAATATGTATGTATTTTTTGTTTGTTTTTTTACCTATACTTCAAAAATAAAATCTGGTGTTAAAGTGGAAGTTGGAAATTCATAAGCCATGAATGCTCCTGGGGGTTATAAGGCACTCAATGTATCTTAAAGGCAGTGATTTGTTTTGCTATTCTTATTTATTTGTTGCACTGGTTGGCATGCGAGTGGGTGAAAGAGCACAAATTTGTATTTAACAATCCTTAAACTGTTTTTTAAGTAAACACAAAAGTATTGAATAAATGCAAAGGTTTTTCTTCTTGAGGGTTTTTGCGTGGATTAATGTGAAAATTCATGCTAATGATGGTATTATTCTTTTTCTACTTGAAAGGGATTTTTGTATATGTAAATTGAATTTAT
This sequence comes from Nowickia ferox, assembly GCA_936439885.1. NCBI lineage: Eukaryota > Metazoa > Arthropoda > Insecta > Diptera > Tachinidae > Nowickia > Nowickia ferox. The sequence goes on along the minus strand of OW387027.1, from coordinate 6,149,309 downwards.
TTAAGTTGTTAATAAATGGTTGAATTTGAACTTACAGCAGAGAAAGGATTTAATAAACTCATATCAAAAATAAATAAATAACTTAGATTGCAAACGATGGGCAGTAAAAAGCTTCCATCCATTAAAATATCCGTGTAGGTGCCCACATGCCAGATAACATTAATACTTTAATCCCATGGTTATTAGTAATTTTCATAGCTTGTGAAAGTTTATCACATGTGCCACAATATGTTATTAGAAAAGGTTGCCCTCATTCCTAAAAGAGAAAGATTATCCCACAGCGAGCCGAGTGGTTCATTTCATTCTTTCTACTAAAAACTCTTGAAAGAATGATTGATATCTTTACAAGGGTCCGCTTTCTCCAAATTTACAATTATTTTAATACAAATAAAGGATTGTAAAAATATTTTATTTTCATATAAAAAAAATATTTGTTCACGTTTTTGTATTACAATACTGGTAAGTTTTGAAAAACAGGCTTCTGACCATCCCTCAGATCAGATGCTAAGATAATTATCCAAGACTTGACACGTCTAGGTGAGGGATAAACCTACAGAAACTGCATTGTTTTGTTAAGTTCGACAAATCAGATTAATGACTCCATGACACAACTGAAAATAATCTCACAGATAAACGTTTTCACCTGTTTTTACGGCCTAATATCACGGTGGCCTTAAGACCGAAAGCAGTTGAGCAACTAACCATTGCCCCATGCACCCTTAGAGAAAGACCGTAGTTTTTGGCTTCTTTTGTATGGCAAAAGCACCCAGAATAGCGTCTGATTGCCACATTAGTCACTAACGTTGATTTTATACTGAAAAATCAAAGCTATTCTCCCAATGATTTTCGTAGCAACCACAACCAATCCGTAAGCTACTTCGTGATAACGCGCATCAAGTGGTTGCTCACAGTAACAGTGTGTTCACCAAGAGAATTCCTCACCAACTACCGGCACAACTTTAATATTGGGCTTGGATCACTGCATGCCCTAAACACCATCCACTACCTTGCTGTGGTGAGCATCATCTATTTAACCTCGTAGGATTAGACGAAATCTACCATTAGCTTTCGGTAATGGCTTATGCGGACACATAACCACCCATTAAACCCCTATAGTAGATCCATTGTTTGGTAACCAGTATAAGTAGCACCAATATTAAGCCACTGCTTGGACTTAGAAGTTCTTAAAAATATGTGCACATTCAGAGATGGAGTAGTAACACATAAGTTTTATGGGAAAATGGCCAAAAGTATGCCTCAAAAAAAGCTATTTTACCCCAATTAGGGTCCGCGGGATTGTCACACCCGGGATCTCCATGCGGGGGGATGACCTTACAGTTATCTCGTATGATAACAAACTCATCAACAGAGAATGACAAAAGTATCGTTTTAAGTACTCTTTGAGTATTGGCCGTCAACTGTGTGCTCTACAATCACATGTCTGAGTATAAAAATACTCCGCCTATTAATCGGGCTACATATGCGTATATACAGGGCTATTTTATTTACACACATATATGACATGTTTTCAAACATCTAAACCACATATACAAATGTATGTATGGGGTGGCGAATGATGACTAAATATCCCGAATATCATGTGAATATTTTTTTGTATCCGTCTAAATATATCAACAGTCTGTGTATAAGCATACTCCGGCTATAAGTATGACAGATAATCAATATGCTTGCTATGCATGTGCCTTTTTATTTTAAATAATAGAGTATTTTACTTGTTTCACGTAAACGAAGTAGACATGGTCTTTTATGTTGGAATCTGCTCTAGTCGTAGTTGCTTGGAAGAAAATATGTGAACGCACGAATTCTTTGCTTTGCAGTTATGATAATAAGCAGTTACTCAAATTAAGAATATTTTCTTATTTATAAATTTTTTTTTTAGGACTCAATGTCAACCTCTGATAGCAGTACATAGTAAAACCATAAAAGCATGAAAATATAGGAATAATTGTCATGGAAGGATCCTTAGTGCCTTCAACAAGGAACACTTAATTGAATATGAAATATATTAAACCATTAAAAATTATTTTTTAAGCTTGGGGTGAAAAAATCGTTATAAATATTGTTTTTAAACAATAAAGGTTGAAAAATCAAATACTTTCATCTGAGAGTCTTGTAAGCAAATAAAAAAATGTTCGTGCAATAAATTTCGTGATTAATTTCATAAAGTAAATGCGGTATAACGCAGCACCGTCTGAAATCTATTTGTCAGCTTGATAAATAAATTTAAACACTCAGTTGTTTATACAAACTAATGTTACAAAAATGTGCAATTTATTCTACTTAAAATTTTATTTAATTTTAAAGTTCTCTGTTAAACACTTGGAAGCAAATGAAAAATAAGTGTGCATGTATATAAAACTTAATTACACTTGAATTAATATGAGTGGCCTATATTATCCTCTAAGATTTCCTGCTTGACTCTGTAAAATAAATTTCATATTTTACTTATGCACACACCTACTCTCCTTTTACAACTTAAACTAATTCTCTTGTGTTGCAGTTGCTGGCTGCTAAATATGATTCTAAATTCTAAAACTAGTCTAGACATTTTATTTATCAACAAAATAATTTGTAAACTTGCTTGGAAGACTTTGGGTGTAAATAAATTTCTTACGTACTCAAAAACGAATCTTTGAGAAGATTTTTGTGTTCTCACTTATTATTATAAAAGTTTGAGTTTTCATGTGTGCGTGTGTGTGAATGAGTTATTTTTATTTTATATTTCCTTCAAGATGTTGATAATAATTTTTGTTTCTTTTTAAATATTTCCACTTACTGCTGTAAATTTATGTTTTATATAATATACACTATATACTAGTTGTATTTCTTGTGACTTTATATAAAAATAGTTAAAACATTCTGTAGAAGCATCATCATCAGTGGCAGCATCATTACTATAACATTATTATACATATTTGTAAAAGTTTATATTTTACTTTTCTGCAATTCACTTTAATAATGACTGCACATTCATCATAGAAATCGTATACTCTCCTGTGTAGGTCTATAGTTGCATTTGTTCCTAAAACCATGCACACACACATATATATGTATGCATATGAGTGTGTGTGTTCTCATACTACATAGAAGTATGTAAGTTTGTGCTCACACTTGTATCAACTGGTATATGTTATAAATGAATGAAATGAATGTGGCTAGTCATGCTATTTTAAGGTTATAATGTTGTAAACGAAAGCTTAGCTGATTGTTGCTGTATATATGTAGCTTTGTTTTTTTTTTTGTTAATATTGTTGTTGCTTTTGTATACCACGAGTAGTATTCAGTTTTTTTCTTCTTCTTACTATCATTATCCTCTTTTACTCTAGTAGGTTTTCTTACGTTGAAGAGGTATCCTTAGTTTCTTTCTTCAAGAGATTTTAGTTTCTTATTATAGCAAACATTAAGTTATACATACGAGTCCTCTCTACTTATATGCAATGTGTTTGTTATTTATATACGTAAGCAAATTTAAAAGTACTCATATAAGGTCATCATGGAATTTATTACTTGTTTCCAATTTTTGAGTCGATATATTTGAGCAGGACAAATTGCATATGATAATTTTTTATAAACAAATTGCACTAAAAACAATTGCAAGTTATTCTGACAGACTCTATCAGAAGAAGAAAGCCGTTAAATAGCTGATGTTAATAACAAACTCTACTTCAGTAGATAGACATGGGTGCTGATGAAGTACGCGGCTGCATAGAAAAATATTGTTATTTCCGCCAGCTAAAAAAAAGTCTAGTTTAATTTTTCTTCTCTTCTTTACCAAATCCCATTAATTAACAAAAGTACTTCATTCGATAAAAATTGAAAATATTGAACTTAAGCCCAAATAAGAAATTATTCCTGATTAAAATTCATTTTAGTTCAATTAAATTTAAAATTTCTCACAAACTTTTTTTGGTTGGTTACTTTTAAATCTTTATATATGTTTACAACTTTACAGGAAAACAGCTTTACTATTGTATTTACTGATGGCCGAAAAAATAGTTTTCTCTACTCCATAATGATTCCAAGAAACAAGATGGCGATAAAATGATTTCTAATTGTAATTGTAATCTAATGATTTCTTTTTATATGGAGATTATATTGATTTTATCAAAAATAAATGAAATTTTACCTACAGTTTTCAGTGTTATGAAAAAAACCTTAAAAACTATTAAAAAAAAAAATCAGCTAACAAATAGATGTATAGCCGTTAATATTGTCACCAGAGATAACATCTATAGAGATTATTTAAAACTAAAAGCTGTTATTCGATATACTTAGAGAAAAAAAAATCTTTACTCAGCGGAGCCACTCACTATTTGGCATTCCAAGAGGATAAAATCCTTACAACCGGTCGAAATCCTGCAAGGCTGAATAGTTTTACTCAACGAAGCTACTATTCCACGTTTTGAGAGAAGAAAATCCTTAAATCTCAAAAATTAAAAAATTGTTGTCAAATAGTTAAAAGTACTCTTAAAAATTATCAATAAAGAAAAATTAAAAAAAAAATCAAATCAAATATTCTTTACTTCCATGGACGTTGTTGCATGTAACCCAAAATTTTATTTGGATATTTCTATACAATGAAGTTTTGAATTTTTTAGACAAGCTGATTAAATTACTGACTGCAAAAATCTGCTATCTGGCGGACTGTTTTTTGAAATATTATTGGATTGGCTGGAAACTCGTCACGTAGTAGTTTTCGGTGTGCCTGATTATGAACCAAAAGTCGCTTTTAAAATTCCAAATATCGGACTTTTTATTAAGAACTGAGCTGAGTTGGTTAAAGCTAACTACTCTGGTGTAAACATCTAATATTTCGACCCTTTTAATTTTCCTTGTCACATGTGCAGTAGCTTAAATTCTCTTAACAACTTGAAGATCAACCCACCTTTTGCAGTTCCCAAGATGTATGAGAAAGAATATATTTTTCTTCTTCTTTTTTTTGTAACAAAAGTTAAATTTATATGAAACTTCTTTGTCTGCGTTTGTTAGGTAAGTAGGATTTACGCATTTCATGACATCAAGAGGTACTTAATTATAAAAAAAGTACCAACTTGATTTTTCCTACCACTACAAATGCTGTTTCTACATTTTGAGCTTGTTAACGTAGTTGTTGGGATTAAGTTGCTGTTGTTACTATCGTCATCCTCGTTGTTGTTGCTGATGTTGTTGTTGTTGCTAGTAGTGTTGTTACAAAGTTCAAGTCGTTAGAAGAGTGGCAAAGTTTGTTTAACTAAGAATGCTGAGTTGAGAATGATTTGAAAGAAGTCATTGTCAAGAGGAAAATTTTACAAAATTTCGTTTTAATTGAATGCAATGTGAAACAAATCAAGGTTAAATATAAAAGTAAATATGCATGTATCTTTGTAGAAAGAAAAGTGAATTTCAAAAGTTCATACAAATACGTATGATTAATATTTAGCAAAGAAGAAAAGTATTTAAAAAAATACTCATACGTAGCGTACACAACACTTTTTGTTAAGGATTATTAAGAGTGAAACTTTTTTTAGCTTACAATCTGAAAAGTTTTTTGTTAAATGCTTTTCATTTCTATTTGAAATAAACCAAAGTTTAGATTAACTTTCTAAAATATATCTGCATATATGTCTTTTTTTTTAATTTCCTTTATTACAAAATAACTTTTTTCAAAGCACAATAACTCATTTGAATATTGACCATGAAATATTGAATTTATTTGTATGAATTTTCTTTCTCTATATATTTGAAAAAATCTCAGCAGGAAAGCTTTCTCTTTCCTTTTTGGGCATTTCATTTGCATAAAATTCTACTTATTCTTAAGGAAACTTTTTCCCATTGTTACATTCAACAATTGCTCGCTTTAGAATCAAAATATCTGATTCAAATTGTACAAATCAAGACCAATGACAATGAAATGAAATATGTAAAAGTTGAAGTAAAAAATTAAAATGTAAAATTGACATGTAGCAAATTGAAAAAGTATTTTAATTTTAATGGCAGCATCATTTGTCTAGACTCTTCTTCGCTATTATAAAAATCTTCGATTCTTCTTCAGTATGAACGACAAGCTGAAATTCCTGCCCAGTTTGTAACAACAACTAAATAGAATCTTGCTAAAAGCAGAAATAAGAACACAAATAATATAAAAAAAAATTCAATGTACACAGAAAATGTGTAATAATTTTTACACACAGAAAAATTTATAATAATTATAAAAAAAAGTATAATAATTTTTTCATCACAATGGACCCAACTGGGTTGTAGTACCATCTTAGTTTAATTATATTCTTTATTTGATTTGATGGATGTATACTGAATTATTTTATTAGAAAAAAAAAATTTGCTTTTCATTCTATTAAACTTTTGCGTATTTTGCTGTCTAATTTTACGAACTCTGTGATATGTCCCATTTGAGTAAGAGAATTATTTGATTTTTTAAATTTAGTAGTTGAATAAAAAATAAAGTTTTTTTGTGTAACACAAAGAAAACATTTACGGTTATACGAAATTGGAAAAATTATATAAAAAAATTTATTTGATAAATACGCAGCAAAAAATATCTACCCAATCAAACTTTTTACTTAAAAAATAAATCAAAAACTGATAATTAGTTAATTTAACACAATTCTATATGTTTTATAAATAATTTTTATTTTAAACAAGAATTTAGTTGACGGAATAAAATTTTGTATTAAACTTTTAATCAATTGAATATTTGACTAGTTAAATTTTTTTTATTGATTTTTTGTAAATTTTTATATTAAAGTTATTAATTGCAAAGTGTATTAATACCAAGTGGCCTTATCGTTACAACAACATACATACAAATTTGTTGTAGGATTATTTTTATTTGAATGTTGACAGTTCGGGTTAAGATTTTATGCTATTTTATATGGAATTTGAAGGATCGGGTTAAATCAGCTGACGATAAGGCCACTTGATATTGATACGCTTTGATTAATTGGAGAACATTTTCCTCTTGTCTTGAAGCGTAAAAAGATTTTATTGATAAAATGTTAAAAATAGTTTCATGGAAAATTATCTTTTATATAGTTATGCAAACCTTTTCCAAATCTTTAGATTTAAATTAATCAAAGAGGGGTAAATTTTCAGGCATTTTATATTATTTAAAACATTTTACAACAACAACAATAACAACTGTAAAATACAACAGAAAAAGATTCAACAAAATAAATGTTTTAAAAGTTTTATGGTTTATACTTTGCATTTATACCAATAACATTTTGTCAAGTTTAATGACCTCCGAAATACGAATTTTTTAGGAATGGACTATAATGAAATAAAGTTTGTATTTTAATTTAACAAAAATACTCTTCTTTTTTCTTTTGGGCTATAAAAATTTACACCTGCCAGTTACACATAAAGTGTAAAGTGCTTTCGTTTTTTTTTGTAGCTTCATCAATATTAAATGATATTTTTATGACCTTGGCTTTTTTCGTTGTGTTCTAACTAATACATTTTATTCATGGCTTTGTGTAGCTTGAAGTTTTTTATTGTTCTCCTTTTGGCCGTAATACACTCATATGTTATTCTTAAGTATCAATTATGTAAATTTAATTATCATTATTTATGGCTGAATGGTACTTGTTTTCAAGGATAAGCATTAATTTCAATTTACGTCTTTTATTTATATATTTCCACAACCACAAAATTGTATTCACTATTCACATATTTAAAAAAAAAAGAAGTGTATTTTAATGTTATTCGAATGCGAGTTAATGTGTTTTCTATTCAACAAATCTTTTACTAATATTGCCAGCAAATTTTACTTTCCTTCATGGTACATTTTATTTTAAGTTAAATGATGCGCAAGTAAGTTAAAACGCACTTTCTTTTCATGAATATGAATCTTGATCACAGAAAAAAAATATTGATTTTCAGAGTATGAAATTACAAGTATATTATCAATTTGCATAAAACATTAATTTAAAAATAAAAAAACAACTAAACCCCAATAAATAGTTATCAGGACATTGAAGAAAATTGAGTCTTTAGGTTTCAGCAATTGATTTTTGGGGAAGTAAAATGTAAAAACCCCTAAAAGGAATACAAGAAACAAATGCAGTAATAAACATGTGTTGCCAAACTAAAGTCAATGTAAGCTTTTCCTTCGAACTTGCAGCTTTAAAGCTTATTATTAAAATAATGAAAAGAGAATCGCCGAATATCTGCTCAAGCATTAGTTACATGTGCCCAGGAATTAGCTTTACCCTTCAATAATCGATTTGAAAGTAAAATTATAGTTTGCTAGAAACAATGAGGCGGTATAAAATCCAAAAATTAATTATAATAATTGAAAAAAAATCAAATTTAAAACTCGTTGCCTACCTTAGGGCTGTTATATTCTTCATGCAAAACGTTTCTTTCGCCGTTAGCAGAAAAGTCTTAGGCTGGTGAATAGAGTATTTTTGTATTTTTGCAAAGAGTGTTTAACATCTTAGGCGATACCAAAATTTGAAGAACGGTTCTTTTAGATTTCGTTAAAATAAGACCTTTCATTTTGAATAGCCTGGCATTTGAACAGTTGTCATGACTCTATCTGTAACTACTGGACAGATGATACGTGAAAACTTCACCAATAATTAAAATGAAAAGATATACGATTCAATAACTTAATGAAATTATGAAAATTTACAGGTCACAGTTGGCAAAACTGAACCATTTTAGGGCCGCCGCAAAGCACCTTATTTGCCAGGAAGTGTGAAATTGGTGAAAAAAATTTTAAGATTTATAACTCGTCTAGGAAAAATAACTGCTAATATTGCTCTAGGACTCCATACTGTTGAGAAAAACCAGGTTTGGCTATTTCTCGTCAATGTTTGGAATCGGTCATTCCATAAACGACATTTCACTACATTTTGTACAAAAAATTAAGTTTAAAAGCTTTTAAAGATCACCTCACACGAGAAAGCACCTCTGCTTACCATCACCAATGTCGAAGCTTTACTGACTGTTAAAATCTTTTTTTGATTTCTTTTGAATTTCTTATGATATTCCTTAATTTATCTTCATTCAAATTGTTTTATTTTGCCGCTTTTCAGCACTTTATTAATACTGACAACTTTGTTTGTTGGCAAAAGACATTCGCAATTGAAAAAAAACCTTCTTCTTTTTCAGTCCGGAAGCAAAGGTGAATTCCAAAGGCCGGCATTTATTTTATGTGGCGACGCCAATGAATGAACGCTGGCAAAATGTATGCAAAAGCATTTAAATTAAGAAAACCTGAAGTCCAGTATGCGTGTGCAAACAAGCGTGTGTGCGTGTGTGTGTGTAGAAGTATGTAAGTTTTGTAATTCAATTTCTTTAAAGTTCTTTGCTTATGTGTTCTTAAAAAAACAGTTACTGCCTTTTTTAGTAAAGGTTTTCCAAATCAATTGTTTTTCCTAAGAACTCTGTTTATTTTCCTCCAGCAATGTGACGTGTGTCGGTTTTGGTTGTTGTTCTTTTTTCTTCTTGTTATTGTTTTCATTTAATATTTATTAAAGTTATTTTCCGTTCGTGCATTTGTCATTGCTTTTTACAAATGTTTTAATATTTTTTCTTTTAACATACGAGTATTATTCTTATGGTATATAATATATATTATATATTTTTTGTTGTATTTTAAAATTTAATTTTATGGATTACAAATATGCCCGGGAGCCTTAGAGTCTGTTAAGGCGGGCGTTTATTTTTTTTATAATACACATAAATTGAATTCTTGCAAAATATGGCCGGGGGTAATGTTTCTTGTGTTCTTTGTGATGAATTAGCTGCACAAGGATATTTATTTTTTCTGCTGAAATAAATATACATACTTTGCATAAGACAGACAAATAGCAGGGCAGCAAATAAATGAATTATTTAAAGCATATAATTTTATTTAATTTTTGTTTTGTCCTGGCCAACTATTTGATAGTATGAGTGCAGCCTCAAGTGTTCTATTGTTATAAGGCTTCAAAAAAAAAGAAATTCTGTAGGCTAATAACTATAAAGAAAAGTCTTTTGAAATTCAAATTAATTGTTTAATAACTTTATACAAAATGTATTCCATGAGTTTTTAAAAGCACGCTTAGTATTTTTTAAAGCACACGTTAGCGTCTAAATTAAAAACTTGATAACACTAAAGTCAGACTATTTGCTTGTTTCTTCACTAAAAATTTTTCTATTTCTAGATTTTATAGCTTGAAGCTTCTGCTGCTTGTGTTTTTTTTTTCTAAGATATCTTGAGGTCCTTGGTAATATAACATAAAATTACTATTTGAGTAACTACTACTTAAATCGTGGATAGCTGTCAAATGTTTGCAATGCTAGACAACTGTAAGCAAATACATGTCTGCATGTGTGTGTGTATGCAAAAGAATAATAGCATAGCATTTCGTATCCTGTGGCGTTTTTTACTCAGTACAAAACATTATTTCCTGATATGTTGATATTGGAATCTTTTTCAATAACGAGGTCGTTGTAGCATTTTTGCTATTTTTTCAGAGCTTGTAAAAGATACCCAAGATTTACTGTTTGATTTAATTCTTGCTTATGCCGGCACTTCGTCGCAAACTCACACGTACGATTTTTATATATATGCATAAATATATATTTAAATAAACAACATTATGTGTTTAAGAATTTTAAAAATTGTATGTATATTTTTCCGTTAATTTGACATGTCACTGCATTTTTATCGTTTAGTTGAAGTATTATAAATTTTCAAAATATTTTGCCAGACACCAGCAGGAGTATTTGTATTTTATATTTTTGTGTTATAAATTTCAAATGCAATTTCAATTTGTTTTTCTTTTATTTAAGTGCTTTTATGGTCGCCACTTGAGATTTTTTTATATTTTTTGTTCAATAATCAAATTCTCTGGCTGCCAAATTTAAATGGAATATTTAATTTTCTTTTGCTTGAAAATGACAGCTTGGTATTGAATTACAAAAAAAAAGTATTTAATGTTATCAGAACAAAGAAATTGCGAAATAATTTAATCTTTTTTCGAGTATTAATTTCAGGACTGAGTAAAAAATAAATTCTATTATAATCTCATTATACTTTAAATGAATTGTACTTATCAAATTGAATTCGTTGTGTTTATAATTTTTTATTTCCTTCTCATTTTAAGCAATAAGTGAACATCATTGACTTTAACGAATTACCAATCGCTAAAAATCTATGTTATTTATTTTTACATATAAAGACTTTCTTCAATTAAGATCTGGTGATCTACTCTGCATTTCGAAACGAAAAAAAAAGTTTACGAGTTTTTATGTTATTAACATTACAATACGAAAGCATTTGCTTTTGTTTCGAATTACAGAGTAGAGCCCCTGATATATTCTATAAATAAGGCCAGCACAAAGTTTTGCAATTAAAATTAAAAAAAAAAAAAATGATAGACAGTGGGATCATACTATGTCGCCAAAAGAAAGTTCAATTGTATTTTTCTTTTTGATAGAAGAGTATATTAAACAGTTTTTGGCCTCTAGTGAAAATTTTTAAATTTTTCCCTTTTAAAAAGGAAAAAGTGCAATCGATATATCGACCTACAACCGCCAAAAAAAAGCTAAAGTGACATATTTTTTAACTTCGTTTTTTGAGACCAACGATTTGTATGTATGGGCGCTGTTGAAGTGCGTGGTGGCACAGAAAAATGTCGGCATTTGCCCCACACAAAAGTCAGGTTTAACTTTTCTTGTATCCTTTACAAAATCACATTAACTAATGAAAATATTTTATTTTATACTAAGACATTATAATAATTAACGTGATTTCGATTAATGAATTATTTCTGATTACAATTCATTTCAGTTCAGTTATATAAAAAATATGTATCACATAAATTATTATTTAATAAAAAAATTTTAATATTCTTTTTCGATAATTGTTGTTCATTTAATTATTATTAAAAAAAACGTAAAAATGTTAAATCTTAATAAAACCTTGAAATTTGCACACCGCCACCATAACCCTGACATGACATAAAAAATACTAAAAAAAAATGCTGAAGTAAATAAATCTTGGCTTTTTGATAAGACATGAATGGCTATTTTTTTAATTTTTTTTTATAAATTTCAATGTCGCATAGGGAAACTGCTTTGTTTAAACATTACAATTTGATTATAAAGTGAAAATGTTTACAGATTTCTTAGGAATGATAATTTCTTATACGTGTCCAAATATGTAGATGTTGCTGTTGTTGGTGGTTGCTTAAAGAAAAGCAAAACGCGTTAACAAAGAAGAAAAGAAACACTAAAGAAGTAAAAGCATTTACATCATTAGTCACCTAAAGTATGTCTAGGCAAGAAAACTAAATACATTTATATGAGTTTGAGTTCGATACAGAAATGAAAAATTATTTTAACAAAATTGTACAAAGTACTTGAGAACAATATTTCCATTGTCGTCTTCTATTTTGAGCATATGAAAGAAGTCAAGCTTAATATTGAAGTGTTTTCTTTAGGTAAAGGTATAGTTATTTTGTTTGTAAATTGAAGTACGAGGGTTGCAGTCATGCACTTTACATTATATCACATCTCAGCTTTTTCTGGAGTAAATTTAAAAAATTTTAATATTATCTCCAACAATTACGATTATGTTATGATTTGCTTTTTAGGCTTGACATTTAAAAAAAATTCCAAAATTAAGAAAATGGAGAACGAAAAATCGCCAAAATTAAAAAATATTATTAAAAATAAATTAAATCACTATAATGCAAAAAAATCACCAAAAGTAAAACGGAGGCCAAAAAACTCAAAAAAAATCGTTAAAAATCGCTTAAGCTAAACAACAACCGAAAAAATCGGCGAAACGAGAAAAGGCGCCAAAACTAAAAATGGGCGTTAAAACTAAAAAAATCTTAAAAACGGAAAAATCGGCAAAACGAAAAAAAACGCTGAAACTAAAAAATGTCCAAACAAAAAAAAATGGGTACATCAGTTAAATATTCGATTATATAGGCTAAAGTTCGTAATGTATTACAAATGTAGTGTCTGTATGGAACTCTTTCTGTGCGAGTCAAAGTCGCACTTTACTGAATTTATTTATGATTGTCTCAAAAGGAAGCTTTTATTTATAGCATCGATTGCAAAATAATTAAGTCCTTCAGAGAAACATGATTTATTACTTATTTAAAAAAAACTTTGCGAAAAAAGCTTTAAACGTAAAGCGTAACCTTAGATTGGAGGTAACCCCACAGGAAAAATTCTAAAAAAGTATACCAGTTAAAGCCTAAATATGTTACCCCCTTTGGGAGAAAAATTTTCCAGAAAATTCAATTTGTTGCCTAGCATCCAGCGACTGTAAGTGAAACTTGCATTAATAGAATTTTTAAGGGATGCAGTAGTTCAATGCAGCAGAATGGGAACCTATTCGTTTTACGTAATTGATTAAGACTTTTCAAGTTTTATGAAATTTTTGATGATCTTGGTTACTCCGAATTTGAGTTGTCCCATATTGCACAGTTCCCTTGACACTGTTTGATCTATTTTCAAAAATAAGGCATAGTTGAAGCATCCTTTATGAATGAAAAGCCTACTTAACATTTCAATTACAATTTACAGGCTGCCAGTTATATGAGAACCAGCTCACTTGGATTCTGATGGCCCTTGTTATGCTGCCTGAGCCATGTGAGGACATGAGAAACATGTTTCTTCTTCATCATGCCATTTGCTCGGTACTAAGCCAACTCGAGTTTTCTAACAACAAACTTATTCTTCCTATATAGCATCCCGATATTATCTCAAGGTCCTAGAGAAATGAAAAGCCTATGAAAAACACCCTTTTATCACTAAAAGCAGGACAGTGATATCTTCCTTTTTTGGCAGTCAGGCTCATTGGAAATACATGTTAAGACTCTGCTCGTTAACTTAATTTTTTATTTGAAATCGAGATTTTTACATTTTTCGATACATAATATGTTCTTATATCGATACATAAAAAACTCGATTTCAAGAAAATAAATAGTTAGTGCCTTTCTATATTAAAATAACGTGTTGCACCATGACTTATACTATAGTATATAATAAGTACTTCATTTAAAGAAAATTTAAAACTAACCATTCTTTAGTGCTTACTCGTCTTATTATAAAAAGATTAACATTAAGTATTCCGAGTGGTCAATGACATTTTAGGAAATTTTTTAATGAAATTTCCTTCCTTCCCTAAATGCTGTTATTGGTTGGGAACTTTTAAGTTTTATATATTATTTACCAAAATATTGCTACTGACCCTCGCTGTGACACTTTATAACTGCAACCATTTCTCTTCTTATCGCTTACATATTTTGGCATTCAAACTGCCAGACAGTGACAATATGGCTGTATGCGAAACATCAGCAAAGTCAAGGTATACAAAAACTTATATATTTGTGTATGTGTTTGTCTCTGGGGTTTTTGGTAATTGTACCAAATGTGTTTTGATTTTCATGGACTTTTAATTTTGCTGGCTTTCTCTAGGGTTTGTTTGTGTTTTTCAGTTTTGAAAAAGAATTTTTAAAGCAAAACGTTTCATTTAGTCATTCATAATGATGCATTAATGTTTCTCAAATACTTCACACATACATGCAGACACACACACACACACACACCAAACAACAACAAAAGAGAAAAGCACCAGCCCTGGTAACAACAAAAATTTCTTAGGGAAATAAAATAGAAATAAACAAGGACTACAATTAGAAATAAATGAAAATAAATTTAAATCGCATTTAGATTTTAAATAAACAAAGAAACAAAAAAGGGAATAAGTGCAACAGTGGTCTATGAAGAAATTCATGACTAAAATGGGTGACCGACCAATAATGTCTGTCTCTATGTTCATTTGCTTGGCTGTGTGTTGGTTGTTGGTTTTTTCTTTCTTCTTTTGCATGTAAATGTTAATATTGTTATCAGATTGTTTTATACCCAGTTACAAATAATGCTCTTTGTTTTCGTCTGCCTTAAGAGTGAGTGTCCAAGTCCAAATTGAAATATATTATACATGTTTCATTAACATGTTTAAATTCTTTGTTGTTTGGCTGTTGTTACCAAGTGTCATGTGCCGGATATTTGCGGTTATTTATGGCTAAAAGATGTTGTCACTTTAAAATAAGAAAAGAAAAAAAATATGCACTCCAACCTTAACATTTTTAATTTGTTAATAAAAAATTCTAGCCTGTCCTTTCTTTTTGCTACACTTTTCCTGCAAATATTTCATTAACAATTTATTGTTACAGAAGACTGAAGTAAGTTCAAAGGAATTTTTTTTTTTCAAAACTTTGACCAATACATGGTCAGAATTTCGATGTGTGTATAGAGATAAAACTTTTCAAAGAAACAGTAGAATTTCTTGCGACCAAGTAGACAAAAAAATTCCAATAAGGCTTTTCGCTTCTTTTTGTACTCAATATGATGAGATTAATGATATAAACCAGCTGGCTTGATTAAATTCAATATTTATTTCAAGATAACTGCAGCTAAGTGGTCATGTATTTACTAGAAAGAACTTTAAATATGACAAGAAATTCAGCCAAGTTGTTGAGCATATTCAAAGCCTTGGTCAGGGTATCACTTATCATGTGCAAGAACATCCCCGATACCAATACTACCACATAGTGCGCGTGCGCTAATTAAAAAAGAATTGTAGATGTTCCCTTCCTGCCGATTTTGTATCTTTTCTATGACTCAAAATTTCAGTAAAATTTCTCGTCTCCAGCAGAGTTATAATCCAGCCGCCCCAGCAGGAGGTTCCCAATTATATTGTATGTATATTTTCTTTATTAAATGTTTATGCTTTTTTCCAGTTACATACATATATGTAACTTAATATAGCTGATTAAATAAGTCTTCATGCAGCAATTACAAGAGTCTAGTAAAAGCTTTAATTTTCTATCAAACATGATTGGTCTTGTAAAATGTAAAATATTTCTTAATAAAATAAAACAAAGAAATAAAATACCTAATTTCAATTAAATGGACTGTGGAACAAATTTTTAAATCTCAGTTGCACATATAGTAAATACTCATATTAAGCTCAAGCTGCCATTTCCTTGCACACATATACACACACACACAGAGCAACATTTCCGATACAATATGCATATGTTTCTCTTATTTTTTTTACATTTGTATAAAAAACGGGTAGAAAAAAGGGAAATTTAAAAGGCAGACAGTGGAACGACTGCAATAAAACGAAATAGAAAAGGGAAGCACAAACAATGTAAATATAGTATAACACACGTATAAAAACAACCATTTGAGATTAGCCTGACATTGTTGACATGGGATCCCTTATGTAAATCTAGACGAACTGCAGTGTAATGTATGCTGCTGGTAGGGATACAATACACTTACATGCAAATATATTTATTAAAGTTTAAATGATTATACCCAGTAGTCTTGGGGATGTTACTTGGGCCAGTGCAAATTCTTCGACCAGGGTCACTTAATGATTGTTGTACTACTACTAGAAGTCTACAGCTGGACAATCAAAATTAATAATCTACGTTTCTAGAATATTTGTATGTATTTAATATAGTAACAAGATTTGCCAGTATTATAGGGTATGTATGTATGTTTATGTGCTTTTGTATGTGTTTGTGTGGTTTTTAAGCATACACTGGATGATAATCTGCATGCACCATTTGAAAATGGGTTTACAATAAGAACAATAAAAAAAACAAATACAAAATACGTTTAAATAAAAATAAATGCACATCAAAATGATAGTGTGTTTTTTCCGTATCATTTTATTTTTTAATAAAAAGCTAAGAGAATTTAAGAAGGCACCTAGAGCACTAGATATACTCTACATAATTTTGTACAAAAGGTACGTTCAAAATATGTCAAGTAAGTATTGCATATCAGGCCTTCAACTAATATAAATAAATATTATATACTGCTGTTTAATTAATTTATTAAAATGGCCTTAAATTTGATAAATATATATAACAAAAATAGGTATATTTCGAAACAATCTGGTTCCTTCAATAACGAAGATTTTAAATAAAAATCTACTTCGTAATATTTCTTATAGTATTTCATTTTAAATAAGTATAAATATGGGGTTTTTATTTATGTAAAAAAAATTTATAATCGCGAAATAACAACACACTTTTTTCTGCAAAAAAAAACTGAAAAATCTACTTTTGTTAATTTTAATTTCAATTACATATGTCTACATTGTGCTTTTGATAACAATTTTTTTACATATTAAAAATTTTGTTTTAAATCCATAGATAGTTTTTTTTCCAAATCTGATAAGATTTGGCTTCTCCATTAGTAGAACAGTGGACCAAGGTGGGTAATAAAATTAATATAAAATTTTTTACGCGAATATTTAGTAAACTACAAGCGAAAAGCCCTAAATGGGGCGGATTTTGTTTTGGACTAAAAATCTTTTTTATCAGATCAAAAATACCTGCTTAGCATCGGCTTGAATTTTTCATTAACCCGAAGTGGGACATTTTGGGGTTTTGTGGCTCCGCCCCCAAACATATATAGTCCAAACTCTAACTTAAGCTCTGTAACACTTTGACAAATGCTGTATGAAATTTTATAACAATCAGACGGCCCATTTAGAAGCTATAGAATTATTTCCATTTTTTTTGCCAAAATCCCCCACTGTGCGTCATCAGCCTCGAAGCATCGAATTTCATACTATGGACACCATTCACTAAACTTAATAACTTCCATAGTTTCGGGTCGGACGAGGACATACAAAATTGAATCCACAAAGCCAGAAGTAATGTAATGTAATGTAATTTAAATATAATGTAATGTGATGTAAATATGTTGTAAATGTAATGTACATGTAATGTAAATGTAATGTAAATGTAGTGTAAATGTAATGTAAATGTAATGTAAATGCAATGTAAATGCAATGTAAATGTAATGTAAGTGTTACGTAAATGTAATGGATATGTAATTTAAAAGTAATGAAAATGTAATGAAAATGCAATGTAAGCCATAGTCTAGTTCATAAAGAATTCAAAAAAGATAAGGAAGACGACAACGAAACCCTAAACTGAAAATTTGTCAAATAAGTATTAAAAATAATTGCAATTTCTTCGGGTGTGTATCCCTACATGGCATGTTGATCAGCCAATTCAAATTATAGCATTACTTTTATGCCACATTGTGTATATGCTGTATATCAATTTCCCCAAAATAATTAAATTAAATTTTACTGAACTTTTTCACTGTGCTTTTCAAAATTAAGCTCGATTTACTTCTGTAACGTATTTTCTGTTATATATAAAAAAATTTGTTTAGTCTTTAAGAAAGTAAAGAGTATTTGAAATTCGTTTACACCCTAAACCAGGAAGCGATTCGGATGCTCGCCAAGTTTTTGTTTTGCTTTTTCTTCATTATTTCTTTTTTTTCAAGGAATTTCACGCAATTATGTCTTTTACCAAGGCACCATATGTTAAAATTGCTAAAGTAGCTTTAGGAAGTTGTTGCTAAAAACGTGCTGAGGCTGCTGCTGTTGTTGCTCGTACGTTGTATCATCTGCAGTAGGGAATGATAGCTGGAAAAGGGAAAACATCAACCAGGCAGCAGTGGATGCAGCACAGGCAACAAAGAAGCAACAACAAAAAACGGATTGTTAAACAAATTTAGCATATTGTTGCATTATACTTATACATCTACTATGCAACAATATGTAAAAAAAAAACACTGTTGCTGGTAATATTGCAGCAAAAGCTGTTAGACAACAAAAAAGAGACAGTAAATAGAAATACAAAAAAGGAAATGGTGTTACATTGTTGGTAAGAAAACAATGAGAATTAAAAGAAGCTGCCGGAATATCACATGCTTTTAGCCAATGTGACATTGAACGAACGTTTTTTTTTCGTATTGCCATCAATGTTTTTTTCTTTAGTTTTAAATATGCAACAGTTTTCTTCTTTGCTATTTTGTATTTAATTTTTCTTTTGCTAGTTTTAAAATCTCTGCAAGGAGCACAAAGTTTCACACAACTTTTTAATAACAAGTCTAACATAAAAACACCCGGGTATTACTGCCAGCATCGTGAAAATGTTTCCGAAGTGAAAACTGCGTTTTTTTAAGCAACATTGCTAAGTAACGCTTGAGCGGCTGTGTAGTGGTATTAAACATAAATGGGTTTTTCCATGTATCTTTTTTTCATCATTTTCTGGTTTAAAGTATTTAGTATCTATGTGTGTGTGTTAGTGACCTAAAGTGGAGCTAAATCTTCCTACAGAATATTCAAAATAGTGTCCTGATTTAACATGTTTTTTCCCTTTTGTATATTTTCAACTTCATTTTAAGGTTGAGAGAGTCTAAGTATGGATATTTTATTTTGTGCTTATTTTCTCTACGTTCATTTTGTCACCAGCTTACACATGCATATTTGTGTGTCTGTATCTGTGTAATTTGTGCTTGCATGCGGAAAACTTAATCATTTCCATTGCATTATTATTATTATTTTGTTTCATATATTCCCTGGTAAACGCATACAAAGGCTGACTTGGTGTGAAAAAAAGCCAACAAAAGAAAACTACATTTGGCTTGTTGAATAGGGAGACATAGATAGGACCAACTAATAAAAATTGCATTTTAGTTTTCAACATGTTAAAGCACTAGTAAAAATTTAGTAAATATCTCTTAGAAACTAATTTACCGATAATGTGCAAGCAGTTGCCCTCTTGAAAGCATTTCAAAGTTAATGGTTATTTGTTTGTTTCTCACACAAAATGCATGTAATGAATTTCCATGAGTTATCAATTCCGAATTTTGGAACGGCAAACTTACTAACGTATTTCGATCATTTATATTCGATTTCTCAAAATATTTTCAATGTGATATTGTTCAAATGACGTCATAAAACTCTTCACAGAAAAACGTAATATGAAAAATGTTGTAATATCAATTAAAATATTGTAATATCAATTAAAAAATTAATTACATTTTCACCAATACCCAAATTAATAATATCACTTAAGTTTTTGAGCACAAAATAATTGAAGCAATAATAAATTTAAAATGAAAAATTTATTTGAAACAACTCCAGATGAAACAGCTTGAAATTATTTTTGTGCTTAATACGATACGACATTTATGTATTATTGATTACTATCACTAAGTTTATGCCTGACACTGGTTGGGCCTAATTATTATATCTAGATTTAAGATTTTAATACTTATTGTTAGTTCATTTTTTAAAGATACAATAAATAAATATACGCATGAAAAAAAACTAATTAATAAATTGAATCAATTAAGTTTTTAATTGAAATAAATTAAATTTTAGTTGCATCAATTAAATTTTTAATTGAATCAATTAAATTTTTAATTCCTCAATTTAATTTTAATTGAAATTATTTATTGGTAGCAATTTTTTGGTTTAATTTAAGCGCTTTACATCAATACGCCTTTTATTTCGCTATCATTATAAATATTTGTCAAAGAAAATATTTTATTTACAATTTCATGAGTTTCTTTCTATGACAAAATTTCATTCAGGTATTGTTGCTCAAAAAAAAATATTGCAATAAAAAAATAGTAGCTGGTTCCATTAAGACTCATTAACATTTATCTTGGTTTAAGTAGGGTCTAAGAATTAATGTTATAGAAAATTGTATTGTATAGGTTTTTATTTTTAATCTACAGACACACTTCCTGCCAAAACTATCTGGCAGTCGGTGTAGAGAAATGCACGGCTACCCAGCAGTTCTGAATTTAAGAAATTTTAATTTAAAATATTTGCTTTACCCATCTTCGATAATTTAATCAAATAGTTGTATGTATATATCAAATTCTAGCGATATAAATATTTTCCAGTACAAATCTGCCACCTAGCAGTATTACCGAAATACGACAGAGAATTATTTTTTTTTTTATCACGCGTGTTAATGTGTATCATTTCTTGGTCCTGTGGCCATGTATTGTTGTTATATTTTGCATACATTCTAGTTTTTAATTCCTTGCGGCATCATCAAATTCTCGTTAAGATCCACAAGTAAATTTTTGTATAGCAAATACTTTATCCTTTTCTTTCTTTTTCTTTTTTTTTTGTTTGCTTTTTTAAATTTATTTCTTGACTTTAAAAGGAGACATTAACAGTAACGTAATATAATACATGTATTTTATAGTAAGTATTATGGTGTAACCAAATTTAATGCTTTATAAGTTTCTCGTAAAGGGTTTTCCAATAAGGACAGAGAAAGCTGACAATGTTATTTTGATGAATTCTGTCAAATCTATTGAAGCTTACATTTAAATGACAAGGGATAATAAATATTTATTTCAGTTTAATTTTCTATAAAGAAAAAACCTTTTTTTTGTATTCAATTACTGAATTGAAAAAATCATGTAATATTTTTACTAAAATAGGACGGACCACCATTCGAATTTTTAAAACTACCGAAATTCGTAAAAAGTTAATAAAATTAAAAATTTATTTTTTATTTATTAAAATACTTTACAGCAAATTCACCAAAGCATAGAAACAAATCAATGCCACGTAAAATCGGCTTCAAAAGCATGTTTGTTAAATAAAAAGTTATCATAATTTTAGTAAAATCGTGATAGTTGGCATTAATTCCGAAATAATCTAAAAGAATATACACAAATGACACTATTGAGTTAAAAGTTTTTTTTATTTTTGTATAAACATATTTATTAGCTTTCTAAATGTTGGAATAATTTATTTTTAAAACTTCTCAATTTTGCTCAAACCCCTCACAACCCAAAAATTATGCGTGTACAAATAGTTTTGTCCTTAGCTGTATGTGTTTTACTACATTCATATTTATGCTAACTTTATGTAAATTTTTTCTTACGCTATATTATTTTATGTTTATGTACAATACCCAATTTTCGCAGTTTATTAGTAAAAATATCTACTAGTTAAGCATTTTTACAAAAGCTTGGTTCCTATACAGTTTTATTTGAATTTTGTTATTTACATAAATTGTATTTTATGACACAAATCTTGCCACGAGCAATAAATAAATCAATTGTTATTGTCTTTGAACAAAAAATAAATAAATTAAATGTCTTTCATTTCTTAAATTTAAGTCTCAGTTAGCCGACTTTAATAAAATGTCACTGCAACAGTAAGAAAAAGCTAATCGATATTGCTATGTGAAAGATAATGGAAATGGCTAAAGAGATGTACTGTACATTACTTTTCACATAACAATATCGACCACCTGTTTTCTACCATTGCAGTTACATTCCATTACAGTCGGTTAATTGAGCCTTTACATAATACATGTATGTAACTAAATATGTATATCTGTTATACTTACATTATTAAAATTCTATCACTTGTTCTCCTTGTTCTCTTGTAATTTTTGATTACTCTCAATTATCACGTTGATAAAAAAACATAAACAAATAAGCTTACATACATATGTACGTACATACATACACACACGTAACACGACCAAACGACCGAACGCGATGAAGTTATCAATTTATTGAAGCTAAGATGATGAAATTAATAAAACACTTTTTTAGATTATAAAATTAATATCTAATATGAAACATTCTTTAAATATTTTATTAAACAGAAACAAAATTATTGTTGCACTATATTTTTATGCAAAAATTTCATGCAAAAAACCACTTGTAACTATTAAATATTTAATTTTAATTCACTGACTTACGAACGCCCACGCACTGTTTAAAAATATGTAAGAAACTGATAAATGAAGAAGAAATCGATTGAGTTCATGTTGTTTAGTGCTGCCAACTGCACGATTTTTGTTGTGAAAGATTATTGAGGTATGAAAAGGATTGGCGATATTGCAGAATACACAGTATATGTTTATAAATGTATATTTTTTTAGATGTAATTTATGTGCAAAAATTTTTTAGTGTAGATAAATAAAGAATTTGGGCAAAATTCATAAAATTGGAATGGAAGCCCTGAAAATCATAAAATAAAAAAATGTGTAAGAAACAGCCAACATTGGAAAAATATTATGCTAAGAATGAGGATTTAATTGTTTTAGTTTTGAATTAAACAAATGATTGCCCTTCGTAAGGGCTATTACAAAAAGCTCATTTAATTTTTAATCTCTGAAACTTAAGAAAACATTGAATTTTTTTTATTTTACATATTTTAAAAAAGCACTCAACTAGGCTCCCAAATGCTTGCTGCTTTTTTTAATAGATAATTAATGAAGTAATGTCCCGTGCAACAGACTCACCAGTTTTAGAAATTTTATCGCGTCACCACTTCAGGATTATTATATGAAACGTATCCTTTTCTTATTGAAACCCTCTTTTTATTATTTTGCTTACAAAACTCTAGTAGTTCTTTCTATTGCTCACATGGAGTTGTTAGAATGTATGTACGAGTATATTCAAATGCTTGCATATATATTTTTTAAGAGAGATTCTGCATAGAATATTATGCAAAGATTTTACACAAGTATGTCTGAGTGTTTATACATTTTTATTTTTATTTAATATAATTTAAAAACCCATTAGGTTTTATTACAATTACAATACAAATACATACACACATATATGTAAGTATGTATGTCATATGTATGTATGGTTGTTTGTATGTCTAGTGTCTGTGTAACATTTCGTTCTAAATTGTGCAAATCTGTTTCCATCATTGTGTTTAAAATATAAAAATCTGTATATATGAATATATTTCTATTTAATAAAGTTGGTTATTTGCAAGTATAAGTGTATTTTTTTAAGTGGTTAATAAATATTTCAAATCTCTATTACTTTGATAGATTCACTTTTATATGGCAATTTAAATTAATTTATATGTCATTAATTGAAATTAACTACAGTGAAACTAAATAGATATTAAAAAAGAAAACAATTGTTCAAAAAAATTTAAAGCTTAATGGTTGTTGTTTAGAAACAAAATTATATGGAAAAATGTGATACGAATTTCATTTTATAAATAGTAATTAAATATTTGTCACAAAAAAATTGAGACTTAATTGTTATTTGAAAAAAAAATGTGAAACGAATTTGATTTTATAGTAATTAGATTTAACTTGCTTAGATAAACAAACCGTTTGAAATTAGTTTGAATTAGAGCTGCTCATGCATGATCGTTAGCTGTTACACGATAGAAGGCGGGAGTGTAAAGCCGTTTATCAATTTGTTATACACTACGAAAAATTAAATATTTTGGAAATAACAATTATTACTATATAAGGGGTCATACTACTAATTTCATTCAAATAATTTTTAAATCACTTTTCGAACCTCTAGAAATTGATTTCATTTCATATGCAGTAGAGTATGGTTATGACGAACCCTTTTATTTTACCAAAGCAAATAATGTTTTAGTCGATGTGATTCTACTGCAAATATGCGCATATTTATGATTATTCGAATATAATTTCACATAAAAATATTCGGATAATTAAACAAATTTTAAATTTTGTAAGCTTACTTAAAATAATAACTTCATAGTAAAGTAAAACTACAAATAACGTTGCAAGAGAAAAATTATGCTTTAATTTTTCAAAAATAAAACACATTTTTTTTTTTCAAAAGTCACAAATGCACATTTCGTAATTAAATTTTTCATCATTTGATAAATGATAATGAAATTTTTTTCGCCCAATGTCCTACTTTTTTCGGCGAGTGGAAAGAGGGATATGAAAAGGGTTGTACATTAATCTGCTTGAAATTTCTTTTGTTCTCTTGCATATGACGCACTTACATACACATTGAAACTCATTTATTTTCTTATTCGATTTCAGTTTTAAAATGTTATATTAATATTCCAGTTCGTTATAGTCCCATTTTACTATAGTTTTTTGCTTACGTTAATATATAGACTGAAAAATATTTATTTATTTCTAAATAAGATTGACATGATAGCCAAACAGTTTGATTAATTTGAATGTACAGCAGCAGCTGTTTTATCAACACAAAGTTTAAAAATGTCATTTTTATAACCCTTGTGTACTTTTTTTTTTAATAAAATACGAAGAGAGTTGTTGTTTTTAACTATTCTTTAGAAATTACCTTATCAGCACTAATTCAACATCTAAGGTACAAAACAGATTTGATTGCGATTTTTTATTTCTATTATTTCGTAAAGCAATTATAGAGCAAACAAAAAAATAAATAAAACCAAACAATCCAATTATAGACAATTTTAAATAAATAATTAAGCATATCAATAAACATTCATTAGTACATACATTTATATATTATATTTATTTATAAAAAAAGTACACACGTATAATATAATTTTGTTATAAAAACCTTTGGCTGAATGAAGAAAACTACAGTCAGTATTTGGGTGCACCTGAAAACAAACCAAAATTTAATTTAAAAAAAATGAAAGCTTTCCTAACTTTTGCAGTTGTGTATTTAGTAGCCAATGCCTTGGCCTCAGTAAGTATTTTACTTAAAGGATCTAACTAAAAAAAATATTTAATATTAGGAATTTAAACTTCCCATAGCCCATCGAATTGACCGAAGAGCAAAAGGCCAAGGTTAAGTTACATTTCCAGGATTGTGTTAAACAGGAAAATGTTTCCGAAGAAGAAGCCACGCGCTTGCGCAACAAGGATTATGCTAATCCCACACAAAATATGAAATGTTTTGGCACTTGTTTCTTTGAAAAAGTTGGCGTTTTGAAGGACAGCGTGCTGCAAGAAAGTGTTGTTTTGGAAAAGTTAGGACCTCAATATGACGAAGACAAGATCAAGGCCGCTTTGGATAAATGCAAGAATATTACAGGCGCCGAACGTTGTGATACCGGTTACCAAATCTTCGAATGTTTCGAGAAGGCCAAAGCTGAATTGGCAAACTAAGTTTTAGAAGAGAAGCAGCTAAGTATTTTTAAATGTAAAAATTAGAAAAAATAAAATAAAATGATGATTTGTTTAAATTATCGCTAAGTCGAAAATTGTCTTAGTTTCATCTGCAATTTTTTTGGTTAGTGCCTGTTCAGAGTTGCAATTTTTGTTGCAGCAACTTTTTATTTTTTAGTGCAAAAAAGCGAGAGAGGAACACAAGAAGTATATATTTCTAGTACAACACTCTCACACACATTCAAGAATTGCTGCAACCAAAATAGCAAGTCTGAACCGGGACTTAAAAAGTTTAAAAGTTAGTGTAAATATGAACATATTTAATAAATTTGAGCAAGAAAAATATTGGCAATGAATGTGATAGCTGGAACTTCTGCTAGACACCTTAAATGGCATGTTCTAAATTTATGTTTGTTTGTGTCTTTTTTATTACATTCATGTGTACAAATTTTAGCAGGCGCTTTATCTTCTCAAACCGTCTTTTTTTTTTGGATTGGAAGTTAGGAATTTGTGTTAGACACTAGGATATTTTTTATGAGAGGGGTGGGCGGAGGGGGAGATATTGCGTTAAATCGCTGGGCAAACAAAATTTATTTAATTTTTAGGGTTCCGTACACCAAAGATGAGAGGAAAAAAATCGCCAAAACCAAAAAAAGCGCCAAAACTAAAAAAATGTAAGCTAAGTTAGTGCAGAGCAAACCGAAGCGCTCAAAACTGATCTAAAAAAATAAAAACGGTAAATACGAAGGGCATAAAGATAATTGCCCCCAGTAGTATGGATGGGCAAAAAATATAGATGTTTTAAAAACTTCGATGTCGAAACATCGATATAATCCGATGTTTTTTTTCGCTTCTAAACAATCGGAAAACATCATTTTTTCTTTCGAAATGACAACTTATACACAGAACGTGTAGATTGATATATAAGCATGATTAAAGTTTCTACATGTAAACCTGGTAAGCTGGCAATACTATTATAAGCGACAAATAAGCTCGTGTCTGGCATATTTACTCCCAACAAACAGCTTGCTAGCCACGCGCAAAGCGTATCTAAAGTAGATTGGCTGAAAGCCGCCTAAGCCGACCCGCCGAATAGTTTTAATCAGCCGTCGCCAACGATTTTTTTTTTTGGTTAATAAGCGGGTGAAAAAATTAGCAGCCGATTGATATAATTTTTTAATATTTAATACTACTGTTATTCAAGTACGCACATTTTTATAAGAACTGAAAGTCTACATTAACTAAAAATTTCAAGCCCACTTGCTTAAACTTTTGAAGCTTACAATGTTTTAATGCCAAAGTATCTTTATATTAATTAAATTTTTTAGCAACAGTACTGAAACTAAAATTACTTTTAAGACATCTTAGCATCCAACATACTTGATACATTTGATACACCCACATCTTAAACTTCTATGAAAATAAAATCCGTCATCATTTTCCTCAACTTCATAAAGCGACTGTTAAGTTATAAAATTTCAAAACAACAGATGAAAAGCTAAAATTCTTAAACCAACAACAATAGCAACTACAAAAAAAATAAAAATAAAAAATTAAAAACAAAAGTTAACGAATTGTATTATTTTTACTCAGCAGTTGTAATCTTATTATCCACGAGTTGACAGCAAAATGACATTTAGGAAAATTCACAACCAAATGCTAAAAATATAAAAATCAAACTCTAAAGAAATGCGATACAAAAACAAACACACACACACACAAATACCAACTTTCCAAGCAAGACAAACTGAAGAAAACAACATTAAAATCAAATCAAAAATGAAAAAAAAAACATTTTTAAACTTTCTTGAAATGTTCAAGCAGACTTAAAGACAAGCGTGCCGGAATGCTTTTTGTTTCTTATACATACATGTTATTTTAATGAAGTTTATTAAAGCCAAATCGACAGCAACAACAATAAAGAAACTATGAAGGGGAATTTATGTGTACAGAAGTGTAAAATGTTAAACCAAAACAAACATAGAAATATAATTAAAAACTTTTATATCCCGCTCTCTACAAATCCGATTGAAAATAATATGTAAAGTAAATTAATGGTAAAGTTTTAACCAAATTCTTGAAAAATATAAAATTAGTGTACTATTAACGTGTACACATGACTGGCGAGATATTTACGTAACGAAACTTTTATATTTATGACAATGTAAATTTTTTGACAGTTTTTGATACAAAAAGGAACGTAAAAAATTTCAAATTATTACAGCTTCATAATATGAAAATCTATTATTAGCAGCAATAATAGTAAAAATGTTATTAGTAACTTGGGTATTACCAGTTTGTGGAACTATATTATAGAAGCATTATCGTTGTTATAATTTGTGTTCGCCGTATGCATTGGCTTATGTATTTGTATGCTTTTATATTTCTTCTGTTTGTGCCTTTCGTCTGCATTGACTTTTGTGTTTGTGTGCTTGTATATTTTCTAATAGACAGAAGGTATAACAGTACAGTTGCTGTTTACTTTAACATCGTCTGCTATGTTTGTGCGCTTGTGAGTTTTGTTCTTTTTTAATAATTTTTGGCTGATTTATCTTATTTCACATACGAAAAACTGCAGGCATGTTTTTGCCAACCATATTCTAGTTAAGGTGATGTAAGTTTTTTTGCAGCGATTTTTTCATATCGCTCTTTTACTCAAACAGCGTCAAAACTTAAAAACACCAGTTGGCCAGAAAACGATTTCAAAGTTTTTTTTTTTAATTTACACACAACTTAATACAAAAAGAAAATTTAATTTTGCTCTCAAGAGTTGAGGAAAAAAAGATATTTGTATGAAATTTTTACCCAATATGAAGAACGATGTAAAAAGTTCTTTGAATAAATGAGCGATATTACTCCTTAAAGTTGCATTTGCGTTGCAGAAAGTTTTTTATAGCTATGCTATTTATTGAGCGATACAGGAGTTAGAACGTGATTTTCGTAAAAAAAATAATCGACACTATTACAGTTAAAAATAATAACGATTGCTCAATTTGTTTTTGTACATAAGCACAAAACAAAGAACACAGCCGATACGCTGTAAGCCAGCTAACAGCTGCCACCGGCCACAAAAAAATATATTAATTTAATAGTATGCCGCTAGAAAAGTTAATAATGGGAAGTAAATGTAAACGTTTTGAAATATTTGCGGGGAATTTGACATCATCATATAATATAATTTTGTTGCATTGTTATTTCACACATGAAATTTGTTTTATATAACTAAGCAGCATAGCTATAACCGGCTGTCCTAAGACACCTCTTTTTTCTTTTTATGTTTGAAGTTGTATAAGTAAGATGAAACACTAAACGAGAAAGCAAAATGAGTTACAATTATATGAATATGTATATCCCTGCCCACCCATTTAATCCCTCTCGCCAACAAAGTAAGTCTTATTGCAGGAAAAATTAAATCACACAAAAACACCCAGAGCTGCAATTAAGCAGAACCTTTAGCGATTTATGATCTTTTTTTTTTGCAAAGAAGAACATAACCTAAATAAATTTATTGACTTTCTAAACATAATATTTTTTGTGCAAATTTTTAATTGCACAGTATTTCAAAAAAAGAAAAAAATAACTAAATAAAAACAAAAATAAAACATTTTTAATGAAATAAATTAAACTAATTCGAATAGTGTTCTAATGCGTCATAATTTTAGTTTATTTTTCCATCATTCGAATTTAACGTTTTTGACGATTTTTTACATGGCTACAACAGTATTATCTAACCTTAAATAATACTTTGTTACTTATCACTTTAGTATGACATGTGCATTGACTAAATTTTGTTGGGATTTTTAAAACACGAATTTGTATATTAAACAAAAAAAACTTTCCATTATTATAATTTGTTAATAATGAACACAAAGTAAAAAAAAATATGCATTACAATTAAAATGATTTTAAATTTATACCTCTAAATCAACGGATGATGATTAGCCATTGCACTTTGTCCCATTTTTTAAACACCCTTCACCAAAAATGGTAAGGGTATATATAGATTTGTCATTCCGCGTGCAATTTGCACAATAGTCATATGAGACCCCATAAAGTATA
This sequence comes from Nowickia ferox, assembly GCA_936439885.1. Taxonomy (NCBI): domain Eukaryota; kingdom Metazoa; phylum Arthropoda; class Insecta; order Diptera; family Tachinidae; genus Nowickia; species Nowickia ferox. The sequence continues at coordinate 6,119,499 of OW387027.1, read as the reverse complement.
CATGTTCATATATTTAGGGTTCTTATGATGATAGGCAAGTCGAACAAGCGATGTCTAACTCTCCAACTGTTTGTACGTGCAATAGATATTCAGAAGCCCACCTAAATAGTGTGTCAGAACTTGTCCCATATAGACATTGAAAATTAGCAAAATCAAAAAGACGTTACCAGGTCTGGATAACTCAAACATTTTGCTAGATAAACTGACTAACTATATCTTTTTATATTTATGATTTGATTAGGCTAAAGTTCGTATCGCTTTGTAAGCCAAATTGAATCTCATAATTATTAATGAACAAATAACATAAAAGTTAATTGTAAATATTCTGACAAACACGTAGTAGAACGGAACAACTAGCTGTTTTCGAAGGTCTCTCACCTTCATCATCCGCGTTCTTTTGTGTTTGGCGCAATGTGTGTGGTGTCAGTTCATGTAGATTTCTGCTTCTGTATATAAACGTATTCAAGTTGGCCAGAAATAATTGCCATCGAAAAGGGCTCATCTCTGTTAAAGTTCAATTTTATTGATTTCTCTTCATGTATTTTGAAAATAGAAGATATAAATAATGTAAAATCTTCTTAAAAGCAGACTGTAGAATAAAATATTCAATTGTTTTTATATCAGCTGAAAAATACCCACAGGTCACTATGAATTGCAATAGAGCAAAAAAAAAATTTAACCATATTTCCTTCGCAAAACAAAGATGTACGGGTGTGTAAGTAAATATGCACCATACGTATGACGGTGCAGGGTATATAAAATTCCATACTGCGCAATTTATCACTTTTAATTGTTTTAATTTTGTACATGTTTAATTTAGAATGAATAAGCGCTTATTATTTTGTAACAAATTTCTATTAACGTTACGTTTTTAAAAATGAACTTTGATCATTTCGATATTGAGGCAACAAATTTAATACTTTTTTTATTCTTGTGCGGCTACACACGCGTCGACTGAATGTATGTATGTATATATGTATGCAGTTTTAAGCAACCGGCAAACAAAAGAGTTGGGAAACCAGTTAGCAGTTAAATATTATTATTGTTACTGGCATATTGTGTGTGTTTGTTATTGCCTAAATTATATTTGAAATTAAACAAAGAAAGAATACTGACGAAAGCAACACATGTTTGATATGCACAATGATAAAATAACAATTAAACACAAGGTTTTTTATGTTTATTTAAATGTTTTTTTTTTTTATTATCTTAATGTCATAATGTCTCATCATAATATTCGTTCGATTGGCATTTGTAAACTAACTTCTAGTGTTGAAGATCATATGCATGTTTGAAATTTTAATGAATTTATGATTTAATTTGCTCTCTATTCGAACTTCCCAGAATTTACTGTTAATCAATTCTAATGTTGTGCTCACACAAATTATATGATACAAATTTTCTAAGGGGAGTCACACGGTTACTTGCCATACGATTTAAATTTAATTAATAAGAATGTGTTTCAAAAGCAATTTGAATATATTTCCGATGCAAAAATATTATGAAGGGATTTTTTTTCAATTGCTATTTAATAACACTCTATAATCATAGATTTGGTTTCGTTAAGTCTTACAGAGGGTGCTTTTTTTAGAAAGTCACAACTGTGAGTTGGCACCACTGCTTTATTTGAGCACCCACTTAACAGCTGATAGTTGCTTTTTGTTAAGTTTGCTTTGAAATTGCATCGACTTACACCAGAGCAACGCGTCAAAATTGTTGAAATTTTTAATCAAAATAATTGTTCTATTTGTCAAACTCATCGTACACTTCTTCCATTTTATGGCATATATAATTCTGGTTGAATGGATACGTAAATAAGCAGAATTGTCGCATTTGCAGGAGAATCTATAAGTTTTTGTCGAAACACCATTACATCCACAGAAAATTACTGTTTGCTGCGCTTTATGGGCTGGCGGGGTCATTGTCCCATATGTCTTCAAAAACGATGATGGTCAGAATGTTACTGTAATGTGGTGAACGATATAAGAATATGATTCGAAATTTTTTCCTACCTCAATTAAGTGGCATTAATCTTGCTGATATGTGGTTCCAACAGGACGGAGCCACATGCCACACAGCGGGCGCTAGAATTGATTTAATCAAAGAAACTTTTGATGAAAAAATAATTTCAAATAATGGCCCAATTAATTGGGCTCCAAAATCGTGTGATTTAACCCTATTGGATTATTTTCTTTGGGGTTATATTAAGTCTCTTGTCTACGTTGATAAACCACAAACAATTGAACACCTGGAAACCAACATTCGAAGAGTTATCGGCGAAATACGATCGCAAATGCTGCGAAAAGTTGTCTAAAATTTGTGTTCCAGATGGCGCCTTCTACGCGCCAGCCGTGGCGGCCACATAGCAGAAAACATATTTAAACATGAATTTCATAAAATTTTCTTTTCAATAAAGCCCCTTTTATTGATATTAAAAATATATTTCTTTGTTTTATTATGATTTAAGCTTGTGTCACTCTATAAAAAAAACCCTTTAATTAGAGCTATAGTAACAAAAATTTATTATAGATATTCAATTTCTTTGAGCTCAAGTTAACCTTTTTTATATAAAAAATTTATGCATGATTCTTTAGGGTCTGTCCCAGAATGTCGACAACGTTCGAATTATCGCACACTTACATGCAAAACAAAAACAAATTTTTATATTTTGTTTTTTATTCAAACGTAAGAGTGCGCGGGATCTTTGAAACAAAAACAAAATTTTGAAATTTATTTTTGTTTTGAGTCTAAGTGTGCCACAAGTTGAAAGCATTCGACATCGTGGGACAGGTACTAAAATGTTCAGCACAACTTTGGGTAGCAAAGTTTGTAAAATATGAAAAAAATGGAATTAGAAAAAAAAATTTTTAAAAAATATTTGACCTTTGATTGGAATAACTAAGAGATATTCATAAACCTAAAAGAACTATAAGTTATTAAGTTATTAATAACAAAATGATGCTTTAATTTTTTATATCAAAAGTTTTCGGAAGAATGCTTCCGATTACAGCTACGATAACAGTACGATTACAGTAGCGAAAACGCTTTTTTTCGTAGCAAAAATTATCCATTCACTTCATAAAATTTTCATTCATAACTTCAACTGATTTAAATAAATTTTTTAATTCCTTCAATTAATTCAGTTGTATAAAAATTAAATTATTTAATAATTAAATATTACCGATTTTTTTATTATATTAATAAATAATAAATAATGTTACATAATTTTTTATTACAAATTAATTAAAAAATTACGATAACATTAATTATATTCTTAAAATGAAAAATTTGTTTTGTGGCTTATTACCCAAAACGTGCCATAATGATCTATAATTAATTTTAATTTTAAAAAGAAATAACTATTTTCTCTCAGTATTTACATGAATAAATAAACATAAATACAAAATATTAATAATGCCAAGTCACTGTATGGTCTGTTGAAAAAAAGAAGTATAGAAACAAAAACAAAAATCAAAAATAGCCAAACATCAATTTAGAATAAATCAATTTAAATAAAAACCAGACACCATGCAAAATTTAAAAATTAGCATATAGAAATCATGAGCAAATATTCAAAACAAAATCAAACTCTTATAAAGAACGCTAAAAAAGGTAATAAGCAACATAAATAATGATTACACTTATTAGCTAAAAATATAAATTACAAAATTATTCGATTTGTGAAAGCACAAAACAAGTAAAAGACAAATGTTTGTTTCGCTAGCTCAGCTTCGAAATTCAGTGTCAAAACATTTTTTATTCTATAGTGTTCCAGATATCTGATTTTCCACAAATAATGTTGCAATGATAATTGTTGTTCAAAATTAGGTAGAAGTTAGAAATACTCCTTCATCAGCAGTTGGTTGGTTGAATTCCCATTAACTCTTCTAAGAAATATATTACCACTCTTCTTATTTAGTTTTATTACTATTGTTCAAACTTTATTTGTTTCTATATTTATGATTTGATTAGGCTAAAGTTCGTTTCGCTCTGTAAGCAAAATTACATGTGACAATTATTAATGAACCAATAACACCAAAGTTAATTGTAAATATTCTGCCAAACACTAGCAGAACGGAACAACTAGTTGTTTTCATCATCACTGACACCACAGACACAGCACCAAGCACAAAGAACGCTGATGATGAAGCTGTTGCTAACTTCGAAAACAGCTAGTTGTTCCGTTCTGCTAGTGTTTGTCAGAATATTTAAAATTAGCAACAACACCCACAGACACAACATACACAAAAATTTATTTGTAGGTTCGCATTCATAGAAAATATTTACTGGTTCAAAGAATTTGGTTACTGAAAAAAAAATTTTTGTGTACCCTTAAACGGGTGTATTATGGGTTTTCCTTTAATCCCCCAATGCAAAAAAAAAAATATTAACTTGTACTTGAAGTGTCCTTTAGTCAAAATTGGTATGGAAATTTTGTTTAACGTACACTTCAAACTCAAAAAAAAATTTTTTTTTGCATTGTCTTTAAATACAACAAAGCTCAAACTTAAACATTAATTTCAAAAACCTCTAGAACCTTTAAATCTAATTAAGAGTTAATTTAGCATTTATTCACGTTTAAATTTTTCCAATAGTCTACACTTTAAGTCCAATGCTTTTACTGTATAATCTTATGCAATTAGTTGAGTCTTGTAGCTTTCTACACATTTGTAAATATTGTAACCGGTCTCACAGCGATCAGAGCCTTTGACATCTTTGCATTTGTTCAAAATTTCTTTGGTCTTCTCTTCACCAATAAATGCACCCAATTTCTGCGAAATAGCTTTCTCCTGCACTTCGTTATTTTTTAGGGCGCCCAACTTTTCAAAGAAACAGGCACCGAAACATTTCATGCTGGATGAGGGATGCTCAAAGTCTTTCTTGTGCAATCTGTTGGCATCTTCTGCGGCAACGTTTTCCTGCTTAACACATGATTCGAAATATTCTTTTGCCTTGGCTTGATGTTCCTGGGTCAATATTACAAGCTAAAAAGGAAATTAAAAAAGTTTATTGAATCATTTTTCCTTTTAAGCACTTACACCGGCCAAAGCACTGGCTAATAAGCAAATAACAGCAAAAGCGATGACAGTTTTCATGTTAGATTTTATTTTTTATTCCGATGAGTTTGTGGAAAGACAGTTAAGAAAGTTGTGTTGTTCTTGGGTGCTGAGACAGAGGTTTTTATAAAAAAAATTAGTTAGATTTGCTTAATATTACGAGTATTAAGCAAAAAATCCTGTTTTAAATTTACTTAAATTTTAATTTTTGCAATTATTATGCTGCAATTTTTATTTAATTTTTTTTATAATTATTATTTATTAATTTCTGGTTTTGAAATAGAACAAATCTGCATTTTAAGCCTGAAGTCTGCCAATGTGGTGTTTTATTTTGTGTTAAGATTTTAAATGTTATCAACTTCTTTAATTCACAAGAGCTTAAAAACAGTGAGAAAACTTTATATTCTAGTCATATCGCAAGCAAAAGTTTCACTTCATTACTGACTGAAATGATCGCCCGTAATGTTCGTATCATAAAAAAAAAAATATACGTTTTTCCTGCTGAAAAAAATGCTGAAAAAAATTCTTCCTTGTAAAAATATCGTTCAACACTGAGCCATATTTTAAGCAAACATATCGATGCTTTTTAAGCTTAATAAAAGTACTATAGATTATTTTATTATCATAGATTATAACATTTCGCTTCAGACCATCCAATTTCCCGTGCAGAATGTCCAATGTGGCATGATTTGTGTGCCACGTAGCGACATTCTGTTAAAACTAAATTTCGTTGGTGTCCATATCATTCAACTCTGCACGAAAGAAGAAGTTGGTGATCATGGACCTCTAGTACTTGCAACCATACAAGGGACAAAGCGTGCGGAATGTTACCCAAACAGAACAACCATTTTGATAAAAACAACTTTGCCATTTGCATGCTTGAATGGGCAAAACAGACTGAATAAATGAGAGTGAATTTGACACACGCAGCTTCAGCAACATGGCCATTATCTGCCAAAGTCTGAAATTCTCTATTGGAAAGCCCTTTAGGAAAAATATTGCAGCATAATCCCCTAAAACATGTTCACTAATTATTTTGATCTTATTGCCGTCTGCTCGCCTTCTTTTGGAAAATAAAAAGTTTCATACAAAAAAACCCGATCTCGTGATACTCAAGTTGTAGTGAAATTAGTATGGTCTGAAAGGTCAAATACTCGTATACGCCATATTATTTTAATTATTTCATTAAATTTTTTGGAACTTATTGAGATTTGTTGAGACTTAAAGCCTATTTGAGGATGTCGACTGAAAATGTTCGATCAATTACTTATTTATTGTTGATTTCAATACAAGTTGTCGATCGAACGTTTTCTGTCGACGTCGTGGGTCAGGCCTTACGCTTCAACGAATCTCAATAAGTCCCAAAAAATTTAATGAAATAATTAAAAAAATATGGCATAAAGGAAAGGTCAACTACCTTTCAGACCATACTAATTTCACTACAACTTGCATATCACGAGATCGGGGTTTTTTTATATAAAACTTTTTATTTTCCAAAAGAATATTTATTTGATTTCAGAAGCAATTTAATAGATTAGTTATACGTAGAACTTACATTTATTCTATTTACAAATTTTTTTTATAGTAATTATTATTTTTTATAATAGTCAGCCTTTTTTGCATTTAATTGTGTAAATTAATCAGAAATTAGAGCAGCCTTATTAAAATCTAATTAAAATTTTTATAACAACTAATTGTTACAAATTTAAAATTGCAAATAAATCAATGTGATAAGCACGCCTGTATATATTTCAAATAAAATTTTTATAAATTTATAACAAAATCATCCATTAAATATTTTTTTACTACTTTTTTAGAAAACTTTCCACTTGGACGCTCAAAGGTGGTTAAAGTCATTTATTTCAAGGGCATTTTTTTATTACTAGAGAAAATTTATTTGTTAATAATAATTTATTAATGAAAGTAAGTCAATCATACTGTAATTTTAAAACTTTAGTTGCAAACATCTTCTAGTTAATATAAAAATACTGCTCAAAAATATTTTTCAGCTTAATTTACTTTTAAAGGGTTTATTAAAATTTTTGGTATTCATCTTCGAACTATTACGGGCAAAAACTAAGTAAAATATTTTATTTATTTTTTACATAAACTTAAATTTATTTATTTATTTCATAAGTATAATATGATTTAAGATATGTGTGGCTATAAGGAAAAAGTGTTTAAGTTGTATTTTACTGTTCGGCATAAGAGCAGTTTTAAACTTTCAAGTCGACTTTCAGATATTTATTTTATATCGGATAAATCGGCACTCATTTCTATATTTTTTTAAGAAAACATCATTCTATACTTTATAAATAATACATTCAATTTGAAATATGTTTACCAAAGTATAGACTAAATTAAACTTTTATTCTTTTATACGAGATTACAAGCCGAAAAAAGATAAGCAGCAAGTCCTGTAAAACTAAACAAAATAATTGAGATGTTTCCCAGGGGTAGTTTTGAAAATGAGGATTACAGGGATGTCATTAGCAAACAAAAATAGCTTATCTCTCGACTTAAGCACTTTTTCCTTTTTACCACAAAATTATAATTAATCTATATATAATTAATAATAAATTTGGCCAAGTTTCAATTTAGAAATATTGAGGTGGGTTATTTTAAAAAGTGTCTCAGTTTTCCATTTTGTTTTACATGCAGTCTCATTTAAAAATATTTTTCTGTATATTTATAGCCGCTCCTAAAAGGCCTTGTAGTCCCATACACATTCAAATATTTTAAAGCCCATATCACAGCGATCTGCACCCTTAATATCTTTGCATTTCTCAACAAGTTCCTCGGCTCTCTTTGCATTTATAATGGGCTCTAGCTTTTGCGCAGCAACTTCTTCTTGCACTTTGTTATCCTTTAAAGCACCAAATTTTTCAAAGAAACAAGCGAAGACACACTTAATTTGCTCTGAGGGATTTTCAACGTCCCAGTTGGTAATTTTATGAGCTTCATCTTGAGAAGCATTTTCTTCTACGAGGCATTCCTGGAAGTAAGAGAGAAGCTGGTGTTTTTGATCTTCCTTCAGATGGATGGCCTTAAATAGGAAAGTAAATGATTTAGTTAAAATGTTTGAATATTTTTTTTTTTTTACTTTCATTTGTTACTTTTATATAATAATTTTAATATTATTCTTTTATACTCACTTGGGTTAAATAGTTGGCTAAGCAAAAGCCAGCAAAAGTCAAAGTAATAGATGTCTTCATGTTAAAATATTGCAAGAACAAGTTTTTTAATTTTTTAGAAAATAATATTTTATCTTGTGGTTGAATGAGCGTTATTCGTTTTGATGTTGTTGTGAAGCAAACAGATGCCAGAATTAAACTGAGAGACCGGCAAACTATCAACAAACTTAATAATTACTTTTTATTTTATTTTTTTGTATTTTACACCGGCCAACAAATATCAGAGCGGTGTAGACAATAGCAATATATATATATCAATCATTATGGTAGTATTTGTGCAAATGAGTTTGTATGTGTTACACCGAAAATATTAAAAAAGAAATGATTTTTGGCATGCTTGATGTCATATTTTGTTGAGCTTGTTGTGAGTGTTCATCAAGCATGAACACATTTTAAATTGAGATTTAAAAATGGTGTATGGAGATTATAATAAATATTAGATTTAATTTGTCTCTTTTTTAAACTATTCTTTCACACACAGACCTTTTTGTTTCACTCACATTTTTTCCAACACACTAGACAATATTACACTAAATTTTTTTTAATTAGATACTGAAATGTTTGCGATATTGACAGCACACAATCTAAAGAAAAATTATTTCATCGCTATTGATATTCATACAATGTTGACAACACAAAATCATACTCAAAATTAATGCTTGACGGGTCATCAAGCATGTGTACATCAAAGCATCCAGCATATAAACATGAGATGGTTGGCATTTTGCTCATTTTTAGGCCTGTGGTAAGTGGTTACTTAAGACTTAGTGATATATGTTTGGTTAAAAAAAGAAACTTAAATTTCAATAAACAAAAATTTTGTGTTAGCTAGTGTCTCATTGTTTTAGCTGAGCGATAAGAGCTCATGGTCAATTGACACAAATATGAGAATATGTTTTTAAGAACTTAATTATCTGTTATTTGTCATCTTCTAGGCTATAAAAGCTGAAACTAAATTTCCAAAAACTATTTCTAAATTCTGCATTAAAATTGTCAATATTTGTATTGTAATAAAAAGATCCACAATGTATCATTGGCAAGTGAGTCATAATTTGTTCAAGTGCGTATAACTTAACATTGTCAGTTGGTTAAGCTGTTTGGTTTTTTAAATTACGCAAAAAATATGATATTTAAAATATACAATTTATTATATTGAATATAAAAAAAATTTTTGGTTTAATTAAATTTACAATACTCTATATATTATTATAAAGATGTCTCTTTTTTTCACCAGCAGACTTGTATATTACTCTTAAGCTTTTAAAAACTGTTCAAATCTTCTATTTTTAATTCATTTTCTCGTAGTAGACTTTGAGTAGAATAATAAATACATTTGTAAATTTTTGTTTTCAAAAATATATTTATAACTTTAATTTACTTTATCAGCTAAGCAGCCCATTGTGCTCTATAACTCTTCAAACACTCATAGATTTTATAACCAGTCTCACAACGATCAGCAGCCGTAATATCCTTGCATTTAGCCAAAACTTCTTTGGCATAATCGTCAGCAATGAAGACAGTTAACTTTTGTAAAGCAACATCTGCTTGCACTTTGTTGTCTTCCAAGACACCCACCTTTTCAAAGAAACAAGCTCCGAAGCATTTCATGCTGGCTGAGGGATTCGTAAGTTCCTTCTTGCGCAATCTATCGGCATCTTCTTCCGAAACATTCTCCTGCTTAATACAATCCCCGAAATATTGCTTAATCTTGGCCTTTTGTTCTTCACTTAGTTTGATGGTCTTGAAGGTAAATGCATTAATTTATATTTTTTTATTTAATTCAAAAATAATTTTTATATTTATTTTAAGTTCTTGAAACTCACAGTAGCCATGGCACTGGCAATTAAGCAAGCAACAGCTAAAGCGATAACAGCCTTCATGTTGATTCTTTAGATTTTTGATTTGTTATGAAATGTCTTTGTTGCAAGACCGTTGAGAAAGTTGTGTTGTTCTTTGAAGTGCAGACGCCGATTTTTATAGCGAGAGTTTGTTGCTACAAAGTTAATCTTCAAAAGCCCTAGTTTTTTCTTGTTTTACTTTGCTTGGTAATTTTTTTTTTAATTTGCTTTTTTGCTATTTTTAATGTAATTAAAGAGATACATATGTATGCATGTACATGGGTAGACTTATTGTGGAAGTTAAATCGCACACTGCCTACTTGAAAAGTTTATTAGTAAATCAATTTCATTGAACTTTACAATCATGAGTACTGTGAGTTTTAATATAGAAAAGTTTACGATTGTTAATATTATATGTCTACTCGTTTGATTTTACAGTACTTTAAATAAATAATAACAATAATTATCCGAGGTATATGATTATTTTTTTATGTCATATAAAAATTTATTTTTTCCATTTTTTTAATGAAATACGCAATCACAACTATATCTTTGTCAGTTAGAATAACTACAAGACTCAAACAAAATATATTAGGGGTATTCATGAAAACGTTCAAAAGTCTAGCAAACTGTGCAATTGTGCATTTTTACACCCTCGTAAATAAAATGTCGAAACATTTTATGGAAATTTATTTACACAAACCTGTTAAATTTGCCCAACAGTCGTAAACTTAAGCCGTGCAATTGAGCATTTCGAAAACAACAACTTCTTGGTTTTTTTTTTGGCTTTCATTAGTCACATTTCATACAATTTTATTTGTATCGAAATAAATAAATATGTATTTAAATTTACAGAGTGCTTGAAAGTTTGTTGTTTTATTTTTATAAAATTAATTTTTTTTTTCATTCAAATTTTACTGTTTGCAAAAAAGTTGAAAAGGGGTTTTATGAAACAATTTTTGTCCAATTGCCCCCCAATCGAAATTTGAAGAGTTCTCATGAAACCACTTTTTTTGTTTCACATACCGAAACAAACTTTAGAAAAACAATTTTCACATCAGTTCTTTTATCAACTACCGTACCTATTTGTAATAGTATCCATGTTTAATTAAGTCACTAATTGATTCAATCACTAATCGTATAAATTTATTTTTCCTCAACTTTTTCATTAATTTCAAGTAAAATTAATTTATAAAATTTTTCAGCTAAATCACTGTATTAGACAGCAGGTGAATAAGTCCGTGAATTTTTAAAGGAAACGCAGGTTTCCTTCCCTTAAGAGTAAATGAACAATGACTCAAATCAAAGAATACTTAAAAAGTAATCAAATTTATTTTAATATAAGTAGCACCTGCTATACATGGTGCCTCATCTGGAATTTGACAAGGTGCTTAAAGTTCGGATTCCATACAAGCGAGAGCGGAAGGGAGGCACAATGGTAAGGGAATATGACGTCAGAATATACACCGCGGTGTCAGCTCTGGAGTGTTTTCAGGCGATGTCGGTATAGAATGCTCTTTTCGTCTCCCTAAGTCCATATTTACACTATGCAAGTCTTATTGCTAAGCTGATTAGTTTGATGGAGAGAGAGACGAGGAGAACAGTAAAGTTTCTTTTCCCCTCGACTCTCTTTCCTAAAAAACTAATCAGCTTAGCAATAAGACGTGCATAGTGTAAACTAGGACTAACGAAGCCACTGCATTTCAGGCTGAAATTTTGGCAGTAAGGGAAGCGGCTAGAGTGCTGCTTGATAGGAAGGTACAGGGTAAAGTTGGTATCTTTGTCGCTTCTATCCCTAAGATCACATATCACTTCGTCTATTCTAGTCGGGCAGTGCAAGAGTTTGCTATCTAGGCTGGGTGGTCAGGCTGACCTCACCCTCATCTGGGTTCCAGCACATCGCAATTTTTTAGGTAACGAACGAGCGGACGAGCTGGCTAGTGTTGGCTCTGCTGTGAATGCGTCCATTGGCAAATCGGTAGCCATGCCATACAAAAAGGCAAAAATTTGTTGCATAGTGTAATCAATGACAATTTCTATGTTGTTACAATCTCATAATATAAACTTCACGCTCGATGCTCGACTTGTAATGCAACAGATATCCAATAAGCACAATTGTCACCTGCACAGTGTAGCGTGCCTGACATGTAAACAAACAAAAAGAACCACGTAAAATACTCATTATTTATTTATTCTGCTAGCTGCGCTTATATAACTTTAAAAAAAGCAAAAAAAAAATTCACAAAACTTAACATAAAACACTTCAAAAATAAATTTTTTGTTGACATTATTTTTGTATGTTTTGTCTTTTATCTATAAAACTGAAACCTGTTTAGAAGACACTTGGAAGACAATTATTTGTTAACTTTGTTCTCTATTATATTTTTGAATTAATTCTTATGTACACAAAGTAATGCTGTATGATTTTTGCCTTAAAGACTGGCAGTTTATTTGAATGAATTTGTTTTGCATTAAAATGTAGAAAAAAGGGACAATCCTTTAAATGGTTTACTTGTAAAATTTCAGCAATAAAATTAGTAACGCACGTTTGATTATCTTAAATGTGTTTTTGTAAGCTTCTTATTTCGGTCTCTTGTTTTTCGATATAGTTTTCTACTCTTTTCCTAAAGAAATTTAGTTTGCATTTGATTTTTGTAATATTTGGATTAAAGCTTAAGAAAATCTTGGCAAAGAAACTGTGCAAAGGAATTTGTAGACTATTTAAGAGAAACCTTTTTGAAGCATTCGGCTTTATTAAAAATGTATAGGCCTATTGAACTGTGACATTTTCCTCTGAAACAGATATGGGTCAGAAGATTATGGATTTTCAACAAGATGTACGAGTATATGCAAACATATAGATTATTAAGGCATAGAAATATCTTATCAATAATATTAAAGCTTAGTTATTTATTTTTTGTTTTAATATAAATTAACGGATAAGAATTTGATGAGGGTAGAACTGAGGGATAAAGAGATAAACTGAAAATTGTTGTTAAAGTAATCCAAAAGCGAAAACGAAAGCGTACTTCTTCCCTCTCAGTACATCTTCACTCGCCCGTTTCAATATCGACTAATAAAAACGGAACATAATGATTGGAAACAAAGCACTTTTACTTTTCTTGACAACATGTGAAAGTAACCAAACCTCAACCCAAACATGAAAAAAAACTGCTAAATATGACAAACCATTTTTTTATTTTTCAAATAATTTCATGTAATTTTAATAGAAATTTTTTTAAATTTACTTATAAATCAAATGACATGGTTTATCTCTAGCACCGGCAAAATTAATATTAATGAAAAATATATGCAATCGCATAAATTTTTAATCAAATGTGACTATTTGTACAAGATTATTAAAAAAATGTTTGATGAAATTGCTTTACTAATAATCTACTCAAGTAGATAATTGCGAATTTGCTTCCACATTAAGTTTACACTTGTACGAGTATGTACTCGTATATAATGACCACTTACCCAAAGTTTGCATTAAAATTAATAAAACAGATAAATAAACAAACTAACAATGAATAACAACAAAACACATTAAGGCAAAAAATAAACTGGATTTTGTGCACAATAGATTTGCTATAAAAACCGGCGTCTGAAATGCAAAGAACAACACAAACTTCTCAACTGCTTTGTAGCAAACACATCTCTCAGAACAAATCAAGCAGCTAAAAAATCAACATGAAAGCTTTTATCGCATTAGCTGTTGCTTGCTTAATTGCCAGTGCCATGGCTGCTGTGAGTATCAAGCACATGATCCTTTTATTACAAAAAAAAAAAAAAAAACAAATATTTTTTCTTTCTAGACCGTCAACTTAACTGAAGAACAAAAGGCCAAGGCTAAGCAACATTTCAGTGAATGTCTTAAGGAGGAGAACGTCTCCGAGCAAGATGCCGACCGCTTACGCAAAAAGGACTTTTCCAATCCCTCATCCAGCATGAAGTGTTTCGGTGCATGTTTCTTTGAAAAGGTGGGCGTCTTGAAGGACAACAAAGTGCAAGAAGATGTTGCTTTACAAAAATTAGCCGGCATCGTTGGTGAAGATAAGGCCAAAGAAGTTTTGGCTAAGTGCAAGGCTAGTACAGGTGCTGATCGTTGTGATACCGGTTACAAAATGTTTGAGTGCTTGGAAAGTTATAAGCCACAGTTGGCCAATTAAATTAGAAAGAACAAAATCTGCAAATGTTCGGGAAGCTATAAAGCATAACTGGATGCTCAATTGAAAAAATAAAGTATTATTAACAAAACTTTTGTAAGCATAAATTTTACGATTTTTTTATTTATTCTAAATGAATCCATATCAGGTAGGCTGAACTACCCAGCTGTTTAATTGAATATCTGTCAAATGTGACCACGCAATTTTCATAATTTTTTTTGACGTTCAAATTATGATATTTCCAAATTGATTTGAGGCGAGTGTAGTTTTTGTGAATATGCCTTGGAGTAGCTGTTATCATGTGTAGCAGAAATGAGTTCTGAGGTTCGTGTGTGTTTTTTTTTTAATAAATTTGATCATTATTTGAAATATCATTTTTGGAAACTGTTTTCCTTGATCTGCTGAGGGTTTTGGCACAATAGATTTTTTTGGGCCTGTTCGGAAGTGCATCACTGCTTTGCATCATATGAGCAAAGTATAATTTTAAATGCAATACAAGTTCACTAATAATATTTTTTTCGTAAGCGCCATGTTTGCACCTTATATTTGACGTTTATTTGTATGTTATCTACTTAAGGACATTCAAGCTCTTATTTGCAGAGCAGTGATGTACTTACGAACAGGCACTATGTTGATTTTAAGCAGATAATAAGTCTCCTTAAATTTTATTTTATGAGGAGGAGCATCGATTTATGTCTACAAAAAAAAATTATCAACGGAAGCACTTACTAGGGCTCCCTATAGCTTTTTTATTATGGCGGGAATTTTTTCCGTCCCAGCGATTTTTTACATTTTGGCGATTTTTTTGTTTTTCTATTTTTTCTTTAACAGAATTTTTCCTCTTATTGATTTCTCTGTGCTTGCACGAAGTTTCTGCCCGAACGATCCTACGCGCTTTGGCGCTTTTTAGTGTACCGTACACCAAAGGTAAAAAATAACCCTACTGTTTCCGCTTTGTTGTCCACCTGTCTGTCTGTCACAGGCTGTTATAATAATATATCTACGTACTTGAAATTTTCACAGAATATGTACTACTTTGGCCACTACAACAACAAGAATATGATAGTAAAAAATTATAGGGTGTTCCAAAGCGAGCAAGGACACACACAGACAATTATATATAGAAACTTGAAGTTTCCAAAGTTAGTGTATTTTTATACAGAGTTTAAAAAATCTTAATTAAAGGGTATTCTATCAGTTAATGCAATTTTGACAATTTCCCATATCTTGGAAACCTTAGGAGGTAAAGTCTTTAAATTAAAAATGCTAAAACTAAAAAATCCCAAAGTAAAAAATCGCTAAAACGCAAAAATCACCAAAAAGCGAAAAAAATTGCCGAAACAAAAAAAAGTCAAGGCTAAAAAACCAAGAGCCAAAAAATCCAAAAATCTATGAAAACGCCAAAACGAAAAAAAAAATCGTTAAAAACCGAAAAAAATTTATAATGCGTACGATATAGCTTTCCCTTCTTTTCCTAAAGAAATTTACGGCCTGTCCCACAATCTCACTAGAAATCGTTCGATCGAATACTTATATTGAAAACAAAAACAAATTTTCTAATGTTATTGTTGTTTGCAATACAAGTTGTCGCAAAAAAAACTGTGAAAAGGAATTTGTAAAATATATTTTACAGACAAGATTTTTTGAAACGTTAAGCCTGTAGGCCTATTGAACAATGACATTTTCCTCTGAAACCGATATGGGTCAGAAGATTATGAATTTTCAACAAAATGTATATACAAACATGTAGATTATTTCAGCATGGAAATATTTTATAAATAACATTAAAGCTTTTATTATTTTTTTCATATAAATTAAGAGATAAGAATTTTATAAGGGTAGAGAACTTAGAAATAAAGAGATAAACTCAAAATGGTTGTTAAGGTAATGCGAAAGCAAAAGTGTCGCTTCAACTCTAGTTTCACTCATCTTCTCTCAGTACATCTTCACTCACCACTTTCACTTTCAGTTAGTAGAACAAGCGACAATGACAAGAGATGGTAAAATTGAGCTTTCATTACCAAAAATCTTTCGGCAGATTATAATACGATGAATCAAAACGATTCGTATTTATATTCTATTTGCAATAAAAGCTGACTATATAAAGGAGAAATCTACATCAACTGATACCAGACAAGGTGAACCAAACACAAAAAGAAAGCTGATGATGAAGTTGTAGAGACCTTCGAAAACAGCTAGTTGTTCCGTTCTACTAAGTGTTTGTCAGAATATTTACAATTAACTTTAGTGTTGTTAGTTCATTAATAATTATCACATATTATTTACCTTATAAAGCGATACGAAATTTGAGCCTAATCAAATCATAAATAGAGAAACAAATGAAGTGCGAACAATGATAATAAAACTAAAGGCCTGGCTCACGATGTCGACAAGAAATTTTCTTTCGCTTATTTACATTGAAAATAAGAACAAATTTTCTTATTTTGTTTTTGTTTTCAATACAAATAAGCGAAAGAAAATTTCTTGTCGACATCGTAAGCCAGGCAGTAACTATAATTTTTTTCTTATTGTTTCATAAAATTTTATTTAAAAAAAATTTTTTTTTAATTTACTTCTAAGTAGAATGACATAGTTTGTATCTAGCACCGGCTAAATTAATGAAAAATATTTACAATCGCAATAAATTTTCAATCAATAGGTTTTATAAAATTACTTTACTAATAAACTACTCAAGTAGATAATTACGACTTTGCTTCCACATTAAGTTTACACTTGTATGTACATAATGACCTCTTACCGAAAATTTGCATTAAAATTAATAAAACAGATAAATAAACAAACTAAATTGAATAATCACAAAACACAAAAAGGTAAAAAAAACTGAATTTTGTGCACAATAATTGTGTATCAGCAAACTTTTGCTATAAAAACCAGCGTCTGAAATGCAAAGAACAACACAAACTTCTCAACTGTTTTGTAGCAAACACATCTCTCATTACAAATCAAACATAGAAAAAATCAACATGAAGGCTTTCATCGCATTAGCTGTTGCTTGCTTAATTGCCAGTGCCATGGCTGCTGTGAGTATCAAGCACATCAAAAAAAGTTAAGATCCTTTTGTTACAAAAAAACAAATATTTTTTCTTTCTAGACCGTCAACTTAACTGAAGAACAAAAGGCCAAGGCTAAGCAACATTTCAGTGAATGTCTTATACAGGAGAAAGTTTCCGTGGTAGATGCCAACAGATTGCGCAAAATGGACTTTTCCAATCCCTCATCCAGCATGAAGTGTTTCGGTGCATGTTTCTTTGAAAAGGTGGGCGTCTTGAAGGACAACAAAGTGCAAGAAGGTGTTGCTTTACAAAAATTAGCCGGCATCGTTGGGGAAGATAAGGCCAAAGAAGTTTTGGCTAAGTGCAAGGCTAGTACAGGTGCTGATCGTTGTGATACCGGTTACAAAATGTTTGAGTGCTTGGAAAGTTATAAGCCACAGTTGGCCAATTAAATTAGAAGGAACAAAAACTGCAAATTTTCGGGAAACTATAAAGCACAACTGGCTGCTCAATTTAAAAATAAAGTATTACTAACAAAACTTTTGTAAGCAAACATTTTACAATTTTTTTATTTATTTGATTGAATAGTTCAACACGAATCCATACATCCAAAATATGAATTTTTTTAAAGTGAATTGAGCCGAATGTACTTTATATAAATATTGCTTGGAGGAAGTAATGTAATGGGTAGCAGAGTTAAGTTCTGAGGTTTATATTTGTTTTCTAATAAATTTGATAATAAGTAATTTTAAATATCATCTTTGAGAACCTAACCCCTTGATCTGCTGAAATAACGGATTTGGCACAATTGTTTTTATGAGCCTGTTCGGAAGTGCATCACTGCTTTGCATCATATAAGCAAAGTTTGATTCCAAATGCAATACAAGTTCACTGATAATCTTTTTGAGTTTTTTTGTACCTCACATTTGACGTTTATTTGTGTGTTATCTACTTTCGAACATTTAAATTTTCATTTGCAGTGCAGTGATGTATTTATGAACAAACTCTGTGTTGATTTTAATTATATAAAAAGGCTATTTGAATACAAACAAAATGCTCGACGGAAGTGCTTGCTAAAGGCCTCATTACTTTTAACTTTTCGTTGTAGTTCTGTGCCGTTGTTTTTAGTATAAAATATTTTACAGTTACTTTTTCTATGCAAGTAATCAGCTGGCAACCTATAGAACTGATTTTAGTTGTATACAAAATATCACAACAAACTAATACATACACTGTCGCTTAACGTTAAATTTCTATTTTCTACAGATTTGTCCGCCACAGAACAGAACGAAAAAGGAAACACAAACCACACATACAGACTTTCAATTGAACAGAAAGAAAACATCTGGGGGTCTACTCTGTAATTCGAAACGAAAGAAAAGGCTTTCGAATTTACATGTTATTAAGATACAAATTCGAAAATATTTTCTTTCGTTTCGAATTATAGAGTAAACCAACTGATTTGGAACGGAACAGCACGTACAAACTCATTCTGCCTTAAGGCTCAGTTAGCCGACTGTAACGCAATGTAACTGTAATGTAGGAAACAGCTGATCGATATTTTTACATTACCATTATACCATTTTCATTACTTTTCACTTAACAATATCGATCAGCTGTTTCCTACCGTTGCAGTTACATTACATTACAGTCGGCTAACTGAGCCGTTATGGTAGAATTACTGAAATCGTATTGTGGTGTTGCGTGTCAGCTGACAAAAACCGTAACATTTAATAAGCATGTTGATGCTTATTGAAAATGAGGCAACGTTTTCCGCGTAAAAATCTATTTTCTGTACTAGCGTACATACATTCACACACACGTATAAAGTAAAGTAACAGCTGACACTTTCGCCGGCACCCTCACGTTTTTACTTACTAACATACAGACTTAAACGATACGACAACTTCAAAAGTAAGACGATAAGATTTGACTAGCAAAGCCATTAAAGCTCTCTATTGCTTTTTTATTATGGGGGAAACATTTTTCCCAATTTTTACGTTTTGAAGATTTTTTATGTTGCCTATTTTTCGTTTGGCAGAGTTTTTCCTTTTACTGACTGTTCTATGCTTAAGCATTATTTCTGCCAGAACTGTCCTACGCGATCATGATGCTTTTTAGAGTATACCAAAAATAGGTGTGAAGAAAGCCTATTGTTTTCTTTTGAGGCCCTATGCTTCAATGGGAGAGAAGCATGGCAAAAGAAGTAGAAGATTGTTTTCGCTACGATGTTCACTACAACCACGATATTTTCCTAAATTTGTGTGAGCACAAAAGTAGTTTTAAGCTTTTGAAAGAGAGCTGTTAATCTAAGAGCATGTCGCACAGTGGGATGATGGCTTCATAAATTTTTGTGCAAAAACTATCAGTGGTGGTCTTAGATCATTAAAAGTTGGCAACAAGTATTATATTGACAAAGTTGAAAAAAAATCGAATTTCATCAAAACTTGCCACGTCGCATCACAAGTCCATACCATTTTAGACCCAGTGTAAGAACTGAATAGAAAATTCCAAGCCACGTATGTATGAAAATTCAGAAAAATTTTACAAAATTCCAAGCCATGTATGTTGCATGGTGAGATAAGTGCGTTTGGAACAGTGAATTTTATGGCAGCGTTTTTATTCCAAGCGCTCGTAAACCTTTTTGAAACGTTTCATGCCTTCACTTCTGTTAAAGTTTTATCCATTAGTTTTTTTTTCAATTATTATAAAAAATTTAAATTTGTATTAATTTTTTTACGACTAAATACTGCAGCTGTTATTGCAGTAAGCTCGAGACAAAAATTATTTTGCTGTTTGCTCTTTTTATACTCCGCCATCAATAAATACATAAAAATTATTTCCGGTTGTTATTTGTATTTGTCATTTCGCAGCATCAGGTTTATACACAATAGTTGTGTGCAACTATTACGATTCTTACTTGTTTTTTTTTTCTCTTCTCACAAGCAATTTACAATGTCGCAGTCATTGTTGACGACTACAACTACCGGTCATTTGGTCAGCATTTTACGACATCAAATTTAACGTCGTCGTCATCAACATCAGCATCATCATCATCAACACCATTTGGTGGGGAAGCAGCATTATCAATAGCAGCAAGAGTAAACTTGCTGACACACACACACACACACACTCAGCATAGGGATGATATTAATTCCCGGTTGCAAAATGGTTGGTAGGGGTTCATTACATCCTCTTTGTTGTACATGTTAACAAGAAATCGTTTTAAAATTTATATGGAAAATGTTGAATAAAAAAAAATTATAGTAAATTACTGCAGAGACGCGACAAGATTAAGATCGAAAACAAGAATAATCTCGTAAAACAGTAAGTAGTACTTTCTTTTTATGTGCATTAAATGTGTTTTTTCTGTAATAAAAATTTGTGTTTTTTAAATTTTTATAAAATTGTTAACATTTTGCTTTTTATTTTAAGTGCATTAAATGAATTTTTTCAGAGCACAATGTTCGTTTGCAAATGATTTGTTCAAGAGAATTACTAATATAGACATTAAAAATTAATTGTTTTCTTCTACTTATGCCCGTTATTTCTACCCGGTATCTATCGTGTACAGGTATCTATCGTGTAAGTCGAATTTTATAAGGCAAAGTCGTAGAAATTACCGGCATTAATAGACTTGTGTTAAAAAATCAAATTAAACAAAATTGACATGTGTGTATAAATTTCCTTTAAATAAAATTTTCTTCAGAATTTATAAAAAGTTATTTGTTTTTGGTAAAGCACGTCTAGCTACATTTCGTTGCTGCTTAAGCAGCTCATTATAATCATCAAGAAAGCTTAAAAACGCCAATGATGAGTTTTTCAATTCGTATTCATTTTGACACGCTTTAAAATAATAAGAAATTACAATTAATTTTGCTTTAGTTTTTACGCGACTTCGCGACGCAAATAAGGGCACTGTATTTATCAGCCTATGTACGAGGTGTGTTCAAAAAGTATCGCGAATTTTGAATTTTTTTTTTCGAATTGTGATTTCTTTTTGTGGCGTTATGTTGGTACTCATGTCTCTCACTTACTCGTATGCCGACAATTTCGGGCATTTTGAATGTTCGGTTAATTGTTAACAGCTGCTTTGCTTGCACATGTTTTGGCACACATCTTCGATTTTTATCTCTTAAAAAAAAAATGGAACAAGTACCCGTATGAAATTTTGTGTGAAAAAACCAAATTAAGTGCGCGGATGCATTCCGAATGTTAACTGTGGCATACCGAGAAACTACCTTGGACCGAAGCAACGTTTATCGGTGGTACAAAATGTTCTCAGAAGGCCGAGAAGATGTGAGCGACGAAGAGTGTGCCGGATGCCCGAGCATTTCAACAACAGACGAAAAAATTTATGAAGTGAAGAAAATGGTATTGGCCAATCGTAGAATCGCCATTAGAGAAGTTGTTGAGGTTGTTGACATACCGATTGGCTCGTGCCATTCGATTTTTATCAATGATTTGGGCATGAGACGGGTCGCCGCGAAATTCGTACCAAAATTGTTCAATTTCGCTAATGAGCTGTTAGACCCTGTCCGCGACGAATCAAATTTGCTCCAGAGGGTCATAACCGGTGAAAAATCGTGGGTTTATGGTTATGACGTGGAAACCAAAGCTCAATAATCTCAATGGAAGCTAACGCACGAACCGAGGTAAAAATCGAAGACGAGCCAAAACTTGAGCAAGAAAACTTGATGTTTGTAAACTGGGTTGGTTTAAAGTTTACTTTTAATTTATTGATAAATTAAAGTAATGAAGATAATTCTCTATTTTTTTTGTACAACCTGAATTTAAAATAAAACCCCATTTACACACAAATAACAAAAACTATTTAATTACATGCATTATTGGTAATTATTATTAAAAGAAATTATAAATTTATGCACATATACGAACAAATGTAATTATACTTCCACATTCAGGCACAATAGATTGCGCAAATAAAAATGTATAAATAAATATATGTATGCATATTTATAAATTGAGTTTGATAGCTTCAATATTTTCTGAAAAAAAAACATAAACTTGTATGCAGGATAAACTCGTATGTATAAAAATATATGTATGCTAATGTGTCCTTTATCAACTTTATAATTTGCACTGAATATTTTATTTTCGTGTTTAACTTTAAAAGCAGAAAGCATTCAGACAAATTTACATACGATATGGTAATGCACAATTAATTTTAGTTGCATAAAGCAGGGATTTATAACGAAACTAAAATCAACCGCAAAGACTCGCCGAAAACCGAAAAAAAATTGCCAAAACGAACAAAATCGCTGAATCTGAAATAAATCGCCAAAGTTAATAAAAACGTAAACGAAGGAAGCGTCAAAGCTAAGAAAAAGCGCCAAAAATTAAAAAAACCGCAAAAACCGAACAAAGTCGCAGAAACGAAAAAAAACACCAAAACAAAAAAGCCGAAACTAAAAACCCCCCAAAAGCGAAAAAACGCCAGAAAAGAAACAAGCACCATATATAAAAAGTAGTCGATGTAACTAAAAATATCGTCAAAAATAAACATAAAAAATCGCCAAAATTAAGATCATCCGCAAAGGCTACTCAAAAACCGAAAATAATGCCAGAACGAAAAAAAGCGCCAAGCGGAAAAAATCGCTAAATCTAAAATAAATCGCCAAAGTAAATAAAAACGGCAAAAACTGAAAAAAAACGAAAGAAGCGCCAAAACTAAGAAAAAGCGCCAAAAATTAAAAAAAAACGCCAAAAACCAAAAAAAAGGTACTTAAAATGTTTAAAAATTTCTACATTAGGTAAGATATTCAATTATACAGGCTAAAGTTCGTATCGTATTACATATGTAGTGCTCGTACGGAACCTCCGTATGTGAGTCAAAATCACACTTTACTGAATTCATTTTATTATGTGTATATACATTAATTTTGTGCAAAACAACAAATATAGAAACCTTAAGTAAAAATACAAATGCCAGCTAAAGAAGGCCTCCTGCTGCCAGGCCTGTTGGGGGAGGGAACGCGCATGTCCTGGGCTCGCTTGGACAACGTGTGTGAAAAAATTATGAGTATGGATTAATAGTCATAATAAAACAGCCTTATGTCTGATAAATAAGGGCTTCCAGAAGGCCGGCTTACTACTTCTTTTTGCCGCTGTGTCGCAGCATAAACACATGCGCACACTCCAATGAGCTTGTGTGTCTAATCGTCTGTCTGCTTAACATTTATTAATAATTAATGCATATTACTATTTAATGCATCATAAAATATATCAGTTTAATGTCTACAATGTTTTTATTACGTTATAATAATGTTGATGATAATGACGTAGATTATCTTTTTAATGTATTGCACAATGGCCAAAGCGATCATTTTCATAATTTGCATTAAAAATTATGAACGCTCTACAATTAGGTCAGAAAAGAATTTACCACGTTTGCAATTTATATGTAAATACATGTCGCTCGTTTACTTTAGCAATGACATAGCTCAAAAAAAATTAATTTATAGAAGACGAGCTTGAAATCTACAATTTACAAACACATGGAAGAAAATCGAATATTTTTTAAATTAATTTTTTTTTTTCAAAAGTTAAATATACAATATATTTGTATGAATTTTTACGCAATGTGTATAACGATACGAGGATTAATTCAAAAATTGCATTTTTTGAGTTATGAAGTTGTTTAAGTAAATGAGCGATGTGTATGTGTGATTTCCCTTAACTTCTCGTTAGGTATGCATGCATATATTGCTAATGACAACTGTATTTTTCAAGAAAAATTGTAGCATACTTTTAGGATGTTTCCATTAAAAAGCAGGTTTTAATGTTTTATTAACCCTGGAGAGCCCAATAAACAGTAATTTAATAAAATTAAAGTAATTCAAGATATTGTTGTAGAAAAAGTGCTGCCAAAACTTTGCTCAATAGGAACAACTAAGCAATTTTAAATATGCATTAAGTATGTAATGCACACATAATTTTTCAACTTCAAAAATCAATCATTAAAATTGCATCTTTTCCTCTTCATTTTATAATTTGAAAAAATTTCTAAAAAATATTTTTTTTTTATTTTAATTTATGTAAAATTCCCAGTTTTTAGAATGTGTATATGAAAAGAATTAATTTTTTTAGTGATTTCCATAAAATTGTTCATACAAATCGACTGCCTAAGCTAATGGAAACGGGGTGTTGATATTTCATTCAGTCAGATTTTTTTTAATTTTTTTCTTAAAATTGTTAAATTTTTATTAATTTAAAAAAAAACTCCATTAAATTTAGCTGCAATGTGGCTGCTTTTGTCATTGTTAAGCATGTTATTTTTATGGCTGTGTAAATTTAACTATAAAAATCATTGGTTGACCAACACTTATTTATGCAAAACTATTTGTATTTTAAAGCAAAGCCACAATTATTGAACAAACAAGCTAAAGAAAAAATGGCCTGGCAAATTTGCATTGCTTTTGTTTCCATAAAACTTTTTTTCACAAATATTTATTTAATTTAAAAATATTTTTCATATTAAGCTGAATGAATAGAGATATTAAAATAACGAACAAAAAACAAAAATGCTTCAAATAATTGTAGTTAATTTAAAACTGCACATAATATGTGAGAAAACAAGCAAAAAAAAAAAAAGCTGGGAAAAAATTTATTAAAATTTTAATAAATTTTCCAAAGACAAAAACATATGCAGTATTTAATTAAAATTGTTTTTATGGCAACAAACAAAAACTAACTAACAAGCACAGGAATTTTAACCACACATGTATTCGTTTAAATATTAGCATTTGAAAAGCACAAATTAACATTAAATTGAACAACTCGCACGAGTGATAACCATTATGGGTTTATTTGCGTTAATCATGAACAATCGTCAAACGGAAGTCAGTTATCAGGCAAGAGCTCGAGTGTCATGAAACTACATGTGATGTATACATATCCTGTTTCATCATTCTCAAACAACGCTGAGCGTTATAAATAAAATTATTGTTTTACTTTATTTCTCACTTTCATTTGGACGATTTTACAGAGTTTTGAGTAACTGAACATAAAAAAGCGAAAAGATTTTTTCAATTTAACTACATTTTTGTTTTTATAATTAAGCAGCCAAAACAACAAAAAAAAATTTAGAAACCTACAATAACATCATACAATAGCAATACTGAGCCATAATACCTTACAACAATATGCGGCAACTGCACAGACACAGACGTATGCAGAACACACTTATCTACTGCTAGCAAGTATTAAACAAACGAAAGCTCAATAAGTATAGAATTGTCATTCAGTAAGGAACATTATTTTTATAAATATGAGAAGTACTCAAATTAGACAAAAATGTTCCTTCTGTGTACTCGTATTGTGGATAAATTGTACACCACCTTGCACAACGACTTCAGCCCTACCAAACTCAGCAGGCTGTTTTGCACAGCGGCTTTGACTGACAAGTCCCACCATAGCAACTTTGGTTGTGTGTTTTCCAAAACGGGTTGGGCTGAATATTTCTCACAGCTGCATCGGCTGAATGTTGTGCCACAACAACTTTGGTGTACTGTTTTCAACCACGCCCTTAGCTGAGAGTTTTGTCATAGCAACTTCGACTTTGGCTGACCATACTCCACGGTGGTCTCGGTTGACTGTTTAATTAGTGAACGATTACGTAAATTTAGGTGGTTAGTTAATAAGAGGAGATAACGTGCTTTGCTGATAATCTGCTACAAGATTGCTACCAAGTTATCTGCCAAGGAGTCAGAGGTTATTCCCAAGAACAACCGATTAAATCTTATTTTCAGAGCAGCTATTGTTAAATAAACCGGTATTATACGTTACATTACAGAATTTGTAAGTAAAGACGAAATATGTTTTTGCGTAAATGTACCGTGAACTGACCTAATACAATACAATGTTGAAATAAACATTAAGCATAAAAACAACATTTTTAAAATTATATTTTCTGCTTATTAAAGGCCGTGATACACTAGCCTACACGATCGTGCGATTTTTGAGAAAATACAGCCCTGGTATGATGGAGTCTATGAAAATTATCAAAAGACAAAAACAATTCATCAGATCAGGGTTGTATATTTTCGTAGATCGCGCGATTGTGTAAGATAGTGAATCATGGCCTTAAGAAACATGCACACAGCACACAAACACATAAGCCAGTGTAGACATTAGACACAAACAACAACAACTATAATACCTCTACATGCTCTTTTGTCAACATTCATACACAATAGAACGAATGAGCGAAACCAACTGAATGTGTAGCAAATTTCAGGATGTTGCTAACATTTTTCTGAAGGATTATGTTAAGTATAAAAAGGGCGATGCGTCTGTTAAACATACATTCTTGTATAAAAAGTTAACATCGTGGTATCCCAGCCGTAAAAAGTTTAACATTGTGTGTGTTGAAAAGCTATTAATATCAGTGTTGAGTAAAAAAAAAATGTTCCAGTTTGATAAGAATTGTGCACTGGCGTCTTTTTATTTAATTGCAGATATTCGAAGCTACAAAAGTAACGTCTTTGGAAGACAAAAACTTAACAATAGGCCAACCCTCAGAAAAAAGGAGGAAAAAGGTTATTGCGACATTATACTTAAAGCACTTTAAACTTTAAATTATTAAGTTTCAAATGAAAATTAAAAAAAAAATATATATATAATGGCCCTTATCGGGAATAAAAGGCGAACACTTTGTTCACGTAAAATATTTCCCGTAAACAACAAATAGTGAACAAAATTAGAAAATAGTATACTGACACACAACAACGCAAACACTGGCGATCACAAGTTTATTGAGAGGGAACAGATTTCACGTGAACTTTTATTATCGATAAGAGCGAATGTTTTCTCAAAAGAATTCGGAACTCTTTATTAAACATAATATATGTGAACTGTCTTACAGCGGTGTTGACGCCCCATCAACAGGCAGATAAAGTCATTAAAAAATTAAATTCTTAAATATAAAAACTAAACAATTTTACTGATCATTGTACAAAACATTTTGCTTTACTAAATAATATATTTAAAAAAATTATGTCTTTTATATCTCAAAAACTTCGAAGTCTTTAACACCTAACAGCTCTTTAGAGTATTTTTTTAATTAAAAAACACTATATTATAAATTCTCACGAAACTTTGCAAAACAATTTATTAAATGCATATCACAAACAATTTAATTTAAAACATTTCCTTAAACAATGGCAATATAATAAAAAAAATATATTAAAAAGTTATAAAAAACTGTTTTGCAGAGCAATTCATACAAATGATAGAAGACTTATATGCTGAAATAAATTTAATATACATTCAAAATGTGTTGGTAGTTGTGTGTGCGCAAGAGTGTAATAAAGCCCCAAACATAATTTTTGCACGCAAAAATGGATTTCCACAAACGCACTTTAGCCAAACAATTTAAACTACATACTCGAAAATGAAAACGAATGAAATAATGATGAAATAAAATTAAAAAAAAAGGAAAAGAAAATCTAACGCCAAATAAATTCAAATCAAAAGAGGATTTTTTTCGTTCTAACAACAGTGACCAGTCGTTGCAAAGGGAAAGAAAGAAAGATTGAAAAAAACGGCAGCATCCACTCAGCAACATTCGTTTGTTTGCTTGTTTGTAAAGCCTGGCGTTTAATGAAAGTTTAATGATTTGTTAATTGGATTTGGCTTTAGCCAACAAAAAAAAAACCGAACGCATGCAAATAGACACACATACTCAGGAAGCTTTTCCATTTGTACACTCAAGAGCAGCAGTAATTTAAACAGCTTGGTAAACAAATGAATTTGCATAATAGAGCCAAAAATCCAAAAGGCACTAACAGCCATTTTCAAATAATTTAAACTCACAAAACACTTGTGCTCTGAGGAATATTTGTAGTTTAAGTTGTTATTCACTTGCATTATTTGGGTCATGTGTACATACACTTTCATGATGCTTTTAATTTTAGTTGTCAAATAGATTTGTTTGCCTTGAGTCTTAACAAATCCTTAAGGATTTCTCTCTCTTAATTTAT
Organism: Nowickia ferox; assembly: GCA_936439885.1. Lineage (NCBI taxonomy): Eukaryota > Metazoa > Arthropoda > Insecta > Diptera > Tachinidae > Nowickia > Nowickia ferox. Next base: position 6,091,224 of record OW387027.1, on the reverse strand, counting down.
TATGCAAAAAAAGAAGAAATTTTTTTAAGCAAATTTTATCTATTCAATCAAATAAAGTTTTCAATGACATTTTTATTTGTTTTAAAGATATATTTGAGTGTGTTTAAGTAATGCAATTATCGTGAGGATTTAATATTTTATATTTTTATTCCATTGGGCATATTAATCAGATCAATTTTAGGTTAAATTAGGCTAAAGGCATTTGAGGCCCACTATTTCACACATTGTTCTTGTAAATTGTTTTATTCCCTGCGTTGAGGTATTTACCTGCAAACCTATTGTCGGAAATTATGCTACGTAAGCAGAAGATGAACAATATTTGCTTTTTTTTACATTCCTACAGAAGTTTAATAGTCAACAAGTTCTCCTTTGGCGTAGCTAAAAATTTTTTCCGGGCGGACTATTTTCATGAGATATTTAAAATAAATAATCACATGAAATTTTTAATAACTAAAGGGGGAGGGGGCCTACAAAATTTTTTTTTGGGCGGGGGAAATGCACCCGCTAGAATGGCCTTTCTACGCTTATCAGTTATCTAAGCCTTCGAAAAAAATATGTACTGACCTTTGACTGGCTTCCGAAAGCGATTTCGATTCCATAATTTTCATTTACACAATTCACTAACCCGCCAAAATATTATTTTTTGGTCTGGTGAGATTTTTTAAACATTTTAAATTTTATTCCAATTTCAGCAATTAAAAAATACTGGCAGTCATTTTAAATTTTGGTAAATTTATTTATTCAAGGAATAACTGCTTAGTCGGGCTCAAGTTAAGAATTTTTCAATTCTTATTACAGCACAAAATAATTTTTTGTTAATTAATGTAATTTTCTAAAAAAAAGCCAAGAAAACCAGACTTATTCTTAACTTGAAATTTTATATGACAAGAAGTTTGGAAGTTTAGCAAGATTTATTTGATAATTTTTTTTACAATTTGAACTGTTTACAATCACATTTTTTTGTTATCGAATGCATGAAAAAATATTTCTTCAATCAACACTTTTAATTAAAAAAAAAAACAAAAATTAATTAAAAATTTTAATTGACACAATAAAAAAAAATTTTAATTAAATATATTTTTAATTTTTTAAAAATAAAAAAAAATTATGATAAGAAACATTAAATTTTTTTATCATCAATGATATGAAAAAATATTTATCCAGTTAACACTTAAATTAAAAAAAAAATAAACCAAAAATCAAATAAAATTTGATTATGTCAATTCAGATTTTATTTTAATTAAAATGTTTAATTCCCTCTATTAAACTTTTAGCTAAGCTTTTAGTTAAATAAATTTTAAAACAATATTTTAATTGATTCAATTAAACTTTTTAATTAGTTAAATTTTGAAACAAAGTTTTAATTGACTCAATTAAATTTTTAATTGATTATTTATTTTTAATACTTGCAACTGAAGGTATAAATTTAATAAATTAAACACTTTTAAATTAAATTGTTAAACAAAAGTTGAATTGACTTAATTGAATTTGTAATTGATTATTTATTTGTACTACTTTCCATTGAAGGTATTATTTAAATCAATTAAACTTTTAATAAATTTAATTTATAAACAAAAGTTTAACTGACTCAATAAAATTTTAGTTATTAATTTCAACTATTTTCAATTGAAGGTATTAATTGACTCAATTAAACTTTAAATTATTTAAATTTTCAACAAAAATTTAATTTTTGTTTGTACTGTTTTCAATTGAAGGTATTAATTGGAGAAATTTATTTTTCTGTGTATCTAATATTAACATTTTGATTTTAAACTTGATTGACATTTGCTAAAAGCAAATTTAATGCAATTTTTTTAATTTCCAATTTTCTTTTTTTAGCTTATTTCTGCTCAAGAAAAATGAAATCTGACTTCATATAAAATTCAAATTTAATTTTTCTTACTTTTTATTTCCGTTCTTTCGTCTTCTGCAGGCCACAGATACATATTTTAATTTAATAAAATAAATTCTCAATTTGACATGTGAATTGATTGGAACTAAGCCTCCAGAAGAGTTTTGCCAACGACTAGACAATAGACAGTCGGTGCAACAAAAAAAAAAAGAAAAACTTAAAACATAAAAAAACTATAGACAAAAAATATATCTAAGAAGCGGAAACATAAACGGAAAAAACATGAATGGAGTTAGTTCAACAAATAGAACTACACACTCCCCTCAATTCAATTGAAGTTATTGTTGTTTCAAAAGCAACTACAAAGTTGGAGATGGAGAAGAAAAAGATATAAAGACAGGACGAGCGGACGAGCGGACAAGCGGAAAACAGGAAGTGTTTGTTGTTTTCAAAAAAAAAAAGAATAAAACAAAGTATATAAAACATAAAAGGATCTGACTAAGACTGTGTAAATCTTAAAAACATTGATAAAAATTAAATTAAACAGATTGACACATTGTCACATTCTGTTCAGATTTGTAATGACAGCCAACAACGTTTAATTTTCTTTTCAAATATTTCATAGCATTTTTGTTTCTCTTTGCTTTTTATTCTGTGGGTTTCACTTGAAATAAAAGATAAGAAGTGTAAGAAATACACAAAAATTAATTTCAAATATTGGTTTTTGATATCAGAATTCTTGGTTATTTGGAGGTTTTAATCTGTATAAATATTTTTGTGAGAAGATCAAAGCCTGTAGTAAAAACTAATGCTTTATTAGAAGGTTGCATGGCCGGTCTCCTGCCTGAAAACTTGCTTCTATAAGACCAGATTCTTGTTGCCGATAGGTCATTTAAGAGCTTTCTTTTTTTAAGATAAGATTATGCTGCTTTCAAAGCATCAAATATGGGCATAAATATTCAATCATTCATCATCATGTAATTAATTAACTTTTTAAACAAAAGTCTAGTTGACTTAAATATATTTTGAATTGATTTTTGGTTTTATTTACAATTTAAGTTATTTATTGCAGGAATATTTTGTTCTCTGTGGAGGTAAAAGAGTTAGTTAGGATTTTTCATTCATAGTTAACTATTTCTTAAAATATTATAATAGTTACGTTCAAATGTCGTTGATGGAGACAGACTTTTAATTATATAAAGAGGCGTAGATAAAAGCCCTTTAATTATCATTTTATTATTAAGCAAACTAACACCCTTAAACTAATGTTGTGAGTGAAATTAACCTGTCTTATATACGAGTACGAGCATGTTGTAAATTTGTTAGCCTTAACATTTCATATTTTCCTTTTTGTCAATCCTTTGCTATTTATTTAAGCATTTGGTATGTTTCTTTTAATATCAAACAAACAAATATACGAGTACGCTCTCCTTTTATCATACACGTGTGTGAATGACAGCGTTTGGTTGTCTTTTCTGTTGATACAAGAAATCTTGTTTGTTTTTAATTTACTTAACAAGCCAAAGCCTAACGCCCACCATTTTTTGCCCATACCTGCATTTAAAGTTTAAGCAAATATGCTTGCACTTGGCACATGGAAACAAACTAAATGAAAGGAAGGTAAGTAAAATTTAAACTACTCATATTATGTTGGTGTGTGTGCCAGAGAGACAGAGAGAGGGAGCTTTTTATAGCAACATTGTTTATTTAGATGCGACGTGCTCATCATGCAAAACATTGCCAACATTCATTTTGCCTCCTTCCGCTTGCCATTGCCTGGCATTTGCAATGCTGCATTGTCCTCGTCTTTACCACTAGAGAGAGTCTATAAAAAACAGAACGAAAAACAACAAACAAACAATTTGTACAAATAAAATGCTCAGAATTTCACAAGTCCCCATAAGGGAAACATGTAACAGAGAAAGTAAGTGTAGTTCCCAAAAAAAAAATAAAAATAAATAAAGAAATATATAATATATAATGATGTAAGAGTGCAAAGTTTTAACAAAGTGGAATATAAATTTCGTTACGTTAGTGTTTTTTAAATATTTGCATACACTTTAGTGTAATGAAATAGCAATTTTAATTGAGTTTCATTTTCTAGTTATACTACCAAAAAAAAACAACAAAATTAAAGTTTTGTTTTAAACAAAAAACGCACACAGAATAACTGTAGTACTGGGAAATTAAAAATTAAAATTGATCATAATAAAATGTTTGCATAATAAACTTGACTTTCACTTGCAGAGTGCATAAAATATGTACTTATAAATTTTAAATGGAAGCTAAAGACATTAAGCTTTAAAAGAAAGCTACACTTTTAAACCGTGTTTAAAAACTTAAGTCGAAGTAGCAAAAGTCGTAAGATTTTTACTTTTCGCTGATTTGGATTTTTCCAACTGTTTAAAATCAAACAATGCTTGTTTTGCTTGTGCTTGTGAAAACAGTCGCAGTCGAACAATTGCGCAGTACTTTCAACAGTCGAGGATTTCAAAAGTTTTAATTTGATTTGCAGTTGCTTTTGGTTAGTTTCGGTAGTAAAAGCATAAACAGTCTGTATGCTTTTGTAAGCACCAAACAGTCGAAGAAGAAAAAGCTCTTGCTTTGACTGAAACTGTTTTATTTTTCAAAAGCGAAAGCAAAAGCAAAAGCAAAATCAAATGAAATGAAAATCATTACTTTTTTTAAACACTGCTTTTAAACTTGTTAATGCACACTAACACACACCTTAGCAAAGGACTTCTGAACCATCAGTCTGCCTTCATACCGTCTGCAAACTATGGACAGGCAGATTGATCTTCACCTCAGCATAAGAAATAAAACGAACTATAACTTTGCTGGCGAGATTTTAAAATGATCAAAGAAACACTTTCGAAATTTGATATATGAAAAGAAAATCAGCCGTATGGCACATGTCGATTCGAATATTCGTCTACCAGAATTTCGCACTAGATTAAAGGAAACGTAAACAAGGTTTCTTTAATCTAGCTGAACATTCCACTCAACACACGCAATACGGGTGAATATTTGTAATAGAAAAAGAGAAATAAATTATTGCTTTTTTGAGCTACTGAAACGAAAGACTGATTTTTATTCTAGCTTTTACTGGCTATTTTTTATACTGATCAACTAGCCGGTGTTGCATTGAAAAATGCGACTCTCAAATAGAGCCAAAGCTCTCTCTTCACAATCAGTAAAAGCACAGAAAAAAAATTCTTCTTTAATTTAACAAATTTACCATAGATAATCAATTAAAAATTTAATTAAGTTAATTAAACTTCTGTTTGAAAATTTAATTGACTGAAAGTTTAATGAAAAAATTAATTGAGTCCATCAAACTTTTGTTTAAAAATTTAATCAATTAAAAAGTTTAATTGAGATAACTAAATATTTAATTGATTTTTAGTTTCGAGAAATATATATTTTGTGTGATAGATTTTCCTTCGTTATGGGTACGAGCATCAGTTAGCCGACTTTCATGTTATAAAGGGTGATTTTTAGCAATTTTCTTGTTGGTAACACTGTTTTTGGCAAGTCAGCTGTTTTCGTGTATCATGTTACTGTTAGACATGCTCAGTTTGGTCTATAATTTAACAATGAATCGACTTACAAATGATTACTGAATTTTATTTTCGGTTAAGAAAGTGCAACGTGCACTTCTTGCATTTTATGGTCAGTTTGGGCGACCTTCTGAGGCGCCTATTTCGAATCTTGTGACTAAATATTGCACCGAATTTACATTATTGGATATTAAATCACCAACGCACGTACATAGGGTAAAGACAGAGGAATATATTGCATCTGGACACGCCAGTGTTGACTACCATAAATTACTTTTGAGTTACTTTTCTTTGCCCAAAATAGAAGAGCTGGACGTGGCTGACATGTAGTTTCAGCAAGACGGTGCCACATGCCACACACCACGCAAAACAATGGCCCAAGTGAGAAGCGAGTTCGGTGAAGAGTTTTATTCACGTTTGGGGCCGGTCAAATGGCCGCTTCGATCGTGCGATTTGACGCCTTTAGACTATTTTTTTGTGGGACTATGTTAAGGCTCGTGCCTATAAGGACAAGTCCGCAATGATTGACACACTGAAACACAATATTGAAGAATTTATTTGTGAAATACCGGCCGATATGTTAAAGAGAATATGTCAAAATTGAAAACAGCGTATGAAGCATTTCAGGCGTAGCTGCGGTAAACAGTTACTTGAAATGATCTTTAAACATTGAATTATATAGATCGTTCTACCGACTCAAAAAAAGATTTCATACATTTCTCAAAATTTTATGTTTTTTTGTGTTTTTTTGTTTAAATCAAATCCGAAAGCTTTTAAAAAATCACCCGTTAGTATTTTTAAGGTAGAAAAAAAATCGTGAGTTTAAAACAACATCTTATTTCAAGATACAAGTATAAAATAAGAATATTAAGGTCTCTATTGTTTTAAAAAACTCTACAATTTTTTCAGTTGAAAAATTTATTAAGCAAATATTCTATGATCTAAAATTCCAAAATGCTTCCATCGAAATAATTTTCACTTCATAATGAAAATGAATCTCATATTCCTTTTTGAAATAATAAAAAGTATTGCCCTAACTTTTAGAAGTGAAAAAGCCATTAATTAATTAAACAATTGTTTAAAAAAAAATTGTTAAATAAAATGAAAAGTGTGTATTTTAAATTTCATAACATTTATCGTGCAACATAATAAATTGACATAAACCATTTGTAAAACTTTATCTTGCATAAGGAAACACAAGCACATGTGAGGCATTTTGTGCAAAAAAAATAAAAATAATTTACATCTGCAGCCAAACCCTCACACTCGCACACAAGTTCAAAATTGACAAATTACAACGACAAACAATTAAAACAAATAATAATGATACACAAATACTCATTCTGCGTATCTCTAACTTTAAATCTCTTTACACACATACTCAATTACATGTATGAAATATGTTTGTATATATGAAGGTATTTGTAGGTGGGAATATACGAGGGTAGTTGTCAAGAGTCGCAAGCAAAATTTTCTTTAAATATTTTGCTACATTTTGTGCAAATGGAATTTAAATAAAACCTCAAAAATTGATTTTCTGTTCGAATACCTGTTATATTTTTTACACTTTCTTAAGCCGATATATAAAATTGTATCATGTTGTTTCAACGTGTGAAATAACTTTAATTTTCTATCGTGTTATTTCAGTAACAAATTCATCTTGTTTCAACTTGAAATAACTTTTATTCTACATTTTAATTTAACAGTAAAGGAATGTTAAATTAACATGAAATAAAGTTGTTTTAAAAGGAAAAAAAATTTTCTTTGAAAATTGCTGTAAGCCATGTTGAATTAATACTGCAGATTTTAATATTTTTATGCGCGTACGAAAACTTTTCGAACAAATGTCGTTATAAATTTGAAATAAGTAATATATGGGACTTGTTCATCTTACATACAGTTGTTGGTTTTTTAGTGTGTGTGTGTGTATGTGCCAGTAAAAGGGTTAAACTGTTTAAATGTGTAAAGAAGCTGTCATATCAGTTTGTAAGTCATAAATTATAAAAGAAAAAAAAAATCTTACAAAATACACAAGTGTAAGTTTTACATAAATTCATGCTAATACGCATGTTATCTTGAATGTGTAGGTGCGGAGTTTCTTAAAAGTTAAACAACTACGAGTATGTAACACACACACACACACACAAAATCCCTAATACATATTTGTACTTCAAAAAAGACAATTTGTATTATACATATTAACTTTTTTGCTTAAGTATTTTTTTTTGTTTCCATTTTACTTTCCATATTCTTGTAAGAGACAACTGTAAGCTTAATTTACAGTTGTAATGGGTTACTTTTGCTTGCTTGCTTTATTTTACTCCTAATATTTGCAGCTTTGTTTAAACTTTATAAAATACGTTTGAAAAGCAAAAGGAAGGTAAAAAGCAAGAAAGTAAAGCTGCCAGGCTAATCAAGATATTAACATGAAGATGTTTTAAATTATGACTTTATATTATACACATACACAAGTTATTTTCTAAAACATACATACACAAACTTTCTACTCATAAACTTGCAGCATCCTTCAAATATTATTAAAATTTGTTTTTGGTTATAATTATGAAAGATTGCTTTGAAATATTTTATGTTGATTTCCTTTAAGTTTGTCTGTTTTGAAGGTAAAATAAAGCTGAACATTTTAAGCAAAAATACTTTTTTGATGATTTGGCACTTCAGTTTATGGGAGAAATAATAAAGTTTAAAGAAAACTTAATACTATAAGATTTGGTAGCACCTGGAAGACTGGTAGCTAGTGCGTTGGTATTTAGTTCAGGAATCAGTAAAATCTTTGGGGAAAATAAAATAATCAGTCAAATAATTGCAAACTAAAGGGCTAATCAGACCATTATAGAAGTATGAAAACTTTCATGACATTTAACGAGAACGAGTCTATCCACATTTGTTTCGACCGTCAAAAAATCTAACGTAAACTGACCTTTTGTGTTCATATCATCACACCGTCCAATAAAATTAAGAAAACAAGTAGCATTCAAACAGCTGTTCTGAATTAATCGTTGACTGGCGGCGGCAAAGCAGTTTCATGCAGGCTGTGCACGAGTGCCGGCCTTTCAAAATATGCCGGCGATTAAAGTAACCGATTTTTTTTCTCTATATCTTCCTTGATCACCTGTCTTTTCAGTCGCCATCCCTTTGTTAAAGAAGGTAACATCCAAGGCGAATTGAAAAATTCGGGGATTTTCTGACAGCAGGATATTTTTCATTTCATACAGAGTTGGAAATCGAGACCGCCTAAATGAATTCGCCTTGGTAACATCTGGTAAAAGTAGAAGGTATTCATTGTCTGAGTGATACTACTCTTATAAATAAAATATATAGAGCCATAACCGCTAAAAAAGCTTAAGCGACATATTTTTTAGACTTAATTTCTTGACCAAAATCGACTACTTATGATCACAAATAATCGATTTTGGTAAAAAAAAATTAAGTTCGAATATTATGTTATTATTTTTTGGTTATCGATATATCGAGCCTTATTTTCCATTTAATCGTAAGCGACATAAATTAAAGTTTTCGGGAGAAGTTTTTTTTAAATATTTAAATGTGTTTTATATACACAGAAAAAAGTATTCACCAATTAAAGTTTTCAATTAATAATTTAATTGATTCAATTAAATTTTTAATTGTATTAATTAATTTGAGTGGAAAACTTAATTGATATTATCAAATTGTTTATAGGTGAAAATTTAATTAATTTTTTAATTAATATTACAAATATTTTAATTAATATTACAAACTCATTTATATTACTTTTTTGTGTGTACGTAAATTAACATTTACGATCCAATTAAAAGTTATTAAAAATTTTGTCATTTTGATAATCCTGAACTAAAGGTGGCCCATAAAATTTAAATTGCAATAAAAAAGTCTATTGATTAAATTGAAACAAAAAAGCGAAGACTTCAGATTCTCTCACACGAAAGCATTACAAAATATACCAAGGAGTTCCGCTTTATCTGAACTTAAGCTAGGAAGGTTGTAAAAACTGTTATGAGTGAACTCCAATAAATAAAAGTACACAAAATATTAGAAGATTTTATTGAAAAAATTTTTTTTTTTTACTAATTTTGCACGTGCATAAAATTTATTAAATTTTCGAAGCCTTTCAAACTCTTTCACTGCTGTTTCCAGTTGCTTTAAAGTTTCAAAACTATTTGCTTGCCTGGTCTCTATCTTGCTTGAAAGTGATATATACATATAAAGATAAAATATGAAGAGAAATAAAAATTTTAATATATTACCCACCACGTCTGCCACTAATGAAGGTAACGCGAGTTGCATATTTTAATAAAATGAACTGCTTCATTTAATAAAACAAAGAAGGTGAGTACCAAGAGCCCATTAATTATAACTTTTTTCTGACTCACACCCTGGCTGTGTTACCTTATCCTGCTCTTCCTTAAAAACAAAAAAAAAAATAATGGGTGAATCGCTGGGTTGTCTTGTTGCTTTTCAGCACAGCATACACATAAAAAGCGACAGTTTGAGGATATTAAGAAGTTTTCTTTGAGTTATAAAAAAGCAAAAACACCTGCACTTGTTGGTGCATAATTCTCGGAATATGGATGAATATGCCAGTGAGCACTTGATCATGTTCACACGTTATGTTTTTTCCCTTCATTTAATATTTTAAATGTACTACATGCAACACAAAGTTCATCATCTCATGCTTATTCAAAAAAAAGATAATGTTAGAGAGAAATGTTTATAAAAACATTCAATATTTTTTTTAATAGCTTCAACTATTTAATGTAAAATACACCTCGTGTAAAGTTAGCTTTAACCTTCTTTTATATATAATTCGCATCCTTAGGCATTTTTTAATTTCTTCTTTTTTCTATTCGTCGTTTAAAGTGCATATAATTTGCATGTCACAAAGTGTCTGCATTTAGTTCAAGTTGCTTAAAGAAACACCAACATTCAACGTGTAAGCAAGCAGTTTGAGTTTAATAAATTTACATCTTAAAACATTAAGTCATTCATTGTAATTAGTTGAAATGGTGAATTTATAATTAGACATTGTTTATGTTAATAGAGACACATACTTAAAAAGGAATTCAGTTTATGAGTTTTTAAGCTTTCAAATCATTGTATTATTCACAAGTATTATGCTGTTAATGTTGAGATTAATAAATTTACGTCTATTAAGCATAATTCAAATATTCTATTTTTGTCCGTCAAATATTTGGTTTCAAATATTTTATAAAATTTTGAATAAATAGATAGTTGATCTTACAATTTCAACAACAACTAAATAGTGGGAAATAGCAGCTGTTGCATGTGGTATTTTAAACTGATGAAATCGCTTATAAATATTATTTTATTATACAAGGTGGACCAAAAGAAGTCATCCGATGTTGTTTGATTATGTTTATTTGAACCTTTAGAATTTTATTGGTCAAGTCGAGAATGTGATATCGGCCAAATAGGCGCCGTCACAATTGATTGCTCGTTTTATGGCATTTTTCACCACTTTGGTGAGAACTTCGGGCGACATATTCTCGCACTCGTGTCGATTGTTGTCTTTGATGGCTTCCAGGGCCTCGGGCTTATTCACGTAAACATGGGACTTCAAAAAACCCTACAAAAAAAGTCTGGAACGGTTAAGTCAGGCGATCTTGCGGTCCAGTGTAAATCGCCAAAACGACAGATGAGGCGACCCGGGAACGCCACGACACGATTATTCCACGTTATTGGGGAATGCATCGCTCCATGGCTTGTTCACTTGTATTCTAAATCTGTCTAGTTCACAAATGTCAAAACAGATTTGACATTGGCCGCCATTTGCAAAAATAAAAGCATCTTCCAATAGGGTGATTTCTTTTTACGTGAAGTCATTCGCCTCTCAAAGGAAATTAGCATGTATGAAAAAGCAGGTAAAATGCTTGCGTTCATGGGAACACATGGTATTATTTTTAATACTTTAATGTGAAATATATTAAAATTAACACTATCATCTTTGCTTCCAGATAACGGAGTTATCAAATGTTAAGCTAATTCTATGATCAACTTTAATATCCAAGCCTTTCTTTGGTTAATTATTATGGCTTTTAAGGAAACTTTTTGGCTTTCTGAAGTTGCACTTTTGTATACTGACTGAGAGTAACCAAAAAATTAGTAACCATATTGTAAGTCTAATGAACAACTTTAGGTCTGCAAATATTTTATATCTGTAACATGATCTATTTTTCTTTACAATATTCTTTTTTGAAGGCTCATAGTCTATAAAAGCTTTATATACACACACATACACATCCTTTATACTACACCATACAAGGGAGCTATAAAGGGAAGCTTATGCATATATACCCTGTAGGAAGTGCCAGAAGTAAAATACCACTAAATTACTATTGACTTTGCCAGCGAATTATATACCAAGGAATGATTTTTGCTATAGACATTTAACATGAATGTGTCAATGAAAATCAACTACTGGCGTTAAGACTACGTAGTTTGTTTAGGACCATATATGCACATATACCCTGTAGGAAATGTCACTAGCACAACCATAATGATTCAATATCAAAAACAAATATTAATATATAGACACTCGGTGGGTAATGTCACCAAAAAGTCTCTAAAATAGTCGACAAAAGTGGTGAATTGGCGATACTTAAGCCCTAGCTTCCTACAGGGTTATGTATGCTTGTGTTTTTTTTTTGCACGAAATATATTGCCTGTTGACAGTTGACATTATGAATTTATTACTATTTATTTTATTATTTAGTTGTATAATTCATGGCATGCCATTCATAACTTTAGTTTGTAATACCTAAAACAACAAAAGCAATAATACTCCAACTCTTAGACATATATATTTTTGGCAAATAAAGGTTTTGTTTCCTCTTTGGTGTGTATGTGTGTGTGTGTTTGTGTATGGATGTGTAATTTTATGTGATTACTTGTTGTTTAGTGTATGAGTTTATATATTTTTTTTTCTCAACCAAAACTGATACTGATACAGGTAGAATATATTTTTGGCACGTAAGCAACAAACTCAACTAAAAAAACATAAATTATCAATACTGTCATCAGGGAAAAATAAAAAATAAAAACTGGAAAAAAAATACAACCCAGCGAAAACTCGAAAACTAATACATCACCAGTAAGCAAGTCTGCAAAACAAAAATTTAGGGCTCACAAAATTTAAAGTTCCAAGTTCTCAAAAACAGCACGACCTATCGATAGCATACATAAAATGTTCACTTGATTTCATTGACATGTAAATATAAAAAATATTAAAAAAATTAGAAGAGCAAAGAAATGGTTCTTTTAATAAAAATAAACTTGTCAAATATGTTCTTTAAAATTAATTTTTCTTTAAACCACTTTTAAATTATTTCAATTTAATTTATTTGGCAATAAAATATAAAAAAGTAATTCTTAAAACTTGCCTTTCGTACTTTAAACAACAATATGATGGAAAAAATACAATAAGAAGTAAAACATTACTCTAGGGACAGAGAGAGCGGGAGAAAGGGGAAATACTTTATTTAAAGAAAAGCCGGAAACTGGCCTTAACAAAATCTTGAAGTTCAATGTTTATATATTGTTTATGTTGTTTTTTATGATAGTATAAGTTTTTGCTCATTGTGGACTCTCGGCAAATGCTAGTTTTGGGGCAAAAGATGGTAAAACATTTTTTTTATTACAACTAATTTTATTTCATGCTGTATTTTTTATTTCACTGACGATTTTCTTGTTAACTTTACTTTTTCTCTTGTAGCAAAAGGGCCCAAATAATAAAGCAAACAAATGATAAGGAAAAAATCGAGAAATACGAGGGCGGGTCATAACGACCGTGACGTTTAAAATGAAACACAGGTTTTTAGATAAAAAATCATTATATTTTTCAATGTAGAGTCTCCTTCAAGTTAAATTCTCCTCTTAAAGCGAGTGCTACACAGATCAATATTCAGTTTCAATCTATGCGTTTGTTTGCAAAATATAGTCACACATATACGTAGGGGATATATTGAAGAATATCAAAATGCTTTTGATTTTCATAACAAACACACACAAACACAAATATTGAAGCTAAATATTGATCTGTTTAGCACCCGCATAAGTTTATTTTTTTAAATTCTCAATAAATTAACATAATCTTAGCCGTTTATTGTATTTCCCCATCCCCATCCCCATTGGTCCTCTGTGGTGCAGATTTACCCCGACAACCCCACTGTTTTGACTGCTGTTTGGTATCTGGTGTGCTAAGGTGGATCCCAGCGGCACAAAAGCTCTTCAGCGGTTGAACAACGCAAGCACTCCTGCGAAGTTGGCACACGATTGCGTTTGTAGTCGATTGTACCCAAGTGATCTTTCAAAATTGAAACTCTTGACTTTCATAGTCTTCACTTTCAATCTCCAATCGGCCAACACTTTTTAAGATTGAACTTGTTGGTGAAGAGTCCCCATAATATATATCAAGCTTAGCCTTGGTTTCATTGATTGTTTTTTGTTGCGCAAAAGATAATGCTTAGCGCACACATGTAATTCACTGCTTATTACTTTCTGCTGAAGGTTTGACAGGAGTCAACTGACAGTTAGTTGGCTGTTGGCAGTCCTTTCATATTAGAGAGCGGAAATGAAAAAAGTCAAGCACTTATTTTTCCGCCCTCGTAGTCTTACTGTTTAATATATTTTCAACCATTTTCATTGAGGATGACCAACAAAAGAAACTTGAAATTTCAAATGTTTTCATTTCAGTTCTTTATTTCATTTACCAAATAATGGCAAATTAAGAAGTATAAATATATTTTCGTCACTAGAATAGGTTTACTTATTTATTTATTTTGCTGGCAAACTTTTTTTAGTTAATTAATTGCTTTCACAAAGGAATTAAAATATTTTAGTTGCATTTGAGAAAATTATTTCAAGATTTTCAAATGATTTTTTTTTAAATGCTTAAGGGCTTATTTGCAGCATAAAATGTGAAAAAGCATAAATGTGAAACAGAAATTTAAAGAATTTAATTATACAAAAGATGGGTGCTGATGAAGTGCGTGGTGCAGAGAATAATGCAGCATTTGCCTCTACTTTTAACTTTTCTTTAGAAAATCATGTAAATTAATTAAGTATTTAATTTCGGAATAAGAAGCGCAGTAAATTCCAATATGATATTATTTACTATTTTTTTTAATAAAGCGTTATGAAAGGGGCTTCGAACACAATTCAAAAATGATATTTGAGAATAATTCGAAATCAGAAATAATTTTTTTTTAATGAAAAATATATTGAAATAATAATTAATAAGTAATATCACTTACCTTACATATGTATGTACTCGTATATTGAAGCATGCACATTTCTTCAGGGGTTCGAATTTGAAGAGGGAATATGAAGTTGACTCGTGTAATTTATAATAAAGTTTGAACTTAAATTATGTATTTGATTTAAATAAGTTTAATTATTATATAACTTATTTATGCACTTCACTATTTAAGTTAAACAACGAAATTCCACAAAAGAACCGCAACATTATACGGTTACCCGTGGCAATTCAGCCTACCCGTACGAGCGAGACGAAAAACTCTCGAATGCCAGACAACGCACACAAGCCTGACCGCACTTAAGAAATAATTACGATGACGCGTGAGCTGTTTTTCAGCCCAGAGCTGCTTAAGGCCGTGATACACTATCCTACACGATCGTGCGATTTTTGAGAAAATACAGCCCTGGTATGATGGAGTCTATGAACATTTTCAAAAGACAAAAACAAATCATCACACCAGGGTTGTATTTTTTCGTAGATCGCGCGATTGTGTAGGATAGTGAATCGTGGCCTTTAACGACATACCTTGATTGTATATACATATCGGTAATAAGACTTCGTAACACTCCTAATTCCACCAAATTCACCTTTTACTTACATATACTATCCCACCTTTATATTTACTAAGCTAATTCAACATCTTCAGCACTGTCATGATAAAATCCACCTTATGTGTTTAGTGAGGGCGAACACCATTACTCAAACAGTAAGAGCACTACACTAAGGCCAACAATAACAAAAACCAAACAAATGCATTCAGCCAGCCCACCACATGGTTGATTAATGATGCTTTAATTTTTTTTACAAATACTGAGATACATACACACATTTTTGCAAGCCATTTTTTATAGATGTTTCGGCACTTTTTTTGTTTTGTTTTTAACACTTTTCAATAATATTTTTACACATTTATGAACTTTAAACTCTTCTTAACAATATTATGCACTTGTTATTGCATAAACTTTACTTTAAATATAGTTAATTTCAATTTTTATATGCGCGTACCACTTAACACGTGCGTGGTGTGCGAAAAGAATAATTGAACTAATGATAGTAGGGAAAGCAAAGAAAAGGGGAATTTTCGATGAGTTAGAAAGTGTTCTAATTAATTGGGAAAAGCCGGATGGTAGTAAATATAAGGTGAGTTACTAAAAATGGAATAAAAGCTATGCAAGTGGCATATATTTACATATTTATATATATATATATGGATATGTGGGTATTGTTACATAGCAATTTATTGTTTTTCACTCTTATTAAAAAATAAATAAATACATAGTAAATAAATTTATAAGAAGAGTAACATTTACTCCACATTTTTATTTATATTATTTATTATCGACTATAAACATCTAACTAATGAACCGATCTTTCCGAAATTTCGTGGATGTATTGGAGTATGATTTATATATGTTTTAGTTTAATTTTTCTCTCTTATAGTAAGTGGGCTAGGCACAGTGGATTACAGCTGGCCATACATAAACACGTAATTGTCCTTACCAGATACTATTTTGTTTTAGGTTAAATCAACTTTAAGTTTTTGCTATGTGCGAACTAAAACATAGACTTGGATAAATCGTAGTAAAATGGATAAATAAAATTTTTTGTAAACGATAACTAATGAAAGCGGAGACAAGTATTATAACTTTTTTGTTGTAAAATATAGTTATTGTGAAGGAAAGAAACTATGTAATAATTTAGAACTAGCATAATGTTTTTAATACTATTTTTTTTATTTTTTTTTTTTGAGTATACATACTAAAAACCCTACTACCCCTGAAATGAAATGAAAATAGCACCAGAAACTCTGGTAAAATTCTCTCAGTCCTGGTTTTCATTTTTCAGATATCTATAATTTTTAAAACATGAAACATGGGGTCGAATATGAATTTTGACAGAATTTAGGTCAAAGGATGCAATATAATATTTTTTAATTATATTTTAATTCACCTTTTTAGTTTTTTTCTTGGGTTTGTAAATCGACTTCGAGTTTTTATACAATGGCAGTTGATTTTTTATTTATTTTCAATTAAAATTTTATACCACAGGGCTCGAGCTTAACAACCCAAGAAAATAATATTTTTATGTATATGTACATGTTTATATCTGTCAGAATTAATTTCAGAACCTTAAATTCTCTTGTTCTTATTCGATTCAAATTCTCCATCTTTGTTTGCCTAACCTGCCTTTAGAAAAATATTACTAATTTTTGCCTCCTTCCCAATGGAATATTTATGAACTAAAATTTTTGCCATAAGTCATAAAAGTTTTTTTTTGTAAGATTACCAGCAAAGGAAATAAATTCTCCAAAGCCAGCAGTTGTTGATATGTGAGTGTGTGTGTATATTTTTGTTAAAATAAAATTATTGCTGCCTATTTAAATATCGCGTTATTATAATGATCACACGTTATTATATTTTGCCATAATGTTTGTCAAATAGCTTTTCGCGTGTTATTAACATTTTTAGGGCTTTTATTTATATTTTATTTATTACTTTTCAACAATTCCTTTCGGTTGACATTTTACTTTATTTTACGATTGTTTTAATAACTACGAATTCATAATGTTTTCTTGGTGTAAATGTCATATAAGTATTTGCTTTGTATGTATTTGTTTTTTTTTTTTTTTTTTGGAAAAATATCTATTGTTGCTTATATTATTTCCTCATATATTAAATAAATAATACTTATTAGCTAATAAAAATGTAAAAACTATAAAAATAAATAAAATTAAGTATTAAATAATTTTATTACCGTCATAAACACATCATGCATATTAATTTCATTTTTCTTTTGATAATAAAAACTACAATACATTAATAAAAATATGAAAACAAAAAACAGAACAGGAACACAATACCAACAGTTTATTTGTTGTATTATGCCGGAAGGTTGTTAGTTTTTATTGGGGATCTTCCTTTTGTAATAGTAAAATAAATAGAAATAAAATTCTACATGCCAAACTAATGTTAAGGTTATAAAAATTTATAATAATAAAAATATGTATTTTTTTAATGAAACACTTTCAGAATTTATAAGGACAATCCATTTTATAAAGGAAGTTTTTTGCAATTTAGGGTAAAATTGCACAAAACTTCCAAATTTTGCTTTTAACCGAAGGGACGTTTCCATTACTTACAAAAAATAAAACAAAAATTTTAATAAGCATCATTTAGAAATGTAAAAAATAATTAAAAAAATATTACAAACATTAATTATATTAATAAGCTCTACAATTAAAAACTTAAAAACTGTTTTCAGAAATTATTTCCCCTTATGGCTGCTGTTCTGTCATTTCCTTCCTTTTATTTTCCAGCACATTTAATTTTCAGCATTAAAATTATTAACGATCTCATGCACACACACTATCGCAAACATTATAAACAATTTGAAAAAAAATGAAAACACATAAAAAACCGCATAATTGAAATAAATATTTTCTGCTGTGCTCTTTCTACACTATTTGGTAGTTTCAAAAAAAAATAAACATAAAAATCATAAAAATATTACACATCTTCAACAACAACAAAAAAAAATGTGGAAAAAAATCACAATAAAAAATCCAAAACTTTTGAAAACATCTTAACTAAAGTGGAAAAGGAAAAAAACTGCAAGAATAAAATTCGAAATGTAATAACAATAATCATAAAATAGAAAAATTGAATGAAACTTAGCTGGGAAAACAAACCCTGCTGGAGTTTAGTCATCAAGAAAAACGCTAACGGAAGTCGACAACTGGCTGTCCGTCTGACTCTCTGTCATTCTCCTGTTATTTATCTGTACAAGTGTATGTGTGTGTGTGTGTGTCTGTCAGCAGTAAATAAACAGATTTGGAAATTACATTGGTGCTGGCGGAAACTTTAACAGGAAGTGAAGTTATTGCTGAAGTTTAGAAACGGAATTTAAGTTTTTGTGCAAGCACTTAGGAACAACAAAAAAAAACAGAAACTTATCGATGATCATTTAAAGAAAGAAAACTTTTTAATGGTAGTTTTTTAAATACAAATTCATAATTATTTGCACAGTTTTGTAGGGCCAATTGCGTTTTAATACCGTGCAGTTTTTAGGGTTCCGTACACCACACGATGTACATCCGTCTGTCTGTCACAGGTTGTTTTCACAAGAATCTTAAGAGCTATGGACTTGAAATTTTCACAGAATATGTAAAACCTTGGCCGCTACTCCAACAAATATATGACAGCTAAAAATTAAAGTGTGTTCTGAAGCGAGCAGCGAACAATTTTGACACTTTAAATTTTCATAGTTCGAGTATTTTTATGTAGACTACACCAATTAACAGTGAAATTAAAAAAATTTAAATGAAAGGGTATTCTATCAGTTCATGTAATTTTGACTATGTTATTTTGACAACTTGCTGTGTATCTTGGAAACCGTAAGAGTCAAACTTTTGATATTTTCAAAAACTCTAAAACTAAAAAATCCCAAAATTAAAAAAATTCCGAAACAAAAAATTGCCAAAATGAATATAACACCTGAATAAAATATGTAATCAAAAATAAAATATATCGCAAAATGCAAAAAAGAAAATAACCAAAAGTAAAAAGGTCGGCATAAAACTAAATAAAATCGCCAAAAAGCGAAAAAATCCGCCAAAACTAAAAAAACACTAAAACTAAAAAAATCGCTTAAAACCAAAAAAATTAGTAGAACTAAACAAATCGGCAAAACTAAAAAAATCGCCAAAAACGAAAAAAATCGCCAAAACGAAAAAACGCTAATATTAAAAGAAATCGCTTAAACTGAAAAACAACCAAAAAAAGCCCCAAACTAAAAAAATCGCTAAAACTAAAAAAATCGCCGAAAACCGAAAAAATTGGCAAAATGAAAAAAGCGCTAAACTTAAAAAATCGCTTAAAATAAAAAAACCAATGGAAAAAACTGAAAAACAAAAAAACATAAAGACAAACATAAAAACATAAAATCGCCGAAAACCGAAAATATTGGCAAAACGATAAAAAGCTAAAACTAGAAAAATCGCTAATGAAAAGAAGTGCTAAAACTAAAAAAACACAAAAAAAAAAACGCCAAACAAAAAACATTTTATTGTCTACATCAGGTAAGATTTTCGATTATATAGATTACTGAATTTATTTTAATTAAAAAGGCTTGGGAAAAAGAAACAATATGCAAAGATTTAAAAGCATTTTAATTGCTGAAATTGAAAAATAATTTTTTTTTAATATTGATTGGGATATTATTTGAATTCAGTTTCTTCACTTTATTCCTTACTTAAACTACAAATCTACAATTGAAAAATATTCTATAAAATATCTTTCAAAATCCTTATTTATGTAGAAACCATAAGACAACACTTGCTGCAAAACTTTATCCAACATAATGTGTTTATAACGGACAAAGTGTAACCACATTTTCACCAACAACTTTTATGCAGCTGAAACGCAAACAAAGCACACAATACAGCGTTCGCAACAACAATGAAGTGAGAAAAAAATAAATTTTTTGGAAAAACAACGATTTAAATGGCGAGACGCGTCAATTGTTAAGAAAAAAAATTCTTTAACAATAACAAACGCCACGACATACGAAACATAAAAAATTACGTTTAACATTATTAGTATTAAGCGTCAAATTGCAAGAGTAAGATGCCAGGGCGTTAGAGAGATGACTATGACGCCATGATGTTTGGCTTCTTTGTATTCAGTTTTTTTTTTTATTAAAACAAAAAAAAACATGGCAAAATAAACGAAACAAACGCTTTTTAATAGAAAATTTGACAGCCGTGAAATTATTGAAATTGTGTGCACACTTTCGTACAACGTTACAAAATCGGCAAGACAAACACTTTTAGACATTATTGTGTTGTATCGGTGTTAGTCAGTTTAGTTGTTGTTAATACTCTCATTCTATTTTCAAAAGATGTTTTCAGTTTTTTTTTCGTACTTATTTCTTAGTTGTTGTTTCCCATGAATAAGTTTATTTTCTGCTCTTGTTTTGCTCCTTTTTATTTTACTTTATGGCAAAGTTTGTCATTGTCAAGTTAAGGCAGATGGTGTGATGTGTTGTCATCTTGTTACAAATAAGAAAAAAGTATTTGTTCTTTTGTTGAAAATTGTAAGATTGGTTTTAGGATTGCTTTTATTTTCAATTTCTTAACTTTTCTGTGGGATATTGAAGGAGAGACCTAAACTAAACATTACAGAAGGAAGCAAATGGGCTTGGATATTATTTGTGGTTTGCGGAAAAAAAAGTTTCCGGTAAATTGTTTAGAATTGAAGGAGTTATTTTGACTGGCAAGACAACGTATGAGTAATAATTGGTAAAAAACAATATAACTCATACGCTTTGATGCACATGAAGTGTTAAGGAATTGCAGCTTGTTGTCAGTCTTAAAAACGTTTTCTTTTTTCATTACGAAAGCTGATGTTTTCTTTAAATGAATAATTTTAAGATTTTTGCACATACCACGGCTAAGCGAATATAAAAATAATAAAGAACTCCTAAAAGCTAAAGTAGCCAAAATTTGCCAAACGACTGTAGTTTGTAATTACAAATGCAATTATGTTTATCATTGCCTAAATCACGTTATCAAAGTGATATTTAAATGGCAACAAAAATGAAATTTCAAAAATTTTAATACATTTTCTATGAACACCCTCGTCAGCCTCGTCAGCTTTATTTTCTTTGTTTGGTCTCTTTCAATTACCGCTTTTGAAATCAAAACATCATTGTCTCAAATCCTGGGGGAATGGCGGCAACTGTCAGCCAAGGATGCTGTTGTTTTTCTTCATTCTACCGTTTACGAATTTATTTTATTTTACATTTATTTATTTGATTTACTTCTTTTAGGTTTCTTGCAGCAAGTACATTTATCATTTTGAAACAAAATAGTTATTTGCTACAATTTATGCTCGAGTTATTTCTGCAACTTAACTCTTTGCTATTGAATATTTATTTCGGTACAATAAATAATAAGTTTTTGGAATGCTTAAAACTTGCAATTTCCTTGCAATTTTGACTTTATTTAAATATAATATCAAACTGTTGAAATCAGCTTGCCGATGTACGAGTACATGGTTGTCATGACGAACCCTGGCTTGATGTTTGTAGGAAAATACATTTTCCTAAAAAGGAAACCAAATTATTCTGTTTAAAGCTCCCTAGAAAAAATTGAATAGCAACCATTTGCTTAGCAAATTTATTTTTTAAAATGAAGTGGAGTAATCCTGTAGAGGAAGAGTATATTTATTGTTTTTATTTTTCACTTGTTCCATTCCTGGTTAAAAAGTGCAACTTTAGTTATTTCTTAACAAATATAAATAATAAATATAAATGAAACCTCTAACAGAGTTTCCATTGTTTTTAAGATATTTGTAGAAACCTTGGTTATTACTCTCTTTTTTCTCTCTCCTAAAATATTTTACATAAAAAAAATTAAAAATTCTTTTTCAATATTTAATTGCGAGAATAAAAATTTGAGTACAAAAAAGGTACCGAAGCCCACTGTTACGAATTAAGCTGAAAATCGTTAACATATTTGATGACTAATTAATTATCAATACTCTGATAAAGCTAAATCCTTTGTTTGTCTCCGCTGCCAGCCAGCATCAGCCGATAGAAGCTTGTTAATTTTTTTGTGCTGCACAGTGTAATTTAATCAATTCAGCTAATAATTCAATCTTCATATTTTTTATTTTGTTAAACTTTAATTACATTATTTGTACGTTTTTCTTTTTTTTTGCAGTTATTATTCTTCGAGTGTGTGTTTTTCATTAGCTTCTGCAATGACATGAATACTTAAGTGGACAGAGCTGGTTGCTTAGTCGATTGAACTCCATCTTATGGTCTTAATAAACTGCAGTAGAAATTTTTTTTTTTATTTAGTTTGGGTCAATGCACGAGTTTTTCTTTGTATTTGCTCTGCTTCTTGCTGCACTTAATGCTTTGTATGTTTAGGAAATAATCTAGCCTGTAGCTAAAACAAAAATCTAAGGCTTAATATACTACGAGTTTATATATATGTCTTACCAATAAAGCTACAATGGAAACCCAAATCAACTAACATTTCACTAGGAAGACAGAAATTTTGTGTTTGAATCATGAATAGAAATAAAACCTTAGCGAAGAAAAAACTAAAACGCTAAATAGTTGCATGAAACATAAGGCGAACATGGCAATATGGTGCAAGATAATACAAAGAGTTGGTTTATAAATATTTTATTTTCGATATTAAATTAATTTTTGAGTAAAACACAAGTGGCAAGTATTAGAGGATTCGGAAACATGCTACCCTAGATTTTGTGTATTTTGAATGTCTTATACGTTTGAATTATCGTTTGAGTACCGTTATACAGAAAGGCACATAAGAACAATGATATTTCATTGAAATGGTAATGCGGTATTAGGATAACG
Source organism: Nowickia ferox (assembly GCA_936439885.1). NCBI lineage: Eukaryota > Metazoa > Arthropoda > Insecta > Diptera > Tachinidae > Nowickia > Nowickia ferox. The sequence continues at coordinate 6,068,129 of OW387027.1, read as the reverse complement.
CGGTACATTTCTCAAGTAACATTTCCCGTTCTTATACATGACCTCTTTGGAACACTCCAAGTTCACTTCTACAGCCTTTTAAATTTTCTTTTAACTTTATTTCACTTCTGCATCCAAACGTAATTTGGATTGTGACGATTTAGTCAAAGAAATGATAAATAAAAATTGATGAAGTATTTTGAGGAATGTTAAATAAAAACTTATATTTATATTTTGTATTTTTTTCCATGGGCGGTGGTTGGGCGTGTCCGATTTTGAAGAAACTGAGCAGGCGTCATTTTTATTGTAGAAAGTGCTGGTACCGAATTTTAAGACTTCGGCTTGAATATAAAAAAATTTATATAAAAAATCATATGCATCTAATTTTATTATAAAATATCGCAGTGCCGGTCTTTGCACCAGATCTTTCCCCCTATTCTATCTATTATAAAATATTACCAATACTTCTACGACAACATTTCTGCTTGGATAGCAAAATTTTGTTGGAAAAATGTATTTGGACTGCATGGGCGTGACTGATTACGAGAAACTCGGCATGAGATTTTTTATAATTTTTAAACGTCTATGCACCAAATTTGAAGACTTTTGCTTGCATATAAACAAATTATGAGAAAAACTCTATTTAAGTTTCATGGGCGGTGGGCATTACTAATTACAATGAAACTCGGCATGTGTCTTTTTAGATTCTAAAAATCAAATGTATCAACACTTCTATTTGGATAGGAAAAATTTATGCAAAAAATCACTTTGGATCGAATGGGCGATGGGCGTGGCCGATCCCGATGAAACTCGGCATACTTAAACGTCTGTGTACCAAATTTGAAGACTTCTACTTGGATAGGAAAATGTTGATGCCAAAAAGTAGTTTTGGATTGCACAAAAGGTGGACGCTGGGCATGGTTTATTTTGATTAAATTTAATCATTTTCTTAATCTAGTTAATAGAATGCTCAGTGCCAACTATAAATTATCTAGAATATTTTTTTTTACTTTTGTGCGAAAATATATGAAGCCAAACCACTGTGCGTCTGCGTATAGGACAGTTCTAGGGATATTCCCTATTATTATTGCTCCCTCTCATTCTGTTCTGTCTGGTTCCACGCTGTTACTCAATATTGCAATTTTTATTACAGGTTTCTTCTTTTGATTGAAAACATAATAAATTATTAAAATTAAATTCAACATACTGTAGAATAAAGGCTTGAGAAATTGATTAGATTGATTGATTAGAAATTGAAATTCTTGGAAAGGAAATTGTACATCGTGCTAGAATGATTAGTAATCAACATGCAGTAGCCTTATTTGTGAAAATATTGATTGCTACCTTAGGCAATATTTCTCACCTTTTTGCTAATGCATAGACGTAAAACCCTTTTGCTGTATTAAACCTTCATATTAATCTGTTCATACTAATTTAAGTGCATTTCATATTTTCTTATTATCACAGCCGTAAATTAAGGATTTTATGAGCCTTTTATCTCATTGGCCCTATAGTGTAGAGTGCTTTAAGGAAAACTATATGATGAATACATATATTATTATAGTTTAACATTCACGACACTATTCGTGTCTGGTGGCCATAATTAAAGTCGTGCTTTCGTTAACTACATTTCTCTTTCAAAACAGTTTCACAGAAAGAAAAAAAATACAAAATTAAATAGAATGTGTTTTTCTTTCCTTAGTTGCGTGGTCTACACAATATTTTTTTATTTTTTTTTTAGTTGAATTCTTTTTCGTCTATTGTATTTATTATTCTGTGTTGTGATGTGACTCCTTTTGGCCTTTCCTGTCCAATTGTATAAATATACAATGTGAAAATTGTCCTTGTTGTCGCCTTTATACAATTTTTTTGCTGTTAAGCAAAAACATTTCAACTCTAGTTTTTCTGATCCTTTTTTTAGGTGTCAAAAGTGCGAAAAATTGTTATAAAGTTAGTTATAGTTAGTATTTCAAAAAAATTTGTTATGGGAGGATTCTTTTAGCTTTAGTTTGTTTTATGCTTTGCAGCTCGTTAAAAAAGTATGAGAATTTATTTAATTATTTTTGCTTTTTAGATGTGTTTTTAATTGCGCTAATTGCTTTGTATTCAAGAAGCTTTATATGCGTGTGGGTTATTCATCATATTTAAATAAAAAGTGAACAAGAAGATATTTTTTAATTGAAACAGGGCTGAAAGGCCAATCATAAAAAAAATTTTATTTTTTTAAATACTTATAATTTTTTTCAATGCTTAATTTATGTGACTGGAAGAAGTAAGTAATAAATTTTAATGTACAAACCTTAAGCTTAAATTTACATGTACAATTTTGTATTTTAATAAACATCTAAAAATATATTTAATTTTCATTGAATAAAAAGTTCACTTTTACATTATCTGCAGAAAAAATTACGATTATTCGAAATATATGCTTCGATTATTCGAATAACTTTTCAGAATTTTCTTGAACTTTAAAAATATTTAGTTATTTTACTTCAAAAAAATTTTTTCTCATCTTAAAACAAAATAAAATAATTCGAATAAAAAAATTATTATAAAAAATTTGTTGAAATTGTAGAAAAATAATTTTTGATCCTTAATTAGTTATAAATTCTACTGAATCCTAAATTAAAAATTAGATACAGCCATTTTCATTTAAATAAGAATCCAAATATATGTTTCATTTAATCGTTTAAATAGTTTATTCGATTATTCGAAGAAAAAATATACGAGTAAAATATTTTTTTTTTCCTATAAGAGATCCAAAAACATATTCGATTATTCGAAATAAATGTATGTATTATAAGCATAACTTTTCAGAATTTTTTGGATTTTCAAAATATTTAATTTCAATGAGATTAAAATGTAAATTCAAATAAATTATTATGAAAATTTTTTTTGAATTTTTTTTTTTGATTTTTAACTATAATGCACCGTAAGTTTAAATATACATAAAGACTACTCCATTTAAGTAGAAATTCAAATATATATATTTTTTAATCGTTTAAATGGTTTATTCGATTATTCGAAGAAGGAATATATATTTTATTTTATATAGGAAATTCATTTATTCAACACAAAACTGTTTAATACATTTGCTGAAAAACAATATTCGGTTATTCGAAATAAATGATTCGATTACTCCAACTATTTTTTCAGAATTCTTGGACTGCCAAAATATTCACAATTTACACACAAAAAAAATTTTTCACCTTTTATAATAGAAAATTTAATTCGAATAAAATTCAAATCTAAAATCAAATATATTATTATGAAAAATGTTAGGAACAAAAATTTTCATACCATTTTTGGCAAAAATTTTTTATGAGTTTGATCTAATGTACCCTAAGTTTAAATATGTATATATAGACTACTCGATTCATTTAATTGTTTAAATATTTTAATCGATTATTTGAAAAGAAAGAATTAAATACGAATGAAATATTTAATTTTTTATGCAATCAGACATCGTGGTAGATCTTATCAATAAAAAAAACATGTCAGATTTGTTAAAAACAAAATTATCTTATATATTATTATTGTTCGAAATAATATAATTCGCTTATTCGAATAATTTTTCATAGTTTTTTTTTACTTTCAAAATATGCTGGTACTTTCTGTAAAAATATATTTAAGAAAAATTTTATTCGAATAACACTAAAATTTAAACCGAAAAATATAGTTTTAAAATCAGTCGTAAAGCAGCTCTGGGCGAGTCAACATCAAGCGTCGTTGGCAATTATTTCTTAAGTGCAACCAGGCCACTGTTGTTTAGTGGCCTTCGAGAGTTTTGTGTATCGCTCGCACTGGTTGAGTGATCTGCCACGGATAACCGTATATTCTTGCGGTTCTTTTGTGGAATTTCTTCAACAACCACATTGCTACTTCCTATGTGAAGGCATAGGTCGTGTACAGTCAGTCACAAAACCTTTTTAAAATACTGTTAATAACATCTTGGGCATATGGTCTAGTTACTCCGCCCATATTTGTGCAACCATATTATGCAAATTTACTTTGTATAATATGTATAAATAAATAAATAAATAAATAGTTTTAAAATGCTTTTTCAAATAAAAACCTTCCATAATTTTTTTTTTGCATAATTTTTTTTTTATTAAAATCCCATGCTAATTTTTCGAAGGAAACAGACTCAACAAATAAAAAAAATTTATGTATATAACTATTCAAGAAAAATGTACTTGAAATGAATTGAAAATCATCAAATAAATAAATGTATGATAAATATAAAAAATTTTCAAAGGCGTTAAACACAAACAACAAGCAGTACAATTTTCATGATTTTATTTATGTGGGAACAAAATCCCGTAGGCAGGCACGCTAGCCTACAAATAAGTATAAATAGTCACAGTTAATGCCTTAAAACCATACAATTTATATCAACCATGGTGCAGCCATACTAATAACCATTCATATGATAACTTGGCATATTGATATAATTTTCTATGTCTTCCATATTTGTTTGAAAAAGGAAAGAAGCAACGAGCAAACATGACTTGCATGCAAACTAAATAATTTTGCTAAACAATTAAATTGTCCACAACGAACTGCAAAAATAAAAAAATGAAAAACAAACATACAAATAAGACTGCATAAGAAAATTAAAATGAAAACGTGTTACACTCACACATTAAAAATAAAAAAAGGAAATATGTTAAAAAAAATTAGGCGTACCAAAGAAAACGCCTACGAGCCGAACACATACACATACACACACACACACGCAAATTTATCTAAATATAACAAACTTCATTTCTATGCGAGTTTACATTAGAAATGCATGCACTTCAATTTTTACATGAGTATTTGTAACCGTTCCAGCACTTCTGCACACTTTTACACAAAAGGGCGGTTTATTGTTTATGATTGGGGCGTGTGCGTGTATAAAAACCGTAATTAAGCAAAATGTCACTTGGCGACACTGAAAAGAAAATTGGGTAGTCTTGAAAGGAAATGAATAGAAAAAGCAAGTTTAAAGAACAAAGTTCTATGGAAGCATGGAAACTACAAGTATATGTTTTCTTTTTGAGCTTCTAATACAGCAAAAAGAATTTATATTTTTCTTTCAAAAGATATTTTATCAAAGAAAATTATATTTATGGTTTTAATTTAATTTACTCTTTAGAGCGATATAAAATAAAAGCAGCCACAGTGGTCGAGGTTAGTAACAATTTGTCGTGCAGAGTAATTATTATTATTATTCATGCCTTAGCAAATTAAACTATGAAATAAGTATATCCCAGAATGCAATTAAGAAATAAATAAAAATACTATAAATTTCAAACGGAAATAAGCTTTGATAACAATTCTCAATCAAATGAAAATATTGTAACGCAAACACATCGTAAGCGAACCTAATACAAATATTTTCCTTCAAAACATTTGTCAGCAATAAAAATTATGGTTCATAAGAATATGCTTGTCATGAGTATGGAAGTCTCCGGCTAAAAATAATCTTATGAAATAGGTTGTGCACACAGCATTTTGCTTCCCAACCAAAACATTGCTTGCCATTGACAGCAAGGCAAAAATTTAAAATTGTAGAATGCCAGATATATGTTTTGGTAATGATCAAACCAGCATAAACACATTTTCCATACAAATTGAAACAAAAAACCAGCCCCAGAAAGCAGTCGAGAGATAGAATCAATTTTATTTTGACAGCGTTTTTTCTTATGCTCTCACATATAAATGTTCTCTCAAAAATGCTGCCATACTTTTAATAAATTTCATACATTTTGTAAACAAAAGTAAAAAGAAAAATAAGCACAAAAGAAAATAAAATAAAACTTAGAAAGCATTTGAAGTTACTGCCGTCGATTTTATTATGGGCTTTGTTAATAAACTTCTCAACGTGCGAGTCGCGGTCGTTCACATGAGGTTCCATACTACTGCCCAATTTTTCAAAGTATCAAAATCCTACTGTGAACCTTTTACGTATAAAAATTTTCATTTATTGAAAAAAATCGTCAATATGGCCAAAATATTAAAAAATTGGACAACCTGTGTGCATCGTTTTAGATGTAGATCTTTAATTTTTTTTTATAAAAAACCCGTCTTATAGTTTCGGAGAGCAGACATCTGCCATTTCTTGTGTTGTTATTCTGTGGTGTCGTTTTATGGAAAGCAATGCCAGACAACGAAAAATATCGCAAGTGGCAAACGTTGCCACTAGTACATACTATTGCGATGCCATAGTGTATACTCCGCAAATACTTCGAATTTCATAAAAATTGTTTTCATAGTTTTGGAGAGGCAGAAGTTGCCCACATACTCCTCTTGGTCCTAAAGCGTGTGATTCCTTTTAGACGCAAATGTGTTTATGAATTTCATAAAAATCTGTTGGATAGTTTCGAAGGGCAGATATTAATCCCTGCCCTCTGCACCCCTCTGAATCTTTTAGATGAAAATATATCTGTGTTTTCAATTTCATCAAAATTTGTTCAAACGTTTAGTCGACAAAACGCAACAAACGAAGTTGCTTATACATTCGGACAGGGGACTATACGGGCGAACAGACGGATTAGAAAGTGGTCAGACGGACTGGAGGCAGAACAGCTTACTCCTTCTGATAGTTTTTTTTTTTTTTGTAGAACCAATCCTAAAAGCTCTTGATTTAGTAGATCTCTGCTAAAATGATGATAAATATTTTCTGATCATCCTAAACGCTTTATTGTCCCCCTATCGTATGTCCATTACGAGGCTCCATACAATTTAAAAAAATTCAGTGAAAAAAAACGAAATAAGAAAAAGTGCTACTCCAGAGAAGGAAATTCTAAGGATAGTTCCGTAAGTTACCTCTTACAAACACACAAAAATAAAAATTTTAGCCTGTTTTAATATTGGTACAGACTTAAAATAAAAGTTTCCTACATCTATAATAAATAATTGTCTCAAGAAATCTCCAACCAACTGCTTGTAACTCGGTTATATTTTATGATATTTATTACGTAAGTTTTGCATAAATCTTGGTTAAAACACAAATTAATTTGCGGTTATTGAATATGCCTCCCCCCCCCCCCCACACATTTTCATACAGCACACAGAGAAATTAACATATTTCTTGTTTAACACACACACACACACCCACCAACAACACCTCGCAACAACTTAATATTAATACAAGAACAGGAAATAATGCACAAGTGGAAATTCGAAATCCTTTCAAGTGTTTTAAGTATTACAAATGTGCAGTTAAACATTTGAATGTACAACACATTGACAAAAGGCTACAGCGTGTTGTTTTTGTTATTTCTGTTGGGGTTGCTGTTGCGGGTGCTGGCATGGCTGCAGCAACATTTTAGCTTATTGTCACTTTAGTCATTCCTATTTACACTGTTTGCACTTGTAACCCAAGTTGTTTTTGCTTTAATCGTTATTTGCTTTTGCCATAAATAAAGTTGTTAAAAAAAATATTTGTCCATATTCATATATTGTGGGCAATGTTAAATGTTTGTAAATGGCCTTTTCCGTTAAATATGTATTTTGCACAGGCGCGCTTGTGTGTGATTGTGTGTGTGTGTGTGATAAACCACAAATTATTGCTTTACAAGTAAGTTCTTAATGTTACACTATGGAATATTAATAAAAAATATTATTACATACCATTCACATGTTTGTTGTTGTTCGTGTTTGTAGCAGCTGTTTTTCTTATTAATGCTGTTGTTTTGGGGTCTTGCTCTCATATTGTTGTTTATCTGAAAAATACCACAGAAATATGTTGCATTTAGTAAGAAATTTCTTTATGTGTGTGCAAGCATTAATCAAGCCTATAAAGTTAAAAAAAAAAATTAAGATATTCAATACTTGTTATAAAAGAAAGAAAACAATCGAAAATCTGCGGCCAGGTGGAGATGTCGTATCCCATATTAACAATAAATTTAAATAGTATTAATATTATCAATTATATTAATTTTTTTGTTCTATTCAGTATCAATAAAATTTTTATTGCGAGTTTAAAGGGTAGATTTTGTAAACACAAACGACTATTTCGTTTTAAAACTTTTCTAAACGTAATTTCGTTATACAAATTTTAAACGTTTAGAAACAAAATTTTTTTAGAAATTCTGTCTCTTAATTTCCATGCAAGTGATTTTTGCCAATTGTGATAAAAGCTTTAAATCTTTGTAGGCAAGAAAGAGCTTCACAGATGCTTATTTTGTGACATGGGCGGGAAAAATGCGTTCCAAAATGGTCAACGTTTGGTAGCAAATTGACAACCAAGACACTAAGGCTTCCATGTCGATAATCTTGTAATAAATTATATTTTCTAAAAAGAAATTAAAAGAGGACCGAAGCTTTTTAAAACAAACTTTTTTGAGTTACTTGTGTAAAGTAAGCCTGTCCAGGATCCATAGGCGTAGAAAGGCCATTCTGCCCCATCAAGAATTATTTTTTTTTTTTGGCTGAAGTAGTGAGCGAAGGTCCTGGGTTCGAGCTCGGTCACCGAAAAAATCACTAAAGAACAAAACCACGCATTTTTCTGCTGTGCGTTAGTGTCCCTTTGTAGGAAAGTTCAAGTTATGAAGGCATAGACACTGGTCACTGAACCAAGCCGGCTTCACCAGATACTAATTCTAATGTAGCATCAGACCGCCCTCCTTCATCGATATTGTGTAGCAGAATCATCGTCAAAGTAGAAAAACATTAAAAATGGCTACTAAACATAGCTTCGAAAATTTAATACGCCTCATTGACACCAGAGGCGCTGCAACACTGTCTTATTAAAAAAATATGCAAAAAGCAGAGTTGTAAAGCAATGAAGCTTTCCTCTATCGCTTCCTTCACCACTTGTCTTCAATATCACTATCCCTTTTCTGAAAGAAGTTAATACCTAGTAATACACAGTAGTAGGAATTAATTGTCGGAGTGTTACTTCCCTTTTCGAAAAAAAAAATAATATTTATGTTTTGATCAGGCTAAAGTTCGTATCGCTTTGTAAGCCAAATTACATGTAATAATTATTAACGAACAAATAATACGTAGCAGAACGGAACAACTAGCTGTTTCCGAAGGCCACTACACCTTCATCATCAGCGTTCTTTGTGTTTGGTCCACTGTGTGTGGTGTCATTTCCTCCTTATATACGCAACTTTTATTGCAAATGGAATATATAAATTGTTTTGATTCATCGTATTACAATTAGCTGAAAGCTTTTTTTTTGTAATGGAAAGTCAATTTTACCATCTCTTAATGTACAACAGTCTTGCCGTTGTCGTTTGAAGTTCGAACAATAATAATTAAAATTAACTAAACACAAATTAATGTTGCCGTAAGAGTAAGCTTGTTATTGTCCGTTAAAGGATTAAGAACAAACATGACAAGGGATTCTTTCAATTTCAGTGTAGTTTTATGAATTTGTTCCTCTGCGTTTGATTTTCACATTTACTTTCCGATGACTCTTAAATAAAAGAAAATAGATTTATTTTATATTCTTTGTGAACGGTACAGGAAGGCAACATTTATATTTGCTGTTTTGCTGGGAATTTATTGTCTCCTGTTTGATGTTAATAAATTTCTATAATTCTTAAATTTTTCATATACATACATACATATTACGAGTACATAAATATAAATTATACTAATATTTTCTTCAAAACTATGAAAGTATGAAATTGTCTCTTTTGTAAATGTTTTTTACAACACCATGTATGTATTCCTTTATTACTAGAAACTTACAGCAAAATAAATTTATAACAAATAGCTTCAAATGTTGCAACATAATTGACTCATAACCATAAATCTTTTTTGTTTGTTTCCTCCCTCCCACCCCCTCTATCAACATATCTTTTAACAAGTTTTAAGTGGGTCTTATTTCAGTATACTAACAGGCATCGCCTTTCAACACATCATTTAATTTTCCATATTTTTCTCATTTCTATTTGTTCTAATTCCATTTCAGACGGAAGACATTTTGATAAATAAGTCAAAGACTCGTTAAGGTGTTATATACGGTTTAATTGTTAATTGTGAATTTCAAACTCGCTCTCTCTCTCTCTTCCTCTTTCTCTCTTTCTTTCTAACTTTTTTATACTTACCTATTTTAATTTATTTATTACTTTTTTATGCGACGTAACTGATGTGCGTTTTGCATGTTCTTAAATAGTTGGCGATTTGATATAATATTTAAATAAATAGGAGAAAAATTTTTATGCTTTTCAGCATTAGCAATAAGCACAAAAAAATATTTGTTTGTTGCATGTTTCGAAGTTATTAATTTAAATCACAAACAAACAAAAAAAAGAAATTAAAAAATAACTACTCATGAGGCTGAAATGGAAATAAGTATTATGAAATATTCGTAACAGTCTAAATGTTGCAAAGAATTTTTGTCCCCGAAGTACACACCAGGCTCTTACTTTTCATTTGTTGTTCATACTGAGTTTTTCTTTTTTTTTTTAATACTCCAATTAACTTTAATTGTTTTCAAATTTTGTTAATATACAAACATAAACTTTTTAAAGAAATTTTCAAGTTTTTCAAGAAAAAAAATAAATAAATAAAGTTTATATGTGTTGCATCAAAAATATTTTACTTTTTGAAACAGAAAACTTCACATGAAGAACAGAGGTGAACAAATTGAACAAATTTGTATTGTAACAAAAGCTTAATGATTAAATTCCTTATGAGGTTTATACAAATTGAAGCAGTAAACATTGAAGTTTGGAAACTCCATACGACATCGCAAAGTAAACAAAAATTACAAGAGAACTTTAGGGTTAACTTCTTTTCGTCCGAGAATAAATAGTAATATCGCCCAAGGCCAGTTTTTGCCCTCGCATAATTATTGCGAAGTAAACTACAGCAAAATGAGGACTGAAAAAAATTGCCGGTGCTTTTCAGTTTTTGACGATTTTTTTAGTATTGACGATTTTCTTATTTTTGGTGATTTTATCGTTTTGGCAATTTTTTCGGTTTTGAATTTTTTTTCCATACATATTTTTAGTTTTAGAGATTTTTAAGTTTTGGCCTTTTTTTGTTTTGGCGCTTTTTTCGGTTTTTAGCGTTTTTTTTAGGTTTTTGGCGAACTTAATACTTTTAATGAGTTTTTTGCATTTTGGCGATTTATTTTGCTCTTGTTAATATGCAAGCGTTTTTTTTAATTAAATTTTTTATTTTTAAGGATTTTTTTGTTTTGGCAATATTTTCGGTTTTTGATTTTTTTTTATAATACATAGTTTAAGTTTTAGCGATTTTTAAGTTTTAGCACTTTTTTCCGTTTTGGCGTTTTTTTCGGTTTTTGGCGTTTTTTAGTTTTTTGGCGAACTTAATACTGTTAATGAGTTTTTTGCATTTTGGCGATTTATTTAGTTAAATTTTTTTATTTTTGGCGATTTTTTCGTTTCGGCAAAATTTTTTGGTTTTTGATTTTTTTTTTTGCAATACATATTTTAAGTTTAAGCGATTTTTAAGTAATAGCGCTTTTTTTGGTTTAAGCTTCTTTTTTCGGTTTTTTGGCGATTTTATAACTTTTAATGATTTGTTTTGCATTTTGGCGATTTATTTTACTCTTGTTGATATTTTTCATTCAATCGTTTTTTTAATTCTGCACATGTACGAGTATGTAGGCCTTCTCATATTCATAAAGCTACTCATCAAACCGTATTCATGTCTCTATATGAATCTACCCATTTATGTATTTTCTTGCTGCCTTCTGGATTTCTTGTGCTTGTTATTGCTTTTGAAAGAAAACTTTAAACTCAATTTTAAAGAAGTTGTTTCTTACGAATTCCTTATGTATAGTTTCTTTTTCTTTTTTTATTTTTTTTTGTCATTTACCTTGCTGCAGCAATTGCTTCAACACAACAAACTTCACTTGTGCTTAACATTTCATCATGATAATCATCATCATCATTATCATCATCGTATTGTTCCTGATTCTTCTTTTACTTCGATGGTAAGTTTATTGAATTAAGTTGTTAAATTGTTTAGTTTTTGTATGGATAAGAAACGAAAAGAATGTTATATGTGTATCAGAGTCGACGTAGATAAACTTAAAGTTGCAAAAACTTTTTTTCTTGCTTACCTGGCCACTAATTTTTTTTCTTTCATTTTTCAACTTTTGTTGAAAAGTTCAACAGTCAGGAGTTTTTCTTTTCAACGCATACTTTTAATGCTACGAAAATGTATTTGTATATGAAAATATGTTTATTTGTTAAGTGATGTCCTGGTTTTTATGATTTTTATATTATAAGAACTGAAGAAGTAATAAAAGCATTTTATTTTATTTTTTTGTATGGAAAATATGCAACGACATTTTTGTAGTCGTTTTATATATGTACATTCATACAATATTATTATTATTTTTTTTATACAAATATATTGAAATGATTTGAATTCCTTATAATAAAATTTCAATAAGTATTTTAGGTGTATTAAAATGTTAAAAGAAAAAATATATAACTTGTTGAAGTTTATGTAAAAGAAAAAAGTTTGCTGGAGTTTTAAACAAATTTGAAGAAAAATACTTAAGAGGTTGGAGTATGTCTAGCAGAATACCTGATAAACTGAATATGTTGATATAAATTCGTATGAAAAAGAAAAAAATTTCAGTATAATTTCATAAAGACGAAAAAAGAACTTGAGAATTTTCAACAAGTTGAGAGGAAAAACTTTTGTTAGGAGTATGATGACAGAAAGTTCAAAGTATGTTTGTCACATTTCGAAAAAGCAACGAAACTTTATTCGGAAAAGAGACTGATGAAATCAAAAAGCTCTATATGTTTTGAAACATGTTTGTTCTTAGTAAGGACTCAGAGTATAACTTTTGCCAAACCAAGATGACCTCCTTAAAATATTTAACACGATTTGTGAATGCTTTTTTCCTACCACAAAAAATATTGGCCTATATTTTGCGTTTTCCCTTGTCTATTTGTCAATAAACCATTAAAAATTAACTGCATTTTTTTTCTGCATTTATTTATTTATTATGGTCCTGTTGTGCTTTTTTTTCAACGTTTAAACAATTTTTAAACTAATAATAATCGCATTAAATTAATTAAGTTATAAAACATTAAATTTAATGTGCATAAAACAATTAAGTGATTAAATTTTATTTTATAAATTTTTTTTTTTTTTTTGCCTTCCCTCAATTGTAAATAGTCTTTGTTGCTGGTGGTGTTGTTTGCATTTTATTTTTATTTAAAAGCTATTAATGTTTATTGTTTGGCTTGTTTTTTTCTCTCATATACCGTTTTGGCCAAATTACTGGGGAAAAAAAATTTAACTCATAAAAACTTTAGTTTAAACAAACAAAGAAATAAAAGAATTTTTAATTGTTTTATTATCAGCGCAGTGTGTTGCAAAGAAATAATAATAAAAGTTTTGTTGGCAGTTAATGATATTATGATGATGACAATAATTTTTAAGAAACATTTAATGTGTTCTTTTTTCTTGGTGTCAATTTTTTATAACGATTAATAAAATGGCAATGGTCATAAAGAAATAAATTGTTTTTCAGCTATTAGAAAATTTTTTTAGTCATCGTTAATGGTTTATTTATGCGCTTTGGTAGTAAATCTTTAAAATTATGAATAATATTAATCAGGAATAATTTTTAACTCGGACTTAAGTTCAGTAGTTTGAATTCTTAAAAAATAAAATATTTTTTATTAATTAATGTGAGAAAAAAAATTAAACTAGACTTGGGCAGGGATTGCTGTTGACACCAGCTGTTTAACAAAAGCATAAACAATCGATGGTGAACACTATGCCAACTTATTGCACCGACTAAATGGGGATTTGAAAAAAAGAGACAGCATTTGGCCAAGAAAAAATTTGTTTTCCACCAGGACAAGATCATCAATAACATAATAAACAAATACTATTTTAAGGACCTCGACAAATCTAAGTTATTGGGGGGCATAAAAAAATTTGGGAAGTGTTAGGCAAAACTCATAGATTTCAACGATTACTAGACTGAAAAATAAAATGATTTTTTTATTAAAAAAAAAATGTTTCCCCTAAGAGTCACGTATTTATTGACCGCCTTCGTACAAGCTTTCGGTTTAAAAGGAGGAGCGATTCTTACTAGAATCCCCCTAAAGTAGTTTTAGCTCAAAAGAAGGTTAACCTTGTAATATAAAAAATGTCTACAAGTTTTCTAAAGGAGACCGAGGTATATCCTCATAAGTCCACAAAAATAAAAACATCAATTGACAATATTAATTCAAGGCAAAATTGTGTAAGGGCAAAAATGTTCAAAGCTAATAACGCCAGTGCACCCATTATATACATACGTTACCAATATATCATAATTACTTCTTTCATAATTATATGCATGAATATTATTTCTATGAATATACTTACTGGCAGAATTACTTGCACAAAATTTAATGTTCGTAACAAATGAAAAATAAATGAAAGGTCAATGCATTCTTTTTGCTTTTAAAACTCATTAACACACTCTCAAATCCTATTTTCCAGTTCATAAGTTCTGCTTTTAGATTCCATTATGGCAATACCACCACATTTAGAGTCACTGGCAGGCAACGTTATCCTGCAGGGCATTTAAAATATTTCATGAATTACTTCTAAAAGCATTAACTACATTACGAATATATTTAAATGTATAATGACAACAAAATCTTTGCTTAATAAGAAAAACTTAATTATAAAATGCAAATTTTTGTGTACAAAACACACTTAAGCTAGTGACCTTTTTTTATCTATCTCTCTCTCTCTCTCACACACACACACATACATGGATATTTAACTGATGATTTTTTTCTTGCTTTCATCTAACTTTTACTTTTCTTTTACTGCTTTCGCTGCAGCTCCTTTCCGCCCAGAAATACATAAGTAACACTTGTAATTAGTTCCAGCCTTATAGATGGATTTCTTATTAAAATAACTAAAATAAAATGGACATTTGATTTCCATTTTTCATTTTATATTTTTCATACTATTTTCTAAAATATTCAGCAGTAACTTTTGCGCAAACATAACACCAACAAGAAGAGAGATTTAAGCCTGACATTTGAGTTTGGTTGTCAATGAAAGTGACTGTCACAATGGATACAATATAAAGTTCATTCCATTTCATCATATTTTTGTGTCTATAGTCTACAAGGACAACAAGTAATTGAAGATTTGTTCATATTATAAAGTGACTTCAAAAAGGGACTTCCGAAGGATGACAGTTTATAGCAAGCAACTTGTTGAAACTACATCTATCGAATTGGCTGCCATTTATTTAGTCAGTTTAATCAAATCACCAACAGCACCTGCAAATGACAATATTGTTTTATCACTACGAGTGCCCTGTTAGGCAACGTTTCGAGCGCTATGCCTATTTTACAGCCTCCATAATCATTCTACCGAGAGGACTATTTGAAACGTATTGGACAAATTTGAGTCGACTGGTTCAGTAAAAAATCAGCCAACAGCGGCTCATCCACAAAACGCAAAAATTTCTTAAAACATCAGCACTTATTGTGAAGATATGCCAGAGAATCCGAGGCAGAGTACAAATTGCCGTCGTGCACCAGAACGAAATTCAACTGACTCCGGAGGTGAAGGTGAAAAAACATAGATAACGATGTGTAGTCACTGAAGCGGCCCTGAAGCAGTTGGAAACTGATAAAAATTTGCCTTGATAAATCATTTTCAGCTGTGAGACCCATCTATGGAAGAATATATAAATTTTACATTCTTTCATTGTAGTTTATTTTTTATGTAGCAAATTAAAAGACCAACGCACGACCTAAGGAGTGCCTAGAGGAACAGGCCAGGCCACCTTACACACAAAAAAATATGCCTGCAATCAATAACTTTAATTGAAAATAAAACCCAAAAGCAATTAAAAATGTATTTAAGTCAATTAAACTTTTGTTTAAAAATTTAATTGATTACAAAGTTTCATTGATTCAATACATTTTTAATTGATTTTTGGTTATATTTTCAATTAAAGTTGCTGATGGCAGGAATATTTTTTTTTTGTAGTCGTCAGCCATTATGTTGATTGTTGTTGCCAGAGGATACTACGTGGAGGCCACCACTATTTTAGTGGCGGTGTTATCACGAGTGATAATAAGGTAAGAGGGATAATGAACGACTTTACCAAGTTAAAGCAAACGTTACGTAGATGTGCAATAATCACCCCTAATCCTCATGTGTTAAATGTTACTAAAACACATGAGATCCAAAAGCGTTCAATGAAGCCTGAAAAAGTTGATTGCCGTACTATGATTGTGGTTTTGTAATTCTCAAAAGCAAATCACAATGAACTTAACTGGGTCTGCGAATGAGTTGTGTTGCAACATGACAAGGTTAGAAAATTATCATTAAGCATTGGGATTTTGTAAACATTTTGAATTGTAGTTGACGACTTGCTTAAGCAACAATAAAATGCATCTAGACGTGCTAGACCAGAAACAAATTTTTTTTAATTCTTATGTATTTTGACACGCGTTAAATAGAAACAGGAAATTATAATAATTGAAATTTTAATTAAAATATAAATTTTACGAACCTAACCACTTACAAAAACAAATCTTGAAGAATTCTGAAAATTTCACGCAAAAAATATATGTTGTTGAATTTAAAATATTAAAATACATTTAAAAAACAACTAAAAGAATTTCAATTGATTATAAAAGCCTCTAAAGTCTTGTGTTATAAATTTTCTTTTTTTTATTTATATTTTAATTTGAAGATTTGCCATTAGACCTATTACTTTCATTCATTTTTGCCATGTTAAGTTTGTAATAATAAATTTAAAATCCTTTTGCGTAATATAAAAACAAATTTGCCCTAAACCAATTATACTTAATTCGTTTTTTCAATCCCCTATTTAAGCATGTATGAATATTTTTTTCAAACCTTAATATTTATTCCAAACGAATTCTATCAATATATTCTTAACTGGTTTGCTGTTGTTGCTCTTAAAACTCTCACGTTCCGGGCCGAAGCAAAAAAAAGGGCATTCTCACATGCACTAAAAGTGAGTGTTATAGCGTCTTGACTTAACACCAATTTGTTGCTTGCATTGTAATCCGTTTAATCAAACACTAGTCTCGTTTGATTATTCCTACAGCGCCAACAACAAACATTCTTTCTTTGTATAGATATTTTTTTCTTTCTACTCTAACTCGTACGCTATCTCGCTCTTGCATTCTTTGTTTCTTATGCTATTTCATAACTTAACCCTTTTTAAAGGAGCTGGTTATTTATATCACACCATTGTAAATCAAATATTGAAATCCGGGCTACTACAAAAATTTCGTAGAGAAAATGTAATCATGGTATGCTGGTCAGGTTTTATAGACGGACATGTTTCTTCACAACAGAGGTAACTAATAGTCAAAAACAAGGAAGAAAATGAGAAACCACATAAAAATTAAAATAAAAAATATTTGCTTTAAGAAATCTATAAATGCACAAAAGACGGCCTGAAAGGTTAGAAGCAATTGGGTTGGCCTTTTTTCTAAACAAAAAAAAAGAAGCAAATTATATTACGTTTGTCAGTGTTTAAGTACGATTGATTGTAAACACTCGTACATTCACATATACTACATGTATTTCAGATAACACGGAAACCTTTTGAAAAGTCGAACAAATAAAGCAAACATAATCGTACATAAAAAATAAACTACATAGAAATGTATTATTGAATTTTTATTACTCTCATTTTAAATTGTTTGCTTTTATAGCCTGAGAAAAATAAATTAAGAAACAAAAAATTTAAAGTATAATATATCTTGGGGCAGAAAATATGCAGAATTCAATTTATTTTAAGTTAAACAGAAGACTAATAGATTTAACCAAAACCTTATAATAAATTGAATAGGCTCCCTTATTGAATATTATTAACAACATATATTTTATATGCGGTTCTCAAGGTGTATTTGCCTTTTTGTGATATTATCTATCTGTGTGGTCCTTCGAACCACATTTCCGCCAAGCCTAATATATAATATATCTGCATGACATCTTTCACACTCATAATAATGCTGTAGTGTGTGCGATTCTCTATAAATTCTGAATGTGTATTCCTTATTTTATGATATGATCTAGATGTGTGGTCCTTCGAACCACATGGCCGCTAAGCCCAACGTATAATACCTCTCCTTGGCATCTTTCATACTTCACAATGCTGCAACTACTATTACAAATATCTTTCTTTAAATGCATGTTTCTACTTTGATTACCCCAAGTTAAAAAATTCTAGCACAGTGAAACCTGAAATAAAATATGTATCATCAAACAAACAATTTGAATCTCGATAGCTATAAAAAAAACGGAAACACGATGCAATGTGATACCCACACATAAGAAAACTTTATAAAATACTTTCAGCCTTAAATTTAAAATACCTCAATATTTTTCTATTTGTTTATGATAATGAAATTATTATCGTATAAATATTCAAGTTTATTTACTTTGAAATTCTATTTGTAGTTTATTTAGGCTATTTTATTTTTGCAGCTATTGACATTTGAGGTATTATGAACACGATTGTAAAAGTATAAAATATGATGTTTGCATATTTTTGCACAAACAAGCACATGGTGTGCTATTTGTCCATACGTACACATGTTGGCAATATTTTTAATGGGAATTGGTTAAACAAATCAATTGACTATTGTGCTGTATGTGGATGTGCATACAGTTGTGGGTAAAAATATGCCCCGAGAGATTAGGAGTATGTGTCTGAAAGCACTTTTGCTAAATGTTGGTGCATAAGGAGTTATTCATTAAGCGCTTCCTGTGCTTACATTTAAATAACACAAAGAGTGTATGAGATGTAAACGGAATTTTTAGGTGAATATAATATTGTGCAAATATTTTCCAAGCCTTCGCTGAGTGGCGAGCATACGAAATTTTCCAGGTTTGTGGCGTTTAAATCAGGTCGAATTTGACCGATGGTGTAGGTTATGTTGGTCTTGACAGCCGCTTGTGCTTTGTGGCTTGTGCTTTATTCGCATAGACATGCATATAAAGTATTCCCTTAAGAAAATGTTTCACAGGGTCAAATCGCACGATCTCTGTCGCCAGTTCACATAACAAATCGCTCATACAGAATCTCAAATGTGTCATGACCTTTGTTGAATGAACTGTATAGCACGTTGAAATCACATGTCGTTGGTGACCATATCATCCAATTCTAACCAAACGAAGTTGGTAATCAACAATCTACAGCACTCGCTAATGGCGTTTATAGCCTGGCCAACGTTGGTCTGAAAGAAACATGGTTACATAGGAATCATATTTAAAACTTCTTATGGTTTTAAATCGTAGAAGCAGTTAGCACGCTGACTATAAAACCCAACACCACGCATTTTTCTGATGTGCGTTAGTGCCCCTTGTATAAGTTGTTGTAGGAATGTTCAAGTGATGAAGGCATAGACACTGGTCACTGAACTACACCGGCTTCAGTGCATACTAAACCCAATGTAACATCAGAGCGTCCTCCTTCGTCGGTTTTGTGTAGCAAAATCAACGCCGAAATACAATAACTAAAAAAATGGCTACTTAGCACAGCATCGAAAATTTAATGCATTCATTGACACCAGAGGCGCTGCAACAATGCATTCTTAAAAAAAACATTAAAAAAAGTAGAGCTGTATAAGAATGAAGCTTTCCTCTATCTCTTCCTCCACCACCTGCCTTACTATCCCTTTCCTAAAGAAAGTAACACCTAGTATAATAGTAAGCATTCATTGCATGAGTGCTACTTCTCTAAAAAAAAAATAAACAAAAAATATGGACTGATGGCGCCAGCTAACTTAAAATTCACATCAAGCACTTGTATCTTATGTGGATTGGACAATATTGCTTGCTTATGTACCCATTCACCCAGGAATGGGTTTCATCATTGAAGACGATTTTTCTATGAAAATTTGGGTCAGTTTCCAACTGCTTAAGAGCTCACTCAGCGAACACACATGATGCTCTATGGTCATTTTGTACGTATGCAGACACAAGTCACAACGCAAAATTTAGCCAGGTTGTGAACTGAGAAACGCAGAGTTTTTGTTCTGTGCCTCAGATTCTCCTGCACAGTCTCACGGATAGGGATGATGTTCTCTGAAGATGTTGAAATACTCTGTTGTTGTATTGCTTCCAAAACGGGAAGAATGTTGCCCGAACAGAACCATCATCATTATAAAAAAATTTCATTATATGCTTATATTGCTGAAAGCTATATCACTTCTTGTTTAAATGGCACAATAGACTGAATATGAATAAATGAATTAAGTCAAACGGGAAACACAGGACACACGACCAAAGTAGATCTATTATATCCTTTGCCAGGTGCTAAAGCACCTCATCTATACCTGCTCTCCTGATGAATCTCAGGAAACAACCTGAATAACTGACACCCAATTCGATAGATGAAGCTTAGTTAGGATGTACTTCTGGTTCTACCTGGCTACTCTTATACAGTCTTTTGCTGAATAACATCTCCCCGGGAGTTTATTCCCTATTAGGTGTTCTCCCATTTTAAAAAGTCATTTTCAACCTCTAAATTAAAATAAAACAGCTGGAAACAAAACAGCTGAGTTCGAAAACTCGAAGTTCTCCTAAAATTTTAATTTTTAGCTCAATCTGTTTGGGATAGTTGAGTTTTACTTTTAGAAAAAAATTAATGCCGTGGCAGTTATTTCACGGGGAATATTTAGAATTGATCTGTTTTTTTTATGACCGCCTATACTCGCCCAATGTTAACATCAGAATTATAACGAAATGAGTATCTAGCTTGCAACGCCACCTAGTTTTAATTTCGTCCTGCTTTTTTTTCCTCTTGCAAATCTAAAAAGTTGCATTATTTTTCTCTTAAGATCATGTTAAGTTCTGAAGCCACTTTAGTGCATACATTAAACGAATTTAACTGAAAATTTAAGAAAATAATAAGGATTATTCAATTGCGTACGTGGGAAATAATTTGGATGGCACCACATGTTGTATTCAAATGGCCTGAGGATATCAGTAAAAGCCTGAAAACTTTAGCCATATATAAAATACTTTAAAAACATTGTCAATGAGAAGCCTGAAAAGTTATTATTGATTAATATAATGAAGACATAGTTTACTTAATTATTTAACTATAATTTTGTATATATGTACATACATATTTGTACATATTTAATAAAAGGGGAGTTGAAGTAAGTACAACATTAATGAAGGACATACTCAAGGGTCATACACATCCTTGCGTGATGTTGCATTTTCTGCTCACAACTGTGTGTTGAGTCTTGGCTAAGTGTGTATATTTATACCATATTCCCAGGTATGGTTGTATGTGTATCTGTATGTTTATGTGCGCGTGTGTGCCTGTATACTTGTAAACGTGTACAGGTTGTTTTCTTTATTTGCATTATTGGTAAAGTGTTTGAATTGTTGTGGTTTTGTTTACTAGCAATGTAGGCAAATAACAATTAAAAAAGAAAACAAAACAAAAACCAAAACAATCTGAACTTATTATAAATAAACACGAGTAAATATGGATCTGGCAGTGTGTTGATTTAACAAGTAGCAGCAGTATTGTTGGAAGCTTTTGCAAACAATAATAGTTAGTTATTGATATTGATGAAAACAAAAACGCTTGAATGTTTACTAAGAATTTTCACACACACACACAAAAAATAGATGAAACAAATCAAGTCTATTATGACTTGAATCTTACAAACCAGATTGTCAATATGTATAGTGACAATTGCTGGTGAAAATTTTAAGGGCAACTTGTAGTTAAATTATTTTAAAATTTAATGAATATTAGATAATACATTTTTTTAATTATTAATTTAGGCTGAAGGAATCAATTGTAAATGTGATGATTTTTCAATTAACAAATCAATCAAATATAAAATAAAATAGACAATAACTAAGAAACACAACAGCAGCATGCTTTGGATGTTGGCATTTCTCAATCATCAGCATTCATTTACGTGATTTTACGCGTGTAGTGCAACATTCAGTCAATAGAAAAAGAATTCGAGACTTGTGTTTACCCCAATTCAAAGGATTTCTATAACAAAGCTTAGATTAACCATTAGTAATTATTTCCTGTTAATGTTTATTAATTATTGATCAAGTAAATTGCAACACAGTGCTCGGGTATTGCAATAACAACAACAAAAAGTGTAAGATTAAGTAAAAAGTTTCATTCTAATATCGCATAGATAAAACACTTACATATCGTCGGCTGAGAGTGTAAAGCTGCTAAATCCACTTTTTATAGCATATGACATTTTAATTCAATTCGAAAGAGAAAGATACGCCTCATCGAGTTGCTTAAATATTTATTTTAATTTGAAGCTCTATATGTCGAAGAAACTTAATTAATTTCTTAAGGTTTGTATAGAAATCGTTCACACTATTTTGTCTCTCCTGTAAAATTTGCTGGAAGTGATTTAGCAGGTTTACACTCTAAGCCGACGATATGTATATCTAAAGTGCTTTTGTTCAGACATTTAATTACAATCAAATACAGAAATTATTTGAATATCTTTATTTCGAAAGTATTTTTTTATATCAGGCTGAGGTATCTGAATGTTTTTTTTTCAATTTACTGTTATCGATAACATAATATTAAATTAAGTATTTGCTGCGTAATTTTTTTAAAATTATTTTTTAATCGAAAAAAAACTTTGGTTTTCAAATACAGAACCGTTTTAATATATTTCATATAAATATTTTAGCTTAAGTACAAAAAACCCCAAGCACACGTTTTCAACAATTTCAGTTTGTATGTTTTTTTTTTTTTTTTTTTTTGAATTAAAATGTTAATGTATTTTAGCTGCGGGTGTTTCTGCTTGATATTAATAAAATACAAAAAAAAAACTTTTAAAAGAAAAAAAAATAATTCGAAAGACAAGAAATTGCACTTCTTGTTTCATGATTGTCATGCATTATAGAGTAAACACTCTTGCACATGCATGCATGACCTCATCATACATTAAAACACAAAAACTTATACAACTAACATGATGAAACAAACAAGAAAGCACACAACACACATTATTTGCTAAGAACATTTTAGCAGTTTTTCAAAGTACAAAAAATAAATTAAACAAAATAAGTGTAAGCATATGAGAACGAGTGCGATAAAATTATCTCAAAAACAAAAATACATTATACATATTCCTGTAAATCTTGCTGCTCACTTTTGCTCACACTTACTTACACACACACACACATATGTAAGCGGCAAATTTTTAAGTTTAAGTGTATTTGCCAGTAACTTAAAGTGAAATGGCCATAAGGAAATTGTAAATTTCCTTCAAACTAAAACGAACAGCAAACAACTAAAATGTTGCATGTCCTTTAAAATAAAAATAACAAGCAAAGTAGCAACTAGCATACAAATAAGTTTCTTTAATACTTAATTTTTAGTTTACAGTGAGAGCACGGAATAGTATTAAGGGCGTATTAAGCACTGAAGGTATGAATGTGATTTTTACTTGGCTTTTCGGCGAGATATTATGACTTAGGACCAGCAATTCTCGGGGGCAATACACCATCAGTCGATGTCGTGGCTTATTTTTCCTTTGATGTAGCAAAAAAATGTTTTCATTGACATACAAAAGAAATCGTAAAAAAAACGTGACCACAAAACCTGGTTTGATAAATTTTCGTGTCAGCGGTTGCACTTTAAATTACACAAGTTTTAAAAATTAATTACACAAGTTTTAAAAATTTGCTATTCAGGTCAGCCAGAGATGAGCACAACTAAAAAAAGAAATACGAAATTGGGCGTAAAATATAGAAAATAAATACTAAATTGGCAATACAGTTAAACAAATAAATACAAAATTGGTGGTAAGGCTAATGACAATTTTCCTCCAGCAAAGTATATCTCCCTTAACTTACACTAAGAATAACACAAAGGGACCTAATTGAATGGACCCAACTGAGCCGAAAGCTTTCTGCTTTCTCGGCAACCTCTTAACTTACACCAAAAAACGTGTCATAAAGAAACCCGACACAATTGGCGGTAAGTTATTTCTTATATACACATCAGCTTTCTATTTATATGAATCAGAGAAGGGCACTATTAAAGCCTCTGTGGCTGAGCGGTAGCGTTGCTATCCTCTCAGTCCAGAAGTCGTGGGTTCAATTCCCGCCACATAACCTGGCTGTTTTCTGCAGACAAGCTAAAAAAAAGGTAATAGTTGTGACTGTTTATGATTTAGTGTGCGATATGTATGTATATATAAAAAAAATTAATACAAAATTAGCGGTACAGTCAAATAAATAAATACAAAATTGGCGGTTATGCTGTTGGTAATTTTACTAGAGTAAAACATTTCTTCGTTAAGGTACGCCAAAAAAAATCATATGGAACAAATTTTTTAAGAAATTTTAAAATATTTTAACTTAGATTGACAGATTTACACGCTAGTTCAAAATGTCTGAAAGGGCAAAAGCGCTAATTATCACTATATAGCAACACTACTATTTTTTCAAATAGCAGAGGATACCAAATAATAAATAAAAATGTGTTCAGCTTTTATGATAAATCTCTCCCTGAAATTTTTGTGTTGGATATTTAACCCTCCAGTTCTTTTCCGTGTGGCTTTTTTATGTACCTTTCAAAACAGCTGACCAAAAACTACCCTTAAACAGGAATGTAATGGTTAAAATATTATATAGAAATGTTTTAAATAAAATATTTTACCAGCCTTTCAATACAGCAAAGTTCAGAATTTAAATTGAATACCAGAAATCAGTCAAATCTTGAAGTGTGTATAATGGGAAATTGCTTAATTTAGGCTAGGATTCACTTAACTACCAAATTATGCGACTTTAGAGAAAATACGACTCTGGTATGATGGAATTTAAAAAGATTTTTAAAAGACAACAATAATTCATTAGATTAAGGTTGTATTATTTCAAAAGTCGTGTAGCATAGTGAATTAGTGAATCCTAGCCTTAAGTTACACTTGCGTTTAAGGTGAATGATGTTTTTAACACTTTTCCGAATGCATTTTCATGGTCCTTCATTTCAGAAAGATTCTAAAAATATGCTTGCCATAAAATTGTATTACTTGCCTAAATGTTGCTTTCTACTATTTTTAAAGTTGCCCGCTCATACATGATTATTTTCTAGTGCAACTGAAACAATAAACAGCACAAGTTGTGTACCTCATTTCATTTATCAACTAGTTTAAGTTTGAAGCTGTAATATACTCTTAGTCTTATATTGCAGTCGAGTCCATTGTTCTTTTGTCACAATGTCTCATGTTTGTTTGATTTTGATTTATTTGCCATTGTTGACAGATGGCATTTCTAAATGGCCTTTATTTGTGTTTGAATAACAACGTTGAGTAGAGTGAGAATTTTTTAAAAAGAGAAAAACGAAAACAAAAACTGTGAGTAGGAAAGATAATGGAAAAAGAAGACCGACCCAAAGTTGAAATGTTTCTAAAGAATTTAGAAGGAAGTCTAAGTTAACGTCAATACCGATTGTTTTAATGCTAAATTTCCACTTTCTTTTTATAAGATTTTCATTATAATCAACCTTCAGGATTAGTATCTAAAGAGACAGCAAACCCTTAAAAAATACACTTAACAGCTTTCAAAACGTACAAATATTATTGAAACCCAAAAGAAAAATTGTTCTGTCGTAAAAAAATTATATTGAAAAGCATATTTTAGACATAAAATTATCCCAATTTTTTTTTAATTTCTTATCATATAATGTACAAATTATACTTATCTCAAACTTACATTAACTTCTAAACGAGCAGCTAAATTCCCTATAGGGCATAGTAAATAATCTACTCTGATACCTTGCAACAGCAATTTAAACCAACATTATACAATCGTCTATGACTTGGTCTTTTTCACAATTTTATTTTATTTTTTTTTTGTTTGCTCTTTCTCCATATCACCCCATATGTTGACAGTTGGTACAAGAACACATTTTTCTCTTCATGAAGAATAGTTGACAGTTTTAAAAATAGTCAACGATTTATGACCTCAAAAAGGTGACCATTAAGAATTTCTCAGAATTCTTAGCAAAAAAAAAAAACATACAAAACATATTTGTATAATAAACAATATTAAACTTTTGGGAAAAAAACATATAAAAGTTTTTACCTAAACGGTCAGCTAAGCAAGTTAAATAGCAAAAACGATTCATGATAAAACTTAAGTCTATAATAATCAATAATAAAGTAAGTGTAAAGAAAAGGAAAATCTACAACCTGAAACTAAAATTCAACAGTTTTATGTGGCTAGAAGAAAAATTTAAATTAATTTTCTTCTATAGCACACCATGCTGGCTGGCCTCGGCCACAAAAACTTCTAATATCGTCATATATTCCTATTTAGAAAAAGAAACAAAAATACTTGTGGAAAAAAAGTTTTCCTGTTTTTGCTCTTGTTCAAAATCCTTTGGAAACAATGCAGGAAGACATAGAGGGAACAGAACAGCCAACTAACTACAATAGTAGAAGTGTAGAAATTGAAATGTCAAAAAGGCCAAAAGATTTATTACTTGACAGGCTAGCAAACTGTTAACAAACCAACTAAGGTAGTTGAAAATTCTAAGGTTGAAGGAAGCAAGAGTACGAGTAAGATGTTTATTGTAAGTAAATACAAGTATAGAAGTTGTACATTGAATAACACAACACCTAATGCATCACGTGTTTTGGGAATTTAAGGCAAAAGTTAAAAATTTAAAAATTTAAAAGTTTATTTTCAGGAATATTGTCGGCATTTCAAGCACTGAAAATATTAAGAGAAGTCGTGTTTTCTTATGACAAGTATAAACAGTTTTAAAGTGTAAACTAGCCAGTTAATGGACTTTTTTATACCCGAATTGTTAGAAGCTTTTGGCACATGAAAATCTATCATTACCAAACAAAACTTGTGAAATCAGAATCTAATTCAAAAATACTGATTTCTAGTGATGACGAATTCTTTAGAGCACTACTCGTTCTCGCACAGGAATTTTTTTTATATAAAATTTTTTTAAATTTTCAAAAATCTAAAAAAAAGTTATGAAATAATTTAGAAAAGTAATTTTTTTTTTTAAATTTTCAAAAATCGAACAAATTTTAAAATCTTTAGAGCACTACTCGTTCTAAAAACTCGGCACTGGAAATTTTTTTTATATATGAAAATTTTTTCAAATTTCAAAAATATAAAAAATAGTCATGAAATAATTTAGAAAAATAATTTTTTTTTCAAATTTTCAAAAATCGAAAAAAAAAAGTTGCCCACTACCGCACCGGGCTTCCAAGTTGTAGGGCTGATAGAAGTTTAAAATTAAAAATTTTCAAAAAAAATCTTAGTGTACACTAATTTGTTAGGGTTCCGTACATCAAAGATGATGATGGAACCATATTATTTTCGCTACGATGACCGTACGTCCGTCCGTCCGTCTGTATTGTCACAGGTTGTTTTCTTGAGAACTGTTAGAGCTACGGACCCGAAATTTTCATCAAATTTGTATATTCGCCTAAAACCGAAAAAAACCACTAAAAAAACCTAAAATTAAATATACCTATTGTAGAAAAACAAAAAAAAAATCGCCAAAACTAAAGGCGCAAAAGCAAAAACTCTAAAAATCACCAAAAAGAAAGAACTATTACAAGAAAATAAATATATCTCTTAACTGTAAATACATCATAAACTCTAAAAAGGAAACCAATACATACTTAAAAAAAATCGTCAAAAACCGAAAAAATCGCCAAAGCGAAAAGAAGTACCAAAACTAAAAAATACGCTAAAACTAACAACATGTGTTGCGAAAAAGAAAATAAAATCGACAAAAACCGAAAAAAATCGCCAAGACGAAAAAATCGCCTAAACAATAAATCGCTTAAACTACTAATATAGACTATAAAAAAACAGAACAAATCGCTAAAGACCGAAAGAAAGCGCTAAAATTAAAAAAATCCCAAATCTAAAAAATCGCTAATTTAAAAAAATCGTTCATACTAAAAATCACCAAAAACCGAAAAAACCCCAAAAATCGCAAAAATCGCCAACAAGAAACAAACCTCGTTCGGAACCCTTCATGTGATATTTAGAGTCGCACTTTCTTGAATTCATTAAAACTCTTTTCTGCTTTCAATTTGAATTCAAAGTTCTATTCCTCTAATTTTATTAATTAAAATAAAATAACAATACTTCAGTTGCAAATTAATGGCTCAAATATATAAAATTTTTAATCTCAACATATTTAATTTTTTATTTTTTGTAATATTAAAATTTGGAAGCAATGTATCTTCTAAAAATTTCAAGCCCTGCCAATTTCTAGTACTACTTTTCTCAATTGCACCTCACATGTGTGAATTAGCAGCAATAAGACGGTCATAAACCACAAAAGACAGAACCAAGCAAAAATACAACAAAATTCCAATTTACACAAACAATAACGAAAATGTGTGCTTTTGAATTTCGTGTGTGTGATTTTTTTAGTGGCTGAATGTGAGAGTGTGTGTTCTCAAGGAAACAAAAGTAAAGTCATCTACGGATGCCGCGTGGGGTCATACAATATAAACTGATGAACTTTAAACCAAACCAATGCGGAGTTTCTTTTGCAACGACTTTAATCAAAATGACTTCGTTGGCTGACAAACTGTTATCAAGAAAAATTGGTTGCAAACACATAACAAGCTCTAAACCATATTTCTTTTTTACACATCCACGCACATACACATACAGATACACATTAGTTCTCGTATTTATAGCAGCTATTAGGTAGGGGAAAAAGTATTTTGAAGAAAATAATATTTTTATTGTATATCTATAATAACTATTTTATTGAAACTTGTCTCTTGATACTTGTATTTCTTTTATATTCTCAAATATCTTCCAAATTAATACATTCAATTATTTTACTCCTTAGTGATATTTTTGAAAGCTATTCTCTTACCCAATAGCTAGAGCAAGTAACACTTGCATGTTTGGCTACACCGTTTTACTACCCCACGCCATGACAGGCAGTTTTTGCTGCCTTAGCAGCACTTACTGACAACTCAATTTTTAGCCAACACTGACTGCAGCAAATCCTGCAACAAAATGTGCACCAAACAAACATAAAAAAGCTAGAAAACTAGAAGAAGCAATACATGTACGTTTATTGGAAAATTCTTGTTTTCTACTTCAGACTCGTTTTGGCCGGATATGAAGTTTGATTTGGCGTAAATCCCTTTGCAAGTGAAAAGAAGATGCATTGTGGGGACTACTGCTTTGTGTTTATGTGTGTGTTTGTGTATGTGTGCATTTGCGTGTGTGAGAGTGCGTTAAAGTTGCCTGAAATGAGCAAAACGAAATTCTGAAAATATAAATAAAAGTCTTTGTATTCAAGTTGTACTAGAGAAGGAAAAAAAAGCAAAACTTAAATAAAAATCTTTATCATTGCAAATTGAAGGGCTTTGAGCTAAACCTCTCCACACCCCCCCCCCCCTCACATTTCTGGAAATAAGGTTTGTATTCCATTACTTGCGAATATTTGTTAGAGGTTTTATATTTTAAGGTCTTTTTGCGGTTTATGGCAAAAGAAAATTGAAAATATATTTTATTGTAAGTATATTGTTAAGAAAACGTCAAAACTTGTAAATAGTTTTTTAACGCTTTTCCAAATACCATAAGGAATTGAAAAAATTTATTACTAAACGAAATTTGTATACAAAAAAATTCTATTAATATTTCATAGAAATGAGAAGGGACTTATTGAAGTAAATATTAAAAGTTATATGGTCAATGTATTGACAGTTGAAGTTTTATTTGCCAAAGTAAATTGGAAAAGGCACCACTTTATTAGGGAATACAATACAAAACCTACAATCAAATGTATTGCTGTAAGAGTATAAAAATACATGCATTCGAACTAACAAATAGAATGAAGAAGTTGGTATAAATTCATCAGTGTTGCCAAATAAGACTATTTATGCCTTTCAGCCTCGAAATTTGTGTACCGGTTTTTCAGCCGTTTATGGCTTGAAAACTTGGCTTTGAAACTTTTGTTTTCAATTTTAATAGTAATAATAATTTAAGTATTGAACTTATATCCAATTAGCAATACTATCATTTGAAATTCTTTGTTTTCTTTATGGAATAAAATGTGTTCACACTTCATTAATAATAAATAATTAAATATAATTCCTTTGCTCTAAATGTAAAGAATTTTTAAATATTTTATTACACTGAGGCCATTAAAATATATACCGCTGGTATTTTAAAGGTATCACTAGAGGTTGTCTGCAAAGAATTTTGGTTGTTGTTGAGCTTAATGCAAGAGCAACGAATCTGAAGCGCTTGCAGGACTGGCTGGCTCTTGAAAATGTAGCCGATTTGGACTGTTTCTCTACGGCCGTACCAGACATTCTGCATGCGAAAGTTTACAAAAAGTTAAGAAGTTTGCCAAAAGTGTGCTCTGTGTAACACAGTCAAAAGTAAGATGTGTATAGCACAGCCTACTTTCCTATAAGAAAAGCGCGCTGTGTACATCAAGCAAGTTTTCTACAAGAAAAGTGTATAATATAGTCAGCTGTTTCATAAGAAAAGTCAACTTTTCCATAAGAAAATTCAACTTTTCCATAAGAAAAGTCAACTATACCATAGGAAAAGTCAACTGATCTACTAGAAAATCATGCAATATATAACACATTCACTTTCTTAAAATAAAAGTGTGCTGTGTACGCCATACTCAACTTTTATATGGGAAAAGTATGGCATGGTAAGCTTTTCAATTGCAAAAGTGTGTTGTGTATGATATAGTTAACTTTTCCACAAAAAAAATTATCTGTACCTAGAACAGTCAACTTTTCTATAGGTGAAGTGCGCTGTGTAGTCAAATTATTTTGAGTGTGACTAAAGAAATTTCTATACAGAAAGTGCGCTGAGTGTTACACATTCAACTCTCTATAAAAAAAAGAATATCCTTCAGCAACCTTTCCGAGCTATCGGAGGTGAAGCTGAAGAGTTTTACTGCTGTATTCTAAAATACACTTTTGGATTCGAAGTCCATTAGAGTCTTATTTTCTAGGAAAAACTTTTACATTTTAGCTTATTTCGTGAATGGTAACACTTAGCTCATGTCTGATTTGACAGATAATTAGTTTTATCCTTCCGCTGAACGTATATGGTTGTGTATACGCTTGAACAACGCTGGGAAAGTGGGCCTGCGATCGACTTACAGAGGATGCCGATTTTGCCAAAAAAATCATTTTTTCAGATGAAGCTCATTTTGATCTTGGCGGGTATGTAAACAAGCAAAATTGTCGCATTTGGGGCACAGAAAATCCGTACGCATACATTGAAAAGCCGACACACCCAAAACGAGTCACTGTTTGGTGCGGATTTTGGTCCAGAGGCATAATTTAGCCAATGAGCAAGGAGTGGCCGTTACAGTCATTGGCGAACGTTATCGGGCCATGTTGAACGAATTTTTGTTCACAAAAATTGAAGAGAAGGATATTGGCAACATTTGGTTTCAACAGGACGGCGCTACGTGCCACACAGCCGAAGCTACACTCGATGTTTTGCGCCCTGTTTTCAAAAAAAAAAAGTTATCTGGCGGACCCTTTATCACCCCCTACAAGCGTATGTTTTTATTTTCAACGAACGTTAACTTTTTTTTTTCTTAATGAAAACTTAAAATAAAAAATAAAATAAAATATTTTGCACTTTTTTTAAAAACAAATTTTTCGTTTTAGTTTTGAGTAAAGCACACTGAAATAAAAATTATTTTTTGATAATATGGCTGTGAGTCTTTTTATTAGGAGCAGCGGTTGGTTTGACTGCTAACTGCCGTGAGGAGTGTATACGTACATACATGACCCTTCTTCTCCTCGAACACTCTCAAACTTTCGCTACTCTACTTTCAGTCTAGCTCTTTATTTTGCTTCCTGACGATTTCAATCCTTTTTTTTTTCTTCCACTTTACAGGTGGCACAAAAAGAAGAAATTTTTCTTGCACACACGTGAGTCGCACTCTTTTCTTCCGCTTGTTATGAGCAACCCGCTGGACTAGTTCGTGCAAGAATTAGAAATCCAGAATGTCAGTCAGAAGATTTTCTTCCTAAATTGGCCTCCATAAAGTTCTGATTTAATCTTAATGGATTTTCTGCTGTGCCCAAGACTTTTAAAATAAAACACTGATCACAAAATGCCAGCCAGCTTGACATTTGGACAATATTAATTTTAAAACATAAATAGCCACATTGTGTACTTAAAAAATTTATAGCCATTAAAGGGCTGACTTGCTTTTTAATTGATTCACTTAAGGAAACTCTTTTTTAGGCATCATATATATTACTTTTGTTAAATTTTATCATAACAAAGTTTTCATTAGAACATTAAGGTTATTTAAATGTTGAAAACCAAATTTATTTACGAACATATACTTTATTTTTACTATGAATATGTACCAATAAAACTAAAATTTAAATTTAGTTTCTTTAATACATTCAGTTTTTTAGCTGTGTTTTTTCTCAACTCTTGGCAACACTGAAATTTAGATACTCCTGTTGGAATCCCTACTTCCCTCCTTAAAAGCTTCCTACTTTCATATATGGAAATTAATTTAAATTTCTATTTTGTTCAATATCGAAATAATAAAAAATCAATTTGTAACATTACAATCAACAACTAACTGAGCAGCAGCGAATCCCAGCAACTCCAAATAGAATATTACAATATTCCCTCCTTTTCCTCTAATGGTCAGTGCACATTCCTTTGTTTTTGTTAGTTCTCCTTCTTCGAATTGCTTTTTTTTTGTTATCAAATATTTTTTTAACTATTACTATCTTTCAGTTTAAATAAAGAGGGGGAAAAAAACTCAAACAAAGAATTTTTTAATAAAAGTAAGTAAAATTCGTAGATAAAAACACACACGTTTGATGTTCAAAGTATGTCGGGAACGAAATTAATGTGTAGACGTTGTTATTAAATGTTCAAATTCTTTCAACTTATTGCATGAGTGTTAAAGTTTTTTAGTTTTTTATTGGTAAATAGTTTATTTTCTTGTTAAGTTAATATCTCTTCTGCTTAAGTTTAAAGTGGATCGACTAATTTCATAATACATACTTAGAGATGGCCGGCAAATGTTAAAATACTGTACAGGAGTAGCCGCTGCAAAAATACATAAACATTTTTACTATTTAAGTGTAATGAAATTCTAACAATATATTCCCTGTAATTATAATTAAGTGCTTTATATATAGAGAATACACTGTAAGACAAACACTACTTAGACAAATAAAAGGACAGACTGACATTTTTAGTGTTCATATGAGAAACTTAATATAATTTGAAGACAAAGAAAGGTAAGTAATGAAAATTGTTTTGGTATATCAGGACAGATATTTAATTAAAAGAAATAATCCTGCCAAAAGGTAAAATTTCATAAACAATTGTGTTATTAAGTGTCTAAATTGGTTGGCTGCTCCAGTATCCAATTCCTGTTTTCTACAACTAGCTTTATTCTTTGACGAGCATATTTGAAATTAACGATGGTTGCTGGATAAATGGAGTGTGTACTCGTATATGCAAACTTATCTAGACAAAGATTTAATTACATGAAAGTTAATGTTTAATGGAACATTTTTGTTGTTAAGGAAGAAATTTGAAGGACTTATTTAGTGTTTCGTTCAATATCTTTTACACTTTTGTAAGAATAAAGAAAAAGATAATTATTTTTGGTTGTTTAATGTCAAAGTGGTCTTTTTATAAATAATTTTTAATAGAAAAAGTTAGTTTCTAAGTAAGGCTAGAGACAAATATAATATAAATAAAAGAAAAAATCTGAAAGACGTTCTATTCTCCAAATAAACATTATCTAAAAATCAGGATAATCTTTTATATTAGTAGAGTCTCTTTAAAAGCTACGAAATCTATGAACTTAAAACTACTGGACCTGCACCCTTCAAAAAAAAATTTATTTTTTGTCAATATTGTCTTAAGCAAACACATGAAATTTGAGTTCCTCAATATCCAACTGAAGACATTTTAACAAGTCAAACAAAGAAATCAAAATAATTTCGCAACGACATAATTTTCGAAATTAACTTTTTCAACGCAAATCGATTACTGGCGATCGTAAATAAGTGATTAATTATCTCAACAAAAAAAATTATGTTCGAAAAAAATTTCGCTTAAGCTTTTTTGGAAGTTATGGCACGATAATTAAATAGCTTTAAGTAATTCGAAACAATTCTCGTATTCTATTTTCACTAAAAAAAATTTATACAAGGTGTTCTCTTAAAACCGATACAACTTACGAAAAGGCTAACTGTCAAAATAACTGCCATGCTGGGCTTACATTACCAAATTATCTAAATTTACTTTGAAAATCTGGCATCAATTCGCGCAAAATATAGATGATGCTTTATCGCAAACTGGGCGCCTTGAAGCGCCGAAAAATTGGAAAAATTTGCTTCAAATTTCATTATGCCATTGTATACCTTTCCAATAATGTACTTACAAATATTTTTTATTATATTAAGAATCGGAGAATAAAGAAGCCAATTCCGAAGTTTTACATTTTACACACGAACTCACAGTTTTACAGCTCTGGCAGTATGAATTACAGCAATGTAACGTTTTATAACCATAATATGGGTTCAAATAGCTTTTTAAATTTTTGGAAACGCACCTTTTAATATCCTTTTGTACTATGCTACATTTATTTTATAATATTATAAGTGAAATTTATTTGCTGGTGGTTAAGCGATGTCTATATGCATTTCATTGTTGCTTTAACAAATCGTCAGTAGACTTCAACCACAACAATGAAATGCATATAGACATAGCTTAATCACCAGCAAATAAATTTCACTTATAATATAATTATGACAGTATGTCGAATAATAAATTTCTTGAATTATTTTTTTATATTTCGGATCTCAATTCGATAGTGTCATTCTATACCACAACTCCATTTTTGTTGCAAAAATATTTCTTCCTTTCTTAAGCAGTGGAAATTTGAAATATATCTGATCCATCGATATCAGATAAATTTTGTTTCGTCACAAAAATATTCATTTAAAACTCTGAAAATTAAATTTCTTATTTAAGAATTCGCATATTACTTCACTTTATAAAAAAATAAGCTTTTTTTGTATGATCTTCTTTTTGTGTTTCTATAAAAAGTTATTGTTTTTTTTTTGTGCTCATTTTAAAGTTTTATTTGACAACTTTTTCTTAATTTGTTTTTTTTTTTCGTTCAAACCTATTAAAACTTTCTTTGCTTTGCAAATATTTTTTATTTTCTCTTCGTTGTCTGCAATCAAAAGCGACTTCAATATGAACTTTTCAAATTAACAACCATAAATCTTGTATTGAGGAACAAAACGAAAAGTGAACACAAAATGAATATCTAAAAATGGAATTATAGTTATGGTAAAAAAAAAAAATTCAATGAAAAAAATTCAAATAACTATGGAAAAATCAAACTAGTTTTAATAAATTGTAGTTCCTATTTTAATTGCCTGCAGGCAGCAAAAAAAGTTATGCGGGCTTATGTATAAGAAAAACCTGGCATGAAGTTGGCATAAGTGATGAAATTGAACTAGGCTTTAAGGAGTTCGTTCATACAATTTAAGATTACAAATCGGAGCATAATGTGGTCTTAATCATGTTCGATTTTGCCACTTCTACTAACTTTAAGCCAGTTTTTTCTTATACATAAGGATGATGATATTTATGTGATGATATTTATGTGATATATATATGTGATGTCTCCGTCTATCACTAGAATGCTGAATCACAAACTCATCCGATTTTCATGTGTAAATAAATTGCCCTTAGTAACTTTATATATAAACAAAAGAGTTTTACCGAAAAAATATTTTCTGCTTTATTTCAAATTAAGTAGATTAATGTCTTGATCCGTTATATTGATAGAGAACGTTCGATCGTTCAATACAAGTTGCAGGTCGAAAGTTCTCTATCGACATGGTTTGCCAGGCTCTTAGGTTTAATAATTTTATCGCACTTTTTGCCAAAAATAATATTTACTTGTGCAGTAGATATTAATTGTTTCTTAAGACTATATTAAAATATTTATAAATATTACTATGGTCCTTGTTACTTCCGTATTTTTGTGAATAAAAGGCTAAAAATTTCTAAAACTCCTGATTCGAAACAATTAATTTGTCCTGCTGCTTAAGGAAAATGGAAGCAGTAAAGAAGTTATGTAACAAAACACATGCATAAACTTAACTTATTTAAATTATACCATTTCTTTTGCTTATAAGTAGTTACAGTGTAATTACTCTTCTTTTTTTTATGACTGCGAAAAGAAATCTCTGAAAAATGCAACATGAAAAATTTTGTTCTGCATTAATATCTAATTAGAACAATAAAAAACGGGGTAAAATATAATGCCGGTTAATAAAACTAGAAAATTAAACCAGAGTTTTAATTAGCAAAAACAAAAAGCAAATATAATAATATGAACAGCAAACAAAAAAACAACAACTTTTATTTGAGAAAGAGCAAATTAACTTACTGCAAGGAAAAGTATAAAAATTTACTAATAAAATATTTAGTTTTGCAGGCTTTTGCCTTATTTAGTCACAGTGAAGTTTTTACTACTTAATTTAAAAAAAAAAAATTAAATAAAATCTACAAACAATTAAATTTAATACACAAAACACAAAAGGCTTTGAATTACATATTGTTATTTAATCATGAAATAAATTGACCAATGGGCTAGTTCATTTTTTTCGTTCGCTATTTTCAATGCAAATACGATATGGAAAGAAAATTTAAATGAACGTATGTTAGTTACTTTTTACTTGAGCTCACATTTGCAAGGTACCTCATGCTGTTAATATGAGTGGCCAGATAGTAATTGTAACAAAAAACGGCTATAATTGCATGAGAAAACGTAAATCAGGGATCATAAATAAAAGCAAAATAATAAATTAAAAAGAAATTGGAACATCTTTGCCTGAAACCCAAAATGGCCTAACTAACATTTCATAATGAGGGTGGCGTTGGCTAAAGTAGTTAGCACGTTGACTACGCAAACGAAGGTCCTGGATTCGAGCCCGATATCAGGCCGTCATCAAATAACAACACCACACATTTTTCTGATGTACATTAGCGTCCCTTTGTATCAGTTGTTGTAGGAAAGTTCATGTGATGAAGGCATAGTCACTGCTCACTGAATTACACCGACTTCAGCAGATACTAATCCTAATAAAACATCAGAGCACCCTCCTTCGTTGTATAGCAGAATCATCGGCTAATTAAAATAACCAGTAAAATGGCTACTAATCACAGCTTCAAAAATTTAATGGCGCATAACCATAGTCAAAACAAAGTATACTTTAAGAATTTAAAACCAGTATTTTGTATGGTAATACTGGTTTTAAATACTTAAAAGTACACTTTGTTTTGACTATGGTTATGCGCCAGTGCGCCTCATTTAACACCAGAGGCGCTGCAGCACTGAATTATTAAAAACGTGCTTCCTTCACTATCACTTTCCAAAAGAAAGTAACACCTAGTAATAGTAGTAGGCATTCATTGCTTGATTGTTACTTCTCTTTAAAAAAAAAATAATAATAAAATATATTACAGAAGGAGGAAAAAAGAAGTCAAATGGAAAATATTTCCAATGTAATAAAATAAATAAAATCACTATTTTTGTTCGTGCAGATTTAATTTTTTGTAGGGATTATTTTGATAAAATACCACAGAATTCATAAAAGAAGTCGATTTTTCGATAATGATATATTAAATAACAAATCACTCAAATTCCAATATCGTGAGTTGAATGCAAAAAACACTTAACTACATTTGTTTTTCTTAATTTATAGGTGAGAGATATAACTAAATAAAATTATTCAAAGGACTGAGGTAAAGTCTCTTAATTTTGATTTTGATTTTTTATCAGGCTGATTTTTATGATAAAGGCTTAAAATTTTTTAGGAACATGCGTTTCGATTTAATACGCAATAATTAATTAAAAATGCGATTTTGATTCTTTTTTTTTAATTGAGTGGTTTTGCATTTCTGCTAGCGATATGTATATAAAAATAACTCGTCATTCGTTAGGTTTTCTTAAACTCCAAAATGACCGATAAATATCCATACGCAGAAAATATTTAGTATCGCTTTAGCAGAAAGGTATTAAGGATCAACTCAAAATACACTGTCTGCCCTCCAGTCCGTCTGTGCTCCCATCCGCCACCGTACGTTATGCGAAGTGGCTTTATTAGCTTGATAAACTTATCGACTAAATGACTGAAATGCCTTTGATTAAATTTATAACGTAGAGAGGGGGAGGAGCAGGTGGCAATATCTGCCCTCCGAAACTAACAAAAGGATTTTTATAACATTCAAAATGTAAATACATCTGCGTCTAAAAAGGCATATAGGCTGCATATTTTTTAAGCAACAACAAAGAGCCCGGAGAGCAGAAGTCAAATAATTCTTCTCCATAACTTTCTAAAAAGGCATATAGGTTTCATATTTCTTAAAAACTTGTTGTAAAGTGTGTGAAATGCCATTCACATTATTTTTTTTACACAACGAAAATTATTTGAAGTGACAAAGGCCGCCAACAGTACACGCTGCTGCCATATCACAAAATGCCCTAATGTGCGCTCAATATAAGTAGTTTGGAAAGCTTGCGAAAAAACACGCTCAATATCGTGAGACAGGCTGCAAATGATTGTCATTTGATTCACTACAACTTGTGAAAATTAAAATATTTCAAGATATTTAAAATATTTAAGTTTAATCATCCCTATAAAAGCCTTTAATATTCTTTCAAATCAGGCCCATTGTGGTTTCATTATAGCCAGACAATAACTTTACCTCGAATAAACTAAACCACTATTTGTGCACTTTTCTCATTCTACATTTAAAAGCACGCCGCCAGGTAGCAGACACTTATGATTTATGAACTCTCTCGACCGTAGCACATTGTCACTAAATTTGGCAAGTAGTTAACTTAAATGGGTAACAACTATAAACTTGTCTCACCAAAAAAAAAAAAGAAAAAAACGTAACTCATTAAAAACCAATGAAGAGTGAAAGCTAGACATAGAAAAAGTTAGCAAAAAAGAAGGTAACATTAAATCAGCAAACATTTTTTTTTAATATTACACTCACGTAATGCCATTAAAGTTCATTAGAGTATAATTAGTGCGGGAATATGAAAAGCAAAGCAAAGGAAAGGACAAAAAGCTAAAAGATATTGTAAAACAGCAAAGAAACAAAAACAAACCAAATTACAACTCTATCGAAATAATATTAGGGGACTTAATTGTTATTGAACTTTCTTTTATTATTGGCTCATTTAAATTCGCAGGTAAGACAAGAAAAATAACTGTTGGTTTTTTGTTGAGCAACATCTTAATAATAGCAAATTAATTACAACCTTTTCTTTTAATGGAGCGAGAAATTTAAACTGGTTAAAGAAATTAAAAAGAAAAACTTAATGTCTTATTTGTCAATTACTTTTTTGTTTGGTTTGTTGTATTTCCTAAAATTTCAAAGGGCACTTTCTCATTTTTCTTTTCTTTTTTTAAGCTCAAACAAAGCCAGCAATACAAAAAGTGTAAGAGAGCTACAAAGCGAAGAAGAAAAACGAAACGTAATCTTGTGCTGGACATGCTTCGTCAATTTTTAATTTATAATGTTATGGGTTAGAAAGCATTCATTCATTTTCAGGGGGTTACTCTCTATCGCGATGCGAAAGCTAAATGCGATGAGATACCAATTTGATACTCTCTATTACTTTCGCAAATCCTTTCGCAAAATTCTTTGATAAAGTGGCAGCACTGACTTTGCAAAAGGAAATATGGCAAAGATTGACAGTAATGAAATGCCAAAATATGTAAAAACCGACTTTTCAGAAAAGGCAAGTTAGAAAAAAGTGAAGTGTAACAGTTTTTAATTGAAGATAAAATACTGTTTGTGAGGAAAACGACCGTGTAGGACGAGTCTCAAGAGATAAGTCCAATATACTCTCTTCAAAATGTCCGTTTGAATAAGGAAGCGTTTCTGTATGTTCTAAACGCGATTCAACTCGAAATAAAAGTTTCAAGGAGATCCAGAGCAATTCCAACCATTATAAAACTAGCCGCCACATAAATATTACTTGGCCAAAGCAAATATCAACATCAAATTGGCCAGGACCATACCCTAGTTCTATCATTGCTCACATTGCTTAGAGGTCTGCTCGGCATTGAAAGAATACTACGTTCCAACCACATCAAATTTGATTTATGATGGTTTTGATGGTTAGATCGGCCAAAAACAAGCACTTACACTTCAACATAAAATATCAGGACGTATGAATGCTATGGTTTGGTTAATTATATTTCACCTTGATTTTACATGTGCATGTGATCACAAAATTTAATGTAATTATTTTTTTTCCGTACTCACATCTTTTTCTCCCTTTGCGTTTGGTATTTACCTATCGCAACATATTTGCGATAATCGGATGATTTTGACAGACGCGAAACCAAATACGCAAACGCATTAGAGAGTACCAATCGTTCGATTTCGTAGCATTTTTCTTTCGCATCGCAATAGAGAGTAACCCCCCAGATAAGCATAGAAATTTATAAGCTAGTTTTGTTTTTCTAAGAAAAGAGAGTAAAAAAGTTTATTTCATGTGCACAAACAAAAAAATTATGATATTTCTATAAAAAGGCGTCCGAAGAGAAATTCAATCAGTTAATTTATCTTATACAAAAAATACTTCAGCTTTGGGTGATATAAATATTTAAAGCTTTGGCGGCGACATGAGCAGTATGAGTGATATTATATAAGAAGTATTAAATATTCAGCATACGTCACAGTGACGTGTTTCGAGGTCGCACAGTGGGAGATTTGTAAACGCATATTGAAATAAATCTGCAACTTACAAATATACATTCCGTAAATATGCAATTATTACAGCCAAATTCAGTAAAAAAAACAAATATGTACGACTATTTTTTTTTAATTATTCGCATATGCTTACAGTACACATTTTTGAATATTGTTCTTATTTTGTGTGACAGCTTTCAATTATATTTCCCAATTTTTTGTTTACAATTCACAAGCATTAATTAAAGCTAAAAAAGTTACTTTTTTTAAATGTTGATTTATTTTAAGTATAATTTTTCAAAATAACTGCACGTACGCCTGCATACATTTGCCAGCTCTAACACATTTAAAAACATCAAGTTTACCTAACTTTAGATGTCTAGCCCTTAAAAAACAAACAGACAAAACTAAATATTTAGTCTAAGGAAACAAATAAATATCCTTATGAAAAGCAAACAACTTTAACTTTCATATCCTGTAATAAGAGTTTATTAGAACAGTCTCCACATACATGCTTAAACCCCTACAATCTAGTTAGCCTTTGTTACTTATTTCTACAACATTTGCACTAATTATAATTTATTTGCCTTCTCTAATATGTAGAGCAACAATAAACAAAATTTGTTAGCCTCCCCTAGACGAAAAAAAAATATTTTCATAGTTATTATCTCTGTGTGTGTATACTCGTATACACTTATAAGCAACCTTTAAATTAGGGTCTGTTAACAAACAATACAATAAAAATAGTTGCTCTTATTAGTTTTTCGTTTTCACTTGCTGGCCTGTGCCTGGTAGGCTAAAAGGAAATTAATTCACATTTAGGGCAGAGGCAGCATAAGAAACAGAAACGCACTCAAAATACAAGATGAAATAACAATGAAGAAAAAA
Source organism: Nowickia ferox (assembly GCA_936439885.1). Lineage (NCBI taxonomy): Eukaryota > Metazoa > Arthropoda > Insecta > Diptera > Tachinidae > Nowickia > Nowickia ferox. Next base: position 6,026,504 of record OW387027.1, on the reverse strand, counting down.
TGTCCTTTTATTAACGTTAATAAGACAGGACGACTTACCACCACTGTGGCTGTTTATTTGGGGTCACCCTCTATCTTAATAACAAAGGCCATACAACATGTTGTTATCAAGACATGATGCTACAACAATGATATGCAGCCATATAATTTGCTATATCAATGTCTTTTTAGATGACTTAAAACATTTCTGTGTAGGTTGTGTGTTCAGCTGCTGAATGCTGCTACAGCTGTCTGTCTTCCAACTATCACTTAGATTGCTTGATGTAAATGCTGTTATTGCTACTGCCACAAGCAACGTTGTATGCTGGCCTGGCTGGTTTGTATGTATGTTGTATTGCTAATGCTTGTCTCGTGCGCAACGTGCGAAGGATTTTATTAGAGCAGACATGCTAAAGCATCTCCAGCATTAACTCTACTTTAAGCAATTTTTGTTTAAGGGGTGGGGTAGGACAACAAGAACTACAGGATCATGCGAAAAAAACAAAAGCTTATGGACATCTTATTTTTTTTTCCTTTTTTTTTTTTGTATAGGAGACAAAAGTAAAAACAATATTAGTAGTTTGTAGACATGCAGACAGCATGTGGTCTTTTCTTACTCCACTCCAACCATTTGTACACTTTGCAAAAACAAACATCCCTAAAAGTAACCAAATGCGTCTGTTAGCAGCTTTATAATTCTTTCTCATGCTTTTTCCGCTTTCAGCAGTATGCCTTTAATAGCAATTCTTTTCCAGTAATTTTAGCATACAAAAATGTTCTTGGTTTTTTGTTTTTGCTTTTTTTTATAATGCCAAAAACCATTATCCGCTGCAGTTTATTAAATCTTCAAGTTTTTCCTTTGTCGAAATTTAAGAATTGCAGGTTTATTCTTTCTGCCAGAATTTAAAGAAATTCCCAAGCAAAGAAAATTTTCATTGATAACAGAAAATTTTAGCTTGATGCTTTCTAAATATTAAAGGGAATGAGCCATAATATGAAACTGTGATCATAGTCTAGTCATAGAATAGAATAAAGGTCAAGATCAGCTCCAAGAAACGGCGCTGCAAGATCTAGTAGATCTTTTATATCATACATCTGGGGAAGCCCCCTGAAATCATCCGAACACTGAAGCACGCCTACACTATCACATAAGACAATATACTCGCGTAGCAAATGTGTCATTGCCTCATCATCTTCCAAGCATAGCCGATGCAAGGGTGAGTGAACTTGTTTACTTTTTCTGCAGAAAATAGTTGAGTTTAAAGTGACCAAAGAGAAAACCAGTAACAAGAAGTTAATCATTTCTGCTGAAGTTGCATAGGGCACTACATTAAAATTGCTGCATCAATGTTTTTACTGTTTTAAGCCACAAGAAGCCAGCCATATTTTATAAATAAATAAAAGTTACCATTAGGCCTACTACTATTACTAGGCATTCATTACCTTTTTTAGGAAAAGGATAGTGATAGAGAAGATAGAGGTGGTGAAGGAAGAGTTAGAGGAAACCTTCATTGCTTTAGAACTCTGCTTTTTGCAAGTTTTTTTAATAATAATAATGTTGCAGCGCCTCTGGTGTCAATGAGACGTATTAAATTTTCAAAACTGTGTTCAATAGCCATTTATTGGTTAGTTTTACTTTGCTGATGATTCTGCTACACCTTACCGAGGGCGCTCTGGTGTTACATTAGGATTGGTATCTACTGAAGCCGGTAAGTTCAGTGACCAGTGACTATGCCTTCATCACGTGAACTTTCCTACCACAATTGATACAAAAAAGGGACACTAATTCACATGAGAAAAATGCGTGACGTTGTAATTTAATGACAGTCGGAGACCGGGATTGAACACAGGACTTTCGGTTTTGTAGTCACAGTGCTAATTTCCGTAGCCAATGCCATCGAAATGCGGTTTACTTTGATTAAAGGCTTGAAAGTTGAGAAGTTTATAGCACAAAAGAGTTGTGAGACCATAAGGAAGCAGGGCAGCCCCTCTTGGCCAATTCATTTGCTTCCTCGTTACTCGTATCACCGTCGTGGCCAGGTATCCAGTGCAATTAAATCCTTTTTCCGTAACTATAGCTTCAGTAAAGAGTTTAAGCACTTTTAAATAAGCTTGGAACCGAATTTCTATTAAAGAAATCTCTTCAGAAGTGCTTTTGGAAGTGAGTGTTGAAAGGGATAGATATATACCCGCCTTTAATGCCCCTACTTAAATTAATATGAACACACTTGGAAATTGCCTGCATTTCTGCTTGAAACACCACAGGCCATTTACCCATGGGCACAGAGATTTTTCCCGTTGATCCCAGCTCCAACTCTAGTCATAGTCAAGTCATAGTCAAGACCAAATCAAGGCATATATTGAGACAAATGTTCATCATTAAGTCATCATATTATCTTGGAATGGTTCATTGGAGGCTGATCCATAGAATGTTGGTATTCTACAGTAAACACTATAAACTTATGGTCTCTTAAAGTAAGATCTTCCAAAAAAATCCAATTCATCCTCTCATTGTGAGAATTTAATGACAGTAATACTTTCGAAATTGCCTCGACTATGGGTGAGTTTATTTCCATATTTAACTAGCGATTACCTCACATGTATGTAGAACCTTAATTATCCACAGATTTGCAGTACCACTCTTAATAAGTCTCATCAAATCCGTTTTCTGTACTGCTCGCTTATTAATAATGTACGAGTACTACTTTTTCTTGACTTCTGCAGCCAAAATTATAGCACAGTGGGACTTTTGTGTCAGAAACCCCATTTTTCTACCACTCAAATTCAAAAATCGAATGAGGAATGTTAATTGTTTTTTTTTAAGTTTATAAGTCAATTATGGTTGTTGAAGTAACATTCACTGTCAACCAATTCACAACGTTATTGATAGCAAGGATCTAGGCCTGGTAAACCCAGCACCAATAAAGCAGTGACTTTGCAATACGAAGATCTAATTTCCCTGAGTAAACTCCGTAATCCAAATGTACTTAAGTTGTGGATCCATCTATTTAAATTCAACTCCCTTTCTTCTACCTGAAGTACCATTCCTTCACGTTTTTCGCGATAGTAAAAATGTTCATGAATTAGAGCAGATCTGGCCAATTCTTCATCAAAAAGCTTCGAAGCACACTATTCTACAGTGGCCGGTGGAGTTTTCATTCGAAAGAGAAATGCAACGAAGACGGATTGCAAAGATGGTTGCTTGATATCTAACATTTCATTTAGTGTTTATTATTTTGAATTTTGAGACAAAAACTTGAAGTATTTTCTAAACTAAAAGATATTTGAAGATGGCTAATGGTTATTAAAAATTACACAAGGACGCTATTGATAGAGAAAAAATTTATTTGGCTTTAAGAAATTTTCAGTTTTCAGTTGACTTACTTAAATTTCGTTACAAGTGGTTCGAAAACACATCTGCTCTTTAATATCATCCAAATATATACATACATATGTCTGTCTGTCTGTGCCGTGTAACATGTTATGCGATATATTACAAAGAAATATTCTATAAGTATCAACTTATTACAATATTTTCTTTATGCAGCAATATAAAATTTCATACATTTATTTTTCTTCTAATAATAAATATTCAAAACACGTGAAAGGCTTTGCATACACAACAAACTACAATCTATACTTTCCAGTATAAGACCTTTTAAGTTACTGGCACTGGTAGCATTCATTACACTTGCTTGTACTTGAAGCACTTTTACAATATGCCACCTATCTGTTTTCTTAGGGAGTGCATCCTAGGCAACACGCAACATCGTCAGCAGCGGAAACAACACGTAGTTGTAATAGAGGTTTCATTTGACTATTAAGCAACCCATACGAAACGTATCAGATGTTCTTCATCATTACCATCACCACCATAATCATCAGCAGCAGCAGCATCTTCACCACGATATTAACATCACTCCCTGCCTCCCTCTTTTTCTCTCCCTCTCCCCATTTCAATGTAAAACTCATTTTATTCTATTTTTTATTATATTTCCTTGCTTGTCTTATTTTACAAACAAAATCTTTATGTCTCGTCATTTTATTATGCTGCATATTCTGTACTCTTAAAGTGTTGCATAGCAGCAAGATGAAGTTCGTCAGTGAGGTTGCATTGCATACTTCTGAATGCCTTAGAATGAAACGTGTCTTGTGTGTTGTTGTTGTTGCAGGCGGCAAAAAGTAAAAATGTTATTTATAAATTTATTTTTTTTATGCAACACTTGTTATTGTAGGGCCATCTTTAAATTGAGGAAAATGCGAAGGATGTCATTGAACAGCAGCGCGGCGGCCAGGGCTATAAATGCATGCAAACATTTTTTTGAAGAATACCACAAAATTCAAATAAAAAAGGTCAAAAACTTTAAACATAAAAAATATTTTTACTTTATGCGGCTTATAATCTTTTTTTTTTTTCAAAAATATATATTTTTCATGCATAAGGCCTTAAGTTAAAAAAAAATTAAGATAACTAAGTTTCCATTCCTTGGCATTCTGCCTAAGAATTTAAGAGTTTCTCTTCCCTTTTCGCATAAAAAAAACACTTTTGACTTGGTTTTGCTTATGCTGCTCCTTTCACATTATCTTTTTTTATGCTCCCGTTCATTTCCTTGACTGAAAAACTTTTCTTTTGATATTGCAGCTGCCTTAGAATTTGATTTGTTTGAATGATTTTTGATATTTCTTTTTTGAAACGAAACTATATGAAGTACATAGATAGATATTTGAATATATTTTCAAGTTTTTATGGTTGAAATTATTTTAATTAAATTAAGAGCATTTTAATTTTCAGATACAGTAAAAGAAAAATCTAAATAAATAAAACCTTTTAATTTGATCAATTTGCAACACATTAATAAGTAAATTGATGTTTTTATGTGAAATGAAAAATATGTTTTCAAAAGAAAATTATAATAATAGTAATAACTTTAATTAAAGGTGGAAAATAATATATGTATGTATATTGATTATAAATATTTTTAATAAGCCACGACTAGACCATGAGGGTACTATGATTTGAACCTGAGAAGACTCTGACTAGACTATGACTATACCGTGATTAGACTAATAGTAGACTATTGCTAGATTATTACTGCGCTATGAATACACACACTATGATTAGACTATACTAGATTATAACTACACTATAAAAAGACTCTAACGAGACTATGACTAGACTATGAAAACTGTGTGTACCTATAACAACATTACGAATAGACTATGACGAAACTACGACAAGAATATGATAAGACTCTGACTATGGCTAGACTATGATTAGACTATGACAAGATTATGACTACAAAAAGATAGCAATGTGAATAGACTAGGGCGAGAAGATGACTAAACTATGGCATGACTTTGAATAAACTATGGCTTGAAGATGACTAAACTAGGACTTGACTATAACTCGACCGTAATTAGACTATTAATAGACTATGGTAAGATTACTACCGCGCTACTATGACGTGACTAAGACATGAACATGACATGAATATGATATGACTATGACATGACTATGACATGACTATGACATGACTATGACATGACTATGACATGACTATGACATGAATATGTCATGACTACGACATGACTATGACATGACTATGACATGACTATGACATGACTATGACATGACTATGACATGACTATGACATGACTATGACATGACTATGACATGACGATGACATGACTATGACATGACTATGACATGACTATGACATGACTATGACATGACTATGACATAACTATGACATGACTAATGACATGACTATCCCCCATATTCTGAACTTTGTGACAAATAAACATATTATAACAATTTTTGATTTTAAGCAATGTAAAAATTGTCATTTGTTATAATTTTTATTTTCTCACAGAGCTTAGAATACGGGTGTGTGACATGACTCTGACATGAATATGACATGAATATGTAAAGACTATGACATGAATATGTCATGACTGCGACATGACTATGACATGACTATGACATGGCTAGGCTGTGACAAACTTGTGACTATAATATGACCACGCTATGACTAGGCTATTACTGGACTATGGCTACAATATGATTAGACCATGACAAGACTATGATAGAACTATGAAGATACTATGACTACACTAAAACAATTTAGAATAAGGCGAGACTATAACTAGACTATGATTAAACTATGACAAAACTATGGCAGCATTATGACTAGACTATTACAAGAATGGTCTGTTTGCGAAGAATTTATTAATAAAATAATGAAGGAGAAGTGCTCAGAAGTTCTGTAGCTTACTTAAGGCAAATACGGAGGATATGTAAATAAAACTGGTAAAAATATCCAGTGCGGAGTTGGTGCTAGTGGTATTCTCATGGGGTTACTATTGATAGCGCGCTTTTATTAAGTCCAACAAAAATGTAGACTATGACAAGACTAAGGCTAGACTAAAACAGTTTACGATAAGAATATGACCTTTACTTTATTTTCTTTGAATTCTTTCGGCTTTAGAATTGCATTAATCAAGAGCTTACAATAAAATTTCTATCTAACTTATGTTCAAGCAAAACCATTGTCTTTCCCTCCCCTTTCCCCAAAACATATTCTTGCGCAAGTAATTTTTTCTTTTTTAAATAAGCAAACAAGTTGGTTATAGAATCAAATTTCACAGCCCATTTAATTGTTAATTGGCAGGCAAAATAATGCTGTTTTATTTCATTCACGCAAAATCACCTTTCTTCCTTGATTCTCTTTAAGAAACACAATAAAGGATAATGTCTGCTTAGAACTTTTCCTTTGGTACAGCTGCTGCTGCTGTTATTCTTTGCAGTAAAAGTTATGAAAAACAGCAAACAAATCTATACTTAATTTAGCATAATTTCCAATTACGCGTGCAGCCAATTAAAATTGAAATTACCGTAGCCAATTGCCGTCTTGTCATAAAATATTAATGAATGAACAAAATCATTTGAACACTTGTGTAAGATGGCTGGCTAACTCTTTTACAATCCAGTGACCCGGTCACAGTACAAAAAAAAATATGAAGAGGTTTGGCTGTAGGACAGTGTAGATATTATTGCAAAAAAAAAAAGGAAATTTCGATTAAGGTAATAACAACCTTTATGGGCTTTAAGCATTTAAGGGTCATAAAGAAGTTTATGAGTAGGCCGTCATAAACAAAATATTTATTGCATTGAAAAGAAATAGAAGCAAGCAAATTTTTCCTTTCGAATTATTTCGTTTCATTTACTTAGAGGCTGGTGGGCCAGCCAGTCATTCTTAAAGGGGTTACTTGTTTTATAAATGTATTACGTATAAAACTTGGACATTTTAAATTATAATTACCAGTGAGTTCAGGAGGAATTGAAAAAATTTATAAATGAAATGCGAACTTTTGTAACAGCTGTCAAGGCATTGCAATAACAATTATTATTTTATTGGCAAAGTATTTAACTAGAAATCTATAAAAGGAATATGTATATTTATATATAAATTTTTACATTGACTTGTAATAAGAAGGAAAGAAATAAAATTACCCTTTTCTTAATTTTCCTTAAGAATTTTTTGTAGAATAGACCCTGCAAAGTTTTTATTGAGAAAACAAAATTGGTTTTTAAATGAAATTACTATTTTACGAAGCCAATAAAGTTCTTTGCATTAGCTGAGAAATAACCAAGTTTTAATTCAAAATAATGTAAGTGATATATTAAAATTTAAAATTTAACTTGAAATAATTGTAATCAATAAAAGTAAAAAATCACTTTAAAAAAATTTTTGGCAGAGCAAATCTTTTTTCAGTCATTAATTTTATCACATCAAAAAGGATAAATTAAAAAATATTTCAACAAATACAATCTGAAGTAAAAATTTTATTAAAAAAAATTTATTATTATTTAAAAAAAATAAACGAAAAAGATCTGAAAATTATATTGTTATGAAAATATTTGTGAACAGACCTAATAAAAATGTTTTCAATGAAAAATATTTCTATACAAGAACAATAACACAGGCATAATTTACTAAAAAAAAAACCATAATGCACAAGCACACAAACATAAATACGATATTGAAGTAAAGATACAAATCATAACAAATTATTAAGAAATATACAACCACGCAAACACATAAGCCGATGCAGACGAGCACTTTTAAAATGATGTTCTATTGTCAACGAATGTGAGGATTTTCTGGACTTTTCTAATAATTTCTTGGAAGTTTAATATTAAGCATGCATCAACTAATTCAAAAGTCTTGCGTAAAGAACAGATAGTCAACCTACAAACCAACATAATTAATTTCAACATACGAACTAATGTGCTCGAAAGCTAAAATTGAGGGGCTGCTGAATATGATGAGAATATTCTGGATGTTGCTAAGGTTCTCCTGAAAATTTAATTTTAAGTAAAAAAGGCGATGCATCATCTAAGCTGACATTCTTGTGTAAAGAACAGCAAAGTTAACATCGTGGTATTCTCGCAACAAATTAATTTAACATTGTGTGTTGAAAAGCTCTTAATATCAATGTTGAATAATTAAGTGCTCGGATTTGATAATAAATTTTCAGAATAAATCAAGGACCTAATTTTCTAAAACGCAACGCTTAGCGTTGACAAATTTTGTATGGATAAAATTTAAATTACAAAAACAAAATACATACCAAATTTGTCAAAGCTAAGCGTTGCGTTCTACAAAATTAGGCCCTAAATCTTTGTTAAATTTTACTGCCTGCGTTTTTGTAACTAAAGTTTAATTTTTCGTTTGGTAACTTATGTATATCGAAATATTGCCACGCCCACAGTACATTCAACAGGAATATACAATTTTCTAAGAGATGAATTTTTTTATTTAAGTTTTAAAATCAACAGTTCACATTATCAGCACCATTATTTATCTGTATAATTAACTGAAACTTTTTGAGACAAATTTTAATTCATCAAAGCATTACCATAATTATAACTTCTTCCTTGGCTCCCACTTTTTGTTTAACCCAAAATTTATTTTCCCCCAGTTTAACTTTTACAAAATGAAATAAAACCTCTTTTCTGTCTTAACGCGATAAGGTGACGCAATTATTCCTGTTCATTTAATATTAAACTTCAAAGCATCATTTTAGAGAAATAAGAACTGAAAAAACCAAAACGGAAATCAATTTCTTTTGCATACCAAACTTTATTTTCCAACATTAAAAAATATATTTTTTTCTTTTACTTTCCCCAATGACAGCAGTAAAAACACAGCTGCATTTAATTTTTTAACCCTTTACTGGCCATTAAGTTTAAAAATAGAGAAGAAAGAAGAAAAATACAGTAGAAAAATTACTGACTAAGTATAATTGAAACATTAACATTAACGCACGTTCAAAATGAAATACAACCAATTTCCAAATAAATGTCCACACAGCCTTTGCAAGCAATATGACGACGACAATGGCTGGCCAACGGTCCGGAAAATAGAACAACATCTCAGAGGCACACCAAAAAAAAGGCAAAGGAAAGTCAGACAAAAAAAAGATGTTTTAAAAGAATTTTGTTCATTAAAATTGTAGTGATCACAAGAGCAGAAAACATGCAAACAGGCAGACACACACATACACACACACACACATGCAAATGCATAAATACACACAAAGTTAAGCTATTCATTCCTTTTGTTTTAGTTGTTTCTTTCATTTCGGGCATGAGTCTTTTGGCATTTTTAGTGTTTTAATTTTCTCATTGAAGTAAAGCATGTAAAAAGGCATTTGTTTTAATGAGTCTTACGACAGCTTCTTTTTAAATTCGACTTTTTACGCAATATAAATATTATAGCAGTGGGCAATAAAAATGGACAGTTAATGTATTTTTTCATTATTTTTTATGCAGCAGTTGGGCTAATGTGAACAGCGAGCGACAGGGTATAAATAGTTTCATGACGGCATGGTAGTTAAAAGTTTTTCTTAACAATCTGTATAAATTACTGGTTACAAAATATATGCGAAGATTAAGCTACTTTGTTTTAGTTGCTAAAAATGTTGGTTATCTCAAAGAGACCAGTTTGCGGGCAAAACTTAAATCACATCAAATCACTGAATTTAACCATCTCGATAAATATATTTATATACTTCAAATAAAAGTTCAATATTTCATGATCGTTCCTTTATAACATCTGAAAGACACATTTTAGACCTTTTTTAATAAAGTACCTTTTTTAAAAAGTACTTTTTGTAAAAAACACCTTTTTTTTAAAAGCACTTTTTGTAAAATGTACCTTTTTTTAAAAACTACTTTTTGTAAAAAGTACCTCTTTTAAAAAAGTACCTTTTATAAAAAATTACCTTTTATAAAAAAGTACCTTTTATAAAAAAGTACCTTTTATAAAAAAGTACCTTTTATTAAAAAGTACCTTTAATAAAAAAGTTCCTTTTATTAAAAAGTACCTTTTAAAAAAAGTTTTTTTTATAAAAAAGTACATTTTATAAAAAAAGTACCGTTTTTAAAAAAGTTTTTTTAGTACCTTTTATAAAAAAGTATCTTTTATAAAAAATTACCTTTTATAAAAAAGTACCTTTTATAAAAAAGTACCTTTTATAAAAAAGTATCTTTTATAAAAAATTACCTTTTATAAAATAGTACCTTTTATAAAAAAGTACCTTTTATAAAAAAGTACCTTTTATAAAAAAGTACCTTTTATAAGAAAGTACCTTTTATAAAAAAGTACCTTTTTTAAAAAAGTACCTATTATAAAAAAGTACCTTTTATAAAAAAGTATCTTTTAAAAAAAGTACCTATTATAAAAAAGTACCTTTTATTAAAAAGTAGCTTTTAGGAAAAATTACCCTTTATAAAAAAGTACATTTTATAAACAAGTACCTTTTTTTAAAGTTGCTTTTATAAAAAAGTACATTTTATAAAAAGTACCTTTTTTAAAGTTGCTTTTATAAAAATTCTTTTTTTTTAAAAAAACCGCGTTTTGTAAAATGTAATTTTTAATATAATGACTTTTATAAAAATAGCTTCGTTGTTCCTGGCCATTTATTTTTAACTCCTGGACCAGCAGAATTTTGTTCGGGTGCAGGCACAAGTTATGATCCAAAATTTACAAAGTTGTGGCCTGCCAAAGGCAGAGGTCTGGTGAGGGACGAGAGATCAACTGCCTGAGATTATCTTGCATACTCTCACTCACAGGACCACTTTTGGATTGAGCCTGCCTTTTCTCGACTTACGGATGGGTATTCGTTAATTATTGACTGAACCAGTGGACGAAGTTTTATCCACCGCACTGGGAGTAGTTCTCTCGTTAGGGCGACCGTAAAATAGTTGAAGCGCAGAGTACATGCGTCTATTGATGTTGTCCAAAATAAACTGAATAAGTGACAGCAGATGTAGCTTTAAAGTTCAGAAGTCTCTGTTCGAAGAGACTGTAAAAGCGTTAAGCTCAATTTTTGACACTTCCATTTAATTATATTCTTTATTTTATAAAACAAAAGCTTAAAATTTCCACGTCAATGCTTCATTTTCTGTTAAATCATTTCTTATGTAGTTTGTGGTTTCGTTTGTAAAATTATTATTATCATATATTTTCGAAACAGCAACATGAAATCCCTTTTATAAATGTGAATTCGTCAAAAGTGAATAAAAATAATAATACCCAAAAAAAAATATAAAAAAACAAACATAATACATTTTTACTTTCACATAAATTTTTTTTATTCTACCGGAAGATTAAAAAAATACGAGAGAAATAAAATAAATAAAAAAACATGATAAAATTTCTTCCATTCTCATTCTTTCATATAACAATACACGTAGCATACACACATGTAGAGGAAGGGCAAAATATTATTACGCGCTCATCAAAAAATTAAAAGCGGAACTTCTCTCATGACCACACACACACACACACAGTTACACTCACACAGAATATGTTGCACAAAAATATACAACATATAGGAGAAATTAAAAAAATTACATACGATTTGTTTATATGACCAGAATTGCTTTAAATATTTTCATTTAATTTTTATTAATATATTTTGATATAATTTTTTTTTAATGATGTGAGATACATTTTTCCTTGGGTCAAAAAAACACAAACAAATATTTGAATCATTTTGGTATAAACTTTTTTTCTGTTTTAAAAAATTATTACACGCAATTTTTTTTGCATACTAATTTAAATCGTTGTATTGTGCATTTGGGGTAATTAAAGTAAATGGCAAATTTCATTATATTATTTGTTTAAATATCTTTTCCGTGGCAAGTGATCCGAGCAAAGGGAATGGAAATAGGATATGGTTGTAATGTTAAGCTGTCAATTTGCTACAGAATTGCAAATGTCCGGGAAACGTTCAAATAAACTCATCAAACACATAGTTGTGTGAGTGCAGTCGTATTTTTTGTGATTGTAAATATTCTGACAAACACTAGTAGAACGGAACAACTAGCTGTTTTCGAAGGTCACTACACCTTCATCATCAGCGTTCTTTGTGCTTGGTTCACTGTGTGTGGTGTCAGTTGATGTAGATTTCTGCTTTATATGCTCAGAACACAAGACTTTTATAAGTTGAGAGATGGTAAAATTGAGCTTTGATTACAAAAAAAAAAGCTTTCAGTAAATTATAATATATACGATGAATTAAAATAATTCACTTATTCCATTTGAATGAAGAGCTGATCGTCTCCAACTCTGATTTACAAAAATCAACATCAGCTTCTTGTAATTCTTGTTAAAGATGAAAAAAAGTTCGCGGACGAATGAAAGTCTATATTGCGCTTTATTGAACATTGCAAACGTGCTTATTGGTACGCTACTTTCTAAGAGACAAGCATACGACACTCACACATATACACTGATTGATGGGTTTATTTGATAGTGTACAGGGAGTCTACTCTGTAACTCGAAACGAAAGAAATTGCTTTCGAGTTTGTATATTAGTAACATACAAACTCGAAAGCATTTTCTTTCATTTCGAATAAGAGGGGAGACCCCCAGGTCATTTCATCTAATAGAAGTTGATACGTTGCGTGCATTTTACAGTTAATTTGTTGAAAGATGGATGAAATTATTTCAGTTTCTCAAAGAGAGCTTAATAAATCCTCATGCTGCGCTTTTGCCATAAGAATTAGCAGTTCTAAAAACATGAGTTCGCAAATTATAAAGCAAGTAACATCATCTATTTAAAGCTAAACATTACTGCAATGGCTGTACTCAAACTTATACAGCAACATTCATTGTTAACAAATCTACTTTATAACTGCAGTAAACACAAAATTCCACAATCTGCTATAGCAGATTAAAAATAATTAAGTTTGTTCATCAAACTTTCAACCAAATTCAACGTAATAATTTATTTACTACAAGTGCATTCACATTGTTGCGACAAAGTTACTCATAAAAAAAGACATACAAGCATAGAGTGAGTGGAATATTTGTGTAAGCTCCACACAATTTACACAAGAATTAACTGTCAAATGAGTTTTCATAACACGAAAGTGCAAATATTTTTTGACATTTATGATCAACATACTTTGGCAAATCATCACGAATAGATTGACGCTTGACGACTAAATTATCCATTGACTAAATTATTCAAATTTACTCTGAAAATCAGTCATCAATTTGAGCAAGTTATAGACGATGACTACGAAGAATTGTGTTCGTTGTTGTTAATAGAAATAAATAATTCTGCCAAAAATAACTGACTTGAATGCAAAGATCTGATAGAATATTTTCGAAAATAATTTATGGGACCAAACTGGAAGTAAATTCTTTCAAGCAAAAAAATTTTTAAAATCTGTTGGTTTAGAAGAAGTACGTGAAATATTAAATTTAATTTTAATAGGCGTGCCTCCGCCCATTTTTTTAAATGCAAGGCCCATTCAACAAAAAAATTTTGCTAGGTTTAGCAGCAACCAAATCAGTAGAATATCATAAAATCAAATAAAACAATTTGTGGACATGTCCCCTTTTTGCAAAATGAAACCAATTGGAAGCTATACCCTCTCAGACAAAAATAAAAATAATTTTTGCAAACAGTTTTAAATGTACCGATTTATGTCAAAAAAAATACAGACGAACTGATAACCTCCTCCTTTTTTTGAAGTCGGTTAAGAAATTGCAGCACATGGAGTGAAAAAAAATCCACAGCAGATGCTATAGCCTCCACTACACCCAGCGGTTTTCACAATAGTGGCATCACTAGACCTTATTTTTTCAAAAATGAAGCCATAGTTTGCGTTACCGCACAATGGTCGATGTTTTTATTTATTTTTTTTAATATGGATATTTTTCGCATAAAAAAATTTTTGATTAAAATTTAATTTTTCTTGGAATTTTTTTTAACAGAATACTCTTGCAAAATTTAGAAATTATTCGTACGTTAGTTTTCTGCTGCGGATTATTTAATAAATTTATGTGATAAATTTGCTTAAATCCCAGTCAGCTAAATGTTGCCATTTCAGATCTTGTAGCTGTTACTGTATGCTAGTGTGTGTATGTGTGTGTGTGTGTGTGTGTGTGAAGGAGATTAAAACTTATCAGACGTAATGGAAGCCCTGCAGCTACAATTATAAAATAACTTTGATTTGTTAGCAGAGGTACGTCCGTGTTCATACACGTTTTTCAAAGGCCTCATGAACAAAAATAGAAGTTTTTGTTTTAGCATTGAGAGCAAATAAAGCTGGCAAGTAAAACTTTTGTTGGATAATTTTCGTTGGGAATCCTCGTAGATTTAATTGTAGTTTTTTTTACATTCTAGTATTTTATTTTATTACCAGGGTAGTTTGAGAAGTTATGGGAAAAGTAATGTAAATATTAATTCTACAACTTTTATCAAACCAAAACTTAATGGTTATGCCCAGCACTTGCTAAAAATATCTTTTAACTGCACCAAAACCGGATGCTGTGTTAATTATAAGCTCTCTCTTTCTCGCTCTCTCACTGCCTGTGGCTGGTATTATTTTTGCTCTTCTCTCTCTATCCTTATACCTTTGAAAATCACATACATATGTACTCGTGCATACATTTTTGAAAATTATGTTTAAATTAGTTTTGCTTCATATTAAAAGATTTTGTTTTATTTTTCTTTTTGCATTATCTTCAAAATTTTACTTTAATAAGCTGCCATGCAAATGACAATGACATTAAAATTCATGCATAATCTTCAACGGAAATGTAAGCATGAGTATGAGCTTAAATTAATTTTACTTATTTGTAGAGCTGAGTGTATGAAAACATTAGTTGAAGAAAAACAAAAATATTTAATGCATTTTAGTTGGAATTATTGTTTAATATTTGCCAAAGAAATAATTTGTTATTAGTACTTAAGGCCCTAGAGATTTACGTGCTGCTTTGTGCTATGTAGCTAAGCTTTTGTAATGAAATCTAATGAAAATTTTATTTGAGGTGTGTGAAAAGTGGGTGTTATTTGCAAGTCAGTGATGGGAAAAATTAAATATTATTATTTAATTTTTTTAATTTTGTTTTATATTTTACAAAAATTTTTAATAACAATGAATCAACGGTGATGTTAAATTACTAATAAAATAGCTGCATAGTGCTCCTACTTAACACTAGGGGCGCTGCAATGAAGCTAAAAAAATTAACAAAGTGCTTAATAACAGAGTTGTAAAACCAACAAATTAACGCGTTCACCACTCAGCGTCACATACATACGAGTACATGCGACATAGGAGTTTTAACAGAAACTCATGTGGCACATTTATGTCGCATTTTTGGTGAAGTGTGTATAGTTATAATTTTTGGAAAGTTCTGTTGGAAACGCAAAAAACCATGAGTGGCCAACGTGTTAAGTTGCACTCTACTTTTCTGCAACTTTACCATCTGTAATTGCGCCTAACCTTTCCCAGTCTCAGGTAACACAAAGGGGCCTTTTATTTAGATTAAAGTGAGCTGAAAGCTTATCAAACCTAACGTCACCTAACCTAGCTCATTGAATATAAATTTTTAAATTACACTTCTCTACCACAAAACCCTTTTAAAACTGCATTAACTTGTATATAAATATTAATTTTTGGTTTAACTTTCACAAGCTGCACACATGCTTGATTTACTGTCTGACTGGCTGAAAATTGCGCTGGCTGTGTTTATTTGTATATTTCATTGGTTAGATGTTGCCTTTCAATGTATCGTATAAATGATAAATGGTACATATTTTTTTTTTTTTTGTAATGTTGAACTCCACATATTTAATAATTACTGCCTGAAAACCGGTACAGAACAAAAAAAAGACGTATAAAGATCCCACATGCTGTAGTAGGAGAGATTTTCTCTGCTCCCCAGACATATAAATGGCGCCGTTTTCATTTCAGATAGTAAAACTCATACGAAAACGTACACATACACTAACGTTAAGATATGAAATGCAATTACATACCCCATTAAGCCTCCTCACTCTCCCTCTCCCCCCACAGCAAAGTTTTACCATAACTTATACAGTGGCGGTCAAAATAATACCATCACACTTTAAAAAGTAAAAACGTAAGAATATTTTATTTTGTTTAATTAATTACTTTAATTTGAAGAAGCCAAGTATGTGCAAAAGTTATATTATTTTGACCTAGAATTGGCATTGGCGAAGGTAGTTAGTACGTTGGCTACCAAATCGATGAGCCCGCTCATTAACAAAGTCATTAAATAACAACACCAAGCATTTTTCCAAAGTGCATTAGTGTCTCTTTGTGTCAGTTGTTTTAGGAAACTGCAAGTAATGAAGGCATAGTCACTGGTCACTGCACTACTGCTGCTACATCGGATACTAATCCCAATGTAACATCAGAGAGCCCTCCTTCGTCGGTACTGAGTAGCAGAATAATCGGCAAAGTAAACTAATCAATAAAATTTTTACTTAGCACAGCTTTAGGAATTTAATACGTCTCATTGACACCAGAGGCGCTGCAACTCTGCATTATAAAAAACGAGCAAAACGCAAAGTTGTAAAAGAATGAAGCTTTCCTCTATCTCTTCCTTCACCACCTGTCTTTTCTATCACTATCCTTTTCCTAAAGAAGGTAACATTTAGTAATGGTAGTAGCATTCATTGCCTGAATGATTCACATCGCCTTCCTATCCATGACAAGTATCAGTGTGGATCTTCCTGAGTCAAGTTTCGGCTACTTCGCCATGAACTGTTGGTCCTGCTTTCTACCCAATTACTAAGTTCCCTATAGTAGTGACCTATTGGTAGTTTCACCGATCTGTTCCTCATCTAACGCCGACCCTATTCATGCCAGCTCATCGGCAATTTCATTTCCCTCAACACTGCTGTGACCAGGAACCCAGCATAGTCTGACACTATATTTGTCCATAAGCACGTTGAGAGCTCTCCTACAGTCACTAACAAGTTTCTATTTGACATTGTGTCCTTTCAAATCTTTTAACGCTGCCTGGCTGTCGATGTAGAAGCTTAGCTTCTCACCTTCGTGGCCCTAAGGATCACCAAGATCTCAGCTTGGAAAACGCTGCATTCATTCGGCAGTCTAAAATAACTACGAATAATCGTTCCCAAGATATCGGCCCTTGTTATGAGCAGCTTTCGATCTGGACTGTAGTCGAAAGTACTGATCTAACGAAATTTTATTTGGTATTATGCCAAGCATTCGACAAAGAATGTCCTTATTGTGACTATCACTCACAGTTATTTTTAAAATTTGCAACAAATTTACCAAAAAATAAAAAGCAATTTTAATAATTTTTTATATTAAATTACTCCAGCGAAAGCTAAATTCTATTCGATAGAAAAAATACCTGTTCAACAAAATTTTCGATGCTCATAATATGAATTGAACATTCCATTTTCGATGTTCGATAGCCAGCGAAAATCGAAAATCAAATGCAACTCATAATAAGGCCCATAGACACCAGCCTCTGTACCTTCCCGCATTTTTGATCCATCTGTAAACACCGCACTATCCTCATATTGCCTGAAGGTTACTTCTCTTAAAAAAAACTAATTTAATTTTATTTTCATTATTATTTACAAGAGAAATATTTACAAGAATTTTTATTATATTTTGAATAAAATCACATCAGCCTTTTGAGAGATGTGCATATGTAAGTGGTTTAACTAAACAGTTTGCTATGCTGCTATTATTTTGACTGCAGCTGCATATATAAATACACACACTCTCGCTCAGCCAACGTTGTTGTTTTATTTACACTTATGCACTTGTAGCTGGAAATGGTAGAAGGAGGAAGCTTTTGCTTTGTTTTTTTTTCTTATTATTCATATCACAACGATGAGGGTGGTGAGTTTTGTTATCCTTCTCTCTTCTCCCCAGCAAATCCCTTAAGACAACAAAGTTTCTGTAATGGCTCCCCCTGTCTTATTTTTTTTTTTGCGTTTCATTCACGTATTTAGTTTTTAACCTGCATTTTTTGCATCATTAAAGTTGTCATAATTTTCCATTAGGTTTGCCATTATTATCTTTGTTGTATGTCATTCTGTTCGCTTAATACGAGCATAAGTAATTATTTTTATGATTATTATTATTATTGTAAGTCAACTTTTATAACAATCATTGCAGTCATCCTGGTCTTCATTAAGCACAAGAATATGAAAATACTAATTGTTCTTTTTCATTATTTGGTTATTAAAGAAGTTAGTATGTAATGCTCATTAAGCTTTAGGGTTTGAAATGCAAACGTATGGCTTCATATTAATTAGATTTTTTGATAAGCCTGAGTGAGCTCTAGAGCAAATTTTAGATAATAATGAAGAGCGTGCTGCAGTGTAAAAGGTTTTAAGACAATGCTGATGCTTTATTATCAGCTGGAATTTAATTTGTAATATTTCTATAGAAATATAAAAAAAATTCAAAAGAAATTAAACAGCAAAGCTTGCAAAAAAACTAAATAATTATCTTATCTTCTTTAAAAATCAGAATTTTGTGTTGACTTTAAATTAACTAAGAGTCATCTACAAAATCTCGTGGACTTACTAATCCAGCCTCGTAAATCTAAAATTCCTTTTATCAATCCCAGCATCAGCTCCTCTTAAGTATATTTTCCTTACATTATTTCCATTTCCCTGGTCTTATTAACAATTTTCTTCAAATCCACACACTTTATTATTAAAAAAAAAAATATTAAAAAAAAGCAGAACAGCAGAAATTCGAAAATAAGTAAAAATAATGCACAGCTAAATAAGACAAATAAAAATACTTAAAATACATCATTTCAGTTAAGTAAAGAAGCCAACAAGGAGAGATTAAGACGACAACATAAAAGACAAATAATAATGGTGGGGTTTGCAGTATCAAGCGAGTATTTAAATTATAATTTACACTTGCAGTTAAGGAAAAGAAGATACAAAAATCCAACTGAATATTTGGTTGGATACAAGCACAACATAAAAAATTTTACTATAAATAGAGAAGAAAATTCCTACTAGACACTACTGAGGCAGCCAGAAACAAACAAAAATACAAACAAATAAGTTATATTAAGCAAGCAAAATACACAGTAAAAGGTGTGATAAATGGAGGTATTTAATAAAAGAAAAAAATAAGAAACAGAATGTTGAATAAAACTAGCTAATTTGTATTACTTTAAGCTTTAAGCGATTTAAGTGGATATATTTTGAAAAATAAATACTCAAATCGATTACAGAAATAGTGTAAGTTCCTTAAGCAATTTCTAGGCTATATTCCCCCCAAGACAGAAGACTATTTATTATCAAGTTGAAACTATTACATTATAAAGAATTTATATCTCTCTATTTTATAGTTTTTATTTTTCCTACCAAGTCCCAAACGTGTGGCTCCAATAGAACTCTAGTGCATTGTTTTTATTTACTTTAATTTTTTTGCCTCCTTAAGCTAATTTTCTTTTGGCTTCTTCTTTTACGTAATGGTTTTCAGCTTGTAATAAATAAGACATAGTGGTTTTAAAAGTAAAACATTTAAATTTTTAATTGCACATTTGCAAGGTGTTTTATTGCCTTGTAACGAACGGTGGAAAAGAGTCATGAGAAGGCGAAAAAACATTGGCATTTCTAACATAAGTACAAATTTTTGTAAAATTCAAGCGCCAAGCTTTAAAAATTTTTTTGTAGAAAACTTATATTTGAAAAAGAGTCATGAGAAGCAGAAAAGTCATTTTGCATTTTTTTTTATATAAGTCTTAGGACCTAATTTTGTAAAAAAAAAAATAAAAATGTTTTATGGAAAAATATTGGCATCCAAGCCATCAATTGCTGCTGGTTTACCAGCAAAATCAATTGGTCATGCGTGGCTTTTTTAGAAACAAAGAGTGGGCAAATTTGAGGCTAGGAAGCAAATTGACTGTCAAATGATGAAATTTCAAGAACTGAGCTGTCATCCTTTGACATTTATTTATAGTAAAAAGTTGGGAAATTTTAACCATGGAACGCTACACTCTTGAACAAAGACATTAAATTAAGAAATTTGAGAATTTCAATTTGAAAAACCGGATTTACGTGACAAACCAGAAACAAGCGACGCTCTGAAAGATGAAATTCGACACTGCATTGACGAGATAAGCGAAGCTTTATTGGAAAATGTGGCGCAAAATTTTGTGAAAAAAGTAGACGTCCGCCGACGTACTAGAGATGTAAATTTGCCCGACATCATCTTTCATGATTAATTTCTATATTTCTACTTTACAATGGTATCAATAAAACTTAATTTGTAAAAAGAAAACTGCATTTTTAAGCGAATTTACTTCCTAACTTTAAAGAGGGCAACCTTTAATTGAGAGGTTCTAAATCATACGATTTTGGAGTTCAACTGACAGGTCGATTACCTGTAATCAACTTGTAGCCAAATCTTGATTTCAATAAGTAACGTAGCGCCATTCTGTTGCAACCACATCTCACCCGGACAAATTTTCAATTAATTTACTTTAAGGTCACTTCAATAATTTACATTTAATCGACCTAATACACTAATTCATTAAGAAACTACTCACTTTCGACATTATCTTCCATTTGTTAAATTTTAGCATTTGTAATCTCTTATTGGTGAAACCTTCATTTGAAATTTGCACTGTATTCAATCGATTGTCTAGTATAAAGTATGCAGCCTGATGCAATAAAATAAAATAAAATGATTGTAATAAAACATATTTCTATTCATTCAAAAACTGTTGCATACTTTTTAATAATTTTTTGCTGCTGTGACGAGAAAATAAAAGGCGAATGATTAATACATATTTTATCTAATTCGCCATATTCATATTGTTTAAAGCAAAAACTATTGCATACTTTAAAGATGATACTTTCAAATCCAAACCCACAAAAGTGCGTATGAGTAATATATAACAAAAAAAATTTATAATACTCTTATTTCCCTAAATGGAGCAACAAATTCAGCCCATCAGCTCAAAAATGGTGTAACCCACTTTTTTCAGCTGTTGTGCTGGTGATAAATACATTTTTTACATTACCAACTATCAAAAATAGAAAAGTCAGCCACCTTTTGGTACTCAAATAAGATGGAGCTGAAAAATCGTTGTTGCACAGAACATAAAATAGCAAAGTTATAGAGTAATTAAATAATCTACGGTTACACCACTTCCATTGTCGTAAATAATTTTGCAAAAACTTGTTTCAATTTATTTTCAAGCGCATGGAGATATTTTTTAATTTAGATTGCTGTATCGCGGCTGCACTGTTTTACTAATTCAACTTTATCTTAAGCGAATAATTGTTGCTGTTTTTTTTTCTTCAAAAAAAATTGTATATCCTTCATTTCAAAGCTTAAGCATATTTTTTTCTGCTCGAAATTTTTGTGCCTTTTCTTAAGCTCTTCCTTGTGAAAATTTATTTCCACTTTATAATTATCTTTCTAAGGTTTTATTATTGCTGTTGCTGTTGTTATTGTTGTTTGTTTGCTGCTACGTGAATAAAGCTGAGAGAGAAAAAATTGTTAATAAATTATACTTAAGTGTAGGCAAACAAGCGTAAGGAACAAAATTAAAACAAATCTCAGTTAAAATAAATGTTTCAGATTGAAATTTTTCCCCACATTTTTTTCTTTTTTTTTGTATAAATAAATATATATTTTTTTAATACAGCATGAATAAGAAATTTGTCCATTGAGATTTAAGTGGTTTTTGTTGTTTCTGCTGTTCTTATTTTATACACTTAAGAAAGGAAAATACAAAAAAAAATTTTAAAAAATATTAAAAAAAAGCTAAAAATGAAACATAAAAAAAGTTGTCAGATTTATGTTAAAACAGAGATTTAACAAATACTCTCATCGCATGTACATTTTAAACATGAAGCAAAAATAAAATTTAATTACTTTACAAACATTGCGCAGTCGTTTTATAAAAAAAGCTATAACAATTTAATAGCAATAGAGTTGTAAAGGGACATTTTAAGATTCGTACACAATAATAATAAAATAAAATTTAAACTTATTACTTTTAAACATAATAATTTACTCATTTAACATATGTAAAATGTGCGCATCAAAGTGATAAGGTGGCTGCTAAAGCATAAATACTAATACTAAAAAAAATTAAGTCAAGAAATGCTGTACCTAATTTCATTATTGGGAAAGATTCAAGTAGCTTCAATAAAACTGTTTAGTCAGTTTTTCAAAATCTTATATAATTTTTTCAGCGAATATTTGTATTAAATGGTTTTTCTGGTAGACTAGAGGGTATTGTGTTAGTTTTTTAGCTAGTTGGTGTTTGGTTCGACTCTCATGAGAGATTTTGATCTCTTTCGCTACAGATGGCAAAGGTCTTTGCCGTTCCTCACTAGAGGCTCTTCAAAATAAAAAAATTAACACAGTAAAAAACACCAAAAATTTAACACAAGCAGCAAAAATTAGTCAAACTTAAAGATTTCCCTTTTTTATTCTTACAAATTCTTTTGTGGGCCAATTAAAAAACAAAAAGGACTAAAATCCCACAAGGGAATTTTTAGAATTAAAAATGGGCAATCTTGAGTTCGGCTGTTTTTTGTTGTTTG
This sequence comes from Nowickia ferox, assembly GCA_936439885.1. Taxonomy (NCBI): domain Eukaryota; kingdom Metazoa; phylum Arthropoda; class Insecta; order Diptera; family Tachinidae; genus Nowickia; species Nowickia ferox. The sequence goes on along the minus strand of OW387027.1, from coordinate 6,003,609 downwards.
TGTTAAGTTTTGGTTTTTGGTATGTTCTCACATGTGTAGTAAAATTGTATGGCCAACATTTTCGTGGAATACTTCAGGCCTGCCCTTCCCCGTTTTAGGGGTGATTTTTAAAAAATTTTAAAATAGAGGCGAAAATTACCGTTATGTAGGGGAGATAGAGGGTTAACATGTTCCACAAAAATATTTGCCTTAATGATGTCTGCAAAGTTGCTAAGCATACCCTACACCTTCGATGTAAAGAACATAAAGTTCTTATACTGATATGATGCATGAACAGGGGGAAAACCTTAATCCCCCAAAAATAAAATTCCGATGTGATATTTTAAAATTCCGACACATGTTTGTTTTCGTTGGCTCTTCTAGCAGAGTCTACCGTAGAAAAAACGCCATTTTGTAAAAAGGTAGAAATTTCTGTACAGTATAATTTGTTATTGTATTTGCAACATTTAAGCTTTTACCTTGTAAGAGGCAACGCTAAAGACTTGTACTCACTAACATACATAATCGTTTGACTTTTAAGAAAATTGAACCCTAATCTAGTGAGTTGTTATTGTCTCTTGGATATTTTCATAAAATCCATTACACCAGGGTTGCATTTTCTCAAAACTAGTTTGACTTTGTAGTACCAGTCTTAAGCGTTGATAAATTTTATATTAAAAAAGTGTAAATTACAAAAACAAAACACATACAAAATGTGAGTAGAGCTGCGTTTTACCAAAAAAAAGTGCTTAATAAATATAGAAATAAAATAAAGCATCTAGTTGTTCCGTTCTGCTAGTGTATGTCAGAATATTTACAATTAACTTTGATGTTATTTGTTCCTTAAAAATTATCACATGTAATTTTACTTACAGAACGATACAAACTTTAGCCTAATCAAATCATAAATATAAAACAAATAAATATTTATTGAATCTTACAAATGCAGTTAACAAGTTTTACTTCTTATCGAATCCACAAGCTTTACGTTATTAAACTAACACAAACATCTTATTAGGACTTAAGAAACAAATGTAGTAACACTATTATTTAACCCGTTCGTCTAGTTAAATTTATGCCTCAATAACACTTACATATCGTTACTTTAATATATAAAGGCCCTAACTCAATTTTTTTTAAATCGAGATTTTAACATTTTTCGTTACATTAGATGTAGTTCTATCGAAATAAACAAACAAACTCGATTTGAAAAAAAATATAGAGTTAGAACCTTTTTTATTAACGTAATGATATGTAGCTATTTTCCCCTTTTTAAACCTATTATATAAAGTTTATGCTCATTTGTGGCAAGTTTTCATAATTAAATGAAAATTTCAATTAATTTTCCTACAATTAATTCCCTCTAAACCATTAAACTTTGTAAAATATGGCAAAATTTAACAAAACTTTGCTACAAAAAAAAATACAATTATAAACATGTCATCTACAAAACAAAAACACCTTTACCCATTTCACTTTTATTTTTAATATCAAAAAATGATTTTATATAACGCGTTGAAAAGAGGTAAAGAGTTGAAATATTTAATTTTTCCGGCGTCTGGTAATGTTGCCACCAGCATACAACAATGCAACACAAAATCTAACAATAGCATAAAAGATTGACAAAAGCCAACGCAGACTTTATTATGAACAACAGCATGGGAGAGTGAGACAGTTGGTTTTTTTTTTTTTTTGTTAAGCCCAAGAAACATTTTAAGAGAGAAATTGAAAAGGTGCGAAAAATTTTAAGCTAAAAATAAAAATATAGTAATATCATTTAAAAAATTAATAGTTGTTAATTAAAAATGTTCCCTCCCAATAAACTTTTGAGAAAATACAACTCTGGTATGATGAAGTATATGAAAATTTTCAAAAGACAATAACAATTCATCAGATCAAGGTTTTATTTTTTTCGTAAATCAGCTTTAATAAACATGAAGGGCCACACTTACATTCAAAACAAAAACAAATTCTAAGATTTTGTTGTTGTTTCATCGTGGGACAGGCCCGAAATTTATTTATTTCTCTCCCAAAAAGGGCGAAAGAATTTTTTTCTAATTTTAGTACATAAATACATATTTATGTGGAAATAAGATTTTTATTAAAAAGCAATAAAACGCAAACGACAATCAAATGTAATTGAATCTATAGCCGCACTTTTGCTGATGTCACAGAAACACAGTTTAACATCAGAAAAAAAGAGATCCCGAGTGAAATAACACGAATTAATTTCATGTATTTTTTTTGGCATTCGTATCTATTGTGAATTGAAATCATTCTTTTTGAATTATTTGAATGCTTAAAATATTTTATGCAAATGCCGCACAAATGTTTGCTGGTGTTTTAAAATATTATTTAAAATACTTCCATTTAATTTATATTCTATAGAAATATGGCAACAGTTGCCATGTCAATATCACACAATTATCGTTTTAAGCAACAACAATAAACATACCAAATTTAAAAAAAAAAATTAACAGCCTCTACTCTTAACTCCTGCTCAAACAACTTATGCATATCCTTTATATTTTAATGCAAACCAACGCACACAAATGGCTTGTTAGCAATAGTATTAATGAAACGTTAAGTGTGCATTATATTGTCATTTTACCGCCGTCGGTTGTTATTGACATCACAACACCAGAAATATGATGCAGAGTATAAACCATCACGGTTACAGATGCAAAAGAATATTCCTTTCTTATTTGCATTTTCATTTAGGAATATCATCTGTATATAAGAAAATACTAGAACATATCTGTGGCAAAACAGAATAGGGTTTTTTATCAATTGAAATTAAAATTGTAATAAACGAATTATGATTTTCTAATTTCAAAATACCTCTGGGCAAAGTTTCATTAGATTTTAATGACTCTTGAGGAAATTTATAGAAAAGTTTACTGTATAACAGCACACTTTTCTAAGAGAAAACAATACTGCTTCCCAACATAATCTTCTAATAGGAAATAAGACTGAGTCACAGCACAAATTTTTTTATTTTTTTATAGAAAAATCGCCTTTATAATAGCGCACTTTACTTATAGAAAACACAATTTTGTTACTGCTCACTCTTCTCATAGAAAACTTATCTCTTGTCAGAGCACATTTTTTTAGAGAAAACACGAATGTATCACAGCACACTGTTGTTATAAAAAAGTCGACTGTGTCGCAACACATTTGTCTTATAGAAAACACTATTGTATTGCGACACACTTTTCTTGCAAAAAATACGACTTCTTACAGGAGGCACGACTGTGCAACAGCAATCACGAGAATTTCACAATATAATCTTTTTAAAAAAAAGCTGAAAAAAGAAAATACGACTGGGTCTGAACATACTTTTCAAGTAGAAAACAAGACTATGTGACAGCACACTTTGCTTATAGAAAACACGATTCTATTACTGCACACTCTTCTTATAGAAAATTTGACGGAGTCAGAGCACAATTTTTTTATGGAAAACACGACTATATCACAGCACATTTTTCTTATAGAAAATACGAATGTGTCATAGAAAATTCGACCGTGTTACAGCACACTTGTCTTAAAGAAAATAAGATTGTCTTACGACACACTTTTCTTATAGAAACCACGACTGAGTCACAAAACATTTTTTATAGCAAATATGAATGTATCACAGCATAATTTTCTTGTAGAAAACACAACTGTTTCACAATATAATTTTTTTATAGAAAACACGACTTTGTCTTATAAAATAATAAAAATAATAAAAACCACGATTTTGTTACGACTAATTTTTCTTATATAAAAAACACAACTTTTTCACAATATAATTTTTCTATAGTAAATTTGACAGTGTCACAGCTCACTTTTCTTATAGAAAACACGATTTCGTACAGCACACTTTTTTATAAAAAATCACTTAGAAAACTCTTTGAGAATAATTTAAGTTATATTTTTAATTATTTGATTTTGTTAAAAAAAACTTCAAATAGAAACAGTGCAGAAAAAAAATTTTGGATGAAAAAAGAATTTGGGAATTATATTATTTTGAAATCATTTTATTTTGTTTAATTCAATAGTTTCTTATAGAGAACAAAATTTGGAGTTTTTTCTGAGACTTATTTATCGCTGCCTTTGCTTTCTAAAACATTTCTGCCTTGCCGGTTTTGAGTCCAGCTAAAGATCTCTTTATCCCACTGTATGTGCAAGGACTCGCTTGTGTTTCGCACAACAGCTTAAGATTAAATGGATCATATATTTGGCAAGTTTAGTAGCAATAATGTATTGAAATTTTTGTTTGGAATCAAAATAAAATTTTATTTTTTTAATGAAATAATCTAAAACATTATGACAATCGGGCTTATCGTGGTTGGCGTATTTCGATTTCGACTACGGCATTTTGGTACTAGATAAAAGAAAAAGTTGGGGTGCTTTTTAATCTATTGCAAAAACGTTCAAAGTCGAAATACGCCAACCACGATAAGGGCGAATATGACATAATAGAACATCTCGTGTTTAGGTCGGTAAGTCTTTATATTTTGCGTGATATTTGATGAAACTTATTTCATATTTTGGCATGAAAATATTTCATTAACAAAAGCTTCAAATATTCAGAATTATTGCAATTTAATTTTGTTATGCATTTAATTTTTTCGAGACTTATTTCATAAATTTTTCCTAGAACTTGTTTCTGTTTCTACTTTTCATACAAATGAGAACTCTTTTATTTTACCATTCGCAGAAAAATTGTTTTAAAAAAAGTCTTGTATTTCTTGTTGCAGACTTTTGCTTTCTGGTGCTGCTACCAGAAAATTATCACCTCAAAAGGAAAACAGCGCTCTTCAATTGTGTTGCTAACAGATCCTTTGATTTGCTTTAACGGTTTTATTGTTTTTCATAACTAAAAGTTGTTAATGGCATTTGAATATTGGTTGCTCATGGCAGCCCAAAATCAAGCAGTTAAACAATAACTCGTATTCAACACAACAGCCAACCATGGATTTTCGCAAACATCGCAACACACAAATACACAGACACACACACACACACACATGCAGGCATATTCATTTATTCATAGTTATTGCTTGTAATTTGATAAAAGGATATTTACAACGCATCCGTTTAACTCTTTAGTCTGAAATTGTATGGAAAGCACTTGAAATTAATTACAGTTTGAATTTCACAGCATGCTGTGCAAACTCTGTCGGGCTCTCTCTCTCACTCACACACACTATTTTTCTTTAACTCTGTGTGCTTGTGTGTAGGTTTGTTTGCCCTGGCTGACTACATTTTGCAAAATCGTGGTTATAACGTTTATTGTTTTTATGAAATTTATAATCAACTAATAGGCACAAAATTTGTTTACGCAACAACAACAAAAACAACAAGAAGAACCCAACAACAAAATACTCAATATGAACGAAATTTAAATGAAATGAAATGCGAATTGTTATTAAGCCATTTTAATAATGTGGCCATCAAATTAATATGATTTATTATTATGGCAAGTGTAAAAATAAAAATTATGTTGCAAAATATTTCAAAATGAATTTTTGTGTGCGAAAAGATTTTCATATTTGGGGTAGAGTTTAAAAGGTTTTCATAGTTATATTTATATATATTTTGTATACAGACAATTGGCCAATTCACAAGGTGTTCTAATGTGTCATATTGTCATAATGTACTAAGATTTTAGTTTTAAATGAAAACAATATTTATTGTAATAATTTAAAATAGTGCGACAATCCTCCTTAATGTGAATGGCGTCGTCGACATCGCATCAAGATAATAGTAAAAATTGTCACTTGTCTACTCTTTGTCGACAACAATTGTTTATTATTAACATGCTCCATTAATTTACAAAGCCTTAGATTAGTAAGAGATTGTCAATAAGAGCCAATTGTTGCCGATAAAGAGAAGACAAGCCACAAAATTTACAGTCCTCTTGATATGACGTCGACGACGCCATTCACAATAAAGGGGAATATCACATAAAAGAACACTTTGTGAATTGGCCAATTAATTTGTAAGCATTTTCTTTTTGTAAACACAACTAAATTTTTTAATAAAATTCTTATTAAAAACCAGTCTTTTGTTTGTTATTTTAAAAAGTTTGGTGGAATTATTTAGTGGTAAAAAAAAAGACACCCATCCTTTTAGACGGGGATCTATTTACGTTTTAAATTTCATCAAAATCGGTTAAGCCGTTTGGCCAAAAAGCATAACAAACAAACAAAGTTTTATATTCACATGGGGTACGGGCAGGCATAGAGATGGACTTGATGACGACCTGGAGGGCAAGAAGAGGCCTAAAAAATCTTGCTTTAATAGATCTCTGGTAAAACGATAATAAATATTTTCTGAGTATTTCTTTTTTGGGGGGCGTGTTTAAGGCCCCCCAAAAAAGAAGATTACGCCTTTCAAACATGTGTATGTATGTATGTATATCAACCATAAATAAAAACTTTTGTTTCAAATTGCCCTGGAGACGATCGAATAAACTCATCAATTACCATACAGACAATTTTATACAGACACTTGCAATTTTTAAAGATTGTGTATTTTTATGCAAACTTTACCAATTAAAAAAACAATATTGAAATTTTCAAAAATGCTTAAGGTAAAAAATCTCACAAATTACAAAACAAGGCCGAAAAGAAAAATCGCAAAAATAAAAAACGCTTAAATAAAATATATCACCAAAAATAAAATTAATCGCTTAAATCAAAAAAAAAAAAGCACCAAAAGTAAAAAGATGACCAAAGAAGAAAATCACCAAAACCAGAAAAGAAATCGCCAAAACTAAAAAAAATCACTAAAGCCTGAAAAAAAATTGGCAAAACGAAAAAAACGCCAAAAATAAAAAAATCGCCAATAATCTAAAAAAAAATCGCCAAAGCTAAAAAAATCGCTAATACCTAAAAAAATTGCCAAAACGAAAAAAAACGCCAAAACTAAAAAAATCGCTGAAAATCTAAAAAAATATCTAAAAAAACGAAGAAAAAACGCCAAAAAAAACGCTAAAATCAAAAATAAACGTTAAAGCCGAAAATATCGGCACACAGAAAGAAGGACTAAAACTAAAAACAGAACGCGAAAACAAACAAAAAATATATTAAATTTCTACATCAGTAAGATATTCGATTATATAAGCTAAAGTTCATACATATGTTCGTGTTCGAGTCAAGGTCGCAGTTTACTGAATTTATTATTGTTTTACGTGATATAAATACAGTTTAAAAAAGTAATTTTATTTTTATAAATGTTAAATATTTTAAGGTGATACCAACGAAATATGTATTTATACTTGAATGTCACTAGCGACATTTGACATCATCTATTCATGTAGACAATGTGTTTAATGCGTAATAATTATATGTGAATGTCATTATGTTTATTAAAGTTTTTTCATACTTCTTCCATCACTTAATGTGAGAAGGGTATATTTATATAGACCATGACAAATAAATACAAAGCAAATCAAATAATTGTTTTTTTTTTTTTGTCTTAAGAATTTTTATATATCAAAGATGTCGCCCTCGTTAGAAAAAAATTCTGTTATCACATTCTTGCCACTAGTGTTTTCAATTAAAATTCTATAAATCGCTCACTGATACACTCAACTTAAGCAACAACCCCCCAATCAACCGCCAGTCAATACTTGACTTTAATAAATATTAAAAAGAGAATAACGAAAAATAAAATAAATAAATGGAGAAAAAAAATACGCAGCAAAAAGTGAAATAAAGTATCCAAAAGATCAATTGAAACTAATAGCGACCACATTGACTTAAGAGTGTCAGCAAATGATTTGACAAGATAAGCTTTTTGTTTAAAGACAGCTAGACAAACTTAAATAAAGCTACAAGTACATAGATGACGAGAACAAAACCAAAACCAAGTAATATACCATATTTTAATTTTATTTTTACAGCTCAAGCATGACATGATAGTAATAAAATAACCCTACAGTTAAATACAAGATGAAACGTTTACATATACATACACACAGATGTACAAACATACAGACGTATGTATAAGCTAAAATAAAAGACAGGAAATAAGAAAACAAGAAAAACACAAGTGAAATGGAAACCTCAAAAAAAAATATAAATAAGTGAAGAAAAAGTTCTCTAAACTAAAAACCAAATGGAAGAAATGAAAATCCTTTTGGCTGTTAAGACTGGCTGTACCTAAAGTGTAAAGAACAATTTGAAAATAAAATGCGATAAAACAAAAGAAATTAAATGAAAATTTATGTGCGCCAGCATCGAATTATATTTAAGCTACAGTTATGAGTGTCGTATTTCAACTTCGACTTCGACAATTTTGTACTAGACTAAAGAACATTGCAACATATTTTTTTCTTTAATCTAGTACAAAATCATTGTAGTCGAAGTGGAAATGCGATAATCTTGCCCACTGTATTTGCTGCAAATTCTTAAGAATTTTTAATTTTTAATTTTTATAAAAACAAACGCCAAATAGAGATCACTTAGAAAATGTGTAAATATTGTAAAGTATTTCAGTTTTAAGTAAATTGCCAGATTTGCATTATTTACAAACAGCAAGACTAATTTATTATATCTGTAATTTATTTTAGTGGTGTGAAAGAGAAGATGAAATAAAAACTAACAATAAAATGACAGCAACAAAAAAAAAGGTTGTTCGTCTGTCAAATGTAATTAATTCTAGATCATTGAACAAAAGACGTTTGTCTTATCGGACAGACACTAGTTACTTAACTTTACTCTTCGGGCCACTTAAAAACATGAACAAATAATGCGCGTTAAATAAAAACACTGGAAGAAATCTTTGCACAATTAATTCTGCTGTTAACTTAAGCTCAATAAGAGCTCATAATAGTCCTCATATCTAGAGTTAATTCTTTCATAAATGTAAAACTATTCCAATTACAAAATCTCAACTTTATTCAAAGGGAAAAAAGTACGAGACTTTTTGAATTTCCCACTAAATAAATGAAAAGACAACACTCTTTGATAGACATTTCTCAGTTGCTCCTCTCAAAACTTGAACAAGATACGTCATTGATTTTGTGTTTGATGGCCATTGATAGCAGACTACCGCATGATTTGAGAAGAAAATTAATAGAAGTGAGTTACACAGTAAGCAAATAGTTTGCTAAAAAAACATCACTTAAACCAAGACCAGGATTGCATTCATCACCACTAATTCGTGGTAAAAAAATAGTTTAATGAATTTGATTGTGGCCGTACAAGCACGGAAGATGCCGAAACATAGTGTAGGCCGATCGGGACTTGAAAGTGAGAGAGATTGTGGAAGCTATAGGCATCTTAAATGGCTCAGTGGTTCTAAATTTGAATGATCACTTCAGTGTGAGACAGCTGCCCGCCAGATGGATGCCACATTTGCTCATAATTAAAGACAAACACATGTGACTACTTCGGAGGAGCGTTAAACGTTATTTAATCGCAATATAGACGAGTTTTTGCACCGTTTCGTAAACGTGAACGAAACCTAGATTCACTTTAATATACCAGATACCAAACAGCAGCAAAAACAGTGGAAGTGAATCGGGGCTAAACAAGGCCAAGTTGGGTTTATCAGCCAATAAAGTTATGGCGAGGCATAATCTAAATTGAGTATCTTCAAAAGGTTAAAACAATCAATGACGAATATTGGGTCAACTTACTTAAAAAAAACACAAGATTTGAATCATCTCACAAACAAATACATACTGGCATCCCCGATGTTCGTAGGACTTCGAATGTCACCTGGCATTGTAGGTAATATATAACAAAATATTTTACTTAAGTGAATCTAAATTATTTTTAATATTTTAGTGCTCATTTTTAAAGTCGGTTAGATTTCTAAGTATTATTTTTCTATGTTTGGTACTTCATAAATCAGTAACTCTGAAACCGATTTAAAAATTGTTATTTTTTTCTCTGTGTGGCCCCATTGTCTAAAAAGTAGGCGGGACTACGCCCACAAATTTTTTCTTTATTTTTATGATCTTGTACTTATCTGATTGCCGCGAAACTTAGCACACTCTCTCTCTCTCTTTCTATCTCTCGCTCTCTCTGAGCTCTCGAAGTGACACGACTTTACAAACTCAAACAAAATGGGCAGGGCCACACCCGCAACAACTTTATTTCACATACTTGTACTAATACCAATTTTTACAAAACTTGACATACTCCCCGAGCTCTAAAAAGACTCAATCTTGTATTTAAAAAAGTGGGCGGAAGCCATGCCCATAAAAATTTAATATTACAGTTTTGGTGCTTGCGCTTAATAGATATTTAAGAAACTTGGAACACAACTTGAAATCTTGAAAGGACTCAATCTTATATTTAAAAAAGCGGGCGGAAACACGCCCATTAAAATTTAAAATCAAATTTTACGTGCACGCAGTTAACCGATTTTTGTGAAACTTGGCACAAGACCTGAATTCTAAGAAAGACTAAATCTTGTATATAGAAAAGTAGCCGGAGCCCCGCCCATTAAAATTAAATACTCGTATGTTTCACTTGATTATTTTTGAAGTCGATTGAATTTTGTTTAACAGTTTTACGTTATTTGTTTGTGGTGATTATGATCTTACAATTTTTTTATTTTTATTTTTTTTTATTTGAGATTAAGAGTTACTGAAGAATTAAGAAGGATTGGTTGTCAGTTTAAAAAATATTTACAATAGTAAGTCTAATAAACTGATTCAACTAGTTGAGTTTCTTGAATTGTTTCGCTTTTTTTTCAGTGTACAATTAACTCTAATCAAAAAGGTTTCTTAAAAAAGCAATTTTATTTAGTTTTACCTACAGAAACAGAATTATATTGAAAATAAAATATAAAACAAAGACAGGTAAGGCATAATCCGATTGTATATGTTTCATTACAACATGCCCTTAATAAGAACATCTGATATATGTCAGTCTGTAGGCATGTACTCGTACATGCGTTTGTCAAGCATTAAATGGTTGCCCATATCAAAGCATACAATCAGATATAACCACATGCTGTTAAAAATAAAACCTACAAAATATAATTAAACACATCCTCTTTTGTACGAAACAAACATGACTGCATTTGTCTTGATAAGTATGTTCAAAACAAAAGGGGAAATGGGTTTCAATTTATTTGAGATGTGAATGATTGTGATGGCAGATTTGACAAGGAAACGGAAATTGATTTTAGCCCATTTAAAAAGTGAAAGTTTTCATTTAATCGAATAATTAATCACATTCTATTAAGCCTTGTGACCTACACAGATATTAAAAGGGAAAATATTTAATTGATTATTAGAAATACTTAAAAAGAAAATTTTTAGTGTTGTATTAAAAATAATTAATAAGAATTTCGAATTATAATTCAATAAAATTCCTCTTTCCGTAAAAACAATAATGAAAGAAAAAGTCTAATATAAAAGTCTTGATTATAATTAGTTTCTGGAAAAATCAATCAATTGTATTAGCAATTAAATAAAATCAAACAAAAATTAGGCTCTTGATGATAATTAGCGAAACAACTGCCAAGTTTGTTTTTTATAATAGGCCATTTGCTTGGAGACAAAAACAAACTTTTTATAATAACGTTTCAATCAATTAACTAATTTGCAAACTGTTCTTTCAACTTATTTAATATAAATTCTTGTCATCAAAAAGGAAAATATATATATTATGAGAAAAACAACATGAAAGTATGTCCAAATTCCAATACCAATTATTTACAAATGTTAACAACAAATCTTCCAAAAAAACAACAAGGGTTATGTTTGTTCATAAAGAAGTTACTACACAATCCAGGGAAATGGAAACAAGACCAAAAACAACTGCAGAAAGGAAAAAATTATTAATGACTACAAAACATTTTGTCAATAACATTGTTTGTTCCCCTTTTTATTCTTTTTGCGAAAAAAAAGAAGAAGTTGCTAAGAAACAAACAAAATCAAAAGTGATGAAGACCATCATTAGAAGTTATAATTGTGCAAACAATTATTAAACAACTTCATCTATTAAGAGGAAATATACCCAAAAGTAGGAAGGATACAACAGAAAGTTTATTATTTATGTAATTTTGAAGAGAAAGGAATAAGAAAACATGAATCAATCATAAGCAATAATAATGTTTTTGAACCTAATTGTGCTAACATGAGCGGAAAGCAAAATAAAATAAGGGCAAAAGCGACTTTTAATTACCCTTGATAGAGTATAAAGTGGGCTTAACCACGCCTCCACTAATTGTGTTTCCTTTGATTTTATGTACTCTTACTTATCCGATTACCAGGAAACCTGATACACATCTTGAGCTGAGGTAATGATACAATTTCATTTTTAAGAAAGTGGGCGGACCACACGGTTTAAAATTTAATTCTATACTTCAAGTACTTCTACTTAGCCGATTCTTACCAAAGTTGGTACACATCTTGAAAATAACACGATCTTGCAGTTATAAAAGTGGGGATCGAGAGGTTAGGTTAGGTTGCACAGGTTGCCAGTTTGACGGTAAAAACCAGGCCCCTTCCATTCTAGTTGATCCAGTTGTGTTACCCAAAAGGAAGACGTGAAGAGAGGTAATTTTTTCAACGTTTTTCCATTCAGTTCAGTGCTGAATTAAGCTGAAAACCGAATTAACAAGTTTGTCCATCTTATCCTGCACCAGTGGAGTGTGTAGTGAAACCTAAATTTCTTCTGAGAAAGCGGGCCAAAGGTAGAGGAGGTGTTCTACACTCTTTTGCCCTCCCCAGTATGTGCACCTATAAAACAATGCACACAGAAAAATTTCAACTCAAAATTTACTTACACAAAGTTAATTTAAATAATAAATGTTGATTTAAGATTCCCATACTGTTAAATCAAAATTAAATATCATGTAAAATCAAAGTTATTTCAAATTGAAGCAATGTGAATGTGATACTGAAATAACACGAAGAACAATGTTGAATCAAAGTTATTTCAAGAATTTACGTGTTTGTATATATTGGTATAGGCATCAGAAAAATTTTTATATGTATAGAATTGGCTTCCCATTACGTGGTAGTTTTGACAAAAGTCTGACTTGATTCGTTTGTATAGATCTCTAGTATACTCTAATGTTAATAGGAGGACATTAAAGCAAATCCTCTATAAGGCAAGGTATGGGTGAATAGTAATCAATGTTCGGAGTCTTGGAATGGCATAATTTTGTGCTTAAAAAGTAGACAGGTCACGCCCATCAAAAAAAATATAATATTAAGTTTCACAATTTTCAAATTTTATGTTAAATAGCAATATGAAAACATGGCTGAACTGATAAAACGGATTTTTCCTACTCATCGTATCGTGTCGTAACTGCCAAAACAGCTTGAGCGACATAATTTTTGAATTTAATTTTTTTTACCAAAATCGATTATTTGCGTCAGTAAATAATTTATTTTCATCAAAAAAACCAAGTTCAAAAAATGTGTCGCTTGAGCTTTTTTAGCAGCTATGGCTCGATATGACAACTTTGAGAGAAAATTTTTAAGCATCATTTATTGCTGTGTAATACTCTTTCTTAAATCATGCAGAAGCTTAAGCAAGTTTCCCTCAAATAATGATTTTGTAGGCAAATATTTAAAAGCCTCCCCAGTGATTTTATTTTATACAAAAAAAAAAACACAAAATAAACTTTTTGCAATAACTAAAAAAAACAAACAATTGCTCCAGTTTGCAAAAATACGAATAAAAAATAAACAAAAAATTACAATTCACCAATTACACTTTAAATAATATTTCCTCCCAATTTCTATATCAATCAAGAACAAATATTATTAATAATAATTTAATCTGTTTGTCTTTTAACAACCCCAACTCTTCAGCGCTGTTAAGACTATTATAATTTTCCCAAAACAAATTCAACAAATCAGCAAAAAAAAAGAAATTTGTTCAATAGAAAACAAATAAAGTTTTTTTTGCCAGCCAGGCAGCCAGCTTTCGTTTTAAAAGTTTTGCTTTCCTTTTTTTTCTTTTCTTTTCTTTATCAAACAAAAAATAACAATTGTAGTTTTCTTTACTGCTGCCACATATTGTTGACGAAGTACCAGCTAAAATTTTGTTGATTTGCACAAAGTTTTTAGCAAATATTTTTCGTAAGCCTTATCAAGGGAAAAACTAAGGAAAGCAGGTCAATTGGTTGAGGGGGTTTTCAGCAAGAGAAAAAGAAACAATAAAAAATCTTGTGCTCGATATTATTAAATAAGATACAAGCTTTGCTCTTAGTTTCTTTATTCGTATCTAGAGTTACTCATTATTGAATGTTATTAAGAATTATTAAATGGCATATAAAGTTGAGTAAAATGGAATGAGGGAAATAGTAAAGGTTCTTTTTTTCGGCAAAACTTTTTTTGTAGATGTTATTATTGAATAGTAAAACAATAAGCTTGATTAATAAAATAACAAGAAATTTTATGATAATTGTTTGAGATAGAAATAAAAAAGAACTGTAGATTTTCAATAGTGATTATAATGGATGGAAAAGTTGGAATTATACATAGTTATCAACAATTCAGAACAAAATGGAAAATAATTTTTTTTTCACAGTCGTTCTAAATTACATAATTGGTGAGACAGCGTCTTGATAAAAGTTTTTTACACCCGACGACAGTTGATGACAATGTCTTTGATATTAAATTTTGTTTTATATTAATACCACTATTGTTACATATCGAGTATCTTAATCAGCAAACAACGTTGTTACATACTTCCACAAACAATTCACAATAACATTAAAAATTTAGGTTATTGAAATGAAAAGAAAATAAAATATAAGAATGTTATTGTCAGACATTGCGCCAGTTTATTCAAGCTCTCGCATACTCATAATCTCTCATTCTTTTATTAATGTTGCCATACTGTTTTTAGGGTTACGTACACCAAATGTTTTCTCAACGATGTCCGTATGTCTGTCACAGGCTGTTTTCTTGAGAAACTAACCTGACATTTTCACAGAATATGTAAAGTTTTGATCGCTACAACAACAACTATATGACAGTTAAAAATTAAAGGGTGTTCTAAAGCGAGCAACGAAACATATTGAAATCCTAAAGAAATATACACACAATAGACACTTGAAATTTTCAAAGTTAATGTATTATTATGCAGACAACACCAATTAACAAAGTAATTTAAAAAAATCAAAATTAAAGGGTATTCAATCAGTTAATGTAATATTGACAACTTGCTGTGTCTTGGAAACCGTAAGAGGTAAACTCTTGATATTTTCAAAAACGCTAAAACTACAAAAATTCAAATTTAAATTAATTAAAAAATCGCCAGTATGAAAAAAGCGCTAAAATAAAATATTTTATCAAAAATGAAATAAATCGTTAAAATGCAAAACATATCACCAAAAGTAAAAAAGGTCTGGCAAAAACATAAAACCGCCAAAAGCAAAAAAAATAACGACAAAGCAAAAAATTTAGCGCCAAAACTAAAAAAATCGCTAAAAAATAAAAGAAATTATTATAAACAAAAAAATCACCGAGAAGCGAAAAAAAACGTCAAAATGAAAATAACGCGAAATCTAAAAAGCGTCAATACTAGAAAAAATTGCCAAAAACCGAAAAAATCGCTAAAAAAAAAAGAAAAACAGCGCCGTACAGGTTCCTTCGTGTGCGGATCAAAGTCAAACTTTACATAATTTATTTTAAATTGCTGGTTAATTCACAATAACATAATAATCACAAGCCTTGTAAATTGAACGACTTGATTTGTAATATGTTTCTTTTATGAATTAAAATTTTTAAATTAATTATTGTGCCAAATTATCGCATGTGCCAATATCGCATGTTTATGTTTTTTATCTCTCATTTTCTAGTTACTTTCAACTTGTTAGTGGCATTTTTTGGGAACCGGTACAATTTTAGTTTTTAATTCTTTTGTTTTATGATTTTTAATAATTAAAATATGCCAACTGGCTGCTATATTTATATTTACTTATATAAATATATGTGTGTATATATTGGCTTTGCCTTTGGCTCCTTTAAGGAGCATAGGGACTCCTGCTGAGCTTGGACACTAAATATATTATCTACTAAGGAGTCCCTGAAATCAACTTAATTTCACTTAATCTCAATTGTATTTCGCTGCTATTAAAACAAAAACACGAAACAAAAGAAAACTTTTAAATATTTATCTGCTAAAGTTTATGTTTTTCTACTCTTACAATTTTTCTAAAAAAAAATACATGCATACACATTTTCTCCAACACACCTTGGGGAACATTTAACGCGAAAAATGCATAACAAAATAAAACTTGTACATCTGCATAAACAAATAAGAATTTTATGGAGAAGCTAAAATAAAACACCACCAGGAATAAAGATACTAAAGATACCAGCGCTAAGCGTGAAATATAACACGCCAATTTCTTAAGTGAACTTAAGGAAAAGCATAAAACGCTAAAACAAAATTAAATTAAAAATATATAATACTATTTACATTTTTCTTATTTGTAACAATTTAAAACAACAATTTAAAATTTAAATTATACAAGACGCTTACAAGCCTTTTTGTCGCTGCTAAAAAAAAGTTAATTAGAAAATATGCATAAATCTAGGGATCAAATCATAATTCAACGGATTTTTAAAATAAATAATCAAGTCCTACTTTATGTTGTCTATTCCACAGAAGGTTGATATTAAGAAAAAAACTCAGCAATAAAACAGCACAACTTTTATTAAACATGGGCAAAAATGCTAATAAATGAAATAACACTCCATAGGGGATTGTTTTTGTTGCTTTAGCTTGTATTATTAACTTTATCATCAGTTTATATATTTTGTTGTGTCTTTTGAACAAAACTTGAAAATTTGCGACAAATTTGCATTTTTACAAAGACAATCCGGGCGCCAAAAAAACTTGCTATGTTAATATGAAAATTTATATAACAAGTAAGTAGTCTTCTTTTAAAAGTATAAATTTAATAAGTATTTAGACTGCTTTTTTTTTGCATCCACCCTCTCCCCGCCCCCAAAACGCTATAAACTTCCAAAGAAACAACAAGTCTCATATGTTGTTTAACAAAAGTTTGGCTCTCTAGCTTGCGTTGTTAGTGTCGTCTTTTGTTTTGTATTACAACTACAAGGCAAAAACTTTACTTACAAAATATATATGTACATTGTTTTCTTGGAAAAATCCATACCGCCAACAACAACTTTTTTGCTGTACAACTAGGAAAACAACAAAATTACACAGGCAGAAACATTACCAACATTACATTTACACAAAAAAGTATAAACAACAGCGGCAGTAACAGCTTCACCAACCAACCAACAAACAAACAGAAAAAAAAGATACTTCTTGGGAAATAAGAAACTTTAAGAAATTCTTAACTGCACAACATCTGCTACCTGCGCCTTTAGGCGTCTTTATTTTCCGGCTTCCGTTCACAACAACAACAACAACACTCTTACGTATGTGTGTGTGTGTGTGTGTGTACATGTGAAATTATTAAATAAATAAATACATTAGTAAACTCATGCATTATGTATGTGTACGATATATATTTGTGTATGTGCCAAAATTTTAGTAAGTACTCGCACTTAGTGCGAGTGTGTGTGGCAGGAGTAATGGAACCAACTAATTTTGCATGTAAATGCTTATTACATCCTTTTGTTTCTTTTTGCCTTTAATAACATACGATATTAAACGAAATTACAAAATATTTTAATAAAGTTTTTATGGAAATATTTTAAAATTTCGATTGGTATCGAATGCTGTAATTTACCTTCTGCTCTTTAAAGAGATGTGCGGAGTGCCATTTCTTTAAAGGGGGATATACATATGCCACTACTTCTGCAAAAAGACCATTAATCTTGTCAAGAAAACTTCTTTTTAGGGTTGCGTATACCAAAGATGATAAGGAACCCTATTGTTTTCCCTACAACTGCGTCCGTTCGTCTGCCTGTCTGCCACAGGAGGTTTTCTCGAGAAATCCTGAAATTTTCACAGAACATGTAAAACTTTGGCCGTTGTAACAAACAATTTATTAAAGGGTATTCTGAAGAGAGCAATGAAACATGTTGAAAGCATAATGTAATGACTTCGAGCGAAATTTCAAAATATTTTTAATTAAACTGCCTTATGCAAAAACAATTAAATTTGTGCTTCAAGTGTGTTTTAGTCAAAATTTTTATGGAATAATAGGAAGCTTAAACAATTTTTTTTTTTTTTGGCATAAAATTTTATTTATTCTAATTTTTCTTTATCAAAAACTAAAAAATTTCAAATATTCCAAGAAAACCCAATCAGTCAAGTTAAAGAGTAGCCAATATTGTTGGATTCTATGACATGGTGCATTAGTTGTGTTCGAAACTGTTTAATATGATAAACAAGTGTCTGGATCAAAACTTTTTTCATTAGTGTTTGTTGGTTTTGACAAGTGTGACCGTACCTTAAGGATTATTTATCATGAAAAAAAAATTATTTTAAAATAGTTGGTTGCGTTATTCCCTTCCCCAGTTGCAAACAATGTTAACCATTTCATCTACATAACTTCTGTAATTGAGGTATAATATTTTTTTAAGACGTTTTATAAAGTAAAAATTTTTATACATATGACCTCGTCTTCGTACACCAATCAGCCGATCCCACTCCCACCTCTCACCTCCTCCCTCAAGCTGTTTTATTGCCCCAACTTAAAAACATGATTTTGCCATTCCCTTAACACTTGTGGCTTAATAAACAATTTTGGTTTGTTATATTTCACGCGTTTCCCCTATTTTTTTTTTCATTTCATTTCATTGCTTTATACATATTGTATATGAACTGCCACCAATATAACAATACATTTCAGAGCACACTTTTAGGAGCCAGGAAGACGATGATGATGCGATGCTAATGATGCTTCCGGTTGACTGACTCAACAAAATATGCGTCGTCCACATGTTGTGGTTTCTTATTAGGAGTAATTTCATATTTTTATTTAACATAATTTTAGGTGTATGCTTATGCTAATATGCAGCCATACATACATTTATATAAAAAAAATATGTCAGAGTGGTTTGTATATATTTGTGTTTGAAAAATATGTTAGTAAGAATTTATTTCTTGTGTACTTTTTTTATGAGATTTTCTTTTTCTTTTTTTTTCTGCTACTGGCACCTTGTGCTTAATTTTCATAATTTTTGCACAATTTTCTTGCACATCGTTTAACTTATTTGAATTTAATAACACACAAATAAGCGAAAAAAAAGATATAAAGACATACAACACACACATATGACACCAACAAAAACTAAACAAAAAGTTGTAGGGAGAAATAAGCTTAGAAAGCTGTTGGACAAACTTTTTGTTAAGAAAATCATTCATAAAATTCTGATATAAAAATATCGTGTGTGAGTTAATTTACGCTGAAAACTTTAGCTATTGGAGTTGAAAAAGTGCTCATTATTAAGTGAGTTAATAAACGGGAGTAATTTGAAAGTTTGAATTTGAGAGATCAGTTTCTGGTCACATTTGTCTAGTTAATATAATCAAATATCTTAAAGCAATTTATCTGAATATTTTATTTTTATTTAAAGCGTATAATAAGACTAGTTCGCAAAACAAAACTTAATTTCTAATCATGCTTTTAGTTGGAATAGCTTCAAGAGATCTAAAACAGCTACAGTTTTTACAAAAGAGCTTTTGAGCTTTTCTGCTTTTGTGCTTTCACATTGACGAAAGCACAATAGCCAATCAGATCTCGATGACAACAGTGCTTACTCTTACTTTTCAAGGAAACAAGAACAATTTGTAAAAGCTTTCAAAGCTGTTTACCTCAAATGCAAATATGAGAGTAAGTGTGTTTGGTCTACAAGCTTACGAAAAAAAATTTTTATTTTTTATTTAAAGCTTCAACTTCGGAACTTAACTCATCTGTTAAGCCTATTAAAAAGCTTATTAAAGCTTAAGTCTATTAAAAAGCTTAAGCATATGGAATATCATGTCTACTCAGACATACATATATCTTTAATAATACTCGTATGTCACTTCTAAGCAAATTTTTATTTTATTTTATTTTAAAAAATTCATCATACACACTACACTGGACATCTTCAAAAGTAAATCATTTTGTCTCAGTATTAATGAGATTAAGGGCGTTTTTGCCAAAAAAAACCAATTTTCTCTAGTCATACAATTTTAAGCTTAAGTAAAGTGTTTATTCATATATTTCATAATCGATGGGCCCCATATAAATCTTTTGATCTTTTGAATAGGACATACATATATATTTTTAGATTTAAACTTGACACGTGCCATCTAAGCAAATGATGAAGACGTCAACAAACAATATATTTTAGAGTTTAATCTCAACTTCAACAGATACTTATTTGATTTGATGTATGACAATGCCAATGATGGCAATTTGTTAAAGGGATAAAGTTAAAAATTGGAAACTAAACAAGTTTATACAGATTTTTAAACAAATTTTCTTCCTTCTAACTCACAATTTACTTGATTTTGTCCCGTATCTTTTCTTCAAGATGATATAAAACCCTTTTATTATTAATATTCAAGCAATATTTCTGCCATTTAATCTATGATTACAAAAATTTGTAAAAGATATAGAGAGTGAGAAAATAAAAAGCATTAAGTAAAATAAGTGGAAAAACTTTATAACTCATTTTAGCTGCCACAAAATTTCATATTCACAAGAGCAAAAAAAAAAAAAAGAACACATCTCGTCATAATTCTATGACAGCGTGTAAACATTAAATTTTGATTGTTAACGTTTGGCATTTAAGTGGGGAGAAAATTGCGTTTTTACTACATTGTGTCTCTAAAGAACATTTACTCAATCATGTACACAGACAAGCCGTTAAATTTGCACACACACACACACATAATCATGTGCTAATATTTGTTCGCATATCCTGTGGACTATGTAATGTTAAAAGTCAGAAATTTTTTTTTTTTGAAGGGTACTGAAAGTGTTGTTGTCATCATTGTCATTTTTCTCTTGACATAATGCGGAATACCAAAACAACCAGTTATCATTTATACTTCCACAATGTTTGAAAATGTTTATTTTCCACTTTCTTTACAAACGCACACACTTCCTTCAACAATAACATTGATAGCAGCAACAATGTTTTCTTAATGTGCTTATTTTTTTTTACTAAATTTATTTTTCGCAATTTGAAATGTTTTCCTTTTAATCCTTTAACAGCAAGGGGCATTTGCAAAAGGAAAAGTTTTATCAAGAAAAATTTCATGCAAAGAATGTGGTCATGCAAGCGTAGCCGTGGCGGCCATTTGGCTGATATTGTGTTCCATTATTAATGTTATGCACTCCTCTTTACAATTAAGGAAACATCCAATAATTTCGCTTTGGAATACTGTTTTTTTACATATCAAAAATAACCCTTTTATAGGAAGTCTTTTTATATACAGTGTAATACATTTAGTGGCTTCGAAAATGCCGGCCTGGCAAGGCTGTCAGCTGTTGTTTAAAATTTGTCATCTAAGGTGTCATTTAACTACTGAATGGTTGGTTATTTACGAATATGGATCGTTTAACAGCCGAAGAACCATAAAAATAGTAAAAGCTTACTACAAAAGTGTTGGTTTAAAAATGGTGGCCAATTTTCGAGCATTGCGGGGCCTACTTTACATAGAAATATCGCAAATATCGTATATAATCCTAAGAACCGTTACCGTCAATTCAGAGCGATATTGCCGTATGATAACCGACAGTAAATTTTATTTGCCCATTCCATAGCCCATAAGTGAAAAGATACATATTCACTGAACAGTGTTTGAATAGCTGGACAGTGCATAATAATTATTCAATCAATTGCTCCAGATAAAAATTCCCCTGCATTTCATGAGCAGACAATTTATTACAACACTCATATCCCTCCATCTCTACATGGGTTAAAGTGTATGAATGTGTGGCCAAAATAATTTTTCATTCATACTTTCAGACCCCTCCGCTTTCGAGTACTTTAATGACTTCATTTGTTAAATTATAATATATAGAATTTTTTTTTTCAGAATTTCATACTCCACACCAGTGTTTGCTATTTTATTGACTGCGAAAATTTACGTACAGCCACAGAGTAGAAAGTATACTCTCATGAAAAGATATGAAAATTGCTATTTGCTTGTTTATAAAAATTCAATTTTCTTTTCATCATTCATTTACTTGCGTAGTTTTTCCAGTTGTTGCAGCCAGGGTAACAAAAAGGGGTACATTTTTTTCATCTCAAACGATAAAAGATAATTGTTGAATTGTATGTGAGTTTGTGTTGCTTGCTGGCAAGGAACGAGCAATATAGTCTGAATGATACTTGGTACAAAAGAAATTTCACCCTTTCACATTAGATTTACATATTAACTGGCACGAGATAAAATATGAAAAGTAACAATAAAATTATAAAAAAAATAACTAGAAAGTGTCATGAGAGTGTGTGCAAAATTTTTTTTTTAAGTAATTTTATTTTTTATATATTAAAATACAGTCTTAAAAACACATTTTAGAACAAATTTAAAAAAAAATAAAATAAATTTTTAAAAAATTCAGCTAACCCCTGATAATAAATTTCAATGTATTTTTAATAAAAAAAAAATATTTTACTGAATGAGTACGATAATAATTTGGAATTATTAGTGCATTAATTGTAACGATTCCAAAAAAGAAATTAACAAAAAAATAATTGAAGTGATGAAAATTAACACTCAAAAAACT
The DNA here is from genome assembly GCA_936439885.1 of Nowickia ferox. Lineage (NCBI taxonomy): Eukaryota > Metazoa > Arthropoda > Insecta > Diptera > Tachinidae > Nowickia > Nowickia ferox. Next base: position 5,980,992 of record OW387027.1, on the reverse strand, counting down.
TTAAAATAAGACGGCTCATCATCGAAAATATTTTTTGTCAACATGCATTGGCTCGATTCATTCATTTTAATGAAGAGAAGAGAAATTTATTTCAATTCCCACACAAACACATGATTTCCAATGACATGCTAAAGTAAAAATTATGCATGTTTCCCCCAAATATAGCCCGTTCCTCATGACTTGAACTCTTTTGTTTTATTTAAATTTAAATACAGGAAACGCTTAATGGTAGACCTTTTATAATGAGAGAAAATATTTTTCCTTCTGGGTCAGTTCTTGCAACTATTTGAGGAAAATGTTCTTATTACTCATATTATCATGGAAAAATTTTGGTAGGAATCAACTATTCAGCACTTGGAAAATAAATAAAAGTATTATAAAAAAATATTAGCTCTTCCTAAGAACTCATTGTAATAAATTTTTTTATATTTTTGTATTTTTTATTTATCTATATATATAATCATAGTGTGTGTTTGTTCGGAACGCATGATCTCTGAAATTATAAAAGCTGTGGAGCTGAAATTATCAACACAGGCTCGGGTCAATACCCAACAGGTTTTTGTTTTATTTTTGACCCAACAAGTGACCACTGTGTGAAGTAATATGTACTTAAAAAACTAATATAATTGAGGGTAAGACAACATTTGCCGGTCTCAGCGATTATTTTTATATTTTTAATATTTAAAACATGGATTTGTTGTTCGCTTAGCACGTATAGATGCATTTTGTTGCTGCTAGGCAACACATAATTAGACTTTAAGAACAATTCAGAAAAGCTTAATTTTTTGAGAGTTTTTTTAAATTGTGGTTGAATTCTACTGATGTGGTGCTTAGCAGCAGCGAAATGTATCTATATGCGCTAAGGGGTTATTCACATATTACGTAAAACTCGGGGGGGTGGGGAGGGGGGAGGTTGTGTTGAGGATTTATTACGTTTTAGGAAATTTATACTGAAAATTTTGTAAAAAGTGTTACTAACTGATTGCTACGAAATTAGCGTTACCTAATACGTAAATAGGCCCTAAGCCAACAAAAAATAAATTCTTTGAAGTTTTAATTTTTTATTTATTTTTTATTTTTATTTTTTATATTTTTTATATTTTTTATATTTTTAATTTTTTGATTTTTTTTTATTGTTTTTAATATTTTTTTTATATTTCATTTAAAATGCTCTCAAGCCTTCAAAAATATTTTAACCCCAAGTAATCTCCCTTAATTAAATACACAATCAAAATAATAAAAATAATAAAAAATAAAATATTAAAGTCCACTTAAAATTATAACACAAAAACTTTTAATTACTAATATAAATTTCAATACATGTATGTATGTATGTATGTATTCGTGTGTTTGAGCTACCGCCTACTCCCTGTCCATTACTCAGCCTTGCACACAATTATACAAATTAAAAGATCAAACCAAAAAAAAAAATATATGTAAGTAAAACAAAAGTACAACAGGAACAACAAATCCATGTAAATTAATCTCACAGAAACACCCACACTCCCACACACATACACCGCTGTAAGTAGCAGATTGCTCTTTCTCTCTTAATAAAAATGTTACGCATACACACATACATATATACATATATACGCATAACGGAAACTGTGGGCGCATAATTTATTTCGGTAGGTGTTCTGCGTGTAAGTGTGTGTGTGTGTGTGTGTTTCTGATTTTTCAGCCTTTAAATATGGCTTTATTATTATCGTCATGTTGTATTATTTTTCATGCTGTTAAATTAATTGTGTGTTGGCGTTTTTATGCTAATAATAAAAAGATTATAATGCCATAATTGTTTTTATTGCTGGTTGTGGCATTTTTTCTACAAGGACTACCTTTAGAGATATGCCAACTTTTTTAATTGCTCTTTTTTAATGTTGCTTTTTAGGTAATTGATGTTACTAATTTTAGTGTAATATAATAAAACCAACTTGTTGTTGTAAGGGGTAATCAAAAAGTAGGAAGAGCAACTCGCGATTACTGGCGGTTTTGACGGGCCACTGGACGATCGGCAGCCATGATATTACACAGAAAAAATTATGATAAACAGGTTTTTGAAACTGATTAAAATTATAATTAATTTTTTTTTATTTGGTTTAATGAATTTATAGTAAATTATTTTAATAAAGAAAAACTGTGTTTTTCATTCTACTATAAAACTTTTACAAATATTGGTTTTCAATTTTACGAATTTTGTGGTATATTTTGTGGTCATATTTCAGTAAAAATCTGAATTGATTTTTTGAATTTAGTAATTGACTGCAAATAGAATTTTTTTCTGTGTAGGTCTTCCGTTTAATACATTCTGTCGCAGCTGTCAAGAACAACAGATCTATCGCTCTGCCAGTTTCCGGCATTGCACACGACGCAAGGCAAATTTTTAGGAAAACTCATACTAGACGAGCTATCGCAATTATAAAAGATTGGTAGAGGGGACCTCATGCGGTACCTCAATACAAAGGTGTGCATCTAGTACGACATATCACAGGATCTAGCATAGAGTACAGGTTAGGACTCGGACGAGTAGAATGCCACTTATCAAAGTGGAATCTCACGATTCTACCAGATTACTTGTGGGTAACAAGCAGACACATAAAACCACTAATACATGAGTGGCAATATAATAAAATATGTATATCTCACCTCAAGCAAATATTTAGGTTAACTTTTTTTATTAAGAAAATTATTCAAATTCAATTATGTGGAAACTTAAACATTTCACAAAATTTACCATTTATGTTACACAAATAAATACTATAAAGCACTTTAAAAAAGTTCTACTTTAAAATCTCTTAAAATTGTTTTAATGTAATTGAATTAAAAAACCAATATCATTTACCAATTTCACCAATTGCTCTACAAATGCACACTCTCGTAAGGCACTTAAATAATGAAACATCATCTCTACTTGAAACGTATAAATATAAATTTATTTTTCAAAAAATTATATAGTCTTTATTTACTATGCACAAGTAGTAAACGGCCGAAATAAAAATATTTGAAGCAGCAGAGGACAAACAGAAGAAAAAAACTGAATTTTCCATTAAATTATTTTTACACTTTTGCGCGTTGCATGCTCATGGAATAAATAAAACTTTTCTTTTTTAAAGTATTTGCAAGAACAAATTAACAGCATATGGGGCCAATAGTTTTAGAGAGATAATAAATATGTATGTATGTATGTATGTGCAGGTCAATAATTTTTAATTTTTGTACGTTTTTTTTAAGGAAAGAGCAACAGCAATTTATCACATTGGAGTGTAGAATTTTGAAAGTTATGAGATACATATTAAACACTCTTCAAAAAATAACTACAAAATATTGGGGAAAAAATTTAAAATAAAAAAACAAAATAGAAACTTTTTAACTTGCATAATGGGGCATTTACACCTACACAAAATCTAGCAGATTTCAATTAAAATCTTTATGAAAATCTTTACCGTTTACACCAAGTTTCTTTGGCATTTATAAAGATTTTTTATCCGAAACAAAACCCATTAACAGAACATTTTCCAAGAGTACAACCAACCAACTAAAAGGTAGCAAATTCACACACCTTATTATTCACACAGGCTGACTTTTTAGTATAAATTTAAAAAAAACATAGTTGCATGACTAATACTGCATTTACATTGTCTCCAAATCTAGTATATTTGATTAGAAATCTTTAACGAAATCTAAGCTTTTTTTTTGACATTTTCCAAGATTTTGTATCCGAGACAAAATCTTTTGTCTGAAATTTAGTCTTAAATTGTAACGAAAAAAATGCCGACTTAGCTCACTCACACACCTGCAATAGAAAATTGTGTAGAGCGTAGCTAATTCACTCACCTTCTATATAAATTATGACGAACAGGTTTTACTACCCTGTAAATAAAAATATTCGATTTTTAGTAGATTTCCTACAAATCTATTGAAAAATTAGATTTTGTTTTGTATGGGGAATCTATTAAAAAGCAACTAGATTTAGCTCGGAATCTCGTAAGTACTAGATTTTGAGACAATGTAAATGCCCTTTAAGTTCTACTATATTTTAAGTAGATTTTGACAAAATCTAGTGACGAAGTAGATTTTGTTTTCTATGGGAAATCTACTACAGTTTGCTCGAAATCTCGTAAACTAGTAGACTTTGGTCAAATGTAAGTTCACCATAATATAATAATAATAAGCTGATATATTTTATATACTTTTACGCAAGTATGCGCGAATGAACCTAATACAAAAGAATTATCTAGAAATTATTAGCTAAAGAACAAAATACACAAGCTTAGAAATAAACAATATGATGCTGAAGTAAACTCTCAAAGGATAGCAACATCTGTTATGTTATATTTCCTACAATTCAGAAATATACAACCACACAAACATCAAAGACAGTGCAGGTGACAGACACGAACAACAACAACAATAACTGTAACACTTTCAAATTATAACGTTCATACACAAAAAATAATAGAACAAACTTTAACAAGAGCTAATGAAGTGATCAAAATCTAGTATGAACGACTATTGAATAAGCTGAGACTTTCTGGATGTTGCTAAAATTGTTCTGGAAGCTCTATGTTATGTATAAAGCAGTATTATGTAAAGAACAGCAAATTTAACATCGTGGTATTCCAGCAGTGAATAATTTAACATTAAGTGTTTTAAAAACTCTTAATATCAGTGTTTGGTTAAAAAAAACCTTTCTGAGTTGATAAGAATTATGCACTGGCACTTTTTATTAAATTGCAAATATTCTAACCTACAAAAACAATATTTGAAAAGTTAAAAACATAACAATAGCTTTGAAATTTTAACAGAATCTGGCATAGGGTATAGTTTTCACAATACGTACAGTCATTTTGTTTAGAAAATTTGTTTGAAAATAATTTTCAAAAAATTTAGTGATTTTCATATAAATATTCTGAATATCTGGCCTCTTTGCAAAACATAAATGGAAACAGAAAATAGCTACGCAATAAATAAATAGAACAGCAACCTTTTTCTTTGATCTATCACTAAAAAATTGCTGAACAGTAGTCCCTGCAACCATTTGAGAGTCAGTGGAACAACGAAAAATCAATTACATTCCTATTCGTACAAGCCAAGGTAAAAAAAAGCCAAGAGAAAGCAAACTACGATAAGGTATTTCCTGCCTGTTTGTGTGTGTGCAAGAATGTAGCAAATGTTTTTATATTAATGACCCAAATGGGTTTTATACTTTTATTTGTTAAGGACAAAAAAACTACACTGGGAAGAAAATAAATCGTTGCAAATATTTCAATAATATTAAAAATTTATAACATTTCTTTTTCCATTTTGTATTTGTGCCTATAATATTTTCTGAGTTAAGTAAATAAATTCCTTTCTACTCAACCCATTTCCCCAGCGATGGCCTGCTAAGGTATTCAGTGTATTTGACACACAAACACACACACAAAAAGGAACTCAAACATATTTTGCGGCATTTCTTTTATAGATTTTTATTGAATTTATCTTTTTCCTTTTATGTATATACTCATATGTACTGTAAGTAGTTTGTTTTTGAACTTTTTTTAGGAAATTTCTAAAAAAAGGTTCTCTTTTGTATAAAGGCTTAAAAAATAGTACAATGTATCTTATTAATGAGGCTATTTTTTCTCGCAGTTCGAAGGAACTTGCAACATAAATTATGGCTAGTTTTGTAACATACATACATACATATATTTGCAGTCCAGGAGAGAATTTCAATATTTATTCTTTTGGAATAAATGTTTAATTCCAATTTTAAAAATATATAAAAACAAATATATATAAACGTTTGAATAATAATAACGATTAAATTCACTTATCGAGAACAGGATTCGAAGAGTCAATAAGACCCCATGATTGGAACCCAAAAGTAGCTAAACTTCAAATCAATTCGTAATTTATATAAAGGATTATTTACAAAAGAATTTTCCTTGTTTAACCCCTTTTCATTGGAATTAAAGTCGTTTTAAAAGTGAACAAAAGTTTGTAGAAGTTAAATTTCAATTTGTGTTTTTTTTTGAATTCTTACAATTTAAGTTTAACATTTGTTAATGCACTAATAATCCCAAATTATTATTTCACTTATTCAGTAAAATGTTTTTTTTTTAATAAAAATACATTAAAATTTATTATTGCGGGGTTTAGCTGGATCCTATGCGCATTTCATTGTTGCTAAAGCAGATCATCAGGGAACATTTACCCAAAAATGTTCTAGAACAACTAGAGTTTTTATTTTAAACTTTCATTTAAACAGATGAGTAGTTCAACTATATCCAACTCAATAATCAGCATATTTCTTATTTTCTTACTTTACCATTGCTAAATACATTGGCTGACTTTTTTTAGCTCGAACTGTAGTTGTAAGAAATATATAAGCAACAACAACAACAGCTTTTAATTTTATATATTTTTGACCAGATGCAGTCAAGTTAATAACACTGTGGAACATTTTTGGGATTATTGTCTGGGGGGTGAGAAATTCCAAGTCAGGGTGATGGTACTAGGTCAGTACAGTAAAACCCTCAAAGGGTTTGGCGTTCGTATGTGTCAGTTTTTTTTTATGACCTTTTAAATTTTTTCTTTTTCACTTGTCCGATTTTGATGAAACAAATTTAGAAAAATTGAGAATTACAATTTCTCTAATCTGTTTCTATACCGTTTTCCTATATGTGCAACACTTTCGAAGTTAAAAATAAATTTGTGGAGGCAAAAAAATATTTTTTTGCCTAAAAATTAAATTTTTTTTTAAATTCATAAAAAATCCAAAACGGAAAAAATGATCAAGTGTTATTAATTTCGTGTTTTTTGCTCATGAGTTATGTGACTTTACGCGAAAGTAATTAATTTTGGCACTTTTTTCCATTTTGGATTTTTTATGAATTTTAAAAAAAAAATATTTAATTTTTTAGGCAAAAAAATATTTTTTTTTATTAAAATATTAAGTGGAAAATTTTAGTTGCCATGAAATTTGTATTCCCCTTGCAGCGAAAAATGCTATCGTGAATCTGCCTTGAAATTTATTTCTGCTATTAGTCAACAGTGAATGTAAAAAGAGAACAATATTAGTAAAGATTACAGATTGGACAAATTTATGTTGACTAATAAAGAAATTTCATCGCCCACGCATGAAATCAGATTTTTCTGTCACTAACACCTCGTGTTGAGTCATGCGAAAAAAAAACAAGACACGCATCCATCTCTAATTGATAGCTCAAAGTCTGCAGTTCGCGAATATCAGTAACCAAAATTTTCAAATGCTAAATTAACTTGCACCAGGGCAAAAAACAGTTAACTGCACTTGTATAAATATTGCAAACACTGCGTCACAAAAGTTTACTCCATCTCTTTTTTTTCTACTTTAAACTCCAAAAAAAAATATGTAACTATAAAATAATGCAAACAGTAAACTTTAAAGGTTTTTTCCAATAACTTTAGAGCCAATTCAACTAGAAATTCCGATCACTAAATGTAACACTTAATTTACATATATCGTGCCATAAATATTGGAACGAGTGAACCATATGAATTGATTCTTTTTTAAATTCTACAACAAAAATAAACGCAATATAGTATAAAAACTAAAAAAGAATATAAATAAGAAACAGCAAGCCAAATGACTTACTGACCCTTTACGCCTACACAACCACCACACTCATATGCAAACATAATTCTAAAACTTACTAACCCACATACATACACATACTCGTATACATACGTACATGCCCCCCACACTTATTGATAGACAAGTTAAAATTTCTGCATGTATGTATGCTGAATAAAGATAAACATAATAAGGCTGAATTTTACTAGCACGCTAAAGCTTAAACAAACAACCCCCTGCCCCCAGCCCTCAAAAAAACAAACATGCACAGTGTTCGTTCTCGTAATTCCCCTTTAGTTAGAGGGCACTAAAACCGAGTTTATTTTGGAGTGAAGAAATTGCTCCATTTCATTGGTAAAGTGAAAAATTTAACAGACTTTTACAAATGTTTGGTCATTATGAAATGGTTGCTTGGTCGGCTTTTAGAGCTGCAAACATTATTTAATGTTGGTCCAGCATCAACATTTGGACTTTTCCAGTTTGTTATTGTTTTATATTAAATATCTAGGTATGCTCGCTCTTTCCCTTGATGCTACAAACTGTGTAAAGGCACTTTTTTCTGGCTCGATTCCATTTCTTTTTTTTTTTATAAATACATATGTACATATGTACATACAAAGTTAAAAACACAATTTTTTTGTTTCGATTTTTTTACAGTCTTGGTTTGTTACATTGCACACGCCACTATATCAATTTCCGCCAGAGTAATAGATTACGGGTTATTTCCTTTTTTAATTTAAACCATCACTCTCAACCACAAACATTTATAAAAGGAAGCCCATGTATGTATGGTACAGTTTGCATTGTAAACATTATATGCATCATGCATGACCTTAGTATAGAAAAGCCCTAACTCATTATTTTTTTGGAATCGAGATTTTTCGATACATTAGATGTTCTTCTATCGAAATATACAAAAAACCCGATTTCCAAAAAATAATGAGTTAGGGCCTTTCTATATTAAGGTAATGATATGTATGTATATGTTTCAGATACTCGTATAAAAGAAGTACTACCAAGAAAGGAATTTAATATAATTTAGGTATGTACAAGCTTATTGTTTTCTAATTGATAGAGGTACATTCTTATTTGCTCAATATTTGGGGAAACATTTGTGAATACAAAGTGATATTCATTGATAATATTTTGTAATGTTGCATGTTATACTACCGAAGCATATTTACTCGACTTTTAAGCCCCAATGAAATGCATCTAGACAAGCTTAACACACAAGCAAAAATTATTATGCATATTTTTTTTAAATCTTTTGATATACAAATGGAACTTTTGTTAAAAAGTTTCCTTCTAAAGAAAATGTACTTCTTAAAGATACTTTTCTAGAAAAGATACATTTTGTGTAAAAAATTACTTTTTCTTTTTGTAAAAAAGATAATTTTTTGTAAAAATATAGTTTTTGTAATAAATATACTCTTTTTTTTAAAAAAAAGATACTTTTTGTGAAAAAAGAAGCTTTTTGTAAAAAAAAGATACTTTTTGTAAAAAAAAATACTTTTCGTTCAAAAATATTTTTGGCAAAGAAGAAAATTTTGTAAAAAAGATACTTGTTCTAAAAAATATAATTTTTGTTAAAAAAAAAATTTACTATTCGTATAAGAGATACTTTTTATAAAAAATTTTTATAATTCTTGTAAAAAATATACTTTTCGTATAAAAGATACTTTTTGTTAAAAAGATAATTTTTGTTAAAAAAGATACTTTTTCTAAATAGATATTTTTGTTAAAAAAGATACTTTACTTATTAAAGATACTTTTTGTTAAAAAGATACTTTTTGTTAAAAAGATACTTTTTGTTAAAAAGATACTTTTTGTTAAAAAGATACTTTTTGTTAAAAAGATACTTTTTGTTAAAAATATACTTTTTGTTAAAAAGATACTTTTTGTTAAAAAGATAATTTTTGTTTAAAAGATACTTTTTGTTAAAAAGATACTTTTTGTTAAAAAGATACTTTTTGTAAAAAAAAATACTTTTTGTAAAAGATAATTATTGTAAAAAGATACTTGTTTTGGAAAAAAATATACTTTTTGTATTAAAGATACTTTTTGTAAAAAGATATTTCTTGCAAAACTGGCACCCTTTTTAAAAAAGATATCTATTGTAAAAATGTATTTTGGTAGCATTTGCAAAAAGGGTACTTTTATTTATTTCAAAAAATTGATTTTGTGTAAAAAATGCCTTTTTTTGTAAAAAAAAGGTACTCTTTGTTAAAACAGTTCATTTTTGTATGAAAAATAATTTTTGTAAAAAATATACTTTATGTAAAAAAAATCGTTTTTGCAAAAAAAAAATACATTTTGTTAAAGATAATTTTGACAAAAGGGTTGTAAAAAAAATATATACATTTTTTATAAAAGATATTTTTTTTATAAAAAGATTCTTCTTGTAAAACAAATACCCTTTGCAAAAGTATTGTATTTTAAAAAAAATACTTCTTTTACTTTTTTGTGGAAGAGTTAGTTTTTGTAAAAAATGTACTTTTTGTAAAAACGAAAAGGTACTTTTTGTACAAAAGTATTTTTTTGTAGAAAAGGTACTTTTTGTTAGTACGTTTTTTTTGCAGAAAATGTAATTTTTAAAGAAAAAAAGAAAAATGTGCTTTTTGTACGAAAAGTACTTTTTAAAGAAAACATATCTTTTGAAGAAGTTTTGGTAGAATATAAATCTTTTATGAAAATGTGCTTCTTCCAGAAAAGGTACCTTCTGAAAGAAATGTGCTTTGAAGAAGACTTATTTTTATAGAAAATTTTCTCTTTGTAGAAAATTTTCGTTATGTAAGAAATATACTTTTTGCAGAGAAGTTAGTTTTTGTTTGAAAGGCTTTTTTAAGAAAGGTTTTTTACAATACAAGGGAACGTTTTATATAAAAAGTACTTTTTGTTGCCCTAAACTATTAGTGAACGCCTTTATTTTTTTTTTACAAAAATCGTAAATTTGATTGCACAAAATTTATTGTTGCACTTACTTTTATACTTGCTTTTGCATCATGCATTACAAAACTACCCAAATATTTTATTTTTATATTTTTTAGTTAATACAAAAAGCCTTACAGATACGTGATTATGGAAAAAACTTTATTCAAGAAAAAGTTACTACCAAATAGTCTTCAAATTGATGAGCTTGATGTAATCTGCTGATGCACTTTTTTATGGTTTTTATGGAGCAGTAAAAACTGGCTATTTATTAGCCAAAGAGAAACAAATTACATTTCACTAAATTTGAACATATTCAAACTAGTTTTTAAATTTTGTTATATTTGCATTTATTTAGTTGGTGTTTATTTTTATTTCTACTTATTTCTCATTATCGTGCGGAGTCTGTAAGTATTTAAAACTTTTGTTTTAAATTACTGCACATTTTTAGAATTTCATGTTATTTATTTTCATTTAGTTTTAACCCGCATCATTTATTTATAATTTTCTATTTCTGCAAAAAGCACAAAATAATGTAGGATTTTCGATTTATGGCTATTTGACTCATAAATACACAATTAATTGTAAAATTTTAATTATGTTTATGGTAATTATAAAATTTGTTCATACGGGTTTGTATGTACATATTCATGAGTCCTGTAGTGATGTATGTACCAATGATTTGTTATTTGTATCTAATTTACTACATAGACAAATTTGTCGTAATGAAAATGTTTAAAATAAATTAGTTTTGTAGACATGCACACATATTTTTTTCGAAAACAACAGTGTGAGATAATAAATAAGTGAGTGAGTATTTAATGAAACTTGTTTCATTTATTTCATAGAATTAACGTGATTTCACTTCTGAATATTTTTATTGGCAAATTTTTATAATGGATCTACAAAAATTTTACATATCTGTGACGCATGATTGATTTTTATTTCATTATCTAATTATTTTTCAGATGGTATAAATTAGCCTTGTTTTTCATTAAATTTAAAATTTTCGGAAAAAATCTTTGGTTTTTAATTTGCCATATTTTATTAGGAAAATTATATAAATTCGAATACAATCACTTCTGTTCGAAATAAACCGAACTTTGTGTTTTTGTGAAAATTTAAATTCTAACGATTTTTATTTTGAGTTTTCAATCATTATTGGGCTATAAAAAATCTATTTATTTATTTGCAGAAAAAACTTGTTGCTAATTGTAGTATTATTGAAATTTTTATTTCATTGCCCATATTTTGTTAGCAAAATGATATAAATTCGAATACAATCATTTTTAAGGTATGTTCGCAATTTCGAATATGAAATTGAATTTTCGAACTTTTTGGGAAGTGTAAATTTTAAAAATTTTCATTGCAGCCAACATATTTTTATGCACAAATAATAAAATTTTCGATCTTTATTGGGCCATAAGAAATCAATTTTGTTTTTATTAAAAAAAAAAATATTTATTATTTTATTAAAATTTTATTTTTTCGTTCAGATTTTGCTAGAGAAATTACATAAATTCGACTAGAATCATTTTAAAGGTATGTTCGAAATTTCGAACATGAAATCGAATTTTCGAACTTTGGGGGAATCGCAATTTTAAAGATTTTCCATTATAGCAAACATATTTTTATGCATAAATTATAAAATTTTCAATTTTTATTAGGCCATAAAATTTTGTCCTGACTTCGAAATTTGCCAAAAATCGTACGATTTTACAATTTTAACTTCATTTTTTGCTGTACCTATGCAATAAAATCATATTAGAGCTGGCTAGCCTGCCCACAAAGCTAAGTTTGAGTATATCAAGTTCGAAATCTATATTCTTTCCAAAAATAACCCCAGCAAGTTTATGAGCCTTAATTACATTTTACATGACTCACGTAATGATTGTGATAAAACTGAATTTGTTGCTCAAATTAGTACTAAATAAATTTATAACTTAAATCTATGCACACAAAAACATATAAAATAAATCAAAAAGTTTTTCAATTTTATTTAAATGTGTTTTTAAAACAGTTTGAACATTTTTAACATTGTACATACGAGTATATGTATGGAAAAAAATTCAAACCACACAATCGCTTAAATGGTATACCAAAAGTATAACAACACACTCACATATTAAAATTGAACAAAAATGAATAGTAAAACAAGGAAGTGAAATTTTATATAAATATGAAATTTAATTTAAATTATAAATATAATAAAATATAACATATGGATACGACACACGAATATATAAATATGTATTACTCTCTTATGAAAATATTACACATACAAACTTATATACATATATATAAATAAAGATACACACTACCCTAACGCATTAAACACATAGACCACAGCAAGCTACCAACCACAGTCTGTCAAAAAAATATAATACACAAGTTTATATGAAAATGATTATTGTGACCAAATCTCAGCTTCACTTCAATAAATTATAAAATTTTCAATCTTTATTTCTCTGTATATGCAACAAAACCATTTCTCTTATGAACTTTCATAATAAAATTTTTAACCAAAATAAAAGTTTTGTTTTGTTTTTCACTTTTTTGCATTTTTAATTCAACCTAAAAATCAAAATGCATCCTGGGTTTCAAAGGAAGTCCGCGACAAATAAAATTTACAAAGGGTCCGTGAACAGGAATTTTGTGGGAACTCCTGCTTTAGAAGATTAGATTAGATAATTATTTAAATTCAAATTAATGTTGGATTAAAAGAAAAACAATTTTTTTTCAGTTTTCGTCTAATAAAACTATTTCTTCATATGACTTGTAATACCTAATTACAATCAAACAATTAAATTGCAAATTTATAAATAATGTATTTCTGCTAAGGACTTTGAAGTGTAACTTCTTCTGTAGCGATATTTGTTAAATATTTATTTTTATATATTTGCATCCCACTGTGCACCACAGGGATATTTGGCGCTAAAAAGAAAACAAACGCATAACTTCACATGACATTAACTTGAGCATAATAATAGTTTTAATTATGTTAGTAGCAACAGTTTAGCCAACTAAGAACACATGCCAATATAACTAAACCAGGAAGTTGTTTGTCTATAATTCCTCATCAAGATGTGCGTGTAAAATTTATTACTCAAGTTTTATGATCACATACACATCATGCATAACTGAGAGTAGTAAAATTCCCGTTTATCTCATCAACTCAACTGAGTTAGTGCTTAAGCTGTGATATGCAAGTGATGTGTAGATGTATTTACACCCACCGGAAAAATAATGAAGAATTAGGAAAATTATCGAAAGCAGCGACTTTTGGTGTATAAGAAAATTATTATAATTTCTTTCATTTGTAAAATGTTGTAGCAACTGTTGCTGTTTTGTTGTGCTGGTTTGTCAATGTATAGATAATAACTTAAGGACTTTTATAAGACTAGAATTTATAATTTTTAAAACTCAAATGAAGTTTTTTATCATGTCAAATCTGTTACTATTGGATAGACTAGCGCAAGTGCAATTGAAATATTTAATGCTAAGTTGCATTGAAGTATTAAAAAAAGGTATGGGATACGTTAAATTAAACTAGTTTTTAATCTTTAGGTCTTTATTTTTGTATATAGTTTTATTATCGCTATTTCGTTAACCTTCTCGAAAAATTCGATAAACATTTAGTATGGGATACGGTTGAAATTGCAGGACATCCCTTGAACTTCCCGCTCATTTCAAGATCAAAGCGCTGGAAAATCCATACACATGGCTTTCGATAACCTCTAGAACCATTAAATTTATAAATTAAATGGGTTTAATATTCAAAAAAACACTACAGATGGCTTATAGCCGATACCGCATGACAGAAAATCTTTCTAAATTAAAGGAAAACAGAATTTTACATTTAAATATTTATTCCCTGTAATTCCTTTTTTTTTCGTTATTTCCTTAAGAATTTCTTCACCACTTCTTGCCTCAGAAACTTCTTGTTAAATGCCTTAAAATAAATATGCTTCCTGCATTTCAACAAACAAATTAATAACATTGAGAGGATGTTAGTATCCAGCAAACCCTTTCGACAACCGAAAACCTAAATAAACAAGAATAAATATTTTGTTGTCTTTCGTCGTTTATAAATTATTACAAAAATTAGTTTTAAATTTACCAAAATATTCTTAAGTAAATGTGGTTTGATTGTCTTAAGACACACACAAAAAAGCAGAAGTAATATTTAAAAACATAATAAAACAAGACTTTTTAATCTTGTCCAATAAAAAAAAGATATATTTTTGTAGACAGAAAACAGCAACAACAAAATATGCAAATCAACATGAACAACAACAAATGTTATTGTAAGACCCTTTAAAGATGGAATTAGCAAATTTATAAAGCTTGACCATTTTGAGGAAAATATTTATTTTTTTTTTTTTTTTTTTTTTTTTGAACAAACAGAAACCCAAAGTGTTGATAGCTGAAATGAAATATGAAGACATGTTCTTGATAACTTTTTCATTTGATTTAGGGTACATGGCTACAATTATAGGAGTGTTTGTTGTTAAATTGACTTTAATAATGTCTAATAATGAAAAGAGGATAGAAAGACTTATGATACAAAATAAAATATCAAAATTTTGAAGGAATTTATTCATGGTGAATATTGAGTATAATATACAATAATTATAAGGATATTTTAGTCTTAATAAGGAAAGAGTTTTTAAGTATGATTTTGTATTTGAGTTTACTTTCTTGGTTGCTGAGCTGTCTTAAAGTTTTAAAATTAAATAACTTACGTTGCAAGTTAAGTTAAGTTATTGTTGCATATAAGATAAGTGCAAGTGTATTGGCTTTCTCAAAAAAAAATAATCAAACATTTTAAGTTTATTCAACGATCAAAATTTTGTAATTAAGCGCAGTTCTTTTGAAGTAAATTTTACCCATCTGAAAGTAATTCTGTGAAAACCCCCTGTTTCCATAACTCAGACAGTGATTTTCATAAAAATTTTCTAGAAGCTACTGCCTTTCCTACTTATATTGAGCACAAAAATAAATTTGCTTATTTTATGGTTGCTTTCAATACATTTTGTCCATCGAAAGTTTCTTGTCGTTATCGTTGGCCAGACCGTAAATTTGCGAAATTGTCACAGTGAATTTTATTAACAAGGGAATATTTTGAGCTAACGAATATTGTTTTTTTTTTTTTTAATAAAAAATATATTGATATTATAAATAATATACAAAATCACTTTAATTATTTATATCGCCAGGAATTTAAATTTAAAGGTTGCGTATAATTTATATAATTTAATTTGCACTACCTAAATCTTGAAAACATTTTTTAGCACACTTTTTTTATCACACCTTGAATTTTTTCATTTTGGTTTTGAATAAAAATAAAATATAAATAAAATTATCCATTACTGAAATTATTATTAATTTAAGCTACATAAGTAAAATGCTCGATAGCCTGCTTCAATTACGATTAAAAGAATATAATAACGCTTCTAATATCTCCATTTGTATGATTACTAAATTCAAAGTACCTTCAAAATATTTTTTTCTAACTAACAAAAGTCATCATCATATCTCTTCTCTTTTTATACTATTACTTATTGCAACTATTATTGCCTACATTTAATATAAGGATGCTTTTTATTCATTTATAAGTAACTAATATATGTATGTATTATTTCTGAGTGACATCTATTAATTTTTAGTTTGAGAATTTTATACTATTTTATAGAATTTGTGCTTATGAAATTCAAATACTCCTTCCTGCCCCATTATATAATTAATTTTGTTAAATAACTGTTTATAACACTCTGAATTCCACCTCGTTTACTTTATACTAAAACATACCATAGTGGTGGGATACTATGTTTACTAGACTAATTGAACATCATCAACAAAGGTGTGATAAAATTCACCTTATGCATTTAGTGAGGGTGAGAACCGTTACTCAAATAGTAAGAGCACTACAGTAACAACAATAACAATAAACAAGTTTAATCGTCTCACCATATGATTGATTAATGATGCTGTCATTTTTTTACATATTGATGCATACATAAATATTTGCCAAACAATTTTTCATAGATGTTTGGACACTTCTTTTGTATTATTTTTAATACTTTTCAATAATATTTTTTCGCAATTATGAACTTTAAACACTTCTTAACAATATTATGCACTTTTTATTGCATAAACTTCACTTTAAACACAATTAATTTCAATTTGAATATGCGCGTGTCACTCAACACATGCTTTCCGTGCGAAATCAATAATTAAACTGATAAAAGTAAAAAGAGCAAAGAAAAGTGTTGCCAGAAAGTAGGGAATCATTGAGGAGGCTAGAAAGTGTTATATTTAATTGGGAAAATCCGAATAATAATAGTATGTAGCTGCTAAATGGCTAGCTGCTAAAATGGCATGAGAACTAAGTGAAAATACATGTACATACATACATACATACATACATAAGTATGTACGTAATTCTGTATATACTCGTTTTCTTCCATTAAATGTATGCATATATTTTTCTTCTTATTTTAATGTGCCCTTTGGCCACAAAAACTTTTGGAAAACTCAAAAAACTGCAGAAAAGAAATATTGTTTAGTCTTCAGAATTTTATCATCATTGTATTTGTCTCAGTTCTTATGCACTTTTTGGTCATTTGAAAATTTGTTTAAGTATTATTAAAAAATATACATCTTAGTTAGATTTCAAACATCATCATTATCCTCATGGAACTTTATGATTGTCATTATCTTGCTCATCAGTGTGATTGTAGTTGCTTGTTGCCCAAATTCAATTAAAATCAGTGGAACATTTCCATAAAACTTTTTCAATTAAACTGTTTTTTCAGTTTTGTTTCTAGTTTCATTTTTTTATTTATTTGTTATAAAGCAAAAAAAAAAAATTTACCACATTTATAATGAACACAAATATAAAACGAAATTCGGTAAGAGTTTTTGTTTTATTAAATAAAATTCGCAAAGTTTTGCATTTTCGAACCAACAACAAATGAATACAAGCTGAAATAAAATTTGTACACTTATTAAATTTAGGAAATACATAATTATTTATATCACAAAGATAAATAAATTTTATAAATTTTAATGAGCAGCAATGAAAATAATAATTAAAATAGACAATGTTTTGTTAGTGCCAACAAAATTATCTTATTCTTATTAAGTTTCAAGTGATTTTGGTTTATTATTTTTGCTGTATTTCTCTTATATTTGTAACCTGACAATCATCATCAGTTCTTAGGAGGGTAAAGCTGCCCATTAAACTTTTCTATAAAAAATGTGCTGTAACACAGTCAATTTTTCTATGAGAAAAGTGTGCTGTGACAACTTTTTTATAAAAAAAGTGTAGAATTACACAGCCACATAGTATGCTGTGACGTAGTCAACCATGTTTTCTATAGAAAGTGAACTTTTCTATCGGAACAGTATGCTGTTATCCATTTTTCCTATAAGAAAATTATACTGAGAATGTGCTATAAAAAATGTAAGGTGACACAGTCGACTTTTCTTTTCATTTAGTTGTTGACAACTATTGAAGAAGCCGGGGTAATGCAAGTGGAAGTCCCACCTAACTTTTATGCACCGATGTAATAGAGAAAATTGCATAAATTATTTTATGCAACTTCCTAAAAAAAAGTTATTTAGCATATGTTCAACAAAAGATTTGATCTGTTTAGCAAAAATTCATTTTTCTTTATGGCACTACTCTCTATGGTCATACAAGAAACAATTTGGTCAACTGGTAAATTAAATATGAAAAAAATAAACTACAGTAAAATACAAATTAAAAATGCTCTTTATGCCTGCATCCCTGCATACGAATACTATAAAGGACAACATTATGCCAACAGAATGAAATTGAAGAAAAAAATATCCACATTTGTTTGTCAACTGTCGCAAAACTTAAGAAACTCCATTATTTGAGCAAATCCTTTAGTGTGAAACTAAAAAGTTGCCAGTAGTTTATCATCAGAAAACAAGGACGAGCAGAGAGCATTGCTTTCTACTTTTCTTTTAAGAACTTAAACTCAAAGCAAAGGCCAACATATAACAATGAAACTTCTTCTTTTGGCCATTTAGATTTTTTACTTAAATATTTAGTTTGTTTGTTGTTACTTCAAATGCTATTTGCCATTTATACAGGAAAAAAGGCAAAAAGTTATAGAAATCCAGATGAAGAAAAGCAATAACCAGCAACAAGAAATAAGTGTCACAACTGTTAAGAGTTGAAGTAGAAGTTGCAATTAAAATAATTCGGACAATGGTTAAGAACAAAGAAATAAGTTTAAATAATGCAAGAAACTAGAAAGAAAAAAGAGAACAAAAAGCAAAAACGGGCCATGTCGAATATTATTAACCCTTTATTAAAAAAAAACATACTTTTAGAGTTGTAGAAATTCGTTTTTTAAGAATATATTTTTTCTTGCTGGATGGAACCGGTACCCAAAGTTATTATTATCATTTAAAATTTAAAGTTTTAAGTAAAAATTATTATTTATTATTTTGTTAAGTAAATGACAAAAACCTTTACCCATTGTAAGTTCTGAAGTGCAACTTTTATACAATAATAATTAAAGCTAATTTCAATTACAAACCTCATTTAAATAAATAATTGATTGTATGACCAGGGCATTTAGTATTTATTGATTAATTTTAATTAAAATCATCAGAGCATAATCATATATGGTTAAAAATATTCTGTTAAAAAAATAAATATCTAAAATTACAAAAACCATTTTTTACACAAAAAGCTTAATAATAAACTGTGGTCATTGGACGCCAGCCACAAGGGGCTTTAGATATTTATTTAATAACTGACATAAAAACAAAAATTATGCACGCTGTAGAAATTCCCAGTGTAACACAAAAAGACAAAATATTGAAAAAAAAAAAGCTTCCCATACCGGGAATCGAACCCGGGCCTTCTGGGTGAAAGCCAGATATCCTAGCCACTAGACCATATGGGATACATAAGATCTATGGCTACAACACTGTTTTCTTAGCATATTCGTACGCCATCTAGAGGTAAATTTGTAAAACTATTGAATGTTTTGCCATTTTATTTAAGATGGTTCTAGCAAGCAATAACAGCACTGCCAGACTAAATCAATTCTTAACAATTAGTTCAACAAAACAAATATCAAAACCATCCTCATAATTGACAGTGTTACCTACTTTATTTGTTAGGTTGAACAAAATAATTGTAACATTTTCTATTGTGGGGAATTTTAATTTTAAGTCAGAATTACTTCACTTTGAGCAATATAATGAATAAGATATTCAGCCCAATCATAAACAACAAAACTTCTGTGCAAGTTTTTGCACTTTTCTCTCTTCTGGAATTACGAAATTGTTTTTCCTCTTTTATCAAATGCGGGAAGAAAATAGTACACCGCGAAAAAACTAGGGTTCAATTTGTTTTGTTCACTACAAATTGTTTCTATACAGAACAGAAGCGAGTTTATTTAAAACTACTATTAGTATTTTATTAAATTTTAAACTTTTTGTATATCAAAAAACACAAATCATGCCCAAATACATCATTTGCAAACTTTTTTTAACATATTTTTTTCAAATTGTCGAATACCAAAAAAATTTAAGTTTTAACGCAAGGAAAGGGAGAAAATATTGTCAACAAGCAATTCCCCTGACTACAAAATGCGTCAATGCCATTTAAAAAATATTGTTAGTTCCCATGGATTTTAATAATACTAATATTAATTTCAATTGCATTGTTAGTTAACTCGGCAACTGAAGTTCGGTTGCCATCTATAATCGAACCATATGATTGGAGAAATTTTTTCGCGAAAAAATTATTTTCGATGAAAAATAAATTCCGAGGGAATTTTCATGTTTGGGCTGATTAAATAAATGTTTGTCCAAAATCACACAAAAAATTTTATATTGGTACAAAATTATTAAGATTTAGGTGAATAACACAAGATCGCAAAATCTGTTTATTAAGAAAAATATACACCGTCTTTCTCTGGTTAACAGTAATAATGAATACATAGTAATATTTTGAAAAAAGTGTAATGGTCTTCCTAAAAAGTCTCAAAAGAATTCTTAGTGAGAGCTGAATTAAGAGCTCTCTAGACCGCACAGCTGCAGCAAGAAAGTTTTTAATTTCTTCACCTTCTTTAGCATTTATATATATGTACGTACATATATATATATATATATCATGCAAAATATTTGAGTTCATTTGTAATCGATTCGTTTTTTTTTCTTGATGTTTCAAAATGGCTAAAAGCACTTTCTTAAGAAACAGTTGAGCCATAAAATGCATCTTTCCCATACCGGGAATCGAACCCGGGCCTTCTGGGTGAAAGCCAGATATCCTAGCCACTAGACCATATGGGATATACCCACATTCTCCAAAGAATAATATTAAGCTCTAAGCAAGAGTACGAACTCAAAACAAAAATGTTCTTAAAAAATGGTACAGATACAATTTATCTGCTTATATAAGAGAGTTTGGCAGATTTTATTGCGAGGCATGTTTATATTTTGTAAAAAATAAACAAACATTCATATTTTTATGGCCCATAGTTGTTTATCAGCAATTTTCTCAAAATATCTTCCCATACCGGGAATCGAACCCGGGCCTTCTGGGTGAAAGCCAGATATCCTAGCCACTAGACCATATGGGATATATCTTTATTTCCCAAACTAGAGTTTGATAATCTCAGCTTTTATATAGATTATACAAAAGACTTACTGGAAATTAATACATGCTTTTCAAATAGCTGTCCAAAATGCCAAAATTTTTATAGCGTAAAGCAACATGACTCGCTATTTGGACATATATGCATGTAGAAAGCATATATATATATATATATATATGCATTAAAAAATATATAATTTAAATTTATATCAAATGTCAGGATAACATCTTGACTGTGTTCTACTAGGATTCGAGCTAAGACGTGTTGGTTGAAAAAACAGACATCCCAGCCTTTAAGGCTGTATTGGATAGCCTTAAGTACTAATAGAACGTTTATCAAAAGTCGAATATAAAAGTGCATTTCTCAATATACTGAATTTAAAATTGTCTTCCCATACCGGGAATCGAAGCCTTCTGGGCCTTCTGGGTGAAAGCCAGATATCCTAGCCACTAGACCATATGGGATACATATACGTGAAAGGGGTATTTCACATATCTATATGTATATAAGCATCAGAATATACCTATCGTGCCATAAATGCTAAAAATCTTAAGCGACATGATTTTCGAACTTAATTTTATGACCAAAATCTACTATTTGCTATCGAAAATAATCGATTTGCGTAAAAAACCGAAATCTAAAATATGTGTCGGTTAAGGTTTTTTGGCAGTTATGACTCGATATATTCGATTAAATGATTTTTTCAAGATTGTATATAACAAATGGATAACATGGTAGGAACGAAGTTTCTTACATCATATTATGTTATACTGTTTTATCTAATGTACGCTGTTCGTTTTTTACATTTCTTTTATATTTCTTTACATTATTTTGGTGACGATATCGTTTCAAAAATTTTATGTTACAAAAACTTTGTTCCAAAATGTTTCACACATATCTGATAGACATAAAAAGGTTTGTAAATGTATATTCAAAAGCAACTCGTAAAACCTGAAACAAGATCAGAAAATGCCGAATTTTAATCAAGAACATTTTAAAAAGAGAGTTTTGAACCATTAGTTTTTTGTAATAATTAATTTTTTTTTTGCAACTTAATAATTATTATGTGATACATAATTTTAATTTAAATTCTGTGGTTAAAATTAAAAAAAAATAGATTAATATTCAGTTGATAATTAATGCCTGGGTATGAATGTTTAGTTTTCAGTTTTAATGATTTCCCTTCAAACTCTTCGCCTGATTTTGGTATATTTTTTAAACTACAGATAGACTCTTCAAGAGTTTCTTTCAGTGGTTTTTAAGAAATGTTCATTGACTTTAATATATAAACTTTTAATATTGGCAGTATATTAAAAATTTTATAAAGGTATGGTCACACTTGGGCAAAAATTTGCCCAAAAAAAAGTAACCACTAAATATTAGTGAAAAACATTTTGATCCAGACACGTGTTTTTTAAGTTAAACAGTTTCATAAACAACTAATAGACAATGTCATAGTATCCAACATTAGTGGAAGCTATTTAACTTAACAAACACGTCTCTGAATTGGAAGCTTCTATATTAATATTTAGGGGTTACGTTATTTTGGGCAAATGTTTGCCCAAGTGTGACCATACCTTAAGTAATTACTGAAAATTAGTTACAGTCAAACAAATTCCCGTATTAAAACAAAAATATCTAATTGGCAACACTGCACTGAGTTGTACATACATACATTTCACAACACTGTTAAAAAATTAAACTAGTCCACGGTTGACAACACTAATCTTTTTATTTAACTACAAGTAGAATGATTCATTCTGAATGAATATTATATGAATTTTGTTTTATTTATGTTTTAGGTTTATTCTCGAACACATGTCAGGATGGCCGAGCGGTCTAAGGCGCCAGACTCAAGAGCAATCTTGCCTTTGGAAAAAGGTTAGCGAGCATTCTGGTCCTCTCTGAGGGCGTGGGTTCGAATCCCACTTCTGACAAGATTTTTTTTTAATTTTGTCAATAACTTTTTTATTGAATTTTTCCCCAATGAAAAAAATATTTTTTTTAATTTTTTAATTATTTTTTAAGTTTCTTACGATTATAAATTAAAAAGATTGGGATAGAACTTAAATTTAGTCATACAACTCGAAAAAACTAATTTGCCAGAAAACGAGTTTAAAAGATATTTGTATGAAATTTTTGCACAATGTGGAGAACGATATAATGAATTCTGCATCATTAACTCTAAAATTCTATTTTTGAGTTATGACGTTCTTTGAGTAAACGAGCGATATGATCTGCCGTATTCATAATAATTCATAATTTAGGTTTACAAAATGTTTTTTAAACAAATTTCCATACAAAATTTATTTTGTAACCCTTTTGTAATTCAACCGCAGAATTATTTTTATGAATAAGTGCACGTACACTTGAACGTTTGTTTTGTTGAAATTGATTATAGTACAGCCAACAACCAGTGAAATAAAGATATATTAGCGTTTAAAGCATTCATTCTGTTATAGTAAGTG
Source organism: Nowickia ferox (assembly GCA_936439885.1). Taxonomy (NCBI): domain Eukaryota; kingdom Metazoa; phylum Arthropoda; class Insecta; order Diptera; family Tachinidae; genus Nowickia; species Nowickia ferox. Next base: position 5,957,347 of record OW387027.1, on the reverse strand, counting down.
CATAATGACTCCGTATATCCCATATGGTCTAGTGGCTAGGATATCTGGCTTTCACCCAGAAGGCCCGGGTTCGATTCCCGGTATGGGAAGACATTTTTTTAATTTTTTACGTATTTGAAAATTTTTTATATAAAATAATTTATGCGTATATTTTATTATCTGTGTTCTTTCGTTATTTATTTTTTATATTAAATATATCTTGGGCTCATTAAAAACAAGTTAATTGGAAATACATATTGTAAATGTTGTACAATGTACATACATATAAGGTTGTTTTAATAAAATTGCCTTCCATTTCACCTTAAAATACGCTTACTAAGCAAGTTGTTTCTACTTGTTTTTGCTAATTCGCTCACAGGTAGGAGAAAACAATTACTCTTGATGTTGTTTAATGTTTTATGGTCTTGATAGAAGATGGTTGTTAAAACATGACGATAAGAAAACTGAACTGCAAACGTACATAGTAGTTGTATCAATATCGTTAGTTACGCATGTATAATTATAATTGACCATATGGTTGATTCCATTGCTTTCATTTCTAAAACATAAAGAATATGTATACAATTTGTACACAGAAAATGGTTATACATGCAATCTCAAATACGAGTATCAAATTTATTTTTAACATTACTGAGCTGAAGTTTAATGAGTATTCAGTTGATAACATACTGTTTGTTTGTTCCCCAAGCAGGAAAGAATAAAACCCATGGCGATATGTACTTACGGTATAAAAAAAATTTTAAAAAAACCTGCTAGAACTCTTGGCAAAGTAAAATGTTTCTTTTTTTCCTTTTTTATGGAGGCATCCATATGAATTTCAGTACTAATGCGGTTCAAGTTAATTTCTTTGACATCATTATTTCAACGATAGCAGATCAGTGCATGCCAAGCACCAAGATCATCATTTGAATTAAGAACATTTTGTAAGGGGAAACTATGAAATTATTAAAGCTTTCATCAGTTTGTGGTTTCTCTTTAAACCCTGAGGCCATAAAATGCATTTATATGTTACAAATATTTTTTTAGCAAAGAAAATGTTAAATCTACAATACGAGTAATCATTTCATTTCACTCACGTACACAGTATACAGTGCAAATCTTTTTTTTTTTTGAAGTAACGCTCAAATCTTAACCGACACATTTTTTGTACCTCGTTTTTTTACGAAAATCGTTTATTTACGATCGCATATGATAAATTTTGTTAAAAAAAATGAATTTCGAAAATTATGCCGCTAAAATTTTTTTGGTGGTTATGGCACGCTATGTATACATATCTGTGGTTTTTAAGAACAACAACGTAAGTCGATTTTCTAAATTTTGTGCTATTGATGCCAAAGCTCTTCGAGATAGGAATAAGCAAATTTCACTAAATTTAAATCCATTAATTTTTTTCTTAGAACCTGCGCAATTTACTACAATATTTATTCGAATAATTTTTAGTTCTAACGAACTATAGCCACATCTTCGGGCTCATACATGGCAATTTTAGTTGAGCAACTTTTGAGTTTACGGAATAGAGAGGGGAAGATAATGGGCAGGAAAGCCACTATATTTTCTAGACTTGGGTCGAACTCGTTCACTAGTTCATTTTTGCCACAAACCAATGATCAAACCCATTGAAATTACATGGGTTTGATCAAAGGTTTGTGGCAAAAATTAACTAGTGAACGAGTTCGACACCCAAGTCTACTATTTTCCTCTCTCAGGCATGAAATAAGCAAATGCTCAAATAAAATTGCCGTGTGACAGGGTTGTCGGATATGGCGATTTCTCGCCAAACGTGGCAAGTTGTTAACTTGCGTGGCGTCTAAATTTTTTATTTCGAGACATTGAACTTGAAAATTGTTGTAGTTGAGAAAAACTAGTTTTTTGAAGGAGCAGTTTCAAAAATATATCCTACCAAAACTCGTCCGCAAGAAATTACAACAATTTTGTTTTGATGATTTTCCTTTTGGTTTTGAATTTCGATAAGAAAAATTTACAAGAAATAATTTTTGGCGATTTTTTTTCTACTTTTGGCGATTTTCTGCTAAATTTTTATACGATTATTTTACAAAAATTTATATTAAAAACAGTGTTATACAAAATTAAAATTTATTATTAAATCTATAATAAGAAAAACCACATCAAATTTATGTTGGTGACTTTTGGAAATTTTTAAAATCAATCAACCCTGCCTGTAGTGCGATTCACTAACTTTTTTTAAAGATAATCTCAACGTTAAAATAATTATAACGAAAATTTATCGAATTTGCTATTCAGTAAAATTTTTAACGATATTCGCTGTAGGTTAATGTCAGCTGTATCGTTATCTAAGCGACAATAATTTATGAATGTGCTGTTAATTTTATCGACAAAAATCTACAGAAAATATCAGCTCAGTACTATCGTTAAAAAGTAGTTACAGAATCGTACAATCGTTATTGTAAGCGACAAAAATTACGATTGTCGTATCGTTAAAAGTTACTGAATGGCACTACTTGCGAACCGAAAATCGTAATATTAAACGATATACTTATTCGCTTGCGGTAACGATAATGCAATTCTGTAAATTCTATTTAACGAACGTGAACATCTATGTTTTATGCACCGTTCAATTGTATATTATGTGGCATCTCTCCATACGAAATGTCAAAATAAGCGAAAAGCGCAAAGAAGAATAAAAGAAACATTAAATGAATTTGAGTTCAAGCGACAGAGAATATCGTTAAAATATTTTACTGAATAGCAAAGTCGATAAATTTTCGTTATATTTATTATAGCGTTAAGATTATCGTAATAAAAATTACTAAATCCAAGCCATAATCTGAATACATTTTAGTAGCAGTGTGCACATTTTTAGCAACGGTCTACAAATAATTGCTGTGTATTCAATTTCAACTGTGTTCAAAGGGAAATATTTTAAATGTTCCTTCTATATCGATTACAGTAACTTGTTCCCCGGGAATTTATTTAAAACAGAAATTTTAATTCTCTTATAAACTCTGTGACATGAGTGATATTTGTGACATTTAATAAGAAACTTAACACTTTTATTGCAAAATGAAAAATGAAAGTCTAAGAAAATTAATTGCAGATAAGCAGATAAGCATTTAATAAAATTCATAAAACATTTGACTTTTGCTCACGTCAACAAAACTTATTATCTGTCAAATAAAAATTTAAAAAAAAAAAATATTCTTCCATTAAAGCAAGAATACAAAAAGCACAGCACACAAAAAATTGTCGCTTAAGCAAAAAAATGTAGACCATTTAAAAATAAATGCAATGAAATACAATTCCAGCTTGGCTTTAACATACATACACACACATTGGCTGGCTGAGTCTTGTCTGCTGGCTTCCAAAGTTGGCAACAAATGAAATCTTAACAACATCTACAATGAACAAAAAAAAAATAACTTAAACTCTAAGCAACTTGAAACAACTTGGCTAAAATCAGTCTATGATTGCGACTTAAGCCCAACACACACAACTCATAATTTTTGGTGTGGCTACGGACGGCAAAACGCTCGCAAAAGTGTAATACGGTTTATAAACGAACAGAAAATACGTGAATGCATTAGAGAAACGCGTACGTTCTGTTGTTGGTACTCATAGCTTTGGATTGTTGTTGTTTATAAAGATTTAGATAGAGAGATACAATAACGTGCAGTGCCATTTTAGCTTTAGAAATATTTTTAAATTGCCTTGATAGATTTTAACAATGGTAAATTAAGTTAACCACATACTGAAGAGCAGAAAAAGAAGTGAATAAAATTTTATTTAGAACACATTAAATAATAATACTGAAGAAACCAACCAACAGCAAAAGCTACAGCGATTCGACTTGATTTCATTGTTATGTTAATTGTTTTATAATTTAACATATAAAAAAAATAGCTAAAACTAACGTTAAAACAAATTATTTATAATCAAAGAAAGAAATTGTGTTTGCTGCTTAAACAAATATGAGATACACGTACGAGTAGAAAATAAAGAAAGAAGCCACAAGTAGGAAAAAGTTGATATTATGATAATTTTATTTGCAAGTGCATTTTACCGGTCTAGTTAATATTGTGAATATTTAAACTTTTATTTAAAATTATAAATTTAAAATTGTAAAAAAAAATTCAACACAATTTTTAATCAATATTATTAGTGTACAAAAATAACATATTGTTAAAAAAAAGTTCAAAAAATAATAATAATAAGAAAAAGGAGTATAACAAAATTAAGTGAAATTTTGTTAATCACCACCAACCAGTGTGCTTTAAATAAATAAGCAATGATTTTTACAAAAATAAAGTTTCATATAAAATCAATTTAAATAACAAAACACTTTCTTCCACCATCATCATCAGCAAGCCACGAGTATAATTATCAACCATAAAATTTTTTGTTGTTATTAAATGGTTGGTATTTTCATTGTGTGTTTCACGTAAAACAAAATGATAAATTTATGAAAACATAAAATTCAATTATGTAGTTTGTTGTTAGCGTATGAATAATTAACAAAATTGTTTAAAACCTTTAACTGCTAAAACTGACTTTTGCAATGTCTTTATTAAATTGTTGGCACGTTTGGTTTCACATCTGCAAAGTTCAATCTGAAACGTTTTACTGTAACGTGTAATTATTACGTGAAGAAATCACAATTAAAGAGAAACATATTTACACATATGTATGTACATATATACATATGTACATAAAGACATGTGTATGCATGACTTTAAATCCAAGCTTTAGCCTATAAACGATTTAATATCAAATTGCTTTTAGATTAATTTTTTTTGCAGCATTAAATATGAAGACTATAGCGCTATAGAGTTTATACAAAACTTAATTTTATACTATAACCGCCTGCTTCTCTTAAATCGTTCTGCAGCCTGGTATTAGCACCAGCTGCCATCATTGGTAAAAATTCCTACCAGTTGATCTAATTTTATGACTACACAAAATTTTCTTTTTTTTTCGTTTTATTTTTTATTTAACAAAAAATAACAACATTGTTTATATGTTCCGCCAACAATTAACACAATCTTGAACTGACCATAACGTTTAACGGTTATAAAGCGAACAGCGAAATTCATCTTCATCAAGACTATCCATTATTATTTTATTTTGCTTCGATGAAGAATTACGAAAGACATGCAAACTTTTAACTACGTAAGGAATAAAAAAAATATTTTGTTTTTAAAGAATAACGTTTTTAATTTATTAAGTACATGTAAACATATGCGAGTATATGGGGCCACAAGCGCAGAAGTGGTGTAACCCACATTAGATTTTTGTGATCAATACATAATTTACGTTGCCAACTAACAAACAAAATTAGAATAAACCGCATTTTGGTATTCTAAAGAAAATTAAAATGAAAAATCGCTTTTGCACAGATCACAATATTGCCAAGTAATAAAGCAATTAAATAATTAAAAACAGCCATAGTTTTTAAAACTAGATGTGGGTTACACCACTTCTGCGCTGGTGGAACCATATATAACTAACTAATAAGCGTTGCCAGTAACCAAAACGTAACTACGTATGGCAACTCACAACTAACAGCTGTTAATTTTTTTTTTTTTGGTTAATTTTTAGTTTTAATGTAAAAAGTTGGTGAAATTAAAAAAAAATAAATTTTAATGAAATAAACTACTTGTTCTTTGAGAAAGCGAAAATATACTTTAAAGCTAAAAATAAATAAAATAAAATATTGAGCTTAACATTTGTTAACGCACTAGTTACACCAAACTATTTTACTTAAAGTAAAAAAAATAATAAAAAACATGTTGATTATTGAGTTCTTGTTTCAACTATAATATTAGTTGAACTTCTCATATGTTTAAATAAAAGTTTAACATATCTCTAATTGTATTAAGAAATTTTTGGGTGAAGGTTGCCTGATAGTCTGCATTAGGGGTTGTTCACATATGTGATGTGCTCCCTGCACAGAACTCCCACTTTTTTTAAATAACTTTTACGTATTGTTAAACGCTATATTCATCCACAATGCATAAATGAGAGCCAATTCGACAGGTATGACTGCACCAATATGGCGGCTATAAATTGTCAAAGCTTGGAAGTCCCTTTCGGAAGACCCACTGTTATATTATTCGTGCTTAAACTAAATATATGTATCTCTTAAACAGAAATATTCTTTAAGCACAACTTCTTCAAAGCTTTATTTAACCCAATAGTAAGCTTTAGTTGTAAATGTTGCGTAACAACCCACTGTGCAGCTTAACAATAATTCTTTTATATCTGATTTATTTGCACAAAAAACGGGAACAGCAAAATCTTTTGTTGCAATCTCAAGAACATTTACTAGTCTCTATTTTAACAATCACTACATATTTACAAAGAAAATTTTGTCACAAAACTGTCTAAATCAGCACAAAAAGCATTCTTATGAAAACTTTAAATTTATTTACGTGGTAGATACAATCATTTTAATAAATATGTATATATGCATAATTTTATAATTCTTTTCTGTGAAACTTTTTCATAACTTGTTTGTTTTGGTTTACCAAAATCTTCACCACATTCCGCCACAAACAACATTTAAATTGCCACAATCTGCCAAAAGACAATTACTATGAAGCCAAACTCTATAGACATCATTGGGGTTAAAGACTGTTATTTCTGGGTAATAACTGCCTAGACTCAGCTCTTTAAATATAGAACACAAATTTAGTTTAAATGGTAAAATTAACATTACAAGAAATTATTTGTAAAAAATACACGCATATCTGTGTTAATTCAATCTGAGTCACAAGTGAAGAAGACACTTATTATTATTTAATAAAAATTATGTATAATTGAATGGGAATAGAAAATTACTTTGTCTTGGACATAATGCCAATATCTGATCATGGCTTTGAGCTTTTAGTAAACTATAATTAAGCTGCAGCTGCAGGCTGCATTACAAACTTGATAACGTAATCATGTTGTTGATGTGTGTGCATGATCAAGTGCAAGCCGAAGCGCTTGCTTTCTTGTTGGTGAATTGGAAATGTTTTGTTTAAGGAAAAAATGAAAAGAAAAATTATTTATCTATACGAGTAATAATAATAATAATAATAATAGCTTAGCATCCTGCCTTTAATACTTTGCATCAGTGTTTATTTTTTTTTTATCTAGAGTATGAGTGCAAGCACCAGCCTTGAAGGCAGCTTACCACGAATTGTAAATATTTGTTTTCAATCAAAGTGTTCTTAGGCTAATTGACGTTTATCCAGAAACGAGTATGTAAATAGATTTTTTTCTTTATAAAAAAGAGGAAAATCGTTTAGCTCTACTAACCCAAATTTGAAACAGCTAAATAAAGAATGAAAACTTTGTAGTGATTTATGTGTTAAAGAATTTTTTTTTCAAATGATTTACAACATCTGGTATTTCTTAATGCTTAATATATTTATTTTAGTTCACCAATTCAAATGGCCAAGCTGAGACATCAGGAAACAATTTTCTTTATTAAAAAAAAAATAACAACAACCAAAAAACTGTTATCAATTTAGGAAATCGCTGATATTTCACGACCTCCACTTGTTGCATGATTTATATTTTGAAGCCGAGCAACTTAAGTTTTCATATGTATAGATATGCATAAAAAAACCATTTTTAGAGATTTAAACAAGTCTTAATGGCATCAACTTCAATTATTTATGACTTTTATTAACTGGTTGTCATTCAACGACATCAATTTTAATACAAAGTATTAAAGGAAGATAATTTAATAAAGTTGTTTTATGTAAAAAAATGCAATTAGTGGTTTGAGTCACAAAAACAAAATTTTTTTTAATAGAAGATAAAGATTTTTAAGGCAAAATTAAACATTAATAAATAGTAAATACCAAAAAATGTAAAATTAAAAAAAAATTTAATTAAAAATGTTTTTATTATCTTACAAGCCATAAACTTCTGCAGGGAGGTTATGGCAATACTTTTAAATTTAATTGTGAATGTTTTCACTGGTTTGTTAATTGTTTCCTTATAAATAAGTTTGCTCGTAGGAACTGAAATAATATGTTTTGCTTTATTTAGTCAATATTTAGTAAATGGCATTTTTTTATAATAATTTTTCCTGCTCTATTTTTGGTTTTCACATAAACAAACATGCACGCATAAGTATGGGCATTTCCACTGGAGATACATATGTTGTCAGTGAAGGAGCGTTTCCTTTTTTAATTCCCTTAAAAAAAATTTGAACGATCTTTCGACTTCTTAAAAGGTTATATTAGATACCATCTTCCAAATTTAAAAATAAAAGTTAAATTGAAAAAATTTATTTGTTGCTGGCTTCGCACGTCTAGACCAAAGAATTACAATGAGTACTCAAGAAATGTGTAAACAAATAAATAATCTTAATTTATGTAAGTGCGCATAATCCTCAAGCAATTGTGACTAAAACCGATTCCAACATACAAGAGCATTTCTACTTCGTTTATGCGCAAAACTAAAATACGCTATAACTTAAAATAAAAAGATAAAATATCAAGGGCTTTGACTCGCTCCCATAAATAAAATAGCCCCGTATATATGCATGTGTAGCCGATTAGTAGTCAGAGTATTTTTATACTCATGCGTATGATTGTAGCTCATACAGTCTATAAATTTTAGTTATAGTGATTTATGCTACGTAATTTAAAAAATGTGCACAAATACAGTTGTTGAATGTTTATAGTTATAAGTATTCGGTTTAAAATTAATGCATATGTTTGCATATAAGCGTGTTTTCTATTTTTAGCTGCAGTTGTTTGAAGGACAATACTCAAAGAGTACTTAAAAAAAATGCTGCTAAGCAAAAGAAACAAATATTTTAAAATTCATTGCGGTCTAGATGCATTTCGTTACTGCTAAAGGCCGTGATACACTATCATACAAAGTCGTGCGATCTACAAAAAAAAATAGAACCCTGGTATGATGGAGTTTATGGAAATTTTCAAAAGACAATAACAATTCATCACACCAGGGTTGTACTTTTTCGTAGATCGCACGACTTTGTATGATAGTGTATCAAGGCCTTAAGCAACACAAATATTTTTTTTTTTTAATTTGTATTCCTTTTGGCATGCGTTTCGCCACGCTCTGCACTCAATATTTATTATAACGTATGATAGAATTCTCATATTCTCATTTGAAATATTTATTATAATGCATGCTGAGATTTTCATTCAGTTTATAATGAAATTAAAATTATTATTTTCAGACTTTAGAAAATTTTTAAGTAATGCTGCTGGACTGCAAAAACATTGACAAATACAGCAAAGTTACTTTTTGGAACAATACTGAGGCTTTGCCCAAAAATTATATTTTCAATTGTAGAAATCATTACTAAACATTCGTTTATTTAGTCGGATGTAAAGTAGCAGCTTCTGACTCAATTTTTTAATGACTTCAAATGCAATAAATAGACATAGAAAAAGAGAACTTAGTACAAGAATAAGTGTATGTTAAAATCACTGAAAATGATTCGCATTTATACCACATTCGTACTATTATATCTATGTAGATCTTATTGACTTCTTTCGAAACTAATTTTTAATGGTGCCTATTATGAAGAATAAGAAATTTTATTAATTTCATGTGTTTCTTCTTGTGTGCAGATGTATCTAAAATTACCGTGAGTATCTGCTATAGCGGTCTAACCTTATGATGATCCGAGCACCAGGTGAAAGAAAGCACTTAAAAAGAACGCATGAGTTACAAACATATTTTCTTTAAATAAATATATGCACATTCGTTGCTCACATAAGTTTTGCGGTTAACCAGCTAAAGGTAATGCCTGAAAAAGGCGTATTAACCAGACTAGGGTCCGCGGGATTGTGACACCCGTTATCTCAAACCCTGCGGGTTCTTTTTGTGTACAACATAAGTTTCTATTTATTTAGCGAAAAGAGAAAACAAATTAATTGAAAAATGTAAAATATACAAAAAATCAAATGGATACGCCCATATGTTGAACTTTTGGTAGTCTGATGAATATTTAACCTTTTGTTGAAATTTTTTATTTGGCAAATTTTAGATTTTTTGTCAAAATGGAACATAAAACTTTTAATACCTTGATGAAATATTTATTTCGTGATAAGCTTTCTTCGTGGAATGTTTTTATTGTTATTTTTTCAAACTCTTTTTGTGTTGACTAATTTAATGAATTGATCACTTTTAATTCATTGATGAAATTTTTATTTCGTGATAAACTTTTGAGTGTTTTTCAACTCTAAATATTCAATATTATTACAACCAATAATTTGGTTCTTAAACTTTGTGTGGTCTGATTTATCAAGACAGGTAGACTTACATCTTTAAGCAGTCAAACATACATAACAATTTATTCATAAATACATATCTAATGTAGTACAAACTTGCATTATGCTACAAAACAACTTCTTTGTTTAAAATTAATATCTTTACAAAATTCCTTTGAAAATATAATTAGTTAACCTACTCGTTCATGACTTGATGCCAATGGCATTTAAATTTTTTATTATTTTTTTTCTCAATAATTCGCTTTGTTTCGCCAGTATGCATTTTGAATTGATTATGCAATTGATTTTTCAATTTAATTGAATGTGTGAAAAATTTCAACAGATTATGAAGAAAAATCTCTAACGCCTTCAGCTGTGAACGAATGTCTTCAATATGGCATTAAACCACCCTGACCTTAATTTTACATAAAATTGTTGAATTATTTGCTAAGAATTTGTTGATTTTTTTTAAGCCAGCCTAAAGATTATGTTAAAGTGTTTATTAGCTGTTTATATTATTTATTTATTTATTTATGTTTTTATTTTTGCTACAGCCAAAATTGAAAAGAAAAAATATTAACTGCCAATTTATAGAAGACAAGTAAAAATTTTCGTGTATTTATTTATATTAAAAACAAATACAAATTTAAGTGCTTTGTTTTTGTTTTCAATATAAATGCAGACGAGACTTTTTACTTGACTTCTATAAATTGGCAGCAAACTGTATTTAACTACTTTTGATTTTGTTTTCAGTTTAATTTTACATTCACCCAGTAGTTAACTCAAGTCTTTAATATTTGTTGCATTAAGAGATCCCATTTTAACCGGTTTTCCCCTTAAAAGAAGTATAAATGAAGCGCAAAAAGCTCTGGTTTTCAATTCTACGCTGATCATAATATTGATGCCTGAGCTGAGAGCGTGGGTAGGTTCCACTCACGTTCGCGCATGCTCTTGAGGAGAAAAAACAAGTTACTTGTTTTCGTACACAAAAATATTTTGAGTGTATTACGCAGCATAAATGAAAAAAAATTATTCATGGTTTTGGAGAGAAAAATATTTTTTTTTTTTTGTAACATAGTTTTTACTAAATCCTTTAGCTTAATATGCATATTTCAAAAACACCTGCTCCTATTCAATTTTATTTGAATTTTGATATTCATACAAATTGTACTTCTACGACACGAATCTTACCACGAGCAATAAATAAATCAATTGTTATTGGCTTTGAATAAAAAAAAGGCACTTCCATTTCTTAAATTTACGTAGTAAATACATATAAGTCCTTAATAATGAAAGTGGTCTAAGTCATATGCATTTTTGCTTCAAAATATTTAATAAATTTTTAAAAATCTTCAATAAATATCTAATAACAGCCTTATTTATAAAAATTATCAAGGCTTTTTTAAAGGCTTAATAAGAAACATTTTTTATGAAAATTTGTTTGAAAAATAATTTAATAATTTTTATAAATAAGGCTGTAAATAAATTTATATTAATCGAGACTTATGTGCAGTTTCCACAATTCAGGCAGACGACACGTTTAGAAAATTTGTATGAAAGACACTCAAAATAATGAGTGATTTACATATAAATTTTATACTCAAGTCGACCGTCTGGGTTGTAGAAACAGGGGGTAGATAAATTATTTCATAATAAGTTTTTTTTTAATTTTTTCAAGTGTAATCTACTAAATATCCCGACCAAAAACATTTATGACTTAGACCACTTTCATAATTAAGGACACATTAATATTGCAGTAAATATGTACACATGTATTTCTGTCATACTTACATTATTTTCACTTGTTCTCCTTGTTCTCTTGTATTCTTTTTTATTTATCTCAATTATTACGCTGATAAACAAAATATAAACAAGCACGCTTACATACATACATATGTACGTACATACATGCACACATAACACGACCGAACAACCGAACGCCACGAAGTTATCAATTTATTACAGCTAATATGATGAAATTAATAAAACACTTTTTTAACTTATAAAATTAACAATTAAAATGAAACTTTAAAATATTTTATAACAAAAAAATTAAACTATTGTTGCACTATATTTTTATTCAAACATTTCATACAAAAAACCACACTTGTAACTAATAAATATTTAATTTTATTGCACTGACTTACGAACGCCCACGCACGTTATGAAATAATGTAAGAAACTGATAAATGAAGAAGAAATCGATCGAGTCCATGTTGTTTAGTGCTGCCAACTGCACGATTTTTGTTGTGATAGATTATGAGGCATGAAAATGATTGGCGATATTGCAGAGTATTTATGTGCAAAAATAATTTGGTGTAAAGGTAAATATGTATACTAATGGCAATTCCCCATTTGGGCAAAACTCATAAAATTTGAATGGAAACGCTTTCTTTGGCACATGACACACAGATGTAAACCCAGTCTAAGAAACATTTAACATTGGAAAAATACTCTAATAAGAAAGAAGATTTAAGTGGTTTAGTTTGTAACATAGTGTCCACACCTGACGATTTTATATCATAACTCGTAATATAACGCCGGCAGAGCAACTGTTATTTTTCATTAATATCAACACAAAGGCGTAGACGTTGATGATTTTATATCACGACGAATCAAACAAATATTTGAAAAATACTTGCCAAAAATATCTAATTTGCATGTTGTTTAATTTTTTGGTCACAACTAATTGTTGTGCCGCCTTTTTTACACGAAAATTTTTTAATAAATAAACGTTAAATACACAGTAACACATAAAATGACATTTGATATCAAGATGAAATTATCAGGATGAATTTTCATCATAATATCAATTTGACATTCATCATGATATATGTAAGTTCATCAGGTGTACACTACGGAAACAAACAAATGATGGATGGCTCTTCTGTAAGGGCTTTTACAAAAAGCACATTTATATTTTAATCTCTGAAACTTAGGAGCCTTAATTTTTAAATAAAATTCGAAACCGGCTGGCAAACGATTCTATGATTGCTTATTCTGTACTAAAGTCCTATTTTCAAAGTAACATTTTCTTTAATGTAAAATAACTTATTTTTTTTTTGCGTTATATCAATGCATTTTACTTTGGATGTACGTATATCGTCAGCTGAAATGAAAAACCACGTAACTAACAATAGCTTCAAAATAACATTTAAAATTAATTAATATGTATTAAAAATGCTACACTCAATTGAACACTTTTGTTTAGTTTTTTCTCTCAGATATAAAATTAAAAAGGTGTAGTTACGTGATAATAAATTTCAATTATCTTTATATAACGAACTGAAATTATATACTTTTTTGATAGGTCTTATAAATTATTATTTATTTTTTTTAATGAATCGAACTAAAAAATATTTTTAATCGTTATGTACTGGGCGAGAATTCCTGGGAAATTGAAAAATCCCTACCGCTTTCGCGGGAAATGAAAAAACCCGGGAAAATAAAAACTCTAGTCACTGTGAAGGTTGTTGCAGCAGATATATTCTTATACATATATCTACATATTCATAAAATAGAAACTTCAATTAATTCTTCAATCGGTAAGTTTACGAATCTTCAGTTTTGAACTAGCATAGCCCTGATCGCATTTTTCGGTCTGAAAAAAAAATTAAAATTTTTATATTTACAGAAAAGAATTTTTATATGAAAGGTATAGCATAAAATCACAAGAGTGTGTATTCACTTTTGTGATTGAAGGGAAAAAATAAATTTTTTGAAAATGCGTGATCAGCACTCATCTCTAGATGAAGCCCAATTTGTTTTTTTTAGCAAATGTGAATTTTGTTCATTTGTATGTTTTCACATGTTTGGCATTGATGCTGCGCAGAGATTGTGCTGCTAAACACAATTGTGTGTTTTGTGTGCTGTATCTTATTTTCGCGATCACTCACCTTTATTAGTGTTTGTTTTTACCATAAGTTTCTTTTTTAATAATCTGTTGTCGGACACGCTCTTTTTTGAATAAGCTGTGGCCGGCTTAGTTGGAGTGTTTTTTGTTTTCCTCACTTCTCTAAAGTTTCAGGCATTTATATTTAGTTTTTCTTCTGACTACTGAATGACCATTTTACATTTATTATGGCTTCATCAAGTGTCATTGATATTGAGTGATACGATCAATGATCTCTTGTTTATTTAACAAAGCTAGTTGCAAGTATTTCACACAATTTTTTAAATGTTAAATAAATATTAAATTTTATATTTACACAGAAAAATTGTTAGTTTTGGAAAAAAATAAATATTTTAATTAAACAATAAATTTTATTAGTTGATAGAAAAGACTTTCGTATAAAATATGCGAAAGTATTTTTTTTTTTTTTAACTATGATATATAAAATAGCACAGTTCTTTGAGCAAAAAATACAATTCAAAGTTGAAAATAGACTTGATCATTTTCTAAATTTTAGTTTAAAATAGAACATACAAATGAATTTATTTTAATTATAATATAATTAAGAAATTCGTTCTCGCAATTAACGGAAGTATTTTAATATCAAATTGCTACTGCAAATCATTATATCCACGTCCTAAATATTTTTCATAATTTTCTCTAAAATTCCAAATAGTGCTGCACAACCTGCTTCTAAAATCGCTTTATCACTAAAGCGCCTGCTTAAAAAATATTTTTTTTTAGAATTTTCCTGCATTAAATCAAAAAGATTTATTTCAATGCAAAAGAATCAATAAAAGGAAATCATTAAAAAATCTTTAGAGAGATTTTAACAGGTTATAAAATGTTAACAAGCAGTAACAACAAAAATTGTCGCTAACAATGTTTTAAATTTTAAAGAATAAATCAAAATGTATTAAATTAATTGCCGCTGCCAAATACATATTGCAGTATCCGTCACATGATGTTTTCTGTCATACTTTTGCAACTTGAAAACCAGAACTCATTATTAATCCTTATTACTTTTTTATATAACATTGTATGAGCTCAATAACATAAATCCCATTTCCTTTAAAGAGTTAGAATAAGGTTTCTTCTATCTTCAGTCCAAATAAGCCTTCTCCTGAATTATGCCAAAGCATATAGCGCTACATATGGAGCAAAAACTTAATATACAGACATATTTACACCATTCCAACACTTGGCTTTTCTCAATAAATTTTCCAACAACATTGGCAATGGTTGTGTGTGCATTACCAAACAAAGTTTTTATTTCATTTTTGTCATAATAACCTCAATTCGTTCTTTACAAAATATCGAGATGACGATCAAAAAGCTACCAACAACTTTTTCCTCTGCTCAAGTTTTTGACCCAATTTTCTTTCAGTTGTACGAGTATTCTTTTCATATGAGCAGAAGAGCAGCGGCAACAAACTTACAATGTAGTTTCTTGTTCGTTCAATGAATGAAATGCATCTGGCTAAACACCTTGAAGTGCTTCGGCTAAAGATTTAACATTTTTTAAAGAAGCCATATACATAAATATTTATGTACATACACATGTGCGTATGTTTGTTTCCCTGCAATTGTGCTGTGGAAACAACACGCAGCGTGTGCTTAAGCCTCATCTCTCATGATCGTGGTCTTGTATACATTATTATGATATTTTTCGAGTTGAGATGAAACTCGTTTTTCACTTTTGGGTAGTGCAGGAATGAATATAGACTGACATGTTTTCATTAACTAATTGCACTTCCTAAGATTTTGATCTTCATTTTAGTTCTTAATTCATTTGACATGCAACTCAACTTAAGTCAGTATACATATATTTAATTATTTGGTGATGCGTTTGCTTGAAAGGCCAGAGTAATTTGCTTAAATTTTTGTCGTTCAAGCCGAACTAAAATTTAGCATGAAAAAATAGCGTCCTTTTTTAAGCCCGATGGAACAGTAAATTATAAAACATCACACACAAAAAATACATTTTAATCCAATTTTTTTTTCAAAAGAGTCCAAGTTCAAACTCTGGCCACAGCCAGTCATATTAAAATCATTAGATTTTTTGATATGCTTTACGGCCTGTCCCACGATGTCACTAGAAATCGTTCGATCGAGTACTTATATTGAAAACAACAACAAAATCTCTAATGTTATTGTTGTTTGCAATACGAGTTGTCGATCGAACGATTTCGAGTGACATCGTGGGACAGGCCGTTAGTGTATATAGCAGCACCCTCCTTCGTCGATATGTGTAGCATTTAATCGTCAGCAAAGTAAAATAACTAATAAAATGGCTACATAGCTTAAAGTAGTACTACCACGTAACACCAGAGGGCGCTGGAACGATGCTATAAAAATTAACAAACAGCACAATAGCAGAGTTGTACTCGTAACTTCACGCAGACCCACAGGAAATAATCCAGAGGTGTTGAATTGCATGACATTGGAGGCCAATTGACAGGTCCACTTCTCAAAATAAGTCAATGGTTTGGTGTCGCCATATTTTATATTATGATCAACATACAGATAATTAATTAAGAAGTTATTTCACTTATTCAAAATTTAAGATCTTCTAATTTCGTAAATACTTACACCCAGAGAAAAAGCAGCTTAAAATCAATAAAAACCATATTGAATTAATAAGAAAAATTAACGAAAGTCTAGTAATAATGAAACTTGTTATTTCAATATTGAAAAATATTTATTTACAGTTCTTATTTATTGATTTTATTTATTTTTAAGTATTTTAATACTATTTTTTATTAAATTGAAAATGATTGAATTAATTTGACGCATTCTTATTTTTAAGTTGCAGCTTTTCCCTGAGTGTACGATATGCCTTGATTTTTTAGAAAAATGAAATAAATGTCATTAAGTTTTAGATTTTTATTTATTAAAAAATTTATTGATTTAAAAAAAATTTGGGAAAAGTAAACACGACCGGATTTACTTAACATCATGAACATGGCTTCGAATTCACTGAATATGTATCAAAAACAAGAACTTCTTACAATGACAACCCAGTGCAAAAATCTGCATGACAAGGTCAGGATCTTATTGACTTTCTTAAAAGCACTTTTTTTACTGGGATATTATCAAATTGTTCATTCACAGAAAAAAAAGATTTGTAAATACAATTAATTTATTTGTGAATACAATTAAAATATTATTTAAAAAGGCACCTACAACGATTTTTGTAAATACAAACACAAATTTGTAACATCAGAAAACAAAATCAACTCAATTATTTCCAATTAAAATGATTATTGACAATTGAGTTGTTAACGAAAAACAAAAATTATTAATGAAGTTGTTTTCAAATTCTCATGTGTGTTTTTTTTTAGTTTTTTTTTAATTTTTATTTAGAATTTGGTTTCTTGTTAAATTTTAAAGTTATTTATTTTTCCACACAACCTTCGAAACTAAATGTGTTTGTGATGAGTCGAACCGGCAATCTCTTGACTAATAGACTAACGTGCTTACCACTCAGCTAAAGAGCAAATCGCTTCAATTATGCAAATAATGAATACACGCGAACATGATTTCTATGTTTCTTCTACATGTGCGCTTTGCGTTGATATAATTTAAAAATAACTTTGTTGAGTGAAAAAAAACAATCCAGGACGTTTTCCGGCTTCTTGTCGGAATTCACACGTATACAACACGAACAATCAAAAAATACAACAACAATAGCATATGACCGCGTTGGGTCAATCAACAAGCAAGATAAACTCCAACACAAAGAAATTAAATTAAATGATATTTTAAAATGCGCGGTATTGTTAAATATTGTATTGAATTAATGACAAATATTGTTGAAATTAAAATTTTTTTTTCAATAACATGGTTTTGTTGAACATAATTCTTGTCTATTTTTTTCTGTGTTGGTGAACATTTAATAAATTTCTTAATTGATATTATAAAGCGGTAAGGAGGGCAATCACCACTTCTCTGAAACTTTGGTAGAGGCAATTTTCGTACTTCCGAAACTATTTAAAGTTTTTCTTATAGAACGATTTCTGTCAGAGGTTAGCTAACGATTTATTCAGTTTTTGGAATTTTTTTCACTTTGGCGTTTTTTTTTGCAGTTTTTTCGGTTTTCGGCAATTTTTTTTAATTTTCACGCTTTTTCTCGTTTTGGTTTGTTTTTGAATTTTTTTCGGTTTTTGGTGATTTTTTCATTTTGGTAATAGGCGGTTGGCAATAGGGGTTCTTTTCACCTTTGGTGTACGGAGCCCTAAAAAGGAGTTTTCTTGACCAGATTAGTGGTCATTACAGAAAAGTAGTGATATGTACATGTATCCCTGTATAAAGAAATGGTGCTCCTGACATCCCTTTAAAGAGCACAGGGCAAATTACGGCATTCGATAACAATCAAAATTTTAAAATCGTTCAATATAAACTCTATTGCAATATATTGTAATTACGTTCGATATCGAGCGCTGTAAATTGCCCCCAGATTGAATCAAGGGCATATCTGAATTAGTTTTGCAACTTTAGAAATTTTAATTTAAATAAAATTATTTTTTTCATTCATTTATTTCAAGCAACCCACCGAATACAATATAATTTAAATTAACCCCAAATTCCTCCAGTCTTCGACAAAAATCTAGTTTTTATTTAAGTCTGGACAGGAAAAGAAAAATCTATTTACACGCAAAATCATTTGCAAGTTTTAATAATAATTATCAAATAGTTTTCAGATGCAAACAACATGTACACACGGTATGACCATATTTGTTTCAAAAGATTTCAATTTCGTTAAAATGCCACAAACATCAACGAGTGACAAAGATGTGCGAATTTTCTTTTTTTGGATCACGACAAGCGTTCATTCGAAATATTTACTTGTGCGAAATAGATGAAGTGAAATAGCAACCAACTAATTTACTTAATAATAATTTATTACGAAATGTGGTAGAAACATTTTCATGTTCATTGATCAGTTTACTTTCTATAAGACATCATCGGACATCACTTTAGCACTCAGCAGCGCGTCCATAGCGTGTGGATTTTCTAAATGACTAAGAGGAATGAAATAGAAATATTGTTTGGCATCATTATGATACACACTTCAAATTTATTATTTTTGGCAAATTATACAATTTTTTTTGTTGTTCGTTAGATTTCTGGTTTTCGTTGTCGTTGTTCTTCTTCTTTTAGTTTTTACTAAAATTTTATTAGCAAGTAAAGATTTTTTGCTACTCAAAAAAAATTAGTTTATTTTGATTTGTAGATGTGCTTTACAGGTGGGTGAATATTTCGAGCAGCATTCAAAAAGTTTCTTTATGGCTCGATTATAGATGGCAACGAAAATTCAGTTGCCTTGTCAACTGCCAATGCAACCAAAATTAAACTTAGTATTATGTATGGCAACTTTCTCGAATTGCCCACCAGCTATCAAAAATACAATTATGACATTAATATACTTATTAAGGGTATTCTTTCTGGCAGTGAAGTTAATTTTGACTAAGTAATTTTGACAACTTCCTGTATCTTGGAAACTCTTTAAATTTTCAAAAACGCTAAAACTATAAAATCCTAAAATTAAAAAAAAATGTCAAAACGAAAAATTGCTAAAATGAAAAAAGCGCTTAGTTGGAAAATATCAACAGAAATAAAATAAATCGCTAAAATGCAAAAAACAACCACCAAAAGTAAAAAGATCGCCAAAAAACTAAAAAACACCAAAAACCGGAAAAAGTGCGCCAAAACGAAAAAAGCGCCAAAGCTAAAAAAATCGCTCAAATAAAAATTAAGTATTTTTTGTAAAAAAAACCAAAAATTGCAACAAAAAAATATACAAAAAAATCGCTAAAATCCAAAACACAAAAAACAAAAAAAAAATCGAAAAAACTAAGTAAGCGTCAATGCTTATAAAAATCACCAAAAAACTAAACTAATCGCCAAAACGCGAAAAAACTCGCCAAAGCGAAAAAAGCGCCAAAGCTAAAAAATAGCTAAAATCCAAAATACGTGTTGTAAAAAGAAAACCAACAAATCACCTAAAACCGAAAAACATCTACAAAATGCCAAAAACTAAATAAGCGTCAATGCTAAAGAAAATCACCAAAAAACTGAAAAAATCGTTAAAAACCAAAAACTCGCCAAAGCAAGGCTAAAAATCGTATAGTATTGCATATGTAGTGTCCGCACGAAACTTTTCCTATGCGAGTCAAAGTCACACTTTACTGAATTTATTTAAGTTTTATTTTGATTTCCAGTCTTTTGAAAAGATTTGTTAGTATTTTTCTTATTCCAAGGTTTAGAAAACCCCAGAGATATAGCAAATTTTTTAGGAGGAAAGTTACAGCATTCGATGTCGATCGAAATTTCCATACAAACAATTAAAATTTTATCAACATTTTTGCGATATTGAATGGCGTAATTGGCCCCCCACCCCCTGTTCTAGGACTTGGTGTATTCAACTGCTTATAATAGAATTTTATGGCGAATATTGTGTTACAACAATATAACTGAAAATAAGACACTCAAATTGCTTAAAACTCACAAAAAGCTGAACAACAATTTTTATGTTTCCCAATTATACATGCCATGATTTGCAAATGCATGTACGGTTCCTGACCAGCCATAGTATGACCTTTGACACTAAAGTATAGAACTTTGAATCAGCCACATCCAAACACACATATTTACATTTGAGGTAATCAGCTTTGAAAGCTGTGAAGTAAGCAGCAAGCATTGTTTTTGGCGCCATCTGATTGGCTGTTGTGCTCTCGTCGGTTTGAAAGCACAAAGCTTCTTAGTAAAAGTTTTCACATTATTCATATGGCTTGAACGAAGCTGCTTTAAATGATGAAGCTACAGGTTTATTTCATGATGTTAGTGATGCACTTGCTTAACAACAGTTTGGCGAAAATTTTTTATTTGTCTTGAAATTTTTATTCGTGTCTCATTCATTTTATCTGATGCTGAGAAAAAAGCATTTCATATCATTTATAAAGTTTATCTTTCATGATAATGATTTTTTACTCATGCGATACATTTTGTCAACATTTTCATTTTGTGACCACGCTTTAATCGATTATGTTATGGTTATTTACTGTTTAAAGGCAAATGCTTATAAATCTGTATAATATGCATTTTATTTAAATTTTTGTGTTTTTTTTAACATAAAAATATTATTGAATGGGTGTGTTATCTTAGATGTGAAAAGATAGAGCAGCAAGCATCATATACGAGTACAAATGTACATACATATATTAGTAAGTCATGAGTTAACTTTTACTTTTACGACAGAAATTTCGAAACTGTCCCAAAACTTATATTTAGGGCAAACTTTTTTGCTTTGTGGCCTACTCATAAGTTGAGAAAATATTAAAATGAAAGCGATAAAGGATTAAATATATAACGACTTGAAACTTTATTCATAATAATTGTCATATTCTTAAAAAATATTTTTTTAGAAGAAAAAAAAACCGATTAAAGGTTAGATTTTGTAAATACAAACGATTTTTCGTTTTGAAATTTCTATGGAAAAAATATTTTTTGAAACCAATTTTCGTTATCTTTCGTACAAATTTCAAACTTTTAGAAACGAATTTTTTTTAAATCTTACTAAATATAAATTTTTATTAAACATTTTTATGTACCAAAAAATATTTTTTATGAATAAGATACTGTAAAACATATTATATAAAAGGTGAGTGAATTAGCTACGCTCTACAAAATTTTCTATTGAAGGTGTGTGAAGGAGATAAAACTGCATTTTTGGGGTTACAATTTAAGGCGATGACTCACTATCCTGCACAATCACACGATCTACCAAAATATACAACCCTGTAGTGCGATTCACTAACTTTTTTTTAACGATAATCGCATCGTTAAAATAATTATAACGAAAATCTATCGAATTTGCTATTCAGTAACATTTTTAACGATGTTCGCTGTAGGTTAATCTCAGCTTTGTCGTTATTTAAGCGACAATAATTTATGTGCTGTAAATTTTATCGACAAAAATCAACAGAAAATATCAGCTGCGTACTATCGTTAAAAAGCAGTTACAGAATCACACAATCGTTATTGCAAGCCTCCAAATGTATAGACAAAAAGTAAGATTGTCGGATCGTTATAAGTTACTGAATCGCACTACTGATCTGATGAATTGTTATTGTTTTTGGAAAATTTTCAGCAACTCCATCAAAACAGGGTTGTATTTTCTCAAAAATCGCACGACTGTGTAGTGTATCACGGCCTTTAATAGGCAGATTTTGTAAAAAATTCGTTTCTAAAGGTTTTTTCATTTGTATGACAAACAACGAAAATTCGTTTGAAAATATATATTTTTTCCATAAAAATCTCAAAGCGAAGACAAAAACGTTTGAATTTACAAAATCTACTATTAAGACTAAATTTTAGGCAAAGGATTTTGTCTTAAGCCTGGTACTCTGTTCACAATTTCGTGCGAAATGCTGTCAAACTACATATAAAAGTTTTTGGTGTGAAATATTTGCGAAATAAATTCGCAAAAGTAGTACTCTGTTCTTGTTGTGAAAAACACGTAAAATCATGTCTTTCCATGCAAAATTAGTCTGGCATCATTTTAGTTTAGCTGCGAAACAACATGAACAGTGCTTTTTCGCACGGCATTTTAACAATGTTGCATACTTTCAAGCAATAAAAGCAAGAAATTTATAAAAAAAAACCGCGAGTTGGGCTACATTTAGTACATGTCAAATTTTTCACGCGAAATAATCAATGGTGCTGAAAATTTTTCACAACTTTGAACAGAGTACCAGCCTTTAGTGTAAACGATGTAGATTTCGATAAAGATTTCAAATCAAATATACAGTATTAGCCGCTCAATTATAAAAAATTCGTTTATACATGCGTATTTAAATATTTGTTTTGAGCCACAGTTTTGTAATATTCGAATCGTTCTTTTTCTGATTTTTTTTTTTAATATTTTGTATAGAAAACTTTCTTATAAAAATGTCAAATTGGCATGTGTATAATTAAAAGTAAAAAAAGCAAAAAGAAAAATATAAACTCACCAGTGGCTTGAAAATATGCGATGAAAATATGCAAAAAATCTGAAAATAAAATAAAACAAATATTCAATAAAAATTTACTTTTAAAAACAAATCGAATATTAATACCAAAAATTTGTGGCAAGTGAATAAGTTCAGTTTTTAATATTATTGTAATTGGGACTTGAAAAAATTTTTTTATTTTAATTTCTTTGTATTGTTTGGTTTTTTAAATTGTGATGAAATTTTCAGTTGTCAATAAAATAGCTCAATATCGACTTTGGAATTCGTTCTTTGCCAAAACGAATTCCTTTGAATTCATTCGATTTCCGTGACATATCTGGAACATTTGAACACATAAATAAATGTACAAGTAAAAAATATATACAATACTTATTATAGATATGTATAATATACACATATCGTTACCTTAATATAGAAAGGTCCCAACTCATTATTTGGTTGAAATTGAGATTTTTTAATTTTTCGATACATTAGATGTTCTTCTATCGAAATATACAAAAAATCGATTAAAAAAAATAATGAGTTAGGTCCTTTCTATGTTAAGGTAACGATATGTGCTTTTAATATTACTTATGTGTATATTTTTCATCACAGTCAAAATATTTAAAATGAGTCTGAAATGTGTTTTATTTAAAATTTATCATAAAAATTTTTCTTAAAATAGATTTGTAATAAGGAAAATTTGCGATATTTTTATACAAATTTCATATAAAAAAAATACATAAAACATACACTAATAAATTATTTGTTATACTGCTTATCGTCTATTGCAGAATTAAATCATTTCCAACATGGGCAATACGATAACAAATCGCGGCAAGTCCCATAACAATTCATCCTACGCCTCCTCAATTTGTAATAAATTTTCTTTACAAAGACAGAAAAAGTCTAAAAAAAATCACTATGAATTACGCTCAAAAACATTGCCGGCACGTAATCGCAATATCTTGAATAGCATTGTTGAAAATGATAGCAATGAATCTGCAGCTCAAACTTTACCCACCACACACAAGTCTCGCCTGCCATCAATACCACCCACCACACCGCCGCCACCCAACGGCGAGACGTCACGAATGCTATTTCTACTTTATCTGATACATCGCACTTGGAATGTGATTACAGATACGAAAAGTAAAAGGTAATTAATTACTTAATATTATTTTCAAATCAGTGATTTAACGATATTTCTTCTTATTGATTTATATTTTTGATTAGCTCTCATAGTAAAGTTTCGAAAAAGCCCTCAAACCACGATTCGTTTTCTGAAACGGAGAGTAATTTTTCCATGTCCATGACCGAATTATATGGTGCTGGTTCACAGTGCTGTTCCCAACGATCCGTTTGCAGTTGCAGCTCTTGTTATAATGATACGAATTTTGAACAAAATGTTTATAATTCAATTGATGAGCAGTTTTCGCAAGATTCCATCAGCGCTAAAATGTATTGCGATGATAAAAGGTAAGTAGAGAATAGAATACAACTTAAAATTTTCCGTTTAAATTATTTTTCAAAAATGTGTGGGTTTTGATGCAATTGGTCGTATATAATTTTTTAAATTGCTATAAATTGTTAAGAAGAAAATGTGCAAAGCTTGAACTATTTACATATAATTCTAAAATGAAAATGCCAATGTAAACATAAGACGGACAATAAATGTGTTGAATAATTCATACAATTGTCCGTTAATTGACTCGTTAGCACGTTTCCATGATTTTTGAATGAATTTATTAATTAATATATGTGCTTACACCCCTTTTACACACGCAAAGTTTACTTTGCAAAGTCTTAATTCAGCTGGGATGACAGGAAGACAGAAAGAGAAAGTATTCTTACCTCTGTCTTCCACACAGCTGAATTAAGACTTTGCAAAGTAAACTTTGCGTGTCTAAAAGGGGTACTATTGACGAGAGCTTAATTAAGCGGTAACTACCGCAGTTTAAACAAATGTTTCTAACTGTCTATTAACAATTAAAATATTGACTATATCTACCATTCAGCATCACTGTAAGCTCTTTAGCGCCATTTCGTAATGTAGTGAATATTTGTAGTTACTGCTTAGTACAGGCACGAACCGCACACTAAAGTTACTATTGTGAATTATTCACAAGTGCTTTGCTGTGCTTGTGAATCAACTAAAACAATAGGCAACAGTTTTTGTTGCTAATATTTTCAAATTTCTTGTGGAAAATTTACAGTGTTGCCGTTTAAATAATTTTTTTTTATTTTTTTCTCATAATTTTTATTTTTTTTTTTCTTATAATTTTTTATTTTTATAATTTGTATACCATTTTATTACTCTTTTACAACAAATATTTTTTTGCTATGTACTCATTTTTTTGGAGAAATAATCGTTTTGAGCCACTCAAATTTGTCTGAAGAAGATTTTTTTTAAATGTAAAACATTTCCATACAAATATTTACAAACTGTTTTTCGTAAATTTATAAAAAAATATGTTTATAACACAAAAGAAATTTGAATCATGAAAAACAATTTTGTTTTAAATGCGAAATTTCGTATAAAGACAAAATATATTGTGGTTAAATTACGAAAAATCTGCAAGACACAATGATTTTTTTCGTACATTTTCGAAATAAATTTGTAAAATAATCTGCGCAAAAAGCAAACATTCCCTAAACGGTACGAATTTTCATAAAATAATGCAATGTTAATTTAAAAAATTAATTATTAATTTGGTGAATATTACGAAAATTCTTAGCGATACGATATTATAATAAATTTTAAGTTTTTTTTTATCTAAAAATAAATGAATTAGATAGACATGGGATTCTGATGAAGTGGCGTCACAGTAAAATGTTGACATTTCTCTAGAGCTAAAAAATTTTGTGTAATGTTTCTTCTCTTCTTTAGAAAATTACATTTATTAATAAAAAGAAATAATTCCTGGTTTAAATTCCTTACAGGAGACCAGACTTCTTTTCACAACATTTAACTGTGACTCTGAAATGAATTATAGACTACTTTTTTTACAACCACGCCCACTTTTACGCTCGCTTTTTTTAAATTATGTTACTCCTTCCACAAAGTTTTTAACCGATTTTATAATATAAACGACCATAACGACCAATTTTCAAAACTATTTTTGCATATGAAAAAGTTCACTTATTTTTTTTTTTTTTGGGGAGATTGTGGAGGGGGAAGGGTGTCGCAAATTACACGCCCCAATAATTGGTTATCAAATAACTTCGAATTTTCTGGACCAATTTTCAAAATGCTTTTGCAAATGGAAGAGGTCCATTTTTTTTTTTTTTTGAAATGTTGGAATGGGGGGAGAAAAGTGCCCGCCACGAAAATTTACTATCAAATAACTTTGCCATTTGTGAACCAATTTTCGAAAAAAAAATTTTGTACATGGAAATGGGTCACAATAATTGTTTTTTTTTTTGGAAATTGGGGTGGGGGTGCAATATGCCCAACCTAAAAATTTATTATTAAATATTTTTGTCGTTCAATATTATTTTTTCATATGGAAAAGGTCCACTAAATTTTTTTTTTAGAAATTGCCCGGCCAATAATTGATTATCAAATGACTTTGTCATTTGTCAATCAATTTTAAAAATGATTTTTGCATATGGAAGAGGTGACTCAATTTCTTTTTTTTTAATGAAATGTGCCCGCCAAATAATGGATTATCGTTTAAAGAACAATTTTCAAAATTCTCTTTGCATATTTGTATATTTTAAAATTGTTTATTACAATTATATATAAAAAAGCTGAATGTCAGGAAAAGATATGGGGCAAAAACAAATAAAAAACAAACCAGGACAACAGATTTTATTCTTACATTTAACAAAGTTTTTCGTAAAATTCACGAAACTTGTGTATTAAAAACATTCTTTATTCGTGGGTATAAAAATCTTTTCGTAGAATTAAGAATAATTCTAATTAGATTATAATTTTTTTAATAGGACTAGCACTCAGCGGATAACCCCTACTCATGCAAGGCATTGTATTAGAACTAGAAAAATAGGTTATAGGGAAAGAGGATAGAGGGAATAGTTACTTGCTGTTGAGGGCAATCATGAATAAAATTCCGGGAGAAAATTTTGCCGGGAAACAATTTCAAACAACAGCAAGTAATAGGGAAAACAAACAAATTTTATTTGTAAAAGGGGAGAATTTTATTCAAAACTGCCCTGATTGTGTGAAATTTTTTCCCGGGTAATATTTCTCGGGGAATTTTATTCATTATTGCCCATATTATTTTACAAAATCATAAGAACCACAAAGCCCATTTTGAAAGTATTCACTTCACTATCATTAATTTGTGGAAAATGATTTATGCCACAATTTACTGTTAAGATTCAGTTCGCAGTTGAAACGCTTGCACGTCCGTCACAAGAACATTGCAAGCTGCCGAAACTGTTACTCCTTTCTGTTTTATTTTCTATAGAATGAGTTGACTCGTCGCTTTATATACGTTTTTTTTCAATGAATTTCAGTTAATTATTAAAATATTAACTAAACGCTTAAAAGCACTTTGTGTTCAAATAAAAAAAGCTAAAATTTCAAGCAAACAAAAAAAAGTTACAAGCGAACGTGCTAATTTTGCCAAAACATCTGACCATACGCTACATTAATGTTTAAATAATGATTAAAAAGCAAAAATTAAATAACAGAATTATTATTATAATATTTGCATTTTTTTAATGGCGCCTTTATTTAAATAAGCTTTCCATGAAAAAAAAAAATGATGTGTAATAGTAAAAATATTTAGATACTCTTGGTGTTATTATAGTTATAGAAAACTGAACCTCGTATGTATGGCCCATGGAATACATTATGATATTGGTTGCTGAAAATATGCATAAAAACACTGGCATTATTTGGATTTGCAATACTGCCTGGATACCTTTTAGTTTCTTTTGTATCAATGGCTCGCTTAATTGCTTCGTGTTCCACGGCCACTTCTGCAGCAGCAGCAGCTTCTAATGTATCGGTAGCCGATGTTGCTGCTCCATTATCTGTTAGACTATTGGAAGTTGTTGCTTTTGCTGGGTTCTCTAGTGATTTAAGTTGTGTTGTTGCTACCTCTTCTCGATCATTAGTAGTTTTTTCTGTTATTATGTCTTCTAATTCACGTGCTGTTGTTGCTTCTATTATTTCAGATTTTAATGTTGCTGGTTTTTTTTCAGTTGCACCGGTAGATGGTGTTGTTGTGCTTGCTCCCTTTGTTAACTCCTTGCTTGGTTCTTCTTCGGTTTTGTCATTAATATCTTGTAAAACTTCCGATGTTTCTTCATTTTCGATGGATCCGCCATTTATGTCATTAGTTTGTTCAGTTGTGAGTGTTGTTCCTTCGGTCGTCAAGTCCTCTTTTGCTGTAGTTGGTTGCATTGTGATATCAGTTCCTGCTAATAGAGAAGAATCTCTTGTTGTAGTTTCCCACGTTGTGTCATCTTTTGGTTCACTGTCTGTTGTTCCACTAGATTCTGGAGTTGAAACTTCTGTCGCTAATTCTTCAGTGTTTGTTCCTTCCATTCTTTGAGTTGTTGGTTCCGCTATTGCTTCTGTAGTTTCTACTTCGAAAACTGTTGTACTGCTTGGTGTAGCTTCTGTTGTTGCAGTAGTGGTTGTTTTATCGACTTCTTTTGTTGTAGTTGTTGTTCGTTTTTCATCTCCTTCTGTTGTACTCTCTTCTTTAAAAGTCGTAGTTGTTTGTTCTTCTTTTGTAAATGTTGTCGTAAATGTATCAGATGTTGTTGATACTTCTGCTGTTGTGAGTTTATCTGTTTCTTCTGTTGTTGAAAAATCTTCTATTGTTACTTTCGTAATTTCTTTTTCATTTGTGGACTCTGTTGTTTCGGTAGTTGGTGTCGTTGACATTTCGGTTGTTCGTTTTTCAGTCATCTCGTCTAGTGTTGTGGCTGTACTAGTAGACATAGTTGCGACTTCTTCCGTAGTTTCAGCTGCTGAGATTTCACTGGCTGTTAGTTCTGTTGTTTCTTCGACATCTGTTGCAGTCTCTTCTTCTGATGGCGTAGTTTCTACTGCATCTGTTGTTATTGTAACGGGTGTTGTTGTTACCTGTGTTGTGCTTTTAGTAGAGGTGTCTGTGGTTGTTACTTCCTTTGTGGGTTCTTCCGTTTCTGTCATATCTGTTGCTGTTTCTGTTGTTTCTCTATCAGTAGCAGTTGACGTTTCATCAGTATTGGGAGTTGTTGTTAAGGCTTCTTCCGTGGTTGCATCCCATGTTGCTGAGACCCCTAATGTTTCAGTATTGATTGCTGTTGCGGCTGTTGAGTCTTCTGTATGTCTAACTGTTGTGGTTTCTGTCATTGTAGTTTCACTATTCGTTTCTGTTGCTCCTCCACTTGTTGTAACTTCCATTGTATCATTAATTGTTGCTGTTGTAACTTCAGTTGTAGTTAATTCGGTCGTTGTGTCAGGTTCAGTCGTAACTTTTCCTGTTGGTGTCATTGTTGTTACCTCTGTCGTTGTTTCAGTCCCTGTTGTGGCTTCGGGGACTGTTGTTGTTGCTGTACTCTCGGTTATTGTTACTTCAGTCGTCTGTTTACCTTCTGTCGTATTTTCGTCTGTTGCTGTCACTGTTGTTATTTCTGTCGTTGTTTCAGCTTCGCTCGTAGATTCATCGGTTATTGTTGTTGTAACCTCTGTTGTTGTTGCTTCTGTTATTGAATCAGTTTCGGTTGTCCTTGTTGTTTTATCTTCAAATATCGAAGTTGTTGTATCAGTCACTGAAGTTGTTTTCACCTCTGTCGAGTTTTCCTCTGTTCTTGTACTTTCAGTTTTTTGGGTTATACTATTACCGGCAGTAGTTCCTGTTTCCTCCGCAGAATTGCAGGATATTATAATCCAGCCTTTAAATATATTAGATATAAAGCCATCATTTAATTAATTTTAAATTTGTGTATATTTCTTTACTTGGTAAATGCGCCTGATTGCTGCCGTTGCTGTATTTTTGTCCTGTTCTGTTATCGAATTCAAAACAAACGGGAGCTGTCAGGTCGGGACAAGGAAAAATGTTCCACTCTGCAATTTAAGAAGCCATACATATACAACATTTGTAGGGGTCAAACTCCTTCAATGCATTTACCTTTTTTCGTTACAAATTTAACCAACTGTAGAACTATGGAATCCTTAAAGACACGCTTTTCATTACGAGAACTGGCACAAATAGTAGCATTAGTAATGGGGCAATGTACAATAGTCCAGTCTTAGCAAAGAAAATAATTCCGAGAATATTTATGTATAAGCGATATGATGTATAAAGTAATTACTTACTTTTATGCGAACGATACTTTTCCAATTCCAACCATAAAATGTTGTCAAATTTTTTCACTTCATTCTTAAATTGAGCACATATTTTGGGCATTGTATTAATATAAGAGTTGTCAATCGGTCGTGGGCAGTTACCATAACCATAAAATTTCCAATCTTCAACGTTAAAAACATGAGACAATACTTATTGATCTTATTTGTTATATAACTTACTGTGGCCTATAAATTGCTGGTGCTGGAATTCTTGCATATTTCTAAAAGTTTTCCAGACTCCATGCAAAAATGCACATACAGGATATTGAGGCCTTAAATGTAGTGGCGTTTGCCTTTTACCATGGCTTTGATAGGGTTTAAGCACTTTATAATGTCCTTTATTTAATGAGTAGTTAATTGCAAAAGTTGTATTTGTTATTAGCGCTAATAGCAAAATTTGATAAAACATGTTGTTGGCGTTAGAGGGTTTTGAAAACTAAGCATTATTATTAATTAAATGTACTTTTTTGTTACAATTTTTTTAGCTTTCTGATTTTGCAAACACTCAATCATTTCAAACTAAATTGTGAAATTATTATAAAAACATTTCTAAAACAAGTATTTGATCAATAATAATAATAAAGAAAAAATGTACGTGATTCAATTGTATATTTCGTTTAATTCTTTTTATGCCCACATTTTTTAACTAAAAAATAAAAATACACCGCACAAAATAATCTTGTTGGTGTCATTTGAAGTGAATAGAAT
Organism: Nowickia ferox; assembly: GCA_936439885.1. Taxonomy (NCBI): domain Eukaryota; kingdom Metazoa; phylum Arthropoda; class Insecta; order Diptera; family Tachinidae; genus Nowickia; species Nowickia ferox. The sequence continues at coordinate 5,926,216 of OW387027.1, read as the reverse complement.
TTTTTTGTCATTGAAATGCTAATGGGAACAATGGGAACCGTAATGAATACACCACTTCTCATTTTACAGCACAGACACATAATCAACAGCAATAACTTAATTAGCACAGCCAACAACCTACAGGAGAATTTTCCCCAAGGCTTGCGGTTGACACAACTGAAATTGTTATATTCACCATTAGTGGTAGTTAACCAATTGCCGTTAGTCCAGTTACCAACATCATTAATGCATTGTTATATTCACCATTAGTGGTAGTTAACCAATTTTCTTTAGTCCAGTTACCAACATCATTCATACAATAATTTTGACATTTTTAATCTAATATTTTGTTTAATTGTTTTTCATTCTCTAATTATATATATATATATAAATTTATACATTTTCATAGGGCATTGTTTTATATTATTAACTTTCAATGAATGTATGCATATGTTTGTATGTATGTACATACATATGTATGTCTTTCATCAGAATAATTTGTTGACAACTTTTTTCAACACTGCAAAGCACCAAGTTTTTTTAATGAAATTATTTTACCAAATTGTTTTTGTTTTATTTTATTTTAATAGCACTGTACTACACAATTAAATTAGAATAACAATAATAATAAAGTTCTTAATAATAATTAATATTATCTATGAAGAGCTTTATTATTAAGCTCTTAAGATTGTTTCAAGCCAAAAAATATTAGGTATATAGTTTACTGAAATCGCTTACTCTCTTTAGGGAGAGTATCAAAAAAAAATAAAAAATCGCGAGAAGCTAATCAAACATATACCCGAATAATATTTACATATATATATATATATATATATATATATATATATATTTAATCCTTTAATTCCTAATTTATTCTTAAAAATATTTTTCGAATAAATTTTATTCTTAAAAATTTTTATTCGAAGGCTCTTTTTTGCTGTACCTCTTTAAATCCAGTGGAAAATTTTTCTTCGAATACATAACACCATTCGCATGAACATTTTCGAACATTAATTTGCAAATTTTGCGCTCAAATAAGTGCCAAAGTTATTCGAAAGCAATTTTATTAGAATATTTTTTATGTAGTCGGGCAAATTTTTTTCGAATTAATTTTTTTTTATTATTCGAATGAATTCGAAAAATTATTTGAATAAAGTGTTTGAAAAAGTTCTTCAAATAGAAACTAGTATAAAATTTATTCAAGTTAAGCCTTTTCTATATTATTGCCAAGAAATAATATATCGAGCCATAACCTCCAAAACAGCTCAAGCCACGTATTTTTTTAAATTCTTTTTTTTACGGAAATCGAGTATTTACGATCTTAAATAAGCGTTTTTCTTCAAAAAATGAAGTTCGAAAATTATGTCGCTTAATTTTTTTTTTTTTGGCAGTTGTAGCACGATATCATGCCATACCATATTTTATCAAAATCCAGCCATTCTAAATCAGTGGCTAGCTACGCCATCATTAATTTGTTTATTATGTTTATGTAAGCTGGTATGTGTCCACGAATATGGCAATTTGATAACATATTATTTTTTCTTAATTTTGTGTGCACAACTTTTTAGTTGCAAATTTTCCAAGGCTTTCGAAGGTTTCAACAGACAAACGTTTTTGATAAACTGCAACATCGGATCAGATGGCGATTATTATTATTTTTTTTAAGTTTCAATTCCTTTTTCTAATTAATTTAAGTTTTCAACAAAACTTGACCTCATTTTTGGATCTTAGAAAATCTTTTACTGAAGCAATTGAATTATTTATAATACGTGAGGCAACTTATTTCCTGTCATAAAATGCAAGACTTTTGTTTTAAAAACCTAACTATTACTTAATGCTCCAGCTATCTAAAAGTAAACGGATGAAGAAATGTTAAATGCTCATGTACATACCAAGTGGGTTATTCATACTATTAAAAAACTTTTGACTTTATCAAAGAAGGCTTATGGAACTGGCTTTGCGAACTTCTTTTAAATACATTTTAAGGTATTAAGAAAATTATTTTAAACTTATCATTTCACTTCTAACATTTTATTGTTTTATTTCTCACTTAAGACACTCTGTTAATTTTATTTGCCAAAGACTTGAGACACAATATTTGCAGCATCTCCCACGATTTTCTTACTATTTCAGCAAAACCCTATACTAGGGCTGAAAATCGACTGCAATTACTTTTGTAAGAATAGTAAATAAAACATTACAATACCATAAATTGTTTACATTAATATTTAAAAAGCTTTATGATCATTTTATTTCGCATTTGAAACAATATTACATATCATTTAAATACTAAAGCAAGTATCGTTCGTGTACGTGCAAAAATCAAGAAGTCTATTTGCTTAATTTCTTTTTTTATATATAATATTGACTAAAGGTAGCGTTACACGAGCCAAATCCTACCTGAGGTAGTCTATTTAATATTTTTGGCAAATAGTATTAAAAAAATTTGATAATTTTTTTTTTAATTTTTATTTTAAACATTAAAATTTACGTACTAGTTACACATAAATTTGCCTCATGTGACAGCACCTTGAAATTCAATATGTTAAATCAAATTAAATGAATGAAATTCAACCACTCATTTTAAGTCACCATAAGCCGGATACACCAAAACATACAACTCGCATAAAAAATTTTAATTAGGATTACGTAAAATTAAAAATTAAGAAAACAAATTTGCAAAAAAAAAAAAAAGTTTGAAATACTCGTAGAACAAAATGTCTAAACCATTTCGACATCTTATTACGTACGCAGAAAATAAGCAACTAACGTTTCATGCGTTCGTAAAAAGCAAATTAAAAATGTGTAAAATTCTTCAGCTAAAACGTGTTATAAAAATATACCTACATGCGATTTAGAAACTGAAAAAATTTAAGTTTCTTTTACAAACAATAACACTGGTCAGCAAAAAAAATGTGAAAATGTTCAAGAATTATTTCTTAACAACTTTTGGTTTTAAGCCAAACATTAAATGGATGAAAAAAAAGGAAGTAAGTTAAGCATCAGTAGGACTTAACTCTAGAACAACTGCCTATAAACACACATACTCTGATATTTGCATTTGAGGTAAACAGCTTTGAAAGCTCGATTGGCTTTTGTGCTCTCGTCAGTGCGAAAGCACAAAAGCTCTTTTGTAAAAGTTTGCACATTGTGGATATGGCTTGGAAGCTGCTCTAGAAACATATCACGTCAAGTACAACAACGAAAGTTTTTTAATTAGAAAATTTTAAATTTTGTATAACAATTTTTCACTTCAGCAGATGAAAGCACTTAAGCAAACCAGAAGAATTTTCATTGTTGGCCAGTGTAATTAGGTTGAAAATTTTCAAACAAAGGGTTTTTTGCGGCCTAAAATTTGACTACGGTATAAATAGAAATTCGGCTGTTTAATTTTTAACATTACATTTGTAAAGTATTAGTGGAGTAGACGACATGAAGTTTGTGTTTATGAGTGTTTTAATTGTGTTAATAGCCAATGTAAGCCCGAGTTACACATATCCCATGGATTATTATCACACTCCGGTTTGTGCATTCTATAAAGGATATTATAAGACATTCACTAGTGTACAAGCTTTGATGAAGGAGATTCGCCTAACTGGAAGCTGTGAGTACAATTTAGCAACCAAACTATACAATTTTTTCTAACACTGCTTAAAACTTGTCTACACAGATTGGTATTTAATTAAATTAACGGCTTGCGACACTATCTTCGATAAGTGTACGGATGAAAAAATTCCCATATGTGCTTATTCGGAAACTTTGGATAAGTTTCGTACATTTATTAATGAATGTCAAATGAACCGGGAAATATATAAAACTAAGACCGGTAAGTGTGTTGAAGTTTTTAAACGTATTTAAAAATTATTTAAAAACTATTTTTCATATTTCAGTGTGGAAAGCAACATTTCCCTTCGCCTGCCCTGCCATAGACTTAGGAATAAAACCAACGGATTTGGCAATGGGTGCGGCAACCGATAAATGTTTGGACGAAAAAGATTTGAAACTATGCAAAGAATGTGCATCGCAGTATTGGATAATATCACCGAAAAATAAGACAATGCCAAATGCACTGGCACTTCGACGTGGCCCGGGGGGAAAAGAATATCTTGTACCATGCATACATAATGAAAGTGATGAAACTACAAGTGCTACTATAGCTCCTTCTACAGAAACAACTAAACAAGCTGGAATAACAAGTCCCACGAGCGAAGAACATTACAGTACAGCTACAAACAAACACACATCCACAACTCATACAGTGGTACAAACAACTACTGGCAAGGCAAGTCAAAAAACGACAAATAAGGGCAGTTCAGCAGTTACAGGATTGCAAACAACTACCACCAAAGACTACGAGAGCACAACCGATATAAACGACGACGCCACCACTGCCACTACTGAGGAATTCAGCGATGAAAGCGTTGAAACCACCCATAATACTAAGTCAACAGCTACGGGATTGCCACGATCAACCACTCAAGACTGCGAAAACTCAGATGCTGGTTGTTCTAGTCATACTTCAGGTCCAAAATACACTGCCTTAAACCACGTAAGCAATACAAATACTGGCGATGTGACTAGTACAGCAGCACATACTTACACCACTGGAATGCAAGGCGCTACAGCTTCCACTAAAGACGGCCTCACCACAACAACACGACCTAGTGCTACAACCAATGCCGATGAAAGCAAAGGAACTACACATAATGGTACTTCACCACCTACAAAAGGTCAAAAAACTACCACTCAAAACTATGAAAGCCCAATCACTAGCAGTTGGGCACAAAAATCGAATACCGAAAATCTCAGTGAAAGTACACCTAAAATTAGTATATGGGGAAAAACATCCTCTACCGAAGACTACTATGATACTATCGATATAACTTCTACTCATATTTCGTCTCTAACATTTACCACAGTAAGCACCAATATACAAAACAAAACTGGTGGTAGTTCTACTACAGAAAGGCCAACACATACTACAGAACATCTCCTAACCACAAGAACAATCAGTTCTAGCACCATAGAGAAACATACAGGCTCCACTAAAGAAAGCGATAAAAAAACAACAACAACTACCAAAGAAGGAAGCAAAACTACAAGTCCTGGTACTCCCTCTAGTACAGAAAGTAACACAGCAACTACCGAAGAAGGAGGCAAAACTACAAGTCCTGGTACTCCCTCTAGTACAGAAAGACACACAGCAACTACCGAAGAAGAAGGTAAAACTACAAGTCCTGGTATTCCCTCTAGTACAGAAAGACACACAGCAACTACCGAAGAAGGAGGCAAAACTACAAGTCCCAGTACTCGCTCTAGTACAGAAAGATCATCACAAACTATAGAAGATCACAAAACTACAAGTTCAGGCAATTCTACCAGCACAGAGAAACATACAGGCTCCACTAAAGAAGGCGATAAAACCACAACTAAAATAAATACATTTTCTACAGTAGAACAAACATCAACAAGACATACAGCAACTACTGAAGAAGGAACCAAAACTACAAGTCCTGGTACTCCCTCTAGTACAGAAAGACACACAGCAACTACCGAAGAAGGAGGCAAAACTACAAGTCCTAGTACTCGCTCTAGTACAGAAAGATCATCACAAACTACAGAACATCACAGAACTACAAGTTCAGGCAGTTCAGGCAGTTCCACCAGCACAGATAAACATACCGGCTCCACTAAAGAAGGCGATAAAACCAAAACTAATATGGGTACATCCACCACAACAGAACAAACATCAACAAGACATACAGAAACCACCGAAGATGGAGGCATAACTACACGTCCTGGTACTCCGCCTAGTACAGAAAGACACACAGCAACTACCAAAAAAGGAGGTAAAACTACAAGTCCTGATACTCCCTTTAGTACAGAAAGGCACACTGCAACTACCGCAGAAGGAGGCATAACTACAAGTCCTGGTACTCCCTCTAGTACAGAAAGACTACCACAAACTACAGAAGAACATCACAGAATTACAAGTCCTGGTACTCCCTCTAGTACAGAAAAACACACAACAACTAACGAAGAAGGAGGCAAAACTACAAGTGCTGGTAATCCCTCTAGTACAGAAAGACCATCACAAACTACAGAACATCACAGAACTACAAGTTCAGGCAGTTTAGGCAATTCCACCAGCACAGAGAAACATACAGGCTCCACTAAAGAAAGCGATAAAACGACAACTAGTATGGGTACTTCTTCTACAGTAGGAGAAACACCTACTACGATTAAAAATGAGGGAAAAACAAATCATGATGGTTCAACTGCCACAACAAGACATACAGCAACTACCGAAGAACGAATCAAAACTGCAAGTCCTGGTACTCCCTCTAGTGCAGAAAGACACACATCAACTACCGAAGAAGGAGGCAAAACTACAAGTCCTGATACTCCCTTTAGTACAGAAAGGCACACTGCAACTACCGCAGAAGGAGGCATAACTACAAGTCCTGGTACTCCCTCTAGTACAGAAAGACAAACAGCAACTAACGAAGAAGGAGGCAAAACTACAAGTGCAGCTAATCCCTCTAGTACAGAAAGAACATCACAAACTACAGAACATCACAGAACTACAAGTTCAGGCAGTTCCACCAGCACAGAGAAACATACCGGCTCCACTAAAGAAGGCGATAAAACCACAACTAATATGGGTACATCTACCACAACAGAACAAACATCAACAAGACATACAGAAACCACCGAAAATGGAGGCATAACTACAAGTCCTGGTACTCCCTCTAGTACAGAAAGACACACAGCAACTACCGAAGAAGGAGGCAAAACTACAAGTCCTGGTACTCCCTCTAGTACAGAAACACTATCACAAACTACAGAAGAACATCACAGAATTACAAGTCCTGGTACTCCCTCTAGTACAGAAAGACACACAGCAACTACCGAAGAAGGAGACAAAACTGCAAGTCCAGGTACTCCCTCTAGTACGGAAAGACGCACAGCATCTACCGAAGAGGGAGACAAAACTGCAAGTCCTGATACTCCCTCTAGTACAGAAAAACACACATCAACTACCGTAGAAGGAGGCAAAACTACAAGTCCTGGTACTAGTACAGAAAGACACACAGCAACTACCGTAGAAGGAGGCAAAGCTACAAGTCCTGGTACTCCCTCTAGTACAGAAACACCATCACAAACTACAGAACATCACAGAACTACCAGTTCAGGCAGTTCCACTGGCACAGAGAAACATACAGGCTCCACTAGAGAAGGCGATAAAGCAACAACTAGTATGGGTACATCTTCTACAGGAGAACAAACATCAACAATACATACAGAAACTACCGAAGAAGGAGACAAAACTACAAGTCCTGGTACTCCGTCTAGTACAGAAAGACAAACATCAACTACCGAAGAAGGAGGCGAAGCTACAAGTCCTGGTACTCCGTCTAGTACCGAAAGACAAACATCAACTACCGAAGAAGGAGGCGAAACTACAAGTCCTGGTACTCCGTCTAGTACAGAAAGACACACTGCAACTACCGAAGAAGGAGACAAAACTACAAGTCCTGGTACTCCGTCTAGTGCAGAAAGACAAACATCAACTACCAAAAAAGGAGGTAAAACTACAAGTCCTGATACTCCCTCTAGTACAAAAAGACACACAGCAACTACCGAAGAAGGAGGCGAAGCTACAAGTCCTGGTACTCCCTCTAGTACAGAAAGACACACAGCAACTAACGAAGAAGGAGGCAACAATACAAGTGCTGGTAATCCCTCTAATACAGAAAGACCATCACAAACTACAGAACATCACAGACCTACAAGTTCAGGCAGTTTAGGCAATTCCACCAGCACAGAGAAACATACAGGCTTCACTAAAGAAGGCGATAAAACCACAACCAGTACGGGTATATCTTCCACAATAGAACAAACATCAAGAAGAGATACAGCAACTACCGAAGACGGAGGCAAAACTACAAGTCCTGATACTCTCTTTAGTATAAAAAGACTTACAGAAACTACTGAAGAAGGAGGCAAAACTACAAGTCCTGGTACCAGTACAGAAAGACACACAGCAACTACCGGAGAAGGAGGCAAAGCTACAAGTACTGGTACTCCCTCTAGTACAGAAAGACACACAGCAACTACCGAAGAAGGAGGCTTAACTACAAGCCCTGGTACTCCCTCTAGTACAGAAAGACAAACATCAACTACCAAAAAAGGAGGTAAAACTACAAGTCCTGATACTCCCTCTAGTACAAAAAGACACACAGCAACTACCGAAGAAGGAGACAAAACTGCAAGTCCAGGTACTCCCTCTAGTACGGAAAGACACACATCAACTACCAAAGAAGGAGGCAAAACTACAAGTCCTAGTACTCCCTCTAGTATAAAAAGACTCACAGCAACTACCGAAGAAGGAGACAAAACTACAAGTCCTGATACTCCCTCTAGTACAGAAAACCACACATCAACTACCGTAGAGGGAGGCAAAGCTACAAGTCCTGGTACTCCCTCTAGTACAGAAACACCATCACAAACTACAGAACATCACAGAACTACAAGTTCAGGCAGTTTCACTAGCACAGAGAAACGTACAGGCTCCACTAGAGAAGGCGATAAAGCAACAACTAGTATGGGTACATCTTCTACAGTAGAACAAACATCAACAATACATACAGAAACTACCGAAGAAGGAGACAAAACTACAAGTCCTGGTACTCCGTCTAGTACAGAAAGACAAACATCAACTACCGAAGAAGGAGGCGAAGCTACAAGTCCTGGTACTCCGTCTAGTACCGAAAGACAAACATCAACTACCGAAGAAGGAGGCGAAACTACAAGTCCTGGTACTCCGTCTAGTACAGAAAGACACACTGCTACTACCGAAGAAGGAGACAAAACTGCAAGTCCAGGTACTCCCTCTAGTACGGAAAGACACACATCAACTACCAAAGAAGGAGGCAAAACTACAAGTCCTAGTACTCCCTCTAGTATAAAAAGACTCACAGCAACTACCGAAGAAGGAGACAAAACTACAAGTCCTGATACTCCCTCTAGTACAGAAAACCACACATCAACTACCGTAGAGGGAGGCAAAACTACAAGTCCTGGTACTAGTACAGAAAGACACACAGCAACTGCCGTAGAAGGAGGCAAAGCTACAAGTCCTGGTACTCCCTTTAGTACAGAAACACCATCAGAAACTACAGAACATCACAGAACTACAAGTTCAGGCAGTTTCACTAGCACAGAGAAACATACAGGCTCCACTAGAGAAGGCGATAAAGCAACAACTAGTATGGGTACATCTTCTACAGTAGAACAAACATCAACAATACATACAGAAACTACCGAAGAAGGAGACAAAACTACAAGTCCTGGTACTCCGTCTAGTACAGAAAGACAAACATCAACTACCGAAGAAGGAGGCGAAGCTACAAGTCCTGGTACTCCGTCTAGTACCGAAAGACAAACATCAACTACCGAAGAAGGAGGCGAAACTACAAGTCCTGGTACTCCCTCTAGTACAGAAAGACACACTGCAACTACCGAAGAAGCAGGCAAAATTACAAGTCCTGGTACTCCCTCTAGTACAGAAAAACACACATCAACGACCGAAGAAGTAGGCAAAACTACAAGTCCTGATACTCCCTTTAGTACTGAAAAACACACATCAACTACCGAAGAAGGTGGCAAAACTACAAGTGCTGGTGCTAGTACAGAAACACCATCACAAACTACAGAACATCACAGAACTACAAGTTCAGGCAGTTCCACTAGCACAGAGACACCTACAGGCACCACTGAAGAAGGCGATAAAACGACAACTAGTATGGGTACTTCTTCTACAGTAGGACAAACACCTACTACGATTAAAAATGAGGGAAAAACAAATCATGGTGGTTCAACTGCCACAACAAGACACACATCAACTACCGATGAAGGAGACAAAACTAAAAGTCCTGGTACTCCCTCTAGTACAGAAAGACACACAGCAACTACCGAAGAAAAAGGCAAAACTACAAGTCCTGGTACTCCCTCTAGTACAGAAAGACTATTACAAACTACAGAAGAACATCACAGAATTACAAGTCCTGGTACTCCCTCTAGTACAGAAAAACACACATCAACTACCGAAGAAGGAGGCAAAAGTACAAGTCCTGATACTCCCTCTAGTACAGAACAACACACATCAACTACCGAAGAAGGCGGCAAAACTACAAGTCCTGGTACTAGTACAGAAAGACAAACAGTAACTGCCGGAGAAGGAGGCAAAGCTACAAGTCCTGGTACTCCCTCTAGTACAGAAAGACCATCACAAACTACAGAACATCACAGAACTACAAGTTCAGGCAGTTCCACTAGCACAGAGAAACATACAGGCTCTACTAGAGAAGGCGATAAAGCAACAACTAGTATGGGTACATCTTCTACAGTAGAACAAACATCAACAATACATACAGAAACTACCGAAGAAGGAGACAAAACTACAAGTCCTGGTACTCCGTCTAGTACAGAAAGACAAACATCAACTACCGAAGAAGGAGGCGAAGCTACAAGTCCTGCTACTCCGTCTAGTACCGAAAGACAAACATCAACTACCGAAGAAGGAGGCGAAACTACAAGTCCTGGTACTCCGTCTAGTACAGAAAGACACACTGCAACTACCGAAGAAGGAGGCTTAACTACAAGCCCTGGTACTCCCTCTAGTGCAGAAAGACACACATCAACTACCGAAGAAGGAGGCAAAAATACAAGTCGTGGTACTTCCTTTAGTACAGAAAGGCACACTGCAACTACCGCAGAAGGAGGCATAACTACAAGTCCTGGTACTCCCTCTAGTACAGAAAGACTACCACAAACTACAGAAGAACATCACAGAATTGCAAGTCCTGGTACTCCCTCTAGTACAGAAAAACACACATCAACTACCGAAGAAGGAGGCAAAAGTACAAGTCCTGATACTCCCTCTAGTACAGAAAAACACACATCAACTACCGAAGAAGGAGGAAAAACTACAAGTCCTGGTACTAGTACAGAAAGACAAACAGCAACTGCCGGAGAAGGAGGCACAGCTACAAGTCCTGGTACTCCTTCTAGTACAGAAACACCATCACAAACTACAGAACATTACAAAACTACAAGTTCAGGCAGTTCCACCAGCACAGAGAAACATACAGGCTCCACTAAAGAAAGCGATAAAACGACAACTAGTATGGGTACTTCTTCTACAGTAGGACAAACACCTACTACGATTAAAAATGAGGGAAAAACAAATCATGATGGTTCAACTGCCACAACAAGACATACAGCAACTACCGAAGAACGAATCAAAACTGCAAGTCCTGGTACTCCCTCTAGTGCAGAAAGACACACATCAACTACCGCAGAAGGAGGCATAGCTACAAGTCCTGGTACTCCCTCTAGTACAGAAAGACAAACAGCAACTAACGAAAAAGGAGGCAAAACTACAAAATCAGCTAATCCCTCTAGTACAGAAAGACCATCACAAACTACAGAACATCACAGAACTACAAGTTCAGGCAGTTCCACCAGCACTGAGAAACATACCGGCTCCACTAAAGAAGGCGATAAAACCACAACTAATATGGGTACATCTACCACAACAGAACAAACATCAACAAGACATACAGAAACCACCGAAAATGGAGGCATAACTACAAGTCCTGGTACTCCCTCTAGTACAGAAAGACACACAGCAACTACCGAAGAAGGAGGCAAAACTACAAGTCCTGGTACTCCCTCTAGTACAGAAAGACTATCACAAACTACAGAAGAACATCACAGAATTACAAGTCCTGGTACTCCCTCTAGTACAGAAAGACACACAGCAACTACCGAAGAAGGAGACAAAACTGCAAGTCCAGGTACTCCCTCTAGTACGGAAAGACACACATCAACTACCAAAGAAGGAGGCAAAACTACAAGTCCTAGTACTCCCTCTAGTATAAAAAGACTCACAGCAACTACCGAAGAAGGAGACAAAACTACAAGTCCTGATACTCCCTCTAGTACAGAAAACCACACATCAACTACCGTAGAGGGAGGCAAAACTACAAGTCCTGGTACTAGTACAGAAAGACACACAGCAACTGCCGTAGAAGGAGGCAAAGCTACAAGTCCTGGTACTCCCTCTAGTACAGAAACACCATCACAAACTACAGAACATCACAGAACTACAAGTTCAGGCAGTTTCACTAGCACAGAGAAACATACAGGCTCCACTAGAGAAGGCGATAAAGCAACAACTAGTATGGGTACATCTTCTACAGTAGAACAAACATCAACAATACATACAGAAACTACCGAAGAAGGAGACAAAACTACAAGTCCTGGTACTCCGTCTAGTACAGAAAGACAAACATCAACTACAGAAGAAGGAGGCGAAGCTACAAGTCCTGGTACTCCGTCTAGTACCGAAAGACAAACATCAACTACCGAAGAAGGTGGCGAAACTACAAGTCCTGGTACTCCGTCTAGTACAGAAAGACACACTGCAACTACCGAAGAAGGAGGCTTAACTACAAGCCCTGGTACTCCCTCTAGTGCAGAAAGACACACATCAACTACCGAAGAAGGAGGCAAAAATACAAGTCCTGGTACTTCCTTTAGTACAGAGAGGCACACTGCAACTACCGCAGAAGGAGGCATAACTACAAGTCCTGGTACTCCCTCTAGTACAGAAAGACACACAGCAACTAACGAAGAAGGAGGCAATACTACAAGTGCTGGTAATCCCTCTAGTACAGAAAGACCATCACAAACTACAGAACATCACAGAACTACAAGTTCAGGCAGTTTAGGCAATTCCACCAGCACAGAGAAACATACAGGCTTCACTAAAGAAGGCGATAAAACCACAACCAGTACGGGTACATCTTCCACAGTAGAACAAACATCAAGAACAGATACAGCAACTACCGAAGACGGAGGCAAAACTACAAGTCCTGATACTCTCTCTAGTACAAAAAGACTTACAGAAACTACTGAAGAAGGAGGCAAAACTACAAGTCCTGGTACCAGTACAGAAAGACACACAGCAACTACCGGAGAAGGAGGCAAAGCTACAAGTACTGGTACTCCCTCTAGTACAGAAAGACACACTGCAACTACCGAAGAAGGAGGCTTAACTACAAGCCCTGGTACTCCCTCTAGTACAGAAAGACAAACATCAACTACCAAAAAAGGAGGTAAAACTACAAGTCCTGGTACTAGTACAGAAAGACAAACAGCAACTGCCGGAGAAGGAGGCAAAGCTACAAGTCCTGGTACTCCTTCTAGTACAGAAAGACCATCACAAACTACAGAACATCACAGAACTACAAGTTGGGGCAGTTCCACTAGCACAGAGAAACATACAGGCTCTACTAGAGAAGGCGATAAAGCAACAACTAGTATGGGTACATCTTCTACAGTAGAACAAACATCAACAATACATACAGAAACTACCGAAGAAGGAGACAAAACTACAAGTCCTGGTACTCCGTCTAGTATAGAAAGACACACTGCAACTACCGAAGAAGGGGGCTTAACTACAAGCCCTGGTACTCCCTCTAGTGCAGAAAGATACACGTCAACTACCGAAGAAGGAGGCAAAACTACAAGTCCTGATACTCCCTCTAGTACAGAAAAACACACATCAACGACCGAAGAAGTAGGCAAAACTACAAGTCCTGATACTCCCTTTAGTACTGAAAAACACACATCAACTACCGAAGAAGGAGGCAAAACTACAAGTCCTGGTGCTAGTACAGAAAGACACAAAGCTACAGAACATCACAGAACTACAAGTTCAGGCAGTTCCACTAGCTCAAAGAAACCTACAGGCTCCACTAAAGAAGGCGATAAAAAAACAACCAGTATAGGTATATTTTCTACAGTAGAACAAACATCACCAAGACATACAGCAACTACCGAAAAAGGAAGCAAAACTACAAGTCCTGGTACTCCCTCTAGTACAGAAAGACACACGGCAACTACCGAAGAAGAAGGCAAAACTACAAGTCCTGGTACTCCGTCTAGTACAGAAAGACCATCAAAAACAACAGAGCATCACAGAATTACAAGTCCAGGCAGTTCCACAAGCACAGAGAAACATACAGGCTCCACTAAAGAAGGCGATAAAACGACAACTAGTGTGGATACTTCTTCCACAGTAGGACAAACATCTACTACAATTAAAAATGAGGGAAAATCAAATCATGGTGGTTTAACTGCCACAATAAGACACACATCAACTACCGATGAAGGAGACAAAACTACAAGTCCTGGTACTCCCTCTAGTACAGAAAGACACACAGTAACTACCGAAGAAGAAGGCAAAACTACAAGTCCTGATACTCTCTCTAGTACAGAAAAACCGTCAAAAACAACAGAGCATCACAGAACCGCAAGTTCAGGTAGTTCCACCAGCACAGAGAAACATACAGGCGCCAATAAAGAAGGCGATAAAACTACAATCAGTACCTCTTCTACAGTAGGTAATACAGGAAGAACCACAAACAACGGAGGTACTATTGGTACAGGAGAATACACTACCGAAAGAAGTAACAAGACTACAATTGCTTCTGGGGAGGGCTGTAAAACGACATGTTCTGGAAGTATATGTAGGACATGTAACAAAACCATTGTGCAAAATAACCAAAATAATATTTATAACGGACCATATATAGAGGGAAACTTTTATCACCAACCTGTGCATAATTATTATAACGTCATTCCAATTCCAACTTCCTCTCAAAACGCCACTTTAAAAAATTCATCCAATCTTGTTTATGGATTTTTTTCATTTCCCGTTAACTCTTCATCTATAATTGAAGAAATTAAACATTTTTTTACTAATATAGCATCGAAATTTTACCTCTAGAGAACGAACTAAGCTTTAACTTATAGTTGCTGAATAATATATATATGTATATACATATATATTGGGATATATGCTAAAATTATTAAGTGTGCAACGATGTCAAAAATTATTTTTATGTAAATAAAATGTTTAATAATACTTTGTTTAATGAACATACAAATACTGAAATGTATTTGCAGAGTAGTGGAAAATAATACTTAACATGGTGCTTTATTTGTGGACTACATGGAATTTCAATTATTTCAATTTTAATTTTGTGTTTTCTTTAGGGTCCGAATCGATAGCCATTAAAACGAACTATTTGTGATATAGGAAAGGTATGCGGGTGCAATGCGCGATTGCTAGAAATCTAAAAATAAGGGAATATGACCTTTACTTTATAGCCTGTTTTAATATTTTGCTATTGAAAATGTAGTATTAAAATACTTTAAACTCTACAAATGACAGTCATTGAAAGCTTTCCTATACATCTATACAACGTATAGTATAACTACTGATCAATTTCTATTCAATACTGTTATGTGGGAAAATCCTCAGATTTTCGCGTTAACAGAGAGACATAAAGACTAAAAACCTGAGATTTTTATGAATAGACACGTATGTCATGAAATCACAGATATATACTACATATCGAGCCATAACCTCGAAAAAAGCTTAAGCAACATAATTTTAGAACTTAATTTTTTGACCAGAAACTATTTATTATGTGCGATCGTAAATAATCAATTTTCGTTAAACAAAAACGAGGTGCGAAAATGTGTCGTTTCAGATTTTTTGCGGTTATGGCTCGATGTATTCGAATTCTTAATGAGTGGTAGCAAAGCAAACGGGCTCAAAGCTAAGGAATTATTTACAGTACAAAAAACAAGTATATTGATCACGGAAGTCATACTTATCCTTCTATGTCCCAAAATTAAAAAAAAAGTTCAAATACTTTTTAAGAGACCTAGTGTACATTTTAGGCTTAAGTAGGCTTAGGTGAGGTTAATCTTGGTGCTCAAAAGACCGCGTATAGACCGGGATTTATCCTTAGCGATAACAGCAGATGAGAAGAAGCTTATAAGTATGACAGCGTTACACATATTTAGACACACCTTGGGAGCCTACACAGCTCCGATAGAAGTTCTACACTCCGGAAAGTATAAGCACCAAGACAGATGTTCCTTAAATTTCCTGCAGGTAACATGAAGTGTTTGTCCAGCCTGCGAAGCCGCAAAGCAGTGCCCAGTAAATACTTCCATTAGGGGCTTTTCACATTTTGCGTAACGATATTTACGGAGTTTTATATATACCAGCACCCTTCGTAACGCTTTTTACAAAATGTTCTCTATAAATTTTCTACACTGTAACAAATTCTTAACACTACCACCCCCACTCCCCCACCCCAAAACGTCACATAATATATGAATAGCCCCTTACTCCCATTAAGCTCATATTCTCCGACAGAAGCGCAATAGCTCCTCTCTTCAACCTAACCTAATATTCCCACGAGAAGTCTACAGTTGCTTCTAATTAGTGATAAAAGGAATTTAGACAATTTGGGATATTAAGAGCTTCAAATGGTTTTAGATGTTTTTGTAAGTTTTCAAATTGTTGACTTATTGGACTAGATGATATTTAGAAATTCGATTACACTTCCAAAATCGAAAGTTATCAATAATATATTATTGTTTTAAACGTAGTACACAAATAAGCAAAAACAGCCAAGCTTGTAAAAGTTGCTCCGATATTTTTTTATAATATTTCTTCGAAAGGCTTATAGATTTAGGTCTATTGAAATATAGTAAAAAGCGTAAAATTTTAATTTTTTTTTAAAGAGAAGTATCACCTAGGCAATGAACCTACTACGATTACTAAGTGTTACCTTCTTTAGGAAAGGAACAGTGATAGAGAAGACAGGTGGTGAAGGAAGAGATAGAAGAAAGCTTCATTCTTGTACAACTAAATTTGTTCCACGTTTTTTTTTTTGATAATGAGGTGTTGCAGCGCCTCTGGTGTCAATGAAGCGTACTAAATTGCGAAACTCTGTTTAGTAGCCATTTCAGATGATTCTGCTACGCAACACCAACTAAGGAGGGTGCTCTGATGTTACATAAAGATTAGTATCCGCTGAAGTAGGCCTACAACCAACATTTAGGCATTTTAATATAAAATATAATTTTGAAAGAAAAGTTTCACTTTAATTTGGCCGCTGTGGCTCGCACAACCTGGGCGTCCAATATCCACACGTGCCATAACCGCCAAAAAAGCTTAAGCGACATAATTTTCGAACTTAATTTTTTGACCAAAATCTATTATTTAAGATCGTAAATACGAGTAATCAATTTTTTTTTTAAACGAAGTCCAAAAAGTGTGTCTTTTAAGCTTTTTTTAGCAGTTATGGATCGCACACGCTTTTCCAAATATGCACTGTTATGATATACCAAACTGTCAGCTACCACATCGGTTGTCAAGTAAAATGGTGTTGCCAACTCCATAATATCAAAATTTAAAAATCTCACTTTAGCACATACGAGTACATACATACATGTGCAACAATAATGATAAAAATAAACATTTATTTGTATAAAAAAATTTATTTAAAATTCAGTGTTCATCGTAACTAAATTTTTTAAAAGCATATACAATTAATAACTAGATTCGCCATTTTTAGAAGCAATATATTGCAATTGTTTTAAAAGTAACTCAAAAGGATTCATATTGTATTCATTATATTGACTTTCAGCAACATTAGCGCTAGGATTGGCAGGCAATAAGACTGGGTCTGCGGATGGCGTCGACACTGGTGGTGAGCTTTGAGGAGGCAGAAAGTTGAAGTTCCCAAAATTAATGTGTTTATATTTTGGTTCGTAATAGTATGGACCCTGATATACAACACCATTGTAAATGGTTTGAGCTTCATCTTGAGTACTTTGGCTAGATTTACCAGCACCATCATAATCCTCTGGCTTATTTGTGTCTGAATTTTGGTTTAATAAATTGGTTTCAAGTTTTTTTGTATAAGAATTATTTGATTCATCAATGGTTACAGATATATCGCTAGAGATTGGAGATTGAGAGTGCAAATTGTTTGTTTGAGTATTACTACAGGGAATAGCGTTTGGAGCAGATTGTTCACTGTTTGAAGGTAAATACGATCCAGGTGATGATGACTGTTCGGCGGAGGGGGAATAACTGTTGGAAGATTGCTGATATTTTTGTTCAATGTTTTGCGGAGAGTATTGTGCATCAGAGTTATGCTCCACATATGAGTTTGAAGAAGGGCTTGAAAAGCTATTCTCAACAGATTGTGCAGCATCGGTTGGAGATGATGGAAGTGCTGATAGAGAACCCTCATAGCCTTGACGTGATGAGGTTACCACTTGTGCTGAATTTTGGTTAAGATTGTTAATCGCAGGTGACTCTTCAACATCAGCTGAAGGTGATGAGTATGATGCTGCAGAATAGGCAGGTGAAGGATCTGATTCGGGGACTGCACTACTATAACTACTACGAATAGGAGAAGATTGAGGTTGTGAAGACTGCGGTTTTTGCAGCGAGATATAATTTCCATACAAGGGCAATGATGCGGCATCTTGCGAGGATGGACCAGATTGCGCCGTTCTCGAGCTTTGATCGAAATAAAGTGAGTTAGAAGAGAGTGCGGGATATGTTTGAGAAGTCTGTGGCTTTGATACTGAATTATAACTCGACGGAATGGGATAGGGAACATAGTTTGAATAAGTGGGATTTGGTGAAGGTCGTGGTTCTTTGACTGCTTCAGCGGAAGGTGATGGTGCATTGTTGTATGCAGTTAAATGTTTTAATTCACTTTGGGATGGCATAGAATATTGATCAGGATTAGCAGGAATAGGAGAAGGGGCGGAATACTTGATTGAAGGTAGTGATTCTTGAACTGAGCTATAGAGTCCAGAATCAAATAAAGATGCAACATCATCTGAAGCGGGAGCATATGGTGGTGATAAAGCTGATGTAAGCTGTGCTTGTGAAGAACTTTTACCATAATTAGATGGGACGGATGCAGGTGCGGTATATTTAGGCGAAGGCTTTAGTTTCTGAGCTGTGCTATAGAGTCCCGAATCAGGTAGTGACGGATTTTCTTCACGTTTGGCCTGTTCAGGGCCATGACCATAACTAGAAGAGGGTGCAGGATAGTTTGATGAAGTCTGCGATTCTTGGACCAAATTTTTGTCTCCAGAATTATCTGATGATGTAGGTAAAACTGAAGGAGCGCCACAATTTGCGGAAGGTTGTGCTGCCTGTACTGAATTATAGTTTCTATATGCTGTTTGTTGAGGATGGTATTGTTGAGAATTTTGGTCATAATTAGATTTAGGAAGAGAAGATTCGCCATAACCTGATGAAGGCAGTGGTTTTTGAGATTGATGTGATAATGCAACATCGTTTGAAGCTGAAGCAGTTGGTGTTAATTTATCTTCAACGGGTTGGGCATTTACAGGAACTTGATTATAATTAGAAGGTGTTGGAGATGCTGGCGAAGGCTGTGATTCTTGAACTGAGCTGTAGTATCCAGGAACAGCTGATTGTGGAACACCTTCTGAATATGGCATTGGAGCTTCCTGGGGATGTGGCTGTTGAGAAGCTTGATTATAATATGAGGGAGCGGCATAATTTACGGAAGGTTGTGCTACTTGTGCTGAATTATAGTTTCTAGAAGGAGATGACTTTTGCTGAGCTGGGGACTGTACAGGATTTTGCCCATACCCATAGCCTGAGGAGGGCAGTGGCTTTTGAGATTCAGATGATAGTGCAACATCGTTTGAAGGTGAATCATTTGGTGTTAATGTATCTTCAACGAATTGGGCTTTTGCAGGCACTTGATTACAATTAGAAGGTGTTGGAGATGCTGGCGAAGGCTGTGAGTCTTGAACTGAGCTGTAGTATCCAGGCACAGCTGATGGTGAAACACCTTCTGAATATGGCATTGGAGCTTCTTGGGGCTGTGACTGTTGAGAAGCTTGATTGTAATATGCAAAGGAATATGAGGGAGCGGCATAATTTAAAGAAGGTTGTGCTGCTTGTACTGAATTATAGTTTTTAGAAGGAGATGACGTTTGCTGTGGTTGGGACTGTTGAGAATTTTGGTCATAATTGGATTTAGCAGGAGAAGATACGCCATAGCCTGGTGAGGGAAGTGGTGTTTGAGATTCAGATGGTAATGCAACATTGTTTGAAGGTGAAGCATTTGGTGTTATTGTATCTTCTACGGGGCGGGCATTTAAAGGAACTTTATTATAAAGTGTTTGAGATGCTGGCGAAGGCTGTGATTCTTGAACGGAGCTGTAGTATCCAGGAATTTCGGAAAATGGCAATGTAGCTTCCTGAGGTTGAGACTGCTGAGAAGCTTGATTGTAATATGCAGGGAGCAATGAGGGAGCGGCACAATTTACGGAAGGTTGTGCTGCTTGCACTGAACTATACCTTCTAGAGTTAGGTGACACCTGCTGAGGTTGGGACTGTTGAGAATTTTGGTCATAGCCATAGTCTGAGGAGGGCAGTGGCTTTTGAGATTCAGATGATAGTGCAACATCGTTTGAAAGTGCAGCACTTGGTGTTAATGTATCTTCAATGGTTTTTGATTCTTGACCTGAGCTGTAGTATCCAGGAACACCTCCTGAATATGGCATTGGAGCTTCCTGGGGCTGTGATTGTTGAGAGGCTTGATTATAACTATTTACCATTGGAGGGGGTGGTGGAATTGATTCTGATGGCTTTAAGTCTTGGACTGGCTTGTAGTACCCAGAAACGCGTTGTGGTACACCATCATATAACGGAGATGGAGATTTTTCAGGTTGCTGTGGTACAGAATATTGGGCAGGAGTGGAAGATGTTGGGGTAGATTTTGGATCTTGAACTAGCGTATTGTATCCAGGAATGGGACTTTTATTAACCAGATTAAGATTAGGATAAAATTTAGGGTAGTCTGGTAAAGGCTGCGGTTTTGGAAGTAAATTATAACTTCCAGAAACTGGTGATGCAGGTTTTGATAAACCAGTATCGTATGAATTTGAAGATAATGGATGTTGTTGAGGTTTATTTTCACCCGAAAGCTGATTGAAGTTATCAGAAGATTGCGAAATTAGAGCATTCGTATGTAGTGGTTGAATAGCTTGAACGGCAGTTGAAGAATATGAATCAATCGGTGGGGATATAGGTTTCCCCTGTGCGGAATTTTGATTATGATTAGAAGGTAGAGAAGAAGATAGGGGATAAGTTGGTGAGTTGTGGTGTTTAGGAACTGGTTGCGGTGAAGCTTCTTTAGGTTGATTAGAACTTGCAACTTGTGCTGAATTTTGGTTAGTATATTCCCTCGCAATTGATTGAGCTTGTCCAGCATTCGCTGGAGCAGCATGCTGTATAAATTTGCCATACTTAGGTGGAACTATAGGTTTTGCTGGCAGTTCTGCTATGTTCGTCAATGAGAACCCTGATGTGCGTTGTACTTGTGAAGAGCTTTTATCGTAGTTATAAGGTATGGAAGGTGGCGCTGGATAAGATGGTAAAGGCTGTGACTCTGGTGATGAGTTGTAGTGTTTAGAAACACCTGAAGAGCATGACTGCACAGGTTGAGAATCTTTTTGGGTAGATTGTTGGCTCGCAAGTGCTGGCTCGGAGTTTACTGCACTCGGTGGATATGATGGTGCACTAGGTGATAAACTTGGGTATGCTAGTGTATTACCAACAGTTAGAGGAATATGTTCGAGTGGTGTTGATTGGGAGTTTTTGCCATTTTGATTATTTTTAGCATTATTCGAAGTTTGTGGAACTGGCGCGGCAAATCCATCCCCTGGATTTGAAGAGCAAATTCCATTAAATACGACAGTCCATGCTAAAATTAAAATTATTATTAAAATTTTAGGAAGACACACACTTATCTTTACTTACCAGTGCCTGTGGCTTTCTGTTCAGCTTCTAGGACACATGGGTTAGGAAATGTTTTAAAAAAGTTGCCGCCTGTTACCGCACAGACAGGACTAAGTGTTTTACAGTCCGTTTGAGTGACAGGACAAGCACTTGTGGCCACTGGAAGCCATAGTTGGCCAGTAGCTTTGAACTCATTATAAACTTCCCATATATTGGCAAAAGTCTTGTAGACATTATTTAATGTAGCGCAAACTGTTGTGCTATTTAAATCTATGGAATTGTTGTCGTTGCCTGCAACGGTTGCCAAAAATAGTCCCAAAAAGATTATTACTGTTTTCATTTTTCTACGCGCTTAAACTACTTTCAAGTGTTCAGTGTCTTACAGAATAGGTGAATATGTCTTTTGGTACCTTTAGACCTCGTTTATATATATATTTCTCTTCTTTCATTATTAGCGACATTAGGAATATAATCAATTCCTTACATTTATTAACAGTATTTACATGTTTTTGTATGGTTTCTTTCATTTCTTAATTTCTTCATTTTAACGTGTACTTGTGTATTTGTATTTATCTGGTTTGTTTAACTTGCGTTCTTGAGAACGTGCTTATTTTTGGCTTAAGAGTTTTCAAGAAAACTTCTTTGTATATATGTATGCATGTATGTATGTATGTAAAAGATGTGGGTCAATAGCGTAAAATATACAAAAAAATTAATGCTTATTAATGAAAAATATTTTGCAGTTGACATTGACATTTTTAAGTCGTAATAAGCTGCTAGCTGTCCAAGAACATACTTTTACTATTCATTTCTTAAAACATAAAGCTTTAAGACTTTGATATCTCATTTTAGGCTGCTTATTTAGTTTAATATGTGCTTAATACACATATTCCAAGCTGTACCAGTAGTTTTTTGAATGAAACTCTCGGAATATGATTTAGCTCACATCTCTCAAGTTAAATTCAATGTAAGTAAATACTTAAAAATTATTTTATTTTGCATTTGAAACTTGAGAAACAGTTCAGTTAACTTAAGTATAAAACAAAAAATATTGGGACGTTCTTGGTTAGAATATGTTGTATTTCTTAGTTTTATTTTTTTTTTTATAGAATAGAAAAAAAAATTTCGTTACTACTTTAATGTTGCCTACTTCCAGTATATTGATTAATACTCATACGAAATAATTATTTAAATTAGAAAAATTCTCGTAAATGTTTTTATTTCTGAAAAAGCTTCAAAATGCGAGAGTTTATATTAACATATCGCTCATTTACTCAAACAAGGTCATAACCCTAAAGAAACTACACACAACTTGATGGAAAAAGAAAATTTTATTTTAATTTCAAGAGTGTGAGTAAACATTTTTGCACAATCCGAAGAACGATATGAGGATTAATTCTGATTCACTAACCCAAAACTTCCATTTTTTGAGTTATGTCATTGTTTTAGTAAATGATGAACTTTCAAGAAAAGATAAAACAAAAGTATACTTAATATATATTTGTCTTTCCTTTCTCTCATAGAAAGTCATACTATGGGAAAAAAATCCAGAAGTTGCTCACCTTCAGTCCAAAAATATTAAAAATTTCGGAAGAAACTGTTCGAAAGTGATTGTTTATGGTTGGCTTATAGAGTAACTGCCATGTTTATGTTTATGTTTAAAAAACGCAAATTTTATATGGCAAAAGTTTAAATTATGAAAACAAAACACACACAAGAAGTACTCGTATCATCGCTTAGCGTTGCATTATATAAAATAAGGCCTAAAATTTCCGTAACAATTTGAACCTAAGCACACTTTAACTACAAATAAATTTTTTTTTAATCTGCTAACTTTAAGCAAATGTTTCTTGACAAATTAAAACAAAAATATATAGCGTTCTATTTTTGTAGATTAAGGCTCATTAGTAAAACTTCTTACTTATTAAAGTTAGGATGTTATCGGACAGATAGATATTCTTGGTTATAGCAAGTTAACTTAACACTAAAATTTAGCGATAAGCTAACGGTAGCTTTGCTCTCGGGTAAATTGTACAGCGAATTCTAAGATCGAATAATACTATTGTGACACAAAACAAACAAAAAGTAACACAAAAGTCTATAATAATAAAAAAAAGCAAAAGAATAGACAAAAATGGTTCTGATTCACACACATCAAGTTTACCTGAACAGTTTTTGGTAAATTTTCTTTTGAACCTGCATTTGAACGGTCAAGTTTGTTTCATCAAGTTGAGTTGTCGTAGAGTATTACGAATAACAAAACAAAACGAAAACACAAACATGACTGGTACGGTCAGGTCTGTACCCCTCTCCATTCTCTTTTCTCTCTCTCTCTCCCCCCTAAAAACTCAAGAATTGACGAGTCAAACCTGACGTATGTGAACCATGATTATGTTTTTAATTGAACAAAAAAGTAATAAAGAAAGTCGTTGCCACTAAAGCGCTACTCAGACTATTATACAAGTAAAGGGTGTTTCCAATTAATAAAAGATTTTAATTTGTCGCCATTTGTTCAGTAAAGTGTTGGCAACACTAAAAAACAATTCGACACCTGACAGTTTAGGGTTCGTAAAAATGGAGCATTACACGATTGAACAACGTGTCTTCATTATTGAACTATATTTCAAAAATAATGAAAGACCTTCATCACATTTTACGAGAAATACAGCTAACTACATTCGTTTTGACTGTCAAAAAATCCAACGTAAAATGAAATTTTGTGTTCACACCATCACACTTCAAATAAAATTAAAAATACTAGCAGAAAGCACACAGCTGTTCAGAATTAAAATGTCTACATTAATCGTTGACTTGCGGCCGCAGAGCAACTTCATGCTGACTGTGGACGGTTAAAGTTATCGATTTTAATAAGAGAAAGAAAGGAAAAATAAAAAAAATTCGTTAACTTTTCGACATGGCTTATACGAAAAATATTTGAATAAGCGCATTCAAAATTTAGAAGAAAGTAACAGACGAGTTGTCAATTTATTAATTACTTGATTTTGTAAAAATGCAACCCTGATCAGATGAAAAGTCTTATCGTTTAGAAAATGAACAAAAATTATCAAGTCTTATGGAATGACAAAGTGTTGTCGTATTATTCACCATTCGTCATGACATTTTGCATTCACCCTATCGCACTTACAAGTATAATATAGTTTAAACAGCTCTTAAGTATGTTTAACATTCAAAAGTAAAAAGGTCACTTTATAGTTCAGTTTCCCATAATTTAGGATTAACTAACCGCAACTTTATAGAATAAGTTGTAGTATTGAACAGTGGAGTTGAGTTATAACGAATATGAAATATTGTTCTCGCGTATAACGACAAACTTCTTGGGTCAGTTTTGCATTAATATTTTCTACAAATTATTAAGCTTATAGCGACTTCTGGTGAAATCGAATTTTCGCTTTTGATGAATTTTTTTCAGTACTATAAATGAAACTGCATACAAACTCATGCGTTTATAACGCAAAAAAGTCGCAAGTTATTGTCCGTTAAAAGCAGCGTTTTAAAGCAGCTGATTTCTTAGCTCAAAAATATTTTTTAAGTTAAAAAGGTGTCGGTAAAGGTACGGTCGGTCACACTTGACAAACATTTGCTCAAAAAAGCGTAACTACTAAATACTATAGACAATGTCATAGAATCCAACATTATTGGAAGGAAACTTTTAAAAAATTGATTATTAGACATATTGTAAGTTTATTTTAATTTGAAATTTATTTGCTGGTGCTTAAGCATTTTCCATATGCATTTCATTGTTGCTTTACTTTAACAAATCGTCAGTAGACCTCTACTACGCTTATTTTTCTTTTGTGATTTTCAAAAATATTATTATTTGAGAATTCTTAAATAGTTTTTGAAAGTCTGTACATAAGATAAGAAGTTTGTGACTGTTCAAAATGTGTGGTTGAATGAAATGCATATAAACAATGCTTAACCACCTGCAAATAAATTTCAAATTATGAGATTATACTGTGCATTGCATCTTAAATAATTGTGTACGCTGAATTCGAAAGATATTGAATAAAATTGGTACACATGCATAAAACTTTTCTTAGGAAAATATCTCTAATTAATTTAATAAAACTAAGTGACAACATACGATACAACTTACAAAATAAGATCTTATCGCTTAAGCTTCTATATGTAGTAAAAGTTTGGAAATTTTCATTCTACTTTTTTTTTTTTTGATAATTACAAAATTTTACTTTTATTTTTATTTTATATTTCATTCTTGCAAAACTATAAGCAACTTAACTGGCAATTCTTAAACCTAAAACATTTTCAATACAAATTAATAACGATTTGTAATAATTTTTAAGGTTTCAATAATTTTATTTAACAACGTGGAATTAAGGGAAATTTGCGGGGAATTCGAAGAATCCACTGAAACTGGCGCTGAAGGTATTGCAAACTGTTTAGGTGTGGAAGGGCGATAAGGCAAGCCTGTAGAGTAAGATGGCAGCTGGTAGGGAACGCTAGTTAATCCGTTGTTTATTTTAGGCTCCAGCAAAGTTAGGCGGGGCACTACACCGGGATGCTCTTTGGAAATTTTAGTATTAAAATTATTATTGAAAGATACTAAAGCTGAAACAAAATCATTATCACTGGCAGCAGGTACAACCATTTGAGATGCTGTATGTGCTTGTGGCACAGCTTTATTATTGGGCGACCTTAAAGAATTAGGTAAGCCCCCATTTACGGCCGCTAAGGAGGAGAGAAAATGATGAAAAGGATGGGGCGTATGATTTGTCATCGCCCTTGAAATAGTTTGATTAAACCAGGAAGTATTTTTAAGACCTGCTATAGCATTAGCATTATTGGGCTCCAAACCATGATAATTAAAAGGTGCTGTGTATATAAAGTTGTAGGTGGGAGCATCATAAACCGGAGCTTTATAAACTATGCCATTATATATTTCACCCTTTTTGGATTTGGAGGAATTATATTTAGCAGCATATTGCTCATCAGCAAGAGAACTTACAGTGGCTTCTGATTTTTTACTTAAGAGTATTTCATTTTCATTTGCTGTAGCATTTCTTTGTATTAATAATACGTTTTCATAAGCAGTCATATCTGTTGTATTATTATCTGTGAAAGTAGCTGCGAATTGTTTGGCATTCTCAAAATTATAACGTAAAGTTTGCTGTTTTTGTGCAGGGGAATTCTTATGTTTATTATCCTCATGGTTGTTCAGATATTCTATTTGAGTTTGGTTTTCATATGTCTTAGTTTCATTAAGGCTTGTTAGGTTAGTGTTGGTGCTTTCACTGGCAATGTTTGCTGCCAGACTTTCATCGCTCTCTGCTTTGGAGATGGCACTCAAATGTTTCGCGATATGTGAATTGTAAAGCTCTCTTTCATCACTCGCACTTTCTTCATAGCTTTGGCTATCTGCCGTTTTACTCAGCATGGCTTCAATTTGTTTTCTAATCCATTTAGTTAAGCGTGTTTTATCAAGACCATTTGATGTTTGAGAGTTTTTCGAATTAATATATTTATTAGGTTTAGCATTTTTGTTGTGGGTTCTATTTAACCTTCTCGAAGGATCTTCCTCGGTGTATGATACTTTAATTTTAAATTCATCTTTGTTTTCTTGTGCTGTTTTCGCATTTTCAGGCAAAGTTTCATCTTTAGGGTTTTTAACAACATCATTTTGTTTTATACTCTGCTTTGATTCGTAAGCTCCGGAAGAGCTTTCAATCGTAAGCGTTCCTTGGTTGCTAATATACTTCTCGTCAGCAGTTTTTTCAATCTGCGAGTAACTTTCAGCACTTGCTGTTGATGTTCTTTCACTTTCTTTCGCATAGCTTTCACATTCATCTGTATACTTCTTTTCTTTACTGTTAGTATAATTTTCCGAGGACTTATTTTCGTAAGCTTGTGAAGTATTAAGCTGCTCTTCTGTCCATTTGCTAGAATTTTCAATACCTGAATCAATATTATAATTGAAAATGGAAGTGATGTTTTGCGGACTGCTACTGGTAGTGCTAGTGTTATATTCTTCACTCTTTTCCTCGGACCTATTTTGATAATCAGTTGCCGTTTTCATTGTAGAATATTTTTCATATTCTGCAGTTGTAGTTCTTAAATTACTTGTTGCTGTGGAGGAAGTAGTTTCATCTGATCTTGCAGCTGGTTCTGTTGTCTGGTATTTCGAAGGTTTTGATGTTGTTGCAATTGCAGCTGTAGTACTTTTTTGAAATATACTCGTAGCTGATGTTTTTGTAGCTGGACTTGTGTTAGTGCAAATGCCTTTGTGCAAAATAGACCAATCTAAGAGAAATATAATTTTAATTAAAACTTATCTTATTGCATATTATTTTTGTCTAGTTAAACTTACTATTTTGTGTGCGTTTTATCTGATCTGCCAGTTGACAAAGATTATTGAAAGTTTTACGAGTATTATTAACATCGTATTGGGCACAAACAGGATCAAAAGCTTCATTTGCACAAGAACTTTCTTCAGGGTTTTCATTTTGCTGAACACTGCAGGGTCCCTTGTTAACAACCTCCCATTCTATAAAAAAATATATATATATATTTTGTTATTCTCTTAGGAAGTTAACTGAACACTTACCGGCAAATGTTTCGCAAGAAATTTTCTTTAGCTCGCAGTTATTAGAGAATTCTCTCAATTCCCCATTAGATCGAGCACAAACAGGACTAAATTCCTTAGTACAGAACTGAGGACATGACTCATTTGTTTCGGTGATATAAGGGCAATAACCCTTTTTCAAAAATTGCCATTCTAAACAACAAAAACAAATTTATATTCACACAATTCTTAATTAGCCAAAAAAAATTGTATTTAATACCAACTTGTTTTAGTTTCACATGCGATTTTTTGCATTTCGCATTCATTTTTAAACAATCTTAATTTTGACTTGTAAGTGGCACATACTGGTCTATATTCAGCAAAACAAAATTGTGGGCACGAATCTGAAGAGGGCAATGAAATCAGTTGGCTTGAGGAACACGGACCCAATTTTACTATTTCCCAAGCTAAAGAAATCATAATCATATTGCAAATCAAAATCTAATTACTTTTGTTTCAATTGATTATTATAACTTACCAATGTTGGTTTCACACGTGCTTCTTTGAAGTTCACATTTATTAGAAAATTCTTTTAACTCATCATTATAACTGGCACATATAGGATTAAACTCTTTAGTACAAAATTTGGGGCACAAATTCTGTGACTGCGCCGCTAAGGGACAATGGCCCTCTTTAACAAGTTTCCAATCTGACAGAGATAAGATCACCACACAAAGTTAATATAACAAATGTTTCACTTTAAGGATATAAACATATAACGAGTATAAATTCAAGCATAATTAGTTCTGTGGCATTTTGAAATTAATTGAAAAGGAGGCTGGAGCAATTGAAACTGGAATGCATTGCGTTACCGAACGATGATTAAAGATTTTATATGGCCGGATTTGGAAGATGTTGATGTGGATGACACACAAATGACGATACCATCACACTTTTGATTGAAAAAATTCTTGACCATATAATTTCTCGGGGAAATATTTTATTTGATTTAACACTTTTGGAATTTTCTCTTTGGGGTTACGTGAAAGATAGTGTCTGTATCAATGTCCTGCAATTGATTCAAGACCTCAAAGAAGAAATTCGTTACGTTATCGAATTGCGAATTGGTGATGGAAAATTTTAGGAAAAGAATATGGCCCTGCAAGCGTAGGCTTGGCGGCCATTTGTTCTACTAAATAAACGTCCGATTGTTTTGCTTACAAATACTCGTATTTTACATTAGCAACTCAAAACCACTTTCGCTGGAATTCTGGCTTAACCATTAATCACTGGACATTTCACAACGTATGATTAATAGTTAAGCTGAACTTTAACTGCGAGTTCTTCATACAAAACTTGCTGTTAAAGTCCCTCTTAGCTTTTAATTGTACATTGTGAACAGGGCAGTAAGACTTACTTTTTTCAGTTTCACAAATGGTTTTTTGCAGTTCGCATTTATTTCCAAATTCCCTTAAATTGGAATTAAATTCAGCACATACCGGTCTATACTCTCTTGTACAGAATTGAGGACATTTTGGCACATCGTTAGAGTCTGTTGAACAAGTTCCCATATTAACAATTTCCCATTCTAATAACAGAGCAAAAAGAAGAGAAAATAATTAAATTTCATTTTTCTTTCTTCAGAAAAAAAAACACAGCTTACTTTTGTCGGCATGACAGTTCCATTTCTTTAGTAAACATTTATTGGCAAATTCCCTTGTTTCACTTTTTGATTTAGCACACACCGGTTTATATGCTCTAGAGCAAAATATGGGACAAGAATCGGCTAAAGTTGGTAAATTTTGGAGTTTGCTAGAACAGCTGTTTAGCTTAACAACTTTCCATTCTAAAATAAAGAACACAAAGAACATTCTTGAAGCATTCGCCAAAATTCTTTCTACTTACTTGCGCTAGTTTCACACAAAGCTTTTAGCAATTCACATGAGTTGCCAAATTTTCTTTGCTCCCCTTTGTACTCAGCACACAGAGGCCGATATTCTTTAGTACAAAACTCGGGACATTGCCAGTATTCTAGGTTATTGCCATCCTCCACACAAGCTCCCTCCTTAATTATTTGCCAATCTACAAAAGCACTGATATTTTTTTAAGTAACTTTTTTTATTAAAAGTTAAAAACTTACCATATCCTAGACATTTACTGTTTTCAAGATCACATTTATTTTTAAACACTCGCAATTTATTATGCAATTTCGCACAAATCGGTTTGTAGTTTAAGGCACAAACTTTAGGACACTCGCTGTCTATGGCATAAAACTCTGTGACAGTTTTATAATTGGACGGTGGACAAGAACCTTGTCTTATGATGCGCCATTCTTTAAAATGTTTTATTAAATTTTTATTCAAGCATTTCTCAAAGCTTTTAATCTATTTTTTTTTCTCACTTACTCTGTTGAGTTTGACATATGGTGGTCTTAAGTTCACACTCGTTTGAGAACTCCTGCTCGAAACCCATAAACCTTGCACAGACAGGTTTATATTCTAATGTACAAAACTCAGGGCAATCAGAACTGGCAGCTAAGTTACATTCTCCGAAATGGAGAATTCGCCATTCTGAAATTAATATGTTGCACAATTAAAATTTTATGCAAACTGTAATGAAGCCCGTTTTCATAAGAGAAGGACTTTACTTATTACCTCTTCGAGTTTTACATATCCGGCGTTTAAGCTCACAGGGATTTCGAAAAGTTTTCCTTATGCCTGTCAAAATGTCGACGGCACAAACTGGTTCATTGACAAAATCACATGTTGGACAGTAAGAGGACTTACAGTAACTTAAGGGACATTCGTAATATTCTAAAATAAGTTTAATCAAAATTATTTTGTAAAAGGTTCGCAAAAACTTTAAATGAAATTCTTTCGATAACTTTTTTATGATATTTTTAATTAGGATTTTAACTAAAAAAAATAATTTTTGTGATCAAAAAAAAATTAAAAAAAAAATATTTAATTAGTTTTATGAAACTTTTTTAGGTTTGGTAGGAAATTTTTCGAATTGCATACGAAAATAAAAATTTATCGAGCCCTATCTGCAATTTAATCGTAAGCGACAAAAATTTCGTGGATGCTTGAGATCATCAATGAAATTCATCATTGTCTCGGAATCAAGTACTTACGCGATTTGAAGCTAAATCTTACTGCTTTTTACTAGATTTCCCATACAAAACAAAATCTATTTTGTCAGTTTATTTGTAGGAAAACTATTCAAAATCTAATATTATTATTTATTTTTTACTACCCTGTACAACATATTTATAAAAAATATGAGTGAATTAGCTACAATCTGCTTAAACAGGTGTGTGAATCGGCTACATTGCAGTTGTTTGGTTGTAACTCTGGATATTTTTCAATTAACGGGTTTTGTTTTGGATAAAAAAATCTTGATAAATGTCAAAAAAGTTGGTGTAAACGGCAGAGATTTTCATAAAGATTTTAGTTAAAATCTGATAGATTTTGTGCAGGTGTAAATGGTTTATAAGAAAAGCTAAAAAAATTTCGTATGTTTATAAAAAAACTTGCAAAATGTTATTGAGAATTATATTCACAAATAAACATTCACAATAAACATGTTTATGCGATTTCGAATCCTTTTTTATTTTTCCGTAAAGACAAAGATTTTTTTTTTGAGCGTATTAAGAATATGTCAATTTCAAAATTTTTATCAAAAATATATTAAATTTTTTTAATGGAAATACATGACAGACTTAACGTCAAATAAATATACTTCAGTATTTCTATATACAAATAAATGTTTTGTATTAAATATTTTTTTGGTACCTAATGTGGCAATTAATTGCAAAAAGGTTGTGGAAAAATAAAAAAGAATTTGGAATCGGATAAAGAAGTTTTTGTTTGAGGCATCTCAACTGATTATGTTTGTGTACGTAATTCTCAATAACATTTTGGGAAATTTTCTTTAAACATACGAAATTTTTATAGCTTTTCTTAGGAATTTTTTGGTTCAAGTCTACTGATGAATTTCTTAAGCAGGAAAGAAAAGCCTATAGACATAACTAACAACAACAACAAAAATCTTTATATCGTATACAATTTTTTTTTTAATTTTTTAACATTTTTCTAGTTTAATTTTTTGCAGCAATTTTATTTTTTATATTTAAAATCACAGAGGTTTTAAAATGAATTCATGCAAACTCCCAATTTTTTTAACATACATAAATTGAATTATTAAGAAATATATTGAATATTCTTTAATTGATAATTTTGCAAAAAAAAAAAAAAAATACTGAAATATATTTAATTTTTATCCCATTAAAATCTTATAAGATTTCTTGTGGCAGATATTTCCATCCAGAGAGAGATATATTGAAAAATTTGTAATGCATAATATCGTGCCATAACCGCCAAAAAAGCTTAAGCGACATAATTTTCAAACTTTATTTTTTGATCAAAATCGATTATTTGCGATAGTGATTAGTCGATTTTCGTCAGAAAAAAAAACAAAACGGTTATGGTTTGATATCGCAAAATAAAATTATTGCAGATTTTATGAACCAAAGTCTTTTGACTGAAATATATTTCATTAAAAAACTTTTCCAAGCTCCGATTTGTGCTGTGCTTTTCTCTGATTAAAATTTTGTAAGTTCTCTTGTGCCAGATATTTCCTTCAAGAGAGAAAAATACAGAAAATATTTTAATGTATAATTTCGCAAAAAAATTTATGCAGATTTTATAAAACAAAGTTTTTGGACTGAAATATATTTCATTAAGAAGCTTTTCCAAGTTTCGATTTACACAGTGTTTTTCTCCCATTAAAACTGTGACAGAGAAAAAAAATTAAGCTGGTAACTCTACAGGAATTTTTAAAGTTTTTATTGTCCTATTTACTTCGCATACTTAAAATTTCTTGTAAAAAAAAACATATTTTAGTAACTTCAGTAAAAAAAATTCTTTATATAAATCATAGCGAGCTTTAAGCGTATCGAAAATATTTCACTTTAAAAAAGTTTTATTAAAACAAATAATTTGCTGTGCTCTGGAAATCGATCAATTTCAAATCGACAATTTAAAAAAAATATATATTCCACTGAAAGATGACTTTAATGTTTTTTAATTGTTTTCGAGGCTCAGAATATTTTATTTTAAATTAAATTCCTCGAAAACATTTAAGGAAAACATCAAAGTCATCTTTCAGTGGAATGTGTTTTTTGAAATTAGCGCCAATTTGAAATCGATCGTATTCCATCACATACCAGATAATTTTTTTTAAAATAATCTTTCTTTTTCGATTTTGTATCTCCTACTTACCCATCAATCCCTGTATTAACATTTTATAATTTTTCACTTCGAAATGGCATTTATTTTCGAAATACAAAAACTCTTTGCCATTCGTGCCGCACATGGGTTGTGTTATTTTAGGACATTTCTCCTCATCCAACGTGTTATAGACAATCACTTCTACATTTTTTGAATTTTGTGCAACTAAGTTTGGGTAATTGTACCCAAATACCCTTAAGTCAAGGCCCAAGAGCAGAATAACAAACAAGTTCATCATTACAGAAATGTTGTTGCCGGAAACATTTAACTTATTATTTATTGTAGTATACTAAATTTCGCCTGCCTTACTAATGGTAATTTATAGCAAAAATTCTGGTTTGTCATTTAACGGCTTTAAAAATTATCAAAGCGAACGTGTTCGTTTCCGTTCAAGCAATAGAAAAGGGCTCATTTTTCCATGCAGTTGTAAAAGACGTGTTAAAAAAATTTCTCTTAAAGAACTTGTGCATTTTAAAAATGCACAGCAACAAATGCAGCAAAAAGTAACAAAAAAAAAACAAGATACTTGTGCACAACAAACTTCTGTTTAGAATCCTAATCATACGGGAGAAGAATGAATGTAAACAAAGTTGAAAATTTTCAGCGAGAATGTCAGACACGTAGCATGCAGCCAGATAAAGTGTTAAATTGATAAATTAGCATTTTCATTTTTTAGTATAAAAATCTAGTTGTAGAGCCAAAATTATTTCTGCTCTTGAGCATGTGTATTGCAAGCGGCGCACGAGGGTAGAACTAAAATTAACAACAATTTGTATTAAAAGCAACAATAAATTAAGAAATTTTGTTGTTGTGTGCAAGATAAGTAATCGATCGAACGTTTTCTGTCTACATCGTGGGGCGGGCATATCGTAGTAGTTAAGATTTTGTTTGGAGGTTATAGAGAACTTAATTCAGAAGGAAAGTTTTCGATTAAAAATATTCCAGCATAAATTATATAAAATTCCACTTGCAATCTCATGCTTTAATTCTTAATTAATATAAACTCGTATATCTGCGTCTTTAGCAAAAAAGAACACTTCCATTGAGCAGAACAGTAAATTTAATGTTCAATGGTAGAATTTTGGTAGAATTAAGGCTCAGTTAGCCGACTGCAACGTAGGAAACAGCTGATAGATATTTTTATGTGAAAAGTAGATTACGTTACATTACATTTCTATAACCATTTTCATTACTTTCCACATAACAATATCGATCAGCTGTTTCCTACTGTTGCAGTTGCATTCCATTGCAGTCGGCTAATTGAGCCTTTAGTCGATTCGTATCGTAAATTTACAAATCAGCTGACAAAATCTGTAACATACATAAATAAAACATGTTGCTGTCTATTTAATATGTATCGTAACGTATGTGAGGTAGAAATCTACAGAAAATAGATATTTAGGGAGCAAACGTTCACTTCTCTTCTCACATACATACATACACACACATGTATACAGCAAAGAGAAATACAATAGCAGCTGACACGATACGAATCGACTAATTCTACCATTAGTTTGTACGTGCTGTTCTGTTCTGAATCAGCTGTTTTGTTTCTGTACAATTGAAAGTCTGTGTCTGTGTAGTTTGTTTTTCCTTTTTCGTTCTGTTCTGTTGCGTACAAATATGTAGAAAATAGAATTGAACGTTATTAGTTTGTCGTGATATTTTGTATACAACTGAAATCAGTTCTATAGGTTGCCAGCTGATTACTTGCACAGAAAAAGTAATTGCAAAGTATTTTATACAGAAAAGAACGGCACAGAACGACAACGAAAAGTAAAAACTAATGAGGCCTTAAGCCACACTTAACTCTCTTAGTAACCAAGTTTCCATCTGATAAACAATGCACAGGTGTAGAGACTTATAAAGAGAAACTTGTTGCAAGCAAAGAGCAGCATTAAAACATTTAAGAAGAAAAAAAACAAGCTACAAACCAAAACAAAAGAAAAAACAAACACACACAATTGAAAATAGCGGCTAAAACAAACTGCCAACAGTTAAGCCGAACTTATGTAGATACCATACAATCAGTTTGAGTGTTTAGGCCGTTTAACCCAGACGTGTGTAGTTGGCAATAAATCGGCAAACAATACAAAACCTAATGAATTTCAAATATCTTAAAGAAATAAAGTTAGCGTGCAACGAATTTCAAGATACAAAACAAACAAACAAAATTCCAAAATAAAAAAAATTTAAAATAACGAAATAAAATCATAAAGAAAAGGTTTTATACAATAAAAAAAAGTGAATTTAACTTGAAGTTGTCAATGAAAACAAATCAAAGTGGAAATAAATTAAACAAATCTCATAAATAAAAACATAAACTAAACAATAGAATTAAAGTAAAATGCATTAATATCAACAAAAAAAAAGCAAACTTAAATTATAAAAAAAACAACACAAACAAACACTGATGAATCGCATCATATATTAATTGAGCTGTTTTCATATTCGTTTAATGGTAAATTTTTGAAAATTAAGACTATTGATTTAATATTATTTTTAAATGCAGATAATTTTGAAATCTAAAATATAGACATTCTGGTATTTAATAAGATAATTTTTTATCTTTTAAGAATATTTGTATCTTTTATGAAACATTGGTGTCTTAAACGAGCAGGCTTTTAAAAATCTTAGCTTTTCATATAAAATAACAATTTAACTTCAAAAGTACTCGTATGTTTTAAAATACTTCAAAGATACATTTGGTATCTAAGGAATTTTATTTATATCTTGAAAGTTATACAAGTAGTTCAACAATATATGTATAACAGGTAGTAATTGACTGCAAATTATTTTAACTTACAGGAACATATTTTTTAACTTAAAGATACTTTTATGCATATTTTTGAATATTTACTTTTGGTTTCTGTTGACGCAACCCTTGAAGAAACCAATAATACTTTCTAAAAGTGCAACTTTCTTTAAAACGCAATTATCTATCTATTTTTTTATAATTTTATTGTAAAAAAAATATTAATTTCTTTCCATAACTATTGCATTTTATTCAATTCTTTTATTACAAGCAATTCTTTTATTACAAGAAATAAAACTTTGAATGGTATTTTTTGGCATAAGAAATATTTCAAAAGGCATTTCTGTTCTTTGATATTATTTACAGTAGAACCTCGTTAATCCGAACAGATATAGTTTTAGCCTTTGTCCGGACTACAGTTAAAAGACTCAATTAATTATTTTTTCATAGCCAAAAAATTCATTTAAGTAATTAAAAGAAAAATAATATATGAAATAATTTATATCTAATACGCTCCTATTGTACATGCTTATTATAAATAATTTCCATATAAATATAATTTTGGCGTATAAAATGTTTGGTATTTTGTTGGTTATTTTCTGCATTATTTTCTTAAAATTTGTTTTAATATTTTTTTTACAAATTACATTGAATAAATGGGCTTAAAGGCCAAATTTGTGGGGCGGACGGCCCGCCTAAAACACAACGTATCGCTATGAAACTTTTTTGTATTATTTTTACATAACACTGAACCGATTTGGGGGGAGAGAATATAAGAAATCAAGAAAAAAATAATAATATACACACAAAAAATGTTTTAAAAATGTGGCATTCATCCACACATACTAAAACATTTATCACTGAAAATAAAATTTTACTCAGCAACTTTTTCCTTTGAATTCATTAAATTTCTTTATTGACTGAAAAATAAATAAATATATATACATATATATATTCGATAACCGTGCATACAATTTTCTTTATCAAATATGCAAAAATCGTTAGCACAGAAAATTCAATAATATTTTTATTGAATCGTGTTCAAATATTAAAATCATTTTTTTCATTTCGCTATTTTGTCTAGGGTCTATTTGACTTAAATTTAGTTATGCAGAATAAAAATAAGAATTACTCATTCAATTAAATGAAATTTCGTAAAGATTTTATTAGGGAATTACTTCCCACTTTCACTGCATACCAATCACTACAGGTACTGAATTGGAATATGAGAAATGGATACGAATACGAGCTGGGCTAAATACATCTCTTTAGTGATTATGTTAAATAATTCCTGGCTACATTCGAAAAATGCTTTAAAATTTTGCTGCTTATATAAGAAACTATAATAAATAATTGAGAGTTACATATCAACAAAACACAACCAGCAATATTTATTAATCAAATGAAGAAAAATTTGTATATCAACAAATTTATAGAAGAGAGTGATATATAAAAAAAAATTACGTAGCATGAGTCTCTGAAACATTCTGGTCAAGTTTTGTGATCTCATGCTTCCTATTGACGAAGGTAGTGATGCTAGCCTCTCAGTCCAGAGGTCTTGGGTTCGATTTCCATCATAGACCCTGGCTGCTTTCCGCAGACAAGCTAATCGCCTCGCGGGTTGTGTGTGTTTGTTAAAAAAAAATAAAAGAAAAAAAAACTAATTTAATCGGGTATGTTCTGCACTCCACATGAAATTAAATCGTTCGGAATTGTCATAGCATTGTTGTTATAAATACATATTTGCAACAACAATTCTATGGCAATTCCACACGTTTTAATTTCACGCGGAATGCAGAACATACCCGAATGAATAAATGCTTAATGTAAATTAGGTAATGCTCGTATGAAAAATTAAGAAATTTATTTAATTTGCGTTTAAAAATTTATTATTTTGTTATTATATATTATTTATTTACACAACTTTTTCATATTAAAAAAATTTTTTCAATGTCAATTTGAATAGTTCCTTCTGCTATTTCAACTAACGTTTTTAAGATCGTTTACTATTTGTTTTGTTAATTCTTCACGAAACTTCATTCAAATTGACAATTTAACTTTTTGCTAAATAAATTAGGATGGGACTTGAACATCGAACTATCTGCATGATAAGCACACGCTGTACTACTGCGCCATGTACAGAATAATTTATTTCGCTTTATTATTTTGAAGTCGTTACATAACTGCTGCAAAGTAATGCAGACGGTATTAAGTTTCTGTGGAAACGTAAGTTGTGCTTAATACAATTCATTACTTTTTTTTTGTTGAGAAGCACTTCGAACCTAAAATTATTTTTTTTACAATAATGGAGGAAGATTTTACTGTGTCATGTACTTAAAAATAGAATACAATATACTTCAGTTTTATGAGGACTTGAAACTCATGCCGATGGCTAACCTTTTCCAATTGATAGTGGAAATTTGTGTTTTTGATTTTGTAAGATGCCAAATGTACTTCTCTATTTGTGTTATAAGTATATGTATATACTTTCATTTGGAGAACAATTCATAAAAAGAAAGCTCTTATGCAAAATATTCAAAATAATTTGTTGGAGTTTTAAATTCCAATATCAAACCAATTTTATCTTAGAATTATGTATATGTAAGTAAATTAATAAAAGAAAGTCCCATTTACAAATTAAACAGTTTATATCTTAAAGACATTTAAGCCACCAAATTTTTTTTTAACGGGAGAAGCTTATAAAACTTTTAGTAGAAATTGATATAATTTATTTTATGACACACTCACATATGTACATGTGTAGGTATGAATTTGAAAGTTTCTTTCTGAATTTTATTAATGTTATCAGAATTTTATTTGATAGATAAAAATACACACTTACATACATATGTATGCAGTTACAGTGTGTTATCAGAATTTTATTTAATTAATAAAAATACAGTTAATAGTCCACAAAGATGAAAAAAACCCAAAAACTATCAAATTCATTTTTACAGTATTTATAAGATAAAAATAACATCTCACTTTCGAATATGTATGTAATTAAAACATAAAACAAATTTTCTACATGCAGAACTCATAAATTATTTTCCTTTTATGACAACAACTTTTTCCTAACAATGGTAAAATCTTCTAAACAAAATAACGGTTCGATCAATTTAAATCATTATAAGAAGAAAACAACATTTTTTCCTCTTTTTCTAATACAAACTGTTACTGTTTCTTCCCCCTTAACATAAGCAAACCAGAAACAAACCCAATAATCATCATGCATAAACTTTAGTTTTATTTTATTTTTATTTTTTTTTTAAGAAATAAAAAGAGAACTACATTCAAGTGTATGAAAACGAAACGAAAAATAAAAAGATACTAAAATTTATAACATTAACCGATTGTGAGGTGGCGTGAAAGGTTCTTGAATGTGTATCTGTACGTTTAGCTTAGATAATAGGGTGTTAAGGCTCAGTTAGCCGACTGTAATGCAACGGTAGAAAACAGCTGATCGATATTCTTATGTGGAAAGTAATGAAAATTGTTATAGAGATGTAATGTAACGTAACCGAAATGTACGAACGTGTACATTACTTTTAACATAACAATATCTACCAACCTATCTACCGTTGCATTTACATTACCTTACAGTCGGCTAACTGAGGCTATACTCTCTTTTGCTATGCGAAAAGCAAAATCATACCAAATGTTTAGTGCTTCTCATATTCTCCTTTTCGCATGTCTGGTAACACCGTGGTTGGTAATGCGAAAACGTCTGTCAAAAGTAACTTGTGATAGGTAAATATTAAATGCAAGGGAGATTAACATGATTTGATATTTAAATTTTACTTAGACTTGTTAGCAATTTTTTTGTGGAAGTGCTTTTGTTTTTAATGTTTATATTGGAAATGCGAAAAAATTGGCTCCATTAAGCGGAGATTTTAAATTTATTTTAAATTGATTGAACAAATAAGCGTTATTTTAGAAAAGTTATATATGTATGTTCGAATCATTAATAGCCTCACGTTTTTTTTTTAGCCAATAATAAGCGCTTAACGACTTACGCTAACACTTTCTTGCTGTTGTTTTCGTTATTGTTTTGCGTGATTTCATTAGAAATGTACAAAATTTCATGATTTGTTACGCGTGAATCACACGTGATTCGGGCGGATGATAATCCTAACTAGCGGTCTCCACTAGCCATAAACTTGGTATGGGCATCATGTCGGACATTGCAAATGGCTAATGGAGACTGCTCATGTCCATGTTTCGTCCATGCTCTGACATGGCTGCCCGAACATATGTATGTCTGAGCAAGTTGATGAATTTTCACAGTTGCTCTGCCGACGTCATGTCCATGTCATGTCCAAGTCGATGGCTAGTGGAGACATAGGGTAATGTAATATCAGAGCGTTCTCCTTCGTCAGTATTGTGTAGCAGAGTCATCGCCGAAGTAAAATAATCAATAAAATAGCCTTAGTGGCACAGCTTCGAAAATTTAATGCGCTTCAGTGACATCAGAGGCGCTGCAACACCGTCTTAAAAATAAATAACGTGAAAAAAGCTGAGTTGTAGGAGAATGAAGCTTTCCCCTATCTCTTCCTTCACCGCCTGTCCTCACTATTAGTATCCCTTTTCAAAAGAAGATAACACCTAGTAGAGTAGTAGTACGCATTCATTGCCTGAGTGTTACTACTCTTTCAAAAAAAGAAAAAAGTATCCTGGTAAAAATACTATTTATTATAAGGAAAACTTTACCTAGGAAAATATTCTTCACAATTGCAATTATGGGAAAATATATCAAAATAAAAAATATTCCCGAAAAATTTTATTTTTTATTTTTTACTTTTGAATCTTTTATCTTAAGAGGTTAAGAGCTACTGTTTCTTTTTATTTCATATCTACTAGAAAAAGATCATTCAACCAGAGAGATATTTACTCAAACATAAGAATGTATGTTAAATTTTTAGATACATATGTGTGTTGTTTAGTTTTACTTTGAAATACAATACAAAACGTAAAAGTACAATACAATACAATACATCATCATTATTATCGATTACGCGATTTTGTAACCATCGGCTATTCGAACTCGTATAAGGCAAACTAACGACGAAAATCAACCAGCCATACGTCCATCTATACATTTATCTCTACATACATATATGTATGTACATTTAAACTATAACATGTTGCTGCAGCAGCAACTGCCTGCCATCAATGCAATCAACCTGAATGTTCTTTTATGCATCATAGAATTTACTCGCTCGTAGTTGCAACAAACTTAAGCAAACATTAACCAATAGATAAGTTTGCCAGCCGTACCATGTGATGATGCCATAGAGTAATAAAAAACCACAATTTTGATCAAAAGAAAAGGTAGCAAAAAAAAAAGTCAACCATAACGTTTGAATTGGTAACGAAATGAAAACAAAACACTCCAATAAACCGGACCGGCCTGGAAAACATTCATCTACTTGCAGTATGTGCGTCGTAATCACGCTAGGCGGCTAAAAGCGAATGCTGCTGCCACAAACAAACATTCATTTGTGTAAAGTAAATACCGAATAATATAAAAAAGAAGGCAATCTTGCTGCATGCAGCGATTGTTGCATAGATTCTAACGGTAAAACGAGTATTATTACACTATTTTTATAGTGGTCTTCCTCTACATCATCGACCACAAAAGATCAACAGAACAGCAACATTTCTTGACTATATCTGCTGTATGTATGTTGGTTGTATAGGAAATGCATTTGTACAACGTCGAAATTACGCTGCTCTTCTAAATGTTTCTTTCATGCCTTCCTTCATTCGTTCATTCGTTAGTTTAATCTTTCTTTTTAGCACTTTTAGGCCCCTTTTCCCCCAGGAGGTGACCAGCCAGCCAGCATCATGCTGAGTTTTATTGAGAATATTTTTTTTTTGTATTGATGTCGAAAGAAAAGTATCTTAAGTTTTTTCTTACCTTTCGTGCGTGAGCATGTATTGAAGTAACACCAATATTGTGTTGAAAGACATGGAGAAATATAATTTTTTCGTTTGTCTTTTATTTTAAACACACTACGAAAACGTTAGAAGTTATTATGATTTCACTGGAGTGAATGTTATAACTTGGATTATTTGATAGAATCATTTTATCATTTTACCAAAACGAAGGAGAGTTTTTGACAAGCCGTTCGTTCCTATGAATGGGTTCACACTAAGCAATTATTGTTGAACAACTTTTGTATTTAAGGGCAAGAGAGAGAGGAGAAGATAATGACTACCTTCTTTATTATTTTCTCTCTTGCAAAAAATTAAAAATTGTTCGACAAAAACTGCTGTACGTGAAGCGAGTCTATACCACTTTAGGTAATAGTAGTAAGTGTAGTAGTAGTAGTAGTAGTAATAGTATTTATTAGTATTTATAAGACAATTTTTTTATTTCCAAAAAAAATATTTACACAATATATATATTTTATATACACAAAATATATATGCAAAATAAAATTTTATATTCTGATCAGATTTAAGGGGCAAATTTTTTAAAACTGTAACGTCAAGCGTTGACAAATTTTGTAGGGAAAAATATAAATTACAAAAAAAGAATACATATAAAATTTGTGAACGCTTTAAGTTTTCGTTTTACAAAAATATGCCCTAAGAAAAGTTTAACAGCTCACAAGAATATTGTCTAAATGAATACAAACAAAAATTTTATACTCCAGCACATATCAAATATTTTTTAAACTTGTACGTATTTATACTTATTCATTCTCATACTTGCGCCTACTCCTGCGTACTTTATTTTATACCTGTATGTATAGACACTAATTATTCTTTATACTCTGGCATATCTACGCATACCTATCGTTATTACTTTAATGGCCTGTTTTACGATATCGAAAGAAAACTTTCGACTGAAATTTTATATTGAAAACAACAATAAAATATGAAAATTTGTTTTTGGTTTCAATATAAATTCTAAATCGAAAGTTTTCTTTCGATATCGTGAAACAGGTACTGATTTGCAACACTTTCTGTTTCTTATTTGTTTAGTTTATTTATTTATTTTTTTGATAAGTGTTGGCAGAAAAATTTGTTTTTTACAAACTTCAATAAAGCTGTTTAAACCATAATTCGAATAAGAATCAAATGACACACCCTCCGCAGTCCACAGACCTTAACCACAGTCCCCAGACTTAAACATTTATGGGAATTTCAAATAAATCTGAGCTACAAGCAGCATTAATAGGAGGATCTGGGGAAAAGTTAACAACAACAAATTATTCCGTTAATGTCTATTCAGGCGATTAGTTATTAAACAAATTTTGCTATTTTTTTATTATAACCAGGCCAGAGA
Organism: Nowickia ferox; assembly: GCA_936439885.1. Lineage (NCBI taxonomy): Eukaryota > Metazoa > Arthropoda > Insecta > Diptera > Tachinidae > Nowickia > Nowickia ferox. The sequence goes on along the minus strand of OW387027.1, from coordinate 5,882,605 downwards.
AACAAGCCGTCTTAAAAAGTCGGCGGAGGCGGCGGCGGCTTATGAAAAAAATATCGACGGCGGCTCATAAGCCTGGCTGATATTGACAGCCACTTTTTATAAGTTTATTACAACACATTTCTATAAAAAAAAAATTCAAACACCTGATGTCTTCCATATAATTTATAAGATGTAGTAAAAATTTGCAACTACAAAAAACAATTAGCCGGCTGCAATTTTGAGCCGAGGCTAGCCGCATGCATCGGCGGCGGCTTGAAGTTACATTGAAATTCGCCGGCTGTGAGCCGATCGACATGTTTCTCTGGTTGTACCAATACTTTTGTCCAATAAATAAGTGATGTTTTTAATCTTGTTAATGTTTACTTAACCGCTGAAGAAAAAGTCTTTAAGTCGTATGGTTATTTTTTAAATGCGCTAGTCTATCGAAATATTTTTGTATACATTTTCTTTCGCTGATATGGATTTTTCTTACTTTATAAACAAAATTTTTTTTATATACACATTTGGTAACATTGTTGTAATACTCATACACTCCCTAGACTTGGATCGAACTCAGTTTTGACACAAATCAATTATCAAACCCATGTAATTAAAATGGGTTTGATCATAGGTTTGTGTCAAAAACGAGCTACTGAATATTTATTCGATCGAGCCAACATCTATCGATATGCGTAGTTATTTGTGTTGATAGTCATGGGTATGCATACTTGTATGTAATTATGCTTGTTAATGCGTATATGCTTTAATACACATACTCGTTTGAGTATCGTTGTAATATCAACATTAAAATTTTATATTTTTGTCTTCCTCTGATATACATATCTAGGAGTATACATAATTCATTAGTAAAGTCCAGTAATTACAAAAATATTTATGAGCTCTCTGCAAACAAATTGAGCTGCAATTTGAATTAATCTTCTCTAACAGTGTAGCTTGCAAGACAGTCATGCTTTCCTATCTAAACTCTCTTACTCGATGTCACTTGCAAAAAAAAGGAAAATAAAAGCCTCATAAACATTCTAGCTGGAAGTGAAGAAGAAAAAGCAAAAGAAAACCCTGGAATTGTTGGCAACCAGATCTATGTACAAAATAAATCCACTTTAAGAGCAGCAAAATATAAAAGAAAAAACATTTATTTTTCTTAAATGGCAAAATAAGCACACTGCTTAGTTTTAAACCTCAATCGCTGTTGGAGTAACCTCATTTCAAAATTGCGCCAAACATATTTTATTAAGAGCTTTAAAGTTTACGAATGTCCTAAATTTCGCTGTCAAATGTATTGTCGTTCTAGCTAAATACAACGAAAAAAAAGAAAAACTTTCCAGCAATTCTAATACAAGTAGTCTAACGTCGTAATCTAAATGCAGCTAAAAGAAAAACTAATCGACCACTCGCATAAATGTATCTTTTACATAAATTTATTATAACATAGTAAAACACATAAATAAATAATTCAAATGCATTATGCAGCAATATTAGTTTAGTTGTGCACATTCTGCACTACATTTCTCTTAACGTTAATGTGGCCATCAAAGAAATGTTTTTGCCATTTATGTCGGAATTTTAACAGCAAGATTATTGTTGATTACTTTAGCGCGTTTTTGTTCACAACGAAAAATCTCTAACTTTTAAGTGAAAAGTTCAAAAGGTTGTTTAAGTTGAAGTTAAAGGGAAAATTGTTTATTGAATTGCAGCCTTTAAGCGAAACGTTTAAGTTTTAAGGCTGCAAAAAAATCATGAGAATCTTCAAAGATTCTTTTAATATTTTAGTTCCCATAAATTAGCAGTTCAAGGCATGTCTGAGAGTTTAAAAGAAAATTTAACATTTTAAAGCATAATAAAAAAAATTTAAGTAAAAGTTAAGAAATTTATTTATATAGTAAAGTTGTATGAAATAGTCGTTAAAGCTTTCAATTTCAAGTCGTTTTGCGCTCTATGAAAGTTATGAGAACTTTTGTGTAAAATTTGACTATTGAGTCGTTAAAGCTTTTAAGCACTTTTGCAATATTTACTTTTTACTTTCATCTTATTCATAAAAAAAAACTTAAATGTTTATTATACAAAATATTATATGATATGAAATTTTTAAGATGGAAAAATATGCTTTGGTCACACGAGAGACATAAACAATAAAAACTATTTTATATCAGATTAATCTCAATTGTTTAGTTAAGACCTTTCGAAAACCGGCTATACAGAGTGTCCTTTAATTTAATGTTAAAACAAAGGCGGATGTATCGTAAATACTTAAATTTTTATTTAATTAAAGGCGGGAAATTAAAGGGCATATTATCAGAATTTATTTATTTTCTTCCACGTTTTATTTTCAATAAATTTTTAAATAATTATTATTGCTGGTCATATCATTACACATTCGTGAAGAGGCTACACAACGTTGTAGCGAAATCTTGGATTTAAAATTAGGTCGTTGTTAAGTATAAAAAAAACTTCCCGCTAAGCTACAGATTTTGGTGAAATGTGCGGCGTACGATACACTTTTTCAGTTTATAAAAATCAGTGAATATCTAAAAATCGGTTTGACGAAGGCATTTGATTGTTTTTTACTAAACTGGGCAGCAATGGAGATGGCTTTTTTGGGGTTGAGAGTTGGTTAGATTTTGAACTCGATCTGTTTGTTACAAATTATTGAAATTTTCGATTTAACGGTGTACGCATTATCGGGATTCTACTGTATTACTTATAGAATAAACTTGTTATAATAATTTTAGCTGTAAACAATTTGTTAAAATGAGTGATGATCATGTTTTAAAATGTTTTGGCAATAATTGGCATTCCAAGTTTTCTGTTTTTGATTTTTTTTTAAATTTTTTTAATAAAATTTTATTAAAAAAATGTTGCTTGGATAAAATATTTTTAACACAATTAAAAGGTTTACATTATCACTAATTTCCTCAAACAGCGTCATAACTCAAAAATGGAATTTTTTTAAAAACTGTTTTTTATGAGTTATGTTGTTTTATAAAATAAGCGATATGCTAAAAAATCTTTGAAGAAATTGGTGATTTTAAGCACTTTCAAAAGAAAAAATTAAGTAAAAATTGTTTGATATCGATGTAGGTACATATTTTCAAAGCAACAAAAATTTTTCTTAGCGCATTGGCTGAAATTTATTTTGAAGTTCACCTAAGAATAAGCGTTGTATTTACATATTCTGGTCACCTTGAAATAAATTTTATTTTATTTCGAGAAAATTCCAGTTTAATTTGCAAGCAGTGTTTTTCATACGAGGTTTCCCAGGAAAATCTCAGGAAATTTTGACAGGAGTTCCCGGGATTTTTATTTTTTTTTTTGTATTTTATTATGGAAAATTTAGTTTGTTCTCACATTTTATTTTATGAATGCGATGATGCAATAATGAAATAACGACAGTAGTGAATGTTGTAAGTGTGTACTTCTGTGAACTAATCTTCGAAAAGATATGAAAATGTATCTAATTTATATCCAAAAATTATTTTGTGTGCAAGTAAATGTAGTAGTGGCCTTATTCACTTTTTTGGGAAAAAAAATTCTAATAATACATATGTACTATGTATATAATTTTAATACATGTATCTAAAAACTATTACAACACTATTTGAATTGGTTTACAGAAATTTTAACAATTTATATATTACATATGTATGTGTGTACATATGTACTCGTACATATGTATTATTTATAAAAATTATTAAGGCTTAATAATTAATAATATTAATTATTAATATTAATAATAATTTATATGCTTAATAAGAAAAATTTTTTAAGAAAATTTGTTTTAAGAACCCTTTACAAAGCCTTAATAATTTTTATAAATAAGGCTGTAAATAAATTTATATTAATGGAGACTTAAAAATTTTAAAATGTTGCATAATAAGATTTTTTTAATTTGTTCAAGTGTATATATCCTGACCAGAAAAATGTATGACTTAGACCACTTTCATAATTAAGGACACATTCATATTTAACTTAATATGTACACATGTATTTCTGTTATATATAGGCACATACTTACATTATTTTATCACTTGTTCTCCTTGTTCTCTTGTAATTTTTTTTGATTGCTCTCAACTATTACGCTAATGAAAAAAATATAAACAAACATGCTTACATACATACATATGTACGTACACAATTGCACACATTACACGACCGAACGACCGAACGCGACGAAGTTAGCAATTTATTACAGCTAATATGATGAAATTAATAAAACACATTTTTAACTTATAAAATTAATCCTTCTAAAAATATTTTATAACAAAAAAATTAAACTCTTGTTGCACTATATTTTTATGCAAAAATTTTATACAAAAAACCATTTGTAATTATTAAATATTTAATTTTATTGCACTGACTTACGAACGCCCACGCACGGTATGAAATAATGTAAGAAACTGATAAATGAAGAAGAAATCGATCGAGTCCATGTTGTTTAGTGCTGCCAACTGCACGATTTTTGTTGTGATAGATTATTGAGGCATGAAAAGGATTGGCGATATCGCAGAATGAATATGCAGTATACGAGTACACACATACATATTTGCATGTATATTTTTTTAAATGTAATTTAGAGCAAAAATATTTTGTGTAAAGGAAAATAAATATACTAATGGCCTTATTCACCATTTGGACACAATTCATAGAATAAAAATATTTGTAAAAAACAGCCCAATATTGGCTGTTTCTATATTCTAATAAGAACGACGGCTCTTCTGTAAGGGCTATTACCAAAAGCACATTTATTTTTGAGTCTCTGAGAATTAGGAGCTTTTATTTTATAAATAAATTAATAATTTCTCTGTACTAAAGTCCTATTTGGAAAGTAATATTGTTTTTTTTTTGGGTTATATCAATGCACTTGGCTTTGCATTTAATTATAATAAAATTCTGCGAGAAATTTCTTTCTTTTCCAATTATATTTTTTTTCCTCCTATTCCTTGCTATTGTTTGAAATTGTGTTCCGGGAAAATTTTATCACGGAAATTTATTCATGATTGCCCTCAATATATCGTCAGCTGAAATGCAAAACCACGTAACTAACAATATCTTCAAAGTCTCATATTTTAAATTAATTAATATGTATTAAAAATGAAAACAAAGAAACATTACTTCAGTCAATTGAATATTTTTGTTTAGTTTAGTAGTTTTCTCTCCTATAAAGTTTAAAAAGTTTAGTTCGGTGATTTTAAATTTCAGCTAAATTATATAATTTTTTTACTAACGTGTTTATAAAACGTTATTATTTGATAGATCTCATGGAATTTTTATTTATTTTTTTAATGAATTAAACTAAAGAATGTTTTTATTGTTATGAACGGGGAGAGAATTCCCGGGAAATTGAAAAATCATTCCCGCTTTGCGGGGAAATGAAAAACTCCGGGAAATCCAAAACTCTATTTGTAACTCATGTTACCATAAATTGTTGTTGATAACAAAATAACAACTGTCAAAAAAAAAAAAATAAACACACTGCAAATTCTAAGTTACACCCAAAATAAACGTTTTTGGTGGATGTGAGAGAAGTTGTTAGTGTTGTGTTTTTGTTTTTTTTTCTTAATCTAAGCGCACTTGTATATTGATCTTAAAAACCATAATAGTATTTATGGCGTTTAAGCTGTTTTACAAGAGCAGCTTGTTGATTTGTTTAGCGAAAAAAATCTGAACAATCAAATCTAATTTTGCCAATATGTTGTTTAGAAAACGAGTAAGTCTGTTAGTCAGTCATTTGCACAGCCACGGCCAGCTATTCAGACGCAATAACTGGCCGGTTTTTATTTGACTGGTATCTAAGCAAATGAATTTATCCACATTTATTTATTTATAATCATATTTTTTTATATACGACTGCATACTTATGTATGTAGATGAGCACAAAAGTGATAAGGTCACTTATTTATTGTTCCCTTTTTTCTAATATGCAAAGTCTCTGATAGTAGCGTTGAAGTTTAGATTGGAGAGTGATTTTTTGTATCGCCAACGACATGTGGCGATCATGTCACATTTGCGCGATATTATATTCCATACATGGCAGCGATATGCTTCTCAAAGTCTAAAGTCTATTTTAGTTTTTCTTCTCTTCTTTAGAAAACCACATTAATTATTAAAAATAAATCATTCTATCAGTATTGAAAATTTGAAAATACTGAACTTAAGACCGATAAAGAAACTATTCCTGATTAAAATAATAAAAAAAAATTATTTGCTCTGACCAGAAAGAGCATCTGCGGAATAAAACTTTTTAGACTTCCAATCCAATGAAACAACATAAAAATTGGATTTATACGCCATTTAAAAATCATTGGAAATTAATGGCTGCGGCATGAAAATACTTTTTTTAATATTTCGATTTTATTAATATGGCAAATTTTAATTAAAATAAAGCGACCTTATCACTTTGGTGCGCTAATTATACTAAAAACATGCACAAGCTGGTATTGATACTTGATCTTGTTTAAAATTTAAAACATTTTTTGCGGTATTTTTTGTGTTGTGGTTTTTAATTTTTTTTTTGTTGTATTTGCTGTTTGAATGCTAAATTTTTTAATAAAATAATTAATCTTTCAGGCATGATTTAATTGAATAAGAAGTTTTTTTTTTGAGAAAAATTAAATAGCAAAACAAAACTTGCTTCCTTAAATTTACATATATTTCTGAAGTAGTGTGTTATTAGCAAAAAAGTTTTTGCCGGTGCTATTGTAAAAAAAATTTCAAGGCAATTTTATATATTTTATGGCCAAAAAGCTTGATTTAGAATTTCACACAAAATAAAAACGCATACGATTTTAGAACTTGCTAGAACCATTTGTAGTTCTTAAACTTTTTTTCAATTCTAATTAAGGGTAATTTACGCCAAAAAAAATTAAGTGATCATTAGACACATTCAATAAAATCATTTATTTATTTATTTAAGTTGAAATATTTTCTAAAAACTCTATCTTATTTTTTAGCTAAAGACTGCAAACTTTGTAAAGCGCACGTTTTTTGAAAAAAATGACATGCATATAAATAAAAATTATTAAATTTGTATAGCGAATTAACTTAAACCTGCAATTTGTGGCCACAAAGTCACGTCAAATATTAAATGGAGCAAACACGTAAATACACCTTATGAACCGTAATTTACACCCAGACCCCAAACGAAACTAAAATAAGAAAAACTATTTAAAAAGCACAATGAAAATATTTTTTGCCAAGCTTTTTTTTAACTTGCCATACAATTATACATATGTATAGTTAGTTATATTTCAAAAAGAAATGCAAAAAGAAATTTAAAGAAAATATGTATAATTTGTATTTAAGAAGAAACAAAAAATCAAGAAAAAACATCAGCACTTTAACCCAATAGTGAAATTAATATGGATAAAGTGAAATAAATTAATAACATTTGAGTTCAAACTGGTGAATGCCCTACAACTAATACAATACGAAAGTTTTATTAAACGTATGTATGTACTGCCAAAATATTCAAGCAAAAAAAAGTAATTTAAGAAATGTGGCATAAATATAAATATATATAAGCTTTAGAGACTATACTCGTATAGAGAGAAAACATTTCACAGAAATGTCTATTCCATAGTTTATTTAGTAATTACAAATACTCCAACGAAATTTTAGTTTAGTTTAGTTTAGATGAACAGGCAATGAGTACGTTCCCTAAAGGAATGATGGAGACAATTAATTTTTTATATTTGTTGCTTCAGGACCCTGTCAACCGATTCTTATGAAACTTTTTACATTCCTTGCGTTATTTTTTTATGTAGTGACCGAATCTCCGGCTTGAACGAATGGTCGGTGTAGCCCTCAATTATGTTCAGCATTATAATTCTGTACTCGTATATAGTTCTACCAAACCGCTTCCAACGCAACGTTTCACTTGCCGCAGGCTATTGCAATGGTATTATCTTGGGACCACGCGGGACCACGCCCTCTAAAATTTAAAATAATATTCCATCTACATACTTCTACTGAAAGGATTCCTTTCATACTTTGGACACATTGAGCTCTTGATAAAAATTTTTTACAAGCCAGCAAGTCTCTATGTAATTTTATACATACATATGTATATCACTAGTGTTGCCAGATTTTGTTTTTTGAGCTTTTTTAGCAGGCTCAGAAAAATTACGGATTAGGCAACTCAAAAATAGAATTGTGTAAAATAATTTATGAGTCGACGGGTGTCAATAAAAGGGAATCAAAATTTACTCAACTGAATCTCTGACAACAAATTCTGGTAGAGGAGACTAAAAATAAATAAACGCGTGTTGGCGTTTGGAAATATCATATCGAGATCATATTTTAGGGGCGTTAAAGCTCCCTCTTTTGGCTTGTTCGTGCAGCATATCCGTAAATGAAACTATGTGTTCTCTACATCTAAGGTGCAGAGTATGTTCACGACTTTTGTAGAAAATATTAATGCGAATATTTTTGTGGAACATATTAACCCTCTAACTCCCCTACATAACGGTAATGTTTGACTGCATTTTAACAAATCGTAAAAATCACCTCTAAAACGAGGAAGGCCGTGCATGAAATGTTTTACAAAAATGTTGGCCATAAAATTTTACTACATGTGTCAGAACACACTAAAGCCAAAAATTTAACACACACAGCAAAAACCAGCCAAACTCAAGATTGCCTATTTTTATTCTTACAAATTCCTTTGTGGGACAATTAAAAAAATATAATGGCCTGTCCCACGATGTCGACAAGTTCCATCGACAACTTGTATTGAAAACAACAATAATATAAGAAAATTTGATTTTGTTTTAACATAAGTAATTCATAGAATATCTTCTGTCGTGGACAGGTCGTAAATTTCCACAAAAGGAATTCTAAAGAAGAAAATTAGGCAACCTTGAGTTTGGGTGATTTTTGCTTTTTACGATTTGTTAGAAAAGAGCCAAAAATTCTACAAAAAAATTTGCCTTTAATTTTCTAAAATGTTTCTGCACGTACCCTACACCTCAGATCGTAAAACACACATAGTTTCATTTACCCATATGCTGCATGAACAGGAAAAATGGGGCAAACTTTAACACATCCCTTAAATAAAAGTCCGATGTCATCCTTCAATATGCCAACACACGTATACTTCTTTTGGTCTCATCTACCAGAATCCATTATCAGAACCCAGTAACTTTCTAAAAAGTTCCAAATTGTTGTACAGTGTAATTAGCGCTTTCTGGCAACCCAGAAACTAATTTTTCATTTGTCAATAGAGTCTTTTGGCAACCAAGAATTTTTGGTTGCAGATGGCCAACGAAAGTTTGGTTGCAATTTGTAATCTTGCCTTTAGCTTGAATTGAAGAAATTGGTTAATTTTTTTTTTGAAAATTCAAATAAAAATTCTTTAGAAAACAAACTTTTGGAATGTCTAAATATTATTGTGTACTTAGCAATATGTTGGGTCATTTACTTTCCTACTTATTTTGTTTTTATTTTGTGTTTTTTAATAAATAATTTCATGCCGTGTTTTTTGGTTAGTTTATTTAAGTTTTAATGATATTTATTAGTAATTTTAAAATTAGACCGGAACATTTTCAACTGTTGTCTTTTTTTGAAAATGTTTTTCTTTTGCTACAACTTGTAAGAGTCAGTGTCGGCTCTGAAGGTGTTCATTGAATTAATGTTTGAGTAAAAGAAGAAATTGTTTAGCTTAACGCTTCGTTGGCCATTAATTTTTTTTTTATTTTTGGGGAAAATATGAAAAAATTAATCTAATAATTCAAGCCAAAATTTAAGATTTACAAAGGAAAAATTAACATTGGACGTATGAAATATTATATACAATTTTTCACTTCATATTTTGCAGCTACATACATACAGGATGTCAAATAGTTGCTTGCGGGGAAGTTTCTTTTGTTAAATACATACATATACATAATTAAAACTGTGGGCCGAATTAATAAGCAAGTAAGTAAGAGGGAAATGCTTGTTAATGAATTTGAATTTGTAATGGCCACATGAGCGTGATATTTCAAAAATGTATGCTCATCTGACCTGCAATTTTGTAACTGACTGCTTTCAGATGGACTAACTATACATACTACATATTTGTTTGACTGGCTGACTGACTTGCCTGACTCTCTGCTTCACGCATATGGAGTACATACATCCATACATACGTCTGGTGGTTTTCTAAAGAAGTATGTATGTAATTAGAAAATGTGTCGGCTTAACAATATAAAAAAATTTTAGCCACACCACAGGAGTGTGTTTTGTTAGAAAATTTAAGTTCAAAGATGCGAGAAAAAATTTTCGCTTTCTAATTTTCTAAGCCAATTTTGGTTAAGAAGATTGATAAGATTTCATTTCTAATTTAATGTAAATAAAATGGAAAGCAAAAAAAGGTGTAGCCAAAAGATAAATCCCACAATTTCTTTTAAAAATCCCACATATAAAATGGTGTATGACAAATTGCAAGAATTTTTTTTTAATTTAAATACATTAGAACTAAAACTGATCGCAACAAACGTCATTTGAATACCAACAAATAAACTGTCTATAGCACTTTCCTTGTTTACAAAATATACTTTGGTAGTGCTAAACAAAAACTTTCTTACGATTTTTCAGAACGAATCATTGTTGGCGGCGTCATTTACGAACCATAACCATACAGTTATTTGTAAAAGAAATAATTGATTTTTAAAATAAAATTTATATTCCTTCAGAAAAGGAAAAAGTACAATTCGTTTGAAAAAGTGTCAAATAGACACTTTAGTATTACCAGCGGTAACGCTGACTATTTAGACCACAAGGTGTCTGTTTTAAAACAGCGAGTGTATACTTTTTTACAGCGATTGAAAAATCACTAATCACAACTGTGACTGAATTTATCAAGTAACAGGACTTAGAAATATAGTTCTTTCGTGTATGCTTACTTTTTATTAATTTTTTTTATACCTTCAGCTTTTCGTCGTTTGGATTTTGGTTTGCGGCACATTATATTCAAAATACATTATATCTGCATCAAACCAATAACCAACCGACGTTTTGTCGAGCAAAAATAGCCCAATCGTGTTAAATCGTTTTTTCTGGCAACTATGTACAGCGCTCACATTTCTGTATTTGCAATTTTACTGTCTCTCTGCCTCTTATACGACAATTCTCAATATTTGAATGGGGTTGCTTGCTAATTGTTTGTTCTTGTGGCTCTTTTTATTAGTATTTATCAAAATACCAGTACTAATAAATACTTTTAAGGCAGAAGAGCTGAAATGTGTTAAGCGGCTCACCCACTTGCACAATTTTTCGTATTGTACAATAATATCGTCAATGTGTATGTCATATTCGAAGGTGGCACAATATATTGGCAAATATTAAAAGACTTTTAATTTTTATTGTACAATCAAGACAATTATGTAATGGGGTGGCAACATTGTTCAATGTTGTTTACTTTTTCACTGCCAGGAAAATTGGCCAATATTTTCTTTAAAAATATTGTGCCATTTATTGCATAGTATATGTCAAAATGACAATAAGATGTACAACAACAAATTCAATTATATTGTTTAATGGATGGGCCGCTTTAAACCGTTATCACAGTCACTGTTTAATCTCACTGCTGCTCTTCTTATTGGATTTTGGCAAAATAACAGAACTGCTACAAACAAAGTACTGCTAAACTGTGATCACAGTCACAGTTTAAAAGAACAGCGATTTAAGGCTCAATCAGAGGTGCCATAACCAAACCATAAAAAACAGCAGTTCGAACCAAACTAATGGGCAACACTGTATTTGATTATAGGTGACTCGCCATAACGCCATAACTCTAACCATAGAAACCAATTGAATTTTGGTTTGGTTATGGCTATAGCATTATGGCTATGTCACGTCTAATTTAAGCTTTAGAAATCATGTTCACAAGGAGCAACATTATTAAAAAAATCACAGTATCTCTCAACACTTGAGCGTATACTCTTGCCGTTTCGAATAAAATATATTTACAGGGCAATTATGAATAAAATTCCGCGAGAAATTTCTCCTTTTTCCAATTAGAATTTTTTTGCTATTGTTTGAAATTGTTGCCCGGGAAAAATTTGTCGAGGATTTTTATTCATAAATGGCTTCTTAATATTCATGACATATTCATACTTAAGGCACCCACACATTCGCAATATTATTGTGCAATATTATTATGCAATATTATTGCGCAGGGGTACTTTCAAATATGCAGGTAACGTAGGTACCATTAACTCAAAATCAGCTTATCTCGACCTAAGCACTTTTTCCTTTTTGTCACAGATTTATGTATATTTCTAATAAATATATTTACATATTTATCTATGACAACACACAGTAAATCAAATAGAATTAAATAAAATGAAATGATGTTAATGTTCTTATGCTATTAATTTTGCTTTAATTCAAACCTCATTTCCATAAGTCTATACTAGCATAAAAGCTGATCATATCTTTAGGTCTTTTTAGATTTCCAGCAACATTTTGATGTCATTAAATGCATATTATGCATCTAAAAAGAGAAATAACCCGTATAAGCTGCATATAAACAATATTTTTGAAATCTGTTTCATAAAAATACAATAATAATAATACGGTAAACAAAAAAATGTAAGTCGTAACACTTATTCGTATTGGAAATGGCCTAATTTCATTTATAAACGAATTCCAACTTTTCCGTTACCTTTTGATTGCTAATGACTGTAACACTTTGAATTGCATACATACGATACTATGGAAACATGTATTATATAATTTAAAATATAATGCACGTGCAGCTGCATACAAAAAAAAACCAGCTTATAATTTTTGACGAAACGACTTAGGCCACTTTCAACCTAAACGGCTTGATTTTGAAAACTTTTTCTTTAACCTGTCATTCTTTTCAACAGCTTTAGGTGATAGTTTCTTCCATCTTTGTTTGCGGTTGCTGTTGCCGTTGTCTTAAACAGCTTGTAAGGTTAAAGCATGTTGTCTTAATTCCAATACATGTTAAAATGACATTTAGCTACTACACAGGCCATACATGGTAGATGGACATATGTATGTACAAACATAAATACGAGTATGTATGTGAATATGTATGTCACTTTGGTAGGCAGCAGAAAACTTTAACCGGTTCTTTACAGCCAAAATGATTTTTGAACAAAATTTGTTAAACTTTACATTACACAAATAGTCATGTCAAATCTAACTGCATGTTAAATGGTTAAAGCAGCCAAATAAAAGAAAATAATTAATAGAAATACAAAAAAAAAAACAAACTTATCTTTTGACATTTTTTGCATGAGTGCGAGCATCACAACGATTTCTTCGGCCTGCTAATGAATGGAAAATTAATTATTATCGATTATCCATAGTGAGCGGGTCATTCCATTATCTTAGTGGCGTGGGTTATGCATGTCCGTCCGTCGGCAGTGCCTTAGAGTTGAGTAATTAATTGATTTGTTTGCCAGTTAAATGATAAGTGATGTTTTCAAATTTTATTTGAAAGAGAAATTTTAATTAAGGAAAAATATTTTGTAAAGGGTATTTCAATAAGAGGTTTAATTTTTATAGGTAAACAAGGATTATTCGGATGTTTATTTAATTGTTATCGGATGTTTATTTAATTGTTAAGAGGAGAGGGCATGACATTTTTAATGAAAAACAGTATCAGCCAAATGGCCGCCGTCACTTCTAAGCTTCCAGGGCCATATTCTTCTCATGAAATTTTCCATCACCAATTCGCACAGTTCTTATCCTTACTGTAGCTCTATGTAGAGGAAAAATCGCTCGAAACAGTTACACTTTTTTTTAATAATTCTTTTGTTTTCACAGCCTCCGAATTGAAAATGGTTTTTCGATGAAATTTCCAGATCAGTTTAAGTAATCAGCAAAGATACGACGTTGTTGATGTTCGGCAGGCATGAGTTCTTCAATTTTCTTTTACACTATGGACTACAACAGCTAAAATTTGTCCACCAGTTTCACGCTTGCTTTAGTTTTTAAACTGCGAACGCAAAATTTTCACCATTTTTGTAGTGAATTTTGATCATTTCAAGTGCCCGCCAAGAAACTGAACTTTGCATGTGTGAAAGCCTTCTAACATACATATATATGAGCTCTTACTATTTTAAGCAAAATGCTTTAAGGGAAACTCTGAGATAAAGAAAAATTTCATCTTTTGGTAAAAAAAAATCTCCCCGACGGGGAATTGAACCCCGGTCTCCCGCGTGACAGGCGGGGATACTGACCACTATACTATCGAGGATATATGTGCAAAATAAGTATCTGGGTCTCAAAAAAAATAGTGTTTATAAAATTTTTTAGCACTTCTATTGCTAAATTTAGCAATGCTAAGTACTAATTTAGACTTCCTTCAGTAAATAAAACATACATAAAATTATAAAAGTATTAAGATTATGTATAAATAATTCTGCCAAAAAAACCGACTTCAATACAAAAATCTGATAGAACATTTTCAAAAAAAAAAATTTATGGGGCCAATCAGGCAGTAAACTCTCTCAAAAAAAAAAAAAATTAATCTGTTGGTTAAGAAGAAGTAAGTGAAATATAAAATTAAATTTTAATGGGAGTCCGTCCCTGCGCCCATTTTTTTAAATGCAACATTGTGTGTTTTTCAGAGCTCAGGGTGTGTGGTAAGGTTCGTAAAAATCGGTTAAGTAGAACCACTTAAAATAAAATATTGAATTTTAATAGGCGCGAGTCCGCCCATTTTTTTTAATTTAAGATTGTATCTATTTTAGTGCTCAAGGTGTGTGGTAAGTTCTGTAAAAATCGGTTAAGTAGAACCACGTGAAATATAATAATAAATTTTAATGGGCATAGCCCCGCCCATTTTTTAAACTTTAAAATTGTGTAATTAAAAGAACCAAAAGTGTTTGCTAAGTTTCGCAGCTATTAAATATGTAAGTAGAATATCATAAAATCAAACAAAACAAATTGTGGGCGTGTTCCCATTTCTTAACAATGGGACCTCTCAGACAAAAAAATAATTTTTACAATCGGTCTAAAATGTACCGAGTTATTAAATAACAATGTCAAAAACAAAAATACAGACGAATTGATAACCTCATTCCTCTTTTTTTATAAATGGGTTAAAAATTTTCAAAATATGATAAAGGCAGAAAAAAATTATTTTGATTTAGAAAACTAATTTGATGGAAATTTGATTATTATTTTCTGAATACGGCAGTTAAAGTTTAAATAATAAATTTAAATTGCCCTTTGTGCAATTGGACAAACTTGCGAGACTTGTTTCATGAAGCCTCTTTTGAACTTTTGCGCAAACAGTTTGTGCAAATTTGAAACGAACCTCAAAAAGTTCATTTAATAAAAATAAAATAAGAATATTTCTATAAAAATAAAAAAGTGTGTGTGTGTCTAAAAATGTCTAAAGAAATCCAAAAAAAGGCAAGAAGTTGTTGTTTACAAAATTGCGCAATTACACAGCTTAAGTTCACGAGTCAAAATTATTGGGCAAACTTGACAGGTGCGTGTAAATAAATGTCTATACAATTTTTGACATTTTATTTACGAGAGTGTAAAAATGCACAATTGCACAGTTTGCGAGACTTTTGAACATTCTCATGACAACCCTTAATATTTTATTTCGTTAATAATAATATTTTATTTTTTTTTTGTTAATATTTTACTAACTTTTTTAAATTTATTGCATCTTTTTCGAAAGAGCGTGAGAAGAATTTATGAATTGTTTCTTTTTTTATATTAGTAAAAATATTAGGTAATTATTAAGAAAGAAAACAAATTGGCTTATATACATACTACATACATTATTATATATACATATATACATATGTATGTATGTATGTATATATGTATGAACAATGTGCAGTTAATATATTCGAAACAGTTTGTGAAAATAAGTTTTATTTGAAAGAAAAATCTTATAATTTTCTTGAAGTATAAACACCAACATTTAATCTCGAGGCCATTACTTTCACCTTCACTTTTATTTTATTTAAATTTTTTGTTTTGCGTACGCTGCTATACAATTTTTCGATAATATTCTTGAGGCATTAATCCAAAATAGCTTGGCTAATTTTTTCCATTTCTATTGTTTCTTTTATTAATTTTTTTTTTCGCTACAGTCAATCTCAATCAATCTGTAAGTCAGACCAGTTCATCTTTGGTCTCTCTTTTATTGTCATTTATTGATGTTGCTTTAGTAGTATGTTTGTATTTATAATTTCGACCCAGTTGTTTAGGCTAGCTATGTTTTCTTTTATCTTCTTTAATTATCCATGAATATTTTTTCCATATTTCATGCTGCTATGAAATCAATAAAAAGCTTTTGCTCGATTTGAGTTCACACAAATCATTTTCAATGTTTGAAATCAATGAAGCGTTTAAACGTAAAATTATTTATACAGTATTCAATTAAAAATGATAATATTTATAAAAGTTTAAATTTTTCAATAATAAAATAGTTTATAATGATTTACTAAATTTTGCATTGTTTTGTTTAAACTTGCATATACTTAAAGAAATTTCTATAGTTTTCGTTTAGATATTCACTGGAAATTATAGTGATTTAAATTAAACATTTAAAACAAAAAATATTAAATTTATGAATACAGATAAAAAGATATTAAAACTGTAAAAATATAGGTCAGGTTGAAAAGAAGAGCAACAAACATTGATCCAATACCGTTACCGGGTCAAGTTGATACGCATTTTGTTATGTTTGCATGCTCTATTTGTAAGGGAGTGCAGAAGTTCCCCAAACGCTGTCCAGATAAAGAAAATGTCTATCTGTTAATTTGGTAATATTTTTAGAAACATTAGTTAAAAAAAAATTCATTCATGGCAACACTGGCTTTTTAAACTTTGAACTAACAAACAAACGAAACCTTTCTATAGATTGAGAAAGGAAGAAAGAAAGTTAATTTGGTAATATATACTTTTAGAAACATTAGTTTAAAAAAAATCCTTCATGGCAACACTGGCTTTTTAAACTTTGAACTGAGAAACAAACGAAGCATTTCTATAGATTGAGAAAGGAAGAAAGAAAGTTAATTTGGTAATATATAATTTTAGAAACATTAGTTTCAAAAAAATTCCTTCATGGCAACACTGGCTTTTTAAACCTTGAACTGACAAACAAACGAAGCATTTCTATAGATTGAGAAAGGAAGAAAGAAAGTTAATTTGGTAATATATACTTTTAGAAACATTAGTTTAAAAAAATTCCTTCATGGCAACACTGGCGTAGGCCAACTCTGAAGAAACAAACGAAAGACTTCTCTAGATTCAGAAATAAAGAAAGAAATCAGAAAGTCTTAAGCAAATTATTCAAATGCTAAAGAGTCTATAACTTTCGCAAGAATATGCCAAACATTAAAAGAAATTTTTGCATAAATAGTTCGCACAAAGATGTAAATTTCATTTGAATTTTAAAACATATAGAATTGTGCGTTTTTTAAGCCATTAATTTTAGTTTTATTTAAAATGAATTCTTTTTGCTAAATAGCTACAAATATTTTTATAGAAAGTGCATGATGTTAATTTATAAACTTTACAAATGAAAGTATGTATTTAAAAAAATAACTTTAATTTGGAAAAGAAAGTTTCAACCGGAAATTAAAATCATTTTAAGTTAAAAAGCTTAATTAACGAAATATGCATACATATGTACGTACGTACTCGTATATGTGCATAACAACTGAGAAATTTGAATAAAATTTTACGAAAAAAGTTTTTGATATTCTTTAAATGTTCTTAAGGTAAAAATATCAGAATATTGTAGAGTTTTATGATTTTTTTTTCTTTGAAATAAATAATAAAAAAAACAATAACTAAAACTTATTTTAAAAAAAACAGTTACTTTAATACAAGAAAACAAAATATCGTTAGACAAATAAACACTGACTGTCTGAAGTCATTCATTCATTGAATTAAAAACTGTTTTTTTTCTTTTGCACAAAAAGTAAAGTTGGGCAAAATAGCACGCCAAATTATTAGTCACACTTTAATAGATATTTATAACGATAGGAAACAAAAAATATGCTCATGACTGAAATGAAGTGTCTGTATAAGTATTGCTTTCCAAGATTATTCAAAAATTATTGCAAGTCTTTGGAAATACTTTCATAAAAGTGTAAGTACCCACAATTATAATATAAAATATTTTTTGTTTTTTTTTATTATTTCCCGTATATGTAATTATATTTAAATTAAATTTAATGGAATTTTTCGATCATATTTATCTTATAATATAAATAATAATGCGTTATTCTGTTATCACTAGCACTTTCTATTTATTTTTCCAACGAATATTCAACAATTTCCAATTTAATTTTTATGTGCCCGTCTCTCACTATCTTCGTTTTATTTCTTAAACTTAATTAGGGCCTAATTTTCTAAATCACATCACCAAAGTTGCTTTTGCTTTTTTTTGCTTTTAATACAAATTCTAAAAATTATGAAAGGCAAAGCAAAAGTTAAATTTACTTGCTTTTCTCTGTGATAAATTTGTAGCGATGCTATCCTCTCAGTCAAGAGTTCGTGGCTTCGATTCCCGCCATAGACCCTGGGTGTTTTCTGCAGACAAGCTAATCGATTCGCGGGTTGTGTTTGTTAAAAATAAAAATAAAAAATAATATAAATAAAAAAAATTTTAAAATTTTTTTTTCATAGAAAGAAACATCACTTTAGTGACGGGATTCAAGCAGATAATCGATTTTGAAGTTCGCAAATTATGTCGCTTAAGCTGTTTTAGCGGTTATGGCACGATATTGCAAAATATACTGGTATATTTAATGATGGGTTCTTTTCTAAGAACAAGGGCAAAAGTTTTTGCACACCCAAAGAGAAGGGAGTAAATTTCATGTTCATTATGAAGTGAAAATTTATTAATAGAGAGTACTCAAAAATTTTTTTAATAGCTAATATTTTATTGAAATCGAACATTCAGAATTTACCTAAAATATCCCTGTCGGAGAATGTGTGGTTGACTACAAAAATAGTTAACTTATAGTTAACTTTTCTTAGACTGAGTTAAAGCTAACTGCAATGTCATCCAGAACAAAACCAAAATAAATTCTTAAGTTGAGTACGTACAAATTTGTACTCAGCTACTAGAAACTCATTTCAGTTTTATATTAACATTTTGCTGTTATTATTTTAGATGGTACCTTGGCTGGGTAGTTAGCGCATTGAGTATACATACAACGTGTGGTGATATATGTTCGAACCCCAAAAAAATTTTTTAAATTTACTGACTACCAACCAGGTGATTTAAAAAAGCCAACTTTAAGTTAGTTGAAAAGTAATGCAGAGTGAGACAATTGACATCGCCTAGGACATCGCAATGTAAAAATAGTCAATTGATTACATTGAAAAGTAATCTATAGTATCAGTCAGTACTAGTTGCGAAATAGTTAGCTTAAAGTTAGTTTAAAGTAACGGAATTTCCATAAACAAAACCCTTTGGGATTTGAGAAAAAAAGGCCTTAAATTTGATATTTATAATAATAACAAAAATTAAAAATTTTAAAACCCGCCGATATATATAGAAAAGATGTGATATCTTATAAACGGCTGGACTGATTTTCTTGCTAAGAACCCTTTCGATCAAGTCACCTTTCAAACAGAAAAAACTAAATCAAAATCCGTCCAGCCGTTTGGTCTGTACGTGGACACGGACACACACAGATACACACTACAAACTTATAACGCCTCTTTTCTTGGTCGGGGGTTCAAAAAATAGGTCTATTTTGAAACGATCTGGTTCCTTCAATAACGAAAATTTTGAACAAAAAATGTCTTTGTAATATTTCTTATAGTGTCATATTTTGAATAGGTAAAAATATGTTGTTGAAGTTTTCGCAAAATTTGTTTATAATAGCGAAATAATTAACCCACATTTTCTGCAAAAAAAAACGGCGAAAAATCGACTTTTTTCAACATCTTAATTTACATTGCGTATAACTTTTGACTTAATTGTGAATTTTATACCAAATATTTTTTAAGGTTAGAAATTTTGTTCCTTATTCATAAAAAGATTTGACTTCTCCATTAGCAGAACAGTGGACCAAGGTTTTTAAAAAAAGCCAAAATTTTATTTTTTTTTTCTTGAATATCTCCTAAACTGTAGGCAAAACCCCCTAAATGTAGCAGACTTTATATAGTTCTTCGGTAGAAAAAAAATCCACTTGCAAAAAGTCTTTTTTATCAGCTTGATTGACATTTATTTTAATTTTTCATTAACCCTTGGTTGCCCACTTTGAGGCTTTGTGGCTCCGCTCGCTTTAAAGATATAAATTCTAAATTCTAGCGTTTCGTGACAACTGCTTAAATGCTGTATGAAATTTCATAACAATCGGACGGCTCGTTTAGAAACTGCACAACTATTTCCATTTTTTACAAAATCCCCATTGCGTATGGGGTACTTTAGGTCCCACTAGGCACCAGAGGTCACCGTCGGATCGAGCCAAAAAATTAAGACCGCATTTATGGCAGCAAATCTCATATTTAAGATATCAACTAAAGAAGAAATAGTTTTGCGACCAGTCTAATGTTCATACAAATATAAATATTTTTAAATTTTTACTTATTTACTATACATACCCATGCATGTACTCGTACGTACGTAAGTTTATGTCTTAAGATTATATTATTTGTCATCTTGTCTGTCTGTAGCTACAAATAACGTTAGTGGGCATGTTTTCGCAATCGTATTTATGTATAAGTCTGGCTCATAAGTCATAAATAGATTGCTTTGCTAAGATATTTTTTCATTGTCTCATTACTTTGTACTTGAACGAGTTGCGTTTTTTGTTTTTTCTTAGATGTTTTGCTGTCAACATTGACAGCTTCAACCTCATGATGTGTTTCATTTCCCGTTTTATCCATTTGCAGACTGAAATATAACGTGGGTCGTTTTTATAAAGCAGACACTTATAACTGCAAACTCATGTGAATTGAAGTTATGTATTTTTATTTCTTGCAACATGAAAAAAAGTGTATGACCTCAATGACAGGTTAACATTAGCCTGCAGTATGTTGCCACTTTGGAAAAAGTAGGTCTTGAGAGAAATTAAGCTGAATATTTAAGAATGTTCGGGGAAAAGCCACCGATTACATAAATCGAAAAGTATACTTTTTAATGGAACGCGATTCATTCATGTCGCTCATTTACTAAAATAGCGTCATTACTTAAAAAAAAAATAAAATTTTTGAGCTAATAATACAGAATTAGCAATGATATGAGGATTATTTTCATTGAATGTCCTTCATTAAGGAATAATTTAAAATCAAATTTAAAATAAACTAATTTGTCCTTGAAGATTTTAAATAAATTGTAAACGCCTGCCATTATTTTCCATTACAACTGAGCTTTAAGTTGTCGTAAGCAATAAAACTCAAGTTCATACATGTAATTGCTCTTGCCACTTGCATTGTATCCACATTGTTCACATCTCCTCAGAAAATCAAGTGTATGTATATAAATGACATTAGATCACACACAAAAAAAAACAAAAAACGCTTTTAACAACTACTGTTTAGGTTGTATGAGCATACAATTTTATATTTATGGGTTTTATTACTTTAAAAAGTAGTGAGAGAAGTGTGCGGTAATCTCTAGACCTGCAGATATGAGCGACTTTAAGTATGCGCGGAAATTTTTGTTGCTTTTTTTTTCAAATAAATTTTAATTACTTTTTCATGTTGATAATTTAGCTTTAGCTGCTCCTCAAATTATGTTTATTTCCACTTTGTTATAGTTTTTATAGTTTTTTTATTGTTCAAAATTATCGTTTTTAAACCACAAGTTTTATGATACGTTGACGTACTCGTACGTGTTGATGATACATTAGCTTAGCTTAAGTTCACATTAACAACATCATGTTGCATTTGTTTATTTTACTATTTGTGTGGTGGCTTCTGGTTCCAGGTTGTATTAAATCTCATGTAAATATGTATGTAAAAAAAAATACGTCATACATAATTGTTCATTATTATAAACATAGTTTATTTTTATTTTTAACATGATCTTAACAGGTAGCTGTAGTTTTTGTCGTTAGATAATATATTATATATTTTTTTTTTAAGTTTTTTACCATTATTTTCTATAAGATGATTCTATGATTTTCTCTTTCGTATGATTTATCATTTTAATTTTATTAGAAAATTTATATTGTTAGATTTAGCGACTAAGTCTACCCAAATGGATAGACTAGGGACACTAGTGAGCAACTTGACTTTTATTTTCGTCTTTACAATAAATCTTATAAAAAAAAAATTTCAAGTCATACGATGCATCGCACCTATCGAGTTCGTATAAAAGTGGAAATTAGAAAATCAAGCCTCATATACATAGTAAGCTAATACAAGGCATATTCATGTAAGCTAGACTAGCACCCATTCGCTTTAAAAAGTGCGTACCAAGGCGAATTAACATCAGGTGATCTCATATCACCAGCTGAGGATCAGCTGATAATTTCTCTGCTGTCAAATCAAAGCAAAGCGTTCGGATATACACTGACAGCATTAAATTTTACACTAACAAATATACAAGGCGAATATGCAGAGTTGCAAATCGAGGCTATCTGATATCAATTCGCCTTGGTGCGCACTTTGGATGTAAAAAAATTTACTGAAAAATATGTGCACACATCTGAGCGATATTCAAATTACAAGAACCAAAGACCTTGAGCCTGATTAAGAGAAAAACACTTATACCAAATATAGTCAGCCGAGCAGTTCAGACCACCTAATATGAATTCGCCTTGAGCTATACTCACCCCCATTCGCTTTGCAAAATGTGTACTGTGGATGTCCAAAAAAATTACTGAAAAACATGTGCTCACATCTGAAGGATATTGAAATTGCAACCGCGAAAAAAGTCACCTGGGCTGTCGAGATCAACTGATGTGAATTCGCCCTGAGCGAAAACTTATTCCCCCATATTTATAAAAAAAAACAAAATTAATTTGAAATCCATATTAGGAAAATTTTGTAGGAAATATTTGAAATAAAATACATATCAAATTCATGTTAAGTTTTATCAATATGGGGAATTAGGTTTAAATTTAAAATATTCAATTTTGTTTTTTTTTTGTCAAATTAAAAGAGTTTATTTATATCAGTGATGTTGTATGGGAGAGTCTTTACTAAAACGGCAACACTGCTTCGCATAACGTGGATTCATCACAACATACCAGAAACCAAACAGCTGTCAAAACAGTTAGTTTCTCGGAGTGACTCGAGCCCAAAATAGGTTAAGGTGGGATGTACGCCGTTATAATCCACATTAACTACTTTCAAGGACCGTATTTTGGCAGCAAAAAAGTTCTCTTCTTTCCAAAAAAAAAATCCGCGAATTGATGCCTCATCGCACTGTTTGGCGCAGCTAGCACAAAATTACTATTTCTTGTTGACAAACCTGAAGAAATGGCTCTTCGGCTCTCCCAATACGAAAATATCTCACTAACACATGCAACTCGAAAAATCTTATTTTTTGCATAAGAAAAAAAATAAAAATTGGAGAAACATTGGACAAACTGTATACAGCGGAAAATAAATAACTTCGTTGAAAAAACAAAATGTTTTTTATCCAAAAACCTGTGTTTCAGTCACAAAGTCACGGACTTTCTGACCCATCCTTATTACTGGTTTTTTGTCCTATAATAACGTGCCATAACCGCAAAAAAAAAAAGCTTAAGCGACACAATTTTCGAACTTGATTTTTTGACCAAAAAATGTGGTGGTTAAGCTTTTTTGGCGGTTATTGGTCGATAAGTTTAGCACATTTAGTACAAATTACACTCCTATGAACTCTCCCTTGTGCTAAATTAACTCAAGGTACTCCTAGGTTCTTTTCTAATTATTTGATTTTAATTTTGCCATCTTGCCTTATGGACTCAAATCTGTTCATGTTGTTTCGGAGAAATTAACACAATGTTAAACATTATGAACTTTAATTATACTCTATCAAACAACCAGCAACCTCAAGCACATTTCGCTTACAATTTAAATTGTTTGCATTTATAAAGAAAATCAAGTTGATTGTTGAAATTTGTACGCATTTTATTTTTGTAGTTGAAAATTTTCAAATAAGTATTTTCCAAATTGTGGGAACTTTTATAATGACTTTCCTCTCATAACAAAAGAAAATCATACATACAATTTATTGGGGTTTGTTATAAAATAGAAGTGAGTAGATTTCAAAAATTTAACACGCAATTTTAAACTTAGCTGCACAGAAAGAAAAAACAATAAATAGTTCAACTAATTATGCAGTTTAATTTTTGCCAGAAAAAAAACCAAAATAAAGCAAACGAAGAAAGAAAACCAAATGCAATTTAGGCATTGAACCTATTTTTTATATATAAATATTTTTTAATTATATATTTATTACGTCAATAGATATATTACGTTACTTACATTCATACGAATTTCAGTTGAGGTACCTTCACATTGTCTTAAGTAATAATGCACAACAACAAATCCACACAAATCATATCAATATTAAACCTCAATGGACAACAGGCAAAATGAAAGTACAGCACAGTGATTGAGATCCAACAGGTGGAATCAATCGTTTGCTTTCTTCCTTCACTGACTGTTATTGTTTAAAAATAACTTGCAGGCAAAACAGCTCCGCTTCTATTATTTGCCTACCAAAATTTTCGATTGGGGAAGATTTTATTTTGAACAATATATTTATGAATTAAAAAAAAATTAATAAACGAAAAATTATTCGTTCTCCCCGACGGGGAATTGAACCCCGGTCTCCCGCGTGACAGGCGGGGATACTGACCACTATACTATCGAGGACGTTAGTCAAATGAAAACAAACATTAGTCATAAATACATAAGAGCAATACATTCAGAATTATTAAGGAAAACAACTCGGTTTTATCCGATTTCATTCTTTAATGCCAAATACAATTTAAAAGAACCACACACACACACACACAAACAAATAACAATAATAATACACACAGCCTTGCCAGAATAGTTGATTTATCATATTTTTGGTGAATTTAAAATCTTCATATGATTTTTCTTCTAACTTTTATCTAATTTTTCGACCTTTTTTATATGTTAAATTAAAATATTTTTTAAAGCTTTAGGTCTTTATTTATATATGTAGTTTTATTATCAATATTTCGTTAACTTCTTCAGGAATAATTTCTTAATCGGGCTTAACTTCAATTAAATTTAAAATATCTCACTTCTTCAGGAAATCTATTTCATAGTTTTAAATTAATAATATTGATAATAAAACTATATAAATATAACGACTTAAAGCTTAAAAAAATAATTTAATATATTTTTAACACCCGACCAAAAAAAGGGGTGTTATAAGTTTGTAGTGTGTCTGTGTATCTGTGTGTCTGCCCGTGTCCACGTACAGACCATTCGGCTGGACGGATTTTGATTTAGTTTTTTCTGTTTGAAAGGTGACTTGATCGAGAGGATTCTTAGAAGAAAATCGGTCTAGCCGTTTAGAAGATATCACATCTTTTCTAGGTATATCGGGGGGTTTTAAAAATTTTTAATTTTTGTTATTCCTAACAAATTTAAAAAATAAAATAAAAATCATTGTATTTTTATTGCCAGTATCTTCCATTATTTCGCTTTTGCAATAAAATTTTAAGTATTGTTTTTGGAACGTTGATGGCAAATTTTTGAATACGCATTTGAGAACTTATTTAGTTAATTTTTATATCAACCGAAGTTTTTTTTAAATACATATTGCTCATTTACTCAAACAAAGTCATAACTCAAAAAAACTAGTTTGCCGAGTTTGAAGTTTTCAATTCAAACACAACTTAACACACAATTTACACACAACTTAATGGAAAAAGGAAATTTTATTTTTCTCTCAAGATTAGAGTTGAGTAAACAGGATATTTGTATGAAATTTTTACACAATATAAAGAACGATATGAGGATTAATTCTGCATCACTTACTCAAGAATTCCATTTTTCGAATTGTGACGTTCTTTGAGTAAATGAGCGATATGTATGTATGTATATTAATTTTATGTTCATTAATTTTATTAACCGACTGGGTTATGTTTTTCGTGCGTATCTGGCATATGTGCCCATAATTATGAAAGTGTCAGTAAAATGAGTCCAAAATTTGTCCAAAAATATTCTAGAGAAGAAAAATAAAATGCTAAATTTTAAATATACGTACATTTTTTTTACAAGAAATCGTTCGTTCTTACTGTGTGAAATTAAAATTTATAGAAGTGTGTAATAAAAAAAATCAGTAAAAACAAAAATGAATTAAAGACATTTTCAAAACTTAATTTCAAATATATTTCTTCTTAAACTTAAAAAAATTAAAAAGCAAGATGCGGTTGAAAAAAGCGTAAAGAAGGCTGTTGAACTCAGACACCACCGAAAAGACAAACAAAAAATTTTGATTTGTCAACTGTGATCGATATATTAGTCAAGATTGACTATTTAGAGTTGATCAATTACTTAGGAATGCACCACCAGTTATTGATAACCAATAAAAAATTTTGGTTTGTATAATAGTTATTCGTAACCAAAAATATTATTATAAATATTATTAAAAATATATCTCACTTTAATTGATTACAATGACCAGAATGAAATATCTCTTAGGATAATGGTTAAAAATAACCGAAACCAGATAAAACGCATTTTGCAGTAATCTTTTTATTTGAAATAAAAAATAAGTAACAATTATTTTCGGTCCCTGATTTATATACCTGATTTTATATAGGAACTTCCACAGGAATGTCAAATTTCTATAGCGTGCGATACCAAACAAATATGTTTTGTTTTTTTTTTCAAAGAAAACAAATTTTTTTTAGTCTTTATATACTTGTGTAGCAGCTCTACATGGAGTAAAATTTTAAGAAAAATCAAGTCACATTGTTCTGAAATATAAGCTTAAGCAACTGTCGCATGTGACAAAAAAAGTGGACTTTCTTGTGGAAATGCCCATTTATAGTAAAACCGTTTAAAAAGTGTTTAAAACTATCTTTTTTTCTCCATTTCAGTGTTTGTCTTTCTACAATAGCAATTTAACATACGAGTACATACATAACAAAGCGCTGGAATTAATATGTTTGTAAACATTTATTAATGAGTCTATTAAAACCATTCAAGGAGTTCATTGATTCCATTTAGGCTGGTTTTCTTTAAGTCTAGCGTTTCATAATCAGTTAATTTTTGTGATTTAACCATATATTCAAATACATGAGCAAATAAAACGTATAAAAAAGAGCGGCTACAACAAATTTAACATGTGACAACAGATATAACACTTTCCACTAATTGCCCGTAGGCAATTACAAGACTATGACACACAGTACATATTGGCTGATAGCAGTATTTTTTATTTATTTTTTTTTTTTTTAAACTCACCTACAAACATAGTGGCGCAAGTAGAGGACCAGTTTCTTCGTATGAAGATTTATGGTGTGACCAGTGTGGCAGTGTGCATGCAGCAAGTTACTGTTGCAAAAACTGATATATTGATTCAAAAAGCTATTTGTAGTGAAATATATGATGGTGATAACGATGTTGTTGTTTAACATGTTGTAATAAAATTTTTTCTTTACTTTTTTCGCTTTTCCATTGACAAAATGTCTTGGTTTTTTTTTTTTAATTCTCCTTTAGCAATTCATTAAGGCTGATGATATGTGTGTGTCGATCAAACAATGAATTTCACTTTCAATACTGAATTGGTGAATTTGTGACGAAATACTGTTTCTTATACAAGTGCTCGTGGCACATAAATAATATAGCAATTTACAAGCAGCAACAATTGTTATGAGGCGACAATATGTAAACCATACAAATATTTAAACGTACATACATACAAATGTACATTTGTATGTACTCGTACGTGCAACAGGGTTTTTAGGTAATACAGCAGCTTGCAAATTATACTCGTGTACATTTGTTTTCTTAAAAAATGTTAATCATTATGAGAAAAATTTCAATATATAAAAAGCATTTCCCCTTTTTTGGTTGTCAGTGAGTGAGAAACGTTTTGCAAATGAATTTTTGGAATATTCCAGAGGATTTTGCCTCGTATAAACTGAGTTGCATAAACAAATAAATTTTTACATGTTATGCATTTTTTTATTTATATAAGTGATTTACAAATGATAAAAAAAAACCTGCATATTTATTTTCCTAATAATTAAATTGTAAACAATTTTAATTTCTTTCATCACCTTGACTTTTATGGTGGAATTTATTTTCTTTAATCTATCAAACAATAAAATAACCATGACAAGTGGTATTGGCCATTTAAATGATCGGTGTTCAGAGTGTTTTGAGTAAAAAAATAAATAAATTGAACTCTTGGACATGTCTTTGTTTAGAAATTTTCTTACAAAACAGTCATTTACTTTGATCAGAAACGTTGTCCAATATATTGACAGCAGCTGAAAGCTGGAGGGCTACTTAGAAGGAAAAAAGTACTTTATAAACAAATATATTTTATGCGGAACAGAACTATCTGGGTATTCATATAAAAGACCTGTAATTGTGAGAAAAGCAACCAGCGACAAATTAAGCGAAGTACTTCGATAACAATCACAGACGTCAGTATGGCATCGTAAGCGAGCAATATAAGTACAGTCAAATCCCGATAATTCGTACCCCGATAAATCGTAATTCCCGATAATTCGTAATAAACTGTCGGTCCCTTGAAAAAATCTCGTTAATTCGTAAGATTTCCATACATTTTGGTCCCCTCGCTAATTCGTAATTTTTTTTTTTAAATAAAATCTTCTTTACCTCTTATAAATCGTAATTGTGTGCTAACTACCACTTATAATTCGTAATAAAAACAACAGAAACATGTAAAAAATGATTTTTTGTTTACCGCTATTTTTTGCGTGGGTTTTTGCTTTTGCTTGTGTGTGTGTTTATTTTTTTAAGATCAGTTTGCTACATGAATAATAAAGAAAAATGTCAAAGCGCATAAAACTCTGTCGGTGTTACAAAAACAAAAAATTTTTGTTTTTTATGTTTTTTTATCGTTTTAGTAAACAAATTGAAAAACCCCGTTAATTCGTATTTATTTTATTTTAACCCCGTTAAATCGAAACCCCACTAAATCGAAAACCCCTATAAATCGTAAGAAATGGCCGGTCCCTTGCAATTACGAATTATCGGGATTTGACTGTACTTGGATTGTAATGTAAGTGTAGTCTGATATATCCTGTGTTGCTAATAACTTCGATTGCGGTGTAAGTTATTGTCTAAAAATATACATTACGTAATCGATGACCCCAGGGTATTTTCATCGTAACGTCTTACACAAACAGGCTGTAATTCTGCATCACTAACTCAAAAATTAAATTTTTTCAGTTATGACAGTCTTTGAGTAAATGAGCGATAAGTATTTTATTTTATGTCCTCAATATCTACTTGTGTTTATTTTGTACAATAGAAAAGTGTGTTTTTATTTATTAGTTTCATTTTAAAAGTTTTCTTGCCAAAACTTAAATAAAATATTATAATGGGACATTTTATTAATATAAATTATAAAAAAAACTTTATTTATAAAAGAATTTTAATTAAAAAAATATAAGTAAAAAACACTTCGCCCAACGTGGGGCTCGAACCCACGACCCTGAGATTAAGAGTCTCATGCTCTACCGACTGAGCTAGCCGGGCACATGACACGAGTAAGTCAAAGTCGTTACATTAATGGCAAAAACAAACCATTAAGGTATTGTGGATGTTGCATACCAACGAATTGAAAAAATGTATACATACACACACATATACATATGTACATGTATGATTACAAACATTGAAAACACGTGACCATATTTGCCAGATGAAATAGGGTGCAATTCGTCAAATTTCAAGCGAAAAATCGTCAAAATAATTATCCGAAAACGTGCAAAATTCTTCAGAAATAAAACATACATACATATATGTACGTCATACATATATGTTCATACATATATGTGCCCTTGATTATGAAAGTGGTCGAAGTCATGTGCATTTTTGCTTCCAAATATTAAATTAAACTTAAAAAAACTTCAATAAATATTTAGTAAATATTAAATAAATTTATACTAATCGAGACTGGTAGAACTCTAAATTAAAATGTTGCATTATATAAAAATATTTTTTTGATTTGTTCAAATGTAATCTACCAAAGAAATATATGACTTAGACCACTTTCATAATTAAGGGCACATATGTATGTATATTGGAATTGAACAATTCTATTAGATCAGATACTACTTTCCACTCAAAACTCGAATAAAAACTCTTTCTACATTTGTTGAAGATAAAGGCAAAACTGAAATAAAATTAATTAAATACTTAACGTGGTAAATAAAAAAACTTTAAGTCCATTTCTCATTTCTGAATATTTTTTATTTAAAAAAATATAAAAGTTTCAAGTGTATCAGGGAGTTTTAACAACTTTAACTGTCTGAATAAAGATTCAATTTCCTGTCTTTAACATTCTTCAACAAAGTGAGAAAGCTCTTTGAATTCATCTTCGAAGTCAAATGTTATTAAAATCTTATAAAACATTTTTAAATGAAATTAACTTTAGCATACGCAAATACGACTCTGGCATATAATATATTCCCAAGTAAATTTCTTGAATGTATGAATAATAATTCTCATCTTTATAATCCACCAAATCAAAATGATCACACTCAAGCAAATCTGTTTTTAAAAAATTATTCATAATTTTTTAAGTAGTTTTTGCCTTTGACCATATAAATTATGTATTTCTGTTGTCTCAGTTGACAAACTATGTACAAGAACATATTTAAAAACCATTTGGTTCCAAAATTATTAATACAAAAATTAAGATTGATTGCCTTTTGCTCCTTATATTGACTTCATATTCTAGCAGAAGCTGCCAAGTTCTTGGTCAAGTTCAAAATTGTTTTATAGTTCTGAAAAAAAGTGTCAATTTAAAATTTTTTAAAATCGTTAAATTGAAGGCGAAAAACGTCCAGTCGTCAAAAAGGTAATTTTGGCAACCCAAAACCGTCAAATCTGGCAAGCGTGCACGTGACTTTCAATTTAATGACTTTATTATTTATGTTAAAATTTGAATGTGATATTTGCGTGAGTACATAAATTTTAATGATTTTGGGCAATATTTAAAAAAAAACACCACGATTAAATGAATTATAATTATCACACTACCTATACAAAACATGGAATACATTTTAAAGCAAACAAAAAAATTAATTAAAACATTTAAATATTGCATATTGATCATTAATATTAATTATTTATAAAAAAAAATTATTATTATTAAATTCACTCACCTACTTGAATTAAAATTTAACATCTTTTGATGTTAAGCGTTTAACAAATTATATAAAAAACAAATGTTCATACGAATATAAAGCACACACATATTCACGGTTCATATTAATTAATATTGATTTGCATTTTCGAAATCTTATGTGTCAAACGTAACACCCACACTGGCATAAGAAATAGATTTGAAATTGAAACGACTTTCAAAGAAAACCATGTGTGTACATGAAATGTACGAGTACTCGTATAGCGTA
This sequence comes from Nowickia ferox, assembly GCA_936439885.1. Lineage (NCBI taxonomy): Eukaryota > Metazoa > Arthropoda > Insecta > Diptera > Tachinidae > Nowickia > Nowickia ferox. The sequence continues at coordinate 5,851,109 of OW387027.1, read as the reverse complement.
TGCGAATACTTAAATTTCCATTAAGAATATAATAAAAATGATATAGTTTATATTCTAAGAACTGCCGAAGAAATATTTAAAAGTAATAGTGCTATTGTTAGCGAAAACTTCTAAGATACCAAAAGAGTGTAGAATTTGTTTTTGTGCATGTTTTTGTTGTTGTTAGGAAAACACTTTGGCTGACTGGTTTAGAAAATAATACAGTAAAACATGTAAAACTCATGTAAATGCATTTTCATGGAACTAATTCTATTGTGGCGTGTTAAAAGAGACACATTTGTAATGAACAGCTTTCATTCGGTTGTCATTGATATCGGCTCAAACGTCAAATGCTAATGCAAGCGTATGTTGTTCTTTTTGTACTTTTTTTGTGTGCAGCTCCTCGGTGTGGGGATTTTTATTTTTTTATAAAGTACAAAAATCTCTTAAGCATGACTTTGAAATGTTAAAATAAAATAGATGTTTACGAAAGCACCTCCCTGTATTTATTTAGAATTTTTATTCTTGTCTTTTATTTTATTTTATTTTCCCATATGTACTTTACAATATTCATTTTTATTTACTTAAATATTTAATTGCGTTTGTTTTTTAAACTTCAGTGATTTTTGACATGTTGTTAACTGTCAGTTAAATTTCTGCATAAAAAATTTTCTTTTTTTATCCAGACTACATGTTAATTTTTTTTTTTTTTTCTTATGAAGAAATAAACCAACCATAACTTGGAATATAATAAAAAAAAAGGCTCGTGTGTAATTTAAAATGGAAAAAAATACCCACACTATACAAAGACAGACTTATACGGGTACGCAATCGTATATAAACAAGCACGTATTCAATATGCATGTTTTAAACGTTGAGAAGGTTCTAACATTGATTTTGTCAGACAGGAAAATTATTATGTTAACCAAGTCGTCTACGATAAAGTATAATTCTGCAAAACTTATTCTTCATTTCTTGATTAAAGTTTTTGGAAAATAGTTGAATTAATTAATAGCATCATTATATTTTACTAATACGAGTATAATTATTTTGTTCGCAGATCATTTGATTCAAAGCTTTTTGTTTGAAAGAACACCACGTATGTAATAAGGTATGGTATAATTTTCCGCTTAATTTGGCAAGGAAACCCTTAAGATCGACAACTCAAAAACTATGAAGATTAAAATCGATTTAATCTCGAACTCAAAAAGTGGCTCTAAGGTATTAAGTAATGGAACCCAATTTTGGTACTTTTTCTAGGAAATTTCCACTTCATTAAATCAGTGCATGCATTTTGTCACTTTATTTTATCACTCAAAATAAATTGATATGACATTTATAAATTTAATTTTTGAAGATGGAAAAAATGGGCAAATGAAATTTGCGTAGATAAATAATTTTTACAACGTTAACTTCGGGGATATTAATATGAACATTTGCGGATTTATAATTTATAGTAAAGGGTGATTTTTTAGCAACTTTCTGTTTGGCAATACTCTTTTTGGCAGCTCAGCTGCTTTCGTGTGTCATGTTATAGTTAAACATGTTCAGTTTGGTCTATAATTTAACCATGAACCGACTTATGGCTTCGTTAGTCAAATCGTTTCGTCTTACTTTTGAAGTTGTCGTATCGTTTAAGTCTGTATGTTAGTTAGTAAAAACGTGAGGCTGCCAGCGAAAGTGTCAGCTGTTACTTTGCTTTATACGTGTGTGTGTGTATGTATGTAAGCCAGAAGTTGACGTTTGCTACGTAAAAATCTACAGAAAATAGATTTTAGATTTAGATTTAATAAGCATCAACATGCTTATTAAATGTTACGGATTTTGGCAGCTGACATGCAACAGCACGATACGATTTCAGTAATTCTACCATTACTAATGAACAACGCTTGCAGATTATTAAATTTTAGTATCAAAATTCATGCTCGGTTAAGAAAGTGCACTTCTTCCATTTTATGGTCAGTTTGGGCGACCGTGATACGATACGTGAAGAAGCAAAATTGCCGTATTACATATGAAGAGCAGCCAGAAGCATTGCAAGAACTGCCACTGCATCCCGAAAAATGCACTGTTTGTTGTGGATTATGGACGGGTGGCATCATTGGACCATACTTTTTATAAAGACGATGAAGGCAGGAACGTTAGGCTGAGTTTACATCTGTGCCATGTGCCAAAAGCGTAACCACTAATTACTAATGAAAAACTGTTTGATTCAGACACGTATTTATTAAGGTAAACAGCTTCATACATAACTAATAGACAATTTTATAGAATCCAACACGATTGGAAACTTTTTAAATCAATAAATACATATTTGATCAAACAGTTTTTCATTAGTAATTAGTGGCACATGGCAGACAGATGTAAACCCTAACTGTGAATGGCGAGCGGTACTGTGCGATGATTACAAAATTTTTTTTTGCCCAAAATATGCTGGCCCAATTGAGAGGCAAGTTCGTTGAACAGTTTATTTCAAGTTTGGATACGGTCAATTGGCCGCCGAGATCGTTCGATTTAACGCCTTTAGACTGTTTTTTGTGGAGCTATGTTAAGCCTCAAGTCTAAAAGGACAAGCTTGTAATGGTTGACGCACTGGAAGCCAATATTGAAGAATTTATGCGTGAGATACCGGCCGATATGTTCGGGCGAAAATTCCAAAATTGGACCCATCTTATGAACCATTTGAGGCGTAGCCGCGGTCAACATTTACATGGAATCATTATATAAATCGTTCTTTCAACTCAAGTAAAGATTTCATACATTTCTCTAAATTTTACGTGTTCTTTTTTTTTAATCAAATCCGAAAGCTCTTAAAAATCACCCATTATTCTTCAGTTGTACTTTTTTAGAATACTTATTATATTTTTATATTGTTGAGTTGCACAGTTTAATTGTTTAATAATTGCACACTTTTTTAGAATACTTATTATATTTGTTCAAAATTGTTTTCTGGAAAATCACTTCTCCATCGTACTCTTTTCGAATTAAACTCTTTTTAGAAAAGTACTTTTTTGATATTTTTCTTTTTTCTTCAAAAATGGTAAATTTTGAAAAGTATTTTTTATGCACTTTTTAAAGCATTATTTTTCAAAAAAAAAAATGCTCTTTGTACCTTTTATAAATTAGGTTTTTAAAAAATTTCGTGGCAAAAAGGAAAAAGTGCTTAAGTCGAGATAAGCTGATTTTGAGTTAATGTTACCTCCGTAATCTGCATATTTAAAAGTACCCCTGGGGAAAATCACAATTAATTTGTGCGATTTTTTAAGGATTTATAGCGAAATGACTTGCGGCTTATCTTTTTTAGACTTCTAATCTCATTTGGAATAAAAGCTTGATTTAGGTTATACTTTGGTATATTTTAACTTGAGTGTACATATTATTTACAGTGTGTAGAAGGATGTTTGTTAAAATAAATAAAGGTTAATGGAGAATTTCCCAATTTAGCTGTAAAAGAAATAAATTTCTGAAAATCGACTTGAACGCTTAAAAGAACTCTCCTGCAAAACATTCAAATATGACTTAAGCACTTTTTCCTTATTGCTAAAGAATTTTAACTTTTGAAAAATACTATTTGGAAAATCTGCCTTTGAAAAAGGTACTTTTTAAAAAGTACTTCTTTTCAAAAAGTTATTTCTTTAAAGTTCATTTTCTGTATAGATAATTATGGAACTTTTTACTGTTCCTTTGAGGCACTATATAAACCGAAGGTGGACCGATTTTGATTATTCTTACATTAATCGATTTGTCTTAATCCTGGGAGTGTCACTAAAGATATGACAGCAGTGAAAACTTAAAAAAAAATAAAAAGTCGGTATTATTCCACAGGTATTTTAAAATCAACTTCAGGTTCCTCTTTTTTCATTTCGAATGACCATTTAGCATATTTAACGGTTCAAAGTTTGATGCAATCGGATTTTTGATTTTTTTAATTACTATTTGTTTAAAATATTGCTTTTTTTTAACTATATTTCTTTAAAAATCAATTTTTTAAGTCACTTTATTGAAAAGTAACTTTGTCGAAAAGTTGATATTCGCTCAAGCAAGATATCCGCTAATTATAATTATGAAACTAAAAATTATTAATAATAACTATCTGCTTCAAAATTCTAATACATACACTGAGCTCTAATTTTTTCTCATATGCAATTTTCTTTCTCTAAAACTATATTTCAGAGTCTCCAAAGTTGACACAGTCATTTACCGAAAGTTTAAGAAAATTATAAATTTATGCGCAAGAATTTGCATACAAAAGACTTTCTTAATTGTTTTATCTAATTTTATAAATCAGCTTAAATAGTGAGAAAAATAAGACGACAGAAAGCAACATGAAAATTTATGCCAAGAAAACAGTCTAACAAATTTAACAAATCCACCGCATTTCTAATGAACATAAGCCCAGACGACAACGTACTGTATATTTTTAATTGTAGAAAACAACAATAAAAAACAATAGACAACAAAATGTGAAATAAAAACATGAAAAAACATTGGCAAGATGTCACTTATCTGTCACGCAGTAAAAGCTGTCAAAAGCCATTTGTCATTTTTAATGAAAGCAACAACAACAACAACAACAAGCCACAATCAACAGCAAACAAACACAGCCATAAACATTTCCGCTACATTAGAGACCTTATAGATGATACATTTACAATAAATAATATACAAAAACAGTTAAAAAGTTTTAAGATAAAAAAATTCATAAAGAAAATTAAGTATTTAGTGCAAGTACTAAACTAGTTTGTTTTCTGCTGTGGCGACAGCAAACAAAAATGCAAACTTTTCACGCTTTTTATTTCTGCGAAATACTGTACAGAATGAATTTACATTTCTGGAATAAATTAAAAACAAAACATTTAAAAATACATAAATAAATTAAAGCAAGTAAAGTAAAAATATACAATAACTTTAAAGATTTTAGGAGACAGTGTTAATTTTTCTTATCAAGCTAAATAAAATTTATGTAGAAAGAAACATTTTGCCTGGGAAAATTTATTTAATTAAAATAAACAACATTTAATTTTTTCGCCCCTATTAGCTTGAGAACTGGCTTGAGAACTTCCTGTTAACTTTTCTTTCACTTAAAAAAATAATATTATTTAATGCACATGAGTACATGCATATTTAAGTATTTTGCTATAGAACATTTCATAGCGTGACCGGTACTTAAGGAAATCGTTAGTGACCATAATAGTCAGTTAAGGCAGATAGTAGTGATACACTTCTTTTTCACTTAAAAGCAGTCAAAGTTTCACGAATAGTTTTCATAATGAGAAGCAATTATTTATGTCTATTTTATTTATTAAATTAAAGGGGGAATGAAAAACAAGTGTAGAATTTCAGAGAACAAAGAAAAAAATAATTTTGCTAAATTATGAAATGTTTTAAAGCAAATATAATACATATTCGCATATTCTAAGCAAATTGCCTTGACATTAGTAAACCGTACTTCGCAAAAGATCGCATGAAGGATAGAAATCGCTGATGTACCAACAACAAAGCAAGATAAGTAAAAAAATCAACTAAATTTGCCACGAATAAACATACTAATTTTTATTCATTTAGCACCGATCAAACAAATAGTTTAATTACAAACAAAAAACACTTGATACTCAAACACCCGTTTTCAGCAACTTATGACGATAGACTGCGTGTTCATTGTAAGATTCTCAGGAGAATGCACCTACATGGAAAGGAAATTATAGTTTAAAAGCACTGAAACGTAAAGATACAATGATACTAGAACATGTATGCATCTTGTAAATACATGTAAAACACACAGTCAAACAAAGCCAGGTTCTTTAATACATATTAAATTTTCATTTTGAAAGAAAAAGAGTTGCAGACGCTTACTTGATATGTATATAAAAAAAAATTTATAGCATGAAAAGTGAATTTACTGTATTGGTAGGGGAATAAATTATCTAATATAAAGCATTTGAGAATATTTATTAAACTCAAGTTAATTTGTGAATTGTTTTTTAGCCATGTGAAAGCAAATCGTTTAGGAGGAAAATTATATAGACACGGCTACTCGTATATTGCAAATACATTAATGGCTAATTTAGTTTTAAGTTTTAAGTTTTATCTGTATCTATTTGAAGAAATTTGTGCAATATGCTAGCATATAAATAATTTTAACTTCAAACCGACAATTTGAAACATATTAAGCATTTGATTTTAAAAAGCTCGCATTAACACCATATTCGTTGTATAATCGTCTAATTATACAATATTGTAACAAACTGGTAAGTTTTATACAAAAGTGTGTTCCAATTATACGAATGAATGAATGAATGAATTTTTTTCGAATAGTTGTATTGAGATTAATTTGTAAAAATCTTTTTAAATATATGATAAGTAATAGCAGAAAATAAAATCTTCTTTCATTATAAATGTATGTATAGATATATTTGATTAATTTTAATTTTACATTCAAACTAGTTTTATGGAAATTGCTTATAGCAAAAAATTCGAAAAACTTTCGCATCAACTTAAAATTATCATACCTGGTTTAATTTCAAGCTATCAAATGAAATAAATGTCAACTTTAATCTCTGCAATTTAAAAATACGATACAATGAAGCTGCAACAAATTTGTCTGTTTACAAGCGCATAAACAAATACATACATATTTACATACATATGTTTTTTTATAAACCAACATGTGTGCGCTTTGAAGCATTTAAGACTATTTACGCTTTATTCGTATATCTTATTTGTCTTATTGCTAACTATATCCCATATGGTCTAGTGGCTAGGATATCTGGCTTTCACCCAGAAGGCCCGGGTTCGATTCCCGGTATGGGAAGTTTTTTCTTTTTGTTTTTTTTTCTGTTTTTTCTTTTTTTTCTTTTTTTTTTTTGGTTTCTTTCTTTTTTTTTCTTTTCACTACACTTTAACTATTTTTAAATATGGTTTTATGCTTTGAATCATCCTTGGCCAAAGTTCAAAACTTCAATCGACTTATACAAATGAATACGCATACACGAATACATTTTTCTCGGTGGCCGGCACTGCTTTGAATGCAAATGCTGTATATTTTTCTCATCCTTCAATATCCTCGATAGTATAGTGAGTGGTCAGTATCCCCGCCTGTCACGCGGGAGACCGGGGTTCAATTCCCCGTCGGGGAGAAATATGGTTTTTTTTTTAAATAATTTATTTCTTTTATATCAACATAACATGAGAGCGCCATTTACTTATTTTTGTCTTGTAATGGATTTTAAATGTGTTTCCTTTGTTTGTATGAAAAAAGTCTCAACAAAAACAAATGGTAGCAATATTTTATTATAATTTATTCACACTACTTGTATTGTAGTTATTGTGTATATTTCTGGTTGAATGAATGCAGATATTTTTCAAATAGACAGAGATTCCCTTACTTTTTTCAACATTACACTGAGACAACTCAAGCTTTTGCAAAATAATTTAATAAAATGTGGTATTCAATTTTCGTAGAGCGTACGAAAAGTTGATAGGCAACTGTGCTTCTGTAGAATTTGTATTGTTAGATTTAACAGAAGTTTTGAATATTATTATCGTTTGGGTATCATTTCAAAAAGACTTATAAACATTATTTTTATATATTGAAATGGTAAGGTCTAGTTTTAGAAAATTACTTAAGTAAAGTAAGTATAAGTAAACCACACCTCATTTCAAAAAAAAAAAACTTTAAAATGTCCCATAATATATTTGATTATACCTTAACATACGTATATTCATTGCGTATATCAAAAATATTAATTATCACAGACATAAAGCGATGTTCTTTAAAAATTAAAATTAAAATCAAGAGAACATCTTGTAACAATTATATAATCCGAATTTTACAATACAATACGAGAACAGCATAGAGAAAAAAAAGTTTCACACCTGGCTCTGCACATTACGCGAAGCCAAAGTAAAAAAAAAAACTTATAGTGGACGACATATTGGAATTATCGCAAGCTGGCAGATGTGACGCTAACCGAAATCTAAGCACTGCTCCAAAAAATTCCAATACCTTAATTTATTTTTTTATAAAGTAAATTGAAAAATGTTTTAATAGTTGTTTGCTACGCGGAACCGATTTTTTTTACATTTGGCACGGATTTTCAAACCACTAAGCCGATTTTGAAAATTCCGGGTTTTTTTATATTAAGTTCGGATTTTTTCGAAAAACACATTTTTGGGCTGGTTGGAGCAATTTTCGTTTACGGTTTGATTGTTTAAACAGCTTTAAACCGGTTTTTATTCTGTTTTTTTTATTTTTTATCGCCTTTTTGTCGATTTTTGTAATTTTTTTAACATTATCAGTGAGTAACATATAACAAAACATTCATAAATTTTAAGTATAGTTTTCAAAATATCAAATCAAGGGGAGTTAAAATAAAACAGATGTTTACGAAAGCACCTCCCTTTATTTATTTAGAACTTTTATTCACCACATGCAGACTTTGGTGGACTAACTTCAACGAGTAAGCCGGTTACATACAAAACTGAATCTCTGACCATAAACTGAATTATGTGAAAAAAAAATAATTTCTTCTCAGAAACATGACGGTAATTTTTTGCACATACACAAAATTTGAGAATCTCTGCCGACATTTACCGACAATAAACAGATCTGATGCTGTGGTTGTTTAAACGCCACCTTCATTCACTGCCTTTGGCTGTCACTAGTCAATTAATAATAAATTTTTTCCCTCATCGTCTCGCACTTTGTGTGTTCGCTAATAGCAATGGAAAAAAATTTAAAATATAATATTTAACATTGTGTAGCTAAAAAAAGTAAAACCTGATCAAGAAATTTAAAATAAGCAATCAAAGGTCAAAGACAAAATTTAATTGAAAATAAAACAATTATTAAACAACAGTAGTATTATCTTCTTTAATATTTTATTGAAAATTATGCCAGCTGGACCAAGCAAACGTTTTATTTGTGATTTTTAAAAATTTTCTTTTTATTTCAAGAAAAAATTTGATATTAAAAATGTATAAAGTTATGAACATTACAAATTCATTCAAGCCAAGGTTATTTGGAACCCTGTTAAAATTCTAAAACTTTAACATACTAAGTAACCAATAAGTTTTCCCATTAATAACTATGTTTCACATTACAAAGAAATATTTAACTCTTACATAAATTATTGACAAAAGCTAATTATTCCAATCACATACTTTGACCATAATTGCTGCATTTTTTCTCGCTAAGGTTCTTGATGATAAATATATTTCCCGGCTTGATAATATATTTAAATATTCTTGTCTCAGATATTTTATTAAGTCATGGAAAACTGTGGATATGTAAACATGTGCATATATAAATATACAAACGTATACACATACATACATACATATCTATGTATGTACACATCGATCATGTACTTCAATAGTGTCATAACTCAAAAAATGCGTTTTTTTAGTTAATAATGCAAAATAATTCAGCATTTCGTATTTTATCTTGCGTAAAAATTTCATACAAATAGCTTGTACTACGACCTGTACCTGGATTCAGTAATTTTTATTACGCTAAAATGAATATAACGAAAATGTATCAACTTTGCTATTCAGTAACATATTTTAATATTTTATTTTATTCGCTGTCAGTTGGAGGAAAAACAATAAAATCACAAGCTCAAATTCATTAAATTTTTCTTTATTATTCTTTATGCTTTTCGCTTATTTTCACATTTTCTATACAGAGATACCACATAATATTAAATTAAATTGTCAGTAAGATAAAGCTGAAGACTATATCGTTAACAAGAAATTACGGAATCACATTATCATTACCGCAAACGAATAAATATGACGATAAATATTACGACTTTCGGTTCGCAAAAAGTTACAGAATCCAGGTAATTGTGAGAGAAGATTATCGAGCCTAAATTTCGATTTAAACGTTAGCGACAAAAATCACATTTTTCAGAAGCTTTTTTTAAAATATTCAAACATGTTTTTCTACGTAAACTGTCGCTTACGATAAAATTTTAAAGCCCGTATCTTAAAAGTTATCAATAATTGTGGCATTTTGATATTTTTTAACTATGGGTAGGCCCATAAAATTTTAATTTCAATAAAAAAAGTCTATTCACGATAAAATCGAAAGAAGGCTCGATATTTTTTGATGTCTTCATTGAGTTGTATGTAAATTGAAAACTTTAAACGCGTTTTCTGCAAAACAGGTTTTTTTGAGTTGTGACACTATTGAAGTAAATGAGCGAGCGATATGTATACAAGTAGAATCTACATTGTAGATTTTTTAAACAAAAAGAAAAAAACTCAAATTGACAATGCACCACCTGTCAATTATGCGTAAGCCGTTGATTTTTACCATGAAGTTAATGCGCCAGCACAAAAACTTAAAATATGTTAACGAAAGACTTTAAGAAAAATGAAGTGAAATAAAATGTAAAATTGTACGAGTATTAAAAAAAGATAATAATAATAATTAACATGCTAGAAACGCCTTGGAAAAAATGTGCAACAGATATTAAATTCAACTCCCGACGATCATGACGACGAGGTGGTTTTGAACAAAATACACAAGATAATTGTCCATTTTTTTCTAAAGTAAGCAATAGGAGGTTTCAAAGGGCCACATAAAAGAGAATATTGAGAGAGAGAGAAATGGTTTGTGTGGCACAGTATGCACCTTAAAAGCCATATTTTATAGAAAACAAAAGGTTCATAATTATTAAAAATTGTCTGTTTTAGAAACATTAATACTATTAAAGAATATTTGGCTTTAAAAAGAAGAATGCATTCTTAAAGAATTTTATTAAAAAAAATCTATTTTTTCTGAATATATCTTTTGAAGTAGTATAAAGTAAATCTGGAACAATAGTTCCATATTTGAGCAATAACAAATTGTGCCTTTACTGCTGATAGTAGAGTTAACAATGAAAAAAAGTAGATATGTATAAATCAATAAAAGATTCTTTGGTAACAAAAGAACCGCAAACAAAAAGAATCTGGCATGAATAACACAAAGTCAATATTGTAGATGTATACAGGTATTTGTTTTTTTATTTATTTTTATTCTTTTTATTGGAAGTGCTGTCCCGGCTGAATAGCTACATGACTTAAGTGCTAAAGTGCCTTTACCACGTCTTGCTGTAAGACACAAACACAACATATTTATCTCAAATAAAAAATCAAAATGTTTAGCTATTGAAAACTATTGCTTCTTTCATAAACACACAAAAGCGACAACAAAAATTGATTTATAATGATTTGCATTATAAGAAACTATGGATGAAGATACAAACTAAATGGAAACAGGTTGATATGGCCGCTAAAAGTGTGTTAAAAGAAATTAACTGTTTTATAAAATATGTAAAGAAAAACAAAAACTTCAAGTTAGTTTTTTTTTGAACATAAATAAGACAATATAACAATAAGGCCACAACCATCATCATCATCAGTATCACCACGTCTTTATTAACAAATCAAATTATCTTTTCTTACAGTGAAAGTGAAGTTTCGCAAATAAAATACAAACAGACACACTACTTTTTATTAAGAAATTTTACACATTCTTTTTTTTCAACTTTGTTTCAACAAGAAAAGTTCACTTCAGTTACCATGATCACAACAGACCTGCCTGCAGCAAGGTGTCTCACTCAGCTTTGTTTAAAAAAAAAATCTAGCAACTAAATCACAAATTCGAAACAAAACTTGATGAAGAAAATCAATTAACTTATTGCCATATTAAAATCATTTAACAGACAGTTCATTTAACAAAGTGATTTACTACATAATTTGTTTATGAAAAAATTAATAAATACTTCAGCACCTAGAAAAACTATAAACAAAAATATATATTTTTTTTTTTAATACAAAGAAAAACTAGTTATAAACTACTGTGTGTTATTGACTCCTTTATCACGTTCATCGTCCATATGCAAAAACCTACTTATTTTAATATTTTCTGAGCGCCACATATCCAGTTTTCTGCTACGAGTATTTGTTGCTGGTCATTAACCTTGTACTCGTATGTGCGCTTAACCAATTAGAAGAATACTTCGGTATCTTTAACGGTGCCAGATAAAAGATTTAAAAGTAATAAATTTAGACAATATGTGGGAAAAAATATTCAAAATACTTAGTAGGTGAGTTAAAAAAAAGACTCAAAAGGCTTACAAAACTTTGTATGTATAAATCAAGAAAAATTTCTTCAAATTCCAAAGTTTTTCAAGTTTATAGATGTACTTAGTGATTTTTTTCCGAAATCTTATGTTCAAAAAATTTATGAAATGCTTGCTAAAACATGTTTTATTTATGTATATTAATATGCATGCACTTTTCTATTACATATTCACTAATGTATTTTCCTTAATTGATTTTTATTTGCAGTGAATTTTCTTCGTTTTCCCAAAGTTATCAAATGGCACCGAGTGTTTGTCAAACTTCGCCTAAACTACCACCACACAATAATACACAGTCAGGCGTTCATAGTGGCGGCGGCGGCGGCGGTGGTGGTGGTGTTGGTGGCGGCCAAGGTGCTGGGAGTGGTGGTACATCTTCAATTACACAACGAAGTAATTGTGGCAGCAGCAGTATAAATGGTTCAATGGCTTCATGTAAAATGTCCACAACATCAGACACAAGTTGGTCACAAACGCCGTACAGTAAGGTAGGCAAAAAAAAATTTAATTATATTTTTACACTTATATTCATTAGAAAATAAAATTATTTGAAATCTATTTTAAAAAAATTTTTTATGAAAAATTTTAAATATTTATTTTTTTTATATGTATGTATGTATAAAGAAAACGAAATTCATTTAGACCTGCAACTATAATTATATATTCACACAAACATAATTCGGTATATTCATTTCGTTATAAATAAATTATTTTAAAAAAATATTTTAAAAATGTCCATACCGGGAATCGAACCGAGGATTTCCCGCTGTAGCCCAATAACCAAACCACACGTGATTAACCAACAATAAATAAAAATTCTTAGTTACAAATATTCTTCGATATTTTAATAAATATTTTTAATTATAAAAAATAATTAAAAAAAAGTATTTAAAATAATTATTAAAAAAAATAATTTAAAATAATTATTTAAAAAAAATAATTTGAAAAAAAATTCCCGTACCGGGAATCGAACCCGGGCCTTCCGGGTGAGAGCCGGATATCCTAACCACTAGACAATACGGGACTTGCCAATACGAATAGCAAAACAAGTACTAATATTGCGATAACAGTTATTATGAAAGTCTGGCACAAGTTTTCACTACCAGATTATTTTGCACATACAGTGCTACCATATGCGTTTGAGGGAAAAACTATCCATGGCAAACAGAAACTCTTTTTTTTCAGAAGAAAAAAATGCCCAAAAAATTTTTAAATTTTTTAAATTCATTTTTAAATACACTTTGGTAAAGAAGTAAATGTGATCACTATGAGCAAATTAAAGAAAGTGTCAAACTTTTAAATTTGTTTAAATGTTTTTCATACAAATTCTTCAACGAATAAACGCACTGGATTACATACGATGCTTTGGCTTGCATCATTTTTGAAACTTGTAAGAAAAACATAAAGGAATATTAATTTAAAAGCTCTGAATGTGGTTGTGAATATCCAAAAACTGTACAAAGCGACTTAAAGAAAAACTGTATTTGAAAAAAAAAAACGCACCGCTGCTGAACTGTTCAAAAACTGATAAAGCTGTGCACACCTAATCACTGACTTGTCTTCGTCCTTCAAAAAAAAAAAAAAACAGATTCTGTTTTAATTTCGATAAACAAAAAAAACTTAATGTAATAACTTGAAGAATAAATTTTTGATATCACATTTAAATGTAATTTATACTTAAGTGCTTTGTAAATGCTAAATCCACTTAATAAAATTCACTTCACAAAAATTAAGTGAATAATCGCTTAATAGGCTTTAATATTGATATCACGATATGTTTTTAACAGTTTGAAGCAAGGAGTAAACAAAAATAATTTATTTTTTTATATTTTATTCTTATGCTCGAGGTCGTTTTTATAAAATTGTAATTGATTTTTTCGATATTTCTTAAAATCTGATTAAAAACATATGAAAATAAGAAGATAATAGGGATTTTTTTTAATAATTTATTTCTAAGTTTATTACACACACCTTAAAATAACAACTTTCTCTCTTCAGGAAAATCAACGGCCTCCGGTTTATAATCCCGAAGACTATGTACTGTCTTTAAAAAAATTTGGCAAAAGACAGAGTGGAGCAAATCCAAAATCTATATACGATGGCTCCGAAATAACAGAGGAGGCCTACAAGTCAGCTACATTGCCTACTAAACATTCAGAATATAAGTAAGACAACTTAAGTTCATATTAACGTAAGAAAATTAAATAATAAACTCGATTTTTGCAGAAGTCCTATTATTGCTCCAGCAGCCAACGAGACAGAAATGTCTTTGCGGCAATTTGCCAACATAACAGATTTGCTAATAAAATTAAAAGCCGACTTAAGGGTATCCTTTCCCAGGTATTTTAAATTTATGCTGAAACTAAAAACATTTTCAATATATTTAAGCACACACACATATTTATAGTTTTGTTCAGGAGTTTGTGGCTTCACCATCAGATGGCATTAGTTTACTGTTGGAGGTTTTGCGTTCCATACAATTGTCGCAAGCTGTTAATGCTCCTTTGAATATGATGAAAAATGCTGGTACTGTGCCCAGAAATTCTCAAAGCTATCAAAGGCGGGCTTTACTAGATGAGCTTGCTTGTTTGTGAGTAAATGTTTTCTAGCTCCTATTAAATAAATTATAGTTTACTTTTCTATAACTATAGACAATGTTTGAATATTTGCTGCTCACGCTCTTTGGAGGCCACTTCTCGCTTGGGAACTACACCTGTAGGTCTTATGCCTTTGGCTTCTTCGGCAACCGGCCAAGGCATTAGAGCTCGCATTTTGGCAATGCAATTAATGGCCAATGCTTGCGATAAACAATTATTTGGCCATGGCAATCAAAAATTAGCCACGGCTGGTCATACAGCCGTGTCAGAAGCCATGTCCACCTTGCGTTTAAGATGCAGTGAGCCAGTAAGATTTCGCTTGCTTATGGGTATGCTTAATAGTGGGGGAGGATCAGGAGAACTCCAAGCTGTGGGAGTTAAGTAAGTGCTTTAGTAAATTTGCTGTATCTAAAAAAAAACTAAAAGTAAACTATAATTCAAGATTTATAAACGCCTTTTTGGAAAGTGCGGAAAACCTGCAGCAGCGCTTATATTTGCAAGCTGAACTTTTCCAGGCTGGATTTGACCCTAATAATTTATCTAAGGTAAATATTTTCATTCAACAAATTGAACATAAAGGAATATTACACAGTTTGTTTTTCGGAATAACTTAATAGACAATTTCATCTTCATCACCCTGGCTGGATGTTTTACGCAATGAACTAAAACGTTTCAAAGATATTTATGTAGATGTCGACAAAATGATTAACCAGTCCAGAGAAGCCGAGCGTGTCAGAAGTCAAATGGTTATATTAGAAAGAAGAGTCCAAATACTTCACGAAGAAAAGGCTGTATTGACATCAATGGAAAGACGTCTGCAAGAAAGATGCGCCGAATTGCAAAGGGAAATATTTCGTTTACAGGGGGCCCAAAATGAAAATACATTTAAGTCTTTAGACAAACAAGGTGTGTCTCTGCCAAGACACATACCACCTGGCAAACAAGATTCTTCGGAGCATGAAGATGAAGGTATCAGTAGCTCTGACACCGGACCCTCGCTATCGCCAGTACCTATTTTAGTGCTGCCACAAAAAT
This sequence comes from Nowickia ferox, assembly GCA_936439885.1. Taxonomy (NCBI): domain Eukaryota; kingdom Metazoa; phylum Arthropoda; class Insecta; order Diptera; family Tachinidae; genus Nowickia; species Nowickia ferox. The sequence continues at coordinate 5,835,364 of OW387027.1, read as the reverse complement.
CGAATAACAACCTTAACAATACCGATGTCGATATAGAAAACGTTATGGAGGAATTAGACAATGTGGTCAGCGAGGCGGAAAAGCAAATTACTTCAAATGAATGCAAGTTCTCTCAACTGAGCACAGAAGCCAAGGAAAAGGAGATTATACCAGTGAATATAGTGCCTCAACCACCCAGAAAATCCCGCTCGTTGGCCCATTTAATCCAACCTGATGGCTCGGACCTGGATGGTTCAGAATATGGCATGCTAATGATGCAAAAACAAATGACGCAAAATCAAGATGAAAGAGTAGCGGCTTTAAAAACTTTTTTCGATGAGTCGGACTATATCATACAAGATCACGAAAAATCGTATCACCACTCTATTTTAGATTCTCCAGAAATACCTGAAAATTCTCCGAATCAACAAACTGCTTTTACTACTCCCAACAACACCACTAGAGAGCTTCTAGATGTCATCATGAACGCCCGCCATTGCGAAGACGATCCTAATATTAAGGCTTTAAGGGATGCAACTGACAATTGTGATGAAAATAACATTGCGCCGAATGAGGCCATATTAAATATGCAAAATAAACGACATAGTTTTACCGATGCCACAAACAGTGCTACAGTGCCAGCACAGCACTTCAATGGTGTATTCTTTATGACTGGCATGAATACACCGCAAAAATATCCAAAACCCGACTTGACAGCAGCTTTGCAGGCCAAGAGAGTGACAATGAATGTAGAACGTTTGGAAGCGGTATTTGCCAGCCATAATGAAACCTTTAACGAGGCATCACGTGGACAACAACTGATACCTTCCAATAGAGAAAAATCTAAAAGCAATCAACAAATATATTTTGGCAGCAATCCTACCATAAGAATAGGTTCATACACCAGCCAAAACAGTCGGCCGGACTTGCTCAACACCAATAATGTCAACAGTAGAACCAGATCTTATACACAGGGTTCGAAAGTCACCGATATACCATCAGGTTTATATTAATCTCCAATTTTTTATATCAAAAATAATTTCATTTTAATTCATTGAAATATTTTGTTCGTGCATTTAGCATTTATTGATGTAGACAAGAAAAAGAAATTCATTTACAGAAAAAGCATTATTCAACTAAGTATTTCTCTAACTTAACTTATATTAAATAATCCTAATTGTTAAGTAATTAAACTAGTATTTTAAGTTATTTTTCTTTTTTATAATAATATATACATATTTATTTTAAACTTACAGCCATATTCATAAAAAGTATTTTTGACTTAAAAAGGTTTGCAAAACAAACTTCCAAACAAAATTTGTCTTCTAAACCTTTCATAAATCTAAAATAGCTTTATGAATAATGCAGTTAATTTTAAAACATAATTAATGTTTATATTAAAAATTGTTATTAGTGGTGGTAGCTTTCAAATACTACTGACCACTTACATGACATACGTTATTTTTAATTTAAACGTTATTTATGTTGTGAACTACAGATTTATTATTGTCTTATTCCCATTATGATTTGAAATAATAAGATAAACTTGATAAAGTTCTAAAATATTTTAAAGAATTTTATTAAAAGTTTTTGTATTTTTTTCCTTTTATTAGGACTGCGTTTGCACCATATTTTCATTCATTGATTGTAACACTTTACTAACTTTTCTGTTATAAGCAAAAATTGAGAGCAAGTGTTTTTATAAAAATTTCACAAAATATTTTAAGAAAAAATTTATACAAAATTCACACGCAATAAAACTAATTAAATTTCTAAAATGACAAACATTTATATGTAAAGAGTTTTATTACTTTTTGAACATTTTGCAAATAGCAATTGATATTTTTGCAAATACGAGTACATATATGCATACATTTCGGGAATTACCAGTTTTGAAATGTGGCAACTTTATTTATTTCGAGAGAATAGCTTCTCGTAATATGTATTCACCATCATTGTGGTGAATTATAATCGTAAGTAATTGATATTCACCAAAGTTATCTTGAACTATACTGTAAGTGCCAGATTATTTGCATTTTTTTTTTTTTTTGGTTTAAAATTCAGTTATGATTGAGGTAATTCATATTGATGTCATACAGCACAATTATGAATAACAATTCCCCGGGAATTGTTTCCCTTTTTTCATTCCTGTTGTTATCAATTAAAATTTCCCCGGGGAAAAAGTAGGTATTCTATATATGAGGGAGAAGGAGAATTTTTGACAGTTTTCTCCCCACATATTTTTAAGGGAACTTGTGCAAAAATTTAAAAATCAAATTAATAAATATTGTAAAACAATGGTATAAGCATTTATTTAGAGTAAAAATTTTAAATAAGCACCGGCATGTTATATTTCCCTCTTGTTTGTGTCACATCAACTTCAAAAACATGAACTACTTCTGCCTTCAGAAAAAACACTAAAACACTAAATTTTGCACGCCTCTTTTAAGTTCATATAATAGGTAAATGAACAATTTTTTACCGTCTAATATCAAAACCCCGATAAGAAAAACTTTATGAAATTTATGAAATATACAATTTCCTTTGTACATTTAAACATATTAGACTTTTAAGCACTTACCCATAAAACGTCATTCCTTGTACCTCTGAAAAATTAAAAAAATAGAATGTTTTAAAAAGGTTTGCAAAAAGATAAAGCTACGAATATATATGTATGAATGTATATAATAACGATAATTTAGTAAATTTATTAATATAGACTTCAATATCTATAATATAGATTCTATATGTATGCGTGTATAACACATCAAAGCAATTTTTTTTTTTTTGTTTTTATTGAGGTCAAACTACAAATTTTTATAATTTACAGCAAGGGCACCATTATTGCTAAGCTGATTAGTTTGTTAGGAAAGAGAGACGAGGGTAAAAGAAACTTTACTGTTCTCCTCGTCTCTCTCTCCATCAAACTAATCAGCTTAGCAATAAGACTTGCATAATGTAAATATGGACTTAGCATATGACCAGTAAGTGAAAAAATTTATATCACCTTAGAAATTACATATTTGGTCGAGTCTGGCAAGCTTATTTTAAATCAACATTACTGTGTTTAATAGAAATGCAACAGTGGAATATTTAGAGCTGCCATATCATCCGGTCAAACACAGTCCAAAATAAATTGCGTTATAACGTTAATATTCAAATATTAGTTCAAATGAAACATTTTAAGTGCTATTTTGAAAATGATATGATTACTAATTGCTTGTTTTATATTTATATATATTTAAGGCCTTATTCATTTATTATTTTTTTGATTTATGAGAGCTTTATAAAAAAGTTTTTCATACAAAATTTGTTTGATACGCCTTTTATAAAACAACATTATTTTTTATGAATATTTCTGTTAAACTAAAAAAGCTCTGACTATTTCGGTGTTTAATAAAACAAAAAATTTTGCATAATACGTTTGTTTCAGGTTTTGTTTATTTAACATTCTGTCAGACATCATCAATAATATATTTGGCATAGAAAAAAATCTAGGCTACAATGTCACTTAATTAAAAAGTAAAAATGATGTAAACTTAAAAATCAATTATGGGTTCTATTAGAAAATCAATGGAATTGTGGCAAGTGAACCAAATAATTTTTTTTTTAATTACTATATAATTCCATATCAATATTTTAAAAAAAGTTTAGCAAAAATTATGTTAACGAAAATAATAATAATTATGTAAAAAAATACCCTTTTTTTTTGATGTCGGTTAAAAATTTAAAAAGAAACTAATATTAATTTTCGTTATTAAGAGCAGCTTTGAATTTACAAATTTAGGTCATCTTGTACACAAAACAGTTTTATAGAAAGAATCGATTGTCCCATACAAATAACTGGCATTTAAAATTTATAAAATACTTTTGTAACACTAAAAATCAGATAAAGCAATAGAAAAAAGTATGGAGTAAAATAGAAATATGGAGAAAAGTAAACAAATGCAGCGAAATAAACTCATAAGAAATTAATGAAATGGAAAGAAAAATCGTAAATAAAAGTAGAGATAAAAAGAAAAGTAGATGTGTATGTAATAAGAGATATTCTTATCAAACGATAGAAGTTGACTAGAGGGACTAAGCAAAGAAAATCCTAAATAAAAGTAGGATAAGAAGAAAAGTAATAAATAATATTTTTATCAAACTATCGAGGTTGACTTAGGGATGGGTGGCATTATTAAAGCAGCTGACTGTTCAAGAAAATGTCAAAAGCTGCACGTGTATAAAAATTACAGAGAATTAAAAATTGACAGTTGCTTGCACCTTATGACTAAGGGACACTTCTCTGGGTGGAAAAAGCAAGTCATACTTAGTTAAAGAAAGGTATTAAATATATTTATAAAACAAAAACAGAACTTTGCCAAACAGTAGTGGATAAAAAAAATATATATAAAAATATATAAAATCTAGCGCCTTTTATTAATTTAATGTCTGCTTTTATAAAAGAATACTTTAATACCTTTCCTTTCTTTTATAAATTTAAGGCCTTTTTTATAAAAATTAATTTTATTTTGTGTATGAGCAACAAAAATTATACTTATAAGAAAATATTTTTTGTTTTCAATTGAAAAATTTGTTAATAATTTTAAAAGGTAAAAGGAAGGTAATTTAGCTACAAAACTTAAAAACTCTACTTTAAATAAACAACTACTTACTAAAAAGCGTAGTGTACCTCCTCAGCACATGCTCAGTTCGGTCTGCTTCAATAAAAATACATACATACATACATACATATAATGCAAGAAAAAATATCCAAAAGCAAAACAATAAAAAGCATAATACAAGTTAAAGAAAAAAAGATATGAGCGAAACTAAACTAAAAACACCAAACATATCAATTGCTTTACTAGAACGCAATCAATAACTTGCCACACAGTTGCAGTCGACATTCGACGAACGAGTAGTAACAGTAAAATTTAAAATATAGTAAATCTAGATTTTGAAGACAAATTCAATTTTTGTACAATTTCGATACAGTTGTTTTTTTTATCGGCTTCAAGGGTAATTAACTTGAACGTATTTTGTATTGCAATATTTAGTCAAAAGCAAAGTACATACATATGTATATATTGCAAAAACAAGTGCAAATTTTATTTAATAGAAAATTCTTATCGCAGAAGATTGATTAAGTTTGACGGATAGCATTTATTATTTAACAACTGAATAGCCGCATTGAATTCAACCAATAAACGGGTTTAATTAAATAACTTTACAACGTGATTATAAGTGCATAGGTACATAAATACATACATACATACATACGAGTATGTATGTAAAATGTATAGCGAATAAGGTTTTTATCTAATGATTGCCTTTTTATTACTAACAATACGAGTAAATAGCAGCAGCTTTTGTTTTGTGTGATTGAAAATATTTTATTTCAAAACTTCAAATAGGTAGGTAGTTTCTAAACGCCAATAAAGAAATCTACAAAACAAAATTGTGTAATACTCAACGCTCGAAAAATAATGTTGGTAGAAAGTTTTGATTTAAGAAGTTTAGCTGCATATGGCACATTAAATCATAAACGGTCACAACTCGAAAAAATCCCAGATGCTCACAAGTGTAAAAAAAACTGTTGATACTGTACAAATGACGTAAGTGTATGACATAAGGTTTAGTTAGCCGACTGTAATGGAATGCAACTGCAACGGTAGGAAACAGCTGATCGATATTGTTATGTGAAAAGTAATGAAAGTAGGCTAAAGGCTCAGTTAGCCGACTGTAATGCAATGTAACTGTAATGTAGGATATTTTTATATGAAAAGTAGATTACGTTACATTACATCTCTATAACCATTTCCATTACTTTTCACATAACAATATCGATCAGCTGTTTCCTACTGTTGCCGTTACATTACATTACAGTCGGCTAACTGAGCCTTAACTGAGCTTCTAAAAAAAGGTACAACGTTATTTTACATTGTTCAACAAGTCGGTGTTGCAAAAGACATTTTTGCGGTCGTTAGAGATTTGTTCAGTGAACTGGTTTATGGAAATACAAAACCATTTTTATAATTTTGAATTGTGACTGTTTATGATCTAGGGTGACTTTTTGAGTTCAAGATTAGAAATTAAATGAACCTTAATCTTCATTTCTGATTTTTGGGTAGTCGATTATATGGTTTTACTTGCTAGTTTAAGCGGCTAATCGTGGTGGTTTAATCGTACATAAATATTGACAACATACACTTGTGAAACATATAACTTTTTGTCAAAATTATATGATAAAATAATTAAAAAACACATAAATAAATGAATATATTTTATATTATTCATCTATTTTCTTTAACACGCGCAATCTTTTACTTGTAAATAACAAAATATAGCAGTTTCTTCTTCTTTCCACAAAAAATAAAAGTGTGTTGATAACATTTATGACTTTTGCATATAAAATGTTGCCACTATTTTGAGAGGAGTTTCGAAAATGGATGTCACAATTTTATTGGAAATAGAAGGGCTCCAAATTACGAAGAACTGGTACAAGAATGCATTCGCATTTACATCTTTTTTTCGTGGTGTCATATCTGGTTAGCGTGGTGAAAGGTTCCAACGAGATATTGCGCACATAGAAAAAAGTTATGGCGGCAAGTGGTCCCCAGAAATATGAACTGATTTCTGCTGGGAAACCAATCGTGAAACAGCAGATAAAACTTATGATAGAAAGCTTGTTGATTTTTTTATGTTTCATTTAAGATTTTAATTTATATCATAGAAGCCAGTTTTGTGTAAAATTTTTTACTAATAATAAATACATACGTATTTTATATTCCACAAAAGTCCATTAAAATCACATAATGAAGTTCTTGCTCCCGACTTTTTTTATTTTTTTTTTTTTTTTTTTTGCAGAACACTGTATTTTGCGATATGTTTTATCTAGTAAAGATATAATTCTGTGCTTAAAAGCGATGAAAACATAAGTCGAGTTTTTTTCGGATAGATGGATTTTATTTTTAGAAGAAAAAAGTGAATTCGCTGGAAATTACTTCCCGGGGAATACTTAGAATTGTGCTGCTTATAAAAAAAAACTATAGTTAAAAGTCAAACTCTTCTACCGCTTGAAATTAAAATTTTTTTGGATAAAAAAAATCATGGCACAAAAATATGTGCAAATTTAAAATTTTAAAAAAATGTTTTAAAACTTTATTATCAAAAAACTTTATTACATACGATATAACATTTGTTTTACGAAACTCTGTTGCTCATACATTTGTAAATGTGGTTGATTTTTTTTGGTTGTAATTTAACGTTAATTGTATTAAAGGCCGGAAAACCATAGAAAGTAAACTGGCAATTGCAGAAAGTAAATGTTTAATTGGATTATTTATAGGTAAATGGTCTAAGAATGTTTTTAATGTAATAGATAAATCTGTTCCAAGTAGCCGCAAAAATCACACTTGTTATTTGGTTGGATATTAATTAATTTGTTTGCATTTATTTATTTATTTTTTTTTGTTTACTTTCTTTAGTATATTTCCAAACGTGTTGCTTACAGAAAGTATTGTGAGACAACATGAATCCACCTACAGCGGATACACCACCCGTTATAAGAACTCTAACACATGCCCTGCAAGAGGTGGCCGTACGTGAATTAAATGAGAATCCCAAACAATCAGCCGAAGATGTTTTGAGATTAAGGCAATGGGTTTTGAGTCAAGTCCATTTAAAAGCCAGAACAAATGATCAATTTTTACTCGCCTTTTTACGGGGGTCTAAATTTAGCCTGGAAAGAGCTAAAAAGAAAATTGATCGCTTTTACACGTTAAAGGCTGCCATACCAGAAGTATTCAATGAAAAAAGAATAGTGGATCATCATCAAGTATTGGAGTTGCTAAGAATGGGGTGGGTACACGAAAATATTGAACTCGCATTTGTGTGTGAAAATCTAAAAATACTCTTTCTGCCAGCATAATCCTACAAATCCCCATACCCGCAGAGGAAGGCAAGCCGTGTGTTACTATTATCAGAGCTGGGGCTTATGACATCAGTAAATATAAATTTCAAGATGTCATCAGAGTTGGTTCCATGTTCGGTGAGATAATGATGATAGAAGATGATAATTCCACTGTGTGTGGCTATTTGGAAATTATGGATATGATGGGTGTAACTGGCTCTCATTTATTTCACTTGCAACCGGATTTGTTAAGGAAATTTTCAGTATTTGCTGACGAAGCCATGCCCATGCGACAAAAGGGCACATGTTTCATTAATGTACCTGCGGCTTTTGAAAAAGGTTTCAGAACACTTAAAGGATTTTTTCCAGAGAAAATGAAAAATCGAGTAAGATTATTTTTTAAGCAACTAAATTTAGTTAAACTTATTTAAAATCTAACAGATTTCTGTCACCGCCTCAACCGACATCATTTACGATCACGTTCCCCGCGAATATTTGCCAGAAGAATACGGTGGCAGCAATGGCACAATACAGGATATTATAGAACGCATGGAAGTGAAATTAATGAAATATCGCGACTATTTTCTGGATGAACCTAATTATGGTACAGAGGAAAAATTACGAGAGGATGCCTTACCATTTGATTATAAAAGTTATTTTGGTATAGAGGGTTCCTTTAAGCAATTAGACATTGATTAATTGGTTGCTCTCTATGTTTTATTAAATGCTCGTTTAATTTTTTTTTGTTTAGTTCTGTTTTATATCCTTATAAAAAAATTTTTATAGAGCAATTGCAAATTGTTAAATAGCCAAAGATATACAAATATAAACTGTGTATGATCGATGTACATATGTACATATATTCTGTTACATATTTATGTAGTTTAGATATAAATTATATTTTTTTCAGAAATTCTGACGATTTTATCTCTTATCTTTTCTTTATTTAAAATAATTACAGATGAATGGATTACGCCAAAAAGGAGATCGTGGTTGGCTACATTTTTGGGTTTATTTGAATAAAATTTTGAAGTAAAGCAAATGTACTTTCACTCGGTAGCAAGAAAGGGAATTGAAGGGAATTCTTTTGAAATTTTTTTTTTCAGAAATCATTAATTTTTTTGGAATCACATAACTTCCCTTGTTCTGAATTTTTTTTCAACGAGCCATCAATACAATATCAAAAAATTGACATTTACTCTACTTGTTGTCATCATTTTTAAGGTAATTTATTTTAAATATACATACATACTTCTTAAGGATGTACTTAAATGTACTTTTCAAAAAGCGCTTATTTCCAAATGTATTTTTTTTAAATGTATTGTTTTAAAAGATACTTCTCTTTAAGGTATTCTTTCATAAAAGGTACTTTTTTAGAAAGGTAATTTTTAAAGTGTACTATTCCAAAAGGTACTTTTTTAAAAGGTACTTTTTTAAAAGGTACTTTTTTAAAAGGTACTTTTTTAAAAGGTACTTTTTTAAAAGGTACTTTTTTAAAATATGCTTTTTTTAAATATACCTACTGTTGTAAAAGGTACTTTTTTAAAAATACTTTTTAAGAGGTACTTTTTTAAAATTAACATACTTTTTTGGAAGATATTTTTTAAGAATGTACTTTTTTGAAGGCACTATTTTTAAAAGGTACTTTGTTAAAAGATAACTACTTTTTGGAAGATATTTTTTAAAGGTACTATTTTTAAAAGATACTTTTTTAGACAATCTCTTAAGAGATACTTTTTTCAAAAGATGCTTTTTTAAGGATACTTTTTTCAAAAGGCAGTTTTGTAAGAGGTACTTTTTTCAAAAGATATTGGGTGTTTTTATTGAGGTATAGAACTTTAAGTTGGCATCACTTTTTTAACTGGCGGCCATTTTGTCAGCTGTCAAGTGATTAATATTTAGTTTGGTTTGCCATTTCATCATGAACAGGTTGACAAAAGAACAACGCTTGCAAATCGTGCAAATTTATTTCGAAAATAATGGTTCAGTTCGCGAAGTTTACCGCAAGCTCCGTCCATTTTATGGTCGACATAATCGTCCATCAGAGCAATTAATTCGGTTAACCGGTCAATTGGCCACCAAGATCGTGTGATTTGACACCATTGGATTATTTTCTTTGGGGATATGTGAAGTCGCTCGTCTACGCCAACAAACCAGAAACGTTAGGGGACTTGGAAGCCAACATTCGTGGCGTTATTGCCAACATACGGCCCCATATGCTCGAAAAAGTGGTTGAAAATTGGACCTGTAGAATTGGCTTTATTCGAGCCAGCCGCGGCGGCCACATGCCCGAAATCATATTTAAACGTTAATGGCATAAAATTATCCTTCCAATAAAGCCAAATTGATGGACATTAAAACGATTTTCTTGTGTTTTATTTCAATTCGAAGTTCTATACCTCTAAAAAAACACCCTGTAAATTTTTAAGAGCTTCAGCTGAAGCTTAGTTGTAGTTTAGTGCGAAATGCATCAAGCATTTATGACCGTCTCGCTTTTGTCTAGGGTTAAAATTTTGTTAAATTCAATTTAAAAAATTTCAAAGTTTGTATCTATTGTAATTAAGATCTTAAATGTATTCCCATAAAATACAGATAAAAAATGAGTCAAGCTCTCTTTATTAACAACAATTTATTCAATTAAATAACAGCAATACATTCATACACGAGTAGAGTTTATGCAATAAAGAATTGAAATGAGTAGTTTTAAGTGGAAAACTCAAACTGCTGATTCAATAGTGAAATTTTCTTCGAAGAGAATACATTGATTGGGGTATCAAAACAAAAGAAACTTAGAAAAAATGGTTTTTATTAGGCCATTAAATGAAGCTCTTCAAAAAGTAGCAAATGAGCAGTTACATGAAAATGCTCAGCGTATTGAGATCGATTTACAAGTACTTAAAAGTTGGATCGCTGAACAGCCGCATTTAAAATCCCGTACTGATGATCAATTTCTTATAGCCTTCTTAAGAAATTGCAAGTATGATATTGAAGAGGCTAAGAAAAAATTGGACAATTACTACGCCTATGTAGAAAAATATCCGGAATTACTTACCAGACCCAATTTGAAGGAAGAAAAAATTCGTAAGTTATTAAAATGCGGGTGAGTTCAAATTTTAAATTGGGTTGGATTTTTGTTTTATTAATAAATTCATAAAATATAATTTAAGTGTTGTGGTTTATCTACCCCAACCTATTACGGAGGTGGGTCCTCGTGTTTTATTGGTACGCAATGGCGCCTTTGATCCACGGGAATTTACATTTGCCGAAGTATCGCAATTTCGTCAATTGCTGCAAGACGTGTTGTTTTTGGATGACGACATTTCTGTGGTATCAGGTTTGATTTATATAATGGATTTTGGTGATGTAAGCGCTTCACACTACTGGCAAGCTAGTCCGGCAGCCATAAAGAAAATATCACAGTATATGGAGGAGTCTGTGCCTTTAAACGTGCTTGCCAATCATTTCATTAACACGGGTAGTAGTTTTACGACTTTGTTTAATTTAGTAAAACCATTTATGCCGACGAAGACTCAAAATAAGGCAGGTTTTAGTTTCATACTCGTACATGCATACATTTCTTTAGTATTATTAACAAAACATTTTATTTTGTCACTAGATGCATGTACATGGTGCAAATCGCGAGCAATTGCATACATTTATTCCCCAAGAGATATTGCCGCTGGAATATGGTGGCTCAAGTGCAAGTTTACAAGATTTAATTGACCAGTGGGAGCAAAAAGTACTGTCATACCTGGACTATTTTAGTAATAATGAAAAGTTTGGTGTGGATGAAAGCCAGCGTGTTCAGGTTACGGAAGCTTCTACCAGATATAAATTTTTAGGAATTTTTTAATTAAATAATTGTAAATGTATTTTCATTTTGTACGCGAATAATAAAATAAATTATATTTCAGAAAAAAAACTACATTTGCAAAATGATTTTCATAAAAAATATAATTCACGAATCTTTTTATTTATGTTAATTTCTTTTTAGAGGAACCCTATTGTTTTCGCTACGATGTCCATCCGTCCGTCCGTCCTATCTGTCACAGGCTATTTTCTCAAAAACCGTAAGAGCTACGGACCTGAAATTTTCACAGAATATGTAAAACTTTATATGACAGTTAAAAATTAAAGGATGTTCTAAAGCGAGCAAAGTTGGTGTATTTTTATGTACACTACATGAATTAACACTGAAATTAAAAATAAATAAATAAAAATGAAAAGGTATTCTATCCGTTAATGTAATTTTGACTATGTAATTTTCACAACTTGCTGTACCTTGGAAACCGTAAGAGGTAAACACTTAAAATTTTCAAAAACGCTAAACTACAAAATCCCAAAATTAAAAAAATTTCGCAACGAAAAATATCACCAAAAAAAATAAAATAAATAGCTAAAATGCAAAAAAAAATTCCATAAACAAAAAGTTCGCCAAAAAAATCACAAAAAACCGCAAAAAAATCGCCAAAACGAAAAAAGCACCAAAACTAAAAAATCGCTAAAACTAGAAATATGAATTGTAAAAAAACAAAAAATAAAATCACCGGAACCAAAAAATCGCCAAAACGAAAAAAAACGTCAAATCTAAGAAAATCGCAAAAACCGAAAAAATCTTCAAAACGAAAAAAATAGGCAACGAAAACGGCGCTAAAGCAAAAAAAAAAGCCAAAACAAAAAAATTTATCTAAAAAATGTACATCAGGTAAGATATTCGATTATACAGGCTAAAGTTCGTATAATATTACATACATATGTAGTGTAGTCAAAGTCGCACTTTACTGAATTTACTTAACATATCAAAACAAAACCTCTTATTTGTATAAGCTGTCGCCAAAACGAAAAAAAAAACTAAAAATATGTATGGCAAAAAAAGAAACAAACAAAAAACTTAAAAAAAAAAAAAAAAATCGCCAAAACTAAAAAACGTTAGTACTAAAAATATCTCTAAAAACCGAAAAACGCCGTAAATCGAAAAAATCCGAAAAAAAATAATCGCCGTACGGAAACCTTCGTGAGTGAGTCAGAATCTCACCTTACTGAATTTTTTTTTTATTTAAAGCGTGTGAAAATGAATGCAAATTTAAAAAACTTTTTTTCGCTGCCAGTCAAGCACGTCTAGATATGTATTACGTTGCTGCTTAAGCAACTCATTAGTAGACTTCAGCCACAATTCAAAAAACCTAACAAGAACCACAATCCTTATAGATAAACTCTCAATAAATTATTGAGAGTTACAAAACTACAGCCATAGTATACCAATAAACAAACAATAATATTCAGCATGTACTGACTATACATTACAGTAGGAAACAATGGTTCAATCAATTATATGTAAGTATATACGAGTATACATGTATGTATGTATATCCAAAATTTTAAGTGCAAAGCAATATTAAATTTATAAAAGTATTTGCGGAGAACCGAAACAAAAAAAAAGCCGTTATTGGCATAATAACGACACTTTGCAAATTTACTTATCTTAAAGCTACACACGTTCAATCACATTAAAAACAACAACAGTTGTTGATAAGTTCAAAGAATTAAACAGCATTGGCAAAATCACTTTTATTTACGTTTGGCCAGCTTATCAGCAATTTTTATCTTATAAACTTACTATGAACGAGTACATATTAAAAATATACAATATACTCGTACATGCATACATACATATATAAAAATCAATTTTATACTAAAATGCTTAAAATTGATCGATTTTAGTCCACATTTAGTAGTGAAAACTGCGCCAGTATGACACAGATACGTCCCTTAAACGAGGAATTACAGAAATTAGCCGCTGAGCAGTTGGGAGAAGATCCAGCTCGCATAACAGATGACTTGGAGGCTTTGAAAACATGGATTAAACAACAGCCACATCTGCGTGCCAATACCGATGATCAGTTTTTGATTGCCTTTTTGCGCGGCTGTAAGTACAGCCTGGAAAAGGCGAAATCAAAAATTGATAAATTCTTTACATTAAAAAGTAAATTTCCCGAATTTTTCGGACCCACAAATGTGGATGATGCCAAATTTAGGGAAATATTACGTTTGGGGTAAGTTTTTTTTTTGAGTTAATTGCAAGCAATAATAAGAAATAATGAATTCATGACATTAAATTTTAGAGTGTGGTCTTATTTGCCCACACCCTTAAATGACAACGGCCCTCGTATTGGTGTAATGCGTGTGGGTTTGTATTCCGCTGAAAAGTATCTCGTTGAGGAGGTTATGTCGGTGGCATGTGCCATGCAAGAAATTCTTTTGCTCGAAGATGATTATGCCAACGTTAATGGTGTTGTATTTATTGGCGATTTCGAAAAAGCCACTATGGCCCATATGTTACAAATAACACCATCTATTGGAAAGAAAATGACAGTATTTTCAGAAGAAGCTATACCATTAAGACCAAAAGCGTCGCATTTTATTAATACTCCCATGGGATTTGAGCAAGTCTTCAATATGTTAAAGCCCATGATGTCGGAAAAGCAGCAAAAAAGGGCAAGTATTTTTTTTTCATGAAATATTTACATATTTTTTATTTTTACTCTTTTTTTTAGTTGTATGTTCATGGTAATAAAATGGATTTGCTGACCAAGGAAGTTCCTCTAAAATATTTACCCATAGAATATGGCGGTCAAAATGGCAGCTTAGCTGAGCTCACTCTGGAGTGGGAAGAGAAATTCGATTACTACAGAGATTATTTCAAAAGAAATGGCGAATTTGGTACTGATGAATCTTTACGTCCCGGCAAGGCCATCGATTTTGATAGTTTATTTGGCATAGATGGCTCGTTCCGTAAATTAAATGTAGATTGAATTGTTAAAAGTTGTTTATAGTAAAAAAAAAAAATAAAGAATTATTTTAATTCGAAATTAAAATAAATTTTATGTATGGCCTAAAAATGATCGAAAATAGGATTATGATAGATTGGCAACTGAAAATAATGTAAGTCCCGGTCTAGACTTGCAATTTTTGTTTTCATAAATGTAGCAGACTTTGTTTTAGCTCTTGGATAGAAAAAAAAAAACAACAAGCAAAAAATGTTTGTTATCAGATCAAAAACATCAGCTTGGCATCGGTTTGAATTTTTCCCTAACGCGATGTGGCCCACTTTCGGGTTATGTGGCTCCACCCTCTTTAAAGATATATATTCCGAATTCCAGAATTAAGCTCTGCGATGCCTCGTCAAATGCCGTATGAAATTTTATAGAAACTGCAGAATTGTGCAGTGTTACATGTATATAAAAACCCCAAAAGAGAATTAAATTTATTCCAGAATATTTTTAATACAAATGAATTTTGCTTTTACATGTTAAATTATCTCGGAATTTATTTAAAATTTTAATTCGAAAATACTCGAGTATAACAAAAAATTAAACCACAACTTTTGACTAAGTAAAGCTTTTGTTAAAAGGCTGTTGGTGAATATTAATTTCTTTTTTTTTTAATTTAAAATACATACATACAAATATTATTTTAAATAATTTTAGTCGCTACTGTAAGCTTTAATTAGAATTAATCATTAACACCCAACTCTGTCTCTCTCTCTCTCTTGAGAGCTGATAAAAAATTATTTACGGCCTGTCCACGATGTCACTAGAAATCGTTCGATTGAATACTTATATTGAAAACAACAACAAATTTTCTAATGTTATTGTTGTTTGCAATACAAGTTGTCGATCGAACGTTTGCTGGTGACATCGTGGGACAGGCCGTTAAACTGCAACAATCTTTCTCAATTATAAGATTAATTGTGTTTCAAGTTGATTTCATTGAGAAGTCCAGAATGCAACACAATAATTAGTCGCAGATGAATGATAGATGCTTTTGTTGTTTTACGTTTACAATGATTTTTTTGCATTTATAGAACTATTAAAAAAATTATTAAAAAACTTGAACTTTCTTAAAACACTGACTTTGATATGCATATTAAATATGTGCAAATGTATGTAGACTTAATTAACTACTACTGCACTTGAAATAGTTTTAATCTAGGAGTATTGGAATTTAGTTGTTATTTAGATTCAAACGTGAGCGATTGTAACGTAAAAAAAAAATGTTGCATATAAAAACTTTGCCAAGTGAATTGCAAAAAGTAGCTGAAATAGAATTAAATGAAGTTCCAGCCAGAGTAACCAGTGATCTGCAAGGCTTAAAAACATGGATAGAACAAACACCACACTTGAATGCTCGCCTTGAAGATCAATTCTTAATACAATTTTTACGCGGTTGCAAATACAGCTTGGAAAAGGCTAAAATCAAAATTGATCTCTTTTTCACGTTGAAATCAAAATTCTCTGATCTGTTTAATGTCAATGACGTTACTGAAACTAAGTTTAAAAACATTTACAATCAGGGGTAAGAAATAAACATTTTATTTCAAACTAAATATATACATACATATGTACGAGGTTTGTTCAAAACGTATTGCGAATTTTGAATTTTCGCGGGTTACGTATGTATGTTCGAATTTTGATTTTTTTGTGGCGTTATGTTGGTACTCATGTCTCTCACTTATGCCGACAGTTTCAGTTAATTGTTGACAGCTGCTTTGCTTGAACGTCTTTTGGCTCGTCTTCGATTTTTACCTCGGTTCGTGCGGCAGCTTCCATTGAGAGGATTGAGCTTTGGTTTCCACGTCATAACCATAAGCCCATGATTCGTCACCAGTTGTGACCCTCTGGAGTAAATTTGGATCGTCGCGGACAGAGTCCAACAGCTCATTAGCAATGTTCATGCGATGCTTTTGGTCGGATTTGAGCAATTTTGGAATCATTGATAAAAATCGAATGGTACGAGCCAATCGATATGTCTAGGTCCTCACCAACTTCTCTAATGGTGATTCGAAGATTGGCCAATACCATTTTCTTCACTTCATCAATTTTCTCGCCTGTTGTTGAAGTTCTCGGGCTTCCGGCACGCTCTTTGTCGTTTACATCTTCTCAGCCTTCTGAGAACATTTTGTACCACCGATAAACGTTGCTTCGGGCCAAGGTAGCTTCTCCATATACCACAGTCAACATTCAGAATGCATCCGCGCACTTAATTTCGTTTTTCACACAAAATTTGATACAGGTTCTTTGTTCCATTTTTTTTTAATAGGTAAAAATCGAAGACGAGCCAAAACACGTGCAAGCAAAGCAGCTGCCAACAATTAACTGAACATTCAAAATGGCCGAAATTGTCGGCATAAGTGAAAGGCATGAGTACCAAAATAACGCCACAAAAAAATCAAAATTCGAATATATGTAACCCGCGAAAATTTAAAATTCGCGATACGTTTTGAACAAACCTCGTATGTATTTATTATTTCCTTCTTTCAGATTTGGTATGCCTCTACCTTTACCTCTTAACGATCATGGTTCTCGTTTATATTTTCTGAACTTTGATGGTGATGTTGGCAAAGGTCTGTTTGATATTGAAGATCTATTTCAGGTAGTGAATGCCATGCATGAAATATTTATTATGGATGACCCATATGCCTGCGTAAATGGTATTATATATATTTTGGATTTGAAGCATATATCAATTAATATGGCCTCAAAATATACACCAAGTTTCCTGAGTAAAACTGTGCAGTTTTATGAAAAATCTTTGCCATTCCGTATAAAAAGTGTTCATTTTATAAATACACCTGGATTTTTTCATGGCGTTTTAAGTATTTTGCTGCCATTGTTGTCGGAGAAACTGAGAAAAAGGGTAAACTAGGAAAAGAAAAATATACAAATTTAACAGTCAATCGTATGAGTTGTATGTTGTATGTATAAACAACTTACAACTCATACAATACGCTGTGCATTGCACATATAATTTGAACTGCTTTTTAGGCAAAAATCTTTTTAGAATATACACATTCAATTCAGTAGAATGTTTCTTTCCTTAGAAAGGCCCTAGCTCATTATTATTTTATTTTTCAAGTTCGAGAAAACAATGAGTAAGGTAACGATGTATTATATTCCTCCCATAGATTTTTGTTTATGGACAAAACTACCAAAATGTACAGCAAGTTATACCTACTAAATATTTACCCGTTTCCCTGGGCGGACAGAATGGATCGACTGAACAGCTTTTAAAGGAATTTGATAAGAAATGGCTAGAATATCAAAATTATTTTAAAGAAAATGTAAACTATGGAACCAACGAGCTCTTGAGACCTGGCAAACCCATCGATTTTGACAGCATGTTCGGTTTGGGTGGCTCTTTCCGGAAATTAGATGTGGATTAGGAATGGGGATGGAGACGTTACATGATATTTATAATAAAAATACTATAGTATTTAATTATATTTTGAATTTTAAATTAAAACAAACTTTTAACGGGTAAACGAGCAAATCGTTAAATAAAAGAAATAGTTAATTTGGCATAGAAGTACATAAATAAAACGAATTTATTAATACATACAAATCGTCGGCTTAGAGCATAGCTGGCCAAAGTGGCATCAGAGTGCCGAACTTCAGTCGTCTTGTTATTCAAATGAATACACATACACGAATACATTTCTCTCAGTGGCCAGCATTGGCTTAGTGTGCAAACCTTCTAAATCCACATTTTATATGTCATTTTAATGCCGTTCGAAAAAGAAAGAGACGCCGCACAGTGGTTCAGTATCGTTTTTCATCGGCCAAAACTCTGTAACTTTTGAACTAATAAAGATTTTTTTTTGTAATTCTTTTTTAGTGAATAGATAACCTCTATAAATATTTAGCTTTTACCCAAGTGTGGTTTCATTTGAATCAATGAAGTGCTTGTTGAGAAATTTTAGGGTAAAGTTGAACTTTCGATTTTTTTTTTAAATAATTTTTTTGAAAAGTTAATACTTAAGCCTAGTTTTTTCAGTCATGTACATGTGTATATACTAAATACATATACATATGTACGTAAGTATGTAAGACATGTCCATACATAAATAACTGAACAGTTTCTACTAGATAAATATCTGCAAGACACTAAATTAAAGTAATTCTGCAAAAAAAAAACCGACTTCAATGCAAAGAGCTAAAACATATTACAAAATGCTCCACAGATTTTGAGGAAAAAATATGTATATGGGACAAAATTGCAAGTAAACCCTTTAAAATAAAAAATATTTTGAAATGCTCACATATGAGCTATACTTTTAATAGGGGAGGGGAGGGGAGGGAGTGGGTTGGAGCAAATTTTCCAATTTTCTTAAGGTATGCATAGAAAATTTTAACGGTTTTTTGTATCTGCTGTAAAATGTAAAAATTATTTGAAGTGAGTTAGCAAGTTTACACTCTAAGCCGACGATATGCATAACAAATTAACAAACAAAACACAAAAAGTAATATAAACAAACAAATAAGTAAATAAGTAATTATTTTATTACAAAATTATGTGGATTAAAAAATACTAATCTTTTTTATTAAGGAAAAATTTGAGCATTTTATGAACATTGCACTAGAGTACTAAAAATTTAACTTAAATAATCTTTTTTTTTTGATAACTAGTAATGAATATTATTATCAAATTTGATAAATTTTTATTTATGTGCCCTTAATTATGAAAGTGATCTAAGTCATATGCATTTTTGCTTCGAAATATTAAATAAATTTAAAAAAACTTTAATAAATAGTTAATAAATATTTAATATATTTATATTTATCGAGAATATAACAACTCTGAACTAATATGTTGTATAATATAAAAATATTTTTTCATTTGCTCAAATGTAATCTAGTAAATATCACGACAAGAGAAATACATGACTTAGACCACTTTCATAATTAAGGGTACATATGTATGTATGTATTCTTTACGTGGCTAATTAAGTACACTTATTATCTTTAAATTTGCAATTTAACAATCTAATCAATATTTTTAAAATATTGCATGCAATCTCAATAATTCTCCCACCCAGTTTATTGTCACCAAAGGGTCGATAAGTAATTTGGCGTTTTATTAAAATAAAATTGGTATTTTATTTTATATATTATTATTATATTTTTGGCGCTTAACAGTTTTTTCTTCAAACCGTTCGTCCCTAAGCTCAAAAGCTTTAAACGAAAATTAAAGCTTTCAGTAAATTCCAGCTTGATAAAAATCAAAACTCTAACGACATGACAGATACTTTCCCCCTTATTAAAAAACAAATAACGTGTGCTTGAAGTGGACGTTAAAACCGATTTTTCTATGGAAATTTAGTTTTAATCGACACTTCAAGCACACGTTGAGGGCAATCATAAATAAAATTCGGCGAGAATTTTTTTTCCTGGGAACAATTTCAAACAATAGCAACCATTAATAGGGAAAACAAAAAATTCTAATTGGAAAAGGGAGATATTTTATTCATGATTGGCTCTGGTTATATTTTTATTTTTTTTTTTTTCATATGGGGTTTTATGTTAATGTTTTTATTATACAAAATTTATATGTTAAACCAACGTTAACTTAAATAATAGTTTATAAATGCGGTCATTGATTATCTTTATATTCATAATATTGTTCATATCTGCCATGGAAAATACTTTTTTTTTTTGTCTTATCGTGTATAATTTCACTTTTAATAGTAAATTTATCTCCAAAACTAAATTCAGTTATCAATTAGAGGCTAACGTTAAATGGTCACAACGAAAAGTATAGCTAATATCAAAATAATACCAATTGAATTACAAAAAGTAGCCGAAACTGAATTAGGTGAAGTAACAGCAAGAATACCCGAAGATTTGCTAGCTCTAAAAGACTGGATAGAAAAACAGCCTCATTTGAATGCCCGTTTGGGTGATCAGTTCTTAATACAATTTTTGCGTGGCTGTAAATATAGTTTGGAGAGATCAAAGGAAAAGCTTGATCTATTTTTTACATTGAAATCAAAATTTCCCAATCTGTTCAATTCCACCGATGTTCTCGATTCAAAATTCTTAAGAGTGCTTAATTATGGGTAAGTTAAACTTTAGCCAAGAAAATGTACATAATATACATACATATCGTCAGCTGAAGTGTAAAACCACGTAACTAACAAACATACATACATATGTTAATTAAAAAAGGCGTAACTTACAAAAAGTTCAAAATTGTCTTTTTGTTTGATTATGATTTAATTGAAGAAACTGTCTCTTTTGAATTTATGTATGTATATGACGAATCGTCATTGACGATATGTACATATGTATGCACATATCACATATTTACCTGCTTATGCAAAAAATAAATAAAGTGCGCTTGAAATGTCTTTTAGGTTTGGCTTGCCTTTGCCGCAACCACTTAACGATAACGGTCCTCGAATTTTTTTCTTTAATTTCCACGGTGACATTGCTAAGGGTTTGGTCAATGTAGAAGAGCTATACAGGCCGATTAACGCCATGCACGAAATCTTTCTAATGGATGACCCTTATGCCTGTATAAATGGCATTTTATACGTAATTGATTTAAAAGACATTTCCTTAAATATGGCGTTGAAGTTTACACCAAGCTTCTTGCAAAAGTCGGTGCAGTTTTATACAAAAGGATTACCTTTTCGTATTAAAGGCATTTACGTTCTAAATACACCAAGTTTTTTTCATACAGTTTTAAATATTTTTATGCCAATGTTATCGGAAAAACTAAAGAAAAGAGTGAGTTTTAATCAATTAAAGTATAGAACTATTTATATGTATTTATATTTACATACATATCGTTACCTTAATATAGAAATACCCTAACCCATTATTTTTTATCAAATCGTTATGTTCTTCTATCGAAAATGGATTTCAAAAAATAATGAGTTTTAGTGCCTTTTTATATTAAGGTAACGATATGTATGTATGTATGTGTTTTGCCGAATCATATTTTCCGTAACTCCTGTTTAGGTTTTCGTTTACGGGCAAAACAATTGGAATGAATGCATACCAACGAAATATTTACCCACTTATCTGGGCGGAGAGAATGGCTCAACTGAAGATCATTTGGAGGCATTTGAAAAGAAATGGCTGGCATATGAAAGTTATTTCAAGGAAAATGCAAACTACGGCACCAATGAGCTTCTAAGACCGGGAAAGCCCATCGATTTTGACAGCATATATGGTTTGGGCGGATCTTTCCGAAAATTGGATGTGGATTAACTAAAGCGCAACGTTCAACATGCATACAAATTTATATAAGGGATCAAACCTTATTTATTCCCCTTTTTTAGCTAATAAACAACAAATATATGTAGATGTAAAAAACAAAATTTGAAATTTATATTATTGCTTCTTATTATCACTCAATAACAACGACTTTTTCAATGTAGTCGTAGTGAGATTCAAATAAATTGTTATTTTTTATGAATATATATAGCTGTTAAATGAGATTAGTTCAAATTAATAAACATGAAAATACAATTAACACAGCATTAAGTGCAAGTTCGCACTAGCACTTGTTTTAAACTTGAAGGCACTTTTAACGCTATTTTCAGCCTTATAAATTATAAAAAAAGAAAGTTCATTAAGCTGTTTTAATTTTGTTATTTCTCTATTTGAAAAGTATTTGAATATATTTTAAGTGGGCAAAGTTTTACTTCACACAATCATTTACATGCATAGGTACACATATACAATATAATAAGGAAAATAAACTCATATATAACTTTTTAAAATATCATTGGGATTATATTTATAGACTTACATATTTAGGTCATTAAAAAAAGTACAAAAACAAAACATAATATCACTTATGAATTCTTTTGAGCTAATTTAACAATAACACTCTTAACTTCGGTATAGTTTTGTAAAGCGTATTCACCATTTTCACGGCCATGACCAGACATTTTATACCCGCCGAAGGGTACTTGGGCAGCAAGAGAATTATATGTGTTGACCCATACAGTTCCCGCTCTTAAGCCCTGCACAATGTAATTGACCTTGTCGATATCCTTCGAAAATACCGCAGCAGCCAAACCATAATCAGAATTGTTAGCACGTTCAATCACTTCATCCAATTTTTTAAAACGTATTATTTGCTGAACAGGTCCAAAGATTTCCTGACGAGCAATCGTCATGTCATCTTTCACATCGGCGAAAACAGTGGGTTCAACGAAGTAACCGGGCAAGCCCTGTACACGATTTCCGCCAGCTACCAATTTGGCACCTTGTTGTTTGCCATTATTTATTAAGCCCAAAATCTTATTCATTTGTTCGGCATCTACCTGGGGACCTTGCTCTACATTCAAATCAAAGGGATTGCCAACAGAGCGCTTTTTGGCTCTTTCAGCACTACGTTCAACAAACTCATCATAAATTTTATCTTCAACAAAGGTACGCGAACCAGCACAACAACATTGGCCCATATTAAAGAACAGACCAAAGTGGGAAGTTTCTACAGCATAATCCATATCGGTGTCAGACAAAATTATATTGGGACTCTTGCCACCCAATTCTAAGGTTACGCGTTTCAAATTGGTATTTCCGGAAGCTTGTTGGATCAATTTACCCACCTCTGTGGAACCAGTGAAAGCCACTTTATCAACATCCAGGTGATTCGACAGGGCAGCACCGGCATCACCAAAACCAGGCAAAACATTTACTACACCCTCGGGGAAACCAGCCTCTTTAACTAACTGGGCAACGTACAAAGCTGTTAAGCTAGTTTGCTCAGCGGGTTTTAAGACAATCACATTGCCAGTGGCCAAGGCTGGGCCCAATTTCCAGGCCATCATGAGCACTGGGAAATTCCAGGGTATTATTTGAGCGCACACACCTACAGGTTCGTGGCGAGTATAGGCCATAAAATCACCGTCCATGGCAATAGTTTTTCCATGATTCTTATCTGCCCAACCAGCAAAATAACGTAGATTCTTAATTGACATGGGCAAATCTACATTATAAGACATGGAGTAAGGTTTTCCATTGTCCAAGGTTTCCAAACTCTTTAGAAAAATCGAAACGATTACATAATAAATAATATTTTAATATAAATATAACAACTATGCATACCGCCAAATAGGCACGATCACGTTCTAATAAATCAGCCAAACGATTTATTAATTCACCACGTCTTGAAGCATCCATACGGCGCCAAGGAGAACCCAAACTATTATTGCATTAAAATAATCTAGTTAGAAGTGATTTTCTACCATTCGAAAATACTTACTTGAATGCATTTCTGGCTGCCTTGACGGCTAAATCAACATCCTCTTTGCCAGCACACTGAATTTCAGCAATGGCCTTTTCAGTGGTGGGATTAATGGTCTCAAAGGTTTTACCCGATTTACTTTTGTGCCATTCATTATTGATGAAAAGCTAAAATACAATTTCAACGTTTATAAAACTGTTTTTGATTATAATGAAAATCTGTTAAACTGAAAAAAGATGGAAAAATCTTTACACTTACATACAAACATATTCATCGATTCAAACTTTTCTTTTATATGCCGAATTCGAGTAAAAAGCAATACATTTTTAACAAACATGTTTACAGATCGTAAATACTCGTATACCTAGTAGTAAATGTTTGGCAAAGTTGTAAGAGAACAATTCCTCTTATCGTGGTTGGCGTATTTCGATTTCGACTGCGACTTTTTGGTAATAGATTAAAGATGACTTCCGCAGTTTTTGTTCAATCTTGTATACTAAAGTGCCGTAGTCGAAGGCGAAATACGAAAACCACGATAGGACAGAATATTTTTCCCAATAAAAATAAGTTAGAAATTTAATTTTTTTGAGAAAGTTGAATTGTTTTTCCATACTTGAAGCATAAAATTTGTAAATTTCTCAAAATATACATAAGTTAAATTTTTTTATTCAAAGTTGATATAAACAAAATCATATCTACAACTACGTACAAAGTAAAGCTCATGTAGAATATGGCACAACTAAATATAAAAATTATTTATGCATTTATTTCACAACAATATGCAAATCTAAGCAAATATTTACTTGTTTCATTCACTAATTAAAAGAATCTTATTTTAAAGTTCATTGTAGTGCAATTTTTCAAGATTCTCTATAGTGATAAGAATAGAAAATAAATTTAGAAATTGTATACACAACTACGCACACAGCATTCCAAATAGTGACGACTTTTCCACACTCAAAATTTTGCATTAGAGAAGGGAAAAGAATCAAGACTTTGAATGGAGATGGAATGGAGATTTATGATGTAAATTTTTTGTTGGCAGAGGCTAAGGGAATAAAAGAAACTAAACTTTCTACTAACTATGGGCCTATGGAATTATTTGAATAATTATTGTTTGAATAAGTACATATTTTAATAAATCGCCGCATTTAGCAAAATAACAACAAATAATAGGACTTTCGGAGATAATATTAAAAATATTTTAGGTTTATTACAGGTTTATTTGATAAATTTTCCATAGAAATATGTCAAATAAGCGCTTAATAAACCTGAAATATTTTTTATGAATAAGGCAGTTAATGTATAACGAAGAAATGTCATGAAGTTAGTATAAGTGACGAAATTGAACTACAAACGTTTTAACGAGTTCCTCCATACAATTCGACATTACAAATTAGCGCATAATATTGTTTAACTGGCATGAAGTTTTCCTTATACATAAGGTTGTGTTTTGGGAATTTTTTGGTCTCTTTGATACGTCTTACCCGGATTC
The DNA here is from genome assembly GCA_936439885.1 of Nowickia ferox. Taxonomy (NCBI): domain Eukaryota; kingdom Metazoa; phylum Arthropoda; class Insecta; order Diptera; family Tachinidae; genus Nowickia; species Nowickia ferox. The sequence continues at coordinate 5,809,949 of OW387027.1, read as the reverse complement.
TTTTACTTGGAACTGCAAGTGTTGTCGTTTGATATCAAACTTTATCCAAGCTGCATATTTATTTTCAAGTCTATTTTAATTTTTCTGTTTGCTATTAAATAAATAAGCCAACTCCTGAAAAATCACCCGATGTTGCCTCACACATATAAAATAAACAGCAGATATGGAATTAAAAACAAACAAATAGCGTCACTGCTCCAAAGCAGATAAGAAGATTAATTGCTGAGGCTACGGTTGTATTAGTTTTGTGTGCCGGTGATTTCCTATAAATTTGTTATTGCCGGTATTGCATTAGAAACAGCGAAACACAGTTTTATATACATATGTATGTAGTATGTACATACGTATGTACATATGTATATACATATTATTTTTTGACTCTATTTTACCAAATCTATCAATATTAAAAGTGATTTTATTTGAAGGTCACCAATTTAAAGCTTGCTTTTTCACTTTTTTAAATTTTTTAAAGAATTAGAATGCACTTTGTCAAGAGTAATCGAAATTTAATTTTAAAGTTACACAATATTGGTTCTGTACTTACTCCGGTGTAAAGAATATCCACATTACTATTTGGCTCTGGAATTGAAGCAAAATTAGCAGCTGGAACGCTTTGCCGACTATTAGCAACAATTCTTCCACAATTTCTTAATACATTCGTACTCTTTAACAGGCGCAACATTTTTAGGATGAAATGTTTTTGTTAAATATGTCTCGAAGAATTTAATTGAATAATTATAGAAAGAAAACTGCAAAACCGATTGTCAAATTCTGCCGAACTACTGTAAACCTCAAGAAAAAAAATCGTAAAATGAAATCAAAACAACTTTTTGCATAGAAAAAAAACTGAGTCATCTGATGAAAAGTGTTACCATTTTAAAAAAATTTTGTAAGCAAATTATGACAGACGAATTAAACATGAGAAATCTTTTTAGAAACAGCAATTAATCTTGCAGCAAGTCTGAGTTTATGGGAGAGAGAAAAGATTATTGTTATTATTTGATTTTAACCAGGGATCGCAAATAACGATTATTTTCCAAATTTAAACTGAAAAAATCACAATAATAGAGAAGTGCTACGGGCACAAGGAATATACCACAATACTCCATGTTACATGGACTACCTATAGATGCAATGATTTTTATTTTTTTAATTTTTATTTACTCCTCACAAAATAAGAGTTATTTCTTGATTTTTATTTATTCCTCACAAAATAAGAGTTATTTTGTGACTTTTATTTATTCCTCACAAAATAACAGTTATTTTGTGATTTTTATTTATTCCTCAGAAAATAAGTTATTTTTTTATTTTTATTTATTTCTCACAAAATAACAGTTATTTTGTGACTTTTATTTATTCCTCACAAAATAAGAGTTATTTTGTGACTTTTATTTATTCCTGACAAAATAACAGTTATTTTTTGATTTTTATTTATTCCTCAGAAAATAAAAGTCATTTTTAAAATGTGTTTATTAATTAATTTAATTTAGCAAATAAGAGTTTTTGCATGGACTCTGGCGATAAATTCGATCTTAAATCTGTCAATATTAATTTTAGCGCAGAAAATGCTCTTTCTACAGAGACTTGTGTTGCTGGCGTGCTATGCAAAACCTGTGCCAATCTGTACGGGTATGGATATATATATTTTTTTTCCTCCCAATATTTCATTACATCTGCATCCACGTCAATGGGCTTAGGATTGTAATTGTCTATTTCGCTTATCGCCCTTTTCATTTCCTCCTCCAGATCACCATCTGAGTCTTCATCCTCTGAATTTACTTCAATAGAGTTTAAGAACTCGTTTAATAATGAACACGTGTTTGTGTCTTCAGCCGACGGTAAAGCATCTGGTGTTTCAGCGTTTGAAGATGATGGTAAGTCAGAAGACTTTTGCGTTGCATCATTCTTCACAAAGAGTAAAATTTATTAAATTCATGTACATTAGACCACCCAATGGGCCGAAGTTTTTATTTTATTCGCTAAAGCCCATATGACATTTCATTTTTCTTTCATTTATTAAGTTTCATTTATCAAGCTGGTAACTCTTATGTGTTAATTATGAAGGTGTTGAGATATTTAGTACATTAAAAAATTTTGACAAATCAAAAAATATTTTTATGTTATGCAACAAATTAATTATAAAATACATAAGAACCGGTCTTAAAACCCTAACCAGTACAAAAATGTGTTTTTCGGACAAAATCCGTACCAAATATAAGAAATCCGGTTCCAAACCGGATAAAAATATCTTATATTTGACGCTGGTAATGTAGCTTTCCATTGGTGAAAGAATTTTTAAAACAAGATGAGTGGCTTGGGCGTGAAAGCTTAGCAAAAAACAAACTCACTTTCTTATAAATTGGTTGTTTTTGTAAATGAAATAAAATTATTTGTAATAAAAAATATCAAATTTGTTTTTTTTTTCAATTTAAATAGGCATATTTTGTAAAAAATTTCATTTCTACACGTTTCCAAATTGTATGAAAAATAATGACAATTCGTTACAAACAATATGTTTTTCATACAAATTTCAAAAGGAAAAAATTATTGTACGAATATATGCAGAATCTATACTAAAGTCTCTATTTTTCATTTTATTTACAAAAACACTGAGTTATTTTTTTATATTTTATTTACTGCCAGTTCATAGAAGCCATGTAAAAATTCTTGCTTGGCTATTTGTATTGAAAACACAAACAAAGCACTCAAAATTTGTTTTTGATTTCAATGTAAATAGCCAAGCAAGAATTTTTACTTGACTTCTATGAACTGGCGGCAGTTATAAGTTTAAAAATGACTTTTATTTTCTGAGGAATAAATAAAAATCAAAAAATAACTCTTATTTTGTGAGGAATAAATAAAAGTCACAAAATAACTGTTATTTTGTGAGAAATAAATAAAAATAAAAAAATAACTCTTATTTTCTGAGGAATAAATAAAAGTCACAAAATAACTGTTATTTTGTGAGAAATAAATAAAAATAAAAAAATAACTCTTATTTTGTGAGGAATAAATAAAAATCAAGAAATAACTCTTATTTTGTGAGGAATAAATAAAAGTCACAAAATAGCTATTATTTTGTGAGGAATAAATAAAACTCAAGAAATAACGATTAAAATGTAATTTTTAAAATAAAAATTATAACCGTTACGGTCCCTGATTTTAACACTTCGTCGGGTGGTTACTAATTTTCCGAATCAATAATGTGTTCTCAATGTCTGTGCGGCAACCCACTAACCACCCGACGACTAAATACATAATAAAAAAAAATTTAAATTAAATAAAGTTTCGAATAAATAAATTAAAACAATAACTATAGAAAATCAAGAAAACTGCGTCTTATTGAAGATATTTGGGCTATATATGCATATGTAGCAAAAGCAAATGTCAACAAAGCGTATCGCCGAGTACGAAACAAAAAAAAAATTCTTCCCCATCCGTAATATGCTAACTAATGTTTCCCTTCCACATGATTTCGTGTCTAAATTCAGACTTGCAGGTACCGAAAAGTTACTTTCTTATTACATTCGCTGCATTAAAACAACACGAAAATTAAACATACAGACTAACTGTGTGTAAACGAGAAATTTAAAAGCGAATTGAAGAGACTTACTTAAAGAACAACTGATGTGTCTAACCCTACGTCTCCACGAGCCATCAACTTGGACATGACATGATGATGACGCCGGCAGACTAACTGTGAAAAATTCATCAACTTCTTTGTTATGGTGAACACGGCCGATGTCCATGTTCAGGCATATCATATATATTTTGCGATAGCGCAATAGAGATAGAATATTTACAAAATTTTGTTCTGTCTCTTTTCTTTCTATTGTAAATGGTTGCGGACGGCGAATCTCATGGCGAACATTGTTGCTCAGACATATGTTCGGGCATCCATGTCAGAGCATGGACGAAACATGGACATGAGCGGTCTCCATTAGTCATTTACAATGTCCGACATGATGCCCATATCAAGTTCATGGCTAGTGAAGACCGCTAGTGATTTTTTTATTTCTGCATTGCATAATTAAAGCAGTGTTCACATTATTTGTATTTGCCTTATGGAATGTTACTTTTTTATGCACATGATATTTTCTGTGTATGGCAAAATCTGGCGTTTCATATGTATATGGTTTAAAATTTTTGTGTTCACACGTTGGTATGTTATGTGCATTTGACATAACCTATAAAGGTAAACAAATGCTTACTTTTGTTAATGTCTTTTAAATTTTTACTTCCATTTTTACTTTTTAATCTATTAAATTAATTTCAATTTAATTTATCTTACAATTTTACTTAATTTTTAACGCAAAATCACTTTATTTATTTTAAACTAGCTGATATCAAATACTTTCACTTGTAAATAGAAAACTCTCTGAATAAAAACTGTCCTTTATACTGCACAAAGAGAAATAACACATGCTATTGTTTAAAGGTGTTCAGACTATGTGTACAAATTTACCATGTGAAAAAGTGACATTTCATAAGGCAAATACATATAATGTGAACACAGTTTAAGTAGTAGAGAATTTGCCCTCAAACTAAATCAAGCTGGCAGCCCTGATCATAAAGTTAAAAAGCTTTTGCAAACAAAGAGCTTTTACAGATAATCTTAAAACAGGTTCCTCCACTCACGTAATTGAATAGCGCCGTTACAGTTTAGAAAATGGAAAATTGTATGCATCTTTACCTTAATATAGAAAGGCCTTATCTCATTTTTTTTTTTGAAAATCGAGTTTTTTGTATATTTTGATAGAAGAACATCAAATGTATCAAAAAATACAAAACTTTCGAATTCCAAAAAATGATAAGTTAGGGCCTCTCTATGTGATGGTAACGATATATATGGTGTTTGACAGCAAGATGCTCTGGAACTTGTGAGGAATAACTTCTGCATAGACAACGTATGGATGTTCACACTTTAAAATCCAAATAAAATAGGTTTATTTTAATTTGTAATTAAAATAAATTTATTAAATGACGCAACTATTTTGTTTAAACTTATTTCCTGTTTACATAACTCAGCCAGTCTGCTAGAAAAATTGTTATCCAAATAAGTCACAAAAATGGGTGCTTTCCATATAAATTTTGTACACAAGTTTATGAAAACAAGTAAAAATTCTATAAACTGGCAGTTAATCAACATTTAATTTCCTGAAAGAACCTTCCATTCCAAACATATTTTCAAAATCAATAGGCTGACCCGGCCTCAAAATTTCATCAGTTCCATATTCAGTCTCACTTTTTCTAAAATAGTCCCTATATTCCATAAATTTCTTTTCAAAATCTGCAATTAATTCGGGTATAGAACCATTTTCGCCACCATATTCCTTAGGAAAATACTTCAGAGGTATTGTTTCGTAGACTTTCTCATAATTCGACCCATAAATAACGCTCTGAAATTGTAATTTAAAATGGTTTTTAAAGCATAGAGCTCTAGAAAGTTATCGTTCTTAGGAGATATTGTATTAACTTACACGTTTTACTTGCTTCTCCGGCATTAAGGTTTTGACCAGATTATAAAAACCTTCAAATATAGATGGCGCATTAATGGCTATAAAACATTTTGGCCTTAATGGCACTGCTTGTTCAGAAAATACGGTTGTCTTCTTTAATAGATTTAAATTAATTTGAAAGAAATGTTCTTTTGTCCAGTTGGTCAAGTCCATTATATGGGTGTAACCACAGACAATGGTGTTATCATCTTCTAGTAGAGAAATTTCACAAGCTGCGTGATAAACTCGCATAATTTCAAGAAAATCATATTTGCTGGGATCATAAGAGCTACAGCGCATTAACATAGCACGCGGACCATTTTCATTTATGGGATTAGGCAATGCTATGGCTACACCCAATCTGATATATTCTCTTATGGTATCGTCATCCATACCTTTAAGAGTAAATAACTCTGGGTATTTGGTGCGCAATGTATAAAATTTATCTATTTTCACTTTAGACTTTTCTAAACTATATTTGCAGCCACGCAAAAATGCCACCAAGAATTGGTCATCTGTGCGAGCTCTCAAATGGGGTTGTTGTCCTATCCATGTTCTTAATGTTTCTATATCAGCATCAATACGAGAAGGATCCTCATTTAGTTGTTCAATGGCTATTTTTTGTAAAGCTGCTGGTAGAGGGCGTATTTTAGACATACTTGCTTAATATTTAACTTTTGACTGAAATTCATCGACTGTTGGCTATTTAAACAGTGAATTTACAATGAAAACAAGATTCGTATGTACATATGTATGTATGTATGTATATTGATAACAATTTATTTATCTATATTTTTCCATAAAAAGTCTAACGATTATTGTATTGATAAGATTGTTAGAAAAATAAAAAACCACTCAAAGACAGTACTCATACATACTAAAATTACATATTTTTTAACGCAATATTTGATTTCGAGTTTTTTACTTATACGAAGCAAAAAATATTCAATTTCGCCAATGAAAAGTAGAAAAAAATTTACAATTTACAGACAAAAGTCGATAATCGGGCTGTTTCGTGCAAGAAGAAGAAGAACATTACTCACAAAACCTCTCTCATTTACCCAATTTTCGAGAGTATTTATACCAATCTTATCAAAAGCAGAAAAGATACCAACAGCACAAACTTTTCCTGTTTTATCCTGTTCTACGCAGCTTTCCTAATTTTTTCTTTCATATTCTTGAGTATAAAATTTATATGGAAAGCACTAATTTTTTTCAGTGATTTTCATACAAATTTCTAGACGAGTCGTCTGTCTGACTTGTGGAAACTGCACATTAAACTGCCATTTTTTCAAATTAATAATGTGATAGAGGCAAAACTAGTTTTATCTACGCCAAAGCCAGCTTTTTCTACTTTTGACGAAAATTAGTTTTCAATAAAATTACAATGAATAATACCGAATTTCTCAAAACTAATTTTTCAATTGCCTATAAAACCAGTTTTCACGTTAAACTAGTTTTCAAACTTATCAATAATACGGCCGTTTTAGTTTTATAAAATAACTTAATTTTTCATTATGATAAAAACTCGCTATAATGGTCCTTATTACGTTTGTCGAATTTTTTTTATTCGACTTGCGGTACTAGGTTAATGAATCATACAACATTTTTCTTTAATCTAGTACAAACTCTCGAAGTCGAATCGAAAAATTCGACAACCGTAATAGGGCAGATTGTCTAACCTACTTTTTTTTAAATTCGGATTTGCACAATAAAAACTGATAATAGACTAAATGCTATATATGTATGTGTGTATGTACATACATATACACATGTATATACATATGAATGCACATATATATCTGTGGCAATATGTAATAAGGAAGTTTTGACGCTACCGCTGAGATATTAAAAGGCTCTAACGCATAATTCTACTTGCTTGTGATTCTTTCTTTTGCATGTAGCATTGTAACCACTGCAACTTTCAAGTGGGGCATAATAAAACATAATAAAGCTAAATACTCTTAAGTCGACTTGGGCGATTATTCCACATTGCCAGACATATGTACATACATACATACGTATTTCCCCCCTTTTTTCGGGTGATAAACGATATAATAAAGATAATAACTACGATAATGTATGATGATGTATCAAATTGTGACTCTATGAATTCGTTGTACGACCAAATGTGCCGCATTTGATATGGTGTAAGCAACAGTTAAATATTTTAAGTGCTCAATAGTTAGTTGTGCATTTGCTAGTCAAGGTGTGAGTGAGTTTGTATTAAAAAATCGCTTAAAAATTCACATGCATAAGTGGAATATCAAAAATGTATTCTATAAATTAAAAAAAAGAATACGTAATAAAAAAATTACTTGTTTGAAGTTCAAAATGATTAACACCTCTATTAAAAAGCGGAAGATTTGTTTTTTTTTCAAATAGAGATAACAAACATTTTGCTTAAAAGATAGAACCCCAAAGATAATGCAATTAACAGATAACAAACCAAGAAAGTTTCATACTAAAAAGTTTTCAGTCCATGAAAGCAAAATCTTTTCAATTATTTAAAAAAAAATGTTAAAAATAACAACTTAACATATAATAACTTACGTTATTATTTTTGTGTTTAAGAAGTTTGAAAGCATATTTATGTACATTAATTCCGAAATAGTTTATATGTAAAACCAAGTGCCGGTCCAGACTTGCAATTTTTGTTGTAGCAACTTTTAATTTTTTAGTGCAAAAGAGCAAAAGTATATATTTCTATTTCAATACTCTCACACATATTCAAGAATTGCTGCAACAAAAATTGCCAGCCTGGGCCGAGACCAAAAAAAATTATCTCAATCAATCTTTTTATATTCATACTATGCTGGGATAAATTTAATTATTTTTTGTGTTTGTTATGTGGACATTTCCACAGAAAAATCCACCTTTTGTAACGTTACGTCAAGCTTGTTACGTTAAGCTTGTATTTTGGAGCTATGCTGTTCGATTGTTTTCTACTTTTTACCGAATGTTGGCCTAATTGCGCTCTACACCAACATGCAAAAAAAAAATATATAAAACATTAGTTATTCTTTAAAAAACAAGGTATGTCACAAAGTAACGTAACGTGACAATAGGTGGACTTTTTAAAAGTGCTTTTAAAGCATATGTAAGTATGTATTCTGCCAACGTAGGCATTCAAGAACAATTATTACGAACAATTTTGATAATAAAAATATTTGGTTTAAACAAAATATCCAAATCATTATTAATCATTATTATCCGCATTCGTCAAATCACTTTTCGATTTACTGTCTCCAAAATATGGGAGACAGTCATTCATATATGTATGTATGTATGAATGTAATTGAAAAAGTGTTAATGTATTAGTGAAAAAGTTTGTATGTATTTATTATCATTGTCATGCCAGCAATGTCAGTTATAAACGCTGTATTAGAACTCAAAAGCGAAATAAGCCAATTTATTTGGTTATTCGAGAAATTCATAGCGTCTCAATTTTATAGCTCTTAATATACATATGTATGTATTCGTAAATGCAATTTTCGTTCCATGAGAAATCTGTTTATAGCCTTTATAATTAGTCTATAAAACACTTCGCTATCCAGTAAATAGTATTGGGCAAAATCTTTCATTTGTGTGAATCTTTCATTCTTTTTCAGAAAGTTTAGGTGAAGTAATTCTTTCTTTTCTTTCTGAATGTCACAGACTTTTCCGAATATATTATCAATGTATCTCTTTTTTTATATTAATTTGAAAATATATTTCTTCAAGGCAGCAAATCCATAGTCTTGAGTCCTATCAGAAAAATAAAAGAAAATAGGAATACTGAAGTAAATAGAAAAATGAAACCGAAAAATGAAAGAAATTTGGAGAAAATATAGAAATATTAAAAAAAACAAGGGTTTTTGTTTCAGTATTTTGCTTCTCCTGTAAAATTATATTTTTGTTAGTTACGCCTTTTTGCATTTTAGCTAAAGATATGTGCTTTTAGTAGAAAGTATGTTTAATTTTAGCAGTCATCAATAACAATTATCTACATATGCATGTACTTTTTTTTCTAGGTAATCCCAGATAAAAAAAAATATGTCAAATATCCGTCCTTTATCAGAGAAATTAAGTATAAAAGCCGAAAAAGAATTGGGTGAGAAACCAGAACGCATCGATGATGATATTAAGGCAGTACGCGAATGGATTTCAAAGCAGCCCCATTTAAATGCACGTACAGATGATCAATTACTAGTGGCATTTTTACGTGGTTGCAAATACAGTTTGGAAAAGACAAAACAAAAAATTGATAACTTTTATACTATGCGAAATGCGGTGCCCGAATTGTACAAAAATCGTTGTGTGAATGATAAGGTTCTTGCTATTTTGAGACAAGGGTAAGTTAGCGTTAAATTATGATTTTTAATTAAGACTTTAATTACATTTTCTTTTTAAATAAAAAGAAGTGAAAATGGAATAGCCGCCCCCTTACGCAAAAACAAAATATTTGTACTTGTACAGGGTGTTTTTTTAGAGGTATAGAACTTCGAATTGAAATAAAACACAAGAAAATCGTTTTAATGTCCATCAATTTGGCCTTATTGCAAGGATAATTTTATGCCATTAACGTTTAAATATGATTTCGGGCATTTGGCCGCCGCGGCTGGCTCGAATAAAGCCAATTCTACAGGTCCAATTTTCAACCACTTTTTCGAGCATATGGGGCCGTATGTTGGCAATAACGCCACAAATGTTGGCTTCCAAGTCCCCTAACGTTTCTGGTTTGTTGGCGTAGACGAGCGACTTCACATATCCCCAAAGAAAATAATCCAATGGTGTCAAATCACACGATCTTGGTGGCCAATTGACAGGTCCATTCCGGTTAACCGAATTAATTGCTCTGATGGACGATTATGTCGACCATAAAATGGACGGAGCTTGCGGTAAACTTCGCGAACTGAACCATTATTTTCAAAATAAATTTGCACGATTTGCAAGCGTTGTTCTTTTGTCAACCTGTTCATGATGAAATGGCAAACCAAACTAAATATTAATCACTTGACAGCTGACAAAATGGCCGCCAGTTAAAAAAGTGATGCCAACTTAAAGTTCTATACCTCAATAAAAAACACCCTATACAAGAGTGCTTTAGTGAAACTTATGTAACTTTTTTTCAGCTGTTTCTTACGACTACCCAAACCTTTAAGTGAAGATGGTCCACGCATACATATTTCCCGTTACGGCCTTTACGATACGGATAAATTTAGTTTAAGCGATGTAGTCAAAGTAGGTACCATGTTGGGTGAAATTCAATTTCGTGAAGATGATAATGCCATGGTTATGGGTTTCATAGAAATAATTGATCTCAAAGGCGTATCAGCGGGACACATATTTCAATTTGATGCAGTATTAATAAAAAAATTGGCCGTACTAGGTGATAAGGCTTGGCCCTACCGACCCAAGGGCTTTCATTTTGTTAATGCTCCTTCGGGTACCGAAAAGCTGCTGTCAATTGCCAAAGGTTTGATGAGTGAAAAAATTAAGCAGAGAGTGAGTAACAGACTTTAGTTAATAATTTACATCGTATAATAAATGCAACTTGACTTTTCTCTATTTGACAGTTCCACATACATTCCAAATATGAAACTTTGTATGATTTTATACCTCAAGATTGTTTGCCGACTGAATATGGCGGAAGTAATGGCAGTATAAATGATGTGATAAATACCTGGGAGAAGAAACTATTGGAATACAAATCATATTTTGATGAAGAGGCTCAATATTGTACAAATGAAAAACTTAGACCTGGTCGTCCAGTTGACTCTCAAACATTGTTCGGCATAGAAGGATCTTTTAGAAAATTAGACATTGATTAGTACATTTTTTTTAAGGTTGTCGATACAAGCCGATCTTTAAATAAATAAGCCCCTGTTTGAATAAAACACTCCAGACTAATAGTTTTCGATTGAAATAACCGCCATAAGAATGAGTTTTGACACACAAGCGAATGGCATATATCACACAAGATAATGCGAAATTTATTTTTCTTTCCATTTCCAATGATTTCTGAAATGTGCAGTGAGAACTTACTTTCGATCTCAAGTCTGATTTTTGAGCAAAGTTCAATCATTCGGCCCAGTTCTGTAAACTGAATCCATTTGAAATTGAACAATTTTAGAAAACTAACTCCGATAATAGAAATATTTTTATAGACTTTTTTAATTTTTCTGTTATATAGTAGATTCTCCGTATCATATATCTCAAAGAAAATTATCGTATATGATTGTAAACACGTCTGGAGAACCATTATCAATTTTTGAAATCGTACGACTTCAAATATTTTCGATTTACCGAAAAGAGCCTATTCTTAAATTCTGATGGAAAGCACCTCCCGAGTTAGAAAATCTTTAATTACAATATTTATATGCAATACTAGAAATTATAATTAACTAAACTTATTCACAAAACACAAGTAAAACATATCGACGGCTTATATTCAATACCCGCCATACGCCAAAACACAATTTTTCAGGAGAGAGAAAAAACTGTTTCATTCCGAAATTCTTAAGGTATGAATTAATCTTTCTTCTATAATATTTTTTAAATAGGACTACTGAGTCACCCTTATAAAAAAAATAGAACTTTTTACTCTATTCGTAGCGATATGGTTGATGTCGGGTATTGCAACTGAAATCTTCAAATATTTGTTTAACGTTTTTCTAACATAAAAGAATTCAATAACAAAACAATAACAAAAAAAAAAACATAATTAAAAAAAAAGGTAATTCAAATTGGAAATTTATTCGTTCCGTATTCTTAATGTATGGCGTATGGCGGGTATTGCATTAAAAAAAATCGTGCGGTTGATAGCCCTCGATATATTGTCCCTCCCATTGGCCGAAATTTGTATATTTTTTTTATTTTTTTTATCACTTTATGACATTTTGTGACAACGCAAATGTGTACAACTGTGTGGGAACATTTGTCACACATTTTGAAAATGACAACAAAAGATATGCAGAGCATATCACTCAGAAAGTCAGTCATAAAACGTTCAACATTTGAAAAAAAATTATTTAGAATACTATTCGCACATGTTTGCCTATAACTATTATTTGGAAACTGAATGAAAATAATGACTTAATAAAAAGGTACAAATATTTTATTATTATTCTTATTAAAAAGTAGAAAATTTAGTTTTACATAATACTTATTCTCAAAAAACGGAAAAATATGTATGTATGTTTATGCAAAAATTTAAATTGCTAATTGTTGCTTTAAACTCAGACTTAATTAAAACTTTATCATTTACACAACCGCCATTTTGTTAACAAATTTATGCGCTTCATCATAATAAGGATTGGATTCTTTGCGTACTCTGGCCAACCAATCAGATATTTTTGGGAACTTTTCCGATACATCGTATTTACAAAGTTCTGCAAATTAATTCACATTTTAGTTTGTTAGTTCAATAATTCGCTTTAAGACATCTTAAACTTACTAGTCTGTTCGATTTCACTGGCTCCGACAAAATCGGCCACCGACAATTTATTACTACATACAAATTGTGTATCCTTTAGCCAGATTTTCTCCACTAGTTTTAAACTCTTTTCCATTTCTTTAATAAGCTCATTAACAGCATCTTGGGAAGGCATATTTCCCAAACCACTTTTTGGCCACAGCCAACAGCGCATAAAGTAAGTACCACAACCAGCACGCAACGACAAATGTTGCCATTCCAAGAATTCATCAACGCGTGCACGATTTCGCAAATCTTTGGGATAAAGATCTTTACTAAATAAATCCTTATCGGCCAAATATCTATGAACAAATCAATTCACCAAATTTAATTGTATTATAATTTTTGAAGTAAAGAAGTTATGGCAATAAAACGTACCTCATCATAGCCACAGATTCCGATAAATGAAAATCACCATCAACTAGAGCGGGCACCTTTTGGAAACGATTTATATTTTTATATTCCTCCGTAAGATGTTCCACTATTGTCACAGTAAAAATAATAAATGTGTCATGCGCATACATACATACATATGTACATACATATGTATGTACATATTTAGTTAGTTATTTTGAAATGAACTCACTTTTCCTTAATGCCACTGGACACTCCTCAAATGGAGTTTTACCCACTTTTAAAGCAATCCAAAGAGCCCTGGAGGGCTGAGACAAAAAATCAAAATAATATTTAAACAGTTTCGACATCTTTTCCGTTCTACAGATATTCAGATAGTGAACAATTTACTAAGAACTTAAAACAAACAGCTGTTTCTTTTAGTAAGTAGAATCACTAGTCTAAAGTTGGAAAGCTTTTTTAAGTTTTATTTTTCATCATGTGCGCCCTGTTTCCAATTTCTTTGGTACAAAAAGTTATCTGTTATTTAAATCTTTTTTTGGATAGGAAAAGCTTTAATAACAACAAACGAAATTAATCTGCATACAATTAAATAAACTCTGAATATGAATCAAATCGAAAACTAGTGTATCTATAAAAAAATAGAACCGAATTTCGATTTTTGGTGAGATTTACTGCCGGTTTATAGAAGTCTAGTAAGAATTCTGGTCTGTCTATTTATATTGAAAACAAAAAAACAAATTTGAAATACATATATAATAAGAAAACTAGTATTTGTTTTCAATATATGTAATCGATGGAACGTTTTCGTGGTACAGGCTGTTAAGTATATCGAAAATAAAACCAAATTTGTATACATGTAGATATGTACATACATATATTTTATATTGTTTTCGATATAACTTGTCAGACGGAAACTATTTTACGTCTTAAAGAATCAAGCACTTAGGACCAAATTTTGTAAAACGAAAACAATAAGCGATGAAAAATTTTATATGGAAGAATATAAATTACAAAAACAAAATACATACAAAATTTGTCAATTAATTAATTTTTGTTATAAAAAATAAACGTAATAAGTACACAAAGAAATAATGTTTCTTCAATCTAGACTTTTAATTGATAAAGAAACTAGAATCAATTAAAAATTTAATTGTATCAATTCAACTTTTTCATTAATAAAATTGTTAAGCAAAAGTTTAATTGGATTCATTGTTTAATTAAACTTTTAATGAATTAACGGCCTGGTCCACGATGTCGACAGAGAGCGTACGATCGACAAATTGTATTGTAAACAAAAACAAGTTTTCGTGTTTTCAATGCAAGTTGTCTGTCTATCGACACCAACAATTTTAATAGAAATTTTGTTTTAAATAAGAAAGGTTTAAGTTTTGGAATGATTTTCCGTCATCCCACGTTAAATTTAGCAGATAAACTAAACTAACTTAATTTTTTGATCAGAATTGATCGTTTGCGATCATAAATAATCGATATTCGCCAAAAAAAAAATTAGGTACAAAATGTGTATCGGTTAAGCTTTTTTGGCGGTTATGGTCCGATATGTACATCATTTATACTTAAGGATGTATGTATGTACATGCATACATATATACAAATATGAATATATTTATTTATGTATTTCTTTTTCCATATATATTAGTTTCATTATCAAACATTTAAGATTAAAATGTTCTCTTGTTTACATGTTTGCAATCTTCTACTGCATTTCGGGGTCAATTTAAATGATTTTATTTTTAATAAATAGCAAGCGGACGATAAGATTGATAAGATCGACCAATGGACATACCATTAGTTCATATAAAAACATGAAGCAAACCCAAATGCGTGTTAGTCCCCGCCCATACACTGAAACATTTGCTGCAAAACTTTTGAGTGTGTCGATGAAGGGGCAAAGAGGAATGGAGACGGATACTTTGTTTCATGTACATGCAGTTCTTGCTGAGTACGTCATTCTCGTCTCATTCTCATGAAAAATATATGAGAAAATGTATTAAACTGCAAAACAAAAACTTCACAGTGTGAACACGAATGCAGTTTCAAAGGAGAAATCAAAAATGTCTCGCAGCAAATGTTTCACTGTATGGACGCGGACTTATAGTTAATGCAAACATTTGTATGTATGTATGTTTGTACGTACATAAATTCGTGAAATTTTGTATAGGATGCTGCTCACTTTTGAATTTTATAATACACTATTTCCATTTGTGCCTCAAAACTTGTTAATTATTTTTTGAAGTAAATTTTCATATAACTCTTTAAAGAATTTTTAATATTTTTCCGAAAGTTTGTAAACCATTTTAAGTAAATGCCATTTGATATTAAGTTAAATGCCACCCACCATGCCATCCATGCCAGTTGCACGATGTTGAATGAAAATGTCGATAGAAAACAAAAAAAAATTTAAAATTTTATTGTCTTCAAAATTTTCAATCGAACGTTTTCTTCCGACATCGTCGAACAGGCGGAAAATTTTTTCTCTTTGCAAATTAAATTTAGATTTACCAATTTTAGAGATAAAACTTAATACAGATAGAAAAATAGTGATAATAAAAAATATTTTATGAATTTAATGGAAACGCCATTTATATGCTCTCTAGAAATGATTAATTTGTCTGAGTTTATGGAAGACTTGGAATATACACAGGTGTCAATGACAAAATCTTATCAGTTTACTGTTTGTTTTTAACAAAAAATCACTTAAACAATGATAAATTTATGTTAAGTTAATATTATAACAATATAGTACATAGATATGTAATTCATTAAGCTAATAACTATTGAACAATCAGTATTAAAATGGAAATAAGTACTTTATGTATTATAAAAAATTCATCTAATTGAAATAAGCATCGAAATGTCGGATGATACGCAGGTAAGTAAAATACGCGTATAATTGAAACTTTCAAGGATATGGAAAGGTGACTTTTTTCGAAGGAGAATTTAGAAAAAAAAATTATTTTTGGGTAGTTTCTACATTGAAAGAACTAAACTTGACCATACAATTTATATGTACGTTAGGGTTTGGGAATCGGGAATTCCCGGCAAGTTATTAATAAATTGATTTAGAGGCCTTATAACAAATTTTTTTACTAATTGCGGTAATAGTCGTCAATATGATCTCTTAGTGTGTAATAACTATAAACTCTATTTGCGTGAATTCACTTAAAAATCCTTAAAAATGTGTGTTAGAACTGCTTTTATATTTTAATAAATGTTTTTAATTAAGAAAATTAGCTTTTCCCGGGAATTTCCAGGAACGCAATTTCTTATTCCCGTTTCCAGGGAAGTGCAAAAGTACAGAGTGGATCGCTTCTCAGTTTCATAAACTAACGTATTGAATTTTTTAATCTAATTTTTTGACCTCTTTTTATAAAAAAAAACAACAACAAAAATATTTTTGTGTTTGAAAGCAAAAAAAGAAAAAATTAAATAAAAAACAAATAAGAAATTTCCTGAAGGTTAACGAAATATCGAAATAAAAAATATAACGGTCTAATTCATAAAAAATATTCAGGTTTATTACAGGTTTATTTGACAAATTTCCCATAGAAATATGTCAAATGAGCACTTAATAAACCTGAAATATTTTTTATGTATAAAGCAGTTAATATATAAAAAATATTTTAATTGTCCCAATTTACATTGTGCGATTTTTGTCGCTGCGATTTTTGTAATTTCTGTTAAAATAATTTCAAAACATCTTTTACAGCAAAAACCCCATAATCCATATCGTCGGCTTAGAGTGTAAACCTGCTAACTCGCTTCAATAAAATTTTACAGGAGAGGCAAAATACTGTTATCATTTTTTATAGATACCTTAAGAAATTAACGTAATATATTAAGTGTTTTCGACCTGTAGAGTTTTAAATTAAAATTTATATTTTAGCCAATCGATGCGTAGTCTCATTCTCTTTCGAATGGCATTAAAATGTCATATTTTATAGAAAGTGGATTTAGCAGGTTTACACTCTAAGCCAACGATATGTGTTAAAAAGTCACTATTTTTGTGCAATAACATCATAAGACACAACCATTAAAAAAATCATATCTCGCCATTTTTCAGATGTATTCATCTTTCCTTTACAAAACGTCTGGGTATGTGTGATAAAAAAAAATCATGACTTTCGTACATATAACTTCTTCATAATACAAACCCAAAACCGGTTTTTAAATAATTTATTTTTCCGAATAAAACCGAAATTTTGGAACCTAAAATTTTTTGTCGTCTTAACTCACGAAATTTAGGGTCTGTCCCACGATTTCGACAGAAAACGTTTGATCGACAACTTGTATTGCAAACTACAATAAAATAAGAAAATTTGTTTATGTTTTCAAAATAAGTGATCGATCGAACGTCTTCTGTCGACATCGTGGGACAGGCCGTTACTAAGTCGAATAAAAAAATATGTATTTTCCCTTCCTTTCAGTTTGATTTTAGCAAATGGAATTTTCCAGAAGATCGTATTTGGCTGCACATACCAAGAGGCGAAATGATAGCCAAAATTTGTACTCTTTTACCAGTTTTAATATTTGGTTTGATTGCAAATTATGTAATAATACGTTTAATCATACTAAATCGAGCTTTACGAACACCCACCAATCTTATTATAGCCAACATGGCCATGGCTGATTTTTTAATACTACTAATATGCCCTATTTTATTTATGATTAATGATTTCGAACAAAATTATGTGCTGGGCTCAGCGGGCTGTAAAATGGAGGGATATCTAGAAGGTGTTTTTCTTATAACGAGCGTTTTAAATCTTTCTGTAGTGAGCTATGATCGCTTAACAGCCATAGTGTTACCTTCAGAGACCCGACTCACCATGAGGGGAGCGAAAATAGTTATTTGCTTAACTTGGCTGACGGGAATATTAATAGCTTTACCATTAGCTATATACAGAACATATAAGGTAAGTGAAAAAGCCCAGTTTATATTTATGACAATGAAAGTTCTACCAGGTTTGTTTATTAAGGTACGTCAATGGAAAAACTTTAAAGAAACATATTGCAAGGAAAATCCAAACATATTACCCAAATACTGGTATGTTTTAATAACTGTTATGGTATGGTTTCCATTAGGTCTTATGCTTATATGCTATTCAGCTATTTTCTATAAGGTAAGCAGCACAACACAGACATATTTACAAACATACATACATACATACCTATTAATTATTTTCAAATATTCCATTTCGTTATTACAGTTGGATCGCTATGAAAAACGTAATTTGAATCGTGAACATCCTTTAGCAGTATCGTACAAGAAAGCAGTGGCCAAAACTCTTTTTATAATACTTATTGTTTTCGTTACACTGCATTTACCTTTTACATTTTTGGTAATATTGCGCGATAAAATTATTGCAAATACCAATAACACTGTAAATAGCAGTTTCCGTTTACTTTGGTACATTTCACAATGTCTAATGTTTTTAAACGCAGCAGTTAATCCTATTATTTATGGTTTTAAAAATGACAATTTTCGTCGCGCTTACGATCAAACGCCTTTATGTAAATGCAAGCAAAGAACACCGGGAGTGAGCAGAGTATCTAAAGTAAGTTTAATATACGATTTAAGAACAAAAGCGTAATTCTTTCATTAAAATTTTTTTTATTGTATCGAAGGACAAAATTGCTGTATTTGTTCGAAAACAAGAGACAATTTAAATCTCCAAATGAGTCCAACATTTAAAGATGGTCACAAAATAATTTCGCCAATTTATGGGTTTAAAAGTCATTTTATACAGGCTCTCGAGTTAATTTTGTAAAATGTTGTAAATGTAAAATGTTGTTGTAAAAATTAACTTTTTTAAGCAAAAAAAAAAAAAATCAAAAGGTAACTGTTGTTGTTGGTGAGGAATAAATAAAACTCAAAAAAATAACTTTTATTTTGTGAGGAAAAAATAAAAATCAAGAAATAATGATTGAAAAGTTATTTTTAAAATATGACTTGTAACCGTTACGGTCCCCATAAAAAAAACTGAAACCCCTTAATATCACAGTGGAATAAAAAATATTTTTTATGAATGAACGAACAGTTATACAGCACAAGCTTGAATTGGAAAAATATTAAATGCAGCAGCTGAAACTTTAATAGTTAATTTATGTATTAAAAATAAAATTTTTCATTAGTATTAAATTTACATATCGTATTACGTACTTATGTACATACATAAATATATATGTACATATATCGCATAATTTAAAACTGTACAAATTTAACTTCATGAAAAAGAACGAAGCATTAAAATGTTTCTTACAAAATGAAAATGAATGCCCCTAATACCACAATGGAATATGAAATGTTATTTATGAATGAACAGTTATAATTTACGTACTGCACAATAAAAACACAAATATAAATTAATTTATTGTAGAATAAGTTAAATTAAAGGTACATACAAATGTATGTAATTTAGTAGTGAATTGATTGCAGCATAAAGTCAAGTTGTACATACATACATACATACATATATTAATTAAGTGGTTAAAGTGTGAAGTAGCAAAAACCAAAAAAGTATATAATTAAAAATGTATTATAAGTTTAATTATTTATTCAATGCATTAATATTATTCATAAATATAAAATTTTTAAAAACATTTGATGTGAATTTTCATTACAATTATAATCTGCAAGTGGAACCGTTTAATACACTAACCTACAAAAGGGAGTTGAAGCAATTCTTCGATAAAGGTTTGAAACTTAATTTTTTTTTTTTTTGTAAAATGAAAAAAATAAAATGAAAAATAAATGTGTTTGCTGTTGTTGGTTAAGCACGTCTAGATGCTTTTCGTTGCTGCTTAGGCAACTCATAAGTCATCAACTGCAGCCAGAATTCAAAAAAGCTTGTGTTGGAGCTTAACCAACAACAAACTTTTTTTAAATTCGTATTAGTTTTAACACGCTTTTACTAAAAACAAAATATGAAATTACAATAAGTATAATATACACGTAATATTAAAAAAAGCCAAGCAAACTTAAACAAAATATGCCACTTTCCTATTTCACGTTATTAACATCATTCCAGTCCAAACAACTCCTTCTTTATATAACTTGAATTGTGTAATTCTAAGTATTTGAAAAACAAACGCATATTCATAACACCCTCTTCATTTTCCATATCATCGCATAATAATAGCTCTTTAAAATCTTCAAATTTTCTCAACTTATCAAGATCTTGTCGTGGCTGTCGCCTGGACTCAACTTTACACACAGAAATTTTCTGCCAATGCATACTTTTAATAATACGCCAAAATTCTTGTGTACATTCCTTCAGACCTTCTACGCAAATTATACCCGGTTTTCCTGGGCGGCTAAAACCGCTTAAGTCCAAATTACGTGATTGCCTGACAATTTCTTGTCTTTTAGTTTTTGATTTGATGTGATGCGAATAAATCCACAATCGTTCAAATTCCACCAGTTCTGGTTCGGTATTAGTTTCTGCATTCATATCATTTTTTTCAAATTCACTGGCATCTCTTTTGAGTAACACTTCGATTTCCTCTTGTATCCAACTTAACACCTGGAAGATGTAAGTTTCAGACTTATCCATGTTATTGATAAACTTTTCAATTTCTTCTTTTAAATAAGATTCTTTACTTTTGTTCAACAATGGTGAATGCACTATTACAAGGGCATTTTCGAGAGTTGGGTACAAATGCGGCAATTCAATACGTACATCCAATTTATTTTTAGTGTCTTGCAAGCCAAGCTTAATATTATAATCCAACTGTGACTTTAAAAGAATATCTACGTTTTCTTTTGAGGGTTTCTGCAGAAACTCGTTGAAATCGCTGATAACTCCGGGATCAAAAATATGCATTTCACCAGGTGTGCAATATATCGAAGACAACATGTCCACTTCCTCGAGCTGTCTGGCAATACAGTCTTTATAGATATCTAATTGATTTTCCATATTCCTTTAAAAAAAACATGTGTAAATAGAATGTTAAATAGATTATATTTCCAGCTTCGTTTTCTTTTAACGGTTTTCAAAAAGTTGAATCAATACCGGTTCTATTTCCCATCGATATTTGTGTGTTCAATTTGGAAGGGTCCAAGTATGCCACAACTTTGCATATGAAAAGAAATGGGGCAAAACATTTTGAAGTCCTTAAAATGAATGTAAGTATTCAAATGTATTTACTCGGGCTGTTTACTCTGTAATTCGATTGCATAGAATAACAACTGGAATTCTCTTTAAATGTGCGAAAAAAAATATTTTTTTTTTAATTTACAGAGTAACAGCCCTAAATTATGGCTCGAATTCCAATATTGATCAATGAATTCGAAGACTCGTTTTTCCTAATTTTCACTTGATTTAAACTTATTTAACAATTTTCATTATTCTTAAGAACGGTTCCTATGAGCTAATAGCCGATATACCCACCCCTAATGGAATTGCGATGGACTGCATTAGCTTCAATAACAAAGGTTATGTGGCTATAGCCTTGAATCTTACGGAGCCTATTCAACATGCAAAAGAAGGTTCCCCAGTTTACGAAATTTTTGGCAATCGCATCAAAGCTGTGCAATATTTTGCCGCCACTAACTTAACATCCGTTTATTTACGTGCCAGTGGCAATGAGTTTTTTCTATTGCACACATATGCCAACTCGCAGGCTACACCCAATCTGCATTGTCCCTATTTCAAATGGTCTGGTAGTGCGTTTAATAAAATTGGTCGCATACCCTGTAGTAATGCCCGTCAACTAACGCCCTTTTCCATCGATTATGAAAGTTATGTAGCGGTGGCAAATTTTGCCGATCAAAATGGTCGTACTTTCGCATATTCAAAAATTTATAAATATTCTCGTGAGAAAATGAAGTTTATAATATTTCAAAATATACAAACTAATGGAGCCGTAGATGTGCAATACTTTAACGTGCTGCAGAATGAGGTATCAAGACATTTTTTGGTATTCGCTAATTCCTTGAGTTCGGACATTAGTCATGACGCTGATTCAGTGTTTTATATATTCGATAAAGGACAATTTATACCCTATCAAAAATTGTCATTGTATGCAGTAAAGAAATTTCTACCAGTGCAGGTAAAAAAATTAGTAAAATATTTAATACAAATAACTTTTCTAGTAATTGTTACCACTTGCTCTCAAGCAGAATACAGAGACAGAAAAGTTCATACTTGTGGTAGCTTGCACCGACCAGGATATCAAAGTATACAATTTCAATGAATGGAAATTCGAAGAATCTAAAGTTCAATTTACCGAAGGAGCTTTGGGCAAAGGTGTCTCAAACATGCGTATTTATCAGGAAAATGGAAATGCTTATTTGATTATAGCCAATAATCTTATGACTGACAATGAGACCAACATATTCTTGCCCATTTTCAAGCAGGAGCAAGATGCCAACGCCTTAAGACAACAGATAATAGATTGGGCAAAGACAGAAATTCAACGATTGGGCACTATGAATACTGACGATTTAGGAAAACAAGTTGAGGTATTGCTCATAATTGAAAACTTACTAAAATTGCATTAACTTTTTTTTAATTACTTGTAGGAAAAATTAAATAAATTAAGGGAAATGAAACATTTTCTCAATGTGCAAGACATACCACAAGCAAATTTACAAACTGTCATCACGCAATCGGTAAGCAACGAACATATTGAGCCACAACCGCGAAAAAAAGCTTAACCGACATATTTTTGTACCTCGTTTTTTGAACGAATTTTAGTTAAAAAAATAAGTTGGAAAATTACGTCGCTTAAGCTCTTTTGGCGGTTATGGCCAAGTAGTCATGAGCGTAATCATATTAGGTTTGTTCGAGTACTTTTGCAGTAAACTCCAGTAAGTGAGTGAATACTGAGTAATAAAAAGAAATCATATACTCTCAATAAAAACGTTTGCATATAAAAGTACGCGAATGGGAAAATTGTAAAATCAAGTCAAATATACACAACAGCTGATTGCTAGTAATTTTGACGTCAGAAAAAAATTATTAAATTATACAAAAGAAATGCTATAAATACGTATTTCCAACAACAATTCTATGGCAATTCTACACCTTTTAATTTCACGTGGAATACAGAACATATCCGAATAAATAAATATTACATTTGAAATTTCATCAAAAATGTTAAAAATTTTTGCTTTTGTTTGTTTAAATTTAATTTAAAATTTCGTTTTACTGGACTTTACTTGCAAAAATTTATCCATTCAGAATCTGCATTTACTCAGTGAATTTTGTTTCTCAATTCGCCCTCTCATTTACTGGATTATGTGTAAGCGAACGCAGTTCAGTAAAGACCAGTAAAATATAGAAAATAATTTAAAAAAATTTGAGTTCACGAACGCTGCTATTATGTATATCTTTAATGAATGTGAAAGTGAGGTTATTTGTGTTTTTTTTTTTGCTACGCTTTCACGCCCAAACCGCTAAACCGATTTTGAAAATTATTTCACCAATGGAAAGGTACACTACCAGCGGCAAATATAGGATATTTTTTATCCGGTTCGGAACCGGTTTTTTATATTTGGCACGGATTTTAGCCGAAAACACACATTTTTGGGGTGGTTAGGGTAATTTTCGTTTCAGGTTTGATTGCTTAACCAGCTTTAAAAGCGATTTTTATGTATTTTTTAAACAGATCTAGACGAGCGGAGCCGTGGGTAAAATCTAGCATTGTATATATAAAATAGATAAGTCGGTCAGTCTATGCCTGATATATTTTTATCATGACAAAAGTCAAACTTTATATTGAAAAATCATTTTTTTTATGGAATCAGTTTTTTCTATATGGAGTTTGACATTTGTCATGATAAAAATACATGCATCAGGGTAATTTATGTACATAAATAAAGAAAATTTTATATATTTAATTTTATTTTAGCTGGTGTATCCAAGCTTGAAAATGTCAAGTAATTATTGGCTGGCTTTAGATTACATCAGTCAAGCTTTGGATGATTTAGAAATAATGCTAAAAGAAAAACAAAGATTAAAACGACGAGATACTGTTTCATTAGCCGATTATAATGAAAACTTAGAATACGTTTATGATACTTTAAATGTTAAAACCTTGGCGGTTAATAAAAATATAAATGCAAAAAGAGTAAATAAAGTAGAGACCTCAAAACCAGAATTCGAAAATATCAAAGCCCCAAAAATAAAAGTTATCGACAAATATACAAAACTTTTTCAAGAAAGAGTTAATCCAATGGAAAATATGGGTTATATAAATCCAAATGAAGTCTTGGCCGTCAAGAATTTACAAATTAATGGAAAACTAAATGGATACCTGTGGAGTAATTTGTTTAATAATACCTTGAAACGTCAAGAGCAAATGCAATTCCTGAAACATCCAATTGAAATAGATACCTTAAAAACCGATACTATTGTGATAAGCAATAACAAAGTTAATGGGCAAGAGTTGGGGGCACTGATACCGCTTGATGCAGGCAAATATGTTATTAATCAAGATGTACAATTTGCTGCACCAATAACAGTGAAACGCTTGGAAATCTTTGAAAGACTAAATAATTTGAATGTATTCGGTGGTAAATTTGATGTATTGTTGAAAAAATCCAATAAAACCCAAGTAATAGAAGGCTTGAAAAATGTCACCAACATTAAAGTTATGGAACCAATAACAATTGCGGTAAGTGGAGAGATTAGGAATTTATTCACAATTCGTTGCTGATATGTATATTTGCATTTTATGTATTTGCATTTGTGCAGGGGAAAATGATGGGTCGGCAGTTAGAAGCCATATCGCCCAACAAATTCATACATAAATCCTTAGTACTACAAGGCAATTTCATAATAAATGGCGATGCGCACATCAATTATCAGCTAAATACATTGGACCTTATAGATTTAAAAGAAAAATTGTCGACGAAACAGATATTGGATATGGGTATACGTATGGATAAAAATTTGAATGATATCAATTTAATATTTCAACATCCATTGAGCGCTAGCAGCTCGCTAGTTAGTTTTGCAAATCAGCAAGATTTGCAGAGATTGGTGAAAGCCAATCATGAGGATATACAAGTTATAGAAGGCTTAAAAATATTTAATAATTCTTTGGAAATTAAAAGTGGATTTAGCGAGGTTAAAAAACTAAATGGAATTGATATGGAAAAACTAGAAAATAATGCCCTTCTAAAAAATAACAACCAAACTATCAAAGTGCCAATGAAAATTGGAAATATTTCAGCACAAAGGTAAAATTATAATAAAGTATTTTGGAATTACACTGTGTAACAGTGAAAAAGACTTGAAAAGGACTTGACAGTATAGGTTCAAAGGGTAGTAAAACTCTATACTCAGTTTGGCGCTTTTGGTGACCAATTTTTTAAGGGCCTCCAAGCATATCGAATTTCAGCCTCAAAAAATGGTGTCACCAGTTTTTGGCCAAAAACTAATTCAGACAAGATTTTTTATGTACCTAAGAGTCCACCAAATCAATCTTATTAACACATGCCAAAAAAAATTATTTCTTCTGATAGTACTATCGAACCTATACTGTCCAGTCTGTGTGTTTTTTCCAAAATGCTTCGTTTGTTGCATAGTGTTATTTATTTAAACAAAAAAGGTTAAGCGACTTAGTTTTCGAGATCAATTTTTTAACTAAAATCCATTATTTACGATCGTTGATAATAGATTTTAGTCAAAAAAAAAAAAGAAGTTCAAAAAATATGTCGCTTAATTTTTTTTGGTGATTATCGCTCGATGTAGTCACAATTTATTTGCCAAAAAAAAATTTAAATAAATTTGTCTGCCTTATGACTGGCTTTGAAAAGAAAAATTGCATTTTTTTAATGTATAAATTATGTTTTTCTTATAACAGCTTACAAAGCCCTATTATAGTTTTGAACAATAAAAGTATCGCCGATTATCTAACTATAACCGGCAATCAGTCCATACAGGGTTCTCTCGTATTAGAAAACCTTAAAACTCGGTTTTTAACAGTGGAACATTTAAATACCGATAGTAAAATATTTGATCAGAATTTACAAGATATCTACCAACAAAAATCTCGCAATGCTCCCCCGGAAGATGTATTAAAACCAAATCGTAAATTTCATGGCTCCATTTATGTACAAAATCTTATAATAAATACAACTATTAATAATAAACCAGTTGATGTTATAGAAAATCAAATTACACAATTAGAAGGCAATATCATGTATGTGGGAAATTTCA
This sequence comes from Nowickia ferox, assembly GCA_936439885.1. Lineage (NCBI taxonomy): Eukaryota > Metazoa > Arthropoda > Insecta > Diptera > Tachinidae > Nowickia > Nowickia ferox. The sequence continues at coordinate 5,783,451 of OW387027.1, read as the reverse complement.
AATTCAATTATAATATGAAGATTATGAATATGACATATGAAGGAAAACTAAATGGTATACCTGCCGAAGAGTTTGGTAAATGTTGGTTGCAAAAAATAGCAACGGAACAAGTATTTACAGCAGATCAAACATTTGCCTCTATTAAGGCCGAAGAGGGTGTAATATTACAGGGCAAGTTAAATGGTTTCAGTATGGAAGAGTTTAACACAAAATTTTATTGGGTAAATCGAAACGAGCACATTCCATGTGCAGACTTTGGTGAGATTGTTTTTCTTTCGTTTATGAAATATTTGTTTAATAAATTTTCTTTTCAGAAAACCCACTTGAGATTACGGCATACTTAACTACTAAAACAATAAATGATTATTTGGTGCCACATGATGTGTTCTACTCAAATTCCAAAGATAATCCCATTTTTTTAACCTCAATGACGGTGGATAAAAATCTTATAGTCGAAGGCATTATTCATAACTTTACAGCTATTAACAAAATAAAACCCAAAGAATTTTATGAATTTTTGTATAGCGCTACAGGACAAACTTTATACGTGGAAAATGTACATTTCTTACAATCACCACCTTTATATGAAACTTTAAACAGGCTCAATATAAGAGAAACTTTGGACTCAGTATGGTTGGCAAATGAGAATGTAATATTACCACATCATATTGAAATCGCAGATGCTAATTTTGATGGTTTACTCGAATTTGAGGTAGATATAGGTATATAATGAATAATTTCCAATATATATTATCCAGTTTGAATTCCAGGGTCCCATTAATAACGCCAATTTAAGCTTTTTAAAAGAAAACTATTTTAGTAAAACCAGGCCACAAAATGTTGCCGTCGAAATTGTATTTTCTAAAGGAGCAGAAGTTGAAAAAGGAGTAGATTTAAATGATTTACACCTTTTTGGTTTGATTACAGAAGGAATAAGGTAAGGCTTTCCCTAAATATCAGTATTAGTTTGTTCATAATATTAAGAAAATTTAATATAAATATAAAAATGTAGCATAATATGCCGCACATCGTTACCTTAACATAAAAAGAAACTAACTAATTATTTTATTTAAATCGAGTTTTTTTTTTTGTATATGTATTTCGATAGCAGGACATCTAATGTATTGAAAAATGCAAAAATCTCGATTTAAAAAAAAAAGTTAGGGCCTTTCTATATAAAGGTAACGATAGGTACATAATATGTAGCACATCGTTATTTTAAGGTAGAAAAGCCTTAAGTAGCGTTTTCCTTACTTTTCAGGAGAAGGAAATAACTTATTAATAATAATTAAAGTTTATAATCAAAAACTTTAATCGCTTTAATGCTGTATTAAGTTTTTATATTTCTTATAGCATGGATAGGTATTTTGTTTAGTTAATTTTTGGCAAATCATTATTATAAGTTTAAGATAAACCATTTTAATGAACTTCATTATTTTAAAAGTATTATTGCAACTGAAAACAATTGAAATATGGATAAATCAAAAATATAGGATAGTGGAATATAGCAAATAAGTATTAAATCTTGTAGGGAAAATTATCATAAAAATTACGGCAACAGGGAGGGATCAGCTATTTTACATATTCACCCTTATTCCAGGTGTCAACATCGACGACAATGCCAAAAAATTGCTGGTTGTCTACCTGTTGTCGAAAACAACTGACTGCTATTGACAGACAGGCTCATGCTATTTTCTAGATCCTAGGGAACAGAAATAGACTCTCAATAGCACAAAATTGTTCACGAGAGCGAGTGGACAGTCCCTATTATGTTGTTATATGTCCGCCATACATATTTATAGATGTAGATCTATCGCAAAAAACGCACCTATTGGCGAACCGAGTTTAGTATGGTTGTGTTCGTAAATGCATCACTTCTCTGCATCATACGTGCAAACTTTTATTTAAAATGCAATACAAGTTCGCTGATAATTTGTTTTAGTAGTAATCATGTTTGTAGACCATATTTGATATTTATTTGTGCATTATCTACTTAAGTGAACCAGTTTAGAACATTTAAATTTCCATTTGCGGCGCAGTGATGCATTTACGAACACACGTACGTATGTACATACATACATACATATGCATACATATGTGTATGTGTATATATGTAAATATACAATTGTTTCAGCATTTAAACAACTGAATCTGAACTTAGTTTACCTTTTTTATGGAATCTACTAACGCTAAAGATGATGCGAAATTATTATCCTATGTAGACAAATACATTGCATTTTTTACTTTTTCTACAAGTTGACTTTTTTGTGTGTGAGAATCACTGTCTTAAAATGTGAACAGCTGATAGATTTAAACAGAACCGATATTCAACGTTTCCACAAATTTTAGTTAACAATTAACTACGTTATTTTGTTCATACATACATACTTGAAAAGCACCATACAATCAAAACTTTTTATCTTTTAAGAAAATGCAATAAAAATATTAATAAACTTATACTACAATTGTTTAGAAAAACTAGCTGTATTTTTGTTTGTTAAGTTAACAAAAGAAGAGCACACAAAAAAGAAAGCAAACTAAATTAAGTTGCCAGAATTTATTTTCGCTGGCAGCGCTATCCATGATACAATAATATACTGGGTAATCTCTACGCGACAGCTAATAATGTTTTATTCGCCTGTTTCGTGATTATAACTGTCAAAAGGTGTGCATTTTGTTTCAATGCAAACAAGCTTTGTTACATGTATAGGTTACTTCGTTTCTCTTTTTTACATTTCTTATCACGAAACAGCAATACAAATTTCTGTTAGATATATTATTTGTTGTGTAGTTGTTGGAGGATTAAATGTAGTTTATAGTACTAGGAATTATCTATGTAATAATTTTATTATAAATAGCATTTTCATTTACAAATGATTTTATAAAATTCCTTCCTTACTTTTTATATCACAAAGCAGTTCAAGTTCATTAAATTTTAATGAATTTGTGCAAAATACCGTAAAAACTTCAGGATCTCACGTAATAGCAGGAAATTGGTCATTATTGGAAGTCAGTGTGGAAGGAAATTTAAATGAAGTATTAATAAATGAACTGAATTTGAGCAACGATATATTGCACAAAGTAGAACGAATAAATGGCTACCACTTTGGAGCTGTTAAAATTTTCAAAAACGTATATATAAAAAATGTTTATGCAGATTCCACGAGTTTAATTAATCGAGTGTCTGTCGCAAATTGGATTAGGGATGCGGTTTATCTATATGAAAACTATACTATTAGTGGTACTACCACTGTAAATTCCTTAAATGTTTACAACAATTTAATTGTTTTTGGCAAATTGAATAATATTACGTTTAATGAACATAATCTCCTACTGCAAAATAAAAATCAGCAAATACAAGGCATAAAAATTATAAGCCATTTAGCGCAAGAGAAGCGGTTTCTAACCAATAACATAGATCATTTATACGCTGACTACGTTAATCAGGAGCATTGGCCATCATTTACGGAAAACCTCATTTCTGCCGGCGGAAATATAAATATTAAGGGTCATTTAACCTTTAAACAAACCTTGAATATTGAAAGATATAACGGTCCAGAAGTATTTTCAACACAAAATCAGTGGAATAAACGTAATATTGATGAACAGACTCAGCTTAGTAACCATTCTTATCCAGAAAATGCTGGACTAATAAATGAATTCGTAGAAGTCAAGAGATTTTTATATAATATATCGAGAAGTAAGTAAGGATTTATTTCTTAAAGCTTTTACGGACTTATCCATGTACATATATTTTCATTTACTATATATCTAGATTGCATCTATAAATTGGATCATTTTGATATATTACAAACTATTATGGCAAAGTCTGCAGAACTTGTCATGTTAAATCTTAAGTTTGATACTTTGTTTGTTGATATCTTGGCAGTGTCCGATATGCAGAATAAGAATGTAACAATTTTTAAGTGGATGCCAAAAGAAAAACAATTTCGAAAGACTAAAGGTAAGTCAATTCAAATAATCTTGTCCACTTGTACAATATTTACATATGTATGTACTCGTATCTTCATATACATACATAATATCAAAAAAATGCAGTAACTTATAGAAAAGACCTATGGACCAAAATACTTTATTTTCATATGTATTTTACTACAACAGTAAAATTTATGATTCTTACTTTTTGAGTTTACTAGATATGAGTTTATTTTATTTATTTATTTTTAGTAATTAAAAAATCTTACCTCAGATATTGTAGAATTTAATACAGGCTTAAAATTTATTTATAATTTTTACTTTTAACACTACATTCACTTTTCTCAATATTTAAAAAGGCCATATTTAAACACATCAAAATGTGTTTTAAAGAAATGCATTTTATTTTTATTTATATTTTTATATTATGCTCACACATTTCAACGAAACCTTTTCAATTTATGCACAGGCATATGTACATACATATGTATATATCAGTAATTCAATTTCATACTAACTCCTACCTACATACATACATACATATGTACATATGTATGTATATATGTACTCTTACGTTTTTTACATCATACAAGTTTTATTGCTAACTGAAACATGAAAGCCCGTATAAATGTATATGATAAAAAATTTAGTTTTTAGATAAAAATAAGTGGAAACGGACATTTATTTTGCAATATGCGTTTACTTAATTAGGCGGAAACAGCTAAGGTTACTAAAATCATCATTGCTTAAATAAAATAGAGTTGCCTTACAACGTCATGAATGATGCGGAAAGGAAGCAATATGAATTTGTATAAAAAAAGTTTGCCCAACCAAACCATGTGGCAGCATCATTTGGCTACTCGACACTTCGTAACGAAAGTCAAGAACAAAAAGAAGAGCTATAATAAAGCATCCATAGAATTTACTTCAGGCATATTGAACTCAATGTAACAAATATGTAAAGATAGCAATAAAATCCGATTTTCTTATGTATATATGTACATACATATGTACATAGCTGTACTGATATGTTTTTACATATGTATGTATGTATGGGGATGAACGTATGTCATTGCATTTACAAAGCTAACAAGCACACCACCATAATTTGCTTATCGACTTTTAGCTATAATTTACAAATTTCCGTAAAACCTTCACTATTTTCACACACTATTTATATTCATTTTGATGTTTTAACACTTTTCACACTTGTCTGCAGCCGATATATATAATTTTTCTTACTTTTAATTATCTGATGAAACAAATGCCGCGAAAAAACTAACTTGATGCTACTATGTACAGGGTTGCTTTATAATACTTTAGACAGGCATGTTAACAAATACGTTAAATGTAACAGTGATGACAATTCAGTGGTTTCATCGCCAAATACATTTTTGAATTAGTTTTGAAATCTAATCATGCTGAATTCTTGAACACGTTCTGGGGGTCTACTCTGTAATTCGAAATGAAAGCAAATGCTTTCGAATTGTAATGTTAATAACATACGAATTCAAAAAAAATTTTTCTTTCGTTTCGAAATACAGAGTATTCCCCCCCGCTTTGTAGTAATATAATGCATCGTATTCATAAAATAAAACATCAAGCATATATGTACATACATATTAGTTTCGTTTAATTGACGCTTTTTTTGTCTAATCAGGTTTTAAGTTTGAGTTCGTTGTTTGCCGTTGCAATTGTGTCTTCGTGGGATGAAGATTTTTTATTAGCGGCAAGTGCAGTGCAGGGGTGTAACACCTTTTCCACACGCAAAGTCTACTTTTTAAAGTTTTAATTCAACTCGGAGAGACAGAGAGATTGTACTACTACCTCTGTCTTTAACCCAGCTGAATTAAGACTTTGCAGAGTAAAGGGTCTTAGTTTCGTGTCAATCACATGTAGCCGAAAAACTCGACTACAACACACTTTTACGATACCGATGAGTTTATATGATCGTCTACAGGGCACTTTAAACTTGAAACAATGCATATTGTTACCATTCGTATCCCAATATCTTTCGATCCGCGGATAGCAAATTACGCATCTGATTCTTTCAGAAATTCATCGACTTCTCTAAATACGAGATTTATACGCATGAGGATTATGCCAGTTAGAAGTTAATACCAAATTTTGTCAAATACTTTCTCTCAAGGTAGGAAAAAATTGTGCTCGGAAAATCCAATTTTATTTTTATCGTTCGCTTTAAAACTTTGTTTTCGGAATTTTAAAAATAAAATTTGCATAATTTTATTTTTAATTATTAAAAATAAAACTCGCGCGAATTAAATTCGCTTGCGGAAGAAAAAATTCTATCACTCTTGGTACTCTGGTTCCTTTACGGTTGATTTTTTTTTAAACATTAGAAATATTTTGGAGCTGTACTTGTGTTCCACCGGATGTCTCTCTTGAAAATTAGCGTATTTATACCTTGTTAGCTTACAGTATAAATAGTTATCCTGGTAAAAATTATTTAGTAAATTAATTTTATTTAAAAGAAAAACTTTTAGCTTAAAACTAGTTTTTTTTTGTAATTTGTTTTTGATAAGTTTTGCCAAACAGTATGTTTCCAAAAACACTGTTTTAAATGAAATTGGTGTAGCATTAAAATGTAAACATAAGAGGACAAAATTTTGTGAATTAAAATTTAATACGGAAAATATATCAGAATTAAAATATTTAATATTACTGAACTATTGCTACTAGTACTAATCAAACTACTGATCCAATTCTTCACTCTGTATATCTAAAATGGCTCTTAAAATTCCAACTTCTAATTTGGCCGCCGAACGTGGACGTAAACGATTCATAACATTAGCAACATATAGACCCAAGGCTTCGTGACGTGAAGAATTGCAAAGGTTCTTGAAGAATGTTGGCGGTAATGAATTATCAAAATTGCCCAGATTTATTATTTCCGATGTGTTAGCCACTTTTCCCGTAAGAGCTCCACCACTGACTCCATTATTGGAATCGAAAATAATATCGTTGCGAAAATCAATTTCTTCAATGCGAGGTGAAAACCCATTTGTTGAAGTAGTTGAAGCTACTGTGGCAGCAGTAGACGACGAAGGTCCACCTCCACCGGTAGATATAAGACCGTTAACAAGACCAGTAGCAGAGGGATTTGCCGGAATAGTTATAAGATTTATGCCTGAGTTATTCGAAGCAATTGCGACTGATGATTGCTGCTGATCGTTGCGCTCTTGCTTAAGTTGCATAAGTTGAGCTGTTGTTGTGTGCTGTTGTCTTTGAGGCGATGTAGATTTAGCCGTAGGTGAAGCATTGGTAGATGATTGTTGTGTACCCTGATGATTTGCCTTTTTAGATGGTGTTGATGTTGCAGGTTGGTCTTCCGATAATTTGCGTTTCAATGTTTCTGGCAATTGTATAGCTTTCCCAACTTCCAAACCATGCATAGTTCCAGAATTTCCAGCGGCGGCAGCAGCAGCAGCACGAACTGAATTAAAAAAAAATACCAAATCGAAACAAATTTTAAAATTTTATTCGTAATGGGGTTGATATAACAAATTAATCGGGTTGACAGGGCTACAGTTCTGTTGGACTTTCTTTTTGGAATATTAACAGAAGCCTTACGGCATGATGTGCATGTAGGTACATGTATGTATATATGTATAATTAACTAATTATTGATACAAAATATAAACAAGTACACTATTAAATTATAAAATGCAACATAAAAATCTTGGTTCAAAAATATGTGAGCACTTCACTTGAGAGTTGGAAAATATATTTAGAAAATATGAAATACTCGTGAAAAAACCTTTCGATAAAAAAGTTTAGAAGAGCATGCAAAATATTTTTATTCTCAAAATAAGATATATAACTGAAGCTGAAAAAAGAGAATTGCACAAAACAGTAATGGACAAAACGAACCTAATAAATAAATGCATAGTTTATACATCCAACAAAAACCAGGAAACTATAAATTATTTTTATGCTCTTACCACTGAGTTTACCTTGCTGATTTTTAAAGTTTTGGTTTATAATTGACCGACTTTGCTGATTGCCTGTTGTCTTTTTCATTGTTATACCTTTCTTCTGCAAGGCAGCGGCTGTAGCTGAAGCTGTTTGAGGGGTCAACATGCTTGAATTATTCTTGGGCGTGCTTCCAGCTAAAGTATTAAGTAGTTTTGTGGAGGGTGTTTTATTATCACCCTTGGATGCATTGCTGCTTGGTGTAGTATGCTGACGAGTAATAGCTTTTGTTACGGGTTTGTCCTCTTTTTCTGGTGAAACTTTTGCGATATGAGATTGTGAAGGACTTTCACTTTCTGAAGCCGATTCTCCTGAATGATGCTGTTGCCTGTTGTCCTCCTCCTCTTGAACCTCTAACATTTCATATTCCTCATCTTCCTCTATGGGCACATTGGGCTCACTGTAAAGATATAAACTTTAATATAACCAACTAAACAGTTTGTTGTTTCCAAACTCACTCTTCTTTTCTTTCAGCTTTTGTCTCTACTTTTTTGTGTATTTGATCCATCAGTGCAAACAACTTCCAAGCAGAGGATTCTTTTAATTTCTCTTGCTCATATTTTTTCTGCAATACCTTGAAGATGGACCGCGATTCATGTACTAATAAAGTAGAATAAATAATACATTCCGAAATATTTTAAATTATTTAACAATAATTTACCCGACAAATTACTATTCTTTCCAACTCTAGCCCAGGCGTCATCAATTTCTTTCTTCGTGGCGCCTTGATAGTTAGGATGCAGTACTTTTTCACTGGCGATATCGCCCAAAATTTTATCCAACTGTATTGGCATTATAGTTATATATATTTACAGTTTTCTTAGTAATATTGAAAAGTTATTTATTGTAAAGAATTTGTATTACTTTTAAAAGGTTTTGCAACAACTTTTCTTTTTTCTTTTACACAGAAAACAAATTTTTTGCCGCTGCGCTTCACTTTTGCGTTTTGTGCTTTGTGATGCTTTTTCTTAAAGAAGAAGAAAAAATATGCTGCTACAGCACACTCAAAAATAAAATTCACACAAGCTAATCATCAGGAATGGAAAACTTGATACGTTTGCACTTTTTTGATATCAAAAAATAACTTGCTACTCCTCTAAGTCATGTTTTATTAGACACGGCATTTTTTCTTGGAGCAAGTCTTAAAAAAACATACACTACAGTATAAAATAGGAATTGAAATGTTTCTAAATACGTTTTCCAATGAACAAATAAAGGCCGTAACACATTATCATTAAAAGTCGTGCGATGTCTGAGAAAATACAACCTTGGTATGGTGGAGTTTATGAACATTTTCAAAACACAATAACAATTCATCAGATCAGGGTTGTATTTTTTCGTCGATCGTGTGATTGTGTAGGATAGTGAGTCATGGCCTTAAGTAAGTAAATAGAAAACCAGCTGATAGAAGAGACCTTTCAGAGTTGAAATTGTCATGAGAATTGACATTAGTTCGTCCATTTTGTTTGGTCAAACATTCAAGGCATCACAGTCTGCAACATAGCTTAAGGCCATGACTCACTAGTCTAGAAAATCGCACGAGTTATGCAAAAAATTCAACCCTTATCTGATGAATTGTTATTGTCTTTTGAAAACGTCCATAGACTCCATCATACCAGGGTTGTATTTTCTCAAAAACTGCATGATTGTGTAGGTTAGTGCATCACGGCCTTTAGTTTTTAGAAATGCAAGTGCAACTTCGAAAAACTCAATAGTCACACTTTTTCACCAAGAGTTTAGATGAAGGGTGGGACAAAAATTGCATAAAAATTTTACGTCATGCTGCAAATTCTGAAGACGTCATAGCCACATATTCATGTCTTTTTCCTTGAGTGTGCTATAGACTTAACAAGGCATATCAAACAGGTACATGCATCGGGCAAATTGCTCATCCGCTGATTTTTTGTTTACACGTTTATAACGAAGAATTCATTTGACAATTACTTTTGTGCCTTGTTTGATGCATACAATTTTTTGACAAATACTTTGTAAAACTATGTGAGAAGCACAGAGTTGCCACACTGTTTTCTCTAATGCATGTACCTGTAGTAAATGTGCCTTGAGACTTAACAACCTCCCTTCCACTTGTTGTTTAAAATAAATTATGCTGGCAGCACAGTTTTTCAGTGCGTTTCGCTATTGTATTCTCTGCTTTGTATATTTTTCGCGGCATAACACAGTTGCATTTTTTACAAGGGCTACCATAGTTAAGGTTACAATATCTTATCAAAATGTAATAACATCACAAATTGCAATAATTATTTTTGTGGATTTACAAATATAACAGTTCCATATAAAAATTTGTATTTGTACCGAGCTTGTATTGAAATATAATAGATGGTAGCCTACTAAACCTTTTTGTAATTACATTTTGCTGAAACTTTGTCACTTAATTAGGTAAGATTTTTATTAATTTATGTGCTTCTAATTATCATTTTTTATAATACTTTTCGAAAAAATACAGAGTCTATCAACAAATATACTTCGCATACATAAGTACATACTTGTATACAAATATGTATGTATACATATGAACTTTTTTACGATTGAAATTGGCATACAATATTTTCACTTAAGCTCAGTTTTGTGTGGTTTAAGCTGCAAACATTTCTTATATTCTACTTTAGTACTATTTTGTCCATGAGCTATAGAAAAAGGAAATCTATCTATGCCAACACAAGCAGCCGAATAATTTCCCCAATGATCTGTTACCACTAATCCACCAATAAAATCTGGGTAATATTTTACTATTCTAGACATACTCCTACCAGCAGCTTCCTCTGATGTAAAACCCATACTTAAAAACTCGACGGCCAAGAAAGATGGTAGGAAACGCATCATAATATCACCATCTCCAGTAGCTACTGCTGCACCAACTTTATTGACAGCATAAGCACCAGCACCTGGTATAGGAGAATCACCTACACGTCCCGGAATTTTATGGCGGGCTCCATTTGTTGAAGTACCCGCGTATATTTGACCTTTTCCGTCAATTACAATCATTCCAATAGTATCATGATTCCATTGACTGACTTTATAGCTGTAGCGATCATTTTTATTCTTATACGATTTATCAAGCGGGCTATAAGGTCCACAATATTTACTGGCATCTGGTGTAACATGGAACCAAAAATTTGGTTGACAATGATTCTTTTGCCATTCTTGCCATGATTGTGTGGACTTATTAGTACTTAATGATTCACGGATAAATCCCATATTTTCTGCAAAATTACTTGCTGCATCTCCAACTAAAAGCGTATGATGAGTATGCTCCAAAACCATTCTGGCAACTTTAATTGCCGACTTTATTTGTCTTAGACCACCGACGGCCCCTATATTCATATTTGACCCGTCCATTATCATTGCATCTAATGTAGTTTCTCCTAATTCATCTGGTGAGCCACCATAACCCACGGTGCCATCGCATTGCAGCTCCTCACATGCTGTGCATCCAACTACCAAAGCATCTAAAGCAGAATTACCTTGTTTTAACCAAGTCCAGGCCGCTTTGTTGGCCTCCTCAAAAGCCCAAGTATTGATGACCAAAGGAAGTTTTTTTTCAGCACAAGTATCACGGATTTTTAAAGTAATTAGTGTGCAAAATAGTAACATCTTTAAATGGTTATAATGTTGATACATTTTGAACATGAACTGTATTTTATATATGCACACATGAACTGCTTTTATATCATACTGGCTTTTGTACTGAACGTATGCATGTACTTACATACATATACATATATGTATGTCCACATATTAGTGTTGTCATTCGAACAAAAATTATTCGAATTTATATCATTTTTGTTCGAAAGAACAAAAATTTTCAATTTAGAATAAAAAATTATTCGATTAATTTTTGTAGAAAATTCGAATATTCGAACAATTTCCTTAATTACTTTGAATAAAAAGTAACGATTTTATATGTTCGCTAAACGCATCTTTTGTTTTCTTGCTTTGAAAAGATAATGCCTCCTTAATGGAATCAGAAGGTGTCTTACAATTCCTGGTTAACAGTTTAAAAAACAACTGCTTTTCTACAGATCTAATCAAAAGCCCTATGAGCTCGGTTGGTTATTGTTATAAATAAATAAATAATATTATTCCTAAGCTTTCCAATAATAACTTTTTAAAATATGCCACAAAAAGCGAAAAACAAGAGTACGCAATTCTTTGATTTGAAGTATTAGATGAAATTTCTGAAGTAACTGACAATGTTTTATTAGCTGATCTAAAAAAATTGTATCAATAAAGTAAAAAATTGTACTAATATAAAAATCGTCAACAATTTTGAGATTGATTTAAATTGTTTGAATATCAAAGAAAAGAACACACAAACTGGATATGCTTTTTAATCTTTTTTTAACGGCATGACAACATCAACAATTTGCGAAAGATATTTTTCTACTTGTTCTTTTATCAAAAGTAAAAAAGAACCGTCTACAAGCTAAAAAGTGGGATCATCTGCTGTTTTTAAATGATTACTTTAAAAGAAATCAATGACATATAAAAAATTTTGTAAATGCATATAAAAACGTTAGTTTTTAACTAATTTCCTTTCGGTTTTTAATAATATTTCTAAGTTTGTTTTTCTTGTGTAATGAATTATTTTTTGTTTGTTAATAAAAAAATTTAACTGAGTAAACTTAATTAAATTTTTTTGAAATTATTCGAATAAATTTTTTTATTCTTTGTTCGTTCGAATATTCGAACAAAAGTTCAGTTATTCGTCCGTTCGAACAAGAAAAAAATCATGAAATTTCATTCGAACAAATATAAAACACGAATAATTAACAACACTACCACATATACACGTTATGTATAGTATATCTACTTTGATAACTTAATTTTCGTATTCTAAAATTAAAAAGCGATAACCAAATATTTATGTAAGTATACTTTGTACTAAATGTACATCCATACATACTCATGTACATCCATACATACTCATGTACATACATACATTGTACGTGAGTATTTTAGGCAACAACAGTACGAATGGCGGCGCGGTCGACCAAAAGACCTATGCCTTGTATAAGCAGTTTCCAAGATTTGCTCCTAGCTTTTTAAAGACCAAACTGTGACGCATTGGAGCTGTCTTGTTTACGGCCATCATTTAGGGCCTGGTTCACGATATCGACAAGTAGAACGTTGTCGCACACTTACATTGGAAACAACAACAAAATTTTAGAATTTGTTTTTGTTTTGAATGTAAGTGTGCGACAAGTCGAACGCTGTCGATATCGTGAACCAGGCCCTTATTGTTTGTTTAGAAAATCTAAATGCGAATGTTGCCACATACAAAAACATATTCTACTACATAAGGTTTACAATGTAGACTCTACATACTATATATGTATAAATATATGTATATATTTACATACATATACATAGATATGTATATATGTACATATATAACACGCGCTAAGGTATATACCGTTACTTTAATATAGAAAACCCCTAATTTTTTTAAATCGAGATTTTTGCATTTTTCGGTACATTAGATGTTCCATTGAAAAAATTTTAATTCATAAAAACTATGAGTTAGGGCCTTTCAATATTAAGGTAACGATATGTACTTATGGAATGTTATATAAAAATAAATACTTTCGTACCTACATGCACTGAAAATTTTATGTTTCTATAAAAAATTATTTATCTTCTTTTTACAGAATTTGATTGGCTGCCACATAATCCCTTAGTATTGAAGATAATTCACAAATATCTTACAAGGCTTCATCATTCCATAGAAGTTGAAAAATTAAAGACCTTTATAAATCAAGATGTTAAAATTTTTCTCAATGTTTTGTCCAATGCAAATAATTTTCAAAAATATTTTGAATTTTCTAATCAAAGTTGTATGCAATTTCAAAGCAATCATTTTGAATCGACGAATTTACAAATTTTCTGTTTAAACACACAAAGTTCGGAAAAATTGCTAATTTCTAATGAAAATGTACAACAGGTTGGTGTGCTGGAAAATGTTAAAAGAAAATAATTTATATAGGTATTTTTACTTACAGATTAAAAGTTTTGGACAAAAGTACATAGCTTTACTTACCAACAGCTCGGTACTAATTTACGATATCGCTTCAAATCCAAAGAGAATCTTACAAAAAATAACGCTGACAAAACCAAGTGGAATGGATCTAGCGTCCTTTAGAAATTATCAATTTCTAGCAGTTTTAAATGGCAAACAATCTCTAAATTATGGTTTTGTGGAAATATACAGGTATAATAAGGAAAATTATGTATCCATAATTTCTTTTTTAGTATTTATTTTTTACTTTCAGGTCTGTGAATTATTCCGCTTTTACATTGTTTCAATTATTGAAATGTCCTGAACCATCACACATTACGTTTTCATTTATTGAATTATCGAATGATCTTCTAATTCACGTTTTAACGGATTCATGGGTTAAACCTTATTTAGTTTATCAATACAGTGGCATAATGAGATTCAGAGAAATATTATCAGATTCTACACTGCTATCAAACTCTATTGGGTTCAATGTCTTGAATTTGTATTCTAGCAAACACAAGTTAGTGGCTTTAAATAACGAAAATAATATTACATTTATTGAGTTAGTTTTGAATGAAATTTAATATGCATATAAAAATTAGTTTATGTACATATATACCTCTAATTAAAAAGAAATATAGATGTTTCCATAAAGCAATTTACTCACAAAACAAAACTTAATTAGGTATTCATAAGTAAAAATAATTTTAAAAAATAAACACATTTCCAAACGACCAATTGAAAATTCCTTTTTACAGCGCGGGTACATACTTTTTAAGTTAAGAAACATTTTCAATAATTTAACTTGATATATGTACCTACCAACTACCTTTCAACACTAATGAAAAATATTGTGTATTCGCATAGAGACCTTTTGTATTTAATTAGAAAATACTCACCCTTATTCCATTCGTCGACAATATTAAAAAATTTTGACTTGTTTAGTCGCTCTCGAGAACTCTTTTGTGCTACTGACAATCTATTTCCGTTCCCTAAGGTCTAGAAAATAGCATAAACCTGCCAACAGGAGTCAGTTGTTTTCGACACAAGCCCCAATTTTTTGTATTAAAGTGATGTTGATGTCGACAACTGGAATAAGGGTGACTATTCAAGCATTTTCATACTTTGGTTTAAATTACTACGAAAAACAAAATTCTTCTACCATTTTTGAGTTTCTATAACTTTTACAAGATTCCAGAAAATAACTATTATGCACACAATACTTTAGAACTTTATACTTACGAATTCTAAACTGGATATGTACTTATTCCTGCATGAGCATTACAAAAACTTAAAGATTAAGTTTAAAACAAAAACTTTATTTGCGCAATCCAAAACATGGATATTAGTTTAAACTTTGGTCATTTTTAGAACAAACGACAATCGATTCAACATAATCCAACCAATATTCACAATTGGATGCGTCTAAAAATTTAGTCATCATTAGATTCAACGTTTTCGGTTTGCAAGTTCTTGAATGTGGGTACAGGAACGTAAGTAACCAAAGTATACAATTTGTTGGGAGAATCTTCATCATCGTTACGACGACGAGCCAATCGTACGCGCACTCGGAAAGGAGTTGATCTAAACAAAACAAATTTAAATTAAAATCAACACAAAATTACAACACAGTAGTACTAGCTTTAACTGACCTGATACCCTTAGACCAGATGTGTTTGTTTAAGCGGGTGTCAATTCTGACATCATTGGTACCCATTTCCTTCTCGGCAAATTTCCTAATTTCCTTAATGGCACGAGGAGCGCGTTTTTTGAAACCAATGTTGTGGACACGTTTGGCTAAGTGGATAGTGCACTCCCGAGTAACCACCTCGTTAATAGCAGATTTGTTACGTTTTTCACCTTTCGTTTTTGCCATTTTTCAAGTATATGAAAATGCTTATCCGCAATCACAGTCCTAAAGAATACGAACACATTGTTATTTATAGTTTACACAATATAAATACATCATTCCAGTTTAGTTTAATATTTCATTTTTGATATAACTATCACAATTATGTGATATACTTCCATAAAAATACAAAATGCACTTGAGCTTATTTAACATAATGCTAATTATATCAGGATTTTTTCGATTATCTTTGATTTTTTTCATAAATTTTTATTAAAAACCAACCTATCGGAAATGAAAGCTTGACGTAAAAGAGAGAGACAGAGAACTGTCAAGCGTCAATGCCATCTTTTATTTTGACATTTGTAAGAAACTAGCGAATTCAGCGACATCTAGATGTAATACTTTTATTTTGGAAGTGTTTGGTCTCGGGAAAACTTTCTCGTTGAATTTCAAAAATATCACATAGGCAATGAAATAAGGTTAATTTTATACGAAGTTGCTGTTTGTGCTACCAAAATACCCAGTAACATTAATTGGGCGCGAAAACAAACGGTACATATATTGCCAACACCTGATTACCTCAGCGCAGTAATGGGATCATGTCATCTCTATATAATAAAAGTAGTATTTAATTGTTAGCTATTACGATATAGAAGACAATATTAGTAAATATTTTCAAAATTTACATCGAGAATGCACAAAACTGTGATGTAAGCGAATTGATATAAATGCTTGATTAGTTTAAATTGTTCTTATACATTCACAATTTTCATTAATCTCAAAAGTGAAGGTGATTTATACCATCCATCCCTGGTTTAATTTAGTTGGAATTCCAGCGAAGTTGAAATTAGGCAAGGAAATTGTGGCTGCAATTTGCAATGATTTTAAATATTCGTAAGTTGCGTTAAAAATTATTTAATTATATGTATATGTAAAACATGAATAAAAGAAGAGAATTAATTTAGTATGTCTGATTGCTGTTGGCGCATTGTGGGGTTGCACGAATCCTTTCATAAAGTTGGGCAGTCAAGGAATTGAAAAAATAAATTCTGGATCTTGTTCGAAAAACATTTGGCTAGAATTGAAAACTCTTGCACTACGTTTGAAATATTGGGTGCCATTTTTGTTAAACCAGACTGGCAGCGTTTTATACGTTTGGACTTTGCAGACATGTAATATAATGATTGCGGTTCCAGTAGCTAATTCCTTGACATTTGCTTTTACAGCTATCACTGGATATATATTAGGAGAAAAATTGTCAGGAAAAAGTGAGCTTCAAATCAATTATTTAACATAATTACAATATTATTATCTACTTTATAGATGTAATTGTGGGCATTACCCTAATATGCGCTGGCTGCTTCCTAATGTTATACGATCAAGTCGTAAGACAAAACTAAATGAGCGGAGTCGGAGTAGAATAAAAAAACTATCAGCAGACCTTTACCAAAGATGTTTATTATAATAATTATATGTATAGATTCAAATGTTTACAAAGCCTTGTGGACAGCATCGACTAAAGTCTCCATGCTAACTATGGGAGTCTGGGGAGTAATACCATGTCCCAAATTTGCAATATAACGTGTTTTTCCAAATTTGCGCACCATTATTGTAGTTAATTCGCGTATTTCCTCGGGACTTTTGTACATATCTTGTGGATCCAAGTTTCCCTGCAGAGTAACGTTAGGACCAACTTGCTGGCGAGCCTCTACAGGATCTACAGTCCAATCAATACTAATAACTTCATAACCTAATTTTGCTTGTTCGGCTAAAGAATGACCAGCACCTTTAGCAAAAAGTGTCTAAACATACGGAAGAAATAATTTAGCGATATTGGGTAAGTCGAATTTAAAATCTTATTTACCATAGGCACTAAAGGAATCCCTTGCTCAGTTAATCGTTGCTTCAATTTTTCTCTGATATCCCTAATATAAGGCACACACCAATTCAAAAAGTCTTCCTTTTCTAGATGCTCAGCAGAAGATTCGAATATTTGCAATAGCTGAGCGCCTGCTTTAACTTGCATTTCCAGGTAGTCAACAATAGAAGAAGCTAACATTTCTAATAGTTTTTTAGAATCTTCTATGTAGTTTGTTAGCCATAGTTTTGCCTTAGACATTGTTTTACTACCACCGCCCTCTATCATATAGCCCATAAGTGTCCACTAAAACGAAAAATATACTCAGTTGGCGAAAACTTCAAGATTAATTAGTTTTACAGGAGCTCCGGTAAATCCAATAAGTGGAACTTTGCCTTCCAATTTGTGCCTCATCATAGTAATGGCATCCCCTACATAAGTTAGCCGATCTACTGCTCCTTTGGGGGTTAGTTTGGCCAAATCAGCTGGCGATTGCAAAGGTTCGGGAAACACAGGACCCTAGAAAAAAAGAGCATTTAATAATTATTGATATAAAATATGTACATGTCTCAAAAAATTAAAACTTATTGGCCAAATGTAACTCAAAATAAGTAAATATTACATAGGTCATATGTGTAGAAGTAAATATGTACACACACTACATGGACTTATAATTATGTAAATAATATTTGCTAAGCAGCTCTGGGCTGCTGTGTATTGTTTGGCCTTCGAGAATTTTTCGTCTCGCTCACACTGATTGGCTGATTTGTTTTGCTGTTCCTTTGTGGAATTTTGTTGGCAACAACACGACATATGCCTATGTGAATGAAGGCACATGTCGTGTATACCTAGTCAGTCACAAAAACATTTTCAAGAATACTGTTAATAACAACATGGGCATATTGTCTTATTCACTCCGCCCATTTTTGTGCAATTACATTCTGTAAATTTACTTTGTAGAATATTTTATAAATAAATATATCTTAGAAAAATATTGAGTTATGACGTTATTGAAGTAAATCAGCGATATGTAATAGAAAACTATCCATACAATAGGTATTATAGGTATACAAAATTTTAAGGTAAATAAATAAATATCCTTGTATTTATTTATTTAGCAAAATTTGCTATTTAAAAATAAGTAAATTTACAATTATAATTTTTAACAAATTGTGTACGCATTTAAAAAGCTTCACCAACGGCTCTACTAATTTCAGACGGACTGATTATAAGAAAATTTGATTATCCGGCACTAATTCAATGAAAGAAGTGTTCTTAAAAAGTTCATTAGAAAATATACCTACATCTAATAATGAAATAAAATTTTTCCAAGTTGAATATTTCTGAACATTTACGGTTCTTGTAAGATAAAAACAAAATACTTACCACTCCCGGATGCATTTCTACAATCATACCTAAGGCTTGGGGTATTACCAATATATCTGAGAATATAATGGAAGCATCCAAATCAAATCTTCTCAAAGGTTGCATAGTCACTTCACAAGCCAATTCTGGGGTCTTACAAACCGTAAAAAAATCATATTGTTTGCGAACTTCTTGGAATTCAGGCAAATAACGCCCAGCTTGTCTCATAACCCAAACCGGTACACGATCTACCGGTTCGCCGCGGGCCGCTCTCAGCACATTGTCATTTTTCAAAGGGGGAAAATTCTGTTAAGGAAAGATAATGTATATGATGTAATTGAATTTTTTTGCCCCAACAAACCTTTGCATCTTTCATGTTTCTAGATTTTTGTTTTTAATTTGTGTTTGCTGAATGAATGGATTGTCATTGCGAGGAATTTGACCAGCTGTTAATTCACAATAGAGATTAACCCAATGCATCTAATGTGCCTTGTATTAACCTTTGCTCGATGTGAATAAGATAATCACCCTTGTTCTATTTGGCGTCGGCAACATAACACGACGTCGTTTTTAATGTTTTATGGCAAATCGGTATTCCCGTAGATGATATTGCCATTTATCGATGACTGTCAACATATGTTTGGTATTCTGTAAGTAAGTAAAATTGATGTTGATGTTGCCGTTAATTTTGTCGTCAGTGTTTTTGATATCGTGTTCTGTTGAACGAACGAATTTAAAAAAAAATTTAAATAGTAAAAAAGTGAAATATAAAAAATACCAAAGTATACATAATTATTTATCTGAAAAAATTTCTTAAAAAAAGGGAAAAATATAATATGGAGAAAATTAAAATTACCAACTCCAACCAATTTAAAAACCTTGTGGAAGAGTTGGAAAAGCCTCCTTCTCCTGTTAGAGGATTCCGCAGGGGCAGTGTTTCTAATAATTTCAAGGAACAGTGGGAAAGTGTTGCGACTACACTTAATGCCCTCAGTCCACTAATTAGAAGTAGTGGTGGATGGCAAAAAGTAAGGTAAAAAAGGTGCTGGGAAGTATACTGTATGATAGAATTATTTTTACAGATATGGCGGGACTTGAAAGCTTATTGCGAAGCAACAGGAGCTGCGTATATAAACAATTATTACTGAGACTCTTTGGAGGAAGCTCCAATTTCCAATAAACGTTGATCTGAACGATTTTTCTTCAAAATTAGGCTCTATTGTATGCAATACATGCCTAGATGATGTTTTATTCAGCCGAAAATAACTTTAAAATATTAAAACGATGAACATTACTCATTATTTTCCAAATATATGACTGAATTTATCACTTACTTTTCATCGGGTAACTGACAAATGCATGACTTCCATCTGAGAAATCTTTTCACTATTAATTGTTTTCTTCTTCGTAGCCATCGGAAAGAAAAACATTTTATTTTAATTTATTTACAAAAAATAGTAAACAAAATGATCAGCTGACTCAAATACTCGATATGTGTATTGTATTTATCGATAAACAGGCAACGTCGTCATGACACTGTTAGGGAATACAAAGTTGATGTTGTGTTAAAGTGATGTTGTTTCAAAATTGACGACGATGTTGCCGACGCCAAATAGAATAAGGGGAATGTATAATAAGTTTCATCAGCTGTTATATATAACAATATTTCGAAGCTTGAAAAACCAATTATCTGGCTGTGATTCCGTAGAAATTTTGACAATAGTCTTAAGTTTTAATTAATAACATAAATATTTTTGCGCTTGAGTGACAGTCAGCGGCCATATTCGTTTCTGACTGATAGTGTGTACCAAAAATTGTCGGTCCATTAATCCTTTATGTAGCATAAACAGAACAACTTGGAGGCATAAAATTATTTTAATGAATTCATATATTTTAATGTGTGAGATGTTAAGAAAAATTCGATTGAATGACGGTTTCAGTGTCAAACATGGTCGATCAGTCAAAACCGATTCGTTGTGAAGAATTAAAAAAAGAATGTGAAAATGATTATGTATTAAAAAAGTGGTAAGAAATCGTTTGATGTGTTTTGTGAGGCAGATTCTAATTACAAGGCCCGAAAAGAGTCAGCTGGGTACTTGACCTCACCTGACATGGATATGCCTTACCCTAGAGCCATGCGGTTTTTTGCATTGTTGTAATTTGGTAGAAATGCTACCAACTGTAAAGTAAAATAAAAACAACAGATAAAACTACGCAAATTTCAGCCGTGTATATTTTGTGGTCGTGTCACAAATCAAATAAGAGATATATAAAATATTGAATTGAATTTTTCTACAGAAAGGTAATAAGAATTTGTTTAGAAACTAATTTGACAATGAAATTAAATATGTTAATTCTTTATCTGCAGTTTCCTTTAAAAACAAAAAAGTAATATGGCTGATGAACAACATGGTAATTTATTGGCTGGACATCCACCGGCAGGTAAGATTTGTCTGTTTTTCCACCAAAAATTAATGCGCATTAGAAAAATACTTCAAATTTTTTTTGTTATTTCATTTAGAAGCAACTTCATAATCAAAATTGACCTTCAAATACTTTATGTTGCCCACTATGTTCATAATATATATAGATATATTATATATATTTTTTGTTTAAATTCTTTAGTTAAAGCTGGAGGAATGCGAGTTGTCCAACATAAAACACCTAACACGGAACGTCCTGCAAAAGCTGCCGAAGATTGTACCGGCTTGACAGTAAGTATTTATTCTCACAGTAATTTAGGTATATAATCATTGCGTTAATTTATTTTAAGCAACCTGTTAATGTAAATGCAATGTCGGTTAGCGGAGCTCCCGTCAAAGGCAATTCTGATTATACACCTGAAGCAGCTCAGGTAGCCCATAATCCAAAACCTCCAGTACAGTTTGCCACAAAGCATCATATCAACATTCAACAGCCTCGCAATAATAACTGTTAGTATTTAAAGGATGGCTATAAATAACTATCGTTGAGTTATGCAAGTTGGAATTCACTATTTTTGGATGTAATGCAGACATTCCCTTATAATTTCATAGACATTCTTATTTTTGTATTGTGGTTTTCTCGTTTTTTGTAAATCAGGTTGTCTGTTATATGCATTTAAGTCATAAAATTAGCGTTTCAAGAATAAAAATATAATTTGGATTTTTCTTACACGCATTTTGTTGTGCTCCGACTTCGTCGTTGTCTTGTTCTACTTTTCTTCAGCCTTAACGTATGCATTGTTTTTAGGGTGTTGTGTTTGCTGGTGTATTTTTGTGAGTCGCGTATTCTTTTTAGTAGAATTATTTATTAAATAGGTGAAGTAGATTTGTTGTAAGTGCCCCTCTGAGCCTCGGTGGTCCGGGGTGCAGGCTTCAAACCTGTAGTCGATTAGCGTCGAAGTGGTTCGATTCCACCTGCGGGGCGATTTTCAAATTTATTTTAATTTCTTAATTTAATTTGTAATTAAATATGAAGAATTTTTATTTGTTGTTGGTTACGCCTAGATAAGTGTTATTATGAATTTTTCCATGAAATTTGTTGCACTTAACCTAGAGAAGACATTGAGTGACATGAAAAAATGGCGTAGCTCAAATCTCTGAAGAATTTTTGGCGAGTATTTTTAGTATGATTTGTTTATACAGGCCCCTTTTGATAAATAAAAACAAATTTCATAAAACTAATTTCATGGAAAAAATTTGTATCAGCCCAATTCTAAATGTTCTATGGGACTAATTTTTCCCGAAAAAAAAAATTCTCATATTCTAAACAGATGGCGAAAGAAAAATAGAATCAGAGAAAATTTCAGCACAAGTACATTTGTGTTCTTCAGGATACGAACCTTATTTAGCATTAATACAGAAAGAAATAAAATCAACAAAAGATGTACATATGTACATACATATGTATTAGGCAATTAATAAATAACCATAATTATTTCCTAGTTGCTGGCAGATTCTGTCTCACAACGTTTATTCGGCATTTCCACAGGAATGTGAACTTTTTGTCGCGTTCGACATCAAACAAATATGTTTGTTTTTTCAAAGAAAACGAAAGTTTTTTTTTACTTCTTTATACATACATATGTATATACATATGTATGTATGTATGTGTAGTCAGTCAGCAGCTCTACATTAGGTTAAATTTTAAGAATAATCGAGTCACATTGTTCCGAAATACGAGCTTAACCATTTGCTGTCGCACGCTACATAAAAGTGACTTTCCCGTGGAAATGTCAATATGTATATAAATAGTAAGACAAACAAGTTCCTCAAGTGCGCTTATACAAAACAATTTTTTTTTAAATCACGGTCATGAACATTCACGTCAGTAAAACTGAAAATTTTGATGATCATGCGTGATTCAGGAATAAATACGCTCATCCACTTTTATCTTAATATCTGAACTTTTTGAAATCTTTTTAGCAATTTTTAAACTTTGTGTTTTACGGCTTTACTTTTTAAGACTTTGGCTCTTTCTGCGATTTGAGTTTCTAATTTTGTTGCTAAATTCTTCTCATTTATTTTTTTTAAACAATTTTTTCAATCGAACCAAAGATTGCTTCAGTAGAGCTCATTAATAAATTACCTCAAAGAATCTTAAACATTTTTATTGTGTGGGAAACCTTGGCAACATAATTATGTACAATTTATGTACATATATACATACGTGTATAAAAAACTGTGCGTTGCTATTGGCAATACTATTGAATTTATTAATTTTCAACTAAAGAAATTGTGAAAAAAAGGAAAAATATAAAACAATAAATACATAAATATAAAAATGTCCGCAAATATAAAAGATCCATTAACTGCAGAAGAATTACAAAGATTGTATAAAACTTGTAAGGAGACCTTACGATGCGCTGAATTGCACTCAATGAGAAACGATGCCAAGTTGAGGGCCGTTAATAGCACTCAAAGTTATGAGGAATTTAAGTAAGTCCATAAATTCAGCTCTGTATCATTTTCATATGAAGTAAATCATTACAAAAATCACTATATCTCATTTTTGTGATAAAGTCCAATTTGCACAACTTCAAACTAAATTTCAAAATCATAAAATTTCTTATTTAGCAATTATTTGTCCTTTTTAATTTTAGGGACATAGTTGATGCGGCACATTTAAAGCCAATAACGAAACAGGATAAAATGAATTCAAAAACCAAAAGTCGTTTATGGAATTCTGCTGCTCGAGAAATTGAAAAGTAAATTACATTCAACTCTTGAAATTTCGGAAAGCAAAGATATTTAACTGGCATATGTTTTAATATTTTTGTGTATTTTATGTTTGCTGATAAATAAAAATTTGTTTTGAAATTTTTCTCGCAAAAATTGCTTCAAGCATTATTATCGATTTTGATTTACACAGTACATACTGTTAACCAAAAAATGTACAGCGATTATTCCGCTTTTTTTTTAATTATTTGAAGTTACTCCGTGCCCCCTTCTTATTACAAGGGATGGGCGATTTTATTTGGCCGAACACAAGGGTTACAACAATTTATTTAGGAGCCTCCTCCGAGAAAATTCTAAACGACATATACCGTCGCATACGAAGCCTGAAATCCCAAAATTCTTCTTATACATATGTCCAAAAATGAGTTTTTGTTTGGTTCTCCAACTAACTTCCAAAATTTATTCTTTATAATTGTTTTTGTATGTGGTTAATGGAAACCAACGGGATACCGCAAGGAGTACCGCTAACCGACGCCAACCACTAATCACATGCGGTGTGAAACGTAAAACTCCCGAAGCCAATAAACAACAGTGGCCTGGTTGCACTTAAGAGATAATTGCCAACGACGCTTGATGTTGACTCGCCCAGAGCTGCTTTACGAAAGTATTCCGCTCTTCTAATTAAAACTATCTCTGTAGCCCTTTAATTTTTTTGCCTACTGCTATTACTATGTGTTGTCTTCTTTTAAGATAAAAACAAAGCAATTTAAAGGCAAATTAATCAGCTTTTATGAAAATCTAACAGTTTATTAACAAATTTAGTTTGAGTGCTAAAAAATAAGAACAAAAAAAACTTGTAAATACACTAACTTTTCGTTTAGAAAGGAGTCATGAAATAAGTTCTAGATTAAAAATTAGTACTAAATACAGGGGGGTTATTATGTAATCCGATTCGAACGGAAATACTTTCGAATTGTAATGTTAATAACATACACATTCGAACAGTTTTCTTTTCGAATCGAATTACATAATAACCCTGCAGCCTTCTCTAGCATTTGGTAATATGAGTCCCGTTTATTGAAATTTAAGCAAACTGCACATTGAAACAGTTTCGTTTTGATAGTACGCGTGTGCTTTACAAATACTACAATACTATTTTAGGAAGCGTACTAGATTTGACGATGTCCGTCCGAAATCTGCCAGAGAAGTGATGGGAAAAACTAAAATACAGTACAATTAAAAATAAAAAGGCACATACGTATCAAACGCATTGACTCTCTCTCTCTCATTCAGTCTGAGTGTGCTTATACTCATACTATGGATGTTTAATCGGCAAAAAAATACCCTGATACTTGGGATATTTATTCATCATTCGCCACCGTATACAATCATTTGTGGAAATAAAATGCAATAGAAAATGGTGTGTGTGGCTGTTTGAAAACATGCTTTATATGTGTGTGTAAATAAAATAGTCCTGTATAAACGCATGTGTAGTCGATTAATAGTCGGAGTATTTTTATATTCATAGTTGTTTGACAGCCATTACTGAAAGAGTACTTAAAACGATACTTTTGTCATTCTCTGATATTCATGTACATACATATAAAAATTACACGTTTGTGCTAATCTCTGAAACTGCCAAACCGATTTCAATGAAACTTTGGTATATTTTTCCATCCGATAGATAGAGGTTTGCCGATTGATAATACGATCTACTTGCACATAAGACAGCTTTTAATTGTCTTAATTATAGAAAAATACATTTTCAAACCAATAAAACAATTATATCTATATAATCCACTTTAATTCTTTATGTAAAAACCCTAAAATAATCTAATCAAAACTTTTTAATATGACGTGCAGCAGGTATGAAATTTCCCAAATAATTGGCGATAAAAGAGTCACACTAACGTATTTTATACGAGTATTAAAAAAATAATAAATGAATTGAAATCAGTAGTTATTTTGTTCATATTCAAACAACATGTTAAAGTTCGTGGTTTTATTATCAGCTGTTGCATGCGCTTTAGGCGCTAGCATGTTGGAAGGCATGCTTCCTCAGTTGGATGGTCGCATTGTTGGTGGTGCTGCTACAACTATTAGCTCTTTTCCATGGCAAATTTCACTGCAGCGTAGTGGCTCTCATTCTTGTGGTGGTTCCATTTATAGCCATCAGATCATTGTAACTGCTGCTCACTGCTTGCAATCTGTTCCTGTCTCCATTTTAAGAATACGCGCTGGCTCCACTTCTTGGAATTATGGTGGTATTTTTGTTGGCGTTGCTGCTTATAAGAATCATGAAGGTTATAATTCCAAAACTAAAGTAAATGATATTGCCATCATACGTTTGAGTTCTACGTTAACCTATTCGTCTACCATACAACCTATTAGTTTGGCTACCTCTACTCCTGCTAATGGAGCAGTTGCTGCTGTCTCTGGTTGGGGTACCACTGCCTCCGGCTCGGACTCTTTGCCTACACAATTGAGATACATTGATGTTAAGATCATAAGCTATAGTCAGTGCGCCTCATCCGCTTATGGCTATGGCGTCTCTATCAAATCCAGTATGATTTGCGCTTACACTATTGGTAAGGACTCTTGCCAAGGTGATTCTGGCGGTCCAATGGTATCCGGTGGTTATTTAGTTGGTGTTGTTTCTTGGGGCTATGGCTGTGCTTTTACCAACTATCCGGGAGTTTATGCCGACGTTGCTGCTCTGCGCCCCTGGATTGTCAGTGCTTCTAATAATCTTTTAATTTGATTTGAATAAAATCGTTGTGTTGCACAATGTACCGATTTTAGTCGGCCCACTGCAATAAAGTCATAAGTAATAAACCGAAATGGCATTATTTCTCAATTATTTCTGGAATAAGTCTATATAGGCTTATTACCAATGCAGTGTGGTGAAATTATATTCTTATATTTCAATCAGTTGGGAAATAAGACAAATTTAGCTTATTACTTATGACTTTATTTCAGTGAGGCGACGGAAATAAATCGGAACATTGGCCGATAGTGTGATCCAAGCTTTAGCTTTAATTCTTTAATGCAATTCTTTCGGAACAAAAATTTTAAATTAAATCCGAAACAGGTTATACGTATTTATCTATGTAAAACTAAAATTCATTTGGGATCAATTCAACTATTTTTTTGGGTTTGGTATTAAAATTATTTAAAAAATTTTTTATTGTGCATATTTTCTTTTCTCTTGCTTACAAGCATTTTTTTGGTATTTTTCCACATGATTAAATGTGGCATAACGATTTTTTTTCTGAATTTTTTGAGATACAAAACCCAGATATTTTAGCTCTCAATTTATAACCTTAATAAGTGTTAATGGATCAATAATAATGCCTACATTCATACATATACGAGTACATATGAACGTGTATCAGCCTTATTCTGAATAATATCTCCCTAGGAGTTCATTCCCTATTCATTGTTCCCCCATTTTAAAAAGTCATTCGCAAGCTTTTAGTTAAATTAAATTACTGGAAATAAAATAACTGACTTCGAAAACTCGAAGTTCTTCCTCAAATTTTAATTTTTAGCTCAATCTGTTGGTGGATTTTATTTTAAGAAAAAATAATTAATTATTTGGGAATTATGTATGTATATGTGGGCTGTAAATATAAGTATGACTTTCAATCAAGACTCTTCCAAGGTTTTGAGGAGCCACAGAATTTACCCAATTCCGATTTTTTTTATTCATTTGTCAAAAGCGAAAGATAAGTAACGATCGTTAACAGTTACTGATTGTTTCAAAAAGATTAGAATAATAAAATAAATCAAAAGTCATAAAAGTTGCTCCAGAAAACACTATTTAAAAAATTTATAGTATACCATATTAACAGTGCTGTGTAAAATAAAAGCAACAAAATTCGTATTTGGCAAACAAGAAAAAAAAAATAAATATGATTCAAATGCTGGATACAGAAGGGTTTCTAGAAAACTATTAAAAAATCTCAACAAAGACTGCAAAATCTTAAGCGCTATGCAGAAACGTATATCGGACCCCGTAATACGGAAGTCTATATATTTATTTAATGTGCTAGAAAGCATACTCGTATATACATACATAAATATAAAATAGTTTTTGTTGCATATGATGTACATTGTAGATTTTTGTGTTTGTTGTTTTATTTTATACAACACTGTATGTTTGTATGTATGTACAACAAATAACACGAACATAACTTAATCAAAACGAAGAAGAAACATTTGCTGCACACCTTTTTTAAATTCTCTTTTGAAACTGCATTTGTGTTCACACAATGAAGTTTTTGTTTTGCAGCTTAATAAATTTTCTCCTATGTTTCTAATGAAAATGAGATGATCAACAAGAACTGCATGCTAGTGATGAGCGATTTTTTGAAACCTGTTACTTTTTCACAGCGATTGAAAAATCACTAATGACAACTGTGACTGAATTTATCAAGTAACAGGTTTTGCAAATGTAGTTCTTTCATACAAACTGTGAATGCTCTTGCATGCTTACTTTACAGTAAATAAAGCTACCACATGAATTTATTTGTATACGTTCACCGTTTGTCGAGAAAAAATCGTCTAATCGTGTCAAATCGTCTTTTCTGGCAACTATGTATAGCTCTCACATTTTTGTATTTGCAATTTTACTGTCTCTCTGACTCTCATACGACAATTATCAATATTTGGTTGGGCTTGATGCTAATTGTTTGTTCTTGTCGCTCTTCTTATTAGCATTTATCAAAATACCAATACTAATACATACTTTTAAAGCAGAAGAGCTGAAATGTGTTAAACCGTGATCACAGTCACTGTTTAATTTCACTGCTGCTCTTCTTATTAGATTTTGTCAAAATAACAGAACTGCTACAAACTACATAAATACTGCTAAACTGTGATCACAATCACAATTTAAAAGAACAGCGATTTAGAAATCACGTTCACAAGGAGCAACATTATTAAAAAATCACAGTTTCGCTCAACACTACTGCATGCACATGAAACAAGATACCCTCTTCCATTCGTCTTTCCGATTTCATCCATAAACTCAAAAGCTTCGCAGCAAATGTTTCATTCACCCTTATTGCAGTTGTCGTCATCGACGTCACTTTAACACAATAACAAAAAAAAATGTGTTTGTTTACTCGCTCTCTAGAACAATTTTGTGCTACTGACAATCCATTTCTGTTCCCTAAGACCTAGAAAAGAGCATAAACCTGCCAATAGGAGTCAGATATTTTCGAGTCCCAATTTTTCGGTATTGTGTTAAAGTGACGTCGATATCGACAACTGGAATAAGGGTGATTATTTGAACGGAGAATTGCTATTAGCTTTCCCTAAACTAAAATATATTTTTGGTCCAATTACATGAATTCTACTATACATAATGCCAGAGTTGTAAAAGAATTTATTTTAAGCCAAAATGTTCGTCTTCTGAAAATATTTCGATTTGTCTCTTTCCCATAAAAAAAGAAATCTTCGATTAAATGATTAATTGATTTCTTAACAATTAATTACTTACTAACATTAGCCATTACCAATAGCATATCGTTACCTTAATATAGAAAGGCCTCAACTCATTATTTTTTTTTGAAATCAAGATTTTTGCATTTTTCGATACATTACATGTTCTTCTATCGAAATATATACATATAAAAAAAACTCGATTTCAAAACATAATCCTGCCTGTTTTGTAAATCGAGTATATAAATAGCGAATTTTTTCAGACTTTTTTGTGGTTTTCTATTTTTTAGAGCTTGAAATATCATATCTGAAATTAATTTAGTATGTATGTATGCTTTAAAACAAATCAAATGGCCCCACATTATTTATTTTTGAAAAACGAGGAATTTACTCTTATTCGGCTTAGAGAACGTGGCCGAATGAATTAGTTAGTACCTTTCTATATGTATGTATCGCTTCAGAATATTACTATTATTTATTTTTGCTGCGCCAATACTTATCACACACAGCCCCGGTAATCAATTTCACAAGACAACTTTTATATTGCTTATCAGTTATAATTGCAAAGCAAAACTGGAAGTTAATGATAGACTAATCCATTTGATTATTTGATTTATTCATTTAAGTACCACCATGCTTTGTTTTGATTTACAATTTTTACCTGAGACCCGTACTTGTATAAATAGCTGGCCTTTGGAACATATTCATCGCAGTATTTAAAAAATAATGTTTCATTTCGTAGCAGTATTTGCTTTTATCAGTGCGGTCTTTGCTAAGACTCTACCTGACAGTTTTGACGGTCGTATAGTGAATGGCGTGGATACCAGCATTCAAGCGCGTCCTTATCAGGTTTCTGTGCAAACTAATGCCGGCAAGCATTTTTGTGGTGGTGCCATCATTAGCGAAGACATTATTGTAACAGCTGCTCATTGTATGCAAATGTACAAAGCCTCCGAATTGAAAGTGCGTCTGGGCTCTAGTGAATACAGCAATGGCGGTGAATTAGTTTCTGTCAAAGATTTCCGTTACCATGAAGGTTATAATGCTACAATCATGGTAAATGATGTTGCTGTTATAAAATTGGCTTCCCCTGTTCGCGAATCTTCCAATGTACGTTATATAAAATTGGCTAAAAACACTCCACCCACTGGTACACCAGCTGTTGTTACCGGTTGGGGTACCAAGTGTTTCTTGTTATGCGGTATATCCGACATTTTACAAGAAGTTGAAGTTGATATTGTTAATGAGAAAACTTGTGCGTCGAGTGAATACAAGTATGGAAGCCAGATAAGAGAAACTATGGTCTGTGCTTATGCTGTCAAAAAGGATGCTTGTCAAGGCGACTCCGGTGGGCCATTGGTTTCCAAAAACGAGTTGGTCGGTATTGTATCTTGGGGAGTGGGTTGTGCCATTTCCGGATACCCTGGTGTTTATTGTGAGGTTGCTGCAGTGCGCAGTTGGATTGAAAAGTCTGCCAAGGAATTATAAATTATTTCAAATTAATCTTAGATTTGAATAAATTGTTGTCAACATTTTTTTGAAGTCACCTTCTTCAATTTTTATTTTTCTCTTACTTGATGACGATTTCTATCACATATCGCCAATTACAAAAATTTTGGGATTCAAAAAGTAATCTTAAGTGTCATAGTGTCATAACGTTTTAAATTACTTTAATATAATTGTTTTTATACATGAAATACCGAAGTATATTTTGACATAAAGTCTTTATTTATTTATTTTGAAATTTTACTTGTTTTTATGGTTAAGCAATTGTTAGCTAAATTCAAAAATTTTAAAACATTATGACACAATGACACTTAAGACTACCTTTTGAATCCGCCAAATATGTATATTATTTTCACAACTATTTTAATTGTATTACAACACTGTTAAGTTTTGAGAAAGAGGCCCATGGTGGTAATGATCGCACTGCGAAGAAATATTCTGGCAGTGATATTTGCACAAGAACATGATTTCAGCCACCCCTAAGTAAAGATGTATTAATAAAAGTATGCATAAATATTAGTTCTATTTTAGTCCCAAAAACTACACGTAACTAATTCTCTAATGTGTTTTCAATGGTCCGGTTTTAGTAGCTTAACTATCCCATCTAGGGCAAATCGCTAGACGTACCAAGAGGGGTGGAAACAACACATTGGAACCTGCTGTAGTTAGCCTTACCAGGCATCATTGGCGTAAAAAATTTGGGGGTGGGGTGCATTAGGACTGTTGATTTTCATGAGTAACATATTACGCGCTAAGGATTTGTTATGGTTTAGCAAATTTATACTGAAAATCTTGTAAAAGGCGTTATTAAGGGGGGGGGGGGTGTTCTATACCCCCGAAAATAGCGTTACGTAATATGTGAATGGCCCCTAATTTCAGTAAATTTTTAATAACGCGAGCATTACCAGTCCCCGCCTGTTTTTATAAGATTATAGATAATTTTCGCCCAACAATTTATCCTGAAAACAAAAAAAAAAAATAAAATATTTGCCTCTTTTTTGTTGCTGTTTTCAATGCAAATTGTCGAATGAAAATTTTGTTTTGTTTTATAAAAACACAACATAGGTTTCCACATTACAAACATTCCATATATGCATGTATGTATTGCTAAAAGATGTATATTTATATATTTTGTGTGTGATTTTTGTATAGAATTTTCAGACAAGTTGACTGTTTGTAATGTGGAAACTGCAATACGAAATATTTAAGGCTTAATTTGTAAAACGCCAAGCGGTGAATTACAAAAAATATGTACAAAATCAGGCTCTTACTTTTAATTAATTTAAACAAAATGCCACACAACTTTATGAGTAATCATTGGATATAAAAGAAGTGACATATTTATTTATATATATATATATATATATATGTATGAATGTATGCATGTATGTATGTATGTATGTATGAATGTATGCATGTATATATGCATGCATGTATGTATATATCAGAGCTGTAAATGATCATTAATTTTTTAATTAATTCGCGTATCATGCATGCATTGAATTAGCAAATTTTGAATTAATTCTTTTCACACAAAAAAATGAATTGAACGAAATTTGAGTCAATTCAAATGAATTTGGTAAAAATTAATTGCAATTCACTTCCAATTTAAATGAATTTGTCAAATGAATTGCAAGTCGTTTCTAATTCAAATGAATTTATCAAAGTGAATTGCAATTTATTTCCAATTCATTTGAATTGAATCGATTTTGAATTAATTCAAATGAATTAATAAAAATAGTTAGCAATTCATTACTAATTCATTTGTATTGAATTTAGCTAATTCGTAACGAATTAAAATCAAAAAAGTATGATTCATTTACACCTCTGGTATATATGTATATACATATTTTCCTCAAAATATTGGCAAAGGCAAAATGGATAACTATCTAAGTATGTATGTACATATATCGTAACTAATACCCGACAACTTAATTATTTTATAATATTTAGTGTGTGATAAAAGGTTTTTTGCGCTTTTTTTAGTTTTTTTCTTCTTTAAAATCGCATCGTTTATATTAAACAAATTTAAGGTTTATTTATTGACCGAGATAAAGAAAAAAAATTATAGTAAATATATGTATACATGTATGTGTGTAAATTAGCACATGTGTATATACCCTGCAGTCAGACTGGGATCAAGTGCCCTTGTGTGAACACTAAAATTCTAGAGACAATTTTAGTAGGTAAATAGTCTATAAGTTAACAGAAAGCGAGAAAACAGATATGGTGTATTTGTGGTGGAATTGTCAACAACTTGTCAATGTACTACATACATTTGTATGTATATAAATTATAGAAATGTACCAGTAACTGTCTGGTTGGTATGTCTCCATGTTCCCATAAGAACTTCGTAGTCACTACCTAGTCAATTGTTTTAGTGTTCTTGTAGGTTTTCAATGACAAGCACATGTTAATTGTCTGTAGCACAAAGTATTGTATGGGGAATAATTAGAGAGTAGTACTGGTGACAAAGTCAAAACAGAGTCAGTACATTTTCACCATCGACATTTCCTTCAGGGTATGTACATATTTATATATATATATGTGTGTGTGTTGAAACTCTTATAAAAATGTTGAGCGAACATAAAATTGTCTGCAGTATTTTCTAAAACATGTTTCGCGTCGTAGTATTGATTGCTGTTGTCAGTTGCGCCCTTGCGAGTGCGCTTCCCGATACTTGGGAGGAGGGCCGTATTGTCAATGGTGCGAACTCTACCATTGAAGCTCATCCTTACCAAGTTTCGTTGCAAACTAACAGAGGTTTCCATTTTTGTGGCGGTTCCATCATTAACGAAGACACCATTGCAACGGCTGCACACTGCATGCAGAGATATAAAGCACACCAATTTAAAGTTCGTTTGGGCTCTACAGAATACGATAGCGGTGGTGAATTGGTCGCTGTCAGGGATTTCAGATATCATGAAAATTATAATCCCGAAAACATGGCAAATGATGTTGCGATCATAAAATTAGCAAGTCCTGTTCAACAGTCTTCGAACGTCCGTTATATTAAATTGGCCAAAGTGACACCCAAGAACGCCACCACCGCGGTAGTTACTGGCTGGGGAAGTGAGTGCTATGTTTCATGCTCGACAGCACCCAAAATTTTGCAAGAAGTTAATGTTGATATTGTTTCTCAAGAACTTTGCACTTCGAATGCGTACAAATACGGGCATCAAATCAAAGAAAGCATGTTTTGTGCTCAAGGCATTAAAAAGGATTCTTGTCAAGGAGACTCTGGTGGTCCACTAGTTGCCAATAATGAGTTAGTGGGTATTGTATCTTGGGGTGTTGGTTGTGCAGTACTCGGGTACCCTGGTGTATATTGTGATGTTGCCAAAGTCTACAGCTGGATTGAAAATACCAGTAATGAATTGTGAAAAAACTAAGAAACTGTTGATTAAGTAAAAAAATCATATTAAAAAAGCTGAAACGTAATTTTATTATATATACATCTTTTGGCGTTTTGTTGGTCTAAATCATGTTTTCGTGTTAGGGTACAGTGTTGCCAGAAAACTTTGATGGGAGAATGCTAAATCGGTGCAAATTTCTGCTAAAATGTTCTACAGAAAAAATGAAAATGCTAGATATTAAATTTATATGGTTATTTATAGCAGTTGTTTGAAAAACTTTAATGTTTTTTTTGCGAAAGAATATGCTAAAATCTAACAGTGAAAGTTCCAAAATGGCAACAATACTGCTGTATATAGTGTCTATGAAAAATTCTGTGATAGATGATGAAATATATCGTAGTTCTGTTCAAAAAGTTATTTCACTGTCGGTTTATGTTCTTTATTGGCATTATACCACGTTTTAAACATTCTTATCAATTGAACAAATTAAACGTTAATTTACTTTGTCAAAATATCGAGCGAGTCAATCATTCTTTATATTGTGTAAAAATGTCACTGAAATATTTTATACACTCAGTTCTTGAGAGGAAAATTTAATTTTATTTTACCATCACGTTGTTAGTAAATTCAAATCTTTGAATTCTTTTTCTGTAAAAATATATGTATATATAAAGTGACTAATAGGGCTAAAACTTATTATAAATCATTTTTTGATATTGTTATTTAATCATTATTAATGACTTAAATTGTTATCTTTCTCTTGTTTTATTACAAAAAATATTTTTCAATGAACTATGATTTTATATTTGTAAACCTGCTGATACCCAGTTTTATAAATTTGTATGGCGACGAAATTCGACGTAGTTAGTGAAGTTACCTTGATTTGATTGCCAAAGTTATGTTTTCTTTTCAAAAAGAAATTAAATATGGATGAGATGTATAAAGTGTGCTGGAGCTCCGACTTGCGTGATTAACGTTGTAAACCGAAGTGACGCAAATGGGAGCATTTGTTTATTATTGTACCTACTTTTATATATGAATTGATTTATACTGATTGGGTTTAACTTATATATTTAGTGAGAAAAATATATATATTTTTCTTTTTTGTATTTTTTGAATTATATCATTGATTTCTTACTTGATGGTGTTGGCTGAAGAAGTTAACACGTTGACTACAAAACTGAAGATCGTGGGTTCGAGCCTGGTATCGGACAGTCATTAAATAACAACACCACGCATTTTATGATGTGCATTAGTGTCGCTTTGTATCAGTTGTTGTAGGAAAGTTCATGTGATGAAGGCATAGTCACTGCACAACACTGCATTATTAAAAAAAAGTGCAAAAAGCAGAGTTGTAAAAGAATGAAGCTTTCATCTATCTCTTCCTTCACCACCTGTCTTCTCTATCACTATCCCTTTTCTAAGGAAGGTAACACCTAGTAATAGCTGTAGGCAGTTAGATAGTTAGTTAGTTAGTAAGAGTGTTACTTCTCTTTCTACAAAAAAAAAAAAAAAACTATGCTTATAATAATACCATGTTCACACTTACGTGTTTAACGCCTCATTCGTGTTTAAACGCGACGATTGTAAGATATTTTACCATACATTGACTTGTTTTGTTAAACATCTCAAATGAAGTGTTTAAGATTTACACACTTCCTTAAACACGTAAATGGAGTATGTTCAGTACGTTTTTTGATTTATGTGTAAAAATTCAATCATAAGTGGCGACACAAATTGAAACGCTGCAAAACAATACTCCAGTGTATACTAAAATTGGTTTAGTTGCAATTTATATTGTATATTATTATTAGCATGATTTCTTAGAACCTACTTCACCAATTCTATTTAAATATAAATTCATATTTAAAAGTCGTTTTTATTAACAAAAATATATGAAAAACAATTTTTATATACATATGAATTCATATTAAACAGAATTGTTGAAATATGCTCTTAGACTTTTCTGTAGTATACTACTAAAAAGCCTTTTATTTTTGGGAAAGCATTATTAAATAAATATTAAATTTTTTAACGAAAAAGTAGTGTATAAAATTATTCTTCCTCGTATGTAAAAGCATTTCAAAAATATCTTGGAGATTATCAATGTGATCACTGAATTAAATATGCAAATATTCGAAATACATATCGAGCCATAACCACCAAAAAAGCTTAACCGACACATTTTTTTGGCCTCGTTTTTTTGACGAAAATTTATTATTTACTATTGCAAATGATCGTTGTTGGTAAAAACAATTGAGTTCGAAAATTATGTCGATTAAGCTTTTTTGGCGGTTATGGCACGAACTTACGATTTCGGCACTTTATAAAACCGTTGTGACTGACGTCTCTCGTATGAAAGCAAATTAAATAAATTAAAATTTATACTTAGTGAATTCATACACTCTGGGTATACCGTACTACCGACACTTATGATTGAGTTAACTATTAGCTCTGTTCGAGCAAACACTGGGTAATACAAAGAAATTCCTCTCAATAAAAATGTTTGAATATAAAAGTACGTGAATGGAACAAGTGTTTGTCAGAATATTTACAATTAACTTTGGTGTTATTTGTTCATGAATAATTATCACATGTAATTTGGCTTACAAAGCGATAAGAACTTTAGCCTAATCAAATCATAATTATAAAAATTAATTTAATTAAAAAAAATAAATCTTTTTGGGACTTAGGTTTGATATCTTATCTACCTAATTCGGAAATTATAAAACCAATATATATTTGGTTTTTATACAAAGAAAAGGAGATATGAAGAACATTCCCACCAATAGCAACCAATTTTGCAAAAATATTCGGAAAAAAGGAAACAAAATAACTTTATACATTCAGTTTGACCCTTCCTAAATTGCCTTTCGAAAAAGTTAAAAATTATGTACATTGCTGACACCAAATCTTCTATTTTGCGATTCGGAAATTTTCATTCTAATTGAAAACTTTCGAAACTCATGACAGACACGATTATTTTTGAGTAATTTTCATTAAAATTTCCTGTACGAGTCGCCTGCCTACTTGTGAAAGCATGATTTTAGTTAGCTTTCCTGAGTATTAAAAATAAAAAATGATTTTTTCAAATCAAATCATTTTAATTTTAAATATCACCACCATATAATTTTCAGGTAATTCGTTGTTGAATTTACGTGGCAGCATGCTGCCCGCAAGCATGAAATATAAGCGGGAAATTCCGTTTTGACAAATACATCTCCAGTCGTCGGAGCTAAGCTATGAGACGTCCGAATTCATAGCTGGAGTAAGGAGATAATTCTTACATATGTATATTATTGGAAAATAAGAACAAAGTGAATTGACTTGCAAAAATAGGCGCTAAAACTTCAAATATGACCCGAAACACTCTTTGCTCAAGTCCACTTAAGCAAAGCTAAGAGATTAAAAGACTCTAATGCATGATTTTACTTTCGCGTGAACCTTTCTTTTCATAAGTAATACTAAAATTTTCAACTGTAGCATAATACAGCATGGTAAAGCTAAATGTGCTTAAGTCGACTTAAGCGATTATTTCACATTGCCACAGATTTATGTGACAAGCGACATTGAATTATATCACTGGTTGATATACATAAGTATGTATACATAGTATGTACATATACATATCCATATGTATGTATATAAAGTTATTTTTAGTGCCTATCTTTTAAAGTCAGTTGGGTTTTTTTTTAATTTTTAATGAATAATTTATTTCTTAATGTAATTTTTCAAAAAGTCGCTGTATAATTAAATGATTTTGTATTAGCAAAATTGTACTGCTTACAAATTGCGTCATTACTCTAAACCAAGCAGCCCGATCTAGACCAATATCACAGAGTGCGCTTTCCTGGCTGCATAAACAAAATGAGAATCTTTCGCACTGAAAGAAAAAAAAAAAATAAAAATATTGATATACGATACAAACATACGAAAAATACAAAAATTTAAAACTAACAGACTTCTTAAAATATTTAAACCAAATTATTTTTCTGAAAGATTGTGTTAGAAGATCTCTTTAAACTATTGACCTAACTAATATAATGACCTCAGAAACTTGTTAATTTTTAATCAGGGCAATCATGTATAAAATTCCGCGTGAAATTTTTCCCTGGGAACAATTCCAACTAATAGCAAGTAATAAAAAATATCCTGAAGAAGTTAACCAAAGGTTAACGAAATATCGTACTAATAAAATAATAATATAAATAGACCTAAAGCTCAAAAAATTAGTTTAATTGAATATATTGAAAAAGGTCGAAAAATTAGTTAAAAGAATTTGGTAATAGGGAAAACAAAAAATTCTTATTGGAAAAGGAAAGAGAAATTTAACGCGGAATTTTATTAATTTTTGTTTTACTAATAAACTCAAATTAATAAATAATTTATGCATTATTTGTTGAAAACACTTGATTTATAGAAACATTTATTAATCGGTTAACCGGTTAACGATTAAGCAAAAACCTCGATTAGTTAACCGAGCGATTAACCGTTTAAAGCGAAACCCCGATTAAATGAATACCCTAGTGCGTATGATAGAATTCTTATGTGGTTAATAATATAAGTATTCAAGGTGTATGAATGTTTATCAAAAAAAAAAAAAAAATTATAGTGATTCTAATTTCTAATATATCCGCTGGATGTGATTGATTTCTTTTTCGGTTATAATTTTTTTTTTATTATTAGAACAGAACAAATTTTGTATGCAACATTTTAGTGTGTGAATCTTTTGCAAACAAAAATAATTTTTATGAATAATGAATCAAATTTAAATACATATGTAATTGATAAATTTTCCACAAAATGCATTTATTAATAATATTTTTTCTTAAGTTCATTACCTCGTCGGACAGAAACTGGCTTTCATTAAACTTTTGCAGAATTAATATCAAATCCTTGAAACTTTCACTTATCATGTCGCATATTATGTTTAATAAATAAAAATATATAGTAATCATTAGAAAAGATACAGAGCCCACAGCTAAATAGAATACTTTTGTGTGGTAATGGAATATAAAAACATAACCATAATACGCTGTTATAACATTATTAGTTGTGATGAATATTTTGCTTGTTATTAGTTGAAACTGATATAGAGTAAACAATTTCCTTAAAATTCCACTCAATTCAAAATGAATTTTCAAAATCGCTTCAATTTCATCAGCTAGTGGCCTTAAGTTGACGCCACTCGTTTTCAGTTTATGGTGTACATGCTCTAGTTGATGATTGAGATAAAGCAATAGACGACAAATGGTCCAAATCATATGGAAAAAATTAAACATAACCAAGCAAGTGACATTTAAAATGGTCGCATAAGCAAGACCTATAATCCATCTTTGCAAATAAGGTAATTGTTTTGACTGCTTGATGTAAGTGATGAATACAAATAAGTGCATGTACCACATTATTGAATATTCAAGATATAACATGAATCTAAATCGCTTTTCGATGTTCTTATGGCGACAGTGGTTATCAAAGTAAATCCTTTCGACTTTTTTCAATTGTATTTTTAAGGGGATTTCTACGTTTTCTCTAAATTTTCTACGTAAAACCGTATAAAATATTTCCACAATACGGCTGACCAACGCTATGCGATTCACATTCTTTATAAGGGGATGTAGGTGTGGTAATCGCTCAAGTGCCTCCATCGAGTTGTAGCAGTGGAATAACAAAAATATTAAACAAATAATATTTGAGACGGCTGCTGTCAAGGCAGTCAATGTCGTTTCTTTATATTTGTTTGTGGTTTCATCATAAACGTATGATGTTGCTCCTATAAAGACGACATAGTATTTACACATTTTTTCATAAATACTTTTTATTGCTGACATTTTGAGGAATTTTTGTAAATATTTTTTGACCATAGTAACTTTTTAAAGCAATGTTTGTTATGTACTAATTTCAAATAGTTGGTCGGTGGTCATTAGAAATTGTTGTCTGCAAGATGAAATGATAACGATACTTGAATGTTATTATTAATTGATGCTTTTAATATTGAAAAATTATCTATATACCTGCAACAGTGTTGATAAATTAATTTATTACCAACATAATAATAATTTATTTATTACCAAATTATTGGGTAATTCAAACGGATTCGTAGATTTGTGTCAAGAATGACCCACTGAATGAGTTCGATAAAGGGTTTGTGCAAAAAATGAACTAGTGACCTAAACCTAAGTGTACAAGCTAAAGTTGTGTCCTACAGCTCTTTTTGAACCAGTTCGTTCGTGTTCGAATCAAAAGTTGTTTCAAACCCATTGAATTTGCATTGACGTTTTTGACCGGACGAACTTGTCTACAACAGCACATTTTAGTAGACTTGGATCGAACTCATTGAGTCTGTCGTTTTTGATACAAACTAGGCTTGCATCGAACTATTTCAGTAATTCGTTTTTGACACAAACCAATGATCAAACCCAAATCGATACAAGTATACTTTTGAACTAAAATGTAGACTTTGAACGAACTCATTCAGTCGTTCATTTCTGACACAAACCTTTGATAAAACCCGTTTAGTTTAAATGGATTTGATCATAGGTTTGTGTTACACTTGGATCGAACTCTTTCAGTAGCTCGTTTTTGACACAAACCTATTATCGAACCCGTTTAAATTATATGAGTTTGATCATTGGTTTATGAAAAAACGAGTTACTGAATGAGTTTGATCCAAGTCTATTAAAATGTGCTGTTGGACACAAGCCCGTCTGGTCAAAAACGTCAAGGTGAATTCAATGAGTTTGAAACAACTTTTTATTCGAACGCGAACGAACTAGTTCAAAAACAGCTGTAGGACATAACTCTAGCTTGTAGACTTAGTAGGTTTAGACTTGGGTCGAACTCGTTCACTAGTTCATTTTTAGCACAAACCTTTTATCGAACTTATTCAGTCGGTTGTTCTTGACACAAACTTATGATTAAACCAATACAGAGTTGTATCGAACTCTTTCAGTATATCGTATTAAACACAAACTTATGATCGAACCCATTTAAGTTACATGGGTTTGATTAAAGGTAGTGAAACATAGACTTGGATCGAACTCATTCTTGGCCAGCAATTCGAACCCGCCCAAATGTGACTGTTTGGTGTGGTCTTTGGTCTTGCGTGCTCTTGGACCTTACATTTTCGAAAACTAGGCTGGAGCAATTGTTACGGCAAATGATTAATAATTTTGTGTGGACGGAAATGGAAGATATTGATGTTAACGATGTTGTTTTTCAACAAAGACGGTGCTACATATCACTCAAGTAATGACAGGCGGTCACAATTGACCACCGGGATCTTGTGATTAAGCACCTTTAAATTTTTCTTCGGGAATACGTGAAATATAAGATTTATGCCAATGGCCCACAGTCGATTCGAGACCTCAAAGATTGAAAGTTATTAAGGACATACAGTCTGAAATTTGCGAATCGGGGATGGAAAATTTGTTTTGTTTTTTTTTTCATATAATTTTTAAATATTTCAGAACATTTGAATTGAATTTCGAACTTTGATATTTGGCTTGGAAAAAGCTTAGAGAGCAGATCTAATAAGCTACTGTGCAAGATTTCGATATTAAACTCTGCCTACAATGTTCACTGCATTTTTTTTGTCGGGAAATGTTTTAAATTATATTTGGTTTTAAACTAACGTATTTTTTTTATAAATAATTACCAAGTGCAGTTAGATAAACTGCCTTTATAGTTAATTGCTTATGCAAACTTTTCTAGTTTGTATAATTTACAAGTAATTGATAAACTTTGTGCAATTAAGTAATTTTGCCTTTCTTACGTAAAATTAACTTAAAAAATTATATAAAAATACATTGCTAAGAGACTTTAAGCAGAAGTATTCTTTGAGATTTTGCAGCCTAAAAGTAAATTTAAAAAGAAAGTGCTAAGAGAAAAAAAAAATGTATTTTTTAAAGTTTCTAACTTCTAATTATCCTCTACATAACTACTATTTTTATGTGCCAAAATTTTGCTTGCGCTTGATAGGCTTTTGGCCTCAATCTTCTCAAACTCTTCTGTACTCATTGTGGGCTTGTTGTAACTTTATCATACTTTTAATAGGAGTATTAACAGAAATGCATGCTGGCCTGTCATCGCTAACGTACAACTTGGAAAAAGGACTTGATACTTTATGTCCCGCCGGCACTTCAGCTGTAACATTGTTGAAAATGTTTCTGCTCTCTTATTATCGCCAAGATCTGCAATATGTTCTGAAGAAATTGCAAACCATGTTATATGAGGAAAACTCCAACCATGACACAATAAAAAATAATAAAAAAATTCTTAGAAAGTTTGCAGTACTGGCAGCTCGCTTAAATTTTACTCCCTTTCTGACGGGATTTCTGACATGCACAGCTTATAATTTCAAACCCATAATAATGGCTGTGATATTTTGGTACAAAGGCAAGGAAATACAATGGATAACACCGTTTAATATGACGTGGGTATCTACAATTTATTTTCTTTCACTTTTTTTACTCGTAACTAAACTAAGTTTTTCAATTCTTTCAAAGTATGCCCGCTGTCATGCTTCACGCTCCTTTTTTCCCTCTCACATATATTTTTACTGCTTACACGGGATATGTAACAATATTTGCTTTTGCCGGCTGCGATGCATTTTACTTTGAGTTCTGCTGCGACATTGCAGCCTTGTTGAAAATGTTACAGAGCGATATTGAATCCTTGTTTAGTGTGTTCGAAGACAGGCTTTGTTTGTCTGACAGGGAAAATCAATATGTCGAAAATCGCTTAAAAATTATTATAAGACGACACAATGAGATTATGGATTTGACACATTTCTTCAGAAAACGCTATAGTATTATAACTCTGGCACACTTTGTATCGGCAAGTATGGTGATAGGAGCAAGTATTTTTGATTTGATTACAGTAAGTCAAGGTCAATCGAATTATTCTTAACATTGACCTTCAAGTCATGTTAGACATTAAATTTTATTATGGCACTTATGTATGTATGTATGTATTTTTGTTGTCATAATTTTCTATTACTCCTTAGTTTGTCCTCGTGGCGAGCAGTGGCTTATTTAGTTTCGTAGAAGTGCAGCATGCACATAAACCTACATAAGTGTTTTGCATTATATGTATGTACTCGTACATATATGCAGCTGTTAAAAAACTTATCTATCTTATAATCTTTTTCAGTATAATGGCTTTGGCAGACTTATTTACGTGACATATACTATAGCTGCTCTATGTCAATTAATTGTTTATTGTTATGGCGGCAATATGGTGTCTGAAAATGTAAGTTGAAGAAAAAGAACAGAAAACGAATAAATTTATACGACATAACATGTACTTAAACTTTAAAAAACCATTTCAGAGCGTCCACATGTCGAATGTTATATTCGGCAGCAACTGGTTTATTTGTAATCCAAAACTTCGAAGGATTATACTTTTGATTATGATACGATCGCAGAGAACTTTAACTATGGCGGTGCCATTCTTTTCTCCTTCAATGGTCACATTTGCCTCGGTAAGTCAGAAACTTACACACATACTCGTACATATTTTATTCTACATATAAAAATTGGTATCGAAATAAATTTCACTTAGGGCCTGGTTCACGATATCGACAAGTAGAACGTTGTCGCACACTTACATTGGAAACAACAACAAAATTTTAGAATTTGTTTTTGTTTTGAATGTAAGTGTGCGAAAAGTCGAACGCTGTCGATATCGTGAACCAGGCCCTTAGTTCCAAATATTGTTTGCTTGTGCAGTTTCTGTTTATTTCGTTAAAATTTTTATTTAACCATGATTTATTGCATTGCATTAAGTTTTTATTTTTTTATAATAATAAAAATACACACACATATTTTTGG
The DNA here is from genome assembly GCA_936439885.1 of Nowickia ferox. Lineage (NCBI taxonomy): Eukaryota > Metazoa > Arthropoda > Insecta > Diptera > Tachinidae > Nowickia > Nowickia ferox. Next base: position 5,739,126 of record OW387027.1, on the reverse strand, counting down.
TTCAACTAAATTTCTTCAAAAATTTTCCCCAATTCTTTGATAAAAATTTCAGAAGAATTTATAGTTTATTTTTTCGGAATATTTTTCTTTACAGATTTTACAAACGTCAGGTTCTATTATTGCTTTGGCTACATCTTTTCAGTAATTTTTTTCTTTACACGAACGAGTTTATTGTTAAATTCTATGCAATGTATAAAATGTTTAGATTCACAACTTATGTATAAGTAATGTAAGCTTTAAGAGAAGAGTAATAGGCAAGTAGACTTGGGTTGGACTCGTTCAGTCTGTCATTTTTGATATAAACCTATTATAAAACTTTATTTTAATTACATTAGACTCTTTCAGTAGCTCGTGATTGTGCTTGTTTCTTAATAAAACATATTAATACATAATTATTAATTCGTAACAAAGACTTTTGCAAAAGCATACGAGTATGGTCAGTTGTATAAAGGAAAACGGTAATTTCGATCGATTTTGAGAATCATTTTAAGCCAATCTCAAACAAGTGACGCAGTGAAAAAAATTAAAATTAATTTAAATCAAATTGGTGGTATTGGTGGTCGTATTTTCTGTTTTCATAACAAAAAGATAAATGGAGCCATTTTAGAAATGATTTTGTAATTGAAAAGTGTCTTCAAAACAACTGAGATGGCGTTCAATCCATTAAAATTATCAATCCCAAAAGTCAATACTTACATACATACAATTAATAGTAATTTCCATTTTATTATTTTTTATTTGAGAGAATGCAATAAAAAATGCTCTTTTGAGACCATAAATATTATATAACACACAGATATACGAGTACTATCAACAATCACAAGAAACATTATGAACTTCCTTGATAAACATTTATTATGCAACTTTAACATAAATATCTACTTCTTTGTTCAGAATTTTTGGTTTTCAATATAAATATATGGCAAAGTCGATAGGTAATATCAGTCATCTTCTGTCAATATGATCGAATTTGCACTACTTTAGGCAATAGTTGCTTGTATCGTAGGTGCCGCCATTCCTGAGGTCACGTACCCGCTACCATTGAAGTCTTCCCCTGGCAAGTTTCCATCCAAATTGATGGCAATCATTTTTGTGGTGGTTCTATTATCGACCCTTATCATATTCTAACCGCGGGCCATTGCTTTCCATCATACGTTGCTGTGTCGAGATACTCGGTGCGTGCTGGTTCCACTCGCTCTATGACTGGAGGCTCATTATACAAAATCAATTTGGTAAAAATTCATGAAAACTTTAACGCTTACACGATTGAAAATGACATTACTATTGTCAAATTGGCTACTCCAGTGGAATTCAGCGACAAGGTAAGACCTATCAGTCTGCCTATTGCTGATCCTACTGATGGATCTGAAGCTGCAGTGAGTGGTTGGGGTCACACTTCAGCTGGTAGAGATTCTCTTCCCGGTCAATAAAAAGCATATCGCATGATTTAGTTAATATTATTGTCAATAAGAAATGTGGATCTGGCTACGATTATGGAACCAATCGCAACATAGACAGCATGATTCGCGCCATGGCTGCCGGCAAAGCTGCATGTCAAGGAGATTCTGGTGGTACATTGGTATTTATCGGTAAATTGATTGGCATCGTTTCCTGGGGCATTGGTTGCTCTAACTCCAGATATCCCGGTGTTTATACGAATGTTGCAAAATTCCGTGATTGGGTGAAACGTAATGTTGAAAATTAGTTATATAATTGTATTTTTTTTACTGATAATAAATTAAAAGTTTTGCCGATGGCCATTGAACTCTTTTAATGAACAAACACTAATCAGTGTTTGATACTTGTAAATTAATAAATGAAAATAAAAATATAATAAAACACACAATTTTTGTTAAATAAATTTGAATTTAACAATCTATTATATGAGTTGTATGTTGTATAAACGTTGATCATATTTGTAAATAAATGTTTATACATACATTAATTTACGAACAACTTAATGATTAAACAGAATTGCGGCATAAACACATTTTCCATACAAATTGACACAAAAAACAAGCCCCAGAAAGCAGTCGAAGGATAGAATCTATATTATTTTAACGGCGTTTTTTCATATGCTCTCACATATAAATAAATATTCTCTCAAAAATGCTACCATACTTTCAATAAATTTCATACATTTTGTAAACAAAACTACAAAGAAAAATAAGCACAAAAAACTAAAACAAAAATTAGAGAGTATTTAAAGTTACTGCCGTAGATTTTATTATGGAATTTACTAAGTTGACAACGATTTTTCCTGAAGTTGCGGACTTATTCTGTTTGATCATTTATTTATACACCACATATATTAACCACATTCACCACAGCAGGCTACCGACTACAACCTGTCAAAAATAGAATACATGTGTGAAAATGATTGTTTTCACGGCGACAATGAGCAAATACAGTGCTGCCAATATAATAAAAAATGTGAAATGAATTATAGCTTGAAATTATTGGATATTATTTAACAGAAAAAGAATCTCAAAACTCACATACATAAACTTAAATTTTATAGCTTTACGCGATATAAGAACATTTTAAATAAGTAATTTAATTTTTATGTGAATGTGAAGTATTTGAAAGCGGCACCACTGTAATATGTGTATATATTTCAATATCAGATGCTCATGATGTAGCTGCCGCTTGCAAAATAATTAAGTTGCTAGCTACATGGCTACAATTGTTGCTAGCGGCATTTGTAGCCGTGTAGTCGGTAGCCCGTTGGAGTGGATGTGTTTAATACATAACATACAACTCACAATGTGTGTTATAAGTTGGTCAAATTGAAAATGGAACTATATCCTATTTGAGTTTAAACAAATTTTATTGCACATTAAAAAACCAATAGACAAAACGATTTGAAAACTATAAAAAGTGAGGTGTGTTTGCAAAGTTGATTTCTCCTCAATCATTTTCAAATTTAATTTTAAATGTTTTTTCTATAATTTTTCATAAATTTCGTTTGACAGCTTTATTAAATTGCTTAATATTTAATGCTGTAGTGTGATTTTCAAAATGTAGTTTGACATTGGCTTGATGATCGGAGTTCACCACAACTTTTCAAAATTATTGTTCTGAAATCGTTTTTCTTCATATACCTGACTATATTTGCAAACGATTTTGTTATGAAGTAATAATTGTGCGGTAATATGTTTTGTTAAATACAAATAACAAATAAATTTAAAAAATTAGAAAATCCGATTACCTAAAAAAGCTGAAAAAAGTGAATTTTACAGTCGGAAGCCACTATTAATAAGATTTGATGATTCGACTTTTAATGCTTCCCGACTTTAAAAGTCACTATGTTCCGCCCCTACTTGACTTGTTTCTTTTTTTTTTCTAGGTAGTCGGCTTTTTGGATTTTTTCAATTTATTTGTTATTTTAAACCTTTTAGTGTTTATTAACGTAATTTTATGAGAGATCCCAGCCAGTGAGAAATAAATTTTTAAACTAATTTATTATATCTAATAAAATTTAAACATATAACTTATATGTATATATTTTTATAATCGCCTTTAAGATTCCTTTATTTTGATACACCACTCGATGCTTTGGTAATTTTTTTTAACTATTATCATTTCGCGCGAAATATTGGCCATTTTGTTTTCTGTGGACTGAAGAAGAGCTCTCGCGACATCTTTATTATTTTTCAGGTACAGGTGGCTTGTGTTTGTTGATTGATTTGCCTCAGTTAACTGTATAGTTTTGTGGTTTTCTTGTGTTGTCATTTTGTGATGCCATTTTCAAAATGTGTGCAACTCCGTCTACATTATATTTTTATATGGCAAGCAATGCCACACAACGGAATATCTTTTAATGCTTTAATGCTTTATTTATTGTATCTTCAAAAAGAACTAACAATAAGTTTTAGGACACCCGGTTATAGCTATGACGCTTAGCTATATAAAACTAACTTAGGGCCATTATTACAACTTGCCGATAGTTAAAGGCAAGATTTTGTAGGGCGGATAAATGCTTAGCATCATAAAACCTTAATTTATTATCATTTTATCCATTAAATATTATTATTATTTATAATAATAATACGCAAAGCTTTTTATCGGGCAGACCAAATCCTGCCTTTAACTAACAGCAAGTTGTAATAATGGCACTTGCGGCCATTATTACAACTTGCCGATAGTTAAAGGAAAGATGTTGTTGAAAGGATTAATGGCTTAGCATTATAAAATCTTCATTTATTATTTTTTTATCCATTAAATATTATTATTATAAATAATACTAACAAACAAAAATTTAAGTTGTAATAATGCAAAGCTTTTTATCGGGCAGGCAAAATCCTGCCTTTAAATGGTAACAATGCAACAAAATTATATTATATGATGATATATTATATTAAAACGTTTCCATTTATTTTCCATTATTTTCTTTTCTAGCGGCGTACGATTAAATTAATGTAGGTATTGTTTTCGCATTGTTTTTATTTAGTCTTTATACCACTCACTTCAAAGAACGAAACAAGACAAAATCAATCAATTTGTTTCGTTTATTTTCGTATTCTGGTTTTAAGTGCAAAGAAATCTAAACAAAAATAAATTTATAACTGTATTAGTATCGATTATTTTTGTTACGAAAATCACGTCCTAGCTCCTGTGTCGTGACATAAATAGCATAGCTATAATTATTAGGCCCGACCAGTGTCGGACATAAACTTAGTGATAGTAATTTATAATATATAACAGTCGTGCTAAGCAAACGAATATTTTCAAGCAGTTTTATCTAGAGTGTTGCGTATTAGAGCCCTTGTGTCCTTCTTTTTTAAGCGGATGTGTTCAGTAAAGTTCAAGATATTACGAGCAAGCGGATTAGGATGTGACTCGAGTTTTGTTAAATATTTGCCTGCGTATTTTGCAATTTCTTTAGTCGCTTGTGGCTTATTTAAATCACTATATAAATTTGATTTTTTTATGCACCATGGAGCCGATGTTATTAACTGTAAAATTTTGTTTTGCGAAATATATCAACGTTGCCACTACTAGTACACACTATTGCGATGTCACAAAATCGGTTTCGGTCGGCTTAAATCCCCCGCCCATTTTTGTTCAGCGATATTTTGCAAATTCGCCTTGTAAAGTATGTGTTGAATAAATAAATAAATATTTTTTTTGCAGACACTTTATGCCTTTTTAGTCTGTATCAGCCCAATTATAAACAAAAATTCCGCATGAGTTTTCTCACTTTTCCTTTTTCTCCTATTATGAATTTGTTTTTCCTCACCTGAAAAAATTTAGGTATTATGAACGCAGTTGAATTTGATTTTTTCACTAAAAATATTTCCCTTGCAAAACAGAAGGGAGCTTACATAAAATTATCGTTAATACTCCAGTAAAATAAAATTTATATACATAAACTTGTATTTTATAGTTCTTTATGCTAGGAACACAACTGCGACGAACGACGAACTTTTGGTCGCGAATATTCGTCGTCAAAAATAAAACACATGTATAAATTTCATTTCAGAATTCATTGCTATTAACACAGAACATGTCCTAGGAAAGTAATGAATTATTTTAGTGCGTACATTACTTCTTCTGCAGATGTGGTAATGCATGTGGTAATCAATGTGCATTTATTGTGTTCGATCAAATTACCCTCCCGTTTCTAAGGGAATGCATTGTCTTGCTTTGGAAAATAATGCATTATTTCTAACATTATTATGTAATTAATGACCACTGTTCGCCCTGGGAAGCAAAACAACGGGCTTCGTAATACGGTGATGCCACGTATTACTCTTTTCTGTTAGCAAGGAATTTATGATTGAAATAATATTTTCTCAATTTTCCTTGATAATATTCATGATTGGGCTGTATTATTTCCCTTGCTTTTAAACAGCTTTAAATTCAATAATCAACAGCTTTGTAGTGCTTTCATAGAAACATTTTTTATTTTTCAAACTTTTAGTTTTTCCATTAAATTAGCAATTTGTATTTAATAATCTACTTGTACCAGAATTATTGTATATAGCAAAGTTTGCGACATTAGAGTGAAGAAACTTTTTAAATCAACATTGAACATGCCATAAATAGAGATTTTCACTGGCAATATTAAGCAATTAAAGGAGATTTTTTCAATCTGAAAGTAAAAAAGCGAAAAGTAGTAAAATTGAGTAATGGAAAAATCACTTTATCTTAGACACAACCTCTTGACTATAAAAGTCTTCTTTAAGTTCCTGCAGATGGTAGCAGGTTTCTCTAGTTGTTCGGCTAACCATCTCACATAGCATAAAATATATATACATATGTAGACAGAGAAATATATAAAAACTGCTGCCCATCAAAGACATATAAAGACCAAAATCGAAATGATTCCTTACAATACTTATAACTGTTGTATAGCCCAGCATGCTGTTGGTTAATAATAAACACAACTGAATCCATAAATTTAGAGGACTAAAGATGACGCTCAACTGAGCCGTTGAGGTGGTCAAATAAAAATATATCATACTCAATTTAGGATCCATAATCTCATTTATAAGTTGATAATTCAAATGGCGAAAGCACTCAAAAATGTAACACAGCAAGGACGCGTGATGTAACATTATCAAATGTTGCATGCCTACTGTGGAACAAACTATGTAGATGTTTAGGAAACTCCACCACTCTCCATATAACAATGATGCACAAACTGAGGAAAATAATATCATGTTATGGCTAAACATAAGTAACGCATTTAAATATAAAAACTTTCTGAGGCTTGTATCACGAGGGACAGTAGTAAATCGATCAAAATAAGTCGATTGTAGCATTAAAATTCTTTCCATCCACTGCACCAATTGGGCATCTCTTTTCGGGCGCATTAAAATTACCAACAACAAAAATATCAAACGCGATACAAAAGTTAAAGTATAAGAGCATTTTATTATTAAATTGTGTTCAGTCAGCACCCAAGAACTTATGTTATTGAAAAATGCTATTGGCAAGTATATTAAAAATAATATATTTTCCGCCAACACTATGATTTTAAGTTTTTTACGTATTTTCAAACAGCGATTCTTAAAGTCAATATCGTATGATATATAACCCGCAAGTATAGCATTGAAAATAGTAAATTTAATTAACCACCACTCCCAACGCTTCATAGCGAAACTGTTTACTAGACTATTAAGCAAATGTTGGCATTTTGAATAAGTGAGAATAGCGAATATGAAATAGATAAGTATCACTTGAACAGTTTTACTAATTAATTAGTACATATCATTGAAGTCATACGTTTTTATGTCCGTTATGCACACATAGGAAATACATATTTGCATTGTTAAGGTTCAAATTCACAGTCTATAGTTAACTGACGCCCGTGGCTTAATTGACGATTTTTCATAAGTTAACTAACTACTGTGCATTTCACCCTAAGAAAAATAGACGTACTGTATGTACTGCACCCGCAACTTCAGCAAAAAAGTGTCACGAGCAATGTTGCCAGTAGCAGAGCAGATGACCTCAAACAATATTATTAATTTATTTGTTTTTTGTTAAAGCAAAATGCATCTAGACTTCGCTGCAATGAAATGCATCTAGATGTGCTTAACCAACAACAAGTAATTTTTAATTAATTTTAATTATTATTGTTCGAACTTCATTTCTTTTTATATTTATGATTTGATCAGGCTAAAGTTCGTATCGCTTTATAAGCCAAATTACATGTGATAATTATTAATGAATAAATAACACCAAAGTTAGTTGTAAATATTTTCATTTTGAAATGCATTAAATAACAACAAAAATTAAAAAATTTTAAAACCCCCAATATATCCAGAAAAGATGTGATATCTTCTAAACGGCTGGGCCCATTTTCTTAAAAAATAGCTAAAAACACTCTCCATCAAAACACCTTTCAAACATAAAAAATCGGTCCAGCCGTTTGGTCTGTACGTGGACTAGTGTTCGGGGGTTAAAAGTTAATAGTGAAATCTTTTTAAAAGCGGAATAATTCATATTATGTATTTAATTTTTGATCACTTGAAAATGGAACTTTTTATCTTCTTCATTGTGTGTTAATGTCTTTCAGCAGCATCGTTCACTACAGATAAGAAGTTTTGACAAATTTGAGAACCTTGAGCGCAGTTAAATCTTTCATTCCAATTCGATGGATCGACTTGCGAAAATTCTTTAGAAATTTCTAAGCGATCAAAGAACGATTTTGTTATATCAAACACATGAATTTACAAAATTGTTTTAATCTTTTTGTAAATATGTTTCAAGGATATTTATTGGATTAGCCATTATCTGCTTGCATTTATCTTTATATGCTTGAACATTAACTATTCTAAAGACCGACTGTCGTTCAGGATAATCATTTATTTTTTTAATTAAATTTAGGTATTGATTGATACTTTATACACAAGGAGCTGGCGAACAAAGCCAGACTAGTCCTGTTAACGGGACAAGCAAATTACTGAACTACCTAGATAGACAAAAGTCAGTTTTAGTTTTTTTTTAAAGGCAGGATCGAACTGGTTTTGAATGAAAATATTTCGTAACTTCACAAATGCCCGGAAAAAAATTATTTGTTGAGGATATTTTGCTCGCATATGTATATGTTCCTTTAACTCCCATTGTAGCATAGGGTGGTACTTTGGCGTATCCAAATCAGGGGGTCCACTCTGTAATTCGTAACGAAGAAAGAAGAAAATGCTTTCGAATTTGCTTGTTATTAACATACAAATTCGAAAGTATTTTCTTTCGTTTCGAATTACAAGGTAGACACCCAGGATTTTACATAAATGATCATACATGATGCAAAAATTTATGGAAATTTTCTTTCGAATAAATCCAAATTTAAAGAACAATTAAAAAAAGGAAAAATAAAATGATGTGACCGAAAACGTCAACCAATCTTACGAACAATTGGCAGAAATAGATGTATGAAACTTTTCCACAGTGGTGAAATCAAAAAGTCAATATTTATCATGAATTTCTTTTTTATTATCTATTTATTTGATCTAATGCACAAAATGCACTTTTGAAACCATAAAAACGAGTTTTATTATATAATACACTGATATACTTTCAACAATCACGTTATTAAGTTCTGTGATAAACGTTTATTATAAAATTTGACTTCTTTGTTCTGCACTTTTGGCTTGCATATAAATATGAGGGAAAGTCGGTAGGCAATATCAGTCACTTGCCATCAACATGTTCGAGATTGTAGTAATTTTGGCAACAGTTGCTTGCGTACTAGGTGCCACCGTTCCTGAGCTCACTTTCCCGGAATTGGATGGTCGCATTGTTGGTGGTGCTCCTACTACTATTGAAGACTTCCCTTGGCAAGTTGTCGTTCTAGTTGATAATCAAATTATTTGTGGTGGCTCTGTAATCCACGAATCTTTTGTTCTGACTGCTGCGCATTGCATCCTGCCACAAGTTACTACTGATAGATACTCAGTGCGTGCTGGTTCCACTTACTGGTATGCTGGAGGCACAGTACGCCAAATCAATCGTATAATAGTTCATGAAAACTTTAACTCTCAAACCATAGTAAACGACATTGCTATTATGGAAATGATTACTCCAGTGCAATTTAATAACAATATACAACCTATTGGCTTGGCTACTGTTAGCCCTCCTAATGGAGTTCAGGCCACAGTAAGCGGATGGGGGACCACTACAGAGGGAGGATCTTTTCTTCCTTATCAATTGAGATATGCTTTAGTTAATGTTATTGACAATGCTCATTGTGTAGCTGACTCCGGTTATGGAACTCGCATCCACGACAGCATGTTTTGCGCTGGGGATAACGGCAAAGATGCGTGTCAAGGAGATTCTGGTGGTCCGTTGGAATATAACGGTTGGTTGGTTGGTATCGTTTCTTGGGGCATTGGCTGCGCTCGGCACGGATATCCCGGTGTTTATACTAATGTTGCAGATTACCGTACCTGGGTGCAAGGCAAGATTAGTAATTAGAAGAAATTATTAATTAAGAAATTGTATTTCTTTAACTGACTTTAAAGTTCAATATTTTAATATTTCAATATTCAATATCTAATTAAATAATAATTGTAAAGAAAAGAAATCAAATAAGAAACACAGTTTATTTTACAAAACATAATTTGATATTTTCCGTAAAACGTTAATATATAAAACAATTAATGAAATAAACTTATTATTAGTTGTTTAGTGGTATTTTTTGAAATGCCAGCCTGCAGCATAGCTCATTTGGGCCCATCAATAGGCATGGGCCGTGATATGCTAGAACCATTCTTAGCAACTCTGCTCTTGCTTAAAATTTATTACAGGCTCAGATCAGATCAGTCCTTCAGATCTGCTGAAGGACTCAGATTACGTAGTCCATGTAACTACACATAAAGAAAAATTTACCTGCGCATTTGCTTTGAGGACCTTTTCTCAAATCCTGTTTTTCTGCCAGACGAAGCCAAGTATTATTATATATGCAGACAGACGGAAGTTTTTTTTCCATCTGTAGTGTAGACATTTTTAGATATTTTTCTTTGTTTCTCGAGCGGAAAACTTGTCGCAATTTTAATGTTGTTGCTTTATATACTTTTTCTCACATCAATGTCATTTCAGTATGTATTACTGGATATGTTGAAAAAAAAATTAAACAAAATAAATTTTTTAACAAAAAATTTCCAAAAGAAGTTATTTATATAATTACATACATATGTACTCGTATGTTTGTAAATGCTTTTGACAATTAACATTCTTATACGCATCAACATCGGAAAACAACGAAAAAGGACAAAAAATGTCTTTCGGCATATTAATTTCGCAATTGTAAAAGGTTTAGGAAAGTTCAAAAGAGAATGGGAAATATGTCTGCCTTTCAATTTTTGTCTTATATATAAAAGGTCACAAAGTCTTTTCCGTTGCTTCATACTATTATTTTAGAACTAAAGCGCTTTGTATTAATTGAAATAGTTTTTCTGACACGAAGTGCAAGTTTCATTTCGAAATCTAAATTGTTGCCATATTTTTTAGAGATTACAATTCATTTTTCATATGGAACCTAAGACAAAGTTGAATATTAACCATAGACACCTAACCTTCGTCGAATCGATGAATATAGAATAAAAATGTCGTTATTTCTTTTTTGTATGTACGCTGACAACCCTTTTAATACCTCTCCTAATCTTCTGGAAACTTCACTGGATCCACGTATGCCTCCAGTTCAACCGCTACGTCAGGTAGTATATCTTAAACTTCACAAGAAGCAATATCCGCAGTATTTCCCATCATGTTTGGGCTACCAACAAAGGGTGTAAGCAGTTCAAGGGGAACAGCTGCAACCAACCTTCCCCCTTATCGGAGTTGGCGTATTAAAGCGCACCGCAGCATTTTATATTTAATCTTGGACAAAAATGTCGTAGTCGAAGTCGAGATACGCCAGCCGCGACAAGGCAAATTGTACGTGTTCCCAGAGGGCATGCTCGTTCCGTAATAAATATAACTGCACTTTCAAATAAAGAATCTCTGGTCTCTGCTCATACGAGAATACAAAGAGACGCATGACGAAGTCGTTATGCTCCAAATGCAAATTTGCAATTTGTGGTGAACATAAAGGTAGTTTTTCACGTGTTACTAATTTTCGGGTAGGTGTTGTCGAGTATAACAACAATCTGTATTTGAAATTTTCCAAACACCTCCAAAATCTTGAATTACGGGTAAAAACCCCGGGTTTTTTTCGATTTTTTTTTTGGAAAATTTCAAATACAGATTGTTGTTATACTCGACAATTCCTACCAGAAAAATAGTAACACGTCACAGGCATTTCGATTTCATTAAGATTTGTCACACAGTGTAATGGATAGTATTATTATTTTTTATTAGATTTGTTGTTTCAGATTCCTTTTATAATCTTTGTAAATATGTGATATCATATTGCGAACTCGAAAAAGTACTTAAAAATATTAATTATAAAAAATATGCTTTTATACAATATGCACATGTGGATATTGTTTTTTTTTAGCAAATTAATACTTTTCCAAAAAAAAAAAATAAATAAAATTTTCTTTTTCCATAACTTAAAACTCGTTTTTTGGCAAACTAGTTGTTTGAGTAAATGAGCGATATATTGGCACTTATTCCACGCTAAGTGAGACTTTGATTATGAGCTAAGTCATTATGGCTTTAGTAATATTCTTTTAACAAATGTTATTGAAGAAATGTCTTTTTCACATAAATGTGAAATTTCGTTGGTAGAACCTCTAGCATTTATGTATAACTCGTCTTCTGCTTAAGTCGACTTGACGGTTATCGCTTATGATCACAGACAGATATAGTATGTATACTTTTTTAAAGTCCGTTAAGAATATTTTTTAATTTTTAACAGGTAGTTTTCTTGTTAAATATATACGAGGTGTTTTCAAAACGTATCGGGAATTTTGAATTTTCGCTGGTTACGTACATATATTCGAATTTTGATTTTTTTTGTGGCGTTATGTTGGTACTCATGTTTCTCACTTATGCCGACAATTTCGGCCATTTTGAATGTTCAGTTAATTGTTGACAGCTGCTTTGCTTGCACGAGTTTTGGCTCGTCTTCGATTTTCACCTTAGTTCGTGCGGCAGCTTCCATTCAGATGATTGAGCTTTGGTTTTCGCGTCATAAACATAAACCAGCAAATTTGGTTCGTAGCGGACAGAATCCAACAGCTCATTAGCAATGTTCATGCGATGCTGTTTTCGGTCGAAATTGAGCAATTTTGGTACGAATTTCGTAAACATAGTTGCGGCGTATGTAACTGAGTTATTTCTTTCAAAATTTGATTATGTGGTGGTTCTGTTTAAAACAGTAACATATACACTTGTTTCGAAACAAATGATAGCAAATTGGAAAAAAGAACATTTCATTGACCTTGGAAAACATTAAGTAAAGTTATCTAATGTCTTATCAAGTTTGTTGACTTCTAAATTTAAAAAAAAATACAGTTGCATTAATTTTAATCACTTGTTATGAAATTTTATCTACCCATAATAAATATTAAATAAATTCGTTTTTATTAAATAATTTGAAGCTACATACATACCCTGACTATTTTGATTAGAGTGAACTTTTGAACCTCAAAGCTAAAGTGTTACTTCCAAATTTAATAATTTGTTCGCTTACGTAACAAAAATTGTAAAGGCTCTCTCACATGGGTTACGTTTATGGTCTTTATTTTTTGCTTTAGCAATATTGAAAATGGAACATGAAACATGTTTATAGCGCATTTTTTTCTCGGAAAAATTTTTGTCTTTACTGACTAAATATGCTAAGCAGACTTTAAATATTTACAACAATGCGTTAGCAATGCGATGTGAGACAATCATAGGACAACAAAAAGATCCAGATTAATTAAAAACAAAATATTTACGATGACGCGATGTGTTTTGTTATCTAACCCAGAAATATTTTACAACTCGATGTACCTACATAAATCATTTTATATATTACTAATTTCTTATTAACAACATTAAACGTAAAAAAGTTTAAAATTTTTAGTTTATCATTATGTGGGAACGCTTTTTCTCTATTTCTCTTAAAGGACAATCTTGGAAAGACTTTATTTTTCAAAATAAAGAGAGAATGGAAGTACATACCTAGAATGATAGAAATAAAGAGTGGCCGTCAAAAAACTATAAATGCGTACAGCTAAAAATAAAAAATAAACTCATAGGCAAACACGCGCATTAATCTTAAACCGAATACGTGTAACTATAAATATCCAACAACTCATGAACACAAAATACTTTGACTGATTAATGGACTGCACATGCGTGTATAAAGGGCTATTTTTATTTACACACATACACACACACATACACACACACACAATAAGCAGGTTTTACAACAGCCACACACACATCCATACTTTTTCCATTCCATTTTATATACACAAATTATTGTATACGGTGCACGCAAAGAAAAGATATGGTTGTAGCATGGTGGAGAAAACAATATTATGTTCTCCGAAACAAATGTGTGGTCATTGAAAACAAGTTATTGTTATTTTAAACATTAAATGCGTTACGATAAACAAAGTAATGTTTGAATTTAATAATTACATTATTATATTCATAAAAAGTGTTATATGGTTAGAATTTAACAATATAGTTTTGTTAAAAATGTATGACTACAACATAATTTGTATTATTATGTAAAAATATTATGATGTAAATAACAATATAATGTTGTCCAAAACCATACTATATTTAGTTAAAAAAAATCTTTTTCTGAAATATCTTCTGTCAGTTCAGTGTTTCGTTATTGCACGCGTAGTGTTAAATAAATTAATAAATAAATGGAGTAGAAACAAGAAGATAGATGAATAAATATATATATATATTTCTTTATACATGCGTGTCTGCATTTCGTTTATACGCACATATTTGTGTAAGTACACGTGCACATATACACATTTTATTTCAACAATATTATTTTATATTTATTTCGTCTTTGACGCACAGCTGTTTTAAGCAAAAGATCTACGAATATATGGTTAAAAAACAAAATATTATTATTATTATTATTATATAGAATAATACTGTGGTCGTATTTAATAATATTATTATAATATTAGAATATGGTATGGTTAGTCTTAATTATATTTTAGTCACATCTAATAGTAGTATTGTCATATTTAACCAAAATGTTATAACTTTGAACAATACTAAGATTAGGTTTAACAAAGTTAATTGTTATTAAAGATAATATTATTATTAACTCAGATAATAATATTACTAAAACTTTGCTTTTCTATTGACAATAATATGATTTGTCTGCAAAAATATAATTCAATCATAGTATGTTGTTGTTTGATTATGGTTATCTGAACCATATTTTTTCTTTGCGTGTGGCGAATGATGAATAAATATCCCGAGTATTAGCGTATTTTTTTTGCCGTTTAAACATCCATAGCCTGAGTATAAACATACTCAAATTGAAAGTATGAGAGAGTCAATGCGTTTGATACGCTTGTGACTTTTTGTTTTTAGTTGTAGCGCATTTATAGAATAGAATACTAGATTTTAAACTTAAACTTGAATGCTTTTTTACGAATTAATCACCCTTATCGGGAATAAAAGGCGAACTATTTGTTCATGCCAAATATTTCCTGTGAAATAAAAAATGACGAACAAGATTAGAAAATAGTGTATACTGATACAACAACAACGCAGACATTGGCGATCACAAGTTTGGGGAAAGGGAACACTTTTCACGTGAACTTTTATTCCCAATAAGGGTGAATGTGCTAAATCTTGCAGTAAAAATGCTAAAATGACAACTTTTTTTTGCTGCGATGTCGAAATTAGTTTGATATTGACTCGAATCGAATGTTTTTTGGAATAAAACCGAACGGCAGGTGAAATTTTTTCGATTAATTTTTGAGTGTCATTCTCTATAGTTTCATAGTACGTTTCAATATATGTACGTGTATTGGAACAGAAAATTTGTTTTGCTCAAAACCAATGTTTTGCTACATGTTTTCCAATACAGTTTTCATATCAGCAAAACACCTCAAATAAGTTGTTTTCTCTAAAACATGATAATACTGAAACTGCGACAAAAAGCCGCAATATGCTGATAAATGGTGATGGCACTTACATATATATAATATAAAATTTTTTAAGCAATTGCACAAACCAAATCAGTTGTATTTATATGTTGTTTATATGTAAATGAGTGAATAATTTAAGGTTTGCGGCGTTGATAATAAAATTAAATTGATTTCGAAGATTCTTATAACAAAAACACACAAAAGCATAACGGAAACACTTCGAAGTGTTCTGAGAAAAACAACTTGTTTTGCTCATAGTGGAAATGTACTATTACACGATAAATGTTCGAGATATATTCAAAAACGAAAGTCTTGGTCAAGTGGGACAATTACCCAGAAAACTCAGCTATCGGAACAAAGATCTACAAACGAGTACTTATATGACACTTTTATGCAGTGGTGAAATAAAAAAAGTCAAAACTTATCAGTTTTCATCAGGGTTCTATAAAATATACTGATATATTATCAATAATCTCTAGAAACGTTGCGAACATTTGTGATAAACCTTTATTATAAAATTTGAATATACTTCTTTGTTCTGCACTTTTGGTTTTCATATAAATATAAGGCAAAGTCGATAGGTAATGTCAGTCACTTTCTATCAACATGTTCGAGATTGTAGTAATTTTGTCAACAGTTGCTTGCGTCTTAAGTGCGGCCGTTCCTGAGCTTACTTTGCCGCAATTGGATGGTCGCATTGTCGATGGTGAGCCCACTACTATTGAAGAATTCCCTTATCAAGTTTCCATCCAAGTTGATGGTAACCATATATGTGGTGGATCTATTGTCGACGAAAATCATATCCTAACTGCTGGCCATTGCATCCTATCATTCGTTTCTACTGCTAGATACTCGGTGCGCGTTGGTTCATCTTATTGGGCTTTTGGAGGCTCAATACACAAAATCCTTTCTACAACCGTTCATGAAGAATTTAACACTCAAACCCTAGAAAACGATATTGCTGTTATGAAATTGGCTACTCCAATGGAATATAACGATAGTGTAAAAGCTATCAGCTTGGCTGCTGTTGGCCCTTTTAGTGGAGTTGCAGCTAGAGTAAGTGGTTGGGGTACCACTAAAGAGGGAACATCTTCGATTCCCGATCAATTGCGATATGTTGTAGTTAATACCATTAGCAATCAGAAATGTGCATCTGACTACGGTTACGGACCTCGTATCAAGAAGAACATGCTATGTACTGTAGCTCCCGGCAAAGATGCATGTCAAGGAGATTCTGGTGGTCCGTTGGAATTTAACGGTAAATTGATTGGCATCGTTTCTTGGGGCATTGGTTGCGCTCGTCCCAGATATCCCGGTGTTTATACTAATGTGGCAAAGTACCGTGGTTGGGTGAAATCCAAGATTAGTAATTAGTCGTTGGAAATTTTAAGCTAGCATATACCATTCAATATTTAATTAAATAAATGTGAAATTTCGTTGGTAGAACCTCTAGCATTTATGTATAACTCGTCTTCTGCTTAAGTCGACTAGACGGTTATCGCTTATGATCACAGAGAGATATAGTATGTATACTTTTTTAAAGTCCGTTAAGACTAGTTTTTAATTTTTAACAGGTAGTTTTCTTGTTAAATATATACGAGGTGTTTTCAAAACGTATCGGGAATTTTGAATTTTCGCTGGTTACGTACATATATTCGAATTTTGATTTTTTTTGTGGCGTTATGTTGGTACTCATGTTTCTCACTTATGCCGACAATTTCGGCCATTTTGAATGTTCAGTTAATTGTTGACAGCTGCTTTGCTTGCACGAGTTTTGGCTCGTCTTCGATTTTCAGCTTAGTTCGTGCGGCAGCTTCCATTCAGATGATTGAGCTTTGGTTTTCGCGTCATAAACATAAACCAGCAAATTTGGTTCGTAGCGGACAGAATCCAACAGCTCATTAGCAATGTTCATGCGATGCTGTTTTCGGTCGAAATTGAGCAATTTTGGTACGAATTTCGTAAACATAGTTGCGGCGTATGTAACTGAGTTATTTCTTTCAAAATTTGATTATGTGGTGGTTCTGTTTAAAACAGTAACATATACACTTGTTTCGAAACAAATGATAGCAAATTGGAAAAAAGAACATTTCATTGACCTTGGAAAACATTAAGTAAAGTTATCTAATGTCTTATCAAGTTTGTTGACTTCTAAATTAAAAAAAAAAAATACAGTTGCATTAATTTTAATCACTTGTTATGAAATTTTATCTACCCATAATAAATATTAAATAAATTCGTTTTTATTAAATAATTTGAAGCTACATACATACCCTGACTATTTTGATTAGAGTGAACTTTTGAACCTCAAAGCTAAAGTGTTACTTCCAAATTTAATAATTTGTTCGCTTACGTAACAAAAATTGTAAAGGCTCTCTCACATGGGTTACGTTTTTCGTCTTTATTTTTTGCTTTAGCAATATTGAAAATGGAACATGAAACATGTTTTTTTATCGGAAAAATTTTTGTCTTTACTGACTAAATATGCTAAGCAGACTTTAAATATTTACAACAATGCGTTAGCAATGCGATGTGAGACAATCATAGGACAACAAAAAGATCCAAATTAATTAAAAACAAAATATTTACAATGACGCGATGTGTTTTGTTATCTAACCGAGAAATATTTTACAACTCGATGTACCTACATAAATCATTTTATATATTACTAATTTCTTATTAACACCATTAAACGTAAGAAAGTTAATTTTTAGTTTATCATTATGTGGGAACGCTTTTTCTCTATTTCTCTTAAAGGACAATCGTGGAAAGACTTTATTTTTCAAAATAAAGAGAGAATGGAAGTACATACCTAGCATGATAGAAATAAAGAGTGGCCGTCAAAAAACTATAAATGCGTACAGCTAAAAATAAAAAATAAACTCATAGGCAAACACGCGCATTAATCTTAAACCGAATACGTGTAACTATAAATATCCAACAACTCATGAACACAAAATACTCCACTGATTAATGGACTGCACATTCGTGTATACAGGGCTATTTTTATTTACACACATACACACATACACACACACACACAGACACACACACAATAAGCAGGTTTTCAAACAGACACACACACATCCATACTTTTTCCATTCCATTTTATATACTCAAATTATTGTATACTGTGGCGAATGATGAATAAATATCCCGAGTATCAGCGTTTTTTTTTGCCGTTTAAACATCCATAGCCTGAGTATAAACATACTCAAATTGAAAGTATGAGAGAGCATTGAGCGTTTGATATGCTTGTGACTTTTTATTTTTAGTTGTAGCGCATTTTAGTTTTTCCCAGAAACGAAGTACGATGCTCTTTTATATTGGAATCGACTTTAGTCGTAGTTGCTTGAGAGAAAATATGTGATTGTTTGCGCTACAATTACGATCTTTCGCAGTTACTAAAATTAAGACAACATATTTACTTATATACATATATTTTTTTGAGTACTGTTGTCATTCTCTGGTACATACCTAGAATGATAGAAATAAAGATTATGCGTGTTGGCAGGCATGTTGGAACGTTGACGTCACACAACGTGTGCTCTTGTTGGCTAGTTCATGTTTAGTTCTCACTCTATTACATTTATGTAGTGTTGCCAGAAAATGATGATGGAAGAGTGCTAAATCCGGCCAAAATATCTGCTAAAATGTTCTATAGAAGAAAAAATAGAATACTAGATTTTAAATTTAAACTTGAATGCTTTTTTACGAATTAATCACCCTTATCGGGAATAAACGGCGAACTATTTGTTCATGCCAAATATTTCCTGTGAAATAAAAAATGGAGAACAAAATTAGAAAATAGTGTATACTGATACAACAACAACGCAGACATTGGCGATCACAAGTTTAGGGAAAGGGAACACTTTTCACATGAACTTTTATTCCCGATAAGGGTGAATGTGCTAAATCTTGCAGTAAAAATGCTAAAATGACAACTTTTTTTGCTGCGATGTCGAAATTAGTTTGATATTGGCTCGAATCGAATGTTTTTTGGAACAAAACCGAACGGCAGGTGGAATTTTTTCGATTAATTTTTGAGTGTCATTCTCTATAGTTTTATAGTACGTTTCAATATATGTACGTGTATTGGAACAGAAAATTTGTTTTGCTCAAAACCAATGTTTTGCTACATGTTTTCCAATACATTTTTCATATCAGCAAAACACCTCAAATAAGTTGTTTTCCTCTAAAACATGACAAGGCTGAAACTGCGACAAAAAGCAGCAATATGCTAATAAATGATGATGGCACTTATATATCGCACTTGATCAACAAGAGGGTATTAACTCAAAATTTTTAAAATATCACTTTTTTCAAGAAATCAGCTAAGAACATCAATATCTATCTACTGTAAAAATTTCAACGTATTCCGTTTACTCTTTCATCTCGAAAACCACTTTTGAGACCATATTCATGATAATGTAGTGATTACCTTTATTTCAACAAAAAGGTATTATTTCGAGTTAATACAAAAGTTGAAATAAGTATGAATCGTATATTTTCATAAAAAAGGTATTATTTTGATTTGAGCCTTTATTTATGTTAAAAATAATATAATATATATAATAAATAATTTCAACAAAAGCGTCATAATTCAAAATAATACCAAAAAAAATCTATAAATTTCAAAAAAATGGTGTTAACTCAAAAAATAGATTTTTTGCAATGATTGGTAAAATTTAAAACAAAAACAATGTATATATATATTTTCAAATGGAATTTGCTTCCTATGGTATATTTGAATTTTTAAATTCTGTTAAAATGTGGCCACAAACAGTTTTTTGACTCTACTGAAAATTAAAAAATTTTGAGGTAATACCCTCTTGTTGATCAAGTGCGATATATATAATATAAAACTTATTAAGCAATTGCACAAACCACATCAGTTGTATTTATATGTTGTTTATATGTAAATGAGTGAAAAATTTAAGGTTTGCGGCCTTGATAATAAAATTAAATTGATTTCGAAGATTCTTATAACAAAAACACACAAAAGCATAACGGAAACACTTCGAAGTGTTCTGAGAAAAACAACTTGTTTTGCTCATAGTGGAAATGTACTATTACACGATAAATGTTCGAGATTACCCAGATGAAAATTTCTTTCGATATCGCTAACAGCTACGATGATAAGAAGAATTGGCAGAAAACTCAGCTATCGGAACAAAGATCTACAAACGAGTACTTATATGACAGTTTTATGCAGTGGTGACATAAAAAAAGTCAAAACTTATCAGTCTTCATCAGGGTTCTATAAAATATACTGATATATTATCAATAATCTCTAGAAACGTTGCGAACATTTGTGATAAACCTTTATTATAAAATTTGAATATACTTCTTTGTTCTGCACTTTTGGTTTTCATATAAATATAAGCCAAAGTCGATAGGTAATGTCAGTCACTTTCTATCAACATGTTCGAGATTGTAGTAATTTTGTCAACAGTTGCTTGCGTCTTAAGTGCGGCCGTTCCTGAGCTTACTTTGCCGCAATTGGATGGTCGCATTATCGGTGGTGTCCCTACTACTGTTGAAGAATTCCCTTCTGAAGTTTCCATCCAAGTTGATAGTAGACATTTATGTGCTGGTTCTATTATCGACGAAAATCATATCCTAACTGCTGGCCATTGCATCCTAAAATTCGTTTCTACTGATAGATACTCGGTGCGTGTTGGTTCATCTTATTGGGATTTTGGAGGCACAGTACACGAAATCCTTTCTACAATCGTTCATGAACAATTTAACAATCAAACCCTAGAAAACGATATTGCTGTTATGAAATTGACTATTCCAATGGAATATAACGATAGTGTAAAAGCTATCAGATTGGCTGCTGTTGGCCCTTTTAGTGGAGTTGCAGCTAGAGTAAGTGGTTGGGGTATCACTGAAGAGGGAACATCTTCGATTCCCGCTCAATTGCGATATGCTGTAGTTAATACTATTAGCAATCACAAATGTGCATCTAACTACGGTTACGGACATCGTATCAAGAAGAACATGCTATGTACTGTAGCTCCCGGCAAAGCTCCATGTCAAGGAGATTCTGGTGGTGCGTTGGAATTTAACGGTAAATTGATTGGCATCGTTTCTTGGAGCATTGGTTGCGCTCGTCCCAGACATCCCAGTGTTTATACTAATGTGGCAAAGTACCGTGGTTGGGTGAAATCCAAGATTAATAATTAGTTATTGAAAAAATGTATTTCATTAACTGACTCTAAAGTTTTGCGTGATGGTCGTTGGAAATTTTAAGCTGGCATATACCATTAAATATTTAATTAAATAACAAATGCAAAGAAAAAAATAATGAAATAAGTTCATTTAGTATAATATTTGATATGTTCGATAAAATATTAGTAAATAAAACCCATCAGTTGGGTGCCGCTGTGATGTGCTCTAGCACTATCACTTCCTTCAAAATAATTGTACGAGTATATACTTACATTTTTAACAATTCTGTTATTGCTTAGAAATTGAGAAGTCTATTGCTTAAAATTTATTGCAGTCTCCAACTGTAAGGCCGGGTTAACATCTGTTTGCCTTGTGCCACACATGCGTAAAAAAGCGTAATCACTAATTACTAATGAAAACCTGTTTGATTCACACACGTATTTATTAAGTTAAACAGTTTCATACACACTAATAGACAATTTTATAGAATCCAACGTGATTGGAAACAGTTTAAATCAATAAATACATGTATGAATCAAGCAGGTTTTCATTAGTAGTTAGTGGTTACGCTTGTTTGGGCACATGACACACAAGAAATGCCAGTTGTAAACTCAGCCTAAGGTCTGAACGCTTCTGAAAGTTTCAGGTTATTTAATCCATGTGACTATTAGATAAAGCAAAATCTACTTGGGCATATGAAGGGTCATTTGTTATGAGGATCTTCTTTCAAATCGTGTTGTTTTTGTCAGATGATGCCCATGGCCATGTTCTGTAACTTTAATGAGAACCTATTGCCTCGAAAAGATGTCAAACAAGATATGCCATTATAACTCATACAAAGCCCAGCAAATAATTTTTTTCGATATGAATCTATTTTATTTTAATTAAGATATTATTTTTCATTTTGCCTAATGAATACTTTTATTGGTATCCAATGGATTTCTAATTGTATAAAGGTGTAGAAAAATAAAATAGATTCATATCGAATAAAAATTATTTGCTGGATTTGTATGAGTTACTAAGCCTACTATGCTTATTTTTCTTTTGTGATTTTCAAAAATATTAATATTTGTGAATTCTCAAATAGTTTATGAAAGTCTGTGCATAAGATAAGAGGTTTGTGACTGCTCAAAATGTGTGGTTGAAGTCTACTGACGATTTGTTAAAGCAACAATGAAATGCATATAGACATCGCTTAACCACCAGCAAATAAATTTCACTTATAGTATAATTATGACAATATGTCGAATAATAAATCTCTTGAATACACTAATTTCTTATAAATGCATTTGTGACTGTTTAGGATTTAGCGTGCGATATATGTATACATGTATGTTAGAGAGGCCCACGAAAAAATGTTGTTACTTACCTCAGGTTATAATATTTTTTACATATTCTTCTATTTTCTTCCAAGACATATAAAAAAGTTATATTATTTGAGAGGCCTTTTCATAAGTGTGGTGGACTTGAGCATTCGTATCATCATGAAGTCTTTTTAAAAAATTATTAAGTTCTTCATAAAAGGTGAACCGATCTAATATACACGACCTGTCACGGGTAATAATAACACAAAAAAAAAAGAAAAAAATACTGTCGTAATTCATATGTTACTGCATACAAGAACGCTCCTAAAATTTCTTACATACAACTATTTTCTTTAACTTATTTTGGAACTTATTATAAGTACATTAGGTGGAACTTTTGTTATGACTTTAGTCAATATGGCTTTATTAATATCCTTTAAATAAATGTTATGCGAAAAAATGGGTGTTTCACACGAACGTGAAATTTTGTTGGTAGAACCTCCGGCATTTATATATAACTCGACTTCTGCTTAAGCCCACTTGTCGGTCATCGGTTGTGATCACATATATAGTGTGTATACTTTTTTAAAGACGGTTAAAAACTATTTATTAATTATTAACAAGTAGTTTTCTTGTTAAATATATATAAACATAGTAGCGGCTTATGTAGCTCAGTTGTTGCTTATTAAATCTGAGTATGTAACGTATACGCTAGTTTCCAAACAAATGATAACAAATTGGAAAAAGAAATATTTCATTGACCTTGGAAAAAATTTGGAGCTAAATATCTTGACGTTTTTGATTAGAGTGAACTTCTGAACCTTAAAGCTAAAGTGTAACTTTCAAATTTAATAATTTTTTCAATAACGTAACCGAAATTGTAAAAACTCTCTCACATAAGTTCCGTTTATCCTCTTTATTTTTCGCTTTAACTATATTGAAAATGGACCATTATTCATGTTTATAGTACTTGTTTTTTCGGAAAAATGTTTGCCCTTACTGACTAAATATGCTATGCAGATTTTAACTTTCATATTCATATAAAATATTTTAGGTTTATTACAGATTTATTTGACAAATTTCCCATAGAAATATGTCAAATAAGCACTTAATAAACCTGAAATATTTTTTATGAATATGGCAGTTAATATTAAAAAAAGAACCTGATTGCATTTAAAAATAAATAATTATAATGACGCATTGAGTTTTGTTCTCCTCCCAGAGATATTTTACAAATCGATGTACCTACATAAGTTTAAATATTAGTAATTTTTTATTAATACAATTATACGTTTCTGTAAAAAAGATCTGGGGGGAAGTTTCTAGTTTTATATTATGTGGGAGCGCTTTTTTCTATTTCTCTTAAAAAACCAACTTCGAAAACCTTTATTTTTGATGGCAAAGTGAATGAAAGTACATACTTTCAGTTTTTTGTAGCATGATTTTTGTAGCTACGCTACTTATGGCGCGATACAGGAGTTAGGACGTGATTTTCGTAATCGACACTATTACAGCTATAAATTTATTTTTGTTTTGATTTATTTGTACTTAAAAGCAGAGTACGAAAATATATATTCTTGGTTGTTGTGTTAAAAGTAAAAAGTGATAATATAAATTATTATGGACCATAAAGAAGCAATTGCAAAGATTTTGTCTGCATATATTTTATTATATATTTTTTCTTTAAAATCAAGCATGTGCAGTGTTGCCCATAGAAAGAATTCTCTTACAATGACGTCATTGTCAGATACATAAACTTCGCACATCTGAGAATATTAAAATGTCTGACAAATATCTTTCAATAATTTTACAATGTGTTCACGCGATTGTAGGATGTCTGACAATTTTTTGTCAGATGCTGGTCTTGCTGACAATGCTTTTTCTGTCAACGATGGCAGACAATAATTGCCAGTTCACACGGTTGTAAGAAATTTTTTAGCATATTTTACTAACAATATTTTAAGATCTGACAACCGTCTGTACATTGGCAGAAATTTTCTAGTGAAATCAAAAAAGTCAATACTTATCATTAATTTCTTTTTTTTGTTATCGATCGAATGCTAAAAAATGCACTTTTGAAACCATAACAATGAATCTGGTTTAATGCACTGATATACCATCAACAATCACTAAAAACTTTATTAAAAGATTTTAAGATACTTCTGTGTTCTGCACTTTTGGTTTTCATATAAATATTTATAAGGCAAAGTCGATAAGGAATATCAGTCACTTTCTATCAATATGATCAAGTGTGCAGTACTTTTATCAACTGTTGCTGGCGTTGCTGAGTTCATTTTCCCGCTACTACAATTGAAGAATTCCCTTATCAAGTTTCCATCCAAGTTCATGATAGACATATGTGTGGTGGTTCTATTGTCGACCAAAATCATATCCCAACTGCTGGCCATTGCATCCTGTCATGCATTCCTACTAATAATTACTCAGTACGTGCTGGTTCCACTTACTCGAATATTGGAGGCTCAGTACACCAAATCGATTCTGTAAGAGTTCATGAAAAATTTAACCCTTCCAACCTAGTAAACGACATTGCTATTATGAAATTGGTTACTCCAGTGGAATATATGTGAAACCTATCGGCTTGGCTACTGTTAGCCCTGCTCATGGAGACGAAGCTGCAGTAAGTGGTTGGGGTTACACTTCAGAGGAAGCAACTTCTCTTCCCGTATCAAGAAAAGTATGATTTGCGTTCAGTCTCCCGGCAAAATTGCATGTCAAGGAGATTCTGGTGGTCCGTTGGAATTTAACGGAAAATTAGTTGGCATCGTTTCTTGGGGAACTGGTTGCGCTCATCCCAGATATCCCGGTGTTTACACGAATGTTGCAAAGTTATTATTTATTAGTTTTGCACGAATATTTAATAAATGGAATGAAAAAAATCAAATAAGAAAAACAGAGAAATCAGTAAAATGTTGGAATACAAAACAACTAATAAAAAACCAATTCATTAGTTGTGCGGCAGTAGTTTCTTGCAGTGCTAGCACCAGCCATCAGTGGGGTCCCATTGTAATATGTTAGCACTATCACTTCCTTGTTCTTTCAAGACTATTTTTAAAATACTTGTATATACTCTATACTAGTTTTTACAACTCTGCTATTGCTTAGAAACAGAGAAGTCTATTGCTTACAATTCGTTGCAGGCTCCAACTGGAGGGTATGAAAGCTTCAGGTTACTTAGTTCATAAAGAAAAATGTACCTTCGCATGCAAAGGGTGATTCGCTGTGAAGTTCTTTTTTCAAATCTTGTTTTTCTCCAGATAAGGCCGGATATTATTGTAATGCCTAGGGCGCCGTAGTATGTACAATTTCTTACAAATGTATTTACATATGTATGAATGTATATAAATGCATATGTATATCCTTCAATATATATACGGTATATGGGCATCTTCTTCCGTTGCTTGGTGCTATTATTCGAGAACTAAATTCTATAGTATTAAATGAAATAGTTTTTCTGATACAAATTGCAAAGATTTCAATTAATTTTCATATGGTTTCAAAGTCGAAGTAAAATATTGAAAAAATAAATAAAGAACAAATTGCTTATTTGATAAAGATATACAAATTTTAAGGGTTTTCATGAGAACTCTTAAAATTGTCATTTGTGCAATTGGGCAAACTTGCGAGACTTGTTTCATGAAGCCCCTTTTGAAGTTTTGCGCAAACAGTTTTTGTAAATTTGTAACAAACGTCAAAAAGTTCATTTAATAAAAATAAAATAAGAAAATTTCAAACAATTTTTAATTTAAAAACATATTTATATATTTCTATGAAAATAAAAAAGTGTGTGTGTGTGTGTCTAAAAATGCCTTAAGAAATCCAAAACAGGAAGAAGTTATTTTTTACAAAATGCACAATTGCACAGCTTAAGTTTGCGAGTAAAAATTATTGGGCAAACTTAACTTATTTGTGCAAATAGATTTCTATAAAATTTTTAATATTTTATTTCCTAGACTTTTGAACATTCTCATGAAAACCTCACACAAAAAAGTAATATGAATGAGTTTGTAATATTAATTAAAATATTTGTAATATTAATTAAAAAATTAATTAAATTTTCACCTATAAACAATTTGATAATATCAATTAAGTTTTTCCACTCAAATTAATTAATACAATTAAAAATTTAATTGAATGAATTAAATTATTAATTGAAAACATTAATTGGTGAAAACTTTTTTCTGTGCTTTATTTATTTTCTTTTCTCAAGAGTTGCCTGTACAAGACTTTTATATGAAGTTTTTACACAAGATTAAATGTAATATAACGATTTTTCCTGCATTATTTACTGCAAAAAATTATTTTTTGAGATACTCGTATGTGTATGTTGCAGTAAAGGAGCGATATGTATGTATGGGTATGTTCGTAAATGATTCAATGCGCTGCAAATGTAAATTTCCTAAATTGCTTCACTAAAGCAGAGAATACACAAATAAATGACATGGCTACTACTAAAAAAAAGATCATCAGCGAACTTGTACTTAGTTCTTTAAACTTTGCTCGTTTGATGCAGATCAGTGATGCATTTACGAACAGGCCGTATGTATGCACTAGTGATGTGCGAATATTTGTATTCGTATTCGAATTCCCGCACATTCGGCCGTTTTTAGACATTAGTATTTATTCGCCAAATTCACACGAATACGAATATGAATATTTTTATATTTTTTAAATAAATGGCATAAAAATATTAGTTTGCAATAATTAAAGAAATTTATTTAAATTTAAAGAATAAACAATATTATTGTAGCCAATTTAGAAACAAATAATACAAACTTCTTGTGCAATTAATATTAAAGTATAAAAAGTAAAAAAGTAGAATCTAAAAAGAGAAGAGATGAGGAAAGGACAGCCGTGTAAATAGTTTGTTTGATATACATAACTGTGACTTTTCCGCAAAAAATCAAAAGTGAACATTTGTGTTGCCGAGGAAGAATCCATTTAGTTTATTATAGAATTTCGTGTTTTGTGTCATTCTCAAATCTTATTGTATTATTACGATCTTGCATAGTTTTTATTTACTTTAATATACTCGAACAACAGAGCCAGCTACTTAATTATTTTGGAGACGGCAGCAGCACCATATGCACCTGTACTTATATGATATAAAAGTATAAAAATGAATCAATTTATGCTTTACATAAATTTTTGCATATTGTTTCTGTTAGATAATATAAAATAATTGTACGATATCATTCATTCAACATTTTGTATTATACTGGCAACACTGAATTAGAAATTAGTTTAATTGGACTACAACGACAAAATCAGTATAGACAACAACCTGCCGCCATGTTGCCTTGCTGTCTTCAAAAGAATCACTCCCATATAAACATATGTATTCTATCCTTGACATTTTGTAGTCGGTAGCCTGCTGTGGTGAATGTTTTTAATGCATAAGCTAATAGTGTGTGTCTGGTATCTGTATTGTATACGGTGGCGAATGATTAATAAATATCCCGACTATCAGCGTATTTTTTTGCCGTTTAAACATCCATAGCCTGAGTATAAACATACTCAAATTGAAAGTATGAGAGAGTCAAAGCGTTTGATACGCTTGTGACTTTTTGTTTTTAGTTGTAGCGCATTTTAGTTTTTCCCAGAAACGAAGTACGATGCTCTTTTATATTGGAATCGACTTTAGTCGTAGTTGCTTGAGAGAAAATATGTGATTGTTTGCGCTACAATTAGGATCTTTCGCAGTTACTAAAATTAAGACAACATATTTACTTATGTACATATATATTTTTTGAGTACTGTTGTCATTTTCTGGTACATACCTAGAATGATAGAAATAAAGATTATGCGTGTTGGCAGGCATGTTGGAACCTTGACGTCACACAACGTGTGCTCTGGTTGGCTAGTAATGTTTAGTTCACACTCTATTACATTTATGTAGTGTTGCCAGAAAATGATGATGGAAGAGTGCTAAATCCGGCCAAAATATCTGCTAAAATGTTCTATAGAAGAAAAAATAGAATACTAGATTTTAAACTTAAACTTGAATGCTTTTTTACGAATTAATCACCCTTATCGGGAATAAACGGCGAACTATTTGTTCATGCCAAATATTTCCTGTGAAATAAAAAATGGAGAACAAAATTAGAAAATAGTGTATACTGATACAACAACAACGCAGACATTGGCGATCACAAGTTTAGGGAAAGGGAACACTTTTCACATGAACTTTTATTCCCGATAAGGGTGAATGTGCTAAATCTTGCAGTAAAAATGCTAAAATGACAACTTTTTTTGCTGCGATGTCGAAATTAGTTTGATATTGGCTCGAATCGAATGTTTTTTGGAACAAAACCGAACGGCAGGTGGAATTTTTTCGATTAATTTTTGAGTGTCATTCTCTATAGTTTTATAGTACGTTTCAATATATGTACGTGTATTGGAACAGAAAATTTGTTTTGCTCAAAACCAATGTTTTGCTACATGTTTTCCAATACATTTTTCATATCAGCAAAACACCTCAAATAAGTTGTTTTCCTCTAAAACATGACAAGGCTGAAACTGCGACAAAAAGCAGCAATATGCTAATAAATGATGATGGCACTTATATATCGCACTTGATCAACAAGAGGGTATTAACTCAAAATTTTTAAAATATCACTTTTTTCAAGAAATCAGCTAAGAACATCAATATCTATCTACTGTAAAAATTTCAACGTATTCCGTTTACTCTTTCATCTCGAAAACCACTTTTGAGACCATATTCATGATAATGTAGTGATTACCTTTATTTCAACAAAAAGGTATTATTTCGAGTTAATACAAAAGTTGAAATAAGTATGAATCGTATATTTTCATAAAAAAGGTATTATTTTGATTTGAGCCTTTATTTATGTTAAAAATAATATAATATATATAATAAATAATTTCAACAAAAGCGTCATAATTCAAAATAATACCAAAAAAAATCTATAAATTTCAAAAAAATGGTGTTAACTCAAAAAATAGATTTTTTGCAATGATTGGTAAAATTTAAAACAAAAACAATGTATATATATATTTTCAAATGGAATTTGCTTCCTATGGTATATTTGAATTTTTAAATTCTGTTAAAATGTGGCCACAAACAGTTTTTTGACTCTACTGAAAATTAAAAAATTTTGAGGTAATACCCTCTTGTTGATCAAGTGCGATATATATAATATAAAACTTATTAAGCAATTGCACAAACCACATCAGTTGTATTTATATGTTGTTTATATGTAAATGAGTGAAAAATTTAAGGTTTGCGGCCTTGATAATAAAATTAAATTGATTTCGAAGATTCTTATAACAAAAACACACAAAAGCATAACGGAAACACTTCGAAGTGTTCTGAGAAAAACAACTTGTTTTGCTCATAGTGGAAATGTACTATTACACGATAAATGTTCGAGATTACCCAGATGAAAATTTCTTTCGATATCGCTAACAGCTACGATGATAAGAAGAATTGGCAGAAAACTCAGCTATCGGAACAAAGATCTACAAACGAGTACTTATATGACAGTTTTATGCAGTGGTGACATAAAAAAAGTCAAAACTTATCAGTCTTCATCAGGGTTCTATAAAATATACTGATATATTATCAATAATCTCTAGAAACGTTGCGAACATTTGTGATAAACCTTTATTATAAAATTTGAATATACTTCTTTGTTCTGCACTTTTGGTTTTCATATAAATATAAGCCAAAGTCGATAGGTAATGTCAGTCACTTTCTATCATGTTCGAGATTGTAGTAATTTTGGCAACAGTTGCTTGCGTCTTAAGTGCGGCCGTTCCTGAGCTTACTTTGACGCAATTGGATGGTCGCATTGTCGGTGGTGTCCATACTACTATTGAAGAATTCCCTCATGTAGTTTCCGTCCAACTTGATAGTAGACAGTTATGTGGTGGTGCTATTGTCGACGAAAATCATATCCTAACTGCTGGCCATTGCTTCGATTCAGACGTTTCTACTGATAGATACTCGGTGCGTGTTGGTTCATCTTATTGGGATTTTGGAGGCTCAGTACACAAAATCCGTTCTACAATCGTTCATGAACAATTTAACAATCAAACCCTAGAAAACGATATTGCTGTTATGAAATTGGCTATTCCAATGGAATATAACGATAGTGTAAAAGCTATCAGCTTGGCTGCTGTTGGCCCTTTTAGTGGAGTTGCAGCTAGAGTAAGTGGTTGGGGTATCACTGAAGAGGGAACATCTTCGATTCCCGCTCAATTGCGATATGCTGTAGTTAATACTATTAGCAATCACAAATGTGCATCTGACTACGGTTACAGACATCGTATCAAGAAGAACATGCTATGTACTGTAGCTCCCGGCAAAGCTCCATGTCAAGGAGATTCTGGTGGTCCGTTGGAATTTAACGGTAAATTGATTGGCATCGTTTCTTGGAGCATTGGTTGCGCTCGTCCCAGACATCCCAGTGTTTATACTAATGTGGCAAAGTACCGTGGTTGGGTGAAATCCAAGATTAATAATTAGTTATTGAAAAAATGTATTTCATTAACTGACTCTAAAGTTTTGCGTGATGGTCGTTGGAAATTTTAAGCTGGCATATACCATTAAATATTTAATTAAATAACAAATTAAAAGAAAAAAAATGAAATAAGTTCATTTATTATAATATTTGATATGTTCGATAAAATATTAGTAAATAAAACAATGAGGAAAAAAACAATTTATTTTTTGCTAAGTGGTATTTATTTGTTGTTCGAGGACCAGCCTGAATCATAACTCACCTGGGCCCATCAGGAGGGTGCCGCTGAGATGTGCTCTAGCACTATCACTTCCTTCAAAATAATTGTACGAGTATATACTTAAATTTTTAACAATTCTGTTATTGCTTAGAAATTGAGAAGTCTACTGCTTAAAATTTATTGCAGTCTCCAACTGTAAGGCCGGGTTAACATCTGTTTGCCTTGTGCCACACATGCGTAAAAAAGCGTAATCACTAATTACTAATGAAAACCTGTTTGATTCACACACGTATTTATTAAGTTAAACAGTTTCATACATCACTAATAGACAATTTTATAGAATCCAACGTGATTGGAAACAGTTTAAATCAATAAATACATGTATGAATCAAGCAGGTTTTCATTAGTAGTTAGTGGTTACGCTTGTTTGGGCACATGACACTAAAAAAATGCCAGTTGTAAACTCAGCCTAAGGTCTGAACTCTTCTGAAAGTTTCAGGTTATTTAATCCATGTGACTATTAGATAAAGCAAAATCTACTTGGGCATATGAAGGGTCCTTTGTTATGAGGATCTTCTTTCAAATCGTGTTGTTTTTGTCAGATGATGCCCATGGCCATGTTCTGTAACTTTAATGAGAACCTATCGCCTCAAAAAGATGTCAAACAAAATATGCCGTCGTTTCTCGAAAAGTGAGAAAAATAGTGTGTCTGTAACTCATGTCGAAAAATATCAAAAATAATTTCGTCGTTACGTTAGAAATACTTGAAGAAAATTTGATGACAATTTATCCAAACGTACTTGTCCTATGACTTGAGAAAATGGAAGTGTTACCAAAAGTAGGGAGTAGTATATGGTGAAGAAAGACATATCCTGCAAATTGTTACATATACACCATTGGCGGATGTATCCTCTTGATCTTTTGTCAATTTAATTGGGAATCGGTCTAGTATTATAGTAAACGGCACTGAACTAGTTCGATGTGGTTGGATCCAGAACCTATCAAATAGTATAAATATAGTGTAAATTGTTCCCTCCAATAATACCGCCAAGCCACTCTGGAACCAGTCCCGTAACTATAGTTAGATATTGACTTAAGCTTAACTAGTGTTTATACTTTTAAAATATTAGTGCCCCTGTGGTCGAGTGGATAGTGTGCAAGCCTGCTATTACGCAGATTGTCGGTTCGAGTCCTAAAAAAATAAATATCTGCTTAAAAATAAAATATAATTGCATTTGTAACAATAAAAAAATTAAAGGTTTTTATTGTTACAGTTAAGTATCAGAATGATATTTGTAAGTCATTTATATTATTCTACAACGATAAGGTTCCTATGAGATAGTTCAGTGACAAGTCACAAGGTGAATACGAAGTATCATCAATTAACCCCTCCTAGGCCATCCCCATGTAAAAGTGACTGGTCCGCTTCATAGGAAGTGTTAGAACTCGTACTGGTTCATATCACATCGGGGCCGATCAGGTGACTAGTCTTGTGTCAGTTCCATTTCCTGCAGGGATGTCTTAATATACAGCTTAGGCTAGGTTAGGAAGGGTGATGCTATACCGTATTTCACTCGAAGACCCAATTGGGTCCATTGTGACTCCCTTCTGTTGCCCAAAAAATGTAATATTTGCCCCCTCATTTGTAGCCAGAAGCAAACCTATTATCCGTCCTTGAGCCACCGAATTCCCATGATGAAGCCCCTGATGTCCTCTAGTTTTCACTTCCCGATATCACAAATCAGTAATGCTTTCATGGAAACGTCTGTTCAGCCATCTAAATCTACGACGTTGCATCTTCGGGCAGTGACAGATAATAAGTTCAATCATTTCTGGTTCTTCTTTATACACGCACATCCTACAAAAATCTAAAGTGCCAGTTTCCCAAATACTGGTTCTTGCTCTGACCGAGCAGTAACCTGTCAACGCGCTTATCACAATTCGTATCGCATTCCTTTTCATGTCCAGTAGCATCGGTAATTTCTCCGACCTGTCTGATAATCATCTGATAGGTAGTATATAAAGTGATTTTTAAATCGAAAGCAATGATAAATCAATAATTGTATACGCAACATAAACATTTCTCATATTCCATTTCATTAAAAATTCATGTTAAATAGCTGATGCTAATAAGCAATCTCTGCCCAAGTAGATAGACGTGGGTGCTGAAGAAGTGCGTAACGGCACAGAAAAATGCCGGTATTTCCCCCAGCTAAAGTCTAGCTTAAATTTTCTACTCTTCTTTAGTTAAAGCAAATATTTCATTGAAACTGCGAAACTTAAGCCCGATTTAGAAATTATTCCTGATTAAAATAATTTTTTTTGTAAAAATTTTTTGAAATTATATAAAGAAAACACGCCGAAGTTTATTGTAGGAGTTAGGAGTTTTGAATAAAATCAAAGCTCTCCAAGATCTTCTTGGCAACCGATTCAACCAGATATCGAATTAGCCAAATCGTTTTGTATTAGAAAT
Organism: Nowickia ferox; assembly: GCA_936439885.1. Lineage (NCBI taxonomy): Eukaryota > Metazoa > Arthropoda > Insecta > Diptera > Tachinidae > Nowickia > Nowickia ferox. The sequence goes on along the minus strand of OW387027.1, from coordinate 5,704,927 downwards.
AGGACTTGACTTAAGGTATAAGCCAATATAACAAATGAAGTTTGTTTATTCAGGTTGAACATGCCGTAAATGGTTATGTAAAGTTTCTTTTGTATCAAATGAAAAGACAGTAAATCGCACTGCAAAGAAAAAAATTTAAAAATAAAAAAATATTAATATATACACAAATAGTTTCATACCAAACTTACACTTCTATTTAAACACTCTTCCGTATTTATGCCTGTAAACTGTTTGAGTATTGTGCTTAGAGTCTCATATGAAGCTTCCACTGTAGAACAATTAACATCGACCAGATACAAGTCAAGTATTAAACTGCCATAAACACATCCTCCTAAGATGAAGTCGTATACAGTTAAATTGAATTTTATGTAATCCTTGCACATCATGAGGTCATAGTAGCCCATAGCGATATTGTTAAAAACATGAACTATTAAGATTATTAACAATTGCAACATATAACAATCAGTTAATTTAGCTATAATGTTGGTAAGATTACAGTGTATATAGGTTATACTGTCTATTTCAGTAGCCAGAACCTTTTCAATTTGCCGCTGAGAACGTAGAGAGTGCCAAGATTTTGTCTTTTGTAAAGTCAAATAAATTTCCTGAAGACGATAATTGAGGACAGACAGTCTGGAGCTGATGTATAATAGACACATATAAAAATGTAGTACAACGCCATGAAAAATATGCATAGTGATGGCTGTATACAAAATTGTTATATGCCACCAGGGGAATTTATGACTCACAAATCTGTATACTACGTAAAAACCTGCTAAAAGTTGCATCCAGAAGCTTGCATATTTCGAAAAAAAGAGTGTGTCAAATTTTTTGGCTAACCGTCGGGGATATGGAGCCTGGTCGAAATATTCCTCCTCCAGCGCTAATAAACGTTCTACAATTCGTCTTAATTGTGTGTCACTTCGCCATCGCAGCAGCATAGATACAACAGCTATTGCAGTTCTGAGATTTAAATTAACCGAATTGATGAATTTCATTTGCAAATTATCGATGTAAAAGCTGACATTATTTAGATTGCCCCAATGCGCTGTGGGTATTAGAATTAACAGAGTTACATTACTGATAAGGGCATATGAGAGCAGAACTTTTGAATTCGCGAATTTTCGTTTTTTAAAATCAAAATTTAACGATGTTATACCAAATAGAATAGCAAAGTAATATATTTGCAAAATTGACCAATAACGAAGTCTTGAACTGATGCGTGAACCAAATGAGCTTGTGGCCATTATAAGGTTTCTTGTTAATGGAAAGGAAACACTAGCAAAAGCAACATTATTTATGTACTAAAATTTATGTATATTGATGTGAAGAATATGCGGTGGTTAAATGGTAATGAGCTTTTGATTTTTCATGAATTTCGATTATCAATATTGATAAAATAATAAATCTTTTGATTGGCTCATATCATTATTGTTTATTATTAGGGCCGTAACGTTTGAACCCTTAAGAAAATATGAATATACGAGTATGTATGCATGAGTGTACGTATGCATGAATATTTTTTCAGGAAACTTGTGTACTTAGACTGGTTTGACAGTTTGCTGAGAAGAGGAATTAAGGAATTAAGTAGAACGTTGTCGCACACTTACATTGGAAACAACAACAAAATTTTGGAATTTGTTTTTGTTTTGAATGTAAGTGTGCGACAAGTCGAACGCTGTCGATATCGTGAACCAGGCCCTAATAAGAGCTCCAAATCGGGCTCAAGTTCAGTTTTTTCAGCATCACCATTTACCGACAGTAAATCAATAATTATGTGTACTATAAAACCACTTCTCATATTCCATTTCTTGTCGGCTTTAGAAAATCATATTAATTAATAAAAACTTTCATGCTATAGGGTATTCCAATAAGACGTTTCGGTTTGAATATGTCCCCATTTTAAATGTGTTGTCGTGACGCAACTAGTAACTACTTGACAGATGACAAGTAAAAAACCAACAATGCATCGAAAATATCAAAATTCACTGCAGAAATTGTGAAAATGTTGCAAAAGTAAAGAATTTTTGAGTCACCGTGAAGCACCTTCTCTGCCAGCAATTGTAAAACTGATGGAAAAGATTGAGCTGTTGAGAAAAGTGAAGAATCAAACTCGAGTATTTCGCTTAAAAACAACTGAGAGTATCGCTGTTGTACTCCATTGAGTTGAGGAAAACCCAGGTTTGTCCGTTTCTTGTCGTTCTTTGGAACGTCGCTTTCCACAAACACTATTGCACCGTATTTTGCATAAGAACTTAAGTCTTAAGACTTTTAAAGTTCAGTCAACACAGGAAAACCAGAACAAGAACGACTATCAACAATGACTATCAAACTGATCTTGAGTGCTGAGGTCCATTTTGACCCCGGAGGCTACATTAACAAGAATAATTGTGGTATTTGGGGATCGGAAAGCCCAAGAATTATTGTTTAAAAGCTACAACTTGTGACTGTTTGGTGCGATTTTTGGTGTGGCGGAGTGATTGGACCTTACTTTTTCCAAAATGAGGCTGGAGCAACTCCTGCGGTGAGAACGTACAGTCGCAAATGAGCGAACTGGTGATGGAAAATTTCATGGTACCGCAATAATATTTTCTATTATGTATTAATGCCATACTTCGAAAAAAAGGCCAGAATGTTACGGACAGTAGTTCTAATTAATGCAAAGGCGAAGCTGATGGCACACAAGACACGATGGAAAAGTGATGCTGTGGGTAGTCTAACCAAGGTTCTATGGGGTGAACCGGATGAATACAAAACAAGAGGGCTGTTCAAACTAAACAAGCCCCAGCTAGGAAAGTTGGCCGGCATCTTAACGGGGCACTCTTACTTATGAGGACATTTGTATCGGATTGGAGCCACAGATGACAACAATTGCAGGGCATGCATTGACATTACGTACCTTAGAGGTATTGACTGGAAAGGTTTGAGGGACTACGTAAACGATACTGAATTCCTATAAGAATGGGGATAGAGTATTAATTTACATGAGAGCGCACAACAGGCCTGTACTAGCTTTATGTATGTCCCCGGACATGGAGCGTAATGGCTCCTCTTTTCAACCTAACCTAATGTCGTACCTTCTGATTTCGCTTAAAAGTAGTAATTTTTTTATATATCAAAATGAAACCTCTTATTGGAAGACCCTTTATAATAAGAATTGAAAAATATCAATATTTTTTCTTGATTTGGAGCAACTTTTAAAAACTTTTTTTATGCTTTTTAATGCTGGATACTCTAACTTAATGCTTATAGTTTTTTTTGCAATCAGGTTTTTTAAAATTTTAACAACATCTTAATTCTTGCTTCTTTTAATCAAATAAATTTTATTTTGTATATGTTAAAACAGAAAACACAAACATTTAGTTAACTATATTTCAAGTCATATTGCATTAAAATAATAGCATTCGCTATAGATGAAGTTAAGAGGGCAAAAATGCTTGGCTTGCTTCCTTTAAATAAACCCACTAAATCAATTTCTAATGGAAATGCAGCCACTTGTACAGCATAGTCTGATAACTGCAAGGAGAAATAAAACAAATTATTAATGATGTGTAATTTAAGCAAATTATTCACAATATTACACTTGTCTCTAGTGCTTTATCTCTAGAAGAGTGACATAATTGTTTTAACTTTAATAATTTAGCCAAATCATCCACAAGACTCGTTGCATTGAACATGGAAAACATGAATAATTTCAAGTCATAATAGTGTAAGAATAAGGCTGAAATAACTATAAAACTCTGGGGTGAATAAAGTTTATCCAACAATTTTTCGGGGGCAGATGTCATAAATGTGATATAAATAATGCAAATATTAGTGAAATAAACTGACAACGCACAACAGACACCCGACAAGCCATAAATATGATTAAAGTGTTTCACGTACGTTTGCAATTTTAAGGTCATACGGGCCAAATTATTGATGTAGTCACTCAAAGGCAATCTTGCTGTCAAATTTAATAGTCTAATTTCATACCATTCTGACACTTTTAAAATCCATTCCACTTCCTCGTTTATAATTTTCAATAAAGTATTCACACTTAGCAAAGCAAAATAATACTGCGTCATTATTAAGTTGAGAACCGTGGGCATAGAAGCCAAAATCAATAATATGCAAATATTGGAAATTCCAAAAATATTTCCATATACGTTTACAGAACTTGCCAGAAAAATAATACTTGCAGCGCAAGAACTTTGAAACTTGAGTCTTGTACCCTTTTCCAAATAATTTAAAAACTTTGCGCGCTTTTGGTGTTTTTCCAAAAATTCTTTGCAAAAAAGCTGATACGCATTAATAAGTTTGATGAAGTCATTACGTTTAGTCCAATTGAATGCGATCGCTGTCAGGACTCCAGCAGTATGTATAAATATTTGTGAAATATTTAATTTATAAATCAATTCGGCACTACCCGGTGGCCTTGCTTCAATTTCCATGGTCATGGCGAAGTAAAGTATTGTACCAATTAAAGACAAATTTATAAAACCAGCATATATGGTGATGTAGATGTTTGTATATGCTTTACGCGTGCCAAAGTCGTAGGAAAAACTTAATATTCCTAATAATTGGGCGTAATAAAAAGAGAAGACAATCATCAAATGCGTTGACCGTTTCATGATTGTATGGGCGCCAACGAGTTTTTGTGAACTGAATTGCGGAATAAAAATGAATAAGAAGTACGATTCAATTTTAAGGTGTCGTTGAAAACACTTGAACATACGGGTGTTCACAATTTGTTATTATACGTTGTATGTTTGTTGTGTGATCTTATAAATACAAGTTTTGCCTTTTTTATTATTATCAATTTAGTTTAAAGCCTGGTACTCTGTTCGAAGTTGTGAAAATTTTTCAGCAACATTGATTATTTCGCGTGAAAAATTTGACACGTAACAAGTGATGCCCACATTAATTTTTCCAAAAAATAATCGATTTTATTGGTTAGAAGATGCAACATTGATCGACTTTTGTAAAGATAAACACCAGCTGTCAATATTTCAGGCGAAATAAATGCCAGTCGCCTTATTTCGCAGATTTCAAGAAAATGTTGCCAGATACATTTCATACATTTTTCACGAGTTGAACAGAGTACAAGTTTTGCAACATTTTTGCATGAATATTTCATGTGAAATTTTTTTATATGAATTATGTCAACATTTCGTGTGAAATTTCGAACAGAGTACCAGGCTTAAGGCTTCACGAAACAAGGCCTAATGAAATAATAATAATAATCAATAAATACATGTCTGAATCAAAAATTTTTCATTAGTAATTAGTGGTTACGTTTTTTTTTGACACATGGCACACAGATGCAAACTCTGCGTAAGTTTGGTTGAGAAAAACGTTGAGTATACACAACTGCTTTTTGGTAGTTGGGTATGTGTGTGTATGGGTTTTTTTTAGTTACAGGTTGGTGCAATATAAAAAGCGGAAAAAACGAGAAAAATCGTAACTAGAATATTTGTTATGCTTAATAACCAACAGTTTAAGTATCGGCGGTATACCGGGCAGATACAAAGATCCAACAAATAACAAAACGTTTCTTTCTTCAGCCGGAAATAACTAAAAAACCTGCCAAAATTATTTTTTAAGGAATTCGTTGCCTATTTTGATTATTCCTTACTTTGCATTGGGTAGTTCAAGAGGGTTGGAATCATCACGAATTTTTCTTTTGATGCGTAGCACATCTATATTTGCGACTTCGTTTTCGTCGTCATAAAATAAATCTACACATAAATTTGTAACCATTTGGTATGATTCCTTTGAACTAAAATACTACAAACAATGGCGGTATTCGATGTTTGATGCAAATTGTCTTGCGTAAGTGCAAATGCAAAATATCGTAGCTTTTCTTTCAAATCCAAGAACAAAATACTCACACAATCCAAAGAATAGCTACGATATTTTGCATTTGCACTTACGCAAGACAATTTGCATCAAACATCGAATACCGCCAATATTTTTTATAAAACTTTGTGTTTTTTTTTTAAATTTCACACAAAATATTTGTTTTCTGTCAAACTTGATATTTTAAGTTGGCAACGCGATGACAATTTCAACTTAAAACAGTTGTGGATCATAATACTAGAACACAGTTTTGTCGTGTGTAAGTTTGGTCTACTCTTAGACGACCAAACTGAATTTAGTTGAGAGTTTCACTTCTTCGACATGTTTTCCAGAATAGCCAGCACTATTTTTTATCGTACTTTATAAAAATATGTATGTTTATATGTACATGTGTATACTCTTTTGGGAGAAATTTATAATACCAAATGAACATTCGTTTGACCAGCTCTTTCTATCTTTCCTATCCACAGTGGCTCATAATAAGAGCTTAAATATATTATTATTTTATATTATTTATTTATTTGCATAGACAAATTTATGAACTTACAATGATAATTACAATAATATTGCTATTAAAGGGTTAAATTTTGACCTACGAGGCAGCTGTATGTATAAAATTCCAAAACTTTTGAACTTTTAAACAATAAATAATATTTGAATATCCTTATTATTTAGTAAAGTAAATAATTTCTTATATTTTGGACTGTATTTACACGATGACCACATAAATGTGCCTCATCAGTATTTAAATGATGAGGCTTAGACGCAATTTACACTATTTACTTTTCTGCTGCATGTTCAGACAGGTTTTTTTTTGTTTGTCGGTGAGAGGGGATGAGAAGCTTGCGGGGTAAAACAAAAGGCACGTAATTACAATTCGGGGGCATTTATGACATTTCTCTTTGCCTTTTTCGTACTATCAGCATTAAGAATGTAAAGAAAATTGTCAAAACAAGGCAGGGGCAAAAGGCATAGTGTGAAATGGCCCTTATACAATTTTTCTATCAGCAAAAAACAAAATTTTATGGAAAAGTTATCGTGTACATGCAGTTTTATTTGTAAAGGCTCTTCTAATAAAAATGTTAATTTTGATATGAAAAAAAAACGAGTATTTTTAAGCGAAATCATTGGATGTTTATTTAGTTGTAAAGGGTGGGGTATGCCATTAATAATGGAAAACAATATCATCCAAATGGTAGCCACGGCTACGCTTACAGATCCATATTCTTTCAATGAAATTTTCCATTGCCAATTCGCACATTTGCAGCTGTATGTGCTTGATAGCTTCACGAATTATATCTTGAATCGGTTGTGGGACCGAAAAAACTAAAACCAAAAAATTCCAAAATTAAAAAAATGTCGAAACGAAAAATTGCCAAAATGAAAAAAGCGTTTAAATGAAAAATACCAACAAAAATAAAATAAATCGCTGAAATGCAAAAAAAGTAGCAGAAGTAAAAAGGACGCCAAAAAATAAAAAAATCGCCAAAAAACCGAAAAAAAGCTAAAATTAAGAAAAGTGTCAATACTAAAATAAGAAAACAAAAAACAATTCGTGTACGAGCAAAGCCGCACTTTACTGAATCTATTTATTAATGGCATAGTTTTTACTTCTCATCTGTCAAGCCATGACAACTGTTAAAGTGGTGCTCTATTATAAATAAAATGTCTTATTGAAACAACCTGTATAATATGTATGTAAGTAAAATATTTCGAACTATTGCATATGAGTTATGCAGATAACATTGAATGAATTCAATTAATTAATTAAATTAAACATGGAATTATTTAGTTTGGTCACTAAAAGGCAATGTTGCTTAATAACTTAATTCTTGAAGTAAGAATAGAGAGTGGGTGCACTCACTGCCTTCCCAGCAAGTTGCATAAGAGTTATACTGCTAGGAAGAATCCAAACACAATAGTCTGACATTTCATGGAAGGGGGTCAGCATGGCTTTTCGGTTTTTATTATCTTATTAAATACCGCGGCATATTAAAAACTAAAACATTATGATGAAAACAGAAATAATTTTTTGTTGGTTTTTTTTTTGTGATAATCTTATTTTTTGTGTTTATGAGTTTTGCCTAAAAAAATGTGAAAACTTTATGAGTAACAAAATTTTATTTTCAAGGCTGTCCCCAAAAGAAAAATGGTCAAACTCACATATTTCATATTTCAGCAAATAATTACATATAAATAATTTAATATTTCTTAGGACATTAAGCCAAAAAGAAGGCTACAAATGTGGTATGATTTCAATATCAGTTAATCTAAAAGAAATCATTAATTTATTACCCAACTAATGAAATGGATTATATGTATATATTGGTATGTATGTATGTATGTATGTATGTATGTATGTATGCATGTAAATTTTGACCAGCCAAAGAGAGAATACCCGCCGAAAAAACTAGTAAAAATAATTCAGTTCGAAAGACACTATGAAACGGTCAACGCGTTGGATGATTTTCATCGTTTACTATATTTCTCATGTACTGGGCTTAGTGGGCTTTTCCTATGACAAGGACAGCGGAAAATTGGAGACAAACTTTCTCATTACTTTGTACAGCGGCATAATAAGTGTGCTGATGTTTGGCATTGTGCCTTTATTTTCTCGCATACATTTGAAGTCTCGCAATGGTAATGGTCCCGAGCTGCACTTTCAAATCTCTACCGTCATGTTTTTCGTGCATATAGTGGCCGTTCTTATCACAGTGTTGTTAAATTGGACCAAACGCAATCAGTTTATGAGCATTATCAGAGATTTTCAATGTTTAAAAATAAGTTTTCTGAAAAAGTTTAAAATGTCTACAAGGGTGCAAGAATATTATGAGAAATCCATAAGATCAAAGTTCTTTGTGGGTGTAATATCCAACATCATCTCATTTGTACTATCCTATGATATTCTACGGGGAATTTTCGACCTGAATTCGCCCTGTATGATAATATCGTTGGCTATTTTAGTCATTGTTTTGAATATCATAATGGATCACTATTTTTTTGCTATTCTAAACATCAATGCTTTGCTGGCTGTTGTAAATGAAGAGCTGGAGAGAATTTTAAATGTCTCCTCGGTGTTATTCCAACTTCAGCGTTGCAAGAAAATCAAAGCATTTTCGTTAATTAAGGCATGTTGCAAATTGTCCGATGAGTTGGATGACTTGGCCAAGACACATTATAGTTTGCAAATGCTAGGAGAACGTGTTAATCGACTGTATGACTTGAATGCTGCTTGTGTTCTCTTAACCTTGTATATGAATAACATAAGTGTCATATACGTGGTTTATATGTTGATACAACAAAAGAAATTGTCTGAAGATTATGACATGATGGTGATTATGGTTTGCTTGCCTTTAACATATTTTTTCTTTTATAAAGATATGAAAATATTCATATGCAATATGCTTAATTTTGGTGACTTTGTAAATAAAACTGCGAGCTTATTGAATAATTATCAAACATGGCTGCCGACATTGGATATGAGACTGGAGAAAAGCGTAAGTTGTTGAATAACAAAATAATAAAACGCTGTGGCTACCAGAAATGTATCTACCAGATAATGACAAAAGTATCGTTTTAAGTACTCTTTGAGTATTGGCCATCAAACAAATGTAAATGCGTACAGCAAATTTTTTTTAATTTATCTTTTCCAAAACATTATGAACTAGAAAAAGCTAAATCTAAAAATAAAAACTATGCTCATACTGAAAGACACGCATTAATTTTAAACCGAATACTTATAACTATAAACAACCAAAAACTATGTACATAATCATTTTTGAAATTACGCAGCACAAATGACTATAACTAAAATTTATAGACTGTGTGAGCTGCAGTCATACGCATGACTATAAAAATATTCTGACTATTAATCGGCTACACATGCTTTTATACAGGGCTATTTTATTTACACACACACACGAAACATGTTTTCAAACAGCTAACACACACAGCTAACACACACATACAAATGTGTGTATACGATGAGGAATGATGATTTAATATCCCGAGTATCATGCCTATATTTTTTTATACTCCATACTCTAAGTATAAGCATACTCCCACTTCAAGTATGACAGACATTCAATGTGCTTGATACTTATGTACCTTTTTATCTATAGTTGTAGGGTATTTTAGTTTTTCTCAGAAACGAAGTAGAGATGCTTTTGTGTGTTGGAATCGGCTATAGTCATAAATGCTTGAGAGAAAATGTGTGAGCGTACGAATTGTTTACGCTACAAATTAAGACTATTTACTCAATCATATTTTTTTTAGTACTTATTGTCATTGTCTGGTACATATATACGTACATACATATATGTGGCAATATATAATAATCGCTTAAGTCGACTTAAGAATATTTAGCTTTATTTAGCTGTATTATGCTCCAGAGGAAAGTTGCAATGCTACACATGCAAAGAAAAAATCACGCAAAAGTAGACACATGCGTTAGAGGGTTTGAATCTCTTCCAAAAAACAATGTTTCTCTTAAGTCGACTTAAGTTATTATTATAGTATATTGCCACAGTTATGTACGTTCTTAATATTGCAAAGTTTTTTTTTATATCAATCAAATGATTTCTTTGATTCGAAGACTTACAAGCTTTAAGTAAATATTACGTATAATATGTTTTGCTTAATTTCTCTTTGCAGCTAAAAGACTTTTCCATACAATTGGCCTCCTTTCCACTTCAAATGAAATTGTTGGGCTTATTTCAATTCAATCGTTCCATGTCATTTGCCATTTTCGGTTCCACCATTACGAATGCAATTGTTTTAATGCAATTTGATTATAAGTATAGTACAAATTGAAAATAATAAAAAAGTGATTACAATTAATGAAACTGCAAACAATGTTTTAACTGCTGCACCCAATAAAAAAAAAGAGGTTTGCTTAGAGGAAAAACCCTAAATGCATTAAGAATAAAACAGTGATTACTGTCATTGGAATCAAGCCCGAACCCTTTTTTCTTATTTTGCTTCTCTAATTTTTCTGATTTTTTTTTTCTGTATTTCCTGTTGAAAAGGCAAGCCATTTGCTTACTGACCCATTTCACTATGTGTTTGTGTGCATTGGTATGGTAATAAGAAAATAAAAGTTTAATTGAAAAAAGCGAAATTTAGCATTTTTGCATATTCTCGCATGCCATCTTTAATAATTTAATAATATGAATTTATTTGAATTTTATCTCGCCTTAAAGTTAAGCACAAATATGCTTAAATGTTTATTATAAAAAAGCATTGAAAATTCCATTAGAAAGATTGCATTTTTATTAAGAGTGCTTGCAAATAATGTTTATTTTTTCTAATAAAGTTGAGATGGATTTGAAGTTTTCAAGGATGGAAATGAAGATTAAATGTATTCTTATTTCATTAGCCACGATATTAAAACGAAACTCTGCACACTTGGAAATAAAAACTCTATTGCAGAGAAAGTAATGACCTTCAGCAATACGAAAGACATTAAGCATACTTATAGTGATTGCGATAATTATTGAGCGCTTCGTATAGTGTTTTAACTAAGGGCGTACAATTTGATGAAAATGTGGACGAGTTCAGGGCTTTAGAGTGAATGAACGTATACTGCGAGAAGTTCACAGAAAAAAATATAATAACACGTTCAGATTATATTGATGTGTTCACAAAATTTATTCAGCTTTACCGTAGCTACAACTGAAGAAATTAAGAGTGCACAGAGAAATTATTATTTTTTGGATAAGATGTTAACAAGATTTGTTCGGTATACTCTTACATACATTATTGCTATATATAGTTGATGTCAGTTTCATACCACAATTGTGCTAATTAAAATCACACACATTCTTATTCTCTTTCATTTAGTCGTCAATGAGACAGTGAAAGAAAAGAGGCGGTATGCGAAAAATATTCTATGGTCACCAATTGCTTTTCACGATATTCAATGTGTTTTATGTTACAAAACTTTTAAAGAAAGAAATGAATATGTATTTAAAATACATTTTGACTTTTTTTGGAGCATTTTCACTAAACTGATCTTTCTATTTAATCTTTAAAGAGCAATAACTCGGGAAATATGGGCCGCAGCCAATTTTTTTGATTAAATTTTTTTCTTATTTTTAACATTACTATCAGATGAGCTTTTTAAAAATTTCTTTTGAAGATTTTTCACACTTCAGAGCCCCATAACTCGGAAAATATGGGTCGCCGTCAACTTCTTTATTTAATTTTTTCTTCTTATTTTTTAATTTTCTATCACATAGGCTTCTTTTTATTGATTTTTAGCTGCTTTACTAAACTGCAGTTGTTCCAAATATTTATTTATATTTTTCTATGTACTTCAGAGACGAATGACACAATATTTCTCACACATACAACGATAATTTTATTTTCGACATCACTGGTTTACAGCTATCACTAAGTCTGAATAAGCTTTTGGCCAAAAACTGAAGACACCATTTTTGAGAGCGCACTGATTTCCGAAATCTTTGGAGGCCCATAAAAAAAATTGGCCACCAAAATTGTCAAACTGAGTATAGGGCCTTACAACCTTTTGGCAGTACTGTCGATGCTGTACTGTCCAATCCGTGTGTTTTTCCAAAAGTCTTATTTCTTGCATAGTGTAATAATAATAATAATATATATATATATATATATATCTAGTCATCACCTTTATTTGAAAAAAAAATACAAAAATCAATTAAAAATTTATTTGTTTTAATCAAACTTTTTAATCAATTAAATTTTTAATTGATTATTTTGATTTAATTTTTTCAATTAAGGTGTTAATTGGAAACAATTTTTTTTGTGTGGCGAACGTAACAAATCAAACAAAATCATATTTTCTCAATATTTTATTCTTTTACAAATGTCTATTTTCTCTTTATTACTTTATGTCCGGAGTTTGTATATACAATAATTGTTTTCGTCGTCTAGTACCAATTAATCTTGTTTTACATACATACATACATACGTACATGTCTATAATATTCTTGAATAAACTTACATACATTTATTGTTAGTGAATTTTTAAAATTATTTAACGCTGAAGAAAACTTCTTAATGCTCCAGTTAAGCTCTATGTCACTTTTAAAATGCAATTTAATGGCATGCTTGGTTAATTAAAAAAAAATAATTTAAGATGATGTTTATGGAAAGATTATTTAAAAAAAAAGTTTAATTTCTGTTAGAAAACTGTAGCAATGCAGTAGTGTTTTTAAATTCAAAGAAAAATGTCATTTGGCGGCGCACATTATTCAGTTTATACACCAGGTTTGGGTTCGAAGCCCAGACTGCAAACAATGCATCCCTTTCGCCATCTGGCAGCAGCTGGTTCCAATCTTAACAATCAGTGGTCCGGTGCTAGCGGTCAGTCCGGCTATGGGTAAACAATAAAAAAATTAAATTAAAAAATGAAATGAACACAAATTGCTAATATTCTGCTTAGATTAGAAGCTCCAGACTATGACTATCATTCTGGTCCGCCTGCCCATGTTCCCAGTGGTGGCAGTTATTCTTATCACGCTACATCGGGTACGGGTTATGGTCCGCCAGCACGACCTGCTCTACATCCGCCAGCTAAACCTGCAGTCCATCCACCAGTTGGTGTTAAACAAGGTATTTTCGGTGGAGGTGGCGGCAAACGGGGTTCTTCCACTATGTCGGCTTTAACCTTGCTCTCCTTTTTATTCTTTATAAATCTCTTACAAGGCTGCATTAAAGAGCATATGGATGCCATGAATCCCACAGTCATGGTTATGACTACCAACGTGGTACGTAAAAGCTTTAATAAAATGGGTGAAATTAATTCTAGAGAACAAAGTTCTACTTACAATTCGAACGCACCTAATGTAGTAGTGCAACCAGCCGATTTGTTACAAAATGCAGCAGCTCAATCCCCATCATCTGTGGATGCTACAAGACCTTCGGTGAACTCACAATCAACTTATAGCAATAACCCGGTCTCATATAATTCTCAAACTCCTTCTCAATATGTGCACAATATTCCTGAGCCAGAGATACCCATAAATTATGCAAAACCGCAATATGATCCTCTTAAACCCGATCCATACGATTACCCATCCCAACATCATTACCCGCTGCCATACGAGAATTACACGTTAATCGCTCGACCACCGTTGCACAAGTTACCGTCCCTAGAACAACATTACAACTTTCATCATACCGAATATAATGCTCAGCCACCACCGCAAACCTCTATTGTTGTACCCTACCAGTTCAGCTCTTCTAAGAATCCATTTTATGAGCATCAACAGACTGCAGTTGTAAAACCCTTCCATAGCGATTATGGCTCCCAATATGGCGGATCTCATCAAGATTATGATCTTCGTAAAAAATACGAAATCAATCAGCAGCAGCAGCAGCAACAGCAGCAGCAGAATCCCTGGTCTTCGAATTCGCATTCATCGTCTGTGGTATCGACACCATATCGACGGGCTTCAATAATTGCCGTAGCACCCAAAACGAAGTGGATAACGGTGCCAGCTAAAATAACTGATGCAAATGGTGATGAAGTAGAAGAGAAAATTGAACATCATGATGATCGTGACATGTTTCACACAAGATTTAGCTCAAATTGAGAAATTATTGTTAGAGGAATTAAATGAATATTATTTGATAAACGTTTTTTTATAAATATATCCATAAGATTATTATAGTTTAATTTACTTTTTATAAATATAAACTCAAGTAAATAACACTGAAGATATCAAACAAATTTTGACGTGGGATGACGAAAACTTGTTTTAAATTTAACATATGTATGTGTGTATTTACACACTTTCATATCTATGTATAATTTTTAAAATTATTTATGCACAAATAGAGCAAAGTTTTTCCTAACACAGACTGAATTTACATTGTGAAATTTTTTATGAAATTAGTTGCATGAAAAACTTCATATTTATCATTTGTAGGCAGGGAGAAGCAAATAAAATGAAATAAATTCAGTAAAAGTGCGATTTTGACTGGCACACGAAGGGTACCGCACGGCGGTTGTTTTTTTTTGGCAATTTTATCGGTTTTTGGCGATTGTTTTAGTATTGACGTTTTAACAATTTTTTATGGGTTTTTGGGGGCTTTGTTAACAATAAAATATTTTTAATTTTAGCTATTTTTTATTTTTGGTGCCTTTTCCGTTTTGGCGATTTTATTTCGGTTCTTAGCGATTATATTTTTTTGGTGACCTTTTTACTGTTGGTGATTTTAATTGGGATTTTTATGGTTTTTGAAAATTACAAGAGTTTGACAACTTACTGTTGTCAAAATAACACAGTTTAAATTACATGAAATGATAGAATACCTGTTGGTTTTGAATTTTTAAATTTCAGTTTTAATTGGTGTAGTGTGCATAAAAATGAACTAACGCCCTTATTTTTAACTGTCATACTTATAAATTTGTTGTTGTAGCGCCCAAAGTTTTACATATTCTGTAAAAAATTCTGATCCGTAGCTCTTAAGGTTCTCGAGAAATCAGCCTGTGACAGACAGACAGACAGACAGACGGAAATTGTAGCGAAAGCAATAAGGATCCTGTTCATCTTAAATGTACGAAACAAAAAAATGCCGTGATTTTTTCCATATCACTCTTTCTTATAGCCCTGCTATTAACAAATAGAAAAAGTTTCGTGCAGCGATTTTCATAAAATTTCATGAAGAATTTCACTGTTAATTCGATATTGCTCATACGCACACCATTACCTCTAAAATGTATATGTATGTATGTATGAATGTGTGTAGATTCTCAACAAAATGGGGTCTATTCTGGAATACGCGTCGAATTGGTGAAAGTTATCTACATGCAAAACAAAAACAAAACTGTGTAAATGTAAACAAAATTATTTTTGTTTCGCATACAAAATTAACCGTTTTTAAAAGAGAGAGAGAAATTCTCACGTTTATTTCATTTTAGAAATGTATTACAAACAAAAACAATTTTTGAAAATTTGTTTTTATTTTAATGTAAAGTTTCACTTTTTCGACGCGTTTTCCAGAATAGCCCCCAATATTTTATCGAATTACATATAAATATTTATCTCTAACGTGTGTTTGCTGGGTTATTGCAGTCATTAAATTTATTCATTCATAAAGGTAATGGAGGTATTCAACTTTCTTTCCTTTTCTCTCATTTATTTTATTTTAAATGTAACAAAAAAAAAAACACACAATCAAGTTGGTGTCACGCATGGGAAACTGGTGATTTTACGCAAAAATTGTATTTCTTTTAAAACAAAAGTTTATTTACGAGTTTTTGATTTTTCATTTTCTGGTTTACTTTTTGGGGCAACTAATTACGAATAATACTTAAGTTAAGGTGGAATTTAAATTACGAAATAAGTAAGAATAAGTACTGATTTTTTTTTTTTTTATTATGGAAGAAGGGATTTATTGAGATATTTGCTAAAATGTTGACCGCTGTATGAAGCGTTGTGTTTGCTTTCATTTCGGCCATAATATCCTTGACCCATTTCTATTTGAATAAACAGTTGGTATTGGTGTTGTATTGTTTTCGTGGTATTTTTGTATTTAGTTCGAAAGCATTTTTTATTTTCTTATTTTTAGTTTGTAGCCTTTTTATGTTGTTTGATTTTGTTTTTGTTTTAACGACATTAGTATGTTTTTTTTGGTCCGAAAACTAACACCAAGACTTTGCTAGTTATTGCCTTATTTTTTACATGGTTTGAACACAGCCAAACACCAAAAACAAAAAAATATAATTTTATGCGTGTGTTTAGATAACGTTAAACATTGAAAGTCAAGATTAAGTAACCAGCAGCGTGTCTTCTTCTTAAAAAAATTATGGAAAATGTTCCCACCCACATTCTTATTTTTTTTGTCTTGTTGCCATATGTTTAATGATACCATATTAAATCAGATTTTTTTTTAACTCTATATATTTTTTACTTTACTTTACTTTACGCATAGTTGCTCTTCCATTTTTTAAATTAAAGTTTTTCATATGTATCTTGATAAAGGAAAAAGTATTTTGCTATTTATATATTAAATGATATTTTGAGTGAAAAAAATCAACTGCGGACATTAAAGTGTCTGTACAGTAAACAAATTATTTACTGCCAGTTTATGGAAGGCAATCAAAAACTTTCGTCTGCATATATATACTGAAAATAAAAACAAAGCACTCAAATTTTTTTTCTCTTCAATATTTATATAACAAAGAACAATATAAATAAAATGTAATAATATAAAATATAATAAAATATAAAAATTAAGAACAGTCGAGGATTTGTGATTGTCTTCTATAAACTGACAGTTAAACAATTTTCTTTCAATTAAGAAATTTTTTTTTTAATTATTTAAAGTATCTTAAACAAATTTTGACGGTTAGCACACACTTCAAAATAAAAATAATAATATTTATAACAAACACGTACATACGAAGAAATTTTTAAACAAAAGAAAAACAAACCAACGATTTCATGTCCAAGACGAATTTATGTCAACCGGAAGTAGGTTTACTGACCCACGTTTTTCATATTATACTAATACAACTACTTGTTCCATTGCACAAATACTAAAGCTATTGTATATGTATGTATGTATGTATGTATGTATGTATATTTGTATTTACACCAACAAATACTCATGGCAGAACTAGTCTATATAGGAAAAATATAATAAACTAAAGCGTTAAGTAAGGAATTTTACTCAGGCACTAATAAAACTAGGAAAGGTATGGAAATGAGTGTGTATGTATGTGTGTAGATGAGCAAAAACGACAACTTTAACCCCCTATAAGTATGTACCAATTTATAAATTTATACATGCGCATACTTTAAAGTTTCTTCAATAAATATTTTAATTATTTATTTGGAAGAGTATTAAACATGATACTGAACTATTTAAGTTTTTATTATTTTATTTTGTTTAATTAAGAGTTAACATGATAAATATATAATTTCTCTAATTTAAATTAAAAAAAAACAAATAAAAATATTTATACCATTTATATGGTGAAGAACTTATGTTTGTTGCGGTTTAAGTTTGTCTAGATCTAAATATTTCGCTTAAATACTTGAGTAGGTTTCCATCACACTCACGAACATTCTACCCCTATTTATGTTAAGGCATCATAACTGATGCATAAAAAATTAATTTTGATAACCAAAAAAGTTCCATAAGATAATTTAAACATTGGAATTAATTTTTGACTAACTACTCAACTAATGCAGAGTTTACGACACGGAAGTAGAGCAAATTATGTCATTGCAAGAAGTTCTCGTTTTCGATTCCTAATCACCGAATTGAAAGCCGATGATAAGAAAAATTTCCTCTTTGGCGTTCTATAATAATACTTTTCACTAGGAAAAATCGTTAAAAGTCTCAGAGCCAATTTCACCAACTTATTTAAATATCAATTCATATTTAAAAATAATTTTTTCATAAAAAAAATAATAAAAATCGACATTTAAATATGAATTGATATTTAAATAGCGTTGGTGAAATTGGCCCTCAGTAAAAATAGCTTCCAATTTCTAATGATTTTTGCATGGGGTTGTCATTGTAAGAAGTTCCTGTTTGTAATACATATTCAGTGAATCCGAAGTCATGTTCATGATGTTAAGGTAAATCCGGTCTTTTGTATGTTCTCGTTTTCCTTTCTTAAATTTTTTTAAATCATTATATTTTTTATTAATAAAAAAATTAATACTATTAATAATAAAATATCAAGACGTATCGTAAGTATTTCCTGAAAACTACAAGTGATCTCCAATTTTTATTTTAGTGAAATAGCTTCTTAAATAATTATCTGGATGTTGTTAATAATCGATTCCTGAAAAGTCAAAAATACGCACATACTGATATTTTGGAAGTAGAAAAATAGTAGTTGCTCAAAAATGACTTCCAATTTTTTTTCACTGGGGCCACTCATTGTTTCTTTTTATACGAATTGAAGCACGAAACAGTGTTTTCTTAAAAAAAATTGATTTTTAAAAATCATCGTGAATATTGCCTAAAATTTTAAAGGAATAAGTGAAATTTATTTGCTGGTGGTTAAGCGATGTCTATATGCATTTCATTGTTGCTTTAACAAATCGTCAGTAGCAAATAAATTTCACTTATAATATAATTATGACAATATGTCGAATAATAAATCTCTTGAATTTTAAAGGAATTATAAATTTTTATGTGACAAAAAAATCTGCATATTAAAAATATAGATTTTTTGTGGAATCAACGAAAATGTAGTTCCTTAAAAAATACTTCCAATTTTTTTTTTGCTGGGTATATGCAAGAGTAAAAGTTAAAATGGAAAATACCATTTACTGTGTTCAATAAATTCGTCAACTCGCGAATCGAAATCCGTGCAATTTTTTAAAATTCAAGTGTTCCCCAAATTGCATCAAAGACGCTTTAATATAGAAAAAATCATCATTATTATGGCTAAAACCGTCAAATTGAAGAAATCGTCACAATGGCAAAAAAATTCTGATAACTGGGAATCCTGTGTGGCTGTATGCCCAAAATATTAAATAAGTGTGTACTTTTAGATGCATATCTGTCTGTGTTTAAAGTTTCATCTCCGTCATAGTTTTGATGGCCTTTGTGGCTTTTTAGACGCATATCTATCCATGTTTTAAATTTCATCAAAATCTGTTCAATAGTTTCGGAGAGTCAGAAATTGCCCCCCGTCCTCATTTTGATCATGGGGTGTGTACAGATGCATAGTAGTCCCAAATACTCTGGCAGGCATAAATGTACAAGAATATTAAAGGTATCAGCTGCATTTATAATTTTTCCAATGACTTTTAAGTCTGCTTGTGTAGTTTAAATACATTGAATGTATTCCTTGTGTTTAGTTATTTGCATATGTGTGTGTGTGCTTAGGAAAATCCACAAAAATTTTGTGTTTTAAGTCCCTGTTTTACTTTTTGACCATAATTGTTTTAGCTAGAAAATCAGATTTAGTTTCTTAATATACGTTAAATGCAACGGATCGATTTTTGCAAAAATATCACGTAAACGCCGAAGAATTAGCGGTCTCATAAAGAAAACTAAGAAATATAACTGGAAAAAATAAGTTTTTCTACAAACATATTTATGTAAATATATGTTTAATTAAAAAAAAATTAACAAATTCTTATATGAAAATAAGCTTGTTCTTGTAACACGTATAACCAACCACACACGTGTGATGTGTGACTAATTTGTATGGAAGTCGGTCAGTGTTTTTTTATTTATATCTTTTGGCCAACTGAAATGTGCTCAGAACTACAAAGTTTAATTTAAAAATTTGTTAATACAACAACAAATAAAAATATGTAAATAAGATTTAAAAAAATATTTTTTTACATCAAATTGAATACCGAAGCATGAAAAATATGTTCTACAAAATAAATAATTTTTTTTTTCAAATCAATAAAAATACATAAAATTACAAAAAAAAAATGAAATTGCTAAAATGAAACAGACAAGAATCAAAAATAAATTCATTAATTAATTATTATGAGCATCCTTCAATCTTCGGTAAAAAGAGCTAATCAAACGAAATCTCATTTGATATTAAGACGCGAATTTGATGATTGTGAATTTCACTCAAAATTAAATTTTTTATTGGAAAGTAAATAAGTTTGAGAATAAAAATTTGTCGCAATAATTCATTTGCGGCACTATACGTAAAATAATAAAAAAAAAATCTATTGAGAAGATTGTATAGTCTGGATCGCACATCCTGATCCTAGTGTTGCCTGCCTGTCGACAAAAGTGCCTATTTTCGCCGAGCAGTTTTTTGGAACAGCATTCTAACGACATTCTCTTTGCTCGATATTTCACCCGGGAATGCACTTGCATCATCGGGAAGACGTTATAATAGTTGATAATTTTTAAAAACCTTCAGACCCAATACCGCAGATCGTTCTAGATCCATCAGTGTATACTGTGGCCTCATAATCGTTTGCTATTTCGAAAGTTTTCATCCATTTTACTGTTCATAGAAAAATTTACAATAGTGCTTTCGGGGGGTTTTTGTGCCATACATTATTGCTTCAACAAACAAGAAATACCTATTGCTTCCAAATGCTTGATTATTTTCTGCTGGACTGGTTTTCATTTTGCCAATAATAATTTTTATATTGAGACCACAATGTCTCATTTTGATAACGTATCAATTTAATTTTAACAACAATCGCTCTTATTGTGATTTTTTTCCATTGTTTATTTGACAACAGGGCATTCTTGTTTTGAAAACAACATTCTGTTCCTGTTATGACAAATTTCTTTCTACGTAGACGTCTGGTAATTTTTATCTATTCATTCTCATCGACTAATCTTTCGTTCTCGATCTGATAGGCGCTTTGTTATAGATTTGAGAACAAAAGTTGTCAAAAAATTAACATTTGCTTGCAAGGTGACAGCACTAGAGAAACAAAAGCTACAAAAGTATAACAAAAACAGGAAACTTTGTTTTTGTAATATGATTTTTTATGTCAGAAACTTCTAATATAAATAAGTTAAAAATAAAAAAGGATGTTTTTATGCCCGTTAGAACTTTAAATTGTAAAAAATAGCGCAAAAAATTAAGGGCCTTATTTTGTAAAACGCAACTGTAAGCAGTAAGAGCCATTCCACACTATGCCTTTTAAGCCTGCCTTGTTTTGACAATTTTCTTTTAAGCCCCCTACGAAAAGTCACGCACATTTACATTAAGTCTTTTTTCTTCATGCCTTTTTGGCATTTTTGTATATACAAGTTAATGCTGAAAGTACGAAAAATGCAAAAAGAAATGGCATAAATCCCCTCTCTCACTTATGCCCACAATTTCGGCCATTTTGAATGTTCAGTTAATTATTGACAGCTGCTTTGCTTTTACGTGTTTTGGCTCGTCTTCGATTTTTACCTTGGTCCGTGCGGCAGCTTCCATTGAAATTATTGAGCTTTGGTTTCCACGTCATAACCATAAACCCACCATTCGCCACCAGTTATGAACCTCAGGAGAAAATTTGGGTCGTCGCGATGCGGTTTTTGGCCGAAATTGAGCGTCAACCCGTATCGTGCCCAAATCATTGATAAAAATTTAACAACTTCTCTAATGATGATTCGACGATTGGCCAATAACATTTTCTTCACTTCATAAATTTTTTCGTCTGTTGTGGAAGTGCTCGAGCGTCCGGCATGTTCTTCGTCTTTCACATCTTCTCGGCCTTCTGAGAACATTTTGTACCACCGATAAACGTTGCTTCGGTCCAAGGTAGCTTCTCCATATGCCACAGTCAATATTCAGAATGCATCCGCGCACTTAATTTCGTTTTTCACACAAAATTTGATACAGGTTCTTTGTTCCATTTCCACGTGCAAGCAAAGCAATTGTCAAAAATTAACTGAACATTCAAAATGACCGAAATTGTCGGCATAAGTGAGAGACATGAGTACCAACATAACGCCACAAAAAATCAAAATTCGAATTTACTTAACCCGCGAAAATTCAAAATTCACAATACTCTTGTGAAAGAAAATTCCTAAAAGATTGCATTTTCAAAAATTACTTCACACGACAGTGCAGTGAAAAAAGCTGGAAAATTAGATGGAAAAAAATACAAAAATTCCGATGTTGTTAACATTACGAGTAAATAACGCCAATTTAGTTTTTTAACTTTCCACTATCAAGTAGAGGAAATTGATGATTTCATCGCCAAAATCGAATTATTTTCGGATCTTGGCGTTTTGAGGTTATGGAAACCTATATTGACTGTTTGTATGGTTGTATGAAACGGGTACCCAGAGTGTACCCGTAAATATTATTATTCAAAACCTGATCATCTTGTAAAATAAAAGAATGACATTGGTTACAGTTGCCGGTGCTATTTCTTTTTCAATCTGCTACAAAATTAACGAAGTCGGAGTAGAATATTTACGACAACCATAATCAGGCCTAATATAACCATTATAACCATCAAGCCTTTTAAATGTTACCACTCTGCTCGTGTCACATTTTCAAGTGCAATAAATTTAAAATTATATTTACATATACACACTAATTTGTAGAAAAAAACCCCCAAAAACTTTTTAACAGTATTTTTCAAATTGTATCACACTCCATAATTCTTCTCAAAGGAAAATCATTAATCATTTCCCCTCTCCCAGTGAAATGTCTGGGAGAAAATATTATAGTAGTTTATTTAATAAGCAGTGGCATAGGTCGCAAAAATCTAAATGTATGAAAAAATTCTCTCTTTTTGCAACTACAAATTTGGTAAAATTTATTTGCAACAATGAACAAAACTTTTCGAAATGTACTAACATACCGTATTTGTTGAAGACGAAATGACACTTACATACAAACTCACTCATATCTTGACTCACGTATTTTAAATAGCTTTAGGTGATTAATTACGTTACGTAGACGCGACATTAGCCAAGGATTTTTTCCAAACTTCTAAAATATACACACACAAGCATGTGTAAATACTCGTACTTGCAAAAGGATAACAAGTGTGTAAGTGTTTGTTAAAAAAAAATGCGACTTCAGCACTTATAAAGTCATAAGTAGGCTGACTATTCGATACAATTTTGCAAAGACAGTGGCGATGGAAATTTTAACACTCTCAAAGAAAGAATATAATCAAAACAATAATAATACGAGCAATGGAGGAAACATTTTTGTTTGTTTATAAAGTCTACTTTTAACAGTGGAAAGTTTGAAGATTGTGACGAAATACACAGAAAACTTGGTTTTACTCTATTTTTTTTGTTATTACTCCCTTTTGAATCATGGGTATTATTTTGCTTTGCATCCCTCAACGCATTATTACTCGTAATGTCGTTTTTGTAAACTTTTCCCTAACAATTTTAATAACTTCGACTTTGTATCGTTTATTAATACAATATTTTTTTGATATCCGTTTCGCTGCAAATATGTGGGTCACATATTAATCGTAAGTTTTTACCACAACTGTTTGCATTTAACGTCTACGTAGGTAGTTAACAACTACAATTAAAGTTTTTTCGCTGTGTGGTAGTATTGGTTAAAGAAAAAGTTTCAACACTGTGTGTCAGAGCGGTTGTTTGTTTTTGAATTTATTGCCATTGTTTTAGTATGGATTTTTTGTTTGTTATTGTTGCTGTTTTGTTAACATTCTGTATAGTTTTATTGACCCTTTTTCCTTGTAACTGCCACTTCAACCAAAGCCAAGGAAACACACTCAACTTAGATATTGAGACAAGTATTTTTCTATATTTTTATTTACTAAAAAATGTTTGCATAATGTGGAATACGATATTTTTTTCGTTGCTATTAAAGATCTCAGCTAGAATATAAGAAAGAAATAGAAAAGTATTTTGTGGCATTACTACTTGTTACTGGAATAGGGAATGCCAAGGAGTAGAGCTTTTAAAAAGAGAAGGACATAATTGCAGACAATAATGTTGGAGAGACGTTGAAACTTTGTTTGTTTGCAAATTGTGGTCAAATATTGTTATTGAGTTAATAACAATTAAACGCTTAGGAACAAAATTAAGAAAATACTTATGCATGTGTTTGAAATAACTGTGTGTGCTTGTATGCTACACGAGGCTAGACCAGTAACGTAGATCAGTCTACGTAAGCTTTTTATAAAACTTTCCTAAATATTTGTTATCGTGTAGCTAGAAACTATAAAAGTTTAAATTGAATTTATGGCCACTTACTTGACATGGTGGGTTATTTAGCTCATTTTTATTTAAATTTAAATTGTATTTAAATACGATTTAATCTTTTCAGTTGTTAATTAAAGTTCTTATTAAACTACGTTAAAAGTACGGCAACACTAAAAAATTTCCAAATATTATGAAAAGCTTTCCAAACAACAGCTGTGTAACATAAACAATAAAGTGGGGTTATCAACGTGTAGAAAATTAAAATTTCATGAAACAAAAAGAACAATTTAATAACCACGTCAAAAATTGGCCCTAATTTACTTAGTAGTTACTCGCTCAATCGAAAACAACATGAGAGGAGTTGAAACAATGGACGTGACTTTTTACGCCTAAAACGAAAGGTGTTCAGAGTTGAGGAGCCGCAGAACAAAATGTGCTTTTTTGTCCATTTAAAATTATTGGGAAATTTATTGTCTCTAGAAGATTTCATCTCAAATATTACTCGTATAAAATTTTTTTTGGTTTGTCTTTCAAGAAAAGAAATTCAGGGATTCATGCCCATTGAAATTTAATTTACACTATTGTTACAACACAATTTTACACTTGGAAAAGTGGGCCCATTAAAATTTAATATTTTATTCCACATTCTCCTACTCAATAGATTCTTAGAAAATTTAGCTCACGCCTTGGCAAAATTTTGCGTTTGAAAAAATATGCTGGGCCATATTATATGCAGATGTATCCAACCGAAAGAAAGTTTCCGCCTAATTTAGGCTCTTAGAAAGCTGCATTCTTCTTTCTATAAAAGAGACCGGAAATAGGCTCACGAAACTACGAGTATATAGCGATATAGCTTAGGTTCTTCTACTCGACCGATTTAAAAGAAACTTTACACATACAATGATTTCTTCTAATGATAAAATCTCTCGTTTTATAACTTTTATTTGAAATGAATGCAATTAACAAGTCTTGTTTAGTTGAAGGATGATTTTTCAACAATAAACAAATGGCGTTTTCTTTTTTAGAACAAAACTTTACATTTATTGCACTTTTTAATGCAAATTCGCAATAAATTTTTTTTTTTTTTTGAAATAGATGTTTAACGAACGAACGAAATTTAAAATTTTCTTAATAGAAAGGTAAAAAAATGTTGCACTTTTTCTAGGAAAGAAAACGGCATCATGAACATATGCGAAGTACTGTTGAGTATTTGGCATTCTTTTGTTGTGTTTTTGTAGTGTCATTTTCAAAATGTGCGCAATGCCATTCACGTTTCATTCTTTGCTTGCAACGCAATGACACGCAACGAAAAATATCGGAAATAACTAACTTTGCCACTAGTGCACACTATTGCGATGTCAGCATAAGAATCAAAATGCATTACCAAACTTTCTTTAGAATTAAAAAAAAAATATAATAAAAACTTTATTTCCAAAAAATTTTGACTTATGGCTTTTTTATATTAAGGCAACGATATGCACTCTCAGATCAGATGATTAGAACCACTTGAATTTCTGTTTTTAGTAGACTATACATTTTTAAATATTTGTCTACAACAACACTTTCTTAAGATTAAAAAAAAATGCAAAAACAACATGAAATTATAATACAACAATAGTTAAAGCTTCTCTTCTAAAAACTACAAAATTAAACTTAATTTATTCCGTTCATATGATTAGAGACATTTAACTATTTTTAATTAAAAATACATTATTTTATAATTTAATAATAAAAACAATTAATATTAGATAAGTTTATTGATAATATTTTAGACATTTGAATAGTGGGTGCCACTCGTTGTGTGAGTTGATAAGGTGGAGAGCCAGAATATTTTTCTCAATTTCATACATGTACATATACATATATATATACAATATATGTACTTATATGTAAATATAATTGAGAATTGTTAAGAGAACAAGTGCACATGGGCTCAAATCTGTGGTTCCCTATTTTAATTCTAAATTTATAATGATGCACAAAAAAATAACAAGTGCCAAAAAATAATCACGTGTGAGGAAAAAAATATAACAACAGGTGCTTCAATCAACACCAATAAACAGTTCTTTTCTGAGGCGAATTCATATTCGCCTTCAAAATTGTTTTTCCAACTAAAGCGCACACAGCCACACTCACACACATATGCATCCAATTTAAAAACACTGTCTTTCCCTCTCTCTCTCTCTCGAATCAAACTGGGTTTTCCCTGTCATTTTCTCCCAATTACAACAACACCTCAATATAAAGCAAACTTTCTTAAAAGTGTTTGAAGAAGTGCAAGAAAATCAAAGAATATAAAAAGAAAAACTTTAACTTCAACAACAAACACTTTAGTTTTGTTTTCTTGTTCAAACCAAACGAATAGTCTTGTGAATCAAAAAAAAAAAAAAAAAAAAATGAAAACCATGAAATAAAAGCGCTATAATAAAAACAGATTTAAGTACGTTTGCATGCACGGGTTTTATTACATTTTGCCACTTTATAGTCAAAAATGCATTTAATTCAAGTGCTACAGTGTAAAATGTTTTCAATTCGTGCAAATATATTTTGCTTGTAAGAAAGCTGTAGTCAAATCAAGAATAGTTTAATGAAATTATGAATATATTAAAGTGTTTTGTTGAATCGAATGATTTAAACGTTTTCAATGCAGAGTTAATTCTTTCTGTGAGTGTTATAGCAATAAATTTCAAGTTTTAAACAAATGAGTGAAAAATAAAGTAATTTATTAAATGAGCCAGTAGTGTGCATGCATATATTAATTAATTTATTTTTAGTATAATGTTATTGATTTAAATGAGTAGAAAAATATTAAAAGCCTTATAAAAAAAAATATTTTCGTTTTATAAAAGTTTTATAAAACAGTTTTCCTTACAAAATTTGTGTTATAGTAAACTTTTTCTAAAACAGTAATATTTTTATAAAGTGTTTATTAAAAAAAAAACTTGTGTGAAAAACTATTTTATAAACTTATTATAAATACTTATTTCAATATTTTAGGAATAAAGCCCAATTAGTCACATAAAAACAAACATCGTTCAATAATTTATATAAAGAACCATAAACAAAACAACAAAAAATTCGAACTTCTATTATTATCAAATTCTTTTATCTAATTTTTCGACCTTTTTCAATATATTCAATTAAACTAATTTTTTGAGCTTTAGGTCAATGTTTATTATTATTTTAGTACTTCGATATTTCGTTAACCTTTGGTTAACTTCTTCAGGATATTTTTTTTATATTTGAAGTTAAATTTTTCTTTTTTCTCCTTTCAATTATTTTATTTTTGTAATTGAAAGGAGAAAAAAGAAAAAAAGAAAAATTTAATTTAAAAAGTAGAAGTTAACCAAAGGTTAACGAAATATCGAAGTACTAAAATAATAATAAATATTGACCTAAAGCTCAAAAAATTAGTTTAATTGAACTTCTATTATAGTTTCTAAAAATACAAAATAAAAATATTTTGAATGCAAAAAAATCAATGTCAAGGTATCATCCTCGCAAAGTGTAACAAATTGCAGAAAATGTTTTAAATAATGTATAATGTAATAATGTCTTAATTACTCAAAACTATTTAAAACTTAAGTTCAACAATAGTTTTTCAATAAATACATATATCACTTTATAGCTCAGTCCCTTCTTTGTCATGATCTTTAGACCCCATGAGAGGTACACAGAAAATATTATAAATAAAAATTTTAAAACAAATACTTGGTTGAAATAAAATTTAGTTTCACTAAATATCTTTTTCTATTCCAGTAGATTGTTTGTTTCAAAAAATAAAAAATAAAAAATAAAAAAATAATAAAAATTATAGAGCAGAAACAAGTACTGCTTCTAGTAGAAAATGTAAAAAAAATATTGCTGCAAATCTCATGAAGTTTTATTAAAAATTTCCTACTGAAATTTAGCAAGTTTTCAACAAAAATTTGGTCCGATTTCTTTAAGGTGAAAGTAATATTTGCTATGAATCATAACAATTATTAATAAATACAATATTTTGAATGTATTAATCACATATTTAAACTACTTTTGTATTTGATTTTAATAATTACAAGCGTTTCAATTGTTTCATGGCCATTTGTTATTAATTTAACAAATTCAAATACTTAGTTATATATACAAATACAAATTGCAAACTACAACTGATACTCGTATTATATGAGCAGCTTAAAATAAAGAAAAAAAACCATTGCAGTATCTAAAGAAGAATGTAGTTTAAAATTAAAGTTTACGTGAACGTTAGTTAAAGTGAAATTTTGTTTGGTATTTTGTTCTTCAAAACCCCATTAAATGGCTGCCCATACAAAAAGTAAAATCATTACAATTAATTGTAATTTAAGTGGGTTAAGAATAAAAAGCCAATTAAGAATAACTATAATTATCATTACTTTCAGCCAATACTTAGAAACTTGCATGCATTTGAAATAATTTTCCAATTACGAATATTTTGAAGAAATTTTAAGTTGACTCAACTCCAAAAGTAACATGTTTGCATATTAATTCAATTGAAGATTTACAAAGGCTTAATGCAACAAACGATTCATGTTCATGTAATTATTTTCAATGGTTTATTGTGTCACAATTTGAAGGTTGTTTCTTAATAATTTGGGTTAAATTTTTTATCTGATCTTGAACGAGGTCAAAGGAATTTCCAAAAACAAAAATACACAAGTGAATCAATACAAAGAAATAAATGCTGCATACAAGTAATGTAAGTTTCTTATTATATATATATAACATATTTTGTACTGTAATATCACAGTATTAAATGTCCAGCCGGCTTTTTTATAGTTCTACAAAACTAGGCTAAATATATGTACATATATTTAAATAAATAAATAATAAAAAGAATGAAATATAGGCATAATTTCAAAAAGTAAATAGAGCAAATGCCGCAAAAGCAACGAAAAATAATCAATGATTAATTTAAGCAACACTTTGGCAACATATTGCAGAGATATTCCAAATGAAAATACAGTAAGAGTAATACTCTTAAGTAAAAGGCTTTGGAAACTTTTAGCGGAAGTGGTTTTTGCTGCTTCCGTTAATGTTTGTTAAACACACAAACACACACACACACGCTAACACTCATGTACCCTACTACTTGTACATAACCATACACGTGAATAAGGCTTAAATAATTTGATAAAAGAAAGTGTGTTTATGTGAGTCTTAAATCTACATATATAAACTGGAGTAGTTCCCTTATTCCACAGTTTTGATTACTAACGAGGCAGCTTAAGGAATAACAACGTAAATCAATTTTTGTCGATTTTGAGTATTTGATGCTAAATTATTTAAATTATTTTAAATTATTTTAAAAACTCTGTGTATCGAATCTTTGCTGCAAGATAATAATAATAAAACAGAAGATTGAAGTATTTTCTATTAAAAAACCTGTGGGCAAATTTCGGCATTTGATATGATTAGAAATTTAAAAATATTTCCATATAAACTCTATTGAAATATTTCATAATTTCGTTCGATATCGAGTGCCGTAATTGGCCATCTGAAATAATGGAACAAGAGAATGTGCAACTACCAGATACTTGAGAGAGTGACAGGTTCCTTAACAATTCTTGCAATTAGAATGGAAGATCAAAATTGTTTCCAAAATTTTTCTCACACTGCCCACGTATGCTTTCACTTGAAGTGCGTGAGCGTTTCATATATTTTACAAGTATGTTGTATATACTGTTTTCGTCGGTCTGTGTGTTTCAAATATTTTTGTGCAAACAAAAAAAATAAGTTTCTTATATGAAAACCGGAAATTTGCATAGTTTACTATTAAAAGGTTCTTGTTAAAAAATTAAATTAATTAATAAGAAAATATACATACGAGTACATACATATACATGCTTTTTCTTAGTTTACTGTAAAACATTATGATTTGGGATAACGTTGTTTGCTTTTGATTTGCTTTTATGAATTTCCCAAAATTTTCTTTAGAGTGCAATTAAAAATCTTATAAAATTTAATTTCCAAAAAATAAAACACCAAGTGAAAATCATTAAACCATAATTAAAATGAAAACATTTGTTAACATTTGCAAAAGAAATAAAATAACAAATATGTAGTGAAGTTGTTAAAAACAAATTTAAACAATTTTATGCTCTCGTTCATTTCTTATCTTAACTTGATTTACATTTTTTTTTGTTAAGTTCAAAATTTTAAAAAAACTTTTAAGGTAGCAGTGCCAACATTCATATAGGAAAACCGGTTACTTAAAGTAACAACATTTAATAAATAAAAAAAAATCCTCTGGATAAAATCAAAAAAAAAGTTTTGATCAGGCAGAATATAGTTTTGAACATTTTTATGTAAGTATAGTGGTTTCTGATTTAAAGTGCAACCAACACTGTTTCACTTAATAACTTTTTTAACGGCCTGGCTCACAATGTCGACAAAGTAATAAAATTTGTTTTTGTTTTCAATATAAATGAGCGAAAGAAAATTTCTTGTCGACATTGTGAGCCAGACAGTAAATAAAATAAGTCTGCCATTTAGAATGTTGTGGAGAACTAACAAAAAAAAGTTGTTCCAAAAAACTTTCCAATTTATAGAATGGGCATTTACATTACTTAAATGGACATTAATTACTTAAGCCCAGATTCCACTATCGGCTCACCGCAATAAAGTCATGACTCATGAGTAATAAACCGAAATTGCTTTATTCCTCAACTTACGCTGTAATAAATCTATATGGCTTTATTCATTTTAGCTGAGAAATAAGGCCAGTTTAGTTTATTACTCATGACTTTATTGCACTGAGCCAACGAAAATCGGTACATTGCGCCGGTAGTAGGATCTGGGCTGTAGGCTAGACGGAACAGTGCACGTTGACGCTGACACTGACACATTTTTATAGAGCAATAATATTGTTGTGTGGTAATTTGTTTGCTAAAAAATTCTTGATCAGCCTTATCATGTGAAAATTTCCGAATAAAATTTTTCGTTCACATGCATTTTAATTTCGTATCATCAATTCGAATAAAATTACAAGCTTACATATTTCCATTTTTTCCAAAAGGCAAAATTTTGTGAATGATGTGCTTCATAAATTGTCAAAATATTTCGCAATCTTATGAAATTTTTTGATACCAATTGTTCACACGTTCGGAAATTTTCATGTGAAATTTTATTTATGATAAACCTGAATAATAACAACTTTCATTCCGACACTTATTGGAACAAATTTATTCAAATAATTTTTTATTACAAATTTAATTAATTTAATTGAACTTATTTTCAAGGACTTATCTAAAAGTTTTATATGGAAAAGCTTATTCGAATAATTTTCATTTCACTAAAGTCATTATCGAATAAAAACTATTCGAATAAATGTTAATAGAGTTCATTAAAAAAAAATTACACTCGAATAATTTTCATTTCACTGAATTCGTTATCGAATTAAAATTATTCGAATAAATGTTAATAGAATTAATATTAATCGATTAAATTTTAAACGAAGCAAACTATTAAAAAGATTTCACACTTGAATAGTTTTTATTTCACTGAATTCATTATCGAATAAAAATGATTGAAAAATGATAGATTAAAAAGATTTTACACTTGAAGAATTTTCATTTCACTGAATAAAAATTATTCGAATAAATGTTAATAGAGTTGATATTAATCGAATTAATATTAATCGCTTCAATATTAAACTAAGAGAAATATTCCAAAAATGTTTAGTCGAACAAAATAGTTCGAATAAAATTGCTCATCAAAAAGTATTAAAATTTTTTTAGAACAAATACTATTCGAATAACGAAACTTTTTGCAGCGACTCAAAATATTTTTTATTACCAACCTAAATTTTTTGTGAATTTTGAATCTTAATTTTATATATAAAGCCATAAAAATGTTAGATGAATTTATAAAATTTGTATATGAATTTTTAACAAACGGCAATATTTTTTACGAAATTTAACATTTCCCAACTAATATTTACAATAACTTTGTATACTTTTCGATTTGTGAATTGACCAAATTAAAAAATAAAAAAATATTTTAATGTGTGTAATTATAACTACGGCTGCTTATATACATATGTATGTACATAATATGTACATATGTAGATACACATTTGTGCACAATTCTATTTCAAGATGCATACATATGTATGTACTCGTATGTGCAGATATTATAAAATATAAATATTTCCTCCTTAAGATCATGAATTTATAATTGCAGATGTAAAATGTAGAATCCGCTAGCAGAATTTCCGTGTTTGTTGTTGTATGTGTGTTTAAGTGAAAAGAAGTCATTGAACTGTAAGAAAACGGCTTGCAATTGCACATAAATAAAAAAAAGAAGCAACAGAGAAGAAAAAAAAAACGAAACTGCATAATCAAAACAACATTTTAAGAAATACAGCAACCACACTAGACGACTTCCCTTTTGAACGTAAAATGTCTGGACATGCAACTTCATATCAAAACGAACAACAACATTCGAATAAAAACAAAAACAATAATATCTACTACACACATACATACATACATATGTATAAACAAATGTATGTGTGTCATGCTTTCGAAAAGCACTTCGTTGTTGACTTTCTAAAAATTGAAAACTAAAACAAACCAACCAAAGAAACCAGACCAAGGAATTCAAAAACGATTGACCACTACGAAGGATTTCTTGGATTTTTAAGGCCTGCATTAACAAGTTAGTATGAATTGAACTTTGCTAACCTCAACATCTAGTCGCGGTGAAATTTTGGCATTTAAAGGTAAACTAAACGGTAAACGGAAGTGCTTCAACAAATGCCTGGCGGTGGAGGGGTGGGTAAGCAACAAATCTTGGCTGCATTTCAGCAAATCAATAAAATTGTGCACCATTACATGTGCTGCAATAAACAAACAAAAAACCGGCCTCAACCGAAACCAGCTGACATCAATTACGGTTATAAGCGCTTTTCATAACAAGCAGCTACATTATTTTATAAAAGTTAATTATTAAAACATGTAACAAAGGTTAGTCTTAGTTGGCGATTTCATAAAAAAAATTAAAAAACTAATTGAAAGTTGTTCTTTTTTTCCAGTTACTCGTGCTAAATCATTTAATTTAAATTTAAAAAATAACATTGGAAGTTCTTAAATTTTTCTACTAATGTTAATATGAACCCATCATCCTCATCCTCATTATCCTCTCCACCATTTTATAAGTGCGATTTCAGGCCACAGTCTTCCACAAATCGTGAAACTCCGTCCATTATTGCCTTGGATTACAACTATCAAGTAATGGCTCCCTCATCATTAAGACCCCAAACCTCTAGATATAATTTTGTCTCACGCTCTTCCACGCGTCAAAGCAATACTGATGTAGAAGTGGACGTGGATGAAGATCTTCCTTACAGTAGTTTATTTGGTGATCCAGTGCCTCCACCTCCGCCAGAAAATTTTCTAACATCCAGCTTTGAACCTTCACATTATTTACGCTCTACTTCAGTTGAACTAACCTCCGAAGAAGATCAAACCCTAGGGCAAACTATGACTTTGTCTGGCTCCTCAGTACCACAACGTTTGTTTCCGCAAGTGCCTTATACCACTCTGATGGGCAGACGATTTTCGAATTCTTCCTCTCAACAAAACTTCGAGATAATGCCCACGACTATACCGAAGCTGAAACCACCCGACATACAAATCCTACCTAATTCGAGTGAAGGGTCTTCTTCAGATCACCAGAACTCACCCAACTATATGTTACTCAATCCCCATGACGAAACCCTGAAATCTAATACTTACGATAGTAAAGATGGATCTGTAGATATATCAAAGCTGAAAGAAACGTATACAGTTAGTGACGCTCATTCTGTAAAAGAATTCATGCAAACCACTACAAAAAAGTCTTCGATACCCCAGAATACTGCAGACATGGAAATTTTAAGGCAAGTAAACTGTTTATAAACAAAGCTTGTTGAAGTAAAGTAAAAGCGTTGTTACCATTTTCAATCTAGCCATCCTCAAAATTTCGAGAGTTCCTTTCCTCGTCAATATTCAAATGAGTCATACTCAAGTGGTGAATGGTTTCGTACTGCCAACTCAGACTATCCTGAATTCAATAAAATGCCTAAACTAAGGCCGAGTTCTAAGAACGTTATGTCTATCAAATGTGATGAAATGCCAATGCATTCACCAGTAGCCGCCATAATTAATGATTCCAATGGTTCCAGCAGTGGCGAGGATCGTCTTATGGAGGGTACACAAATTTTGGACAAACCTACTGTTTGCTTGGAAAGCTTAAAGCCTCCCGAAAGACCACCAAGTCCTTCTCCATCTTGTTTGAGATCTTTGGAAGAAACTATTGTGTCGCCTCCTAGAGAATACATTAAACAAAGACGGAAAAGCATATTACACCCGACACAATTGGTGGGGAAAACATCTCCAGATGAAGAAGAAAAACCACCTCCTATACCGCCGAAACCTCATTTAATAGATGAAACTGTTTTTGTTAAAAGCCAACCTCAAACTCCATTAAAAAGGGAAGTATCACCTGTGATAATGAAAGACTCAATAACAACAGGAGGAGATTATAGGTGAGTTTTTGCTTGCTGTTCTCTAGAGCGTTATTTTAAATCTTTGAAATTTCTTTTTTTGTAGAGTTGATCAAACTAGACTTCATAAGAAATCGTCATTTACCATAATTAGTGGCAAATCTCCACAGTCATCTCAACCACAAAGTCCAAAGTTTCTAAGAACGCGTGAACATACCTCAGCATCACTAATACCAACAAAACAAATGACCTTACCGAAGAGTAAACTACAGCAGAAATCATTATCATCAAGCCAACTAAGACTGCCGCGTTTAATGCCTCCTGCAACAGATGATTCTCCAAGGCCTTCGGTGCAATTCGATATGACTGGAAGACGTAGTCCCACTAAACTGCCACCTCAAAAAGGCATATTACATCACAAAGTATCTATAGACTCCTCTCAGGATACACTGCTCACTCAACACATGAGAAGGCGTTCATCACTGCTACTAGGATTAACTGGAATAACAGCAAAACCACAAATGAAAAGTTGCGAAGCTTTACCTTTGATTACAGATCCGTATCGCACATCTATACCCAGACTCAATCGTTCTGCTCTTGAGTTGGGTCCAGAAAGTGCAGTGTTTCCTCCTGGAGCTTTACCTAGACCATTAAAGCCTAATCCAAATCCAACCCGTAAACAAAAAGGACTGCTAAAAGTATTGAACCATGAAGAGACTTTATCGCGTTTGCCCTTGAAATCAAATTGGTCGAGTATGGATGATTTGTGGTTGGAACGCAAAAGAAAGGCCAATCTTTTACCTATACATGATAAGTCGAGCAGAAGAAGATCAAGTTCTACATCTCCTTCGCGGCGTAGTTCAACACAAACTACTTCAGATAGAAGAAGCTCAAATCTTAGCTCGATTACCACTTCAGATTTTAGCTTTAGAAGACCTTCTATATCAACAAAGCCTAAATCATCTCCGAGCCAAAGGAGAAAATCTATTTTTGAGCTACCAAGCCCTATTACGAGACGAAAATCATCGTCAACATCTAGTATCGTAACCCCGCAAATCCGTCCTACAAGAACGAAGATTTCAAAACCGACCACATTATCACCAATAATAGGAACACCAAACAAGGACAGCAGTTCTGGACAAGGTCCCCTGCGTGTTGTACGAACTACAGCTCCCTCCTCTGATAGTGTATCCGATAACAACTCCCGAAGAGACTCTTTTTCCAAGATACCCATCAGAAGCCAAGCCAATTCAAGGCCAAATTCACGTATGAGTAGTCATGGGGCATCTAGATCTGCCTCAAGAACAAGCTCTCCAAGTAAGGAATATTCTGCTACAGGTGGGCGATCAAGAACTGCATCTCCTTTAAAAGATCATAAACAGTCGGAAGGTCGCCAATTACAACTTGCAATTAATTCGGGATATTCGAGAGCATCGTCTCCCATGAGAGAATATTTAGAAACAGGAGGCCGTTTATCGCAAATATCCATGAGTACTGGAATGCATTCAAGAATGGGATCTCCAAGAAAAGACTATAAGGACACGGGAGGACGCTCATCACAAATAGCCAGTAGAAGCGGAAGCGAAATACGTTCCAGAACTACATCTCCTAGAAAAGATCACGAAGCAAACCGTAGCTCCAGACCTGGTACTACACTGAAAAGCCATCCAGACACAGAAGAAGAACGTTCTTCAAGAATACCCACAAGTCGCTCAGGTTCAAGAATCTCTCAGTACTTAAACTCTCAACCAGATTCCAGAGCACAATCAAGAGCAAATTCCAGGACTCATTCCCAATCTACCTCACGTGCTTCGACTAGACCTGTCTCATTACATGGCTCCAGACCTGCTTCACGCATGGATCAAGCCAAGGATATAGCCAATTCTAGATCGAATTCACGTCTCAGTATGCATTCGTCCAAAAGACTTGTCAGTACTTCTCCAATAGCAAGACAAAAAACGTCAAATAAGCCGGTGTCTCCTCGAAGGAAATCTATATCGCTGAGTCCGAAAAGCAAAAGAAAAGGAATAACCAGAAGAGGCTCTTTAAGTCCAGGGGGTATAAAAGTTAGAGGAGCAGGTAGCCGAAGCCGTAGTAATGCACGTTTTAGTTCTGATGGACCTTCAAGGTCTAATATCCCTGTTAGTCACATCAACGGAAGAAGCTTAACGACATCACCGCAAAGTAAAAGAAAGTCCACTGCAGCAACTGAACTTCGAAAAACTTCTTCACTGAAAATTAAGGCAAAAACCCCAATAAAACAACCAACAAGTGCCAAAAAAATACCGACGTCAATACGTAAACCAGAGACCAGTGTTAAGAGAACACCTTCATCTGTGAGAAAACAAGATGCAACGACAAAAAAACAAACAGGCGTAATACAAAAGCCTTCAAATGGCAAAAAGGAACTATCCAATCTTTCAAGAAATACCTTGATTAATAGTAAACCTTTAAG
Source organism: Nowickia ferox (assembly GCA_936439885.1). Classification (NCBI taxonomy): domain Eukaryota; kingdom Metazoa; phylum Arthropoda; class Insecta; order Diptera; family Tachinidae; genus Nowickia; species Nowickia ferox. The sequence goes on along the minus strand of OW387027.1, from coordinate 5,667,542 downwards.
CAAAGAAGCCACTTCTCTTCTAGTTTTGAAGAAAGCTTTAAATAAGAAGGCCTCAGTACTTAGGAAAAAGAATGAAAAAGAAATTCAAGGCGAACTAAACAGTCAAACTAAAGACAATAAAGATATTGGCGAAAAACAAGAAACTAAGAAAGTTGGCACTACTTCTGGTTCTAAAGAGAAACTAATTGACGAAAATGCTGCCGAAGGCAATAAAACAGAAGAGAAAGCAAACACCTCCACAACAGAAACAGTTAAAGTACCAGTGCTAAGCACCTTAAAGCGACAACCATCCACCGTATCATTAATGCGCGTAAGTTCTAAAATTAGCTTGTTAAAAAAACGATCCGATAGCAATATTAGTAAAAAGACCTTAGATTTATTAGTTCCCGATGCAGAAAGCTCTGAGGTTCAAGGTAAGTAAGCGAAACTCTTTTGATAAATATGTAAATTATTACAAAATCCTAGTTTCAGCTCAATCGCCCACTCAACAGCTAGTGGAAATGGCTTTGCCCGAAGGTTCTTCTATACCCGCTGCAATAATTGAGAAATCACAAAAAACTTTGGAAAATATACAAAAAACGGTAACAGAAGCAACGGAAGAAATACAAAAAACGATCAATGAGAATCTTACAGATTTAAGAAGTTTGGAACAGGACATGGGTCTCACTTCCGATAGCGCAGGTTCTCCTACACCCAGTGTGACGACAGTGGTAGAAAAGAAGTCAAGTTCTACAAAACAAACGGGTGAATCGGCTTCTCGACAGGGCACAGCAGAGGATCCCAGGGGAAAGGCATCATCGAAAAGTCCTCTACCGCCTACGCAGCCTATTGAAGCAGCAGTATCTGTTGTTAATCCTAATGAAAAGCACACAACCGCTGAATTGGCTATGAGTAATGGTTCGTCTAAGCATGATGCCGCAACAGTGGCAGGAGCATCAGAAAGGGTTAGTGAACGTGCTATATCAGTTTTGCCTGAAGTTGACTGTGAAAGTGCAAATTTGCAGAGTTATCAGGGCGAAGCAAAGGAAGATGTCGATGACAAACTGCAATCTGTTATGGATTCGGATGCAGCTGGTATAAAACAAACTGTGATGAGGGATGGTTCTAGTGCTGCAGATGACTATGAAAACGAAGCTAAAAGAAGATCACCAGATGGTCAAGGCGGTTCTCTAGTGGGCAGTGGTAAGGGGTAAGTACACTATGTTAATAATTTTAAATATTCGAATTTTATAAATTAGTGGCAAGACGAAACAAGTTCAAAATTTAAACAAAAGAATTGTAGAAATTGGTACAATGAATACGACGCTTTTTTTTAGACAAAAAGAATCATCCATAATTTGTGTATAGTTTTTTTAGTTTCTTGTTCTCTCAACATGTTTTTTACAGACAGTAACGTCCCGTTTCACAATGTACGATTAAGAGCTTACGTAAACTTTAACCGTAAGTTCTTCATACAAAACTTGCCGTTAAAGTCTCTGTTAGCTTTTAATTCTACATTGTAAAAAGGGCCGTAAATGGTAAATTACATCAAATAAGGAAATGGGCATTTTTTGTACCCCAACGCGTATTATTTGATAGATGATTATTTACTTTATTTTGCTCTTAAAAAAAATTTAACTTATTCTACCCGACTTGCCAATATGCAGTATTTTTGCTTTTAATTTCTTCAAATGTGAATAAGCAAATTGATTAATCTCGATAAAAAAGAGCTTCCAAAAGAGTTTCATGAAATCGGGGCCTTATGGCCTGGAAGTAGTAAATTCGGATTATTTCCAAAGATTTTATGTTAGATTTGTCATACCAAGAAATTAAATTTTATGTATGGAAATAAATTCTCTTTTTTGATGTCTATTCATTACTTCAGGTGATGTTCTGTTTAAAAAATTAAAACGTTAATATTTAAAACTATTTAATTGTATGTATGGAATATCCCATACACTCTAGCTTTAACAAAAGTTATTGTACTCTTAATCATTGGTATCAAAAAAAGAATTATAAAAATAAACTACGCTTGCACTCAACGCACTCAAGTGTGAAATGTGCTGTACGTACGAGTATGTACGATTAAAAATCATCACAACACTGACGCGTTTTAGTTGAACAATTTTTATAAATGCATTAAAATCAGTCAATGATAAAGAAATTGCATGACTGTGTATAAAAAAGTCAATAAAGTTCCAACATGTTTTGTTCCACTGTTTTAACACATCTGCATTTATATTATTAGAGTATTTTTTGTTGTTGTGTCGTGTGTTCAAGAAAAAAAATTTCAAGCATGCAGGCAGGTAAATGTGCATTAGGGTGGTATGGCAATGTAAGGCAAATATAAAAGATTAGTTTATCGAACAGCGATGTGTATTAAATTTTTGATTTGAAGAAGAAAAGGGAAACATAATTTCAATCTCATACCAGAAATTCTAAAAACTATAGGTACGTTCACAAAACATTTGAACAAAACGAAAAACGTAACACAAGTGCACAAGTGTGGTACATTCACACTTAGGGCCATTTTCACAACGAATAAAAGTATACTTTAAGAGTTTTAAAACTAGTATTTAAATACAAAATACTGGTTTTAAATTCTTAAAGTTTACTTTTGTATCGTTGTGAAAATGACCCTTAAGCTATATAGTAAGTCATATAGACACCCAACGAACATTTTTTCGGAAATCGCTCAGAGTTCTGTCACAAGCTCTGGGCAAGTTGCGAACACTATATAAAAAATTTTACAGAAAATTTTATGGATAGTCGACAATAAAGCGGAACACTTTGTCTGAGAACATTTTTAAAACTTTTACGATACTGGTATGTTGGACAAGCGTCCTAAATTACGTTAAAAAAATTATTTTGTCAAGTGCGTTAAGAGTTCATACTTTAAAAATTATATTAAAATAAAATGCAGCCAAGCAGCATAAAAGTCGTGTTTTTTACAGAAATTTATTTAAGAAAACAAACCGACTTGCCTGATTAAATTGGAGGGAAATTGAATTTCCTGTGATGTAATAATATTCCAGAAAATGTGTATAGACAGCGTAAGGAAAAAGTTTAAAATGTTCTGCTAAATATCTGCGGGGATTTTATAGAATCAAGTTGGTGGTCTGGCTTCAGATTTTTTATGACATCACTTCAATGAAAAAAATAAAAAATAATACATAAATATTTTACAAACAGAAAGAAACTCTTAAGATGTCTATAGACTACATAATGAGCCAAATCACAAAGTGTTCCATTGCGTCATATTTGTTGTAAGTCATAAACTTCTATGACTTCTATGTTGCTGATATTTTTCATATAAAAATATTATATGACAATAAAACTTTGTTACCTATGATTTTTCAATCTGATATTTATTTTAAATATTATTTTCTTTTACCATTTAAGAAATTTATTATTTGACATATTGTCATAAGTTTATTTTAATTGAAATTTATTTGCTGGTGGTTAAGCATTGTCTGTATATATTTCATTGGTGCTTTGTCAAATAATCAGCATACTTCAACCACATATCTTGAACAGTCATAAATCTATTTTCTTATGCACATTCTTTCAAAAACTATTTGAGAACTCACAAATAATAATATTTTTGAAAATCACAAAAGATAAGTAAGCGCCCTAGATTGAAGAAAATTTGTAGACGTTTCCTTTTAGCTAATACAAAATACTCGTACACCCAATACTGGTGAATGTTTAAAGACATAAATGGTAGAAAATCAATGTTGTACAATGTTAAGACATTATTAAATGTTCGTTTTTGCGCATTATAAATGAAAATACAATTAATTTTATGCAATATATTGTGCCATTTATAAATATAATATATGTTTGCGCAGAAAATATTATTGCACAATAATATTGCAAATGTATGGGTACCTTAATCCTAACAAATTACATAAAAGCACAGAAGAAGCATAAATTATTACTCTTATATAGAATAAAGAGAAACCAAATACTTAAGAGTATCTTACTTGGCCTCAATAACAACAACAATAACAATTATATTCATAACAACTTCATACATGCATACATACATATGTATGTATGTATATAGGTATTTATATGTTTTCGCACCCATTCGTAAGTACAAATAAGAACAACCACAAACTAAAACAACAACAACGAAAATAATTTACTTCAATTTTATTGACGACCATACACGACACGAAGACAGCGTCAAAGGCGACTTGTACAGCAACAGCGACCACCTCTTTTATAATTTCCGTTATATAGCGTGTCATGTCCTTCATTTACATATATGTGTGTGTGTGTGTGTGTGTATGTAAATACTCATATATTTAAATTTTTGAGTGGTTGGAAATTGTAAATTTGTGGGATTAAAAAATTCTGTTGCAAGATATTGCTGGTATAAAAAAAAACAAATTCTTGTTTGTTAAGCACGATTTGGAGTATGGTTGTAACATACATACATATGTGTCATTCCATTAACAGGAAAAATGAAAAGACATACCGTTTTGTGTTCTGATGATGTGTAGCAAATTATTGAAAATAAAATTAATGTAATAATTGCATCCTTAAGCAAATTTTTAAATTATTTAAAATATTTCCTTCTATTACAAAGATCTTTTTTTTTCAATGCTTTCTTATTACACCATACTTGAATGAAATTAGATCTTTAAAGTGCTTTTGTAAGTACCCGAAAATCTTAGCTTTAAAAATTTATAAAGAAATGCGCTTGCTCGCTCTATGCATAATTTATCTTTGGCTTTGTACCTACATTTTGTATGTTCGAATTTTCGAACAATTCAAGTGCATTTCGATAATCAAGGTACCATGTATAATTCTGATCGAAGTTTATTAAATCAATTCTTTGAAACTGCTCAGACGGTTGACTTTTTTTTTTATGTGTGTCTTGGACATTTTTTCATAAAACTTATTTCCAACAATTTTTCGTTAAATTTTTGTTGTCTGTCTTTTGACAAGTTAAAAATATTTTACACAAAAAACTGTCTGCTTGTTTTCTTTTGATGTAGAGTTGCATGTAAATCGTCTTTCAATGGAGATTTCCGAACTTTGACAGTTAATAGCGACCCTATTCGCCCGATTTTATGTTCCGTACATAATGACATCGACAGGACTTTGAAGAGAATGAAAAATTTCGCTAATATTCCACACACGTTTTTGCAATGCAAGTCAAATTTAATATTTTCTAAATCTTATTACTTGTCATTTAAAAAATGTTTTGCAACCTCTTATGGAAATACCCATACATAGGAAGAGCAAAAAAAAACAAATCTTATATATTCACACGTTTTAAAAGTACATTTACTTCATGCCATTATATTCTCCCTCCACTAAGGTAAATTTTCCTTTGTTGTTGCTCTTAATATTTTATTGTTTTTTTTTTTTTGTATTTGCGCTATTTTTTCAAGTTTCAATGGTTTTCGTGTACAACTCCGATTGAATATTAAGTACTGAATGGTTGGCTGATGTTTGCGTTTCTTATTTGGTAACATGCTTAAGACTCGCACTCATCAGCAAACAGTCTTAGGCTGGACATCACGTGAAATAGCATTTAATTAAACAACTAAGAAAAATTTCCAACTTGAAAAAAAAAGAAATCAATAAAGTTTAAACAGCCAAATTAAATTATTTAAAAACATATGTATGTAATAAATCAAATAAAAATTTGCTAAACGTCCAATCTGCTTGGTATTAAAATTTTAATTGCAATATATGGAAATTTTTTTAAATCATTTCATGTCATTGAGTGTGCTATGAAATAATTAACGTGCTAAGAATGTAATGTAAATTATAAAAGAAAATGTTGACCCAATTTTGAAAGCGCCAAAAAAAAAACGAACTAAGACGTTATCGTGTAACAAATTTATGGTGCTTTTGTAGTTGCTCCTTTACATATATTAACAAAATTTCGCGATAAAAAAATACTTCTACATACGAATAAGAAATGATACATAAGAATGGTAAACGCAAAAGTTCAATGGTTTTCCACATTGAATTGCCGCACGAAATTAAGGCAGCGGAGAAATATTTTTACAGGTATTTAAAAAATTTCCTTTTTAAGAAGCACACAAAAGAATTTCTAGCTGTTGATAAAATTTTTATTAGGTAAATGGTTAAAAGAAATACTTTTGTAGAATGTTGTGCAGTTGCGTTTGGAATAAAGACAAATGTGTCAGCTTTTTGTTGTTAAGGGGAAAAAGTGCTTAAAGTGGTAAAATTAAAACAATAACTAAAAACAATGAGAACAAACTGTATAAATTAAATGGAAATTCTGAAAATTTTGAAACATCATTGGCTCAAATATTCCTCAATCGCACAATGCCAGGCCTGATAAATTTTTAAATATAAATTTTTTGTAAGATGAAGTAAAAATTATGAAATTTTTATTTCACGACATAAATTCAAAATCGAAATGTTTGCTTATTCTTGCGTAATATGTAATGTATGTATATTTCGTCAAAAATTTCAATTTTATATTTTTTAAAGTAGTGATATTATAAACAAAATTAGAATAACCAAGTTATTATCACTTGAAAACATTTATAAAGCTCTTTACTTCTCTTGCAAACTAAATCGAACACGAAGCGAAAATGATTTATATACCTAAAGCATTCTAGAGATTTGCAAACTCAAAGCATTTTGTTTCGAAAAATTATAAATAACACAAAAGTTTTGTAATTATATTAGGATTTTTTTTTTTGAAAATGTTTGGGGTACTTTCTGCAATAAAAGTTGCAATACAAAAATAATTTATATTAAAAAGTATTTCATTCAATAAGAATTGAAAATACTGAACTTAAGCCCGATTAAGAAATTATTCTTGAATAAAATTCACTCTAGTTCAATTAAATTAAAACAACTGGTTGTCTACGCTATAATTCGAAATGAAAGAAATTGTTTTCAAAATTTTTGTGCAACATGTAAATTCGAATTCTTCTTTCGTTTTAGAATTACACCACAGGCTCCCTGAAAGCAAATTAAAAAAAACATAATATAACGTTCTCGTTGTAAAAATAATTAAAAAAAAAACAGCGTTAGTAAACATTTTGCTGAACTTATTTTATAAATCATTTTATCGCTACAACTTTACAAAAAATTACACAGTGCAGCAATAGAAAATCCAGACGATCTTGGTAGTATAGGATCGATAGTACTACCAAAGGGTAGCATGGCCCTCCCAAAGATTTCGAAAATCAGTGCACCTTCAGAAAAATGGTGTCATCAGTTTTTGGCCAACAGCTAATTCAGACTTAGTAATAACGCTAAACTATATATGACAATAATCCAGCTAAGAGTCCACTAAATAAATTTTATTGACATTTTACGCAAAAAAACCTTTCTTCGTGCACTCTTTTTTTTTTGCAAAAGTAAGGAAAAAAATAAAGAAACGAAATTTTTGTATTCACTTTTTTCAGACTAACTTTTGCTAACAATATTTGGCAAAGCTGGACAGCAATATGAACGTCTCTAGGCACCTTAATAGATTATACAAACCACTTTTTATTTAAAAAATTTTCGTTTCTCACAATTTTTCGACGCTAAAGATTTTTTTTTCGAAAAACATATAATCAAATGCACACTTCTCTGTTGAGTTTCAGTAACACTTTGTGCATTTTTTGCCGCATTTTTTTTAAATAGAGGAAATAATACGTACATATTTGGTTTTCATTATTTCAGCACAACTTACAAGGACTAATAATTTTTTATTAACAAACAATATTTGGCAAAGCATCAAATAAAACCTTATAATAGTAAATACTAAAATTTTCAACCCAAGAAATGCAACAACTTTGCCAAATATTAATAGCAAAAAATTAGGATTCTTTGTAAGTTATTCGGAAAAAAGTGAAAAAAAAAATTATTTTAATTTTTGCAAAAATACACGAATAAATTATTTTTTGGCATAAGATGTTAACAGCATTTGTTTTAAATACTCTTAGCTGCATTATTGCCTTAAGTCTGAATTTGCTGTAGGCCAAAAACTGATGCCACCATTTTTTGAGGGCACATTGATTTTCGTAATCTTTTGAGGTCCATAAGAAAGTTGGGCACCAGAATCGCCAAACGAAGTATCTAAAGGGTTTCACTGCCATTTGGTAGTACTATCGAGTGAACTCTTAAATTCCGAAGGTATGCATTTTTACGAAATTTCACACAAAATGTTCTAGTGCAATTAGAAATATGACATAGAAGGGACTGGCTGGCATATCAAAGATGGTTTAGCATGAACCCATGAACCATAATACATGTGTAATGTAAAGTCAGCGTTTATTACTGTTTGTTTTATTTCATTTCTAATTACATTATTTTTTATTACACATTCATTATGGATTTTGTCCAATATTACTCATACTCACATCATGAGTTCGCACACGTATGATTGATGAGAATTAAATTAAATATTGCTCATACGCACCAGACTTATATTTATATGGAAGCACATGATGATTTGAAAAAATTTAATGATTTCTAAATGTGTATGTGAAATAAAAAATAACTGCCTCAAGGCAAAATTAGTTTTTATTATCTGTTCTGTTACGAATCATCTGAATATTTTTAATTTATAGAAATCTTATTATTTTGTTTTATAAAGGCTTACAAAACAAATTTTTGTTTTCAAAGTGTGTTCCGTAAACCTTTTATAAATATTTTTTTTTATGAATAACCCAGCAAAAAAATCATGACAAAAATGAGGTTGAACCATGGGTTCAAGTCATGACGAATGCATGCATATTCTCTGAAAGCTTTTTGGATTAATTAATTTAATTTTCATCATTTCAATAAAGACAAATTTTTTCAGATTTAGGAAAGCGTTAAACATGAATTCACTTTAAATGACAAACTCTTTGAATTGCATACTTAATTTTTTTTTTTTTGCTGTGAAGGGTTTATAAAACAAATTTTGTTTCAAAATATATTGTGCTTGATGTGCTTTTTTTTATTAATTTTCTTGAAAAATTAGCTGTTTTATTGAAAAAAAACACTTAAAAATTAAGAAAAATCTAGAGATGTATTTTCTGCTAATAAAAATATTATTTGATTTTATGATTTCAGTACCTGGATTCAATAACTTTTATTACGATAATTGCATCACTATAATAGATATAGCGAAAATGTATCGACTTTGCTATTCACTAACAGATTTTAAAGATATTCGCTGACGGTTGGAGTAAAAAAATAAAATAACAAGGTCAAATTCATTGAGTTTTTCTTTATTACTCTTTGTGCTTTTCGCTTATTTTGAGATTTTCTATACACAGATACCACATAATATTGAATTAAATTAAATTGATAAAGCTGGAGACTATGGTAAAAAATAAATTGCGGAATCACATTATCGTTACCGTAAACGAGTAAATATGTCGTTAAATATTACGATTTTCGGTTCGCAAAAAGTTACAGAGTCCAGGTACAGGTCATTCATTATCAAAATGAAGAAATCATATCGTGCCGTAAATGCCAAAAAAGCTTAAGGGACATAATTTTCGAACTTCATTTTTTTTACCAACATCGATTATTTGCGATCGTAAACAATCCATTTTCGTCAAAAAAAAAAAATCAAAAATATTTGTCGCTTGAGATTTTTCCATGTTATTTACAGATTTTACGTATGATTTTAAAACGACATGTGATTTGAAATCACATAAGCAGGGCCGGTTATGTATTTTTTCATGAAATAATAAAAAGATTCTTACACCGAAATATACACTAAAATCTTGAGTTCAATAATTTATTTCAAAAACAAAATTAAAACAAGTGAAATAAACCGCAGCCACTGTACTAGACCGCCAATTAAAACAAAATTATTATTTATTGCACATTAAATGGAAAAATAAAACTTTGCCTTTCAAAAAAAAACTCCTCAAACCAATACCCAAGAAATGAAAATAAAATACAAATAAAACCTCAAACGCTTAAGCCAAAGTAACATATCACAAATCGTCAAAGTTTGACCTTCTGACAAGTCGAAAAATATGGAAAGCAACTCCTGGATAATCGTTGTAGTAATAAAAAAAACTTTTATTTGTAGGCTTTTGTTTTCACTTTCAAAATACTGTAGAATTATTTTATTATATATTTTGTTTTACTACACAGGCACATGTAGTGAAATATTGTATGCTGAAATTGCTGAAAGTGCAGCCCGCAAACAATTCGTTTGTGTCATGACGTTGTTTTAATTTTTTTTTTAAGCAAAATTGTTCACAGTTTCGAAGTCATGTTATGCACGTATACTCGTAAATTAAATAATGTATTAATGCTAAAGTTTCTTGTTAAAAGTTTGATGGCTTGTGTTGAGAATTTTATAATTTTACCTAAAGTTGAATGATGAAACACATGATTTTGTGAAATTTAACATTTCTTAGTTGGCCGGTGAACTTGTGGTTTAGTTGTTTGAAAGCTTAAAAGTTTGAAAGAAACTGATTTAATAGTTAATATAAAATTTATGACTTGTGCAAATAGTTTTACGATTTAATACTACAAGAATCATAAAGTTATAAAATGATTGCAGTCTTAAGTGCATTTTAATGACATTCAATTAGAATTCATACTGTTTTCTTTTTGTATTTTTATAATTTTTTTTGTTGGTGTAACTGAGGTGTGAATTCCACATAATTTCACAAAATTAAGTGACTTTTATGTAATTATTTTTAGATAAGTTGATTGCTTTTAATATGGAAACCATAATCATGCCCACAACAATGTCTTAAGGGAAAAAAATTTAACTGAATGTAGTGCAAAAAGAAGTTTTTTGTAGGCGTTCTGTTTAACTTCCCGCTATGAAAAATAAGAATTTATTGATTTCACTCTGATCGTAGAGATCTGCGGGGCTAACCGTCGCTTTCGATAAGGAACCAATTTGACCACGTTTTTTCAGTTACAGATTATGGCTTTCCTTATCGGTCAATGTAATAATATTGTTAGATACAGTGTTTAAAAAACTTAAGTCGAAGTAGCAAAAGTCGTAAAATTTTTACTTTTCGCTGCTTTGGCTTTTAAAATTGTTTAAAATCAACCAATGCTTTTGCTTCTGCTTGTGAAAATCAACAACAGTCGCAGTCGAAGCAGAAACAGCAAACGATTTATGAACAATTGCTCAGTACTTTCAGCACTCGACGATTTGCAAAGTTTGAATTTTATTTGCTTTTGCTTTTGGTTGGTATCGCAAGTAAAAGCAGATGCAGTCTATATGCTTTTGGAAGTCGCAAACAGTCACGGTCGAAGGAGCAAAAACTCTGGCTTGGACTCCTAATTTTTGCTAAGGCACCCACTTAAAATTGGTTGAACTTAGTGCACATTTTGTTTTTGACTATAGTTTGGAAAATATTTAGAAACAGTTTTTTTTTAATTTTAAATTGTTTTTAAAACGAACCGACTTCATTGTGCGACTATGCGTATGGCAATTTTTTTCCATTATTAATGGCATACCCACCTCTTTACAATTGAAAAACGTGCGCTGAATTCAGTTAAAAATACTCCTCTTATTTTATATGCTAAATAAATCCTTCATTATCGTCCTCACTCAATATACTTAAATGCAAATTTTTATTTGTGAAGTCGTTGCTTAAAATTAAAAGTGATATGACTTAAATTTTTTTCTACTTCTTATTACTCATAACCATCAATTAAAAATGTAGCGCAAGTTTATATTACTCATATGAGATTCCAAGGAAGTTTTGACACATCTTTATTTCAAATAATAGAAATTGCAAAATTTAAAGCAAAACACACGTACGAGTATGTACATCCATTCACAAGTATATATGTATGTAATTACGGCTAAAGTAAGCGAAAAGAAATTAAATCAGGTCGTGTTTTCATTCATAAATATTTAAAAATTCTATAATATCGAAACACACCTTTTGCATTTTTCTAAGAAACATTTACATTTTTTATTATTATGTACATGTAACTTTAAACATGCAACAATAAATATAAAAAAATTAATATAAAATTACACACCACCCACCCCTGCCGCATGCCAATCAATATCAATATCATAAACTGCACTTAAACTAATAAAATAAACCGCAAATTGTGTGAAAGCAAGAAAATACGTATTTAAATAACTGACAAGCTTCGTTAAAGTGTAAGTAGAAATGTCCTTTAAATTTAATGGCTTATTACTCCAATGGTTATTATCTTGACAGTCCATCCACAATATTGTAAAGTAAAATTTCCGTTTTGAAAAGTTATTTTCTTTTTCTTGGCTTCAGTATGTGTCCTTTTGCCACTTTTATTGAATGACTAGAGCCCAAAACGTTTCCTTTGAGAAAATCTAAAATATACATATGTATGTATTTCCCTTATAATGTATATTTCGATTGTTTTATTTATTATGACGATTTTCCGTTTTTATAATCACTTCATATTGGCATTGTCCTTTCTGGCTGGTAATTTCCATTGCAAGCGAAAAACAAAAGAAATTATACATTTCTACAGTTGTAAAACAAATAAGGAAAAATGCTTGCAATGATCCTTGGCCTTTGAAGAATTTGTTGTTTGCATATGTATCTTTTTTACTGCAAATACATACATACATACGAGTATGTATGTAGCTGCATAAGTTATTATAATTTTATGACAGCACATATGTACATACAAACATACATACATATGTATACATATGTATGTATACTTATTCAAGTTGAATGTTATAAGAAGCAGGGCCATATACATACGCCAGTTGACTTTGGCTGAGTTTTCATCAGGCATTTTTTGTGTTGTCATTTTTGAATGTGTGACTTGGTTATTCGTATTGTTTATTAATTAATATTTATACAAATAGATAATTACAAACTTATTCAATTGGCTAGTGCCAACGAATGTTAAGCAATAATAAGAAAAAAAATTAGGACAATCTAAAAACGCCACAGAAAGTGAATGAAAAGACGAGGGCTTAATATGTGCGCCACCCAAGCATTCTATTGCTGTATTGCATTCCAGTTTACGGAAGCAGTATTCAAGTTGGTTTAAAAATTTCGTGCGGATTCCACCGAAATTTCTGCCCATGCAATTTCCTTTACATTTCTATCCCTATAAATTCAACATAGATGATTCCATACAGCCTCACCAAGCCCCCACAAGCTGAATGAGCTGCTTAGTAATGTCATGCGTCCAGGACGCTTTTGTGCTTTTCCACTTTCTCTTTCTTTTTCCATACTCAGGTTTTAGACTCGGCAGTTTTAGTTGCTCAACTTTTGATTTTGTATGAAAGAGTTGAGAAAGTAATATATACCTTTTGTATACCTATCTTTTTCTTTCTCATTATAAGATCAAAAGTTGAGCAAGAAAAACTGCCAAGTCTAAAACCAGAGATATTTTTTTAAATTTTTAGACCTGCATACATTTAAAATTCTTTCAGTATGTACTCAATGTAACAAAATGTCAACACGCTGACATTTTTCGTTTGTGTCTGCAATGCTGCCAAATTGTTTTCACAACTGTCTACATCAGATGCGTAAACAACTTGTGAAATAATGCCACACAACGAAAAATATCGCAAATGACAAACGTTGCCACTAGTACACACTTTGTTTTTGCTTGCGATGTCACAAAATGCCATAGTGTGTACTCGGCATTTAAAAAGCATTTAATAAGTTATTCAAACAAATATGCATTTTGTGTTCTTGTTCAATAAATATATTAAATATATAAGTTTTGTAAAACCAGTTGAAAGTTAATAAATACTTCCTAATCTGTAACTCTTGTTGACGTTACGTCAATACAATGCAGAAAAATTGACGCTTATCTACCCGACGTTAACAACAATTGTACTTGTTCCTCAGACAATTCATTAAGAGCTTGTGTGAATAAAAAAAATCATGAATTTTTTGTTTTGTTGGTTAAGCATCGTCTATATGCATTTCGTTGCTGCTTCGGTATTTTTTATACATAATATATGTTAATTAGTTAATTAATAATTATGTACTTTGTGTGGGGGTACTCGTCTCCCCCTCCTATACCCGCAAAACTTTGATTAGACATGCAGTTTGTTCCACATTTCATTAAGTATGCCTCACTATTGTAGTTCTGCAGATACTACATAATTACTTTGTATAGGCGGTAACCGCCTACCGTCTCCTATACCTTGAAGATTTTGTTAAAACATGCAATTTGTGCTAAGAGCTACCCATATAAAATTTAGTGAATTTCACTGTTGTGCTTTTGGAGATATGTATTGATCCGCGAAAAAAGGGGGGTTTGGCCGCTGTGCTTATTTAGTTTATAAACTTACTTTCCGTGTCTTGTAGGTAATAAAATAAAACTACATACACATATTTAAATTACATATATTAGTATGACCGACTTCACATATTCCAGATCTGCCAGTCAAGAGTATTTGGAAAACAAATCCCTCTCAGACGAAGACGTCGCCACTTCGAAAGGTTGCTGCCGTTGTTGTACTAAATTCTGTATGCCATGTCGTCGTTTGCGTTGTTCACGCTGTTGTCAACGCAAAAAATCCTTATCCAAAGATGAAGCCAAACAGCCAGTGCTTTCAGCTACCAGTAGTGCCACTACCACACATTTAGAGATTGTCGATGAAAAGCAAGCGCAGAAAAGTTCATGTTGGCAAAAATTAAACTGTTGCAAAAGCTGTAGAAAAAAATCCAAAGACCCAATAGATTCGTCTTCAACACTAAGGCAGGAAGAAGGACTCAGTGCAACATCATTTAGACCCATGGGTCCACCGAAACAAAGCAAATGTGGCTTGTGTTTAAGTAAAATATTTTGTTGTCGTTCTGTTAATAAAATCGATCCGAAGACTGGCGACGAAACGGAGGTTAAGAAATGCTGCTTTTGTATACCTTGTCGCAAAAAACGGGAAATGGCTCGTGGTTCGACTGTTAGTTCAGTGGCTGGAGGCTCTACAGCTGCCTGGCAAGATCCCGAAAGAGGTATAACAGCCACTGAAGCGGATGCTGTTGCAGAGGGACAAAATCTGGAGGCTAGGCCGTAAGTATAAATTGTATTTTAATAAATTTAAAATGAATTTAACTTTAGTATTTTTTGTAACAGGGGTTGCTGTAAACGCTTTTGCAACTTTTTACTTTGTTGCCGCAAGAAAAATGCTGCTGTTACAGATAGTCGCAGGCCCAGTATTAGAGCACCTCCACTAGAGGTAAGATTTTTAAATTATCTCTTAATAGAAAAGGAGTTTTGTAAATTAACAATTTCTATAACACGATGGTCTAAAGGTCGCCTTGCAAAAGCGGCAAGCGTTTATTAACTGTCAAAAACGCTCATGCCCAATTTGTATGAAGCAAGCCAAAATAACGTCTTGGCGATGTTTTGATGTTTATAAAATCGGCTACAAGATTGTTGATTTTTTTTTATTACTCTGATTGTTTTACATGTACGAGTATTGCGTTGGCGCTCATTGCTTTTTCTTTAGAATTGAACATTAGGAAAGTAACATTTAAGATATTCCAAAAATTGGCGTTTTTAATGAAAAGCTCACTCAATAATCAATTTCAGTGTATTTATTTTCAATAAAAAACATTTTAATGAATAAGTGAAATAATAATTTGGGATTATTAGTGCGTTAACAAATGTTAAACTTAATTACAACAATTCCCAAAAAAAACCCCAGTTAACTTGACTGCACCCGGTCAAAAATACTTGTCTGGCAACACTCTATTCTTACGAAAGCAATGAATAGTTGTTGTTGCTTTTTACATTTATTTTCTTTGCATACTTCTTACAACTACAATTCGAGCTGAAAAAAGTCAGCCAATGTAGCAAATGAATTTGAATTCATGAATTTAAACATAATATCACTAGTTGTTTTAAGAAATTTTTAGTAAATGTTTCCTCGTGATCTGCATTAGCAACAGTGAAATGTGCATAGGATCCAACTAAACCCTCAATAATCAATTTACATGTATTTTTAATAAAAAAATATTTTACTGAATAAGTAAAATAAGAAATTGGAATTATTGGTGCTAGTAGTGTGATTAAAAAAAATAATAAATAGTTGATGTTCAATAATCTCTGTCCAATTAGATAGACATGATTGCTGATGAAGTACGTGGTGGCACTGAAAAATGTCGGCATTTCCCCCAGCTAAAGTCTAGTTTAATTTTTCTGGTCTTCTTTAGAAAATCGCATTAACTAATAAAAATATTTCATTCTGCAAAAACTGCAAATACTGGACTTAAGCCTCATTAAGAAATTTTTCCTGATAAATTTCAATTATAACATAGTTATACATATATAGACCATAATTAAAAGCGCATCAAAAAACTCACTACTGTTAAAAAGGAAGAAATATAGCCTGCTTGTTATCAAATTTTTAGAACATTAATCAAAACAAACAACAGAAAGTATACGAGTATACTCAGTGAAATGGAAAATTGAAAATTTTTACAATATTAAATGAAAGATTTTGTAGTGGTGAACTAAAAACACAATCACCTGTGTTACATATGTCGAGTCGAATATTCGTGCACAAGTTTTCTTTAATCTGGGACAAAACTGTCGTAGACGAAAATTCGACTCGACATACACAATATGGGTAAATGTGTCAAAGATTATTGGTATTAAAAAAGTGATTAAAATTAGTTTCCAAATGACCACAGACTCAATTTTCATCGAATGAGACCACAAAGTTAAAAAATAGAAACAGTAAGGAGGATTTGTTGACTGTGTGAGCGAGACCGTCCGCATACACATAATTATCTTCCGTCTCGTGTCACCTCTGTTATCCTCTGTGATAATAATAATTAAGTTACATTAAAGACTTTCAACTTGTTTATTCTTCAAATTCAGGACAATCGCCGTAAGTTGCATGCTGATTTAATTGAATACACGTCAAAAATGAAAGGCGCCATACCGGTACTGCCCTTGTGGTTGGCTTGGTTTTGTGCTATTTGCAACGCCGTCATACCAGGCTTAGGTAAATTCAAAATATATACAACAAAATAAATCTTTCACTCTCTCTCTCTCTCTCTCCCTCTTTATCTCTCTCCTTTAAGGCACTTTATTATCTGGCTTATTTTGTCTTTGTGTGGGCATACCACGCTTCTCACAATACGACAGTGCTAAAGCCCGTCTAGGATCATTCATTATAAATACTATTGTTGCAGTGTCGCAATTGTTTTGTGTACTATTTTGTTTTGTTGGCTGGGGTTGGTCCATATGGTGGGGGACTATAATGCTAAAATGTGCAAGTAAGATGGAAATTTTTACTCTTTAATAGTTTGAGTTTAAGAAGTTATTAATTAAATTTTCCTCAAAACATATTGCAGGAAAACTGAGTAAAATACGCAAAGTGGAACGTTTAGAAATGGAGGAGGAAAAGAGACAGGCGGCTGCGGCCGAAGCAGCTGCACTAGCCGTTAAAACAACCACCTCTCAAGGCGGCAATGAGCCTGAAACGACAAAATCCTAAGTAATGTACCAAAAACTAACTTCCATCTTAAGAACTAATAGCACAAGTGTGCGAAAAAAGCGCTTTGTTAAGTTTAAAAAATAAATGAACCACAAATAAATGTGTACCAAATTGAAAACTAGCAAACAAATGAAACAACTTCCAAGCAACATGAAATAATCAATGAAATGTCTACCAAGAAAAAAGAAGTTTGTTTTCCCTTTAAATTAAACAAGTTTTCCATTAGGTAATTATTTAAATAATAAATTATAAAGCAATTGATTGTGAGGAGTAGTAAATACTTTTTTTATGTGACAAAAGTTTTTAGTTTTAAAATGACCAGTTTTTTTTATAGTAAAACTACAAGTTACTTTGTATATAATGTATTAAATAAATACATGTGTAATTAAGTTTTTAAAAATTATTCAATATGAAAACGAAAACTAAACCATGTGCACTATTTTTTAAGCTTAAAGCAAACCATAAACATATTGTCATAGTTTTAAATCAAATTAAGTTTAATAATAAACTACTGTAGTTATTATAATTTACATGTAGAGTTGGAAAAGAAATGTATATTCAAAAAATAAAATCCAAAAATATTAAAGAAAACCCGTATACCTACAATTATATACAAGTCTTAAAATTATTTTTAATTGCGCAGTTTTCTTACGTGCTTGAAAAGACCAAAAATATTCATTGATTTACATATACATACATATATACTTTACTTGTTCTGTTTGTTTCTTAAAATTCATTTTTTTTATCTTATATAATAAATATACCTTCCGTAAAATTTGATCAACATTTATTTATAATTATTTTCTGTTGAAAATGACAATATAGAGCCGAACATACATACATACATATAAAACAAAAATCATTTATACATACATTCAAGAGATTTATTATTCGACATATTGTCATAATTATATTATAAGTGAAATTTATTTGCTGGTGGTTAAGCGATGTCTATATGCATTTCATTGTTGCTTTAACAAATCGTCAGTAGACTTCAACCACACATTTTGAACAGTCACAAACCTCTTATCTTATGCACAGACTTTCAGACTTTTTTGTATAAGTTACTAAGCCTACTATGCTTATTTTTCTTTTGTGATTTTCAAAAATATTAATATTTGTGAATTCTCAAATAGTTTATGAAAGTCTGTGCATAAGATAAGAGGTTTGTGACTGTTCAAAATGTGTGGTTGAAGTCTACTGACGATTTGTTAAAGCAACAATGAAATGCATATAGACATCGCTTAACCACCAGCAAATAAATTTCATTTATACATACATAAATTTTTAATTTTAATATTCATTAAATGGATATAAATTTAAGCAATTGCATTAAAAAACAAGAAAAATCAATAGAAAATTATTAATAATTAGATATTTAGTTTTTTTTACAGAAAATTGTATTTTCTCTTCATCACACAACCAACAATCACGCATTCATTCATTTTATTAAGAAACAAACACACGCCTAAAACACACAAGAACTACATACACACACACTTCTTTACTTACATGTGTGATGAGTGACGTCACACTCAAAAACGAATTTCATTTTCTTCAATTTTGGCCACAATCTGATGTCTTCATACCAGGCGCACAGAAATTCCAGTAGATAATTTTTTGAATAAAATCCCTCACATACTTTTAGGCATTACCACAAGAAATACTTGATGCACCCTGCTTATTGTTTTTCACAACAGCCCGACCCAAATACTTGCGCATAGTTAATGCCTAAAAGTATGTGTAGGAATTGCTGTTTTTTTGTTTGATTGGTATGAACAAATCGTGTTGTAAACATCAATTATTAAACACTATGATGGTTGAAGTAGTGGCACTTGGACTACAATACTGGAGGTACTGGGTTCAATGCATGGTTTCGAGGTGGACGAGTTTATGGAATTTAATTTAATTGGAGGTAAATGTGACTTATAAATATATAACTTAAATAAAATAAAACCTAACTTAAATTAAAAATGAATAACAGGTGTATATAATATAATAATAAAGTACACAGTACGTACATATGTGTATGTAAATAAAGATTGTCAGGGATAGATGACTTTACTTTACTCACTCAAATCTAGCTTAATACTCACTCGTTGGGTAAATTAGTTGGGCACAACAAACCTTCCGTCCTTCTCTCTCACCCACTCTCCTACCACATAACCATCCCATAACCCACCCACCCACCCACCCACCCCATTAAAGTTAAGAGCATATTTCCAGTAATTTTTATTACATGTTTTTTATATTTATAATAGTAGTTTATTTGTTATTTTAAAAACCTAAATTCGTTTTTGAGTGCGACATCAACCACCTACAAGTAAAGAAGTGTGTTTAGTTTTGTTGCAACGAGTAATTTTGCAAAAGAAGTGTGCTATTATTTTTTAATGAACGAAATTAAAACTGTTTTTTGCTTTCTGTAGGTAGGCCTTAAAGAAAAACGACTGTCAATAGCAATCAAGTTTTGTAACCAATAAATAGGCAGGCAAACGTAGTTTTTTTTACCATATTGACATGATTTCGACAAGTATTTATTTACGAAATGTGATTTCAACTTTGAAAACAACCCATAGTTTTCAAACTGTTCGACGTTGGGTTGAAAAATTAAAATTTCATTTCAGTTTTTGTTTTCTCTCTTATACTCCTCCCTGTCTGACATGTAATTCGTTTATGAATGAATGAGTTATGTTTTATTTTTAAGTAAAACATCCAAGTAGTCAATACAAACCACTTTAATACACATTTTAAAATTTCGATTATCGGGATTTATTTAAATAAAACACACTATCAGCTAATAGTTTTTTTTTATAATTTCTGGTTTATTTAAATTTTTCTTTTACTGTCAGATAATTTCATAGTTTTATTAAATCCTTGTTTTAATTAATACGAAATGATGTTGATTTTGTAATATTTTTTCTTCTTTATTAAGCTTAGAAACGCTAGAAACTACATTTGTTTATTTTTAATTAAAATTCTTTAAGGAAAAGCAAATGAAAAGTATTTATAATAAAAAATAATATACATATATACAATCGAAATACATATGTATGTAAATAAATTAGAATTATATAAGAAGGGAGAATTAATTAATTTTTATTACGAAATTCTAAATTAAATTAAAATAGAAATATACACAACTTAAAATATTTAAGAATATCATCAACGTTTTAAAAATAAAATTAACTAAAAATTAAGGTACCATATAGAATCAGTTAAATAAATTAAATTTTTTATAAACACGAATTATAAATAGGATCACACTTAGAAGTCATTTAAGTAAAACTAGAGTTAGACTTACATATAAATATTTTTTCTTTATTTATTTATTTTTTTTCTACAAATCATGAAACATTTGCTGAGCAAATGGTCAAAAAATACAATCTTGTGTTGCTCTGGGAAAAATTTGAGAACTTGTTCCAGAACGTATACATACATCTACGAATAAAATTTCAGATTCTTTGAGCTTAGTATAACCATTATTACTACACTGTTCATGGTTTCGAATTTTCAAATATATTTGACTAAACTTAAAAATTTTGGAGTATTTGCCAAAAAGATATATTTAAGTTAGTAGTAAAAAAAATGCTTTACAATTAATTGATACTTCACACAACTTTGAAATTTTCGACATTTGATAATATTAAGCAAATATTATGTATGTACATCTTGTGTACATAAAAGCAAACACGTTAGAAGTTTGAATTAAAAAAAAAATTTTTTTTGCAAAATTCGAACTTAATTTCGAACGAGCTATATTTTATATTTTCATTTAATGCTCAAAATGAAGTTTAATTTTTATACTAAACAAATGTTCAGCATTTTCTTTAGGAAATTTAAGAGCAAAAAAATTTTATTAAATTTTTAATATTTTTTATCATGTACAATTTTTATTGCTAAAATCTCTTATGGAAACTAGCACTTCTTCCATAGATTTCTTTTAAATATTGTACTGGAACACATTCAAAAGTTTTTCTGAGAAAATTGATTTTAAAATAACTACAGGAATTGAAAAATAAATCAATACAAAAGTGAGTATCTATTGAGCGCAAAGTAATACAATGAAAATCAAAAATAAAAATGGCACAATTTCTTAACTCTTTCAGGAATTAAAAAAATATAACAAATCAAAATAACAAATAAAAATTGAGAGGTTTAAATAAATGTCTATCTTGTTATAAGCATTCGGCGTGTGTGTTTTTTGTTGTTTTTATGTTTAGATATTTTTCTTTCCATACTTATAAAGCTAACGGACGTATGTATGTTTTTGAATAAATATGTTTGATTTCTTTTTGGGGTTTTCATTTCATTTTTATAACTTTGGGTTTCCGAAACTTTTTACCGAAAAATAGTTTTACTTTCTTTTTTTTATAATAGAATTTTGTGTTCAAAATAGTTTTCTCTTGTTTTCTGTTAAAATTTTGCTTTAATCTATCTGTTTTGAATCTTTAAAATATATATTTTATTAATCAAATCCATATTTTTTTTATTTAATTATTGTGCTGTTGATAAATCGTTATACATTTCTTTTTATTAGAGTTAAATTGTTTGCTGTTCTTTTTTTAGTCGTAAATGATTTTCACTTTCTTTTTTTATTTTTATTATTTTTTTAAATGTATTATTGAGTAATAATTTATATATATATGTATGTATATATTTTATAAAATATATAAAGCTAGACACATAAAGATTTTCATTTCGTTTGGAAATCTGTGAACATTTTTTGTTTGCACGCTTAGTTGTTGTTTTAAAAAGACAAAAAAATTAAGTTAATTTTTGTTTTCATTGATTAAACGCCGTTTTCTTAATCATGTTAAATTTAAAAAAAATTTATATAAATTGATGCGGTTTGTTTGGTTTTGCACACAGTCATGGAAGTCTCTTGAATTCCGTTTGGATGTTCTTATATTGTTGTTTGCGGTTGTTTTAGTTTATTCGATTAGTTTGATCTTTAAGAAATGACACATTTTTCATTGTTGCCACTTATATTTACTTGTTCTAAATTGCGGGCGATTTCGTGATCATCCTCAATACTGAAAAAAATAGATGTTTTTACATCAATTTATTTTAATATTAAAAAAGGCATTAATAATAATTAATAGACTTGAATAATCGTTTATGGCTACCGGTTTTAGACAATTTATAAAAATTATGTATTTATGTATTTAAATAGAATCTAAATACATTAATTATAACTCAGCAAAAAAAAAAAAAAACATGAGAAATCATGGGTTCGATTTAGGTGAAGCATGCATTATTTTTACATTAGCTTTTCATTAGAGATCATGTGTTTATCCAAGAATTTAAATACTTTGATCTCCATTAAAATGAATAAATTTAACCCATGCAAGTTCCTTATTCAATTACGTTTTTTCATGAAAAAAAAAAAAAAAAAAGAGTGCCGCCAGGATACGATCCGTGACATTCTGACTGTCAGGGCATACTTTCTATCACTGAGCTATCGGTCATTTTATAGTTTTATGTCGTACAAAACTCAAAGTTTATATTGAAAAATAATTTTTTTATGTTAGCTGTTTTTGCTATACGGGATTTGACATTTGTTATGACAAATAAATATATCAGGTGTAGACTTAGGGTTATAAATTTGTACATATTAGAATTCTTTTTTTTTCGAAATTCATATATTCGAATTCAATTTCGATATCAAACTGTATATTTTTATGGCCTGTTCAACGATATCGAAAGTATAGTGTTTTCCAAAAGTTGTTGATAATTATCAATTATTATTAGTTTAGAAACTAAAAATTTCGAATTTTCGATGTAAAATCAGCTGCAAATTGTGAAAAAAGCATTTCTCAGAATTATGAATTGTATTATAAGGAAATTTTTTTTTTAAGATTACATTTCTGAATTTGGCAGCTATGGCCAAAAATGGCGAAAAAAGATATAAAAAATGAAAACTAGAATTTAAAAAATTTAAATAAATTAAAAATTTTCGACATTTTAGCAAATTTTGAGGCACTAGATACAGTTTTTTCGGGTTAGTTTGTTTTACACTTTGTTTATCCTAATCTATAATTAGAACTATGCCGAAGACAGGAAAATAAAATTTCAATTTGGTTTCCGAGATATAACTAGCAGTGAGAAAATTGCATGTTCTTCGGAAAAATCAAAATGCGGCCATAACATACGAACTGCAGCTGAACTAGCAAAACCCAAATAGAGTTTTATTAGTTTCTATAAGTTCTTCAAGAAGTTCAACACGGGAAGGAGTTTGCATTTTTTGTGTCGCACTGTGTATCCTTTATTTTTAATTTCGCGATTTTCACGGATTGATTATATACTGTTTGGTGACCATACAAGCGATTTTTATGAAATTCAAAACATAGATACATCTGCATCCAAAAGGACACACAGGATTAATATATGTATTTATTTTTAAAACTAGGACCAAGAAGGGACAGAGGGTAATTTCTGCCTCTCCGAAACTGTAATCAATTTTTTATACGTGTATGTACACAAAAGGACCCACAGTTTTCACATATTCAAAAAAAACCCAGGACGGACCAAGAGGGGGCATGGAGGGAATTTCTGCCTCATCGAAATTACCCAATCGATTCTTATAAAATTCTAACAGAACTCACACGGTTTATATATTTTTAAGACTAGGACCAATAAGGGGCAGGGACGCAATTTCTCCGTCTCCGAAACTATCCAACCGATTTTTATGAAATTCAAAATAAAAGGACACACATGCTTTATACCTAAGACCCAGAGAGCATCGGGGGGCAATATCGGTCCCCCCGTAACTATGCAACGATTTTAGGATGTTTTGACGATTATTTCACTTTGAGGATTTTTATGTGATAGAGCTGAATTTATTATATAGAGTATATCAGGTATGTTCTGAAACTCGCACGGTTTTCAAACCGCATGTGTGTTGCAAATCGCCAAACTTGTTTCTACATGTTCGGTAACTTAGGCAAGCTGTTTGTTGAAATTGTCAGTGTGCAAAATAACAATGCTAAGACAAATTTACAAAACAAAACTAAATTTTATAAATTCCATTTTTTTAATACAAATTTTACGAAACTATTAGTATTTTTGCTTAAAATCAAAAGAAAACATATTTAATTTCATATATTAATAATCATTTTAGTGTTTCTTTAAAGTTTGTTTTGAGCTAAATACTTCAGTTCACTTCTGTATACTCTTGCGTTTTGAACTCGCCAAGAGTTTTGTGATTGTGATTTACAGAACATCTCTCTTGCGAGTGTCAGGACATGCCGCAATGGTATTTTATTTATTTATATTATTCTACTTACGCTTGTTCCTCATTGTGTAAGCATTGCACCAATTCATTACGTTTGTCTACAATTGCCACCAATTTTTCCAAAAGCACACGTTCCTTCTCACGCTGAGCTTCGGTTTTGCGCCAATCTTCCACCGATTGGGCAGCCCGAAGTTCTTCTTTAAGTAAATTATATTTATGTTCCAATTCACACTCTTTTTCACTGTAAAATATAACAAGCAAATAAGATTTAAAACAGTAATTAAATAAATTCAAATGAAAATGAAAAGATAAAACTTACTGTAAATTCAACTGCATTTGGCGGCGTATTAAAGCGTTCTTCTTATTGACCAAAGTAAACCATTGAGATAATAATTGTTCTTCGGTTTCCTCGGTAACTAAAGTAATCGAATGAGAAGGCGTCTTAAGCATAAATTGCAATTTTCAAAATTGTATATTTTTTTCTAACAAATGTCATGAAAGTTAACAACTAAAGCATTTTTAAGGCATGTTAAAAACATTAATACGAGTATGATTAGTGGTGTTTATTTTATTTTTTCTATGAAAAAGTAACAAAATGTAAAAACGCAGTTAATTTACACGCATTGAAATGATTTTAATGAGTTGCTTCAAACGAAATAATTATTGGGTATAACTTTGCTTCCTCTGTAAAGCAGTGCACGAAATACGTCGGTGGACTTTTACCAAAATATCTTAAGTAGGGTCCTAAATTTTATTTAAGTGATATTAAAATCTATCTACTGAATTAAAGCTTATTTATCTCAACTCAAGATACTTTGGAGAAAGTTGTCACAAAGTCAATTTATAGTATATAGAATAAAGGATCAAACCCTTGACACGATCTTTCGATTTCGCCGAAATAAAAAAACCACGTCGAAAACAAAGTTATACACCGAACAATGAAGAAAAAGTATGTTATGGTTTAATTGTCTTATTTAAAGAGCACTACTAAAACGCAGCAGCAGAAAACTGAAATTTGTTTAATTTTTTTATTTATTGTATTTAACTTTTACTTTTAGTGCAGGCGTTAAACTTGCTGGGTTTTGAGATTTGCTCCTGCTTTAATTTTTATGCAAGAAAAAAAAAGCAAAGCAGCATAGAATTAAAGTTTTGTAAACGATTATAAGACATTTACCGCCACCACATTTGCTTCTACTTCGTGATCTTCTTTGAGATGTGGAACGTCTTCTACGACGTCTTTTGACAACCTGTTCTTCTTCATCACTACATATTTTAAAATTATCACAAGATGAATGATTGGACGAAGCTGAGGATAATACACTATAAGGTTGTGTTGAGGTAGTTGTTATCACTGATGTATTATTATGATTATTATTGTTATTTTTAATCTTTTTACAATTACTATTACTATGCTGCTGTACAATATGATTTGCTGTATTTGATGGCACTTTATCATGGTGTTGGATTTCAACAACACATGATCGTGAACGTTGTCTTTTAATATGGGGATGTGGACGTTTGCGCAAACGTCTGCTATTAGACTGTTGATGATGATGCTGATTGTCATCATCATCATCATCATCACTTGATATTGAGGATGAAGTGGAGTTGGATGATGAATCTGTACTACCCGAAGGTGTAAGCGATAATTCACCATTTTCTATATCTAATAATTTAATGCGTATTGTTTCACCGCCACCAATACTATTGCGTATTAATCTAATAAAAGAATTCGGTTTAGATTTATTATTACTTGGTTTTCCGCCCATAACAGCGCGCAGCTTCTTCTCCAGACTGTTGGCTTTTTGATCCACGGCCACCTGTTCACGTTCCAGGGCCTCCAACTCGGCTTGTATGTAGGAAAGTTTTTCGGCCTATTAACGGAAATTTCAAGGATTGCTTTCTAACAAAGACCAGCAGTAGTAAATTTATGAGTAACTCACCATATTTTCTGTCTTTGGTGATGCTATTCTATCCATAACATTATTGAAAGATTGTAAAGTACTGCCACCATTGGTTAAACTTAATCTATGACTAGGACTTAATTTATTTATGCTGGTGCTGTCATTATCACGTGGTGGTGTTATTCGCTTCGTGGGCGATAATTGTTGTTTCGGCGATGTCGGAAAGTTCTCATCCAGATCTAGTGTGTTGTTGATCGGCGAAATAGTGCGTTCTGAGGTGAAATTGTAGCGCTTTGGTTTTGTTGGTGATGTTGGACTCTCCAAACTACTGCTATTTGAGGATTTGTTTCGTGTTTCGAGTATTAAGCGTCTAGCTTGCTCCCTTAAACGCTGTTGACGTTCCTCCTGTTAATTAAGAAAATATTAATGTTAATAAAAATAAAAAAAAATACTTTGGGTAAAGTTTTTACACTCTGCTTTCTCGATTCACTGTAGAACAATATAAATTATATTTAAGTCCTTAAATTTCGTGAATTGCAACAATTCTCGAAAACAAAAGCTATGTTAAGTTATTCAATTTATAAAACTTTAAACTGCATTAAACTAAATTAAATATAAATTAAATGATAATGAGAATATTTTACTTACATCATGATTGCTTTTATCATTTTGAGAAATTCTTAATTTCTCCATCATTATACGAGCCTTTTCACTTTGTTCTTTATGACGTGATAAAATTTTCTACAAATTATGCGCCAACAAAATATAAATAATGAAACGAAATTAAAAAGAAATAGAAGCCAAACAAAAGCTAAAAATCAAACTCAATATAATAAATTAAGCAAATTTGAACAAAGCTAAGCTGTGGTGCAGTTTTTAAAAAAAACTATTATAAATTTAAAAACTGATGATATACACACATAGTGTATGCTTATCGACACACTTACATTTGTAGTATTTGGATCTAAGGTTGTGGGCGAAGAGGGTTCTCTTATCGGTTGTTGTGCATTACACGAGATATTTTCTTGATTCGAAGAATTTAATTTCTCCATTTCATCTACATTATCGTGAGAACTATTGTTGTCCACTATTAACTGCGAAGAGGGTGTGAGAGCTAAGTTACTCAAGTTTGAATGTTGGGAGGCATTGATTGTGTTCTTGTCTTTGGCAGGAGATAACACTTTTCCCAATATACTTTTTGAACCGGACAATATTAAATTCTTAACATCTTTCTTGGCTGTTGGCGACATTTGAGATTTATTTTCAAGGCCAAAGATACCGTCATCCAAAGAGTTCTGATGCAAAAGTTGTGCTTTCAAATGTGATAAATTAAGCAAATTTTGCGATGATAAATTGTCCGTTTTATAATTGCCAATAACATAACTTGATTCATCTGATGTGGGACCTATTTGCAGCGACATAGTAAAATATGAAGACAATATGTAAGTATACTAATATAAATATTTATTTGTTAATTTGTTTGGGTTTCGATTTTTATATTTACTAAGCATTTCAATTGATTACCAATTTGTTCAATTTGCAGTTGTTTGCCAGTAAAGTGAGCACGCAATTGATGCAGATACGTCATAACAGCCAATTTATCTGGCACGGCCAATAAACTCATATCACGTGGCTCAATGACACGTGGTATACCCAACGATTCAGCCGCATCAAATGCTATACGACAATTACCCACCACATCGTGAGGTGTAAGTTTGGACATGTCTCTGTAACAGGAAAAAATATAATAAGTACAGAATTTTTCAAATGAAAGTACACAAATATCTTTTCAATTTAAAAAAAAAAATCAAAATGAAATGTATGCGATTCTCTGATAATTAGCTGCATTATGAGATCCTATCAACTCGTGTGGTGTAAACTGTATCAAGTCGTCGGCTTAGAGTGTAAAAAAGGAAGGAATACTTTCTCTTTCTGTCTTTCTCCCAGCTGAATTAAGACTTTGCAAAGCAAACTTTGCGTGTCTAAAAGGGGTGTAAGCGCAAATTTATTAGTTGTCAACAATGTCATTATCAAGACAAACCTATTTAAAACAGCTAAGTCCAAGCCATATGCACAATGTGCAAACTTTTATAAAAGAGCTTTTGTGCTTTCACATCGACGAGAGCACAACAGCTAATCAGATCTCGGCGAAAAAAATGCTTGTTTTTTCTTTGCAAAGAAACAATAACAAACTTAAGAGCTTTCAAAGCTGTTTACCTTAAATGCAAATACAAGAGTATGTACATACATATGTATGAATGTTTGGACGTAGCTGATTTAAAGCTTTTTGTAAAAGTAATCTAAATCAGGGATATATCAAAAAAGAATTTTGCTACCACAGTGCGACAGTAGAAATACGTTTAAGCAAAAATAAATCTATTATCAGTCGTAAAGCAGCTCTGGGCGAGTCAACATCAAGCGTCGTTGGCAATTATCTCTTAAGTGCAACCAGGCCACTGTTGTTTATTGGCCTTCGAGAGTTTTGCGTCTCACTCGCACTGGTTGACTGATCTGCCACGGATAACCGTATATTCTTGCGGTTCTTTTGTGGAATTTCTTTAACAACCACGTTGCTACTTCCTATGTGAAGGCATAGGTCGTGTACAGTCAGTCACAAAGCCTTTTTAAAAAACTGTTAATAACATCTTGGGCATATGGTCTAGCTACCCCGCTCATATTTGTGCAACAATACTTTGCAAATTTACTTTGTAAAGTATTTCTTAAATAAATAAATAAATCTATTATTACGTTACAAAACTATGCCCTGGAAGTTGTATGGAATTTCGAAAATTTGTTTTTGTTTTCTATAAAAATTTTAACCTTGCGTTGGTTGCGTGATAATGAATATAAGTTTTTTATTTATTTATATTTTTCAGCAAATTTCTTTTGTTTAAAATTTGGGAACCAACTACTACTATTTATTGATTTATAAAAATTACTTTAAGACGAACTTAATAATACTTTATTTACATCGGGTTTTCAATTCCTTAATTATCTCCTAATTCTTTTTAAATAATAATTAATTGAGCTGTCAAACTACGGGAAAACCCTTTTTTGACAAAATAAAAGTATGTTGTACACGAAAATATCGCAATTCGAATTTTTAAAGTATGTTCGAAAATTCGATAATAGTTTCGAATTTTCGAACTTAGCTATAATCACCATTTCAATACTACAATATTATGAAATCTTATTTTTTCATTAAAAAATATGCATTTGCAAGGACAAACTTAATTTCGAAAGTTCATAGAGTGTTCATCGTAATTCACAGCTATATTCGCAAATTCACTTTGTAAAACACATTTTAAATTTCGAAATTATGCTGATATACTATATACATATGTATCTGTGTGTCTGTCCGTGTCCACGTATAGACCAAACTGCTGCACCGATTTTGATTAAGTTTTTTTCTGTTTGAAAGGTGGCTTGATCGAGAGTGTTCTTAGCTATGCTTGAAGAAAATCGGTCCAGCCTTTTAGAAGGTATCACATCTTTTCTTGAAATATTGGGGGTTTTAAAAATGTTAAATTTTTGTTATTATTTATAAAGCATCAAGTATGAAAAAGATTGCTTATCGTTAGCTGAAATGCACAATCACGTAACTAAACTTTTCTAAATATTATAGGAGAGTTAGAAACTGAACAAAATCATTTAAGTGACTGAGGTAAATTTTCTTTATTTTCATTTTTAATTCGGTTTGTTTTTAGGAAAAATTTTTAGGAACATGTGTTCCGATGTTGTAATACACCATAATTAATTAAAAATGCAGTTTTGAATTTTTTTTGTTGCGTTGTTTTGCATTTTAGCTGACGTTTATACTCGTACTAGTATTTGTGATATTTTATGGAAAAGGAGTTATTCTACTCACATTAAATTTGGTTCAAAGTGGTGTATAATAGCACAAAATGCCATACCATTACGCCAACTGGTGGTTAAATTGGTAACTTTAACATTTGGATAATCTTTGGTAACTTCTTTGCACCATTCAAGTAAATCTTGACCGGGAGTATTCTCTTTGAGTATAATTTTTTCGACAGGCTTTAATGATGAATTATTCATAACACTATTATTATGGTGATGCGAATTGACCGAAAGATGGCCATTCGAATTGGTGGAATTACTATTATTTGTATTATTTGCACAAGTAGCAGCGGTTACAGGAGATGGCTCTATGGATTCGTAGGATTTCTTTAAGTTCAAAGGTTGCAATTCCGGACGTTTGCGTTCGGATTTTTTATTAACTAAATTATTATCATTCTGCGTTAAATCGTTATCTTTCGTTGATGTTGTAGTTTTCGGGGTATCCTGAGTTTTGCTAATCGTATTTGTTGTCGCTGTTGTAATTAAAATGGTAGTAGGAGTTTTAGTTTTATCTTGCATAGAAAATTCTGTGGCCGTTGCAGTCGATTCACTGAGTGTGGAACTAGTTCTAGAATCAGGACTTTTCATTTTTTCAAAGGAATAATCTAAAGATGATAAAGAATGTTGTTTTTCGGCCTGCTGTGTTACAGATTCTTTGGTTTGTTGCTCATTTTCTGGGGGGTATTTTAAGCCCTTACGTACACGCTCTGGTCTATGAACTTCCTCAGATTTCTTGTCATTAACTTTGGCTATGGGTGTGGAGGTTACAATTTTAGCAGTTTTGAAATCTAATCTCGTTGCTTTGTCCTCCTCTAATTGTTCATCGCTAGGAACTATTTGTGTGGTCGGCAGTTTGTTTGTTGTTACTGTTGCTGTTGCTGTAATAGTTGTAGCCGCTGTAGTTGTTGCAGTTCCTGTTGCAGCACTTGGTGTTTTCAATAAATCCTCATTGAAATCATCACCATTATCATCATTCATGGGTGAATATGGATATTTATCTGATTCAAGTTCAAAATTTAAATTATTAACTTCAGCCAATGGAGTTGGATCTTCTGACAAAGAAGGTACTACAAACACATACATATACACACGCAATGTAACATCAAATGGTAATTATGATGGTGTGATGAGTGGAGTTGGTAATTTTACATGGATTTTTCAAAGGAATTTAATTATGCGGTTATACAATTTTACAATTAAATAAACAAACACATACAAACAAATAGTATAAAATATACGATGAATTAAAGTAGTTTAGCCAGATTGTGTATTTTTTGAGTTTTAATTATTTTACGGGTTTTACGAAATTTGGTTTAGTTTTTGGTTTCAAATATTTATAAAAGGGATAAAAGAGAATAAAAATAGAACAAATATACAATTAACAAATTAATAATGTTAAGAAGATACATACTAAATATTAAAATTATTTTTAATTATTACACTATTTTTATTAATTACTTGTAACTAAAGTGAGAGAGCAATTGGTGACATTTTCAAATGAGAGTATGAGAATATATCAAACTAATTCTGGCTTAGATGTGTACTTGTACTTTTGTCTGGAATCTTAAGCACACTGTCACCAAGCGTTCTCTTTGTAACATAACTTACTACAAAACATATCGTTCATATTAATATTTATATATAGTTGTTAGTACATTACAAATTAAACATTTAATAACCAAACAATCAAGGTAACATATTTCAAAAACAAAAACTTACCACTCAAAGGCGTTGGTAAATCCATGCAGCCATTTAGACTGGTAGTCATTTGTTCCAATTGCTGGGTGAAATCAAACAAGTGATCTGATATATCAGCTGAATTCTCTAAATCTGGTATATCTTCTAAGTCGTCTAAAGGTGCTACATCACAGTTGTTGTTAACAGACATTAAAGAGACCACACTTTGCATGTCCTCATCTCTATTGAGATGAAATAATGCAATATATAATTGTTTTATGTATTTTAATAATTGTTACTTACGTGGCTTTGCCTTCGCGTAAAAACACACAACTTATGGTCAACTCTAAGTCGGCTGCAGTTACTTTACGGGACACGGGTTTTAGACTTAAGGTAAAACTTTGCTGCGTTGATTCAATGCTGGCATATTTACGCATATTTATGTTAGCATTCGCTAAAACACGTTTCTTACCCTGGGGAGTTATCTGCAAGTAAAAGTTTTCAGCACGACTGATTAGATTTAATAAAAAAAAACTCACTAATATTATAAATGTGAAAGTGATTTTGCTTGTTTGTTACGCTTTCATGCACAAACCGCTAAACCGATTTTGAAAATTATAAAGGATATTTTTTATCCGGTTCAGAAACGATTTTTTTTTTATAGTATTGAAGAATTTTTTTTTTTTTTTTTACCGAAAAACACATTTTGGGCCTGGTTAAAGTAATTCATGATTTGGGTTTGATTGTTTAACCAGTTTACAACCGGTTTTTATATAGTTTCTAAACACATCAAAGCTAGTGTACGTACATACAAACATACTTTTTATTTTTTGGTGTGGAAACTTGCAAGAATACGTAAGGATATTTTTAATGATATTTTTTAAATATTTTTGTTCAGGGGAAGTTAATTAAACATTTCTATAAAATTCTACAGAGCTTTCCCTTTTCTTTGATACCGACATTGCGTAACAAATATCTTAACTAATGCATTAAACCCATGTGAAAAAATATAAAAAAAATATTTAAAAAAAATAATTCAATAACAAAAATTAAAAATTTTAAGTATGCCCGACGTACAGACCAAATGGCTGGACCGATTTTTTTCAAGTATCGTAAAGAAGATATAAGATCAAGTCAAGCGAAAAAAACCAAATCTAAATCGGTCTAGCCGTTTGGGAGCTACGGCGTCAAAGATACACAGATTCAACAGAATATATCTAGAAAAGATGTGATATCTTTTAAACGCCTGAACCAAATTTCTAACATAGCTAAGAACACTCTCGATCAAGGCACCTTTCAAACAGAAAAAATTTAATCGAAATCGGTGCAGCCGTTTGATATGTATGTGGACTCGTACAGACACACAGACACGCACTACAAACTTATAACACCCTTTTTTCTTTTTTGCTCGGGGGTTAAAAATCAGTACAAATTGAAATATGGCAAAAAAATAAAATAAAAATTTCCCCGAAAATTAAGAAAAATCGCCCTTAAAATTTATTGTTGTTGTCAATATAACAATTCTGCGGGGTGATTTTTCCTGGTCGAGGGAAATTTATAGTTTCTTTAAAAACCCCCATAAAAAGAAATGAGAACAATTTAATCTACTTATTTGGCTTATGGCTCCATAAAAACAAAACACAAATTTTGGGGTCTTGTTTTGGGACTATTTTTTCAGTTTGGAGTTTTTGGCATTTCTTTTGGGGTAATTCTTAATTTTTTTATGACCCTTGACTTGGAAATGAAAAATGGCCCCAAATATAAGGAAAAATCACCCCAAATAAAAAATTAAAAATGGCTGTACCACAACAAGACTTTTTTCTATCGCATATAGAAAACGTTTCATGCAACAATTTTATGACAAAATTCATGATTTTAATTCTTTAAAGCATTTTTTTTATTTAATCAATAATTTTTTAATTTTTAATTTTTTTAATTAGAAAACAAAATAAAGTTTGCAAACATACATTCTTACATGTGTACATGTGTACATATGTACATATGTATTTATATAGATATGTGCATTTATTCTGGTACATTACTTTCAATACACATATTTATTTCCGTTTTATGTGCTTGGTGCGTGACCAAAACTGAACGTCCAACAAACATGGAAATTTACATTTAAAGCTTTCTTACAATTATAGTACTCAATGCAAACTTCGTTGCCACCAATTACATATCATATTCTATGGCAAGAAAAATAATTTATGAAATCGATTTTTAGTTTTGAAACGTGTCATTGTTAGTTAATGTTGCTTTTATTTCTTTTTCTTTTCGCAAAACACAAAAAAAAGCAAAAATTATTGGTTATAACAAATTACAGTATTTTCCAATTCATGCTAACATGAGATATGTACATAAATACATATTATCCGCTTTTCAGTTTTAATTTTTTATCAAGTTTAAATAAGAGTTATAATGTTTTAACACCTACACGCGGCTCACTTTTTTAATATCCACATGTGTAATATTTTTTTTAATTGCACGAAAAAGTGAATGGCTGGGCAGAGAAATTTTTTTCAGCTTTTTCAAGCAGCAAAACTAGAGGAATTGCAAAATTTAATTAAACAAATTATATTTTTCGTTTTATACAAAACAAAATGTCAAATTATAAAAACAAACTAATTCCTGTTTTAAATGAATCTATTTTTCCATTCAGAAAAAACTACTTTTCCAGGAATAATTAAACGTGTGAAAGTTTTAGATTCTTGGAAGAATTTTTGCAACAAAAATGTTAAATTTCGGACAATATATCCAATACCTGCTATAAGAACTATTTTATGTTTGAAGCTTAAATCGCAGGCCCTCTATGAAAACCTACTTGGACAACTCTTCTTGAACATATTTTTATATTAAATCGAAAGTACTTTTGTTTTCATTTCATCATAAGCCGTCCTTTCGCTGTTCATTTAACATCGTCTATATATTTTTTTTCAATCTCTTTTGTCTCTCGTAACTTTTTCTTGGTGTTGAAGAAATTTATTTTTTATAAAAACTAATGCATGGAGGCGTTCTTGTGTCTGCAACTGTCACTATTAATTAAGAAATTAAATTATATAATTTTTTCTTTGTATAAGACAGCATTTAGTATAATTAAATTGCTGCAAGATATGAAAATACAAAGAAAGAAATAAAAGCAATAAAAGCAAATAAATTTATCCATGACACGAACCATAAAACATAATTAATAAAGGTATTCACGTTTATTCTTGCAACTGTATAAAATGCATAGTTGCATTTTCTAACGTTTAAAATCAAACAAAATATGTGACGCGCAAAATAGAAAGGGTAAGGTAAGGGTAAGGGTAAAAACCGATTTTGTTCAGGAGAGCCATTTTAAAGATTTAAATACGTGTATCTCTGGTGTACCATCACTGAATAAAACGCGCACATCTCTGGGAGGGAACACTTTTGGGGCATGAGATCGGTCTCCTTCGATGCTCAGATGTTGTCCACATCAAAAAAAAAAAAAAAGTGAAAATTGATTTTTTTTTACCCTTAGGTCCCTTTCTCTGTGCGCTGTCACATATGTAGTATACGAGTATGTTTCACGAGTGTTAAATGTTTTTGTTAAAATGCCGAAACAAAGAGTCGAAACTTCACTGAATAATTTAAAAATAATAAAATCGCACTTTGCATTTTACGATATGCCAAGAGGAATAAATTTTGTATCTTCTAAAAAATGTATAACACATTTGAACCATAGGACTCAATTTCTGTATTTTGGCAATTTTAAATTAATTTAACTATATCTATGTAAGTGTGTATTTTATAAACTCATCTTCCACTTGTATTTTTTTTTCAGAGTAAAATTTCTGTTAAAAATTTGCGTTGTAATTTGCTGTAGAGCTGATTTTATAAGTATTAAAAGTTTCAAAATTAGACTCTGATAATTTTGCATTATTTGTGCAAAATACTTTTCTATCTGGTTTTTACAAGATTTTTTTTAAACTATGTAATTTTGATTTTCCGCAAATAGTGTAACTTTTTACGTGAACACCTTTAATAATTGTTTACCCCTTTATCAAAAGTAATTTTTTACCTGTTTTAATACGTCTATTGAAAGTTTAGGAAACAAATTCTAGACTAACTAACAAGGCCACATAATGAAATGTGAAACTTTTCCAAAGTATTGATTTCGTCCTTTACAATTATTGTTATTTTTTCTCGTTTTCTTAAATACCATTTGCATTTAATATTTCCCCACAAAAACTGATTTAATTGAGGTTTTGCGGTTTTGGAAAGCATTAAAAAAAGTAAATGTTGTTGACAAGAAAATTGGAAAATTATTTCTTAACAAGAATATTTCAAGGTTAAATTTGCTATAGTAATAATATTAAAAAAAGAATGCGAGTAATTTATACTTCCAAAAAATAAGTTCAACATGAATAACACATTTCATGACACCGAAATATACTTCTATACATACAACGTACATTAGATAAATTAAAGAGAAACTTGCTTAAAAAAAAAAAAAAAAAAAGGTTCTTCAAATGAATAAAGAAGCAGTACGCCTGTGAAGAATAGTTTTTTTTAAATAAAAGTGAAAGAAAAAAGAAAAAATGAAAGTCTCATTAACACGAACTGCTTGTTAATAATGGTGCATAGAATATGAATCAAAATGATATACAGTAGAACCTCAACTATCCGGGCCTCTATCAATCGACTACATCTTTTAGCCGCCCTGCTGTCACTTTATTTCTTGACCTGCATATCCGTGCTTTTACCTCTATTATCATTATTTATTTATAATATACTCTTTTGTGCTTTTATGTAACCTACATATATATTATTCGATTATATGTACGTAAGACCCGGGTAATCGTGGTTCAACTGTAAGTACGTTAGACAATTATAATTTGTTTAAGCAATAAAACTAACTTGTTTTTATGAAAATAAATAATTATTATGAGTTATTTGCATAATAACACATTTTTCTTTTTTTGTTATTTTAACAAACTTTTGTATGTTCTGTATTAAGCTGGATTCACATAAAATATTAGCGGAAATCGTCCTCTTACTCGAGAATTGGGTAGATGAGCCCGAACTTTTGCTCTGAGTTAATTTGGGCAATTACACAAGCAATCAGCGTTCGAAAAATAACAATCAACATTTAAGATTAATAGGTCTAGGCACTATCAAAATAGTCATCAATCACTACGCTAGTATTATGTATGTATGGGCTTTACCCAACAGTATGTATGACATATTTTTCATGCTGGAGTACAATTATGTATACTTTCAGTTACATATGCTCACATACATACATATAAACATA
Source organism: Nowickia ferox (assembly GCA_936439885.1). Lineage (NCBI taxonomy): Eukaryota > Metazoa > Arthropoda > Insecta > Diptera > Tachinidae > Nowickia > Nowickia ferox. The sequence goes on along the minus strand of OW387027.1, from coordinate 5,630,211 downwards.
ATTACATACTATGTTAAAAAAATATTTTATTAGTAAATTCATACACACGTATGTACAAAAGTGCCTTTTTAATTTCTCTCTCGAGTCCTACTTTACAGTTATTATTCCACACCAATTCCTTAGGTTGCTTTATGTCAACATAATTGCCACAAATTCATTTCTTTAGTCACTTAAAGCAGCACAAATCCAAACCGATTATGAGACCGAAATTACCCTCATTTAAAATTGTTTACTGATTCTGTCATTATGTTTGCTGATCTAGTTTGTAAGCAACAACAAACAGCAAAACAGCACACTAAATAATACATAAATAAATATTGTATATATATATATATATATAAGACATCAAGTATATGCGAATATACATATATGTATATGCCTGTATGTATGTATTTATATACATACATGTGTTATGTGCAATTCTATTTAAAATGTAATAAAAGCTGAATTGAAACTGGGTCAAATATTATACCCGCACACAATAACTATTTTGAAATGAAAGGAAAATGTAGTTTCGCTGTCATTCATGATGACATTATTTACCCAAACAAAAGAAAAATTATAAAAAAAAATACTTCGCAGATACTTACGTCTTCTATGACAAAAGTCCAATCTTTATCTTCTAATTCGTGGGTGCGGGGATCCTTGAAGAGAGTCACTGTTATACAATGATTATCGGGAACTGGCCAAGAGATGTTGCCGACCAGCGGATTCATCATATCGGGTTCCCAAGGCAGAGGTGCAGAAGCAACACGACGTGAGCGCCTAGTCCAAACAACTGATAAATTTGAAGGCCGCCTGAAAGCATAAACGAATAAAAAAGTTGTACATTGTAAATTATTATGCACAAAGTTGCAGTAAAAATTTCCAACGTGCGACTACGTTGTGAACTGTTTGTTTAGCATAAATTCAAAGAGAAAAAATTAAAAAGCAGATGTAAAATAAATTGCTTTAAGCATCAGCTGCTTGTTAGAAATAAAAATGTTACATCTTTTATTTTCTTCATAAGCATGCATTTTTTTTTTCGTATTGAAGTGACACGATTTTTTATATTTTCTTTTCTCAACGCTAAACTGGGTCATCGTTTTGCTCAAACAATGCGAATAGTTTTTTTATATAGTCTAAAATGCGAGAGTGGCTCAATAACTATTCCATCAATTTGAGCTGAGTGGTAACCGATTTGGAAGTAAAGTGAAATTAAAAACTTGTGAAATTAAAAAAAAGAAATGTTATTAAATTTTATCTTAATTGTATTCCCTATCCGACATAGTCGTACGATTTTTAAGAAAATGCAACACTGATCTAATGAGTTTTTACTGCCTTTTGATGCATTAAATCAGGATTACATTTTCTCAGAATTCGTATAATTATGCAGTATGTCTAGTGCATATCAACCTTAACAGGGTGACTTAAATTGTTAATTGTTAAATCAATTAATTATTTTACTCGCGCCTTAGAGACTTTTTCATTGAGGTATTAATAAGGTATTACTTGAAAATCGTTTTGGAAGAGCTTTTTTAAACTAGATACGAGTATATGTACACAGCTTTATTCAAAAAGAAATTGTGAAAATTTAGCATGCATGAACGTAATTCACATTTCCAATGTGTATCTCTCTTGCTGTGAATTCATTGTAGTTTTAGAAGAGTGAGACACATTGGAATTCCGGAAGCAGAGCTTCCACGAGCAACAGTCAAATAAATCGCCTCTTCCAGATTTGATTGGAATCTAAACAATAAAGTCAGAGAGTGATTAACAACCCAGTGAAAAAAATTGGAAGTAATTATTTAGAAACTAATTTTTCTTTACTTGCAAAATATCAATATGTGTGTATTTTGGATTTTTCAAGAATCGATTATTAAAAACTTCCACTTATGCAAAATTGCAGGTCATTTGTAGTTTTCGCAAATACTTACAATATGTCTTGATTTTTTAGGAAAATGATATCAATGTCATGAAAAAGAACATACTAAAGATCACATTTACTCAGCATTATAAATCTAAGCTCGGACTCACTGAATATGGATCAAAAAAGAGAACTTCTTGCAATGACAACCTTATGTAAAAAGCATTAGAAATTGTTATAATTTGCACTACTTCCGGAAAACAAATTAATGATCTTATTGACTTCCTTGGCAGCTCGTTTTTGCTGGGAAGATGTTAAAGTTATACATTTACAAAACTTTGGTTTGAAATAAAAATACGTCCGCCGATTAGCATGGATGGAAATGTTAAAGCAAATATATTGCTTGCTTATGTAACGATTGTTTATCTGCCATCAGATCTTTTTTGGTAGAATATTTCCAGTTACAAAAAATATGTATAATATATGTATACAAATTGAAAATATTATGGGGATCACCCTCGTACACTGAACGTATTGCACTTTAGAATTATATGTATGTATCTTAAAGCATTTACGAGTGCATCAATTGTGCAGAATTTTTCTTAAATGTGTGCTTTAGAAAAACATTTTTAAGAGTTTGTTTTCTTTTGATGATACTTTAAGGCCGTGATACACTATCATACAAAGTCGTGCGATCTACGAAAAAATACAACGCTGGTATGATGGAGTTTATAAAAATTTTCAAAAGACAATAACAATTCATCACAACAGGGTTGTACTTTTTCGTAGATCGCACGACTTTGTATGATAGTGAGTCATGGCCTTTAAAAATCAATCCAATTTCATCACCTTCGCTGAACAAAAGCAATAGAGCTTTCAAACACTTTATTTTATATAAGTTGCTAGAAGAAGAGAATATTGTATACAAATTTTGTGAAATCAATAATATACTCGGCCTTCAGTTCATGAAAATGGATCGTTATTGGACAAACCAACTCGTGTACGTTTTAGTACAGTGTGTTCAATCGAAAATCAATCGCACTTCTTTGAGAAGAAAAAAATTGTGTTGATCGGATGGGATACTGCCGAGCCAGTCGTGATAATCATATGAATGATATTGTGTTCTATTCTTAAACGACAAAGTTCAACCTAAACAATAAAACCAGAAATTTGAAAAAATAATCAGTACTTTTTTTAAAGGCCCACCCTATATATAGCCAGCTTATGAAGACTATGAAAATTTACTTTAAAACTGAATCAAGGAATATAATAAAATCAATAAAAAATTTATTTACTTCAGTAATCACAAAGTATGAGTGTGAAAAATATTAAGGCATGCCAAATCACAATGTACAACCATAAATACATACATATTTACATACATAGATATACATATGTAACCATTATATTATGCGGGTTGTATGTAGCATAAAAACAGGAAGTTCTTATATAAAAAACAATAAGAGAGAAAAAATATTTTATGTACATATGTATGTACATATATAGCAAAATTGTTCACATTAATTGATGTTGATATGGCAGATTTTTTCTATTCATTATATGGATTTTGAAAATAAAAACATAAGCGAATCTAAACAAGGCACTTAATCAGCAACTACTTAAGTTTATATCATTTTTGCTTTATACGATACATACATGCATATGTAAACATTTTTTAAAGAAATAATTGAGGTACACACACACACATAAAGTGCAGGTGTATTGAAACGGAAGAAATAGTTATCAAATCAATATCGGAAGGAAGTCTACTTTAGTATGTAATTGTATTTTAATTTTACTATTTTTAATTTTTAAATAAGTTCATCCTTACACAAGAAAAAAAATTCCTGCAATAAACACGTTTAATTGAAAAAGAAAAACCAAAAATTAATTAACAAGTTTATTGAGTCAATTAAACTTTTAATCAAAATAAATTTTTAAACAAAATTTTAATTGACTCAATTAACTTTTTAATTGATTTTTGGTTTTTCCCCATTAAACGCATTTTTTGTTTTTTGTATACGCAACAAATTAGCAAGATACTCGAAATTGACAACCGATTAATAAATCAAAAAGTTTAAGTTATAATGAAATCATTAACAACGATATACTGCTTGGTTTTAAAATGGCTTTGCAATTTTTTTTAATCACAAAATTGCAATCGGATTAACTATTTTTTTTTTATAATATATTTATTGAGACATTTTACTATTTTAAAGGCCTGCATAGAAATGTTTCCTCGCATTTATTTGTGTACCAGATACATTTATATAACTATGTTTTACCTAAAAATATTTTTGCAAATACATATTCTGTAAAATCTTCATGTGTTTGCCATTTGAAAAGCTTATAGTGCTTTATAAAGCTTTTATTTTGCCACACTATCAACAACAAAATCAAATGAACAGCAACAGCATTAAAAGAAAAATCTTTATTAGGATTTTGCTCATTAACATTATAAAAAAGTAATAAATTCTGTCACTTAAAAATGCATTTTATGTTAATACGTCGTAAATTAAATGCAAAATGAAGACATATAAATTCAAATGACGCTCGGTTTGTTTGTACGGACAGATGGGCAGACAGACCCAAAGGCCGGCCAGACAAAGCTCGTTTAAATGACAAGTGTATAAAGTGCGGGTGCCATTAATAAATATTTTACGCCTTTTATTAATAAAAAAAAAACATTTTATAAAACTTTTATAGGAAGTAAAATATTGTATGTAAAAGGCTTGAATATGTATGTTAACAACAAGAGATTCAAAAACAAGTAACAGTGTCAATCGGCTACAACGGCTCTTCTAAAGTATTTATAGTTATATAAAATAAAAGTAACTGGGGATGTACTTTGTAAGATGTACATACTTTTAAATTTCATGAGGAATCCATCAGAGAATGACAATGAGTATTAAAAAAATATACATGAGTAAATATTCTTAATTTTAGTAACTGCGTATAATCATAATTTTAGCGCAAACACTTCATACGCTCACATATATTTATCAAGCAACTATGACTAGAGCCGATTCCCACATACAAAAGAATTTCTAATTCGTTTATGCGAAAAACTAAAATACACTACAACTAAAAACAAGAACACACAAGCGTATTGACTCTCTATCTAACATTATATTCATCATTCGCCACCGCATACATATATTTCTGCATAGAAAAAACAAACCAATTTTTACAACAAAATTAAATTTCAGGACGTTTTTTCATCAAGCAGGCTTTAATTACCATTTTCCAATTGCAGGGAGTGCTCGGTGCTCGGTGGTCGAGCATTTGAAAATTTGGTATTTTGTATGGAAAAAATCAAAATTTCTCCTGAATAAACTGTTCGCCATTTTTCTCGATAAGGAGGAATAACTTTTTAAGGTAAGTTATTAGTTAATATTTTTATTTTAGATCGTTAACCAAATTTAGTAAAAATGCAAAACTGATGATGAAATACGTATTTGGGTAGAGAGCACTTTCGGAGACACTTCTCCCAGCATTTGGATAATAATGAAGTTGATGAACTCTTTCACCGAGAATTGCTCGAAGGCCTTACAACAGAAATTCCCTAGTTAGGAGACAAGACACAGTTGCTGCTGTAGCTGCTGCCATACAGGCAACAACAATTATGCACAAAGATTTGAGTTTGTTTTCCTAGAAGGCTCAAATCACAAGCTAATTAGACCTCGCAGACGTACCTATCCGCTTAGACGAGGCCCATTTATGTTTAATCAACAAAAATTCTCTTAAAAGAGAATTGCACACAGCTCGAGTCATACGTAGCTGGGCCCGTTATGGCAGACTTATACCAAAAATTTCTAAATAAAATTATTTAAAGACACTCAACATTTCGGTGGCCTCCACGGTCTTCAGACCACATTTTTTCTTGTGGTAAAACCACAAAAAACATTACAAAAATGGGGTTGAATCATGGGTTCAAGCCATGATGAACTGTTTCGGTTTAAGGGAAATGTGCATGATTTTTACATTAGCAGGTCATCGCAGATCATGTGCTTGTGAGAGAATTTAAATATAGATATTAATTTTCATTAAAATTAATGATTCGAAGGCGCTTTTTCATAATTTAAAAAATATATTTTTTTTTATAAGTCGGTGATGAGCCCGTATATTTATGTTCATCACTTGAATAATAAAGAATTTATTAGGATTTAAGAAAGAATTAAACATGAATTCATTTCATGTGATGATTAAGAAGGCCTTGAAAAAGACAAGCTCTTTGAACCACTTCAGTTTTTTGCTTCAAACAGTCGATTCAATCGATAATTAAAGCCATTCCGACATCAACTCGGCAGGTAGTCGCAAAAAGTACTGAAACCTTTTTTTAGCTGCCGCATATGAGTCTCTCAGCGCGGATACCAAATAAAAACTTTCTATCAAATTAAATCAAAAACCATAATACCGAATTGACATTGTCAAATAATTTATAAAAGTTCATTAAATTTATTGCACGAAACTCTTTTTATTTGCTATTAGCAGTGTTAAGGAAGATATTGATATGGCAAAATTGGCTTAAAAAGAATCTCCCTGAAACATTTAAAGACACATTTTTAAACTGAGTTCTTTCCCCATGTCTTCTATTGCCAAATAATCAAAATTTTCAGTGGCTCATTTCATAAAAAATTGTATAATATAAATTCCGCCTAATTTATACGAGAATACGAGTAAATTATAAAAAAAGGTGTTGAGAATCGAATAAAGATGCTTGTTTTGTAAAGATTTTGGTTTTTGAGGATTTTAAATTTATTACGTTTGTATTAGAGATGGGCGCGTGTCATGTTTTTTTCGTGACACAAACACGCACGACTCAACACGGAGTGTTTGTGACAGAAAATCTATTTTCGTGCGTGTTCATGTCGTATCGTGTTGAGCAAAATTGACACGATTAAGTAAAGAAAAAATTTTATATTTTGTATCGTCAAACACGTAAAACCATAAAATTTGTTGATAGTGTAGGGAGGGGTCTCTTAAGCTTAAAGTTCTGAAATTAAACAAAAATATGTGTCTAATAGAATACAAAAAAATTCTTTTTTGCTATTCAATTTCATTTCGTGCGTGTTGTGCAGTTTCGTGTTTTGAAAAAATTTCGCGTGCGTGTTTCGTACGTGTTGGACATCTTGGCATTCGTGTTCGTGTCGTGTCGTGTTGGAAAAATTCAACACGCGCCCATCTCTGTATATTGTGATTCTCAATAACATATTAAAAAGAGTCTTGCTATAAACGCAGGAAGTTTTTATATTTTGTTTTTAGCTAATTTCCGAATATTTTGGGTTGAAGTCTACTGATGAGTTCCACGTTGCTTAACAAAAAAAAAAAAAATATTCCCAATTCCAAATAAAACAAAGACTTTATGCCCAAACAAAATACTTCAGTATTTTTGTAATTATGTATAAAAAAAAGTTATTAGAGTCTTTCTGCAGCAAAATTCATCATCCAGCCTGTATTAAAGACGTTCGTAGCTTGAAATTCAATTATGGGTTAAGATTACTTAAGAAAATGTTCAGTCAAGTATTTCCATCTCAGTAATTTATGATTTTATCTTGAAAAAAAATAAAGTAAATATTTTTGAATTTTTTTTACATGACTAATATTGAGCAGTGAGCTGTAGAATATCTCAAAGGAATTTTTAAATCTGTATGTCTTCATTACTCGTAAATAAAATTTTATGTTATTGCGGTCTTATCGGCATACAAAAAGTCCCACAATCCAACACTTTGCAGTATAACTATATCATAAAAGACTTTGGTTTTTTTTCATATTTATTTCTTATTTTCTAGTTTCTACTTAACTTTTTTGCCATCATTATTCCCTATCCATCATTTTTTATATGTATTGTTCATTATTATATTTAATAAAGTATCATGTAGTGATACTTTTGTTATTCGATTTTTCTTTTATTTTTGATATTTTAAATGAAAAACATATTGTGCTAAACAAACATGATAACAGGCGCAACAACAGCCAACAACGACAACAATTACAAGAAAGAAAGTCCCTCCTCAGTTATGGTTAGTTTTTCATATTCTTATAAAAACAATAAGGCTTCTTTCTTGTCGTGTTGTTTTTCCTGACAGTCCTTAGACAAGATATGAAAATGACATGAAATGTATTTAGCAACATTTAGCTTGCTCAACCTTTTTCTTTAAACAAAATGCTCATCAAGCTACAAAAATAAGCTAAGGGCTGGGGTGGGGCGGAGTGCTTGTTATATTTCTGGGTCTACACAAATACACTCGATTCAATGTGTATGTACTCGTATGTATGTAATACATATTTTTATAAGCCTTATACAAATAAAAGCACTTACAAATCAATAAATCATTATGTACATATATACGTAAATTTTTTCATTAAAAAGACATATTTTTAAGACCATATTATTTATTTATATAAATTTCAGTTGTAAGAGTAGAATAAACATTTTCCAGTTCATTTAGATATAAGACATTGTGGTGTATCGTATGTACGTAGTAAAATTATGGTCATTGCGTCTGTAAAACAAGCAACTTTATTGTTTCGTTTAGTTTAAGGTATTAATGAGAATATTATTAGACACAGTTTTAAGCCTTCAATACGCGCTGTTTAGGCACTGTTTAAAATATGTCACGTCAATACATAGCAAACAAATGACGTTTGTTTAGCCTTTGTCAAAAACAGCTGACATGGTCATGCTTTGGGAATAGGAATAGACTGTAAATACCAAAATAAACCTTTGTTCTTGTATTAACAATACACCGACTGATTGTTACAGAATACGGGGGCATAATATTAATAATTATGCAACTGTATGGTAGCAATGCGCTAGTTACACGTACTTCTCAAAACGCCATCTAAGAAGATGAATTAAAAGCCAGTAAGTGGTATAAAGTCATTTATTATCCACATTAATTAAAAATAAATTAAATTATTAAAATCAGCTTGATATATTAAAACGAATAAAAACAGTAAATATCCCTTATTGTGAATGGCGTCGACGTCACATCAAGACTGCAGTAAAAATTTTCACTTGCCTTAGAGATTGGTAAGAGATTACCAATTAGAGCCAATTGTTGCCGATAAAGAGTAGACAAGTGACAATATTTACTGTCGTCTTGATGTGACGTCGACGACGCCATTCACAATAAGGGGGAATAGTCTTCAACTTACATATCGTTACCTTAATATAGAAAGGCTCTAACTCATGTTTTTTTTAAATCGAGATCTTTGCATTTTTGGATACATTAGATGTTCTTTTACCGAAATATACAAAAAACTCGATTTCATAAAAATAATGAGTTATAGCCTTTCTATATTAAGGTAAAGAGTTGCACTATATTAATAACAAAAATAAAGTTTTGCACTTTATTATGATTTATTTTTATTTTAGACCATCAAGTAGTAGATTTTTACTATTATATCTAATTTTTAATACGAATAATTTTATAGCGCAGCAGCGATATTTTATTTGTTATCGCTTTTATTTATTTTTTTGATTCTGCTGTATTTGTATGAAACTCCTGATATTAAGTGAGCATACATATTTAGTATTGATTGCAAAGTTTTTTTTCGAGATATAAAACAATGATTAGAAATAAAAAACAAAATAAACCTAAGGGGTTTTTTAACAATAATAATGAAGATTATTATATTAAGGGTACTCACAGATACTCTAGAGTGAAGAACACAGCTGCGTTCAGCTGAAAACACTGTGCAACAGTGAAAAAAAAACACACGAACAGTAGAAAATCGATTCTACTTCTAAGAGGTGACCAATTTTTTTATGGGCCTCCAAAAGTTTTAAAAAATCGGTGCGACCTCAAAAAATGGTATCATCATCAATTTTTGGCCAACAGCTAGTTCAGACTTTGTAATAGCTGTTAACTAGATATATCGAACTATAACCGCTAAAAATGGCTTAAGCGACACATTTTTAAAACTTCGTTTTTTGACAAAAATCGACTAATTACGATCACAAGTAATCGATTTTGGTCAAAAACTGAAGTTCAAATATTATCTCGCTTAAGCTTTTTTGGCGGTTATGGCACGATATATGGCCATAATGTAGCGAAGAGCCTACCAAACAAATCTTATTAACATTGTATGCCAAAAAAATTATTATTTTTTTTTTGCAAGAGTGAAGGAAAATTTTTTTTCACTTTTTTCAGAATAACTTACATGGATTCATAATTTTTTAACAACAGTATTTGGCTAATGTGGTTCACTGCACAAGTCTGGCACTGTACAGTGGGTTTGCGTAGTGTATGGTGGTGGTTGTGCTATTTACGCAGTGAACTGAGCAAATATCAAAACGATTTTGATATTTGCTCAAGTTTATAAAACTGTACAGTGAACTTGTGTAGTGTATGTTGCAAACGTTCAGTTGTGCCGTGATTTTTTAAGAGTTCAGAACAAGAAATGAGCGCAGAGTTCAGAACAAGAAATGAGGACAGAGTTCTTAAAATTATATATATTACAGTTTTAAAATAAAAACTGCACAGTTTACTTGTATAGTGTGTATCACAAGCTTAGTTTACGCAGTGCCAGACTTGTGTAGTGTATTGTTTAGCTGGCATAAGGTACAGCTGAACAGTTTTTGTGAACATATCAATATAAACTGAGCGTGTCTAGGCTCCCCCGTAGCTCATACAGACCACTTTTTACCTTAAAAATGGTCGTTTTCATAATTTTTCGGCTCTAAATTTGTTTAATTGTATAATCAAGGTCCCACTTCTCTAACTAATTTTCGGATATCGGTATTGATATTTTGGAAATGGCATTCCTAGTTTTTATATTTTAAAAACATATTTAGTATCAGTACTCATTGCTATATACTTTTCATAACTAGATTTTGGCAGCGTTTAAATTTACAATCTAGCATTGCACTTACACTTTAAGCCATAAGTGAATATCCCTAGTAATTAAAAAAAGTGTAAGGGGTTAACCTCAATTTTTATCATTTTCAAACTCAATTATTTTTAAAATTAATAAATAAACAAACTCGAAAAAATTACCTAGAACAAACAAAGTCTGAAACGCTATACGTCACCCAGCACAAAACATGAAATTAACATTTTAGTTGAGGCAAATTTCAAAATCAGCATTAATTTAAAAAAACGTAACGAAAAGCATTTAAAACTACGCAAAGTTCATTAGACTCTTTCTCATTAGCAATGCGAATTTTAGAATTTTTGCAAAGCATTAATCACTCTGCTTGCTGGTTTTACAAAAATAAAAATTTATTGCAAAAAACAAAAGATACACGAAACCCCTAAGGCGAACAAAATTAGAACCATTAACAACAAACGAGAAGCAGCTCATTATATAAATTTTTATTTTAGAATAAAAAATACCCATTCTCGCTCAAGTACTTTGTACTAATATTTATGCTCTAAAAACGAATTTTTTTTTAATTTTTTCTTCATTTTTATTTATTCCTACCAAAGACTTTGTTTTGACTCTGTTTCACTACAACAGTTGAAGATCTTTGCTATTATGCTCATCAAAATAAGTTACATACTATCGGTCTAATTCATAAAAAATATTTTAGGTTTATTTGACAAATTTCCCATAGAAATATGTCAAATAAGCGCTTAATAAACCTGAAATGTTTTTTATGAATAAGGCAGTATATAATTTATGATTTTATTTGTAACTTTTAATAAATAAATAATAAAATTAATTGAAACAGAGGAAGCTCTTAATGAAACGCTCTTTATGAAATATGAAATGATAGAAAAGTTCATTCATTGCATAAAATCGTAAACTTTGCCAATAAACATAGAATTTTATTTTAACGGCTAAATAAAAAATGAGGGATAATTTATTGAATATAATGTGTAAAATTCCAAAAATTTTTCCTTCTTTGGTAAAGGGAAAGAATTATAGCTTATTAAAAAAATATTTTACCATAAAAATATCAAATAGCACTTATGCAAATAAAATGTGTACATTTACAAAGAAAACACATGAAAGAACAAAAAAACTCCGGACTATCGACCATTTATCAATTTCAGTTTAATGAAATTAAACGAAAAAATACGAAAAACACGAAAAATATTTGTTGGCAGGCAACAAGGTAAAGGTAATTGTTCCAAAGCCTTATAGTAACTTTTGTTTAATCGAACTTGAGTTCGGAGTTTTTTTTTGAGACACTTTTTCTAATTGAAATTCGATTTAATTGTTTATGGCAGTGTAGAAACCCAGCGAACATAAAGAGATACATTTTATATAAAATACAAGTTATAAACAAAGGATTTTTTTTCAAATAAACAAATTTAAAGAATAATAGGCAATAAGTATTCTATACGTACAAGCTGGGCCAAAAGAAGTCATCCGATGTTGTTTGGCTCTCATATTTTTTCTATGTAAATGAAAAACTTCGATTCTGTTTTTTATTATGTTTATTTGAACCTTTAGAATTTTATTGGTCAAATCGAGAAGATGACATCGGCCAAATGGGCGCCGTTACAATTGATTGCTCGTTTTATGGCATTTTTCATCACTTCGGTGAGAATTTCGGGCGACAGATTCTCGCACTCGCATCGAATGTAGTCCTTGAGGGCTTCCAGGGTCTCGGGCTTATTTACGTAAGCACGGGACTACAAAAAACCCCACAAAAAAGTCTGTAACGGTTAAATCGGGCGATCTTGCGGGCCAGTGTAAATCGCCAAAACGAGAGATGAGGCGACCCGAGAACAACACGACACGATTATTGGGCGTTCTTGGGGAGTGTATCGCTCCATGGCTTGTTCACTTGTATTCTACATTTGTCTACTTCACAAATGTCAAAACAGATTTGACATTGGCCGCCATTTGCAAAAATAAGGTCATCTTCCAATAGGGTGATTTCTTTTGGCCCACCTTGTACAAGTACATTAATGAAGCAAGCCGAACTTCATGAAAATTTCATTGAAATTTTTAACTTCGAAAAATTTTTTAAGTTCGAAAAATTGCAAAATTTGGAAAAATGTAATATTTATCTTAAACAAAAAATTCACAATATATTTTTTTCAATTGTTATTGTGTTACAATACACAATATTCTAATAAGTTCGAAATATTTAAAAAAATATTTTTCCTTAAAAAAAGCTAATTTTTCATGATTTATTAATATTAAAATTTTTATAAAATAATAATGTTTTATTTCATAAAAATTTCTTAACATTAAAACTGTTCCATTCTTTTAAGCTACGAATTGTTAAATACAATAGTTTTAACTTAAGGCAAAAATGACTCCTAATCGTTTGTTAATTATGTATTTTCTTTAAAAAATGTACAGCCTTATTTATAAAAATTATTAAGGCTTTATAATTGCTTAATAAGAAAACTTTTGTGTGAAAATTTGTGTTTTTAAAAACCCTTTACAAGGCCTTAATAATTTTTATAAATAAGGCTGTTACAATTTATTTAAAATAAATTATATGACTCATATTTAACAATGTGTACAAATTGAAAAGAAAAATAAATTAGACATGAACAATTTAGTATTTTTTAAATAGAATCGAACAAAGTAGCAATTTACAAATCGACCGTATACCCCTTTTTCTTTTTTGCTATTGGCATTGATTGGTTCAAAATACTCGCATACAAAATGCTTGCACATGTTTTTTGATTTAATAGCCAAAGTAGGTACTCGTATCTAACAGTAGCATGTGCAACATTTACCTCCAAATTACCGCACTGCACTCTAGACATTTTGACGTTGTTTTCCAACTTGATTTCTTGAGAAAATCATAAAAGAAAACAACAAGTTTATACCACATGTTTGCTAGTAATTACATCTTATTGCACAACACTTTTTTTTCCTATTTTTCTGCTTGTTTTAGAGATTTTTAAATTTTGCCTCTTTGCGGTCGGTCTTCAATTATAATTTTGTAAAGTATACATACTTTTGTTTCTCTTTTTGTCCATACATATTCAAGTGAACAATTTATAAATTTCATTTTCTATATGTTGCCATGCCACCTTTTAAACTCTTTAGCAAGAAAAACGTTTTCAAAGTGATTTTTAAAGCAAAAAAAAAATGGCATGTATACTTATTTCCCTTTTCGATATTGTTCTAGGCTAAAATGCCATTTTGTTTGGTTTATATTTTTTGTGTTAACTTTCTTTTTTTGCTTCATTCTTTTTGAACAAAATAGCTGCAGGCGCCATGTGCCAATTATTAAACGGTTTGTAAGTAATAAGGAAATTTTTAAAGGTTGAAAAACTACTTGTTTGTACATACAAGAGATGGGCGCGTGTCGAAGTTTTCCAACACGTACGAAATACGAATAATTTTTTTATATTCAAATAAAAACATACTTTTGTTTCATTTTAAAAATTTAACCTTAAGAGACTTCCACTACACATTTGCTATCTATCTTTCACTCGCTTGTAAAATATAATTTAGGTTTTATATATATAAGGTGTTTGTAATTTAACTCCTCCGAAACGGCATGACCGATTTTGATGAAATTTTTTATGTGTATTCGGTAGGTCTGAGAATAGGTCGTAATCATACCCCTAATTGTGCTGTGCCATTCCCATACGAACGAAATATTTTATACCCTGAAAGCTTTAGGAGTCAGAGTATACTTTTAAGAGCAAGGTGCGAAGTAAATTAAAATATAGGTAGAATATAACCGGGTGAAGGGGCCTCTTCTATACAAAGTAATTAATAATAATCTTGTATCTTAAAAGATATACAGTCGAATCCGCTTTAGTGCTTTACTGAAAAAAATCGGTTTACTGAAAGCGATACAAATCCCCGCACTGATTTTAAACGCAGCTAGTTTTATTCACTTCGCTTTAGCGAAACATCGCTTTACTGAAAATATCGTATTACTGAAAACCAAAAGCAAGCCCACAACTACGATTTGTATGAAACTTACTTCGCTTTAGTGAAAAAATAAACAATGAAAAATTTATTTATTAGAAATCGATTGCATAACTTAAGGCTGAAAAAATTGTGCATGTTTCGTCCGCTAAAAAATTAAATGGCATAATGTATTTGTCCTTTTCTCTCTTACGTACTTTGTTGTATTTTTCGTGAAAAATTTCAACAACAAAATGTGCACATATGCATGTGTATGGTTAAGGATTTTAAGCAGTACGAAAAGTAAAAGCAAGATTCCTCAAATTAGGTATGGACTTTGTTGAGAGCGAGGTGAGTAGTTGTTCAAGATATTAAAAGAATTGGACCGGGGGTAGGGGCACAAAGTAATTAATAATAATCTTATATCTTGAAACCTTTAATAGCAAGATAATTTTTTTCAAATTTGTATTGAAAAGTCAGCCTGTGCACATAAAAAGGTGTGTGAATTAGCTAAATTGCTATTATTTGGTTGTAGTCTTGGAAAATTTTCAGTTAATGGGTTTTGTTTTGGATGAAAAAAAATCTGGATAAATGTAAAAAAAAATTGTATACAGATATTATAAATATGCGAGATTTCGAGTTAAATCTCAGTAGATTTGCACGAAATCTACCCAAAATCTAATATTTTTATATATTTTTACTACCATATACAACATATTTATATAAAAGGTGAGTGAATTAGCTAAGCTCTACTAAATTTTCTATTGAAGGTGTGTGAATGAGCTAAGTTGGCACTTTTTGGGTTACAAATTTTAGACATAGGATTTAGTCTTGGATTCGAAATGTTGAAAAATGTCGAAAAAGCTTAGTGTAAACGATATAGATTTTGATAAAGATTTCAAATCAAATCTACTAGATTTCGAGACGGTGTATTTACACAGTATTATTAATGAACTAAATTTTTTAAATTTTTATATTAAAAATACTTTTCGTTTAAATTTTATTTAATATGTCCCACAGATGATAATAATTAAAACGTATAACCAACAACATAATGAAACAGGAGCACAAGATTTATTTAAAAATTATAAATAAGGGGCAATGCTTTAGGAAACAACTTTAATGGCTGTGGTAGCATTGAAAGTTTTCGCTTATAAATAGAAATGTTTCTAAAAAAAAATTCTAGTGATATTTATGTATATTTGTCATTATTTAAAAGTCTATATATTATAAATTCCTCTAACTTTGAAATATATTTTTCAAATATTTCTCATCATGAACTTGACATTGAATGGCATTTACAAGAAATAAACAAAAACAAATAGGTAGGTATAAAAAGAAAAACTAGATCATATAAGAAAACGACAATGTGCATCTGTGATATACATACATACATACATATCTACATATGTATGTATGTTTGTTTATCTGTACATAAATTTAAATACAAAAGACGAAATAGCACGTGAGTGGTAAAAATATTATATAATTAATTTGTTTATTTTTTTTTTAAAGATTCGCAAGATTTAAACAAAATGTTGTGAAGTAAATATCAAACGTCCAAAATACAAGGCTGTATATCAAGTTGATTTTTGATTTGTCACACATTTTATCAAAATTAAAGATGATTGGTTTTTTTCATCTTCTTTAGATAAATTTTTTGTATATCAATTCTTTCCAAAAAACCATAAAAATCTTTTGGTAATAAAAATTAAAAGCAAAATATCGAAATGATGTCATGAATCAATTGTAGAACAAAAATAAATTTATAGCAAAACCACTATTATTTTATAAATATATTTTTATACAAAATATGTACAACAAATTATGCATTATAAAGATTGCATCTCTTATTAATAGATTTTGAGAGAGAGAGAGAGAGAGAGAGAGAGAGAGAGAGATGCTGATTTTATTTATTTTAAAGATGCAATAATTACGCATTTTTTATTTATTTTAAAATGTATTTATATCTCACACATATGCTGCCAAATTGTTGTTATTTTACGTTTTAATTTATTCAGTTGCTTTTTAATTTAAAATTTTTTTTGTTTATTTTTATTTATTTCTATAGTTAGAGGCCAATTTCAGAGATAAGATTAATCAGTTTGTTTACTTTGGAATATTGTTTACTTTCGATTATTGTCACAGAGAGTTCAAAGCCAAAGTCCATCTAATACGAATACCTTTTTAATTACCTCACTCGTGATTATTTTTCATGCTTACTTACTTCGATTTCCAAATTCCAGACTATTTAGCATAAATTTTTCTAACTAAACTTATGATGGATTAGTTTTCATTAAAGGACCCACTTCGGATAATTGTGTAAAAGATTTGATTCTCCAGTAAAAATTTTCAAAATTCCTTTCATTTAATTACCCAATTCCCTTTTCATTCACTTTTTTAAGCAAATTTATAAACGGAGTTTACTTTTCCTTTAATATTTTATAGATTGAAATTAAGGCCCTAATTGCCTAAATAACATCACCAAAGTGATTTTGAGGGGTGAAAAGGAACTCTATTGATGTCCGTCTGTCCATCACAGGCTGTTTTCTCGAGAACCGCAAGAGCTATGGACCTGAAATTTTCACAGATAATGTAAAACCTTAGCCGCTAGAACCAAATATATGAAAGTTAAAAATCAAAGGGAGTTCTAAAGCGAGTAACCAAAAATTTGGAAATCCTGATGTATTATACAGACAATTATATATAGACACTTGAAGTTTGCAAACTTAGTGTATTTTTATGCAGACAACAAAATTAATTTTAAAAAAAATCAAAATTATAGGGTATTCTAACAGTTAATGTAATTTTTAATATGTGATTTTGAGAACAAGATACAGCAGTATCTTGGAATCCGTAAGAGGCAAACTCTTGAAATTTTCAAAAGCGCTAAAACTAAAAAATCCCAAAATAAAAAATTGTCAAAGCGGAAAAATCGCCAAAAACCAAAAAAAAATCGCCAAAACGAAAAAAGCGCCACAATTAAAAAAAATCGCTATAAACAAAAAAAAACCCCAAAATCCGTCAAAAAACGAAAAATAAAAAAAAGCCCAAAAGTAAAAAATAGCCGAAAGCCGAAATAAAGTGTAAAGAATAATTAAAATTAAAAAAAATCTACATTAGGTCAAAGTTGCAATCTCTTATTATAACATTAATTAACATTATTTATTTTCGATATTTCGTTAACAGTTTCCTAATGTCTTCGGGAAATAAGCAATACAAATTTATATATTTTTCATAAAAAATCAATCAAATAAAATGATTAAATTTTCAAAATCACTAGGACAATATGACTAAAGCATTAAACGTATTCACTTCAACAGGCTCCAAGAGCACACGACTTCAAATGGCGCTGGCTGCATTTGTCGCCTCGTAGCCATCTACTTAATTTATTTTGGAGACGCCAGCAGCATCATCAGCACCTGATATTCAAGTACGAAAACATATATCAGTATTTTCACCATCAAATATTTCGCATTTATGAGAACTAAATTACTCTTTTAAATTGTACTTATATCACGTAAAGATATAAAAACAAATCAATTTATTCTTTACATCAATTTCGGAATATTATTTCTGTTAAATAATTGTAAGATATCCTTCATTCAGTATTATACTGGCAACACTGTATTTGCTCATTGTCGCCAAAGAAATAGAAATTACTTTAATTGAACAGCTACAAAATCAGCATAAACAACAACCTGCAGTTCTGTTGCCTTTCTGTCGTCAAAATAATCATTCTCATATAAACATGTATATTCTACTATCCTTGAATATGTTTCCAGCATAAGCTACTAAGGCTTTCACAAAATTTTTGAGTTAACTCAAAATGCGTTTTAATTCAAAGAAAAAAATAACTGCAAAAATGTCTTATTTATATTTTATACCGCAATATTTTAATGAAATTTTGCAATAATATTTTTACTGTAAAAACACACAAATCTTGCCACATCTGTATGAATATCAATAACTTGTAGATGAGATTGCATCAACAGTTCATAATGCAAACGGTTGCTGAAAAAGCAAAAAATAAAAACTTCCAATATGAAATAAATGATTTAATTCCACATAATTTTTTTTTCTTCTGTTATTTACATAATGGCGAAAAGCGACTGAATTTTACTAAAAACCTGTTTGACATTTAACAACAACAGTTCGAATTGTTTTATGTTTATACTCGTACGCTATGTAAGGCCATTTGAGAACGTAGTCAAGGCATATCAAAACAACGTTTGAGTGCTCCTTATCCTTTATGCATTTTGTGATCTCGTTTGGTGTTAAAGGCAAACATTATTTTTTTTTTTTTTTGAGGCAATACATAGTCTGCTGAGCAAACGATTTTGTTGCCTGTCGTTTTAAATGTGATTCTTGTCGTCCGTCTTTTTCTTTTCTTTGCTTAAAATATGCAAGTAAAATCGTTACAAATAAGCTTTTTGTATTCGAATGAAAATTAATCTTAATAACACAAAAACGTTAGAATTAGTGGTTTTTACATACTTACATACATACATATGTATATATGTACATATGATGAATCCATTGTTTCTATGCATATCGTGCGATATGTTTTCCTCTTTGGCGTTTTGTCTTGCTTGCATACATATGTACCTATAAATACTTACGATGCACAAGTGTTAACTACAACTAACCTCTTTTTAAGTAGTTTATTGTCTATTGCTTTGTTATATTTTTTCTTATATACATTTGTACATATTATATTTTTGATAAACCAACGGCAGCAACTAATAATTAGCAATAATATAGGTAGGTTTCTGCTGTTTTTGTTTTCAATTTTGTACTTCAGTTTTTTAATGTAATGTGAAAAGATTATTAGCAAATAATATGTGGTTTGATCTAGTTTAAGACCGTATTACATGTGGCACAAATAAGCAATCAACACAAGCTTAAAAATACCACTGTAGTGGATGACGAAAAGTTCGGAGATACGAGTACAAATGGAAACAAAAAATTCAGATTACAATCGCAGAATGTTTGATGGTGGAAATTGTGGGGGAGTAAATAAATAATTGTCTTCTTTTAGGCCGTGTTTTAGCACAGAAAAAAGTAACATACAAAATTTTGTAATAGCAATTATAATATTATATGTCGATAAAAAAAATTAATTAAATTTTCACCTGTAAACAATTTAATAATATCAATTAAGTTTTTCTACTCGAATTAATTGAAAATATTAATTGGTAAAATTTTTTTTCTGTGTATTCACTTTTCTCAAGGTTTAAAAGTATCATTAAGTACATATTATCAATTATTAAGGCAAACAAGATTTTAACAGCCATGTCACAGAGCTCAATTCTGTTCGAAATCGGAATTCAATCCATCCCATTTTTGTAGAAGATGGTGTCTAAAAAAGAAAACTAAAATACGGAAATTTGTCAGGTGAGTCCAAACTGTTGGGGGCGCAGGTATTTTGGGGTATGATCCGGCTAGGGCTATATATTTTGAGGTTTCCGAACGTATGTTTCCGAACGGAATTGAACTCTGTGACATGGCCGTAAGGCTAATCAAATCGGCTCCATGGTACATCAAAAATTCAAATTTACATGGTGATTTAAATATGCCACTAGTGACTGAAGAAATTTCAAAATACGCAGGCAACTACTTAACAAAACTCAAGTCCCATCCTAATCCCCTTGCTCGTACATCTTGAATTTTACTGGACACATCCGCTTAAAAAAGAGGGACACTACGGCTCTAATACTCAACACTCCAGATGAAACTGCTTGAAAATATTTTTGTGCTTAATACGACATTTATCATTATTGGTTACTATCACTAAGTTTATGCCTGACACTGGTTGGGTCTAACTATTAGATATATCTAGATTTAAGATTTGATTATTGTTAGTTAATTTTTTTTTAAGATACAATATATAAATATATGCATGTAAAAAAAATTATATCTACATGTATCAAACTATATAGAAATGGTGCTCTTGAGTTCCGAAATTATTTCAGAAGGAGTACATTTTTTAAAATTAAAGGGTAGATTTTGTAAATTCAAACGATTTTTGCGTTTTGAAATTTGTATGGAAAAATTTTTTTTGAAACGAATTTTCGTTAGTTTTCATACAAATTTTAAACGTTTAGCAGCGAAATTTTTTACAAAATCTCCCCATAAGTTTCTGTGTATTATTTATATATCTTAAGTATGTCCAAGTGGCATAATTTCATTAATTATATCTCGGCCCATATTTTCCTAGTTTTTGCGTCCGAAATAATGCTCATTCATTTTGAAGTATCAATAAATGCGAATTTTGAACTATTCAGGAAGTGATTATCAACAACACCCATATAATTAATGTAGAAGTAATTGCTTAATTTTTTTAGGCAAATGAAATCGATGTCATGAAGTTTTCAATAAGCACGTCGATGGCGTTTTAAAGCTTATAATGCAATGATTTTGTGGCTATATTTTCTATTGCCATGGGTGATGGTGAGTTTTTTTTTCAAACTCTGTAAAGTAATGAAAAATTAGCTCCTTTCAACTTATTAAAAAGAACATACAAAAAATCAGATTTACTTAACGTCATGAAAATGGCTTCGGATTCACTTTTTTACTGGGTACTGTTAAACGATTAACAGTGCGCTGTTAAGGGCAAAGTTTGCTCAGCCAAAATTTTTGGTTCTTGTTTCTGCTAATTAAATTCAAATTTATCTTCACACACTTTCTTGAACATGTACTCGTATATCTGCTAATATGCAAATATGCAATTGCATGCTTTTTCTTGTGCGACGTATTTTTACGATTTTTTTTATGAATTTTGGCATTGATTTGTTTGTGCATATTTTTTGCAAATTTTACTTTTAAAGCATATTTTTGCATATTTCAGTTTTACACGCATATTTTTAAAATTTTTTAGATTTTTAAAGCATATCTGAGATTTTAATGCATATTTTGCTACTTTGTTAAATTTTTTTAACTTTAATATACATTTTGTTTTTGCTATTTGGCACGGACGCGTCCGGACGTTGCCCCGTTTACAAGTAGAAAATCAAATAACATTTTCAAATTATAAAAGTTTATTCAAATGTGACAGGCAACGATTTTTATTTGACAATCTTTAAATGAATACTCATCGAAAATACAGTTCCAAAGCTTTAATTCAGATATAGGGATCCTTTTTGAGGTTGAAGTTAAATATTATTTCTTTATTAAATTCTCTATTTTTTTATTTATTTCTTTTTGTCTTATTTTATATACAAGTGTTATGATAGTGTGGCATTAAATCTATAAGTACAAAATTCAGGCATCACGGAGTTTATAATTAAATACTACGAAACGGCTTGAGCGATTTGTATGAAGTTTTGTATGCGTATTCGGTAGGTTGGAGAATAGGTCGAAATATATTTTTCATGTCTCTAAGTGGGCTGCGCCACGCCCATACGAACGAAATATCTTATTTTCTGAAAGCTATCGGAGTCAAAGTATTCTTTTTAAAGCAAGGTGCGAAGTAATTCAGAATATTGGTAGAATAGGGAGCTCCCCTCATACAAAGTAATTAATAATAATAATCTTATACACATCTTGAAAGCTATAATAGGTTAGAGTCTTCAAATTTGGTATGTATTCTTTTGAAAGCGACGTACGAAATAATTTAAAATATTGGTAGAACAGGACCTGGGCAAGAACACCCCCATGCAAAGTAATTAATATTAATCTGAAATCTTGAAAGCTATGTATAATAATGTCTTCAAATTTGGTATAGACTCTTTTATGAGAAAAGTGGGAAGTAGTACAAAAAATAAAATTTATAACGAAAATTTTGTAAAAAGCGTTACTTTAGTGGTGGGAGGGGGGGGGCTGGTATAAAACACCTAAAATAGCGTTACGTGAACAGCTGACTATTACACAAAGAGATTTCTTTAATGCGCAGTTCTGCGTAAAATGTGCACGTTACGTTGATGGAATTATTTTTTTTATATTTACTTTGTTAACCTAAATACTATTATTAAAAAAAATTCAACAAATCCATATAAAGACCAAACAATTTAAGTAAGTTTTAGAAAACAAAGAAAATTTTTAAACTCTAAATAACAAGCAAATTGTGTTAAAATTGAAAACCTTACATTTGAGGTTGACCATATCCAATACACCAAATGTGGCAGCAACAATGTACAGACATACAACATGTAGTGTACGTAAATGAATGATTCATAAAAGTAGTTATAAATAAATAAAATTAAATTTAACAAAAAACCGGAAAGTTAAACAATACAAAAACAAAATAAAATAAATAAATAAAACAAAAGCAGACAAGCTTATATGATTTTATAAATGTACATACTTTTGTATATGTACATACATATGTATGTAGATATATGTATATGTATATATGTATATGTATGTCTTTCTGTATATGCCTACATATTGCCTATACATGAATATATTTCGAAAAACAACATAATGCTAAAAATAAAATATACGAGTAATTAGCTGGTGAACAGAACTAAATACTTACTTGCAGCCGTACATAATTACATTTGTATTTTTTAAACATTAAACTTACCATTTGGCGGTGGTCTCCAAGTGTAGTTCATGGTATGAAGCGGTAAATTGAAATTTGGCAGCACGTTTATTAACACGCTGCAAACGTTTCCAAACACTGCCCATGGCTGGCATGTTGAAAAATTTGATTTGTTCTCCTCTCACAACGAGTTAGAACCTATTTTTTACGGTTATTTATTTTTTTAACTTGTTTTTATTCAGCTTTATATATTTTTACAATTTAATTTATGATTTTCGCTTATGTACAAGTTACGTTTCAAAAATTATAGATTTCATAGAACATTTTTTTTTGTGCGCCTTTTATTATTATTTCTTTTCTTACGTAGTATTTGAATAATTAAATCATTTTGCAATTTGAATCTTTTATTTATTTATTTTTTTTATTTTTGCTTTTTTTGCCTTTTTAGACTTTTAGCACCGCTTTTTTAAATTCTGTAAATCAACGGAATTCACTTAAATTTGGTTTTATTTTAATGTTTATTGAATATTTTTGATGTTTCAAAAACGTCTTAATGATAAGGTAGTCAGTCTATTATTCCAATTACGAGAAGCAAGGTCAAAAAGCCAGGTGACTTTATAAATAAAATCGTCTTAATTGTTGATATTAAAACGAAAATAATAAAAAGCTTTCATTAAATAAATATCATTATATTTAGTTTATACTTGTAATCTCAAAAAATATCACGGCTTATGATCATGTAAGTAATCTATTCTCTTTTGCCTCTCTTTATAATTTGAAATAAATTGATGACACACTGAGGCCAGTAATAAACTATAATGGATACAAATTTTAATATTGACTAAGAACGATTAAAAAATTTTAAAGTCGATGTTTTAAAATTAAATTAATTTCTAAAACGTAGTCATGAATTTTAAATAGCATTATACGAGTATTAAGAAGCCACGCATACGTATTTTCTGTTTATCGTTTACACTTTTTTCATAAGCTTTCTATACAGGCAGAGATAAAGATTTTGTCTCAAAAAAGAATTTCAACAAGAGTTTGAAACGTGTTGATAATATTAAACAACAACAATCCGAAAGCTTTACAATAAACAGATAATATGATAAAAAAAAATAACAATAAAAAATAAAGTTACACAATTTTTCTACATAGAAATGTTTACATCAACTTCCCAAACGCGTTAATTAATGAAAAAATACAGGTGTGGAAAAATTCATTCAAGAAAAAGTTACAGACAATTTAAGAAATCCATAAAATGACAACGTATGTAAATGTTTGTGTAACAAAAACTTTGTAAAATTATAATTTCAAAACCATGACAACTAGTAACAACAACAATAGAAAAATTCCAACAAAAAACAAACAGTAATAAAACCAATAGAAATATTATTTATACCCATAAATATGAATGTCTATCTTTTCTTTATTTTGTGTGTACACAACTAAGCAGCCGACCGACCGGTATCACCGCAGCAACATGTGTAGACTTGTAAAAGACATTCGAAGAATGTTAAATCGCAAGGGGGTCTTCATCTGTTGTTAAAGTAGTCATCATCAGGTCGTACAAACGTTGCGTATGATGATTCTTGTATTTAGTTTATCCCTCTACTTCTCCCTCACCATTTCTCATTCTTTGTCGCTTATGTTGTTGCCATAGGTTGGAAAAATATGTTCAATGAAAATATGAGGAACATGAGCTACATCACATGTTTGAAATGTGTCCGATAATGCATAGTCTACGCCTATAAGATGTGTTAGTTGTTATGTAATGCTTTGGTTTCTTTTAAGAAAAATTGGAGTATTCAATAGTAATACATATAACTTTTGTCACTTATTGTGTCTGTACTTTAAGGATGCAGACAAACTTCATTACTATAGTTATTACCATCCCTGTAAAAAAAGACACTCTAACGAAGTCATAAAAATGTAGTGTTCATAGTTGTACATAGGACTGTCATTGCAGGAAGTTCTCTTTTTCGATTCCTAATCACCGAATTTGAAGCGATATTAAGAAAAATTTCCATTTTTTTCCTCTAGGAAAAATTGTAAAATGTTACTCTTTTTCTCAATTTATTTCCTTTTTTTATTTAAGCAAATAATTTTAAATTTTTACTAATTTTTAGACCAAAATTAGTTAAAAATTTCTTAATCATGGCGAGTGAACATTTTCTAAAACCGATAAAGGATCCAAAAATTTTTGTATATATGACCCAAATATATTTTTACTTGCGTTAGCTGTTGGCCAAAAACTGATGACACCATTTTTTGAAGGTGCAGTGATTTTCGCAATCTTTGGAGGCTCATAAAAAAATTTTCACCAAAATCGTCAAACTGGGTATAGGGTTTTACTACCCTTTGGTGGTACTATCGAACCTATACTGTTAGAACTGTGTCGATTTTTCACTGTTGTTTCAGTGTTATCGGAATTTTAAAAATATCGATTTTTTTTGAAGCAATGAAAACGTTGTTGCTTAAGAATGACTTAAATTGTCTTTTTTCCACTGGGATGGTATAAAAAATTTTTAAATATAAAAGAAATACTATAATTTTTAGCGGTCTAATTCATAAAAAATATTTTAGGTTTATTACAGGTTTATTTGACAAATTTCCCATAGAAATACGTCAAATAAGCGTTTAATAAACCTGAAATATTTTTTATGAATAAGGCAGTAGAAATTTAGCTGATTAAATGAACAGGTTATAACAGGCTGCCGATTTATAGTAAAAAAACCAGCCCACTTGGGTCCGTTGAGGTCCCGTTGTGCTATGATTAAATGAAAGTCGAAGGCAACTTTATCGTACATTTCATAATTGGTACTTCCAAAAAATCTTACTTAGTTTAAAAAGAAACAGTTTATTTAAAGACCCTGTCAAATTAACGTACATATATATGTATGTAGTCTCGAATGTGCAGCAACTATTTACTGTAGGTAATTTAAGTAAGCATTGCACAAACAAGCGAAGATAAATAATATAGAAAAACAAAGAATTAAAAATACTTCATTTTTCGAAAATTGTTTTGAATACAGCTGTGGCAGTTTGCAGATGCTGTGTTATGGATTTTTGTTTAGAACAAGTTAAAAGCCATACACAGGTTACAAAGAATCTTGTTTGCCTGCAATAATCTGTTAAGTACCACAGTGTCGACCAAATTGATACACAAAGTATTAAAATTGGTGTGTCGGTTCGTTTGCTGGATTTTTTAATTTTATTTATGTATACCTGTGTATGAGTGTATTTATGTATGTGTGTGTATGTATGATTGTATGCAGTTATGTGTTTTTTCACTAAGTTGAAGTGGGCAGGATATGGACAACAAAAATAATAACGTACGATTACTTAAAAGCAGGTGGGTTTTAGACATTTATTACAAGAACAAAATTAACTGCATACATACAATAACAATAAAAACTGTGAAAAATAAAATAAAAAACAGTCGTAAAGCAGCTCTGGGCGAGTCAACATCAAGCGTCGTTGGCAATTATCTCTTAAGTGCAACCAGGCCACTGTTGTTTATTGGCCTTCGAGAGTTTTGCGTCTCACTCGCACTGGTTGACTGATCTGCCACGGATAACCGTATATTCTTGCGGTTCTTTTGTGGAATTTCTTTAACAACCACGTTGCTACTTCCTATGTGAAGGCATAGGTCGTGTACAGTCAGTCACAAAGCCTTTTTAAAAAACTGTTAATAACATCTTGGGCATATGGTCTAGCTACCCCGCCCATATTTGTGCAACAATACTTTGCAAATTTACTTTGTAAAGTATTTCTGAAATAAATAAATAAATAAAATAAAAAAAAACTCCTTGAAAAGTAGTGTTTTTGAAATTGCTGCTGTTAGGCAGACGAGTACAAAGGGACCATTAATTAAACTATGTTTTAAAATACCTCAAGACTACTAAAAAAAATATTTTCAAAGGAAATTAATAATAATTGTTTAAATAAAAGGAAAAGTACATATTTAAGCTAGAAGTATTTATACCTTTGGATTGTGATTAAACAATACTTCTGGGGTCGATGGTTAGTAGCACTGAACTTAGCGTATTTGAATTATGTCTATCTATCAGATCCCCCGATTGTTACATTTTTCAACTAGAACAGTGTTATTTTTCGTCAATGTTTTTGAGAATTACATTACAATATCTACATATAGGCATTTCAACAGGAATGTCTACTTTTTGCCACGTGCGACACTAAACAAATATTTTTGTTTCAAAGAAAACGAAAGTTCTTTTAATTCTTTATATATTTGTGTAGGCCGTCAGCAGCTCTACTGGCTGACTTTTCCGTGGAAATGTCCATATGTAATTACATACCTATGTAAATATGTGACTACAAAATGCGCTTTCTACGTTCCATTAACTTTTCGCATATTTCGAAAGGATACTCATATTGAAGACCGCTCACGTGATAAACGTAAGTACAACGTGATTATACATGATTCACGCCAATCACCCGAGCGGTGCAATTTTTTTTATGTACATGTATACATATGTATATATGTATGTACATATGTATATAAACGTGCATGCGGATGAGTAAATGTGTACGTGGGATTCAAGGTAGGTCTATGTAATTTAAATGAATGAATTTGCAAAAACGATTAAATAAAATAGAATTTCTGCTGAATTAAAGAAACCAAAATGAGACATTATAAAATAAATAATATTCAAAATATAACAAAAAGCAATAGAAACATATAGACAGAACAAATACAATATAAATATGTATGGTAGTGTGCAAAAAACTACTCAAGGTTGTAGCCTTTCATTAAAGTGCAGTGAAAAAAATAAAACATCGGGAAAATGCAGAAAACAGAAAAAAAGTCATATGGCGTGGTGCAAGAAAATGCAAAATAACTGAAAACATAAATTGGCACATTGGCGACAAGGTTACAAACCCAAAAACAATTGCATTTTCATGCAAAATAAACTGATTTAAAATTTGATATAAAATATGGTATACTATACATAATTGCACATGATATATGCACTTCAAATGTATTGTATATATGTACATAGTAGATACATATGTACATATGTTTGCATGTATATACATAGCCTATACTATGCTATAGGACATCGTTTGTATGATACATTTGTGAAATCTTTTGATTCCAAAAGCTGTCATCACACTGCCTGGTTTTTCGCTTTGTTGTCTGCAATTCATAAAATTTGAGTTTTGTTGTTTTTTTTGGAGCCTTTTGACCTTTGCAACAATCTTTTAACAAAATTACAGAACGTTTTAAATTTTATTATATATTCAGCCAATCCATTTAACATACACTTATTTCAATTTAAACATCGCTTTTTATTTAAAGGCATATTTTATCAATATATCTTTTTATTTGCACCATATTTTGGTGTTATTATTTACCACCCCATTTGGTTGTATTAAGGTGTCGCTTAAAACAACAAAAACACTACTTTAAAAAAACACAGCTCGATGACGAATATTACGTTTTGTTCTAGCAATGACGTCACTTTGTTTTTATTTTTTATATTCCACACATTTCTTGTATTTCATTTAAAATTTTGTGAACTCCAAGTTCTTTCTGCCCCAAAAATTTTTATAATCAAACAAATAATTAATATTTTTCCATTTTATTTGCATAAATATTTTTTCTTTACTCAAATAAGAAGACACACAGACACTTTTGCACAAACCTTTGTATTAAATACGGTTTAAATATAATGCGTTAAAGCGAGAGCACAATATATACGAATATGTGTAGAGTATTGCAACAACAAAAACAGTAAATTATTGTTGTTGCTTTGTTATTTTTTCCACTACTTTACTTGCTTTTATTTATTTGAGAAAACCGCTTTATCCGACTATACGACTTAAAGACAACCGCTTCGTTTGCTTGCTCATGGTTAACTGAATGAGCAGAAAGAAGACAACATATTTTTACATACACTGCATATGCTGCCAGACTTATTACTAAAATCGCCAAAAATCATAAAAACAAGAACATTCTTATTAAATTATTTGGTCATTCAAATTCTTTAATTCAGGAATTCTATTACGGCTGTAATTATGGCAATAGGAGAAATATGAAGTCTATTGTTCATAAAATTGTGAGATTTGTCTATGGGCTTAGGCTAAGGCTCCATGTTTCAACTCACTTGAATGACTTTTTGAACCTTACATTTGATGACTTCCTCAAGTTTCGTTTATTAATATATCTTTTTAATGTTATTGAACATCAAAGACCACTGCATGTTGTGCAGATGATATCTTTTACTATGTAGATTAACCAGAAATCCTCAAATAGTTATATCCAGGGACCGCTAATAACGATTGTTTGAGTTTAAAAATTACCCTTTTTTCAGGAAAAAAATTAAAATCAATAAGTAACTGTTATTTCCTGAAGAACAAACAAAACTCAAGAAATAACTTTAAATTTAAAATAAAATGTTAATATATGGTGTTAGCCTTAATACATAAAATTGGATCTCAATTATTATATTTGCCACATAGTACATGTGTATTCATAAATTTAGATTAAGATTTATTTATTAAATAACAAATAATACAATTTCTTACATACTATAGAAAACAATTGCACAGATTTAGCTTAGCTTTATATCTTAAATATTACATTTTTTTTTTTTTTTAACTGAAAGTAATGTAGAAATGCGTACAGATAAATGTGAAGGAAAGTATTCATAAATATATCATATACTTGTAATATCTTTTTAATTGGCCAGTAAGCCACATACATGAATATATATCCGAATTACGCTACTATTTCAGGAATAGATGTGGCATCATTGCAATAATACTAATAATCAGCACCGTTTTGCCCACACGTAGGAAATGGATTTCACATCCCTATTTGAAAACGGGTTGAGTTGAGTGATAAGTTCTCAATATGTTCATATAATTTTATATTAACAACTTTGTTCAAGTCATAATTACTCCATGTTAAGGTTATTTAAATAATTCTTTGCCGATATTTGATAATTCAATAATTTATTATTGATAAAGGTATAAAATATAACACAATAAATCAGAGAGTAGTAAGTGGTTTGTTCCTGTGCTTGAAACTGCTGCAATACTGGGCACTACTGCACTACACTGCACTACCTTATGGGTAATGATGTTTCAACAAGAAATAAAAATTAATTGCGAATCATTCATGATTCGTAAGTAGATTTGTGGCGCTACTAATAAAAGTTCACTTGGACTTTTATTTATTTTGCGATGTACCCTGTGCGATGGAAGACAAAATAATTGCTTGCAAAAAGGAAAACAGTCGTAAAACAGCTCTTGGCTAATGAACAGCTCTCGCGATAACTTTAATATTTTGCTGCAGGTGT
Organism: Nowickia ferox; assembly: GCA_936439885.1. NCBI lineage: Eukaryota > Metazoa > Arthropoda > Insecta > Diptera > Tachinidae > Nowickia > Nowickia ferox. The sequence continues at coordinate 5,599,760 of OW387027.1, read as the reverse complement.
AGGCCTGAATTTATTGTTGGGTTCATGGTTCGCTTCCCTCAACTAAGTGTATCGCTTACAGTTTATTTTAGAACTTTCCATTACAATGTGTAAACGTTTTTAATAAGACTTATACTTGTGGAGACCATAAGAAACTGCAATGGTGGATTTTGGCAATCTACATAACTTCATATAAGAAAGTGCAGGTTGTTTGGTAGTCACCAAATGGAGCTCCTTATCATTTTTCCCGTTATCATTTTTATTTTTGATCTGAACACAAAAAAGGTAAGAAGAATGAAAATAAAAATTATGTACATCCATATGTACATATAAAATTAAGACAATTAGATACATACTAAGTGCATACCCATGCATACATATGTGTGTGTGTATATGCATATGTACACAAGCATTGCTGAATTAGAAAAGAAGATGGTGATAGCTGAGCTTATAAGCTCGAAAAACTTTCGAGGACAGCATGACCGAAAAAAAGATATTCGATTGGTTTAGATATCTCGAGAAGAAAGTAGAGCTGGCAAACTATCGATTGTCACGCCTTTTGATATTTTCGATAGTCTGTTTCAAAACTATCGATAGTATCGAATTATTTTAGGAATGTTTAATTTATTTTTTCAATACTCAAACAACGTCATATAGTGAATAATTATATTCAAAAGTTTTATTCTATCAAGAGGTGAGATTACACGCCATTTGCATGAATTTTTTACATAATGTAATATTTTGTATTATTAATTCCATTAATTTATTTTTGAAGTGATGACGTTATTTTGGGTTGATGAGTGATACGTACTCACATGTATTTTCAACAAAAAACTATTACATATATTAAATTTTATCGTGTTTATTGCCAATTTGGTAGTAGTAGTAACGATATTATCGCTATCGAGAAAAAACTATCGATAGTCTAATGGATACAAAACTATCGATGGTACTATCGATAGTTTGAAAAGCTCTACTAGCTAACCTCTCTTCAGTTAATTTCAATGTATGTATTTTTAAAAAATTATTAATAGGTATTTTACTGATTAAGTAAACTAAAAATAAATACACTTTAAAATTTAGTCTTAACTTCTTAAAACTTCCTGTCATAATTACTTCCGCATCTATTTTATTGTTTAATTAAAATATATCCTTTTACAAATAATACTTTCTCCAATAATCAACCTGTTAATATTTGTTAAGAAATCCTTTGACTTCCTTCCTTTTATTATATCTTTCAATCGAAACCGTTAGAATACTCCAACAGATGCTAACAAAAAAAAAAAAAATCATCTACAAGAACAAATTTATTTGTAAGAAATATCAAGAACTAAATGATTTCATTATTTTTTATTTCAAACTATGAACATATTGCGTGAAAAAGGATCAACGTTTGGGGAATGTAACATTCATAATATGGTGTAAAACGCAGCTAATTGAATGCATCCTTTTTGTGTTTTTCTTTCCTTTTTTATACTTGTGAGAATATTTCCTTTTGTTCCCAGGCATTAGAAAGTGTTTAACAAATTTTAATTTGACTACTTCTTAATAAATAAATAACAGAGCATTTTGAAGTGTCTGTAGAAAATTTTGAGTAGGATTAACTTCCGTTTTCTTAAAAGAAAAAATAAAAAGATTTATTAAAGAAAAAAAGAAGGATTCTGAAATAGACAAGTGTATATGTCGTGCTTTCTACACACCGAGTGTTAGTCACTCAATATGATAAAGTGAGTGAGAGAAACTGATGGAATTTCATTGATATAAAAAAGTGAATTGCGTGAGAGACTGAGCCCGGTAAAATAGGCTGAAGTCTACAGGCTCAGTTAGCCGATTGCAATGTAATGTAACTGCAACAATAGGAAACAGCTGATCGATATTGTTATGTGAAAAGTAACGTACAGATTCTAAAGGATCAGTTAGCCAACTCTAATGCAATGTAACTGTAATGTAGGAAACAGCTGATCGATATTTTTATATGAAAAGTAGGTTACGTTACGTTACATCTCTATAACCATTTCCATTACTTTTCACATAACAATATCGATCAGCTGTTTCATACTGTTGCAGTTACATTCCATTAAAGTCGGCTAACTGAGCCTTAATAAATGACACGTTCACGTTTGTAAAATGCCTAAGATATCGAACCATAACTGCCAGAAAAGCTTAACACATTTTTTGGACAGTCGCAAATAATCGATTTTGGTCAAAAAATTAAATTCGAAAATGATGTCGCTGAAGCTTTTTTTTTTGGCGGATATGGTACGATATAATAAAAATTTAAAAGTCAAAAAACAAATTTAGGCTACAGCAGCTTCCATTATTTTGAATGTTTAGTTTTGCTGTTCCTACAGACTATTGTAGAGCAATAAATTCTAAAAATTCTCCCACACTTCTTGGAATTCCTTTAAGTAACTGCTAAAATAATTTACAAAAAATTAACATTTAAATAAATAAATTTAAAACATCAAATAAAAAGTCACACTGTGATTTCGAATTCCTTCACAAATCCTTAAGAATCGATCCTTTTTTTCTAAAATCACACACAAATCTTTTGTTCTATCACAAAGGCGATTGTAATGCAAAATTGATTGTATGGATGCATGTTTGTTTTTATTGTTATTATTATTATTTTGTTGTTTCACAATCTATTCAAAGGAATACCTGTTTAAATTTATTTTGATTTAAATTACAAATTTTCGGGATTTTTTTTCCCACTAACTGATTCTCATGAATCCTTGTGTAAGAAACGAGGGAGATGGAAAAAGGCTACATGATTTTTTTAAATATAAAAGTATGTGATTTTGGGTTATGTAAAGATATCAAGGACAAATAAGGATATTTTTTTTGTATTTTCATAGATAGAAATAGGTAAACAGTTTTAATTGAATCCCACGATATTTGAAAGATTAATTTTATGCTTTAAATGTCTCTATATATGCCTTCCTCTCACTATATCTCTCGCTTTCTATCGCACACTGTTTGAAGGAAATAATTTTTTAAGAATTTTCAGAGCCATACTAAAAAAAATTTGGGATAGATATAATATTTTATTAGAGAATGATTACTACCTATTTACATAATACGTATTTTATACTTTCATCCTAAAAACCATTTTTATACCCTTCACGAAAAATGGTAAAAGGAAGGTGAATAAGCGATGTCCGCCTGTGCGTCTGCCTGGGCGTGAAATCGGTTTTTGAAGCTTCCAGAAAAGTTCGGTCTTGGATTGTTGTGTCAGAAATGGCATAAAATAGGTTGGTATTGAAAACCAGTAAAATCGAAAAGACGGTTTCAGAGCTGGAAAATTCAAACTGTTTTGGCATATAAAAGTAACTAAATAAAACAAATTTTTTCTTTTCTCTATAAATTAAAAATATTTTATACAAATTGCTATAATTAATTAGAAAAATCTAAAAGCATGATTCAGGGTTGGAAAGCTTAAACTTTTTTTGGTATATAAAAATAACTAGGTCTAATTAAGTTTTTTCTTTTTCCTTATAAATCAAATATATTTTATGTTTTAGAAAGAAAAAGTTTTGCATACAAAATTAGAAAAATACAAAACACATCTTCAGAGCTGGAAAACAAAAACGTTTTCTGATAAATAAAAGTAACGAAATAAAACAAATTTTTTCCTTTGTTAATTAAACAAATTTAAGAGTCCGTCTCACGATGTCGACAACGTTCGACTTGTCGCACACTTACACTTTGTTGTTGTTTCAAATTAAGTGTACGACAACTCGAACGTTGTCGATATCGCGGGACAGAAAGAAAAATCAACAATATGGTTCCAGGGTTGGAAAATCGCAAATTTTTTTGGTAAAAGAATTAACTAAATAAATTTTTTTTCCTTTGATTAAACGTATTTTATATATGTATTATTAAGATCTTTATTCAAGATTTTTTTTAATTTGTTCAGTTTTCGATGGCGGTCTCGATTTGTTAAATGCTGGTAAAAGTTTTAACTTATATATTGTATATATGCACATTCAAGATGCTTTAGCTTAGGGTGAAAAAATTGCCATTAGAAGGAGCTGATCTCTGTTAAAGTCCTCTTTAATTAATCTCTTCTCATTCATTTTTAAAAGGGAGAATATTACTAATGTAAAAAAGTACTGAAATAATGAAGTAAAATATTGAACTATCGCTAATATTGAAAACAAAGTTTTTGCATCAAATTCTTTAGTCAAAAAAGACCTATAAGTCACTTATTATAAATTGCACTATAGCAAAACAAATATGTATGTATTTACTCCACACGTACGTCGGTGAAGGATATATAAGACTCGAGTATAGCACATGAAACAGAACCCAGTTGCGTTTTTCTTTCATTACAAATAAGCATCTTTTAATCCTCTTAATGAAATTTAAAAAAAATTAAAATAATTTTATTCTTAAGTGCCCTGGAGACGATCAATCAAACCCGCCAAGCAGTGCATACATAAAAATGTGTGAGTGAGTGATATGTGATTGTCGCTTAAAAAGAGATGTATTAATAAACACTTCAATAACCATTTGTATTTTGACTTCGTAGCCTTCATATCAAAGCTGCCTAAACTTTAATTCACGCGCGCACTTCTCCATCATTAACAAGAATCACAAAGAAACTGTTTTATTTTTGTCAATCAGAGTTCGAGACAAGCAAATAATAAGGCATCAAATAAAAAATTAAATGTTTTTCATTTTCATCAACCAATGTCAACAACGCGTGCGTGACTGTACGCACACAACTATGTGATTGATGAGTTTATTTGATCGTTTCCAGAGCACTTTAAACTTTATTTTTCAAGGTGTGCTTTTTTATACACAAAAGCCAAATACACATGCTTGATTTCTAGTTACACTTTTTTTTAATGAATGAAACTCAATTTAAACAATATTTTGCAAGTATTTCAATGCAATAAAATCACTTTTTATTTTAATAATTCTATGTTAAATATAAAAAATACTTATGTACATTTTATATGGACATGGTTATCTTATTTATTCTATACTATAATACAAATGCCAACACATTATTTTTAACATCAATTCCCAGGCGACTTAAGCTAAGTGATAGCGCCTTTCGTTCACTCTATATACACTTAAATTTTGCAATCAGTTGTGCTTACAAAATCACCTGCTTTCATTTCGTCTTAATTAATTTTAAAGTATGCTTAAAATTAAAATTTTCACCTACATATTTTTTTAATTAAAATAATAAGGAACTAGTAATTTTAAATATCACAGTTTTGTTTTCTATAACCCTTTTTTAACATTTAATACTTTTCATTGCCCTCCAACGAATAACCAAATAATTTCTTAAGCATATTGTATAAAATCATTTGCCTCGTCACTTCTGCTTCATATTTCATATAATCATTGAGTCTTTGTTGCTTATACAGTGAATCCAATTGATCAAATAAATCAACTTCCAATTTGCGCATACGCACATCCAGCGCTGGCGTGTGAGTGCCCGAAAATAAGGCCTGCATGTAAATTGTTGATATTTGGGACAATGAATCGTCTAATTGATTTAAAATCACATCATCGGCATGTGCAATTTTTAATGGGCCCATGAGTTTGGGGGATGCTCGATAATTAAGTAAATTATTGCACTCTGTGAGAGTTAAACTGAAACTTATTGTGATTACTGCAATTATGCACTTAAACATTTTCATTGATTTTATTTATTTTTAGCTTTTTATTTTAAAATTATTAATTATTTTAATAGTAGATTTAACGCCTGAATTTGGATATTTAACACTGCGTTTGATAGCGTATGAAAACGAACTATTTTCTTGATTTTTTATTAAAAAACTATTGTGAGTTTCTTGCATATCTTGAGTTTTTATAGCAAATTTTTTACAATAATTTTATTTATTATATTTTAAACACACATACAATGTATATACGTACGTACATACATATGTACAGTGCCCTCGCGATATCGTGAACTATATGGTAGTTTAAGTTCTTAAGACGTCTTGAATTTTTTTGCCTTTCCAATCACTAAAAGTTTAAGCCGATGTGTACCTGAAGCATTTGAAATTTTGCTTCACAACTTTTCTTTGCGATATTAAAATACTAAATGAAATTTATCTATAAAGGTGATTCCCGAAACTAGCAACTTAAGACTATTAACGATTTAAATTTCTTGTAATTAAGCTGATTGATTTTCGATTTTCAAAGTACAGAGCTTTCAAACGTTGTTCATCTTATCGCGAGAGCACTGTAGGTACATTTATAAATATGTTATCAGCTAGTTGTGTGCAGTTGATTATAATTTTTTTCTGCCTTTTAATAAAATTTATATTCAAGGTGATTTCCTTAATTGAAATTTATAAGACGTTCTATTGTATAAAAATCTGCGTACATATTCATACATATGTATTTCTACATATTGTTGAGAGAAAAATCAAGTTATCAATTAAGGGTCATATTTTTTCTGGGCGTATTTGCCGGCTTCCGAGTTAGATATTCGTTTGTAAAAAGAGGGAAACGAGTTTTTAATATAATGAAAAATATAATTTAAAATATTGGCAACAGAAAAAAATATTACTAACTGCCTGTTTATGGAAGACAATCGAAAACTCTCGTCTGCCTTATATTATATTGAAAACAAAAACAAAGCACTCTTCTATAAAATGGTAGTAAAATTTTATTGGCGTTTGATCAACAATTTATGCTTTTGAATGTTTCTTTCTAAAAAATTCCATAGATGCTGATTGGGGCCAAGATTTGGAGAAGGTACGGCATATTGTGTGTTAAATAGTCATTGAGTCTTTGGTCACGTTTTTTTTAGAAACAGTAGCCGCCATGATCGCACTTTTCTTTATATCACATTAAATTGACATATTGTAGTCCATGTTGTTTTCAAAAACTGCCAGCTTTCCTATTCCCGATAATGATCTTCACCTCCGTCATATTTTTCCATTTGCATACAGTCATACTTACATAAATATAATATGAAAATAAAATTGAGAGATAATTTGTATGTCGGCCTTTTGCGGGACCCTAGCTTAACGATCCCCTCCCTCGGTTTTCCTAGAGAAACATAAATGAATGAATTTGCCACCGGTTTATGCAGACCAAGTTGTCGAAAATCACTAAAAAAATTAGTGTTTTTCATATACATTTTTTACTCGAGTCTACTGGATGGGTTGTGAAAATTTCAGTTATAGCTTATAGTCTTACAGTCGTATTTAAAAAAAAAAACTACAATATATTTCTTTTAAATACGGCAGTTATTTATTGAAAATAATAAATTTATAGTTCTCTGGCAAAAACGAAAAAATACTTAAGTTGACTTAAGCTAAAATTGAGATAATGACGCCATCATAATTTCCCAATTTAAAACTATAACTGTGCAAAAATTTAGTTTATTTATAAGATTTTTAAAACAGTTACAGCAAAATTACTTTTTGCTTACATATTTATTTCAATAAGCGATTTTTTTGATTTTCGATCTAATATATTCTAAATTTATATTTAAGACCCGCCAATTAAAATAGTTTTGCAAGAAAGTAACATCTTTTACAGAAATGGAAATACATAATTTAAAAAAATCACTCAAAACTGCTAAATTATACCTAAGCAGTTTTTTTGCCACAGTATTATTGAAACTTGAGTTCCCATAATAATTTGATGTATCTTAAGGATACGACGAGTTCTAAAAACAACAAATAAAAAATCATAAAACAAGCGATTAACCGTAGCAAATAACAATAACAACAACAACAATAGCAACAACAAATATAAAAAACCAAAAATAAATCTCTGCAAGAAAAGAAACACAAATAAAACAACAACAAAACTGCATAGCAATCTGTAAACAAGGACCTGTTATAACAACAGCCAACACAAACGCATGCACTTGTTAAACAAAAAAGAGCAAGACCACAAGAACGAGAGAATTGTATTGTGAGCTCAGGTCAACGTTGCCACTTTTTAATTATTATTTCAATAATGTAAATATTTGTGGGGAAACACATGAATCAAGAAAACAAGATTGCGCATTGCGCAGGTCCGCTATTTTATGTTCTGCTTGTGACGTAGGCATAGAATTTTTGTAGTAAATAAAGTACATACATTTGTGTGTGGAATGTGATCTCTCCCTGACACACTTTTTACAACAAACACACGTGTGTATTCTATGATGTCCTAGATGCGCAGTAGAACTTTTTTTGTACGTCTGAGAGCGTAATCTTGTTTTTCTTGATTCATGGTTGAAACGAATGTCAATTTCCATTTATTAGCGAATATGAATAGAAATAGTTAAGACAATATTCCCGAAAAATAAAAAACGTGAGTGTGACTATTAAAATTAAAAATTTGGACACTTCTATCAATGGCTCGATTTACTCGTCCTATCAAAAAGATTTTTTGAGAAACTTTTTTTAGGGACTCCTGACATTTCTTAACCCATTATTGGCCATCAATATAATGCTTAATTTCCGAATTCATAGAAAATAATTTTGGGTTTCAAAAGGTTTACATAACAAATTTTCTTTGGAGATTTGTTCGTTAAACCTTTTGTAAACCTGTTCCGTTCTTTTGCTGACAAAACTGTAGAAAATAAAATTCAAGGCTAACTGACAGCCAAAAATTTAAATGTATTAGTTTGTTGTGCTATTTTGTGTACAAGTGCAATCAATTCTTTTGGTTGTCAGCTGATTCCTTCCACAGAAAAAGTAATTGCAAAATATTTTATACAGAAAAGAATGACACAGAACATCAAGGAAAAGTAAAAAGTAACGAGGCCTTAAATTAAGTTTAATGAAAACGACAGTAAAAATTTTATAAATTGCTATTAATCATCCACAAACAGCTGTCCAGCCTTAAATAGTATGTAGCACATTGACAGCTACTACACCTTTTCCATTTGTAATTCAGATTAGTCAATTTTAAATTTGGAAAACTCAATTCAGATTAATCAGTTATAATGCAGAAAGTGTCAATGGTAGTTCAGAAAGTATCAATTGTAATTCAGAAAGTAAAGAAGTTTAATTAATTATTTATTTTTATTTTATTATAAAAACAAATTTGAATTCGGCAAATTTGCTTCCGATCCTTTGACCTGTTCTAACACACACATAAATACGTCCGTACGGCTATCATTACGGAAAGAGTCAGAGTCGATATCCAAGATCGTCAAAATGTCGAAATACGATAAAAACTCCATTTTCAAAAACTGAGATAAAATCAGTATCAGTTAAAAAATTAATGGGTTACTATGTACATATATAAATTTCGGCCAGAATTATTTATTATTTTCTGAATTACAATTGCCGCTTTCTCAATTACAGTTGACTAATCTGATTTACAATTGACCATTCTGAATTTCAATTTACTAATTTGAATTACAATTGACGCTTTCTGAACTATAATTGGAAAACACATTGTCGTTCTTTTAAATGGGAGCAACTCAAAATTGTACAAAAATCTTATTTAATTTTCTCAATTCCTTGACAAAAAAAATAATAAAAAATACAGTAGTATCTTTGTAATACGAGTATGACCATACAAAATTTTTTTCCTCTAAAAAGAATTTTGTAAATTTTTAGTGAATCCCTTTAGAGGAACAAGTACATAATTTTTTTTTCACCATTCAGACATCTTTAAATACCACTAGTGGCAACACTTGCGCTAAGAATAAGAGACAGAGGTTAACAAATGTAAGACGAAACTATAACAGAAAATGACAGAAAGTGCAACCGACAGACAAACTGAACCTCAGTGTGTTTTGAGCAGTCATAATACAAATTCAAGGATGTGTGGGAATTTTGGAGAAACAAGTGAAACTGCAATCAAAAATTGCTGCTGCAATTCTATACAAACGAATGAATATGCAAGCAGACAGACAGACAGACAGACATACAGTCACACAGACGCAGATACATACATGCATACATTCTTAAATGCATTCATACAGACCTTTTAAACAAGCCATAAACAACAAGTACAACGGTGAAGTTAAAACACGATAATGATGATCGTGTGATTTTTTGTAAGAATCAACCAGCCAAAGGATAAAAACTCACTCATACAAGCCATTTTAATAACAACAAAAATTATAATTTTTATTTTACTTTCAAGATCTTTGTGCGAGTATTTGTGTGTTTGTTTTTTTTTTTTTGGTAGCGGGAGTTTCTCAGCTCATATTTCAAATGTGTGAGAAATATATTTTTTTAATTCAATATTCGTTTGTAAAGAAATAAAATTTTCGCATCGTGGTACCTACAAAAATATACATACTTACTTACACGTACAAATATATGTACATACTCGTAAGTATGTATGGATGTATGTATTTTTTACAGAATATATTTTATAGGCGTATGTGAGAATCAATAGTTTTTTGTACCTCCGTATATAATTTTCTCAATTTTATTTTGATTAAAAAAAAAGTAGGTAAATCAGGTTCGTTGTTCGTTGTGTATGTGTGTGTGCTTATGTGTATAATAAAACTTAACCACGCAAAGCAAGCGACTGACACACGTCCTTTTTCTTTCCTTTAGGATATGGAATTATAATTAGTTCCGTTTAGCAGGTATTTTATTTTAATTTCAGGGAGTTGGATTTTAATTCGAGTTTTGGTGTTATTTAGATACGTTGGAGAAAAGCTATGATTTTCTGATGGAAAGGAAATAGTGTTCATTTTACAATTAGGAAATAGTAATTAAAATTGTATTTGAAGCAAATAAAGAAATTCTTCCAAATACGTGCCTAGAATGGAAAATTTTAAAGTTTTTTAACTACAAAGATTTTAGAAAATATAAAATAGAACAAATATATGGGAATATATTTGGCACTAAGCTACAGACTTTGGTCGAATATGCGGCATCCGACACGCTATAAAAATCAATGAATATCTTAAATCGATTTGAAGAAGCTTTTAAAGTTATTAAAAAAAAATCTTAACCCCCTGTTTGTGTAAAACGTTGACATTAGAAATCTTGGCGTTTTTGTAATTGATTAAAGGAAACTTGTGCAAATTTTCTTTAATTTATTACAGAAACGTCAAGATTTTTATCGTCAACGTCTTACATAAACTGGCTGTAAGTCTTTCGTCTACATTGTACGAGAGATATATACAATATACAATATCTCTCGTACGCAGCGTTGCCAAATGTACGGATTTATCTGTTTTTCGAAACTATTGAGCAGTCGTGTAGATTTTTGTTTAAAAAATCAGTTTTTCTTTCAAATAAGCAATTTTTACAGTTTATTTGCTTTGGCTTTTTACATTTCAGTAAAATATCAGTAAATAATTTGTCCACGCTGACACACGTTCAAATTGCAACTTATATGGAACATTTTTCTTATAACAAATATTAAAAAATTTGTTTAATTTTTTCATACAAGAATTTGTATAAAAATACAAAAAATTTAAGGGCCTTGGCCCACTTGTATTGATAGCAAGAAAATTTATTTCTCTTTTCAATAAAAGTAATCGATCGAACGTTATCTGTCGACTTCGTAAAAGTTTTGACATTTTCTATATACACAAATTTTACTTGGTGATGAAATTTCTACGATTAAGCTCTTAAAGATTATAATCTCATTTTTCCAGCATTGATCACGTAATTCGAAAGTATATTGAAATGTATTTATGTATATAATTGTTGTGAATAAAATAATGTGGTACGTATAGCAGACTCTTCATCTTTCGAGAAGCCCTCAGTAATGAAAGCGTGTCTCAAGAAAAGTGATATTAAAAAATTTGTAATATGTGTGTATGAATACATAAAAACAAATGAAAACAAATTATTACTTGTCGCACACTTACATTCAAAGCAACAACTAATTCTAAATTTTTGTTTGTTTTAAATGCAAGTGTGCGACAAGTCGAACGTTGTCGAGGCCCTTAATGCCATGCACGGTATAACAGCACATAAATTGTCTAACGCATTTTTCGGGCAGTTTTTTCTTTTGACATTGGCAGTTTTTTTCCTTAAACATATATGGCAACACTGCTCGTACAAATAAGACGATTAAGGTCAAATTAGCAGCAATCGACGTTTTTTTAGGTTAGAGCTAGTCAGATTTAGAGCATTACAAGCTTAGTAAACTAAAACTAAAAAAAATTGTTGTGTGAAAATTTTCGAAATTCTCCGAACATTCAACATCTTTCAAATGCGGCAAATATCCTTACGATCCGTTGACCCATTCTGAAGTTATTATATCTGCATCCATACGGACATTATGGAGAAAATAAGACTCGACTCTCAGGATCTCAAAACGTCGAAATAGAATGAAAACTCGATTTTCGAAAAATGTATTTAAATTAAAAACTTCCCATAGCAGAAAGCTAAAAAATTATAAAAAATGCAAACAAAAAATTTATTTTTTATTTTGGGTCGACATTCCAAATTATTAAAGTTCTTTTTATTTTTTTTATGACTTTTTTATAACAGATGATATTAGACGGGCTTTTTTAACTTCTGTTCTGACCCATAAAGAGATTCATACAGAGTTTGATTTAATTTACAGATCTACTCCACAAAAGATTCACTAGGTGTCGTTGTGCGGATCTTTGGACCAGATCTTACCCCTTTTCTATTCTCAAAAAAGGCCTCTGATTGAATCAAACAAATCAAGCTCTTATGCCGGCTGTTTTTATTAGATCGGTTTTGTCTCTCTGTTTGAATTTTGATAAGCGAGCAGAGCTTCATAAAGATTTTAGTAAAATAGTTTAGATCATCATTTGTTCAATCTTTTATTTTATTAAAAAACTATTTGAAAATTGCAGCAGCATGTTTAGTACATGATTGTTTTAATTATATTTAAAAAAACTTAAACAATTTTTATAAACATATTTTTTTTGCCATAAAAAAATCAAAACTAAAAAACTTAATAAAAATAAGTAGTTTCTAATGGAAAAGATTATAAAGTAAAAATGAAATGCAATTGAACAAAATATTTTTTACAAAAAATCAAATTACATATAGACAAAATCACAGATAATTAAATATAAAAAAATAAGTAAAAGTAATTATGCTTTTTAAACGAAGAATAAGAAAAAAATTACATATTAAAACATTCTGCTTAAAACTTTATTCAAAACAACTAAAATAAAAACTTAATAACTTTTGAGAGTTTTCAACATAAATTAATTAAAATTCTGTGTCAAGTGACTGATGTATAAATAATATAAAAAACGAAAAAGATAAAAAAAACATACAAAAGTTCAAGGCGAATCCATACCAGGTGGTCGCAAACGATCAGCTGACTATTTTTGCATAAACATTGGATGTCAAAACACATTTTTCAGTGTATTTTTTTTTTGACATTAAAAGTATAAACTTCCCAAAGCGAATTCAGCCGTGTATACCTTGTATGAATTTACCTTGCAAAAGTTCTTAAAATGTAAATTATTTCTTAAAGTTTTAAAAATAGGAAAGTTTGATATCTTAAAAAAAAAATATTTTTTTTGGCAAATCAGCCGAGTTTTATATAAACACTTTGTTCAAACTTCTCTTTAGTTGATTTGTTTTTGTTTGACTGTATTACCAAGGTCTCCACATGCTATCCTGGTCCTCGGCTTCTTGTTGTTCCTTGCGAAATTTTTTGCTAGAATGTTCGTCTTCCGAGCAAATACTGGAATCGGCGGTTTCCGAAAATGATCTCTTCAACGAAGAGCTGGAGCTGGTGTTCAAATCACTGTTACTGGTTGAGGAGACCTGTTGTTGTTGCAAATTGGTGGCACTTAAGACAAATGAACTCTCAGCACTAGAGGGCGGTGTAGCAAATACTCCTGAAAATGTGTTGTGCTTACTGTGCGGGCGCGGCGAAGCTGAACGTGAAGTATTGAAATCTGTGCAAGTGTTTGTTATTGAATCCTCGTTGTTACTAGACACCGAAGAAATTGGACTTAGAGGAGGGCTAGTGGTGGTGGTTGTATGGAAAGCTTGTTGATGTGGGGGCTGAGTTTGTTGACTGTAGTTGGTGTGAGCTAAAGTTGTTTGTGTATAGTTATTCGTTGCAGGAACTTTGAGAGAGTTTACTAAAGAATTTTGTGGTTTCGAAAAGGCACTCAGTCTCTTGAAGTTGGCAGCAAAATCATTAACAGTTGTGTTAGTGTTAGCAGGAGTACTGGAGTTGTTGACTGGCCAGTTAGTAAAAACCGCATTGGAATTATTAGTTATTGCAGGAGCAGAAGCAGCTGTGGTATTATTAGCGGTATTTGGTACTATTAAAGCCAATTCCCCCGAGGGCAATCTGGAAGGTATCAATTGTACACCACCCATTTGTATGCCCGTAGCAGGATTATTATTTAAGTCTTGTGGCAGGGCAGGCAGCAAGGTGCCGTTATTAGTAACAGTTAGAGGCATGTTGTTGGTGTTAGTAAAGAAATTGGTAGAGGCGCCTGTGCGATAACCATTGGAAAAATTGGTCATAGAGCCGATTTGTTCCAGACTAGAGGCACAACTGCTTAAATGGCTGGTAAGTCTTTTGCGTACAGTATCTTCTACGCCATCCAATTGGCTGACATAACGACTCACTTCGTCGGCACATTCCATAAATCCAGTCTTGAACTTGTGTATAACGGTGGGATCGGTTTGCAGGGCCATATTTAACTGCTGGCGTTGTATGGACTGCAAATGCTTAACAGTCATTTCTAAAATGTCAGCCTTTTCTAATTTGGTATGACGGGCCGGCTAAAAAGACATTAAATTTAGAAAAGAGTTTTAGTGTTTTTTGTTTGTATAAGGCTTTTATAAAATTTTAATTAATTTGGCTGGCATCTTTGCAGAAGTTTCATAATTCTACTAATTGCCATTTGCGCTTAAAATATTTGCACACATCCCGATTTTCCCAGGCTTCCAAAGCCTTTGTTAAAAAGCCGCCTACTTTTTTCTTCTTGAAATACATACTTAACTCTGCTTTTAAGCTTGTAACGTTTCGTTTTTGTTTTGCTCACGCTGTTTAACAAAATTTCGCACATTTTATTTAATTTTTTTTCAAGTTTTTTTTTTTTTGTAATCATAACAAATCGTTTACCTTGATTCAGGCACACATTCAAAACTGATGACGCTGCTGGTTCTGTTGGCAACAAGAAACCTCTAATTGATTGCAATTTGTTTTCTCAACGAAAAACAGCGTAAAACAAAATAAGAAGAAAATAAAAGGGCTTAAAAACTAAAATAAAAGAAAAAAAACTTAAAAATTATTGGCCAGACATCAGTTACCAAACTGTTGCAGACAGATCCTCAGATTGTAAACACTACAAGTTTGTGAAGTAAACACGATCTGTATTCTTTTTCTGTTTTTATTTTCGTAGGATTTAAAACTTGGCAGAAAAAAATTGATGAGAACAAAATCTGCTGCCAAGAAACTCAACAGCCACCTTAAAGGTGGGAATATAAAAATAAACCAGCAAAAATTTCATTCATTTTACTTATTACGATCATCCATCCCATAACGATAAATGGCTGGATGATCGTTTTTATTGTCTTTCCTTGCAGACATACCCTTGACTTGTTGAGCAAAAAGAAGCAGCTTCTATAACTTCAAGTCTTGAGATGAAAAAAAATCAAAAATACAAAGCTTCAACAACACGCTTGATTTTTAATAAATTTATCGCAAAGAAAAAAAATTCCCACGCAGGTTTTTTTTTGTACAATATTGTTTTATTGATCAATGATCTTTAATAATTTTTGGCTAAAACCAAAAATAAGATTAGTTGTTTTGTTGCTGCTCATTAAACAATTGGAGACGAAAGCTCCATTCAAAAATTTAATATACTCGTAGACTCGTATATTGTTGTATAAGGATTATTGCATAAAGTTTTTTTTCATAATAAAAGTATGCATGATTTTATTTTATTTGTTTATTCCTGTGGAGACACGGGTCTAATATTTTTATTACTTTTTATGTTTTGAGGTACTGAAAGGAAAAAGGTTCGCTCAGCCTGACAAAGCAAGCCTTTTCAAAGACTAGTTTAAAGCATAGCTCGGTTTTTTGTTTGTTTTCTAAACACCAAGCCATATGCACAATGTGCGAGCTCAAAAGAGCTTTGTGCTTTCAAGACCAAATTATAAGAACTTTCAAAGCTGTTTAGCTCCAATGCAAATGCCAGGGTATTTATGTATGTGTGCTTACACGTAGCTGCTTTAATATAATCCGCTGATATTTGCCACAATAAGTTTTAAGTCAGGGATAATTTAAAGTAGAATTTTTTAACTTGTAATATGCACATATACAATAATTTTCTAACGAGCTTTAAAGCTCTTTAGTGATGTTCAAAATGACTTAAAAGTCATATTATAATATAACGTTGCTTAAGCTAAGCTTCCATAAGGAAAAGGCTTGAAAATAATTCGAAGGCTTCAAAAAAATCATTGAAAAAAGCCCAAGTTCTTCAGATTTGAGCATTATGTACATAAGAAAGACATTGTATAGATGAGCTTTTTAAAGCTTTTCAATACTAGTGAGGAAAACTGAGAAAGAAAAACCTATAAAATTGTTTAATATTTCTGTGTTAAAAGATTTTTGAAAATTAAAGTAAACTTTGAAAATGTCTAGAATAATTTTTATATACAAATCGTTGGTCACAAATAGAAAGGCCCTAACGCAAATAACTGTAGCTTTACATAATAATAAATAGTACAACTGCTTGTAAAAGCGTTATTTTTTACACTATTGCAATAATTGTTGTGACAAGGTGTATTTGTGTGAAACGTATTGGAATCACTGAAAAACTCAATTTTGTGAAAATACGAGTTAGGGCCCTTCTACTTGTGACCATCGATATGTACATTACATACAAATTTGACCTAAAAAGAAATTATTAATTCAAAGTAATTTGAATAAAATTTCGATTTGTATACAAAATAACGATCGAAATTTCCATACAAGTACAATTAAAATTTTATGAAAACGTGTTCGATATCGAATGCCATAATTTCGGTTCGGTTGCGTCATTTTCATAATACGCACTAACACAAGACTGGAAAGTTTTTTCATGAAAATATTAAAAAAAAAGCTTCTGAAAATAGTTTTAGAGTTGTTCAACGGTATAATCTTTCAAGGAGCTTTCCAAAAGCCCACTTTCTTGCAGGTGAAAGATTTTAAAATCTTCTTCAATACATACGTCCTTTTTCATTGCTTCCAGTATTAGAGATTTCAGTTCATTTAAACAATGGTTTATGCGCGCCCGGCGACGTTTTTCCATGATTGGCTTATTAGTCTGAAAGAAATATAACAAAAAAAAAATTAAATGAATAGTTAACAATAAAAATACGAGTACATATCGAGCCATAACCGCCGAAAAAGCTTCACCCACACATCGGGCCTCGTTTTTTTTTATTTACGATCGCAAATTAAGTTTGCAAAATAATCCACTTAATTTTTTTTTTTTGCGTTTATGGCACAATATCAATATACATATACGAGTAAATATATAAAATATGGAAGGCATTTAAAGGAATTTATATTTTACAGAAAAAATTATTCCCAAAAAATTTTCAAACAAATATTTGTTTGAAATAATATTAAGTTTGAGTAAATATTTTTTACTGTTCCAGTAAATCGTTTGTTCCAATTTAATTTTATGTAAAAAAAGCTGTATAGAGTGAAAAATTCGAATTCGTACAATTAATATAAAGTAACATTTGTAACAAGATTGTTTAAGGACGATTTTTGTTTAAATATAGAAATGGCATAATGTACAGATAAATTATTCGTTTGATTTGTTTTTTAATTTCAGTAAAAATTTTTTTTAATGAAAAATTTAATAATTGAAATCATTACCGTTTTATTTTGAAATAAATTATTAAAAATGTTTTCCATTTGAATGTACAAATTTATTTCATAAAATTTTATGAAAATTTCAAAAGAGTTTAATTGGAAATAGTACTATTAGATTCGATATCGAATGCCGGTGATCTACTCTGTAATTCGAAACGAAATGACATGCTTCCAAATTCGGGTGTAATTACAGACTAGACCCAAAAAAATTTTTTTTTTTCTCGAAAATAATATTAGATTTCTTTCCATAAAGAACACTAAAAAATTTACAATGCTACCAAATTATGTATTTAGGCTAAATATTTATTTAACATTTTTATTTATTGTTGGTTTAGCACGTCTAGATAAATTTCGTTGCTGTTAAGCAAAAAACCAGTAGACTTCAGCAGCAACGAAATCCATCTGGACGAGCTAAGCCAACAATAATTTTTTTTAAATTTTAAAATAAATAAATTTTTAAAATTTATTTTAATTAAGTTACTTTTTCACGTGGTAAATAAAATATTGAATTAAAATACTCGTACTTACAGTAACTAGAATTAGAAAAAAATTAAGTGCCTAATTGTTTAAATCACGTCACCAAAGTGATATTTTTGTGAATTTAAAAAATATTTTGAAATGTTTTTTATGTTTTTCGTACAGATTCTTAAAATTATGTCCGGTCAAGCAAAGTCTGAATTTACTTGATTTTCAGTGAAGTGAAGAATTTGTATGAAAAACAAAATCAAACTTTTTAAACTTGATATATTTTTTTTTACTTTCTTATACTCTTTGGTGATGTGAATAATTTCTTTAGTTATTTTTATGTACTTGAGAAAAAATCCATCAAAAGCTGTTCTGAGGCAAGATTTCCCAGCAATAATTTCTTTTCAAATTGTGAAATTCATTCGGCATTTAAACATTGTGGAAGAAGTTTTCACTATTTTTCTTGTATTTCGTTTTTTTTTCTATCAGCTTCATTTTCATGAGGAATATTTATAGAAAAAATTATTTTAAAAATCATAGATTTGTTGCTATTGTCGTTAATTTTTTTCCCATTAAATTATTCTTCATTATCAAAATTTGTTTAATCTTTTGTAATTTTTTTCAGGATCTCACCTTTCTCAATTCTGCTTTCGACAAACCCGAGGTATTGGCTAAACGTCCTTGAGATGTATTAAAATTACTTTGACCAGCATTGTTTGACGATTGTTGTTGAAAACTATCACTAAAGCTATTTGAACAATCGAAATCATCATCAGATTGAAACTCAGGTTTGTAATCCATTTTAGATTTTATACAAATTATAAAATTAAAAAGAACAATAATAATCCACAATATTTTGTTGATAGTTCAAAGTAAATTGAAATAGTTAATCCAGTTGATGTTGAAATCACTTAAATAACAGTCCAAATCCATAAAGTTGTTTTATATTATTCATAAAATTATAACAAACACAACTAATTTTGCTTTGGTTTTGTTTATGCATACAAAGTTTTTTAATTGCACTTTATTTTTTTTTTTAATAAAATTTTTTAGCAAAAATATTTTTTAATTAAATGTTCTTCGAATTTTGTATTGAAACCCGAAGTTGCCCGTGCGACGTGTTCAGGACGAACGCCTAAAGGATACTGATCCTTAGTTAGTCATTTCACACATTTAAGTCACTATGCAGCGAAGCGCTGCTTGACTGACTCTTTAACACCACCAAACACTTTTGCTTCAGAAATAGTTTTACTCAAAGTATCCTTTTCCTTTTGAAACTAAAATAAATTCTCACGCTTTATTTTCTTCATGTGAGTATTGTTGTTGTTGTTGTTGTTGTTATTGTTGTCTTTATTGCCTGTAGGTAAAGAAGATCGTTCCTGGTATGAATAATTTTTTCCCTGTTCAAACCCACTCAATTTATGGGATTAACCAAAAGGCAGGCAAGAAAATGTACAAGACGTAAGAAAACATTATACTCTTAAGAAATTGAGTAGCAGATATTTTTGAGGCAAATTTCTTGTCTTAAGAGAGTTAGCAATCTTTATTATAATTTTTTTATTTATTTCTCCCAGCACTTGATGTGTTTTCTGGCTGCGGTTCTTTTGACTATGATGATATGTGTTATGCAACTATTTTTTATCCATCCATAATACTCGTTTTAAAACAGCAGTAACAAGTTCTTTGAAATAAAATTTTTAAGCTTAATTGACCCCCATGGTTTTTGTGTGAAAATGTTATATTTGATATTCGACTCAAATGATTTTTATTATATTATTAGACTTGTTAGTGTCATTTAAATGGACATGGGAATTTCAAATTACTAAAATACATACTTACATATGTACATACATATATCACTAATAAACGTTGCATTTGAATTTCAAAGAAATATTTACTTCAAAGTGCTCTTTCGTTCAGTGCACTCGAAAGAGTAATAAAATTCATTGCACTCGTTTTAATGAGGGGAAACGGATATTTGAGTGCATGTACTTGGAATTTGTTTGCAAGAGGTTGCCATTTAGGGAGTGTAGTTTCAAACAATCCCCAAGTGGGATGATATTTTAAAAAAGTTCAAGTTTGAAGTAAAATACAAAAAAAGATTGAAAATTTAAAAGTGTGATAAAATATTAAAACTTAATATAAAATGAAATTCCAAATAAATCCCAAATTAAAAAAAAGACACATCTAGGTGCCTTTCGTTGCTGCTTAGGCAACTCATCTGTGAGCTTCAACCACAATTCAAAAAAAAGCTTTCAAGACTCTAATTCTTAAAGACAAATTCCCAACAAATTATTGAGAATTACAAAACTACAATCACAGTAGTCCAAGAAACTTGTTCAAAAAACAACAAACAATGTTATTCAGCATGTGTAGCTTATTTTAAACAGCAGAGAAATGCATCTGGTCATGCTTAACCACCAACAAACTTTAAGTCTGTTAATTTACTTAAAATTTTTACGATTTTGTAGCAATTGTTACTGGGAAGTACTCATTAACCTGAAATATTTGCAAGCAGAGATTTGGATTAAGAAATTGAGACACAAAAAGAGTTCTTGAAAATTTTTACTGGTAAAATTTTAACTTGCAAGAATTAGCCAAACAGCTGTTGTGTGCTTTTATTATTTAACAGAAATAACATGCTGAAATTCATGTAAAAAAATAAATTTGATTAATTTTTATACTTTCACTTGATATAAGTAAAATTTAAAAGAGTAATTTTACTTTTATAAATGTGAAATATTTGAAAGTAGCAGCACTGATACACATGCATACGTATGTGATGTTTATGATGCTGCCGCCGCTTCCAAAATAATTAAATAGCTGGCTACAGGGCGACCATTGCAGCTAGCGGCATTTGAATTCATGTGTTCGAGTAGCCTGCTGTGGTCAATATGTTTAATGCATAATTCTGGCATAAATTTGGGTGTGGATAATATACCTTTAAATATTTTCTATTTTTTCCTTTTTTATTATTTAACAATGACAACAATTTGAATTTTTTGCCTCACAAATTATAAGAAGATTTAGTGTAAGAAAACTAAAAAATATGTACATATTTATCATTTTATTAGGCTAAAGTTAGTATCGCTCTGTAAGCCAAATTACATGTCATAATTATTAATGAACAAATAACACCAAAGTTGATTGTAAATATTCTGACAAACGCGAGTAGAACGGAACAAGCAGCTCTTACCGAAGGTCGCTACAACTTCATCATCAGCGTTCTTTGTGTTTGGTTTGGTAGACTGTGTGTGGGATCAGTCAGTAAAAGGAATCCAAATGATTTATTATATTTATATTTTCCTCTATCGTCTATATTTGTGTCTAGTTTTGTTCAGATACATTCAATGGATCACGAGCTATAGGATAATTTTGAAATACATAACAAAGCTTATAATAAATTGGTATGTGATGTTTTGATTCTTACGTTATTAAATGATGCATATTTCGTTCCCATGCAATGGTGTTGCATAATCTACAGATCTTACCTTATAAAATAATGAAAATGAATTATAACTATCGAAATCCAATTTTTAGCGAGAGCCGTTAAAAAAAACCTTTCCAAAAAACTTAGTTTCACCCCATTAAAGGATCATGATAGGCCAGAAAAAATGTTGTGCTATTTATTCTAAACAAAAATGGTTACGTAAAATTTTCCCGAAAAACGCAGCATTTAAAAGTTGTGGTGCCAAAAGTGTTTATAGTGAAAATATTTTATATTTTGTGGACGGTTAGCACGGATATCAGTGCAATTTTTACAAACATGTAATTTTTATTGCCAGTCTATCAGAAACTGCAGGTGGAGCGAATTAAATAAATACTTTCGACATCTCATAAATTTTTCTGGCGGTCTAATGTATAACTATGCATTGATAGTCTTTCCATTACTAAATATTTTGCATGCACACCAATAATAAATTTCTGTAAATTTGCTTTTTTTGCGCAATTAATTATATAAGATTATAAATCGTCATACATCTATGTATCTACTAAATATAAAGATTTACTTGCACTAAAATCCTTAAATGAAGCCTTGAAGAAAACATGGATTAACGCTTGCTTGTATTCAAAGTATGCAATAGTTGCAAACAATGTTTTGACTTAAAATAGATTAACATACAAAACATTATATAAAAATTTGGCAGAAAGTAAACTAATCCTAAGCAAACATTTACAATTCAAAAATAACCCACTAAACTGTAAAAGTTTGTCTTAAAATCAGCTTAAATATACTAAGACAGTTTTTAAAAACTAATAACTAGTATATACATACTTATGTATTATGTAGGCAAATAATATTTAAATAAAATGAGAGAAAGAACTTTCAAAATTTGCTGATGCTTAACACTTGATTGCTTGCATTTTTTCTCAGCTGCTGACTTTTTTAAAAAGATGTAAGAAAATAAATTCTTAACAATTAATAAAAACAATTCATTAGTGAAAATCCTGGGGCCATAAGAAACGAAAAATTTATTATGCTTATGCTGAGATTTAAAATTTTCTCGGGGTAGTTTAAAATTTTTAGCACAGCCGGCATTTTTGTTCTTATTATGATCTTAAGTTATGTGCAAAATTATTTTTACAGCTGCCTGATATCATTTATTGACCCGTGTCTAATAAATTTGGGGGTTGCTTTGTGCAAGCAAAAACTGCAAATGTAAAATTTGAAAGTTCATTTACTTGATTGAGCACTTCTTTAAGTGCAAATAAATAAAATTCAGGGGGTGGGTTTATCCTGCTGCCATTTGCCGAAGTTCTTACCTGAATAAGATCTTTTTATTCAGCCCAAAAACATCTTTAACACGCGTCCTTATATCTGGCATGTCTGTCTGTGGTTTAGTTTATTTTATTACTTCAAAAACAGGATTGAAAAATTTTGTTGTTTAAAAATATTCAATAATTTATCAGAGTTCTTAAGGTCAAGGCAGATGTTTTGTGCATTTTTTAAAGAATTAAGTAATTTTTGTTTACTCAAAAAGGAATTTTGTACTTTTTCTTAGCAGCAATTTGGAGGTTATGCGTTTTTTAATAATGGCAACTCCGCTGTAGTGTGAGTACTTTTAAGCACATTGATTGAGTGTATTTTTTTTGAGAGTGTCTCGAAAGTGGCGCCAATTGAATTGTTTCTTTCGATGTTGTGTTTTTGTTGCGGTTCAAATTATGTTTTTTTTATTGATTAATATTTTAAATATGATATTCGAAATTAATTTCTACTTGAAATTAACATCCAACAATCATAGAATTTGTATTGCTTGTATATAAAGAATTACTTGTTTTTAGTACCTGTTTGAAGGAATTCCAAAACGTTTTTATTTTGGCTCATTTTCATACATACATTTCATTGGCATGATTATTATAATCCCAAGTGGTTCTTTACAAAAAAATTCTGTCTTTGTTAGATTGTCAATAATCTAATTATAATAAAATACTAATCGTACACGAAATTTTTTTAATAAATTTCAAAAATCATACGTGACATTCAATACAACCCAGTAAAAAATTGGAACTCATTGTGAAGGAACTGCATTTTCATTGCTTCCAAAAAATCTATATTTTATATTTACCGATAACACTGTGCTAGTTCAAAAATGTAACAAGTGGGGAACCTGGTGGGTAAACCTAATTCGAATACGCTGAATCCAATGGCGCTTACCTTTTTTTAGGTCAGCTCTTGTTAAAAAAAATAATTCAGATTGAAAACTTGGCTAAAAGTGCAATTTTTCCCAGTTTTCTACCATTCATTAATTTTTATATAAATTAAAAGAACATATTACAGATGAACATCCTAAAAAAATTAAAAATTGCCCCAATTAAAACAAATTGCAAAAAAAAAAAATTCCAAAAAATTTTTTTCCAATTTTTTTTTCTAAAAAGCTTACGCAGGACGTAAGTTCATCAATAAATGGCTTTTTAATCGAGAATATTGATATAAATGTTAATAAATGGTAGAAAACTGGGAAAAATTGCGATTTTTGGGTGTTTTTAGCCAAGTTTTCAATCTTCATTATTTTTTAAACCAGAGCTAACCTAAAAAAATGGTTAGCGCCATTGGATTCAGCGTACTCGAATTAGATTTACCCACCAAGTCCCTGGCTTGTTCCAAAAAAAAAAAAAAAGATCGAGCACAGTGTAATTAGTAGAAAAGTAACTAGAAGTTTATTTTAGTCATACAAAACCTTGTAACTCCTCGATCGATTTGTTTAAAGAAAACAACAATACGCTGATGCTCGGGATATCTATTCATCATTCGCCACCGTATACATACATTTGAGTACATTATTGAGTGTGTAAATAAAATAGCCCTGTATGTACGCATGTGTAGCCGATCTATACTCGAGGGTATTTTTATACTCATGCTTGTGATTGTAGCTTACACAGTCTAGTTATAGTTGTTCGTTCGGCTTAAAATGAATTCGTGTGTTAAAACCATACTTTTGTCATTCTCTGGTTCACATACGGCAATTTCAGTTGAGCAGCTTTTTAGTTCATGGACGAGAGTGGGAAAGTATGATGGCTCCCATCATCATTATCTTCTGCTGTCTCCTCCATAAGCTCGAAAGTTTCTCAGCTAAAATTGCCGTGTGTGTTACCAGTATAACACTGGCCATGTATGAAATACACTGAAGCAAAGTTAAGTGAGATGTTGAGCTTGGTTGGTTGGTTTACGTGGCATTCAAGTAGAATCTAGATGATTCCTTTTTCAAAGACCACTCCACTTGTCGGTATCAACATATGTAGAACCGTATTTAAGTATACGGCTATGGTGATAGGTACTAGATCCTGATAGGTACTGGTGCTGAGTTTACTGAAATCGCACAAATTTCAATTGAAAATAATGTTAATATTGTTATTTCTCATAAAAGATCAGCTTTAATACCAATTTTAATTTAATTTTCCCAGCTACAGGATTTCAATAACATTCACTCTCACATTTATGTATTTCTAGCTACTTGAGTTTAAAAGCATTTATTCCCATCATTTAAATTATTTTTCCTTTAAAATGGTTTACCTCAAAAAAAAAAAAACAATGAAATGAAACATTAAAAAGCAGTTTGGTTGGAAACGCACGATTTACACATTAAATACATAATTTTAATACGTAAAAAAACACTATACAGCCAAACTGCTTATTAAGGCAACTACATACATACATATATTCGTACATATGTATGTACATTTTTTATGGTTAATCCTAAATTTAATATTTTTGGTGTTAGACTTTCAATACCAAAAATTTTATGCTCCATATTCATTAAAGTTCCATTTATTGCGGTTGTTATTTAGCGTGTGTACGAGAAGTGGCGGTAAGCTTCCCTTAGAAGTAAAAAAAAAGAAACAGAAATAACTAAAACACGATGTCTTATTTTTCTCACATCCAGCAAAGGATCAACACCTTGAATGTGGCTTGTGCAGGCAGCTACGTAAATATTTTGGTGTATGTAAATATGTGCTCGAATATGCGTGCATCACACATACGTCGTGTCATGACGTGCCCCCTAACAAATTGTGGCGCATGTGTTTATTTGTATATTTCATAAGCATACTCGTACATACATAAATAAATAATTTTTTAAGCTGGAGAGCATTTCACTTTTTTATTCCTTACTTGTTTTAAATTCTTCCCTTTACATTTGTGTATGATGGATGGATAAATGTTTTCCCCACATATCAACTGGACATACATATGCCTTAATTTTTATATCCTGGGAATATTTAACATTTTTATTAATTTTTTTCCTTTATGAAACAAAAACTTTATTATTATGAATTGTTTCTTGAAGTCATGAGGGGTGGGGGGGAGGAAAGGTGATCATGAGAATTTAAGGAGGTTTTAATTGAAATGTCATGTAAATTAAATTTAAGGATCAGCCTGAATTAGTGTGTCACATTTTTCTTGAGAACTTGGGAAAAAATGAGGTAGTCATATTTGATTCAGCAAATGGTTACAAAGGATTTTGGGGCGCTTGGAAATGCACATGAATTGAATGAATGAATGAATTTTGATTAGTTACAGTCTGAACGAAATGATATCCATTAGCCATTAAAATCGATGAACTTTATCAATAACTACATAATGTTACCTTAATACAGAAAGGCCCTAAATCATTCTTTTTTATATTTCGATAGAAAAACATCTAATGTATCGAAAAATGCAAAAATTTCGATTTCAAAATATACTCGGTTGGGGCCTTTCTATATTGAAGTGAAGCTTTATACATATATACACGATGTGAAGTTAGGCAGCATTCACACAAAGCAAGTTTTCTCTCTTTCATTTGTTTTTACATCTTTACATCGTAAAACTTTGTTGGCGAAATTTTCATTTATTCATTCATTCATTTTAGGAGAAACAATTAAAGGCTAGCCGCGAATAACGTTGTAAGTGACAAAATAATAATTTTCCAAGAGAGCCAAAAAAACGTATTTTAAAGCAAGATTGTTTTTTTCGTTTAATTTTGTTGAGTTCATGCTAAACTTTTCTTTTTGATCTCTGTTACATTTAGCAGCTATTTTCGACAATTTCGTTTGCATGTTTGCATTTTGTTAGTCACTTAGAAAGTTCTTCTACTGACTGACTGTTTGTAGTTGTATTTTGGCGGTGTTGGCTGAAGTAGTTAGCACGTTGACTACCAAACCGAGGGTCCTGGGTTCGAGCCCGGTCTCCGACAGTCATTAAAATAACAACACCACGCATTTTTCTGTTGTGCATTAGTGTCCCTTTGTATCAGTTGTTGTAGGAAAGCTCAAGTGATGAAGGCATAGTCGCTGGTCACTGAACTGCACCGGGTTCAGCGGATACTAATCCTAATATAACATCAGAGCGCCCTCCTTCGTCGGTGTTGTTTAGCAGAATCATCGGCGAGGTAAAATAATCAATGAAATGGCTACTAAACACAGCTTCGAAAACTTTAATACGCCTCATTGACACCAGAGGCGCTGCAACACTGCATTATTAAAAACGTGCAAAAAAGCAGAGTTGTAAAAGAATGAAACTTTCCTCTATCTCTTCCTTCACCAACTGTCTTCTCCATCACTATCCCTTTCCTAAAGAAGGTAACACCTAGTAATAGTAGTAGGTATTCATTGCCTTAATAATTTTGGATGGTTTGATGTTTGAAGATCGCAAGCGAGTAATGTTAACGGTAATCTGTGAAAAAACTGGTTTTGTAAAAATTGTCTTTTATAACGTTATTCGCGGCTGCGCTTCAATTAAAGGCATAATAAAGGAAAATGCAAACTTCATTCTATTCTCTTCTATAAAATGAAGCTTTTCCCAAGTAAGCTTGAGCATATCTTTGGTATCGTTTGATTTTAGTTTGTGTCATCGCTAATAAGTATTTTTTTTTTAAATTGAACAAGCAAAATCAAAAAAAGCACTATGCTTTCTTTATTGTTATATAATTTGGCTCAAAATTAATTGAATTTTGTTAATTTTTTATTTTTTCAAATTTTTTTATTTCAACAACATCTTTTATCTTAGTTTTCCTTAATAGAGACTTGCTTATTTAAGTAATCCTTTTAATCCTTTCTTCTTGTGCCTTTCCTAGCCACAAAGTCTTTTGGTTTGTGCCTTACTTACATACTTACTATGCTCTCATCCCCGTTCAATTATCTGTCTTAGAAATTTGATGTTCCGTACAAAACGAAAGAAAATCTTTTGTTTTTTCTTTAAGAAGAAATAAAAGTCGTTACATCATGATCAAACAGCTGTCTCAATGCGTGGATGTGTACCATTGAAAAATAAAAATATTCTTTATATAAATATGTGTTTCTTTTTGGCACATGCCCTCTAATGTTTTATTTAGTGAATGTTTGTTTAATAATTTTGCAGCCGTCTGTCAGCCACAAGGATGCTGCTCGTTGCGAGTATTTACTATGTCCGTTACTTTTTTTGTAGGAATCATACGTTTTATTTCTTGTGAGAAGTATATATTTTCTTATTATTATCTTTTTCTTGCAGTTGTTGTTTCTGCAGTCAGTAATTTTTTTTTTTAAATTAACTACACACTTTAGTTTGATGTCCTTTGCCGTTAGTTACTTTTTGCATTGTACTCAATCTTTTTTATGTCAGAAGTGTGTCAAATCGTTTTTAGAGAATTTTATTTATTTTTTTTGTGTTTCATAGTTGAATATACAGACATAAACTCATAATCATCACTTAAGGCTAGGACCCACTATCCTGTACAATCCCACGACTTTTGAGAAAATACAACCCTGGTATGATGGAGTTTATAAAAAATTTTGTCTTGGATACGAAATCTTGAAAAATTTCAAAAAAGGTTATTGTAAACGATATAGATTTCAATAGAGATTTCAAATCAAATATACTAGTTTTCGAGACAATCTCAAGGCAGTATTAAATAAATTTTTTCCTGAAGAAGTCACGCAAAGGAGTGGCGAAATATCGAAGCATAAAGATAATTTTTTATATAGAAACAAGTCTCTAAATAAAAATTAGAGATTCTAATTATTAAAATTAAAATGTTTTTTTTATAAAAAAAATCAAGAAACTTTTATTTTTTTCTCATCATTCAGTCCTTATTTGGTTGACATGAAATGCTTTACCTTTATGTAATTAACATGTCCAGTAAACTAAAATCTAAAACAAAACCGCATACAAATTTTGCTTTTTTCCAATCCTGCGAACATCTGCCGAAATTTTCCCACACTTACATGCCGTCACTGCCTTCTTCCTTCAGTATAGAAAACCCACTCAAACCTTGCACTGGCATTTTGAATGCACAAATTTACACTCGCCTATTTACTACGTACCTCTACTCATCCCTTAAAAGCATTAAACTTTTATAAATTTCAAATTCAAGGTAGGTACAACAATCCTTAATAAAGTACAGTTTCTCTAACACCACCCAAATAGAATAAAATTCCAATACGAACACAGCCGTACAGGAACAACGATAGCAACACCGAATTTCAAATTTTGTTTGAAGGAATGAATGTGAGAAAAACTTTTTCTCACGATCACCTAAGTAAAGGTATGTACGAGTATGTACTTTTCTAAATGAAATAATTTGAACTATAATGTTTATTAATCCACGTGCAAAAGGGGGAAGTCAATGCACATTAAAAAAAAAAACATACAAACACGCACACCATTCGTTCATACTCTCACAAGGACTTGATAAGGTTCAAGAGGACAAACAAAAACCACCACCATTTAACACATACACATTCGGACAAATAAACTAACTATGTTAGTTAGTACGGAAGGAACTTAAGGAAGTTGCGTTTTGTACTCGTATTCGAAATATTTTGTATGAACAGCATACGAGCACAGCGTCAGGAGAATAAGGTTGACGTTGAGGAGACGCAAGGAAAATTACGCCCCTATTTATTCCAAAAAAAGACGCGAACTGAAGTTAGCTGTAATAAGCACATGCATACATACATTTACATAAATATATGTATGTGTGTATGTGTGTATGTATGCACTCACACATAAACATAAATGTTTATGGGCGATCTTATGACTATGGGAATTTCGTTTTTGTCATCTGCAAAGCTATTTTTTTATAAGTAGGTACATATTTTTAAATAAGGATTCAAAAAACAACTTTGCTTACATCATACATTTGTATGTACATATGTATGTTGCTATTGAACACGTGAGAACCTGGAAACTTTTTTTGGCTGCACCCTAAAAGTTAGACAACTGCAATGCCAATGCTTTGAAGAAAAGTCATAATAATTATGATAATATTCAAATGTAGCAGGCGAAGACAAGGTAATCAGACTCGTACATGTATTTATCAGCTCACACATGATCCTTGTCATTTAAAGTAAAGTAGGGGAGAATTCCCTGTTCGGTTTGATATCGAAATCTTTGTTTTGGATATGAGGTGAGTGCATCGATTTGTTAAAAAAAACAAAAATGTGTGAATTTTTTTTTAAATAAATGCTAGTTTTAGAAACATTAAAATTTGAACGAGGGTGGGGAGCTCTTATAGTAAATGATATTAATTTAAAAATAATTTTTGTTTGTTTAAAAATACATAAAAATTATGAATGCGACATATAAATTTATGGTATTTTGAATTTGAAGAAAGTATCTTCACCAGGGACCGTAACGTTTATAAGTTTTATTTTAAAAATTACTTTTTAATCATTATTTCTTAATTTTTTATTTATTCCTCAGAAAATAAAAGTTATTTCTTGTGCAGGAGAAAAAGTCATCCTATCAATTCCATTAAAATTTTTAAATATTTTTGTCCACAGCAAAACTAAGTGGTTAATTCCATCTTTCATTTTATGTACATATGTACATATGCGTGTACATATCGCATATTCGGTTCAATAGTGTCATAACTCAAAAAAATTAGTTTTGCAGAAAATACGTTTAAAATTTTCAATTTACATACAACTCAATGAAGGCATGAACAAATATTCTTCTCCCAGGGGGTTATAGTACAAGCTTTTAATATGAAATTTTTACACAAGATAAAATACGAAATGCATTATTATTCTGCATTATTAACTCAAAAAACGATTTTTTTGAGTTATGACACTATTGAACTGCATGTGCGATATGGATGTACTATGTACATATGTATGTATGTGTGTACATATGTATGTATGTGTGTACATACATATGTATGTATGTGAGTATGTGCACATACTACTTGTTACTGAAAATCACAAAAGTTTTGTTAAAATAGACGTGGAATATTTTTGTAGATAATTAGAATGAACTAAAAAAATTCTTTTGAAATAAAAATAGGTTTGTTTTTATAACACACGATAAAAACCTTCATTTTACTTTAATGTGAAAATATATCCTCGACATACTGTATGTACCTGCATACATGTAATCGTTCTAAATATTCCACAAAACAACAAACACTATTCAATAAATTATTTGTTGTTTTAATAAGTTTATAAATTTACCTCACGTAGTGGACGTTGTATAAAACGTGAATTTATTTTTGAGCACGCGCAATTCTTGCTGTTCAATAATAAGTCTTGCATGTCGTTTTCTTCAATTGTTGTTTGCATTTTTTCTTTTGGAACACATACCTATTCGCTGTGCAACGGTTCTTTTATGTTACTTCATGTGTTTTTTGTGGGACAAGAATAGTGGAATCAATTTGTACTAGAAATAAAATAAAAGTGAATACAAAAATTCCTTAAAGTGGGACTCGGTGAAACTACTTTTCTTTAAATTAAAAATTAGTGCTTTTAACGCGCAAAGTGTTGCCATTACGGGATTTATTATTTTTGCAAGACGAGTGCAAGTGCATTAGAACCATAAACTATGTACATACCTATGTATAAATGTGACACAAGCCAATATCTGTAGTTTTTATAAGATAACCTACAGGATCTATTTGTGATCTATTTTAATATTAAAAAGTGTTCTGATGAGTTGCACAGGAAGCAGTGATATGCATTTACATACTTACCAAGTTTTATGTACATAAATATGTATGTGTTTAACAGCCACTAATTGTACATTCTTTTAAAAGTAATTTAACTTACATAAGTATGTATGTTTGTTTATATTTGTCTAAATCGCTCAATAACTCGGTACAAAAAGGAAAAAGTGCTTAAGTCGAGATAACCTAATTTCGAAGTAATGGCACTCCTGTAATCTTAATTATTCAAGGGCACCCCTGGTCAAAATCTCAGGTATTTCTTGCTATTTTTCAATAACTACTCTTAATCTTATATGGAATAAAAGTTTAATATAGCTTATAGGTACTTTGTATTTGTACATAATTTAAAATTTAACACCGAATTTTTCAATTTAACGGTAAAAGAAACAAATTTCTGAAAATCAACTTGAAAGTTTAAAAGTGCTTAAGTGACTTAAGCACCAACGCCATACTATGAAAAGCAGCTCCATACAATGATGTTCCTTCCTCCGAAGATTGTGTGATATACATATGTACATATGAAGCTACATTTATAAAGAAAAATTTTACTTGCGATCACATTTTATTTAAAATTGGTTTTTGATATCACTTTTATACGTTATGTGTGGTATTCGTTAATTATTCACAAAATTTGTAATATATTAAATAGTAATTTTTTATTTGCACCATATTTAGGTTCATATCGCTCCTTTATTGCAACATAGGCGCTATTTTAACTGTCATTTTTAAATTTCCAGTATTTTGATATCAAATAATCAAACTTAACACTAACTAATTAAATATCATCTGGCAGTGCTGTTTTAATTTTGCTACATTTAAATTTAGCACCACGCCACAGCTGCCATATGAATAGTGGACAAAATCGTCGATTTCTCAAAAAATCGTTGAATGTGTCATCAAAGTTTCTTTCAATGAAATATATCTTCTTATTTAATCAGAATAATAGATGAAAATAAACAACTAAAGGCACATAAATAGATAAATACATATCCCTCTGTTAACACAAGTTGCGGATAGTCTGAAAAGGTTTGAAAACTAGTAAAAACTCATCGTATTAGCGTCAGATTTTCCTCAAAAGTACTAATACTCCATTATGGAGCTTAGTTAACTTTAAAATTTATTTTAAACTACTAAAACATCTTGAATATCGGAACATTGTCAAAATTGTGGCAAATATCGTCAGACCGTCAACATGCAATTTGCTTAAGTCCCAAAATCGTTGAATCTGGCATCTCTATCCTAAACATCTGGAATAAAAATAAAGCACCAAGAAAAAAGAGAAAAGTGCAAAGCCAAAACAAGCGTCTAGCGAAACACACACACACTTTCATCCATGAACAAAATACTATAACGAAAGATAAACACAAAGAGAAGTTAAGAAACATAAATGAGTAATACTTTGAGAGAGTATATGTCTTACTCACTTGCTCTCATGTGGAATTGAAAGCTACTTCTGTTATGTTTTCTTGTTATCTCTTTTCGACAGCACTCAATTAAATTCTTGGTATATATTAGTTCTTCTTTTATTGTTGGAGAAATCACTTTACAATACAAAGCGCATTTTTGTGTAAATTTTTGTGTTGCAAGCATATTTAAATTAAAAGACTTAACGAGTGCACAAGCGTTTCAAACAAACGAAAAAACAATAAAATATTGTTAACAAAAAGTAATTTGTATATTAAGCAATATAACATAAAACTTTTATTTCGTTAAATGAATAAAAGAAACATGTAATTAAGCGAGCTCTAACTAAAACAAAAAAGGAGCCACGAAATAAAATACAAAAAAGGAATTGCAGAAATTTAGGTGTGACATGAAGTGATTACAAATAGAGTAATAAAAAAAATCGAGAAATATAAGGAAAAAGAATTATATGCATTTTAAAAAAGGATATAAAGCAAGATTAAATAAAAAATAGTCTAAATTAATAAAAAAAAGTGGAATAAATAAATAAAGCTCTGTGCTGCTTGTGAACGTCAAATTAAGTGTTTGTGTTGAACGAAAAGAAAACTATTATTTAAAATGCAAAACAGCCCCAGATCTAATGGAGCAATATCCTCTTTGCCCAGTACTTTGGCACAACTGGCAATGAGAGATAAACAACCTGCTCCGGCTCTGCCCCACAGTTTACCACCCTCAGTGGGTGGCGGTTCAAATGTGCTGTCAAAAGCCTCAGCGCTGCAACAAGCAAATGGTGGTGGCGAATCGAATAATGTAGGCCATAATGATTCCAACAAGCTGACTACAGAATTACAAGAAAAGGAACAAGAAAATAAACAGCAGCAGCTGACACAACCAAAGCAAAAGCCACCTCTGCCAGTACGTAATAAACCCATGGAAATTGCAGGTTATGTGGGTTTCGCCAATCTGCCAAATCAAGTGTATCGTAAAGCAGTAAAACGAGGCTTCGAATTCACTTTGATGGTGGTGGGCGCCAGTGGATTGGGCAAATCGACGCTCATCAATTCCATGTTCCTATCGGACATCTACAATTCAGAGCAATATCCGGGTCCCTCTCTTAGAAAGAAAAAAACAGTGGCTGTCGAAGCTACCAAGGTATTGCTTAAAGAAAACGGTGTCAATCTCACCTTAACTGTGGTGGATACTCCCGGCTTTGGTGATAGTGTAGATAATACCAATTGTTGGGTGCCCATTTTAGAATATGTAGATTCGAAATATGAAGAGTATTTAACGGCCGAGTCCAGAGTATATCGCAAACAAATTCCCGATAACCGTGTACACTGCTGTTTGTATTTCATTGGTCCCACTGGCCATGGCTTGAGGCCTTTAGATATTGCTTGCATGCAGAGTCTATCGGACAAAGTTAATTTGGTTCCTGTTATAGCTAAAGCCGATACGCTCACCCCCGATGAGGTTCATCTTTTCAAAAAACAAATCCTTAATGAAATTGCCCAACACAAAATCAAAATCTATGATTTCCCCTCGACTTTGGAAGACGTAGCAGACGAAAGCAAAACTACACAAAATTTACGCTCAAGAGTACCCTTTGCCGTAGTTGGTGCCAATACCATTGTAGAACTAGGCGATGGCAAGAAAGTAAGAGGCCGTCGTTACCCTTGGGGCTTGGTGGAGGTAGAAAATCTCTCACATTGTGACTTTATTGCTCTGCGCAATATGGTCATACGAACTCATCTGCAGGACCTAAAGGATGTCACTAACAATGTCCACTATGAAAACTATAGATGTCGCAAACTGTCTGAGCTAGGCTTAGTTGACGGCAAGGCCAGGCTATCGAACAAAAATCCTCTCACTCAAATGGAGGAGGAAAAAAGAGAACATGAATTGAAAATGAAAAAAATGGAAGCTGAAATGGAACAAGTTTTCGATATGAAAGTCAAAGAGAAGATGCAAAAACTTAAAGATTCCGAGCTGGAATTAGCACGCCGCCATGAAGAACGCAAGAAAGCTCTCGAACTGCAGATACGAGAACTGGAGGAGAAACGTCGCGAATTCGAGCGGGAACGTAAGGAGTGGGAAGATGTTAATCATATCACTCTTGAAGAGCTTAAGCGCAGATCCCTGGGAGCCAACAGTAGTTCGGATAATGTTGATGGCAAAAAGGAGAAAAAGAAGAAGGGTCTGTTTTAATTAGAATTTCTTAAAAAGTAAAGAATGAAACAAACAAAAACCAATTTTTTCAAATGCACAGTATTTTTTCCCCCAACTTTAAAGCAAAGATTTTTTAAACAAAAATTTTTGTTCTTACTTCCTCCTATCTCCCTCTCTAGCACTATCTATCCATCTATTTACCCCGTACCTTTATATTTTACATTTCCCCCATTTGAAATTTTTTTATACGTTTATAAAAATTGTAGATGTTTAGATTAAAAAAAAGCGATAAGTAATGTTAAAAATTTTATATTGACGCTATATTTAGATAAACTTTTCTATTAAGGAAATACAATTCTGAAATAACACAAACAGCATAATTATTTAATTAAAGGAAAATATGATGAGAATTACAAGAAATGTTTGTATGTATGAAGTTTTGAAACAAAATGTTCCCATTAAGAAATATTCGAATTTCACTCGAATTAGTACATATGTACATAATATGTTACAGAGCAACTCTTATGAAATGACATACAAATTCAAAAGGTTTAATGTAAAAATTATATTAATAAACTTTTAGGTAATGTTTGCTTAAACGACTGCCATTTTCAAAAATGTATTTTTAAATAATTTTCAACTTGATTTTCGAGTGTATAAATATAAATACAACAATATTTGATGCTTCTGAAACTCGATTTTTAAGTTTCAGACCAGAAAAATATTTTCGAGTCTGTTTATTATTAGTTTAGAAATTTTAAATTTTCCATTTTATTTCTATTAACAGAAAAGTTTATTTTAAGTGAAAGCTTCCACTTCTCTTTATAACCGACGTATTTAATTAAAATTAATAAATAATTATTTTGTTTGGCCCAAAAACGTATTTAAAATACTTTAGAAATATATAAATAGTATTAAAAACACCAACAAAAAGCAAATGGCTAGGAAGGATTGTACTTATTAATGAAGGAAATTGAAGAATTTTTGCATTTTATTAAAAATTTTCTTTCCCCGCGGTGTTTTTTGTTATTAAAATAAATTTTAACCGCTTAATTCATAGAAAAGAATTTTGTTTTGCAAACAGTTTACAAAACAAATTTCATATGGAAATCTGTTTTATAAACCTTTTTTTAATCAAAATTATTTTTTTATGAATAAAGCCTTAAATATCTACTTTAACGTACAAAAATTTAATGACCATTTTAAGTTTAAGAAATTTATAAATAATTTTCCAAATAAGCTAAAAAAAACAGTTTTGCTGGGTATATAAAAAAAAATTAACAATTTGTATTTACGAAATCTATTATTAGTAATAAATATAAAAAGCGAAGCATTCTTTTTAATTAATCATTGTAACAATTGCTAATAGTCATTAAACCACTAACAAAAAACCACTTAAAAAATCAAAGTCTAAATATATATTAAAAAAAAAAAATTAAATAAATAAAGCAGTAAAATAAATGAAAACGTGCAACTGTCTTTAGTAACAAATTAAGCCTATTATAAAGCTTTGTAGCAAATACTACAACTTTTTTTTAATATAAAAAACTATACTTTAACTGATAAATATTTAAGACTCTAGTTAGCTTTGTTAACCATATCCATACCCATAACTCAAACGAGTCCATCTCCTACGCCCAAGAAAACGTTGTCCTTTAGATCTAAATACCCTATATCCTTAGAAATTAGCAAAGAAATGGTATGTCCTTTCCTTCCTTCTCTTAATCGTATAGTATATAAATATAAATTAAATAATTATATTATTGCTCATAATAAGAAAAACAAAAGATAATATTAATAATAATTAACTCATTATAAAAAACTACGTTTACATTTAATTTGTAAAAAATATAACACAAATGAAATCGAGAAAAAGAAATTTAAATAAACAATAAATATAAAAATTTGCATTTATTTTTAATTGAAAGAATTTATTTGCAAAGCTTCATGAATTTAAATGTGTAAAAATATCAAGGACTGCAAATAATTGATATGAGTGTTTAAAAACTATATTTTATATAAAATTTCAAAAACTTTTTTGTGTACTACAACATTCAATATCGAAGGAAATTTTCAATAGAATTCAATGTCTTGGAAACATCGTTCAATATCGAATTCTGCAGGTTGTTCTTTGAAATTTTAATTAAAACTTTTATCATGGTAGAAGTAAAACAATTGTTAGAATTTGCAATATTATTGTGCAATAATTTAATATAATTTTATATTTCACGTACTTCTTCTTAATCATCAGACTTTAATTTTTTTTAAAGACTACTTCAAATTTGGCAGAATTATTTTTAATAAATAAAAAGTTTAATTTGTTTATGAATCACGAGAAATCAATTTTAAAATTTCCTTAACGCGCCATATACTTTTATTTATTACTGTGCAATAATAATAAATAATATTGTGCAAAAAAGCAATAAAGTACTCAATAATATTTTCGTAGTCTATGGGTACTTTAAGAAAAAAATTTAAGCAGACATTTTTTTAAATGCAAAAATTTGCAATGAACGGGTTTTTATAAACGAATTTTGTATGAAAAACTTTTTTGCTACAAATGTTTTTCCTACTAAGGCTTACAACAAAATCAAATAAAAAATTGAAGTTTATGTGGGGGGCGGAAATATTTTGTGTGTGTGTGGCAACGCTTCTAAGCAATATGGAGGGTTCCTCTTCAAAACTTAAATGTGTAAAATTTTCTCACGATCGGGCTGATACCGTCCGTTCCAAGGTGAGTTGACACCAGGGGGTTTACTCAGTAATTCGAAACGAAAGAAATGGCTTTAAAATTTACATATTATTAAGATACAAATTCCAAAAAATATTTTCTTTCGTTTCGAATTAGGGAGTAGAACTCGAGGTAGTCTCAATTTACAACTCTGCATATTCGCTTCGTATATTTGTTGGTGTAAAATTTCCTGCAGTCAGAATATTTCCGAACGTTTTGCTTTGGTTTAGCAGTCAGCTGGTGAATTAAGATCATTTGATGTGAATTCGCCTTGGTCCATTCTTTTAAAAACGGCTAATACTCGTACATAGTTTATTTCCCAAACATTTTGTTTCCGCTTCGTTGAGCTTTGATAAATTTTAAAAATTGTAAAGAATAGAAACTGACTAAATTTTTCTGAACTTGATTTGCAAACTGAAATCTTTGTCACCAGTTTTTTTTATAAAAAAAATTACGCAGATTCAGAAATGCTGATATGAAATTGCAAAGATTTTTGTTTGTTAGATAAGAACAATCAGTGTCTAAATATTTGCATACGTCAACTTATTAATTGTTGGTTTATGATAATGAAGTTAAAAAAATTCTCCGGATAGTGCAACACAATCAACTTTATTTAACAAATAATAAGCTGAGTTTTTTTTTCACTTATTAGCTTATAAACAGTTGAATCATAAACGCTTCTAAGTACTAATAATTAATGCATTATTCATGACAACCATATGGTTTTTAATTGCAAATCAATAAAGCTTTGAAAATACAGTTCAAAGTAAAATTGAGGGCACCACTGCTGAGTATGCCATACTACATAAATATGAGTAATATTGTTAAATTAATTTAATATTCTTTTTAATTTTTATATGCATTTAAATTTTTTTATTAAATTAAATTTTATTAAGCACAGCAAAATTTCAATTAAACTTTCAGACTATGGAAGAAATTGCATATTTAATATGTAAAAAAAATTTCCATTTTTTCTTTCTATTTCGAAATTATTAATTCATTCACCTCATTTAACTATAAAATTTCTGACGAAAAAAAAACAATGCAAATTTTATAAAAAATTTCTTTTTTTTTCCTCTTTATTTTCATGAATAATTGGGTTGTAAAGTCTGTTTTTTTATATGCATGAGTATTTGTTTAAATTAACTCGCTTATATACATATAAACATACATACATATGAATGTATGTATGTATAAGTGGTTTCATGCCTACAACATAATTTGCCTCATGAGACTAATAATGAAAAAAGAAATTTAAATATAGACAGACAATAAACTTAAACAAATTAATTAAAGAAAGAACCCCACTTGAATTGAAATCAACTTCTTTCTGTGTACGAAATAATAACAACTATCAATGGAACTTCGATTCGACAGCAAAGAATTTAGTTCTATTAAACATATAAAAGTGGTTTCATATTCATATGTGCTGAATCGTATACACCCTTCTTCGTAGTAAAAGAATTCATCTTTGTAAAATTATTTGTAGGGAAGTATAATTTTTTTGGTAATATGTATGTATGTATGTATGTATATTTAAATAAGATTTTTTTTTATAAAAATATTGATATTAGAATTTGAATGATTGTAAAGCAGCTCAAAAAATAAAAAATAAAAATAATAGAAAATTGAAAAATAAGAAAAAAAAAATTAAATAAAAAAGAGTTCTAAGCTTCCGGGATATAAACTTTTTATTGGAAACTGCAAAAAATCTTAAAAAAAATTGGGAAATAAGAAAAAAAATTGCTTGTGACCCATATTTTCAGAGTTATTGGCTTTAAAATTTTTAAATTATTTTTTTTAAGCTGCTGCATGTACGTCATAACTCAAAAATTAAATTTTTTGAGTTATGACGTTGTTCAAGTGAATGAGCTATACATATGTATTGAAATGTTGCAAATGGGTTGATTAATTCAACATATTTACATACATTATAATGTAGTTAGTGTAGATTAGAAAAAATGTATAGAAAGTTTCACTATAACAATTTAACAACAATCGGAATTCTGCAATTAAAAAAATAGCAGTAAACAAAAAAAATCGAAACTGAAGAATTTATAATTGATGTTATTGTTGCCTTCGTTTCAATAAGCTGCAATTAATAAAAGTTTAAATTAAATGCCGGGCATTTTGGGTCATACTACTTTTAGCAAATATTGAAATTTAAATATATACTTAGAAGAGAACATACGCACACTGCGGATCATTTAAATACGGAATTTAATTTTACCAATGCAACTTATTTCCTCGACTTAAGAAAGGCAGACGTATTTTTGCAACGAGTTGTGATATCTTGCGCCATGTTCTACTATGACACTATCGACTGGGTATTTGAAAAGGAAAAACTGAGTGTAGCATCGAACAAAAATCGTTTACATAATTTAAAAATTCCTTTGTAACCATACCGTGGACTTATCATGAAAATGCTCCAATTCACATTGTCAGAGTTGTAAAACATTGAGATGCAAAACTTTTCAATTGACCTCCATATAAATATTGTTAAAATAATGGAAAATATCTGCCGGTGGCTTGTTAGAAAAGTATACAAGGGCTTAAAGCAATTTGAAACAAGAGCGTTTAAAGAACGCAATAAAAATGCGTGGAGCTTAATATCACTCGATTATATAGGATTGCTTTCAAGCGCCGATGTAAGGTGCGACTTTGACTCGCACACGAAGGGTGTGGTTTCGTACGGTACTTGTTTATTTTTGGCGATTTTTTTCGGTTTTTGGTTTTTTTTTGGGTTTTTAACGATTTTTAGTGCTGACGCATTTTTAGTTTTGGCGTTTTTTTCGCTTTTGCGATTTTTTGTGATTTTCGTTTGTAGTTTTACAATATCTTCAGTTTTAGCAGTTCGTTTTGGCGTCTTGGCGTTTCTTCGGTTTTTGTCGATTTTTTTTAGTTTTTTTGGCGACCTTTTTTACTTTTGCTGATTTTTTTTTATATTTTTAGCGATTTATTTTATTATTCGTGACATTTTTTCTAATTTTGAAAAAAATCGAGTTATATGTAGTATGTACGAGTATATGCTTCAAAATGCTACACACGAAGCTTCACATTTCCGTGAAATCCCCATACCTCTAACGAAGTTTACTATGAATAATACTCGTATATGTATAAACAAAACAATATTAACCTAAGTCTAAAAAAAAGTCCAATAACATTTGTAATAAGCGCCAAATTATACTAAAAATTTAATTGTCATAAAATCTTAGGTGTATTCGTTAATACAGAAAGTAATCTTTACTTTACGCAAATTAATTTTACTCGTAATAAGCATTTTTTAATTTTTTTTCGAAAAAACATGCACACGTTAAATTAAATTCCTTATTTAAGTGAATCGCAGTGTTTCAATCCTTTGGTGTATACACGTCTACAATACTGTTCATACACATCTAAAATAGTAAAAAAAAAAATTCAGGGTGTAAATTCAATATCTTGAATTTTCCGCTAAATTAGTCTCAAGTGTAGCCCATCACTTCAAAACTTTCAATGAGTCGAACAAAAATAAATAACATAAAATAGAGAAGAAGAAACAAATATTCAATTTCGATTGCTGCATTTTGGTTTACTTAATTATTATTTTTATACTGTTAGTATTAAGTTGTAGCATTATTGTCGGTCTGGTTGTTGCAATTGAATTGTTTACAAACACAATAACAACAAAATTCAACAACAATAAATTATTAATAAAATACAAGCAAGCCCCTTGATATTTATTAGTCGATGTGCATGTACGCGAAGCGTTCCCATCCGCTTTAAAACAAACAAATGCAGAGTTCAAAAAAGAGACACAATAGGAAATTTAATTATAGAACGTTTCAATCAAAATTTATTTATTTTTATTAAAAATCCGAAGCGCTTCTATGGCACTTTTTTTTTGTTAAACTTCGAATTCTATTTAAAAGGTCTCTGACAAAACTAATAGTTTTGCCTAATTTCATACATACAGTAAATAATATTTCAAAACCTGTGTATATATTGCAAGTGAGGAAATCGTTCGTCTAGAAAATTTTGTTCAAAAAGCTCTAAAAATCAAGTTTTTTATTCGGTTTACATAAACTGCATATTCATACATATCGCACACTAAATCATAAAGATGTATTGCTAAATCAGGCAATGACTAAAAAATTTAATTCGCCAAAATTTTATTGTTTTGTGTTTTCGCCAAAAAATTTTAATTTTGTATTTGCTCATCAATTTAGCGATCGATTTTAGCTTTAGGTTTAGCGAATTAGAGAATACAGGGCCTGCTCATACAATCTGTCATAACATATACATATATATATCAGAGAATGACAATGAGTACCCAAAAAAAAAAAATATATACATAAGTAAATAATCTTGATTTTAGTAACTTCGTATAATCATAATTGCATTGCAAACAATTCGTGCGTTCTCTCAAGCAACTAGAACTATAGCCGATTCCAACATACAACAGAATCTCTACTTCGTTTATGAGAAAAACTAAAATACGCTACAACTATAAATATCTGGGTATGCTTATACTCAGACTATGGGCATTTAATCGGACAAAAAAAAAATATACGCATGATACTCGGGATATAGGATATTTATTCATCATTCGCCATCCTATACTTGCATTTGTGTATATAAAATGGAATGGAAAATGTGTTTTTTTTGTGAAAATAAAATAGCCCTGTATATACATACATACATATGTAGCCGATTAATAGTCAAATTATTTTTATACTCAAGCGTATGATGGTAGCTCATACAGTCTATAAATAAACATAGTTGTTGCATGTTTATAGTTATACGTATTCGGTTTAAAATTAATGCGTATGCTTGCATATGAGCAAGTTTTTTATTTGTAGCTGTACGCATCCATAGTTGTTTGACGGTCAATACTCAAAGGGTACTTAAAACAATATTTTTCTTATTCTCTGATACATATATGCACATATATACGTATTGTACTGTGTTGTACATACAATACTATTTCGTCTTTTGTAGGATTTACTTTGAATGAACAAAAATAGTTTAAACTGTCATCCACTTTCAAAATTTTCTATTTGGCGTTCTGTTCAATTGCTTTTTTTAAATTGGTAGGTAGGTATGTACTTAAATGCGTGGATACATACATACATATGTTTGCATCAATGTGTGCGTGTGTACATACAGAAGTACATATACACTCCCTGCCACATGAATAGGACCCCCTAACACAATTTTTCAAAAGTGTATAGCTTCTACAAAAATATAGTTACGTACTTGATTTTAAGTTTAGTTTAAAGGTAATTTAGTTGTTATTGAGCACTATAAAAATTGGTTCAATATATACACTAGTTTTGTTTTTATAAAAAATTTTGTGAACCGAGTAAAAAATTCCTTAAAAATTTGCGTCACACGAATAGGACCCTACTATAAAAAAACAGTTTATGTATAGTTTTCAATAAACATTTTTAATTTTATTTACATTTTGTGAAATTTTTTACATTTTAAAGCCTTTTTAATAAAGCGTAGAGCCTCCATTTTTACTGATTGTTTCGTAAATTCGATTAGGAATAGAATCATACAATGATTTTATGTAATCGAGTGAAATGGTCGACCAAGCCACTTTTATGCCTTCAATGAGTTCCTCTTTGGTATTATACTGCTTTCCAGAAGCATACACTTTCCGAGCTAGCAACCCGCAAACATTTTCAATGATGTTAAGATCCGGCGAGTAAGGGGGCCAATCGAGCACATCTACATTTTGATCGCGTAGCCATGACTTTACCACACGGGCAGTATGAATTGGTGCATTGTCATGCTGGAATGTCCACTGTAAGCTTCCAAAAATGTCCTCAAAGTGAGGAAACGCTTCTTGTAGCACCCTAATATAACAATTAGCGTTCATGGTGCCAGACAAAAATTTCAGCTCACAGGTACCATAATAGGATATGGCTCCCCACACCATAACCCCTCCCACTCTACTATGCAAACGATCCAATTGATGCTCTTCTTTTCGGAGATCGTGAAAATAATATTAAAGACATCAGGGCCTTCTAAATTAAATTTTTTTTTCATCCGAAAAAACGACACGGTGCCACTCGTTGCTTCACGTCATGTAAGTTCGACAAAAACCCAAACGCATTTTTTTTCGAGCATCGTTAAGTGGTGGTTTTTTCTTAAGTTTTAATCGCTTCAGATGTTCAGCCTTTGAAATTAAACGCTGCACTGTTCTTACGCTTGCCGAAACACCAGTTTTAGCTTTAATTTGTGCAGAGGAATCGTGAGAATTTGATGCTGCTCTGAGAATAGCATGT
Source organism: Nowickia ferox (assembly GCA_936439885.1). Taxonomy (NCBI): domain Eukaryota; kingdom Metazoa; phylum Arthropoda; class Insecta; order Diptera; family Tachinidae; genus Nowickia; species Nowickia ferox. Next base: position 5,555,616 of record OW387027.1, on the reverse strand, counting down.
TTATCAGTTGACGAAAGCACATTTTTAGATCGACCTTTCATATTTTTTCCGTAGTTTGACTTATTCCGTAAAAAATTAGATACCACATTTCGGCTTCTTTTGATTCGTTCAGCAATTTTGTGGATCGATTGTCCAGATTCCTTATAAATTTCAATCATTATTTTTTCAGCTTCTGTTAAGGGGTTTCCTCGACCTATTTCAAAAAATTTTTTTATTAAAAGAACTCAATTTGCATCAAAACAATTCTTTTCGAACTGTACTTGGTCACTTGATTAAGAAAACTAAAGTTAATGCGGGGGTCCTAATAAAGTGACGCAAAATAATATAGATAATTTTGGTCAATCACAAAACAAAATATGAAAAAAAATTATAACGGAACTTTTCCAGAACACAAATGTGATCTCAGAGCAAGTATGCATTGACACCTTTAAAACGCAAAACAAACCACCAACAATTGTTTGCAAATATCGGAGAGAATTGCAGTTGTACAAAATACAAACGGTGGTCCTATTCATGTGGCAGGGAGAGTACATATATAAAATTAAAAGCTTTTAATGAAACCGGAAAGTGCACAGAACTATAAATTATTCTGAATGTACACGTTCGTACATAGATACATATGTATATAGCATTTATGCACATATGTACATGCATACATACGTGCTTATGTACGCTACTTAAACCCACATTAATGAACACCTATTCATACATACTTCTATATATACCCAGCTAGCATTTTACATTCTAGAAGAATCTAACGCGATAGGAGTGGTAATCGTGTCGGAAACAAGTAAAAATGAATTTTTCTTGCTAAACTTTTGTAAACATAAGGGTAAAATTCGCATCACTATGCCAAAATGCACTGATTTGATTCAGTCGTCCGATTATATTCAAACAAAATTGAAAAAGATTCTTCACTAGAGAAAAAAACGATTGCCTTGATATAAAAATCTTTTAATGATCGTGAAAATACTTAAACGACCATTGCTGAACATAAAAGGCACTCGTCCAACAATCATCAAAATGACCTTCAAAAATATAATTTGGAAGAGGCAATTCGATCGTTCACTACTAACAATCTTCCAATGCTCGCCAAAATGTGTAGCTAAAGATTAACTCGTCCGACAGTCGTAAAAAGTAGTCGCAAAAACATATTCTGAAAGATCAAAATGAAATTATACTACAACAGCCGTCGGGACGATTGAAAAAGCTTCAATAAATTTTTGCATTAGTCAAGTAATCTTCCAAATGACAGTTGGGTACATATGTACATGTGTATTTAAAGTATGCTGACGGACTGATATGTTTTAAGTGGAAGTGAATATATCGCTCCTTTATTGCAAAATAGACATATCTCAAAAAATATATGTGACGCGCAAAATAGAAAGGGACCTAAGGGTAAAAACCGGTTTTGTTCTTTGGTGTACCATCACTGAACAAAATGCGCATATCTTTGGGAGGGAACACATTTGGGGCATGGGATCGGTCTCATTCGATACTCAGATGTTGTCCACATCAAAAAAAAAGAAAAAAGTGAAAATTGATTTTTAGGTCCCTTTCTCTATGCGCTGTCACATATAGAGGTTCCCGTCGTTCCTACAAAGAGTATAGCACCTCATTATTTGAGGTTTCATTAATCAATGACTTTCAGGGTGTCTACTCTGTAATTCGAAACGAATGCAAAAGCTTTCGAAACGCAATGTTAATAACATACAAATTCGAAAGCATTTTCGTTTCGAAATACAGAGTAGACCCCCACATAAGCAGGTGATTGGCCCACTGTATCCTATTCCGATAAAGGGGCTGGCATCTAAGCCAACATAGTGGCTGAGTAAATGGCAGCCTCTCCAACTGGGAGAACAGAAGCTCTCAGAAGCCTCTCACGACTCGCCGATGTTTGACGGTTGTCAAGAACATCGCCCTGGGGCCACCACGAGGAGGTTCGTGAGTTGACTTGAATTACAATTAATAAGGATCTCCCTGGGTACACCAAATTGAACCGATCAAAAGTTTTACCTTATCATTGTACCCCCTGACCACCTTTTGCAGTTTATAATGCAGAAAAAATTATTCAGTGCAATCATGGAAAAAGTTCAGCAAGAAATTTCTCCCTTTTCCAATTAAATTTTTTTTGTTTTCCCTATTACTTGCTACTGTTTGAAATTATTCCCCTGGAATTTTATTCATGATTGCCGTCATTATAACATAATTAATCTTGTGTAAAAATTTTATATAAAAGTTTTGTATTCGTATTTCTTGGGAAACGGGCCTTTTTTGAGTTATGCCACTATTACCATAAAGGAGCGATATGTATTATGTAGCAATAAAAATTTAAGTGACTTTCGGCATAAATGGTTGTTGACAATATCGGTTCGACGACAGAAAAAAAACATGGTAGAAAATATTTATTGCCGACCAACTACAAAAAAAATAAAAAAACTTAATAAAGCAAGTGGGGCAAAGAAATATCAATAACCAAACGATTAATAAAAAATAAAAAGAAACAAGTGATAAGAACGTTGGAGTATTTAAAACAGAGAAATAAAAGTAAACATACATAAATTCCCGCGTTCCATCATGAACGAAAGCGTTAAATTAAACAACTCATTCTAATGAACAGTTGTATATTTCTTTGAAAGAAAAATAAAAAAGAAAAATTGGAAACAGAAACCATTTGTACAACGTTACTAGCACGAGTATACACATGCCAGACAAATGACGTAGGCTTATTACTGGAGCCTTTCCAGCTGACAATGTTGACTATAAAGATCTGTGTTCCGAATCCCAGCGATAAGAGAGCGCGCGTAAAAATCACTGCATGCGTTTAACGCACGAACTAATTTTTTAATTTTTATCAGTTAGTAACGTTCTTTATTTTTTTTCTCTATACCAAGTAAAGCGTTTGTTATTAAACGTTTTCTGTCTTTAAATTTAAATAAGACCATGGTGATTTGCCAAAACAGACTAAATAAAGAAATGACAGACGATTCTGCAGAGGAAGCTTCAGGTAATATGGCCGCTCTTAATTGTCAAATTCCTACGCATACGAGGTATGTCCCAAAACTTTACGAGAAACTGACATCAGATAGTGTTGCAAGGCCATTTGAATGGAATGCAGCGGTACAGTAACCACATGGATGAGAACGCATGAACAGCAATAAGAATATTGAAATTAAAGAAATGTTCCGTCTCCAAATTAATGTTGCAAAGCTGCATCATAACAGATTGGAAATTAAGTGAATGGAAATGACACGATTTGGGCTTGTGATCGGCAATGAGACCCCAAACTGATCTTTAGTGTTAATGATCTTCAATTACTGCAAGCTCCTTATGACTTTCTTAAGGAAAATGAGTACAGAATAGGCAAAAGCCTGTCTAATATCGGAATTCTCTTCCCAAACAAAAAGTAAATAGTAAAAAACGAGTTTGAGTCGAACACGAAGAGTTTTTACTGTTTTGACGCTTTTTTAGTTTCGGCGTTTATGCAATCTTGGACAGCCCTCCTATATGCATACATATACATATGGGCATTTCCACAAGAATGTCAACTTTTTGTCGCGTGTGACATCAAACAATTATTTTTGTTTTTTTTTTTAAAGAAAACGAAAGTTTTTTTTTTACTTCTTTATATATTTGTGTAGTCAGTTAGCAGCTCCAAATTGGCTTAAATTTTAAGAATAATCGAGTCACATTGTTCCGAAATACAAGCTTAATTGTTGGTTGTCGCACTCAAAGACAAGAAAGTGAACTTTCCAGTGGAAATGTCCATATACATGATGCTTACTTCTCGTTATGACTGTTTTGTTCTTTTAATATTTCTTACGATATTCATATGGAAATGGCTTAACTCATTATTTTTTCAAATGGAGTGGTTTGTTGCATTTTTCGCTACATGAGTCGAAATACGCAATAAAACTCGGTTTAAAAAAACAATGAGTTAGGGCTTTTCTATATTGAGGTAACGATTTGTATGTACATACATTTGTATTTGGATACAATAATGACACGATGAAATAAACTCTAGATACGTGATTTTACAAAATTTACTCTCCTACTTTTGCTTTCTTCAATGATTATAATATGTATATCCTCATTCTTTTGAAGTGGGGCCATTTACATATTTCTTTTTATATCATTTTACTTTAAAAATTCTCACAAAAAATTTTTTTACAATAATTTTCATTTCATTGTTTCTTTTCTTTTGCATGCGTGTTTATAAACAATTTCTTTTTTATACGGTTCTTGGTTATACGGTCCCTAAACAGGACAGTTGACAACTGTTTGACATTTGTTTTGTTTTCGTGTGGGAATATTTATTTTCTGTTTTGTGTGCCTTGATTCCCATTGAAGATGTCATACATGTCATACTTTGTACGAGTACGTACGTACATATGTACGTGTGTCGTGCATGTTGGGTCTTCTCTTATTAACTCTAGTTTACATAAAGTGAATAATTAACGTATGATGATATGTACTTACATATTTACATACATATGTATGTACATAGATATTCATTACACTAAATGTGGACAAATTTAAATATTTATTGTGGCTTCTTTTTGCTTTCCGTTTACATCAGAAATGAATGTATATTAGGATCATTGAATATAATTTAACTGTTTGTTGGTTTTGTATGTCCTTAAGGAATTTATTTCTTGTTGGGATAGTTTTGACAGTTTTAATGAACTTTAGTTTATTTAAAGATCATAGGTTAGGTCGGTGAGTTACAATGTGCATAAGGAAATTGGAGATTTCTGTTTGCAGCATAAAATGTTATTGATGATAATTAATTTCCTTCCGTTGGTAAGGGGGATCAGTATTACAGTAAACATATCATACATATTTAAATTTGATTATTGTAAAATGGAAATATTTAATTTTATGTTAGTGAAGGTTTTTTTACAGGCACTTCAGCAAGTTCAGATAGTAATAATCTTTTCATCAATCAATCAGTTTGTAGCAAAAGTTAACCTCTGGTGTGCAAATTATAAAATACACTTCTATGATTATGACACACTCGTAATATCAGTTTAATATTTTTAACTTAAATTTAATTTCAGTTTTAAATTTATTTAAGAAAATGGGCAGGAAGTTTTTAAAAATGTAAATCGTTACCCATTCCACTATAAAATAGATAAATTCAGTAAAGTATGATCTTTTGAATCGCCCACGAAAGTTTCCTTCCGTACAAGCGCAAATGGCGTTACGACGAATATCGTAACGAACACAATAGGGTTCCTTTTCATCTTTGCTGCACGGCACCCCAAAAACTGAATGCGACAAGTATTTTGAGAACATTATAATAAAATAGGTTGGAATGTTTATTTTATTTATTATAGTATGTTGGACACACATTTGTGTGTGTTTTTTTAATTTAATTTTATGAAAAGTGAAACCTGAAAAAAACAAGACAATACAAATGTATAAATAGACATTTGTATATTCTGTTGTTGACTTGTAATTTACATATAAGCACTTTTATCATAATGCCCGATTTTTAATTCTATCGCGTATATCGAGACATAGATGTAGTTTATACTTTTCATCATTAATTAAAGCCCCTATAATTAGCAAATCGTATCACTTCAATCAGAGCCGATAGAATTTTTTTCATCCAAAGGCCATACTTTCTTATAATTCACAAAAGAACTGCTTAAGTGTTGCAAATAAACTCTCCATATAATAGAACAAAAGACCTTGAGTGGAAATTTCTCACATCTACGTATGTTTGTATGTACTTATAATACAAACATTTAGACATCCCGACTTTTTTACTTCCTTATATGTATCCGTAGATTTTATTTTTTTTTGCAAGAAGCCCACACGCACAATTACTCCAGCCTCAATATGACTTAAGAAAATCTTCCGAAAGTGTGTGAAATACTTCCGCCAACATACAACAAAAATAAAAATTTAATTAACTGACCCTTACAACCATCAAACAGAGGGACAATACAAACAGACATACATTTGAATGCAATGAAGTAAATTAATGGCCACAGGGAGTAACGAAATGATTCAAAATCATTAAGCAGCTGTTACAAACACTTTGAATAACAAAGGAAAACTCGTATAAACACACATACATACATACATACATAGATAATTATGTATATTTAAATTAACAAATGATAACAAAAGAAATTTAAAATCTTAAACGTTTTATTTACCGAACTGACTGACCAACCAACCAAACAAACCACAAACAAATTTTTTTTTGCTCTTCCCTAACTTTCGAAGACACGATCATCATGCTAATCAAAACTAAAGTCAGACTCAAAAGAAAATTATGAAAAAAACCATATGTGACAATTGATACTTTGTTAAAAAGAGTTTGTTCGAAAAAAGGATTTTGAATTCAATATTTCACACAAAGATTCATAATAATGAAAAATTAAATGCTTTTATGCATGAGTGTGTGCGTTTAAGCCGACCGCATTATCATCGTCATGCTGACGATAAATGATTTTGTATTGTAAATTGATGTGCGGTTTTTGTAATTATTTACTTTATTTATTTTTTTTTAAATAATACATGCGAATTTTGTTTGTAATGTGCTAAAAATGAAAGTTTAACTAACAATAGTTAACAATTTAAGGACCTTGATAACAGATTTGTTGTTTAAAAAGACAGTAACATTAATTGAACATCTTAAAAAAAATAGGTCATCAAGTTCAGTTCAATATAAAAAATATCAAGAAAGTACTAGAAACAACATTTTTAAATTTTGAATTTAATTTCTTTCGAAACCTTAAGTTCAATTATAAAGCTTAATGCCATGAAACGATTTAATGACCAATTTAAAATTAAAAAAAACAGTACGCTCTCGATAACCCCAAACTCAAGGGAAAATGTTCAAATTACCGATAGTCCAAAATATATAATATAACAACAGATAACAGGTTTGTTATTCTTGTTAAGTTAAAAAGACAGTAACATTAATTGAATATCTTAAAACAAATATAAAGGTAATCAACTTCTGTTCAGCATAAAAACTATCATGAAATTCCCAGAGAAACATGAAAAAAGTGTAGAATTTAATTAGTTTCGAAACCTTAAATCGAATTATGAAGCTTAATTCCATAAAGCAATTTAATGACCTATTTAAAATTTTCATACACAAAAATAAAATTTTCATACAGTAGGCTCTCGATAATAACAAATTCAAGGGAAAAATTTCAAATGACCGAGATTTAAAAATTTAGCTTTGCTAAACAATACTTTAATTATTTCGAATCTTCGTAAATTTTATCCAATGAGTGATCGGTCAAAAGTAATAGGGATATGTAAAAAATCAAGTTAAGAATTGACAAAAAGTTTGGCTTTAGTTAAAATTCATAACTTTCATAAACATACAGTATAATCTCGCTAATTTTAAACTCATTTTGGAGACTAAATCACGCTGAAATGTTCCATATTAAGTAATGTAAAAATGTAAAATTAATTCAAAGCTTTCATAAGCATACAGTAGGATCTCGATAATTTTAAACTTATTTTGGAGACTTTAGTTATCTATATTTTTATATAACTATGACGATACGATTTTTGTTATTATTGTTTGCTGTAATGTTTATTTTTTTTAATAGTAGGGCTCTCTGAACTCGGTTGGTTGTTTTTTTTAATAAATAAATAAAATAAATAATTTTAAACTCAATGTATTACAATTATGTAAATGCAAAAGAGCTGCGCTTTGTGTTCCGCTAAAATAAGAAAAAGAAAAAAAAAAGATCTAAGAAAGGAATGAAAACAAAAAATAAGTTCCACTACTTATGGTCAACGGAACGCACAAGCTTCCAGCAAGTGCTTTTTAAGCTTCCGTTGTCAAAAAGAGGAAGTTACTGATTTCACCCAAATTTTCGAAGATCGAATTTTCACCTGATCTCCACTAAGGCAATGGGATTCTATTTTGACTATTTATACGCTAATTTCTCTATGCATGTATGTATGGATGTGTGCCTGTAAGAATGGCCGAACCGATAGGAATCAAATTTATAACGTTGGGACTTCGCGTAGATCTTGTGAAATAATGAACCGTAAAATTTTTTGCTCAAAATCATTTTAATCAATATCAGCAATAAACTTTCTTTTTAAATTCTTTCCCATAACGAATAATGATGGAAGATTTCTTTAATTCTCACGCACATCGTTAAACATCTAAGTGAAAATCTCTTTTGGGAATCTTCATTGCACCATAAACATATTACGGAACATTTATTGAATGGAAACCGAAAATTAATTATTAACCTGCAAAACCAAAACGAAATTCTAGCAAACAAAGATTTTCTCAAGCTTCAAATCCGGACAAAATGCCAAAGTATACAACAATGCTATAAAGGACATGGAAATAAATACACAAGAAATAACATTGAATGGGAAAACATGAAAACTCTAAAAATGAATACTTTCAAATAAATACGGTATCAATTTTTTCCCATTTACAAAAAAAAAAAATACTCTCACAAGATCTCAATCACATTATAAAGATGCTGTGGGAATTTTTAAGAATTTCGCACCCGTATGAAAATTTCAAAACGAAATTTAAAATGCATACATGCAGATATGATGGAAATTGGGATTTGAGAAAGACAACAACACAACACGACATTGTTTGCTAAGAGTTAAAACAGATCAGTAACAAGTTGTTACTGCCAACATGATAAAACACCTACAAAAATCAACCACCATCACTTTACTACCGTAAGGATACGAGTGAGACTGAAATGTAGTAAATGAACGTAAAAAGGACTTAACATACTCTTGCCTAAGCGACACCTGTTAAACGTACAAAAATAGTTGCACAAGTGTAATAAAATGAGATTTTGATGAAGGAAATTTGTCATAGAAAATAGTTGGAAGCAATAATTTATATTTGTGTTACGAGTATTAAAGATTCAATTAAACGGACCATAACCATCACCATACAAAACAGCTGTTAGAACCAAACTTGTGGGCAACACTGTAGTTGATTATAGATGACTTGCCATAACGCCGTAACCATAACCATAACCAACCATAGAAACCACTTGAATTTTGGTTTTTCGCCATAACCATAAGCAGCTGTTTGCTGGTTAGACAGCCACAGAAAAATAAAACTTAAAACTTTGACCATCATGTGGCTTGCAAGAATATTAAAAGAAAAACATTGTATAAAGCACCAAAATATGCCCTAAAAGCCTCAAACATGCCCTAGACAAATGCTAAAAATATGCTAAATATATGCGTGTAAGACGGAAATATGCAAAAATATACTTTACAAGGTAAAATATGCCAAAACTTATAAAAATATCTGAAACAGATAAATAACTTATCTCCGTACTAAAACGTCATACAAGAAAAAACATGAAATTGCATATTTGCGGTTACCCTGGTGATCACTTTTGCAGTAGTTTTTTTTGTAGTTTTTCTTGCAGAAGCATTTTTTTTGGAGAAACTATTTCGACAGAATATCGAGTGAAAGCTACAGCGTAATTCGTAGGTGTAAATTTCATTCCATATTCCAAGGCGTAAAATTAATTTAATTTTACAAGTTTGGTTGAAGCAGCGATTTCGAAAGAATCAAAAAATGACAGAGGGGAGAAACTGACGGAAGCTGATCACACTTCTAACATGCGAATAAAAATGAGACACATTTTTACCTGCAATAAAATAAAAGAAATAAAAATTATCCAAAGATTCATTTAGCAGAAGTAAGAAATATAGTTTCTTATCTTTTTTTTTTGCCCCAAATGAAAAAATCAAAAGCAAATAATGTTAGCATTAAGACAAAAAGAGAGCAACAAAATACCGCATGATCAGGCTTGTTGTTATTGTTTTAAGCACAAAAAAAAAATTAAATAAAAATAAATGAGTAATGAAGCAACGGCATTGTATTGATTTAGAAGTGTGCATGCATGCATGCTTGTGTGTGTGTGTGTGAAAACGGAAGTACATAGTATGTATATCAGGGAAGCAACAATTTCCGTTCAATGAAATGAAGTATTTTAAAGGATTTTTTTGTGTTTGTTAAAATGTTTGTCTTTAAAGGAAGTTGAACCGTTTTGTTTAAATATTAATTCAAGTGTGAATAGATAATTAACAGGTTAAATATTGAATGAATGAGAAAGCATTTGAAATAAAGTGCTTTGTTCATGACTTTTAAAAATCTTAGTTTTTTTGCAGCAATGTTTTTTTAGAAATTAGAGTCTTTGTTTTATTGCTTTACCAAAAATTATTTTTAAAGAATTTGTTGGATTTTAATAATCACTTTTGGCAAGTGTTTTTTTGTCTTCAAAAAAAAAAAGCGCTTTATTCTGTTTTTTCCATGCCTCGTTTTTCATTCTTTTCACACAAAAAAAAAACAATTTAATAAAAACTGTTCTGTGTTGTCTTTTTTTTAACAAAGCTTCCGTTTTCCTACTTTTTATGCTTTTTTGTTGTCTTTCCCATTTAATTGAATTAAGCTCAGTACTTGATTTAATATTCATGTTTAACATTTAAATTTATTTTATACATTTTTATAATTTTGCTGGCAGTCTATCAGCCACCCCATGCCTTTCAATATTTCTAAACTCATTAAAGGCAGACATATGCATAAGTCTGCTAGTACTAAATACTGTTTAAAGCCGTGCGTACAAACTTTGGCCCAATGGGCAATGCCCATCTCTTCTTTACTCAAACAACGTCATAACTCAAAAAAATAAATTTTTGGGTTAATGTTGCAGAATTAATCATCATATCGTTCTTCGTATTGTGTAAAAATGTCATACAAATATCTTCTTTACTCAACTCTTGAAAGCAAAATAAAATTTTCATTTTCCATTGAGTTGTGTGTAAATTGAAAACTTTAAACTTTTGTCAGAAAGTCAAAGTAGTTCTTTTGAGTTATGACGTTGATTGAGTACATGAGCGATATGTGCTTATTTATACTGAAATAGCTAATCACGATGTCTGTGAGATCCATGTGTAAAGTGGTCCTTCAAACCTTTAAAAATAACCTCAATTTAAAATACAAACTCCAAATATATACAAATGTATGACTCAAGATTTTTTACTTTAACATTAGAATTCTAAGCAAGTTTGTACGCTTCTGTTTAAAGTTTGCACATTATTCTCATTTGCCACACATTTGAGTTTTGAACACAGTCACAACTACATGCGCTACACTTTAAGGGGCCAACACTGTTTATCCACAGTGACATAAAAAATTAAAATAACTCGTGTATTTTTTTTACCTCTTTTTTAATTATTATAATATTTAATTAAGCTTAAGGTCTATTGCTTTTATATAAAAAATTCTTTTAATATTTCGATATTTGGCTTTTTCAGGACAATATTTTTGTTTGTTTTTTATAATAATTTTATAAATAAAGAAATTTACAGAGAATTTTTGATACTAAAACGAGAGTCCTTAAGCTTAATAAAAATTACAGATTATAAAATTAAAATAACTTTGTTAAAAAAATCAAAAATAACGACTCTATGTAAAATGAAATAGTGAGTGGAAAAAAATATGTAATGGTGTTCCGTAAATGCATCTGGAAGTTGCCAGATTCGTTCTGCTACACATAATGCTAGGAGCACAACTGGGACGAACGACGAATTTTTCGGTGCGAACTTTCGTCATAAAATTTTTTTTTATGCGTATATTTATTTATTGTATCTTCAAAAAATGAACTAACAATAAGTATTCAAATCTTAAATCTAGATATAATAATTAGGCCCAACCAGTGTCAGGTATAAACTTAGTGATAGTAATCAATAATACATAAATATCGTATCGTATCGTATCGTCATAAAAAATAAAACACATTTGTGCATATGAAAATGAACACAACACCGCCTTTGAACGAAACTCGTCGTACGTGACGAACTCTGAGATAGATTTATTTCTATTTTGTACACCGACGAACGACGAAAAAACAATTTTCTCTCTCTCTCTCTCTGTCTTTGCACACACAATAAACAACTTTATCAAATATAAGAGAGAAATTCGCTGAATAAATTCGTCCTTGTTGTGCTTCACATGAAGAATTTACGCAGCGAACTCTTATCGACGAATTTGTCGACGCGAACGAAATTCGTCGTTCTTCCCATTTGTGTTCCTAGCATTATGCAGTGGGAAGTTTGACGTCAGATAAAAAATATACATACGGCTTATAACACCAGCCTAAGATTTTAATTTGTTTAAAGTAAATTCTAATCAACCTTCAGAGTTTTATTGCTTACGGACAGGGATAAATAAAATTAAATGGTAAGAGATAACTCCAAGATATTTTTAAGCGCCTAGAAGAAGATTAATAGTTTTTTTTCGATGTTTTTTTTTACCATTCATTTTATAGCTCTGTCATTTGTTAAACGATTTGAAAATAAATTGTTGAAATTTCACTTAATTTATATTTATTTATATTATATTTCTCTTCAACCGATTCTTTTAAAACTTGGCACATACCTTGAGTGTGAAAAAGCAGATGGGGATACATTCCATAAAATTTAATATAATGGTTTTTATACTTCTACTAAAACAATATCCAAAAAGCTTTGCACACAGCTAAAACTTGTACAATAACACGATCTTGAGTTTCTTAAAGCAGAGTTGAAGGTGAGTTTCCTAAGCAGGAACGAAATGCATCCACACGTGCTTAAACAACAACAGAAAAAGTTCTTCACATTAATACATTAGACTTAATTGCAAATGAATATATGTACATACTTGAGTATTTTAATTAAATAATAATTTTTCTATACACATGCAATGTTCTGTACATTGCATGTGTACACACATATAAATGATTTTGTCGCTTGACTTTTTCATGCCACTGTACTTATGCAAACATCATTATTTCATTCATGTACTTGTACTTATTTGCTTATGCTGTGATTTTTTTTTATTTCCATAAATGACCACTTTTAATGAAAGTATCTATGTATGTATGTGTGTGTGTGTTTGTGTAATTATGGATTTGTATGTGTGTATCTCAAGAGTTGAATGACAGCTCATTTGACAGCTAGCAAAAATTAAAAACCTACAGACATACACACATCTATTGTACTTATAATCTGTACGTATGTACTACATATTCATATTAACTAGTCGTGTACTGTAATCTATCTAAGGCATATAGTATATACTATGTGTATACATAAATACATATATGTACATATGTATATATGTATGTATATAATAGTAAAAAGAGTAGTAAAAGTTTAAGTACGTACTTGTCTCTTTACACAAGGGAAAAAAAAGAAAAATAATTTTTCAGCTCTCTATAGTGATGGATGGATGCTATTGAATAGAAAGAAGGCTATTTTATCGTTATAAAAAAATGTCAATTGTTTTGCAGTTGTTTTTAAAATGTAGACCTTGAGCCAATGCGAAAAAATATATGTTTGCACAAAGTCATAGGACGTTATCAAGTATTTGCATGTGCTTTGTATGTATAAATAAATGAAAAATTTTGTTATAGAAACCTAATTTAAAAATATCAAAATATTCTTTCTTGTGCTTTAAATAATCTTTTCTTCTTTCGTATTAAGTGTTGCTTAATGCGTTTAAAATGGATGTGTGTACGAGTAGAATTAATAATATGTATGGAAGCAAAAGGTGTTAAATTTCACAAGTGGTTTTTCAGTATTAAACAAATTTTACCTTGTGTAATGAATGACCTACTGGACTACATTTGAAAAATCGATCTGATTTATAACCAATTTAAGAGTGGATGGCAAATGGATTCTGATTACTTTGTGTTACAATGTACATAAATGATTTCCTAAAACAAATATTTGAACATTCTTATCTCTAAGCGATAATATTCTTTCTAATCAATGAAAAATATATATTTCAATTAGCATTACTAAAATATAAATAAGAAAACCCCAGGCAGCGGTTTTCTTATTTGTTTGTATTAAAAGAAAGGGGAAAAATAACCAGATAAGCCGAAATATTTGTTTTGTTATTTAGGTATAAGGTTCAATAATCTAAAAATCAACATGAGTTACAGTAGTTGATATTTTCTTAAAAGCTGTTATGTCAACATAAAACTATAATAGTTTCGCTTTGTTTCAAGAGCTGAAACTGTTCATTTAATTTTCAAGCCGGTCATCTTCTGGCAAAAGTTTCAGAGTATTCTAAAAATGTGTAATACCATTATATGCGTAGAGGTTCCTAAGATGTTTTAAACATTAACATGCGGTTAGCAGTAAATTCTATAAGAGACTTTAATACACTCGTATTGGTGTTAGTCAGAAAAAACACAAGTCCTTGGTATCCGTCATCCAATTCTTTTCAAACAAAGTTGGCAATCATCGAAACGTTGCCCGAACAGAACAACAATTTTGATAAAATTTTTTTATCATTTGCTCATGTTGGTGAGCACTATATCGGTCCATGGCGATTATTTAGAGAAATAGATAATTCGACAGATGTATATTTAACAACATGACCCCTTTCAACTGCCAAACTTCAGAAGTACCTATTGGAAAACCTTTTTTTTGACAATCATAAGACAATATATCTCTACTTTATTGCAACATAGACATACATATCTTAAAAAATTATATTTTATTAAGTTATAATGCAGAAAAATATTTTATATCATAATAAATCTTGCGTAAAAATTTCTCATAAAAGGTAAAGTAAATATTTTTATGTCTTCAGTAAGTTTTATGTAAGTTGACAACTTAAAACTCATTCTGAATATCGATCTAAATAACAAATAATAAAATATTTTGTTTAACTGAATCTAAATTATTTTTAAATTTTTACTGCTTGTTTTTGAAGTCGGTTTAATTTCTTTTAAAAAGTTTGATTTTGAAATTTTTAGTGCCAAGTTTATATGTTTAGGTGTGACCACGGTACACCTAATTTGGCAAATATTAGTCTTGGCCCACTAAATTCAAATATAAGATTACATTTTAAGGGGCGTGGCTTGCCCACTTTTTTGAATGCAAGATTGTGTCTTTTAAGGAGCTCAAATTGTGTGCCAAGTTTCGTGAAAATTGTTATGTACAAGCACGTGAAATATAATAATAAAATTTAATAGGCATGTCCCCGCCCACTTTTTTTGAACTTAAAATTAGTTATTTCTTAGAGTTCAAGGTATGTACCAAGTTTCGTAAAAACCTAGAAAGCAGATGAAATATAAGATTACATTTTAAGGAGCGTGGCCCGCCCACTTTGTCGAATGCAAGATTGTGTACTCTTTTAAGTTCAGGGTGTAAGCCAAGTTTCGTAAAAATCGATTATGCAGAAGCACGTGAAATGTAATATTAAATTTTAATGGGCGTGCCCCGCCCACTTGTTTGAATGCAAGATTGCATTTTTTTAAGTTCAGGGTGTGTGCCAAGTTTCATAAAAATCGATCAAATTGAAGCATGTTAAATAATATATTAAGTGTTATGGGGCGTGGCTCCGCCCATTTTGTCAACTTCGAGATAGTTGCGTTACGAGAGCCCAATGTCTTGGGTAAGTTTCGTAGCCATCGATTAAGCAAAATATTATAAAATCAAATAAAAAATGTTAGTGGGCGTGTGCCCGCCCATTTTTTTACAATGAGACCAAATGGAAGATATAGACTCTCAAACAAAAAATAAATTTTACAATTGGTCTCAAGTGTACCGATGAAGTAATATAACCCAAAAAAATAAAAAATATGGACTAATTGATAACCTCTTCCTTTTTTTAAGTCGGTTAAAAATTACGGCGACTTCGAAAAGAAGCAAAGCGAAACGCTCTTTAGTTGTGTATAAAAAATATTGTAGTGCTGTTCGAAGTCGGTACCAAGCAGGTTAGAACTTTAACATTTTCAGATTTATGCGTTTAATTTAACTGAAACTAAATTATTTTTTACTTTGAGTTCTTATTATTAAGCATTTTCTATTGATTGTGTATATATCGTCGGTTGGTTATTGGTTTGCGGCACAATATATTCAAAATACATTATGTCTGCAGCAAACCAATAACCAACCGACGATATAAAGTTCTTTTTGAACTATCAATGGGCTTTTATTTTCTTACTTTTTTATTTGATAGTCAATATTTTTACAATCGGTTCAATATACATACAGACATATATTTGCAAAATCCTTATTTCATTCTTCTTAGATTAAAAACCAGCTGTCACGCTTTGATTGTGGCGCGTGCCAACTTAAAAAAAAAATAACATAATTTATTTAATACATGCAGTATTGCAACACCAGGCCTTCTTCTTAATGCCATTAAAGGGAATACGAGTGAATGCAAGTATCAAGGAATGTCATTGATAAATATAAGAAATTGTGAAAAGGAAAAGTAACGTATAATTTGTTGAGCCTTTAAGGCTCAAAAAAATATATGCACCCTATTTTTCGTTTTTCTTTGAGCTTAAGAGATTTTAAGAGAGCTCAAGAAGAGCAGTTTACATAAATTGTTATGACTCAAATTCTCAGGACTCACTGGCAGTTAAATAAATAAAAATTACTCTTTTATTGTGAGTATGTAAGGCTCTGTTGTTTGTGGCAGAGGAGTTTTTCTCCTTTTAAGGATGCTACTCGTAATTTGAAATGAGTGAAATGAGTTTGGCGCTTTTTCTTGTAATGATCTTTCTAATTTCATAATAATAATGATTTCTTGTTGATACATATGTACATATGTTGGGGTTGGTTATTCATTCTTTGCGCCGGCTCAAAATTTTTTTACTATCCACATACATATGTATATATATATGTATATATATATGTATATATATATATATATATAAATATATTTATGTATATATTTGAATAGAAGTGTCAGTTCGTATCGTATTTTCGACTGAATTGTGATGTTTAAGGCTTTGTTGTTTTCTTAATAAAAGGACACGTGTCATAGTTGAAATTAGGGAAATATAAGTAGCAATTAGATATACATACATAAATAAATACATACATACATATGTATACACATAACACTTTCTTGAATAGATCAAATTAATGAACCTAGAAAGTTAATATCAGCAGGATAATCGGGAATTCATGTAGTTTTTAATTTTATAAATATGTAAATTACTTCTTATTCAATATTTACAGCTTCTGGTACACAGAAATAAATTTTCTTGCAATAAACAACTTTAATTGAAAATAAAACCAAAAATCAATTAAAAATGTATTCAAGTCAATTAAACTTTTGTTTAAAAATTTGATTAGTTACAAGGATTAATTGTTTCAGTTACATTTTTAATTGATTTTTGGTTTTATTTTCAATTACAGTTGCTTATTGCAGGAATATTTTTTTGCCTGTGTAGACTATTTTCACACTTTCTTGCCTTTAATTTTTGGAAGTTATATGTTCGATCGCCACCAAAGACTGTCATGCAAATTATTTGAATTTCTTTCTATACTATATTGTTTATATCGAACCTGCATAGTGAATATTGAAGAATTTTCCAAGAGTTGTCAATTGATTTCAAAACAATTTTGCTAAGCTTAAGAGTAATCGGTTTTTTTTCGCACTCTAGCGAATTCAATTGAATTTAATCCCAAAATTATTGCAAAGTTTTTCAGTGTTAAGTATCAACGTGAAAGTGAAATAGAAGTAATTGAGTAAATGAAATATGAAGAATGGCAGAATATATAATTTATTAACAAAATATTACATCAACAAAGTTACCAGGCTCGCCAAATATTTGTTTATAACTTTAAATCTGAAACCACATGCTTTTCACAAAATTTTAAGTAAAATGTAAAAAAATCTGCTAATTCGATAGAAGTGTTTCACTAATTCTCGTTCACGCGCATTAGTTGCACTCCTTTAGCCACGGGCTTAGAAAATTTAAATGTAATAATTGAAGGCTTTACGCAAAATATTGGTAAACATCGAACAATAGTTTGTAAACGAATTTAATGGCCAACTTCAGCAGAATTATCACTACATGTTGCCATTTTCACGGCTGCTAACTAAATAATATGCTCTGGCCTGGCATTAAAGTAAAGAGAAAAAAAACAAAAACAGAAGAAAATTCACAAAACCAGCAGGATTTCTTAAAGGATCCTAGAAACCAAAGTAACCAACAAAACAGCAAGTGTTTTTCACTAGTAAATCAAGCTGAACACAGGAATATAGTAACCTAACACGTTATAGTTTAAAAACTATCATAAAAACATTATTTATGCTAAACAGTACATATACTAAATGTCCTTGGCTACGCCATGCGAGCTAATTGAAAAATATTATGGGATTTTTTTGGTGTAAAAATGTTTTTTTTCTGCACACCATAACATTGTTGTGGATTATTATAAAACCATAAACTTCAGAATTCTTAAGAATTTTAAAATGGTTTTTTGAGCAGACTTTTAAATTTTTGTGACATTTAAAAATGGAACTGGCTCAAAAAAAAGGAACCACATGAATTTTTAAAATCAAAGTGATTTAGAGTTTTCTATTTGGCTTGCTTTCACAAATGCACCAAATATTTTAGCGGACATTGTAAAACGATTATGATTAAATGTAAAATGTATTTCTACTACACCTCAGACAAATCACTGTCAATGTCAAAAATGTCATAATAATTGAAGTCGCGAAGGTTTTTGCAAAGAAAAGACAAAAGAAATAATTATTAAATTTTTTTTTGAGTTTCAAAATAATTTCACTGAAATCAATGAATTCAAGGCCTTGTTGAGAAATTTAAATAAAATAGTAATTTTCTTAGAAGTATTTATGTACACACACTTACATACATACACGCAAGTTTTACTCTGGATTGGATCATTTCTGAGGGAGTTAATTGAACTACTGATAAGTTTTGAAGAAACTAAATATGGTTCCCAGTATCTTCCTACATTTGTTGTAACTTTTTATCACAATCCAACTCTTTTTCTTCTGCTCAATATGTACAATACATACATATCTATGTATGTAAACGGAAAAATATTCTCGCGATCGTCTGGGTAATTACCGCTTTAAAAAGGAAAAAGTGCTTAAGTCGAGTTAATATGATTTTGAGTTAATAGTACTTCCGTAATCTGCATGTTCGAAAGTACCCCCGGGCAAAATCTCAATTAATTTGAGCCATTTTTCCACAATGACTTGCGACTTATCTTTTTAAGACTTCTAATCTCATTTGGAATAAAAAAGAGATTAAGGTTACATTTTGGCATATTTCAACTTAAATATAATACTTATAGTGTGTTGAAAGATGTTCGCTTAAAAAAAGTTTATAGAGAATTTCCCAATTTAACTGTAAAAGAAATAAATTTCTGAAAATCAACTTGGTAGCGCTCTCCTACAAAACAGTGAAATATGACTTAAGCAGTTTTCCTTATTGTCACAGATATTTCGTTGCTAGCCTCAGGACATTCTTTAATTTTTAAAGAGAAGTAACTAACACTCAGGCAATGAATGCCTACTACTACTAGGGGTTACCTTCTGTAGGAAAGGAATAGTGATAGAGAATACAGGTGGTGAAATTGAAGAGATAGAGGAAAGTTACATTATTTTACAACTCTGCTTTTTGCACGTTCTTAGTAATCCAGTGTTGCAGCGCCTCTGGTGTCAATGAGATATATTAATTTTTTTAAAGCTGTGATTAGTATCAATTTATTTTGCTTATTTTACTTCGCCGATGATTCTGCTACACAACACCGACCAAGGAGAGCTCTCTGATGTTACATTAGGATTAATATCCACTGAAGCAGGTGTAGTCCAGTCTCTATGCCTTCATCACTTGAACTTTCCTACAACAACTGAAGAAAAAAAAGGGACACTAAGCAACTTCAGAAAAATGCGTGGTGTTGTTATTTAATGGCTGTCGGAAACCGAGCTCAAACACAGGACCTTAGTTTTTGTAGTCAACGTACTCACTACTTCAGTCTACTTTCACATAAGGTGAAATATGCCATAAGGATTTGTTCTGCATTATTAGCTCTAAAAATATAATTTTTTGAGATATGTCTATGTTGCAATAAAGTAGCGACATGTACATAAATTTTTCATGTGTCTAGTGGTAGTGCAAATACCAACTACTTTTCCTTAGAATTTATTTAAAAGAAAAAAACTGGTTTTGTCAGAAATAGTGCGCATTTTATTTAATGACAGCAAATGAAGCCAACCATAACGAAATTCAATGATAAGAAAAATTTCTAAAGAAAACGGGTAAAACGTTTGTTTTCCATACAAATATCTAACTTATTAGCATACAAGTATTAAAGATTTCCAATGCTTATTTTTGTTCCAAAATAAAATGGCAAAAGCAGTCATATATGATTTCTTACGTGTGACCAGGTGTGCGTAAGACTTGTGACGATACCACACTTAGCGAATGCCAGCAAAGAAATACAATAATAACTTGGTTGAACAACCCCTGAAAGCAGTGATATGATATCAAACTGTAGTTCATCGAAATGAATGTGTAGCCATTTGGCAATAATAATTTTGCATTTGAAAAATCTTTGCCAAGGGGAGTTTAATATTGAAACAAGGCAAGATTTTCAAAAGACATGCGCAATAAGTTTTTCAATGGGTTCTTATACTTTTTGTTTTGTGCCAACAAAAAAAAAAAAAAAAAAAAACAATTCTCTAAGGAAATTAAAAAAACTCTAGTGTGCCGGAATTGTTATGTATTGATGTTTAGCCCAAAAATAATTGTGATCACTTTTTTAAATTATATGACGTAAAAGAAGGTATAGAGTTACAAAAAAAAAATCAAATCTGTACACAAGAATTTAGTTAAGGGAGACTTATTTATATAAATAAAAGTAGTAATTAAAAAAAAAAAAAACGACTGCGACCAAATTTGAACCGTTTAATATCCTAAACGGTCTTTCGAAATGCATAATCATAAGAGAAACCTAAAGATGATTTCATATATAGTTCGCCGACTTTTTATTTTTTTCGTATTTACAAAATGGCGTCTGTTGGCCGCCATATTGAATTTTTACTACTGTCATATATTTAGTGACACTCCCGGGATTAAGACAAATCGATTGACGTAAGAATCATTTAAATCGGTCCACTCGTTCGGTTTATATAAGGCCGCAAAGGAACACACACACATACATACATACATAGGCTGATAAGCACAATACCCTTCTTTGCGTAGCGCAGTCGGGTAATAAGGTCTGTTTCTTTACACTACTTTAGGATCCAGCAGGACGGTCGGGGTTCGGTGGAAGCAAAACATCTCTGTTAACCTTTGGAGAAATTTATTATTAGACATATTGTCAGAACTGGACATGCTTAACCACCAGCAAATAAATTTCAATTATCTCTGTTAACCTCTTGAAAAATATTGGGTGGTTATCACGATCGAGATGTGGAACGGAATAGGTCTGTGTTTTTTAGTTTTGTTCTACAGAAGTTTCGCTTAAGTTTACTTAATGCACGAAATATCTCAAAGTTCACCCCGCTAACTGCTCAAGCGCAACGAACTTTGCCGTGCTGAAAATTATATACTTACTTACTGGCGTATTGAAAACGTTGGTCATCAGCCCCTAATTCTATATAAATATATGTACATATACATACAAACATATATACATATAAAGGCTTTTTTCTTTCTCGTTTTCTTCTAAAAGGACAGCTGTCGTTTTTTGGTTTAATTGTCTTCAGCGATTTGTTTCTTCATAAAAAAAAGTATTTATTATAATTTTTAGTTTGCTTCAAAGATTTTGTATCAAACACAAGAAATTTACCCTTGTATGAATTTCCATTATGAAGTCATGCAAGAAATATTTCTTTTCCTTTACGTCTCGTAACAAATTCAAAAGTAATCATTAATTTATTTTCGTGTGATTCGTAAAGTATGGGTTTAATGATGATTTTGTTTAGTTTTATTGTAAGAAACAAAAAAAAGGGGAGGGTTTTGGTTCGGTTTGGTCTTGTTTAGCAAAATTACGAAATGATCATCAATTCAAAGTTGGACGACAATTCACAAATTTACGACAGAGACGAGTTCATTTGTAGATGGCATATGTTGATATTTTTGAGTTGCGTCAACTGAAACGCGTGTGAAAGTTTTTATGTTTCGGTTTTGTTTTCTTGGGTTGGTTCATATGAAATGAACAAAAGTTTTTTTGTATAGAATTGATTATGATGGCTGAGGACTGCTGTTAGAATGAATCTACGCACTAGTTTTCCTAGAGATACTTGAAAAAAAAAATTATCCTGGCAATAAATTTATTACTTAGTTGGAATGTGGCAGAAACGTGATTAGTTGAAAAAAAACTATTGTAGAATATTTTATAAAAGGAAATGACACGCTTAATAGCAGAAAAAGACTAAAGGACTAGGAAAAATATAGTTTTAGCAAAAGTGAGTTTTGAAAAAAAATTAAAAGTCTGAAATTCGTTTAAAAAAAATTTTTTTTCATAGAAATTTCAAAACTAGAAATCGTTTGGAAATAAATAAAAATATTATTGTAATTAAAAGAAAAAAAGTTTCCACTGAAGTTATAAATTAAAATTACTTTAATTTTATTAAATGGTCCTTCGAATTGATCTGCTCTGTGAACAAAAGACATCTTTGAGGCCGCCACCAGCATAAATTATGAGAAGCTGAATTTGATTTAACGACATGGTTTCGTTATTAGCGTTGCTGTTTGTGGTCCTTCGAATGAGGTCTATTTAAAGAAACCTTTTTATTATGAATTTTCATTGAAAAGTGCATTAAATGTAACATACTTTTCTATTGGAGTTTTGAAAAAATATAAAAAATTATAAAAATATAAAAAATTATAAAAATATAAAATAAAAATAATATTTATTTTACTTTTAATTAAAAAAAGTTTTCTCTATTTAAAAGTAAAAATTACTTTAGTGTTGTTAAATGGTCCTTCGAATTGCTCTGCTTTGTAAGGAAATACATATGTATGTCATGGAGGCCGTCATCATAAATTATAAGAAGCTGTCTTTTATTTGTCGAAATGGATCTTTCGAGACCATGCAGCATTTGCAATGTTGTTTGTGGTCCTTCGAATGAGGTGCAGTAAAAATTACTACCAAGGACAACGTTCACGGCTTGATTGATTGGATTTGTGCAAATTAGTCCGACTAGTCGGGCGGCAGTAGTCATAGGCATTTGTCGCCAGAGAATGATAATGAGTACTCAAAAAAATATACTCAAGTTAAGGTGACCAGATTTCGGAGAAAGATAGTTAGAGAATGCAAAAGAAAGTGAGCATACATTGTTTCATCGATAAAAACAAATATGTATCAATCATTCTTTTAATATTAAAGATGAGAAAAGATGACTGTTAATAAAAAGGATCACAAAAGGAGGACACACATTTTATAGATGACAGCGATTTAAAATAGATGAATTTCCTCTAAAAAAAAGGACGTATAGTCACCTTATTTAAGTAAATAGTCTTAGTTTAACTAACTGCGTATAATCATAATTGTAGCGCAAATAATTTGTAAGCCCATATATTTTCTCTCAAGCAACTATGACTTTAGACGATTACAACATACAAGATCATCCCTGCTTCGTTTATGTGATAAAGTAAAATGCGCTATAAATTATAAATAAAAAGGCACGTGTATTGGCACTCTGTCATACTTATAGTCGGAGTATGCTTATACTCACAGTATGGATATTTAGTCGGACAAAAAAAATTAACGCATGATGCTTCGGATATTTATTCATCATACATTTGTTTATTAAAATGGAACGGGAAATGTGTTTTTAGCTGTTTGAACACATGCTTTATGTGTTTGTGTAAATAAAATAGCCCAGTATATGCGCATGCGTAGCCGATTCATACTCAGAGTGTAGGTATTAGTTGTAGTTGTTTGTGCTGCGTAATTTAGGAAGTGTGTAGAGAGTGAGCTTGCAAGGAGCGTGTTTTTTCCTTAGCTGTACGCATTCATAGTTGTTTGATAGCCAATACTCAAAGAGTACTTAAAACGATTCTTTTGTCATTCTCTGTTTGCCACGCTAGTAGAGCTAAGGGTAGTGCATCTAGGCTGAATATCGCTGTTGATGACAAACTATTCTTGGCAGTTTCTGGAATGTTGTCACTTAAAAGCGATAGATGGCATTGGCAGCTACCCGCGTTATTCTTGACCCTATATATGTATATATGTAATAAATTTACTCAGCAATAATTTTATTGTAGACAACAAATTTCATTTTCACTCATTAATTGCCAAAACTGTTTTAAACCCCAATAAATACAAAAAAATATACATGACAGCGATGCCTGCATTCCTTTTAATTAATTGATTTGAAAGGATTCTTTTATCTCATTCAAAGATCATGTTTATATTAATGTTTAATTGAATATGTTTAATTGTTTCAAACATTTAAAGAAGAAACCGCTTTCTAAGAATGAAAACACAAAAAAAAATACTTTATAAATTAAAGAAGTGCTCTAAAACAGTTATTGTCCGTCCCTAGGATGATCTTTTTTTTAATGTTCTTTCTTCAATTCATTTTTATACTGACTTACTTGTCGCTTTATATTTACAAGTACCTGCTTAACGATCGCAAATGATGGGAACCTTTTTCTTAACAAATTTTTAGCTAAAGTGTTCTGATCCTCCCTCATAATTTTGTGCTACAAAAGATACATAGAACTGCAAAAAGGACAATATGAAAAAAGAAGTAGAAAAAAAAAACAAATATCACACAAAAGATAAAGATGTATTATTTTTTATTAACCGCTCCACAATAACAGGTTTTTGGTTTTGTATCCTTCTCTCTTTTTGTATTAAACTCTCTCTCTGTGTTGTGTCTTTAAGTAAGTAGTAGGCGCTTCTCCAATTGATCAAGTTCAAGCGATAACATACAATCTATTTTCGTGTGATCCTTTTTGCTGCTGTTGTTGTTGTTGTTCCTTTTCATATTTGCCAGGATATTTATGGGAAAAGTGTTTATTTTCATTATGGAGAATTTCACACGCAGCACTTGTTGGTTTGATATTTGTTTGCTAAATATCCACACAATAAAGGCTGAGAAAATAAACCTGTGGCGTTAAAAAGTGGGAAAGGGGATAATGACAGCAACAGCGAAATTTAATTGAAGAAAAATATTTTTATAAAAACTGAAATTCGTTTTGTTAAAAAAAAAATCCTTCTCTTAATAATATTTCTAACAGGATAATAAGAGGATAATTTTTTAAGTAAATAAACTAAGATTTATTAAAATTATTAAGGTGGGAAATATCAGATAACATATTTTTTTTTAAATATTTCCAAAAAGAGAAAATTATATTAAAGGACTATTCTAAGCTAGTTTAAAACTAAAAGAATGAGTTTTTGAATATTTAAAAAAATAATATTTTAAGGAAATTGTTAAGGGAAGTTAAGCTATAAAACTATTTTATTATACTAACAATCTAATGGTCAAGAGAAGAGGACTTTGGCTGCTTTGAGCAGGATAATAGGAAATTTCAATAGTCCAATTATTGTAAGAAACTAAGAAATTTCAGCAAAATGACACATTCGATTTGAAATGTCAGCACATTTTATTAGTACAATTTATGGATTTACTTAAGAAAATTTTAAGATATTAAGGAATTTCAACAGAATGACAAAATCGATTTGAAATAAATAAGCGTTGAAGCAATTAAAAAAAGGATAATATGGCGACAAATACTCTTGATTTGATTTTATTGAAAATGATAAACACTATTAACACTTACAAAAATGAAAATAATTTGTTATAAATGTGAATATTTTTTCAGCATAAAAATATATTGGATTAAAATTTTTTTAATTTTTGGAAAGATCAACAAGCATAATTTTAATTGAAGTAATTTCAAATAAAAAGTGCTTAAAACATATTTATAAGACATTTTTAGGAATTTCAAATATATTTTTAGCAAGATTTATTTACATTTTTCTCGAAGGACTAAAAGGATATTAGTTAAATTTAATTTATTTGACAAAATTTAAAACGTGAAAAATTGTCTCATATGCTAATGGCAAAATTTGAAACACAAATATTTTAAAGTTAGTTTTTACAAATTTTTTTATAAAAAAAGCATGAAAAGGATAATCATGATTGGTGTTAATTTTCGTTAAAATCTTACTCCAATTATTCTTAATTTCAATTTAATTTCTAAAAAAATTTGTTTGTTATTGGTATTATTATGTATGTACATACTTTTCTCAAAGGACTAAAAGGATATTAGATAAATTTAGTCTATATAAAAAAATTGAAGAGGCTAAAATAATTTAAATGGAATTGAATTAGTAAATCAATTTATTTTTTTTTTCAAAGGTTCTGAAAGAGAAAATGATATTTACACAATTTGCAAGGTGAAAAAAATTATCTAGAATGTGCTAATGACACCCTGTGAAATACAGAAAAGTTTAAAGTACTTTGTAGAACATATCTTAAAAAAAGGACGAAAAGGATAATCATTACATGCGACCATTTTCCTTAAAATTTTACTCCAATGATACTTAATATCAGTTTAATTTCCAAAATAATTAATTTTGTAAAATTGTGTATGTATTTTTCTCAAAGGACCTAAAGGATACTAGAAAAATTTAGTCATTAGACAAAAATTTAAGAGGGTAATGTAACTTAAAGTGCTTTTTAAAACTTATTTCTGGAATTGAATTAAATGAGTTTTTTTTTCAAGGACCTTAAGGATAAAATACTATTTACACAATTTCAAGCTGAAAAATTATCTAGAATCTGCTAATGACACCATATGAAATATAAAAAATATAAAAGCAATTTTTGGAACATATCTTGAAAAAAGGACGAAAAGGACTATCAGGATTTGTAACCACTTCCATTAAAATCTTACTTAAATTATAATTAATTTAAATGAAATTTTTTAAATAATTAATTTTTGTATTATTTTATAAAATATTTATAATAAACAAGGTCTCCATGTGTAACCTTCAAAAGTAATATATGAAAACGGACTTTAAGGATAAAATGATATTTACGCAATTGCAAGCTTAAAAAATTTATCCAGAATCTGCTTGCGACTCTACTTAAAACATAAAGTGTGTTGCAAGTAATTTTTATGAAATTTCTTGCAAAAGGACGAAAAAGGATAATAAGGATTTGTGGCCAGTTTTATGAAAATTTTACTTCAATTATTCTTAATTTCAATTTGATTACTAAAATGTCTAATTTTGAATTCTTTTGTACAAATATTTCCTCAAAGGACTAAAAAGGATGTTAATTAAACTTTGTCTGTATAAAAAATTTTAAGAGGGTAATATAATTTGGAGTACTTTTTAAAGCTATTCGTCATTTGTGTGAGTTTCGTACAGAGTACTTTAAGGATGAAACGATATTTATGCAATTAATTTTTGTATTATTTTATAAAATCTTTAAACAAGAACTCCAAGTGTAACATTCAAAAGCAAGGAATGTATGTATGTATGTATTTACAAAATTAATATATTTAAGTTTATTGTTTTAATGAGTAGTATGGTATATTAAAATTGTGGTAAAGGAACTTCAAGGCTATTAAACACAACATCTCTACGCTTCTATGTGCTTAATATGCAAATAATTTCAAGCTAATGCATTATCACAATATCAACATTTTAAATACAACTAAAATCTTCCATCTCCTTGTCATGGTGGTAACACCACCATGAACCATGTTTATAAAAATTTTACTCGTAACTGTTAGCGAAGAAAGTCATAAAATCATTTAGAATTATGTGAGACTTTGAAAAATCCCAAGGACAACGTTAAGACGTATAATGAATTCGTAACATTTAGTCAAACATTCGAATTCCGCGAAACCAGAGGCTGCTGCTGGCGAAAGGCCAGTAAGTGAAAAGTAAAGGGAAGAAATTAAAGTGTTTAACTCTTGGCTATAGAACCCTTGCAATGTTGACTAAAAAATTAAGTAAATGTGAAAGAAAGGATAAATTTTATGAGCTGTTATAAAATTTAACTAAAAGTAACCAAAATATTAGTAAAACCCAAAAGTGATTATTTGCTTCGGTTACAATGGGTCTTGAAAGGTAATTGTTATTATTGAGGAAAAATTTTGCTGCTTTGAAGGATAAGGCAAGGACAATGGCTAGAATATTAGCCATTGTTAGATACAACACTGGCAAGTTAAACAAATTAACACAAAAGTGTTCAAGGTTTTTGTTTTTCTCTTGTTACGAAGAGTTAAGAGTTAAATAAAAGATTGTTTGTCAATGAAAATTATAAAATATTCTTAGAATTATATAAAAAACGTTTTAAAATTGCATGAGTTTTTAAGAATTTTCTTTAGAAAAAGAGTATGACTTAAAAAAAGTTGTTAGACAAATTGCATAATTTTGCGTAATACTAGATAATTAAATGTTTCAGAAAAAAGAGGAAAATATTCTTCTCTTGTTTGTAAAAAGTCAGAGAGTAGAATAATAAATAAATCTTAAAAAAAAAAATTAAACCGACTTCAAAATTAATGCCCGTTATATCTATCCACAGATATCTGTTAGTGTTCAGATATCTATGGTACAAGTTAAATTTTATAAGGCAAACTCGTAGGCAAAAACTTTAGGTAAATTAACTTTATGTAAAAATTGCGGGCATAAGCACTTTAAAGTTAAAAACAATTTAGATTCAATTGTAATTCGAATAGAATTATAGGTGACACGTATACAAATATTTTACTTAACTTAATCTGAATTTTTTTAACTCTTTAGTGATTATCTTTGAAGTCGCTTTAATTAAAAAAAGATTTATTTTAACATTTTTAGTGGTAATTAATTATATATATTTAGGGGCCGATTCGGCAAATATTACTGTCCGCCCACTTTTCTAAATTGTACATCGCTTCACTTTCAGAGCTCATGCTGTGTGCTAAGTTTCATAAAAGCGGTCAGGTAGAAGAACGTGAAATATAATATTAATCGTTAATGGGCATAGCACCGCCCAGTTTTTTAAGCACAGTATTACGTCATTCTAAGAGCCAAAATTCTTTGTCAGGTTTCGTGGGAATCGGATAAGTAGAAACACATATACGAGTATAAT
The DNA here is from genome assembly GCA_936439885.1 of Nowickia ferox. Taxonomy (NCBI): domain Eukaryota; kingdom Metazoa; phylum Arthropoda; class Insecta; order Diptera; family Tachinidae; genus Nowickia; species Nowickia ferox. Next base: position 5,526,740 of record OW387027.1, on the reverse strand, counting down.
CAAATACAAACCTTTCATGGGGCGTGACCCCACCAACTTTTTTGAACACAAGATTAAGTATTTCTCAGAGCTCAAGGTGTGTGACAAGTTTTGTAGAAATTGGTGAATATTAAGAAAGTGAAATATAATATTAGCTTATAATAGCCGTGGCCCCGCCCACCATTTGTGAATGCCAGATTGTGTGTTTCCAAGAGCTCAAGGTGTGTGTAAAGTGTCGTAAGAATCGATCAAATAGAAGCACGTAAAATATAATATTGAAATTTTAGGGGCGTGGCCCCGCCCACTTTTGAAAGGAAGATTGTGTCTTTTTTGGAGCTCAAGTGCAAGCCAAGTTTTAAAAAAATATGTTTAGCAGAAGCACGTGAAATATAATATTAAAATCTTAAGGGCGTAGCCCCTCCTACTTTTTTGAATACAAGATTAAGTATTTTTCAGAGCTCAAAATGTGTACTAAGTTGCATGAAAATCGATAAAGTAGAAGCACATAAAATATAATATTAACCTGTAATGGGCATGACCCCGCCCAATTTTTGCAAGCAAAATGGTGTCTTTTTTGGAGCCTAAGATGTAAGCCAAGCTTGGTAAAATTCCGTCAAATAGAAGCATGTGAAATATAATAGTAAGTTTTTTTGGGCGTGACTCCGCCCATTTGTTCTACTTGAAGATTTTGTCGTTACGAGAGACCAGTGTGCTGTGTAAGTTTCGTATCAATCGGCTAGGTAAACTATCATAAAATCAGAGAACAAAATTAGTGGGCGTGGCCCCGCACACTTTTTCACAATGGTACAAAATGGAGCCATACCCTCTCAGACAAAAAAAATTATTTTTAAAATCAGTCTGAAATGTAACGACTTATGAAATAACGGGGCAAAAAAAAAATTAAAAAAATTATTTTTTGAAGTCGGTTAAAAATAAGCCCAACGTTTAGGGAAAACTGCTTGATATTGTTATACATAGATTAGCTTTGGTTAGCAGGTTGCTGGTTTAGGGAAGAAAGCATTCCAGCCTCCTTCTGAGTCCAAGAGTATGATCACTTTGTGATGCCTGAGCAAAGGAAAGAAATAGAGTGGAGTAAAAAGCGAAGGGACGATTTAGTTAAAAAAGTTAGATTGTGGTAAATGAGAAAAGAGATAAGTTTTATAAACTAAGTTCCATTTGGGGAGTTAGCGAACAAACAACCTGCTGCTTCTAATATATAAATTTCAATTTCTGAGATCCATTTCTGATATTGTGTACTACTGAAGTATCCTTCGCCCCGAAGTTGGAGGTGGTTATCCGCTAGATTGGGACAGACATACCGAAGGTGCATAATAGTTTATTCTTCTTAATCATTACAACTGAAGAGGTAGGCGAATTTACTTTACAGCTGGTTGCAATCAAGGCGAATTCATAATCAGGTGGTCTCAACTGCCCAGGTGACTATTTTCGCCGTTTATAATTTGAATATCCCCATAAATTCTTCGGCACATTTTTTTAAGTATAAATTTTTCCAAGCGAATTTTGGCGAGTCTACCTTGTAAAGATATGCTTTGGCTGAAAAAATAGTAGTAATAATTTGTGTGAAGGTAAAGCAAAGTAATTTTTTTTATTATTGTGCTTAAATATTCGATTTCTTGTGATACATCTTATTTATTCTATTAAACTAATTCCATTAAAATAAATGTTCGTTTGCATAAATCTTTCAAGATTTCAAATTGGCCTCTCAATACAATAAATAAAAAAATACCTGCTTAATTATTGTTTGTCTAATAAGCTGCTAAATCAACAACAATAACAAACAGCCCATTAAGTAAAACTCACAATTTCCCAGCCCTAATATGTATCTATCTACAACTATGAGAATATTTATAAATCTATAACATTCAGATTTGTATCAAAATGAGGGTGGCCTAACCAGGCATACGAATAAATAAATAAAAAAAGATTTGTTTAAATTTTCCCACACAATCTTTGCAATGTTCTTGATACAAAAATGTTTACAAAATTTATCTCTCTAACTGTTGCTGTCTGTGTATTGTCAACGCTTGAAGGATAACAGGGATATAAGAAAACGATTTTTTTTAGGTTGCCCTTTATATCCATTGTTGTTTTTATAATGATCAACCTGTTCAGCAAAAGTATTTGTGTTTATTTTTGAATGAGTATTTTGAGATTCACACGCTGCCACAGCAAAAATTATTCGTTATTGTTTTTGCTGACACCGGAAGGAACTTGAGAAATTTGGAAATGCGTATAGTTTTCATTGCAATCCAGCACCTTAACTCGCTCACAGATATTTATTTATATTTTTGCATTTCTTTTCTTTTATCTTTAGCATGCATTTTGCATTGTTTTAGTTTGTGTGAGTTTTTTCTTTTTTTTTAAATATTTCTAAATTTTTGCTCTACATTATCCTTTTGTCAAAGGACTTTTATATACTTTGGAATAAAATTGACAATTGCTTTTAGCAAATAAATGGATTATGGTAATAGATGTTTTCTTGTTTCTTAAGGCTTGTGAGGGCGTTACTTGTACAAATTGCATTAAAATCAATCATTTAAGGACATTTGGTATTTTTATAAAAAAGAAAATAAATATTGTTTACTTTTGTTTTTTTTAAGGCTTAAAATTTAAACCATATTTGCTTACAGTTTTGAATATGCAAAAACATTATTTAAGACTTTGTAATACCATTTCGTACGTTAAGGCAAAAGGAAGTTGTGACTGTGGCAAATGTCCCTTTATGAGAAGTCTTATTGAACTTGTTATAGTTATAGAATATAACTAGAATATCCACTGTTCGCTGTGGTCTGTAAAAAACTTTAACCAATGGCAGCGAATTCAGCAAATGTCAGATATTTTTGTAGTAGAGAGACCAGGGCTCCTTTGTCCTTTAACGCTTATTGTTTTCTTTCATTTTAATTTTTTATAATACTTCCTGTTGCAAAAACCGTTTTTTTTAATAATAAGTTGAATAAACAAAATTTTTGATTTAAATTTCTTTTTCTTACCAATTACTTCCGCTTGTTGCCTTGAATTGTTGCAATTTTTTTTCTTCAAAAAATCACTGTGATAGAGAGCCTCCCATTCAAATTACTGGCCAGTGTGAGGTCTTTTTTTCTGTAAACTCAACCTAACACTCCATAACAAATTGTAATAGAAAACAAATAACAACATCTCGCATTTAAGTGATCAATAGTCCTTAAGATTTCGTTAGCGGTAAGACTCTTTCAAGTATTTTCCACAAAATACAAAATAGTAATCAAGTCTTTTTTTTATCCAATTAAGGCGCTTTATTGTCAGAAATCCACCTCCATGTAATATCATGGAAACTTAAACAATAAAAGAAGATAATAGAAGCAAACAAATTGGAAAAACCTGCAATGATCGATGTTTCCCAAAACGAAAACTCAAAACCTTAAGCAAAATAATGTAAAACAATTACCTGGCAAACAGGTAAAATTTTTGACCTTTGTCCTGTTAGGCAGCAAATACTAGTAAACCTGCTGATAACCTTTTTAAATGTTTATTTAAGCATATCGAATTGCATGATTATTTTTTGGGACTTCTTCTTTAAAACAATTTTATGTAAAAATATCATGTGAATATTTTGGGGAAATATTTAAAATTTTTCTGAATGAAATTTTAAAAATTTATGTTAATTCGCATTCATTAATAAATTTATAAGAGGTCTCTGCTAGTAAAACATTCGTTAGTGTTTCTGAAATTAATGAATTTGTTGTGGTTTGTAAATGATTTATTATGTGTGACAATCTGGGCTGCAGAAAGACCCGCATACGAAAATTGAAGATCACTGATTTAAGTTTAAGAGGTTCTTTACATTATACACACACACACGCACATACACCCTAAGCTGACTTAAATCCAACTCATTAGCCGGACCGTTTGTAATATAAACAAAATGCATTTCCTGATATTCAAATAACGTGGGATTTTTAAGAGGTATAAAAATTTAAATACGCAAATAATGATTTGTTTTTTCCACATGTGAGCATTCCGTTATGATATCATAGCATAACCGTCAAAAATAGTAGATTTTCGTTAAAGAAGTGAAGTCTACAAAATGAGTCACTTAAGCTATTTTATCGGTTATGGCTCGATATAATTTAACAAAGAATTTTGTTGAATAATTTAACTCATTAGAAAAACTTAAATTTGTTATATCAACAATATGATTCATTTTTTTCAAAAGCTTCAGCAAAAGCTTTAGTTGGTTGACATTTTTAATAAAAAAAAATATAAAAAAATTTTTGAGTTTTTGCGTCATGCATAAAAAAATTTGGTTATTTCAATTAGTTGAAAAAAAATTGTGCGTTTGTCGTATCAACAACTTAATTTTATTATATTGAGTGAATATTTGATTGAATTTAAATTAATGGCCTGTTTCACAATATCGAAAGAAAACTTTCGACTTAAAATTTATATTGAAAACAATAATAAAATATGAAAATTTGGTTTTTGTTTTCAATATAAAATTTCAGTCAAACATTTTTTTCGATATTGTGTACAACTCATAAATAAGGGGTCCGCCATCTAACGTTTTTTTTTCAACTAGTGTTAATTAGTTTTATTCCCCCGCTGAACGAATATGGTTGTGTATACCCTTGAACAACGCTGGGAAATATTGCCTGCGATCGACTTACAGAAGATGCCGATTTGCCAAAAAAAAATCATCTTTTCAGATGAAGCTCATTTTGATCTTGGCGGGTATGTAAACAAGCAAAATTGTCGCATTTGGGGCACAGAAAACCCGCACGCATACATTGAAAAGCCGACGCACCCAAAACGAGTCACTGTTTGGTGCGGATTTTAGTCCAGAGGCATAATTGGGCCAATGAGCAAGGAGTGGCCGTTACAGTCAATGGCGATCGTTATTGGGCCATTTTGAACGAATTTTTGTTCACAAAAATTGAAGAGGAGGATATTGGCAACATTTGCTTTCAACAGGACGGCGCTACGTGCCACACAGCCGAAGCTACAATCGATGTTTTGCGCCCTGTTTTCAAAAAAAAAAGTTATCTGGCGGACCCTTTATTAACAATTTGTTTTGTTGGTTGCATTTTGATGATATTATTTCTGTAGTCTTTGCTCTAGGCCGATAAGACACATTCGATTGACGTCTTGTAAGTCAACGTCGAGCCCTATTTTCAATTAAATTGTAAGCGACATGTAGTAAAAAAAACTTTTTTTAATTGAAAATGCCAAAATTGTTGATAACTTTTAAAATACAGACATACATATATACATACATACAAACATATGTAAAATAGTCAGAAGAGGTGGACAGTGACAGCAATAATATTCATATGAAAATTCTGAAAGCATATTCAATCGACACCATTTATCTATGGTCGCGAGTCGAAGAAGTGAAAAATTCCATTAAATCAGAAATAAAGTTTCAAATATTTTTTTTATTTACTATAGGTATACATTTCTAAAATAAAATAAACGTGAGAATTTCAACGTGTTTCTCTCTCTTTTAAATAAACATAAACAAATTTTTTACATTTAAGCCGTTTTGTTTTTGTTTTCTATGTAACTTTCACAAGTTGATTGAAGTGGGGTGTCTATTCCAGAATAGACACCCCACATAGTGTTTAATTTCAATTTAAAGTTCCATAAAAAATCACCCTTTAAATATTTGAATATTTGGCATCGTTATGTAAAGCAAGTTTTTAGTTCGCAGTTGGCATTGCTGCCACTACATTTTTCATCAAAGCCAACAACTTCAAAGGTTGTGTTCCCTGCTGTGAAGCGCCCTCTAATGTAAAAAACAAAGCAATGCAATTGCATACAATTTCATTGGATGCAATTATCAAAGACACCAACCAACTAAAGTGCATAATTATATTAACATTATTTACCGCGAGTGAAAATTATAGTAGAAAATTAAAACAGTCGTCGTTTTAAATAAAGACACCCGTATTATTACAAATTGGTCAAGCATAATTTTAATTGTTGTTTTTTTAAAAACTAAAATTTTTTCCATACAAAAAGCTCTTAATTATTTTTCTCTCTCTTTGTCTTTAATAGTATGCGATTCACGGCTTCATATCGTAATGCGAAATGGTTTTTCCAAGCATTTTTGATTTTGGAATATTTGTAAAAATTTTTTGTAAAAGAATTTTAAGAACAATCCAGATCTACAAGATTTATCAAAATTAAAAAAAAGAAACAATTATTTTGGTGAACTCGTGGTAATGCGAACTTTCAACAATCCTGTATTGTGAACGCAATTTTTTTTTGTATGAACTTTCTCAATAATGAAGAAAAATTGTATGGCTGTAAATGGCGAATAGCACAAACAATTTAATTGCAATTTTGGAAACCCCCAATTTAATAATTAAATGAAAAGAAGTGTTATTTATTGCTTTTCAGTGTTTGTTGTAGTGAATTGAAGCAACAGAGCACTCGATATCGAAAGCCGTAATTTGAATATTTTTGAAGCGTTTCGAGAACTAATAAATAAACTACTGCATCATCTTTTAATTTTTGCAGAGCACTCTTATAATATTTCAAAGGTAGATGATGTAAACTTTTGTTTTTGATTTTCAAAATTTGTTAATAAAAAACTCAATAAAAACTGCGACTGACTGACCATTAGAACGTTTTTGTAATTGTATGCGTTTTATTTTATTTATTTATTTGTGTGTATACATTTGTGTATGTGTGTGGCGTAACTCTCTTTCCTTCACAGTCTTTATTCAAGCTCTTTCCAATTATTATAGGACGATTTTTTTCTGTTATATTTCTTTTGGTCATTTGATAAATTGGCATTTGGTTGTCATGGTTGGTTTGTGCCAAAGGGGAGTTAAGTTCTAAAAAAATATATAAAAAAAAATTATAAAATTTTTTCCAAAAACAAAACTAAAAAAGAAAATATTTTGCTATATTTTGTAAACCATTGACTTTGTATGAAAACGCGTAAAATAATATTTTTGCAAAGCACAAATAAAATATACGTTTCGTGTGTCATGTTTGCTGTTGTATGAGTTTTTTTTTTATACATACTCGTATGTGTGTTTGTGTTAACATGTTTGCTGGTATTGATGTCTGAGGATAATAATGTAGAAATAGAAATATATTTCTTTTTTTCTTCTATTTAATCTGTATTTTTGTCTGTTTGATGTTTTTCTCTTGTTTGTCTATTGTTTTTTTTTGGTAAAAAATAAACAGTTTTTGGTGTCTAACTAAATTGCAATGATTATCGTTTTGAACACTTGAGATGAAAAGAAGCAGTTTATGCATAGAGGAGATTAATTTTACGCCATCCATCATCACCTCCATAATCATAGTCATGAATTAAAAAGTTTAAAAGAAATTTTTAAGTCAAGGGAAGTGGGAATAAGCAAATGCTTTAAGTGTGGGAAAGCTTAGATGTGCTTACTAGGCTAAAATTTCCTCCTTAAGCTAAAAAAATGCAATGTTATGCACCTAAAAATAGACGCCAATTTTGTCAAAAGTCATAAGATTGTGTAGGATGGCGAGTTCTAGCTTTAAACAGATAGCCGAGAAAAATAATTCACTTGAGTCCTATAATTATGGCCTCTTCGTATTACTATCTTTAAAACAATTAGTTTTCTCTACGTTGTTAGTTCTCGTACTATAACCAGAAAAAATAGCTCTTTTTATATCAAATAATTTATTTGTCTTCAATATTTTAAAAATTTAAGTTAATGTTTTTGTACTAATTTCATTTATTTTTAATCCTTATAGCTTGCTTTTTCTTGTTTTAGTTCTGCTTTATAAATAAGTATGTTACACAAATTTATAAAAAACACAGTCGTTATGACACACACACATTCTAACACACATGTTGTTTATGTTGAGCAACAGCAAAAACAAGAAGAATATATTTTACATAAATATATGGTATAAAAAATTAAATTTTATTTCACCATTTTTAATTTCCTACTCCTTTGTTAGTGCTTGTCGTAAATACGCGACGCCAAAGGACCATAAACTTACTAAGAACAGTTACAACAGCAACAACAACATCAACAGCACACACAGTGTTAGTTATAGCAACATCAGTATCAGGCTCATAACAGAAATCACCCAAACTATACAGCGTTGTATCTCTGCTTACTTGTTTAACAAACAGCAAAAAGCTAATAAAACAAAACTGCAAAAAAATATAATAAAAAAATTAAAAAGATATAAAAACGAATTAAAATCTAACGAGAGTTTTTTTTATACGAAAAAAAAAACGCAAACAATCACTACAACTACGACTACGACTACGACCATAATAACTTTTGTCCAAGTACATGTTCTTTATATTGTGTCTAGTTTTTCTTTTTAAACTTATTACATACAGGAGGTGGCCAAGTTATTAGGGACACTACTAAAATTGTGTTGACTTTTAAGTAAACTTAACTATACTTATGAATAAAATTTCACGCTTTGTTCGAATTTTTAGTGGTAATAGAATATAATAGGAGAAATATGTGCTACAAAGATCGGCACTGCGGCACCTGATGAAGATTTTGTCCCATAGAACTATAAATTAAATCAAGCTCTATATGTCTCTCCTTACGAAAGTCAGCACAGATATTGGAGAAGCCTGCCTAATAACATCTGAACACAGAAACTCAGAATGAGAAACACGCCTTCAACTGTTTCATAAGATGATATACTCGCAAAGAATGTGTGCCGTTGTCTCGTCATCTTCTAGGTATAAACGATATAAATGTGAACGAACTTGGTTACTTTCCCACAGAGGATAAATCAGTCCAAAGTGACCAGAAAGAAAACCAGTAACAAGCCGTAAATCATTTCCATAGAAGTTCAGAACGTCGCTATATGAAAAAAGCTGCATCAATGCTTTGTCCGGCCACATTTCTTTTGCGATCGAAGTATCATTTCCTTTGATCAGAGAGATTACAGTCGACCAAATTATGCCACTAAACGACTCTGGGCCATAATTTTCCAATTAAGAGATAGTAGGGGTTTTCCCTAAGGTGTATCGTCGGCTCATCTCCCCCATTTCCTTCCATGTGCCGTCTTATAAAAGAACTTTTGTCTACCAAAGTTTAAAAGGTAGACTCGCCATCATATGTATCTGTAAAAATTAGAATTGAAACAAGCAAATCGTTAATGATAAATTGTAATATCTCCCTTGGACCATTGAAGTTGTTTTCTTGTACTCGTAGTATGGTTGAGATGAGACTTTTATACGCTCAATACTAGTCGTACGATTGTCAATGCAGATATCTCGCATCTTACGATTGGCCACCTACTGTAAATGAATACATACATACATATGTATGCGTATACATACATACGTACATATGTATGTATACATAAACGTATATGTATGTATATATATGTATGAACAGATATATTTTTTCTTTTAATGTTAAATGACCATAGCTGATGGTCATCCCTGTATGTATTTCTTTTTAGACTCAGCCAAAAATATATGAGAGCAAAAAAAAAAACAAAAAACAACTAGCGTGATAATATTTAGAGGGATCCTTCACTACGTACTGCATACGTGTCCTGCAACGATTTTTAGTGAAATTGCCGTTTTTTCTGGTACTTGTAGTAATTTTTTTTTAAAGTATTTACGCGTTTAATGGCGAATATTTTTTTCCGTGGACACTTGGAAAAAATCTATGTATACAAAGACAATTAAGCAAATCTAAGGATTTTGTTTTTTTTATATTTTATATAAATTAACAAAATTAAAACATATTTTTTTAAACCCAACAGTCAACAATACAGAAAAAAACGGGAGTGAAAGCAAAATTCGTTTTTGAGTTTAAATATTTTTGCAGTTTCTAGGTTGTTCTTTTGATTTTCTAACTTATGGCAGTGAATTTTGTAGTATACCTGGAGCTCCATGAGATGAATACTAACAACTGGAAACTGTTTTCGGTCAAAGGTATTTTTCATTGCTTTCAAAGTATCAGTAAGAACATCTCTTCTACTTTTGAGAAGTCATGCTGAAAAACTTCTTGAAATTTAAATAACCAGCATATTTCTTGGCCGTATGGCGCATGCATGCTGCGTATGCAGTAAAGTACGCCAAATCTTTCATTTTATAAATTAATATTAGTACACAAAAATTCTTTTTCCTATTAACAACTTTAATTGAAAAAAAAATATTAAGTAAAAATTTAATTCTGTCAATTAAATTTTCTAACTAATTAAACATTTAATTAAAAAAAATGTACACAAAAGCCTAGTGAACTCAATTAAATTTTTAATTAAACTTTCAATAAAAAAATAAAAATAAAAAAGTTAGTCTTGTATTAGACTCGGCAGTTTTTCTTGAAGCAGTTCTCTTCAATTCTCGTTTAAACCTGCTCGTTTCTTTACACACAGACGGTTTCTTGTTCAATTTTCCTATTGTTTTAATGCAGCGAATGAAATTGAAGTAACTTTTCGGTACAAGCAAGTCAGTACCCCTCTTCTTTCTTCTTTCATTTAGGACATTTAGGACATCTCTTACGAATATTTAAAACTTTTTGTTTCTATTGTAGAACTATTGCTGGGTTATTTTGTACATTTTTCTTTCCACTAACATACACTGCCTTTTTAAAATTATTAAATTGGTTTATTTTCTTTTTCTTAAAAATATAAAAAAAATTGCAGCAGCGGGTATGAAGATTAAATTTTGTAGGAAACCGACTTTAAGCGCTTTATTTAACGCTTAATATTTTATATGTTTATTTAGGGACTTAACTTAATTTTTTCTTGTTGCCATTTGTGTGAAAAAAAAATCATGAAAGTGTTAAATGTAAGTTTTATTTGAAGAAAAAAAATGTACTCCTCACAGTGTACAGTGGAAAACTTTTGTGGTGAATTCAGAAACATTATATTTATAAGCATGCTATACTACAATAACATTGCTCAAAAATATGAGTTAGACCACTTTCATAATTATTTTCATATAATTTTCGTACAAATACTTCGATCTTTTTTTAACTTCCACTCGCTTCGAACTTCTTTTGTAAGTGAGCACATGCATTCTCAAGTGTTTGGGGGAAAGTAACACACAATTGTGTGTGATCACTTATGGATAAGCATGGCTCACGCGAACAAAGTGAATGCACAACATCTCTAATTTAGATTTGGTAGTTATGCTCGCTCTGCAATCCAAACAAAAAATCATCTTGTCTCAAAGTTATAAAAATAACACAACATAAAATGCTAAAAATTATCTTATGACGAAAAAAAAACTAAATAAATCAAACTTGCTTATCGATTTCCCATTAATTTGTAGAACTCATAAAATTAAAATTAAATCCCCATGGGTTGCCAGTGTTATAAATATTTTTTTTTATAAATTGAAAAAGAATTGGCCAATAAATTCAACCAGTTACAATAAAAACTGATCAGTTGCTTGAGAACAGTAAAAGCTGAAAGTTTAAATGAAATGTGTAATCACAAAATTGAACTGAAGGGGGGAGAAAAATTATATTTAAATTCTCCGTATTACCCTAAAGAATATCCCATTGGCTCCTCGTGCCGTTATATGATCAAGGCTCCCCAAGACTATAAAATAAAGTTTAGAGCTTGCAACATTAAATTGAATACGGTAAGAAATCGTGGAAAAGAATTAGCAAAGATATGAAGAGAACTGCATAATCAGCATCGCTTAACTTTAGTTAAAATTCTTTAAATATTGTTTATAAATATAAAAAGCTCAATAAAGTGCAAATCTCAAATTAAGTGAAAACAGGAGTAAATAATGAAATTTCTAATCTAAAAGTTATCGATCCCTAACTTCGGTTTTTATGTCACTTAAGCTTTCTTTTTGCGATATATTTTCAAGTAAATTATTTTGATATTTTTAAAAACTTTCTTGTATTTTTCTTTTCACTTACAGCCTCCACTTGCCACCGGATGTCAAAATGAAATTTTCCTCTTTAATCGTGAGGGTAGTGAAGTATTAACAGAGTCTGAGTTTTTTTTGTGGCACAGGGAAAATAGAAAAGCAAAGTTTTCTTAATCAAGCCGTTAGTTCATACATATCGACACCCTAGTACAAACGAATACTACAAATCAATTCCAATAAAGAAGCTGAAAAGGATATGCAAAAGGATAAAGTACTCGTACACAAAACACAAATAAAAATTCAAAAACAGCCATCAAAAGTAACAACAACTGCAAGAACACCAACTACTGCTAAAGCACTTAAAGAGAATCAGTTAACAACATTAATTGCAGCAAAACCAACAACAACAACAATAACTCCTGCAATGGCTATAGTCAACAATTTATCGAGATCCTTTGCACAACCATTTTTGTCAACAACTTCCTTGCCAACAATATCTTCAGCTCCCAAAGAGAAAGTGAAAGCAATGGACAACACGAATGCGAATAAGAAAGTTGGTAATTCGTTTGCTTATGTGGTGGCTTTGTTGTCTAACCGAATTGTCCCAGAATCTAAGGCAACGACAACTAATGCCACAGCTAAAACACTTACAACAGCAACAATTGCAACTACGTCAAGGCCAGCAAGTGTTACAAACTTGAATGAATTTTTACCTGTCAGAATGTGTCGTAATGGCTCAATTGCCACGCATAAGATTTCCACAAAACGTGTTGCCAAAGTAATTGCTGGCCAAGATTATACAACTGCTCAGTCACCACCACAAGTTCTCGCATCAAACTCAACCCCAACGTCTTTCTTCATACGCAACACTCGCCTGGCCGAAGCAGGTGGTTCGTTTACTTGTTTAGTCGAAGTAGTTGGTTGAGCCACCATGTGAGTGCGGCTGGAGTGCAAGAGTAAAAATAGCTGAACCTTCTAGTGTGGCTGGCATCAATGAATTTCCTTCAATGGCTTGCATAATGACCATAAAAAAATAGAAAGATTTTTTGTGGTGCCACAATAAGTAAGTTGTTTGCAGTGTAGCTGGATTTGATACTCGTATATACACACAGAAAAATTTCACATTAAAATCTTCATAAACAAGATTATGGACCTGTTTCTCTAAATGCAAACGATAGATAGATAGAAAACACTGAATTTTTTTTTGTTTGCAATTCGATCGAACCTCTCGTTCGAATTTAGAGAAACAGGGGATAATTTAAAAATTTTTAGGCAATGCTTTTGTTTTATATGCGTTTCACGTTAATTCAACATGATTTAGAGTAATCTTCAAAGAAAATTTTTCTCCTTTTAAAATAACTTTATTTCATGTTGATTTAACATTCCAGTAATGTTAAATCAATATGAAGAATCATGTTCACTCAAAGTTGTTTCAAGTTGGGGCAACGTAAACTCGATACTGAAATAACATGAAAAACCATGCTGAATCAAAGTTATTTCAAGTTGAAAGAACATGAATTTAATTTTAATGGCATTGTTAATTATTGATTATTTAACTTACTTTGTGTTGTGCACTTGAACTGGAACTATCATTTCTTGTAAACTTAATATATTCTGCAATTAAAATTTGTGCATGTTGATTTTACATAAGAGTTTCTTTTTTCTGTGTATGCGATATATTAAAGTCAAACGTATTTTCTTCATACAATTTTCTTTTCTTTTTTAGCGCATCATCGTTATTTGCTTTCGGCTGCCCATTGTTTTATGACACCGGAAACCAATACTGCACAACACTTGACAGCTGTAGTGGGTGAACATGATTTTTTATCGGGTAAGTGGAAATTAAAAGACTTTCAAGTTATGGCCAATAGGGTAATAATGTGGTGGTGGGCATTATTTTTGTGATTATTTATTTGGCAATATTTGTTATAAATTTTCTTGCCAGTCTTGGATTCTTTTTACACTCATCCCTATGATATAATTAAAATTATAACCCATGAACACTTTCAATCCTCTTCGATTGAACTGAAAAATGACATTGCCCTACTCAAACCACGCTACTCTATTCAATGGAATCGTGGCGTGGGACCGATTTGTCTGCCTTATTACGCTTTAAATGATAAAAGAGGAACCGTACACTTTGTCGGTCAACGTGTTGAGGCTGCTGGCAGGGGCACCACCTCTTTGATACTACTCAAGACCACTTTAAATGTAATATCCAGCTCGGTTCGTACTTACGCCAATGAACGAGACACTTGTCAGTACGATTCAGGTAGTGCGTTGTATGTTCGTGGAGAACGCTTGTATGCGGTGGGTATAGTGAGTTATGGTTATGCCTGTGCCACAAGCCAACCACCGATAAATACCAGAATTTCTTAACTATTTAAATTGGATTAAAACACATACTCCAGCAGCCAAGTACTGCACAAACTAGGAAGGAAGAAAATCAAGCCTTTTTTTCAATATGGGACAAACATAAAAGTTAAAAGTTACAGCTGCACAAAATCTAGCATATTTCAATTAAGATCTTTATGACAATCCATACCGTTTACACCAAGTCGTTTTTGACATTTATCAAGATTTTTTATTCAAACCAAAGCCCTTTAACTAAAATTTTTCTAAAACTACAACCAAACAACAAAAATTTAGCCAATTCACACACCTTTTTAAGTTAACAGGCTGACTTTTTAGTATGAACTTAAAAAAACCATAGTTGCATTACTAATAGGCGATTTACACCTGCACAAAATCTATCAGATTTTAATTAAAATTTTTATGAAAATCTTTACCGTTTACACCAACTGCTTTTGACATTTATCAAAATTTTTTTACATAGGCAATTCACACACCTTTTTAAGCGGACCTTAGCTAATTCACTCATCTTTTTTTATAAATATGTTATACAGGTTAGCAAAAAGTAAATAAAAATATCAGATTTTGATTAGATTTCCAATAAATCAACTGACAAAATAGATTTTGTTTTATAAGGGAAATCTAGTAAAAAGCAGCAAGATTTAGCTCGAAATCTCGTAAGTACTAGATTTTGAGACAATGTAAATGCACTATAAGTTCTATCAGATTTTAAATAGATTTCGATAAAATCTAGCGAGAAAGTAGATTTTGTTTTGTATGGGAAATCTACTAGATTTTGCTCAATTGAAACTCACTGTTAAATAATTTGTGACAATTTAAAGTTTTATTCTTCAAATGCAATTAGTTACGCATGAAAGCAACAAGCAACTGCCAGCTTTATTATATTTGAAATAATCGCATTTAAGAGACCATCTTAAGGCTTCGTGCATGTAAAATGTGTATTGCAGCAAGTGTGAACCAATTAACACTTAATGCTTTATTGACTTTTGTTCTCAATAGACAAAATGCCATTAATTTGAAATGTCAACTAATTAACACCTTAAAGCTTGCTTTTTTATTACACATTTCCATTTCCTCTCAACAAATCAAGCAAATGCACTTAGTTGCTACTTTTAACTTTGTTTCCTATGTGCTAATAATTCTTTCACTTATTTTCCTTTGCCAATTATCAGCATTTGCCAAAGATTTTTATTTTACAACCCCAATCAAAAATTTCTATTGCTGCCATCAGAAGAAAAAAAGAACTCAAATGTCAATATTCGATTTTAATTTTTATTTTTTTTATATTCTATACAAACGCCTTCTCTATGTGCTGCATATATTTTTTTAATTTGTTTCTTTTTATTATTTCGTGTTGTATAGATTTTCAAAAAATCTAAATAATTAAACGTTGGCTTAATATCTACATACTCGTATGTACATACGTAGTGTGTGCCGGAAAAATATTTTTTTATACACGAGTGTTATTCCCTGTTAACTGCACAAGAGCAATCATGCCTAACACACACAAATGCATTTTTGGTGCGGTGCAATCTCACACACACACACACACACACACACACTTATACTTTTAAGCCCTCTCCCAAAGTATAGAAAAATAACCCCACCCTTAAAAAATATTCATTGTGTTTCAATGGCTTCTATTTAATTTCTTTTTAAGCAAATTTCTATAGCATACATTTTAGGCTGATTGCATGCAGCAATGTATAGTATATGTGCAGGCAGCCAGCTCATCGTCATTCTAAACAACAAGCACCACATTAGAAAATAAAACAAAGTTCTGTAAAAAAATAAAATTTTTATTTAGGTGCTGGTTAAAAGTTTCGCATCTTTTTATTTTTTTATATATAGTTTTACATTTAACAGCGCTATTCACTGGCAACTAACCAATAGGCAACGTAATAGAGAAAATTGTCTGCCAGAAAGTTGCAATTTCTCTAAATATGCAATTTTATTTCTGCCAGAGCGCTGTGATGAGTCTCACTCACTCTTGCATTAATGCTTTTTTTTTCTTTTAGGCTTGGAGTTTAAGTTGGTGCTGCGAGTCAAAAATAAAAAAAGAAGCAAAAGAAATTAGAAAAAAAAATTTAAATACTCTTAGACTTAGGAACGATGTTTAATTTACATTTATCTAAAATAAAAGGGTACATTGAATTAATGGTTGTGCTATTAAGATCATTTGAGCAAAAAGCCTGCTACAATGTTTATACTAAGCTTTAGACTAGAACATGGAAATTTATTGCACACAAAAATATGTATGAAATATAATAATAAAGAATATAATAGTGCGTTTACATTTGAGGGAAATCTAGTATTTAGGAGATCTCCCATATAAAACAAAATCAACTCTGTCAGTAGATTTGTCAAAATCTACTTAAAATGTAGTAAAACTTGGTTTTTTCACATCTGTACTAAAAAGTCAGACTGTGTACTTAAAAATGTGTGTGAATTGGCTACATTGCAGTTGGTTGGTTGTAGTTTTGGAAATTTTTCGGCTAATGGGTTTTGTTTTGGAAAAAAATCTTAATAAATGTAAAAAAACTTGGTGTAAACGGTATAGATTTTCATAAGAATTTTAATTTCAATCTGCTAGATTATTTACTAGATTTTGTGCAGGTGTAGATAATAGGGTATATTCAGTGAAATGGACTTGGAGTGAAACAAAATATGGCAGATAATTTAATATTGTATGATTTAAAATTATAAAATACATAGTGCATAATTCATAAAAAATATTTTGGTTTTATAAAAGGTTTATTAATCAAATTTCCATAGAAAATTTTTTCCTCTTTAATAAACAAAAATATTTTTTTTATGAATAAAGCAGATAGTATATCAGCCGTAAATTCTGTAAGTGAGGCAAGTAAGTTTTCGCAAATTGCACATGTCGAATTTTCTCAACACGACACAATAAGACACGAATACTAAGATGTCCAATACGTTCGAAATACGCACACGAAAAATTTTCCGAACACGTCTCAACCCAACATGCCCAAAATCAAATTAAATAATAATACAGCATATAAATCGGCATGAAAGCTAGAAGGTTTCAATTAAAATTTTTATCAAAATCTATACCGTTTACACTAAGTTTTTTTTGACATTCGTCAAGATTTCTTATCCAAACCTAAAACCATTGAATGAAATTTTTCCGAAACTATAACCAAACAACTGCATAAAAGCTAATTCACACACCTTTTTACTTACATCCGTTTATTTTTAGTACAATTTTGAAAAAATTATTATTGCATCATTTAGTTCTACTAGATTTGAATATTCCGTTTAGATTTGATCAAAAGTTAATGGATTTTGTTTTGGATAAAAAAATCTTGATTAATGTGAAAAAATGTGTTGCAAACCGTATGTATTTTCATGAAAATTTTAATTGAAATCTACCAGATTCTGTGCAGTTTTTGTGCTGTGTTATTACTTATAATAACTTTATTTTAACAGCCAAACATGGATGCATTATAATTATTTTCATAAGAAATTTGCTTTAAATTCAATTTCTTTTAATATGAAATATTTATTTTGTCAAATCTCAGTAAATTAAATTAAACGGCACACAACAACATTTATGGAAAGCTAATGTTGTTAGTGCCTTCTCTTAAAACAACATTTAGTAATTTTCCTTTATTCCTAGCACTATCAGCTGCACATTTATATTTTTAACTTGAGTATTTGCAATAGGAAAACTATTACCAGCTGTTTTGATTGCTTCCTCTTTGTTTTAAGTTAAAATTTCCATTGTTGTTTAAGGCAGTCAGCTAAAAAGGAAGACATGTATACGAGTACATACAATATTTTCAAGCTCATTCTCTTGTTATTTTTATGAAATTTTACAAGTATATGATTGAGTTTAAACAGGCCTGTATTTTAATTTAAATGCAAATTAAGTCTTTTGTCAAATATATATTTTATGATTTGATCTAGAACTATAAAGCAGAAAGACACATTTACTCGCACATTGACTAATATGCAGCATTTTCTTTGTTTTTCAAATTTCATTAAGCAAAACGAAAAAAGAAAACAATTTTTTTTATAATAGTTTTTCCTAGAACAAATAGTTTAGTTTAGTTTTTTCCTCTTAAAGTTTGTAGTTCTTTGTCTTTGCTTTTACATATTTAATAAAATATGTATTTCTAACAAAATATCACAGATATTTTTGAATTAAATTATAATATAATGAAGTTGATAATTGTAAATAAATTAAAAAAAAAATTAATATGTTAAACAATTTTTTGATAACATAAAAGTAGCTTAAAAATTTCTTGTTCCTAATATTATGCGAACAAGTCGAATACATAATGAAAAATAAATGAATTCATTAAAGGGCGACTTTGATTAGCAAACGCAGATTTCCGTACGGTGCTTTTTTCTTTTGGTGCGATTTTTTCGGCTTATGGCTAATTTTTTCGGTTTGAAACTTTAGTGCTGACATTTATTAAATTTTACATTTTTTTTCGTTTATCCGATTTTTTAGATTTTTTTTGTTTTTTTTTCAATATGTACATATTTTAAGTTTTGGTGATTATTTTAATTTGGACACTTTCTTCTGTTTTGCAATTTTTTTTCGGTATTTGTCGATTTTTTTGCTTATTTTTTTAAATACATATTTTAAGTTTCGGCGATTTTTTTATTTTTGGCCTTTTTCTGGTTTTGCGATTTTTTTCGGTTTTTGTTTTTGTCGATTTTTTTACTTATTTTTTTAAATAAATATTTTAAGTTTTGGCGATTTTTTTAGTTTTGGTGATTTTTTTCCGTTTTTTGGCAATTTGTTTTTGTTTTTTTAAATATATATTTTAAGTTTTGACGATTTTTTTAATTTTGGCGCTTTTTTCGTTTTGGTGATTTGTTTCGGTTTTTGTCGATTTTTTTGCTTATTTTTTTAAATACATATTTTAAGTTTCGGCGATTTTTTTATTTTTGGCCTTTTTCTGGTTTTGCGATTTTTTTTCGGTTTTTGTCGATTTTTTAGCTTATTTTTTTAAATACATATTTTAAGTTTTGGCGATTTTTTTCGTTTTTGTGATTTTTTTCGGTTTTTGGCGATTTGTTTTTGTTTTTTTAAATACAAATTTTAAGTTTTGACGATTTTTTTAATTTTGGCGCTTTTTCGTTTTGGCGATTTTATCGGTTTTTGGCGTTTTTTTTTGTTTTTTTTAAATACATATTTTTAATGCCATTCACTAATTTTCATGCAGACAAATTATTTTAAATTCCAAAACAAATCATAAATTGAGAAAAAATAAGTATATAATTGTTCGAATTGTTTTTTCTGGGCTACCAACACTTTAACTATACGAGTGTTAACCCTTAAACCACTTTTTACCCGACTGCGAAACGCAAAGAAGGGTATTGTGCTTATCACCCTATATATGTATGTATGTATGTTTCTTCCTTTGCAGCCTTATATAAACCGAACGCGTTGACCGATGATATGACAGTAGTAAAAATTCAATATGGCGGTAAACAGACGCCATATTGAATTTTCGAATGACCGTTTAGGATGTTGAACGGTTCAAAGTTTGTCGCAGTCGGGTTTTTTGATTTTTTTAATTACTGCTTGTTAGTTTTTGGTTATTTCGAGTCAAGTGTGTTTGTTCTGAGAGCTATAGAAGAATTTCATGACAAAAATTTTAGCTGAATATTTCAACTACATTCATCCCTGATTTAAAGGTGATTATTGATTGTTTTTTTTTCAAAAAATTCAAAGAAGACCCATTTCCAGAAGCGTTTGTCCCAGTTCACATTACCTACACAAGTCTTATTGCTAAGCTTATCGCTTTTTCTGCTTTGAACTTTCAGTGGCGTTCACACAATGCAAGTCTTAGTTTTGAGCTCATATTTTTTATGCATTGACAGTACATAAAGTTGAGTACTCGTTTCTTTTCCTCTCGTCTCTCTCTCCTACAAACTAATCAGCTGGAACTTAGAGAGTTAATGTATACCAAAAAAATGTTGCTTGTAATGTTCTGAATAAATGTTCTGAATACATTGCATATCAAAAACCAAAAGTATAACACGATTTTCAAATTTTTTAACTACACTAGGATGCAACTTAAACAGTCCGTAAAATGAGTCTCAGATGTAAACTTTTAAAATGCCGATACATGCATATGTTTTTTAGCCCCCTCTACCATAAGAAGTTGGTAGAATATTGTTATTTTGAAAAAAGAAATTATTATGTTGTACAGTATAAATGAATTTTTTTGACACTCCATAACATTGGCTAACATTTATATTTTTGTTGAATGCGTTTTGTGATTTCTTAGTCGGAGTGTATATTACTTAACTGCATCAAAATCTTTTAAGATTTACAAAATTGCACATAAGTATTTTTGCCCCCCCCCCCCCGCGGAATACTGTGCGACGGTCTTTAAAAGATTGAGTTAAAAAACTGGACAGACTCAGTCATATAAACATCAGAGATTTTCTGTTATGTACTAGTGCCCTTGCTAATCAATAATATGCAAAGTGAACTAACTAACACAATGGATAAATAAAAAATTACAAAGTAGGAACTAAGCGTAAAATATTCTTTATTATTATTTTCCTAAAAAAAAATGTAACACATCTTTGTCTAACTTTTGATTAAGTTTTAATAAATTTTTTTATGTAAACCTTGCCTAACAATTTATATTTATAAAATAACTTTAACTCTAATGATAAAAAAATATAAAAAAAAAACTAGCGCTCACTTATTTAGTGTTCAGTGCCTATTCTTTATTATTAAAATAAATCAGAACATCATCAACTTCATTGCTTAACAGCTACTTTAAGTTGTTATTTTCATTTTGTATTATTTTTATTTTGAATTGCACAGACGGCTGAAAAAGTAGTTGTTTCTTATATAAGAGTTTGAGTAAAGAACAAGTAGCTGAAAGGATACAAGTCGCGTCAAGTGTGCTTTAATGCATTTATATTGTGTTTATTTTGCTGCAGCATTACAGCAGCAAGGAATAGAAGAACAAAAAAAAAACAAAAACAAAAAAAGATATGCCAGCTCAAAGGAATCACAATGATTTGCTTGCTGTTGTTTCCGTTCTACGTATTATCCTTTTGCACAATTTCCAGCATTCTGACACAATGAACAAATGAACTCATAAATACTTTCATACAAATAAAAAATAAACAGAAATATGCACTCCCCTATAGATATAAAAAAAGGGTTAACAAACACGGCAAATTTTTTTTTTACAATCAGTTGGTAAAGAATAGACTTTAAGATTTTCAAGAGTACTTTGGCAAAGAAGTATAATAAAATGTAGTCGCTTTTTAGGCTTCAAAGAAATATCTTATAAAATCTTTTATTTTATTATATTTTTATTAACTTCCGTGTTAAGTAGATGTAAGAAAACACGAAATTTTATTGTATAAAAATGAATAAAAAAATATGTACTTATACTTGAGGTAAGAAAATTAAAACAGGTAGTCTTTTTTCTTCAGATTTAAATATTTTTTTAGTAAATTTAAAAATGCAAGCATACTTTTAGGACATTGCAATTTAGTTATAATGAAGCATGTTTATTGGCATTTAGTTTATTTTAAAATGAATTTGAATATGTTTTAAGGAAAATCTATAACTCAACATCTTTATTTATAAAAATTATTAAGGCTTTACAGAGGCTTAATAAGCAAACTTTTGTGTGGAAATCTGTTTTAAAAACCCTTTGTAAGGCCTTAATAATTTTTACAAATAAGACTGCAAGATGTTAATTTGTAAGTTTTCCAAGTTTTCAAATTTTTTTCTATACATATTGCTGAACTTGAACTTGTTGCTTTTTTTTGAAATTGAAAACAAAAAAATTTCTTTCATGTCTTAATAATTCATGACAATTAAAACCATTCATAATTTATTTTATTTTATTACAACCTCTTCTATCAGCTGCAATTCAACCCCTTGAAAACAATTAAAATATTTTGTAAAACAATTTAAGAGTACTTTACGCTAATTTACTTGTTTTCATTTTTACTGCTGTTGCATAAAAGTAACAATTAAATGTATATGAATTCATGAACATCAAAGGACAACAAAGCTCATTATCCTTGAAAATGAAAAAAAAAATTAAACCAAAATTATGATTGTGCATAAATTAAGTCATTTACCATGAAAAATAATAAAAGATACTTAAAATGAAAATAGAAAAAAAACATCATTTGATAAGCAACAACAGGACATGATAATTTCCCCCCTTAGGACTTTTTATATGTATGTGTGCAGAAAATTTTACCGTGGTCATCTAAAGAACACACACATCATTTTGCGTATAACGCCATATCCAACCCAAATGAGAAGTTATGCGAGTGTTGACACCAATACCGTAACGCCTGCCACAGCTACGTCCATAACTTATTATACCCAAGAGCAACAATCTCTGTTGCCTTAGAAGAACCGGACCGCCCGAATCATATTGACAAGAATCTTGACCTAAGCCTCTGTAGTCGTACGTACATATTTGTGTGGCCATTATGGTGTCGTTGTATTGCTGCTGGCAAATATGATTTTCCAGGATCATTAATTGGACCTTTTGCAAAGTATTGGACTTGGAACCAGCAAATGACAAAGTGCCCCAACCAGCCACTTCTACATTGAAGTACTCAAAGTTCTCAGTTCTATGAAAAATTGCAATAAAGCATTTCGAAAACTAAATTTATACTAGAGTAATTGAATTCAAACTTACTGTTGTCTCCAAGGCAAACAAATTGGTCCAACACCTCTCGACCATTCCATGGATATTCTGGTTATTAGTAAAGCAATGTCATTGACAATAGTGGTGGCTGTAGATTGATAGCCGGGATGATTAAGTATACTTTGTATGCGATATTGGGCAGCGAAAGAGGTTTCATTAACTGTTTGAAGTAAAATCGGAAGAATGTTATTATTCAAAGGATTATTTCAAACGAGTGTCGTCACACCAAATAACTTATAGTAAACTTTTTCAAGTTTTAGTCAAATGAAAATAATTACTTAATAAATAAATTTTAGGTGTAGTCGAGTCTATTTATTGCAGTTGTATTGTACTACACTGAAAAAATCCATTTTACAAAGAAAAAATAAATAAAAAATATGGGCAATTCCATGCAAAACGATCCTACACAGGAAAAAATTATGTATTTATTTATAATAGAAATCGTTTAGCGGATGTTCAACAAAGAATGACAATAATGGATAAATTAAAAAAAAAATTCAAATTGTTCTCTTGCTCTCAATTCGTAAATATCTTAAATAGGGTTGTCAGATTTTTTCCGACCCAATTCACCAAATTGATTTTCAAATATATATTTGATAGTAAATTTGTTTTTTTACATAAAAATTTTTTTAATATAAATTTTTATAAAATAATCGTGATCAGAAAATCTTCAAAAATTATTTCTTGAAAATTTTTCTCATCCAAATTCAAGTTGCATTAATTATTTTAATTAATATTAGAAAAACCATCAAAATTGCATTGTTTTAATTTCTTGCGGACCAGTTTTGGAAGGATTTATTTTTGAAGCTCAATTACGTTAAAAAATAGCCATTAAAATCGCCAATAAATTTGTTTCACAGAAAAAATTATTAAAAAAAATTTTTAAACATACGTTTGTTTGAAATAAAATTTGGTTTTAGTAGTTTGTTCCAATTTTGTTTTAAGCAAAAAAAAAAAAACAAAAAAAAAACTGTTTAGAGTGCAAAATTCTAATTCATACAATTAATAAATTTGGCGCCCTATGCTCCAGTGGGAGTTAAGGGAATATATATATATATATATATATATATATATACATTTGTAACAAAGTTTATTTAATTTTTAATTTCAGTCAAAAAATTTGTGGACTTAGACAATATGTTGAGTTTTTTTTCAAACAAATTGTTACCAATTTTTTCAATTGAATTTACCATCTTTTTTGTAGGACTTGAATTTTGTGTTTGAATTGGAAAATAAGTTTTTTCTGTGTTATCGCCAGACAATTCGCCATGTCGCCAAATGAAAAATTTAAACGCCAAAGAAGTTGAAGGAATCGCCATATCTGACAACCCTGGCCTTGAAATGAGCATTTGCTGAACATTCTGCTCTTCCTCTTTGTAGGCTTGGTCTTTACTTTATCTTTTCTTTTATACCCTTTCTCATCTTTATTAAAAACCGAAATCTCTGAAAAGACTATATCTACTCTTGTAGCGAAATATTAAAATATTTGGTCACACCTGTCATTATAAATACTGGATACTTTTCATTAATAAAAGAAGTTAGTGCAACAAAAATATGTACACAATTTTCTTGTGAAACTCCATTTAACATTCGAATAATTAGTTATAGGAAATGTTTGGTCACACCCGTCACACTGTATACTATAAATACTTAATTATTTCTTTCAATAGAAAGAAGTAAGAGCAATTAATAACATAATAAAATTTTGTGAAACTTTATTTTAATATTTGAGTAATTAGTCACAGGAAATATTTGGTCACACCCGTCAGACTGTATTTTAAAAATACTTGATACTTTTCTTTAAGGATATAAAATTTTTTTGTGAAACTCCATTTGAGTAATATTTGGTCACACCCATCACACTGTGTATTTAAAGTACTCTATACGTTCCTTTAATAAAAAAAGTAAGTGCAATTAATGATGTAATATAATTTTTTTAAACGCGATTTTAATGTTCGAGTAATTAGCTACAGTAAGTATTTGGTCACACCCGTCACACAACGCTGAAGTGTGTTTTTTTTGTTAATAATATAAAATAGGCATAAAGTTAAAGAAAATTAAGAAAAATATGAACTTCATTTAGCTTTATGGATGGAAAAAGCGACCAGAAAGGAAGAAATGCTAAGCACATTATTATATATTTAAATTTAGTTTCGAGCTTTGCTGAATTCGGCTACTTATATTAGCATTTTATATCGAGTATATTTGTAGAAATTAATTAAATTCAAAGGGACAAAAAAACCCTCCATACAGTGTTAGAGAGTTAAGATGTTATGTTCTTCGTGAGATTTAACATAAAACTGCTGCAAGGATTTCACACCTAAAACCGATTAATAATACAAAACTGCAAAAGGAATAGAACTTTGACATCACCCAGACGTAAGCTTGATTAATTTGGGAAAAAATTGATTTTATTGTACCTGTTGCTAAATCATGGTCTCCAACATAAGCCATTATGACATTCGGATTCGATTGAAAGCGTGTGCAATGAGCAGCAGTTAAAATATGGCGATGACTTACTGAAATCAGGAAAAAAATTTTAAATGTAAAATTTTAGGTACTAATTTTATGTACTTATGTTTCCACCACAAAACACTCTTTGTGGTGACGTTATATCCCTCAAAGCCACCATGGAGGGAAATTCATTGGGTCTTGTTTCCTGGCCATTAACTATGCGCGTAGCATGCGACCAACCGCAATTACAGGGAGCTCGGCGTGCTCGAGCTTGGCAACTAAAGCGACCGCGTAAGCGCGTATTTGAACGTGATGATATATAAGCCAATGCTATGGAGCGAAAATTAGAAATTCTGGTAGTTTGTGTTGAACGGCAAAAGCGTTGGCCATCACGAAACTGTAAATCACCATCAAGGGAGAGGAGAAAATAGTCCGTGTCGCAAATGTTGGGTATCTGAAGATGTATAACTTTTTCTTTTTATAATAACATTAAAGAATTTTTTATTTTTAACATACACACCACTTCAAAAAGGCAGGTTAATATAACCACATGATCTCTGGGAGCCGTTATGCGATGTCTGCAATTCGAACCTGGTCTATAGGCATTTGGATAGTTGGGTGACGTTACATTGAGAACAGCACGTTCAGTGGGAATCTGATAGTTTAGGGAAACGCATTGCTGGCCCTGAGTAAATTTTAGGCAAGACAGTATAAAAAGAAAACTCCAGCCTATTCAGTTGAATAAGAGGAGTTTTATTTTTTAAAATTAGTTTTCTTTTAACAGAATTTCATTTTATTACTTGTTTTATTCTTGAGGTAACACATTTTAGCCAGGCTGTTAGTATTTAACTGTTTTACTGAAACATTTTTTTCGGCATGCCAAAAGACAATTTCTTTATCGACGCATTGTTTTAGTCACTCTTATCTTGTTTAAATAAATTGCCCACTTGATTTATTTTTTTTAAATATAATAAATAATATTGTAAAGCGTTAATGTGTAATTTTCGTAAATATTTAAATTGAGAAATATTTAAACAAATTACACTTTCCGGAATCTTATGACGAATATTTTTGTAGATCATTTTAACCCATTACATACGCGCGTAGGTAAAAAATACTTACAAGGAGCAGAGTTTGAGGTTTTTAATGTTCGATACATACCAAAGTAAATTTATATAAAGTATATGCAAGTACTCAGGTGATTAATTTTTTTCTCGTGTAGTGTGAATGCCTGAATGTCAAAAGTTGTTTACAATTTTCGTACGCCATTTTGTTTTGTTTTGCTTTGTTATACACAATTTGTATACTGAAAACGTATGTATGTGAAAAAGTTAAGATACATTTTTACTTCAAAAATGTGTTACAAAACATTTAAAAATAATTATATTTAATTATTAAAGTACAAACATATGTATCTTTTATTATACTTATTTCACATATTAAAGGTTTTTCAATTAATAAATTTACTTTGGTTTTGTCTATCCATACATTTCCATTTTGTTGTATGCAGATCTGGGACTATTGCATTAAATAACCAAATGCATTAACCATTTTCCCACAATAAAACAAATCAATGCAAATGCAAATTTATTACATTAGCACTAACTTTGATAATATTAGTGCAATTTTTTTGCATTAAACTAAAATCGCTTCAAAGTAATGCATGAATATTGCATTGCTACTTTTAGTTCACTATTTTTTTCACTACTACAACATACATTGAATTTGTTCCAAGCGGTAGTATTTTTTGTTTATAAAATCACCATTTTTAAGATATAAATTTACAATAAACGAAAAGCTAAGTACTGATCTTTTGTCAATTTCACGGTTTTTCAAATAAGCTCGAGATGCAACGTACTTGAAGTATGAAACTTTTTAATTTCTTTCAATTGGTTCTGAAATCTAGTTTGTATTTATATTGACAGTTTTTCTTTTCGTTAATTTGTATGTACGTACTTATAAAGGTACCCTCAATGAACTGTTTTTTTATTTTATTATTTGTGCTATGTGATAAAATAGGTTAGCGTTTTATTCAATATTACTGTGTACAATATTTGATAATGCAATAATATTGAATTACTTCATGATGACTAAGCACATCAATACAAAATCAGTGCTAATGCAATATTAATCCATTACTTTTAAGAGATTTTATTGAAGTGAAAAAATAGTACACTACAAGATCAAATTTAAATTTGCACTAAAATTTTTGTTTTTCAATCAGTGCTTATGCAAAAGTAATGCAAGTTGCCCAGGTCTGGTTGTATTCATCTCTTTTTGACATTCATCCATTATTCTTGCACAAACAAATCGCCTGTTGTTTTTGTACTTTCTTAGTTGTTGTAGACCTGCATATACTTTATATAAATATGCATTGGATACATACATACGAGTATATGCCGTCCCCATTCTCCTTCTCCATCGACGTGTAGGTGCGTTGTGTAGCTGCATTTCATTCATACATGAATGTATGGTGCAATTCAAGCAAATCAAATCTCTATCAAATTAAAAAAGCCCATAATAAAATCTATGGCAGTTTTATTTTCTTTTGTGCTTATTTTCTATTATAGTTTTGTTTACAAAATGTATGAAATTGATTGAAAGTATGGTACCATTGTTGAGAGAATATTTTGTGTGAATTTCAGCTCAAGAGCTCAAACTGCAACTGCAAAATACAGCTGCATCTGCACATTTGGCCACGCTACTTGAATATCAAGTGCTTATCATGTGATTGCCGCTTTTAAACATGGCGACAATTGCAGCTATCCGCTATAGAAGTCGTGTAGTCTGCTGTCCTCAAAGTGTTAAATGTTGTTTTCTTTGTCATTATAATTAAAGAGCTAATTACACGGCGACAATAGCAATCAACAGCATTTATAGTCGTGTTGCGGTGTAGTCTGCGGTCTATGTGTTTCATGCCTATATCATTATTTTATGAATTTTATTTTGACTCTCAAGTTTGAAGACAGCTTAACCAATTTATAACAATACTTAAGCAATATAAACGGTGTTCCATTAGGCGCTTCCCATCTTTAAATTTAGTTAAATAAAGTGTGTATGAAGTGTTATCGGAATATTTTATTCCCATATACACCATTATATATGAAGTATATCTAATTCACATCATTTCCATGGTGATTTGGCAAACCAGACTTAATAAATGACAACCAATTTGACAGATGCAGCTGTCAACGTTTGGAAATTCCTATTGGAATACGCTGTGCCCGCAAAGAAAAAATTCTTAATTATGATATTATAGTTTTTAGCGGGAACTTTTCTAAAAGTCATCGTTAGGTGTATTAAAATGTATTCCCATTGAAATTCAATAAGCGCAAAGTATATATGCTATAATTTTATGAAAAATAACACAAATAAATTAAAACTTTTCCCAGGAATACTTTTAAGTTGGAAAATAAAAACGGCATCATTCAGGCATGTGATTTTAAAATTAATAATGGTGATTCAGATATTTTTTCACGCTTTAATTTAATTTTTCTATTCTATAGAGCAGCCACGTTCAAGCACACATACTCTGACAACCGCATTTGAGGTAAACAGCTTTGAAAGCTCTTAAATTTATTCTTTTGTGAAGGTTTGCTGGCTTGGACCTAGCTGGGCACTTCATTAAGGCTCAGTTAGTCGACTGTAATGGAATGTAACTGCAACGGTAGGAAACAGCTGATCGACATTGTGTTGTAAAAAGTAATGTACAAGTTCTTACATTCCGGTTACATTTCTATAACCATACATTCCATGACAGTCGGGTAACTGAGCCTTTATTCTCTTACTTACACGTACTTAAGCACACGTACGGAAGAAAATAATTCAGTCTCTCATAAGCATTTGTACAAGCATGGATTTTACTCTCTCTCATATAATACACTAATACATAAATAATATAAGGATGAATGTGTTTGACTGACTTTGGTATAGATCATCAAATATCATTTGTGAAAGAAATTTATCGTATGTATATGATTTTGAAAACGATGGCAGACATCTGTTAAGTATTTATTTGTTTTCTATTGCAAAATTATTTAATTAAGATAACATGTAAAAATTATGCCCTCAAAACAATTACTTAGAAATATTTTTTTTTAAAATAACATAGAAATATAAAACAGAATCTACGATATTTTAACATTTGGAAAATAAAAGCTTAAGGCTGGAAAGAAACCTTAAAATATTTATTGAAAAGAAACATTAATCGGTACGTCCTTTACACAAATTGAACTATCTGCATTTTGATGAATCCAGTTCAAGTACGAGGTAACGCGCGTATTGACGGCGTATGCATATTTTTTTACACCACATGCCATACCATAACTTATTATGCCAACTAACAACTGACGAGTACTGCTCCTCCTAAAAATCACTGGACCACCAGAATCGGATTGGCAGGAGTCTCTGTGATCGCCAGTAATGTCATAGGTACAAATTTGGTTTTCATTAACCGTGTTATAGGTTTTGCGGCATTTTTCGTTTCCTATTACTGAAAGACTAGTCTTTTGCAGTATTGGTGAGATAACTCCACCAAATTTGGTTGCGCCCCAACCAGTCACCTCTACATTCTCGTATGTAAAATAATTATTGCTGGTTAGTGGGTGAAGATGAGAGAGAGAGAGAGAATTAGATTTATAGACAAAATTATTAAGAGAATTATTTTACATATTTGATACTTCCGGCAAGCAAATAGGTCCCACACCTCTAGAAAATTCAATGTCCCTTGTTGTTTTCATTAAAGCAATATCATTGCTATCGGTTTTTTTAACATAATTCGGATGAACAATAATATTGCTAATATTATAAGCAGCTGCGTATTGTGTATCCGTGGCTAAATAAAACAAAATGTTATTTATATATATATCCCATAGAAATCGGTAAATGCTTACTTGACGTTATATCATGGCGTCCTACATTAGCCTCTATATATTGGGGATTGGGTTGCCTTTCTACACAGTGGGCGGCCGTTAATATATAACGGTAGGATACTAAAATAAAAAATAAAAAAATATAAATGTTTTTGACACCAAATCAAGCAACACTTTTAAGAAACAAAACTGAGTTCTTACTAATAGTTCCGGAACAATACAGCAGTAGATTTGATTCTTTATTTTTGAAAAATACCAATGAAGGGAACTCATTCACAGCTGCCTCCTCCCCGTTAGCAATTCTGGTGTTGATAGACCAGCCACAGTCACATGGCTGGGGCTGAACTTGTAATGTGCATGTAAATCTTCCTTGGGATCCAGCCGAGCTGTAAGCGAATGCTATTGAACGAAATGCGGAGTCGCGTATAACTGTATCATAACCACAAAGTTTTTCAGCACCTCTGAACTTAAGATCACCATCCTGAGATAAATGAAATGTTTCAGAACTGCAGCCATCGGGACCCTTTAAGTAAAATAATAAATAAAAGTTGAGTATTTTATGGAAGAATTGAACGGCTTTAAATATAAAATTTACCTTGTCTAAGTCAATGTCACAAGTTGCACGTATATTATAACCTCGAGGAGCATTAAATTTACAAGCGGATTGTGAATATGGGTCATAATAATTTGGATACTTGGGTGATTCTATGTTATAAGTATGGCCCGCGTATATATTAAATGTACCATTGCATACAATCGCTGCTGTGCTTTGAAGAAGACCGAAAATGGCAAATATGAAGGTTAAAGCTGCAATAAGAAAGAAAATATTTTATTTATGCTTATCTAAGGTATGGAAATTTAAAGAATAATAATATTAGCCAAATGCAAAATATTGTGTAGGTAAAATATTCACTTACTACAGCTACCTGAAATAACAAAATAAAAGTATAAGTAGAGGTTGCTCTTAACATAAATTAATACTAAGAAGACATTAGAGGATTTGGGAGAAAGGAACCCTATAAAAATTTTATTAAAGAGTATTTTTGGCGGAAAATTATCAGATTTGCTTTTAAGTTTCTGGCAATTGATAGAAAATATATGTATGTACGCACATATATGCTGGCATTTACTTTAATAACGTAATAACTCAAACTCAAAAAATGCACTTCTTGAGTTAATTATACAGAAGTAATCTTCATATCGCGTTATTTATTTGGTAAAAAAATTTCAATTCAAATATCTTGTAAGCTCAACTGTTGAAGGAAAAATAAAATTTTCCTTTACCATTAAATTGTATGTACTCGTAAATTGAAAAATTTTAAACAACCTTGTAATTGCTTTTAGTTCTTTATATAACTGCCACAGAGTTTTGTAAATTTTACAAACTTTTGAATTAATTTGAGCAAGAAATATAAATAATTTGAATATTCGGTAGGCATATCTGTTCAAGAAACAACTGAGAATGGGGGTATTTAATGATGAGTTGGCACAAGCACTAGTGAGACGTAATTCGATAAATATAAAAATTTCCTGGCAATACATATAACACTTGTATCAGAACTTTCTAATTTTCCTGAATGTTAAAAATTTATAAAATTACAATTTCTTCTTCACACACATGCACCATCTTACAAAATCATTTAATTGCACACAATTCTATTCCGTTTTTTTGTTTCATTATATTTCACATTCCTTATTAGTTCCTTTCAGTATTTTAATTTTTAATTACCTCTTAAGTTCCACATTACTCTCGCTCTCGCTGTACTAAACGACAAGTAATTTTCAAGCGAAACGTTCTAATTTATATAGACTCATAGTTAGCGAAATAGTACACGTTTTGCTATTGTTCTAATTAGTACACGTTTTTCTATTGTTAGTTTTCTTAAACATATATTGGAATTTAATAACTTAATAGGAACAAATATCGAATTTTAAAAATTAGGGCTAATAAAACACATTTTAATTTTTAACAAAACCGTAGTCATTTACTGCTATTGACTGAAGATAAAGATATTTAACTTTAAGAAAATTTTAAGGGTGGTGGGGGTAGGAGAGGAATTAAAATGAAATCTTAAATTTGAACAAGAGCGCAAATAAAATTCTTTCAATTTCAATAAGACATCGTTAAATTGAAAACAAACGGACGATTAGTTTCACTTTCGTTTCGCGAGTTTGCACTATGTTTTTTTAAATTTTATAACTAAATAACACTTAAGAAATATAACTTGTATTTGCCATTATTCAGAGTTCTAACAGCTATTTAGAAGAATTTATTTTATTTGCTTAGTTTTCTTTTTCAAATTATTTGTCGGTTTGAATTTAAACTAAAACTAACTAACGGAAACATGCATACAAACCCACGTAGTGAACTGCTGCTTCACAATATCTTTATCATTATTAACCACGACAATATCGACTTAAAAACATCATATTAAAATAAAAAAGCATAAATTTTCTTCATTTTTATGATACTCAAAGTTTGCAAAAGGAAAAAAATAAATTTTTTTTCTAGCTAAATTTTAATTATTGTTTCCTTGTTTGATTTAATTAGGCTAAGGTTTGCATACGATATACAAGACTAGTCGCGGAAAAATTTTTGTTTTCTTTAATTTATATGTTTGCAATATCTGAAATGTAAGGTTTGCTGACAGTGTTGTCAGATATGGCGATATCTCGCCAAACGTGGCGACGAAAATTTGTTTTTGGCGATGTAAATTTTGAAATGGTGATTGGCGATTTACTTGGCGATATTTGCAATCCTTAGCGATATTCTTGGATATATTTTTACGATTTCAATAAAATAATAATAATGTTTAAAATATGAAATTTTTTTTTAAGGAATTTTTTCTACAATTGTAGAAAAGAAAAATTGGTGCTTGCAAAAGCTATATTCGTTCATTGCAACAGAATTGTGTATTAGTTGTTGGAACCGACAAAATTCGATTGGCTACAAATTCGGTTATCACAACAAATCTGTTTTCTCTGTGAACATAAAATATTTCGTGCATGAAATTTTCTGAAATTCAAGAAGTTTAAAAAAAATATGGCCCACAAAATCTCATTTGGTGTTTATGAAACACAGTGGGGAAAACTTTCTTTTATTAATAAGAACCAACATTTTGATAATGAAGTACGAAAAAGCCTGCACGAGTTCTCGCGTAGAGTGTATGAATACGGCGATGCTGCTGGTACTTACCACTTCAATGATATGATATGTGTGTACTTAAATACACATTTAATAAATATTGCTTCAGTTTTATCACAAGATTTAAATAATAATGGGCAAACTTGTGTTAATGAAAAATTAAAACCGATGCCAAGCTGATGTTTTTGATCTGATAAAAAAGATTTTTTGCAGGTGGATTTTTTTTCTATCCAAGAGCCACAAAAAACTCTGCTACAATTATGGGGTTTCGGTAATAATTTTGGCGTTTTTACCAACCTTGGTCCACTGTTCTGCTAATGGAGAAGTCAAATCTTGTTAAAAAGAAATTGGTATCAAAAGCACAATTAAGTCAAAAGTTATACGCAATTTAATTTAAAATTTTGAAAAAACTCGATCTTCGCCGTTTTTTGCACAAAATGTGGGTTTAATTTTTTCGCTAATATAAAAAATTTTTGCAAAAATTCCAACCCCATGTTTTTTACTTATTCAAAAGGTAATACTATAAAATATATTACAAAGCAATTTTTTGTTCAAAATTTTCGTTACTGAAGGAACCAGATCGTTTCGAAATACACCTATTTGTGTTGTAAATATCAAATGTAAGGCCTTTTTTCTCAAATTCTAAAGCTGGAACCAAAAAATTTATAATGTTTGCCTAAGGCAGCACATGTTTTTGAATATTTCCAAAAATATTATCTGCTCCTGGCTAAAAATAAGAAGGATAGAGCAAAAGTTCTGAAAATCCCATTTTTGGGACTTGGCAAATTTTTTTTTGGGAACTGCCAGGAACTCAAAAGCAAATTCTATTTGTTCTTGCTTTCTGTGTATTATTTGCATATTTTCCAATTAAACTTAAGCTAAATTAAGCTATTTTTCCAATTTAGTAAAACAACGTCATAACTCGAAAAAATATTTTAATTTTTTTTAAAGAGAAGTAACACTCGGGAAATTAATGCCTACTACTATTACTAGGTATTACCTTCTTTTCAGGCAAGGCATAGTGATAGAGAAGACAGTTGGTGAAGTTGAAGAGCTAGAGGAAAGCTTCATTCTCATACAACTCTGCTTTTTGCACGTTCATATTACTAAGGCAGG
Source organism: Nowickia ferox (assembly GCA_936439885.1). Classification (NCBI taxonomy): domain Eukaryota; kingdom Metazoa; phylum Arthropoda; class Insecta; order Diptera; family Tachinidae; genus Nowickia; species Nowickia ferox. Next base: position 5,492,300 of record OW387027.1, on the reverse strand, counting down.
GTTGCAGCGCCTCTGGTCTGGTGTCATTAGAAGCAAATTACGCCGTTTAGCTGAATATTTTCGTGAATATTTTTTATCATTATAATGAATTAATGAACGTGTTACAAATGCTTTGACTTATTGCAGAGACATACATATGTATCTTCTTAGCTTTGTAGTCATAAAATATGAGCTAAAATATGTTTCCAATATTGCTTTATTTGCTTTTTTTATTAAAAAAAAGTATTACAATATTTTTTGGTATTCTCAAGGCCTTTTAATAAGATCATTACATGAGCGTAGCTGCTGCGGAATTTCTATGTCTTGTATGTGAGATCGACAGTAAAAGCCCTTCACAGTGTGACTTAAAGGAAAATAATAATATGAGAAAGTTTTTTGGTTGTATATTTTTCTTATTATGTATTTTCATTTGCTTTATAAGGAAATTGATATTAAACCGCTAAGCGCAATTACAGAAAAAAGAGTTCAACAATAACTAAAATCAAGTATTTAAATATTTTGAGTCAAGTTTTTATTTTATAACCCTAGTCGAAGCTTCTGCAACCATAATAAAACTAAAACAAAAATGAAATAAAAGACAATTTTATAATTTTCGTAAATATTTCAATTGAGAAATATTTAAACAAATTACACTTTTCGGAATCTTATGGCGAATATTTTTTTTAGATCATTTTAACTCATTACATACGCGCGTAGGTAAAAAATACTTACAAGGAGCAGAGTTTGAGGTTTTTAATGTTCGATACATACCAAAGTAAATTTATATAAAGTATATGCAAGTACTCAGGTGATTAATTTTTTTCTCGTGTAGTGTGAATGCCTGAATGTCAAAAGTTGTTTACAATTTTCGTACGCCATTTTGTTTTGTTTTGCTTTGTTATACACAATTTGTATACTGAAAACGTATGTATGTGAAAAAGTTAAGATACATTTTTACTTCAAAAATGTGTTACAAAACATTTAAAAATAATTATATTTAATTATTAAAGTACAAACATATGTATCTTTTATTATACTTATTTCACATATTAAAGGTTTATCAATTAATAAATTTACTTTGGTTTTGTCTATCCATACATTTCCATTTTGTTGTATGCAGATCTGGGACTATTGCATTAAATAACCAAATGCATTAACCATTTTCCCACAATAAAACAAATCAATGCAAATGCAAATTTATTACATTAGCACTAACTTTGATAATATTAGTGCAATTTTTTTGCATTAAACTAAAATCGCTTCAAAGTAATGCATGAATATTGCATTGCTACTTTTAGTTCACTATTTTTTTCACTACTACAACATACATTGGCGGTATTCGATGTTTGATGCAAATTTTCGTGTGTTAGTGCAAATGCAAAATATCGTAGCTTTTCTTTAAAATCCAGCAACAAAATACATACACAATCCAAAGAAAAAAAGAAATAGATATTTTACTGTGAGTTCTGAAGCTCTTAATGTTAACAATAAAAATAAAAAATCTGATGATAGTGTTTTTCTAACGGCAAAGCCACTTTTTCGTCAGCGTTCAACTTCGCTTTGTCCACTGCCAACGAAATTTATACATATAGAAAAGCTACGATACTTTGCATTTGCACTAACGCACGAAAATTTGCATCAAACATCGTATACCGCCATTATGAAGAGTATTATTGCATTATAGTGCAAAATACAACGTAAATGTGTACATATGTACATATATAAAAACATATGTACATATATAAATTTTTTCCTATGTACATATCGTTACCCAAGACGAAAAATCATATCACTACGTTTTTTTTAATTTTTCGAGAGAAAGACGAAACTTGATGAATTTGTTCCAAGCGGTAGTATTTTTTGTTTATAAAATCACCATTTTTTAAGATATAACTTTACAATAAACGAAAAGCTAAGTACTGATCTTTTGTCAATTTCACGGTTTTTCAAATAAGCTCGAGATGCAACGTACTTGAAGTATGAAACTTTTTAATTTCTTTCAATTGGTTCTGAAATCCAGTTTGTATTTATATTGACAGTTTTTCTTTTCGTTAATTTGTATGTACGTACTTATAAAGGTACCCTCAATGAACTGTTTTTTTTTATTTTATTATTTGTGCTATGTGATAAAATAGGTTAGCGTTTTATTCAATATTACTGTGTGCAATATTTGATAATGCAATAATATCGAATTACTTCATGATGACTAAGCACATCAATACAAAATCAGTGCTAATGCAATATTAATCCATTACTTTTAAGAGATTTTATTGAAGTGAAAAAATAGTACTCTACAAGCATCAAATTTAAATTTGCACTAAAATTTTTGTTTTTCAATCAGTGCTTATGCAAAAGTAATGCAAGTTGCCCAGGTCTGGTTGTATTCATCTCTTTTTGACATTCATCCATTATTCTTACACAAACAAATCGCCTGTTGGTTTTGTACTTTCTTAGTTGTTGTAGACCTGCATATACTTTATATAAATATGCATTGGATACATACATACGAGTATATGCCGTCCCCATTCTCCTTCTCCATCGACATGTAGGTGCGTTGCGTAGCTGCATTTCATTCATACATGAATGTATGGTGCAATTCAAGGAAATCAAATCTCTATCAAATTAACAAAGCCCATAATAAAATCTATGGCAGCAACTTCTAATTATTGTTTTATTTTCTTTTGTGCTTATTTTCTATTATAGTTTTGTTTACAAAATGTATGAAGTTTATTGAAAGTATGGTAGCATTGTTGAGAGAATATTTATTTATACGTGAGAGCATAAGAAAAAAAAACGCTGTCAAAATAAATGATGAAACAGAATAAAGACTGCAACTTTAGGGAAATCGCTCCCAAATTTATAAAGCCCATAATAACATTGTCGGCAGTAACTTCAAATATTCTCAAATTTTTCTTTTATTTTATTTTATGCTAATTTTTCTTTGTAGTTTTGTTTACAAAATGTATGAAATTTATTGAAAGTATGGTAATATTTATCAGAGAATATTTATTAATATGTGAGAGCATAAGAAAAAACGGTCTCAAAATAATATAGATTCTATATCTCGACTGCTTTCTGGGCCTTTTTTTGTGTGTCAATTTCAGCTCAAGAGCTCAAAAAACTGCAAAATACAGCTGCATCTGCACATTTGGCCACGCTACTTGAATATCAAGTGCTTATCATGTGATTGCCGCTTTTAAACATGGCGACAATTGCAGCTATCCGCTATAGAAGTCGTGTAGTCTGCTGTCCTCAAAGTGTTAAATGTTGTTTTCTTTGTCATTATAATTAAAGAGCTAATTACACGGCGACAATAGCAATCAACAGCATTTATAGTCGTGTTGCGGTGTAGTCTGCGGTCTATGTGTTTCATGCCTATATCATTATTTTATGAATTTTATTTTGACTCTCAAGTTTGAAGACAGCTTAACCAATTTATAACAATACTTAAGCAATATAAACGGTGTTCCATTAGGCGCTTCCCATCTTTAAATTTAGTTAAATAAAGTGTGTATGAAGTGTTATCGGAATATTTTATTCCCATATACACCATTATATATGAAGTATATCTAATTCACATCATTTCAACATGGTATAAATGTGACGTGCGCTGTGTGGCACGTAGCGCCGTGCTGTCCAGCTAAAAGAAGTTGCTTATCATCGACCCGTAGTGCTCGCGAACGTAAAATGGGTAAACTGTGTTGAACGTTGTCTCTAACGGAACACCTAATTTGATACAAATAATGTTATAATAAATGACAACCAATTATAAATGACAACCAATTTGACAGATGCAGCTGTCAACGTTTGGAAATTCCTATTGGAATACGATGTGCCCGCAAAGAAAAAATTCTTAATTATGATATTATAGTTTTTAGCGGGAACTTTTCTAAAAGTCTTCGTTAGGTGTATTAAAATGTATTCCCATTGAAATTCAATAAGCGCAAAGTATATATGCTATAATTTTATGAAAAATAACACAAATAAATTAAAACTTTTCCCAGGAATACTTTTAAGTTGGAAAATAAAAACGGCATCATTCAGGCATGTGATTTTAAAATTAACAATGGTGATTCAGATATTTTTTCACGCTTTAATTTAATTTTTCTATTCTATAGAGCAGCCACGTTCAAGCACACATACTCTGACAACCGCATTTGGGGTAAACAGCTTTGAAAGCTCTTAAATTTATTCTTTTGTAAAGGTTTGCTGGCTTGGACCTAGCTGGGCACTTCATTAAGGCTCAGTTAGTCGACTGTAATGGAATGTAACTGCAACGGTAGGAAACAGCTGATCGACATTGTGTTGTAAAAAGTAATGTACAAGTTCTTACATTCCGGTTACATTTCTATAACCATACATTCCATGACAGTCGGGTAACTGAGCCTTTATTCTCTTACTTACACGTACTTAAGCACACGTACGGAAGAAAATAATTCAGTCTCTCATAAGCATTTGTACAAGCATGGATTTTACTCTCTCTCATATAATACACTAATACATAAATAATATAAGGATGAATGTGTTTGACTGACTTTGGTATAGATCATCAAATATCATTTGTGAAAGAAATTTATCGTATGTATATGATTTTGAAAACGATGGCAGACATCTGTTAAGTATTTATTTGTTTTCTATTGCAAAATTATTTAATTAAGATAACATGTAAAAATTATGCCCTCAAAACAATTACTTAGAAATATTTTTTTTTAAAATAACATAGAAATATAAAACAGAATCTACGATATTTTAACATTTGGAAAATAAAAGCTTAAGGCTGGAAAGAAACCTTAAAATATTTATTGAAAAGAAACATTAATCGGTACGTCCTTTACACAAATTGAACTATCTGCATTTTGATGAATCCAGTTCAAGTACGAGGTAACGCGCGTATTGACGGCGTATGCATATTTTTTTACACCACATGCCATACCATAACTTATTATGCCAACTAACAACTGACGAGTACTGCTCCTCCTAAAAATCACTGGACCACCAGAATCGGATTGGCAGGAGTCTCTGTGATCGCCAGTAATGTCATAGGTACAAATTTGGTTTTCATTAACCGTGTTATAGGTTTTGCGGCATTTTTCGTTTCCTATTACTGAAAGACTAGTCTTTTGCAGTATTGGTGAGATAACTCCACCAAATTTGGTTGCGCCCCAACCAGTCACCTCTACATTCTCGTATGTAAAATAATTATTGCTGGTTAGTGGGTGAAGATGAGAGAGAGAGAGAGAATTAGATTTATAGACAAAATTATTAAGAGAATTATTTTACATATTTGATACTTCCGGCAAGCAAATAGGTCCCACACCTCTAGAAAATTCAATGTCCCTTGTTGTTTTCATTAAAGCAATATCATTGCTATCGGTTTTTTTAACATAATTCGGATGAACAATAATATTGCTAATATTATAAGCAGCTGCGTATTGTGTATCCGTGGCTAAATAAAACAAAATGTTATTTATATATATATCCCATAGAAATCGGTAAATGCTTACTTGACGTTATATCATGGCGTCCTACATTAGCCTCTATATATTGGGGATTGGGTTGCCTTTCTACACAGTGGGCGGCCGTTAATATATAACGGTAGGATACTAAAATAAAAAATAAAAAAATATAAATGTTTTTGACACCAAATCAAGCAACACTTTTAAGAAACAAAACTGAGTTCTTACTAATAGTTCCAGAACAATACAGCAGTAGATTTGATTCTTTATTTTTGAAAAATACCAATGAAGGGAACTCATTCACAGCTGCCTCCTCCCCGTTAGCAATTCTGGTGTTGATAGACCAGCCACAGTCACATGGCTGGGGCTGAACTTGTAATGTGCATGTAAATCTTCCTTGGGATCCAGCCGAGCTGTAAGCGAATGCTATTGAACGAAATGCGGAGTCGCGTATAACTGTATCATAACCACAAAGTTTTTCAGCACCTCTGAACTTAAGATCACCATCCTGAGATAAATGAAATGTTTCAGAACTGCAGCCATCGGGACCCTTTAAGTAAAATAATAAATAAAAGTTGAGTATTTTATGGAAGAATTGAACGGCTTTAAATATAAAATTTACCTTGTCTAAGTCAATGTCACAAGTTGCACGTATATTATAACCTCGAGGAGCATTAAATTTACAAGCGGATTGTGAATATGGGTCATAATAATTTGGATACTTGGGTGATTCTACGTTATAAGTATGGCCCGCGTATATATTAAATGTACCATTGCATACAATCGCTGCTGTGCTTTGAAGAAGACCGAAAATGGCAAATATGAAGGTTAAAGCTGCAATAAGAAAGAAAATATTTTATTTATGCTTATCTAAGGTATGGAAATTTAAAGAATAATAATATTAGCCAAATGCAAAATATTGTGTAGGTAAAATATTCACTTACTACAGCTACCTGAAATAACAAAATAAAAGTATAAGTAGAGGTTGCTCTTAACATAAATTAATACTAAGAAGACATTAGAGGATTTGGGAGAAAGGAACCCTATAAAAATTTTATTAAAGAGTATTTTTGGCGGAAAATTATCAGATTTGCTTTTAAGTTTCTGGCAATTGATAGAAAATATATGTATGTACGCACATATATGCTGGCATTTACTTTAATAACGTAATAACTCAAACTCAAAAAATGCACTTCTAGTTAATTATACAGAAGTAATCTTCATATCGCGTTATTTATTTGGTAAAAAAATTTCAATTCAAATATCTTGTAAGCTCAACTGTTGAAGGAAAAATAAAATTTTCCTTTACCATTAAATTGTATGTACTCGTAAATTGAAAAATTTTAAACAACCTTGTAATTGCTTTTAGTTCTTTATATAACTGCCACAGAGTTTTGTAAATTTTACAAACTTTTGAATTAATTTGAGCAAGAAATATAAATAATTTGAATATTCGGTAGGCATATCTGTTCAAGAAACAACTGAGAATGGGGGTATTTAATGATGAGTTGGCACAAGCACTAGTGAGACGTAATTCGATAAATATAAAAATTTCCTGGCAATACATATAACACTTGTATCAGAACTTTCTAATTTTCCTGAATGTTAAAAATTTATAAAATTACAATTTCTTCTTCACACACATGCACCATCTTACAAAATCATTTAATTGCACACAATTCTATTCCGTTTTTTTGTTTCATTATATTTCACATTCCTTATTAGTTCCTTTCAGTATTTTAATTTTTAATTACCTCTTAAGTTCCACATTACTCTCGCTCTCGCTGTACTAAACGACAAGTAATTTTCAAGCGAAACGTTCTAATTTATATAGACTCATAGTTAGCGAAATAGTACACGTTTTGCTATTGTTCTAATTAGTACACGTTTTTCTATTGTTAGTTTTCTTAAACATATATTGGAATTTAATAACTTAATAGGAACAAATATCGAATTTTAAAAATTAGGGCTAATAAAACACATTTTAATTTTTAACAAAACCGTAGTCATTTACTGCTATTGACTGAAGATAAAGATATTTAACTTTAAGAAAATTTTAAGGGTGGTGGGGGTAGGAGAGGAATTAAAATGAAATCTTAAATTTGAACAAGAGCGCAAATAAAATTCTTTCAATTTCAATAAGACATCGTTAAATTGAAAACAAACGGACGATTAGTTTCACTTTCGTTTCGCGAGTTTGCACTATGTTTTTTTAAATTTTATAACTAAATAACACTTAAGAAATATAACTTGTATTTGCCATTATTCAGAGTTCTAACAGCTATTTAGAAGAATTTATTTTATTTGCTTAGTTTTCTTTTTCAAATTATTTGTCGGTTTGAATTTAAACTAAAACTAACTAACGGAAACATGCATACAAACCCACGTAGTGAACTGCTGCTTCACAATATCTTTATCATTATTAACCACGACAATATCGACTTAAAAATTTTCTTCATTTTTATGATATTCAAAGTTTGCAAAAGGCTAAGGTTTGCATACGATATACAAGACTAGTCGCGGAAAAATTTTTGTTTTCTTTAATTTATATGTTTGCAATATCTGAAATGTAAGGTTTGCTGACAGTGTTGTCAGATATGGCGATATCTCGCCAAACGTGGCGACGAAAATTTGTTTTTGGCGATGTAAATTTTGAAATGGTGATTGGCGATTTACTTGGCGATATTTGCAATCCTTAGCGATATTCTTGGATATATTTTTACGATTTCAATAAAATAATAATAATGTTTAAAATATGAAATTTTTTTTTAAGGAATTTTTTCTACAATTGTAGAAAAGAAAAATTGGTGCTTGCAAAAGCTATATTCGTTCATTGCAACAGAATTGTGTATTAGTTGTTGGAACCGACAAAATTCGATTGGCTACAAATTCGGTTATCACAACAAATCTGTTTTCTCTGTGAACATAAAATATTTCGTGCATGAAATTTTCTGAAATTCAAGAAGTTTAAAAAAAATATGGCCCACAAAATCTCATTTGGTGTTTATGAAACACAGTGGGGAAAACTTTCTTTTATTAATAAGAACCAACATTTTGATAATGAAGTACGAAAAAGCCTGCACGAGTTCTCGCGTAGAGTGTATGAATACGGCGATGCTGCTGGTACTTACCACTTCAATGATATGATATGTGTGTACTTAAATACACATTTAATAAATATTGCTTCAGTTTTATCACAAGATTTAAATAATAATGGGCAAACTTGTGTTAATGAAAAATTAAAACCGATGCCAAGCTGATGTTTTTGATCTGATAAAAAAGATTTTTTGCAGGTGGATTTTTTTTCTATCCAAGAGCTACAAAAAACTCTGCTACAATTATGGGGTTTCGGTAATAATTTTGGCGTTTTTACCAACCTTGGTCCACTGTTCTGCTAATGGAGAAGTCAAATCTTGTCAAAAGCACAATTAAGTCAAAAGTTATACGCAATTTAATTTAAAATTTTGAAAAAACTCGATCTTCGCCGTTTTTTGCACAAAATGTGGGTTTAATTTTTTCGCTAATATAAAAAATTTTTGCAAAAATTCCAACCCCATGTTTTTTACTTATTCAAAAAGTAATATGTACAATAAAAAATATTACGAAGCAATTTTTGTTAAAAATTTTCGTTACTGAAGGAACCAGATCGTTTCGAAATACACCTATTTGTGTTGTAAATATCAAATGTAAGGCCTTTTTTCTCAAATTCTAAAGCTGGAACCAAAAAATTTATAATGTTTGCCTAAGGCAGCACATGTTTTTGAATATTTCCAAAAATATTATCTGCTCCTGGCTAAAAATAAGAAGGATAGAGCAAAAGTTCTGAAAATCCCATTTTTGGGACTTGGCAAATTTTTTTTTGGGAACTGCCAGGAACTCAAAAGCAAATTCTATTTGTTCTTGCTTTCTGTGTATTATTTGCATATTTTCCAATTAAACTTAAGCTAAATTAAGCTATTTTTCCAATTTAGTAAAACAACGTCATAACTCGAAAAAATATTTTAATTTTTTTTAAAGAGAAGTAACACTCGGGAAATTAATGCCTACTACTATTACTAGGTATTACCTTCTTTTCAGGCAAGGCATAGTGATAGAGAAGACAGGTGGTGAAGTTGAAGAGCTAGAGGAAAGCTTCATTCTCATACAACTCTGCTTTTTGCACGTTCATATTACTAAGGCAGGGTTGCAGCGCCTCTGGTCTGGTGTCATTAGAAGCAAATTACGCCGTTTAGCTGAATATTTTCGTGAATATTTTTTATCATTATAATGAATTAATGAACGTGTTACAAATGCTTTGACTTATTGCAGAGACATACATATGTATCTTCTTAGCTTTGTAGTCATAAAATATGAGCTAAAATATGTTTCCAATATTGCTTTATTTGCTTTTTTTATTAAAAAAAAGTATTACAATATTTTTTGGTATTCTCAAGGCCTTTTAATAAGATCATTACATGAGCGTAGCTGCTGCGGAATTTCTATGTCTTGTATGTGAGATCGACAGTAAAAGCCCTTCACAGTGTGACTTAAAGGAAAATAATAATATGAGAAAGTTTTTTGGTTGTATATTTTTCTTATTATGTATTTTCATTTGCTTTATAAGGAAATTGATATTAAACCGCTAAGCGCAATTACAGAAAAAAGAGTTCAACAATAACTAAAATCAAGTATTTAAATATTTTGAGTCAAGTTTTTATTTTATAACTCTAGTCGAAGCTTCTGCAACCATAATAAAACTAAAACAAAAATGAAATAAAAGACAATTTTATAATTTTCGTAAATATTTCAATTGAGAAATATTTAAACAAATTACACTTTTCGGAATCTTATGGCGAATATTTTTTTTAGATCATTTTAACTCATTACATACGCGCGTAGGTAAAAAATACTTACAAGGAGCAGAGTTTGAGGTTTTTAATGTTCGATACATACCAAAGTAAATTTATATAAAGTATATGCAAGTACTCAGGTGATTAATTTTTTTCTCGTGTAGTGTGAATGCCTGAATGTCAAAAGTTGTTTACAATTTTCGTACGCCATTTTGTTTTGTTTTGCTTTGTTATACACAATTTGTATACTGAAAACGTATGTATGTGAAAAAGTTAAGATACATTTTTACTTCAAAAATGTGTTACAAAACATTTAAAAATAATTATATTTAATTATTAAAGTACAAACATATGTATCTTTTATTATACTTATTTCACATATTAAAGGTTTATCAATTAATAAATTTACTTTGGTTTTGTCTATCCATACATTTCCATTTTGTTGTATGCAGATCTGGGACTATTGCATTAAATAACCAAATGCATTAACCATTTTCCCACAATAAAACAAATCAATGCAAATGCAAATTTATTACATTAGCACTAACTTTGATAATATTAGTGCAATTTTTTTGCATTAAACTAAAATTGCTTCAAAGTAATGCATGAATATTGCATTGCTACTTTTAGTTCACTATTTTTTTCACTACTACAACATACATTGGCGGTATTCGATGTTTGATGCAAATTTTCGTGTGTTAGTGCAAATGCAAAATATCGTAGCTTTTCTTTAAAATCCAGCAACAAAATACATACACAATCCAAAGAAAAAAAGAAATAGATATTTTACTGTGAGTTCTGAAGCTCTTAATGTTAACAATAAAAATAAAAAATCTGATGATAGTGTTTTTCTAACGGCAAAGCCACTTTTTCGTCAGCGTTCAACTTCGCTTTGTCCACTGCCAACGAAATTTATACATATAGAAAAGCTACGATACTTTGCATTTGCACTAACGCACGAAAATTTGCATCAAACATCGTATACCGCCATTATGAAGAGTATTATTGCATTATAGTGCAAAATACAACGTAAATGTGTACATATGTACATATATAAAAACATATGTACATATATAAATTTTTTCCTATGTACATATCGTTACCCAAGACGAAAAATCATATCACTACGTTTTTTTTAATTTTTCGAGAGAAAGACGAAACTTGATGAATTTGTTCCAAGCGGTAGTAGTTTTTGTTTATAAAATCACCATTTTTTAAGATATAACTTTACAATAAACGAAAAGCTAAGTACTGATCTTTTGTCAATTTCACGGTTTTTCAAATAAGCTCGAGATGCAACGTACTTGAAGTATGAAACTTTTTAATTTCTTTCAATTGGTTCTGAAATCTAGTTTGTATTTATATTGACAGTTTTTCTTTTCGTTAATTTGTATGTACGTACTTATAAAGGTACCCTCAATGAACTGTTTTTTTTTATTTTATTATTTGTGCTATGTGATAAAATAGGTTAGCGTTTTATTCAATATTACTGTGTGCAATATTTGATAATGCAATAATATCGAATTACTTCATGATGACTAAGCACATCAATACAAAATCAGTGCTAATGCAATATTAATCCATTACTTTTAAGAGATTTTATTGAAGTGAAAAAATAGTACTCTACAAGCATCAAATTTAAATTTGCACTAAAATTTTTGTTTTTCAATCAGTGCTTATGCAAAAGTAATGCAAGTTGCCCAGGTCTGGTTGTATTCATCTCTTTTTGACATTCATCCATTATTCTTACACAAACAAATCGCCTGTTGTTTTTGTACTTTCTTAGTTGTTGTAGACCTGCATATACTTTATATAAATATGCATTGGATACATACATACGAGTATATGCCGTCCCCATTCTCCTTCTCCATCGACGTGTAGGTGCGTTGTGTAGCTGCATTTCATTCATACATGAATGTATGGTGCAATTCAAGGAAATCAAATCTCTATCAAATTAACAAAGCCCATAATAAAATCTATGGCAGCAACTTCTAATTATTGTTTTATTTTCTTTTGTGCTTATTTTCTATTATAGTTTTGTTTACAAAATGTATGAAGTTTATTGAAAGTATGGTAGCATTGTTGAGAGAATATTTATTTATACGTGAGAGCATAAGAAAAAAAAACGCTGTCAAAATAAATGATGAAACAGAATAAAGACTGCAACTTTAGGGAAATCGCTCCCAAATTTATAAAGCCCATAATAACATTGTCGGCAGTAACTTCAAATATTCTCAAATTTTTCTTTTATTTTATTTTATGCTAATTTTTCTTTGTAGTTTTGTTTACAAAATGTATGAAATTTATTGAAAGTATGGTAATATTTATCAGAGAATATTTATTAATATGTGAGAGCATAAGAAAAAACGGTCTCAAAATAATATAGATTCTATATCTCGACTGCTTTCTGGGCCTTTTTTTGTGTGTCAATTTCAGCTCAAGAGCTCAAAAAACTGCAAAATACAGCTGCATCTGCACATTTGGCCACGCTACTTGAATATCAAGTGCTTATCATGTGATTGCCGCTTTTAAACATGGCGACAATTGCAGCTATCCGCTATAGAAGTCGTGTAGTCTGCTGTCCTCAAAGTGTTAAATGTTGTTTTCTTTGTCATTATAATTAAAGAGCTAATTACACGGCGACAATAGCAATCAACAGCATTTATAGTCGTGTTGCGGTGTAGTCTGCGGTCTATGTGTTTATGAATTTTATTTTGACTCTCAAGTTTGAAGACAGCTTAACCAATTTATAACAATACTTAAGCAATATAAACGGTGTTCCATTAGGCGCTTCCCATCTTTAAATTTAGTTAAATAAAGTGTGTATGAAGTGTTATCGGAATATTTTATTCCCATATACACCATTATATATGAAGTATATCTAATTCACATCATTTCAACATGGTATAAATGTGACGTGCGCTGTGTGGCACGTAGCGCCGTGCTGTCCAGCTAAAAGAAGTTGCTTATCATCGACCCGTAGTGCTCGCGAACGTAAAATGGGTAAACTGTGTTGAACGTTGTCTCTAACGGAACACCTAATTTGATACAAATAATGTTATAATAAATGACAACCAATTATAAATGACAACCAATTTGACAGATGCAGCTGTCAAAGTTTGGAAATTCCTATTGGAGTACGCTGTGCCCACAAAGAAAAAATTCTTAATTATGATATTATAGTTTTTAGCGGGAACTTTTCTAAAAGTCTTCGTTAGGTGTATTAAAATGTATTCCCATTGAAATTCAATAAGCGCAAAGTATATATGCTATAATTTTATGAAAAATAACACAAATAAATTAAAACTTTTCCCAGGAATACTTTTAAGTTGGAAAATAAAAACGGCATCATTCAGGCATGTGATTTTAAAATTAACAATGGTGATTCAGATATTTTTTCACGCTTTAATTTAATTTTTCTATTCTATAGAGCAGCCACGTTCAAGCACACATACTCTGACAACCGCATTTGAGGTAAACAGCTTTGAAAGCTCTTAAATTTATTCTTTTGTAAAGGTTTGCTGGCTTGGACCTAGGTGGTGTGGCGCAGAGACAAGCAAAATGCCACCCGTGGGCACTTCATTAAGGCTCAGTTAGTCGACTGTAATGGAATGTAACTGCAACGGTAGGAAACAGCTGATCGACATTGTGTTGTAAAAAGTAATGTACAAGTTCTTACATTCCGGTTACATTTCTATAACCATACATTCCATGACAGTCGGGTAACTGAGCCTTTATTCTCTTACTTACACGTACTTAAGCACACGTACGGAAGAAAATAATTCAGTCTCTCATAAGCATTTGTACAAGCATGGATTTTACTCTCTCTCATATAATACACTAATACATAAATAATATAAGGATGAATGTGTTTGACTGACTTTGGTATAGATCATCAAATATCATTTGTGAAAGAAATTTATCGTATGTATATGATTTTGAAAACGATGGCAGACATCTGTTAAGTATTTATTTGTTTTCTATTGCAAAATTATTTAATTAAGATAACATGTAAAAATTATGCCCTCAAAACAATTACTTAGAAATATTTTTTTTTAAAATAACATAGAAATATAAAACAGAATCTACGATATTTTAACATTTGGAAAATAAAAGCTTAAGGCTGGAAAGAAACCTTAAAATATTTATTGAAAAGAAACATTAATCGGTACGTCCTTTACACAAATTGAACTATCTGCATTTTGATGAATCCAGTTCAAGTACGAGGTAACGCGCGTATTGACGGCGTATGCATATTTTTTTACACCACATGCCATACCATAACTTATTATGCCAACTAACAACTGACGAGTACTGCTCCTCCTAAAAATCACTGGACCACCAGAATCGGATTGGCAGGAGTCTCTGTGATCGCCAGTAATGTCATAGGTACAAATTTGGTTTTCATTAACCGTGTTATAGGTTTTGCGGCATTTTTCGTTTCCTATTACTGAAAGACTAGTCTTTTGCAGTATTGGTGAGATAACTCCACCAAATTTGGTTGCGCCCCAACCAGTCACCTCTACATTCTCGTATGTAAAATAATTATTGCTGGTTAGTGGGTGAAGATGAGAGAGAGAGAGAGAATTAGATTTATAGACAAAATTATTAAGAGAATTATTTTACATATTTGATACTTCCGGCAAGCAAATAGGTCCCACACCTCTAGAAAATTCAATGTCCCTTGTTGTTTTCATTAAAGCAATATCATTGCTATCGGTTTTTTTAACATAATTCGGATGAACAATAATATTGCTAATATTATAAGCAGCTGCGTATTGTGTATCCGTGGCTAAATAAAACAAAATGTTATTTATATATATATCCCATAGAAATCGGTAAATGCTTACTTGACGTTATATCATGGCGTCCTACATTAGCCTCTATATATTGGGGATTGGGTTGCCTTTCTACACAGTGGGCGGCCGTTAATATATAACGGTAGGATACTAAAATAAAAAATAAAAAAATATAAATGTTTTTGACACCAAATCAAGCAACACTTTTAAGAAACAAAACTGAGTTCTTACTAATAGTTCCAGAACAATACAGCAGTAGATTTGATTCTTTATTTTTGAAAAATACCAATGAAGGGAACTCATTCACAGCTGCCTCCTCCCCGTTAGCAATTCTGGTGTTGATAGACCAGCCACAGTCACATGGCTGGGGCTGAACTTGTAATGTGCATGTAAATCTTCCTTGGGATCCAGCCGAGCTGTAAGCGAATGCTATTGAACGAAATGCGGAGTCGCGTATAACTGTATCATAACCACAAAGTTTTTCAGCACCTCTGAACTTAAGATCACCATCCTGAGATAAATGAAATGTTTCAGAACTGCAGCCATCGGGACCCTTTAAGTAAAATAATAAATAAAAGTTGAGTATTTTATGGAAGAATTGAACGGCTTTAAATATAAAATTTACCTTGTCTAAGTCAATGTCACAAGTTGCACGTATATTATAACCTCGAGGAGCATTAAATTTACAAGCGGATTGTGAATATGGGTCATAATAATTTGGATACTTGGGTGATTCTACGTTATAAGTATGGCCCGCGTATATATTAAATGTACCATTGCATACAATCGCTGCTGTGCTTTGAAGAAGACCGAAAATGGCAAATATGAAGGTTAAAGCTGCAATAAGAAAGAAAATATTTTATTTATGCTTATCTAAGGTATGGAAATTTAAAGAATAATAATATTAGCCAAATGCAAAATATTGTGTAGGTAAAATATTCACTTACTACAGCTACCTGAAATAACAAAATAAAAGTATAAGTAGAGGTTGCTCTTAACATAAATTAATACTAAGAAGACATTAGAGGATTTGGGAGAAAGGAACCCTATAAAAATTTTATTAAAGAGTATTTTTGGCGGAAAATTATCAGATTTGCTTTTAAGTTTCTGGCAATTGATAGAAAATATATGTATGTACGCACATATATGCTGGCATTTACTTTAATAACGTAATAACTCAAACTCAAAAAATGCACTTCTAGTTAATTATACAGAAGTAATCTTCATATCGCGTTATTTATTTGGTAAAAAAATTTCAATTCAAATATCTTGTAAGCTCAACTGTTGAAGGAAAAATAAAATTTTCCTTTACCATTAAATTGTATGTACTCGTAAATTGAAAAATTTTAAACAACCTTGTAATTGCTTTTAGTTCTTTATATAACTGCCACAGAGTTTTGTAAATTTTACAAACTTTTGAATTAATTTGAGCAAGAAATATAAATAATTTGAATATTCGGTAGGCATATCTGTTCAAGAAACAACTGAGAATGGGGGTATTTAATGATGAGTTGGCACAAGCACTAGTGAGACGTAATTCGATAAATATAAAAATTTCCTGGCAATACATATAACACTTGTATCAGAACTTTCTAATTTTCCTGAATGTTAAAAATTTATAAAATTACAATTTCTTCTTCACACACATGCACCATCTTACAAAATCATTTAATTGCACACAATTCTATTCCGTTTTTTTGTTTCATTATATTTCACATTCCTTATTAGTTCCTTTCAGTATTTTAATTTTTAATTACCTCTTAAGTTCCACATTACTCTCGCTCTCGCTGTACTAAACGACAAGTAATTTTCAAGCGAAACGTTCTAATTTATATAGACTCATAGTTAGCGAAATAGTACACGTTTTGCTATTGTTCTAATTAGTACACGTTTTTCTATTGTTAGTTTTCTTAAACATATATTGGAATTTAATAACTTAATAGGAACAAATATCGAATTTTAAAAATTAGGGCTAATAAAACACATTTTAATTTTTAACAAAACCGTAGTCATTTACTGCTATTGACTGAAGATAAAGATATTTAACTTTAAGAAAATTTTAAGGGTGGTGGGGGTAGGAGAGGAATTAAAATGAAATCTTAAATTTGAACAAGAGCGCAAATAAAATTCTTTCAATTTCAATAAGACATCGTTAAATTGAAAACAAACGGACGATTAGTTTCACTTTCGTTTCGCGAGTTTGCACTATGTTTTTTTAAATTTTATAACTAAATAACACTTAAGAAATATAACTTGTATTTGCCATTATTCAGAGTTCTAACAGCTATTTAGAAGAATTTATTTTATTTGCTTAGTTTTCTTTTTCAAATTATTTGTCGGTTTGAATTTAAACTAAAACTAACTAACGGAAACATGCATACAAACCCACGTAGTGAACTGCTGCTTCACAATATCTTTATCATTATTAACCACGACAATATCGACTTAAAAATTTTCTTCATTTTTATGATATTCAAAGTTTGCAAAAGGCTAAGGTTTGCATACGATATACAAGACTAGTCGCGGAAAAATTTTTGTTTTCTTTAATTTATATGTTTGCAATATCTGAAATGTAAGGTTTGCTGACAGTGTTGTCAGATATGGCGATATCTCGCCAAACGTGGCGACGAAAATTTGTTTTTGGCGATGTAAATTTTGAAATGGTGATTGGCGATTTACTTGGCGATATTTGCAATCCTTAGCGATATTCTTGGATATATTTTTACGATTTCAATAAAATAATAATAATGTTTAAAATATGAAATTTTTTTTTAAGGAATTTTTTCTACAATTGTAGAAAAGAAAAATTGGTGCTTGCAAAAGCTATATTCGTTCATTGCAACAGAATTGTGTATTAGTTGTTGGAACCGACAAAATTCGATTGGCTACAAATTCGGTTATCACAACAAATCTGTTTTCTCTGTGAACATAAAATATTTCGTGCATGAAATTTTCTGAAATTCAAGAAGTTTAAAAAAAATATGGCCCACAAAATCTCATTTGGTGTTTATGAAACACAGTGGGGAAAACTTTCTTTTATTAATAAGAACCAACATTTTGATAATGAAGTACGAAAAAGCCTGCACGAGTTCTCGCGTAGAGTGTATGAATACGGCGATGCTGCTGGTACTTACCACTTCAATGATATGATATGTGTGTACTTAAATACACATTTAATAAATATTGCTTCAGTTTTATCACAAGATTTAAATAATAATGGGCAAACTTGTGTTAATGAAAAATTAAAACCGATGCCAAGCTGATGTTTTTGATCTGATAAAAAAGATTTTTTGCAGGTGGATTTTTTTTCTATCCAAGAGCTACAAAAAACTCTGCTACAATTATGGGGTTTCGGTAATAATTTTGGCGTTTTTACCAACCTTGGTCCACTGTTCTGCTAATGGAGAAGTCAAATCTTGTCAAAAGCACAATTAAGTCAAAAGTTATACGCAATTTAATTTAAAATTTTGAAAAAACTCGATCTTCGCCGTTTTTTGCACAAAATGTGGGTTTAATTTTTTCGCTAATATAAAAAATTTTTGCAAAAATTCCAACCCTATGTTTTTTACTTATTCAAAAAGTAATATGTACAATAAAAAATATTACGAAGCAATTTTTGTTAAAAATTTTCGTTACTGAAGGAACCAGATCGTTTCGAAATACACCTATTTGTGTTGTAAATATCAAATGTAAGGCCTTTTTTCTCAAATTCTAAAGCTGGAACCAAAAAATTTATAATGTTTGCCTAAGGCAGCACATGTTTTTGAATATTTCCAAAAATATTATCTGCTCCTGGCTAAAAATAAGAAGGATAGAGCAAAAGTTCTGAAAATCCCATTTTTGGGACTTGGCAAATTTTTTTTTGGGAACTGCCAGGAACTCAAAAGCAAATTCTATTTGTTCTTGCTTTCTGTGTATTATTTGCATATTTTCCAATTAAACTTAAGCTAAATTAAGCTATTTTTCCAATTTAGTAAAACAACGTCATAACTCGAAAAAATATTTTAATTTTTTTTAAAGAGAAGTAACACTCGGGAAATTAATGCCTACTACTATTACTAGGTATTACCTTCTTTTCAGGCAAGGCATAGTGATAGAGAAGACAGTTGGTGAAGTTGAAGAGCTAGAGGAAAGCTTCATTCTCATACAACTCTGCTTTTTGCACGTTCATATTACTAAGGCAGGGTTGCAGCGCCTCTGGTCTGGTGTCATTAGAAGCAAATTACGCCGTTTAGCTGAATATTTTCGTGAATATTTTTTATCATTATAATGAATTAATGAACGTGTTACAAATGCTTTGACTTATTGCAGAGACATACATATGTATCTTCTTAGCTTTGTAGTCATAAAATATGAGCTAAAATATGTTTCCAATATTGCTTTATTTGCTTTTTTTATTAAAAAAAAGTATTACAATATTTTTTGGTATTCTCAAGGCCTTTTAATAAGATCATTACATGAGCGTAGCTGCTGCGGAATTTCTATGTCTTGTATGTGAGATCGACAGTAAAAGCCCTTCACAGTGTGACTTAAAGGAAAATAATAATATGAGAAAGTTTTTTGGTTGTATATTTTTCTTATTATGTATTTTCATTTGCTTTATAAGGAAATTGATATTAAACCGCTAAGCGCAATTACAGAAAAAAGAGTTCAACAATAACTAAAATCAAGTATTTAAATATTTTGAGTCAAGTTTTTATTTTATAACCCTAGTCGAAGCTTCTGCAACCATAATAAAACTAAAACAAAAATGAAATAAAAGACAATTTTATAATTTTCGTAAATATTTCAATTGAGAAATATTTAAACAAATTACACTTTTCGGAATCTTATGGCGAATATTTTTTTTAGATCATTTTAACTCATTACATACGCGCGTAGGTAAAAAATACTTACAAGGAGCAGAGTTTGAGGTTTTTAATGTTCGATACATACCAAAGTAAATTTATATAAAGTATATGCAAGTACTCAGGTGATTAATTTTTTTCTCGTGTAGTGTGAATGCCTGAATGTCAAAAGTTGTTTACAATTTTCGTACGCCATTTTGTTTTGTTTTGCTTTGTTATACACAATTTGTATACTGAAAACGTATGTATGTGAAAAAGTTAAGATACATTTTTACTTCAAAAATGTGTTACAAAACATTTAAAAATAATTATATTTAATTATTAAAGTACAAACATATGTATCTTTTATTATACTTATTTCACATATTAAAGGTTTATCAATTAATAAATTTACTTTGGTTTTGTCTATCCATACATTTCCATTTTGTTGTATGCAGATCTGGGACTATTGCATTAAATAACCAAATGCATTAACCATTTTCCCACAATAAAACAAATCAATGCAAATGCAAATTTATTACATTAGCACTAACTTTGATAATATTAGTGCAATTTTTTTGCATTAAACTAAAATTGCTTCAAAGTAATGCATGAATATTGCATTGCTACTTTTAGTTCACTATTTTTTTCACTACTACAACATACATTGGCGGTATTCGATGTTTGATGCAAATTTTCGTGTGTTAGTGCAAATGCAAAATATCGTAGCTTTTCTTTAAAATCCAGCAACAAAATACATACACAATCCAAAGAAAAAAAGAAATAGATATTTTACTGTGAGTTCTGAAGCTCTTAATGTTAACAATAAAAATAAAAAATCTGATGATAGTGTTTTTCTAACGGCAAAGCCACTTTTTCGTCAGCGTTCAACTTCGCTTTGTCCACTGCCAACGAAATTTATACATATAGAAAAGCTACGATACTTTGCATTTGCACTAACGCACGAAAATTTGCATCAAACATCGTATACCGCCATTATGAAGAGTATTATTGCATTATAGTGCAAAATACAACGTAAATGTGTACATATGTACATATATAAAAACATATGTACATATATAAATTTTTTCCTATGTACATATCGTTACCCAAGACGAAAAATCATATCACTACGTTTTTTTTAATTTTTCGAGAGAAAGACGAAACTTGATGAATTTGTTCCAAGCGGTAGTATTTTTTGTTTATAAAATCACCATTTTTTAAGATATAACTTTACAATAAACGAAAAGCTAAGTACTGATCTTTTGTCAATTTCACGGTTTTTCAAATAAGCTCGAGATGCAACGTACTTGAAGTATGAAACTTTTTAATTTCTTTCAATTGGTTCTGAAATCTAGTTTGTATTTATATTGACAGTTTTTCTTTTCGTTAATTTGTATGTACGTACTTATAAAGGTACCCTCAATGAACTGTTTTTTTTTATTTTATTATTTGTGCTATGTGATAAAATAGGTTAGCGTTTTATTCAATATTACTGTGTGCAATATTTGATAATGCAATAATATCGAATTACTTCATGATGACTAAGCACATCAATACAAAATCAGTGCTAATGCAATATTAATCCATTACTTTTAAGAGATTTTATTGAAGTGAAAAAATAGTACTCTACAAGCATCAAATTTAAATTTGCACTAAAATTTTTGTTTTTCAATCAGTGCTTATGCAAAAGTAATGCAAGTTGCCCAGGTCTGGTTGTATTCATCTCTTTTTGACATTCATCCATTATTCTTACACAAACAAATCGCCTGTTGTTTTTGTACTTTCTTAGTTGTTGTAGACCTGCATATACTTTATATAAATATGCATTGGATACATACATACGAGTATATGCCGTCCCCATTCTTCTTCTCCATCGACATGTAGGTGCGTTGCGTAGCTGCATTTCATTCATACATGAATGTATGGTGCAATTCAAGGAAATCAAATCTCTATCAAATTAACAAAGCCCATAATAAAATCTATGGCAGCAACTTCTAATTATTGTTTTATTTTCTTTTGTGCTTATTTTCTATTATAGTTTTGTTTACAAAATGTATGAAATTTATTGAAAGTATGGTAGCATTGTTGAGAGAATATTTATTTATACGTGAGAGCATAAGAAAAAAAAAAACGCTGTCAAAATAAATGATGAAACAGAATAAAGACTGCAACTTTAGGGAAATCGCTCCCAAATTTATAAAGCCCATAATAACATTGTCGGCAGTAACTTCAAATATTCTCAAATTTTTCTTTTATTTTATTTTATGCTAATTTTTCTTTGTAGTTTTGTTTACAAAATGTATGAAATTTATTGAAAGTATGGTAATATTTATCAGAGAATATTTATTAATATGTGAGAGCATAAGAAAAAACGGTCTCAAAATAATATAGATTCTATATCTCGACTGCTTTCTGGGCCTTTTTTTTTGTGTCAATTTCAGCTCAAGAGCTCAAAAAACTGCAAAATACAGCTGCATCTGCACATTTGGCCACGCTACTTGAATATCAAGTGCTTATCATGTGATTGCCGCTTTTAAACATGGCGACAATTGCAGCTATCCGCTATAGAAGTCGTGTAGTCTGCTGTCCTCAAAGTGTTAAATGTTGTTTTCTTTGTCATTATAATTAAAGAGCTAATTACACGGCGACAATAGCAATCAACAGCATTTATAGTCGTGTTGCGGTGTAGTCTGCGGTCTATGTGTTTATGAATTTTATTTTGACTCTCAAGTTTGAAGACAGCTTAACCAATTTATAACAATACTTAAGCAATATAAACGGTGTTCCATTAGGCGCTTCCCATCTTTAAATTTAGTTAAATAAAGTGTGTATGAAGTGTTATCGGAATATTTTATTCCCATATACACCATTATATATGAAGTATATCTAATTCACATCATTTCAACATGGTATAAATGTGACGTGCGCTGTGTGGCACGTAGCGCCGTGCTGTCCAGCTAAAAGAAGTTGCTTATCATCGACCCGTAGTGCTCGCGAACGTAAAATGGGTAAACTGTGTTGAACGTTGTCTCTAACGGAACACCTAATTTGATACAAATAATGTTATAATAAATGACAACCAATTATAAATGACAACCAATTTGACAGATGCAGCTGTCAAAGTTTGGAAATTCCTATTGGAGTACGCTGTGCCCACAAAGAAAAAATTCTTAATTATGATATTATAGTTTTTAGCGGGAACTTTTCTAAAAGTCTTCGTTAGGTGTATTAAAATGTATTCCCATTGAAATTCAATAAGCGCAAAGTATATATGCTATAATTTTATGAAAAATAACACAAATAAATTAAAACTTTTCCCAGGAATACTTTTAAGTTGGAAAATAAAAACGGCATCATTCAGGCATGTGATTTTAAAATTAACAATGGTGATTCAGATATTTTTTCACGCTTTAATTTAATTTTTCTATTCTATAGAGCAGCCACGTTCAAGCACACATACTCTGACAACCGCATTTGAGGTAAACAGCTTTGAAAGCTCTTAAATTTATTCTTTTGTAAAGGTTTGCTGGCTTGGACCTAGGTGGTGTGGCGCAGAGACAAGCAAAATGCCACCCGTGGGCACTTCATTAAGGCTCAGTTAGTCGACTGTAATGGAATGTAACTGCAACGGTAGGAAACAGCTGATCGACATTGTGTTGTAAAAAGTAATGTACAAGTTCTTACATTCCGGTTACATTTCTATAACCATACATTCCATGACAGTCGGGTAACTGAGCCTTTATTCTCTTACTTACACGTACTTAAGCACACGTACGGAAGAAAATAATTCAGTCTCTCATAAGCATTTGTACAAGCATGGATTTTACTCTCTCTCATATAATACACTAATACATAAATAATATAAGGATGAATGTGTTTGACTGACTTTGGTATAGATCATCAAATATCATTTGTGAAAGAAATTTATCGTATGTATATGATTTTGAAAACGATGGCAGACATCTGTTAAGTATTTATTTGTTTTCTATTGCAAAATTATTTAATTAAGATAACATGTAAAAATTATGCCCTCAAAACAATTACTTAGAAATATTTTTTTTTAAAATAACATAGAAATATAAAACAGAATCTACGATATTTTAACATTTGGAAAATAAAAGCTTAAGGCTGGAAAGAAACCTTAAAATATTTATTGAAAAGAAACATTAATCGGTACGTCCTTTACACAAATTGAACTATCTGCATTTTGATGAATCCAGTTCAAGTACGAGGTAACGCGCGTATTGACGGCGTATGCATATTTTTTTACACCACATGCCATACCATAACTTATTATGCCAACTAACAACTGACGAGTACTGCTCCTCCTAAAAATCACTGGACCACCAGAATCGGATTGGCAGGAGTCTCTGTGATCGCCAGTATAGTCATAGGTACAAATTTGGTTTTCATTAACCGTGTTATAGGTTTCGCGGCATTTTTCGTTTCCTATTACTGAAAGACTAGTCTTTTGCAGTATTGGTGAGATAACTCCACCAAATTTGGTTACGCCCCAACCAGTCACCTCTACATTCTCGTATGTAAAATAATTATTGCTGGTTAGTGGGTCAAGATAAGAGAGAGAGAGAATTAGATTTATAGACAAAATTATTAAGAGAATTATTTTACATATTTGATAATTCCGGCAAGCAAATAGGTCCCACACCTCTAGAAAATTCAATGTCCCTTGTTGTTTTCATTAAAGCAATATCATTGCTATCGGTTTCTTTAACATAATTCTGATGAACAATAATATTGCTAATACTATAAGCAGCAGCGTATTGTGTATCCGTGGCTAAATAAAACAAAATGTTATTTATATATATATCCCATAGAAATCGGTAAATGCTTACTTGACGTTATATCATGGCGTCCTACATTAGCCTCTATATATTGGGGATTGGGTTGCCTTTCTACACAGTGGGCGGCCGTTAATATATAACGGTAGGATACTAAAATAAAAAATAAAAAAATATAAATATTTTTGACACCAAATCAAGCAACACTTTTAAGAAACAAAACTGAGTTCTTACTAATAGTTCCGGAACAATACAGCAGTAGATTTGATGCTTTATTTTTTAAAAATACCAATGAAGGGAACTCATTCACAGCTGCCTCCTCCCCGTTAGAAATTCTGGTGTTGATAGACCAGCCACAGTCACATGGCTGGGGCTGAACTTGTAATGTGCATGTAAATCTTCCTTGGGATCCAGCCGAGCTGTAAGCGAATGCTATTGAACGAAATGCGGAGTCGCGTATAACTGTACCATAACCACAAAGCTTTTCAGCACCTCTGAACTTAAGATCACCATCCTGAGATAAACGAAATGTTTCAGTACTGCAGCCATTGGGACCCTTTAAGTAAAATAATAAATAAAAGTTGAGTATTTTATGGAAGAATTGAACGGCTTTAAATATAAAATTTACCTTGTCTAAGTCAATGTCACATCTTGCACGTATATTATAACCTCGAGGAGCATTAAATTTACAAGCGGATTGTGAATATGGGTCATAATAATTTGGATACTTGGGTGATTCTACGTTATAAGTATAGCCTGGGTATATATTAAATGTACCATTGCATACAATCGCTGCTGTGCTTTGAAGAAGACCGAAAATGGCAAATATGAAGGTTAAAGCTGCAATAAGAAAGAAAATATTTTATTTATGCTTATCTAAGGTATGGAAGTTTAAAGAATAATAATATTAGCCCAATTCAAAATATTGTGTAGGTAAAATATTCACTTACTACAGCTACCTGAAATAACAAAATAAAAGTATAAGTAGAGGTCGCTCTTAACATAAATTAATACTAAGAAGACATTAGAGGATTTGGGAGAAAGGAACCCTATAAAAATTTTATTAAAGAGTATTTTCGGCGGAAAATTATCAGATTTGCTTTTGAGTTTCTGATAATTCCCAAAGAAATTTCGTAAAATCCCAAAAATAGAATTCTTCAGTATGTTTTTTTTTCATTTTTTTTCCAATTCCAGTTAATATTTTTGGAAGTATTTAAAAACATATCAGGTGGCATGATAAATTTTGTGGTAGTTGAGAAAAAATTCGATATTTACATCAAAAATAGGTATATTTCGAAACGATCTGGCAACTTCAAAAACGAAAATTTTGAAAAAGAAATTTCTTTGTAATGTTTTCTTTAGTATTGCCTTTTAAATAAGTTTATATAAGGGGTTGGTATTTTGCAAAAATTTTTTCTGCAGAAAACGGCAAAAGTCGATTCTTAAATAATCGGGGCAAAAGTCAAAATTAATTTTATACGTCAAATGTGGTTGCACCTTCTATCTTATATCGTATTTTATCATAGTGTTATGTACATGTGTATAAGTATTTCTTTTCTTGTTGTTATTTTATATAAACACAAATTTTTATAAGAATTTTAGAGCGTTTTATTTAAATAATTTTCAAGATTCACCACTATAATATTAAAGAAAAAGAAAAATAGAACATATATCGCCCATTTACTTCACAAAATGTTAGTTTTATAGAAACCGTGTTTAAAGTTTTCAATTCAACATACAACTCAAAGCAGACGTGAAAAGTTAGGGCCTGGTTCACGATATTGACAAGTAGAACGTTGTCGCACACTTACATTGGAAACAACAACAAAATTTTAGAAGTTGTTTTTGTTTTGAATGTAAGTGTGCGACAAGTCGAACGTTGTCGATATCGTGAACCAGGCCCTATTCTTCCTTCAGGAGGTGGTAGTGCAAGATTTTTATATTAAAACTTTTATACAAGATAAAATACAAAATGTTGAATTATTTTGCATTATTAACGAAAGAAAAACGCTATTGAAATACATGAGCGATAAGTAGTTGAAGCTGAACTAATGACGTCCGTAGCGTGAATATGTCAAGTTCAATTCTTTATGTAAACACAACTGTTTTAAAAAATATAATTTATTCTTAAATTATTTTGTATTAAAATAAATTAAATAGCAATTGATAGAAAATATATGTATGTATGTACATGGCATTTACTTTCATAACGTAATAACTCAAACTCAAAAAATGCACTTCTTGAGTTAATTATACAGAAGTAATCTTCATATCGCGTTATTTATTTGGTAAACAAATTTCAATTCAAATATCTTGTAAGCTCAACTGTTGAAGGAAAAATAAAATTTTCCTTTACCATTAAATTGTATGTATTCGTAAATTGAAAAATTTTAAACAACCTTGTAATTGCTTTTAGTTCTTTATATAACTGCCACAGAGTTTTGTAAATTTTACAAACTTTTCAATTAATTTGAGCAAGAAATATAAATAATTTGAATATTCGGTAGGCATATCTGTTCAAGAAACAACTGAGAATGCGGGTATTTAATGATGAGTTGGCACAAGCACTAGTGAGACGTAATTCGATAAATATAAAAATTTCCTGGCAATACATATAACACTTGTATCAGAACTTTCTAATTTTCCTGAATGTTAAAAATTTATAAAATTACAATTTCTTCTTCACACACATGCACCATCTTACAAAATCATTTAATTGCACACAATTCTATTCCGTTTTTTTTGTTTCATTATATCTCACATTCCTTATTAGATTCTTTCAGTATTTTAATTTTTAATTACCTCTTAAGCTCCACATTACTCTCGCTCCGCACGACATTATTGTACTAAACGACAAGTAATTTTCAAGTGAAACGTTCTAATTTATATAGACTCATAGTTAGCGAAATAGTACACATTTTGCTCTTGTTTATTATTAATTGTTAGTTTTCTTAAACAAATATTGGAATTTAATAACTTAATAGGAACAAATATCGAATTTTAAAAATTAGGGCTAATAAAACACATTTTAATTTTTAACAAAACCGTAGTAATTTACTGCTATTGACTGAATATAAAGATATTTAACTTTAAGAAAATTTTAAGGGTGGTGGGGGTAGGAGAGGAATTAAAATGAAATCTTAAATTAGAACAAGAGCGCAAATAAAATTCTTTCACTATGCACGATGTTTTTTTAAATTTTATAACTAAATAACACTTAAGAAATATAACTTGTATTTGCCATTATTCAGAGTTCTAACAGCTATTAGATGAATTTATTTTATTTGCTTAGTTTTCTTTTCCAAATTATTTGTCGGTTTGAATTTAAACTAAAACTAACTAACGGAAACATGCATACAAACCCACGTAGTGAACTGCTGCTTCACAATATCGTTATCATTATTAGCCACGACAATATCGACTTAAAAACATCATATTAAAATAAAAAAGCATAAATTTTCTTCATTTTTATGATACTCAAAGTTTGCAAAAGGAAAAAAATAAATTTTTTTTCTAGCTAAATTTTAATTTTTGTTTCCTTGTTTGATTTAATTAGGCTAAGGTTTGCATACGATATACAAGACTATTCGCGGAAAAACTTTTGTTTTCTTTAATTTATATGTTTGCAATATCTGAATGTAAGGTTTGCTGACAGTGTTGTCAGATATGGCGATATCTCGCCAAACGTGGCGACGAAAATTTGTTTTTGGCGATGCAAATTTTGAAATGGTGATTGGCGATTTACTTGGCGATATTTGCAATCCTTAGCGATATTCTTGGCTATATTTTTACGATTTCAATAAAATAATAATAATGTTTAAAATATGAAATTTTTTTTTAAGGAATTTTTTCTACAATTGTAGAAAAATTGGTGCTTGCAAAAGCTATGATATGTGTGTACTTAAATACACATTTAATAAATGTTGCTTCAGTTTTATCACAAGATTTAAATAATAATGGGCAAACTTGTGTTAATGAAAAATTAAAACCGATGCCAAGCTGATGTTTTTGATCTGATAAAAAAGATTTTTTGCAGGTGGATTTTTTTTCTATCCAAGAGCTACAAAAAACTCTGCTACAATTATGGGGTTTCGGTAATAATTTTGGCGTTTTTACCAACCTTGGTCCACTGTTCTGCTAATGGAGAAGTCAAATCTTGTCAAAAGCACAATTAAGTCAAAAGTTATACGCAATTTAATTTAAAATTTTGAAAAAACTCGATCTTCGCCGTTTTTTGCACAAAATGTGGGTTTAATTTTTTCGCTATTACAAAAAACTGTTGCAAAAATTCCAACCCCATGTTTTTTACTTATTCAAAAAGTAATATGTACAATAAAAAATATTACAAAGCAATTTTTTGTTCAAAATTTTCGTTACTGAAGGAACCAGATCGTTTCGAAATACACCTATTTGTGTTGTAAATATCAAATGTAAGGCCTTTTTTCTCAAATTCTAAAGCTGGAACCAAAAAATTTATAATGTTTGCCTAAGGCAGCACATGTTTTTGAATATTTCCAAAAATATTATCTGCTCCTGGCTAAAAATAAGAAGGATAGAGCAAAAGTTCTGAAAATCCCATTTTTGGGACTTGGCAAATTTTTTTTTGGGAACTGCCAGGAACTCAAAAGCAAATTCTATTTCTTCTTGCTTTCTGTGTATTATTTGCACATTTTCCAATTAAACTTAAGCTAAATTAAGCTATTTTTCCAATTTAGTAAAACAACGTCATAACTCGAAAAAATATTTTAATTTTTTTTAAAGAGAACACTCGGGAAATTAATGCCTACTACTATTACTAGGTATTACCTTCTTTTCAGGCAAGGCATAGTGATAGAGAAGACAGGTGGTGAAGTTGAAGAGCTAGAGGAAAGCTTCATTCTCATACAACTCTGCTTTTTGCACGTTCATATTACTAAGGCAGGGTTGCAGCGCCTCTGGTCTGGTGTCATTAGAAGCAAATTACGCCGTTTAGCTGAATATTTTCGTGAATATTTTTTATCATTATAATGAATTAATGAACGTGTTACAAATGCTTTGACTTATTGCAGAGACATACATATGTATCTTCTTAGCTTTGCAGTCATAAAATATGAGATAAAATATGTTTCCAATATTGCTTTATTTGCTTTTTTTATTAAAAAAAAGTATTACAATATTTTTTGGTATTCTCAAGGCCTTTTAATAAGATCATTACATGAGCGTAGCTGCTGCGGAATTTCAATGTCAAATGCCATGCATAAATGAAATAGTTCTTGTATGTGAGATCGACAGTAAAAGCCCTTCACAGTGTGACTTAAAGGAAAATAATAATATGAGAAAGTGTTTTTGGTTGTATATTTTTCTTATTATGTATTTTCATTTGCTTTATAAGGAAATTGATATTAAAGCGCTAAGCGCAATTACAGAGAAAGGAGTTCAACAATAACTAAAACCAAATATTTGAATATTTTGAGTCAAGTTTTTATTTTATAACCCTAGTCGAAGCTTCTGCAACCATAATAAAACTAAAACAAAAATGAAATAAAAGACAATTTTATAATTTCGGTCTCATGAAATATATTGTTATTAGAAAATCAAACGGGATATGTATTCTCTCCGACAGAAATTTCAAAAATTAAAAAAAAAAATTCCCCAAACAGCAGCTTTATTACAAAATATCAATTAAAAATTGCATTGAATCAATTAAAAACTTTTATTTAAAAATTTAATTGATTAAAAAGTTTAATTGACACAATTCAATTTTTAATTGATTTTTGTTTCTTATTTCAATTGAAAGTGTTGATTAGAAAACTATTTTTTGTCTGTGTTAATTTATTATAGTTTTTATTTTGTCAAAAAGTTAAGAAATCCGATGAATTTTAACATTTTTGGATATAAAACACGAGATAACAAAAAAGTATGTTATGTGAATCAGAAGGGTGAAACAGAACATTGGTTGTTCTGGCATCACTTGAAGTGAAATTTACAGTTTTTATAAAAACACCGCTGTTTTGGTATCCAAATTTAATTTATTTGCTGTTTATAAAATTCTTTTCGGTTTCTTTTCTTTTGATAAAAATATTAACTTTTCATCTACAGCTTTATCAGCATGTTTATGAGTTACACAGAAACCTTTAAACATTTTATCTCTTTTAACTTTCCGAAAGTGCGACGAACATGTGATTTTTCAAATCACAAAATCATTTTTATGACTGTAATTTTATAATTATTGCAGTATAATTATAAAAGTGAAATATACCAACGAGCTAAACAAACAATTTAAAGTGTTACATAAATAAAAAGAAGAAAGTGCTTAAGTCGACTCAGGCTAAAATTAAGATAATGACGTCATCATAACTTCCCAATCTATAACTACACTAAACAATATTTTCAATTTATTTAGGTTATTTTTAAGAAACTTACAGCAAAATTGCATATTGCTTTTATTATTTCCATAGGCGATTCCTTTTCGAATAACTTAACTTGACTAATAATATTCACAATTATTATTTAAAGCTCTTCAATCAATATGATTAGTACTACATGAAAGTAACATCTTTTACAGAAATATTAATAGTTTTAAAAACATATTTTAAAGTTTAAAAGTGCTCTCCTGAAAAACTGCTAAATTCGACTTAAGCACTTTTTCCTTTTTGCCACAGACAAAATAAATTATTAATATTCTTCTTTGAATATTTACACACAAGAAGTAAAAAATTAAAAATTATATTATTGGTACTCGTAATGTATATTTTTCATTTTGGTGATTTTTTAATTTTGGTGATTTTTCGTTTCGGCATGTTTTTATATTTTGGGATTTTTTTGTTCTAGCGTTTTTGAAAATTTCAAGCTGTCAAAATTACATTAACTGATAGAATACCCCTTAATTTTGATTGTTTTTGATTTGAGTGTTAATTGGTGTAGTGTACATAAAAATAGACTTAATTGTCTGTATATTACATTAGGATTTCAACATATTTTGTTGCTCGCTTTAGAGCACCTTTTAATTTTTAACTGTCATATATTTGTTGTTATAGCAGTCAAAATTTTACATATTCTGTGAAAATTTCAGATCCGTAGCTGTTACAGTTCTCGAGAAAACAGCTTTTGACAGACAGACGGACGGACGTACATCGTAGCGAAAACAATAGGGTTACTTTTCACCTTTGGT
The DNA here is from genome assembly GCA_936439885.1 of Nowickia ferox. Classification (NCBI taxonomy): domain Eukaryota; kingdom Metazoa; phylum Arthropoda; class Insecta; order Diptera; family Tachinidae; genus Nowickia; species Nowickia ferox. The sequence continues at coordinate 5,460,459 of OW387027.1, read as the reverse complement.
GTTCGGAACTCTTAAAAGTTACTGCACGTTTATTCTTGAATCCTCTATATTACAAACAAACAATAAAATGAGAGTGTACCCTTGGCTGGTAGTAGGAAGTGTACAACCAAAGTAGCCGGAGAGCCGCAGGTTCGAACCCTGCCGCACGCTCTGAATGTTTCTGTAGACAAGCCAAAGGAGATTCGCAGTGTTCTATTGTGACTATTCAAGAGAACACTTAAGATGAAATTGCACAAAACTGAAACCTGTAATTTTATCATATTCATAATAATAATTTTTATTTTCAAAATCTTTTTAAGTTACCGATAGACCGATCTATTTTCTATTAGTTTTAAGACAATATTTTTGTTTGAAAAAAAAAACCATACATATTTACATTTGTTCGTGATACTTGCATATTAAATTTGTTTTTTTATCTCTTATTTTTATAACTTATATTTCGTGACATTTATTTTTATAATATTTTCTTTCGTATTCACAACAATATTTCCATGGTGAAATTATACAGGTGACGGCGTAATACCAAAATACGGCAACCACAGCTGTGTAAAGAACCGAAGAATGTCAAAAGCACAAAAATATTTGTACCAAAACCAAAACAAAATCGAAGTTTTTGACATTCTTTAGCAAAAAATTATCAGCTGAAGTAGCGCTGCCAGCTGATTAGATACGCCTTCAATATTTCAATTTGAAAAATCCTATAAAGTCTCTTAAGTTTTATTCCAATTGTTATCAAAAATTATAAGATAATGATATATTATACCTTCTTTAACAAGAAAGGCATCAGTAATTTTCACTAGATACTCACAACAATTTTTTCATATTTTTAATTTAATATTAATTTCGAAATATTTATTTCTTACATAGTATAACTTTTGCCAATAAGGCAAAATCTAGTTAGCATAAAATAAAAAAAATATTTGGGGCATATCTATAGTCAAAACGAAGTATACTTTAAAAATTTAAAACCAGTATTACAAAACAAAATACTGGTTTTAAACTCTTAAAGTATACTCTGTATTGACTATGAATATGCAATTTTGTTTTTAATTAACATGAAGAATTTTTATTTGAGTATTTAATTTTTATTCTATAAGTCAACGCGAATTTTTCCTAAGAAAAAACTTAAAAAATAATTTTATGATTCAAAAATGAGTTCAGAACAGAAATCTCAGCGCAAAATAATGCTGTACTTTGATAAAGGCGAAATGCTGGAAAGGAGTCTTTTCACAGTTGGAAGTGTTATTAGTCTCTTTAAAGGAGAGACGAACTTCAAAAGTGCAAGTCGAACAGGCCGCCCTAGAGCTTTAGGGCGGTCATAATATTTTGGTTCAAGTATACCATCGAGTTTCTTAAGCTGAAACGAAATCCGCATAAAAAACGTGCTTACAACTTATCTCCACAAGGCAGACGGTCGACTTAAGTAACAAATTTATAAGAAAAGCACTAATTATTTTGAAAATTAGAGACAAAATTTTTCATGTAAATACAATACAGAATTAACATCAAACAAATATAGTTCATTATCTTTAATTAACTTTTGCCATGACAGTACACAAACCAGTTAAACCCTAAAACAGAGGCTGGTGCCCAAAAGCATGTCATAAAAGATTACTTCTGAAACAAGAACAAAGATATAAAATTTTACAAAAAAAAAAAAAATAAAAAATATAAATATAGCAAATTTAAATAATTAAAACAATAGTATGCATTACCAATTAATATTGCAAACTATTTTTCGAAATATTACAAGAAAAAAAAAGCAAATAAATTTGAATTAAGTGTAGCAAACTTGGCATCAAATTGTATTAAAAATTAAAAACTGTTTTTAATTGCGTTTATTTCTGTTATTTATTTTTTAACCAAATCTCCATAAGGTTTTCAGTTAAGAAGTACAAATATGGTGGCATCATTCCGTGCTGCAATAATGGGCCTGAAAGTAGGCTACATTTTATAAATTAAGCTAACAGTATAACAAATGAGTGTACCTACACAGCTTCACACAAACACACAAACACACCAACAACAAACCAAGCACTTGCAATTATAAATTGTATTCTTATTTTTAAAAGGTTTTATTTTTTATGCTGTTTGATCTTTTTCCATAAAATTTGTTCTGCCTGTTGTATAAATGTTGATAATGGTCACTAACTTTTAATTACTATTCCTGGCCCAGCGGCTGTTTAATGCAAGTATTTATGTGTGTGTGTGTGTATTTACTGGTAATATCTTATTCTCTTTTTTCAATAGGCTGGCTCTGGTAGGTGGTACTTTTATTGTAGTTATTATTGTGGTTTTTTAAATATACTCATGCTTTCACATTTTCCTATGTAAACACACACACATACACACACAAGTACATTAACCTACACAAATGCACAATTACACTCTCATTTATTCTATCTAGGGTAAAAACAAGCTGGTTTAATGTATTTGCGTTTTATGGTATATACTCTTACACTTTTATTGTGTATTACTATGCTCATTTGTTGTTCATTGTTTTTGCTGTTTTTCCCTACTTACGAGTATACGACTGTGTAATAGTAGTTGTAGTTATGTACCACATGGTATGAGCGTGTATTTGTTGGTATAAAGTAGTTTACTCACCAGCCAACCAATCAGCTTAACGCACATATTGTGGGTAGTTGTTTGGGTCCCATTATGCCTCGTTGTATTACGGACTATATTTTTTTTGGACATTACTTGTTGTTGTTTGCTTTTTATTTGTGTTCATCATCTAAAAACGTAATTCCGTTTAATTTAAATAACGCACTTTGTTGGTTATTATGTATTCTGGAAACGTGGGGTCTTAGAAAGCTTTTAGTCGCTTAATCTGAAATGGCAAAGAAATTTTTAGGGATTATTGTCTAAGACTATTTTGTTATTACAAAGATTGGTTTTTTTAACGACTGGTTGTCCCGTAGTCAATATACTTACCTCTTATCCTTCAACTCATAAAACAACCAACGTTAAAGCAAGATATCTCTAAAACTCATCTTACTATGTTTAATCCAGATACTTTAAGGTTTTTAATTACTGTTCTCAAAGTTGCCGAATTTGAAAATAAATTAAAAAAATTGATTTGTTGGTGCTTTGGGTTGTGTAGATGCATTTCGTTGCAGCTAAGCAACGCCTCAAGAGACTTCAACCACAATTCAAAAAGGTTGAAAAACTCTAAATAGATTATTGAGAATTACAAAACCACAATTGTAGTAGTATAAGAAACTCTTTCAAAAATCAATAAAATATTATTCAGCACATGTAGCCTATTTTGTTTTTTCTAACCAACCTTTAATATCAAGGGTGGTTGTCATTCAATCTAATTAAAAGCCAAAATGAAATTTATGAAATATATATTTAAATTTTTATTTCAATATTTATATTTTTTATATATTTGTTTTCAACCAACTATTACTATAGTCCATTTCAACACACAAGAGTATCTCTAGTTTGTTTACAACTATAAACAGAAAGGCACACGCATATTGTGCGTATTGACTGAATGTCATACTTATAGTCAAAATATGCATATTTAGTCGGACAAAAGAAATATAGGCATTATACTCAGAGTATTTATTCATCATACGCGCCCGTATGCGTTTGTGTATGGAATAGGCGATGTGCTTGGGCTGTTTGAAAATACTAATCAAACAATTTGGAGCTAAAATTTAGGCTAAATATAACCTTAAACAATTGATATTATAAACCAATTTTCTCTTTCGTAAAATTTGCAAAAAATTATTGATGAACTGACATTTCGGAATTTATAAATTGGTGAATGTATTTATAGTAAATACTAAGCTTTAATTTTTTTTTATCACAATCGAGAATTAATAATATTAAATATTATTATAGCCCTACCATACAATCTGTTTGACAATGTTGCATTTTGCGAATTAATTTTTCTGCCATTGCTGATGCTTGAAATGTGCAAATAAAATACTCCTGTATATACTCATGTATAGCCGAATAAGCGCTCAGAGCATTTTTATGCTTATGTGTTTGATATCTGGTGCATATATTTTGATATACCTGTGGTTTTCATGAATAACAGCGTACGTCCACAAATTTAATTTTTCAGGAGAGCCAAACAGAGTTCGTTTTGAAAATAATTCTCTTTCAAAAAGTTAAAAGTCGTTTTGTTGTCTTAAAAAAAATTAAGCATTATGTATCATTAATTAATTTAATTTGTAAGTCATTAAAAGAGCACTTACTACCCATTACAAAATCCCAAATTAAAATTTCTATATCTATGATGCTTAAAACAAATATATTTTAAAACTATTTTAAAATTTTTTTCAAGGGTTAAATCTTATGCTTTAGACCTTTTAATTACTAGCTAGATTTTCTTTTTTTATAACTTTTTTTCATTCAACTTATTTCAGTTCTCTTGCCAACCATAATTGAAACATTTTGTAAAAGCAGAACAACTTTTTTCTTAAAAAAAACCACTACTTCTATGTTTGTATATACTAGGAAAAAAATTGCAATTAAAAGTTGTTTTAAATTAAAAACTAAACACATTCAAATGCAGCCTTAGTACACATAAGTACATACTAACACAAACTCACACACATGCACACGCACATACACAAGCCCGTAAATGAATAAATAAAATGGTGAAAAAACGTTTTAGAAAATGATAAAAATACTCACTCACACAGGCTAAAAAATAAAATAAAAAATGTCCATAGCGAAGGGAATAATGAAAAAATAACAAATTAAATACACACATACATACATACATACATACATACATACATATACAACAATTTCGTTTTTTCTGTGTGAGACAAGGCTTACTTACGTTCTATAACCAAATGCATAGAAAAATAGACATAAACATGTGTGTATGTATGTACATAATGCAGCATGTGTGAGTGTATGTTTGGGTATGTAATTTGTGAATGTTGGCTAACAGGACTCTAAATATTGTGTGTGTGTTTGACGTTGCACATATAGGAGGAAAAAAATAGGCGGCCTCTTGTAAATACCACGCAGCCTCTCAAGCAAGAGGAGCAAAAAAGCAAACTACAACAAAAAAGTCTGTGAGTATATAAAAAAATAAAAAAAAAATTGGAATGTTAAAACGAATTGTGATTAACATAAATACGCAAAAATGTTACGTAAAACAAAAATGAGTAGAGAGAAAAAAACAACGTTAAAAACAAGAGGAGATTATAAAAAAGAGAAAAAAATTAAAACAAAATAGAAATTACTTTTGGTTCCGGTAAATACGATTAGTCTGTGCTTTTGTACTGGTGCATGCAGCAACTTATGTATGTGCAAACATACATATGTATATATGTATTTATGTATACTTATGTGGGAGTGCAAAAAAAAAAATGAGCTATAAAAATTGTGTGTAGTAATGAAATGAGTGAAATTATAAGAACTGATTGTGGCTTAAAATTGAAATGAAAAAAGTTCATACTTCTTGTACCGCGATCCCTAAAACAGAGCAATCTGAATAAAATTTTTATTTTTTTTTATTTTTCAACGTAGTCTAATTCAAACTGTGTACGCTTGGTCCAATGTTTCTCTAATTTTGTAATCCCTTCCAAAAAAAAAAAAATAAAATTTGTTGAGGTCATCAAAATAGGTATTTATTTGTGTGATGATTTCATCGTGGGAGTCAAATCTGTTTCCACCGATCCATTTTTTTAAGTTTCGTAGATCAATATTCACATACTTTTGCAATGGAAACTGCACGCCTGTGAGCCTTGCATTATCCTAGTGGAAAAGAATTTTTCGGCCAAATGCGTTAATTTTTCCTAAATAGTTAACTAAAATTTTCAGTAAACTTTTCATAAATCAGCAAACTTCAACTATATGTTGATATTTCTAACTAAATTTTTTTTATTGTTTCAGAATGTACGATTTATGATGCTACAGAAAAATTGCGGGTAAGTTGCACAAGTTTATAGTAATAATTTAACTACTACATATTTGCCTACAAACTAACAAAGGAGTTTGCTAAGGTTGCCTGATTAAAATGTAATATTTTCGAAGAATTTGCAAGCAAAGTGCAAAAATCACTTGCGTGCCTCGAAGTGGACTTATTTCTTCCGCTTCAATTTATGAATTGCTGTAAACATGATCTTTCATTAAACTATAAAAACCAAGATCTTGAAAAGTGGTGTTATGGAAAACTGTTAAAAAATCTCAAAGTTCGAAGTACTGAGGAGAATTATCACCTAGTTTACGCTTTTAAAAATTATTGTTCTAGGAAAAAGATATAAGATTTGACTATTGAAGGATGAATATGAAAGAACGGGGCGGGGCATGAGGAGAGAATTAATCAAATGACTATATTATAGGGACATCGAGATAATATGAATTTCAGGACCTCAGCTTGTCTCTGGATATGAAGAGGCGGATAAGCTTGCGGTCATTATTGTAAAACATCACAATAGAAAATGCAAACCTTTTGAAAAATTTAAGACACGAGCTAAAAAAATGTGCTAAGGACAAACATATCAGAGATTGGCAGAACTCTAGTGTTGGAAGAGGGACCGAAATACTCTGGAAAAGATTCTAAGTGTAAAAAGGCCAACACTTTGAAATTTGATTGACATAATAACAGGACATACAAAGTTAAAAACTCACCTGGCTTGAAGACATAACATGTAAACCTGCATGCTTTCTTAAATGATGAAAATCTCGAACACTATTATTAATTATCACATGTAATTTGGCTTACAAAGCGATATGAACTTTAGGCTAATCATATCACATAAATAGATGCTATTTGTGTCATTGTCCAGCATGAAAAAATATATTGAGGAAACTAAGTTCCCAACCTCACAATGTTTGATAGGTTTTTTTATGGTTATTTATTGAGTACTTTCCTCCCAGTATATGTATCTCTTAAGAGCACACTACATGCTAAAAAAGCATAAAGGTAATCCTAGACGGATTGGGTCAATATTGATTGCACCTTTTTTCAACCTAACCTAAACTAATCTTTATGTATTAGAAAATACACAGCAGTAATTGTCATGCCATGAACTCATAGAACCACCGCTTATGGGATCATGCTAGCATTTTGAAGACCATTGGAATTATTCCTAGTCGCATAGACTATTGCAATCTTAAGCCATTCTTTAAGAGAAAATTTCGATACTGCTGGATGGTGGAATTTTGTCCATGAACAAAAGCACTCCTATAAGTTTACACGAATGGCTCCAAGTGGAATGTAATATTCTAGAAGCAGAATCATGTACAATTTGAAAATTGGCGAAGGTTTCATCGGATATCGAACAAAGATATTCAAATTATAACTGGTAGTCAACCGTTAATCAATTCCCTCGTGATTGTGTATATTCCATTCAATATAACTCTAGAATGCCGCACATCACCAAATGCGATGGTGAGTCATTCAGGCGTCACCCTCATATGGGTAAGCCAACATGAGTCCATTTCAAATAACATCAGCGCGGATGATATGGCTTAGAGGACAGCGCAGGCTCGGCATGTTCATATTAACAATCCCTGCAGTCCCCCACACTCATTACGCTGGAGACGAATTAATGCTTCTCTTATGCAGACGCTCAAACTATGTGCTATAATGAGAACTACCTGACCTGGTATCAATGCTAATAGAATTTGGCAGCTTCTTAACTTCTCAAGGTTGCACCGTGACCATGAGATTCCGCAGGGTCACAGTCACAGTGCACTGCACTTTCGGAACCCTTACCAAATGCCTTCAGAAATTGAACTAGGAAATATAAGTTCCTATATCAGGAGAAGCCGTTTAATTTATAAAACGGCCCCCTCCTTTCACGGAAGCTCTATTTCTATACGTTTAAGTTCCCTCTTTTCTCACTCTATACAATTAAATCTTTCTACTTAGCCTCAGTCTTCTGTCTTTTACTCCTCCCTGGTTGTTTTTCTTTCTTACTCTCGAATTCAAATCCTGGACGGACTCAGTCATATATACATCATACAATTTTTTCATATACATTAGATTCTATGCTAATATTTACATATCATCTTTCGTCGTTATTTATAGCAATGAAAAGTAGACAAAGTAATGCGCTTACTAAACACTAGAGGCGCCACTAGAATGCTATAGAAATGAGCATAACGCTCAATAGCAAAGTTGTGAAACGAGTAAAGCTTAATAACGTAATACTTCACCATTTCGTTCATTTACTCAAACAACGTCATAACTAAAAAAAATAAATTTTTAAGTTAGTGATGCAGAATTAATCGTCATACCGCGTAAAAAGTTCATACAAATAGCTTGGTTACTCAACTCTTGAGATTAAAATAAAGTTGTCTTTTTTAATCAAGTTGTGTGTAAATTGGGAGCTTCAAACTGCTTTTCTGGCAAACTGGTTTTTTGAGTTATGACGTTATTTGAGTAAGTGAGCGATATGTTCTTTCTTCGCTATACCTTTCTTCAAGAAGGTAACACACGCACATATGTGTATTGGTAGGCATACTAATTGTCTGAGTTTTACTTATCCTTAAAATTGTAAAATATTTGAAAAGTAACAAATTTTTGAAAAAAAGAAAGCGATTTTTCACTTCTTCACGATCTTCACTTATGAATTTTGGCTGTTACCAACCCCGAAAGTAATTATAAAATATGACGTTAATAATTCACTGTAAGGAAATATATGTATATGTATATATATATATATAAATCCACTATTCACCTGGGCCGACCCTCGACTTCCGACCACTTCTCTGCAAATAGTCAGTAATTATCAGTTTTTATGCGTTAATAAGATGATTCAAAGTACATATATTTATACAGTAGATAGCAGCTAACAACACCACATACTAATGCTGACCCCAACATTAAATCTGCCCTCATAGCACTACTCGTATATACTACGAGTACCATAAAATGCTCTCATGCAAATGGTTTGAGTTGCTTATGAAAGAACCATGAATATTTGTGTGTATTTAGTATGTATTTGTTTCTTTTTATTTGTTTCTAAACTGAAACTACTTGCACCGCACACCATTTGTATAGTTGTTGTCTTATGTGTTGAGTGTTAGCTTGTTTTATTTTGCTGGTCGTACGAAAAGGTGGGTTGTTGAAGTAAGTTGTTGTTCTTGTACATACGTACACCAAACCAAACCCGCCATTTGGCAACCAATCAGAAAAATTGTTTACGAATGTTGCCACAAAAAGAAAACTGTGTGAAGGAAAAAAACTGAAAAGAAATACTAGTAGCCACTTGTATATACATACATATGTATTTAAGTATTTACATATAAACAGCTCTGTTGCTGTCAGCTTGCTGCTGTTGGAGCTACAGCAATAAACCGGCTCCAAAGGGAGCCCATTCACTCAAAACCTGCTCTTTAAGTTTCTTTGTTGTGTTCGTACATGTTTTCAATTGACTTTTTTTGTTCTCATGTCGTTGTTGCCGTTTACGTCTTGCCTTGTTCTTGTTGTTAGAAAAAAAGCTTTGCAAAAATAAAAACCGACAACACAAAAATCCACGTGCTTTTTACAGTTTGTTTTCTGTTAACTAAAGCGAATGGCGCTGCTCTGCAACAGCATTTATTTTGTTTCTGAAAGGAAAAAAGGGTATTAAGAGAATAAAATTTTGTTTTTATTTTTCGAACCACATTTTGGGTAAGAGTTATTTTAAAGAGTGTCTATTTTTTACTCTTGTTGTTGTGAATTCTTTCTTTTTTTTTAATTGCAGCTTGTAGTTGTTGCAATTGTGGAGCACAATTTGTTGGAGGAGAGTAGCAATGTGAAAGCAAAAAAGCTTTTGCTGGTTTTTATATACATATGTACATATGTATTTTTTTATATATGTCTTTATGAACATGTGTATGTACATACCTGCATGTCTTTTTCATTTACATAGTTGATGCATGAAAACTATTATTTATTTAGTAACAGTTTAGTATGCTTAGAACAATGATGGCGTTTAAAAGCAAACCGGAAAGTAAATAGAATTAATTATTGCAAATAAAATTATTAACCTTTTAAATGATTCTAGGGATATATCTTAATACTTCTTTTTAACGTTTGCATAGCAAGCTTTAGGTCTACGTTATAAAAAAGTTAAATAAGCTTCCAACATAAGATCATAAGATAGATTTCATACCAATAAATTCAGTCATTTATTCATAAGTATGTACATTATGGGGTAAAACAATTTGTATGGATGCCAAAAAAAAAATTAATAAGAACGAAAATAAAAATTAAATGCTTTGTGGAGCAAACTATTTGAGCAAAGTGTAGTACTTACGAAATTTCGGGCAAAATCTAGTTAATTTCCCCTACAAAACCAAATCTATTTCGTCATTAGATTTTGTCAAAATATACTTAAAATCTAGAGGAACTCAGTGATGCAACTAAGGTTTTTTTTGAAATTTGTACTAAAAAGTCAAACAGGGTACTAAAAAAGGTGTGCAAATTGGCTGCATTGCAATTGTTTGGTTGTAGTTTAGGAAAATTTTTAGTTAATGGGATATGTTTTGGACAAAAAATTTTGATATGTGTCAAAAAAAAAATTTATGTAAACGGTATACATTTTCATAGAAATTTCAATTGAAATAAATATAACGGAATAATCCCCCTTTTTGTGAATAGCGCCGTCGACGTCACATCAAGACGACAGTAAAAATTGTCACTTGCCTACTCTTTGTCGACAACAATTGACTACAAGCTCCATTAATTTACAATGCCTTAGAGATTAGTAAGAGATTGTCAATAAGAGCCAATTGTTGCCGATAAAGAGTAGACAAGTGACAATTTTTACTGTCGTCTTGATGTGACGTCGACGACGCCATGCACAATAAGGGGGATATCTTACTCGGGCACAAGTTCAGTATTTTTAATTCTTGTAGAATAAAATGTTTTCATTAATTAATATTACTTTCTAAAGAAGACAAGAAAAATAAAACGTGACTTTAGTTGGGAGACATGCCGACACTTTTCTTGCATCACCCATGTCTACCTATTTGGGCATAGACTTTTTGTTAACATCAGCTTTTTATCATTAGCTTTTTATCATTAGCTTTTTAAAAGTTTTAAATTTTTGTTAAGGAAGCACAAGAACAGAATTGAGTACTTCTGAGATTTTTCAGAGTTACTTGTTTTTCACCCAGAAATTTTTGATTATAACTGACCAAAAAAGGAGTGTTATTAGTTTGTTGTTGTGTGTCTCTAAAAGTCCACGTACTGACCAACCAGCTGAGCCGATAATTGAAGAAAATCGATCCAGCCGTTTAGAAGGCATCAAATATTTTCTAAATATATTCTGTTGAATATGTGCGTCTTTGACAATTAGCAATTATTAACTTGACTGCAGCCGATAATAATACATCTGTGGCAAAGCTCTATTCTTGTGAAAGCATACATAATATAAAAAATACGTTGATTATTGAGTTCTTGTTTCAACTTTGATATTAGTTGAACTTCTCATTTGTTTAAATGAAAAATTAACATAATATCCCTAGTTGTTCTAAGAAATTTTTGGGTTAAGGTTCTCTGATGAACTGCATTAGCAACAGCAAAATGCGCATAGAATCTAGCTAAACCCCTCCATAATCAATTTATTATTTTTAATAAAAAAATATTTTACATTAACAAATATTAAATTTAATTTTTGTTATTTATTCATCATTTTATGATTAAATTTGAATTATATCAATTTTTTTTTCAATTATAATTTAACTACTTATGGCTAGAATTTTGTTTCTTCAAGAAATCTCATTTTTTCTAGCAGCGCACTTAGTCATTGATACAATGTGTTAATGAAAATATCAGTTCTACATATATATTTTTAAATTGAAATAGAATACGTGAATTGTTAACAATTTTATGTTTCGTACTGGTACTCTATTTATATGGACAGCAATAAAAGGTAATAAACCAATTTTCAGTCACTCAAATTAATAAACTAATAGTTTCAAATGATTTCAAATTATACTACTTGCAGCTACCAACATTGGCGTATTTGGTTTTTTTCTTGGAAGGTTTGGGGGGGGATTTTCATAAGTCATATTAAAATTAATAATTACAAGAATTTTTAATATTTGGAGGGGGTTAGCAGCAATTCTTGGGGGCAATGCCCTCCCCAGAATGGACTTTCTAAGCCTATGGTTCGTAATCAATAAATTTTATTGAATTCCTTGGAGGTACTTATTTTGCTTGACACTTATATAAATACTATTTACGTTATAGTCCTATATTACCTTGTATTTGCTTCAATAGCAAAAACTCAAATTTACTAATGACTTTTCGATCAGGTCCTTTGTTTGCTCTTGCAACAAATCATTTTCTTACTGCAAAATTGGATATTAGAAGCTTGAAATAAAGGCGATTATCGCAGATTTAAAAAACTTCTAATATTTTTTAAGCACACTATATTTTTATTTAATTAGCCTTATATACAATTGTAATTTGTTTTTGTATTTAAATTTTCCATATTAAAACAAAAATCAATACAATTATCCCTTCCGCGCAAACTTAAAATTAGACTTTTGAAATTGACTTCAAACATCATTTAAAGTTAATAACACTTAATAGAGATATTTTCAAAAGAAAAACTTACTTACTAATAGTTCTATAAATTGTACGAAATGAATATTGTCTAAAACTAAAAGCACGCAACTAGCGACAGCAGGCATTATCACTATGCTAAGCGATTGGCATAATTAAATCGAATTACGGTAAATAATACATGAAATTAATAAAGTAATTTTCCCTTTTCAATAATCAAAAGGACAAAAGGAGTAAGAAATAATCATACAATATAAGAAGCAACAAAATTAATGCACACAAAGTAATTAAATTATTAATTGAGACGCGCTTATTCGTGACACTTATACAAATTTTCAAGGATATCAAAGGACATGAAAAAACAAAAAAGCAAAAATTATCTTTAAATAATATTAAGCAAATATATTTTTGTGTATTAAATTTTGTTCGTTTTTTATTTTATTTACTAATTTTTTGTTTACGAAAGAACACTTAAGTATTTGTAATTCAGGTATTTTTATTATTATAATGTTTCTCCCCAAGTTGAGAACACGTACAAGACATAGACATATTAAAAAAAAATAATTGGGTTAAATGGTTACATTAAGATTAAAATGTAAACAGTGTTTAGCAAAAAAGGTTATCATGTTGTATTTTCATATGAAAATATAGGTGTAATTTTCTTGAATAATATTGTATTTTGCTGTGCTTAGTTATTGTAAGGCATTTCCTTATTATTTGTTTAGGTTTCTTTTTTTTTTTTTTTTTGCTAAAAAAATGGTGAATTTTGTTTTAAAAATTGAGACAAAATTATTGATATAAAGGTATAATTACGTGATTTTTGAAAATTCAAAGGGATTAGAAATGAAAATAATTTTCTTTTTAATTTTCGATTATTTAAGGGTGTATACTGATTACAATACATAAGCGTAAGCGGTCTTTACAAAACACTTGAGTTTCTTAAAAAATATTTATTTCCAAGCACAGTGCTTAAGTATCCTTTTTATTTTTTCTCATAATTAAAAATTTTAAATATGTGTTATTAAATTAAATTCTGTTAAATTTATCATTTTAATTGTTGGAACTCGAAACTTTTATAACAGAAGATACAAACTAAATATTTAAGATAATAAAAAATTATTAAATTTAAAAAGTGATTTTTGCTTGAAGCGAAGATAAAAAATTTAATTTCATTAATAGAAGTTCTATTTAATATTCTGGTTTATTTTCAATTGTAGAAGAATATTTTTATTGCTTACATAGTTCTTTAAAAAAAAGGATATATGAACAAGTTTTAAATGGGAATGCATTTTTATCAACTAAGCACAAATTTAAATAAACTTGAAACAAAAACGAGATGTAAGCAAAAACAAAGAACAATATTGGTTTTTGCTTAATATTTTTATGCTTAACGGTTTTTGACAATACCAATTCTCTCGTTAAGCAAAACAATGCTGTTTGAAAGTCTTTGAAATTAAAATCGACATAATTAATTTAAGCTATAATTTTTTTAATTTTAGTTAAAATTTTTAAGAAACTCATATTTCTAAAGCCTTTTATTTTCGCAAAGAAGTTATTAACAATAACAACAGTTTCCTTAAAAAAAAACACTAAATATATATATTTTTAAATTTTATTTCATCAAAAACCCTTTTATTTTGAGAATTACAACAATGTTTGGAAAAAGGATATATGGGAAGCTCTTACGCGAATACAAGTTTTTATAAAGTTTTTATTGAATCATGTAGAGATTAGAAAGCTACAACTTGTAAGCAAAAAAACTTATTAATGTCTCTGTTATATTCTAGAAGAAATTGACTTTTTAAAATATCAAAACTAATTTCTTTCAAAATATAAAAAAAGAATGTTTTGGAATAAAAATATTTATAGGAAACATAAAAAAAATCCAAGAGAGTGCTAAAATTATGGATCTAAAAGCAAAGGATACCAGAGTAGCTTTTGAATTAAAGTAATTTTTTATTAAGTTAATAAGTAATTGTGTAAATTTTAATAAAATACAAGTTGTAGTTACAAAATCTTAAAATAGATATAAATATCAAATAAAGGATATATGTAGAACTTCTAAGGTAGCCAACATTTTTCTAAACTTAAAACTGGTTTACATGCAATTTAATAAAATACATGTTGTGAGCAAATAAATTTTAGTTTTTGTGATATTTTAATAATTTGATTCTTAAAGGATTGTGGCAATACATATCGAATTTTTTTTTAATGTACATACATACATACATATGTATGTGTGTATGTAAATAATGTGTTAAGCATTTTAGAATTGGAATTTTTGAAATCAAAATTTATCTATGTACATATATATGTGGTCTTAAGTGTATTTTTTAAGATAAAAATGGTAAAGGTTTTATTTTTAATAAAAATTTACTTAAACCAACAACAGTTTTCTTACCAGAACTATACTAAAGTTAACCCTAGTTTCAATGATAACTTTTTTGACGTTTTAATCATGTTTGAAAAAAAGGATATATGGGGAGCTTTGAAGCCAGAACAAAGTTTGAAGAAATTGTAATTGATTCTCATAGATTTCACTTAACTACGAGTTGTAAGCAAACAAAAAATTACCTAGTTGCTACTAGAAAAATTTGCAGTTAAGTTCAACTATCATTTTTTTATTAACAATATAAAGGAAAATATTTTTAATTAAATTTTAGCGATCTTGCAAAGGAAGCAATATTGAAGCAGATTTTCAACTTATTTAATGAATACAAGCACATGAGAAAAATTGTATGCATAATATGCTAAATAATTTCCCAAAAATAGAATTAATTTAAAGTTCCAACAAACTTTATCTTTAATCAACACATACGCACTCACGCACATGCCGACATATTTTATTAATAAACATTTGCAAATAATAACCATAATTTATCTATGAATTCATTACAAACTCATTTCACTAATGAACTCTTTACAATAATTTTAAACTCATTATAGCTTTAAAAACCACCGCCTTACATTTTCAAACTCCAGTCCAGGCGAAGTTTATCAACAAAATAATAATTTACAAATTATCAATGAACATCCGGTCCAATGGCCAACAACCATATACATTTGGTCACTTTGGTTTTTCATAATTTTAATTTTAACGAATTTATAATTGTAATAATATCAGTAGTAAATAATAATTGTAATGAGTACAGAATCATATATGAAATATTGTGGCCAATTGTGGCATATGCTGTGCTATCAACGGTCTGGCATCAACACAACAACAAAAACAAACGAAAAAAATCAGTGTTTGACAGATCACGTTACTTGTGTATGGATGAGTGTGTTTATTACGCGTGTGTATTGTTAAAGTTTCAATTTGTGAATTTTTTAATTGAAAATTATAGTAAATGTGAATTTATAAATTTTAATTGAGTTTCGTTTAATTTATATAGTTAATTACTTTGGCAAACGTGTGCGTTTGTAAGCATTTGCAAGTTTCAACACCTTTTGTTTGTTGCATACATAAATACTTTGGTTGTAATGGTATGAGCGCATTTAATGCCACAAATACCACAAATTGTACTGCAGTACAATTTCAAAATGTATTGTATTATACTACATGCAGAACTATGCCATTGTTAATGTATGCAAATGGTACAACAGGATTCTTCTTTCGGAGGAGCAGGGGAAATTTATTCAACTCAAAGTTGATGTAGTAAATAATTTTTCCAAATCTCCCCTTTTAAACGATTGAAAACCCTGCAATTGCATTTTCATTCATTTCATTTGAAATATTGCTGAGTATTTGCTCGTTACAGTTTTGTGGCTTCCCTTTTGTTATGCAGTGCTAAAGGTGTTAATAACTTGATTACAAACATTTATAATTTATAATATGATATAATTGTAATTTTTGAAATGCTACTTTCTAGTGCTGAAGTTTTAAGTTTAAATATTTTCAAATTAAAAATAAAAGAATGCAAAGAAATCCATGCATCTGGACATACATGGCCACCATTTGGCAAAATTCTTATTTTAAGAAAATTTAAACCTTAAAAGAATAATTAAAGGAACATGCATTAAACATATTAAGAAATATCAAGTCCCAACTGTGTCTAAATTGGGTGGAACATATCCTTGCGCCTTTTTCAGTGTAATAAAGCTATTACCATTCAAAGGAAACATATACAAATGTATAATTATAATTGTTATGAGTTTTCTCTTCTTTTAAAAATATTCGTCAAAATATTTTTATATTTTATAAATTTGAGTCCATAAACATGTTTATTTGGTTTTCATAAATATTTTCTTTCTTCTATTCCTTTTAAGGACAGCCATCATGGCAAATGACCAAACCAACACTAATTAAAACATCATATACAATTTCATTTTTTTATTCTCTTTCACTAGAGCAAAAAAAAAAAAAATATTTTCGCTGTCACATTAAAATTAATTTTTATATTTTTATAACCCTTGTTTGTACCTTAGAAAAACAAAACAAGAATAAAAATTTATAATAAATGCCAAAGAGGCAACAATAGCAACATCAACAGCACCAACAACAACATATTCGTTGTCAGCTTACACCCAAAATGCAATAGGAGATTTTTTCCACAGTTGCTATTTGCACCATACTCTCGGCAGGTCCTTGGCAAAAGCTTAACAATATTTGTCTTGTTAATAAAATAATATTTTTTTTCAGCGATGTGATGTTATTGTTAGAAAATATTTTTTTTCAACACTACATATTTTTTATTCATTTGTTAATTTTATTTCCCAATCCTCACTATGGGAGAATGAGGGAAAGAGCAGCTAAAGGATAGCAAAAAAAAAAAAACAACAAGAGTACAATGAAAATTAAGCTTAACAACTATACACCAGTTCAAATAACCAACTCGACATTGTTAGATGTGCAAGTATGAGTTACAGTTTTTTTTTTGCTATAAATTTATATCCTTTTTCTCTGTTTTGTTATAGAATATAAAATTTTAGTTAAAAGTTAATGAGACAACATAACTTTTTTTCTCCACTACTGCTTTTTAAGGTCCTGCAAAAGTTTTTTTCCCGCAGATTCAAGAGTTCAGAAAAAAAAAATATACGCGAACATATAAATTGTGGTTGTGGTGTATAAATGATGCTCATATGGGACCAGGATGTATATGATGGTCTTCAATTCAATGTGAGTTATTTTGCAGTAACACATTCGCACACAAACACACTTTAGTATAGCAGCAGTAATCAATGTTAACTTTATATTAAAAGTGTTGAAAAACAAATGTAAAGTTTAAAGCAAAAAATTTATGGGGAAAAAAAGAAGAAACCAGCATAATATAATACGACGAATGCTGTGGAAATGCTACACTTCGTTTAACTGAAAATGTAGAAAAATGTAGAAAATTAAACAAAGTCGAAAAGAAAAAAAATAGTAAATATAAAAGTTACTATTTCTAGCAATAAATGGCATTGTAGAAGAAAAAAAAATACCCTACTTAGTTTAGAAACAATTAAAAATAAATTAAGAATTATTTTTGGGGTAATCAAAAAAAAGAAAAGGATATATGACAAAAATGTCGTTATATTAGATTTACGTGAGACCTCAAAAGAAAATAAAAAGACTAGGGTAATGTGCAAATTGTAGTCATACAAAATGTTCTTAAAAGAAAACATACGGGAAAAAATTTGCTGCAAGGCAATGAAATATTGCAAGTTTCAGTATAATTACTCAATAAATAAAATTTTTTTCTAAAAAGGATATATGAGCGACTTTCTAACGAACAGAAAATTAGCCAGTCTAAAGATCGTTTCTTTAAAACTGCCATTTTACACAAGTTGTAAGCTAAGAATAATATAATTTTTAGATTGCAAAAAAAAAGGATATTGAGAAATGTATTATTGGTGCTATTCTAAGAAAATACTACTTAATGCGAATTGACAGCCAAATTTTTTTACTGAATACTTTCCTTCGTAGCACATATATATATATAGTTTGATAGATAATTTACGAATTAATTGAATTTTGGTTGGTTCAAATTTATCTTCAAAAAAGGATATATGAACTGCTTTTTGTCGAGGGAATATTTTTTCGAAGTTCGTTAGTTTAATGCAAATGCATCATAAAATGCAAGTTGTAAGCATAAAAAACTTTTCAAGATTTGAATTCTCAATTCAAAGTCGAGCGTAAAAGGCAGTTTGAAATATTTCCTAGTTTTAGTGCCTAAATGCAGATATTCTTTTTTAAATTTTTTTTTTGTTAACTAATAACTATCGTAAGTCTACCTGCTGTGAATTTGATAAAAGCAAAATATAATCTGTACGCATGTAGAGGAAATAAACTTCTTTTATTTAAAAATTTGAAATAAATTTTTTTAGTAGGTTGCTCTTAATTAAGGTCCCGGTTGAAAGCCTAAAGAGTAGAGTGCAAAAGACTCAAGCTGGTGAGAGCAACCTGCACTATACTAAAGACGTCACAAATTTAGAAAAAATTTTAAGGGGAATTTATTATTTTTTTTCAAAATTTACATTTTAAATTTATTTTTAGTTTCTTATTTTCTTCCAGAACAAGTACATGCGTATGTATGTAAGTATTTAATAAGTTTTGTTAAGAATTTCATGATAGATTTCCCTCCTCAGTTCTTAAGTGTTGAAATATTTGCTCAACATTATTTCTAACACTTCATTCAGTATGCCATCCTTTTATTAAATATCATTTCCTCGCTGACTTTCTACACAATGCTCTGTACATTTTTTTTAATACATGTTTCTTTCGTCGTAATGATTTTCTTGGGCACATTAATTTTCGTGTGAAAAACTCAGAGCAATACAGAGACGAAAAAAAAAACTATTGTTGGCTAACACTCTGGCTATCCTTGGCAGTCTGTGGTATTGGTAACGGATGTGCTGATTTTTACATGTCGTAATAAATGTGTGAGAAACAAGAAATCACTAGTGTATGAAAAAAACTGTGTGCTCCGCAACATTAGTGTATGAATAGAGATGGTGTCGCGTTTTCATTTCAAATTTATGATTTTGTAGCAAAGGTGACAAGGACAATGGTCATTTATTTTAAAACACATACATGAATAAGTTTTACATGTATGATAATTTTTAGTTTGCTTGCACTTGTGTTTGCATGGTTGATGAAAAAAAAAAGAAATAGAAAAATTTCAAAAAGATAAGGAAAAATTAAAAAAAAATCGATATAAAAGTATGTACGAGTATACAGAATTTCTTTTTTAATATTTTCCGAAAAAATTAAATTTTTAAGCGAATCATAATTTTAGAAAATATACTCTAAAATAAACAGCCATTATCGTTTGTAAAGGAGACATTATTTGAAATATTTATGATTTACAAAAAAGGATATATGCAGCACATTTCCAATATTTAACTGTTTACAAAAAGCAATATAGTTTCCTTTAGCCTTTTGCAAGGCCTGAGTTGTAATCTTAAGAAACAGGAAAAAAAATTATTTCTTTGTTAAATTTTTTTTACAAATTTAAGAAAATTTTTCTCAAAAAAGTCTGCTTTAGATGACAAGTGTATTAAAAGCTTTTTTTTGGAAGAACTAATTTTATATAAAGTTGTAATAAATTCGGTGAAGTCGTATAAATTTTTCTTCAACTCATTCAGTACAATGCGACTTTATCTCGAACACGAAAGCTTCTGTACTGACACTACATATTTAACAACATACGAACTTTAGCCATTCGATTATATGAATATCTTACCTAATCTAGACATTTAAAAAAATGTTTTTGCGTTTTTTAGTTTTAGAGCTTTCTTCGTTTTGCTGTTTTTGGCGATTTTCCGGCTGTTTCTTTTAGTTATAACGATTTTTTTAATTTTGGTGTTTTTTAGTTTTGTCGATTTTTTTTCGTTTTGACGCTTTTTTCGGTTTTTGGCGTTTGGCGACATTTTTACTTTTGGTATTTTTTTGCATTTCAGCGATTTTTGTTTGTTTTTGGTGATATTTTTCATTATGAGAAAAGTTTTCTGTTTATGACGCAGTCAAATTTTCTATAACGATAAGTCCTAGTTTACACTATGCAAGTCTTATTGCTAAGTTGATTAGTTTGTTAGGAGAGAGAGACGAGGGGAAAAGAAACGTTTCTGTTCCCCTCGTCTCTCTCTTCCTCAAACTAATCAGCTTAGCAATAAGACTTGCATAGTGTAAATTCGGCCTAATATGCTTTGTATGACAAAGTCAACTTCTCTATAAGAAAAGTGTGCTGTTTATGACACCGCGGATATAAAATTTTAAATCGTTCTCAGCATAACATGTGTTATCACTTCATTTACGATTTTGTAGTTTTGAAAGGACGATGGATGTTTAAAACAGGACTCGTAATACAAGCCGTCTTATACAGTTGGCGGCTTAGGAAAAAATAGTCGGCGGCGGCTCATAAGTCGGCTTGAGCCGGCTGACATTGACAGCCACTTTTTGTAAGTTTTTTAAACACATTTCTATAAAACAATTTCAAACAACTGATGTCTTCCATATAATTTGTAAGATGTAGTACAAATTTCTAACTACAAAAAACAATTAGCCGACTGCAATTTTGAGCCGAGGATGATCGCACGCATCGGAAGTGGCTTGAAGTTGCATTGAAAGTTGGCGGCGGCTCTTGGACCGGCTGTGAGCCGATCCTCTAGTTTCTCTGAATACATATAATTAATTGATTTCCTTTTAAAAAGGAATAGCCGCTCCCATTAGTAGAATATAAAAATTTTTGTAAAAACTTTTTCATGAAATTATATATATTAAATCCTTACTAAACTTACGGACGGCAAAACTAAAAAAATAAAAAATCAAATCATTTACTTCTATTTATATTTTTTTATACTTGTTCCAAATTGCAAATAAATTAACTCTAAGGTTTTTCTTATTTCTTTTGAAATTAAAATCAATTAATTTATTTAAAATGAACTAACCAACCTTCAGATCGTCTCCTTTGCACAATTCCTTCTTTGGCAAACGTATTAGTTTCACTGTAAAGGAAATCATTAATCAGCCAACAATCAAAATACTTGTCTTATGTCAACTAGTACAATAAAAGCAAAGAAAAAAAGAAAGGATTTAAATAACAAAGTTCAAATCATTCGTTTTCATTAAACAAATTGAAGCAATTGAAGGATACAAACAGATAAAAATTCTCAAATAACTATATGACAGCTAATAATAGTTCAGGATTCATTTTAACATTGACTACATAATTGTAAATGAAAACAGAATAATGAAAGCGAGAAAGCAAATGAGTAAACCTGACATTAATTTTGTTTAAATAAGCTGGAGTGTCTCCATTGCAAATAATTGCCACAAAGCAAAATATAAAAAAATGATTTGTTGCTTTTGGTTGGATTTGACAAAATAAGATAAATGACTTTCTACTTACCGCTTTCTTTTTTTTTTGTGATAAAATAAAATAAACATTTAACGCACCGCTTAAGAAAAAAAAGGAAAGGTTAGCTAGATTATGTGTTTGCCTTTTTATTAAGATTTTGTTAAACAATGGTTTTACTTGCAACCAAAGTTATGTTATTGTAAATGGTTTGTTAAGTTGTTTTTAAATTTTTTTTTCACACATGACTGTTCCTTTACGGTCACTTGTAATGTTTTATTTTTGTAAAAAATTACGCGGTTTTACGCTGTAATGCTTAAGGGTTTAATGTACATGTTGTTTGGTTAATGTAAATAGGAACATCATCTACCAAAAAGAAAAAGGGTTGGTGTATAAATAAAAACCAAAGTATGAGACTTTTTGGCAAAAGAAAATCTTAAATAAATAACAAGAATTCGGATAAACTGTTAAATAGATTTTGTTGCAATAAGTTTGAAAGATTTATATTTAATGGTTGTTCGACATTTACCCCTTATACACAGAAAAAAGTATTCACCAATTAATGTTTTCAATTAATAATTTAATTGATTCAATTAAATTTTTAATTGTATTAATTAATTTGAGTGGAAAAACTTAATTGATATTATCAAATTGTTTATATGTGAAAACTTAATTAATTTTTTAATTAATATTACAAATATTTTAATTAATATTACAAACTCATTCATATTATTTTTTTGTGTGTACACACTTGTAAATTATTTAATATATTATTTATTTATTTTAAATTAAATTGTCATTTAAAGTAACTTTCTACAAAACGCATTAGACATGATATTTCGCTGTAATTTTTTATAAATAGTTTAATAAATCATGTCCTCGTTAAACCTTAACGTGCTTTTAACTGTAAGGATTTTTTTCTCTTGAGTCACTTGAAAAAAGCAATTAGTGTTGTAAAAAAAAAATCTTCTATGCTCGCAAAAACATCTGAGAGAAACCAAAAATGAAATATAAAGTGAGCAGCGAGAAAATACCTGGCTGTAATACAGGCTTATAAAGTGCAACACAACCTTATATGTAAAAACTCGGTACTGTAATTACACTTTTTGCCTTATTTTTTCCTATTATTTTCTAACTTTGCATTCATGACAACTAAACATAAAATATTTTTTTAAATTTATTTACAAATACTCAGGAATGCATACATTTATGTGTGTGTGAGTGTATTTGTGTTTGTGTGAGTATTTGAAAGAATACAAAATATATATTCTTGTTTAATTTACGTAAATTGTATAAAGTACTTTACCTTTTCTTTATATTATTTTCTAGACCAGATCTTTCTTTCATCTTTAATAAATAAATTTGCAATTAAGAAGGAAATATTGAATAAAAGATTTTAAAATAAGTTTTTTTTAAATATACGTATGCATGTTATAAATGTAGTGTATATTTTATAAAATATTTCGATTAAAAGTGTTAGCTTTGCAATATGTATTATCCTTTCATGTAAAAAAGTTTTCTTGAGCCTGCATTGTTTTAAATGTCTAACCCAATCCCTTTTTTATGAAGTTTAAATATTGTTTTGATTGTGCTTATAATTTTCTTTTTAAAAAAATTTATGTTCTTGAAGTATTTTTTTAAACATATTTTTTATTATTGATTTTTTTGTTATAAAAGCTTACATCTTAATAATATCTTCTTACAATATCCTTATAAAACATTTGCTTCTTGATTACGCACTCAAGTTTTAAAAGTATAATATTTCTATTTAGTACTATAGGTTTAGTTCAAAAAATTTTTTGTTTAAAAGTTTTTCTTAACATATATTTCTGGGAATTTATATGCTTACAACATAGCAAACAAACAGAACTGATTAAAAATTTTGAGTGTTCAGAGCAGCTCTTGAAAGTCCTTTTTAAGAATTCTTAAATTTTTGATTTAGAAGTCTGGTTTTGTAGGGTAAATTTAAAACTTTTTTAGATTCTTCTTTTGTTAAGTACCTGATTACTTTGATTGTGTTCATAATTTTCTATTAAAAAAAATTATGCTCTTGATGTATGTTTTATCCTTTCTATTTTTTTATTGTTGATTTTTTTTATTATAAAAGCTTTTATTTTAAAGGTATCTTCTTTATACAATATCCTTAATATGAAATTTTCTTTTAGATTACAAATTAATGTTTTAAAAATATAATATTGCTATTAGTACTAAAGGTTGAGTGAAAAAAAATTATTTTTTTTGTAAAAGTTTTTCTTAACATATTTTTCTAAAAATGTATATGCTTACAACATCGCATGCGACATCCTCTACGCAAAACAAAAAGAGTTGATTAAAAATTTTGAGTTTTGAGAGCACCTCTTGAAAGTCCTTTTTATGAATTCTTAAATTTTTTAATTAAAAATATTGTTTGATACGATAAAAATAATTTCTTTTTAGATTCCAAGTAAATTTTTTTTGAGGAAACGTTTTCCTAAAATATTTTCTGAAAAAAGATTTTTTTTTTAATTTTTTCTAAACATTTATGTGCTTACAATATGGCGTACTTTATTCTCTCTGTAAAACAAAAAGAACTGATTGAAAATTTTGAGTTTACGGAGCATCTCTTGAATATCCTTTTTTAAGAATTTTTAAATTTTTAAATTACAATTATTGTTTGTTACAATAAAAATTAAATTTCTTTAGACACTAAGCAAACTTTTTCTTACGAAAAGTTTTTCTTAACATTTTTTTCTGAAATTTTTTTTTTAATTTTTCCTAAGAATTTATATACTTACAATATGGCATAATACGTATTCTATGTAAAACAAAAAGAACTGATGGAAAGTTTTCAGTTTTTAGAGCACCTCTTGAATGTCTTTTTTGTGAGCTCCCCAATTTTTTAATTAAAAATATAGTTTTGTATAGTAAAAATTATACTTTTCTAGATTCCTAGCAAGTTTAATTTAAAATCTTTATTAAGAACTTAGTAGTTTCAGGAGATTTTTTTTTCAAAAAAACATTTTGATATGTTTTACTAAGAATTTAACAAATTTATTAGCTTAAAGGAAATCTAAAGGTAGTAGTTACCAGCCTAGTTTTTTGTTTATTTTTTGAACTTCCTCTTTTTCCAATATAATTTGATCTTCTTATTTTTGTTATCTGTTTAATTTAAATTAATTTAATAGATCTACTTTTTCCTGGTTTTTTTGTTAATAAACCTTTTTTGAACACGTAACACCTCCTGCAACAGTGGCTACAGTATAATCATTTATCGTATAGACTCATTAATGTATTACCAACAATTACCTCTGCTGACTTTTGTTTCATCAATTTTCATTAAATTTATACATAAACTTCCTAAACTTTTCTATATGAACATCCTGCCAAAATTTGAAAAAAAAATACATTGATTCCTTACAATTTATATATAGGGATATTTCTCGCGTTTTTTTTAATAGAAAAAAGTTTAACATGTATAATCAAGCTGCTAAAAGTAAAGAAATAATATAAAAAAGCAAAAAGATGATGAAAAAAATATATGAAAAACGGAAATGAATCTCATGTGTATAAATGTGAATAAATCCAAAAATAAATTGAATTAAAAAAAGTCGAAAATGAGTGAAAAAAAAGAATAGCATCGAACCATTTTTTTGGTGAGGAAATTTTGGCTAAATAAAAGAAGTCCTTTTCTATGAGCAAAAAAGGAGTTTCGTTCAAAACATTAAAACGTAAATTCAGCGTATACTTGTGTTAGCTTTTGTATATATTTTTTTCCACTGTTCTTAAAATCAATGACTAAGTGATGGGGTATTGCGGAATACTTGTCTGTTTGCATTTGAGCCAAACTCATGTGTAGTGTGGACATATTGGAGGCTGTGTCTGTGATTATGGGTGTCTTTAATGGCCAAACGCTAACGTTGCCTGGCTTGTGAGTTTAAGGAAATGAGAATGTAATAAATTCAAGCATCAGTCTTTATATTTTGCAGAATTTTTTTTTTGTGTCGTAAAAATTGGTTGGAATATTTGGTTTATGTTTAGCTTAAGGGACGCGAAAATAAAGTTTACGTTTTCGTTAGTGTATACAAAAAATAAAAGTAAAAGGAAGAGAATAAGTTGGTAATAAATGGTACGCCAGGTTTTATATAATTTTTCTGTTTTTTTGGCAACTTAGCGAAATAAAAAGCATTAAACAAATATAAAAAAAAATAAAACGCATAAAAATCGCGAGTTTGTATACTATTTGGACTATTGACCAGTTGTGTTTTTAGAAAACGTGTTAATTTTATAAAATGAAGAAAACGGAAGGGGAAAAAGTAACTCATTTATTTTAAAACATTTAAAATGGAGACTGCGCCAAAGCAACTACTGCCAGACGGCATAATGAAACAAATAAAAAAATACAGACTTGTAAAATAAATTTAAAAGAGTTTAAAACGCAAAGTAGAAAATCGACTAAGTTTAACAAATAAATGTCTGTAGTTTAAAGCTTCAGTTTAAATAGCGCTGAGTCCTGCTTGTGCTTCTAAAAGATTAGTAACAGAAATTTGTCACCAAATCAACTAAATTCAATCTGAAATTAAAAAACTTGTTCCATAAATAGCAGGTGTGTATTTAAACATTATATAATATGTTTGGAGCTGATGTTAAATATAAGCAGATTTTTCAATTTAAAAACAACTGTTATATGTTGGAAAATTTGGGGAAATGTTAATTCAAAACTATTGTCAATCTATTTTCCTGCTTTTAGTCCATAATAACTGTTGATGTTGCAGCGAGACTGTCAAGCCCTAAGTATGACACATTTACATAAAAAAAATAAAAAATAAAATATTTTTTAAAAAATTTATAAGCTTACAACATGTCTTATCATATTTTATACCAATCAAATATAACTCCTGAAATTTTTTTTTTGTAAATATTGTGATATTGAATTTAAAAGTGTTTTTTGTGCAGAGCACCCAAAGCCTACAAGTACATATTATACTTTTACTTAAAAACATATTTTTTTTCAAATTTTTTTTTACAAAAGTTTATAAGCTTACAACATGTCTTATTATCTCTTTTATACAAATCAAAAATAACTTTTCAAAAAATTAAATTTAACAGTAGTTCTCCTGAATGTCCTTTTTTTAAATATTCTGATATGTAACTTTAAAGTGTTTTTATGCAGAGAGAAGCATATGGTTGTAGTCAGGTACCCAAAACAAACATTTAAATATTACTCTTTTACTCAAAAAAGTTTAAAATTTGTCTTAATATTTTTTTTTTTTTGATTTATAAGCTTACAACATGTCTTATGTTCTTTTTTATCAAAATTAAAAACAGCTTTTCAAAAAATTCAATTTAATAGTAGTTCTCCTGAATGTCCTTTTTTTAATATTGTAATATTTCACCTTAAATTGTTTTTATGTAGAGAGAAGCATATGATTGTAGGCAGGCACCGAAATAAATTGCCAATAAGCAACTGGAAAACAAATTTTAACCTGCTGTAAACCTGTGAAATCTGTAGCTAAAGAGAAAAATTCCATATTCAAACTCATTAGCACAATAATGGTAGATATAATGGTAGATATTCAATTTTTTCCATTTCAAAATGCTTTAGCTTGGCAATTTTTGGAACTACCTTCGTAAGTTTCTAAGAAAATATGACATTTTCTAATTGAATTCAATGTACAATATATAATTTCATATACAAAACTTCTTGAGCCCAACACAAAGCCACCAACAAAATCAAAATCAATAAAAAAAACTAAAATCAAAACTATGTAAAACTTCTACCTCTCTCGCCGTCCATTTGTCTCTATTATATGAACATGATTGTAATAAATCAAATTATATAAGTTATAGAAACAGCACATACTCATACTTACATACGTATTTATACATATATCAAGTAATTTAGAATGAGTTGAATTCAATTTTCTTGTCGGTGTAATAATTTTGCATTTTGTATAAAATTAACGCTTGTTGTTGAATGTAAAACTTTAAAGTATTCACATGCATGTACACAATGTACACGTTTTCTCTTTGTATGTTTATTTGTATGTGTGTTAGGAAAGCCAAAGGAATTTACCTTTAAAATACAAAACTACAATACTAAATAGTTGTTTGTGTTGTACATGTAAAGTTTCTTTTGAAATTTATAACTTCATTAAATAATTGCGCTAAAATGCATTTGTTGAAAATCACATACTCTTCACTATAATACACACACATGCACACACACATACTACAAGATACTTATAACTTGAAGTTATAAAACATTGCTGTCCTGGTATTTGGTGGATTCCTTAATATTCTTGTCCAATATATTGGTTGTACTTTTAAGTTGTTGCTGCTGCCTTCTTTTAGTTTTGTTTTCCTTTTTGGGTTGTAGAGCAAAGTTTTCTTCCTTTAACACATCAAATACCAGCCAAATGAACAGCTAAAGTTTTCCATTCTAACACACACACAAACACACACACGCATACACAAACGCCCATAGGAACCCACGTGCATTTGCTGCATGCATGTGCGGATGTATGTACATATATACATATGTATGTGGCTTTTGTGTGTTAAGATTTTACTTCGTTATTGAATTTTAAAGTATTCTCGTATTGTACAATGCAATAAATGTATTGAGCAAAGTTCAAAATTAACACATAAAATAATTTTTGAAATAGAAATCGTGTTTACACTTGCCATTGTGTGTTATGTCAGCGTCCTTAGGGCGGTTTACTGTACTGATTTAACCTTTTGTGGTGCATAGAAATCCTGTTAAGATATTTTAATTTATATATTTTGGTTGAAGAAAACACTAGTGGTTCAAAAAATCTTTTCTTTTAATGATTTTACTATTGTATAGTTATGGGAGCACTCCTCTCTACACTCCTGTACCTGCAGCTCGTTTCTGTATTTCTCGCAGTAATTTTTTTCGAACCGGAAATTGTAATGCTTGTCGATAGTGTACATACAAAAGGATCGAACATTTTTTTGCCGTATTCGAAAAAATGTTCGATCGAAAATCCTCATACATTTCCACTGATGATGCTTTGTAACAGGTTCAATCGATATTTAATCAGCTGCTACTTCTTTGTCATTCATTCGATAAAGTGTTGCCGTAAATAAAGAATTCTGTAATTTATGAAACCTAATAGCAACACCTTAAGATTCAATCAGACTTGCCATAACATAATTTCATAGCCATAAGCATTGCCATAAACATAAATATATTTGCCTACATAATTTGCTGCCATAACCATAAAAAGCCGTTTATGTTTTCATTTGTTTATTCATTTCAAAAAAACACGGCTTTCACAAGCTTTCTGTCATACTCGTACATTTTAGTAGTTATAAAATTTAAAATAAATAAATTTATAATCAGATTTTACAAAAAATTTCTTTTCTAAACGTTTAAAATTTGTATGAAAAATAATAAAAATTCGTTGCAAAAAATATTTTTTCCACACAAATTTCAAAACGAAAAATTCGTTTGTTTGAATTTACAAAATGTACTCGTAAATAAATAAATTCAGTAAAGTGCCACTTTGATTCGCACACGAATGGTGCCGAACAACGCTTGTTTATTTTTGCCAATTTTTTTTTAGTATTGACACTTCTTTTGTTTTGGGGCTTATCTTCGATTTTGAGATTTTTTTCGGTTTTTGGCGATTTTTGCTTTGTTTTTTTTACAATACATATTTTGATATTAAGCGTTTTTTTCATTTTCATCTATAATCAAAAACAGTGGGATTATTAGTGTGTTAACAAATGTTAAACTTAAATTATAAAAATTCCCATAAAAAAACACAAATTATTAACTTGACTACACCCGGTCAAAAAGACTTGTATGGCAACACTCTATTATTGAATAGCTGTTGTTGTTCTTTACGTTTATTTTCTTAACACACTTTTTACAACTACAACTCGAGCTGAAAAAAAGTCAGCCAATGTAGCAAATGGTAAAGTAAGAAAATATAAAACATGTTGATTAGTAAGTTCTTGTTTCAACTTTGTTATTTGTTGAGTTTCTCATTTGTTTAAATAAAAGTTTAACATAATAACTGTAGTTGTTCTAAGAACTTTTTGGGTAAAGGTTCCCTGATGATCCTTGAGCAACAGTAAAATGTGCACAGGATCCAGCTAAACCCCTCAATAATCAATTTCAATGTATTTTTTATAAAAA
Source organism: Nowickia ferox (assembly GCA_936439885.1). Taxonomy (NCBI): domain Eukaryota; kingdom Metazoa; phylum Arthropoda; class Insecta; order Diptera; family Tachinidae; genus Nowickia; species Nowickia ferox. The sequence goes on along the minus strand of OW387027.1, from coordinate 5,430,548 downwards.
AATATTTTACTGAATAAGTAAAATAATAATTTTATTAGTGCGTTAACAAATATTAAATGTAAAAAACAGTGTTGTTGGATCGCAAAGCTGTTTTATTAAGTTATAATTATGGGACGTGTAATTGAAACTTTACAAATTGTTCTTTAAAGATCTTCTGTAAAACGGCTGAAAAATTACCCTAAATTACCCTAAATATGTTAATTTTTGTAATGACTTACTTTCCCAAACGGACCTTTAGTAAAACGAAACTTCTCTTCGCAATAATATATTCTGTAATGTTTAAAAGTAAACATGTTAGAGTAATTAAAATGTGATCAAAATTAAAAAAAAAGTCTACCTCGATGGCTTGATTTCACAATGATATTAGCGCCTGACTGAATACAATGCCTTCACTATGTACATATATTTCGTTCAAGCCTGCTTTATTGTTTTTTTTTAGAAAATATTCCAACCTCTTATTTAGTATTTGAAAAATACCAATAAAAAGTTATTTAAAAATGTACAGTTTACCAAAGTTTACCAACAAAATAATATACAAAACACTTTTCGGCATCAACTCTTTGCTTCTATATAAACAATAAAAGTTCCAACTGCTCATAACTTAATATTAAGTGTTTATTTTAAAATTATGTTAAAAAACTTGTATCTTTCATTTGCCATAAAAAGATGCTTGTCTTAAGCAAAAACACACTCTTGTTTATGTAAAATATTTCTTAAAATGTTTTTTTCATACTCCTTATTTTTTTATCGAAGCAACAAACTTAATTAGTGTTCAATCAACAATAAACTTTCAACTTGACCATAACTTTAAAGTAAATTTTTTGACAAAAAAAAAAAAAAAAAAAAAATTGATAGAAAATAAAAGATACCAAAAAAATATAAGAAAATTATCTACAAAGATGCAGTAAAAGGCAATTGCAAAACTCTTGTAAGTGTATTCCAAGCAAAAAGTTTCACAGGGAGGATATGAAGAATATGAAAAAGAAAAGAATCAACTACTTTCTTGTGGTCATATATGGTAGTAATTTAAAACTCAGAGATACACACACACAGGAACAAACGCACTCAAATAATTGCTACTGAGAAAGCTGGGAAATCCCAGCAAACAGGCGTACTTAAACAAACACTGAGAAGAATTTCGCTGAGACCGCAAGTAGTAGCTCTCTTAAGATCATCTTTATTCTTCCAAACTAGAGAAAACAAGAGCTTGTCAGCGTAAAGTTTTGTATATAAATATTTAACTGCAGATGAAGTTCCACAATTTGATTCACCATTATCCAGCAAAAAACTTAAATTTACGGAGCCTTGACGTGATGTGGAGTAAGTTTTGCAAAGTTCGAGGGTGGCGTTGGCTGAAGTAGTTAGAACGTTGACTACGTTCGAGCCCGGTATCAGACAGTCATCAAATAACAGCACCACACATTTTTCTGATGTACTTTAGTGTCCCTTTATATCAGTTGTTGTAGGAAAGTTCATGTGATGAAGGCTAGTCTCTGGTCACTGAATTATACCGACTTTAGCAGATACTAATCCTAATGTAACATCAGAACGCCCTCCTTCGTCGTGTAGCAGAATCATCGGCAGAGTAAAATAACCAATAAAATGGCTACTAATCACAGCTTCAAAAATTTAATACGCCCCATTCAACGCCAGAGGCACTGCAACAGTGCATTATTAAAAACCTGCAAAAAGCAGAGTTGTAAAAGAATGAATGAAGCTTTCCTCTATTTCTTCCTTCACCACCTGTCTTCTCTATCACTATCCCTTTCCTAAAGAAGGTAACACCTAGTAATAGTAGTAGGCCTTCATTGCCTGAGTGTTACTTCTCCATAAAAAAAAGTTACGATATTATGAAAAATATTTGTTATTCATATTTTTTGCCCTTTTATTTGTATCAAAAGAATTGAACGTTTGAATATAAGTTGTCATATGATTTAAAAATAAATTATATTTCCACCTGTTATACATAGATGTATAGAAGGTGGTGGTAATTTAACCACATATCGCACTAGTTGCTCTAGAGAGCGTCAGCTCAAAATGTTTATATATTCACTTTTTGCAAAAAAAAAAAAAAAAAAAAAAAAAAATACAATGGTCATATCCATCCACTAACATAATTTTCGTCATTTAAAAAAAAAATATATATATATATATATATAAAGCGTAAGCAAAATTTGAGGTTAGGAAGTAAATTGGCTGTCAAATGATGACATGTCAAAAATTTAACTGTCATCCTTTGATATTTATTTAGTAAAAAGTTGGAAAATTTTACCCATGGAACGCTATACTTGAACAAAGAATTTTAATTGTGAAATTTGTGAATTTTAATTTGAAAGATCGGGCTACGTGAACAAATGAGACAGAACAGACGCTCCGAAAGAGATAAGCGAAGCTTTGTTGTAAAATGTGGTTAACAATTTTTTAAAAAGAGAGGACGTCTGCCGCCGTGCTGGAGGTAGACATTTAAACGACATCATATTTCTACCTCATATTTCTACTTTACATTGGTGTCAATAAAACTGAATTTGTCAAAAAAATCCAATTGACTTACAAACCTTCACCCGTATTGCGTATGTCGAGTGGAATATTCGTCTACGAGAATTTCGTACTAAATTAAAGCGAAAGTATACAAGTTTTCTTTAAACTAGGACAAAACACTCGCGGACGAATATTCGACTCGACATACGCAATACGGATGCTTAAATTTTCTCACCCTTTATATAGTTTTTCATTAAAAAAAAAAAACATATACATATTTATATGAAAACCAACTGTTAAATATGAATCAATATTTAAAAAGAAATTGGTGAAATTTGCTCGCATAGTTATTAATATAAAATAATACTCGTAAATATAAAGCAATCTCTTGAAAGTAAATAACAAAACCATCATACGTTTCATAATGTGTTTGTTGGGTTCTTATATTTTAATATGATTTGATAATAAATTGTTTTGCTCTATCATTTTATGAGTGTGTATGTGTGTGTGTGTGTTTGTGACTGTAAAGTCTGATTATGGCGATTTCCACAGATAACTCTTCTTAAATTACTATTTTTTTATAGTAATTACCCTTCAAACATTTTATTGTAATTATCAAAATCATACAACATTGATGTAGAAACATTTAAATCATTATTTTGTAAAACGCAACGCTAAGTTGTGAAAATTTTTATATGGAAAAATAAAAAATTCGTCAGCGCCTAAGGTTACGTTTTACCAAATAATGTCGCTAGTTTTTTGACTTTGTGCACCAAAAATATAAATATTTCGTACGTTCTAATGTTTTCACCCATATACGAGTATTTAGGATGCTTAAAACAAGTGCATATTTTACATGCATATTAGTGTATGCGTTTAAGTATGCATTTGTTAGTGTGTTTGTATGTTGGTGTGTTTGCGTGTTTGAGTCTAAGAGTTTGTGCCTTGTCAAATTAGTAGTTATTAAAGTTTTACATTTTCCCTGCTCTTAACAAAATATTGCATTTGAAATACAAGACTTTACAATATTTTTATATTTTTTATGACCACACAACGAATCTTGCATACTTTTGACCACTTCAAGCTACACTCTTCTTTATATATGAGCACATACATACATACAAACATCTTTATTCCACAAACCATACTTGAGCAATTTTCTTTAGATGTTTTCATTTTCATTAAAGAAAGCAGTATGTATACAGAAAAGTGAAGAAAAAGTTGGGAAATCTTTTTTCCATCTAACAAATTATTAAGTTTTTCTTTACTCTAATATGTTTTACGAAATTGTTATTTATGTTTGTGCGTGTTCATTTTCCTAAAAAATGCAGCAAGAAAATAAAAGGAAACCTAAATGAAAATCGAAGAAATATATTGAATTTAATTGATATTTAGTTTCAAATTAGAAATGCAACAAGAAAGTTTACAGCTCTGCAATTAAAAAGTTATTCTTTATAAGAGAAAATTATAAAGAAAATAAGCAACAGAAACTTTGCCCGGAAATTTTTCTCTTTTTATTATGAATTGTTGAGTTATATTAACTTGGACATGAAGGTTCAACATTCACACAAAATTTCCATCACGTTTTCAAACAGAGTAAAGAAATCGCTCATTTGTTATAACAATATATAGCATAGAGTGCTTTATTCGGCAATGGCGAATCTTTTATGCCCTTCGCTTACGTACACGCATACGTGGGAAGTATATGTGACCTGCTCCACGAAAAAGGACCTCTGCGCCGAAAAGAAGTTATTGAGCAAAACGCGTTTAAAAAAAGCGCTTCGTTTTTCCGTGTTTTGCGCATGGTTATGCAACTCTTTCTTCAACCTGATCATCTGGCGATGTATTTCGACTCTACAAACGTGCAACAATGGTGAATAAACCGGAGATGAAAATAACAAAAAAAAAAAAAACTGGAAGAACTTCCCAAAAAAAATCAGACTAAGGTGAAAAGCAGCAAAATACAGAAGAACAACCAGAAAAGCGTGTTAGGAGTAAAAAAGAGTAAAATTTTGATATTTTTGTAATTTTGTACCTTTGATATTGAACTTTTTCTAAATTTCAAATATTATATATATATCTGTTTATATCACATTTTTAAATTTTTTCATTATGTTCATCTTTACAGGTGATTTGTAAAAAAACTAAAAGACATAGAAACTTGCAGTTTGCGGCATTTGAAAGAGCGTTTTTTTCCTATAAGAATCACTCCAAAAGTAAAAAAAAAATTTTTCGGCGCAGAGGTCCCTTTTCGTTGAGCAGGTCATATATATATATCGTGGCATAACCGCCAAATGAGCTTGAGCAACATAATTTCCGAACTGTATTTTTTTTTCCAAAATCGATTTTCGTAAAAAAAGAGGTCCAAAAATCGATACGACAGATGCAGAAGTTATAACGTAAACTCTAAAAAGTAGACTCCAACCAACGTTCGGCTATAAAAACAAATTTAATTTTTTTTTTTTTGGAAATTTCCTTGATGTATAACTTCATATCCACCCAGCACTTTTTAGGGTTCCGTACACCAAAGGTGAAGAGGAATTTTATTGATTTCGCTAAGATGCCACAGCCTGTTTTCTCAAGAACCGTGGGAGCTACAGACCTGAAATTTTTGCAGAATATATTACCGCTGCAACAAAAAACAACAAACAACATATGACAGTCAAAAATTAAAGGGTGTTTTTAAGCGAGCAACGGAAAATGTTGAAATCCTAATGTAATAATAATGTAATATATATAAACACCTGAAATTTTCAAAATGAGTGAATTTTTATGCAGACTAAATTTAAAAGATTAATTTTGATATTAAAGGATTTTCTATCAGTTAATGTAATTTCGACAACTTGCTGTATCTTGGAAACCTTAGGCGGCAAAACTCTTCAAATGTTCAAAAACAATAATACTAAAAGATCACTAAATTAAAAATATGTGAAAAAGAAAAATCGCCAAAATGAAAAATATCACCAAAAATAAAATAAATCGCTAAAATGCAAAAAAATCACCAAAATTAAAAAGGTCGTCAAAAAACCTAAATAAATTCCCAAAAACCGCAAAGAATCGCTAAAACTAAAAATATCGCCAAAACAAAGAAAAACACCAAAGCTAAAAAACTCGATAAAATGAAAAAAAAACAAATAAAGAAAATTGCTAGACACAAAAAAATCTCAAAAACAAAAAAGCGCCTAAATTAAAAAATCTCTAAAATTAAAATAGTTACCAAAAACAGAAAGAAGTCGCTAAAAGGAAAAAATCGCAAAACTAAAAAATTCACTTAACTTAAAATATGTGTTTCAAAAAATAAGAAAACAATTGCAAAAAAAAATCGTCAAAACAAAAAAACGTGAAAACTAAAAAATCGACGAAAATCGAAAAATAAGAAACAAGCGCCGTAGGGAACCCTTCATGTGCAAGTCAAAGTCGCACTTTACTCAATTTATTTCTTTTTCCTTTTAAAAACGAATGATATAGATTCTACTTGAATGCCTGCGTGTAGCAGGCAGCCACGTAAACCAAGATGTTACATGTTCATATATACATTCTATAACTTATATATATGAATCCGTACAGCTGAATATAGTACTCTTACTCGTTTTAGTTAAAATCGTTGATCAGCCTAAGAATCTCTTATTTTTTTTTAATCACGCGAAATATTTTTCACAAACAATTTTTTTTTTGCTATATTTCTCTATTGTGTTCGTGTTGACGTTCTGTTTAAATAAAGTGTTTTGTGTGTGCCTGTCAATAATGATCAAACAAATGTCTAGCCCAGGTCAACTATGCAACACCTGCTAACCGTTTCCCCTTAACATCTCTCTCCCTCTCTCACTCTCTCTCACGTTGTAGATGTAAATGATGAAAAATATTACCAACACTTTGTGCCATCTATTCAGTAGAATTTTGTAAGGCTAATGCAATTTATGTTTGGCTTATATCCTTTGGCCATGCAAAAGGTCTCCCTTTTGCGAACTAAAAGCGAAACGAACAACAACCAGCTAAATTGAACAAATGATAATTTAGCCAAAAAGTAAAAATAATACAAATTTTTTTTATGTCTAGAATGCAAAAACAAATAATATACGTCATTTAAATGCGTTGTATTTTTTTTTTGGCAAAAATATGTTTTGTACCATTTTTGGCAATTTTGTTAGAAATTAAAAAGAATTGCAAAAAAAAAAACAATTCAACAAATTGAGCAAATACACATAAAAAAATCCTACTTAAAATATAAATTCGCACTGAGTTGTGCAGTTTGCGTATTGGCGCTTATGCTGATGGCCACTGGCGCCACCCTCTGCACTCCTCCAACCGAGAAAAGCAATTTATGAGAATACAAAACCGTAATGTATTGTATAGATTTTTAGGTTTGATATAAAAAATCTATTTGGCTGTTAGTATGCGCAAACACAGACTTGGAAAATAAATTAACAAAAAATTATAAAAAGAATTTTTATAGTATTGTTTGTACGAGTATGTTGAAAAATTGCACAAAATATCAGACCATAAAAAATTTTTAATGAAACAAAAACTTGTGCAAAGATTTGAACAAATAATTTTATTATTGCCAAGCCAGCCTAGAAATTTTAACTATTATTTATTTATAAAAAGTGGCTTAATTCTGTTCTATATTTTGGTTATAAACCTCTTCTTTGCTTTGGGCAACTTTCTGTAAATTGTTTTTTGCTGCAAGGCATAATTTCTTAATCCAGCTCAAGCTGAGTTTTTTCTTTAAACTAAATTTTCATTTTAAATAAAATTTGTGGCTTTCTTTTGATTGACATTTCATTTCCTGTGTTTCATTAGCAATATATTTTGATTTTTATGTGAAATAATTCTTACCACTACACGAATATATAGAAAGATTTATTGGCTTTTTATCATGCTTGCTTTTTTTCTCGTGTTGTTTTTTGATTTTGTTTTGTTAATTAAAACTGTCTATCATTTAATTAGTGAACAATTTGGAAAGGCTTAGCTGCTGTTCGAAATTGTTTTATATTAGTTTCAACGAACTTGTAAAACGAAACAGCAAAAGTAACCGACACAGAAAAAAGTAAAGAGAGAAAGTGCAATAAAGAAAATTGGTAAGAATTGGCAACAAATTAAAATTTTGATTGCTGTAATAGTTGCAATGTCATGTGTTTTATAGTTGTTTTTATTTTTGTTTATATAGTGTTGCTTTGCAGGCAATTATGCATTGAAAAATTTAATTTAAAGAATATCTATAGTATTTCTATTTTTTTAAATTACAAGGAAATAAAATAATTTACACAAGATGCAAGGCAATGTTGCAAGAAAAAAATTGAATACGGCATTTACACCAGTACAAAATGTGGTATATTTTTATTAAAATCTCTATTAAAATTTATACCGTTTACACCAAGTTTTTTGACATTTCGTCGAGTGGTTACTGGTTTGGCGCAATAATAATGTATTCTTCATATTCTGTGCGGCAAACCAGTAACTACCCGACGATTTATCAAGATTTTTTTATACCAAACAGAACCCATAAGCTGAAAATTAGCCAAAAGTACAACCACACAACTGCAAAGTAGCGAATTCACACACCTTTTTAAGTGCGCAGTTTTACTTTTTAGTACAAGTTTGAAAAAAAAAACAAAAATTGTATCAGTAAGTTCTACGAGATTTTATGTAGATTTTGACAAAATCTAGTGACGAAGTAGATTTTGTTTTGTATGGAAAATCTGCTAGATTTTGCCTGAAATCTTATAGGACCAACTTCTAACATATATAAAATGTTTTATTTAACTGAATCTTAATTATTTTTAATTTTCTAATAGTTATTTTTGAAGTCAGTTAAACTATTTTTTTTTTTAAGAAAAGTAACACTCAGGCAATGAATGGCTACTACTATTACTAGGTGTTAACTTCTTTAAGAAAGGGATATTGATAGAGAAGAAAGGTAGTGAAGTAAGACATAGAGCAAAGATTCGTTCTTTTACAAACTCAGCTTTTTGCACGTTTTTAATTTTACATTTTCAACGCCGTAGTCACTCCCCTCTTTGTGGTATTTATTGGTCTGGGCAAATTTCTAAATGCAAGATCACGTCACTTTCAGAGCTCAAGCTGTGTATCAAATTTTGAAAGAGTCGGTCAAGTAGAAGTATGTGAAATATAATATACTGTTTGAAAGGCCGTGGCCCCACCCACTGTTTAAGGCACACGCTTATATAAATTCTAAGAGCCCCAATTGCTTGTCAAGTTTTCTGGGAAAAGGATAAGTAGAAATATATATAATTTAATACTAAGGGCCTGTTCATCTAGATGCGAACGATATATTCGATCGAATTATTATATTGAAAACAAAAACAAATTTCAGTTTTTTTGTTGAAGCTATCGTTCGCATTTAGATGAACAGGCCCTAAGATTTAATGGGCGGTAAGCTCTGCCCACTTTTTTAAACTCAAAGTGTGAGCAAAAGTTTCATAACCATCGAATAAGTGAAAGCACTTAAAATAAAATATTAATATTTAGTGGACGTGATAACGCAAATTTTTAAGTTGGAAATTGTGGTCCGACGACCACAATTCAAATGAGCTTTACAACCCAAGACAATTTTAGCACAAAACAGCGTCTATAAGTTGCGCGATTTGATAGTTGATTTTCAAACTAAGTCAGGATAATTTGATAGCTTTGTTCAAGCTGCACACTATTTATAATATATAGCCAGAGTATAATACTGCACTTTCGTGCAACTGAAATTTGATTTTAAGCGCTTAACAAATTTTCCTAAAATTTAGAAATATGCACTTACCTACGAAACAAGCACCAAAAATAAAACACTCGAAATATGGAAATATTTTTAAAATTTTTTATTATTGTTTTAAACAAAAACAACATAAAACAAACATAACAATTCATGTAATAAAACTTATAAACTATTTACAGAGCGATACGAACCTTATTCTAAACAAATCATAAATATCGAAACAAAATAAAGTACGGACAGTAATAATTAAACTAATTAAAAAAAAAATCAAAAAGTTTTTCAAATAAAACATGCATCCTACTTATGGTAGACTACTTTTTACCATACAATGGATTTTTATTTATATTTTCAAACGTAAAATTAGCTCTATTAAGGGAGCGTTTTTCAGTGGCGATATTTCTATTGGCAAAAGTTCGCTTTTTAAATTATTTGATGACAAAGGTTTCTCCCTTTAGTATTGCTTAACATCTTGTTATTTTTTTAATCTTTATTGCAAGCTTTTGTACTACTGTCTTCAACGGAAGGGTGTTGAATCTTCTGTAATGGTTACATTTAAAAAAATATAGTTTTAATATAGAAAGATCAACTCATTTTGTTTAAAATTTGATTATGAACTTTAAATAATTTTTCTTTAAATTTTGAGTAGTGCATTAAAAATATTTAAATATGCAAAAATATGCACTTATAGCTAAAATATGCAACTTCAAATCGATGCCAAATTCCTTAAAATTCGATGATCCAAATAGTCAATAACTTTTTTCCAATCACCAGTAAAAACATTTGCATGAAAATTCGAGCCTTGCTCATAATACATAATAAATATCATTAAAAGGCGGCTTTGATGCGCACACGGAGGCTTCCATACGAACACTGCATATGTAATACCATACAAACTTTGTAAGTTGTGGCGCTTGTTTTTTTTTGCAATTTTTTGGGTTGTCAGCGGTTTTTACGGCTTTTGACTATCTTTTTAGTAATGAATCTTTTTTAGTTTTGGCGATTTTTTCGTTTTAACGATTTTTTCGGTTTTTAGCGACTTTTTTTTTGGTTTTTGGCGACCTTTGTACTTATGGAGATTTTTGTATTTTTATTTTATTTTTGGTAATATTTTTCATTTAAGTGCTTTTTTCCTTTGACGATTTTTTTAATTTTGGGAATTTTTTTAGTTTTAGCGTTTTTGAAAATTTCAAGAGCTTGCTTGTTACTGTTTTCAAGATAAAGCAAGTTATCAAAAAAAGTTGCATACTCAAAAAAGCATTAAGTGAGAGATTTAGATTTTTTTTTTAAATTTCAGTGCTAATTGTCTGCATAAAAATATAAATTCTAACTTTGAAAATTTCAAGTGTCTGTACATAATTGTCTGTATTCGGCATTGGGATTTAAAAATTTTTCATTGCTCGCGTTAGAACACACTTTAAATTTGAAATGTCATATATTTGTTGTTGTAGCAGCCTAAGTTTTACATATTCTGTGAAAATTCCAGGTTAGCAGCTCTTACGGTTCTCGAGAAAACAGCCTTTGTTGTACGGAGCCCTAAAAATAGCGCAGTATGACCAATGGTTTCGCCATATGTTTTATATCGAGCTAATATTATTAGCAAGAAAGTGGTAAAACGAACTTTCTCCATTTAGTTGGACATATTAGCAAACTCCACCTTCTTTTTTAGACAAAAATTGGGAAAATTCGGGCATTACCAAGTGTGGAAGCAATGTATTTCTTCTCCGGGTATTGTTATGAGAATTTTAATAAATTGCAACTTTTGTAATATTACCTTTAAGTCTGTGCCGTCTGTCAAAAATTCAGAGCCTTTTATGGTTAAGGAGTCTTTACCACAAAGCCTTGGTTTTGGGTGTGATATTTCGCCAAATTATCTTAAGTATATTCGTAGGATTACCGAATAAATAAATAAATACATTAAATAAATTAGCAAATACCAATTTAAATTATAGTTGGTTATCCCGGTCCTGATCTCTCGAATCATCTTGGTTTATCATTTCCGTTATATTAATTTTCCAACTTAATTCTTTCATATCAAGCACTACTGTACGTTCCACATAAAATTAAAAAATTTTCATGGCTTATTTGTTATATGTGGTCTTGACTAGAATTTTTTCATTATCTCCTGCCCCAGAATCTGGAATGAAGAAAGAAAAAATAAAATAAAAAATCTAAATGAAACATTGAAAGCCAGAGAAAAAGGTTAATACAAAACAGCATAAATAAACGTTACAAAACGTACAAGAAGAATGTACAAAATTAGAAAAAATACGTACCTAAACTAAGAACAAAATGCAGCATTTAACTCACTACAACAAAAGGATGCAGCGAAATATATGTAACTATCATAAAAAAAATAAAAAATAGTAAAACTAGAGCCAGCTATAACAACAAGCTTTTTTATTCTTTGGCTAAATTTATAAAAGAACACCAACAAAAGCAAACTAAATTAAATAGAAATCATCCACATTTTGTTAAGTAAAAGAGGAGCAAAGCGCAAAAGATGTGGAAGGCTAAAGCATTTAATTGCATTTTTCTCTGGCACAAAACAACAAGATGGACAAACAATGAAAAGAAAACAGTATGTCTAACCCCATAGTGCCTAAAAATAGGCTGTAATTTTTTCTTACTGCACATAAGAAATGAATGTGAGGTATTTAAATGGGAAAACGCTGGATGAGGAGAACCATTTACTCTCCTCGGTCTCTGCGGAAGGTTTCCTATAAAACGCACAAAAAAAAAATCAAAACTATACACAAAAACTATACAATATTTTGCCGTTTGGATGTGCGGAGATGCTTGCGCTTTGGCAGTGTGAGTGAGAGTGTGTCAAGCGTATGTGTGTAACTTAGTGTGTGTGTGGTGTGTGTAGAATAGTGTTTTATATTTATACATACACAAGGGCGGAGCCTATACAATAGCATATTTCTATACATGTGTGTGTTGTTTTTTATGGCAAAAAACGAGTAGGTTTAACCATTCTGCTGCTTATCTTTGTTAAAAAAAATCATTTAATTTTTTTTTTTTTTAGTAAAAAACGCATTTTTCGTAATTTTTTGTTTCATACAATATGCTGACGCCAACTTTAGTTCTGGTTGATGATAATATTTCTTTTGCACGTATTTTGGACATTCTGCAGCCATTGCTGGCTGTGTTGTTGACTACATACATTTTTTATATAGATTTTCTTTCGCTTTTTTGTGCCGATATTTTTTTGTTTTTTGGTTTTGTAAATACTTTTTAGGTTTATTTATTTTGTTTATTTTTGTTCAGCTTTTGAACAAATTTTTTTTTCATTAAGAGATTTTGTGTATTTTTAATGGTTCTGCGTGTTCCGTTTTAAACTCAACCACCCATATGAGCCTTGTGCTAAAATTTGTTATGTACGAATATGTATAACTTTTTTCCCTCTGCTAGGAATCTGATACATTTAAAAATTTTGTGGGCTTTTATAGTTAGGCCTAGTAAATGATAAATGACAGAGTACTAGAGCTGTTGGAGAAAAAAAAATTCGTTTTATACCACATTTTTACAATGTTATTTTTACTTAAGATTTCCTAAGAGTTCTTTAAACTTTATATTCGGGTTTAATTAAAAGAAAATTTCAAATTATATGATCTTTCTTGATATTATTTTAATAAAATTGAATAAAAAGCTGAAATAGTTAAAGCGTTGCTTACAAAACAAATAGGCCTCTTTGAGAGGTTAAGTTCAATCCGCGGCCCGGTTAAGTTATACCAGCATCACAGATTTTCCTGCGGTCTATGCTAAATTATATCACAGCGCCCTCCTTCGTCGAAATTTGCAGCAACGTATCATCGCCGAAGTAAAATAACTAATAAAATGATTACTTAGCTTAAAATAGTGCGACTTGTTAACACCAGAGTTGCTGCAATGATGCTAGAAAAATTAACAGAAAACGCACAATAGCAGAGTTGTAAAGTCTTTAAAGAAAGTAACACATGCACCAATGTATGTTAAGAGGCATATTAATTGAAAGGGCCATTCTGGGGAGGGTATTTCCCCAAAAAAATTGCTGTTGCCCCCCTAGAGTTATTAAAAATTGCATCTAATTATTTATTTTAATATAACCCATGAAAATATCAAGTCATAATAATTTTTATTTGGCGATGCAGTTTGTGCTTGAACGCGTACTATTGAAATTTAATTAAAATAAAAGTTTTAATAAAACAAATTATTTAAAGAATATGTATTCTAAACGCCATTGAAGGAGATTGATAGCAAAATGCAAATATTGTGCACGTGCAAGAAAATAAAATATTGATTTTAACAATAAGACATACCGGACTTGCAGGATGTCTTACCGCGATATACGCCAAAGTCATTCCAATGTATCCTGGCCAGGAATGTTGTGGAAGAAGTTGGTGCTTAAGATGCTGCAGAAAGTGGCATTCTATTAAAAATGGATTGGTCAGTAGTATATTGTGCTGCTTAAAAGGCAGCATCGTTATCTACACATTCAATATTCGTCATATTAACATATCAAATCCAGAGAAGTTAAAAAATTATTGCTGAGAAACAAAATTTAGCACAAAATAATTTGAAAAACAGTGAATTAGAGTTCTTTACAAACACGCATGAAGTTAGCATACACAGAAAAAAGTATTCACCAATTAATGTTTTCAATTTTAAATTTTTAATTGTATAATGTAGACCCACTAGTAAATTCTAGCGTAGTTTTTAATGTAAAATTGTATGGGAAAACTCGTTAAGATCATATTAAATTTTGCCACTTGTGCTAACTTCTTGCCAGTTTTTTCTTAAACTTAAGGCCGTTGGTATTTAATTTGGTATGTCCTCCAAAAACATATTCTGTTCAATGAAAACATTATTATTAATAATATGCCAAAGAAAATCTTTACAAAAGTATACACGACTTCACAAAATAGCAAACATAAGAAAATATAAAATATTGCAAGCATGCTTAAGCTATTGAATACATTTTTACAATTTTGCATATTTGTGAAGGTAATTTTCTAAACCAAACACATTCACTCAACAATATTTTTGAATGTCACTGCCTAATTTAAAAAAAAATTTCACTGCCTGTTAAAAAAAAATTCTAGGTAAAAATAATTTTTTAGCCCTTTAACAAATCCAAATAGTAAATTTTATAAAGCCTTAAATCTTTAAATTTTAAATAAAAAGAAATTTATTAAAAAAAGTATGTTTTTTTATATTTGATAAAAGCATTTCAAACAGGCATATGAAAGGTTCGCAATAAATTGACCTTGAGAGTGCCGTCAATAGTAAAATAATTGAAGTTCAATTCATAAAAATAGCCTCTAAAGGCAGACGTACGAGAACAAAAACTAACAAAAAAAATCTCTATTCAATACATGTATATGTAAAAGATATTTATTTTTTATATAAATAATATATATATATATATATATAATCTACGAATTTATTTAAATAAACTATAAAAATACACACACACTCATTCACACACACACACGCACACATTTACATTGCAAAGCATGTACAAACATTTGTATGGTTAAATATTACTTGGCAATATGTGGACTAGACATACGGAAGTATTGCTAACTGATACGCATACAAACATCACTGTATTGTTGTATTTCATGTTGGTTTTTTGTTTATGCACTATACATAGACAATGCAATATAAATAAAATAAAAAAAATGTAAAAAATATATTTATATATTTTATTTAAACAACAAATACTCATAGATGCATCTATAAAACACTCATGTAGAGTATCGATGCGATGCGTAACTGTAGAGGTGTGTGTATGTGTGCGCTTGTGTGAAGTTTGTTTTTATATAGAACAAACCTTTTAGGCATATAAACAAACCCCAACAAATAATAACCAGCAACATATTTACACATATACAAATATAACAACTTGTATCCCAACAGCAGTTTTGTTAAATATGTGTTATAAATTGCAACACAAAAACACACACATGAAACCTCCAAAAAGTGCTAAAAGGATACAGAACTGCATTTTTCCCATAGATGAATATATTTTTTTTTCGGTTTTATTGCTGGAAAAAATACATGCATCTGTATGTGCAAGCAAACTGCAGTTTTAGTTGCAGCAATGCTCATTCATACGAACCATTGTAGAATCTATATTTAAATGCTCTAGTATCTGTATGTTTATGTATGTATCTATGTTTGCTTGTATCACAACACAGTGTTTGTATATGAAACGCAAGCGCTACGCACAAGATGACACACAACAAATGCAAGCAACGCGTTTTTAGGTTATTTATTTAAAACACACACATGCACATTAACTGCATGCAATTGCATGCCAAAGTAAAAATGCAGTTTTGTAAAATATATTTGAAATAAATCCCCGTACACTTTGTTGTAGTGCATTTTGCACTAGTAGGAGAAACAGCTGTTGCATTTGTTTTGATGCAGAGTGTGAAAAATAGAAAAAGAAAATATTGGTATGTCTGGTGTATCAGTTTGATTTTTCAAAAAAATATAGAGCGTTTGTATTATCCAAGGTGCGGCCAAAGGTCATTTCGAAAGTGCATTGAATTTTGTTCTATTTAATAGAAATGGAACAAAGCGAAAATAAACAAATGAATACTATCAAGCCAAACAAACTAAATATTAAACATTTGCTATTGTTTAATATCAATTTTTATAAAAAAAAAGATATTTAAGCAAAACATTTGTGCCAATAATTATGAAAGTGTTTTAAGTAATAAGCATTTTTGCTTCGAAATATTAAATAAATCGTTAAAAACTTCATTAAATATTTACTAAATGTTACATAATTTTTTATTTTTTTATTTATTCATATGTAGTAATCTTCTAAATATCTCAAAAATATATGACTTATACCGAGTACACTTTATGGCATCACAATAGTGTGTCAACGTTTGTCCTTTCCGATATTTTTCGTAGTGTGCCATTGCTTTTCATATAAAAAACATAATGAGAAAGGCGTTGTACACATTTTTAAAATAACAACAGCAAATGACAACACAAAAAATGCCAGATGTGTACTTAACATATTGTTTATGTGCACATTTGTTAATTAAGATTTTTATTGCATTGACCTGGTGCGTATGATTGTTATTTAGTTTTTATAAATATCTCATATTAATCATACGTCAGTCACACAGTGGGACTTTTCGGGCAAAAACCCCATTTTCCGAGCACTCAATTTTGAAAATCAAATCATGCCATTTTGTAAAGAAATTTTTAAATATGAAATGCACATTTTTGGTTCCAACGTCAGAAGAGAGCTCATAACATCCAATTTCTAACGAGAGTAACGTAACTCAGAAATGATATTATCCATTCATTAACTAGAAAATGGATGTTAACTTCAGGACAACTGGACCGGTAGAATGCCATATACACAGAAACAATTGTTTACCAATTAATATTTTCAATTAAGAATATAATTGGTTTTATTAAAATTTTAATTGCTTTAATTAATTCGAGTGGAAAACTACTAAGCATACCGATTATCTTCAAACAAAGCAAAGATATCAAACATTATCAAATCTCCTTTCAAAACCAAAAAGCTAAATCAAAATCAGTCAAACCGTTTTGGTTCTATGAAGAAACAGACGGACACACAAATGCACGCTACAAACTTTTTTACTTTTTTGATCGGGGACTAAAAATACAAAAAAATTAAGTTTGTAAGAAGAATTTTAGTATATCTTTGGAAATTTGGAAATTTTTCTCTAAAATGCTTCGTGACAAAAAATAACACTAACCAACAAGGTTTTGTACTAAATCAACCAAATATCTTTCCTAAGGTTTGTAATATCACATAGTATAGTCCAGCAAT
Organism: Nowickia ferox; assembly: GCA_936439885.1. Taxonomy (NCBI): domain Eukaryota; kingdom Metazoa; phylum Arthropoda; class Insecta; order Diptera; family Tachinidae; genus Nowickia; species Nowickia ferox. Next base: position 5,413,533 of record OW387027.1, on the reverse strand, counting down.
AGTCTATGAGCATGGTTTTGCCCCAAAATCCTTGGAAATTTTTTTAGATTTTCATTAAATGTTGGTGATCATGCTCCCCTTGTTCGTCGCTCTGGAAATGACTGATAATGGACCATTTGGTGGACGTTGAAATGGTTTGGAAATCAATGGGACATTCGCGTAAGTAATATTTTCTTAATTTTGCATATTGAATCCAGCAATTTTTGTTAAACAGAAATAACCATTGGTTTGGTGGTTACTTGACTCTCTCCAAAGTACTGGAATTGAAAAATCGAAATAGATCTTCTTGCCGTTTAAATACTTGTATAAAACAGTTCAGCAACTATTGCAAAATATTGTCGGTGTTCACGGTTTGTTCAAGTTCCTGAGAGCAAAACCAAAATAATGTAAATATGTATATTTTAATGATTCTGATATTGCATATCCCTTTCTTCCAACCAAATAATCACCACACACACAGCAAAAATAGCTTGGATCAGTAACACACGATATCCCTGACATGCTAAGGATCGCTAAGGATCAACACTGGTTTATGCTAGGTCCCTGACCAACCAGACTAACCTAACCTGACATGCTTAAAAGCTACTATTAGGAAGATTTACAATTTAAAATTGTGAAATTGGATTGTCAGTATTGACTGTTTTACAATATTGCCAGCATGTGATAAAAAAATGGCCAAGACAAGATAACCCAATTTTTAGATTAGCCAGTTTCGAATTCAGCGCTACCAGATTAGTTAAAAAACATGTTTCGTTTCTGCAGTAAATTTTTGTTTCCAAATTTGTAGACCAGTGTAAGCTTTTAATCCAATGTAAAGTTTAGGACTTTGAAAGCTTTCTAAGGAAAGTTAATATTTGGCAATCAGCAAGTTTCCTTTTAAATGATAATTGTTTATTTTACCCAGCATTTACTGAGATCTTTAAAAATATCTACTCCATTTTTTATAATAATTTTTTTTTCTTGTTCGAAAATGTTACAAAACTCTTAAAATGGCCAGTGAAATCCTTCTTAACCAATTAATTTAAACTATATTCATTTTAATAAATATTTCTATTTTATGTCGACTCCTTCTTCCTTTTTAATCAGTTGTTCCATTTGATTTGTTTCTTCTGTGGAGAAAAAAATGTTGAAACTTTGTTTAATTTTATTTGTAATTTTTCATATGTTGTTGTTGCATAAACATACATACATGCGAGCACATTTGAAGGAATACAAATGCAAATACAAATGTTTCATCTAGTGAAAAACAATGAAAGAAGCAAAAAAAAAGATCAACACGAAATTCAGGAAAGAGATAAAACAGACATTTGTACGAACGAGCAGTTAGTTGGAAAGGATTTTTTTTTTGGTATTGCTGATGGTGCTCCTGCAGCTGCTGATTTTTGCTACTTCCGTGTCTACCGCTGTGTGTGATGTATCTGTTATTGCTATTCGAATAACAATGTAGTTGACTTTTTTGTGTTTTTTGTTTGTTTGTTAAATTTCGACAATTTTTTATTTTGTTTTTATTATTTTTTTATAGAAATAACAGAACTCGTAGACGACGCGGTTTTGCACTATTTTTTTGTTTTTATTAAAAGTTTTTTTTATGAAATGTTTTTGATCAAAAAAAGATATATAAGTTTTTTTTAAGAGTATGATATGGAGGTTTTATTTTATGTTACGTGTGTACGTTATGTTCACAAAATATTTCGTAGTAGTTTTTTTTCATGCAAAACATTTGTTTCAAATCAAATGGCAATCAACATAAGCGTGGAAAACGTTTGCGCGGAAGGCTGGCTTAGTGGGGCCTACTATTTTCAAACTTATTATTATTTGCTTTTGAATTGAAAACTTATGCAAAATCTGCGGATCTTCAGGAAATTTTTTGATTTAGTCATTACAGCACCAAGTATGTCTATGTAACAATTTATTAATTTCTATTATTGAATCTTCATTTTTCAGCATTAAGTTAGACAAATTTAAAGCCTACACCCCTGTTTTACAGGCAGAATTTTTTTGTAATTTTTTTCAACGTTTGTGACCATAAACATTTGTTATATGGCGCTCTTCTTTTTTTTTATAAATTTTGGAGTTCGCTTACTAACGAACGTAACCATTTCAAATGGCAAATGAAATAAAAATAAATAAATGTGTAAAAAGTTTCAGTTGAAAAAAATTTAAGGCTGCTTGCTCTCAGGGCAAATTAATAAGATGTACTCGTATGTGCAGGCGCCGAATTCAAGCAAACGTGTATTTCTGCTATTTCCAAAATCCTCTTAAAAAATATTATTTATTTTGTGGACATAAACTTTAGCGACCAGTAATGCAGTTCAAAAACATTTGAGACACTTTAATAAAAAATTTTAACATGGGTAGTTTTTTCTTTCGAAAGACCAGTTATTTTCATCTTATTGACACCTGATTGTTAAAAGCACTGATGCATCAGCAATACAATATAAAATGGCCTTCTATTAAAGGCAACATGTGTCTTAAAATACTGGCGCATATTCATAGTCAAAGCAAACTATGCCTTAACGTTTAAAACCAGCATTTTGTATGGTTATGCTAAATTTAAATTCTTAAAGTATACTTTGTTTTGAATATGAATATACGCCATTAATTATAACAAATTTTTTAAATAAGAAACTTATAGTTATTGCTTAAAACATTTATTCATACAAAACGGTTTTTAAAACCCTATAAAACCAAATAATTTTTTATGAACAAAGCTTGGTACGGAGTTCTTACATAATTTCACGTTTGCAAATTTATATTTATTTCTATTTGTGTAGAATTATGTTTGAGTTTACAAAACACACAAAAAAACACAAAAAAATTAATTACAAGTTGATGAAAATTAGAAATCTAAAAAACTTCGTGACCAAACAGTTGTATGCACATTAATTTATCTTTCAGTTGATTGATGAAAGCTTCCACTTATATTTATAACATCTCTAAGATAGGCAATTAGTTTCAAAAATTCCATGTGCTTTTCTTTTGAAAGTCGGTACTAGCAAATGGAAATTTCTCTATAAAATTTATAATTTTGGTAATTTTTTTATGCAGTTGATATGGGAACATGAATTTCCGTAAGAATTCCGTACCAGGCTTAAGGGAATAAATATGTAAAAAAAGACTTATTAAAGATGTCTTTCAATGTACTCTTCCTCATTTATGGTCCTCCCATTAAACAATCAAATTTCTATAAATTATTTCAAAATAATTTTTATAATTTTTTTGAAAATCATACCTATACACAAATCAAATTCAGATTACGCCATAAAACCACTTTAAACGCAATAAAAATGGTGCGCTCCTTAATGTAGGCAGCAATTTATTTTCTAAATCGCAATTAATATTACTCATACGCTAAATGTACTTCTACATACATACATACTCGTACATAAATGCATGTAACCCCTAAACAACAATAACAACACTAACAACTACTTGCATTAAATTATTTTTTAGTGATTGACTTTGTTGTTATGCTTAGTGTTGTTGTTGCTGTGATTGTTTAAAAATGCCCCATACTATTTGTGCTGTCTCTCTTACTCCCATTTTTTTTAAGTTTTGCAAATCTTCTCATACCTTTTGTGATTTGCAACATTAACTATATTTTTTTCTGTCGTCCTCAAAGATAAACACACTAACGCACACACACACACACACATTCACATATATCTACTCTTCTATTAAGTGTATGTGAGCATATCGCGCGCATTATATGCGTCGCCAACCGAATCAAAAAACGAGCCGTAAAATGTGTTGCGATTGGTTTAGAAAATTGTGTATAGTGGGCCTTGCATAATTTGCCTTTAGCTGTGTGTGAGTAGGCTTGGCTTGGATACTGGGTTTACAGCTAAAATTACTAATATATAAAACACACAAGCAAGCAAAATTTTTAGCCAATATTGTTGTTGCTGCTGTTGTTATATGATTTTTTATTTTCTTATTTTCACAAATATTTATATGTAAGTTCTTTTTATTTTGCCTGCATGTGCTCAACATTGCGTTAATGTGGAAAATTAAACGAATAATAATGATTTTCTTGCTGTCGTCGCAGCTGCTTTGGCAAGTGAGTGCGTATGTGCTTAGAAGTATAGAGAACATCGTGTTGTTGCTTCTGTCGCTATTTGGCTAAATAAGAGAGAGAATTTAGAAAACTTTTACAACTTGTGCAAACAACTAAGAGTTCTGGCATACAATTTTATATACAAATAGTTGGTGAAGCAGACATTTCGAACAAGAGCTTTTTAAACTAAATAATTAGGCGTATTTTAAAAACTTCATTTTGAACAAGAATTAGTTTTAATTTTTCGAAATGTGTCAAAATTTTGAATTTTCTTTTAAATTTTAGATAATTTGCTCAAGTGAATGTGTATGCTATTTGCGAAAAATTTTAACTTAACTAGATTTTTTGAAATTTGTAAAATTAAAACAGAGTTAAAAATTTTTCGCAAATAGCTTGAAAATTCTGCCGAATTTCGAATTTTTCGAACATTACAAAAACCCTAATAGTTAAATTTTAAGTAAGGTTTCTTGTTTTACAAATAATAATAATAAAAAAAGTTTCTTGTCCACCATTTTATAAATGAAGGCCTAGTGATAAAATCCAAAATAAATCCTAAAATAAAAAAAGCATAAAATATCGAAAATTGTATTAAAAAATATAACGTTTTCGTCTGATTTCATAAAACATATTAAGATACTGACTTTTTACAAATTTAAAAAAATTAAAATCAAGTTGGATTTTTTGAATATAACTCCAATATTTGCTGACTTAAATTAATATTCAACAGTTTTCTGAATTTCGAAAAATAATATTAAAGTTCAAGTTTTGCACAGCGAGCTTATCTGACATTTATATAAAATTGATAATACTTAAAAATTTTCAAAATGTTTGACTTCTTTCGTAGTATGACTTATGGTTGAATTTTTCGAAGATTGCAAAACGCCTAATATTTAAATTTTAAGTAAGTTTTCTAGTTTCTACAAATAATTTAAAAAACGAAAAAGCAAAAAAAGGAAGAAAAATTGTCATGAATGATAAAGTTAAAAAAAATAGGAATATTATTAAAATTTCGAACCTTGTAACCAAAACTGATTCTGATTCCATATAACACATTCAAATACTGTCTCTTTACAAGTTTAAGAAAATTAAAATCAAGATGGATTTTTTCGAACATGATTCCTATATTTGCTGATAAATAGTGTCTGTAACTTAAATATATGTTCGGAACATATCTGAATTTCGAAAAATTTAAATCAAGTTCCAAGACTCACGAGTGCATGGTATTTGAAATTTAAATAAATATTTAGAATTTTCTAAAATTTCGAAAATTTTATATGAAGTTCGAATCTTTCGAACATGGAAAAATTAGCTAATAATAGCGTGTTTTTTTTATAGTAACTGTTTTTTTAAGTTCTTTTTTGGTTTCTTCCATAGTAAAGCTCATGTTCGACTTTTTCGAACATTAAAAAATCTTGAGACATAAATTTTCAATCAAGTTTCTGGTTTGTGCAACCAATTCACAAGACAAAATAGCAAAAGTAAAAATATTACTTCATGTTTAAAACTTTCGAACATAAATAATTTACATAATGTCTGCATGCACCAGGTGCTGCTAGCGGTGCCAGGCCAATTCACCTGCACCAGCGCTGCCATTAGCACTGCATTATTACAGGGTGTACCTCTTTGACTTGTGTCATAATATTAATTTTAAATATAAAGAGATCACACTTTATTATTTGAGACGAAAATAATTCAAATTGTATTCAAACATGCACTACAAAGAAACTGAAAAGATTTTGTACCACCTTAGTTAGAGAAAATTTTGTTTTTATTACTAATTAGTCTTTAAGATAAGAGTGTTATTCAGTTTGTTTTCTTATACTTTGTTCTTAAGATAAACTACTTTCTAAAAAGCCTTCAAACGCTCTTAGTTAAGGGCTTTTTACAAAGCTTTTTACTCTTTTCCTTGGAAAAATTAACACAACTCTCTTAGTTGTTGGAAATTTTCATGCTTTCGTTAAGGAGACTTTCGTTGCTAAGCACACAAAAAAATCTCATTTTCTTTTGGGGAAAAAAATATGATAGAAAAAGAAATTTTATTTTCACATAAAAAAAAGAAACTACGCGATGGTTGCTCACGGTGGTGATGGTGGTGGAAATTGCGCGAAATTTTTTCCTTACTAAGGAGTGCACGAGTTTACTTGTATGTAGCGCTGAATTTTTTTTCAAAGCGGTCTTGCCAACAGAATTTGTGATTGGTCCTTTATCATAGGATGTTTTCTGATATTAAGAAACTATGCTGGTTTCAGTTAAAGCTCAAACAAATTTTTTTCTACAACAGCTTTATGCGCATAATTATTTGATTTTTGTTGTTGTATGTGGTGCCTGCATATTTTTTTTTTGTATAAAAGGATTTAAAAAATTTATAATATTCTATCTCTGTTTAACATAATCAGCGATTATGAAAAGGAGCAAACATGAGAGAAATAAGTTTAGTGTCATAACACCGAGTAGTTAGTACTTAGCTTGTGTTTAATTATTTAATAAAATAAAATAAAATAAAATAAAATAAAATAAAATCATATTCTCAATTATACTAAAATATTCCCTTAAATTTCATGAGCTGAACTTATGGAAATGTATACAAGTTTTTTTTCACAAAGGTGTTGTTTAGTTAAGCGTTAACAATTTCCGTTTCCTTTTAACTTGTGTATACATTTTTGTTTGACTACTTTCCCTTTCTTTGTCTTTGCTTACAAAAATATTTATTTTTGAGAATTTCTTTGCAAATACACACATGATCACAATCTTGTTTTTTTTTATTATAAAAACACATTCCCTAACAAATGTCCTTGAAAATCTTCAGACGTTACTGGCTGTTCCTTTTCATTTTTCAGTCAGTTAGTGTGAATGTATGTGTAAATATGGACTCGTATGTATATGTTTTTGCCCATTTGCCTTTCCAAATCATATGGTAGATGCAAATGTAAAATAGTGAAAAATAAAAGTAAAAAAAATCAACTGCAATCGGTATTATTCTACTGTCTGTAAGTGTTACAGCATAAAAATCAAGTAACGTCGTATCATCGACAACATTTGAAAAAAAAAATGCTTTCAATTGTATTTTTTTTGTATTTTTTCTTTAAGCTTTTAAAATAAGTAAAAAACAAGAACAAACTAAATCGAGGAAATATTGACACATCGTTTCTTGCAACATTCTAACATTTGACTATCCTCCTCCTGCTCGTATTAAATCCTTTAGATAAACTGTTTGCTTATGCAGACTACCCTTGTCGACGAACTCTTTACAAAATTTCTTGATGTAGGGAGTTTCTGGATTTTTTGCTTCTCATAGCCCGAAGCTTTTGTGACATTTCTTTTGTTGTTTTTATTACATCTCTACATAAATTGTCTTCTCTGCAAAAAAAAAATATAAAAGTACAAAAAAAATATATAAAACTGTATAGAATTCTAAAGAAAAATATATGAATTGTTTGTCTTTTCGATTTGTCTGCCATGTATCCCTATATCCGTTTTCGTGTGCTCTTCAAGTGTTCATATATATTTGTATGTATGAGTGAATAACTGTTTTAGTGTGTCCATGTATGTATGTCTGTCCGTCTGTCTTGATTCGGCCACTTGTTTCAGGATGTAGGTGAGTGCTGCTGTTGTTTTTTTGCACAAGTTAGAAGTTATAAGGTTGAATGACTTTTTTAAAGGATTAAACTTAATTGGTAAAAATATTTGCTAAGTTTGGGTGTGTAGTGAATATTAGAATAAAAATTTAATTTTTTAAGCTCTTTATGACGGCGTTTTCGATGTATGCTTTGTATAAAAGTGTTATAATAAGTTTTGATTTAAGTAAAACTGTTTAGCTTAAATAAGCTTTACTTTTATTTTTATCGAGAATTTGACAAGTTGAAGTGGGTATACGAGTATGGACAACAGTGAAATAAATAATAATAAATTATTATTATTGTATTTTATTTGTGTTTTAAATTCAATCAGTAACAAAAATTCTATATGCAATGAAGAAAATACCCATTTCTATCCAGTTATTAAAATTTTTCAATAATTGTTCGTTAATTTAATTTTTGATCATCAAATTTTTTATTCCTAAGAGCATTACAGAACTTTTACAATATTTATTATTTATACTAATATTTATTATTTATATTTATACTTATACAATGTTATTACTTGACAGTCCTCTTTTTATATATTTTTCGCTATCAAGAGTCTTAAAAAATTGCACCAAATAGTGCTCAATTGTACTGACGTGACGTCGAAAAATGGTAACAGGCAGTGATGCCAGAATTCCTTCACTAATAACAACTAATGTAGACAGAAAATAGCTAAAAGTTTTGCCTCCGTAAGGACACTACACGAAATTTATCCTGTATAATCGAATATCTTACCTGATGTAGAATTTTTTTTAAAAAAATGTTAAGTACCTGTTAAACTTTTTTCGGCGATTTTTCTTAATTTTGGCGCTTTTTTTGTTTTTGATACTTTGTCGGTTTTTGGTTGTGGTATTTTTTTAGTTTTGCAATTTTTTCGGATTTTGGCGATTTTTTTATTTAGGCGTTTATTTTAGTTTTGACGATTTTTTCGGTTTTTGGCGATTTTTTTGTTTAAGCGATTTTTTTTAGGTTTGACGATTTTTTCGGTTTTTTGGTTGTGGCATTTTTTTCGTTTTGCGATTTTTCGGTTTTTGGCGATTTTTTTTATTTAAGCGATTTTATTAATATTGTCAATTTTTTCGGTTTTTGGCGGTACTTTTATGTTGTTTTTTAGTTCTGGTGCATTTTTTCCTTATGACGATTTTTTAAATTTTTAAGTTTTAGCGTTTGTGAAAATTTCAAGAGTTTGCGTCTTACGATTTCCGAGATACAATAAGTTTTTAAAATTTAATAGTCAAAATGACATTAACTGATAGAATACCCTTTAATTTTTATTTCTTAAATTTCAGTGTTGATTGGTATAGTCTGCTAAAAAATACACTGATTTTGAAAATTTCAATAATATAGGTTTGCAGTTTACACCACACGCAGTGAACCAAACACAACAACAACGCTGATGATGAAGTGGCGGCCTGCGAAAACGTCATGTTGTTCCGTTCTGCTACTGCTTGGCATAATTATTTACACTTTGTCATTGGTGCAATTTGTGCCTTAAAAATAATCACAAGTAGTTTGGCTCACTAAGCAAAACGATCTTTAGCTTAATCAAATCACAAACAGACAAACTTTTTTTATGTTCCCAAAAATCGATTGTAATAGAAATATCGAATGCTGAAAGAAACAAAATTTAAAACAAAATTTATCAATACCAGGTGTATGAAATGTTTTCCTTAATACTTGTACTCGTAGGTATATGTTTAATATTTTGTTTTTGCAGATGTCACAGACTTTTAGAATTCATGCACAGCCGTCATTGTAACGGTCATCAAAAGTCAACTTATTAATTAAGTAATTTTTATGTATCTATAAAAAAGTCGTTTACTTACTAAAACTATTAAATGTAGTTTGTCAGTGTCAAAAACCTTGTTTTGTCTAAAGTTATTTCCGTTTCCGTTGCAAGAACATGTTTGAAAAATTTCAAGGTCTTGTACATGTGACAGACTAGACTAAAGCATAAGGCAAGCTCAGCAGCACAAGACACACACAAGCAGCTCATACAATTATTTTTGCAGACATATATACATATAAGTACATGTAAATACATACATACATACATAAGGATCAATGAATGTCCTTCTTTGCTACTTTTTTTTGCTGTTTTGTTTTGCATATAAAATATGAAAAATCAAAATGAAGAACTTTCAAAAACTCATGAACACATAGATACGTAGATGAAAAAATAAAGAATATTTAAAAAATAAGTGTTAGAAAAAAATATATAATGAAAAATAAACAAAAATAAAAACTGCCATTCTGTATAAAATAGGAGTTTATAGGAAAGAAAATAGTTTTATTAAAAAAAAATAAAAATACATAAGTACATACTCGTATATCTGAAAGCAATAAATTCATTGGCAGAATTATTTAAAGTGAGTGTTTTTTTCTTCATCCTTGATTATATTTATATTAAATTTATTGTCTCGTTATTATTTTGTGCCTATTTAGGGGGTTGTGCAGGAAAAAAAAGTTATTTATCCTCATAAATTAAATTACTTTAGCTTTTGTTTTTTATGTCATCACTTACTAGGCTCTTAACTTTTTGCCAGGCAGTCTGGTCTCTTAACATGCAAAATTTGCCAGGTAAGCCATAAAAGTTCATTTAATTTAATATTGTACAACAATGCTTTTTTTAAATAACCATGACCAGTGAATTTATTTTTCAGCGGTTGAGATATATAATTTTTAATAATTTTTCTTCTCTCTATAATTTTCATTTAAGGATTAACAAAATAAAGAAAGTCCTAGTAGGATTCAATATGGAACTAAGGAATACATTCCTACCTAAAATGATAGCATAAATATAGTTACGTCTTTACCTTTTAAAACTTGAATTTTCCCGGTTAAGTAAAAAGCATAAAGCTCTCAGAAGAATGTTAACAACATCTATAAAGTCTCAGCACATTCAATCGACATTAAAAAAAAAAAAGTAAGTACCCGGTAAATTTTTTTTCAGTGTTTTACAATTGTTTGTTTGTTTTTGTCATTTTTTTCTTCTTTTTTTTGGCCTTTTTTGTTAATTTTCGTATCTTTTGTCGTTGTGACAATTTTTCGGTTTTGGGCGATTTATTTTCGTTTTAGCGATTTTTTTATCTTGGCGCTTTTTTTTTGTTTAAGCGATTGATTTATTTTTGCGATAATTTTAGTTACATCGTTTAAATTTTAGTTTTGGTGCTTGTTTCTTTTTGGATATTTTTTTTCGGTTTTTGGCGGTTTATTTTCGTTCTAGCGATTTTTGTTTAATCTTGGCGATATTTTTTTTGCTTAGGTGATTTTTTCTTCTTTTTTTGAGATATTTTTAGTTACATCGATTATATTTTAGTTTGGTGCTTGTTTCTTTTTGACGTTTTTTTCGACTTTTGGCGATTTTTTTTAATATTGAAAAATTTCAAGTGTCTATATATAATTGTCTGCATATTACAAGAGGATTTCAACATGTTTCGTTGCTCGCTTTAGAACACCCTTTAATTTTCAACTGTCATATATTTTTTGTTGTAGCGGCCAAAGTTTGACATATTCTGTGAACATTTCCGGTCCGCAGCTCTTATGGTTCTCGAGAAAAAAGCCTCTAGCTCCAGTTTAATGTCTATACATATTTAAACATAAATGACAATGTTTATTTTCACCTCTTTGTATATTATACTGTTTGCTGGGTTGTTAATTGTGGTTGTATTTATTACAAGTATTTGAAAAAAACTTAATACAATTTTATGCTTCAATAAATATTACATTTATTTTAGTTTTTTTTCTTGCGTTTTGTTTTGTTAAAAATATATTACGAAATAATATTAATATAATTTACGATTTTTATAATAAATGTTAAAATGTTATTAATTTTTTTTTAAATATATATTCATGAATTATTTCAATTCTACCGGTTATAAGAAATTCTATTACTAGCTATATTTATTGAGAGCCCAAAAATATGCAACATTTCTGAAACGCCAACAGTAGGCTATAGATTTTTTTAAATATACATTATTTTATTAAGTGTAGTCAGCTTATGGAGACAGCAGAAAGCTTTTCAAAAATTTGCTTGGTTATAAATATTTCATAAAACAATATATTTAGTTAAGAAAAAGTCTTAAAAATAAAGTAAATTAAGTCCCAAAATGAATTGAAAACTTATGCCTTCACTATTTGAATGTTAAAATGTTGCTTTATTTGCTACAGCAAATTGTTAATTTATTTTGAGTTCAAGTATTAATTTATAAAAATAGTATGGTTGATATATCAATACGAAGCCCACTGCCATCAGTTCTTATAACTCAATTGTTAAGTGGTGAATTTATTTACTTAATGTTTACTGAATAAAATGTTCTAAAATTTTAAGTAAATAAAATAAAAATTGACAGTAAATAGTTCACATTTGCTAATTTTCTGTGCTTAAAGTTTGTTTTTAAATTTTTTAAGGTTTCATTCATAAAATTATCTTCATTTTTAGTCGCTGAAAGATAAAAAAAATATTGCAGCAACGAAAGCATTAATTTGGGAGTCTCTTGCATGTATATAAGTCCATCTTTCTTTGTACGAATGCTCCTATTTATTTTTTTTTGGATATGACTGTTCGTAGCTCTCATTTTATGTCTTTCTATTTATAAATGTTGGTATCTATCTTCTCATGCAAATTGCAGCTGTCTTGCATTTTTTTGCTATTTTCAATTCAATTTCAAAATTTTCTCGTTGTTCATTTATATATTTTCTTTTTGTTTTGGTTAAGAATATGTTTGTAAATGTGTATTGAGTGTGTATTCGATGTATAGCAGTAACTATTTTCACATTAATATACACATTTTAAGGCGACACCATTTCTGTGTGCAATTAACTAAAACTATAAAGCATGAAATACAATCATCATACAGGACTACACGAACGCATGACTTCAAATGCCGCTGGCTGCATTTATCGCCTTGTAGCCAGCTACTTAATTCTTTTGGAGACGGCAGCGACATCATAAGCACATGATATTCAAGTATATATACATATTTCAGTGGTGCCACCTTCAAATATTTCACATTTATAAAAATTAAATTGCCCTTTTAAAATGAACTTATATCACGTGAAAGTTTAAGAATAAATAAATTTTGTTTCTTTACATGAATTAAGGGATGTTCTTTCCGCTAAATAATATGAAATAATTGTAAGCTATCATTTATTCTACGTTTTGTGTTGTATTGGCAACACTATATTTGCCCTTACAAAAAATGGAAATTAGTTCACTTGGACTACAATGACAAAATCAGCACGGACAACATCCTGCCGCCGTATTGCCCTGCTGTCGTCAAAAAAAAAAATCATTCTCATATGAACATGTCTATTCTATCCTTGACATTTGGAAGTCGGTAGCTTGCTGTGGTGAATGTGTTTAATGCTTAAGGGTCAATTTCACCAATTCTATTTAAATGCCAATTCAAATTTAAAAGTTGTTAAGCATACATTTTTTTTCACTGAAAAACTACTTTTAAATATGAATTGATATTTAAATAGAATTGGTGAAATTGGGCTTTAATGCTTGCAAAATGTTTGGCTTTCATATATTTGTAAATACATAATTTAATTTAGGTTGATTTAAACTTAAAGCTACCTTAGAGTATGACTTCAAATATTTTTAGAATAAAAGTTTTTCAAAAATTTGTTAAAGCGTTTTGTTATTGCGTTTTGTTATGGCACTCCTCAAATGGAGTAATGTGAAACGAAGTATTTTATTGTAACTCGAACGAAGTAAGGAAGTGCTTGGTCCTTATTTATTTTACCCTGAAATATATAATGTTAGTTAATCTAACCAACTTTAATTGTTAAACTGTGAAAGCGAATTATTGCTGCAGTTCAGTTAAAAAATTTTCTTTTTTCTTATTAATCCAATGAAACTAAATAAGTTTTTTCATTGCATACTGATGTACGAGTATTAATTCAAATGAATAAACTTTTTTCGTTGGTTGATTTAACAATTCTTTTGTAGTTGTGGATGTTAGTCTATGTCTGTCCAGCAAAGTTTACTGCTTTTCGATCGATACCATATAAATGGAGTAATTTTGTGGTACTTTGATATTTGTAAAGTCTGTTAAACAAAAATGGCTCATCAAAAACGTGACTTTTTCAACAAAAACAGGCGTTTTGATTATCATTTAATTTTTCAATGTAATCTGCTTTAATTTCCATATACTTTGTCCAACATTTCTTTAATTTTTTATCCCTTACAAAAAATTAAATTTGTCGATGTTGTTTTTCCGCAAAAAATATTAAATTTTTTACATTTTTTTCTAAGGCACGCGGTAGTCTGGTATTAATGGCTTTCAAGCACAAATTAAATGACTCTGCTTGTTTGAATTTTGACAGAAGTCAGCTGACAGTTACCTGCTGACAGGAACAGTATTGCCATTTCAGCTAAGATGCGAAATATTCAAAAACTCCCGGGTTAATTCACCTGAACTCGTATTATTAAGGCTAAGAGCATCGTTATGAGGAGGAGACAACGTTTTGTTCATGTGTTTGGAGTAACAACTTGGCCTTATAGTAGGGCCTTGCTTAAGTGTCATAGATATATTATTCGACAATAGCTTTAGATAACTTAACGTGCAATAAACGAATGTAGATTGCGCCTGAGACTTAACATACAATTTTAAATTAATCATCAAAGGCCTTATTCATAAACAAAATATTTTTGATTTATAAAAGGTTTATAAAACAAAATCATTAAGAAATATGTGTACAGCATGCTTGCCTAAGAACCAATTGCAATTTCATAGGAAACAGTGCAACTCTACAAGAAGTATTCGTGTACACAAAAGTATACTCGTATACTTTTTTTTGCTTCGCATTGCAGTTCATCTATAAATTAAATTATGTTTAGAAATTATGCATGCATTTCTGTCGTTATTCGTTTGTACGATTTTAAGTTTCTCCAGTTTAGTTGGATGCCATGCCAAATAACTACAACAAATGCAACAACAATAAAACACAAACAAATACAACAGTTAGTACAATTTTCTTGCTGCGTCTAAAAACCACTTGGTTTGCTACTTTGCTGTGTGCAAACATTTTAAGACCACCTTCCTTAAAAATGCCTCCCCACTGCAACGAGAATAATGAATGCTTTTTTTTCTGACTGCTGTTAGTGCAGCAGCATTTTGTTGCATTCAGCCACCACTACTGCTAGCAGTATTAGTTCTACTGAATGCAAAGAAGAAATAAAAAAAATAAAAAAGACAATACCTTTAAAACTCCTTGTCAGCTGAACATCGTTACTCACTAATTCACATTCGATGTTTAACGTATGCGTTCGGTCAATGAGGTTAAATTTTGTTACAGTTCAACAGATTTTTTTCTTTTTTTTTGGTTCACATTATTGAAATGATTGCTGAAGGATTTGGTGGAGTTGAGTCAAAGGGAAGTTGTCGACTTTAATATTGGAGTGTGAGGAGTTTTGTATTAAGCAAAACAAAAGATATTATTTGTGGCTCTCGATGCAAAATCCAAAATACTTAGTAGGCTGGTGCTCCTGAAGACTAGTGTATTGTTACAACAGCCTGATTTAAATGAAGCTTAACGTTGATTGTTCCTTATTGTGATGATGATGATGATGATCAGGTACAGCTTTATTCAATATACATAATTTTTTTGAAAAGAGTTCCATTTTACTAACAATAAGTAATAAAAATTCTGGGCAATAACCCGCATGAAAGGCAGGCAGCAAAGGTGTTTCCTTATGAAACACTGAAGTTTTGCTGCTAATTTCAATTAGTTCGTTGTGTCTGCCGCTCAATTTTCCCTTTACCTGGAATTTGAGAATTTAATTGTTTTACATGTATTGAGTGACTGGCTGCTGTTAATGGAAAGAGATAAATTTTTATTTGATATAATTTAATTTAATGGATTTTTAGAAAATTACTTGCTATTTACAAAATTAACCCAACGTTGATTTTCTATTGTTTTCAAATTTTTTTTAGGAAAGTGTTTTAAATATTATAAAAAAGCCTTAATATGTTTTTTTGACATGAATGTTTATTTACTAAAAAATTATGAGCCAAAAATTTGGCATGTTGCAATAATTTTTTTTGTATTGGATTTTTAATTTTTTCTAAAAAGGAAAATATACTTTACAATAAATCAAATAAATATTATTCCAAGAAATTTTTTGTAATGAATTTTTAGCTCTCTCTGGAAAGAAAATTATGCTGAAAAAAAAATTAAAATAAATGGAACACATTTCAAGACACCTCTTCATAAGACGTTTAATTTTGTATAGCGCGTCATTTTGTCATGACTCAAAGTCTAACTCCTTGACAGATGACAAATAAAAGTTAAAACATTAATAAAAACGCTCCAATTAGTAAAGTTTATTACAAAATAGGTTAAAATTTCACAGTAATAGTTCGCAAAAAGAAACATTATTTTGTCGTCGTGAACCACCTTCAAGGCCAGCAGTTGCTAAACTCGTGCAGAAACTTAAGATCCTGGGACAAACTAGTGATGTGAAGAATTGAATTCATGCACTACGCTAAATAACAACTAAGAATATTTTTGTTGTAGGAAAGCCCAGCTTTGTCCATTTCTTATCGCTATTTTGCTTGAAAGGTTTTGTGACCTCGAGGTGTCTCGAAGAAGCGTTTTCAGGTGGCTACCGAGATCTGGGTAACTAGCTTGGAAAGATAAGGTCTATGCCATGGGGCCACTATCGAAGATGGCAATTGAGAAGGTATTGGTAATGAAAATATTCATGACAACAAGGTTAAAGTCCTATAATTTTAGCCAGCAGATAAAATCTAAACCGTTTACACTAACTTTCTTCCATTCTTTTCAAGATTTTTTTTTCCAAGACAAAAACCATTGACTGACATTTTTTCCTAAACTACAACAAAACAACTGTAATATAGCTAAGTCACTTAACTTTTCAATTTTCTTACACCGCTGATGTCTTAGTACAACTTTGAAAGAAGCAAGTTCTTATAGATTTTAAGTAGATTTTGGCAAAATATAGCGACGAAATAGAATTTGTATTATATGGGAAATCTAATAGATTTTTTTGAAATCTAATAAGTATCTACTAGATTTTGCTCAGATGTAAACGTATATATGTATAAGACATTTCCTACCTTCCAATTTAAATAAAACAAAGTGTGTGTGAGATATAATCAACTTTTTTAATTAGGAATAATTTCTTCAATAATATAATAAAATATGTGTCATAAAAATTTGTCGTTCGTTTGAAAGGAATCTTGATGCCATTATGGAATAAAACATCGCACATTTTACTGCCGCAGCTTTGCTTGATGGCTCGCATCCGAAATGTTTAGTGCAAATCTCCTCCAAGCGAGATGATGATGTGGCATGAGCTTAGTAGCATAACTTTTCTGGCACGTAGCGCCATCCTGTTGACACCACATGTTATTGGCATCCATATCATCCGATTCTGGCCAAAAAAGCCAGCCTATAGCGCTCGAAACTGTAAACTGGATGAAGCGCGCGGAACGTTGCAGTAATGGAATAACTATTTTTATAAAGCAATTTTGTCATTTGCAAGTGTTCATGAATGAAAATAAAGTAAATAAAACAGCATGTTGCTGGGTTCTGCTGGTATTGGTTGCACTTATAATAATATTATTAATGCATCAGCCTGTAATGAAAAAAAAAACAACAAATTTTTAGATGTTGCCTTGCAAAATAAATGGCGCACATTCATAGTCCAAAACAAAATATACTTTAAGAGTTTAAGGCCAGTATTTTGTATGGTAATACTGGTCTTAAATTGTTAAAGTATACTTTATTTTGACTATGAATATGCGCCAATTTCTTTAATAAAAAGGGGAAATGAATCATGTCTGTTAAGTTAATGTAGGAAATTTTATAAAAAAGCCAATATCTGGAAATGCAGATCAGATATTCACTCAGTCCCTGTTAAGTTGAAAAAAGTTTTATTACCACATTTTTCTTTCATTCTTTAAACTTGATATTGAGTTCACACCAAGCAATTTTTCTTGCCGAAATTTTTTATATGCATCTTGGCAAGTATGCGCATGTTTTTTAAGGTTTAAAATAACGAA
The DNA here is from genome assembly GCA_936439885.1 of Nowickia ferox. Classification (NCBI taxonomy): domain Eukaryota; kingdom Metazoa; phylum Arthropoda; class Insecta; order Diptera; family Tachinidae; genus Nowickia; species Nowickia ferox. The sequence goes on along the minus strand of OW387027.1, from coordinate 5,395,816 downwards.
AAGGAATTAAAATAGTTTTCAGGTACCACTTTCTATTCCGCTATCCCGACCCGATACCAGAGTAAGACTTTCTGCAAGATAAATGTCTTCATCTTAACTTGGACTTACGTACAAAAAAAAATTAATAAACTTTTATAATGATGGCCTTTTCGCTTCTCGCTTTCAAAAATGGGAAATTACTGATTTCATCTTGATTTTCGAAAACCGGGGTTTCAACAGATCTCCACATTTTGAGGTCATAGGAATTTGGTCTGACTAGTTTAACGATTATTTCCATACAATATATGTATGTGTGCATTTGTGTATATTCATCTTTCATATCTTTATAATGGTAAAGTAATTTTTATTAAAATCGATTGATTCGTTCCGCAGATGATGTTGAGGAAATTTTTCGACAACTTGCTTTACTTCAAAAACTCTAAAAGTTCTTGGGCAATCGATTTTCAAGATTCATAAACTTTTGTTGACTGCGTCAAATATTGCAAATTCTATGTTAATCATTTAATTGATTTAGTCTTAAGAAATTTGGAAATTTTTTTTAAGTTACTCCAGAAATCTGCAGATTTTTTAGCACCCTGGGATTGAAATTAGCGGGAAGTTCCGGGGTAGGCATACAAGGTCAACTGTATCCCATATATTATTTTTTAAAGAAACGTTTACTTATAATTAAATTTTAATTTGCGTTACTTAAGCATCTTGACATTTCACTTTTCACTTCAAATGAAACTGAATGCAAACATATTAAAAATTTTAATAATATTCCATTTCATTTAAAATTTGCGTTAAATAGCTGATGTTAATAAAAAATCTCTAACCCAGTAGATAGATATGGGCGCTGATGAAGTGCGTAGCTGCAGAGAAAAATATCGGTATTTCCCCAGCTAATAAAGTCTAATATAATTTTTCTTCTCTTCTTTTGAAACTCACATTAATTAATAAAAATATTTCATTCAAACAAGAATTGAAATTACTGAACTTAAGCCCGACTAAAAAATTATTTCTGATTAAAATTCACTATAGTTCAACTAAAAAATTTTAAAATTGTCTCAATTTTAATAAACCACAAAAGTCTGCAATAAATTACACTTTCGTTTAAAATTCTTAGTAAATATAAATTACTATTGCGGTTTCCTCTGCATTAATTTCATTATTAACTACTCAAATATGTACGAGTCTTTTAAACAGCAAATTCCAAATCATTACAATGCAAATAATAATATGCAGGCATGCACATACTGACATGTGTATGTACAACAAAATACTAATAAACCTTGCAACACACGTATGAGTGCACAAATTCAATTTTAATTTCTATTTCTTGTCTAACTTGGCATAAACTTAAGACTTGTAGAACAAAAGTGATGTTGTGTATGATATTTTACATTTAATTACTGACCTTACCCACACTCCGTGGTTGTTATTAAAAAACATTTTAAAAAAGTTATAAAACAACTTCTGCTTTCAAAATTTGGAGCATAACTACGCATGTCTTAGCCAGCCAGGCAGGCCATTATAAACGTAAACTTGAGGATGAAACCTGTTTTCTGTGGTGGCCTTAAATATGAAGAGTTTTGGACGAAAAGAAAAACTCTTTCTTAAGAGTTATAGTCTTTCTTTCTTTTGTTGGATGGAAAGTTACTTAAGAGTCTTTTTGCTTTTGTTTCGTTAAGTTTTTTTTCATACTTGAATTTCCCCTAATTTTTTTTTTGTTAAAATTTTTCTCTTTTTGGTGCATTTTTTATATGACGTCATTGATTTGACTTGAGAAAGAGTTGCAGAACTCTTTTTTTAATCTTTACGGAAAGTTTGTTTTTATTTCAATTTTGATTTGTTTTGTTGTATTTTTTAGCCCGCAGTATTAGTATTGGGATTTCATTGTTTGTTTGGCTGGTCAGTGTAGGAGAGTGAGTTTAGAGAGTTTTTGTTTTTAAATTTATTTATTGCTTGCTTTATAGTCTTATTAATTGCCAGAAGTAAAAATTCTCATCCGTTTATTTAAATTGAAAACAAAGACAAAGCACTCAAATATTCCTAAGCAAACACTAATTAAAAATGATAAAAATTTTAAACCATAATAAAAATATAATATTTGTGAAAACATTGTAATTAAATTATCATTTGCCACATATTCTTGCAGCAAAAAGAAAAAAAACACTTCTCTGTTCAAATTAACTTTTAATAAGTTCTTAAACTTGCTTTTAATGAGCTTATGAATAATTTTAGATTGGCCGCGTCCACTAATGTCGAGTGCATGGCTGTTGAAATTTGTAGCTTTTAATTTCTTTTAATATGCAGCTTTATAGTTTAATTAGTTTTAACTTTGACTTTGTTGCTGAGTATCAGACATGCACGCCTCTTTTCTTAACTCTCATTCTGATGAGGTTTATCCCTAATTACCAGAAAAGGCATATGAATTTATAATTTTTAATGTGCTAAGTGTACAAGTTAGCATTGCTATTATTACATTTGAAGTTGGAAGTAAATTATTGCTGGTTTTAAAGAAAAGTACTCAGCAACATGCAACACAATGTGATAAGACAATGAAAAATGTATTAAGTAGACGGGGAGATAGAAGTTATTTGGCTCATTACTTTTTATGAAGTCGATTTTTTTTGTGTGAAATATGTCCGACTTTTATTTGTATATAAAACAGATAAGTAATATTAATAGCATGGAATATTTAAAAATTTCGTTTAATAAAATAAGAAAAATAGTGTTTTATCAGCAACCATTTATTAACATATTTTGAAATTTAACTTTGATATTTTTGAATTCAATATTCAGTGCTGTGTAATGCTAAAATGTTCAAAATTTGAATCGATAATATTTACAATCATTATAGTTTCAACGAAACTATGGTTGCAGCCGATAAAATATAATTATTATTATAATTATAATTGAGTAAGATCTACTTTTTAATCAAATGGTTCCCATCTATAAAAGCAGCAACATTATATGTTAACTCTGGATCATATTATGATCATTCATAAATATAAAAATCAATACAAGATATTGGTGTCTATTCTGGAATATGCGTCGATTTGGTGAAAGTTACATGTAAAATAAAAACAAAACTTCATAAAAAGACGAGAAATTAAAGCCGACTTTTTTTTGCTGGGGGTTATACCGGCATTTTTCTTTGCAGGCACGCACTTCATCAGCACCCATGTCTATCTACTTGCTTAAAAATTGTTATTAGCAACATGAATTTTTAACGAAATGGAATATGAGAAATGCTTGAATTGTGTGTACAATTGAAAATACTGAACTTAATCCCGATTAAGAAAATGTTCTTGATTAAAATTTATTCTAGTTTAATTAAAATTCAGTATGCATTTTTAAAGAAAAATTTTGACTGTCCACTGCAACCGTATAATCTCGTGAACATATAAAAAATTACTTATCTCACGAGCTGATTATTCAGTGAAGATCGCTTATAACGTATAACGAATAAAATAGCCAAGTCCTTCAGAGTTCGTTATAACGAGGCTGTACTGTTCAAGCCATTTAAATGATTTTCTTTTATACCAGATCATTTACGGTATGATAGATTTTTCTGCTTGTTTACCATGAAATCGAAATGCGTCAGTCATGACGTTGTTGAAAAAAACCAGTGGTTTGTATGAAAAGTACCAACAACACTTTCGTAAATATATAAATTGAGTCAAAATACTTTTCAAACCAGGGCACTATATTTACTCAACACTGACATTAAGTGCTTATAAGCACACAGTGTTACATAATTTACTGCTGGAATACCACACCACTATGTTAACTTCTCTGTTCTTGACACTTTTTTAAAATTACAGACAAATGTTAGTAACATACAGGAAGTCATAGCATTTAAAAACTTCTTGTTAAATTCCAATCCTTATTACTTAATTATGAAATATAAATACCTTTGACAGAAACGTGGTAAGTAAATAAATTATACATTTAAATTAATAAGTTTTTCTCTTACTACAAGTATAAATATGTATTTGTATGTGGAATTTATCGACATGTAATTATAATTTCATATTATGGAGAAAAAAGCCAAAAGTGAAAACAACCAGTTACGCATCCCAAATAATAAAAATAAATATGAAAAAATTTTTAATTTCCTGACAAAAATGAGTTTTTAATGAAGTGAAAAGTATTTATTTATCTCAAATGGCAAGTAAATGTTATTACACACACACACACACACACTCACACACTTACACATACAACAATTCCCTGCGTGAATGCGTAAATGGGATAAGCAGAAAAAAAAGCAACAAACTCCACTTCATTTTCAACTGTAATTATGTTTGTATGTTTATGAATTTCTCATGGGTATGTTAATGTAACGGAAATAAATTAATTTTATATGAAGTTTAATTTCAGGCAAATTCAATTATTGTCATGTTTTTTGCACCAAATTCTTTTTAGTCAATAAATAAATGCCCCCGAAGTTAAGGTAACAAAACTAAATATAAAATTTTATTTAAAAATCCATAAATTTTATTAAATAAAAAAAAGCAAGAGTAATGTTACAAAAAATCAAAGCTTTTTATGCTTGATGCCTTTTTTAGCTTGAAAAAATTAAGCAATTTATCTTTAACAAAAATTTCGATTACAAATCAAAAATTACAAATTCAAATAAAATGAAATGTAAACGCAATTGGGGGATTCAAACCGTAGTTGCAAGTGTCATAATGTCATAATGCTTTAATTTGTTTTAATATAATATTTTTATTTAATTTTTTTACCCCTTTTTTATACAGTTAAACTAGTTTTTTAAGGTCCTTATTTATTTTTATTTTTTTATTTCAATATTTCGTTAACCTTCGGTTGACTTCTTCAGGAAATCTATTTGATATTCTTAATTTTAAAATTTTTCTTTCAATCAAAAAAATATTTTTGAAAAAAAAATTTATATTTTTATAAAGAAACATTTTGGTTATAATTCTAAAAACCAATTGGGGCATTCATACCATTGTCTTAAGTGTCTTAAGTGCCATAATGTCTTAACATTTTAACATAGTTTAAAAAATTTTTGTTGTGACTCCAAGAAAAACATATTTTATAATGATAATGAAATACCCCAAATTTGTGTCATAAAAAAATTTAAATTTTATAAAAAAAAAAATTTAAAGTGTTTAAATTTATAAATAAAAAAATTATAGATGTTGTAAAAAAATTTTTATAATTTCAAAACGCAATATTTTTCATAAAAAATTATAAATTTTATAAAACAAATTATAAATTATAAATTTGAAAATTTATAAATAAAAAATCTTTTTAAATTTTGTAAAAAAAATTAATTTTAAAATTTATAAATAAAAAAATTAAAATTTATAATTAAAAAAATTTATAAATTTTATAAAAAAAAATATAAATTTTATGAAACATGTGGGGTATTCACACCAGTGTCTTAAGTGTCTAAAGTGTCATAATGTCTTAACATATTAACATTGTTTAAAATAAAAAAATAAGAATATATAAAGAACTAAAGCTTAAAAAATAGCTTAGTTATATTTTAATGTAATAGTTTTTGCTTTTGTTTTTTTTTACAAAAATTTTAAAACATTATGACACTATAACACTTAAGACTACCGTTTGCACGAATATATTTTTGAAAAATTTTTTATTGTTTGTATCAGTGCGTTTTGAAATTTGTTGAACATTTAGCTTTATATTTTTTTCAATGCGAAATTTGCATGTCATTTAAAATTTTGTATGTAATTCATTTCATTATTTTGAACCTTCGAATGCTTAAGTAAATCTTACATTTTGCTGTTTTTTCTTTCTTCCCTTTAAATAATTCAAATTATGTTAATTTGTCTCGTTGATTTCGTTTATTTAAAGAATTAAATATTTTTAATGTGAAGCCAGTTTAAACGTCAGTTTCTGTGCCTGAGGAAATAAATAATTTTATTGATGTGGTTTTTTTGTAAGTTATTGTATATATTAATATTAAAAAGTTTCCTTTGGTAATTGAAATTCAATTAATTAAAACTAAATGTAAACACAACACTGCAGTTGTATTACACTGGATTTAAAAATTTCTAAACGTTTGTTTTTTAACCTCCAACTAAAAAAAAATAAAAAAATATTAAAAATTAAAATGTCGTTCCCAATACATCTCGACAATTGAAGGTCATGGGCATCTATTTTATTTATTTTTATAATAACGGCTGAATGGACATAATCATGCGTGGGTGTGTGTGTGTGTATACTTATTTTCTCTCAATACGACATTTTCGTTTCATGTAACTGTCTCAAAAGTTCTAACGAAGTTCTTTTAAAATGCAGTTCAATTTAAAACCAATGAAATCTTAAATAGTTCAAGTACTCTTTTAAATGGGGTTTTAAGGTCAGCAAATTACAATAAACGATTATTTATTTTTATTAATTATTTCATCCAACGTTTCGTGGGAAAATCCCAACTTCTTCAGGGATGTTTTTATTTGTTAGTCTGGTAACATTGTTATATAGAAAGAGAAATATAAAAGAAGAAATCTTAAATATATATTAATTATTACTCTTCTGTTTTGAGACCTATATTAGAATTCCATGCCAAATATTTTCGCAGAATATTTCAACTACATTTGAAGACGATTTTTGTTTTTTGTTTTTTTAATTGCTAAAATACCCATTCCCAAAGGAGTTAGAGGGTTAATGTATACTAACAAACTGATGCTTGTAATGTTCTGAATAAATGTTATAAAGACACTTTATTCCAAAAAAATCTAAGTAGCACATTTTTTTTTATTATACAATGGTGCAACTTTAAATAGGGCGCATATGAGTTCCAGATGTAAACTTTTAAAACGCCTATACATGTTATCTTTTTCAGTCCCCTCTACAAGAATCAGTTCACAAAACATTATTATTTAAAAAAAATTTAATATTCTTGTTTTGTGTAATTCATCAGATTTTGAATAATTCGGAACGAAAGAAGATGCCTTCGCATTTGCATGTTATTAACATTTTGTTTTTTGTTTTTTTTGTTTCGAATTACAGAGTAGACTTTATAAAATGTTAAATTGGATTCATTCATCTGTTTTGTATAAAATTTATGTCCGAAACAAATTTCTAATTCCAAATAAGTGTTATAAATATTTGATATAAGAATAATTTCATAAAAATTTGTTTTTTACCAAGAAAACATGATTTCTATTAAATATTCTGCTGCTGCAGAAACTCACCTTTATATATTATATATAAATACGTTTTTGTATTCATATTTAATTTCTTAAACCATGCCATAAGTTTTCTTGTTTTATATACATACATTGCTATTATTACATGCAGTAGGGAAACACATACACACATACATCTTTTATATATAAATTCTAATTAGAAATTCTGTTAAGGAGAAAATTCTGCATCTTAATGTAAATAAGCAGTTGGATGAGAATATGCAGGTACATGCAATAATTTGTCTTTCTGTATATTTAAAATATATACAAAGAAATATAAAAGAATTTAGAACCTCCAATGGAAATTTTACTAATTTAGCAAAAAATTACATTCTTATAAGTAATTTATGGAAAATTTTCACTTCATAATAAACATCATACTCATTTCCTTTATCAAAATATTGAACTTATTTGTGGTTGACAATGTCACCAGAAATCAGCAAAACGGTCGATAAAAATGGTGACTTGTGAAGACACTTAAGGCACCAAGTTTCCTACAGGGTATTTATGAGTCTTGTCTGCACATGTAGATGTGCAAGTAAATTTATATGCCACATTATAAGAAATTTGTATTATTATTATTTACGTAAATACTGGCAGAATTGGAAAAGCTGCAAGTAGGCAATGCTAAGAAATTGCAATATGCAAAAGATATTTATTTGCTTCACTCACATGCATACAAACTTAAATTAATATATTAAACAAAAGTTTGTCTGGAGTATGATGATTATATAAAAATAAATAGCATTTATATGTCTCTGCAACCATAAGTATTATTATACCAATACATACTCAATCCAATTGCTGGTATTTGTATATCCTCTAGAAATTTAAGTAAAATAGTTCTATATATGTATGCATGCACATACATATGTACTATACATATATACATGTATCTTAATGTATGGATATGCATGTGAGTTGCTGTTGATGGGTTTTAAAAGAGGCCTTTATTTGCATGTTGCATATTATTTGTCAATAATAAAGATGCTGGTGTTAGTATTTTGTTGTTAATAAGATTACAAAAAAAGGTCATTGAATTGTAAAGTGAAGTGGAAATTTGGTAAATAACTGTGTTGATAACTTTAAGCAGGAAAGAGCACACAAACCCTTCAAACGCATTGCGTAAGGAGTGAGATTGTCATACTCTAAACTCAAGATGTCGAAAATCTGCAAAATAAATTTTTATTTCATACATTTAGGATTTCTATAAAATTTAGTTAGCAGACAAAAATAATCTAAAGTTGTGTGTGATTTCTTATCCTGACTTATATAAGTGTAAGCAGATTTAAAAGAATATGTAAAAATATATATATGTGTGTATATGTCTTGTAAGTTTTTTTTACTTATACACACATTTATATATAGTTTATTTGTTTATTACATTTTAAAATTATTAAAGCATACATAATTTTATAGGATTTGTTTTATCTTCTCTAGCAACAATTAGCTGCTCAGAAAATATAAGTATTTTCCAATTTAAAAGAAATATTTTTGAGTAATAAGGCCATCATTTATTTATTCAAAATCATCTCTATTGAAATTTTAATAACAAAAATCATTCGAATTAAATCTTAGAAATCGTGAAATAATAAAATTCACTATTTATGCACAATTTTCTTATAATGAGCAAAATCTTTGCATTGCTTTTTTTACCTTAGGCCCAAATAAAAGAAGAAACTCCTTTTTGAAATTGAAAACTGGCAGTATAATTAATAAATAAAATCATCGCTCAACGCTTACATTCAGTAAAAAAATACATACTGCAATGAAGCATCGAACCAAAAAATCTGTTCGAAAAAAATTTACGCTGAATCAGAGTTCAATGGTTTTAACACCCCATGTTATGAAGTTGACATTAAATATATATCAAAGATAAGGACCTCTGACTCTAAACTGTCTTAACTGGAAATTTAGTAAAAAACTAAAAAACCGTAACAGTTTACAGTAGTTGCCGCTTAATTGATCTCCAGTTAGTTGATATATTCGTCTACAATTGCGTTAGAGTGATCCAATTAACAAATTAGAACACAAATGGTTTAACTGGTTTATTTCACAAAAAAAAAAATCAATCAACTACTGTATATAACATTCCGCTTAATTGATTTTGGAATTTTTTTTACTTATTTCTGTTATATAAGTTACATATATTTCAAAAAATTTGTTTTTTAAGCCCAATTAAACTTAAAATTTTAAAAAATAACACAAAAACTTTAATTTTAATTCAAGAAATTGTTTATTGAAAATATCAAAACATGCCATTAAAGGTTTATTTTTATTTGTTTTTCTTAAAATTAACCTCATCGCATGCTATTTCTTGGCAAAGCGCATTATGTAAATCTAAATTTTGGGAAAACTTTTCAAGCATTGCTGGTCGCACATCACGAATAATACGAACAATGTTGTTCTCCAAGGCGTCAACTGTTGCTGCTGTAGCAGCATAAACAACTGACATTACATGGCTTTCACATAAAATAATCAAATCGTACCAAATCGTCCATTTCTCGAAATCAATTTAATGATAAATTCTGATTTCAATAAGTCGATGGTTGTGATCGCCGCATGGCACGTAGCGCCATCCTGTTTGGGAAAACTTTTCAAGCATTGCTGGTCGCACATCACGAATAATACGAACAATGTTGTTCTCCAAGGCGTCAACTGTTGCTGCTGTAGCAGCATAAACAACTGACATTACATGGCTTTCACATAAAATAATCAAATCGTACCAAATCGTCCATTTCTCGAAATCAATTTAATGATAAATTCTGATTTCAATAAGTCGATGGTTGTGATCGCCGCATGGCACGTAGCGCCATCCTGTTGAAATCACATCTCGCACGGATCAAGGTTAGCCATATTTTTAAACAAAACATCATTAATGATGGTGCGATAACGATCTCCGTAGACCGTAACGCGAGGTCTGAAGAACTAAGGTCCATCGATGCCACCTGCGCCTGTAAGGCATCAAACCATGAATTCTTCTGTATGAAATGGACACTGTAGTGTCTGTTGTGGATTAATATCACTCAGTATTTAGCAATTTTGTTTATTTTCAAGCCCGTTCAGCATAACATGAGCCTCATTGCTGGCACAATTTTGTGATAAAGTCTCGGATCATAGTCTAGTGGCTTTTAAAAATTGTAGGATCAAGCTGTAAGCAAACCTTTTCAATTAAAAAATAAAGAATTTTGCAAATTGTTAGACAAGTGACAGAGTTATGCATGGGGGAATCCCCCTCCCCACAACACCGATTTTGGAAAAAAAATTATGGGACCAAACAAAAAAATTATTTGCACATCGCCTTACAAATGACAGATTTATACACTGGGGAGCCAATTTCCCTCTCTGGTTTCAAAAAAAATATTATGAGTTCAAATAAAATAATTTTGACTTTTAAAAGTTATACACTACTAAATTTAAAATTTTCTGAAAATTCGGATTTTTAACTACAAATACTCGTAGTACAGTGTGTGCACATACCACTTACTAATTACAACAGCTTACCTAACATAAAAAACTTATTTCAGATGAAATATGACAAATTTTAGTTCTTTTAATTAACATAAATTCTTAACTTTTATCAGCATGCCAAGCCCACTACTGAGATTATTTTGACAAAATCTTGTGGTTACCTTAGTTTTCAGGGGATAACCCGTACTCATGCAATGCATTGTGTCCTTCTGATGGCCTAAAAATTTTAAAAATCTATTCCAAGAAAAAATATTGCTTTTGGCCAATGAAAAGTGATTCTGAGCCATTGTGCGACGAATTAATAAATTTGAATCTTCTCCCAGACTTTCGCTTACAGCGAATATTTTTTCAAAGTGTTGGTGTTAGTTCATCAAATTATGACAGTATGTACTTTTGTTATGTATGTATGTATATACAGTTGAAAAAAATTATATATTTCGAACTGGAAAATGTTTTTTATTCCAATATATATATATTATATATTTATATTTAATCCTTTAATTCTTAGGAGAAACATAGGGTTGTATTTCAATGTATAATGTGTCAATTTCTCTAAGTTCACTAAATCAATTTTGTCCTGAAAATCTACTTATATTTTTTTTTCGAATAAAATTGTTCCGTAAAAACATTATTTAATTAATTTTCCTCATTTCTATATTTATAGAGACTCATGTTTTTAATCTTGTTTTCCTACCCAAACTCTAGTTTTAATTACGAAAATATATAATAAACTAAACAAGAATGAGTATAAATTTGTATAAATGTACAAAATTTTATAATTCCTAAAATAAAAATATATATTTTGTTGCTATGTACTATTAACACTTGTACATTTGTGAATGTGTATGTACTCGTATGTATTTAAGACTATGGCTTATAACAACAATATAACAACAACATAGTTTTGAATGCATGTTGGTTCCACAGCAAAAATACAACACGGCAGCTACAACAATAAAAAAAACAATATTATTAAATATACAGCAGCAGCAGCATTTCTTCATATCAACACAATTATATCAACAACATTATGTTGCATGCAGTCGTAGTTAGTGTGTAGACAACAGAGAGAAGAAAAAAAGCCTTTCACTTGCATGCATTTTGCCACTAAAGGAAATATACAATAAATACAACGAAATCCATACACACTCACTCTACATATTTACACACACACACACACACACAAATACATACAGTTGCAAAATTAAGCACAAACATCTTTTGTACACATAAGAAATATTCATCAAACTCTTACACATGCATACATTTGCGAAATATAGCTAAACATAGCAACAGATTTTTGTGAAGGCAACAGTTGTAGTTGTTGTACAACATGTCCTTCTGTTGCACTTTTGTCTATGGTACTGCCTGTTCGACATACTGTCTTTATAGCTAAATGTTGCTGTGTCTGCTGACTGGCTGGTCTGTTGCTTTTTTTTCTACGTCTACTTTCTTTGCTGCGCTAGTAAGAGCTGAAAAGCACAGCAACAACAATTGTTGGCTGTGTTACCCCATCAACCCTTTTCTTGACTTTACTTCTCCGACTGTTGACTTGTCCTGCAGATGTTGTAGCTGGGAAATGTGTATATACGAATCTTAAGCCACATGACGCACAATGTGTCACTAGTATTGTATTATGTTGTTGTGTTTATAATTTCACAACAAACCCTACAAACATACCAAATTATAAACGCACATACCAAATAGTCTTCTACTGATTTAAACTTTAACTGCAAGTGGACCAAGCAAAACTAAACTAAAATTTTGTACTTCTTACAACACACGCACACACGAAGATACACACACATACTCAGAGCCACTCTTGCTACATCCCAGCTCAACACAATAATGTTTGTTACTAATTTAAATGCAAATGAGATTCATTTGACGTTGTTGACGACGGACTTTTGGCTATAGACTCTCACGTTGACAATAGATGTTTGTAGCTTTTACTCAGTGCATGTGTGTCGGCTTGTACGTGAATATGTATGTAAACATTGAGGCTGTGTAGCAGGAGCAGGAGCAGGAGCAGGAGCAGCAAGTACATGCTGTAGTGAAGGGTAAAAAGTATGATGGCTTAAAATTTCGTTCTATTCTTCCTGACCATCTATTTAGATGATCATGATGATGATGATGATGATGATAATTATATCGTCTTTGCTGTTGCTACTTTTAATATTGTTTGCAATGTTTTTGTTATTGGATATGTTGCTGCCACAAGTTGTTGTTTCTGTTTCTTCTCCTTGTTTTTGTTGTAGCCTGGTCCACAAGTTGCAAACTGAATTTATTTTGCTAGTTTAAGTAGGTAAGCAAGAAGATTTTTGCAGTTGTTTTTATTTTATTTATTTTTTGTCACAGTTGAACAGCATCACCAGCAGTAGTAAGAATATAAATACAATTAGACGTACTCGTATATCTGAATTGCAAGTGTATGTCTTTGTATTCACTGACTTATTTTACTAATACTGCCACAGAAATAAATGAACTATCGTAGCTTAAATGAATTAAGTATAATAAATGCAGGGGCGTTAGAGGCAACAAAAAATGAACAGTTTCCTAAAAGTTGCGGGGCCTTAGTATAACTCAATGTATTTTTTGCTATGAAAGCAAAAGATAATAATAATCATTAAATAAAAATTAAAAAGTCTTATTTGGCTAATTGCGAAAATTTTAGTTTCTAAAAACTATTATTCGAATAATTAATTCGCATAAAAAGTCATAAGAAATGATTTAAATGATTAAATTTAACGTTTATTTTGATTATTAGCTAAAATAAGGAATAAAATTTTTATACCAATTAAGGATGATTTATCGAAAACGTTCGACTTGTCGCACACTTACATTAAAAACAAAAGCAAAATTTCAAATGCCGAAGCAAGAAGCTTTGAAGGGATGTGTGCGACAAGTTGAACGTTGGCGACATCGATAAGCCGTCTGGAATAAAATATTAGTTTTTATTCGGTTATTTGGTTAAATAATACTTGAATTTTATATTCGAATCATAGAAATACATACATATTTCAACCCCCTTAAAAACAAGTCGCATTAAGGTAAAAAAATATATTTTTCCATTATTTGCAAAAATTCTAAGTCTTATTCGAATAAAATTTTTTATTCGAATAAAAAAACTGTCCACCTCAGTAAAAGTTATACGAATGAAAAATTAAAGAAAAAATCATTAAAAACATTATTTGAATTTTATTCGCATAATCGCAAAAATAATGCATATACATTTAATAAGATGCTTTAACTTCATTTAAAGTTAATTATATGTTAATTTTTTATAATGATATTATAGTGAAATAGAAAAGATGAAAGCTAACACTAAAGTTTCTTGAATGAAAGTTAAAATTTTTTTCCCATGAATGAAAAAAAAATCGGTTATGCGCTATAATAACAAAAAAGTTTTTTTTTTATATAATAATAAATTGTATAGTAAAAATATATCAGTCTTATGATATCTTAATCGAACAAAAGCTTAAAAATGTATTATTCGCTTAATTGGCTAAATTTTAAATTTTATTCGATTACTAACTCAAAAAGCGGTGAACAACAAAATTTCATCAACCTGGTTAAAAAAATTTTTTTAAATATTTAACTCAATTAATTAACTAAATTTTAGATTTTATTCGATTAATTGCTAAAATAATGATTTAAATTTTTTATTCGAATAGTGAAAAAAGATATAAGCCTTTTAAAAATTATTCGATTAGTTCAGTATATATATTAATAAAATTTAATCGATTGTCTAATAACTTAAAATGATTTTCCTGAAATGGAAAATTTCGCAGAATATAAAGCGAAAAACTCCCTGACTTAAAGCAAGACAATTCTTTGCAATGTCAGCCTTTATAGTTGCTATTTAAGAATCTTACAATTTCATTTTAACATTCATTTTGGATTTGTTTTTAAGTTTCCTATTCGGAATTTTCTTTTATTGCAATTTTTTTTTTCTAATTTCTATGAGAACTTTACAGCCCATTTTTAACTTTTTTAAAATAAATAAAATTTTTTTAATACTTATAATTACATTTATTTTTTTTAAGCGCATTTATTCACCCAGTACATCATTTACTGCAAATTTTTCCTCCAACAGTTTAACAACATCTTAATTTTGCTACTAAACCTTAGAGAAAGTAAAACTCCGACCGTGTGTTAATTAAGCTTCTAATGCATATCATTAACAATCTACACTTAGTTTTCTTTATTTAGCATTACCGACACAATACTTTTTGTCTTTTTTTGTTGTTGTTGCCTTTTTTGACAAATTTACATATTCTGCATTACTCAAACTGTCCCACTGCATTGAAAACAACTAAAACATGGCCAAATTAAAGTTAGCAAGCAGTAGCTACAGAACAAGCCTACAACAACATTCATAACAAAGCCAACATATTTATCATGCCACCCAAAAACTCTACTAAAACATCATTAAAGCCCTTCCCCGTCCCATAGTATTTTGCAAATTTTACAACTCATTTCAAATTTAATACATTGACTTACGCAGGATATTCATACATTTTGTATTATTACATAAAAATCTTGTTACAGCTTTTGCAGTGCTTTTCCAAGACACTAGCAAACCAACACTCTTTCGCACGACCAGTAGAACGTACAACAACCAAGCAAACGTATGAGCGAAGAAATACTATAATTTGTAGAGAAAAGAGCTACTCTAGAGAAGGAGTAAATGAGGAATGGAACAGGCTAGAGAGAAATTGAGAAAATTCTGATTAAAAATTTTCTTAGTCAACACTAGCTGTACAATACAATTATAAATTTGTCCAGTTGTACGAAAATCCTTTTTGTTCTTTTTTTTTAAAACAAAATATATTTGCATATTACCCAGTAAAATTATGCTGACTTTTTGCAGCTAACAGGCAGACGGACAGACAGACAGACAGACAGACAGCAGCTACTTCCAAATATGCATCTGCACAGGCATTTTCCTAGTTAGACATTAGAAACAAGAAACTTTTACAACGAAATGTTTAAGTGTATGTATGAGAGCGTCTGTGCTTGTTCGATTGCTTAAGTTTATTTTCGGCATTAATAAACCGATGTTAGAAAATGCAGATTCTAAAACTACACACACACACACACACGCATGCACACATATGAAAAATATCCTTGCCTTCAACTCAATACATCACAGATTTTACATTAACATACCGGAAACTAAAGGTTTGTATGTTTCTTCGCCCCCCAAACTACTTCGTCTTGTGTTAATGCTGCCATTCAGGATATTGTGAAGTGAAGTGAAGTGCAGGGAAAAGTTTTTGATATTTGCAAAAATTAG
The DNA here is from genome assembly GCA_936439885.1 of Nowickia ferox. NCBI lineage: Eukaryota > Metazoa > Arthropoda > Insecta > Diptera > Tachinidae > Nowickia > Nowickia ferox. The sequence goes on along the minus strand of OW387027.1, from coordinate 5,379,877 downwards.
CAAACGCATGCACAACGCACAAAATGACCAAAGTCTAGACATTTAAGGTGAGACAAGAGAGCACGGAGCAATAATGCCAAAGATTCCTTGCATTCGACTACTGAAAACTTAATAAAGGACAATTTTGGCTGAGTGTGTGTGTGTACATTTGAATTTGGTAAAATTTGCAAAATGTAATGCAAACATATTTACGACAACGTAAATTTTCTTCTTTTCCACAACCAAAGACAATGGCACAAGAAACACTAAACACATATTCAATAAGGAAAATTAGGCAAAGTGTTGTAGATGATGGGAAAACGGCTTGTAGTTGGTGGGCCGGCTGTTAAGAGATGGTATTTGCGTGGGATCTGTGGAAAGTTACAGCAGATATTTCGATATTTAGTCAAAGTGGTAGTTTTAGAAGGAATAAAGGTATTTTTCTCTTATTTCTTTGCAATAAATTACTTTTACAGCTCTCATGTTCTTAATTTTTTTTAACTAAAGTGTTTTTGCAACTGATTTTAAGTTGTATTATTTTATTGATTTGGTTTGATGAAATTATAGTAAATTATTTTATAGGATATTTACACCTGCACAAGATTTAGCTGATTTTAATTAAAATCTTTATGAAAATCTATACCGTTTACACCGAATTGTTTTTTTACATTCATCAAAACCTTTTTATCCAAAACAAAACCCATAAGCTGAACAAAAAAAAAAAGCTGCATTGCAGCCAATTCACAAACCTTTTTAATTACACAGGCTGAATTTTTATTACAAATTTAAAAATGAAAACAAATTTGAACAAATTTTAGTACTTACGCGATTTGGGCAAAGTCCAGTAGATTTTGCATACAAAACAAAAACTACTTCGCATTAGATTTTGTCAAAAACTATGTCTTTTTTTTGAATTTGTCCTTTAGAAAAGAGTACAGCCCTTCGCCTACAAACATGAAAAGTTGTGTCTCAAGAAACATGGAACTCACCAACGTGTGAATTACGTGAAAAACTCAAAAATATTTCCAAGCAGAAACGTCTTAAACTTTCTATTTGAATTAAAGCATGATTGAATACAAAATAAAGTTATTATTTGTGTGCTTTCCAGGTTCCTCGCAGGCCATTAAGACAGCATTTCAACAGACTTGGAATTGATAGTAATAGCGTTTTTTTTGCATACAAATATTTATTTATTATATCTTCAAAAATTAAAAAGCATGTATTCAAATCTTAAGTATAAATATGCAAAGGTTCACTCGCCACTTTCATGGCATACCAATCACTACAGATACTGAATTTATTATTCTAAGGTTGTTTATATCAAAAACTGTTCTAGACAACCTTTTAGGCACATAACATTCAGTTATTTGGATCACTTCCGTTTTATGACAATCATATGTTAAATTAATTGATGATTGTCATTTTTTGCTGGCTTAGGCTAGTGTCAGACATAAACTTCCCAGCAAAAAATTACAATACAGATTATTAGTTACATCACTGATGAACTCAGCTCCAAGTAGTTCTAATTCTGGTGAATATTTTGATATAAACAACAGCCTTAGAGTATTAAATTCAGTACCTGTAGTGATTGGTATGCAATGAAAGTGGTGAACCTCTGGAAATAGCTCCGATTTTTTTGCAGGGTTAGTGATAGTATAATACATAAGGGCCAATTTCACGATGTCGACAACGCTCGACTTGTCGCACACTTACCTTTGAAACAACAACAAAATATGAAAATTTGTTTTTGTTTTGAATGTAAGTGTGCGAAAAACGAACGTTGTCGACATTGTGAAATTGGTCCTAAATGTCGTATTGAGCACGACAATATTTTCAAGAGGTTTCATCTGGAGTGTTGGGTATAATACCCCTTGTGACCCTCTTTTTTAAGCGGATGTGTCCAGTAAAGTTCAAGATATTACGAGCAAAAGGATTAAGATGTGACTCGAGTTTTGTTGAATATTTGTCTGCGTATTTTGCAATTTCTTCAGTTACAAGTGGCATATTTAAATCAGTATTTAAATTTGAGAGTAACACCGCACTGCACCGGTTCTCTAGTTATGATGATGAATTTCTGAAGCACATTCTGAAGAATTTTGAAGCTTTGTTCAACAGCCATTTAGGCAAGTACCTATTAGAAGATAGGGAACTGCCAAAACTAGAGCCAATGCCCATACTAAGACTTCTGAGGAGAGCTGGCCTAGATAAGTTGCTCTAGCATCTGCCAAGAGATACAATAGATTTTCGTGGTTGCAGTGTCCTGGATTTTCCGCATGGCTGAAATTCATTCATACCTTACCCACAAGGCTGTTAGAATGTTATTTAAATATTGGAACCCATTTCCTTAATTTCATTCTTGGTCCCTGGCTAGTCCTTAAAAACCTGTCATTGTATGTGTATAAACGCACGTCTTGCCGGTTTGTTTCACTATAAAACTATTTGTAACTATGTGTGTGTGTACCCTTGCTTGTATGTCTGACTGTGTGTGTGTGCTGTGTTGCAACTGATGAGGGAACAAGTTAATTCAGTTAAAGGACATAAAGCTGCTGCTACTTTTCGAGAAGATACTGCAACAATATTACTACTGCTTTCTCTAATTTTCTCAAAAATTTTAGGCGTGTTGTTTTTTTGCATATTGCTTTGTAAATGTGTTAGTTAGTTAGTTGGTTAGTTTGTATTTGTAAGTATAATATGTATGTGTACGTGTGTAAGTATTAAGTTTGTTATTCATAAAATTGTTAGAAACTTTTAAGTAAATGAACAGTAATGACAAGTAGTCTAATGTTTCTACTTCTCTACTACAATCTGTTCTCCGATTAAATACATTTACATACTTTCACAAAGACATAAATATAAATTCATGTTTTTACTATTTTGCATTATTATTAGTAGAAAATGCATTTTATATAAATGTATGCATGTGCATGTATAATAAAAAAGATAGATTGCATATATTAAGTAGTATGAAATAATTTTAATGGGAGTGTGTATGTATGTGTGTGTGTGTCTGAAGAAATAGGTAGAATTTAAATTAGTAGCAAGCTGGAGTATGGAAAACGGGTAATTTTATTAAGCTTTTTAAAGCGGTGGTATGAAAATATTTTCTTTTAAATTAGAATTCATACACTAATACACTTACATGTTGTACGAGTATAAATGTCTGGATTTATAGAAAATATTCAAAGTCCTCATCTTGTGATTTGACAGTGGGAAGCAGAGCGGCAAAGAGTTTGCTAAATCAGACTGGACTTGGCATTTTATGTTGTGAAAGCTGTATAGCTGTGTGTTTTGTATTAATTAAAGAATTTATGGAGTTCGCACTTTACCAAATATGTGAGAAAAGTTTTAGCACAAACTATATAAATTCAAAGAAATTTAAACATATTAGTTTGTTTAAAATTATTTGAAATATATTTGAAAAAAAAAATAATATTAGTTATTTTTAATCATTTTTGTTCGAACTTTATTTGTCTCTATAATTATTATTCGATTAGGATAAAGTTCTTATGGCTAAATTGCATGTGAGAATTTTTTAAGAAAAATAACATCAAAGATAATTGTAAATATTGTGACAAACACTAGCATAACGGAACAGCATCATGTTTCTTTTTCGAAGGCCGCCACACCTTCATCACCAGCGTTCTTGTGTTTTATCCATTGTTTGTGATGTCAGTTGAGGTAAATTTCAGCTTTATATAGAAGTGCAAATATAATATGTGAATTGTTTTGATTCATGGCATTATAATTTGCTGAAACATTTTTCGTAATCAAAGCTCAATTTTACCATCTCTGTAATTTAAAACAGTCTTGTCATTGTTGTCTGTTTTTCAAGCAATATAGAAAAACTAGGATGTTTGAAGAAAAAAATCTACAAAAATTATCACATGTTTTTAAAATGAATTTATATAGGGAAATCATTTTTTGCGAAAATAAAATTCTCCCATTCTAAACAGATGACGAGAGAAGTAAAAAGAGCAAATAATAACCAACGTTATCAATTATGAGAGCTGTTATTTATTCGTCATTGTTGTGCTTCGCACGACGAATTTACGCAGCGAATTTTTATCGACGTATTCGTTTCAGTGGACGAAGTACGTCGTTCGTCCCAGTTGTGTTCCTAGCAATAGTCTGTTAAACGCAGTATTCACGGTAAAAATGCATGATACAAGCATCGTGTACGTATGCATGAAGAACTCAGCATACACGTGCATCTTCTTACTAGATAATTGCAACATAATTGTCAAACTACATACAAAAACTTTTTATGTATATAATTTGACAGTTCTTTGTACTCGTATAACCACTCCTTTTAGTAGCTTATCTTGTTATGTTTGTGTTGCATATATGCATGTGCAAAAATCAAAAAGTTTAGATTTTGCTTCAAGCATCGTCGGTGTGACTCATACAGACAAAATTTCACTAATATTATTATAATGCAGTTCATGCATTTTGACCGTGAATAATGCGCTTTAGAAGTGGCTGTCAAACACAAATTAAAAGACGTTCCTTATTCAAATCTTGACAGCAGTTAACGAAACAAAAAAGGTCACGGACTTATTGACCCGCCGTATAAAAGTTTCAGTTTTCACTTTCAAATGAATTTGGCTTTTGATTGTAATGAAAGTTTTTAATTTCTACAGAGCAATAATTTTCTATAAACCCCATATACGAGTACCTAACCCCTCCTAATGTTTTCATTAATATATAATCCCCTCATTCCCACTTTTACCACTAATATTTATTTTTAATTTTCATAAATATTTATCAAACTGGCTGCTATTTTATATTCTTATTTTTCAGATTTTCACAAAAGGGAGCTTCAAGTACAAGTGCTACCAACACATACGTACAGAAATACATCAATACTTACGTACATACATACATACTTACATTCGCTCACACATTAACAAATGTAAAAAATTATTTTTGTTTTTAATTTTGTTCCACCATTAAAAAATCTAAAAAATAAGGGAATGAAAGCAAAAATAAGAATAAGAGAAACAAAAAATTTGGCATTTTTAATTTATTATGTCTGTCAATGATTTCTTCGTTTTTTGGCAATTGCCAAAAATTTTTACAATAGCGCAAAAAAATCAGCAAATAAAATTGACCACTACAGCGGAACACACACACACAGACTCTCATTTGCTCCAACTACGAAATGTTAAACAAGGCACCAAGTGACTGACCATGGGGTACAGCTAACACCCATTCAACATCATCCTCACGGTCAGCATCAACTGCAGAGAAGGAGCAAGCACGAGAGTGAGTGGTAGAGAGAGAGAGAGAGGGAGAGAGTTATTCTAGCATCTATGGAAAATGTTAAAACATTACTGCCACCACTGCGCCACTAAACAGTAAGAACACGGTGAAGGGAACAGCACATACGCCGCATTAAAGTACGAGTATGTTGGGATGTTTGCGCGATTCTGGCCAAAAGGGAAAATAGAAAAATAAAATCAAATTTTTATGCTCCTGCAAATAATACAAATAAATAAAACGCGAATACGTAATTTTGTATTTTTTAAAAATTCCGCGATTTCACTTTTTTTACAATAAATTTCTTTATTTTTCCATTTCGTCCTTACCAAATGTAAGCGCCATGTGTGAGTATAGTGTGTGTAAGCATTTTCAGGATAATGATGTTGCAAATAAGAACAAAACATAATAATGCTCACTTGTTTTATTTTTTATTTAATTTATTTATATTTATTTTTTGTTTTCATTACAATTTTTGTTGTTGGCGAAATTTTATATCCTTCGTTTGCATAGTTAATGGATAGTATCTGAAATTTTTGGGAAAGTTTGTGACATATGTAATCCTACATACTACTCTTCATAGACGAAAATAAACTTCAACAGCTGATATCAAATTAACAACCAAACATTTTTGGTTTACGATAAATTTCCTTTTTAACTATTGCTCAAGAACGAATGAGTCCAATACGCCGACGTCATACTCAGTCAAACGAAGAAAAAAGCTTTTTCTATTCGGCAAAAAAATTATATTTTTAACTAAACTTTTTTAAATTTTGGAAATGATATAATTTCTCAAAAGGTGGGCAGTACACCGCCCATAAAAAATAATATGTCTTTTCCACCACTTTTACTCAACAGATTGTTACAAGACTTTGCGCAAATATGAAATTTCTATACTCGATATGATTTTGCGATTGAAAATATGGGCAGAGTACTCTGGTTAAATCGACACTAATAAACCGTGTTTTTTGTGTGTTTTGGTAGTATAGAACCATAGTTTGGCATTAAAACTTGATATGGGCGCTACTATGACAGCAATTACTTGCTTTGCGTTTAGTTAAGTTGGACACTTTATCATAAAACGACTCTTGGAAACTTTGCATATTTTTTTTAACTTTTTTTTCTCATTGTATTCTTTATATATTTCAAGGACGGGATAATCGTTCGTTAGAGCAATTAATTCGAGCAGCCACAAGTCATTTTACATTACATGATAACAAGCGCATTGAGCGAACCAGAATTAGGAACTGTGAATTTAACAAGACGGTATGTCATGCCACAATTGATTTGTATCTGTACCCACGCGCTTTCTATCAGAAAAGAGAACTACAAAATAAATTTCAAAATGTATGCTTGACGCATCATCCAGCATGTGTACATACATTCATCAAAGCAATCAGCACACGCACACGAAACTGACATCAGTTTTGATCATGTCTAGGCCGCTTAAAGCCTACATGCCACTATCGGCACAATGTGCCGATTTTCGTCGGCTCACTAAAATAAAGTTATAAGTAATAAGCTAAATTGGCCTTATTTTTCAACTGATTGAAATATAAAGACATAGTTGCACCACACTGTATTGGTAATAGAGCCATTATTCAGAATTAATTGAGATATAAAGCACTTTTGGTTTATTACTTATGACTTTCTTACAGTGAGCCGACGATAATCGGTACAGTGTGCCGATAGTATGATCCCGGCTTAAGACTGCATATTATAACGACTCTTGACAGAACAAATTCTGTCGAAGTTCATTAATATTGGAAGTCGTCTAAGTGTAAATCCCGGGCTTATGGTGGCATCATCTAAAAGGCGACAACATATTTATATGTAAAAGAATGTAAGTTCAATCAAAAATTTATTATGTTAATTTTGATTTAAGCCAATATACAATTTTTATTAAAGAAAAATAAGATAAGGAATAACTATACTTGAATTAAAGGCCCGTTCCTCTAAATTTAAATGCATGCATCCACAAGTCAGACAAGCGACTCGTCTAGAAAACTTTGTATGAAAATCATAAAAAAAATTAGTGATTTTCATATAAATTTTCTTTTCAAGTAGATCGTCCATCCGTGTTGTGGAAACAGGGGGTAAGACTGGAAACAGAAGCAAATTTCAGTTTTTTGTTTTTCTTTTTAATATAGATACATAAATGTTCGATCGAATCTATCGATCTATATATGGTATATATAAAAAATTAGTACACAATAATTAAAATATTTAAAAATTATATGAATATTTTTTGTTGTTCGAAAATTTCTTCTATAAAATCAAAAAGGGTGACATTTGAAAGAGTGCCTAGGGCCGAAAAAGGGCTAAGGGCGCTACCAAAGCCAGTATTTTATTGCATTCTATAATATGCGATTTAAAAATGTTATACACTACTTGGCACTATTAGATTTTTTCCGACAAAGAGAAATCGACAAGAGTTGTGGATTGCTCCATAAAATAAAACTAACAATATCTCTGAGCAAAAAAAAAAAACGCTTTCGAACGATGGAGCACACGTCTATTTCTATAATTTTAAGTGTCTAATAACAAAAGTACTTCTCTTGCTCCAATCGAAAGTTTATCAAAAACAGGGTATCAAATAAATAGCCAGTTACAATAAAAGAAGTGAATAAAACTTATTTATTTTTTTTTATGCAAAAAGTACACAAATGGCCATAAAGTAAAATAAATGCTTCAATGTTGGTGTTTGAGTTTCCAAAAAAAAAGTATTCGTGTGTGAGTGTGTGCGTGTGTTTTCTATAGTACAGTTATGTTGTTTAATATAGCATTGTTCTCGTTAATTAATGTTTAATCAGCAACACAGTCGTCGTTATAAAAAATATAATTTTTTTTTTTAAATTTCGCGTGAGACTCATTCATTTGCACGTTATACAATAGCAAAGCAGCGCAAGCACATATCAGTAGCCATTTGCTCCAGCCAACACAAACTAAATAAAAGCAAAAACAACAAATGCCAAAATACTTACAGTTGCGCGATTATTTTTTTATTTAATTTTTTAATTTTTGTTTTGTACTTCAACATTTTATTTCTTTATAACGCTGAGAAAACAGCTAAAAAAACCATGAAATATATTCAACGGTACAACTGCAACCCCTCCAAAAGAAATTTTAGCTAGAAAAAGTTACAAAGCTCTGAGTCAGTGGGTGACCGGGGACATTAAAGGGATGGGAAACAAACACTTTGCTTTTTCGATTTGTTGTTATTTTGCTCTTTTTATTTCCTCGCAAACGCATGTACTCAAGTGACCAAAAAGCCAAAAACACAGGCCACTGCCTCTGTATTGCAGATGGCAATTCCAAATGTGTGTATACGCGTGTGTGAATGCATACATATGTATGTTTGCGTATGCTCAAAGAAGTGTAGGCATGTAAAACTGGATGGCAGTGTTTGTTTAATACGTTTCGCTGTTAAGACCCTGAGTTATTTTATTCTTAGCTGGTGTACATATATCTACATACATATGTACGAGTATGTATGAAAGATGATGCCTGGTTTGAGGAGAGGTAGACGGGTACACAACTTGTTGTTTGGAATACTTTTTGTTTTTTTTGTCTTTGCCTTTTGTATTGGCTAAAAAATGGAACAAAACATTATAAAACGGAAATATGTAAATTTTTTGTGTTATACTTTTTATTTTGACCAACATAATAAAACCGTTGTATGGGGGTTTACTTACACAAGACTCGCCATGAAGTCTGCTGACCAATTCAGTACATATTAATGTATAAAAATCTGTACGTAAGATATTGCTGTTTAAGAAATTGTTACTATTTTATAAAAAATTTATTTTTACATTTCAGTTATTTTTATAGTCCATTTGGTTTTTTTCATATTTTTTTTTTGCATTAAAAATGGACGATGTATAGTCCATTTAATTTTTTCCATAAAAAATGGACGATGTGTAGTTCATTTAATTTTGTTTCATGAAAAATGAACGATGTATAGTCCTTTTAATTTTTTGCATGAAGAATAGACGATGTATAGTCCATTTAATTTTTTTGCAAAAAAAGTGGACGATGTTAAGTCAATTTAATTTTTTTCATAAAAATGATGTATAGTCCATTATTATTTTTGCATGAAAATGTAAGGTCCATTTAGTTTTTTGCAATAAAAGTGGTCGTTGTTAAGTCCATTTAATTTTTTTCATAAAAATTACTATGTATAGTGTATCGTGACGTTACAAGTACTTATACACCTATACTCTTGCGGTCTAATTCATAAAAAATATTTAGGTTTATTACAGGTTTATTTGACAAATTTCCCATAAAAATATGTCAAATAAGCGCTTAATAAACCTGAAATATTTTTTATGAATAAGGCAGTTGTTCAATAATAAGTGCAAATGCACGTACCTTTTACCGTATACCGTACGAAAATTGCAGGTACCTTTTACCGTATACCTGAACAAAGCACGACATGCACACTCAGGCAAACACCACCACTTATTGAAACCGAGCCACAACATGCCAATACAAGGTACGATTCTCACTCAGGTCATATTTTAGTTGGCATAAGTAAAGTAAAGTAAGTAACCTTACGAACGACAAGCGATCGTGAGGTCTACCGAATTTACCTTACATTATTTACTTTATATTCGTAATAATATTATTTCTTAAAATATCCGAATACGAAGTCTCCCGATTTTACTTCGTGCTAGTTGCAGTTAGCCGTATGGTAGCCGAATATAAAGTCTCCCGAAATTACTTTATATTCGTAATAATATTATTTCGAAAATTAGCCGAGTACGAAGTCTTCCGAATTTACTTCGTGTTCTCCAAAGTCTCCGGAATTTACTATATATTCGTTCTAATTGTACTTCGTGAATTAACAGGACATAATATCACCTCTCGGATTTACTTCTTACTCTTCACTTTTTAATAGTGTAGACGTTAGAAGTCGTGAGTTCGTATATAAAACTGATTGAGTTAGTATAACAACATCTACATACTATTCAAAGGAAGCAGACCTTTGACTAGAACATGGGCAGATTGAGTCATAACCCAGCTGGAAAATAAATACAATATTCCATAGTTAAAATAAATACAGTAGAAATAGTTACAATAGTCCATTATTGTTTTTGCAGGAAAAATTTTTTTCCATGCAAAATGGACCATGTTTAGTGTTTTTAATCTTTTTTATAAAAATGACAATAATAGTCCATTCTTTTTTTTTTGCTTGAAAAAATATTTTTCATTAAAAATGGACCATGTTATTTTTTCATAAAAATGACGACGTATAGTCCATTCTTTTTTTTGTTTGAAAAAATTTTTTTTCATTAAAAATGGACCATGTATAGTCTATTTAATTTTTTTTGATAAAAATGAAGATGTATAGTATATTCTTTTCTTTGCATGAAATAATTTTTAGCATATCCATTAGTCCATTCAGTTTTTTTTTGCATGAAAAATGGACCATGTATAGTTCGCTTTATTTTTTCATAAAAATGACGACGTATAGCCTATTCTTTTTTTTTGCATGAAAAATGGACCATGTATAGTCCATTTTATTTTTTCATAAAAATGACGATGTATAGTCCATTCTTTTTTTTTTTTTTGCATGAAAAATGGACAATGTATAGTTCATTTTATTTTTTCATAAAAATGACTATATTCCATTCTTTTTTCGCATGGAAAATTTTTTGCCTTAAAAATGGACCATGTATAGTCCATTTTGTTTTTTCGTAAAAATGACGATGTATATTCCATTCTTTTTTTGCATGACAAATTTTTTTGCCTAAAAAATGGACCATGTATAGTCCATTTTATTTTTTCATTAAACTGACGATGTATAAGCATGGAAAAATTTTTTGCATGAAAAATGGACCATGTATAGTACATTTTATTCTTTCATAAAAATGACGATGTATAGCCCATTCTTTTTTATGCATGGAAAAATTTTATGCCTAAAAAGTGGACCATGTATAGTCCATTTTATTTTTTCATAAAAATGACGATGTATAGTCCATTCTTTTTTAAGCACGAAAAAATTTTTTGCATGAAAAATGGACCTTGTATAGTCCATTTTATTTTTTCATAAAAATGACGATGTATAGTCCATTTTTTTTTTGCATGAAAAATTTTTTTGCCTAAAAAATGGACCATGTATAGTCCATTTCTTTTTATATAAATTACGATGTATAGCCCATTCTTTTTTATGCATGGAAAAATTTTATGCCTAAAAATGGACCATGTATAGTCCATTTTATTTTTTCATAAAAATGACGATGACGATTCTTTTTTAAGCATGGAAAAATTTTTTGCCTGAAAAATGGACCATGTATAGTCCATTTTATTTTTCCATAAAAATGACGATGTATAGTCCATTCTTTTTTGCATGAAAAATGGACCATGTATAGTCCATTTTATTTTTTCATAAAAATGACGATGTATAGTCGATTCTTTTTTTTGCATGAAAAATTTTTTTGCATGAAAAATGGACCATGTATGGATCATGTATAGTTCATTTAATTTTTTCATTAAAATGCCGATGTATAGTCCATTCTTTATTTTTTGCATTGAAATTTTTTTTGCCTAAAAAATGGACAATGTATAGTACATTTCTTTTTTATAAAAATTACGATGTATAGTCCATCCTTTTTTTGCATGAAAAATTTTTTCCATGAAAAATTTACGACATATAGTTTATTTTATTTTTTCATAAAAATGACGGTGTATAGTACATTCTTTTTTCGCATGGAAAATTGTTTTGCCTTAAAAAGGACCATGTATAGTCCATTTTATTTTTTCATAAAAATGACGATGTGTAGTCCATTCTTTTTTTGCATGACAAATTTTTTTTCCCTAAAAAATGGACCATGTATAGTCCATTTTTTTTAATAAAAATTACGATGTATAGCCCATTCTTTTTTATGCATGGAAAAATTTTATTTTTATTAATGGACCATGTATAGTCCATTCTATTTTTTCATATTTTTCCATTCTATTTTTGCATGAAAAATGGACCATGTATAGTCCATTTTATTTTTTCATAAAAATGACGATGTATAGTCCATTCTTTTTTTTGCATGAAAAATTTTTTTTCATGACCACATATAGTCCATTTTATTTTTTCATAAAAATTACGATGTATAGTCCATTCTTTTTTCGCATGGAAAATTTTTTTTCCCTAAAAAATGGACCATGTATAGTCCATTTTAGTTTTTCATAAAAATTACGATGTATAGTCCATTCCTTTTTTGCATGACAAATTTTTTTGCCTAAAAAATGGACCATGTATAGTCCTTTTTTTTTATAAAAATTACGATGTATAGCCCATTCTTTTTTATGCATGGAAAAATTTTATGCCTAAAAAATGGACCATGTATAGTCCATTTTATTTTTTCATTAAAATGAGGATGTATAGTCCATTCTTTTTTGCATAAAAAAATTTTTTGCATGAAAAATGGACCATGTATGTATGTATGTGTAGCCCATTCTTTTTTATGCATGGAAAAATTTTATGCCTAAAAAATGGACCATGTATAGTCCATTTTATTTTTTCATAAAAATGACGATGTATAGTCCATTCTTTTTTTTTTTTTGCATTAAAATTTTTTTGCCTAAAAAATGGACAATGTATAGTACATTTCTTTTTTATAAAAATTACGATGTATAGTCCATTCTTTTTTTGCATGGAAAAATTTTTTGCCTAAAAAATGGACCATGTATAGTCCATTTTATTTTTTCATAAAAATGACGATGTATATATAGTCCATTCTTTTTTTTTGCATTGAAATTTTTTGCTTAAAAAATGGACAATGTATAGTACATTTCTTTTTTATAAAAATTAAGATGTATAGTCCATTCTTTTTTTGCATAAAAAATTTTTTTCCATGAAAAATGGATCATGTATAGTTCATTTAATTTTTTCATAAAAATGACGATGTATAGTCCATTCTTTTTTCGCATGGAAAATTTTTTTCCATGAAAAATGTACCACATATAGTTCTTTTTATTTTTTCATAAAAATGACGGTGTATAGTCCATTCTTTTTTCGCATGGAAAATTGTTTTGCCTTAAAAATGGACCATGTATAGTCCATTTTATTTTTTCATAAAAATGACGATGTGTAGTCCATTCTTTTTTTGCATGACAAATTTTTTTTGCCTAAAAAATGGACCATGTATAGTCCATTTTTTTTAATAAATATTACGATGTATAGCCCATTCTTTTTCATGCATGGAAAAATTTTATGCCTAAAAAATGGACCATGTATAGTCTATTTTATTTTTTTCATATTTTTCCATTCTTTTTTTGCATGAAAAATGGACCATTTTATTTTTTCATAAAAATGACGATGTATAGTCCATTCTTTTTTAAGCATGGAAAAATTTTTTGGACCATGTATAGTCCATTTTATTTTTTCATAAAAATGACGATGTATAGTCCATTCTTTTTTTTTGCATGAAAAACTTTTATCTTTGCATGAAAATTGGGCCATGTATAGTCCATTTTATTTTTTTATAAAAATGACGATGTATAGTTCATTCTTTTTATTTTGCATTGAAATTTTTTTGCCTAAAAAATGGACAATGTATAGTACATTTCTTTTTTATAAAAATTACGATGTATAGTCCATTCTTTTTTTACATAAAAAATGTTTTTCCATGAAAAATGGATCAAGTATAGTTCCTTTAATTTTTTCATAAAAATGACGATGTATAGTCCATTCTTTTTTCGCATGGAAAATTTTTTTCCATGAAAAATGGACCACATATAGTTCATTTTATTTTTTCATAAAAATGACGGTGTATAGTCCATTCTTTTTTCGCATGGAAAATTGTTTTGCCTTAAAAATGGACCATGTATAGTCCATTTTATTTTTTCATAAAAATGACGATGTATAGTTTTTTTTTTTTTTTGCATGAAAAATGGATCATGTATAGCCCATTTGTTTTTTATAAAAATTACGATGTATAGTCCATCCTTTTTTTGCATAAAAATTTTTTTTCCATGAAAAATGGACCACATATAGTTCATTTTATTTTTTCATAAAAATGACGGTGTATATTTAATTCTTTTTTTGCATGACAAATTTTTTTGCCTAAAAAATGGACCATGTACAGTCCATTTTTTTTAATAAAAATTACGATGTATAGCCCATTCGTTTTTATGCATGGAAAAATTTTATGCCTAAAAAATTGACCATTTATAGTCTATTTTATTTTTTCATTAAAATAAGGATGTATAGTACATATTTTTTTTGCATGTAAAAAATTTTTTGCATGAAAAATGGACCATGTATAGTCCATTTTATTTTTTCATAAAAACGACGATGTATAGTCCATTCTTTTTTCGCATGGAAATTTTTTTTGCCTTAAAAATGGACCATGTATAGTCCATTTTATTTTTTAATAAAAATGACGATGTATAGCCCATTCTTTTTTATGCATGGAAAAATTTTATGCCTAAAAAATGGACCATGTATAGTCCATTTTAGTTTTTCATATTTTTCCATTTTTTTTTGCATGAAAAATGGACCATGTATAGTCCATTTTATTTTTTCATAAAAATGACGATGTAAAGTCCATTCTTTTTTTCGCATGGAAATTCTTTTTGCCTTAAAAATGGACCATGTATAGTCCATTTTATTTTTTCATAAAAATGACGATGTATAGTCCATTCTTTTTTTGCATTGAAAAATTTTTTGCCTAACAAATGGACAATGTATAGTACATTTCTTTTTTATAAAAATTACGATGTATAAGTCCATCCTTTTTTTGCATGAAAAATTTTTTTCCATGAAAAATGGACAACATATAGTTCATTTTATTTTTTCATAAAAATGACGGTGTACAGTAAATTCTTTTTTCGCATGGAAATTTTTTTTGTCTTAAAAATGGACCATGTAAAGTCCATTTTATTTTTTCATAAAAATGACGATGTATAGTCGATTATTTTTTTGCATGACAAATTTTGTTGCCTAAAAAATAGACCATGTATTCATTTTTTTATAAAAATTACGATGTATAGCCCATTCTTTTTTATGCATTGAAAAATTTTATGCCTAAAAAATGGACCATGTGTAGTCCATTTTATTTTTTCATATTTTTCCATTCTTTTTTTGCATGAAAAATGGACCATGTATAGTCCATTTTATTTTTTCATAAAAGTGACGATGTATAGTTCATTCTTTTTTCGCATGGAAAATTTTTTATGCCTAAAAAATGGACCATGTATAGTCCATTTTATTTTTTCATAAAAATGACGATGTATAGTCCATTCCTTTTTTGCATGACAAATTTTTTTGCCTAAAAAATGGACCATGTATAGTCCATTTAATTTTTTCATATTTTTCCACTCTTTTTTTGCATGATAAATGGACCATGTATAGTCCATTTTATTTTTTCATAAAAATGACGATGTATAGTCCATTCATTTTTTTGCATGAAAAATTTTTTTCCATGAAAAATGGACCATGTATAGTCCATTTTATTTTTTCATAAAAATGACGATGTATAGTCCATTCTTTTTTTGCATGACAAATTTTTTTGCCTAAAAGATAGACCATTTGTAGTCCATTTTTTTTTTTTATAAAAATTACGATGTATAGGCCATTCGTTTTTTTGCATGGAAAAATTTTATGCCTAAGAAATGGACCATGTATAGTCCATTTTATTTTTTTCATAAAAATGACGATGTATAGTCCATTCTTTTTTAAGCATGGAAAAATTTTTTCCATGAAAAATGGACCATGTAAATGACGATGTATAGTCCATTCTTTTTTATGCATGGAAAAATTTTATGCCTAAAAAATGGACCATGTATAGTCCATTTTATTTTTTCATAAAAATGACGAAGTATAGTCCATTCTTTTTTAAGCATGGAAAAATTTTTTGCATGAAAAATGGACCATGTGCAGTCCATTTTATTTTTTCATAAAAATTACGATGTATAGTCCATTCTTTTTTTGCATTGAAAAATTTTTTGCATGAAAAATGGACCATGTATAGTCCATTTTATTTTTTCATAAAAATGACGATGTATAGTCCATTCTTTTTTGCATGAAAAATGGACCATGTATAGTCCATTTTATTTTTTCATAAAAATGACGATGTATAGTCCATTCTTTTTTAAGCATGGAAAAATTTTTTGCATGAAAAATGGACCATGTATAGTCCATTTTTTTTATAGAAATGACGATGTATAGTCCACTCTTTTTTTGCATTGAAAAATTTTTTCCATGAAAAATGGACCATGTATAGTCCATTTTATTTTTTCATAAAAATGACGATGTATAGTCCATTCTTTTTTGCATGAAAAATGGACCATGTATAGTCTATTTTATTTATTTATTTAAAGAATGGACTATACTTTTTTAAGCATGGAAAAATTTTTTGCATGAAAAATGGACCATGTATAGTCCATTTTTTTTATAAAAATGACGATCCACTCTTTTTTTTTGCATGAAAAATTTTTTTGCATGAAAAATGGACCATGTATAGTCCATTTTATTTTTTCATAAAAATGACGATGTATAGCCCATTCTTTTTTATGCATGGAAAAATTTTATGCCTAAGAAATGGACCATGTATAGTCCATTTTATTTTTTCATAAAAATGACGATGTATAGTCCATTCTTTTTTAAGCATGGAAAAATTTTTTGCATGAAAAATGGACCATGTAAATGACGATGTATAGTCCATTCTTTTTTATGCATGGAAAAATTTTATGCCTAAAAAATGGACCATGTATAGTCCATTTTATTTTTTCATAAAAATGACGAAGTATAGTCCATTCTTTTTTAAGCATGGAAAAATTTTTTGCATGAAAAATGGACCATGTATAGTCCATTTTATATTTTCATAAAAATGACGATGTATAGTCCATTCTTTTTTGCATGAAAAATGGACCATGTATAGTCCATTTTATTTATAATAATGACGATGTATAGTCCACTCTTTTTTTTGCATTGAAAAATTTTTTGCATGAAAAATGGACCATGTATAGTCCATTTTATTTTTTCATTAAAATGAGGATGTATAGTCCATATTTTTTTTGCATGAAAAAATTTTTTGCATGAAAAATGGACCATGTATAGTCCATTTTATTTTTTCATAAAAATGACGATGTATAGTCCATTCTTTTTTAAGTATGGAAAATTTTTTTGCACGAAAAATGGACCATGTATAGTCCATTTTATTTTTTCATAAAAATGACGATGTATAGTCCATTATTTTTTTGCATGACAAATTTTTTTGCCTAAAAAATAGACCATGTATAGTTCATTTTTTTTTATAAAAATTACGATGTATAGCCCATTCTTTTTTATGCATGGAAAAATTTTTTCCATGAAAAATGGACCATGTATAGTCCATTTTATTTTTTCATAAAAATGACGATGTATAGTCCATTATTTTTTTGCATGACAAATTTTTTTGCCTAAAAAATAGACCATGTATAGTTAATTTCTTTTATAAAAATTACGATGTATAGCCCATTCTTTTTTATGCATGGAAAAATTTTATGCCTAAGAAATGGACCATGTATAGTCCATTTTATTTTTTCATAAAAATGACGATGTATAGTCCATTCTTTTTTGCATGAAAAATGGACCATGTATAGTCCATTTTATTTTTTCATAAAAATGACGATGTAGTCCATTCTTTTTTAAGCATGGAAAAATTTTTTCCATGAAAAATGGACCATGTATAGTCCATTTTTTTTATAATAATGACGATGTATAGTCCACTCTTTTTTTTGCATGAAAAATTTTTTTGCATTAAAAATGGACCATGTATAGTCCATTTTATTTTTTCATAAAAATGACGATGTATAGTCCATCCTTTTTTTGCATGAAAAATTTTTTTCCATGAAAAATGGAAACCATATATATTGTTTTATTTTTTCATAAAAATGACGGTGTACAGTCCATTCTTTTTCGCATGGAAATTTTTTTTGCCTTAAAAATGGACCATGTATAGTCCATTTTATTTTTTCATAAAAATGACGTATAATCCATTATTGTTTTGCATGACAAATTTTTTTGCCTAAAAAATAGACCATGTATAGTTCATTTTTTTTATAAAAATTACGATGTATAGCCGATTCTTTTTTATGCATGGAAAAATTTTATGCCTAAAAAATGGACCATGTATAGTCCATTTTATTTTTTCATAAAAATGACGATGTATAGTCCATTCTTTTTTTTTAATGAAAAATTTTTTGCATGAAAAATGGACCATGTGTTGTAGTCCATTTTATTTTTTCATAAAAATGACGATGTATAGTCCATTCGTTTTTTTGCATGGAAAAATTTTTTGCCTAAAAAATAGACAATGTATAGTCCATTTTATTTTTTCATTAAAATGACAATGTTTATAGTCCATTCTTTTTTTCGCATGGAATTTTTTTTTGCCTTAAAAATGGACCATGTATAGTCCATTTTATTTTTTCATAAAAATGACGAAGTATAGTCCATTCTTTTTTAAGCATGGAAAAATTTTTTGCATGAAAAATGGACCATGTATAGTCCATTTTATTTTTTCATAAAAATGACGATGTATAGTCCATTCTTTTTTGCATGAAAAATGGACCATGTATAGTCCATTTTATTTATAACAATGACGATGTATAGTCCACTCTTTTTTTTGCATGAAAAATTTTTTTGCATTAAAAATGGACCATGTATAGTCCATTTTATTTTTTCATAAAAATGACGATGTATAGTCCATTCTTTTTTTTGCATGAAAAATGGGCCATGTATAGTCCATTTTATTTTTTCATAAAAATGACGATGTATAGTCCACTCTTTTTTTTGCATTGAAAAATTTTTTGCATGAAAAATGGACCATGTATAGTCCATTTTATTTTTTCATAAAAATGACGATGTATAGTCCATTCTTTTTTAAGTATGGAAATTTTTTTTGCACGAAAAATGGACCATGTATAGTCCATTTTATTTTTTCATAAAAATGACGATGTATAGTCCATTATTTTTTTGCATGACAAATTTTTTTGCCTAAAAAATAGACCATGTATAGTTAATTTTTTTTATAAAAATTACGATGTATAGCCCATTCTTTTTTATGCATGGAAAAATTTTATGCCTAAGAAATGGACCATGTATAGTCCATTTTATTTTTTCATAAAAATGACGATGTATAGTCAATTCTTTTTTTGCATTGAAAAATTTTTTGCATGAAAAATGGACCATGTATAGTCCATTTTATTTTTTCATAAAAATGACGATGTATAGTCCATTCTTTTTTTCGCATGGAATTTTTTTTTGCCTTAAAAATGGACCATGTATAGTCCATTTTATTTTTTCATAAAAATGACGATGTATAGTCAATTCTTTTTTTGCATTGAAAAATTTTTTGCATGAAAAATGGACCATGTATAGTCCATTTTATTTTTTCATAAAAATTACGATGTATAGCCCATTATTTTTTATGCATGGAAAAATTTTATGCCTAAGAAATGGACCATGTATAGTCCATTTTATTTTTTCATAAAAATGACGATGTATAGTCCATTCTTTTTTAAGCATGGAAAAATTTTTTGCATGAAAAATGGACCATGTATAGTCCATTTTATTTTTTCATAAAAATGACGATGTATAGTCCATTCTTTTTTGCATGAAAAATGGACCATGTATAGTCCATTTTATTTTTTCATAAAAATGACGATGTATAGTCCATTCTTTTTTTTGCATGAAAAATTTTTTTGCATTAAAAATGGATCATGTATAGTCCATTTTATTTTTTCATAAAAATGACGATGTATAGCCCATTCTTTTTTATGTATAGAAAAATTTTATGCCTAAAAAATGGACCATGTATAGTCCATTTTATTTTTTCATAAAAATGACGATGTATAGTCCATTCTTTTTTTTTCATGAAAAATTTTTTGCATGAAAAATGGACCATGTGTTGTAGTCCATTTTATTTTTTCATAAAAATGACGATGTATAGTCCATTCGTTTTTTTGCATGGAAAAATTTTTTGCCTAAAAAATGGACAATGTACAGAACATTTTATTTTTTCATTAAAATGACGATTCTCATTTCTTTTTTTGCATAAAAAATTTTTTCCATGAAAAATGGACCATGTATAGTCCATTTTATTTTTTCATAAAAATGACGATGTATAGTCCATTCTTTTTTTTGCATGAAAAATGGGCCATGTATAGTCCATTTTATTTTTTCATTTTCATATAGTCCATTCTTTTTTTGCATGACAAATTTTTTTGCCTAAAAGATGGACCATGTATAGTCCATTTTATTTTTTCATAAAAATGACGATGTATAGCCCATACTTTTTTATACATGGAAAATTTTATGCCTAAAAAATGGACCATGTATAGTCCATTTTATTTTTTCATAAAAATGACGATGTATAGTCCATTCGTTTTTTTTCATGGAAAAATATTTTGCCTAAAAAATAGACAATGTACAGTCCATTTTATTTTTTCATTAAAATGACGATGTATAGTCCATTCTTTTTTTGCATGAAAAATTTTTTTGCCTAAAAAATGAACCATGTAGAGTACATTTCTTTTTATATAAATTACGATGTATAGCCCATTCTTTTTTATGCATGGAAAAATTTTATGCCTAAAAAATGGACCATGTATAGTCCATTTTATTTTTTCAAAAAAATGACGATGTATAGTCCATTCTTTTTTAAGCATGGAAAAATTTTTTGCATGAAAAATGGACCATGTAAATGACGATGTATAGTCCATTCTTTTTTATGCATGGAAAAATTTTTTGCCTAAAAAATAGACCATGTATAGTTCATTTTTTTTATAAAAATTACGATGTATAGCCCATTCTTTTTTATGCATGGAAAAATTTTTTGCATGAAAAATGGACCATGTAAATGACGATGTATAGTCCATTCTTTTTTATGCATGGAAAAATTTTATGCCTAAAAAATGGACCATGTATAGTCCATTTTATTTTTTCATAAAAATGGCGAAGTATAGTCCATTCTTTTTTAAGCATGGAAAAATTTTTTGCCTAAAAAATGGACAATGTATAATCCATTTTATTTTTTCATTAAAATGACGATTCTTTTTTTGCATAAAAAATTTTTTCCATGAAAAATGGACCATGTATAGTCCATTTTATTTTTTCATAAAAATGACGATGTATAGTCCATTCGTTTTTTTGCATGGAAAAATTTTTTGCCTAAAAAATGGACAATGTATAGTCCATTTTATTTTTTCATAAAAATGACGATGTATAGCCCATTCTTTTTTATGCATGGAAAAATTTTATGCCTAAAAAATGGACCATGTATAGTCCATTTTATTTTTTCATATTTTTCCATTCTTTTTTTGCATGAAAAATGGACCATGTATAGTCCATTTTATTTTTTCATAAAAATGACGATGTATAGTCCATTCTTTTTTTGCATGAAAAATTTTTTTGCCTAAAAAATGAACCATGTAGAGTACATTTCTTTTTATATAAATTACGATGTATAGCCCATTCTTTTTTATGCATGGAAAAATTTTATGCCTAAAAAATGGACCATGTATAGTCCATTTTATTTTTTCAAAAAAATGACGATGTATAGTCCATTCTTTTTTAAGCATGGAAAAATTTTTTGCATGAAAAATGGACCATGTAAATGACGATGTATAGTCCATTCTTTTTTATGCATGGAAAAATTTTTTGCCTAAAAAATAGACCATGTATAGTTCATTTTTTTTATAAAAATTACGATGTATAGCCCATTCTTTTTTATGCATGGAAAAATTTTTTGCATGAAAAATGGACCATGTAAATGACGATGTATAGTCCATTCTTTTTTATGCATGGAAAAATTTTATGCCTAAAAAATGGACCATGTATAGTCCATTTTATTTTTTCATAAAAATGGCGAAGTATAGTCCATTCTTTTTTAAGCATGGAAAAATTTTTTGCATGAAAAATGGACCATGTGCAGTCCATTTTATTTTTTCATAAAAATGACGATGTATAGTCCATTCTTTTTTTGCATTGAAAAATTTTTTGCATGAAAAATGGACCATGTATAGTCCATTTTATTTTTTCATAAAAATGACGATGTATAGTCCATTTTTTTTTTGCATTGAAAAATTTTTTGCATGAAAAATGGACCATGTATAGTCCATTTTATTTTTTCATAAAAATGACGATGTATAGTCCATTCTTTTTTGCATGAAAAATGGACCATGTATAGTCCATTTTATTTTTTCATAAAAATGACGATGTATAGTCCATTCTTTTTTAAGCATGAAAAATTTTTTTCCATGAAAAATGGACAACATATAGTTCATTTTATTTTTTCATAAAAATGACGGTGTACAGTCCATTCTTTTTCGCATGGAAATTTTTTTTGCCTTAAAAATGGACCATGTATAGGCCATTTTATTTTTTCATAAAAATGACGATGTATAATCCATTATTGTTTTGCATGACAAATTTTTTTGCCTAAAAAATAGACCATGTATTGTTCATTTTTTTTAATAAAAATTACGATGTAAAGTCCATTCGTTTTTTTGCATGGAAAAATTTTTTGCCTAAAAAATAGACAATGTATAGTCCATTTTATTTTTTCATTAAAATGACGATGTTTAGTCCATTATTTTTTTGCATAAAAAATTTTTTCCATGAAAAATGGACCATATAGTCCATTTTATTTTTTCATAAAAATGACGATGTATAGTCCATTCTTTTTTTTGTATGAAAAATTTTTTTGCATGAAAAATGGGCCATGTATAGTCCATTTTATTTTTTCATAAAAATGATGATTATAGTCCATTCTTTTTTTTTTCATGAAAAATTTTTTTGCATGAAAAATGGACCATGTATAGTCCATTTTATTTTTTCATAAAAATGACGATGTATAGTCCATTCGTTTTTTTGCATGGAAAAATTTTGTGCCTAAAAAATAGACAAGGTATAATCCATTTTATTTTTTCATTAAAATGACGATGTTTAGTCTATTATTTTTTTGCATAAAAAATTTTTTCCATGAAAAATGGACCATGTATAGTCCATTTTATTTTTTCATAAAAATGACGATGTATAGTCCATTCTTTTTTTTGCATGAAAAATTTTTTTGCATGAAAAATGGGCCATGTATAGTCCATTTTACTTTTTCATACAAATGAAGATGTATAGTACATTTTTCTTTAAGCATGGAAACATTTTTTGCCTAAAAAATGGACAATGTATAGTACATTTCTTTTTTATAAAAATTACGATGTATAATAGTCCATTCGTTTCTTTGCATGGAAAAATTTTTTCCATGAAAAATGGACCATGTATAGTCCATTTTATTTTTTCATAAAAATGACGATGTATAGTCCACTCTTTTTTTTGCATTGAAAAATTTTTTACATGAAAAATGGACCATGTATAGTCCATTTTTTTTCATTAAAATGAGGATGTATAGTCCATATTTTTTTTGCATGAAAAATGGACCATTTATAGTCTATTTTATTTTTTCATAAAAATAACGATGTATAGCCCATTCTTTTTTATGCATGGAACAATTTTATGCCTAAAAAATGGACCATGTATAGTCCATTTTATTTTTTCATATTTTTCCATTCTTTTTTTGCATGAAAAATGGACCATGTATAGTCCATTTTATTTTTTCATAAAAATGACGATGTATAGTCCATTCTTTTTTTGCATGAAAAATTTTTTTCCATGAAAAATGGACAACATATAGTTCATTTTATTTTTTCATAAAAATGACGGTGTACAGTCCATTCTTTTTCCGCATGAAAAATTTTTTTGCATGAAAAATGGGCCATGTATAGTCCATTTTTTTTTCATTAAAATGAGGATGTATAGTCCATATTTTTTTTTAATAAAAAAAATTTTTTGCATGAAAAATGGACCATGTATAGTCCATTTTATTTTTTCATAAAAATGACGATGTATAGTCCATTCTTTTTTAAGCATGGAAAAATTTTTTCCATGAAAAATGGACCATGTATAGTCCATTTTTTTCATTAAAATAAGGATGTATAGTCCATATTTTTTTTGCATAAAAAAAATTTTTCCATGAAAAATGGACCATGTATAGTCCATTTTATTTTTTCATAAAAATGACGATGTATAGCCCATTCTTTTTTATGCATGGAAAAATTTTATGCCTAAAAAATGGACCATGTATAGTCCATTTTATTTTTTCATATTTTTCCATCCTTTTTTTGCATGAAAAATGGACCATGTATAGTCCACTTTATTTTTTCATAAAAATGACGATGTATAGTCCATTCCTTTTTTGCATGACAAATTTTTTTGCCTAAAAAATGGACCATGTATAGTCCATTTTATTTATTCATAAAAATGACTATGTATAGTCCATTCTTTTTTTTGCATTGAAAAATTTTTTGCATGAAAAATGGACCATGTATAGTCCATTTTATTTTTTCATATTTTTCCATTCTTTTTTTGCATGAAAAATGGACCATGTACAGTCCATTTTATTTTTTCATAAAAATGACGATGTATAGCCCACTCTTTTTTTTGCATTGAAAAATTTTTTGCATTAAAAATGGACCATGTATAGTCCATTTTATTTTTTCATTAAAATGAGGATGTATAGTCCATTCTTTTTTTGCATTGAAAAATTTTTTGCATGAAAAATGGACCATGTATAGTCCATTTTATTTTTCATTCGTTTTTTTGCATGGAAAAATTTTTTGCCTAAAAAATGGACAATTTATAGTCCATTTTATTTTTTCATTAAAATGACGATTCTTTTTTTGCATAAAAAATTTTTTCCATGAAAAATGGACCATGTATAGTCCATTTTATTTTTTCATAAAAATGACGATGTATAGTCCATTCTTTTTTTGCATGACAAATTTTTTTGCCTAAAAGATGGACCATGTATAGTCCATTTTATTTTTTCATAAAAATGACGATGTATAGCCCATACTTTTTTATACATGGAAAATTGTATGCCTAAAAAATGGACCATGTATAGTCCATTTTATTTTTTCATAAAAATGCCGATGTATAGTCCATTCTTATTTAAGCATGGAAAAATTTTTTGCATGAAAAATGGACCATGTGTAGTCCATTTTATTTTTTCATAAAAATGACGATGTATGGTCCATTCTTTTTTTGCATGAAAAATTTTTTTGCCTAAAAAATGAACCATGTAGAGTACATTTTTATTTATATAAATTACGATGTATAGCCCATTCTTTTTTATGCATGGAAAAATTTTTTGCATGAAAAATGGACCATGGACCATTTTATTTTTTCATAAAAATGACGATGTATAGTCCATTCTTTTTTTGCATTGAAAAATTTTTTGCATGAAAAATGGACCATGTATAGTCCATTTTATTTTTTCATAAAAATGACGATGTATAGTCCATTCTTTTTTAAGCATGGAAAAATTTTTTCCATGAAAAATGGACCATGTATAGTCCATTTTTTTTATAAAAATGACGATGTATAGTCCACTCTTTTTTTTGCATGAAAAATTTTTTTGCATTAAAAATGGACCATGTATAGTCCATTTTATTTTTTCATAAAAATGACGATGTATAGTCCATCCTTTTTTTGCATGAAAAATTTTTTTCCATGAAAAATGGACAACATATAGTTCATTTTATTTTTTCATAAAAATGACGGTGTACAGTCCATTCTTTTTCGCATGGAAATTTTTTTTGCCTTAAAAATGGACCATGTATAGGCCATTTTATTTTTTCAAAAAAATGACGATGTATAATCCTTTATTGTTTTGCATGACAAATTTGTTTGCCTAAAAAATAGACCATGTATAGTTCATTTTTTTTATAAAAATTACGATGTATAGCCCATTCTTTTTTATGCATGGAAAAATTTTATGCCTAAAAAATGGACCATGTATAGTCCATTTTATTTTTTCATAAAAATGACGAAGTATAGTCCATCATTTTTTAAGCATGGAAAAATTTTTTGCATGAAAAATGGACCATGTATAGTCCATTTTTTTTCATTAAAATAAGGATGTATAGTCCATATTTTTTTTGGATAAAAAAAATTTTTGCATGAAAAATGGACCATGTATAGTCCATTTTATTTTTTCATAAAAATGACGATGTATAGCCCATTCTTTTTTATGCATGGAAAAATTTTATGCCTAAAAAATGGACCATGTATATATAGTCCATTTTATTTGTTCATATTTTTCCATCCTTTTTTTGCATAAAAAATGGACCATGTATAGTCCACTTTATTTTTTCATAAAAATGACGATGTATAGTCCATTCCTTTTTTGCATGACAAATTTTTTTGCCTAAAAAATGGACCATGTATTTTATTTTTTCATAAAAATGACGATGTATAGTCCATTCTTTTTTTTGCATTGAAAAATTTTTTGCATGAAAAATGGACCATGTATAGTCCATTTTATTTTTTCATATTTTTCCATTCTTTTTTTGCATAAAAAATGGACCATTTATAGTCCATTTTATTTTTTCATAAAAATGACGATGTATAGTCCACTCTTTTTTTTGCATTGAAAAATTTTTTGCATGAAAAATGGACCATGTATAGTCCATTTTATTTTTTCATTCCATTCCATTCCATTCTTTTTTTTGCATTGAAAAATTTTTTGCATGAAAAATGGACCATGTATAGTCCATTTTATTTTTTCATAAAAATGACGATGTATAGTCCATTCTTTTTTTGCATGACAAATTTTTTTGCCTAAAAGATGGACCATGTATAGTCCATTTTATTTTTTCATAAAAATTACGATGTATAGCCCATACTTTTTTATACATGGAAAATTTTATGCCTAAAAAATGGACCATGTATAGTCCATTTTATTTTTTCATAAAAATGCCGATGTATAGTCCATTCTTATTTAAGCATGGAAAAATTTTTTGCATGAAAAATGGACCATGTGTAGTCCATTTTATTTTTTCATAAAAATGACGATGTATAGTCCATTCTTTTTTTGCATGAAAAATTTTTTTGCCTAAAAAATGAACCATGTAGAGTACATTTCTTTTTATATAAATTACGATGTATAGCCCATTCTTTTTTATGCATGGAAAAATTTTATGCCTAAAAAATGGACCATGTATAGTCCATTTTATTTTTTCATAAAAATGACGATGTATAGTCCATTCTTTTTTAAGCCTGGAAAAATATTTTGCATGAAAAATGGACCATGTAAATGACGATGTATAGTCCATTCTTTTTTATGCATGGAAAAATTTTATGCCTAAAAAATGGACCATGTATAGTCCATTTTATTTTTTCATAAAAATTACGAAGTATAGTCCATTCTTTTTTAAGCATGGAAAAATTTTTTGCATGAAAAATGGACCATGTATAGTCCATTTTATTTTTTCATAAAAATGACGATGTATAGTCCATTCTTTTTTTGCATTGAAAAATTTTTTGCATGAAAAATGGACCATGTATAGTCCATTTTATTTTTTCATAAAAATGACGATGTATAGTCCATTCTTTTTTTGCATGAAAAATGGACCATGTATAGTCCATTTTATTTTTTCATAAAAATGACGATGTATAGTCCATTCTTTTTTAAGCATGGAAAAATTTTTTCCATGAAAAATGGACCATGTATAGTCCATTTTTTTATAAAAATGACAATGTATAGTCCACTCTTTTTTTTGCATGAAAAATTTTTTTGCATTAAAAATGGACCATGTATAGTCCATTTTATTTTTTCATAAAAATGACGATGTATAGTCCATCCTTTTTTTGCATGAAAAATTTTTTTCCATGAAAAATGGACAACATATAGTTCATTTTATTTTTTCATAAAAATGACGGTGTACAGTCCATTCTTTTTCGCATGGAAATTTTTTTTGCCTTAAAAATGGACAATGTATAGGCCATTTTATTTTTTCATAAAAATGACGATGTATAATCCATTATTGTTTTGCATGACAAATTTGTTTGCCTAAAAAATAGACCATGTATAGTTCATTTTTTTTATAAAAATTACGATGTATAGCCCATTCTTTTTTATGCATGGAAAAATTTTTTCCATGAAAAATGGACCATGTATAGTCCATTTTATTTTTTCATAAAAATGACGATGTATAGTCCATTCTTTTTTTTCATGAAAAATTTTTTGCATGAAAAATGGACCATGTGTAGTCTATTTTATTTTTTCATAAAAATGACGATGTATAGTCCATTCTTTTTTTGCATGGAAAAATTTTTTCCCTAAAAAATAGACAATATATAGTCCATTTTATTTTTTCATTAAAATGACGATGTTTAGTCCATTATTTTTTTGCATAAAAAATTTTTTCCATGAAAAATGGACACTGTATAGTCCATTTTATTATTTCATAAAAATGACGATGTATAGTCCATTCTTTTTTTTGCATGAAAAATTTTTTTGCATGAAAAATGGGCCATGTATAGTCCATTTTATTTTTTCATAAAAATGACGATGTATAGTCCATTATTTTTATGCATGACAAATTTTTTTGCCTAAAAAATAGACCATGTATAGTTCATTTTTTTCATAAAAATTACGATGTATAGCCCATTCTTTTTTATGCATGGAAAAATTTTTTCCATGAAAAATGGACCATGTATAGTCCATTTTATTTTTTCATAAAAATGACGATGTATAGTCAATTCTTTTTTTGCATTGAAAAATTTTTTGCATGAAAAATGGACCATGTATAGTCCGTTTTATTTTTTCATAAAAATGACGATGTATAGTCCATTCTTTTTTTCGCATGGAAATTTTTTTTGCCTTAAAAATGGACCATGTATAGTCCATTTTATTTTTTCATAAAAATTACGATGTATAGCCCATTCTTTTTTATGCATGGAAAAATATTTTCTATGAAAAATGGACCATGTATAGTCCATTTTATTTTTTCATAAAAATGACGATGTATAGTCCATTCTTTTTTTGCATGAAAAATTTTTTTGCCTAAAAAATGAACCATGTAGAGTACATTTCTTTTTATATAAATTACGATCTATAGCCCATTCTTTTTTATGCATGGAAAAATTTTATGCGTAAAAAATGGACCATGTATAGTCCATTTTATTTTTTCATAAAAATGACGATGTATAGTCCATTCTTTTTTTGCATGACAAATTTTTTTGCCTAAAAGATAGACCATTTGTAGTCCATTTTTTTTTTTTATAAAAATTACGATGTATAGTCCATTCGTTTTTTTGCATGGAAAAATTTTTTGCCTAAAAAATAGACAATGTATAGTCCATTTTATTTTTTCATTAAAATGACGATGTTTAGTCCATTATTTTTTTGCATAAAAAATTTTTTCCATGAAAAATGGACCATGTATAGTCCATTTTATTTTTTCATAAAAATGACGATGTATATATATATATATATATATGTATATAGTCCATTCTTTTTTTTGCATGAAAAATTTTTTTGCATGAAAAATGGGCCATGTATAGTCCATTTTATTTTTTCATATTTTTCCATTCTTTTTTTGCATGAAAAAAGGACCATGTATAGTTCATTTTATTTTTTCATAAAAATGACGGTGTACAGTCCATTCTTTTTCCGCATGAAAAATTTTTTTGCATGAAAAATGGGCCATGTATAGTCCATTTTTTTTTTCATTAAAATGACGATGTATAGTTTATTCTTCTTTAAGCATGGAAACATTTTTTGCCTAAAAAATGGACAATGTATAGTACATTTCTTTTTTATAAAAATTACGATGTATAATAGTCCATTCGTTTTTTTGCATGGAAAAATTTTTTCCCTAAAAAATGGACCATGTATAGTCCATTTTATTTTTTCATAAAAATGACGATGTATAGTCCACTCTTTTTTTTGCATTGAAAAATTTTTTACATGAAAAATGGACCATGTATAGTCCATTTTCTTTCATTAAAATGAGGATGTATAGTCCATATTTTTTTTTGCATGAAAAAAATTTTTTGCATGAAAAATGGACCATTTATAGTCTATTTTATTTTCTCATAAAAATGACGATGTATAGCCCATTCTTTTTTATGCATGGAACAATTTTATGCCTAAAAAATGGACCATGTATAGTCCATTTTATTTTTTCATATTTTTCCATTCTTTTTTTGCATGAAAAAAGGACCATGTATAGTTCATTTTATTTTTTCATAAAAATGACGGTGTACAGTCCATTCTTTTTCCGCATGAAAAATTTTTTTGCATGAAAAATGGGCCATGTATAGTCCATTTTTTTTTTCATTAAAATGACGATGTATAGTCCATTCTTTTTTAAGCATGGAAAAATTTTTTGCATGAAAAATGGACCATGTATAGTCCATTTTATTTTTTCATAAAAATGACGATGTATAGTCCATTCTTTTTTAAGCATGGAAAAATTTTTTGCATGAAAAATGGACCATGTATAGTCCATTTTTTTCATTAAAATAAGGATGTATAGTCCATATTTTTTTTGCATAAAAAAAATTTTTGCATGAAAAATGGACCATGTATAGTCCATTTTATTTTTTCATAAAAATGACGATGTATAGCCCATTATTTTTTATGCATGGAAAAATTTTATGCCTAAAAAATGAACCATGTATAGTCCATTTTATTTTTTCATATTTTTCCATCCTTTTTTTGCATGAAAAATGGACCATGTATAGTCCACTTTATTTTTTCATAAAAATGACGATGTATAGTCCATTCCTTTTTTGCATGACAAATTTTTTTGCCTAAAAAATGGACCATGTATAGTGCATTTTATTTTTTCATTAAAATGAGGATGTATAGTCCATATTTTTTTTGCATAAAAAAATTTTTTGCATGAAAAATGGACCATGTATAGTCCATTTTATTTTTTCATAAAAATGACGATGTATAGTCCATATTTTTTTTGCATAAAAAAATTTTTTGCATGAAAAATGGACCATGTATAGTCCATTTTATTTTTTCATAAAAATGACGATGTATAGTCCATTCTTTTTTAAGTATGGAAAATTTTTTTGCACGAAAAATGGAGAATGTATAGTCCATTTTATTTTTTCATAAAAATGACGATGTATAGTCCATTATTTTTTTGCATGACAAATTTTTTTGCCTAAAAAATAGACCATGTATAGTTCATTTTTTTTATAAAAATTACGATGTATAGCCCATTCTTTTTTATGCATGGAAAAATTTTATGCCTAAGAAATGGACCATGTATAGTCCATTTTATATTTTCATAAAAATGACGATGTATAGTCAATTCTTTTTTTACATTGAAAAATTTTTTGCATGAAAAATGGACCATGTATAGTCCATTTTATTTTTTCATAAAAATGACGATGTATAGTCCATTCTTTTTTTCGCATGGAAATTTTTTTTGCCTTAAAAATGGACCATGTATAGTCCATTTTATTTTTTCATAAAAATGACGATGTATAGTCAATTCTTTTTTTGCATTGAAAAATTTTTTGCATGAAAAATGGACCATGTATAGTCCATTTTATTTTTTCATAAAAATTACGATGTATAGCCCATTCGTTTTTATGCATGGAAAAATTTTATGCCTAAGAAATGGACCATGTATAGTCCATTTTATTTTTTCATAAAAATGACGATGTATAGTCCATTCTTTTTTAAGCATGGAAAAATTTTTTGCATGAAAAATGGACCATGTAAATGACGATGTATAGTCCATTCTTTTTTATGCATGGAAAAATTTTATGCCTAAAAAATGGACCATGTATAGTCCATTTTATTTTTTCATAAAAATGACGAAGTATAGTCCATTCTTTTTTAAGCATGGAAAAATTTTTTGCATGAAAAATGGACCATGTATATTATTTTTTCATAAAAATGACGATGTATAGTCCATTCTTTTTTGCATGAAAAATGGACCATGTATAGTCCATTTTATTTATAATAATGACGATGTATAGTCCACTCTTTTTTTTGCATGAAAAATTTTTTTGCATTAAAAATGGACCATGTATAGTCCATTTTATTTTTTCATAAAAATGACGATGTATAGTCCATCCTTTTTTTGCATGAAAAATTTTTTTCCATGAAAAATGGACAACATATAGTTCATTTTATTTTTTCATAAAAATGACGGTGTACAGTCCATTCTTTTTCGCATGGAAATTTTTTTTGCCTTAAAAATGGACCATGTATAGGCCATTTTATTTTTTCATAAAAATGACGTATAATCCATTATTGTTTTGCATGACAAATTTTTTTGCCTAAAAAATAGACCATGTATAGTTCATTTTTTTTATAAAAATTACGATGTATAGCCCATTCTTTTTTATGCATGGAAAAATTTTATGCCTAAAAAATGGACCATGTATAGTCCATTTTATTTTTTCATAAAAATGACGATGTATAGTCCATTCTTTTTTTTTCATGAAAAATTTTTTGCATGAAAAATGGACCATGTGTTGTAGTCCATTTTATTTTTTCATAAAAATGACGATGTATAGTCCATTCGTTTTTTTGCATGGAAAAATTTTTTGCCTAAAAAATAGACAATGTATAGTCCATTTTATTTTTTCATTAAAATGACAATGTTTATAGTCCATTCTTTTTTTCGCATGGAAATTTTTTTTGCCTTAAAAATGGACCATGTATAGTCCATTTTATTTTTTCATAAAAATGACGATGTATAGTCCATTCGTTTTGTTGCATGGAAAAATTTTTTGCCTAAAAAATGGACAATGTACAGTCCATTTTATTTTTTCATTAAAATGACGATTCTCATTTCTTTTTTTGCATAAAAAATTTTTTCCATGAAAAATGGACCATGTATAGTCCATTTTATTTTTTCATAAAAATGACGATGTATAGTCCATTCTTTTTTTTGCATGAAAAATGGGCCATGTATAGTCCATTTTATTTTTTCATAAAAATGACGATGTATAGTCCATTCTTTTTTTGCATTGAAAAATTTTTTGCATGAAAAATGGACCATGTATAGTCCATTTTATTTTTACATAAAAATGACGATGTATAGTCCATTCGTTTTTTTGCATGGAAAAATTTTTTGCCTAAAAAATGGACAATGTATAATCCATTTTATTTTTTCATTAAAATGACGATTCTTTTTTTGCATAAAAAATTTTTTCCATGAAAAATGGACCATGTATAGTCCATTTTATTTTTTCATAAAAATGACGATGTATAGTCCATTCGTTTTTTTTTCATGGAAAAATATTTTGCCTAAAAAATAGACAATGTACAGTCCATTTTATTTTTTCATTAAAATGACGATTCTCATTTCTTTTTTTGCATAAAAAATTTTTTCCATGAAAAATGGACCATGTATAGTCCATTTTATTTTTTCATAAAAATGACGATGTATAGTCCATTCTTTTTTTTGCATGAAAAATTTTTTTGCATGAAGAATGGGCCATGTATAGTCCATTTTATTTTTTCATAAAAGTGACGATGTATAGTCCATTCTTTTTTTGCATTGAAAAATTTTTTGCATGAAAAATGGACCATGTATAGTCCATTTTATTTTTTCATAAAAATGACGATGTATAGTCCATTCTTTTTTTGCATTGAAAAATTTTTTCCATGAAAAATGGACCATGTATAGTCCATTTTATTTTTTCATAAAAATGACGATGTATAGTCCATTCGTTTTTTTGCATGGAAAAATTTTTTGCCTAAAAAATGGACAATGTATAGTCCATTTTATTTTTTCATAAAAATGACGATGTATAGCCCATTCTTTTTTATGCATGGAAAAATTTTATGCCTAAAAAATGGACCATGTATAGTCCATTTTATTTTTTCATATTTTTCCATTCTTTTTTTGCATGAAAAATGGACCATGTATAGTCCATTTTATTTTTTCATAAAAATTACGATGTATAGTCCATTCTTTTTTTGCATGAAAAATTTTTTTGCCTAAAAAATGAACCATGTAGAGTACATTTCTTTTTATATAAATTACGATATATAGCCCATTCTTTTTTATGCATGGAAAAATTTTATGCCTAAAAAATGGACCATGTATAGTCCATTTTATTTTTTCATAAAAATGACGATGTATAGTCCATTCTTTTTTAAGCATGGAAAAATTTTTTGCATGAAAAATGGACCATGTAAATGACGATGTATAGTCCATTCTTTTTTATGCATGGAAAAATTTTTTGCCTAAAAAATAGACCATGTATAGTTCATTTTTTTTATAAAAATTACGATGTATAGCCCATTCTTTTTTATGCATGGAAAAATTTTTTGCATGAAAAATGGACCATGTAAATGACGATGTATAGTCCATTCTTTTTTATGCATGGAAAAATTTTATGCCTAAAAAATGGACCATGTATAGTCCATTTTATTTTTTCATAAAAATGACGAAGTATAGTCCATTCTTTTTTAAGCATGGAAAAATTTTTTGCATGAAAAATGGACCATGTGCAGTCCATTTTATTTTTTCATAAAAATGACGATGTATAGTCCATTCTTTTTTTGCATTGAAAAATTTTTTGCATGAAAAATGGACCATGTATAGTCCATTTTATTTTTTCATAAAAATGACGATGTATAGTCCATTCTTTTTTGCATGAAAAATGGACCATGTATAGTCCATTTTATTTTTTCATAAAAATTACGATGTATAGTCCATTCTTTTTTAAGCATGGAAAAATTTTTTGCATGAAAAATGGACCATGTATAGTCCATTTTTTTTATAAAAATGACGATGTATAGTCCACTCTTTTTTTTGCATGAAAAATTTTTTTGCATTAAAAATAGACCATGTATAGTCCATTTTATTTTTTCATAAAAATGACGATGTAGAGTCCATCCTTTTTTTGCATGAAAAATTTTTTTCCATGAAAAATGGACAACATATAGTTCATTTTATTTTTTCATAAAAATGACGGTGTACAGTCCATTCTTTTTCGCATGGAAATTTTTTTTGCCTTAAAAATGGACCATGTATAGGCCATTTTATTTTTTCATAAAAATGACGATGTATAATCCATTATTGTTTTGCATGACAAATTTTTTTGCCTAAAAAATAGACCATGTATAGTTCATTTTTTTTTATAAAAATTACGATGTAAAGTCCATTCGTTTTTTTGCATGGAAAAATTTTTTGCCTAAAAAATAGACAATGTATAGTCCATTTTATTTTTTCATTAAAATGACGATGTTTAGTCCATTTTTTTGCATAAAAAATTTTTTCCATGAAAAATGGACCATGTATAGTCCATTTTATTTTTTCATAAAAATGACGATGTATAGTCCATTCTTTTTTTGCATTGAAAAATTTTTTTGCATGAAAAATGGGCCATGTATAGTCCATTTTATTTTTTCATAAAAATGATGATGTATAGTCCGATCTTTTTTTTTCATGAAAAATTTTTTTGCATGAAAAATGGACCATGTATAGTCCATTTTATTTTTTCATATTTTTCCATTCTTTTTTTGCATGAAAAATGGACCATGTATAGTCCATTTTATTTTTTCATAAAAATGACGATGTATAGTCCATTCTTTTTTAAGCATGGAAAAATTTTTTCCATGAAAAATGGACCATGTATAGTCCATTTTTTTTCATTAAAATAAGGATGTATAGTCCATATTTTTTTTGCATAAAAAAATTTTTGCATGAAAAATGGACCATGTATAGTCCATTTTATTTTTTCATAAAAATGACGATGTATAGCCCATTCTTTTTTATGCATGGAAAAATTTTATGCCTAAAAAATGGACCATGTATAGTCCATTTTATTTTTTCATATTTTTCCATCCTTTTTTTGCATGAAAAATGGACCATTATAGTCCATTTTATTTTTTCATATTTTTCCATTCTTTTTTTGCATGAAAAATGGACCATGTATAGTCCATTTTATTTTTTCATAAAAATGACGATGTATAGTCCATTCTTTTTTAAGCATGGAAAAATTTTTTCCATGAAAAATGGACCATGTATAGTCCATTTTTTTTCATTAAAATAAGGATGTATAGTCCATATTTTTTTTGCATAAAAAAATTTTTGCATGAAAAATGGACCATGTATAGTCCACTTTATTTTTTCATAAAAATGACGATGTATAGTCCATTCCTTTTTTGCATGACAAATTTTTTTGCCTAAAAAATGGACCATGTATAGTCCATTTTATTTATATAAATTACGATGTATAGCCCATTCTTTTTTATGCATGGAAAAATTTTTTGCATGAAAAATGGACCATGGACCATTTTATTTTTTCATAAAAATGACGATGTATAGTCCATTCTTTTTTGCATGAAAAATGGACCATGTATAGTCCATTTTATTTTTTCATAAAAATGACGATGTATAGTCCATTCTTTTTTAAGCATGGAAAAATTTTTTCCATGAAAAATGGACCATGTATAGTCCATTTTTTTTATAAAAATGACAATGTATAGTCCACTCTTTTTTTTGCATGAAAAATTTTTTTCCATGAAAAATGGACAACATATAGTTCATTTTATTTTTTCATAAAAATGACGGTGTACAGTCCATTCTTTTTCGCATGGAAATTTTTTTTGCCTTAAAAATGGACCATGTATAGGCCATTTTATTTTTTCATAAAAATGACGATGTATAATCCTTTATTGTTTTGCATGACAAATTTTTTTGCCTAAAAAATAGACCATGTATAGTTAATTTTTTTTATAAAAATTACGATGTATAGCCCATTCTTTTTTATGCATGGAAAAATTTTATGCCTAAAAAATGGACCATGTATAGTCCATTTTATTTTTTCATAAAAATGACGAAGTATAGTCCATTCTTTTTTAAGCATGGAAAAATTTTTTGCATGAAAAATGGACCATGTATAGTCCATTTTTTTTCATTAAAATAAGGATGTATAGTCCATATTTTTTTTGGATAAAAAAAATTTTTGCATGAAAAATGGACCATGTATAGTCCATTTTATTTTTTCATAAAAATGACGATGTATAGCCCATTCTTTTTTATGCATGGAAAAATTTTATGCCTAAAAAATGGACCATGTATATATAGTCCATTTTATTTGTTCATATTTTTCCATCCTTTTTTTGCATGAAAAATGGACCATGTATAGTCCATTTTATTTTTTCATATTTTTCCATTCTTTTTTTGCATGAAAAATGGACCATGTATAGTCCATTTTATTTTTTCATAAAAATGACGATGTATAGTCCACTCTTTTTTTTGCATTGAAAAATTTTTTCCATGAAAAATGGACCATGTTTAGTCCATTTTATTTTTTCATTCCATTCCATTCCATTCTTTTTTTTGCATTGAAAAATTTTTTGCATGAAAAATGGACCATGTATAGTCCATTTTATTTTTTCATAAAAATGACGATGTATAGTCCATTCGTTTTTTTGCATGGAAAAATTTTTTGCCTAAAAAATGGACAATGTATAGTCCATTTTATTTTTTCATTAAAATGACGATACTTTTTTTGCATAAAAAATTTTTTCCATGAAAAATGGACCATGTATAGTCCATTTTATTTTTTCATAAAAATGACGATGTATAGTCCATTCTTTTTTTGCATGACAAATTTTTTTGCCTAAAAGATGGACCATGTATAGTCCATTTTATTTTTTCATAAAAATGACGATGTATAGCCCATACTTTTTTATACATGGAAAATTTTATGCCTAAAAAATGGACCATGTATAGTCCATTTTATTTTTTCATATTTTTCCATTCTTTTTTTGCATGAAAAATGGACCATGTATAGTCCATTTTATTTTTTCATAAAAATGACGATGTATAGTCCATTCTTTTTTTGCATGAAAAATTTTTTTGCCTAAAAAATGAACCATGTAGAGTACATTTCTTTTTATATAAATTACGATGTATAGCCCATTCTTTTTTATGCATGGAAAAATTTTATGCCTAAAAAATGGACCATGTATAGTCCATTTTATTTTTTCATAAAAATGACGATGTATAGTCCATTCTTTTTTAAGCATGGAAAAATTTTTTGCATGAAAAATGGACCATGTAAATGACGATGTATAGTCCATTCTTTTTTATGCATGGAAAAATTTTATGCCTAAAAAATGGACCATGTATAGTCCATTTTATTTTTTCATAAAAATGACGAAGTATAGTCCATTCTTTTTTAAGCATGGAAAAATTTTTTGCATGAAAAATGGACCATGTATAGTCCATTTTATTTTTTCATAAAAATTACGATGTATAGTCCATTCTTTTTTTGCATTGAAAAATTTTTTGCATGAAAAATGGACCATGTATAGTCCATTTTATTTTTTCATAAAAATGACGATGTATAGTCCATTCTTTTTTGCATGAAAAATGGACCATGTATAGTCCATTTTATTTTTTCATAAAAATGACGATGTATAGTCCATTCTTTTTTAAGCATGGAAAAATTTTTTCCATGAAAAATGGACCATGTATAGTCCATTTTTTTTATAAAAATGACAATGTATAGTCCACTCTTTTTTTTGCATGAAAAATTTTTTTTGCATTAAAAATGGACCATGTATAGTCCATTTTATTTTTTCATAAAAATGACGATGTATAGTCCATCCTTTTTTTGCATGAAAAATTTTTTTCCATGAAAAATGGACAACATATAGTTCATTTTATTTTTTCATAAAAATGACGGTGTACAGTCCATTCTTTTTCGCATGGAAATTTTTTTTGCCTTAAAAATGGACCATGTATAGGCCATTTTATTTTTTCATAAAAATGACGATGTATAATCCATTATTGTTTTGCATGACAAATTTTTTTGCCTAAAAAATAGACCATGTATAGTTCATTTTTTTTATAAAAATTACGATGTATAGCCCATTCTTTTTTATGCATGAAAAAATTTTATGCCTAAAAAATGGACCATGTATAGTCCATTTTATTTTTTCATAAAAATGACGATGTATAGTCCATTCTTTTTTTTTCATGAAAAATTTTTTGCATGAAAAATGGACCATGTGTAGTCCATTTTATTTTTTCATAAAAATGACGATGTATAGTCCATTCTTTTTTTGCATGGAAAAATTTTTTGCCTAAAAAATAGACAATATATAGTCCATTTTATTTTTTCATTAAAATGACGATGTTTAGTCCATTATTTTTTTGCATAAAAAATTTTTTCCATGAAAAATGGACACTATATAGTCCATTTTATTATTTCATAAAAATGACGATGTATAGTCCATTCTTTTTTTTGCATGAAAAATTTTTTTGCATGAAAAATGGGCCATGTATAGTCCATTTTATTTTTTCATAAAAATGACGATGTATAGTCCATTATTTTTTTGCATGACAAATTTTTTTGCCTAAAAAATAGACCATGTATAGTTCATTTTTTTTATAAAAATTACGATGTATAGCCCATTCTTTTTTATGCATGGAAAAATTTTTTCCATGAAAAATGGACCATGTATAGTCCATTTTATTTTTTCATAAAAATGACGATGTATAGTCCATTCTTTTTTTGCATTGAAAAATTTTTTGCATGAAAAATGGACCATGTATAGTCCATTTTATTTTTTCATAAAAATGACGATGTATAGTCCATTCTTTTTTTCGCATGGAAATTTTTTTTGCCTTAAAAATGGACCATGTATAGTCCATTTTATTTTTTCATAAAAATTACGATGTATAGCCCATTCTTTTTTATGCATGGAAAAATTTTTTCCATGAAAAATGGACCATGTATAGTCCATTTTATTTTTTCATAAAAATGACGATGTATAGTCCATTCTTTTTTTGCATGAAAATTTTTTTTGCCTAAAAAATGAACCATGTAGAGTACATTTCTTTTTATATAAATTACGATGTATAGCCCATTCTTTTTTATGCATGAAAAATGGACCATGTGTAGTCCATTTTATTTTTTCATAAAAATGACGATGTATAGTCCATTCGTTTTTTTGCATGGAAAAATTTTTTGCCTAAAAAATAGACAATGTACAGTCCATTTTATTTTTTCATTAAAATGACGATTCTCATTTCTTTTTTTGCATAAAAAATTTTTTCCATGAAAAATGGACCATGTGTAGTCCATTTTATTTTTTCATAAAAATGACGATGTATAGTCCATTCTTTTTTTGCATGAAAAATTTTTTTGCCTAAAAAATGAACCATGTAGAGTACATTTCTTTCTATATAAATTACGATGTATAGCCCATTCTTTTTTATGCATGGAAAAATTTTATGCCTAAAAAATGGACCATGTATAGTCCATTTTATTTTTTCATAAAAATGACGATGTATTATAATCCATTCTTTTTTTGCATTGAAAAACTTTTTGCATGAAAAATGGACCATGTATAGTCCATTTTATTTTTTCATTAAAATGACGATTCTGTTTTTGCATAAAAAATTTTTTCCATGAAAAATGGACCATGTATAGTCCATTTTATTTTTTCATAAAATTGACGATGTATAGCCCATACTTTTTTATACATGGAAAATTTTATGCCTAAAAAATGGACCATGTATAGTCCATTTTATTTTTTCATAAAAATGACGATGTATAGTCCATTCTTTTTTTGCATGAAAAATTTTTTTGCCTAAAAAATGAACCATGTAGAGTACATTTCTTTTTATATAAATTACGATGTATAGCCCATTCTTTTTTATGCATGGAAAAATTTTATGCCTAAAAAATGGACCATGTATAGTCCATTTTATTTTTTCATAAAAATGACGATGTATAATCCATTCTTTTTTAAGCATGGAAAAATTTTTTCCATGAAAAATGGACCATGTAAATGACGATGTATAGTCCATTCTTTTTTATGCATGGAAAAATTTTATGCCTAAAAAATGGACCATGTATAGTCCATTTTATTTTTTCATAAAAATGACGATGTATAGTCCATTCTTTTTTAAGCATGGAAAAATTTTTTGCATGAAAAATGGACCATGTATAGTCCATTTTTTTTTCATAAAAATGACGATGTATAGTCCATTCTTTTTTTGCATTGAAAAATTTTTTGCAT
The DNA here is from genome assembly GCA_936439885.1 of Nowickia ferox. Taxonomy (NCBI): domain Eukaryota; kingdom Metazoa; phylum Arthropoda; class Insecta; order Diptera; family Tachinidae; genus Nowickia; species Nowickia ferox. The sequence continues at coordinate 5,338,781 of OW387027.1, read as the reverse complement.
GAAAAATGGACCATGTATAGTCCATTTTATTTTTTCATAAAAATGACGATGTATAGTCCATTCTTTTTTGCATGAAAAATGGACCATGTATAGTCCATTTTATTTTTTCATAAAAATGACGATGTATAGTCCATTCTTTTTTTGCATTGAAAAATTTTTTCCATGAGAAATGGACCATGTATAGTCCATTTTATTTTTTCATAAAAATGACGATGTATAGTCCACTCTTTTTTTGCATGAAAAATTTTTTTGCATTAAAAATGGACCATGTATAGTCCATTTTATTTTTTCATAAAAATGACGATGTATAGTCCATCCTTTTTTTGCATGAAAAATTTTTTTCCATGAAAAATGGACAACATATAGTTCATTTTATTTTTTCATAAAAATGACGGTGTACAGTCCATTCTTTTTCGCATGGAAATTTTTTTTGCCTTAAAAATGGACCATGTATAGGCCATTTTATTTTTTCATAAAAATGACGATGTATAATCCATTCGTTTTTTTGCATGGAAAAATTTTTTGCCTAAAAAATGGACAATGTATAGTCCATTTTATTTTTTCATTCCATTCCATTCCATTCTTTTTTTTGCATTGAAAAATTTTTTGCATGAAAAATGGACCATGTATAGTCCATTTTATTTTTTCATAAAAATGACGATGTATAGTCCATTCTTTTTTTGCATGACAAATTTTTTTGCCTAAAAGATGGACCATGTATAGTCCATTTTATATTTTCATAAAAATGACGATGTATAGCCCATACTTTTTTATACATGGAAAATTTTATGCCTAAAAAATGGACCATGTATAGTCCATTTTAATTTTTCATAAAAATGCCGATGTATAGTCCATTCTTATTTAAGCATGGAAAAATTTTTTGCATGAAAAATGGACCATGTGTAGTCCATTTTATTTTTTCATAAAAATGACGATGTATAGTCCATTCTTTTTTTGCATGAAAAATTTTTTTGCCTAAAAAATGAACCATGTAGAGTACATTTCTTTTTATATAAATTACGATGTATAGCCCATTCTTTTTTATGCATGGAAAAATTTTATGCCTAAAAAATGGACCATGTATAGTCCATTTTATTTTTTCATAAAAATGACGAAGTATAGTCCATTCTTTTTTAAGCATGGAAAAATTTTTTGCATGAAAAATGGACCATGTAAATGACGATGTATAGTCCATTCTTTTTTATGCATGGAAAAATTTTATGCCTAAAAAATGGACCATGTATAGTCCATTTTATTTTTTCATAAAAATGACGAAGTATAGTCCATTCTTTTTTAAGCATGGAAAAATTTTTTGCATGAAAAATGGACCATGTATAGTCCATTTTATTTTTTCATAAAAATGACGATGTATAGTCCATTCTTTTTTTGCATTGAAAAATTTTTTGCATGAAAAATGGACCATGTATAGTCCATTTTATTTTTTCATAAAAATGACGATGTATAGTCCATTCTTTTTTGCATGAAAAATGGACCATGTATAGTCCATTTTATTTTTTCATAAAAATGACGATGTATAGTCCATTCTTTTTTAAGCATGGAAAAATTTTTTGCATGAAAAATGGACCATGTTTAGTCCATTTTATTATTTCATAAAAATGACGATGTATAGTCCATTCTTTTTTTGCATTGAAAAACTTTTTGCATGAAAAATGGACCATGTATAGTCCATTTTATTTTTTCATTAAAATGACGATTCTTTTTTTGCATAAAAAATTTTTTCCATGAAAAATGGACCATGTATAGTCCATTTTATTTTTTCATAAAATTGACGATGTATAGCCCATACTTTTTTATACATGGAAAATTTTATGCCTAAAAAATGGACCATGTAAATGACGATGTATAGTCCATTCTTTTTTATGCATGGAAAAATTTTATGCCTAAAAAATGGACCATGTATAGTCCATTTTATTTTTTCATAAAAATGACGATGTATAATCCATTCTTTTTTAAGCATGGAAAAATTTTTTGCATGAAAAATGGACCATGGAAATGACGATGTATAGTCCATTCTTTTTTATGCATGGAAAAATTTTATGCCTAAAAAATGGACCATGTATAGTCCATTTTATTTTTTCATAAAAATGACGATGTATAGTCCATTCTTTTTTTGCATTAAAAAATTTTTTGCATGAAAAATGGACCATGTATAGTCCATTTTATTTTTTCATAAAAATGACGATGTATAGTCCATTCTTTTTTGCATGAAAAATGGACCATGTATAGTCCATTTTATTTTTTCATAAAAATGACGATGTATAGTCCATTCTTTTTTTGCATTGAAAAATTTTTTCCATGAAAAATGGACCATGTATAGTCCATTTTATTTTTTCATAAAAATGACGATGTATAGTCCACTCTTTTTTTGCATGAAAAATTTTTTTGCATTAAAAATGGACCATGTATAGTCCATTTTATTTTTTCATAAAAATGACGATGTATAGTCCATCCTTTTTTTGCATGAAAAATTTTTTTCCATGAAAAATGGACAACATATAGTTCATTTTATTTTTTCATAAAAATGACGGTGTACAGTCCATTCTTTTTCGCATGGAAATTTTTTTTGCCTTAAAAATGGACCATGTATAGGCCATTTTATTTTTTCATAAAAATGACGATGTATAATCCATTCGTTTTTTTGCATGGAAAAATTTTTTGCCTAAAAAATGGACAATGTATAGTCCATTTTATTTTTTCATTCCATTCCATTCCATTCTTTTTTTTGCATTGAAAAATTTTTTGCATGAAAAATGGACCATGTATAGTCCATTTTATTTTTTCATAAAAATGACGATGTATAGTCCATTATTGTTTTGCATGACAAATTTTTTTGCCTAAAAAATAGACCATGTATAGTTCATTTTTTTTATAAAAATTACGATGTATAGCCCATTCTTTTTTATGCATGGAAAAATTTTATGCCTAAAAAATGGACCATGTATAGTCCATTTTATTTTTTCATAAAAATGACGATGTATATATAGTCCATTCTTTTTTTTTCATGAAAAATTTTTTGCATGAAAAATGGACCATGTGTAGTCCATTTTATTTTTTCATAAAAATGACGATGTATAGTCCATTCTTTTTTTGCATGGAAAAATTTTTTGTCTAAAAAATAGACAATATATAGTCCATTTTATTTTTTCATTAAAATGACGATGTTTAGTCCATTATTTTTTTGCATAAAAAATTTTTTCCATGAAAAATGGACACTGTATAGTCCATTTTATTATTTCATAAAAATGACGATGTATAGTCCATTCTTTTTTTTGCATGAAAAATTTTTTTGCATGAAAAATGGGCCATGTATAGTCCATTTTATTTTTTCATAAAAATGACGATGTATAGTCCATTATTTTTTTGCATGACAAATTTTTTTGCCTAAAAAATAGACCATGTATAGTTCATTTTTTTTTATAAAAATTACGATGTATAGCCCATTCTTTTTTATGCATGGAAAAATTTTTTCCATGAAAAATGGACCATGTATAGTCCATTTTATTTTTTCATAAAAATGACGATGTATAGTCAATTCTTTTTTTGCATTGAAAAATTTTTTGCATGAAAAATGGACCATGTATAGTCCATTTTATTTTTTCATAAAAATGACGATGTATAGTCCATTCTTTTTTTCGCATGGAAATTTTTTTTGCCTTAAAAATGGACCATGTATAGTCCATTTTATTTTTTCATAAAAATTACGATGTATAAGCCCATTCTTTTTTATGCATGGAAAAATTTTTTCCATGAAAAATGGACCATGTATAGTCCATTTTATTTTTTCATAAAAATGACGATGTATAGTCCATTCTTTTTTTGCATGAAAAATTTTTTTGTTAAAAAAATGAACCATGTAGAGTACATTTCTTTTTATATAAATTACGATGTATAGCCCATTCTTTTTTATGCATGAAAAATGGACCATGTGTAGTCCATTTTATTTTTTCATAAAAATGACGATGTATAGTCCATTCGTTTTTTTGCATGGAAAAATTTTTTGCCTAAAAAATAGACAATGTACAGTCCATTTTATTTTTTCATTAAAATGACGATTCTCATTTCTTTTTTTGCATAAAAAATTTTTTCCATGAAAAATGGACCATGTGTAGTCCATTTTATTTTTTCATAAAAATGACGATGTATAGTCCATTCTTTTTTTGCATGAAAAATTTTTTTGCCTAAAAAATGAACCATGTAGAGTACATTTCTTTTTATATAAATTACGATGTATAGCCCATTCTTTTTTATGCATGGAAAAATTTTATGCCTAAAAAATGGACCATGTATAGTCCATTTTATTTTTTCATAAAAATGACGATGTATTATAATCCATTCTTTTTTAAGCATGGAAAAATTTTTTGCATGAAAAATGGACCATGTTTAGTCCATTTTATTATTTCATAAAAATGACGATGTATATCCATTCTTTTTTTGCATTGAAAAACTTTTTGCATGAAAAATGGTCCATGTATAGCCCATTTTATTTTTTCATTAAAATGACGATTCTTTTTTTGCATAAAAAATTTTTTCCATGAAAAATGGACCAAGTATAGTCCATTTTATTTTTTCATAAAATTGACGATGTATAGCCCATACTTTTTTATACATGGAAAATTTTATGCCTAAAAAATGGACCATGTGTAGTCCATTTTATTTTTTCATAAAAATGACGATGTATAGTCCATTCTTATTTAAGCATGGAAAAATTTTTTGCATGAAAAATGGACCATGTGTAGTCCATTTTATTGTTTCATAAAAATGACGATGTATAGTCCATTTTTTTTTGCATGAAAAATTTTTTTGCCTAAAAAATTAACCATGTAGAGTACATTTCTTTTTATATAAATTACGATGTATAGCCCATTCTTTTTTATGCATGGAAAAATTTTATGCCTAAAAAATGGACCATGTATAGTCCATTTTATTTTTTCATAAAAATGACGAAGTATAGTCCATTCTTTTTTAAGCATTGAAAAATTTTTTGCATGAAAAATGGACCATGTATAGTCCATTTTATTTTTTCATAAAAATGACGATGTATAGTCCATTCTTTTTTGCATGAAAAATGGGCCATATATAGTCCATTTTATTTTTTCATAAAAATGACGATGTATAGTCCATTCTTTTTTTGCATTGAAAAATTTTTTCCATGAAAAATGGACAACATATAGTTCATTTTATTTTTTCATCAAAATGACGATGTATAGTCCATCCTTTTTTTGCATGAAAAATTTTTTTCCATGAAAAATGTACAACATATAGTTCATTTTATTTTTTCATCAAAATGACGGTGTACAGTCCATTCTTTTTCGCATGGAAATTTTTTTTGCCTTAAAAATGGACCATGTATAGGCCATTTTATTTTTTCATAAAAATGACGATGTATAATCCATTATTGTTTTGCATGACAAATTTTTTTGCATGAAAAATGGACCATGTGTAGTCCATTTTATTTTTTCATAAAAATGACGATGTATAGTCCATTCGTTTTTTTGCATGGAAAAATTTTTTGCCTAAAAAATAGATAATGTATAGTCCATTTTATTTTTTCATTAAAATGACGATGTTTAGTCCATTATTTTTTTGCATAAAAAATTTTTTCTATGAAAAATGGACACTGTATAGTTCATTTTATTATTTCATAAAAATGACGATGTATAGTCCATTATTTTTTTGCATGACAAATTTTTTTGCCTTAAAAATAGACCATGTATAGTTCATTTTTTTTTTCATTAAAATGAGGATGTATAGTCCATATGTTTTTTTGCATGAAAAAATTTTTTGCATGAAAAATTTACCATGTATAGTCCATTTTATTTTTTCATAAAAATGACGATGTATAGTCCATTCATTTTTTTGCATGAAAAATTTTTTTCCATGAAAAATGGACCATGTATAGTCCATTTTATTTTTTCATAAAAATGACGATGTATAGTCCATTCTTTTTTTGCATGACAAATTTTTTTGCCTAAAAGATAGACCATTTGTAGTCCATTTTTTTTTTTATAAAAATTACGATGTATAGCCCATTCGTTTTTTTGCATGGAAAAATTTTATGCCTAAGAAATGAACCATGTATAGTCCATTTTATTTTTTCATAAAAATGAATGTCCATTCTTTTTTAAGCATGGAAAAATTTTTTGCATGAAAAATGGACCATGTAAATGACGATGTATAGTCCATTCTTTTTTATGCATGGAAAAATTTTATGCCTAAAAAATGGACCATGTATAGTCCGTTTTATTTTTTCATAAAAATGACGAAGTATAGTCCATTCTTTTTTAAGCATGGAAAAATTTTTTCCATGAAAAATGGACCATGTGCAGTCCATTTAATTTTTTCATAAAAATGACGATGTATAGTCCATTCTTTTTTTGCATTGAAAAATTTTTTGCATGAAAAATGGACCATGTATAGTCCATTTTATTTTTTCATAAAAATGACGATGTATAGTCCATCCTTTTTTTGCATGAAAAATTTTTTTCCATGAAAAATGGACAACATATAGTTCATTTTATTTTTTCATAAAAATGACGGTGTACAGTCAGTCCATTCTTTTTCGCATGGAAATTTTTTTTGCCTTAAAAATGGACCATGTATAGGCCATTTTATTTTTTCATAAAAATGCCGATTTATAATCCATTATTGTTTTGCATGACAAATTTTTTTGCCTAAAAAATAGACCATGTATAGTTCATTTTTTTTATAAAAATTACGATGTATAGTCCATTCGTGTTTTTGCATGGAAAAATTTTTTGCCTAAAAAATAGACAATGTATAGTCCATTTTATTTTTTCATTAAAATGACGATGTTTAGTCCATTATTTTTCTGCATAAAAAATTTTTTCCATGAAAAATGGACCATGTATAGTCCATTTTATTTTTTCATAAAATGACGAAATGACTCTTTTTTTTGCATTGAAAAATTTTTTGCATGAAAAATGGGCCATGTAGAGTCCATTTTATTTTTTGATACAAATGAATATGTATTGTCCATTTTTCTTTAAGCATGGAAACATTTTTTGCCTAAAAAATGGACAATGTATAGTACATTTCTTTTTTATAAAAATTACGATGTATAATAGTCCATTCGTTCTTTTGCATGGAAAAATTTTTTCCCTTAAAAATGGACCATGTATAGTCCATTTTATTTTTTCATATTTTTCCATTCTTTTTTTGCATGAAAAATGGACCATGTATAGTCCATTTTATTTTTTCATAAAAATGACGATGTATAGTCCATTCTTTTTTTGCATGAAAAATTTTTTTCCATGAAAAATGGACAACATATAGTTCATTTTATTTTTTCATAAAAATGACGGTGTACAGTCCATTCTTTTTCCGCATGAAAAATTTTTTTGCATGAAAAATGGGCCATGTATAGTCCATTTTTTTTTTTCATTAAAATGAGGATGTATAGTCCATATTTTTTTTTAATAAAAAAAATTTTTTCCATGAAAAATGGACCATGTATAGTCCATTTTATTTTTTCATAAAAATGACGATGTATAGTCCATTCTTTTTTAAGCATGGAAAAATTTTTTGCATGAAAAATGGACCATGTATAGTCCATTTTTTTTATTAAAATAAGGATGTATAGTCCATATTTTTTTTGCATAAAAAAAATTTTTGCATGAAAAATGGACCATGTATAGTCCATTTTATTTTTTCATAAAAATGACGATGTATAGCTCATTCTTTTTTATGCATGGAAAAATTTTATGCCTAAAAAATGGACCATGTATAGTCCATTTTATTTGTTCATATTTTTCCATCCTTTTTTTGCATGAAAAATGGACCATGTATAGTCCACTTTATTTTTTCATAAAAATGACGATGTATAGTCCATTCCTTTTTTGCATGACAAATTTTTTTGCCTAAAAAATGGACCATGTATAGTCCATTTTATTTTTTCATAAAAATGACGATGTATAGTCCATTCTTTTTTTTGCATTGAAAAATTTTTTGCATGAAAAATGGACCATGTATAGTCCATTTTATTTTTTCATATTTTTCCATTATTTTTTTGCATGAAAAATGGACCATGTATAGTCCATTTTATTTTTTCATAAAAATGACGATGTATAGTCCATTCTTTTTTTGCATTGAAAAATTTTTTGCATGAAAAATGGACCATGTATAGTCCATTTTATTTTTTCATAAAAATGACGATGTATATAGTCCATTCGTTTTTTTGCATGGAAAAATTTTTTCCCTAAAAAATGGACAATGTATAGTCCATTTTATTTTTTCATTAAAATGACGATTCTTTTTTTGCATAAAAAATTTTTTCCATGAAAAATGGACCATGTATAGTCCATTTTATTTTTTCATAAAAATGACGATGTATAGTCCATTCTTTTTTTGCATGACAAATTTTTTTGCCTAAAAGATGGACCATGTATAGTCCATTTTATTTTTTCATAAAAATGACGATGTATAGCCCATACTTTTTTATACATGGAAAATTTTATGCCTAAAAAATGGACCATGTATAGTCCATTTTATTTTTTCATAAAAATGACGATGTATAGTCCATTCTATTTTAAGCATGGTAAAATTTTTTGCATGAAAAATGGACAATGTGTAGTCCATTTTATTTTTTCATAAAAATGACGATGTATAGTCCATTGTTTTTTTGCATGAAAAATTTGTTTGCCTAAAAAATGAACCATGTGGAGTACATTTCTTTTTATATAAATTACGATGTATAGCCCATTCTTTTTTATGCATGGAAAAATTTTATGCCTAAAAAATGGACCATGTATAGTCCATTTTATTTTTTCATAAAAATGACGATGTATAGTCCATTATTTTTTATGAATGGAAAAATTTTTTCCATGAAAAATGGACCATGTATAGTCCATTTGATTTTTTCATAAAAATGACGATGTATAGTCAATTCTTTTTTTGCATTGAAAAATTTTTTGCATGAAAAATGGACCATGTATAGTCCATTTTATTTTTTCATAAAAATGACGATGTATAGTCCATTCTTTTTTTCGCATGGAAATTTTTTTTGCCTTAAAAATGGACCATGTATAGTCCATTTTATTTTTTCATAAAAATTACGATGTATAGCCCATTCTTTTTTATGCATGGAAAAATTTTTTGCATGAAAAATGGACCATGTAAATGACGATGTATAGTCCATTCTTTTTAATGCATGGAAAAATTTTATGCCTAAAAAATGGACCATGTATAGTCCATTTTATTTTTTCATAAAAATGACGAAGTATAGTCCATTCTTTTTTAAGCATGGAAAAATTTTTTGCATGAAAAATGGAGCATGTATAATCCATTTTATTTTTTCATAAAAATGACGAAGTATAGTCCATTCTTTTTTAAGCATGGAAAAATTTTTTGCATGAAAAATGGAGCATGTATAGTCCATTTTATTTTTTCATAAAAATGACGATGTATAGTTCATTCTTTTTTTGCATTGAAAAATTTTTTGCATGAAAAATGGACCATTATAGTCCATTTTATTTTTTCATAAAAATGACGATGTATAGTCCATTCTTTTTTGCATGAAAAATGGACCATGTATAGTCCATTTTATTTTTTTATAAAAATGACGATGTATAGTTCATTCTTTTTTTGCATTGAAAAATTTTTTGCATGAAAAATGGACCATGTATAGTCCATTTTATTTTTTCATTAAAATGACGATTCTTTTTTTGCATAAAAAATTTTTTGCATGAAAAATGGACCATGTATAGTCCATTTTATTTTTTCATAAAAATGACGATGTATAGTCCATTCTTTTTAATGCATGGAAAAATTTTATGCCTAAAAAATGGACCATGTATAGTCCATTTTATTTTTTCATAAAAATGACGAAGTATAGTCCATCCTTTTTTTGCATGAAAAATTTTTTTCCATGAAAAATGGACAACATATAGTTTATTTTATTTTTTCATAAAAATGACGGTGTACAGTCCGTTCTTTTTCGCATGGAAATTTTTTTTGCCTTAAAAATGGACCATTTATAGGCCATTTTATTTTTTCATAAAAATCCATTATTGTTTTGCATGACAAATTTTTTTGCCTAAAAAATAGACCATGTATAGTTCATTTTTTTTATAAAAATTACGATGTATAGCCCATTCTTTTTTATGCATGGAAAAATTTTATGCCTAAAAAATGGACCATGTATAGTCCATTTTATTTTTTCATAAAAATTATAGTCCATTCTGTTTTTTGCATTGAAAAATTTTTTGCATGAAAAATGGACCATGTGTAGTCCATTTTATTTTTTCATAAAAATGACGATGTATAGTCCATTCTTTTTTTTTCATGAAAAATTTTTTTGCATGAAAAATGGACCATGTATAGTCCATTTTATTTTTTCATAAAAATGACGATGTATAGTCCATTCGTTTTTTTGCATGGAAAAATTTTTTGCCTAAAAAATAGACGATGTATAGTCCATTTTATTTTTTCATTAAAATGACGATGTTTATTTAGTCCATTATTTTTTTGCATAAAAAATTTTTTCCATGAAAAATGGACCATGTATAGTCCATTTTATTATTTCATAAAAATGACGATGTATAGTCCATTATTTTTTTTGCATGAAAAATTTTTTTGCATGAAAAATGGGCCATGTATAGTCCATTTTATTTTTTCATACAAATGACGATGTATAGTCCATTCTTCTTTAAGCATGGAAACATTTTTTGCCTAAAAAATGGACAATGTATAGTACATTTCTTTTTCATAAAAATGACGATGTATAGTCCATTCGTTTTTTTGCATGGAAAAATTTTTTCCCTAAAAAATGGACCATGTATAGTCCATTTTATTTTTTCATAAAAATGACGATGTATAGTGCATTCTTTTTTTGCATTGAAAAATTTTTTGCATGAAAAATGGACAATGTATAGTCCATTTTATTTTTTCATAAAAATGACGATTCGTTTTTTCGCATGGAATTTTTTTTTGCCTTAAAAATGGACCATGTATAGTCCATTTTATTTTTTCATAAAAATGATGAATAGTCCATTCGTTTTTTGCATGGAAAAATTTTTTGCCTAAAAAATAGACAATGTATAGTCCATTTTATTTTTTCATTAAAATGACGATTCTCATTTCTTTTTTTGCATAAAAAATTTTTTCCATGAAAAATTGACCATGTATAGTCCATTTTATTTTTTCATAAAAATGACGATGTATAGCCCATTCTTTTTTATGCATGAAAAATGGACCATGTATAGTCCATTTTATTTTTTCATAAAAATGACGATGTATAGTCCATTCTTTTTTTTGCATGAAAAATTTTTTTGCATGAAAAATGGGCCATGTATAGTCCATTTTATTTTTTCATAAAAATGACGATGTATAGTCCATTCTTTTTTTTGCATGAAAAATTTTTTTGCATGAAAAATGGGCCATGTATAGTCCATTTTATTTTTTCATACAAATGACGATGTATAGTCCATTCTTCTTTAAGCATGGAAACATTTTTTGCCTAAAAAATGGACCATGTATAGTCCATTTTATTTTTTCATAAAAATGACGATGTATAGTCCATGATTTTTTTGCATCAAAAATGGACCATGTATAGTCCATTTTATTTTTTCATAAAAATGACGATGTATAGTCCACTCTTTTTTATGCATGAAACATTTTTTTGCATGAAAAATGGGCCATGTATAGTCCATTTTTTTTTTATAAAAATTACGATGTATAGCCCATTCTTTTTTATGCATGGAAAATATTTATGCCTAAAAAATGGACCATGTATAGTTAATTTTATTTTTTCATTAAAATGAGGATGTATAGTCCATATTTTTTTGCATGAAAAAATTTTTTTCATGAAAAATGGACCATGGACTATCCATTTTATTTTTTCATAAAAATGACGATGTATAGCCCATTCTTTTTTATGCATGGAAAAATTTTATGCCTAAAAAATGGACCATTTTATTTTTTCATATTTTTCCATTCTTTTTTTGCATGAAAAATGGACCATGTATAGTCCGTTTTATTTTTTCATAAAAATGACGATGTATAGTCCATTCTTTTTTTCGCATGGAAATTTTTTTTGCCTTAAAAATGGACCATGTATAGTCCATTTTATTTTTTCATAAAAATGACGATGTATAGTCCATTCGTTTTTTTGCATGGAAAAATTTTTTGCCTAAAAAATAGACAATGTATAGTCCATTTTATTTTTTCATTAAAATGACGATTCTCATTTCTTTTTTTGCATAAAAAATTTTTTCCATGAAAAATGGACCATGTATAGTCCATTTTATTTTTTCATTAAAATGAGGATGTATAGTCCATTATTTTTTTGCATGAAAAATTTTTTTCCATGAAAAATGGACAACATATAGTTCATTTTATTTTTTCATAAAAATGACGATGTATAGTCCATTCTTTTTTTGCTTTGAAAAATTTTTTCCATGAAAAATGGACCAGTATAGTCCATTTTATTTTTTCATAAAAATGACGATGTATAGTCCATTCTTTTTTGCATGAAAAATAGGCCATGTATAGTCCATTTCTTTTTATATAAATTACGATGTATAGCCCATTCTTTTTTATGCATGGAAAAATTTTATGCCTAAAAAATGGACCATGTATAGTCCATTTTATTTTTTCATAAAAATGACGATGTATAGTCCATTCTTTTTTGCATGAAAAATGGACCATGTATAGTCCATTTTACTTTTTCATAAAAATGACGAGTATAGTCCATTCTTTTTTTGCATGAAAAATTTTTTTCCATGAAAAATGGACAACATATAGTTCATTTTATTTTTTCATAAAAATGACGATGTATAGTCCATTCTTTTTTGCTTTGAAAAATTTTTTCCATGAAAAATGGACCAGTATAGTCCATTTTATTTTTTCATAAAAATGACGATGTATAGTCCATTCTTTTTTTGCATGAAAAATTTTTTTCCATGAAAAATGGACAACATATAGTTCATTTTACTTTTTCATAAAAATTACGATGTATAGTCCATTTGTTTTTTTGCATGGAAAAATTTTTTGCCTAAAAATTGGACCATGTATAGTCCATTTTATTTTATCATTAAAATGAGGATGTATAGTCCATTCTTTTTTGCATGAAAAATGGACCATGTATAGTCCATTTTACTTTTTCATAAAAATGACGATGTATAGTCCATTCTTTTTTGCATGAAAAATGGACCATGTATAGTCCATTTTACTTTTTCATAAAAATGACGATGTATAGTCCATTCTTTTTTGCATGAAAAATGGACCATGTATAGTCCATTTTACTTTTTCATAAAAATTACGGTGTAGAGTCCATTCTTTTTTCGCATGGAAATTTTTTTTGCCTTAAAAATGGACCATGTATAGTCCATTTTATTTTTTCATAAAAATGACGATGTATAGTCTATTATTTTTTTGCATGACAAATTTTTTTGCCTAAAAAATAGACCATGTATAGTTAATTTTTTTTATAAAAATTACGATGTATAGCCCATTCTTTTTTATGCATGGAAAAATTTTATGCCTAAAAAATGGACCATGTGTAGTCCATTTTATTTTTTTATAAAAATGACGATGTATAGTCCATTCTTTTTTTTGCATTGAAAAATTTTTTGGATGAAAAATGGACCATGTATAGTCCATTTTATTTTTTCATATTTTTCCATTCTTTTTTTGCATGAAAAATATACCATGTATAGTCCATTTTATTTTTTCATAAAAGTGACGATGTATAGTCAGTCCATCCTTTTTTTTGCATGAACAATTTTTTTCCATGAAAAATGGACCACATATAGTCATTTTATTTTTTGATAAAAATGACGATGTATAGTCCATTCTTTTTTATGCATGGAAACATTTTATGCCTAAAAAATGGACCATGTATAGTCCATTTTATTTTTTCATAAAAATGACGATGTATAGTCCATTCTTTTTTAATCATGGAAAAATTTTTTGCATGAAAAATGGACGATGTATAGTCCATTTTATTTTTTCATAAAACTGACGATATATAGTCCGTTTTATTTTTTTATAAAAATGAATAGTCCATACTTTTTTATGCATGGAAAAATTATATGCCTAAAAACTGGACCATGTATAGTCCATTTTATTTTTTCATAAAAATGACGATGTATAGTCCATTCTTTTTTGCATGAAAAATGGACCATGTATAGTCCATTTTATTTTTTCATAAAAATGACGATGTATATATAGTCCATTCTTTTTTAAGCATGGAAAAATTTTTTCCATGAAAAATGGACCATGTATAGTCCATTTTTTTTTATAAAAATGACGATGTATAGTCCATCCTTTTTTTTGCATGAAAAATTTTTTTCCATGAAAAATGGACAACATATAGTTCATTTTATGTTTTCATAAAAATGACGGTGTACAGACCATTCTATTTTCGCATGGAATTTTTTTTTTGCCTTAAAAATGTACCATGTATAGTCCATTTTATTTTTTCATAAAAATGACGATGTATAGTCCATTCTTTTTTTGCATGGAAAATTTTTTTGCCTAAAAAATGGACCATATATAGTCCATTTTATTTTTTCATAAAAATGACGATGTATACTCCATTCCTTTTTTGCATGACAAATTTTTTTGCCTAAAAAATGGACCATGTATAGTCCATTTTTTTTAATAAAAATTACGATGTATAGCCCATTCTTTTTTATGCATGGAAAAATTTTATGCCTAAAAAATGGACCATGTATAGTCCATTTTATTTTTTCATTAAAATGAGGATATATAGTCCATTCTTTTTTTGCATAAAAAATTTTTTTGCATGAAAAATGGACCATATATAGTCCATTTTATTTTTTCATAAAAATGACGATGTATAATAGTCCATTCTTTTTTAAGCATGGAAAAATTTTTTGCATGAAAAATGGACCATGTATAGTCCATTTTATTTTTTCATAAAAATGACGATGTATAGTCCATTAATTTTTTTGCATGAAAAATTTTTTTCCATGAAAAATGGACCACATATAGTCCATTTTATTTTTTCATAAAAATGACGATGTATAGTGCACTCTATTTTTTGCATGAAACATTTTTTTGCATGAAAAATAGGCCATGTATAGTCCATTTCTTTTTATATAAATTACGATGTATAGCCCATTCTTTTTTATGCATGGAAAAATTTTATGCCTAAAAAATGGACCATGTATAGTCCATTTTATTTTTTCATAAAAATGACGATGTATAGTCCATTCTTTTTTGCATGAAAAATGGACCATGTATAGTCCATTTTACTTTTTCATAAAAATGACGATGTATAGTCCATTCTTTTTTTGCATGAAAAATTTTTTTCCATGAAAAATGGACAACATATAGTTCATTTTATTTTTTCATAAAAATGACGATGTATAGTCCATTCTTTTTTTGCTTTGAAAAATTTTTTCCATGAAAAATGGACCAGTATAGTCCATTTTATTTTTTCATAAAAATGACGATGTATAGTCCATTCTTTTTTAATCATGGAAAAATTTTTTGCATGAAAAATGGACGATGTATAGTCCATTTTATTTTTTCATAAAACTGACGATATATAGTCCGTTTTATTTTTTTATAAAAATGACGATGTATAGTCCATTCTTTTTTGCATGAAAAATGGACAATGTATAGTCCATTTTACTTTTTCATAAAAATGACGATGTATAGTCCATTCTTTTTTGCATGAAAAATGAACCATGTATAGTCCATTTTACTTTTTCATAAAAATTACGGTGTAGAGTCCATTCTTTTTTCGCATTGAAAAATTTTATGCCTAAAAAACGGACCATGTATAATCCATTTTATTTTTTCATTAAAATGAGGATGTATAGTCCATTCTTTTTTTGCATAAAAAAATTTTTTCCATGAAAAATGGACCATGTATAGTCCATTTTATTTTTTCATAAAAATGACGGTGTATAGTCTATTATTTTTTTGCATGACAAATTTTTTTGCCTAAAAAATAGACCATGTATAGTTAATTTTTTTTATAAAAATTACGATGTATAGCCCATTCTTTTTTATGCATGGAAAAATTTTATGCCTAAAAAACGGACCATGTGTAGTCCATTTTATTTTTTTATAAAAATGACGATGTATAGTCCATTCTTTTTTTTGCATTGAAAAATTTTTTGGATGAAAAATGGACCATGTATAGTCCGTTTTATTTTTTCATATTTTTCCATTCTTTTTTTGCATGAAAAATATACCATGTATAGTCCATTTTATTTTTTCATAAAAGTGACGATGTATAGTCAGTCCATCCTTTTTTTTGCATGAACAATTTTTTTCCATGAAAAATGGACCACATATAGTCATTTTATTTTTTGATAAAAATGACGATGTATAGTCCATTCTTTTTTATGCATGGAAACATTTTATGCCTAAAAAATGGACCATGTATAGTCCATTTTATTTTTTCATAAAAATGACGATGTATAGTCCATTCTTTTTTAATCATGGAAAAATTTTTTGCATGAAAAATGGACGATGTATAGTCCATTTTATTTTTTCATAAAACTGACGATATATAGTCCGTTTTATTTTTTTATAAAAATGAATAGTCCATCCTTTTTTATGCATGGAAAAATTATATGCCTAAAAACTGGACCATTTATAGTCCATTTTATTTTTTCATAAAAATGACGATGTATAGTCCATTCTTTTTTGCATGAAAAATGGACCATGTATAGTCCATTTTATTTTTTCATAAAAATGACGATGTATATATAGTCCATTCTTTTTTAAGCATGGAAAAATTTTTTCCATGAAAAATGGACCATGTATAGTCCATTTTTTTTTATAAAAATGACGATGTATAGTCCATCCTTTTTTTTGCATGAAAAATTTTTTTCCATGAAAAATGGACAACATATAGTTCATTTTATGTTTTCATAAAAATGACGGTGTACAGACCATTCTATTTTCGCATGGAATTTTTTTTTGCCTTAAAAATGTACCATGTATAGTCCATTTTATTTTTTCATAAAAATGACGATGTATAGTCCATTCTTTTTTTGCATGGAAAATTTTTTTGCCTAAAAAATGGACCATATATAGTCCATTTTATTTTTTCATAAAAATGACGATGTATAGTCCATTCTTTTTTGCATGAAAAATGGACCATGTATAGTCCATTTTATTTTTTCATAAAAATGACGATGTATAGTCCATTCTTTTTTAAGCATGGAAAAATTTTTTGCATGAAAAATGGACCATGTATAGTCCATTTTTTTTTTTTATAAAAATGACGATGTATAGTCCATTCTTTTTTATGCATGGAAAAATGTTATGCCTAAAAAATGGACCATGTATAGTACATTTTATTTTTTCATTAAAATGAGGATGTATAGTCCATTTTTTTTTGCATGAAAAAAATTTTTTCCATGAAAAATGGACCATGTATAGTCCATTTTATTTTTTCATAAAAATGACGATGTATAGCCCATTCTTTTTTATGCATGGAAAATTTTATGCCTAAAAAATGGACCATGTATAATCCATTTTATTTTTTCATAAAAATGACGATTATAGCCCATTCTTTTTTATGCATGGAAAAATGTTATGCCTAAAAAATGGATGATGTATAGTCCATTTAATTTTTTCATAAAAATGACGATGTATAGTCCACTCTTTTTTAAGCATGGAAAAATTTTTTCCCTAAAAAATGGACAATGTATAGTACATTTCTTTTTTATAAAAATTTCGATGTATAGTCCATTCGTTTTTTTGCATGGAAACATTTTGTGCCTAAAAAATGGTCCATGTATAGTCCATTTTATTTTTTCATTAAAATGACGATTTTAGTCCATTCTTTTTTTGCATAAAAAATTTTTTCCATGAAAAATGGATCATGTATAGTTCATTTTATTTTTTCATAAAAATGACAATGTATAGTCCATTCTTTTTTTTTTTTTGCATGAAAAAACTTTTTGTATGAATAATGGACCATGTATAGTCCATTTGTTTTTTATAAAAATTACGATGTATAGTCCATCCTTTTTTTGCATGAAAAATTTTTTCCATGAAAAATGGACCACATATAGTTCATTTTATTTTTTCATAAAAATGACGGTGTATAGTCCATTATTTTTTCGCATGGAAAATTTTTTTGCCTTAAAAATGGATTATATATAGTCCATTTTATTTTTTCGTAAAAATGACGATGCATAGTCCAATCTTTTTTTGCATGACAAATTTTTTGCCTAAAAAATGGATCATTTTATTTTTTCATAAAAATGACGATGTATAGTCCATTCTTTTTTGCCTAAAAAATGGACCATGTATAGTCCATTTTATTTTTTCATAAAAATTACGATGTATAGCCCATTCTTTTTTATGCATGGAAAAATTTTATGCCTAAAAAATGGACCATTTTATTTTTTCATAAAAATGACGATGTATAGTTCATTCTTTTTTAAGCATGGAAAAATTTTTTGCATGAAAAATGGACCATGTATAGTCCATTATATTTTTTCATAGAAATGACGATGTATATCCTTTTGTCCATTCTTTTTTTTGTATGAAAAATTTTTTTGCATTAAAAATGGGCCATGTATAGTTCATTTAATTTTTTCATAAAAATGACGATGTATAGTCCATTCCTTTTTTGCATGACAAATTTTTTTGCCTAAAAAATGGACCATGTATAGTCCATTTTTTTTTTATACAAATTACGATGTATAGCCCATTCTTTTTTATGCATGGAAAAATTTTGTGCCTAAAAAATGGACCATGTATAGTCGATTTTATTTTTTCATTAAAATGAGGATGTATAGTCCATTCTTTTTTTGCATAAAAAATTTTTTTCCGTGAAAAATGGGCCATGTATAGTCCATTTTATTTTTTCATAAAAATGACGATGTATAGTCCATTCTTTTTTATTGCATGAAAAATTTTTTTGCATGAAAAATGGGTCATGTATAGTCTATTTTATTTTTTCATAAAAATGACGATGTATAGTCCATTCTTTTTTTGCATAAAAAATTTTTTTCCATGAAAAATGGGCCATGTATAGTCCATTTTATTTTTTCATAAAATTGACGATGTGTAGTCCATTCTTTTTTTGCATGACAAATTTTTTTTGCCTAAAAAATGGACCATGTATAGTCCATTTTTTTTAATAAAAATTACGATGTATAGCCCATCCTTTTTTTGCATGAAAAATTTTTTTGCATGAAGAATGGGCCACATATAGTTCATTTTATTTTTTCATAAAAATGACGGTGTATAGTCCATTCTTTTTTCGCATAGAAAATTTTTTTGCCTTAAAAATGGACCAAGTATAGTCTATTTTATTTTTTCGTAAAAATGACGATGTATAGTCCATTCTTTTTTTGCATGACAAATTTTTTTGCCTAAAAAATGGACCATGTATAGTCCATTTAATTTTTTCATAAAAATTACGATGTATAGCCCATTCTTTTTTATGCATGGAAAAATTTTATGCCTAAAAAATGGACCATGTATAATCCATTTTATTTTTTCATTAAAATGAGGATGTATAGTCCATTCTTTTTTTGCATAAAAAAATTTTTTCCATGAAAAATGGACCATGTATAGTCCATTTTATTTTTTCATAAAAATGACGGTGTATAGTCCATTCTTTTTTCGCATGGAAAATTTTTTTGCCTAAAAAATGGACCATGTATAGTCCATTTTATTTTTTCATTAAAATGACGATGTTTAGTCCATTCTTTTTTTGCATGAAAAATTTTTTTGCATGAAAAATGGGCCATGTATAGTCCATTTTATTTTTTCATAAAAATGACGATGTATAGTCCATTCTTTTTTTGCATTGAAAAATTTTTTGCCTAACAAATGGACAATGTATAGTACATTTCTTTTTTATAAAAATTACGATGTATAGTCCATCCTTTTTTTGCATGAAAAATTTTTTTCCATGAAAAATGGACAACATATAGTTCATTTTATTTTTTCATAAAAATGACGGTGTACAGTCGATTCTTTTTTCGCATGGAAATTTTTTTTGCCTTAAAAATGGACCATATATAGTCCATTTTATTTTTTCATAAAAATGACGATGTATAGTCCATTATTTTTTTGCATGACAAATTTTTTTGCATAAAAAATAGACCATGCATAGTTAATTTTTTTTATAAAAATTACGATGTATAGCCCATTCTTATTTATGCATGGAAAAATTTTATGCCTAAAAAATGGACCATGTATAGTCCATTTTATTTTTTCAAAAAATTACGATGTATAGTCCATTCTTTTTTTTTGCATTGAAAAATTTTTTGCATGAAAAATGGACCATGTATATATAGTCCATTTTATTTTTTCATATTTTTCCATTCATGTATATTTCATTTTATTTTTTCATAAAAATGACGATGTATAGTCCATTCTTTTTTTGCATGAAAAATTTAAAATGCAAAAAATTGAAAATGAAATGCAAAAAAAGAATGGACTATACACCGTCATTTTTATGAAAAAATAAAATGAACTATATGTGGTCCATTTTTCATGGAAAAAAATTTTACATGCAAAAAAAGGATGGACTATACATAGTAATTTTTATAAAAAACAAATGGACTATACATGGTCTATACAAAAAGTTTTTTCATGCAAAAAAAAAAAAAAGATTGGACTATACATCGTCATTTTTATGAAAAAATAAAATGAACTATACATGATCCATTTTTCATGGAAAAAATTTTTTATGCAAAAAAAGAATGGACTATACATCCTCATTTTAATGAAAAAATAAAATGGACTATACATGGTCCATATTTTAGGCAAAAAATTTTTCCATGCAAAAAAACGAATGGACTACTATATCGTAATTTTTATAAAAAAGAAATGTACTATACATTGTCCATTTTTTAAGCAAAAAATATTTCAATGCAAAAAAAAATTGGCTATACATCGTCATTTTTATGAAAAAATAAAATGGACTATACATGGTCCATTTTTCATGCAAAAAAAGAATGGAAAAATATGAAAAAATAAAGTGGACTATACATGGTTATTTTGATGAAAAAATAAAATGGACTATACATGGTCCATTTTTCATGCAAAAAAAGAATGGAAAAATATGAAAAAATAAAATGGAGTATACATGGCCCATTTTTCATGGAACAAAATTTTTCATGCAAAAAAAAGAATGGACATACATCGTCATTTTTATGAAAAAATAAAATGGACTACACATGGTCCATTTTTCATGGAAAAAAATAATGGACTATACATCGTCATTTTTATGAAAATATAAAATGGACTATACATGGTCCATTTTTCATGGAAAAAATTTTTCCATGCAAAAAAAAGAATGTACTATACTTCGTAATTTTTATGAACAAATTAAATTGTCCATTTTTCATGCAAAAAAAATATGGACTATACATCCTCATTTTAATGAAAAAATAAAATGGACTATACATGGTCCATTTTTCATGCAAAATAAGAATGGAAAAATATGAAAAAATAAAATGGACTATACATGGCCCATTTTTCATGCAAAAAAATTTTTCATGCAAAAAAAGAATGGACTATACACCGTCATTTTTATGAAAAAATAAAATGAACTATGTATAGTCCATTATTTTTTTTGCATGAAAAATTTTTTTGCATGAAAAATGGGCCATGTATAGTCCATTTTATTTTTTCATAAAAATGACGATGTATATATAGTCCATTCTTTTTTAAGCATGGAAAAATTTTTTCCATGAAAAATGGACCATGTATAGTCCATTTTTTTTTATAAAAATGACGATGTATAGTCCATCCTTTTTTTTGCATGAAAAATTTTTTTCCATGAAAAATGGACAACATATAGTTCATTTTATGTTTTCATAAAAATGACGGTGTACAGACCATTCTATTTTCGCATGGAATTTTTTTTTGCCTTAAAAATGTACCATGTATAGTCCATTTTATTTTTTCATAAAAATGACGATGTATAGTCCATTCTTTTTTTGCATGGAAAATTTTTTTGCCTAAAAAATGGACCATATATAGTCCATTTTATTTTTTCATAAAAATGACGATGTATAGTCCATTCTTTTTTGCATGAAAAATGGACCATGTATAGTCCATTTTATTTTTTCATAAAAATGACGATGTATAGTCCATTCTTTTTTAAGCATGGAAAAATTTTTTGCATGAAAAATGGACCATGTATAGTCCATTTTTTTTTTTTATAAAAATGACGATGTATAGTCCATTCTTTTTTATGCATGGAAAAATGTTATGCCTAAAAAATGGACCATGTATAGTACATTTTATTTTTTCATTAAAATGAGGATGTATAGTCCATTTTTTTTTGCATGAAAAAAATTTTTTCCATGAAAAATGGACCATGTATAGTCCATTTTATTTTTTCATAAAAATGACGATGTATAGCCCATTCTTTTTTATGCATGGAAAATTTTATGCCTAAAAAATGGACCATGTATAATCCATTTTATTTTTTCATAAAAATGACGATTATAGCCCATTCTTTTTTATGCATGGAAAAATGTTATGCCTAAAAAATGGATGATGTATAGTCCATTTAATTTTTTCATAAAAATGACGATGTATAGTCCACTCTTTTTTAAGCATGGAAAAATTTTTTCCCTAAAAAATGGACAATGTATAGTACATTTCTTTTTTATAAAAATTTCGATGTATAGTCCATTCGTTTTTTTGCATGGAAACATTTTGTGCCTAAAAAATGGTCCATGTATAGTCCATTTTATTTTTTCATTAAAATGACGATTTTAGTCCATTCTTTTTTTGCATAAAAAATTTTTTCCATGAAAAATGGATCATGTATAGTTCATTTTATTTTTTCATAAAAATGACAATGTATAGTCCATTCTTTTTTTTTTTTTGCATGAAAAAACTTTTTGTATGAATAATGGACCATGTATAGTCCATTTGTTTTTTATAAAAATTACGATGTATAGTCCATCCTTTTTTTGCATGAAAAATTTTTTCCATGAAAAATGGACCACATATAGTTCATTTTATTTTTTCATAAAAATGACGGTGTATAGTCCATTATTTTTTCGCATGGAAAATTTTTTTGCCTTAAAAATGGATTATATATAGTCCATTTTATTTTTTCGTAAAAATGACGATGCATAGTCCAATCTTTTTTTGCATGACAAATTTTTTGCCTAAAAAATGGATCATTTTATTTTTTCATAAAAATGACGATGTATAGTCCATTCTTTTTTGCCTAAAAAATGGACCATGTATAGTCCATTTTATTTTTTCATAAAAATTACGATGTATAGCCCATTCTTTTTTATGCATGGAAAAATTTTATGCCTAAAAAATGGACCATTTTATTTTTTCATAAAAATGACGATGTATAGTTCATTCTTTTTTAAGCATGGAAAAATTTTTTGCATGAAAAATGGACCATGTATAGTCCATTATATTTTTTCATAGAAATGACGATGTATATCCTTTTGTCCATTCTTTTTTTTGTATGAAAAATTTTTTTGCATTAAAAATGGGCCATGTATAGTTCATTTAATTTTTTCATAAAAATGACGATGTATAGTCCATTCCTTTTTTGCATGACAAATTTTTTTGCCTAAAAAATGGACCATGTATAGTCCATTTTTTTTTTATACAAATTACGATGTATAGCCCATTCTTTTTTATGCATGGAAAAATTTTGTGCCTAAAAAATGGACCATGTATAGTCGATTTTATTTTTTCATTAAAATGAGGATGTATAGTCCATTCTTTTTTTGCATAAAAAATTTTTTTCCGTGAAAAATGGGCCATGTATAGTCCATTTTATTTTTTCATAAAAATGACGATGTATAGTCCATTCTTTTTTATTGCATGAAAAATTTTTTTGCATGAAAAATGGGTCATGTATAGTCTATTTTATTTTTTCATAAAAATGACGATGTATAGTCCATTCTTTTTTTGCATAAAAAATTTTTTTCCATGAAAAATGGGCCATGTATAGTCCATTTTATTTTTTCATAAAATTGACGATGTGTAGTCCATTCTTTTTTTGCATGACAAATTTTTTTTGCCTAAAAAATGGACCATGTATAGTCCATTTTTTTTAATAAAAATTACGATGTATAGCCCATCCTTTTTTTGCATGAAAAATTTTTTTGCATGAAGAATGGGCCACATATAGTTCATTTTATTTTTTCATAAAAATGACGGTGTATAGTCCATTCTTTTTTCGCATAGAAAATTTTTTTGCCTTAAAAATGGACCAAGTATAGTCTATTTTATTTTTTCGTAAAAATGACGATGTATAGTCCATTCTTTTTTTGCATGACAAATTTTTTTGCCTAAAAAATGGACCATGTATAGTCCATTTAATTTTTTCATAAAAATTACGATGTATAGCCCATTCTTTTTTATGCATGGAAAAATTTTATGCCTAAAAAATGGACCATGTATAATCCATTTTATTTTTTCATTAAAATGAGGATGTATAGTCCATTCTTTTTTTGCATAAAAAAATTTTTTCCATGAAAAATGGACCATGTATAGTCCATTTTATTTTTTCATAAAAATGACGGTGTATAGTCCATTCTTTTTTCGCATGGAAAATTTTTTTGCCTAAAAAATGGACCATGTATAGTCCATTTTATTTTTTCATTAAAATGACGATGTTTAGTCCATTCTTTTTTTGCATGAAAAATTTTTTTGCATGAAAAATGGGCCATGTATAGTCCATTTTATTTTTTCATAAAAATGACGATGTATAGTCCATTCTTTTTTTGCATTGAAAAATTTTTTGCCTAACAAATGGACAATGTATAGTACATTTCTTTTTTATAAAAATTACGATGTATAGTCCATCCTTTTTTTGCATGAAAAATTTTTTTCCATGAAAAATGGACAACATATAGTTCATTTTATTTTTTCATAAAAATGACGGTGTACAGTCGATTCTTTTTTCGCATGGAAATTTTTTTTGCCTTAAAAATGGACCATATATAGTCCATTTTATTTTTTCATAAAAATGACGATGTATAGTCCATTATTTTTTTGCATGACAAATTTTTTTGCATAAAAAATAGACCATGCATAGTTAATTTTTTTTATAAAAATTACGATGTATAGCCCATTCTTATTTATGCATGGAAAAATTTTATGCCTAAAAAATGGACCATGTATAGTCCATTTTATTTTTTCAAAAAATTACGATGTATAGTCCATTCTTTTTTTTTGCATTGAAAAATTTTTTGCATGAAAAATGGACCATGTATATATAGTCCATTTTATTTTTTCATATTTTTCCATTCATGTATATTTCATTTTATTTTTTCATAAAAATGACGATGTATAGTCCATTCTTTTTTTGCATGAAAAATTTAAAATGCAAAAAATTGAAAATGAAATGCAAAAAAAGAATGGACTATACACCGTCATTTTTATGAAAAAATAAAATGAACTATATGTGGTCCATTTTTCATGGAAAAAAATTTTACATGCAAAAAAAGGATGGACTATACATAGTAATTTTTATAAAAAACAAATGGACTATACATGGTCTATACAAAAAGTTTTTTCATGCAAAAAAAAAAAAAAGATTGGACTATACATCGTCATTTTTATGAAAAAATAAAATGAACTATACATGATCCATTTTTCATGGAAAAAATTTTTTATGCAAAAAAAGAATGGACTATACATCCTCATTTTAATGAAAAAATAAAATGGACTATACATGGTCCATATTTTAGGCAAAAAATTTTTCCATGCAAAAAAACGAATGGACTACTATATCGTAATTTTTATAAAAAAGAAATGTACTATACATTGTCCATTTTTTAAGCAAAAAATATTTCAATGCAAAAAAAAATTGGCTATACATCGTCATTTTTATGAAAAAATAAAATGGACTATACATGGTCCATTTTTCATGCAAAAAAAGAATGGAAAAATATGAAAAAATAAAGTGGACTATACATGGTTATTTTGATGAAAAAATAAAATGGACTATACATGGTCCATTTTTCATGCAAAAAAAGAATGGAAAAATATGAAAAAATAAAATGGAGTATACATGGCCCATTTTTCATGGAACAAAATTTTTCATGCAAAAAAAAGAATGGACATACATCGTCATTTTTATGAAAAAATAAAATGGACTACACATGGTCCATTTTTCATGGAAAAAAATAATGGACTATACATCGTCATTTTTATGAAAATATAAAATGGACTATACATGGTCCATTTTTCATGGAAAAAATTTTTCCATGCAAAAAAAAGAATGTACTATACTTCGTAATTTTTATGAACAAATTAAATTGTCCATTTTTCATGCAAAAAAAATATGGACTATACATCCTCATTTTAATGAAAAAATAAAATGGACTATACATGGTCCATTTTTCATGCAAAATAAGAATGGAAAAATATGAAAAAATAAAATGGACTATACATGGCCCATTTTTCATGCAAAAAAATTTTTCATGCAAAAAAAATAATGGACTATACATAGTTCATTTTATTTTTTCATAAAAATGACGGTGTATAGTCCATTCTTTTTTTGCATGAAAAATTTTTTTGCCTAAAAAATGGACCATGTATAGTCCATTTAATTTTTTCATAAAAATGACGATGTATAGTCCATTCTTTTTCTGCATGACAAATTTTTTTGCCTAAAAAATGGACCATGTATAGTTCATTTTATTTTTTCATAAAAATGACGATGTATAGTCCATCCTTTTTTTGCATGAAAAATTTTTTCCATGAAAAATGGACCACATATAGTTTATTTTATTTTTTCATAAAAATGACGATGTATAGCCCATTTTTTTATGCATGGAAAAATTTTATGCCTAAAAAATGGACGATGTATAGTCCATTTAATTTTATCATAAAAATGACGATATATAGTCCATTCTTTTTTTCGCATGGAAAATTTGTTTGCCTTAAAAATGGACCATGTATAGTCCATTTTATTTTTTCATAAAAATGACGATGTATAGTCCATTCTTTTTTTGCATGACAAATTTTTTTGCCTAAAAAATGGACCATGTATAGTCCATTTCTTTTTTATATAAATTACGATGTATAGCCCATTCTTTTTTATGCATGGAAAAATTTTATGTCTAAAAAATGGACCATGTATAGTCCATTTTATTTTTTCATTAAAATGAGGATGTATAGTCCATATATTTTTTGCATGAAAAAATTTTTTCCATGAAAAATGGGCCATGTATAGTCCATTTTATTTTTTCATAAAAATTACGATGTATAGTCCATTCTTTTTCTGCATGACAAATTTTTTTGCCTAAAAAATGGACCATGTATAGTCCATTTTTTTTTATAAAAATTAAGATGTATAGCCCATTCTTTTTATGCATGGAAAATTTTATGCCTAAAAAATGGACGATTATAATCCATTCTTTTTTTGCATGAAAAATTTGTTTGCCTAAAAAATGGACCATTTATAGTCCATTTCTTTTTTATATAAATTACGATGTATAGCCCATTCTTTTTTATGCATGGAAAAATTTTATGCCTAAAAAATGGACCATGTATAGTCCATTTTATTTTTTCATTAAAATGAGGATGTATAGTCCATATTTTTTTTGCATGAAAAAATTTTTTGCAAGAAAAATGGACCATGTATAGTCAATTTAATTTTTTCATATTTTTCTATTCTTTTTTTGCATGAAAAATGGACCATGTATAGTCCATTTTATTTTTTCATAAAAATGACGATGTATATAGTTCGTTTTATTTTTTCATAAAAATTACGATGAACAAATAGTCCATTCTTTTTTTTGCATGAAAAATTTTTTTGCATGAAAAAGGGGTCATGTATATTCCATTTTATTTTTTCATAAAAATGACGATGTATAGTTCATTCTTTTTTTGCATTGAAAAATTTTTTGCCTAAAAAATGGACAATGTATAGTTCATTTCTTTTTTATAAAAATTACGATGTATAGTCCATTCTTTTTTTTGCATAAAAAAATTTTTTCCATGAAATATGGATCATATATAGTTCATTTAATTTTTTCATAAAAATGACAGTGTATAGTTTATTCTTTTTTCGCATGGAAAATTTTATTGCCTTAAAAATGGACCATGTATAGTCCATTTTATTTTTTCATAAAAATGACGATGTATAGTCCATTATTTTTCTGCATGACAAATTTTTTTTGCCTAAAAAATGGGCTATTTATAGTCCATTTCTTTTTTATAAAAATTGCAATGTATAGTCCATTTTTTTTGCATGTAAAAATTGTTTGCCTAAAAAATGGACCATGTATAGTACATTTTTTTTTATTAAAGTTACGATGTATAGTCCATTTTTTTTTTTGCATGGAAAAATTTTTTCCCTAAAAAATGGACCATTTATATTCCATTTTATTTTTTCATAAAAATGACGATGTATAGTCCATTCTTGTTTTGCATTAAAAAAATTTTTACCTAAAAAATGGATTATGTATAGTCCATTTTATTTTTTCATAAAAATGACGATGTATATAGTTCGTTTTATTTTTTCATAAAAATTACGATGAACAAATAGTCCATTCTTTTATTTGCATGAAAAAATTTTTAAATAAAAACTGGACCATGTATAGCTAATTTTATTTTTTCATAAAAATGGCAATGTATAGTCCATTTTTGTTTTTTTGCATGAAAACATTTTTTTCCTGAAAAATGAACCATGTATATATAGTCCATTTTATTTTTTCATAAAAATGACAATGTATTATCCATTCTATTTTTCCATGAACAATTTTTTTGCATGTATAGTCCATGTTATTTTTTTTCATAGAAATGACGATATATAGTCCATTCTTTTTTTTTTTGCAACAAATTAAGTTGACGATACTTCATAAATTTCTCAGGCTAAAAATTTAAATGATCTAGACATTGTCCTATTTTCATGCAAAAAAAAAATTGTTTTCAAATAATTTAATGGAGTATACATCGTGTAGTTCTAATGCAAAAAAAGTTAAATGAACTATACAGCGTCCCTTTTGTATACAAAAAAAATTAATGGGCTGTACATTGTCTATTTATGCAAAACAATAATTTCTTTTTTATATGAAAATTTAGTATGCTACTTTTTAGCATAAAAAATTTAGAAGCTCTAAAATTTTGATTAGTGATTTTGAAGCTCTATGTGTTTTGCTGCCGTGGAAACACCCATTTGGTTTTTAAAATATTTATTTAAATTTTAAGTCGTTGCTTAAAATCATCCTTTTATTGCAACTTCTTTTTCAATTCTTTTTATTTATTTATTTATGTTTTAAGCTTGGACGAAGATCGTGGTTTATTTCTATTTTCCTGTTTTAACAATAGCAATGACCAAACGATATGTTTGGCTGAATCGAAGCAGTTCTGTTTCCAGCAGACACCGCGAAAATTTTACAGAAAATGAGTTTTGACCAATGGTATTGAGGGTATGAGAAAAGGGTTCTTTAGTTTTGTTTTTTTTTTTATTTACATTATTATTTTGGCTTACAACAGTGGCACAAATAAAACACATGCCAAATAAATTCGCGGCCATCTAAAAAAAGTACTGAAATGAAAATAACATACAGTTACCGAAAAAAACGAAACAAAAAATTAGCCAAAAAATAAAATTGATAAAAAAAAATACTTGAAACATTTTGCAAACTCCAAACATACAAATACGCAGCTCACACTAGGGATCAATACCCGCAAATTGCAGGAGCTTTAAAGGAGCTACTTCAATGAATAAGGGATAAAACAAAAACTTTCAGATTAAACTTAGATTTAGCACTTTTCTTAGAGATTTCATAGTGATTTGCATATGAAAAGTTGCTTAATACTTTCTTAGGTGCTGCCTGTAAGTTGAAACTTTTTTTATAGAAATAAAACGGATGATATGTGCATTCATGCATATGTACAGATGTACATATGTACATATGTATGTCGATCATTCTCAAAACAATAATAGTTCATTCGGAGATGCCTTGTAAATCTGCTGGTAACTTGTAAACCACTTGTGCCATTTAATAAGGTTTATATTTAAGGCTTAAAAGCATTCCTTTTAATTTCTGCTAACAATGTTAAGAAGAGTTATGCAAATAATTTCGGTAAAAAAAAATTATAGACATACATATGTGTATAAAAAAGTCAACTTAATCATCATCTGAATCATCGTCATCAGCGTCATTGGCATTCAACGTCAACACCGTTATTTAGTCGTCGTTGAACATTAACAACAAAATAAAAAAGGATGTGAATGAAATGTGTATGAGAGCATGAAGATATGCTGCTGCTTGTGCCCCATTGATGATGATGATACACGAGTATTTCGTTATGACAGTGACCGCTTGGTACCACCCTATACTTATTTTACTTAAGCGAGTCGCTTGTTTTACGAAAACGGGGTAAATAAGAAGATGACAAAAAAGAAGCACTAGGTATTACTGTTTTCATTTTAGCATTCAGTCACATGCATACAAGGATAATATGGCACAATATCATCCTGTATCTTCTCCTATATGATTATTCTTGATTTCAATTTTTTTTACTTATTTGATGTTTTTTTTTGTCAATTTCTAGAATTTTATAGTTGATTATTTTTTGCTTTTTTGTAACTCGACTGGCGTTTGGCGTTTGTGCTCCTCCTGCACAAAATTTACAGCTGAATATTTTTATTTTTTTTTTACAATGAACAATGGTCAATTGCTTTGGCTTCTGCTGCGCTTAAGGGAGGCCGTTTTGTACAAAAAGGAAGCAGTAGGCAGTTTTTTTGGCAACAGTTTTTGGTTATTTTTTTCAATATTTGGTTGTTTAACATAAAGGTAGTTGCTAAAAAGATGAAAAAAAAATATATATGTACAACTGTACGTTCAAAACTGAAGTCTCTGGTAATAAAAGTCATGTCAAATGCGTGTTGTATGGTGGGTGAAAAAACAACAACAACAAAATATATTTGTAACAAAAATTTTTACATACTCTTTGTTTAAGTTTAAGCAACAACAACAACAACAGCAACAGCACCTAGAGGTAGCTAACGGATATGTTTGCCTGGTCACTGTAATAATAGAGAGTTTTAACAAAGAAATAATCTTCTTCCTGGAGTATAGTGTAGCTCGATTATTTTAGTTAAGCCTCAAAGTATGCAGGTTTTAATTAAAAGTTTTTAAAATGGTCCTAAAGCCTTGAAATCAGTGTTATATATCGTCGTATAAAATGGAAAAAGATGTTACTTAAAAAAAAACTAAAAAAATTCAAAATGGCACAGAGAAAGAATATAAAAAATTTTCTAATCTTAACTAAAATTTTGTAATGTCAATGAAATAAATAATTAAATTTTTACCTTTAAGCAATTTGATAATGTTAGTTAAGTTTTTTCTTTCGAATTAATTAAAGAAATGAAAAAAAATTTAAATGAATCAATTAAATTCTTAATTGAAAATTAAAATTTTTTATAGAAAATAAAAAGTTGCTGCAACAAAACTTTCTAGTCTGTATGGGAGCTAACAACTTTCTCAATTCTAAATGACGATACATTAAAAACTACTATTTTTTTGGGCTACAATTAAGCAATTAAAAAATAAAACTGGGATTCTTTACCAGCTATGGTGAATTAAGTAAATATGAAATTAACTCTGGTACGATTTTTAAAGACACCTGTTTTATGACACCGTTTTTTTTATACAAAAATTCTGCAAGATCAATTACTTACATATTTGCTCAAAAATGAATAAAATATTTCTCGCTTACATTAGATGCATTTTTGTTTCATGGGAAATAATTTGGTTTTTCCAAAATCTGCTGTCATTTTTTGCCAATAGCAAACATTTTGCGGTCACAATACGGTGGGTAAAAATTTCGACGAATTTCGCCAAATATTTTACCAGTGTGACCGTATCTCTTCATTTTCACTGTACTCAGATTATGGCATTTTATGGCATCGCAATACTACCCCGGTATGATGGAGTCCATAAAAATGTTCAAAAACAATAACAATTTATCGGATCAGAGTTATATTTTCTCGTAGGTAGTGCAATTGTGTAGGAAAGTGAGTCATGGCCTCTGTCATTTGTCATAGTGTGGCATTGTGTTGCAAACAAAGAACATTATGAGATTGACATTGCACTAATTTTGAAAATGACACCACAAAATTAAAAAAAAAATTAAAAATGTGCTGAGTACACATAAATAGCAAAACTAAACACTTTTCCGTAGAAAAATGACAGGAAAAATTTTCAATTAAGTGTATCTAGTGTGTCAGTTCAGAAACTGAAATCTGCAGCTATTGCTCTTTTATCAAATATTATTGTAATGCTAGAGTTAACAGTAAGCTGTTCAATACATAAACAGCCCAATCATGAGTATTCCCTGGGAATTTATTTCTCTCGGAAAATAAATTTCTTGCTTTACCACATTTTGAACCCGATTGTTTTTATTGTTGACATTTTGTTTTCTCTATGTTTCTGTTGGCCACTGTTTGAGTTTTACAAAATTTAAAAATTTTATTGTAATAGAGTATTAATTATATTTTTATGTAAACTCCCGTCTGTTTAGGAAGAGAAAGATTTTTATTGGAAAAAAGCCAGTTGAGCTGGGTTCACAATACCTGCTTTTTTCTCTGCATTTGGTAAAAAAAGGAAAAAATAAATTCGTAATAAAAGAAAAGAGAAAAATCGTGCGGAATTTTGATTTATGATTGGGCTGATCATCTTTTGTTTATATATATATATGGTGATTCAAACCAATGAATCGGAATATATATATAATGCTGTAATTCTTATAGCTTTTAGCAACATTTGCTATAAAATTTCTTTTCTTGCACAACTTTTATACTTGACTCGCTTTTTAACTCCAACTCAGTTACATTTATGATATTTTCAGTGGTTTTGTTGCTATTCCTTTTACAAGCACCCGCAATTCTTTTATGTTTATTGCGTACTTCATGTGAATTGCAAAATATTTTCGTTTTGTTTTTCATTTTTCACCTGATACAAGTGTTTATGTTTCTGATTTTATCTCATAAACTCAACAATCATTTAACCAAATATTCATACCAGTCAACCATGTCAACCATGTCATGGATATTTCTTTGTTTTTTATTTTATTAATATTGATATTTTAAACTGGTATCGGTATGTAAACGGAAATGGTATTGGCAATTAAAGAAACCGAACGCATCTGTTTTACAAACTTTTATACTTTTGGAGAATATAAATAAAATAAAAAATAAAATTATTGAATTACTAAAAAATAAAAAAAAATAATACCGCGAATAAATAAAAAATACTGTTGTATATATAAATAGGTAATATGTGTTTTTTTAATAAAAATATTTATGTAAGTATATATCTTGTGTGTTTTTTTTCCCCCCGCTAAAGCTACAGAAGTCAGACGGTCAACACAAGTATGTTAAGTCGTTGGCAACTTTAAATATTTAAACACATTAAGCTTAAGGTTTTATTTTTTTTCCTAATCGAAACTCTTTTAGGAAGATTTTCTACAGATTTTCTTAATCCTGTCCTTTTTCAGAAAAATTTTAAATTTTGTCTACATTTAGCATTTTTTGTTGAAGTCATTTTGTGCTGCCGTTTTCAAAATGCGTGCAATGACATTCACATAATGTTTATTGTTTGCAATGAAAAAAGAAACGGAAATGACAAACACGCTATTGCGATGTCACAAAATGCTACAAAGTGTATTCAGCATTAGTGAAAATGACAAGGTCGGTCACTTTGGTTAAACTTTTGAGGAAATTCGTCAAATAATTTCCCGCCGTAGTGTGACAACAAAATCTTTTCGATTGGCAAAAAAAAAAAAAACAGCTGATTTTAGGAAACCAGAAATGCGTAAAATTTGAGCGTAAAAATTTTTATAGATTTTTGAAAAAAAAAACAAATATTTGCTATTGCTTTTTCATAGTGATTTCTAAAGAAACAAATGTTTGTGTATTTTTCCCTTTCGATGTATAGATCCAATAAGAAGATATTTACAGAATCAGATAAAAAAAATTTGTATTTTGCTATGAACCAATTCATATCAATTCGTCTGTATATTTAAATGTGTGTTACTTCATTACTTCATCATTTGTAGTACGATGTTGAAATGATTTTATTTTTCCTGAGAAGGTATATCTTCCGTTTGATGATATTGTAAGAAAAGTGGGCGGAACCATACAGTTTTACTTACATAAATGCTAGGGAACTTTATTCCCAACTTGAACTCTGGTAACTAAACAATCTCTACCTCAAAAAAGGGTGGCTCCAGACAATTAGAATATTACATTACGCTACTAATCCGATTCTTATGAAACCGCGTGCACAGAAAAGTGAGAGCCGCCACGCCCATTAAAATTTACAGTCCTGTGTTAGGCGGTGGTACTTAAATAAATAAATAGAAATAAATAAATCTTAGTTAAGAAAAAAATGGCGTTCTATATATATATGAAATTCGGCTGTTGCACATGAAATATTAATATTTGGCGGTCATAGAGTGCAGGCATTTCATGAAGCTAAGCAATTTTTTTGCTGGTAATAAGCAGCCGCATTAATTTTCCTAAAAATATGTTTGCTTATTTATTTTAAATACAAAAATAGAAAAATCAGACAAAAATGTGTTATTAAACAAATAAATATTCTATGAGAGTTGTTCTGTTTTGCCTTAAATAAAAATTCTTACATGTAGCTTGTGTCGCTGTCAACTATACCTTTTGAATATTGTAGTGCTGGTAAAGTAACAAAACAGTTACAGCATTTATGTACAATAATGCTGCTGCTGACAGGAAATGGAAATTGATTTATGTGGTTACACATAAAATATAAGTGAGAATGGGCAGAAGTCAATTTTTTTTCAGTACGTAAAGTATGACATTCAGAGGTGCAGAATAAAAAATAATAAGAAAAGAGTTTAAGTTTTCTTTTTAGTGGCTGATTTTCTAATCTGTTTGATATATGCTGCAGATATTTTAAAACTAACGTTCAAAGGTATTTTTAATTTTGATTTCAAAACTCTCGTCTATCGGTAGGAAATGGTTTGTGTGGCTATTTATTACCTCTTAGCAATCAACTAGAATCGTAAGACTCCATTTATTTAGTTAATTTTAAATAAACAAATAGTAAGTATAAGTAGAATTTGTAATATACAGTCCCTCCTAACGAGCTTCGTAATACTGCATTTTGATATTTGAGACACACATTTTGATATCTGAGACTAATAAACACATGGGCAAGGTTCGTGGAAACCAGATGGATAAAATTATTTGTAACATATTGTCAAATTTTAAATAGGCACTGCTGCCTCTTCCCTTTTTGTTTTCTAAATGCGAAATATGTTCAATACAAGAATTCTAAGTACATGCAAAAATTTTCATGAAAATCGCTTTGGGTGATGAGTATAAGAAATTTAATATTAAATTTCTATAAGGCAGAGAACATTAATTTTTTTTATTCAAGCATAAAATAAAATATAATACTCTGACCTTTGGAACGTAAGATTCAGTAAAGTACAAACACAGGATTTTTATTATGCCCTCCTAATTCAGTAAGAAGATTTGAGATGTTTTTGTTATAGGGCATTTACATTGTGTCGAAATCTAGTACTTAAAATACTACAAATTGTCCGCTTAGTGCAAGGTCCGGTGTAGAAAAACGCTCTATAGCTACTGATACGTTGGGTTCCAACAGTAAGTTAAACAAACAAACATGAAGTTTCGTTTATGGCACCTGATCTAACCCCGTTAAAGTCTTTATTCTTTTCTGAAGACATTTCAAAATTATATGATTTTGGCAAAACTAACATCTGCGATATATATTTAAGTCAAGTGTCAGATATTATCTACGACTACGCGTTAATGTAAGAAAAAAATCCCTAAGTGTGTATGCAATAAAAAGTTCCTCTAATTAAAGTTACAAAAATACAATTCAACGTTTCAATAAAGTCTCCTGTCAAGCATTTCCTTTTTTTTTACCTCTTACAATTGCACAAAAAGGTTTAAAAACCTTATAAGTATACGCCACTTAACTTGACATATAATATAAAAATAATATTTACTGTTCATTATATTGTTAAAAAAAAAGACTTGTCTAACAATTAACACAAACAAAATATAGAACTTAAGTATGTTAAGTATGACAAAGAGGAAAGAGAAATAATAAAAAAATGAAAATAAACAACGCACTGGCATGCACAGCAGTCAAATAAAACATATTAGCAAGAAAAACTAAAGCATACTTTGAGGCCCACTTCCTATTTGTCATTTGTTTCATTCACTATAAGCACGTTTGTAGATTTGATTCGTTTTTCTTCTCTTCTACCTTTTATTGTTGTTATTGCTTAATTATATAAATACTAACAAGAAGCTGCTGCTGCAGCTGAAAACAACAAAACAACAACACAAAGCCGCAGGTAATTTGTCTTCATTAGTTACAATAGAGTTACAAATAAATATGACAATAAAAAGAAGGCTTTTTGGTCTAAGTAGGATGCATCATATAATATGTATTTTTATACACTTGCATACTTTTAGGAGTGTAAGCAAAAAAGTATATAAGCATATTTTTAAGAGCTTGTTTTAATGAAAAAATATATATATATAAAGCAAACAAAGAAATGTTATTTTTTCAAGGAAGTGGTTAGAGTTGTTGAAATTCATAAAAAAAACTCAACTTATAAGCTGAAATGGAAAAATGTAGTATATAATAAAATTTGCAGGTTAAACTATACTCGAGCTACAACGTGCGAAATTGAAGAATTTACTGCACTATGGTGTTCCTTTGGCCGGGAGAGAGGTCAGCAACTTTGATGGGAATCTCACCCACTGACTAACATATTGCGTTCTTCATTCATTTTTAATCCAGTCTTGAAAGATAAAAAAGCAATAATATAATAATAATATAATTTTAAGGTTTTCAGGAAAGGCTTTAGATATTTTACTTAATTTATTTTCTGGATCTAGATCTAGACAATATTTTAATAAGGACTTTCGGCAAGGAGAGATGTCAACAACATTGAAGGGAATCTTAGAATAGAATAGGGGGAAAGATCTGGTCCAAGGAAAGGGAAAGATCAGGTCCAAGGGAATCTTATTTACTGGCACAAAACTAATGAAGCTTAGTGATTATTACAAATACTTTTAAATTTTTGTTATCAGTTTATTACAAGTAAACGAAAATTCCAAATTAATTAATAAACCAACTTTTGTTACACACATTTTAAGTGATTTTTCTTATGACAGGATTTGATTTGGAACAAATTTCCTTCATTCCACAACAAATTCGGTTGATTAACATGCCAATGTCGGCTAAACGACATTTTCAGTGTTATTTAATTTAGGATGACAGAAAGTTTAATTTTAAGCTGTATTTATGGAAATGAGAGTTCAGTTTTGTGAAGGCCTGCTTAGGCTAATAGAAAATAGTCCTAAAAGTAGTCCTTCTTTGTATTTATTTTTACTGGTAAAATTTTTATATCTAAAAAAACAATAATTAAGTATTTTCTAATCTATAAAAATATTATTCCCATTTAATATTTAAATATTTGTATATATAGTTTTTAAAATATTTTTCTCTCTAGCACATATTCATATTTATTTTATATACTTTAAACATAAGATTATATAATCAGTTTTATATTATTGCTTACTTTGGAAATGCATTTGAAAATAGAAACCACAAATGAGTAAAAAGTCTGGACAAGGCAAGACAATTCAGTGCAGCTCTGCAATTTGTAAATATGCAATATTTGATTGGGTTATAACAACTCCCTAAATGTATACTAAACTTTCTACGAAAACAACAATTCAATGCAGCACCCAAAAGTATACTCTCACATTTATTCATGCACATATGTATTATGTATTGGTGTTTGCAGATATATTTCTTGAAAATAAAACTGAGTGTTGTGTATTTTCATTTTATTTGAAATTGTTAATGAAATTTTGTATACTAGTATTAGAAACAGAAACATGACAGGACACTTTATTGACTTTATATAAGACAAAGGCAGTTTGGGTAATAAAACTACACACACGCACGCACATACTCAAACACACATGGCACAAGTGCTTAACATCTTCATCAACATACTGGTGACTTAATCCTATTGATTTTTTTATATAAAATTCACATACATCCTTATAATTTTTCTTTAAAGTATTAAACAGGAGTTAAGTCAAATGTCCGTCTTATGTGTTAGTGAGAGTTTGTTTCTCTTTTTATTTGTTATGCAGTTTTATATCACTTAAGAAAATATTTAGATTTGTTGTGTTTATTTGAATTTGCAGCTTGTGCAAAATTTTGCATTTGGTATGGCACTTAAAGTCACATAAAATGTTACAGAAGAAAAGGTATGAGTTAAAGAAAATACTGTTTCTTATATAATTTTGAGATGTAAATATATTTTCATATACATAAACTTTTAGTTCTGCAGTATTTTCTGTATAGAAATGAAAATTCTCACATGCTGCTACAGGTAAGTATAATGTCTTGATGTAAGTTGCAATTTTTTAAATACATAAAATATCGATTTTGCTTTAAAATTTTCAGACTTGCAAACAATAAAAAAAGGATTCTTAAAATGTTCATCTCCCAAGTATTGAGGAGTTGGAGTTGCATATAAAAAATTAAATGTATTAGAAAAATATAATGTAACAACTATTTTATAAAAAGACCTCAAGCTTAATAAAAAATTTGTTGCATTATAATAAAAAGTGAGAGAGAAGTTGCAAAAATCATAGAAAAAATTCATTAAATCACTTTGTGCACCAAAAATGCTAAATGAAGCGTTCGCTAGTGAAAGGTCTTTTATTACTTTTTTTAACCAAAGACTTTTTATTAAGCAAATCTATAGGCCATATGATAATACGTCATTTGGTTATGAAGGTACTCATAGAATTTTGTAACAAGTATTTTTTGTTGGCTTATAAAAGGTGTCATGTTATTGAGAAGAGGCTTTAAATAAGCCCAACAGTCCAAGCCATTCTATATTTCTCTACAAAAAAAAAAAAAAAAAAAAAAAAAAACTGCAGCGAAAAAAAAAAATAAATGATTTGAACACAAAAAATATTCTAAAAAATATTTTTATTTTTTTTTAAATATGGAACAAGAATTCAACAAAATTATGTATTTGATTCAAAAACATTGGTTATCAAAATTAAACACACAATAACAAATGTCACTGAAAATAAAATTTCACTCAACAACTTTTTTCTTTGATTCATTAAATTTATTTATTGAATGAAAAAAAAAATATTTTCAATAAACATAAATACAATTTTATTTATCGATAATGCAAAAATCGTCCTCACAGAAAACTCAACAGTTTTTTTTATTGAATCAGCGATTTTCGTATTCAAATATCAAAATATTTTTTTTTCTGTGAAGAAACTTCTTCAGTACGTCCCAGAAGAAAACACATGTAGTTCTACAATGAACTTAATGACAGGCATACAGTAGAAAAAAGTGAAAGTAAAAAAAATTACTATTTAATAGTTCAAAATTTTACTATATAAATTTCAATAAAATTATGCAAATAATACACAAACCAATATTAATTTATTTAATTAAACTTAATTTTTAAAGCAAAAGCCTTTTTAATTATGAAATGCCTTTTGATTAGATGCTTTAACATAGAAAATAATTAATTAAAAATATATCAATTATTAAATATTTTAATATCTAGAAGCCTAAATATTGTCACAAAAGTTGAAGCGATAAAAATATTCATAAAGCAATCCGCACACTTTGCGACCGTTGATACAGCATGAACATGAAGCAGTGTCTCGGCTGTGTGAAATAGTTATTGAATTTTATAAAAGCTTGCCTTCCTCAATACGGTATCTTGCTTTTGTATGTGCATCGAAGCTCTTGACAAAGGGTCATTAAATACTTTGTCTGTCATCCACATATAATTTTCACTTTCTTTTAGTGATTTTAGAAGTTTGTTGCTAGAATGTGTTTCTTTTTAACACCCGACAAAAAAATGGGTGTCTGTGTATCTGTGTATCTGTCCGAATCCACGTACAGACCAAACCGATTTTGATTAAGTTTTTTTTCGGTTTGAAAGGTGACTTCATTGATAGTGTTCTTACCTATGCTTGAAGAAAATCGGTCCAGCCGTTTAGGTGACATCACATCTTTTATTGACATATCGGGGGTTTTATAAATTTTTAATTTTTGTTATTATATCAATCATTCCTTTGACCGAATTCTTTTTTCCGTCCTCTCTTGACGTTCTTCCTCTGGACCCAAAAAAATCCTGGACTACAAAACATGACATGAAATTTTTAGGAAAGCAGTTGAGCAGTAACGTTGCATAGTTTGTAGGCAAAACACACAACTTGCTAAACCAACGTGTTGTACCAACGGTCGCAAAGTGTGTAGCTTGCCTAAGAGAAAATAAAATGTTTTTTTTTCAAAGCCTTTCATAAACGTATTCAATTATGTGAAACAATTTTAAATTTTTAGTTGAACTATAGTGAATTTTAATCAGAAATAATTTCTTAGTCGGGCTTAAGTTCAGTAATTTCAATTCTTATTGAATGAAATATTTTTTATTAATTAATGTGAGTTTCTAAAGAAGAGAAGAAAAATTAAATTATACTGTATTTCCAACAGCTTATAGTCTAATTTAATTTTTCTTCTCTTCTTTAGAAACTCACATTAATTAATAAAAAATATTTCACTTAATAAGAATTGAAATTACTGAACTTAAGCCCGACTAAGAAATTATTTCATATTCAATTATCTTAAAACTTTGCGGTGAATCTTTAATGTTGTTTTAAATTTTGCTTGTTGACGCGCGGTTAAATTTTTCAGATTGTCTTGGTGCTACTTTGATTTTGTTTTAACTCGTTATGAATGAAGTTATTCGGGAATATTGCGAAAATACGATCTAGCTGGAAAAAACATTAAGCAAACCTTAAAGCGAATAACATTATATAATGAATGGTTAGTTCTTTGACCCAAACGATGTTAGTGTCAACCGAAGGCAGTGCAGCGACAGTCTTTATTTGAAAGAATTGGAAAATCGACTTAGCTGTATGATTTTATTTTGTCTTTGTGTTCGAACAAAGTATAGTGCTTCATAATGCCAGCAAAAGTATGAAAAATACCTCAAGTCATGGCTTTGGGTTCAAAGTTGATTTTCATAGATACAAGGTTTAAATTTAAATAATTGCTATTCTACGTGTTTATTAGTACACAGCTGAGTATTTTATTTAATATTAAATTAGATATAAACAAATAACAGAAGAATGAGATAAATAAACTATAAACACTACATTTCTCTCATACTGAATCATGAGTATTTAATTCCGGTTCACAGATGTCAACTTTTGTTGCTCAACGTTTAATTCAGGTAGAAAAAAAGAGATATTTGTTTTTCCTTCCACGTCTTTCTTACAGCTGATCAACAAAAGTTGACGTGTGTGAACCGTGACTTACTGAGTCGTTTGATGTATACTTTCATGTATATTTTTATATACAAATAAAAGTTCTCAAAAAAGCAATAAGCGACAACTAGGATACTTCAAATGTGTGTTGACAAGAACACAAGAATAATTCTTGAGTTAAAAAAAAAAATAAAATTATAAAAAAATTTCCATAAAAGATTAATTTATACAACTTATGTTCGGTCTACTCTTGCACATGTTTAGCACACATGAGAGCTAGAGGAAATAAATGCCCCCCCCCCTTC
Source organism: Nowickia ferox (assembly GCA_936439885.1). Taxonomy (NCBI): domain Eukaryota; kingdom Metazoa; phylum Arthropoda; class Insecta; order Diptera; family Tachinidae; genus Nowickia; species Nowickia ferox. The sequence goes on along the minus strand of OW387027.1, from coordinate 5,297,171 downwards.
CCCTCTTGTTCTACCTGTCACTGGCCATTTAAAATAAAACAAATAAAAAATATAAAAAGTTTTTTTCGTTTTCCGAATTCTTGATTATTTGAATTTATGTTGAATTATTTTAATGACGTCTTTATTTCAAAATATTTAATCAAGTCAATAATTTGCATTTTTGTCATTATTTGTACCTCTTTACATACAGACATATGAAGAACGTATGAGCAGGCATGAACAAATGATTTGCATCATGAAACCATCATTGATCTAAATAAAACAAAAAAAATAAATGAATAAAAAATAAAGAACGAAAACAAAACTTTAGGGAAGATTCATTTTAAAATTTTTCTTGGTGGTTTTCGTTTCACATTTTTTTTTTAATTTAAATTTTTTTTGTTTGGTTTTCAGTTTACATTTAAAATAGATTTACTTACTTATGGATGGGTTTGGCTGTTTTGGATTAATTCATTATATTTGCTGGCGTTTTATTTTCGTTTGGTCTGTTTTTTTCAACTTTTGTACAATAAACTGCAACAGCAACATAATAATGAAAGTAAATATGTTAATAATGATGATGATGATGATGCTGATGATGATTATAATGCTGATCGCTGAGTTTTATTGCTGACAACTGACTGACTGGCTGGCTGAAGCAGCTTTACATTTTGAATCTCCTCAATATTGTATGTTAAAATAATATAAAATGTTTTTAATACCCTTCTTACCAGCCTCGTTTTGATGTATCCAGTCTCAATTGTTGTGTGTTGCTTTAAAAGGAAGAAAACAACATCAAAAATTTTAGCTCATTTGAATTTTTTGTCTACTTTAAGTTTCATTTGTTTAATACGTTTAATTTAATGCAAAACTCTTTGCTGCTTTACTGTTTGTTTTTTTTTCGCCAGAGATTTCATTAAAACATGTTAAGAGAAGTAACCATTTAGTTTTTCTTATTTTGTGGTTTCTTGAGAATAATGAAATCGATAAGATGTGGAAATGAAACTCAAACGAATTCAAAGGAAATTCAAAACGAAAGACAAATTAAGCAGATGGTTGTGTATTGAGAAGAAATAAAAAGGAAACTTGGAATATTTCTAATTGAACGATAATTTTAAGTCTTGTATGTTATAAGGAATTTAATTTTGTAACACATTCATCTGTATATAATAAAAAAGCAGTTTGTGGAATAAATGGAAGATCGCTTCACATTTACAAGATACTTGGAAGTTTTCAAATATATTAAAACAATTTTGTGAAATATTGGAAAAATTTTGATAAAAGTTTGTTAAGTTTTGCTTCATAAAAACATTTTTATTAATGTGAGCATATGTACACTCGTCCACCAAAAACGACCAAATCCGAATATATTGAAATTTTCAGAAGCAGTTGTGAATAATTACGAAATTAATTAATATTGTGTGAAAATACATTTTGTATATGAAAATATAATATTTTCACAACTATTTTTACTTGCATTACAACATTTTGTAAATTTTGAGAAACAGGTCCCAGGTATAAATAGTTCATTTACTTCTAGAACGTCATAATTAGATTGTCTAAAAAAAAATTTGAAATTTACACACAACTTAAGGGAAAAAGAGATCACAATGGACCCAACTGCGTCCTCGAGTGTAGGTTCGATATAGTATCATTCTTTTTAACGCAAGGGAAAAAGAAAATTTACCTCCTATTTCGACTCGCCTAAATTTTTTTTTTGAAAATCATTTAAAAAAATTTGTGCTTTTCATATAAACTTTCTACTCAAGTCGAATTTTCCTCTCAACACTTGGGTATACAAGATATTTGTATGAAATTTTCACAAAATATAAATACAGAAATGAAGAATATATCTGAATTTTTTAACTCAAAACCCTAATTTTTTAAAATATGTTATTGCTGTAGGAAATAAGCGATGTGTACATGAAAATGTAATGCAACATCTGTTTTACCAACACAAATAAAATTTATAAGTTTTACATGCATTTTTTTCTTCTTCTCCGAATTGTGGCAAAATTACAACAAAATTTGCATAAATTGCTGTGTAATATTTTTTTTCATCTTATTTCATTTATATTAAGTCTAAATGTAAAATAAAAATTAGCATAACTAAAAAAATTAACCCTTTTTTACTTTAAAATACAATTCCCTTCAAATTTTCCATTAAAATAATATAATATACTCGTGCAAGTGGCCATAAAGCACCCCATTCGTAACAAGCAAACGTACATATGTCTGTATATATACGAGTATATATCTATGTGTATACATATGTATGTATGTATTCGCATAAGAAGAAAATGTAATTGTCATTTTCATTTTGAGCCAAGCATTTGAAAGGCAAGATTAATTAAAATGCATAATTATAATGGGCAAAATGTTTGCTATTAAAATGCCTTAATTGTATTAATGCCTGCTCAGCATTATGCCAGCTGGACTAAGGTCCTGATGTCGTCTTGACTAGACACATTCGTTACGTAAAAACGAATAAATATTTTGAAATGCAAATCAATTGAAGGCAGTGTATGCAGACAACCCTTTAAACAACCTTAAACAAGAGCACTTGTACACACACACACACACAAACATAAAATCTCAAATATTTATCACAAATTGTGCTGCTCAAAATTATTTCTTCAACAACAACATCTTTTGAAAAATTAACATAAAATTTATTTGTTAAAAAGGAAGTTAAAGTAATTTGTCTTTGGCCGGCCATCTTCAAGATTTTGTGGTTTTCTTTCAATGCTTTTCTTTTATATACACATTAATTTATTTCTTATTGCTGTCTGTTATAATTATTCGAAAATTTTCTTTGGATTAATGTTGATGAAGTCAGTCTATAATTGCCGTTTACATATTTTTCTTAATTAAGTTACCACAAAATTTCTTTGTGTTTTCCTTAACAATTCAATTTGCATTGCTAATGTCGAAAAGAAAAACCTTTTTGATATCTTTTTCCATCATCTGAGATGATATTGACTTATTAATTTTTGAAATAACATTTAAGTTAACAAAAAAATATATAATAATTATAAAAGTCGTCGCATTATCAGGAGTAGGAAGAGTGCCATCATACGGGGGGCAGCCTTATGAAACAATTTTTGTAGAGCAAATTTTAAGAATGAAGTGGTGGAGTAAGAATTAAAATTACAACAGGATGCTTAACAGCAAGAGCCATTGAATATATTTTCCTTGAGCGCATTAGGCATAAGTCCACTGCTTAATTTATGTTGGTAAACTTTTTGAAGTCCACGTCTAAAATTCAAATGCAAAGCAACTTTGTGAGCAACATTTTACAAAAAAAAAAAAAATTCTTGATAAAATTAATGTCAAAGCAACAATTTATAAACTTTGTAATTCGATAACTGATACATAAGATTTATGAAAAAAATTCAAAAGGCTTTACAAACTCAAGTTCAGGTGATTCGCAGTTATCATTTGTTGCATATTTCGCTTAAATACAAGGCAGAGTTTGAATGTTTCAAATAAAGTTATGTTTGCATAAAATCTTATGTAAAGAGTCTTCTATTAAGAAGTTTAATTTTTATATGTAAAAAATTGTATCTTAAGCGAAATTTTAAAATTTTGATTTAATTGTAAAGGAACAATATCAGCCAAATAGGCGCCACGTATACGCTTGCAGAACCCAGTTCTTTTCATTAAATTTTCCTTCTCCAATTCGCAGATTTGTGGCCGTAGGCTAGGTTAGGTTAGGAAGGGTGGTGCCAAAAATGCACCTCCACTCCGAGATCTAATTGGGTCCATTGTGATTACCTTCTATGGCTCATTACCCCCCATTAGTATCCAGAAGTGACCCTAATATTCGTCATTAAGTCACTGAATTGCAATGATGAAACACCTGATGACCTCTAGTTTACACTTCCTGGTATCAGTAATGCTCTCATGGAAATGCCTGCTTAGCAATCTAAGCGCATGACGTTACAGCTTCGGGCAGTGACAGTGGCTATATGTCCTCAATAACTTTACAAATTATTTAGTTGAAGTCTTGAGTGGATTGTGGGTTTGCATAGCCTATATCTTTTACATAGCTTCAAAGAAAAAGTGTAAAGGTGTTAAAAACCCAGATCTCGATGGTCAATCGAGAAATCACACGGTCAGCAAAATTTTCACGCAAGAGAACGATGGTGTCATTACTTTTGTGTCAAGTAGCGCCATCGTCTTCGACATATCACACATCAATATCCTGGAAATAAATTAATTCATTTTAATATTTTTTTTATTTTATATCAGTTTTTAATGTTTTATTGCAATTTTTCCCAATATAAAAATAATTTAGTGTTTTTTTGTTGGGAATTGTTACAATTTAAGTTTACATTTTTTTAACGCACTAGTAATCCCAAATTATTATTTTATTTATTAAGTAAAATATTTGTTTTTAATAAAAATACATTAAAATTGATTATTGAGGGGTTTGGCTGGATCCTATGCGCATTTCACTGTTGCTAATGCAGATAATCAGGGAACCTTTACCCAAAAATTTCTTAGAACAACTAGAGTTAATATGTTAAACTTTCATTTAAGCAAATGAGAAGCTCAACAAATAACAAAGTTGAAACAAGAACTCAATAATCAACATGTTTTTTATTTTCTTACTTTATCATTACTACATTGGCTGACTTTTTTTCAGCTTCAAATTGTATTTGTAAGAGTATGTAAAGAAAATAAATGTAAATAACAACAACAGCTATTCAAGAATAGAGTGTTGCCACACAAGTATTTTTTTGACCTGGTGCTGCCAAGTTAATAATTAGTGTTTCAATTTCAATGTATTTTTATTAAAAAAATATTTAAAAAAAATAATAAAAAAATTAAAAAAATTTAAACATAAAAATAATTTGCTGAACAAGTTAAATATTATTTTTGGGAAAAAGTTAAACAAAAATATTAAAACTTATACGCTTTAAATCTTTATTTATCAACCTTAAATGTGAAGAAGCGAATCAAACAAGAAAGTTGCCATAATTGCTGCAAAGTTTGTTTAAAAAAAATTATAATGTATGTACTCGTATAAATTCTTAAATAGTTTCTACGCATTTCATAAAAAGTTCTAACCAAATATTTTTGTTTATTATTAAACTTAATTAAATATGACATTCTCATCACAAAATTATTATTACACTGCTTAACAATTTCCCCCGCGCAGGAACTGCACTCACTGTTCGCACAGGAAGAAAAGTTAATTGCATATTTTCAGGCGAATAAATTTGCAAAATTTTTTTTTTCATTAAATTTTGTACGTGTTACGGTAAATGTTGCGTTCGCATATTTAATGTCTTTGAATGTTTGTGTATGAACACTTAAATTATCAACAAAACCTTTATATAGTTGAACAACATTAGCATAGTTGATGATCTGGCAAGGGGCGGCAGCACACCATGGCAGTTACTTATAGCAATGTGGCACATATAATACAGTGATTGTGCGTTAAAAAAAACAGAGAGACTCTACAAAAGGACAGCGAATAAATAAATATATATGTACATGAAATATAGTAAAACAAAAAATTAAAATGTCGAGCTTTTCAGGCGACAATATTGCAAACCAAATACTAAAACATTAAAATAGCGAAACAAGGTTGTGTGGCTGCAACAATAAGAGCATCGTCGTCATTATGCCACGGTGTGTACTTAATTGAACGAATTTCATTTTAGAAAATTAACAGCAATTAGAAACAACCAAATAACTGCTTGCTGCTCGTACTATGGCAAAATAATTCCCTATCAACACACTCACTCAAGGACCTTTACATTTGGCAGCAAGCATACTTTGACTAACAGAGGAAAAAACAAGCTTAAAGTAATACTTACAACAGAATTTTATTTTCTCCACCACCATGGCTTTATAATGTAGCAACTTCCGCTATTTTGTAGTTATACATAAATACATGAAAGTCATATCTGCCACGCAAAGATGTTGCGGCTGCAGCAGCATTTCACTATACAGCTTCATTACCTGCAGGTAACAAAACCGTTTGGGTAGATTTTGCCAAGAGTTTATGCATCTGTGCATTATTACGTTTACATTTTGAAAATTAGTTCGTGTTTACTTGTCTTGTTGTACATCCCGATCATTACGGGGTCATAGTGCAATTAGCAGCTACATCCTGGCTGTCAGAGTTGCTCTTCACTACAATTTTTCGTTGGCTTCCTTTATGGCAAGACTGTAGCTTTGGCCCTTGGAATTTATAGAGTTTCTGTGGCAATTTAAAGGTTTAATTTAATAAAATTAGTGTTTGTGAATTTTGTTTCATTCTTTTAAGTAGTTAAAAGGATATGCTCTCTTAATGCACTTTCTTGAGCATTCTTAAGATTTTACTATTGTGTTATTTGGTTTTTCAGTTTTCACTCGTCTTTTTTGTTTTGTTCTTGTTGCTGATATTTAATTTAGGTTACCTGTAAGCATGCTATGCTGTTGCTGGGGTTTTGGGGTTAGCTAAAAGTATGCTATGCAAAGTATGTATTATTAAGCGAAAAATGCATAAACATGTTTAACCTGTTTAGTAATTTACGATGACATTACTGCAAAAACAAACGTGCAAAGAATATAATTTCGTTAATGAAGCCTGCAAAAAGTGAAAACATAAAAAATACTTATTCAGTTTACCATAGTATGCTTTAAGGGGCTGCTATTGTCAACAGAAGGGCAGGCATTATGGGCATGATTTAAAATGAAATAAAAAAAATATTCTAACAAAATATAATAAAAGATAAAAAAATTATAGTTTTAAAATTTTTTTCTTAAATAAACTAAAATGAATAGGAAAGAAACCACGATATGTCAAAGAGCAAAAAAAAATTCCTGTGTTCGCATGGCATTTGCTCACCATTGGGATTCCTTTCACGATCTTAGGCAAGCAGAACAACTCGATATGTTATTGAAAGAAACAATTCCAAGGGCCACTGCTAATGCCCAGCATACGGACAGTCGACTTAAGTAGAATTTTTTTTGCCTTTTGATAAGGGACAGTGAAAAGAGGAGATGGTGAAGTATTAAATTATTGAGCTTATTTCGTTTTATAGCTTTGCTATTGTGCGTTTTGTTTATTTTTATAGCATCATTACAGCGCCTCTGGTGTTAAATAGGCGCATTACTTTAAGCTCTGTTTGCATTTTATAAGTTATTTTACTTCATAGACGATTCATTGCTACCAAAATCGATGAAGGAAGGTGCATATTAGAAAAATCTATGGTATTAATACTCGTATGACTAAGTCTTGCAATGGAATGAACTCAGGCTCTCAAAGACCCACATTTGGCTTGCTCTCAAGGTACTTACTACTTCAGCCAATTATTTGTTATAGAAAAGTATTAAAGTATATTAATTAATACAGAGTGAGTGATGAAAGATTTTATAAATACCAACGATTTTTTTGTTTTGAAATTTGTATGGAAAAGATATTTTTTGAAAAGAATTTTCATAATTTTTCATACGTTTTTGAAACGTTTAGAAACGAATTTTTTTTACAAAATCTGCCTATAAGTAAGTTATTATTTAAATTTTATTTTAATTTTAGAACGTTATCTTAATTTGATAAAAGTACAAAACTGAGATGATGAAATACGTATTTTTCCGCCCAGAAGAGTTTCAGCTTAATTTTTGGGGACATGGATCACAGCAGGTGAGCAATAATGAGGTTGGTAAACTTTTTACCAAATATTTCGTAGTTGATCGAAGTGTTAGGACACAAGAAACAATTGCTGCTGAAACAGCTGTCGCCCACAGGCCAGACCAGAAATTTATCTGCTTAGATGTGTATCAGTTGACAGTCTCTGCAGATAATTCTCCACAAAGATTTGTCTTTGTTTCCCTAAAGAGTTTAAATCACAAGCAAATCAAAACCCACTGACTTGCCTGACCCTTTGGAAGTTCTAATTTGAATTAGCAAAATTGTCGAATGTGGAGTGCGTCTAATCCAAAAATTATTCAAAGAGAGAATTGCATCGATCTCGAGTCACAGTGTGGTGTGCAGTTTCATCTGGTTCTGTTTGGCTTCAACAAGATGGATCAAGTTCACACATAGCCAGAGCCCTTAAGGCAGAGTTACACCGAAAATTTCCAAATAAAATGATTTCAAAAAACTCTTTATTGCGGTGGCTTACCTGATCGCAACTTCTAACAGCAACAGATCTTTTTGTGGGATTACTGTCAACATGAAGTTAAGCGTCAAACTTATGTAAATGTTTTAAAAGAGTGGATTCACTTCATAATTGTAGCGACTCCAACATCAATTCTGCAAGCAGTCATAAACAAATTTTTGTAAAGATGCCACACAAGAAGTCTCAAATATTAAAAAAAAATTTAAATATTTAATAATATAAAATTTTCTATCAAATAAATTAAAAATCGATAACTTACATATAAAAAAAAATTATTTGAATGTAGCAAAGTCATCAGCCACCCTCCTGTAAGTATTTCAGTCTTGACCAATAAAGCACCTTTTTGTGTTTTTGTTTTGCCTTGTTGTTCTTCTATTTTGGTTTTTTATTATTTTCCAAATGGGATATTCACAAAGAAAATGTAATCATTTCCACTTGCTTAAAAGAAGGAAAAGTCATTCTTCAAAATGAAGTAAAACTGCAACAAAATGTTGTTATAAAAATTGCTGCTTGCTGATTAAAATAAAAACATTGTTTCAAAAAAGCCGCTCTTTTTAATTTTTTATTTTTATTTTTTGTTGCATATATGTAGTCGTATGTGTTGTTCTTATGCCCCACAAACACACACTTACTTACACAATATCTACTGTTGTAGTAGGAAGGCGGAGCTTTTTCCACCAAAATGTTGATATAGATTTTTTGTTGGCATTTTTCCGATGCTGGTGCTAAAACGCATACATATATACATACGAGTATGTATGTACATATTTACTGCGGCAATTTTTTGCGTTATTGTTGTATATTTTTTGTTGAAGAGGGTGGGTTTTCTGAAAGTAGAAAAAATATAAATAAATTGAAAAATATACACACACATTACATATTTATGTATGTGCTTGCAATTGCATGCATGCTGCTTGGAGAGGGAGAAGGTGGTATGGGATGGTGCAAGTGTTTGAAAATATTTTGAGATTTTGCAACCGTTTGATAAATATCATTTATATAAATTTTGTTGTTGTTAAAAAAAATTTTTGAATTAAAAAGTTAAAATTCGAAAGGAAATTAAATGTATTTTGTATTTAGTTCGATTTATTTATTATCTAGATATTCTAAACTTTTTATACTTCATATTACCTAATTTACATTAAGTATTTCTTCATGAAATTAGATTCATGAAAATTTTTTCATTTGTCAATACGAGGCCTGGAGAAGCAAATCGGCCCTGTTCTGTAAAGCGAATCCGAGTAAATTTCTTGTTTTCAAAAAATTAATAATGGTTCTGGGTTTTATTGTCGGAGTTAGTATTCTAAAATTGTGCAATTTCAAGTCGATCGGTTAACAGAATAAGGAATAATTTCTTAGTCAGGCTCCAGTTTAGTATTTTTCAATTCTTGCTATAGAATGAAATATTTTATTAATAAATGTGATTCCCTGAAGGAGACACAGAGAAAATATTATGATTAGTTTTCGCTCTAGCAAACAGGTTTTTGAAACAATTTTCAAGTTTTATTATTTTCTTTATTTGGCTTGATGATTTTATAGCAAACTACGGGAGCCCGCAAACACACAATTAATTAATTTTTTTATTTGCTTACGCTAATATTTTGATAGATTTTCGGAGAGGCCGTAATTCTTTTTATGTCGAGCGATCACAAAGCTTAGAGGTGGAATGAAGGGCGAACAGCGTACTCACGATGGCGTTGTTTCTCTTTTAATAGATTTCTTCTTAAAAAAAAATTAATATTTTCTATTTTATTTATAAATATTTATTTCAGCTAAAAGGTTAATTTTTTGTTAAAAGTAACAATAAAAAATAGTTTTTATTTATTGTTATTTTTAACAAAAAATTTACCTTTTTGGGTGAAATAAATATTTACAAATAAAATATAAACAAAAAAAGGTCGAATAAATTTTATTATTATCTGGTAACATTTTCTGAGTATAGGGGGTTAGGCGCCCTTGGCCCCTATCCTAAGCGCCTTAGTTGAACTTTACAAAGCCTTTCCATTCTTTATTTAGTTGAAAAAATTGTTTAAATCGGACCAGCAGTTCCAGAGATTACCTCTTACAAAAATATAAACACACAAACATTCAAACATAGAATTTATATTTAGTAATTGAACACAAAATAAAATTTGTCTGTGCTAGAAAAGTTAATTTATTTGTTATGAATTTCAAATGAAATAGAATATGAGAAATGGTTTTGTTGTACATACAGTTAGTGACTTACTACCGGTTGTTTATTGCATTTATAAGTCAATTTCCTTTTTGTTTTGTCTTTCCATTTATGTTCAGGTTAGCTCGAAGTTATATCAGTCTACTCAAGTTAATTTATTTAATATATTTAATAGCTTAATTCAGTTTTATTTGAAGTTGTTGTACTTTACGAAATCTTAAACTCTATTTTAATAGAAATTTATTTAAAAACTTGGTATTAATTTGCTTTTTACTGTTATTAATCATATAACGATCATAATGCAGCTTTTTTGCGTTTTGTTTTCCCCAACAGTGTACAGTCAGTTATTGTAAATCTCTAACGAAATTCACTTAAGTCAGAAAAACCATTTATATTTACATAATTTATTTATTTGTTTATTTATTTATTTATTGAAAACACATACCAACACATTTATCTTCTGATATTATCATCATACTGACCTCATCATGACTGCCATCAACCAAATTACATACAGACATACGTACATACGTACAGACGAAAAGTTTTATAGTTTGCCATTATTACCAGAAACAATTAAATGAGTAACAATAACAAATTCCGGTACAATTTATTTATATTTAAACTTTTATTGTATGTGCGAGTAGCGGTGTGCGTACTTGTGTTTTTGTGTGTGTGTGGTTGCACTACCGAAAGTGGCCGTGTATACGAAACCAATACTTTGTGGCCGCCATGTAAGACCGCATTATCGAAATTGCACTCATCATCACAAGCAAGTATTGTTGATAATGAATATCCTTTTTATGCCGTTTATATCCTCTACATCAATGTAAAGATGTAATAGTATTTACATATACACACATATGTACATATTTATGTATGTGAAAACGTGCATGTAGTAAAAGTCAAAGGCAGTTTGTAGTTGAAATCATTTGTGCAGTTGCAGCATAATATAGTGAAATTTCATTGTTTCATTTGTCCTTACAAATAATGAAGAATTTTTGTTAAAGCAAAGGTATTGCGAGTCTGGCCACGTCATAATTTTAAAATCATTAAATATACATACATATACACACATTTGTCCGAGTACATATGTATGTGTGTGTGTGTATGAAATTTGGTAGCCAATACATTATGACCACAATAACATATGGTCAAGAAGAAATATCTGGCACGATGTTTCTGTTGCCAATTTAACAATATTGCCAACCGCACATAAATTTATTTAACTGGACCATTTTAAGGGCCATCAATAATTGAGTTATATCATTGCTTACCTAAAAGTAGACTTTAAATTAATTAAATATTTGTCAGATACGCTATTGCATGTTATTAAAAGGCCATCATATACATATATAGAGTATATAAAATTAATGCTTTATTTTTTTTTAAATCTTATGCTTCTTAGGTTTAGTTTGTCAATAAAAGCTTTTATTTTTAGCTAAAATATTTTTTCTCCGTCTCCCCACCCCCAAAAAAACCATTTGAAAACTAAGCCTTAAAGGTATTGCATTGTTCCATTTTTTTTTTGGCAAATTGATAAAATTGTTTTGTATTTTTTTTTCTCTTTTTAAAATTCAAGTTCATGTATATTGTTTTATTACGTTTCCTTTTTTTATACAAAAAGCCTAAAAAAAATTTTTATACAAAACATTTTATATAAATAAACTTTCCATTTCATTTCTTCTGTATTGCCTCAAAAAAAAAAAAAAGAAGCAAATAAATGAAAAATAAACCAAATCGCCATTTCAACCCTTTTGCAAACTATTTTGCCCTGCCGTTACTCCCCAAAGTGCCAAAGTGAATTCTGAATGAATGAATGTCAACCGGTGCATTTTAGCATAGATAAATAAAGGCTTTAAAAACGCATATTTTGAACGCACATGTAGACATAAAATTATTTTTTAAGGGTGTTAAACACTCACTTTGGCAGTCAATTGGATTTTACATTTCAAATGATTAAGTGTTTTTTGGGGCTTAACTTTTTTTCGAGGTCACATAAAGTCTAAATAAGTTAAGAATAGAGTACAATGATTGAGGAATAATATTGTTTGTAAGAAACCAACTGAAAATGGTTCAAAGTTCAAACTAAATTTGACGTGTAATGACGGAAAATTATTGCAAATTCAAAAAGTACATGGAGCCATAACCGCCGAAGAAGCGGTTCGTTTCTTTGACTGAAATTCATTATTTACGATCGCAAATAATCGATGTTGGTAAAAAAATTAATTTCGAAAAATATGTCGCTTAAGCATTTTTTTTGGCGGTTATGGCACGATTTTTGTTGAGTTCTTCTGAAGTCAAAGAGAAGTAGAAGAAAAATGTATTTTTGTACAAAATTGTATGATGTTGTATTTTCCTTATTTGTTTTCTTCGGATTCAAAAATAACGTCTTGACAAGATAATTTAGCAACTTTTTTCCAGAGCAAATAATTTGGAATCAAATTGCAGTGAAAACTCGAGGAAAACAAAAGACATTTTTATTTTCTGAGCCCAGATTATCATCAATGAAAACACATTGAGACTGGCTACAGAAATTTTCCGTTTGGAAATATGTAGGAATGAACAAAAAGATTTGCTGTAACTTACAGATGTGGCAGGACGTGATTCTGCAGATATTATTAAACTAAATTAATTTTAATTAATATATTATATTAATATACCAACGTATCGTATGAACTTATAAAATTATATTTTAAATAAATAAATAATAAATATTAAAATAAAAAAACTATGTAGTTTGGTTTATTTATTTGTAAAGAAAAAAATATTCATATTTTTGAATTACCCCCATCTACTTAAAATAGAAGAAAACTTTTCCTTTTACATAAATTGATACTGAGAAAACATTAGAGGTTTTAGACAAAAGCATGATATAAAAATCGTATTTATCAATATTTTCGGCTAAAAAGACTGATTGACATGAAATATAATTTAAAAAATGAAATTAACTTCTGAGTCATCGGCAATTCCTAAAGAAATTTCGAAAAATCCCAAAAAAGAGATTTGTCAGTATTTTTGCTGTATTTTTTTATTTTCTTACTTTCCGTAGATAACTTGTTTTTTAACTATTTAGGGTTTCATGATATATTTTCTTTTTGATTGCAGCTTTGTAATTTGAAAAATATGCCTCAAATTCGATGTTGACAACAATTAATAATTTCTATTTCGAAACGCTCTGGTTCCTTCATGAACGAAAGTTTTGAATAAAAAAGTTTCTTTGTGATATTCACTATGGTGCTACCTTTTATATAAATACATATAAATATGGGATTAATATTCAAAATTTTAGTAAGGAATAACTTCTTAGTTGAGCTTAATTTCAATATTTTCAATTCTTATAGAATAAAATATTTTTCTTAATTAATGTGATTTTCTAAAGAAAAGAAGAAAAATTAAATTATAATTTTTAGTTTGAGAAATGTCAGCATTTTTCTGTGCCGCTACGAACTTCATTAGCACCCACCCATGTCCATCTACTTGGATATAGATTGTTATTAACATCAGCTATTTAACATGAATTTTTAATGAAATGGAATATGAGAAATGTTGTTAAAATCGATACGAACGAATCTAATAAAAACCTAAATATTTATTTAAGAAATTTATTATTCGACATATTGTCATAAGTTTATTTTAATTTGAAATTTATTTGCTGGAGGTCAAGCATTGTCTATATATTTCATTGGTGCTTAGCCAAATCATCAGTAGACTTTAACCACATTTTGAACAGTCACAAACCTCTTATCTTATGTACAGACTTTCAAAAACTATTTGAGAATTGCTGGGATTTTGTTATAGTTTCTATGCCTATTGCTTGTGTTTCGCTTGTGATTTTCAGAAATATTATTATTTGTGATTATTATTTGTGAATTCTCAAATAGTTTTTGAAAGTCTGTACATAAGATAAGAGGTTTGTGACTGTTCAAAATGTGGTTAAAGTCTACTGATGATTTGGCTAAGCACCAATGAAATATATAGACAATGCTTGACCTCCAGCAAATAAATTTCAAACTAAATATTTATTACTATTTTTATGATTTATAAGTCTTAGTAAACAAATAACACTAAACTTAATAGTAAATATTCTGACAAACACTAGCAGAACGGAACAACAAGCTGTTTGCGATTTTTTTTTTTTTTTTTGATGATATACAAAACCAAATTTTTTTTATAAAGTCAACTATATACAAATATATACTGCAAACAGTTTTATAGCAATCAAGCGGCTCGCTTAGAAACTGCAGAGTTATTTCCGTATTTTTTTTTTTTTTTTTCATAACAAAACTAGTCTAGTCTGAGATTTTCTCCTCATGGTGAATCCGCACAGAATATTCAAAAATTTTCAATGCGAAATCTTCCGCTGAATATTTTTGTGGAAGATTTTAAGCCTTTATCTCTCCTCAGATGCGTCTATTTGGCACTTTTCGCAAAAGGCCCAAAAAAGTAGTTTTAATAAAGGACATAATGGGTTAAAAAGTTCTACGAAAATGTTTGAAAATGTTACGGTAAATGTCTAAATACTTAATAATACCGAAACTCCAGAAATAAGTAAGATTTTAACATTTTCTAAATGTTAAGCAAATTAATTTAATGAATGAAAAAATGAGATGTTCCTTATAAGCAAAAACATTGCACACCGTCAAAGATAACTGCTCAATATTTCTTATTTAGGTCAGTCAGTCTTAAAGCTAGCCTGCATTCCCAAATTAAGGCAAGTCCACCAGCCAGTTAATGGCAGATTACGTTCCAGCTAAATAATGAGTATTAGTGGCAAAAATGTTGAACGAAATCTTCAGAATATGGCTAATTTTATAAAAGACTTGATCTCTATTTGTCAGTGCATATTTGAAGTAAACTTTATTTTAAAGCATTCTAAAGAATTAAATTATTCAGAGAGTTTGCAATATTCCGTTTGTTATACTGGAAAACCAGCAAGTTAAACATACATGAAGTTGGAAGAAATTACTTTTGAAATAAGAAACCAATTCTCGTATGGCATTTCATTTAAAAGTTGATTTACACAGCAGTTGCTGTGTTTCACTACATGGATGCTGATGAAGCGTGTGGTGGCGACATGTCTCAATAAATTTTTCATGTCTTGTTAAAGAAACTCATCTGAATTAATAAAAAAAAAAATTAACTTCTAATCAATATAAATTCCTCACTAAGAAAATGTATCCCTTGATTAAAACGTTTTAAACTAATAATGTATCTAAGGTAAAGAAAAATGCAAATACATATTAAAAAAGCACAACAAGTATCCCAAAACGTTACGAATATTTTAAGGAATACGCTTTTATTTCCTTATACTTATTTGTTTGAATGCCAGCTGATGCATCCACAAGTGTTTGTAGAAAATACACCCCAGTACTCGTATAATAAAGAATTTTGGATTATTTTATGTTTCCTTTTATTCTGGCTGGATGCTTGACTGCTTGACTCGGCCTGGCTGAGTTCAATGTTCGAATGTTCGTTTTGGTACCAAGAACAAGGGCAAGTCAAAAAGCAACATTTCTTGCTTGAGTTGAGTGTGAAATATTTTCCTTTTTTTTCAAACATCTATGTTTCCTTTTTTTTTGTCTTGTTGGCACGAAAAATTTGTTGTTTTCATTTTTTGCTTTAGTTACACTTTTCAATGTGAGTTTTTTTTTGGATTTTTTGGTATTTGTGTTAGAAATGGGTTAGACAAGAGATAGAGATATTTATAGAGATACCGGCACTTGCACAAACATGCATACAAACACTTTTCTAGCAAAATACCTAAACAAACAAGCACACATGTGTACGAGTATAGAGGACTTAGTTGAGTATACAAAAACACAAGATTTTATACTTGGGGATATGTTCAGAGAAAATACAGAGGAAAAAAAAAGATATTGCAAAGAGTGCTCTATGCATGATTTTTGTTATGTCTGAAGTTTTGTTGTTGTTGTTGTTGTTGTTGTTTTTTGTTACTTCTTTCTATATGTTAAAATGCTTCAAGGACATCAGATGACATTGGTTGTTTGTGAGGAAAGGATTCTTTTTCTTTTTTGTTTTTGTAGAAAGCTGGTATTGCAATACAAAAGAAAGCAGGGAGAAAATGTATCCTCATGGCACTCCTTTTGAATTTGGGTCAAATATAAAGGGTCAAGGACTTAAAAAAATACAACAACCACATACAACAAACACTTGATGAAGGAAGTTTGGAAAAAAATTAAGATTCTTATTTTTTTGCAAAGGACTTAAATATGAAAAAAATTCCCATATATGTGATTGCGTTCATGTGCAGTGCTGGGGCTTAAGTGATAATATTGTTATATATTTATGCACTTACATATTGCAGCGTGTAAGGGATGCAAAGGAAAAACGCGTAAAAGCCAATATGTAAAATATTATTGGATCCCTAGCACATGCATGCAAACATGAGCGAGCATCCGTTTATTACCAAAATATTTGCATACAACACGCACTTTCTTCATACACGCATCCTACATTTTTATTTCCTGTTGCTGCTGCTGCTGCCATTTGCTTGAAATACACTCATCAACATCAACAGCATCAGCATTGTTTTTTGTTTGATTGTTGCTGCATGTTCGCTGCATTTACACATGTTTAAGCCTCAAGGTCATCACACATGCACACGTACTTACAAATATTTGTATAATAGTTCCAGTTACGCATTTACACTTAATGTTGCAAAAAAATAAAGTCAAAACAAAAACAACCAAAAAACATTTGCTCACTACAAACAAACGAACAGCATGATTACTAGTAAGTGCGTGTGTGTGTGTGCGTGTGTGTTTAAATGTTGTGCGTATAACCAGCCAAAAATTCCACTGACTTGCTGAAATGATTGTAAGCAGCATCACGTATATGCAATTGCGACTTTTGTGCGTGTGCGTTGGCTGCGTATGCCCTAAAGGGCGAATTGACGCAACATCACCCGTACTAATATGATGCCACTAAAATATTTAATATCGGAGCACTTTGTTCTTGTGTTTGAGAGTTTGTACTTTATTTGCCTTTACACGTACATACAACGTAAGTAAGTGAGTATTTGTACAAGGGATTGTTTTTCAATTTGATGATTTCAAATGGGCCAAATGCTTTGGGGAAAACTTTTGCAACATCCAGTTTTGCTGTTGATTACACAGACAATAGGCTGCGCATCCAATCGTGTAAATAATATTTGAAGTAAGAGGTTGATCGGAAGGCTTTTTAAGTGGTTCATGTGTATTTGACAAGAAGTATTTTCAACTATATACAACATGTTTTTTATTCCTTTTTTATGAAATATTTTAGTATTGTTGTAAAATTTCTAAAAGAATATTAATCTGTTTCTTCTCCACCACAATATATATATTTTTTTTTTAATAATTTAACCTAGTCGCCCATACCAATTCTTTCATGGGAAGTCTATAAGTTGAAGTGATTGAGTCTGTTCATGTTAATGCTTAAATTTACAGATTAGCAGACTATCACGTGTTCGACAAAGACGAACTCGACTTAAACTAAAAAAAAGCAGATGGAATACATATGTAGTTCTTGTGATGCCAGAGTGAAATCTAATAATTCTACTTGATTGTTTGCTGATTGCAAGCAGTCCCGTGAATCAACCAAGAGACTTAGCTTAGGTTTAGTTAGGTTGGGTTAAAATGCTGCTGGTAAGGAAGGGTGAAACTTAGAGTCCAGCTCGCTGGGCTCCAACGAAATGATCCCTTTGTGCTACCTGTGAGTTGAAGAGCATAGTGATATAGAACACAAGTGGTGAAGGAGGAAATATGGGAACGCTTTATTCTTCTACAACTCTGCTTTTTTGCACGTTTTTAATAATGCAGTATTACAGCGCCTCTGGTGTCAATGAGGCGTATTAAATTTTTGAAGCTGTGCTTAGTAACCATTTTATTGGTTATTTTACTTCGCCGATTATTTTGCTACACAATACCGACAAACAAAGGGACACTAACGCACATCAGAAAAATGCGTAATGAAACTTTTAATATTATATTTCACGTGCTTGTACTGAAGTGATTTTTACTAAACGTGGCACACATGTTGAGCTCTTAAAAGTATACAATCTTGCATTTAAAAAAGTGGGCAGAGCCACGCCAATAAAAATTTAATTTTACATTTGAAATACCGAAGTATATTTATTTGACATAAAGTCTTTATTTATTTAATTTGAAGATCTGCTTGTTTTTATGGTTTAGCAATTGTCTATATGCATTTCGTTCCTGCTTTTGGAACTCGTTAGTAGACTTCAACCATAATAGTATTAAGAGCCTTACTATAAACATACGAAGTTTGTTAACTAAATTCAAAAATTTTTTGGGTTGAAGTCTACTGACGAGTTCCAAAAGCAGGAACGAAATGCATATAGACAATTGCTAAACCATAAAAACAAGCAAATCTTCAAATTTAATTTTACATTTCAAATTCTTTTTCTTTACCGATTTGATGAATATAAAGTTACAGCTTTATTTATAAAAATTATTAATAAAAAAAATTTTGTATGAAAATTTGTTTTAAATCCTTTATAAAGCTTCAATAATTTCTATAAATCAGGCTGTAAATTATTTTAATAAAGGAATATTTGTTTTTCATTTGATGAAATTTTTACGAATTTCGGGAATTGGTTTTACGTATTCTTTTAATTTAGTAACTGAATACAAAATAAAGTTTTTTCTGCCAAAACTTTAGATTTTTCAATGCAACTGCTCTCATAATTTATTCAAGCATTTTTAATTAAAATCAAACATAGAAAATCATAAATCTATTTTATAACAACAACAAGGCTACACCAAATCCATTTCATTTACCACCCACACTAATTCTTTACCCAAATTCCATAACATTTCCCTTAAAAATACGAAGAATAAAAAATAGATTCAACTCGGTTTAATTGTATAATTATTGAACAGCAAATAACAATCGTTCGTTCAATCACTTTGATGCCACAGTCATAAAGGAAAACCCACCTTTCGAGGCATACATTTGTCGTATGTTCTTCCAAATGCATAAATGAGTGAGTTTATCTCGGCAAGAACATCTTATAAATAGCAAAACGCTAAGACTTCTTTGCATAAAATTCCAATTAATTTTGAAAATATATTGCCAATATAAGAACTCATTATTACAATTTCAAATGTTGAAATGAACTGAAATACCAAAACACAAACGCACATGCTGGCTTATGAACATACGCGGCTAAGCCACTCGTTATTGTTGCTGCTGCTGTTGCTGTTGCTGTTGCTGTTATTATTATTGTCAATAATAATAACTTCCTGTACGTATGTTTCTCATATTAAATGTTTGTCGTTACATATAAAGACATAATGGTATTATTTTGATGGTCGTAAGCGATAATAGCATAAGTCTAAAAATATTTATTATTTCTTTATTATAAAAAGTAATTTTAACGTATCAGCTTTTTATTTTAAATCAAAATGCAAAGTACAGATAAAACAGTAATTAACCAATGTACCCCAGAATTGTATGAAAATGTAGTTTTTAGTATAATCTGGCCCTTATTACAAATTTTATTAGACTTTATTTAAGACTTACATCAAAACAAAACTTCGCTTGAGACATGAGGATTTTGTACTGTATATAACCCGATTTTATCTTAAGCAGACTTATGCTGTAATCGTTTTTAAGCACATTTTTATACAAGCATACCTGCATACTTATTTATTCACATGTTTTAGCATGTTCGTGTGTATGAGTATGTGTATTAATAAATCGTAAAATTCTTGAAATTACAATAAGAATTTGATTTGCATTTTTGTTGTTTATCGAATACAATTTGCCAATTTTGCCAAGAAATGCAGTCAATCTATAGAAGGCACACAGACAATGCTGTACTATTTGAAAAAAAATAAAACAAATCTCCATACACACTGGGATATTGCAACGTGTGTATAACTAACTAGTGGTTGCAGCAGCACCAGCAGCAGCAATAACAGCAGTAACATTTTCCGTATTATCATCATCTGACAAATGCATAAATACGTTGCCGTTGCATGAAGAGCAATAATGAAAAAAAAAAAATTATACACTCTAGATTTACAATAGTGTTGCTAGATTCTGTAACACTTAATTAATTAAGGCTTTTATATGGGTACTCGGTATACATGGGTACTTTTATTGCAAGCTTTTCAGTTAAAATCACGCTCTTTGATGTAAAATTAATTAATTTGACAACTGTATCTGTATCTTGGAAGCCGTAAGAGATAAACTCTTGAAATTTTGAAAAAGACCACAAAAAAATTCTAGAAAACTGAAAAAAATCGCTGAAACGATAAAAAGCACCAGAAACAAAAAACTCGCTTAGACTAAAAAACAATCGAAAATCAAAATCAAAAACAAATCCAATCGACAAGAACCGAAAAAATCGCCCGAACGAAGAAACACGTCAAAACTAAAAAAGCTTAAAAACAAACGAATAAAATCGCCAAAACAAAAACAAACACTAAAACTATATATATAATAACCGACAAAATCGCCAGAAACCGTAAGAAGCCACCAAAATGAAAATGAAGCCCCAAAACTTAATAAATCATTTATACTAAAAAACAACCTAAAAAGCCGCCAAGAACGGAAAAAATCGGTAAAAAACAAAAATATCAACCGAAAAAGTAATCAAAACTATGAAAATGGCTGAAACTGAAAAAAACTTCAAAAAATTACCAAAACCTCAAAGAAATCGCCAAAATGAAAAAAGCACCAATAATAAAAAAATCGCTAATACTAAAAACAGTCGCCAAAAACCGAAAACATCGACATAACGAAAAAAGCATTAAAAATAAAAAAAAACACTAAATAAATTGTTTACAGATATCTACATCAGGTAAGATATTCAATTATATAGGCCAACGTTCGTATGTAGTGTCCGTACGTAACCCTTCGGGACTAGTCAAAGTCTCACTTTACTGAATTTATTATTCCTTTGGGCATAAGATCAGAACAAAACTAAAAAAATGTCCTGAAAATGTCAAATTGATCGGTATACTCTTTAAGTTCATTTAGTTATTTTTAGAGCTTCATTAGCTAAATTAAAATGGCAAAGTTCATTGATCCAACGCGAAAATTATTACCTTAGAGAAGGATTCTCTTTCAATTTATATATTTTTTCCTCTTTTTTACTTTAATTAATTCAAATACTCGATTATCAAACAACTCTCGTTTTATAAATAATCCAGCTAAAAACAGTACTTAAGTGTGCATCTCATCTCAAGAATAAAAAACGAGGTTTGTTTATACAAATACAAGCCTTGGCAAGCACACACACGCTCGAACACACACACAAACATACACAAAAAAAATTTATTTTAAGTTTGTGGTGTGGTCGTTGTTATTGTTGTTTTATTTGGCAGCAAATGTTGCACGCAAAAGCACGTAAATGTGCATGTAATTAAAAATGGAATTTTAATCGTTACTTTACCTAAGCACACATTACAATAACAACAACAGCAACAACAACAAAAACTACAAAGCATTATCAGCAAGGATACATACTTTCAAACATTTATGCTAAAAAAGAAAATCAGTTTACATACTACTTTTGTATTTAAAAAAAAGTATATGTATCACAATACGCAAAAGACTTGAAAGACGATTTTTCTGTTTATTTTCTTTTTCGCAAATTGAAGTAGAAGAAAGAAAGAAAAGAAAGAAAGAAGAAGAAGAGGGGGAAAACACGCGCGCCAATATACAATTCATTAACGATTTCACCAAATGCAATGGCATAAACCGCCTACCACACGCCTTTCTTTTAGACTCTCTACCAAAATATTCGTATAAGTTTTTTGCCACGTTGTACCCCCAACACCACCTCCAGCTCCTGGCCCACCTTTGGCCGCATAACGTAACGTATGGGTGTAGTGTTGGCATTTTCTTGTGGCTTATGATAATAATGTGAATGCTGCATTTGCTGATGAAGACTATGATGATGATGCCATTAGTTTGTTTGCCACACGCTTATTTTTTTGCTGCTGCTGCTGTTGTTATTGTTGTTCTTGTATTTGTTGTTTTTGTAATAGTGATGTTGATGGTGTTGTTGCTTGCTAACACTGGCTGGCATGTATGTATTTAGCCTGTTGGTCTGTTTCTTTTTGTTCCTGCTTAATTTTTATTATTTCTATGCTCTATATGCAGAAATGTGTAAGTATGTGTGTGTGTATGTTGTTTGCCTTTATATATTTTAGCGCTGTTGTTATAGAAATGAATTGCAAATTACGTGTTTTTAAATTGAAGTTTTACGACGTGAGATACTTTTCAAGATGTGTTGCCTTGTGTTGTTGTCCTTTCAAGTTTTTAATGCGGAGCTTTTTAGGTTAAAATAGCAAAACAAAACGCAATATAATTGTGTCGTTTTGTATTATTGTAGATAAATATGTTGATGAAGGTTTCCTTAAACTGTAAGTTGAGGAAGGTTTTAAGAGAATCTCAACATTTTAATCAGGATTAATTTCTGAAACGTGCTTTAGTTCGGTATCAGAATCTTAGGATCTTCCTGGTAGCCTTTTTTTTAATTTGAATTGGTAATGTCGGCGTCAGCGACAATTCAATAACAATTAAGAATTCTGTAACAAGATGGCGATGACGTCGACTTTTTATCGGTTATTTCAACATATCAAATACACATCTCTAAATATGTGAATCAGCTGAGTGGTTGTTTGCTATTTTTTATTAAAAATTTTATTTTCAGAAAAGTTCAGACTCTATAGAATGCTCAACAATTTCAAGGTTTTGTACTTCTAGCAAAATTCATTTGCTATATTTTTGTTTTTTAAACATCAGCAGATTTACAAGGTTAAAATAAAACTGCATAAATATTCCTCCACCCGTTAAAGACTAGGACCCAATATCCTACACAATCGAAAAACTTGTTAACCGACTATAATGCAATGTAACTGCAACGGCAGGAATCAGTTGATCGATATTGTCATGTTCTTTAATCAAATTTACTTACTGTCCTTTAGTGCACAGATTGTAAATAAAGAATTATATACTATTGGATTTAATTGTCTTAGTACTTTTAAATTAAATCTCATAACTGTCATGCTTTATTATCTTGTAAATAAATTTTAATCAATAAAAAAAGAAAATATCACATTTTTGTGCTGCTTGTCTCTTACAGAAAAAATTATTTTTTTTAACATAATGCAAAAAATTCTCTAAAGCTGTAGCATATTTCCATTGGGATTCTTTCACCCAAACCAAAAAACATTTCTTTTAAATACTTATAGTTTAGCCTTAATTGTACTTTGAGTTTATTAAGGTATTGGTAAAATACTCACTAAAGCCATTTAATAGGCTGCCATAAAAAAATAAATAAATTATGTACACTGAAAAAAAAATAGTTATGCAATATTTATAAATATTTTTCTTTTAAATCTTATTTTAATTTATACCTTAAAAAAATTCTGCAACAAAGTTTGAAAGAAGGAATAAAATTTTGTTACAAAAGAATATAATTTATTTAAGAAAAAAATTTTTTCAGTGTATTTTTCACTTTTTACAATTTTAGTGCTGCTAATGTCTCTGTATTATACTTCTGCCAACATAAAAACATATATTATGGGTCCCCAGAGATGTTGCATATTGATAATTATAACATTTTTTTTAAGTGTTTTCACTTTAAATATCAGTTATCACTGAAACTATTTGATGTTTATGAAGTTCTTTGGAAATTGGCTTTCGTGGTATCGACAAATGAATATCGACAAAGCAACACATTATAATAAATATTGAAAAATAGATATTTTTACACTTTTAATGACAGATACTAAGTCAGGAAAAATGCTTGATAATTTTACATGAAAAAGAAAAATTAATTAATTAACTAAATATCAATATTGTGTTTTTATTTAATGCGCGCCAAAATTAATTTTTTTAAAGTAATTTATCATTCCTACGTATTATTTAAAACTAAGCTTGTGTCCTAAAATAAGTGAGAATTTTAATAAAATAAATAATAAAAGTAAGCAGACATAATTTTATTTAATTTTTTTTAAAGAGAAGTAACACTCAGGCAATGAAAGCCTACAACTATTACTGGGTGTTACCTTCTTGAGGAAAGGGTTAGTGATAGAGAAGACAGGTGGTGAAGAAAGAGATAGAGGAAAGCTTCATTCTGTTTTTTGCACGTTTTGTTGCAGCGCCTCTGGTGTCAATGAGGCATATTAAAATTTGAAGCTGAGCTTAGTAGCCATTTTTATTGGTTATTTTGCTTTGTCGATGATGTCTGCTACACAATAGCGACGAAGGAGGGCGCTCTGGCGTTACATTAGGATTAATATCCGCTGTTCAAAAAAAGTGCCTAGATACATAATTTTTTTTAAGGTGAGGGTACACTCTTTCTCCAATTAGCAAAGCTTGTCCGTTTTAAATACATATAATTAAATGTTAGTACTGAAAATATTTTAATTCTCCTTCACTTTCTTTTTTTCACTAAAACTTTTGAGTTCGCTGAATTTTTTCAGAATACTTTGGACAATTTGTCTGAAGCCGAAAGTGGACTCAGTGCTAAAAGAGTGCCGCTTGTAATATAAAAAAACTAAAATTGGAAAGTCACTCAAAACTTAAAGATTTCTTCCATTTGTTTGAAATTTTGTAAAGAAAAAAAAAATTATAAAAGATATAATTTGCAACAAACACCTTCTTTTCTCCCCAATAATTTAAAATTTCTTCGCAAATTTTATTTTGTCTTCTTTGTACTCAACACAACAATAAATTTCAAATTCTTTTTTAATTATATAACAAAATTTAATTTGTACGTTACGAGCTTTGCTTGATTTATGACTAATTCAACTAAACTGGCCTCAAACGCACAAAATGATGAGCGAAAAACAAAAAACTGAAGCAGTCTAGAAAACTAAGTTCTTCAACTTTGAGCGGCATTATTTTTCAGTTTGCATATAATGTGCATGCAACCGACAGTCCGTCACACACATGCAAACGTACGTTCAACTAAAATGTTACCTAATTATAACTTGTTATTTTTTCCAGTTTTTTCTTATTTTAATTTCATTGTGAAGACAAAACCTTAAAAAAGGCCTTTTAGTCTCATTCATTGAAATTAAAGTAGTTTCTTAGTTGTATTCGCATTCTCATCAGTCTCTTTGTATCTACATAAAGTCTAAACCAATTAAAATTTGCAAATGCTGGCGTGCATTCATAAATCAATTATTGATTTATGAGATTTTTCTGCTGTTTTCGTATTTCGTAGGTTTTGTTTTGTTTGTGGCACACAAAACAGTCACAGATGGACCGCAGAGACAAAAGCGGGGTGGAGTGAAATGAAAATGTAGTTCCAGGTTTAAAGCTGATTATTTGCTGTGCAGATCTTATTTTTGTTGTTTTTCTTTGTGTGTTTGTTCATTTTATTTTTGAATTAAAATGCTCGCTTGTGAGCGAGCGTGGCGGTATTCTTGTTCTGTCTTAATCCTTAAAGTTGAAGGGAAGGGCAGTAAGAGTTGGTTCAGCAAATTTTTATGTATTTAAGCGATTAACCTGTTTTTCATTAGCAACTTATTATTATTAACAGAGATCCCTTTCAGTAAAATTACTTGCTTTGAGCAAATTAGAAGAATTTTTTTTTTTTAATGAATTCTCAGAACTTTGTTGAAGTTTTTCAGCTTAAGAATTTCATTTTGTTTTTAGCAACCTTAACTAAAATTCAATTTATAACAAACTAATTACAAAACGAAAAAACCAACTCAAAAATTCTTTAAACATATTTTTTACAAAACTACACGAGCAAGCTACTTATATAAACTTTTTCTTGAATAAAAGCTTTCTCCCAAAAAGAAAAAATAAACAAATAAACTGAAACTTAATAAAGTATTTTTGAATTTTAAAAATCTTAAAGCTCAAAGCTTTAGCGAAGTGCAAGGCTTTAACGAAGTTCAAAGCTTTAATGAAGTTCAAAGCTTTAACAAAGTTTAAAGCTTTAACGAATTTCAAAGCTTTAACGAAGCTCAAAGCTTTAACGAAGTTCAAAGCTTTATCGAAGCTCAAAGCTTTAACGAAGTTCAAAGCTTTAACGAAGTCCAAAGCTTTAAGCTTTAACGAAGTTCTAAGCTTTAACGAAGTTCAAAGCTTTAATGAAGTTCAAAGCTTTAACGAAGTTCAAAGCTTTAACGAAGTTCAAAGCTTTAACGAAGTCCAAAGCTTTCAGGAAATTCAAAGCTTAAACGAAGTTCAAAGCTTTAACGAAGTTCAAAGCTTTAAAGAAGTCCAGAGCTTTAACGAAGTCTAAAGCTTTAATGAAGTTCAAAACCTTAATAATATCTTAATTAAATCATTTCAAATATAAGAGACTTTAAGGCCCGCAAAGAAGCCTTTGGAAGACATCTTTCTATTTAAATTATTTTTCATTAAATAACAAATAGAAATGGTTAGGACTTACGTAGACTTTTTTATGTTAATGATGAAATGATATAGAATTAAAATTTAATTCATACATGATGGAATATATTTAGTGTGTATCTACGTCCAAACACACAAACTCTAATATTTGTATTCGAGGTAAAAAGCTTTGAAAGCTCTTAAATTTTTTTCTTGTTTGTTAGCGAAGTAAGAGAAAGCAATTTTGTCGCCGAGATCTGATTGGCTGCTATGCTCTCGCCAGTGTGAAAGCACAAAAGGTCTTTTATACAAGTTTTACATAAATGACTTCTCAAAACGCGCTATGAGAGTGTCAACTGTACAAAGTATTGCCCAGAACTTATCATACGTATTTAAAATTACGTCTGTTGCCCTTTTAATATAATTTTAGTCCCTCTTTTAATTTTAATGTTAAGAAGGCAATATCTGTTTTATTCTGTATGATCGCAATGGCGATCATGTGGCCGCCGTATTTAAGTTTGGTTATGTTTCTTTTTTCTTTCACTTTTGTTGTTTTTGCTTTCGATTTTTATAATAAGGCTTCAATGCCCTTAATGCATTAATAATCATTTTCATTTTATAGGAACATACATGCATACGTACACATTCACATAATCCTTTACAAACACACATATACTTCTACAATCTTTAATTTTAATGCTAAAAACTTATTTATTTTAACAAAATACATTTAATGTACTCGTATTTTATATGGTGGCAACAGCGACAGCAGTTTTACAAACGTCTGTTATACGTTTGTTTGGTTGCAAGTGCTGGGGCAGAGTTTGTTGCAATGTCAGCGTCTGGGAATACAAATCTGTGTTGTGTTGTGAATGCATTTATTAAACATAATTGCATGTGGGCGTGGTTGGTTGAAATTTCTTTGATTAAACTCGATTAAAATCGCAACTTATTTAGAGGAAGTTTAAGTTTCTTCTTTTGATATAATTTTTGTTGTTGTATTATTATTTTATGCATCCATATGCTTTGTGTTCAGTTTGATTTGCTTTATAATGTGTTTAATTTATTTTGTACGCTACAGGTAAGTTGCAAGGATGTTAAACATTAATTTGTGTAAGTAACTACTTGACTGAAGCTGGTGTCATTTGAGGATATAAATGAAATTTTTACATTAAAACAAATACAGGAAAACGTATTATTATTACATTATTATTAAAGAGTCTTAAGAATAACATCACAGAAAAAATTTTTTAAAAATGTATTCGAGTTTGGAATAGAGCAGTTTTTGCATAGAGACTAAAAAAATCGATTCTTGGGAACTATTTTCTTAGTTTATTTGGCAACATGTGCACATAATCTATTAGAACTTAAAGAATCATTCTTCTAATTAATTGTCCTCAACATTATTTTATTTAAGGTAATGTGATTTGTAAGCGAGTAATGAAATTTGGTAATCGGAGAAGAAAGTCATTATAGAGCAAGTAGTTCTGATGGTAACGTCTAATTTGTTACTGAGAAGCCACGGTAGACATGTAAGCTCTTTTGATTTTTTAGAAGTGATTTGTGGTTCTGGCATAAAGTAAAAACATGGCGAATTGTGAATTGAAATTTCTATAGTCCTTGAAGGCGGCTTTGCTGTTAACATTAGAATCGTCCCTACAAAGAGTTTCAAAAGAACTCCAGTAGAAAAGGTGTCATACATCTTTCATGTAACACAAATGGGATCAATTGCTGATAGAAAATTGTATATGGTCCTTCGAACCTCTTTGAAATTTCCACGTTTATGATTTTGTCACGGCATATACTTTTTACAGGTACTTAGAATGCCGAGAGTTTCTTTAATAATTGTCGTAGAGCGCAGTGTTAATTTGCCTCTTGAGTCTTTAAATGATCGCAGCAAAAATTATCTTGGTACCGATAAGCATTACAAAATAGCATGTCTTCTAAATGAGCTCCGCTAAAGAGCAGCCGCGGATATAACTAATGGAAGCCAGCCATTTAATTAATTATATCGGTACTGCATCCTCTCTTGCTTACGAAGATTCAATAACTGGTGAGAGTCCCAAACATTTAAAAACAAAATTCATTCAACTCACATGTTCATTTTAAATAATATGCAGTGTGTTTCTTACACATGATATTTATGCATCTAGTATGCTTGGAAGAAATATTGTCCGAGACCTTTTAAGTGGGATATACCGTACTAAGTTCATGCAATCCAGAAGCAGGTTGGCAAGGGAAAATAACGTTCTCTCTTAAAAACCTGCTTCCAGTCACCGGTAACTTTTGATGGAATTACATGGGTGGAAAAGTCTCCATAAACAGTCATTGATAAGTTTCTGCAAATTAAACTATGTACTTTATATGTGGCGTGATTATGGTTTACGTGGCTGCCTTCTACGTGCAAAATTCAAGTAGAAACTAGACGATTCTTGTTAACAGTCTACAAAGACATGACAATTGATAATGGCAAGCTCTTATTTTTAAGTATTCTGATAGTGGGAAAAATTTCATCTAAATCATCTATTTTAAACTCTTTCATTAGGTAATTTGTAATAAAGTTGAGCATACAGGTCTATAATGCGTAAGTGCCAAACTTATTACTTCTTATCGTTACATGAGACTAAGAGTCTAGTAGCTGCCAGGTAACAACCTTTTAACACTAACCATCTGAGGAAACTTTCAGTTCTAAATTTTACCTTTACCTTTTCTAGGTCTGTTTATTCGGAGGTCATCCTTATACATTATGGCGGCATATACACGTTCAAGTCCCTGTAGTTTCCTTTGCAGTCGCCTTTTTCCAAAGAAAGTCTGAACTGCTTTAAAACATCAAAGTAGTTATAAATTAAAACCAAGGATTATAACCTGCTTTTAAGGAATTTTTAATCTTCATTATAAGTAGTTTTTTTTGAGCCCTTCTTCTGCTTCATTTTCATTATGAAATATTTTTGCATCATCTTGTGAAATTCTTTTTTTTTTTTTTTGCTTCACATTCTGCTGCTTTATTCATTGTATTGTAATTATACTTCATAAATCAGTTGACTTTGGGACTCTTTGATTTTAAAATGTAGTTGGTTTTTTTTTTCTTCAACATTTGGGTTTTGTTTCTTTTACTTTATTAATGCTGTTGCTTAATATTATTTATTCTCTGTTTTTATTGCAGTTGTAGCATATTGGCTATTTAACGAAATCTTTGTGATTTCTTAAAAAAAAAAGAGAAGAAGAAAAATTAAACACAAACAAATTCCTGGTTAAACGTTGGCCAACTATTGCCCTGGCCTGGACTGGCTTCTTGGCGTTTTGCAGTGGAGTAGATAGTGTAGACTTGTGAATCTTTTTAAAAGATGTTTTATAGGATATCTTGGCTTTTGTTTCCCTCTCCTTCGTTTCTTTAAACTTATAATTAAATAAATTATTGTGTATGTATGCAGATGGATATGGTTGTGTTTGCTTGTGATATTATGCGTTTGATTAATGAAAATCTCAATAAATTATAAAACGAAATTAAGAAAAAAAAATATGGAAGATTATATAGATACTCGATGTGTGTATGTATTTGTACGCATAAAGTAAGCGGCAAAATGTTCTGTTCTGGTTTAACTAATGTATATACTTTTATGTTTTAAATAATAAATGAGATAAAATGAAAATGATTATAACTTGCTTGCAAAGCATAAAATTATTTAGGAGTTTGGGATTTTGTTGTACTCGTATGTCTGCTGATAATTATAATAGAATTATTAATGTGGCTCAACAAGTTGCTGCGAATAAAATATATATAAGAACTTTTTAAAAGAGACTTATTTGTAACTTAATTACCAAGCATAGAGACATTAAGCTGTAGCTGAATTATTGGTAATGAAGTTCATTGGTGGTAAGAAAACTCACAACCGTCCAACAAGCCTGCGTAAAGACCAAAAAAAAAAACATAATAACAAAATCTAACATAGATACGTCATATTTTTAGAACATTAACATATCTGTGGCAAAAAGAAAAATGGGCTTAAGTCGAGATAGGCTAATTTTGAGCTAATCGCACCCCTATAATCTTCATATTCAAGAGAATCCCTGGGCAACAATTAAATTATTTTGTGCAATTTTTCAAGAAGTTATAGTGCACTGATTTGCTGCTTATCTTTTTGGACTTATAATCTCATATGGAATAATACTTTAATTTAGTTTTTACTTTGATATGTATGTTTCTAATTAAATTTTTTATTCATAGTATGTAGAACGATGTTTTTCTAAAAAAAAAAATCGCTAAATACTGAATTTCTCAATTTAACTGTTTCAGAAATAAATTTCTGAAATTCGACTTCGAATTCGGATATTGTGAACAAAACTATTTTTAATGAAATATTTTGCACAAATTTTTGCAATACATTTTCTCAATTCCTTTTTTTATTTACTGCAAATCTGAGTTCGCCGTACCTGCAAAGCTAATCAGATTTTGCAGGATGACTTGGAAAGGACCTTTCCGAGCCGGTTATTACCGAAGGTGGCCTCAGACAAGGCGACAGGCTGTTATGCCACCTTTCACATATTTTATTAAGGCAAGTTGTACGTGAGGCAACAATAACACTGTAAAAACCACATGGTCTTGACGGAGCAAATTCGATAGTACAACCAAAGGGTGGCGTTGGATGAAAACCGATGGTCCAGAGATCGAGCCCGGTATCCAACAGTCATTTAATAACAATACCACGCATTTTTCTGATGTGCATTAGTGTCCCTTTTTTATTAGTTATTGTAGGAAATTTCAAGTGATGAAGGCATAGTCACTGGTCACTGAAATATACAGGCTTCAGCAGATATTAATCCTAATGTAGCATCAGAGCGTCGTCCTTCGACAGTATTGTGTAGTAGAGTCATCGGCGAAGTAAAATTGCCAATAAAAAAGCTACTATAAACAGAGCTTCGAAAATTTAATACACCTCATTGACACCAGAGGCGTTGCAACACTTTTCTGTTAAATTTTAACAACATTTTTTCCAAAAAAAAAATAATTTTTTTCCTACACTTTTTTTTTTTAAATAGAAGAAAGAATATTTTGCAAAAGTGAGAAAAAATGTTTTCCTTAATTGTTGCAAAAGAAAAATGCAAGAAAAAATAATTTTTTGGCATAACATAATAAAAAGATTTGTTTGATAGGCTTTCAGCTACAGTTTTGCCATACAAAGTTTGGAGCTATCACCAAGTCTAAATTAGCTGTTGGCGAAAAACTGATGATACCATTTTTTTGCTGCACTGATTTTCGAAATCTTTGGAGGTCCATAAAAAAGTTGGTCATCAAAATTGCCAAACTCAGTAAAGGGTCTTACTAGACGTTGGTAGTACTATCGAACCTTACTATAAATTATAAAATAATTTTAATCATCAAGTTGCTTGAATAAATTAAAAAGTTGTGGAAGTTTCATTATTTTGTCATTAAGGGTTTTGTGGGAGACGAATGCAGTGTACAGAAAGTCAGCTGTCATTGAGCTAGAAGAGTTAGTGTATCAATCCTCATGGTTTCTGTAATAAAACAGATCAGCTGACATGTGGACAAAACATCTTTTAACATTTAATATTTTAGAGCTAGACGCACTTATAAAGCTATAAACTGAAACTATTTCATTAATCTTTACTTTTCAATACAATGCAAATACCAACAATTATTTTTATGCGCTATAAAGAAATTGGCAGGGAACTTATATTGTTCATTTATAATAGTATACAAGCAAATCAAGTGTAATATGTACAGAACTTCAGCTGTCGTGGAGCTAAAATTGATGAAACCATTTTTAAGGTTTTTTTATAAAGATGTAAAAGCTTTAAAAATAATTTTTTTTATAGCTTGAAGTACTTAAAAAATAACATGAAAATTTTTTTTTTTACATTTTACTAATTTTTAGTTTTTAATACAAGCAAACAACACAATCTCATTATCTGAGCTATAAAAATACAAAATTGGGGGTAAATGTGTATTGTTGCGTTAAAGTAATGTTTATGTGTTGAGATATAAAAATATTGACCACTGTTTTATATGATAAGATAAGTTTTTATACAGTTATTCTCTTCATTTGTCAATATTTCAATTAAGTATTTTAACCAAAAAGGAACAACGTCTTAAAGTTTTACTTATCATTCTTGTTGCAGTTTTGGGGTCTGAAAAAAAACACTAAACTCATTATTAAAAAAAAAATTATGTTAATATTTTTTTTTATTCGAAATCATTATGAAATAAATTTTATTGTTAAATTTAGTTGAATGGCACGCTGCCAACAATTATGGTAAAAAGGTAATAATAATTTGCACATTTGCAGCGAACATCGACAAAATAATTTCAAAAGGAGGAGCTGATGGCTGATTGCATGTGTAGCCGGGCAGTATTTAAGTGAAATTGCAAAAGGCTTGTTAAAGGCTTCATTGAGAAATTATGACACTACGCCACAAGAAAAAGAAACTAAATTTTGCAAAGCAAAAAATAATGAATACAAGAATATTGAAATTTTATGGTTTGCAAAAATCAGCATATGCAACTAATAAATTTTTTAGTTAAAATTTTATTTCAACAGGCTTTAGTCCTTGCAAATATTTTGAAGCGAAGGACCACCTTTATGCTCGGAAACAGTTATCGGTAACATTTTGGCTTTTAACGAATTTTAATTTTCATGTCAATTTCTTTTTAATTTTATTTATTTTTTTGTTTGCTACAAATGATGGGGTTTGGTTGTTGGTAATATCGTAAAGTATTTTTTAATTGATCCAGCGACCTCCTTCTTGTATTTTTTTTCTTCTTCTTTTAGTTCTTTATATTGGCTGTGTTGCAGCAACGAAGAGATGCTTG
Source organism: Nowickia ferox (assembly GCA_936439885.1). Lineage (NCBI taxonomy): Eukaryota > Metazoa > Arthropoda > Insecta > Diptera > Tachinidae > Nowickia > Nowickia ferox. Next base: position 5,263,732 of record OW387027.1, on the reverse strand, counting down.
AATGAAATGTGTTGCAAACATTAAATGATGTGGTAGGAAATTATGTTCAAGTTAATGTTGTTGTTGCAGTTGTGCCCGTTGCTGTTTAATTTGTAATGTTGTTGCTGCTTTTGTTCGTGTATTTGTTGTCCAAACTGGATTTGTGTTAATTATAGTGTTGCACAGATATTGAAAATTTACACATTAAAATGATAATTAAACCGGCTTTTATTAAATGTTGTACAATTATGAATGTTTTATGGGCATTTTTTAACAATTTTGATTTGAATTTAATGGGATTGGGAATTTAAATGTTCAGTTTAAATAATTTATATTCCAAGTTTTTCTTTCTGAAATACAAACAGCTTCAAAGTGAAATTGTTAATAGTTTATGTATCGTTTTGACTTCTTTAGTCGCAACCGTGCTACTTTGTATTTCGATAGCTTAAATTAAAAATACGTTTGTCTAATAATATTCTTGATTAACAGAAATTAAAGAAAGCATTTCCATACATACTAACTAAACACGCAAATATGTAATTTTTTGTTGGTAACATTATTCTACGATATTCATGTGCCATTTCTTGCCCATATTCAGTTGTACGATAACAGATACACGTTTGTTTGTATGTTTGTTTGAAGGCAACGAAAGCCTTTCAAATATTTTGTCAGATTAAAGACAACAAGAAACCAAAGTAGAAGAGTTGGCCGTTTAAAATGTTACACAAAAATTTTGCTCGTAATATTCTGCACAAAAACGCTGAACACAATTTCTATGCCCAATTTTCCATATTTTAGAATATTAAAACAGCATTTAAAAGATTCTCAATAACATTTTGACGGTGGCGTTGGCGAAGTAGTTAGCACCTGCACTACAAAACCGAAGGTCCTAGGTTCGAGCCCGGTCTCCAACAGACATTAAATAACAGCACCACAGATCAAGTTCTTCATCACTTTTCAGTGGTCACTGAACTATAACGACTTCAGTAGATGGTAATCCTAATGTTACATCAGAAGAGCGCCCTCCTTCGTCAGTATTGTGCAACAGAATCATCGGCGAAGTAAAGTAACCAATAAAAAATGGCTACTAAGCACATTTTTAAAAGGTTAATACGCCTCATTGACACCAGAGGCGCTGCACCTCTGCAATATAATGTGCAAAACGCAGAGTTGGAAAAGAATGAAGCTTTCCTCTATCTCTTCCTTCACCACCTGCCTTCTCTATCACCCTTTTTTAGCTTTTCTCAAGAATTTTTTTTGTTTAAAGTCTACCAACGAGTTTTTTAAGCAGAAACAATGTGAATATTGGCATTTCCACGAGAAAGTTAATTTTTTTGTCGCGTGCGACAGTAACGAATTAAGCTTGTATTTCAGAACAAAGTGACTCGATTTTTTTTAATGTTTACCTAATGTAGAACTGCTGACGGCGTACACAAATATATAAAGAAGTAAAATAAAGTATCGTTTTCTTAAAAAAAAAAACAAACAAACATATTTGTTTGATGTCGCACGCTACAACAAGTTGACATTCCTGTGGAAATGCCAATATAGAAATTGCTTAACCAACAACTAAGAAAACTTTTTCATATATCAACATATTTAAAACACGGATACGTTTACATTTGCCTTCATCTCTTTTAACAGAATCAGTACCAAAAAACTTGTTATTTGTTTTGTGCAGTATAATTAGATCAGTAGTTCAGAAGATATAGAATTATTACAACAATTTTATTTTGCTCTGTGAGCCGACCTGAGCCACTTAAAAAAAATAAAAGAATTCCGAATTGTATTGCTCATATTTAATTTAAAAAATTAAAAACGCCTAATTGCTATGGATCCAGCGAAGCGCAACGGGCTTGCGCAAACTTGCAAATAAAACAAAAAATCTAATGATATGTATGAACAAAAAAGTCCAATTAAATTACTTTTTGAATATCAAAATTTAAATTGTAGAATTTCTAACAAACAGCAAATGGGTGGAGAAGGAAGCAGAGCCACACAAAAACGCATTGAAACACACACACACACACACACAAATAAATGAGTATCAACACTAAAAAACAAACAAACAACCAAACTACAAATAGTCAAGCAGGCAAGCAAGCAGGCAATAAAGAAAATCAACAGAATTTAGTGGTAACGTTGTTATGTTCATTTGAAGAAAATTGTAAACGCCAAAAGCGTCACATAAGAGTTTGTGCATAAAATAAATGAAAAAGAAAAAAAAATATTAAAATTAACAAAACGACCGCACACTTTAGAATCAAGAAACCTTCACATGAATCTCTCTCTCCCTCCCTCCCTCCCTTTCGCACTATTCAAACCATACTTGCAACAAACATATTGTATAAGAAGCAGCAACCGTAGAGTTAATATTGGTACATATATTTATATGGAAACTTACACTTTCTTAATATTTAAATAAATGTAAGTATGGCATATTATACATTTGATTCTGAACATGTTTGTTGCATTTTGTTGTTGCTGGTGTAATACTGGTGATATCTGCATCTCAATATCCTTTTAGATTTTGCTACAATTTAAATATACATTTGGTTACCAACATAACGAAGAAGGAGAGAATTTATTATAAATATAGGCCTCGATTAACGGCCGCTACAAATATTTTATGCAAATTTCAATATTTTATTTTTATTTAGCGCATGTAAAAATAATACGAACTTAAAAAATTTAAGTTTAACATTTTTTGTGCCAAACCAACAACTAATAAATTTTTCAAGTTCGTATTTAATGAGAAAACTGAGAAATTTATTAGTTTTGTTTATTTCCTATCTTCAAATTTAAATAAACCAAAGTGTGTATGTGATGTCTTGAAAATGTTGTATTTGTTTGAAAGACCTATCCATGCGATTATATGTAAAATATAATTTTCCAAATGTCCGCCGTGACTTCTCTGTGTACACTTTTCCATGGCTCTGGTTTCGAGACCACCTGTGCTTTGTCACTTATTCGCATAGGCTTGCAATATAAGAAAAATCCACAAATAAAAGTATAAAGTCAAATCACACGATGTCGTACCAGTTCACTGCGGCATAAGCAATCCTCTTGAAACCACATGGCATGTCATCCAATTCTGGCCAGAAGAAGTAAGTAATCATCTATTTATAGCACTCGTCCTTGAGGGTGCACTGTGGCACCTTTTCCCAAAACCCGTGGCTAAAATACAAAATTCGATGGCAAAATTTTTACCGCGGTGATGGCCTGACTAAAGTCGTTCTCAAAGCAATAAGAACCGATGACGCCGCCAGTTAAAAATCCACACCAAACGTTGACTTTTTCCTGACGCATTGTACGCTGTTGCATCTCTTCTTAATTGTTATTGTTCAAAATTCAACAATTTTGTTTGTTGAACTGCCCATTAATGTAAAATTACAGAAGATTATTTGTTGATAAAAAAAAAATAAGGAACAGTTTGCAAGAATTCCAAAGCCCGTTCAGCGAAAAAAAGTTATTGTCTATGATCATTTACTTCCAATTAAATTAATTGGAATTGAATTAAGTACAGATCTTGGATCTACCCAAGCCACGATTCAAAATAAATTATGGCTTGTGAAAGGCAGGATTCTTGTAAGCGACGCAAAATTTACTGCATCGGATTCTCCTGCACACTCTCACGGCCAGCGGTGATGTTTTCAGCAGATCTTGCACTTCACCGATATTCGGGTGGGTATTGAGTAATTGTTTACTGAACCAGTGGTCTCAAATTTATGCACCACAGTGCGAATAGTTTCTCTTCAAAGGACGATTATGAAGACCGTGAAATGGGCGAATTATGCACACCTGTTTTGATAAAACAATTTTGTCGTTTGTACGCATTGTAGAACGCTATGTCCGTCCATGGTGATTTGCTAATGAATGAAGCTTCTACTGTCAAAGTTCGGAAATACCTATTGGACGACCTTTCACAGTTTAATTGCGTTACAGTTTTTATGTGGAATAAAAAATTTTATGGAAAATAAATTTATATGAAAACAAATATGTATAGAAAAAAATTTTGTAAGTTAAAAATTTTATTGTAGTGAAAAAAATTATTTATAGTGAAAATTTTTGATAGTGAAACATTTTTTATAGTGAAAAAAAATTTATAGTGAAAACAAAAAGAAAATTATAGTGAACATTTTTTTTTTTAATTTTCAAAATGCTAAAACTAAAAAATCTCAAAATTAAACAAAACGCCACAAACCGAGCAAAATCGCTTAAACGAAAAAAGCACCAAACTAAAAAAATTGCTAAAAATAATATAAAACGCCGAAAACTAAAAAAATAATCGCCAAAACGGAAAACATTTCGGCATGTAAAAAGATCGCCAAAAACCGAAAAATACCCCAAAACTAAGAAAAAGCGCTTAAACTAAGAAAATCGTGAAACTTAAAAAATCGCCAAAAACCGAAAACAAGTTAACCGTGCACTTATTTTTTTTTAAATGTCTATATAAGTTAAGAAAGATATTATATTATTATATGTTGGGTCCGAGTGGAAGCCTTCGTGTGCGAGTTAAAGCCGCACTTTTTGCATGTTCAACGAGGTGTAGGTGTTGTTATAAAATGAAATAAATAACGTGTGTTTCTTGATGTCACTGCTATTTTGCTTGGCTTTACTTGTTTGATATTGAAGACGTTGATGGTGATTTCATTGTTGTTGTTGGTGTTGTTTTTACTGCAAACAGTGAATGCTGCTATTGATGTTATAGCTGATGCTGATGTTTCTGGTGCTGCTGTTGTAGTTGTTGTTGCTTTATATTGTGTGTGTAGTGTAAGTGTAATTAAAATCCCTTGATTAATATGTAAATTTAATGAGATTACGAATGAATTCAACGAATAAGATTAGGTGGAATTCAAAGCGGGGCCACAAAACTTGCCAAACAAACTAACAACAGGACCGGCAGCAACAACAACGACGACTACGAGGACACTAAAGCAAATGAGGTTGTAAGACTAAGCATAAGCATACAAGGGACTTTGCTTGCCACTTACTTGCAATAAGTGTATATATCAGTACATTTATATATGTATATACATATATTGGCGAGTGTGTGTGAGTGTGTATGCAAATGTGTGTGTGTGTATATATATGAGTGTACTTTATTTTATATTAAAACCAAAAACGCATTTGGACGCTAAAGATGTTGAACATTTTAGCAATATGATGATGAGTATGGTGATCATGATGATGATGGCGATGGCGATGATGAGCTGATGATGCTGAGAAGGAGTACGTACGAAACGACAGTGATGCTGTTCTATAAGTGGCAACGAGTTTTCAACTGAACTAAATATTATATGTATGATGTTGTTGTTATTATTGTTATTATATTTATTTGCCATGTTTAAATTCTATATGAGTTCAAGTATGTATGGAAAATCAACCGTAAATGTTTTGGTTTTTTTTTCTTTTGGTTTTTGTTTTTATAATGATATTTTGCATATAATTTTCACTTCGTTATATTATGTACTATTGAATTTTGCATTAAGTATTGCCACCAACACCACCACCAGCACCAGCACCGGAACACTGCTACCATTAACAATTTGCATCTTGGCAGGCCACAACAGTGTGAGGTGGCTTTTTGAAAAAGGTGTTGTGGTATGGTGTTTTGTCTGCCACCATTGATATGTACATATGTTTGTTAGTGTTATGTTGCTTGTAGGTTTGTTGGTTTTGTACGATGGCTTGTCGATGGTTACTCTATATGTGCTTTTATATACTTGCATACATACTCGTACATATGTATGTTTGTATGTTCATGCATATATGGATGGACATATAAATGTACTTTAGGTTTTCTGTTTTGAGCCCTTGTTAACATTTTCCTTGGAAGGTTTGGCGATATACTTGAAATAATCTTTGATATTTTCTTAAAGGCCCACCCAAAGTGTTTGTGTATGCTAAATGGAAAACAAGAAGAGAGTGGAAACAGTAAGCTGCAGCGTCTTGCCAACAACTCGAGTGTGTTTGTAAGATTTATGGAATTGTATTTTAAGATGTAATTAAATTGAAAATAAACTGTCACGGAGTGGGTATTATAATAGTGGATATCTAATAATGCTTTAAATGAAAACTGGCATTATATAAATTGTAATCAAGTAATAAGTTACTCAAAAATGTGTGTAGAGAAAACTTCTAACCAGAAACAGATTGAAGCCCACAAACTGCTCGAAAACTGTTGAGAAATTATTATAATGACAAAGTAATTATTTAACATGTATTAGTAAAGATTTTTGAATAAAAACTATTTTTTTTTTAATTTAAAAGTACTTAAAACTCTTTTTATTTTTGTGTCAAAAGTGCATAATTTAAAATTTTTTTTTTAATATAATTTTTATAGAAGAACTAAAAATACTTCTAAGTTTTTCAAGAAACACTCGAAATTTTCGATTCAATAATCTGCTTTTTTTCAGTGAATCCAAATAGAGAAAGTTCTATAATTCAATACCAACATGTTGCATAAGCATTTTCCTGTTGAAGCCTACAAAAGACAAACATATGTAACTTTTTCTGATGTAAAATTATACTGTATAACACAATTAAAAGTAACCAAGTCCTGGCAGCTGTATTTGGCGTTTTGAAAGTTTACATCTAGATCTTATTTATGGGGTATTTTAACTTCCCCATTCTTGTGGTGAATTGGCATCGAAAACCATGCTATGTGACTGGAAACATTTTAAATCAACATTGCGATATGATACAAAGTTTTTCTACAAGATCCAACTTTCTTGAAATGCTAATCTTAGGAAAAGGGGTCTCTTTACCAAGTTTTATGGTGCAAGCTCATTTGGAAATAATTTTTGCCGCAATTTTGGCTTTTTGATACACAGTGCATTGAGAGTTAAGGTATTTTTTTTATCCAAGATCTATAAAAAGTATACTGTAGTTTCCGCTTACACTTTACTATATATTCGATTTAAAAAAATTTATTTTATTTTATCCACTCTGGTGCACTTTTTTTCTAACGGGGAAGTCAAATATTGTCAAACAAAATGCAGTATAAAATTTTATATTGTCATCGTAATAATATCAGAAATCATGTTGCATAATGCTATTTGCAATGTGTTTCTGTTGGCCTTTGCAACTTGCCAAATAATGATTTAAGCCTGGTACTGTGTTCCTAATTTCGTGAGAAATTTTGACAAACTACATGTAGAAGTATTTGGTATGAAATATTTGCGCAATAAACTTGCAAAACGAGTACTCTGTTCTTATTGTGAAAAACACGTGAAATGTATCTGGTAGCATGCAATTTGTTTCTGGCATCATTTTCGTTTCAGCTGAAACAGAAACAGAAACAACATGAGCAGTACTTTCTTCGCACGGTATTTTAAACAATGTTGCATGCTTTCAAGCAATAAAAGCGATAAATTTAGCGAAATCGCGAGTTGGGCTACATTTGGAACATCTCAAATTTTTCGCAAGGAAAACTCAATGTTGCTCAACAGTTTTCGCATATTCGAACAGAATACCAGCCTTTAAGCCAGAGCTGGCCACTGAGAGAAACACGAGAGAAATGTATTCGCGTATGTGGATTCATTTGTATAAAAAAGCGATTGATGTTCGCCACTCTAGTGCTACTTTGGGCAGCTCAGCTTTAAGCAGCATGTTGAATATTGTTATATGCAACATTTTGCATGATGGTATATGCAACATGTTGCAGAAACTTTTGTTTTATAAACTATTTTGTTCTCAATATTGTCACATATATAATTTTGTCTCTCACTGTATATGATTCCAAATACAGTTTCTTGACAACTTGCAGCAAATGTCATCATGTGATATTGATCAAAAAAATATATACTAAACTTAAGCAAACATCTCGTTTTGACAGTTTTTAGTATGTTTAGCTCAAATTTATTGACTCTTGAAATCATTTCTAAAAATTATGACAGCAATAATTTGTGGCAAGTAAATTTTTTGAAAGCTTATCTAGACAATTTTGAGAGCTATTAATATAAATGAGAAATTTATGTCTAGAAACAAGTACAAAATTAAAATGTTTCTTTTCAACTGCAAAAAAAAAGATATTATTTGATCTGTTTTGAATTTTATGAACAGCAGTGAATTGTAGTTTAAATCAGAGCTTGTTTTAATTTAGGAAAGAAAATGTAAATAGTAATTTAAAGTTAATAAGTTTTTTATTAAAATTATTTTCTTAAAGTGTTAAATTTCCTCTGCAATACGCGCCATTAGTTAATAACTTATTAAAACAAAACTATTTACTACCAACTTTCACCAAAAAAACTTGTGAACAGCAAATTATAACATGCTATAAATATGCTGCTCTAAATCAATAAAGTTTCAATAAAAATCGTATCTTAGCTTTATTCCCCTCTTATCTTCAGCAATATAAAATCAATTAAAAGGAAAACATTAATGTTTTACATAATCCAACATTTCTTTTATTTTGCCAGTGTGTGACAATCTGGACGGAAAGCGAATACAAAGATAAAAACTATTTAAATCTGACACTAATACTATATACTTTGCAATTACTTTAAACTCTAGCCATCACAGGCAAGGAGAGAGAAGGAAAAAAATAACTAAATAAGCTAAAGTATAATACAAAAATATCTAAAACGAAACTAGTTTACTTCAACACTTATTAAGCATTTCTAATTTATGCATAATTTAACCAATTACGACAAAATAATCAAATCTTGACCATTTATGTTTAAGAAAAAAAAAAAAAAAAAAAATTGCGGGCTATTTAAATAATACCGATAAAATTTAATTGAATATGTGTGTATGCATGTGAGCCATGTAACAGAAATGATAAGAAAATAACAAAATTTTATTTCAAAAACTTATGATTATATTTAACTTATTGAAAACTAAAAATAATTATGCAGCAATGTTGCCAGAAGTACTGCAACAAGTACAAATTTAGGAACAGGCAAGAGTGGCAAACTCCTCGCAGCAAAACATCACTGCAGGTAAACTACGACTATTGCTTTATATTGCTTTTATTTTTTAAGCCATTAAATTATAAAAAAAATATTCTTTATTTGGTTTTGCTCTATTTTAAATGTATTACTGTTCGCGATGGTTGCTGGTTGTGATACTCTGCAGTTGCTGCTGCTGCTGCATGTTGCTTAATTTCGTATTAAGCGATGATGCGATTCATGCCGCGCTGTCACCCATTTTAACATGTATACGGCGATGATAGTTAAGCATAAAAGAAATTAAAATTAAACTGAATTCACCACCAGCGGGCAATTGACTACAATTTCATTTGCCTCGTTGCTTGGCTTTGCTGCAACCTGGCTTAGCTGGCTACTACACGATGTTGGCTGAAATTGCCTGCTTGGCTGTGTTCGTGTGCAAAGCCTTGATTAAGGTGGCTTCTTCGTAAATGAATTGCAACTGTGTTTTGGTCATAGATTGTATTTAAATTGTTGTGTTGCTGTACGCCAATGCTGTTTTGAAAAAGTGTGGTAAATGTTGAGATGGCAAACTAATTTCGAAAACTATAATTCATAATTTTACAACAAAAGAGTATGAAAATAAGAAATAATAAAAAAAATATATCAAATGATGTGTGACAGTAGAGGTGGGAATTTGATTGTATAGAAAATTAGAAATCTAGTTTAAAAAAATGGGGAATTTTTCTTTACTTAGAAATTTGTATTAAGCGAGAGAGATTAAATATTGGCATAGAAAGTTGCTTTCAAAATTAAGAAAATTAATGCATAAATTTTGTGGCTTAAGGCCACAAGGTACTCTGTTCGAATATGCGAAAACTGTTGAGCAACATTGCCTTTTCCTTACGAAAAATTTGTTATGTACTAAATGTAGCCCATCTTGCGATTTTGCTAAATTTCTCGCTTTTATTATGTTTGAATGCATGCATTATTGTTTAAAATTCTGTGCGAAAAAAATTCTGCTCATGTTGTTTCGCAGCTGAAACAAGAATGATACCAGAAACATTTTGCATGCAAAAAAATGCTGCCAGATACTTTTTACGTATTTTTCTCATGATTGTGAGTATTTTCATAATTGTTTAATATTTTTTTTGGCGACGAATATTTCTAGCCAAAAATTCATTGTGTGTGCGTTTCTTGCTACATCAGCATGTTTCAACAACATGTTTTTATAACGTTTGCGATAAAACGTTCTTTTCTATGTATCATAGAAAAACCATTGTTATCCAAATAAAAAAAAAATTAAATAAAACTTCGTTATGATGAAAACTCCAATTAAACATTTATTTACATTCGCAATTTTCTATCTTACGAAATACCCCTACAACTAAATTATTTTGAAAGTCATAAGCAAATGTTATTATTAATTAAAAATCATAAATTTTTGCTCATACAATTATTTCTCTTAAATCACTAGAAAAAATATCCACTGCCATAACATATACACACAAAAAAAAAAGAAATAAAATATCTTTAAAACATAAAACTCATTTACAACCATTGCCGCTCGCTGGCAACAACCACAAATGACAATCCATGCTAAACATTTACAACTTTCGAACATACACAACATTAGTGTACGGGCAGTCTTTTCTATGAAGAAGAACCAACAACAAAAATTAACAAATCTTTAAACTGTAACAAGGAAAAAAAAGAAGAAAATAAGAAACACCTTCTCCTCCACCTCTTGCAACCACAGACTTGGTATACCAATAGCAAAAGGTCCTCTTTAAATATTGCCAAGCTCTGGGCTTCTTGAGAAATACTCGTTTTAGACTATTGGAGAGTTAAGTGTATGTTTAACTCACACCTCATGCTTTACAATTTAACTCATAATCATTAATTTGACTGCAAATGAACAAAAATGTACACATGCAACTGTTGTAGTTATAACAGCAAACAACGACAGCCACTACTATACAAGTACTAACAACAAAATGCAGCAACAATAACGACAACAACAATCACATCATCAATAATTATTATTACCATGCATTTGCCTAAACATACGTACGTACATACATGTGCAACATTTAATAACTTTACAACAAGAGTGGTATGCTTGTATGCTTGCATTATTGGCCTACGTTTGCTTTTTTCTTAATTTTTAATTTTTTATTTTTTTTGTATTTGAACTCGTTTATTTAAGTAGAACTAGGATCTTAATAGTCTAAAGAGGAAAATTTGCTGCATTTTACATGCATTAATATGATTCCTTATTGTATGAACGATATTTTTGCTCATAATAACGATTTATATTAATGAGCTTGAAGTTATTTTTATTTTATTTTCTTTTCTACTTCTTGGCAGAGGCAGTAAAAGCTAAGGTAAGCCAAATGTGTCTGTGCACATTTTATTTACGTTACACCTCAACGAAAGTCATCAGCTACACTGCAACCACCTCCTTTATTTTGCTACATTGAAGTGGATGGTATATTTAATTCTCTTCTAATGTTTGCAAGAATATAATATTTTATTGGCCGTAGGTAAGGCAACATGCACAAGTACATCCGAAAAACAGATTTCAAAATATTTAAAACATGTTTTTTTGAAAAAAAAAATAAAAAAAAAATTGCAGTTTTAAAACAAGAAATGCAAACTTTCGCCTTAAGAACTTTTTTGTAATCGGTGTATTGTTTAAATTATATGTTTTGTATATGTTGCAGAGGTATTTCTATTAGCAACATGTATCTAATGGTATTAAGTTAATTAAATATGTTGCTAAGCAAGCGATTAGTTTTATTGTGTTCCAAAATAAAGCAGAGTAATTTTAATTGATTTTTTTGTGGTAAGCAAGTGTAACACTGTGTAACAGTGAAAAAATACATCGACTGGACTGTAAATGTTCGATTCTACTCTCAAAGGGTAGTAAAATCCTATACCCAGTTTGGCGGTTTTATAGACCAATTTTGAGAAGTCATAAATAAACAGTTATTGATACTTTGGAACTAGAGAAACATAGTTCTTCAATAACTACTTGCAATTTTTTTCTCAGGATACTTCTGCAACATTTCTTATGAATAATTCATTCCAATACCAGACCAGAAGAGATAGCAATTTTTAAATTGGGACAAAAATATTAAAATGTTTATTGCGTTTTAAAGACCAAAAAGATTTTTTTGTGAAATTAAGAAAAAACTCTTTTTTCTTAACTTACGAGTATTTGAAGTAACGATACCAACATTCGATTTAACTAGCAAATCTATCTCTTGCAATAAATTTTTTTCAGCTTGCTTAACTATTCCAGCATAATCACACATCGTGCATATATTCATAATAACATCATATCTCATGTATACTCATACTTATCTGTCACATTTACACACACATATTTATGTAAATATATCGCACATTTACTTCAACAAAGTGATAACTCAAAAAAACTAGTTTTGCAAAAAGAGAGCTAAAAGTTTTCACTTTGCACACAGCATAGTGAAAAAAGAAAATTTTATTTTTCTTATTTACACAATATGAAAAACCATATGAGAATTAATTCTGCATTATTAACTCAAAAATCTAATTTTTTTTAGTAAAGGCATTGTTGCAGTAAATGAGCGATATGACAAATCTGTATGTATGCGTGCATGTACCCAGCAACTTGTTAATGTTGCCAGAGTTTGTACTGCACAGTTTTATTTGCTTGCAATACGTTTCTTAAAAATTGTTGTGTCGTGTTTGTGTACAAATTATCTTAAATGTTCATATATGACGACAAACTGTGGCTGCAGCCACTAAAACTTTTCATCATCTCTCTTCTGACTTCTCTAGACTCGCGGGTTTGTTAATAAGCCAAGTTTCCCTTATAGCGCCTACATTGGCGCTCATTTTTGCTTCATTACGTTTTTGGTCATTAGCAATTATCATTATCATTATCATTACCATTGCGAATGAACATTTAATTTCGTTAACAACAAGCACACAGCAACAACAACATTTGCAGAATTATCAAAATAATACAGACGACGACGACCATATTTCCTCTTTCATTTCATTTACGACAAAACAGTTTCTTTTTTCTTGCATTCTTTATTTATATGATTTTTTAGTTCACAATTTGTAGTGTGTATGTGTGTGTGTGTGTGTGTATGTAAACATGTTGCAAACTTCAAGCTCCACTTGTGGTACGTACATCGTATGTGCATAATGCTACTCGTAAATCTTCAAGGCGTCTCTCAGCTCATCTTGCTACAAATGAGTTTAGGTTTTTTTTTAAGTTTTTTTATTGCTGCATTTGCCTGTTTCTTAAAGCTTTACGTTTATTTCCATATAACTGTTAAGTTGTTCTTCTGATGAGCAGCAAACACTTCGTTTGTTGCAAGCTTGTGTTTTTTTTATGAGAATGTTGTTGTGTTGTTGCATTTTTGTGTTAAATATATAATTGATTTTCTTGTGCTCTTGTTTTCCTTGTTGTTGCTGGTGGTAGTGCTTTTGAGCTTTAATTAAATAAGATTAATACGACCGGTTTTGTGGTCCATAAAAAAAATATGAGAGAAGAGAGAAAATACAAACACAAGACATCAAATCAATCAAATTAGTAATGTTCAAATAATTACAGAGGTGAAAATTGATAGAACTTGATTATTGCGAAAAATAACTAGATATGAATACTGGGAAGGAAAATTGTTTTACCAAGAAAATGTCAAAATGTTGTTTATATATTATAAACAAAAATTATGTGCTTCATTAAAAGAAATTTTATCTTAATAATTACTTTACGTTGGCAATACAAACAATTCATTTATTATCTTATGTCCTGCTTTCATAAAAAAATAAAATTTTTAGAAAAAAAAATATACCGCAATATGAATTTATAATTATAGTTGTTTGATGCTGCATAGCTAGCAACATGTTGCCCAATAAACGCAAAGAAATATTCTTCTTTTAACAGTCAACTTGTATTAAAAGACAAATTTCAGCAAAAAATAAAATTGTCAATCTGATGGTTTTGAATATAAAATCGAATAAAAATTATTTAAGCTTAAAACTTATTTTCTGCAAAACTAGACTTTTTGAGTTATGCCTATGTTGCAATAAAGGAGCGTGAAATATTGACAGCTTATGTTTTTGTTTAACAAAGTCGATCAATAAAAACGACTATTCTTTTGGAAAAAGTAATGTTGATGAAAATTTTCACAACTTCGAACAGAGTACTAGGCTACATAGCTAGCAACATGTTGCTCTATAAACACAATTAAACATTCTATTATTAACAGTAAACTTGTATTAACAGCCAACTTTAAGCAAACAAAGTTGTAATCAATCTGATGTTTTTAATATCAAATCGAATAAAAATTATTTATGCTTCATTATTTATAACAAAATCTTCTGATTGATTATGGCTACCATATGGTTAACCATTAATTATATACCTGGACCTTGCCAGACGTTTTTGGACTTTTTGTTCAATTTTCTTGAAATTTTCTAAAACGCTTAAACAAAAAAATTCCCAAAATTAAAAAATGCGCTTACATGAAACATTGCACAAAAAAATCAGCAAGAAAACTAAAAAATCGCCAAAAACATAAAAAATTGCACAAAATGAAAAGAGCACCAAAACTTAAAAGTCGCTAGAACTATAATACAATCGATAAAAATCGCTAAAAACTAAAAAAAATCGCCAAAAACGAAAAAAGCGCCTAAACTAAAGAAATCGCTAAAACTAAATAAACTCCAGCCAAAAAAATAACCAAAAACCAAAAAATCGCAGAAACCAAAAAAAAAAAAATTTTATCAAAATTAGAAAAACGGCAATACGAAAAAGCGCTGAAACTAAAAAAACTTGGACACAAACATTTTTTTAAATGTTTACATCAGGTAAAATATTCGATTATACGAGTATAGACAAAAGTTCGTTGAGTATTGCATATCTATGTATGTAGTGCCCTTACGGAAACCTTCGCGTGCGAGTCAAGGTTGCACTTGATTGAATTTACTTAAGCTTTATATAAAACTAGGTTAAGCCGGGCCATGAGACTAGGTTTTCCTGTCTTGGATGAATAAATGAAAATGAAAAAAAAACAATTTAGTGGAACTCTTTCACATGCAAAATTCATTTTGAAAATTCGTCCATAAATGGCGAAGCTAAAAACTATGTGGAAGGAGTAACATAATTTAAAAAGGTGGACGTAAAAGCAAGCGTGGTTGAAAAAAAGAAGCCTATAATTCATTCCGGAGTCCCAGTTAAATGTTGTGAAATTTTAGGAAGATCGGTCCAGAGTTCGAAATTCTGTCAACCTACATGTAAAAATATTTGGCATGAAATATTTGCGAATATATGTACTTGCAAAAGTAGTAATCTGTACTTATTGCGGAAAACAAGTAAAATGTATCTGGCAGCATGTTTTTCAATGCAAAATGAAATTGTAAGCAATAAAAGCGTTAAATTTAACAAAATCGCGAAATGGGCTACATTGGCTTTGCTCAGCAGTTTTCACATATTCGAATAGAACTTAAAATGTTGAAGATACATTTCATATGCTTTTTCCCAAGGTGAACAGAGTAATTCTTTTGCAACATGTTTTCATGCCAATTTTTTTATAAGTATTTTGTCAACATTTCACGTGAAGCGTTGCACAGAGTATTAGACTTAATTCAAAAAAGAAAAATGCATTTAGCGAAATGTAAGACAAACACTTATTTTATTTCAAATTAAGCATCTCTATTACAAGCAACATGTTGCTGCAAAAACTTTGTAATTTAACTTCTATTAAAACCAAACACTTCCGTAACTCATTTTGTGTTGGTAATTGCTCATAATCTTGTTTAATATTCCTGTTCTGTTTTATTATTATGATCTTCTAACGCCATGTTGCGCATCTTTGCATACTTGCTGCGAAATTAATACCGTTAAATATAATATTTTGTCGCTTAACCTCAAGCTATTGGCAACTTAAAGTTGTAGTCAATCTTCAGCACATCTTTCTATACATGTATTTCTGGCAATAAGAAAATACATAATTTTGTTCTAATTTCCTTAAGTTTAACTAAAACAACATCGCAAGAAGAAGGCAACAAAATAAAACTACTTATAAAATACTAGAGTGTCATTGTACGCAACATGCAAACATGAACTGAAACTGATTAAATTCAGCACGCGCCCTCCAGGCTTCATAAAAAAAAGCTTGCTCTTCGCAAACAAACACAACAGAACACACACAAACACACCGACACTTTACTTAAATACAAACACTGTTTAAGCTAAACAACGCGCCATCGTCTACTTATTTAAGATGCCATAGACTTGGCCTTAGTCAGAAACAGCATGATGCAGCAAACAAAATAATGTTTGTATACAAACGTCGAGTGGAGTAGAAGAGTTTGTATGCAGTTGCTTGTGAGTTAATAGTAGCCTTGTATAATGTCCAAAGCAATTGCACTAAATTTTTGTTGCTGTGGCAGCTTTAGCGAAATTAGAAAAAAAACTTAAAACTTCTATTGCAGCAATATTAAGATTTTATTTGCTCTGCAAGTTAAGCCCCTCTTTTCGCCTTTCAATTGCTTTTTATTAAATACTTTTTTCTACATTTCGTAGGATAATGGATAGAAAAGCAAAATGGTAAGTAAACGTATATGTATGTATGTACAAACTTACTTACATTCGTAGACTTTTAATCATTAGTTTTCTAGGCATTTGCTTTTCCTCTAGTTTTGTTTTGCTTCTTCTTATAATATTAAGAACACACACGCTGTCTAACAATTTAAATGTAATTTTTGTAAAACAAAGTTTTCTTGCGGTCATTTGGAAGCAGTTGCCTTACTACTGCTCTTGCAGTTAATAAATCTTCAAACGCATTTGCAGTCACTACTAAATGAGCAATAGTGTTCCGTAAATGAAGCAAAACAAAAATATATTTATGTACTCGTATGCTGTTAAAACATCAAGCTAAAGAGTTTTCATGCCATTATGTGGCAATAATAACATGTGTTAGAGTGCCACACACACATAAATAGTACGCAATGATGTTGTGCATCAATATTAGCCTCATCATATAAAATTATTAGCAAGACAATTAGTTTTTCATGATATTTTTTTTTTTTGCTGCAGTTGGCCAATTCTAATTTCCTTATTGAAGAAAGTAAACATTTTATTAGATACAGTTTCTAAAACAGCATCATCAGCATTAGCAACCACGTATGTTAGTAATAGACCCCTGCAAAATACCACTTACAAGAACTTTTAAGACATTAGGCATTTGTCAAATGCTTTACTGCAGCGAAGTGTTCTAAAACAAACGCTAAACAACACTGCTGGCAAGACATTTGTTTCAGTTGTTGCACGTATAGGAGTAAAGAAGAAAATACTTCGTGACGGCAGAATTTGTGGTGCTTGCTTCTTCATATGAATGGGCGCGTATACAAACGTGATGCATGTACTCGTCCATACGCACACACGTTGGGTGCAGTGTTGTCAGATTTATTTTCAGCTTCCTCGCCAAATTACTTGTCTAATATCGCCAAATATCGCCAATGTAATAAAACATTAAATTTTAACTACAAAAAATATTTTTATTTTGTAAATATAGGGTGTTTTTTTAGAGGTATAGAACTTCGAATTGAAATAAAACACAAGAAAATCGTTTTAATGTCCATCAATTTGGCTTTATTGGAAGGATAATTTTATGCCATTAACGTTTAAATATGATTTCGGGCATGTGGCCGCCGCGGCTGGCTCGAATAAAGCCAATTCTACAGGTCCAATTTTCAACCACTTTTTCGAGCATATGGGGCGAAATTATGCGCTCATCGAATGTTTCCTTCAATAAATCGATTGTGACGTGCGCTGTGTGGCATGTAGCGCCGTCTTGTTGGAACCACAACTCATCCACATTCATGCCATCCAATTCGGGAACAAAATAGTCGGTTATCATGGCTCTATACCGGTCTCCATTAACGGTAACCAACGGTCGACCATAAAATGGACGGAGCTTGCGGTAAACTTCGCGAACTGAACCATTATTTTCGAAATAAATTTGCACGATTTGCAAGCGTTGTTCTTTTGTCAACCTGTTCATGATGAAATGGCAAACCAAACTAAATATTAATCACTTGACAGCTGACAAAATGGCCGCCAGTTAAAAAAGTGATGCCAACTTAAAGTTCTATACCTCAATAAAAAACACCCTTTACATTACAAATATCGTTAAATTTTAAATTCAGTAGGTAACGTCTATCGTAAGATATAAAAATTATATTATTTAAGAAAAGTTTGGAAGTGTTTATATTAAATACTTAATACTTAACAATAACTTATTCCAAAAGATCAATATAAATAGGATAAATTGAACTTAAACATCAAGATCAACATTAATATTTAAATCTTCTGATAAAACTGAAGTGGTAAGTAGCAGCAGCATCGTCGTAATCATGCATTTTAGACGAGAAGTCGTGCAGGCTTTTTGGAGCTTCATTATAAAAATTTTGGTTCCAATTTATAAAAGGAAGTTTTCCCCACTGTGTTTTATAAACACCGACTAAGATTTTGTGGTCTATAATTTTGTTTAAAACTTCTTCAATTTCAGAAAATTTTTTTTTACATAAAGAGTTACAACATTTATAATCTTTTGCACGAAATATTTTATATTGAAGAAACAATTCCTTATCTAAAAAATTTCATGTTTTTAACTTTATTCTATTTCATTGAAATCGTAAAAATGTAGCCAAAAATATCGCCAAGTAAATCGCCAAAGATTTCAAATTTCGCCAAGTAAATCGCCAATCACCATTTCAAAATTTTCATCGCCAAAAACAAATGTTTTTCGCCATGTTTGGCCAGATATCGCCATATCTGACAACACTGGTTGGGTGTATGATCTTTTATATTTCTGCGCACATACAAACGCACACATGCATTGACATTAGTTGCGTGCGCTTGCTTTAAAAAACCACACTTAAATATATAATAGCTTACCATCTACATTTTACCCACACTCAAAATAACAAGCATACACGCATCAACACTACTTCTTTTGAGTGTTTGTTACGAACAAGAAGTCTTCGCGGCATCGCTTGTTAACACTCATACGAGTATACACGAACATCAGTACAGCCATCGTGCTTCGCTTATTAAACGACAGCATTTATTATTGGTATAATACAATACATGCCACGAGAATACATTTGAAAGCAAGACGTATTTACATTTGAAGACTGTTTATGCAGGCCTCTAGTTGGTAATATACTAGTTTTAATGTCAGAATTTTAAAATCTTGCCTCACGCAGTTTCTTGTATAACATTAAGTTTGAGTTTTAGGCAGAGCAATATATAAACATTTCCTTGATTATATTAAATGGAAGTTTATGAGATGCTTTGGCAAAAATCTTTTAAGTCATTTGAAACAACTTGTAAAGGTTATAAGAAAATAATGTATTACATAAAATATGTATATCTGAATTAAGCGAACTTCAAAATAAATATTTCATTTATTTCTGGTAATTTTTAAAATCGAAAAGAAAACACCATCTAATGCAAACGGAAAACGTGTTCCAATAAGACGTTTCATTTTGAATAGCACTCCCTTTTACCAGTTGTCATGGTACAAGCTGTAATTATTTGACATATGACAAGTAAAAATAGCTTCACAGTTAGCAAAGCAAAAGCATTTTTTGGTCATCCTGAAGCAAATTGTCGGTCAGTAATTATGAAACTGCTGGACAACTTAGTGATGTGAAGAATCAAACATCATTCAATAACAACTGAGACTTTGGCTTTTGTAGCCCATAGTGTTGAGGAAACACCAGGTTTGTCAATTTTTCTTAGATCTATTTAATTAATCATTCCACAACTAATTTTTGTATGGTCAAAATCGGAAGTTATTCACGTAGACGAGATTTATTTTCAACAAGAGTAACGATACCATGCAACACAAGTAACGCTACCATTGTTCTTCTCCGGGAAAATTTTCATGACCATGTGATTTATCGAAGAGGCGATTACAATTGCACACCGCAATCATGTGATTTAACACCTGCAGACTTTTTTTGGTTATATGAAGAGTTAAAAAATTTCATCATAGGCGTAGAAAGGCCAATCTTGGGGTTGCATTCCCCTCCCCTAGAATTATTAAAATTTGCATGTAATTATTTATTTTAATATTACTCATGAAAATCACCAGTCATAATGCCCCCCTCCCCCTTTGAAAAAATGTATAGCTACGCCAATGAATTTCATGAAAATTATATTGTCTTACAAACATAACCATGGCGGCCAATTGAATGATATTATTTTTCATCATTAATGACAGTTTCGAAATAATCCACACGGGGCACTTTCAAAGAATCATTCCCCTGGGAAATTACTCTACAATTTTCCTTTCGAGCGTAAGAACGATTGACAGGAAAACTCAGGGTATTCGTGTGTTCTTAGTGTCAGTTAGACAGGCAGCTGGCTGGCTTTTCCATGAAGGTCATACTGGCCTATGTCAAAGAGTAGAAAAATTACTGGGCTTAGAATCTAAGCCTTAGATGGAAATTGCTCTGTATTGGAAAGCCTTTTACGACAATCCAAACGATTTAAGATGTCATCCCTCCAAATTACCGAACACTGCGGTCTCAAGGGACTAAACACAAGAATTGAGCCCGGATCACATTCTCCGGTGGCAGTGAGGCACAGAATAAAGTTCATTGGAGGTAACCTGATGAATATAATCTCTCACCGTTCTATTTTTTTTACTAATTTTCCAACCTTTTATGGACGACGACATCGTTTTGATCGCAGTGTTTATGGCATTTACATTATAAAAAAAAGAAAAATATTAAACTGAATGGCAATTTTATAATGTACGTAAATTCAAACTAAGAACTTTAAAGTTTGATATTATGATTAATTGTATTATAAAAAAATCCCCATTTTTAAAATGTAAAGATAAAATTTTATACTTCAGACGATATTCATTGGGTGTTGCCCCTACAACGTGAGTCAATCTACAGTGTTTTCATCAAAATGCACACAATCACCCTTATCGGGAATAAAAGTTCACGTCAAATGTGTTTCCTTTAACTAAAATTTTGATCGCCAATGTTTGCGTTGTTATTGTGTCAATATACTATTTTCTAATCTTGTTCACCATTTTTTGTTCACGGGAAATATTTCACATGAACAAAACGTTCGCCTTATATTCTCAAAATTTTACGCGAAATGTTGACATAATCCATATAAAAAAAGTTTACACAAAATATTCATGAAATAATCTGTTCAACTCGTGAAAAATGTGTGAAATGTGTCTGGCAACATTTTCTAGCAATTTGCGAAATAATGTAACTGGCATTTATTTCGCGTGTAATATTGACAGCTGATGTTTTTGTTTACAAAAGTCGATGAATGTTGCATACTTTTAACCAATAAAAAACATTATTTTTTGGAAAAAGTAATATGGGCATCGCTTGAATTGTGTTAAATTTTTAATCAATGTTTCTGAAAATTGTTCACGACTTTGAACAGAGTACTATGCTTAAGACAGTTTTTTGGGATTGTCTTATTAACAAAAGTTCAGAAACATGTTGCTCTATTAATTCATTTAATAAAAGCATACAAAGCAAAAAAATCTATTTGCACAAATATCTTTAAGTTTAACATTTTTACATGCGAAAAACTTACTTTAAAAATTTATTTTCTTTAAGAAGACATTAACTTTCAAAATATGCTCACTTGAGCTGTGATTTCAATAACATATTTTTCACATTAAACCGAAGACATAAGACATAATTTCTAAATAAAAACCATCAACTTCTCTTTAACCTCCTGGCCACTGCATTTTTGGATTATCTGAAAAATTACTTAGCAACTTGCAATGTTCTTTTTTTCTGGAGCACATATTTTTTTTTTTTCGATACTAAAAGCGTATTTATATGGCCTGCAATAACTTAAAATTATAATTGTGTATCTCTCGGTTTTTGTTTTAACCGAATTAAACTAAGAAATTATGCATGCAACAGCGTCTGTGGTCGTCAGCATCAGAATCAGCTTGAGCGCAGTACCATCATCGACCCCATCATCAGCATCATCATCATCATCATGAGCAGCAGCAATAGCTAAACAAGAGCACTATACAATACCTTAACTAAAGCATTAGTTTAAGCATATCAACTTAACAGAGAATTTTACTAGAAGTCAATAGAGTAAAATATGCACCACAAAAATTACAACAACAAAAAAAGAACAACAACTAGATGTAGACAGCTAAGGAAATAGAAGAAGTTTGGTAAAAAAAAATATAAAATAAAAAATAACGACGAAGTGGACTTGAGTGTTGCACTAATTCACATTTGATGTTCAATGTTTGTTACTTTGGTCAATGAGGTTATCCTCGCAAGTAATAGCCTTTGCATACATACATAGAGACTCTCATACTTGCCATTAAAAATCATACAAATAAATACTATGCGGCACTTAACACTTGTATGTCCAGAAAAATACTTTTACATTTACAAATTCTTGGCAGCAACAACGGTGGGGGAGTTCGCAAGTGATCTGGAGTGCAGGCAGCCAGCCGTGAGTGATACTCTTAATGTTGCATATTTTGTTTAGTTGAATATTTTTGCTAGTTGTTAATCTATTTCGTTTTTTCATTTTAAATTAACTAAGAAAGTTTATTAGCAACAAACGAATTCTATTGAATTTATAATGAACTAATTTTTTTTTTTGGTTGGTATATTCACTTATTTCTTACTTTTATGGAAGCTGAAAGGCATTTATGTGGCATGTAGAGAATGTTTTTTTTATTTATTTTTCTTTTAGAGTTAAGAGTAAATGTTTATGACTATTTTTGGTTATAGCAAAGAAAGTAAGAATTCAGCTATTGAGAAAATGTGTAATGTTGCGAATATTTTTTTTTTTTAACTTAAATTAGGTTAGTTTGGCGGTTTACGATATTGCTTAAGTCTAGGGCAAAAAAACAGTATAAAAATGTATATAGTGCAATAGCTAATTAAAATAATTGTCCCAAAATGCGTTAAAAATATCGGTATAAGTGACTTAGACATCTTAGCAACATGTTGCTAAGAACTTGCTCTCAAACACTAAAGCCTAGTACTCTGTTCGAAGTTGTAAACATTTTCAGCAACATTGATTATTTCGCGTGAGAAATTGGACAATTGACAAATTTTCCAAAAAAAATAATGGCTTTTTTTGGTTAGAAGTATGCAACATTGATCGACTTTTGTAAACAAAAACATCAGCTGTCAATATTTCACGCGAAATAAATACCAGTCACATTGTTTCGCAGATTGCAAGAACATGTTGCCAGATACATTTCATAAATTTTTCACGAGTTGAACAGACTACAAGTTTTTTGTGAAATTTTTTTATATGGATTATGTCAATATTTCAAATGAAAAGTTTAACAGAGTACCAGGCTTTAGAATTGGATCGAACTTATTCTGTATTCAGTTTTGGCATAAACCTATGATCAAACCTATTTGAATTAAATGGGTTTGATCACTGGTTTGTGTCTAAAACGAGCTACTGAATGAAATCGTCCCAAGTACAAAACCCATTCATATTACATGGGTTGAATTAAAGATTTGTGTCTAAAACGAGTTACTGTGACACCAATTTTTCACAAGCAAAGTTTACTTTGCTAAGTCTTACAGCCTGTTTGTGTAAGACGTTGACGTCAGAAATCTTAGCGTTTTTGTAATAGATTAAAGAAAACTTTTATATGTTTCCTTTAATCTATGACGAAAACGTCAATATTTTCATAGCCAACTATAGCCAACGTCTTACACAAACAGGCTGTTAATTCAGCTGGGAGAAAGACAGAAAGAGACTGTACTACTACCTCTGTATTTCACACAGATGAATTAAGACTTTCCAAAGTAAACTTTTGCATGATACAAGTCTTCAGTAGCTTCTAGAGTTGTATCGAACTCTTTTACTAGCTCTTTTCAGACACAAAACTTTAATCCAGTTTTTACCTTCACTTCTCAAAAATGATTTGTTATTATTATTACACTTTTGGAATAAAAAAAAAGATCTCATCTTTAGTTAATACGTTTTTGTCGCCAACAAGTCATTTAATATCCAATTTGCTTTATTACTAATTACTGTTCCTGCAAACTTTCATTACCATAATTATTCTAAGCTTAATTGCTGTTTGACTTGTTAATCTTGCAACATGTTTTGTAATTATTATTTCAAGACTATAATTAATGATTTAATATGTTCTTATACCAAAGCTTTATAATACAATTGCTAGCTTATTATATAATTATGTATATTAATACAAAGAGAGAAAAAAATCTAACTTTTGAGTTTTAATGTTGCAACATGTCTTATTTAAATTTCGTTGGAAAAATCTATAAATATTTATTGTGTACATGTACATAAATAAATACATACATAAAATTTAGATTATAAAACCAACATAGATTCAATTAAATTTATTTTAATTATAATTGCAACAAAAAAAAAACAAACACACATACACACACAACATACTAAAAATGAGAAAAAAAACGAAAAACAATTACAAAAATAATAATTACAACTAAAACTATAACAAGAAAACTAAAAGCTGAACAACAATAATTGATCAAAAGTCACGCAATGTTATACAATCAACCAGGCAAACGTAGCAACATTGAGACAATTTAACAACCAGCAATGAATAACCAACATCTACATACATGCATACATATGTGCTTCTACCACTACATGCGAGCTTATTTACTGCTGTCCACCCCTCGCCCTCTACTCCACCTTAAAACCCAGCAGCACTCGTTCTGCGGGTAACGACAATTAAACAAAAATCCTAACAATTGTCAACACCCCCTACCCCTGCTGAAGATTTTTAACCTGACTATACTTACTTAATTTTTTATTATATGTATGTACGTATTTACCTACGAGTATATTGTTTTCTATTGGGTTTTTTTCTACTTATTTTCAAATGCGCGCCAAACTGTTTAGCGAAGAGCAGGCCAGCAGCAAGCAGCCTTTAATTTATGGAAATTTTGCAAAGCAGCAAAAAATTTTAAGCCTGCGCTTTAAATAACTTAAGAGAATTATCATATTTCAAGCTAAATGGTTAAAAAGGGGGAGTTTGTATGATTTTTTGTTGTTTATTAACAGCAAATTATTCGTTTAAATCTCTTTAACATATTCTATTTACTCTTCTAAGTCTTAGCAAAAGCTCTCTAAATATTATTTATTTAACGAATGTGAAAATTAATATAACTTATACGAGTTAAAATTAATGACGTCATTATTATGTTGTGTATTAGTTGTTGTTAATAATTTTAAGCATACTTAAATATAAACGTTTATATATTAGATATTTTTGTGTTTATTTTTAAGCTCTTTTATCTATCTCTCTTCCTTGCCTTTTATGCTTCGAGAATTTTACATATTTTGCTCTTTCTAGCCTCAAAGTAAAGACTCAAACCACCACTATTTCCTACCAATACTAAAGCAATTACATATAATTAAATAATGCATTATAAGAGGGGAGCACACACAACAACAACAACAACCAGCCAAGTAGCAGAGTCAACAGCAGCAACAACAATAACAACAACGAAAAACAAATACACAAAATTAATTGGAGCTTTTTGTTATTTTGTTATTTAAAATTATTGCTAATGATGTTATTGCATAAAAGGAGAGTTAATGTTGGTTGGGAAGCAAAACTAACTAAATGTGAGAGCAAGAGCTTGTTGTTTGACTCACAGGAAATCTTACTCTTTTTTTTATGAATACGAGGTTCATTTCAAAATTAAATTATAACACACCATCCTGGATATATTCAAGGATTGCTTGACTTTGATCATCCCAGCCGCTATCTCGATAGTCTCAACAGTCAGTTTAAAATTAATTTAAAAAAATATATTTTATAGCAAAAATTTTAAACACGTACATGCATAAAAATACCTGCAGGGTGCGCCACCTTTTGTGTCGTTATGCGAATAACAATATATATTTCCACATATGTTCACATGAGTGATGTTTTTATTTAATTTGTTCTTCTATTGGCTTTTGATACAAAAGGCCACATTTGCCACATTTTCGACAAGCATAATTTGCTTGTCAAAAAGATCCACAAGTCTTATCTACAGATCTGTGTGTTCAGGCGTCCAGAAAATTTTTGTTGCAGAAATACACCTTGGCTTCCTTGCAGTAGTTCTGCGTGCACCATCACCATGAGCATCCATTAAAATCATTTGCCATCGAAATTATATTCTTTTCGGAAGAAAAAATAGACCAAAGATCGTTTTGGCACAAGCGCTGGTTCTGGAATTTCGTTTCTTAAAGACATCGCAAAGTATAAATGGGCTTTATCGGTCATCAAAATTTTTACTTATGTTAGGTTGGGTTGAAGAGAGGAGCCATTACGCTCATGTCCGAGGACACACACATAAGCCAGTATAGGACTGTAGTGCACTCTGTCTCTCTCTCTCTCTCTGAGATTTAGCTTAAACATTTACTGTCTGGCCGTATTGTAGGCAACATGGCAGCTTTGACAGCAAATTTTGCGCTTTATAAAATCAAAATCATTTTTCAAAATGTACCGCAATGCGAATGCACTGGTGCAAAATGCTTAGCGCGTTGACCATGGGAAAAGTTTGAGTTGTCGAGAACACCGTTATCATCATTTCTTTGGTACATCTTGGCAAATGATGAGCGCGAAATGAATGATCTCCCACTGGCCCATGGTCAACAAAATTTGAAATTTGTGCTCCAAGAGAACACAAGTCATCTTACGAGGTTACAACCATGACCACCACAGATAACTTCCAACACTTACTTGTAATGTTAAATAACATTTATTAAGCACCATGTCGTTAGACTAAGTCCACCATTGGCTTTCGGCCGAGATAACGATTCTCCGTCAACTTGAAATGCACTGAGCTTAAAACAAGATGGAAGAGAAGCAATCGAAAACTGAGCAGTGGCTTAATCATCCATTAAACTCCTATAGGAAGATCAGCTGTTGGACCAGGGGTGCCCGTAGCACCAGTACTAAGCCACTGCTTAGTTTTCGAGGGCTTCCATTGTGTTTCGAACTCTGCGCACTTCAAGCTGACGCCTCATCTTTACCAATCTCGTACAAAAGCTACTTCCTTTAAATAAATATTTGCACATCCGTTTCTCTGCTATTTTAAAGATTGGATAGTGATAAGTAAGTTTCATAGGTAATGTCCGAAAAGCTCGATTACCCAGACTAGGATGCGAGGGATTGTCATGCCCGTTATCCCAAAGGCATGACCTCCGGGAACGAATCATAGGAAATTGTGAACGAATAAATGCGAATTTGTAACATATATTTTCAATTCATGCAACAGAGTTTACCCCGCTAGATTTTAAGCCCATAGAAAAACTCTTAGTTTAAGTGCACTTAAGTAATTTTCTTACTTATGTGTTAATTAATGCAAGGCCTTCTAAAGCCACCCTCGCACAAATTTTCATTAATGACAGCCAACAAACATCATTATGAACATGATTATGGTCTTCTAAATGAGCACTAGTTGTGTAGTTGTTTTTGCTTTATTTTTCTTGGGTGTGTGAGTGTGTGTGTGTTTGTGTGTGTGGATGTGCGTGTGTTTTGTTGGTGTTGTTGGATTTTTGCATATTTTGCATTTCGGGGGTCCCAGCCAGAGTCAACGTCATTGTATGATTTTGTGTTTAAGTATATGAGCGAGCGTGTGTTTGTATGTGTGAGACTTTGGCTGTTAATGTTGTTTGGTTTTTCACATTCATTCAGTCTGTGGACAACGTTTTGTCAGTACGTAACTTAACCAGCACACACGTTCACGTTACCCATATGTTTGTTTTTAATTTATTAATTAATAAAGAATTTAACTGAGATAAAAAAATATAAAGAGTAATGTCAAACAGCTAATGTGAATACATATTATAAAAAAATAATCAAGTAAAAACTACATAAGTACTAACAGAATTTTAACTAAACATAATATTAATGAAAGAAAAATTTATGAAACATTAATTGAAAAGCAAATATTTAAAAGTGTTTTTGTGTGACAAAATTTACAAAGAAAAAAATAATACATAATTGATACTAAACTTCAAATGTTTAAAAGATTATATAGAGATTCATGTAGTTTTCTGCAGTTTTATTCTTGGAAAAAAACTCAAAATTAAAATTTTCATTAAAAAAATTGGTTAAAAATAGCAGTAAAAAACGCTACTTTTCTTGATTAATTAAAACCAAATTAAAACATTATTAAATTAATCATCTAAATCTCTTTGCACAAACAAAACAACAAAAGAAACAAAAATAATTTAATAAAATAAAACAGCAACAAGAAACTAAACAACCAATCAAATTGCAGTAATGATGCGCGTGTATTTTTTCGCAAAATTATAACTACCAATGTAAAAACTAAACATACACACACACACACACATACACATACACACACATGCACATACATATATTTAGTACATACAGCAAGAAGAAAAAATAAAAACAACTAACCTGGGAAAATATAACGGTTAATGTTAGAGTGAATGCAAGATGTTTTAACCAGTGTTGTTAAGTGTTCTTGATTTTGTTTTGTGTGCTTCTTATTAAAATAAAACAATTAATTCTATTTAACGAGTGATTAATTACAAAAAGAATTGTGTTAAAATTCAATTTAGAAGAGAAAAACCTGCAGATTTTTATTGCAAACAACTATTTATTTGTTACCAACAACTGTTAATTAACATTTGCTGCAATATTAATGGTAAATATTTTATTATTCATTTAGTATTTTATTTTTATTTTTTCAATCAATAAAAATCAAATCTTTTAAACTGAACGTTGCAAGCAATTAAGCAAGTTTCGTTAATGAGTTCGTGCAGCAAGAGAAGTGGTTAATTTATAAAAGTAAATTATTATAAAGTTGTAGCATTAATTAGAAACAATTGACTTTTGATTTTATATTAAAAAATGAGACAGTAAATTTTTAAATAAACTAGTTATTTAATGACTTTTAAGAGTTATAAAAAAAATCTATAAAATATTTCCATAAATTAGAATTAATTTTGAAAAGCTCATTTGTGCAAGTTCGCCGTTTCTGTTAAGAGCGTTTCTTAGACTTGTGGAAATATTTTAAGTCTAAGAATTTGTTGGCTTTTCAAGATTTGAAACTTAGCAATGTAAGTAGTGCAAATGAAGCTAAATTGCCAACTTAATAAATTTATTCCACTTTTGTTTTTCAAAACAATATTTTAGATTTTCTTTACGATAACAAAAAATTGAAAAAAATTTGGTATTCTTACCCCAATTGTCTGGATTTATTCTGGTCCTGTTAATACACAGATTTCCATAAATAGTCGTAACATTCCATAAAAGTTTGTTTGAAGCACACATTCTAACTTTTGAATGGCGACTTGAAGTCCTTACGGGTGCTGAAAACAATTAAAAACAAAAATTTTGTTATAATAATATGATTATACTCACTTTATTAAAGATATTTATTTATTTATTTAACGACAAGATGCCACAAAATGTTGTAAATATATATAAAGTGTATCGAATCTTCAAGAAGTAGAGAAAAATGTTTACGTTTTAAATATAATACAAATATTAAATAATTTTTTATTCAACTGCTTAATTTTCGCACATCGTCGCCTAACATGTGAAATGCCGTAAGTAAACTTTTTTGCTTCTTCTAGCAGAAGCCAACAACACTTTCAGTTTCATGCTTTTTAGTTCTTGGTGGTATTTTTGCTTTCGTATACAAAATCGGTATATTTGAATATATACATACCAGTATATCGCGCTTGTTCCTCAGCGGTCTTATCTACCATCTGTTGAAATCTTGTATTACTTTCTCTACTCGTTTGCCAAAAACAAAAAAAAAATCAGTTAAATATTTCTTTGTCATTTACAGAGAGTTTATAAATTTTGAATTGACCCCCTTTAGCGTAAGAAGTAGAATATGTATTAATAAAGCTGGATTCACCCATTGCTTCCGCACAAAATTTTTTTCCAGACAAAATTTATTTTACTGAGAGTTTTCTACAGCACGATTCATCCATTTCGAATATTTTGTCTGGAAAATCAAAGCTACCGTATGAAATACTTGTGCAAATGATGCGTATGAATTTTACTAGTGGCAGCAGGGCGGCAAATGATTACAATTTGCTGTGTCACACACATCTTTTTAATTGTTTAATGCAATTCTCCATATAAATATGTTTTTTTTTTAATTTTTTTATTTTTATTCTAATAAATAGAAGTATACTCTGCGCTTCTATTATTCATATAACATGATGTGGCAGCTCAGACAACTTTAGCTGAAAAGTTAAAACAGTTGGCAGTTCACTTCGATTTTGTCCGGACAAAATATAAAATTAAACCAATTCAAGTTGAGGGTTGTTCGTAAAAAATATTTTCTTTCTGCCAAGAAGAGAGACGTCAAACTACATATAAAAAAAAATTTGCCCGGACAAAAATTTTGTTCGGAAACAATGGGTGAATTCAGTCTGCCGTATATGGGTGGTTACTTAATGGGTTAAAAACGAAACAGAAAACTAGCGTGAACAACATCAACATCTTAAACTTCAATACCAGTACCTGGATTCAGTAGCTTTTTGCTTTTTTTATCGATATGTTTATTCGTTTGATGTAACGATAATGTTATTCTGTAATTTCTTTTTTACGATAGTGTACACTGTGTTCTACTCGCCATTTAATTGTATTTCATGTGGCATCTCCGCACACAAAATGGCAAAACAAGCGAAAACCACAAAAAAGATTTAAAGAAAAACTAAACGAATTCGAGCTTGTTATATTACTTTTTTTTTACTTCAGCCGAGAG
This sequence comes from Nowickia ferox, assembly GCA_936439885.1. Taxonomy (NCBI): domain Eukaryota; kingdom Metazoa; phylum Arthropoda; class Insecta; order Diptera; family Tachinidae; genus Nowickia; species Nowickia ferox. Next base: position 5,233,058 of record OW387027.1, on the reverse strand, counting down.
CGAATATCGTTAAAAATATGTTACTGAATAGCAAAGTCGACAAATTTTCGCTATTTTTAGTATAGCGATACGATTACAGTAATGAAAGTTACTGAATCTAGGTTGAGGTGCTTATAATGTTGCTGCCGTTATCGATTTAATTAAATAGCTGGCTACACGGCGACGTTACCATTCAAGAGCATTTGTAGATACTGTTCGTACTGTTGTGTAGCCTGCTGTGGTCTATGTGTTTAAAGCGTCATTCCTTTGTGTTTTATGTAATTTTATTTCACTTTATTTAATTTTCAATTTCTTTAGTGTATTGTGCAACATTGCCGCCGGCGAGCCCCGTTATTTTATTTTAAACATTCCAAACCACACGTAATTTCTTACCAACAAAAATAGTGAGTGTTTAAACATAGAATTATGGATTACAGAATTTATTACTAAAGTAGTGATTTGGGCTAAGTGGAAAAATAAAATTAATCTTTCGCTCATATGAAACATTGCTCAGTTCTCGAGTCTAACTTTAATAATTTTGACAACAGAATGGGGTACGAACAACTTGGGACACTCACAGTATTTTTTGTTCTAAATAAAGTGTTCTCTTCTGTAGAACTAGAAGATTTTCGTACACAGCTATGTACGTTAAAAGACAAAAAACCTCTCTCGCTCTTTTAGAAATATCCATATCGGAAATGGCAAAAATCAAAAGTGTTATTAATAATATTTTTCTACATTGTTATTCGTATATAATTTTCAAAAAATATGGAAACCTATTGATCTTTCAGGCCATGCCTCAAATTTTCGCCAAGCTATAGATTTTGATAAAATTTGAGGCATCCAATAAAAATTATAAAAATTATTGAAGATTTGATGAACACTTTTGATGTCATTAGGAAACAACAATGTCTCTCGAACGAATCACCTGATTGTAATCAAATTGGCAGCAATCGTCTTTCGTTTCCTTTTTATGTTAAGAACTGATTAGATTTTAAAGTAAATTAGTTCAATACTTTAAGAGTTCTTAAAAACAAATACTGTTGTGAAAGTTGCATTTGCAAAAATTTTCCAATTCCCCCGTACCGCATCTTTTGAATGCGGCAAATTTGCTTCCGAGTCGGTGAAGCGTTCCTTAATAATTTGAAGCTTACATACACACACATACAAATACACACAAACATACATACACATGAGTACATGCATACAGATATCATCATTATGACTATCACGACCCCAAAACATGTAAATATCATGAAAGCTAGATTTTCAAAAATTGGGGTAGAATCAGTAACATTCCACAGTAGCAAAGTTAAAAGGAAACTTTTTAATACTTGTTTTACGCCATAAGTATTTCAGTTTTTAACCCACTTAAAAAAGAGGAGGTTTTCAATTCGTCTGTATTTTTTTTTGACATTGTTACTTCATACTCGGTACATTTTAAATAGATTGCAAAAATTCTTTTTTGTCTAAGAGAGTATAGCTTCTACTTGCCCCATTGCAAGAAAACGGGCGTCAACACTACCAGAAATTTTTATATTTGATTTTGTGATATTCTACTTATTGGTTCTTGTAATTACACAATTTTAAGGTTGAAGAAATGGGCGAGGATATGCCCAGTAATATTTATTATTATATTTCACGTGGTTCTACTTTACCGAAAACTTACCACACACCTTGAGCTGTAAAATACGCACAATCTTCCATTTAAAAGATGGGCGCAGTCACGCCCACTAAAATTTAATATTTTATTTTAAGTGGTTCTACCTTACCGATTTTTACAAAACTTAAAATACACCCTGGGCTCTGAGAAATACACAATCTTGCATTTAACCAACAGATTTTAAAAATTTTTTTTCCGAATTATTTTTTTAAAGTTTATATATACAATATTTTTTTAGTAATTTCTATATTTTTTTTAGGTAAACTTTCTGTAGAAACGATGCCTTAGATTACTGAAAAATATTTTTGCTACCGAAACAAAATATTCAATTTCCATCTCTGACCCTAACTATTCTTTAGTGATTTAGGTGGTATCATTATATTGTATTGTTCTGGGTTTGGACCAGAGACCATTTTTACTTCAAATATTTCCACAATTTCTTTTTCGCATAATATCTTTCAGCTGACCAGTCAGGGTACATGTTTGCAAAATTTAAACAACAATTGAGAACTTCATTTAAAAAAAAAGACAAATCGCTTGCCATTAGAATATCATATAATTTAACTATAAATATTAAGGTTTAATTTTTTTCAGAACTTTATTTGCTTTACTTTCAAAATAAAGATCTGAACTAACAACGCTGATATTGTTTTAACGTGTACTGAACAAAAATAATCGTTTACTTTACGGATTTTATTTCAAACAAAATCACCACTGTAATGTAAATAGATATTATGAAAATTAGAAAAATTCCTAATGACTTAGCAAATGTGTCTGCGCATTTATACCTTCACCTATAGGAACAGTTCATACATTTAACTCACGTTATAAAAAAATTATTAAAAAAATAAATTAAATGACTTGAAAATAAATTAATTTCAATATATTAAAAACATTTCTACAGCTTATTTTATTAGAGTATATTTTTTAATTAATCAAATATTTTCTTTCTGCTTCTAATTAATAAAAATGTTAAATATAAATTAATATATTCAAAGGTATAAAAATAAAGCACAAATTTTTGAATAAAATAATAATTACAATAAATAATTTAGATAGGGCAAGAATAAAACTTCAATGGCATGCTGCTGCGCTTTTTTTGCAAATGCATTGATTGGTCATTAGTTTAGTTTTTTTTCTCTATTGGAAATTACCTTTTGTAAAATGCTTTCAACAAACAGTTTGCTATGATTTTTTAAATGATTATTATAATGTATAAATGTTTTAAAATAAACACTATCTGAAGCTGCAAGGGTAAGACTAAATTAGCCAGCGGGAAAACTTAGAAGACCTTTTTACTTCGGACTTTATTAAAGGCCTCAATTACTATTCTTATCCAACAGCTAAGACACACATTTCCTTCTACGAGAAGGCTGCAGATAAGTGTTAACATTTTTTGTTTTGTTTTTTCTTACTAAAGTAAAATCAAAATTAATTTGAAGGTATTTTGGCATCGCTGGAGAAAGCAGCGAGACTGGAAGGCCTACTCCGCAATGTCAACGCGCGTAAAAATGATATGAGTATGAAATGAAGCGAGCAAGCCTTGTATATCCAAAATAAGGAGTACAGAGGCCTTCTAGAAAGTATTTTTACCCATTATTTTTCCCGCTGGGTACTGGTCATTACAAACACAGACATCATGCCAGCGTTAGAGATGGTAGTAATGAAATGAAAAATCTCTACATTATATACTCGATTTTTTGGCAAAAATAATAATTCGAAAAATAGAATATCGGATAAATCATAAGGACTGGAAAAGAAATGTGTTTATTTTATCATATAGGAAACATAAAAAAATATTGCTGACGAAACGTGTGGTGGCACAGAAAATTTAATTTTCTTTTCATTTGAATTGTGGTGTATACATGACAAAAATAGGCAAGAGCTAAAATTGATGGTCCTTCGAATTAATTAAATTAATTAATTAATAATTAAAAAAATTAATTTTTATATTAGCTTATTGAGACTTTTCAAGAATTTTATTTGTAGGGTTCTTTTATTAATTTAATATAAGCATTTACTAAGTTACTAGATTAATTGATTTTGAAGTTGTTTTCAATAAACTTTTCGATTTATTCAATTAAACACTTTAATTGAAATCATACATATTTTTGATATATTATTTATTAAAAAAAAATTCGTTCACAAAAAAAATAAAATAAAATAAATAATTCTGTAATATGAAGTAAAATATTTATAATATCAAATAAAAATTTTATTAAATTTCCACCTATCAACAATTTGATAATATAAATTAAGTTTTCCACTGAAAATTAGTTAATACAATTCAAAATTTAATTGAATCAATTAAATTCTTAATTGAAAACATTACTTAGTAAATACTTTTTTCTGTGTCTTGTTAAGTTCACTTTGACACGATTTAAATTAAAATAAAATATTGAAATAAATATTTCTTTATTCCAAATTCAAATTCTTTATGATTGAAAAAATATATATTTTTTTATTATTTCCAAGGGTTAATGATTTTTTGATTGATTCCAGCAATTTTCATTTATTTGATATTTCTTTAAATTGATGCATTCGTTGAAAGTTATATAAAAATTAGTGGCAGGCTCTAAACACTTGAAATAATATGATAAAAACCATTTAACTCAGCACAAACGATTGTGTTAAGATTAATTCTCTTTACATTGTTGTATACATACGAGTATGTAGATTTGCAACTAATTTATGAGTTTTGTCTCACAAAAGAAACAGGTGTCAATAAATGAGTTTCTTGACGCGTTGTTTTACAAAAAAAAAAAACTTTAGAGGCTTCTAGTAAGGCTGTTAGTAAAAAGAGAGCTCTGTGAGTGGCACATTGATACGTGTTTAATTATTTAATAGAATAAGCGACATTAGAGTGAATAATAAGTTAAATAATGAGAGTTAGTGAAAAAGTAGTTTATAGGAAAAATACTATAAGCAATTTGCCGCTTATCAATAAACGAACTTTTTATATGCGATTTTGGGAATTTGGTATTTTTTTAACATATAAATTGAAAGCATAAACCAATTAACTGATGGAAATTTTTTAAGGGCATTATTTGCTCTGTATTTTTTTATTGAAATTTTCCATTGCATACTTTTTGGAGTAATTAAGTGGTTAAAAAAATTTACTCAGGAATCGTTTAACAGGAAACTACTCTGGTATTATTATTGTATCGATTCAAGCAACGCTTATAATGTTTTCTTTTCCAAAACAAAAATGTCATCTTGTTGAAAGCTACATGCACAAAATTTCTTGAACAATCCTGTAACAGAGCAATTTGTAGTGCACTATGCAAAATATCGGTTTATATAGGCCGTAAAGTGCAATCAGTGCCCTTTTACATTCTCAGAGAGAAGAAAACAATTTTAAAAAGCGAACATTAAATTGCACTTCTTAAATGAAAATGTAGCATTTATTTTTTTGCGACGTGCATTGCAATTATACTCGTACAAGTAAGTCACGATCCAGGCTAGAAATTTTTCTTGCAGCAACTTTTTATCTTTTTAGTGACAAAGAGCGAGAGAGAAATACAAAAACTATTTATTTCCATTTCAGCACTCTCCCACATATTCCAGAACTGCTGCAGCCGGGAGTAACTTTTACCCTTTCATATATACATATTATCTTTACATAAATCAGCGCTTTTAAAGAGTAGTAAAAAAAATACAAACACACATGCACATACATTAAAAAAACCAACACTGATTATCAGATTATAATTATTAGAGTAAAATATTCATTTTAATATTTTTTTTCTGTCATCTCCTGAGATTTCAAACAAAAAATCTAACACGTTTTTTTTGCAACCAAGCAGGGAATTTATTTTCTATTTTTATAGAGAGATAAAATTTTTAAAGAGAAAAAACTTTTTATCATAAAATTATTTAAATGTCCCCCATTGGGCAAGATTTAAGTGCAAAATGAAAAAAAGAATTATACAAAAAAAAACTCAAATGTTTATTTAAATAGTTACATTATCACTGCTTGTTATTACACCTCATCAACATATTGTCATTATAATAATACTGTAGATAAAAATATAAAAAAATAGTTTCAAGGCATAGTAGACTGAAAACTAAGCTACTTACACAACAACATTTAAAAAAAAATTCAAGATAATTTTCTTACTCTAATTAAAAGTGTAGAGAATATAAATAAAATAAAAAGCGGAAATCACTTGCAATTTATTAGTGCAAATGTGGCAGATATAGCAAGATTAGAATATCGGCTACTTTCTGCTATATAACAACATCAAATCATGTGAAAAAAAGCTCAAGCGACATAATTTTTTAACTTAAATTTTTTTACCAAAATCGATTATTTGCAATCGTAAGTTATCAATTTTCATAAAAAAAACGGAGTCCAAAAAATATGTCCATATGCAAAACAATAAACCACTGAGAAGTGCTAAAGGTACCCATAGACCATGCAATATTATTGAGTAATTTATTGCTATTATTATTGTCGTTTTACTTACAATATGCAATAAATTGCATGATATAAAAAAATATGGCGCAATTTTTCTTACAATGTATGTTACAGTAACAAAAGCTGTACATACAGGTGAGATTTAGAAATTTTAAAATCGGTTTTGTGAGATGCATACTAGATACATACGAAATCTTAAACAAATTAAATAATTTTTAATTAAATTAATTAAAAAATTGAAAAATTATGCTAAGTGATGCACCTGGAGATAATTATTGTACAATGTTGTCAGCACATTACAAAATATTTTTTATTGCGCAATATAAATCAAAAGACTTTTAATTTATATTGCGCAATATTTTGTGCCATATACCAATGTAATATATACACAAGCAACTTTAGTGTACTATATTAATTATTGCACAATAATATTGCAAATCTGTGGGTGCCGTAGAACATCTGCTTTTTGTTTGGTTTTGTTTAGAAAATCAAAACAACTTAACTCCAGCGCTAGCAAGTTTTCAAGGCGAAAGCGGCGACACAGAAACTGTCGCCAGACACTAATGGTCTAAGTCATATGCATTTTTGCATCGAAATGTGAAATAAATCTTGAAAAAACTTCAATAAATATTTAATAAATATTAAATAAATTTATATAAATCGAGACTAGTACAGGGTGGGCCAACTTGGACTGACTGATTTGAAATGCTTATAATAATTCTTGGGCCAATTGAATTTTATATGGAAACATCTTCAGATCAACTTTTAGAATACGTCGTAGCGATGTTCTGGAGATGTTCAATTGAGTAGCTCGGCGACGAGTAGACACAGTTGGATCCGTGTGAACACTTTCTCGTACAGCTTCTACAGCTTGTTCAGTGCGAACAGGACGAACAACATTTCTTCGTAGTTCATTACCCACTGAACCCAAATTCTCAAAACGGGTCATTAAGCTTCTTATCATGTTTACACTGGGAGTCTCTCCAGTATTAAAATGCTGACGGTATTTTCTTTGCGTTGTAACAATTGATCGTCCGGAAACATAATAAAATTCAAAAATTTTTACACGTTCATCCACTGAGTATGATGACATTATAAAATTATGTATTATCTGCAAAAAAAAAAAAAAATATTACAAAAAAATACAAAAATTATAAGCGTTTCAAATCAGTCAGTCCAAGTTGGCCCACCCTGTACAACTCTGAATTAAAATGATGCATAATATAAAAATATTTTTTAATTTCTTTAAATGTAATCTATTAAATATCTCGACCGAAGAAATATATGACTTGGACCACTTTCATAATTAAGGTCACATACATTTGCCTTAAAATGATCAGTGAATACTGCTGAAATTTATAATAAATTGAGACAAAAATTGCAATTGTATTAAATTACTGAAATTTTAATAAAATTAGTAAAAATTGAATGCTTGTATCAATTGCCTAGATACTTTAGCGGCGGCGTTGACGTTCAAATGTTGGTTGCGGCTTTATTCATTTATTGTGTACTTTAATACTTCAAATTCGACTTTTGCAATAAGTTTGTTAAATGCTTAAGAACAACAACACTCACACTTTGTAATAGAAAGTTATTGCATAAATCCTAAAGTTGCAGAAATGCAACTAAGATAGATTTCCTCTAATGGTTTTTTTTAATCATCATTCTTTTATTGTTCTTATGGAAAAATATATTTTCTAATATTATAAAAATTATAACCCAGCAAAAAATCTGATTTGGATACACTAACAACTGAGGGAAGCAATGTATTGCTTATTTGATAACAAAAGATTCGAAAAAGGCTTCTGAAAAGTACTAACGTAAGGCGGGCTCTCGCAAAAATTATGTATTATTGCTTCTGGCTGGCTCATCTCTAACAAAAAAAAAATGCCTTATTCATGCGCAAAAGCAAGTGATTCTGTAACATTGACCCCTTACAAAAACGCTTCTGGTAAGCACCAATTTTTTGCTGTAACATTAATAAAATATGAATTATATAACTTGTATTAACTTGCATGACGTATGTATGTGAAGGTGGAAAACCAAACAAATAGTCTTATGTGTGTTTTATTTGATAAGGGCTGCTCTATTAATTCAAACAGTAGTTATTCAGCCTTGTAATGAATTCCACATGTAAAAATTTCCGAATAAAATTTATCGTTCACATGGATTTTAATTTAATATCATCAATTCCAATAAAATTAAAAAACTTACATATTTCCACTTTTTTCCAACAGACAAACTTTGTGAATAAATTTCTTCATAAATTGTCAAAGTATTTCGCAATCGTATGAAGTTTTTTGATACCAATTGTTCACACTTTCGGATATTTCCATGTGAAATTTTATTATTAATTATTATTGAAAATATTATTTAAAAAAAAATCCTGTTCTCTTTTTCCTTGCATTTGCCGTCGGCATATGTAAATTTTTAACGACTCTGGTCAAGGTATTTTCATACAAGGTAGACTCACCTAAATTCACTTTCATATTCATATTTGGAATGTCAAAGATATATACCGAAAATATGTGTTGATATCTGAAGGTTATTCAAATTACATCCGTCGAAAACAGTCATTCGGGGCTGTGGGGTGGTCCCACCTGATATGGATTTGCTTTGATAGTGGTTCATGTTTTTTGTTATTGATTTTTCATTTGTTTTCTTTTTAATATAAAAAAATCGTATGTTGGCACGTGCACACTTTTCTTAGTTCAAGTGCAGCACTCTACATCAAACTTTACTCAAACCCAAATATTCCTCTAAATTCCTTGTTTTTCAATTTAAATGCAGTTAGAAGTTTTTTAGCCGTATATAAGCAAGATGTCAATGAATTGTGTAATAGCCAGAATTAAATCTTGTTTGTTACATATCAAAGAAAATTTTTTGACTTGCAACATGTTGCATTCAGCACGTTGTAAGAGTTTATTTTGCTGCGAACTACACTAGTTTTTCAAATGTGGTATATTATTTAAAAATATAAGTAAATAAGCTTCATTAAACACTTGCAACATGGATTAAAAACCATAAATACTTGTAATTGGAAGTCAGAAGTATGTATGTATGTATATCTTATTCGTATCAAAGAAAATTTTTCGACTTGCAACATGTTGCATAAAGCATGTTGCAATATTTTATTTCGCTAGGTATTGCACTAGTCTTATTTTACTTGTTATATCACTTAAAAAAATAAGTAAATAAGTTCTGACAAACTTGCAACATGTATTAAAGACGGTCAAAAATTAGAAGGTAAGCACTAGTACTTGCTGCGTAATATTACCACACACTTTTAATTAAGGTGAAAAATAATATTAAACATTAAAAAGTTAGTATTTTTGAGATATGTGGCAACCTGTAGTTTATTTCTTATTCAATTAGATTTCTTTGATTTTCCTTGCCACAAGGTCGTAAGCATAAAACGATACTTTGGATACATTTTTTATTAAAAATTTTAATATTTCTTGCTATAAATTAAGTAGATTTTCCGAACTTGCCACATGTGGCATAAACTATTCTAATTAGATTTTATAATTATTTGGTTTGAAACCTGAACTATTTTTACATTAAAAATTTTATACAACAAAATATTTCTAAAATCGCAACTACTTTTATATAAAATGCAGTACCAACCAATGTGCAGCAGAATTTTTTATCAAAAAAAAGTGTGACAATTGCTTGCCATTATTGTCATGCATGTTGCTACACAGTAAATACATATGTATGTATATAAATTTATTTTTAATGCACAAAATGCTTTATAATTTTAGAATTGTAACTACAACAAACACTTTAATGTTGCTGAGATTATTTGATTAGATGATCATTTGTTTACTCGTTTAGTTTAACTAGTGTAAGCCAGTGTGTGTGTGTGTGTCTGTATTTATGTGCCTGTGTGTTTGAACTCTCTTGGGTGTATAAAATATTTCTATGCCAACATAAAAAAAAATTTTTTGTTTAAGGTGAAAAAATATTTGCTGCTTTATTGTTATAATAATTTTAGTCTATTAATATTACTTAGTTTATTTTCAAATTGCACTTAAAATTTTTTTTTAATTTTTCATTACATTAACTATTAAATTAATTACATTAAATTGCCATCAATAAATTTATGCTTAATGCGCTTTTTATTTAATGAAATGCTAAATGTTCAAGGTAACACACGAATATTTAAAAAAAGTTTAAAATTGTGGCAAACATGAAATAATGATCAAATATTTTCGAGTGCTTAATACTACAAAAAATTGCTTGTTAAGCTTTGTCTCAATTAATTTATTACGTAATGACTAATTACCAACAAACAATTAATTTCTATTAAATATATGTATGTATGTATGTTTATAACAAAACATAAGTTAAACTTGCCACATACATATATTTAAATTTAGAAAAATTTTTATCTTTTAAATTCAAGTTTCAATCCTACTAAGTAAGATAAGGTTTTTTGAAAACTTGCCACATGTGGCAAGCCTGAAAAATATTAATTTTTTTAAATAAAGAAAAAGTTCATATTTAATTAATTTCTGTTACCATAACAAATCAAATTCTTCTGTCGTGTTGCAAGTATTTTTTTAAAAATTTTTTAAGAAAAAAAATTTGTTGGCTTATTTTTGCTACTACAACATATATTTGGTCATATTCACCAAACTTCCAACATGTTGCAAGATGTGAAACTTAAAAAAAACAGATTCAAATACATTAAATTAAAAAGTTTGAAAAAAGCTTAAAAGCCAGTTAGATTTTGAGAACAAAATTGTTGCAGGAACTTTTAAGGGAACATTTTAGAAAATTTTTATATTTATATTTGGTTTAAACTAAAAAAAAATTACTTTCCATTTTGGTTAAATATTTTTTTTTTATTTTTAAGTAAAGTCAGGCTGAATCAGATTTCTTTAATTTGCATATCGACCTATTTTGAATATTTTATGAACGCCATATTACATTATTTTAAAAATTTCAAGACATATCACTTATTTCTATTTAACGGTGGTACTTTATTAAGCAAATTTGAAAATTTGGAACTTGCCACATGTTGCAAGTTATAAAATTTCGCATTAAAATTTCCTACATTATAAAAAAATAAGTATGCCAAATTACGCCTTGTGCATCTATGCTTATTTTTTTTAAATTTTGTGTAATCGTTGCTGTTTTTGTCTTAATTATAATCGCATGTTTGCAAATTTTTCATACAAAATCCATCAACACATACCAAGCAACCCACTCATCAAAAAAATAAATAAATAAGAAAATAATATAACATAAATACAATTCCTTCATATGCTTATGTGCAACAAAAGAGACACGCACTTTTACTTTAATTTATTTTCTTCAGACCACAAACATTAAACTCGTACATATTTATTATGCGCAATGTTATTTAAAATAATTATAACAACAACGACAACAAACCGAAATTAACTTAAACTCATTTAATTTAAAATAAAAATGAATTTTAATCATGTTTTATCATGATAAAAAAATCATTAAAAATTTCAAAACATGTTGTTGACTAAGAAATATGTATGTATGTACACATGTATGTATGTATGTACGCTCGTACGTGCGGCACAGACACCTCCGCCAGGCACATTCGTTGTGAAAAATTTTATATCTTTTTTTCCGTTTAAGTGACATTTTTCTTAATAATTAAAAACGTTTAATGTTCAGAATTAATTAATTATAAATTTAAGTTTAACATTAGTATTTTGCGTGTGTGTGTCGGTGTAATGGGGTTTTGTTGTACATTAATATTTTTTTTTTTGCTGATGTATAGTTGTTATTCTTTTTTTATTATTTTGAGGTAATTAAACAATTGAAAACTTGCGTTTTTATATTTTCATTAAATACAAAAAAAAAAAACTTATTAAGGCTTCATTGTGTATGTGTGTGCATTAAACTTCATAATGAACATACATTTCACTCATTTTTAACCTCCTCATCATCAATTAACTACAACAACACCAGCAATAATAAAATAATGAAAACATTTGTATGAAGTACTACAGCTCGCCACACATTCATTCTCTTGTACATAAACATACACACACACACATCCACACACACACACTTCTCATTTTAAAGGGGGTAATTAAGTACAATTAAAATTCCGCTGACATTTCTCGCCTTTTTTCTCCCCGCTGCTTCTGCCATAAAGTATTTTATATAAGATATGATATTGTAAAGAAATGAAACGAAGAAATACTTAATGTTGCACAGTTAGTTGTTGACATATTGGTAGCGTGTAAAAAAAATTAAGTGAAAAATTTCTTTTCACCACCAAACAAACAATATAAGGTGGATTTTGCATTTCTCACAACTTGCAAAATTAGCAGGGATTTTATAAATATTTGGGAGTGATTTAAAACAGTTTAAAAATCTCCACTGTTGAGAAAATTATCAGCATTTAATGTAATTTGCAAAATGACATAAATTGAAGTTTTGAATTGTTAAATAGAGGGTAAAATTATATGACAGCAGTCCAAATATTGGTCTCTAAGGGAAACTTGAGACTTTACGTGGCACCACAGGAAATCAATTGTCTATATAATTTGCCAAATCAAAATAGCGCCGTCCTGTTGAAACCACATCTAAACCTTGAAACAAAAAATGATTGATCATTGTGCGGCAACGATTTCTAAGGACCGCCTGTAATTAGATTGCGTCAATATTGGTTGCTAAAAAATGTAACATTGACAACAAATATGAAAGATCACTCACATATGTTTGCTGGGTTAATTATAAGAATTATTAATATGCATCTGTATATGCTTAATTATTAATGTGTGCGTGTTTGCTTTTACTATGAAGTAATATCATTGTACACATGATCATTTCATTGATTTTGATTGTTTTCTATTTGTACTGTGCTGATTTTAGTTGTTTTATTTTGTTTTTTTTAATGTATTTTCTGGTCATTTCATTAAAACTTTTTTTCATTCTTCAATGTTTCCAATTAATTGTTTCTTTTTTTCGCATTCTACTATACTTAGAAAATTCTTACTGCAGTTGTTATAAATTTGTGATCATTTAATATGTTTATTTATGTATATTAATAATAAAAAAAAATATAAAAATCTAGAAATAAGTTGAGAAAAGAGATAGAAATTGAATACACTTTTATACTATGACTTTATTTGAATTAAAATTGAAAAAAAGAGAGAGAAAAACATTAATGATCTGCTGACGTCAAATGCTAATTGAAATTAATTTAAAATAATAATAGTATAACATTACGAAAGTATCTGTTAATAACACAGTGAAAAATAGAAAATGATAATAAACTTTTCAAATGTGCTAAATAATGCAAAAGTTTTCTAAATTAGTTGAAATTAAAAAATCTGTTCTCATTTCGGCAACATACTGCCACAGTATTTAACATATTGCGCAGCATGTTGCGAGGCATAGTTTTCTAAATTAAGCCTGGTACTTTGTTCAAAATTGCAGGCGAAATGTTGACATAAATCCATAAAAAAAGTTTACACGAAATATTCATGAAATAATGTTGCACAAGTTGTACTCTGTTCAACTCGTGCAAAATGTATGAAATGTATCTGGCAACATTTTCTTGCCATCTGTGAAATAATGTGAGTGGCAAGATATTGACAGCTCATGTTTTGGTTCAGAAAAGTTTATCAATGTTGCATACTTCTAACCAAACAAAACGAAAATTTTTTGAAAAAGTAATATGGACATCACTTGTTACGCGAAACAATCAATCTTGTTGAAATTTTTTACAACTTCGAACAGAGTACTAGGCTTAAATTGAAATTAAAAAGCTGTCCTTATTTTAGCAATAAGAATGCAGGCTGTTGCGATTAAATTTTTTAGAGATTTTTAACATAAACATTGAGTTTTGTCTTCTTACTGCGAATATTTTTCGAACATGTTGCATGCGAATAAGCCTTGCTGATTTGGATCAAACTCCTTCTGTCGGTAGTTTTAGACAAAAATTTAAGACACATGTAGACTTGGGTCAAACTTGTTTACATTTTGATAGAAAACTATGATCAAACTAGTGTAATTTCAATGGGTTTGATTTGGAAAGAGTTGTATTAAGTGTTGAGTTGTGTCCAACATCCCGTTTGAATCAAAAGTTGTTTGAACCCCATTTCCAAACCAATTGACATTTTTGACCCGACTTGTGTCCAACTGAACGAACTAGTTCAAAAAGAGCTGTCGGACACAACTCTAGAACTAAGTCCAATTACATGGGCTTAGGCTTGTATCGAACTCTTACAGTACAGCTGGGTTAGACTCGTTCAGTCGTTCATTTCATACACAAACCTATGAACAAACCCATGTAATTTAAATGAGTTTGATCATCGGTTTGCATCTAAAATGAACGACCGAACAAGTTGAACAACATCAGCTCCATCTTACAGCAGCTCATTTTTGACACAAGCCTTTAATCAAATCCCATGTAGACTTGGCTCGAACTCATTCAGTCTGCCGTTTTTAATACAACCCTTTGATGAAACCTGTGTGTTAAGAGTCGTATAGAACTCTTTCAGCAGTAGCATGGGGTCGAACTCGTTCACTAGTTTATTTTTGCCACAATCACACACACATTTAAATTACATGGGTTTGATCATAGGTTTGTGGCAATAATGAACTAGTGAACGAGTTTGACCCAAGTCTATGCAGCAGCCCGTTTTAGACGAAAACCTTTAATAAAACCCATGTATACTTGGATCGTACTCATTCAGTAGGTCGTTTGTGACACAAACCTTTTTATCAACTCCATGTAATTCAAATGGGTTTGATTATAGGTTTGTGTCTAAAACGAGCTGCTGTAAGAGTTGGATACAAGTCTATATGGGTTTGACTATTTTTTATTTTTTTTTTGTCTAAAATTACCAACTGAACGTCTTTGATAAACATGCCGTTAATATTTCTTTGTGATTTTAAAACTTGTTCTTGGTGCATGTATTGTATAATTCTCAATACTGTTTTGCATGGTACAACGTGCTAAATTTTATTTTAAAGAACAACAGAAAGACATTATAATGAACATACTGGTAAAATATTGCAAAAACCGGTTTGAAGCTACACAAAGAATTACCGCAACACAAATACAAATTTTAGGTATAATATCGAACATATTAAAATTGTGTATTAGGGAGACTTAGAAACGGAGGGTGTATGTATAATGCAACATATTGATCATGAAAGCAGCAGCACATTTCTTCTTTCACTATCCCTATTACACAAATATATTAAGTTTTTTTTAATAAATAAGCAGTTCTGCTACTTTGCAACACACCATATGTTGTCAGTGAATTATAGAATTGAAAAAATCCATATGGTTGACTATTAAGGTGAATGTTTTCATTTGTATGTCTTTTGGTTGCTTTTGTACGGGCATACTCGTACATACTTAAAATATTGCATATTCATGCGCCAGCATTATAAGTAGTTTTTAGCTAATTATAATGCTGGCAACATGTTATGCTGTGTTGCAAAAAATAAAGAAAAAAATTTACCACAAATTTAATGGTCTTATTTTAATTGCAACATCAAACAAACAAGACTCTCATAAAAATTGAAAATTGCCATTTTAGCATTATTTTTATTTTTTTTTATTCTTTCTTAAAAAAATAGAAGCAATTAAGAATAATATTTAATTATCTTGCAGAAATATCTTTAAAAAAATACATATACATAATTGACTAAACGACTAATTTCATTTGTGCAAAAAAAAAATAAAAAAAATTAAAACAAAAACTGCAACAAATAGTTGTAAGCAAATTTTATTTGAAATTGTTTGCAGTTTGCATACATAATTACACTTAATAAGATCTTTTTTTCTTAAGTTAATGCATTAATGATGTTAATGCATTTTTTTGTTCTTGGAATAATTTAAAACTTATAAAAAAGCTAAATCCGCTATTAAAACATTTATGTATGTTGGCATATCTTTGGAGTCGATTAAAAATATCAAGTATGTAGGTGGCGGTTGCTTATGCTCTACCAACAGCAAGACAGAAATTTTTTATTATTAAAACCAAATGTTATTTACTTAAAAAACATTGCTTGTGAATTGTGCTCCAGACTTTTAAAAATTTAAAATAAACATTCATTAGTTGCATTTGCCTTTGCAGCGGCATTATAATTTTTAATTTCTAATGAATTTCATAAATTCACATAATTACATACGCGCTAGTTTTTATGTGTCACTTATTTCAAGGCATAAAATTATTCAACACAATTTTCTTTAAATTTAAACCATATTGTTAATTGTTAACATGACGCCGGCGACAAGTACATAATTGCAAGCTACGCCTGCAACTCTTAGAGACTTTTTTTACAAAAAAAAACATAAATTTTCAGTTCAGTTACAGTTCTTAGGCCGTATGCCAACCGGTAGAAAAGAACTATGGTAAAAAAATATATATCTATGGGGAAAAAATTTCCCTTTTCTGCTGTGCCAAATGATATCTTTATTGACAACGTAAAATTTTGACAAAAAAACGAAGCTGATGGAAAAATTGCTGCGGCGGCGAAGCAAAAAATTTGACTACAAGCCGCCGGCTACCAACAATTATTTAAAATAAAATTTTTACATAAAACAATATTCTTGTAGCAAAAAATTTTATAATATGATATAAATTTTAATTAAAATAACAAATGCATTTTTCACAGTCTAACTACATTTAAGAGCCATAAAAATCGATGTATTGGGCGACGGCTCGAATTTTAAAAAACTACGGCGGTCTTATTTGCTGCTTGTCAATAATTTATCTGTTGTATCAAAACTTCTACTAGCCCCCAGGGCTAGTGAAATTTTACTGACCTCAGAAGTGTCAAAAATTTACTTACAATAGTACTTTGCTACCGTTTGGCACAGGCCGGCCATAATAATTCCATTCTATTTAAATTTTATTTTATATTTATTTCATTTCAGAAATTTTACAAAATATTTATAACCTTATCACTTTGTCGCTGAGTAAGTAAGAGGATTTTTCTCTTGCTTTTAAGTGTTTTGTTTTACATGTGTCTAGTTGATTTTACATTTTGTGGCATGTAAGTGGGGGTTTTTTTCTCTCTCTTAAATGTTTCTTTTAATGCAATTTAGCATTTAGTTTTATTGATTGCCATAAAAAAAATTATTTTTGATATTAGTTTTATACTTAATTAACAAAAAAATAATTTTTTTATTACAAGTTTTGCCATTAAGTGTTTGTTAAAGAAGTGAAAGTCTTTTGTAAAAGATTGCCATGTTCGAACTTTTATTACTTGAGTGATAATAATAAATAGAAAAATATATTGAAAAGGACATATAACAGCAAATGAAACACTTCGAACAAGTTTTAGGTTTTGGTTAATTACAGTGTTTCTCATTGACTTGAGTAATCAGCTGTGTTCTTAACATCACCTGGTTGCTACTCAACTGTGAAAAATTCTGAAGCTAAACAGAAGAAACAAAATTTGTTTTATAAGTAAACAACGAATTTGGATCAGTAAATATTTTATATGATTGCGGACCTACAAATAAATTTGTAAATTCTGATAACAATGGCAAAGGCTATACATATATATGTTTGTCATTCCGTGCGCGATTTCCATAATATAATAAAGTATATATATATATTCTTGGTCCTTATGAATAGGGAACACGAATAAGCAATGTCCGTCTGTTTGTACGTGAAATCGGTTTTTCAAAGCTCCAAGAAAAGCTAGAGAATGCACACTGGACTGTCGTCAGACATTCGAGAAACTATCGAGAAAGTTTGCTTTAGCAAACATTACATTTTTTATATTCGCCAACAAATATCGAACAATTTTGTTTCGAAATTTCTTCGCTTTAGCAAGTATTCGTTTATGTCGAATCTCAGGTGTGAAGTGGGTATATTTAAAAAATGCACAAACACATTATAATCTAAACCTTTTCTTTGATGGATGTCAGTCATATCATATAGTCTTTTTTATTCTCCTAGAGGTCAAGGAAAATATTTTCGTTGTTTTACGAGAAAAAGTTTCTTTTTCTCCGGAAGTTTTTGATTGTTGTTGCGGCTTCATATGTTTTTAAAAGGAAAATATTTAATTGGCATGTGCATTACCAGAGGGCAAATTATAACTTTCGATACCGTCCGAAATTTTAAATATTAGAATATTTTGTAATTTCGTTCGATATCGGGTGCCGTAATTTGCCCACAGCAGCTTTCGTCCGTTTTAACTTGGTAGCACTGGCATCATTGGTAGAGAATTATTTCTATGGGCAACACTGCACACACTTGTTTTAAGCAAAAAGTCAAAAATATAATAAAGTATGTACATATATGCAGTCAAAATTATTTCATTACAATGGCTTCTTTATGGTCCATTATAATTTATATTTTCACTCTTTATATTTAACACCAGCACGAACTATTGATAATTGAAAATATCTATCAAATGAAATTGCTTACGTCATTGTTCACATTTATTATCATTTATGGAATTTTAGAGGGTCCCAAATCAGAGCTGCGTGTCGTTAAATATTGTTGCAAACGACAAAATATTCTTTAAAAAGTATTTCAAATATATTTATAGATTTTGTTTGCTTGTTTTTTTTAGTTAAGCAACTTCAATATGCATTTCCATCATTCACATGGAACTCATCAAATTTTTAAATTATCTAAAAAAAAATTGCAAATCTTATGAGTTGAAGGCTACTGATGAGTTCCAGGAACGAAATATATAAAGACGTTGCTTTACAAAAAAAAAAAAAAAAAAATCAAGTAAAAATTTAAAATAAAATAAGAGCCTTATTTTCTATGTATATATATTTTATACTTCGATATTTTTTGTATTCATATAGAAAGTTTAATTTGGTGTTTTTTAGCATTAAAAATCCTTATACCAAGTGCCTTTTAATTTTATCTCCAGTGTCAACGTCATCAACATAATTCATGTTAACCTACACGAAGAGAAAAAACACATCAACCACCCTCGTCAAAACGCTTTAGTCATAAACATGAAACAATATAATATTAAAATAAAAAATAAAAACCTAACCTGCCTCATACTTTTATTACAAATTTGGTGATTTTGTTTTTCTACATGACCCACATAAAAAAACGAAAAAAAACAACTTTTGAAACAAACCCCCCAAAAAAATTATGTGTAAGGAAAAAAAACATAAGGAAAGGAAGGTTACTGAAATTTCTTAGCGCCTGTTCAAGTGGCACAAAAAAACAAAAACAAATATACAAACAAAAATATAAGACAGAAGATGGTGGCTGGGTGACAGTATTATGGCCTAGAAAAGGAGGCAAAAAGCTGAGCAGAATACAGAATACATCTAATCATATTTCAGCACAAAATAAGACTCTGCTCAAAGAATGAAATATATTTATTAATCAAAAATTATATAATCCTGTAAGTTTGTAAGTGCAATGATATGTGTAGATGTTTATGGAAGCCAATTCTATCTACAAAGCAAATGAGGGTGAGGAGAACAAACTGACTGTGAGTGCTCAAGAATCTGCGTTTGCCTTTTGGAATACTTCAAGTTTTACTTGCACTGCCCGCCCTCGTGTTTAATATCTCAGAAGCAAAACATAAAAATTTATTGAAAACCAAGAGACCACAAATGCCGACGGCATTTTAACCTTTTATTTTATTATTATTTTCTTTTTGTAAACCAAAAATGTTTTCTTGCCTTTTAACCATGTTTAAGTTGCAACAATAAATTTTAAACAGAGATTTCTTTGGCAAATCTTTTAACTTTTTTTGTTCACTGGCTTTTGAATTAAACAGGTTAAAAGGTTGTATCCGTTTAAAATCCTTTTTATTGTTTTTTTTTCTTTCTCTAATTTTTTTTTTCAACTTTTTAAGGCAAATTGTAATGATGTTGCTGTGGCAAGAGTTTTGGCTGCCATAAGTGTTGACATTATAATAATAATTTTAATTGCTTCAAATAACAAAAATTTAATGTACGAGTAAGTCCTGTTGTTACTGGTGTTGTTGTTTTATGAGCTTGTAATGGGTTGCACTGGTCAGATATTGTGGGTCTTAGTTAAATACACTCACTCACATCCTTTGCCTGCCAGCAAAGGTCTAACAAATAGAAGGTAATTAACATGTTGGTTACTCTGCCTTTGCTTATATTATTCCTTTTTTTCTCGCTCATACTTTTAATGTGTTTATAGAGTCCTTCCTTCCTTTTTATGGAGATTGTTTTACAAAAAAAAGGATTTTTTTATAATGAGTAAAAAACCTCGGGAATGTTAATTTTTTTCCATAATATTTTTTTCTGTGGTTTTTGCATTTGGCTAAACATTGAGGGTTTTTCTTTCTCTATTTTCTTCAATGATTTTTTTTATTAAGTAAATTTTTTCTTACTCATTTACGTTAATGATAATGGTTGGCTTACAGGGCTTAAATTTGCTATTATGCCATTTTCAACACCTTTTGGCTTCCTTTTTGCCTTTTTTCATTTCGTTGGGCGTTTGAGTGGGTGCTGAAAGATGGTTTTAAAGTTTCAACACCTTGCAAGTGTTGAAAAATAAAAAATAAATAAATTTGGGATTTTCAAAAGTAAAATGGATTAATGGTTAAAATATGTTATCGCACAATAAAAATTGTTTACTGAATGTTTCTTATCTGCGATAGGTTTAATTTCACTAACCTACTACATAGACAGTGTAAAGGCTTTGTAGCTGCAGCATACTTATACGATAACAAAAAATCTTCTTTTTCCAAATATAAACTAGCAACATTTAGTTAATACAAAACCACCAAGATTATTATTAATTATTATTTATTCAAAATTTCTTCTCATTACTATTTCTGTTCTTTAACAAACTTCTTAACAACATTATTTGTTTCTTCCTGCAATCAAAATATCGAAATGCAGCCAATACTTAGAAATTTATTTCATGCAGGAGCAAAAAATAAATAAAAAATTGCTTAAGCATACCAAACAAGCATATTTGGGATTTTTATTATTGCAAGCCAAAGCACACATCTTTTCATTAAAATGGTCAAGAAAACAAAAGGCTACACAAGCAACTAAAAAAATTACTCTAAAGAATGAGAGATGAACAGATGAACAAATGGACAAAACACAACAAACAACATTGCAATAATCATCTCTGGCGCTTTAATAAGACATACAGAGAAGACAGACAGATAGATCACACAAACAAACATGGCAAACCACTGAAATACCAGCAGCTCAGGAACAAATAAAAGGTTGCTCTTTCAAAGCACCAAAGAAATTGTACGAGTGCATAAATATATAAGCCTGAGAATTTATGCAATGAGTGGAAAAAAGATGGTGGCTGGCGGTGGCAATAAAGAAGTTTTGAGAACACTACGTACAGAAAATTTATGAAAAAAATTTGCGGGAATTAAAAACAAAAATCATTTCTAAAACGACTAATGAAAATGTGAGTTAAGAAGGCATGATTTTGACAAATAAAGTCAACACAGTTTTTGAGAAGAGTTATAAGACTCTTTTAACAAAAACTCAATAATTTACAGGAATAATGCAGCATGCAAATAGTACCTTTAAAAAAAAGTATCTTTTATGTAAAAAAGTAAAAAAGTACCTCTTATAAAAAAGTACCTTTAATAAAAAGTACCTTTTATAAAAAAGTACAGTTTATAAAAAAGTACCTTTCATAAAAAAGTACTTTTTATAAAAAAGTACCTTTTATAAAAAGTACCTTTCATAAAAAGTACCTTTTATAAAAAAGTATCTTTTATAAAAAAGTACCTTTTATAAGAAAGTAACTTTTATAAAAAGTACCTTTTATAAAAAAGTACCTTTATAAAAAAGCACCTTTTATAAAAAAACACCTTCTATAAAAAAGTACCTTTTATAAAAAAGTACCTTTTATAAAAAAGTACCTTTTATAAAAAAGTACCTTTTATAAAAAAGTACCTTTTATAAAAAAGTACCTTTTATAAAAAAGTACCTTTTATAAAAAAGTACCTTTTATAAAAAAGTACCTTTTATAAAAACGTACCTTTTAAAAAAAAGTACCTTTTATAAAAAAGTACCTTTAATTAAAAGTACTTATCATGAAAAGCACTGGCCATATCTCTCCTTTACTCGACGTAGGACTGAAGCGTGCAAGTGACATACAACATAAAATCAAAAACCAAAAGCATAGAAGCATGAATGTCAGAAGGGATGATGTTGTTTATGTTGTGTAGCATATTGCTGTGTTGAATGCTTGACTGCACTACAAAACGTAAGAACATGAAAAAAAAAATTTTATAAAAATATCAAAATAAAAAGAAGGAATGTTGGCGTTAAAAATCAAGTAAGTGTTTGTGTAAACAAACAAACAAATAAATGCTGATGATGAATCCAGTGGAGTACGTATAAAAGTGACGACATAAATGACGCGCCGCGGTTTCATACAATAAAATCTCTTATTCTTCGTTTAAGACGCAAACACCAGCAAGATTTTGTTCTTTAAGATTAACGCTACGAAGACGTTGGCATACAGAAAATAAATTAAAGAAAAGCTCATAAATATAACGGAAGCAGAAGGCGTCTGTCGGTGAGTCTTGTCGTTTTATTTTTTATTTATTTTTTGTTCTCTCTGCACAACAAACCATATTGTTCACTTTAATTTTGCTACATGCTACTTGGCGAAACTGGCAGCAACTGCAGCAGCAACAAGAAGAACAAAAATGCCAACTCCAAAAGCTTAAGAAAAAAAACCAAAAAGGAAGACATTTAACATGACGTAAAGGAGAAAAAAAAGATCTGTATAAAAACAACAACAACTATTAGCGCCACCATAAATAGCAACCAACATTTGTGATATGTCCTCACTTTTCTAGTTGACACGTCATCAACTTTTACTCATGGCAAATACTATCAATACTCCACTACTTCATAGCACATGTTGTTGTTGTTGTTGTATTATTGTTGTTGTTGCTGATAGTTGTTATTTTTGTTGTTAGTTGCCTGCTGCTCTTGCTTCTTGTACAAATTGCTTTTTATGGCCGCTAATGTGTTTTTTGTTGTTTCTTGAATGCCGCTGTTGTTGGTATAGTTGCTTGTTTGTTTATTTATGCCTTGGCTGGTGCCTGAAGTTGCTGTTGCTGGTGCTGTTGCTGCTTTGATTTGCTGTCTAATGTACGAGTAGGTGTTTGCCATGATGTTTAAGTGGTTGTTACTAAAAGTTTCTGTTGCTGGTTATTTAGTTTTTTGTTGTTATTGTTGTTGTGGTTGCTGTTGCTGTTGCATTGTCTTGCCAAAGTGTCGGTATTTGGTGGCTTTTTAATGGTTTTGTTTAAATAAGATTGAGTAAAACACTTTTATAATGAGCACACCCGATATACAATGTTGTTTTTACAAAGTCGTACCCCTTTATTATCACGCCTTCAAGAGGAGAAAGCATTTCAGCCTTGGCCCAAATAAAAATTTCTTTTAACATTTTTCGTGTTACTACTTTTGAAACATTTTTGAACCAGCAAAAAAATTTTTTTCAAAAATTGATTGTTGTATTTTAATTTAAAATCCAACAATATACTAAAAAGTTATAGCTGAAATACTAAGAAATAGTCAAGGCAAAAAAAAATTTTTTTTTGTCTAAAATCAAATATCTTCTAAGTTATGGGAGATACAAAAACATATATTGGGACATTATTTTGTAAAAATTTTGAGCTTAGCTCAAAATGCTTTATCCCATAAAAATCGGATAATTTTTCTAAAAGTTACAAGGCTCAGAAGTTATTTTTGAGTCCCATGTGGTCAACTTAACCCACTGTAACTCCTGTGCAGCCTAAGCCAGAAGGCTGACATGTGTTATAAAGCCTAAGTCCTCCTCTATGGATGTTCGAAGTTTCATATAAATCCAATCAGTAGCTTAGAAGTTCCAGATTTATTACCATTTATTTTTCAAAAGTCCCCACTGTGCAATGTCATTTTTATACAAGGCGTATGCGTAATTGATAATTTGATAAAAATTTAATATAATGTATACGCACGTGCTCTGTAAATCGTTGCGAAAGAGATTTCTTTTGAATTGTAGTTTAAAAGACACAAAAATTCGAACAATTATAGTTTCTAATTTGATTGAAGAGTAGTGCGTTAGGACTGTCTAAGTCTGATGTCCTTGTGCGTGAAGTCATATCGAGCCATAACAGCCAAAAAAGGTTAACCGACACATTTTCAGAACTTCGTTTTTCTGACGAAAATCGATTATTTACGATAGGAAATGATCGTTTCTGGTAAAAATAAAATTATGTTCGAAAAAATTTTTCTAGACAACCTTCATAATCAACTAATGATTTGTATGTTAATTTTTTGCTGAACTTTTAGGACTAAGGACCTTAAGGAATACATTCTACTTTCTATTCCAGTCCAATTAAAATGGTCTGATAGTAGATCAGTGCTTAAATTAAAAGGTGTGAAAAACACAATCAGCTTTCTTATATTTGTTTAGATTTTATATACGAGTATTTCGCAGAAAAATCTTTTAAATCTTTTATAGAAAGAACTCTTAGTTTTTTTTTATTTGTGTATCTTTACTACAAAAATGTAGGTCAATTCCTTAGCTCGGTGTGACTTGTACTATGAAAAATTTAAGGAATTCCTTCATAAACTTCAGTAACAAAAATATTTGGCTTAAATTTGAAACATTTGAAACATTTCTTTGCAGCATTATTTGAAGTTGCCAGAAAAATAAATATGTATGTTTTATAAACCGAAAATCTTTTCAGCTTATTTTTGTTGCATGAAACAAAAAAAAGGTTCATACCCCTGTGGTAGCAAAACAGACAAATGATATACAGGTCAGATTTATTAAACTCTTTTTTTTCTTTGCTTTTGAGCAGCCAGAGTTAGTTACCCATCCATTGACTACTTTACAAGCAACAACAACAAATAAGTTATTTTCATACTCCGTGTTGGTGAATGGTTACAAAATATAAAAGAAAAAAATTATGATATAAAACAAGCTAGACACTTGCCAGACACACTTTAAGTCCTTTTCTTGTACAGCTTTTGTTCCCATACGAGTGTAGCACTTTGACCAAGCAAAAATAATTTATAAAACATACATACATATATTTCTAAAATTTTGAAGAAAGCAGAAAAACTCTAGTAAAAAAAATTAACAAACAACCTTTGGTAGTACGAGTGAGTATTTCAGAGAGAAAAAGACGAAAAGTGTTGCTTTTGTAGTATCAAGGCAACAGATGTTTGAAGTTGGTTGCTACAAATTTTATTTTAGATAAAAGCATTTGTTTGTCCGTTTGTGTATTTCTAAGAGTAGAGAGTGTATAAAGGAATAAACTTTTAACATCTCACTGTAATGATGCGTTTGAGTTTAACCTTGATAAGTTTTTTTTTTTTTTTTGATTTGGGTAAAAAGCATGTTTGAGTCTGTTTGCGTTAGGGAATTGGTGTTGCCAAATACAATTTAATATTTAACAAGCGACATTTTGTGTTTTACTTTATTAATTTAGAATGATTTCATTTTATTTCTTTGCAAAACACACACCAGCACAACAATATGTATAGTATATGATTTTTAAACATAAAATCTCTCTCGAAAAATTTCTTCATGGAGCACTTGCATTTTTTCTGACCAATTAAGGCTATTCCGAATTCTTACGAGTACATAAACAAAAAAAGGCAAATGTTATTGTCAAAAATTGCTATATGGTCATTTCCACGGAAAAGTACACATTTTGTCACGTTACATTACTTGCTGATGCAGCCGCTTTTTCAAAGAATAACTTTTATTTTATTTACTTTTTTGCATGTTGGTATAAAGCGTAATTAGCCCTACATTTAGTAAAAGAATAGGAAAATCGAACATTATGGCTCCCAAATCCAAGCTGAACTGCTTGGTGGCGTAAAGTGACAAAAGGTGGACGTTTCTGTGGAAAAGTCCAAATACAACATTTTTTCAACTCCGTATTTTGGTTTTTATCTTGTCGGTCTTAAAAACCTTTTTATTTATTCTCTTCTCTAGCTCTTGGCAACACTGTTTTCATGTGAACATTTTTCTGTTCATATTATTTTTTTTCTCCCTGCCTTTTACAATGACTGTGTGATTTGTTGTTGCCACAACAACAACAAAAAAACATTTTCTACCCATAGTACAACATTTTTCGTTTGCCTTGCCACACTTGGGAGTAAATCTGTATCTGTTTGTGTGTGTGTGTGTAAGGTGCTTGCTACAAACGACGTTTGTCATAAAGGGAATTTCTTTTGTGGCATTTTATCGGTTTATTTTTCTTCTGCTGTAACTTTTTTCTTCATAGCTTTATTCGACTCTTGAGGGGTGAAGTTTAAATTGTTTAGTTAAGTGTTTTGTTTTTTTTTTTCATTTTTTTTATAGAGAAATTTTTTTATTTTATTTTTTGTTTCAGTTGAGATTTTATTATAATGATGTTATTACTGTTGTTGATTTTATTTTTATTTTTTTTTCATTTTCTTCTTGTTCGAAATCTTGATTTTGCTGGCTGTTACTTAGCGAAAAAAAGTGTTAGAAAAAAAGCAGCGTGGCAACAGGTGTTTAATTGAGCACTTTTGTTGTTTTAGGAGGGTGGTTTTATCGAGAACTTTTTTCTTAGTTTTTACAGCTTAAGTTACGGGCATGCAGGTCGGTTTAGTTTATCATATGATCACAGTAGATTTCTACAAAATCGATAAGGGGCACGGACAATTTTTTTTTTACCCGTCTGCGCGACGCTAAGAAAGGTATTGTGTTTATCAGCCTATTTATGCGTGTATATATGTATGCATGTATGTGTGTTCCTTTGCGGCACGCGTGAACCGATTTTGATGACTCTTATATTAATCGATTTGTCTTGATCCTGGGATTTGGCCAACAGACGCTATTTAGTAAATACGAAAAAAAAATAAAAAGTCGGCGAACTATATCAAAATGGCAATCAATCGACAGGTACTCGTATTTTAAAATAATGTTTAGGTTTCCCTTATGATTTTTCATTTCGAATGATCATTTATGACATTTAATGGTTCAAACTTGGTCGCAGTCGGGTTTTTTGATTTGTTTTTAATTACTACTTGTTATTTCATTGATGCTTGTAATATAATACAAGCTTTGAAGCTTGTTAAAAATTATTTGCTTTAAAAAATCTAAGTCTTTTATAAACGAAAACGAATGAAATTAAATGCAACAACACGGCTGCAAACGCTGTTGACTGTTGTCGTCGCTGCGTAGTCAGCTACTTAATTATAATGACAATGACAGCAACATCATAAACACCAAATAAATAAAAAACACACAAAACAACAAAAAAATTTGTAAAAGTGTTGTTGTTTTTTGTATATTTTACTTGTAGATTTGAAATTTGTAGCTTTGAGAAACAAGCCCCAGATATTAAAGAATTAATACACATTTCAGTAAAAATTTAGAAAGAACTCAATTTATTTCTTCATATCTTCTTTTTATTTGGACAACTGAGAAATTAGAACTGTGCGTATGATGCACTACCAGATATGGCTGATTTTGAGCTAATTCAATAACTATTGTCCTCGACTAGTGTTCGCACAGATAAAATGCTAAAAATAGTCTATTTTTTTAATTACTATTCTGCTATAATTTTCCAATTAAATCTATTAAATTATTTTCATATTCTTTCAGATTATTTTCCCATAAATTCCTGCAACTGCATTAAATTGTAACCATTCAACATTATTAGACATCGAACGGTTATGCAGAACATCTGTTAAT
Organism: Nowickia ferox; assembly: GCA_936439885.1. Taxonomy (NCBI): domain Eukaryota; kingdom Metazoa; phylum Arthropoda; class Insecta; order Diptera; family Tachinidae; genus Nowickia; species Nowickia ferox. The sequence continues at coordinate 5,205,340 of OW387027.1, read as the reverse complement.
AAAGTGGTTGCAAAATAAAAACTGGACCAAACAAAAGGTGAGTAATGTTTGACACCTTTCAATTTCGTTGATTAAATATTCTTTTCTTACAATTGTGTGCAATTCAAAACTTCTACCATTCGCATGATATGACACTGAAATTCATTAAGAATTCAAAACACACACAACATTAAAGCAACAAAATTAAAAAAAAACAATACTTATCATTTGGTGGTGGTGTCTATATGACCAACAAACTGTTGTAAGTTTAAGTCCACAAATAAAGTTTTAAAGGCCTATTCTTTTTGTTTTTTGTTTCTTTTTTTCTTGTCTTGGTCTGCAATATTATTATGGATCAAACAATTTTATCAAAACATGCATTAAAAAAACTCGCACATGTCTGAATGTATGAGAATGTAAGCGAGTGTGAGTGTGTTTAAGTGTGCGAGTGTGTAATTGTGTTTTATTTATAAGGCTTTTAAACTACTCCTCCTTCATTCATGATTATTTTTTTTTTCGTTGCATTTTATACATAAATTTTATTATGATTTCTGTAAATCTTTCGTAATAATCAACCAATTCATTTTTTTTTTACTTTTACATAAATATTTTAAACGTTTGTCGAATGTGTGTTTGTTTGGTTTTGTGTCTGTCAGTTGATTTTCGTTCAAAATGCGTGCAAATTTAAATGTGTTTTTTGTTTTGTTTTTGTTTTGCTGAATTCCTACAAATTGTATTTATTTAGCGTCAGTTCATTTAATTTTACCTATAATTTCTTTCTTAATAGTTGTTATATTTTTATATTTATACTTATATTTATTTGATTTTAAGTTTTCTTTTGCTATAGAAACTTGTACAAGTCTGTAGCCCTACATTAAAATTTGCATAACATTTTGTTTAATATAATAATATGCTACAATGCCTTAAATATATTTAAAAAAAATTATAGCTATGCTATTTATTGCGCGATACATTTACTTTTGTTTTGATTTATTTGTACCTAAAATCAGAGTACGAAAATAAACGAAACAACTTGTTTGATTTTGATTTAATTCGTTCTTTGAAGTGAGTGAAACAAAAACAAAACAAAAACAATGAGAAGGATTCCTTAATATTTTTTTTTTGTTTTGCTTATGCACATGAGAACAAACCAGAGAATACAGCCGAGCTAACAGCCGCCACAATACATTAATTTAATCGTATGCCGCTAGAAAAGAAAATAATTTGAAAAAAATGGAAACGTTTTGAAATATTTGTAGAGAATTTGACATCATCATATAATAAAATGTTATTCCATTGTTATTTCACACATGAAATTTGTTTTATATAACTAGGCAGCATAGCTATAACCGGGTGACATCTCTCTTCTTTTTTGATAATTTTTTCTCCTGTTTCAAGTCAGGCAGTCGGGCTTGTTTAGAAAATTTTTATGAAAATCACTAAAAAAATTTTGCTTTATATATAAATTTTCTACTCAAGTCGCACGTCTGGGTTAGTATTAATACCCTAATATTTTTATTTATAAAATGTAAAAAATAATAAAAATAAAAAAAATAATTCGTTTTTCTTTTGACACGCATTAAATGGAGGTGAAAGTATTTAAATATTTATTTAAATTTTTTTTCTAAGAAATCATGTTTCTGCTCTTTGGAGAAAAACCTAATTTATTGAATTCAATTTTTTTTCTTCTTCCAAAAAAGGGTATTTTAAATTCGTCTTGACCTTAGTTCAATTTCTATATGTATCTCAAGTTGCCTTAGTTTAATTTGATTTGTTCAATTTAATTCGTTGTTATTCCTCATGTAATTTAACGGTAATGAACGTTTATGGTGTTATTTATGAGTTTTGCGATAATTTTTTATTTTTTATTTTTTTCTGCTGTTTTGTGCGTTTGCTGGTTTCATTTAAACAATATTAAAATATCACATTAAATGTATATACACGAATATTGGCAACATATCAAGTTTAATATTTTAGTTGTAGTTTTTTTGCTGCCACCACATCGTCGTTTTGATTTTGAAAGGTAGGCTTTATAAATAATGTCTTGAAAGTATTTAAAGAATTTAAACACGGATTTTAATGTTGTATGTTCGAAGAATATTTAATTTTTATTAAGCAGGATTTAATGAAAGAATCGCTATTTTGCTTATTTATTTATTTTGAATAAATTATAATGAAAATAGTTTAAATTAACCTAGATTTGAGTAAAAACCATTTTTAATTATTTTTAAGTTATTTCTATAATTATATATAAACAAATTATTATATGAAATATTTACGCATGGCAAAAGGATTTAGGTATTCAAGTAACTGAGAAACTTTTTTATTAAAAATAAATTTATGGCCTAGAGCCAAAGAAACCAGTTGTAAGTTAATTAGTAGCGAATATGAATATAATCGGGAATAATTTCTCTCAGGAATAATATGAATATAAAATGATTTGGAGTACAAACAGAAATAGCTCGAATATTCGTATTACTTTAGGGAACTTGACGACATCAGTCGCAAAAACTTAAATATATTTTCGTTTTTATAAAATGTTTAAATTAATAGTTCCAACAGGACATAGGATCAAAAAAGGCAGGTAAATACCAACAAGAAAATGTTGTTCCCCAATTAACACTATTTATTGCCAAAAAAAATGTAAAATCAATTTAAATTTAAATTAAATCCATTAAAAATTTAATTGGATCAATTCAAAACTTAACGGAATCAATAAAAAAATTTAATTGAATAAATTAAAAATTTAATTTAATCAACTTCACTTTTGCTCACAATTATAATTGTTTATAAGTGGAATTAAAATTTTAAATGAGTCAATTAAACTTGTGTTTGCAACTTTGATTGATTGAGTCAATTAAACTCTTGCTCGAAAATGTATATAATACCATGAAATTTTTAATTGATTTTGATTTTGTTCTCTTCTTAATTGAAGGCGATTATTGGAGCAATATTTTTTTGTGCATTTGAGCAGCTCGAAACTGATAATTATTTGCTTAACAATTTATACGAATTCATTTATATTTATATTTATTTTTAACTGATTTCACAGAAAAGGAGGAGGTTATCAATTCGTCTGTCTTTTTTTTGACATTGTTAGTTAATAACTCGGTTTATTTTAGATAGACAGTAAACATTTTTTTGGTTGAGATGATATAGTTTCCAATTGGCCCATTTTATGACATTACACTTAAAAAATGGGCGGGGTACGCCCATTAAAATTTATTATTATATTTCATGTAGTTCAACTTAACTGATTTCAACGAATTTTATCACACACCTTGAGCTCTAAAATATTCACAATTTTGCATTAAAAAAATGGGCGGAGTCACGCCCCTTAAAATTTAATATTTTATTTTACGTGATTTTAGTTTACCGATTTTTGCAAAACTTCGCACACACCTTGAGCTCTAAAAAAGAGAGAATCTTTTATATAAAAAAATGGGCGGAGTCACGTCCATTAGAATTTAATTTCATATTTCATGTACTTCTTCTTAACCAACATTTTTTCAAAAACTTTTTTAGTTCGAAAGAGTTTACTTCCAGTTGAATATTTTTCGAAAAGGGTTAGGTGAGGTTGAAAAGAGGAACCATTACGTTCATGTCCGGGAACATACACATTAGCAAGTTCATGCCTGTAAAAACGAACGCCGCTTTTATAGGAAGTCAGTATCGTTCTCTAGTTTCTCAAATTTTTCCAGTCAAGACCTATAAGGTGGGTAATGCCCGGTAAGGTGTCATCCCCAAAATAGCGAAAGCTGGACAATGGCAAATGAAGTGCTGCATTGTCTCCATGTCCTCCATGCATGCCCTGCATTCATTGTCATTCGTGGCTCCAATGCGTATTAAATGCACTAGCAGATTATAGTGTCCCGTTTAGATGCTGGTCAACAGCCCCCTTGTTTTATCTTCGTCCGGGTCGGTTCATAAAATCTTGATTAGATTATCCACAGTATCATAATTCCATCATGTCCTGTGGGCCATCTTCGGCCAATTTTGTAACTCAATCTTCGTTGCCTTGAAAAGCTTTGCATTGATTAGAGTTACTGTCCGTAACGTTCTGGCCCTATTCGCAAGTTCTTTTGCGCGTTCATTTCCAGTTACGCCGTAGTGGTCCTGTATGCATACAAGACGAATGCGTAATCGTTTATCATGTTCTTGCAATTTCAAACGGTTCTAGAGTTTACTCTTTCTGTTGTGATTGCCCTAATTGCCGACTTGCTGTCGGTAAATATATTGACCACTATTGGCCTAATATTCACACTGATCCATTTTAATGCCTTCGTGATCGCACGGAGTATTCCGCCTGGAAAACTGTATTATTAGATATTTACATTGAATTCGGTGTTTTTTTTTTTGCAGAATTATTAAAGAAACTAAAAAAATAAAATACTTAACTAGAGGTATAGAACTTCGAATTGAAATAAAAGACAAGAAAATCGTTTTAATGTCCATCAATTTGGCTTTATTGGAAGGATAATTTTATGCCATTAACGTTTAAATATGATTTCGGGCATGTGGCCGCCGCGGCTGGCTCGAATAAAGCCAATTCTACAGATCCAATTTTCAACCACTTTTTCGAGCATATGGGGCCGTATGTTGGCAATAACGCCACGAATGTTGGCTTCCAAGTCCCCTAAAGTTTCTGGTTTGTTGGCGTAGACGAGCGACTTCACATATCCCCAAAGAAAATAATCCAATGGTGTCAAATCACACGATCTTGGTGGCCAATTGACAGGTTAACCGAATTAATTGCTCTGATGGACGATTATGTCGACCATAAAATGGACGGAGCTTGCGGTAAACTTCGCGAACTGAACCATTATTTTCGAAATAAATTTGCACGATTTGCAAGCGTTGTTCTTTTGTCAACCTGTTCATGATGAAATGGCAAACCAAACTAAATATTAATCACTTGACAGCTGACAAAATGGCCGCTAGTTAAAAAAGTGATGCCAACTTAAAGTTCTATACCTCAATAAAAAACACCCTATATAACAAATTTTCCCAAAGTAAAACTGGAACTTCAAGTACGTTCAGACTTGTGCAAAGATTTTAACAAAAATGCGTGACCACTAAGTAGTCATGGTAAACCTTTTGACTCAAACAAAAGTTTCATACGCAACTTTTTAGACAATAACATAGAAAGCAACATTATTGAAAACTGTTTGTCATAATAAGCACGTACCTGAATCAAGAGATTTTTCCTTCAGTAGGTAGTGGTTATGTTTTTTTTTGTTCAAATGTTTGCACAGCTGTGAAAATACCTTTACACTTTGGATTTTTTATTTATTTTTTGTTTAGTTTTGCAATCAGACCTTTGCTAATTATTAATCTAGCAATTCAAAAGTGTTCAATTATTTATGTTTTATTAGCTCAGCGCTAAGTTTGGTTTGTACTTAAGGCAAATTAGTTTAATTGCAAAAAAAAATGTTATCTTATATAATTACTTGTACTTCTCTGTATTATAACTTATATTTAATAAAATAATTAGTTTTACTTTGTTGTAAGCCAGCTTATTATTAAGCAGTTTAAATTAGTAGCACTACTACTATTCGCAATTAAGGCCCGACTTTCTTAACAAAGTATAAAATAATTATAAATTAGCTAATTAGCTAAGTGCAACTGATTGCATAAGTAGTATTAAGCGGAAAAAGGGCTCAAAGTCTTAATGCAAAGCAACTGCTTTATGTGTAAATAATGAGTTTCGATAACAACGAGTAAAGTTAATGCCATAAATTGGTATTTTAATTTTACAATTAACTTTCAATATTTATTGTTTTATTTCCATGTTATTTAGTTGCAATTGATTGGTCTCCTCGCATACGTTTTACTCTTTGATTTCATTTTTTTTTCTTCAAAGAAAATTTAGTTTTTTATTGCCATTTCATTTATTTGTTTTAATATTTCTTTATTAATTTAACCCTGATTTCTTATTATTACTTATTTATTTGTTCATTTCACTTTAAATTAATTCATAATTTGTCTTTTATTTTTTCACAAGCAAGCAACACAACTGCCTCTATAACACATTCACCAATACACACACACACACATAATTTATACATTTATATACACAGTTATATAGATACACATGTTTATGTGTATGAGAGAAATATGTGCTTGTGTTATTTATTAATTGATTTGTACTTTATTATACTTTAAACATCAAATGATGATCATCAACATTATTAAGTGGTGATTTTTGTAGGTTAGTGCTTTTTTCTTCTTATTCATGCCCCTCCTGCCCGCCTCTTTCTTCTTTTAATAATTTCAATGAGTTATAATTTAAATTCATTTAAATAATTTGTGATTTATAAAAATTTATTTTCAGTATAAACGTAAGAAAAAATTTATTTCTTGATTTTTTTTTTTTGCTCTGCTGAATTGAGTTTGTAAAATCTTTATTCTTAAATTATTTATTGTGCATGGAAAGAGTTCATTGTAAAGATATTTAACCTTTTAATTAGAATATAATGTGCTATTTAAGCTGATATCAAATGCAAAATACATTTTTTTTTGTAAGTCAAGTAAGTTGTAGCTGAATTACAATAGTTCCAGATTGTTTAAAATCTAATTTAAATAAAATCTAGCAGTGCAACAAAAAGCTTGCAGATTTCAAAGCAACATGTTGCTAGGGGAAAGAAACTGTTTATTAAATTAATTTTTTTGTAAAACTGAATCAAACAAATATTTGTGCGTTTCATATAATATTTTTTTAATCAAGTAGTAGCAAAATGTTGCTAAGGAGTATTTTCCTTGCTGCACAAAAACAAACCATTATTAAAATCACTAAGAAAACGTTTTATTTTACAGGCAACCACCTCACAACAACAAAAATTTTAAACCGTTGATAAGAAGTTTTTTAAATTCTAGAAAAAAAAGTTGTAAAAAAATAAGACATTTTATCTTACAAATGGAAAAGAACTGATTCCATGTTTGATCCCCTGTCGACTCGACTAGAAAATTTTTATATGGAATTCACTGAAAATGTTTATGATTTTTCTATTCAAGTCCAGCACTTTGTGTAAGGAGGAAGAAAGTTCGTTTGTTTTTTCTTGGTTTAAAAAATATTTGGTTTAAAAAAATACTAAATTTTTAAAATAAAAACCCAAAATTTTCGATTTCCGTATGATTTTTTAGTTCACAGTAATAAAGATATTAAAAATCTGGGAAAATTGCCAAAATTGACAAATCTAGAAACCCATATACATTTATCTCAAGCAACATGTTGCTATTAATAAATTTAAAAGATATAGATCGGTAAATGAGGCATATCAGCCAGTCAGAATTTATTTTATTTATTTATATTTGTTCAACTATTGTGGAAGTCGTACTTCGTACATGAGTTGTTGGTAATTTTAATGAAAACATTGTTTATAAGCAAATGTTTGCATAGAAATTACCAACAACGTTTGTACGAACTACGACTACAAGAATAGGTTGTGAATTGAACAATTATTTAATCATTTGGAGCGCATCATCGAAGTACTTGAATACATGCATCACTTAGTTTAAAGTCTAGTACTCCGTTCAAAAGTGTGAAAAAATTAATATGTTCTTCACAAAATGAGCTGGCACTACGCCTGCAATTCAATTCAAGCCAATTTTTTTTATATGTATGATGAGAAACATTTCTCACGAAAAGAGTAGCAGGATTAAGTTAGAAAAAAATATTATTACTTTTTCTGAGCTTTTTTCCACTTTCATAAATTGGAGAATGTGTTCAGTACTTTTATGTAGAATTTTACGATAAAAATTTATGTGCAACATTTTAATTCTTTCTATCTATTCGGGTTTCTTTCAAAAAAAAAAAAAAAAAGCCACACAAAAAGTGTTCTTAAATCAGAATGTTACAAGATTGAATGTTCAATGAAAATTGATGGCAAAAAATTCTGCAACAAGTTACTGAAAACTCAAAAGTTCAATATTGAAGTTTAACAGCAGAAATCACTCAAAATCTGAAGGGATTTCAGATTTAATTTCATACTTATTCCCGCTTCTGTTTTAGGTTTAGGATATGCTCAGCATATCCTAAGATATGAATATGAATATTTTGCTTTATAATTCTTCTCTGCATTGACATTTTCTTGCCCCTTCTTCAAAGAGGTCTTAATATGAAAGACAGTGGGTCAGAATGTTCACCATTAACCTTTTTTAAGTCTACTAACATAACAAAACATTTCAAATATGCCTTTTTTAAATAAAATTCTAAGCACTCCACGGCCGTTCTTTAAATTTTCAAAACAAACCGTTCAAATATTCTACAGATTAAATAGTCAATTTTAAAATAAAGGTGCTTAAGCTTAAAAAAATCTAAATTAAGCAAATAAACCACATATTTAATCATTGTCATTTATTTAGCAACATGTGTCTTAAATTTAAACATGTTGCTGTCTTTAATATTGAACAACATGCTCATATTAGAGAATAATTTTATATCAAATTATTTAAGCAATATTTCCATATTTATTTCATAGACAAATTGTAGTTAACAAAATTTTTAAACAAATATCTTTAGCACATTAAGCTTGTTTAAAACCTAAACGATTTTGATACTAAAAAAGTTATATATTTTTTCGTATTCAAACAAGGCAAGGCTAGTCGCAGATCACACATAAAAACAAAAATCTTTAAATATAACACCAAAAAGTTAAATTCTTTTTCATAAATGTGTTTATGTATGACAAATATGTTGCAGTACCTTCGTCTGAAGCTTGCTGTGTTATATGTGGATGTATGTGTGTGTTGTCATAAATTTAAAGCAAAGACAAAAATGTTTTCCATATTGTTTAGCTAAGTACTCGTATTAAATGCAAAATATTTGTATGTCACCTATAAAAATTTATAAGGGGTTAAAATGAATTGCTGGCTGAACTTCTATTTTATATTTCCCAACCATAAAATACTCCACGAAAACTTAGTTTTAACTGAAAAACCATCGACATGGGGACAAAAATTAGCTTCCTACTCCCAACATTAGCACAAAGACATTTTCAATTTTACATTTACTCAGAAACACTGTTTAGTTAAATGACATAATGAGTTATACTTTGGATTATTTGCAAAAAAAAAAAACAATAACAATAACTACTACAGCTACAACCAACACTACAAGAGATATTATAATGTTTATTAAATAACATAAAAGTAAGAAATAGTATTTTACATACTCGTATATACTGTTGCACGTTCACTAGCGGGGAGCGAGGGGGAGCAGTTACTTAAAGGCGTTTAAATGCTAAAATGGCATAATAATTCGAAATTAAAATTAACTTCTCTTTTAGCTCCGCAGCTTATACAACGTTTCTTTCTCCACCAGTGGCACATTTGGTTTAAAAGCAATAAACCAAAAAAAACGAGGCAGATTAAAATAATTTTTAAAGTGTTTAATATTGCTGGTAATTTTGTATAACAAGCCAAATGTGTTAAACTATTAGAAATAATTTTGTTATTTAATTTTTCTGATATTTTTTAAAGGTGTGATTAAAGAAATTGTTAAATTCACAAACGACATATAAACGCTCGCATTGAAAGTCTTCGCCTTGAGGAATAAATAAATCACATATTGCGTGCAATTATAACAACACAAACAACAACAACAAAGATTTATAATTTAATATATAAAAAAAGGTTACATAATTGTGCTCAATTTTAATTAAAGAAAAACATGAGCTTCTGTTAGAACTACATCGGCAGCCTATTTTCAGCAACATGTTGCTAATAGCAATTGAGTAGACACAATTTATATGAAAATGTATTTTTTTAAAAGGTTCAGCTGCAAATAGTTGCTGCTAGAGAAGGAAAATAATAAAAAAAAGTAGAAGTCAGCCTAACTTGCATAATTTGAGAAGTTATTGAGAGTGGACATAACAACAGTAAATTGGATCAATAAAAATAAAATAAAATAAAATAAAATAAAATAAAATTAAATAAAATAAAATAAAATTAAATTAAATTAAATTAAATTAAATAAAATAAAATAAAATAAAATAAAATAAAGTAAAATAAAATAAAATAAAATAAATTAAAGCAAAATAAAATAAAATAATCAAAAGACTTTATGCGAAATAAATAAACTTCGGTATTTCTAATAAAATAAATTAAATAAAATAATATAAAATTAAAAAATAAAATAACCAAAAATTTAAAATTTTAAAAAACCCCCGAATATATCTAGAAAAGATGTGATATCTTCTAAACGGCTTGACCATTTTTTCAAACAGAAAAAAAATTAAAATTGGTCTAGCCGATTGGTCTGTATGTGGACTCGGACAGATACACAGATACACAGACACACACTACAAACTTATAGCACCCCTTTTTTGGTCGGGGGTTAATAAAATAAAACAAAATAAAATAAAATATGTGGACAAAGTATGGCTCTTTAGGCTTTAGGTTTCTGAAACGCCATTGATTACTGCATCCACTACTCCTACTGCTTTAATTACATTTCATTGAATTTGCATTTTTAACAAGCAAACTTTCACTAAACACAAAGATTTCTACATTATTGCTTGTGCAGGTAGGATTTCCAATCAAATATATATGAAAATTGTAGAGTTTTAGCTGGTTTTTACATAAAATGCTTGCACGTAATTTGCGTTAATTGGAAATTTTCATAAATTTTGGTGTTTGTGTTTCTACGAATTATTAGTTTGTGTTTTTAAAATTAATTTCTAATAACTATAAATATACAGACATGCATACGTACGTATGTAAACTTGGAGAGGTTTTTCTTATTTTGTTGTAATTTTAATGGTCAATGCATAATTGCAACACAGCGTTTCTGTATTAAATCTTTTTTGTTTGTGTGTGCTAAAATATGTTTCGAGTTTCGCAGCTAAAGTCTGTGTTAATGTTTCAAGCTGTTTAATTGTGTTAATATGCTAAATTACTTTTTGTGTCAATGTAGTTGTGCAGGTTCCTTCTTTGTATTGGTTTTTTAAAAGTGCGATTGAACATTATACATATTTTGTTGTTGTTGTTGTTGTAATTTGGTGCGAAATTAATTGTTGTAATTAATGCTGGCTTTAAGGTGATTGTTGTTTGGCCACAGGGTGAAGAAAAACAACACACATAGTACAGCCATTTATACTTACATAAATATGTATGTACATGCTTATGTATTTTTATAATTTGAAAATTAAAAAAAAGTAGATATCAAAAAAATATTTATTTTGTGGCTTGTATTTTTTGCACTTTTTAATTTATTATTATTATTTCAGATTACAGGGTGTGGTTTTTCTACCTGGAATGTAAATGCTTGTAAACAATAAATTTGGAGATTAAACTTATAAATCTAGTTCCAGTAAGAGATTAATAAATGAAGGTCAATTAAATAAAATCAAATTTTTTATTTTTTTTTTTTGCAAATGTCTAACAATTGATTTTATATTATAAAAATAAAATTAAAGTATTAATTACAAATGAATTTTATTTGAAAAAAAACCCATACACCAGTCTCTTATGAATTTATTTTTCCTTTTTTCAATTCTGAATGCAATTTATTTATGTGTACAATTTTTTTTTTTAATTGTAATTGTTATTTTTTATACTTTTTTATTTTATTTTAATTGCCAGTTTTTAACACATTTGTCTTAATTTCTGATTTGCATTTAATAATCAAAAATTTTGCACGCGATCTTAATATAAAATTTATTAATACTCTTATTTTATTATTATTTTTTCTACACCAATTTTCTTTCCTTCATCGTTTGGTCTGGAAGTTAAATGTTTGCCATGCTAATATCTTGCGCATGCGTCACCTTCTTTTTCTTTCCGTTTTTGCAAGTTTGTGTTAAAGTTTTTGGCTTTAACCATGTTCTCACACGAACTTGTGCTTGTCGCTGTTGTTTTTGTGTTTGTATGTCGTGCCATAAATCTGATTTGAGTTCTATTTTTTTTTTTTTTTTTTTTTTTGCTTTAAAGGAATGAGTTTAACAATTTTTTTAATTAATTAATTCCTTTGAAAATGTTTTGAGATGAATGTTTCTTCCACCAAGTGATTTAAATAAAAAAAAATAAACATAACAAAACTAGACTTATAATTTTAAGAGTGACAAACATAATGGCCAAAGCTTAAATTGAGTTATTTTTTGTAAAAATTTCACAAAGGATTCTTTATGAAAATGAATGCTTTTCAAAAACTACTTTTCGGAAAAAAAACACTTTTTTAAAAAGGAAAAAAGTTCCTTTTTTTAGAAAGGAAGTTTTTTTAACACGATCTTTTTTTTTAAAAGCTACGTTTTTTTAAATATATTTTTTTTTAAATGTACTTTTTTGAAAGGTACTTTTTTAAAAGGTACTTTTTTACAAGGTACTTTTTTTAAAAGGTACTTGTTTAAAGGTATGTTTTGAAAGTTACGTTTTTAAAGTACTTTTTGTAAAGTACTTTTTTAAATAAGTGCTTTTTAAAGGAACTTTTTAAATAAGTACTTTTTGCAGATACTTTTTAAATGAGTTCTTTTTAAAGGTTTGTATGATTCTACTTAAAAAAAGTAATTTTCTTAAAAGGTATTTTTTTTTATAAAAATATAACTTTTTAACACATATTTTTTTCTATAAAATAACATTTTAAAACGTAGTTTTTTCTAGTACTATCTCTGAAAAGTACTTTTTAAAAACTGTACTTTTATTGTTCGTTGAAAAATTCCTTTTTTAAAGATACTTAAAAAATAACCAAAGTACCTTTTAATAGTTTTTTAAAAGATATTTTATTAAAAATCATTTTTATATAAGAAAGGTATTTTTATGAAAATATATTTTTTTTTGTAAAATATACTTTTATTTATTTTGAAAAAGTACTTTTTTTTCTCTTATGAAAAATACTTTTGAAACAAAAATTGTTTTTGGAAATGTTTCTACAAAACCAAGCAACAACATATGTTTGTAGTTAAAAAAAGAACTTTTTATTGACCCTGTAATTTACTAACTGCCTTATTCATAAAAAATAATTCAGGTTTATTAAGCGCTTATTTGACATATTTCTATGGGAAATTTGTCAAATAAACCTGTAATAAACCTAAAATATTTTTTATGAATTAGACCGTAAGGCTATAATTTTTTATTGAGAGAAAAATGCTTAATTTTTTTAAAAGAAACTTATTTTGGAGAATTTAATATATATAACTGTAATTACAAAACATAATTGCCTTAAACATAATTACTAAAGCAACATGTTTCTGTTGCCAATATTATCTTACAAACACTTGCATTTGCACTGTTTCTTTATTAGTGTTTTATTAATTGATAAAAATCTTTTCAAAATACATTAACGATTTTATTGTTTGCCAATTGATTTAATACTCGTAATTATATAATTTATATGGCATATCACACAAATTTTGAATGAACGTTCATTTACATACACAACAAAACGCTCTTATTCATAATAAAAAAGTAACAATTGCGAGCAGCAACAGACGAACCGTTAATAATTATTAAATTCAAATTATTAACTACAATATGGCCACGAAAAAACGAAAATTATTAACAATTTAAATTAATTTCATGCCCATAACTTAAGTGATGCAATCATTACGTTGAATTTTGTTCATTTCTATTAAATTTTAATGAATTTTCTATAAAAAAAACTGTTTTCTTGCCGTTGGTTCGTTTTTAATTGAACGCCATTTAAAGTTTGACAGATTTAATTATTGGAACACACTTACACTGTCATTTATTTATAATGCAAATAACCAAGACACTCAAATAATAAGTATGCAAGAAAAAAAAAACAATTTACACTGGCTGCAAATACTTAAACAAACAATCTCTAAAAATTATCTAATAAAAAATACACACACACCCTTGGACAAATACTTTCAAAACCATATTTTATTTATTAGATAAATAAAAACAGGCCCTGCAAATATTTCATCAAAGGGGTAAATGTTTTTAATTAACAATTAGCAATAAATTTTATTATTTAGTTCAGCTGTGATTGAGGCATTCAGAATATGCCAATTGATTTTGAACGGCTTATAGCCTGATATTAAGTTATTATCTTGTGATCAATATTAGTGACATATGCATTAAGATTTTCTCTATATAAAAAAATATTATTGCATTAAAAGAATATACGAACAGGTGGTACTTTGCTACAAGACATTAGATATTTGTTAACACAAGAATAACTTCTACGCTATTCTGTTATAATTTTTCATTTGAAGATGATGTTAAAACTCTCCAAGAAGGCAGCATGTGTTTCTTATAAATAAGTTATTTCTGCAATAGGCCAGACGCTTTTCTTAAAAACTTTACTGTACCATACACAACTGCTATAAAACATGAATTTCTAACGAAAAAGAATACGAGAATTGTTTTTTTTTTTTGTTAACAAATATGTGTATATAAGAAATAATGAAAGGTTTTTTTGGAAAATATTTTTATGAAGTGTTTTATATGCAGTAAAAATTTTAACGCTTTTTTTTATAATATTTTATAAAAAAAAAATTTAAAAAAGTTTTATACAGAAAAAAAATAAAAAAGAATTAATCAAAATTTAAATTTTTTCTAAAAAAAACTTACTGCCAGTTTATATAACAATTTGTTTTTGTTTTCAAAATAAATAGACAGCCGAGAATTTTTACATGGCTTCTATAAACTGGCAATGAATTGTTACAACAAAAGTTTAGGTTACAGACTGAATGAGTTCGACGCAAGTCTACTCAATTCACAGCCTATTGCTGTAATTATAATGTCAGCAAAAACATTGTTTATAAGCAATTGTTTATATAGACATTACCAACAATGTTTTATACAACTTACGCTTCTGACAATAGGTTGCAAACTGAGCCATACATAATTTAATTTTTTGTTAATTTAACATTTATTTAAAATCTTCTAAGTTTGTGCAAAATTTAAAAACTTATACATAATTTCATTGAACACATTTTCATCCCAAGTATTTTTAACTTTTTTTAATTTTTTATGCACTTTTAAGCAAAACACAAAAACATTAATTTCAACAAAGGAAATATTGTGTATACCAACAACTTAAGGGAAATAATATTCATGCAACAAACGTACAAAACAAAAAGAAAAAATCAACACTCCCCAAATTGACACGCACAATACGAGTCCAAGAAAATTAATATAAAACGCAAATAATTATTTTAGCACACATTTTCTGTTTGTATATAATACATACATATGAAAAGAGTAAAATAACAAAAATATGCATCAGTGCTTTCGAACAATACACAGGAAAAATTGCTAATATGAAGAAATTTATTAAATACTGGTGTGCTAATGTTGCAATCAATTCCTCGATTAGCCAAACAACATGTTGCAATCTTTTCTCTTTTAATGAGGTAATGAACTTATCTAGCAACATATTGCAGTTCTAAAATATGACTTAAGCTCACGAAAAATACGCTTTGCGTTAAGGCTGTTACTCTGTTCGAATATGCGAAAACTTTTGAGCAACCTCGATTTTGCCTTGCGAAAAATTTTACATGTACCAAATGTAGCTCATCTCGCAATTTGGCTACATTTCACGCTTTTATTGCTTGAATGCATGCAACATTGTTTAAAATTCAGAGCGAAAAACATTCTGCTTCTTTTGTTTCGCAGCTGGAACAAAAATGATGCCAGCAACATTTTGCATGGGAAAACATGCTGCCAGATACATTTTACGTGTTTTTCGCAATAAGAACTGATTACTACTCTTGCAAGTTTATTTCGCAAATAATGAGCAAATCTAGCAACATGTTGCTGTTCTACAAGATGACTTAAGTTCACGAAAAATTTTCTTTGCAAACATTTATCTTCTTTATTCTTGGGCTCAGCTGGATTCATCTTTCGACTTTTAATTTTCTATATGTAGACTATTCTTTTTCAAGAACGCATTCAGTACGTCTCTGCTAACGTAAAGTAGTCGTACTAAAGTTGAGCAAGTTTTAGCATACGAGGAGTAGTTCGACAAAAAAGTTAATTTAGGTCCGAAAATTGTTGTTATTCCAAAAATCAATAAATTACATTAACATTCTCAAATAAACTCGGGCTTATGGCCACTGCGACTGTTCTTGATGAAGCGCATTCTGGACGTCCAACTTCGGGCCACTTTTTCGTGCATAGCTGGTTGTGTGTCACAAATGACACGAACAATGTTCGGCTCCAAGACTTTAATTGTCTGTTGGTTTATCAGCAGAAGCCAGTGACTTCCCGTGGCCCTACAGAAAATAATCAAGAGGTGACAAATCACATGACCTTGGAGAACAATTGGAGGTGCATTTCTCAAAATCAAATTATCGTCAAATTTTGATTCCAATATGTTGATCGTTGCGGTTGCCGTTTGGTAGTGCCACATCACATTCTTTTTTTTGTTTTTTTTTTGTTTTAAGAAATAACTTCCAATAATGCCACCAGCATGTTAAGAGCACCAAATGTTGTACTTTTCTGCATGTAATGGAGTCCTTAGGGTGTTTTATGGATTAATTTAATTTCATATGCGGAAATTTTTTTATCTACAAGTCGCTGACCTTAATTTTGCAATAAAAAATATTCTATAGGGTGATTTTTATTGATGTATAGAACTTTAAGTTGGCATCACTTTTTTAACTGGCGGCCATTTTGTCAGCTGTCAAGTGATTAATATTTAGTTTGGTTTGCCATTTCATCATGAACAGGTTGACAAAAGAACAACGCTTGCAAATCGTGCAAATTTATTTCGAAAATAATGGTTCAGTTCGCGAAGTTTACCGCAAGCTCCGTCCATTTTATGGTCGACATAATCGTCCATCAGAGCAATTAATTCGGTTAACCGGTCAATTGGCCACCAAGATCGTGTGATTTGACACCATTGGATTGTTTTCTTTGGGGATATGTGAAGTCGCTCGTCTACGCCAACAAACCAGAAACGTTAGGGGACTTGGAAGCCAACATTCGTGGAGTTATTGCCAACATACGGCCCCATATGCTCGAAAAAGTGGTTGAAAATTGGACCTGTAGAATTGGCTTTATTCGAGCCATCCGCGGCGGCCACATGCCCGAAATCATATTTAAACGTTAATGGCATAAAATTATCCTTCCAATAAAGCCAAATTGATGGACATTAAAACGATTTTCTTGTGTTACATTTACTTTGACGAAAATTGTGGAGAAATTTTTTTTATTTTTTACAAAAATGTATACCAAATATTTGATTTGAACTCTCATCAACATTCTAGCACAAAATTACTCAATATGTGCTTGGAAACATGTTGCAATCTTATATACATTATTACAACATAATTTTTTCCAGTGCTTTTGTCTTCTCCCAACAGATATTATACACATTTTGCAATTGCATTAGCATTTATGCCATTTTTGTTGTCGTTTTTTTTAAATACAATTTAAAAAAATGCAAAGCATTAATAATTTGCTGGGCATGAGTTTGGCGTCTAACTAATTACAATCATGAATAAACGAAAATGAATATCAGAATAAAACTCATACATGTGTACCAAAAAAGAAAAAAAGGAAAAAAAGAAAAAAGCAGCGTTAGAATATTTGTTGCAACCCTTTGCTTGCATAAAAAGCGGGAATTATGAATATTTTTGCCAAAACATGCGCCCACTCCGAAATGAATTAAATGAATGAAATACTACCAAGAATACTTACTTGTCTACACTTGGCCATTAGGGCATGCGAAAGAGGGTTGCATTATAATGTATGTAATCGAATGCTTAAAAAAACGTGCTCATTATGAATTTTTAGTTATTTTTTCCTTTTTTTAATTTTTCGTTTGCGTGCTAATGAAGATAGAAATAAAGCACACTGGCAGCAGCAATGAGGGCTTAAACATGAAATTAATGCAATTTTCAAATTAAGGGAGGTTTTCAGTTTTTGCACAAAGACAATAATATTTCAGTGTTTTTTGGTTTTTTTTTCGAAGTGGTCAGTTGGTTGATAGCAAAATTAAAAATGCAAATACTGCAGTGAAGTGGGGATTATGTATGAAATGCTTTATGTTTAATTGCAGCAAATGCATTAGAAATTCAAGTGCGAGACGGGGAGATTTTTAAAGAAACACAAATTCTACAGCCAACTGTATTTTAAATTAATAAAAAGAATCCTGGGGCAGCCTAGCTAATCTAAAATAATTCTAATCTAATTTTTTTTCTACTTATTTTCAAATCTTTACGTCTAACCTACGGCTGTGTGATTAATTGACCATTTTCCTCGTCTTAATCAAAGTCTAATTTAAAGTACCCGCATTAGCGCATGCAGGGTTGGTTTCCTTATAAAAAAATAATGTTTAATTATCATACTATAAATGCGAGTTTCTACGATAATCTACACATGTATTTAATTCTATTGTTTTCGTTTTTTTTTGTACAAAAAAAAAAAAATATACCGTGCGTGCTTAATATGAATATTTTTTAAAACGAAAATGAAATAATCTCCCCTTTATGAGTGAGTATTCGCTTTTTTTTCTACTATAATAAATATATAATTATTAAACAAAAATCATACTTTACCCCAACCCTGCCACCAACAATACAAATGAACGCTAATAAGGTTATTCCTTGTATACTATACCGATAAAGGAATAAAGTTTTAACTCCTTTTTTAAATTTAATGTTGTGTGTGTGTGTTTTTATTTTTTTTATTTTTTATTTTTTTGTAAAATAAGCAATTAAATCGTTGTTTACAAAAGTTTACAATACATATTTGGTTCTCATTTAGAAATAATAAGAAGAAAAAGAAACCAGTAGAAAAGCTCTTTGTGTTTAATCGTGTGTAATTTAACAAAAATTGCACATACATACTTTTTTATTGTTTTGTTCGTATCTTTGTTAATACGAGTATATGTGAGCGCACACAAAATTTATTTATTTTACGCATGCACTTGTATAGTCTCATATAAACTGCATACCCCAGAATTTTAATAAATATTTCCTTATATCCAAAATAATTAGCTCAATTGAGGTGAAATATTATTTTTAATTTTTAAAAATTATTTTATTTTTTAAATATTAGAGAACATTTAAAAAAAATAAAAAGCATAAAGAAATATATTTTCCAATAATAATATTACTAAATTTACAAAAAAAAATTTTTTTGTTTACTAGTAGGTATTTTTTTATTTTTTTAATAAAAATATTTTAACTAATTTTTTTTTAAATGTTTTCCATTAATATTTTTCACCAAAATTTTTATTATTTTTAAATTTTTTTTATAATATTCCTAGAACGTTCATAAAATTTGTTACTTTAAACATTTTTTTTAAATATTTTTATTTAATTTAAAACATTTTTCCAAATTTTTAAAAAAAATTTTCTCAAAATTTTTTTTATTTTTTGTCAATTTTCCGAAAATTTACAATTCAATTTAATCCTTCAAACTATTTTTTACTTAACTTTTAATATGTTCTTGTAATTTTTCAACTCAGTTTTTTCTTGTAAGTTTCCAATAATAATATAAGTAGTTAAGTAGTTTTTAACAAAATGCTTTCCGTTAATATTTTTCACCAAAACTTTTTATAACTTTTTTTTTCTAATTTTAAAACATATTTTTCTAATATTCTTAGAAGGTTTATAAAATTTTATACTTATAAAAAGAAATTATTAAAAATAATTTTATATTTATGATTTGATCCGGCTAAAGTTCGTATCTCTTTGTAAGCCAACTTACATGTGATAATTATTAATGAACACCAAAGTTAATTGTAAATATTCTGACAAACATGTAGTAGAACGGAACAACTAGCTGTTTTCGAAGGCCACTACACCTTCATCATCAGCGTTCTTTGTGTTTGGTCCACTGTGTGTGGTGTCAGTTGATGAAGATTTCTGCTTTATATGCGCAACTTTTATTGCAAATGGAACATGTGAATTCATCGTATTACAATTTGCTGAAAGCTTTTTTGTTATGAAAGCTCATTTTTACCATCTCTAAATTTACAACAGTCTTGCCATTGGCGTTTGTTCTTTACTAATTATGCACATGTTAGTTAATTTTTGTTAAATTTAAAACTTTTTAAAAACTATTAAGAAAATTTTTCTCAAATAATAGTGATGTAATTTCAATACTTTTTTTTACCGTTCAAAAAGTAACGGTCGTTGCAATAAGGGGTCATTTACTGTGGAAACACCCATATATTTATGAATTTTTTAACAAGAATTAAAAAAAGTTTTGATAGAACTTTTTCTATAATTGTTTATACAGTTTCAAATTTTTTATTAATTTTCAAACGGGTTCTTAAAAATTCTTCATAACACTTTGTAAAAAAAATTTTTCAATATTTTTCATAAAAATTTATAAAAAAAAATTTATTAAAATTTTATTAAAATTTTTTTTCAATTTTTCAACAAAAATTTTACGAAACTTTAAGTTTTTTTTTAATTTTTATAAAATTTTTAAAAATATTCTATTTTTATGATTTTGATAATTTTTTACATTTTCCAACAATGCTTTCACTCATTTTAAACATTCAAATGTTTTAAGTTGTTCTTTCAATATTCATAAATTACTGAAAAATATTTTATTTATATTTTTTTTAATAGTTGAAGTTAATTAATAATTAATTAATTTTTCTTAGTTTTGTTTTTTGCTAATTACTCCAAAATGATTTTTAAAATTCTTCGTAACATTTTGTAAAAAATTAATTAGGATGAACAATTTTTTTATAAAGTAATAGAAGAAATATAACAAAGTGTTATCAAAAATTTAACACTAAAAAATTTTTTAGCCTTGATAGTATAAAATTTTCATAAAACTGGCGAGATTCCTTTAACAATCTAATACACTTTATCTAGAAAATTTTAAAATATTTGCAGGAATAGAGCTCATCGCCTATTTTGTTGCATGTAATAGAAAATATTTCTGTGTGTTGTTTTAAAGTGTTACACGTATGCAAACGCGCTTGTGTGTGATGCACAGCAGAGGGTTGAAATAAGCGATGCCAATTTAGTGCATTTCACGCTAGATTTGGCGATTTTGTCAGATTTGGCGATTTCTCAACCAAACGTGGTAATTTTCAACTCAATTGGCGTCTATATTGTTGATTTTGGGATATGGGGATTTTTCTGGCGATAAGTAAATTTGTTGGCGATTTTAATGGTTATTTTCTAAACAAAATTTAACTTCAAAGGTTTTGCAATTTAAGAAAGTTAGTTTGTCGAAGGAGTAAATCCTAGAAATAAATCCTACCAAAACACGCCTGCAAGAACTTAAATCAATTTGTAGTAATTAATGCCTTTTGAATTAACTTTACAAGAAATAATTATTGGCAATTTTGTTTAACTTTTGGCGATTTTCTGCGAAATTTTTTATATGACTATTTAGAAAAATTTATATTAAAAAAAGTATTATATAAAATAAATTTATTTTCAAATATATATTACATGAAATTAATTTTGAGGACTTTTGGCGATTTTTCATTTTGGCGAATTGGGTCGAAAAATATTTGACAATTCTGGCACTTTTTTCAACTTGGTGCTTTTTAAAGCATTTTTTATGAACGAACAGTGCATTTTGCTCTGAAGAAGTTGGCATCACTGGTTGAAACACTTACGTGTTCCCTTAATGAAAGGAAATGTGTGTTTGTTTAAAGGGCAGTTTTGCATAAATAATTTTTTTTACTATATGGTGTTATTGTTGTTGTTGTTGTTTTAATTTTACAATGACTTAATGTGTATTCATTCATTCATTGTTATTAACAAAGTTGTTATTGCCATTGCTGGCATTGTGTTTCCTTTTGTTGTTGTTGCTGTTGTTGTAGTTGTTGTTTTTGTACTTAATATAACTACTTGATATTATTATGATAATATATGTGTGCATATGTATGTACGAGTATATGTGTTATATTTTGCCTTATACTCTTATACTCACGTGTGTACTCGTATACAAAAAAAGAATTTGAAAGAAAATAGTTGTATCGATTTCATTGTTAAACCAAATTACCCATAAATGTAAGGAAAATTATTTATACGTTGGCTTTTAAGGTGTCTACTCATGTACATACGAATATGGCCATGTGGAAATGCAAAGGACTAAAAACTTTTGCTTATTACATATACTCCAGGTAGTAGGAAGCACAAAAGGTTCATTATAAAATCATAATTTATTGAAATTATAATTTTAGGAAAAAAAAAAATAAATTATAGAAAAGTAGTAGTTAATAACAATTGATTGAACAATTATGCCATTATTAAAATGACAAAGAGAGCCAGTAGGCAAAGACATTTTGCTCCTGTTATTTTACTAAATGACTTAAGTGTAAAATATGTGATTTTAAAATGAATTTCAAACAATATGAAATCAATTTTCCTAATTTGTTGTTTTTATCCAGCTGATAAAGTTGTTAGGCAAATGCTTAGACGTAAATCAAATTCTGGTCATTTGCTGAAGTTTTACATGTCAACTTCAATATAAGGAAATTTGAGACACTTGATTTTTGCTTCGAAAAATAAACATGTCATTAATTTGATAAATTCTCAAAAAGAAAACCTGCTTTAATAAATTAAATAATTTGAAGAAAAAAACATGTTTATCTTAAATTCATACATGCAATTTGAAATTGTACAACTAAAATTTTCCAACGAACAGTGATTAATTATTTAAATATTGGTAATTTAATGTCATTATATATAAGTGGCAAAAAGGAAAAAGTGCTTAACTCGAGATAGGTTAATTTTGAGTTAATGGTTTTTCTATTATCTTCATATTCCAAAGTACCTATGGGCAAAAAAAAGTTATAGAGCAATAACATGCTGCTTTTACCTTTTTGTCTTATAATCTCATTTGGTATGTTTTAAATAGAAAGTAATAATTTTAGTTTATAGAACGATGTTTATTTCGTAATAAAATAAAAGTGCAAACGTAATTTTCCAATTTAACTGTAAAAGGAAGAGCGCCGTCCCTCTTCGTTATTTTGTAAAATAATCATCGGCAAAGTAAAATGACTAATAAAATGTCTACTTAACACAGGTAAAAAAAATTAGTACTCCTCATTAACACCAGAGGCGCTGCAAGACTGCATTACTTAAAAAAGCTTGCAGAAAAGAGAGTTGTAAAAGAATGAAGCTTTCCGTTTTCACTATTCTTTTCCTAAATAAGATAACAGCTAGTAACAGTAGTAGGCATTTATTGCCTGAGTTTGACTTCTCTTTAAAAATAATAAAGAACAAATTCAAAAAATCGACTTGAAAGTTTAAACAGTAAAATATGACTTAAGAAGTTTTTTCTTATAGTCACAGTTAGAGAACCTTCATTAATAGTGAATAATTTACTTGAATTAAATATTCAGAGTACTTGCAAACTTTGTTGCAGAAACAATTTCGAAAAAAAAAACTAAAAGTTTGTCACAAACTTTTTTGCAGAGCGGAAGGGACAAAAGAAACCCATACAACGTGTTAATATAAATCATGTACATGTGCTACTTAATACTGTTTTAAGGTATCACTTATAATAAATTAAGCAATTAAATTAATTTTTATTTAAATAAATTACTAATCACAAAATTGAGTAATTTTTTTGAATTAAAGCGCCAATTAGATTTAACTGGTCTGCGACTATAATGTCGTGAACATTTAAAACGAAAATCACTAATTGTTTGGAACTGTTAGGGCATGTTGTGCCATAACTGCTAAAGAAAAAAGCTTAAACGATATAATTTCGATATTAATTTTTTTACGAAAATTTATTATCTATACAGAAAAAAAAATTTCTGAAATTAATGCGCTTAATTAAAAAAAAATTTTAAACTATTTAAACTTGTAATAACTTTAATTCAAAATGATTCTTCATTTTGCTTTAACAGGAATTACTGTAATGTTAAATCAATATGAAATAAAGTTATTTCAGAAGGAAAAATTTTGTATTTGAAGATTACTGTAAATCATGTTGAATTAACATGAATTAACATATAAAACAAACAATGCCGAAAAATCAACACGCTGACTAATGCCCATTTTTGAGTTGGTAATCAAATTGTAATTACTTGTAAGTTCTATTTAAATAAGAAATTGTGTTTTTTAGTGCATATTTAAATAATACTTAAATGCCCAAACTTATGTAATTAAGTATTATTTAAGTTTTATAAACGTACCATATGTTTTTATGCGTGTATGTGCTTATTGAAAACATACACATGAACATCATGTGGTCGTATAATTTTCATAAATATGTAACTTATACAATTCATAGTTTTTATTAAGTTAAAAACTAGAGGCAAGTATTATATACATATAAGCAGATAGTTTAATATTCTAAATTATCTTTTCCAATAATAGTTATTTATATCAAGTATGGTATACAATTTTTGTTGGTGTCTTCCCTGGTCCGATTACTCAGAACAAACTACAAAATCATTAACAAGAAAGTTGAAAATCCAGGGAACGCAAGAGAGAAGCGGCAGTAAAACACAAATACATGTATTAATTACGAGCAATATAAAAAAAAACAACAACATTAACAACAAAATTTGCCATAAGGTTTTTTTTCTTTTTCGACTAAATTGAAAAACCGGTATAATTAAACTCATTCAATAAAATATGAGATGCAAAAAATACTTAAACACATATTTAATTTAACATGTGTAGTCATACTAAAATGAAAAATGTAATTACCATAAAGATGTTGCATGTAAAGTTGGCTATTGTAAGTATATACAGTACATATAGACGACAAGTTGATGTGGTATAATTTTAATTATATGGAGTGGCAACTTTCTAGTCACCAACAAACAGGCAGGCAGGCAAGCAGGCAGGCTGGCTGGCAGGCTTGGAGGCAGGCATTCAGTAGCTGCACTAGCAATAACAACAAATTAAAAACTAAATAAAAAAAATTAATCACATTTTATATTTCTATATGTATGTGTGCAGTTTTCTTTGGAAAACTTGGCAATACAGTTGTTCGTATTTATATTTAATATACTAAACAAAAATGTATTACAAATTATACTTGGTAACATCCTTTTTTTTTGAGTGGTTGAATTACAGCAATATTTTTTATTCATATTTTATTTTTCGTAAGAGTATAATAATAATTATAAATGAGACTGTTACACACACAAACCAAACACATACAAAGTGGCACGTACTCTCGTACTCGTACTTTTGCACTTACAGTTACTTATAATTAATAATGAAATTAAATTGCAATCAACGGTTTTGCTGTCTTTACTACAACAACAACTGCCCCAACACTACTACAAGCATTGAACTGCCACTAATTTTGCTCTTCCCCTACACAGTGTTTCATGCTTGTGTATGTGCGAGAGTTGTTCCATAATTACTTGTTCTAATACGAAAATAAACAAACAAAAAATAATTAGTGGAAAATTTGTATTTATTGTTTCTGTGTAGTCTACTTTTAGGACACAACATTCTGGGAGATCTTCAGTACTTAAAAATTTCCCAGTCTAAGAGGAAAACAAACAAGAAAAATTAGTTAAAAGTATAATTTTATTTATAGTTTAAAAAACTATAGTTTGCTTCTAAGGCGAAACAGTTAGATCTATTAAGAGGCCCTCTATAATAACTGTCTTATTTATATAAAAAAATATTATGACTTCTTGAAGGCTTGATAAGAAAAAATTTGTATGGAAATCTGTTTTATAAACCCTTCGTTAAGCCTTAATATTTTTTATAAATTGGTCCTTAAGTATTTAGTCGAAAGTTGGCATGCTTCAATCGTGATACATGATGATGAGTAATTTTTTTAATTCCATATATTTTCTAATTGAATAAACTTGTTCACTTGTTTGAATTCTTTTGCCATTCAAATAAAAATTTTTTTATTGCAAACAGAAAAATTTCACATTGAAATCTATGTAAACAAGGTTAATTTAACATGTTCGCTTCAAATGTGTTTCATGTTAATTCAACATGATTTACAGTAATCTTTAGAGAAAATTTTTCATTTTGAAATAATTTTATTACATGTTGATTTAACATTCCAGTACTGTTAATTTAAAATGTAGAATCATGTTGTATCAAAGTTATTTCGAGTAGGAACAACAAAACGAATCAGCATTGTTTCAAGTTGAAACAACATGAATTTAATTTAATTGAAGCAGTTATTGAATTTAATTAATTGTTAAACTAACGTGTATTGACATAGGCATTAGGAAAATACTTGTGTGTCGGACTCATCGCGTGATAGTCAGCTCGCTTATTTCCACTTATTCCATTTACCGTCGGTACAGGCATGCAAGTATTATTAATAATGTGATGGTCGCAAGGGATAAACAAGAATAGTTAATCATACTTTGGTAGAAAAATACAACTGTGTTCTTAACTGAATAGAAAATTAAAAAAAAATATTGAAAAACAAAAAATTAATAGTGATACTTACAAATGTGTTTACCAAAGTTAAATAAATCAATACTACACAATATATAATAATTTCTCATATTCCATTTCAAAAAAAAAAAATCTCTACCCAAGTAGATAGATTGGGTGGGGATGAAGTGCGTGGCTGCACATAAAAATGCAGCATGATGAAGAAATCATTTAAATTAATAAAAATATTTCATTCAATAAGAATGGAAAAATACTGTTAAAAATTCACTCTAGTTCAATTAAATTAAATATGTATCACTTAAATAATTTTTAATTTAATATTTTATTTGTATTTAACCCGTGTCAAAATTAAAAGGAATTTAAACAAATTATTTGCTTAACCATCAACAAATATTTTTTGACTAAAAAAGTGACTTCGTGTGGTCTACACCAGCTACATCCAAACACACATACTCTGATATTTGCGTTTTAGGGAAACAGCTTTGAAAGCTCTTGAATTTGTTCTTGTTTCTTTGCAAAATAAGAGCAGGCATTGTTGTCACCGAGATCTGATTGGCTGTTGCGCTCTGGTCGGTGTGAAAGCACAAAAGGCTTTTTATAAAAGTTTGCACATTGCGCATATGGCTTGGACTCCTTAACACTGACAATAATTTCTACTGTTGGTTCTAACAACTCTCGCATTTCTTGAGGTATGTGCATGCAAAAGGGGTGTAAGTAAGTGTCTTGCACAAACTTGCTAATTTAACATAATAAAACAAAAAATATGCATTTCTTAAGAAGTTTGTATATTAAATTGATTATTTTTTCTTTTCTTTTAAAGCAAATTGATTGAGTTGTTTTACAAGATTCTATAAAGTATTCATTAAATATTTTTCTTGCCATGGCTGGTTTTTTCCGTTTCTTTTTTTAATTCTATACTGGGTCAGTTCTAAGAAAAATTTCATATCTTCAAAATAATTAAACCAAACATCTATCTTTGTTTAATTTGCGTTTAAAAGTTGTCCAGTGAGATATAACAATAAATGTAAACTTAAAAAAAAATTTGAATGGTTATTATGACTGATTGGAGAAAATTTAATTTATACTTATCATACTATGTTCAGTAAAACCAGATCTGTCATACATGCTTTTGATAAGCAAATCAAAATGTTAAGTTGTATCTACATTTAGAGATTAAAATATAATCAAGATTATTTTAATTTCTTTTTACTGCTCATGGGAAATATTGAATGCTATGAAAGTTAAGAAAGTCCTGTTGTAAGCAAACAAATTGACGCTGCTTGATTTAAAACAGAACACGCCCAATTACAATCGTATATGGAAAAAAGAGTTACACGCCTTTTACAGAATCCTAGAGTACAAATCAAATTGGCAGGTTGATTGGAAATGTAGGGCTAGAAACTTGTTTGCTTACGGCTCGAAGGACTATGAATAAATTTGTTTTATTTTGGTATATTTTTTTTATATACATTTTTTGTTACAAGTAAATTTATACTATGGAAACTCTTGACAAAAGACCCTTTAAATTCAAATCGAATACTGTAGGAAAAGGTTTCGTAAATTTTTTTTATTTCAATCAAATTGTTTTAGGTTGAAATTTTTCTAAATTTCTCATATAAAAATATTCTCTGGTATCCTGCAGAAATTGAAGCAGGCCGAACAAATTTTGCAGTCAAATTTTAACTAAAATAGAGCAAAATTTGCTATAATTTTTTTATATTCACGGCAAAATAAAAAATGATTAGCATCCTTAAAAACTAAAATTTTCAATGACTCCCAAATTATTTACAGGTTCTTAAAAAATCATATTAGAAACCTTAAAAAGTCGAAATAAGAAATATATCCAAGTAACAAACCAAGTGTATTTCGTAAACTTCATTCGCTATGCATAATGTAATATGATATAATTCTCATTCAGTTCATATTGCAATTAGTATAAGTATTTCAAGTCACGGACATTTTTTTAATACATGCAGCACCATTCACAGCTAACACTACAATTTGAATCACAATTAAGCATAATTACAAGGATTAGTATTGAAAATCTTTTAGTTCTTTTATTTAAAACAGAGATAAGCAAAAGGCCACCCGTGGGCACTTCGTTATGCTTTTTTTTTACACGTACATTCGTACTAGCATACATTTTACTACCTTTTATATTATATATGTATGTGTTTGCCTGACTTGGATTTAAAAGAGCAGCATGGTAATCAGTTTTTTATTACATACTCCCAAGGCAATGAAGAAACATCAAAATATAAAACTTCCCGCAAGGACAAGTTTGTATTAATATTAAAAATAAAATAAAAATAATTCGCATTTGAACTCAATGACATTTTTCTGAAGTTTTTTATGGATTGTAAAGTTTTCTTCAAAATTCATTTGTGTGACTAGATTTTTAGGAAAATTTTTCCTACACCTACAGTCTCTTAATTTGTTTTCTCGCCATTTAGTTATCGTTTCTTAGGAAATTATTTCTTTAAATTTTGCCTCTTGTTTAACCCACTTATGCCTGCAGACAGAAGTACTGAAAATTAGGTTCTTAATTTTTCATTTTTGAATTTCCATAATATGAGATGAGTTTCCAAAGACTCTTTTGCTAAATTAGTTAAATTTTTAGTGAAAACTATTAAAACAATATAGGCGCATATTCATAGTCAAAACGAAGTATACTTAGAGAGTTTAAAACCAGTATTTTGTATGTTAATACTTGTTTTAAATTTATAGTTTGTTTGCACCATAAATATGCGCCATAGGGCCATTTTCACAACGAATAAAAGTATACTTTAAGAGTTTTAAAACTAGTAGTTCAATACAAAATACTGGTTTTAAATTCTTAAAGTTTACTTTTGTATTGTTGTGAAAATGACCCATAGTATGTTAAAATTTATCAAAGACATTTTCCTTATATAAATCTTCAAAACTATAGGAATGTTAAATCTAATAAGTTTCTTTAAGTATTTAAATAAAAAACAGCCTCAACTATTTATATTCTTTTTTATTTTTGTATGCAAGCAGAAAATTTAATATGCTTCAATAAATTTTATTTCAATAGTCCTGCAAACAAAGTTGTATCTTAATACAACTTATCAACTTATATTTTACTTTACTTGTTGTAGAGACAAACGGATATAGTAAGCCGCCCCGAAAATGCCACAGCACCCCTGCCGACAACCAAAAACTTAATCTACATTTTAAATAAAGAAGTAACAACAAACAAATTCATTTAATAACTACACATAATTTCTGAGCAACAACATTTTATTTAATGTGTGTACGACGTTGTGTGTTTTGGGAAATATTTTGAGTTAAAAAATTACCCTACTGTTTACAAATATGCTTTTTTTATTCTAAAAAAATATCGTGATTTCAGAAACAAAAGCTTATTTCTCATTTTGCAACTTCAGCTCAGAAATAATTCCCTAATCGAGCTTGAGTTCAATAATTTCATTTCTTGTAAAATTAAATATTTTTATTAATTAATGTGATTTTCTATGGAAGAAAAAAATATTAAACTAGACTTTAGCCGGGTTAAATAGCGGAATTTTTCTGTGCCACCACGCACTTCATCAGCATCCCTGTCTATCATGAATTTTTAATGAAATGGTATACCACGTGAAATTTTCGAAGTTAGTGTATTTTTAAGCAGGCTATATAAATTAACACTTAAATTTAGAAAATGTTAATGTAATTTTGACAACTTGCTTTATCTTGGAAACCGTAAGAGGAAAACTCTTGAAATTTTAAAAAACGCGTAAACTTAAAAATCCCAAAATTAAGAAAATACGGAAACGAAATTTATCATCAAAAATAAAAAAAGTGCTTAAATGAAAAATATCAAAGAAAAAAAGTATAAATCGTTAAAATGCCAAAAATCACTAAATGTAAATAGGTCGCCAAAAAACTAAAAAATCACAAAAAAAACTACACAATACCCATAAACCGAAAAAATCGCTAAAACTAAAAAAGCACCAAAACTAAAAAATCGCCAAAAACCGAAAAATTCGCCAAGATGAAACAAACGCTAAAACTAAATAAATCGCCAATACAAAAAGAACCCGAAAATCTAAAAAATCGCCAAAATATTAAAAAATCGCCATAAAAAAAATGGAAAAAATGCTTTAATAAAAAATATCAACAAAAACACAATAAATCGCTAAAATGTAGCCAAAAGTTAAAAAAAATAATGGAAAAAAAATCGAAAAAAATCCCTAAAACTAAAAAAGCACAAAAAAAACTCGTCAAAAACTGAAAAAAGTGAAAAATAACCAAACTAAATGAAAAATCAGTACTAAAAAAACCGCCAAAAGCTGAAAAAATCCCCATAAACCAAAAAAAAATCCAAAAAGAAAAATGCGCCGCAAAAACCCTTCATTTGCGACTCAAAGTCGCATTTTACTGAATTTATTTTATATTTTATTTTTTAACCACATCTAACAAAACTTACTCGTATATTTCAAGCTAGAAAATTAATTTTATTCTTAAAGAAATTTGCTACATTTTCAATTTAAATTTTATTGCAATCTTTACAAATATCATAACTATTTTCAATCTCTTTTTAGCTTCATAATATTTAAAAGAAAAATAAAATTAAGTATGTGTTCCTTTCTAATAGTCATACGTACATTAATTTCATTAATTATCCTTTTGCTCCACATGAAACTCTCTACACACTCTACTCATACTCACGCTTCATGTAAAAAATATTTATTACTTTTTGTATGAGTTAAATAACATGTATTACAGTTACAACAACATGCAACACCAACAAACAATGTCTTAAATATTTCATACAAATAAACAATGTAGACACTTTTACAAAAGTATTCCAATATGATAGACCAAAACCACTACTACAAGCATACATTGCAGCACACACACACACACGCACACATGCAAACTCACAATAGACAATTGTGTTTAAAACATTCAATAACTTGGTCTACGTTCATTTGGAATAAATACATTCCAACTTGTATTTACGACACAAAGCAGCGAGCGGCAGAAAGAAAATGTTTGCTGGCTTTCGTTACGATGGGAAGTGGGTGGTTGATTATAAGGACTTTTGCTTATACTCTTATAAGAAAAAAATAAAGGAAGAAGAGAGAGAGTTTATATGTGTGCATATATATATGTATGTATGTGTTTGTATGTTTGTAAGTATGAGTGCGAATCACTTTTAAGGAAATGAATATTTTGCATGTTAAATGCAGAACTCATGGTCAGTAATGAGAGGTGGCACTAATGGTCACTGCACACCACTTAGATGCCGCACACACATACATACATATATGTATATATAAATATATCAAACAAAATGTTATATAAAACTTTATAAAATCACCCACTTGTGTTTTAAATAATACTTAAGTTTATATAAAACACTTTTACGTTTGCAAAAACAATCATATCTTTGTACGAGTATACAAAGAGTAGGAGTGTGTGTGTGTGCATAGAGAAATAAAATTTATATTTTTCACCTCATCAGCAGTGCAGTTTGGAATATGCATTTCAAAAATTTGTTACAGCACATGAGAAACAGTGGATTTGGGTTATAACGAAGACCAGTTTTAATGAATTGTCATGTAAAACGAGCAGTTCTGTGGTCCAAATAATTTAACATTAATAATTCCTTCGTATTAGTACGTTTACAGTTAACTCCTGATATAACGAATTTTCTTTTATCATGAACTATTTTTTTAAGTACTGCAACCAAAATAATTTAGACATTCTTACGCTTGTCACGAACCATAAAATTATAAATTATTGTCTGGTGTAATTTGAAGTATTTGTTCTCATGGCTCTAAAATAAGCAAGTGTATGTTAATTTTTACTGGTTTTCTTAAATTTGTTAACAGTGGTTTTCAAAAAAAATTTTAGTTTATATTTTGCTTATGTATGTTTTGTTAGACCCTAGATGAACAAAATCGCCAGATATGGCGGTATTCGTTGTAGCTGAACTCTATTGTTATTTACATTCCTTTTAAGAAAAATTCTTTTCTATAAAAGAAGCTTACAGAATTTAATTTTTTTGGTGAAACTTTGATTATGTTTTGCAATCTCTAAATTTTTCGAAAAGAAATATAATATTTTAAACTACTTCCAAAATAGGAGAAGTTCTCAAATAAAATAGGTTAAATCACAATCTTTGCTGCGAAGTAAAGTAACTTATAAATATAATACATGGCTCAAAAAATGGGCTTACGATGCCAAAAAAGTTATAAAAAACGCTAGTTCGTTTCGCTTCAACGGTTGCAATTATACCCAGAAAACAATTTGGCGATTCTTGGCGTTCTTAATGTAAGAGTGTAAGGTGCTAAAAGATAATAATCACTCCATGTTTCACAAAATTTTTAAAAATCTCGTAAGAACAGCAAGTTTAGTTATCAAAAAAGAACAGCAACAATGCTACTGTGAATCTGCAACAATACATTTTAGGAATTTAGTCAGGCACTCTCAAGATAAATGCACATACATATTGATCATACCCACACTTGCAAATTAAAATGTTTACATCACTACAAACAGAACATGCACGGCATTTGAAATTTCTTCTTAAAGTTTTACCAGAATAACAATGTAGTGCTGTAACAGATAGCCCAACAAACATAAGATCAAAAGTTGGAATTGGAATAATTTTCTTATTTGATAAGAAATAATCTTTATAATTCTTCTTTGAAGAGAGGTGTCTCAGGACACCCGGTTGTAGCTATGCTGCTTAGTTATATAAAACAAACTTCATATATTAAATCACAATGCAATAAAATTATATTATATGATGATGTCAAATTCGATGCAAATATTTCAAAACGTTTCCATTTATTTCCCATTATTTTATTTTCTAGCGGCGTACGATTAAATTAGTGTATTGTTTGTGGCCGATAACGGCTGTTAGCTGGCTGTGTTCTCTGGTTTATGCTCATGTGCAGAAACTATACAAAAAAAAAATCAAACAATTTGTTTCGTTTATTTTCGAGTTTTTTTTAAATACAAAGAAATCAAAACAAAAATAAATTTATAACTGTAATATAGTGTAGATTATTTTTGTTACAAAAATCAACTTCTAACTCCTGTATCGCGCTATAAATAGCATAGCTACAAAAATTTATTTATTTTATTATATTTATAATCAAAGGATATCTGTATGAATCCCATAAGAATTATACAGCTGAGTACTCCAACAGTCCTAAGTTATCCTCAGATGATTGTTGGCATGCTGTATGGACGACTAGTAAAATAATCTTTAAACACAAGTCAAATGATTCCCTTTGCGATTAATATAAGCGTCCTTCGGTGTGTTGTGAAAGAATCTCGCACAAGAATCAGCTGGTGTAAAAGTTTCTCCAGTGTGAGGAATCAATCTTCTACGATTAAATAATGCGCACGTCGGCAATCAAAAACGCTCTTTAAGAAATTCCCAGTAGAATCTTCCACGATGTAAAATGCCTTCTGGGCATTTTTTTTTATATAAAATTATTGGGCATATCGTGCAAAACATAACCGCCAAAAAAGCTTAAGCAACATAATTTTCGATCTTAATTTTTTTTAACAAAATCCATGACCTGCGATCGTAAATAATCGATTTTCGTCAAAAAAAAAGAGATCCAAAGATGAGTCGGTTAAGCTTTTTTAGCGGTTACGGCTCGATATGCATATGTAAAATAATTTTTCTCATTTTCTTTTACTTCTTTTTATACAAAGAAAACATTTTTATATAAAAACAAGAAACCTTAATAAAATTAAAGATTAGTAATATAATATATGTTAAATACTTATTTATTTTCAGCATTAATTTTAATAAATATCGGCAATAAAGCAAGTCCCCATCAGTTTAATTTCCATAATATTTATTCATGTCTCAAAAAAATTTTTCGTTCGAAATGTTCGAAAAATCCTCCATAACGGCAGCTCTGTATTCAAACCTGTGTGTATGGGTATGGTGGGCAACACTATTTCTATTTTACACATACATACACAATCAAATGTATGAAAATACACTGATTGTATTGTTTTGAGTAAAAACAAAATTAGGCAAACATTTGAAGAAAATATATTTTTTTTTCTACTTTCTATGCATACAAACATATATACAAACATACGAGTACATATAGTTTGTAGGAAATGAGTTTTGTATTTATATATAGAGTATTACACACTATACTTATTTGGTTTGGACAAGTGTTAAGTTTAAAATTTCTTTTGTGGGTATGTTTTGTAATTTTAAGTATTTATTAGAAATATTATAGCAATTTTCTGCAAAAAAAAATGTATTAGCACTTATTATGCTTTTGTATATCAAGTTTTTATAATTAGAAAGAGCTATGATCTTAAATAGTTTTAACTTAAGCCCACACAAAATTTTAAGGTCGTATCTAAAGTGATTCGGTTGCTATGCGATTTTAATATTTGCTTTACTGGGAAATTTTGAAGGGCACTTTTTAATAATTTAAGCTTTTTTTTCATAAATTTTTTTTTTAGGAATTTAAGCTTTTTTCTTATAAGAAAGCTCTTACTACAAAAATTTTTTGCATATAAAATTTTGTCAATTCTTACCTTGACGTTCTCTAGATATTTTATAAATTTCACTTGATATCAAAAGTGTCGTACCAGATCAATAATTCATTACTAGGGAAACCACATATATGCTCTAAAAAAAGTGTTTTATGGGCATTTAATATGCTCTAAAAGCTTAAAAATATGCCCTAAAAATTCAAAAACTATACTACTTACAATAATATTAATATATATTAATTTGGAAAAACAAATATTTGTAATCCAACACTTCAATAACATTTCCATATAAAATAAAACAAAAGTAAAACTACTAAAAAAACATTGAAAAATTTAATAAATAAATAAAATTTCACTTCAAATTCAAAATGGATCCCTATATCAGAATTAAAGCTTTGGAATTGTATTTTGAGTAAATGTTCTTTAAGATTTTCATAAATTCAACTTCTACTGCTGTAATCGGGGCAACGTCCGTTACAAATAGCAGAAACCATATTTTTTTAAAATTAACGTCCATTTTAACGCTCAATTTTTATTGAATCGTCAAAATCTGGATTATTGTAGAGTGACTGATTTTATTCAAAGCAACTGTGTTTATTAAAAACTTATATAGTATGGTGCCATAAATAAGCCAAAAAAAAAGAACATTGGGAATAATGTTTAGAAGAAGAAAACTAAAAACCATTATATTCGACCAAGCACATTAAAATAAAATAAAATCTATAAAGTACCAAAATATGCCCTAAAAGCGTCGAACATAATCTTAAAATTCAAAAAATGCTCAAAATATGCGTGTAAGACTGAAATATGCAAAAATATGCTTTAAAGGGTAAAATATGCAAAAATGTGCACTAACGAATTGATGCAAAATTCATAAAAACTTCTGAAATGCATAAGTATCTTATCTCCGCATTACAAGAAAAAACATGCAATTGCATATGTTCAACATAGACTCACACTTTCGTCACATGGTGCGTGCGGTGCATTGGAGCTTTTTAATATTTTTTTCTTAAAATTATATTATAATAAATCGTAAGTTTCAGAAAAAAGTAGTTAGCAGAAACAGCTAAAGCTATAACTTTATCGAGTTTAATAGTTATTTTTATACTTATTTTGAAATTTATTTTGTGCAATAAAATCGAAAATTATTTGCTCAAAAACTTTAAGATTGATTAAATTTTCCTTTAAGAAATCTTTCATAATTATTACCAAAACCCACCACCAGTAAATAAAAAGGGGACAATTATAAGGGAAAGAGGACCTTCGTTTTCTCTGTCCACTTCTAATCAATTGCAACAACATGCACATTAGAAAATTTGAATGTAAGCCACAGTGGTGCAATTGCTACAACTGTTTACGTTTACACACACACATACACACACACATTCTCTCACTTGCATACGTATGAAAGTTTATCAAATGCTCAAACTAAAAAAGAGAAAGTAAGAGAGAGGATGAATAATGTTGAAAACTTGTTCTTCAATTTCAGTTAATCACTGTATTTCAAAATGCTGCACTGTGACCTAAACTAAAAATTTTCTGAGTTTTCTGATCTTTTCCTTTACAGAAATAAAATTTTCTGCGATTTTTATCAAAAAAAAAAAAAAACAAAAATCTTAAAAAAATGTTTATTGATTTAATTAAACTTTTTATTAAATTACATTTTCAAGCAAAAGTTTAATTGAATCAATTACATTTTTAATTGATTTTTTTTTCAATTAAACATGTGCATCGCAGGAAAAATTTTTTCTGTGTGGATTGGTAGGCTTTATTCTATATTTTTCTGGTATTATTTTATAAATCGAGCCGGTGTTTCGATAGATTGCTTCTTACAAATACACAAACTTTACCTCTTTGCAATATTGTTGTCGATTTGCAAATACCTGTCTGTATAAATATATTTTATATCAAGCACATTAGAATTTAAAAATTTTATATGTATGTATGTATGTATACATATTTTAAATGACCTAAACGTGCCACTGTGCATGGTGGCATAGTGTTTGGGAGTAAAGCTTGCAGCAATTTCGTTTTGTCCTTTTTCATTGCAAACAAATATACATTGAACACGTACTGGACAATAACAAAAATTACAAGAAACAAATATAACAACAACAGCAACAACAAATATCACTTAGAATAGAAAAGAACAAGAACACACACTCGCATTAAGAATACGAATATAAACGAGTAAAATGTAGATTTCGTGAGCGAAATTAGTGTGAGTGTAGGAATGAAAGTGTGTTGTTGCCTGTTTTTAGGGGGCGATGATTTTAATGCATAATGAATGCGACTACAACAGCAAAAACAAAGGCAAAGTATGGATAATTTTTCGTTCAATGTATAAGTAGCTTTAAGTAGAAATATATGCATGCATGCAAATGCACACACACGTGTGTGTGTGAGTAATGAATTAAGGTTTAGTGAACTCCTCATAGACATTCACAAAACAAACTCTTACAACAATTCATATGTGTGTTTGTGTGTAAATGTGTGCGTGCATGTGTGTGTGCATGTTATTGAGAAAGTTTTACAGAACAAACTTAGTTAATGAAACTCCTTTGCTTACAGAACAAAGTGTTTTTTGGGGGGTAAGGAGGTGAGTGAGTAAGGAGCCATACATAAACAGCTAGCAAGGCTAGCCATAATGTGAGCACAAGCACATACATTCGCCATAAAACTGGCCTTTAATGAGTTTAAACTTCTTTACAAAAACCTCTCAGCAAATAAGTAATAAAAATAATAATAAAAAAAGCATATAAATTCCAAATATAGCCAGAAACAAACGGAATTATATATCAGTTATAAGACCTCAGGTTATGTACATACTTCAATAGCTAGAGTATTTAACAGAGGGGAGAGTGGGGGCGGATAAACAACTATGTAGTTGGTTTGTTGGGTTCGGTTTCTTGTATGTTTGTGTGCTTAAGTACTGCTAGTGGGGAGCTGTTATAATTAATTTTGCTTATTGCATGCAAATGAGTGAGTGTATGTGTGTGTGTGTGCTTGTGTGTTTGTGAATGAGTGAGCAAAGTATGTACGATAATGTTGTGCATATTAGGAGAGCGTTTGTTTGGAGAATGAGTATGTTTATTAATGCATTTATGCATTTGTAGCTGTTTACATGTGCTAACGTTGGCAGCAAACATTAAGACAACAAATTATGAACAAACGTCAACAACAGGACGTGTTACAGGACATCATGGGCCCCACCAGCACCCACATGAAATATATAAGAGTACACTACCTTCTTCTTACTTTATTTATTTGCCAAATATTTCCCATCACTGCTTGCTTTGCCCCTTAAGTCCTGGGACGTTGAAAGACATGTTGTGAGGCATCTCCATATGTTGTTGTTTGCAGCAAAAGTAAATGAATGGATAGAAATTTTCCTTGTCCATGAACATTCATTTAACACTTGCGTTATTATTGCCAGTCATTGAATGCATTTGGTCAAGTATGTAGGACTCTGACAAGTTAAAATTATGATTGCAGACAAGGATTTTGGTCAAAGTATGTTTTCTACACATAAACTCTATTTCTTTAAAATGAAGTATTGAAAGCAAGAAAATCTTAAATTTATGGAATTATCCTTTTTTTTTCTTTTGAAAAATTTCTAAATTTATTAAAAAATGTATAAGTACTCGTTTATATAAAATATGTTAACTATCAAAAAAAAATTTAGATGAACTATTTTTTTAAATTACTTCAACTTTTATTGTATTTATTATGAATTTTTCTTAAATAAAATAATTTAAAATTTTGACTAATTTTTTTTGTAAAAAAATTTTTTGTCAAAGATTTTTTTACTAAATTTGGAAAAGAAAATCTTGTTTAAATTTTTGCTACAATAAACAAAAAGTTCATAGAAACTTTCAACATTTTTTTAATTATTTCTTAATATCTTTGTAGACAAAAAACAATTCTCGTTTTCTTTTTCATTACAAGCTTATGTTTAATAGCAGAAATTCATAACTTATTTCTGCCCAAGTAGGAAATCATAGATGATGTAGGTGCCAGCATAGAAAACTCATCATTCTACAAATCATTCTTAGTTAGTTTGTAGGGTCTTCTTTCTAAAATTTACTTCGAACAATAAAATAAAATTTTCCTATCCAATGAAAGAAATAGAAGGCATTGCATTTTACTAGATTTTGGATCGAACTCGTTTCATAGTTTATCGATTTGTGTCAAAAATTAACTCAGTTCAAGTCCAATTTAAAACGAGATACTCAAAGAGTTCCTCAATTCATAATCTATGTCAGAGACGTAGGTCGTACAAATGTTGTTGATAATTTCTTTATAAAGATTTGTTTCTAAACAACATTTTTATTGAAATTACCAACAATTTATGTAAAACCTACAACTCCGACAATATGTTGCGAATTGAGCAAATGAATAACAAAAAAATATTTGAACAATTCACAACCTATTGTAGGAGTCGTAAGTTGTACATGAATCTTTGGTAATTAAAAAAGAAACATTGTTTATAAATAAATGTTTATATAGAAATTAATACCAACGTTAGTATGACCCACGACCACTGCAATGGATTGTGAATTGAGCAATTAAAACTTTTTATAATGAAATTTATTAAAATTTAAAGACCTTTTAATTAGATTTTTTTACCAAAAATTTTTTTGCGATACAAGACTTTTGTTTCATTAAAAACATATTTGTTTCTGCAAAAAATACAAACACAAATTATAAAATGTGTTTAACTGTTAAAACTTAATTTTGGTATTTTTTTTTACAATAAGTTTTATTTTATTGATTTAAAATTTATTTATCTATTAATTTTATTATAAATCTTTGAAAAAATTTTAAAAATTAATTAAATATTTTAAAGGAAAATTTTTCATTAAAAAGTCTGTTTTTCATACATTCTTTAAAATTTTATTTTGATATTTTTTTTAATTTTCCAATATTTTTCTTTTTGTTTTTTAATATAGTCTACATTAATTTTTAATCCGTTCATTTTCTTTGCAGTCTCCTCAGCACAATGTGTAACTGACATGGCGGAGGGTTGCGAAGAAACCGAGAGCAACAGTAGTAATCGTAACGCCGATAACGCACCCACAATGTTGGGCACCGTATTGCCATGCGAAGCAGCCATAACCGCTTCATTGGGTGTATCCGGCGGCGGTGTTATGAAACGTGAATTTGTCGACGCTACCAGCGTACTGGGCGCCCATCTTACAGCAAGTGTTAGTCTAGCCAGTCCAACGCACTCAATGGCCTCACCCGCAACCACGACCACAACAACGGGCTCAAATCACATACCAACATCCTCTACGAACCAGAGACTTACACCCACACCAAATAAATCGAATACCAGTTCCTTAGGTCCATTAGTTTGTTCTACCACTTCCTTACTCTCCTCATCATCATCGTCGTCGTCATCTTCTTCATCCTCGTCCAACTCGTCGTCTTCGTCATCGACTTCCTCGTT
This sequence comes from Nowickia ferox, assembly GCA_936439885.1. Taxonomy (NCBI): domain Eukaryota; kingdom Metazoa; phylum Arthropoda; class Insecta; order Diptera; family Tachinidae; genus Nowickia; species Nowickia ferox. The sequence continues at coordinate 5,165,161 of OW387027.1, read as the reverse complement.
AACAGCTTCATCGTCCACTACAGCGGCCATAGCAAATAATTCGAATACAAACAAGTCGCCTTCTACGTCACCATATTCCAGTGCTGCCATAGCCTCATTAAGCGGCGTCTCACCGCATTCTCCGGGTCTGGCTACTGCTGGTCACAATAGCAACGGCAGCTGTGGTCTGGCCCCCACAAATGTCATTACAACAGCAGCCACAGTTACAGCATCAGTCGGAACAGCAGCCGCCTCACCGTTAGCAACAACGCAAGCCCAAATAACGGCAAATAACTGTACATCACCCACACATGTGGCAGTGGCATTGAATATTAAAACAGAAGCGGTAAGTTAAAAATAAAGTGTTTCAATAAATTTTAGAAAAATTCCAATACTTCTTGCCATTTTTCTAGCTTCTTGTGCATTAAATTATAAATCTTATTATGCCAACGAAATTGATTGCAATGTTTGAACTCTATTGTTTTACTCATTTTTGTTGTCACGCTCCAAGTTGTTGTACAAATCGCTTTTTTATTTTTTCTATTTAATCATTTAATGTCATCAGTTATAGCTTTAACAAGTCAACTGTCGTTCTATTTACTAACTTGCTTACTTACTTACCTAACAGTGAGTACAACAACGACTACCACCACTAACACAACTTAAACTTCAACTTCAAATTCTGTTATGCCGTACGAGTACAATTCAACTGACGGATTCCGTGACATCACTTTGAAATAGCAGACCAGCAAAAACAAATTGTGCAAAAGATACACTAATACATACATACTCGTATATTATTTCACTTAGACACATATTACCAGGGGTAACAAAAAATATTTTCTTCAGCTAACAAATCAATCTTGTTTTAGAGGCTATAAATTATACAAAAATTATGTTGCTGGCAACATGTTTCCGAGACTTCAGCAAAACAATAAGCAAGCCTTCAACATAAACTTTTATTTTTTTTTTAGTAGGAAGATAAAATATATTAAGACAAAACGAAATAAATCTTTCAGTACACCTAATATTTGTACATACATACATGCATTTAGAAATTTTATAAAAACACAAGGCAGCAAAAAAAAAATCAGGAGAGAGAGAGAGAGAGGAGCCCCACGAATTCTAAAGTAAATTCGGTGATATATTTCTCTGTTCGCTGTTGTTTATAGCCAAAGATTAGCTAAGGGTATTAAGATATTTGAGATATCTTGTTTATGGTTGACAGTTAGAAGAAACCATGGTTAAGGTAACGTGTCACTACATTTAGCTGACATTTTATTGTGGATTTTGTTTGTTTATTTTTTCTTAATTCTCTTTGTTTTTTAGCAAGTAGATGATCAACTGATAAACTTGACATTGAGATGGTTGGAGGAAGTTTTTTGCTTGTGTTTGAGTGGCTGAAATAAGTTTGGTTTAAAAGAAAGTAGCACTAAATGCATTATGATGGTAGAAGGTTTATAATTTTACATTTTAGCTAATTAGCAACACTTGTTAACAACTAAACTTCTTAAGTAAATTTTTAATAATAAAGTGCTATTACTTTTGTGTTATAAAAATTAATGGGATATTTTTAAGGCTATTTTTATACGAAATACAAAATATTTGCGCAATTTACAACTTATTGCAGCAGTCGTAGGTCTTATAAGCTTTGTTGGTTTTATTTCCATATAAACATTTGTTTATAAACAATGTTTTTTATTGAAGCTAACAACAATTCATGTACGACATACGACTCCGCAAAAAGTTATGAATTGAGCAATTGCACTGTGCTTGAATCGGAAACAAGTTTTTCTTTTGTAAAAAAGCCGGGAAGGCCAGGTGGGTAAACCTAATTCGAGTACGATGAATTCAGCGATGCTAACCGTTTCTTAGGTTAGCTCTTGTTTAAAAAATAATTAAAAAAAAGGAATTTCTTGAATTTTAACATTTTCCTGCAACATGTTGCCAATAAGGTCCAGTTAATTATATTGACTAAATAGAGGGTGTTTTTTATAGAGTGACACAGGTTTAAATCATAATAAAACAAGGAAAGGTGTTTTTTTAGAGGTATAGAACTTCGAATTGAAATAAAACACAAGAAAATCGTTTTAATGTCCATCAATTTGGCTTTATTGGAAGGATAATTTTATGCCATTAACGTTTAAATATGATTTTGGGCATGTGGCCGCCGCGGCTCGAATAAAGCCAATTCTACAGGTCCAATTTTCAACCACTTTTTCGAGTATATGGGGCCGTATGTTGGCAATAACGCCACGAATGTTGGCTTCCAAGTCCCCTAACGTTTCTGGTTTGTTGGCGTAGACGAGCGACTTCACATATCCCCAAAGAAAATAATCCAATGGTGTCAAATCACACGATCTTGGTGGCCAATTGACCGGTTAACCGAATTAATTGCTCTGATGGACGATTATATCGACCATAAAATGGACGGAGCTTGCGGTAAACTTCGCGAACTGAACCATTATTTTCGAAATAAATTTGCACGATTTGCAAGCGTTGTTCTTTTGTCAACCTGTTCATGATGAAATGGCAAACCAAACTAAATATTAATCACTTGACAGCTGACAAAATGGCCGCCAGTTAAAAAAGTGATGCCAACTTAAAGTTCTATACCTCAATAAAAAACACCCTATACTTTTAATATTAAATATGAAACAGGCCTTATTGGATAGAAAATTTTATGATATTAATGTTTAAATATGATTTCTGCCCTGTGGCCGCCACGGCTGGAGCGTAGAAGGCGCAATCTGGAACAGCAATTTTCAACAACTTCTCGCAGCATTTGCGGCGGTATTTCGCCGATCACTCTTCGAATGATGATTTCCAGGATTTCCCATAGAAAATAATCCAATGGGGTTAAATCACACGATCTTGGTGGCTAATTAATTGGGCCATTACGTGAAATTATTTTTTCATCAAAAGTTTTTTTGAGTAAATCAATTTTAGCGCCCGCTGTGGCTCCGTTTTGTTCGAACCACATATCAGCAAGATTATTGCCTCGTAATTGAGGTACGAAAAAATTTCGTATCATGTTCCTATACCGTTGGCAGTAACATTCTGACCATCATTGTTTTTGAAAACATATGGGCCAAAGACTTCGCCAGCCCATAAAGCGCACCAAACAGTAATTTTATGTGGATGTTTTTGTGTTTGGACAAAAGCTTGTGGATTCTCCTAACTCCAAATGCGATAATTCTGCTTATTTATGTACCCATTCAATTAAAAGTCAATATCAATTTACATTTTGATTAAAAATTTCAACAATTTGCGCGCGTTGCTGTGGTATAAGTCGATTCTTAATGAAATTTCAAAGCAAACTAAACGAAAAGCAACTATCAGCTGTTAAATGGGTGCTCAAATAAAGCAGTGATGCCAATTCAAAGTTGTGACACTCTAAAAAAAACACGCTTTTTAGCTTCAGGCTGAAGTAGCTTTTTTTGTCTCAAGCGGAGGCAGAAGATCGATAAAGTTTTTAAACTTTGGAAGTACTGTACTTAAAAATTAGAAATAAGAGAGATTTTAATCACCTGGACTATCGAGAAATTCGAAATTTTTGAGGTCAATTATCAACAAGATACTGTCATATGAAGCCCTCAAAAAAATTCAATTTTGGTTTTAAGAGAAGATATTGTATATCATATATATTGTATATCGATAAAGCAGTCAAAGCCATATAATCGCTTTTTATTAAGACTAACCGTAATACTAGCACCAAAACATTCTTTATATTTACTTCAGTTACTACTCCAGCAACATTGAACTCATGTTCATTCATTAGAGCCCTCCCGTTTAGCTGTTCATTTGCTTTTGCAAATTATTCAACTTCATTTTCTATACTTATGAACGATTTCCTTGATATTTATTTTCTTGCGCTCAAAAAAAAACTTGCATTGCCATTATTTATACAAACAATGAATAAAAATAATACAACAACAACAACAACAAAAAATGCAACTCTAATTTAACATAAATCATGTCAATACATATGAAACTCTATAGACAATGTTGCGAAATATTTAACTGCTGCATTTGGTGAATTGCTATTTTTGTTCTTAATAATTTATTACAAAATCTTGGTAATTATAATGTATATTTAATTAACAACAACAACAGCAGCAATAGTGCTCTACACGTATGCGCACATTACAATCAAACATATTATTGAAAAACTCAACAAACAATAAAAGCAATTTTCAGAGTAGACCTTAATGTTGAAGTCGTTGTTGCTGTGCATGTGGCTGTTGCTGTTGCTGTTGCTAATAATTAATGAACATTTAATTAAAATAATTATATTGAGAATTAAATTTAGAAATAACAAACATGTTGATGTGTTGTCTGGCAGAAAAAAAATACTTTTAATTTGCTAAGCAAATTTCAGCAATTAAAAAATAAGGCAGTGGCGAGCAAAAGACTTGAGAGTTTTTAAGTTATAAGTAATGGCCTAAAATGGCTTAAACCCATAATCAAGGGTATTATTCTTTGCTGGAACAAATGCATTAAAATTTGAAACACGCCTCTTTCATTCTGCATACAACAAATGTTTCACCCTTTGGGCCATTTTCTACAAAGAAGTCTATGAGCCACAAACATAATAATATTCTGGTTCTTAGGATTGTGCCTTTAATTCTTTGGATTGATTTTGTTGCTTAAGTGTACGAGTATGTGTTATGAGTTTTTTTTTTTTTGTTTTTTTTTTTAAACGTGCATGGTATTAATGATTTGTTGCTTTAGTAGTTAGAAAATTAGTTTACTTATATAAATATATCATTTTCTAGTGGCTGTTGAACGCTAAAAAACTTTATGCCTGTAGTTAATTTTTTTGCGCAGTATTTATTTGCCATTAGAAATAAATGTAACCCAAATATTTCAATATTTATTTAAGTTTTGCGCTGGGTATGTGTCTGTTTAACAAAAGTTTCGGCATTTTGACACAGTCATAAATTTTAAAATTAAAAAAAAATATTATGTGGCTTGACAATTTTATTTTTTATTTCTTCAAATAGAATGTCAATAGTCGAGAGTCTTATTTTTTTATATACATTGTGCAATTAATTTAAAATTTTTATTAAAAAATTATTATTATTTTTACCAAAAAAAAAAATTAAAATAAACAATAAAGTTTACATTAACATATTTTATACATACTAAGCTCCTTTTGAGCAACATGTTGCTATTTAAGCATATTTTTCAGTGAAAAGTTAAAAACGTACATGCATAATTTTCTTGCTTTAATATTAATGTAAATCATACTTTATCAACATGCTGCATTGATATGTTTCTGCAACATGTGCTTAATGCTTATAGCTTAGCATTTTGTTAAAATTAGTGAAAATGTTTAGCAACATTGATTATTTGGTATTTCTTTCGTTTGTAAAAACACCTCATGCGTCATATTATTTTGCATGAAAATTTAAAATGTTGTAGATACACTTCATATGTTTTTCTTAAGATGCTCAGAGTACTACTTCTGCAACATTTTTTGATGGGCAATTTATTATGACTGAATTTCATATTGAATAGAATAACGCGCTAATAATATTAAAAATAAAAATACTGAAAAAACATTTTCCGTTTTTGTTTTCAAAATACAGCATTTTTTTATTTATTTTTTATTTTTTTTTTTTTGTATTAAAATTTCAATTCTTATTTAAAACAAAACAAATAAAAAAAAGAATTAAATATGCTGATTTTGTTACAAACTCTAATAATAAGTCAATATGTTGCAGCAACATTTTTAAATGTAGAGTACAATGAATAATACATCGTTTTTCAGGGTTGCGTACACCAAAGGTGAACAGAATCCAATTGTTTTATCTACGATGTCCGTCCGTCACAGACTGTTTTCTCGAGAGCCGTTAGATCTACGTACATGAAGATTTCACAGAATATGAATATGTAAGATTTTGGCAATTAAAAATTAAAGGTATTCTAATGCGAGCAACGAAACATGTTGAAATTTCAAATTTTCAAATACACTTAAACTAAAAAATCCCAAAATTAAAAGCAGAAACGCAAAAAAAATCGCAAACTGAAAAAAGCGCTCAAATAAAAAATATCACGAAAAATAAAATTAATCGCTTAAATGCAAAGGAAAGCCGCAAAAAAAATTAAAAAATCGCCGAAGATCTAAATATGTGTATTTCCAAACCAAAAAAACAAGTAGCAAAACTAAAAAATCGCTTAAACTAAAAAATCGCTAAAACTGAAAAATCGCTAAAACTAAAAAATCGCTAAAAACTGAAAATAATTTTTGTAAAAAAATAAAAAAAAATAGCCAAAAATTAAACAAAATTGCCAAAAATAAAAAAGCATGATACTCAAAAATCGACAGAAACCGAAAAAATCGCCAAAAAGAAACAACTTCCGGAACCCATCGTCAGCGAGTTAAAGTTGCACTTTACCGTTTTTTTTCGAAAAAAGTGTGATACATATTTTTATAAAATTGTTTTTAAAATAAAAATCTTGCTTCAAAATTTTTTATTTTTAAAAGAGACTGGCGTCATATCCAATATACCCAATTTGCAGCAAGACATTTTTTTTTTAAGTTCTTAAGATTGCTTGCAAGAAACCTTTTGTATTTTTTAATAGAAGAGAAGTTGGCTATTCTTGCTATTGACAAAAAAATTGTCTGACGGCAACAAGTGAAACTTCTTGCATGTTTCAGATACATGTAATACTAGCAGCTATGTGTTGCTGCAACATACTTTTAAATTTTTCCCTGTTCAGGATTATATTCTATTTACGCACCCATTTTTCCTTAAGTAAGTTTCAACAATCTTGTTTTTTTTTTCTTTAAAAATTATTTTTATCTTTGAATTGAATTTTAGCAAATTTAATTTTTTTTAAATAAGAATTTTGTTCCTTTTTTTATTTTATATTTGTGCGGCTATTATTCTTGACGTTTTGTGCGTTAGACAATGTTTTGAACTTAAAACCAGTTTCATGATGATTAATAGAAGTGTGTGAGTACAGTTTAAGTTTCATTAATATTTCGCACTTGGAACAAATTTGTGTAGCTATGACTACCAAACAAATGTTTAACAAACAAACAAACAAACAACCAAACAGTCTAAGAAAATGTTTAAATAACCTTCAATTAAAAACCTAAACCCCCCTCCTAAAAAAATTTCAAACTTCGAACTAAAAGCCAAAAAATAAAAATAAAGACAACAAGACACAAAAAATTAATGGTATTAATTGCAAATTAATATAAAAAAGAAGTATAACTGAAAATTGTTTATACTTTTAGCGTTTTGCCCCTCCAAACGGTTAAAAGTGTTTGCCACAACTCACCCACTATCAAAAGCCGCAGCCAAGAAACATTTTCATTTATTAGTTTTAACGATAAAGGCTTAATTTTGTGGCAAAACCAGTCTTGATTATAGTTTCGAGTTGCAGTTGTTTGTTATTGGTTTAAGAAAATAAAGCAACAAGAATAAACCATGGCAGCATGGCAGCGGTGGTGGCGGCAGCAGCAGCAACAGCAACTGCAAATGCAACCTCAAACCAAAATAATTGTAAAGCTGACTTTGGCTACACAATATGGGCCAACACATTAAATGTGTTTTTCTTTTAGTTTTTTTTTTCTCTGCTTTTTATGTGAAGTTTTTTGGAGTTTAATGTTGGCTCTATGCAGCAGTTGCCTGTTGCATGCGGTATTTTGTATATCTGCCAAGTATTTTTTTTCGTTCAGTCATCTCTGCCTTTGCGTTTGGCTGTCTGTCCGTACGTCTGTCTAAATGTCCGTCTGCTGGAGTATTTTTCGTTTTAGCTGCAAACGCGTTTAAATCCTGTTGCTTACAAAGTATTTTTTTTCGTTTTGTTTGTTTGTTTATTCGTTGTGTGTACTTCTTGCGATGATGAATGTTATAAAAATTTCAAAGCTGGAGTTGGAGTTGTTCGTTGTTGTGATTTTGTTGCATTCGTTTATTTGTTTCCATCTTGTTAATGTTTAGTTGATTTTGAAAGGCCATTTGTCCTTATTAAAACGTTTTTTTATTATTATTATTTTCTAGATTTTATTGTAATTAGTTTTATGTGTTTCTTTATAATGTTGTGTTTTTCTCTCTCTTCGATTCGCAATGAGTGGCTTGTTTTGGTTGCATTCGCGTTGTTGTTGTTGTTTTTGTTGTTATTTTAAACAAAGTGAGTGATATTTATATGATTTTCATTTAATTTGGTAGATTTCTTTTGAATAAATGTAAGTTTTCTGCATTTTATTAGCAGCTGGTTTTGCTAGTTTTTTCTTCTCTGTTGTTTTTTATTTGTGTGTGACCGGCATTCGCCACATGATATGTTTTTTGTTGTAATTATGTGGCACTTATTTTTGTTGTGCTGCATTTAGTTATTATGATGCATACATATGAGCACATTATTGCAAATGACTTTTAATGTTTAATTTTAAACTACGAATACACTCTGCACAATATGAATGCGTACAGCTTATACTTATATAATGCTGCTATCAGTTGCATTAGTCATTAAGCAAATGAAAATCATAATACAAGTAATAAATTAGAAACAATTAGTAATGGCCAAGGAACATTTGAAGTAAACACATTATGCATACATATATAGTAAAGTTATGTGTTTTAGTAAAGTTGTTACTAAAAGTAGTAAAAATTATACTAAATTGCTTGACGATGGAAAAAAAATATTTTCTAAACGAATGATTTTATAAACTACATTGCAACATATAGAAATTTTGTCTAATTTTTTATATATTTTATTTTACAAAAGAAACATTTTTGTTAATTACTAAAATTAATTGAATTAATGAAATTAAGACTTACTATTGAGAAAATCTTGCCACTCAAAAGAAAATACCAAATATTCATTTCAAAAGTGATTGTTCATTTAAGTTTGTTTACTTTTATTTTTTTAAACAGCTTTTTTTTATTTGTTTTGCAAATGACTTCTGTTGAGTCATTTTAAAAATGTAAATTTTTAATTATTAATATTGAAACAAAATTTTTGTTTAAAAAAAAAAAATCCCAAAAAAAAATTTCAAATCAAAACAATACAAAAAAGAATTTTTTCTATTATTTTTTGTATTGTTTTCCTAATTTAATTATTAATTTTTAAAGGTCTTTTTTTAATGCTTCGTTGGATTTTATTCCTCTATTTTTAAGTAAAAAAAAATATTTTTTTTATTATTTTATTTATTAAAAACAATTTCGATACGAGATTAGTAAACCTTTTGTAAACCAATTAATGTTTTTGGGTTCAAAGTAATTTCCAAATTTTATTAAAAATTAAACATTTTCTTTTCTAAAACAGCCTAAAAATCACATTTTATTTATTTAGTTTTCAAATAAATTTCTAAAAATAAACAAAAATCATATTTTAATTATTTTCATTGTTAGACAGCCCATTGAAATAAAATAAAATGCTGAGCAAAAAGTATTACATACATGTGTCTATACTTTAATTTGCCATTTTTCTATTTTTAAGTAATTATTTTTTTTTACCATACATATTTATAACCGCATTAATATGCGAAACAAATGCCCAAACGAATTTGAGGGGAAAAAAACCAAATTCAATTTTATTGCCCCCTTCTCCCAGCACTTTAAAACAATTTAATGCTTTTTACAAAAAACTAAACAAATGTCTAACCCTCTCAACCAATCGATTTGCAATTTTAATTTATAACAAATTAAAAAAACTGATAAAAGAGAAAAAAAATTTATATACGAATGCCAAACGGCATTTAATTGTATGAACTGTAAGATAGATTGAAAAAAAAAATATTTATATATCAAGACACACCCACTTTGAAACTTTTGCCAGAATTATACTTAAAAACATCAGCAATAAGAAATCATAATGTATCTGTATACATACACATGCAACTACAATGAAATAAAGAACATTTGCAACATTTTTACTAATAAAAGAAACCAGCAACAACAACAGCAGCAAGAAAAAAACATCATAAATAAATGAATTAGCGCCTCAGGGTTTAGCAACAGAAGAAACAGCTTAAAAAGTATTTATTAAAGTTAAAGGAAATGCTTTTATTTGCAGCTTTTTCTCTACGTTTAATTTTTTTTTGTTTTCGTTTGCAGCATGAGTAACATCATGTTGCTGATGCATATTTTGAGTTTATTACCACATGATTTTTTTTTTATCTACTAAGCAGACGTTTTAATGGATGTTTAAAAAAAAGGTATTGATTTTAAATAAAGAAATTATTTATGTAAGAAAAATGTAAAAAGTTCCTAAGGAAAACTTTCAAAATAAATATGTAAAACATATACTATAAACTTAAAACATGCATCAGCAACATTAACACGGTTCATTCTTACAAAAATGTATTCAAAAAATTCAGGCCTTTGTTTAGAAATTATGTTCACAACTTTTAACGTTTCGCTTAAGAATTCAATAATCATTTGCAGTTTGTGTGTTCCTTGATATTATTCTTAGCAACATGTTGCAATGAAAAAATTTCCTTACTAGAATTGTTTACTTCCAAAACAAAAAACTTTTAAGCAAATGAATTAAAAAAAAAACAAAACAGAATAAAATAATTTTTTTCTCAAATATTTTTTGCCGCCTCATTATTACTTTTTTTTCGAAATGAAACATGAAACTTTTTTATATTTCAAATCAGTTAAAAAAAATTCGCCAATACCGCTACTCAAATTAATATCAAGTCATTTATTCTCAGCCAGTTTAATAGAAAATATATGGACAAAATTCAAAACAAAAATTAAGAGACTTTCATAATTATATTTTTTAATAATAATTTCATAAAAATTTTGAATTTATAAAACAAAAAACCAAAATTTTAAATTGAAGATTTGTTCCCTTGGTTCACTGTACGAATATTTCAAAGCATTTGATATTTGTATACAGAAATCTTTGCTTTGTTGAATTTATTATAACAAATTTACTCACCTTTTGAATTAAGTTAAGCTTTCTGCACGTGAAATAGAACAAGAAAATGTTGCAGGCCATGGTGACAAAAATACAAACATGTAGATCGATATATTTTCATTTACAACTAAATTTATTTAATTTATTTGAAAAGAAAGTGTGTGTTACATTTTGTAGTCATTTTTACAAAAAACTTAAAACATGCTGCAGAACATTTAATTTAGCCTCGCAACATGCAGATGTTGCCGATGTATTTGAAACAACAAAATGTTGCAGTACACAATGATAAGAGTCGCAACACTTACATCGCTTCAACATATTTTCCTCTAAGCCTCTGTACTCTGTTCAAATATGTGAAAAATTAAAAAAAAAAAAAAATATGGAATTCTGTGCGAAAAAAGTACAACTCATGTTGTTTCGCAACTGAAACAAAAATGATGCCAGAAACATTTACATGGAAAAACATGCTGCCAGATATATTTTAGGTGTTTTTCACAATTAGAACAGAGTACTACTTTTGCAAGTTTATTTCGCAAGTATTTCATACCAAATACTTGTACATGTGGTTTGACAAAATTTCGCACGAAATTATGTTAAATATTTAAAAAAAATTTGAGCAACATTGCTTATTTCGTATTAAAAATTTGACATGTAAACAATTTTAACTAGTCCTTAAAACTGTACGACAATTTCTTAAAACACGCCCTGTGCTTGTTGTAAATTCCTTGCGAAACTAATGCCACGTATATTATTTCACATGAAAACTTAAAATGTCTAAAAGTACATTGTATATGTTTTTCGCAAAATAAACATAGTGTACTACTACTTCTGCCACCATTTTTTCATGAACAATTCATAGCAATTTGTATCTGTGTATTTTGAAAGCATTTAGTGCGAAATTTTTAACAGAATACCCGGCTTTGTAATTAAGTATCTTTAATTTATAGAAAAAGAAGTTTTTGCAACATGTTGCAGGATACTTAACTTAGCTTCGCAGCATACAGATGTTTTCGTAATATTGTCATTAGCAAAATGTCACAGTACACATTAACAAGAATCGAAACATGTAGATCACCTACCTCTACATATTTTAATTTACAATTAAATATATTTATACTATTTGAAAAGGAAGTGCGTCATGCAGCTATTAGTCATTTTTACACACCTTTGTAGTTGTATGTGTTGTTCTAAAAGCTTGCAACATGTTGCACAACACTTAAGTTAGTTAGAAATATTTTCATTTATGATTAAATGCCTTTCATTATTATTTATTAGTTATTCATTACTATTTATGAGTCATTTCATAATTTCTGATGATTTTTATAACCTTGCGTTTCCATTTGTTTACACACACACCCCTTGGGAAATGTAATTAGCTGTTTTATGTACATTTTCAGTTATTAATTAATAATTTATTTACCGCATTATTTAATATACGGTATGTAGAAAAATAATATTTTTAATTATTATTTTTTTTTTTTACTATTATTACATATTTCTATTTCTATTTTAATTTTTCACTCAAATATTTTTTGTGCACTGGGACAGGCGACTTTTGGTAGAAGTAAGCTGGGGTCAGTCAGTGTGGTGTTACAATTTTATTGATTAATTGCACGCAATTATGTAATTATCTACTCACCCTTCATAGAGACAAAATGAATGAATGAAAGAACGAACGATCGGCTGGCTGAATAAGCACAAACACACTGTGTTACCTAAACAATTGTGGCAAATACACTATAATCATAATAATAATGACTTGTTCTTAACGTCTGTCAACTAATTTTTGCCATTAGAAAATGTATTTTTAATTGTAGCGGAAATGAAAAAAAAAAATAAATATGGAAACTCGTGGAAACTCGTTGGTCCGGTAATAGAATGAAAACTTTCAACGGTTATTAATCCAACAAAAAAATACATATTTTATTTACAGAAGCTTTGGATGGATAATAAATAAATTTTCTAAATTGTAACTAAAACATTTTGTTTACACACTGCAATCAACTCTTATTGCTTTTTTTTCTGCTTCTTATATTCTCAATATATTCCCCTGTTGTTACTTGAAAGTTTGATTAATTTATGAGTTTTTAATTTTCTCTTTTTAACAAAAACATGTAGTTTTCACTTGAAAAGCAAAAACAAAATTTGCTTAAAATGTCTATAATTTTAGTTTGCTGCCATTGCTTCTTTTTAACGCTGGCAAACGTTTGTTAAACTGTTTAAACATTTATTTATTTTTTTTTTTGTATTTCTGGCCAACAAAAAAAAAAACATGAAATTGGCCATTTATTTCTTCACTTTTACTAAAATATTATTATGATAAATAAAACAATATGACAACATTCAATTAAGCAGATGTTTGTTAAATGCTAAAATTTTTTTATATGGTTTGTTGCATTTTCAAAAAAAAAATTAAAATTTTTTTTTCAAAATATTAAAGTCTGTAATTAAATATAATTATAATGCAAAAAAAAAAAAGATAAGAAACATAAAGAAAACAATTTGCCTTCAACATAAATGTTTATTTTTTGTAGATTAATAACGCCACAAAGGAAATTGCAAATTTTCATTCAAAAGACGAAAAATTAAAAACAGCAACACCATCAAATAATAATTTATGACATAAACAAGAAAATTGGCACAATATCGTAATTAAGACAATTTAAAATTAAAGTAAATTAAACACGCTATGAAAGAGATGGCAATAGATGAGAGACGAAAAGAGTAAAATATATTAAGAGCTGTTATTTTAAAGTTATTAATTACTGTTCAATGAAGCTTAATGCAAAGCTTTAAAAAAATCGTTTTTGCGAAAGTTCATAAAATAAAAAAAAAATTTTAAATTTGTTTTACTGAATAAATAATCCAGAGTAAAGCATAAAATTTTTTAGTTGTGGTACACACACTAGAAATAGCAAATAGTTTTCCTTAAACTTTATAACAGTTATGCTTCACTGTGTGGACGAGTTTTGACTGCAGGGTATAACAGAGATTGTTGCCGCATTGTTTATGTGAATAATATTTCTTAAATAGAACTAACTATAACTAGAAGTTACATATTTTCTTTAAAAAAATTGTTAGTATGACAGTAATTTATAACAGAAACTTTCGAAATAATAATTTTTTACCGAAAAACTTTTTTTAAGAAAGCTTTACAAAGCGCAATATTTATTATTGATTTTTTTTTTTTTTTTTTGTATAGAAGTTTTGTTTGAATTTTGTGTAAAACTGTGTAACATTTTTAAATAAAGATATAAGAGATTTAGGTAAAATTCTAGCACTTCTTTATAATGTAAAACTTTAATTTTTTTTTAATTATTCTAGTTTTAGTTTAAAATTTTTTTAATTTTTTTTTAAGTGTATAACAGTTTTGCATGACTGCCTAACAGATTGAGTAAAAGCTTAAAAGTTTTTTATATATTTTGTATTGATTATAGTTCCATATACAATTTTATCAACCGTGCTATCTTCCACAAATTTTTTTTAGTATAACAGTTTTTTATAATCGAAATTTTTTAACAGTTTTAAATTAATTTTCGTTTAAAGTATCGCATTTTGCATTTAAATTCCGCTATTTGACGACTGGCTGGAATGATTAAAGACAACAGGGAGTTTGGTAGTTGTGGTGCCAGGATTGAAGAACGCATAAGGAAGCAAATAATATTAACAGCCTGGCCCACGATGTCGACAAGAAAGTTTCTTTCGCTTGCTTATATTTAAAACAAAAACAAAATAAGAGAATTTGTTTTTGATTTCAATGTGAGTAAGCGAAAGAAACTTTCTTGTCGACATCGTGGGCCAGGCCGTAAGTATTTTGAGCAGTAGAGGGGTGAATTTCTTAGAGAATATTTCCCTGAGTTGAGAAAATTATCTCTGATTTAGAAAAATTTCTATAGTAAAATATTTCAATCAGTTAAATGGATCTATAATAGTTCCGTATTGCTTTACCGATTGACCAATTTGAATTCATTTACTTCATTTCAAGCCAAATCAATTAAGCGAAAATGATGCCAATCCAAAAATCTCTACATGAAGCTGCTGTTTAAACGAAACCACTTATTAGGTGTTAAAAACAAGAAACTTTACTCTATATATTTATTTTATTTTGTTGCAATCATTTATATTGATTATAAGAAACCTGATTTTTTTTCTATCTTTTTACTACATTTCATTTAAGAATTTATTTGCTTTTTTTGCATACATAATAAACATAAAACTAATTAAATGCTTTACATATCAAACATAATTATTGCAGAGTATAGAAGGAGCCAACGTAGTATAAACATTTTTCAATCTTTGTGCATTTGAGTATGTATTTTATTTAATGTTTATTGTTGTTGTTGCTCTCTATTTTTCTGTTCGTAACACATCAAACTAATTGACCCCACAAGCAGCTTACAGCAGGAAAACTACAACTAAACACCGAGGCATGCAACATACACAAGAAATTTAACAGCAGCAACAACAGCAACAGCAACATAAACATTTTACAATTACAATAACAAATAAACAGCATGAGAAACATTTCAACGCAGAGAGGAGACACACAGAGCTAAATTGTATGCAAAAGCAAACAAATACTCGCATATGAACGAGTCAAGGCGAACGAACAGACAAACGTAGCGAGAGCTAGACCGACGGACAGACGGACGGACGGACAGCTGGACCGGACGGACGGATTCACTACTAAACATAAAACAATGTTAAAACAGCATTTAAGCCACACATTAAATTGGCTGTCATGACAAAACACAGCAACACAACTATACAACAATAATAATTACAACAAAACGTGCTACAAATGGAACGAAAAATAAAAAAGAAGACTCCTAAAGCATAACAACAAAAATAAAACAAACACACACAAATTATTGTTGCTGCAACAACTTTGGCCATTGAGACGGCCAAACAGCCAATTGAGCCAGCATTTAAACATTAATAAACTGAAATTTTGCACATATTATTATACTTATACGAATATTCTTAACGAATATTCAGCATCTCCTTGCTCTCCCCTCTCCCCTCTGCTCAACTCTTTTGCCCTGAAATTACGTATGTCCCTCTTGCAGTCAATATCTACTAAAGGGGCACCAGTGCAAGTGGTGTGCGGCAAGTATCGCATAAGAGGAAACATATAAGCAAACTATAATAATAATTAGTTAAATGCTAAAAAGCTTGGACTTTAACAAATATTTATGTGTTACAGTCTATAAGTTAAGTCGTTTTCTTTATATTTGCTACGAGTATTGTATGCCTCATTTATTCAACGCCAAATTGCAACAAATAATGATTAAACACACACACATACACTCACACTCACAAACTGGTAACATAAGATATAGAACATCGTCATTTGGCTGAAGGCTACAGAAAGAATAAAATCTAAAGATAAAAATGGTTTAAAAGAATTAAAACTGAACTTAATATTCTCAGCCAGGCGTTCTTGGTTCATGGTTTAAACATGTTACAACAGCTTTTAAGGTTAAAAATTAATGGTTTTATGATTTTTGTCTTACAGACATTGTAATAAAAATGAAAAGAAAGTCGTTCAACTAGGACGTTAAGATATCAATATGAGGCTATAAAAATCAAAACTCAGCTTAACTCTAAAGGAGTGCAAGCAAATCTTCTTGGAAATTTTGTATTGCCTTATTTTATATATTCTCATTTTCAAAATGAAAGTATTCAGACAAATTTTTAACAAAATTGCAAACTTTTGGAAGTCTTTTGCAGTTTCGGTGATAAAAATATTCTTTTGAAAAGTCTAATTTGTAAACCAGAAGGGAAAGAGAAATATTCATGCATGCATTTCGAGTTCGTTTTTTTCTCTCTCGCCCGTTAGTTCAACTCTGAGATTAGCTGCAAGTATATATTAATAAAATTTGTTTGAGAAAAATTGCTTTGTGTGAACGCTAACGCAAGTTAAAGACTAATATGAAAAATTGCGGCTAGAAATCTGGTGGGAAACTTATTTTACTTGTTGTCGCCAGCTTGATGTTATTGCAAGGGCAAGAGAGGGAAAAATACACAGAAAACGAGATCAAGAAATACACTGAGAGAAACAAACGTACAAGAACGAGAGAGAAACACACAATGGGAACTAAAGAGACACGTTCAAGTAAACATAATCAAAAAACAGAATCAAAATTTTCATTTACATTGAAAAAAAAATGAGAGCCAAACAACATCGTATGATTTCTTTTGGCCCACCTTGTAGAAATAAAATCGCGAAAAATTATTTCTCGTAAATTTTTCTTATCTTACATAAGAAAATTCATCAAAATCAAATTGTTTTTTTTCAATTTCTTGCAGTAGGATTTATTTTTGAAACTAATCCTTCAGCAAACTATTTTTCATGAATTGCAAAAATTTTCAAATTCAATTTTGCTTTAAAAAACAAACATAAAAATCGCCAACAAATTCATTCGTCACTGGAAAAATCGCCACGTTGTAAAATCAAAAATCAAGTTGAAAATTCACCACGTTTGGGGAGAAATCGCCATATCTGACAACTCTGGTTAAAGAGAACAAGAGAGAGAGAGAGAGAGAGACAGAAAGAAGAATATATAAGTAGAACTGGCAAGAAACAGCGATGCCAACTATCTATAACCCAAACGCGCTGTTCCCCTTCGCAAAACGCGCTAGAACGCGCATTGTCAACTATTTATAGCCAAAACGCGCTATTTTCCGCGCTAAATTAAATTTTAATAAAATTCGATGTATGTACATGTGCTTACTAATGCACATGTACATACATCGAATTAATTTTTTTTAGTAGTTCTTTTCTTTCTTTTAAATCATTCAACACAGAATCAGAATTGCTTCCGAATAATCGATATACTTTGTTTTTATTTTAATTTTATTTGCCAAATTTTGTAACAACTTATATAAATTGTCGAATAGTTTTGCGATTCAAATGCTTTTTGTACTTCAACTAGAATAGATGCTTAATAAGTAATATAATTTTTTTTGTCACGAGTACATATTTTTAGTTGTGAAATTTCAAAATGTTTGCCATTTACAGTATTAAAATGCGTTTTTAATTCTAATCACATTCAAGGGAATTTTATTTGCGACAGCTAAATCATTAACCAATTTAGAAAATATTATGAGTTTTGAATACTAGAAAATTGTTAAATTTATGCAAAAAAGGTAAAAAAATATATTGAACTGAAGTGATGATAACTTTGTTCAAAACGCGCTAATTTAGCGCTTTTTTAGTAAACGCGCTAAGACGAAAAAAAGCGCGTTTAGCATAGTTAAAACGCGCTAAATTGGCATCGCTGGCAAGAAAAGACGTTTTAGTATTTTAGAAATCACTGAAGATAAGCCGAAATGGAATGACGGAAAATTGTTCTTAATTTAAGTAGACTCCTTCGGAAAAATAATATATCACTTGTTGCATCTCGACTTAAAGCGGTGCTATTGATTCCTTGGGTGGGCTGCTTTCTAGTTGGAATTGAAAGAAAATATTCTAGTTAACTTGGGTTCGAACCTAATTTGTGTTTCTGTCTTTGGTTTATTTAGGCTAAAGTTCATATTGCAAGTGATAATTTTTAAGGAACAATAACATTCATTATTGGCTTGGATTAATTTTCTCTAACTTTGATCTCTCTCTCTCTCTCTCTCTCTCTCTCTTACAGATTACTTATAATTCAAACTGCTGCATAGCAATTGCTTAAAAAAAACGAAACATCACTTGATAATTTAGCTTTAATTTCACTATAAATGAAATCCCTTTTTAGGTTGCAGCTTTGTCAATAATTATGATGGTGTACCATCAAACCCTGCATATTGTAAAATGTTTTTTTTATTTTTGGAGCTTCACGGAGAATGAACGAATGTTTTCCATATGGCCTTGTCTATGCTTTCGTTGGCTCTACTATTTGCCACTCATAGTTTCAATACCATTCAACATTTATGAAGCCTTGGCTTATCATGCCACATATCATGCAAACTCCTGCTCTTTGAAATATTCTATAAACGTGAGTTTTTTTTTTGTTGCTGTTATTTTATTTTTTTTATTTTGTCGTTGTTATTGTTATAGTGAGTGTGGTAATTAATTTTGTATTGTTCATTTTAATTAGTCAACTTAAGTGACAAACTTAACAACAATAGTAGTGGCAGCAGCAACAAACAACGATGGCAATAACAACAAAAAAAAATAAAAAATAAAGTAACTAAATAACAAAAATATAACATGTTGTATGCAACAATGGTGTAATGAAGTTGATACGTAGTAAATAATAATGAAAAATATATATGCTTAATATTAAGTGCTTAATAACGAGGGTGGTGTGTGAAGTGTTAAGACATAACAATTATTTTAAATTATTGAAAATATGGGAAATTATTTCTAGTTTAGGTGATAAACTTTTTTTTTGCAAAAAGGCTTAATGTGTTTGCGCGAGGGGAAAAGGGGTGCGTTGAGATAGTTGCATTTTTTTTACTCTCGTTTGCTATTCCCACCTTCAAAAGAGCAAAATATTATATATGTAAGTTGAACTTCTCGTTTGTTTAATAAAAGCTTAACATAATAACTCTATTTTTTCTAAAAACAAATGTTTCTTTGTGATACTAAAACTTGTTTTTCTTTGGTGTTGTATTATTTGATTGAACTCAAGGCTGGCTGGATTCTCACAACCTTCAGTTCGGGGCGGTCACATAGTGGAAATTCAGTCGTGACGGGTAATATAGCAAAAATACCAGTGTTTGACGCCAAGATTAGGGAAAAGATCTGGGCCAAAGACCGGCAATACGACACCATAAAACGAACAGCAAAGGCCCACCTGACCAATTCATCTGCTTCCTTGCTACCTGGGTTAAGGTATTCACTAAATGAAAATCTTGTTGCGCTTGGA
This sequence comes from Nowickia ferox, assembly GCA_936439885.1. Taxonomy (NCBI): domain Eukaryota; kingdom Metazoa; phylum Arthropoda; class Insecta; order Diptera; family Tachinidae; genus Nowickia; species Nowickia ferox. The sequence continues at coordinate 5,145,437 of OW387027.1, read as the reverse complement.
TAGCTTCCATAGTGAGTCGAACCACTCTAAAACTAGCAACGGAATTCTTATGAAAAGAAGAACTTGAAATTTGCCTGATTACCGCAAAAAATATTTACATATGTTAATGTGAGCCTTTAATGTTTCTACTTGAATTAATTTGAACACCCTTGGTGATCCGCTTGAAATGTAATTTGCCCACAGGCACAGCAATTTAACGTTATGCCCACGGACTTCAGCACCAATCCCGTCTTCCTTTTTGGATCTATCCTTATAGCAACATAAGCTTTTGGAATCCATAGCGGAAGTATTTTCGTCTCACGTTACCGTAAGCAGAATTATGTGTGGCACTTAATCCTCTTAAATCCTCAGTTTTTAGTTTATTCCGTCCTAGCAGCCCTCTGCTAGTCATTGTAGTGAGGACCTATGAGTGCTGGTTGCCAAAACAACGACCAGAATTATCGGGACCTATCACATAAGCACCCATTTAAAAAATTTGAATGGGTGTTAATCCAATCAAGTCCTCAATGGATAAGGTTGGAATAACCTTTTAAAAAACATTCCAATTTTTGATCTTTGCAGAGTTTGGCTTTCGCCACAACCTGTTGAGTTTTCTGCCATCATACAATGTATAGATACACATGACAACTTTTGGACTCATGCCCAGGTACACTCAGCACAACTTTTCAACGCCCAAATCGCTGTACTGGCTTTCTGTATTACGCATTCAACATGTCAGTTTCAACACAGAAAAAAATGATTTTGATATTTGATTTCTTATGTTTCTTCTACATTTGCGCATTGCGTTGATATAATTTTAAAATAACTTTGTTGAGTAAAAAAACAATCCACGAAGTTTTTCGGCTTCTTGTCGGAATTCACACGTATACTACACGCGCAATCAAAATAAGCAACAACAATAGCACATCACCGCGTTGAGTCAATCAACAAGCAAGATAAACACCAATACAAACAAACAAAGTTAATGCCAAATATTACTGAAATTAAAAATTTTTTTCAATAAAATGGTTTTGTTGAAAATAATTCTTGTCTATATTTTTCTGTGAATTTATCAAGAGTAATTCCCAAGTATTTTACGTCGATCGTATAAGGAATGTTGCATCACTTCAACGAGACTGTACCTAGACCAAGTTTGCTTCTAAGAAAGAGAGAGAGAGAGAGAGAGAGAGAGAGAATTTACCGAAAGATCATGTCTCCCACAACATGTCTTAAAAGTCCACAAAGCATCGTTCATGACACTGGGCACAACGTTGCCGAGTTTGCTAGTTGCCATCACAACCAGACCATTGGCGTTCCCTATAAATTTATTTCTTTATTCACCAATAATGAGTGGTGATGTTATACTCCTGGTTTTCGAAAGGAACAAAAATATTTCTACATAGAGGAGATAGAATTTTACAATGTTTCATAACGGATTTCCTTGACAAAAATTGATTTTATTGCTCGACAATATTATTTAATTTTCTTTCGAAACGGCCTACGTAAATAAACTTTTTACGTTACACTACATTTTGCAACCACTTTCACATATGACGAGTGTGCTGCTTGCTGTTAAAGGGCAACTTTACAAAGCTACAACAGTCTGCCTCTATGCTCACATTTCGCTCGTGTGCTGAAACACTCTTTTATTGTTTTTTCTACACACTCCTGGCTAAAAGTATTTAACGTAATTATACTGCCATTAAAATAACAATTATAGAGAAATAAAAATGAAGCCCAAAGACGACTAAAAGAAACAAACACACTAAATTTGATTGTGCAAAAAAAAATAAATAAATAAAAAATTAAAAAAATATTTAGAATTTGTTAAAACTATTTATTTATCTATTATTGATTATTATTTTTAGTCATATTGGGTGATTCACGGTTTACACAAAAAAGCAACCACCAACCAACCACCTTCTTTCTTTATTGCCATTTCTGTTAAAATAATTCGTTCTCTTTTTGTTACTCTGTTTCGTAGCAGGAGTTCAGAAATTTTTAGGCGTTGAAATTAATTTTTTTTTGTTTTAATTCACTGGAAAGACAAGAATTTGAAAGCATTTTTATTTATTAATGTAACAGTAAGAAAGGAAGAGCACGAAAGTTTTTTTTTTACTTTTGTTGCTTCTATTGCTGGCGAAGAAAACTACTGGACGTTTTGCTGCTAATGGCTCTCAGGCTTTTGAAGTTTATTTATTTTTATGTCTGTCTGTATATGAATGCATGCTTTTACATTGAAAAGATTGTTTGTAAATGAAATTTGCACAAAAGTTTTGCCTGCAATTTTCTTGTAACCTGTTACAATTGGAGAGTAAAATAGCTGATGTAAAAATATATAGTTTTGAGGTTTCTTGCTTTCTGCTTTTTGCTTGTGGTCAGTTGGCATTCTTACTTGTATATACTGGCTGTTAATGCAGGGCAGTTGATAAAGCTCGTAAGCATTTGAAAGCTTTAATACAACTGTTTTCTTATATAAACTTTAACAAAGGAAATGCTTTTTAGAAATATTTTCTAGACAAAGAGGTTTTAAGATAATTTTTTAATATATTACTTTCACTAATAAGAAAAATATGTAAATTTATAAATTATTTAGCTTTAATTTTAAAGTGCATCTGAGTGTAATAAAGAATTTCTCTTTTATAAACTTAACGTTTTGCTACTTAATCCTTTTTGAAATAAGTGTTTTTTGTGTGTCTTCCCTCCACCATAATACAAATAAGTTTTAGATATTCTGCCATAAATTTGCAACAAAATTATAAATAAAAATGTACATGAAGTTGAAAAAGAAGAACAAGAAAGAGAAGTGTACAGCAACAAGAACAAAAATTGCAATTAAATTTTAAAGTAATTACATTATTTAAATTATGCATATTAGATGTTGTCGTTGCACATACACACACACACACACACACATAAATTTGTGTGCCTGCAATTTAAATACAGTCGTCACCCGCACATTTACAGACCCACACACACACACATTCAAACTGTTTCGCTTAATACAGTTTGGCAGCCAGCGCCACAGACCGTTAGTTATATGAATATGCCGCAACAACAACAACAACAACTATCATTATGGCTAAGCATGTATAATCCTGGCAAAATTTAGTCCTCCCTTATGGTTGTTACTTGGAATTGTTTGTTGTTTTTTTTGTTTGCTATATGAAAAAAAGCAAGTATTAAATTTACACAGAAATTAAAATATGAAGGACTTATGTTTCTTGTTTTTTTTTTGTGTGACTAAAACTGACAACGAGTTATTCATTAGCATTTTATTATTATGAAATATATAATTTTATAAATGAGGACAACTTTTTTTAAGCAAAAAATTGCAAATGCTAAATTCAAATGTATGTATGATTCTTTTTATACAGGGTGATCTATTAAGAACTCTCATTTTCCATAGCTCAGCATTTTAACAGTTGTCAGGACTCAAGTAAAATCTAAAACATTAATAATAAATTCAGTAAAGTGCGACTTTGACTCGCACACGAAGGATTCCGTACGGATACTACATATGTACAACTATACGAACTTTAGCCTATATAATCGAATATCTTATCTAATGTAGAATTTTTTTAAAACATTTTAGTAACCGGTAAGTTTTATTCGGTTTTTGAAGATTTTTAATTTTTGGCGCTTTTTTTCGTTTTTGGAATTTTTTTCAGTTTTGAGTTTTTTTTAGTTATGGCGTTTTTGGCGATTTTTTTATTTGGCAATTTTTTTTGCTTTTTAGCGATTTTTCAGTTTTGGCGGTTTTCGAGAAAACAGCATGTGACAGACGGACGGACATTGTAACGAAAACAGTAGGGTTCCTTTCAGCTTTGTTATATGGTACTCTCTTCTCTCTCTCTCTCTTTCTCTCTTGCTATATACATACATACATATATGTCCATCACTGGTGCAGACTAAAGGCTCAGTTAGCCGACTGTAATGTAATGTAACTGCAACAGTAGGAAACAGCTGATCGATATTGTTATGTGAAAAGTAATGGAAATGGTTATAGAGATGTAATGTAACGTAACCTACTTTTCATACAAAAAAATCGATCAGCTGTTTCCTACATTACAGTTACATTGCATTACAGTCGGCTAACTGAGCCTTAATAGTTTGCAATCGACTCAATCCTTTAAAATGGAATTCGCTAAAAATGGTATTCGTTAAGTTGTCTCACAGACAAATATTCGACTCGACATACGCAAAACGGGTGAATATTATTAAAATTATACTGATTTTTTTTTTTAATTTTTTCATAAAATTTCAAGAATTTGTTGCAGAAAAAAATTAAACTTTTTGCTTAATGCAGCGGTAGCGATGAGCTTGTTTTAGAAGAAACGAAGTGGTATGAATTTCTGGAGTACTTTTCACAAAGTTTTTCATAAGATTGGACAAATAGAGAAATATTATTAAAGTATTCTTGCAATTTCGTGAGAGATTTCATATACTCGTATGTACATAAGTTTAATGCACATCTCGCTTGCTTAAATTATATTTCTCACAGTTCTCCAAATAAGTGTCTGCTTACAAAACTTTATTATCAGCGAATGTTCAGCAATATATTATAAAATCAAAATATCATTATTACACTTACCTTTAAAGAAAACTGCTGCATGCAACATCAAATCAAAGACTTTTAAAAAGCTTCACACAGCTGTAAAAGAAATAAAAAATAAAAATAGATGTTAGAGTCATAAAGTATTGCATGTAAGAAAACACTTAATAGATTGACACATTTATTTACTAACGTCAGTGCTTTAAGTTGTCTAAATGTTTGGCGTAAAGTTTTCAAACTAAAGCGAAAAACTGATATACTTAAATACTTGTGAGGAAGGCTTAAATAACACTAGAGACTGGGGTTGTTATGAATGAACTGCTAAGCAATTTTAGTATTTTGATTATTTTAATTGTCTATGGGTTAAAAAAATATACAGCGAAAGTAAGAATAAGGACTTCAGCCAAAAAACGGGCAAAAATAAATCTTATTTTACTAACTATAAAGCAAACATTTTTGTTGAGAGACTTTTGCTAAAGCGAAGGAAATAATGGGACAGCGATAGAGAGAGAGAGAGTGACAGCGAGAGCGAGCGAGAAGGAGAGTGGGAGGGAGAGAGAAAAAGGGAAGATAATAAGGGTCAGGCTTGTCAGATTTTTTTCAACCTATTTAGCGAAACTAATTTTAAAAATCGCCAAAGGTAGACAAAATCAATTTTATGTAGTTTTTCTAAATATATATTTGATAATAATTTTTTTTTTAAATAAAAATTTTTATTAAATAAATATAATATAAAATAATCGTATAAAAATGCAGCAGAAAATCGCCAAAAATAATTTCTTGTCAACTTTTCTCATCTAATATGAGGAAAATCATAAAAATCAAATTGTTTTAATTTCTTGCAGAAGAATTTTTGGCAGGAATTATTTTTGAAACTACTCCCTCAATAAGGTAATTACTTGATTTTTTTTTTTTTGTTAAAAATAGCCGTAAAAATCGCCAATAGATTTTTTTTATCTCCAGAAAAATAAAAATTGCCATGTCGCCAAATCAAAAATTTTGACGCCGAGGAAGTTGAAAAATATCTGACAACGCTGATAAGGATAGTAGAGTGGTTCGAAAAAAAATATTTTATTTATTTTTTTCCACGCCTACAAATACCGCCCTTTTAGTATTTTTTTTTTACTGTGTCGCCTTTAATAGTTTTTTTACTACCACTTCATATTCTAGTCATGACTTTTAAAAACTCGGTTCGTACTCACCCTAATGTTAAATATTTTTGAACGAGAGTCATAACTAGATTGTAACGTGGTAGAAAAAAACTATTAAAGACAGAAATGTAGCCCTTACGGAGCCATGAATATCGGTATATAAAATGCTATGATCGGTCTCAAAATGGCGACACTGTGAACAAAATATTAAAAGGGTGGTATTTGTAGGCGTGGCAAAAAAAATATATATTTGTAATTGTTTCTACATTATCTTTAATTATAGGGGATGACTGGCACATTTTTTTTTTTATGTAAAGCGAACCACTCTAAAGGATAGCCATTATGTTTTACTCTATTGGTAAGAACTAAAAGGTTGGTGAGTCCTGTTCTAGACACATTAGTTTTTCCCGAAGCAAGTCTCTGCAATTCTAATTTAGAACAGCTCGTTTTTTACACGCAGACAGTTTGTTTATTTTAAATTTTCATATTATTTTAATGCAGCGAATGAAATAACAAAAGAGAATTGCAGTAACTTTTCGGTACAAGCAAGTCTGTACCCGTCCTCATTCTTCGTCTCTCTCTCTTTCTCTCTCTCCGCCTCTCTCTCTCTCTCTCTCATAAACTCAGACTTGCTTCAAAAAAAAAAAAACTGGCGTATCCAAAACATGATTTAGCAAAATTTTCTGCAACTTTAGCCTTATAAAAGAGAAAATGAGAGAGAGCACATAATGAACAGGGGAGAAGTCACATTTCCTCACAGCTTTTAAAGCAAAAAATTGCCCAGTAAAAGTTGCTGTGTGTCAGCCCAGTCTTATTTTAATAAAACACGTTTTTTAGCCAATACTTTCAATTATTTCTTTTATAATATAAAAATGAGTTTATTCAAATAACAGCAGACTTTTCGCAACCAAAAAAAAATATTTTTTAATTATTTAATTTATTCTCATTCCGAAAGCATCCACTGTCAGTTAGTGGGATCCGAAAAAGAAAATTTCTTTGCACGATTAATAAGTAAATGGAGCTGTGGCTGGTAATACACACAATTATTAGCATAAATATGTTTATAACTTGTGGGCCTCTATCTCGAGTTTTGTCTTTTCTTTTATGCAATTAGAAAGTTGATTGACGGAAATCGATAAAGAGGTGGTGGGAAGTGTTGCAAACGAGGATCTTTTATTAAGAAACAAGGCAAAAGAGCAATTTTAATACGAGGCTTTTTTCTTTCTTTATTTTTTTTCTGCGCATTGTTAATGCAAGAGTTTAATTTGCAGTTGTGAATTTTTTGTTTGTGTGCTTGCAACTGCTGGCTGGCTGGCTTGCGTCTTTAAGCATGCGTGGTTTAAGTGGGTCATTTCAATGTTTTAACATGCAAATGTTCACCACATTTTTTTATTAGTATTATTATTATTATTATAAGTTAGTGTGTTTAATGTATGCAAGTTTTTGTAAGAGTAATTTATTTTTTTTAATGTTCATTAAATGATATGAAATTTAAGTTAAATGTGAATTGTTTTTTATTTTTGTTTTTGTTTTGAAAAATTTCTTTTCTTTCTATTAATTTATGTTTTTGAGATGAAAGTTAAACATTTGTGTGTGCTTTATTGAGCGAGGCTTAATTTATGGCGAAAAAATTTTATATTGAAAATTTTAATGAAATCGTGTAATAAATTTAAGTTGAGAAAACATCATGTCTTTTATGTGTTTTTATGTAGTGTAGTCATAAATGAACAATTATATCAAGTTATGGTTGCATTTATCCTGCAAAATCTTGCATATATGAAGTCTTAATTCGATAAATGATGGAAAATAATTTTACAAATATTTTAACTAAATACTCGTACATCTAGACTTGCTTCAACCACTACAAAAAATAACTCTTCTGAAGAAAATACTATAAAAAGCATTCTATAAAAAGTATTATTAGAAAAGAGAATCTAAAAAGAATCGGATCTAATTTTACTCACAGACTTGCAAAACGGTTGCTAACACGGTTTAATACGAGTAACTTTGAGGGTGGCGTTGGCTGAAGTAGTTAGCAAGTTGACTACGAAAACGAAGCTCCTGGGTTCGAGCCCGGTATCAGACAGCCATCAAATAACAACACCACACATTTTTCTGATATACATTAGTGCCCTTGGTATCAGTTGTTGTAGGAAAGTTCATGTGATGAAGGCATAGTCACTGGTCACTGAATTATACCGACTTCAGCAGATACTAATCCTAATGTAACATCAGAGCGCCCTCCTTCGTTGTATAGCAGAATCATTCGCGAAGTAAAATAACCAATAAAATGGTTACTAAACACAGCTTCAAAAATTTAATACGGCTCATTCAACACCAGAGGCGCTGCAAACAGTGCATTATTAAAAACGTGCAAAAAGCAGAGTTTTAAAAGAATGAAGCTTTCCTCTACCTCTTTCTTCAACACCTGTATTCACTATCACACTATCCCTTTACTAAAGAAGGTAACACTAGTAATAGTAGTAGGCAATCATTGCCTGAGTGTTACTTTTCTTTAGAAAACAAAAAAAAACTTAACAACTTCATATTACATTTTTGGCATCAATTATAATAATTTAAAAAATTTAGCATATATATTTTATAAATTTTTCATTTCATATATTTATCTAAGATTTGATAAAGCAGTTGATTTTTAATTATTATCAATCTAAACTTTTGTACTCGTAGTGTTTGCTGGGCGCCAGACCTACTGCTGGGCTTATTTTTATAAGAGTAATACAAAATATATTAAAAAAAATATATAAGCTGTCTGTCATTAATTTTGTTTTTAGTTATAGTTTCTGCTCTCTTGTTCAGTACTAAACTCCTCCCCTATTAGACGTTCAATGCGAAAAACCATTTTATTTTTATTTTTTTTTAAATTAAATATTAAGCAAATAATAATGAAATTAAATCGTTAAATATATGTATATATTTCTTTCTATTGCTATTGCACGACTGCAATTTACCATCTCTTTTCTTCACTAATGTAATATAAGATATTAATGCAGAAAAAACTAAAACAAACAACATGCAAAATATATATAAATATAAAATAATATTCAAACTATGAATTTATCAGGGATGGAAAATTCACTACCTTAGTATAATATATTTCCTGACTGAACACATAAGCAAAAATAAATCCTTCTAGAAGTCGTGACTTCTATTCTAAACAAAGAACCCAGCTTGCTGTATAATATTATAACCAAAAGTGGATTCATGAGATTATTCGTGAAATTTATCTACATACAGATATATAGCAAAACTATTATGAAATCCGAAACTATGAATCATGTATACGATTCCTATCATTTTTTAATTTGGCCTTACTGTGTTTCTATAACAAATTTCATTCACAAAAATTTTGAATGCCATACTTACCCTGGAGACGATCAAATAAACTCATCAATCACATATTCGCATTTTTTTGGTTAATGGTGGCTGATGGAAATCAAATAGTTTCAATTTTTTATTTGGCAGCTGATTATTCGATCGCCTTCAGCTCTCGTTAATGATGAAGAAATGCGTGGACGAGCAAAAGTTTATATTTCACTACGAACTCCTACGAAGTGACCTGGATACGATCAAATAAACCCTCAATTAATGTGTATGAGCCAGTATCGTATGCTGCTCGCTTGAAAGGAGACGTACAAATAAACACGTCAATCACTGTTTGTTTTTCGAGTTCATGGCGTTCGCATCGAAGCATGTAGTAATGGAAGGATGATTTATTATTATTGATTGACATTATGTCACAAAGTAACTCTTGTTTTTTGTCAAAAAACGATCAACTAACCAGCCATCCAATAAAAAAAATTAAGCTTTGTGATTTTTATCAATCATTGCCGACAACGCGTACGTGTAGCAGAAAAAGACTCGACTGCACATTAATGAGGTCTCCAAAGCATTTAATGAACTTAAGGTCATTATTACAACTTAAAGTTAGTTCAAAAGAGGATTTAATTTTAATTTAATCTACCAGGTTGGGTCAACTTTAATTTAATCTATCGCTCACTTTTGGTTAAAGTAAAATTTTAACAATAAAGAACTTTTTATACATTCCATAATGCCAATTTGAAATAATTGCACTTACGGCTCTTTTCACAATGTGGAATTAAAAGCTAACCAGGACTTCAACGGCCAGATTTCTATGAAGAACTGCAAGTCAAAGTTCACGTTAACTCTTAATCATACATTGTGAAAAGGGACGTTAATCTTATATATCAAATCATATCGTTCATAAAGGTTTTTTAAAAATATTCTCTTTCAATTTAATATAATTTACACTCACATGAATATAAAATAATTGTTCTTTCATATTCAAGTAGAGAAGTATAAATCTTCTTAAATTCTTAAACACATATGTTATATAGAAATAAAAATTAAATCAAATTATTGCAATATTGACAGGATATTATTTTGTTAAATATACAAGTTTCCATCCCTGGCTTATAAAATTATATTTAAAAATGTTTGCATTTATACTGAAATGGCAATAACAAAAAATGCCAATACCCTGCCAACTTAATGCCAATACTTTGCACCTTTTTATTTATCTTTTTTTTTAATACACAGGAGCCTCGATTTGCGACAAACTGAAGTTTCACTTTTTTTACTTTTTCAACACCGCTTGTTATAAATCAGCTGATTTTAAATGTTTAAAGCTACGCACACGGTAGAAATAAGTACTATAGCAATCAACACCTTTAATTGAAAAGCAAACCAAAATCAATAAAAATTTTAATGGTACCAATTAAGCTTTTAACTTAATTAAATTATTTAGCAAAGTTTAATTGACTTAATTAAATTCTTAGTTAAACTTTTAATTAATTTATTTCTCAAACAAAGGTTTAATTGACTAAATTAAATTTTTAATTAATAAAATTTTAATTGAAAAATATCATTCCAATCAACACCTTCAATTGAGAAAAACAAACCAAAATCAATAAAATAATTTTATTGCATTAATTAAGCTTTTAAGCTAATTACGTTTTTAAACAAAAGTTTAATCAAGTTAATTGCATTTTTAATTGACTTCAAATAAAATTGTTATTATTTGGAGAGAAAGTTTTTCTGTATAATTTGTTCGTTTACTTTCGTGTAGGAAACTGTTCTTATAAAAACTCAGCAAAGAGAATAATAATAATTTACACGTAAATTGTGAATATGACTTCAGTCGAAAAGTTAAATCTTATATGACGACGACGACACAAATCGCAAGGAAGCAAATCAAATTGAAATGATTTCAATAGGATTTTTTCGTAACACGGGGCTCTGGTGTATTGATTTTGCAAATTTTTTTTCGTATTTTTTATGAAATGTAAATTGTTCTTTTTTTTCTAAGCTCTTTATGCTTTTATATTAATATTGAACTGCACTTGCTATAGTATCATTTATTTTTATTTCCATAAATGTTTAGTTTGTTTTTGTATTTTGTATAATTCACAGTTGTTGGCACTTATTGCTAAAACTTGGAAAAAATCATTTAAGTTTTTCTAAATAGTTTTCACAAATGGCAATTGAATCAAATCTAATTAAAATGTGGCCTTAAATGACAAAAATTCCCGTTTACCATAGAGTTTAATTTGATAAGTTGTATATCATTAATTGTAAAATTTTTTTAATGGGTCAGATAATGGTGCGCTGAGGTCTAAGTGGCAGTGATACGTTAATCCCTAATAAAATAAAATTTAATTGCAAATTTATATTACATAACATTATAGAGTTATTATTTCTTTCACTATAAATTTTTAGTTTGTGCTTTTGTAAGATAAGAAAATCTACTTAAAAATTTTTTTTGCAAATAAATAGATTCTACAATACTTAACTTCCCTATGTTTTATTTTTTATTAGAAAAGCAATATGTACAACATAAATTTGCTGTCATTTACATTATCCACAACATTTACATTTGCAATTAAATAAGTTTTTTTTTGTTTTCTTTAATTTATTTTTGTAACAAACACATCTTTTCTATGCAACTGGGAGGGAGACTACTTCTCCTGTTCACTCTTTGCTACTCTTATGCATGCAAAAAGCTTAAGAGTGTTTAGAGTGCTTGCACTACAAAATCATGGAAAATTACTTATCATGGAAATTAAAAACAAATGTAAACTCAGAAATCCTTTAAACAAATTGTTGGTATTGCTGCTGCTGTTGTTGTTGTTGTTGCTGTCATTGCTGCTGCATTTGAAAGTTTTTAACACATAATATGATTACTTTTTCTAACACCAACATCATAAGTATTCTTTCCCTCTCCCTCTCTCTCACTCTTACTCTGTTTTAAAGCAAATTTCTTTGGTAACCTTGTCCTCCTACTCATTTTTGGCAAATAATGTAAAATTGGTTGTACTTATTTAGCATTTGCATAATAATAATTTTATGTGTTTTATGTATGCAAAGACAACAACAACAACAACAACAAATATGTATAATAAAATTCGAGTTCTAAAACAAAACTAACATACATACATACATACAGCCATACATATGTATGTATGCATTCATTGTTGTTGTTGTTTTAATGTATTAGAAATGAAAATGAACTCAAATCTCGTATTTACAGCTGCCCCTTAAATTAGACTTTAATAATTTCGGTTGTGCCTTAGAAGCTGTAGAAGGCCCAGCCAAACTTTTATTGGACATACACACATACATACATACTGTGAATTATTTTAATTTTAATCTTTTTACATTTCTCCTTGCCCCTCTCAAGAAATAATTTGGCTCTAATAATTTTTATTTTATTTGGCTTTAAGGGCATAATTATAATAGTTTTTCTTAATCCAATACGGCCAAAAGTTTTAATTTGTTTTTCTCAAGGGAATAAATTGAACAGAAAGTATTTCTCTATCTGCACTTAAAAAAATAATTGAAAGCAATTTATGCTCATAAGTAATATATAAATCAGTAAAATTATGCCGAGATTTTTAGATTGTAAGAATTAAAATTTTTAACTTAAATAAAGTTAAAGAAGTCGAAGTTGCATGACTCGAAGGCGAACCAAAATATGAATCGTTGAATCACATTCAAAGTACAAGTGTTGAAAAAGTCGCCTTAGTCCTCGTCCACACTATGAAACATTTGCTGCAAAACTTTGAGTTTGTTAATGAAGGAGGGAAAGAGGAATAGAAAAAAAGGATACTTTGTTTCATGTACATGCACTTCTTGTTGAGTATGTCATTCTCGTCTCATTCTCATGCGAAATATATGAGAAAATCTATAAAGCTTCAAAACAAAAACTTTACAATATGGACACGAATGCAGTTTCAAAAGAGAAATCAAAAATGTTTTGCAGCAAATGTTTCACTGTATGGTCGGGGACTTAGCAGTTGTGAGCACACATCAATTTTTTGGCCCAAGTTTCGATTTTTTATGCGAGATTTTTGATTCCGACCTTTCCTCATTTTTCTCATTTTATAATATGAGAACTTGAGCAAGAAAACTTGCTGTATGTAGTTGTTGGAGGTGACAGTTTGACCTTGTTTATTTTACCATGGCACTTTATATAAAAATAAAATAGTGAACATTGATTTTTTGTTTTATTAATCAATTTAATAGTTTAAAAAAAAAAATTAGTACTTAAAATTTCTTTTTGGTGAAAAGTCTCTCTTAACTTTCAAAATTTTCAGTAAATTTCTTTATTAAAAATAAATAAAAAAAAACGAATTACTACAATAATGATCTCGGCAGCTTTTAAATCTGTAAATATAAGAAGCCTTTTCAAATGGCCATTAAATTATAGTGCTTCCTCAAAACTAATAAAACTACCGCAACGTTGGATGGCCACAAGGATGACGACATCAAATGGTAAAACAAACAAATGCCTTCCCTCTGCTCCAGCGTGTGGTCAACGCTTCAAAATGTTTCCTTGCGATACCCAAAACAAAACTAAAGATGTCAAGCTGCCACAGCCGGCACCCCAGCCTGTGTCTCAGCCGGAAATAAAAATTGCTCGCAGCATTGACTGTTGTGGTGATCCCTGTCCCAATGCTCTGCCAAGATTTGATAAACTATACTACAGACGTTCGGATAGATTTGAGCGCTCTTATCAACAAACTTGGGACGAATGTCCCCTGCAACCTGTAAGGCCAAAGTTGTTCTGTGTGGAACCTATTAAGCCCAAATTTAAGAAACGTACACGCAAAGAACGTCCCTCAACCGCCTGTAAGCAGGAAGTGTGCCTTCAGAGTAAAACAAAATGCCCTTTCGTATTTATGCCACGCTGCAAAGCGGGACGAAAGCCACCCACTTGCTTCAAACGAAAGGCGCCCACCAACTGCAGCAAGCGCAAGTCACCTTTCCCTTCATTTTCCGAGTGTAAACGTGGCAGATCCAAGAAGGAAATTCTTGAATGCAATTGCTTGGCTATACCGTCGGTATGTGAAGTGTGGGCCCGTCATCACAGGCGGACAACCATAAAGAAACCAGCTCAGTGTTAAAGATTTGTGCAGAAAAAAAGATTTCAAAATTCTTGTAAATTTTTGTGTTAAATTTTAGAAACTCTTTAATAAAATGTTTTATTTTAATTTTATGCGGCAGTTTGAAATATTTTTAACAAGAAAACATTTTGAAGGGATTTCACGATGTTGGGGCTCCTAAAACTATGCTTTAAAATAAATTTTGTTTGAAAGCTGTAAAACATCAATTCGGAGCATTTGTCGCACACTTGCTTTCAAAACAAAAACAATCTTGCCTGTTCTGTAAATCGAGTCGATTTAAAAACGCTCGATTTAGAAAAATTAAATCCACTTATAGCAATTTTTTTACACTTTTTTGAAGTGAAATATCACACCTGGGGCAAATTACGGCATTCGATTCGATTCGAAATTTAAAAATATTTCCATATAAACTATTGAAATATTTCTTAAATTCGTTCGAGTGCCGTAATTTACCCCTGAAATTAATTTAGTATGTATGATTTAAAGAACATCAATATGGTTATTATTTATTTTTGGAAAACGAGAAATTTACTCGAATTCAGTTTACAGAAATTTTAAGATCTTGCTGTTGTTTCAAATGTAAGCTGGGGCCTGCACTAGCCATGAACTTGGTATGGGCTTTATGTCGGACATCACAAATGGCTAATGGAGACCGCTCATGTCCATGTTTCGTTCATGCTCTGAGATGGATGCCCGAACATATGTCTGAGCAACGATGTTCGCCATGAGATTCGCCGTCCGCAACCATTTGCAACAGAAAGAAAAGAGAACAAAGTTGGTAAATATTCAATCACTACCGCAAAATACTTTCGATATGCCTGAACATGGACATGGCACGTATTCACCACAACAAAGAAGGTGATGAATTTTCCACAGTTGCGCTGCCGGCGTCATGTTCATGTCATGACCAACTTGATGGCTCGTGGAGGCGTAGGGTTAAGATTGAAATATTTAAGAAAAAAACACCTCAAACAGTCATATCAGCAAAACTGGAAGAAATCACAAAATTTTATAAAATCACCAATAAATTTTTTAAATAAACAAAAATTATAATTATTTGGTTTGTAGCTTGCGGTGTCCATTGTAATTGCTCTCATTTTTTTCAAGAAGAACTTTTTTCTATAAATAAAAATTTCCACATCACCGCTATACAGAAATTTACAATGATTACCGAAAATACTGCCACTGCCAGCCACCGCCATACTGCCACTTGCCATTCATTTCCTTCACTTACGTGCAGCATGTTCATTTAATTGAACATTTTACCAAATTAAATGCATTAACGAATTTAACAAATAAATGTAACAACTTTTAACAAGAAACACCAAAAAAAAAAAAAAATCAGCTCAAATCAAACATCTCAAACGTTTATCGCTGGCAAAAAAAGAATTGTTTTGTTGTTTAGTTGCTCAAATATGCTGAACAAGTGAAATTGATTTTGAGGTCGATCTCGAACGATAGATAGCTAACCTACATAATTTAAGTTTAAGAAGAAATTTCATTTGTATAATTTTGGCATTCTTGTTTCTTTTAACTACAATTACATTTTATGTCCAGTTAATCCACCATGTTTGGTATTTAATCTAAAAACATTTGGTAGAATTGTTAAATATTTTTTCTAAGCCAAAATAAATTTGTTGGCTTTATTTTGCGTACAATAGGTTAATGATCTAAGCAAGATTAAATACTTTTTTTGTTTAACATAAATGAGCTCAACAAGTAAAAATGATCTAGAAAACAAGTTGCTTAAACAGATTTAAGCCAGCAAACATCTTAATATGAAATAGAATTTTATTTGAAAATCACACTCTTTAGCAAATAGCAACAATTTAAATATATTCACATTAACAAATTTTCTTTAAAAAAATCTTTTAGAAAATCATTTCATATATGTATATAACAATATTTACGTTAACTGGGAAACTGCTTAAGCAGCATGTGTTTGCTTGTGAGAGCCACTTTAAGATTAAAACAATCACAATCGCCAACGAAATCGTTTTAACAAGGAAAGGTGTCTGTCTCCCGTGTCGACTAATTAAAATGTGAAAACATAACGTCTCAGATCAAATGTAGTGATTTGAGTTTTACAAAAGACACTGTTCTAATAGTTATCAAATTGCAAAATATACACAAAAATACATAAGTCTTTGATGCAGTCTTTGGTGTAAAGATTATAATACACGAAAAAAATTTTACTATTATTGAAGTCCTTTAATTGAAAAAAAAAACTAAAAGTAATTAATTAAAAGATCAATTAAGTGAGTTAAGCTTTTGCTTACAAAATTAAATTGATTAAAAACTTAATTAAATTTTTAATTAAAACTTTAATTGAGTGAATTAAATTGTTGGTTAAAAATTTGTGCGATTAAAAATTTAATTGATTAAAAGTTTAAAAAAATAAACAAAAATCATTGAAAGTTTAATTAAAAATTTAATTAAGTCAATTAAACTTTTGTTTAAAAATAACTTGATTAAATACTTTATTTTTTAAATTTATTTGATTAAAAATTCAATTGTTTAAAAATTTAAAAAAAAGAAAAATATTAATTATTAGAAGTTCCATTAAAAGTTTAATTGAGTCAATGAAACTTATGGTAAAAAACTAAATTGATTAAAAGTTTAATCAAAAATTTAGTTAAAGTAATTAAACTTTTGTTAAGAAGTAAATTGATTAAAAATTTAATTGATTAAAACTTTAAGAAAATAAAAAAATTTATTTATTAAAAGTTTAATTCAAATTTCGACTGAGACAATGAAACCTTATGGGTTAAAAATTTGATTGATTAAAAGTTTAATCAAACATTTAATTGAGTCAATTAAACTTTTGCTTTAAAATCAATTGGTTAAATACTTTAGTTTTAAAATTTATTGGATCAAAAATTTAATTGATTAAAAGTTTATGGAAATAAAAAATTTTATTTATTAAAAGTTTAATTAAAAAGTTAATTGAGTCAATGAAACTTTGGGTTAAAATTTTAGTTGATTAAAAATGTAATTAAATCAATTACAGAAAAGGTTTTTTTTTATTTTTTTTTAATGAAATTTGATTTTTGGTATTTTTCAATTAAAGCTGTTGATTGGAAAAAAAATTTTTACTGTGCATAATGTAAATTTCTATTGAAAGAAGTAAAAAATAATTATTGATTAACAGTTTAATTAAACATTTAATTGAGTCAATGAAACCTTGAGTTGAAAACTTAATTGATTTAAAGTTTAATTAAATCAATTAAACTTTTGCTTAAAATTTTGATTAAAGATTTTTAGCTATCGGTTATTGGAAAAATATTTCTGTTCTGTGCACAGTGCAATTGTATGTTGAAAGAAATATAAATTAATGATTTTAGCGCAAAACTGAAACCTCCATTCCATTTTCCTTATTAAATATCGTGTGTCCTCCTTCATCCTTTGGAATATTTGAAAACCTAAGGAAATTTTAACCTTTTTATTCTATTTACCTCCTGAACGCATTTGGATATTAGCGTTTCATTAACATTTAATATAAATGTAAATGTTTGGGCAAACAACAAAAATTCCTGTATGGTTGGCAAAATAGTTTTCTGCATGCGGTTCAGAGAGTGTCCTCCGGTTTGCAAGCTCAAGTATGTGTTTAAGTAAACCAAAAAAAAAAAAAAAAAAAGATACTTAACTAACAACTAAATATCCTTTTCCAAAACTATACGCCAAAGCAGGCAAAGAAACCAAACACAAAACGTCTGGTTACCAAAATTTAAATTAAGTATATTTTAGTTAAATAGTATGGGTGTATAAATGTGTGCGTGTGTGTTACAACAACTAAAAACTAATAATGTCCTTAATATCTAAGGCAAATATGTGTACACTTTTGCTATTACACTCATACATTGGAAGCAAACCCTTTTAGTTTTTGGCCAAGTTTAATACTCTTCTTTGCGAAACTGTTAAGGACTACTAAAAAGGATTTTAAGTTAAATTACTGTAGAGAACAAAAAAAAAATGTTTCTAGTTATAATTAGTTTATTTTAAAGTAAAAATTTATATTTCTTCTTAAGCCTTTGGAAATTTAAAAGGTTTTTCGTAATTGAATTTAAAATATGAAAATATAAAATTTGTTATTTCCTTTAATAAAAACTTGTTGTTGCTTTTATAAAAAAAAAATATTATTTTATATTACAAATATTTAATGCTTGATTTATGACAACATGTCAGAATTGTTGAACATTTTTTTTGCATAATATTGCTGGCAAGCAAAATCATAATGAAATATGCTAAATAAGACAAGGATTTGCTTTACAAAAAATAAAAAAATAAAAGTTTATGCATGTTTATACCTGGAATTTTTGGTACCCTACACTATGATAAAGTGGTGTGTACAGGCGTTATTATGTGCTTGTCATGATTACGCTAACCACACATTTGTAATTAAAGAAAAATTTCCCAATCAGGCTCAAGTTTAGTATTTTTTCATTCTGTAAATGTAAATTTTATTAATTTATCTGATTTTCTAAGCATGGCAACTAAAGATAAAACTATACCTAAATGGGGGAAATTAAACATTTTCTTTCTTCTTTGGCAGACACTGGCTGCTTGCATCAACTTTTTAACATACATTTTAATGAAATTTAATATGGGAAATGGTTTTATTGTATATCAAAAAATCGGGAAGAGCATGCAACTCTTCTCAAAAGCGAGTAGACAAGCGCCATATTTTTGGTATTGCATTAACGTGAACTCCTCAACTGATTGCAGTATAAGAGGGAATGAAATCTTGAATTTAAAATAATAAAAAGTGTACCATCAAATCGTGTCTTATCAACAAAAGCTTATTTTATTTGGTTTTAAATGGAATAAGCAAAACTTTTTGAAAAAAGAATATATACGCCATACTTTATGTTAAATTCAGCATTAACATTTTGTGGCATACATTTCTTTGAGTGTATTTGTGGAAGTCAGCATCTCATATGCATACACTTAAATATACAAAAAAAAAATTATAATAATTTTTCAAGCATTTCATCGAGACATCCATTTGTATAATCATATTGTTAAACATTGATTTATATATTTTCATGTGTGTATTTGTTTGACTGTCTATCATCAGTGTTTCAGTTTCTTGGGCAGAGGTACTGATGTTGATTTGAAAACATTTTTGAATGATTAAAGTCATCGTTTTAAACAAATTACCAATGCAAAGTAGTTTAAACTTTTTTTCCGAAGGGGTAAAACTTAAGGTATCATATGAAAATATTTAGAAAAAACTCCAAAGAAAATTAACATTGAATACAACGTGGCAAAAGTAGGGGCAGACGGAAAAGAGTTTCTAAAATAAAAATTACACAATAATAAAATTTTTCTCGGAATGAATTACCTTAAAGATAAAATAAATAGTTAAGAATTATCGCAGATAAATATAAAAAAGATAACGGGTCTTGCAAAAGGTCTTGGCTTTGATAGTACTAGTCTAGGGAAATCAAGATAAATAGACGGCGTGCCCCCGCCCATTTTTTAAATGCAAGATTGTGTGTTTTTCAGAGCTCAGGATGTGTGTTAAGTTTTGTAAAAATCAGTAAAGTAAAACCACTTAAAATAATATATTTAATTTTAATGGGCGTGACTCCGCCCTTTTTTTTAATGAAATATTGTGTCTATTTTAGAGCGCTAGGCGTGTGGTAAGTTTCGCAAGAATGGTTTAAGAAGAACCACCTGAAATATAATAATAAATTTTAATGGGCGCAGCGCCGCCCATTTTTTTCAACCTTAAAACTGTGTAATTACAAGAAACAAAGGTGTTTGCTAGGTTTCGCAGCAATCAAATAAGTACAATATCGTAAATTCAAATAAACAAATTTGTGGGGGTGTCCCCGCCCACGGTTTTTAGAATGGGACCAATTGGAGGCTATTCCCTCTCAGACAGAAAAGAATTTTTACAATCAGTATAAAATGTACCGAATTATGAAGTAACATTGTAAAAAAAAAAAATACAGACGAACTGATGATCTTCTCCTTTTTTGAAGTCAGTTAAATATACTTATCTGCCGTCTCGTGTCACATCTGACGAGAGTTTTAAGATATATGTATGTAAACTGGCCTCCGAGATCGTAGGATTAGCGCTCCATACTTATTGGCAAAGATAGGCCTTGCAAAATAATAAAACAATTGGATGATATCTCACACACAATTTCTTTTTGTTTAAATTTAATGATAGAAAACGCTTAATAAAAGATCCTAATAATATTGTGGCCTGTTTAAGATCATCGAAAATATACGATGGTTTTATAATTTACATTGAAAAAAATTAATGTTTCTTACTTTAATTCAAACTCAATTTATTGTTACAATATTGTTGAACGTCCCTTTATATTTTAAGAAAATTTTTGTGCTAAGCCCTGATTTCTTCTGTTTTTCTACATAAATCTATAATAATGTGAAGAAGGTAAAGGAAGACACAAGGAAAAAAAAAATTAAATATGTACGAGTACATTCAATGCAACATTTAAACTCACACAAATGATTGACAAAATGTTGATCTTGTTTTCTGCAGAGATACATTTAAGCATCTTAAAAATGAGATAAACAGATATAATATAATTCCTCTAGCAACAAATACACATACCACATACATACATACTCGTATATATCTACATGCATATCTACTTACTTATATTATCTTAAGATCTTGGTAACTTCTTTAACATTAAGATAAAGCCAGACAATCAGACAAACACACACACAGACACATACAAACAACAACAAGCCATTCTTGCATACTTAACGATTGGCCAATCTTTTTACTCGTAGCTTATGGTAACAGCATAACACAAATTTTTGCTTACACATTATACAATTACACATTCATATACATGCATATGCACATACATGTATACATACATGCATAAACGTTATTACACACACATACAATACACAAATGCATATGATCATACGAGTATGCCTTCGTGCATGCATGCATGCCTAATGAACAACATCATTCAGTTTACGCATTATTTATGAAGATCAGCCAACAGCATGAGTGACTAATTTGCATATTTTTCTTCTTCTGTGACTTTTTGTTCTTATTTCGAGAAAACAAGAATCCAGCATTATAGTCTCGTATACATACATTAACTGACTTTAAATGCCACTAATAAATAATGTTTAATATGGTTTTTAGTAATATTATGACAACAAAAAGAAAACGATACTCTTAAACTGAGCCAAAGGATCGCGATTACAAAAATAAAAAATAAAAAAATACTTATATTGCAAATCCATAATTTTTTTGATTGAGTAATGAATAGATTATAAGCAAGAGATACATAGATAGATAGCTGATGGCTGGTTACTATACAAACTTTAGTGTGATTCGACTTTCGAACACTTTAATCTGTTATAAAAATAAAATTAAAATTCATAAGGCCACAAAGGCCCAAAATATTGGTAGAGAAAATTTATTTAAATGAAACTTGAAAAAAAAATTAAACCGATTTTGGAGTTGAAAATAATTTACAATAGTATCAATATTTGATGAGCATGCCCCCGCCCACTTTCTTAAACACAAAATTATGTCATTCTAAGAGACGAAAGAAACTATTTAACAAGTTTTGTGGGATTCGGATAAATAGAAGTACTTATAATTTAATACCAACCTTTCCTGGGCTTGGGCCCACCCAGTTTTTTGAGCACAACATTAATTATACCTTCTACTTGTTAAGAAATATACAGCCACACAAACACATAAGCCGACAAAGATGAAAGACAAAAACAATAACAACTATAATATTATACTTATTGCTTATAAAGAAATATACAGTCGAGAGGGGTATTATATAACGAAAAGCAAAGTTAACATCGTGGTATTCTGGCAGTAAATTAATTTAACATTGTGTGTTAGAAAATCTCCTAATATCTGTGTTGTATAAAAAAAGTGTCTGTCTGATTTGATAAAAATTATACTTTGAAACTATTTATTTAATGACAAATGTGCGAGTATACAAAACCCACATTTTTAAAAGGTAAAACACTCAACAATATTTTCTAAAAATTTCAAATTTACTGTAAAAATTTTACAATTGCTCTAGAATTATAGTCATAGAACTTATTCACGCATCATTCACCTGAACTTTTGCCATCTCCATTGTACATATGTATGTATATGTATACATACGTAAATATATTTTTTTCTAAAAAGTCTACACAAGATGTTGCTTAATTTAATATTTTGCAAACTGTCGTCGCTTCATTATAATTTCTAATTATTTTAAAACAAACCAAACTACAAAACTAAAAATCCAGAATCAATCCTTTTTCTCGTTGTTGTTGTTGTTGTTGTTGTTGCTGCTACAGCCGGCAACAAAACTATCCTTTTATCATACAAAAAGTATAGATAACTAAAATAAGTATAAGTAGGTATCAGCGTTTGCCAGACTGTTTTATATTTATTTACATAAATTTACGCACACACACACATACACACATATACTAACACTCACACCATTAGCAAGGTGCAAGTGTGTAGGTAAATATATACATTTGGTATAATTTATTAATATATTTATGTATGGACGTCCGTTTTATAAATCTCTTTAGGCTGTTGTATTAATTAACTCTAAAAATATGTATGTAAGTGTGTTGTACCTGACAAACAGGCCCAGTCCTGGCTGCCAGCATTTATCTAAGAACTTCTCCACTGATGTCTTCAATAAAGATTTTATTAAGTTTTTCTATTTCTTTTCCCCTTTTTTTTTTTTCTTTTGATGATGCTGGTATAACATAATGCGGTTTTGTAGTTACAACTTCTCCAGCTAAAGTTGTAACTATGGAAATTTTATTTATATATTTTTTATTTTACTCTGCTTAAGAGAGTGGGTGTTTTTAACAACATTTGTTAAGAGTTTGGCTTGGCTAAATTATGTTTTTCTAATTGTCTGTCTACATTTCATGTCATATTTTTAACAAAGATGTTTATAAATTAAAACTATTTGTAGTTGGTAGAAGCAAATATTAAATTTGTTGCTGGCATAATTGCCTTTGTAAGAAATTTCGCAGTAATAACACGTATGTTTTGCAAAAGTGTTCAAGGTTATTGAACTTTTAGTCAATAGTAAATTTTTTTTAAGATTTTTTGCCATAGCAAAAATTTCACTCAATGATTTTTGTTGCGGATGCGAAAGCTTGTTAAATATTACAATAACTTAGTGAAAACGGTAGAGATTTTGTTAGAGATTTCAATTGTAATCTGCTATTTTTCGTGCAGGTGAACCTTTTTCTAAACTAAAACCAATTTAGGGCAATGAAGCTACTTCACACACCTTTTTAAGTGCACAGGATTACTTTTTAGTACAAAGCTGAAAAAAAGCCACAGTTGCGTCACTTATAGGGCATTTACACCTGCATGAAATCTAGCACATTTTATTTAAAATCTCTATGAAGATCTATGCCGTTAACACCAACTTTCTTTTTATATATATCAAGATTTTGTATTCAAAACAAAACCAATTAACTGAAAAATTCCCAAAACTTCAACCAAAATACTTCAATATAGCCAATTCACTCACCTTTTTAAGCAGATTTTAGCTAATTCACCCATCGTTTTTTATAAATATGTTGCTTATGGGGCATTCACATTGTCTAAAAATCTTGTAATTACGAGATTTCGCGCTAAATCTAGTTGCTTTTTACTAGATTCCCCATACAAAATTAAATCTAATTTTTCAATAGATTTGTAGGAAATCAACTAAAAATCAAATGTTTTTTATTTATTTTGTACTACCCTGTACATCATAATTTATATAGAAGGTGAGTGAATTAGCTACGCTCTACACAGCTTTCTATTGAAGGTGTGTGAATGAGCTAAGTCGGCATTTTTTTCCGTTAATACTGCATTTACAATGTATCGAAATCTAGCATATTTGTTTAAAAATCTCTAACGAAATCTGTTTCGTTTACACTAAGCTTGTTTGACATTTTCCAAGATTTTGTGTCCGAGACAAAATCCTTTGTCTGAAATTTAGTCTTAAATTGTAGCGAAAAAATGCCGACTTAACTCATTCACACACCTTCAATAGAAAACTGTGTAGAGCGTAGCTAATTCACTCACCTTCTATATAAATTATGATGTACAGGGTTGTAAAAAATAAATAAAAATATTAGATTTTTAGTAGATTTCTTACAAATCTATTGAAAAATTAGATTTTTTTTGTATGGGGAATCTAGTAAAAAGCAACTAGATTTAGCTCGGAATCTCATAAGTACTAAATTGTGAGACAATGTAAATGCCCTATAAGACTAAATTTCAGACAAAAGATTTTGTCTCGGATACAAAATCTTGCAAAATTTCAAAAAAGCTTAGTGCAAACGATATAGATTTCGTTAAGGATTTCTAATCAAATATACTAGATAAATAAAAATATTAGATTTTGATTAGATTTCCTACCAAATCTACTGACAAAATAGATTTTATTTTGTATGGAGCAAGATTTAGCTCGAAGTACTTGATTTTGATACAATGTAAATGCCCTATTAGTTCTACTAGATTTTAAATAGGCCTCGATAAAATCTAGTGACGAAGTAGATTTTGTTTTATATGGGAAATCTGCTAGATTTTGTCAGAAATCTCGTAAGTACTAGATTTTAAACATTATTTTGATACAGGGCTTACTTATTTTCAGACAGGCTGTGTAATTTTACGCTGAGTTTCAAAAGCCGAATTTACACAACGAAGTGTTTTAGTAAACAAATTTGTCATGCCGTTCGTCTCTATTGTTTTTATGGAAGTGTGTTTATCACCAAAACACATGTTTTGAGATATTACGATCTTTCAATAAAGGAGATATATATACATACATATATTTGAATGTATACTTATTAAATCTTAAGCCTTTTCTTGCAAGACTCCCACAAACTAGCAACGATTTTAAGACTTCTACTTTTGCTTATGGAAAATGAATTTAAATTTCTTATGCAGGACATCTTATGGTTTCACAAAACCCCAAACAAGTTAAGACATATAAATAAATGCTTATGTTTGGAAAGAAAAGCATACACTCACACTCACATGTGTGTGTGTGTGTATTAATAAATTCAATTTGAATAATTTTATTTAAAGGTATGAGAAACAAAACCAACTCTCAAACACACACACACACACACGCACTAGCACCGTCACACTAAAAGCCAATTGTTTTATGGTGAAAGTGTGAGTTTATAGTTTTAGATTATTTTGAGTTGCTGCTGCCATTATGGAACTTAAACGTTATGCAAATTCCTTGCCAACACCTTTAACACGCACACACACACACACATGCTTTTAAAGTATGTATGCCCACTCATATACATTTGCCTTTTCATACATACATACATATGCATTTATATGTATGTGTTGCTATATATAAATTTGTAAATAAATTAAAGCATACACTCACTTGCAAACTCATACGCAATTGCCTTTTATAATTAATTTTATAGTTAAAGTGTACAAGTAAATTATATTGTCTAGAGAAATTTCTTAGAAAATTTAAAATCTTCCTCAAACACACACTCATACTAATAGAAATAGATATGCACATACATTTGTAGCAATGTATGGTTCTATAGCGTATGGTTATGTATTAGCAAGCAGAGTAGGTACATGTATTTTAATAAATGTCTAAATTTTTATTGTGTTTGCACAAAATTGCAAAATGAAAGAGATGGTTTAGTAAGCTGTGTTAAATTATCTTTTATAATGCAATTGATTTTTCCCAACAAATTTCGACATGAAAGATATCGCCCATTTACACAAACAACGTCATAACTCATAAAAAGTGATTTTGCAGCTACTCGTAGTAATGCATGCATAATCCACTACATTGGATACACTCATCTCAGGGAAAAAGATTACATCATTTCCTGCTGCTGGCTAGTAGGCAGTGTACTAGTTTTGTAATCGAAGGGTCGCAGACTCGAATCCTGCAGACCAGTCAAAATCATAGTCAAAGTAGGTTCACAGTTTGTGTTTTTTTTATATATATAATTTTAAGCTCAAATAAATTTTGTGTTAAATGATTAATTAAATCGTGTTGAATTAAAATTTAATTCATTATAGTATTTATTTAGTGCAAATCTAAATAACATTTAAGGTTGTTTTAGCTGCATCAGAAAGCGCGTGGACTACCACGCGCTGAGTTCGAGTTCAAATCTTGGCCAAGTTATATTACAAACATTTTTTTGATGCCTGTGCCAATATACACAACTTCGTAAGTTAAATACTTTTAATAAAAGAACATGCTTCCTTAAGTTTTTTCTAGACTTGTATCGAACTCTTTTAGTAGCTCGTTTTTGACACAAACTAATGATCAAACCCAAAAACGAGCTACTGAAAGAGTTCGATACAAGTCTAGTTATTTCGGTATGAAATTGACTTTGCTTTAATTTGAAATAACTATTATACTCAGCATGATTCTTCGTTTTTAATTAACAAAATTAGATGACTACATTTAATTTAATTCATGTTGTTTCAACTTGGAATAACTTTGATTCAACATGGTTCTTCGTATTATTTCAATATCAAATTCACGTTGTTTTAACTTGAAATAACTTAGATTGAAGATGATTTTTCATTTTGATTTAACAGTAGTGCTGAAATGATAAATCAGCATGAATCAAAGTTTTTTCAAAAGGAAAATATTTTTTTTTAAGATTACTATTAATCATGTTGAATTAACATGAAACACATATAATGCAAAATCATTGTTAACTTAACCTTGTTCTCGCAGATTTTAATGTGAAATTTATCTGTGTAATGTTTTACGTTTTAACAAACGATGTGTCTCTCATTTAATATTTTATTAATGAAAGTTAAAAGGCCACTAAAATTTAAACTGTTTTTACCCGACGGCGAGACGCAAAAAGGGTACGCTTGGCTCTATTTTGATTATTCGTACGTCAATCCATTTATCTTAAAAATGTGTATATGACAGTAGTCAAAGTTCAATATGGCGCCATTTTGTGAATACGAAAAGTAGGCGACTCATATCAAAATGAATATCAGTCGACAGGTATTTGAAAATCAACTTGATGTTTCTCTTATGAATTTTCGTTTAATTATTAGGATCTTTAAGGGCTTAAATTAAAGTTGGTCACAGTTGAAGTTTTTAGTTTTTTAAAGTTTTTACTTGTTTTTCTATTTTAGCTGACGTAATGTAATCTTAGCAAATTTAAAATGTTTGGTTCGACCCTGTAGCTTTGAATTCTATTATAATCATATATTGTATACATTAGTTACTTAAGTGAATTTATATGTGTATAATATACATCCTTATATAAGTATGAATCAGTTATTTATAAGGATTTAGTATACAGCTTCATAAGTTATTGTCAATATGTATGTGTGTGAGTGTTTGTATCTGTGTATGGGTATGTGCAAAATAAACATATTTATATATGCTTGTAAAATTTTCTTAAAATTTACCTTCCCACCATCTGCATCTTAAACTTGGCCAGAGTTGTTTGCCAGTGGTCTATTGAAATGTATGCAAATTATATTGGAATACTAATTAAATGTTAAGGATTATTTGGGGGTATGTATGTACATAAGTAAAAATAAAAATATGCACATGTGTCTGTGTGCACACTACCATAAGATTTATATATGTAAGTAAGAATGCCCGAGTGTGTATTAGACTTCAATTTAGCATGTGTATTATAAAGATTTAGACCACATAATGGGTATGAGTTAATTTCATATATATTTGTCTTGTCTTCAAGGGGTTTTCCAAGGATATGTAAGCAAGAGTTGGGGTTTTAAAAACGAAATTGTTAGTGGATACTTGTGCAGAAATTAGAGGGCTGGAGAAAAGTAAAGAAAGTTAAGTTCAAGAGGCTATTTTTGTTACTAAGAAGCAAGGTAATACTCGTATATACATACATACACATATACACATACACACAAGTATATTTATACATATTTATACATTTTAGAGCTTGTACGTACGTATGAACATGTGTTTGTTTTACTGTCTACTTGCTCATTTTGATCCTTATTTTGCCTAATTTTACATACAATTTAAGCATTGTGAGCATGTATTTGTGTGCCCTGTGCAAGTGTAGTGTGGGTAATTTTAAATAACATCAACATATACAAGCAAACAATAAAGTTAAATTGTTCTTCAATATCTTAATCATTTATTTTAGGTCTTTCTTTTGTTTTTAAATTTTACTAGTGTATGTATGTAAAAGTACGTTTATATATATACAAATTTAAAGTAAGAAAATGTTTATGAATATGTTCAATTATGTTGTGCTGTTGCCAGGTTCAATATTTGCACATGCAAACTTCACAAAATATTCCTTGAGATTTAGTAAACCAAATTATAGTTGTTGTTTTTGTTTTTATAAAAAAAAAACATACTTTACAAGAAACCCATACATAACTTAATATTATATATCTCAATTGAATAGTTATTTTCTTTACACACAAAATGATTCAAAATGTTGCTTATTTTATACGACGTTTGTATAATGAAAGGGTTGCTTTGGCCTGGCCAGCAAACTTTCTTATTTATGCAGAATATTGATTAAAATAATTATTATTTTGTAACATTATTATGTTTGCTTTTGGCCATTTCTACAGCAAAAATTAAAAATGCTTAAGTCGAAATAAACTAATTTTGGGTGGCGTTGGCTGAAGTAGTAAGCAGGTTGACCAGAAAACCGAAGGTCTTGGGTTCAAGCCCGTTCTCCGATAGTCATTAAATAACAACACCACTAATTGTTTTGATGTGCATTAGTGTCTCTTGGTATCAGTTGTTGTATTAAAGTTCAACTGATGAAAGAATAGACACTGGTCACTGAACTGCACCGGCTTCAGCGGATACTAATTCTAATGTAACATCAAAGCGCCCCCTTGATCGGTATTGTGTAGCAGAATTGTCGGCGAAGTACAATAAATAGTAAAATGGCTACTAAGAGCAGCTTTGAGAAAATTTAATACGCCTCATTGTCACCAGAGGCGCTGCAATATTAAGAACGTTTAAAAAGCAGAGTTTGAAAAAATTAAAAAATTTTCCTCTATCTTTTCCTTCACCACCTGTCTTCACTTTCACTATCCTTTTCCTGAAGAAGGTAATACCTAGTAATAGCAGTAGGCATTCATTGCCTGAGTATTACTTTTATTAAGAAAATAAAAATAAAAAATAAAAGAAAATTGAGTTAATGATACCCCTGTAATCTTTACATTCTAAAGCAGCCCTGGGCAAGATCTTAATTATTTTAAAATACGTTTAAACAATTTATTATTTGACATATTGTCGTAAGTCTATTCCAATTGAAATTAATTTGCTGGTGGTTAAGCATTGTCTATATATTTCATTGGTGCTTAGCCAAATCATCAGTAGACTTCAACCACATAAAAAAAGAGGTTTGTAACTGTTCAAAATATGATTGAAGTATACTGATGATTTGGCTAAGCACCAATTAAATATATAGACAATGCTTAACCACCAGCAAATTAACTTCAATTAAAATATTTTTTTCTAATAATTTATAGCGCAATGACTTGCTGCTTTTCTTTTTTCGACTTATAAGCTCTTATGGAATAACAGCTTAATTTAGCTTATACTTTGGTATATTTCAAATTGAAGGTAATAGTTTTAGCGTGTTTCCCAAATTAACTGAAACATAAACAAATATCTGAAAATCGATTTTAAAATTGCTCTCATACAAAACATTGAAATGTGACTTAAGCACTTTTTCGTTATTGCCACAGATATGTTCTAACAACTAACTAAAGTTTACTATTCGAAAAATAGTTAAAAAATTATTTAAAATTTTTTTAACTTGTAACGTGCCGTTATACAATTATATTACGTTAGATAAGCCTGTACTAAGAGGTGTTTACCAACTCGATTAATTCAGGGTATAAGATAATTATTTTGTTTACATTGTGTTGATGTTGTTGCTTGTGCCTCAGAATTCTCATTCAGTTATTGAGTGGAACTGTATAAAGCTTGAAGTTTTGAAACCAATTGGGAAGCAAGTCACGACTCTGTGCAAGCGGCCTGCCTACTGCTTGAACTGCCGAGAACTTTGCCAATTCTTGTTACTATATTATCAAATAAAATAAAAAAAAAAATTCATCTTAAATCTTTCACCTGGAAAATATACCAGATACCACAGAGTTGAAAAAAGTGACTTATGAAAAAAGCAAAACTGGGCTGATTTATGTTTTGTTAAAAAAAAGACAAATATAGTGCGCTGGCTATTAAATTTTTGACACAATAATCAAAACAAACAACAGAAAATTTATACTTAGAATTAAAAAACTAGAATGTGAAAAAGATTATTAGTATTATTAAATATTATAAAAATTCAATTTTAAATGATTACGCACTTTATTTTAAGCATTTTCGTTCAAAAATATTAATCTTTAACATTCACTTACAAAACGAACACAGCGAATGAGGCCACACAGTATAAAATTAACATTTTTGCAAAATTTTATAAAAGAGTTTGTAGTGTTGAATTAAATAAATTTAATGCGAGAAAGATTTTTAGTATTAAAGAATTGATAAAAAATTCTTTCCAAAATAACTTCATTTGAAGCATTTGAAGCTCTTAAAGTATACTTTGTTTTTACTATGAATGTGCGCCAATATATTTTAAAACTGTGATTTAAGATTTTTTTTCATCATACATCGTATATGGGCATTTCCACACTAGTCTGACAACATGCATTTCATCTTTTTTTTTCTTCTCTCTTTTACGTTATTTTGAAAACTGTAAAATAATAATTTAATAATCAAGGTGATGCAATGTGACGATAATAGACCCCTTTCTATGAAAATACTTATATGCAAATGCAAATCTCTTTATTTAACTTTATCAACACCCTATTGTTTGTATGTTTGTATTAAAAACATATTTCTTTATTTTTCCAATAAATTGATTTACTGTTAGATACTACTACATATGAATAAAACTATTATTTTCTCGAACTGAAAATAAAAATGAAAACAATAATTTTTGAACAGAAGAAGAAAAATCATAAAACCACAATTTGCATACACAATGGCAAAGACAAACACATGAACAAATAAATATGCTTAAGGGAATGTTTAGAGGAGTTTAAAATACATAAAATACATTTTAGCAAATCTGCAAAAACTGCCATCATACTCTACTAAAAGCTTAAATGAAAACTCACATACACACACACATACATACATACATACATACATATGTAATTTGTATGTATTACGTACAAAAATTAAAAATATTAAGCATTTCTGTTGTAATATTTGACCAGATTTTTATGCCAAACAAAATAATTTCTAAATAATCATAGGAAAGTTTTAATTGTAGTTTCTCTCCTTACTCCTTTTTTCTGTTTTGTTGTTGTTGTTGTTGTTGTTGTTGTTTTTCTCCCTCACTGCTTCTTTTTGGTGTGCAAGAAGTATCTTGTTGCTGCTTTCAATCTTAATTTATATGCAAATGAGATTCATTGTGTGATGATGACAACTGCACGTTATGTCCAAGTACAAACACACCTTTCCTTCATAAATGCCCAAATACACAAACATACATACATACATATTTATATATTTATTTCTAATAACAGTGAAAGAAGAAAGTGGAAACAACAACAAATTTTGTCTATTATTAGTTTGTTCATGATATTTTTGCGTTTTCATCAAAAATTTACTTTATATTAATTTAAATCATCGAATAGCTTAAATCAATTAAAATGTTGTTCAATTTGGCGCCTTTTACCAAAATCATAATATCAATCATAAGAATTATAAATATATAAAAAAAAAAAAAAATTTTTTTCCCAAAAAAAGCCGAATTTTATTTTTAAATTTTATTTTCAAAAATAGTTTCAATTAAAATGTTTAATTCAATGATTAAAAATATTAAATGGAAAGACAAAACAAAATCAATTGATTAATAATTTGCTAACTTTTGTTTAAAAATTAATTAATTAAAATTTTTTATAAAAAATTTTATTGAGTCAATTAAATTTTTGTCAAAATTTTTGTTTAAAAAATTTAATTAGTCAATTATATTCCTGTGTCAAAATTTTTTTTCAATAATTTAATAAATTGAAGATTTTAATTGGCACAGTTAAATTTTTTATTAATTTTTTTTTTAATTTTGTTATTAGTTGTAACAAATAAAGGCGGAAATTAAAAAAGACTACTGATGATTTTTCCTGTGTATGATTAAATTTTAAAATTGATAAGCATGAACTTTTTCGTGTTCGATCTGATGTTCATTATTATTATAATGAAAAATAAATGAATACATGTCGTGCCATTTGTATACTGTACTGCCATTTGTATACTCAAGCTTTATTGTAGAAAAAACTTTAAGCAAAATTTAAAAATTTAAAACTTCAGACAAGTCTCGTATTCTATTTGCTTTGATATTTTTAGAGTGGCATTCGCTTCAGTAGTTAATGCGTTTACTGCAAGGCTAAAAGTTCTAAATTTGAGCGCAGACTCCGACAAAGTCATCAATAATTTTTCTGTTGTGTGTTAATGTGCCTTTGTGTTTAGTTGTTTTAAAAAAGTTAAAGAAACAAAGGAATATTCACTGGCCGTCACTAAACAGCAGCGGCTTCAGCGGATACTAATAATATTGTAACATCAGAGGGTCCTTCTTCGTCGGTAGTGCATAGCAGGATCATCGGCGAAGTAAAGTAAACATAACTTAAAATATGTTATGAGCCTCATTGACATTAAGGGCACTGCCACACTGCCTTTAAACCAAAAAAAAAAGTGCAAAATTCAGATCAGTAAAAAAATTAAGATTTTTCTTATCACTTCCTTCACAAACTGCCACCTCTACACAGAAAAAACAAAACTTCATGAACTGTCTTCTGTACACTGAAAAAACAAAATCTCATTTTCAGTAACCAATTTCATTGAATCAGAAAATACTTTGTATGAATGCGGACCTACAAATAATTTTGTGTAAAAATTTACGGCCTGTCCCACGATGTCACCAACGTTCGACTCGTCGCACACTTACATGCAAAACAAAAACAAATTTTAAAATTTTGTTGTTGTTTGCTCTTAAATTTAACAGAGTTTAGCTGAGAGAATTTGTTATTTAAGTGTGTTGGTGTTTATCTTGCTTGTTGATTGACACAAGGTACTGTTGTGCTCTTGTTGTTGTTTATTTTGATTGATCGTGTTGTATACATGTAAATGCCAACAAGAAGCCGACAAACAACGTGTCCTGTTACTGCTCTATATAGCTTTTTTTTTTTTTGAACAAACAATTTACTGGAACAGTAAAAATATTAACTGAGACCAAACTTAATTTCAAACAAAAATTTATTTGAAAATTTTTTTTTGGAAATATTTTTTTTTGTGTAGCACTATTTGTTTTCTAAGGAAGGTACACATTTATTGTCTGGACATTACTTCTCTCTTATAAAAAAATATAGAACTGAAATTTACATTAACGCAGACTATATACAGTAGGTCGAACACATAAACGCCGATAGTGAGGATGTAGCGCCCTTCTTAAAAATCTATTGTTCCATTCTGCTTGTGTCTGCCTCGTTATAAAATATTCTTTGATTTTCATCATCACAGATCACTTGATCTGCTGAGAACACGAACTTTGGCCAAAAATTAAAATTTAAAATATGAATTTATTTTTATGATCGCCACTTTATCTCAAACTCAGCCGTGTCCTTGTCTTATAAATGTCGAATATGTGAAAATGTTAGTAGACTCTTTTCAAATCTGTGTAAGCGTTTGATTGTTTAAATGTGTTAGTAAAATCAAAAAAAAAAGAAACCAACAATGAAAACTATATTGTTTGTGTATGTATAAGTGAATATCTTCCGTTTGTATGCTGATGTATTTAAACACCACAAAATTTTACATTTATGCAAGTGGCTGAAATAACCAGACATTCTGAATGCCACCTCTATTGTCTTCGTCTGCTCTCTAAACCAAAATATATAATCATACATACTAAAACAAAGGCAAAAAAAAAAACCAAAACTTTAAATCCTTAATTTGCAGAGATCTCTGCTATAAGTTTGTACACCAGGCAAATAAGTATGCATTCACAGACATACATACATATGTATGTATGTAAATGTATTGTACTGATATTTAGCCTTATGGTATGCTTTGATTTGTTGCATAAATTAAAAGGCCTTCTTGTGTATTAGAGAAAATAAGTGTATGTATGTACATTGAAAGAGAGAGAGTGTGTGTGTATATATTACTCCACACACATACATACACGTGCAAACTTACTTAATGATGAGTCCTTTTCTGAAATTTTGTGTACACACACACACACACACAGAGAAAGGAAACTAATTTTTGATTTTCATTGGAAAGTTGTTGAAATGCAAAGGCCATGTAAATCAAAAATCTTAAGTCTTAAAGCTTTTTGTTTTGAAAATGTATTAGTGCTACATTTTACAATTTTAAAATCCATAAACTAAAAATACACAATAACACTGAGAGCAGATTCAAGCAAACAAATATGATATAAAAATAAAAAATAAATAAAAATCTATATTAAGTCAGTTATAGCATAATTCTTTATTATTGTTCCTTAATCTGTTTATTAATCTAAGCAATGAAAAGTTTGCTCTATAAATTTTGTTCAGTTTGAATATTAATATGTATTGTGTTGGGTGATTATGAGCATAATTGTTGAGGACTCTGGAATTAAGGTAAAATGCAAAAAATGTTAAGGTATTGGGAATACAAATGTGATTGTTTGATTTAATTTTATTCCTTTAAAGTTTTAAAATTGTAGGCAGATAATAGCTTTTTTCGATCTTTATTTTTAAATTGAATAATTTTAGTTTGTGTTTGATTAAACTTTACATCTGATTTAGAAACTCATCAGTATACTTTAGGAAAAAATTCTTGAAAAAACCCATTAAAAGGTCGTATATTCATAGAAAATCTTTTAAAATCTTAAGAACACAAAAGTTAATGTTAAAAACCCTTAAACAAAAACTGCACAACAAACAACTTTATCCAACTCAGAATTAGGCATTCGATAGCGCATGAAATTTCAAAATCTTTTAACAGAGTTTAAATGAAAATGTCTTTAAATTTCATTCGATGTCGAATGCCATCATTTGCTCCCTCTTTTTATTTATTTCCGAATGGGATAAAAATGTTTGTTGTGAAACTTTTATTTCAGTACTATGTTCTTATATGTAATTCTCAATAACATTTTGAGAGTTTTTCTACAAACGTACGAAGTTAATTAGCCTTTCTTAAAAATTGTTTGCTTGAAGTCTACGTAGTGAAAGCAGTGGACGACATAGTGACGTTGGAAAAGGCAATATGGGCAATAAATACTTTTGAACCGTATAAATCACCGGGTCCAAAAAGTACTTTTTGAAAGAAGTATCTTTACTTAAAGAAAAGTAAATTTAATAAAAGTACCTTTTGCCAAAGCATCATGCACAAAAGTATATGTGACATGCTCCACGAAAAGGGACCTCTGCGCCGAAAAGAAGTTATTGGGAAAAACGCGTTTAAAGGTGAAAAGGTGAAAAGCAGCAAAATACAGAAGAATCACCAGAAAAGCGTGTTAGGAGTAAAAAAGAGTAAAATTTTGATATTTTTGTAATTTTGTACCTTTGATATTGAACTTTTTTTAAATTTCAAATATTACATAATATATATTATATAATATATATATCTGTTTATATCACATTTTTAAATTTTTTCATTAATTATGTTCATCTTTACAGGTGATTTGTAAAAAAACTAAACGACATAGAAACTTGCGGTTTGCGGCATTTGAAAAAGCGTTTTTTTTTCCTACAAGAATCACTCAAAAGGTAAAAAAAAATTTTTCCGGCGCAGAGGTCCCTTTTTGCATAAAGTAATTTTTAAAAAACTGACTTTTAGAAGAATATATTCTATGCAAAGTATCGTTTAGAAAAATTACTTTTTAGAAAAATTATTCTTTGGGAGGAGTTCGTTACAGAAGAAGTGTCTGTAGGAAGAATTACTTTTTATCAAAATTACTTATAATCAAAGGTTAAAAATGGTCATTTAAATAAAAATCCTTGTATACAAATACTCTTTCAGTATGAACAACTTTTTAGAAAAAATGCAATGTTGAATTTCTTATATGGATTTTTTTTACTTTTTCCATTGTAAGCTGCCGTTGTTAAGAACTCATAAAAACCATTGCACGCTTTTTAAGATAATATTCCAATTAGCACATATTGCTTACATCATTGCTAGTTAGACTTTTAATTTAACTTGTATGTATTTCTTGCTACCAGACATGCCATGCCTAATTTTGTAATTATTTTCTCAAAGAAATTGTACATTGTGCGTCTTACGAAATGAAATGAAAATAGTAAAGCAACTGACTGTAATTTGTATAATACAATTCTTGCACAGTAATATTGAGTTAGCCTTCTCTAAATAGAACCTGCATATGCATTTGGAATTTTTTTATTTTTTGGCTCACTATATGAATTGTAGTATCTTTTGAACGCGCACACATACACACACATGCAGGCAGGCAAACAAGCCAATGTATAAATGTCATTATTGTTGACATAAATGAATAGTTGCATTTATTGTATTTGGCAGTCTGATTACGAATACAACATGTACATGGACATGTTCAAACTATAACACAAACACACTTCAATTTTAAAGTAGTTTTTCAGTGTGGCAAGCAGCAAAACTTTAGTGTGGCATAGTAATTATATGTGCAGGGGCAAAGCAGACGACGTAAGACGTTAGAAAACTACAACAAAGCAAAAAGGGTTGTAATTTTTCAACAACAAAAGCAACTACTGCATATCAACATGACTGCATTGAGAATTTATTTTAATTATAACTATACGTTAACAAACACTAAAACGAACATGTACAATATTCCAACTGATTGGTATACAACGCCTGAGTGTATGCTTTGAAAAGCAACAAAACTTGCTCGAATTTCATTAGTAAGTTTGTAGCAACAGAATAAATGGTTAACACAATTATCATGTGTCAGAAGTACTATAATACTCTTAACAACAACAAAAACAACAACAACAAAAAAAAAACAGCTAAAGCGACATTTATTTTGTTAAAAGAAAAATGATAAGTGTAGTTATAAGAAAGTATATTAGAAAAATGTATATGCACTCATTTTTTATACGCCTTAATTTATGCTTGACTTTACTTGTTATTGTACTCGTACATATAAAATTCAAACTTATATCATCATTTATTATATTTTTGCATTTAGCTATTTGGCTTAGCAAGTGCTTGAGTGTTCTAGTTTCTATTATATATTTAATTATTTTCTTTTTATTTTTTGTTAACAAACTACTTTATTATTTAAATGACACTTGCATGCAATTGCAAGACTATGCCTTTCATTTTTTATTTGAAATAAGAAATAAAGGAAGAAAGTCATAATACTAGTATGTAATATTTGTATATGAAAGCTTAATTAATTTTTTATAACACTACATTAGTCAAGAGTGGCATAGTAGTGGCAGTTGGGCTGCTCAGGTTTTGAAAGAAAAATTTAGCAATTATGCCACTGCCATAAATGGAAAATGGTTTACTAGTGTTTCATTCATTATATATTCATTATGCTCTAAAAACTTGAAGATATGCACTAAAAACTTAAAAAAGATGTTTTTAAAAATAATATAAATTGATTTTTTTGGATATAAAAAATAATTAAACAATTCAATAACATTTTTGGTCAATTATATCAATTTCCAAAACTATTTCAGAAAAGTAACAAATTGGATCACATTTAGAACCCTGACGACTACTACACCAATTTGACCAAAATTACCACTAATCTTCTCAAGGAAATTATATTTTCTCAAATGTAGTTTATTGAAAAGATTTTTATTAATTTTCTTTCAGTTTCAATGATTTGGAATCCCCATTTAGCAACTACTGTTAAATAACTAACAGTGCTCTGTTATGTGAGTAAGATGTTATGTTAAATATTTTGGTTGCTATCTCTGCTAATGAAATTCGAATTTAGCTTCACATCAAAGAGAGATTTTTCGTTTTTCGATACATTGATGTTTTTCTTTCGAAATATACAAAAACTCGATATCAAAAAAAAAAATAATGAATTAGGACATTTCTATATTAAGGTAACGATACTCTGATATTTGCATGTGGGTTAAACTGCTTTGAAAGCTCTTTCCATTTTATTCCTGTTTCTTGGCAAAGTAAAGTAAGCAGCAACCATTGTTTTTCATTGGCTGATGTACTCTTGTCGGTGTGAAAGCACAAAGCTCTTTTGTGAAAAATTGCACATTGTGCATATGGCTCAGACGTATTTGCACTACATACATAGAATAGAGTATATAAGATTTAGACGGAGAAAAATAAGAATAAAAATTATGACCAACATATCGTGTTATAACCGCAAAAAAAAAAGCTTAAGTGACATAGTTTTCGAGCTTAATTTTTTTTAAAGAAAATCGATTTTTTACGATCGCAAATAATTAATTTTGATAAAAAAAATTAAGTTCGAAAATTATGTCACTTGAGATTTTTGACAGTTACGGCGCTAAATAAAATTTCATTAAAGAATCAAAATATGCCCTAAATCCGTTCAAATATGCTCTAAAAATACGAAAAATTATAAAAATATGCCTGTAAGACTTACATACATATACTTAAACTTGCTTTTAAGGGTGAAATATGCAAAAATATGCATTAACAAATCGCTGCCAAAGTTCATAAAAAGTTCTGAAAGAAAAAACATGCAATTGCGTATTTGCGGTTTTCCTGGTTATAAGTTAAGAAAATTCGAATATAAAAAGATTTTCGTTATAAAAGAATTTTAGAAAAGAAAACACAAACATTTTAAGAAGTAAGCTTAGAAGTTTGCTAAATGCGCCCCAAAATTCAAATTCTTATTTAGTACAAATATTGAGTTTTATCACCAGCTTTTCTGCATTTTCCATTAACATCTTTTGCTAGTTGTAATTTCAAGTATTTTTTACCTGATGTAAAGGAAATTTTATTTAGGTAACTTTCCTCAGACACATTGTTAATTAGATTGAAAGGATAATAGCTTGTCGCCTGTCAATCGTCTACAATTTTTAGTAGCTTTCTTTCCTTACAAAATCATTCCTTACACAATAGTTAATTTCTTGTTGTTCAAATTTCAATTTCATATGTTCAAAGTTTTTTTGCATGTGTGTGTCTTAAAAAGAAAATGTAGTCAAGGTTTATTTACAATAAAAGAAAGAAAGAAAAGCTGTAACTTTTTAATGAGGTTAATTGAATTGCCTTTTATTGTTAGAGCCAATATTCACATGAGTATGTAAGATCTTTGTTGCACAAAATTTTAGGTAACGAATTTTAGTTTTCTAAAACAAGGCAATTGTGCTATAAGACAATCATCTAGCTGGTAAAAGCCTTGAAATTGTAGCTACTTTATTACTTGTTGTACAATAAAAATAATATTTGTAGTATACTTTTAGGATATTGAAAAGAATTGTTTATCATTCAGTCTTTAAGAGTCTTTAACAAAAGTTTTTTGATCAATTTTATAAAATTAATTAAAAGTTATGACACAAAAGCAATAGAAATGTGATTGGGAAATATTTAGAAGAAATCAAAGGCTTAAATTAGACTCTAAATAAGAAATGATAATAAAACAAGTTTATTTTTCCAACATCTTTGACTATGAACAAAAATTAAAAAAAACACATCTAGATGCATTTCGTTGCTGCTAAGCGACAAATAAATATTTCAAATTCGTATTCATTTTGACATGTATGAAATAATAATAAAATATTGAAATGTGAAAGAATTTTTTTCTTCAGAAGTACTTTTCCTAATTTTATTCGATGATATAATTTTTATTAGATAATACTTGTCCACCCCCTTATAAGTTTATATTTCTTATAAATTCATATTCCAAGAACACTAAAATTAAAACACAAGTCTTGTCTTACAACAATACAAATAAATCTAAATACAAAAGAAATAACACAATGTTAAATGTGTACTTGCGCTCATACTAACTTAGTACGATGCTCACATGTGATATGGCAAATTTAACTAGTATATGTACCACACAATATATACTACAAAGTATAACAAGAACAACAAATATTTAAAAACAACAACAAAAAACATAAAATACAAAAAAAAAGACGCGAATAGGAACACTACCAATCAGCAACGACGAAACATAAGCACAAGTAAGCACAGCAAATACTTTTACATTTCCTTTTTATAAAAACTCACAGCAGCACATGCATGCAAAACACACACACACACACACACCTACACACACATTCCATATGTGCACACATATCCATACGAGTATATGAACGTTTGTTAAAATGCTGCGCATATGGGGAGACGTATAACAAAATTAAAAGCAACACCACAAAGAAGGAAAAAAAGTGAAGCCTATTTATAGGAGGCCGCTTTAAAAATAATATAACAAAACTTGGCTTTGATTTTATACTTTTTGTTTTAGCAAAAATAAAAAAAAATAAATAAATAAAACGAACAGAAATAAGAAATTTGCGATTGAGCATAAATTATAAATAAGGCAGCTGCAAAGCAAGATGCCAGCAACGTAATGGTGGCCATAAGGAAGCATTTGTATGGAAGAGCAAAAATGGCTACTGCTGCCTGCATTTTGCTGTTTTTTTTAGGGAGCAGGCAAAAAATAAAATTAATAAAATCCAACACAACTGGACGCATTTTTTATGAGATTAAAAGCAAATTTTGTTTGTTTTATGTATATGGCCAAAAAAAATATATTTTTTTTGGCAAATGGTAACTGTAAGTGCGTTAAGAAACTTAAGGAGAGAGTCCGAAATTTTTTAATATGAAAGTGATGCATAATTGCAGAAAGAAAACTGGAATGGGAAATATACTTTGGAGACCTCTTGCTGGTAAATTGAAAATTTTAAATTTAAAAAATGCTTAAACAATTTAAATTTTCTAAAAACAGAATCTATTTAATTATAACCTAGGGCCCGATTTAGACTTGCAATTTTTGTTGCAGCAATTCATGCATATATGTGAGAGTGTTGAAATAGAAATATATACTTTTTGTATTCCTCTCTCGCTCTTTTGCACTAAAAAATAAAAAGTTGATGCAAAAAAAAATTGCAAGTCTGGACATTCACTATTAAGCCAAAACTACTTATTTTTTTAATACGACAAATTAAATTTATGGTGTTTTATAGTATATTTATGTGCAGAGAAAATTTTTTATTTTTTATTAAATGTTACAGATTGATTTGGAATCGAATCCAAAACCACCGCGATTACAGTCTAGAACACAAACTTCCAGGCTACAGAGCAACCCGATCACATTTAAAAATTTTTTTTGTTTTTGTTAATATTACAGAATTCATGGTCATAGAATTTTTTATACGTTGTAAAAATTGCATACCAAGATTTTGATGTGTGTGTAGTTAAATTCTACAATCTATATAATATCGATTGTATAGGGTCCGCCAGATAACTTTTTTTTTGAAAACAGGGCGTAAAACATCGAGTGTAGCTTCGGCTGTGTGGCGCGTATCGCCGTTCTGTGTTGCCAATATCCTCCTCTTCAATTTTTGTGAACAAAAATTCGTTCAACATGCCCCGATAACGATCGCCATTGACTGTAACGGCCACTCCTTGCTCATTTTCGAAAAATGGCCCAATTATGCCTCTGGACCAAAATCCGCACGAAACAGTGACTCGTTTTGGGTGCGTCGGCTTTTCAATGTATGAGTGCGGGTTTTCTGTGCCCCAAATGCGACAATTTTGCTTGTTTACATACCCGCCAAGATCAAAATGAGCTTCATCTGAAAAGATGATTTTTTTTGGCAAAATCGGCATCTTCTGTAAGTCGATCGCAAGCAATATTTCCCAGCGTTGTTCAAGCGTATACACAACCATATTCGTTCAGCGGAAGGATAAAACGAATTATCTGTCATACCACACATGAGCTAAGTGTTACCATTCACGAAATAAGCACTAGTTGAAAAAAAAACGTTAGATGGCGGACCCTTTATATATCTCTAGTAAAAAACAAGCTTTGTGTAAAGGGTTAAAAATTTAAAAATTTAACGTCCATTACGTCAGTAGACTAAAACCACATTTTGAACAGTCACAAACCTATTATCTTATGCACAGACTTTCACGCTGCTTCCGCTGGCAAGCTAATCGCTTTGCGGGTTGTGTTTGTTTATAAAAATAAAGATAAAAATAAAAATAAAAAATTCTATATAATATGTATGGCCCTTCTTAGCAAACTATTAATTAAGAAGTGTTCTTCTGAGGATTTTCTATAAAATTGCTGAACATATTTAATGCTTAAAATGAAATTGTTTCATGGTTTTTTATCATTTATCTGTAACAAGCATTATATGTTCCTTTTCTTTTGTATTGTACTGTATAGTTGATATTAAAGAAAAACAAAATAATGTATTTAAAATCTATGGCATATTATTAGGCCGGAAATGAAAGATCTTATCTGAGACAAAAGGGAAATGGTGCTGGAATATTTTTATCAATAATGTATAAGTAAAATTGTGAAAGTGGAAAATCTTGGACTTCTTTGGTTATGTCTTAGGTTTTCACAGAACTTTTATTATATTTCTACACTGCACAATAAAAACATACATATACAATAATTCCTTTTGATTGAGCTACGCTGGAGCTCAATTGGAGTTTTTTGTTATTTAATTGGAGTTTTTTAATTGGAGGTTTTTGTTATTTACACAACCTTCTTTACCAAAGTGCCCTTAAAATATGTCTAATACAATTTTTCTTAAATACTTTATTGCATCGTAACATTGTCATACTTTAGCTTTTGGAGTGCAAACAAAATCTTATCAGCACAGCAGTAAAAGAGTAAAATTTATTTAAGAAAGCAAAAATACTAAGTAAATGTACGAGTATTAACGTCTTCATTACAAATTCTGTTATCCTGTAGCACGCAGTCTGACGTTAGTGGTGCAGTTTGAGCTTCAAACACTTTTACTCTACCCTCGCAGTAGTGGCAGCGGTAGTGTAACCAATGTCAACCACCTTGACTCCCAACCGTCATTTGAGATATAGAAAAAATGCCAACACGCACAAAAATCTTCACTGGAGACACAACAAAGTGTAAAAAAAAAATTAAATACTCGTACGTAAAACCCACCCTCTAGCTTCATTCTGCTGTTTGCTGCTCGTCCTTATTTTTTATTTTTATTTTTTTTTGATGAA
This sequence comes from Nowickia ferox, assembly GCA_936439885.1. Classification (NCBI taxonomy): domain Eukaryota; kingdom Metazoa; phylum Arthropoda; class Insecta; order Diptera; family Tachinidae; genus Nowickia; species Nowickia ferox. The sequence goes on along the minus strand of OW387027.1, from coordinate 5,102,128 downwards.
CGACTAAAATGAAATAAAAAAGATATGCGGCATGAAAAAGAAATAAAAATTATACACAAGTATATTGACCAATACTTTGCCTCATACCACTTTATATTACGTTTTTTCCCTTATTTTTTTTCTCTGCTGCTTTTCTTTTGGGCCTTCCGTTGAAAATGTTTCCCTATTGTCCATAATCAAGAATTTTTTTCTGCGTGTTTTTTTTTTCTTGCTGCTTTTATTTTAAGAGGGATTTCAGCATTTTTTCTAGTTTCTTTTTTTTCTGTAATTTTTTCCAACTTTTTTCCTTTTCTTTGCTGTATTTTTTTCCATATAATTTTTATATTGTTTGCATTGTGTTGGTGTGGGGGGGTATTAAGAACAGTATGAAAAATTTTGTTTAACATTTTTTTCCTCTTTTCATTTAGTGTTTTTTTTTCCTGTTGATTTGAAGGCAAATACCAACTGCGACTTTCTGACTGCCTAGTCACTGGTCAGTGAGTTTTCGTAATGAAAAGTACTAAAGACAACGAACGGTCGCTCATCAAACATTGTGATATTTTAATGGTCATTTCAGAATTTGGTTGCACAAAAGAATTTATCAAAAAAAAATAAAAATATTCAAGGAAAGGAGTAGTCAGCACTGCTGCTTGTATTAATTTTTTTTCCTCATGGACAACTGTCCATTTTTTTCGGCTACTTTTTGTGCTTAAAGGAGGAGGCTCTGTGTTCAGTGGTCATTTGAAACCATGACCTAAAAAGACCAACAAAAATTATGAATGAAATGTTTTTTTCTCTGAAACGAAAACGAGTAGAGAAAAAATTCTGCCAGCTCTGGATGAATTTGGTATACAAAATGTGTGTATTTTTTATACGTTTTTGGCCCATTTTTTTGTAAAGTGTGTATAGTTTTTCAAAATAAAAGTAAAAGCTGGTGCTGCTGCTGCTGCCACAGCGTGTGTACACACTTAAGAGCCTTCGTCCTTTTGGTATTTGTTGTGTATTTTATTTTTTGACCAATTTGAAAGGTGGTGTTGGGTGCCTGTATTGTTGAGCCATGCTTGATGGTCAATTTTATTTCCAATATTTTTTTTTTGCAACATTTGTTTCCTTTTTTTGTTTTGGTGTTAATTTTTATATATATATTTTTTTTTATACCTTGTGCGCGTTTTTTTGTTAGTCTGTCTGTGATTTCAATTTTGACGTTAATACCAAAATTTATCGTTTTATCTGGTATTTCGTTAATTTCGACTGTACAAGTAACGTTTTTTTATAAATTTAAATAAAAATTAATGCAAATAAGATGGGTGACTAATGTCATCACATTTGTTAGAATGCTTGCAAGAAATTTTAGCGAATTAAAAAATTACTTTTTCCAAATTGTTTTGAAAAAAATTCAAAATTTTTTTTTTTAATTTTTATAAAAAATTTTAAAAGTTATAAAGCGTTATTTATAGGCAGATTTTGTAAAAACTTTCAATTCTAAACGATTCAAATTTTTATAAAAATAATAATTCTGCTACAAAAAACCGACATCAATGCAAAGATCTAATAGAATATTTTTGAAAAAATATATGGGACCAAACTGGAAGTAAACTCTTTCAAAAAAAATTTAAAATCTGCTGGATAAGCAGAAAAATGTGAAATATTAAATTAAATTTTAATGCACGTGCCTCCTCCCATTTTTTCAAATGCAATACTGTGTATTTGTCAGAGCTCAGGGTGTGTATTAAGTTCTGTTAAAATCGGTAAAGTAGAACCACTTAAAATAAAATATTAAATTTTAATGGGCGTAACTCCGTCCATTTTTTAAATGCAAAAATTTTGTCTATTTTAGAGCTCTAGGCGTGTGGCAATTTTCGTAAAAATCTACTAGGTAGAACCACCTGAAATGTTATAATAAATATTAATGGGCGTAGCCCAGCCCATTTTTTCGACCTTGAAATTGTGTCATTACAAGAACCAAATATGTTTACTACGTTCCGCAGCAATCAAATAAGTAGAACGTCATAAAATTCAATTCAAAAAAATTGGTGGGCGTGTATCCGCCCACTTTTTTACAATGGGAGCAATTGGAAGCTATCGGTCTAAAATGTACCGGGCTATGAAGTATTAAAGTAAAAAAAATAATACAGACGAATTTATAACCTCCTCTTTTTTTTTGAAGTCGGTTAAAAATACCAAAAAATTTTTTAAAAATATATTTCTTATATATATTTTTCCTTACCAATTTCAAAACGACTAAAGCGTTTGCATTTACAAAATCTATGAAAAAATTACGAAAAGTTGAAAGGTAAGCTATTTTAATTATCAAACTTACTGCCCAAACTTTAGAGTTTTTTTTAAATTGTTTCGTCGAATAATAAGGAAATCGTAATTTTTCACAAGGTTTTGAAGTAAACACAAAAAGCGGCTGGTAAACGCGATTTTCGGCAAAAATTCGACTTGTGTAACCTAAAAACCTTTTTCGAAAAATCTGAAAAAATCCCAAAAATACTTGGTCCTTTCAAATTATGGCTGCTCAAACCCATTAAAATAAAAATAATTTATTTTTTCTTTTTTTTGCATAAAAAAATTTGAAACAAAAGGTTTAAAAATTAAAGAAAAAATGTTGCAAGAAAACTTTTATCTTCTAAACTGGGCAATTATTGGTAAGCAACAAAACTTTTGGAGCATTTCAGACGATTATGAAGTGTCCAAAAGTATGCTATAATTTTATAATATAAAATTATTTATGCCCTTAAACAGCTCTGGGATTGTGTTTGCCCTCAGATTAGGATATTATTGCTTAATTAAAAATTACAAAAATAGTTGCAACCAAATGCAGCATCTTCTTCTTTGAAGTCGTTCAAAAATAGTCATATTTTCGCCAAAAAATATGCAGCTTATTTTATATAAATTTACACAAACTTTCTACCGCTTTTACGAATCATGCTTCTACGCTGGCTACTTAGTATATTTACTGAAACAAAATTGCATTTTCTTATATGACAAAAAAAATCTATAAAACTTACCCAAAACCCCTTAAACATTTTGCAAAACAAAACTGAGAAAAAAATATAAATTTTTACTACCACCAACAAAAATGGTAAAAATTTAAAATAAGCGTATGTTTCAGTGGTCACATGAGGACATGCAACGTGGTTGCTGGCAGCAGTTGAGCGTCAGTCTAAGGAAAAGCAAACAAAAAAACTGTTTTATTTGCAACACGTTCAACTTTTACTTTTATTTTGTATTATTTTTCATTACATTGCCTGCCTGCTTGCCGATGTACTTTTCATTTTTCCCTATAAAACGAAAAAGCTGCCTTAAAAATCCACCGTCCCTGGTAAATTGTATTTCCAAAAAAATGCACAAAAATCTTTTAAACAACATTGAATCATGTTTTCGTAAAAAAGAAAATAGCCTAAAAAGAATTTTTGCTTAAAATATTATTTGCTTAACTCGTCTACTTTTTTTATTTTATTGGATTTTATTTTAACTTATTTTGTTATCTATTTTACTTTTTCATTAATTTTAACACTGTTCTGCTGCTACGAAAGAGTGTGTGTGAGTGCGTGTGTGTGTGTTTGATCTTCACACTCTTTCGCATATTTTTAGCAAAGGGTGTGTCGCTAAAATGCATTTTGCCATTAACACGCTGCATACTTTTTGGCGTTATGAAAAATTGCAGCAAAAAATGTAAATAAAAAATATTTTGCACCACGGGGAGGGATTACGAGTAGAAGCAAAGCAAAAAATCTAGTAAAAACAAACATTTGTAACGAGAAGGCAGAGGGGGGAGCTGGAGATAAAACTGAGTACAGTGTTTTGTTTTATTTTTATTTTATTATTAAAACGTGTTACGGTCAAACGCTTTTTTAAAGGGTTGACAATTGCTTAACATACAAAATGTATGCTTTGCTGCAAGGGGCATTTTATGTTTTATTGTTTTTTTTTTTTTTGTTTTGAAGCAGCAGAATTAATAATGAGTTTTAATTTTGTTCAATTAGTTTAACAGGGTTGATTTTTTTTAAATTTTTTATTAATTTTGCTTTCGTTTATTTCTATATATATATACATATATATATATATATATATATATATATATATATATATATGTCTATACTAATTTCGTTTCTGCTTAACGAACTCATCAGTAGCCAAAAATTCCCAATACATTAAAGACTGAATATCAAATAAATATACTTCAGTTTTATTTTTGCTTATTCGCATTTCGCTTCTGGTTAAGAAACTCACCAGTAGACTTCAACTTAAAAATTGTGAAGAGTTTTTTTGTAAACACACGAAGTTTTTTAACTTTTCTTAATGTATTTCTTGGGTTGAAGTCTACTGATGAGTTTCTTAAGCAGAAACGTAATGCATATAGACGTTGCTTAACCAACAACAAACAAAACTTCGTCATGTTAATACACTTCATTATTTCTTCTAATTTTTTTTACCTATTTTTAATCATAATATTCTCTAATTTTATTAAGCTTAAGGTCTTTTGTTTTTATATTTAAAATTTTTTGTTTATATTTCGATATTTCGCTACTCCTTTGTGTGGCTTCTTCAGGAAAATATTTTCAAAAAATATTTTTAAACATTTTTTCAAAAAAAATTTTTTATTTTATTGAAATTATTATTGAAGTATAAACTAAAAATTTTAAAAATAATAGTAACAGTTAAGGTCTGCTTAATAAAACTAGTGAATTTAACAGTTCAGTATTTTTATTTACTTGAAAAATTATTTCATTGAAAAATTTTTAAGCTGTGGAAAGCTTTAGTGTTCTGCATTAGAGATATCATGATGATCCAATAGACCACAGATTTTAAAAATTAGTTAACATTCTGTATTGCAATTCTAATATACAAATAAATAAATTTCTAATAATGCCAAATTTGCAACAAAAAAAATTTGAAGAACAAAATTTAAATAATTTTGCTGACTATTATTACAAGTCGGCAACACTTTTTTCCAATATAGTCTTCAACTGTTTTGTATTAAGTTTGTTGTGTTAGTTGGGAAAGAATTTACCAGAGAATATACTCCTTTTAAATCAACCTTGGCTTTGCCCAAAAGTATACTCCACAAAATTGCTATTCAATAAAATAAATTTTAACTGCTTAAACGTTTAAGAATATAATTTTATATTTTTTTCCTATTTGCTAGCTTTATCTGTGGATATTTTTTTGTTTTTTTAGAGACATTTAGACAATTAATACAATTTGCAGGACATTCCTTCTTTCCTTCCTGCTGTTCTGCTGTATGCAAAGCACTAATCTTTAATTTGCTTTGCTATTTTGTGCATTAGTTTTCCTTTTTAATGTCTAGCTTATGAGAGAGCTACTTTTAGATATTTCTGGGCAATTATGTTAATTTTCAATGCAAATAACATTTAATTGAAGTGTTGGGTAGTATTGCTATTTCTAAATGTATTTCTTTTTTTACTCCAGCGCCAACACAAGAAAGACCACACCTTGACACCGACGCAAATGGTAATAAAATTAAACCATATTTTCTAGTATTATACTGCAGCAAAATATGCAAATAGTTATACTAATGGTAATTGTAGCTACAGCCAAAGTATTAATTGCCAATAATTATATTGGTTTCAGTCTTATTTTATTTTTTTTTGCTTTTTTTCAACAAATAAACTTTTCATTAAAAATATGCGACAATTTCCTGTGTTTTTTTTTATTTAATTTTGTATTAAATTCTGTATAAAAAATATCCAAGATAAAATTTTTTTCCTTAGCATATGCTCTGTTACAAGTTAATATGCTTTGCCTTAAAGTATGTTATATTATTACACACAATTAAACATTTCTATGTTTGAAGGTTTTATGTTTATCTACTTATAATTCCAATTACTAACCAACCAGACAGACCACATTACTGCAAAATATGGCAAGGAAAAAATTGTGAACGTGGTAAAACGAAACTTAATTTATGACTGGCAGCAATATTTTTTTTATCATTCTTCTTTTAATTTATTTCTCTATTTTTTTTCTAGCTCTCTTAGCAATCTAAAGTGAATGTCCTGTTTTATAAAATGAAGCTTGCACTAGCAGCTTCAATAAATACCAGGGCATAGTTGTAGGTGCTAAAATATCAAACCATTTAATACACTAAATTATGAAGTGAAGAAAAAAAAATTTGTACACACTGACACATACACATGCAAATGTGTTGCAAATAAGAAAATAAATTTATTTCTCATACACATGGCAGTCTTATGCAATGATGTGTAATGAATTAACTTTTTAACATATTTACTAGTGCTCAATTGCATATGCTGGGTAGTTTGTGTCTTTATAGGTGTGTGTATGTGTGTGTGTGTGTGTAGTTAACTACTGTGGACATTCCGTTAGGTTCGTTGGCTTGCATGCACATGGTTGCTTAAACACACAAACGTAAACATAAAAAATAGCTGAGTTTTTTTTTTTATAATAATGGCTGCTTAATAAGTCGGGACAGTTTATGAAGTATGAGTGTGTATGTGTGCGCTGAGTGTTGCTGCTGTTGATGTGTCGTCGATAATGCAGTTGACTTCCTGTTGGTTCCATTCACTCTCTCTCTCTCATACTTAATGCATTGTACTCGTATGTTGGTTGATTTTATTTATTTTTGCTTTTTTTTTTTTTGTGTTTTTTTAATTCATACCATCATATGGCTGTCATAAAAAATTACATGTTACCGAGATTTCTATACAACATGTTTAATAATAACAAAGTTTACATAAATCAGAAAATATAAATGATGAGCATTTTTTTTTTCTTTGCAAACAAGTTGTTGATTTTTACTTTTAGAGTCTTTAAAAATAAAGGCTAAAGCAAAAATATTTATAACAATATTTAATGATGAAGTTATTTTTAATTGAAAAACTGGGTTTACGAACCATGAAATGAAGTAAATATATGTAAATGTTATTCGTATATAACTTTAAATTAATGGTTCACTTAAAGATGGCAACCGATTTTCAGCTGCCTTGTCAACTGGCAACGCAGCAGAATTTGAAATTAGTTTTATGTTTCACCATATCATTAATATTTTTGAACCGACTTCAAAAAAAAAGAGGAGGTCATCAATTCCTTTTGTATACTTTTTTAAATGTTACTTCAAAAATTACATTTTAGACCGTTTGCAAAAATTCTTTTTTATCTGAGAGGGTATAGTTTTCAATTGGTCCGGTTGTAAGAACAGGGGGCAGGGACACGCCCACAAATTTTTTAATTTGGTTTTATGATATTCTAGTTATTTGATTGCTGCGAAACCCAGCCAACACCTTGAAATTACATAATTTTATACTTGAAAAAATGGGCGGGGCGACGCCCATTAAAATTTATTATTATGTTTCACGTGTTTCTACTCAACCAATTTTTATGAAGCTTACCGCAAACTTTGGGCTGTAAAATACACACAATATTTCATTTGAAAAAATGGGCGGAGGCACGCCCACCAAAATTTAATATTTCATTTTAAGTAGTTGTACTTAACCGATTTTTACAAAACTTAACACACGCCCTGAGCTCTAAAAAAGACACACACACACAGTCTTGGATTAAAATAAATGGGCGTAGGCACGCCCATTAAAATTTAATATTTCATTTTAAGTAGTTGTACTTAACCGATTTTTACAAAACTTAACACACGCCCTGAGCTCTGAAAAAGACACACGCACACAGTCTAGCATTAAAAAAATGGGCGCAGTCACGCCCATTCAAATTTAATATTTTATTTTAAGTGGTTGTACTTTACCGATTTTTACAAAACACACACCCTGAGCTCTGAAAAACACACAGTCTTGCATTAAAATAAATGGGCGGAGGCACGCCCATTAAAATTTAAATTGGTATTTCACATTTTTCTTCTTAACAAACAGATTTTCAAAACAAAATTTTTTTTTGTTTGAAGGAGTTTACTTCCAATTTCGTCCCATACATTTTTTTCGAAAATGTTCCATCAGATCTTTGAAAAAATGTTTTTTTTTTGCATAATTATTAAACGTAGTGCACAATTATTCTTACTAAAAGTTTAGTTTATTAAATTATTACTGCCATTTATTTGTATAATTGCAATAATTGTTGCGCTGCCAGCGGAATAGCAAACATTTTAAATTAAACGAATTACAATCAACACGTCAAATGTTTACAGTGATTCTCATTCTTTCCCTGCCTTTAGAAAAACATTCAATGTGGGTGTTAAATTATCATCTTTTTGTTGTAATTTAACATCCACACTGCTGGTCACTTTTATTATAAATTCCAGGCAGCAGTTCAGCAATTGTTTTGAATACAGACTTAAAAGCTACATTTTCATTTATTTCAATTATTTGTAAACATATTCGGAAGGAGCAACCAACAATAATGAAGTGTTAAACATTTTCAATAATGTAATTTTTAATTTAATTTTGTTAATTTTAACAGTTGTCATATAAGAGCTTAAGTAGCTTGCATCATGTCACTAGCATGGAATGCTTCACACACACACGCGTTAACATAAATTAACAATAAAGATAATAAGCATCTACGTGAGGGACGTGTGAGTGTTTGTCTTATTGTGTTGCAACATGATAAATATGCTGCCCAGCTCATATTTATACTGACAATTATTTAATAATAATGATACGTATTAACATGACTGTTGCTTTTATCACATTAACCAGCAAAAAATGTATGACTATAAAAATAATTTAAAATTTTTATGTTAAGACCAAAAATGGCAAATGGGGAAGTTATAAACAAGTCGTACAAAGAATATCATTGTTTAAATTTTCCTCAAAAAAAAAATATACGAGTATATTTATTTAACTTTTCTAAACAAAATATATCGACAAATTTATTCAATAAGAAAAATTAAAAATTTTAAAAACCCCCGCTACATCCAGAAAAAATGTGATATCTTCTAAATAATTGGACCAGCAGAGTAAATCATTTAAATTTTTAAACAAAAGTTTAATTGACTCAACTAAATTTTTAATTGATTTTTGCCTTTTTTTCAATTAAACGTGTTTATTGCAGGAAATTTATGTAGCTACGCTATTTATTGAGGGATGCAGGAGTTAGGACGTGATTTTCGAAACAAAAATAATCGATACAATTACAGTTATAAATTTATTTTTGTTTTAATTTCTTTGTACTTGAAAGCAGAGTACGAAAATATACGAAAACAAATGGTTTGCTTTTGTTTTGTTTCGTTCTTTGAAGTGAGTGAAACAAAACCAAAGCAAAAACAATAAGAACGATTGCTCAATTTGTTTTTGTTTTGTTTATGCACATGATCACATGCCAAAGAACACAGCCGATTGGCTGTATCCGGCCAAAAGCCGCCACCGGCCACAAACAATACATTAAGTTAATCGTACGCTGCTATAAAATAAAATAATGGGAAATAAATGGCAACGTTTTGAAATATTTGCAGAGAATTTGACATCATCGTTTAATATAATTTTATTGCCTTATTATTTCACACATGAAATTTGTTTTATATAACTAAGCAGCATAGCCATAACCGGGTTTCCTAAGGCACCTCTCTTCCTTTTTAATTGATTTTATCTTTCATCGTTTATTGATTTGCTGTAGAACTTCTGCCGATAGTAGAAAGAACATGAATAATTTTGCGCAATCTCATTTTTTTAATTATTATTATTTGTACAAGCCACTCTTTAAGTAAATTAAACTTGAAATATTTCTTAAATGCAACAAAGTTTTGCTGGGCTATGACTGTTGGCTCGTTTTGTAATTTGATTTATATTTTTTTAAATTAACTCTGCATTATAATATTAAGTACAAACAATTGTTTATTATGAATGTGAGGCAACAAACTTAAAAAATATGATACTTGTTGAATGTTTAATTTATGGCAAAATTCCATAAATTATGTTATTAAAGGTTATTATAAAAATCGATTTTCTCTTTAATTTCCATTGCAGGACTATGACAAGGAAATACCACCTCATAAAATTCACTCACCCCTGGGCAATAATATCAATGAGATGCCACTGCATTATGCCACCGAAGATAAAGATCATCTCAAAGAGTTGGAATTTTACAAGAATTTAGCTAAAGCAGCCTCTTTGGCTACACAAAATAATAATAATAATAACAACAACAACAACAACAACAACAACAACAACAATAGCAACAATAATAATAACAATAATCTGATATCTAGTGAAAAATCACCTTTACCTCATCATCCAACAACCCATCTGCATCATAACAACAATAGCAACAACAATCGGTTGCACTCACCTGCTTCTTCACCACAACCGATGCTTATCGATACCGATATTCATCACACGATAAATGATGCTGATGATAATCTTGCGGCTCATCATAAAAGACACGATGATGATGTTCATATTTTGACTGATAACGATGCTGAAATGCTGGAACCGCCAACAGATCAAGCTAAAGCATCAGCTTTGGCTGCAGCAGCAGCGGCAGCGCAGGCTCACCTAAACGGAACTAGTGAGTACATATCGAAATCCAATTTTATATAAAGAAACATACACAACAGAACAGAACAAGTAACTTATTTGCTTTACAAGAATTAGTAAATAACTAAATTTAAGTCCTTAAGGAATTAATAACTTAATTCAGAACTATCTCGGAATATTTCCTCAAATCAGGCAGACGGCTTGTCTAGAAAATTTGTATGAAAACCACTCAAAAAAAATAGTGCTTTCCATATAAATTGTATACTCAAGTCCGCTGCATAAATTTGATTGAAAAAAGAAAAAGCTTCCACGTACTCGTGCACGTACACTTTATAAAAACAACACACTCTCACTAACACGTTCTACACTTTCGGCTTAAAGTTTTTCTCATTTCAATTGATTCTCTCGCCCTTTATAGTGCAAGAAATGCTAAATTTACAAAAATTACAAAATCTATCAACATTTCAACAAGAACAAAATCTAGACAATAGTGCAGCAACGGCCGCAGCCTTGGCTAGCCTGCAAGGCCTGGCGGCTGGCATAACAGCCAGTGCGGCCGCCGCTGCCCTTAACTCACCCCTGAACTTAAGTGTGGCGAGCAACGGCAGCCTACCGCAAATGGCTACGGACTTGATCAATTCGCACAAAGCAATGACCCAATGCGCCAGCGGCAGTGCGGGCAACAGTAACAGTGGTGACAATCACAACAATCCTGGATCCTCTACTTCACCACATGGCAACAGCTCCAGCCTGACACAGTCTGGACAACAATCGTCATCGTCTACACAAAATACTTTAGCTAATGTTTTAAATAATGCAGCAGCAGCGGCGGCAGCTGCCCAGGGTACAGCCGCTACTGCCTCGCCACCACCTCAGCTGCAAGCACCTCCAGCCAGTGCCCAAATGCCACAGCTCATATTGGCCTCGGGTCAACTGGTGCAGGGTGTGCAAGGCGCTCAACTGCTGATACCCACAGCACAAGGTAATACTAAAAAAAAAACTTCTCAAAATTTACTAAAAACATTATTTTTCCTTTCTCCCAGGCATTGCCGTACAAACTATACTCACCATACCGGTGAGTCCACAAATCAATACCAACGAACAATTTCTAACGAATTTCGGAGCCTTTGCTGGTTTTCCTCCCCAACAGCCGGCCCAAGCTCAGATGCTGGGCTCAACAACTACTCATTTACCCTCGTCATTGGCAGCTCTTCACCAACCACCCACCTTGCCTCAGCTTGCCCAAGCACCCACGAATTTACTCAAACCAAATCTCTTCTCCAACGGCGTGCAGCAACTTTTAGCTGCTTTGCATCCAGAGTTATTTGCCGCTGCTGCTGTTAACCATCACCACCAACAGCAACATCAGCAACAACAGCAACAGCAACAGCACCAGCAGCAGCATCATCACCAGCATGCACAGCACAACCCACACCAGCATTCCCAACAAATGTCAGCCCATCATCATGACATGCATCTCAGATCGTCGAATGAAAGATCCCCGCCTTCTTCTCCCACGAATAGTACAAAAGCAGCCGCTGCGGCTGCCGCTGCTGCAGCTGCAGCCTTTCACATACAGTCACAGTTGCACATTAAGCCCGAGACTCAACCTCATCTGCATCCTCATCATCATGCAGCTGCCGCAGCAGCTGCCTTGCACCATCACACTCAGGCCCTCAGGCATGCTGAAGGTTTGGCATCGCCCAAATTGGAATGCAAGACCAGTGTGCATTTAACGGCGGAAAATGCATCAAACTCACCTCCGCCTTTGAGCAGGCATCAGTTCGGTGCACACCACCGTTTAGGTGGCTCTTCGTCGTCACCTCGTCCTTCGTCCTGTGCTTCCAGTAGTATGACCCTGAGAGAAAGAGAGTCACGAGAGCAACATTCACTGAAATTGAGTCCTTCGCGTTGTGGCAGTACCTCTGGTAGTGGCATGAATTTAAGTCAACTGGGCAATGAGAGGGAAAAGGAGCGCGAAAGAGAACGTGATCGCGAGAAGGAACGCGAACGTGAACGTGAGAGTCTCAGGGACAGAGATCGTGATAGAGAAAGAGAAAGGATAAGAGCTGCCTCACCTGCCACCTTAAATGCTCGTAGTGCAGCAGCCTCAATGGCCAAGGAGGCTGCAACAAACCTCAATTCATCTTTGTCAACTAACTGCAACGAAAGAAGCTTCTCATCTCCTGTGGGTCCGAGCTCAAACAACCAAATGTATCGCACACATTCTCCCCACCTGACGCACCATTCCCTCAGCCAACAAACTACACTTACACACCAAATTTTAGACTCTCCACCACCCAGAGATTTTCTAGGCAATGGAGTGGGTTTAATGTCGGCCTCGTCCTCCTCCACCACAAACACATCCACAACAGCCAATGTACTTAGTAATATGAACAGGTAATAAGAAATAAGATTTAAGTTTTAGTAAAATTTTAATATGTAAATCTTTTTTCTTCCTCCCTGGACAGACTCTCCTCTTCGAATGGTGAATTGACCATTACAAAAACCCATGGTCCACCAACTGCCACCGCCACACGAGCCTCTTCAGCCTCACCCACCTCACCTGCGGGACCAACGACAAGTTCTCTCACAAATCCTTCCTCAGTTCACCACCACAATACTCATCATTCTATGCATTCTATGAAACTAAGTCCCACAACTAGTGCAGTATTGCATCAACAGCGAGAAAGAGAACGTGAGAGAGAACGAGAAAGAGAGCGCGAGAGAGAAAGGGAGCGTATGCAGGATCAAGCGCCACCGCCAGTCTTGTCACCAAACGGTACAGACGGTTCGATGGGAGCGCACGATTTACTAATGGATTCACCGAGTGAGTAAAGATCGTTTTCACAAGATTTTTCCTTAAAATTACATTATAAGATGTAGCACAGAATTTAAGTCTTAGATTAGCTTCAATAGTTGTTATGCTTTAATTTGTTAATTTGCTATTTTTAGTTTTGGTCTTTTATGCAACACTTTATTTATTAAACTTATACGAGTATCTCTTAGGCAAGGTTTGTAGGATAAACAATATTGACAGTTTCTAGAACTTTTTGCTAATTTCCAATTACTTGCTCAAAAACACACACACACACACTCACACGCATTTTGCTATGTTCCAAGTGCTTAATTCAGTTTAACATATGAGTGACATTAAGCCTTTCGCCTAAATGTATGCAATGAGAAAATGCAATTTACCAAGATTTATGTTGTGCAGAATTAGGAAATTCAACAAAAGATTATGCAGCGAAAAGTTTCCTAAAATGAAAGACATCAACGCGTAATTTTCAAAGAAGTTTTACCTTCATCAGCATCAGCATCATCATCATCATCATCATCACGATCAGCTGCTGCCATTCATTCATTCATCTTTGTTGTATTTTAATACTTTAGTTGGGAAAAGTTTGTGGTTGTCGTAGTCGCTCTTGTTGTTTGATTTCAGTTTTGGCAGCAATTATTTTTGGCAATATTTTAAGTTTAATTAACGTTACAAAACTTGAGTAAATATAATTGTGGATTTATGTGAAAAAGGTAAATTGCAGCAAAATATAAAAAATTTGGAAAAATACAACTTTTGCTATTTTGTTTATGGCAAAACTAATTCCACTCACTCACTCACTTACTGGCAAGTGGTTGGTTGTTGCCAAACAAATTTAAATAAATATTGTAATGATTTATTTGGCTTGTTTGATTCTTCAAAATATGGTTGCTTATGTGCTCAATAATTCTACCAAAAATTTTAATTGCAATTTATTTCTATGAAATAAAAAAAGTATTTGATTACACAATTGACCCTTTTCTGTTTCTCCGTTTGATTCTGTTTTAGTTTTTTTGTTAATACGATTTTCTGCCATTACACTCACATGTGTGGTTTATTTCTAGCGCTTGGTACTTTTTTTTCTACCTTTAGTATTATTTTTTATTTATTTTTATTAATGGTTTGTTAGCTATTTCCATTATGGTTATTGATTATTTATTCTTTGGGGTATTGGCTGCTGAGAACTGGAAGGTGGCTTTGTGGCCGTAAAGGTATTGTAGTGGAATAAAAAAAGGAAAAACAAAATTATACAAATGATACTTATGTATACCTACACATGTGTTTTAGTTAGAAATATCGAAAAAGAGCTTTTATTATTTTGTAGTTGATTGGATTAATTTATGGAAATGATGCTTAAAAAATTGAAAATCAAATAAAACTTTATTTGGTAAGGTTGAAGACCACTAGCCCGTTTTATGCAAATATATTTTTCTAAATTTAGAAAAAAGAAATTGAATAAACTGTAATGAACTCTTTTATACATAAACAAAACTTTAAAATTATATGTGAGGTAAATTAGTAAATTTTTGTTGAAGTGAAGAGATGAGACTCGCAGGACTAAATCTGGCATTACGATGCAAGGGCTTGTCTGGTTTACTGTCTCAAATTTCGAACAGGATTCATAAACATCAAATAAATTTTCTTTCAAAATAAAACTCCACGAACTAGAAAATTATTTATGCATTTTTTTTCTTTAATATTTACGTTTGCATAAACTAAATTATCCTCAAACAGTGCAACGTTTGAGGAAATAATTTTCGCAATTTCATGATTCATTTTAATATTAATGATATGCAACAGGAGAAATAATCTTCTTGATTATATAAATAAATACTCACACAGAAGCCATAAATAAATACATAAACAACGTCTGTAGGAACATCTTCACTGGCAGTGAATACAAACAACCATTCCAGTGTGTCAATAGCATTTCGTTCTTAGAGCTTGTTGCATATTGTGAATTTAAGAACCTAAACGTAGTTGGCTGATGCAGCAGCAGCAGCAGCTGCCACTTGTTACAATTTTAAGTACCACAAGCAGCAACTTAGAGAGCTAATATAAGTTTTATTCTATATAATTAAACACAAGCCAAGAATTATTGCCAACGTAAAACTTAAGACACTCACGTACCCACCTTCTCAGTGTCTCCAAACATCTTCTTTGGGGTTTTAAAAGTGTTAAAATAAAAGACAGCTTAATGTTTTGTTTAAACAACATCTTAATTTCCAATTTGCACATACTCCCTCATACCGGAAAGTGTAGACAACAAATATGTTGATGATGATGAGAAAAAGGACGAGATAGACAGGGCTTCTTTGAGGCCTTTTTGGAATAATTATGGGAAACAATCTTTTTATAGATAATAATTTGTGGAATTTCACTCAGCTTGAATCCTTTATGCAAAACCACTTAATTATTTTAAGCGTTACTGAACCGTGTCTTGACAACATTTAAAGATAAACTTAGTAAAGTGCGACTTTGACTCGCACACGATACTTCGGTATTTCATGCATCGGAATTTTTTTGAATTGTACATTTCTCTTTGGAAAAACTGTATGCATATTTTTTTATTTAAAATTTAGTTGTTGGATTTATTTTAAAGAACACCTTGTGCCAACATTAGCGAAACCAATTCACGTATTCTATTTTGCATACAAACCTGAAATTTGTATTAACTGACACCGCACGTGAACTGATGAAAATGATAAAAAAAAGACTAGTGAACTAGTGGGTTGTAAAATTGAACATTTCTCGTCGGAAACCCTAGATGAATATTGTTTAGTTTGTATTAATTTATTCAATTATTTTTGAAGAACAACTTGTGATAGAATTAACGAAACCAATTCACGTATTCTATTTGCTCTAAGAAATTTTGTATATAAGGCTGAAGTTGGCATTATTTGACCCCGCATGTGAACTAATGAAAATATAAATACTGTTTATTTTGTATTAATTTATTTAACTGTTTTTGAAGAACAAAGTTTGATACGATTAATCAAAAAAATTCTCGTATTCTATTTGCACTGAGAAATTTTGTATGTAAGGCTGAAATTTGCATTAGTTGACGTCACACCTTAATGCTGGGACACAACTGAGACGAACGACGAATTTTTAAGTGCGAACTTTCGTTATAAAAAATAAAACACATTTGTTTGTATGAAAAATAACACACCACCACCGTCGACGAACAACGAAAAAGCAATTTTCTCTCTCTTTGCACAAACAATAACCAACTTTATTAATTATAAGAGCTGTTATATATTTGTCGTTAATGCGCATCACACGACACGCTTCGTTCGTACCAGTTGTGTTCCAAGCATAACGATGATGATAATGATGGTGAAGCTGTAGCGGCCTTCGAAAACAGCATGACGCTTCATTCTATTGTTTGTCAGAGTAATCACAATTATTTTTGGTGTTCCTTAAGAATGATCGTATGCAATTTGGCTTCTTAAAAATATGAATTTTATTTAAATCAAGCAAATAAAAATAAGTTCTAGCCGATGGCCTTGGCAGCCAGTGCTATCAATGTATATATTATTGTTATATTTTATATAATTTTAATATCAAGTAAATAAATAAATAAATAAATAAAAATAAGTTCGAAAAGAAATTAAAAACTAAATGCAATTTTTTGAAAGTAGACGAATAAAATACTCATTCGTTTTCTGTGAAACAGGCAGCACAAAATTCGAAATTAAGCGATTTATAGTTGTCGGACAACCTACGACTTGAACAATTGATTATTATTTTCATTTGCAACAAAGGCCCAATATGAAAGGCCGTTTAAGATATTGCTGCAACATTTCTTAAATATATTAATTTAAGAAATTTATTTGGCACTGTAAACTTCTTTAATGTTGTATGTATTTTCAACAGCCGTCGCCTGAAATTTATATAAGATTTCTTCAAATTTTAGTAACATGATAAATTTCCACTCTCTTGCTCTGCTCCAAAGACAAGAAGAAGGCAGGAGGCAGGCAGCTCTGTCATTAAGTAGTATGATGCTTACTTAAGTTTTATTAGCGTTCTAAGTACATTTCGTATAAGTAACACGTAAGAAAGAAAGACTTTTGTGCACAGCAGCGAAAAAAGCATAAGTTTTGCAAACGTCAATTAGCAGTAATTAAGCACAATATTGTTGCTGACATGTTTGTATGCAAGTTATTTCACTAAAGTTTATTTATATATGCGCGTTGATATCGTTTTTGTTGTTACATGGAACATTTTCTGCATGTTAATCCTTTTATTAGGCTGCGATAATTTATGTACACAATTTGTTGAGTAATTACTTGAAATTGTTTTGACAATATACGAGTATACAAACATGATTCCCGAAAGCAAATGCACTAATGCAAAAAATAATATGTTGAGTATGAAATGCATTAAAGCTTTAAGTTAGATTCACATGTTTATTTAGTTAAGGATACAAGTTTAAAGATTAAAATTCTAAATAATAGTTAATATGGCTGAAAATATTCTTTTTTAAGAAATTAATTCATGCATTTATTGAGGATGAATTTTTTTCGCAAAAAAAGTTTTTACACACAAAACATGTCGTTGTGAGAGAGAGAGAGAGAGAAAGAGAGGGATAGAGAGAAAGAGAGAGAGAGAAATAGAGGGAGAGAAATAGAGGGAGGGAGCGAGACACACAGAAAGAAATGATATAGCGACCGGGCACATATATTCAGACAATGAAAATATCTTGTATGATTCTTCGTATTGACCACATCAAGAGCCTTGTTATCGAACAACCGCTCGAATGGAGACATCCTCCACATCTGGTCTTTATCGACTCTCGTGTAGCCATTTGGAACTCAAAGGCATGTAAAGAAACCCCCGTTCAAATTACTGAGATTATTAAGGTGTTGTATGCAAATGCAAAATGCTGCGACATTTCACTGGAAAAACCTCGACCATGATGACGACAATTCTTTCCTATCTTACAGCCATAGCGACGTGCAAGCTAGAATTCATGCAGTGTAAGCCGAAACGTCCAAAACTTCTCTAAGAACAAATTTCGCAAAAAAGACGTTAATAAGTATAAATGCCTCTTACCTCGTCACTCAACTAACTACCACTGGCGAATCCAGCGAGTATATAAAATTCGTATTAGATCTGGAAGACATTCTTTTCGCGCACCTTAGACCGATATGGCGGTATTCGCTCAGCTCTTTCAAAAGCACAAAGTTGACTATATTCAATTTATGTTTAAAATAAACTCTTCTTTATAGTGCCGAGTTGTGGAATGAATGTCACTCGAAATGACATCAACTCACTCCTGGTGCTTATAAGCCCATGTCGCCCATGCCGATTCCTAAATATATTTTGGTAAGTCACCAAATCTAACGAGCGAGCTCAAGCAAACCTCATAGACATTAAAATACGTAAAAGAAAATACTGCTGCGTAGAATATACACTAAGAAACCCTATTAAAATCATCACTAAGCAAACTATCGAATAGAACCCACAAGGTAGCCGCTGAAGAGGGAGATCATCTCAAATTGAGATAGAGGCAATTGCACTGACAAAAGCTGGAACACTGGCCCTATGCTCCTTATAGGAATGAATGGGTTGTATATGTGTATATATTGTTAAAAACGCTATTGCTTAAGCAAAATCAAATGCTTTGTTATGGCCCTAAATATATGACCCTTCAGCTGACAGATGTTTAACAGCTGATAGCATTGCCAGACCGGCGGTTTTGAAACCACTAAATTGATAACTCTGTACTTGAATGTCAAGTGCTGGTGATGTTGCTCTCATTGTCAATATTATTAATTATCGGGCTACAAGACGACGATTGCTCTCAACAATATTTTTAGTCTTGCCGTTGTGTAGCCTGCTGTGGTCTATGTGTTTAATGTACTAAAAGTTGCTTCATTTACCTAAAAAACTTTGTAATTATCTCTATAATTAACATTAACTTATTACCTTCAACATCTTCGTATGCCCCTTTTAGATGGCAACCAGCGTAGTAGTACGAGTAGTAAATTACTAAACGTTAATAAAATTTCGCTAATTACCACAATATTATTTAACATTACGGTTGGTTGCGGCAGTAGCAGCAACTACGGCTGCACCAGCACCACTTGCTGATTAATTTGTTAGCATCTCATTTTAACTCAATTAGTGTAAATATGAATAAGAAATGCAACAAGTATCTGCTAGTGCATACTTAAGTTAAGTAGTTCTAAAGCTACAACATAAATATTTCACACCTTTTATGCTCGTACCTTCTCAGACATCATAAGAAAGTTAAACAAATATCAAGTTAAGTTAAGGTTCAGGTCGTAAAGAGGAATTAAGATAAACTAAGATAAAAAATTATTAAGTTAGTAATTTAAATAACGAGTTTGTAGCACAACTAAGTTAGTTTTGTAATGAAAAAAAAACATTATTTAAATCTTTTTTTTTTAATAACAAAATTTTTCCCTTTTTCTCTGTTTTTAGATGAACCCACTATTAACCAGGCCACTACCAATATGGTTGATGGCATCGATCTAGATGAGATTAAAGAATTTGCCAAAGCTTTTAAATTGCGCCGTTTATCATTGGGTTTGACCCAGACGCAAGTGG
The DNA here is from genome assembly GCA_936439885.1 of Nowickia ferox. Classification (NCBI taxonomy): domain Eukaryota; kingdom Metazoa; phylum Arthropoda; class Insecta; order Diptera; family Tachinidae; genus Nowickia; species Nowickia ferox. The sequence goes on along the minus strand of OW387027.1, from coordinate 5,082,325 downwards.
GCCAGGCTTTATCGGTCACAGAAGGTCCCGCCTACAGCCAAAGTGCCATATGCAGGTAACTTATTAAATATTTTAACTAATTTATTTCTTTCAATGCTAAACTTTTTTTTTATCGTAAATATCAAAATGTCCTTTTCTTTATTTTCGGTAGTTAAATATTCTATTGCTTTCAAAAAAAAAAAACTTTTCATATTAAACTCCTTGCAATTTTTGTAATAACAGATTAACTGTGTAATAAAAAAAACTTGTAAAAGAAGTCTAGAACATATTTTAATATGGTTTAGACTTTCATTAAGTAGAAGGGTGGACCAAGTGGGTGGTGTCTTAGTCTGTTAGTCTGCAGATGGGTTAAGCAGCGCGTGGGAAGCTTCGGTTTTTATCACATTGTGATCAATCAGTGGCTCCATTTCAATAAAATTTATTTTTTTGTTGATTAACAACTTAACTTGTCTTTTGGCAAGCTTACATACTTATATATTTTATAAATTAATAAATAACCCCTTAGTGCCAAAATAGCACAAGTGATATTTTTCAATAAATTAGAAACTTCAGCTGCATTATAAGCTTTGTAGGCTTATCATTTTGGGGCTATTTACAGAAATTTTTATATATAACGCGTTAGTGCCAAAATGTCATAACTGCCATTTGTAAGGAATTTTGTTTGATTGATGATAAAATATTTTAGGCAATTTCAAATCTCTTATTAACAAAAGCTTATGACAAAATTCACAGAAATTTAAATACGTAACCATTTAATACCAAAATGACATATCAACCATTCTTAAGAAGAGTTTTATAATTGAAACTTATGTCTTATAGGCTTAACAATATATTTTTTTGCTAATGCAAATATATTATTACTAAAGAATAATAATGATTCAATTTACAGAAAATTAAACATATAACCCTTTGGTACCAAAATGGCATATGTAAAACTTTTAAGAAGTGTTTTACAATTAAAACGAAGATCTATATGTTTGACTTTTTAATGACAAAATGGCATATGTGACATTTGTAAAAAGTGTCTTACAATTGACTTATAAAAATCTTTTCTAAATAAAGGTTTATAATAAAATTTACTGAAATTTAAATATATGACCCTTTAGTACCATAATGGCGTATGTAACATATTTAAGAAGTGTCTTAAAATAGAAACTAAATCTCTCATAGTCTTATGGAAGTCTATTTTTAATATTAAATTTACAGCAAATGAAAGATATGACCCTTTGGTACCAAAATGGCATATGTAATTTTTTTTTTCAAGTAAAAAAACGTTTTAACTATCCAACTCTGTTACTACCATAGGGTAATGATAAAATTTAGAAAATTTGGTATATAGGCGACCGCTGGTACCAAAATATCATAAGTGACTTTATTGAAATTTTCTTTCAATTGAAAGAAAAAATATTATATGCCGCTTGTCAAAGTATCTTGTTACTACATCTTAATAATAGCATTTAGATAATTGATCTATACGATCCATTTATTCCAAAATGTATTAAGTGTCTTAATTAAAATTTTTCGTTTTTTATTTTATACGTTATTTACGGCCTGTCGTCCCACGATGTCACTAGAAATCGTTCGATCGAATACTTATATTGAAAACAACAAATTTTCTAATGTTATTGTTGTTTACAATACAAGTTTTCGATCGAACGATTTCGAGTGACATCGTGGGACAGGCCGTTAATCCCTTATTACTATCGACTACTGATAAAACTTGAAGAAATTAAACACGCCGACCCCTCAGTGCCAATATAGGTTAAAAGATAATTTTCAAAAATATTCTAGGCTTATTTAAATTTAATATTACATACTAATGGCTTAATATAGAATTTGAATAAATTTTTATATGTATTAAATAAAACAAGTCTGACCCATTACTGCCAAAACATCGTATGTGGAAGGTATAAAAAACTAAAAATTAGTACATTCCAAACTTTTGAAAATCCTTTGTCACTGAGAACTTATGATATAATATAATAAGTAGGTAAAATATAACCCTTTAGTGGCAAAAAATCGTCAGTGATATTTTTCAAAAATGTGTTGCTGCTGAAATTTAAATATAATAAGACTGTCGGTCATTAAAAATTTGTGAAATTTATAATTACGATGTGACGTTTTTTCAGCGTAAATAACTTGATCTTCAGCGATACATATGGAAACAAAAGAAGCGCCTTTAAACTGCTAATGAATAAATTCATAAAGCTTTATAAATTAATTTTAAGTCTATTTCTATTATCCTACATAACATATAGAGCTATTCACTAATAAGTCTCGATTATTTTTAGATATAATAAAAAGGGGTCGATTATGGCGATAGGTTAATTGGGATCATTTGATTATTCCGAAAAAGAATTTAGCAAGAAATTTAAAAATTTAAGTTTTAACACAATTTAAATTATAAAAAGAAACAGTAGTTCAGATAACAGTCCATGAGTTTATTTCCCAGGCAAAGTGATACCCCAATTGAACATACTTTTAACTTTCTTAACAAGACTCTACAACATACATATTTTTTACACGAATGCTTGTGAATACAAAAAAAAATACATAAAATTTTCATTATTTTCATTTATTTGTACACCAGCCCACTACCTCCCTTTAAAGTAAAATCTATAATTTTTATTTTAACTTCCTGCCAAGAAAATACTTTTTTATGATTTATAGTGCCAGGACATTTGTTTTAAAAATAACAATAAAAAATAAAATATTTAAAAACTAAACGCTAATTGCTTTTCTAAAACCAATATAATTAACAATATTTTTTATTTTATTCTTTTTTTTATAATCAATCAAAAAAAAAAAACGCAAATTGTGCTTTATAAATAAAAACTATGAAAAATCGCAAAATCAAATAAAATCAAAACGAATTGAAATGTATCGTAACGAATGAAATGAATGAATGCAATAGTGCATTAGCTGCTCAAATGTATGCTGCTCAACTATCGACACAACAACAGAACATGTATGTTGACAATGAAAATGTGCAAGCGAAAAAATAAGTATTTAAATTATAATACATAAATGCTTTTTTAACAAATTTTTATAGCTTTTTTTGTACAATGAAAACAAGAAAATTTAAAACTATAAAAATTTTTAAGTAACGTTGCTAAAGAGATTTAAAAAATAAGATTAAATCTCTTAAGGCGTTAATGAAAAAATAAATAAATATTTTGTTTCTTTTTATTTTTAGTATGCGCTAAAGCTTTAAGCTTTTTATTGGCCAGGGCATTGCCTTTAAACTTTTATTATATTACCATAAATTAATTTAATATTTATTATATTTGTGTGTAGCACAAATTTAAATAAAATTCTATAATCATATATTTTTTTACTTTATTTCAAAAAACGTTTGGCTTGTCTTACAAAAAAAAAATTTTTTTTTTAATAAAACCAAAAGCTTTCATAAACAAAATCAAACAATGTCCTGGCACTTTTTCCAATTAAATAAGCGCATACTAAAAATTCGTTGATGTAAATAATGAATTAAAAAAATATTTTTGTTTTATTTTGTTCCATATTTTCCCCTGCTCAGGTTCGAAAAATTAGATATAACACCAAAGAGTGCTCAAAAAATTAAGCCCGTTTTAGAACGTTGGATGAAAGAGGCCGAAGAGAGGTGAGAGTATGGATTAAGTTCCTACCACGTTTACTTTTGTTTTTGTTCATAGACTCAACTAACAATTTTATTTTATTTTATTTTCTACAATTTGAAAAAATTTTAGTCACTGGAACCGTTTTAAAACTGGCCAGAATCATTTAACCGATTACATTGGTGTGGAGCCGTCGAAAAAACGTAAACGCCGCACCTCGTTTACACCGCAAGCCTTAGAGCTTTTAAATGCTCATTTTGAGCGTAATACCCATCCATCGGGTGAGTGGTAATTTCAAATTTTATTTTTTATAATATTTAAATGTTAATTAATTTAGTTTAAGTTTGAAAGCTTTCTTTAAATAATATTTAAAAATCTTATATTGAGTTAAAAAAAAAAGCTTTTTTTGATCTAAAAGCAATGCTTTTCAAACAAAACTTTGCAAGAATTAATAAGAGAATAATGCTCAATTTAAAGTACAAATAGTATACAAAAATGAGGGTTAGTGAGTAAAAAAAGAAGAGAGATGTCTTAGCACACCCGTTTGTAGCTACGCTGCTTGGTTATATAAAACGAACTTCATGTGTTAAATAACAATGCAATAAAATTATATTATATGATGATGTCAAATTCACCGCATATATTTCAAAACGTTTCCATATATTTCCAATTATTTTCTTATACTCATGTGCAAAAACAATACAAAAAGAAATTGAGCAATCCTACTCATTGTTTTCTTTTCACTCACTTGAAAGAACGAAACAAAATAATCAAACAATTTGTTTCGTTTATTTTCGTGCTCTGGTTTTAAGTACAAAGAAATCAAAACAAAAATAAATTTATAACTGTAATAGTGTCGATTATTTTTGTTACGAAAATCACCTCCTAACTCCTATATCGCGCAATAAATAGCGTAGCTACAAATATTAGAAAGAAATCAAAACAAAAATAAATTTATAACTGTAATAGTGTCGATTATTTTTGTTACGAAAATCACCTCCTAACTCCTGTATCGCGCAATAAATAGCGTAGCTACAAATATTAGAAGTAATTTTTAAGGAACTATATTCTCATTGCTTTTAAAGAATCTATATTTAAAATATTAAAAATTATTTCCCATTAACTTCTTTAATTGAAAAAAAATGCAGATTTAATTAAAATTTTTATTGTGTCAATAAATTTAATAAAAAAATTATTTAACTTTGAATCACTTAAAATTTTTAAACAAAAATTTAAATGGCTCCATTCATATTTTCGTTGACTATTTGTATTTTTTTTTTTTCGATTAAAAGTTTAAGCAGGAGACAATATTTTAGCTTCCAGTACTTAAGAGCTCTTGCTTAGCGAAAACCATGTAGATTATATAAATCAGCTACGTCCAAGCCATATGCAAAATGTGCAAACTTTTACAAAAAAGCTTTGTGCTTTCACAACGACGAGAGTACAACAGCCAATCAGGTCTCGGCAAAAATAAAGCTTGTTGCCTACTTTTCAAAGAAACAAGAAAAAATTGTAAAAAGCTTTGCAAGTTGTTTAGCTCAAATATGTCAGAGTATGCGTGTTTGGAAGTAGCTGGTATAAATTGTCGAAATTTTAAATAAAGCTTTTAGTAGTGTATAAAATTTTAGAAATATTTTTGTTTCTGTGTAAATACTTGATTTTATTTCTAGCAAAAATATATTGAAACTAACAAAACTGTTTGTAATTATTTAACAGGTACCGAAATTACAGGACTGGCCCATCAATTGGGCTACGAGCGCGAAGTCATACGTATTTGGTTTTGTAATAAACGACAAGCTTTAAAGAATACAGTGCGCATGATGTCAAAAGGAATGGTTTAAACTTTAAAATAACAAAACAGCTACAGCTGGTGACATTACACAGAATTAAAACACCAAAAGCTTTAAGAACTTAGAATAAAAGCTTGTTTAAGCTGAACAAGTTAAGGAGAAAGAAAAAGGTTTGCAATCAGCTTTTATGTATAAAAGCTAAAAGCTTTTATTTGTATATATATAGACTTTAACTAAGAAAAAATTATACATACATAAATAAAATAGTTATAAAATAATTAAAAATGAAACACAAAACCTTAATTTTAAGCTAAATATGAAGAGAGAAAACTTTTTATAGCATTAAATAGATATTCCAAATAAAATAAAAATTTCTTCTAAATTAACTCCAATAATTATTTCCAAAATCAATTAATTTCTTTAAAAAAAATTTTTCTTAAAAAAAAAATTACTATGTGATTAAGTGTATGACATGAAATATTTAAGAAATAAAAAAACAGAATTAAATATTAGACTTTAGCAAAAAAAAAAAATGCCCCGGCTGCTCCCCCTTTACCCAAAGTTAACCACCTTGTACTTCTACTCCTACACTCATTAGAGAAAGAATTTTAGTTTGTAATAATTTCTAATCCATGTAATAAATATTTATAAATAATATTGTATAGTTTAAGGCCATATGTAAAGGTGTGTCATAGCATTTATTATTTCGTTGTCATTAGTCTTTTGATAAATATAATTGCATATTAATAATAATAACAACTGCTTTAGAAGTTAAATTGAATTTTAATAAGGAGCACAACTATGTGATAATTTAAATTATTTTTTTTTTGCATGAGATATGAAGAAGCTGTAAAGTAATATACCTTTCTAATATATAAATCAGTAAAGAACTTTGCCTTAGTTTGATGGCTGCGGCTTAAGGGCAAGCAAGTCATGGAGGAAGCAATCTTAATATTTAACGAAATGGTTATGCCACCGAAGTGCAACTTCAAGCACCAAAGCCCCAAGGCTGGGGTTCATCCCTTACGTGAAACTCCATATGATATTGTCAGCTGTTTTGTAAGGACTGACGTAAATAAAAATTACCAAATGTGTACAGGGCCGGCGACATATACCAAGTAGTAAGAACACTTTGAAATTAAGCTGTAGCTAAGCTTTTATTGCTTTACTTACTTTGACTTACATACACTTTATACTTTTGTGCTATAAAATCAGCTGTTCGAATGCAGTGTTGCCAGTTTGATTTTTCATCAAAGGAACAAATATTTAATTATTTCATAATTTTTAGTGATACCACCAGTTTGGGGTTACCCTGTTAATCAGCCACTTTTGCTGATGTGAAAGGCGCTCCCTGCAGTAAAATCAGCTGTTACAAAATGCACTGTTGCCATTATAATTTCTCATCGGAGAGAGAAATTATTTCATAATTTTTAGTGCTACCACTACCTCATAGTCACTCCGTAAATCCACTACTCTTGTTAATGTGAAAGGCGCTTTATACTGTAAAATCAGCTGTCATCGAGAAAAACAAATATTTCATTATTTGATCATTTCGATCATTAACACCACTTTCGGCTTAGTATGTAAATCAGTTGCTCTTGCTGATGTCAAAGGCACTTTCTACCGTAAAATCAGCTAATGTAAAATGCAATGTTGCCAGTATAATTTCTTATTGTAGAAAATAAATATTCGATTATTTCATAATTGGGAGTTTGAGGTTTGACTGTAACTCAGCCAATCTTGCTAATGTGAAAGTCGCTTTGTGCTGTAAAATCAGCTGTTACGGAATACAGTGTTGCCAGTATAATTTCTCATCGCAGAGAACAAATATTTAATTATTTTATCATTTTGATGTGCTCTCATTTTTCTTTTTTCCAACATATGTGTTATATTTTATTTTCATTTAAGTTAACTTTAAATAACTCTACAAAAATCAAGCACAAAAAATATTACGTATATAATTTGTTCAAACAAAAAGTAAAGAAATTAAACGTGCCATTCCAAAATGAAAAATACTAAATAAAAAAATAACCATTAGTGTAAAATTTTTTATGTAATTCTCCTATTTATAAGTTCCGGTACTAAAAACAAATACAACCACAGATCTGTTTTGGCAAACAATTGCAAACACAAAACTCTCACAAAAACTTTAAATGTATTGCATTAAAATATACATTAAAAAAATATTTAACTATACATATATTTAATTAGTATTGTACGTAACTTTTATAGACTAAAAAAAAATTGTGTATGAAAATATATGTATACATACATACATATATAAAAAAAATCTTATGTAAAATTTTATAAAAAAAATAGAAAACAATAGAATCATATAAAATATGTTTAATAAAAATTACAAAAAATTTAAAACTAAATTAATATTGTGGAAAAAAAACATAGAATCTAATATTAAAAAAGAAGGAAAAACGTAACAACGTTTCATGATATTTAAATGATTGTAATAATTAAACAATATGAAATAAAGGAATATGTAAAAAAAATTCTTAAAATAAAGAGTTTCCATATATTTTCTAGTAAAAGGGAAATTTTAAAACTAAGATAAAGATCTTGTTTTATCTCAAATTCAATAAACCATGAAAAAAATCATCAAGTTTTGTTCTTCGCTTATTTTAATTTTTATTATAAGTATAATTTTTTTTTCAAACTTAACACAAATGTTACAATTTTCTCGTTTATCTATTCTACAAATCACTTTTTTCGCTTGTCCTCACAACGCTGTACTTATGCTGCTTCCAAATGCGATACTCAATAAGGCCGTAACTAAAAACAAGAAAATTAAGCTTGATTAAATATTTTATTGCATTGACAACAACTTGCATTAAAAATTTAATTTCTTAAAGCTTAAAAGTCGAAAGCTTTTTTCAAATAACTTTTGAAAGCTTATAAAATCAAATTACTCACCCCGTACAACCCACAACTAAAACTGCCATCAAAATTAACAATTTTATGGAAGTGCATAGTTGCGAGCTGATAATGTAGCCAATAACAGAGCCTGAGGATTCCCACAATCTGAAGTTACTGTAGCCGGCTATAAGATTTTTAGGAAATAAAATACCATAGAAAGCTAAAAATATAGAAAATTGTTAAGCGCATACAAACAGATTGCAATGAGAGGAATCAAACAAAAGTGACATGTTATTTATGCAAAAACCATTAAAGAATTTTTAAAATTGCAAAAAACTAGAATTAATATATTCAACTATATCGAGTCTTATACATACTTACTTGCAACTCTCTAGTCCGACAACACAGTACAACACGAACAAAATAAGGCCCACTTTTTTAAGCACAAAATTATGTAATTTCAAGAGCCTAAACTGTCTGCGAAGTTTCGCGGGTACCGGATAATTTAAGACTTAAATTTAATTAGCATATCCCCGCCTACTTCTTTGAATACAAGATCATGTTATTCTAAGAGCACAAACTGTTTGCCAAGTTTCGTGAAAATCGAATTAATAAAAGTACATATTATTATATTATTAATAATATATAAGTACAAGATCATGTTATTCTAAGAGGTCAAAATGCTCGCCAAGTTTCGTGGAAATGGAATAAGTAGAAGTATATATAAATTAAAAAAAAAATATTATTCAGCCGAGCCCCGCCTACTATTAAATGCTGAATTATGTCAGTTTAAGGTCCCAAGCTGTTTGCCAAATGTCGTCGGAATAAGTTAAGTAAAAGCACATATTATTTAATATTAAACTTTAGTGGGCGTGACCACACATACTTTTTTAAATACAAGATCACGTCATTCCAAGAGCACAAACTGTTTGCCAAATTTCGTCAGAATCGGATGAGTAGAAGTACATATAATTTAATACTAGTTTTAATGGGTGTGGCCCCGCCTACTTTTTAAATACAAGAACATGTTATTCCAAGAGCTCAAAATGCTCGCCAAGTTTCGTGGGAATAGAATAAGTAGAAGTACATGTAACTTAATACAAATTTTTAATGGGCGTGGCCCAGTCAAACTATGTATGAAATTTTGTGTTCCTTACATGTGAGGCAGAGGGTATGTTGAGCTACTTTGTAGAAAATATCAAGACAGATATTTTTGTAGAACATATTAACACTCTAACCTCCCCACATAACGATAATTTTTGAGTCTAATCCAAATATTAGTACTCGGCATAGGAAATCTTGTAGACCTTACATTTAAGGTATTAGATGTGATGTTCGTGTGAAGGTTTAGTTGGGTTTTGCCGCTTCTATCATGTTTTGGAAAAAGTTTGAAATTATTTCACAGTGGAATTAGAAAATTTCCTCAAATTTCTATGAAGAAAAAATTTTGTTTTCAGAAAACATTTTACACGCAAATCGCACGGTTTGCAATACCTTAAGCTTTCGTAGCTTCTCAAAAAGGACTTTATAAATTATGCATTCTCCTTTTTCCTATTGAGCATAGTATACAAAAAAAAACTAGTAAGAAAGCTATTCACATTCAAAACTAAAATCCTGCTGTACTAAGTTCAGACATTTGCAAGCTTTCTTAGCGTGTTCCATACAATTTAATTGCAAGCTTAACATTAACAACAAATCATGACAAAAATACAAAGGCAGACTTTCAGCCTAAAATCTGCCTTAATTTGAAACCTATTTATACGCTTCTAACTATGATTTCTTTGAAATTTTTTACGGCAACCCTTGTAAAAGCTTAAAACTTTTCACTGATATGTTAGTGCTTTTTATGAAAAACTTGTTGTCTGATAAAAAAAAGAATCCTATACATGCAACAATAACAAAGTTCTTCCCAAAGCTCTTGCATATTAAACTTTCATAAGTATTATTTAAAAGCTTAATTATTTAGCTCTTACTTTTACGATTAAACTTCCTTAACAGAAAGCTTTTCCCCTGACTTTAACTTACCATTGATTATAACCAACCAAACACCGTCACATATTCCCCAGATGGCAGCAAAGGCACAATATTTTATAAAATCACCCTGTTTGGCTTCATAGAAATACATGTAACCAAATAAAGCCAGATTCAATAAAGCACACAGCAAAGCCAACTTCACGCGACCCAATTTCTCAGCAACGCCACCAGCAACACCGGCAGCAATTGCATTGGCCACACCAAAACAAATCATAGCGAAGCCAATATTAGAAATACCCCAGCCACAGGCGACAAAAGACTAAAGAATTTATTAAAAGGAAGTTATAACAAAGTTCGTGCTTATTAAGCCTTTTACATACTTTCGTAAAGTCCACAGCCAAAAAAGCTTCCTCCAAGCCAATAAACATGGTTATGGGCAGCATTAAAAGTTGACGCTTTTCCTTCAGCATATTTAAAGTGGCAGTTAAAAGTTTTACACCCGTCATGCCATCACCACCAGCTTCACTTTTTTTCATGCCATATCTTTAAAAAGTTACACGAAGGTCATACAAATTTCATTTAAATGTTCAAATGTGAAACCTGAAACTACCTCTTCAAAGAATCTACACCAAATACAATCAATATCACCGCCGCTGCCATGCACACTAAAAATATGGAATTTAACAGTTGAATTTTACTGGATTCCGGCGGCTTGAGATTCGGATTCACTTCCGCTTGAACATTAGGACAAAAACGCGCACCGCACAGCTGGGCCACCAAATCAGCTGCCTTTGTGGCATTAGTGGTGTGCGAGTCTACATTGGCTGATGATGCCAGTGTTAATATGGAAGATGAGATCAAATTACCCCATACCTGGGCCATTTGATAGAATATAAAGAAAAGACCAAAAAACTTTACAGTATTCACATCTTTTTTTGATTTCTGGCCTCGTACTTTTGTCAAAGCTTCAGCCACAGTGGAGAGGTAAGTACATTTAGCGCACCATAGCGGACCGCCGCCAAAACCCACCATCAGGCCGGCTGGTATTAAGGTTTTGAAGCGCGGATAAAATTGTGCTACAATATAAGGCATGTAGGCAAAGAAAGCCAATGCCATGGTGATCTTGACTCCAAACCATCTGCGCGATAGGATTTAGAAGAAAGCAGGGAAGGAGTAGAATAGAGTAATGAAAGTAAAGTAGTAGATTAGTATAGAACAGTGCAGTGTAGATAAATGTATAGAGCCTTATTTATAAAAATTATTAAGGGCCATTTTCACAACGATTAAAAGTATACTTTAAGGGTTTTAAAACTAGCATTTCAATACAAAATACTGGCTTTAAATTCTTAAAGTTAAATTTTTTTATCATTGTGAAAATTGCCCTAAGGCTTTATAAAGCTTTTTTAAAATAAATTTTCCTAAAATTTGTTTCTTATTAAGCCTTTATAAAGCCTTAATAATTCTTATAAATAAGGCTGATAGAATATAAAAGCAGAATTAAGAATGTTAAAATCAGCCAGAAAAAAACTTTTAGTAAGCCATGAAAAACTTTAAACCCAGTAGGAAGAGCCTACAAATACTACTAAACTATATATAGAATATAAGTATATTATAAAACGATTATGAATAGAATGCGACTAGACTATGGTTATAGAAATACTATGAGCTGGTTTGTCGATGTCAACAACGGAAAAATATGAAATAAATTAAGAATAAAAATGTATATAAATACAATGTATAATTAATTACAAAATGTGATTATTACTTCCCAAGTGTAATCTTACAAGACTGTAGCTAAAGTATGACTGGACTATGACTCGAATGTCACGAAGCCATGGTAGACTATGACTGGACTATAACCAGACTATAACCAGACTATGACTAGACTATGACTACACTATGGCTGTAGTGTGCCCAAGCTTTTATTACAAAATTAATTCATTAAACCATTAATTAAACTGTTTATTTTCATCACATCATTATTATAATTTTCAGCTATTATCAACCAATTTCAATCAAAGCACAATAGCGCCATCATTAAATATTACAATAGTCTATTAATGTGATTTTTACTCACAATTAAGAAAAAAAAAAAATCAAGCAGAATTTATTGATTCATCAAAAAAAAACTTTTCATTATTTTTCTTGCCAATATAAAACACTGTTACGTTTTTATGAGGCGATTAAAATTTTTTTTAAGAACATCTTGCTGTGGGCATCCCCAAAAGACCAAATTAATTAAACATTAAAATTTAACGCTTTTTTTTAGCTAAAAATATAAATTCATGAAATAACAAAATGTATTTGTTATTCAAGGCAAAATGTAGCAGAAGTTCACAAGAATTTAAAGATGACAATACAAAAAAAAAATCATAAACAAAGTATTTAATTAATTACAGTCAAGGTCAAAAATTGAGAGTAGCCGGCTGGAGGCATTACAAATGGCGACGAAAATATTTGTATTAATTGAATACATATTTGCAGGAGGGAAAAATTACTGCAAGAATTTTATTTGGCCAGTGTTGAACATAAATATTTTCGTTAGATCTAAGGCAGGCATTAAGCAGTGTAGCAATATTTATTAAGTTAGTTTTATATTGCATACCCAAAAGGCGTGCTAGTAATGAAGCATAATTGAGAGGGATTTTTTTTTTAAATTAATATTAACAAAATTGTTTTAGAAAGATAAATTAAGAGAACTTGGCTAAAGTCTTGATTTATATGTTCGAAGATTTTCTTTTTCTCTAAAGCACTTACAAAGCAATGAAATTTGCACAGAACTTTGTATACTTAGAATATACTTAGAATATTTTTATTTTATCAATTATATATTTTATTAATTTTCTAATGTACTTTTAACATTTAATTTAATTAATTGTGTAACAAAGCCAACGTTTACGTATTTTCATTTTAATCCATAAATTATACAAACATCTGCGTTCGTGCGCTTTAATATATGCACATAGATTTATTATTTATACTTCTCGCTCTTCTATTAATTTATGAATAATTAGAAATAAAACTCTATGCATGCTTAATAAGGGCGCAAAAGAAACAGAAGAAAATTATTTAGAAACAGAATATTTCTTAAATAATTTGAGTATAACTTGTGCTTGCACATTTTAAGAGATTTTAATACTAATCATTTTTGCCAGCAATTATTTCTGCAAAAAAAACCCTTCACCACAAGCTTAAGCTCATCTCAAGGGATTCGTCTAACGCCCACTTTTGACTGCATCCTATTGAATTGCAGCGCGTAAATATTTTATCGCGCTTTGCAAAAGTGTTGGAGGCTAAAACCTAAAATATAACAGCAATTTATTTGCTCAAACAATTTATAAACATTTAGCCTTGACATTAATGCTTTCATTCGGTGGGAAAATTAAGGCAAGTGTTCTCGTGTTTAAATGTTTAATTTTACCTTTATATAATTTTATGTAAATTGAATACCTACAAGCTTAAATATAAAATAGTTCAAAAAACAATTTTCATAGCATACTTTTAGGAAATTATTATAATTTTTATACTGCATTTTCCTTTTTCGTTGCTTTGTTGGTGCTTGAAATACTCCAAAAACGCTGTCTATATGCAAGTTTATTAGTGAGTTCCCAAAGAAATTTAATTAAAATGTTTTTTCAAGATTTTTTTTTCAACTGCATAATTAAGTGATGCTAGCTAGTAATTGTAGGAGAAATAAAATTTTCTGCCAAAGTATTTTTAAACAGTACTACGAATTCATTTAGAGATGCTTGCTGTTCGCTTTATAATTTTTTGCCGGTTCCTCTAAATTCGAGCGATAGATTCGGTCGTACATTTGAATTAAGCCACACACAAAAAAAATTGCCTAAAAATATACTTTTATTTTTACTTTATAACAATTGTATTGTATTTTTCTTGGCCCTCCTACATTTTTATGGTGAATCAGCTCAATAAACCCTTTAAACTAAATTGCAATATCAAAATTAATTATTTTTAGTTGCGAGTTAATTTCTGTTTGAACTTATTTTTGTTGTTGTTTTTTTTGTCTTTTTGTTGCATATGAAAACCATAATTTATCTCAACCAAAAAAAAATCCTTTTTGTGCTTTTAACTTTTCAAATTATCAAATAAAAAATAACAAAATATTACGTCTTACTGCTCTTGTCGTCATTAATGGCATTTTCATTACTATTATTATATTTTTCTTTTTCTATTCTATTAAATAAATTTTGCAAATCAATCCAGCTGAGGTCAAATAAGAATTCAATAAAATTAGAAAAGCCACACAATTTAACACAAATTTATGGCAAAGAATATAAATGAAGCTAATGTCCTGAGGCCAACACCATTAAATTGTATTTTTACCACCCCACTATGAACGAAATCGATACAATAATACGTGTCAATAACATTTTGCCACTTACCTTATCACTGTCATGGGTAGAAAAATATTCGACAAAATTAATGATCCATAAATAACCGCCAAAGTTGTTGTGCCTAACGCCTTATCAGAATTCACAGAACTCTGCAAATTAGAGGTGCCATGGAAGGCAGTAAAGTGTATCATAAATGCCAGGCCAATGATAATGACATTTTTCGTAATGACAAAACGTTCTCTGGCTTCATATTGATAAACAACCTCCGTGCCAGCCACTTGTATACGTGATTTGTCATCATCTTTTAAAGTCATCGAACCATGTTTGCCGACTTTGTCATTTTGTTGCTGGGCACCATTTGCACCACTTAAGGGCATGAGCATGCGGGCTGTAAGATCAATGGCATCAGCATCCATTATTCTTGTTTAAAAACAACAACAACAACAACACCGAAGGTCGACAGCTGGCTGGCAAACGTTGCAATGAAATCAATTAAATATGGCACAACAAATTGTGGCAGTATAATGTGATCTGAAAGTAAAAGCAAATAAATTAAGCAAATACTTTTTTTTTTCTTTAAACAAAAGATGGATTTAATTAAAAATAAATCTTGCTTTATGGCTTAAAACTATTTATGTTTACATTGTCCATTTCAGTTAATTTATATAAACTATAGTGATTTAATGGTTAATCCATAAACCATCAGGTCAACTACACAAGGACTCAATAAGCAGTTTTATTGTAGATATTTTATTAAGGAAGAGAATTTATGGGCGGATATTTGTTAATTTTATGTTGCTAACGTTTTGGTTTGTAACAGTCGTACGTTGTTATGAAAACGTTGTGCTACAAGAATGTCATATATATTCTGGCAGTTACTTTAACGATACGAGAACTATTGAAGAAGAAAAATTCACTCCTAAAAGTAGGCAAGAAATTTTTGTTTAATGAAGCATTCGAACTTATTAATTTTTTTGTGTTTTTTGGTTAAAAATTGTTAATAAAGCTGAAAGATTTATTCGATAACTGAAGACATGCCAGAATAATGATTAAAAATTATTAAATATATCGAGCCTTAACAAACAAAAAAGTTTATTATCCGACACATTTTTTGAATCTCGTTTTTTTTTAGAAAAGCGATTATTTACAATCGCAAACAAATTCAGTTCGAGAATTATGTCGCTTAAGCTTTTTTGGCGGTTACGGCACGATATGCTTTATCGCCCCTAGAAGTATGCAAGAAAGTTATTTTATAATATTTCATATTTGGCACGTGTAGCATTTCTTTTTTTATCTTTACATTTAATCTGGTTTTTAATATTAAGAATTGTGTGCAATTTTCAACCATATTTTTTGATTTCATAAGCCCTATTGAATATTCTCTTCCACATAATAAATTTGGCAACTTTGTGGTCAGGTGCCAAATTGAACAAGGTAAATAATTTTATTGCGTAAAACCACATAAAATTCTATTTTTTTATACAAACACAACAAAGTGCGTACATATGTATGTATATACCAGCAGCTTAAAACAACGTTACTCTAATATTGTGTGACGTTAGAATGTCCCAGCAAACATGTAAAATTTCTCTCAAATATTAAATGCCATCGGTCAAATTCATACGAATTTACTTACTAGAGTTGTGCTAAATTGAACATTTTGGATGCGCGCCACCCAGCGAAGCCGCGTCTGACATTTGCACGATAATATTTACCATCCATGTTATATGGCATTGAGAGGCCTTTCAAACGTATAAAACATTTCCATTGTTTTTTTATTTTTATTTAAAAATGAAATGAAAGACAAGAATTATAGGGAATACTATTCCCAAACAGCAATAAAACCCACAACTTTAAATGTACATATTCAACACATCCCCCAAACAGGTGAACTTTACTACATTTGTAACCACTCTTGTGCATTTAAACCTTGGAGACATTTTTTATTCGTAAAAAAAAAGTATTGTGTTGTCTTTAATAAAAAAAAAAATTGTGCAATTCAGGGAAAACAAAGAAAGACATTTGAGCTGAAAAACATTTGAGCTGCAAATTTATCTGCTAGACTTTCTCAGTCACGTTTAATATGTATCGTGTTCTGGCCAAAATGGTTTTGTTGATGAAATTTCGTTAAATGGAAGTTGATTTGACACATACTGAAACACTATTTTAACTTTTTCACTTCGAAATATTGTGCAAGAGATGATATGAAAGCATCTTTGATTTCACAAAAATAAAATAGAAAACAGAAAAGTTTGATTTGTTGAAATTTAATATACAAATAGATTGAATTTAGTTAATTTCAGAGCAAACAATAAGAAAATTTGGCAAAGACAATTTCACTTTCAAATAAAAGAAAAGTGGGAAAAGAATATTTAAAGTATATGTGTAAGAAAAATATGTTGCAAATACTTTAAGTTGCGGCAAATAAATAGTCCGCCTTATTGTGGTAGGCGTTTGTAATAGTAATAAAGTCTTTACAACACAATCATTTTATACGATTTTTGTTTGAGGCTTTTAAACTTGCTATGTTTGTGTATGGTGATTCTCAATAACTTATTAAGAGTCTTGCTATAAAGATACGAAGTTTGTTTGCTAAATTTAACATTTTTGGAAGTGCAGTCTATTGCAGAGTTTCATAAGCGGAATCCAAATGCATATAGACAATATTTAACCAAAAGACAACAAGCAAAAATTTCAAATAAATAAAGACTTTATGTCAAATAAATGTTCTTCGGTATTTTTTATATGAACTGATTTCAAACTTTTAAAGGACTGTTTTTTGAATTTAGTAACATTTTTTTTAAGTTTAAGATGTTTTTGTTTTTACTTTAGTTACTTTTAAGTTAAAAGTTTTAACCGACTTCAAAAAAAGGAGGAGGTTATCAATTCGTCTCTTTTTTTGACAGTGTTACTTCAGAACTCGGTGCATTTTAGACCGATTGTAAAAATTATTATTTTCTGCCTCAGGTATATACAGGGTATAGCTTCCCATTAGTCTCATTTTAAAAAAAGGGCAGCGACACGCCCACAAATTTTAAGTATTTCATTTTATGATATTTCAAACACCTTTGATTCTTGTAACTACATAATTTGAAAATTGAAAAAATGGGCGGGGTTACGCCCATTAAAAGTTATTATACTATTTCACGCGGTTCTACTTAACCGATTCTTACGAAACTTACCACACACCTTGAGCTCTTAAGTACACACAATCCTACAATCCAATACTTTATTGATTTTTACACGACTTAACACGCATCCAGAGCTCTGAAAAACACACATTCTTGGACTTAAAAAATGGGCGAAGACACGCCCATTAAAATTTAATTTTATATTTCACGTACTTCGTCTTACGTTCTTCTATCAGATCTTTGCATTGAAGTAGATTTTTTTTTCGCAGAACTATTATAAAATAATACGTTAGCCAAAAGAGCCAAACATTAAGAAAGAAAATTAATTTCATTGCATTAAAAACATACAAATTGCTAACAAAGCAAATTATGCACCAATTGGAATGCTTCTTTAGGAAAAAAAATTACAATATGCTAAAAGCTCAAGTAGAAAAAGAAGAAGTGTTTCCAATTTTCATCCAAATTACATTCATAGAAGTATATACTCGCATGTAATTGCTCAACCTTTAAAACAAAATAACATCGTGTCATTATTTTATGCAAATACTAGAGTTTGTTATGTAAAACAGACTACAAATGAGCATTTACACTTAAAATTAAAAGTAAAAATATACAAGCACAGGTACACGCACACGTAACGTTATAAAATAAAAGTCAACATTATTAATGTAAAGCCATGTTACCCCCCATAGAATTGCACCGAAATAGTTATGTGCTCGTTAAAATATGACTTAAGTGTGCCACATCGAAATGAACACGATGTTTGTGATACATTAGACAAAAATAAAAGACAAATTATGTATGTCTGTCTATTCATGTAGGTTTGTATGAGTATAAAGTACATGCAAACACATCAACATCAGGGTCAAAATTCCCACACACACACACACACAGGCCTACAAAGTGCAGGCACAATTAAAAAATTGTTAAGAGTAGATTTCAAATTGAGTCTCAGCCATCATTCACAAACACAAAGACACATAAAGTATTTGCACAACACTTACACGCACAAATGGTTCTCTTGACATGCGAGGAAATGAAATCTGTACGCAGTGTTGCCAGATTCGTCAATTTATGCACATTTGGCCGACTATTATCCCAAATAATGACCAACTGCGATTTGACGATTTTTGGTCACAAAATGACGATTTTCTTAATAGCCTTAGAAAAGAAAAGAAGTCATATTTAAAGAAGACACGTTTATTTATAACTTTCAAAATATCGAGCTCTATTTTCGACTTAAACATATTGAAATTAAAAATTTTATGGGCCTACCTATAATTTAGAATAATAGATAACTTTTAAAATACGGGCTGTAAAATTTCTTTATTTTATGTAAAACATGTTTGAATATTATAACAGAAACTTCTCCTGAAAACTTTAATTTTTGTCGCTTACGATTAAATCGCAAATAGGGCTCGATATATGTATACCTTTCATCATTATAGTGAAGTTATAATGAGAGTGGCGTTGGCTGAGGTGTTTAGCACGTTGACTACAAAATCGAAGGTCCTGGCTTCCAGCCCGATCTGCAACAATCGCTAAATAACAACACCACCCATTTTTCTGAAGTGCATTAGTATCCCTTTGTATCGTGTTATTTCAGTATGAAGTTCACATTGATTCAACATGATTCTTCATATTCATATAATAATACTGGAATATTAAATCAACATGTGTCTTCACTTTGATTTATTACTACTGGCATGTTAAATTAACATGAAACAAAGTTGTTTCAAAATGAAAAATTTTCTTTGAAGATAACTACTGCAAATCATATAGTGAATGAATGAATTAACATGAATTAATATATATGAAGCAAAATTTATTGCCGAAAAATGTTAAATTAACTTTGTTTCTGTAAATTATGATATGAAATTTTTTATGTGTGCAGAGTTTTAAAGAAATCAGCATAGAAAATGAAAATACATTTGAATTTTGCAACTCCTCTTTTTGGGAATGGCTGAAAAATCAGCTATTGCAAATAGATTGATAAAAATCAAAACTGAAGGACAGATAAATAACAAGTCTAAGAAGGTTTTTGTAATATATTTTTTTATATATTAATGGTATTCACCGAGAGTAATATATGTATGTACTTGTATTGTTTTATTAATTTGAATAAGAAGCCGCTTAAAGAGCTTGCAGATGTGAGCAACATTTTACTAGATATTCGCATAATAAATACATTATGCAGTGCGTATTTGTAATAATTCATGTATAACATCTAAAGAATACATATTGTAAGAATGTATGAGCGCATGTAACTATGTAAGCTAATAGTTGACTAACAACTTTGAATTATTTTTTATATTTCCGGTTAGACAAGCAAGAGAGGACAAGAAAGAGCGCAAGCTAATACTGGCTAATCTCTATGAAAATCGTGTCTGTCTGTCTGTCTGTTTGCCTGTGTTGTATGCAAATTGTATTAAAAATGTGTAAAAACAAACCACATACATACATACATATTTGTGCAATCTACAATTCTGGTTTTGCATTGCTTAGATATTTTGCAACAAGTAAAAGACAAGCTACAAAAGGACTACATTAACATTTAGGATAAACTTGACTATGACGCTTGCATTTTTATGCTAATTTCAATGTATTTCATTTATGTGTATTTTTTTTCAATTTCTATTTATCTTATGTAGCATAAAATTAAATTGTGCTCAGCCATAAAGACGGCAAAGCTGAGGGGGCTCCAACAGAGCAGAAAGAAATTTGCGTTTTAAAGTTATAGAATAAACAGTTTTCTATTTCTATAAAGATGGAAAAACTTAAAAATTATAAAATCCTTGGATGAAGTGTAATTTTGTAGGCGAGATAGAGAGGAAACATTTTTATTATTTCAATAAGACTTTTTCGTTTTAATGTTATAGTGAAACAAGTAAATTAAATTGTTTTTCTTTTTCATGTTTATGTTTCTTAATAACTTAAGCCGCCTGAAAATCTCTTGTCTGCCTATTTCGTTTAGTAATCCTTAATCATACAAAGTACATACTCATAATAATACTAAAAATGTAAATGGAAGTGAGCAGAACAAAGTTATCATACGAGAGTTTTTTAAGGCGTAAATCTGTCGAAAGTTTTTTTAGACATAAATAATTTATTTTAAGTTTGAAAATTTAACTAATAGTTTAATTTATGGACATAATTAAGTCTTCCAACAACAATAAATTTTAAATTTGTTTTGTAAAGACTATAACTGACAGTTATTTTAAGGGGGATGACAAGATAATCCATGTTAATCACAAAATTTTGTTTTTTTCTTGCATTAATATAAATTATTTGCCAGCATTACTTATACTTATAAGAATAAATGTTTTCACTTGTTTGGTTGCCCAACATTATTGCTGCTGATTTGAATTTTTTATTACTGAAAAAAGTTTTTCTTTACTTTGCAGAAAAACTTGAAGAGCAACACGTTTGTTTTAAAATTCTTTTGAGAAACTAAAAAGTATTTTTTTATACAATTTTTATGACTACACCCACCTACACATCTAAACAGCTCATTTCAAAATATTAATATTCCCAAAACTCTTGTCATACGGTTGCTAAGGCACACGCTTTCAGTTTTGTTTTCTTTTGGGAAAAATAATGAATCAGCACGCACATACTTCCCACAAGTGATGATATATAAAAAAAAAAAATATGTTTATTAAGGCAACATATTGCAAGTAACAAGTGGGTATAAAGCTATTTCTTTATTTTCAGGCAGCAGCATAAAAATACTGTATTAAAACCAAGTGTACTTGGGGTATTTAAGCAGAAGCTTTGCTGCACCTGGCCTTGACTTGGACTTGACAAAGACTGTTATGATTTCTTTGATTACAGAACAGACAGAATTCAATATTAAAGATTTGCTGATGGTTCTTCTGACCGTTTTTTTTTTCTCTTAATGGAAAAAAAACTTATGCGCCTCATTTTCATAAAGCATTCAGTGTTCTTCAGCGTTTTACAAAACCTACCATGATTGCCCTTATCGCACCACAGTTACGACTTATAAGTAAATATTTATTAATGGTCCTTCGAACAGTTTTTTTTTATTCAATGGAGAAACAAAAGAATGCGATTGACATTTATAATTCAAGACTTTTTGAAGGTCCTTCGAACCATTTTTTTTCAAACAAATGAAGAAACAAAACTATGCTATACATTTGAAAAAAGTATTCATTATGTGCTTCGATTCCTATTATAAAACCATAGATACAATTTATAAGTAAAGACTTGTTGATGGTCCTTTGAACTGTTTTCTCATTCAAAGGGGCAACAAAATAATGCGACTGATTTGAAAAATGTATTTAATGTTGTTCAAAGCTTCACAAAATCTGTTGGTTCTTGTTATGTGCACACCACAACAACTATATATAATTGAAAACTTTTTGATGGTCCTTCGAAACGTTTTTCATTTAATCGAAAATATAATTATGCATCCCATTTGGAAATAGTTATCATCGTTGTTCAAAGTTTCTAAGAAATATATTAGTTATTCTTTTATCGCACCACATTTGCAGTTTATAATTAAAAATTTATTGATGGTCCTTCGAACTGGTTTTTTATTTAATAGAAATATATAATTACACAACTCATTCGAGAAAAAAATATTAGCATTTTTATCAAAATTTCATGAAATATTTTCTAACTTGTCTTATCACAATACAGTTACAATTTATAATTCAAGAATTGTTGATGGTCCTTCGAGAAACAAAATTATGTGACTCGCTTGGAAAATTTAGTGTTGTTTAATATTTGAAAAAGTCTGTTATGCTTCCTGTTATCATACCACATATACAATGAATATTTAAGGGCTTGCTGATGGTCCTTCGAACTATTTTTTTCAACTAATGGAGTAATAAAATTATGCGAATAGTTTGGAAAAATTACTAGAGACTGTGAGTACTTTTATAAATAGTTATACTGTTAGGAAAGCAAAAAAAAAAATAAAAAATAATGAATGAAGAATTATGAATAATGTAAAAGCACGCTCCTGTAATACTCGTATATCAAACTATTTCTTAATATTTTTTTATCTTACGAAATTAATCAACAATATTTAAATTTTCTTCCTTTACGATTTAATTTATGCTTCATTATTTATATTTCTTTACTATAAACATTTTATGATATTTCTTATCCACACGAACATATTTCCAATAGTTATTTATAATTTTCATGAGTATCTTTCCATTCAATTCCATTTATTGTCCCATAAAACTCATATCTTCATATGACATGATTATAAAAGTAGTTATTTGCCAAATAAAACCTTTACTGCATCAAAATAAATATAAACAAATGGCCATAATTTCACTATAATTTTAACAGTCATTTGTTTATTTTCAAACTGATATACGAGTACTTAACCCAATCCTAGCTTGAGGTTCCGTTTCCTGTGCGATGCTTTTCACACAGAAAACTGTAAAATGGCCATGAGTTATTTTTATAATCATTTTTGCTCTTCGCTTCGCAACCACACAAATGTTGACATGAGAGTCAACATTCCTTTATTCATTCATGAGAAACTACGGCCTACTAGCAACAAAATTAAATGAAACAAAACGGATGGAAAAGTTCGACAGAGATGCATATGAAAATATGTGAAAAGAAAAAATAAAGGGAAACGTGTTTGGAAAAATACGAACAATTATTACGCTCATTAAAATTCACTCGCTTTTGCATGTGTGGAAGATTTGGATTTTTTTTATTGAGCCAGCGAATATGTAACACTTTGTGCTTGTAATGTCAGTACACATTTATGTATGTGTATACGAGTATGTGCTTATACGTAATTGGAGGGCGCTAGTAGTGCCACTTGCTTGGGTTGTAACTGAATGTGAATAATACTCCTATACGAGTATTTGGCCTATGGTTTTCTTTTTGCTACAGGAGTTTTAAGGTCAACTAAAATGAAATGGAAATTAATGTATTGAATAAAAAAAATTAATAAATAAAATAATAAAAATTTTTTGGAAGGAAAAGTTCTTGAAAATTTGAAAGGTACATAAGAAATAAATAAAATTTAAAATTCTTGCCAATTTTCATACAAATTGAAGTTATTTAAAAACAATTGTATACCATTAGCCAATATAGATTGATGCTTTAGTATAACGAAGTATTTTTTAGATAAAAGCTCGCGGCAGTTGCCACAATTGGATGCTTTGAGGCAGGAGATGAAGCTTTGGATTTAATCTCATTCGCTTTAGACCAGGAAACTTATTATGAAAACCTAGACATTATTAGTCATCGTGCAGAAAAGGAAAAAAATTAAAGTTCATTATAATATAAAGTGAAAATTTATTAGAAAAGGAAATGGCATAAGACTAAAATTTCCGCCAATTTCGATAAGACCATATTCAATAAAAATTTATTTTTTTCAATATAACTACACACGAGTTAATATTTTCTAACGACCCTACAGACTACAATCAATTCTATATCACTCGAAATTTTTGCTTCTTGATTAAAGATTTAATGATGAAACAGAATAAAGTCTGAAACTTCAGGAAAATCGCTCCCAAATTAATTAAGCCCACAATAACATCGTCGTCGGCCGTAACTTTAAAAGCTCTCTAACGTTTGTTTTATTTTCTTTTGCGCTTATTTTTCTTTGTAGTTTTGTTTACAAAATGTATGAAAAATGATTGAAAAGTATGGTCACATTTTTAAGAGAATGAGTACTTATATGTAAGAGCTCTCAAAATAAAATAAATTCTATCTCACGACTGCTTGCTGGAGCTAATTTTTTGTGACAATTTGTATGGAAAATGTGTTTATGCCGGTATTCTGTTTAATCGTTTAAGTGCAACTGCAGGTAGACAAGAGCAAACAGATCAATTGTACTAATGGTTGGCTGGCAAACTGACCTATTTGGCTGCTACTATCAAGTAGCATCTTGAGATTTTGAAATTTTACACACACGATTAATAATTTATGACTTTCTGATGGTCCTTCGAACCATTTTTTTTCATTTAACGGAGAAACCAAACTATGCAAATCACTTTGAAAATCTATTCATTATTTTTAAACGTTTCATAGAGTCTATTATGATTTCTCTTGTCACACCAGAGACAAAATTTATAATTAAGGGGTTGTTGATGGTCCTTCGAACCGTTTTTTATTTAACGGAGAAACTCAATTAGAAATATTATACATTGTTTTTAAATTCATTAGTTGTGATTCCTCTTGTCCTGCCACAGATACAATTTATAATTAAAGATTTGTTGATGGTCCCTCGAACCACTTTTTCATCTAACGGATAAACAAAACTATGCGATTATGTTGGAAAAAATATTTACTGTTGTTCAACATATCAAGAAGTCTGTTCTAAGTTATCTTGTCGTGCCACAGATACAATTTATAATTAAAGACTTGTTGATGGTCCTATGAGCTATTGTTTCATTTAATGGAGAAACAAAATTATTTGCTTTTTTTTACTAATCATTATTGTTCAACGTATCACCAAATCTGTTTTATTTTGCTTAATACGCCGCAGATACAATTGATAATTAAGGACTTGTTGATGGTCCTTCGAGCCCTTTCTTTTGGAGATATCTCAATTCAATGATAGATCCAGTGATAAGTCATACTTGACTCATTCCGCCGCGTTAAGGTACCGCCTGAGGCCACTTAAACCAATATTTTTTACATGCGACAGGTAGTGTAGCGTGTTTTCCTAAAAATTTTGTTTTTCAGCGGAGCTCACAGAGCAGCTAAGAAATTATCTTTTCTTTATTCCAGTCTTTGACAGCTGCGGCAGCACACATTATGGGAAAGATTACGCCAATGAGGATGCCTGCCTATCGTCCAGTGGTCCAGTGGCAATACCGCGAACAGCCCAGAGATGCTCTTTAAATTTTTATTTATTATTTTTTCTGCCACCTTTCACATAGTCATTCTATTGTAGCTACCTCCTGCTTTCCGAAAATAGTGCTTGAGTGCCAATTTTATATTACAACTTGTGCCAAATTGCCCCTTTCTATAGCGAACAAAATTTTAACATTTTTTCGTTTAAACTCTTCGTTAAAAAAAATTTTAATTTCGTTTGATATCTCATGCCGTAATTTTCCTCCGGCTTTTGAAACGCGTGCACACTTAAGCCGCAATTCACTTCATAATCCTTATCCTCCTGATTTGTTAAAGAAGTTTGGCAAGTTTCATAACACTCAAGTACTTTGTATTGTTAATGTTGTAGGTCAAAAGTTAAATCGGCATAACCTTTTCGTTTTAGTTTGGCATAATGTATGTATGTAAATTCAAGGAAAGAAATATATTTTGGAACATTTATATATTCACACAGGCATATTAAGTAAACATGACAGGCAGTTGTGTTATTGGTTTCCTAAATATCCTCAATCCTAAAAATAAATAGCCATTAAAAGAACCATTAGTCAAATGTGAAGGAGTGCGATGACCCCTTCAAATGCTTTATTTTATTTATATTATTTCGCCTGTGGCTTTAATATTTGTAATGTGTGCTCTTTTGTGGCTAAAATTATGTCGACCTAAATTTACATCCAAAACCGTGAGCTACAGCCGAGATAATATAAGTTGTCGTATTGAAGCAATTTCCCAAATGTTTATTTGCCAAGCTATTAATTTTATATATGTATTTCCATATGGACACTTTGTATGTATGGAAGAAAAATGCACTTAAAGAAAAAATTTATTTTAAGGTGTCCTAAATATCTAAAAAAAAACATTTTAAGAGAAATTTCTTTAAGACATAAAACCTGTTAAAATATCGCAATTTGTTTCTTTAAGAAAAGAAACAACACACACGCAAATAACACTCTTATTAATAATGTTTACTGCGTTAGGAAAAGGGGTGGTGGTGAAGAGAGGCCAGATGGCGAGGAAGTAAGCAATTAGGCTTGATTTGTTTTAACAACACTGATATTGCAGCAGCGCCTCTGGTGTTGAGAAGGCACATTAATTTAAGCTATGTAGCCATTTTATTAATACAGTCTCGTGCACATTATGCCATCCTCCCCTCTTTCAGCGCAGTTCAGGAAAGAAAAATATCTGTAACATTTTTAAATAACGTTACAGTAGAAGTATGTCCCGACAATATAGCTTTATAAAACTGTGCACACTGTGACTCGAGCACATTTGCATATTGTTGGTCACAAGTAGAAAGGACCAAACTCAAATAACTGCAACTTTACAGGAGAACGTAAAAACATAATATTAAACAGTACAATCGCTTGTACAACTGCTTTGCACAACTGCTTGTAAAATCGTTATTTTTTACACTATTGCAATAAATTTTTGTGACAAGGAGTATTTGTGTGAAATGTATTGGAGAATCAGTGAAAACCTCAATTTCGTGAAAATACGAGTTAGGTCCTGTCTACGTGTGACCTTCGATATGTACTTAATAATGATTTTGATTTAAACAAATGTTCGTCCGTTTGCTAAATGTGCGTGTACTCGTATGTTAAATAATGAGCATTTATTATCAGTTCATGAATTTTACATAAAGAGTTATTGTCAATTCTGATAACGTGAATTAAATTTTCCACATTGATTGAAAACGCAATCAATTTATGTTAATTAGCAATGATTTTGTATTTACTCACATTCATCTGTTGCATAAATAATGTAAATCTCTGGTTAAATGCAAACTGTTAAATTTACTACTAAAACTTTTTTGTTTGTTTTTTTAATGAAACGATATTTCATGCATTATTTGATTATTAGACTAGTATGAATTTTTGTAGTAAATTAGAGGATAATAATTAAAAACTGTTTTAACATGAACTAGTGTTAAGTTAGGTTGAAGATTTTCGTCAAAACGCAAGAAATTTTGATAGAAACTAAGAGGTTAAATTTTTAATTTTTTTTGTTGAAAATTCTCTCTTGCTTTAAAGCTTGTATGGTTTGATAAATTCATTATAAACCAATAAACGCCAAAGCAGATTTCCAAAAAAAATCGGCGAAGTAAAATAATCAATAAAATGGCTACTAATCACAGCTTCAAAAATTTAATACGCCTCATTAAACACCAGAGGCGCTGCAACAGTACATTCTTAAAAAACGTGCAAAATGCAGAGTAGTGAAAAAATGAAGCTTTCCTCTATCTCTTCCTTCACCACGTGTCTTTTCTATCACTATCCCTTTCCTAAAGAAGGTAACACCTAGTAATAGTAGTAGGCATTCATTGCCTGAGTGTTACTTCTCTAAATAAAAAAAAATTAAATTGAAAAAAATAAAAATCCTGAAGCTTGGTTTGGCCATCCACCATCTAGAATTAGCAGTGTTTGATGAGTTTTGTAGGCCTTCCAAATTATTGGTTTTTATTTTTTCAAAGTTTTTCTACTTTTAAATCACTCTTGTAACAATATTAGGTAAAATATATGCTTTGTTTGCATTTTACAATGTGCATACAACGTACATATAGTTCTCTTACACAGCCTGAAGAAAATGTGCACAGAAGAAAAAATTCGTGCAATCAACATCGTTTGATTGAAAAAGAAAAAACCAAAAATCAATTAAAAATTTTATTGTGTCAATTAAAATTTTTAATTAATTAAATTTTTAAACAAAATTTTAATTGACACAAACATTGGCTTAAAATCACAGTGCATCCAACTGGGTCTCTGAGTGGAGGTGCGTTACAACTTACATAACTGACTCACTTAAATTTTTAATTAAACTTGCGCTCGATTTAATTTGTAAACAAAAGTTTAATTGACTCAATTTAATTTTTAATTGATTATTTTTTGTTTTTTTTTTTTAATTAAAGATTTTGTGTACAAAATAATAAAGTATTTTATGAAAAAAAAATGTACTTGTATTAGAATTTAAAATTTCAATAAAAAATATATATAAATAGAAAAGAATAGATTGCAAATAAAAATGAATTTAAAAAATTTATATATATCAATTTTATTTTAGTTTCTTATCTCTGCAGAAAATATATTTATTTTGTTTTTCTATCTACAAGAATTTTATTATGTTTTCTGAGCTGTTTGTTGTTGCATTTATCAGCTTCTTGTTTACAAATGTTTATGCAAGCAAATATTTTTGTTCTCTCAAGAAATGAAGTGGTGCAATTTTATACATTACAATAAGGTAGTAAGAAACTTCGCCAAATAGCTTTTTAAATGATATAGAAATTTTGAATTATTGTTCAAAAAAGTTTTAATCAAAAATTCACTATACGTAATTTTTTCTTTGTGAGAAGTGCTTTTAACCAGAGAGAATACCTTGATTTTTTCACTACAAGCAACTGCCCTAATGCTTGTTAAATAAAATTGGTAAATATTTCATTTTTATTTAAGAAAAAAACCCCAACATTTTATATATATTTCATTTTTATTTATGTTGTAGTGTAAGAAGATGCCCAATTATATTTTGACAAAGTTATTAAAAATATTTTGCAATAAAAAAACGAAAATCTAAAATCTTTATAATATTGTGTTTCATTATTTGCAAAAAAAAATTTTTTTAATGCAAAAGTTTTATCTTTATTTAACATTTAAACATTTTAATGTCAATTCAAACGAATGCATTCTCTTTTATTAAATTATTTACATTATGAACATTCTCATTGAATTAAAATATAATAAATTTTTTTCGATGAAACTTTTTCTATTCTAGAGAGGAGAGTGACATGAAAAAAATTTCATAACATGAATCTCTGAAACATTCCGGGAAACTCTTTTTAAACTCAAACATTCGTTAACGCACTAATAATAAACCTAAATTATTATTTTATTTATTCCGTAAAATATTTCTTTTTAATTTTATTTGCTTCTCCATGCCTTTCTAAGTTCGGTTTGAAATTTTTAAAGCAAACTATTATCCGATTGACTTGCAGTAAATTCTTCACTCAATCATAAAACCTTATAATATGGACATATGTGTATAAGTTGAAGATCCTAAACGTTTACTTAATTTAATTAAATTTATTTACTTTCATTAACTTTGGTTATACATTTTTCTTGTCTAAAAGAAATGTAAAAACCCTGATGTGTATTTATGGCGATTTTTTTTATTTTATTTTATTATTTAAGACATACAATAAAAGAGCTTAGAATGCAACTAAATTGATTGGCTATTTTATTGCTGACTTTGGCATTCGTTTCTGCTAGCAGTTTTCCTCGCATCATTTAAAAAGCCATTGAATTTTTCTACTATTATTTTCTTTTTGCACGAGTTCACGCGAGCTTATGAACAGTGATTTGGAATTGATTGCCGCTTAGAGAATGGATGGGATAATGAACTTGAAAATTAAATTTTAGAAAGTGACAAGGTCGATAAATTGTTTAAGAATAATTCCAGGAAGAGTAAAGCAATCGAAAATTTCTAAGTTGCCAGTAATAAACTGGGTTATACTTATAACAACATAAAGTTTGTTATGTACACATATGTATTTATGCATATTTGTTACATTAACTTTAACAAATATGCATATTTAACTTTTTTTTTTTTTGCTTAATTTTAGGCATAAGCAATGACTTCCAAGTAACAGCCTAAAAATAGTTAAATATTTTATAAAAATTTATTCGATCCTTTTATTTATTATACATACATATAAATTTTAATTTGTATTGTAATTGTCTATTTAAAAAAGGGACCTAAATAAAATGTATATATAATGGTAAATATGTTAAAAGATTTAATATTTAAAAAAATTAAATGAAAATTTTAACTATTGCAAGAATAAAACAATGTCTTTAATATAGAACACGTGTTCTTTCGCTTCTTGGCTGCTGACAATTCACAGGATGTTATTAAACAACAGTGTTTATTTTGTTTATTTATTTATAAGGGCTGTAAAGATTTTAACATATTTCAAATCATGTTAAAACATCCTTTAAATGCTAAAGTTAACTAACATAACCTGCTCTCTGTGTATGTAACATTACTGTAAAAGTTTAAACTGTTAAAGAACAGAGTCACAAATCAACAACATTAAAGAGCATATGGAAGAGATAAAATCCTTTGCCTTGTAATATATTTCTGTTAAAAGTGTTGTAAACAAGGTCAGTGTCAATTTAACAGTTATTTTAATTGACATGGGCACTTAACGTTGTTAACTTCAATGTTTAAGGAACTAGATAATAAAGAAATTTAAATTGTGACTTATAAAATGCCGCTTACCCTTAAATACACAGATAGAACTGAGTGGAAAAAGAAATGGAGTTTATTTTCTGTTAAATGTATTTTACTAATTAATAGTCAAGAGATTTATTATTCGACATATTGTCATAATTATATTATAAGTGAAATTTATTTGCTGGTGGTTAAGCGATGTCTATATGCATTTCATTGTTGCTTTAACAAATCGTCAGTAGACTTCAACCACACATTTTGAACAGTCACAAACCTCTTATCTTATGCACAGACTTTCATAAACTATTTGAGAATTCACAAATATTAATATTTTTGAAAATCACAAAAGAAAAATAAGCATAGTAGGCCTAGTAACTTATACAAAACCCAGCAAATAATTTTTATTCGATATGAATCTATTTTATTTTTCTACACCTATAGTTTATGAAAGTCTGTGCATAAGATAAGAGGTTTGTGACTGTTCAAAATGTGTGGTTGAAGTCTACTGACGATTTGTTAAAGCAACAATGAAATGCATATAGACATCGCTTAACCACCAGCAAATAAATTTCACTAATTAATAGTTATAGTGAGACTATACTGATATGAAACTCTTGGTATACACATAACCCAGTTATGGTAATAGTCTACTAATGGCCTAGTGATAGTCTAGTTATAGCTTTGTTTAGTCTAGTTATGGTGCAGTCAGTCTATCCATAGTATACTTACAGTCCAAACATATTCTATTCGTATTCACTTCATAGTCTAGTCGTAGTTTAGTCAGAGTTTTTTCACTATCTGATCATAATCTATTCAAAGTCTAAGCATTGTCTAGTCAGAGCTTTTATTATAAAATAGGGGAAGACCTGATGCAAAGGCCGGCACTCCGACACTTTATATTCTTGTCGTAATATAGTCATAGTCTAGCTAGAGTCTAGTATTAGTCTAGTCATAGTCTAGTTTTGGTCACAGCCAAGTCATATTCTATCTATACTTGTATTATATTCATAGTCTAGTCACAGCCTAGTCATAGTCTAGCCATAGTCTAGTCATAGTGAAGTCATAGTCTAGTCACTGTATATTCATAGTCTAGTCATCACTCTTGTCATCAGTCTAGTCATCAGTCTAGTCATCAGTCTAGTCATCAGCCTCATCATAGTCTACTCATACAGTCTAGTCATCATTCTAGTCTAAGTCTAGTCATAGTCTAGTCAAAGTCTAGTCATAGTCTAGTCAGAGTCTGGTCGTAGTCTTATCATATTCTAGTCGAAGTCTAGTTATAGTCTACTCATAGCCTAGTCAGAGTCTAGTAATAGTCTAGTCATAGTCTAGTCTTAGTCTAGCTATAGTATAGGCACAGTATAATCAAAGTCTAGTCATAGTCTAGTCGGAGTCTAATCATATTCTAGTCGGAGTCCAGTCGTAGTCTAGTCATAGTCTAGTCTTAGTCTAGCTATAGTATAGCCACAGTATAATCAAAGTCTAGTCATAGTCTAGTCGGAGTCTAATCATATTCTAGTCGGAGTCCAGTCGTAGTCTAGTCAGAGTCTAGCCATAACTAGTCTAGTCATAGTCTAGTCATATTCTAGTCACAGTCTAATCAAAGCCTAGTAATAGTTCAGTCAGTGTTTAGTCAAAGTCTAGTCATAGTTTAGTCATAGTCTAGCTGTAGAATAGTATTAGTCAATTTGTAGTATAGTCATTCCATCCATTGCATATTAATAATCTAGTCATGTGCTATTTATAGTTTAGTAATAGTCTGGTCATATGCTAGTCTATTACTGGTCTAGTCATGTTATATTTATGATCTAGTCATACTCTACTTATATCCTAGTCACAGTTTTGTGATAGTCTATTCAAGGGCTTGTCAAAGTTTTGTCTGGCTATAGTCTAGTGTTTTCTTATTTTACTCTCGATAATGTTAATCAGGGCAGTCATGAATAAAATTCCGCGTGAAATTTTTCCCAGAGAACAATTCCAACTAATAGCAAGTAATAGGGAAAACAAAAAATTCTAATTGGAAAATGGAGAAATTTCACCCTGAATTTTATTCATGATTGTTCTGAATATGTTTCAATCAGAAGCAGTTGGAAATTTAAGTTTTTTTTGACAAGCAATAATAGCCCAGTCGATTCGAATTATTTTTATAATATTTGACATTCGCGTTTAAATATTTTCAAGTATTTTCCAAATACTTTAACATGTGATTTTTTATTTTTTGCCTAAATTGTTCCAATCATTTCCTTCATTGCCTTTGGTGCTAACAAATCCCTTTGTGATCATTTATATGCTAAACTCTTATATATATACTCGTATATAATATTGCGGAAGAAATAAAAATAAATTGAAGTTAACAACGGGACATGAAAGGCAATTACAAAAAAAGAAAAACGCATTAGATATACTCGTACAAACTGCCACTGAAAAGTATTTTTCTAACAACACCTTTGTTTGCAATGCACGTTGGAACACAGTATTCATTCACTGTTCTCCAATATTTTTACAATCGTAAGCCCACTTAGCCGCCAAGGAATTCCAAGCATTATACAAGAAATAAATTTTAAGCATTGCACCAAAAAAAAATATGAAAGAAAAGAAAAAGGAAAGCAAAGCTTACTTTCTTTTGACATTATAAAATAAGCGTAGAATTATTTTCCCTAGATTCTTAAAAATAATACGTTAGCAAAACTGTGCTTGAAAAATTGTATTAGAAAATAAATAGAAATGATATTTCTTTGTTGTTTTAGTGCTATAAAACGTTAAGGAAACTAAAACAATTTTTTTTAAATAGCGAATGCACAAAGTCAGTATGAAAGGAAATAAAGCAAGGAAACATTTTAAGCTTCCCAGCAGTTCGGGGAACTTTAATTTCACTTTTTATTACAATTTCGCATGACGATTTTTTTTAAATTTTTGATTTGCAAGCTGGTGATTAAACTTAAGAATGCGAACATGATGTTCAAAAAAAAAAAAGAAAGTTCTGACGGCTGGTTCGTAGAGGGGAGAGCTTGTATTCGAGGGAGCTTTGGATCCTACTGATTTTAACTTTTGAATTTTTATTTCATCTCTTTTATTTTCTCGTCTGATAGTGGCACTTTTATTTCTTTTTGCAGCCTAAAACTTAAAAATCCTCGAAATCTGAACTCAACCTTATTGAATAAAATGATAAGTTATATATTCCGCACTGCCGATGCTACCAAACAATATAAATCATATGAAATATGGAATATGGGGAATTTATGTACATGAGCAAACTTACTCATATTTAAGTGCATGTTAACTTTTGAACTTATCTTGCACTTGCACAGCCGCCAGCACACAACAACACAAATAAGTAATATAAAGGTTTGTAGCAATTCAGCAAGAAAAAGTTCTAAGAATATTCATTTGTGTAAGTGTTTATGTATCAAAATATCTTTTAACAGATTTTTTTTTTAATGCAGCTTAAATGCGATGCAGGAAATATAGATTTCATTCGTAAAATCGTACAGTCAAAGGTACCGCAATCACTGTGACAAATAACGTTTTGCTTATGGTCCTTCGAACTTGATAATACATAAATTAGAAATTTAAGGCTTATACAAAAATTACGATTTCATTAAAGACAAGCAAAGACATCGCATTGTGCTTATGGTCCTTCGAACATGAGATATATATTTAAGAATTCACAGCATATATAAAAATCCAATTTTTTAAGGTAAAGGGAAAACATCACCATTCGCTAATGGTCCTTCAAACTTAAGAACATAATAAATATATAAAACAAATTTATATATATTAAAAGCTAATACAAAAAAATTTAGAAATATCACTGTTTGCTAATGGTCCTTCGAACTTAAGATAATTAAAAAATATATACAAAAATAATAAGGATTTTAAAGTTTATACAAAAGTTAAAAATTTTTTTTAAAGCGAAAACATCGCATTTTTTCTATGGTCCTTCGAGCTTGAGAGAAATATTTAGGAATACACATACGAAAATCACATATATTACAACTCACTAATGGTCCTTCAAACTTGAGAACATAAAAAATATTTAAAATTAAAAGCTAATACAAAAATTAGAAATTTTGTCTAAAGAGAATCAGTAAATAAAGTACAATTTGCTTGTGGTCCTTCGAACTTAATATATATATTCAGAAATTTAAATATGATACAAAAATCACAAATTTTTTTAAAGAAAAGCAAAACTATCACATTTTTCTTATGATCCTTCGAACTTGAGAGTGCTAAAAAATTGCCGCAAAGTATTTAGGATTTTAAAGATAATATTAAAATCATGAATTCTTCTAAAGCAGAGGAAAAAACTCATTAAATAAATCTCACTTTATGATAGAATATTTCATTTATCAATTTAGCAAATATTTTATAACACCCAGTCATGATTTTTATATATTTACACAAAAAACACTTTAGAAGTCAGCACATAACAAACAATGATAAAGTTCAAAAATGCACATGACTTATAAAATTTTATGATTTTAAAGAAAGTGTGCTCAAGAAAAAGAAATCGTCTTATATTCAGCTTATGAAGATAGCAAACAAAAAACTTTCCAAAGACTAATATGCTTAACTTAGCTGTCAAAGTGGCAAGGAATGTTATTATTATAGTTGTTGTTAGCAAATACTAATGATGTTTCAACATTTACCGGATGTACATACATACGAGTACATACATACTCGTATATGTACGTGTACGTACTTGTTTAAAGTTCAATTTTTTTTTTCATTTTGTGATAAAAGCAAACAGTTTACAAGCAAATTTTATGTTTTCTACACATTTGTACTTTTTATGCTTGTGTGCGTAATGTATTCATAAACCTTTTTTTTTAAATATCTAATAAGGAAATGAAAGAACTTTATATAGCAGCTATTTCGAATATATGAAATATGAAATTAAATTATGTAACATCAGTAAAATTTTAAGAGAAAAAACCAAGCACGGCGGCATACAAGCCAGTGCACATATTAAACTTGTACTATAAAGATGACAGAAGTCACATCTCTCGAGCTATAAAACAAATTATGTAAATATGTTGTAAAAGTAAAAAACGTCAGAGGGGAAGTCTAATTCGAAACGAGTACAATTTTTATCATGTACAACAAATTGCGGGTTTTTCTTTGGATTAGATGTGTAAATGTAAAAAATACTTTCTATCGCTTGTTCTAAGTAAACGGCCATTAACTTTTCCACTTTAAAGCGTGGCAGCAATATGGAAAAATTTACTTAATTTTTTCATTTACACATACATACAGATGTGTGTGTGTGTGTATGTATGTGTGCCATTAAAGATTGATAATCTTTCTAGTCCCGCCAGAATCTTACATAATATCTCAACTTTAAATCCTTAAATTTGTGTTAAAAAATTGACATTTTCATCAAATTGTTTGTATGTACTTAAGGCCATTGTGTGGTAAAGTGGATGGCATTATTGATTCCACATGGCAAGTAAAATTCAACAGAAATATATATCGACCGTTATGGAATTCCTGCATTATAAGGTTTTCGCAAAAAAAATCAAAGAACTTTTGGATTGATTTAATAATTTTGGTGATGAAACTAACTAAAAAATATTTGACCTGTATGCAAAGTTTTTTCAAAAACTCAAGAAAAATTAATATATTACAATTTCTTAAGCATATGGGCATTTCCATAAAGTCGCACGTGACCGTTGTACACATTTAAAGTGGAAAAAAGGTCAACATAAAACGCATTTTTATTTTCGCAATAAGCCTAATTTAAAGCTCTAATTAGCACTATAATTAGCGCCAAGTTTAAGTTTGGGCAATTTTTCGTTTTCAAGATATGTATGTAATTGCACAATCTAAGGCATTTGCAGGTGACAAAAAATTCTGATTTCAGCAAATTTGAAGCAATAGTTTATTATGACTATTTTTAGAATTTTGTAAACTGCTGTTTTTTTAAAATGATTTTGATTTTACCCCAACATTATTCATATTTTTTATGTCGCACGTGACACTTTTTTCCATCATGATACTTAAATTGTTTTTGTTGCTTTTTTTTTGCGATATTATAAAAAAGCAAGCTTAGTAAACATCTTTTTTCAAATTAACAGAAGTATTTAACATAATATTTAACAACAAAGTCAAGATATATAAAAATTAGTATTGAAATGTTATAGCAGCTGGAATAGCAAATACAGTTTTTTCTACCTCCTTTTACTTTTTGATAATACCAGAAAACTAAGTGCAACTACGCTATACTTGCCCACACCCGCACCCTATTCTGTAATTTGCTAAAGCTAAAGCTAAATTCGATCCCTAAAACTCTGAACAAATACAAAATTAAAAATGTTTGGCGATGACATAAAACAATTAAATTTTTACGGATTCAATTAATCAAAATTGCATTCGTAGCCGAAAATCGATAAATTGACTTTATAGATTTTTAGCGATAGAGATTTAGCTTTAGCGAGTTACAGAATAAGAGGGCTGGAATGCTTCTTACTTCAATTATGAGTTCAGCAAATGTTGTATTTTCCACTTTCTTACTTTGCATTTGTAAGGCTAGTTTTGTACTTGTTCTGAATTTCGCATTTCAGCGAGCTTTTGCCTACTTTTTCACTTACGTATATGATCATTCTGCATTTTCTATTTAATAATCTAATTTTGTGCTTAGTTCTTTAATATTTCCTAGCATTCGCCATTCTTTTCTCGTTTTTTAATTTATTGGATGGTATGCATTAATATAATATTCCTTAAAATTTTCTTTTCACTGTTGGCAGCTCCCTTTATTTTTTTCTTCGTTTTTGGTTATCTAAATTTAAATAGTTTAAAAGTATGTAAATTTTTTTTAAAGACAAATTTTCTTTAATTTTACACTTAAGGTGTCGCACGTGACCAATTTTACATACCACTATCTTTATTTTTTTTACCGTTCTCGCTCGTCTAAATTTAAATAAATTAAAAGTATGGAATATTTCTTTAATTTTTTTTTTCAATTTTACACTTACAATGTCGAACGTGACCAATTTTATATACGATCTACGATCAAAAATTTTTAATTTTATTTTTTCAGCAATATTTGATGAGCTTTCTGTTTGTACTTTAGACTTATCTAGTATAACATGTACTATTTTTTAATAACGCACATGACATCGGAATATGCGATTTTGCTAAGCAAAAATTTGCATTTATTTGCAAGCGCATAGTTGCTTGTGCATTCTTTTTTTGGACTCTTTGTATACTCAGAAATATTTTAGAAAGCGAAGTTCAATGGATAATGCTTATCTTTAAGACAGTTTATCAAAACAAAAGTTGCAAAAGAAATAAATATCCAACTGAAAAAAAGTCCTGATTTTGTGCCTTTGCATGCAAAAATTTCTTTTGCCTTCATTAAATTTTATTGTATCCCTGTGAAAATATCATAAAATGAAGTGTTACAATACCTTTAAATTTTTTGGTATCAGTGGACCTTATAATGGAAATGCCCATATGTCTACATTTAACTATAAAGTAATTTAATTTGATTGATAAGTGTTAAATAAAATTAGACATATGTGTGTATGCATGTACGTATATAATAAAAAATTTAGCTTTTCTAATGGATGCTAATTAATGATTAATTGCTTTCAGATTGCTTCTAGCTTGAATTTCCCATATGGCTTAAACTACTTTTAAATTTGCAACAACAGCAATTATTTAAACTACATATTTACTCATACAAAGTAAGTGAATAAAAATTCAACTCATATCCAAAGCAAACAATACACTTTCCATGTGGTTCAGCTACAAACAATGAGTGCATTTACATAAAATTTAAATTGTTTGTAAAGCGGTAAATTTAAACCACATTTAACTACTTAATGTGAGGCACATACATATTTTACTATTAGTTACTAAGCTAGTTTATTAAAAAAACATTTTAATTTTTATAATATCAATGTTATCAACGGATAAGCTTTTACTATTAATATTTAAAACCGCTAATTGTTTGGGCATTAAAACACAGTACACATGCATTTCACTTGCTTATATTGGCGCCGCTAAATTCGTTAAAGTTGCAACGGCTTATTATAATTGAGACAAGAGACAGCTTAGTGATCAATATACTCTAAATCACTTTGTAAAACAACAATTTCTTTAAAGCGTTAATCAATTTTTGATTGAAAATCAATGTGAATTCTGCTTTAACAACACAAAAGCAGAGACAAAATTATTAAATGCTCATTACTGAATTTGTATGGTCCTTCGAGCAGACTTGAACTTTTACTACTCTAAATCACTTTTTAAAACAACAATTTCTTTCAATTTTTGATATAAAATCAATGCGAATTCTGCTTTAACAACACAAAAGCAGAGACAAAATTATGAAATGCTCATTACTGAATTTGTATGGTCCTTCGAGCAGAATTGAATTGTTACTACTATACATATGATGGTTGTAGGGTTTAACTACCGTTCCACTAAACGATTTTAAGCAGTTAATACACTGTGCAACACAAAAAAATTAACTCTACATTTAGAATGCAAGTGTGAATGTGTACATTAGACTGGTAGCAAAATTTTATTTTCATTAATTGATAAATTTGCACTATCTAAAATATGAGGTTTGATGTCATAAGTGCGGTCTTAATTTTTTAAATCGATCCGACGGTGCCTTCTGGTGCCTAGTAGGACCCTAAAGTACCCGATACACAGTGAGGATTTTGTAAAAAAAAAAATGGTCCACTGGTCTGCCGCGATAGACTTTACATGCTGCCAGTTTCAAGAGAAATCTAATCACTTTGGTCCCAATTGGTCCCATTGTGCTGTTTTGATTGCTTGCCAATAAAACTTTTGTATTAAACTTAAGATTTTATAATTTTCTTTTGATGGTTTAGTAGAATAAAAGATTTAAAAAATATGTTCAAACTTTTAGAGTCCTTCTTGTTACAATTCAATTAATTATTTCCAACAACTTTTATTATTTTGTAAAGCGTATGGGGTGAAACATGTTTCATGTCTGACAACTTGCATGTCGTAAAACATTCTTGTTTAAATGCAAGTGACTCTTTACAAAAATTAATGTGTAAATTTAACAAAATTTTGTAGCACGACAAAAAAAACACAAACAATTTGAAAGTGCAAAAAGGCAATAAAAAAGTTTTGCTGACTTTAATTGAAACATTGTGTAGTCACGACTTTTATTTAAAAATAAGATAAAAAAATTATTTTAAATAAATTATTTTTGCTGATTTTTTTAAACGTTGAGAGTTTTGTGTGGAGCATGTTAAATGTGGGCTTGTTTAAAAACAAAATAAAATTTATTACTTGAAATTGAAAAATTAGTTTATATTTTTTGCTTTGTTTTTTTTTCATTGCTAAAGTTTTTAATGTGTCTTTAAAACAGTAATAATATGTTTGTACAATACAATTCAGTTATTTTTGGTGCAGCCACATATCAGTTAGACAAGCTGTAGAAAAATTGTTCAAAAAAGGTGTTTGGAATTTGAAAAATTAAATCACTTAATGCTTATTTGCAGTAAAGTTATTAAATTAGAGAACAAAGTTTGCTTTAAAAAAAGTGACACAATCAAGACCAAGAAAGTAAAGAATAGATTTCAATGAATTATGCTTGTCAAGTTCAAAATTGTTCTTCTACTCGCTCTCATGCAACACTGGACTATTAAAAACGTGCAAAAACAAAGGAAAAAGCAGAGTTGTAAGATAATAAAGCTTTCCTCACTACCTGTCTTCTCTATCACTATATCTTCTTACTTACTTTTCTTTATTAAAAAAATAATAATTTTTAAGCACTTGGCTATTCGAAAATAACATAAATTTGACGCAGAAATTTCCGAAAATAGAATGCGAGAGATAGTCATACAGCTTTTAATTTATTTCCTTGGTATTTAAGGCATTTGTTATGGAAAAGGTTTGAATCTCGCCTTTGTGGTTAAGGAGTTCAAGCAAGTAAATTTTACTTTCTTTTTTTCTTCTTGTTTCTAATGTGACGTTACACTTGCTTTAACCTAACAATTACATGTAATTAACATAGATCTTTACTAATCATACCCGCATCGAATGAACAAAAACACAGCAGAATAAGCTCTAACAAGACCAACACACTAAAACCACAAACATGAACACACAATTATAAAGTAATCAAGTTTGTTTGTGATGAAACAAATTAACAATACCTAGCAATTCTCATTTGATTGATGTTTTGCTTAGAATAAGAGATTAAGGTTTTTTTTAACAAGTGGGAATTCCGTTTTCTATTGATACTGAAAAAATTTTCTACAATCAACATTTTTCATTGAAACAAAAGCAATTAATAATATTAATTAAATCAATTAAGCTTTTTAAGTAATGAAATTTTTAAACAAAAGTTTAATTGACTTAAATTAATTTCTAATTGATAACTTGTATTATTTTTCAATTAAAAGTGTTATTTGGAAACATTTCTCTTCGCGTACACATAAAGAAATATTCTTCAATTAATATTTTTAATTAAGAATTTAATTGAACCAATTAAATTTTTAGTTGATGTTATAAAATTGTTTAATGGTGAAAATTCAATTAATTTTTTAATACATATAACAAATTTTTAGTTAATACTACACAATTTTCATATTATCCTTTTCTGTTGGTTTTTTCAGTTAATTTTTCTTTATTATTATGACATCAAATCGAGTATCGTAGTTACTCAAGTACCTTGAAAATTACTTTAAAAATAGCTTACCCCATAATCAAAAATTAAAGGTTAAAAATCTAAAGGATTAATAAGTAATTCCCTACTTAGCTACTAAGCTAAAACTTAAGAAAATCTCTTGGCATAACATACAAAGTGCGACAATTTATTATTTTCAACCCAATAAAGTGTTTAATTTAAGTCCTTAAAAGGACACATTATTTGTTATTGCTTTTTTTCAAATAAAATTTACACAAAAGAGAATTGTAAAAATTAAAACATTTCTATTTGCACTACATGTTAAGATATTGTAGACAAATATGGAAGAAGATAATAACAAGAATTTTTATTACTCCATCATGTTGGTATTAAAACAAAAAAAGAAAAAAATAATACAGAAATATTTCAACAAAAAATAGTAATGAAAATGCTGAATGTGAGAAGATAATAAATGGAAAACAATAAGATAAAAAAATTATAAATGAATTCAACAGAGAACAAACAAAAAAAAAAGTATTAAGAACGAAACAAATTACAAACTTTCGGAAATTATTGCCAATATAGCAGCAATAGAGATTTAGAAAATGCATTCATGTGAATCAATATTAAAAGGCAAATAAAAATGGAAAAAATTACGTGCAAGATGCAAAAGATATAATTTCTATTCTATTTTATAAAAGGGTCATCAGTTACATCAAACCTTTAACACTGAAAATTTCAAGCGCTTGAAAAAAGTTTTAGTTCTATTCCAAGGTATTACTTGTGAATTCTTGGACATTTTCTTTGATCACTCTTCTCGCTTTGGGAGCTGCAAAGTTTTTTCAAACTAGATATAAAAAATTACCACCATTAAACATATAAAACAATCACATATCAGACAACTTAACAAATTTTTTTCTAAGTGTAGCAAGTGTTATGAACAACAACATTTCCGCTTGTAGGAGTGTGTAATACCGACACTCGTTCCATTCGACTGTTAAAGTCATGGAACATTTAATTATGTTTAAGTTTAAGTTTAAAAATATTTATTTATTTATTTATTCATTTTTTTATATTGATTACATCTGTTTTCATGTAAAAAAAATAAAAATAAAACCTTTTAATATGCACGATTAAAAAAAAATCAAGTTTTTATAACATCAAACTTAATAAGCGTGTCACAAGCTAAGAGCGGCAAAGTGATCACGACTTGACAAACTTTCCGGTTTCGATTAAAGTTAAGCAGGTGTTAATATTTTATTATTCTAAAACTGACTTAATAACAAAATTGTATTTTAGTGAAAGGAAAGACAGATGTAGTGTTAATTTTTAATTTTCTTTATCCATTAAGTTGTGTGTTAATTGAAAAGTTTAAACTCACTTTCTGTCAAACTCATATTTTTTTAGTTATGGCATTGTTGCAGTAAATGAGCAATATTATTAGTGCCATATTACAAATATATTTTTGTTAATTTTTTTTTATACCTGTACTGGAATTATTAATAGCATCATATTTTTTGTGATCATCTATAAAATCTTTTTTTTTTTTAATATTACAATAGTTTTAATAACTATAATAATATTAATAATATAACAGCGCTTCTATTATTCTTCCATATTTATTTGCATTTAATGCTTATTTTCTTTAATATTTTGGGTATAAATCATGAAAATGTTTGTATACATTTATTAGTATTACAAAACCTTTTTTCTTTTTAAATATT
Source organism: Nowickia ferox (assembly GCA_936439885.1). Lineage (NCBI taxonomy): Eukaryota > Metazoa > Arthropoda > Insecta > Diptera > Tachinidae > Nowickia > Nowickia ferox. The sequence goes on along the minus strand of OW387027.1, from coordinate 5,039,213 downwards.
ACAAAACAAATTGCTAGAACAAAAAAAAATTTATACATTTATTATTTTTATTCATGAAATTAAAGATTTTTTGGTGAGTTCGAATACATAAATAAAAAAGATTTATTTTAGTTGTTATTTATATAGAAACTATTTTTAATGTAAAAAAGATTATTTTAAAGAATTTTTCCTAAAAAATATGCTCATTTTAATTTAAAAATTTATTATCTACATTTAATAATACAAAATGTTTTTTTTTATACATTTATTACAATTGCACAATAACTATTTTGAATTATTTGAAAAAAAAAACTTTTAGCTTTTGCAAAATTTTTGTACTGCTATTTTTTCGTTTTATTTAAATTAAACGTTTATGTTTGGGTTAAGCTCGAATAAATATAAATTTTAATATTAAAGACCTTATTCATAAAAAAGTAGTTTTGGTTTGCAAATTTCCATACGAAATTTGTTTTATAAGTCGTTTATAAATAAAGATTATTTTTTATAAACAACGCAGTATTTATTTATTTTATTTAAGGCATCATTTATTATTATGCTATATTATAATATAAATATAAGACTTTTAACAGCATATTGTATTGTTGTTAGTTTTTTAGTGTAAATTTCTAAAATTTGGTCAATCATTTAAAAACTTTGCTTTAGCTGAGCTTTGTAAAATATTTATTAAACCAAATCTGGCAACACTGATAATATTTGCAAAATCACATTCTGCTCTTACTTATGAACCAAAATCTGTAACTTAGCAAGAGCCTAACATGTGTGCAAAGTGCCGTAGTGATCGATAGAGCAGAAGTAAATAAAATTTTATATTAAATTTTAAGGGGCGTAGCCGCGCCCAACTTAGTTTTAATACATATTTGATTATAATTGGGAAAGGCTGCACCACAATTCCCTCATACAAGATGGTCTCATTACAAACGTTTAAGGGGTGTGTAAACATCGATTTTTATGGGCGTACCTTCGACCACTTTTTTAAATTTAAGATGGCGCCGTCATAAGAATTTGGAGTGTTCTTAAGGTTTTTTTTTTTGGAAAATGTTGGGTAAAGGTACACTAAATATCATGTTAAAGTTAATGGGTGGAGTTTCTCTTATTTTTTTTTTTAAAGAGGCCGAGGAACAAGTGTGCCCACACTCTTAGACAAAAATTTACTAACAAATCGTGAAGTCATGAAGCAACTAAATAAAAAACTTTACAAAAATCAGCTTCAGTAGATTAAAAATTAATAAAACTTTACTACAAAGAAAATATTAAAAGTTGTTTTTAATCTTTAAAATTGTATAAATTCTTCACTTATTAGCAAAATTATAACAATTGCAAAAATTAAAGAAAAGTTAAGGATTTGTTGCGGTTTAGAAAATTTATACTGAAAATTTTGTGAAAAGCTGTACTTAGGGGGAGGAGGGAGGGATATAAAACTCCTAAAATAGCGTTACGTAATATGTGAGTAGCCTCTTATGCAAACACTAATCAAAATATATATTTAAAAAAAAAATATTTTTTTTTATTAATTTAAATTTCTGCAGCACTTTTACAGGTAAAAATAATTTTTATTTTTTTAATGCAATCAAATCGACGCCTTACAAACAAATTATCGTAAGCAATATTTTTTGAAATTTATTTTCTTACTGAAATTAAAATTTTACATCAACATTTATTTATTTTTATCTTAGTTCTTGATTTTATTTAACACACTTAAAAGTAATTTTATCATTAACAACGCTGTATGCGTTAAAAAAAACTATAAGACACTAATGTTTGATAACAGTAGCAAAATATTCTACAATAGAAAAAATCATCAAATTGTTTGTGTATTCCCGATTATTTTTAATATTTAGAAAACTAAATAACTTGTTGTGAACAAATTTAATTTTTTGGCGCTTACGATAATTTGGCCGCGAAGGGTCGATTTTTTGTTTGTTTGTTTTTAATTCCTCTTCAGTTGTTGCTACTTTTGAGCCATTATGCATTGATAAAGATATAAATTAAAAAATGTTTACATAAATTTTATTTTATATGTATAAACAAATGCTTTTTAATAAAAGTTTTTTTTTCAGGAAAATTAATTTAATAGTTAGATGCACTTCATTTAATATTCGTTATTTCATTTTCTTTTTCCTTTAAAGCACCATATTTTGTAATATCATTTATTGCATTTATAATAATTTCCATAATATTTATTTGATTGAACACTTTATTCACTTTAATCATAAAATACTTCTAACAAAAAAACCAACTATTTTGACGGAAATTCAATTACAATTACTTTTTTATTAAAACAACCACCAACAGCAATGACTTTAACATACAAACTAAAAAGACATTGAATGAAAATATCAATTAATAATAAGTTAAATAACAGAACAGAAAAAAACAACAGATAAATATTTTTTCTTTTTATTTTTAACATCGTTGCACACTTACTCACACACACACACACACACACCCAAACACACACAATTTGGTTTTGAGTTCGAACGTAAAGCGCCGGATCAAACGTTTGAAAATGAAACCGTTTTAAGTAAGAATTTTTTAATTGTGCTTTATTAAGAATTTTGGTTGCTCAGCTAATTTATTAGCTAAATGTATATATTTAAAGTTTATTAATTTTTTTTTAAGATTGATCTTATTTGACTTGTGGCTGCTTTTGCAGCGTTTCTTGAAATGACGTTAATTTCAAAGATCTGTTTCCACAAAAATGTTTATGTTAAATTTATTTATGCTTTTTGATTTTAATATTAAAAAGAAAACCAAAATTCTTAAAAGCTTATCAAAAAGGTACGCAATCACACTTGGCCAAGCAGTTCGCTTAGCGTGACCACTAACAATAGATCATGAACTCAAGTCATGCAATTAAGATATGAATTTGTACCTCTTCTTGCATTCAGCCTCAGCTAATCTTTATTTTTGATTTTTTAGTGCCCATCACAGAAAAAAATTAATATTTGCCTTAATTTCGTAAACAATATATTTAAGAATCATTTAAAACAATTATTTTTATCACATGAGTAATACAGACTGTGGTGAAATTGGTGAAATTAATGGCTCGACTATGGATGGCAACCGAGCTTCAGTTGTGTTGCCAACTACCAAAGTGCTATTAAGCAAGGCAAATGACAACTAAAAGCTGTTAATTAGACAAACAGTGGTGTTCTGTAAGCCACGCTTTTTGAAATTGTGCATTTTCCAAAATCGAAAACAGTGTTTTGCTGATCGGACAATTTAGTGAATTCAAAGTTAAGTTCGTATAAAATATCTTAAGCATCTAAAATATTAAAACCAATTAAAAAGCTACAATAAGTCGTTTTTTTAATTGAGCCTTTTCCTGGAACTAAGGCGATTTCAAAACGTGTGATTTACAGACTACCCCTCAAAGTCAGGGGCCAAATTAAGGCATTCGATACGATTCGAAATTTAAAATTATTTCCATATAAACTCTATTGAAATATTTCGTAATTTCGCTCGATAACGAGTGTCGTAATTTGCCCCCAGGTATACCTTGTCAGAGATTAGCGAATCAGGAGATTTTAAGAATACAACAACAGAAATTAATTTAATATACATTTCATTCCTCAAATATTGGTCAAATATGCGTGGTATTATTATTATTTCTTTCTTTTTTTTTGTAATATTTGAGTTCAAAACTTGTTCTTAACAAACGTTAAATGTTTATGTAAATTTATGTGCCGAGAACTAAATTTTTTTATTAAACTGGTTGTTAAAATGCATCTATTTAGTTACAGATTACATTCTTTCATTTTAAAAGGTGTTTGGTTGTTTCTCTAAAAAACTGCTAGTAATAAACATTTGAAACGAAATAAGGCGAATGCTTTACAAAACGGAAATAGGAAAATATTTATGTTCCCACAAAAAGTGGGACAATAAAAATTGAAACATATGCAACTTCAGAATATAAAATTTAATTTTTTATTTTGCTTAAATTAAACAAATACGTTGCTGGTTCATGATTACTGCATGAGTAATGAAACTTTTTGCATATGACTAATTTTAAAGTAACTTCCTTAACATAAAAAACATTCGGTGTTATTGCACAAATTTAAAAAAAAAATTGTTAATCAACAAAATATATAATTACGAAAACTCTCCTACTCACAAATATATTTTAATAAAGTAAAATTGTGTGAAATAATGGCAAGTAAAATAAAAATAAATAAAATAAAATATAAAATAGTTATTATTAAATAATTAATTATAATAAATAAAAAACCACACATTAATTATCATAACAAGTTTTGTGTTTTGACGTAATGATTAAAAATCTTTCAATATTTAATACAAAATTAAATCATAACCAAAGTTCTGATAAAAATTATTAATGGAATTAGTTTAAGAATGACAGCAAAATTATTAATAATAATAAAATAATAAATTAGTACAACTTTAATATGACACATACGCAATACGGTTGAATAACTTGATGATTTCGACTCCCAGCAAACAATACGGTTTGATTTCAAAAACAAACTTCTTCTTCTTTTGTGATTGTAAGAGTATTTGTTTCTGTTTTGGTTTTGCTTATTTGCGGTCTCCACCTGACATAAAATTACTAACTTTAACATTAACTTCAAGTTAATGTTATGTGTAGACTGCTCAAGTTAATGCTTTTTTGAAGTTAAAACATTATTGTTAGTGCATTTGTTTTAACAACTCAGTTATAACTTCAAGTTATAGCAAAATTTCATGTCAGGTGGAGACGAGAGTTATGTACAAAAATTCCTGTCTCTGTGGAAGACGGTTTCTCAATGTTTTATTTGTTTTCCTGAGAATTCTTTATATATTTATATAAAAAAGAAACTTAAACATGCCTTTACGTGCAATTTTTTTCGCTCATATAGCAACTTTGGAAAACCGGAACAGTAAAACCAAAAATTATATTCTTCACTTTCATTCAAATTACATGACAATTTAGTACAAGTAAATAATTCTGGCTTGTTTTTTTTTAATTTTCGATTTGTATGCTTGTTGGGTCATTATCTAAATATAAAATTCAATTTAATTATTTGTTGCTAGTAATGCATTTTATTTCAATTTAATTGTTATTAAGACGTTGCTTACCAAAAGGCAAAATCCGACGTGGCAAATAATTCGCAAAACAAACGTCACCAATTATTGAAAGTAATTGCAAATTGCATAAATTATAAATGCAATTATGAACTTTAGTTTTTGTTAGATAGAATTTGAAATTGCCAAAAGTGAGATAATGATAAATTCCAAAGCAATATTTATCATTATTCAATACATCTCTTTATATAATTTTTTGTAAGTGTGTCTTGTAACTAAATAGTTGAGTAGTAAAAACAACTCAAGTATCCTTTGGTTTGTCAGTCATATGCTTTACATCTCAATTTTATAACTTTGACTTAACCACGAATTTAACGCATTCATTTCAATCTTGTTTTGGTAGTACAAAACAACGCTTTTTAAAATATATTTAGCGATATTAATTTTGCTTAGAAACACATAAGTTCCCTTTTATCACAACATCTTTTTAACAACACAATCTCTAAAAAGTAAAGTTTACAAAGTATTTTTATTTTTTTTTTTTGTTGAGGTTGGCAATACTTCTTGGCAGCTGTTATTTTGCAACAGCTGTTGTATTTAGTTTAGTGTGCCATTTCCGATGAATAAACTGACAATTTCCAGACACTTCACATTTTCTTTACGAGTATCTATAAAAATTTTGTCTCCCTGTTTTCGAATAAAAACGATTTCAATAAAATTTGTTTAGTATGCATGATTTAGTCCTGATTAAAGAGGTACCTAACTTTAAGAACCGATACATGGCAAATTCAAAATTTGTTGTTCATTCAAGGAATTGTTTTTAAATATATTTTTGCACATAATTGGCTTCACGGTAATAGCGATATAATCAAAATAAATGTACGTGAACAAACCTAATAAACAAACAAAAAACCTAATAACACCAATGCTTCTTCATATTGTTACCTAAAAAGCATAATACACGAGCTCATACGATTCAATGTTCATCGCAAGTTAACAACATAACAATCCTCTAGATTCTGGCTTCCACATCGTTTTCAATGTTTTCTAGTGAGTTCGGATGTTAAAACCCATTGGAAAACAACTATTTAAGTTGAAATTCAGAAAATACAAATGAATAGTATGTGTGCTAGCATCCGAATTTACAATTTGAAGTCATCCATTTCAAAATTGTTTTCTTCTAAATTCGTATGAAATTTCAATCTTTGAAATCGTGGAAGATTAATAGTTTGAAATCGTCCATTTTCATATTGTTTTCTTCTGAACTCGGATGCTAAAACACATACTATTAATTTGTATTTTCTGAATTTCAACTTAAACAGTTGTTTTCAAATGTGTTTTAACATCCGAACTCACAAGAAAACATGCAAAAGCGATGTGTGAGCCAGCACATAGACGTATAACTATTATGTTATACTTTCTGCTTATTAGGAAATATACAACCACACAAACACATAAGACAATGCAGATGCAAGACACAAACAACAACAACTATAATACCTCTACATAGTACATGTTATTGTCAACGTACATTATATTTATATTAGCCTAGGAGTGTCGTCACTCTCATTGACTCCCTTGGATCCCAGATTGACACACACATATTTTTTAAATATTAATAAAATCATAATGAAATGTGTGTTATCATTATTAAAAACAAGATGACACCAGACAAAAGTAGGTCAATATTCTGACATTATTGTTTGTGAGAATTTTTAATGCTGTTTTAAAAATATTCCCATAAAGATGAATACGAAATGATTTAATATTTGTACGTATGAAGATGTATTTTGTATGTAGCCATGTATGTATCTGTACTGGTTGTTTAAATTTTCTGCACACTGAGTGTAAAGTATTTGATATTGGTCTTTAATGCCAACACACTTACTGGTATAATGATACTTTGGCACGTGATACTATTTCATTATTGTTTATATTTCTATTTATATTTCAAATCAAGTTCAAGAATAGACATTAACTGTTCATCGCAGCGTACAAATGGGGGGAGTTTCATATAGAAGCTCATATGTAGACTTATACCCTGTTTCCACAACTCAGGCTGGCGACTAATCCAGAAAATTTGTATGAACATCACTCAAAAAAAAAAATTAGTGCTTTTCATATAAATTTTCTACTTAAGTCAACTATGGAAACAGGGGATTAAATAAAATTTACACAAGGGTTTAGCTGGACGCTTAGCTGATCTTAACTGCTCTGAGACTAAATATTGCTCACAACCATTAAGGTTTCATCAGACGTTTCATACCATATTGCCATAATCATTGCCATAACCATAAATATATTTTCTTCACCTATTAGTGCTGACACAACCATAAACATCTGTTTATGTTTCCAAAGTGCAACAACAAATATGTCTAACCAGCAAACAGCTGTTTATGGTTATGACGAAAAACTAAAACTAAATTGGTTTCTTTATTTATGTTATGGCTATGGCGAGTCACCTATAATCAAATACAGTGTTACCCATAAGCATGTTTCGAACAGTTTATTTGACATATTTCTATCGGAAATATAATAAACCTAAAATATTTTTTATGAATATGACAGTTAAAATATAAAGATTTATGTATCGTTATTTAACCATCGCAATGAATCAAAGCAATTCACATATTCCATTTGCACTCAAAAATATGTATGCAAAATTAAAATTTGCATCAACTGACACCCCACAAAGTGAACCAAACACAAGAACGCTGACGATGAAGGCATGTTGTTTTTCCGTTCTGCTAGTGTTTGTCAGAATATTTACAATTAACTTTGGTGTTATTTGTTCCTTAATAATTATCACATGTTATTTAGCTTACAGAGCAATATGAACTTTAGCCTTATCGAATCATAAGCAATAAAAATAATAATCAGGAGTAATCAGTAAAAAAAATATTATCTCATTTAAATACATATTTTTATAATAATACTTTTCATTGTACAAGAAATAACAAAATATTTGGAATATAGAATGGGCGAATAAATTTGTATTTGCCTTAAATATTTCTAAGGATGCTTAAGCATTAACAATAACGATTTTTTTCGGTGCAACAGCACTAATAGATTCTCACTTTTAATCATTTTTTGCCTGAGCCACATGAGTTTCTGTGACTATTAAGGTACCCGCACATTTGCCATATTATTGTGCAACAATAGATATTGTACAATAATGTATGTCATATGGCACAATATATTGCAGAAAGTCTAAGGTCTTTTATGTGTGTGTAGCTTTTGTTTACTTTTACAGATATTGTAATAAAAATTGCGCCATATATTTTTTTAAATGTTGTGTAATTTATTGTATAGTGTGGAGCAAGACGAAAATAATAACAGCAATAAAGTAGTCAATAATATTGCATAGTCTATGGGTACCTTTAATGTTTATTAGAGGTCGGCTAGTATGTTAACAGAGCTCTGTTAGACAGAAAGGTTTGCGTCTACACTAAAGAGTTAAAAATTTTCAAATTTATATATTTTTTAACATAAATTTTTTAGTATTTATACACTTTGTGTGAAAATTCCCATACTCAATCTTTGTTTTTCAGTGATTTTTTCAACGACTGTGGTTGACAACTCGTAACAAAAGTAAACAAGTGTAATATTTTCCAGCTAAATGATTGTGTATGTCTTTATTTATAAAGACAGAACCACATGAAGTTAAAACTTTTTGCCAAAAATTTTAAATTAACTTTAAACTACATTAAAAGTTAAAGAAAAATTAATATGAAAACCAATTCCAAGAGGAAAACCTTTTTTTGTAAATCCCCCCTCCACTTTTTTATGCACGAATTCACGACAGAAGAAGAGGTTGTTTAAGGGTTATTGCTAATGCAAATGCATCAGCTTGCCAATCACGAAGTTACTGATGATATATCCTTTTTTTCTTTGCTGATAATAACGATGATACTTTTAAGTATGTGGCACCTGTTGTTGGCATATTTTGTTAACAAAAAGGAATTTAAAACAAAGTATTTTTATTTTCTTATAAGCCACTTGCTATGCAATGTAAGTACACATAAATAACATATTTTTTACTCACTGAATCTGAATTGTTATTTTGTAAATACTTCGGGAGCTTGATGTTAATATCTGTGACAGGTATTAAGTGCAGTTGGAAAAAGCCAATGAAACTTATGGCAATTTAAGGTGGCATCCTGCCAAATATTGGCACTCAACTTTAAGTGGTGGTTTTTTTTAGGAAATTTCTTAAAATAACAGGCTTGTGTCCTTGGAATTTATTCAGCAATGCAATATTAATAACTTGATTTTTTATTCAGATTAAAGCAGCAAAGTTTTGCCTTTTAAATCATATACTGATAAAATAATTATTGTTGATTAAATAAGAATAAAGCAGAGCAGCAATTCAGCTTTCTAATTTGACATCACTTGGCGTTTTTAGTAATGACAAAAAACAACAGGCAGGTTTTGTAACAAAAAAATATTATGGATATTTTACCTGTTCTATATGAATGTTTGATTACCTGCAAGGACAAAAACTATTCAAATTCTTTTTAAACATTTTATGCAAAGTAAGAGCGAAAAAAATAGCTTTTCGACGATAAATAGCGCAAACAGAACAATTGGCTATAATATACCATTACAATTGTATATACAATTGCGAGCAAAATAAATGGGGTAACTGGTAATTTTTTTGCCCATTCATTTAGTTATTATTGCTATTGTAGTTTAAATAGCCACGTAATATTAAAAAAAGAAAACAACAACAGCCTTACCAGCTTTGTTTTAATTTCACTCAAGCACAAAAGTAATGCTTAGATCAGCAAATCCATCAGCCAACGTTTGCGAAATGTTTTATTTCAAAATAAATAAGATTTGTGTAAGTTGAATTCTTTTTGTTCGAAATTTATTTGTTTATTTGTTTGGTCTTTATTTGGCTAAAGTTCATCCTCCATATTCATTAAAAAATAAAACGAATTTGAAATCCATTTTAGGAAAATTTTGTATGAAAAATTTAAAATAAAATACATTTCAAATTCATTTTAAATTTTATGAATATGGGGGCATATCTTTAGAAAGCCAAATTACATGTGATAAATTTTAAGGAGCATATAACACCAAAGTTAATTGTACGTATTCTGACAAACACTAGCAGAACGGAACAACATGCTGTTTTCGAAGGCCGCCACACTGCAGTGTGTGTGTGTATGGTCCACTGTGTGTTGTGTCAGTTATAAACATATTTTTCACTGTAAATGGAATATATGAATTGTTTCGCTTTGTCGTATTACAATTTTCTGAAAATTTGTTTGGAGTGAGAGCTCAATTTTATCAGCTCTTGTAATGCTTACTTTTGGGTTAAACTACAATTTTACTGCTTTTCTATTGGTACTGTTTATTTATATTTCAGCATGTCAGAACTTACAAAAATGACAAGATAAAGTTCAAGCCTGAGAGAAATCCAAGTACAAATACTACAAATTTATAAACCGAGTCTTAATCAGGCTTTAGTAAACCTGCTTAATAAGTAGATGTGCTAGTTTAATGCATACTATTAACATTGTGGCAAGTTAATAAAGTTTATGTTTGTAGGTGGTTTTCATATTTCATACTTTAGTGTGTGTGTGTGTTTTTTTTAATCAACTAAAAGTGTTCAAAATATCAAATAAGAAAAACTAGTTTAATATCATAAAACCAATGTCGTTTGATTAAATAGTGTTTTTTTTAAAGCGAAAGCGGTTTCCATACGAGTAGAGCAAAATAAAATGTAAACAACTTTAGTTTACAACTCAGCTTCAAAAGTAGTTTTTTTTTTGAAAATTCAATGCAAACGTATTATCCCCTTCAGCAAAAATAAGAATTTGTTAGAGCAAAATTTCCATAAAAATTTTAACTAAAGCACACTTGAAGTAAAAATTAATTTTTTTCCATAAGAGGTTTATTCTGCATTGTAAATGATTACTACTCAGTTAAGTACGTTTTGCTATAAACATAACATCCACAATAAAGTTTAATATACAAGTTTATTTTAAAAATTGCAAATCTTTTCCATAAAGCTTTAGTGTTGGCAATTGAATGAAAATGTAAGTAAAAGTTGAACTGTTACAAAACTGTTAAACAACATTTGAAAGCTTGTGACATGATTTTGCAAAACATTTCATATTTCTATGAAGAATACCGGGAATTGTTTTTGGGAATTTGAACATTTTTCCCACTAAGTAACTGTTAAATGTTAAGGAATATTTAATTTAATAAAATCAAGTAGATAGAGGAGCTAGACAATCTTTTTTTTATGGCAAATAAAGTTAAAGTTAATTTATTGAGATAAATAATAAATTTGAAATATTTAAGATTATAATGTAATGTCTTAAAAATTCTGACATGATAATTACAGTATCAAACTTAACTGAAAACGTATAAGTTTTTAAATAGATTTTAAAATACTCGTAGATAACGCATTTGCTCCCGATGCTAACAGTTTATGGCAAATATTTTTGTAAAACATTTTAAGACGTCAATGTATCTTGAGGATTGAAACAATGACCGAGAAAACAAAATAAATTTCAAGTTCAAGTTCATATTCCTATCTTCCCTCTCACTAAAAGGAAGTAAGACTTTCTGGAAGAAAAATTTCATCACCTAAAGTGGGACTATTGCTACTGCTTAAATATTCACAAAACTTTTGTTTCAATAAAGTTGTTTTTTTAAGTTTCTTCAGGAAAACACTAATAAATACTGTTAGAAACAATTATAAGCTCAACTTTCAAATATGCATATTATCGCATAATTTTATTTTAAGAATATTGTTAAACATTTCTCTACTAAAGAAACTTTTTCAATAAAATATTTTTCTAACTTTAACAAAATATTTTAATATTTACAAATGTCTGACTAACTTTACTATGAATGCCGAGAAAGTTCTATTGAAAATGAAATGTTTAAAACAATTGTATTATGTGTGTGTTATAAATCGGTCCTGCAGTTCTGAAGATGCCTCTTAAGTTGTCTGCTTATAATTGACAAAATAAAAGCCCGCCCCCCCCCACCGGTAGTATTAATTACATTTAAAATTTTACTTAAATATATTTTGAAGTTAATAATCCTGCTATTCATTACAAGTGTTGGGTAAACTTCACAATTTGTTGTTTCAATAATAAACCAATTTAATGTATATTCCTGCTTTTACATTAAATTCAATTAAAAGTTTTTACAACATCAAAATTAAACATAATAATTTTAAGAGGAAATTTAAACTTTTAATTTTGCACTATTGCTAATACAAAATTGTTAAAGCTTATTTTATTTTAATAAGATTTAGATGAAATAATTTGTTATTTTCCTCAGTGCTTGTAAGTTGAAAAGTGCTTAAGTCGTCTTTTCTCTCTCTCTCTCTTTTGCTCTAATGAGTGAATGTGTGCGAGAGTGTAGGAAAGTATTTCATATCCTCAAGTGTAGTAAGAAGTGCTCTTGTTTCGTAAGTGTTTATGAATTTATTACATGAGTATAAATAGTTATTAATGTCTTCCTCTTATAAATATTTAATTTACATTTATTATCATCATCATTTTGTGTGCATATCGTTTGGCTGATGATATGAGCATTTAAGTAAATTAGTGTGTTTAATGTATAGTATTTATTTATACTCGTACACATGTAAGTAGACAGGATTTATGCTATTACAAGGAAAATGTTTTGTTATTAATTTAATAAAACAGATCAAACACAATATGGAAGTGTATTAAATAAAGTCGAGAATGTTTTAGTGAAACGAAAATTTATTACAAATGGAAAACTTTAACTGGCGGACATATAATAAATCGACAATGAAACCTTAAGGCAGGGTATCAAAAATTCAGCATATAACGAAAAATTCACTAAAATTTAAAAATTCTAAAAAACAAATATTAAAAAGTAATAAAAACAGAAATCTCATAAAAATAGAATGGAACAGCAATATTGGTAACACATACAGGGTGTCCGCCGGGAAGGTACACTACTTTGTTTCGCCGCCATTTTGGTAAACATTAGTCTTGACAGTTCATATTTGGCAGTCGTGAAGTAGACATGTGGCAAATTTATTATGGAAACGTGTTGTAATCGTTAAAACATTTTATCAAAATCAATCATCGATTACCGTGAAGATGAGAAAGTTAGCAGAAATTTTTGGGAGAAACAACGTGCCAACAAAATGCACTATTTATCGTGTAGTGAATGATTTCGAAGAAATAGGGTCTGTAGGCCCAAGCATGGACCACAATGTACTGCAAGATCGGCTGAAAGCATTACTGCTGCTCAAGAAAGTGTTCAAAACAATCCATCAAAGTCAATTCGACGCCGTGCTCAGGAGCTTGGTCTTCAAATAACAACTGGCCACAATTTAGAACAAGGATTTGCATTTGTTTCCATATAAGATTCAGTTGGCACAAGAGCTTCTTCAACAAGAACATTTACGCCATTTACAAACAAAGTAGTATACCTTCCCGGCGCAAAACATCTGTATAAAAATGTTTTATCTTATTCCAACCAAATTATTTTTATTATTTTTCAGGTTAACCTGCTCCGTCCGAATAATTCCATGTACATATTACAAAAGATATTATAAAATAAAACAAGTTCTAGCCACGGTTATCATAAATTGCCAATACCAAAATGAAGATACGAGTTTGTGTGGCACAAGTTTTTATAATTATAATTTTTTTTTCAATACATAAAACCAAAAAGCAGCGAATTTCCATCATTTAATTAATTATTCAATAATATGTTTAGCATTTAGGTATTAAATTCACATTTGACACATTAGAATTTCGCAACAATCAGCGCATGGAGGAAAATCAATTAATTCTAATGATTAATTAATTGAATTATATTGCGAACTTGTAAGCGCAATTATTTATTTAGTGACTAGAGTCAGGCACACGCATGGATGTATTTTTCCACATTTGTACAAACGATTAAATAGAATTGCACATGTATTTATATTTAATGGTAAAATGTTGCTGGCAAATATTAAAATTTGTGTATTTCCATTTCTATTGCGTGTTTTCATGGTAAAAGCGCAAACATGCAAATAAATTTTTATTTTGGCAATTTAACAGTTGGTAACGCGCTGTTGTGCAGAAAATGCTAAATAAAACTAGAGAAAATGGTACAAACCCCTTTCATAAACAATCAAACTCCCTCTCTTATATGGCTTATTCCTCAGAGACTTTAATTTTCATTTTAATATTTTGTGCTAGATTGGCGGGGAGGCTATGAAAATAAAATTCTTTGAATATCTTCAAAAAAAGCATATTAAATATAAATTATTCACAATACAATGTCGTACGTTTGGAATATCATGGGAATCTATACAAAATTTTAAGTTTAAAATTTGTATTCCAGTCAGAGTACGAAAACAAATAAAAGGAAACTTTTGCTTTCGTTTTAGTTTGATGTTTGCAGAAAATAAAACAAAACCTTAACAAATGCAATGAGAACGATTGAGCCATTATTATTATCATTTTTATTTTTATTTTTTTGACAAATCACATTATTTATGGGACTACTTTCGTAAGATTTGGATATGAATTCAATTTAATTAAATTTATGTATTTTTGCCATGGCAACTGCACGTATATGCACTTCTGCATTGTCCTGGTGGAAAATAAATTTTTTTTGTCCAAAATTGGTGAATCTTTTTTCAAATTAAAATCATTAAATCGACCCAATAAGTTGGCATAATTTTTGCCATTGACTGTTTTATATTATATCGCGTGAATCCCACAAAACGGTCACCATGATTTTATCGGCTGGCAATACGTACCTTGCTTGTTTTTGGCGCCGAATCAACATGAGATTTCCACTGTTTTGACCCTGGAGGTTGTCACACGATTGCGTTTGTAGTCGTTTGTGAGTAAACGTGGCACCCATCATGGGTAAAACTTTCTCACGACAGGGTTGTCAGATATGGCGATTTCTCGCAAAACGTAGCGATTTTTAACTTGTTAGGCGTCTAAATGTTTGATTTGGCGACATAGCGATTAATACATTTGTTGGCAATTTTAATGGTTATTTTTTAAACAAAATTGAACTTGAACATTTTTGTAATTCAGGAAAATTAGTTTGTTGAAGGAGTAGTTTTAAAAATAAATCCTACCAAAACTCGTCCGCAAGAAATTAAATCAATTTGATTTTTACGATTTTTCTCGTTTTGAATTTGGATGAGAAAAATTTACAAGAAATAATTTTTGGCGATTTTATTTCTACTTTTGGCGATTTTCTGCTAAATTTGTATGCGATTTTCTTATACAAATTTATATTTAAATCAAGTGTTATATAAAAACAAATTGATTATCAAAATTTATTATCATATTAAGAAAAAATACAAAAAATTGATTTTGGCGATTTTTTAAATCAATTTGATGAAATAGATCGGAAAAAATCTGAAAACCATGACTCATACCCAAGTGATCATTCAAAATCAAAAAGCGAGGCATCTTCCGTACTTGTACGTCTGCTAAAAAATGTAGGGCTTAATTTTGAAAAACGCGTTGACAAATTTTATATGGAACAATTTTAAATTACAAAAACAAAATACACAAGAAATTTTTCAACATTTTAGAAAATTAGGCCCTTAGTGAATAACTTTTTTCCCATCGAAATTAATGGTGAAGAATTCTCATATTTATCAAGCTTTACCTTGCTTTGATGAGCACACAAAATTCACTTCTTTTCATTTTCTTCTCAAATCACGAGATAGTCTGCTATCAAATTTTGCGAGAAGTCAACTGACAGTTGCCTGTTGACAGGAGCAGTGTAGCCGTTGCAGTTAATGCACGTAATTTTGTAATAGATATCTATTATTGGTCATAATTATGAGTGTCGTATTTCCACTACGACGACTTTTTACTAGACTAAGGGCCATTTTCACAACGATACAAAAGTAAACTTTAAGAATTCAAAACCAGTATTTTGTATTGAAATACTAGTTTTAAAACTCTTAAAGTATACTTTTATTCGTTGTGAAAATGGCCCTATAGAACATTGTAACATTTTCTCTTTAATCTAATACAAAACCGTCGTAGTCGAAGTTGAAATACGACACTCGTAATTAGGCACATTATCTGTATAAAGTAAGTGTACAAGTATCTATCTTGTAAGTTAAATTTTATAAATCAAACAAAAACCTTGGACAAATTATCTGTATGTGAAAATTAGGGAAATAAGACGCGGAACATTCAAAAAGTCATGGACTTATTGACCCGCCCTTAGTAAAAGAGAAAAAAACTAAAAATAGAGATGTTAGATGTTGTTATTAAGCTCACTTGTATCGCTCAAGGAATTTGATACAAGTAAACGGAATCTGCTTTAAAATTTTTACTCAGGCGTTTTACGTTTTAGGCAACGATATGTTATATACATAGCTATAAGTTTATATAAATAAATACTATAAAATGTTTCTATTCCCAAAAACAATCCGTAATCCACGAGTGCTGCACTGCAAATTAAATAAATTAGTTATTTGCTTAAAACTACACACAAGCATATCAATTTAAATTAATAGTTCAGCCTAAATGTATGCACAGCTTATAATAACATTTAAATGTTTAGTGAAAATCATTAAATCAAATTTATATTCAAAATAATTATTTAAACTCAGTATGAAAGCAAACAATTTAATTTATTTATTTATTTTACAGAATTTATAAATTATAAGAGTTAAAACCACAAAATGTGCAAACTTTTCCATAAATATTTACCTTATCACTAATAACAAATACAACACATACCTATAAATAAATGCACAAGCCTATAAATGTGTTAAAGATACAAAATACGGAAGCCAGTAAGAGCGCATGAGAATGTAAATGTAAATGATTTTAACTACTACAATAAATATATTTTGTAATTAGACTTTAAGCCAGTAATTTCAATTATAAGTATGTATTTAAAAATTAACTTTAACTTTTTAAGCACTTAAGACCGTAATTAATAAATCAAGCAGCTTAAGCAAAAGACTTATAGAATAATTACAACGAATATAAATGAAACTATATCTTTTTATAATTTGATAGCATTGTATTATTTGTGTCCTTTTTTAAAGGCACAATATTTTGTCTTTTGCGAAATATGTATGTGTTATCACTTTTTAACACACACACACTTTTTCAAACGCAAACTTATATCTTTGTGCAACATTCAAGCAGTCACTCATTCATTTATTATTCATTATTTATTTATTACAGTATGTCTCATTACTTCAATCATCGATCAAAGTCAGAATGATGGGAGGTATGTATT
The DNA here is from genome assembly GCA_936439885.1 of Nowickia ferox. Classification (NCBI taxonomy): domain Eukaryota; kingdom Metazoa; phylum Arthropoda; class Insecta; order Diptera; family Tachinidae; genus Nowickia; species Nowickia ferox. The sequence goes on along the minus strand of OW387027.1, from coordinate 5,021,948 downwards.
ATTAAACTGTCACACAGTGTGTCGTCATCGCCTTTTCAATTCAATGGGTTTTCGTAATAAAATAAACCCCATATTGTGGTTGAAGGCAAGACAAAAGCGAATAAAAACTGAAAGGACTTTCATAAAGCAACAGTAAACGAAAAAAAAATTTGTAGCATTAATAGATTACAGTTGAAAAAAAGTACATGAGTAACTTGTATATAAAAGCAAGCTGGGAAAATTTGTTTTAATTGAAGATTTTTTAAAAAGTGCTGTATTTTTGTTAATAATTAGAAAATGGAAGACGAAAAAAGTTGTATTTTTTATAACACGGAAAACGTAATTGCAAAATATTTTCTGCAGAAAAGAGCGGCAACGAAAAGTAAAAACTTATGAGGCCTTAATACAGAAGTATATTTTATTTTTTTTCTCTTACAGAAGTAGTCATTATATTTGATTTGTTTTCCTTGTTTATCTTGACTGCAGTTGATGCCACAATTTCTTTTTTAGGGAAATTATTTGCTTAAACATATTAAATAACCAGCATTAGAGATTGAAACTTAATCAAATTAAGACATGTGCGTGGCCCCAGAAACTTCATCACATTGCAATATATAGATAAATACAATATGTATCCCCTAATCCTAAATCAATCGTAAAATCTAAGAAATTATTCAAATCATGTGCTGTTACTGCCTGCCACGTCTGAACGAACGCATAATGCTGAAAGTATATATAACGATGAGTGTTATGGATTAACATCATTGTGCTTATAGCACAAAAAAGAATTCGGCTTAAACAAATTTTTAATACCCTTCATCTGCGAAGAAAATTATAGTTTTTGCAAACCAAGAGAACTCAATTAATTTCATCAAGACCATCATTAAGATATTTAAATCTGCAGTGTAAAAAAATGTAAATGTAAAAAAAAAATTCTTATTCCTGATATCAGCCTGTCAGAACCCTTTTTATATTTAATTCAAATACAAACATGTAAAAACATGTCTAATGTTTAACGTAAGCTAAACAATCAAATTATATGTACATATCGTTACCTTAATAAAGAAAAATTCTAACTCATTATTTTTTTTGAAATCGAGATTTTTGCATTTTTCGATATATTAGATAATCTTCTATCGATATATGTATACAAAAAACTCGATTCAAAAATATAATCAGTTGGGGCCTTTCTATATTCAGATAACGATATATAGATATATTACTTAGTCCATATTTACACTATGCAAGTCTTATTGCTAAGCTGATTAGTTTGAAGGAGAGAGAGACGAGGGGAACAGTAACGTTTCTTTTCCACTCGTCTCTCTTTCCTAACAAACTAATCAGCTTAGCAATAAGACTTGCATAGTGTAAATTAGGACTTATCAGGTCTTTGTATGTTACGTACGGCACAATAGTCTTACGTACGAGGATATAGACCCTCATTAATCATTAGGAATGTTGGTATTTAATTCACTAAAGATAACACTTAATGTGTACCAAAAAAAAAAAATAACTCAAGAATACCAAGTTTTAATGCCAATTGATGTATGATTGCCAACTTTGAAGTAAGTTTTTGTTTATGTTTATTAACCCAAATAAAAATATTAGATTTGTTTGAAATATAAGGGAAAAAGAAAATAAAATTAAAGAAATGAAAAAGACAGCTAGGAAATCCCCAGACTGATTTGCCACTCACCACTCTGCTTATGTACACACAAAGATATTTTAATATTTTTATGTACTCGTGTGTATGTATTTGTAAAGGCATCAAACATCTTTTTCTATCAATTGTATGAATTTGTTACTCTTCTTAAGCCCCTTAAGTTAACATATCAAAACAAACATACACACACAAATAAATTCTTTAATTCTTTGATTTTCTTTCCGAAAAAATATTTGAATATTCCAGTGTTTTTAACTTAAAAAGAAGGAAGAAACGATTGACACGTTTAATTAAAGCAATGAACACATTTTTAATTCGATGATTGCTGAATGTATATAAAATAAAATAAAATTAAAATAAAATAAAATAAAATAAAATAAAATAAAATAAATTAAAATAAAATAAAATAAAATAAAATAAAATTAAAATAAAATAAAATAAAATAAAATAAAATAAAATAAAATAAAATAAAATAAAATAAAATAAAATAAAACAAAATAAAATAAAATAAAATAAACTAAAATAAAATAAAATAAAATAAAATAAATTAAAATAAAATAAAATAAATTAAAATAAAATAAAATAAAATAAAATAAAACAAAATAAAATAAAATAAAATAAAGTAAAATAAAATAAAATAAAATAAAAATTATATAAAATAAAATAAAATAAAATAATATAAAATAAAATAAATTAAAATAAATTAAAAAAAATAAAACAAAATAAAATAAAAGAAAAAGAGGTTTGTTTTATTACAGTTCTTTTTCAGAATGTTCATCAATAAAAATTTTGGTTGTCAAACTTAGATGGCGGGAACAATTAATTTAAGAAATATTTGAACACATCTTGTGATTAAATATCATAAAGTAAGCAGCGACATTTACACCCTTATGCAAAAACGATTGCTAAAGTTAAAGCATATGCGTTAAAACCGGTTTTGCCATACAAAATTCATTTGTTAAATCAACTTTAAATTTAACAATCGTTTTTGCATAAGAGTGTTAATCTTTGCAGCACAAAGTATTTACTTTAAAAAAGTAAAATTAAAAATTATAAAAAATAAAAATAAAAATGTATGCAATAAATGCTTTAACGCTCCAGCAGTAATAAGTGTTGAAAATAAAAACGTGTGCATAGCTCAAATTTCAGCAACAATTCAGTAACAAACAACATATGCTTAAAAGTATGCAACACAAAACATATTTATAAATACCCTCAAAGGAACAGCTGGCGCTGACAGGAGCATGCAACAACCAGAAAGTCCTTAAATACGAAAAATAAACATGTATACATATGTATCGTTAGGGAAAATACAAAAAGGCGTAACTAACAAAAATATAATTTTACAGTCTTAAAAACTTAAAAACTTAACAAACTTGCAGTTAAATCTCCTTGATCGAAGATTGACTACTCACAATAGTCAATCAAAAACTCGATTTTGATTTTTTTTTTTTTTGGTAGTTACACCTTTTTGCATTTTAGCTAACGGGTATGTATTTATTTAAACCAAAAACGTTTTAGACATATTTAAGAAAATTATTTGATTTGTAAAATACATTCGCATCAACACGGGCGAAGGTATACACAAATACCCAGTGATAGAAATATATTTTACTTAATCGATGATAAAAGCACGTATGTAGTATCTACTAAAGGATATTTCTATTCTGAGGAAAATATGTTTCATTCCCTTAATTATGAAAGCGGTCTAAGTTATATATTTCTTTGGTAGAGATATTTATTTAGCAGATTACATTTGAAAAAATCAAAAAATGCTTTTATATTATGCAACATTTTAATTCAGAGTTATACTAGTCTCGATTAATATAAATTTATTTACTATTTATTAAAAGTTTTAACGCTGCGGAAAGTGAATTGACGAAGGTTCAATTCACAAGGTCTATGCAACTCTACAACAACTACAACAATGTAATATTGCTTTTGACAAACAAAAAAAAAGCAAACAAAAATCAAACCGACTGCAAAAATAAGCACTAAAAAGCTGGAAATAATTTAGATTCAGTTAAATAAAATATTTGTATATGTGTTATCTAGAATACTATACGAAGTACCGCTGGGTATGCGTGTATACAAATAAAATTTACATGGCGTATATAAATAAAATTTTTCTTTGCTTTCATGCTGATAATTTCCACATGATGCTGATGGTGAATGTAACGACTTTAATGTCTATAACGATGTTGCTGTGTTTTGGCAGTTGAAATAAAAAACAAAGTGAATACACAGAATATTCTTTGAAAAATATGTACGTATTCATTAAAAAAAAATATTGCAAAGTATTGCTGAGTTGGCAGGCATTTAGTTTGACAGACGTTAACATGGAACGACGTAGTTTCCTTTGAAGAGCTGTATTATACAAATGTACGAGTGTATTTGGAAGGGTAGAAAGTAAGAACAACATTGGAGTTACATATGTACTTGTTATACTTGTTATACAGACACACATACATATATCTTCTAAATAACCTTTTAAGTATATTAATATGAAAACAACTTTCTTCTTAACTTCTTAATTGATTTTCAAAGATTTACCTTCTCGTGCATAACATCTGAAACTGGCATATCAGAAGATTGAAGCAACACCCCCTAATTTGGCACATTCACCGCAACGAGTCTAGAAAGGAAACCATACAGCCATTGTAATCATATCTTAGCTAAAGGATGTGTTCAGCATTTTTATGTAAAAGCTTATTAGGAACATTTTAACGTTCGAGTTTTTATTCGTGTGGGCATTTTTCGCCTTCTGTAAAGTAGGAGCAAAAATATCCTCAAGCAGTTTTATAACGGTTTAAAATATTCCACAAAGTTATTGGCGACCAACTTTTGTTATCAGTTTCTAAATACAAAAAAGTTTGAAATCTAACTTAAACACAAGCAATTCTTTTTTTTTCTAATTTGAATTTTTTTGTTTTCCCTATAACTTGCTATTGTTCTCCGTGAAAAAATGCTTGGGGAATTTTATTCATGATTGCCTTCATTATTTAAAGTTTAAGTGTAGAGCTCTTTCCTAAATGTAAGGCTCATGGGCGATACCTTTGTAATAAAACTACTATGCCTACTACTATTACTAGGTGTTACCTTCTTTAGGAAAGGGATAGTGATAGAGAAGACAGGTGGTGAAGGAAGAGATAAAGGAAAGCTTCATTCTTTTACAACTCTGCTTTTTGCACGTTTTTAATAATGCACTGTTGCAGCGCCTCTGGTGTTGAATGAGGCGTATTAAATTTTTGAAGCTGTGATTAGTAGCCATTTTATTGATTATTTTACTTCGCCGATGCTTCTGCTACACAACGAAGGAGGGCGGTCTAATGTTACACTAGGATTAGTATCTGCTGAAGTCGGTATAATTCAGTGACCAGTGACTAAGCCTTCACCACATGAACTTTCCTACAACAACTGATACAAAGGGACACTAATGTACATCAGAAAATGCGTGGTGATGTTATTTGATGACTGGCTGATACCGGGCTCGAACCCAGGACCTTCGTTTTCGTAGTCAACTTGCTAACTACTTCAGCCAATGCTGATAAAAAAATTACCTTTTTTGCTAGAATTATTTTATGCATAATAATCACCTTTTCAATGAAAGAGCCTCTTTGATAGAAGACCATTTTTCACATAAAATGTTTTTTAATAAAAGTATTTTTTTTTTTGATATGAGAAAATTGTTTATAAAAAAAGGAAATTTGTGATAAAAGTAATATTTGAAAGAAGCACTTTTTCACAAAATTAATTTATTGACAAGAGTACATTTTTCATATAAGTACGATTTAGAGTAAGAATTATTTAACTGAACTACTTTTTTGATAAAAACTTTTTTATACCAGGTACCTTTTTGCTAAAAAGTATATTTTAGAGAAAAATATATTTTGGAAAAAGGTAATTTTTAATAAAATTACATTTTGCATAAAAGTACCATTTTTATAAAAATCATTTCGGATAAAAATGCTGTTGATAAGAAGCAGCTATTTTTTTCAATTAATTTCCATAAATGTTTTTTTCTTCACACAAGGTACTTTTTGAAAGAGAAGTACCTTTTTAAGAAAAGTACTTTTTGATAACAAGAACGCTTCGATAAAAGTAACTTTGAGATAAAATAAAAAAAACATTATTTGTTGTTGATTTACAATGTATAGATGCATTTCGTTGCAACTAAGCATCTAGACAGGCTAAACGAATAACAAATAATTTTTAAAATTTATATTAAATAAAAATAAAATTTTTTATAAATTTTTGCTATAAGATGACTTTTTCATTAAACTACATTTTAGATAAAACATTTTTTTATAAAGTACCTCTTTGAAACAGCACATTTTCTTATAAAAGTACATTTTTAACCCAAGTACACTTTTGATACAAGCTGTTTTCGAGAAAAGTACTTTTTGGTTAAAAAAAATAACAGTACTTGTAGTTCAAGGTACTTTTTCTTGTTGTTTGATAAAAGTAAAATAAACCTTATTGACAGAAGAGCGTTTCTGATATAAGTAGCTTTTTGATAAGAGAACACTTTTGATACAATAATCTTTTGAACAAAAGTACCTTTTTAAAAGTTATTTTAAGTAATCTTTTAAAATTTAGAAATATTTTTTTTAAACAATATATTTTATAAAAGTATTTTTATATTTTTTTATAATTGTACTCTTTGGAAAAGCCAAAGTTATTAAACAAATTTTAGAAAAATTATCTATATGTGACAGCGCATAGAGAAAGGGACCTAAGGGTAAAAAAATTAATTTTCACTTTTTTTTTGATGTGGACAACATCTGAGCATCGAATGAGACCGATCCCATGCCCCAAAAGTGTTCCCTAAGTGTTCCCTCCCAGAGATATGCGCGTTTTATGAAATCGAAGTACACCAAAGATACACGTATTTAAATCTTTAAAATGGCTCTCCTGAACAAAACCGGTTTTTAACCTTAGGTCCCTTTCTATTTTGCGCGTCACATATATTATTATATGTATATATAAAATCATAGTGTGTGTTTGTTCGTAACGCATGATCTGTGGAACTATAAGAGAGGTGGAGCTGAAATTTTCAACACAGGTTCGGCGAAACACCCGGTAGGTTTTCGTTTTGTTTTTGACCCAACAAGTGAGCAATGTGTGAATTAATTTGTAGTTAAAAATAATAATTGACGTTTGCAGGGGGGATCAGCTAGTATTTAATATTTTCAAAAAAAAAAATCTCCTGTAAACTGTGAAGTACACCTTTGAGAAAAATCAGCAACTAAAAAATTGCCTTGAAATAAATCAACTGGAATCTTAAAAACTAGCAACAAATTTTTTTTGTACTTGCTGCACGTAACCGATTTAGGCCACTCCTCATTAATTTTTAAGAACTTTAATAAAATTAATTATATGAAATTATGCAGTGAATATGAAGTGAGATGTATGATGTATTTAGTGCGAAAGTTTTTTCATGTTGTCAAGACTCAAACTTAAAGAAAATGTCTTTGTCATTAATGACAGGAAACGGAAATATAATTAAATACATGAAACAATTTATTTATGCACTACATAGTATAAAACACTTTATTATACTTAAAATAAAAAACAATATTAAAGAGGCATTCGACATGACAGCAAAATTTAGTGACATTTAATTTATACTTTATGGCTACAAAAGAAATTTGAATACGTGTGTAAAAATGCAAAAATACAACTACATAAATAAATGATAAATGATTTGCAACTAAGGATAATGATAAGGATAACAAAAGCCGGAAAAGCTGTCAAAATAATTTTTCTTTATTACAGCTCAAGACTTTCAGTGGCCTTCAGTAAACAAATAAAGAAAATAAGACATTCATATAAATGTAGGAGTATGTAACTTATTTTGTTGCTGTGATTTACCTTAGCAAATTCATTAACAGAACTTGTGCTTGTCTAACTTCTGAGAGGTTTGTAAAACGGTCTTGGGTGTTTCAATTATTTTTTTTTTTACTCACCACACTACTTAAGTTACTGTTCCGCCTGTTGACTAGAAGCGCCACCACTAACGAACGAACTGTTCATGCTTAATGTCAATTTGCTTTTAGCCTTAAACCAATGATTGTTTTTGTAAGCGCAAACATACAACAATTTAACAGCTTGTGTTCCGGCAAATGTAGTTGTTTCCATTATTTATCGTTTTTTTGCTTTAATTTTGATTTGGTGAGACCATTTGAGCCACCTTCAATTTATCCTGTGGATTTGTTGCGTTTTATTACAGTTGTCGCAATATTTATAGTAGCAATCTATTACAGTTTCAATCGCTTTTTACATTACATTTCTCTTTCTCGCTCTTTTGTTGTGGGTGTATAGTGATGACAACAAAGTTGTATTTTTATTTTTTATTTTTTAAATTTTCTTCTATTCTGCCTGAAGACGGGGCGTAATGTAGTTTGTGTTTTGACAGCTTTGCCTTAAAACCCACAAAGTTCTTTAGAATTGTTGAACATAATTCAATGTTTATTTACGGTCGATTGTTTTGTGTTTTATACACTATATAAAATATTCCTATGGCATTACAAAAATTATAGGCAAATTGAATTTCACACACGGTTTGTTTGTTTTTTCATCATGCAATGCATTGCACTACTCTGTGTTTTGAAACGAAAGAAAATGCTTTTTTAGAACTAAATGTTCTCTATCGCATTTTTACTTCATAACTGATGTTTGCCTTCTAACCTATTTGAAAAAGTATATTATTGTCTAAGAGAGTACAGCTTACGCTTGGTGCTATAGTAAAAAAAAGTGGGCGGGCCACGAGTTTGAAAGTATCATTATAGTCCTATTTTATGTACTTCCAGCCAAACAATTCCTTCGCAACTTTGCACATGCCATTGGCCCTTAGGTTGAGAGGTTCTGGCAATTATAAAAGTGGGCGCAGCCATGCCCATTAAAATATAACGTAAGATTTCACTTACTTCCACTCAACACATTCTTACGAAAATTTGTATAACACTTCGGGCACCTCATCATGACACAATATATTATTATACCCCTTTTAGACACGCAAAGTTTACTCTGCATAGACTTAATTCAGCTGTGTGAAAGAGGGAGGAATACTTCCTCCTTCTGTCTTTCTCCCAGCTGAATTAAGACTTCGGAAAGTAAACTTTCCTTGTCTAAAGGGGTATTAGGAAAAGTGGGCGAAGCCACACCCAATAAAAATTCATTTTATATTACATATACATATGTATGTATGTACTTCTACGCAAATTAGATTTCAACTGATTTTTTCCCGCGTTAAAACGAGTAGGCAGGGCACGCCCATTAAAATTGTACATAATATTTCGTTGACGATGGAAAACTTGACGTTTCTGTAATAGATTAAAGAAAATTTGAACAAGTTTCGTTTAATCTATTACAAAAACGTCAAGATATCTGACGTCAACATCTTACACAAACAGGCTGTACGTCAGTCAGTCTTGTGTTGAAAACCTTAAGTAAAAATACTGTTATCTTAACAGCGAATAATTTAACACTGTGAATAAAAACAGCTCTTAATAACAGTATTGCGCAAAAAAAAGTGTTTTAATTAAATTAGAGCCCGTATACAAGTTTCTTTTATTTTATTTGCAAGTACGAACTTGAATTAATAAACAATTTTAAAAGATAAAAACGTAATAAATGCAATAATTTTTAATTAAGTGACACTAAATTGTTCTTAACTTTTTTTCCTTTCCTTTTTTCTATAAAAGTTTTATGTGAAATTTGTATTAAATTTCTAAGTGTAGAGCAAGCTGTAGTAAATATTGTTGGCTTGGTTTGAATTTCTCTAGCATAAGCAGACATTTTTCGATCATGAGAATACAAGAACTTTGGCTATTTGTTGGGTGTATTTGATTCGTCGAGGTCCTATACAATTTCGTTTTTCTAATGCGTTACAAGAAGTTGAAATTTTATTTTGACAGTTATAAATAAAATATCATAAATCTTGTTTTCTTTTAAGTATTGAGGATGAGAATTCAAGAGGAAGGGAATAAAAATGGAAAATTGTCTATGAAAAGGTTTTAGTACTTTAGATTAAAAGTATTAATACAAATTCGAATTGAAGTTAAATATCGTTTTAATAAATTATTACTGCTTTTTTTCTTGTTTTCTTTATGTAATTAAATCTTTGTATGCTGTAACTTAGTTTAAGTAGCCCATGACAAGTAAACATATTCTATACTTAATTGTGCACCTAAGAGCAAGTAACCCGTAAAAGGCCCAATAATCTAGACATATTTTTCATTTATAATAAAAGTTTTTAGGGACATTAAACAAGAAATTGGGGTCAGTTGTTGGTAATAAAAAATTAAGACATCTTATAATTAGTCTTCATTTTCCAATAGGCTTGATTTGCTGAGGAAGAAGAGTTTGACCACAGTGACTGCTTTTGTAAAAAAAAAGTCTAAAATTCAGTACAAAATGCTTACAATATGCAAAAATAATTTATGGCAAACGATTTTTTAACACATTTAACTCGACACAGATACAACAAGAATTGAAATTAATTAAACACTAAACCAACGCTCTACTGTCTGGTTACCGCAACAGAAAATAAGACCGCATTTATAGCGGCGCTAAGTTAGCGCGCACAATTTAACAAATACTTTTCTACCATAATTAAAAGTTATCATCGTTACATTTGTATTTTATTGCAGAGAAAAACAAAACCTTCATTACAAAATGAAACCAAAATCATCATTATTTTCAAAACTTTAGCACTTAAACCCTTTTTCGGAAGTGAGAAAATGGAGAAAGATACTCGTATTAAATGAATAAAGATATTTATTGGACAGACAAAAAATAAATAAATAAATTGCAAGGAACTTTTGCTTAACAAACGGCTAGACAATTGAAGTTAAAATGAAAACAAACAATAAATGCAAAAGAAAAAACAAACAATAACAAATGAAATTAATGAACGAACGAACACCTGCTGGGAAATTAAAACAAAAAGAAAATATAGCAAAAGGCATAGTGGAAAAGAAAAATACTTATAAATACAAATATCGTTACTTTAATATAGAAAGGCCCTAACTCATTATTTTTTTGAAATCCTGACTTTTGAATTTTTCGATAAATTACTTGTTCTTCTATCGAAAAAAATAATGAGTTAGGACCTTTCGATGTTGGTTTGTATGGATGTATGTACATATATCGTTAGCCAAATGCAAATATAATTCGCATGAGTAAACTATTTAACAAAAACTTATCATATTTCAGAAAAACGATCAAGTTAAGTGTGAATTAATTCCAGTATGTTCGTGAAATTTGCGGGAATTGCCTTAGAATTGATGCCAATAGTTTTAGAGTAAAGAGTACATATCGCTCATTTACTCAAACAACGTCGTAACTCAAATAAGTATATAGTTTGCTAGAAAACGTGTTTGTTTATGTTTAGTTTTCAATTTATGAATGTTCGACTTCTGTGTTCGAGATACATACAAATGTATCTACATATCTATAAGAAAACTTGCTAATTCAAGAACAAAATAATTTTATAATTGTAGACAAAATAAATTAGTTTTATGTACTAAGTTTTTCTACAAAGCTCGCTGATGCAATCAAACAGCACTACAAGCAAGCAAACAAAAAAATGCTTCTACAAGAAGTCAAGAAGATAGTCTAGGGTGAAAAGCGCTGATTTGATATTGGTAGTGCCAGTGCAAAGATAGTGGAAATCTAGCAATGCTAATAGCAAGCACATAATAGAAAACTTATATATCTAAAAATATCTATTAAATTAAATCTGCAAAACACACAGAATCTTTGAATTTTAGCTGAGTATGGGTCTATTACAAATTTCTACTTATAGTTGATATTATCTAACCGTTAAGATTATCCTCTGTTTGATTTCCATCAACTTTTGTTTAAAGCATAACTCTAAGTAAGAAGATAATTAATTTTTAATATTAAATACATACTGATATACATATTTGCTTTAAATGTACAATTGTGTGTATTAGGCTAATGGACATATTTACAACTATGTCCAGAGCCCTGTAAGATGAAAACAAATTACAAGGTCACATACTATTCTTCAGCATACAATGTTATGTATCCACTATATCGATGTATAGCGTTTCTATTATTGTTTCGCCAAAAATAAGCGCGCCAAACAATAACATTTTCGACAAGTTTCTAAGAGCAGGCGCAGAAAAACTGTTATACTAAGAAAATTTCCCCTCTTGAAGGAAAAATGTGCTTTTAAAATTTTCAAGCAAAAAAAGACATTACATATGTATGTATGTATGGTATTTGCACCTTCAATTTTTAAAAAGCGTTTTTAATTTTTTTTATTTTAATTATCCACTATACAAATAAATTTCGAGTCCAAACTATAACTACGTAAAGAGCAATTTAAATTTTTCCTATAACATAAAAAAATATAATTACAGTGAACTCGCGAAAACGTGAACTAATTTTTACCAAAGGTGTTCACGTTTTCAAATTTGTTCACGTTTTCGATTGAGAAAATTTTAGAACAAAATAGCTCATTTAACCTCAAACACACAATTCAGATATCAGATATTAAAATTTTTTAAAAAATTTTAAATTTTAACGTATATTCACTTTACAAAAATAATATGAAATATTTAGCAGCAACGAAATGCATTTAAATAGGTTAAACCAACAACATTATTATTGCAGTTTTAAGAACTGTTATAAAATGACAATAATATTGAAATAACTCCGAAAAAAAAATTAAATAACTCCGAAAAAAATTAAATAGCTCCCAAACAAAAATTAACTAACTCCCAATCGAGAAATGAAATAATTCCCAATGACAGAAGAAAATGAAATAAGTCCCAACAGATTTTTCATACGAAATAACTCCCGACAAGAAAGAAATTAAATATTTCCCAGTGCATTAGGACTTATTTCATTATGAATTTAGTTTGGAAAAATCATTGAGAGTTATTTAATTTTTTTCTCGGGAGTTATTTCATTTGAGAGTTATTTCATATTTGCTAATAGTTTTTACACAAAGAATTCGCTCATCTTCTTTTGGTATGTCTTTTGTTCAACCATTTTAAATACAGCGTTTTTTTTTCAATGTACCACGTACATACATATGTATGTATGTATGTATTTGCATACATACATATGTGAATTTGTTGCAAAAAAATTACCGTAAACATAAAAATGTGTTCTGGGATTCATAAAACTAAAAGTAAAATCAAAAAATAAAACGAAAAACCTAAGCAAATTTTGTTCACGTTTTAGAGCTTTCAGACTTTGTTCACTTTTTAGAGTAGTCAATATAAAAATTAAGGTGTTCACGTTTTCGAGTCGTTCGTGTATTCGCGTATTCACGTTTTCGCGAGTTCACTGTATTTCCAATTTGATGCTTTATCATCGTATGAACTGTAGTACCCACTTGATAAATCGTTGTTCAATTAATCCAGGATTTTTTCTATTATTTCATCGAATAAAGAAAATAACCAATCGATTAACTCTTAGCTAAAAAAAATCATTTCAATTAATCGATTTATCTAGTAAAATTAATTTGTTCGCAAATTCTTGTTTTAGTTTAAAAAAAAATTTATTTTGAGAATTAAAAAAAGTTTTTTCTCCATTGACACCTTTAACTGAAAAAAAATATATAAATAACACTGCACAACAGTGAAAAATCCACACGCTCTGCACTCAGTTTGGCGATTTTGGTGACCAATTTTTTTGTATGGGCCTCCAATGATTTCGAAATTCAGTGCGCCCTCAAAAAAAGGTTGCAAAAGTTTTTGGCCAATAGCTAACTCAGACTGTTGTGATAGTGCTACTTTATATATGCAGCTAAGAGTCCACGGAACAAATCTTATATACATTCAAAAAATAATAATTTTTCGTGCATACTTTGCAAAAGTAAAGGAAAAAAAATTTTTTCATTTTTTTTGAAAGTTACTTACAGGGACCTCAAGTTTCTTGGTAACAGCATTTGGCAAAGTTGCAGCTGTGGTAAAGCTGAACATTTTTTATTTAACATGTCAGTATAATCTGAACGTGTTTAAGTACCCTAAAAGCTCATACAGACCACTTTGTAACTCAAAAATTTAAACAGGTGAAAATAAAATTTTTTTTGCTTTACTTTCGCAAAAAAAGTTCACGAAAAACTTCTTTTTTGGCGTAAAATGTTTACAGGATTTGTTAAGAGGACTACCAGCTACAATATTGTCATATATAGTTAAGCGCTATCAGCAATTTTTAATTAACTGTAGACCAAAAACAAAAGACACTTTTTTTTTAGGGCGCAAATCTTTCAAAATCTTTGGAGGTCCATAAAAAATTGGTTACCAAGATAGCGAAGTTGAGTATTGGATTTTATTACACTTTGGTAGTACTATCAAACTTATATTGTGCAGTCTGTGTGTTTTTCCAAACGTCTTCATTTATCGCATAGTCTTATTAGAGCAATTCACTTTATTCTATACTCGAACAAAGCCAAAAGTCAAATAATTGATACAGAACGCCTTTTGTTCCTTTTTCTTTCACGTAACTAACGTACCAAAATAATTAATACTTATTTTCTCATGAAAATTGTATTGGTTCGCCAGATATATGTACATACATATCAGTTAAACCAATTTTGTAGAACATTTTAGACTTAACACCTTTTAAGGATGGCACACTTGTTCTATAGCAAACATGGCTGACTGAGTTGCAGCACACTGTTCTTATAGGAAAGATCATTGACATACTTTTCCTATAGAAAACATGGTTGGCTGTATTGCAGCACACTGTCCTTATAGGAAAGATGGCTGATACACCTTTCCTATACAATATATGGTTGACTATGTGACAGCACACTCTCATAAGAAAGATGGTTTGAGTGGCAAGCAATTTAGTCAGACCAAGTGCTCGGAACGTATTGATCACAACTTAACTTAAAATGTTTCATTTTATGTGTAATTCTGATTGCACTTACCATAATTTAGCAGAAGTGTTCCATTTAGATATACATTTATGTACGTGCGCAGACAAAACACTTTTATACACTTTTCATTACTAAGGATTTCTATATTTTTTTATTACCAAGAAAAATTGAAAAAATATTATGTATTGCACATATTGGACTATATATTTTTCCCATTTTACACTTTTTATACAAATATATATATATTTTGAACAAAAAGGCCTTCTTTGAAGCTAGATTTGAATTTTACAACACAACATTTGCATATTTATAATGGATTTAAAAGACTTAAAGCTTCAATAAACAACTGATTACATCTGAAACAATAAAACTTATATTCACAATTTGGATATCACACAGAATTCAAAGAATATTATAAAAACTTTCCGTTAACAAGATACAAGAACGCACGAACAAATTAAAACTAGCAAATTATTTTTCTCACAATTTTACACATTTCTGCAGTACTTGGCGCCATACTACTAAAAAATAACAACCAAGAAGGTATAAAATAGAGTAACCACGCATGACTGTGGCAGCTGTTTAAATGGTTGCCAGGATTTATTTCAACAAAGAGGCCTTATACCAATATTTGCTTGGCATATGGCTCGATTATGGATGGCAACCGAACTTCAGTTGCCGATTTAACTATCAACGCAACTGAAATTAAAATTGGTATTATGTATGGCAACTTCCTTCAGTTGCCAAAAAATTATCGAAAATACGATGACAGTTTGGCAACTGAAAATAATATGAAAAAATTCTAAATATAAGAAATACAAGTGCTAAAAAGAAAATTATTAAGTAAAAGTGCTTAAATTACATTACTGATCATAAAAATCATTAGTTAAGTCGAATAATTTTTTTAAACGGCTCCTTAGAATTACCGCCTGTGTTGTGAGTATATGTTATTGTCTAAAATAAGTTTTAACAATCTCCTTTTTAGCTGTAAGGCATATTTGCTTTGAATATGCAAAGAAGAAATTGAAAAATAATAAAACTATGCAGCAACTACAAATTTGTGGTTGTCAATATGGCAACTGAAATTATCAGCTGTTAGTTGCCAGTTGCCATCCAACTGAGCTAATACAGTAATGGAATCCTGAACTTATTTCTCTGCTCCTTAGAATTACCGCCTATGTTGTGAGTATATGTTATTGTCTAAAATAAGTTTTAACAATCTCCTTTTTAGCTGTAAGGCATATTTGCTTTGAATATGCAAAGAAGAAATTGAAAAATAATAAAACTATGCAGCAACTACAAATTTGTTGTTGTCAATATGGCAACTGAAATTATCAGCTGTTAGTTGCCAGTTGCTATCCAACTGAGCTAATACAGTAATGGAATCCTGAACTTATTTCTCTGCGGGAAATAAATTTTTGGAATTGAGCAGAGAAATATGAATGAAAGCACATGAAATCATTTATACCTGGCTTAACACTCAAATAAATTTGATTTCGATACAAGTTCACACATGGACTTTATTAAAAAAATATGTATATATATATCGATATCTACGCTTTCGCAAATCTATATTGAACGATGGGAATCTCTTTTAAAAAACAAGAACTTTGGTTAAGAAGACTGGGAATTTTTAAGATCAACAATTTCTGAAATTACATATATAAATCTTATCATTACAACAATACAATACAATATTGAAACTATTTGGGAATATATAAAATTCTCTACAATTTTCAAGTATTATCATAACAGTATGACAACGAAACATATGCAGAAATACATTTAAAAATAAAGTTTCATCTGCATTATCATTGTCTAGGATTTGAAAACATTAATTAAGAAAAACAAAAAAAAAATTAATCATAAATTAAATAACTACGACATACGAGTACATGGTTTACATTTATTTATTTTAGTATGTTATAGAATAGCTTAATTGTTGAAAAACGGAAACAGTGCTACAATCGAAGTCTAAGCACTGCTCCCAAATTGCGGCTGCATGAGAAATGGAATGCTACATATATTTTTAAAACTAATGCATTTTCATTTACAGCTGAACTACAACAAAAAAAAAATACCCACGACAGAAAAATTATACCCAAATCGGGTAATTGTCCTGGAGATGGCAACACTGCTTGTAATTTAGTTCGTGATTCTTTCATTTGCCGGTTGTGTACATAAAATAACATTTATTAATATTTATAGTGAAGAACTTATTTTAAATATTCTAAAATAGTTAAAATTTTGACATGACCCAAGATATTTTAATGTCCAGTGAAGAGTCAGTGGCTCCCACCAACGATTCAGCACATAAGCAGTTGCAACAGTTTTGCCTGTTGGCCAAAACAGCTCATGGTGCTGCTATTTTGGAATTGATTAAACAAGCTTTAGAAGCTTCGGGTGTTTACGTGTTTGGCGAGTTGTTGGCTATGCCGAATGTAGAAGAGGTTGGTAATGAATGCATCATTAAAATGCTGTTTTTTCACACCTAATATTTTCATGATTTTAGCTCAAAACGGGTGATAATGTCAAATACTTTAATACCTTAAATTTGTTTGCTTACGGCACTTACAAACAATATCGCCAGCAGCCACAGAAATATTTGGAATTAACACCTGCC
This sequence comes from Nowickia ferox, assembly GCA_936439885.1. NCBI lineage: Eukaryota > Metazoa > Arthropoda > Insecta > Diptera > Tachinidae > Nowickia > Nowickia ferox. The sequence continues at coordinate 5,004,815 of OW387027.1, read as the reverse complement.
ATGCAAAAGAAGCTGCAACATTTAACTATAGTTTCGTTGGCCATAAAAAATAAGTGCATCCCATATGAAGTATTGTTGGAAGAGTTGGAAATTGATAATGTTCGCCATTTGGAAGATGTTATAATTGAGGCCATATATGCAGGTAAGTTTGTATATTAGAAATATTTATGAATAATATTTGCTGCTAGTATATTTACAAAACGTTTTTAAATTGGAAAATCTTATAAATAAGTTTAATAAAACTAGCCCTAGTAAATTTGTAAAACACTGCATGCGACGTATATGAAAGCTGAAGGTTATGAAAACCTTGTTAACACAATTGACAGTAGTGCGAACTTAGCGATTTTAATAAAATGTACTGAGCTTTTTCTTGTAGTTATTCTTTTTGGCCAATTGGAATTTTATGTTTTGTTGTGTTTCATAATTCAGCTATTAGGCCTACCATCTTCTATGTAAATAAAAATGCAAATATTTATTCCATATTTGCCGACGTTTTGTGAATTGTATGTTCATAAAATAAATATTTTTTTTATTATTCTGTTGACGTTAGAGCTAATATCAGTTGAAAGCGGTATACTATAATGAGAAAACTGTAAAAAAAATTAATGAATAAAGTAATTATTTAAATAAATATATCACATAGTATATTCTTTCGATTTTTTTTTAATTTGTTTCATAAACTCTATGAGCGAACTTGTATAATTGCCAGATTATGGAAGACAAGTAAAAACAAAGCATTAAAATATGTTTCTATTTTCAATGTAAAAAGGCTTTCGAGAATTTTGACTTCTCTTTTATCAACTGGCAGTAAATTTTAAATTAATTTAAGTGTCAAGTACAATTAAAAATAAATGATTTCAAGTGCTTTCATTCATGTTTTTCTACGCAACTCGAAACGTTTATTATCCGCATAGAATTAAGTGGAGGATTCCATTATTGTATTCCAAGCAAAATTCCTTCTCCAAATAAATCGTGTCAACAGAGCTGTTACAAATTTATCTCAAAATCATCGAAATCCCAATAAAATATGAAATATTCGTCATTTTATACTCGAAAAATCGGACAAATCGATTTTGAGTTGTAATTGATGTCTTATTTTAAAAATGTATTTACTAAGAAAGAAAAACATAACATAACATAACTTGCACTAGCGCACTATTGTTTCGGCCTATCTGCATAGAGTATATATTTGCACGAAGCCATTAGTGCTGTTCTTACCCCCTTATAGCTTTGTTCTCCTAATTATAAAAATATTACCAAATTAGCAGGTCCAAGTTTTGGTCTCAGGAACTTGACCTTTTTTACATACATATGTATATATATATATATGTTTTTTTTGAGGATATAAGCTTACGCGAGATCAATATTTATATATGTATACATAAAATTTCTTTAAATTGAACCCATATAGATATACTGCATTCATATGTAAAACCCGCCATATTTGGAAAATAAAAAGATTGTAAATTTTAAGGAAAAAATCGTCAAATCGACATTTTGCTATTTTCAGCATCGATCAATCGTCGAATGTGGCAACCATGAAAATAGCTGCACAGAAATGCGTGGTTGCTCTATTTTATATCTTATTGGTTGTTATTTTTAGTAGTATGGCGCCAAGTACTGCAGAAATATGTAAAATTGTGGGAAAATTAATTTGCTTGTTTTAATTTGTTCGTGCGTTCTTTTATTTTGTTAACGGAAAGTTTTTATAATATTCGGTGAATTCTGTGTGATATCTAAATTGTGAAAATCAGTTTCCTTGTTTAATATGTAATCAATTGTTTATTGAAGCTTTAAGTCTTTTAAATTCATTGTAAATATGCAAATTGTGTGTTTAAAAATTCAGATATAGCTTCAAAGAAGGCCTGTTTGTTCAATATATATATATATATATATATATGTGTATAAAAAGTTTAAAATGGGAAAAATATATAGTCCAATATGTGCAATACATAATCTTTTTTCAATTTTTCTTGGTAATAAAAAAATGTAGAAATCATTAGTAATGAAAAGTGTATAAAAATGTGTTTTGTCTGCGCACGGTACATAAATGTGTATCTAAATGTAACACTTCTGCTAAATTATGGTAAGTGCAATCAGAATTACACATAAAATGAAACATTTTAAGTAAAGTTGTGATCAATATGTTCCGACTACTTGATCTTATTGCTGGCTATGCAAATGAACCATCAACCATCTCTTATAAGCAGAGTGTGCTGTCACACAGTCAACAATATATTGTATAGGAAAGGTGTGTCAGCCATCTTTCCTATAAGGACAGTGTGCTGCAACACACCCAACCATGTTTTCCATAGGAAAAGTACTTCAATGATCTTTTCTATAAGAACAGTATGCTGCAACTCAGTCAGCCATGTTTGCTATAGCGTCGAAAAATTGTGTAACCGACAACTTTTAAATTGAAAAATGGTCTCTATGAGCTATTAAGGTACCTAGTCACCTTAAAATTATACTGACATGTTCACAAAAGTTGTCCATTCTTTACCGCCGCTACAACTATATGCGAAGGTACATACTTAGATGTACATAAGTATGTACATATATCAATTGTTTTCTCTTTTAACATATTTTTTTTACATACATATTTGCAATTTAAAAACTACAATTAACAAAAGTTAAAATACATACATATGTATGTATGTACATCCAAAATTCTAAAATAAATGTAAATCATTTCTGTTTAAAAATAATGCAAATGCATTTTCAGTACATTCAGCTAAAGCTTTTATAGTTTTTTTTTTGTCGGTTTTCTTCCTTCCCCAAGTAATTTATTGCAATTTTTCCAGTATCGCCTTATATTGGCAACTAAATCATTGTTAGCGCTTATGTTGTAATCTTCCTTTATTATTCTAGTTATTTGGTTTGCTTGCATTCTGTATTTGCATTTAGCAACAGCTTAAAGCACAAAAAAAAACTTCTACAGTACTCGCTTCGTTATCACGATGGATTAAAAATTGAAGCTGACGCAACAGCTGAAATTTTCATTAAAAATATTTTTCTACCAACTGTTACAATTATAGATACTTAAATGCTAAAAGCTGTCGTGATGACTGGTCTATTACGATATTTGCAATTGTGAATACCGAGCGTGCACTGCATTAGTTTTTTTGTTATAACCAATAATTCTTCAATATTGTTTTTATTTCGCTCCAATAAAAACATGCGAAAAACGAGCAAATATAAATACATTTTCTTACCCTAAAGCTTTTCTCTGGGCTTTTAATTTGTTTTATATTTATAAGTAAAAAATACTCCAATAGGAAAGTCAAATTGAATTTTTATCTCTCTTTTTTTTTAGTTTTAGTGAAAGAATATCAATTTCCTGTTAGCAATTGTTATAAAATTTTTGGTTGGTTTTATTTAACAAATAGTTATATAGAACTTAATTAAATGTGTGTATTTGCAAACGTTTAATTTCTTGTTTAGAATGTATAAGCTCCTATCTTCATACATATGTACATACATACATATCGAGCCTTATTTTCGATTTTATCGTAAGCGACATATTATCGAAAATAGACTTTTTTTAATTTTATTTTAATTTTATATACATGGGTATTATTAGTACTAAGTAATATATGTATGTGTAAATTTTTCCTTTTATATCACTGAAGTACGAAATAAATAAAATAAATAAAATTTATTTATTAATTTTATGGGCCTACCCAGGGTTCAGAATTATCAAAATGCCAAAATTGTTGATAACTTCTAAGATACGGGCTGTAAAATTTTATCGTAAGCGACAATTTACGTACAAAAACATATTTGAATATTTCAAAACCAACTTTCTCCTGAAAAATTTAATTTTTCTCGCTTACGATTAAATCGAAAATAAGGCTCGATATGTATGTACATGTGTTTGGCACGTGTGTATATAAAATAAGTTTCGTATACATTCTATTCTGTAACCAAAAACATTTCTCGTGTATAAAATATTCTTGTTATAAACAAGAAAGTTGTAGCAGAAACAACATATAACAATAATATCATGGGATTAAAAGTTATGATAAATTTTACAAATACACATGTAAAAATATAAATTATATTTATATGACTTAAATATTGTGCTTGCTTTAATGACTTGATTGATTAAATGTACATACATACATACATATTGTGATAGGAATTATTATGATTACATAAATGTGTTTAATAAAAAGTTTTTTAATGCTCTGGCTATCAAGAAGTTTCTATACAGTTTATTTACTTTTACCTGATATTTTTGTATGGAAAAGTTATCAATAACTTTAATTATCTGCTGAGAAATATGAACAGATTACATCTTCTATGGAAAAACGAATAACAAAATTATTGACGAAAGTTAAATTTCAATAAAAAAAAAGGTGACGAATTAATATCGAAAATTTATCTGTAATTTTACTTTGCCTTATTATTTTTTTTAAGAAAATTATCTATAATTTATGTTTTGCTGGATTGTTTAAATTTTCTATGTTCGTTTTAACATTAGATAATGAAATTGAAAGTCCCATGGGCGAAGTTTGTTGAAGAGGTGTATCAGAAATTTTTTAATTTCTTTTTCCAATTTTTCATCTTTTTTAAATCTTAACTAGAGATAGTTTATCACATTTTCACTGTAAAGTTATTAAGAATTTAACTTTAATGTTGAAATTTTCTCAATAATTTAAATTTAAAATAGCTTTTTTTATCTGCAAAAGATATCCATTTAAGCACTCTTCTGTAATACAGATATTTGTAATTTTTTATTTATTTTTTGAACAAAATTCTACTTTTGCACGTACAAATTGTCGATAGTTTAATGTGTATATCACTAAATTACCCTACAAGAACAGTATCTGTGATTTGATCGGTAATATGATCGTTATTAATGAAGGATATATTCATCAATGCGTAGAACAAAGTTTCTATCACATTCTTAAGGAAAAAAATGAAAAATGTGATGGAAACTTTTGTGTACGTGTATATCATATATTTAAACTGCTCACTCTACTGGTTTTTACGAATCAATTATATAGCATAAATATTATTAGTTCATGGATTTACCTTTCAACTCCAACTAATCAATCACGACTAATATATCCCCAACAGTTGAGCAATCATACATGATTGATATATGCACTGATAATAAATATAATTTAATAATTTTTTGTATATAATTTTAATTGTTATTTATAAACTGTAACTTAGAAATTAAAAAAAGGTATCGATAGTTTTAAATGCGATATTTTAAATTTAATTGAAGCCCGTTTAAAAAATTATTCCGGATTAAAGTTAATTTTAAATTTTATTCTCATGATTCCTCTGATATTATAACTTATTATTTGTTATGTTATGTTATGTTATGCATTCTTAGTGCCTTTTCCGTTAAAGATTTTGCTTTACAGCAGACAAGCATGCAAAATGCTAATTAATATTGTAGTTTACATGCATACCCCTTGTGTGTATTTTCCTCTCATTTTTTAACTGAAAAACGTAACTCGTTATGTGTATGTATGTATGTAGTTTATAAACTTTTCAGTGAAACATGTTATTTTTGTTTGCTTAAAAAATAAATAAAACAGCAAATATGCGGAACATCTTGTTGTATTCTGACTTTTCACATTAAATTTGGTTACAAAATAATTTATGAATTTTTATTAAATTTGCCATTATCATTATTTTCAAATGTACTTGAATTACAAAAAAAAAAATTCATAAACAATTTTTCCTGCAATTCAGTTGAATTTTATACCTGCCTGTTCTGCAGATTAAGAAAAATTAAAGCGAATTTTGTTCAGACTTTTTTTGTAGCTTTTTATTTTTTAGAACTTGAAAGATTATATCTGAAATGAATTTAGTATATATGATTTAAAACACATCAATGGGGCACTATTAATTTTTGGAAAACGAGAAATTTACTCGGATTGAGTTTACATAACATGCCCGTATGATTTTTGATACTTGGAATTATGTTTTCACCAAGTAGTAAGTCAAAATTAAAAAAGGATTGCTCTGAAAGCGCTTGGCTGTTATAGTTGGGAAACTTTAGGGCGGCATAAATAGTGCTAAGATAAGTTTTTTTTTTATAATTTTGCAGCAATCAACAAAACCAACAACAACAACTTTTAATCCTATTGACGTGTGTACGAGTATTTAAATGATTCACTGTAGTTTCAACAAAGCATCCCTAAAACCATGCTATAGAAATTATTTATTTTGTGTATGATGTTTTGTTTCTGCAAATCAACGTTGCCAGTTTCTAAATTTCAAGAAAAAAAAAACCAAAAATTTTATTTAAATTTTTATTTTTATTTTTTTACAAAATTTAGTGATTACTTCGAGATAGCGTTGAGGAAGAATTAAGAAAAAATCGTTTTTTTAATAGCTACAAAAGTCTTCATTAAATCGATTTTAGATATTCAATGATTTTTATAGACTTAAAAATTATATCGGATGCAAAATTTTCCAAATTCTGTTGGCTTTTTTTTATGTTTTTATACCGAACTTTTACTCATTGGCATGACGCTAATGTCGTACTCGGTGCTTGCCTGCAATTCTTATCATATTTGCATTACATATTTTATACAGAATTTATTTATTTTGTATTTTAAAATTATTCCACAAAAACGTTCATATTTTGCAGAAAAATTGTTTAAGGTTTTCAATTTACACACAACTTATTCAAGAAAAAAATTAAATTTTTCTTCCAAGATTTATTAAATTATTTAATGTCAAATTTTAAAATTACAATATAATACTCGTATGATCGTTTAACATCTGTTCATTATGTACAACTTAATCTTTTCTTGTAACTTTTTTATGGTTCACATACTTTTGTAAGATTCCTTGGTTGCTTGACATTTGTATGCTCCCACCGCTTAAACATGTTTGTGGCAATGCTTTCAATTCAATTGTGTGCTTTCAGTTCAATTGTGTGTTTTCATAGTGGTTACTTTGTTGCTCGAACGTTGATACTTGTCTGAAAGCAAAGATCAACCTTCATGATGACTGACTGATTGACTGACTTACAGCCTTGATGCTTGATTAGTTTTTTTTTTACTTCGTTGACGTTTTTGTTGTCTAAAGGTTAGACAAGGTGTGTTTGTCAAACAAAATGTTTTTTTATTCCTCAATCCCTTAATGCTATTTTGTTTTGTTTTTTGTTTTTGTATCTCAACATAGAGACTTTAGAAATTATTTTTGCACTGTTGCTTCTGGGTGTTAAATAAAGAAATTTATTCTTTTATTTTTGTATTTCAAGCTTGCTTTATTTGCTCTGTTTAAGTAGGGAATATTTTTTCTTCTATTGTAGTTTTTTGTTGTCGTTTCGTACCTTCGTGTTTTTTTTGTATTCTTGATGCTTGTGCTGTGATTGTAGCTGTCAGGGCGTAATTAAATTCATATTAATTTGAGTGAAAAAGTATTTACTTTTTGTTACTCTTTACATAATTGCTGTTTGTTTTCTTCAAAAGAAAGTCCTTTATAAAATTTTTGTTAAAATTTTCTTTAGAAAATTTGTTTTTAATTTCTCGTTCTCCTCTCTTTATCAAAAACAAAATCCCTCTACTTCGCATAAAGAAAATTTTAACAGCGATAAAACCGAGCACCAGTGAAAGAAACCAAGGGTGGGAAATAAACTTTTGCTGTTTTAAATAAATATTTAAATAGTAATTTTTCCTTCCCATTAGTAACAAAATATACATACACATATACGCATTTTTATTTATTTATGCACTAGTAATTAAAAAAAAAAACTGTTGGCTGAATAGTTGAATTTTAATAATTTTTTTTTATTTAATTGGGCGTTGGAAACTGTAGAGAAGAAAATTAAATTTCTAAAAAAAATTCTCTAATGAAAAGACTTTTGATTTGTATTGTACAATCAAGCCAATTGTGTAATGTGGTGGCAAAATTGTTCAATTTTGTTTACTTTTTCACTGTCCGGAAAATTGGGCAATATTTTCTTTGAAAATATTGTGCCATTTATTGCATAGTATAGTTCAAAACGACAATAATATGTACAACAACATATACAATAATATTGTATAATGGATGGGCCGCTTAACATCCTATTCGACGATGTCGAAAGAATACATTTGTATAGAAAATCATATTAAATAGCCTTTTTATTTTGATATCGTGAAACAAGATGTAAAAATAGATAAGCCGACTTGAAATAAGCACCAAAAAGATAAAAAGAGAATTAAAAAAATAAAAGATTTAACAGGCTTCCAAAACAAGCTTTAAAAGTTTAAAATGATTTAGTTTTAGTGCTGCCGAAAAGATTTATCACTAAACATGAACGTGAATATGTAAAGTCAGAAGTTATTAATATGCTTGACACCGATTTCGAACAATACGATAATGGACCACGTATAATAATGTTTTATTAGCTTTAGCTAAAACTAAGGGCATTTTCCTTTCTGAGAAAAGTGCAACTTTTTGTTAAATTAACAAATCTATTTTCCGGCATCATTTAAGAAAATGTTCACTTCATAATGAACATCAAACTTACTTCCTTCTCTTTGAAAGGGCAAACAATGTTGTACTTATTAAAAAAAAAATAAAAGAAAACGCCATAAATTCCTTTGATTTTTAAGTGGCTTCTATTTGAAGTAGGTTATTAATTTTTTTTAGAAAATGTTTATTTTATAAATAAAATAAATACATTTAACTCCATAAAAAACTCTTCGCACTACTTACTGTAGTTCCCATGAAAATTAATCCTTAAGTTTGCCCAACATTAACATTTGAAAACATACTTAAATCCCACTAGATTAAATATGTATATCATTTTCTATTAGAAAAAGAAACTTTATTTTTGTTACGTAATCTCAACAGTTTCTAATATGAAACTTTGCTACATGCAACATAGCGTTGCTTCCTTGTAAAGTTTAATAGTTGGTAATGTAGTGAAAAGAAAATACGAAATGAATTTATTGCGTGTCATTTGAAGCAATCAAACCAAAAATTCGCAATAAGTATTTTCTTGCTACATTAAGCTGAAGTTCTTCTAACACATTCTTGCTGTCATAGTTTTCTTTTTTGTTGGTAAAAATAAATGTCAAGTCGAAATGGAACTTTTAGTAGCAAGCAGCTCGTTACTTTATTATACTTTCGGTTTTATTTTTTATTGAAAACTAAAATCAATTTCATGCGAAAAGTTGCTGCATAGAATCTTTCGCAGAAATTTGTTGCTTATTTTTCGAAACTTCATAAAATGTGCGCGTGGCATGAAATTGTGCTTTAACTTGAACTAAGTTTGTTGTTCTACATACATACAAAATTTTGTTTTAAAACTTACAAGACATTTTTTTCAATAAAGATTTTTTAAAGATTTTTTTGTCTTTAATCCTTTTAAGTGTTTTTGATTTGATTTAAAAACCACAAAATGATTAATTATGTAGCACATATGGTCACCTAAAATCCAAAAGGCCGTAAGTACACTTTTTACTCTTTTACAGGAGATGCAAAAAACCTTGTAATTTTAAGACTATTTATTTGTTATGGTCTTTTGGATTTAATCAATGAAATCGCTACATATGCTCAAAGCATATGTGAGTAAAATTTGAAAGAAAGATGTATTTTGTTTAATCACATCATAATCAATCAAAAGGTGTATTTTGAAGTTTTTGGTTGTTACGGCCTTTTGGATTTTAGATGACGACATGTACTTAGTTTGAAGTTGTTTGAGCTTGTAATTGCTTAGCAAAATGTAAAAACTTTGTTTTTAAAATATCAAAAACTCCTTGCCTTAAAATATTGATTTCTTTCGTACAAACATTTTAAATATTTCAACTTTGCTTTTTTATAAGTTTGTAATTTGACCGCAACGTTTTATAAGGATCTAAGTTAAACGAAAAGTCACGTACTTTTTAAAACAGAAGTTAAAGGCAACAAATATTGTGGACTGTAAGAAGGAATAATATTTTTTCTATTTTGACTAATATAATCCTTGTTTGCAGTAAATTTGCTTCTACAATTTATAAAATGGAATGACACAAAATTGTTAAAGAAAAGTAAATAATTTCCATAACATTTTATTCTCATCTGACGTTTTTTGTAAAACATAAAAACTTTTCTATAAAAAAAATAAAGAAATACGTATTTAGTAAGTCCCAGCCCAGACTTGCAAAATTTGTTGCAGCAATTTTTGAATGTGTGGGAGAGTATTTGAAATAGAAATAAATACATTTTGTATACCTCTCTCGCTCTTTTTCACTTAATAGTAAAAAGTTGCTGCAACAAAAATTGCAAGTCTGGACCGGCACTTCGTAAATAAAAAGCTTTCTAATTTTGTATTTACACTTACGCAAGAAGATTTGCATCAACCACCACACATCGCCAACATAAAGCAAATGCTGGCAATTAGGAGAGATTTTGTGATAAGTGCTTATGATGGTGAAAGATTGGCTTCTTCATAACAGTTGTCATGGTGATTGACTATTGCACATACATATAGATACATAACTTCAAATTACATTCTTATAATATCCACAATAATCTGTAAGCTTTACAAGGTTACAAAAAAATAATTAAATACCATTTCATTATGTGCTTTTATGTACCATAAATCGTCTTTAAAATGTAAGCTTTATTTTGTTATCTTTTGTCTTTTTAAATTTTGTCAAATCCTGTTTACTTGACAACACACAAAATCCTCTTTATGCACAAAGAAAAATAAACAATATTCGCTTTTGGCTTTAAATAATTCATGCTTTCATTTGATTTGTTGATATTATTGTGGTTTGTTTGAGGCTTTTAAAATTTATTTCGCGTGTATTTAATGCTAAATCTTTTTTAAAATTCCATTTAAATGATCAAAAATCTTACTTAATTTGTCGCTCTGCAAAAGCATCTGCGGTGGGCTTATTATGCTTTACAAAATATGTATGTGACTTTTTAAATGACTGCGAAATAATGGAGAACTCCATCCACACAATGAATAAGAGATAAGAATACGATAAATTATGCTTTTGTCCTCTAATCGCTTTACTTTTCATGGAATTCCTTAACAAAAACATTAAAATTAACGTTATTAAGAAATAAACTGTAATGAAAAGTGTAATTAAAATGTATTTGAAGGCTAATTTTCAAGTTACATAATTTTCTTTGCAATATCTGTACAGTTTGTCAAATATGTATTTTTAAAAAGCTGAACAATCTTAGGAATACGATAAAATATTGAAAGTATAGAATTTTATCTTGTGACATTTAATTTAATGCACTCGATTTTCAATTTTCGCTTGTTATCGAATATCGAGTATCGAATGTCAAATTCATATTATGATCTGGCAGCACCATCGAAAATTTCTTTGAGCCACAAAATTTTTATCGTACAGAATTTCGCTCTATTAGCTCTCTATTTAAATATCAATTCATATGTAAATGTCGATGTTCATTAATTTTTGTATGGAAAAATTACTTTTTTAAATATGAATTTATATTTAAATAGTTGTTGAAATAGGCTCTTAGATTTTAAACTATTTTATATGATTTTATATGTTTTACTCAATTCGCAAACGTATTTTTATGTAATTTTTTAATTTTTTGTTGCAAGATATTCTCAATTAGATTGTGTTTTTTTTTGCATTTTACTTTCAGTCTCAGCTGATACTCGTACATTTTGAATAACCACAGCGAGCGAAAATCACAATATCGAAATTTTTTCGACGAATGCGCCTTAAAGTATCAAATTAAAATTCGTTCCATCAGCATTTTAGACTACAGTCGAAGATCGAAAGTTGCTCATAATAAGGGCCCATATTATTAAATTTTATTATATTTAGATCTGGTATTGTCTACGAGTTCTCGATTAAGGGCCTAGAGTTGTCTAAAGTTGTTTTTGTTTTTCATACAAATTCTACAATATATGAAGCTTTCTTTTTTCGTTATGGTGATTCTTTCGGCTTTTGACGATTTATTTTAGTTTTAGCGATTTTTTAATTTTGGTGATTTTTTTCGTTTTGTCGATTTTTTTTAATTTTGGAATTTTTTAGTTTTATTTTTTTTTTAATTACTGTCAAGAGTTTGCCTCTTACGGCTTCCAAGTTGTAAAAATATATTATATAATTTAGATATTTTTTATTTCAGTTTTAAATATAAATAAATAATTATCTGCATATGACATTATGATTTCAACATGTTTCTCTTTAATTTTTAACTGTCATCTATTTGTTGTTGTAGCGGCTTACATATTCTGTGAAAGTTTCAAGTCCTTACGGTTCTCAAGAAAACAGCCTGTGACAGACAGACGGGCAGACGGACATCGTAGCGAAACCAATAGGGTAGGGTTCCTTTTCACTTAAAAACTTAGTGGCGCCTCAAAATATGTTGAATTTTTTATTGTAGAAATTTAAATACTCCGTAATACTTCCAATAATTTTAATAACAATTAGGGCCTGCCACACGATGTCACCAACGTTCGACTCGTCGCACAATTACATTGCAAGCAACAATAAAATTTTAAAATTTGTTTTTGTTTTGAATGTAAGTGTGCGACAAGTCGAATGCTGTCGACATCGTGGGACAGGCCCTTAACCTCTAGAGATTATATACTACGAGTATTTCGTTGAGCTTGCCTTTAAGCCTCTGAAAACGTTAACCATTTATCACAGCATATTGACGTGTATGTATGTAGTATACGAGTATGAATATTTATTTGAATCAGCCCACAACTTTGGGCTTTTTGTAAAATGTCTAAAATGAATCAACACAAAATCGATACAATACATTTATTTCAAAATTATAATGGCTTTTTAGTTTGAAAAAAAAAACCAACAAAAACTCATGCTCTCATTTTGGTTAATAACAAGTAAATGAAAGAAAGTACAAAACAATATCTAAGGTTGTAAAAATATGCCTAAACCCCTGTGGCCTTAATCGAACACACTTAAAAGTTTTATGATAAATCATTTTGTGTTAATTTTCTTTTTTCATATTAAACTTTTTGTAGCAAACGCTTATCAGCCGAAAAATATTAAACAAAAGATACATAATGCTAAATATGAAGCATATTTATGGGAGCGAAGAAAAAATGAAAATTGTTAGCCATCACTCAGGCGCTTTAAAAGTCTTTAGTAAAATAAATATATTGTCCATTTAAAGAACTTCCAACTAAACTAAAAACGTTTAGCAAAAAAGAAAACGAAAAAATATTTTTTTTTAATCTGCTAAATATCAATCATATTTTCAACGAAAATTCATAAGAAATATTGTGCTCAATGTTATCTGCTTAAAATAATATTTTTTCCAAGTAATTTGTGCTGCACTCCCACTCGTAAAACCAATCAGTGGGAGTGTATTTGTGGAGAATGTCCAAATATTTGCCACCGTATTGGCAGCTTTACAAATGAACAATTTCTTGTGGTAAATTTTGTAGCGAAATTTTTTTTCCATGCAGCTGTTTTTCAACTTTGAGAACATAAACAGAACTTGGTGTTAGATGGCAAAATTTATGTTTGTTATGTGCTGTAAATGTAATGCTTAGTATAACTGCTTTGAAACTTATGGCCGGAATTATACTTGAAATATTATAGAAAAATATATTTTTTTTTAGTTTGAGTTTGCTAGGCTGTGGTATAAGAAAGTTGTAAATTATGAAATTTTTCAAGCATAATTTGAAGTGTTAACGAAGGCATAACACTTTGTTGTAAAGTAAAGTAGCATTGTGCTCAAACATTACTTTGTATATTTAAAGAAAATGTAAAAAAATACTAAAAAAATAGAAGTGAAATTAATTCTAAGCTATAATTAAGGTGTGTTTAAAACATAATTTTTTTATGCAGGTGGAAAATGGGAAAAATGTTTTTCATCCATTTTCCCCTTTAGTAGATGTATTCTGAAGAGTAATTTTGAAATAAAGACTAATGTGTATTAAGTATAGAAAACATTAAAGGGGGTTGGTAAATATTATGTGGTACGCTACAACAATTTTGTACTAGAAAGCGAAATAGAAAACGTGTCTTTATTTTTCAGAGAACATACATATCTCCAATCCTGATTTTTTTTGAGTATGACAAATCTTTTTATAAAAAGCTTTACTCAAAGAAAATTTAAAATTTCTTGCTGCATAAGCTCAAAAAAAGAAAGAGGAGAGGTGTCCTAAGACATCCGGATATAGCTATGCTGCTTAGCTATATAAAACAAACTTAATGTGTTAAATAACAATGCAATAAAATTATATTATATAATGATGTAAAATTCGCCGCAAGTATTTCAAAACGGTTCCATATATTTCCCATTATTTTATTTTCTAGAGGCGTACGATTAACTTAATGTTGTTTGTGGCTGTGCTCTCAAATCGAGCAATTCTTCTCATTGTTTTTGTTTAGTTTTTGTTTCAGTCACTTCAAAGAACGAAACAAAACAAAATCAATCAATTTGTTTCGATTATTTTTGTACTCTGGTTTTAAGTACAAAGAAATCAAAACAAAAATAAATGTATAACAGTAATAGTATCGATTATTTTTGTTACGAAAATCACGTCTTACCTCCTGTGTCGTGACATAAATAGCATAGCTATAATAAAAAAAAAATTTGTACGAGAGCTGTCATGCCCACTCATTTTATTCTGACTATTATCTCTAGGAAAATTCATAACATAAATGGGATAACTTCTACAAAATATCAGGTGTTTTACCGCATTAGTACCCAATATATTTCAAAATAAATATTTGAGAAGTGCCATGCGCATTCCGTGATTCTATCTCTTCAAAAACATTATAAAAAGAGTTACTAGCACAAAATTTCAAACCTTTAGCTGCATTAGTTGCATACATAGTGTAAAATTAAAATTGCTTCTATGTGGAAATATTAAAAATAAATGTAAGTCTATTGTTTCTTACAGACCATCAGTAATAGAAGATTGGTTCATCCCTTTTCAAATAAATTTTTCAAAAGTCTCATCAATATGAGTTCAAAAATGTCATTTAATTTTCACTTTAAGGAGCCATCTGCAGCACCATTTCTATATAGTGGGATACATGTAGAATTCTCCTATTTCCCACAATAATCACTTTTCTTCCAAAATATGACCTTTTTTAAAATTAAGTTTCTGTATTATTTATATATCTCTAGTATAACTTAGTGATATAATTTCATTAATCAGATATCGGACCACATATTCACATTAATTGTTGAGTAAAATCTCAGTCTCCAATCGTGGATTTCGTTTCGGTTTTTGTCTCTGCTAGTTAAACTTAGGGCCTGTCCCACGATGTCACCAACGTTCGACTCGCCGCACAGTTACATTGGAAACAACAACAAAATTTTAAAATTTGTTTTTGTTTTGAATGTAAGTGTAAGTGACATCGTGGGACAGGCCCTTATTCTTCACACACATTCGTTTTGATGCAGACCTAAGGAATGAAATCTAAAAAACTTAAAATAAGAAGTTCTATATTTCTTTCTTTATTCTTTCAGAATAAATAGTAAATAGAAGCAAATGCAAACAATTGGATCATTTAGTTCTGTTATGTTTTACCAAGCTAGAAAAAGGTCAATGAGAACAAAATTGAGTTATTTCGAGAAAAAAAAAACGTTGCAGACGTTTGCTGATTGATTTGATTTGCTCATTGAATAAAATTAAATTGTAAGATTGTTTCTTAAATGAAGAATTTAAAACTACGTTTCAGCTTAAGGTTTGTTCGCAATTGTATGTCTGTAAAAGTTCCCCTTATTGGGGAAAAAAGACGAACAGTTTGTTCACATGAAGTTTTGCCTTTTTCCATTCGAAATAGACAAGTTTAACGTAAACAAACTATGTGCATAAAAATGTTTTAAGCAAAGTAATATGTAAATAAATAAAAAAAAAAACAACCACATAAGATAAGATAGCATAAAATCTAAATTCGAAAATGTATATTTTGTTTACTTAATTCCTTTTTTATTCATAATGAAAAATTGTCGTGCAGCCACTTAAACGTTTTTATACTTAACATGTTGGCTAATTTCGGGCCAACTACTTTTATTTACATATTTCAGCAGTTCTTCTTCAGCCTGAAAGGCTACTCTGCTTAATTTTGTGTGTTGCCCTGTGTTTTATGTTGTATTTTTATTCTAATGTCTCCTTAAGGTATGTTATGAGTTATTTGCTTCCTTTTACTGTTATACTAGTTGATCCATTTTGCGAGGTCAGATAATAAAAATTCTTAGTGCATATTTTACTTCGTATGCAAATGGGTGTTTTTTTTAATATTTATATTTAAATATTTAGTTTTGTATGTACTCGTATGTATGTATGTTTTAAACACTTTTTCTTATTAATGAAATTACACATACATACATACATACATACATATGTATGTATCCTAAATGGTAAAAATAGTATGAGACGAAACAAAGTAAGAATTGTTACATCTGGAGGTAATTTTCTAAAGGAAAATAAATAAACAAATAAATAGTTATTATTATTATTATTGTTATTATTTTACTAGAAATGATAATGTTGGTTTTTGTATCGTATATTTGAATTCATGGGGGTGCAAAATATTCTGTATATTCTGCAAAAGGTTATTTTAGCTGCTGGGATTTTTTTTTATTTTCTTGGGAGTGGCACTAATGTCCTTAACTTGGTGCCACGTCTTAAAAAGCAAAAAATTTCAAACACCTAAAGTAACCTTAATAATAATAATCTTTATAAATCATTACAATAATAAAAATAAGAATAAGAGAGTGCGGTCTATTTTCTTTTTACTATTTGAAGAATAATTTTTGTACCCTTTTTTGCTATTATCTCTGTTCTTTTTCAATTTAATTCATTTACATATTGGGTTTTTGTTTTTTTTTCGACAGGTTTCATGTAATTGCTTCCGTAGTACTTGAAAATGTTTTTCTTTTTTAAATTTCTACAGTAATATTTTTGCATTCATTTTGTTTACCCTTCCCAGATTTTTTGCACTGCCCTAAAGTTACTGACAAGCTGTTGCTACTTATTACCCAACTTATATATGAGTATTAAAATATACAGGCATGTGCTATTCATTATCGCATTATGTTGCATAAATAACTGTTCTAGTTGCCTTTAAATTAGTTATGGAGAACTAAAAGTACTATTAGGAAGAAATTTAATGATATTGTAATAAAAAAATTGCACAAAAAAAAAACATAGAAACATTTTTATCATAAAAGCGAAATTTTTTTTTCTAAAGAAATTTTTAAAAATATTTTTTGTATAATTTTTTTTTAATATAAAAAGGTACTTTTTAATAAAAACAAGTAAGAGTGCTATATTCGGCTGTGCCGAATCTTATATACCCTTCACAAATCATAAAATGTAGAGAAAAGACATGCGTGCATATGTACGTATGTGTATATATGTAGATACGTAGACATGCGTAATTTTATGAGAAAACTTTCGTATCTATTACCAATTAAACTGCAATATTCAGCGCAAAACTGCATTTTAAATGCATCTTGCGGACAAAATATTCCTTAACTGACGCTTGCTTTGTTAACATGACTGTGTGTGCTCAACAGCGAACTTGTATAAATACATACTTTCAAATTTATCGGGCCTGTGCTGAAAATCATGGTGATTTCAAATCACGTGATTTCAAAAGTATACCACTAATAGCTGCCCTGATAGTGGGTTTTTATTGTATTTTAAGTTTTTGTCATTTATAATAGAATATTTTCTTCCAACTTCCAACGCTTTCAATCGTGCAATTTAAAAAAGCAATTATTTAGCTTTCATTAATTTTTTAAAATCATCGTGTTTTTACATGTCGTGATTTGCAGAACAGGCCCGTATGAATTAAGTCAAGTGAAACTGAAATATAGGCACTTTGCAGCAATATTCATGGGTATAAGGGTTAAAAAATATGTGTTTTTATATACATATACACAATATATTTTAGTTTATAAAACTTTTTTCATTTACTCTTCCGATAAATTTTTTAAAATATATTGGAGCGACTCACTTCAAAAAAAGTTTTTGTTACCCCTCAATATAATGTCATACATATCGCGCGTTTATTAAATAAAAAAAACTAGTTTATTTTAAACTTTAAAGTTTTCAATTTACACACAACTTAATGGAAAATGATAATTTTATTTGTCTCTCGATAGTTAAGTATACAATATATGGTATGAAATTTTTACACAATATGAATACCAATATGAGGATTTTGCATCATTAACCCAAAAATCCCATTTTTTGATATACATATATAATGTTTTTTTTTAGAAAATGAGCGATATGTATGTAGCTTGTTAAGTTGCAAATAACCTACTAGCCTACTATGTTCCGTTGAAATTTCTTATAATACCTAAGAAAATTTAAATTAAAAATAAACTTTTTAAACATTACTGCTGCAGATCTACTAATAAAATGCAGGAATACAAACTGGCTTTAGATATAAAAGTTATCAATTTTTTATTTTTTATTTTTGAAAACCCAACACTTCTCCTTAGGTAAGTTTATTTAGCAATCGAAGAATTAAGTTATTTTCGGACCCAGCAAAAAAAACATGCAAAAGAAATAGTTAATGCATGGGTTCAATTCAGGTGCAAAACGCAATATTTTAACACAGGCGTGTCACTGGCGACCATGGGTTCACATTTAACAAAACTGCTCTTCATTGAATGAGTGCTTAGAACCCATAAAAGTTCCCTGATTCGATGACGTTTTTCACAAAACAAAAAAAACCTTGTCGCAGCCAGGATACGAACCTTGCTGTTAAGAATGTCAAAGACACACTCTCCACCACCGAGCTATTGCACTCTTATTATTTGGTGGAGATAAAACTTGTTTTATGACAATGTGTCAAAGCGTTGATTTAATTCTGTTTTTACATACATGCCTATTTCGTGTGGATATTTATTCCAATGTTAATTACCCAGTAATATTGCATGCGTTTTTGATGAGTTCAAAAACTATAGCTTTATTACGATTTGCTAAAGAAAGCATGAAACACTATTAAATCTTGAACGCATTAATTTTTTTTGCTGGGGAAAACATTAATAAATTTATCATTTGCAATGATAGGTATACATACGAGTAATTAGATACAAACATTCATGTAGGTATTACATACATACTTATTTACATATATACATATGTACATAAGCACCTACATAGGTACATACATATGTATGTATGTATGTAATTAAACTAAGTTTTAAGGCTCAGTTAGCCGACTGTATTGTAATGTAACTGCAACAGTAGGAAACAGCTGATCGATATTGTTATGTGAAAAGTAATGAAAATGGTTATAGAGATGTAATGTAACGTAACATATTTTTCATATAAAAATATCGATCAGCTGTTTCCTACATTACAGTTACATTGCATTACAGTCGGCTAACTGAGCCTTTAGAGCTTTAAAATAAGTGCAAAATGCCAATAAAACAAAATGTGAATCAAACATTCGTTCTGAAAATAGAAGAACGTGAGTGAGTTCATATTCTCATCTCAACCTTTATGTTTTTTTTTCTTACATATTAAAAAATATTTCTTTCATATACTACACATACATACATATATATATGTATCTATTTACATACATACATATGTATGTACATATATACTATAAAGGAGTCTTTCTGAAGAATTTTAGAAAATAATAATAATATATACATACATATGTATGTATGTTCATAAGTACCTTCATCATTAATTGAACTCAGCCAGTGAATCAATCCCTGCCGATTGCCTATATACAAACCCCACCTTAATTAAATAGAAGTACTTTTTACTAAATTTATTTAAAAAAAAAATAACACATGAATGAAAGAAAATACCAACAACAACAAGCACATCAAACAAACAATCTTGTCCACTTTAAAATATTTATAAGAAATCCATGATCTTTAGCAAGGGATTTACTTTTTTTAACATACATATACATAGATACATACACAATACAGACATTAGCAAACGAATTTATATTTACTTGTGCATATTTATATACATATGTATATGTACTCGTATGTATGTATCAACATGTCTTTAAAAAAAAATCCATAAGTTCTCAACATAACAACCAGTGTTGCCAGAAAATGATGGTGAGATAATGCTAAATCGGTCAAAAAATTCTGCTAAAATGTTCTATAGAAGAAAAGTATAATGCTAGATTTAAATGTAGAAAAAATTATTGAAATAGCTTTGAATTTCATGTTTATACAAACTTATTAGTAATTACAGGTATTTTTATAGGAAATGTTGCAATTACGTTTAAAAGTTTTTAACGCACTAATAATCCACAATGACAGCAAAAAGCGTTTGGGATAGTTTTATTGTTGCCATTTTAGCATTTTCACTGCTAGATCTTGCATTTTCATTAGTTAAACAGCATTCAACTTGCAAAAAATTCTGCTAAATGCTTTCTTGCAGAATTTGTTGAAAATATAAAATTTTAATTTCTTAAAAAAATTCGTCTGTATGGAGGATTTTTCTCATAAATATACATGTATTTATTGCAGGGTAAAGGTTCCCTGATGATCTACAGTGAAATGCGCATATGATCCAGCTAACCATTCAATAATCAATTTCAATGTACATACGTATTTTTAATAAACAAATATTTTACTGAATAAGTAAAATAATAATTTGAGATTATTAGTGCGTTAAAACTTTTTTTAACGTTATTATAACATTTAAAAAAAACCACAATCATTAACTATTTTATGTTTGTATGTGCTATAAAAATACATGTAAATACTAATGAGTTTGTATAAACATGAAATTCAAAGCTATTTCAATCATTTTTTCTACATTTAAATCTAGCATTATACTTTTCTTCTGTAGAACATTTTAGCAGAATTTTTTGACCGATTTAACATTCTCTCATCAGCATTTTCTGGCAACACTGGATAGTTTGCTACTTCAAGTGTAGAGATGTATATGTATTTATAATTGTATGCATGCACAATGTGTACGCCTACCACTACTTTGATACAAAGCGAGCACGTTACTACCCAGCGGGAAAACTCAGAATATCTTCTTACTTCAGGCCTTATTAAATCAATTACTATTTTTATCTAACTGCTAAAGAATGCCTTACAGAAGGCCGCGACTCTTTTGCATAAAAGATAAGATACACATGCCACATTCCCTTCTATGAAAAGGGGGAAGAGGAGTAAAAATTTTTGCGTGTATTTTTACCAAACCAAAAGTAAAATCGATTAATTTGAAGACAGAATTACTGGCAAAAGAGGCGAAATGGAAAGGCAAAAATGATATAAGAGTGGAATGGAGCGAGTAGACCTTGTACATCCAAAAGAAGGAGTACAAAGGCCTTCTAGAAGGTATCCTTGCTCTTTATTTTTCCCGCTGGGTAAAAATCGTACAAGTATAAAATTGGTATTTGCAAACATGTGTATGTATGTACATATGTATACACATATCGAAAGAAAAAATATAAACAAACTAGGAGAAGTGTTCATGCAATTTTCTTGCAAATAATCTACGTGAACCAAATGTTGCCGATTTTTTAATTGTAGGGGACGAATACATGCTTTATTGTTGTACAATTGCAAATAGATATATAAGTATATCGATTCACACCGAAGTCAATATTGCGCTAATAAATATCTATACATAAATAATTGCAAGGCTTAATTTTTAAAACAATTGCCTTATTTATAAAAAATAGTTTATATTTTTAAGCGCACAATTTTCATCACATGTAGCATATATATGTTCATGGAAAAATATATGAAAATGAATCAGACTTTGGAGGTTTGTGTGATCCATCTGGCTCATTTCTTGCAGTTTGTCTGGCATTTCTTGTGTGCCATGTGGCAAAAAAAAAGCGTAACCAGTAATTACTACGGAAAAACTGTTTGATTCAGACATGTATTTATTGATTTAAACTGTTTTCAATCATGTTGGATTCCATAAAATTGTCTACTAGTTATGCATGAAACTGTTCAACTTAATAAATATGTACATACGTGTCAGAATCAAAAATTTTTTCATTAGTAATTAGTGGTTACGCTTTTTTTACGCATGTAGGGTACATGGCATACAGATGTATAAATGTCTGGCCTAACATTCGTATAAATGTCTTCGAAAATTTTTGTTTAAATTAAAAAGAAATCAAGAGCTGTAAAAATTAAGGTTTGGAACCAATAAAATTTTAAATAGCACTTACATAAGTATTTAGGTACATATGTATGAATACCTGTCTGAATATAATTAATAAATAGTTATAAGTTAGTAAGTATAAGCTTTCGTTTTATTACATCTTCGTTTCATAAATTTATACCTACACATACATACATACATATGTATGTACGTTATATATATAAATAATTGAATTTTGTAAAAACAATTTCACTCTAATTCACTGCGAGTCGCTATAGTTTAATTTTTACAACAATGAAACATATGATTTTACCCTACAATAACTCAAGAAGGCACATAATTTTAGAACCAAAAATGTATGCCTTGTCAGAGCTACATAAGTGCCATTTCAACTTTTACAAAACTTATATTAGGTATTTATGTACCTACCAAAAATAAAAAAGTACCTAAGTACCTATATCGAACACAGTAATTTTAAACGCAAATACAAAATGTTCCTGTGATTAAAGCATTTGTGTTTAAGCTATTTTCGTACATTCATATTAAAACATACTATATTATGCTTATAGGTATAATCTATAGTAGTTTCACTGCAAAGCTGAACTCAGATTATCAAGCCAGCCAGTTGGATAGCTTTCCTATCCAAGCTTTAATCTATTCACCCATAAGAAGACAGATTCAAATACAGCCATTCAAGCTTATCTTCTTGGGAGTATTTATAAGAAATACAAGTGTTGAAATAATTGTTTAATTGTATCGCTGTGTGTACAAAGTACCAAAATTTTATAAATATGTATGTACACACTTTAAAATTTTTTAATTAAATTAGGTGAACCTGGAATACATATATGTATGTGACCAAAATATGCATAAGTAGGTATAATGTTTAAAAATGTGTATTTGTTTTTAATAAAACAACGCCAGATATCAGTAAATGAGTTCAAATTTTCAGCATGATTCCACCATGATTTTTCCATTGGAAAATCCCTTTCATTTGACAGCCATATCAAAAAAGTGTGAAAATTAGCGGTTCGCAGCTTTGGGCGGCTACCACGTTTTTTGGCTACGGAATCTCTACACGTTGATCCTGTCGTAGTAGTTAGGTATATCCTATATGTACCTATAAGTTCAAAGTATGTATGTACATATGTATGTAGGTATATGTATTTTTTCCCACAATGTAACTTAATTTAATTTCTGTTCGAAAAAATAGAAATCACAAATTGATTTTTATTTGTTCTCGAAAAAATAAAAATCGGAAAATAATTATTTCTATAATTATTATTTCAGTAGGCTAAAGTTCGTATCTCTCTGTAAGCCAAATTACATGTGATAATTTTTAAGGAACAAATAACACCAAAGTTAATTGTAAATATTCTGACAAACACTAGCAGAACGAAAGCACTAACAATTATTTCTGCTGGAAAAAAGAAAAATCAGAAAATAACAATTATTTCCAGTTAAAATATAAAAATCAGGAAATAACAATTATTTCTGCCTAAAAAATAAAAATTATAATTTTAAAATTGGAGCTTAGAAAATAGTTTAGAATAATTAAAATGGTGTGATTGTCCACTTTGTTTGATGCTTCCTTGTATGTAGTTTTGCCTTTTTCTATGAAAATTCAACAATAATTATTATTTTTTGTCCCTGATTAATTTTTTTCCAAAAATATATTGAAAAAAAATTTTCAACGAAGTTCGAAACTCAGCATAGAAGTTATGACAAACCGACTTCTTACTTATTAACCACGTTAGCCTTCAAATCTTACGCATTTTGTTACATATATATTATATTCAGAAAACAAACAAGCAAATCAAACACAATCCTATCCCCTTTGAAATATTTATAAAAAACCAATGCTCTTTAACAAGCGCTTATTTACATTATACCGACATAGCAAACGAATTTATACATATACATATGCATGTATGTATACTTGGGCACATTGAATATACATGCATACGTATTTACAATCATACATACATATGTGCCCTTAATTATGAAAGTGGTCTAAGTCATATGCATATATTTCTGCATCGAAATATGAAATAAATCTGTAATAAACTTGAAAAAATATTTAATAAATATTAAATAAACTTCTATTAATCGACACTAGTACAACTATAAGTTAAAATGTTGCATAATATAAAAATATTTTTTTAATTTCTTCAAATGTAATCTATTAAATATCTCGATGAAAGAAATATATGACTTAGACCACTTTCATAATGAAGGGCACATACATATATTTTATATATTTTATCAACACGCATTCATTAGCACAATACTTTATTTGTATACAAAAAAAAAATCCCATTTCTTACCACAAACAACTTAATATTCTTCCTTCAATACGTTTGCTAGCATATTGTTGCTGTGCGTAGAGTTGACTACATACACACGTACAAACAATTGGATATTCTTCTTTCAATACTATTTGTAGCGTATTGTTGTTGTTGTAGTTGTTCATATGAACACTCTTATGCATATATATATGTGTGTATGTACGAGTGAATGGTCTTCATGGTAGCGTATATTTATACATACATTCATATAAACATACAGTTTTTTGCATGACGCTACTGATTGCTATACACATCAATTCATATGCATGCGTATGAAAAAGCATGTGCCAAGCAAAAACACCATAAGGCAATGTCTATGTATTGGTGACAAAAAGGGGTTTAATACGAAATAATGCTTGTTAAAGAAAATGTTTAAGTAAAGTAAATATAGAGTAAATTCAAGCAAGCTTCAGTGGTGGGGTGGCTAGTGAGGTTAGTAACATAATTAAATATTGTTGGTTCTATGCACGGCAACTTTTTGATAGATTTGTAAAAAATGTGTGATAAAACTTTATATATAGAAAATGCAAGAACCGATTCTTTATTTTTGCTGATTTTCAATACCAATCGTGCCAAGACAAATGCGGTCGATTCAGTCCAATTCCGAGCTCTCTAACTCTTTTAGGAGCTTCATACAATCACTTTCAAGCAACACATAGAAAATCCGTACATGCAGACGGTCAGACGGTCAGACGGACAGACGGACATGTCTTTTTTTCATCTCCTATTCATAAGGATCCAGAATAACTAACTTTATTTCGCCGCAAATGAATATTGTAGAAGTTACAAAAATCTGGACAAACCTATATATACCCTTTACCATTTTTGGTGAAGGGTATAAAAAGGTGGTCTTCAACCAAAAAGAATTTTTTAGATAAAAATGTATTCTTTAATAAAAAGGTAATTTTTTAGTAAAAAGGCACACTTTAAAAATGTGTGTATGTACGCATGCTATTTCGTAATTATTTTTTTTAGGTTTTTGAAGTATAATGTATAGTTTTTCAAATTTCGAAAAAAATAGTATTTGTGGAATACCCACTACCAGAGCGGGCTTAAAAGTTGTTGCGTGGATGGAAGTTTAAAATTAAAAATTTTCAAAAGATCGAAGGTTACACTCGTTTTCAAAAAGACGACATAAAATCTAAAATCAAACATTACTGATCAAAAAAATATTTGGAATATTTTTTTCTTTAGGAAACATCTGAAAACAAAAATTTCACAAAAAAATTCCAGTGATTTAATATGTATTTATGTAAAAAATACCATCAAATTGGGGAAATCAAAACAAAAATATTAACAATTTACACACAACAACTTAATAGAAAAATAAAATATTGAGTAAACAAGATGAACTTTTTACACAATATGTCGAAGGATATGAGGAATAATTCTGCATCATTAACTCAAAAATTTCCATTTTTCCAGTTATGAAGTTTTTTGAGCAAATGAGCGATATGTATTTTATACATACTACAAATATACATATGTATGTTTATTACAATAGCAAGCTTCATTTATTACTTTCTTTCGTTTAATTTTAATCTTTGCTATTGAACATTTTAATTAAACACTGTCATATAGATGACATAATTTTAAATTAAATTTTTTTGTTTTGCATTATGCGTTTTGCAAAAGTAATGCTTTTATGTAATGCTTTTATGTCATTATTTATAACTTTTTGTGTTAATCTGTCATAAATACTTATTATTACTGAAACAATAAGTTAAGTGTTAAAACAAATTATAATCTGTATGATTACACTTGATAAATTAAAAATTATTTTTTGTATTGAACTTAAATACGATTTTTATGGACGGCAGTAGTGCAAATAAAACAGTTATTTATTGTTGCAATTTGTGCAGCAGTCTATGTGAGTAAGCGAATGTTTGTAAGTTTGGATGCTTAGAACGACCCATTTCGCCCTGTATTGTTCCTAAAATTTTTGAAAATTACAATCAGGGGCATATTTTAGGTAACAGAATGAAATAGATTGTTGAACATAAACTTTTAAAATGTTCAACATGAACTAACCCATTACTGGCCAATAATCCTTCTAATATTAAAGATATGAAAGTTTGTATGTATGTTTGGATTTAATAAAATAAAGAATATTTTTTAAGGGCCAAAACGGGTAAAACCTTGTATTTTTCGTACTTTTTCTTTTCGAGAAAAAAAAAGATTTGAGTTCTCCATTTTATATTATATATTCACAGAAAAAAGTATTCACCAATTAATGTTTTCAATTAATAATTTAATTGATTCAATTAAATTTTTAATTGTATTAATTAATTTGAGTGGAAAAACTGAATTGATATTATCAAATTTTTTATAGGTGAAAATTAAATTAATTTTTTAATTAATATTACAAATATTTTAATTAATATTACAAACTCATTCGTATTACTTTTTTGTGTGTTATATGCGCATAATTATTTATTATAAATGTATAACATGCATAGATTTATTTTTATGTATATACACCAATACAGTTCAAGGAGCATTTACATATTTTAGGTACTTTTTCTTCGCTACACTCAGTAGTTGAACTTTTTTAATTCCCATCACTGTTTTGTGGACAGATGTTTCTTTTTCATATTAAAACCACAAAATAAAGTAAAGCCTACGCACGTTTTTAAATGTTCTATAAGTGCACAAACGTGCTAACAGTACGCTACGGTACAGTACGCCAACAGCAACGTTCGGCTAACCCAGCCTTTATTCTCTTTCATCATTTACTCACACAGAATTTCACTCTTTGGGTTATTCGGCTTGCGAATTGCTCTTTGACAGAAATAAAATACTGTGTCAAAGTGTAACTTGTCATATGCAATATTTTTTTTGTTAGAAAATCTATGAACAAAAAATTATACATTTTTGCATTTTTGTTGCCCGAAGGCATCACATAACGATAGAGGAAAAAATTTGTAAAAGAAAAAAGATTTCGCCACCCAAACAATTAATGTTTTTTTTTTTTTTTTGCTATTGTGGAGCATGAAACGCACGGCATGTATGTTAAAAAAAATGTTCTTGCGTGTTTTCATATCAATTCAATTGCTAATTTTTTGTTTTGTTTTTGCATTACTTTGCCAGCCAATTGGAAAATCTTTTTCTAATTGTCTGCTTCTAAATAATCTTGCTATTATTTTACCAAAATGATAATATATCTTTTCTTAAGCTCTGCCAAATTTAAGATATTTTTATTTGTTCATATTTGTTAGTGCTCAAGTGTGTTTGAAAAAAAAAACCATTTTGCTATTCAGTTTATTGTACATAAATGTTTAAATGGATAAATGTGTGAAGGTGTGCATGTGTGTAGGAATGTGGAAATTTGTCCTTCAGTCTGCATGTCTGGTTTAATATTTAAATAACAAAACTAATAAAAAAAAGTTGTTTGTAATTTAAGTTAAATTTTCAAGCATTAATATTTTATTAAGAGTAATTGAAAAGTTGCTAGTGGCAACAATTTTGTATTTTGGAACATGCCCCCTTACCTCTGGTCCTTTAATATAATTCTGTGTGTATACATTTATATACAGTGTTGTATAAAAAATTTTGCTATTGACTGTAATAGGAAAGCAAGTTATTTCTACGGGCATTAATTGTATTGAAATTCTCTCCAAATTTTCATAGGCTGCTGATAATCTAACTGGTGGTGCTCAGCTTACTTGGTCCACGATTCCTTACTAGGGTGGGTGTGCTCTTGCCCACTTTTTTCTTGCAATAGGATCAAACGGAAGCTACACCCTTTTAGCCAAAAAAAAAAAAAAATAAATAAAAAATTGGTCTTAATAGCGACGGGATTGTAAAGTAACACACATAAAAAATACGAGCGAATCGGTTAAAAAGAAGGGCAAAGGGAAAAAGAGAGTTAAGATACAACTCTGCTTGTACCACTTCAATAAGATTATTGAGGCTAGAACAAAGGAGTAGTCAGTGTGGTTACTAATCGTTGTTGCTGTAGAAAAGCTACTGCAGCATATGGGGAATATTGAAAAATGCATGTTGTGCAGCATGTTGAGTGCAGTGCGTTCGTAAATGCAAATAGTGGCAATACTGAATATGTATGATGGTTTATAATGCACAAGCGCAAATATTTTTATAAATTGTAAAAATTTATGTTGCAATAGACTAGGAATTTTGAGAAATGACCAATAGATGATTAATTAAAACATTGCATGTATACTATGTATTAAATCTGACACATTTACTAAAAGGCTTATTTTGACCAGAAAGCGCAGGCTTTAGTCAAATCACTGAAAACTTGTCATCGGCTGCCTTTGTGCCTTATCGTGTCATTTTAACAATAGGAAGGTCAATATTATACTAATGTTAGTTGTATGTATTTAGTCACATTATGAGCACATTGTCAATACATTTTCAACAAGATGAGAGTGAGGCAATACATTGCAGCAGCGCTCCTTCCTTCAAATCATTTAAAATATAAAATCATTAGAAACTCTAAACCAAACTCTTTTTTTGTTGTTTAAAAAATGTATCCCATTAAAATTTTTTGATCCCACAAAACATTCTAAAATATAATATTGCATCACCATGACTACTTAACAAGTCATTTTAATGCTTCGATTGAAATTGCGGTTTGTAATTCCTTAGAAAACACACAATCACACAAGTTAGAAAGATGCGTTAATAACGAATTGGTAATGGTATTCGCAGTTGCTGCAAGCATACGAAATTGTCGTTTTCAAGACAATTATCTACATATCGCCGGGTGGGTGGTTACTGGTTTGCCGCAATAATAATATATTCTTAATATCTGTACGGCAAACCAGTAATCATCCGATGATATGTACGTTCAATTGCACATCTGTTTATATAGTTTGGTAATTTTAACTTTTTTCTTTAATTTTAGCACATATTTCTCCGCTCTAAATTTGATTACTATTTATTTAGCAAGAAAATAAATTTTATTTTTAGGATCTTAAATGAATTTTACAAAATATGCAAAATACGAGTATGTAGAGTACATTCAAGTCTTAAGTGCTGTTTATTTTGATGCAAGCCGTACAAAAATGAACACTGAATGAAAATATCTTAGAAAAAAATATCAAAAATATATAAAATAACACTCGACCAGCAAATTTAGATTTGTTAGCCATAGTTCCTTTAAAGACATTATCATTAGCATAGCCACGTTGGCTATGAATTGGACACCTTCCAAGAAGCGTTTCAGTTAGGATTTTAATATTCTACCTTTTGAAAGTTGATGTTGTTTTAATCTTATTAAGTTTGTAGTAAATGTAAGGGATACATTTAATACATCTGCAAATGGTTACAAATCCAAATAACACGCACACACACATTAACATTTACAACTTCTAAGAGTTGAAATGATATTTCAAAATTGATTTAGGAAATACACGCACACACTTACATATATACAATGGAATGAGGTAAATAATGTGTGCTATGGTACTGATGCTGATGCTGCTGATGATGATGAAGATAAGAAAATGTGTGCGTGTGTGTGTGCATTTGGGTGTAAACAGTTTACAGTTTTGACCACTGCCCGCTTAAAATTCGATTAAATCACAAATTATGATAAAGCAATATTTACTCTGATTTCTATTGTTGTCGGTAAGAATGAAATATGACAACCGTAAAAGATCAAAATATGTACGAGGGAAACTTCAGAAATTTGCAAAAGTATAACAGTACAAATATACATAAATACATAATTATGTATATGTTCATATAAATATATTTTTTATTTAAGAAATGTAAAGGCTCTATAAAGGGAACTTTTGCTTCTGAACCTTTTATAAAAGGAGTTTTTTAGCTCCTTCCTCTTTGCATTTGAAGTTTTAACATATTTTTGTTGTTTATTTTAAATTTCAAACTGGTGCATCCAGAGATTTATAGCAGAACTTTACACACAGAAAAAAAAATACCAATGTGAAATCATCATGCAAAAATGTTGATTTAAATTTATAAAAAATAATACATGTGTTGCTTTGTTGGTAGCTACAATGCACTGTTGTGTTCAGTTGTATGTTCGCATTATTAGCGAAAACTTCCTGCTGCTGTCTAGTGGGCAATGTACTTATCTTGTAGTCGGAGGGTCACAGTTTCAAATCCTGCAGACAAGCCTAAGTAGCTTCGCAGTTTTTTTTTTCAAATATAACTTTCATGTTGATTTAAAATTTAATTCATGATGATATTTATTTAGCGTTTATCTAAAGAATATTTAAAGTTCTTGTGGCTGTAGCGGTAACTTCGTTGACTACCACGCGATAAGTACGAGTTCAAGTCTTGGCAGGGGATGCCAACTATACATACAGTACACAAACATTTTGCTGATGCCTGTGTGAATACATACAATTACTTAAATTAAATAAAAGTTGTTTTAACGTGAAATAACTTTGCTTCAACATGATTCATCATGTTATTTCTTGAACTTGAAGTAACTTTGATTCAACATAATTCTTTATTTTCTTGGAAGGTGGCGTTGGCTGAAGTAGTTAGCACGTTGACTAAAAAAAAACCGAAGATCCTGTGTTCGAGCCCGGTTGCCGACAGTCATTAAATATCAACACCACGCATTTTTCTGGTGCACATTAGTGTCCCTTTGTTTCAGTTGTTTTAGGAAAATTCAAGTGATGAATTCATAGACACTGGTCACTGAACTACTCCGGCTTCAGGGGATACTAGTCCTAATGTAACATCAGAAGAACGCCCTCCTTCATCGTTATTGTGTAGCAGCATCATCGGCGAAGAAAAATAACAAATAAAATGGCTACTAAACACAGCTACGAAAATTTAATACGCCTCATTGACACCAGAGGCGATGCAACACTGTCTTATTAATAAAAACGTGCAAAAAGCAGAGTTGCAAAAATAATCAAGCTTTCCTCTATCACTTCCTTCACCATCTGTCTTCTCTATCACTATGCTTTTCCTGAAAAAGGTAATACCTAGTACTAAATAGTAGGCGGCATTAATTGTCTGGGTGTTACTTCTCTTTAAAAAAATTTTACACTACTGGAAAAATAAAGTTATTTCAAAAGGAAAACATTTATTTAAATCATGTTGAATTAACATGAAATACATGTGAAACAAAATCATTGTTTTTGTAGATTTTAATATGAAATTTTTCTGTGTGTATGCAAAAAATATAAATGGAAATAAGTAGGAAGGAAATCAAGCTTAAAACATATTTCAAGTTTTTAGTATTGAAGTTAAATCTCAAATATTGCCGGATGCAGATTATTACAATATAATTTTTTGGCGTTTATTTTTGTGGAACATTTAAGGACGTTTAAGGCAAAGTTAGGCAAACACATACATATATAATATAAAAGAGAGTAAAATGCATGCTTGTACGAATTTATTCGTTATGCTCTTTTTTTACACCATACGTGTAAAAAAAAGAGCATAACGAAGTGTCCGCGGGCGGCCTTTTGCTTATCATTGGCTTAAGGGTACTTTTCCCCCCTGGATATTAAGGCTATTTATAAACCAATCGTGAGTACAGGTTTTACTTACTCTGGATTGCAAGAAAACAGCAGCTCTCGTATATAGTGAATAGCTTTTTAATGCCACATTTTTCCGGAAAAGAGGAAATTGCTAATCCAAGTGATATATATATGTATATAAATGCTATTTATACATATGACCTCCTAAACGATGTTCAATTGTGTATATTTTGCCACATGCGTATATTGTGGGTGATTCTAAACGCTATTACGGTTGTAGCACTGAGCTTTCATACAATTGTTACAGAAATAAACTAAAACTTGGCATAATTTCATTTTAGATTTTTCCCTTTTAATTTATTGTAAATACGAATTCTTACGACTTTCTTGTAACATAAAAATGTAATGGCTACAGTTCTCTCTATTTTTTTGGTCATCTACTTTCACATTTAATTACACACATTTCCGTACAATCATGTACTTTATGATGAGTCAGCATGATGGTGGGGGAGGGGGTTTTGCAAGACAGTACAATAACATGGCAAACAAAAATTGAGCCATACAAAAATCACGTGTATGTACATACATACATACAACATTCATAGACAAGAGCAAACATATTAACACATTTCTATTGTGCCATTTGGATATTGAATGAACATTGAAAAGAACAATGACTTGTCATTGTTTCGCATGATATGGAACATTTATTGTGATTTATGTAACGCAATTCCGTTCGTAACATTGGCAGGGAGAGACCGTACAATAACAAAGTATGAAATTACGAGGAGGTTATTAAAAATTCTTCAAATTCTGCGAATTTTGATAGACCTGGTGAAGGAAATGTTCGAAATATTTGCTGTGTATACATACGTACATATATAAATCTTTGGGTAATCTTCCTTTTAGTGATTTAATAGCTTCAATTAAATAGAATACGTTATTCATAGTCATACCTGGTGATAGCCATATTTTACTGTGCAATAATATATGAGCACTTTTTTATGTTTTGAATTCTTGTTTAATATTTTGCATAATTTTATGTTGATTTATTCGAAATATTATTTTAAAAGAATGCCAAATAAATATTGAGAGATTTCATTTATATGTGCATACATACTTTTACTTGTTATAAATTAAATTCCTTGAAACAAGTATTTTCTTTGTTGATGTATGTATATATACGAGTACATATGTACATATATTTTTGTTTGTTATTATTAAGCGCCTTAGGGTAGACATTATTAAAATTAACGTTGTCATAAATTTACATTTAATATGAAAACAAAAACATGTGTACACAGCTGCTGCAAATAAAAAGCAAAGTAAAATGTATTAGAGAACCTCATATGACATTGATGATGAAGAGGAATACTCAAATCAATCAAATCACAATCGTTTACCAGTACATTGTAAACATTTGAATAAATACTTTTGTGGGAAAATATAAACATACACGTAAATAAATATTTCTGTGGCAATAAAGACAAAGTGCTTAAATCATATTTTATTGTTTTGCACGAGGTAGTTTTAAACTTTCAAGTAGATTTTCAGAAATTTACTTCTTTTGCAACGAAATTTGGAAATTCGGTATTTACTTGAATTTTTTTTACAAAAATATCGTTTTACACACTGTAACTAATAAATTAAATTTGAAATAATATCAAAATAATTTAATACATATGAGCTTATAAGGCGATAAAATAGATAAGCACAAATTTGTTGGGCTATAACTTCCTGAAAAATAGCACAAAATAAAAGAAATTTTTGTCAGAGGTACTTTTGAATATGTAGATTACGGAGGTGGCACTAACTCAAAATGTTCTTATCTCGACTTAAGCACTTTTTCCTTTTTGCCACAGATTTATGTTTATGTATGTACAATAAATGCATGAGTGTGTTTGTGCGTATATTAATTGGCATATCAATAAAAGATCTTTAACGTTAAACTCAATATTTCATATAAATGTGACTAAGTGCCACAATAGCACCTTCAATCAAAACCGATTGAAAATGTCTACAAAATACAAAAAGTAGGCTTTAAATCTTTATGGAACATTAATACTCGTATGTTATTTAAAATATAAAGACATATTTTCAGTTTCATAAATGCCATTAAATATGTGTCAGCCACATGTAAGAAACATAAATTCTTTCAAATTTAATTAGTTAAACATACTCAGATATTCATATGTAGGTATGTACATATGTATGCTAGTAGTTATTTATTTCTATGTACTTTTCCAAAACTACATGTCAGCCTATATTAATCTTAATTCTTGCCATATTTATTTTAGTATGCTTTGCATAACAAATGAATGTTCTTTACTTCACTACATTTAGTTTTAGTATTTAGCTTGTAAGCATTTTCTATTAATATTAACTGGATTATCCTTTTCCTTTTCGTTATAGGTTCGTAGTTATCGTATTGATTTAAATTGGGATCATTGACTAAGTATTTATGGAAATTAATCGCTTG
The DNA here is from genome assembly GCA_936439885.1 of Nowickia ferox. Classification (NCBI taxonomy): domain Eukaryota; kingdom Metazoa; phylum Arthropoda; class Insecta; order Diptera; family Tachinidae; genus Nowickia; species Nowickia ferox. The sequence continues at coordinate 4,970,549 of OW387027.1, read as the reverse complement.
GCATTGATGAAATTATCGTTAACAATTTGTTCACATTGATATTTGTGAAATTTTAAAACGACAATCTATTTTTGTTCTTAATAAAATTAGTGCATAGCTGGAAGCTATTAACAACGTTAACGTTAAAAAAAACATCCATACGAATACCCAATACACACAGTGGTTTTATAATAAAACATATAGGAGGGTGTAGTTGTTTGGTATTTAAGTAGTACCAAATACTAAAATTTAATTAGCCTTATAATGAATTCCACTTGTGAAAATTTTCGAATGAAACTTTTCGTTCACACGGATTTTAATTTCGTATCATCAATTCCATTATAATTAAAAACTTACATATTACCACATTTTACAACACACATAATCTTCTTCATAAATTGTCAAAATATTTCACAATCGTATGATGTTTTTGAAACAAACTGTTCACACGTTCGAAAATTTCCATGTGTAACTTTATTTATGATAAGCCTGAATATATATTTGTATACGCCCTAAAATAAGGCAACACTTTCAGAGAGAATGAAACGAATTCCATGTTTAGTAGAAAGTGAACATTTGTTATAAGTGTGGAGGGGCCACACCCATTTACCCAACACAAATTTTATAAAAAGGGTGGACAAATTCCAGAATAGGAAGTGTAAATTGACTTAAAAATACAATTTTTTGACAAATTAATTTTCATTGCTACAAATGTAAAGTAGAAATATGGGAATTAATAATGGAATGTGATGTCGGGCAAATATTCACCTCTAGCACGGCGGCAGACTTCCGCTTTTTTTTTACAAAATTTTGAAACACATTTTGCAACAAAAATTTTTTCTTCTTTGCTGGGTTTTAAGAAATGTTTGACATCACTAATTTAGAAAACAGTAGTCAGCTGAGCTGCTGAGATGGTAACCTTCTAATTTTTCTGCCATAACATTTTGCTTTGTTTTTAATTTTTACGTGCGTTCGCATATTTTAATAGAGTGTTTTGTTAGAATAAAGTGTTTTTTAAGTAAACAGTATAATAAAATCCTTCAACATATGAATCATTTCACACGATTTTCCTGTGTGTGGAATTTTTTTTGCAGACATAATACATGGTAAATTGTTTCAAAACAATCGTTTTTTGGAGATCGATTATGCTCAAGGTCGTGACATACCACCTGGCTATACTGCCAAGATTGCCGAAACTTTACAGGATTGGATAGATTCTTGTGATGCCATTTCAAATTGTATTGTAGATCAAATTAAGCTTGCCAATGCTGAAAAGTCTAAGAAGCTGGATAATAAGAAACAAATTGAACAAGAGGTGGGTTATTTTTAAAATAGGCATTATGTCGCCCAACACATCAAATATTATTATTAAATGCTAGAAACCCACTTTGTATTAAATGCTTTTCTATATAAATGCTTAAACTCTTATTAACTCCCTCACTTTATAAAATTTGCAAAATCATCCTTATTATTTTTGATTTAATCACTCACTTAAAAGATTTACACTGTTTGTTTGCAAAGTTGTTTTTTTTTGTTTTAATTAATGCGCAAATCTTAGTGTAAATTTAACAACACAATTATCCTTAACTTTTAAAGTTTCTTAATACTTTTACAGCTTTATATTTTAGCATTTATTTTTCTCAATTACAAGTAATTATTAATTTAATTGAAAAGTTTTATTGTTGCTATAAAGCAAAAAAAGAAAAAAAACCGAAATAAATTTCTGTCTTCCCTCATTTGTATTCATAACAAAAAGAAGAAGAAAAAACAAAGAAAATAATTTAAAAGACAAAAACGCTTTTCCTTTTTGTTGCAGATAATTAATTTGAAGAAAGTTCTAAAAACGCAAATCAACGACAACGATGATGCCATGCAAATCGATTCACGTGAAACCTCCTCCACTAGCCAGGAGGCGCGCAAAAAATCTTCCAAAGTTAAACCATCCCGCTCAACGGGTAAGTTTTTATAAAAATTTCATTGTAGTGTGATTTTTTGTTGGTAAATAACTAGATTGTGTAATTAAGAGAAGCTGCAAGTCTTAATTCAATGGACAAAGTGAAAAAGCGATTAAAATTTCATTTTCATTTAACAAAACACACCAAGCAAGCATAATAATAATAGAAGAAAAGCTTCATAGTTTAGATTTTTACCCTTTTCTGACGACTTCAGGCTAACAAGCAAATATATTTAAATATAATAAAAACTTGGTTCGGCTTATACATTTTATTAGACTGGTTGCAGCTTGTATGAGATTTTTTTTAAATTCTTAATATGCGCTGTCTAAAATACATATGAGGTTTGTTGTCGTAAATGCGGTATTAATTTTTGGGCTCGATCCGACAGTGCCTTCTGGTGCATAGTGGGGACTAAAGTACCCGATTCACAGTGAGGGATTTTGTTAAAAAAAATTGGAAATAATTCTGCAGTTTCTAAACGGGCCGTCCGATTATTATTAAATACAGGTGTCACAGAGCTTAAGACAAGAATTTAAACTATGTATCTTACAAGGTGCGGAGCCACAAGACCCCAAAATTGGCAACTGAAAAATTAAAGCCAATCCAAGCTGATGTTTTTGATCTGATAAAAAAGATTTTTTGCAAGTGGATTTTTTTCTTCTATCCAAGAGCTAAAAAAAGTCTGCTGCATTTACAGTTTTGGAAATATTCGAGAAATAAATTTAAATTTTGGCATTTTTACCAACCTTGATTCACTGTTCTGCTAATGATGGAGTCTAATCTTGTTCGATTTAGAAAAGGAAACTGGTTATGAATAAGGAACAAAGTTTGTAACTTAAAAAAACAAATTTGGTATCAAAAGCACAATTAAGAGCCAATTTCACGATGTCGACAACGTTCGACTTGTCGCACATTTCCATTCAAAACAAAAACAAATTTTCATATTATGTTGTTGTTTCAAATGTAAGTGTGCGACAAGTTGAACGTTGTCGACATCGTGAAACTGGCCTTAAGTCAAAAGTTATACGCAATTATATTAAAATTTTAAAAAAATTTGATTTTTCGCCGTTTTTCAGAAAAAGTGGGTTACTAATTTCACTATTATATAAAAATTTTACAAAAATACCAACTCCATATTTTTATTTATTCAAAAGATGATACTATAAGTAATATTACAAATAAATTTTTAGTTAAACATTTTCGTTATTGAAGGAACCAGAGCGTTTCGAAATAGACCTATTTTTGTTATAAATATAAATTTGAAGGCCTTTTTTTCAAATTCCAAAGCTGGAACCCAAAAATTAAATATTTCCAAAAATATTATCTGCGCCTCGGCGAAAAATAAGAAGAATACTGCAAAAATACTGAAAATCCCATTTTTGGGATTTTGCGAATTTTTGCTGGGAATGGCCGGGAACTCAAAAGCAAAATCTATGTGTTCGTACTTTTTGTGTATTAATTACATCATTCTCCACCTAAACGAGCATTTTCAGCCGAAAATATTGATAAGAGCGAATATAAGGATCAAAACATCACAAACCATCTTGATGTATTTGATAATTATCCTACAGCTCTTGATCCATTTTATCAATATTTTCCGCTGAAAGTGCTCCACTAGGCACCAGAAGGCACCATTGGATTAAGTTTAAAAATTAAGGTCGCATTTATGACAGCAAACATCATATTTTAGATAGAGCACATATATCAGTTAAAGAAAAAAATGCAAAATGTTTTATTGTGGAACCATGTGGTGTCGTCCCCTTTAAAAACACAATATACTTCCTCTGGATCCTTGTGAAATTTTAATAAAATGGAACCTATAACCTAGAAACTACAGAATTATATCCAGTTTTTCTCTCTTTATTTACCACTGTGTGTAAAATGTGTAAAAATCGGCAACGCAACCAAAATGACAATTAGTATTATGTATGTAATGTTAAAATATAAGAAATATTTGGGGTATTCACAGCGGTGTCTTAAGTGTCATAATGTCTTAACATTTTAACATAGTTTAAAAAATTTTTTGTTGTGACTCGAAAGAAAAACGTTATAAAATAGTAAGACTTTCTCAGCTATGTTTATTGTTTGTCATAATTACATGTAGAAATGAGTGAGAGATCACCAAATTAATTGAGAGAGAGAGAGAGAGAGAGAGAGAGAGTAAGCAATGTACAAAGGTGCTAAAACTAAAATACAGCAGTCATATTTTTTCGTGTTATTACTTTAAAACGTGTTAATTTATGAGTACCATTTGAATATCCCAATTGTTAATGCTCCTTTTTTAGTATTACATTTTGTAATTTAGTTATGAATTTAATAAATAATAATAATACAAAATATAAGTGCTTAAGAAGATTGTTGTTAAGTAAAAGTGCTTAAAAAATTACTTAAAATAAAGATGATAAAGTTCAGTGGAATTATGTTTCGACGAAGAGCAGGAAATACAAAAAATGTGACATTTATTAGATACTTCAAAATTAACGCCTTTACTGTGAGTAAATATTATTATTTAAAATAATTTCTAACTAACAATTTCTTTTTTAGCTTTATTAACATGCAAAATCAGAAAGAAATATTTTCTTTAATTTCGAATTATAGGTTAGATACCCAGATTCAATAAATTGCAAAATATAAATTCATGCAGTAACAAACTTCAAATTTTAATAGGAATTTCGAACTCATTATAGCCCTTGAACTCAGCTCATCATACACTTTGAATTGCTTAAATGAAATATATATGTGTGTGTGTGTGTGTGTGTTACAACAACTCAATCATTGTAAAATAAAAACTTTTCTTAATAACTTATTTAACATATTTTTTTTTTATATCATTCCGTATTTTATATTCCTTTGTAGATTTATTTAAATTCAGCAAGTAGAAGAGAGAGAAAACAAAATAACGAACAACAATTGGGGTTGAATAGCTGACATTTTCACTGGCAGCAACCAACATCTTTAAAAGCAACAAACTGCTCCATACCACATAAAAACAAATAATGAACTTTTATTTACAAACTAAATCATGAATAACAATTTCTTTCAATTTGAATTTATATTACTGCTCAATATTTCTTTTTGAGGGTGAGAAAATACCAACATGATACACATAAAAAAATTGATTATACTTGTGTGCTTTGTTGAAATTTGCAATAAATAAATGTCAAATTTTAAAATAAAATTTAATAAAAAATTAACAATCTTGTTTCAATCCTTGTATACTTTTTAAATGCTTTTCATAGTTATGGTTAACAAGTCATTTAAGGTGACTATAATATTATAAAAATATTTGCGATAGCGAATAGCTCAGTGCCGGTTTCACCAATTCTATTTATTTTTTTTCCGTTTATTCTGTTACTCCTGCTAAAAGCTAGAAGAATTATTTGGCCAACCAATTCTATTTAAATATCAACTCATCATATCTAAAAGTTATTTTTCATATACCTACGAGTATTTTATTTTTTATTTTTTTTTTTTCAATGAAAAACTACTTTTAAATATGAATTGATATTTATATAGAATTGGTTAAATTGGCCCTCAGTGGCTTTTTTAAAATAAATTTTGTTCATATTCACCTTAAAAAGTATTCTTAATTTATAAGAGGTTTACAAAACATTTTTTTATACCAAATTTATGTTATGAAATAAAATTATTTTTTAGAAATAAAGCAGTTACTACTTTGTTTGTAAAAAAATGCCATACAACTTAAAACTCTTCAAATACTCGAAACTCTTATTTAAAACATCAGAGAAATTAACCAAAATATAAATGCAATTTATTTATAAAATATCAAGTTCAAATACAACAAGGTCACAATTGCATATTTTAAATGAATATTTAATGAATTTTAATTAAAATCAGCAAACAAAAACAACAACAACAAAATTAACTGTAAAATCCACAAGCGAAATATTGGTAGTGAGAGAGAGAGAGAAGAGGAAAAAAACAACAGAAAACCAGTTCGTTTTATCAAAATATCTAAATGCATGTTAAAATAGATAAATATAAAGCACATTAAAATAAAATACATCTAAAAAAAAAGTATATATATGTACGAGTATGTTTCCCACCTTGGAATATTTGTTATGGCCCAAAATGAAGGCTGCCAGCGGAAAAAGACACATAAATACTTCACACGTACCAGCAGCAGCTAAACAAACCCCAAGATAATTGACCAACATTTTCATAAAGCAAACATTTTATATTCATTCCTACAAAATTGCAATTTGTGGCAAAGAAACAAAAAATAGTAAACAGAACAACTTGCCCTAATGTACACTCAGTCTAAAAATCCTCTATTGGAGTTGTGTACGTGTTTATTTATTTAGGGATCTCAATTACGCCTGCTCGCCAAATAATTTGTAAACATGTGCGTTCACGCACGACAAGTCCGCTAATGCTCATAATCATAAAATTAGAATAATAAGAAGAGAAACAAAAAAAAAAAAGAATATCACAATCAGGCCATCTAATGACAAAATATTTATTCATGTTGCGTTTTCAGTTAAGTAAAAGGAAATATTGTTTATTATTGTTTTATAGTTTAAGTTCCTAATGTTCTATTATTTACGACTAGCTCAAACCCTGTGTGACTCGATACACGTTTTGTGAATAAATACAATTATTATTATTAAAGTAAATAGTCATAAAGAGTTTAGTTTCCAAGATGATTTTTTAAGTAAACGTAAACATTTTCTCTATTTGAGAGTAAGCCAGCCACGCTCACTTCTCCAATCCCAGGGAGTTTATTCCCTATTCTTTGTTCCCCCCACTTGCAAGCTTTCAGTTACAATAAAACAACGAGAAACAAACTATGTAGCTGTTTTCGAAAATTCGAAGTTTTCCCTCAAATATAAATTTCTAGCTAAATCTGTTAAGGATAGTCGGATTTTATTTTTAGAACAATTCTGTCAATAAAACCGACTTCAATGGAAGATTGTGTACTTTTGAGCTCAAGGTGTGTGGTAAGTTTCGTAAAAATCGCAATCAAAAGTGCGCACAATCTGATATTCACAGAAGCTACAACGGAAGAGAAATATCCATCTTTTCGGTTCGTCAGGATGCCATTAAGGCACTAAGTTTATATCTGTTTACCTCTAAGTTAACTTGAGAAGAATATGGTCACATTCAGCTGGGCTCCTTTAGTCCCGTCGGAGCGAATGGTAACGAAAATACAGACAATCTGGCCAAAAAGGAGATTAGCTCACCCATGGTCGGACTAGGTTAGGTTAGGTTAGCAGGCTGCTGGTAAAGAAGGGTGAAATTTAGAGTCCAGCTCACTTGGGTCCAATACAATGATCCCTTTGTGCTGCCTGTTAGTTGAAGAGAAGATAGTAAGAGAGGGTGATAGGGAAGAGATAGTGATAGAGAAGACAGGTGATGAAGGAAGAGATGGAGGAGGAAAACTTCATTCTTTTACAACTCTGCTCTTTTTGCACGCTTTTTGATAATGCAGTGTTGCAGCGCCTTCTGGTGTTAAATGAGGCGTATTAAATTTTGAAGCTGTGTTTAGTAGCAATTTTTATTTTATTGGTTATTTTACTTCGCCAATGATTCTGCTACACAACGAAGGAGGGCACTCTGATGTTACATTAGGATTAGTATCTGATGAAGTCGGTGTAGTTTTTAGTGACCAGTGCCTTATGCCTGCATCACTAGAACTTTACCCACAACCACTGATACAAAGGACACTAATGCACATCAGAAAAATGCGTGGTGTTGTTACTTTTAATGAATGTCAGATACAGGGCTCGAACCCAGGACCTTCGGTATGGTCGGACTAGCATCATTGTATTAGTAGGAGAACTCATTTAGTAAAACGGTAGTTATCTGCTGTTCCACTTAACTGAAACTCAATCTAAACGTAAATTCTTAATTGTTAATAATAAAAAATAGATTATGTGTTATTATTTAAATGCCAATTTAATAGTTAATTATTAATTAACTTCTTAACAAAATTAAAGTATCTACTCGACAAAGATCCGTTAGCAACCGCATCCAGCAAATGGAAAAAAAATTAACTGATAAATTGAACAACACTAAACTAGATTTTGCCTGGGAGTATTAGTTAAAACAAAATTATGTAAATTTTTTAAAATCTTCATTCACGTTTTTCAAATTATAGATTCCCAACAGAATTATATCATATCAAGCCAATATAAAATATTTAGCTCTTATTTTTAAGTGTTAATTTCATATTATTTTGTTGTTTTGTTTAAATTCATTAAATATTTTTTTTTTTTGTGTATAAATTAAGAGCAGAAATGTCAAACGGTGTTAATGATGTTTCTTTATGGTTATTTTATAATTTTTTGTTTCAGCTAAACAAAAGATAAACACAAATATTAAAAAAAAAAGAATTTATTCAAATAGACTTGAACCAGTTTGTTAAATTATGATCAGACAATAGAAGAAAGTAAAAATTCGCAAAAGTGAACCTGGTTTAAACAAAATTAGCAAAGCAGTAAAATTTTTAGAATGAAGTATATATTTTTTAATAAAACATTTTTGACTAATAATAATACGAAATAATACGAAACAAATTTCCAAATTGAAATATGTGCATATGAATGGATAGATTTTTCGAATAAAACTTTTTTTTTTATAAAATTTCTTTAAATAAAATACTATTGAAGGAAAAAATCAATTGAATTTTTTTTCAAAAGAAGATTTTTCTTAGAAGTAGTGAACACAAATTAAAAACTTTATTGAATAAAATCTCATACAAACATAATTCGAATAAGCTTATTTGTATAAAAACGAATCGAATAAAATAGCTCGATTAAATTTTTTTTCGAATAAAAGTTTTTTAACTTTTCGAAATAAAATTTAATTATTGAAATAAAAATTCTTTGAATAAAAACTTTTAACTAATTTTTTTAGAACAAATCTATTCGAATAAAATTTATTTAAAAATTAAAAAAATATTATAAAAAACAATAAGTAATGAGAAACAACTTTTTTGAATAAAAATTTTTCAAAAGAATATTTTCGAATAAAATTATTCGAATATTATTCAATAGAAAAATTCTCTGCGAACAAAACTAATGAATTGATATTTTTTAACAAAATCTATTAAATAAATAATTAATTATTCGTTGACTTCATTATTCTAATAAAAATATTTCGTTGAAATTTTTTGAACCAATCTATTCCAATAAAATTTATTTGAAAATAAAAAAAAAATAATTAGAGAAACAATGAGTAATAAAATAAAAGCTCTTTGAATAAAATTTTTCAAACCAATATATTCGAGTAAAATTATTCGACTATTATTTAATAGAAAAATTCTGCGAATAAAACTAGTGAATTGATTTTTGAATAAAATCTATAAAATAAAAAATTAATTATTCGATTTATTCATTATTCGATTAATTTATTATTCGAATAAAAATATTTCGCCTAAAAATTATTTGTCTAAAATAAAAAAAAAATATACCGCTCATTTACTTGAAAAACTTCATAACTCTAAATTATGATTTAGCAAAAATCTCTGAATGGGGTCATGCGAACAAGGTCGACTTTAACGCCCGTAAGACCCAATGTTGTATGGTTACTCATAAACGCATGACCGAAAATGCTGTTGCCTCTGTAATTATGGGGGGTATAAATATTAAGGAATCAGATGCTCTTGATGTTCTTGGAATGAAAATACAGTGTGATGTCCGATGGACTGAACACATTTTTCAAGTTGCAAAAGAAGCATTCAATTGCCTCGGGTTTTTAAAACGGTGCAAACGATATTTCACCCCATCCGATCTCCTTACTATTTATACCACTTATATCCGACCAAAAATGGAATACAACTCTCATGTATGGGCCGGCGCTTCAAAGTCTATTTTGGGGCTGCTCGACCGCGTACAGGAGAGAGCGAAGAAGCTCATCGGTGACAGTAGGGTATCCAGCTATATTGATTCATTGGAGCATCGACGCAATGTGGGGTGCATTTCCTTGTTCTATCGTTACTACAACGAAATGTGTTCTAATGAAATTAGGGAACTTGTTCCTGAAACCAGCACATTTACACGCACAACACGTGCCTCATTCAGAGCACATCCCATTCGCACTACCCATTACAGAGAGAATTCTTTTTGTAGCCGCACTGTTCGTATGTGGAACCAACTACCTACGGAGGTCTTTCCTGTCACTACCAGCGTGAGAAAGTTTAAATCAAATATTCACAGACACTACTCCCTCTATCCTCCTTTCCTATAACCTATTTTCCTAGTTCTAGCCCAATGCATTGCATGAGTAGGGGTTATCCCCTGAGTGCTGGTCCTATAAAAAAAAAAAAAACTCAAAATAAATTATAATAATAGTTTGACAGTAACCAGGAGCCAAATCGTCACATCCGTGAACGTACAACTCGTCACGTAGATACACGATTTTTGGATTATGAACGTACTGAAATATCATTCAGCTGATACGATTGACGTATCACTTAATTTGTTTTCGTACGATTGTCGGTACGATCACCGATGTGACGATTTGGGCCCAGGTGTAAAGCTTTCAATTTACATGCAACTTAATGGAAAAAGAAACTTTTAATTTTCTGTCAAGATTTGAGTATGCAAGATGTATGTGATATGAGGATTCATTCCGCATTTTTAGGTCACAAATTCCATTTTGATATGAAAGAATTTTTGGAATATATGGCGAATAAAAAGAAAGTTGTTAATTTTTTTTTTGTTTGGTCATCATCTTTATTGCCTTGAATTTTCATCTATTTTTATGAACTAAAAATTCTTATGTTGCTAATTTGAGCGGTTTAATTATTTTAACTTATATTATTACGATAAAATATATTGCCCCTTGACTTACAACTTATTTGATTTTATGGAGAAATAAATATGCAAATAAATAAGTTTGCTGAAAAACTTATTTTTAATGTTTTATTTTTGTCAATATTAAGCTTCTTTTTTCGGTTATTTTCAATTAGTTCAGCTTCATTAAGAAAAGAACTTATGACATCATACCTTAATTGAAGATGTTGGACAAGAAATGTTACTAAGATTTTTTAGAAGCAACATTAAAAAAACAAATTTTGGAAAAAACTATTCAAATATTACAATTTCGAAAACAGGTTTAGGCTTGAACCTAATTTGGTGCGCTCAAATTTATGGACAGCGTCGTATGCTGCTTAACGCGCTAAGTCCGAATAAATTCGTGATTATTCACGTGATGAAAATTAACATCGTTTATTTATTCAAAATCATACATGTTTCCCCTAAATCGAACCAGTTCGTCATGACTTGAACCCATGATTGAACCCCATTTTTGTCATGTTTTTTTTTTGCTGAGATAGAATATATGTAAGTAACTAGTCTTCACAACAGTATTAAGGGAAATTCACATAACACGTTGTACTTCAGATCTTATTGCATAAATTTGTGCTAAAGCAAAAGAAAAAAATATTAATATTAAAGCAAGGCAAGCAACAAAATAAAAACTGGCCCAAAATGCATTTCGGTCATGAGAATTCATTTATATTGATTGTGCAATGTAAAAAAGCCAAATAAAAATATCATAAAATTTTATTAATAATTAATACTGGTATTAAGCAGAAAAAAATTAAACTAGTTTCAATTATCCCAAAATAATTAGCGGCTGGAATTTAGGCAAATTATTGCTATAAAAGCCAAACAAAAATCTCAGAATGTTACAGTTAAACAAATCATTATTAATCTGCTAAAGCGAAAATGTTCAAATTAGTAAGTTGAGTAAATCGAAAATAAAATAAAAAATTTTATCCTTTAAGACTTAATATTTAACTCCTGTTGCAGTTCATTATCACCACTTTAATCGCCTTTGCTGCTGCTGCCGATGACGACGTTCATGCTGAAACCACCCTCTTGAAGTCCGATGTTAGGGCTGATGGTTTCGATACCGCCTTGGAGACCACCAACCATATTCACCAAGTGGCTTCTGGCGATGAACATGGCAACATTCACGGCGATTTTGAATGGGTTGATCCTCATGGTGAACACGTTGCTATTAAATATGTCGCTGATGAGCACGGTTACCAACCCGAAGGTGCCGTCATACCTACACCTCATCCAATTCCAGTAGCCATTTTAAAGTCTCTTGAATATATTAAGGCTCATCCTTCTAAGGAGGAGTCTCATCATTAAACTAATTTTTAATTGAGAGAACCAAAACCGACATTTTTTAAACAAATAAAATAAATTGCAAATCAGACTAGAACAAAAAGCATTTTTTTCTTAGAGAATTTTCGTATAAAAAAAAAAGACAAACCATTGTTAAGGAAATTGCCTTCAAGTTTCAGTTAAGGCCATGACCCACTATCATACAAAGTCATACGATCTACGAAAAAAATACAACCCTGATGTGTTGAATTGTTATTGCCTTTTGAAGATTTTCATAAACTCCATCATACGCACGCAAATTCGCAAATTCAGTAAAATGCGACCTTGACTCGCCTTCGAAGGGTTCCGTATGGACACTACATATGTAATACTATACGAACTTTAGCCTATATAATAGAATATCTTATCTGATGTGGACATTTAAAAAAAATTACCAGTTAAACTTTTTTTCGGGTTCTTGGCGATTTTTTTAGTTTCGGCACTTTTTCTTATTTTTGGTGTTTTTGTCGTTTTGACGATTTCTTCGGTTTTTAGCGATTTATTTTAGTTTTAGAGTTTTTTAAATTTTTGGCTCCTTTTTCGTTTAGGCGTTTTTCTGTTTTTGGCGCTTATTTTAGTTTAACAGTTTTTTTTTATTTTTGCACGTTTTTTCGTTTTAGCGATTTTTTCAGATTTGACGATTTTTTTTTGGTCTTGGCGATTTCTTTCGGTTGTTTATTTTGCCGCTCTTTTTTGTTTTGAAGTTTTTTTTTAATTTTGGAATTTTTTTAATTTTAGCGCTTTTGAAAATTTCAAAAGTATGCTTCAAAATTACTTTAACTGACAGAATATCCTTTTTTTACTTGGTGTGGTCTGCATTAAAATACAATAATGAATGTGTTTAATGTCTAATTTGTGTATTTAAATTGAAAAATGCTCAAGAAGTTTTTGCGAAAATTTTTAAAGCAATATTTTTATCATTGCACGCGTATACGTTATGTCCTAGTTTACACTATGCAAGTCTTATTGCTAAGCTGATTAGTTTGTTAGGAAAGAGAGACGATGGGAAAAGAAACGTTACTGTTCCCCTCGTCTCTCCCCCCATCAAACTAATCAGCTTAGCAATAAGACTTGCATAGTGTAAATATGGACTATGTAAAACTGAACGATTTCCATGTAACGTATACACATTTCATTAGTTACATAGATTTTCCCATATACGTATTTTAAATTATTTTTTATACTCTCAAAACTGAATGTACGAATTATTGCCCCAAACAGCTAAAAGAAAAAAAAGCCCAAATTATTGGGTGATTAGTCATTGTGAAGAAATACTCAAAAAACAGTGGCCCGATCGCCAAAAAAAATTAAGAATAATACAAAACTGTAAAATGAATAATCGCCCGAAGTTTTTGGGTTTTTGTTCATTACGTGCAATCACCCAATTTTTTGTGTGCTTTTTTAACATTTGGCGGAAATTTGGCAATTAATCATTATGAACAGATACCCAAATATCCAAAAATGATGAGTCGCCCAAAGTCCATGAACAATCACCGAATTTTTTTACAACAATTTTTGGGCGATGCAACATTTTTGTTTTCCGGGCGATTGGCACTTGGTCGATAATGCGTACAGCCCCCAAAACTAGCTGTAGTAGTTAAAAAAAATTGCTTTGGTAAAAAATACCAACCATATACAAGATGTGTTTTGAGTTTTCAGAAGCCACGTTGTTCAGTTTTTTTTGAGCCATGAAAAATTAACGATCTCAGTGAATTTGGAAACATGAAAAAAATTTATCACCAGTATGTAATTCAATGTTTTCAATTGAAAGATCTCAGTTCAACCAACATTAAAGTCGAGCCGGATTCTACTCCTAAGGAGCAGACTACATCGTTTGTGAGTCTAAACGAAGTCGTACAAGCTGCCAAACGAACAGCGTAGAGGTCGGCCCATCGAGGCGTCTACGCCAGAAACGGTTAAGAAAATCGAAAAAATGTTATGGGATGATGGTCGGCTGAAGGTGCGTGTGTGTGTTAGCTAAAATCATAGGCAGTTAAAAAAGTGTTAGACAGCGCTCATTGACGGAAAATTTGAAGATGAGAAAGCTATGAGCAAGGTTGATGCCGTCAAACAGAGAAGTGAATATATTTTAATTGAGTATTGGAGTAATAAAGCCGAGCTTATGCGTCCTTTTGTAAGCTTGGATGAGACTAAAGTCACAATTGAGACAAAGGAACAGTCAAAGCAGTGGCCTGGAATGATATAATTGTGTAAAGAAAAGGCGAAGACGGTTCCCTCTTCACGTAAGGTCATAGCGTTTGTTTTTTGGGATTAGGGGGATAATTTTTATTGATAATTTAAAAAATAATTCTACCAAAAAGAAAACCGACTTCAATGCAAATATCTGATAGAACAGTTTCGAAAAAAATTTATGGGAATAAACTGTAAGTGAACTCTTTCAAACAAAAAATTTTTGAAAATCCTTTGGTTAAGAAGAAGTACGTGATATATAAAATTAAATTTTATTGGGCGTGCCTCCGCCCATTTTTTTAAATGCAAGATTGTGTGTTTTGCAGAGCTCAGGGTGTGTTTTAAATTTTTTAAAAATCGGTAAAGTAGAACCACGTGAAATATAATAATAATTTTAATGGGAGTAGCCTCGCCCATTTATCAAATTTAAAATTTTTTAATTACAAGAACTAAAGGTGTTTGCTAGGTTTCACAGCAATCAAATAAGTAAAACATCATAAAATGATATAAACAAATTTTGGGGGCGAGTCCCCGCCAACTTCTTTTACAATGAGACCTTTCAGAGAGAAAAAAAAAGAATTTTTACCATCGGTCTAAAATGTTCAGAGCTATGAAGTAACAATGTAAAAAAATACGTACAAAACCTCCTCCTTTTTTTAATTAAGGGCAAGCATTATGCTAACTTATTGCAGAGTTATATTGATGCAATTAAGGAAAAAAGGTCGCATGTGGTAAAGAAGAAAGTGTTGTTTCATCAAGACAATGCGTCAGCCCACACATCCACTATTGCGATATAAATATTTTACTTTTCAACTTACTTTCTTTGTTCTAAAAATAAATACATACATATTTTTTTTATTGCTAAAATTATGGTCGTGTTGCATGATAGCAACAACCAAAAGCCACAAGAAGTGGGTTTGAAACAAAAGGTCGTTAACATTTTGCGTGCAGCTTCCAAATGTCAAAATGCTTTAAAGAATATAATTTTTGTTTTAAACAGAAAACATTTAAAAAAGTGCATTTCAAGCTCAAACCAGATGCAGGTACTAATTAATAACTATAAATAATAAACTGAATAAATTTTTATATGCAAATAAAATTTGTTCTAATTAATTTGCCAAAATAAAATAATAGATAATTTGCTTAAAGAATAGAAAAAAACGTATTAAATGAATGAAATGCATAATCTAGTTTAGAAAAAAAAAAAACAAATTCAAACCGAAATTCAAATTGTATAAAAACGAGAAGAAATTTCATTTAAAGCACAGTTTACCAAGTTTTAATAAACCTGCAATAACAAAAATGTTCAAATTCGTAAGTTAAATAAAAATAAATAATGCATCTTCATTATGCATGTCGAGTCTGATTGTCAATATTAAGAACTTTATTAAAGGACGAAGTTGTAGTGTATGGAAGTTGGACTCCACATACAGCATAATCCAAAAAAAATATATTAATTAATGCTTATAAAATGTATATTTCCGCAGATCCTTGTTGCTGCTTTAATCGCCTGCGTCGTGGCTGCTGGCGAAGATCATCATGATGATCATGATCATCACGCTGAAACCAAGCACTGGCACACCGATCTCAGACACGATGGCTGGGATTCCGAATTCGAAACCACCAACCACATACGTCAAGCTGTTCACGGTGACAAGCACGGCAACATGCACGGTGAATTCGAATGGGTTGATCCCCATGGTGAACATGTTTCCGTTAAATATGTTGCTGATGAACATGGTTACCAACCCGAAGGTGACCATATTCACCCCATTCCTGAAGCTATTTTGAAGTCTCTTGAATACATCAAGTCTCATCCCGCTCACGTAGAGGAAGATCACCATCATTAATAAGTTTTCTTTGCAGTTTTAAGTAAAACTTTTTGGTTAAATTGACAATAAAATGCTTATGAAAATATGATATTAAAGTTTGTGTGCTTTATTTTGTTGTTTTAAGTAGTTTCCCTTTTTCCGTAAGTGCTTGTAGACATGTACATAAATGTTATTACTATCATTTGATTACCATTGGCAGCCTCTTGCCATTTTTAAGGCCCTGCAGAACAGAAACAGACTAGACAACAGTAGTGACAACAGTAGTCCACAGCAAGAATTATATGCGGCCAATTTATATAATATTGAAATCACGTCTATAATTGTAAGCATAAAGATTTTTTAAGTGAAATTTATTTGCTGGTGGTTAAGCGATGTCTGTATGCATTTCATTGTGGCTTTAACAAATCGTCAGTAGACTTCAACCACACATTTTGAACAGTCACAAACCTCTTATGCACAGACTTTCATAAACTATTTGAGAATTCACAAATATTAATATTTTTGTATAAGTTACTAAGCCTACTATGCTTATTTTTCTTTTGTGATTTTCAAAAATATTAATATTTGTGAATTCTCAAATAGTTTATGAAAGTCTGTGCATAAGATAAGAGGTTTGTGACTGTTCAAAATGTGTGGTTGAAGTCTACTGACGATTTGTTAAAGCAACAATGAAATGCATACAGACATCGCTTAACCACCAGCAAATAAATTTCACTTATAATATAATTATGACAATATGTCGAATAATAAATCTCTGGAATAAAGATTTTTTTCTTCCAAAAAATTGTTTTTAATAATTTTAAAAGTTACACTAATTTGAGGAATCTAGAATATTTTATATACATAATTTATATTGTATATATTAGTGCAAATAATGAAGGCAACTTACCTGAAGTTATTTAACCAATACAATCAGTAAATAAAAACGGCAGGAAATGAGAATTAACACTCAGGAAATGTATGCCTACTAACTACTTTAGTAAAGGGATAGTGATAAAGAACATTATCAAAGGAGAAAACTCTTAGGAAGGCGACCCTATTAAAATACTTAGAAAGATGAGGGTGGCCCTCGTTCTGTGTTAGAGCCCAGTGGCCGATAAAGTCATATAATAAAAACGACAGCCATTTTTCTGATGTGCATTAGTCTGCCTCTGTTTCAGTTGTTGTCGGAAAAATTAAGTAACGAAGGCACGATCACTGCCAGTTTATCGAGGACAATTAAAATTTCTCGTTTTATATTGGAAAGAAAAACAAAACACTCAAATTTATTTTTGTTTTAAATATAAATAGGCAAACAAGAATTTTTGACTGTATTCGATAAACTGGACAACAAAAAGTGCCGTTTTTTTTAAAGCGAATTGACAGCAGGGTTGTCAGATATGGTGATTTCTCGCCAAACGAGGCGATTTTTTAACTTGTTTGGCGTCTAAATGTTTGATTTGCCGATATGGTGATTTTTCTGGTGATAAACAAATTTGTTGGCTATTTGCTTAACAAAATTGAACTTTAAAATCTTTTAATTAAGGAAAATTACGGCCTGGTTCACGATGTCACTAGAAATCGTTCGATCGACAACTTGTATTGCAAACAACAATAACATTAGAAAATTTGTTGTTGTTTTTAATATAAGTATTCGATCGACATCGTGGGACAGGCCGTTAGTTTTTTTTTTTTTGAAGGAGTAAATCCAAAAATAAATTCTACCAAAACTCGTTTGCAAGAAATTAAAACAATTTGATGTTGATGATTTTTATTATACTAATTACAGATATTAATTTTGAGTTTGGATGAGAAAAATTTACAAGAAATAATTTTTGGCGATTTTATTTCAACTTTATTAAGGATTTTCTGCTAAATTGCTATACGATTATTTTATAAAAATTTATATTAAAAAAAAAGTGTTTTATAAAAACAAATTTAGATATTATCAAATATATATTAAGAAAAACTACACATAATTGATTTCGGCGACTTTTGGGGATTTTTGAAATCAATTTGGCAAAATATTTTGGAAAAAAATCTAACAACCCTGGTCTATACTCTAAGAATATGCCTTGAATTTCCTTATTAAATTCGCCTTGGCCCTGTGTTTTACACAAAAAATTAGCATTAAAATTAGTTAAGAATTTTTAGGTCTGTTATTTTCAAAGGGAGTTGTGTAAGTAAGTGGACTACCAGAAAACGCAAACCATATTAAGTCATCGATATAATAAAACTTCCCAGTAAAAATTTTTCATGTTTTTTGAAGCAATAAGGCAATAAAGCGCATCATAACTCGCTTTAAAATATGAGCTGTTGAGAAGCAGTGAACATATATAAAGCAAACCATAGAAAAAAAGTTGATTTAACAGCGCCACAACAATGCAGGTTTTAAAGCCAGAAATTTTTGCAAATGTAATCTTGAAAAGCGCTTTTTTACATAAAAAAAATAGCACCTTTGTGAGCAAAAAAATGTAATACTCCAAACCGGGAACTCGTCATACAAAAATCAGCAGCGATATCAGCAGGTTTGTCAGCTCTACTTTTACTCTCTCATAGTAAAAACCTGCTTTATTTGAAGCAGTTTTTTTACTGTGTTAATTCTACTCAAACTTAATTGACCCTTATTCCAGTTGTCAACATCGATGTTACGTCAATACAATGCCAAAAAATTGGGGCTTGTCGAAAACAACTGTCTGCTATGGACAGGCTCATTCTATTTTATAGACCTTAGCGAACAGGAATAGGCTGTCAAAAGCACAAAATTGTTCCAAAAGCGAGTAGATAAGCCCCAATGTTTTTGTTATTGTATTGACGTGACGTTGATGTTGACAACTGGAATACATTTTTATTTTTAGCAAATGTTTATTCTTTTTTAAGTCGGCTTCTAATTACCCTTGACGGCGGAAATATTTTCTTTTTATTTTATTTTTGTAACAGTTTTCTATTGAAGTGAAATTCTAAAGTTTTTGGTATTTTTTATTAGATAGGGTGGTTTGCACTTTCCTAGACGATATTTTTAATAAGGCTTGAAATAGTCAATATTTTTCTATACAAACAAACTTTAAGCGACTGTACAAGGAGTTGCAAGCAATCCTGTGACCAAACAACTGGCTGGCACAAGTTTATCTTTTCGTTTGTCAATACAGCCGCTTCTTAGACAGTCCGTCGATTTGCTTCTTAGCTGCATCACATCGAATGCAAAAACAAAATCTAGCGCCAGCTGCTTTTCAACAGATCTTTTTTTTAAGCAGATAGTAAAGTCTGGCAAAATGCCAATTATGAGATGAATTAAATTTTTTTGGAAATCCACAGAAACTGGTAAAAAATTACAAAAAAAAGAATCTTGCTGCTCTACGAACAATAAAAAATAGTCAAAAAATGCAGGCGAATAATTTAACAAATGTTCAAAATTTAATATTCAAACAAATATAACTTGATTTAATGAACTAGTTTATTTAAGCAAATTCACTTCTGTGATGCACAAACTAAGAAATATTAAAACAATTAAGAAATTCTGGATTTTATGCCAAATATTAATAATCTATTATATGCAGCTAAAGTTTTGCTGCAGTGAAATTAAAAATTGTATAAAAGCGAAAAGAAATTGTTTAATCAGCACAGTTAGTCAAGTTCTAATACTCCAGCCATAACAAAAATGTTCAAATTTGTAAGTTAAAAAAGAAAAAAAAAATAAATTTAAAAAATGATGTAATTTTTTAACAAAATAATTATAAAAAAAATAATCAAATTTTCTTTAGATCCTTGTTGCCGCTTTAGTCGCCAGCGTCATCGCTGCTGATCATCACGATAATCACGATCATCACGATAGTGACGATCATCACGCTGAAACCAAGCACTGGCACACCGATCTCAGACACGATGGCTGGGACTCCGAATTCGAAACTACCAACCACATCCGTCAAGCTGTTCACGGTGACAAGCACGGTAACATGCACGGTGATTTCGAATGGGTTGATCCTCATGGTGAACATGTTGCTATCAAATATGTTGCTGATGAAAACGGCTACCAACCCGAAGGTGATGTGTTGCCCACTCCCCACCCCATTCCTGAAGCCATCTTGAAGGCTATTGAATACATTAACGCTCACCCCGCTCATGTAGAGGAAGATCACGGTCACCATTAAGTTAAATTTCAATTTTTATTTGAACTTGTTGATTAAACTGAAAAATAAAAAGCATTAAAAAATAATTTAATTAAACTGTTTTAGTTAATATTTCTCAAATAATTAATGACATAAGCTTCCGAGGTTTTAGTGCTTTAAAAGGATTTTGAATTGAATTAATGCCTGTAAGAATAAATTCGATGTTTGAAATGTTGCTTATAAATGTTATTTGTAAGATTTGTAATTGAAACATTTTAACCCCCTTCAACTTCTTTGTATAAGCTCCTTTTGTTCCTTTTTTTGCTGTAAGCCTTGCAATACACTGGGGCTGAAAAATAAACTTTAACTCTAAACATTAAACAAATTTTGAAATGCTTTTAAAGTTTAAATCCCACTTATTTTCGTTTCCTTTTCAGGCATATTATGTCTTCTACTGTTTGCTATAAAATAATGCGAGGGACATTTCTGTAGAACAGTTTATGTGTGTTTTGCGCATTGCTTAAATAGGAGTTCAAATTTTCCAAAGGATTCTCCACAAAATTGTACTGTTTATACACCGAAGCACACAATTCTAATTAAAACGATGAAATGTGGAAATGTGGGACTTTTTAGAACTAAAAGTAAATAAGTACAAAATTAGCCCTAGGACCCCTTACAAGTTTCGACTTTAATTTCAGGTATAGAGTTGTATTTGGAGCTTTGGTGTACTTAGTGACATATTGTAGAATTTTCTGACGAATATTTTTGTGAAACATTTGGACCTATGATGTCCTTGTTTAAGGGTACTTTGTGCAACATTTTTCAAAAGGGACAAAATAAATCCATTCAGAGAAGTGTTATAAAAATATTAAAAAAATATGTTCCTGTTAGGATTTTATGTGAAACTAACGAATATATAATTTAATTGCTCAATTTACAATATATTATCGGAGCTGAAGGTGGTACATGAATTGTTGGAATTTGAGTAAAAACATTGTTTCTAAACATATGTTGCCAACAACAATGTTTGTGGGATGTACGACTTCGACAATAGGGTTTGAATTGAGCTAATATGTCTGAAATGGAATCGTTTAAGTAAGAAATTAGCTCTTAAAAGGATTTAAAGTTATGACAAATAGTTTAACTTCGAGAGTGGTTGTAGTCGAAAATTTTGATTTTTTTTTTGTGGAAAGGCACAATAAAGCCCCATCAGGAGAGGTAAATTATTCCACGAAAATGTTGCAAGCATTTAAATGCAAAGATTAAATTCCTTCGAATGCCCCGTTATAAGTGGAGGTACTTAAGGCCCCTTTAAATAAGGCCCTGGAGTAAATTTTCAAGGAGCCGATTTTTTAGAATCTTCTGTCATAATCAGTCGTTAAAAATTTTTTATAACGCGAAAGTTTGATTTTGTTGTACACTGTAGTAGTTAATGCATTAACAAACATTTATAATATTCTAAGCCTAAATAGTTTTGGCCTGAAAAACTACATTTTGGAACTGTGTAAAGGGTTGAAGCTCACAGTGGTGTTAGTGACTATTTGATAACTTTATAAAAAAATTTTGTATTTATGTGGTATAATGTTTGACAGGTCGTGTTTTCACTCTTGCTACTGTATTCCAAAAAATTCCAGTGAGTTATAAGAACATTCTGAGTAATTAAGCTTCAACATTTTCTTATAAATACCATTAAGTTTCCTGAAATTTGAAGTCAATAGAGGGCAGTTTTAAGTCATCATATATTTTTTTAATTTTTGCGTAGTGATATTTATTTGCTGTAAGTGTTGATTGCTGCATCTAACTAATTTTTTTTTACTTTTGGCACTTGAGCCCCTTTGTTTCTCACTCCCGTTATATGGAGTAATTGCACAATTGCGGAGCTACAGAATGAAATTTGCCTTTAAAAACGTTGGGAAAATTGAAATTTAAAAAACCAAAATGGAACCTTTTGTTCTGTACAAAATTTTCAGGACGAACTTATTCTATAGAACAAGTAAAATTTAAAAAATCCAAAAACCCTGCTGCCACCAACTTTGAAACTTTAAAGATGCTAAATAGTCATTCGAAAAGAAAAATCAAAATAGAAACCTAAAGATGATTTTCCAATACCTAACGAATGATTTTTGATTTTGATATAGTTCGCTGACTTTTTATTTCTTTTCGTGTTAACAAAATGGCGTCTGTTGGCCGCCATTTTGAATTTTGACTACTTTCATATCTTGAGTGACACTAATGGTATTAAAAAGGAATGAATTTATGCACATAAGTTTTTTTTTCAATAGAACTCTACCCAAAAGATAAAAAAAATGTTTCAAACATTGAACAGAAGTCACTAAAGTGATTAATTTAGAGACATGAGTTATGACAATTTTTATGGAGAATTATTGTTAATTTCATTATAAAAATCTTTAATTTTATTAAGCATAAGTTCTCTTGTTTTAATATAAAAAATGTTCTCTTTATATTTCGATATTTCACTGGCGCGACTTTTTAAGAAAAATATCAGTCCTTTACTCTAACAACGCCATAACTCAAGAAAACCAGTTTTCCAGAAAACGAGCTTAGAACTTTCAATTTACACACATTTGAATGGAAAAAGTAAATTTTATTTTTCTCTCAAGAGTTGAGTAAACAAGATATTTGTTTGAAATTTTTACCCAAATGTGAAGAGCGACCGACATGGGGATTAATTCTGCATCAATAACTTAAAAATTCCATTCTTTTTTAGTTATGACGTTCTTTGTGTAAATGAGCCATATGTTGTTTTTAGAGACGATTATAATTAAAAATAATTAAAAAAATTATAAAAATTATTCTTTTCATTATTTATAAAATATATTTCATTTTCTCAGAAAACCAGCAAAAAATAAAAAAAATAAAAAAATAATCAAACACAAAAACGTGTGCCATAAAACTTAACCGAAAACTGCATCTTTAATTTCTTCAATAAATCTTAAATAACTAGTTTAATTCTGCAGCTAAATGTTATGTATTTCATGCATAAAATAATAAAAAAATATCTGGATTTTATAATAAGTAATAAAATTTAAATGACGTTCTAGTTTTAGTTTAATTTTTATAATTATAAGTGCAAACATGCAAGAAAAAAGTATAAAAGCGAAAAGAAATTTAACAATCAGCACAGTTAGTCAAGTTTTAATACTTCGGTCATAACAAAAATGTTCAAATTTGTAAGTTGCATTAAAAAATTGCTTTTAAAAATTACTTCGCTTCACAATTTTAGGCTGAAGTGTTTCATTATTTACCAAAAAAAAAAAAAAATTAAACATTAAATAAATGTGATATTTTTTTAGATCCTTGTTGCTGCTTTAATCGCATGCGTCCTCGCTGCTGATCATCACGATCATCAAGATAATCACGATCATCATGATAATAGCGATCATCATGCTGAAACCAAGCACTGGCACACCGATCTCAGACACGACGGTTGGGACTCCGAATTCGAAACCACCAACCACATCCGCCAAGCTGTTCACGGTGACAAGCACGGCAACATGCACGGTGAATTCGAATGGGTTGATCCCCATGGTGAACATGTTTCCGTTAAATATGTTGCTGATGAACATGGTTACCAACCCGAAGGTGACCATATTCACCCCATTCCTGAAGCCATTTTGAAGTCTCTTGAATACATCAAGGCACATCCCTCTCATGAAGAGGAAGTTCATGGTCATCATTAAATGTTGTTAATATTTTTTGTAAGATAAAATTAATTAATTAATTAAACTGTCAATAAAGTGCATTTAAGAAAAACTTAAAATTATATGTTGCCTACAACAGTTTACTGAATCCAAATAGGAAGGGTCATAAAACTAAAGTTTTCTAGTTGTGTTTTAAAAATTTTGATTTTTTTTAATATAAAGGGCCTTTCAATAAGAGGTTTTATTTTGATATGTCAAACAACGAGTGTTTTTTAAAGCAAAATCATCGCATGTTTATTTAATTGCAAAGATAATGAATGGAATGCCATTAATAATGCAAAAAACTTCAAAAACCTTGAGACTCAAGTTTTTATGAAAAATACGGTGTAATGTCTTTAAAACAACAATGTCCATCTCCGAATACGACACGGCTACAATAGCAAATTTAGCAGTTTTTTTGAGAGACATGCTCGAATTCAATTTTTCACATCACTGTCTTGTCCCAACAGCTCAAACTTTTCAAAATTGTGCTTCACTTTGACCCAAAAATGCTTTAATTTAGCGAACTGTGACCGCGGAATTTTCAACTTTTTGTAGTGAATTTTAATAATTTTAATTTTTATTAAAAGTCTGTTTTTTGCTTGTCATCTGTCAAGCGGTTACAAGTTGAGTCATGTTGACTGTTTAGTTGGCGGGCTTTTCAATAGTAAATGTCTTATTAGAAAACCCTGTATTAAAAAAATCAATTTATCACATGATGTTAGATAATTTTTAAAATTTCTCTACTTCAAATGAAACAACTAAAGGCATTTTTAAAACAGAAACAACAAATTTTTAAAATTAAAATTAATAAATTTACAGTCTTTTCGAAAATTGACTTTTCATTCAGAGAGTCGATTCTGAGTATTTTCGCCATAATGGTTGCATGGATGTTTGTGTGTGTGTATTTGTGTGTATGTACCAAGAGTGAAAAAGAAGGAGTAAAGATGCCTTCTAGAAGGCCTAGGTACTCCTTCCTCTCTCGCTTCTTTTGTCAGCGATTCTAAAAGGCTTTCAATATTAATGGATTTTGCATTTGCTTTGGTAAAATAATAAAACAAAAAATTTTACGATGAGAATAGTAATTGAATAAAAAATACTAAGCGGTCGTTTGATAAGGTCAGAAAGTTCTTCTGAAAGTCTTCTGAGTTTTTTCTTGGGGTATGTGCGTACGTGTATATGTGTTAGCATCTCATAACGTTAGAACGGGTCTACAGATCGGAGGCGAATTTGCCGCAGTCGAAAGAGGTGGAGCTCACTTAGATGTTGTAAGATAAATAATTGATTCGGTTCAGTGGGATTTCGAAAATGAAATTTTCATAAAAATTTTTGTAAAAAAATGTTACACTACTTTGTCGATCAAGTAGAAAATCTCTCAGCTCTATCAGCTCTGAACCTGAAAAGGGAGCGTTGGTTGCTGCTATTTTGACTAAAATCGGATGATTCATTCGAGAGATATCGTTGACGAAGTATTTCGAAAAAAATCGTTTGTTTTTCTAATCTGCGTTAAATCGATTTTAGATATTCACTGATTTTTATGGATTTCAAAAGTGTAGCGGATGCCGCGAATTTGAACAAAATCAAAAGTGGCCTGCACGCTTAACCGATTTCCATATTTTTTTCTTGTAAATAAAATAAAAATTTTCGTTTGGAATCTAATATTGAAAATGAAAACAATTTCGATTTTTTTTCTTTGATTATTACCCCCTGCTTCGGCAAGTCAGGCAGACGACTCGTCTAGAGAATTTGTATTAAAATGACTCAAAAAAGGAGCGTTTTTCATATAAATTTTATACTCAAGTCGACTGACTGGATTGTTGGTTTTTGGCTGAGTTTAAAAATGTGAAAAAAATCAAATGATTAAGGAGCGTTGGCGGGATCCTTTTGAGTTATATTTACATACATTTCAAGGAGTTCGAAAATAAGTTTACTATTTTTAAATTGGTTATTATTGATAAACTATAAAACCGGCTCCTGGGTGGAAAATCATCATGAGAAATTCCAAATGTTTAACAAGTTTGCTTTTTCGAACGCCATTTTTGAAATGCATGTGTATACGAAAGCAATAAAAAATGTTTCCTTGTCCTATTTTTGCGTTTTTATTCTTCTTCTTCTTGTACCAAAAACTAACGAATATAATACACGAAATAGCGCAAAACAATACCACATGTTAACAAAGTTTTTAAGAAGAAGTTAGTGAACAACACAATTGTTAAAGCAAACAACAATAATTGTGTAAAATCTATAATATCAAGATGAAATAAGAGAAAAAGGTCGTTTATAGTATCACAAAAATTAACTTTTATCTACTTGTTCAAAGTTAGTGAATTTCATTTAAAAAAATTTTTTTTTTTCGTTAATGTTGTGCACAGTGTTGTATATCTAGTTTATGCGCAAAACATTTGGTAAACCAAAGTGTTGTACCAAGGGTCACAAAGTGTGTGGTGGCTTGCATAAATTATTTTTGTTTCTTTGTTTAGTTTAATTAAGTTTAATTTCTTATTTTTGGGGAAACCAAATTACAGAATTTTTAAGGAATAAATTACACTAAAGACTAATCTAATTACTTTGACCAACACTAGCAGAACGGAACAACAGGCTGCAATTTCATCAGCAGCGTACTTGTGATTGGCCCACTTGCCAACTTCAGCCTAATGTACATATTTTTTTCAATGCAAATGGAATACGTGAATTGTTTAGAGTCATCGTATCAAAATTTTTTCAAATTAACCATCAATAGCTTACAACAGTTTCGCCATTGTTATTTACTCTTTACTAACTATGCTTCTGTCTGTTAATTTGGTTATTTTTGTTTGTTTTATTATTTCAATTATTTTATGCCGTAACTTTGTATTAAAAAACAAAATGCTGCTCTTTTCTAAATTGGTAGAGAAAAAAACTGGTTAAATCCTCAATTGAATTTCTTTTATATAATAACCCGATTTAATTTTAAACATTTAAATTTCTTTTTGTAACATAAGCAATTGTTGAACTTTCTTTACACATAGAAATATGCTATTTTTAGCTCAGGCCTTATAAGTACACAATTACTAAGCAAATTGCTTTCTTTGGTTTTTAATTATTATTGATTTTTAATATACTCGTATATTTTTTTAACAAAATTTTTGTATAAAAGCCTTGAAGCATTTTCTAATTGGCACAGTTTAACAAGTTCAACTTAATAAACCAAACAAAATGTTCAAATATGTAAGTTAATAAAAAACATTTTTAAAATTATTTACTTGAATAAATAAAACAATTGTTTATACAGTTCCTTATTGCTGCCCTCGTTGCCTGTGTCAGCGCTGCTGCCGTTTCCGTAGAGGATGTTCATGCTGAAGTCACCAATCTTAAGTCGGATGTAAGAGCCGATGGTTTCGACACCGCTTTGGATACCACCAATCACATCCATCAACAAGCTTCCGGAGATGAACATGGCAACATTCATGGCGATTTCGAATGGGTTTCTCCTGAAGGCGAACACATTAAGGTGGTTTATATTGCCGATGAACACGGTTATCAGCCCAGTGGCGATGTCGTGCCTACTCCTCATCCTATTCCCGAGGCCATCTTGAAATCCATTGCCTATAATGCAGCCCATTCCCACAACGATGAACATCACAAATAACTTGACTTAAAACTAAACCGAATAATTAAAGCAAACTGGCAATAAATTGCGCATAAAAAAATTTCATAATCTTTTTGTATCTTATCAGCTTGTATATATTAGAAAGCAAGTGCATACTTAAAGGGTGGGCAAATTTGACAGCCAGTGTCAAATGATGACATCCCAAGAATTGAGCTGTCATGCCCTGACATTTATTTAGTAAAAAGTTGGGAAATTGTAACCATGGAACGCTACACTCTTGAACAAAGAATTTTACTTGTGACAATTTACTATAAAAAAAGCATTTTTCACAAAATCATCTTTTCAATTAGGCGGTTATGTAATCAAACAAAATTGTTGCCTATGGGGCTCCACAAAATTCACAAACAGTCCTCGAAAAACCATTACATCCAAGGAAAGTGACCGTATGATGCGGTTTGTGGACAGGTGGCATCATCGGGCCTTATTTTT
Source organism: Nowickia ferox (assembly GCA_936439885.1). Taxonomy (NCBI): domain Eukaryota; kingdom Metazoa; phylum Arthropoda; class Insecta; order Diptera; family Tachinidae; genus Nowickia; species Nowickia ferox. Next base: position 4,942,587 of record OW387027.1, on the reverse strand, counting down.
TTCGAAAATGAGCAAGAAAACGCCGACACCGTGACTTTTTGCGCTATCAAACTATGATAACCGATTTTTTGTGGCCCCCCAAACAATTCAGTTATTGCATGAGAAATTTCCCGGACGCGTAATTTCTCGATTTGGCAATGTTTCTTGTTTTTTAACCCCACTGGCTTATTTTCTATAAAGCCATTTGAAAGACCGAGTTTACGTGAACAAACCACAAAAAACTGACGCTCTAAAATATGATGTTCGGCACTGTATTGACGAGATAAGTGAAGCTTTGTTGCAAAATGTGGTTCGAAATATTGTGAAAAAAGCGGACGTCTGCCGACGTGCCAGAGGTGACCATTTGCCCGACATCATATTCCGTTATTAACTTCCATATCAATGAAAATTAATTTGTCAAAAAGTGTGTTTTTAAGCCAATTTCTTATAACCTTAAATTTGCAAACCCTTTATTTATTTATAAAATAAAAATTCGTCGGGTCTTCTTTCAACCCCTTAAAAAACTGCGAGCCCCATTTTTATACATTTACTTTAGATGGTGATCTCTTGATTTGTTTATTTGCAAATGGATTGTGGAATTTTTGTTTTGTTTTATAAGTAAGTTGAACTCAAAGATATCAATGTTGTTTCTGATTGTGAGCTTAATAAGTAAAGTTTGGTTTCGACTTATATTTGGACGGATAAAAAAAAACTCGGCCCAAAATATTGACTTCGGTCGGAAAGTAGGAAGCAATAAAAGTGGCAAACTTAAACTGAAAAACTTAAAAATGGCTTGAGAAATTGAAAAAGTTGAAATAAAATTAATGCGGAGGGTACACGCCATCAGAATGGAATATGTTTATATGTATATATAAAACAAGGGCCTATACTTTTTGCTATAGTTTTCGGTATCTTGTGAATCTTGCTCTATTTCATTGAAGAATATTGCAGCTGTAACAAAATTCGTTACTGCCTTTGGTAATTTATTGCCATTACCATCTGCATTACAAAAAAGCAGTGAAGTAATGACTAAGTTGCAATTTGTTGTAGTTGTGTTTAAAAAAAAATTCTCTAATGTCAAATGTAGCAAATAACATTTAACTAATCAAATCCTAAAATTCTCTCTTTAAAGAGTTTCTTAATATAGAGAAAAAAATTAGTTTTATGAATATCGTTTTATAAATTTTAAAATAAAAAAATTTCATAATTTTCTTTTTTAATTATCTAAAGTAACTCTCTTACAAATCTAATATATAAAAATAAGTCGGGTTTTCCTTCCTGACGCTATAACTCCATAACGCACGAACCGATTTCCACGGTTTTGCATTCGTTGGAAAGGTATCGGGTTCCGTGAGGTTTATAGCAAAGAGAATTAAATCGAGAGCTGCAATACAATGATGATACATTGCAGGAATTCGTTCGAAATAATGTGCCGTTGCTGAATGAACATTGTTGGATGAGCTTGTCTAAATGCGTTTCGTTTGCAGCTATTTAATTTCACGTCCTACGAAACAATACAAAACTTGTCCTGAAAATTTTCAGAAACTTCATCATTCCAGTGCTGTATTTGCTCAAAAGTCGCACGATTGTATTACAAAACGTTACAAGACCTCAATAATGTTTCTTTGCCTACTACGATTGTAGTTTTGTAATTCTCAATAATTTATTGAGAAATTTGAGGTTTTGTAACCTTTTGAGTTGTGGTTGAAGTGTAGTGCAGTGTTGCTTAGCTGCAACGAAATTTATGTAGACAACAAATTTTTTTTTTTTTTGAAACTTGTATCAGTTGTTGTAAAAAAGTTCAAGCGTTAAAGGCATAGATACTGGTCACTGAACTACTTCTGCTTCAGCGGATACTAGTTCTAATGTAACATCAGATCGTCCTCCTTCGTCGGTATTGTGTAGCATAATCATCGGCTAAGTAAAATAACCAATAAAATGGCTACTAAACACAGCTTCAAAATTTAATACACCTCATTGACACCAGAGGCGCTGCAACACTGCATTATTAAAAACGTGAAAAAAGCGGAGTTGTAAAAGAATGAAGCTGTCCTCCATCTCTGTCTTCACCAACTGTCTTCTCTATCACTATCCCTTTCCTAAAAAAGGTACACTTAGTAATAGTAGTAGACGTTCCTTGCCTGTTCTCTTTAAAAAGAAACTTGTTAGATGCAAATAGTACTTCTAACAAAAACATAATGTCAGCATAAAATTGTTATATGAAAGCGAGAGCGGTAAGGAGTTGCCTCCAATGATATCGCCATATTAAAGGGATGAGTTCAAATGCCGGATTAGATTAGCAATTGCTTTGACCCTAACATTTTTTGCTGGGTAGTACTTACAATCTTAATGCCAAGTAATAAAGTTCATAGTAACTTATCTAAAAGAATCAAAAGCCACGTTAGATCCCTCTAAAATAGAAATGAAATCTAAATAAAATTAACGCACATCTAAAAGTTTAATTATACAAGCACATTTTGTGTTAAGCGTGAATTTCAAATGGCAACAGGATTACTACAAATACAAATAAATATAAAACTTAGCACTAGTGTACCTACACACATACGAGTATATGACTGCATTTGAAATAATATTATTGTGAAAAAAATGCATATAAATTTGGCACATGTATACATATTGTATGTATGTATATGAGAAATTGTTTCAACAAATGAAAATAATTAATAATGAATTCATAACTAGTTTGTCTCTAACATGTGGCAGTGTACTCGTATTCCAAAAACACAAGACAATAAACTAATAATTAAATTCTGCATTTCATGCCAAAAATTAAAATTTAAATGACATTCTAGTTTAGTATTTTTTTTTTTATAAATATAATTAGAATAGCAACTGAAAAAAGTAAAAAGTATAAAAGCGAAAAGAAATTGCATGTCAAGCACAGTTTATCAAGTTTTAATAAACCTGCAATAACAAAAATGTTCAAATTCGTAAGTTGAGGAAATTGAATTTAAGAAATTTAAAAATCTAATGAAAAAATTATACCATAAAATTTTAATTTCCACAGGTCCTTGTTGCCGCTTTAGTCGCCTGCGTCCTCGCTGCTGATCATCACGATCATGAAGGTAATCACGATCATCACGATAATAACGATCATCACGCTGAAACCAAGCACTGGCACACCGATCTCAGACACGATGGCTGGGACTCGGAATTCGAAACTACCAACCACATCCGTCAAGCTGTTCACGGTGACAAGCACGGCAACATGCACGGTGATTTCGAATGGGTTGATCCTCATGGTGAACATGTTGCTATCAAATATGTTGCTGATGAAAACGGCTACCAACCCGAAGGTGATGTGTTGCCCACTCCCCACCCCATTCCTGAAGCCATCTTGAAGGCTATTGAATACATTAACGCTCACCCCGCTCATGTAGAGGAAGATCACCATCATTAATAATTTCTTTTTTGAACATTTTAATTAAAATTTGTTGCTGAAACTTACAATAAAATGCATTTAATAGTTATTTAAAATTTGATATTGTTTTGGTTTTTCAAATTGGAAAATGTCCAGTAGTGGTTTTCGAATTATTTGTAGTATTATTTTTTATGGTTTTATTTTTAAGGAATAATATTGCTTCTTTATTTTGAGTATACATACGAGGACATACTTTATGGGTTTTCCAGCAAAGTTTTAAGGAATCTAATTTTATAAATTTTGAACGAAGGGATTGCTGACGAAAAAACTTATCCTGTTGTATCCATAACTTTTATTTCAACTACTTAAGAAAAAAAAAGAAGGAGGGTTTGGGGTGTCATGTTCCTACTGTGACACTATCGACTGACTTGTTGCTTGAAACAGAAAAATCACACTAGCAGAGCTGTAAATCAGTGGATTCTTGTCAAATACTTAAAACTTCTAAATTGGCCTAAATATTGTGCGGGTCTTATCATAATGGAAAATGTTTGTTTGTGGCTTGTTAGAAGTAAATACGACGCACGGTGGTTCAAAATCAATTTTCATTGGATAAAACCTAGTTTTTTTTTCTAGAAATCGATTTTAAAAGTTTTTACGCCATCCGAAAGGAAATATAGCAAAACTAAGGCAGGCAAAAGATTAAGTCAAAATATACGCAGTACTAGGCGTGGCATTCTGCTAAAAACCAGACATTTATGTTAATAAAAAAAACAAAAATCTGTCATATTTGATCTGAAATAGACTTACATAGTCTATTAATTTTAAACCCCCATATTTTCGTAAAATTTTAAGTTTAGTAGTGTACAACTTTTGAAGATCTAAAGGAATCAAAAAGCGAAACCAACCAGAGAAAGAAGAAAGTGTCTTCTTTAAGCCACGATCCGCCTTTAGAACGTTTTTATTTTAATGAATATACTAAACTGTTTATCTAATTTTTCTACCTTTTTTATATGTGCAATGAAACTATTTTTTATTTATTTTGATATTTCGTTGACCTTTCGTTCTTATATATTTAAATTGACCCACAGTTTAATAAAATAGTTTCACTGTGCTCAAAAATTTAAAATAAATTTTACCTAAATTGCGAATAATTATAATTCCTAGTATTTCTTTTTCTTTTTACGTTTGTACATGCAAAACTCTATCATTTGTAAACCGATTTTCAAAATAATTTATTTGTCAAATCGGATGGGGAAATTCGCTCCCTACATGCCAAGACATCCCCGTAAAGGATTACGTTGGATAAAGAATCTTTACTTTAAGGTAATGAATCAACGCCAATAGGTCTTTGCTGCACCAATATGCAAGAACAAACCGAAAGAGATAAGGTATTTAAGATTGCTTAGGCTGTCATTTGTGAACCGATTTTAATTTTTTTTTTGAAAAGATTTGCCTGTAGTTTTGACCCATATTTTTTTTTCGATAATCGGAAGGGGGAATTCGCTCCCCTTATGCATTACTCTGTCTTTTGAGAAATGTTTTGCCTGCAGTTGGATCCTATGATTTATTCCGGAATTCGGAGGGGAGATTTTTCTCCGCCCATGCATAATTCTGTCATTTGTCAACCGATTTGCGAAGTTTTTTTTTTGTTTGAAAGGGTTTGCTTGCAGTTTTCAGAACTAATATTTTTGTTTGAAGCTTATAAATCTAACAATGGCATCATAATCAGAGAATACCTTCTATTAGCAATACTGCAGACACATGTTTTTAAAATAAAGGGAAATTGAAAAAGTATAATAATTTATTCAGCTGAAATTGTTCATAAAAATTTATGTTTTCAAGTTTTAGGTTTAACCTAAACACAGACAATTGATAATTGACAATTTATGTCAAATACTTTGGATCTGGCAATGCCTAACAACAGATCTGTAAATTTTTGCATGTGGCAACCGTGTTAAATGAAAATTTTGTCAACCGCAATCGCCTGGCAATAAATTTTAATTGTTTTTAATATAAATTGACGGTTGTACGGAACAAATAATTTAAATTTCAAAGTATCAGGTGTCGTTGCTCTTATTTGCTTAAAGATTTGATTCTTCGATGGATCATGTGCATGTTAAAGCCATAATTGATTATGCATCGTAATGATGAATTTAATTTCATGGCAGCAAACAGTGTTGCCAGTTCCAAAATATTTAAATTTAAAGTTTTCAAAATATGTAAGCGAAAAAAATTAAAATTATAAATAATTTTATAAGCGAAAAATACTTTATTTAGTATATGCATATATCGCTAGCCTTAGCGATTTTACGTCAGAATATTCTTTTGACTGGCATCATATATTTACATATAAAGAAATAATTTGTGATTCTCTGTCAAATGATTTATTTACTTATGTGAAAATTTCATGTTTTCATGTTATTTCTACTCTTTTCGTCTAACAAATGCTTATATAATCAAAAACCGTTGATATTCCGTAGTAGCTAGTGCATTTCTATGAGTTTGTTATAAAATAAATTATTATAAAAATATACTTAAAAATAAAGAAAATAAATAAATAATTAAAAGTAGTATTTATTTAATACATACAGACATATTTTGGAAAGTACAAGCTGCATGACAAACATGTCTAATAATAATTTTATTATCATAATGATGCGCCGCATACTCGTACATGGAAACAGCAAAATCATATTATTATGCAATAAAATGCAAATTAGATGAAAAAAGTAAAAAATAAATTCTAAATAGTTTCATATTCTGAAATTCACTGAGAATAAAATCAAATAATATTTTTATTTTTTGTGAATATTACCTGCAAGTTATAAATTGAACGAACCAGTTACCAAAAAAGGTTGCATTGTATAGTAGATGATGCAAAAGGTGCGCGTCAATGTGATAGGGTTAATTATTTATTTCCTGGCTTTTTTTGCATACCCAGCAAAAAAAATCGTAACTAGTTTCAATGGTTTAACAACACTTTCATTGCATACAAATGACTACAGATACTGAATTTTATATTCTTAGGCAGTTGTTTATGTCAAAACCTGTTCTAGACAACCCTTTCAGTGTATACCATTAATTTATTTATAACACTTCCGTCCTCTGACAACCATGTGTTAAATTCATTGATGATTCACCAGAAATAGAACTACTTGAAGCTGAGTTCATTAATGATGTAATTAATGATTTGTATTTTAATTTTTTTGCTGGGTACATATACAAAAATTATTTAATTTTGTAGGATTCAATAACAATAATTTAATACAAATAAGCAAAATTCATCCACTCCCATTAATGACAATGGGTTTGGTTATGGTAATTTAATTTTAAAGCTTACTAACTTTAACTGAAAAATAAACATATCCCCTCATTAAAAAAGAAAATTTAATTGAATTAAAACGATAAAAACCAAACAACTGGTAGTCTTTTCTGAAAGGCTGGTTTTTTTTTCTGCCAGTCAAATACTTATGCTCAAATTCTAAGGGCCGATCTCACCAATTCTATTTAAATATCAGTTCATATATATAAGTTAGTTTTTATTAATAAAAAAAATAAAGTAGAATAAAAAATAAAAATAAAATAAAATTAAATTAAATTCAATATATGAACAACAACTTTTAAATATGACTTGCTATTTAAATTAAAAATTAGTGAAATTGGCTCTAAGTCTAAGTTTAACTAATTAATTGTAATACATTCATATACTCGTATCGTTAGTTAAGCTTTCGTTATTATTTAATCAATCAAAAATTTACCGGATAATTTATAGATATGTAAACTTTATTATGTTAGCTTGTTGTTACTAAAATTTACTATTAATTGAAGGTTAATTTTTTCAATGTAAGTGGTTCTTACTTCTAATGCTTTTTTCAATTTAAGATTTTTAAGATGAAGAAAAAACAGGTGAAAGACGTACAAAACATTGTAATGACTTTCCGTAACTAAAAAAAAGAATAAGAGTTTATGACAAGCTTTCTTGTTGACGTATTTAGTAATTGGCTTTGTTAAATAAATTTCAAATAGTAGAAATATCAGTCCTTATAAAAATATAATATAAAGGAATGTATCATAGAAAAATAATAAGTTAGCTAAGGTTGGGGTAGATTTAGTTAGGTTATGTTAGTTTAGGTTGAAATTAGGTTGGGTTAGCTTAGCTTATGTTAGGTTAGGCTAGGTTTGGTAAGATTAGGTTGGGTTCCAGTAGGTTGGATTAAGCTATGTTAAGTTAAGTTAGGATAGGTTAGTTTACGTTTGGTTATGTCAAGTTAAGATGGGCTACATTAGGTTATGTTAGGTTAGAATGGGTTGGCTTGCGTTACCTTAGTCTGTTCACGATTTTACAAATCGAGGTCGTATTTAGAAGGCAGTGTAGGCCGCAGTATTGAGCGGTGAACAAAGTCCAGACTACACTGGAATCCTTGTATAACTGGAACAGTGTGAGTAATTTTATAAATCTAGTTCTATAAGAAGTTCGCATGTTGGAAGAGGTTCGTAGAAGAATCAATATACTGGTACTTTAGATTATACGTAGATAAACCATCATTTATGTATTGGAAAATGGCGAACATAATGCTTCAACAAAATACATAGAAGTTGTAAAGGCTTAACTAATAAAATAATCAATTATAGGTGCAGATAAGTTCCGAACCTCCTTACTTAAAGTAAGGAGGATGTACGAATAATACTGATAAAACTACTCACTCTGATGAAATACTAAAGCAGTCCCGGGGTGGTGCTAGTTAGCTTAGGCTCCGTTAGATTAGGTTTGGTTAGATTTTGGTCGATTAGATAAGCTGAAGTTAGGTTGAGTTGCGCTTGCCTAGTTTAGTTATTTTAGCTTATGTTAGGTAAGGTTAGGCTGGGCGAGCTTACGTTAGATGAGGTCAATCTAGACAAGGTTAGGTTAAGTTAGATTAACTTAAGTTGTTTAAGGTTAGTTTGGTTTAGTTTAGGTTAGGTTACGTTAGATTAGGTAGGGTTAGATTAGGCTAGGTTAAACTAGGTTACGCTACGTTAAGTTAGGTTAGGTAACATTAAGTTTGATAGGGTTATGTTTGGTTCGCTTGGTTAAGGTTTACTCACAGCCATATTATTATATTGAATGTTACTTAAGTAACATTTTCTTTCTTAGGCTGCCTACAACTTTTACGAGACTTGTGAGACCTTTTTATTTTCCCTTGATTCCAATAAATTTGCCTCTTCTTAACGCTTTATTTTGCAATCGACAAAGCACTGAAATGCTTACTATATACTCATCTTAAATGTAGACAAAAAAGACATCAATCTTATCATTTCGATGCGCACTTGTACTTTTGTTTTAAATACTTTTTCTTTAATTTAACCAATTTCTGAGCGGGAGTGAAAGAAGTATGAACAACATCATAAATTTTAATGTATATTAAAACTAACTAGAACAATTAATAATAGTGCATTCTATTGAAAAAAACGACAACCCGATTTTATTGTCTACGCTTATGCAGAAATAAATTCTGTATTTTGTGCTGCAAAAAAAAAACGTCTTGAATATCGAATTATATTCTAGTTTTAGTTTATTTTTAATTATGAACATAAAAAACTAATAATGAGAGTATATAAGCAAAAAAATATTGTTAATTAAGCACAGTTTACTTAGATACATTAAACCCGCCTTAACAAAATAAAAATGTTCAAACTCGTAAGTGACAGAAGTAAAATAAGTTAAAACAAATTCACTAAAAGAAAGTATTTGTTAAAGTTTATTTTAGCTGCTTTAATCAGTGTCGCATACGCTGAGACAGAAGACGGTCATGCTGAAATTAAGCTGTATAAAGCCGACATCAGGCTCGATGGTTTCGATCACGAATTCGAAACCTCTAATCACATACACCAACATGCACAAGGCGATGATCATGGCAACATAAGTGGCGAATTCAAATGGCTGATGCCAGATGGTAATGTCTTTACCCTTAAATATATTGCTGATGAAAATGGTTACCGACCAGTCAGTACGTGGTTGCCCACTCCGCCACCGATGCCGAAAGCTATCGCAAAGAGTCTTGAATATATCAGAACACATCCTCAAGACAAGTCATATCATTATCGTGTTTAGCTTAACTCTGGAGCGAGAATTATGTTATAGATGTTAACGATAAAAAGAAGTAATTAGAACAAATTAGTAATAAATAATATTTTTAAGATTGATATTTAACTCTTACTTCCGGCGTTTTCCTGTAAGAGTACGTACATGTGGCTTAAGAGGTAAGTACAATTTTGTAAGTCCAGCTGTCCTTTTATACAAATCCGTGCTTTTAATAAAGCATAATATGGGTCCGGGCATTTACTTAAATTCACTATAAGATATATTAATTTATGAAAGTCTTTCATTTTACTAATGGAAAACACCAAACAAAACCTAATTTTATTTTCAGTAACCAAATTCATTCAATCTAAATATTTTATATAAATGCGGACCTACAAATAATTTTGTAAATTCTGATAAAAAAAATTTTTAAAAATTTAAATTTAACAGAGTTCGGCTGAGAGAATTTGTTATTTAAGTTTGTTGGTGTACTGTTGTGCTCTCGTTACTGGTCATTTTGATTGATAGTGGCCTGTTTCTGCTCTGGTTTTTGGAACAAAAAATTTACTGGAAGAGTAAAAAATATTAAGTGAAACTAAATTTTATTCTAAACAAGCATTAGTTTGAACATATTTCTGGAATAATTTTTTCTCTGCAGCTTCCTGATGATTTTAATAAATATAGCAAAACAATTTTAATTGAACCAATGAAGGTTTTTAATAACAAATTTGATTAGTTGTTGTAAGAAATTTTTGGGTTAAGGTTTCCTGATGAACTTTATTAGCAACAGTGAAATGCGCATAGGATCCAGCTAAACCCCTCAATAATCAATTTCAATGTATTTTTAATAAAAAATATATTTTACTGAATAAGTAAAATAATAGTTTTAGTGCGTTAATAAATGTTAAAGTTGATAAGGTTAGGTTAGGTTAGTAGGCTGCTGGTAACGAATGATGAAATTTAGAGTTCAGCTCACTTGGGTCCAATACAGTGATCCCTTTGTGCTACTGGTGAGCTGAAGAGCAGCTAGTGAGAGAGGGTGACAGGGAAGGGATAGTGATAGAAAGTACAGGTGTTGAAGGAAGAGATAGAGGGAAACTTCATTGTTTTACAACTCTGCTTTTTTGCACGTGTTATTTTTAATAATGTGTTGCAGCGCCTCTGGTGGCAATGAGGCGTATTAAATTTTGAAGCTGTGCTTAATAGCCATTTTATTGGTTATTTTACTTAGCCTACGATTCAGCTACACAATACGAAGGAAGGAGGGCGCTCTGATGTTACATTAGCATTAGTATCCGCTGAAGCAGGAGTAGTTCAGTGACCAGTGTCTATGCCTTCATTACTTGAACCTTCCCACAACAACTGATACAAGGAGATACTTATGCTCATAGGAATAATGAGTAGTTTTGTTACTTAATGACTGTCGGAGACCAGGCTCGAACACAGGAAGTTCGGTTTTCTAGTCAACGTGCTAACTACTTCAGCCAACGCAACCCTTGACAAATTTGATTGATCCAATGTAAATTTTTTTTTGTCTGATTGTACCGTGTTTTTCAATGCATTTTTATTAATTCACTTTCAACATAATTACAGCTTACCATTTTTCTTACTACTTTCCCCTCATATTTACGTTAAGAAATATAATCAGTTTTATATTTTTTAAATGCTTTTTATTATCAGTTCAAAAAGTTTTTTGTTCATTTTGTTTTGCATTAAAAAAAAAAGGAAACTAATGATGATTATCTTCCTTGGAAGGATGAGCCTTAAGATATTCCAGAGATTTTAAGATTTCTACTGGAATTGGTGGTGAGGTGGGCAACAAGTCACTGGAGGGTTGATAACCATTTTCATCAGCAACATACTTAACAGCAATGTGTTCACCCTCAGGCGAAATCCATTCGAAGTCACCATGAATATTGCCGTGTTCATCACCGGAAGCTACTTGGTGAATATGATTGGACGTCTCCAAAGCGGTATCGAAACCATCAGCCCTGACATCCGATTTCAAGAGGGTGGTTTCAGCGTGCACATCTTCACCATCAGCGGTGGCGCAAGCGATCAAAGCGGCAATTAGGAACTGGGAAAAATGTATAAATTTTTTATATAAGTTGTTGGTAGTTTTACTTTCTATTTTTCGTGTTACTTACGAATTTAAACATTTTGGTTATTAATGGTTTGTTAAAGCGTGATTAACTGTGTCAATTGTGAAAATTTTGTTTGCTTTTATAGCATTTTAATTTTGGATTTTCTAGAATTTTTTACAAGTATTTTTTTGGAATTATTTCCTAACTAGATAATAAATTTGTAAAGGTTTTGTTTTTTTTATTTTTTTGCTTAGATCCAGAATTGTATACAGGAATTTGTGTTGTTAAACTGGTAAAATGGTACTTGTGTGTTTGTTTAATTCATTACGATGCAGTTTAATTAGAACAATTTTAATTTCAAATACATATTCTGGCAGGTTCTTACATTTTTTATTATATATTTTAAGAAGAAAGATATTTTGGCATTTAAAAGATGTTTGACAGCAAAAAAAAAAAAAAAAAACAAAATTCATGCATCAGGTGAAGTTTTTGGCTTTTAAAATTTTTTAAAATTCTTTCTTACACCAGTCAACGTAGAAGTATTGCGTATAAATTTTTAAGTCTTATTTTTAAGCTTAGCGGAGAATGTATTCATATAATGCTGCTTTCATAAAAAGTGAAGGAAGCTGTTCCTTAGTTTTTGGCTATTTACTTTCACAAATAATTATTAGGAGGACTTGTCCCAAGATTCCGAAAAATGTTTACAAAGCAGTCACAAAGTGTAGTCTGGTAGTTTTTAGGTTTTCGTACACCAAATTTTCGATACGATGTTCGTCAGTCCGCCAGAAATTTTCACAGACTATGTAAAACCTTAGCCGCTACAACAAAAAAAATATATGACAATGAAAACTTAAGGGGTATTCTAAGACGAGACAGACAATTATATGTAGACATTTAAAATTTTCAAAGTAAGTGCTTTTTATGCAGGCTACTCCAATGAACACTGAAACTAAGAAATCTAATTTAAGGGGTATTCCATCAGTAAATGTAGTTTTGACAACTTGCTGCATCTTGGAAACCGTAAAAAACAAACTCTTGAAATTTCCAAAAACACTAAAACAAAAAAATTCCAAAATCCCAAAAAAAATTATCGAAAGATAAAATAAGCCGCTAAAATGCCAAAAAAAAATCTCCAAAAGTAAAAAAACGCCAAAAAAAATTTCTCCAAAACGGACAAAAGAACCAAAACTAGAAAAAATTGCAAGCAACTAAAATATCGCCAAAAACAAAAGAAAACGCCAAAACGAAAAGAGAGGTCAAAACTAAAAAATTCGCTAAAACAGAAAAAAACAACAACCGGGAAACCATTAACAACCGAACAAAATCTCGTGAAAATGAAAAAAGCACCAAAACGAAAAAAGTGCCGTAAGAGGCAAACTTCCAAAAATTTCAAAAAAGCTAAAACTAAAAAATCCCAAAATAAAAAAAAAAATTTAAAAAGCGCTTAAAGGAAAGAGATCACCAAAAATAAAACAAATCACTAAATAACAAAAAAAAAAAATCAACGAAAATAAATAGGTTGCCAAGAAACTAAAAAAATTCGCCAAAAACTAAAAAAACGCCAAAACGAAAAAATCGCCAAAAGGAATAAAGCTCCAAAGCTAAAAATATGTATTGCAAGCAAACAAAAAACTTTAAAAAAATCGTCAAAATAAAAAAATAACTCCAATACAAAAAAAAAATCGCCAAAAAACGAATAAATCGTTCAAAGGAAAAAACGCCGTACGGAACCCTTTACGTGCGAGTCAAAGTCGCACTTTACTGAATTTATTAAAAAATTAAAACATTGTGTGACTAAAAGGATATTTTTACTGAAAAAAAGTCAGACTATGGATTAAAATTCTCAAAATGTTTATATTTGGTACTTTTTTTTAAAATGTTTTTATTGAAAAAGTTTTATGTGGAGTAGAAATTACTTGTTTCCATAGACTACAGAGGAAGTTCTACATGTAGTTGTTCTAATGAAACTTAAAATGTATGTCATGTTAAAATAATTTGCAAGCAACTGCTAACTAAAGAGAATTTAATTTTTGTAGAAACAGTCGAGGTCAAAACTGTTAAACATTTGACAACAAATATTAAAACAATTACTTTAAATTACATAAAAGTCAAAATTCTATATGACGAAAATTTTTAAGATACAGGGTGGTCTTAATCAGGTATTTAGGGTTTCTAGACGCCATCAGCTCATATTGATATCTTCACAAGGGTTGTTCAGCTTTACCATTGCTACAACTTTGCCAAATATTGTTAGCAAAAAATTAAAAGTCCCTGTAAGTTATTCTGAAAAAAGTGATAAAATTGTTTTTCCTTAATTTTTGCAAAAAAAAGTGCAAGAAGAAATTATATTTTTGGTATAAAATATTAACAAGGTTTGTGTGGTAGACTCTTAGTTACATTATTGCCATTTATAGTTTAGATTTATCACCAGGTCTGAATTAGCTGTTGACCAAAAACTGGTGACATAATTTTTTTAAGGGGGCACTGATTTTCGAAATCTTTGGAGGCCCATACAAAAAATAATTAGTGACCCAAATCGCCAAACTGAGTATAGGGTTGTACTAACCTTTACTACTGTCCATTACATGTGTTTTTCTAAAAGTCTTCATTTGCTGCATAGTGTAATTTCAAATAGCAACGCAACCTTTGAATAATATTACACAACAAAAAGTATTTTTTTCTTGTTAGACTAGTGCCACACATTAATTCTACTAATAAATCAAACATAATAAAATTAATTTTCAAAGCAGTTTATTGGCAGTTAAGAGCAAATATTTCGTAATTATAGCCATCAATCTATTTATGAGGTTCATCGTTGTGGGGATGGGCCTCATTGTAGGCAATGGATTTCAAGATGGCTTCGGGAATAGGATGAGGAGTAGGTATCACATCACCACTGGGCTGATAGCCATGTTCGTCGGCAATATAAACCACCTTAATGTGTTCGCCTTCAGGAGAAACCCACTCGAAATCGCCATGAATGTTGCCATGTTTATCTCCGGAAGCTTGTTGATGGATGTGATTGGTGGTATCCAAAGCGGTGTCGAAACCATCGGCTCTCACATCCGACTTCAGATTGGTGACTTCAGCATGAACATTCTCTACGGAAACTGCGGCAGCACTGGCGCAGGCTACGAAGGCGGCAACAAGGATCTGTATAAACAAGAATTGTTTTTAATTGGTTTTCACAAAATAAATCTTTTGTTTGCTTAGTGAACAACTTACAAATTTGAACATTTTGTTTTGGTTTGTTAATTAAACTGTGATGAGTATTCAATTGCTTAAGGTATTTATATGAAATGTATCTTTTGATTATAAATCAATTAATATGCAATTTAATAATAATTATTTTGGAAATGCATTTTTTCGAACAAAGAAAATTAGCTCTGGTCCAGCTTACATTGATAATGCAATTCTTCGCAGAAATATGCAAAAAAAACTGGTTAAAATTTCATTTATATTCTTTAATATTAACCTGATTTATTTATTACATATAAATCTCTTTTTATAACATAATTAATATTGATAATTGAAAATTCGTTTAAGTTAGATATTAAAAATTCTTATGGTAATTACAGCCTTATAAGTACACAATATAAAAAAAAATTTATAAGCCAATAGAAATCTCTTTAATGATTTTTAATGTTTAAAATTATCAGAAATATAAAAAGTCAAATTTGTATAAAAGCCTTGAACAATTTTGCAATTGGCACAGTTTAACCAGTTCAACTTAATAAACCGAATAAAATGTTCAAATTTGTAAGTTATTAAAAAATATTGTATATTGCACTCAAAATTATGAAAAATATTCATAAACCATTTTAAACAGTTCCTTATCGCTGCCTTCATGGCCTGTGCCAGCGCTGCTGCCGTTTCCGTTGACGATGTTCATGCTGAAGTGACCAACCTTAAATCGGACGTCAGAGCTGATGGTTTCGATACGGCTTTGGATACCACCAATCACATCCATCAGAAAGCTTCCGGCGATGTACATGGCAACATTCATGGTGATTTCGAATGGGTTTCTCCTGAAGGCGAGCACATAAAGATTGTTTATGTTGCCGATGCACATGGCTATCGACCCACTGGCAATGTGATACCTACTCCTCATCCCATTCCTGAAGCCATTTTGAAGTCTTTGGCTTACATTCAGGCACATCCTAAAAAAGAGGAACATCATAAATAAGTTGATTTGAAATTTATCCGAATTATTGAAGCAAACTGGCAATAAATTGCGCATAAAAAAATTTTATAATATTTTTGTGGCTTAAAAGTAGAGATGTGCATCACTCACCCGATCACTAAAGAAGGTGAGTAATTTTTTTTTCTTTTAAAGCACAGTAGAGTAAATGATTAAGGGTATGAATAAATTGGCAGAAGCATGTTTAATTTGAAATATTTAAGAAACTAAAAGGCATAAGCAACGGCAGACACGGACACGGTGATTGAGTGTAAAGAGAAAGAAACAAACAACCATCTGGTAAAAACAATCTCTCTTAAGTCTGTTCACTTGATTATATTATTTGTTTTGTATTATAGTTTAAGGCCATGTTTAGTTTTCAGCGTGGTTCAACGTAAAAAACTTAAGAAAAAAAAAATTATTTCAGTAAAGTGCAATTTTGACCAGCCCACTACATTTGTAATACAATACGAACTTTGGCCGTTATAATCGAATATCTTAACTGATGTAGCAATTTAAAAAAAAAATTTTTTTTGCCGTTTTTTTCTTCTGTTTTTGGCGATTTTTTAGTTTTGGCGTTTTTTTGTATTGGCGATTTTTTCTGTTTTTTCGATTTTTTTTAATTTTGGCGCATTTTTAGTTTTACCGACATATTTCTTTTTTTTTTGGCGATTTTTTAGGTTGTTTTTTAGTTTGAGCGATTTTTTTTTAAGCTATGGCGTTTTTTTCTCTCGGCGAGTTTTTTTCATTTTGGCAATTATTTTCTCAGTTTTCTTGTGACTTAGTTTTAGCGACTTTTAAGTTTTGGTGTTTTTTTGTTTTAGCGATTTTTTCGGTTTTGGTGATCTTTTATATTGTTTTTTTTTTAGTTTTAGGTATTTTTTAGCCTTGGTTTTTTTTCGTTTCACCAATTTTATCCGTTTTCCACGATTTTTTTTAGTTTTATTGATTTTTCTTAGTTTGGGCGCTTTTTTAGTATTTCCGCTTTTTCCCGTTTTTTTTTGGCGATTTTATAGGTTGACTTTTGGCTTTAATGATTTTTTTTTTTGGATTGTGGCGTTTTATTTCGCTTTGGAAATTTTTTTCAGTTTTTGGCGACTTTTTTACTTCCGGTGATTTTTTTCACATGTAGCGATTTATTTATTTTGTTGGTGATATTATACAATGATTGTTCGTTTTGGCATTTTTTTAATTTGGGATTTTTTAGGTTTAGCGTTTTTGAAAATGGGAAGAGTTTTTCAGGATACCCTGTAATATTAATTTTAAAATTTAAGTGTTAATTCGTGTAGTTTACATAAAAATTTAATAAATTTTGAAAATTTCTGTGTATTACTTTAGGATTTCAAGATTTTTCGTTGCTTGCTTTTATTATTAGCCGTTGTAGCAGCCAAAGTTTTACATATTCTGATAAAATTTCGCATCAGTAGCTTGGGAAAACAGCCTGACAAACAGACGTCCGGACGGACGGACGGACATCGGAGTGAAAGCAATAGGAGCCCTTTTCACCTTTGGTGTACGAAATCCTAAAAAGTAGTGGGAAATATAGAAAATTGTTATTAAACTGTTGCTGTTTTTCTACAAAGATTTCACAACGAGTTTTTTTCTTGTTAAGAAAACTTCACTTTTTAATAAAAAAAAAACATTTTACTGAATAAGTAAATAATAGTTTGGGATTATTATTAAAAATCTTAAACTTTCTCCAAAAACACCAAGAAAGGATATGCATAATTTTTTTTTTTAATAATAACGACTTCTGTTTGTTTATATGACATGTGAGGAAAAAGATTTATATTGCATGGGCGGTGGCGGTAGGAGTGGCCATTTTGATGAAATTAAATTTTTTTTTTCAATAATATCATCCATTTAATGCTCGGTGAAAACTTTCAATGATCTAGGACCACCTGTTATAGTTTTTGCACAAAAATAAATGAAGCCATACCATCACATCATAAAGCACTAAGAAGCTTTTTAGTTTATTGCAAAAAGTATTAAAGGCATAAAAATACAAGAGTCATTTTTAGTGAGTGCTTCGGGTAGTGATTCCCATAACAATGAATGAAATTAATTTTTAAATTATAAGAAAAAAAATCAAGTCTATTATTCACTCATTTTGTGTTCATTAGTATTACTTTTTTATTTCAGAAAAGAAATGTGCTTCAAAGACTTGCCCTTCTTTCTTGCAACAAGAAACTATAATACATACAAAAATTTTCTTTTTAATATATTTAAAATAAAAGATTTTATCAAATCTTAATTCACTTATTGCATTCTTAACACCTTTCTATAGTGATTATCTTAAACAAACATTAATCAGCAATTATCTATGATGGCAAAATACTTTTTTTTTGAGTTTCAGACGAGTTTCTTGCTTTAATCTTATTAATTAATTTAAGAAACTCATATCTCTTTAGAAAACAAGTTTAGACAACAAGTTAAATGAGAACATGCGAAGAAACACCAAGAACATTGTTGTTAACTTGATTTCTTTAACATATAAAAACTTTGTTTTTATTAATTCATTATTTAACAAGCAGAGGTGTCAATTTTCTGTCGACATTAAATTACACCCATTAATAATCCAGTGAAGTAAGTCAGTGGGCAAGAACAAAAAAAGTTTAAGTGAACAAAAAAAAGTTGGCTCAATTAATTAATTGCTTAATTTGTAGGAAGAATTAATGCACACTTACAGACACACACACACATACATACACACATATATAAACACTCATATGTACATACCTTAATGCAATTAAATAAAAAAGCAATAGTTGTGTTTACTTTTGGGTAAAGTTCGGTAAAATGAAATTTAGCAACAATTACTCTCGATGAGCAAACAAAATTTCATTCCAAAAACATGTGATATTTAGTATTTAGAAATTGACTTATGTTAATTAAAAAAAAAACAATAGAATTATTAACTTTCTTTAATTGTTTAAGGCCGTGATACACTATCCTACACAATCGTGCTTTTTTTCTTGTTGAGAAAATGCAACCCTGGTATGATGGAGTCAAAAGACAATAACAATTCATCAGATCAATGTTGTATTTTTTCATAGATCGTGCGATTGCTTAGGATACCAGAGCCTTTTATACTTTTGAAAATTTTGTTTCTGATAATTGTTGAAGTGAACTCACCCTTGTTGTCCGGGCAAATTTTTTTTAGTGAGAGTTTTCTCCAGCACTAGTATACTTTAGGAAATTTTCACCATTTTGCGATTAATTACAGCGAAACTGCAGGACCGCATGAAATAATTTTGTGTTGGAATCAAGCTTCGGAAACCGTCTTTTTATGGTCTTAAATTTTTTATCATTTAATTTCATGAAAAAAAAACATTTATCACTCACGCTCACGCCTTCTCACGCATGACAACTCTAATATTAATAATACTTTGACTTGATATTATTTTCAATATTTTTATATTTTTAATATTCAAAAACTAAATCTTTATTATGAAAATTACAGTCAATCGTTATTTCAAAACACTTGATTAAGTGACAGTAAATCAAAATTGTGGAAAAATTAAAAAAAAATATTTTATAATTCTTTTAATCGGCCATGTCACAGAGCTCAATTCCATTCGGAATCGGAATTCAATCCATCCCATTTTTTTGTTAAATGGTGTCTAAAAAAGAAAACTAAAATACGGAAATTTGTTAGGTGAGTCCAAACTGTTGGGGGCGCTGTATTTTCGGGTATGCTTCGGCTAGGACTATATATTTTGAGGTGGATTCAATTCCGTTTCCGAACGGAATTAAACTCTGTGACATGGCCGTATATTAAAAAAAAAAAATTATCACTCACGCGTGACAGCTTTTGACTAATATTAATAATACACTCACCTTCGCAGTATTCTAAGTTTTTTTAATTTTCGAAAACTTTAAATTTTCATTATGATTACACTCAACTTGAAAGAGTGACAATAAATTTACGATCGGATAGCATCGAAATGGGATTTTGGTAAAAAAAAATCGAAGTTTAAAAATTATGTTGCTTAACTTTTTTTGGCGGTTATCGCACGATATATTAGAGTGAAAATAATTGCAAGTTTTCAATTTTAAATTTTATCGGTAAAAACTTCCTGAACTTTATAAGGCCTCTTTTACAAATTACAATGAACAGAGATAAATAGTCAGTGGGTGAATGATTGTGACACAGGGGCATATTTCACCTGTGATTATGAAGTTATAATAATTTTTATTTTAAATATATGTAAGCTTTAGAGGAAATTATATTTCAATACTTATTTAAAACAATAAGCTTGTAAAGGGAATGAAAAATAACAAATAGGAACAGAATAGACTTTCTAAATTCTACGATCTATAGATGGATAACTTTCAGTGTATTGCAGAGACTTTAAAATCTCCGTTGGAATTGGTGGTGCAGTGGGTAGAGAAGCACTTTTGGGTTGGTAACCATTTTCATCGGCTACATAGCTAAACACGACATGTTCACCCTCGGGGGAAATCCACTGAAACTCGCCATGAACTCTGCCATAATTATCACCGCTGGTGGCGGCACTAATGCCATTGCTCGTTTTGAAATGATAATCGAAGCCGTCGGCACGAACATCAGAAGCGGCCTGTAAGACTTTAGCATTCTTTTCACTGCTGGAAACGCGATATTGAGCCCCGACTAAAGTCAACAAGGCATAGACTATCAACTATAGTTTTGTATAAAAAAAACAATATTAAAGTATTTGCTTTTGAATTTTTTCTTTATTAAACTTACAAGTTTGAACATTTTCCTTTTACAATAATTATGTTGTACGATTAGTTTTATGTGTAAAAGTTAACTAAAGTTTTCTTTTTATGTTTTCAGTTTTTATATAAATTTTAATGGCAGAAGGCTAAAAAAATTTAAATAATTTAGGCCTCATTAGTACATTTTGCAAGATTTGTTTATGTTTATTTTTATCTTAATTTTTGTTGAAATATAACAGAGCATATTTCCTAGTTTTACGTATCATTATATTACAAACAAATATTTTTGAAGGTAGATTTTTATATAAGCAGAGCTTGCCTAAGATGTGACAATACTGCAATAGTGGATACACAGTTCCAAGCAGAGATGGGCGCGTGTTGAATTTTCCAATACGACGACACCCGAATATGAATACTTACACTCACGCGATACATTTTTTTAACACTCATGAAATCAAATTGAATAGCAAAAACACAGTTTTTGTATATTCAAATAGATACATATTTTTGTTTAGTACCATGTTTCCACAAATCAGGCAAGCGACTCGTCTGAAAAATTTGAATGAAAATCACTCAAAAAAATGAGAGCTTTTCATATAAATTTTCTACTCAAGTCGACCGTTCGTATTGTGAAAACAGAGAGTAATTTAATAACTTTAAACTTAAGAGATCCTTACACTATCAACAAATTTGCTGGTGTTGAGTGTTTGACGATGCAAAATATTAAATTTTTGTTATTGAAAATTAAGGCATAAATATCTTACACTTAAAATCGTTTCATGTTTTATTGCGTCAATTTTGCTCAACACGACACGACCCGACCAAGCACGAAAACAGATTTTCTATCAAGAACACATCGTGTTGAGTCGTGCGTGTTAGTGTCACACAAAAACAAACATGACATGCGCCCATCTCTAGTTCCAAGTAATAGCTTTCATTCAACTTTAACTTTCAAATCATTAACAATAGACTTGCCAGTAACTTTTATTTAACACTTGTTTTAGAGACCAAACTGTATACATACTCGTATGTTTTTTTGTTATCTCTTGTTAAACATATTGATTGTTTTTTTTTTTTTTTTTTTTGTAATGTATGACAATATAAAACACTAATAGAGCTTTTATCACATACAATAAAAACTAATTTAGTGCTTACAACACTACAACTATAGTGAAGCCGGTCGCATACAAAAGACTAAAGGTTTCATTCATAAAAAAAATTATTTTGGTTTACAAAACGTTTAACCAACAAATTTTCATACAAAATTTGTTTTGTCAACCTTTTGCAAATCAAAAATATTTTATGTGAATGCGGCAGCACAAATTTAAATCGTCCTTATTGTTTTGTGAGCTCTATTTGTAGCTGCAAAGTTGTTCAAGTTTGTAAACTAAGTGAACATGGCTTTGAGAATAGCTGACTGCCAGTGTGCGCTAGATATTCCCCAGTTGGCCAACTTGTCATAGGGGACACTTTCATCAACATTTCTCATGCACAATATTTGTCGTTTAAAGGAGATCTACTCTGTAATTCGAAACGAAGGGAAAGGCTTTCTAATTTACATATTATTGATTTACATATTAATCGGAAGTGGTTTCTTTCGTTTCGAATTACACAGTAGACTAGACTTGGATTGCACTCTTTCAGTAGCTCATTTTTGACACAAACCTGTGATCAACCCTGGTTAAATTAATGCAATATAACAATTATAATTTTTGAAAAATATGTATTGTCATCTGAGGGATATTCAAATTACAAGCGACGAAAAGAAGCCAGCTGGGCAGTAGAGACCAGCTGATATACGAGTATATTCGCCTTGGATGCATCGAGCAGCGATTTTGCCTTGAATTCATCAGTTCTGAATCAGTTTATTACTCAACCAAGGCATATTCGTATAAAGTAGACTCACCTCAATTCGCTTGGAAAAATTCATACTTGGGATGCTAAAAAAAATTTACTGACAATTGTATGTTGACATCTGAGGTATATTCAAATTACAAGAAAGGCAAATTTATATAAACTATACTCGGCTCAATTCGCTAGGAGGAATTTATACGTTTAATATAAAAAAATGTACTGAAAAGTTTTTGTTGACATGCAATGTACATTTATTCAAATTACAAGCGTCGAAAATAGTCACCTGGGGAGTTTTATTTGAAATTCCTTTCCTTATACTAAAATATAGAGCATTCAAATTAAATATTCGAAGTTCGCAATTAATTGCTCCACACTCTTGTCTTGTCTGCCGCTATCTTATGCTTGAAATATCTCTGGTCGGAACTATTCCATTCAGGTTGGCCTCGTGACTCGGAAAATAAATCACACGGGTACTCAGGAAATTTAATTTACTTATCTTAATTGATTGTGTCCCTTTTCGTGCCTAGGAAACCACTCATTTGAACACAGGAGATACTAAATTTAATTATCTAACTGTTTGTGTGCACTTGCGTGACTGGGAAAGTCATCACGTGGAAACACGGGGCTTAGGGTATAAATAAATACTTACTTACTACGTTCGTGACTAGGAAATCCTTAAAATATAAATAACCACTTATGTCCGCCTTCGTGACTAGGAGATCACTCAAGTGCACCCGAAACACACACACACACACACATAATACACCTGCATTATTTGTATGTTAATAAACATACAGTGTGTGGCAATAGTTTGTCTATCAAACTCTTCGTTTCAAACTAGTTGGTGGCTTTTGTTCGCAGGCTAGTCTTGCAACGTTCAATGTAAAATTGTGCATAGTTTCATTAATGAAAGTGTTATAGAAATTATCAGTTCTACAGGAACAAGGAAGATATGAGCGAAAATGCCGCTCTTGTTGTCATGTTTGAACTGAAAAAGGATTTGTTCGAAAATTTCCTCAATGATCTGTTTGAGCTATAGCCAACAGATCCTTCACGCTTTAAAGTTGTCGTGTCTGAGAGACATGGCCAACTGGGTAAAGAACTCTGCATTTAAAATCTATTTAAATCAAGCCATTCTTTTTTTATAAATTTTGAAAATAAACCATTTATTCTCTGAAAAATACTTTTAATGCTAAATTTTTAATACGCAACTATTCCAAGAAAACCAATCAATTTGTTTTTTCATACACTTTAGATTTAAATCATTTATTCCCTTAAAAAATTTCTTAAAAGTATTTAATCGTAATCATTTTAACAAAAATGTTCTTAGACTCTGTGACCTTGTACAACTGAGACTTGTGGAGGAGGATGGCTGGCAATGTACTCCAGAGATCTCAAGATGGCCTCTGGGATGGGATGGGGGGTGGGCAAAACATCACTTTGTGGTTGATAACCAGTTTCATCG
Organism: Nowickia ferox; assembly: GCA_936439885.1. Lineage (NCBI taxonomy): Eukaryota > Metazoa > Arthropoda > Insecta > Diptera > Tachinidae > Nowickia > Nowickia ferox. The sequence continues at coordinate 4,918,881 of OW387027.1, read as the reverse complement.
GCAACATAAGTCACTTTGACGTGTTGACCTTCAGGGGAAATATATTCGTACTCACCACGAACATTGCCAGATTCGTCACCATCAGAAGAGCCTTTAATGTTGTTGCTGGTCTCGTAGCCATAATGGAAACCATGCTCATGCACATCTGATTCGAATTTGAGGGTTTCAGCATGAGCATCATCGCTGTGTTGGCCGGCGGCGGAGGCATGTGAGCTGCCAAAAGCATGATGTTGAGCGGCGGCGGTGGCCAACAAAGCACAGATTAATACCTGTTGTTATAATTGATAGAAAGAATGTTTTAAAATTTGATTTTTATTTTTTTAACTTGAACTTACAAATTTGAACATTTTGGTTTGATGTGTCTTTTTGTATTCTACAAATCAACTGATGATTTTTCTTCAAATTAAGCAAGTTTATATACTAATTTGGCTTCTGCTTAAAATTAATATTTCTTTTAAATACATTTTGCAGACTACCTGTAAATTGTTGTTGTTGAATGGTTGAAAACATAAATTTATTCTCTCAACTTTACAAATATATTATAAAGTATAACAACATTCCTTTTATTTTGATATTCTGCAAATTTGTGTCTTTTCTTTTCTTTTTTTTTCTTTTCTTTTATTCTAAGCTCATCGCTTCAATTATTTCGTGCGTATTTGGCTTATTATAAAGGCAAATCAAGTCATTTGAAAAAAAAATTAGTTAATAAATTTAAATATTTTTTTAATAAAGCCCGAATAAAGTTTATAAAAGAAAATCTAATGCCCATATGCTACGGTATCTACATTTAGTTTAATCCAAAAACAGCAATAACGTCTAGTTTGATGCTCAAAAATAAAAAATAAATGAACAGCTTTAATGATTTCTTGACCATATAAATCGTGAATAATATAATATAATATATTGAAAACCAGTAAAAAAAATTGGAAGTCAATCTGAAGGAACTACATTCTCATTGCTGCCACAAAATCGATATTTATTTTTGATAAAAGATCTTGCAATTCTTCCATAGTTTAAGAAAATACTCACCATAATTTTTACAAAATCGATTTTTTTAAGGAAATTTATGAAATATTTTTTGTCTAAAATTTAAAAGCTATTTACTTAAATCTAAGCACTTTTTCACGTTTAAACTGGTATGAAAAGAAGCAAAGTGTAAAAAACTATTTACCATTTTTCCTAGAGGAAAATAATATTATAGAACGCCAAAAAGGAAATTTTTCTTAAAATCGCTTCCAATTCGGTGACTATGTAAAAATCATTAGAAATTGTCCAAATTTGCACTACTTTCCGGATCGCAAACTCTAAATTTTCATGACTTCTTTGGAGTGCTTTTTTTACTTTCAATAAATATCCAGCGAAACGGAATTAAATCATCAAATAATAAGATGATAATAGCGCAGCCGTAGAGAGCATGACTTAACAGCCAGCACGGCACGGTTTTATTTGTTTTGTATTTACCTGAAAAAACCGCCATTAAATCCGAGAACATGCATTCGTACAATTCATTAATTTTAATGGAGATCAAAGTATTTAAATTCCCACACAAACACATGATCTCCAATGACACGCTAATGTAAAAATCATGCATGTTTCACCTCAATCGAACCAGTTCGTCATCACTTGAATCCATGATTCAACACATGATTATTCATGTTTTTTATGGCTGGGATGTATTTGATTTGTATATGAAAAAACCAAAGAAAAACAAGAGTTTAGTTATTTAGAGTTTAACTTCTTTTTCCTTAGCTTAAAACTTTTAAAATTATTGTGGACTACTTCTAAAGTTTTTAACAAAACATCAATCTAAACAGAATACCAACAGAAATAAACTTAACCAAATATTATTTAAAACGGCAGGAGTACCAATTATTATGAAGCTCACAAGCATTTGCGCACATTTACAAAAATTGTTCACTTGTCTCCACATTGCATAAGAAACCAGTTCTACAAGAATTAGATTTACTTATTTTGATGAAAATTTTTATCAATCTAATGAGGACAAATAAGTTGTTACGAGTTTTATGTAAACATCTGTGTAGTCGTATGTCGGTACATTAAACACAGAAAATAATATGTCTCCAATCCACATCTTAAATTAAAAAAAAAACCAAAAATCAACTAAAAATTTAATTGTATCAATCAAACATTTTATTTAGTTAAATATTTGTACAAAAAATTAAGTTACTCAATTAAAATTTTAATCAACAATTAAATCAATGAATTTTTTCAGCAAAAGTGTAAATGACTCAACGATTTTCTTTTTTCATTTTTGATAAATTGTATATTTTTTATTTTAAAGTGTTAACAGCAGAAACAAATTGTCTGTGCATTGGAAGCCTTGAAGGCGCTCAGCTCAGTTTACCTTAGAAGGAATTTCTTAACTTTATTGTATTTTATTTTTTATGTCTTTTTTTTTTGTTCAGAAGAAACTCGTTTTCTCTGAGAAGGTATAGTTTGAATGTTTCTTCATTGTCAAGAAAAGGCACGGTATTTCTACTTCACCGATTGTTATTAAATTTTGCACACAACATGGGCTTCTATAAAAGCAGGATTTCATATTTAAAAAAGTTCATCAAAATTGATCATGCTATTTTTTTGTACTTCTACCCAATGGCTTCCTACGACAGTTTGCATATACTCTAGGCTCATATTACGATAAAATATTGCTTTCAGGGATGCAGAATTTGCCATATCTATCACTAATTAACAGATAGTTCATCTGTTGCTACGATTCTGAGAAGAAAACTTCTAAGGCGCCTTCTGATAAGCAAGAAGGGCAGTATAAGATGTTTGAAATATCATCACTTTTGCTGAGCATTGCTTTAATTTGTTCCAGAGAGGTCTGTGATCTTCAATTATCTAAAAATATATTAAAACGCCTTAGCATTATTAAATTAATTACTTTCTGTTCTGTTACGAAGCAGCTGACTCTTATTTGTTTATCGAAATCCTACACAAATCGTTCGTTATTCTGTCTCGTTATGTTTTATTTCAGTTCAACCTGTGAAAATCAAAAACTTGTTAAATAATTGAATGTGACAGCATAACCAAATAACAACATTTGGAAATAAACTATGATTAAGTATTTAGAACTTAGAAAATTTAATTTCTACCCGAAAAACATAAAATCATATTAAAACATAAAAATGGACAATGCAAAACTCATCACTTTAGTGGAAAACTGTGTCTTTTCTGGTCAGAAACAGCTGATAAGTTAATACCGAAAATATAACTATTAAAATTTAGAAACAGAACGGCACAGCATAGAACAGCAACAGAAAGTAAAGACTTCATTAGTCTTTAATCAAATAAAATTTAAACGACTATAAAAATGGGCAGTAAAAATCATAAATAGAAATTAAGGAAAAGAAAAATATTCCATAATTTATTTATTTGAAATTCAGATTTTAATATATTAAGAATTCTAGTTGGCATTGTTGCTGAAGCACCATCTATATGCATTTCGTTCCTGCTTAAGCAACTCTTCAGCAGACTTAAAAAAATGGATTCAATATCGAAGAAAGATGTTTTTTTGAAAAGATTTTTTTTTGAAGCTTTTAAGCTTTTTCGCTCATATTCATAAAAATAATTATATGGATTTGAAGCACATTTTTGGAAAATTTCTTTCAAAAACTTTTAAATAAAATGCATTTTTCTAATGAGGATCATTTATGGAAATGTTAAATAAAACTCGACTTGAAAAAAATATGTGATACTCCATAATATTTAGAGTCTTTTTATAAACATATGAAGTTTTTCTTAGCAGATTTCAAAAATGTTGGATTGAAGTGTAATGAAGAGTTTCCTAAGCAGGAACGAAATGCTTAAGAAACAAAACAAACAAAACTTATTAACAAAGAAGTAAATTTTATAGACTTTGAAAATGGCTACCAAAAGTAAAAAATAGTTATATTTCAGTTAAATAAAAGTTTTATTTTATGCAAACGTTACATTCCGTGCGGATTAAAAAAGATGTGACAAATATTGATAACTAAACTAAGAAATGTGAAAATTCATATTAGTTTAAAGTTAAACTAATCAGCATCGACTTTGCACGCGACTGTGCACTTTATATTTTAATTAATTGTTAATTGATAATAAATTTCTCGAACCTATTTTCTTATGATAAAACTATTACTGCTTACCATTATAAATTGTCCCTTCGAATTGCAGGGGTTACTCTTGTTTCAAGGATATGGAACAAGAAAAGTGCATTTTCATTGAAGCTACACTATGAATATTCACTTGCAAGTTAATCCATTCCTCACCAACATACATCAGCGATTACGCCATCATACAACTAGTAAAACCAAGTTAATCTTATTTTTTTAAAGCACTTAAAATAACTCATTTATTCTCTTAATACATTCCTTAATAATATTTATAAAAAAATAAACAACAAAATCAATATCAAATCAAATCAATCAATAAAAATTTTACGACCTTGTACAACTTCTGGGTGGGGATGGCTGGCAATGTACTCCAGAGATCTCAAGATGGCCTCTGGGATGGGGTGGGGGGTGGGCAAAACATCACTTTGTGGTTGATAACCAGCTTCATCGGCAACATAGCTCACTTTGACGTGTTGACCTTCAGGAGAAACATATTCGAACTCACCACGAACATTGCCAGCTTCGTCACCTTCAGCAACGCCTTTAATGTTGTTGCTGGTCTCGTAGCCATAATGGAAACCATGCTCATTTACATCTGATTCCAATTTGAGGGTTTCAGCATGAGCATCATCGCCGGAGTGGACGGCGGCGGAGGCATGTGAGTTGCCAAAAGCATGATGTTGAGCGGCGGCGGTGGCCAATAAAGCGCAGAGAACAACCTGTTATAATTGATGGAAATTTAGAATTTAAGAATTTTATAATTTTAAATTTCTTATTTATTTATTTATTTTTTATTTGAACTTACAAATTTGAACATTTTTAGTTTTTGATTTGGTGGTTTCTTTTGTGTGCTAAAAATGAACTGATGATATTTCTTAAGATAAGACAAGTTTATATACTAATTTGCTGTTTGCTATAGTTGTGTGATATTTAAAATATTTTTGGCATAATCTTATGAGTCTGCAGTGCTTGTTGGTTTCTTTTACTTCTTCTTTTTTTTTTGCAAATTACCAAATATTTATTAATAGCTGCAAAACAAAAGGCGATAACCTCTAAATTCGTTAACTCTTTTAAGTTAATAGAATATAATAATCGAACTCAACCTACTTATCATATATAAATTTTTTACTGATGATTTATTGGTTGGTAGTTTGTTTTATTGAAATTAATTTCATTCTGTTGGTTACATATGAAACCAAGAAAAAAAGACAAGTCGATAAGTACAAGCAACAGTCGAAATCTCTCATCACTATAATAATATATTGATGTTTCATTGATTTTGCTTGTTTCTTCTGTTAGAGAAGTAACAACAAATTAATTTATTAGATAAAAAATGAGACGTTTGAAATATTGAAGTTTTCAGTTCATTAAATCTTAATGTTTTATTAAAAAAAAACAATGTGAATATGCTTAATTTGTTGAAATTGCTTTCATAATTTTACGGAAGGGAAAAACTACTAATAACCAGTGGATGATAATACGCCCTCCAATTAATAAAAATCAATTTGATTAATAGAGGAACTAGTCACGATCAACTTCATTGAGCCAATTTTCTCTTAGAACTAAATCGTTCTTAAAAACACTGAATTTCTTTAAATAGTTGAAGGGCAAACAAAATATTATTGCAAACTTTTGCTAATGTAATTTTGATGAGAAATAGAACACAATAAAGAAATAAATGGCCCTATTTTGTAAGATTACCATCTCATTATAAAATTATCGTTTCTGTGCGTCGTTTTCAAACGATAATAGTCCCGAATGTTTTTTATTAATTTTTTTTTAGATCTCAAGCTCAATATATAAAAACAAAAGCCAGTTTCTAATCATAAAGCGCGTCTTATTAGAACGAGGGTTGCTTAAACAAGCAAAGTTTTTAGTTTTATGTTTCTCGATTTTAGTTTTGGTTTCCTATCGGCGGAAATAATTTTTTTTTTTCATATAAAACTTCTTTTTAAAAGTTTCCATGGTTTTTAGTTGACGTGTTTTCATTGCAATTAAATAAATATACCAGCAAAGAAAATACTTTCCAAAGAAATTTATAATATTTAAGATTTTAAGATTGGCTGATACTTGGAAGAAGTTTTCTTTTTTGATAACTGTTTGAAGTCATGAAAAATTGGTTCCAATATTGTAATTTTTCATGTAAAAGATAAATAAATATTCAATGTTAGTTTTCATAACTTAATATGTAATACTTTGTGCAAAGGTGCCATATTTTATGAGATTCCCCCGTACAAATTTTTCTTGAGCTTAAAATACGAGTACTTACATATATTTCAATGTAAACCAAACGAGAATTATGTCATACATTAATATATTTAATAAGCAAACGAACATTTTGAAGTTATTTATATGACTTCTGAGGACGTCGAAAACATATTTTTGTATATCTTTTGCAAGTTACAAAAGCGCAGTTTCCTAATAATGATTTGCACTATTTTTTATTTGAATATCATTGCAATTAAAAAGTAATGAGAAAAAATAAAACTTTTTTAATTTAAGGTGACATGTTTTGACCCTAAAAACTCTCACTGAATTATTTTAATAAAAAAAAGCCATTAATTGTTGATAAACCCCTGTTCAGCTTGAAATTTCAAAATCAATTTACGCATGTAGCAAATCCTTAACAAAATATCTCAAACTTAAATATTTTATTTTCATCTATTTAAACATTGCCATCATCAACTCACTCAAGAGGAATAATTTTAAAGTTTTAATTGCATCTCAAAACTTTTTTATTTTATGTTGCCATGTTTTTGTAAATTTGAAATCATAGACAAAAAGTTAAAGATTTTCTAACTGCATGATTTTCATATTAAAACGGGCATTCAGCAGTGTGTGTTTTGATACTTTCAACCCATATATGCTTCCAATTAAAACTTACTTTTTTTGAATTGCCATCACAAAGTTTATGTTGTCAAGTAAAAGTTCTTTGACTCTAGTTACACTAGAAAATCTGTGGCAAAACTTGTTTAAGTATTTTTTTTTTCGAGTAGTCAGTAGATTGCTTTTAATTGTGCAAATATAGTTGTAGCAAATACAAATAAAATATACGGAACGAAACATTAGAAAAAAAATCACATTGCCAATATTTGGTTCTGGAATTAATTTTAAAATATTAAAGAAAGTTTATTGAAATCCAAGTGCAACAATGTTTATAAATAATGTTGCAAAGCAATTGCTGCAAACACGATCCATGTGAACTTAGAATTGCAATAGTTTACTACCTATTGTACTCATATCGTAGTGATGTAAACTAAATTAATCACAAAGCTCTCACGACTACAAAATAAATAAATGTTACTAGTAACTGAGTACTTGTGTTAACTACGATGTGATTTAAACTTCTCATTTGTTTAAATAAAAAAATTAATATAATATCTCTGGTTGTTCTAAGAAATTTTTCTGAACTAGAAATAACCCTCACTAATCAATTGCAATAAATTGTAAGTAAATGTAACAAGCAGGTTAAAAATTTTAAATTAAATTTAAACAATTTCCAAACACTCATTTGTTTGCTTTACATAAGAATTTTGTATCAGGAATCAGGTGTAAGGAATTGTTTAACTTTAATAAGCATGTGTGAACAACGGAGTAATTATGTGATTTGTTTAAACATTATTTATCTAAAACATTTTAAAATTTACCAATTTATATTTAGCTTCAACTAATACCCAGACTTCGTTAATAAAAATATTTAAATATAACATTTAAAATTTTAATGCTTCAAACAAACTTATTATTTTATTTGCCTTAATGAGACAAAACGCACCAATTTATTGAAGTATTTTCATGTTAAATTACTTGTTTTGGTTATTTTTATACACCACCCAAAAACTATCAAATATCAGAAAACAAAAAATAGAAATTTGCAAAAAAAAATTATAATCAATAGAGAGTCTTCATCTATGGTTTTTTCCAGCCATTTAATAGCAACAATTCGCAAACATATTTTACATATTATTAATTTGAAAAAGAAGACCAAATGGTATATAAACTTGTCTTATCTTAAGAAATATCATCAGTTCATTTGTAGCACACAAAAGAAACCACCAAATCAAAAACTAAAAATGTTCAAATTTGTAAGTTCAAATAAAAAATAAATAAATAAATAAGAAATTTAAAATTATAAAATTCTTAAATTCTAAATTTCCATCAATTATAACAGGTTGTTCTCTGCGCTTTGTTGGCCACCGTTGCCGCTCAACATCACGGCTCTGGAAAACCACATGCCTCCGCCGCCGTCCACTCCGGCGATGATGCTCATGCTGAAACCCTCAAATTGGAATCAGATGTAAATGAGCATGGTTTCCATTATGGCTACGAGACCAGCAACAGCATTAAAGGCGTTGCTGAAGGTGACGAAGCTGGCAATGTTCGTGGTGAATTCGAATATGTTTCTCCTGAAGGTCAACACGTCAAAGTGAGCTATGTTGCCGATGAAGCTGGTTATCAACCACAAAGTGATGTTTTGCCCACCCCCCACCCCATCCCAGAGGCCATCTTGAGATCTCTGGAGTACATTGCCAGCCATCCCCACCCAGAAGTTGTACAAGGTCGTAAAATTTTTATTGATTGATTTGATTTGATATTGATTTTGTTGTTTATTTTTTTATAAATATTATTAAGGAATGTATTAAGAGAATAAATGAGTTATTTTAAGTGCTTTAAAAAAATAAGATTAACTTAGTTTTACTAGTTGTATGATGGCGTAATCGCTGATGTATGTTGGTGAGGAATGGAGTAACCTGCAAGTGAATATTCATAGTGTAGCTTCAATGAAAATGCACTTTTCTTGTTCCATATCCTTGAAACAAGAGTAACCCCTGCAATTCGAAGGGACAATTTATAATGGTAAGCAGTAATAGTTTTATCATAAGAAAATAGGTTCGAGAAATTTATTATCAATTAACAATTAATTAAAATATAAAGTGCTCAGTCTCGTGCAAAGTCGATGCTGATTAGTTTAACTTTAAACTAATATGAATTTTCACATTTCTTAGTTTAGTTATCAATATTTGTCACATCTTTTTTAATCCGCACGGAATGTAACGTTTGCATAAAATAAAAATTTTATTTAACTGAAATATAATTATTTTCTACTTTTGGTAGCCATTTTCAAAGTCTATAAAATTTACTTCTTTGTTAATAAGTTTTGTTTGTTTTGTTTCTTAAGCATTTCGTTCCTGCTTAGGAAACTCTTCATTACACTTCAATCCAACATTTTTGAAATCTGCTAAGAAAAACTTCATATGTTTATAACAAGACTCTAAATATTATGGAGTATTACATATTTTTTTTTTTAAATCGAGTTTTATTTAACATTTCCATAAATGATCCTCATTAGAAAAATGCATTTTATATAAAAGTTTTTAAAAGAAATTTTCCAAAAATGTGCTTCAAATCCATATAATTATTTTTATGAATATGAGCGAAAAAGCTTAAAAGCTTAAAAAAAAATCTTTTCAAAAAAACATCTTTCTTCGATATTGAATCCATTTTTTTAAGTCTGCCGAAGAGTTGCTTAAGCAGGAACGAAATGCATATAGATGGTGCTTCAGCAACAATGCCTACTAAAATTCTTAATATATTAAAATCTGAATTTCAAATAAATAAATTATGGAATATTTTTCTTTTCCTTAATTTCTATTTATGATTTTTACTGCCCATTTTTATAGTCGTTTAAATTTTATTTGATTAAAGACTAATGAAGTCTTTACTTTCTGTTGCTGTTCTATGATGTGCCGTTCTGTTTCTAAATTTTAATAGTTATATTTTCGGTATTAACTTATCAGCTGTTTCTGACCAGAAAAGACACTGTGTCTTTCCACTAAAGTGATGAGTTTTGCTGTCCATTTTTATGTTTTAATGTGATTTTATGTTTTTCGGGTAGAAATTAAATTTACTAAGTTCTAAATACTTAATCATAGTTTATTTCCAAATGTTGATATTTAGTTTATGCCGTCACTTTCAATTATTTGACAAGTTTTTGATTTTCACAGGTTGAACTGAAACAAAACATAACGAGACAGAATAACGAACGATTTGTGTAGGATTTCGGTAAACAAATAAGAGTCAACTGCTTAGTAACAGAACAGAAAGTCAAAACTTTTTATTAATTTGATAATGCTAAGGCGTTTTAATATATTTTTAAATAATGAAGATCACAGACCTCTCTGGAACAAATTAAAGCAATGCTCAGCAAAAGTGATGATATTTCAAACATCTTATACTGCCCTTTTTGCTTCTCAGAAGGCGCCTTAGGAGTTTTCTTCTCAGAATCGTAGCAAAAGATGAACTATCTGTTAATTAGTGATAGAAATGGCAAATTCTGCATCTCTGAAAGCAATATTTTATCGTAATATGAGCCTAGAGTATATGCAAACTGTCGTAGGAAGCCGTTGGGTAGAAGTACAAAAAATAGCATGATAAATTTTGATGAGCGTAACCAGCCCACTTTTTTAAATATGAAATCCTGCTTTTACAGAAGCCCATGTTGTGTGCAAAATTTAATAACAATCGGTGAAGTAGAAATACCGTGCCTTTTCTTGACAATGAAGAAACATTCAAACTATACCTTCTCAGAGAAAACGAGTTTGTTCTGAACAAAAAAAGACATAAAAAATAAAATACAATAAAATTAAGAAATTCCTTCTAAGGTAAACTGAGCTGAGCGCCTTCAAGGCTTCCCATGCAAAGACAATTTTTTTAAAATAAAAAATATACAATTCATCAAAAATTAAAAAAACTCATGGAGTCAATTACACTTTTGCTGAAAAAATTCATTAATTTAAATGTTGATTAAAAATTTAATTGAGTAACTTAATTTTTTGTACAAATATTTAACTAAATAAAATGTTTGATTGATACAATTAAATTGTTAGTTGATTTTTGGTTTTTTTTTTAATTTAAGATGTGGATTGGAGACATATTATTTTCTGTGTTTAATGTACCGACATACGACTACGCAGATGTTTACGTAAAGGTCGTAACAAACGTATTTGTCCTTATCAGATTGATGCAAATTTTGATCAAAATAAGTAAAACTAATTTTAATTAGTGATAATTATTTAATCGGCCTTAAGCTCAGTATTTTCAATTCGTATTGAATGAGATATTTTTTTAGAAGAAGAGAAGAAAATTTAAACTAGACTTTTTAGCTGTTAATAACAATCTCTTCCCAAGTAGATAGACTTGGGTGCTGATGAAAGGCTTCCAGTTTAAAAGGCCCATTTTACTTTTTCTTGTCTTGTTTAGAAAATCACTTTAATTGCTAAAAATATCTCATTCAATAAGAATTGAAAATACTGAACTTGAGGACGATTGAGAAATTATTTTTGATTAAAATTCACACTAGCTCAACTAAATTTAATATATATCACGTAAACTAATTTTTTAAAAACTAGTTGCTTATGCAACTTGGAACCTGGTGACCAATTTTTCTAAATGTTAGCTTATATTACATAGACCCAAATAACATTTGTTTAAGTTTATTCTAGATCGATGGTTCTTTACGAGGGTCTCAAAATTTTAAAAATAGGTCCAGCATTTTAAAAATGTCATATATATAATTTTTAGTAAAACTAAATTTAATTCAAAAGGAAGATTGCCTTTCTTTCATGCGAACAAAAAACTACACGTTAATTCTGTAAATTTTTAAAGAATATTAAAGTTTAATAAAAGGTTTATAAAACAAATTTTGATAACAACTTTTTCTTATTAGGCCTTTATAAAGCCGTAAAAGTTTTTATAAATAAGGCACTATAAATATAAATGCAAACTATTGAGTTACGGTTTAATTCATAAAAAATATTTCAGGTTTATTACAGGTTTATTTGACAAATTTCCCATAGAAATATATCAAATGAGCGCTTAATAAACCTGAAATATTTTTTATGAATAAAGCAGTTAGTGTTTATAAATTTATGTTTGTTGTTAATGCCCAGATTTGATTAATAAAAATATTTAAATTTATCAATTAACATCTGCGTCATTCATAAGACAAAACTTAGAACTGAACTAGTTTATACTTTCATTTACATAAATGTAAATTATGATATTATTTTTATTTTATTATGATATAAGAAAAAGCCAAAGGAAAAAATTTTTTATAATTTACAACAAGAAGAATATTTGTATATAACTTTTTTTTTTCTTCAAACACAAATGAATAAATTATTTTTGTTTTATTGGTTTCACAACAACAATTTAAAGATAGTTTGCAAAATGTCCAAAGAAAAAATTTACGTATTATCTAACTTCAAAGAGTATATAAACTTGGCTGGTCTTAAGAGAAATCATCAGTTCAGTTGTAGAACACAAAACACATCAAACCCAAAAATGTTCAAATTTGTAAGTTGAAATTAAATTTTTTTTTATAATTTAATAAATGAAAGGCTCTGAAAAATCCTCTTTATCCATTGTGACAGGTTGTTGTCTGCGCTTTGTTGGCCACCGTTGCCGCTCAACATCACGGCCCTGGCAAACCACATGCCTCCGCCGCCGTCCACTCCGGCGATGATGCTCATGCTGAAACCCTCAAATTGGAATCAGATGTAAATGAGCATGGTTTCCATTATGGCTACGAGACCAGCAACAGCATTAAAGGCGTTGCTGAAGGTGACGAAGCTGGCAATGTTCGTGGTGAGTTCGAATATGTTTCTCCTGAAGGTCAACACGTCAAAGTGAGCTATGTCGCCGATGAAGCTGGTTATCAACCACAAAGTGATGTTTTGCCCACCCCCCACCCCATCCCAGAGGCCATCTTGAGATCTTTGGAATACATTGCCAGCCATCCCCAACCAGAAGTTGCAGCTCACCATAAATAATCCTGTTGTTTGACTTAAATATTGTTAAGGAATTAGTTTTATATAATACGAATAAATGTTTCACTTTTAAAGGCAAAAAAAAAAAATATATTTCTTTTAATTTCTTTAGTTTGCTGGAGAAAAAGCTCAAGGAACTTCTGCATAATTGATAGATATAAAAAAGTGAAATCTCTTTTAAAAGTTTTTAACAAAGAAGTCTGTCGCAGAATTTCCATTTACCATTTCTCAATGTCCTGTTTTGTTCAATTCTATAAATATTTTATCATTTCAAAAAACTCTCAAGCTTAAAGCGATTTTTCTTCAATACGACAAAAATGTTTTAAAAGCTTTTATTTTTATACATTTTTATATATATATTTTCAAAAGAAATGGGATACATGATGGCTGCTGCTGTTGTGTCACTCAAAACAAAAAAAAATTTTTTTTCAATATTTTCATGTTTCAGATTTGAAATTACAAGGATTTCCTAAGGCTTTTCTTTGCAGTCTACGGCTGTTTAGCAATTCTGGTAAATAGTCTACTTTAATAAGAAACTATTGTTTTTATATAAAAAAAGGTTTTTATATCTAACATCTGCTTGTGGAAGCAGGACTATTTATAACCGTAACTTTTTTTTTAAATATAAAATTTAAATCCCTCGCATTTGCTTAAAGCTTCTGTAGCAAAAAATGTCCTTCACAAATTTATTCCATCATTGTACAAAATGCCAATAAAGTGAAGAATACAGCCAGCAGCTGTTGGTCAATGGCCCTGTAAAATGAATATGCACAAAAATATTCAATAAAATATTAATTAAAAAGTAATTTTTGTTACTGTTGTTGTTGTTGCTGTTGCTGTCGAGAAGACAATCAGTCTGTGATTTAATTTGTTGATATCATACTGTGAATATAAATGTTAATAATTCTTTAAAGATTTTTGACGAATTTTAATTGCCTGCCTTACAGTTTGTCCTTAAAAAAGAATATTAAAAAATTGTTTTCAGCCATTTGCCGGCAGAGTGAACGATGCCCCGCCAGCGCTGGCAGTGGATTGTAACTGACATCTTGCCTTCTGTACAATACATTAATTGAAATATAAAAACTGTTGTTGTTGTGTATATGCATTTTTTTTATATATAATATTTTTATACTTGCGTTTTAATTGTTCGAAAGTTTTCGCCATTCATTTGTTAATACGCAGAGATTTATGTTTTTCAATATTTTTTTATTATTATTTAACAAGATGGTTTTAATATCGCAACAGTAGCAGAATGTCTGCAAAAAGAAAAAGAAGATACTGTTTCATATATTTTGCACTTGGATTTTAATGAGCAGTTGATCAGCAGCTCCAACTAAGTGAATCTTATTATGACTGCTCTACAAGAGAAGTGTGTTGTGGTGGCACAGTCGAGTGTTATATAGGAAAAGTGTGCTGTGGTGATACAGATAATTCTTCTGTAAGAAAAGTGCAATATGGTGGCACAGTCAACATTTCATTAAAAAAGTGTGCTGTGGTGGCACAGTCAAATTATCTATAAGAAATATATGTTGTGTATGACACCTTCGTTTTTTTTATAAGAACAGTGTAGTGCATATATGTATATATATCAAAGTCGACTTTTCTATAAAAGACTGTGGTGTTAAAAAATCGCCAAAAACCAGAAACCAAAAAAATATACCAAACCTAAAAATCGCTAAAACTTAAAAACAACCGAAAGTAATTGGTAAAAGTCGAAAAAAAAATCGCCAAAGCACTCTAAGCCGACAATGTATAATACTACACGAACTTTGAAAATTAAAAAAAAATATTATTTGGCGTTTTCAAGTTTCAGCGCTTTTTTGCAGATCTTTGCAGTTTTTCTCGCGGCATGTACTAAAAGTTTAGTAACTAAACCAATAATAAATGTTGGACGTATTTATGTTTGTGTATATGAGTGTTTACAAGCGATGTCGCGAAGACTTCTTGTTCATAACAAATAATGAAAAGAAGTAGTGTTGATGCGTGTATGCTTGTTATTTTGCATATTGTACGTTTGAGTGTGTGTGTCAGATGTAGATGATAAGCTATTATGTGTTTAAGGGCGGTTTTTTTAAACAAGCGTACACAACCCTTTAGTCAGCCTAGAACCATATATCTCTATGTCAACACTCTTTTCTCTAGCGACAATTACACTAGTGGAAATGTCGACAACTTTGCTTTTATGCGCGAGTAGAGATACATTAGAGACAACAGTTCTAGTTTATTTCTGGTGACATTGTCAATGAACGCGTCAATAGTTTGTTTTTCTTTTTTTATTATGCTATGCAATAATGTTAAAAAAATACATACATAAGTATGTACAAGTATGTGCCCCAACACTTGTAAAAAATTGTAGACGAGGGTCACTAAAATATACTAGTGAATCTTTGGTGCCAATGTCTCCATATGGTAGTCTACCAATGACAAGCTAATGTTAAATGTCAATAGGCGATTACATTGGCTGGGGTATACCTGGTCAGCAGTGCTACTGACAATGTCACTAGTAAATCACTACATTTTAACTATTCGCATTTTCTGCAGGGAACTAATGTCAATGCATGTGTGCGTTTGCATTTGCGCAGAAAAATAAAAGATAATACACACAACGTGTGAGCGTATGTACGAGTACATGCATGACGTTTGTATACGCGCCAATGCGTATGAAGCAGCAAGCATGACAAATTATTCCGTCACGAAGTAGTTTCTTCTTTATTCTTTTACCTGCAATAACTGAAACAAATGTCTTGCCAATAGTGTTGTTTAGCGTTTGTTTTATAAGCATTTGAAAAATCCCTCATGTCTTAAAAGTTCTTGCAAATGGTCTTTTGCAGGCGTCTAATGTATATATATCTATATACATATGTAAGCATGTTTGTTCATGTTGTAATGTGCAAACATGTTGACAATATTATATTTCAAACGCACTGTAGGCTATAACTCTTATTCCCCTTTCACTTTCGTTTTAAAACGACACTCAAAAACGAAGATTTTACAATGAAATGGTAGCAAAGTAGTTTTGTTGTTTTTAAGTCTGTTTTTAAGCGAGTCTTAAAGGAGAATAGACCCCATTTAAGCTAATTTAAGTTTTAAATTTTTCTTTTTACATAAATCGTCTTTATTAAATTCACAACTGAGAGTATGCTGATGTATAATATCATGAAATGACTGCAAAGTGCGCAAGAAAATCACAGGATAATCACCCGTCAGAAGTGTTTTTACGTGGTATGGCAGACAGACATGTACAAATATGTGTGCTAGTATGTGTGTATATTAAACATATATTTCTGTAACATGTGTAGAGAAATATTAGAAAATATTTTTTGAACCATATTCAAAACCTTAAGAGGCAATATCTTTAATAATCGAAATGTTTGAAGGGAATATTAGCCTATTGATAGATAAATATAAAAATATGTTGTTTATTAGAAGATATTAGAAATGATGTCATTTGATATATCGTAATCTTAAAAATAAATTATTATGGCAACACTGATAAGAATAGATCCAAAAGTTTATTTAATGTTGCACAATCATTTCTGTAGCATACCATTAGGCGCCAATAATTTATTTATTCTTTATTTCAAATGTATAGTAGAATAAGCAATGTTTAATTCTGCTGGGTGTAAATTAATTTCGTCTGTATACTAAAAACTATTTAAAAAATTTACTGCTGCTAATCTTAATACTCTGGAAAAAATATTCGTTTATAAAAACAAACTTATGAAGCAAATAGTTTCAGTTAATTCTTAGAGCTTAAAACAAACACTGAAACGCTTGAAAATTTCGGAATATATACTACATATTTTTCTTGAAAGTTTTGTTTAAAAACAAAGTGAAATGTTTATATATATTTTTTTAATTGCTTGCATACTACCACTGGTTTATTTGCAATTGAAAATAAATAAATTAAAAGAAATTGTAAAACATACACCGGGTCCCAAGACTCTGCCACTGTTGGGCAATGCCCATCAATTGGGAAAGACACCAAGTGGTAAGTACAATCATAAAATTAGCAAAAAAAAAAAGTAAATGTCGCCTGAATGCAGAAGAAATGAGTATAATTTTTTTTAAATTTTACCATATTTCACTGGTATGACTTTTTGGTGTGTGTTTTAGCCATTGACGAAGCTAAAAAGTTTTTCTGGCGGTGGCATTACGACTGGTGATTTTTAGGAGTCATATTAAAAAAGTTAATTACAGGCAATTTTTAATAATTCTAGGGGATGCGGCAAAAACGATTTTTGCTAGGGCCAATCCCGTTCCGTGGTATAAGATTTCTTATATTCAGTGCAGCCAGATTAGGGGATTTATCCCCAAATGGGCATTTCGCCTCTCATTTGAGGACAGAATTTCGTTGGGAGGGATTTGGGGACTTTTCATTTTGAGTTCTAACATCACTTTTTCTTATATTTTATCTTAATACAATATTTACGTTTTATGGGTTTTCTTCTAATTTTACATATTATTTTAAAATAGTATTGGCACTTAATGAGTTTAGTTTGCATTTAACAGGATAAGAATTAATCGTGAATATTGAGATTAAATAATTCAGTACTGGCAACATTTCTGTTTTTAAATATCTTTTAGGGTATATTTAATGAAGATGGTAATACCACAAAAGTAAATATCCAAAACCGTTCTCGCAGCTGTAGCGAGTTTAAGGGCTCAGTTAGCCGACTGTAATGGAATGTAACTGCAACGGTAGAAAACAGCTGATCATCGATATTTTTATTTGAAAAGTAATGTACAGATTCTTACATTCCGGTTCAATCTCTATAACCATTTTCATTACTTTTCACATATCAATATCGATCAGCTGTTTCCTAACGTTGCAGTTTAATTCCATTACAGTCGGCTAACTGAGCCTTTAGTTGAAGTTTTAATAACTATACTGCTAGTGGAACAGATGCTGTAAGCAATATGTGCGGTTCAAAAAAAAACTCTCCTTTTACTTTGTTAAAAAATTAAAATATATCCATCAAATTGGTTAAATGTGTTTGCCATTCACTGAACTTATGCAGCTCACAAATGGCAAAATCAATTCCCAGTTCTGTCGAATTTATTGTTAAAGAGTTGTACAACTATTTCTCGTACTCTCTGTTGAGAACGCTTAACTACAGACAAATATTCGATTTAATTAATTTAGGTGTGGACTCTAATAAATAAAACAAACTTCTAGATGGTTATCTTATGCAAAAGCTGTGCAAAGAGTTTTGGAGCAATGGATTGAGTTACAGCTTCGTTTTAAAATAAAATCAAACAACAATATTGACAAAATATGTTTGGGAATAAAAATTAGAATTTTTCTTTTTAAATGGGGGTTTTTTGGGGACAAGACGTTTTTAATTGGGGACAAGAGGTAAAATTTTTCTAGCAGTACTGCTTTTATTACATTCATCTTAGAGCTTGTTAAAAAAAACTTAAAATTCATGATGATCATGATACAATAATACAGGTAGCCGCAAATCTACAACAAATTTACAATAAATAAAACAACAGGACTATTTATTGCTATTTTGTGATGGCAACTGTCAAAAAACCAAGAGAAAACAAGAGACATATACATCCGTTTTCTTGTGTCTTTGCAAAGCTTTAGTTGTATTAGTACAGTTTTAATAGGCACCATGCGCTTGTATTGATTGCATGTTCTCTTGAATATGCAAAGCTGGTTTGTAGGAACTCTTACAGTTTAATAGGCACTATATAGGTAAAACGTAAACAACAATTGGGAGATCACATCACATCACAAACAAACTCCATCAGCTGACGCTTCGAGGTTACCTGTATTATTGTATCATGATGATGATTAACATCTTGGGCTCTGTGTAAAGCAAACGCTCAACATAATTAATTCCAAAGTGTTTGTGTGCTTTCTACTGTTATCTTTAAAAATACATGGAGCAATAGCTATGTATGTCTAACTATGTATATCGCTTGTCGCATTAAATAAAAAAATATCAGCCTCAAAGATCATCAATATTTCATGAGACATTTCGAGACGGTTCATTAAACTAAAAGTTTCAGTGTGTAAAACTGCTCAACCATGAATTTAAAAAAACACTGATAATGAAATTCAAGTTTAAGCAGTAATCGTTTTTTACGACGAGACATTTATATCTATAATATAGATTCTATTAGATTCTATATATATATATTAGATTCTATACATGTATTTATATACTCGTAGTAACACGAGTTTGTCATTTCATTTGTTATTTTCGACTTCGTTGTTTACGGTCCAAAAAGTAATGTTCGCGTTAATTATGGAAAAAATATTTTTTGAAACGAACTTTCGTTATTTTTCATACAAATTTGAAGAGATTCGAAACGAACTTCTTACCAAATCTGCCTTTAATCTTGCTTTTAAACAATTATTTATAATTACTTATTAATTATAATTAACGATTAAACCAAAAATTGACTAAGCGGCTAAAATGCGCTGACAGACTTTCATTAAATTAAGGGGTGTAATAAAATACTCGTATGTAGTTTAACTGGATTATAATTGACAAATTTTAGCAAAAACTTATTGAATAAAAAAAACCGACTTTCTGGGTTTACTGTTTTTAAATTTTGCTTTTATAAACATTTACTTACATACATACATATGTATGTTTGTATGTATGTAGTTATTCATGCTGTGGGTAAAAATATACAAAGTAGTAAAAAAACGCTACATAATAAAAATAAGACTTTCAAACGGTAATTTCCCATATTAAAATTCATAGTTAACGGTTTTAAATTGCACTTTAAGGCAATACGATTAATCGAAACCAGATTTAGCGTAATAAGCTTTAAAAGCTAGCGGATTACTTAAGTTCTTATATTCTTATAATATAATATATATAATATATATTATATACTTCATGTCTAATTTTAATATCTTCAAAATATTTACTACTTGCTTTTTTTTTAAATACGATACAAGAAAGAACAGACGAATTGACATAAATATTTGTTTGCTTACATCGTTTAGTGTTTCCAAAAAACATTGCAATTACAACCTTCGTAACATTTTGTTTTTTAAAGTAGATAATTTTACTTTTAAATTAACCTGTTTTGCCATACTCAGTTTCGACGATGAAATTTTATTGAAAAAAAATTTGCTAATTGCGAGTATAGTTATAATGGGTTCATACACACAATCATTTATGCGTCTTAAAAATTTTACCTCGCCCCTTTTTTTCTCTAGGTAGTCACAATAATAAAAATCATGTAAAAAAGTAACTTTATAATTTGTTCATCTTTTTGACATAAAAAAATTCCCTGCAGACATTTTAAACTCTTTCTTTCGCTTGTGGTACACGTTTAATAAAGATAATATAATTTTATGGATTGGAACTTATCTTAATATACTTATTACCAATGTCAAGGATATTGAGGTAAGACTATGCATGCATACCTGTAAAAAAGTCCCTAAGAAATTCAAATATACTTTTAATTTACAGTTCATTCTGTCCAGCCCAACTTTGTTAGACAAATCGGACGTTTATGATACCATGCATCCTTGGCTGGGCGAGGGTCTTTTGACCAGCAGCGGCTCTAAGTGGCATAAACATCGTAAAATGATAACACCTTCATTTCATTTTAAGATTCTACAGGATTTCCATGAGATCATGAACACAAATTCCAATAAGTTTGTAGAGAAATTAAAACATATTGCCAAAGGTGAAACTATATTCGATTTGCAAAGTCAGACCTATTATTTTACCTTAGATGTTATTTGTGGTAAGTTAAATGTATTATAAAAATCTAGTAACGCATGCATAAATAATTTTAAATTTCAGATACTGCCATGGGTGTTCATATAAACGCCATGGATAGTAATGATTCGGAACTTGTGAGTGCCTTTAAGCAGTAAGTTCTTGTTTTTCAAATAGAGTTTGATTAGGTCATCTAATAATATTATTTTGTTTTTAAATTTAGTATGTGTTACAATATCAATATGCGAGCCATTCACCCCTTAAAACGCAATCCTTTCATCTATAAATTTTATCCAGATTACAGAAAATTTTGCAAAACTTTGAAAATTTTAGAAGATTTTACATATGAGGTGAGAAAAGAAATTATAGTTAACTTAACAAGGTCTTTTTTCAATAATTTCAAAAGGAAATGTTTAAAGGAAACTTTAGAAAAAAGGACCTATTAGAAAAATATATTTCCAAACAATATCCCTTAAAAATATATGCTTTACTTAAAAAGATACTAAAACCTATAAAGCACCATTTAAAAAACGCTTTCCAAAAGGAAGCTTTTTGAGAAAGACAATTTATTTTAAAATTGTATTTTCTTAAAAGGTACCTTAAAAATATTTTTGAAAAAAATATCTCCTTTAAAAAATACCTTTTCAAAAACAAGTTATGTCGAAAGTATCTTTTAAAAAAGTTCCTTTTCAAGAAGTACCTTTTCAAAAAGTACTTTTCCACAAAATACCTTTACAAAAGGTACTTATTTTCAAATTACATTTTTATAAAGTACCTTTTCAATATATACTTTTTCAGAAAGTACTTTTTAAGAAAAAAATTTTCAAAAAGCACCCTTTAAAAAAGTAGATTTTCAAAAAGTACTTTTTCAAAGTATCTTTTCTAGAAAGTACATTTTTAAAAAGTACCTTTTCAAAAGATAGATTTTAAAAATAAGTTTTAATAAAGTACTTTTTCAAAAAGTATTTTTTCAAGTACTTTTTCAAAAAGTACTTTTTCAAAAAAGAACCTTTTCAAAGAGTACATTTTCAATGAGTAGCTTTTTTAAAAGTGGTGTTTCAAAAAGTACTTTTACAAAAAGTACTTTTTCCAGAAAGTACCTTTTCAAAAGTACCCTCTCACAAAAAACCCTTCCAAAAATATCTTTTAATAAAATTATATCTTCAAAAATTATCTTTTCAAAAAGTACTTATTTCGAAAGTACAAATCCAGAAAAAATCTTTTCAAAAAGTACTTTTCCAGAAAGTACATTCTCAAAAAGTACCTTTTCAAACAGTACATTTGCAAAAAAATACTTTTTTAAAAAGTACCTGTTTAAAAAGTTCCCTTTCACAAAGTAGGTTTTCCAAAAGTACTTTTCCAAAAATCATTTTTTCCAGAAAGTACCTTTCCAGAAAACAACCTTTTTTTTAGAAAACTACTTCCTAGTGTTCAATAAAGTAAAAGTAATAAGAAAAGTGTTTTTCTAAAGAAGTACTTTTTTTTAAAGTACCAGCTGTAAAGTAAATTCTTTTTTAAACACATGGCGAAATTACGAAATGTACACATCGGGTACTTTTTCCAAAATCAGCTATTCTTTTAAAGATACCTTATCAAAAATGATCTGTCTCAAAGTGGTTCTTTCTGATTTCTATTTTTTTTCCATGAGCAGGTCATTGAGAAACGCATTCAGTCGCGTAAACATAATGAAACCGAAAAATCTGGAAATGAGGGTGATGAATTCAGTAATCGAAAACTGGCCTTCCTAGATACCTTATTGTCATCCACCATTGATGACAAACCCTTGACCGTGCAAGAAGTCTATGAAGAAGTATCGACTTTTATGTTTGAGGGACATGACACCACCGCCTCGGCCATAACATTTACCATATATCTGCTCTCACGCCACTTGGGCGTACAAGAAAAAGTCTATGAGGAACAACGCAAAGTAATGTTAGATAATTTGAAAAGAGGCGCCACATACCAGGAAATAGCACAAATGAAATATCTGGATTTAGTTGTGAAAGAATCCCTGCGCTTATATCCCAGTGTACCTGTGATAGCCAGAATTGCTGACAAGGATTATAATATAAGTAAAATTACTTAATAAGTTTATCTTAATGTAAAAGATGTTATTTATCTGCTTTTGCATTTACTCGTAGATGGCAAGCAAATACCCAAAGGCTGTTCCTTAAATCTATTTCTCATGGCCTTGGGTTACAACGAAACTACTTTTCCCGAGCCCTACCGTTTCATGCCGGAACGCTTTGAGGCTGCAAATAAAAGAGAAAATGCAAATGCTTTCGATTATGTGCCATTTAGTGCTGGACCACGCAACTGTATTGGACAAAAATTTGCCCAATTGGAAATAAAGACGGTGGTGTCGAAAATTGTGCGTAATTTTGAAATTTTACCCGCCCTAGATGAATTGGCCTCCAAAGATGGTTTTGTAACAACCCGTTTCGAACCGTGTGTGCCGCAGTATCCACAGCACAAATACGAACCCCTGTTGTCCGCTGAGGTGACCTTGAAATCTGCGAATGGTGTTTACTTAAGAATGAATGAAAGAAGCTAAAGATGCCAAATGCTTTTATTTATTTTTTTTAAACAAAATTTGAAATTTTTAAGTTAAAACTTTAAGCTTTAACTAAAACAGTACCGACTTCGGCCTCGACCAAGAATTGAGAGGGATCCACAGTTTGCCTGGAAAATAAAGCCAATAAGTTAATAAAAAAAAAAATAATATTATTTGAGTCCACTTCCTGCTTACCCATCATTGTGCTTTGATTGCACTGAGGTGGTTATAATCTCTGCTTTCGATCCCATGTTATAATAGTTGTTAATGTTGATAGTTTGATCCTTCTTACCTAGATTTAAAACAATTACATACAAATCACTGCCGGCCTTTTGACGAGCATAGATCATGATATCATCAGCTATGGCCTGGATGTGAAGGTCACCATCTTGCATGGAGGGTTCTTTGCGCAACTTGATCAACTTTTTGAATATATGCAGATGTGATTGGGGCGATCTTAGCTGAGCCAAGGCATTGTTGGTCTGATAGTCATCGGCAACTGGCAGCCAGGTGTGGTCACCAGTGGTGAAGCCTGCAAAAGTTTAAAGGAAAAATATTTTAAATATAAACCTTGTAAGCTTAAAATGTGCTTTAGAATTATTGCCTGCTTACCTGCCAAGTTGGAAGCATCCCATTGGTAGGGAGTTCTGGCAGGGTCTCTGGAGTAACCGTAATAAGTATTGGGATTGGCATTGCAAGCTTGGGGATCCACTGAATCTTCCCAGGAAATAAATACATCATGCATAGCAAGCTCTTCGCCCTAAACATATAAAGGAATTTTTTTTAACTAGAATTTCGATTCAAAATATTTTACGAAGCAATTCCACCAAAACTTACATTGTAAGTCACAGCGTTGCCAGGTAAAGTTTGCAATAGCATATTAAACAAATCAGCTCGATTTATACCCAAACGTGAGGCCAAACGTTTGTTGTCATGATTTCCCAACACCCAATTGGCATGCACATCCTTGGGCATGGCATCCATCCACTTTGTTATATGACCCACAATTACCTCCGCTGAGGTGTCATTGAAAATATTAGTCAAGAAATCAAAATTGAAAGGCACATGTGAGCCGTTACGTTTGCCATCGCCGTAGAAACGTAAGATGTTCTCAAAGCTGGTATAAGCCTCTGTAAGAAGGATTCTAGTGTCGCCACCATGCTCTTTCTTGAACTCATCAACCAATTCGCGCCATTGGTAGGCCATATCGAAAGTCTCCGGTTGATCGTTTGTATAGATATGCTGCAAGTGACAATAATCATCGGGATCGGGACAAGAGGCCACATTAGCAACGACCGGCTCATCGGGATACATGTTGTTTTGATCTAATTCCTTTTCGAATAAGAATGGTACAGCATCAATGCGAAAGCCGGCCACACCTTTGGCCAACCAAAAGCGCATGACATTTTTCATTTCTGCCACCACCTTGGGATTGCGATAATTCAAATCGGGCTGTTTAATGGCAAATTGATGCAAATAGTATTGCTGCCTCTGCTCGTTCCACTGCCAAGCGCTGTAGCGAAAAGCACTCACCCAATTGCTGGGAGGTTCACGTTCACCTGTGGTCTCATTGATGCGGCCATTGTGCCATACATAAAAATCATGATAGTCGGGATCGTTATCGACGGATTTCTTGAACCACTCATTTTCATCGCTCGAGTGATTGGGTACAAAATCCAAAATAATTTTAATGCCAACTTCTTTGGCCTTCTTAAGCATGTTCTCAAAATCTTCCATGGTGCCGTATTCGGGATGAACTTGATAGAAATCGGAAATGTCGTAACCAAAATCGGCCATGGGCGATTTAAAAATCGGTGACAGCCAGGCGGCTGTAAAGCCAATGTCTTTAAGGTATTGAAGTTTTTCGGAGACACCTGTATGAAGTGGATTAAAAAAAATTATTTCGTTTTAGAAGTTTTACCGCATAATCTTAATAAGTCAAATTAAATTTTTTCCTTGTTGTTGCTTAAGCACGTCTATAACGAGCCATAACCGCTAAAAAAGCTAAGGCGACACATTTTCTTGACTGCGTTTTTTGTTGGATGAAAATCGATTATTTACGATCGCAAATCGCTTATGCTTTTTTTGGCTGTTACGACACGGTATACATTTCGTTGCTGCTCAAGAAACTCATAAAGAGACTTCAATCAAAAAATGCTTTTGCGGCTGTAGCCACAATTGTGGTCATTGTTGGCGATAATGAGCAAATACAGTGCTGCCAGTATAATACAAAATGTGAAATGAATTATAGCTTGAAATTATTGGATATTATTTAACATAACGAAAATCTCAAAACTCATATAAAGATATATATATTGTTTAATGTTTATACTTTAACAAGATATATAAACATTTTAAATAAGTAATTTTATTTCTATAAATGTGAAGTATTTGAAAGTGGCAGCACTGAAATATGTGTATATATTTCAATATCAGATGCTTCTGATGTCGCTGCTGCTTACAAAATAATTAACTTGATGGCGACATGGCTACAATTGTTGTTAGGGCATTTGTAGCCGTGTAGTCGGTAGCCCGTTGGAGTGGATGGGTTTAATACATAATTTTTGATTTTGCTTGTGAGAGAGATAGAGAAAGCTGATATTATGGACTTCAATACGGACCTAATGGAAGAGTGCGTGAGCTTATGGTGACCATTGTGGTTAAGAAGAAGAAATCTGGAATGATTAGTGTTTTTTTGGGAATTATTACAATTTAAGTTTAACATTTTTTAACGCACTAATAATTCCAAATTATTATTTTACTTATTCAGTAAAATAGTTTTTATTAAAAATTATTATTGAAGGGTTTAGCTGCATCCTATGCGCCTTTATCCAAAAATTTCTTAGAACAACTAGAGTTATTATCTTAAATTTTCATTTAAATAAATGAGAAGTTCAACAAATACCAAAGTTGAAACAAAAGCTGACTTTTTTCAGCTCGAATTGTAGTTGTAAGAGGTATGTAAAGAAAATAAATACAAAAAACAACAACAGCTATTCAAGAATAGAGTGTTGCCACACAAGTATTTTTGATGGGGTGCAGTCAAGTTAATAATTAGAATATTTTACTGCGCGCAATGGGTTTCAGGAGTTTCTAATGCGATGGTGACAAGTGTTGTTGAAAAGTCCAATTGTTTATATCAAATTTCTTACATTTCCAAGTTAAAAAAGCGCTGTTTTAATATCATTTTATGGTAAATTTGTTAATTTATCTTAACATGCTGTTTACTAAAAACGAGTGGCGAGGGTCTTATGGCAATTGCCCTCGCCTAAATCTGCTTTCGCACAGCTATTTATTTTAATTTGCACTCTAAGCACACCTGATAATTTTCAAGTTTGCAGTTTAGTCAATAATATTTGCCGTCACAAGCCACTTTTCATGTATCAACGTTGAAAAGAAAATCAAAATGGGCAAACTAAAATAATGTTGTAGTGAAGTAAGGATTATTGTACAATACAACAGGACCCATCACGACCCAAGTGAGGGGATTTCTTACGATACTGGCAACCTGTATAACGTAACTTCATTATTAATGTACTGACCAATGCCCCAAGACTTTATATAAATTGTACAACTTGTAGCTTAACATAAATTTTTGGACTTTTATTAAAACTTATGTCAATACTGTGGGGATTATGGAGACCATTATGGGGATTTCATGCAAACATGAAAGTTCGTTTGAAAAATCTTGTAGCATATCGTACAATAATTTAATTTTTTGATCAAAACAATTGATTTTCGTAAAAAAAACGACGTCCAAAAAGTGTGTCGCTTAAGGTTTTTTTCGGCGGTTATGGCTCAATATATAACACGATTTTGTCTAAAGTCGACTTTTGCTGTTATATCTTTTAAGCACAGTTTTAATAAAATGATAGTTGTCAAAAAAATGTGTATGCAGTTTTTAGCCATTTAATTGATGCAGCAGCGTGAGGTCGGTAGCACTTTGAGCTTTGACTGCTGTAATTATTTGAAATTTTTTTTTGTTCACTTTCACATTTTATGATTTTTAAACAATTATAGTTTTTTTCTAAACACTTTATATTCCGCTACTAATAACAAAAATTTTTTTTTTTTTAATTTTAATTACATGAACTGGCCTTCAACTTCCCCAGTTATTGAATTTCTTTCAAGCAATTATGCAACTCTTACCATTCAAGTCACCGATGCCATCGCCATCACTATCACGAAATGAGCGCGGATAAATTTGATAAAAGTTGCCATTCTCCCACCAATCCTTAGTCCAACCGCTAGCAACTAGGGAAACTAATAATAAAAGCTGCCACACTAAATACATTTTATTTTATTTTATTTTATTTGGTTTTTCACAATTTAAATTAAATTTTTCCACAAAGTTGCTAACAATTATAATTTTTTAAATTAAAACTACTGCCATTCTATAGTTGACGACTTGCTTTTATAAGCGCATAATTGGCAAATTATTTATTTTTTAAACCAGAATTGTTATCACAACAACAATTGTTTTGTCAACAGTAAAAATTATTAGATATAAATTTCCTCAATTTTCGTTTGAAAATAAAAATACTTAAAAAATTTATTTTTAACACTTTTGACTAAAGCCTGCACTTTACTGAAGCATGACCAATATGTCATTCTGTTACGAATTAGTTTATTTTGTATTATTTTGCTCAATCAATGTTGTTTTTCTAATACAAGTTATCTATTTGGTGAAGTGGTTTTGTGCGCTGGTAAAGATGTTATCTCATGTTTGACGTAGTCAAGTGTTAAGGTGCGCTCGAGATATCAATCTATTTGTCAATTGTTATTTTATTATCTTATTTTTTTTTTTTACTGTATGGTAATAAGTGATTTTTATTCTTCGTATCAAGCTTTTTATCTGTGTTATGTTGAGTACACATAATGTCAGTTTGTGACATCGCAATAGTGCGTACTAGCGGCAACGTTGGTCATATGCGATATTTTTCGTTGTATGGCATTGCGTTGCAAATAAAAAAGGTAAAGTAAATGGCGTTGCATACATTTTGAAAATGTCAAGAAAAGATACAGAAATGCCAAATGTGTACTCAGCACTGGTTAAAAAGTGCATATTTCTTTGTTCAAGTTTGAAAATACTGGAAAATTTACAGAAAAACTTTATATATCTTGAGCAATATTCTAAGAGCAAATACTTAAACCAATATATCGGCACAAACAAAACTAAAATATAAACAAAACTGTGTATATAATTTTCTGACACCTTAATCATCCCAAATTGTTATTTTACTTATTCCATAGAACATTGTTTTATTAGTATATATTAAAAGGATTATTGAGGTGTCATCTTCTTTTTATGCGCATTTCACTATTGGTAATTCAGATAAACAAGCAGCTTGTTCCCAAATATTTCTTAAAAGAAACATTTAAACATTTAATTAAATGAATATCTCAATTTATATCAAAGTTAAAATAAGAATTCAATAATCAACATGTTTTTTGTTTTCTTAATTTATCATTGTATTTGTACGAAGTATGTAATTAAAAATAAATGTAAATAAATTCACTAAAGTCCAATTTTGAATCGCATACGAAGGGCTCAGCACGGTGCTTGTTTGTTTACGGCGGTTTTTGGCCATTTTTGTCGGTTTTTGGTGATTTTCTAGTTTTGGCGTTTTTTTCCTTTGCGCGATTTTTTTTGGTTTTTGTTATTTTTCCAATACATATTTTTACATTTAGCGATTTATTTTTAGTTTTGTCACTTTTTTCTGACTTGGCGATTTTTTCATTTTTTTTTTACGATTTTTTTTTGTTTTGGCGTGTTTTTCGTTTTGGCGATTTTTTCGGATTTTGGAGGTTTTTTTTGCAACACATATTTTGAGTTTTAGCAATATTTCTATTTTTGGCATTTTTTTCGATTTGCCGATTTTTTCAGTTTTCGCCAATTTTTTAAGTTTTTTGGCGATATCTTTACTTTTGGTGATTTTTTTTTTTGATATTTAGCGATTTATTTTATTTTTGGTCATATTTTTCATTCAAGCGATTTTTTCATAATTTTTGAGCTTAAATTGTTTAAGAAACTCGATCATTTTCAGCGGTACACAATCGGTTTTCGTTAAAAAACCGAAGTTCAGAAAATATGTTATGCTTAAGTTTTTTTGGCAGTTGTATCGTTATGTCATGTTTTGTTGCTTGGCTTAGAACAGTGGTCGGCAACCTATACCATTACATGTTCACGATTGTATCAATTCCCTAATTTGAAATTTTTAATCTCCAAAAGTAAACTTGATTTGTTTATGGTCAGTAGAAAGACTCAAGTTTTGCTTAGAAAGAAAGGCATATTTTGTTGTTGCTACGTCACGTGTAAAAGTGAGTCAAAAGATTGTTTTGTATAAAATTTTCTCAAAATAATTTAAATAAATATTTGAAAATGATTTTGCATGTCACGTTGGCAAACCAAAATAGTTTTCTGAAAATAAAATAATTTGCCGATCATTGCTTTAGAACAAAGATAACCAAAAGCCAGCCCGTGTGCACTGCGTTATGCTCTTTTTTACACGTACATTCGTGCAAGCATGCATTTTACTCTCTTTTATATTACGTATATATGAATGTCTTTGTCTGACTTTGGTTTAGAACATCCTTTAATTTTTAGCTATCATATACATATTTGTTGTTGTAGCGGCCAAATTTTTACATATTCTGTGCAAATTTCAGGCCCGTAGCTCTTACGGTTCTCGAGAAAATAGCAGGTGACACATAGACAGACGGACGCCTTTGGTGTACGGAACCTTAAAAACAATATCAGCTACGGTTTACTTTCACTAAAATAAATTGAATTGACGTGATGTCAATGTTGACAACTGGAATATGGGTAAATGTTTTATTCATATACAAGACCGTAAAATCCAAATTTTTTGGATGCATTAAAAAATTGCTTTAGTTTTCATACAAAACGTCTTAAATTTCTGTGCGTTTCTTCGTTGTAGAGTTTGTAAAATTTATCACTTGGCGATGAAATATTTTATAAGTATTATCTAGTCCCTCAATGATTTTTAGCTTTTTGGTGGACATTTTATAGTCGTTTTTTTCGGTTTCACCGAAAGTAGTAAATATTTCAAGCAACAAATAAATTAAATTTTCTGAAAACTTGCACAAAGTAAATTCAGTATGTACTTGTATGTAAAATGAAACAATGTTGTTACTTATTAACAACATTTTTATTTGTTTGTTCTATTTACTTCAATCAAACAAATATTGCAAACTTCTGTTACAGGCTGATGATAAATATAAATATTTGCCTAAGTTCAAACATGACAAATACAATAATAGAGAACTATTTATTTTCTTAAGCAAAAATATTGTAACAGTTGTGTTAACAAACAACATCTGCAGGTGATGACTAAGAATTATTTTGCCAGCAGCTTAAGCAACTCAAGTCGAGTTACATATAAAAAGTCTCATTATTTTCTGTACAGTTACAGTTTTAATATTGAACTTCTAAGGGAAGAAATACCACGAAACTAAAATGTTTAGATTGTTTAACCTATTGATAGTGGGTTTGGCATTAACTGTGAATGCCAGAGATTGGTGGGAAAACGGCAATTTCTATCAAGTCTATCCCAGGTCCTTTAAGGACAGCAACGGAGATGGTGTAGGGGATCTCAATGGTAAGATGGTTTGGGCTGGGACAAATTTAATGATTAAAGCAAACTGATGGCTGTTTTGAATTGTCCTTAGGTGTGGCTGAGAAAGTAGAATATTTGAAGGAATTGGGCATGGATGGTGTTTGGCTGTCGCCGATTATGAAATCTCCCATGGCTGACTTTGGCTACGACATTTCCGATTATTATCAAATACAGGGGGAGTATGGCAGCGTAGCTGATTTGTTGGCTTTGGTTGAAAAAGCTCACAAGGTTGGCTTGCGTTTGATTTTGGATTTTGTACCCAACCATACTAGCGATGAGCATGAATGGTTTATTAAATCGGTGGCCAATGATTCGACATATCGCGATTTTTATATATGGCATGATGGTGTCTACAATCCGGAAACTGGCAAGCGTGATCCTCCCAGCAACTGGTTGTCCCAATTTAAATATTCGGCCTGGGAATGGAGTGAGCCCAGGCAGCAATATTATCTGCACCAGTTTGGTGTTAAGCAGCCTGACTTAAATTACCGCAATCCAGCTGTGGTGCAGGCCATGAAAGATATTTTAGTTTTTTGGCTTGATCGTGGCATAGACGGTTTTCGCATTGATGCCGTGCCTTTCCTGTTTGAGAATGATATCGATGCTGAGACGGGCACTTATCCAGATGAGCCCTTGGACGAGTCTAATGTTTGTCCAGATCCCACCGATTGGTGTCATTTGAAGCATCCCTATACCAATTCTTTGCCCGAAGACATTGAAATGGTCTATCAGTGGCGTGAGGTCATCGAGAATTGGAGACATGCAAATAATGCCTCCACTAAGATCTTGCTAACCGAGGCCTACACCAGTTTTGAAAATCTCATGCTTACGTACGGCAATGGCGAACGTAATGGCTCCCATGTGCCTTTTAATTTCGAAATGTTATCGGGCTTGAACAAAAACAGCAAGGCCGCGGACTACAAATACTATGTAAAGCACTGGTTGGACAATATGCCCGAAGGTGTTTATGCCAATTGGGTGTTGGGTAATCATGACAATCGTAGATTAGCCTCACGCTTGGGTACTCAGCGCAAGGATTTGATTAATATATTTTTGCAGACTTTGCCCGGCATAGCAGTGACCTACAATGTAAGTTTTTGAAGTTTTACATACATACTCGTACATATATTTCTTTTGTCCAACATACTCGTACCTACAAATATGTATATTAAGGGCGAAGAATATGGCGCTGAAGATGTGGAAGTATCTTGGGAGGAAACCGTAGATCCCCAAGGTTGCAATGCTGATCCTGCGACTTATCAAAGATATACCAGAGATCCAGCCAGAACACCATTCCGTTGGGATGCGACGAAAAATGGTGGATTTAGTTCAGCCGAGAGAACTTGGTTGCCCGTGGGAGCCGGTTATGAGCAGGAAAATGTACAAAAACAGTTGACGGATGACAACAGCCATTTGAAAATTTTCAAGCGCCTCACACAACTAAGAAAAGAAGAACCGGCCTTTAGTGGCAAAAAAACAGAGCCTAAAGTGCAGGGAGAAGTATTGATCTATGAAAGGTTAAACAAAGCTGCAAAATAAAATATTCAAACATATTTAATATTTTTATTTTAACACTTGATTAGAGCACCTCCGGCTGATGAGGACCAGGCTGATGCTTTCTTGATAGTCTTGAATATTGGCGGCTCTGATGCTGTTTTGGACTTAACTGAATTTTCTGCTAAAGCTGGCTCTCACGCGGAAGTAACTGTCAGCTCTTTGCAATCAGGTTTATCAAATGGCGCTCATGTGGACACCCAGAATTTCGTGGCTAAAGCTTTTAATGGTTATGTTTTGCGTTTAGTTGCAAATGCTTAAATTCTTTCAGATTTCTTAATAAAATCAAATGTTGCATATACATACTTGAAAAACCTTTTAATGGTTTTTGAACGTTTTCAAGATTTTGAAAATCTGTTAATCAAAAAAAATTTTTTGTTTGTTTTTACTACAAAACTTTACTTAAATTTTTTTTAATTAAAAGCTTAAATTGTATGGTTTTCGAGCTTTTCTAAAAAAAATTATTGCTGTTATTTTTTTGGTTTAATATTGTTGTGTGTTAATTTTTATGGAAAAAATTTCCAAGTGTTTTTAATTAATTTTGTGTTTTTTTAAACAACAGAAAACACTGTATTTTTTTTCTTATCAATTTTCAATCAAAAATTCAAGTAACAACTTGTTGTATTTACACAATATAAAACAGCTTGAGGTTTGCTGAAAAGTTTATAAAACTATATTATTAGTATAGATAATAAACTGAATTTGATATTTAAATAACCTTACAGTAGAAATTCAGTTGATTTGGTTTAAAAATCTGATTTGAAAAAAAATTGTTTTAAATTTTCAACCCTACCAATTTATTTTTGTGAATTTAAAATATGCTTAGTAGTTAGCAAGAACACAGGCATATGAGAATAAAGTGCTCAGGAGACGATCAAATAAAACCATCAATCACATAATTGCGCGAGTGCAGTTGTGTTTTTTTTGTCTACACGTGCACTTTACCGTTAGTGATTGATGACAATCAATCATTTTTTATATGTTTATTCGTCTCCAGCTCTGATTGACGATAAAATGTAATTTGCCTTGTGTTATTTGCCTTGTGACGACATGGAGAAGTGTGAGGATGAAAAAAAAAATATTTTGCATTTTATAGAAAATTACCACAGTTCGTTGTAAAAATCCAAACGATCCACAAGCAGTTTTATTATTATTTGTTTTGCATAACGCACAGGGGAAGAAATAAAAGCCTGGGAGATATTTTTTTCAACGTTTTTGTTAAACTATTCCTTTTTTTGTACCAAGTTTTCATAAGGAGATTTTTTTTGTTAACAAAATTGCACTTGCTGCGAATAACAAAAAAAATTTCATCAACAAAGACATACTTGCAACCGCGCATAACAAACTAAAAATTAAAAAGCTGATTGACGATTTTATTTGAGCGTTTCCCAAAAAGCGCCGATTATATGACACTTACACACGTTCAGTGATTGAGGCTTTTGTTTGATCGTAGCCGAGCCCATAACAGACAACAAAAAACTCTTCATCATTCAATACAACACTTTTGCAAATTAGGGAAGCATTAATGAGACGAAAATGACAAAATATTACCTTTTTATAGCTTAAGAACTTGTATCAAGAACCCTTTCTTTTCTACCTTTTCGTCAACAAGCTTTTTCTATCAAGCAACGTAATATTTTTTTTAATACGTGAGAGATCATAACTAATTTTGGCAATTAATATAAATTTTTTTATGAGATAGATTATGAAGTACTGCAAATCCCTGTTAAATTTATTAATTGTTTAGCCGCAAGGCAGATATTGAAGATATTATTCATGCAACTAACTGATGAACATTTCAAGTATTCATTAGAGTAATAGCAACTAAAAACATCAGTCACAAGTCCGGAAAATTGCAATTTAATTAGTGAAAAGTATAGTGTTAATAGAGAAAATATGAAAAAAATTCAAGAATTTGCTCCCTTTAATAAACTTTAAGTTCAGCATTAATAAATATAAAACTAGTTTATATTTCAGTAAAAATAAAATTGGTATTCAAAATAAAAAAAAATAAATTTAACTTAATTTTTAATTTAAATTAAAAAGCTGGTTTAAATTTTATATTTTTAAAAGAAATAAATTGGCATACAAAATTAAAGAAATCTAAAAAGATAATTTCAGGGTTGGAAAATTTACACTTTGTTATGTAAAAAAATAGGTTAATTAATTTTTTTCTCTTTCTTTATAAATTAAAAATGTTTTATGTTTTGAAAAAAAAAATTAGAAAAATACAAAACGAATCTCCAGAGCTGGAAAAAATTCACCTGTTATATAAAAGTAACTAACTAACTCAATTTTTTTTCTTTGCTCATTTAACATATTCTATATTTTATAAGTAAGTAAATTAGTGTTAAAAATCAGAAAAATCAAAAATATTGTTCCAGGGTTGGAAAATTGAAACTTTTTTTTTTAATAAAAACAATTAATAATTTAATTATATTAACTTATTTTCTGAATTTGTTCAGTTTTCGCTGAATTATTAGTTGTACTGTTTTCCACGGGCTTATTAATATTAGACTTGGGTCGTATTCGTTCACTAGTTCAGTTTTGCAAACAAACCAATGATCAAACCCATTTAAATTACTTGGGTTTGATCACAGGTTTGTGGCAAAAATATCTTAAACTTATACCACACAAAAAAAATTTCATATTAAAATCTAAGATAACAAGGTTAATTTAAAAAAATTTTTTTGGAAATGATTTTGCTTTATATGTGTTTCATGTTAATGCAACATGATTTAAAGTACCCTTCAAAAAAAGTTTTTATTTGAAATAACTTTATTTCATGTTGACTTAATATGCTAGAAATTTAAAATCAAAATGAAAATTCATGTGGAATCAACGTGAATTTGATAAAATTGAATCAAAGCAAAGTTATTCTAAGTTTAAACAACGTGAATTTATTTTGTAATTTTTCTTTATAAATTATTTAACTTAAGTGATTGAGTGTATTAGCACAGGCATCAGGAAAATGTGTGTGTGTGTGTGTGTGTGCTATTAATATGTTTGGCTTCCCCGGCCAAGACTTGAACTTGAACTCATCGCGTAGTAGTCAAAACGCTTACCGCTTTAGCCAAAACAACCTTAAATATTCCAAAGATAAATACTAAATAAATACTAATGTGAATTGAACTTTAATTCAACATGATTTAAAATGTTGATTTTACATTGTTATTTTTTTTCTGTGTGCGATCTAGACTTAATTTTTTCAAAATCTCCTAGAAAGTTTGGCTTGTGAGTTTTAATAGGAAATGGAAAATGTGATAACTGTATTATATTAATATTTATTACAATGACCAAACATTAAACATTTATAAATGTTTTTAGCATTTATGAGCACAAACATAAATCATTTTTTTAACAGTTGTAAAGTTTTAAAAATTCAAGATCAAAAATAAAGGAAACTAAATTATTGGATAAACAAACAAATGTACCTGTCAGAATTATATTTTAATATGTTTGTTTTGTTGAGTGTTCA
The DNA here is from genome assembly GCA_936439885.1 of Nowickia ferox. Taxonomy (NCBI): domain Eukaryota; kingdom Metazoa; phylum Arthropoda; class Insecta; order Diptera; family Tachinidae; genus Nowickia; species Nowickia ferox. The sequence continues at coordinate 4,883,012 of OW387027.1, read as the reverse complement.
TAAATTATCAAGTACTGCTTAATTTATTATTTCAGCTCTAATCTTTTACACAAAAATGTTATTTAGCCAATCGATGATAAGTTCAAGAACTTCTAGTATTTAAATTCTTTGATTTGATAAGTACCCGTATTTAAATAAAAGCACTTTTACGCGTTCGTTCAGTGAGTAAAATTATGAGGTCTGTCGTAGTGGCTGCAGGTGCTTTGACGCTGTTGGCTTTAAGTTTTGGTGGGTGTGTGCAGGCGGCAACGGAAATCGATTGGTGGGAGAATGCTTCGCTGTATCACATCTATCCGCGTTCCTTTAAGGACAGTGACGGTGATGGTGTGGGTGATTTAAAGGGTATAACCTCAAAAATGGAGTATTTAAAAGAAATCGGTGTAACGGCAGCATGGCTATCACCCATATTCGAATCACCGATGGTAGACTTTGGTTATGATATATCAAATTTTACTCGCATCGATCCCACGTTTGGTACTCTGAAAGATTTTGATGAAATGATAGCGAAAGCTAAAAACTTGGGTATTAAAATGATGTTGGACTTTGTGCCGAATCATTCGTCAAACGAATGTGAATGGTTTAAGAAATCGGAAATAAGGGAAAAAGGATTCGAAGACTTTTATGTATGGGAAGATGGTATAGTGGATAAGCTTAATTCCAGCAATAGGCTACCACCCAGCAATTGGGTAAGTTTGTGGGTAGAAAAAGAAACTTGTGCTTAAAAAGAGATTGATGACAATTTTTCAGATATCGGTGTTCGGTGGCTCCATGTGGAACTGGCATATAGGACGCCAGCAGTTCTACTTGAGTCAGTTTCAAGCAAAACAGCCCGATTTGAATTACTCAAATCCTGTTGTGCGCCAGCATATGTTGGACATTTTGAAATATTGGCTAGATCGTGGCGTGGATGGCTTTAGGATTGATGCTGTGCCACATTTAATTGAAAAACGCTTTGCCAATGGCTCGTATCCGGATGAACCCCTCAGCGGCTGGTCATCAGATCCCAACAGCTATACATACCACAACCATATCTATACAAAAGATCAGCCTGGAACCCTTCAATTAATATACCAGTGGGGGGCATTTTTAGAACAATATCAAAAGGAAAACGGGGGCGATACAAGGTGAATATGAACATCATATTTCAAATGCATAAATTACAACATAATATTATGTTGCACAGAATTCTTTTAGGTGAATCGTTTTCCCCCATAGAGATTCTTAGTTTGTTATATGCCAACGGCTCTGATCATGGCCTACAATTACCCTTAAATTTCAATTTAATGTATTTAAATGGCTTTAACACTGCCCAGGATGTGGAGAATTCTTGCAATGCCTGGATGGATACCATGTGGACAAATCATCAAACGGCCAATTGGGTTCTAGGCAATCACGACAATAGTCGTGTAGCCAGCCGTGTGGGTAGACATAAAGTGGATGTTTTTAATATCATAGCACAATGTCTGCCAGGAGCTCCTATAACGTATTATGGTGAAGAAATAGGCATGTGTGATGTACCCACAAATTGCACTGCCATATCTTGTGACAATCGTGATCCCGAAAGAACTCCTATGCAATGGAGTCCTACGTTACATGCTGGTTTCACCGAAGGAAACTCCACTTGGCTGCCCATAGCGGAGGACTATGAGTTTTATAATGTGGAAACTGAACGTCAAGTGGCTACCAGCTCATTAAATATATATAAAGCGCTGCAGCAGCTTAAGAAAAGTAAACCCTTTAGAAATTTTAAAGAAGAAGGAGGATTTTCCTATAAAGCCATAACGAAGCAAGTATTTCAAATAATACGAGCTGTACCTGGGCAAGAGGAATACATGGTACTGGCCAATTTGGGAAACAACTTTGAATATGTGCGAAATGTAAGTAACAAGACTTACGAGTTTGTAGTGCTGAATTCAAAGTCCAGTCATGCTAAAGGGTAAGTATTTTTGAATTTTAACTTTCATATATTTTGTTTGTTAATATCACCTTCAATCTATCAGCGATAAGGTTAATTTTAAGGCCACTCTTTTGATGAGACCATATGAAGCAGTTGTTTTATACTGGCATAAGCAATCAGAAATCGACGGCTGAAACTTAATACCATTTATTATTTATATGTTTGAATAATTTTAGTTTTTTTGTTTTCAAATAAATAATGAAGTACTTAGTTGTTATATAATAAAAAGTGAATATTAAAAATTAATAAATAATTACAAATTTACTTGTGAATAGACGATCAGTAGTATCAGGGGCCTGTTTCTCAAAATTAACAAGTGTTGTAAACATTTATTTTTTAATGACTCTCACTATTTTAGTTTGTGGAGCTATGAATTGATTCGCGATTAAGGGGCATTTGGCCCCACTGTGCGTTGGAAGAATTTTTTAATGGTGTCCAATACCAATTTCTCCGAACCCGAATGCTGTAGTCGTTGGCGTAGCTATAGTTTTGTTCCAAAGGAATGGGAAGGGGGAAGGGACATTATAAAATAAATAATTACATATAACTTTTAATAATTTGTGGGGGGGGGGGGGGGGGTGCAAACGGCCTGTGGTGGTAGTTGTTAATTGAGCTTTCGACAACTTCCACATAACATTTCGGCCGAGTCATTGGTGTATGAGTTAAAAAATTCGATGATAACGCACAGTGGCGTGAAATAAAAAAAAAAAAATATGAAAAAGTCCGCAACTTTTGAACTAGTTAAATGATTTCAATGAAACCAACAGTTTTGAAAAGAAAAAGTGTTGAACTTTTGAGGCATTTTATTTGGAGGCACCCTCTTGCAATGCTGAAATTCTTTCGGATTTATTAAAGTCTAAATCACGTTAGTATTTATCTAGTGTGTATCTATAGAATATTTAAGGTTGTTATGGCTGCAGCGGTAAACGCCTTGATATCAAATCTTGACCGGGCAGCCAAATATTAATAACACACACATTTTCATGCTGCCTTTGAAATCACATAAGATAAATAATTTATAAAAAAATAACAAAATACCTTTGATTTAACTCTTCGTGTTATTCCAGCATCAAAGTCACGTTAATTCAACATGAATTTTCATTTTGATTTAAAATTTCTGAAATATTAAATCATCATGAAATAAAGTTATTTCAAAAGGGGGTTACTTCAATTCTTGTTGCATTAGCTTAAAACATATATGAAGTAAAATCAATAACAAAAATTGTTAAATTAACATTAATTTCGAAGATTTTAATATGAAAAACTTTCCGTGTGTACATATAGAAAAAATTTGTTTTAAAAATTTTTAAGAAAATTTATTTAAATTGTTTTAAATTCATTTGAAAAAGTAGATATTTTGATATCGAAGTACTAAAATAATAATAAACATTGACCTAAAGCTCAAAAAATTAATTTAATTGAATATATTGAGAAAGGTCGAAAAATTAGATAAAAGAATTATACAAAATATTTTATAATAAAAATCATTACTTTTAAAATAAGAGCACATAAAAACTCGATTCAACAAAAATTATAAAATTAAGCAATACATTATTGGAATATAAAAACTGTCACTACAAAATTTGTGTGGAAAAAATTAGTTTTGGATACACCAGCGTGTATTTTATAGTTCTAATAGTTGAACGATTATTTGAAGATTTAATATTTAATAGCGTCCGCAAGCACCTATTCTAGTCTTAAATAGCCTTGAGGACAACAGCTTCATGGGGCAGGACGGGAACAGATTGCGTTTTTACTATATCACCTTCACGTTTATCACTCATGCTGGTGACAACCTCATATTTGAGTTTAGCGGTCAAGTGTGGAAACTTCTGGCTTAGATCGAAAGTTTCCGTCTTATTGCCAAGATTGAGTAAGACAATATAAGTAGAAGACCCATGTAAGGAACTACAAAAGTAAGAAAATTTAAAGCGAAAATATCAGTAAGGAGGCAACAGAAAACATACCGATGAACAGCCAAAATATCTTCACTTAACGCTTTCACCTCAACAGCACCTCTCTGGAATGTGGGATGCCTTCTCACTTTTTGTAATTTCTTGTAGATATTTAAATGACTTCGAGGAATGCCTCTCTCTCGCTTAACATTGACCAATCTATAGTCAGGCCCTACTGGTAGCCACGTTGAGGAGCCATTAGTGAAACCAGCAAAAGGCTCATCACTCCACTGGAAAGGAGTGCGTTCTGGATCACGTGTTAACCCTTCATAGGTTTCAGGAGTCGCACCACATCCTTGGGGATCGATGGTATCTTTCCAAGAAATCCAAACACTTGTCATACCTATTTCTTCACCTTGATAGGTAAGACTACAGCCAGGTAAAGTTAATATCAACATGTTGATTAAATCAATCCTATCTCTCCCCAAACGAGAACCAACGCGATTATTATCATGATTGCCCATCAACCAGTTGGCCGTTTTATTGTGTGGCATATTATTTAGCCAATCATAGATGTGTCTTTCGTAATCGTATGCAGTCGATTGGTTGGTTACGTATCTCAGAAGCTCGAAATTGAAGGGAATTTGGGCACCTTCATGGGTAGAATTACCATAAAACTGTATATTTACATGTAGAGGAACATACGCTTCAGTCATTAGTATAAATTCGTCCTTCTGACCAAGTTCCGATGTCATTTCATCCACAGTTTGACGGAATTGATAAAGCAAGTCATTATTTTCTGGCAAGTTCTTGGTGTAAATATGAAGATGATATTCATAATCTTCAGTATCATTAACAAATGGATTATGAGGCTCATCAGGATAATTTCCCTCACTATCGGCAGCAACTTCAAATAAATGGGGAGTAGAGTCTATCCTAAAGCCGGCAACACCTTTGCGCAACCAGAAGCGTAAAACATTCTACATAACACAAGTAAAATTATTTAAAAGTTGTTTGAAATTAAGATTAAGTTGTTTTAGATTCAATAGAAGTAGATTTTCTACCTTCATGGTTTCTACTACCACTGGGTTACGAAAATTCAAATCTGGCATACTAGAATGATATTGATGCAAATAATAAGCCTGTCGTCCTTCATGCCAATGCCACATACTGCCACGAAAAACACTTATCCAGTTGGTAGGTGGCTGTCTGGTGCCATTGACTATTTTACCAGGATGCCAGATAAAAAAATCCTTGTAATATGAATCGTTGGCCGCTGACTTTTTAAACCATTCACACTCAGCACTGGTGTGATTCGGAACGAAATCTAATATGATTTTTATACCCCTTTTTTTGGCTTGCGCCACCAAATCCTCAAAATCAGCCATAGTACCGAATAATGGTTCAATCTCTGTGAAATTGGAGATATCATAACCGAAATCCAACATGGGTGAAGTGTAAATAGGAGATAACCAAGCGCCAGCCATGCCAAGCTCTTTCAAATAGGGCAACTGCTGAGTAATGCCTGCAATTTATTTCGTAGCGTCATTGAATTTTTGATATTATTGTACGGAAAGAAAATGATAAATAACCAACCTTTCAAATCGCCCACACCATCGCCATTGCTATCCTTAAAGGATCGAGGATAAATTTGATAAAATGTAGCGGTTTGCCACCATTTCAAACTTGTGGCCTGGCAACCAATCAATATCATTATTGCTGTCAACAACAGCACAGATCCTTTCACCACGCCCATCTGATACTTGATGAATTATGTTTGTCACTGCACTTCTAAGCAGCAAATAATGCTTTCAGTTTCCGCTACTGGTTTTTATAAAAAAAAACACAAATTTTATAAAATATTGCTTCGGACACTAATTTATTGTTGTAATGTATTAGCAGGCTAAATAGTTAATATACTAAAGGTATTTGAAAAAGCTATAAATTAATGAATTTATGACAAATGATCTTGAATTTTTCTACTGAACATAAAAATATTTTGTAAGCATTTTCTTCAATGTAATTTGACAAAAAAAAAAAAAAAAAACTATTTAATAAGCTCAAAGTCCATCGAAAGTCTTATTGAGGATTTCTGTTCTTGGCAATTCCAGTGGTGAAGTTCGATAATGTTGAGCTGCCAACAGTCGATTTACAATGACTGTAAGGGCGACTGTATTATTTTTGAAAATATACTCGTACAGCCATGGTATGATGGAGTTTATGAAAAATTTCAAAACACAATAACAATTCATCAGAGCAGGACTGTATTTTTGTAATTCATGCGATTCTGTAGAATAGTGGAGTCATGGCCTTAAGCGTAGAGGCTTACGTTTTATTTAATTAAAGTGATTAATAGTCTACTTTCCCGAAACTCTAAATAAATAATACAAAGGTTTACCTTGCAGACCAATTCTGGAACTAAGCTCATGCCCAAATAACTGAAGTTTTCAAAATCTTTAACAATGATTTCTCTCTCCCTCTCTTTCTCCCTCTCTCTCTTTCCCCCTCTCTCTCTCTTTCGAATGGAACAATATATTTGAGTTAAATTTACGGAGTAGATATTAGCCTCATTCACAATCTTGTGCAAATAGTCTTGAATCGTAACTTGTTCAAAATAATGTAGTATATTCATACTCACCACTAAGAATTGCTAAGTGGTGAGTATCAATATACTATACCATTATGCACATGCTACGATGCTAGATCATGTGCACAAGATTGTGAATTGGACTATTGTATTTATAAGAATATAAAAGCCATTACCAGTGGGGGGGGGGGGGGGCATTGCTTCCTCCCTAAAATTGCTATTGACCCCCTTCGAATTATTAAAAAATTGCTGTTATTAGCTTTTTTAACATCTCTCATGAAAATCAAGATGTTTAGTTACGCCAATGGTTGTGTTTTTATTCGATCAGCAGAATTGATTTATTTTTTCAAAGAATTTGGTTGTGATCTAATGAGGCATTCCCAAATTATGAGAGGGTTACATGTACATATATATATGTATATAGACTTCAACTCCTCAGATTAAAAAAATTCGAAAAATCACATACACATTTATTTTTTTTTTGCCTCAAAAAACTTGTAGAGTTTTAGTAAAAAAAATTTATTTTAATGTTCAGTGTAAGAGGCAAATAAACGAAATTTTGTTATGTCAGGCTCACAGCACCAACACATTTTACACCTGATTTTTATTACAAATTATCTTTGTTGATTATCAGCCACTGAAGTACTTTCTGGCCGATATTTAATTCAAGGTCTTTTGCAACACTTTAGAGAAAAATTAGTTAAATATTGTTTGAATGTTTAATGGAAAAAAAATTCAAGTTTAGCATTAAATACTCTAAAATGTTGAAGTTGTTGAGATATAGATGCATAGAAGAATAGAATGGAAAGCCATGTCATTTTTATAAATTACATAGAAAAAGAAAAACAAATTTTATTATTTTGTTTGTGGACATCGTGGGATTGGCCCGAAATTTCAGAAGTCCAGTTTTTGAGTGAAAATCGCTTGTCTCAAAAAAATTTCCCTTAAACTTGGCTCAATAATTTTATTAATGTTAATGATGACATAGAATTATGTTTTGAATATTTACTCCAGACATATTTTTAACTGGCATTTATACTCACAGTTCAAGCGTGAGTAGATAAATAAACAATCACGTCACCATCTCTAGATTTGAAGTACTAAATTTATTGATAACGTTTTTCACGTTTTATGCAATAGAGTTAATAATTTTTATGATTCAGTTCCTTGTAATAAAAATTTTCATAAATTATGCCAAATTATATTAGAAACTTATTTCTCAATTAATAAATAAATCATAATAAACGGCTCTACGATATTTCGTAAAAACGACGTGCTATAATGTTAAAGTTAATCTTTGTTCTTTCACAATTTTTTTTGTCAACAAATTAACTTTTAAGCATTGAGCAAAGTTAGCAGAAATTTTGCATTTAGACGTTGTCAAACATGGCTAGCAAGTGGACGTTGGCATTAGAAGTGCTGCTGATAGTGGTTCTCGTTGTCAAACAAATTGAAGCAAGACAGAAATCATGGTGGGAGACAGCATCTTTCTATCAAATTTATCCACGCTCCTTCATGGATTCTGATGGCGATGGTATAGGTGATTTGAAGGGTGTCACTAGCAAATTGGCTTATCTGAAAGAAATTAATATGGCGGCGACTTGGCTGTCGCCTTTTCTAAAGTCACCAATGGTTGATCTTGGTTATGATATTTCAAATTTTACTGAAGTGGATCCTTTGTTTGGTACCATGGAGGATTTCGAGCAGCTTATGAGAAAGTCCAAGGAAATAGGTGTTAGAATCATACTGGATTTTGTACCCAACCACACAAGTGATAAATGCGAATGGTTTCTTAAGTCGGCCAGTGGGGATCCAGAGTATAAGGACTATTATATCTGGCATCCAGGTAAACTAGTAAATGGCAGTCGCACGGTGCCCAACAACTGGGTTAGCGTATTTCGAGGTTCGGCTTGGCAGTGGCATGACAGTCGGCAGGCATATTATCTGCATCAATTTCATAAAAAACAGCCTGATTTGAATTATCGTAATCCCAAAGTTAGGGAAGAAATGAATGTGAGTATCACAAAGGAAGTAAAAAGGTGGTTGCATAATTTCAGCAAAGATCGTCTTTGTTCTTAGAATGTTTTACGTTTTTGGTTGGCCAAGGGCATCGATGGCTTTCGCGTGGATGCTATTTACCACGTTGTGGAAGTAGCGCCTGATGCTGAAGGTAATTACCCCGATGAGCCGCGTAATGACTGGTCAAGTGATCCCGATGATTATGGTTATGTTAACCACATTTATACACTTGATCAACCGGAAACACCGCATTTAGCATATGAATGGCGCCAGGTATTGCAACAATATCAAAAAGATCATGGAGGTGATGAAAGGTACGAGTATACTGGTGGATTGCAAAAACAATCGGTGTTTCATTTTAAATTTCGATCACAGGGTTCTGATGGTTGAAACTTGGTCCCCTATTGACTTAGTAATGCATTACTATGGCAATGAGACTGCTGAGGGCTCGCAAATACCCTTCAACTTCCAATTCATTAGCTATTTGACAAATGAGTCGGATGCTTATCACTATGCCCATTTAATCAATGAATGGCTAACAAAAATGCCTGCTGGCCGTACGGCCAACTGGGTGTTGGGCAGTCATGATAAAAATCGTGTGGGCTCTCGTTATGGCGCAGACCGTATAGATATGTTCAATATGATGCTCTTAACTTTACCGGGCTGTAGTATAACCTATAATGGCGAAGAGATTGGCATGACAAATGTCTGGATTTCTTATAAGGACACAATTGATCCACAGGCCTGTAATAATGTCGAAGAAGGTTATGAATATCGCTCCCGAGATCCAGCGCGTACTCCCTTTCAATGGAGTGATGAAAAGAACGCCGGTTTTTCTGTCGCAAATAAGACCTGGTTGCCAGTGAGTCCTCGTTATAAAACGGAAAATGTTAGGCTACAACGAGGTATACCATTAAGTCATTTAAATATTTTTAAGCAATTGCAATCTCTGAGAGCAGAGAAGACTTTGAGAGATGGTGCAACAGAAGTGAAAGCTCTGAACAGTGATGTCTTGGCCATCAGGCGGTGAGTTTGAAAGATCAATCAATAGTAGATATCTTTATAAATATGACTTTTACGATTTGTCTTTACTTACTGTGTTTCAGTTTCCTAAAACATGACCACACTTACATTACTTTGATGAACATACTTGATTCCCAACACACGATCGATTTAAATGAAGCCTTTATCAATTTGCCTGCTATTTTTGAATATGTTGTGGTAACAGACAAGTCCATTCGCAGAAATGGGTAAGAGTTTTAATGAATTTACGAACGTACAGCTGTACATAGTATACCGAAGCCATAACCGCCAAAAAAGCTTAAGCGACATAATTTTTGAAGCTCGTTTTTGTAAAAAATTTATTATTTAAGATCACAGAGAATCGATTTTCATAAAAAATTAAGTTCGAAAATTATGTCGCTTAAGCATTTTTTTTGGCGGTTATTGCACGATGTATGTATGAGTTTATATTTGATTCATTTTTCTATTTATTTTAGTGACAAAGTTTCCAGCAATAACATTTTGTTATTGCCTAAAGAAGCGGTGGTGCTTAAATCAAGCAAACAAGCTTAACATTTTAGAGAATTTTGCTGACTATAAAATTTATGTTTTGCATATAAAAAAAAAAAAATTAATTAAACTGCATTTGAAAAAGTTGCAGTTATTGCTTGTGGAAAGAGAGAGAAACTGAATTTTTAAATAAATTAATAATTTAATATAATAAACAGCGTTGCCAAAACTGTAAATTTGTTATATATTCGGCCATGTCCCAGAGTTCCATTCCGTTCTGAAATGGAATTCAATCCTCCTCAAGATGTCAAGCCTTAGCCGGAGCATACCCCAGCATATCAGCGCCCCAAACAGTCTGGACACACCTGACAAAATTCAATATTTTATTTTTTTTCGACACCATCGACTACAAAAATTGGGTGGATTGAATTCCGTTTACTAACGGAATTCAGCTTGTGTCATGTTCGATTTTCGGATTTTTTATTTCAGAAAATATTTTTTTCTTTCATATCAATAAGCACATGTTAGTATGTATATCTATGTATCAGTTTTTAAGGATACTTCGCTTCAAATGTTGTGGTGTTGTCATAACTCAAAACATTGTTTTTGCTAGTTACGAACTACTAATATAAAATTATTTTTATTCCAAGTGATGGAATTTAAAACTTAAATGGTTTTTCTATATCTATAAGTCTTAAGTTTGTTTCGAAACTGCTTTGTAAATGCTTTAGAAAGCAAAGCCAAATTAATGGCTTCGTTAGTCAAATCGTATTGTGCTGTTGCGTAACAGCTGACAAAATCCGTGAACATTTAATAAACATGTTGATGCTTATTGAAAATATATTGGCAACGTTTGCTACGTAAAGCTCTACAGAGAAGAGATGTTTACATAACATACGTCAACTTCTGGCTTTACATACATACACACACACACATGTATTAAAATACCCACTTGACCTGCGATTTGATATAAACGAATGTTCACTAAAGCGATGAAATTTCAAAACAAAATTATTCGATATTTGTTCCCAAATCTAAAAAAAATTCGAATGTTCGATAAAGCTTCGATTTTCAAACGTCTCTCGATAGTTTCTCGAATGTGTGCCGGCAGCCGAGTTGATGTGTGCTAGTCTGTTAGTGTAGAGGTGTCAAATTCGAGCCGTGACAGAACTATAAGTTAAAAAATAAAAAAACACATACTTACATAAGTGCAATAATTGAACAGAAACAAATTTTCCACGATAGACTAGTGGAATGGAGGTACCATGTTCAAATCCTGCAGCGCAAGTTACGGAATTAAAAAAAATAAGTAAAATAAGTAAGTTAAAATAAATATATAAAAAAATAAAATACCTTTTCTGCTGCCTTTTTGTAATATCGAGATTAGTTTGATATTCTCTCTCTTTTGACACTGACAGCGAACCTACGAAATCGAATGTTTCTTGGAACAAAACTAAGCGACAGGTGAACTTTTTTCGGTTAATTTTTAAGTGTTTTTCTCGATAGTTTTACTCGATAAATGTTCCAGATATATTCGAAATCGATATCATTAACGAAACTCTTGGTCAACTGGGAAAGAGAAATGCAATCACAGCTGACACATCCCACTTGGCCAGATTGGCTTACACGACATAGTTATCTGCGATTCTTTTACGACTAAGCCTCTATTATTTAGTTTTATAGTCGAAAACTTAAAAGAAATCATCGTTCAGGACAATCTAATTGACAATGTTTTGTATGTTGTCATCAATCAAACACTTTTGAGTTTGTTGATGACAATGTGAGAGACAAGTCGTGTGTTTTGACTTCAATCAAAAGCACATGAACATGTTGGGGTCTTGTTGACAAAGTTTTAAATGCAGCTTCGGTTCGAATCCCAGCTAAGTAAGTCAATAATTTAAATGTAACGAAAAAAAACTCAAAGTAAGCAGTAAATGAAATTTGTGTGTTAAAAATTTTATGCCCTAATTCGGTAAGAAGATTTAGGACGTTTTTGTTTGAAAATACTTCTGAGTTCTTGTTTTTGAATTCTATAAATTATTTACTTAAAAAATAGTTGTTGTCTTTGATAATGAAAAATATAAATATTATTACCATGTTTTTAAAACATAAAAATAAAATTAAAGTATTATACAATAGTTTGAAAAATTCTTGAAAAAATATGTGTTGGATATAATGTTTAGAACAAAATCATAAAGCAACTACGCGAACCTTCTAGCATGGACAATAAATAATAATTGTTTTAAAGAATCAAAACTGCGGCTTTTTTTCGTCCATAGACAAGACGAAACAATCGTCGAACAGAATTAGGGCATTAATTAAATTGTGTTCTGTTGAGTGACATTGTCGCTGAAGAACTCACACTATTATTTTGTGAACGAACACGATATGGCGGTGGACATTGTCGCTTGTGTGATCGTGTATGGTTTCGTGTGGGCAATTGTTCGAACTTTTCGTCATTTTTATTTGAGCTGTCGTCAATATGTCTTCCATGATTTTCTATTGTCTTGTTTTAAAACCATTTGACTAACGAAGTCATAAATGGAGAGTAAAAAAAAATTGAGGCACATGAGTGTCGGGTCACAGACTTTCATCTTTCTTCCCCTAGCCGACGGAGTAAAAGTCTCTGTAAGGAAAATTTCATCAACTTTCGGCACAATCAAATCTATATTTTTCTTCTTTCCTCTCTCTGCTTAAAACTCAGACCTGCAGTATGGAAAATTTAAGAGTGTAAAACCAGATTTAATCATTGTTCTTATTTTTTTTATTTTTACTTTATTTACTGTATGTACATATGTACGTATGTTTGTATGTGTACGACAACAATAAACATCGATGCATGCTGTTATCAATTCAACAACAATTTCGTTGCTACTGTAAACAAAATTTAGGGAACACTTTTCCTGTAGCGGCAGGCAGTGTATCAGAAACCCAGAGAAAAAAAATTATCAATTTCGGTATTTAAAAATTTATAAATACGAGTACATATGTATGTAAGTGTATAAAAAATATGTATGTATTAAAATACCAACAGACATATTTTATATACATACATATGTACTTATGTATGTTTGTACATATAATTAGTTCAAGAAACCGCAATTGATAATTTGTATGTATGCTTATTGATTATATTTTTTGTGAAATTTGATTTGTGTTGTCAATAGATTCTTAACTGAAATAATGATTTAAAGTGCGTTTTTGTGGAAAACATAAAAATATATACATACATATACATACATACATATATATATATTAATATCTGCGGCAATAAGGCAAAATTGCTTAAGTCATAAACTTTCAAGTCGATTTTCAGAAATTTACTTCTCTTGTAGTTAAATTGGAAAGTTTGGTGTTCACTTTTAATTTATTTAAGAAAACATTGCTTAACACATTGTAACTAATATATTCGATTTTAAATATGTATATCCAAGTATAAGCTGAATTCAGCTATCATTCCTTCTGAGACTATAAGTCGAAAAACGATAAGGATCATATATTCTTGAAGAATCGCATAAAATAGGTGAGATTTTGCTCTAAGGTACGTTTGAGTAGAGATGCGCGCGTGTCGAATTTTTCTAACACGACACGAACACGAATATCAAGACTCTCAACACGTACGAATGACGCACGCGAAAAATTTTGCCAACACGATACTGCGCAACACGCACGAAATATTATTGGTATAGTACTGAAGATAAGAATATTAAATTTATTTTTTTGCAAGAGTCGCTTTTCGAGTTGGAACAGCCAGCTGATGCACCCTGCCACCACAGCTGATACTATCTGCTTACGTACGAAGCTTTAAGGTTCAGAGGCCCATACAATATCAACAAATATGCTGGTGTTGTGTGTTTGACGATACAAAATATTAATTTTTTTCTCTACTGGAAATTCATTCATACATATTTTACATCGTTTCGAGTTTTTCGTGTTAATTTTGCTCAACACGAAACGACCCGAACACGCACGAGATCATTTTTTTGTCAGGAACACTTCGTGTTGAGTCGTGTGTGTTCGTGTCACGAAAGTATAAAGTATAAAAATAACAGAGGTGTCATTTACCCAAAAATAGCTTATCTCGACTTAAGTACTTTTTAATTTTTTTCACTTTCACTTTTTCATTTTTGTCATTGCACTATAAATGATTGAAAAGTCGCATTAAATAATTTAAATTTTTTCTAGGGATACTTTTAAGTATGAAGGCTACATGGGTTCCGCTAATTCAAAATTAGCTCATCTAGACTTAAGAACGTTTTCCTTTTTGTCACAAATATAATGAAAATACTTAAATTCATGCATGAACTTTTTATTAGAAGAATTGTGATACAAAACATAAACAACAAAATGGTCTAAGATTGTCTGTCACCGTACGAAGGAAGTTTAAAGTCAGTTTCTCTGAAAGTCTTGTATTTCTTATTAAACTTAAAGATAATCACATAAAAACAGTTCAGTTTTAATTGCTGCTACTAATAAAATGTTAATTCAAATATTTTAATGTTTATAAGCAAAAAAGCATTTTTTTACGCAAACACAATATCAATATCAAAATGTCATAAAAAATAGAAAATATGTCGAAAAAACGTCATAACTCAAAAATGCATATTAAAGAAAAATTTTTCATTACTAAATTCATGCACACCTTGCAAAAGCTTTAAAGCTTGGCCTCTGCACAAATCGACGGCAATGTCAGGTGATTGAAATGGTCAGCATCAGTTTCTTTCTTGTTTCTTGTTAACGATGGATAAGTGCGCAAACGGCCCAAAGTTTTTATTTGATTGACGTGTTTATTTTTAAGTGAAAAGCGTATGACACTCACACACGTATGTATGTACTAATTTTCAGGTTTATTTGATCGTCTTTAGGGCAATTAAGTTTCAGACATAAAGAGTTCTATTGGGAAAACTTTAAGCTCGTTTTCTGGCAAACTGATTTTTTTTGAGTTGTGACGTTGTTTGAGTAAATGAGCGTTATGTACTTACTTACGTATGTCGACTCAGTCGACTGCTAAGATCAGTTTTGATTCTCGTTAATTTCTTATTAAATAAGTGGAAATCTTTATTCCCTTAATAAAAAGCTCTTTTACATATTATATATAATATACTCGTATAATATAGTGTAGTTGGATTATTACGAACACGGGTTTAAAAAATTATCACTCATGATGTACAACTTGTTAGTTAACAACAGTTTTGCAGTAATAATTCATACTAATTAAAATATTTAAAGCTAGCTCCAGTCAAGACGAATTTTCGTTAAAAAAAAACTTTTTTAAGTTCAATAAATAAAACTGCTACGAAATTTAAACGATTATAACGAACAAAAATAAAAAATATATATTAAGACCTAGAGCTTGGAAAAATAGATTAGCTTAATTATCCAAGAGGTTTTGAAAATATTTATAGTTTTTTTTAAGACAAAATGCAGACATAAATACATTAATTTGTATATTTTTCGTTTAACAAGTGGAAATTGAATGCTTGACCTCGTCTTTAAAAAAAAAACAAAAGGTATATTACTAGTTCGTTATTACCGAACTTCATTGTAAACATATTTAACAAGCACTGGAAAAAGACCAAATTAGTGGGAGAGAATATGTATGTGTGTCCATATGTACTCGTATATAAATATAAGCGAATTCAATGTTGCCGGTGATTGGGATTTTTCCTCAGCCTGAGGGAATTTATTATTTTATAAATGGACACAAAGTTTAAAGTGAAAATATAAGAAATTGATAACTAGAACAAATTTGACATAAAGCGCGAAAGGCTGGGGTATATCATTTACATTCTTATATGTTGTGATTTTTACTATTTATATTTATTATTATATATTGTTTGACTTTTTATGATGTTTCTTTTATTAAAATCGGTTGGATAGTTCCGTAAGGCGTGTTCGTGTTTTCATTTGTCAATACTTTACAATAAAAAATATTTAAATTTTAGGAAAATATTAGGCACTGTCACATATTTAAGTTGGCCAACTTTAAGTGCGTTTTTCTCCAATTGCGTTGGTATAAACTCTTTGCTGTGAAATGAAAAATAAAGCGACAAGTATGTATTGACATTTTCCATGAAAAGTGTTTAATATTTATATCTCTATTACTTAAGATAACTATTAGCATAAATAATCTTAACATTCACTTTATGTAGGTCCCGAAAAACTCTGACCCCATTTGACTACATTAAAATTTAAAATATAAATAAATGAGTTATTTGCGATTTTTTGCGTTTTGCGAATTTTTAGAACTTACCCTCTGTATAAACAACTGTGATGTTGATAATATGAATAAAATTTAAGAGGATTTTTTCAATTAAATTTACTAAATAAACTAGATTTAAGCAATTATCTAATGTTTTGTTAAAATTTTAATTTATTAATTCATATATTTATGTGTGTATGTATGTACTGTTGCTATTAAAAGGTTATTAATGGGTTAAATAAATTCTGAAAGTCTTTCTTTTTAATTTCGCACAGAAAAAGTGATGATTTGACTTATGTGCAACGACAAGAATGAGAAAAACAAAATAGGGAAAATTACGTTGTCAGCTTTTTTGTAAATCTTTTGTATTTTATTCTCTTAAGTCTGGTAGTCTGTTCGAAATCTCACGCGAAATGTTGACATAGTCCATATAAGAAAATTTCACATGAAATATTCATGAAAAAATGTTGCAAAACTTGTACTCTGCTCAACTCGTGAAAAATTTATGAAATAATCTGTCAAAATTTTCTTGCAATCTGCGAAATAATGCGACTGGCATTTATTTCGTGTGAAATATTGACAGCTGATGTTTTCGTTTACAAAAGTCGATCAATGTTGCATACTTCTAACCAATAAAAACGATTATTTTTTTAGAAAAAGTAATATGGGCATCGCTTGTTACATGTCAAATTTTTCACGCGAAATAATCAATGTTGCTGAAAAATGTTCACAACTTCGAACAGAGTACTAGGCTTTAATTTAAAATTTTAAAATTAAGACCGTATTTCTTGTTTGTTGTTTTTTGTTTTATTTATTATTTAAGCAAAATAGTTTCGTTGTTTATTGTGTGTATCAATGGGGAAAGTCAAATTTTTTACTTAAACAAAATGTTAATTTATTATTTGAGCAGCCCAAGTTATTTAAACAATAAATTTTTGAGATGCTATAAGATTAGTTGGCAACCCTGATATGCGCATATTATAACACCGCTCCCCTTGATTAGCTGATTAACAAAAAAGATGCATTTTGAAAATTAAATATTAGCCATTGATCCCCACTACTTACAATGGGGCAGAGAGCCCGAATGTTTTGAACACATGCAAAGATAAAATGATGAGAAGAACATATGAAGAGAGAGGCAGAGAAAAATAAAAATATTATTGTAATCAGTAATGTGACCAGATTATAAATAATAATAAATTTAAATAAATAAAAAAAAAATAAGAAAAGTGCTTAAATATTTACATATTAGTTCTTACATACATATGTATATATATATACATATATGTATATATATTTATATATTAATAAAAAATTAAATGAATTTTTTTCTTTCACTTTTATCTAATCTCTACTAAAAGTTTATTCAACCCAGCTGCTAATAAAAATTTTTGGTAGCTTTTTTTTTTGTGAATTGTTATATTAAAGTTTAATATTTTTATCGCGCTTTTACCCAAAATTCATATACTACATTTTCAGTATTATATTAATAGTTTCTTGAAAAATAGATTAAAATTTATTTTTCATTGTTATAGCCAGTTCCACTGCGCATTTTACTGTTGCCAATGGAGATCATCGGACAGAATTTACTCTACAATTTCTTAGAACTGCTAGACTTATACTGCAGTACTCTAAAACAATAATTTGGGTTTTGAAGTGTAAGTTTAAGCAAAATTTATATACCAATTTTGACTAAAGTACACTTGAGATACAAATATGTGTTTTTTAGATTAAGACACTCTTGAAATAAAAATTACAATAATGTTAAATTTTTCTATAAATTAACAAAATTTACCTTAGGATCATTTTGGTGCCAACCAGGTTATGAAGTTCTGTACTTACTTATTTACTTATGTATTTATCAAAATGTTTTATTTTACTGAACCTAAATTATATTTACTTTTTAATGTTTAATTTTTAAGGCAGGTTAAATTTTTTTGGCCCCCACCCACTTTTTTTATATGCAAGATAAAGTGGTTTTTAGAGTTTAAGGTGTGTGTTAAGTTTCATAAAAATCGCCCTTTTCTTTTTAATGCAGGATGTTTTTTATATATTTAAGTGTGTGCCAAGTTTTATAAAAATCGGTTAAGTGCACGCACGTGAAATATAAAATTAAGTTTTTATGGGCGTGGCCCGCCCACTTTTTTAAAAGAAGGTTTTGTTTTAGAGTTCAGGGTGTGTTCCAAGTATCATAAAATCGGTCATATAAAAGCACGTGATATAAAATATTAATTTTTAATGGGCGTGGCCTTACCCACTTTTTCAAATTTGAGGTTATGTCATAACAAGAAACCTATTTGTTTGTTAAGTTTCGCAAGAACCGTATCAGTAAAATATCACAAAATTAAAGAGCAAAATTATTGGGTGTGCTTCCGCCCATTTTTTGGACAATGGGACCATATGAAAGGTCCCCGCTATCCGACCACAAAAAATTTAAATCGGCTTAAGGTACTGAAAAAAGAAAAAATGCAGAGAAATTGATAACCTCCCCCAATATTTTTTTAAGTCGGTTAAATAAGCAAATAACAATTCTAAGGAGCAGAAAACAATCGGTCGACTACTTATATTGGAATTAAAAACCAATTTTCTTGTTTTATTGTTGTTGTCAATGAAGTTAATAAAGTCAGACCCCTTTTAGACATACAAAGTTTACTTATGGATTTAAGACATTGCAAAGTAAGCTTTGCGTGTCTAAGAGGGACCTTATTAATTTATTTCGGTATAGCTACTGCTTTTTTATTAAGTTCTGCAATTTTTTTGATTTTGCTAAAAAAGTTTGCAAAAGAGCAAAATTTTTCTTTTATGATTTTATAAAAAAAGTTATTATAGAGAAAAGAACTAATTTCGCTGTCATTTTTTACAATCGAGTTTTATTTTATTTATTGATAAAAAGTAAGTTTATAAAATGATTACGTGTATCATAAAAATTATTATGTATATGACGAAAGAATTTTTTTTTAATTGGTCACTCTAATGGCAAATATTCGTATTAATTTTATGTGAAAATCAGCAATATTTGCTTTTAGTTGACATCTTGCTATTGAAAAGTAAACAACAAGTGAACAGCAAAGCAGCAAATTAAATATTTAAATAAGTGGCGAATGCTTCTCTTTACTGCTTGAAGTTCTCTTTAGATCATGTGGAATTACTGTGCGTTAATATTAGCCACCGCAGTGTCCACTGTTTGGGCTGGCGTTTTTCCAAACTATCATGCTCATTTCGATTTCATTAAATGGGATGGAGATAAAAAACTGGAAGATTATGAAGCAGCCTCCAAATGGTGGCAGACAGCTTCATTCTATCAAATCTATCCAAGGTCATTTAAAGACAGCGACGGTGATGGTGTGGGTGATTTAAAAGGTAAGATAGTGATAGTTGGTGATTGAGCACGAGAGAGAGAGAGAGTGCACGAGAGCAAAAATAAAATAAAATAGAAAATGAAAACAAACAAGTGCTTTGCTTAGCGCAATTTTAAGCAAACAATGCAATTTCTTTGAACTTCTTGTTTTACCCCATTAGGTATAACGGAAAATTTGAACTATTTGAAGGAGATCAATGTCACCGCAACTTGGTTATCACCCATATTCAAATCTCCCATGGCTGATTTTGGCTATGATATAGCCGATTTTTATCAAATCGATCCCATCTTCGGTACCATGCAAGATTTTGAGAATTTGATAAAAAAGGCCAAAGAGTTGGACATAAAAATAATTTTAGATTTTGTACCCAATCACACTAGCGACGAGAGTGAGTGGTTTAAGTACTCTGCTGCCAATCATACCGATTATAGAGATTTTTATGTCTGGCATCCGGGTAGGATTGTGGATGGTGTTCGCCATCCACCCAGCAATTGGGTTAGTGTATTTCGTGGTTCTGCCTGGGAGTGGAATGAGCAGCGCCAGGAATATTATTTACATCAATTCCTGAAAAAGCAACCCGATCTCAACTATCGCAATCCCATAGTAGTGGCTAATATGAAATCTGTTTTAGGTTTTTGGCTGCAGAAGGGTGTATCTGGTTTTCGTGTTGATGCTGTGCCACATATTTTTGAAAAGGCTGCTGACTCATCGAGCAATTATGCCGATGAGCCTAGAGATCCCAGTGTTAATGATCCGGATGATTACGGCTATCTGAACCATATCTATACGAAAGATCAGCCTGAAACTATAGATTTGATTTATCAATTCCGTCAGGTGATGGATGATTTTAAGAATAAATTCGGTGGCGAGGAACGTATACTTATGATTGAGTCATATTCACCCATCTCAGAGGTGATGCGTTATTACGGAAATGCTACCATGGAAGGTGCTCAGATACCTTTCAATTTTTTGCTTATAAATTCCTTGAATAATAATTCAAATGCCTATAATTACGCTGATACTATAAACACATGGTTGGGTAATATGCCGGAAGGTCGCACAGCGAATTGGGTGGTAAGTATTGAATTATATTTCATTTTCTCAAACTCAAAGTCAGTTAAATGCTTGAAAGTCTATCATAAAAAAATTTTTCTCTATACAAATGTTTTAAAACATTGCTCTTCATTGTATAGAAACATTTTTTTAGATTATTAGATATAAATTTCGTGTTAAGCTTGAAAGCTTTGGGCTTTCCTAAAAGTTTTATTTAATAATTAGATAAGCTCTCAGGTATTTTATTTTGTAGAAAAAGTTTATTCTATGAAAAGGAGCTTTAAAGAGCTTAAAATTGTTTGTTGATCTCAGTGAAAGTTTTTATGTATGCTTGATTCTAGATCAGCTACATCCAAGCCATATGCACAATGGCGAACTTTTACAAAAGAACTTTGTGCCTTCGCACCGACGAGAGCCCAACAGCCAAAAAGATCGCGGCGCCAGCAATGCTTGCTGCTTACTTCAAAACAAAAAAAAAACACTTATTAATTGTAAAAGCTTTCAAAGCTGTTTACCTCAAATGCAAATGCCAGAGTATGTGTTTTTGCACTAAGCTGTTCTAAATTGAGTGATAAGTGGTGCTTTGGTGGAAATATCAGATATTTTTTCCAGTGAAAATTATTTGTGGAACTTCTGTGTTGCTTTTGCCAACAACAAATTAAAAAAAAATGCTTTTCCAATTTTTTAAGTCTGTAATACTTAATTGCAACAGGTTATAACGTACAACTATTTATAAATAGATTTTAAAACTGTTGCATAAATCTGTGAATCTGTTTGAAAAATGTTGTAAAGCTTAAAGGTTACCCCGTAAGTTTTAAAGCTGGATTTAAACAACTAATTTTGTACAAAACGTTTTTAAGCTTTGTATAGTGTTTGGAAGGCTTTTTATAACAAAAGTTTAAAGTTCAAGTTTTCAATTTATCAAAACTTACTTAACTTTGAAAGCTGTTGTGTTTTTCCAAGCTTAGAAGTCCAGATAATTCTGAAAGCACAAAAGCTAATTAGAGCTTTTTATAGCTAAGAGTCAGTTTTCCTAATATTTAGCTATTTATTTCATAAGTACTAAATAAATTTGCAGATTTGTTGCACAAATATGAGCGGGGTAGCTAGACCATATGCCCAAAATGTTATTAACAGTATTTTAAAAAAAATTTTTGTGACTGAGTATACACGATCTATGCCTTCACATAGGGAGTAGCAACGTGCTTGTCAACGAAATTCCTCAAAATGACAGCAAGATTATACGGTTATCCTTCGCAGATCAGTCAACCAGTGCGAGTGAGACGAAAAACTCTCGAAGTCCAAACAACACACACAAGCCTCACCACACTTAAGAAATAATGACGATGATGTGAGAGCTGTTCTTCAGCCCAGAGTTGCTTAACGACTGAGTTTTCCTAATATATTTTATATATAATAATCTCATATCTCATTTTGATTTAATTTTTTGCTGAGAACAAATGTTTTTCTCCTTCCGCAGTTGGGTAATCATGATCAAAATCGTGTTGCTTCTCGGCTCGGTACTGATCGCATAGACATGCTGAATATGTTAATACTCACTCTACCCGGTTGCAGTATCACTTATATGGGCGAAGAGATTGGCATGAGTGATGTATGGATATCATGGAACGATACCGTGGATCCTTCGGCTTGTAACTCAAATCCCGACATTTATCAAAGCATCTCTCGTGACCCTGAGCGAACGCCATTTCAGTGGAATCGAGACTTTCAAAGTGGTTTCAGTACAGCCAACAAGACGTGGTTGCCCTTGGCACCCAACTACTGGGATGTCAACATGGAATGGGAGAAGCATCAACCTAAAAGCCATTTAAATATATATAAAGAATTGCATGAGAGTGTAAGAAATGCACCGACTATTAAATATGGGCAAACCCAAGTGGTAGCGGTTACACAAAATGTGTTGGCGGTACAAAGGTAAGTAATTAAAATTATGTTTCGCGTTATATACTAACAAAATTTATATACTAAAAGATATCTTTTGCATGAGTGCACTTATATAACTCTTATCAATATATTTGATAATGAGGAAACTTTTGATTTGCAAAACTCACTGCAAGATGTGCCTCCAGAAATGGTTTATGTTGTGGTTACCGAGAAATCCAAGGCAAAACAAAAGTACGTACTGGAAAAGGGGAGTCTATAGATTTTTTACTTCATATGCTTTATTTTTTATTTTAGTGATACTATCAATACATCCTCCATCACTTTGCAAGCCAAAGATGCTGTAGTTCTGAAATCTACCAGCAAACTAACTACCTCAGTTGGCTATTACACTTACTATAAGGCTGAAGAAAAAACCCCAAACTAGTGTTGTTAGTTTTATTTCAAAAATGTTGCTTTAACAAAATAAAATTCTATTTTTAAATACTAAACAGAATTTAAGCTTAAATTGATTCTACAATAATGGCCTCATTACCCCGCAAGTAAACATTATCTAGAGTGATCAAGTCGCTGAAATTTAAAAATTTTAAATGAGTTATAATAAATTAAATAAAATAATATTTGTGAGCAAACTCACCCTTCCTTTCGGGTGGATATAACATTGACTATCTTGCACTTAAAAGTGCCGCTGGCCTTCACAATATCTCTCACATCGGCGGAAATACCATCAGGCAAAACATTGGCCAATAGTATATAAGTCTTGTCATTCGCCAAAGATCTGAGTTAGAGAAAATGTTTAATGAATAGTTCTTTTATTTGTTGATATATTTATACCTCTTAATGGCCAATATGTTATCGCCAACATTTCCGTAATGTATGTTGCCATATTGCAAGGTCTTTGTTTGACGTAGATTTGACATTTGTTTGTATACATTGAAATGACTTTTCGTTTGTGCTGCTTCTGTTTCTACATTAACTGTCACATAGTTGGGATTAATGGGCAGCCATGTATTTCCAGTCGAAGAGAAGCCAGCATTCTCTGACGCAGACCACTGGAATGGTGTACGTGCAGGATCTCTAGTGAACTGTTCATAAATATTGGGATTTGAATTGCAGGCAGCCGGATCAACTGTATCTTCCCAGGATATGTCATAATCGAGCATACCAATCTCTTCACCCTTTAACAAAAACAAAAGTTCAAGAATTATGATTTTGACTTTAGCCTAATCAAGTAATAAATATAAAAACAAATGAAGTTGTTTGAACTTCATAATATTAAAAAAACTAAGTAAAAGTTCAAGGTATTTAAAGGTACTCACATACCCAGCAAAAATTACTGCTCACCAGAAGCGTTTTTGTAAGGGAGACAATGTTACAGAATCACTTGCTGTTGCGCATGAATAAGGCATTTTCTTTTGTTCGAGATGAGCCAGCTGGAAGCAATACATTTAGCTTCCAAAACGCCATGATTTTTTTTCCTTACTAAAGTGCTTCACAGAAGCAATAATATGTAATTTTTGTGAGCTTCCGCCTTACGTTAGTGCTTCTCAAAAGCATTTTTCGAAGCTTTTGTTACCAAATAAGCAATAAATTGCTTCCCTCAGTTGTTAGTGCTTCCAAATCAGATTTTTTTTTTGCTGGGTACTTGCAATATTATTGTGTAATAATTTATATTGTACAATAAAATGGTCTGTTCTTGAATTATTTTGCTATGTGGCACAATATATGGGGATAAAATCTAAAGTCTTTCTATTTATATTGCTCAATAAAAAAATATTGTGTAATGCGTTGACATTATTGTACAATAATTGTTTCCAGCTACATCACTAAACATAAACTTTAATTAAAAATTATTTATTTGATTGAGATATTGTTTTTGTATCTAGTATATATTACAACAAATCAATTTTTCTAGACATCGTACCATAACCGCCAAAAAAGCTTAAGCGACATAATCTTAGAACTTAATTTTTTTGATCAAAATCGATTATTTGCGATCATGAATAATCGATTTTGTAAAAAAACGAGGTCAAAAATATGTGTTAAGTATTTTTGGGTTAAGTATTTTTGGGCGGTTATGGCACGATATATTGTAAGAAAAATTGCACAATATTTTTGTGCAATATTGTGCGATTTATTGAATATTAAGGAGCAAAACGACAATATTGTTGGAGTACCGCGGAAATGCTATTTGAACTCACCATGTAAGTAACACTAACGCCGGGTAAAAACATTTGCAACATATTCATAAGATCGATGCGATCCACTCCATATCGACTGCCCACACGACGCTTGTCATGATTGCTCATCTAAAAGAGAGTTTAAGTCTTAGAAAAAAAATGTTAATAAAAAAATATATCGTTACCTTAATATAGAAAGGCCCTACCTAACTCATAAATTTTTTTGAAATCGAGTTTTTCATGTATTTTGATAGAAGAACATCTAAAAGGTAGTGAAAATTGCCAAAATCTCGATTTCCAAAAAATAATGAGTTAGGATCTCTCTGTATTAAGGCATCGATATGTGCTACAACAACTTTATTGCGTTATAAATAAAAAAAAATTGAAAGTAAATTTGTTTTGCAGCATTTTAAGAGAAAATGAAATAATAGTAAAGTCTCAGTGATTACAATTAAATTTAGTAAAGTGCGAATTTGACTCGCAAACGAAGGGTTATGTAAGAACATTACATATGTAATAGTATACGAACTTTAGCCGAATATCTTACTTAATAGACGTTTTTAAAAATATTTAAGTACCCGACAAACTTTTTTTTGGCTTTAGTAGATTTTTTTGGTTTTGTCGGGTTTTCTTACTTTTGGCGCTTCTTTTTGTTTTTGGAACTTTAATCGGTTTTTGACGTTTTTTAGTTTGGCGTTTTTATCATTTTGGCGATTTTTTTGGTTTTTGACGATTAATTTGAGTTTTTGCGCCTTTCTCGTTTTGACAATTTACTTTGGTTTTTGGCCATTTTTTTTTGGTTTTGGCGATTTTTTATTTTGGGATATTTTAGTTTTAGCGTTTTTGAAAATGTTAAGAGTTTGCCTCTTACGGTTTCCAAAATACTGCAAGCTGTCAAAATTACATACTAAAAATAACATTAACTGATAGAATACCCTTTAATTTACATTTTTTTAAATATCAATAATTTTTGTATTCTGCATAAAAACACACTAACTTTGAAAATTTCAGGTGTCAAGTATAATTGTCTGTATATTACATTAGAATTTCCAAATTTTTCGTTGATCGCTTGAGGACACCCTTTGACTTTAACTGTCATATAGAGCTAGAGTTTTACATATTCTGTGAAAATTTCAGGTCCGTAGCTCTTACGGCTCTCGAGAAAACAGCCTGTGATGGACAGACGGACATCGTAGCGGAAACAATAGGGTTCCTTTTCACCTTTGCAGTACGGAGCTTTCCTGTAGGTTTTAATGAGTCCTTAAGGTCGAATCATACTTAAGAGCATATTGCGTTTCTTTTACATAAAGTAATCTAATAACAACTCTCCTATACTTACCACCCAATTAGCTGTTTTGCCCGCTGGCATTTCGCTAAACCACGATTTGATAATCTTAGTAAATCCTGGCGCCTTCAAATCAGTATTGTTTTGATTGCCATTGCCACCAGTTATAAACTGGAAATTGAAAGGAATCTGGGCTCCTTCGGCAGTTTTATTGCCATACATAAGCATAACTTGATCCAGCGATGACCAAGTCTCAATCATCAGCACTCGAGTGTCACTGCCGTGTATGCGTTGATAGTCCTGCAGTAAAGTGTGCCATTGATACACCATGTCAACTGTTTCTGGCTGATTTTGTGTATAAATATGCAAAAGATAGCTCGAGTCGTCGGGATCATCTGTGTAACCACTTCTGGGCTCATCCGGATAACGACCATTTTCGTCCGGTAAAACTTCAAACATCCAGGGTACGGCATCAACTCTAAAGCCCGCTACGCCACGGTCCAGCCAATAAGTGAGAACACGTTTCATTTGTGCCACTACATCAGGATTGCGATAATTCAAATCAGGCTGCTGAACGGCAAATTGATGTAAATAGTATTGTTGCCTCTGGTTATTCCATTCCCAAGCAGAACCCCGAAAAGCCTGCAACCAATTGTTGGGCGGTATTCTAGAGCCATTTTCACTTTTGTAGCCATCATGCCACACATAGAAGTCCTCATAGCCCTTTTCTCGGTTTACGGACTTCTTAAACCACACATTTTCGTCACTCGTATGGTTGGGCACAAAGTCCATAATGATTTTAATACCTAATTTTTTAGCCTCTTCTATCAGCTCATCGAAATCAGCTAAAGTGCCATATTCCGCTTGTATATCAAAAAAATCCGCTATATCGTAGCCAAAGTCTACCATGGGCGAGACATAAATGGGAGACAGCCAAGTGGCATTCACCCCGATTTCCTTGAGATATGATAATTTTGACTTTATGCCCTTTAAATCACCAATACCATCACCGTTCGAGTCCTTAAATGATCTAGGATATATTTGATAAAATTGAGCAGTCTGCCACCAATCTTTAGTGTTTGCTGCTGCCACGGTTGCAGCTCCCGAACCCGAGCAGCTTTCCACCCATATCTGATGGGCGCTAATAATTAAAATACTTAATAATAAATATTTTATGTTTAACATTTTGCCAACATCTTTTGCTTTTTAATATTGAATACTTACTAAATTTTTTTCTAAAACAATCAGTGAATTTATAAGTTTTTTCTTTGATTTGTTATCTGAAGTGAGTGATCTTCTTTGCCATACAAACACTTTAATATTTATTTGTTTAAAATTTCAGTTCTTATCTTGATTTCAATTATTGTAAATAGAATACATGTTTTTTCAATAGGTAAACAATTTGTTGATTTGATGGGCTTTCATGAAGGCGTGATAGATTTCAGCGTGACTAATTTATTGATTTGGCTGAAATTTTTTAAAATTGTTAAAAAAAATGCAGAAAACTAGACTTTTTACTATAAAACTCTGATGTCGAGGGGCAGGTGAATAACCAATATGTTTATCGGTAGTACACTTAGCTTTTGAATAATTCCATAATCAGCTGGAAATCATGCAAACAAGTGAATGTGTTTATCACATGTCATACAACTCAAGATTGTTAGAGATTATTTTGCTGGCAAAGTGTTTGACAAACAAAGTTTTAGTACATAAGTAACGGGTGTTTTTTCAGAGCTAAGTTGACTGGCAACTTAAGCGGCCTGGAGACGATCAAATAAATATGCCGGCATTCTAAGGGTATGGGTGTAGTTGCGTTACACAAAGTAATCATTGATGAAAATTTAAAACTATAATATTTTAATTTGACCAGTAATTATTTGATCGTTTTAAGTTTTGAATGAGAAAGAAAATCTCAGTTGCTTTGTAATTATGGTGACGGACAAGGGGTCGAAAAATTAGTCTATTAAATTTAAAATAGTCAATTAAAAATTTAATTAAGTCAATGAAACTTTTGTTTGGAAATTTAATTGATTAAATGTTTAGTTGACAATTTAATGAAGTAATTTAAATTATTGTTTAGAAATTCAATTAGCTAAAATTTTTAATTGACACAATTAAATTTATGATTTTCGGTTTTTTTTTAATTAAAAGTATTGATTGGAGAAATATATTTTTTGTGTAAAAGGTCCGGACAGCTTAAAGTTTAAATAAATTTAAAAAATACGACTGTATACTTTGCAAGCGACTCAATTGAGGCTGTACTTCCATATATAAGATTATTTTCGATAGAAATACTATTGAAATATAAACTAAAGTTAATTAAAGTAAAAATTGCGCCACAATAATGTTCCAGCCATTAAGCCTGAAAATGTGAAATTCATGATTTTACTGTTTAGACATCGCTAAAATAACTTAAGCAAAACATAGTTTGGACTTCGTTTTTTTTTGGTGACGAAAATCGACCATTTAAGATCGCAAATAATCGATTTTGGACAAATAAATTAAGTTCTAATTGTAGTTTTTGGACTTCGGTATTTTTGCGGAAAAAAATTAAGTTCTAAAATGATGTCGCTTAAGTTTTTTTTAGGCGGTTATGGCACAACATCTACTGCATTTTATTCCATTTTAAAAATTTGCGTCTCTCTAAAAATATCAATTCGATATTAAATGCATTCAAGTGGATTTCCTTTTAAATGTGAAGTGTTGCTTTTTTTTTTTTTTTTTTTGATTGTCACATACTTGTGTACTCAATCCATCATAAACGTAAGCGAGTGAAAGAAAATAATAATCAACAGTTCTTACATATCATTATTATTTTGTGTTTGGTTTGAGAGTACTGGGAATTTCTAGAATACAACTTTGATAACCGACTTCAAAAAAGAAGGAAGTTATCAATTCAATTGTATTTTTAAGTGTGTTTCTTTCTCCAAACCCTTTCCAACCCCTTTATTTTATTATTAAAATTGAAATTTCATTTTCTGGCATTTGAAGCCAGAAAACTAGCTCTGAAGCTGTGTTTTTGATTTTTCTAATATTTTATACCAAAGTATTCCTTTCTGAAAAACAAAATTTGTTTAATTTATATAGAAAAAAAAAATATGTTTGATCTAGTTACTTTTGTATCCAAAAAAAAAATATAAGTTTTCCAACTCTGGAATGATCCTTTTAGATTTTTCTAAAATATAAAAAATATGTTAAATTTATAGAGAAAAATAAAAAATTAGTTGTAGTGAGTTAGTTTAATATACCAAAAAAAAGTTAAAATTTTCCAACCCTGGAATCATCTTTTTAATCCTTTTTTAATTTTATACCAATTTAATTTCTACTAAAATACAAAATATATTTAACAAAGAAAAAAAACACAAATTAGTTTTAGCTAGTTACTTTTATACACAGAAAAAAAATTTAAATTTTCCAGCTCTGAAAACGTCTTTTAGATTTTGCTAATTTTCCATACCAATCTTGTTTTTCATGCCAACCATTTCTGATAAATTGGTCTAAGCCTGAAAACTCTAGCGTTTCTGGCAGCTTCGCAAACCGATTTCACATACATACATACATACGAACGGACGGACAGACGGACATCGCGTATTCGTCTTCCCTAGGACCCAGAATTTATATATTTACTTAATGGGTCGCATATGAATATTGTGGAAATTACACACGGAATGACAAATCAATACATATGTACCCTTTACCATTTTCAGTGAAGGGTACAGTAATCTTCATTATTTACTTGCAATTCAGTTTTATGCTTAAAAAGTACAAACATACATACTCGTAGATACTTATGTAAATATCTAGTATATTTGAACTATAAAGCTTCTTTCGAACCCCATAAATTTCTTTATTTAATACTCGCTTATATCTTTTATGTAACACATTCTTGTGGCGTCTTTAAAAACACTTCCAGTGTGAATACTGACTGTGAGTGTTTGCTGATAAAGCATTCGCATGCAAAAAGTTATTGAGGAGATAAATTGCACATAAATTTAATTTGAAATGAAAATTATTGACATCATCATTATAATGAGATTTTATTTTTATTTTTTCCTCCATTTAATTTTATCATTTTACACACATCACACACTAAAAATAGAGAGAAATACAAACAACATAAAAGCTGTGCTTAATGCAAGAAAAAAATATGATTAACATTAATCATGTATTAAATGTTCCTTTCATTATTTACATATTTAAAAGAAGTAGTGATTACACGAAAAAAGTAATTGTCAAGCAGAAATGCTTCTAGTATGTCGTTATCCATGGAAATAATGGAAATAAAACGTTCTCAACTTGTGCAAAACATAATTAAATTTAATAAGTAAAGCAGAAGTTTTTGTTATTTCAGGCAAATGTACAGTCAAACCTACGATATCCATCGTCTTGTCATTCCTAATAATTTTTAACGACAAACAGCTGATTTGGAATCCACTAAACTTCTTCAGCGCGACAAGTCGATAGAAAATGAATGCGAACAATGACGTAATCATTATACCCTTCACCAAAAATGGTAAAGGGTATATATAGGTTTGTCCAGATTTTTGTAACTTCTACAATATTCATTTGCGGCGAAATAAAGTTAGTTATTCTGGATCCTTATGAATAGGAGATGAAAAAAAGACATGTCCGTCTGTCCGTCTGACCGTCTGACAGTCTGACCGTCTGACCGTCTGCATGTACGGATTTTCTATGTGTTGCTTGAAAGTGATTGTATGAAGCTCCTAAAAGAGTTAGAGAGCTCGGAATTGGACTGAATCGACCGCATTTGTCTTGGCACGATTGGTATTGAAAATCAGCAAAAATAAAGAATCGGTTCTTGCATTTTCTATATATAAAGTTTTATCACACATTTTTTACAAATCTACCAAAAAATTTGCCGTGCGTAGAACCAACAATATCTAATTCTGTTACTAACCTCACTAGCTACTCCACCGCTGAAGCTTGCTTGAATTTACATTATATTTACTTTAGTTAAACATATTCTTTAACAAGCATTATTTCGTATTAAACCCCTTTTTGTCACCAATACATAGACATTGCCTTATGGTGTTTTTGCTTGGCACATGCTTTTTCGTAGGCATGCATATGAATTGATGTGTATAACAATCAGTAGAGTCATGCAAAAAACTGTATGTTTATATGGATGTATGTATAAATATACGCTACCATGAAGACCATTCACTCGTACATACACACACAAGTATATGCATAAGAGTGTTCATATGAACAACTACAACAACAACAATACGCTACAAATAGTATTGAAAGAAGAACATCCAATTGTTTGTACGTGTGTATGTAGTCAACTCTACGCACAGCAACAATATGCTAGCAAACGTATTGAAGGAAGAATATTAAGTTGTTTGTGGTAAGAAATGGGATTTTTTTTTTGTATTCAAATAAAGTATTGTGCTAACTAATACGTGTTGATAAAATATATAAAAAATATATGTATGTGCGCTTAATTATGAAAGTGGTCTAAGTCATATATTTCTTTCATCGAGATATTTTAATAGATTACATTTGAAGAAATTAAAAAAATATTTTTATATTATGCTACATTTTAACTTATAGTTGTACTAGTGTCGATTAATAGAAGTTTATTTAATATTTATTAAATATTTTTTCAAGTTTATTACAGATTTATTTCATATTTCGATGCAGAAATATATGCATATGACTTAGACCACTTTCATAATTAAGGGCACATACCTATGTATGTATGATTGTAAATACGTATGTATGTATATTCAATGTGCCCAAGTATACATACATGCATATGTATATGTATAAATTCGTTTGCTATGTCGGTATAATGTAAATAAGCGCTTGTTAAAGAGCATTAGTTTTTTATAAATATTTCAAAGGGGATAGGATTGTGTTTGATTTGCTTGTTTGTTTTCTGAATATAATATATGTATATGTAACAAAATGCATAAGATTTAAAGGCTAACGTGGTTAATAAGTAAGAAGTCGGTTTGTCATAACCTTCTATGCTTAGTTTCGAACTTAGATGAAATTTTTTTTCAATAAATATATTTTTGGAAAAAAATTAATCAGGGACAAAAAATAATAATTATTGTTGAATTTTCATAGAAAAAAGGCAAAACTACATACAAGGAAGCATCAAACAAAGTGGACAATCACACCATTTTAATTATTCTAAACTATTTTCTAAGCTCCAATTTTAAAATTATAATTTTTATTTTTTAGGCAGAAATAATTGTTATTTCCTGATTTTTATATTTTAACTGGAAATAATTGTTATTTTCTGATTTTTCTTTTTTCCAGCAGAAATAATTGTTAGTGCTTTCGTTCTGCTAGTGTTTGTCAGAATATTTACAATTAACTTTGGTGTTATTTGTTCCTTAAAAATTATCACATGTAATTTGGCTTAAAGAGAGATACGAACTATAGCCTACTGAAATAATAATTATAGAAATAATTATTTTCCGATTTTTATTTTTTCGAGAATAAATAAAAATCAATTTGTGATTTCTACTTTTTCGAACAGAAATTAAATTAAGTTACATTGTGGGAAAAAATACATATACCTACATACATATTTACATACATACTTTGAACTTATAGGTACATATACGATATACCTAACTACTACGACAGGATCAACGTGTGGATATTCCGTAGCCAAAAAACGTGGTAGCCGCCCAAAGCTGCGAACCGCTATTTTTCACACTTTTTTGATATGGCTGTCAAATGAAAGGGATTTTCCAATGGAAAAATCATGGTGGAATCATGCTGAAAATTTGAACTCATTTACTGATATCTGGCGTTGTTTTATTAAAAACAAATACACATTTTTAACCCTTATACCTACTTATGCATATTTTGGTCACATGCATATATGTATTCCAGGTTCACCCAATTTAATTCAAAAATTTTAAAGTGTGTACATACATATTTATAAAATGTTGGTACTTTGTACACACAGCGATACAATTAAACAATTAATTCAACACTTGTACAGGGTGGGCCAAAAGTTACCATGGGGCTTAAAAGTTTAATAACTTTTTAGTTTATTAATTTTTTTTTATTTTGACACGTATGTACATATTTATTAAGTTGAACAGTTTCATGCATAACTAATAGACAATTTTATGGAATCCAACATTATTGGAAACAGTTTAAATCATTAAATATGTACATGTCTGAATCAAACAGTTTTTCCGTAGTAATTACTGGTTACGCTTTTTTTGGCACATGGCACACAAGAAATGCCAGATGCAAAATCAGCCTTACAAACTGCAAGAAATGAGCCAGATGGATCACACAAATCTCCAAAGTCTGATTCATTTTCATATATTTTTCCATGAACATAATATATGCTACATGTGATGAAAATTGTGCGCTTAAAAATATAAACTATTTTTTATTAATAAGGCAATTGTTTTAAAAATTAAGCCTTGCAATTATTTATGTATAGATATTTATTAGCGCAATATCGACTTCGGTGTGAATCGATATACTTATATATCTATTTGCAATTGTACAACAATAAAGCATGTATTCGTCCCCTACAATTAAAAAATCGGCAACATTTGGTTTACGTAGATTATTTGCAAGAAAATTGCATGAACACTTCTCCTAGTTTGTATATATTTTTTCTTTCGATATGTGTATACATATGTACATACATACACATGTTTGCAAATACCAATTTTATACTTGTACGATTTTTACCCAGCGGGAAAAATAAAGAGCAAGGATACCTTCTAGAAGGCCTTTGTACTCCTTCTTTTGAATGTACAAGGTCTACTCGCTCCATTCCACTCTTATATCATTTTTGCCTTTCCATTTCGCCTCTTTTGCCAGCAATTCTGTCTTCAAATTAATCGATTTTACTTTGGGTTTGGTAAAAATACACGCAAAAAATTTTACTTCTCTTCCCCCTTTTCATAGAAGGGAATGTGGAATGTGTAACTTATCTTTTATGCAAAAGAGTCGCGGCCTTCTATAAGGCATTCTTTAGCAGTTAGATAAAAATAGTAATTGATTTAATAAGGCCTGAAGAAGATATTCTGAGTTTTCCCGCTGGGTAGTAACGTGCTCGCTTTGTATCAAAGTAGTGGTTGGCGTACACATTGTACATGCATACAATTATAAATACATATACATCTCTACACTTGAAGTAGCAAACTATCCAGTGTTGCCAGAAAATGCTGATGAGAGAATGTTAAATCGGTCAAAAAATTCTGCTAAAATGTTCTACAGAAGAAAAGTATAATGCTAGATTTAAATGTAGAAAATATTATTGAAATAGCTTTGAACTTCATGTTTATACAAACTCATTAGTATTTACATGTATTTTTATAGCACATACAAACATAAAATAGTTAATGATTGTGGTTTTTTTTAAATGTTATAATAACGTTAAAAAAAGTTTTAACGCACTAATAATCTCAAATTATTATTTTACTTATTCAGTAAAATATTTGTTTATTAAAAATACGTATGTACATTGAAATTGATTATTGAATGGTCAGCTGGATCATATGCGCATTTCACTGTACATCATCAGGGAACCTTTACCCTGCAATAAATACATGTACATTTATGAGAAAAATCCTCCATACAGAAGAATTTTTTTAAGAAATTAAAATTTTATATTTTCAACAAATTCTGCAAGAAAGCATTTAGCAGAATTTTTTGCAAGTTGAATGCTGTTTAACTAATGAAAATGCAAGATCTAGCAGTGAAAATGCTAAAATGGCAACAATGAAACTATCCCAAACGCTTTTTGCTGTCATTGTGGATTATTAGTGCGTTAAAAACTTTTAAACGTAATTGCAACATTTCCTATAAAAATACCTGTAAATACTAATGAGTTTGTATAAACATGAAATTCAAAGCTATTTCAATAATTTTTTCTACATTTAAATCTAGCATTATACTTTTCTTCTATAGAACATTTTAGCAGAATTTTTTGACCGATTTAGCATTATCTAACCATAATTTTCTGGCAACACTGGTTGTTATGTTGAGAACTTATGGATTTTTTTTAAAGACATGTTGATACATACATACGAGTACATATACATATGTATATAAATATGCACAAGTAAATATAAATTCGTTTGCTAATGTCTGTATTGTGTATGTATCTATATGTATGTTAAAAAAAGTAAATCGCTTGCTAAAGATCATGGATTTCTTATAAATATTTTAAAGTGGACAAGATTGTTTGTTTGATGGTGCTTGTTGTTGTTGGTATTTTCTTTCATTCATGAGGTTTTTGTTTCTTTTTTCAATAAATTTAGTAAAAAGTGCTTCACTTAATTAAGATGGTGTTTGTATATAGGCAATCGGCAGGGATTGATTCACTGGCTTAGTTCAATTAATGATGAAGGTACTTATGTATATAAATACCTAGGTAGGTATATTTTTTAAAAAAGATTCAAATAGGTACATATACATATGTATGTAGGTACCTATTTGTTTTATATTTTCTAAAATTCTTCAGAAAAACTCCTTTATAGTATATATCTACACACATATGTATGTATGTAAATAGATACATATATATGTATATGTATGTTTTAGTATATGAAAGAAATATTTTTTAATATGTAGGAAAAAAACATAAATGTTGAGATGAGAATATGAACTCACGTTCTTCTATTTTCAGAACGAATGTTTGATTCACATTTTGTTTTATTGTCATTTTGCACTTATTTTAAAGATCTAAAACTTAGTTTAATTACATATGTACATACATACATATGTACCTATGTAGGTGCTTATGTACATATGTATATACATATGTAAATAAGTATGTATGTAATACCTACATGAATGTTTGTATCTAAGTACTCGTATGTATATCTATCATTGCAAATGATAAATTTATTAATGTTTTCCCCAGCAAAAAAATTAATGCGTTCAAAATTTAATAGTGTTTCATGCTTTCTTTAGCATTTGTGTCTTCGAATGCATTCTAAAGATCATCGCAAATCGTAATAAATCTATAGTTTTTGAACTCATCAAAAACGCATGCAATATTACTGGGTAATTAATATTGGAATAAATATCCACACGAAATAGGCATGTATGTAAAAACAGAATTAAATCAACGCTTTGACACATTGTCATAAAACAAGTTTTATCTCCACCAAATAATAAGAGTGCAATAGTTCGGTGGTAGAGAGTGTGTCTTAACAGTCTTAACAGCAAGGTTCGTATCCTGGCTGAGACAAGATTTTTTTGTTTTGTGAAAAACGTCATCGAATCAGGGAACTTTTATGGGTTCTAAGCACTCATTTCAATGACGAGCAGTTTTGTTAAATGTTAACCCATGGCGCCAGTGACACGTCAGTGTTAAAATCTTGCGTTTTGCACCTGAATTGAACCCATGCAATAACTATTTCTTTTGCATGTCTTTTTTGCTGGGTCCGAAAATAACTTAATTATTCGATTGCTAAATAAACTTACCTAAGGAGAAGCGTTGCGTTTTCAAAAAAAAGAAAAAATTTTTTTATATATATAGATATAATCTAAAGCCAGTTTGTATTCCTGCTAGTAGGTTATTTGCAACTTAACAAGCTACATATGTACATATCGCTCATTTTCGAAAAAAAACATTATATATCAACAAATGGGATTTTTGGGTTAATGATGCAAAATCCTCATATTGTTATTCATATTGTGTAAAAATTTCATACCATATCTTGTATACTTAACTATCGAGAGACAAATAAAATTATTGTTTTCGATTAAGTTGTGTGTAAATTGAAAACTTTAAAGATTAAAATAAACTAGTTTTTTTAATAAACGAGCGATATTTATGACATTATATTGAGGGGTAACAAAAACTTTTTTTTGAAGTGAGTCGTACCAATGTACATTTTTTAAAAAATTTTCCGGAAGAGTAAATGAAAAAAGTTTTATAAACTAAAATATATTGTGTGTATATATATAAAAACACTTATTTTTTAACCCTTATACCCGTGCATATTACTGCAAAGTGCCTATATTTCAGTTTCACTTGACTTAATTCACACGGACCTGTTCTGCAAATCACGACATGTCAAATCACGGTGATTTAAAAAAATTAATGAAAACTAAATAATTGCTTTTTTAAATTGCACGATTGAAAGCGTTGGAAGTTGGAGGAAAATATTCTATTATAAATGACAAAAACTTAAAATACAATGAAAACCCACTATCAAGTCAGCTATTAGTGGTTTACTTTTGAAATCACGTGATTTGAAATCACCATGATTTTCAGAACAGGCCAAATAAATTTGAAAGTATGTATTTATACAAGGTCGCTGTTAAGCACACACAGTCATATTAACAAAGCAAGCGTCAGTTAAGGAATCTTTTGTGCGCAAGATACATTTAAAATGCAGTTTTGCGCTGCATATTGCAGTTTAATTGGTAATGGATACGAAAGTTTTCTCATAAAATTACGCATGTCTACGTATCTACATATATACATATGTACATACGTACATATGCACGCATGTCTTTTCTTTACATTTCATGATTTGTGAAGGGTATATAAGATTCGGCACAGCCGAATATAGCACTCTTACTTGTTTTCATACAAACTTGTCATCCAAAACATTTAGGGAATTCACAACGATTATCCTAAAATTTTTATATGGCAACAGTGCGACATCTTAAAATTACAATTACGTGAGCAGGCAATGATATAAAACATACCCGTAGTATACTGAATTATAACAATAACAAAATCTTTTAATATTTTTTTATATTTTTTCATCAACTACAGCTGCGCTGACTGTTTTAATTTTTATAATTTAACATAACCATATTGTCCTATTGAAAATGACATGCTTTTCAGACTTTTAAATTTGACACTTGGTATTAAATTTGACTTCCACAAAAAAAAAAAAAAAAAAAACTCAACAAACTTGCCAGCCCTTAAGGAATTAAAATGTAAACGTTACAACATTCAGACATATTTTAAAATGCTATTGTGAACTCCCTAATTAACTGCTATCTGATGCTGACAAATTTATCTATATAAATACATACATATATCAAAATGTAATATAGCCAGATGACATAATTGCGTAGCTTTTCCATTCAAAAATAATAAATTCAGTAAAGTGCGAATTTGACTCGCACACGAAGTGTTCCGCATGCTCACTATATTTGTAATACTATTCGAACTTTAGCATACACAGTCGAATATCTTACCTGATGTAGAAATTTTTTAAAACTTTAAGTACCCGGTAAATTTATTTAGTTTTGTTTTGCGATTTTTTAGTTTTAGTGCTTTTTTTCTTTTTCGGGATTTTTTTCGTTTTTTTGCGTTTTTTTTAATACTGGCTTTCGGCGTTTTTTTCGTTTTTGCGTTTCTTTTGGATTTTTGAAGATATTCACGTCTATTTTAGTTTTAACAAGTTTTTAAGTTGAGGCGATTTTTTGTCATACATTTATTAATGTAGCGGCTAAAATTATAGATGTTCTGTGAAAATTTCAGGTCCATAG
This sequence comes from Nowickia ferox, assembly GCA_936439885.1. Lineage (NCBI taxonomy): Eukaryota > Metazoa > Arthropoda > Insecta > Diptera > Tachinidae > Nowickia > Nowickia ferox. The sequence goes on along the minus strand of OW387027.1, from coordinate 4,844,578 downwards.
CTCTTACGGTTCTCTAGACAAACAGGCTGACAGACAGATATAAAGACGTACAAACGGACTTCGTAGCGAAAACATAGGGTGGCACTTTTTTGCTGCAAAGAAAGCTCTCACAAATTTTTAAACAAATTTTTTGAAATAAATTAAAATTGTTTGACAATATAAGGAATTTCTTTCCTTTTTTTTAAACAGTTACAAACCTCAGAACTGCAAGACTGCAATTCTCAAAATTTTTCCATACACATAACTCGGCTTTATCGCAACATAGCAATAACTTCAAAAATAAAGTTTTAAGGAAAACATACAACTCAATAACAGATCATTTCAGCAATTCTATTTATGTGCTGTTTCCACAAGTCAGGCAGGTGACTCGTCTAGAAAATTTTTGTGAAAACCACTCAAAAAAATTAGTACTTTCCATATAAATTTTATACTCAAGTCGACCGTCTGTGTTGTAGAAACAGGGGAATAAATATGAATTCATATTTTAAGTAATTTTTATTTAAAATATATTATACATATATTCATATATTAGAAACGAGTGATTTTTCAAGAGTTTTCGAATTTGATTTAAATAAAAAACATATAAAATTTAATAAAATTTATGAAATATTTATGTGCGTCGGTAGAATGATCTATATTATTCCATGAAAATGAAAACCGCGGCTTCACCTGAAATGGTTCATACTATGGATCTAATTTTGGCACACTCTTGCCAACATATCGGACTGTATCTCACGAATAAATTCTTCAATACTGCCTTCCAACAGTTGTGGGCTTATCCCTATATTCTTGAGCCTAAGCGTAGCCCCACAATAAATAGTCTAAAGGCTTTAAATTGCACGATCTAGGCGGCCAAACGTGAAATAAACTCAATTTGGCCATTGTTTCGCGTGCTGTTTGTCATGTGATAGCGTCCTGCTTAAACCAGATGTCAGCCAAGTCCAGCTCTTCCATTTTAAACAAAAAAAAAGTAGCACAGACCCAATTGCTGCGAATGGCGCCGAATTGATAATTCACGGTCGGATACAGGTGCGACATTTTCCTCTGTTCGCACTCTCCGTATGCGTGTTGGTGGTTTAATGTTCAATAATGTGATTTTGGTGCGAAATTTAGTCACAAGATTCCGAATAGCCGCCTCAGTAGGTCGCCCAAACTGACCATAAAATGGGAAAAGTGCACGATACACTTTCTTAACCGAGCATGAATGTTATGTACTTGTAAGTCGACTCATGGTTAACTTATAGATCAAACTGAACATTTTCAACAGTAGCATGATGCACGAAAACAGCTGAGTTGCCAAAAAAAAGTGTTGCTAAAAAGGAAGTTGCTAAAAAATCACCCTTTATGAATTTATATACACATATATAGAATAGGTGAAATAGGCTCTAAGAGTATAAAAAAAAATTAAAAAATTATTTCAAGTCTTAAATTTATATAAAACTCAGTGAGAATTTAAAACAAATATCTTCTATAAAGAGGTAAAGATAGAAGCCTTTGGTATGATATCGTTAAATAAGATAAAATTCCAAAATATATATATTTTTTAGATATGTCTGTATTGTAATAAAGAGGCAAAATGTTGACGGCCACAAACATCCTTACACACACTCTCATCTAAATACATTTACATACGTACTCGTGTGTATACACTTTCCGTTCAATAAACTACAGCAGTACATCAGTAGCTCAAGTTCGCTTATGGCTTCAGTTTCTTTATCTGTATAATATATTTTATTCCACAAATTGCTTAACCACACGTGCTTAACACCAGTATCACATTTTGTGGCATAAAGTATTATGTAGTATACACTTAAATAATTATCAAATATAATGAGAAGACTTTTGTATCTTATTTTTGGCTCTGGGTTATTTTTTTTTGAGGGAAGTAAGTTAAAATTAATGCAATTTTTTAGTGATTTATGTAATGCTGCTAAAGTGATGCTAATGTTAATGCTAATGCAAATAGTAGTAGTGCCGGGTAACTTAATTTAACTTTTTGATGTCGTATTTATGTATTTATATATACTCTATGGGGAATTTATTTGTCTGTTTTTTTTTAATGTATTTAAATATAGTCATGGATGTCATATGTTTCACTTTTATGATTATAAAACTACTACTTTTTATATGAAAATTCTTGCTAGAGCTTCTTAAAGTCTTCTTAAAGAGAATCCAGAAGTAGCTCCCTAATATTTTGGTATATATAAATTTCTCAATGAGACTTAGATGAACATAGATTTTTTTTCTGATTTTCTCTGAGTTAAAAACTTTGACGTTCTCAAAACTAAATAAATGAATCCATATCAGGTAGTCCAAACTCATTAGATGATTAATTATGCCGCTTTTAATTTGAATAGCCCTAATATGTCAACACGCATTTTTCAGTACATTTTATTTTTGACATCTCAAATACTAATTTTTCGCAGCGAATTAAGATAAGTCTAAATTTCAATTCTTAGCTTAAGCAAGGAACTGGAATGCATTGTGAAACTTTTTTGTTTACTTAGTCTCAGGCGTAGCCAAATCAGTTGATCTCAATAGCTCAGGTGACTGTTTTCGCCTTTTGAAATTTTAATATCCATAAAGTTTTCAATACTTTTTTGACATTTCAGTAATGAATTTTTCAAAGCAAATTGAGGCATGTCTACAATGCCTGAAATTAATCTTCATATAAAAATATATTAAAGACATATTTACAAATAAATTTTTATTGCAACTATTGCAAATATATTGCAACTAATTATTAAATTCTAACTGGACCGACAGTTGTATAAAAAAATATATATTTTTCTTCAAACATAGGAATTCGAAGTTTTGTTCGAACTTTGAATTATCAAAATATTTCAAATAGCTTGAATTTTCACGTCTTAATAATATTTTTGCAACAACTAAATTAACTTCCTCATAAATTAAGCTTTGATAAAAATTTTATTTCATGTTCGAAAACTCGAAGCTTAGCTCGAATTTCGAATTATCATAATACTTGAAATAGTTAAAATTATCAATTCTTAATAGCATTTTAGCAACTAATAAAATCATTTTCGTAAAAATTAAGCTTAAATATAAATTTTATTTAATATTGAAAAATTCGAATTTTTGTTAGATCGAATTTTGAATTGAATCAAATTACTTGAAATAGTTCGAAGTTTTAAGTCTCAGTAATATTTTTGAAACAAATAAATTAGTTTTCATATAGATTAAGATTAAATATGAATATTATTTCATGCTCAAAAATTCAAATTTTTTAAGTTCGAATTTTGATTTATAAAAATATTTTAAATAATTCGAATTTTTAAGTCTTAATAATTTTGTTTGGCAACTAATCAAGTAATTTTCATAAAAACTAAGCTTAAATGTGAATTTTATTTCATGTTCGAAAATTCGAAGTATAGTTCGAATTTTGAATTATGTATCAAAATATGTATTAGAAATAGTTCGAAATTTTAAGCCTTAATAATATTTTTGCAACGATTGAATTAATTTTCCCATTAACGAAGCTTAAATATGAATTATATTCAATGTTCGAAAATTCGGAGTTATGTTCGAATTTCGAAATATCAAAATATATGTAATATTTTAACTTCGTGTGAATAGAAAACAATTCAGAATACTGTTTGATAATCTGCTGAAGTTAAAATTAAATTCGAAGTTTCGAATTTCCTATTTTTTCTTTTGATGTGTTGTACTTTAAACGAAAACTTTGTATTCTTTAATATTTGGAAATTAGCTAATCTCTTTTTTATTTTTTCAAGCACATTTGTTGGTTCATAAACTAAAAAATATTTCCTTTTGCTACATTTGACTCTTGTTTTTTTTTTAATCGTTCTGTCTCTTATCATCTTCAAGTGCATAAATTTGCCTTATCTTGTTGTAAATAAAACCCTTGAAAATGTTCTTTACAAGGAAATCTTAAAATTGCTAAAAACACTTCAAACTCTCTCAAGTGTACTCACCAGCTACAAGGGATTAGTTTAAATGATTTTATTTTGCTTCGAAATGTTACACACTTGAATCTGCTTAATTATGCAACGTAAAAAATTGTCTAAGGTTTTGATTAGAGAAAAAATAGTATTAATTATTGTTTTACAGTAATTATATAAATAAAACTGTGAAACTAGTTATTACGCTTGTTTAGTATTTTCAAAATGTTTCGCTCGAAAGCTTTGCAATTGAAGCTGATTTTATTAATAGCTTTGTTGCGTGGCTCTCTGCCATGTCAGGATAAAGCGGAGGATAATAATAAACTTGACTGGTGGCAAACGGCACAGTTCTATCAAATTTATCCCCGCTCGTTTATGGACTCTAATGGTGATGGTGTGGGAGACTTAAATGGCATAACCTCAAAGTTGCAGTATCTCAAGGATATTGGCGTTACAGCGGCCTGGCTGTCACCCATCTTTACCTCACCTATGGTGGACTTTGGTTATGACATTTCTGATTTCTATGGTATACAACCCGAGTATGGTACCATCGATGACTTTAGAGCCTTGATTAAAAAGGCCAATGAAATTGGCTTAAAAATTATATTGGATTTCGTGCCCAATCACAGTAGTACAGAAAATGAATGGTTTAAGAAATCTGTACGACGGGAAAGAGGTTATGAGGACTTTTATGTTTGGCATGACGGCAAATTGGATGCGAATGGTAAGCGAGTACCACCGAGTAATTGGCTGCAGGCTTTTCGAGGCAGTGCTTGGGAATGGAACGCAGAAAGGCAACAGTATTATCTGCACCAATTCGCAGTGCAACAAGCCGATCTAAATTATCGCAATCCAGCTGTGGTGGAGCAAATGAAACGTGTTCTGAAGTACTGGTTGGAGCAGGGAGTGGCAGGCTTTCGTATAGATGCAGTACCCGTATTATTTGAAGTGAAACCGGATGAAAATGGCCAATATCCCGATGAAGAGGTTAGTGGCTTAACAGATGACACCCAGGCTCGCAATTATCTAAAAATGGAACTGGTGGAAAATCAGCCTGAGACCATAGACATGGTTTATCAGTGGCGTAAGGTTATGGATGATCATCAACGCATTTACGGTGGTGATACCAGAGTTTTGCTCATAGAGACTTACGCTGCTCCCTGGTATACCATGCAAATGTATGGCAACACTACTACCGAAGGAGCCCATTTGCCTTTCAATTTTAACTTAATAACTGAAGTTGCCGCCGATGGCATGTCAGCTAAGAGCATAGAAAAGGGTGTCAGCAATTGGCTGAACAACATGCCTGCTGAAAGAACAGCGAATTGGGTGATTGGTAATCATGATCAACGAAGAGCCTCCAGCCGTTATGGGGTACGCAATATTGATGCCATGAATATGTTGGTTATGATGCTGCCCGGTGCCAGCGTTACCTATCAGGGTGAAGAGTTGGGCATGTTGGACGGTGAAATATCTTGGGAAGATACAGTTGATCCGGCAGCCTGTAATGCAAATCCAGATATTTATGAGCAGACAACTAGAGATCCTACACGCACACCCTTTCCCTGGTCAGCTGATAGGAATGGTGGTTTTTCTACCGCCTCTAAGACTTGGTTGCCTATGGCTCCTGGCTATGAAACGACCAATGTTGAAACGGAGAACAGCCAAACAAAATCCCATTTGAAGATCTATAAATCCCTGGTGGATTTGAGGAAGTCATCAAAAACTCTGCAACAAGGCTTTTATAAATACAAAGCTTTAAATGAAGGTGTTTTTGTTCTTAAAAGGTGAGTTATTTCATTTTTTAGAAGAGATAATTGCTTTAATAATGATTTTGTTTTTGTTTCAGATATTTAACGAATGAGGAGACTTTAGTATATGTGGCCAATTTTGGTGAGGGTTCTTACAGTGCCAACATTGTGGCAGACTTTGATGTCAATTTACCCAACGCAATGAATGTTAAACTGACCAGCTTGGATTCTAATAAATTTGAAAACGTTCCTTTAGCAACCTCCTCTATATCTTTGGCACCCGGTGAGGCAGTAATTTTGGGCACTAAATAAGAATTATATATTCAATTATAAAAATTAACAAAAAAAAAAAAAAAAAATTAAGTGCACAGATTTTTTTTTTTTTTTGATTTTTGCGATCTCTTCTGTTTTGGTGGTTTTCATTTTGAAGTACTGGCGCTTTTTCGGCTTTTGGCGTTTTTTTTTAATTTTCGCTTTTTTGTTTTTGGCAATTTTTCGGCTTTTGGCGATTTCTTTTAAGTTTAGCAATTATTTATTTCTGGTGTTTTTTTACGTTTTAGCGATTTTTTCGGTTTGTGTCAATGTTTTTCTTTTCTTGATCTTTTTATTTTGGGCTTTTTTCTTGCGATTCTTTTCGGCTTTTAGCTATTTGTCGGCTGTTTTTTATTAAAGATATTTTTGGCAAATTTTTTCCCTTTTTGGCGATTTTTTTAGTTTTATCAATTTTTTTAGTTTTTGCACCTCATTTCGTTTCGGCGGCTCTTTCCGTTTTTTCTTATTTTCAGTTTTAGCGATTCTTTTCAGCTCAGGTGCTTTTTTTGTTTCTGTGTTTTTTTTTGGTTTTTGGAGATTTTTTAGTTTATGCGTTTTTTTAGTTTTGGCGTTTTTTTGTTTTTGCGATTTTTTCGGTTTTTGAGTTTATTTTGGCCGTTTTTTAGTTGTAGAAATTTTATTAGTTGAGGCAATTTGTTTGATTTTTGCGAGTTTTTCGGCTTTTGGCGCTTTTCTCGGCTTATGGCGATTAATTTTACTTTTTTGCCGACTTTTTTGTAGTAGATTTCAGGGCCGTAGCTCTTAAGGCTGTGTCAGATACAACTTCAACGCTTTGCGTGACGTTTCTAGCGCTGGCAGAAAAGTGTAAAGAAAAATGTGTATGACAAAATAAAAACTTTGACAACACTCACTTTTTGTTTTGCTGCTTTGTTTAATGCATAAAATACAGCACAAATCGATTACTCTGATGCCACTAACTCGTTTTTTTTACTATAAATTTACTAAAAATTTAAAAATATTTCATATTTACATGCGAGTTTGGCCAAAGAAATTAAGATAATTATACCAACTGATTGTCAAAGCACGCAAAAAGTTGAGAGTGGCCAACTTTTCGCTTCGCTTTGCGTTAAAAGTACTTTATGTGACATGTTTCATATAAGCATGTGCATTTCATCTTAGATGTCAAAGCGAATCTTCAACGCAACGCGAAGCAAAGGTTGTATTTGACATGGTCTTTACGGTTCGCGAGAAAACAGCATATGACGGACAGACGGATATCGTAGCAAACCCTAAAAAAACAGAAAATTTACTACTTACCCGGTGACTTCTCATACTATTTTAACAAACAAAATTAAATAGTATCAAGCTGCTTTCATACGAGCATATTAGATAATATAATGGCTATAATGAAAATCTTTTTTTATATTTTTAAATACATTGATTTTATTATTTTTATTTTAAGTTTTATGATTTTTATTTTTTCTGTTAAAGATTCCATAAATATTTGTAATTTTTTCTTTAAACTTTCAATTACATATTTATACAACAATTGTGTAGTATTTTTTTCTTTTATATTTTTATTTAAATATTTATACATCATATAATACTTAGTAGAACAAAGTATTAATGGATTATCTTTTGTAGACTATAAACAATTGAAATGTTATTTTAATTTATTTGCTAAATGCTACAAAATATAATTTGTAGCTATTAAATAAATTTCAAGTATATTAAACTCATAAATTTTATAAGTTTCATATTTTAATTAAATATTTATAAACTCTTTCTTTAATGCCTCCTAATTGTATGCTGTGGTTTATCTAATTAACAGGAAATATAGAAAAGAATTTTTTGTGAATATTTACTCATATGGAAATAAAACAGAGAAAGAGAGAGAGAGAGAGATAAAAATAATCATAACAAATTTTTTTACTTTAATGTACACAAGTGGAATTTGTTTTTAAATATTTTTGTTTTTCATTCAATTACTTACTGGAATGGCAATTAAATACTTTAAATATAAAGTCATATTTAATTTTCATTAACTTATAATATAAAATTAAATATACAGACACAAACGCACACACATACACACACGCAGCCTTACGTTTAAATATACGCGCCGACATTTAACAAATCGAAATAATTTTATATACAAATATAATACATATACATACATACATGGAAAAAAGTCAAACTAAATTTTTGTTTCAAGAATTTCCTTTGTACAGTATCATATTGATTAAATTTTAAATATCTTTCATTTTTGTTTTACAAAATTTAAAACTAAAATACATTTTTTTACAATATTACAAGAGTAAAAACTGTAAATATTTTTAAGTAAAATTGTTTTGAATTTTATTTATATTGTGTGTTAAATTGTTCGACAATTAAATTTTATTATGTTGCTGGGCTCAAATCAACATTTACATAAGTCATTAATTGTGGACAATTTTTAAGTTGTTTTTGTAAAAAAAAAATTATTTTATGTTGTGAAATAAAACCTAGTATCACATTTTCCGCTGAAATTTACAATATATTCAAGTAAATAAAATAGAACAGAAAATTAATTTGAAGCAGCCTAGACACGATCTAAATGCTTGATGTGAAACTCGTATACATAAGGCGGATGTTTTCATACACACATGTTGGATGTTCCATCAAGCATTAAAAATCTAAAGAAAATCTAGTAACAATCTAGTGTTGGAAATAAAATAGCATTAATATATTATAAAATTAAACAAAATAATATAAAAATAAATCGAATACAATTATGCATGCACAGATTTTTGATTTTGTAACTTCTTGATGAAATAATTATCACGCATTTTTTACAGAAACATTTTCAAAAAATACCTTCAGCTGAAAGTTAAACAATAATTTATCATTTCGGAAGATCAAATAAATAAAATGAATAAAATACATAAAATAAATAAAATGAATAAAATAAATAAATTAAATAAAATAAATCAAATAAGTAAAATAAAAAAAATATAAATAATATAAATAAAATAAATAAAATAAATTAAATAAAACAATAAATAAAATAAAGAAAATAAATAAAGCAAGCAAAAAAAAAAAATAAAAATAAATATTTCAAATAAATTAATATTCATTTCTAAAAAAATATAATTTTTTTTTCTTAATAAAAGTTAATTATCTTGGCTTAAGAAATTAAATATTTTTGGATTAATTGGAATTTTTTTATACGGAATACTTATTCAGTCAACACTGTAACGATAAATTAAAAATAAATTTAATTTGTATTAATTTTTTTGGTATAATTGTTTTAAACTCAAATAACGGTTGAGAGCAAAAAGTTCATAAATACCAAAATTAAAAAAATTAATTTTTTAAATGCTTTAATCCTCACTTAAGAATATTACTCTTTTAAAATTCAACCTAAAATAGAAGTTAGAGCTGTGAACCAAAAAGGTATAAATGCCAAAACTTAAAAAATTTAGTTAAGTGATGAAAGTATAACTTAATAAAAATATCAATTAGTCTGTAAACCTTCAGACCTATATATGACCCTAAACTAAAAGTTATACAACTTGAAAAAATTTTAACAGGAACAAAAATCTTATGTTTTGCATTTGCACCCATTTAAATTTAGACGGCTCAAATAAATTTGATAGCGTTTATTGGTTGATACAAAGAATTGGCTGCACCTTTTTTAGAGCCATTCTTTATGACAAAAATTTATGTTTGAAAAAATTACAAAAAAAAAAAATAAAAAAAATTTTTTTAATTTTAAAGTCAGTCGATAATTTTTCATAATAAAAAATTAATTTTTATAAAAAAAAATATGTTTTACAAATTTAAAAAAAAATAGTATAAAAAAGAATTCAAATCAAAAGTCAGTCGATAATTTATCATTATAACAACAATTTATTTTTATAAAAAAAATTCATGTTAAAAAAAAAATAAAAAAAAAATTAAATTAATCAAAATTCAAGTCTAAGGTCAGTCGTTAATTTATCAAGAAATTTTCTCTGGCAAAAATTTTTCAATAATATAACGAACTTTGTTTTGTCTCTGTTGATTTCATTACATGAATAAAACACTTTTAATAGCAACATTTCTTAATAAAGTATAATTTTTTGATAATGAGTTCAACGAAAATAACTTATCACAGGATGTTGAAAAATTTCCCCAACGATAATCAATAATTTGTTTTTAATTTATATTTTTGTTGTTGTTTTTTTTAGCACAAACAAAATATAAATACGAAAGCGAATTTTAGCCTACAGTTAATCGTTTAATAATAAATCTTTTCTTTTTGTAATTATCTTAACTAATCTAAAATGGAAAACTTTTAAAAATATTACCTTAACCTACTGCAGATAAATTTGTATACGTGCGACGTTGTTCATCTTCGTTTTCAGTTCTGGTCAATATTTAATTTTAAATACAAAAAAAAAAAAAATAAAAATTAAAGGCAGTACTTTCTTATGAGCACATTTAGCTTAAAAGTAAAAAGAAAAGTTTCAAAAACTAAATAAATCAAGAGTTCTAAGTCTCGTAGTAAAACTATAAAACAAAAACTTCTCATAAATAACAATTTAAGTTGCATTTTTTTTTAGGTAAAAAAATTATTGCTAAAGTTTCGTATCTCGTGCCATAACAGCAAAAAAAAAACTTAAGCGTTGTAATTTTCGAACTAAATTTTTTTAAACAAAATCGAGTTTTTGCGATCTTAAATAAGCGATTTTCGTAAAAAACGAGGTCCAAAAAATCTTGTCTGGTAAGCTTTTTTTGACGGTTATGGCTCGATATATCGGCAATTTTTGCAAAATTTTTACCTGAAACTGATCTTGATATAAAACTCCGTTACGATAGAAAAAGTTTTTAATTACGTATAATACACGCTCTGTATATTAAACGAAGCAAACTGAAAAATTAAATAAAAACTAAGACCTTTTTTTTCATATTAATTAAGCAAAAAAATATCATTTATACCAACTGGAACGAACGATGAATTTTTGGCCACGAATAAACGTTGCCAAAAAGAAAAAAGTACATTTGTGTACATGCATAATAATGGGCGTGGCCTCGCTCACTGTTTTGAACACTAGCTGAAGCAATTTTTGGAGCTCCAGGTAAATAAATTTATATAAATATTTTTATGCCCTAAAATGGTTTAGAATAAATGCGTAAATCATATACACGAACCTTTTAGCATAGACAATAAACAAAAATTATTGTAAAGAATTACACCTGCACCTTTTTTTCGTCCATAGACAAGATGACACAATTGTCGAGCAGATTCAGGGCAAGATAAATTTTTAAAAATTGATACACTGTACTCATTGTCTTAATTTTTATTTTCACAGAAAATAAAGTGCAAAAGTCTTAAGAAAGTAAAACTAAATCGATCGCTACAAAACCATTAACAGTCCATAAGGAATGTGTGTACAGTCCTTAACCTTTTTTGTGACTTTATTTAACTAAAACTCTACTTTACTTCATTTAACTAACAACTAAAATACTTTTTTTAATTAAATTTTCTTTAATCCTAAACGGGTATGGCACAACGTTTTTTACGAGCGCTGCTCTCACGACTTAGTGTCGAGTGCTGGGCGGCAGTATTATTACTGCTCTGAGAGCCTATCGTGGAGCCATTGTGCGAAGATAAACTGTCGCCAGCATTGCCTCCACTACTAATATCACAACCAATGCAACCAGTTATAGTAACGGAAGCCCGGCCAGTGCTACTACAACTGCTACTTTCGGAATTATTAAATAAATTATCGGATGACTTAGAGCCGATCACTGTTGGGTGTCCGTCTGGTCTTTGAACTTTAGCTGCAACAACAATGCTTGCACAGGTGCATGCGGCCTCAGTGTATGTGGGTGGGGTGACAGCCGGCGGTGTTGTTGCAACATAATTATGTTGACACTTTGTGGGCTATAAACTGCTGGTTAAGACTGTATTAGATTTTGTGCAGCCTGTTGATTCGTTGTGTAAACCTGTTGCTGTTGCTGTTGCTGTCGTTGGTGGGGCAGAGTTTGTTGGTGTTGTTGTTGTTGTTGTTGCTATTGGGATATGACTACTACAACAGGTCATATTGAGAGGGCTGGTTGTGGCACATACTACACCATTAATAGTTGAAGACATCGTCATACGAATTGGTGTTGTTGCTGTTTCTGTGGTGGGTGCTGTTGCAGTTGGTGTGGTAACATTTGTGTTTATGCGATTAGTACCATGCTGATGTTGCTGATGATGATTATGTTGATGGTGTTGCTGATAATGCTGCTGATTAATTTTATTATTATTTGCCACCGTAAGGGCTATTTCATCATCTGTTCCTATGTCGACCCTTGTAATTGTTGTTGCCATAGCCATGGCTGCGGCATTATTGGCCTCGTTGTGATTGTTGTTTGGCACATATTGATCGGCGTATGGTATTTGATTGTAGGCGCTGCTATCTAAATTGGTAAATATGCTGGTAATGGTTATAGTTTGTGTGGCCATTTCGCAAAGATTCTTTTTTGGCAGACTGTGTTCGGTATTGCTGGGTGTAATATGTTTTTGAATTTTTTCTTCCTGGTTACATGTAGCCGCCGTTACTACTGCTGCTGCCATCATTGATGAGGGGCCCGTATTGGCAGTACGATGTGTATTGGCATAACGAGGTGGCATCATACTCTGCCTAATATTACGCTCTGGCCTTATTAGTATGATGTATAACTGTTGAGAAGTAAAATTATTATGGCAAAGTTATTTTCAAAAAATAAAAATAAAAATAAAAAATGGAAAATAAAATAGAAAAACGTTTTAGCTTGATTATGTTTGAGGCAATTTGTAAATTTTTTTTCGTTTGCAATCTAGTAACAGATGTATGTATATCGTGTTCATGTTAAATAAATATTTGTGAAAAGGCTTGTTTCCCCCTTCTTTTATTTTATCAAGTTTTATGCTTCAAGTCAGAGGAAGAATTAATTTATGTGGGTACACAGTATTTCACTTCAAACAGTTGGCGTACAAGGTTTTCATGATAAATATAAAAATTATTCTTATGGATTGTGTAGTCATAGTCTGTCAAATCAATAAGTTTATTGGTAAAAGATAAAATCAACAATTTTATTTCCATTACGAAATTCTCATAAAATAATTTAAGGGAAAAATATAAGAAATTCATAAAATAATTTGAATTTTCTGTATTACATTTGCAAACTATTTTACCCAAAAAATTTTAATATAGTTTCTGACAGCTCTGCAGGGACATGAGATAACGTTACTTAATAAAAATGTATTCCCCAATAGCAACAAACATATTGCCCAATAAATTGATTAGTAGTTTTTATATGCTCTAGAATTCCTAAGCATGAACACCATATGGAAGCATGTCCAATGAGACTTCCTTGTGCAACAAATGACAAACTGTTTGAACTCCATTACCTACCTTGGGTGAAAAAAGACAAGCGATGGTAACACTGGCCGATAAGCTTATTGTCACCGACATTGATGTTATTCTCAAGGGCACATGATTACCCGTACCAAAATACAATGGAACGAATGCCAACCAAATGACACATGTTGTGTACATGGTAAAACCTTTGGGGAAATAAAGAGACGAAAATAAGAAAATAATGAAAAATGCTCATAAGTAAACAAAATAATTACACACATATGTATGTATGTATATGTGTGTGCACATAAACATATTTATAAGTAAAAACAAAATGTTAAATAATTACTGCATAATGAAAAAACAAAAGAACAATTACTTGTGACATTCGGCAAACAAGAAACCAATAAATGTCAAATAGGAAAAAATTAATATAAGCTACACTACACATGCATACACACATATCGCACGCTAAAGCATAAACAATTAAAACTCAAAAAAGCCGACATATGCAAGAGTGACAAAGAACTAATGATGCTGCACAAATGACGCAAATATGCAACCCAAAAGCAGGCACAACAGCATTTTATAATATTCAAGAAGAGTGAAATTTATTTGCTGGTGGTTAGGCGATGTCTATATGCATTTCATTTGTTGCTTTAACAAATCGTCAGTAGACTTCAACAGTCACAAACCTCTTATCTTATGCACAAACTTCCATAAACTTTTTGAGAGTTCACAAATAATAATATTTTTGAAAATCATAAAAATGTTCAAAATGTGTTGTTGAAGTCTACTGACGATTTGTTAAAGCAACAATGAAGTGCCAGCAAATAAATTTCACTTTTAATATAATTATGATAATATGTCGAATAATAAATTTCTTGAATATTCAAGAAGAGTATGCTGCAAAAGAAAACTTTGCGTTCCTAAGAGATTTGTTAAGTGAAAAAAATTAATTTTTAAAATATCGAGTTCTGACTGATTGTGATTTAGTGAGCGATATACGAGTATACAAAATCCATGACACTTTTTTGCCTTTTAAGCTTAAGCACTTAGTTTGCACTTACCAATATGTTTCGATTCATTAAATGCTTCCGGTATTTTGCGTGTCAGCACCGCATACACGGTACATACGACAATCAGCACAATGGGATAGAAAAAGGCAATTACGTACGAAGCATCGATGTAGGAGTCACACACCAGCAAATTATCTTCTCTCGTCGGATGATAATGTCTGGCATGTGATGGTGCAATTAGCATCCAAACACCGTTAATTAAAATCTATAAATGAAATTCCATTAAAGAGATACAAAGAAAGAAAAAAAAAACACATTTAGTTTCTTGGGATAATAATAATCAGAGTGTTAAGGTCACTACTGCATACTTGTATGGATATAAAAAATGAGCAAATCACCAATTGCGATTTGGGACTAATAAATGAAGGTCGTTTGGCTGACTGCTTGCCAGCCTTGAAAATCCTTGCTATACGATTGGTTTTTGTTAGTAAAGCAGCATAGACCACGGTGAAGCAGAAGCCAACACTAAATCTAAAAGAAAATAATAGAAATGATATATTAAGCTTAGAAAATATATTGGTTTTTAACATTAGAAGTATATAAATGAAGAAAGTTATGAACAAAATATGGGATAGATTTTCATAAATTTCAAGTTATTGTCAACAACTTTATTTTATATTAAATTACTTAATTCAAAAAATCACGTAATATTTTTGCTACAATAGGACCTTTAACAAAATTCGTGAAACAATATGGAACAAAATTCGTAAAAGTTTATATATTAAAATAATGTTAAAATAATGTGGTATGAATTCATCAAACCAAATATAGAAAATAATAAAATTTAATTAGGCTTAATATTACAAACATCCCAGCAAAAAATTACACATTACCATCAGAACTACTTGTCATACGAGTATAATGACTTACTTTTCTGATTCCCAAATTTCATTACTCGCTTACAAATCACACTACATAAAATTTAATAAAATGATGTACAAGTTATTAAATAGGGAGAATGATTCCTTTCGATTTAATAGATAACGCGAAAATGTTGCAAAATAAAAAAAAAATTAAGTTCTTCTCAAGAATCGATTATTTCAGTCTCACGCCTTGTTAAAATCATTAAGTTGGCAATCCAGTAGGGAAGAGCTTCCACCCAAAATGCTAAACTCCTAGCCCGATTACCTTTTTTGAAATTTTTTGCTGATTTGTTGTCAGAATTCAAACATAAAAGTTCTCCTAAAGACGTCGATAAAAAGTTGACGAAAGTTTGAGAAATAAATGCAGTAAAGTGCACTTTTGACTCGCACACGAATGGTTGTGTACGACACTGTATATGTGTGTATGTAACACTATACGAACTTTAGCCGATAGTTCTGTGTATACGTTTAAAAAAATATAAAGTGGACGGTAAATTTTTTTTAGATTTTTGGCGTTTTTTTAATTTTGGCAATTTTTTTTAATTTTGGCAATTTTTTGTTTTAGTTTTTTTTTGAAAATTTCAAGAATTTGCGTCTTACTTTTTTCAAAATTTCATTGTCGAAATTGTATTAAATGATGGAATACCCTTAAACTTTGATTTTGGAAATTTCAGTAATAAGTGGTGTAGTCTGCATAACAATACACTAACTTTGCAAATTTCAAGTGCCTGTAAATTGCATTAAGATTTCAAGACTTTTCGTTGCTCGCTTTAGAATGTCCTTTAATTTCATATATTTGTTGTTGTAGCGGCCAAAGTTTTACATATTCTGTGAAAGTTTTAGGTCCGTAGGTAGCTCTTACTGTTCTTGAGAAAACAGCTTGTGGCAGACAGACAGACGGACAT
Source organism: Nowickia ferox (assembly GCA_936439885.1). NCBI lineage: Eukaryota > Metazoa > Arthropoda > Insecta > Diptera > Tachinidae > Nowickia > Nowickia ferox. Next base: position 4,828,432 of record OW387027.1, on the reverse strand, counting down.
CGTAACGAAAAGAATAGGGTTTCTTTTCACCTTTGGTGACAGAAATCTAAAAAAAAATCAAGTAATAAAATTAAAAACCAAAATTCCTTAAATTTTAAAAGAATGAACAACACATTTTTGCTGTATTAAAATAATCAATTTCGGAAACCTGTTTGTTAAAGTTAATACTTTTCATAATTTTTTCTGTGTATATTTAAAAAAAATTATCATTTGCATTAAAGATATGGCAGCAAAAAATTAAATTATTCCTATTTCAATGTTTCCGTACACACCCGATTTGTGGCTTCTTTGTGTTAATTTTTTATTTTATTTTTTCAATCTAAGAAGCTGTAAAGTTAACTCAGATTTACGTATTTATGTAAATAATGCAATTAATTTATTATCAAATTTTTATAACTTTATAAATAAAAACCTAAAGCTTAAAATAATAGTTCTACTATACATATAGATAAAAAAATTTACGTATTTATGTGTGAATGTTTTTCTAATTTTTATATTTAAATAAATTCACATCCTTGTTGTTCGCTCTCTACTCTTGCAAAATTATTTCTTATTTGGTTTAAGCAAGCAAGCAAGCAAGCTAATATTTGCAATTTCCCCCAACCAAAAGCAACATGCAAACATTCAAAATAAATTTCTAGTTTATGCACGTAATGCATATGCAAATACTCGTATGCACAACATCGCAAACAATGGCAAAGTATTTTATAACATATAAAAACAATTACGAAATCATCACCAGCAATAACAATTGTATGCTGTACTAATCCCATTTAAAACCATTCCGCCCCGCCCTTCATAAAACTTACCTTTGTATCGCACACACAATATTTGTGGGCTTTAGCACCAGGGCAAAGGTAACCGCATAACACATCAGTATACCAGCTAACAAAATGTAACTTAGTTCTCTGCCGGATGCACGTACTATTGGGGTATCATTGTGCCTGCGAGGCATTTGAATCGGTGTTTGTTTAAGAGCACAGCACAATGGTTTGCAAATTCCATGCATGTGGAGCATCAAAATTTAATGTGTATTTTAGAAAAGAAAAAGAGAAAAATTGAAGAAAGATTTACATTAAATAGAAGATTTATTATAAGTACAAATCAAATACGAGTACATAATAATTACAGTATACTTTTAGGTTTTAAAATACTTTCAGTGCTTGTAAATAAAAAAAAAAATACACAAATGTTGAAAGATTTATTAAGCTTCAGTAACTCATGTGTATAAAACAAGCTTTTAAGTACAAACACTCACACATTGTTACACAATCTCAAGTATTTTTGCGTTCATTATTAAACCTCTTAAATAATTATATTAAAATACTTTTTAAGACTCTATTAAATGATCAATTAATTAATGTTGAGTTTAAATTTTATTCATGATGGTATATATTTAATGTATATCTAATTTAAGGTTGTTGTGGTAGTGACCAACCTTCGAAAACAGCCGGTTGTTCCGTTCTACTCGTGTTTGCCAAAATATTTACAATTATTTTTGGTGTTATTTGTTCATTAATAATAATTACGGAATTCACAATGAGTATATTAAAATTTTAATGTGGCAACATTGAGCCATCTTATTTTGTTATTGTGAGCAGGCAACGACATAAATGCATATACTGTGTATATCAAAGTCAGGCAAACACACATACATCTTTATAATATTTACATATTAGTTTATAATATGAGAGAAGGAGAATAAAATGCATGTTTGTACGAATGCGAATGAATGAGAGACTGAATTATTTTCTTCCGTACATATTAAAATAACAAAATTTGTTAAATTAGAAATTACTGTTGGATAAATTTTTCAAAATAACTTTTGTTCTGCGAAAAATACAAATATTTTTTCACCAACTACAGCTGCGCTGACTGTTTTAAAATGTTAAGTTTAACATTACCATATTGTCATATAGAAAATGACATGCTTTTTGTACTTTTAAATTTGCCACCTGGTAATAAATTTGATTTACATACAAACAAAAACAACAAACTTGCCAGACCATATTAATGTATTAAAGTTGAAACGTTGCAATATTAAGACACATTTTAAAATGCTATTGTGAACTCCCTCAATATGAAACCTTTATCAAAAATACTTTTTCTGAAACAAAAATATGTTTAATAATTGATTCTTTGGAAGCATTCATAACTTTTGTTTTTCACTAATTTGTTGAAGTGATCTTCTAGATTTATTGGAGTAGAATAAAAATTCATAACATTACTCCAGCAGTATCCATTCAACAGAAGTTTAAAAGCAACCAAAGTACTTAAGCTTCTATTCCTTTAGCTATCCTCAGATATAAAAGCATAACCATGTTTTTATTATGAAGACTTTTTAAACTAAAGCTCTTTTTGAAATTGTGTATAACATGTATAATTATACACAAGTTTATATGGCAAAGCATGTAATAAGAAGAACTATTTGTTAAAAAAATAATCTTGACTTTTTAGCAACATAACACAGTTGAAAGTTGAAAGGTTAAAATTTGCTGAAATCCAAGTATTTTTATGTTATTAAAACTTTTCTCAACATGTTGCTTCCTAAAAGTTTAAGTGCAATATTTAGTAAAAATAAAGTAAAGCTAAGCTGTCCTAAAATATACATAAATAAAAATTGTGAAAAATAAAATAAATTGGAAATATAAAATAAAAATTACTTATTACTCAAAACATTTGTAAACCATTTTTGTTGATAACTTATTCCATCAATTGGAAAAAGTAGCTTTCTAATATATTTATGCTGACCATTATAAGCAATTCTCCTGGTATCTTTTACAAAGCAATATTCTTTTTGCGTGTTTGCTAATACTCGTATGCTTTTGCTCTTGCCAGCCACTTACCTTACAAATACACCAACAATGAATAAAGTGACCAGTATGCCAGTAGCACTAAAGGACATGGCACCAATAGCCCAAGCAGATTCGGGACGTAAATACACTTCAGGTATGGTTTGACAAAATTGTTTTGAAGCATCTGGCAAAGTACCCAGTTCACATTTCATGCACTGCGTTTCATCCAAAGGATGGCGTATCTGTAAAGAAAATTGATATAAAGAATTTTGTTTGTTTTAGTAAAGTGAAGTAAAAGCTTAAAAGACATTTTACTGTATCCATTTGGGAAATGAAAATGAATGTACTCGTTTCAAGCGTCATGGTTAATGATTTGTTATAAATATAAATATTTTGTGGTAAACTAACTCGGTATTAAATTCATATTTTAAGGTTTATATAGAAATATTAAGAAGTTTGCTTGAAGTAAGCTGTTTTATACTAAATATTTTTATTTTATTTTAGTTTAAGGGAAATAGTGTTTTATGCACTAAGGAAACGTTAAAGAAAAATTGACTGTATGTTTGAGAGTCATGAGTATTTTTTCCTGGTAAGTCATGTAGCAACAATGTGTTTTTTCTTCCGTTCTGCAATTTCTAAAAGTTTCATGTAGCAAATAAAAGAAAAAACAAAACAAAAACACAATAGCCAACAACAACTAAAGAGTTAAGCAAGTTAAAAAATACCAACTGGACAACTTAAGTATAAAATGAAGCAATTTCTTGATAGTTTCTTGAATTAAAATTAACAAGAGCTTTTGGCAAATTGCAACTGATAGTATCAGATTTATTATGTGCTTTAGTTTTGTTTTTAATACGTCTGCACACTTGAAATATTTAAGTGGACTGGTCGCAACAAACTTGACAGTGAAAGTGAAATAGTGTACGAAAGAATTAAGTGTTATAAATGGGAATTTTTTTTTAGTAATTAAGCTTTTGGCAGGATGCTATAGTTATAAAACTTTTACTCTTAATTTGCGGATATACAAAGATACGTTATCAGTTCAAAGGTTTACAAATACCATCGCATGTCCTGGTACTAGGGCTAAGTGACAATATACAGCAAAATGGCTTCGTACATTTTTCTGCAAAAGCATTATATTGAATAAGTTAAGAAAACAATTATTTTCCTCAAAATCAGTACCGCTCAAAGGCCATGAAAAAATAAAGATTTTTTTCCAATATTTTGTGTATCCAGCTATTTCCTCAATAATCAGTTTTAATATATTTCTAAGACATGTTTTTTTTTTAATCAGAAATAATTTCTTAGTCGGGCTTAAGTTCAGTAATTTCAATTCTTATTGAATGAAATATTTTTTATTACTTAATGTGAGTTTCTAAAGAAGAGAAGAAAAATTAAATTAGACTATAAGCTGGGTGAAATACCGATATTTTACTGTGCAGCAACGCACTTCATCAGCACCCAAGTCTATCTACTGGAGTAGAGATTGTTATTAACATCAGCTATTTAACACAAATTTTTAATGAAATGGAATGTGAGAAATATTGTGTATACAATTATTGATTTACCTTTGGTAAACACATTTGTAAGTATCACTATTCATTTTCTGTTTACCCGTTTTTTTTTTAATTTTTTATATTCAGGTTAGCACGAAGTTATATCACTCTACCTAAGTATGTTTAACTATTCTTGCTTATCTTTTACGATCATCACGTTAATTATTTTTACATGTTTTTTTTTCTAAATAAGGCGTTGAATATTTGATTGAACAAATTCTATAATAATAATTTTGTGAAAAAGTGCGATAAATATATTTTGTTTATCATTCGACAAAAAAGTTTATTAATTATTCATCTTGCATTTTATCACATTCCAAATCCTATTTAAATGGCTCATGTATTAAGCTGTTTATAAAAGGGTATTATAAAATCCATAAGCGATGCAAAATGTTGGTTTTTCTCTAAACTCTATATTAAGTTATACTTTCTGTCGTCTTTATTTCTGGCTTCTTACGCTCCTTCAATAGGCATAAAAATATGAAGAATTGCTGCAGCCATTGCCGGACAATATTATTTGCATCGTAAACGATCAACAACTCATCCTAAAATTCTGAACGTTTGCTTCCATAGAGTTAGAGGTCAAAAAACTTGTTTTGCAGAGCTTGAAGTTTTGAATTAACCAAAAACATAATGGAAAAGGAACATTTTGATCTTCCCTAAAGAGTTTAGTATTTAAGATATTTGTATCAAATTTTTAAACAATATTAATATATATATAAAATATTTTTAGAGTTATGACTATATTGCAGCAAAGGATATAGTTTTTTTTAAATCTCTCAATAAACTTGTTTGCCAAAAGTCTTAATAAATTGTTGCTATATTCAATATGCAATAAATACTTGACCTGAAAGTAGGCAATAGTTTTTGGCAAACAATTTCAATACAAGTTGCGCAATTTTTAACGCACATTTAGGGCCTCATTTTGTAAAACGCAATGTTAAAATTTATATGGGAAAAAATTAGATTGCAAAAAAAAACACATCCAAAGTTTCTCAAGGCTTGACGTTGCGTTTTACAAAATAAGGCCCTCAAAAATTCCTTTCTGTTCCGAAAATTTCCGAGAAATAAGATATTGCCGTTTTTCATTACATTGAAGGGATAAAAGAAAAGAAGAAGAAGAAAATTTAATTTTCAGATACAAGTTTTTAACTTAATAAACAAACACGTATAAAAATCAAAAGGTTTATCGTTAGTATTCAGTGGTTATTTAAGCAAATGTTTGCCAAATGTGACCGTAGTTTTAGGGAATTTTAATTACTTACTGTTTTCTTTATTTTTAAAAGAACAACTGGAGGTTAGCCGCGAATAACGTTATAAGTGACAAAATAATAATTTTTCAGAAGAGCCAAAAAACGTAGTTTAAAGCAAGATGGTTTTTTTTCGTTTAATTTTTTTTAAGCTTATCGAAAATAATTATAATTAGCATTAACGTTTCTTTTTGTATCTCTGTCAAATTTATCAATTGTTTTCAATACTTTCGATTACATGATTTTGTTTGTTACTTCAAAGTTCTTTCACTTTGTAATTATATTTTGACGGCGATAAGATGCATCATTTTGGATGGTTTGATGTTTGAATAAAGCTAGAGAGTAATGTTAACGGTTATTTGTGACAAAAATGATTTTGCAAAAATTGTCTTTTACAACGCTTTTCGCGGCTACGCTTCAACTTTTGAAATCTTAAAAAAACTTGAACTCAAAAAACTGTGAGTTATAACTTTTCTGTATTTAAGTAATGATAAGAAAAATTAAAAAAAAAAAATTTTCTAAGAACATCTGAATGTGTCCAAATATAAATATTGTGTTTTTATATATGAAGTTCTTTTTGAACTATTAATGGACTTTTAAGGTCATTAAATTTTAAATAAAAGAATATTTTCGTTGGAAAATCCCAACTTCTTCAGGGATGTTTTTGTTTTTTATTCAATCTGGTAACATAGGAAAATTGTTTGTTATTAAATAAGTACATATATACATATGTTCAGACATCATATTTTGTTTTAAAATTATATTTAAATTTCTGAATATTTAAATTTAACTTTTGAATTAAACAATATCTCCCTCATCCATTAAAAAAAAGAAGTATGCTTGAATTGGATATTTCTCCAATATCTTGAAAGTAAATTGACTACGCTTAAGTTTTTCTAATGCAGCGAAGAAATTTAATCTACTGACAGCATTTGAATCTTTTTGAATTGCCTCTCACTCCAGGTCATTGAGAAAAAGCAAATTTTTTGTAATTAAAGCAAAAAGGACAATTGTCGCATGACTCGTGCTTTGTTTGTCGGTGGAAAAACATGATAATAAAATAATTAATTTTTAAAGTATTGCCTTGAGTTGCCAAATCAAGCATTTAATTATTTCTCATTCTTCAGACATTCCGAATTAAAAGTCTATAAGAACTACCAACTCATCATTCATTGTAAACATTTACAGTTTTTTATTTATGTATTTATTAAACCATTTTATAGCTGCCGTTTTCTTCTAAATTAAATGAAACTAAATGTGTGCTTCAGTTTTCATTTATAACTACTAAAATAACATTTAATACACCAGTCAACAATAAACTACAAATATCCTTATCATCCTCGATTGGTGTGGAATTATAGCAGTTTAAAGCATTTAGTACGAGTGTTTACACTTATAAAACCGTTTCACATACAAAAGTATACACAAAAACATACACACACACACATATACAAACAACACACCACACAATTGCGGTTAAGCGAGCAATATAATTAATTGGAATACCATATAGTTGAGGTAGTAAAGGGTGTTTTTGTTCAGGTTATCAACTATAAGTTGGTAAAACTTTCTTATTTTACCATCCATTTAACAGTGAATAGTTGATTTTTGTTAAGTTTGGTTTGCCCTTTTATCATTGTTGGCATTTTCTATCAAAATAATGGTTCTGTTCACCAAACTTATCGTACACTTCATACATTTTATGGCAGGCATAATCGTCTCAGAGTGGCTAATTCCTCTAAGTATGGAAGAATTTCGCAATTCTTTTTAATGTTTGTGTGAAACTCATACGATGCCAAAGAAGGCTTACGAGTACTAAGCAATCTGTAGCCGCTATAAAGCAAAACAAGATCCACAACAATCACTTCGGCGCTGTTCTAAGCAAATAAGGATGTGTTAATATCCTTTACGGAATTAGTTAAAAAAAATCTTGGCTTGAGGGCTTTTAGGATTCAACTTGTGTAAGAATTAAGGTCATGCCATGGAATGTGGCAGCTTTTCGGCCAATAGGCTGAATAAACTGATATTGATTTTAATTTTCCATTTAAAATTGTGTTCAGGCTTTTCAGCAAGCGAAATTATTGCATCTGAAGTGAAAATAATCTGCACGCTTTGGCAAACCAAAACCATTACAACTATAAATATTCACCAGCGGAGCTATTAGTCTATATGTTTTTAATAACGATTATTGGACAAATTTTACTAACAATGTTAAACGTCCCTCAGGAGGATCTCTTCGGAGATTACGAGTGTGACAACCCCGGGGTGCTCAAAAAAGCTATTTACCCACAAAACTTATATGTTACCAATCAATCTCTGAATTAACAGATTAACGTATACTCGTATGCATATATTTATAAAAGAAACTGCTTTACAGCTGTAACAACACTTGAAACTGTTCTGAGTTCAAAAGACGATAGAGGTGAAACCTTCGGGTGAAACTTCGAGGTCTAACCAGTGACTTAATGCCGTAACTACAGGTGAAGATGGTCAGAGCAGAGGTTGCTCTAGTGTTTGGATGGATGCTATGTGTCTGCATGATCCATTACTGAAAGGTAAACTTCGGGCTTAAATAGATGATGTTCAGTAATGGAAGTAGGTAGTGGTTTGGTGCTTTCATTAGTCTGGCTACCATATGAGTAGTTACGCTGTGCCGGTAGTGGGTAAAGAATTATCTTGGACCACCCAAACTCGCGGCACGTTATCATGAAGAATCTTATGTAGTGGCTATGTTTGCTATCAAAAACAATTTGGGTAAATAGTCTTGGTTCCCCAGTATTAAAGCAATACTAATGATTGATGTGACGCCGTCAACCAAACGCTATTCTAGACAGTGTTTCGATATAAAATAAGCTGTTTAACTACGGTCTTAGCAGCTTAAGTACCTCAGCAAGGTATTTGTTTATAGTCAGAGAAAACTATGCGTAAGGCTGCACGGGAAGATGGTTGAACGCTCAACTTCACACGTTGTTTAGACCACCATGAAATCAGGCCATGACCACCTGCCTGGTAACGTAAATCTGAAATACATCTCTCAATGATAAACTGTATAGAGAAATGATTTTAAGATTTTTCGTACCTCGATTAGCTGGCCTTAATCCTGCTGACATGAACTAAAATGAGCACAAAGTGAACCTTGCAATAAATTTAGTTTCACGCAATGATCCAGTTGGTTGGCCACCAAGATCGTGCGAGTTAATTCTATTGGGTTATGTTCTGTGGCGTTGTGTAAAATTACTCGTCTATGCCGTAACTGAAAGTCAATATTTTACAAGTTATTGGCAAAATGCTGCGAAAACTGTGTGGCCCCATGTACGTGCCACTCGCAGCGGCCACATGATCCAAATAATAATTAAACATTAGAGCCATCAAATTATTTATACACTAAAGCCAATTTAATTGATATAAAAAAAATATTTCTCTGCTTAATTGTAATTTTAAAAGTCTATAACCCAAAAAAAGCACTCTGTATGTGCAGTGTTAACCCAGCAAACATACAGGTATACATTATATATATAAACATTTGAAATCATTGAAATTTATTCATGCCACCAAGTATGCTAAATCAGTTCTAAAGCAAATACATCATCCTAAGTCTCTGTGAAAGTCCTTAAATTGCTTGAGAGCATATTGCGTTTGTTGGGTAAGTGCACAACCACATAATTTCACATACACACTTATTTGTAGCTGTTGTGCTCATGTTCACAAGAATCTTAATATCAACAAACAATTACTTACTTGATAAGTTGAACAATTGAAACAATGCCAGCAGCAGCTTTCACCTTCAACATATTTTTTAGCCTGACCACGTTCACAAGGCAAACTGCAGACGGACTCAGGTGGCTTGGGATGCAACAATTTAAATTGAACTTCTGTAAATACAAATAGCAAATAACAACAACAACATAAATCACACAAGAAAAATCTAATGAAACTTTGTTTGCAGCTAACAGATTGGAAAATGGCATAAAAAAGTCAGCAAATATAAAGTAAAAGAAAAGTTAGTTGGCGTATAATAATCTGACAAGTGTTTTAGTAAGTAAATAATACTTTAACAGGATGATGTCTGTCTGACACATGAACATATACTCGTATATTGTTGTGATGGTTTGTGCTATTCCTTATGAACTTCTTAGTTGCTGGATTTATTGTTATTGTTGTTAGATAAGGGAATATTGTATTGTACTCGTATATAAAAATAATACATTTTATATTGAACAAGTGTTACATACATATATATTTCCTTTGTTCATTGTCTATTTTCGAGTTCATGCGTGCTATTTTGCTGATAAGAGTTTTCCTCTTCAGTACCTCTTTTCTTGTTAACTTTGTTTCATACACATACGAGTACTCGTGTTTCCAACATTGTCATCATCTGCTTTTAATTGAGTTTGTTGTGCGAGTATGCCATGCAATCCTGCCGCTCTGCCTGATTACACCACAACAAAGTGTAAGGGTAAGGGATTTAGTCCCTTGAGCACCATTTTATTTACAATATAGCAAATTGTTTTTAACATATTTCTGTTTCCTTAAATAAATGTGCGTGCGTGTGTGTGTGTGTGTTTGTGTGCGTGTAATGTATTACAACTACAAGAGCTTGTGTATGTGCTTAAATGTATAAAAAGCGTTTGTAGATTTATTATGGATATGACATGAAACTGTAATCTATTTATTGCCGTGTTGGCAGCCCTTTGTTTTTTATGTTTTATTTCAAAACAATTTAAATTTTTTAATAGTTATTTACTTGTTCTCATTTGTTTCAAATGAACTCTAATGTAATTCAACGCCAATATGGTGAAAAGAATTGAGTTCTGTATAAAGTATGATTTAGCAAATTTGAGCAATACGCAGTAGCCTTGGATGGTACTTTAAGTAGAGTTTGCAAAAGTTTCTTTTTGACACTTAAGGACTACAAACGAGCTTGTGATTGGTGAAATTCCCTTTGAAGTGAATAATATTTTTTGTGTTTTTTTTAAGTTTGGAATAATTGTAGTCAGGAATAATATCTTAATCGGGCTTAAGTTCAGTATTTTCAATTCTTCAATGAAGAAAAATTAAACTAGACTCTTTAGTTTGGGAAAATGCGCACTTTTCAGTGCAGCCACACGCACTTCATCAGCAACCATGTCTTTGAAGTATCTTCTTTAGAAAATCACATTAATTTATAAAAAGAATTGAAAATACTGAACCTGAGCCCGATTAAGAAATTTCACCTGATTAAAATTCACTCTGATTTGGAATAATGTTGAAAAAATTATAAAAATTAGAATAGTGGCAATCAATTGAGCTGATATAGTTGGTATATATTTTAAACCTCACAAAAATAAAAATGTGAAAAAAATTTTAAGTTGCTTTCCAACTTTTCGGTCATCAAAAGCAGTGAGATGAAATTCTTAACCAAGTTCTGCAATATGCAATGCTTTGCTTTATATCTGTGGCAAAATGGAAAAAGTGGTTAAGTCGAGATAAGCACATTTTGAATTAGTAGCACCTTCGTAATTTCCATATTCAAAAGTACCCCTGACAAAAAATTCTATTAGTTTGTGCTATTTTTCAGGAAGTTATAGCGCGATAAATTTGAACATATTTTTTTTCAACTCATACTCTCATACGGAATAACATCTTAATTAAGCTTATACTTTGATATTATTTCAAATTGAATTTATTAGTACAGTGTTCAGAACGATGTTTTTCTAAAAAAAATCCAAGTGAAGACCGAGTTTCCAAATTTAACTGCAAAAGCAGTAAATTTCTGAAAATCGACTTGAAAGTTGAAAACTGCTCTCCTGCAAATCAGTAAAATATGACTTAAAAACTTTTTCCTTATTGCTACAGATATATATTTGTAATCATTAGGGTGTCATATCATTTCTAGACTACCGGCTAAAATGTTTTTCCCCATGTAAAGAAATGAAAAAATATCCATTAGTTAGCAGTTGACATAGAAGTGATATCACACCCTGACGATTACAAATTTAATTTATTTTTAAAAATGTATCGCATAATATACTCTGAAGTTATAAATAAGTGTTATCCCTCAATGGAATTGGGCCACCTTCAATTGATTCTTTTTTTCAAGCTACCTTTACCAAACTTACCGAAATTATTTTCTTTTGTCTTTTCTCGACTTGATTTTTTTTAGCTAATTAATAAAATGAATATTTTATAAACATACCAGACATATTTAAACGCAATTCTCCCTCATAGTATTCGCCCACTTTAACCCAGTGATATTGGCCCTCAAGGGACTGCTTGAAATGTATGATATTGTAACGAGCAGGACCATCGCCATTGTTATCGAAACGAAAATGATCGCCACTGAGACCTGAAAGAAAAAAGTAAAGTTACTCAAATAAAAAAAAAACTTATTGTAATTAAAATAAAAAGTCTTCCAATAAGAGATTTCATTTTGATAGGTAAAAATGCTGGAAGCTATTTTTTCTACTTCCAAAGTATCAATAAGTTTATATTTTGGAATTTTCAGGAATTTTCTGAAATTTAGCTGGTAATATCCTGTAACTTTTTTTCCTCAATGCCTCGCACCATACCACACAACCATAAGAAATAACCGGCCTGACAACCGATGTGTAAAGCCAGTTTACTATCGTCGGTTGCAGACCCCAGTTCTTCCATGCGTAGTAGGCATTGAGTCCTTTCTTTAGCCTTTCCTGCGTATTTATTTTCCAAGAATGCTTGCTATCTAGGAAAACACCCAGGTACTTAGCTCTCTCTGCTAATATCAGCTCCACCCCTCCCATTCGGGGCAATATAAAGCTTTCTACTTTGTAACTCATGGTGAAGAAGACTAGCTCGATTTTCTCTGGGTTGACTCCCAGTCCATCTGCACTATTTAAATGGCAACGTATTGGGGTGAGAAATTTAAAACCTTTTTATCTTGTTAATCTAAAAATTATTTTATAGATTTTCATTTAATATTTTTAGTTTGCCAATTTCGAGAACTTGGCTAAACTTATTTCGCTATAACTAATTACGGCACAGAAGATATAAAAAATTCTCGGAAATAATTAAGTGAATGTAATAATAAATTCTCAGAATTTTCAGCTTCTTTAATACTTTTGATATTAAAAATTACTTCTGGATAATTTCTGTACAGGTTTGCATGTTTTTAAGTGTGAATGTATGTACTCGTATGCATATTTGTGCGTGTAGTTCCCCAAAGATATGTAACTGACGACATGCCTCAAAAAATTTTCTAACACATACTTTGAAGAAACAAATACGAACTTACCTTGAAATTGTACTTTTCTTAAATATTTCAGCAAATCAGCCCCTTTTGTTGGCTTCATAGCATCACACAGCGATGGCCTTGCGCCACACAAATCACGATGCATGTCTCTAAAGAATTTGAAATAGAAAATAATGTGAAACAATTTATCATTTAAGCTACTTATGATTGTTATTTTTCAAAGTAAAGGATATCTTCAATTATTATTAAATACATTAAATAATAAAAAGCATTAAACAAGTTTGACATGAATTCATTTGTTAAGAAATAAATATTCACCCTCATTCCAGTTGTCAAGATTGACGTCACTTTAACATAATACCAATAAATTTGGGCTTGTTTCCTCACTCTCAAGAACAATTTGGTGCTACTGCCATTCTATTTCCGTTTTATAAGGTCTAGGAAATGGCATACACCTGCCAACAAGTGTCAGTTGTTTTCGATGTTTTGGTATTGCGTTAAAGTGACATGGATGTCGACAACTGGAATAAGGATGATTATTCTATTACCTTAAAGCATATGCAAAGGCCATAACAGCATCACTGACGAACTGCAGTTGCCCCTCGAAATCGGTATTTTCGCGCGTTAAGCGTTCAGTTGTGGTGCAAGTACGATTATAGTTGTTGTAGGGTGTACTAGCGCTGCCAGGATAACGGCACTGAAAATGGTCCTCCCAGAATTCTACAAAAAAAGCAAAATATTTGCTTAATCCACAAAACCTCTTGTATCTGTGTATCGAATATATTAAATGTTAAATTTGTTGTTTGTTATTTACACTCTAATTAATGAGCCTTCTTACGAGTGTCGTATGACGATTTCGACTACGATGGTTTTGTACTAGACTAAAGAACATTGCAACATTTTTTCTTTAATCTAGTACAAAATTGTCGTAGTCGTAGTTGAAATACGACACTCTTAATTACGCCCAATATGTTTTGAAAAAGTCGTATTTAAGACGGTACTCAGAGAATATCTGTATATACTCTGAGAGTATTTGTATGTATCTTGTTCTTGTTTTATCCAACAATAAAAGATAAATACCGATGCAATACACACGGGGTGTTCACAAAGAAACAAACAAAAAGTGTATTTGATACAAAATAGATGATACAAAGGGTTGTGAATTAAGCAATTGTTTATTTCTTTAGTTTATTAATTTACTTACCCACAAACCAGGGATTACGCTGATTATTTTCTACAGTCAAATTTAAGAAATATTCCTCAAATCCTTTAACCGGATTGGCTTGAGGTTGTACGGATAAAGTACCTTCCACCTTTAAAAGAAAATTGAATAAGAAAAATTAAATTTTGTGAATAGCATTTATGTTTATTCTAAACTCAATTTAATTAGAACAAATTTAGCTTGCTTTCCTCTTATATAATTTCCTTAATTGTTTTTCATTTTTTTCACATATTTCATATAAATTGTATTACCAACTAAGGTAAATATGTAATATCATTTAGTTTTACTGGGGCACTGCCCTTATTGTGAAAGAATTTACTTCAACTACGTGTGCTGCTGTCATAAGGCCACACCTCGTTTCTAACCAACCGGCATAGAAACATATTTATGCTAAATGTATTTGAAAACAATTAATTTCAATTATTTGCCCATCAATCATTTTGATTAAATGTACGACACAAAAGACTCATCAGAAATGAAATTATGTTTTATGGTCTATTTGTTTGTACAGCCAGACCTTTCGTCAACATCTATTTCGAAAATAAACCATTTAGGAAAAGACAAATGTTTCGCTTTTGCTTACTAAAAGAGTGATGCATTAGTGGAATTGATTTTTAAGGGCTAAAAAGTATAAGACGTGTTAAAATTTCTTTTTAAGGTCCCAGGATTATACATCAACTATAAATTGTATAGATATGTATTAGAGGCCTGCGTAAACGGTCTTGAAATGTAAATACGTCTTGTTTTTTAAATGTATTCTCGTGACATGTATTATACTAAAGTTTAGTAACTAAACCAATAATAAATGCTGTCGTTTAATAAGCGAAGCACGATGGATGTATTGATGTTCGTCTATATGAGTAACAAACACTGAAAGGAAGTAGTGTTGATGCGTGTATGCTTGATATTTTGCATATTGTACGTTTGAGTGTGTGTGTAAGATGTATAAGGTAAGCTTTTATGTGTTTAAGGGTGGTTTCTTAAGCGGCCCATCCATTACACAATATTATTGCATATGTTGTTGTACATATTATTTCCGTTTTGACCTATACAATGCAATAAATGGCACAATATTTTCAAAGAAAATATTGCCCAATTTTCCAGAGTGAAAAAGTAAACAACATTGAACAATGTTGCCACCACATTACACAATTGGCTTGATTGTACAATAAAAATCAAAAGCCTTTTGATATTTGCCAATATATTGTGCCACCTTCGAATAAGACATACACATTGGCGATATTATTGTACAATACAAAAAATGGCACAATTATGTTGCAAGTGGGTGGGCTGTTTGAAGCAAGCTAAACACTACTTATGTCAATCTATGTGTGTGTTTGTATGTGCGCAGAAAAATAATATATAATACACACAACGTGTGTGCGTATGTACGAGTACATGCATGACGGGTGTTTTTTATTGAGGTATAGAACTTTAAGTTGGCATCACTTTTTTAACTGGCGGCCATTTTGCCAGCTGTCAAGTGATTAATATTTAGTTTGGTTTGCCATTTCATCATGAACAGGTTGACAAAAGAACAACGCTTGCAAATCGTGCAAATTTATTTCGAAAATAATGGTTCAGTTCGCGAAGTTTACCGCAAGCTCCGTCCATTTTATGGTCGACATAATCGTCCATCAGAGCAATTAATTCGGTTAACCGGTCAATTGGCCACCAAGATCGTGTGATTTGACACCATTGGATTATTTTCTTTGGGGATATGTGAAGCCGCTCGTCTACGCCAACAAATCAGAAACGTTAGGGGACTTGGAAGCCAACATTCGTGGCGTTATTGCCAACATACGGCCCCATATGCTCGAAAAAGTGGTTGAAAATTGGACCTGTAGAATTGGCTTTATTCGAGCCAGCCGCGGCGGCCACATGCCCGAAATCATATTTAAACGTTAATGGCATAAAATTATCCTTCCAATAAAGCCAAATTGATGGACATTAAAATGATTTTCTTGTGTTTTATTTCAATTCGAAGTTCTATACCTCTAAAAAAACACCCTATATAAGCGCCAATGCGTATGAAGCAGCAAGTATGACAAATTCTTCCGTCAGGAAGTATTTTCTTTTTTACTCCTTCCTATACCTGCAATAACTGAAACAAATGTCTTGCCAATAGTGTTGTTTAGCGTTTATTTTAGAAGACTTCGCTGCAGTAAAGCATTTGAAAAATCCCTCATGTCTTAAAAGCTCTTGTAAGTGGTCTTTTGCTGGGGTCTAATATGTTTTATGAAAAAAGATGAGATAACAAAATCTAAGAGATCAAGTTAAGCTTCTTAGGAACTGATTGTCTTTTAATAGTGAAATGGAAAAAAAATATAAGGTCAATTTTTCATTTTGTTAGTCCCATAATCAACGTCCTTAGTTATATTCTGCATAAGAAAATTAGCTAAAATATCAGCATTTGATATAAAAAATTTATTTTTAAAATCGCCAGCTGTAGCTAGTAGCAAACTGCCAACCAACTATCGTTAATTTTCTAAAAATATTTTCCCTTTAATGTGGAACAAAACGTTGTCATATCAAAAAAGAATGTATAAATGAACGCACAAGGGAAAAGTATCAATTCGACAAGGAAAATGTAAAACCTTAAAGAAGTCCAATCAAGAACTTAAATTGCCATATGGTTAATAATAATACTGCACCTTGTTTTATAAAAATCTATTTGAAAGGGGAAACTTTTTAAACAGACATTTTTTCGTGATATACGGGATACTTTTGCAAAAGGTACTTTTCTGAAAGATACTTTTTGCAAGCTACTTTTTAAAAAGGTACTTTTTGAGAGGGTACTTTTTTGAGGGTACTTTTTAAAAATGTGCTCCTTTCAGCAAAGGGATTTCTAAGAAAATATTTTTTTTAAATTATTTTTTATATTAAGAGATTTTCGATTAGAAAAATGTAGCCTAATCAAATCATAAACATAGAAACAAATGAAGTTCGGATAATAATAATAAAAAACTAGCTAAAACTTTTAGCTAATGGCTTGTGGCAAAAATTAAAAAAAAAATATACTTAATAGTAACAAACCCAAAGTTTATCTTAAGTAGAACAAAAATGAGCAAATTAACTAACATCTGCACAATTAGTAAAGAACAAACGACAATGGCAAGACTGTTGTAAATTTAGAGATGGTAAAAGAGAGCTTTCATTACAAAAAAAGCTTTCAGCAAATTTTAATACGATGAATCAAAACAATTCACATATTCCATTTGCAATAAAAGCTGAGTATATAAAACAGAAATCTACATCAAATGACACCAATAAAAAAAGAACGCCGATGAAAAGATGTAGTGGCCTTCGCAAACATTTAGTTGTTCCATTCTACTGCGTGTTTGTCAGAATATTTACAATTAACTTTGGTGTTATTTGTTCATTAATAATTATCACATGTAATTTGACTTACTAAGCGATACGAACTTTAGCCTACTCAAATCATAAACATAGATAAAAAGTTTATTTGTAAAAAATAGCTTTGAAATAATTGTGGAACAGAGTAAAGCGCCAAAAGAACTTATTTAAGAAGGTACTCGTACGTTATTACAACAATTCTGCCTTAAATACTTTTTTTAAAAGATACTTTCTTTTAGAAAAATTTATTTTTAAAGTTACTTTTTAAAGGAACCCTTTTACAAATACTTTAAAAAATCTTCCTCAAAAGAAACTTATCTTAAAAGCTCAAATTTCTAAAGCTGCCTTTCTTAAAATATCTCTCTGATTGAACCAATTTGATTAAAATAAAAATTTTCCAAATATATTTATTTGCAAAAGTTTTTTTTTTAAGTTTTCCTTTTTCACATGCTGGGCGCATGACTTCTGTTATTCACTAAAAATTTAAAATGTACCTTCAACAACTTTAGTTGTCTTTTATATAGCAAAATGATTTTGAAAAAAGTTGTTGCGCTCAAAATAATTTGTATATCTAAATGTAATTTGTAAGTGATATTGTTTGGAATTTTTTCTCATGAGAACACTTAAATCTTTCTTATCAAAATAAGAAACAAAAATATTTTTAGCATCCAAATAGACTTTTGATAATAATATGCTTATTTGATATTCTCAAAGTACTTTTCTGAGAACAAACTTTACAATAATTATTATTTGGAAAATATTGTCTTGCAAAGTTAAACTCTTTTTATATAAAAAAAAAGATGTATTTATTATTATTCTTTGTTATAGAACAAAAATGTCCGTTTAAATGCGTTTTAATGTGGGCTTCAAAGGCCATTCTACTACCAGCCAACTTGCACTCAGCAGATTTTGCTCTTTCCCCCAAATCACAAATACACATGCTTAGTTATTTTTTATTTTTGTTTTAGTAATTTAAAGTATTTATAAGCATACTGTCATTGTTTTTATCTCTTAATTATTCATAGCAAAATTTAAATTGGAAAATAGTTGTATATTTAAAAAGACATTCAATATAATAACTTGCCTCTGGCTCATTGCCATCAGAAACCAAATTACGTGCACTCCAACCATCCGAGCCAATCCATGAAAAGGCGCCAGTAGCATTGTTGCGTCTTACGGCACGCATGACCTCACGTACTTCCTGATCGGAACCGAATATTATGGCACCTGTTAAAAACAAAACAAAAAAAAAGAAATTAAATAAAAACCCATTTACATTTTTATGCTGAAAATATGCAATAAAGGCAACAACACTATGAGAAGAAAATGAAAAAAAAACCATAAAAAATAAATAAAACAAATTATGACTTGGAAGCGTAAGACCGGAAGTCAGGTATTTAATAGTATTTAGTAGTTAATGTTTTTCTGTATTTAACAAGTAGCTGACCAATTTAGCAGTACAAAATTAAAAAAAAGATCCTTTAACTCAATTTGTTTTAGATGTATTAAAAATAATATTTTTGGCTAGAAAACTAAATGGAAGATATTATTTTTAGTGTCGCTTTGTACATATTTTCTAGGACTCATGTAATTACATATATTTATATTTGTAATTAAGTTTTTTTTGGATTAACTGAATTTTTATGTTTTAAGGAGGGGAGCGGACACTTTAAACAGAATTAAGTTTTTACGAATTTGCATATAAATTTAAGGCTTGTTTTAAATAGCAGCGACAAACTTTTCTATAAGAAAAGTAAGCCTTGCTACAGGCAACATATCTTTTAGAAAAATTTTTCTATACAAAATTTAAGTTCAGGGACTCTTAAAGTGTTTTTTGAGACAAGCATATTTTCTTTAAGAAAAGTGTGCTGTGAACTTTTGTATTAAGGAAATGTGCTGTGGGAGATTCGTTTTTTCTATTACAAAGCTTTGCTGCAATACATTCAACTTACCTCAGTCAATATTTAAAAAAATGTGCTATAAGTCAAAGGTATAATTTTCTATAACAAAATTGTGCTGCTTATGGAACAGTTAATTTTTCAATGAACACATTTTGTGGTAAAAGAAATTTTTCCATAAGAAACTTGTGCCAAATATAGTGGCTAGGTCAACTTTTCTATAGAAAAGTGCTTTGTGTAAAGCAGTCAACTGCTGCTTGTGGCAAAGTCGATTTTGCTTTAAAGAAACTCAACTTTTTGTAAGAAAATTTTACTGTGTGTGAGACATGAAACTTTTCAATGAGAAAAGTGTGCTGTCTTTTTTAGAGTAATTTTTTTTCTACAAGAAACTTGTGCTGTGTATGTCGGCCTAGTCAAATTTAATATAAGAAAAGTGTCTTGTTTATGATACAATAAGTTGGTCTATAAAAAAAATTTGGCTGTTTCTGAAACAGTAAAATTTCTATAAAGAAAAAAAAAATGCGCTGTGTAGGGTACAGTCAACTTTTATATGAGAAAAATATGTTGTGTATGGCAGAGTGGGTTTTATGCAAGAAAAGTGTACTCAGTGTTTCAGCTTAACTTTTCTGTAAGAAAACAATAAATTTTTTCGTAAAAAAATGCCGCTACGTGTGGTAAAATAATTGTTTCTATAAGAAAATTTTGCTGTATATTTTGCAAGCAATAGTTGATTTTTCTATATGAACAGTTTGTAATTGTATAAACAGATAAAATTTCCATGAAAAGTGCAAAGTGTGCTGTTTGTGGTGAATTAAATTTTGCTACACAAAAGTGTGCTGCTGTTCATGGTACTGTTAACTGTTCTTTAATTTCTTAAAGCAACGTTTGCTGTGTATTGCAAAGTGAACTTTTCTATAAGAAAAGTGTGCTGGAGACACAGATAACTTTTCTATTAGAAAAGTGTGCAGTACACAATTAATTTTAAAGTGCTAGATAGAATATTTAGAAAAATAAGCTTTCAACAGTAGTCTTACACATAACGCAGGATTGCAACAAATAATATCAATTATACGAACTAAAAGTATTTTAATTAATCCTAGGCTTTCAAGTAATTTTTGGTGTAAAAGATATGCTTACTAAATTTTGATGTAACTACGCGTATAATCATCATTGACAATGTACTTAAAATAAGATACTTAACAAAAGACAGAATACTTTGGGAATTTTAACATTTACCTTTAATGTTTCAAAATGGGTAACATTGAGCAGCATCATATGCAGGTTTCAATCTCTATTTTTAATGCTTTAAGTATATAATGAGCAAGATGAATGTTAAACTGTCAACTGCATTAGATGTATAATTTTGGATGATTCTGGCTTATACTAAGCAAATATTTTTCTTCTCTTTAAAGGCAGAGAAACAAGGCTGACAAAATGAAAGCTTTTAAGCAATGCCAAATAAATTACCGTAACAAGCACATTTGTCAAAGCTTTTATGTAAACAGTAAGTCAAAAATAACTGATAATACTTAAATACTTATTGGGGCGTTGAAAAGTAAAGCTGCTTCGTAAGTAATTTTGTGATATTTGCTACCTGAGCAACCATTAAGTTTACAAATAGAAACTTGAAATATTAAAAGAAAGATGGAGTTAAATTTGAATGATTGGCTTTATTAAGCAGTCTTTCTGTCTCTACCATCATTATAGATGTTGCATGATTGACGGTTTTGTGTTTTTTTTCTTCTGTTTAATATAAAATAAAAAAGCATATTACGTTTTTAATGCTTTTATGTTTTACTAAATTGCACATGATTTTTTATACCAAAATTGCTTTAAATAGAAATTTTTCAATTACGTGATAAAAGTTCACATCTTAAAAGTTTCCAGAGTTTTAGTTTAAATTTTTTTTTGTATTTTGCACACAAACTATTTTATTGAGTAAGACTGAAATGAAATATATTCAAACAGAATAATAATATGCCTTAGTAGTTGAAAATATTCAATAACAGGATGTTTGATGTTTAAACAGGAGGATATTGTACATGCGTTTAAGAAGAGTACAAGAAAACTTTTATATTGAATATTCATAGCAAAAAGAAATGAATGTAAACGAATTTTGCAGGATATTTGTATTTCCCTTAAAACCAATTTCATTTATTAAATTTAATTTTTCTTATTTCTTCAAAGTTGATCTCAATTTTTTGTCCGTAAAAGTATTATCCTTTTTTGTTATCCTTTTCATTTAGCAAACAACATGTGCTTACGTTAGCAAAAACTATCAAATACCTGGAAGGTTTAATTGTTTCTATATAAAAGATAACAACTTGTGCACAGGAAACTATTTCTATTGAATTGTTAAAACTAGCAAAATAGTTTGTTAAAGACCGCTTGCTTTAAAGTTGAGAATAAAAGATTTTTCATTAAGAGCTTCCTATTTTTAAATTTAAATAAAATGGATTATGATTATTATCGAAATTTTTTGTTTACTAAAAAGGCCTATTAATGGAATATAAAATTTTTCAAATTTTCCCTTTGCTGCATGGCTTGCATCCAAAATGCGAAGTTCTCATTGACTCTGGTGATTTAAATCAGTGCTCATGGCGTACTTGTCGCAAGATGCGTAGGAAAATTAAGAATTTTTTGGAGTCTGGTGAATACATCAGACTAATTTGGGTAGAGTTATGTTGGAGTTGACGGCCGCTGTAGATTGTGTTTTATTTGCATAGACCTACAATAATTATTTGCAAGAAAAAGTCTAACGCCAACAAATTGCATGATGTCAGTGGCCAGTTGACATTACTCGCATTTGAGATAAGATGGCACGCAAATCACTCGTGAAAAATCTCCAGCTGATATGAGCTTGACTACACTGAGATTTATCTTGTTATAACCACTCGTCATTGGTGTGCACAACATCCAGTTTTGGTCACCAGAAATTGGTAGTAATTGAGCTGATGGCCTGCCCAACATCATTCTTAAAAGGAATATGGAGCGAGCACAAAATCTACACCAAGCAATGATTTTTTTTTGCTGTTGCGCATCATGTAGACTGGTGTTGTTTCAAATTTCATAGATTTTTTGCAGAAGTACTCATTCGTTATGAAATAAGGGTGAGTTTCTAACTTCTGCAGCGCCTCTTCTAGCAAATTTCTCGTCATTTAGCTTCAGCTCTTGGGTAAGTTGAATTTTATACGGTTTCAGCCCCAACTCACAATATAAAACTCGTACAGTTGTGCTCTGCAAAAGTTAGAGTTCTTGTAAGCGTTGTTATGTCCTGCACACTTTGACGGACTGTGGGTATGTGGGCTTGATTGTTTACCAGACTCAAATTATGCACTACAATGCAAATAGTCTTCTCGGTAGAAAACTTATGGCAACAATAATATGGGTGAAGTGCAGGCAACGTCGTCACAGAACAGAGCTACTATTTTATTAAACAATTTTACTATTTGCACATAATGTTGAAAGCTTTATTCGTCCATGCTGATTTGATAAAAGAGTTTAAATAAATAAAAGCCAATTGTAGAGATATTGCTTCATGACTCTCTATGGAAAGGCTCCACTTTCTGTATCTGAGTTTTGTGCACAAAGAAAATATCTTGCGATGGTTGTCTTATATTTTATTCATTTCAAATATTTAAATTTTTCTTCAGTTGTAACACAGTAGACTCATTGTGTATTCCGGTCATTGCTTTAATACTTCAACTTCTAATACCTTTTCCTACACACAAACACACACACTCACACGCGCGTACACACAAACTCATACATAGACATTTATTTGCTACACAAGCACTTAACTTATTCTCACAAACACTTGCTCATTTATTGTACAAAATTTTTGTAATATCAAGAATAATTTTCCATAAGCTAAAGACCACGCAGTTCTTTATAATATTTTTAAAATTAACATTAATAAGTGCACAGTCACAGTTCAATTAATTAAAACTAATACTAATTAATTAAGCTTTTGTTATAACCAAAATAACTAATTAAGTCTGTTGAAACTGGCCTGGTAGTGGTAGGGAGACTGGCTGCCAACTTTCTTAGACCACTTAACAGACTGTTATAAATGAATATAACTTATTTTTGTTTAGCTCTGCTTTATATACAAAACTGAGCGGCTGCATGGTAAGCATTCAAATTTGCAAATCACTGTCTAAATCTTAGACATTTGTCTTGCTGTCTGACTGAATGCTGTGCTTACCAAATAAGAATTTTATTATATTAACAAGGACGATAAGAAAAGTGGAAAGAGGTATTGAGGTAAGCAAATAAGAAAAAGAAAGAAAAAGCAATCAAGGAGAGTCTTTGTTTTCTAAAATATTCTGATGTTGACAGTTGTTAGACATAATGGTCATTGATATTTCGCTTTTTTTTTTTTAACAATTGTAAAAATTGTAAAAGAATGAATGAAAATATGCAGTACGCGAGGGTATTGCTGAAAGTTAGCCATCAAGGATTTGTCACTAAAAATAGAAAGGAAAATAGCTCATAAAGTGGCTACACAGCTTAAAATAATGCACCTATTTAACACCAGAGGCGCTGTAATGATGCTGTAAAAATATAGTTGCAAAACGATAATAACTCAATCAATACTCCATCCTCTGGCTTCTGTTGACAGACCATTTTTAGAAGGAATTCACATACATACACAAGTATGCATGTTGGTGGGCATATGCTTCTTAAAAAAAAACTTCTTTAGGAGTTAAATTCCATTATTTCATGAGTGTTAAATTTTGTGATAAATATCAACCTTCAGATATCAGTAAGGGCTCTGACACTGGCTTGTAACTCGGATGTGAAGCATACAAAAAAAAATAAAAAAATCCATTTCAGATTTCAATCTTCCTGTCCAACAATCTTCCTGTCCAACAATGTTTGATTAAGTTTTTTTGAGTGAAAATTCCTTGCATACTGCATTCAAGTTTAATAAAATAAATATTGCCCTTTTTGTAACACACAATTGCTGTTTCCTTTTAAATAAAGTTTTACATATAAAACTTACCACGTGCTCGTGGCTTGGTTAACAACTTTTGTACAATATTGTCGTATGCAATTTCATCGGCCACACCAGAGTCTTTAACCAGCTTTTCCTTCACAGCAATGCATATGTTGTGACGCGCCAACAGTTCTTCGAGCTCTTCAAATGCCTGCAAAAAAAAAACATGTCCACACACGCACACATGCAAAAAAAAAGAAACATTTTTAGAAATGAAAAAAGTAAACAGTATTTAAATATTAACATGCAAACTATTTTTTCAATTTGATTTAATAGTTTCAGTAAATTTCTTAAAGTCACTTACTTTAATGCCATAATTACTTTCTTCGTATATAATGGAAACATAACTCCAGCTCATGCGCTTCACTATCTCCACCATGGCCTTAACTTGATAATGATCGGAGGGAATGGTGCGTGAAAAATATTCAAAACGTTGTTTGTTGCTTAGCTCAGGGCTGGTGGAGAAAAATGACACCTGAAAGCGGAATAAAATTACAATATTTTTTGTGAATAAACATTTTGTTGCTGATTTGGATTAAGATTTAGGCTAAAAAAAGCAAAAAAAAAAATTTAAATTATCCAGCTATTGTCGAAGAAGTGATTTAATGCTAATGCCCCTCGGTCCCTTGCCCAAACAATAATTTAACACAAACTTTGTATTTAAATGAAGTTAAAGGTTAACTTTTATTTATTTTTATACTACTCCCGTAAAAGATTTTTGTTTACTATTTTAAAGGAGGGCAAGTCAAAAGAGGCCTTTAAGCTTGTATGAAGTTAGAAGGGATAATGACAGAGTCTTAAATCTTAAGTTGTTCAGTTCGCTTATATGAATGCCTTATTTTTTTTATTTTATGGCTCCACTATGGATGGCAAGTTGCCTTGCCAAGTGGCAAAGTAACTGAAATTAAATATATAATTATGTAGGACAACTTTCTCCGGTTGTTTTACAGTAATCAAAAATGCGATTATTACGGATTGGAAAACTCAAAACAATGTGAGAAAATCTTCACATAATAAAATATATATAAGTTTAAAAAAAATAATTGCAATAAATATAGTTACTTCAGTGGAATAAGGTTTTGATGAATTGAAGAATAGCAGCAAATGTGGCGTGTATTGGACGGCACTTAAAGGACCATTAAAATATTTAAGACTTATCGCTTGTACTGTGAGTAAATGTTTTTGCTTGAAATTACTTTCAACTAATATATTCTTTTTTTTTTTTTGAGTGTTAAAGCATATTTTTGCGTTGCCATACACAATTTGTTGTATAAACCGAAAATATTTTTTAAGAATTAAGTCATTAAATTTTAATACAATTTTGAATGTGTTTTTATGAAAATTTTGATCGATATCGAAAGACGTAATTTGCCGTCTAGTTTAAAGGCAACTTATATTAAAACAGCAATGAAAGAACAGGCAGTAGTATGAAAATATTTTAATACAAATCAATTTATACATTTCGGTATACAACACACAGTGGTCATAACTTTTTATGCCTTCTCTAGAAAACTTTCAGCTTCTTTGTTTGATTTTTTTTCTCAATGTAAAAAGACAAAGTTTTAGAGAGCTAAAATGTTTAGTTTTCTGATCACGTAGCTGGCATTTTTTTCCAATAAATTGTGCATCTTGATAACATATTAAGCAGTTTCACCTGCAGTTGAATATTGCTAAAGTAAAATAGAAACAAACTAATCAAATGCCTTAGTTCAACTCACAAAAAAAAAATAAAAAATCAGACATAATATTGATTTAAAAGAAATCCAAAAAAACTTCTGCCTCCTGCATATTTCTTATAAATTAATTTTTAAGCTTGAAGCTAAAGCATACTTTTTGCAGCAAATTGCTTCTTGTATGTGCTATACAAACCTTTCGCAGAAATTGAATTCGATAGAAATTGATTTCCATTCCATTCAAATAGGTTCATCAGAAATTGGAAAAATGAAGAATTTGTTCGAAATGAAATTACTTTAAATATGAAAGTACAACAATCTATTTGAAGCAACTTTGTTTCAATAAAGAAAAATATTTAAAAAAAATTTTACATACATACATATCGTTACTTTTGTATAAGAAGGTGCTAATCCTTAGTTTTTTTAAATCTAGTTTTTTGTTGTTGTATATTTTGACAGCAAAACAACTTATGCATCGAAAAATGCAAAAATCTCGATTTAAAAATATTTGAGTTAGGGCCTTTCTACATTATGGTAAACGATACGTTAGAAATTTTCTGAGCTTCTAAGAAAAAAAAGATGTATCATAAAAACTAAAATATTAGATTTAGTAATTAAATTTGTTGCAGGCAATTTTTGTTTAAAGGCAGAATGTGTACAGGAGCACATGAGTATTTCAGTCGCTTTACACAAACTTATTGCTTCACAATTATATTTCGTTTTTTTATTTTCCTTTGTTTTGATAATAATAATAATAATAATAATAATAATAATAATAATAATAATAATAATAATAATAATAATAATAATAATAATAATAATAATAATAATAATAATAATAATAATAATAATAATAATAATAATAATAATAATAATAATAATAATAATAATAATAATAATAATAATAATAATAATAATAATAATAATAATAATAATAATAATAATAAAAATGACATCATTGTATACCCTTTCAGATGCTAGAGCACCTCATTTATAATAAAAATCCTTTTTTTAATTAAACATCCAGGATTTTCTTTTTAATATAAAAAAATATTTTATTGAACGGAACACAGAAACTACACCATGAAAATTCCCAGAAAACTTTATAAAACTTATGCACGAAACTTATTTTATTTGCTAAAAGCAGCGATATTTAAGAGAAAGACAAGGAAAATAGGACGCTGCAGTATTGCCTGGAACTGAATTTTTTTTTATTTTATATTCACTCCTCCTATTGATAAATAACGAAAATCCATGCCGTTAATTTCATGAAATTTGTCGCCGAATATTTTCTAGTTGCTAATAGCAGCACTAAAGAAAATTATAACTCAGAAAATATGGCGCTGCCTCCTGAATCTTTTTAATATTTTTTTTTAATTTCATACACCTCATTGCTTTTTTACACCTCGTGCTAACATATATAAAAAAAAACTTTCATGCAACTCATTTCATGAACAAATTGCATAATATACCTTAAATTCAGTGTGTGTAAATAATATACAAAAATTCTTTGTTCAGTCGGTGTATATGTATGTATGTACTCGTATGTATGTATATATTTATGTATGTAACAGTCAAAATCAGCTAGAAAACAACCACAGCAATGTTATAAATAAATAACAGCAGTGACCGTAGCAATGTTTGTCATTCTCTTTCTCTCTCTCTCTCTCTCTCTCTGTACGTGTGTGTGTGTATGTGTATACAGATTCTTGTTTATGGGTGTATGGCAGTAGCATTTTTATTTGATTTGCATGTTCTTGTGGCTGCTGGTATATTTTGCTTTGGTGCTTTTTTTGACATTAAACATGTTTTTCATTTAAAGCTGCTAAATGTTACAGGCGTGTCACATTTAATGCTTAAGTGCTTACGCTTAAATGCTTTCAAATAATTTTTCCTTTCACCATTTCGATTTAAATTCGTACTTTAGCCTTATTAGGGCTTTATGTTTAAAACGAAAAAGGTCACTTATGCCCAATTTTTTGTGGTTTGTGTTTAAATATGAATGCCAAATAAATGTTGGCCTGTTTAGAGAAATCAGTGTGGTATTTAATAGGGAGCTTATAAATTGCATTTGAAGCAGCAAGATCAGCACTTAAAATAAAATGGCAAAAATAAAGATTTTGAAAGTAAATAAGACAAATAAGTCTGACTTATACGCAAACAATTAATATCTCAAAAATGTTAGAGATAGACATGATTCTGTTGGGGATTAAAAGAACAAATATTGAACTCGCTTAGATTGGATTCATAATGCATGCGGATTATACCTCTTGCGGAAAACTGAGAAAAATAGTATTCTATTATATTTCGTATCTTAGATTTATTTTATAGCTTAAAATAGAGAGAAAAAGTGGATTTAATAACAATTTCTATACCTTATATTTCCATTAGTTCCTTAAAGGGAGCATAGGGACTCGATTTTCATATAATACGTTGCAGAATATTTTTGGCTATCATTATTTAAGCTATACTTTGATTTGATTCAAGCATATGATACTTGAAATTTTGTGTGATAACGCTACACTTATTAACAAAAAATTTATTCACAACTTCTGTGCAAACAAGGCAAATATACAAATTCCCAGTTGCAATAGTATTCGAGTGTTTAATTCTATATAAATTAAAATGTTCACAAAAATAAAAAAAATATAGAAAACAAAATGTTAAAAACAAAAGCTACAAGTACTTTTAATTAAATTTCGTAATGCAGCTTAAGCCATCCATGACAACTGAGCTACAAATGATTCCCCCCCTCCCCTCCCACCAATTGTGTGAATTTTTCATCTAAATTTTTTAATTTTAATGTATTTGAATTAAGCTGATGCAAAAAGTAAATAAAATTGCGCAATAAATTTAGATTTTAGTTCTGCGGAATAAAGCTAAATACTTTTATTTCAGTTGTTTTATTATTTTTATGAATTTTTGTTTGTTTTTAATGAAAGCCACTTATTTAGCAAAGTCAGTTCCTTAATCAGTAGCAGTTTTTGTCTTTTCTAATTTTTTATTTGCTCCCGCTGACAATCAATTATTTTTGAGGAGCTAAAGCTTGGGACTACACGCAAGTGAAGTAGCCTTAAACAAAAACCGTTTACATCTTTTGTTACGGTAATCTATAC
The DNA here is from genome assembly GCA_936439885.1 of Nowickia ferox. NCBI lineage: Eukaryota > Metazoa > Arthropoda > Insecta > Diptera > Tachinidae > Nowickia > Nowickia ferox. The sequence continues at coordinate 4,799,356 of OW387027.1, read as the reverse complement.
AAATATCTACAACATATTGTGTATTTTGCCAAAGCCAAGTTCGGCCTCTTACTTTTTCATCTTTCAAAGAGAATAAAAATCTCAGAAATCGCTTTAACAATTGATTTAACCCATATGCCCGCCAGATTCTTCATATTTACCTTTTTTTGATTTTTAAGCACGTTGTGTAAATCATTAGTAAAGTTAATAGAGTTAGAATAAATAAAAACAATAAGCACTTATATTAAAAATTGCATGCAAACCCTTTCATATACTTCCACATTGTGGACAGTAAATGACCATTTCATCATAGACTTGCTTTTTTACTTAAACATGCAAGGTTTTGAATTTTGTTTTCATTCCTTCTTCTTGTGCAAAATTCTATTGCTGTCTTACTCACTTATTTTATACCAAAGTGAAGGACAAACTATGCATTATTATTATATTGTATTAAAAACTGCATTCTCATCAATATTTCCCCCTCAATATTTTGAGCGAAACATGTCAAGACACTCCTCTGCTTACACACTTAATTAAACTAAATCATGTTTAAAGCTTAACTATAACTTATACTTTGTGTTTAATAAATATTTTAAATTTATTACATATAATTTTTTTCTTTTTCACTATTAAAATAACTTATTTAAATTCATGGCTTTCTTTTAAAGTTTCCCATAAAAATAAAAATAAATGTCATTGCTATTGAATAGAGATATTGTATTTTGTCGTTTTTATTTCACAGCCACAGCAAGGAATTTGAGTTAAGAAAATTTCCCCTTCCATCATATTACATGAACACAGCTGTTGTTGACTACAATCTCGTTGCAGCTTTTATATTTTTATTTGTTGCAACATGCAAGTAATGTTTCCCTTTGGGTTTTGTGCGTGCCACAGCATTTGCTGATAATACAAATTTGTCTCGTATTGGATAATAATAGTTAAAAATAAAAACGAAGAACAAACTAGAATCCGGTTAAAGGAAAGAATGCAAAAGCTGCTTAACACTGGGCGGGCATGACATTCCATTTTATATATTAGTTTAACGATATATAATAAAATTATACGAACGCTGTATCAATAGAATAGTGTACTAAAATTGTTATGGCGTCACGAACAAATGCAAAGACATACAAAACAGCTTTTGTGCAGGAGTATAAAAAAAACTCTGCTAGCGACAATTGACTGCATTAAAAATGCATTTTGTTTTCTTTGGCTTTAAATTATTCCAGATTTTATTGATTGCCTTAATGCAATTGGCTGTTGGTGACATTTTTAACAATTGGCATTAATAATAAATAAAATTATTATCAACAGCTTGCGATTGGACTTGGAAGTATGTGCATCTGTTATAGTTTAATTAAAAACCTGTGTCATTCATGCTTTTGGCAGCAGTTTATGTGACAAAAGCATGTTCATGTCATGTATGAAATAAAAAAGCAACGAGCCAAAAATTGTGAATTTCCGTGTGAATGAAATATCTCTGGGGACAAATAAATGGCATAAAAAATAATATTACAAAAATTGCAGACTTGCGAGATGTAAAGAGTAATTATAGAATTTAAATCTTAAATGCAAAATAAAGGGCAACATGCATATTGTGCATATAAATTTCATTATATAGAGATGAAATGTAAGACGATTTTTTCAATTTATGATTTGCATAAGTACCAAGTCTTGAACTATGTTTTTAAGTCTATTCACAAAATTGGTCATAGAGTTATCTCTTTTCAACCAAATTGTATTCACTTTAATACTCGTTACAGTTCTAAATTACATGTGCTACAAGATGCAGATAAGAAAAAAATGTTGTTAAATACAATGAGTTACCTGATGGACTGAAATCTTGTAATAGAATGAATCTTAATGTTAAAATTATCGTTCATTGAATATTTATGTGCAACTTTTGAAGTACTTTTGCTGTAAACGTCTTTAATTTGCTTAAAATTTTTTTTAAAAGAAAAAATGTCATTGTAACTGTTGTAATATTACGATTTGAATTGAATTGCATGTATTTTTTTGTGTGGCATATTAATGTGAGGATACGATATTTATCCCTTTGAGAACTTTTTTTATGAATCTTAGCACCGATTTTTTTGTGCATATTTTTGCATATTTTCACCCTTTAAGGCATATTTTTGCATGTTTAAGTCTCACACGTATATTTTTAGCATTTTTTTTATTAAAAATTTTAGCGCATATTTAACGTTTATTTATCTGTTGCAGAATTTTTTAAAAATTTGGCACCGATTTTTTGCTGCATATTTTTGCATATTCAAGTCTAACAGGCATATTTTTTTTGTAATTTCTCGAATTTTTAAAGCATATTTAATGCGTATGCGGCATACTGTGCTACAGTAAATACTTTTTTTATACGTTCAAAATACTCATATGTGAAATGTACGTACGTTCGAAATATGTGAAAAATATAGAAAATATATAAAAAAACTTACATTTATTGATTTAAATAGATGAAACCAACGACACCACTCAAAAACTTTGCAAATGTTATTGTAAGTGTTCGACATTCTTACGAAAACACAAACCAATCTAAAGTTTTTAATAAGCACAATTGCTTTAAATTAAACCAGTCACTACACTTTCTTGACTATTCAATAAAAATATTGGACCTTAATTTCCATAAAAAAAATTATCAGTAGCTACTGAAAGAATATTCTCATTGTATAAAAGTATATTTAGAAGTGACAGGCAACGATACTTATTTCAAAATCTAAGTCAATATTTTGTTGTTTGTTGCACTAACAATTATAAATTAAAAGCTTGTCTTAATTATCCAAAATACAGTTCCATAGTTTTAATTCTGACGTTGCGATCTCTTTTGAAATTCAATTTAAATTGTTTTTCCTTATGAATTTTTTTACTGTATCCTTTTTTATTTATTTATATTATTTTTTTCGTATTTTATATGCAAATGTTGTTGAATTAAAAATATACTTTTATTTTCAAATAAACCAATTTATGTTTTTTAAGAGTATGTATATATATTTGAGTTTTTAATGCATATTGAATGCGCATAAAATACTTTTTTTAGAGCATATTTCTGGTTTCCCCGTGCATAAGCTTACTTAATAAATTTGGCTTATGCACAAAGTATTTTCATGTTTGGCAACGTCTCCTCAATAATTTCTAAAGGTCGCTGAGGAAAATTTGTGAATTGTAATAACAATGAAATGCATATAGACATCGCTTAACCACCAGCAAATAAATTTCACTAATTGTAATAACATTTTTGTACAAAAAAAATTATGTAAAATATAAAAATAATAATAAGTATACGCAAATTACTTCCTTCATATATTTAACACTTGTTATATGCTACACTTTTTTCGTTTTAATTTAATTCAATTTGCAAAATCCAGGCGCATGATTAATATGCAATTGTGAATATCAAGTATACGCAAGTTGCTGCATACATTTACCCGTTGATGTAAGCTACAGTTTTTTTTAACTATTTTTTGTAAACTACATATCGCTCATTTTCTAAAACAACGTCATAACTAAAAAATCGGAATTTTTGTGTTAAAGATGTTGAATCATTCATCATATCGTTCTTCATATTGTGTAACAATTTCATACTAATATCTTGTTTACTCAGCTCTTGAGAGAGGGAGATAAGATTTTCTTTTTCAATTAAGTTGGGTGTAAATTGAAAACTTTAAGCAAGTTTTCTTGCAATTTAGCTTTTTTGAATTATGATATTGTTTTTGTTAATGAGCGATGTGTGTGGGTTAAATGCATTTTCTTTTCTCATAACAACAACACGCACTCACCTGTGGTATACGAAACAATCTGAGCAAATTCGCCACCTGTATCGAAGTAACCGATGAAGCGGCACCGACCACACCAGAAATTACTTTGCGCACCGTTGTTTTGTTGCAAAGATATTCGGAATCATCAATGTTGCTGATGGAACCTGTTGTAAGAAAAATGTATTTCAGAATTTACACAAATTGTGGAAAACATTTGAAAAATAAAATTGATTTCAATTGCTTCTTAATGGGTAAAAAGTAAATTTACTTGCAGACTTCTATGAAATTTATAAGTACACGTACATACAGGATTTTTGTAAATTTAATGTCCTATAACAAGAATTTTCCTCCAATTAACAATTTTAATTAATTGAGTAAATGGAACAAATACTTTACAGCAAATACAACATTTCCACGATATAAAAATATATAATTGTATTAAGTGTAAATTGTCTACTGTTGCACATTGTGAAATAATTTCTCTTGTATTTTTAATTAAGTTGTGTATGCTTCATTCCTTTGACATTCAAATTTTAATAGGGAATTTATTTTTGCGGATTTTTTTTAATACCAAATAATTTAGATTTATCTGTTCAAAAGACAAAAAAAAAAATGTCTACCTAATGCTTCAAAAGTTGTATAGCAGAGATTGAATAAGATAAATGTGTACTTCATTTCCTTTTACTTCTACTAACGAAGGAAATTAAATTTTTTGTTTGCCAAATCCTTGTTAGTGTGGTGGGACAAGTTTTTCTTAAATTGTTTGTTTTCCTTCCTACTTTATAAATAATTTATTTATCTCATTAAAAATACTTTTCATTCCCTCAAGGTTAATTTTTATATGATGTTTGGAAAGTAAATAAAAGCTAAGTAAAGTATATTGAAACTTTTTGCTCAAATACCCAAAAACAAGCTTGCACTCGTACTTGTTTTACTTTTCAAAGTTTTAAGCCACCAGTGGCTTTTAAATTGTTGTAACAGGACTTGAGTTTAGTTAATTAATAAAATTTCTTGAAATGTTTAAATATATAATAAAGCATTTAAGTAAAAAGTTTTATTTTAAGACAACTACATATTTTAAGCAAAATGAATATGATTTATTGCCTAAAAAAGTTTAGTTGGAAAGAAAAAAAAATGCAAAAAATATATGTAGTTAAAGCACAAATGAGTTATATAAAAGTTAATAAGCTTACTACTCGTGACAGAACTAATAAACTTTTTGCAAATACGTGAGTAAAATTTGTTTGCTGAGTTTTCATTATTACTGATTGATTTGTGCCTAAAGCCTTTTTTGGTTTGTTAAATATAAAGTGAGACTTAATAAAAGTCTGATTGTGTTATAAAATCAAGGGTGTAGTAAAGTAATTTTCTAATTCAGTGAATTGTAAATGTGTATATGGTTTATTGCTGAACCTTCAAGATGCCAATTGTTGGTATTATTATATAAATAGAGTTAAGATAACTGATAAAAAACTGGTCACGTAACCAGTTGCTGGGTGGTGGGGGCTGGTACTTGTTTCATTATTGTATAGAAGCGCAAGCTATAATTTTTGTAAGGCAAAGGAAAATGATTACAACTAACATATTCTATGATTGGAAATCACAACCATATTCTTTTTGTATTTGCAGCTGCTTTATTTGTAAGAAAATTCAGTAAAATGTGAATTGGACTCGCATACAAAGGATTTCGTACGGCGTTTGGTTCTTCTTAGCGATTTTTCGGCTTTCGATGATTTTTGTGTTTCGACGTTTTTTCGTTTTTGACGATTTTTGTTCGCTTTTGACGTTTTTTTTTTGCTTTCTTACAATATATATTTTTAGTTTTTGCTTTCTTACAATATATATTTTTAGTTTTAGCGATTTGTTAGTTTTTGCACTTTTTTTGTTTTGACGATTTTTTGCAGTTTTTGGCAATTTTTTATTAGTTTTTTGACGACGTTTTTATTTTAGGTGATTTTTTTTGCATTTGCATAATTACATTAACTAACAGAAAACCCCTTTATTAAAATTTTTAAAATTTTTAGTGTTAATTGAAAATTTTGAAAGCTTTTGAGTGTCTATATACATATAATTGTCTGTATGTTACAATAGAATGTTAACATGTTTCGTTGCTCGCTTTAAGTGGTGTACACACTATCGAAGATGGGTGACAGTTTTGCTCAAATTTTACATTGATCATTAGTGTGAAGACGAATTTCGAACCTCAGAATTTTTTGTGGTTGAGTGACAGTCAGCGGCTGTATTGGTTTCCCACTTATAGTGTGTACCAAACAGCGTCAGTCAAGATAAATTTTTGTAGCATAAAAATTATTTTTTAAGGAACTTACATATTTTTTTGAAATGCAAGGCTGTGTGTGATGTTAAAGACAAAATATTAACACAAAATACGTACGAGCAGTTGTTAACGATAAGAAAACATTTCAATAATTTATTAAAAACAAATTTTGTTAGCAATAATGCGCATCCAATTTGTGTTTTTTCTATGTTTGTCTGTCCCAATGTTTTTCTTGAATGAAGATTTGAGTGTCGAACATGATCGATCATCAAAACTGACTAATTTTTGACAGTCACTCAGGTTCTATATTGTGTACCCCACTTTAGAATATCCTTAAATTTTTAACTGTCATATATTTGTTGTTGTAGTAACTAAAGTTTTACATGTTCTGTGAAAATTTCAGGTCTATAGCTCTTACGTAGAAACCAAGTTGTTACAGACGGTCAGACAGACGGATGAACGAACATCCTAGCGAAAACTGTAGGGTTCATAATCTGTAGAACATAATCTACTTCTTACTTTCTAATAAAAAACCGACAATTTTGCTTAAATATTCTCTTTTTTTAAACAGTAAAAGAAAGAATCTTAAAAAAGTTTTTCTTATTTATCAAAAATAAAATCAAGTTTATCGGTTATTATTATTATTTTTTCTCTTATTATCTTAATTTAAACAAATTTGTTGTGGTTACCTTTTCAGTAAAATGTTGACTACTGCATAATTATTAAAATTTGCATTAAGAACTGCGGTCTTTATTCTAACATAAATTATTAAGAAAACTGTTTGATGCAATGTAATGAACTTGGCAGCAATTGCAATTTTCCGGCAGTCCCTTGCATTTTTATAAATGCGTTCAGGAAATTATTTTAAAACATTTAACTTTTTTTTAACGTCATTTTATAAATTTGCTTTGGCATTGCTTTCTTTTCATTTAAAATTTTTTTCCTGGCTGCCCTTTAAAAAGTAAAAAAGCAGAGAAATAACTCAAAAGAAACAAAAGATATTCACTCTGTTTTAAATGTGCGCTTAAGTGTTGTTGTATATATTTTAAGTGTTGTATATGTGTGTGTGTCTTTAAGTGTGTAAGGGCGTGTGTGTGCGTCGTTCTTTCATTCCAGGTGCTTTCATTTCCTGCTACTGGCAAATATTTGCAAAATTTGTTATTATTTCTTCAAAAAAGGAAGTAAAAATATAAATATTTTTAAAATTGCAAGTAAATTTCACCTAGTCGTTTTGTTATATATATTTTTTTAAATTTTTTTCTGCTGTTGAAAAATTGCGCCAACATTTCAGCTTTTGCCAGCTGCCAACTGAAACTAAAGACTTTGAGTGAAAGTAATTTTTAAGTTATGTATGTTTTATTTCTTTATGGGATAATTAAGTCAGTGCATACATACACAGAAAAACATGTTCCTGCAGTAAACACGTTTAATTAAAAAACTAAAAATCAATAAAAAATTGAATATTTAAACAAAAGTTCAATTGATTAAACTACATTTTCAATTGATTTTGTTTTTGTAATTAAACGTGCTTATTACAGGAATTTTTTTTGTTTATGCACAAATGTGCCCTTTACTTTTAAAAGTCGTCTAAGTCATATGAAGTTTTGCTTCGAAATATTAAATAAATCTTAAAAAAAGTTTCAATAAATGTTTAATAAATATCAAATAAATTTACATTGATGGAGACTATTACAACTAAATTAAATAATTAAATAAAATAAAAATATTGTTTGATTTGACCAAATATCTCGACACAAGAAATATATGACCTAGGCCACTTTCATAATTATGGCCACAAATATTCTAATTTTGGTTTTTAAGCTTATAATTTTGTTTATATATTATTAACTTTTTCTTTTGTTTACTTATCATGCTTTTCATTGATTTCCACTCATCCTTCAATTTTGGTACACTTACCTTTAATGAAATCCACAGCCATTTCCAAACCATATGAATCCTTATCACAGTCATCTAGTATATGAGCACCTAAAGTTATATTGGGTAGCAAATCCATTTCATTTATGCGATCAGTGGTATACAACATGGCCTCTAAGGCCTGTATGCCACCTTGGGGCATAATGGGGCCACAAGTTATTGTATCTTCACGTGAGTGCACCATCATAAGGCCACCCAGTATAACATCACCCTCCACCACAGCCTCACGCTTGACAGGCCAATGTCTGTGAGATGCTGAAGCATAAAGCATACGCTGCTGCATTTGATAGTCTTGTTCACTTTCGGGTAGAGAACGAAATTTTTTCGAACCCACTGAGTGCAGTAAATTATGGCTGGCTATTATGGGTGAAGCAGCACGACCACGATGTCCACCTGAACGTGCTGAGGCAGCAAAGTAATCTTCGATTTGTGGTGAGTAAAACTGTGCCTCAGGTTGGTGATAAGAATGTCTAGTGTTATTGTCAAAGAACCAGTCATCAGGAAATATTTGTTCGTCGCTAACAAAGGGATACATTGTGCTGGTATCGCCTGCCACTACGAAAGGAAATGAAAAAGGTATTGTCTCATGAAAAGTGTTGTGTATGGTTGCGTGCATATTATCTAGCTGGGGCCTTTCGTTTTCATTTGGGTTGCGATTATGGTTTTCATTTTGCGACAACATTTCAAAATTATCATCATTTTGATAATTAAAATCCTCCTCATGATTATTGTTACTATTCCCTTCAACACTAAAGGGAAGTGTTTGTTTTTTTCTACTGCTTACGGATGATTGCTTTTTCAGTTCCAAATCTGTAGATAATTGTTGATTTCGATGCAAAGACAATGAAGGATTTTGTCTGATTCGTGATTTACTCTGATGAGCAACATGATATGATGTCTGTTGTTTGGTGTGCTGATGCTGATGATGGTGTTGATGTTGATGGTGATGATGATGATGATTTTTTGTGCGTTGTTGCTGCTTCTCAAACGAATTTTTCAGATGACGTTGTGTGTTATAATGGCGTTGTCTACGTTGATGTCGTTGCTTAGTTTGCTGCTGTTGATGATAATAATTATGTTGTAGCGTTGTATATTCGAGTTTATTGAAAGATTCCTGTGCTTTTGTATGATTCTTGGGATATTCAAAAGCCTGAGGTGATGTATTTTTAACATTTTCATTTACGCTGTGTTCATTGTTGTGTGTAATCTCCAGGTTGTGGGGATTTTCTTTCACATTCGTTGAGTATGGGCTGGTGGTTGTTGCGGTTACAGTCTCTATATCCCCTACCACTGCTATGGGCAGTATGTTTGTATATCTTTCATAAGTGTGCTGCTTGTATTTTAGTTCAGTTTCCTGCAGCTTAATTTCACCATTGATTTCTTTTAGTAATATAATGATTAATAAAATAGGTAACTTCTTTATCTCCACAGCTTTGGCTCCCTGCATTTTTTGACGTGGGTTTTTACTGAGCCTTACATATTCTGCTTAATTTGTTTGTCCCCAGAGATAAAAGAAGCTATTTTTTATTAGTTTTTGCTTCAATTGCGTTGTAAGCTTAGTACGTGAATGGTTTATTGTAAAATATATTTTATATATATGTATGTCTGAAGATATGGCTTTGTTTGTTTGTTTGTTTGTTTGTTTCTTGGTTTTTCTTAATTTTAAATGCTAAGAAATTTTGATATCGTTTATGTGGTTTAACAGGAAATTGTTTAATGTTTTTGTTTTAGCTGTACTTTTTGTATTTGATATGTTTTCTGGTTAAATAATTAATTTTCAGTTTTGATTTTTCTTATCGCCATTATATTTCATTTATTTGTAAATGATGCTCAATTTTATTGAAGCCTATGTTCTAATGTTTACAGAGAAAATTGAAAATCATGTATAAAATTTCGTTTTATTACCTAAAAGTATGCTTTAAATATAAACAAACTATTTTAGTGGAAAGATTTATACGCACGTACTCAAATTTTTAAGTGCAAAAGAAAAGTTCGGTTATTCTTTTTATATAGAAATTATAAAACACGTTTTTTGTTAATAGATTTTAAAGAGGACAACCAAATATTTATAGTATTAAATTATAAATTTTTTTTTTGATATCATCTGCCTAGTTTATATTCTTGCCTGCTATTATTTAATAGCCAAGGGTAATAAAAAACTCAGCCCTTCGTGTACTTCCTTTGAATTTTTATGTTGTTATTGAAATTTATTATACAACCCTTTCTTTCATAAAAATTTAATAAAATTTTAATTGCTCATCTTTCATCATTAATTTTAGGGTTTGAAGTATTCAGAGTTTTTTACTATAATTTTGTGGCATTTAGTTTTGTAGAACATTTAAATTCGTTATATGTCCGCCTTAGAATATTTAAAAATAAGCAAAGCAATTTGCATTCGTAAAACTGGCTACACTACACTGGTTACTGACTGGCCTACTTAATAATCACAAAATTTATAATCAAACCTACTTAAAATTTTAAGTTGTTCCCATTTAAATATCAATTAATATTTAACCTTTTTTTTATTGAAAAAAGAAAATGATTCTTGTAAAACAATGATATTTAAATATAAGTAGGTAAATTTACTTTAACTTCATTCATTAACTTACAGTCGTTTCACATTTGCTAAAAGGTTTTGTTTAATATTGTTAAGTAAATGTACATGAAGAGACCTTAAAAAGAGGCTTTCCTTAAAAACAGTTCTCATTAAATAAGAATGTTCCAGATATTATTAGAACATAATATACAATCACACAAATATACGCACAAGTCTACAGAAAGAACATAAATATAATGACGTGACCGAGAGGCTGTTAAACGTGATGTTACTTTTTGTATTCTGTTAACATGCTTCTGAAAGTAATATGTTGAGTATAAAGTGCTTTAGATAAATAAACACTATTCTGTTAAGCACAGCAATGTTAACTTACTTCGTTATAATTGTAACATAAACATAATAAAGAGATCAAGAGGCTGTTAAACGTGATGTTACTTTTTGTATCCTGCTAACATTCTTCTGGAAGTAATACATTGAGTATAAACATCTTTGGTTAAAGAAACAGTCTTCTGTTAAGTACAGCGACGTTAATTAACATCGTTGTAAATGTAAATAACATAAATATAATAAAGAGATCGAGATGAGATTAAATGTGCTGTGCCTTTTTGTATGTTGCTAACATTCTTCTGAAAGTATCAAGTTAATTATAAAAAGGGTAATGCTTTAGCTAAAGAAACAGTCTTGTGTTAAGCGCAGCATTTTAAATTAATTATTCAAGAGGTGAATTACTTACCATTGTGTGCTTAACAGCTCTTTATATCAGTGTCTAGGCAATAAAGTATTCTGATTTGATAATAATTAAATACTGCTGACTTTTAATTTAACATTAAAAAAGAAGTTTTTGAAAGTTACAAAACCAACAATACTTTCACGCCTTTTTAAGAGTAAAGAACCTAATACACAGGCACACAAAAACATATACACAAGCCTCACAAAACGAATGGGAATATAAATAAGCATAGTGACGATCAAAGGCTGTTGAAATTTCTGTGACTTTCCATATGTTGGTAACATTCTTCTAGAGCTATTATGATGAGTGCAAAAATGGCGACGCTTCAGCTAAATAAACAGTTTTTGTGTTAAACACAGCACTGAAAGTTAACATCGTGGTATTACAGCTATAAATAACTTAACATTGTGTGTTTAAGAGCTTTTAATATCAGTGTTGATTTGATAAAAATTGTACATTGGTCCCTTGTTATTTAGTTGCAATTATTCAAACCCATAAAAAATGTTTTTAAAATGTAAAAACGCTACAATATTTTGATGCCTTAAATCCCCATTTAAGAGTACTTTCAAAAATTTTTTTTAAGAGACAGACTCCGAAAATTGAGGTGTTCCACAAACTCTATATCCATACCTTAAGCACATTATTTCGCTTGTTTTGTTATAATTATCTCTCATAAATCTTGTATAAGTGTTTTCTCTCATGATTTGTGGCGGCTTCTGTTTCTTCAATTTCCTGCTATCGTAATGTGTGCTATAAAATATGATAAAACATTTTATACATGACTTAACATATTGAGTTTTTTTTAATACTGCCTGCCATTTTCTTTTTAAAATATAATATATATTCAACAGCAAACTGGCGCGAAAAAGAAAAACCAGTGCCAAATGTTAAAAGAAAAACACAGTGAATGGTTGAACAGCAGTGAAACTTGGAATGATACATTAACTAATAATGTTGCTTTAACGCAGTGTTGATGAGTTTTCAGGGATAACACAAATAAGGTCTTAGCATATGGCTGCTGGTTTTCTTTTTACTCTATTTGTTTCTTTTTTTTCGCCATCATCATTAGGGCTGATGATCTTTATAATAATAATCATGACGATGATGATAAAAATTGAGTTGTTGTTCTCTTTCAATGCCTCTAATTTAAGCAGCAATGGCGCATGAATGTAGCCAAAAGCATTTTAAGTATGCACGAGGAAGTTTTCAATATTGTTCAACTTGAAGACACAACAGAAAATTAACAAAAAGCAGCGGTAAATAAGGCAAAAAAAAGAAAGAAAATGAAATATTTGGTATTAAATAAAAATCGTGTTTGGCATATTTGATAACGCACATTTGGTGTTTTTTGGCTTTCAACAAGCTTGCCGCTTAGTCGAAAAAGACTACGGTTGTGTAGAAAAAGTTAAGCCGAGAAAACAAGAAGGAGAGATAAAATTATATTTGTTTTCATTTGCAAACTTTTTTAGTAACAGTGTTGTCAGACGCTGTCTGACCAAAAGCCCACCCTCAAAAGTTTTACTTTACAATTTTCACTATCCTTTATTGTAATTCTATTTTGGTTTATTTCATTAACATACAATTAACTTTAACTTTTTTGAAAACTTTAAATTCTGCGGATGTTTTTTTTTTTATCGTTATAGTTGTTGTTCAGAAGTTAGGATAGGACAAGACTAGAAAAAATAAGATAAATTAAACACAAGGCCAGTGGTCTAACAGTTTAAGAGGTTTTAATTTTGCTTAACTATCCGTCCAAGTTATGGGGCTTAAGTTGCAAAAAAAATAAAATATTGTTAAACAAAGAAGGCTTTTAGGTTCCCCACAAAGATGGAAAATTATCTTAGTTGCACGATTTATTTTAAAAGTAAAAGTAAAAAATTTTAATCCAATTAACCGATTTAATTGATGAAAAAAATACAAATAATCAATAAAAAATTTAATAAAGTTAATTAAAATTTTGCTTAACAACTTATGAAATTTAAAACTCTAGAAATATATTTAAACTTTAAAAAAAATTAATTAATTAAAAAGTTTTATTCACATAATTTGTTAAAAATTCAATTCAAATTCTTCCATATTCATAAAATTTTAAATGAATTTGAAATGTAATTTTTTTTTAATTGTTTATATAAAATGTTTCTGAAATGGATTTCAAATTCATTTCATTCTTTTGTGAATATGGGGAAAATGTTTAACTCACACAATTCAATTTTAAATTTTTATTTTTAATTGAAGACTTTTGATTGTTGAAATTGAAATATTTTTTTTATAAAGCTGGCAGTTTGCTACCGTAGGCATCGAGCTCGTATGAAAATAATTAGAAATGTTTACTTTCACTGGATCTTATTAATCCTTTCCAAGGTATTCTTTTACGTAGAGGTGACGATTTAAAACATGTGGAATGATTTAATTACATTTCTTTGTGAATATATTGTGTAACTGCAATTTTTATAAGAAAAAGTAATGAAAGTACATTTTTTTGCAGGTTTTATTATCAATTTTAATTGAAAATTTGTTAGCTCATGTAGTCAATAACTTACGTGCTTTAATTTTATATAAAATTAAATGCCGAAAGCATGTAATGAGATATTATTGTATATTTCAGTATTTAAATATTTTTATAAAACTAAATTTCTTTTTTTTCACCAGTTTGTAGTTTTAAAAATTTAAATTAATTTAATTTAAAATTTAAATTATTTATAGGATTAACAATAAAATAAATCAGTATAAAACACTTTTATATTAAAAAAATTCTTTTTAATTCATCAGCTTGCAGTTGATCACTGTTATACAAATAATATATTAATAATTAAAAAAAATTTGACTAAAAAGACTCATTGAAATTTTGTTTAAACAAAAATATTTCAAATAGAAATTGAATTAAAATTTAAAAAACTACACACTTTGTTCGCTCTGCATTGAGCACCTTAAAAGTAGGCTACATTTATATATATGCTGTTATTTATTATATGTCTGCTTCCGCTTCTAGGTAATAAAAATTTTAAATTTTAAATTTTTTTAAAAAATATATATTTTTTTAATTTTTATTGTAATAAAATTTATATTTTATAATGTATAAAAACAATGTTTGAGTATTTATGGCTGCATATTGAATATCTGTATTTTATTTATTTTTTTTAAAACAAGTTAATATGTTTATTCGATACTAATTTTAAATAAAATTTATTACATAATCGATTTGCAATTCACTGGAGAGCAATAAAGTGCAATATTAAAGTGAAATAAAATACAGGCTTTGCAACGTACGTGTGAGAAGCAATAAAAACCATTAGCAATGTAATATGAAAATCAAGTGCGTGCATGAGCATAAAAAGATACGAAGTGTTAATATGGGTTAGACTAAAAAAGGAATAAATAAAGCATAATTTTATATATTATACCTATTGTACATTACAAATTTTTTTCATGCAGTTTATTGAATGAAACCAATATAATTTAATTTGCTAATAGTAGTGCTATAGAAGTGAGTGATATAAAAGCAATAACGCATCATGAATCTTTGAAGCATTTTTGGGAAATTTTTTGATCTGATTCTTTAGGCTTTTTATCGACAAAGAAAATTATGCATTATATAAATTAAATATTATTAATTTTTTTTTATTTATTTCTTATTTTAAAATTTTTGTAAAAAGTGCGTAAGTAGCTAATGCTTGGGTAATGACTAACCAGCTTGAATATTCTTACAAAAAATAATGCATTTTGTTGCTCAAACCATACTTGCACAATGTGTAAGACACTTGAAAGAACAATTGTCTTGTGGAGACGGAAATGGTGGTGGTACCTGTTCAAGCTGCCTGGGCTAGAGATAACATTAGATCGGCGTCAAAAAATACATATTTTAAGATGAATGAAATTTAAATAATAATTTTAAAAATTTAGTGTCACAAAATTAAAAAAAAAATTATTTATTTTTCTAACACATTTTTCTATTGAAAGAACTAATCAAAAATCAATTAAAATCGTATCCTGTCAATTCCTTTAAAATTTGAAGTTAAGTCCAGTAAGGAATTTCACGTTTGTAAATTTACATTTATTTCTACACGGAAAAATGATCGCGTAGCCTTTGGTGTATAATTAAGTTTGCATACGCACAAATTCATTTATTTTTAAATTTACAACACACAAAAGCACAAAAATGAATTACAATTTGATGAAAATTCCGTAACAAAATAATTGTATGAACATTAATTTTTGTCTCAGTTGACTGGAAAGAGTCTCCACTTATATTTATTACATCCCTAAGAAAGGCAATAAATTTCAAAAATTCGTTGTACTTTTCATTTGAAAGTCCGTACTAGCAAATGGAAATTTTTTTATGAAATTTACCAAACTAAGTTTCCGTAATTTTTTGATACATACAGTTTGTATGAGAACCTGAAATTCCGTATGAACTCCGTACTAGGATTAAGGTTTAGTCAATTAATTTTTTGAACAAAAGTTTAATTAAATCAATTAAATTTTTAATTTATTATTTGTTTTGATTTGTTATTTCAATTAATAATTAATTCATGTTATGAACATGAGTATGAATTTTGGCGTCTTTTTTCATGTTTTTCTTTTTTATATGTGTATGAAAATTATAACAAAAAATACAAAGATCTTTTTCGTCAGATCGAAGGTTTCTTTTATAAAAAAAAAACTCTACAGTTCCCTCTAACAAATATTGTTCTCAATTTTGGGATTATCTTTTAATAAAATTAGTGATACATTTTTTAAATTTAATGGAAATGAAAAGAATTTTAGTCAGGAGTAATTACTTCATCGGTTTTAAGTTTAGTATTTTTGATTCTTTTAGATAAATTATTAATAAAATATTGTAAGACCAGCTTATAACCTTCATTTGTTTAGCACTTCATATGCTTAAAATTTTTACACTTATGTTATATACATATTATTTAATTGATGTGTACACGTGCTAAAATTTCTGTCAAAAACTATTTCATGTTTAACAAGGATATGTGGCTCTTCTTTATTTATTTTTAATTCTATTCGTTAAAAAATAATGAACTTCTATTTTAAGATACATACACACAATTTACCAAATAAATATGGGCACGGCTTGATTGCTTGAAAGCAAAACGAATGTTTCAAATAACAATACAAAAAAAATAATAACACAAAAAATATTATGCCTGATATAGAGATATTTACATGAAGTTGTGTGGTAAATGACAGCAAAACATGAGAGATACATTTATGTACACTTATACTTTTGACAATATTTGTTTCATTAGAAATTATTTTATATATAATGAAAAAATGTCTCAAAATTTAGCAAAATTTAAATTGTAAAAGAAAGAACTTTTGTTAGCTTGTTGATTAAGCAAGTTCTATAAGAATTTTGTTTCTATTTAAGATTTGCACATTTCAACTAAGAGCAGAAAAAGCTGAAGTCTAATGCTGAGTTTCTTTAACAGAATTTAAATAAATATAGAAGTTCTTTAACCAACAAGCAATTAAAAATTCTTAGTACAATTAAAGATTAAATGTCAAATAAATAAACTTGAGCATTCTTAAATGAATTGTTAAAAAATGGAAATATCCTTTTTTACCTTTGTTAAGTTTTTTGTCTTAATCAAATATTTTGAAATATTTCTTTTGATTCAGTTTTTAAATTTTATTTAGTACGTGCCAAAATAAATACCAATTTGTGAAATTTATTTAATGTTGGCTTTAGCATGTCTAGATGCATTTCATTGCTGAAAGGCTGCTTAGCAGAAACGAAATGCATCTAGACTGTTGAGTCAACAACAAATAAATTGTTTAATATATCTTTTGTTGTGCTATAAAACTAGTTTTAATGCTATTTCATTTAATCATACCATATATTATGCTAGAACTGGATAAATAGGGCTTAAGAAGGATAATATAGGGACTAGTGTTCAGGGTCGTAGTACTTGTTTTACACTTTCCGATCTTGGAAATAATAAGAAAAACTTTTATATAACATCCACATAGTCAACAAATTATATTTCTCTGTAATGTCTGAGATTATTCATAACTTTATGAATGAAATGTTAGTGAAGAACGTATTTTAAATTGAAGTTCCCTGGCTTTATTAGAACACATTCCATTTTACAGCGACAGAACAACGAAATATACCTCATATGATATTAGTGTTCAAATAAGTCAGTATATAGATTCGGATATGCTTCTATCACTTCTATAATTCTCTGTTCTCTTCTTTACGTCATCGAGTAGCATCAAAATAGACTTTGAAACATCGGCTTTTACAATTAATATAGTTGGTGTTAATGGAAGAAAGATCTGGTGGAACAAATTATATTTTAGATGGTTAAAAAAAACTCTTTTTTTGAGTCTTGCGAAATACATCTAAACTAACTAACATCACACAGAACTTTTCTGCAAACAACAGCAAAGGCTGCTGCTTTCTAAGACTTGCAATTGATTGAAGGTTATGAAAACTTGTTTTTTTTTTCTTCTAACAGTTTATAGCATGACTCGATTTCTTATTTGATATGAAGTGAAAAAAATGTAGTTCACTAAATTAAAGCTACAGACTCAAAATCTCTCAAGGTTAAATGTATATTTCAACGCTTAATAAGCAATTACTAAAACCAGAGGCGATACTAAGGAGCATGGTCATTACAAGAAATTTATGGGGACTTAATGGTGCCTAATAGAAGTTTTAAGTGTGTACTACATAACAATACACGATTCCACTTAAACACACCATCCCATATTTCCTTAGCCATGGAAAAATTGTTTTCTAAAGCAATATTTGTTATGGTAAGCTCATTTATTATATATTTGGTTTTCTGAAAATGAGCTCCTTGACCCTTATTTTCACATTTTCCAAAAGAAAAAAAAAAACAAAACCTTTATCGTACTCCCTGCCATTATGTTTATACTCGTATGATGATATCTATGGTCATTTTATTAATACAAGTATGTCGTAGAAAATAGTTAGGGAAACAGAAAAAAATATTTTGTTTACATATAGTAAGCAAACAAAAAGTAATTGTTGCATATTTGCTTTGGCTAATGCTAAGTAAACATGCGAAACAAATATATTACAAAATAAAAAACAAAAACAAAAAAACAATCAGTTTTCTGTTATAAAAAAGGAGAGAGAAAAATAACCATACTTAATGAAATTTTGTTATGTCCTGCAATATATTTAAATGACAGCAGTTTACATTAAGTAAATTAAAGTAAGTTTAATTTTCCAAAGTTTATTTTCCAAGCAAAAAAAAAAAAACAAATACCTCTCCAAGAAGTGATTGTTATCTGAAAGTATTGCAACCTCCCATATCATTTCTAATTATTTTAACATGGGTTTTTTTTTGCAAAAAAAAAATTATTTCTATTGGACTGAAAGGTGTATTAAAAAGTTAGAGACAATTTGGTTCTTTGTTACAATTTTTTATTGATGAAAAATAAATATATTTTCATTACCTCTCTTTAACGAAACTACTTCAGAATATTAAAGATAAGTTTGGTATTTTCCCTTCTAGCAGGTGTTGCTAATGTTGGACTGTCATAAAAATAGAGGAGGAAAAAATGCCCTACATAATGCAATAAATTTAAATGACGGCATTAGCCTTTAAATATATTAAAACAAAAAAATACCTTTCCAAGAAGTTAATAAAAATCAGTGATTGTTATCCGAAAGGCTTAGTTTTGAAAAAAAGCTTTCCCATTGAACTGAAAGGGGTGAAATTTAAATTAATTTAAATTTTTTTTTTTGATTTGATCAGGGAATATTTTCTTGAACAGGCTGAAATTAAATATTTTTCACTAATTTTCAAAGAATTAAATATTATAATCAGGAATAATTTTTTCAGCGGGCTAGACTTCAGTATTTTTAATTCCTGTAGAATAAAATCTTTTTTTTTATTGATTAATGTGATTTTCTAAAAAAGAAAAGAAAACTTGAACTAGAATTTTAAGCTGAGGGAAATACCGGAATTTTTTGTGTTACCTTGCACTTTATCAGCACCCAAACGCGAGTTCTTATTGTTACAGGAACAAACTAGAGCTTCTTTTACTTTGCTTATAAATTCTGGCAATGTCAGAAAGTAAATAGAACGAAATACGTACTTTTCAGATTGCTTTTCTTAACGCATTTAGCTAAGCATATGTAAACTTTTAAGGCCTTGTATATTTCTTTTTGATTCTTTTTTTCTAATTACATCATAAATACAGGAAAAATTTCCACAGAACTACCGAAACTTTTCTTGCAAGTAAATAAATAATAAATAAAAAGTAATAAAAAGTAAGAACTTTCCAGCAAATGATTTTTTTTCGTTATTTTGCGAAAAATAATACGTATAAAGCTAACTTAACTTAACCTGGAATATTAATTGAAAAAAGTATTTTCTTTCTACTTTACTTTTACCATCCAGAAAATTGATAGGAAATTGCTGGAAACAAACTAATATTTATGTTCTGCTTAATGGAAATATTTGTTTAAAATATTCTTCATTTGTTTCAGAGTAATTCATAAGAACTTTTTCCTTTTGCTAAAAGTAAATCAATAAAAGTTTTTATAAGAGAAGTAATAAAATAGAAAAAAAGAGAAACAAGGAAATTATATCCTTTTTCTTTTCAGTGTGAACTCTAACATAGTTTTTATTTAGAAATGGGTGCAGAAACGGGTTGAACTTCAAATTAAAAATACAATTCCTACAATTCCTTTCCCAACAATACTTGTATAACATTTATAGCTTACAGAATCTTTATCAGTATTCATGCTTAAACGAACATGATTTTATTATATCTTATATTATTAATTTTTTTTGATACAACAGAAATTTTTATGTTTTTTGTTTTGCGAGTCCTTAGGCTGCTGTTTTACTTTCCTCTAAATTTACAATTTGCAAAAGCAAACATAAAATATTTTAATTCAACATGTTTTACCATTCTTGCCGTACCAATGTTTTCACAGTTTTCATTTGTTTAAATGAATATCAAGATTTCTTTTGCCATTTGCCCTGGATTCTATTTTGATTATTAGATTTTACAAATAATTTAGCACGCCAGCCTTATGCTACACACATCATTAATTTTAATTTTTTTTTGTTTTTTTTTTAAAGAAATTGCAATTTTTTTAAATAGAAAAGAGAGTTTTTTAAAATATTGTCAAAATGTAATATATGTACGTATATGTGTACAAGTTTCTCATTAAGCATGATGTTGCTTTTGGGCTCTTTTAGTTTTGTTTGAAAATCAAAAGCATGTCAAAAATTTAACTTGCTTTTGCTTTTATGTTACTTTCTCCCAAACACGGAAATACTTAAGCTTTCATTTTTTAATTTCCTTTTATTTTTGTTGCTTTTGTGCCTGGAAATTTATCAACCAATTTTTCCATACCTTCAGCCTTTGGTATACTCCTTTAACTGTTTTTATTTTTTGTCGAATTTTCTTCATAGCAATCAAATTGTAAGTGAAGTTTAACAATTTGCAAAACCTTGAAAGCATGAAAAGTCTCATATGGCAGTTACTGTTAAAGAGTTTATTCATGTTTCAAATTAGATTAAAGTATTTCATTGGAGCTTTCAAGCAACAATAAAGGGAATAACGAAACTATTGAATGTAGCTCGTTGGTTTATGTTGATTTAGAGACTTAGAAAAGGAAATTAAATAATATTTTATTCAATTTCGTGATGTTCATTTAAAATTTATACAAAGGCAAAGTTTATGCTAAACTTATTTAAAAGTAGGGAATGGATATAATGTGTGGTAGAGCTTAAGCTACTTTTAGGCTGACTTAGAAATTTTAATCAGCATGTTATTAAAGTATGTGCCTACAATTTGCTGCTATCGGAATTTGAGCATTAGATTTAATGCACTTATCACATTTAAGCCATTAAACAGTTTCTAAATAAACACATTAAGTTAAGATAAAATAAAAATTTTATAATAACACTGTGCTCGAATTCGAAACTTTTTTTTGTAATAAGCCGGGGACCCAGCGGGTATACATAATTTTTTAGGTTAGCTCTTGTTTAAAAAATACTTAAGATTGAAAAATTGATTAAAAGCGCCTAAACATCACAATTTTTTCTAGTTTTCTGCCATTTATTAACCTTTATGTCGATACATATTGCCTGAAAAGACATGTACTGATGAACTTGCGTCCTGAGAAAACTTTTTGGAAAAAATTAAAATTTTTTTTTCGTCAATTTTTGGGGCAATTTTTTAGTATTTTTTTAAAATTTTTTTTTAAAAATTTCCTTAGGACAACGCTTGCAAATCGTGCAAATTTATTTCGAAAATAATGGTTCAGTTCGCGAAGTTTACCGCAAGCTCCGTCCATTTTATGGTCGACATAATCGTCCATCAGAGCAATTAATTCGGTTAACCATGGAACGTTTTCGCACTACGTTTACTCTATGTGATAATACGCATCCGCAGAGACGTCGAACAGTGCGCACCGAAGAAACAATTGCCGCTGTAGAGCAAAGTGTTGAAGAGGACCCGAATGAATCGATTCGCCACCGTGCACAGCAATTGGAGCTTTGTCCATCAACTTTATGGAAGATTTTGCGCAAAGATCTTGGCTTGCGACCTTACAAGATCCAGCTTGTGCAAGAATTAAAGCCGCGAGACCATGCAATGCGTCGTGATTTTGGTGTATGGGCCGAAAATGAGATTGATCTCGATGCTGATTTTCATCGCAAAATTTTGTTCAGTGATGAGGCTCATTTTTGGTTGAATGGCTACGTCAACAAGCAAAATTGCCGCATTTGGAGTGAAGAGAATCCACATGAGACCCTTGAGACGCCATTACATCCACAAAAACTGACTGTTTGGTGTGCTCTATGGGCCCAATGACTGGCCATACTTCTTCCGAAATAATGCTGCAGAGTCAGTTACCGTTAATGGAGACCGGTATAGAGCCATGATAACCGACTATTTTTGTTCCCGAATTGGATGGCATGAATGTGGATGAGTTGTGGTTCCAACAAGACGGCGCTACATGCCACACAGCGCATGTCACAATCGATTTATTGAAGGAAACATTCGATGAGCGCATAATTTCGCGGAATGGACCTGTCAATTGGCCACCAAGATCGTGTGATTTGACACCATTGGATTATTTTCTTTGGGGATATGTGAAGTCGCTCGTCTACGCCAACAAACCAGAAACGTTAGGGGACTTGGAAGCCAACATTCGTGGCGTTATTGCCAACATACGGCCCCATATGCTCGAAAAAGTGGTTGAAAATTGGACCTGTAGAATTGGCTTTATTCGAGCCAGCCGCGGCGGCCACATGCCCGAAATCATATTTAAACGTTAATGGCATAAAATTATCCTTCCAATAAAGCCAAATTGATGGACATTAAAACGATTTTCTTGTGTTTTATTTCAATTCGAAGTTCTATACCTCTAAAAAACACTCTGTACATAAATCATATTAAAAGCGAATTGGAAAATAATGTAATAAAAGACTTGTTATCGGCTGCTTGGCTTAAGAGCAGACAAGTATTTAAAAACAGAAAGCAATAAAAAAACACAAAACTAGAGCTAAGGAGGCGTAAAAATTCTGTTCAATAAATTCAGTCATAAACAATCGTTTTCCTAAAACTGTGCTACACTTTTATTCTCTTTTTTTTTTTGCTTGCTCTAAATCTAATTTATTTTTTAACATAAACTTATACTTCATGTTTAAGATCATAATATTTTTATTTAACATGAGCAAATAATAAAGTGTATGCTTTCACATGAGCACAAAAAAGCATACACAGACGCAATATATACTCGTACGATGTGTGTATGTGTGCTTAGCCAGGGTGTATGTGCATACTTAAGCGTTCGCATGTATGTGCATGTTTTTTTGCAAGCCTTTCATATTTTATGGTTTGGTAAACAACTTGCTGTTGCTTTGTATGAATGAAAGTATTAAATTCAGTGTTGCCAGGCTGTGAAAAATTTAACATAAATATAGGTATTCATAAACATATAGTAAAGTTATTATTAGACTAACATACTAATGTTTGTATGAAAACATCAAATTAAAAGCGAATGTGTGTACATTTACTTTGTACTTATAACTCATTTAATATACAAAATCATGACTTTCAAGAGAACTCCTTCCATTATTTACCATAAATTGTCTAGAGAAAAAAAAAAATAAAAAATAAAAAACTATTTAATGACAACCAAAGATAAGAAAGTTTTTGTTATATATTTTCTTTCAAGCAAATAATATAAATCTGCTATGTTTTAGCAAATGCAAAGCTTGCTTTTTTTTTTTTGTAAGGCAACACTAACTTCCACTACCAAGTCTGTTTGACACACTTGGGGGAAAATAAGCATTGTATGTCTTTTAGCGTTGATGTGCATTTCTTTTACATCTCCGTACACAACATTTACAGCAGCATAAAAATAAACTAGCAAATACAATAAGAAAATATGAATGACAAAAAAAAAAAGACAAACAAGAGTGAAAACAAAACTTTAAATTTGTAAATTCTAATATTGCATGAAAGCGTTGAGGGAGCATTAAAGTATTGTAAGGTTGTTTCTTTTTACCCTAAATTGACTTTATTTTTATGAAATTTTATTTTTTATAATCAAATTGAAATATTGTGGTTCTGGGTTTTAATATTTTTTCTTTCTTTTGTCCTTTTCTTCAATTTGTAAGACTCTTATGTGCTGCTATTGTTGCGATAAGCCTTAGTTATTGTTTATGTCATTTTTTCATTTTTTATTATTTTATTCTTTCAACCCCACCAGCCTTTTCAGCCTTTTGTATTATTTTTATGTAGCCAAAGAAAATCTTTTATTTTTTGAGATTTTTATAGCATTTTTTCAAGTTAACCATAAAACCAGCAATCATTATTTTAACTCAAGTAAAGTATAAAAGCTTAAAGGCTTGAAAAGTGTTATATAAAATAAGAAAAAAAAATATATAAAACAAGAATTTTACTGGAAGGAACTATTTCATTTGATATTCGCAAATCATGAGTTTGTAGACTTTACAACATTGATCAAATAACAAAAGCAGACAAATAAAATATGAACCAACTGCCAAAGCATTCGTAGTACGTATTTTTGATGCATATTTTGGTTTTGTTTGCTATTTAAATATTTGAATCGCTTTGCTGCCTTATAAATAATTCCTGTTGAGTTTGTTGTGTCATGTGGATAAGTGTCACAGTTATGGAATATGACTCCAGCAAGCAGAGAAATTCCGTTGTAGGGGTTTATCCAAATTATTTTGTTGAGCCAACTCTTTTCCAGATGGAGTTAGGCATATTTCCCAAGAACTTCGACTTGGGACGAAGTTTATAAATTTGCACAGCGACTTCAGCTAATTGTTCTCACGGCGACTTCAGAAGACTGTTTTCTTACAGACTGTCTCTTTTCACATCGGCTTTGAGTGACTGTTCTCACAGCGGCATTGGTTGACTGTTCTGATAGTGGTTTCGATGGTTTCGAGTGCTATTCTCATACCGTCTTTGCATAACTGTTCTCACGGCAACTTCGACTGACTATTCTTACATGGTCTTTAGCTGACTGCTCCCACAGTAACTTCAGTTGGCTTTTCTAACAGCAGTTTTGACAATCTATTGTCACGGCAACTTTGTTTAACTCTTCTAACAGAGGTTGCAACCAACTTCTGTTCTGACTGAATATTCTTACAGTGATTTTGATCGACTGTTCTCACAGTGGCAGCGGTTGACTGGTCTCACAGTGGTATTGGCTGTCTCTTTCCAGATTACGCTTTTCTCTCACAGCGGCCTTGATTGACTATTCTTACAATCAACCAGCTTTGCATGACTGTTCTCACAGCAGTTTTGACTGCTTATTCTCATATCGTTTTCGGCTGACTGTTTCCACAACAGTATTAACTGGCTATGTTGGTTGACTGTTCTCCCCATGGTTTCAACAGACTTCGGCTTCGGTTGACTGTTCTCACAATGATTTGGACTGACTATTCTCACAATGACTTGGGTTGTCTCTTCTCATAGCGATTTTTCACAGCCAACAAGTGTATAGCAGAAATAAGGTATTTTACCTGACATGGACGAGCCTGGTATAACCTGGCTAGCCACCGAATTATAATATTATCGATTTGAACCGAACCACAAGCCTGCACGAGCTATACAATCAGCTGGGCTGCATAAGCTTTGAATGCGGCTAAGTTAACCCAGCCAACGATAAAACATTCTTATCAGTGTTAACGGTCTGTCCAATGATGTCGGCAGAAAACATTCGATCAGTTTTTTATATTAAAAACAAAAACCAATTTTATTATATGATCGATCGAACGTTTTTTTCTCGAGATCGTGGGAGGCAACTTAAAATTCTTGAATCGATCCAAAACATTTTAAAGCATCAAATTAAGATTTTCTAGCCTTTTAGCTCATGAATGAACATTAACAAAAGAAAAGCTTAGCATTTTGAAAGGATAGGGCAAAACCTTTTTGCGTAATCAAAACCAGACTGTTCTAAGATAACAAAAAAAATTAAAAAAAACCTAAAAAAAAAACAATTTATATATTGCCCAGATCTTTTACTTAGTGCTCACGTATTTTTTTCGCGCTAATCGCTTTAAAATATTTTTACCATTTTGTATGTTTTTGTGAGCAAAAAAGTTGGCCGTATGAAATCTAATTTGTAATACGGACAAAATTATTTTACTTTTCAAAAGCTGATATCTTAATCTTAGAATTGGATCATAAAAATATAAAATACGAGTATATGAACAGATATGACAGTGGATGCTCAAGAATAAAATAGAAATCAAGCATACAAATACTAATGGGAAAAATAAAATAAAAATAATGCATACAAATTACCCAAAAACCAATCCGCAAATACAAATCATTTTATATCCCTGACCTCATCCTACACACACACGTACATATAATACATAAATTTTAGCTAAAAATTCTTATTGCGTCTCTATAAATTTTGAATTCTCTTACAATCAGTATTAGAGAATTTAGCAATCTTCCATTCCAAAACCCTTAAACAGAAGCATGCTAATAATATTTTTTAATAAATTATCATCAAATTATGGTATTATTTGCATATTGAAATGAAACTTTTTTATATTTAATACAAGAAATATATAAAATTTTTCCACTACTGACATAAATTGTTACAAATGTATAAATCTGTATCTTAATCAAATATAATAAAGATGATGTTTTATAAGAAAAAAGAAATAAAAAATATGCACACACATTCCATGTATGTCATCATCCGAAAGGAAGAAGAGTTGAGTAAATAGGAAAAATAAATAATAAATTTTTCAGTCAACAAAGTTGTGGACGAAAATAACAAGATATCAAAAATTCGTATCTGAAGCCTGATACATTCAGCTCAACTAACAATATGTATAAACACAAATAAAAAATATTTAAAAATGTCAAAACTGACTTTTGTAATACCAGCCATAAAAGAGTATGTTTTTTTTATATTTGCTATTTTCAGGGTTTTGCTTGTGTGTGTGTGTATGTGTGTGTGCGTGTTTGGCTAAACTATAAACTAAATATGTATGAATATATTTGCTAAATAAATCAACACCGGAAGCGGATATCTTTGTGTTATATATTTGCTTTAAAAATATTTAAAATAAATTCAGTTGCAGTGTATGTTATTTAATATTACAATTGTTGTACTCACTTATATTTAAGGGGGAATCAAAATAAATAGAACGAGAAGAAAGTAGACATATTTAAGTTGTTTTGTGCTATAAAATTGTATATAAAAATTTAAGTTGCATCAGAAGGTAAAGAAATAAATCTTCAATGTGATTTTAAGCCAGGAATGAGATAAATATTACCACTGTGGGCTTTTTAAGTGTGAGAAGTTAAACATTAAAATGATAATATTTTTAGCTGCAAACTTTGAATCAAGTTTATTTATTATATATAAAACTATAGTTTTCTTAAACCTGCTGTTAATAGATAAAAAATTAATAACTGCCATATTTCATAGAAAATAGTATTCGTTTACAAGAGGCTTACAAAACAAATTTTGTTTGGAAATTTTTTGTTTGTTTTGGTGTACAAAATATACACCAAACCTTTTTTTTTATTAAGACAAAAGTTAACTTAATTTATTCAATAGTACCAAAAGTTGAAAAAAAAGTTGTATAAAGTTAAACGTCAAACATAAAATATGACACATTGAAGAAGAAAGTTCTTTAAGTTTGCAAAACTTTACAAGCTTTTAGACATGATAAAAGCAACATTTAATATTTGTGGGATTCAAACGGCAGTTCTGAATTTAGTGATTAAATTTTCAGTTTGAAAGAAGAAATAAAAAACCAAAACAATTATACAAAAACAATTTTTAAAAAACGTTAGAACACTATGACTCTTGAATTCTGCAGTTGTCTCTATTTCAAATGTTATAGAATCTTAAAAATGCTTTTGACTTAAAAATGATGAAATATTTAATCCTTCATTATATCAGAGGGAGAAAAACAAGAAAATTTTCCTTTTTCCATGTCAATTTTATTAATTAAATAATATTATTTATTTTACAAACTCATCTCAGATAAAAGGCTTATGATATGAACTATAATCATGAAATTATGTTTCGGTAATTTACAACAGCGATACGTTTTTGATTACAAGTGAGAAATTGGCTGAGTAGTTGAATTTTTCTATATCATTTCTTAAAAATGGGTGATTTGTTTCTGAGCTTATGTATTGGAAAATGTTAAATTGACTAGTAAGGAAGTTTATTGCCTAAAAACACAATTAGTTTTTACTTTATGTTTTGTTACGAATCAGCTGACTCTTTTAGTTGAGTGATTTTCATACAAATTTTCTAGACAAGTCGCCTGCCTGACTTGTAGAAACTGCATATAACTAAAAAAATTTCTTTTATTAAATTATTTATTTACTTAAACGATTAACATTATACAATTTTTCATAAAATTATACCCTGTTTCCAGAAGTCAGGCAGACGACACATCTATAAAATTTGTATGAGAATTACTGAAAAAAATGAGCGCTTTTCATATAAAAATTTTACTCAAGTCAATCGCCTGGGTTGTAGAAACAGGAGGTTAGTTTTATGAAACTTTTTTTTTTGTTTGTCAATAGGAGGCCTGGAGTAGAAAATGAGATAAAAAAGGTTGCCAAACATGCTTCAGATTTTCATTCTACGTCATTATATGAATAATTATTTTCTTCTTTAGCGCTGCAATAAGTAAAAAAAATTTATTTCATTAAGTTTAATTTAGTTTCATATTTTTCGAGATTTAAAAAAAATAAAATAAAAAACAAATACCAAAATACCTTTTCCCAACTATATCCAAAAATTCTAATTGTCTTACTTTGTTTTTCACTCCAAAACTTGCTTACCTAACCTTTTGTTATTCCCTGCCGAGAGAAGAAAAAACCCCGTAAATTAAAATGTTCTGCTCTTTGTTTGTTTGCAAGGATTTGCAAACAAAAGCATACTGTAGACTTAATACTCGTTTGATTATGCTGTTTGCTGGCTTGTGATACGGGTCAGAAAGAAAATATATCTTTTGTAAATTTTTTATCTCCAGTTGTGTGTTTTTGGCTTAGAAAGTTAACTATTTCATTTATTTCGTCCCTTGTGTGTTGCTTGCATGTGGTAGTTGCAAATTACCAAATATATATTTGTTTAAAGCAAAGCAAAACAATATGCATTTGTTTATTTGGTTAAGTAAAATTATTAATTGGAAAGAGTTTCATTATGTGACTTGGATTAATGGCTTTGTATTGAATTCATTGTTACAAACTGAAATGAATGGGGGATTCAAGCGGTAGTCTGAAGGGTCATATTGTCTTAATATTTAAACATTTTTATTGGAAAGATAAAAGCAAAAGCAAAAACAATTATATTTAAATAATTTATAAAATAATGACTCTATGACACTCAAGACTACATTTTAAAATCGTCATATATATTTCTTATTACATAAGGTGACCAGATATTGCAGAAGGAAAAAGATGACATCAACAAAAATAGAAATAAATCTTTACATTTCTTTTAATAGTTTATAAAAACAAAATAAATTAATATACATTCACTAATAAAAATTTTAAAAACACCGGTGCAATTGATGCTGTAGAAAAACATAAAAATAAAAAAAAATCTCACGCGTGTACACATTAAGCTTACCAGGGTACACTCAAACCAGATAAGCCCATAAGGCAGCTGTCAACCTCCTTATAAAACCAAAATAAACAAAAAAAAATGCATATATGGAGCTGGGTTGATAGTTAGAGAATGCAAATGAAAGTGGGAATACATGTCTCATCGATAAAAACATATATACATCTTTCCTTTAATATTAAAGATGGCAAAAGATGACTAACAATAAAAAAGATGACGAAAAGAGGACACAAATTTTATAGATGGCAGCAAGTTAAAAGCGATGATTGTCCTCTAAAAAAAAGATATTACACTATGCAAGAAATGAATGTTTTTGCAAAAACTTCACGGACTATATATTAAAGATTCGACAGTAACAACAAAATAGAGTAAAACCCATCAAAAAAGGGTGTCATCAGCTTTTGGCCAACAGCTAATTAAGACTTGGTGATGGCTCAAATTTATATATGGCAATAATGTAGCCAAGAATTTTCTAAACAAATCTTGTTAACATCTTATGCCAAAAATATCATTTCTTTGTTCACTTTTTTTTCTGAAAAATGAAGGCAAGCATTTTTTTCTTCACTTTTTTTAGAATTCGTAATGTTTTGGTAAAAATATTTGGCAAAGTTGTAGCTGCGGTAAGCTTGAACGACTTTGCTGTACAAATCAATTTAATTTTAAAATATTCTGATTATAAACTGAAAAAACTCTGGTTATAAATTGAAAAAAGTTAAATTTTCATTTTAATTATATTCAGGGGACATTAAAATTGAAAACTTAGAAAAAAGCTAATTTTAATATAAGTTAATTTTAATATAAAAATAGATATAATAAAATTTTTAATCCCCCTCATAGATTCATAGAATAAAGTTTCGTTGCTGTGAACTGAAAGTTGTTTATTTGTAATGTGGAATCGAAATTTTTGCTAATTTTTTTATTAGCTCTATCTTATCTGAAAACTGAATGAAATGAAGTGTTTGCTTTATGTCATAAGAAAGAAAATTCTAAATTCTACAACAAAATTTTCTTCAATAAAAGTAAACATTATTGTTTTATAATTTGCGAACTATTTTCAGGGATATCGTAGAAGTTAAGACAAAAGAATAACAATTTTATACAAAAGTGAAATTTATTTGACAATGTGTCGGGTAGTGAATTTCTTAAATGTTTTATACAAAAGTTTACTTTTCTTTCTAAAAATTTTGTAAAGCAACATCAAGCAAAAAAAAATAGATTCTAAAATTAAAATTAATGGAAAAATTTTGATTTTATTTAAAATTTTTTGGTGAATGTGTGAGAGATTGGCAAAATTACTGATAGTTTGTTACTATAGGGAACATATGTAGTAATTGGGCGGAGAGCAGGATCGACCGTTCATGGCAAAGAAGTTAGGATTGTGGGCTATGTGGCCAAAACTTGACTCAAGAATATCCAAACTAATACTGAATATGAATAGAAAGGCGATGCCAGTCGTGATAGGTATGTTAACTAATCAGTGCTTGGTCAGAGAAAAGATCAGCATTTGGGAAACTGGCCCTCCTAATTTCTGTAGGATGTGAAGGGATGAAGAATAACCAGAAATTATTCATTATATTATCTGCCTTTGCCCGGACATGAAACGACATAGGCCTAGATGGCTGAGCAGACGTTTCCATGAGAGCATAAGTGATATCTTTAAATGCAAACTGGAGGATATCAGGGGCTTCATCATGGAAATTCAGTGGCTTAATGGCAGATAATAAGGGCACTTCTGGTATTAAATATTATTGATAACGTGCCAAAATAGAAAGGAATCACAACGGATGCAATTAAATCTCCGAGTGGAGGTGTGTTCCTAACCTAACCTAACCTAACCACAATTTGTTCAGGGAATTGCTTGACAAAAAATTAAAATTGCAATACAACCAAGCAGAAACTCAAAACTATAACGGTACATCTGAAATGTTTTTTTTTCAATTTAGTTCTCTTGGCAAATTTTGAATAATATCAAAATTTATCCGCAAGTTAAAATGTTTACAGAAGTAAGCGTAGTTGAATAATATTAAATTATTTCATTTTAAGTGCAAAAATTGTATCTGGTAATAGTAATACCCAACTTTTTTAAATAATCACTTGGAGTCAAAAAATAGAAACCACGAAACTGTTTACCCAACGCTTAAAGTCTCGAATGCTGCAAAGACAATGTATTAAGGGAGCTATTTCCTGGTTATTTGTTACGCGTTAATAAAAGAAGAATATACCATTAATGAAGCCAAAAGAAGCTGTAACGTATAAGAAAACTGCTTTTCGTCTCATAATTTAAGAAACTGTTTCTCCATTCTACCATCACTAAAAGGAAAAAAATAAACAAAACACGCTTTTAACAAAACAACTATTTCTCCTGATATCTCACTCAATGAAATCTTCCCTCATGTCTTTTGAATGCTTTCAAACTTTGTACACGCATGAAAATATATCCAAAAACAACAAACCGTACGTTAAAGCAACAGGATGATACGATATGTTGTGAAATAAATTAGTGAAAAAAAATACATAATGTACAGCAAAACTTAAACTCCTTTATAAACGAAAACCATAATAGAGGCTTAAACGCAGATACATTTATGTACGTATATGTGTGTATCTTCAATATTATATATTAATTTTTTTATATACGAGATGTCATTATAAGGAAACCAATTTCCTTTGACAAAACCAAATATTCTTATTTTTTATTTCATACTTTTTATGTTACTTTTCGTTTGCGTACACACAAGACTGTACAAAATTTGTTATAAAGAGCAAAAAAATAATAAATTGCAAGTTATGTATGATGATTTATGAAACAAATTTAGTAGGTAAAAGCCATAAGCCTAAAATAATATAATGTGCATGGCTTTCAAAGAAAATGAAAATGTATCGGAAAGGGATATAATGGAGCAAAAAATGTAACGAAATATATGCAATACTTTTATTTCCCTATTACCTTTTAAAGCAAAAGCTATTTAATATAGCTTTATTTTTTTTTTTTGGCTAAAAAAATCCTAAAACTTTGTAATAACTTTTAATGGGTTTATATTAGATTTTTATATTTTTTTCTTAATATTAATCCACTGTAATAGCTTTTGTTGTTGTTAAGAAAGGCTTAAGACTTATATTTTGGCATTAAAATTGAATTACGAGACAAAGTTACATTTCATTATGACTGAATTGGAGTAAACGGATTTCACTGAATAATTTCAATTATTTTTTAAAATATAAAACTAAAAAAAATAGTGTATATTACTAAATTCCTTTCTGTCTACTAAAAGGAAAACATTAAACTTGATCAAACTTCACGTTCAGTGAAAATAATAAAATCACTTTTTTAACAAATCAATCTCTTAGAATTAAAAAATTGTAATTTTTTTTTTATTTACTTTTAGAATCATAACCTGGGGCCGGCCTGTTTCTCAAAACTTACAAAGTGTTGTAATATAGGGTGTTTTTTTAGAGGTATAGAACTTCGAATTGAAATAAAGCACAAGAAAATCGTTTTAATGTCCATCAATTTGGCTTTATTGGAAGGATAATTGATGAATTTTTATGAAATAGTAGCTAACCTTATTGGATAAAATTAAAAAAGACCGCGTGCTTTGCTTTAAGAGGTTTTATTAAGAAGAATAAAATGTGTATGTATAAACTTTAATGTCATAAAAAATACAGAGTTGTAGTAATAAAGAGTTGCCAAAAATGGATTTATTTTCTTATTTCAACATCCTCACTAAAATAAATTCTAAACAATGCCTAGTTGCTCCAAGCAGTTCGACAATTTTAAGTTCACTAGAGGTTTAGTGAAAATGTCTGCAGTCATGTTACTAGATGGAACTGTGTTCAGAATTAGTTTTCCATCCCTTAGACAGTCCCTTATGAAGTGATAACGTATATCTATGTGTTTCGTTCTTTGGTGATACGACTCGTTCGATGCAAGCTGCACGGCTGCATGATTATCGCAGTATATTTTAATTGGACCAGATTGTTTTCTCAACAACTCCTCATCGAGACCTTTCAGCCATATGGCTTCTTGTACTGCAGTACCCAAAGACATATATTCAGCCTCACAAGTTGATAAGGCCGTTGTATTCTGTTTCTTTGATGCCCAGCTGATAGGCGCTCCTTGTTTCATGAACACAAAACCACTGACCGATTTCCTTTCATCTAAATCGCCTGCATAATCAGCATCACAATAGCCCTCTATATCAGGTTTACTATTTTTCTTAAAAATCAGCTTATAGTTCATTGTGCCTTTCAAATAACGAAGAACTCGTTTAGCTGCTTGCCAATGTTGCATGCCATAATTGTTGTTAAAACGGCTCAAAAAATTAACGGCATAACAAATGTCCGGCCTTGTAAGTTGCGCTGCATATAACAAGCTTCCGATGAGCTCTTGATATGGATACTTTGTCATTTCGAGTTGTTCTGCTTTGTTCTTGGGACTATCCTTCTTGCTTAGTCTAATATTAACATCCATAGGAGTAGATACAGGGTTACTTGTTGACATTGAGAAGCGATCAAGTAGCCTTTTAATATACGCTGTCTGATCTATTGCCAAACTGCCTTTTGATCTCTCTATCCGCAATCCCAAAAAACATTTTAGTTCACCCAAGTCGTTCAGCTTGAACTTTTCTTTTAGTTTTTTAACTAATAAATCTTTTTTCTGTTCATTATTCCAAAAAATAATTATATCGTCAACATATATGGCTAATATAAAAATATGCTGGTTTTCAATTCTTGTATAAATACACTGGTCGCTCTTAAGTTGTTTCAAACCAAGACTCTTTAGAGTTTCACTTAATTTAATATTCCACATTCTGGACGATTGTTTAAGTCCATATATTGGCCGATTTAATTTCAATATTTTTCCATTAGGAATTTTAAAGCCTTCAGGCACATTAATATAAATATTTTCATTGAGGTCTCCTTGTAAAAATGCTGTACATACATCAAGGTGATTCATTTGTAAGTTATATTCGACCGCTAATGAAAACAAATAACGTAAAGAGGAATATCTTATGACTGGTGAGTATGTTTCGTTGTAATCTACGTCACACCTTTGCGAGCACCCTCTGGCTACTAGTCGGGCCTTATAACGAACGACCTCGCCATTAGCATCACACTTTAATTTAAATATCCACTTCGTGGAAAGTTTTTTTTCATGTCCAGTATTATTTACAATAGACCAAGTGTTATTTTCAACTAAAGAATTGATCTCATTATCAATTGCTTCTTTCCAAAAATTAGCTTCATTACAGTTAACAGCTTCAATAAAGCTATGTGGTTCTACTTTGTTCTCAGTAGCCATATGTGTTACATAGTTTCCCATATTTGGAGCTCGCGAAATTCGCTCAGAACGTCGTAAAGATTGAGGTTCACTTACGTCCTCACTTAGTACTGAATTGTTAGATGGAAAACCAAGTAGTTCCTCGCAGTCGTATATACTATCTAGATCCTCAACATCATTATCTTGGTCATCTCCTTCATTACCGTCAGTAGAAAGATTGAAATTTTCATCCGGCATAATCCTCACTAAATTTCCATCATTCAAAGAATCGGGTGATGAATCAGGTTTTTTAGCTGACTGCTTATTGCATATGGAGTTACTTTCGTTTTTCGAAAAATACATTTGGTCTTCAATAAAAGTCACATTTCTACTTACTATCATTTTTCTTAATACAGGGTCATACAATTTATACGCCTTTGCAGTCTCACAATATCCAATCATCATACATTTTGTTGACCTAGCGTCCCACTTTTTTCTAAACTGCTTCGGT
This sequence comes from Nowickia ferox, assembly GCA_936439885.1. Lineage (NCBI taxonomy): Eukaryota > Metazoa > Arthropoda > Insecta > Diptera > Tachinidae > Nowickia > Nowickia ferox. The sequence continues at coordinate 4,764,236 of OW387027.1, read as the reverse complement.
GTCATCACCATAGCTATACAGCCAAAGACCTTCAGATAAGATAAATTTTGTTCACGACCAGTAAATATTTCTTCAGGTGATTTGCCGTTCAGCTTTTTATGTGGTGTTCTGTTCAATAAATATGCTGCTGTATTTAATGTTTCAGCCCAATAACACTTTTTTAGTGCAGCATCATACATCATTGTTCGCGCCTTTTCAGCAATGGTCCTGTTCATGCGCTCAGCTTTTCCATTCTGCTGCGGTGTGTACGGTGCTGACTTCTGGTGTACGATACCACTATGCTCACAAATTTCTTTAATGTCTTTATTGCAGAACTCTAAACCATTATCTGTACGTAAAATCTTGATTTTCATATTTGTTTGGTTTTCAACCATTTGTTTAAAAATTTTGAATTTAGTTGTTACTTCCGACTTCTTTTTTAATATATAAACGAATATTTTGTTAGAGTAGTCATCCAAGAATAACAAAAAATACAACCCACCACCTATTGATGGTGTTTCCATTGGGCCGCATACATCTGCGTGCACAACTTCCAGAATATTACTGGTTTTACTATTTGACGATTTGTATTTTAAATTCGTTTGTTTGCCTTGGAGACACGGAATGCATTTCGCATTAGGCGACTTATTTTGCCCCATGATGTCTGCTTTTAACTTTTCGTCGATGTAGGCGGCATGTCCCAATCTTTTATGTATTAGTTCTTCTGTTACACCAACAAAATTTTTCTTCGGTGCATGTATGTCTAATTTATATACATCTCTGCAAAGACTAGCGCTGGCTAATACCTTTTGTGCGTAACTAATACTGCATTTTTCATTTTTAAAATGGATATCATAACCTTTCTTACACAATTGACTTACTGATATTAGATTAGTGCATATTTGTGGCACATAAAGCACGTTTTCAATAACGGCATCTACTAATTTGTTGTTTTGCATTATTTTTAAATTAATATCACCTCTACCCACAGCTTTTAAATTTGTGCTATCTGCCACCATCACGCTCTCCTCAGAAGAAAATTCTATAAAATTTTTAAAATTTGTTTTATTTTTTGTCATATGGGCCGTGGCCCCAGAATCAACTAACCACGAGTCTTCTGTATACGCATGCTGTGAATTATATGCTGCTGTTAAAGTTACCGCATTTGCACTTTTATGATTGAATTTCTTGCTCTTGCAATTTTTTGCCATGTGTCCTTCATTTTTGCACTTAAAACATACAATATTGCTTCTTTTCTTATTACAAGAATCTTTAAACAACTTTTGTTTGCTGTACAAAGCAGCATCCACCAACGTGTTTTGACTAGTAGCATTACTATAATTGTCAAAATCCTGTAAAAGTTTTGTCTTTATTGTGTCTGCCGTTATTACAATATTACTGCTTTCTATTGCCATGATCATTGGCGTGAAGTGTTCCGGTAAACCACTCAACAATAGGCTACCCACCCACTCATCACTTACCGCCATACCAATTTCGTTTAACTTTTGCGCCGTAGCAATTATCGTATCTACATATTCACCAATGTTCTGACAATTGACCAAATGGGTTGTGGTGAGCTTTCTTAATAAGCCGCATCGTCTTGTCAAACCCGAGTCGTCGTAGGTGGATTTTAGCTTATCCCACATCTCTTTAGCAGTAGCTATTCCCTGGATGTGTATGTACAAATTAGGAGAAATGTATAATACGAGTCTGGACATTGCCTTTTCATTAACGTCATCCTTTTTTTCGGTGCCAAGAATTGCATTCCAGTATCCTTGCAGTTTTAAGGCGTGCTCTGCTGCAAATCTCCACCTATGGTAATTATCCCTTCCTGTTAGCTTTTCTATTTCAATTATTCGCTCCATTTTTCGCTGAAGCTGGGCCCATAACCTGATGAATTTTTATGAAATAGTAGCTAACCTTATTGGATAAAATTAAAAAAGACCGCGTGCTTTGCTTTAAGAGGTTTTATTAAGAAGAATAAAATGTGTATGTATAAACTTTAATGTCATAAAAAATACAGAGTTGTAGTAATAAAGAGTTGCCAAAAATGGATTTATTTTCTTATTTCAACAATAATTTTATGCCATTAACGTTTAAATATGATTTCGGGCATGTGGCCGCCGCGGCTGGCTCGAATAAAGCCAATTCTACAGGTCCAATTTTCAACCACTTTTTCGAGCATATGGGGCCGTATGTTGGCAATAACGCCACGAATGTTGGCTTCCAAGCCCCCTAACGTTTCTGGTTTGTTGGCGTAGACGAGCGACTTCACATATCCCCAAAGAAAATAATCCAATGGTGTCAAATCATACGATCTTGGTGGCCAATTGACCGGTTAACCGAATTAATTGCTCTGATGGACGATTATGTCGACCATAAAATGGACGGAGCTTGCGGTAAACTTCGCGAACTGAACCATTATTTTCGAAATAAATTTGCACGATTTGCAAGCGTTGTTCTTTTGTCAACCTGTTCATGATGAAATGGCAAACCAAACTAAATATTAATCACTTGACAGCTGACAAAATGGCCGCCAGTTAAAAAAGTGATGCCAACTTAAAGTTCTATACCTCAATAAAAAACACACTATACCAGTAAAATAGTTGAAAAATGTTTACTTCGGGGATTCTAATGGTACTTTACAGTGTCATTGTGTCATAATGTTATTTTAATGTAATTGTTTTTGCACTTCTTTAAAAAAAATTTAATACATTTTGCCATTACGACACTTAAGACTACCATTTGAGTTTCCCAATTATTTATATAAAAAATATATATACTTTTATTACTACTTGACTTGTATTACAACACTTATGAGTTATGAGATTCAGGCCTCCGTGGTCCTTTATTTATTTGTCAGTGCTATGTTACAGAAGATGCACAGGCATCTCTAACTTTTGGAGTTATTCCTAGTTTAAAGCACAAATATGGAGTGTTAGTAATGAATCATTTTACCTAAACGGTGCTTTAAATATGACTGCTTAAGATCTTAGCACGCGGTAGATTCCTGACGGATGGAGAATAGTTAGAAATAGATTGCAGTTCAAAAAAGGTAGAGAAAAAAAGAACAGCAAGGGAAAGGAAAAGGAGGCGCTATGAAATAAGACCAAGAAAATGCTGCCCAAATAAGAAAATGAAGTAACGACCAATAAAATTAAGGATTTTTTAAATGGGCTGTATTTCATTTATTTTGGCTTTTATTTCATTTGGAGTTTGGTTTCAATGGGATTTTTGAGTTGGGCTTTATTTAATTTATATTTGGCTTTTTTTCATAAATTTGCTATTGGTCCTTATTTAATTTTTGTGTGTTTTATTTATTGCGACTTATTTAGTTTCTTATTTCGGCGTTATTCCCTTGGGCTTTATTTCAAAACACTGAAATGGAAATTAAATGAAAGAAAAGGAAAGGAAAAGGAAGGAAAAGAAAGAAAAAGAAGGAAAAAAGGAAAGGGTAAGATAGGATAGGATTGGATTATATAGGAAAGGAAATCAAGCGATAGGAAAATTAATGGAAATAAAGGCAATAAGATGAAGAAAGAAGAAGAAAAAGATGAAAGAAGTGAGGAGAAAAGAGAATAAAGAAAAGGAAGGGAAAGAAAAGGAGAGGATAAGAAAGTAAAGGAAAGAAAAGAAAAGAAAAGAAAAGAAAAGAAAAGGAAAGGAAAGGAAAGGATAGGAAAGGACAGGAAAGGATAGGAAAGGATAGGAAAGGACAGGTAAGGAAAGGAAAGGAAAGTAAAGAAAAAGAAAAGAAAGGAAAGCAAAGGAAAGAAAAGTAAACAAAAGTAAAGCAAAGGAAAGTAAAGGAAAGGAAAGCAAAGGAAAGGAAAGTAAAGGAAAGGAAAAGAAAAGAAAACAAAACAAAACAAAAGAAAAGAAAGGAAAGAAAAGGAAAGGAAAGTAAAGGAAAGGAAAGCAAAGGAAAGGAGAAGAAAAGAAAAGAAAAGAAAGGAAAGGAAAGGAAAGGAAAGGAAAGGAAGGGAAAGGAAAGGAAATGAGAAAAGGAAAGGAAAGTTAAGGAAAGAAAAGAAAAATAAGATAAAGGAAAATAATGTAAAGTAAACTAAAGGAAAGGAAAAGAAGGGAAAGGAAAGGAAAGTAAAGGAATGTAAAGGAAAGAAAAGGAAAGGACAGGAAAGGAATGAAAGAATAAAATTCGATTATATAGGAAAGGAAATCAAGCAAAAGGAAAATAAATGGAAATAAAGCCAAGAAGGGAAGATAAACTCAGATACGAGAAAAAATTCATTTAGAATACAAAAAAGTATACAGAGATTGCCAAAAATCTTGAGCTTTAATGACTTAACCATGCGGCTTTTTACACTCAAATTTTACTTTGAAAAGACTTGAGTTTGTAGGAGAGAAGGCTCCCTCTGGCGTGTGAAAAAGTCATTGTAATATTTATTTATTGTATTCAGTTCTTACTGCTACTCTCCAATAAGGTAGCGTTCAATAGTTTTCACTGATATAATGAATATCCGACTGGCTAATATCAGAGAACAAGTAGAAAACAATTATTTCTTATGGTCTTGTTAGTAGACAAAAGCCAATAGTACATTTTGTTAAAAGGCATCATTACTAAAATTTGTTTACATCGTTAAGCATTTTGGGTTTGGGATTTCAATCAGATAATTCTTGAAAACAGCAAAATATTTATATATAATATTTTTCACTTCAAAATTTTGTTATTTTTCTTCTTAAATGTTAATGTTAATAAATTAAAAGTACGTGACAACCTCATAAGCATTTTATTAACACTTAAATTAATTATTTAATTGTTATAATTTATATGCATGCAATGTATGTCTGTATTACGCTACCAATATGAATTTACCATAAGAGTGCTATTAAATTTTTTATGGTAAGAAAATGTGATAATTTATACGCTGAAATGATAATTCATAAATGTAACTTGATTTATTGTTTTTATTTTTAATTTTGCTATCGGGAACGTAACACTTACAATTAAGGGAACATTTTTAAGCACACATTTGCTTTATATGCAATAATATTGAAGAATATTCATTCAACGTTAAGTTTAATTAATTATAAAGAAACAATTGTGTCTGTTGCTGCTGGTAAAGCAGCACTTAAACCCAAGAATTTTTGTATTATAGTTAAAATGATATAAAAGAAAACTATAACGAAGAAATAACATTGGCTCATATTCATAGTCAAAACAAAGTATTTTTTAAGAACTTAAAACCAGTATTTTGTTTAACTGTGACTATGCGCCATTGCTTTTTGGCTATACATGAATCCAAGAAATGACATTGTTTGTGCTGCAATTTCAATAATTTATTTGAAGTACTAAAGCACTTAAGCAAGCAAACTAATTAAAAAATTAGTTTTTTATTTAACTTTATTTAAACGACCGTAATTTGCCTTTTAATATAAGTACAACACCCTTCAAATAATTTCAAAATTAACTGGCACGTAAAGTTTGAGCAACAATTATAAATGTACATGAGGGAGCATGTTAGTGGGAGGATTGTGATGGCAAATTCGTTTATTATTTATGAACTATTGCAATTTTGTTTCTAATATTTTTTTCTTCTAATATTTTATTTTATTTCTAGTTGGTTCTTCAGCTTAGTTAGTTACAAAGCCAAAGCTCATAATTATAGAAATAAAACTTATAAAAAAACACACACACAAACATATAAAATTTGTTCGAAATAAAACTCACACATCTTAGAAAAATATTTTGATTTGCATACGATACGAATGCCTGCACAACTTTTAAGCACGAGTTTTTCTGCTAGAAGTGAATGTATTTAGACTGTTAAATGGGTTGTTGAAAAGTCATTAAATTTATGAAAAACATGCTGCTTACTGGCGCTAAATTTGCTAAAACATTGTTTTAGTGTAGTTTAAATTATGAATATGTGTTAAAGCATGTGTGCAAAATACTTTATTAAGTTTAAGGGGGCCCAAAGCAACTTGTTCTTTTTTCGCACTTTTTTTTTCTAAAATAGATGAGTTTTTTACATGCAATATTTGCGAAAGCCATGTTAAAAGTTTTTGTTTTAATAAAAAGCATGAAAAAGAAATCAATTGTTGCTACAATTTATATTCTCGCAAGTATAAGCATGCAAGAGTAAAACAGAAAAACTAAAACGGATGTAGAAGCAACCAGAAGTTAGCACCCACTTAAATTTTCCATGCTCGTGCATATTTAATTATTTTATTTTTGCTTTTTCAAATATACACCTGCTGTGGTCAGTGAACTTTTTGCTGCTATTGGATAATATGTTGCTTTAGGTGGCACGTTGTAATTTAAAAGGAACATATTTTTCTTCTTCTTTTGCTTAACTAAATTCATATGCATTATAGTACTTTTATTTTTCTTTTGCTTATCGGAAGTAACCTGAATGTTACAACGTTCTGGGATTGTGATTAATTACAAGTTTTGCTCAAATGGGTGATTTCTTTTAACGATTTTTTCCAGTTTTTTTTTTAAGGGGAACATTTAAATTTTTGGATACAGTTTAATCTACCAGCTTATTTATGCAATTCTCTTTAAATTTATCTTGACGCCATTAATTTTTCTGCCAGTTTGCTAAGTTATGTGGTGATTCTTTGCCAAGGAATTAAACTTATTTAGTTGCTTTTAACACAAAGCTTTTAAAATGTTTGATTGCTATAATATTTCTTTTTTTTATAAAAATAACTAAAATCTTCTCAAACTGCAGCTCTGAATATACAAGTTAAGCTCACCATCTCCAGAGGCTTTTAAAAAGTTACTCTTTAAACGATTATTTCTTGTCTAAGAGCAATATCTAACACAACGTTTTAATCTTGTTCGTCTTTGTTGTTGTTGTTGTTGCTGTTGTTGCTGTTTTATTAACCTTAGATAAATGCTTAATACTTTGCTAAATTTTTTTCTTCTCTTGCTTTTGAGAGCGAATAATTTTTTTATTCGTTTTCTTCAAAGTAGTGGTGTTGAATTTATGGGTTTCTTTATGGCTCTTAAAAATAGTAGAAAAAAAGTAAAAGTTTCTAATTTATGACCAAAGTTATAAAAGAGTAGATTTGTGTGTGTTTGTGTATGGGCTAGTGTTAGAGTAATTGTTTTGTTACCAAGCAAAAGTTATACCATTAAAGCTTACTTTCTTTAGCACTAATTTCTATTTACAGTATTAAGCACAGCAAAAGATACGAGTATGAATAAGTGAAAAAGTAAAACGCTTGAATGGTTATAAAAAAATATATAATATTATCTTAATTACAAGCTAAAAAAATAGCGCTTAGCGGTATAAAGACCACCAAATTAAAGCAACTTTTACTGGCCACAATTAAATTAATTGAGAGATATGTACAGATAAGTATATTAAAAAGTTATCTTAACTTAACTTATTAAGGACTTGCATGTGTACGTTTAATGGCATAATAACTTTTATGTTTATTTAAAAGAGAACAGCAAACAAAATAAAATGCGTTTAAGGCACGTTGTATTAAATTGTTTCTGTCAGTTGGGGAATATTGTATATGCAAAGATTGTGATATATAAATTACAATTAATACAAACATTTAGGTGGCAAGTAAAACAAAATTTGAATTATTTTTTTTTTAATATAAAAAAAATTAATATAAAGTATAGTGTTATTTTCTTGCAGGCATCTTATTAATTGGGCTAGAATTTAAATTAATTATCCAGCGGTGTATTCTAGACGTTTTAATTATATACAAATATACACATTTATGCAGTTAATTCCTGATAGTTTAAAACTCGTTAATTTGAATCTCTCAATAATTTGGAACTTATTTCTTAGGTCCTTTGAAAAACATATAATAACTTAAAAAAAAATTCTTGTTATATGGGCCCTTCTAAAACTGGAAATTATTTGAAAGGCCGACACATTATAAATTAAAATTTTTCGACTCTAAAGTTTATAGTTTGTGTTATTTCAATGTGGCGGGTTTTGTCAATGAGCAATTATGCTTAAAATTAAGTGTAAGACAATTATTATTCAAGTCAAGCCTTAAATTTTTAAGGATTGAACTATTTTTGTTTTACACATTATAATAGCATTCTCCAGTGAAAATTTAACTTGAATTCAATTGAAATAATTCAGTTAGAGTACAGTTCAATTTATGTCTTAAATTTTCATAAATTTCAAACATTTCACTACAGTTTACGTAAAGCTTTGAATTATAGTTCGACTAAACCTTGTATTACTAGATTCATTTTCAAGTTTGAAAAACAATGTTGAGTGAACGAATGATTTTCATAACATTGCGTAGACTTTTAATATTTTTACTATTGCCCAATGCGGCAATAAGATAATAGATGCCAAATCAAATAGAGAGGCTTGTATTGTTGGATGCTTTTAAACTAATTAGGTTTGTTTATTTTGATTTTCAATAATTTGTTAAAGGTCAAATCATAAGCATACAAAATTTTTTTAGCTTATTGTAAAATCTTTTGGGCTTAAATCTACTGAAGAGTACCATGAAGCAGGTGTGAAATGCATGTAGACATTTCTTGAAAAAAAATTAACAAAATTTTCATACTTTTAATATTTTTCAACACAATATCAGTTCATATTATATAATAAAATAAAAATTTGACAAGGTTTGAACATTTAAGTATGTTGTGTGTTTTTTATATAAAAATTTTTTTCAATTTGAAAAGTCTTTCAAGCTTGAATTGAATTTTATTTAAATAGTAAAGACCAACTGCCTGCCTTATTTTAAGATAATAATAAATTTCATTTGAGGAATGTGTTTCTATAAAAAAATTTTTACCAAACTTAACTTTAAAATTTTTAGACTACGGTTGTTTCTAAAAAAATCATGTGGTTGGATTAGTCAGCAAACTTTCACTTATAACGTTTTATTTTGTCCAGAAAATAATATAATAATGAGTTGTTATTTTTTATATATTTTTTTTGTATGTATACTTTATTACGCTACTGTATATTAAAATAAACACTGCTAATATGGTTTCCTATACTGTTCAGGTATGGGTGCTTAGCAATTTTTAATATTTATACTAAAAATTAATTCTTTTGGTGTGTTTTTTGATTAATGAAAGCTAAACATTTTTTTAATCTATTTTGTACATTTACTAGCACACACTACTGAAATGAGTTAACAATTTACTTTGTTTATGACAAGCCGCACCTAAATTCATTCATAAATTTTTGTTAACAATTTCATTTTTACCTAATACAAATGATTTCTTTTCAAACACGCAAAATGTTTTGTAGACAATTAAATTTGTTATTGATTTGTTTTTTTTTTAAGAAAAATATTTATTTTGCACGTTGTACAAACCTACAAAAATATATATTTACTTGTTCTATTAACTTGAAAGCTCAAGTAGCGTATGATTAATTTATAATTTAAGACAACAATAAATATTAATCATACGCCTCTTAGTTGAAAATAAATAAAAAGGCTATGAAAAAATAAGACATGATTATTATTATAGTTTTTGTTGGATTATGACTAATCATTCAACAGTTGAGATGAATGATGACATCTGGATCTCATATTTATTATAAAGACCAGCGTATATAATTCTTCACATGCACACACAGTAAGAAATTAAATCTTCCATTAAATAAGTGGTTGCATTTAATATAAAAAATAAATTAATAAGATGATATAACATGACATTAAGCAGTATTAAGATAATTATCTTCGGAGAGGTCTTACTGCCTTATTAGGCCTGATAAATGTCCAAAGCTTCAAGATTAAATATATTTTTTTTATTGTTTATATGTTAGCTACATAAAGTGTGAAATAATTTCTTTCCTTTGTAATTAATTCATTTTCTTATGATATTTGTATGCATTTTATCAGGTGATGTTGCTGTAGCCAAATCACGTAGGCTTCAATTATGCAACCTTTCTTCCTTTTATGCTTAAGACATGTATTTATTAAGAACCTATAATAACTAAACTTAGTTTCTATAACAAACAAGCAGTTCATTAAATAAAACTGAAAATGTTAAATATTATTTTTCTGCGATTTAAAATCGAGCTACCAAATCTAAACCAATTATTTAACGGAAGAAGCATAAAATTTTAGGTTACTATATCACATAACTATTTTGTACTTTTTATGCTTTATATGCCAGCAAAATTAGAAGAAAACATATCAAAGGAATTACAGAAGACGAGTCTTATGGTAGCAAGACTACTTAACTCCTTAAGACTCCAGCAAGATTGCTTAACTTCTTAAAACTTCTTAATTCCAGCAAGATTAATTAACTCATCTTCTCATTAAAAGGCAACTACTGGACAAGTGTGAAACTGCAATTCGAAAAATAAATTGCTTTTCCATCTTTTGTTTTGCTTTATTTAATGAAATAGGATTTATTATTTTAAAGCATTAGCTGAAAGAAGCAGGAAAACCCCAAAAAATAATTTATGAATTTTTATACACACTTAAGGACTTGTACAGCAAATTAAGCACTAGATTGCATACTAGAGCGTATTTTACAATCAAAAACAGATGTTACACTAACATGGTATAATTATTAATAATTAACCAAAAACAAGATCAGATGTTTCTATAATAAATTTCCCAAGAATTAATTGTTTTTCTTTGCATTAATTGAATTTAAATAACTTCTTAATATCTTGTAGTTCATAATAGATTGGGCTCTGTCTTGAAAAGGAAAGGATGTTACGTTTAATTACTGTCTTGTTATAATTGCGCACTTTATTAACAGCATTCTGGCTTAAAACAGATATTGTTGCCATTAGTGTTTTTTATATTTCCGTATTTAAAAATGGCTTTAGATAGATAGATTTTATTTTAAGTAGATGCAATTTGGCACCCTGCATTTCTTTTCATTGAAAATTCCCTTTATTTTAGTGTTTTTTAACATTTTCCCAAGATACTTATTTTGCCATTTCTTTCTTTATTTTTGATAACAAAATTTTACCTTTACAATTTCTGAAATTACAGCTTAATTTGACAATAGCTCTCAGCATTATTTCTAGATAATTTTCTTGTTTAAGTTATGATATTTTTCTTTAAGTTTTGCTTCAAGTTTTTGTTACACTTCTCTTACTCTAATTCCAAGTATTATTTGTTTATTTTTTGTTTGTGTGCACTTGCCAGCAAAAGTGACTTTAATGTTAGCTTTTCATGTTAAACGATGCATGTCAAATCCACTTTATTTAAAGAACTATATTTTTTGTTTTGTCTTCTTGGAATATAAATTCAGTAATATTTACGTATAAGTACTATGACATTTTATTTTTTTGCAAGAAATTTTTTTATTTTTTTTTTGCCAAATGCAGATAAATGTTAAAAAAAAGCCAACGGACTAACTGGCAGTTTTTGGACATTACAGATTCAAACAATAAATTAAACTTGTCAAAGTTAAAGAAAATTTTGCAATGTTTAACTTAATTTTTAGAATATTTCTTTGATGCTGATTTAAAAAAGACTAAACAAATTTCGATGATATTTCAAATGCAGTTTGTTTTAGTTAAATATTATTAAAGAATTTTCATATCTTTTGTCTATTATACAATTTACGACTAATATTTAAATATAAACACATACTGACTGGTAATATAAAAAAAAAACAATTTTAGTACTGAAAATATATATTTTATTCCCATTGCATTGAAACAACACTTCTTTTCCTACAATACAGGACAATAAATTATAGTTGAGTGGTCTCTTGTTTTGGAAAAATTTTCCCATAGTGCAGAATTTTTTATTGCGATATTCCATTTGGAAGTTTTTATCTTATTTGATGAAATATGCATTTTCTAAGGTATCAAAAATAGTAGAAGTGAATAAAGTGACCAACTCATCTTCAATTCTTTGGAATATTTGTATGAAATGAGTGTTAAAAACTTGAATGATTGAGAATGTGTCCGAAGATCCAGGCTGTTATATGAGTATTTGCAAAGCAGCACTTTGAAGTGCGTCCGCTGGAGGGCGAGTAATTTTTGTTTGTTTAAAAGAAAGTCTAATATTATTCTATTAATATTATCCCAGTGAAAAAAATTGGAAGCAATTATTCAGGAAATATTTTTTCTCTATTTCCAAAATATCAATATGTGTGTTTTTTTACTTTTCAAGAGTCGATTATTAATAATATTCAGATAATTAGTTAAGAAATTATTTCACTTAAGCAAAATTGGTAATCATTTTTAGTTTTCGCAAATACTTACGGTATGTCATGATTTTTAAGGAAAACAAAGTCACTGTTATGAAGCATTAGATTTTAAATTTATAAAAAATATATTGAATTAAAAAAAATTTTGAAAAATAAAAAGAAAACATACGAATAAATAAGATTTAATTAATATCATGAAAATGTTTTCAGATTCACTGAGCATAAAAGAGGATAAAAATAAACTTCTTGCAATAACAACCGTATGTAGAATTCACTAGAAATTATACAAATTTCCACTACTTCTTGATGACAAGTTCGGGATGTTATTTATTGACTTTCTTGGAAGCTCATTTTTACTAAAAGATTAACGAAAATATACTTTTAGATTTAATTGAAGGAACTCATTGTATAAATAACGCCACAAAAATGATTTTTACATGGAAGCATGAGCAAAATTTTTTTAAATTTGTTTTTATTTTTCATGAAAATTCTAAGAATTACTTCGGTGACGAATTTGTATAATTAAACAAGCTTAAGTGTAAGTTTAACATTTGTTAGTCCCAAACTATTATTCTACTTATGCAGTCAAATATTTATTATTAAAAATACATTGAAATTGATTATTGAGGGGTTTAGGGAGATCCTGTGCGCATTTCACTGTTTCTAATGCAGATCATTAGGGAATCTTTACCCAAAAAATTTCTAAGAACAACTTGAGATAATGGGCCTAATTACGAGTGTCATATTTAGAGTGCAACTAAGACGATTTTGTACTAGATTAAAGAAAAAATATTGCAATGTTCTTAAGTCTAGGACAAAATTGTCGTAGTTGAAGTCGTGACACTCATAATAGGGCCAATTAAGTTAAATTTCCAGTTAAACAAATGTAAAGTTCAACAAAAATAAAAGTTGAAACAATTACTCAATAACCTATATGTTATTTATTTTCTTTCTTGTTTTATTCACATATTACGTAGCGCTATTTTCGTATAACCTCCCCCTCCTTCGTGACGCTTTTTACAAAATTTTCAGTAAACATTTTCTAAGCCGTAAGAAATCCTTAACACCCCCTCCTTCTTACCATCCTTAGAGCGTTTAAAAATATGTGAATGGCCTCTTATGAAAAAGATCTCAAGCTTAATAAAATAGTTATTATGCATTTTTAAAATTTCTCAAGTTTTGTGTTTACTTTCATATAAGTATCAATTAGTTTGCATGATTAAAAAGCAATGAGGCCCAAATTATGCGATACTTAAACAAATATTACTTTGAATATTTGATTATATAAGAAAGTTCTATATAATTTCTTCCCCCCCCCCCAGCAGTTTAAGCAATTTAAAACAGCATCTGGTTTTTACACGTTTTATAATTTACTGTATCACTTCACATTCTTCAATTTAGATTTGTTTTTAGTAAACTTGCATGCTTTTAATTTAAATAATAAAAAGCAAAATAACTTGTTTTCATATCTAGGCAACAATAGATATTTCTATACTGTTTTGCTTCCTGTAAGAGTTTCTTTGTTCAGTGCCGATGACAAAAAACACAAATACAAGTTACTGATTTTTTCTCTCAATTTCTATGGATACCTGTTCTCCAACTTCCTTTATATTTTTTTACATATTTGCTATTGAATGAAAAAATTTAAAGAGTTGTTTTTAGATTCAGTAATATTATCCCTACGCCTTCAGTGCAATTACAACTGAAAATGAATAATACATTTGGTAGTGATATATAGATTTCGTTCACTTGCAGGTAAATTAATATTTTTTTTTTTTCATTTTCCTATAAAGAAATATTCACAGGAAAAAATGTTTGCTAGTTAGTTGTTAAGAAAAGCAAGAAAATTTCAATGAAGCTTTTACTAATTACTTCGAAATATTTTGAATAATTTTTTTTTTACAAAAACTTGAGGTCTGTGCGAGAACTTTTTCAGTCGAAAAATTGTTACCATCCTGTGAAACACGCAATGGGTGCAAAAAAAAAATCTATATTTGTTGTTATTTTTTGTGAGTTTTTTTTTATGCAAAAACTCTTGACTGATTCTTTACGATTTGTAGAGCAAATCAAAAAAAATGGCTCCAGAAATGTTACATACGTTTTAAGTTAACCCATAAAATGAAAAGAGAAAGCTGAATATAGTGAGAAAGAGAGGGAGAGGGATAGTTGGAGACATCGACATCTGTCATATGACATTTATGTTTAATATCATGCCCGTAATATGGAAAGCGGAAGATAAAGGGAGAGAGAGATAGTTAGAGATATCGAGCTCTGTCATTCGATACGTATGATCAATATCAGAAGACATTATCAAGTGCTTGCAGGCTTGTTAATGTAGACTCTGAGCTGTATATTGGTGTTATCACTCAAGATCATTTTTTTATGAAATTCTGGATCAGTTAGATACATTTCAAAAACCACAAAACCAAAGAAACGACCTTCAAAAAAGTCAGTAGGCATAAGGTCATGTGTTAACTGAACTTCAAAGGCCTTAACAATAACAATTGTAGTATATCTAATTCCAAAGATATTTCCTAAGAATGTGGGCAACAATATTCTAAATTGTTTTCCTTGAATTTTTTACCTTTGGTGCTGCAGGTGAGAGATCGGAAAAGGACATCTCTACTAAATTTTCTTATCTTGTATTTTATGAGGCAACAATAAAATAATAAAATAATAAGATGTAAGCTGTTTCTTCAATTTTCGAAGAAACAAAAATTCGTCTTTAATAAGATTATTAATTTATATATTTTTTTTCAATTAAGGTATTATTATGAAAATTACTTTTAATAAGTGTAGAGAAAAAAAAACAAAAGAGTTCCTTCTAGAAGAAGTATTTCTAACATTTTTATTTATCGAAAAAAAATGCTGATATCTTGTATATCTTTCATTAATTAAAAGTAAAAAGTTTAATCTGCATAATAAGCTCAAAGCTCTTTATTTATATTTTCTTAAGCTCCTGAACACTTAAGGTTGAGTATCATAAATTATTAAAGTACCAATTAATATTGCGTGGTTTTTGAATAAACTTGAAATATTCAACTTTATTAGCAAAATTACCTAGAGAAAAGTGTGGCACACTTGGAGTCCCTTTTTTGTTAATTGAACAGGTACTTTAATGTTTTGTTTAATCGAAAGTTTTTATAAATAATTGTTAAATAATTTGGAACTTTATAATAAACGTACAACACCTGCAAAAGCTTTGAAGTGGGTAATACAACCGGAATGAAGTTGTTGGAGTGCTGTGCAAGAAATAATAAGAAATTAATGATTGTGCTTTAATTATGGGTATTAAACAACAACTGCTATACAATTTAATCCATGAAACGGTAAGCATATTCTTCAAAGCTGTGCCTTACAAATATTTTACTTCCTTTTGATCATATTTGTGTACAAATTTGAATTGAAGTTTTTAAAGATTTTACTGCTATTTTGTAGTATTTTTGGGCATCTGCTTGTGTACTCTTATAAAGATTTCTTTACCTTCGGGCTGCAGTAGCATGAAAGTTTTAGTAAGTAATACAATGATAATCATTTGAGCGTAGTGTTTGCGCAAGTGTAGTATTTTATTTATATTTTGTTCTATTAATTTTCAATGCTTTTGGCTGTTTTAGTTAACAAAAATTGTTTCTGTATGAACTGCTGTATGTGCTTTGAAATTTTTCTTTACATTTCAGTGCGTTTGATAATATTTTTTTGCGAAGACTTCTATACAAAACTAGCTAAGGCAGCAAGAATGACACACTCTCGTTTTGCCTCTAACCACTTACAATTACATCATTTTAAAAAAATGTCTTATCAGCAGTACAAATTAGATTCAGTAATTCTTTTTTATTTTGCTGCCTGTTTATGCCATTTAGCTTTTGTTATTTTAATAAAATTCTGTTCAATCTTAAGCTTTTTTTCTCTCCGCAAAAAAAAAAATAAAAATAAAAAGTAGCTGTTAAAGAATGAATTTTTTGATTACGGTAGGTTTTTCAGGTTGTTTTGTTATTATTTTTCTTGACAACAGCTCCCGGCATATTTGATTGATCTTTGCCATTTTGCTTCCTCATCCCCAAGACTGCTTTGCGTTACGTTTTTATATCAGTCTATATAAAATTTCATATAGTATACATATTCCAGATGTATTTTTGTCTAAGCGTATACATTAAGTTGAAATAAAATGTAGCATATCTTAAGGGTGTTATTTATTATTGAAGTGTCACTTATTGTGTTGCGCGTAATCTGGAAACCAAAAGACATTTTAGCACGAATGAAAAACAAAAATAAAATAAATAATTTTTATTTTAAATGTAAATTTTTCTTTTTGTATTATTTTGCTGTGAGACTTATCAAAGGAATAAAGTTAAAGCTATTTTTTCTTTATTTTTCTTTGAGGTAGATTACAGTTTGTGCAAGTAAATATTTTTATTTACAGCTTGCTGGAGATCGGAAAACTAATTTAAATCTGTTGCCAAAAGAAAAATGTAATTTCATTTCGTATTGCTTCATAAACATATAGTTTAGTTTTATAACTTTAAAGTAAATTTTATTACAGAAATATTAACCGTATTGGTAAGCAATATAGTCCGATTAAATGAGTAATTAGTTTACTAAGAAGAAGAAAGAAATATTATAAAAAATTTGTAATTTGAGAGAAAAAATTATTTAAATTCATTCAATTTTGCATTGCTTCATTCAGCTTTTATCTTTATTCTATACGAAAAGTATGCTGTAGAATTTTTAGATATTTATGTACTTCTAATACTAATACTTGGTCCATAAGCCAGTTAATATTAATCATACGTATCAAATTGCAGTGCTCACTAAATATTTCTCTTTGTTATGGATTGACAACTGCAAAAAGTATGCAACATTTTTTAAACTATTTTTTTTTGCATACAGTTGGGAACAGCGACTCTTGATAATTTGAAATTTAAGGATTCTGGAGAATATTAAAATAAAACAATAATTTAATTTATTAAGAGCTAACATATTTAATTGATTAAAAATTTTTATAGAATTCTGTCATCTAAGTTACGAAATTTTGTTTAAGAACGCACATACATGCATATGAAAATTATGCTTATAGAAAAATTCTTTTTTGTTTTTATAAGAAGTATTAACATGATTATGTTTTGTATTTATGTTTTCTTTCAGTTGTGCAAATTTATTAAATACATATTTTGGTACAACTTAATGTATCAGTCAAAAGCTAATCAGCCAAATTACATGTGATAGTTATTAATGAACAAGTAACACCAAAGTTAATTGTAAATATTCTGACAAACACGAGAAGAACGGAACAACCGGCTCTTTTCGAAGGCTACACTACACATTCATCATCAGGGTTCTATGTGTTTGGTCCACTGTGTGTGGTGTCAGTTGATGTAGATTTCTGCTTTAAGTTTTCAGTGCAAAGGAAATATGTGAATTATTTTGATTCACTGCATTGCAATCTGCTGAAGGCTTTTCTAAATTCATTTATTTTATAAAAAGAGGTGGAAAATTTGACATATGAAGAGTTGAAAAAGAAGTTTAAACATCAATTTAAAACAGATACTTCTGGTATTAGTTCTTTCCCTATACTCAGCTTACCGATTTTGGTAACCAATTTTTTATGGTCTTCCAAAGATTTCAAAAATAAGTGCGTCCTTAAAAATGGTGTCATCAGTTTTTGACAAACAACTAATTCAAACTTGGTGATAGCTCTTAACTATATGTAGAAATAATGTAGCCAAGAGCTTACTATCTAAATCATATTACCATTTTATGCCAAAAAAGTTATTTCTTCGTGCATCTTTTTGCAAAAGTAAAAAAAAATCACTTATTTTGCTAGCAATATTTGGTAAAGCTGTAGCTTTGGTAAAGTTAGACAACTCTTGTGAATATATCAATATAATATGAACGTGTCTAGACACCATTAGCGCCTCATTAAGGCCACTTTAAAAGAAAAGCACCTTCGCTTTTTCCATTTAAATAAAATTGGGTATAAGAGAAAATCTTTTTTAAACCATTTACAGCATTATTTATTTACTTGTGGTTGTATTTCAATACAGCAAATCCCGTCTAAGTAAGCATTCACATTAAATCTATGAGCTTTTAAATTTAAAAAAAAAAAATCTAAATACTCATATTTAGCTTTTTTTTTAAAAACGTACAAAAGCTTTAAAAATCTTTCTAAGCATTTCCCTAATAAAATAAAAGCAAGAGTACAAATGTTAAAAAATTCAATCTGAAACAACAAAAAAAGCTAAACAAATAAACTTCTATTTTTGCATTTGTTTTCGCTTTTCCATAAAATTTCAAAGGCAACAACAGCAGCCTTCACAAAATGTATAATGGATAGAAGAAGATTTTCAAGCCATTCCAACCATATCTTAAAATCTTACATTTTAAAACTTTTTTTGGTTTTCTTCCTTGAGAAAAAGCAGCTAACACAGTTAAAGACACTTGCTCTTCCACATCGCAGCATTACTTTGTTGTTCTTACTTTAACAACAATCCTTTCTTAAGAAAAAACAAACAAAAAAACATAAATAAATGATGGTGGTTGTCACATATTATGGCTTAAGAGAAGTGATGGAACTTTTTTTCAACAAATTTGTTTTTGTTTTCTATAAGTGAAAAAAAGACTTTACAAAGGAAATATTCTTAACTTTTTAGCTCAGTTGACAGTGTGAAGCCTTGTATATTGAAGACATCAAAAGAAGTCATATTGTGCACAAACAAGTTTTAATGTCATTTTACTTAAAAAAGTGTGCAAATAACATATTTTTTTAAGTAACTTCTCTAAAAGAAGAAAAATCCCCAAACCCTAATAACACTTTTTTATAATTTTATAATTTACTGCCATAAAATTTATTAACACTTTCCAGCTGTAGTTATTGTTTTTCTCCTCACTTAACACTAAACTGGTAACAGTTCTAGCTGTAAAGAAAAAGTTTTATGTAAAAACTTTTACTAGAATTTATCTAATGTTTTAAACATAAATTGTTCTATAAACAAGCTGCAGCAGCAAAATGTTATACAGCAGAAACCAACATACACATAATTCCTTCCGCGGCAGCAGCCCCATACTGCTGCTTGTGTCTGCCGACTATTTTAACCAAGTGTCATAATTAGTCAAGTTGTTAAACAAAATTGTTATTAACAATTCACTCTCTTGGCTCATTGTACATTATTATACTTTCAAGTTCCGGTTTTATGTTGTTTTCAGTTGCTGCTGATGACGCCATCTTTTTGTCTGCAGCAACTGTTTGTTATTTTGTGGTAATTTATATTTTAAATTGTTGCTGTTTGTTGTTGTTATTTCTGTTTTTCATGTTGAGCCTTCATGTCTAAGTTTGCTAAAATATTCTTGAGTTGGACACAAAGCCAAACAAATTACACAAGGCTTATGATCATAACAATTTCAGCAGTGAGTTATAAGAATATTAAAGAAATGTAATTAATAAAACTTAATAAAATTATGCAAGCAATTTAGTTAAACAATGTGTTAAAATGTGTTTGTGCCAGCAGACCAGAAGCTTGTTTTATATTTTAACTAAAACTCATTACAAATAAATATTAGTCCCTATCTAGGAGATGAAATTTTTCTTGCGGAATATCTTGCTTTGAAAAATCATAAGAAAAATTTCGGTACTCATTGCTGTACTTGAAACTAAATTTGTTGTTTTAGCTCTACACATGAAATTTTTTGCTAGAACGATTTCTCCGTATGCAAGCAAATGCAAATTTTGGGAGTAAAAGTAAGGAAGCAGAGCAGCAAATATGGTGGCGTAGTGTAACCAAATTTCAAGTATAATAAAATACAACATGTTCCATCTGCCTGAGCAGCAAATATGGTGGCGTAGTGTAACCAAATTTCAAGTATAATAAAATACAACATGTTCCATCTGCCTGATGGTGGCTTAAATTATTACTTTTAGTAGCTCTGCAAGCATCTCCTCTATATGACTTTATTTTCGTTTGGTTTTCTAACTTCCCAGAAAATACGTAGAATTCCACCTCTCCTTCTTAAAAACAAAACAAACATTTAAACGGCAAAGAAAGCTTTCAGTTGTAAAAATAATTTACACCTGAAAGTAATTGCAAGTCAATATGATTTAGATGCTGAAAACGGAAATCTGCTTATATATTTTTTCAGTTTTTCGCAATGTGTGTGTGTTACGGTAACCAGATGCGTGTAATATTTATAGACATTTGTACCCTTGTTGGTTTTTTTTTGTTATAAAATGAACACAACACAAGGACCGAAGTTTCTCTGTAATTGACAGAGCAAGTATTTGTAATAAAAACAGGTGAATGAAATGTAATGTAATTTGCTTGTGATATATATTTTAATTGAGTTCATTTACATCGTTTTCAGAAAAATTGAGAAATGTTTTTCAACACACGCTCTTACATTCGTTTGGTGCGAATGCCAATCAAATGCTAATTTCGTTTCTTATTTATTTTCAATATAAGTAAAGAAGCGTTGATGGTAAAAAACTTAATTTAAATTGTGTTCGTGTCGATAAATAAAATAAGGTGGGGCAATACAGTTTATAAATGTTAAAACTTGTAAAATACTTAAAGTTTGTAATACACAACTTTAACAATATCTGTGGAAAAATAAACTCAAGATACATGCAATGCTTTCTTATTTCTCCAGATTGTTTAGTAACAGATGAATTGAATTTTTTTTAAATAAATATATTTGTTTTGCTTTGAATTTAAATGCCAATGTCATTAAGTATTGTTACTGTGGAGTTTTGCAATAGCAATAGATGTGTTAAGATCGCGTATTAAGATTTTGTTTCCTTGATGATTTTTAATATCATAATTCTGACAAAAATTTTAAGTGTTAAAAAATTATATCCTAATTGGTCCATTTAAGATAAAATGTACAGGTAATTTTTAAATCAAGGTTGTTTAAATCGGGAAGGCCATGTTCTCAAATACATAATTAAAACCTCCCAAGTAAGAACGTTCTTGCTCCTAAAATCACAATTACACGTTTAGAGAATGAGCACATACTCCTCTCGAAGTATGAGCAATTTAGAAAAGAATCGATGTTCCTTTACTGTAACAAATCTGTGGCAATAAGGACAAAGTGCTAAAGTTATATTTTACTGTTTTTCAGGAGAGCACTTTTAAGTGTTCAAGTCGATTTTCAGAAATTTATTTCTTTTACAGTTTAATTGGGAAATTCTCTGTTAACCTTTTTTAAAGCAAATATCGTTTTGTACACTATAAGTAATACATTTAACTTGATATATATAAAAGTGTAACCTTAATTAATTTATCACTCCAAATGAGATTAGAAGTCTAAAAAAAAAATTCGCAAGTCATAGTGCTATAACTTCCTGAAAATACACAGCAATTAGTTAAGTTGGACCAGGAGTACTTTCACATATGCAGATCACGGAAATGCTATTAACTCAAAATTAACTTATCTCGACTCAAGTACTTTTTCCTTTTTGCTATAGAAATATAAAAACCTTTCAAGTGGCAAAGATTTTAATCATTCTGTGCAACATAGGCTGAGTACAAAAAAAAACTTTATATTTTGACATTTGTTAACGCACTAATAATCCCAAGTTACTATTTTACAGCATGATAATAATTTGCGATATAATAATTTGGGATTATTAGTGCGCTAACAAATGTAAAACTTAATTGTTACAACTCCAAAAAAAACCCAAATAATTTGTTAACATTTATTGTAATTGTCACTATATTAATTTAAATTCATGTTAATACTAATACGAATGGTCTCGTGCAGCTCTTTACTTTTAAGGCAGTTACGCTATGCGTATACTTAATATGAGTTCATTGCTAATCAAGCATACGAGCATAAAATTTTTATATTGTTACTCAAAAGTATGCTACAAATTTTAATTATTTTCATTAGATGCAATATAAGGACGTTAGAGCGTTTCAGTATTTGAAAACGTATCTTATGCCGAGTATACACTATAGTATTTTGTGACATCGCAATAGTGTGTACTAGTGGCATTTCTGATATTTTTCGTCGTGTGGCATTGCTTTTCATATAAAAATAATATAATGTGAACGGCATTGCTCACACAAGAAGTGTCAGATGTGTAGTTAGCATTACCTAAAAAAACCGACATTCAAATTGTACAAGAATGGTATATTTTTATTCAATTGTTTCATTTTGTTGTTAAACAAACAAAAACAAAACAGTTATATAAAATTTTCAATAAATTTGGAAGATTTATTAATTAGTTTGAGCATTCTAAACTTGTTAGAAAAAAAGGAAATACAAGCGAAACAAGCGCAGTACGTATCAGCTGTTACCAACAGTGATGGGAACTGTTAACTTTATTTCAGTATAAAATAATGTTTTACAACCACAGTAACCATTTAAATTATAATTTTAACATTATTTTTTTATTAGGGAAAATATGTAACGGATCTTTTCAAATACATGCTCATGAATTTTTTTTTAAATTATGTTCTGAAATTGTTATGTTTATTTAAAAAAAATACGGTCTTGAAAATGATTTACGTTAGCATACCGCACAGGCCATAAATCTTGGCAAAATAAATATTTTCCTTTTTTATAGTTTACATGAAAACATATTGCAACACATATTACATACAACATATACAGAGATAATTTAACAGTCACAGCAGACAGCCAAATTGACTTTAATAAAAATTTTAAGTATCTGTTTGTCACATTGCACACAATAATTATTTTTTTACACTGGCTACCAAGCTTACAAAAAAAATTAACAATTATTTTGTTTTATTAAAAGCTATAACAATAACAATATATAATAACAATTCAATACAATTTTATTAAAAACATAAAAGCAACAAAACTGAACACATTTTTATATTTTTTTTTATGGAAAAAAATATTAAAGGCCAAACAAATTTTTGTAAAGGGAAGTAGAGGGCAATTGTTAAGAGCCTTGGCATGTGTTGACATATTTAAGTGCAGAAATATTTTATTTTCAATTACCAAGCATTTTTCTAAAGTCAACATTTGGCCTGCTTATTACAAAGAGCAAACAAAATAATACATTACAAAGTTTTATTATTAACAAACAAATAACACTCATTTATTGCAAAACTAAAAATTATTGTTAAGGCTTTATTTTATTTTTCTTACAGTTAAATTATGATTTAAAAAAAAACATTTGTGTGATATATTTATTTACTCAAGAAAAAACTGCGATGTGATAAATACTTTTCTTGTGAGGCATAACTTAAATGTAATAAACAAGCGTTGTATTGTGTTAAAAGAAATTTCATTGCATATTTATAGGATACTCAAAAATTTTAGAGAAAATACCGTAAGCAAACTACAACATTCGATACAGAACGATATTTGAAATTATTTTCATTTCAACTCGATAAAGAAAAGATGGTGTAACATTTTGCTTATAAAAATAGACAAACTTATTATTGTACAGAATCTGATAAAAGCAAAAAAATTTCACTTCAGTTGTTCTCTCACCGTCATTATTAATGTCCAAAAATAAAATAAAAAATAATGAATAAATAATAAAATTCCATGACACTAAGTGCTTTCAAGTTACTCTGATGATAGTCCAGAGTTAATTTTGTTATTGAAACTCATACTCATACTTCTTATTGAGTTTTCTTATCGTTAAGTAGTTTTACTCATCTCCTTTGAGTTCAATGACTTTTAAGTACTTCAACTAATCCCTGGTTAAGAATATTTATTTTGTTTTTTTGTTTTTTAGTAACAAACAGCAAATACAAATAATGTACAAAGCCAACAGCTGGCTGTTCAATAAAGAAAAATTTTTTAAGTACCAGGATTATGATGAAAAAGTTTAGTATATTTCGTTTTGTAATTCAGGCATTTTAACGATTTTTATTTAGTGAAAGTTTGAAGCCAACATTTGGCAACAAGCGTAAGTTGTCGTTAATGGCCAAATGTATGAAAATAAGTTCTGCTTAATAAAATCTAAGGGAGGAAAAAATATTGAAAAAATAAAGCAAGAAAAATAATAAAGCAAAATGTAAAAATATCAATAAAATTTTCCATTTTTAATAACAATAAAGAATTGCTTCATGTTTAACAATTGGTTTTAAAAATACTTAACCTGAATTTAAAAAAAGAGAAACAAATTAACCTTACAAAATTTATATTGGCAGCATAATTTTTAATTTGTATATAATTTGTGATAGCATAATTCAAAGAAAAGTTTAAATTTTTGGACATTCAAAGACTCTTGTTATAAGAATTTTGGCAGGTAAACTTTATGAACCTTCATATTTAATTTTAAAATACTATTTAAACCAACTTTTTATTAGCATTATATCTGTAGTTTGTAAGAGACTATTCCTTTTTATTTACTGAAATAAATTGTTATGACAAACAGCAAAGTAAAGGAAAATACCTACTTTCCTTAGCGATTGATATTAAATTCAATTGAGCTTATTTTAACTAAAACATTTCGTCTTACTTTTACAAACACTTTTCAATACACTTTTCAATTCATCATCCTTTATAAAATAATCAATTATTTATGCAAAGAAAAATATTATGAAATTTTAGTAATGCCATTTGCAAAGATAGTTCAGCATGAACGAACTTTTAAAATATGGTGGAGTTTGAGTGGTTACACTTTAAGATAAACAAGAAAAAGTTCCCAATAACTGCAATAAAAATATTTGGTAAACATGACAACGCTGTGGAATTTTATTTGTTTAAAAACAAAATAATGGTACAAACTAATTTTATATATCAAGAACTGATAAAAATAATTTAACTCTCGTTACTGCAGCTGCTGTAATTACACAATGTCGTCGAGCATTTTTTTTTTTTGGAATTTGTAATTTGTAATGACAGCGCGAGTTCTAGGTAAATTGCATTTTTTCATCATCATTAAATCTGCATATGATAAGATTTAATACACGGCAAGTAGCGGGTAGAAAAATGTAATACGTGTGGCGGAGAGGAATTCCAGAAGAATTCATAATATAAATTCATACAATTAAATAAAAGTCAACCTTTTGCGCTGACATATATAAATTAATAAAAAAAAGCAAAAAGGCTATTAAGCTTATCCGTGAGACAAAAATGAGACGGTGGATCTTCTAGTGTTAACTCGCTTGAATTATAATTTATTCCAGCATAGAACTTAAGATGTCTGAAATCTTCATCAGAACTATCTTGCTTTATTATGGGAAATTCTAAATATTTCCATTTAAAAGGGGGCATTTTTCCAATTAAATTGAAGTTGAATGATCTTTTAATCAGAAATAATTTCTTAACCAGGCTTCAGATCAGTATTTTCAATTCTTATTGAATGAAATATTTTTAATAATTAATTTGACTTTCTAAAGAAGAGAAGAAATTATTAATTAATAATTATGATTAATTTCCATTTAAGCTCTATTCAAATATTACAAATACTTATGCTGCTAAAGAAGTAATATCACATGCGGCAAGTGCATTTGAAAGCGGAAGACCACTCAACTTATGCTGGGGATATGCAAGGCCAATGCAAGTTTTTGCTTTATCTTTTATCTTCACACACAAACGTTGCTTTGAAATAAAGCTTAGTTTCAGCAACCTGTTTGTTTCAATTTTATTCAATGAAAAAAGCGTTTGCTAACATTTACATGCCTACAACACGATTAACCAAAATAAACAACAACAAAACAAGAAGAGCACAACATTATGTTCTATATATCAGTAAACAAGATAAACACCAACACACTTAAATAACAAATCTTTTCAGCCAAACTGTAGTAAAGAGTGAAAAATTATAATTCATATAATTATGAGGACAGGTCAACAAGTCCAATACTTTTTCAAGTTGACGCTTCTTAATTGCGTCATTTAGTTTGTGCGTCAATTAGTTTGTGTTTGGCAGAGAAGAAAATAGAAAAAGTGACTTTCTTGTGGTCATTAAGCATTATTTTTGCAGAAAAAAAGCATCAAGCAAACCAAGGCCAATCTTGATAAA
Organism: Nowickia ferox; assembly: GCA_936439885.1. Lineage (NCBI taxonomy): Eukaryota > Metazoa > Arthropoda > Insecta > Diptera > Tachinidae > Nowickia > Nowickia ferox. The sequence continues at coordinate 4,738,209 of OW387027.1, read as the reverse complement.
TACTATGGGACTCTTCGTCATCAATTTCAATGGTAAAATGGTGGTTTACTGAATTTGATTGTGGTCGTATAAACTAAACGTTCTGGACGCCTAAGTAGAGGTCTCTACATTCGAAGCAATTGAAAAATTCACGATATGGTTTTAGCCGATCGCAGATTGAAAGTGAGAGAAGGAAGGCATAGGCATCTCATATGGATCAGTGGTTTAAATTTTTAATGATTACTTTGGTATGAAAAAGCTTTCCGCAAGACGTGTGTCGACCTCAAACGAAGGTGCAGTTTTCATGGAAAAAATCCAGGAACGGGGCTACTAATTGTTTTCTCATCCACCTTTTTCTCCAGAATTAGCTCCGAGTGGCTATTTATTGTTTTAAAACTTAAAGAAATGGCTCGGCGGGGAGAGATTTAACTCTAACAATGTATCATCTCAGAAAAAATTCCTATTTTGATGACCTCGATAAATCATATTTTTCGGAAGGAATAAAAAATTGGTAAAACGTTGGACTAAGTGTATAGAATTCAAATTCAAATAGTTTTTTATATAAAAACCTGTGTTTTTACAAAACGTTACTGAGTTAATGAGCCACCCTCGTAGATAACGTAACATTTGATAAAAGATTGCTTAGAAAAGTTTTCTCTTCAAATTATGAAATTTAATACTGTAGAAATACTTTATCCGTTTGATTTGTTTTTTAGTTTCAATAAAAAAAATTTTTTGAATGAAACGATTTGTTGATTGAAAAAATTAAAGTTTTGTTGCTTTTGAACTTACAAATTTCTTTGTATAATCTCAATTGAACAAATTAATTTATCATTTAAAGAAAGTCATATTTAAGTTTGAAAATTAGTTTTTTCTTTGTAGATTATCTTTAAAGATTTTACTAATAATATCATAAAGATAAGACTACAATTTACAGTCACATTCAGTAGAGAACTTTACAAAACTTAACTTTTTACATGTATTTGCAGTTTCTGTTTTTTCTTTTATTTTAATCATGTTTATGTCAGCATTTGTTGGGAGAAAAAATTTCATAGTTGTTTACAAGTTGTGTAATGTTCTGCATATTCTGCATGTTGCTCGTGCAAATGATTTCGAATTTTCATTATTTTGCATAATAAAATTGTATCTGTTTAATTTTATTTTTAAAAGAGTGGACATCATTTATCAACACGTGCATCATCTGGTTATGATAGTTACTACATTGTATAACAGATTTAATTATAGTTTTTTTTCGTCTTTTACATCATTATAATTGAAAATTTGTTTGCTAAAAATATTTTGAAATTAAATTTAGCTTGAAATCCATGCAGTGGAAATATAAAAAAACCAAATGTGATATCTCTCTTTGTTTGTTTTTTATATATAATTTAAAAAATAATGTAATTATCTTTAATAAAAATTGGGAATAAATAAAGTGATATAAATAAATAGATATCTAAGAACTTTGACAAGTGGTTATGTGATAAATTTTTTCATCTTTTTACGTTTTCTGCCCGAACGATAAATGTTATTTATATTTTCATGTAAATTTGGCATTAAGAAACTAGATTGATCGATGATTTTTCATTGAGCTTAACAAATATTGATTGGTACTGCATTTGGTTTAATTAACATATTTTGTGCCTTGTTGATTGTAATATCCTTTTCTTAAAATGGCTTAAATACCCAATCAGGTATTTTGGCAAGTCTTTTTCACAGATTTTGTAGGCTCGCAGCCATTGTTGACGAACACTAGGTAATAAAAAGGACTTAAGAAATATTTTATATATATTTATTATTTATATATATTATTTATATATTTTTATAATAATATAATATTGCGATAGAAACTTTCTAGTCGACATCGTGGACCAGGCAATTAGTTTTATTAAAAATAAATGTATATTCAGTTTTATTTGTTAAATTTACGATAACATTTCATGTCCAAGGAGCAACGTAGCAGAATTGAAATCAAATACTACCAAAGAAAATTAAATAATAGTTGAAACAACCTCAAGAGGAATTTTTTTTTTAAACTTTTTCTTTTACTACAAAGAGAATGGGGAATTTTGTAGCATAAACAAACTCAAATATTCTTTTTATTTTAATTTATACAAATTATTTATTTTTATTTATTTAAATAGATAGTTTTATTTTAATTAATCTTTTTAATACTAAAAAGTAATTGATTGCGAGTGAAATCCCTGCTGAGATATGCCTGTGTAGTAGTTCATGACTTCCCTTGGAAATGATGAAGGAATCCTTTCAATTATCGATTTAATCGACTGTTTTGTACCATTTTAATTTAATTAGGATTTACTTAAATATGGAAGCCAAAGAAGTCACCGAAATGTTGAGTGTTTCTTCAAAAATATTTGGCCGGAAAATAAGGCTTGATAAAACTGCTTACCACGCAGGTTGTGGCTCGAGGTGGATGCAAGTCTCTCTTTTGAAGAATTTGTGAATAAGATAATTATCATTGCCCTTATGATATAAATGGTACTCGTCGTCTTACAGCATTCGTAAAAACCTCTTGCCAAATTCCAAGAGGAAGGGCAAGTCCCCGGTGGTCTGTATGGCAGCTGCTTCAGCAGCAATTTTTTCTTATATTATGACTGTGAGATTTATGTATGAGAAACTTTAAACAGTCGTGCCATGCTTGGCTAAATAATCAATCAATCACGTTATTGTACACCTTTTGGGAGCCCTGCTTCCAAAAGTGCATCGAAATTCCTCTTGGATGGAAAAAATTATTGATTAAAATGCGTGATAGCGGTGCATAATCCAAACGCGTGTTACATCATCCAAATTTTGAATCTTTAGTCAACATTAATAATGATCTTAAATAAAAAAACAAGAAAATTAATAGATAATTTACTTAGAAAAAAAAGCTATTATACTTTATTTCGGTAGCACGTTTCATCAGGCATGTTTCCTGAATTTACCTTTTTTTTGCTTTGTAAATCCTCCATTAAGCAGAAAATTTCCTTCTTAATTAAATTATTTAAGACAAAATTAACAAAGCCCATTGATTAAACCGTAATTTGCTACGCTTAATTTTCGGACAATAAATTAAAAGTGCTTAAAGTTTTGAGAACACAAAATCAGTTTTGCTTTGCTTACTCTTTTATTTAAGCATAAGAGGTTTTCATATTATAAGCAGATTTTAGTAGCACACATTTAGGTCTCTGCTCTTAAAAAGAAGCAGGATATTGTTCAAAGTAAAACAGCAGAAGAAAAAACATCCTAAAAGTAAAATAATATTACATGATTTTATTATCATGAGTTTTACGGAAAAACCCTTTTTTTGCTACACTTGAGCCCATTCACAGGCTATAATATTTTATTTATGTATGTGTGAAAAAAAATCTATAATTTGTCCTTTTTTGTTTATTTTTCATAAAATATAGCAAGTACTAAGTGCCTGAAGTTGTAAAAGGACTTTTATTTTCCTAAGAAATTTTTTGTTGCATACTTTTTGGCCCTCAGTTTTTATTTGAAAAAAAAATGCTATTGGGTTTGTTTGTTACTGATTTAATATTGAGGATTTTGTTTTGTAAAAGTTACATGCTTTTAGACCTCCAGATATGACAGTAACTTTACATATTTTCTTATAATTTTTTTTTTCAAAAATAATAACAATTTGCTAAACAAATATGCAAATGTGAAAATAATATAATAGTTAGGGCTTTTTTTTCTTGAATTTCATATATATTTTTATGGTATACAAATATTGAGAAAAATATGTTTATGGTATACAAATATTGAGAAAATTTTACGCGAAAGCTTAGCATGAAAAAAAACTATAAATTGTATTTCAACTGTAATCAAAAGCAGTTGAGTGAGTTGAGGCTTTAGCCTATTGTTGTATATACTTCTTTTTGTTGTTGAAACAAATGGCTTCTTGTTTAAGTGGGTGTTAGTAAACAGACCCTAATAAAAAAAAAATAAATATATATGGATATGAAAAATAATCGGAATAAGTAAAAATATTGATGCTTGCTTGGCTTTTACGATTTGCTAAGCATTTTATTAAGCAATAAAACAACCATAAAGTGCAATACATTGTATGATTTACAATCATCTGTTTGTCGTTGTCGGAAAAACTTTGACATAAGGATGGTGAAATATTGCTAGTAATAATAACAGTTCAGACCGGAAATGACTTATGAAAAAAAAATTGTTCAGCCATTGCAAGTTAAAAGCTTTTTCAAATTTATCAAACATAGCAGAATCAATTTCTTATTGATTAATATAGCAGAAAATAATTTTTTTCTAATTTCTTTTCACAATTTGTATATAATTTTTGGTTAAAGCCTTTTGAAGAAAATTTTCTTGTAGCTCTTGCTTAAGCTGTTCAGATTTCAATTCAATCTTAAATATTCTTTAAACTTAAGAAATCAAAAAAATACTTGAGCTGTCCTACCCTTAATCTTACTATAAAATAATTCTCTGATTGAAATTATATGTTTCATTTTAATTTGTTTGTCAACTTATATTTTATTAGACAAGAAAATATAAACAAAATTATTGCATTTTTCTGATAGCAAACAGAAGTGGCTAAGAGAATAAATTGTATCTCTAAAACACTATTTCAATAATTGAAACATTATTTGCAGCCTAAATATTGCTCAGATTATTTTTATGATGCAATACAATTTGGTTAAAAAAAGCAAATCACTCTACTTTTATGGTTTTAGCACAAAAGCAATAATACAGTCTTAAAATAATAGAAACTTTTTAAACGTGATACAACAACAAAGCAGCCCCACTTGAATATTATAATTTTTATGTTCATTTTTATATTCAGTAGCGAGAGGAGAATCGTAAAAAATAAATTACAACTTACTAAGTTAATATCACACTTCAGAGATGGAAAAAGGAGAGGAAAAATAATAATTTCTATGAAACTAAATAATCGGGAAAAATTTGTAGGATTTATAATAATGTTACATTAAGGTGTTGCAAAAACGTATATAAATCCATCAAGTAGCCACTATTTTAAGGAACTACTTAAGTAAGTTTTCGGAGCAACAAATAGGTTCTGTAGTAAAAGTGAGGATTGCGGATCTCTTTGACAATATCGCTAATGCTTGAGTTGTTAAAATAAGAAATACTATTGAGCATAAACGAAAGGTTTCTACGAGCCCTTATAAAAAAAATATGAACTGCCCATTGCTGGGTGCGAGTAAGCATAAACAGATTGGGAATTGGAGTGCTGGATATTTTCGGGCTATGCTATGATCAAGAGGAGCCTGAAATACTGGAACACAGTGTATGTCATTGCCCGAGGCTACAATGCCATAGATCTAAATGGCTAAGTAGCAGTTTTATTGGGGAATTTAAAGATAGCATGAATGGAAAACTCCAGGCTTTCAGAGTAATCGTCATTGATATCAACTATCTTAAAGGCAGGTAAAGTGCACACTTATCTGCACTACCCATCCAAGCTTAACAGAACCTAAAAGTGAACAGCATAAAGATTTTTATAAATTCACATATGTGACCTGCTCCTCGAAAAAGGACCTCTGCGCCGAAAAAATTTTTTTGTACTTTTTGAGTGATTCTTATAGGAAAAAAACGCTCTTTCAAATGCCGCAAACAGCAAGTTTCTGTCTTTTAGTTTTTTTACAAATCACCTGTAAAGATGAACATAATTAATGAAAAAATTTAAAAATATGATATAAACAGATAATATATATAATATTTGAAATTTAAAAAAAGTTCAAAAAAGGTTCCTTTTCGTGGAGCAGGTATCATATATTAAATTTAATTGCACTAGAATGCATTTTAATCAGGAATAATTTCTTAACTCCTTTTTATTTTCTTCGGTGGAAAATTACATTAATTAATAAAAATATTTCATTCAATAAGAATTGAAAATACTGAACTTAGGCCCGATAAGGAAATTATCTCCTATCATGATTTTTATAAATTTAAATTCCATATACAAAATTTTTAGATTTTATTAATCGTAGTACAAGCAATTATAAATATTTTTCGTAGTTATTTCCGGTGCTTAATTAAATTTCTTTTTTTTTTCATCAATAAATTTCAGGCAGATTTGCTTCTTCCTTTCATTTCATAAAAACGGAAATTAAATGCAAAAGTTTGCCTTTTACTGCTGCACACATACATGCACTCACAGAATTATTCACGCACCCACACTTCGGTATTGTGTTCGTACTATTTTGATAATTAATTATTTTGCAGTTACATGCGCATTAAACTATTTAAATTAATTTTTTTTTTATTATTTTGTGTAAAAGTTACGTGCAGATTTTAAAGTTGTGCTGGCAAAACTTTTATCAAACTTTTTTGGCTTTGAACATTTTTAAGCAACTTAAAAAATTATTGAAAAATTTATTGGCAGCTGTAGTTTCAGTTTTATCCAAAAATAATTTTCAGGGACATAAAAGTTAATGATGCATAAATATAATGAAAGCCAGAACGAGCAATCAGGAAACAAAAAGGTTAAAAGGCAGGGGGAAAATGCACCACCTCTAAGGTATTATAATTTTTTTAAGATAAAATTGTTGTTTTAAAAAATATATGAGGTTTAATGATTTTCTTTAAATAATTATTAACTATATTATTAAGTTATGAGTAATATATATATATTATTTTCGTTATTATTTTCTACAATAAGAATTTTCAAAATAGATATTGGTCACATGTGAGAAAATATCTCCAAAAAGGCGAACTTCTCTTGCAGTACTCGATGAGCTTAACAAATGCTTACGAATGATCTTAGCGAAGCAACAAACACGCTACTTTTTGATTGCATCAAATATAAGGCATGAATTTCTTCAAAAAGTTTTCGCAAAATAAAATATGTAAGCATTATATTTTTTAATATAAATAAGGTTAATTTTCATCCACAAACCATTCTTTTTCTGCATATTTGATATTCATTGAAAAATTTATAATCAGGCCTGTTCTTCAAATCACGACATGACAAATTACTGCAATTCAAAAATTAATAAAAGCTAAATCGTTGGTTATGTTAGTTGCATGGTTTATAGCGTGAAAAGTTGGAATAAGATATTCAATAATAAATAACAAAAACTTCTACTAATTATCTATTAAATTTCTTTTTGAAATCACGTCATTCGAAATCACCTTGATTTTCAGAAAAGAACCCTAGTTATAAAATTTATCGCAACAACTTTCCATTTTGATTTCAAATGCTTATGCCATTTAACTGCTTGCAATTTAGTAAAAGGCTTGGTTGACTACATTTAAGTAAAAAATGTCTTGTAAAAGATTTTTTGCTTATAAAATAAAATTTACTTTAAAGTTTTTTATGCCAAAGAAACTCATCTTTATTAATGATTTCACGATAAGCTGTTGTTATTTTCATGTCTTTTAGTTGACTAGATGTCACCAGAAAGGAATATACAGATGGCCATTAAAACCTAAATTGTGCATGTGTTGTTTAAAGTTGACAAATGAATTTTGAGGAAAAAACAAACGTAGTAACAGATGTATTTATAGTATTTATAAGCAAGCAAAATAAACAAAAATTCTTTTGAATGGATTAGAACTATTTAGCTATTCACAGAAAAGTAATTTGCAAGACAAATCATTTGAAAACAATTCAACTGAACCTTTATTTATCTTATAAATAAATCATATTGTAACATTCCCTTTACTCATTTCCTGTTTACAAATTTCACAATATTTTGAGTCATCTAACATATTTTAATCTATTGCTTGTCATTAACAATAAATAAGAGATTTTAGTTCCTTTTTTTGCTTCACTAAACTTATCATTTCCGATTTTTTTTACTGAACATCCACCCACACAATAACTATAAGCCTACATTTATACAAAAAGCCTACTCTCACTGTTCAGAAATTCTGTGCTTATTGTGTGTTTGAGCTTAAAATGGTAGCTTTAGTGTTTACTTCAATTGCTCGCTATTTTTTAATTAAACTTATTTAGTTGCCAGCGGTTTTTGTTGTGTTTTTATTTTAACTGCGCAGAAATAACATTCACTTGGTCTTCTCTTTTGTGTGTAATTACAAAAAAATCTCTTAAGTCCGTTTTTTATGTGTTAATTATGTTTAATTAAGCGAACATTAATACTACCGAAAGCAGTTTCCTCATTTCGCTATTAAACTACATACTCGTACTCGTTCAAGAGATATATTATTTAAGTATTAACTAAAAGCAACCATAACTACAACATTATTTTTCTTTGATAAAATTTGTTAGTTTAGCTACTTCTCAAATACAAAATAGTTTTCCCAAATGCTTAAACTAACAAAATTGGAATTTTTCTGATTAACATAAATTAACTGAAAACGTAATACCCAACCATACAAATGAAGACGAAATCTAGGCAGAAATTGCCAACGATACAAAAATGGTAATTTGGGAAAGCATTTTACATATAAAAAGCAAAACAGTTTCGGACGAAAGGTTTTTCGATTTTTTTATTATTTATTAATGAAGATAGTTTTTTATTTATTTTTATTTATTTAATTATAAATAGACATAAGTACATATATATATAATATTCTAATAATTAACTTAACATTTACCAAGTTTCAAATCTTTAACTAAATAAAATTATAATATTGGCATAGAATTGAATTTCTGTGTAGTTTCCAAAATGCTTTTGCACAAAGGGATCATTGTATTGGACCCAAGTGAGCTGGACTCTAAAATTTCACCCTTCCTTACCAGCAGCCTGCTAACCTTCCAAAATGCTTGCGTATCGACATAAGATCTAATCACCGATTGGTGGTATCATTTGGGTGTCGCAGAGCACCTAAAACGTAGAGAATCTTACATTTTGTCAACATGTTCATGTTCATTAAAGTTCCAAAAAAAAAATAAAAAAATTTTCATGTTCATATTAATGTTTATGTTCATGTTCATCTTAATTTTAAATTTCATTTCATTTAATTTCATGTTCATGTTTCTATTCATGTTCCTGTTCACGTTCATGTTCCTATTCATGTTCATGTTCCTGTTCATCTTCATGCACTTGCTCATGTTTATGTTCATGATTATGTTCGTGTTCATGTTAATGTTTATGTTCATGATTATATTCATGTTCACGTTAATGTTTTTGCTGATGTTCGTGTTCATGTTTTTGTTCATTTTCAGTTTCATGTTCATGTTTATGTTCATATTCATATTCTGGGTAAAAGTTATGCTCATACGTACGTATAAATGATCATGTGTCCATCAAAATACATGGTTATGTTATTATTCAATATTCATGTCGTGAATAACGTACAAAAAAGCTTAGGAGATATAATTTTAAAACTTATATATTTTTGTGATCTTAACTACTCAATTTTCGCCAAAAAAAAAAACGAGTACCAAAATTATGTTGGTTAAACTTTTGGCTCAATATATATGGCAAAAGTTATATTATTGTTTCCGTTTACATAAATAGTTGTGTTCATTTATATACTCTTGCTGGGAATCTTGGACATCGCATATGGCTGATGTAGACCGATCATGTCCATGTTTCGAATAAGTTATGACATCGATGCCCGAAAATATGGCTGAGCATCAAAGTTTGCCTTGAACATCGCCGTCCACAACTATTTGCAATAGAAAGGAAAGAGACAGAATAAAATGTGTAAATATTCTTTCCAGATTGCACTACCGCATAATACTTTGATAAGGAAGAAAATGGAAATCGCACGTATTCACCACAACAAAAAAGCTGATGAATATTTCACAGTTGCTCTGCCGGCGTAATGTTCAAGGTGATGGCACGTGAAGATGTAGGGTTATTAATATTAATGTCCGCGCTTGCCATAATGTTAATTTTTATATAAATGCTCATCTCCCTGTTAGCATTCATCTGTATCTTAGTATTAACAATGTTCTCCCTGGGAGCTTACAAGCGAACTTCAGTCAGCATTCTTTATTGTTGCAAGTTATGAGTATACAAATTATTCTTCTTATCAGCACTTTCCTTGTGTATTTATTTAATTTTCTGTATATATCTGTTCTTGTTTTTTTTTTGCCTAGTTTTAGTCTTATCTCTATGTCTGCGTCTGTATTTAAGTTTCGTAATGTTGTAACCGGCATATTCATATGAATATGAATATGAAGGTTACTATGTAGTACGTTCGTTTTGAAGATATCTAAATAAAATATGTATGATAAAATATTTTAATTTAACTAAAGCATTTATATGTAAAATAGAGGCAATGTGGAGAACTCTTAAATATTTCTTCTTTTTTTCGGGCACATTCTTCACAAAGGGCAAGAGGAAAAAAAATCAAATCCCTCAGGTACTTAAAGAAATTGCAATGTTGTTATTTGTATAAGCAAATAATTTTTATATACAAAATAAACTGAAAATGATTATTTTTATGTGAAATAAAAAGGGAAAAAACATTCAGTGTATGTATACCCATCTTTTCACGTGTAGACATACAACTGTTGAGTTTACGATTTTTCATATCTGCGACAAGGGTATAGCACTCCCTTATCAAGCAAAATGTAAATTTGCCTGTCGTTGTCATTCATACATGTTAACTTTTGTGTAAACAGAAATATGATGAGTATTGCCATAAAATTAAATTATAATTTTTATGAACAACATTCAGGTAGTAAGCACATGTGTTGATAAGAGGTTAATTTTTTTTTTTTTTTTTTGAATATTCATCAAATGTAATTTTTTTATTTCTATAAATCATGCCAAAATAATTTGAAATATGCTGTTAATGTGGTTTAAATATCTATAGATAAATAAAAGGAATACGTGAACTATGTAAATTTAAGAACAAAAAAATAATAATTATAGAGTCTTGAATTTTCAAAATATGTATGTATGTATATATATTGTATGTATGTATGTTTGTACGGATGTATTTATGTATTACTTTATTTTTTACTTTAATTTGTTAACGCTCATCATATTAGTACGTCTTAGTGATATGCGAATATTCGTATTCGAATTCCCGAATATACGGCAATTTTGAAATACTTGTATTCCTATTCGCCAAACTCAGGCGAATATTTGGAAACAAATATTCGGAAGAGTAAAAATTAAAAAGTAAAGAAAAAAAATAAATAAAAAAACCACAATTAAAACTGTATACCAGTAAATTTCTTGTTTTCGAAACATAAAAGAGGGTCCTATTGATGTGTTTTAAATCACTCATACTAAATTAATTTCAGATATGATGTTTCAAGCTCTAAAAAATAAAAAAACTACAAAAAGTCTGAAAGAATTTCTCTATTAGTGGATTTAATTTTTCTAAATCGAACGTTGTTAAATCGAGTCAATTTACAGAACAGACAGAATTATATTATGAATTGTAAAAAATTTGATTTTATTAAGTTCTTTTTGACCATTTCCTTCACCGTTCAACAAGTTTTTTTCTCTTAAGCCTTACAGATCCCTTAATTAAGAAAAAGATGTGGTTAAACTCCGTAATTGGTTTTTATTTTCTTAGGGGATAATTTTATAAAGTGCAATGCTAGTTAAGCGTTAAAAAAATTATCTATATTACAAAAATAAAATACATAAAAAAATTTGTCAATTTGGCATTGCATTTTAAAAAAGTAAGTCGTTAATTTTTTGACTTTCTTACAAGAATACATTTTCAATAGATGATATTTGTCAAAAAGTTATTTTTCCATTTTGAATTAAGGGTAAATGTTATATAAAAGTTCTAACAATTTGAGCGGATTGTATATTATATATAAATATTAAAATATTTATGTAAGTTTGTTTATACAAAAAAATTATAAAGCTATCACTTATCACTTTTCATTAACACATCTTGCAAAGTATATGTGACCTGCTCCACGAAAAGGGACCTCTGCGCCGAAAAATTTTTTTTTTACTTTTTGAGTGATTCTTATAGGAAAAAAACGCTCTTTCAAATGCCGCCAACCGCAAGTTTCTATGTCTTTTATTTTTTTTTACAAATAACCTGTAAAGTTATTTCTTTCAAAAACAATTCGTTCGAAGCGCTTTTTTAACGCGTTTTTCTAAATAACTTCTTTTCGGCGCAGATGTCCCTTTTCGTGGAGCAGGTCAGATATATGTTTAGGTCACATATATGTTTTAGTCCCCAAATGAGCCAAACAAAGTTTTAAAATATAATGATTTCATATTATCAATATCAATGCAAGAATGTATTTTTGTGAAGGATGCTTCATGAGAATTGGAAGAAATAATTATAAACAGTTCTGAAAGACTGAAATATGTGGTACGCTTATTTCTGTAGCTTGATAATAAGTATTTTATGTATATATTCATTATTTTAAAACATTTACCTAAAAGATGTTGACGAGTTCCATAAGCAGGAATGAAATGCATGAAGAAGTTGATTATCAAAAAAAAATCACACTAAAATTTTAAATTATCTTAAAATTGAAAGGAGAAAAAATGAGAGAACGATAACCATGCAAACAGTTTGACTGATATTTGTTCGGTACAAGTGGTTTGTTTGCAAAACTTAAAAATAAAAATAAAATACAATTTGCTATGCCGTGTGGGATCTATTGAATTCATTATTGAAATTTGTATTCTGTGTCTCTTTAAAATGTACTTAGTGACAAACATTAAAATTGTTAAAAGTTTTTTATTAATTTTAATATACCTGAACATAAATATTAAGTTCTTTTTTATATTTAATTTTGTAAATGTAAATACAATCCCAATTATACATTATATTTATTATATTTTATTATATTTTGTTTCACACATAATATTCGTATACTTGTTCGCGAATATCATACATTTACTGTCGGCACTCATTAATATACATGTGGCTTAGAGTGTAAACCTGCTAAATCCACTTTCTATAATATATGATATTTTCGAAAGAGAAATAGATTCCCCATCGACTTGATAAAATATTTATTTTAATTTGAGGCTCTATATGTCGAAGAAACTTAATGTATTAAGCTAATTTCTTAAGCTTTGTATAGAAACCGTTAACAGTATTTTGTCTCTCCTTTAAAATTTGATCGCAGTGAGTTAGCAGGCTTGCGATACATAATTTTTATAACATTACAGTTGTTGCACGCACAAACTCTGCGTATACTTAATAATAAATTGCCCAACTCCTGCGTATACTTAATATATAATTGCAAAAGCGGCGCGTATACTTAATATTTAACTTAAAAACATTTATAATACCGGTACGTATATTTGTTACTTCTTTCATATATAAGTAACATTTAGCAGCCAGCAAAACGAAAACGGCAGCGACTTTTACCACAAAATATTTAGAGACATTTAAAGATGGTTCTTAGTAACTTCAACAAGTACTAAGTTAGCTTGGCATGCACTATTTTATATAACCTTCCATGTATGACAGGCTTAAAATTAATATACATATATAAAAAAAATTTTAAAAACAATACTTTCTTCTACTTTATTCTCAAGTTCAGCAGACAACATATTAAAAATTGTTTTTATATCATACTAAATTTTATATTTATATTTTCTGCATTTACAATAGTTATTCAAATGAAAATATTTACTTTGTTCGCATTGGCACTTCTGTCCGCTCATTACTAAACATTTAAACAAAATTCATAAAAAATTAAATAGTTTTTATTCTGTAAACATATCTTCTTTAAAACTAGCCTAAGTGTAGTACCCAAATGTATGTTTAACTCAAAAAAGTCATAATAATTATTATTACTTTTAATTTATAATAGCAAAGTCAACTTCCTTAATGTATTCAGTGTAATTTATCTGTTAATAAGTTCTCATTCTACTCAATATCACAAGCATGTTTTAGAGGATTTTTGAATACACAAATTAGCATAATTAAATATTACTTTTTGAAATGTTTTAGGAACTTTTATAATACTTTGGAAATAAAAAAAGCAGCTTATTAATTTTTGCTTACTAGAAAAATAAAACCCTCAACTTCACAGAAAAACCACGAAAGATTTATTAAAAAGCTAACAAACAAAAAAGTTACATCTGTCATCAGCTTACTTTGCAAAAGCAAATTGTCACATTTTCAGGGCACGTACATTTATCATAAATTAAGTCAAGAAAAGAAAACAGGACGAGTTTTGAAAAACACCCATGGCATTTGTCTAAAAATATATTGCAAGCCTAATTTACTTAGCAAGTACAAAATATTTTATGTGTGTTTACTTTACTTAAATAACTCATTTGTTATTCAGAATAATGATAGAGGCTGTTGTCTTATTTTCATATTTGTTTGTGTTATAATATTAATGAAACTGATATCAATTTCTTAAAAAGTTGTATTATAAAATAAATTTAATGCCTAGAATCAAAAGGTAGTAATTGATCGTGAGCTGTCTGTCATATAAATAGGTTATTTTTCAATAACATTATTACCAAAGAGTGCAGATTTAAGTCAAAATAACATCTTCCAGGTGGAAAAAATTATAAGGAGTCAGGAGATCTGCTTAATGAGAATTAGTACTTTTTGCTTGGAGTAAAACAAAGTATTATTATCTATTATTATGAATTATTAAATAGTGAAACTCCACCTGTCAATGCGAAAAATCTTTAAAATAATGCGGCAAAAATTAAACGTGTTCTGTCAAGTTGTTAAACATAAAATTTCTGCGGTCAGATGTCAAAGATAGAGTTTGAAGATATTGTTATAAAATGTGAATAAAAATCAGAGTAGGCAAATAACTAAAAGGAAATGCTTGCTTCCGTTGTATTTTCGAAGACCTCATGCTTATTCAATATCTCAACATGAAGGGGTTGATCTAGTACGACTAATCACTGAATCTAGCATTGGATCGATACCTGCTTTTTAGTCCTTAAAAGCAGGCGCATGTGTAATTTAACAAATAAATCAGGTTCTAATGATTTTTTGCTGGGAACAAATTAAATTGTTTCTTAGAAATATTTTATTCATGAAACAAATCTAATTAAATAATTTAACTTTAAAATACATCTATCTCCAACCTCAACAACAACCGTCCGGATGAATGTAGTATATTACAGCCATTAAAAGAGCGATTCACTGGTTTAGATTCTATCGAATCTCGAACAGAGATATCCATGTCATAACTGACAGCAGCAAACAGAGATATCCATGTCATAACTGCTATTAGGTCTCTCATAGGTGTGTACACCACATCTATTCTCGTCCAAGAATGTCGCAAAGCCCTCGATGGAATTGCACAGCACTCAAATATTTTACTAAGTTGGGTGCGGGGACATGGGACACTCATGAAATATAGTTGCGGATGAACTGGCAAAGAGGGGAACCACACTCACAGAGCTTGATATTGACAATTTCTGTGGTCTGCTACTCTCATCGTGCTGGAGACGCTTCGATGTAACCTTTCTTGAAATAGCCCAAGATAGATGGCGCAACGAGCCAACCTGTGCAATAGCGAGAACCCTCTCGTCTTGCCTTAACTCTCATAGAACGGAAAACCTCATGAACTTCAATAGGAAGCACTTGAGAAACCTCATATATAACTGTCATATCTTTTCATCTCTATCCCTCTCACCCTCCTTTCTCTTTCTCTCTCGTTCTTTATCCTTTTTATACAGGTAGCACAAATGGATCATTATAATGGACCCAAGTGAGCTGGACTCTATCTTTCAAATCGCCTTACCAGCAGCCTGCTAACCTAACCTAACCTATACATCTAAATATTTTATAATACAAATAAAATCTACCGGCTTTGTTTAATTTTTACCATATTTTCGTCAATATATATATATATATATATATGTATATAATACATGTGTATTGGAAAGCTGACAATATGCAATGTTATTTTAATAAGAGCGCTTAAATCTATTATATTATTATATGACGTGTCTTTATAGCCATGGCATGGTTTTTATTTGTTTTCTTTTCTCAAAAGCACACAAGTGTATATTAATGCCGTCATAAAACAAAGCATACTTTACGGCTGTATGTTTATGCAATAAATGGTTAATATTGAAATTAGTGGTTAAGCAAAGCAATCAATCTCATTGTCTTGTGATACAATAAAACAATAAAAATGCACTAAAAATAAACAGCGTAATAAAGTTCAGTAAATCAGTGGGCACATTAATTAAATAAATTCGATTGTATTTCTCATTAAAAGAAGAAGAAAGATTATCTGTAGTGACTTAAACTAATGCTAAAATGATAATTGGTAGAATACTACAATAAAAAGAGAAATTGTGTGCAGGATTTTCTTGGTAATAATAAAATGAGTTTTTTTTATAAAATATAAAAATAGGACTTTAATCCAAAAATTTCAATTGAAGACATAAATATATATATACAAACATCATCTCTATTTGCTATGTAAATTTTCTTTAATTTTGGTAAAAAGGCAGTAAACTTAAATTTTTCATTTGTAGTACATGTTTTTCTTCTTTAGCTTACCCCCGTTTTCCAGAACACGGTCGGTTGACTTTAGTAGAAAATTTATATGAAAACCACTCATTTCTTTGAGTGATTTTCATACCCATTTTCTAGACGATTCGCCTGCCCAACTTGTGGAAACAGAGCTTAAGAATAATTTTTGCGGTAAAATACTTTTCTTTCAAACGGAAAAAAATTTATTTTTTTTGGAATTTCTACAGAATTTGAAAGCACGATGTTTATTTATATGTTGCTTGCAAAAATTAATTATGACTTGTTTTCATGCTTTTTATTAAAATATTTTCTAAGTTTTATTAATAATAAAATTTTTAAAGCGATGTTGTTGAGTTTTTTATTCTTTAAGTTTAATTAATAATAAAATTCTTAAAGCGATGTTGTTGAGTTTTTTCTTCTTTAAGAAGACACACACATTTTAATGTTTTTTCAATAAGACAGTATGATATTTGCTATCCAACCTTATTTACCTTATTCTGATGATCTCTGCTAAAAATATACTTTTTATAAAAAATTTTAAATAGTGAACTAGGAAGCTTGTGCCAAACGAATGGACAAAACCATCTCTGGTCTATAGAAGTATACTTAATGAAAGTCTCTGCAGAACCTGGATGCCATTTTGGGAAGCTTGGAGAAGTCTACACCAGAAAATCAAGTCTTCTTATTGCAAAGCAACGCCTGCATCACTCTAGTGCTCACCTGTGAGAAATCAACGATGTTGCGGATTGGTTCAGATTGAATACCACTTCAACAACCGTAATTGACATGTACACTGATACTGAAGTCGTAATCGGGGTATTAAAATCTTGACTTTTAACAACAATAAAAGTTTTTCACTTTCCGTTTTCTTTAAATAAAGGGGAAAACAGTTAACTTAACAGTTAACATCTGGATCCCGGGCCATAGAGATTTTTAGGGAAATTCTGAAGCTGATGAGCTTGCAAGAGCTAGGACGACCTTATAGGTTCCACCGGTTAAAAAGTGTGTAAGGTTTAACTTAGTAAAAAGGGACATGTACAAGTTGAGAGACTGAAATGACTACAAGAATATCAAGCACCTATGTACTTAAATAAATAAGAAAGAAACCTTTTCTTTAATTAAAGAAATAGAAAACAAATCTCGCTCTTAGTGTCTGCTTGACCGAACACAGTTTCATAGGCAAGTATACCCAGAATTTAAGTATTAAACACACTTACGCTGATGCAAAAATATTGAGGAAAAAATATTGAAAGTTTTCATTGTCATTGATTTGAGTTAGCTAGAAAAAGAGTGGCTACGATAAGCGCTGTTGATTTTTGAGTACTTTATGATATGGCCGGTGTTAAACCACAAACTTTGTATTGAGAATTGTTAGTTAGATGGTGGGGGCACAGCTTAAGACTTTGCTTCTTTTTATCAGAATAGATTTAAAGGGTCCCAGTGAGTCCACAACTATGACTGCTACACTTACCTTATATTGCCTAAACATGTTTAAATATTGCTTAAATATATTCATATAAATTAAAGCTATGAATTTAATTTACAGCTGGCAAGTTTAACCATCAATCACAAAGTTTGCTACAACTTGCAACAAAAAATAAGGAACCCACAAAATATTATAATAACTTCTATCAATCATGTAACACTGTGACCAATATTACTAACAAATTTTAAAAAAAAAACTTGTTCTTCCAAAAATTTTGATGAAATTTTAATATAATATAATTTTAATATAAAGAAAATTAAACTTGTTATGCGTAAAAATAAAATTCAATCTATTAATTTTATGTTTCAAAAACTTTGTTATACCTCGTATGTTTAACATAAAAAAAAATATAAAAGCACAACTTTATCTTACCCAGTTAAACATAGAAAAAAACAAAGCATAACTACAGAAATTAAATTTAAGCAAAAAACACTATTTTATCTGATATTGACATGTCACATTCATAGACACAGCAAGGTTTTTATTAGCTTGTAGTTATTTATTTACAAGACTTAATAGCCAGCTTTATCAGGGCAATAAAAGAGACAGACCGACACCTTGTTTTTTGTGCTACGCTTTCAAGATGTAATTTAGTGTAATGAAAATCTTTTTAATGAAAGCATAAAACCTGACAATTCTGATGTTTATTTTTTTTTTATTTTATTTATTTTTTTGATGTAATGTTAGTGAGGTAAGCAGTTTTTACTGGCACAACTCAGACTTACAAAAGAAACAACAATGTAGAACTTTTATTGCTTTGCAAGGTTAACCCCAAGCCCACTAATGTAATGTGCTAATGTACAATGAGAAATTGTACAGACATTTTTCCAAAATATCACTTTATGTGGTGTTATGGCCATAATAATAGTCTGTGTGTTTTCTTGTGTGAAATTTTTTTTAAGATAAAATTAAATAATTCTTAATATAGTCGATGTGTACTACGAAAATTAAGCAAACTGCTGACAAAATGTATTTTTGTGATATAAAAAATCACTTTTTTTTATTTCCCTTGTGTTTTAAAGGTGGTAAAAATAAAAGGTGCTTAACCACCGGATACAACACTCTGCTTAATTATATTTTTGTTGAAAGCTTTCGTACATTATTTTTATTAACACCGTCTCTGTTTGTGCTGCCAAAGCAAATACATAATAACAATAAAAACTAAAGTAAAGAAATACACTTCCAAAACCATATGTTTATATATTTATATATATTTACTTATGTAATAATGAGGTGCTCGTAGTTTGTAAAATAACACCAACAAACAAATGAAACAACCATAATTAAACACTCTTTAGCTCAAGTTATTTTCAATGTTTTTTGTTTGTTTTTTTTTTTTCATAAAAAAATGTTACAATTTGTATTTTCCTTTGCTTAAACATATTTGTAGTGGAAAAAGTGAAAGTACTTTTTGCTTAAAGGTGCGGTCAGACTGAGTAAATATATTGAGAAAATAAGTTTTACAAATTTTAATTAAAAATTTAAAAAAGGTGTTTTTTTTTACCCGGCTGCGCAACGCAAAGAAGGGTATTGTGTTTATCAGCCTGACTATGTATGTATGCAAGTATGTATGTATGTACGTATGTATGTATGTATGTATCTGTCTTCCTTTGCGAACGCAAACTATATCAAAATGGGTGTCATCCGAGAGGTATTTTAAAATCATTTAGGTTTCTCTTATGACTTTTCATTTTGAATGATCATTTAGCATATTTAACGGTTCAAAGTTGGTTGCAGTCGGGTTTTTTAAGTTTTTTAATTACTACTCAATAAAAATACTTTCTCAAGAGTACAATAATTATGCAAATAGGTGAACTTTAGCATTATCGAATTAAAAACAAAGAAAATATAATGTTATTTCTGATTAAAAAGTTTTCAGTTCTTATATATTTTTCCACAAGGCACGCAGGCGACTTGTCTTGAAAATTTTATGAAAATCACTAAAAAAAATTATTGATTTTTATGTATAAATTTTCCACTCAAGTCGACCGTTTGTTGTGGAAATAAGGGCTAATTGTTAAAAATTTACTGCCGCAATCAGAAAAAATAATCTTGGATTACAAAACGTTTAAAAACTAATTTTTTTTTTTTAATTTGTTTGTTAATCGTTTTGAAAACCTAAATTATATTATTTTTTTGGATAAAGCCTTTAGTAGTTTTAATTTATGTATTTGGAGTTTTTATGTAAAGAAACTCAAATATTATCTTTAATTTATATAAAATATTTATTATAGCTTTGCTATTTATTGCGCGATATAGAAAATTTAATGTGATTTTCGTAACAAAAATAATCGACACTATTGCAGTTATAAATTTACTTTTGTTTTGATTTCTTTGTACTTAAAAGCAGAGTACCAAAATAAGCGCAACAAAATGTTTAATTTTGTTTTGTTTCGTTCTCTGAAGTGAGCAAAATAATAACAAAACAAAATAAAATGATAACGATTGATCAATTTGTTTTTGTATTGCTTTTGAACATGAACACAAACCAGAGAACACAGCCGATCGGCTGTAAGCCGGCTAACTGCCACAAAAAATACATTAATTTTATCGTATGCCGCTATAAAAAAATAATAGAAATAAATGGAAACATTTTGAAATATCATCGTGTAATATAAATTTTGTGCATTGTTATTTTACGCATGAAATTTATTTTATATAACTTAGCAGCAAAGCTCCAACCAGGTATTCTAAGATATCTCTCTTCTTTTTTTATTAAATTTGTTAAATATTTTTATTTTATTAAACATTTTAAAAGGATTTAAAAAATACTTTATTTTGCTATTGTTTATTACTGCAAAAAGAGTTGATACTATAATCGCTTCAATTATCCATGTAATCGAATCTTTAAAATCACTAAATTTTTGCTTGTAAACTTGTTAAGTTTTGATTTATAAAATTGCTGCTTTAAAAGTTTCGGTGTAACTTTGACATAATAGACCTGGCTATGTATTAATATTGCTCTTCTTGTTGAAGGTTTATATAACTGAAAGCCACTTAAATGTCAAATGAATTGAAATAATTTTACTCAAAACTTTTCCGTGCAACTTTGCCATAATGGGCCTGGATATGTGTGAATTTCCTCTTCTCACAGAAGTAGCAATGAATTCTCTTTTGCCGTAGTTCAGGTAAGACAAACTCTTAAAATATTTTTTTCCCGCAAGGAAATCTCTTTGGAGATTACGGGTGTGACAATCCCGCGGACCCCAGTTGTGGTAAAAAAGCATTTGGCTATTTACCTATAAAATAGACAAATCTCTGCAATAACAGAGAAACCCATTTACATATATATTTATTAAACAGAAGTAACTTGCTACGTTGCCTTACAGTCTCAGCATTACCTGGAACTTCACTGAGCTCAAAAAACGAAATAAGTGAAAGCCTTAGAGGGTCGAGGTCTAACCTGTAGCTTAATACTGGTCTTATAAATATCGGTTTTCCAACAGCCGATATATATCATCATTTCGGAAAAAAATTGCAAAATTGGGAAACGTTTTCATAGATATTCACCCATATTGCGTATGTGGAGTCGAATATTCGTCTACGAGAGTTGTGTCCTAGCTTCAAGAAAACTTGTATACGTTTGCTTTATTCGTTTGCGAATATTCGACTCGACATACGCAATACATATGATTATATATAGATAATTTCTATTCTACCATTAAACCACTTGATTAGTGAATAAAACTTTTAATTCACCTCGTCGCACCTTAACAGCAAGCAACCTTGTTATTGGAAAATAAAGACTTGTTGCCCTTGCTTAGATACTTTAACAAGCCCTTTAAGCAAAATTGTTTTCATTTTTGGCATTTGTTGGTTTTCCATCTGTACGTTATTTGAAGGTGCTTGTTGATTTTCCCTTATCACGTTGGCATTCATTAAGCATTAAATTTTTTTTCCTAATACTAATTTACTTTAATGTGCGTGCTTATGCATACATGTGTACATATGTATGTATTTACTCGTATGTATGGATATGCGTTTGTTTTAGCAAAACATTATAATTAAACATGACTTGGCATGATGGACTCTTAACTTTTTATTTTTCTTTTTGATTCAGGTTAATGCGAACATAATCGCAAGTGTTTGTTTAATCTAGGATCATTAAAAATGAATTATATTTTCTTATACTCAGCACAACGGTGCAACTTTAGAAATAAATTGTATACACTGATATGAGTCTTATGACTATAATATATACATACATGCTTTTCTACAAAGACACGTTTGTATGACTGGCTTATACTTACTTGTGTTTGTTCAAAATGTGCGAAAGTTAATTTAATTTGGTTTTTTATAATTTATTTTTTAATTAATCACACACTTGAAAATGCAGTGGCGAGCACAACTGAAGCAACTTTTGAAATTTAAAAGATTTTAGTTTCTTTATTTCTTTCACAACATGTGGTACATTTTTTTTAAATAAGATCATAACTTGAAAGTCAGTGATTTTTAGTAAATATTTAGTATTTATTACTAAAAAAGGAAAGGGATTATTATAGAGTAGACAGGTGGTTAATGAAGATGGAGAGGAAAACTTCATTGTTTTACAAATCTGCTTTTGCACGTTTTTTTTAAATGCACTGTTGCAGCGCCTCTGATGTCAAGCCGTATTAAAGTTACGAAGCTGTGCTTAGTAGCCATTTGATTAGTTATTTTACTTCGCCCATGATTTTGCTATACAATGCCGACAACGGAGGGCGCTTCGGTGTTACATTAGGATTAGTATCCGCTGAAGCCGGTGTAGTTCAGTGACCAGTGTCTATGGCTTCATCACTTGAAATTTCCTATAATAACTGATACAAAGGAACACTAGTGCACATCAGAAAAATGCGTGGTGTTGTTATTTTAATGACTGTCGAAGACCAGGCTCAAACCCAGGACCTTAGGTTTTGTAGTCAACGTGCTAACTGCTTTAGCCAATTCCAGCCTCTTGGATTAATCTCACGCTAGAAAATGCAGTGGACTTTTTTGTCTTGACAATAAGATCCACAGCGCTAATTTATTGTGAAAAAAACACTTATGCAACGTATCACATTAATTTCAATACAAAAACGTCAAATATAAAACCCACTTATGTGTAGTTTCTACAACTGCAAGCAAGAGATTTAGATAGAAAATGTTTATAAGCAGCACTGAAAAATTTCAGGATTTTTGGAAAGGACCACTGCAGTGCCTCTACTGTCAAGTAGCTGCACTAATTTAAGATATTTTAGTTATTTTAGTAGTAGAAGAGCACCGTGATATACAGTGGTATAGTGCAAGTTGGGAGAAATTATATATATTAATAGGACTGTGTCTGGCCAACAATGTAAATCGTGGCCTCAATGCTTGAGCCTCCTCTATGCAAAAGCAACATCTTATAATTTTAGCAAGTGCAGTCTAATATATCTATTAATTGAAACTGCCTACCACTTTTATCTCTCCGTTTGGACAAACACTTATTTCATTATCAAAATATATTTTTAATTAATTCACTTAATTAAATTAATATTTAATATGATGCGCATAAAAATAAAAAAAGGAATTAAAATGATATATGTTCTTGTCTGAAAATGTGAGCAGAAAATTAAACAAGTGACGGATGAATACATGTTACAAAAAATCGGTTTAGGTAGTAAAACTGAAACAAAAAATTTTTTCAATTATTTTGTTGATACATGCAATACATATTTAATTTGTACGTGTTGTTCTTAGTTAAGCCCTGCAGAAAATGATTTGTATAAAAACTATACATATGAGTATCTACATTCATTCTATGAACATACAAAAATATTTTTTTTTTAATTAAACAAGTTCGTAATAAATCCTTAACAAAGTCTCATATATTTGGCAAATTAAATTGTTTTAATTAATAAAAGTTGTCAGTTTGAGTTACAGTTATGTATGAAAAAAAAAATTGTGTTTCTGATAGTTAAACTGCACTTCGTTGCTGTTTTAAAAGGCTGTAGTTTTTAGCAATTTATTTGCTGAAGTCAAATATAAAAACTTTAATATAGTCAATATGGTGCATATAAATAATAATTGGCGTAGTTAATTTTAATTATTATTGTTCGACCTTTATTTTTTAATGGGTTTATTTAGTTCTTTTTTGTAATAGATTTTCTCCACTGGTTAATATTTTGGTTGTACAATTTTGCATAAAGCATATCCATACTTGTTATAGAGAAGCCCTAACCGCATAAATCTATATTAAGGTAATATTAAGCACAGGCGATCTTAAAAACAGTTTTTGTATGCCTTGCTTAGTGTCTTATATGTCAGTCAGTAGTGTGGCCTTAATTCAACAACTTAGCACATGGAAGATTATAAAATTTTAGAGGTTAACCAAGCATACTTCCTATTCGAAACTGGATGGAAAAGTTTGCAGAGGCTAAACCAATAGATTGTCCATAATAGGGGGAAAAAAATTAGAAATTCAGAAAATTAGTCTGCTTGCGACTATTACAAGCTTGCAATTAGCAAACGTGCTCTTCAGCACTGCCTTATTAAAAACGTGGAAAAGGCAGAGTTGTCAAAGAATGGAGCTTTCCTCTATCGTTTCCTTCAACAAGTGCCAACCAGTGGCCTAGTTTTCTTTCAAAATCGATCACTAAAGGTAGTGACATAAATCAGCACCAAGGCAGTTCTCATTTAATCGCCATAGATTTTTTGGTACGACTATCTCAAATTCTTTAAAAAAAATCTACCAAAAAACAGCAGGAATCGCATTCCATTAAATGAGTGCGAGTTTTGCATACTTACAAATTTGTTTTTTGAATAATAAATTTCAGAATTGTTTATTTTTAAATCAGTCTGCTCAATATAAGATTTTTGTTTTTCAAATATATGCTTACCCTTACAAAAAATTTTAAATATAACTCATATCGTATTTTGTTAGTTCCAAAAACTAACATCATGAAGTCATGCTGAATTATTGAAGTCTTCCCTACAAAATAAGTTGCCTTGTATATTAGGTGACATTTATTACTAAATTAAGACACAAATAGTTATTTTTGGAATTCTGCTTAAATAATAGGACTTTATGTTGAAATTTCAGGTAATCATTGAATAAACAAAAATCCAAGTTAATTTCTGTGCTAATATTATTGTTGTTATGGGGAAAGGCACAGGCGCTGGTGTCTATATCTTGGGAACGAATGAATGCAGCGTTTTCCAGGCTGAGATCTTGGCGATCCTCAGGGCCATGGAGGTGGTGGCCAAGAATGTAGCTGAAGGTAAGAAGGCGACCTTCTAAGTGACTGTAGGAGAGCCCTCAACTTGCTTAAGGATACATATAGTGACAGACTATGTTGGGTTCCTGGCCATAGCAGTGTTGAGGGAAATGAAATTGTCCATGAGCTGGCAAGAATAGGATCGGCATTAGATGATGGAATGTCAGACAGTTCGGTAAAATTACCGATAGGTCATTACTATAGGGAACTCAGTAACTGGGTAAAAGGCAGGACCAACAGTTAATGGTACAGTACGGAGGATTGTAGAGTCTCGAGAGGCTTGTGGCCAAAACTTGACTCAGGAAGATCCAAACTGCTACTGGACATGAATAGGAAGGCGATGCGAATTGTGAAAGGCGCGTTGACAGGTCACTGCTCGGTCAGAGCAAGGACCAGCATTTGGGAAATTGGCACTCCATATTTTTGTCATAGATGGCTGAGCAGCCGCTTTTGTGAAAGTATTACCGATATCGGGAACTGTATCATGGGAATTTGGTGGCTCAATGACGTTCAATAGGGTCACTTTTGGCTGCAGATGGGGAGTAAATATTACTTTTTTGGGCAACAGAAGGGAATCACAATGAACCCAATTGGGTCTCTGAGTGAAGGTGCGGCATAGCACCACCCTTCCTAACCTTATCTATCCTTTTATTATTGTTTTTCACACAAAATTGATTTATAATTAAGAACAAGTTCTTAATAGGGCTTCAGTTCAATTTTTCAATTATTAATGTGGTTTTCTAAAGAAGACACAAACAACTAAATTAGACTTTCAATATGTATCACGTAAGTTATCATAGACACGTAACAATCACATTTTATAAACTGAAAGTATATTTAAGCCCATATCTCCCTTCTTAAGTAAACTAGATTTTAAAAAAATTTCTTTCAGTTTCTGCGAATTTTTATAAAACAAAATTTACTTTAATTTTTTTTTTTAAATTTTTAATCCATCCATTAAATTTCAGATATAAGTAAAAAGAAATAAATAAATTACTTTTTTAAAAATTAGGACCCGTGTTCATTGTTTGGTAACTTAATGTAATTTTTTTTTTAAGTTACATATTTTATTATTAAATTCCATTAGTAATTTATTTAGCATTCCACTTGTATACTTATTCTAACTAATTGATATTAGAGATGTTTCTTCTTTTAATTTAATCAAATTTAACTAGGGTGGAGAATATTATTTACACAGTAAATTATTTATTCATGTGTGCTTACACAGTGTGAAAGCGAAGTAAAGGGACTCTGTAATCGTTTGAAACAAACGCACAGGTACAATTCACACCTTCTAACACAAACAACAAAACAGTGCAAAAGTAAAACTCAACCCAATTTTCTTTTTACTGTTTTCACAATTTTACCACTTTTTTCACTTAATATTTTTTTGAAAATAAATGTATGCATGTATGCTTCTGTACACGAATTATAAAAGATTCGTTGAACCTTTACTTGTACATTTTAAGTGGTATTTTACAGGTACTTGTAACTGCGTAAGTCTTTTAAAATCAACGTAAAATATTCAACAAATATTCTCACATTCGTAGACAATCAAATGCAGGAGTTCTTTTTTTACAGACAAGCACTAGAAAATTATTTTGAAGTTGTGGAGCGGATGTAGAAAAAAAAATTGTAAAACAACCCAGCAACATTATTGCTTAGAATTAAAATAAAAAAAATCAATTCTAGCATGGAACTTTTTATAAAATTTAATGAAATTTCTAGAGAAGAAAAAGGCATAAAAATTTCAAATTATCCAGGGGCAAACTACGGCACCATATCGAACGAAATTGTAAAAGATTACAATTTAGTTTGTATGGATATTTTTTCAAAACTTTGATCGACATCGAATGAATGAATTGGCCCATGTTTTAACGAAAAATTATATAATATAAATTTAATCATTGTTTAGTATACAACTAATGCAATAATTTTTAAAGAATTTATTCCTCGCGGAAAAAAATGTCTCGTGAAAAATTCCTTTTAAATATACCTGGGGGCAAATTACCGCATTCGGCATTGAGTAAATTTCAATACAATTTTAATTGCCCCTGCTTTCTATAACAAAAGTTTCATTATCATTTATCAAAACATAGAATTTCTCTTGGGTTAGGTTAGCTTAGCAAGGGTGGTGTAAAAAATGCAGCTTTACTCGCAGACCCAAATGGTTCCATTGTGATTCTCTTCTATTGCTTATTAAAAGTATTTGTACCCAGAATTGACCCTTTTATCCATCATTAAGCCACTGAATTCCCATGATGATCTAAATCTATGACGTTGCAGTTTCGAGCAGTGACAGATAATATCGTATGTTCAATGGTTTCTTTTCCGCACATCCTACAGAAATCTGTTGTGCCATAGAATTTCTCTTTAAATGGTGAAAAAATAATGTTACTATTTTCTAGCAAAAGTAATTTGAATCTGTAATAAATAACAAATCCTGCAAAATATATTTTATCTGTGACGCCCATTCTTTGAAAAATAATTTCCTTCTTTCACCTAAAAACTCACTGGGATTTTGTGACTTTGAAAAGGTATTTTTTAAATTCTTTATAACACAACAGATACAAAAAATATTCGTGTGTAAGTATGTCTTAAATTTCTCTAGAAGACACAATTACATTTTATTTATAAAAATTGCTCAATTTAATTAGAAAATCTCTGCCAAGTATAAAAATTGTTTTAAAGTACACAATTTTATACGCATTTTGTAACCTTAAATCTGTTTAATTTTCTGTTTATAAAAAGATTACATACCAAAATTATTTGGAATCTAAAAGTTTAAAATAAGCAATTGCGGAATTTGGTTAGACATGGAGTCTTAAAGCAAAATTAGAGTGCGCTCTTTAAGAGATGCTGCAATGTGTTTTTATAGTTCAATCTGGAATGACTAACAAATTGTTAGACGCTTTACTAAAGTGCGTATTATATTGTCTGGCTTATTTGCCCTGCCCCAGTTTCAAAGACTCTTAAAGCCGAATAGTAATGTATACCATTTTTTGAAAAATAAAGTAAGAAACGTTTGGCTTATGTTGTTTGTTTATGAGTACAAGCAATTTTATTAAAATTTAATTAAATGTGTGCAGTGGCATTTACAAGCTATTATTCATATTATAAAGAAATAAATAACGTAAACGAGAAGGATATTTACTGAATACAAAGTTTATCAGAGTTAAACAAAGACATCATAATTTTATATTATAAAGTGTACTGGTACTGAAGTTGAGAGCTGATAAAGATTGTTTTATTTTTTTTCATTGATGTTCATTAATAATAAGGCAGGCACTCTTTTCTTTGGCTTCAGCACTATTTTTTTTAATCCTATAGTGTGTATATAATCTTAACTTTAATTCTTTATTTGTTATAAATTTTTTTATAGCATAAGCTATCCCAAATATCACTACAAGACAAATTATTCAAGGAGTTCTGGCTTAAAAATTTTATAAAGAGGAGCAGCATTAGTAAGCGAATGATTACTTCTAGTTAAGTAATCTTTGAGTTTCCTTGAGAAATATTAAAACAAAAAAATCTTCAATATTTGATTCTCAGCTACACTTAAATTTTTAAATTTTTTTAACCTTTAATTAACAGACTAAAATTTTGAGAAAATTTTTCTGACGCGGTGGCAAATTTAATTATTTAATTATTATTAATTACTTATTTTTAATTCAAAAACAAAAAGTCTTATTTACTACAATAAAAAATGCTTTTCAATACACAGGCATGAATTTAGAATGAAATTAAGGGCCTGGCTCATGATATCGTAACAAAATTTTAAATTTCATATTGAAAAAACTTCTGCAAAAAATAAATTTTAAAATTTTGATTTCGTTACAAAATGCAAAACTACATATGTTTTTTAATTTTTGGAATAAAACTAAAAAAAAAACATAAATTTTATTAGAAGTTTGGAGAATTCTTCAACTGGAAACATTATAGTACACTAAAAAGTATTTAGTTAACATTTAATATTTGTAAGAATTCATAGAAATGTACGAGCTCCTTAAACAACTCCTTCTAAAAATAAAATATTATATTTTGGTTTCCAAGGCTTATTGAAGAAACTTCACCTAACACAAACTTTGTTTATCAGATCTTTTGTTCGCCTAAATTATTTCTTATAAATATGGTTGTTAGAATATAAAAACACCTACAAGGTATTCAAAATACTTTCAATTTATATATGTTTGTCTTTGAAATATTAGATAAAAACAATTTAATTTTAATAAATTTGTTTGTTTATGAGAGTCCAAAGTGATGCGTTCAGGCATATTAAGTTCCAGTGTAAAAATAAAAATGTTACAATTAAGATCTGCAATAGAACTGATAATATTATATTTTTCCTCATTTGTGATTTAAATAACATTTTTTAAGTTTTTTTTTCAACAAAAGTCAAGGTAATTTCTTTAAATTTACTTTTTCCCTATATTAACCTTTTTGAAGATAATTAATTAATTTGACGTACAGTTAAAGGTAAGATCTAGTGAAGTTAAACTTTAAAAGCAAAAGCATTAGAAAATAAAATTTAGTTAAAATATAATTATTTGCTTTTCGTTTAATTTAAGTAAGACAAAATAAAAATTAAGCTGTAAACAGTGTGTTAAATATATTATTTAGTAAAGTTTCTGTGTCTTGTTATTTTCTGGGAACATCTAATATTTTTACTAGGTAGGCTTCCTCTTAAAACAAGAAGCAAGCTTACAAAATGTTTTTGGTTTTCAGCTCGACTTTGTCAACAGAAATTTGCAAGGTATTTGTTTTGATTTTTTTTTTCTAATGAAACTGTATACAATCCTTTTGCTTTGAGTTGACATAGAGAAACTCACTTAATTACTTTGCAATGCCAACAAAAAAAAATGTATTTTGAATTCTGTTTGCCTTTTTTTCATAGCAACCTTACAGAATGATTTCCAAATACTTGGCTTTTTTTTAATACAGAAACAATAAAGCACAGATTGATACTTGAAATGGTAACACAAAGAAAGAGCTCATGCTGTGTTTTTAATTATTTTTGAATTGCAAAAGAATTATGGAAAAAAAACTCAAATAACCATAAAATTTAGATTATTTCATAGAAACAGTACAAAACTAAGAAACAAAATGGTCCAACCTAAGTCAGCGTATCAAGCGACGTAACAATGAATTGACAAGCTTAAATAAAAGCGTATAACTTTGTGAGCAGGAACATTAATTAAATCCTTTTTAATTTAACACACAAAATAGAAATAAGAAATAGCAATTTGACCTAAAAATACCTAAAATGCCATTACTTATTAATAATACTAATAAATAAGTAGTTTTTAGGAGGCATTTTCACTATTTCATGTTTTTTCTACTTTTACATTTACATTTTGTCTGAGCATGAGAATTTTCCATAGATATAAAATGCTTGATGTGTTTTTTAAGTTCTGCTGTAATTCAAATTTTCTAGAAAATTTTAAATTTAATTTATTCAAGAGATTTAGTATTTTTTACACCAAGATTCTAGACAACTAGATTGCTTGTAATGAAGAACACACAGTACAGATTGATTTTTATAAAAGTAAAATAGAATCATATCGATTACAAATTATTTGCATGGTTTGATTAAAGTTTCCATGCCTACTGCGCTTATTTTTCTTTGGTGATTTTCAAAAATATTATTATTTGTGAATTCTCAAATAGTTTTTGAAAGTCTGTGCATCAAATAAGAGGTTTGTGACTGCTCAAAATTTGGTTAAAGTCTTCTTTCTGATGATTTGGCTAAGCACCAATGATATATAAAGACAATGCTTAACCACCAGCAAATAAATTTTAAATACTTTTCTTTAACAATTGTTAACGCATTAGTTATTCCAATTTGTTATTTCGCTTATTCAATAAAATATTTTTTTTTATTAAAAATATATTTAACTTAATTTTTTAGGGATAAGCTGGATCTTATAACCATTTCACTGCTGCTAATGCAAATTATCGGGGAATATTTACCCAAAAATTTCTTAGAACAACTAGAAGTATTAATTTATATTACTCATGATGGGGATATTAGTGCGCTAAGAAATATTTAACTTAATTGCAACAAATACCTATTTTATTCGGTGAAATTAAAAAGTTTTTGAGAAGTTTTTTAAGCTTTTCACTTTGTAAAACTTAGATTGTTTTTGTTTTCTATAAATTTCAAAGCGCTGTTTGGAGTTTGAGAACAACAACAGGATTATTTTAAGAGGTTAATTTTGATTTCAAGAAATTTTTGTTATCACCTTAGGAGCTAATAATTTATTTTCCCTATGGTAACTTTTGAATTTTATAATGGTATTTTTATTTTCTTTACAAGACTCAATCTACTTATTTAAATGTTTTCAAGCTATTTATATTATATAAAATACTTTTACTTCTTAATCCTGTCATTATAAATTGTTAAGACCTTTCAGCACTTTTAATCAAGCATTTTACATTATCTGCTTAAATTTCTTTGGAAGTATTAAAATAAAATAAAGCTTACTTGCTCATCCTTTAATACCAAAAGCAGTAATCAATAGAAAAAATCAGTTCTTATTTTTTTTTTTTTATTAAATAATAAGCTATAATATTCTCTGTGTTGAAAGCATTGATTTAATGAGAGACTAATCTTTAAATTACTAGCCTGGGGTGCAAAGTTCATTTAATATAAAACAGTATTATATTTAAAAAAGAAATCAAGAAATAAAACTTTATTTACTCACCCCTGGAAGTATGCCACACTTTTTAATTAAATATTAAGTATACGCCATTAAATTGCAACAATCTGTTTGCGTGATTTTTTTTATAGCACTCGTATTAAGCTGCTTTATAGCACTTTCAGTGCAATTAATCCGATTAAAATTTAAGCTTTGCGCTACGTATGATTCTCTCACAAAGTATTGTAATATAGATACAACATATACATCGCGTAAATATACTTCAACAAAAATTTCGAATTTTAAGTTAATGCAGAGTTACTGCTTACACCGTTTATCGTTTTATAAGAAAAACTCAACACTTAAGAAAATTTAAAAATTGTTTAAGCAGAAATCAAAATAATATGCAGCTTTAACAGTTTAAAGGGTTGAACCTTTGACCCGGCTAAAGTAAAAATCCCTGTATTTTTTCGTGTTGTACTTTGTAAAATATTAAGAAAACAAAAGACTTTTTTATGCATAGAAATAACAATCAGGAAAGTGTACGTGTGCACTACACATACATGTAAGGATATTGAAATTGTTTAATATATTTGTCACTTAATATGGGGCATTCCACGAAAAATTTAACGTTGTGAAAATATTTTTTTTTATTTCCTCAATTTCGTTATATTTTTTAGTACCACTCAAGAGGGTCTTCCTAGTAAATTTTGAAAGTTTTTGAATTACTCGGTTCAAAGATGATACATTTTTCAAAAATCATTTTAAAGGTTTTTGTTCTTAACCTTCTTAATTTGAATTTTTTGCCAAACTCTTCTTTTTAGAGACTTTTTTAATAAAATATATAATGGTTTCCTTAGATTTTTTTATATTTATTATCAAAAATTTTTATTCAGCAAACATCGTATAAGCCTATTCCACTAATAAACTGCCCATAACTACTATTTTTTTCTAATTCGTGAAACAATTTTTTTCTGTAAATCAAATTAGAAACCAATTTTAATTTTTTTTTGTTTAAATTCAAAAAATCTTAATCAGAAATATTTGAAATAATTTTCCAAATTTTTTCTGCAAAAAACATCTGAAAACAAATATTAAAAATATATTAAATTTGGACCATTTTTAGGAACGTTTGGAAGAAAAAACTATAAGTGGTATCTTAGAAATTTTAAAACTTTTTAACATAGTTAGCAAACAAATCTAACAAATTACCGCGAAGACTGTTTTGAGGGGTAATAAAAAAATATCATTAAGTTAGGGAAATTGAAAAAACAATTTCAAACCGTAAGATTTTATGTGGAATGCCCCATATGTGTGTAAATGTTCCTTTTTTAATATTACAACAGGCTGATTTTATTTTTACTCTCTTGATATCAAGATGAAAAAAACGCAATAAACTTTTATGGCAAATAACTGGACACGTTTTTCATTATATGGGAAAATTACATTATAAAAGTATTGATTTTGCAGTTAATTTTTTATGTTCATTTTTACATATGTATATGAAAGGACATATCACGCTTTTTGTAGCTCAAATTTTTACTAGCCACTAAAACGATTAAGCCATTATGATATAAACTTTTGTATATGCACTTCTAGATCACATCAAATATGTTTACTATGCAGCAGGTTTGTTTTGCTTTTGAAGATATTTCAACAGAATATGTAACAAAAAAAGTATTTTTCCCCATCTCTCAGTCTGTCTACAGCAGTTAAATGGCTAAAAGACATAAAATTTGTCAAATGTGTTTTATTTGTAACAACGAAATCAGTTTACTAAAACACTTAAAGGGTATGGTATACATACGTGCATATATCAATCACATTGAGCACATGAATTTGCATTTGAAATAAATTGGTTTCAATGTGTGATTTGTCTGAGATACTTAAAGATGTAAATTGTAAATTGCTTGGAAGCAGTAGAAATTAAATGAATTTACCATAATTGTGCCATAATTTCTAGTGTCTGATAAGAGCTGCATGGTCTTCCTCGTTTTGTAAATAGTTACGGGACTTGACTGTTGCTGGAAAAGTAACAAAAAATTTCTTTCAAGAAACACTTTAACAGTTCAGTGTCACCGATTTTTGAAATTTTGTTTTATATTAGTTGTATGTTCTTTTTTTTGAAAACTGGCAGTTTTTAATTATATCCTGCCATTACCGCCAAAAAAAGTTTAACCGACATAATTTTCGAACTGAATTTTTTTACAAAAATCGATTTTCGAAAAAAACGAGGTCTGAAAAAGAAAAGTGTAGGTTAAGCTTTTTTGGCAATTGTGGGCCGATATGTCACGGTTTAACAAAACACTAATTATGATCAGAGTAACGACTTAAAGCTGCTGTGGCGTTAAAAGCATTTATAAAGATTTCTTTTACATATACATCCACAGAGATTTTTTTATACCATACTGCAATTCAAATGGTGGAGTTAACGAATAACGCAAAGTGACAACTATCATCTCAATAGCAAATGTCTGTATAATTCATTTTCTAAAAGAAGGTAACATACCTAAATACACACATATATAAATATTCTTTTAGGCATATTAATTAATTTTAAAAAATGTTTCTTGGAGTGAGTTTTACTATATTTATTTAAATTTAAAAGCTTGATCATTTTGCTCTAGGTGTTTTTGTTCAAAAAGCACATGACATTTTTCGTAGCAAAAGTTTTCAAAAAGTTATTTTATAGTTTTAATTTATTTGCTTACAACTGTTAAAAATATAATTAGAAGTTGCATAGTAACATAATTTAACCTGCAAGTTAAAAAAGAAAACTTTTTTTGCTTGCTATAGTGGAATTTAACAAAAACTTCTGTGATAGCGACTTCCACGAACCCCAGAATAATAGAAAAGTACACCACCCACTAGTTTATGTGGACACGCAGGTTTAAAAATATTTGTGTAGTATTCATTTTAAAACAGCAAACTAAAATACTTTATTTATTTATGCCATTGTGTGGCAAACTGGTGCTTAATTTTATAAATGTGGTCTTGTATTTAATGTTATTTTAATTATATAAAATTTGCAAAGAAAATGAAAAGCTTTCGCATTTTTTCATATTTATTTTATCCGGCTTTCAGCACAGCCAAATTTTAAATAAAAATATTCAAATTGGAGTTAAGCTAAAATATTTTAAAAGCGGTTAAACAACAATGTATGAATTAAAACATGAATATTTTGCTTTTACACACATGCATATAAAAGAAGAAATAAATAAAATCTGTAAATAAAATTAAATGAATTTCAGCGATACACACATGGTGTCGCATTGTTAAGCTTAGTGCAAAAACTTAACTTATTTTCAAGTGTTAGCTCCGTATGTCAATTGATAGAGTGCATTTGGAAAATTTAGTCCCTATAGAGCGTTTCTGAAGGCCAGACCTTGGTTTGTTAGAGCTAGATTTTACAAAAATGATAATTTTACTAGTGCATTCAAAACGGTTAATATTCTTTAACACTATCTTTAATATGTCAGTACGCAGGGTATACGTCTTATTAGAAAATTAATACAAAGGATTGAAGAGCATGTTAAAACATTTAAAAAAATGAAAATAAGCACAAACCAAATAATAAGGAACCTTAGAAAATCTCTTAAGTGTTAATCAGTCTGTTATTTTGAATTGAAAAGTGTGCAAGTGCTCTTATGTATTTATTTACTTTTATATTTATTTCTTTATTTATTTATTTACAACTAGATTATTATTACAGCTGAGCTCTACAAAAATATTGCATAAATTGCCAGAATTACAAACAATTTTATATGTGCACAAACATTGCAGGTTTAATACTCGTAAAATAGAAGTATATTTTTAGGGGCTAATTATATATTACGTAACACTCCAGTGGGATTAACTATTTGTTACTGTTTAGAAAATTTATACTGAATTTTTTTTTACGCAGCGTTACCCAGGGGGTCATTAAAACTATGAAAATATGTGAATAACCCCTTTGAAATGTTCTTGTAATATGATATGGGGATATGATCATAAGATTTGTTAGTATCCAAACATATCCTGTTTAATGTGCTGAAATTTATGAAATTTGTTCTACAAAATTGCAGATGTGGGGGTTAATATGATCTAAAGATTTTTGCTTGGAATATTGATAAGCAAAATCAAGTAAGCATTTAATTTTGTACTTCAGCAAAGTATAAATGATAACAATAATATCTAATTTTATTAAGCTTCAGGTCTCTAGTTTTTATATATTTCAATATGTAGCTTCTTTTTTGTATGGATTCTTCAGGAAAATATTTTTTGTTTTTTATAACGCACAAAAAAGCAACATCAATAATTTTGTAATATCAATTAAAGTATTTGTAATATTAGTTAAAAAATTAATTAAATTTTCACCTACAAATAATTTGATAATATTAATTAATTAATCAAATTAATTAATACAATTTAAAATGTAATTGAATCAATTAAATTCTTAATTGAAAACATTAACTGGTGAACACTTTTTTCTGTTTAATAATAATTATTCACATAAATATTTAAATAATTATAATTATAAATAACAAAAAAACTTATTTATATATTTGTACAATTATTTAAATAATTATAATTATCAACAGAAAAAATATTTTCCTGAAGAAGCATGACAAAAGAGTGGCGAAATATTGAAATATATAGCGAAAATATGTTTATAGAAAAACAAATAACTTTAAGATAATAAAGATTGAAATTTAAGAAGTTTATTAGTTGACATATTTTTAGAAGTTTATTTTAATTGAAAATTATTTACTGATGTCTAAGCTTGATGATTTGGCAAATCACCAATAAAATGCATATAGACATACCAACACCACCAACAAACAAATTTCAATTAAAATTGGAAATTGTTTTAATTTAAAAAAAATATATATAAAATTAGAAGAATTAATGCAATTGATAATATCTTATATAATTTAAAACAATTTACCAATAACAGCAAGTAAAGTCTCTAAAGTATGTTCTCAATTCACAATGTACTGTTGAAGTTGTAGGTTGTACAATTATTGTTGGTAGTTTCTGTACAAATATTTGTTTAAAACCAATGCGTTGGTTAAAGATACCATCAATTCATTTACAGACTATTACTCCAGCAATAGATTGTGAATTCATCAATTATGTTTTATATAAGCATAAATTGCAAAATCTTCTAAAGAATTGTGCTTAAGATATAACAATGAATTGACACTAGCATCAGCAAAATAATTTTAAATAGCAATAAAAACAGCTTTTTCTTAGTCTTGCATATCAATATTTTTCATTATTTTGACCATAATTTTTATTGCTCAATATTGATTGAATGTAGACATTTTTATTTTTTGTAAAGTAATTTTTCCTGGAAAACTGTAAGACTGTGATTGATATAATAAAATGAAGATACATATGTATAAAAATTCGCCAGATTGGTCTGTAAGGCAAAATATATACTATATCTAAATATAAGCATTTAAAATATCTGCTTATTCTTTGCATTGTTATAGTTTTTTTTTCTCTTTCGGTTAGCTTAAAATATTTCTTTAAGTGTGTTTTTTAAGGTACATTAAATTTATTATCAATATATTTTTTTACGATTATTGAATTAAAAATTTTTAAGGGAACATAAAAATTTATTTCAATATGAATCAGTTTAACTAAAAGTAATGTGTTA
Source organism: Nowickia ferox (assembly GCA_936439885.1). Taxonomy (NCBI): domain Eukaryota; kingdom Metazoa; phylum Arthropoda; class Insecta; order Diptera; family Tachinidae; genus Nowickia; species Nowickia ferox. The sequence continues at coordinate 4,700,934 of OW387027.1, read as the reverse complement.
AGCAATTTCATAAAAATTCTGGCAAATATGTAAGCAACAGTTTATTCAGATCTGCTGGCTTATAACCTTTAGGATACAAGTGATTATATAAATATATAGGATTTTTTTAATTAACAATTTCCTATTAATTATGATTTTCTTTACTACTAGACTGGTACACTGCCTACTAGCCAAGATGGATTTCAATATTAAAAAAATTGTTATTATGTCAAACTTGATATATTAAAATTAAAGAATTATATTGCATTAGGAATTCTACAAGTTTCTTTGACCATAGTAAATTTTCAAGCCAAAGCTGTTGACTCAGTTCCCAAATTCGAAGGCAGATGGAAAAATGTATTCTTTTAAATTGAAATTTTTTAAATTGAATTTTTAATTTTAAACGCAAAATTCTTATTTATACCACGCTTTTAAAATGAGAGATATATATAGAGAGAGATATATATTTGTTACAATAATTTGTTTTATTTTAAAATATTTCTCTTCAACGTTTATATTCCTTTTGCTTTAATATGTATTCGTATTATAATTCTCTAATTGGGAATAATAATATTCTTATTAAAAATGGCATAGTTATCAATAAACAGATATTAAAATAAGAAAATCAACAAAAAACACGGAATTATATAATATTAAAAATCCAACAAGTTGTTTTCATTGCAACGATAATTTTTCAAGCCAAATGTGTCGACACATTTGGTAATTGTTGCTTTGTTGCAAAACAACAAAAACCTTGTTTTATATCCAGCAAGATTTTTATACACTATACTAATAAATTAAGGCATACTTTTAGGTGCAATTTTATGTATTTTATATTAAGTATATTCATATCAAATGATATATTTACAAAAATTATAGCACACTTTCAGGATTATAAATTTTTTTTTATTATTTGTTAATGAAAAACATGGCACACTATAAAATACTTTTATTTAAATATTACAGACATTTGTTTTACTAGCATTTTTTTTTTTAATTTTATTTTAACTTTTTATTGCACTTAAAAAAACCAACTATTTAACATACGCAATTTTTAATGAACTGAAAAAACTTCAGGAAACGTCTAATTTAGTGATGACTTTTTGTGTTATTTAAAATAAAATTGGCATAGCAAAATTTGTATTTAATTTGCCTTATACATTTTTTTCAGCGTAATTATATTTCACTTTAACTTAAATTTTTATTCTCTTCTTATTTTGTTAATTTTATAATAACAACACCAAATCACCATTGGCTGACTTTTAAGGTATTAATTCTTCAACCGTTAATCACTTAAGCGGTACAACCAAATCAAATACGTGTTTAACTGCGAAACACCGGCTTGCAACTGATTTTTGTTGGCAGCTACAAATGCTGTAAAGCCAAAAATGCTTTTGTAACCATTTAAAACAACTGGTCGAATTAACAGCTGCTTATGCTAACAGTTATAAATAAAAGGGGAAGATTTTAATAACATAGTAAAATATTAACAGGATTTACCGACTGTATAACAGTTCTATACAGCATACAGAAACACTTGCTTAAGCGTAATACCTGCAGACACTTGTTGACTTTGTTCAAGGGGAAATTTTCATTTATAACAAATATTACTTTAAATATAACAGTGAACCTTAAGGAGAAATTATTTTAGTGCTAAAAGGAGACATTAAATGCAAATAAAACATTTTTGTAAGGAGAAGTGAAAGTTAGTTTTTAAGTCTCCTCTATTTTAACAATGAACTATGTTAGTGCCATGACCGAAATTTTAATACACAAATAATTTACTTCAGTTACGATTTGAATAAATAATTCAAAATTACACGATATATGTATATTAAAGCAATAAAAGATATCTTTTTTTAGAAATTACAAGCATTAATAATTGTCGGCCCTAATTTTGTAAAACGCAAACTCTAAGCCTAGTCAAATTTTTAATGTATTTTTTTTGTTACTTATAATTTTCTATATAAAATTTTTTAACGCTTTGCATTTGCGTTTTTCAAAATTATGGCCTAAATAAGATTAATTATTCTTCCTCAACATTTTTAATAATTTATACTTATTTTAAAGTCCATACTTTGTGATAAAAAACTGACCTCGTGATTGAAATGTAAACATGCGATTTAATAAATATAAATAACTACATTTTAATCAGTCTGCCAAAGGCAAAATTTGTTTCAATTTAACTTTAACTTTGGCACAACCATCTAATTGCTTGGGCTCAAATGAGTTTCATACAAATATCCCCAGGTAATGCTAAGCCTTGTATTATCGCAATTAATATTCAAATTCAATTTAAAGTTATTCCATTACAAACATCATCGTCAGTAATTTGTTGAAGTTTAAAGAGACATTTTCACAATATGATAAATTGAAAATTGTTTGCAAAATATATTAATACAGTTTTTGTTTAATATATTTCACTAGAAAAAATAATATGGCAATTAATAATCAAATTTAATTTAAATTGTTTGCGTTACAAACATAGTAATCAGAAAAATAAGTAATATTAACTAGAAAAAATAATATGTCAATTAACATTCAAATTCAATTTAAATTTATTTTAATACAAACAGCATAATCAGTTATTTATTTAAATTGTAAGAGACATTTTCGCGATATTATAAATTAAAAATTTTTTGCTAAAAATATTAATAAATATTATTACTCACACAGGGCATTGCAAAAAAAAACCTTTAATTTTTAATAAAACGTAATTTTATTGCCTTTCGTTAATCATCCGGCAGTTATTAGACAGATAACAAGTAAAATCTACGCTTTGAATAAAAATGGAACGCTAGTATAGTATATACTGCAAAGGTGGCGAAAATTTTGCAATCACAATTTGCAAAACTAAAGATTTAATGGTTCATTGAGCAGTGCTTTTTAGGCCAGCAGTTCTTCAAATAGACAAATTTAAATATTTCAGATAAGTAGGTAATGTAAAAAATCCAACCCGTGTATCTCGCTCAAGAAAAACTTAGAATATTGCTTCTGTAGTCATAAGTGCTGAGGAAAATCTAGGTTTGACTATAATAAATGCATAATAAATAAAATATTGTATAAATATATGCATAAAATTACAAATCTTAAGGATTATAAAGTTATGTTTACATAAAAAATCATACCTTTGGTTATTGATTTCTTGAAATGCATCAAAGTGATCCGGAATTTCATTTCACTGAAAATCATCTTGACTGATAAGGTTAATTTTTACCTCAGAGACTAAACTAACAAGTACAATTACTAAATATTGAGCTCAGAGGACCCAAGAATTATTGCTGTAAAGACTTGTTCCAAAATCAGGCCAGGAGCAACTGTTACGATGAATAAAATGCTCTATCCAACCATGACTTATGATTTAGTATGGCCGGAAATGGAAGATTGGATGTAAATGATGTTTGTTTTCAACAAAAAAAGGGACCATTCCATTCAAGTAATTAGCCTATCGCACTTTTGCGATTATAAAATGGCCACCAATATCTTGTGATTTGGCACCTTTAGACTTTTTTTTTGGAATATATGAGATGTAACTTCAATGTCAATTTACTTTAAATAATTTGATCCATTTTCTAGGCAGAACATTATTTTTGAAACCCACAGTAATGAAATTTTTGGTATTGTCAGTCATTAGAGAAAATATAAAAACAAATGAATGCGTAATTTGTTTCTGAATAAACAAAAGAAGAGCTGCTTTTCAGTTTGTATAATTCATTATTTATTGCCAAAGTATTCAGAAAGTATAATCATTGCAATTTTGTGTAATGCTTGAACCGGAAAACTATAAAATCTTACATTTTAGGTAGCGGGCTGATATTCATAGTCAGATTAAAGTATACTTTAAGAGTTTAAAAGCAGTATTTTGTTAAGAAATACTGGCTATAAATTCTTTAAATATGCTTTATTTTCAGCCCTTGAGATTCTCCGTTTAAATCTTGGACTATGATGAATTTTTGTGTGGGAACTTATAATTACAAATGTTTTATAAGCAATAAAAGGTTAAAGCTTTCTCAAGCACTAGGAGTTGTTTATTGATGTAAAAAACTGGCGCATTATGGACAAAGATACTAAGCCATCTTCAGCTGGCTAAGTTGTTAAAAAATATGCAACATGTAACTCTTTTTCTTAAGACTCAATTTTTTTCATTCCCAATTCCGACTTTTGATCGGATCGTAAACGAATGCTGGGTTTCAGTAGGATTGGACTGTTGCCAATATAACAAATTATGTGTTATTTGCATTAGTGATGGAAATAATTGAGTTAATATTTGATTGATTATTACAGATATACAGCCTGAATATTTTGCAAAAACATTGTGCCAACGAAATTTTTGATAACAATATATTTGTTCTAATAAACAATTGTTGTTGCCAAAAAAAACATGTATTCAGTTTTTTTAAGTAAATCATCTACCTTTTATTAATAAGCTTACAATAAGTGAAAACGAGACGTCATCTCACGTATACCTTGTGTGGCAAAAAGGATTCTTTCAATACTTTGCTTTAATGGGCTGTCCAGTGTATATTGTTAGCAGATTAAAGTGAAATGTTGTTTGCTTTTAATACCGATAAAATAGTAATCCTTAATTTTACCTTAACTCATAAATCTGCAGTATTTTTTTTCTGTCGCTCTTTAACTTTTCTTCAGTAATATTTTAGTCTCTTCAAATGCCTTTATATCAACATGTCTTTCAATTTGCTTATATGTGTATGCATAATACTAATGCTCTTGATTTCTGAATATTATTTGGTAAAGGTTGGCCTTGTTTGTCAAAACGTGACTTGATAAGTTTGCAAAACTTCGTGTTTGCTCTCCTGCAGAAAGTCAGAAAAAGTTTAGCCAAATGCTCTGTAAATAGAAAAAAGTCTAATATATTGTAATAAAACTAAACCTACATTAGTCACACCTACTTATAAGGCCAAATCTGTTTTATTTTTATCCTTTTTTTAAGCATATCTACAAATGAAGTATAATAAAGGAATAAAATCTTATATTTACTTTTAGCTACTCTTAATGTACAATAACATCAACTTGTCGGGCATAATAGAAAAGATAGAGATGCATAAATTATCTATATTTAATTTTGAAAAGGCGTGCCAAGCATATTAAACTATTTTATTATTATTTTTTATACAAATAAATAATTTTGCTTATGTGCTCTTATTTCCAGAATTGTGCTCTTTAATAAGTAATACATTGGAAAGCGAATAAACACTAAAGCGATTTGTGATTATAAGTTAATGAAGGAGTATACAAATAAATTCAATAAGGCTTGCAGTCACTTTTAGAAAGTATCAATCAATCAATAATCTTATGGTTAACAAAGTATTGCAGAATAATTCAGGCATATTTTTTTATTGAATATGATTATTTTCCTTTTTTTTTAATGCAGAAAAAAAGATGTTGATAAAATATGTTTTCAATTTATTTTTAAATATTTATCATAAAATATCAAACAAATTTTTTTTATTGTATATGATTTTAAACGTTTGAATTTTATGTGAAAAATATATATGATTGTTCATTATTGATATTGTGACGATTGTTCATAAAGAAGGCCCTAACAAAATTAGAAAAATACCAAAAAAAATATATATATATGTATATCTTTGGATATTGTTGGTTTTATTAGAACGTGGCAAATCGGTTTTATTTAATGTAATTTTTCTGCTTAGCATGCTCTGGGTAGGGCTAAAAACCTTTTCCTATGGTTGTATTCAACAGCGGATCTATTGATGAAAATTAATATATTTTAAATTAATATTTTTTATCTATTAAAAAGATTTATTTGTTCTTGCACAAATTCGCACTTCTAAACACATCAACAGGTAGACTTCATTTTGACATGCCTCATATAAAAATAAAATATTAGAATACATTTTACATCAATATAAAACCAATTTATAATATGCTACGCAACATAAACATTTTATTTTCAATAGCGGCTTTACGGATTTCTTTACTAGGTTGCTGGCCTTCATTTAAACATTTTCGTACTCAAAACCATTGCATACTTATACGTTACAACAGAAGTTTTCAAATTCTGTGCGTATGAGTAATATTTGATGTAATACGATTATCATACGTATACTTTTATATTTATAGCATACTTTTGGGGCTTATAATAAGTTTTCAATCGATGTAAATATTTGAGTTAGCCAAAATTTAGTAAATTCGCCTGAGCGCTTTGTAATTTTTTTAATCACTTTTTTATTTACGAAACTTGAGATTCTTGTGAAAATTAAGTTAATCCGATTATCGAAAAAAATTCCTTCACATTTACTCGTTTATTAAATATTTTTGTTAAGGTAAAAAAAAATAACAAAAATGTTTTTTATGGTTTTAAGTCAGTTAATTTTTTATCATTAAAAATTATATAACATTTTCGTTAATTTCAAATGAAAATGAAATAGACTAGTTTTTAAGAGAATTTTCATTTAATTTAAATTACAATTTCAGTTAATTTTTACAAAGCAAAGATTATGATTGTAGAAAAACTTAAAGCTCTTTTGTTGTCACGCACATGAAAATGATTCAATGATACAAAAACGTAGACTTGGTTTCGATCTTGATTTTTAAAGAACGTATACACTTCTTCATTTACTAAAAAATAGACTGTAAATAGTTTTCGAGATATATTAAAAACAATTAATGTGAAATAATATTAGTTTTAATAATAATATTATTAATAAATACTGCTTATCAATTATATAAAGTTAAACAAGTAGAAATATGAAGAAAATAATTTAAAGTATTTGGTTTTTTGCGTTTGAACTACAACCAGTAACTGTCGCTTTTAAACTACTTCCGTAATGACACTTGTTTAGGTTCTCTTTTCCACTGAAATGTTTCTTCGAATCAGCCTTTGATTTCATATCACAGTATTTAATTTAACTTCACTTTATGATTTTTTATATATGTTGAATTTAAGGCCATTATTACAACTTGAAGCTTGCTAAAAACAGGAATATTTAGGATGTTTAAACAATTTTTCATTATTACAATTTTACTTTAACCTAACCGGAGCGGTAATTTAAAGACAAGCTTACGCTCTCTAGTAGGCTAAGGTTAAGTTGTAATAATGAATTACTTTGTATGCATTTCATAAAATCCTGCTTTTAACTAACGCTAAATTTTAATAAGGACCCTTAAAATACTATTTTAGTCGATTCCTTTTCTAAAATACCAAATGTTCAAATAATTAATACAAATGTTTGTAGTTGGCAATATTTAAAAAAACAGCACCTTAACAGGAATAGTAATAAGAAAAATCCTATTTCCTCACTTTGTACAAGTTTTAAGGTGTTAAAAGATTTAAAAAGTCTATATATAAAATACTTAATCTGTAAATATGACGCATGCTGAATATCAATTAAAACAGTATTGCAATTAATTACCCACTTTAAAAATATATTAAAAAAATTTCTGTGCAATCAAAAACAAAAACTTTGTTTAATTTGGGCACTTAATTTGCAACACACATCGCACAATTAATGCTATTAGCAAAACCGTGTCACTTAGACATTTATTCTGTTGCGATAGCTGACCTAAACTTCAGGGTATACTTGCCTAAACAAACCAAATTTAGCATTACAATAAATTTTATTTGACACAAAGGACCATCATTTTCTAGCTGATGAATAATCTAAGCCTTAGTTCGTTTTATTACCTTTCCTGCTCGACATAAAAATCTCCATTATTTGTATGCTAAATTTTTCAACAGGAATTAAGGGAAGTACTTTCAGCAATAATTTGTATCTTGGGGTTCATTTGAATTTTATATGCTTAAGTTAGCTTATGCCTGTGTGTTTGTATTATTTTGACTTTCACACTCATATATTTTTATCAGATTTATCTTTTTGTTACCTTTTACTTTTGTTTGAGTTAAATGTAAATTTTTTTTTATGTGTTTAAGGTATTCAGATTTTGTGTTTACTTTAATTACAAAAAGCTAAAAGTAAAACTTTGTTATAAATTCATTATTGCAATAAAATTTTTAACATTAAAGTATAATTAAAAATTTTAAAGCTTTTTTGTGGCATATTGGATGAACCAAATTCTTTTTGTTTGGGTCAAGTTATATTATTGTTGTTATTTTTTTATCATCAACCTTAAAACTTAATGTAAGGTTAATCCTCAAGCATTAAGTTAAAATCATTAATTACAAATTTTGTGCTTAAGTATTAACTAACTTCTCGCATATAATGGCTGGAAAGTTTTTTATGATCTTTAACTTAGTTATTATATTTCTTTCAGACCAAATAGAAGACAAAACCTAATATGTTGGTTGAAGGTTTAGTGATTAAAATGAAAAAAAAACTGTAGTTAACATATCGAATGTTGCTTTACTAGAAGGTTTGTTTATTTTTTATTGCAAAATTCCTCTAAAAACTGTTTCCCGGTTTTAAAAGCTTTCTTGTATACTACTTTCATCAGGAAAAAGAATATTCAAGCAATGTTGTATGTTCCTGCTTTTCTTTCTTATTTTTTTTGGATTGCTTGTATTGTGGAAACTATGCATTATTTTATTTTATTTTATTTTATTTTATTTAATATTATTTTATATAATATTATTTTATTTTATTTTATTTTATTTTATTTTATTTTATTTTACTTTATTTTACTTTATTTTATTTTATTTTATTTTATTTTATTTTATTTTATTTTATTTTATTTTATTATATTTTTTCTTTGCTTTGCTTATCAAATGTAAATAAACTCTTCCCTTTTCCGAATAAGCAAACAAAAACTATTATCTTCGCAATATCATAACAATTTCCTGTTTGTATTGCTGCTGTTTGCCGATATGAGCACTAACGGCTGACTCTTTATCCCTTCTTTTTTTCGTATACTCTCATATCACAAAAAAGATGAAACTGTATTTGTTTAACAATAAAATAGAGAAAATTATGTAACACCACCGTATATCGTTTTCTTGAAAAAAGAAAAAATAGCAAAATTTTTAATTAAACTCTTTTAGAGAAACAAGTGCAATATGTATTTATATTGACAGTTTTATTTTGTCCCTTATTAAAATATATTTCCAAAAATCTAAAAAAAAAATATTTATTTTAAGGGTCATCCTTATTTGGTATTTTCTGATATTTTTTAAAGGTTTCTCCTTAATATTTTAACCACATTTTTTATCAATGCATGAACTCATGCTTGCCCAGAAGTGATAAATGTGCAAACTTATAAAATTTCATGCATCATTAGCGCTTAAATATATATTATTTTTTTAAATTTTTTTTGTTGCCGTTGAAACAGCATTTTGTAGGTTTATACAATATAATTGACTTTTGTAAAACATTTCATGGAATGAATTTATATTACCTTGCAGACTGAATATAAGAGTTAAATAATGAAAAATTTATATCAAATTCTGTCACATATTGGCAAAACTATTTATTTGCTGCAAAATAAATATATTCAATGGTTCAGAGCACCATACAGAATGTAGCGCCATTCTATTGAAACCACTTCTTGCAACGAGCAATCTCATCCATATTTTCACCATCTTCACTGACTACAAAAAAAAACAAAAACTAATTTTAAGATTTTGTTGTTGTTTCAAATGTAAGTATACTACAAGGCGAACGTTGTCAAAATCGTGGGACAGGCCCACAATTTTGCAATAAGACATCTTTCATAAATTGCAAGAATTAATGACTAAAATTTAAATAAAATGAAACAATTTTAAATGTTAGTTGAACTATAGTAAATTTTAATCAGAAATAATTTCTTAGTCGCGCTTAAGTTCAGTAATTTCAATTCTTATTGAATGAAATATATTTTATTAATTAATGTGAGTTTCTAAAGAAGAGAAGAAAAATTAAATTAGACTATAAGCTGGGGGAAATACCGATATTTTTCTGTGCAGCAACGCACTTCATTGCACAGCTTATAGTCTAATTTAATTTTTCTTCTCTTCTTTAGAAACTCACATTAATTAATAAAAAATATTTCATTCAATAAGAATTGAAATTACTGAACTTAAGACCGACTAAGAAATTATTTCTGATTAAAATTTAAATAAAATGTGAAAAATTTGTTAAAGTTGTGCAAGCGTGAACATGTTCATGATTATTTGACAGAGTACTTTGATCATAATTGTCAAAAAGTGAGTTCGTTTCAAAGTTAACCCTTTTTAAATGCAGTAATTTCGATTTGGTAAAATTTTAACTGTTAAGGAGATTAAATAAATAGCAACTTTAATATTAGTTATTTTAACTTCTTTTTTGTTTCAATGGAATCTTAACATAATATCTCTAATTGTTCTAAGAAATTTTCAGGTAAAGTTGCTCTGATGCATAGGTTCCAGCTAACTCCTCAAAATTTAATTTAAATGTATTTTTAATAAAAAGTATTTTACAGAATAAATTAAATATTATTTTGTTATTATTAAAGCACTAACAAATATTAAAGGAAATAAAGCTAAGTTAACACATTTGTATGCTTTTTTTTTTTTAATTAAATTATTATTTTTTTTTTTTTTATTGTATTTTTAATTTAAGTTATTTATTTATTAATTTATTGCTCAGGCAAAATATTGAAACAGTAAAAATTATATATAATAATATCCCAGTATTTTTTCTTTTAACGCGACATTCTTCAAATTAACATGCATCCTTATTTTATTTAGTTCGTTGGGGTTAACATCAGATTCTAACATTTTACTTTAACTTATTTCTTACTTCAAGTATCAAACAATTTTAAAAGAACGCATGCTTTCTAAAGCTTATATTGACAACATAAAATTATGACAATAAAATATGTAATACATATGAGTATATATGTATTTTATTGAAAAAGTTTACTGTTAAAATAAATGTGCTTATACTGCTGCTTTATTTTTAGCATGGACAGCAACCAGCAGAAGAGCTTTTATGCTGACCTGAATAACAGCACTAGCGAAGTAAACTTTATAGCACAGAAAAAATACATATCGTCGGCCTAGAGTGTAAATCTACTAAATCCACTTTTTATAGCATATGACATTTTAATGCCATTCGAAAGAGAAAGAGACGCCTCATCGATTTGTTTAAATATTTACTTGAATTTGAAGCTCTGCATGTTGAAGAAACTTAATGTTTTAGGCTAATCTCTTAAGCTTTGTATAGCAACCGTTAACAGTATTTTGTCTCTCCTGTAAAATTTGCTGGAAATAAGCTAGCAGGTTTATGCTCTAAGCGGACGATATGTACAATAATTTAGCATTATTTTACTACAAAATTAACAAAATGTGGACTGTATATAAATACATAACCATAAAAATGAATGTTAAAGCAAAAAACTAATGAATCCTAAATGGTGCTTAAATGTATGAGTATTAAAACATTTGACTAGATTTTACAATAACCTTTAGATTAATAATATTTTCTGCCTGACTTTGATGTTTCTATAATATTTTTTGGCAAACAAATTAAAAGAGTAGTGAGCTTAGACTAAGAAAATTCTCGAGCGAATTGTTGTTTACTAGTGCATCTTGTAAAAAGTAAAGTGTGCAAAATTTTTGATATTTGTTGTTTGTTACGAGTGTTTTTAAGCAATAAGTCTATACTTTTGCCGTATAATTGACTATTATACTAAAATAATTTTGTGGGTAATATGTTATTGACTACTAAAATTTGATTAATTTTGCTTTGATATAAAAATCTAAAAGTGCAATACCGAACTGCAAAATTTTATAACTTCTCATTGATTAATAACGTTCAAAACTTTTCATTTTGATACAAACCTCTTCTCGATAATTTTGACGAAACTATTTGAATTTGCAGCCCATTACATTCCTTTGCATAAAAAGTAATTTTTTTAGCTAAAAAAAAACAAAGGCACCGATAACTCGTAATTTGCACAAATTAAGAATTAATTGTAAATAATGATGTCAATAAGTTGTGAAAGCACAAAACTCGAAGCCCTAGGCTCTATTTGAAATAGCCCAAATGACAATAAAAAATTAAAATCACGTAATACTTTTGTTTTCTTAATCCTTCAATTATAGCTGCCAAACCTTTTTTCATTGAACTTTCTTACGTTTTGTTCAGTGGTATTAAAGAATTTAATAATAAAAAAATCAAGATGGCGAATAGTTTGAACGTAGATAAAGTTCTGGGTGGAAAAGAGTCTTACGTCGTGATTAAATGAAATGCATTGAATAATAATAATAATAATAATAATAATAATAATTTTTTTTTTTTTTTTTTTTTTTTTTTGGGTTCAAGATGGGAAATAATAATAATAATAATAATAATAATAATAATAATAATAATAATAATAGTAATAATAATAATAATAATAATATATTATAATAATAATTACAATAAACATAATTTTCCAAAAGCTAATTACCTATTGGGGTAACGAAAGCAGCAGCACATGTATTTCAATACCGAATGACTTGACAGTTAAGGTACGCACAATAGTCTGAGTTTTGGTATGAAGAAGTTGAAGCCTCAGAAGCTTTTACTTACTTTTTATACGAAATGAATATACCAACATAATTTTGCCTCAATTGTTTTTTGTATTTGTCTATAAATTGCTTATGGTTGATTAACTAAAATTTGCTTGGCCTTGTCAACATTTTAAAATTGTTAAATACTTTACTAACTAATCTAAAATGACAATTGGTTGGTTAAGCTTAATTTTGTTGTTTCAGCAAAAATCCTTTTTTTATTTTGTTTTAAAAATGCTAAAAAAACAAAAAAAAAAGAATATTTAATTGCCTTTGGGCTCAACCAATACAAAAAAAAAGAATTTAGTTAAGGATTATTTTTAGAAGTCAGGTGTTACAAAAAATTGAATAACTAAAATGAAAATGTTGCACAAAAGTTTTTCTCTTGTTTTATAAAACAAAACAAAAAACAAAAGTTATAAAAATACATTAAAAAAATCCATAAGCCTCACAAATAGATTTCATATAAACAATACAGAAAACAAAGGAGATTTAAAATGCAAATAAATTACAAAATTGTGAGTATTGGTTATTTCTAATATGTTGCTGGTGCAGTTGTATCAATTAACCAAGAAGTGTTGGTAAAACGTAGAATTTTTATGTTAATTATATATTCTTAGTTAAAAAAAAAACAAATCAAATAACATACAAATTTTTGTGAATAGTTTACACAACAAACTATAAGAAAGCATGAAATACTTAAAAAATATAGCATCGGTTTTCTTACTTCTTACTAAACTTCTCACTCCATTAAAAAACCAAAATACATGTACAAATATTGAATGCCATCAAATTTCGCAACAACCTTAAACCAGTGAATATTTAACAATACTTGTTAAACATTTTCTGCATGCTGCGCATATTTAATTTTAATTGCATGTTCTCGTTCATTATCATTTATAATTAACAGCAACTATGTTACACATACTTTTGAAAGAAACATCAATGTTATACTTTGTGATTGCATAATATAAATGTAGTTACGAGTACATTGGAAATTATGGTGCAGCATTTAAAGCAAAATAAGTGAACACAATCGTGCTGAGCAAACAAAAACCTATGACAATTATCATAAAAAGAGTATCAAGTTATAGATTTTATAATGAATTTTTTGCCCTATAAAATAGAGTTTAATTATGTAAAGAGTGTATAATATCTAAAAACAAAGAAAAAGTCATAGCTGAAATTATGCTTGGGCTTGTCAAATTTTTTTTTTAAATGAATAAAATATAAATACGAAAACTACGATCTGCGCGTTAATAGGGAATAACTTTAACTTAATCGACGCAACAATGTTGATAAGTTAACTGCTTTTTAATAATTGGGTAAAATATGTAAAATATGTGACCGTCGACATAAAAAGGTACCACATCCTGACTTTGCTTAGTTTACAAAAAAGCCGATTTACTAATAAAAAGGTAAGAAAATCGATTTTTTTATTTTAATTGATTCCGATTCTCTGGTTCTACTTCTGCTTAGACTAAACAGTAGATATATAAGAATCAATATATTTTATACCAAAACCTTGAAAACAACAAAACAAGTTTCTGTCCAGAGAAAAGAGACCAAATCTTTATATTGATTAGGTTTTTAATCACCATAAGTTTAACAATTCATAACTTCCAAATAAAAACTGATAGAAAAATAATAAAAATATCTGCATGCTTAGTAGGAAGTGTTCGGTACAGAAAACGTAAAACAATAAATTAAAATTTTGTACCTTTTTATGTAGACGTTCACATATATAAATACTTTAGAATAACTTGCAGGAACTTTCTACTCACAAACAAAAAAAAACTCTTTCATTCACTTGTATACGGCAACGCTAATCGAAATTTATGAGATGCAAAGAAGGTTTAACCAAAACTCAAAAAGCAACTCATATCGAAACGAAGGATAAGGCTATAAAAATTGTTTTTTAAGCTCGATAAACATTTAAATTGAAAGGATTTTTTTGAATTAAGCTTGTATATGCAATTCTCAATAATATTTAACATATTTTTTTTTTAGTACATATATTTATTTATTGTATCTTCAAATATGAACTAACAATATTTATTCAAATCTTAAATCTAAATATAATTAATTAGGCCAGACCAGTGTCGGACATAAACTTAGTGATAGTTATTAATAATACATAAGTAGTGATAAGCAAAAACAAAAGTATTTTTAAGCAGTTTCTTCTGGAGTGTTGAGTATTAGAGCTCTTGTGTCCCTCTTTTTTAAGCGGATGTGTCCAGTAAAATTCAAGATATTACTTTTTACTGGACACATTTAACATATGAAGTATTTTTTTGTTTTTTATTTTCAAAAATATTTTGTTTGAAGTCGACTGCCAAATTCCAGGAAAGCTTTTTCTTTTAAAAGAAAGAAAAATCAAATCATGTCTTAAAAGTGGTTAAAAATTATTTATTGCTTGAAATAATTAATTGAAATATGTGTTATTGTTGCCTTCTAACAGCTAAAATTGAAAAAAAAAATTGTAAAAGGCTAAAGAATTTACAAAGTTAAAATGTACAACGCGAATCCAAAAGACAACACCAGCATAAATTTAGCTTCACAAATAGTTAGCAAGCAGTTCCATTAATTACTAAGAAATCAATCATACGCACCAAATGACAGTTTTCTAACTTGTCTCACAAAGACACTCAAAAGTATGCAATACATTTTGTAGAAACCTTAACATACTAAATAAAGCATGACATATATGGGAGGGAATTATGTATCCATGTGATGACGAATTAGTTCTATTTAGGGGAAATAATATTGTTTTTTTATTACGGTGTGAGAGGAGAGTATGTGTTTGTGTGGAAATTTAATCAAATAGTTCAATGCATATTCTCTAAATCTAAGGCTTTAAGGATGTTGATACAAATTTATTCCGATTTACTTCATTTAATTACAAAAGAAGGACAGTTGTACTGACAAATTTATGTAAATAATAATGTTGTTGAATACTGCAAGCAGCGTGACCACATCAGCTTTATTATTTACTTTATAGATCTACTCTGAACATTAATTATCTTTATTTCATGTGAAAACTTCGACAGTCCGATTCCTAGTTTTCCAAAACAATGCGACATACAAATTCTTTGTTAAAAGCCTAATGTTTGTAATAAAATTGTATTTACTTTCATTACTTCCAGTTGTGTGTATAAAAACCGCAATTTCTCCACCCTTAGCGCTATGAATAACGATGACTAGATTAAATATTGTTTATGACACCAAAGTAAGAAAATTTTATTGAATGTGCTTGTCAAGGCCAGACTAAATATTATTTGCTGAGCAAAAGTCTAATTTGTTTACTAAACTTACCATAATTAGTAATAAAAATTAATTTAATCAGGATAAACGTTTCGAATTTTCATATTATCCCAAGAAACTGTACAAAATTTTAACTGAAGAGCATATACACCATAAGCTTTGACATCCGATTAAAATATTCTGATAACAAGTTCATGTGACAGCTGTTTTTTTTATACCAAAAGAGAATAAGGGCTAATAGAGCTGTCAATTTTGATTAAAGTAAATTTACTCCCAGCATTTTACAACTTCTACAATACTTACATTAAATCTCTAGAAAAATTTTATAGAACGAACTGAACTAAGCGCCAGGAATTTATTGAGATCAAATTAAATATTTTAGATTTTCCCTCTTGTTATTTATATATAAAAAGGTTTTACTCAGACAGCTTTACAAATAAGGATCTATGGACAGATATATTTTAAATAAGACATTGTTACAGCTTTAATAAATAAAACCTAATTTTTAAACAAACAATTGCTTTTTCAAAGTTTCAAATTCTCTGAATTCTTATGACATTTAATTTTCAAAGCCAAAGCATTTTTATGTGAAGGGGAAAAGTAAGAAAATGACAAAGAACAATAGCAACATTTATATTCTACCACAGCAGCTGTGACAAATGTAGAACATTTAAATATTTTGAAATGGGAATGGGAAAAATTGCAAATATATATTTTCCATTACAATTTCCCAGCAGCAATCACTCCCTAGAATTTATTTAAGTTTGAACAACTTATAAGCATATAAATGAGTTATAGCAAATATTTTTATGTGCATTTATATATTCATTTGTTCCCTTTTTCTCCTCTTTTCTTCTTTGTCTGCTTTAAGAAGCCACATGTGAGGACTACAGAATGATAAAAACATAAATCATAGTTTGACGTTTATTGGACCTTGGAATATTATTTTTTTGTTTTCGTTTCGTATTGTATTTTAAGTTTGTGTATTTTCATTACAAGCAAAGTTAATTTCTTTTAAGTACAAGGAACACAATTTATTGAATATTTTATATTTTTATTGAATATTTTAAAGAGTAAAAACTGATGCATGCAGCCGAAAATATGTAAATTATTTTAACTCAATGAAAAAGGATAACAAATCATTATCCATTCTACAGTTGTCATGAAATATATATTAGTAACGCTGGCATCTAAAGCATATTAAATATTTTTACAATATTTATATAAATATATATGTGAAGATGAAGATTTATGTTCAAAATCTATTCACAAAATTCACTAATGACGAAATACTACGAAGTACGACAATGTTGGGAAAAAAAATGTCTGTTAATGCAAACAAATATTTAACAAAGCCTTCTAATATTTATGTCTCAATTAGTTAATTTTTTTTTTTTCAAACAGAATAATGTTAGACAGCTCTCATCTCAAAATTAACATGTCGAAGAGATTTACTGGAACATTTTACTCAATTATCTCACTTCATCAAAAGTCAATAGAAATGATTAAGAGCCATCTAAAATATACCAGTAAGTCATCACTTTAATACAAACAGTGCAGTTAAACAAATTTCATAGGAACATTTTTAGAAATTTGCTTTTTCAAAGATAAAATTCAATGACTTCAAACATCCAGGATGTTTCAAGGACTGATAGTGTTTATCTCGTAATGCTAACGTCAATTGTAATATTAGCACTGCTGCTGGCAAATGTTTTTTAAGATAAATTACGCATAAACGTACATGTAATTAGTAATATTGTGTCAGCAAGTTACAACAATATGTTTCTGAGAGGATGTCAAATACAGTTGTACTAAAAAAAAAAAAATTATATTACATTTTGTAATTACAATATAGAAATTTTATGTACATATTCTGTTCGAGAGATTCTTTATTGTTACGTTAATAATGAGATATAAATATTGATAATATTAATGAGCTTATATTAAAACATGTATTCATAATTTTATGCTTAAAAGAATTGTGTTGTAACATTGTTATTATACAGCGAATTTTCAATTTATATTATATAAATTATAATTAATATTAAAATACTACGAGTACTAAAGTAAAATGTGCATATTAAAAAATACTTTTTATGCCGAAAAACTTTTCACTGCAATATTTTTATAAAAAAAAAAGTATTGAGAATTTTTTTTTTTCAGAGAAAAAGTGCCTTTCCCAGTATGCTTGTTATTTTTTATGTGGAAAAACTTTTGTGTCGTGTTTGATATACTTTAAAAAAATGAACACATACAATTATTGCATTATTATGGCTTTAATTAATTTGCGGTAAACGAAACCAGGTAAAGATCTAATTTGTCACCTTTATCCTGAAGAGAGCGGAATATTATATTTCCCTGAAATTTTTCTTTCACACGAAGAACAATTTTCTATTGCAAATTTCCCATTAAAAATTTGCTGCTTTCGAAACATATGTTTGTTTTGTTCTAAGCCACACACACGTTTAACATATACATGCATGTGTATAAAAAAAGTAATAATAATTTGAATAAAAAAAAAATATTTAAATATTTCAGTCTGTTTCTCCTCCCCAAGCCAATTGTTTCAACTTTTTCTGAAGTCAGAGTTGTCTTACCGAATTCGTTAAGACATTTCGGTAGTTTGTCTGAACAATTTTATTTAAAAAAAATTAAGATCATTGAAACTTTGATTTTTAAGTACATAAGTAAAACTCTGTGAAAATGTTTGTTTTAAATAAATATGTGCTATAAATAAAAAGAATTATAATAAATATACAAAATGTAAGTATGTCCAAATTATTACGACAAAAGCAGCAACATAATGGTCAAGCCGTACTCTGCTGTACATAGAAAAAGAAATCGTAACTACATATCGTTACGAATTCGTACCGACATATCGTATCTATTTGGTAACTACATATCGTTGCGAAGTCGTGTCAACCATATAAAAAACGTAACGATTTCGGTAATAATTCGGTTTCAAAATCTGAAGCATTTTTCGACCGGTCCTTACGAATTATTTACGAACTCGACCCATTTGGTTTGGTGGGTCTACACGATTTAAATGTCAACATTTCCAAATGTTGTAATACAAATAAAATAGTTGTGAAAATATATTTTTTATATGAAAATAATATACATACATATTTCAAGTGATACATATTAAATTTCATTTGAACTATAATGAATTTTAATCTGTTATAATTTCTTAACCTGGCTTAAGTGCAATATTTTCAATTCTTATTAAATGAAATATTTTTTTAATTAATGAGATTTTCTAGAGGAGAGAAGAAAATTTACAGTAAACTTTTTAACTGGGGGGAAATATCGAAATTTTATATGTGCAGTCACGCACTTCATCAGCACCCATATCTATCTATTTATATACTTAAATAGAGATTAAATGAAATGGAATATGAGAAATGATTATATTGTATATACAATGATTGATTTACCTTTAGCAAATACACTTGTAAATATAATGATATTCATTCATTTTCTGGATTTTTTTTTGCCAGGTTTAATTCTCTTCTCTTCTTTAGAAAATCACATTAATTAATAAAAATATTTCATTCAATAAGAATTGAAAATACTGAACATAAGGCCGATTAAATAATTATTTCTGATTAATTATATATTTTCCCGAAAACGTTGTCATTTGTATTGCAACACTTTTAAAATTTGAGAAACGGGCCACAGGTAGCAGAAATATTACACGAATATCTGCTGCTGCTCCATTTAATGTAATATTTCTTATTAATTTATTTTAAGACTGCAGCTTAATTAAAGGTTCAGTTTCAAGGTTTTTTTTACTGCTAATCTTCACACTTACGTGCTATTACGCATAGTACAAGTCTTCAAGATGACGATTAAAATGCCCAGCGAGCTTTTGAGCTGCTATTTACTGAATGCAGGCTATTTTAAAAGTTTTTCTCGAAGTCAACAATTATTGAAAATTTATTTAGTTAATGAAGACTTGTATTTTTATTTTATTTTATTTGTATGTCGCTTGTAAAGTCAGTAAAAAAGACACTCACAAGAAGCCATAAAAATGTAGATTCTGCGATCCGAAAGTAGTGCAAATTTGTATAATTTCCTATGGTTTTTACATAAAGTTATCATTTGCAAGAAATTCTCTTTTTCCATGTCTAGTCACCGAATTGGAAGCGGTTTTAAGAAAAAATTTATATTTTGGAGTTCTAAAACAATCTTTTCATTTCTTACAATTTTTTTTTTGCACGAATGTAGACATGGAACAGTATTTTTTATGTAAATTTAAGTTAATAACATTTTAATTTTAGACCAAAATGTCCTTACAAATTTCCTTAAAAATTGATTTTTCAAAAATTATAGTGAGTATTTTCTAAAACTATGGCAAATTTAAAATATAGATTTTTTGAAACAATGGAAATGTAGTAATAAGAAAAACTTTTTATGAAAATCTTCTTTTTATGTATATCTAAAATTCTTTATTTACAATCTGTTCACTAGAGGGCAAAAATAATGTTTTATTAAATAACATTGACGTGTAGTATTCTAAACTCCATTCAGAACAGCATAATTAACAAAAAATATTAACATATAACAATATATTATTAAAAATAAAATAATAAACTAATATCTGAATGGCAGTTCCAAACGATGGCGCCTGCCTTTTAGGTCTTCTGATTTCTTTCGTATCATCGAGGAGTGCAATAGCTATGGGTTGATGTGCTGACTTAGTCTTTGAAAAGCCCTTTATAAAGCATTAATAATTTTTATAAATAAAACTGTTGATTTTTACCAAAGCTGGCAGTTTAAAAACTAATATTCAAGAATTACAGGTAAATTTATGATTTATCAAATAAAATATTTTCAGCAAAAAAAAAACTGCGCTATTAACAAATCAATTTTTTTTTTTTATTTAAACTGATATAAATGTTTGTAAAAAATACTTTTTTATTCTCTTTGAAAGGTGAATTTTTGCAAATAGAAGCAAAACTGAAACATTAAAATATAAATTTGATTGCAATAGACATATAGTGGAACGAATAAGAAACAATTTTTAATCTTAATAACTAACCCAATAAAAAAAATACCAAAGAATTTTTTATAATAAATTTATTTAGTTTTTTTTTTGGGAATTGTCATAATTTAAGTTTAACATTTGATTACTCACTAATAATTCCAAATTATGAATTTACTTGTTTAGTAAAATATTTTTTTTTTTTAATAAATTCATTTGTCTGGAGTTTTGTTTAAATGAAATAAATCGAGCTTTTCTATGGATTAAAAAGTTTACTTGGTCATGTTAAAAATTTGAGAGCAACCTTCAAAAATTAACTGCAAATAAAACAGGAGAAAATGCCATTAAAAAAAAAAAAAAGTTTTAGCACAAAGAAGTAACATAAAACAGCTTAATGAGTGAAATAAAAACCACAAATATAATAAAATTACACGTTTTGAATTTTTTTCGCTAAAGAATTTTTATTACTTTCTTCTATTTTCCAGGAATTTTAAATGTTGTCTATCGTATAATATTTTGAGCATTTAAACATTAAAATAATCAGGATTTTCTTTCAAACATCACAACGTTTATTTTTATGGCTGAATGATGGGTGTGTGTGAAAAAACATTCAAGCAGAGTTATTTTTACACTTCATTATTTTTTATGATCAATTTCAATAATATAAAACTTTAAATTTACCAACAATTTTTCTTTTACCTTTTCAAGGAAAAGGGAAACAAAACATAAATTTTTTAACTTTAAAGAATTCCAGACATTATGACATTGTTATTGTTATTGTTAATATTGTTAATATTGTTTGTAGGGTGCTTTCGCTGTCGAAAGCAAATGGCTGCTATTGACAGATGCATGATGTTTTTAAGGCCGCAGAAAAAAGGAATAGATTGTCAATAGCATGAAATTCTTTTGAAAAACGAGTAGACAACCATAGGGGTAGAAAATCCATCTGAGAGGGATGGGGTATTTCCCCCGAATAATTGTTTTTACCCATTCAAAATTATTAAAATTTCCCAGTAATTATCTATTTTAATATTTCTTATGGAAATAACCAGTCGCAATGCCCCTCTCTCCAAGAAAAAGCTTTTTAGCTCCACCAATGTAGACAAACGCATTGTATTGACATGGTGTCGACAGATAGTTTCAGAATAAATGGGATTTTTTGTAATTTCTTCTATTTGCTGAGAGTGAGTAGACATCGGAAAATTTTCTTCATTGTGTTGGTATGACGACGACAAATAGTCAAAGAATAAGGGTTATTATTTATTACGTTTTTCATGGAATATTTTCTACCTTTAAAAAAATTTTTTTTTTAAATCTTGATTCCTAAAAATTACAAATATTAAATTTGTCCAATTAGACTTTATATGGGAGAGGTAAAAAGAGAAACGTGGAGTGCAAAATATGTTTTTATATTTTTTTTTCACTTCTCACTGAAATCAGACTGTTGTAAACTGATTTTTATCCTAAATTTACCTCCAAGAAGCAATAGCAAGTGCTACTAGAACTAGAACCTAAACTAAGACTTACCTTTAATGAAATCCACCGCCATTTCCAGGCCATACGTGTCCTTATCACAGTCATCTAATATGTGAGCGCCCAAGGTAATATTAGGCAGCAGTTGTTGTTTGTTGACTTGATCCAGAGTGTACAGCATGGCTTCCAGTGCTTGTATACCACCCTGGGGCATTATAGGACCACATGTTATGCTGTCTTCACGTGAGTGAACCATCATTAGGCCACCTAAAATAACATTGCCCTCCACAACAGAAGCATGTTTGACGGGCCATGAGGATGAGGTGGCTGCTGCAGCAGTGGCCTTAGCAAAAGACATAGATGTAGTTGATGACGATGATGATGTTAATAAGGTTGAGGTTGGTGAATAATGAGAAGCCATAGTTGTAGCGTATACAAATGGTGATGCTGTAGTTGTAATGGTTCCTTTTGTTGAAGCTAACTGCATTATTGATGACGTATTAGTGTCTTCATTGAATGTGGTTAATTTACCATTAATTATATTGAGTGTTGATAAGATTTCATTAGCAGTGGTAAATGGCAGGGCTGTGGTGATAACTTTACTGTCTCCTTCATAACTATTCAAAGGATATGTTGCTGTGGTGGGCGGTGTGGCCAAAACTGTAGTTGGTTTTGCTGGAAATTCCACAAGGTAGGGTTTTCTCAATACTGTCTGTGGGACATTCTCAGTGCTCGTAGTTGTGCTAAGGTGTGATTTTAATGTTATTTTTGTTGTTTCTGCTTCTGCTTCTACTTCTGATATTGATATGTGCGTTTGTGTGTTGGCTTTTGTTTTCGTCTCCATATTAATGTCATTAATCTCATTAACAACATGTTTGCCATTATCAACTGGCTGAATGTATTTATTTAAATGGACATCCAGCTGTTTGTTATTCACAAGGCTATTTATTTTCATTATTGGGTCACTACTTTCTGTGATTGTGCTGGCTGCTAATTTACGCATATTTTCCTCTTCCAATTCAACACTTTCATTTCTAAATTTATTTTTTGTGTTGTTTATGTTGTTCATTGATTGTGCATCTGCTATTATTTGCTTTGAATTGGCCGTATTGAAAGCTGTTGAATTTATTTTTAACAAATTGTTGCCTTCAATTTCTGTGGAATTTTTCACCTGATAGTTGTGTGGATTTGCTAATAATTGAATTGTATTTTCTTTGCTATGATTACTGTTGGGCAAGCGTTTCTGTCGTAGAAATGTTGAATTTGGAAGAATTTCTTTTTTGTGAGTTTTTTCATTAAGCAATTTTTGTGCTTTCACTCCTTTCTTTTTAAGATTGTTTGAGTTTTTTTCATAAAAATGTTGCTTCAATTGCTCATGTGACAGTTTAGCATTAGTATTTTTTGCGATGACTTGATAATCTATGCCTTTCATTCCAAAACCCACTTTTACCATTTTTTCTACTGGTTTCTTTTCGTCTTCTTTCATTAGCTTCTTGTTAACTGTTTTGTTATCCTCTTCAACATTTTTCAACCTTGCATCAATATTTTTCATAAGTTTTAATTCGGTTTTTTGCTTTTTTGATTGCTTTTTTTCTGCCCCAAATTGCTGTAGTGATGCAAACATATTTGGCTCTTTTGCATTCAGTTCAGTGTTATTCCCGTTTGGATATAAAAAAGAGTTTGGAATATTTAAGAAGTTTTCTTTATAATGGCGACTTTTAGAGGAAGTCTTTTGTACGAGAATAATTTCATTTATCTCAGGCTTGAATGTTATATTTAATAATTTTAAGCCAATTGCTGCTATCGGTATATCGCTACCGATTAGAGCCTTTTCACTCGCTGGAGTAAAATTTTTGGCCTTTGGAACTCTTTTCCTTTGAGCGATAACATTTTGTAGGGATAAATTTGTGTTGATAAAATCTTTAGTTTTTAAATTATTTACAGCACTGGCAAGGCCACTAAGTTTAGCCGTTTCATTTGAATGCGTTTCTTTAACAAACTTAAATTGTGGTTTTTGCTCTCCATTTTTTCCATCGTTTACTTGTTTATTTATCATAGAGCTTAAATTAGTTGTTTTTTGCTTTGTTTTTATAAAGTTTGTCTTTACCTTTTTTCTTTTCCCTTGATAGTGTTCATTATCTGTTTGCAAGGATTTAGCTTTTTCAATTAACTCCGTGGCTGCTTCGCTTTCAGCATATTTTTCTGGAATATTTTGTTTATCTTTCGAGTTGATTGGATTTAATCTTTCATTTGTTGCTCTTAGTGGTGGATGTAGCTTCAAATCCGTTGTATTAATTAAATTATTATTCATTATTAAATTGTTGCTAGTTGTTTGTTGTATATTTGTAAAATTTCCATTCTCATTCTCTTGCTTATGCAAATGCAGTGTGATCTGTTTTATAAGGGATTTTCGTTTATGTTTATAATTAGATGGTGTGGAGAAAACTGTAAGTTTATTTTCTAATACAGTTGCTTCTGAGAACTTTGAAATATCAGTTGTGAACAAATAGTTTTCAGTTTTGCTTACATTTGTGTAGCTGTAATTATTTGCTTTAGTTGTATTAATTTGTAATGGAAACACAGTTGGTGGCATTTTCAGCCATTTGCTAAAGTTGGTGCCACGGTGGTTATTATTGGTTGTTTGAGTTTTTGATTGTGTGGCAAATGCTTTTATATAATTGTTAGTATAAGCATTTAAAGCTGTTGTGTCTTTTTGCTCAAGGCTCAATTGGCTTTTAGTCCTGTTGACATTTAATTTATTGCTTGTTATTACTGTGCTGTTTCTGCTGAAATTGGTGTTGTTACAGCTTTTGTCACTGCTATAATTTTCTAAGTCATAAGCTTTTATCACAGAGGTTTCTAAGTTTTCTATAATCTCTAACTGTTGCTGTGTTGTTTCCACTATTGTTGTTGTGGTCTGTACTGCTTGTGCAGGCAGTAACCTTTTTTGCCCAGCAACCTCCAACTTTGATTGTGACTCTTTTATTAACCATATTATAGCAATGATTTGTATTATTTTGTTATGAAGCATTTGTTTAATAATTTTACACATATTAGTTACACAAAATTATAACTTTTGAATTTTTCATTTAAAATATTTGCTAAATAACTTTCAACGTCGGCATAGTTGGTTTTACTTTTGCTTGTTGCTTGTTTTAAGTGTTTGAGATATATATTTAAATATATATATATGAAAAGTTTGTCCTTTTTGATTTTATAATATTTTATTGATTTCCAGTTTCTGAAACTAAAATCACTATTTATTCAGTTTTGTTTTGAAGTCGTTTCATTAGAAGTATTGAATTTCTCGTTGGAAATATGTAAAATATATTTAAAATATTTACGATTAATTACGTTTTATTTCTGCAAAGAAAAAAATAATACAATAAAGTTATTTTTAAATTTAAATAATTATCAAATAAAGTAAAATCAAATTCAATTCATTTTGAATGTGAATCATGAAATCGTGTTAAAATTTTGTATGCATATCAGTCATTTTTGCTTGTGCCTATTGAAGTATACATATTTATATTGCACAAATGTTAGAAAAACAAAAAAAAATTGGCATATTATTGAGCAAAAATATATGAAAAACCTAATATATTTAAAAATATTTGTGATCATTGGTTACTATTCTAACGACTATCAGAAGCTAAAAAACAAAATACTCAATCACACAAATGTTATACATTCTACTAACTTTGAAATATACAACTCTACAAACAAGCGAGCCAACGCAGACGACATATAGAAATAATATCAACTATAATGCTTCTATATACTTGTATATGCATTCTCCGTCGTCAAAGTACATACACAAAAACCAGAGTAACAAATTGTGATGTGAACTAATGACGTCATCGAGTATCTGTATTAAGAATCTGTTGAATGTGCTGAAATTTTCTGGAAGTTGCTAACATTCCTCTGGTATATTTATGTTAAGTATGCGTGTTGCATCTGCTAATCAGATAGTTTGGTGTTAACTAATACCACAATTGGTATTCTAGCAAAATACGACTTAACATTGTATGTTTAGAAGCTCTTATCTTATTACCTTATCAGTTTTGAATAGATAAAGATTTTTGTTTTATTTGATGAGAATTGTACACTGTGAACTTTGTACACAGAAAAAAGTAATATGAAAAGTTTAGTAATTTGAATTAAAATTATGTAAATCAATTAAAAAATTAATTAAGTGATGAGAGACCATTGAAATATTATTTTTTATAGTCCCTGTCCTGATATCAATAAAGTTTTTCCACTCGAATTAAGTAAAACAATTAAAAATTTAGGGGTAGATTTTGTAAGTTTAAAAGGTTTTTTTGTTTTAAAATTTGTATAGGAAAAATATTTTTTGAAAAAATTTTCTTATTTTTCATACGAATTTAAAGCGTTTAGCAACAAAATTTTATTTTCTATTAATTCAATGAATTAAAATATTTATTGTAAATATTAATTGGGGCAAATTGTGTATTTAATTGTAAATATCCTGACGTTTAAAATAAAGTTTTTAAAGAATACAAACGTAAAAATATATTTTTTGGCTCTAATGTGAAAGTTTCTTACATTTGGGCTATTTTCGCAAAAATGTCGCTTCTGCTGCCATCAAAATGTTGGGCAAAATAATTAATATAAAAATTATTTCAATCAGTTGAATGAATGAAAAGCAAATAAAAATCAAATGTATTTTTTAAGTTTCAAACGATTTCTAGAATTAATGCTGAACGAATACTGCCAAAAAGTAAACCAAAAACTTAAATAGAAATAATAATGAAGAAAAATATTTTTAAAGAAATTTGTTCCGAAAAACTTTTTAAAAAGTTTTTAAGCCTTATTATCAAAACTGTGAAAATGGAAATAATGAATTTTCTTTTGAAACTCGATTTCTATCACATACCTGACTTAGTACTCGAATTTTTCAAGAAATGGCAAAAAATGTTCTCATTGTTTTTTCACCTAAAAACCTCAGCATTCTAGACAGATTTTTAAAAAAGATCAACTTTTCTTTATCAATGTCTGCGAAAAGTGAACACTAAAAATCTCCCCGTCATTAATGAATCAGTGAAATTGATAGTATTTTTTTTTATATATTTATTTATTGCATCTTTGAAAATGAACTAACAATAAGTATTCAAGTTATAAATCTAGATATAATAATTAGGCCTAACCAGTGTCAGGCATAAACTTAGTGATAGCAATCAATAATACATTAAGCACAAAAATATATTCAAACAGTCTCATCTGAAGTATTGAGTATTCGATTAAATTAAAATTCCAGATGTTACAAGCAAGGGGATTAGGATGGGACTCGAGTTTTGTTAAGTATTTGCCTGCGTATTTTGCAATTCCTTCAGCCACTAGTGGCATATTTAAATCACGATGTAAGTTTGGATTTTTGATGTACCAAGAAGACGATTTTATTAAGCTTAAATTTTTGTTTTGCTTTTATTGGACTTTCTCTACATTGAAAGCTGAAGCAGTGCCCTGTGGGTCAATCATGCAGCACCATATAAATTTCAAAAGCGACTTGTATATTAAACGTTTACCATCTAGACTGAGGGTTGAATTTCTACCAATCAGCCAATGTGTGTGAGCTAATTTAAGTTTCATTTGTGTTAGCTTTGAGTCAATGTGGTGTTTCCATGAAATCCGTTGATCTGTGAATGTTGAAGAACAAGTGGATTGTTGGTTCGAATGTAAGAACAAGTATCACTTCGTAGGGTAAATGTTATCTGAACGCACTTTTATTCGTTTGCTTTTACTCTCCATAAACTCAGCGATAGTTTAAGCAGGCTAATATATTCCTAAAGATATCGGGAGTATTTTGATGCATACTAAGGCAGACTGTATCTTTGAAATCAAAAGTGTGCTGACATAAATGTGTTCAAAACTTATGACGGCACCCATTTCATTGTTTCTGTCTTCAAAAGTAGAAAAAAAAATAAAAAAAAAATGAATTTATTAAAAATTTCATGCATTTAGAAATCAGTAGTTTTTTTAAATTATATCAGAATTCGCATTCCCCTACAAATCATAATACTAAGGCTGTGTACATTCCTTTCTAAAGGTTTTATTTAAACAATTATATTTAGAATTCAAGAAATCAGTTAAATGCTACAATACAAATTCAGCTCTATATATACACACTCATTATCTAGTTCATGCTTTCGGTTTCTTCTGTAGAGTTTATTTGAATTGACTTGCGCTTAATAAAATATTTTTCTATAACTTCAATCACATTTACTTAAGTTATTCAGAAAAAAATAGTCTGTAATTTAAAAAAAATATAAGAAATAAAAATGCAAAAGACTCTATTTTTTAGAAAGCAAAAGAAATCTGTGAAATAAGACAAATATGTTAAACAGCATTGATTCACTTTACAAATTAAATTTTACGTCCCCAATCAAACCACATGCGAAATGATTTTGGGTTGTACAATGAACATGAGTTTAAATATATTTTTCATTATTTACTTTAATGTTTTGGGTTAAACGTGTCAATCATTCACATAAACATCACATTATTCAAATTAGAAAAAAAGGGAATTCTTTTTAAAAAGACAATCATATAGGTGGTATCGTGAGCGTGAAAGCTTTTCTTATTTAAACACGCTTCAAGGATCACACAAGAATTTATTGTAAAATAAAATATGTCTCTGGCATTTAATACAAATTGTATATTTGTAACCTTTTTCATATGCAGTTGTTAAATTTACAGTATTTTTTTTCACACAAATAACAATATTTTATTAATACCGGCGTAGAAGTCTAACTAATGGAAACAAATTTATATATGAAAGATTTGTTTTCACATTTTTATAAGGCAGAGTTTTATACTCCTCAAGTTTTCTTGCTCAAGTTTTCATTTAATACTGAAAAAATTACTTTCTCACCCCACCCATATTTAAACAAGAACACTAAATATGAATGATTTAGATCTAAATTGGCTATTACAAATCAAGCAAAAACTGCTTTCATGTGATAAGTAAAAAAAAGTAATATTTGAAAAGTTTTAATATTTCCAACACAAAATCCAAAAACGAGTTTCATACAAATTTTTAATCAGAAAAGATAACAACAAGCGGGTGGGAGTTCCGAAAAGAATTTGTTATATTGTATGAAAGTTTGTTCTTTGTTATCGTAAATAAAATCCGATATTTACTACAATATAATTTTAATAAATAAAAGTTTTATTTTCCTATTCGATTGTTCTTCTTTATACTAATTGTTTTATGACTCGCTTTTAATCATTGTATCATTTAGAAGCATCTTCTTTAAAAGTTTATTTATTCTAGTATTTGCTAACATGATGAAATTCTTAATTTTTCTTAATTTTCAAAATAATGCTTGGAGCTAACTTTACATGACCTAGAACCACTTTTTCTATATCTTGCATAAAAATGTACGAAGCCACCCCACTGTGCGCTAAACATCTGTATATACTATGCAAACATGACACTTAGGATTTTGCCAACTACATGCGGTCACAAAAACTCTGAATAAATGTTATATTGATATCGTGATTTTATGGTCACTTATGACAAATGATTTTGTTACATCTTTCAACCCACATTGATTGACGTTTCATGTTACTAATGTCTGAATAGAAATCAATTTTGATTAAATTCATTCTTGAATTATTGAAAAAAGAGCTTGTACAGATTTCTTTAAACCAAATTGACAATAAATACATGATACGTTGGTGCCATGAGCAGCAGTAAGTGTTGTTGTATCCCTCATTGTTGACGTAACTAGTTATTAACAATGACATCATTGTTATAGTACATAGTTGTTTCCAAGCTAAGTAAAATATAAAAAAAACTTTTTATTCAGCTTTTGAAATTTACTTTTAGTAGCGTAAGTGATGTTAAGCAAAGGGCGGCATATCAGAAAAGAAACCTCACTGACAGTATGCATTCATGCTTGTCTGTTTTTAAAGAGATGCATGTATGCACTCATAAACTTGAGAAGCTTTACATGAAACTACAGCTACATACATACACTTAAACTAAAGAAGTCTAAATAATATGGGTACTTAGTATTCAAATATAGAAAATCTTGCTTTAATGTCATTACATGCAGCCTAAAAGTATGCAGTGACTCAGTAAATATTGTTTATATCATGCGATGTTTATGTAAAATGATATCAGCTGTTCTTTAGTTCTATTAGCAACTTATTTACTATAAAGGAGAAAAAACTACTAAACTAAAACTAAACTATATACATTTAATTTTTTACATAAAACATGGACGAGGTGGACTTCATTTAATATTTTCATAATTTTTTTTTTTCATGAAAAAAAGACGATGTACTCTATTATTTTTTGTGCATAAAAAAATTTTTGACATGATAAATGAACAATTTAATTTTTTGCATAAAAAATAAACAATTTCTTGCATAAAAAATGACGATGTGGGCTCCATTAAATTTTTCCATAATTTTTTTTTTTCATTAAAAAAGACGATGTATAGTCCATGATTTTTTTTTGCATAAAAAATGTTTTGGCATGAAAAATGAACGATACTTAACCCATTTAATTTTTTGCATGAAAAATAAACGATTTCTTGCATAAAAAATGAACGATGTGGACTCCATTTAATTGTATCCTAAATTTTTTTTTGTCATAAAAAAAGACGATGTATAGTCCATGATTTTTTTTGCATAAAAAATTTTTTGGCATGAAAAATATACGATTTTTTGCATGAAAAATAGACGCTGTGGACTCCATTTAATTTTTTCCTAAATTTTATTTTGTCATAAAAAAAGACGATTATTGTCCATGATTTTTTTTGCATAAAAAATGTTTTGGCATGAAAAATGAACGATGCTTAGAGCATTTAATATTTTGCATGAAAATTATACGATTTCTTGCATAAAAAATTAACGATGTGGACTCCATTTAATTTTATCCTAAATTTTTTTTTTCATTAAAAAAGACGATGTATAGTCCATGATTTTTTTTGCATAAAAAATGTTTTGGCATGAAAAATATACGATTTTTTGCATAAAAAATGGACGATATGGACTCCATTTAATTTTTTCCTAAATTTTTTTTGTCATGAAAAAAAGACGATGTAAAGTCCATGATTTTTCCTGCATAAAAAATGTTTTGGCATGAAAAATGAACGATACTTAACCCATTTAATTTTTTGCATGAAAAATAAACGATTTCTTGCATAAAAAATTAACGATGTGGACTCCATTTAATTTTATCCTAAATTTTTTTTTGTCATAAAAAAAAGACGATGATGATTTTTTTATAATGATCGATGATTTTTTTTGCATAAAAAATTTTTGCCATGAAAAATGAACGATGCTTAGCGCATTTAATATTTCGCATGAAAAATATACGATTTCTTGCATAAAAATGGAAGATGTGGACTCCATTTACTTTTTTCCTAAATTTTATTTTGTCATGAAAAAAAGACGATGTAGTCCATGATTTTTTTGCATAAAAAATGTTTTGGCATGAAAAATGAACGATACTTAACCCATTTAATTTTTTGCATGAAAAATAAACGATTTCTTGCATAAAAAATGAACGATGTGAACTCCATTTAATTTTATCCTAAATTTTTTTTTTGTCGTAAAAAAAGACGATGTATAGTCCATGATTTTTTTTGCATAAAAATTTTTTTTGCCTTAAAAATGAACGATACTTAACCCATTTAATTTTTTGCAGTAAAAATAAACGATTTTTTGCATAAAAATGGACGAGTGGGCTCCATTTAATTTTTTCCTAATTTTTTTTTTCATTGAAAAAGACGTTGTATAGTCCATGATTTTTCTTGCATAAAAAATGTTTTGGCATGAAAAATGAACGATACTTAACCCATTTAATTTGTTGCAGTAAAAATAAACGATTTCTTGCATAAAAATGGACGAGTGGGCTCCATTTAATTTTTTCCTAATTTTTTTTTTTCATTAAAAAAGACGTTGTATAGTCCATGATTTTTTTGCATAAAAAATGTTTTGGCATGAAAAATGAACGATACTTAACCCATTTAATTTTTTGCATGAAAAATAAACGATTTCTTGCATAAAAAATGAACGATGTGGACTCCATTTAATTTTTTCCTAATTTTTTTTATTAATTATTTATTTATATTTATTTTTATTATTATTATTAGTCCATGATTTTTTTTGCATAAAAAATTTTTGGCATGAAAAATGAACGATGCTTAGCGCATTTAATATTTCGCATGAAAAATATACGATTTCTTGCATAAAAATGGAAGATGTGGACTCCATTTAATTTTATCCTAAATTTTTTTTTTGTTATAAAAAAGACGATGTAAGTCCATGATTTTTTTTGCATAAAAATTTTTTTGGCATGAAAAATTAACGATGCTTAGCGCATTTAATATTTTGCAAAAAAAATAAACGATTTCTTGCATAAAAAATGACGATGTGGACTCCATTAAAGTTTTCCATAAATTTTTTTTTTCATTAAAAAAGATGATTTTTTTTTGCATAAAAAATTTTTGCCATGAAAAATGAACGATCTTAGCGCATTTAATATTTTGCATAAAAAATAAACGATTTCTTGCATAAAAAATTAACGATGTGGACTCCATTTAATTTTATCCTAAATTTTATTTTGTCATAATTTGTCCATGATTTTTTTTTGCATAAAAAATGTTTTGGCATGAAAAATGAACGATACTTAACCCATTACCTTTTTGAATGAAAAATAAACCATTTCTTGCATAAAAAATTAACGATGTGGACTCCATTTAATTTTATCCTAAATTTTTTTTGTCATAAAAAAAAGACGGTGTATAGTCCATGATTTTTTTAACCCATTTAATTTTTTTTATGAAAAATAAACGATTTCTTCCATAAAAAATGAACGAATGTGGACTCCATTTAATTTTATCCTAAATTTTTTTTTGGCATAAAAAAAGACGATGTATAGTCCATGATTTTTTTTGCATAAAAAATTTTTTGCCATGAAAAATATACGATTTTTTCCATAAAAAATGGACGATATGGACTCCATTTAATTTTTTCCTAAATTTTATTTTGTCATGAAAAAAAGACTATGTATAGTCCATGATTTTTTTTGCATAAAAAATGTTTTGGCATGAAAAATGAACGATGCTTAGCGCATTTAATATTTTGCATACAAAATAAACGATTTCTTGCATAAAAAATGACGATGTGGACTCCATTAAATTTTTCCATAAATTTTTTTTTTTCATTAAAAAAGACGATGTATAGTCCATGATTTTTTTTTTACATAAAAAATTTTTGGCATGAAAAATGAACGATGCTTAGCGCATTTAATATTTTGCATGAAAAATATACGATTTTTTGCATAAAAAAGGGACGATGTGGACTCCATTTAATTTTTTCCTAAATTTTATTTTGTCATGAAAAAAAGACGATTTTCTTGCATAAAAAATGTTTTGGCTTGAAAAATGAACGATACTTACTTAACCCATTTAATTTTTTGCATGAAAAATAAACGATTTCTTGCATAAAAAATGAACGATGTGGACTCCACTTAATTTTATCCTAAATTTTTTTTGTCATAAAAAAAGACGATGTATACTTCATGATTTTTTTTTGCATAAAAATTTTTTTGGCATGAAAAATGAACGATCTTAGCGCATTTAATATTTTGCATAAAAAATAAACGTTTTCTTGCATAAAAAATGACGATGTGGACTCCATTAAAGTTTTCCATAAATTTTTTTTTTCATTAAAAAAGACGATGTATAGTCCATGATTTTTTTTTGCGTAAAAAATTTTTGGCATGAAAAATGAACGATCTTAGCGCATTTAATATTTTGCATAAAAAATAAACGATTTATGGCATAAAAAATTAACGATGTGGACTCCATTTAATTTTATCCTAAATTTTTTTTGTCATAAAAAAAAGACGGTGTATAGTCCATGATTTTTTTTGCATAAAAAATGTTTTGGCATGAAAAATGAACGATACTTAACCCATTTAATTTTTTTTATGAAAAATAAACGATTTCTTCCATAAAAAATGAACGAATGTGGACTCCATTTAATTTTATCCTAAATTTTTTTTTGGCATAAAAAAAGACGATGTATAGTCCATGATTTTTTTTGCATAAAAAATTTTTTGCCATGAAAAATATACGATTTTTTGCATAAAAAATGGACGATATGGACTCCATTTAAATTTTTCCTAAATTTTATTTTGTCATGAAAAAAAGACTATGTATAGTCCATGATTTTTTTTGCATAAAAATTTTTTTGGCATGAAAAATGAACGATGCTTAGCGCATTTATTATTTCGCATGAAAAATATACGATTTCTTGCATAAAAAATTAACGATGTGGACTCCATTTAATTTTTTGATAAAATTTTTTTTTCATGAAAGAAGACAATTATAGTCCATGATTTTTTTTGCATAAAAATTTTTTTGGCATGAAAAATTAACGATGCTTAGCGCATTTATTATTTCGCATGAAAAATATACGATTTCTTGCATAAAAAATTAACGATGTGGACTCCATTTAATTTTTTCCTAATTTTTTTTTTCATTAAAAAAGACGATATAGTCCATGATTTTTTTTTACATAAAAAATTTTTGGCATGAAAAATGAACGATGCTTAGCGCATTTAATATTTTGCATGAAAAATATACGATTTTTTGCATAAAAAAGGGACGATGTGGACTCCATTTAATTTTTTCCTAAATTTTATTTTGTCATGAAAAAAAGACGATTTTCTTGCATAAAAAATGTTTTGGCTTGAAAAATGAACGATACTTACTTAACCCATTTAATTTTTTGCATGAAAAATAAACGATTTCTTGCATAAAAAATTAACGATGTGGACTCCACTTAATTTTATCCTAAATTTTTTTTGTCATAAAAAAAGACGATGTATACTTCATGATTTTTTTTGCATAAAAATTTTTTTGGCATGAAAAATGAACGATCTTAGCGCATTTAATATTTTGCATAAAAAATAAACGTTTTCTTGCATAAAAAATTACGATGTGGACTCCATTAAAGTTTTCCATAAATTTTTTTTTTTCATAAAAAAAGACGATGTATAGTCCATGATTTTTTTTGCATAAAAAATTTTTGGCATGAAAAATGAACGATGCTTAGCGCATTTAATATTTCGCATGAAAAATATACGATTTCTTGCATAAAAAATTAACGATGTGGACTCCATTTAATTTTTTCCTAATTTTTTTTTTTCATTAAAAAAGACGATGTATAGTCCATGATTTTTTTTTGCATAAAAAATTTTTGGCATGAAAAATGAACGATGCTTAGCGCATTTAATATTTTGCATGAAAAATATACGATTTCTTGCATAAAAAATTAACGATGTGGACTCCATTTAATTTTTTCCTAATTTTTTTTTTTCATTAAAAAAGACGATGTATAGTCCATGATTTTTTTTGCATAAAAATTTTTTTGGCATGAAAAATGAACGATTCTTAACCCATTTAATTTTTTGCATGAAAAATAAACGATTTCTTGCATAAAAAATTACGATGTGGACTCCATTAAATTTTTCCTAAAATTTTTTTTTTCATTAAAAAAGACGATGTATAAGTCCATGATTTTTTTTGCATAAAAAATGTTTTGGCATGAAAAATTAACGATACTTAACCCATTTAATTTTTTGCATGAAAAATAAACGATTTCTTGCATAAAAAATTAACGATGTGGACTCCATTTAATTTTATCCTAAATTTTTTTTTTGTTATAAAAAAGACGATGTATAGTCCATGATTTTTTTTGCATAAAAATTTTTTTGGCATGAAAAATGAACGATGCTTAGCGCATTTAATATTTTGCATAAAAAATAAACGATTTCTTGCATAAAAAATTACGATGTGGACTCCATTAAAGTTTTCCATAAATTTTTTTTTTCATTAAAAAAGACGATGTATAGTCCATGACTTTTTTTGCATAAAAAATGTTTTGGCATGAAAAATGAACGATACTTAACCCATTTAATTTTTTGCAGTAAAAATAAACGATTTCTTGCATAAAAAATGAACGATGTGGACTCCATTTAATTTTATCCTAAATTTTTTTTGTCATAAAAAAAGACGATGTATAGTCCATGATTTTTTTTGCATAAAAATTTTTTTGGCATGAAAAATGAACGATGCTTAGCGCATTTAATATTTTGCATAAAAAATAAACGTTTTCTTGCATAAAAAATGACGATGTGGACTACATTAAATTTTTCCATACATTTTTTTCATTAAAATAGACGATGTATAGTCCATGATTTTTTTTGCATAAAAAATGTTTTGGCATGAAAAATTAACGATACTTAACCCATTTAATTTTTTGCATGAAAAATAAACGATTTCTTGCATAAAAAATTAACGATGTGGACTCCATTTAATTTTATCCTAAATTTTATTTTGTCATAATTTGTCCATGATTTTTTTTGCATAAAAAATGTTTTGGCATGAAAAATGAACGATACTTAACCCATTACCTTTTTGCATGAAAAATAAACCATTTCTTGCATAAAAAATTAACGATGTGGACTCCATTTAATTTTATTCTAAATTTTTTTTTGTCATAAAAAAAAGACGGTGTATAGTCCATGATTTTTTTTGCATAAACAATTTTTTGGCATGAAAAATATACGATTTTTTGCATAAAAAATGGACGATGTGGACTCCATTTAATTTTATCCTAAATTTTTTTTGTCATAAAAAAAAGACGGTGTATAGTCCATGATTTTTTTTGCATAAAAAATGTTTTGGCATGAAAAATGAACGATACTTAACCCATTTAATTTTTTTTATGAAAAATAAACGATTTCTTCCATAAAAAATGAACGAATGTGGACTCCATTTAATTTTATCCTAAATTTTTTTTTGGCATAAAAAAAGACGATGTATATATAGTCCATGATTTTTTTTGCATAAAAAATGTTTTGGCATGAAAAATGAACGATACTTAACCCATTTAATTTTTTGCAGTAAAAATAAACGATTTCTTGCATAAAAAATGAACGATGTGGACTCCATTTAATTTTATCCTAAATTTTTTTTGTCATAATTTGTCCATGATTTTTTTTGCATAATAATTTTTTTGGCATGAAAAATGAACGATGCTTAGCGCATTTAATATTTTGCGTAAAAAATAAACGATTTCTTGCATAAAAAATGACGATGTGGACTCCATTAAATTTGTCCATAAAAAATTAACGATGTGGACTCCATTTAATTTTATCCTAAATTTTTTTTTTGTTATAAAAAAGACGATGTATAGTCCATGATTTTTTTTGCATAAAAATTTTTTTGGCATGAAAAATGAACGATGCTTAGCGCATTTAATATTTTGCATAAAAAATAAACGATTTCTTGCATAAAAAATGACGATGTGGACTCCATTAAAGTTTTCCATAAATTTTTTTTTTCATTAAAAAAGACGATGTATAGTCCATGATTTTTTTTGTATAAAAAATGTTTTGGCATGAAAAATGAACGATACTTAACCCATTTAATTTTTTGCAGTAAAAATAAACGATTTCTTGCATAAAAAATGAACGATGTGGACTCCATTTAATTTTATCCTAAATTTTTTTTTGTCATAAAAAAAGACGATGTATAGTCCATGATTTTTTTTGCATAAAAATTTTTTTGGCATGAAAAATGAACGATGCTTAGCGCATTTAATATTTCGCATGAAAAATATACGATTTCTTGCATAAAAAATGACGATGTGGACTCCATTAAATTTTTCCATAATTTTTTTTTTTTTATTAAAAAAGACGATGTATATATAGTCCATGATTTTTCTTGCATAAAAAATGTTTTGGCATGAAAAATGAACGATACTTAACCCATTTAATTTTTTGCATGAAAATTATACGATTTCTTGCAAAAAAAATTACGATGTGGACTCCATTAAATTTTTCCATAAATTTTTTTTTCATTAAAAAAGACGATGCATAGTCCATGATTTTTTTTGCATAAAAAATGTTTTGGCATGAAAAATGAACGATACTTACTTAACCCGTTTAATTTTTTGCATGAAAAATAAACGATTTCTTGCATAAAAAATTAACGAATGTGGACTCCATTTAATTTTATCCTAAATTTTTTTTTTGTCATAATTTGTCCATGATTTTTTTTTTGTCATAAAAAAAGACGATGTATAGTCCATGATTTTTTTTGCATAAAAAATTTTTGGCATGAAAAATGAACGATGCTTAGCGCATTTAATATTTCGCATGAAAAATATACGATTTCTTGCATAAAAAATGGAAGATGTGGACTCCATTTAATTTTTTTCCTAAATTTTATTTTGTCATGAAAAAAAGACGATGTATATATAGTCCATGATTTTTTTTGCATAAAAATTTTTTGGCATGAAAAATGAACGATGCTTAGCGCATTTAATATTTTGCATGAAAAATAAACGATTTCTTGCATAAAAAATTACGATGTGGACTCCATTAAATTTTTCCATAAATTTTTTTTTTCAATAAAAAAGACGATGTATATATAGTCCATGATTTTTTTTGCATAAAAATTTTTTTGGCATGAAAAATGAACGATGCTTAGCGCATTTAATATTTTGCATAAAAAATAAACGATTTCTTGCATAAAAAATTACGATGTGGACTCCATTAAATTTTTCCATAATTTTTTTTTTCATTAAAAAAGACGATGTATAGTCCATTATTTTTTTTGCATAAAAAATGTTTTGGCATGAAAAATGAACGATACTTAACCCATTTAATTTTTTGCATGAAAAATATACGATTTTTTGCATAAAAAATGGACGATGTGGACTCCATTTAATTTTTTCCTAAAATTTTATTTTGTCATGAAAAAAGACGATGTATAGTCCATGATTTTTTTTGCATAAAAAATTTTTGGCATGAAAAATGAACGATGCTTAGCGCATTTAATATTTCGCATGAAAAATATACGATTTCTTGCATAAAAAATGGAAGATGTGGACTCCTTTTAATTTTTTCCTAAATTTTATTTTGTCATGAAAAAAAGACGATGTATAGTCATGATTTTTTTTGCATAAAAAATTTTTGGCATGAAAAATGTACGATGCTTAGCGCATTTAATATTTCGCATGAAAAATATACGATTTCTTGCATAAAAAATGGAAGATGTGGACTCCATTAAATTTTTCCATAAATTTTTTTTTTTATTAAAAAAGACGATGTATAGTCCATGATTTTTATTGCATAAAAAATTTTTGGCATTTAATATTTCGCATGAAAAATAAACGATTTCTTGCATAAAAAATGAACGATGTGGACTCCATTTAATTTTATCCTAAATTTTTTTTTGTCATAAAAAAAGACGATGTATAGTCATGATTTTTTTTTGCATAAAAAATGTTTTGGCATGAAAAATATACGATTTTTTGCATAAAAAATGGACGATGTGGACTCCATTAAATTTTTCCATAATTTTTTTTTTTTCATTAAAAAAGACGATGTATAGTCCATGATTTTTTCTGCATAAAAAATGTTTTGGCATGAAAAATGAGCGCATTTATTATTTTGCATGAAAATTATACGATTTCTTGCATAAAAAATTGACGATGTGGACTCCATTTAATTTTTTGATAAAATTTTTTTTCATTAAAAAAGACAATGTATAGTCCATGATTTTTTTTGCATAAAAAATTTTTGGCATGAAAAATGAACGATGCTTAGCGCATTTAATATTTCGCATGAAAAATATACGATTTCTTGCATAAAAAATGGAAGATGTGGACTCCTTTTAATTTTTTCCTAAATTTTATTTTGTCATGAAAAAAAGACGATGTATAGTCATGATTTTTTTTGCATAAACAATTTTTTGGCATGAAAAATATACGATTTTTTGCATAAAAAATGGACGATGTGGACTCCATTTAATTTTTTCCTAAAATTTTATTTTGTCGTGAAAAAAAGACGATGTATAGTCCATGATTTTTTTTCCATAAAAATTTTTTTGGCATGAAAA
This sequence comes from Nowickia ferox, assembly GCA_936439885.1. Lineage (NCBI taxonomy): Eukaryota > Metazoa > Arthropoda > Insecta > Diptera > Tachinidae > Nowickia > Nowickia ferox. The sequence goes on along the minus strand of OW387027.1, from coordinate 4,660,823 downwards.
ATTAACGATTTCTTGCATAAAAAATTACGATGTGGACTCCATTAAATTTTTCCATAAATTTTTTTTTCATTAAAAAACATGTATAGTCCATGATTTTTTTTGCATAAAAAATTTTTGGCATGAAAAATGAACGATGCTTAGCGCATTTAATATTTCGCATGAAAAATATACGATTTTTTGCATAAAAAATTAACGATGTGGACTCCATTAAATTTTTCCATAAATTTTTTTTTTCCATTAAAAAAGAAGATGTATAGTCCATGATTTTTCTTGCATAAAAAATGTTTTGGCATGAAAAATGAACGATACTTAACCCATTTAATTTTTTGCATGAAAAATAAATGATTTCTTGCATAAAAAATGGACGATGTGGACTCCATTTAATTTTTTCCTAAATTTTATTTTGTCATCAAAAAAAGACGATGTATAGTCCATGATTTTTTTTGCATAAACAATTTTTTGGCATGAAAAATATACGATTTTTTGCATAAAAAATGGACGATGTGGACTCCATTTAATTTTTTCCTAAAATTTTATTTTGTCATGAAAAAAGACGATTATAGTCCATGATTTTTTTTGCATAAAAAATTTTTGCCATTAAAAATGAACGATGCTTAGCGCATTTAATATTTCGCATGAAAAATATACGATTTTTTGCATAAAAAATGGACGATGTGGACTCCATTTAATTTTTTCCTAAAATTTTATTTTGTCATGAAAAAAAGACGATGTCCATGATTTTTTTTGCATAAAAATTTTTTTGGCATGAAAAATGAACGATGCTTAGCGCATTTAATATTTTGCATAAAAAATAAACGATTTCTTGCATAAAAAATGACGATGTGGACTCCATTAAATTTTTCCATAAATTTTTTTTTCATTAAAAAAGACGATGTATATATAGTCCATGATTTTTTTTGCATAAAAAATGTTTTGGCATGAAAAATGAACGATACTTAACCCATTTAACTTTTTGCATGAAAAATAAACGATTTCTTGCATAAAAAATTAACGATGTGGACTCCATTTAATTTTATCCTAAATTTTTTTTTGTCATAAAAAAAGACGATGTATAGTCCATGATTTTTTTTGCATAAAAAATTTTTGCCATGAAAAATGAACGACTTAGCGCATTTAATATTTCGCATGAAAAATAAATGATTTCTTGCATAAAAAATTAACGATGTGGACTCCATTTAATTTTATCCTAATTTTTTTTTTGTCATAAAAAAAGACGATGTATAGTCCATGATTTTTTTTGCATAAAAATTTTTTTGGCATGAAAAATGAACGATGCTTAGCGCATTTAATATTTTGCATAAAAAATAAACAATTTCTTGCATAAAAAATGACGATGTGGACTCCATTAAATTTTTCCATAAATTTTTTTTCCATTAAAAAAGACGACGTATAGTCCATGATTTTTTTTGCATAAAAAATGTTTTGGCATGAAAAATTAACGATACTTAACCCATTTAACTTTTTGCATGAAAAATAAACGATTTCTTGCATAAAAAATTAACGATGTGGACTCCATTTAATTTTATCCTAAATTTTTTTTTGTCATAAAAAAAGACGATGTATAGTCTATGATTTTTTTTGCATAAAAATTTTTTTGGCATGAAAAATGAACGATGCTTAGCGCATTTAATATTTTGCATAAAAAATAAACGACTTCTTGCATAAAAAATGACGATGTGGACTCCATTAAATTTTTCCATAAATTTTGTTTTCATTAAAAAAGACGATGTATAGTCCATGATTTTTTTTGTATAAAAAATGTTTTGGCATGAAAAATGAACGATACTTAACCCATTTAACTTTTTGCATGAAAAATAAACGATTTCTTGCATAAAAAATTAACGATGTGGATTCCATTTAATTTTATCCTAAATTTTTTTTTGTCATAAAAAAAGACGAAATATAGTCATGATTTTTTTTGCATAAAAAATGTTTTGGCATGAAAAATGAGCGCATTTATTATTTTGCATGAAAATTATACGATTTCTTGCATAAAAAATTGACGATGTGGACTCCATTTAATTTTTTGATAACATTTTTTTTTTCATGAAAAAAGACAATGTATAGTCCATGATTTTTTCTGCATAAAAAATGTTTTGGCATGAAAAATGAACGATGCTTAGCGCATTTAATATTTCGCATGAAAAATAAACGATTTCTTGCATAAAAAATGAACGATGTGGACTCCATTTAATTTTATCCTAAATTTTTTTTTGTCATAAAAAAAGACGATGTATAGTCATGATTTTTTTTGCATAAAAAATGTTTTGGCATGAAAAATATACGATTTTTTGCATAAAAAATGGACGATGTGGACTCCATTAAATTTTTCCATAATTTTTTTTTTTTCATTAAAAAAGACGATGTATAGTCCATGATTTTTTTCTGCATAAAAAATGTTTTGGCATGAAAAATGAGCGCATTTATTATTTTGCATGAAAATTATACGATTTCTTGCATAAAAAATTGACGATGTGGACTCCATTTAATTTTTTGATAACATTTTTTTTCATGAAAAAAGACAATGTATAGTCCATGATTTTTTTTGCATAAAAAATTTTTTGGCATGAAAAATATACGATTTTTTGCATAAAAAATGGACGATGTGGACTCCATTTAATTTTTTCCTAAATTTTATTTTGTCATCAAAAAAAGACGATGTATAGTCCATGATTTTTCTTGCATAAAAAATGTTTTGCCATGAAAAATGAACGATACTTAACCCATTTAATTTTTTGCATGAAAAATAAACGATTTCTTGCATAAAAAATGGACGATGTGGACTCCATTTAATTTTTTCCTAAATTTTATTTTGTCATCAAAAAAAGACGATGTATAGTCCATGATTTTTTTTGCATAAACAATTTTTTGGCATGAAAAATATACGATTTTTTACATAAAAAATGGACGATGTGGACTCCATTTAATTTTTTCCTAAAATCTAATTTTGTCATGAAAAAAGACGATGTATAGTCCATGATTTTTTTTGCATAAAAAATTTTCGGCATTAAAAATGAACGATGCTTAGCGCATTTAATATTTCGCATGAAAAATATACGATTTTTTGCATAAAAAATGGACGATGTGGACTCCATTTAGTTTTTTCCTAAAATTTTATTTTGTCATGAAAAAAAGACGATGTATAGTCCATGATTTTTTTTGCATAAAAATTTTTTTGGCATGAAAAATGAACGATGCTTAGCGCATTTAATATTTTGCATAAAAAATAAACGATTTCTTGCATAAAAAATGACGATGTGGACTCCATTAAATTTTTCCATAAATTTTTTTTTCATTAAAAAAGACGACGTATAGTCCATGATTTTTTTTGCATAAAAAATGTTTTGGCATGAAAAATTAACGATACTTAACCCATTTAACTTTTTGCATGAAAAATAAACGATTTCTTGCATAAAAAATTAACGATGTGGACTCCATTTAATTTTATCCTAAATTTTTTTTTGTCATAAAAAAAGACGATGTATAGTCCATGATTTTTTTTGCATAAAAATTTTTTTGGCATGAAAAATGAACGATGCTTAGCGCATTTAATATTTTGCATAAAAAATAAACGACTTCTTGCATAAAAAATGACGATGTGGACTCCATTAAATTTTTCCATAAATTTTGTTTTCATTAAAAAAGACGATGTATAGATGTATATAGTCCATGATTTTTTTTGTATAAAAAATGTTTTGGCATGAAAAATGAACGATACTTAACCCATTTAACTTTTTGCATGAAAAATAAACGATTTCTTGCATAATAAATTAACGATGTGGATTCCATTTAATTTTATCCTAAATTTTTTTTTGTCATAAAAAAAGACGATATATAGTCATGATTTGTTTTGCATAAAAAATGTTTTGGCATGAAAAATGAGCGCATTTATTATTTTGCATGAAAATTATACGATTTCTTGCATAAAAAATTGACGATGTGGACTCCATTTAATTTTTTGATAACATTTTTTTTTCATGAAAAAAGACAATGTATAGTCCATGATTTTTTCTGCATAAAAAATGTTTTGGCATGAAAAATGAACGATGCTTAGCGCATTTAATATTTCGCATGAAAAATAAACGATTTCTTGCATAAAAAATGAACGATGTGGACTCCATTTAATTTTATCCTAAATTTTTTTTTGTCATAAAAAAAGACGATGTATAGTCATGATTTTTTTTGCATAAAAAATGTTTTGGCATGAAAAATATACGATTTTTTGCATAAAAAATGGACGATGTGGACTCCATTAAATTTTTCCATAATTTTTTTTTTTCATTAAAAAAGACGATGTATAGTCCATGATTTTTTCTGCATAAAAAATGTTTTGGCATGAAAAATGAGCGCATTTATTATTTTGCATGAAAATTATACGATTTCTTGCATAAAAAATTGACGATGTGGACTCCATTTAATTTTTTGATAACATTTTTTTTCATGAAAAAAGACAATGTATAGTCCATGATTTTTTTTGCATAAAAAATTTTTTGGCATGAAAAATATACGATTTTTTGCATAAAAAATGGACGATGTGGACTCCATTTAATTTTTGCCTAAATTTTATTTTGTCATCAAAAAAAGACGATGTATAGTCCATGATTTTTCTTGCATAAAAAATGTTTTGGCATGAAAAATGAACGATACTTAACCCATTTAATTTTTTGCATGAAAAATAAACGATTTCTTGCATAAAAAATGGACGATGTGGACTCCATTTAATTTTTTCCTAAATTTTATTTTGTCATCAAAAAAAGACGATGTATAGTCCATGATTTTTTTTGCATAAACAATTTTTTGGCATGAAAAATATACGATTTTTTGCATAAAAAATTAACGATGTGGACTCCATTTAATTTTATCCTAATTTTTTTTTTGTCATAAAAAAAGACGATGTATAGTCCATGATTTTTTTTGCATAAAAATTTTTTTGGCATGAAAAATGAACGATGCTTAGCGCATTTAATATTTTGCATAAAAAATAAACAATTTCTTGCATAAAAAATGACGATGTGGACTCCATTAAATTTTTCCATAAATTTTTTTTCCATTAAAAAAGACGACGTATAGTCCATGATTTTTTTTGCATAAAAAATGTTTTGGCATGAAAAATTAACGATACTTAACCCATTTAACTTTTTGCATGAAAAATAAACGATTTCTTGCATAAAAAATTAACGATGTGGACTCCATTTAATTTTTTAATCATGTCCATGATTTTTTTTGCATAAAAATTTTTTTGGCATGAAAAATGAACGATGCTTAGCGCATTTAATATTTTGCATAAAAAATAAACGACTTCTTGCATAAAAAATGACGATGTGGACTCCATTAAATTTTTCCATAAATTTTGTTTTCATTAAAAAAGACGATGTATAGTCCATGATTTTTTTTGTATAAAAAATGTTTTGGCATGAAAAATGAACGATACTTAACCCATTTAACTTTTTGCATGAAAAATAAACGATTTCTTGCATAAAAAATTAACGATGTGGATTCCATTTAATTTTATCCTAAATTTTTTTTTGTCATAAAAAAAGGCGAAATATAGTCATGATTTTTTTTGCATAAAAAATGTTTTGGCATGAAAAATGAGCGCATTTATTATTTTGCATGAAAATTATACGATTTCTTGCATAAAAAATTGACGATGTGGACTCCATTTAATTTTTTGATAACATTTTTTTTTCATGAAAAAAGACAATGTATAGTCCATGATTTTTTCTGCATAAAAAATGTTTTGGCATGAAAAATGAACGATGCTTAGCGCATTTAATATTTCGCATGAAAAATAAACGATTTCTTGCATAAAAAATGAACGATGTGGACTCCATTTAATTTTATCCTAAATTTTTTTTTTGTCATAAAAAAAGACGATGTATAGTCATGATTTTTTTTGCATAAAAAATGTTTTGGCATGAAAAATATACGATTTTTTGCATAAAAAATGGACGATGTGGACTCCATTAAATTTTTCCATAATTTTTTTTTTTTCATTAAAAAAGACGATGTATAGTCCATGATTTTTTCTGCATAAAAAATGTTTTGGCATGAAAAATGAGCGCATTTATTATTTTGCATGAAAATTATACGATTTCTTGCATAAAAAATTGACGATGTGGACTCCATTTAATTTTTTGATAACATTTTTTTTCATGAAAAAAGACAATGATTCATGATTTTTTTTGCATAAAAAATTTTTTGCCATGAAAAATATACGATTTTTTGCATAAAAAATGGACGATGTGGACTCCATTTAATTTTTTCCTAAATTTTATTTTGTCATCAAAAAAAGACGATGTATAGTCCATGATTTTTTTTGCATAAAAAATTTTTGGCATTAAAAATGAACGATGCTTAGCGCATTTAATATTTCGCATGAAAAATATACGATTTTTTGCATAAAAAATGGACGATGTGGACTCCATTCAGTTTTTTCCTAAAATTTTATTTTGTCATGAAAAAAAGACGATGTATAGTCCATGATTTTTTTTGCATAAAAATTTTTTTGGCATGAAAAATGAACGATGCTTAGCGCATTTAATATTTTGCATAAAAAATAAACGATTTCTTGCATAAAAAATGACGATGTGGACTCCATTAAATTTTTCCATAAATTTTTTTTTCATTAAAAAAGACGACGTATAGTCCATGATTTTTTTTGCATAAAAAATGTTTTGGCATGAAAAATTAACGATACTTAACCCATTAAATTTTTGCATGAAAAATAAACGATTTCTTGCATAAAAAATTAACGATGTGGACTCCATTTAATTTTATCCTAAATTTTTTTTTGTCATAAAAAAAGACGATGTATAGTCCATGATTTTTTTTGCATAAAAATTTTTTTGGCATGAAAAATGAACGATGCTTAGCGCATTTAATATTTTGCATAAAAAATAAACGACTTCTTGCATAAAAAATGACGATGTGGACTCCATTAAATTTTTCCATAAATTTTGTTTTCATTAAAAAAGACGATGTATAGTCCATGATTTTTTTTGTATAAAAAATGTTTTGGCATGAAAAATGAACGATACTTAACCCATTTAACTTTTTGCATGAAAAATAAACGATTTCTTGCATAATAAATTAACGATGTGGATTCCATTTAATTTTATCCTAAATTTTTTTTTGTCATAAAAAAAGACGATATATAGTCATGATTTGTTTTGCATAAAAAATGTTTTGGCATGAAAAATGAGCGCATTTATTATTTTGCATGAAAATTATACGATTTCTTGCATAAAAAATTGACGATGTGGACTCCATTTAATTTTTTGATAACATTTTTTTTTCATGAAAAAAGACAATGTATAGTCCATGATTTTTTCTGCATAAAAAATGTTTTGGCATGAAAAATGAACGATGCTTAGCGCATTTAATATTTCGCATGAAAAATAAACGATTTCTTGCATAAAAAATGAACGATGTGGACTCCATTTAATTTTATCCTAAATTTTTTTTTGTCATAAAAAAAGACGATGTATAGTCATGATTTTTTTTGCATAAAAAATGTTTTGGCATGAAAAATATACGATTTTTTGCATAAAAAATGGACGATGTGGACTCCATTAAATTTTTCCATAATTTTTTTTTTTCATTAAAAAAGACGATGTATAGTCCATGATTTTTTCTGCATAAAAAATGTTTTGGCATGAAAAATGAGCGCATTTATTATTTTGCATGAAAATTATACGATTTCTTGCATAAAAAATTGACGATGTGGACTCCATTTAATTTTTTGATAACATTTTTTTTTCATGAAAAAAGACAATGTATAGTCCATGATTTTTTTTGCATAAAAAATTTTTTGGCATGAAAAATATACGATTTTTTGCATAAAAAATGGACGATGTGGACTCCATTTAATTTTTGCCTAAATTTTATTTTGTCATCAAAAAAAGACGATGTATAGTCCATGATTTTTCTTGCATAAAAAATGTTTTGGCATGAAAAATGAACGATACTTAACCCATTTAATTTTTTGCATGAAAAATAAACGATTTCTTGCATAAAAAATGGACGATGTGGACTCCATTTAATTTTTTCCTAAATTTTATTTTGTCATCAAAAAAAGACGATGTATAGTCCATGATTTTTTTTGCATAAACAATTTTTTGGCATGAAAAATATACGATTTTTTGCATAAAAAATTAACGATGTGGACTCCATTTAATTTTATCCTAAATTTTTTTTTTATCATAAAAAAAGACGATGTATAGTCCATGATTTTTTTTGCATAAAAAATTTTTGGCATGAAAAATGAACGATGCTTAGCGCATTTATTATTTTGCATAAAAAATAAACGATTTCTTGCATAAAAAATGACGATGTGGACTCCATTAAGTTTTTCCTAAAATTTTTTTTTTCATAAAAAATTTTTGGCATTAAAAATGAACGATCTTAGCGCATTTAATATTTCGCATGAAAAATATACGATTTTTTGCATAAAAAATGGACGATGTGGACTCCATTTAGTTTTTTCCTAAAATTTTATTTTGTCATGAAAAAAAGACGATGTATAGTCCATAATTTTTTTTGCATAAAAATTTTTTTGGCATGAAAAATGAACGATGCTTAGCGCATTTAATATTTTGCATAAAAAATAAACGACTTCTTGCATAAAAAATGACGATGTGGACTCCATTAAATTTTTCCATAAATTTTGTTTTCATTAAAAAAGACGATGTATAGTCCATGATTTTTTTTGCATAAAAAATTTTTGGCATGAAAAATGAACGATGCTTAGCGCATTTATTATTTTGCATGAAAATTATACGATTTCTTGCATAAAAAATTGACGATGTGGACTCCATTTAATTTTTTGATAACATTTTTTTTCATGAAAAAAGACAATGTATAGTCCATGATTTTTTCTGCATAAAAAATGTTTTGGCATGAAAAATGAACGATGCTTAGCGCATTTAATATTTCGCATGAAAAATAAACGATTTCTTGCATAAAAAATGAACGATGTGGACTCCATTTAATTTTATCCTAAATTTTTTTTTGTCATAAAAAAAGACGATGTATAGTCCATGATTTTTTCTGCATAAAAAATGTTTTGGCATGAAAAATGAGCGCATTTATTATTTTGCATGAAAATTATACGATTTCTTGCATAAAAAATTGACGATGTGGACTCCATTTAATTTTTTGATAACATTTTTTTTCATGAAAAAAGACAATGTATAGTCCATGATTTTTTTTGCATAAAAAATTTTTTGGCATGAAAAATATACGATTTTTTGCATAAAAAATGGACGATGTGGACTCCATTTAATTTTTGCCTAAATTTTATTTTGTCATCAAAAAAAGACGATGTATAGTCCATGATTTTTCTTGCATAAAAAATGTTTTGGCATGAAAAATGAACGATACTTAACCCATTTAATTTTTTGCATGAAAAATAAACGATTTCTTGCATAAAAAATGGACGATGTGGACTCCATTTAATTTTTGCCTAAATTTTATTTTGTCATCAAAAAAAGACGATGTATAGTCCATGATTTTTCTTGCATAAAAAATGTTTTGGCATGAAAAATGAACGATACTTAACCCATTTAATTTTTTGCATGAAAAATAAACGATTTCTTGCATAAAAAATGGACGATGTGGACTCCATTTAATTTTTTCCTAAATTTTATTTTGTCATCAAAAAAAGACGATGTATAGTCCATGATTTTTTTTGCATAAACAATTTTTTGGCATGAAAAATATACGATTTTTTGCATAAAAAATTAACGATGTGGACTCCATTTAATTTTATCCTAAATTTTTTTTTATCATAAAAAAAGACGATGTATAGTCCATGATTTTTTTTGCATAAAAATTTTTTTGGCATGAAAAATGAACGATGCTTAGCGCATTTAATATTTTGCATAAAAAATAAACGATTTCTTGCATAAAAAATTAACGATGTGGACTCCATTTAATTTTATCCTAAATTTTTTTTTGTCATAAAAAAAGACGATGTATAGTCCATGATTTTTTTTGCATAAAAAATTTTTGCCATGAAAAATGAACGACTTAGCGCATTTAATATTTCGCATGAAAAATAAATGATTTCTTGCATAAAAAATTAACGATGTGGACTCCATTTAATTTTATCCTAATTTTTTTTTTGTCATAAAAAAAGACGATGTATAGTCCATGATTTTTTTTGCATAAAAATTTTTTTGGCATGAAAAATGAACGATGCTTAGCGCATTTAATATTTTGCATAAAAAATAAACAATTTCTTGCATAAAAAATGACGATGTGGACTCCATTAAATTTTTCCATAAATTTTTTTTCCATTAAAAAAGACGACGTATAGTCCATGATTTTTTTTGCATAAAAAATGTTTTGGCATGAAAAATGAACGATGCTTAGCGCATTTAATTTTTTGCAGTAAAAATAAACGATTTCTTGCATAAAAAATTACGATGTGGACTTCAATAAATTTTTCCATAAATTTTTTTTTCATTAAAAAAGACGATGTATAATAGTCCATGATTTTTTTTGCATAAAAAATTTTTGGCATGAAAAATGAACGATGCTTAGCGCATTTAATATTTCGCATGAAAAATATACGATTTCTTGCATAAAAAATGGAAGATGTGGACTCCTTTTAATTTTTTCCTAAATTTTATTTTGTCATGAAAAAAGACGATGTATAGTCCATGATTTTTTTTGCATAAAAATTTTTTTGGCATGAAAAATGAACGATTCTTAACCCATTTAATTTTTTGCATGAAAAATAAACGATTTCTTGCATAAAAAATGACGATGTGGACTCCATTAAATTTTTCCATAAATTTTTTTTCATTAAAAAAGACGATGTATAGTCCATGATTTTTTTTTTGCATAAAAAATGTTTTGGCATGAAAAATTAACGATACTTAACTCATTTAACTTTTTGCATGAAAAATAAACGATTTCTTGCATAAAAAATTAACGATGTGGACTCCATTTAATTTTATCCTAAATTTTTTTTTTTGTCATAAAAAAAGACGATGTATAGTCATGATTTTTTTTGCATAAAAAATGTTTTGGCATGAAAAATTAACGATACTTAACCCATTTAACTTTTTGCATGAAAAATAAACGATTTCTTGCATAAAAAATTAACGATGTGGGCTCCATTTAATTTTATCCTAAATTTTTTTTTTTGTCATAAAAAAAGACGATGTATAGTCACGATTTTTCTTGCATAAAAAATGTTTTGGCATGAAAAATGAACGATACTTAACCCATGTAATTTTTTGCATGAAAAATAAACGATTTCTTGCATAAAAAATTAACGATGTGGATTCCATTTAATTTTATCCTAAATTTTTTTTTTTTCATAAAAAAAAGACGATGTATAGTCCATGATTTTTTTTCCATAAAAATTTTTTTGGCATGAAAAATGAACGATGCTTAGCGCATTTAATATTTTGCATAAAAAATAAACGATTTCTTGCATAAAAAATGACGATGTGGACTCCATTAAATTTTTCCATAAATTTTTTTTTCATTAAAAGAGACGACGTATATAGTCCATGATTTTTTTTGCATAAAAAATGTTTTGGCATGAAAAATTAACGATACTTAACCCATTTAACTTTTTGCATGAAAAATAAACGATTTCTTGCATAAAAAATTAACGATGTGGACTCCATTTAATTTTATCCTAAATTTTTTTTTGTCATAAAAAAAGACGATGTATAGTCCATGATTTTTTTTGCATAAAAATTTTTTTGGCATGAAAAATGAACGATGCTTAGCGCATTTAATATTTTGCATAAAAAATAAACGATTTCTTGCATAAAAAATGACGATGTGGACTCCATTAAATTTTTCCATAAATTTTTTTTTCCATTAAAAAAGACGATGTCCATGATTTTTTTTGCATAAAAATTTTTTTGGCATGAAAAATTAACGATGCTTAACCCATTTAATTTTTTGCATGAAAAATAAACGATTTCTTGCATAAAAAATTACGATGTGGACTCCATTTAATTTTATCCTAAATTTTTTTTTGTCATAAAAAAAGACGATGTATAGTCCATGATTTTTTTTGCATAAAAAATGTTTTGGCATGAAAAATGAGCGCATTTATTATTTTGCATGAAAATTATACGATTTCTTGCATAAAAAATTGACGATGTGGACTCCATTTAATTTTTTGATAACATTTTTTTTCATGAAAAAAGACAATGTATAGTCCATGATTTTTTTTGCATAAAAAATTTTTTGGCATGAAAAATATACGATTTTTTGCATAAAAAATGGACGATGTGGACTCCATTTAATTTTTGCCTAAATTTTATTTTGTCATCAAAAAAAGACGATGTATAGTCCATGATTTTTCTTGCATAAAAAATGTTTTGGCATGAAAAATGAACGATACTTAACCCATTTAATTTTTTGCATGAAAAATAAACGATTTCTTGCATAAAAAATGGACGATGTGGACTCCATTTAATTTTTTCCTAAATTTTATTTTGTCATCAAAAAAAGACGATGTATAGTCCATGATTTTTTTTGCATAAACAATTTTTTGGCATGAAAAATATACGATTTTTTGCATAAAAAATTAACGATGTGGACTCCATTTAATTTTATCCTAAATTTTTTTTATCATAAAAAAAGACGATGTATAGTCCATGATTTTTTTTGCATAAAAATTTTTTTGGCATGAAAAATGAACGATGCTTAGCGCATTTAATATTTTGCATAAAAAATAAACGATTTCTTGCATAAAAAATGACGATGTGGACTCCATTAAATTTTTCCATAAATTTTTTTTTCAATTAAAAAAGACGATGTATAGTCCATGATTTTTTTTGCATAAATATTTTTTTGCCATGAAAAATGAACGATGCTTAACCCATTTAATTTTTTGCATGAAAAATAAACGATTTCTTGCATAAAAAATTACGATGTGGACTCCATTAAATTTTTCCTAAAATTTTTTTTTTCATTAAAAAAGACGATGTATAGTCCATGATTTTTTTTGCATAAAAAATTTTTGGCATGAAAAATTAACGATGCTTAGCGCATTTAATTTTTTGCAGTAAAAATAAACGATTTCTTGCATAAAAAATTACGATGTGGACTTCAATAAATTTTTCCATAAATTTTTTTTTCATTAAAAAAGACGATGTATAATAGTCCATGTTTTTTTTTGCATAAAAAATGTTTTGGCATGAAAAATGAACGATCTTAGCGCATTTAATATTTTGCATAAAAAATAAATGTTTTCTTGCATAAAAAATGACGATGTGGACTCCATTAAAGTTTTCCATAAATTTTTTTTTTCATAAAAAAAGACGATGTATAGTCCATGATTTTTTTTGCATAAAAAATTTTTGGCATGAAAAATGAACGATGCTTAGCGCATTTAATATTTCGCATGAAAAATATACGATTTCTTGCATAAAAAATGGAAGATGTGGACTCCTTTTAATTTTTTCCTAAATTTTATTTTGTCATGAAAAAAGACGATGTATAGTCCATGATTTTTTTTGCATAAAAATTTTTTTGGCATGAAAAATGAACGATGCTTAGCGCATTTAATATTTTGCATAAAAAATAAACGATTTCTTGCATAAAAAATGACGATGTGGACTCCATTAAATTTTTCCATAAATTTTTTTTTCATTAAAAAAGACGACGTATAGTCCATGATTTTTTTTGCATAAAAAATGTTTTGGCATGAAAAATGAACGATTCTTAACCCATTTAATTTTTTGCATGAAAAATAAACGATTTCTTGCATAAAAAATTACGATGTGGACTCCATTAAATTTTTCCTAAAATTTTTTTTTTTCATTAAAAAAGACGATGTATAGTCCATGATTTTTTTTGCATAAAAATTTTTTTGGCATGAAAAATGAACGATGCTTAGCGCATTTAATATTTTGCATAAAAAATAAACGATTTCTTGCATAAAAAATGACGATGTGGACTCCATTAAATTTTTCCATAAATTTTTTTTTTTCCATTAAAAAAGACGATGTATAGTCCATGATTTTTTTTGCATAAAAATTTTTTTGGCATGAAAAATGAACGATGCTTAACCCATTTAATTTTTTGCATGAAAAATAAACGATTTCTTGCATAAAAAATTACGATGTGGACTCCATTAAATTTTTCCATTAATTTTTTTTTTTCATTAAAAAAGACGATGTATAGTCCATGGTTTTTTTTGCATAAAAAATTTTTGCCATGAAAAATGAACGACTTAGCGCATTTAATATTTCGCATGAAAAATAAACGATTTCTTGCATAAAAAATAAACGATGTGGACTCCATTTAATTTTATCCTAAATTTTTTTTTGTCATAAAAAAAGACGATGTATAGTCCATGATTTTTTTTGCATAAAAATTTTTTTGGCATGAAAAATGAACGATGCTTAGCGCATTTAATATTTTGCATAAAAAATAAACGATTTCTTGCATAAAAAATGACGATGTGGACTCCATTAAATTTTTCCATAAATTTTTTTTTCATTAAAAAAGACGACGTATAGTCCATGATTTTTTTTGCATAAAAAATGTTTTGGCATGAAAAATTAACGATACTTAACCCATTTAACTTTTTGCATGAAAAATAAACGATTTCTTGCATAAAAAATTAACGATGTGGACTCAATTTAATTTTATCCTAAATTTTTTTTTGTCATAAAAAAAGACGATGTATAGTCCATTATTTTTTTTTGCATAAAAATTTTTTTGGCATGAAAAATGAACGATGCTTAGCGCATTTAATATTTTGCATAAAAAATTAACGATTTCTTGCATAAAAAATGACGATGTGGACTCCATTAAATTTTTCCATAAATTTTTTTTTCCATTAAAAAAGACGATGTATAGTCCATGATTTTTTTTGCATAAAAATTTTTTTGGCATGAAAAATTAACGATGCTTAACCCATTTAATTTTTTGCATGAAAAATAAACGATTTCTTGCATAAAAAATGACGATGTGGACTCCATTTAATTTTATCCTAAATTTTTTTTTGTCATAAAAAAAGACGATGTATAGTCCATGATTTTTTTTGCATAAAAAATGTTTTGGCATGAAAAATGAGCGCATTTATTATTTTGCATGAAAATTATACGATTTCTTGCATAAAAAATTGACGATGTGGACTCCATTTAATTTTTTGATAACATTTTTTTTCATGAAAAAAGACAATGTATAGTCCATGATTTTTTTTGCATAAAAAATTTTTTGGCATGAAAAATATACGATTTTTTGCATAAAAAATGGACGATGTGGACTCCATTTAATTTTTGCCTAAATTTTATTTTGTCATCAAAAAAAGACGATGTATAGTCCATGATTTTTTTTGCATAAACAATTTTTTGGCATGAAAAATATACGATTTTTTGCATAAAAAATTAACGATGTGGACTCCATTTAATTTTATCCTAAATTTTTTTTTATCATAAAAAAAGACGATGTATAGTCCATGATTTTTTTTGCATAAAAATTTTTTTGCCATGAAAAATGAACGATGCTTAGCGCATTTAATATTTTGCATAAAAAATAAACGATTTCTTGCATAAAAAATGACGATGTGGACTCCATTAAATTTTTCCATAAATTTTTTTTTTTCAATTAAAAAAGACGATGTATAGTCCATGATTTTTTTTGCATAAATATTTTTTTGGCATGAAAAATGAACGATGCTTAACCCATTTAATTTTTTGCATGAAAAATAAACGATTTCTTGCATAAAAAATTACGATGTGGACTCCATTAAATTTTTCCTAAAATTTTTTTTTTCATTAAAAAAGACGATGTATAGTCCATGATTTTTTTTGCATAAAAAATTTTTGGCATGAAAAATGAACGATGCTTAGCGGATTTAATATTTCGCATGAAAAATATACGATTTCTTGCATAAAAAATGGAAGATGTGGACTCCTTTTAATTTTTTCCTAAATTTTATTTTGTCATGAAAAAAGACGATGTATGTCCATGATTTTTTTTGCATAAAAATTTTTTTGGCATGAAAAATGAACGATTCTTAACCCATTTAATTTTTTGCATGAAAAATAAACGATTTCTTGCATAAAAAATTACGATGTGGACTCCATTAAATTTTTCCTAAAATTTTTTTTTTTCATTAAAAAAGACGTTCAGAAGAAGTTCACTTCAGTACCTCGATTCTGTAACTTTTTGCGAACCAAAAATCGCAATATTTATCGACATACGAGTATTTATTCGTTTGCGGTAACGATAATGTAATTTTGAAATTTCTTTTTTACGATAGTCTCCATTTCTATTTTAATCACCATTTAATTCAATACCTCTGTATAGATAATGTCAAAATAAGAGAAAATCACAAAGAAAAATAAAGAAAAACTAAATGATTTTGAGTTTGTGATTTAATTTCTTTTTGCTTCAACCAACAGCGAAAATCGTTAAAAATTGTTACTTATTAGCAAAGTCGATAAGGTTTCGTTATATTTATTATAACGATACGATTGTCGTAATAAAAGTTACTGAATCCAGGTACAATATACTCTTGCTATTTGAACTCGCCAAATCTTGCGCTTGCAATTTGCAGAGCACCTCTCTTGTGAGTTCAAGTCACAATCGCAAATGTTATGCGATTTGCGAGTACAGAACATGCCCGTTAGTTGGGTACCAGATAGAAAAGTAATTAAAGCATTAATTAACAAAATCAAACTGAAAACAAATACACAAATACATATGTACAATCTATAATATACATCTATAATATACATCACATCTTAGGGCCATTTTCAAAACTTGCCTTTATCTAAAGGTAGGATTTTGATTGCCCGATAAATATCTTTGCATTATTACAATTTAAATTTTTTATTGTTAGTATTATCAATAATAATAATATTTAATGGATAAAAAAATAATAAATGAAGGTTTTATAATGTAAAGCCATTTATCGTGCGGACAAAATCCTGCCTTTAGCTAAAGGCAAGTTGTGAAAATGGCCCTTAGAATGAATTTTTTTAAAATGGGTAGTTATACATACATTTAAGACTCAGACATTTTAATGGGTTGGGTTATGGGTGAGATATTTTAGTAAACATATTTAGTTATCAAAAATCTGGTTTAAGTCAAGCAGTAGAATACATAGTAAATATCAATTTGTATTTCTTCTTGTTAGATTGAAATACATTTAGTTAATTAGTTTTATGGCTCTCTTTGATATGAAAATATTCCTCTTGTTTATCTTAAACATAAACAACAAATTACATGCGATAGTTATTATTGAACAAATAACACCAAATTTAATTGTAAATATTCTGACAAACACTTGGTAGAACGGAACAACCAGCTGCTTTCGAAGGTCGAACCTTTTTTCTATTATATCGTAAGCGACATCTTATCGAAAATAGAATTTTTATTGATATTAAAATTTTATGGGCCTACCCATAGTTTAGAATTATCAAAATGCCAAAATTGTTGATAACTTTTAGACCTTACAGATTTATTTAATTAATTTTAATTTTTAAAATAAACATTAACGGCCTTGAGTATAATCAAAACCGGTATGAAGTTAGCATAAGTGACAAAATTGAACTACGTGTTGAAGAGTTCCTCTAAAAAATTTGACATTAAAAATCGTCCATGATTTTTTTTGCATAAAAAATTTTGCCATGAAAAATGAACGATGCTTAGCGCATTTAATATTTCGCATGAAAAATAAACGATTTCTTGCATAAAAAATGAACGATGTGGACTCCATTTAATTTTATCCTAAATTTTTTTTGTCATAAAAAAAGACTATAGTCCATGATTTTTTTTTGCATAAAAATTTTTTTGCCATGAAAAATGAACGATGCTTAGCGCATTTAATATTTTGCATAAAAAATAAACGATTTCTTGCATAAAAAATGACGATGTGGACTCCATTAAATTTTTCCATAAATTTTTTTTTCATTAAAAAAGACGATGTATAGTCCATGATTTTTTTTGCATAAAAAATGTTTTGGCATGAAAAATTAACGATACTTAACCCATTTAACTTTTTGCATGAAAAATAAACGATTTCTTGCATAAAAAATTAACGATGTGGACTCCATTTAATTTTATCCTAAATTGTTTTTTTTGTCATAAAAAAAGACGATGTATAGTCATGATTTTTTTTGCATAAAAAATGTTTTGGCATGAAAAATTAACGATACTTAACCCATTTAACTTTTTGCATGAAAAATAAACGATTTCTTGCATAAAAAATTAACGATGTGGGCTCCATTTAATTTTATCCTAAATTTTTTTTTTGTCATAAAAAAAGACGATGTATAGTCATGATTTTTCTTGCATAAAAAATGTTTTGGCATGAAAAATGAACGATACTTAACCCATTTAATTTTTTGCATGAAAAATAAACGATTTCTTGCATAAAAAATTAACGATGTGGATTCCATTTAATTTTATCCTAAATTTTTTTTTTTTCATAAAAAAAGACGGTGTATAGTCCATGATTTTTTTTGCATAAAAATTTTTTTGGCATGAAAAATGAACGATGATTAGCGCATTTAATATTTTGCATAAAAAATAAACGATTTCTTGCATAAAAAATGACGATGTGGACTCCATTAAATTTTTCCATAAATTTTTTTTTCCATTAAAAAAAGACGATGTACAGTCCATGATTTTTTTTGCATAAAAAATTTTTGCCATGAAAAATGAACGATGCTTAGCGCATTTAATATTTCGCATGAAAAATAAACGATTTCTTGCATAAAAAATGAACGATGTGGACTCCATTTAATTTTATCCTAAATTTTTTTTTGTCATAAAAAAAGACGATGTATAGTCCATGATTTTTTTTGCATAAAAATTTTTTATTTTTTTTTTTAAATAAACGATTTCTTGCATAAAAAATGACGATGTGGACTCCATTAAATTTTTCCATAAATTTTTTTTTTCATTAAAAAAGACGATGTATAGTCATGATTTTTTTTGCATAAAAAATGTTTTGGCATGAAAAATGAGCGCATTTATTATTTTGCATGAAAATTATACGATTTCTTGCATACAAAATTGACGATGTGGACTCCATTTAATTTTTTGATAACATTTTTTTTATGAAAAAAGACAATGTATAGTCCATGATTTTTTTTGCATAAAAAATTTTTTGGCATGAAAAATATACGATTTTTTGCATAAAAAATGGACGATGTGGACTCCATTTAATTTTTTCCTAAATTTTATATTGTCATGAAAAAAAGACGATGTAATAGTCCATGATTTTTTTTTTGCATAAAAAATTTTTGGCATGAAAAATGAACGATGCTTAGCGCATTTAATATTTCGCATGAAAAATAAACGATTTCTTGCATAAAAAATGACGATGTGGACTCCATTTAATTTTTTGATAAAAATTTTTTTCATGAAAAAAGACAATGTATAGTCCATGATTTTTCTTGCATAAAAAATGTTTTGGCATGAAAAATGAACGATCTTAACCCATTTAATTTTTTGCATGAAAAATAAACGATTTCTTGCATAAAAAATTAACGATGTGGACTCCATTTAATTTTATCCTAATTTTTTTTTTGTCATAAAAAAAGACGATGTATAGTCCATGATTTTTTTTGCATAAAAAATGTTTTGGCATGAAAAATTAACGATACTTAACCCATATAACTTTTTGCATGAAAAATAAACGATTTCTTGCATAAAAAATTAACGATGTGGACTCCATTTAATTTTATCCTAAATTTTATTTTGTCATAAAAAAAGACGATGTATAGTCCATGATTTTTTTTGCATAAAAATTTTTTTGGCATGAAAAATTAACGATGCTTAGCGCATTTAATATTTTGCATAAAAAATAAACGATTTCTTGCATAAAAAATGACGATGTGGACTCCATTAAATTTTTCCATAAATTTTTTTTTTCATTAAAAAAGACGATGTATAGTCATGATTTTTTTTGCATAAAAAATGTTTTGGCATGAAAAATGAGCGCATTTATTATTTTGCATGAAAATTATACGATTTCTTGCATACAAAATTGACGATGTGGACTCCATTTAATTTTTTGATAACATTTTTTTTATGAAAAAAGACAATGTATAGTCCATGATTTTTTTTGCATAAAAAATTTTTTGGCATGAAAAATATACGATTTTTTGCATAAAAAATGGACGATGTGGACTCCATTTAATTTTTTCCTAAATTTTATATTGTCATGAAAAAAAGACGATGTAATAGTCCATGATTTTTTTTTTGCATAAAAAATTTTTGGCATGAAAAATGAACGATGCTTAGCGCATTTAATATTTCGCATGAAAAATAAACGATTTCTTGCATAAAAAATGACGATGTGGACTCCATTTAATTTTTTGATAAAAATTTTTTTCATGAAAAAAGACAATGTATAGTCCATGATTTTTTTTGCATAAAAAATGTTTTGGCATGAAAAATTAACGATACTTAACCCATATAACTTTTTGCATGAAAAATAAACGATTTCTTGCATAAAAAATTAACGATGTGGACTCCATTTAATTTTATCCCAAATTTTTTTTTGTCATAAAAAAAGACGATGTATAGTCCATGATTTTTTTTGCATAAAAATTTTTTTGGCATGAAAAATGAACGATGCTTAGCGCATTTAATATTTTGCATAAAAAATAAACGATTTCTTGCATAAAAAATGACGATGTGGACTCCATTAAATTTTTCAATAAATTTTTTTTCATTAAAAAAGACGACGTATAGTCCATGATTTTTTTTGCATAAAAAATGTTTTGGCATGAAAAATTAACGATACTTAACCCATATAACTTTTTGCATGAAAAATAAACGATTTCTTGCATAAAAAATTAACGATGTGGACTCCATTTAATTTTATCCCAAATTTTTTTTTGTCATAAAAAAAGACGATGTATAGTCCATGATTTTTTTTGCATAAAAATTTTTTTGGCATGAAAAATGAACGATGCTTAGCGCATTTAATATTTTGCATAAAAAATAAACGATTTCTTGCATAAAAAATGTTTTGGCATGAAAAATTAACGACACTTAACCCATATAACTTTTTGCATGAAAAATAAACGATTTCTTGCATAAAAAATTAACGATGTGGACTCCATTTAATTTTATCCTAAATTTTTTTTTGTCATAAAAAAAGATGATTTTTTTTGCATAAAAATTTTTTTGGCATGAAAAATGAACGATGCTTAGCGCATTTAATATTTTGCATAAAAAATAAACGATTTCTTGCATAAAAAATGACGATGTGGACTCCATTAAATTTTTCCATAAATTTTTTTTTTCCATTAAAAAAGACGATGTATAGTCCATGATTTTTTTTGCATAAAAATTTTTTTGGCATGAAAAAAGAACGATGCTTAGCGCATTTAATATTTTGCATAAAAAATAAACGATTTGACGATGTGGACTCCATTAAATTTTTCCATAAATTTTTTTTTTTCATTAAAAAAGACGATGTATAGTCATGATTTTTTTTGCATAAAAAATTTTTTGGCATGAAAAATGAACGATGCTTAGCGCATTTAATATTTTGCATAAAAAATAAACGATTTCTTGCATAAAAAATGTTTTGGCATGAAAAATTAACGACACTTAACCCATATAACTTTTTGCATGAAAAATAAACGATTTCTTGCATAAAAAATTAACGATGTGGACTCCATTTAATTTTATCCCAAATTTTTTTTTGTCATAAAAAAAGACGATGTATAGTCCATGATTTTTTTTGCATAAAAATTTTTTTGGCATGAAAAATGAACGATGCTTAGCGCATTTAATATTTTGCATAAAAAATAAACGATTTCTTGCATAAAAAATGTTTTGGCATGAAAAATTAACGACACTTAACCCATATAACTTTTTGCATGAAAAATAAACGATTTCTTGCATAAAAAATTAACGATGTGGACTCCATTTAATTTTATCCTAAATTTTTTTTTGTCATAAAAAAAGATGATTTTTTTTGCATAAAAATTTTTTTGGCATGAAAAATGAACGATGCTTAGCGCATTTAATATTTTGCATAAAAAATAAACGATTTCTTGCATAAAAAATGACGATGTGGACTCCATTAAATTTTTCCATAAATTTTTTTTTTCCATTAAAAAAGACGATGTATAGTCCATGATTTTTTTTGCATAAAAATTTTTTTGGCATGAAAAAAGAACGATGCTTAGCGCATTTAATATTTTGCATAAAAAATAAACGATTTGACGATGTGGACTCCATTAAATTTTTCCATAAATTTTTTTTTTCATTAAAAAAGACGATGTATAGTCATGATTTTTTTTGCATAAAAAATTTTTTGGCATGAAAAATATACGATTTTTTGCATAAAAAATTAACGATGTGGACTCCATTTAATTTTATCCTAAATTTTTTTTTGTCATAAAAAAAGACGATGTATAGTCCATGATTTTTTTTCCATAAAAATTTTTTTGGCATGAAAAATGAACGATGCTTAGCGCATTTAATATTTTGCATAAAAAATAAACGACTTCTTGCATAAAAAATGACGATGTGGACTCCATTTAATTTTATCCTAAATTTTTTTTTGTCATAAAAAAAGACGATGTATAGTCCATGATTTTTTTTGCATAAAAATTTTTTATTTTTTTTTTTAAATAAACGATTTCTTGCATAAAAAATGACGATGTGGACTCCATTAAATTTTTCCATAAATTTTTTTTTTCATAAAAAAAGACGATGTATAGTCATGATTTTTCTTGCATAAAAAATGTTTTGGCATGAAAAATGAACGATACTTAACCCATTTAATATTTTGCATGAAAAATATACGATTTCTTGCATAAAAAATGGAAGATGTGGACTCCATTAAATTTTTCCATAAATTTTTTTTTTCATTAAAAAAGACGATGTATAGTCCATGATTTTTCTTGCATAAAAAATGTTTTGGCATGAAAAATGAGCGATACTTAACCCATTTAATTTTTTGCATGAAAAATAAACGATTTCTTGCATAAAAAATGGACGATGTGGACTCCATTTAATTTTTTCCTAAATTTTATTTTGTCATCAAAAAAAGACGATGTATAGTCCATGATTTTTTTTACATAAACAATTTTTTGGCATGAAAAATATACGATTTTTTGCATAAAAAATGGACGATGTGGACTCCATTTAATTTTTTCCTAAAATTTTATTTTGTCATGAAAAAAGACGATGTATAGTCCATGATTTTTTTTGCATAAAAAATTTTTGGCATTAAAAATGAACGATGCTTAGCGCATTTAATATTTCGCATGAAAAATATACGATTTCTTGCATAAAAAATGGAAGATGTGGACTCCTTTTAATTTTTTCCTAAATTTTATTTTGTCGTGAAAAAAAGACGATGTATAGTCCATGATTTTTTTTCCATAAAAATTTTTTTGGCATGAAAAATGAACGATGCTTAGCGCATTTAATATTTTGCATAAAAAATAAACGATTTCTTGCATAAAAAATGACGATGTGGACTCCATTAAATTTTTCCATAAATTTTTTTTTCATTAAAAAAGACGATGTATATATAGTCCATGATTTTTTTTGCATAAAAAATGTTTTGGCATGAAAAATGAACGATACTTAACCCATTTAACTTTTTGCATGAAAAATAAACGATTTCTTGCATAAAAAATTAACGATGTGGACTCCATTTAATTTTATCCTAAATTTTTTTTTGTCATAAAAAAAGACGATGTATAGTACATGATTTTTTTTGCATAAAAATTTTTTTGGCATGAAAAATTAACGATGCTTAGCGCATTTAATATTTTGCATAAAAAATAAACGATTTCTTGCATAAAAAATGACGATGTGGACTCCATTAAATTTTTCCATAATTTTTTTTTTCCATTAAAAAAGACGATGTATAGTCCATGATTTTTTTTGCATAAAAATTTTTTTGGCATGAAAAATGAACGATGCTTAACCCATTTAATTTTTTGCATGAAAAATAAACGATTTCTTGCATAAAAAATTACGATGTGGACTCCATTAAATTTTTCCATTAATTTTTTTTTTTTTCATTAAAAAAGACGATGTATATCCATGATTTTTTTTGCATAAAAAATTTTTGCCATGAAAAATGAACGACTTAGCGCATTTAATATTTCGCATGAAAAATAAATGATTTCTTGCATAAAAATTAACGATGTGGATTCCATTTAATTTTATCCTAAATTTTTTTTTGTCATAAAAAAAGACGATGTATAGTACATGATTTTTTTTGCATAAAAATTTTTTTGGCATGAAAAATTAACGATGCTTAGCGCATT
The DNA here is from genome assembly GCA_936439885.1 of Nowickia ferox. Taxonomy (NCBI): domain Eukaryota; kingdom Metazoa; phylum Arthropoda; class Insecta; order Diptera; family Tachinidae; genus Nowickia; species Nowickia ferox. Next base: position 4,636,545 of record OW387027.1, on the reverse strand, counting down.
TAATATTTTGCATAAAAAATAAACGATTTCTTGCATAAAAAATGACGATGTGGACTCCATTAAATTTTTCCATAATTTTTTTTTTCCATTAAAAAAGACGATGTATAGTCCATGATTTTTTTTGCATAAAAATTTTTTTGGCATGAAAAATGAACGATGCTTAGCGCATTTAATATTTTGCATAAAAAATAAACGACTTCTTGCATAAAAAATGACGATGTGGACTCCATTAAATTTTTCCATAAATTTTGTTTTCATTAAAAAAGACGATTATAGTCCATGATTTTTTTTGTATAAAAAATGTTTTGGCATGAAAAATGAACGATACTTAACCCATTTAACTTTTTGCATGAAAAATAAACGATTTCTTGCATAAAAAATTAACGATGTGGATTCCATTTAATTTTATCCTAAATTTTTTTTTGTCATAAAAAAAGACGATGTATAGTCATGATTTTTTTTCCATAAAAAATGTTTTGGCATGAAAAATGAGCGCATTTATTATTTTGCATGAAAATTATACGATTTCTTGCATACAAAATTGACGATGTGGACTCCATTTAATTTTTTGATAACATTTTTTTTCATGAAAAAAGACAATGTATAGTCCATGATTTTTTTTGCATAAAAAATTTTTTGGCATGAAAAATATACAATTTTTTGCATAAAAAATGGACGATGTGGACTCCATTTAATTTTTTCCTAAATTTTATTTTGTCATCAAAAAAAGACGATGTATAGTCCATGATTTTTCTTGCATAAAAAATGTTTTGGCATGAAAAATGAACGATACTTAACCCATTTAATTTTTTGCATGAAAAATAAACGATTTCTTGCATAAAAAATGGACGATGTGGACTCCATTTAATTTTTTCCTAAATTTTATGTTGTCATCAAAAAAAGACGATGTATAGTCCATGATTTTTTTTGCATAAACAATTTTTTGGCATGAAAAATATACGATTTTTTGCATAAAAAATGGACGATGTGGACTCCATTTAATTTTTTCCTAAAATTTTATTTTGTCATGAAAAAAAGACGATGTATAGTCCATGATTTTTTTTGCATAAAAAATTTTTGGCATTAAAAATGAACGATGCTTAGCGCATTTAATATTTCGCATGAAAAATATACGATTTCTTGCATAAAAAATGGAAGATGTGGACTCCTTTTAATTTTTTCCTAAATTTTATTTTGTCATGAAAAAAAGACGATGTATAGTCCATGATTTTTTTTGCATAAAAATTTTTTTGGCATGAAAAATGAACGATGCTTAACCCATTTAATTTTTTGCATGAAAAATAAACGATTTCTTGCATAAAAAATTACGATGTGGATTTCATTAAATTTTTCCATAAATTTTTTTTTCATTAAAAAAGAAGATGTATAGTCCATGATTTTGTTTGCATAAAAAATGTTTTGGCATGAAAAATTAACGATACTTAACCCATTTAATTTTTTGCATGAAAAATAAACGATTTCTTGCATAAAAAATTAACGATGTGGACTCCATTTAATTTTATCCTAAATTTTTTTTTGTCATAAAAAAAGATGATGTATAGTCCATGATTTTTTTTGCATAAAAATTTTTTTGCCATGAAAAATGAACGATGCTTAGCGCATTTAATATTTTGCATAAAAAATAAACGATTTCTTGCATAAAAAATGACGATGTGGACTCCATTAAATTTTTCCATAAATTGTTTTTTCATTAAAAAAGACGATGTATATATAGTCCATGATTTTTTTTGCATAAAAAATGTTTTGGCATGAAAAATGAACGATACTTAACCCATTTAACTTTTTGCATGAAAAATAAACGATTTCTTGCATAAAAAATTAACGATGTGGACTCCATTTAATTTTATCCTAAATTTTTTTTTGTCATTAAAAAAGACGATGTCCATGGCATGATTTTCCATGATTTTTTTTGCATAAAAATTTTTTTGGCATGAAAAATGAACGATGCTTAGCGCATTTAATATTTTGCATAAAAAATAAACGATTTCTTGCATAAAAAATGACGATGTGAACTCCATTAAATTTTTCCATAAATTTTTTTTTTCATTAAAAAAGACGATGTATAGTCATGTTTTTTTTTGCATAAAAATTTTTTGGCATGAAAAATGAACGATGCTTAGCGCATTTAATATTTTGCATAAAAAATAAACGATTTCGCGCATAAAAAATGACGATGTGGACTCCATTACATTTTTCCATAAATTTTTTTTTTTTCATTAAAAAAGACGATGTATAGTCCATGATTTTTTTTGCATAAACAATTTTTTGGCATGAAAAATATACGATTTTTTGCATAAAAAATGGACGATGTGGACTCCATTTAATTTTTTCCTAAATTTTATTTTGTCATGAAAAAAAGACGATGTATACCATGATTTTTCTTGCATAAAAAATGTTTTGGCATGAAAAATGAACGATACTTAACCCATTTAATTTTTTGCATGAAAAATAAACGATTTCTTGCATAAAAAATGGACGATGTGGACTCCATTTAATTTTTTCCTAAATTTTATGTTGTCATCAAAAAAAGACGATGTATAGTCCATGATTTTTTTTGCATAAAAATTTTTTTGGCATGAAAAATGAACGATTTCTTGCATAAAAAATTACGATGTGGATTTCATTAAATTTTTCCATAAATTTTTTTTTTTCATTAAAAAAGAAGATGTATAGTCCATGATTTTGTTTGCATAAGAAATGTTTTGGCATGAAAAATTAACGATACTTAACCCATTTAATTTTTTGCATGAAAAATAAACGATTTCTTGCATAAAAAATTAACGATGTGGACTCCATTTAATTTTATCCTAAATTTTTTTTTGTCATAAAAAAAGACGATGTATATATAGTCCATGATTTTTTTTGCATAAAAATTTTTTTGGCATGAAAAATGAACGATGCTTAGCGCATTTAATATTTTGCATAAAAAATAAACGATTTCTTGCATAAAAAATGACGTTGTGGACTCCATTAAATTTTTCCATAAATTTTTTTTTTCATTAAAAAAGACGATGTATAGTCCATTATTTTTTTTGCATAAAAATGTTTTGGCATGCAAAATGAAGTATATTAGCCCATTTAATATTTTGCATGAAAAATATACGTTTTCTTGCATAAAAAATGGACGATGTGGACTCCATTTAATTTTTTGATAAAATTTTTTTTTTCATGAAAAAAGACGATGTATAGAACATGGTTTTTTTGCATAAAAAATATTTTGGCATGAAAAATAGACGATTTTTTGCATAAAAAATTGACGAAGTGGACTCCAATTAATTTTTTTCTAAATTTTTTTTTGTCATGAAAAAAAAAGACAATGTATAATTAATTTTTTCCAAAATTTTTTTGTTTGTCATAAAAAAAGACGGTGTATAGTCCATTATTTTTTTTGCATAAAAATGTTTTGGCATACAAAATGAAGGATACTTAGCCCATTTAATATTTTGCAAGAAAAATATACGTTTTCTTGCATAAAAAATGGACGATGTGGACTCCATTTAATTTTTTGATAAAATTTTATTTTTCATGAAAAAAGACGATGTATAGAACATGGTTTTTTTGCATAAAAATTTTTTTGGCATTAAAAATGAACGATGCTTAGCGCATTTAATATTTTGCATAAAAAATAAACGATTTCTTGCAAAAAATGACGATGTGGACTCCATTAAATTTTTCTATAATTTTTTTTTTTCATTAAAAAAGACGATGTATAGTCCATGATTTTTTTTGCATAAAAAATTCTTTGGCATGAAAAATGAACGATGCTTATCCCATTTAATTTTTTGCATGAAAAATAACCGATTTACGATAACGATATACAATTTTTTGCATAAAAAATGGACGCTGTGGACTCCATTTAATTTTTTTTAAATTTTATTTTGTCATAAAAAAAAAGACGATGTATAGTCCATGATTTTTCTTGCATAAAAAATGTTCTGGCATGAAAAATGAACGATACTTAGCCCATTTAATTTTTTGCATGAAAAATAAACGATTTCTTGCATTAAAAATGGACGATGTGGACTCCATTTAATTTTTTGCTAAATTTTTTTTGTCATCAAAAAAAGACGATGTATAGTCCATAATTTTTTTTGCATAAAAAATTTTTTGCCATGAAAAATATACGATTTTTTGCATAAAAAATGGACGATGTGGACTTCATTTAATTTTTTCTAAAATTTTTTTTTGTCATAAAAAAGACGATGTATTATAGTCCATGAATGTTTTTGCATAAAAATTTTCTTGGCATTAAAAATGAACGATACTTAGCGCATTTAATATTTTGCATGAAAAATAAACGATTTCTTGCAAAATAAATGACGATGTGGACTCTATTAAATTTTTCCATAAATTTTTTTTCATTAAAAAAGACGATTATAGTCCATTATGTTTTTTGCATAAAAATGTTTTGGCATGCAAAATGAACGATACTTAGCCCATTTAATTTTTTGCATAAAAAATAAACTATTTCTTGCATAAAAAATTAACGATGTGGACTCCATTTAATTCTATCCTAAAGTTTTTTTTCATGAAAAAAGACGATGTATATAGTCCATGATTTTTTTTGCATAAAAATTTTTTTGGCATGAAAAATGAACGATGCTTAGCGCATTTAATATTTTGCATAAAAAATAAACGATTTCTTGCATAAAAAATGTTTTGGCATGAAAAATTAACGACACTTAACCCATATAACTTTTTGCATGAAAAATAAACGATTTCTTGCATAAAAAATTAACGATGTGGACTCCATTTAATTTTATCCTAAATTTTTTTTTGTCATAAAAAAAGATGATTTTTTTTGCATAAAAATTTTTTTGGCATGAAAAATGAACGATGCTTAGCGCATTTAATATTTTGCATAAAAAATAAACGATTTCTTGCATAAAAAATGACGATGTGGACTCCATTAAATTTTTCCATAAATTTTTTTTTTCCATTAAAAAAGACGATGTATAGTCCATGATTTTTTTTGCATAAAAATTTTTTTGGCATGAAAAAAGAACGATGCTTAGCGCATTTAATATTTTGCACTAAAAATAAACGATTTTCTGCATAAAACTGGACCATGTGGACTCTATTTAATTTTTTAATAATTTTTTTTTCATGAAAAAATTTTTGGAATGAAAAATGAACAATGCTCTGCTCATTTAATTTTTTGCATGAAAAATAAACGTTTTTTTCCATATAAAATGGACGAAGTGGACTCCATTAAATTTTTTAACAAATTTTTTTTTCATGAAAACAGACGATGTATAGTCCATGATTTTTCTTGCATAAAAAATGTTTTGGCATGAAAAATGAACGATACTTAGCCCATTTAATTTTTTGCATAAAAAATAAACGATTTGCATAAGTATTGGACGATAGTCCATAAAAGTTTTTTCATAAAAAAATTTTTTGCATGAAACATGGACGATATATAGTTCCATTAACGTTCTGTATAAGCAATGGACGATGTATAGTGGAAGATGTATAGTCCGTTAAATATTTTCAAAAGAAAATTTTTTTGCATGCATGTATTCGTTTCAGTATATCTGTGGCTATAAATAATAATGGCTTAAGTTGACATAAGTGCTTTTTCATTTCATTACATATTCTTATTGTCTTCTTCAATATATATCGCTCAGCTAAATTTCATTTATAAAATGTTATTATTAATAACAAAAATTAAAATATTAAAACCCCACATGAAAATATGTGATATCTTCTAAACGGTTGGACCGATTTTCTTAAAACATAGCTAAGTTAAGTGATTTTCCGTCAAACTTCCTAATCCTTATGTTTTCACTCATTAAAAGACGTAAAAGTTTAAGTATCATATCAGTCGATTTAAAACGCTTGATTAAATTACTTTATGAAAGTCTCATTGTCTGAATATTAGATAAAATAATGTCAAAATTCACTTAAGAACTAAAAACGATTTTTTTTGTGTCAACAGAATAATAAATACATATTTTTGATTTTCTAGACTACAATATATATTTGTTTTATATTTAACTGCCCACCATTAGTTTCATTTCATAAATCTGCGTATGTTTTAAATGCTTGCTTTTAGTTTATTATTTAATGTATTCCAAGCACATAATTATTTATACACAACTTCTTTTCTAAGTTTTTACTACAGTTTTCAAAATTTTTATCATGCTTCACACACCATTAGATAGAAAATAATGTTGTTGTAGAATGTGTTGCTCCAATTGCGTGTGTATCTACAACTGACGTGGTCAGAATGTGAAATATATCATTAAAAATTTTGCTGTTCTTTGTTTTCTTTTATCTCTTTGGATGCATATACTCGTAACAGTAAAACAATTTATTTGTCAAGTCTAAAAATGATTTTATAAACTAAGCCAAAAGGACTCAATATACTTATTAATTAAATTAAATTTTACAAATTGTCTTATTTTTTTATCTTATTTATTTACTAATTTTTTTTCTTTTATTGCAAGGAAAAGTAATTTTATATAAGTGGGAGCGTTAGTATTTGAAATACTTAGTTCAGTCATTAAAATAGTTTTTTAGGAAAACGATAACTGAATACAATAAAATTAAACTATGTTAATAATTATGAAAAAAATATTATTTAAATTTTTATATACATATAACATGATTTAAAAGCAATTCCATAAGCCATATTTTATATATGCACAAATAGAATATTTTATTTTTATTTTGCTATAAATAAAGACATTAAAATTTTTTTTTTATTTTTTTTTTTTTGTTAAATAATGTTGATCATAAAATTATTTCAATGGGCAATATTGTATACAACATTTCATGTGATATCTTCAACTATTTTGAACTTTAATTACTTTCACTGTAATTTTTCAAAGGCGATTTGTTAAGGACTTAAAAGCTTAAATGGTAATTGTAAGTAATTAAAACAACATTATAGAGACAAACGGGAAACATGATTTTATTTTTGTGAGTAGAAATCCAATGGCAGAAAGGAAAATAAATTTTCATGAGCTATTAAACACAGTTATTACTGTATTTACTGTATTATTACAGAAACTTTTATTATATAAAATTGAGTTTGCAATAATGTTAATGGAATTAGACAGAAGACAATGGATAAGACATTGTGAATTATATTATTATTCAAATAACAATAATTATATTTAAAATAACTATAAAACACAAAATAAAATTATTTCCTATATACGACCTGTGGCCTTATATAAAACGCTTTATATTAAAAGTTGCCAAGAACTTTGAAGAGGTAAGAGGTTTGTGACTGTTCAAAATGTGGGGTTGAAGTCTACTGATGAAGAATGATGGTAGAAGCGAACCAACAGCAAATAAATTTCAATTATTGTATAGTAGCTAAAAACAATTGAAAATTTTTTAGATATTTCAATGTTAATTGCTTATAATATAGAGACACCATAGTTTATAAATATTTTAAGTACAGTTTTTTTATATTTAGATAGACCATTTATCTATCAAAATATGCAAAATACTCGATTGGAAAAAAGAATAATGAGCTAAGACGTGATAACAAAACATCATTTGGTATAGACGCTATGTAAGCTGCTTAGTTTAGTATGATTTGCCGGAGGTTCACAGAATAATAAAGATTAATCGGTGCGGATAATCCAGGTTATAACTGCTACAACTTGCACTCTGCTAACTGCGCAAATAGTTATAAGTAATGAGATATAATAAACACGGATATATAATTTTCTCTAGTATAAAATTTTGTCAGTCTACGTCATAAAAACTATTAAAATTTTTCTTAAATGAAGCAAATTGTTTTAATTAAGAGTTTTACCAAAAAAAAGTTTTTACACAAATATTTTGACATCCTTTTGTAAGTAAAACAAAACTGCATAAAAAAAATTTTTGAAGCAAAAAGCTGCTTACAGCACTAGTTTTTAAGTCTCTTTCTCACTTGTTGTAACTATGCACAAAATTACAAAATAATTACGCAAAAAACCCACCACCTTAAACAAAAAAATACCTAGTGCACAAAAAATTTGAATTAACTTGATTTAACAACTGCATTGCAATGCAGGCAACATCAAGAACTAAAAGTCATTAAAAAAATTCCACTTTTTTTCTTTCGTGTAAAATGTTTGTCATTCCATTAATTTACTTGCAAAAGTAAGTGTAAGTGTATATAGGCATGTTTCCTTAATAATCTCCATTAAAGTAATAAAAACCATGTGTATAATTTACAATTTTCATGCGCCAGTCTAATTGTCCACAAAAAAACCATTTATTATTTACATGCCTTTTTAAATGCTGCCTGAGCAAGGCCGTGCACTTCGAGCAACTATATTAACTTTTTGCTTAAAAAACAAACAAAAAATTGCGCTTACACTTTGCGTAAAATTAGTCGTAAATTTTATGGCCATATTAATGCAGATATGCATTACATTTTTAATGCTTGTTAAAGCCAGCTGTAACAGCAAAGTAATGAAAGTGATTTTATTTAACAAAGATTTAAGGCATATTTTAAAGCAAATAAAATTTGTGGGAAAGAGTTTTCATGGCAAGTAAATAAGAAAGGAAAGCTGTAGCAAACGAAATAATTTTTGCGTTCGTGTTTTTTATGTAACTTCTGCTTTATTTAACATTTCCCCATTATTAAAGCATATTTATGCGAAATGAGTCGTCGCAAAGAGGGAAAATGTAAATAATGCCCAAATTAACGCACACATATACAACAAATATTCCTATATCTTAACGCCTTTACGAAATATTACATAAAATATTTATACAAAGTCTTGTGAATGTTCTATTTAACACTGGCGCAAGCATATATATTTTGTTGAAATCAAGCAAGAAGTACAATAAAATTTTAGCACATATTTTGGGATTTGTCATCTTTTGTGAAAATATCTTATACTTGATAACAAAAATATTTAGCTAACATATTAAAGTATAATGTCTTTTCAAGTAAATATACCAGTAAATTTTCTTGCTTTGTCGACAGCAAATAATAAGTTTTGATAATGGTTGTGTGATTGTTTTTTAGCTTTCGCTTTCTGGTTTTGTATGGTATAAAAATTTATGGTCTTTAATGGAACTATCGACTTTATAAATATATCTATTACCTTTTAGTTTTACAAGAATGACAGATGAGTTGTGATAAACAAAACAATTAATTCACCATTGAACTGATGCTTAATGTATGCGCATAAATTGGTGTTAAATATTTCAATTTATCCAATGACCTCTCAATAGATAGGGTGAAGTTTTTATGATATCAAAAAATGGAAGTTACAGATTTTCTCCTGATTTTCGAAAGTCGAATTTCAACAGACCTCCATGTTTTCCATATGATTATGATTATGTCTACATGGATTTATTTATGTATAAATTTATATATGTATGTATGAATGTATTTATATACATATATATGTATGTGTTTGTGTTTGTGTGCAAGAGATATTTTTGAAGAAAAATTTAAAAGAACTTTATTTATTAATCGTAAAACCAATATTTAGCAAGACATCTGATGAATTATGCATAAATATAACACCAAATACTCAAAATATCTTGAAAAAAAAACACAAAAAAGTAAAGTAGAAAATCTGAATTTAAAAATTCGTCATAGATTGTCGGAACTGGTGCTCTAAGCATTCATTAAGTGGATAATTTTGCGCAAGAATCAGTTTAAGATCGACATGGTGGAGCAGTTAAAATCAAGAGATTACTTTGTGCGTACTTTTTAAGCTAATTTTTTGTTTAACAGGCACGTTAATTAAAGAAATTTCCAAAGTGATGTTTTCGCAAAATTTTTTAAATATATTTTTATTATTTACGATGCTTGTATTTGATAGCAATTTGCTGCAAGGGTGAATTTGAAGTGCTTGCAATTCATGGATATTGAAGGTCAGTTGTTTGTTGATTTTTAAATTTTTAGTGGTGCACAAGCATTTTTAATATTAAATTAGTATTAAAAGAACTATTTTTAATTAGTATTTTTATCAGAAAATTGTTGAAAAATCTTTTGAGGTAGAGTTATTTGTTTCGCGTTTAAGCTGAAAGTGCCTGTGGTACATGCAGAAAACTCATTTTCCTTCTAAGACCCAAAAATTAATTATGTGTGTGTGAAAAGTAAAAATTGTTATTAATTTCGACAACACTTTAAGGTACAATAAAGGATTTGTATTAAACATTAATAGCTTTGCTATATTCTTGCAAAATAATTTATTTTTATGTTAGTAACCCAGACCATTGCCATCTCACTTCCCGCTGGACCTTGCATTAGTCATAAAAATATATTACTTGGAAGCAAAGATCAATTTTATAAGTATATATAATATTACAATGTCTGCTGATAATGTGCATGCCAGCGTTTTGGTATTAAAAACAGAGCTGGGATAATATTCAAAAAAATATATGTCATGGAGTTACTTTTGAGTTTGTTTTCCATACGACGCTTAAACGAATGACAGAATAAATTTTCTTTTGCAAAATATTCCAACTTATTGAAAGAAAGCATACACAAATTAAATTAACATAAAATGTAAGGAAATTTTGTAAAAAAAATTAGTCTACAACTCTCATCCCTAAAAAAAATTACGCTGCAACGAAGAGAATTTTTTTAAACAACAGACATAAACATACATACATATATTTTTATAAACATACTTTGTATTCCTTTACGGTTATTGCTTATTGGATCAAAAATTACGAGTACACTCTGAAGCAACTGGTGGTGGGTAAATAAAAAAAAATTATTACTAAATAAATATCAAGCAAGGACAAATTAGACAAGAAATGTTTTTAAATTCTAAAGAACTTCAGCATAACTTTTGTAAATATATTTTGATGTAAAAAAAATTATATTTAAACATTTTACTTTTTAACAGATGTGACCTAGAATTCTGTGGATGTGTATTAAATATTTATTTCAAAAACTCTTCATCAAGCTTTAGGATATGCATTTTTTTATATAAAATAAAGTGCGAACTTGTTGCATTTGAGTATATATTAAAATAAAAATATTTAAATAAGGTAGTCTAAAATAATAAAATTTGATTTCTAAAAATCTTGTGAGGAAAAATGTACCCATACTTATGAAAGTGAACTAGGGCATGTAGTCATTTCAATAAATTCAGCCAACATGCAACATGACGTCTCATAACTTCATAGCCGAATGCCCAATGAGCTTATTGTACATCTTGTACTCTGGAGTGACGTATGATTAATATTAAAAAAATTATTAAAAAGTACTCATACGTAAAAGAGCTTGCAAGTCACATATTTTGCAACCGTGATCACAACTTGAGCGAGCTAAATACGAGTTAAGTGTTGGATCAAAAAATATTCCTTTTTTTACTCATAACTACCTTTTTTCAATGATTGTATACAACAAATATATGATTTGTAGCAAAAATAAACAAACACTTGTAATCATTTTGCTATAATTTACTGCTGTTTTATTATCTAGACACGAACTTTTCAAACCCAGACCATAGTTTTGTTAACTCAATTCAATAACTTATGTTTCATTGTCATGATAAATAGCTTGAAGAAATATTTCTAGACTTTTTTCATTATTATAAAAGTCATATCAATTTAATAGAAATGAAATATCTGACTAACCTGCTCATCTCTGGATCAATAAGTTTGCTCTTATAACTTCCTTATATTTACTTTTGCTTAGTTTAATTCTTTCCTATTTCTAATAAACATGTAATATTTCAGAATGATTTATTAACTTAGAAGCCAAACTTTCATGCATTTTTTGCCGGTGGGATTTCTGTGATTTCCTTTTATTCTTTTTTTTCTGGCAATAATGTATTTTTGCTATTTAACAAAAAAACTCAGTTTAAAAAAGATACGTAATAAATCTTACAGAAGGAGGGACACAACATGTTTTGACTGTTAACACTGATGCAATCTATAAAGAGTTTCATTTAAAATTCATGGTCACTAAGAAAAACATAGAAGTTTAAATAATAACTTTCAAATAATTCTTCATCAACGTAATTACAAAAAAGAAAAAAATTAGAAATAAGTCTTACCCCCTGTTTCCATAGCACTTGGATGGTAGATTTGAGCAAAAAGTAAAAGTACTAATTTTTTGAGTGATTTTCATACAAACTTCTAGACGAGTCGCCCGCCAGACTTATGGACTTATGTTCATCACCAAATTGCTTGACTCAATCGAAACATTATTTAACCTTGCATTTATTATCAAAATAAGTATACTAATCATTGGAATAGCAAACCTTTAAAGATACTTTATTTTTTTTTAAATTAAAATAATTCTTATTATAAACTATAAAATTTTTAACAAATATATGCTTTCAGCAAAAAATATTAAATTGAATGTACGAAAAAATTATTGAAAATAAATTTTAAATCAATTCATTTTAGTGATTGATTGAAGCATATTTTAAATTTAAATGTTGCGCAGTATAATTTAAAAAATTTGTTTTAAACAAATTATGCAGTTAGATGGGAAGAACATTTAATAGTTTTGTATCAAAACTCTTCATATATAAATGAAAATTACAAGATATCTTAATAAAATTTAACAACTCAATACATTCTAATAAATAAACAATCAATATATTAATTGAATATTATTTTAAAACCAAACATGATATTGGTTCTATATATTGTAATTGAAAACCTTAAAATTTGTTTTTGTAATTTTTTGGTCATTATTTATCAAAATAAATTCTTATATTTTATATTGTGGATTTTTTAAAGTTTTAAAAAAATCGCATAAATTTTCGATAAAAAGGTATGGCTTCTTTTGAAAAAATATCTTACTACAATAAACATCACTTTTTACATTTTTAATTTACAAGTTGTACGAATTTAAATAAATTTATTTGTTGTTGTTTTTGCATTTCGACACCAGTCAATTAAAAATAAAATATTGAAATAAATATTACAACTTGTACCTAAAGGCTCTTAACTTTGTGATACAAATTAAGCTGCCATATTTAATATTAAATTTTCAAAAAAATACAGCATTTAAAAACACGCAAGCTTAGCCCCAGAAAATAGGCAAAAAAAAATATTAAAGTTGTAAATTGAAACATTTTTATATGTGTGAAAAGTATGCATTTATGTATGTGGGTGTGTGTGCACTTATGCATGGGTGAAACTATTGTTGTACATTTTTATTTATTATGAAACAAAAGAGCAACAATACCAGCACAGATATCTCCTTCAGACATCAATTTATAAATGTTAATGCTTTTGCAAGCAAGATGACGGCAGAAAAAGCGCCGAAAGCGTTGATATAAATAATAAATGATATTGAATGGAATTGTAAATATAAAAAATAGTTTTTATCTCTCGTGTCGGTTTCTCTTTTTTATTATAAACAGTTTCATATTTCAAATTAAAAATTTGCATAATTTTGTTGTCTGTTTCTATAAAAAATTAACATGATCCATATTTTTATTTATATAAAATTATAATTAAGTAGAAAAGTTATAAAACGTACGATTTTATACTTAAGAAAGCATCACAGATTTTTAATTTATCCATAGACAAGTCTATAGCCAAATTAGCAACGAATCTTGAATTTTTCTTCATGTATTGTTAAAAAAAAAACTTCTTCAAGCTTCGAAAGAGATAATGTGATAATAAGAAGGCAAAAAAATACCTTTGATATTTATTAAGTGCAAACATAACATTTTGAATTATTTTGTCTTATATGTTAACACATACATGTAAGACTACATACTCAATTTCATTTGTCATTTAAGTTAAAAACTATACGTCCTTTTGTTAACCTTTAACCATTTATCTTATCCATGAAAATTTTCTTTCTTTAAAAATATATATGATATAAGCACAAAAACATAATGGAAATAAATTACGAGAAGCACAAAATCCATAATTTTATCACAACAAATAACCGTTGAATTTAACTTATTTCTTTGTAATTATTTCTGTTGACATAAAAAAGTCTGACGTATGGAAATAGTAAAAATATACAAGTCATTATAACCTACTTTTTATTTTTTTCGTATAATGTTTCATTTTATTGCATTTGAATCTTTTTCTGGGACTTAAATCTCCTTTTAGTTCACTACTTAAAAAAGGATTTTACATTATATTTTCCTGTTGGAAATTTTATTTAAAATTATTTTATTTACAATTAACTAAAAAGCCTCTTAACGTTTGCTTCTTTATAATAAAGAGAAATACTTATTCATGCAGCGTTCATATGAATGTGATTGCATTAATGGAAGACTAGCAAATGTTTTATGGAATATCCTTAAATATTATTAATTTCCTCAAATATATAAGACTCTTTCTAAAATGTATGTAATACAGGCGCTTAAGTAAAAATTACAAAATACTTGTAATCAAATTTCCAACCACTCTTATAATCGTCCAATCTATTTACATTAGTTCAATAGCTCGTGCATGATTGATGTTTTATGATTTCCCAATAAATTACATTATGAATATTTTCAGGAATATGTATAACTTATGTTTAAGACAAAAAATATATATAAAAAATACACACGTATATATGCTTCTTTCATCTTAAGGCTGCTGCCTTAGTTTCTGTCTCTGATATGTAAATGCTGTCCCTTATTTAGTCCCTTAATTTTTTTTCTTTTTTAAGTTAACTTTTTAATATTTTTTTTGCATCCACACGCCTGTCTTATTAACATTTAAATTCAAATTATACTCAAATTTTGTATGGCTGCTAGCATATTTCACTGAGATAAAGAATATCTAAAAATTGTTTAAGCAGACATTTATGCAATAAGTTTTAATAGGAAAAATTCTGATTAGTCTCATATTTTTAAATATTACTTTCCTTTTTTTTAATATTTTATTAAGGGACAACTGTTACCGAATTGAACTGGAGGTGAAAATACTTTTTAAATTTTCCATTTATATATACTGTTAAAATACAATGAAAAAATCCAACTTGTGAGCAATTTCTGGTATAGCAAAATTTCATGACAAATATTTTAACTACATATATCCCTGTTTTGAAATAAAAATTTCAAAAAAGATCCATTCCCAGCAGAGTTAGAGGGTTAATGTATACCCAGAAAATGTTGATTGTAATGTTTTGAATAAATTTTCTGAAAGCACTTTATATACCAAAAACCTAAGCAGGGTACAATTTTAAATAGGCCGTAAAATGGCTTTCAGATATAAACTTTTAAAACGCCCACCCTCTACAAAAGTCATTTGATAAAACGTTTTTCTTTCATAATCAAAAAATAATCTCCGCAAAACTGTCAATACCTCTTTACGTGGTTCTTTGCAAAATTCTTTCGACACCTTAAACCACAATGCAACTTGTAGCAAAGATACTACTTCATATCAAATTATTTATAATAGAGCACTGAGTTTTGACTCTGACATTGTAACCGGCTTTCACCAAGGATGCATTCTACTCACTCTTCTCTTCAACATCGTTTTTGATGATGTTATACATAATTCTATTTGAGCAAACGGAGGAATAAGATTGGGAGTCAATCACTATATAGTAAGCTTGGAATACGCCCATGATATCGGCCTTTGTAGCCCTTGGTTTCTAATAGGAACAACAAGAAATTATATTTATATTTTTTTATAAGATGTTGGTTGCAGTCAGTAATGAGAAGAGTGCTAACAGGAGATCTCCAATTGTTTATACAGATCCTGGTATTATTGGCTTTAAAATAACCAAACAAAATTGCGTCGTGAACACATTCAACACAGTTCCAGAAAGCAGTCAAGGATAAAATCTATTTTATTTTTAAAGAACTTGTTCTTATGCTCCGTTTTTATTTTAACTTACGTTAAATAAAAACAAAATATTGAAATATGTTTTATGTTAAGGCCTCATTAGTTTTTACTTTTCGTTCTCGTTCTGTGCCGTTCTTTTCCGTATAAAATATTTTGCAATTACTTTTTCTGTGCAAGGAGTCAGCTGGCAACCTATAGAACTGATTTCAGTTGTATACAAAATATCACAACAAACTAATACATACACACTTTTGGCTGTCACTTAACGTTGGATTCTATTTTCTACAGATTTGTCCGCAACGGCACGGATCGAAAAAAGAAAAACAAACCACACACACAGACTTTCAATTGAACAGAAACAAAACAGCTGATTCAGAACAGAACAGCACGTACAAACTAATTCTGCCTTTAAGTCTAAAAAAGATGATACGTTTTTTAAACAGAAAATCGAAGTAACAATGTAGCACTTCAGCAGTAAATAACTTAATATTGTGTGTTGAAAACCTCTTTATATCAATATTGAGTAAATAAAGTATGTATTTTGGTTTATTATAAAAAACGAGGTGACTTTTAATTTAATTTAAAATATTCGAACTAACAAATATAGGGCTTTTGCAGGGTAGAAACGTAGCAACAATTATGAATGTCTTTTGGACTGAATCATCTCCCATTAGTTATTAGAAAACAATATTTAATAAACTGTGCCTCCCTCTTTAGTTTCAGCAAGACGGTGTTTCTCGATTTTTTTTTTTAAACTTCTGTAAAAAATTTATTGTAGCCGTACCACAGACATATAATTGCTTGGTATCACATGCACATAATTATTTTCGTCTTTCAACTTTACATAAATAACAATGAAATTACAATAATACAAAAATATATTTTGACGTCAATTGATTTTATCAAACAGAGTACAAGAAAATTTATATTTCCTTTAATGTCACAAGCCTTGAAAAAAAAAAATGTATTTTATTAGAAACTGTAAAGCTGAAAAAAAATATGCAATTCCATTTTAAATTGCCCAAAAAAACTATATAAGCAAAAATTTAATTTATAAAATTTAAATCTATTAATTTATACATAAATTTATTAACGATTTATAAATATTTTTCCTAACTTCATTATATAAATTAAATACCTTAAGCAAAAAATAATAATTTTACAAATCTCTCATAAATCAAAAATATTTTTCTATGAATTAAGCCTTCAGTATTAAAAGATGATTTCATATCATTATACACAACTTAGTGCAACAGATATTAAAATTCATAAGAAAATTTTAAGAAAGCAAATACATTGAAGAAATTTACATTGTAAATTTATTCAAACTATTTGCATAATTTCCATAAATTTTGTAGGAAAGATGTGATATAGTATTTGAATTTTAAGAAAAACCAGTTTGTTGCTTTGTTTATTTCATTCGTACAAAACCATTAATTAAATTGAGGCAATTTAATTGTAAATAATATTCTTGCGTGCCTTTCATATAATATTTGAGAGCAAATTTAAATGAAATTTAGTTGTATCCACAAATTAAATTTTACAAATTATAAACAAACAAAAAAACTTTGATATGTGAAATTTATATGCAAACTGAGTTGGTTTAAATGCTACAGATAAACCACTTTGCGTTGAAGCTTGAATACAAAATTATTTTAATTGAAGCTTTTGATTTACACACCATAATTAAAGTGTGCACTTTGAATAAATGTAAGGAAAAATAAATAAATATTTACTCAATTATATTTTAATACATGTTACTATAATTAACTTTTAATAAACTATTTATTTATTATTTAATCTGCAACAATTTTAAATTGTTTATAATGTCTTAAAAATTATTTAATTTGATTGTGATGATATACAAAATTATTATACTTTATTGGTGCTTTGTTGGCATAAAGTTTGAAAAGTGAGGAGACATTTGTTATGCTGGCGTGCGCAAGGGTATAAGTTTTCAGTTCTTATGCCCTCTACGTACATTACAAGGCCTCACTTTTCTTGTTTTTGCTTTCACCACATTTAGGGATGGCTTGCATTGAGTCCAAATATTGCTATAGTATTGGCGACCTCAGCTTTAAATTACTTTTTTTAATAAAACTAAATGATTTAATACAACACAAAAATCAAAAAAAAAAAAAAACATCGCAACTCACTTTAAAGAAGTTTAGCATTTTAAATTTTGATGTATGTATCTTTATTAGTATGAATTTCAACTTTAAATATGTAATGATGATGCCATTCTATGTTCGTGATTTCTTTTATTTATTGAATCGATCATTGTGTTTGCAGTGGCTTTTTTATTATTTTCTATTTTATTTTAGGACAAATGTCATAAAATGCAAATGTTTTGATGATATGAACTTACTAACAACCAAATAAAAATAAACGTAATAAAAAAGACTTAAGTGCGTGACGAAAATATAATTTTCCGCCAGCTAAGTTTTATGTGCTACAGCTCAAGGCAATTAAAAAAACTTTGCTATGATAACAAGGATTTACAATCTGAATTGAAAACAAAATAAAGTATATATAATTAAAATATATACTATCTATAAGAAATTATAGCGAAAGCTTTCTACTGCTTTTTAATTATAACAAATTTAAAATAATAATAATAATATATTTTTTCTTTAAACGCACTACACCACACTAACGAAAAAGTCACTGCAAAATTATTGAAACTTTTTTAAATTTTTTAGTTAATACTAACCGGAATTTAATATTGAATCAATGATAAATTAATTATGTATCAGTCCCCCAGCTGAAAAATACTTTTTCTAAGAACGCGTGGAATCAAATTTTAAACAAATGATTTCTTTTAGCAAATGACATTTTGATTGATTTTTTTTAAGTTATTGAATTCAAAATCCATCAATTTCCTGCTGGAAAAACACATGCTAATTGCATTTAATATAATTACTGTAATGGAAAACTTATATTAAATACTTAATTATAATTGACAGAAAACATAATATTGTGCTTAAGAAAAAGCTACTCCAAATATTTGCTGTTATTGCTCTTGTTGTCTCTGTTTTCGTAATCTTTTTATTTCGTATCTGGAACACTGTCAACAAAAATAAAATCTAAAAAAAAAGGTTGTCAAAGGCAGCCATCGTACAAACATGGAATATTAAACAAAACACAAAATACAGGCACCTAAAGTGTACGTTTACATAGAAATAACAACAATACCAACATAAGCAGCCATACATACATACCCGAAGGGAAAAATTAGATGATGATGATGTGATTCATTTACTATTCTTATCTAACTGCTAAGAAATACCTTATAGAAGGTCTCCACTTTTTTGGATTAAAAGTAAGATACACATATCACACTCCCTTCTATGATAAGAAAGAAGAGAAGTAGTAAAAATTTTTTAACAAAGCAAAAGCAAAAGTCATTAAATTTAAGATCGTTCAGAATCTCTGGCGAAATAAGCGAGAGCGAAAGGCCTGCCCTCAATGCGAATTCGTGTAAAAAAGATATGAGATATGAGTATCAAATGCAACGATCTGTCCTTGTTCATCCAAAAGTAAGAGTACAGAGGCCTTCTAGAAGGTATCCTTACTCCTTCTTTTTCCCGCTGGGTACACACCAGCATAATCATTTAACATGAATGCAAATAAACCAAAGCAAATATAAGTGTCAAACATTCTCTGTTGCATATTAAGTTCTTGCCATGAGAGAGCAATGCTGGCAAATACACACACCTACACAAGTCTTTGCACACATTTAAGTTTACACTTGTATGCAATTTGCTTTTACACTCTTATCAATGCACTCTTACTAAATTTATATTTACTGCTTGCATGGGATTACTTCTATTTTTTCCTTTGCTACTTTGCAACTTATTTTCTTATAAATATTATTTCTTTTGCTTGCTCTTAAATTTAAAAGAATTTTCGCAAGCAATAAACTAAGAAGTTTAAAATAATTTAATGAAATTTTTATCATATTTTACTATGTGCTCTTTGAAGCATAGTGCAAATAAATTGTGGAGAAAACTTTGTTTTAGTATAATTTTATAAGAAAATATATGAGGTAAAGTGCTGCTCTAGTGGAAAAAAATTAGGTGAACATTTAAATTTTGTGGGAAGAAGACTATAATACAAGAACTTAAATTAAATATCCCAGCAAAAAGGAAATATACAAATCATAAGTTACAGCATTGATGAGCTCAGCTTCAAGTAGTTCTATTTCTATCAACAAATTTAAGACATGGTTGTCATAGGATGGAGGTGGTCCAAATAACTGAATATTTATCTATAATAATTTTTAATATAATGAAACAGCTTCAGAATATTTAATTCAGTACCTGTAGTGACTGGTATGCAATGAAAGTGGTAAGCCTTTGGAACTACTTCCGTCTTTTTTTGCTGGGATAATATAAAAATTAAAACAAGAACGCAGCAAATTGAAAATTAGCAAGGAAATTACTGCAGCATGGTTATGGGAGTAATAAAAAATTGCAAGAACTAAAGGTTTTAAAATGTGCTGGTCCATGACTTTTTTTGATTTGACTTTGCAGGCTAGTCTCCGCTTGAATTGAAATGCAATAATCTAAGAAATCTAGCAATTTTTAGTCAAAGTTTATGACTTAGAAGTACTGTAAATATATTTTATTTTCTTTAGATCAAACATAAGCTAAACAATTATATTTTTTTTAATCATCAAATAAGTTAATCTATTTTATTTTAATTTTAGTAAAATCAAATAAAATAATCACAATATTCTCCAAGCCGAAAGAGTGGTAATTTATATCTGTACTGCAGTTTTTTCTATAAGGAGCTTAAATTGCTAAGCGAGAATTTTTTATACGCAAATTATTTAATAATAAAGCACTGCAATGAATACTGAAGCAATAATCATGAGTAATCTACTCTCAGTAATTTTCTCTTTTGCCTATATGAATTTTACTAAACCGGGCACACTTATGGTGTTGCTTATGCGACGCTCTATTTATTAACATACTTAGACTAACATTCAAAGTGTCAATAAAATATATCATTTAAGACCCAGAAAATATACGTTAAAATCATTTGTAAGCAAATATTAGATTATTAACTAAAGAACATAATACACAACCACATAAACACACAAGATGATGTTCAAGTAAAGATTCAAAACAAAACCACAACTATAATATTATAACTTCATCTCACAAACAAAAATATACAAACACATAAACGCATAAACCAATGTGGAACAGTGGTTTTGATTTTTAAATTAAAATAACGAATCCTTATGTATTTCTATTTGCTGATTACGATGTTACTATATCTTTAAAATTAGAACTTATAAGGAAATATAATGACGCCATGGTAATCAGGAGATAAAAATACATAAGAATTAGCCATTTTTATTCAAACAACACAAGAAAACTTTTATTTTGTTGAGCTGTGTTATCAACGTACATACACACAAACTAACGGAATGAATTCTCAGACGAACTAATAACGTGATCGAAAACTAGAGTTGAGAGGCTGTTAAATGTGGTGTGAATTTTGAATGTTGCCAACATCATTTACATTTTATGTTAAGTATAAAAAGGGCGACAAATCTGTTAACCGGAATTAAGGCCTCATTACTTTTTACTTTTCGTAGCCGTTATGTTTCGTTCTTTTCTGTATAAAATATTTTTAATTTTTTTTTTTGTCTGTCAACGGAATTAGCTCGCAACCTATAGAATTGATTACACTGCTTGTATCACCACAAACTAATACATACACGTTTTTGGCTGTCATTTAACATTGTATTCTATTTTCTACAGAATTTTCCGCAACGGCACGGATCGAAAAAAGAAAAACAAACCACACATACAGATTTTCAATTGAACGGAAACAGAACAGCTGTTTCAGAACAGAATAGCACGTACAAACTAATTCTGCCTTTAGTCGATTATTTTGTAAGAAAACAGTTAATTAATTCACATTTTGTATTTAAAAGGTCTTAATATCTGTATTGAGTAAATTAAATTAACATCGAAAACTTGTATCGAAAAAAACAATAAAGTAATAAAAATTGCTTTTGTTTTCACACAATTTAATCAGATTCAATACGACACTGCAACGCTTATGAAATTGTTTTATAATGTTTTGTGTCAGTTGTATTTACTAAAGATTAAAAAGGTTTCCTTTTTAACGAGTTGTATTGGTTATACGGTTAAAATGTTGAAAGGCACATTTTACAACATGATTTGAATTAATTTTTTATTTTCGTAGTAACCACAAGGCAAGAAGCATAGTGCATGAGTATTTTTCTGTGAAAAACAATTTATGTAAAAATAAATTGACGATTCAAGTGAAATGTTAATTTTATTTGGAATTTTACTACTGTAAGTTGAAACTACAGAGCAGTAATTAAAACATGAACAACTCAAAATGCAATAATATTCAGTTAAAAGTTTGCTCAAAACTATTTTCCACAAAATAAAGTTGTACAGTGAAATTGAAATTTAATTGAAAGTTGTACAGTTGTATCGTTTATAAGCAAACACACACACATTTTATTAACAGACGAATTAACCTAATGGTTGTTCTTTTTAAAAAGCCAGCCATTTTAACAAATGTTATGATTTAAGCTGTAACTTGTTGACATATAAAAATAAAAAAACAACTATGACCTTGAAAGAAAACGAGCACTTCAAGTATGTATTGCATTGCATTAAAGTTCACTACAAAAATAGTAAAAAGTTAGCGGCCACAATAAGTTAATGGTGTAAGAAATTTAACTAGTGTATGTTACCCAAGAACATCTGAGCGCACAGTATTCAGGAAAAAACTGGTTTGTTCATTTCTCGTTTATAATTTGAATTTGTCATTCCGCAAGTGAAGTGGATGACCTTATATGTCAAAAATATTGCATTTTATGCCACATGTGTCATGATACTGTCGCTGTTTAGTGTGAAAAATTTCCTGACCGTGTAATTTCCCGAAGAGTCAGTCTCAGCTAACCACCAATTTTTGAGATTTAACAACTTTAAGGTTCTCTTGTAGCATTATTAAAAAAAAAGTATATTTTGATAGCTGACATCCGATTTAAGACCTCAAGGACGGAGTTCATGAAGTTATCATGCACATACAGCCGCAATTATGCGAAGTTCTTCCCATCCACTTCGCATAATTGCGGTAATATGGAAATAATGAGAAGTAATATGGAAATAATATGGTCCTACAAGTATAGGCGTTGCGGCCAACGGGCTGATATTTTTTTATTATTAACGGCATATATGCTTCTTTAAGATTAAAAAATAAACATGCGAAGATTGTGCTTAAAAATACTAATTTTTTACATATCAAAATGAAACCTCTTGTTAGATGACCCTTAATCGTATTTTTCTTCCCTTAGATTTAAATAAATGCGTGAAAAAAGCACAACTCAAGAGAGAATTTAAAATTTTAATTTTTTTCCAAACATTTACTAAAGCTGTAGAAATATTTTTATTCAGAAATAATTTTGAACTTGCCAGAAAAAGCAATGGTACTTCTAACTAAGTATTTGATATAATGATATAACGATTACATACCGCAGCAGATGCAATACTGGGACTCCGCAAATTTTGTGATGATAAAAAACTATTAGATCATCAACAATTCTACAATCGCAAAAACGGCAGTATTTCTCTCTGATATAAAAAGCGCAATAACTTCAAAAAAGATTTCTTTAATTTTAACTGTAAAGCTAAAGTATATTCATTAACACTGTGGAAGTTAATAAAAAAACCAGCTTGAAAATTTTTGTTATTTATTCTGGAGAAACTAGATTTTGGTATAGAAAATTTTATGTTAACAATAAATTTTAAATATCCAAGAAAAATTCACATAACAACCACTGATGAAAACACTCTTTTTAATTATATGCTGATTTATATTAATTAAAATTTTCTTTAAAAAAGATTTTTCATCAATGCATTTTTTCATTTAAATCTTTTCACACACACATGCTAAGACATTGTGTTTTGTAAATCTCCTGGCACAATGTTAAAACACATACACACACAAACATGCACTTAATATTTGCTTTTCATTTCATTTTTGAAGTTGTGGCTGTTTACTTTTATTAACTTGACAGGAATTCATGAATGCATGACTTTATTCACTTATTTTTTTTTGTCAGCTGTTCAACAAAAAAACGGCAAAAAATATGTATATTTACATGCAATAAATAACACTGTAGCACGTTGTAAATTTTTTATGAGACCTTTTGGTTCGCTCACTTAACGTGTTTACTGTTTATGCCACTTTTATTGAAGAAAAGAAAGGCATTTGTATTGTTGACGTATTGACATTTTAAGCAAAATACAATTCTTTTTTATTTTAATGTCAATTTTCTTTCTCTTTGATATATTAATATTTTATCAGATATTTTTAATATTCTCGAGATTAAATTGGTACTACGAAAAGAATATACACGCGCTTAAAAACACACGACATGTTGCTCACTGAACAACCATCGATGACTGATAAGGATGCTGTTGATATCAACGTAAAAGATTACGTTAGATACAATAAAAATAAATAAGGGATATTTTAGCAGTTGGCTGTTAAATGTTTAACATAAACATGTAAACAATGCTTAACAGTTTAGCGTTTATTTTAACAGGCATATACTGCTTTCACTTTTCTGTTATGACAGTAATGTTACTTTCCTCTTGAAATAACAGTAATAATAACTTAACAGCGCTTGGTCTTAACATTATTAAAATACTTTCTATTTCGCTTACATAATCTCTTACATGCATAAACTCTTTGGCTAGCAGCAAAGACAAATAAGGTTTCACATAAAATATTCATTATATCACAGTAATTTAATTTCATTGTTATTTATAAAGAAATCCTGTTTTCTTTGCATTTTCCAATTAATTTGAATTTTCAAAGCAATTTCATTTTAAACAAAAGTTTTGTATAAAACAAAAATTACAAGGTTATAACTTCAGTAATATTTAAAAAATTAAAAATAAATATTAACATTTATATTGGAAATATAATGTATTAAATTACACCAAAGAAGTGTCAAATAAGATCGATGGTTTATCAATCAATAAATGTATACGAAAATGGACATATCTCTCCTTTATTGCAACATGGGAAATAACAGCAAAAAAAAGTTCAAAATTTTCAATTTACAATTTGAAACGAAAGAAAATATTTTCGAATTTGTGTACTTTTTACATTTAAATTCGAAAATATTTTCTTTCGTTTCGAATTACAGAGTAGCCCTCCTGAATTACATAAAAATATACAAACGTGGAGCCCTACCCTCACTTAAGAAACCAAATAACAGTCCAAACAAAGCCGCATTGGTCGAGAACAAAATTCATTTTCCACCAGGAAAATGCTAGAATGCACATATGTGCAGTTTTCATGGCGAAAATCCATGAAATGGTCTATGAATCGCTTTATACTCCGGACTTGGCCCCGAGTGACTATTTTCATTCTCAGCTTGGCGGGAGGAGATGTGGCTCTAAGTCATCACACAAGCAAATACAATTTTAAGTTTTTAGCAGAAATAAAAATATAAAATGATTTTTCATGAAAAACTTAATTCATGGACTTATAAAAAATTTTATATATAAAATATATACAATATATATGTATGTATGTATGTATAAAATTTGTTACAAGTCGTTTACGAACTGCGATATAGAAAAATATATAAAATTGATTAAGCTGACTTTGAAAAGAGAAACATGAAAAAGACGCCCTTAAATACAAATTTGTTGCTGGTTATCGCAACATAATTAAATTTTGCTTTCTTACGCCAGATCGATCTGACTTAGTTCCTTCTCAGTGAGCAAATTTTTAATTCGAAATTCTCTAAGTTTTTAGGGTTGCGTAAACTCAATGTGAAAAGGGACCTCATTGCTTTTGCTACTGTGTCCATTTTTTGTCTGTCTGTCGAAACTAAAAATCGTCAAAATGAAAAGAATGCCCAAAATGAACTATAGTTCACCAAAAATAAAATAAATCGCTAAAATGCAAAAAAAAAAATTACAAAAATCGACAAAAATTTAAAAAAATCGCCAAAAAGAATAAATACCAAACCTGAAAAAAATCGTTAAAACTAAAAGTAAGTTATAAGACAAAAACTGCCAAAGAAAAAAACTCTAAAGCTAAAAGAGCGTCAATAAAAAAAAATCGTCAAAAACCGAAAAAAATCGCAGAAAAATCGCAAAAAAGAAACAACGCCAAAACTTAAATTGATCGCTGTTACTAATAATATAATCAAAAAATTAAAAATACCTTCTGCATCAGGTAAGATATTTGTTTATATCCCAGTAAAAA
The DNA here is from genome assembly GCA_936439885.1 of Nowickia ferox. NCBI lineage: Eukaryota > Metazoa > Arthropoda > Insecta > Diptera > Tachinidae > Nowickia > Nowickia ferox. The sequence goes on along the minus strand of OW387027.1, from coordinate 4,610,544 downwards.
AAAGAGCTTTTAAGCAAGTCAATAATATCCTGAACTTGTGAACTTGATGTAGTGCAAATTTGGATAATTTCTAATGATTTATACAAAGGTTTCTCACATCAAGAATTTCTCTTTTTTGATCCATATTCAGTGAATCCGAAGTTATGTTTATGATATTGAGTAAATGTAATTTTTCGTATATTCTTTTTAAATCAAGCTATTTTTTATTAACAAAAATCTGCTTTTTAATTAATAATCTGGATGTTGTTAATATTCGATCACTAAAATACACACATATTAATATCTTCGAAGTAGAGAAAAAGTACTTCCTGAATAATTAATTTGAATTTGTTCACTGGGTGTAGACTTAATAGTTGCATATAGTATTACATAATAATATATACATTAGGATATAATGCAAATAAAATAAAATTTAAATGTTTCTTTAATTATTTCTATGACTAGATAACAGATATGTGCAATTTGTAACTCTGCACTCTCTTTTTGCTTACCTTATCTGATTTGAATTGAATTCAATCTGTAAGCTTTATTGGCCAAACAAAAAAAGGAAAAAGAAAATTTCTTCCATTTGCAGAATTTTCTATTTTATTCCTTGTTTATTTGCAAAAAAACCAAGAGATTATATTGATGTCAGTTGATGATTATTATTTTATTTATTTTTCTTTTTTTGCCATAAACAACAGAAAAACTTTGTTTCCACAACTAATATTTATCTACTGCAATTTTCTTTCTATTTATATCTATTTATGTTGTTGTCACATAATAAAACTAAAGGTTCTTTTTATTTTTATGACACAAGTTAAACTTAAAATCTAAAGTTTTATATTCTTTTCTTTTTGGCTTTGCTAAAGTTTTTATATTTTGTTATTTTTTTTTTGTTATTTTAGTACTTACATGTAAAGCTTATTAAACTCAAAAATTTATATTTCATTTCTTCTTTTCGTTTTAAGTACATAAGTTTAGTGTTAAAATAAAAGTTTATCAGGATTGGGGCTATTAAGGCTGATTTTTAAATGGCCATTAAACTAATTCTTTATTGGCTTTTTGAATGTGAGTGCAAAAGAAAAATAGTGCAAAGTAGTTGAGCCTCTAAACTGCTGCAATTAAAAACTTAGGTTTCCTTTTTCTACGATAAGAAAATAAGATTTTAATGGCTTTTTGGCTTTTTTATATACATGGAGATGGCTTATACAAATTATAATGATTTCTTTAATTTTTTGTGTGTATTAAAAAATTATAAATCAAACTATGTTCTGGAGAATTAAAAAGCCCACAAAGTTTCTTATCACCAGACGTACATAGTCCCGGTTCAGACTTAAAGTTTTTGTTGCAGCAGTTCTTGAATATGTAAGAGAGTGTTGAAATAGGAATAATACAAATTTTGTATTCCTTCCTCACTTCTTTTTGCTAAAAAATAAGAAGTTGCTGCAACAAAAGTCATAAGTTACATGGACATAGAAACATATAACTTAACTTCCAATTTTAGCTATAATTAACCCATTCCCAACGTTTGGGTACCAGAAACTCTTTTATATTCGTATGCATTTGAAATAAACTTCTTTTATTGTACAACAGCATACCAGAGTCTTAAGTGAGAATTGAATCTACACCTATGGATGTTAAATATCAGCACACTACACCATCGGTGCTAGCAAGACTTTAAGTATCGTTAGAGAAAATTTAAAAACTTACTTAATTTCGTTTTGTATACTTATGTGCATTTTTTCTTATTTTTAGTTTCTCTTCAAAATAAACTAAAGCAGAAACTGCTAATGACAAACTCATTGCATACTGATGTCATCTAGACGAAGAGATGCCTTGCATTGATGTACGCGAGTTACGGCGAGAAGGAGAGAAAATATGTACAATGTGAAGATGTAACAAAAAAAGTAGTGCCTGGAGAGCCCGTCCATTTATGAATGTTTAAAAATCATCACAGTTTGTGGATGATAAATGAGTGTTAACTACTGCAAGCGCACTATTGCAAAGAAACTAGTCTAGACTAAGAAATAACTAGTTATTTTTAATTGTCTATGTGATTGTAAATTAAGTAGTAGCATGTCAGCCTGTTCTCTATAATTTTCTATCTCTATCGCTGCTGCTGATTTCTTTATTCTATTTTTAAGTTGTCTTTGGGCATATGATATTTAGAGACCTCTGATATTGAGGGAATTATGGCATCTGATAATGGGATGCTATAACTTTATGTGCCATCTGATATTGAGAGTTTTTTACATTCTCTGACATCGACTCACAAAAATAATAAGTTCAGTGTCAAGTTCGGATTCATCACAACCTCCACTTTTGTAAGATTTTGATTTTGTAAGCCCAATTTAACTTTAATTTATAACAAATTGCACAAAAACTTAATTTTGACTGGCTATACTGATAATAAATGTTCAAAAGTGAGCGCAGTAATACCGATCTGTTTTTTTAATTTCTATTTGGCTTATATAATCAGTCTACCGTTGCGTATTTAACAAAAAACCTGCAGTTTAATAACAAGGAACTTGCGAAATTTGTAGAAAGTTAAATTCGTTACAATATGAATGTATATTTAAAACATTTAAGAATTTTATATTCTTTAATCATGCGTTCTTTCTTTGTCCTTTTTTCTTGCAAATATTCTTATTTCTTATCATTATCTTTTTGCTGATTCCGTTGTCATCATAAATCATTTTCTTAATCATTATATTTTTTTTTTATTTTAATATAGACCTGACATCATTTTTCTATTAATTTCCCTGCAATGTTGGTGAAGAGATTTTTATTTTTGTTAATCTGTTAAAGTTAATTAATTTTAAGCTATAAGCAAGTATTTATTATATATTCAAAGCTTAAAATGCCAACCCCTTAAGCTTTTTCATATATTTGGTAAGAACGCAAAATAAGATTAATGATTTGAAAAGGTCAACCCTGTGACAAACGGTGTAAAACTAATGTTTAATCTCATACTTATGAATTAATTTAAAAAAAATCTTAGTCTGAAAATTAAGCAGACTATATAATTTTGTTATACTTTAAAGGTCATTATTACAACTTAAAGTTGTGAGCGATAAGTTAAAGGCAAGTTCATCCCATGTGGTAAGTTAAATTAAATCTGTAATAATCAACAACTCCTTATACATCGGATAAAATCCTCTTTCTAACTAACTTTAAGTTGAAATAATGACCTTAAAGAAAATTTACTAAAAAAACAGGTCTTTTAAAATTGTACGATAGTTTTTTTAACACTCAAATATGAGAAATAAAACTGCAAATGATAGTTTAAGTAAATTTTCTTAAAAATAAGATTTAATATTCCCATTAGCAACAGTGAAATGCACATAGAACTCAGCAAACCCCTCAATAAACAATTTCGATGTATTTAAAAAAAATATATTTTACTGAATAAATCAAATAATAATATGGGATTATTGGTGCATAAACAAATTTTAAACTCAATTGTAAAAATTCCTAGAAAATACTAAATATAATTTATGCTTAACACAATAGAAACTATTTTTGGTATAAAAATAAAATTCTTAAAAAAAATCTGGCATGGTCTAAAAAAAAAGAATTTGGATTTTTAAGTCTCTGTTCAAATCAGATTTCCACACATAAGTTTGAATTATCTTCCAGTGTATTTTTTATTATCTTCAACACTAAATATTTTAATATGTAACATGTATTATACATGAAGGTAAATACGCCTATATTGGAAATGTTTGGTTTTAGCTTCACTTTCATGTTATTTATTTGATTTCGATTTACCTCCAGTAAAAATATACAATTTCTTGTTTTAATGGTTTCCTTTTTTTCAGTAAATAGTTGTCATTGCAAGCGATACACAAATTAATTTTGATTGCAATGCTAGAGGCTGTGATTGCTATCAAAGAAATAAATGAAATGTTTTCCATTAATTCTGTGAGATAGAGAATAAAAAATTGCAAATATTTTTGCAAGTTTTTAGCATAAATTAAATATCATGTCGCTCACTTACTCAAACAACGTCATAACTCAAAATTTGTTCGTTAGAAGTTTAAAGTTTTCAATTCACACACAACTTAATATGGATAGAAAATTTAATTTTTCTGTCAAGAGCTGAGTTAACAAAATATATGCATGTATGAAATTTTTAAATAATATAAATAACGATATTACGATAAATTTTTTGAGCTATGAAGTTGTTTATTTAATTCAACTGCTGGTCCTTATTTGATTTTCTTATTTCGGCGTTATTTCCTTGGGCGTTATTTAATAGCGCGTTCAGCAGGTGTAGCAGTTACAGACGCAAGACCATTATGTGCTTCGCTCTTCCGCCGATTGGAGTCTAAATTGCTTAAAAATTATTTGAGATTTTATCGCGCAATTCAATTCAGCGTTGAGGATAAGTTTTTGCTTAACGGGATTTCATAATAAACGAAATTGCTTCATATGGAGTTAAAATAATACACAACATACTCGTACTGTAGAATACAGACTTAAAAAATATTAAAAAATTTACTGTTTGGTGCGGTTTACATTTATCGCATCATTGGACCTTATTTTCTTAAAAATCAAGGCACAGCATGCGTTACGGTCAATGGATCGCACCATTATCAATAATAGGTTTATTTGATAATATGGATGATATGGACCTGGAAGAGATTTGATGTTTATTGGCCTCCAAGGTCATGCGAATTGGCAAATGTGAATTATTTCTTGTGGGGTTACTTGAAGTCACTGGCTTGTGCTGATAAGCCAGCAGCAATTGATGACTTTGAGGCCAGCATTGATTATATTATTCGTGAGATAAGGCCAGACATACTAGAAAAAATGGACCGAAATTGGACATTATATATTTAAAAACATTTTCAAATTCCAATGCCCTGTATTAATTTTTTTTAATAAAAAATACTTTTGGAATTAGAATTGAATTATTTTAAAAATTTGTTGTAGCTTTCAATGTCAATATCAGCTTACTTTTTACATTACACTTGTGACGCTTACAAAAGTAATAAGAATTAAAACTTAAGGCATTTTATTCCTCCTAAAATTTCTTTCCGATTTTATTTTTTTTTTTTTTTGAAATTCCCATTTTTATCCGTAACCTTAAAGGGTAGAGTTTGAAAACACAATTTGTATGGAAAAAATGTTCTTTGAAACGAATTTTTGTTAATTTTCATACAGATTTGAAACGTTTAAAAACAAAATATTTGCAAAATCTGTCTATAAGTATCCAATGGCATGCTCTTATTTGCTCTTTCAATTGTTGTTGAAGAAAAGCTTCAATGAAAAATATCATAACATTTCAGTGAACCAATATACTCAATAAATTTCAAAGTTATTTACTAAAGTTTTCCAATACTTAAACAAAAGTATGCTATTGGAAGTTTAAGACAATAAATTACTTCCAGCCTCTTCAATAACATTATAAAACATTGTCAGAAATTGTTGTAGTTACTGCTTGCTCTGGTCACAATGCTTTTACTGTCTCTTTAACATTTAATTGCTTTAACGGAGCCAGCAAATTTTTTTTTTTCTGCGAGACAAAACTTTTCCTTAAATAAACATTCTGTATAAACAGTCAAATGAGTGAAAATTTCTAAACAGGGAATTTCATTAAAAAATTCTGTTATTGTTATCTTATTTTTCAATCATTTAACTTTGTTTTCATTTTTTCTTCCTTTTAACAAACTGTATACTGTACCAGAAACAGATGGACCTTCAGACGCCAAATAACTATTGCATTATTATTTTTGTTTAGTTTTATGCGCAACTTGAAATTTCACACATCTTTAGCCGGTAGTTTTCCTCAACTTAAAGCAAGATGTTGCCAAGAAAATGTAAGTGAGAAATAAAGTAACAATACAAATTTTGTGGGCTAAGAGCGTAAACCTGCTAAATTCACTATTTGTAACATATGATATTTTAATGTCGTAAAATATCTATTTTAATTTTAAACTCTACATGGTCGAAAAATTTTATGTGTTCGGCTAATTTCTTAAGGTTTGTATAGAAAATGTTAATAATTTTTTGTCTCTGCTGCAAAATTTTTTTGATATAAGTTAACTGGTTTACACTCTAAGCCGACGATTTTTTATGGTAAACATTTTTGAGCACTTTTTGAAAATTTTGAAGATTTTATAATAATAGAGAGTTTTTTCTTACTTTCAAATAATATTTAGGACAAACAATTTGTTTTCAGTTATTTGCTTTTCATTAGAATTATTTATTTGTATGGTACAGTGTAGCTAAAATTTTTATGCTTTGAAATTGCATTAATTAATTAAAAATGTTCTCTGTCTAGGCCAAAACTGAATTACTTTATTTCTCTATGTCAAAGTAAAACAAATAAATTTTCTTTGTGTTCAATATTATTGACATGTGTTGAAATAAGGGCAAGAAGAAAAAAAAACATTTTTTGTAAAGCATTGAAAAGGCCTAAGTATGTTTGTTAAAAACAAATAACCTTTTTTATAAGGTTGAATGAGTTTGTTTCAATAAACAACAACTGAGAAACAATTTTATGTAGGACACAAATTGAAAGGGAAGACGAACTAAATATGTGCACATAAATAACAAATTGTATTTAAAATAAGCATAAATTATTTATTTAAAATTTTCAGCTTTAATAAATTTTGGGAATATCTAATTATATATTTGGTCTTAACAAACCACTATGAACACAGAAAAAAGTGATATGAAAAATTATGTTATATCACTTAAAATTTTGTAATACCAATTAAATAAAATTTTTATCTATAAGCAATTTGATAATATCTATTAAATTTTTCCACTCGAATTTTTAAAAGCAATTAAAAATTTTAATTGCATCAGTTAAATTAAGTGATGAACAATTTTTTCTGTGAATAAGGAAAGAAAGGGAAACATAATTTCTTAAACGCAAAAAATTTATTTTTTTTAATTGAAATAAATCTGTTAAAAGCGGAATAACTAAGTAAATCGTTCGAAGCTACAACTGAATCAATTAATTTTTTAATTGCTGCAATTAATAGTCTATACATTGAAAAACGTAGCGCTAGTGGTTATTTAAAACAATTAATTTTTTTTCTCTATGCTTAAAGGTTTATATATGTGATTAACGATATTTTTCCAAACCATTGCATCCAAGACATATTTTTTCATATAGTTTTTAAACTATCGCATAATATTTTAATTTAGGGTCTAAAGCCTGGTATGGAGTTTATACGGAATTTCAGTTTCTAACACAAACTGTATACAAAAAAAATTACGGGAATTCAGGTTGGTAAATTTACCTAAAAAAATTTATATTTGCTAGTAAGGCCTTTCAAATGAAAGTACACGGAATTTTAGAAATTTATTGCCTATCTTAAGGATGTTATAAATATCAGTGGAGACTTTTTTCAGTCAACTGAAACAAAAATGAATGTTGATAAAATTCTTTGGTCACGAAATTTATGACATTTCTAATTTTCGTCAAACTGTAATTAAATTTTGTGTGCTGTAAATTCAAAAATAAATGAATTTGTATGTATGCAAGCATAATTCTACACAAAAAGCTACACGTTTATTTTTCCGTGTATAAATAAATGTAAATTTACATTCCGTACTAGACTTAAATTTGTAAAACGAAAACGTTAAGCGTTGACAAGTTTTGTATGGAAAAATATATTTAGTGAAAACAAAATACATACAAAATTTGTCAACGCTTAACGTTTTCGTTTTAAAAATTTAGACCCTACATTAAAATACTATACGAAGCGACTAAATCTTTAGTAGTCATGAATAACAGCCCATGTCCAAAAACCTAATAATTTCAGAAGAGCAAAAAAAAGTTATTTTTGAAGAAAAATTGAGAAATTGGAAATACCATTAAAATAATAAAACTAGAACAGTACAAATAAAGCTGAACGAAAGAACTTTATTGAATCTCTTTTGGGCTATAAACATTTCTCGAGTTGTTGGAATATCAATGTTGCTCGTAATAAAACAATAAAACTTCCAACATTAAACTAAGGCATGTTCAACAACATGGTTCTTTTATATCAACAACAATTACTTACTCAACTGAAACTCAAATATGGCACAATAAAATATTTTTACATATTACTCTACTAGAAAACATTTTGAGTATATTATATTAACCCGCTTAATAGCAAATAAAAATACAGCATACATTCATGACATGTTTACAAAACAGCTGAAGATAAGAAAAAAAGTACAAGAAAATCATATACTACACTATCTATTTCTATTAATTGTATTAATTTTTGTGTATATATGTGATTAACGTATAATTTCTGTCTATCTACAAGAGCTGTTTAGTTGAAATTTTTAACACATTTTACAGTAGGTTTTTGCTCTCTTTTTGATCCATTCCATCCATTTGATCCATTTTGGCTACTGAGTGGAGTAATTTGTAGTTAAAGAATAGAATAATAAAGGGTAAAACAACATCTGCCGGACTCAGCTTGAATTATAATAAAACTTTAGGAATAGATATATATATATACATTGTTGTAGTCAAATATTCGGAGTAATTTTTTTAGTGTCACTGATCTTTGCAGACTTTCAAATTCAAAAATACCTGTTTTAGTTTTTATGTCCTATTCATATATTAAGCTGTCAATAATATCTTTTAATAAAACAAATTGTAAGATTTCATGAGTGAAAAAAATCACTTTAGCTCCTAAGCAATAACCTTTAATCTCAGTGCCTAATTTTAGTCAAAACAAAAAAAAATACCTAAAAGCAAATATTTATATGCTAAAGCTATTTTTCTTGATAATGTTTAAACGACTTTGTATATCTTTCATTTTCTTGTTTTTGCAAAATGTCAATTCATGAAGAAAGAAAAAAAAGACATAAGAAAGAAAGCCATAAACTTGTCCAAATAAACCGACATATTTATTTGACAAATAAAAAAAGTAGGAAAACCAGTAAAATAACCACAGCAATAAAACAAAAGAATGTTGATATAGATGACCCAAGCACCAATAAAGTCATTTATAAAGGACATGAAGCTATCACAAGGATGGTAAAAACTACACTTCCTGTACTTTAGTTTAGGGCAGTTTCAGTTACGTGCACACAAATAAAAGCAAACAGTGAACTGCTCTATAAAATTTTCAAGTACAGATGGTGTCTTTTTCTATACAAAACAAATACTAGAACAGCATAATTTAGTTTCGTTTGATTGAATATATTACTAGTCTAATAGCTACAAGAATTTCATTTATCATTCTAGTTTTGTTATATTTTTTTCTTTTATTTTGAGCGAATATACATATGTGGCAAAAGCGCCAAAAAATTTATATTATAAAAAATGTTTTGTTTATTTACTAAAATGAGTTTTTTTAGATACACATACAAATATGTTTATTTCTCTGAAGCTACAGTTTATAAAACTTGCCCATAGAATATTTCCATGTAATATTAAATAAGCAGCTGCCCAATATTATGGTCAAAATTATTTCTGTTTTCTTTTTTACGCAGCTGTATGCGAATTTCTCCTTTCAATTATTTTGTACCAGAAACTATTTTTATAGTTATTCAGTTTTCATTTGCTTACTTTTTGCAAGTTGTGTTTTCACACAAAACTCATCATTTTTTTTTTTTTTTTTTTTGGTAAAGTTCCATTACATTATTTGTTGAAATGAAAGTTATCTGGCCAAAAATATTTATTTTTGTTCTGGTGTTAAATTTCAAAGGTACTCCATCACCTAAATATATATATATATATGTATAAACAACTTAAGTATTGCTTACAGTATTCTCAAATGATTAATTGAAAACATCAAAATGTCTTCGAAAACAAGAAAATAATTACAATTATACAAGGACACAAGGAATTCAAGCAATGTTTTTCAAGTAAATGAAATTTAATCTTTTAGTTGAAAGTAAAAATCACTTTGTTGTTAATGCAGCAGCTGTCATTAGAATTCCATTAATTACACTCTATATTTTGATATTGTTTAAATGAAATTGTTACGATTTTTTACGAGGTTTTCTTTAAATTTAGTGAGCAAATAAAACAAAATAGCTTGGCAGTAATAATTTGGCTTCTTTTAAAGAAACTGCTACCATAACTGATTTAAGGGAATAATATTTCAGATAATTAATTCAGGTATAAATTTACATTAAGTATACGCCATGAATCACACATATCCGGTATCCGGGTAATTAACATTTGCTTCAGCAAAACTCTGAATGTGTAGATATATATTATATAATTAGCGTAAATAACACTTAGAAAAAAAATTTAAAAATTTAATAACATTTAACCAAACCAAATTTAAGGCATAAATTATTATTTATAATTTGGAGTAATTTGTTTATTTAAGTCCTGTTGCTAACAACTTACAAAAATATAATACGTCAAATATTCTTTATACATTTTAATTAAGGAAATTATTCGAATACTCTTATATTAGTAAAAAATTATTCGAATGCTTTTTTATTCTAAATTGCAAATTTTTGTTCGTTCCAACAAAAATGAAAAAAAATTACGATTATTCGAATAATTTTTAGTTGAACGGCAAGAATATTAAGCTTATTTAATATCCTTTAATTAATAAATATGACTTTAAAATAATGCAAGTTATATCTCGAATTAACTAACACAATATGCTGATTGCTGGAAAAAATAATAATAAAAAGGTATTGTTGTTTAAAAACTTTATGGGAACAGATTAAGTCACCGTAACTATAAACTATTAATATGGTTATTAAATAGTACATAAGCTTGTTAAAGTTTCTAAATTATTGTCAAACTTTTGTTGACATTATTTAACAGGATTTCAACTAAAACCACAATATTAAATTTTATATTTTTCTAACTAACTTGCTCTTGTATTTAATTTTTTGCACTAAACATTGAATCTTAAATTCAACTACGTTAAAAATAAAAAGTATGTTGCCATTGATTTTCCGATATTCTATGTTTTTTTATTTTTTTTATATCAAAACCATTGGGTAAAATCAAATTTTGCGTATGTGCATTTTTCCATCCGCAATATTTCACTACAACAGAAGTAAAATTTGCATGCAAACTTTAAAACAATCAACTTCCAAAGTTAATTCAAATTAAACACATAATTTTCGCACAAGCATGACTTTGACCACTTTTATAAACGTAAAATTGTATCACAGCAGGGCTATGAAAACCTTTATGAGAATCAATTAATTCAAGCTGAATATGCAATACCAAACAGCACACTCTTGGTATCAGCATCACGTCTATACAAAAATAAGGATTTTTTTAAACGAAAAATATCATTATCACAACAAACAGTCATTGTATTTTCATAATTAATGACAAGAGAAATAAAAGTATTTGCAGCCAGTGTGCGAAAGCAATCAAACCATAAAGCAAAGATTATCTGTAAAAACCGAAATTAAAAATTTAACTATATTATACAAAAGCAAAATGAAAGAAATACTTTTTTAATCACAGAACAATGGTTTTCTACTTTTGTAACAGATTTAAAACGCCTTTGTAAACTAAAAATGCTTAAACGTATTTTTTTCATATTATTTATTAAGTTCTTCTTACTACTGTGAACAAATAATTCATTTGACTATTCTACATAATTAAGAAAAAATTGTTCACATATATTTCGCACAAAAGAAAATGTTCACTTAAATAGTGCAAAAGCACTTATTTGTATCAAATAAAAACCAAACAGCATACCTTTATCTCAAGATATATCCATTTGGATATCGTTCGTACTCTAAAATAAAATAAAATTTTCGTTAATTTGCTATGGCAGAGCTCACTTTTCTATAAGAAAAGTGTTTATGGCCCAGTCATTATTTTTATAAGGAAAGTGTACTGAGACACACACATTCAACTTTTCTATAAAAAAAAATTGAGATGCCACTCAGTCCACTAAATTAATTAAAAGAGAAGTGTCAACCATCTTTTTTATAGAAACACTATGCTGCTGTCAACAATCTTTTCTGTAAAAAAAAGTGTTAATCATATTTTCTGCAATGCAATCAACCATATTTTATATCAGAAAACTAAAGTGATCTGCGGGAAAGCACACCTTTCTTAAAGAAAATTTTTTGAACACTTTTCTCGTAGAAATGATGAGTAACTGTATGGGAGAACAATGTTCTTATAGAAAAGATGTCTGAAACATTTTTTATAAAAAACATGGTTGACACTCTTCTTATCGAAAACATAATGGACTGTATGTATGTTCTTATACAAAAGATAATTGACATTCTATTTTTAAAAATGTGGTTGAGTATATGGCATCTTCTAACAAACAATAATCTACTGTACACAGATCTAATATACAAGATCGTTTATGGCAGCACATTGTTCTTTAAGAAAAGATGGGTTTTCACATTTCTTATAGAAATGATGGTTGAAATTGTCGCATCACACTCTTCTTATAGAAAATTTGGTCAAAATATTCTTATACTTACAGTAATTGTATTTTTGACAGCACACTTTTCTTATTCAAAAGATGGTTTACACTCTTCTTATTGATATGATGCTTGGCTTTTTCACGCCAAATTTTGGTTTTATGACATGGTTGATACTCTTCTAATATTAATGAGTGTTAACTGTGCGGCAGCACATTCTTTTTATAGCAAAGCTGGTTGATACTCTTCTTATAAAAAATTTTGTTTGACTGATATGCTGCACATATTTTTTATATAAAAGATGGTTTACATCTTCTTACTAAGATGAAGCTTGATTGTGCGAAATACTGTTGAAACTCTTCTTACAGAAAATATGGCTAACATCCTTTAAAAAGATACTCAAATGATGGTTGATTGTACGACAGCACACTGTTCCTAAAGAAAATATGTTTCACTCTTTTATGCTTATTCTACTAATAAAAAAAAATATGGTTGATGGCTCCACATTGTTTTTATAGAAAAAACGGTTGACACTCTTGTTATAGAAATAATTTTTGACTTTATGGCAACACAATCCTTTTACAAATTTATGTTGCGTTCTCTTTTTATATAAAAAATTATGGACAGTTTTGTTTAATAATAAAAATTTTAATTTGTCTTAAGAAAAGATGGTTGACACTCTTTTTTAAGAAAAGACTATGACTGTAACCGTTCTTAAAGAAAAGAAGGTTGGCTGTTTTACAGCATACTCTATACATAAAATTTAATTTGCTTCTTTTTAGTTAAATTATTTTTAAAATTTTTACAAATAATTGGAAGATTCAAGCGGTAGTCGTAAGTGTCGCAGTGTCCTTGCGTTTTAAATTTTTTGTTTGAAAAAATAAATAAAATAATTGAAATCACTATGACTTCTGATTGAATCCCCCAAAATATATATTTATGAAATTTAGTTTGTTGTGAAATCAGCAATTGTTTTTGTTTATAAGGACATCTGGAAGTTTTTTTTTTTTTTTTTTTTTTTTGAAGTATCACAACACTTTGTTGCGCACATTATTGCCTTTTGCAACAGATATTTTTCACTCATTTTATTTCAATCTAGTAGACTGAATATAATGTATTTATGTATGCATATATCTGCTTATTATGGGATGAATATGAATAATTTATTGTAATTTTTTTCTTTATCATACTGCTCTTTGCAAACACCTACTCAAGTGGAAAAAATCAATTTATTTGCAAGGAAGTGAATATCATATTGAGGGAAAATATAAAAAGAATGAACTTATTGGAGTGCTAAGAAAATTAAACGCAAACAATGAGCTGCGAATGATGGCATAAATGACGTGGCGAAGTGGACGGGCTAATTGGAGAATTTTATTTAAAAACGACTCTAACTTAATAAAAAAAAGAATGAAAAATTAAAATAATATAAACTTAGAAGGCCAGTTTAGTTAGTTTTTTTTCATTTTGCTTGCTACCATATAGAAAAAACTTTAAGGATTTTATGTCGTAAAATGTCAGCAAGGGAAATGTCTGGGCGACTTTTTAACTTCTTTTTTACAATTGCCTTCTTGTTGTATATTACCGGCCATGTTTTTTCCTACAAATTTTTCCTTGCAAAATTTTCCTGCCAACACTTTTGTAGCTGTTAGAAAATTTATTTCAATGAGTTTAATAGTTTTTTAGAGGTAGCAGTTATTAAATAGATTGCAGCTATAAAAATAAGTTTATAGTTTCATATTTTTTACATCACATTATAAATTTATCGGTTGAGCATAAACATTTTAGTAACAACGAAACATAAATGAAGTTTTTCTTCTTGCACCAATAGAGCAAATATGCGTAAAGAACTTAAAAAATTTATGTTCAAAGTTAATAAAACAGCTACATTATCAATTTAGTAGATAACTTGGATAAGTTGATAAGTATGGAGTAGCAATTTTATAAAGAATACTATTGTATGTATGTATATATAAAACAAAATATTTTTAAGCTATATTTAAGGCTTCCCTTAAAAATATTTAAGGTATTTTAATATGTTTTTCTTTTTAATTCCGCAAGCATATGCAAAGTTAAATTGGCCAAACAAGGGGTCACTGAAATTTCTATTCGTTTGATTTCCTTACAATTATAGTTATTTGACTCCAGTAAAAGCGAGATGGTTCAAAGCAATGTTAACAAGGTTCTTAAGTTTTGCAAACTTGGTATATACAAAGATGTATTTTTTAACGATTTCTGGCCCTATTCTCTTTTAACTGGAATTATGTTTATAAGTTAGTGCTTTAGAAGTTTACAAATATTCCATATATTTTATGAAACTAATACAAAAAGTCTGCACTTCTGCTTTTACATTGTTTCGAAATGTAGTAGATTTGATTTGAAGTCTATATGGTTTACACTAAGCTTTTTTGCCAGTTTTTGAGATTTCGTATCCAAGACAAAATTCTTTGTCTAGAATTTTTTCTTAAGGTCTCATTATTTTTTACTTTTCGTTGCCGCTCTGTATGGTTCCTTTCTGCAGCAAATACTTTACAATTACTTATTCTGTGAAAGGAATCAGCTGACAACCTATAATTTTATAAAATTTGTATAGAAAATATAACAACAAACAAACAGGGTGCCCATATGGCTGAGTGCTAACGATGCTAGCCTCTCACTCCAGAGGAAGTGAGTTCGATTCCCACTATAGAACCTGGGTGTTTTCCGCAGACAAGCGGGTTGTGTTTGTTTATAATAAAAAAATATCATTTAATGTTGAATTGTATTTCCTACAGTCTTATCCGCAACATAACAGAACTAAAAAGGAAAAACAAACCACAAAAACAGAATCAAAACAGCTGATTCAGAACAGAATAGCATTTAAACTGTCACCCTAATAGTGCAGAATCAGCTCATTTACACACCTTCAATTAAAAAATTTTGTAGAGCAAAGCTAATTCACTCACTTTTAATATAAATATATTGTATGGGATATTAAAATATGTATAAATAAAAATATTCGGTTTTTAATAGATTTCCTACAAATCTACTGACAAATTAGATTTCGTTTTTTATGGGCCATCTAATAAAAGGCAACTAGATTTAACTACTAGATTTCGAGACAATGTAAATGCCCTATTAGCTTTCTTAAACATTTTCTGGTTGAAGTTTACGGATGAGATCTCCAAGTAGAAAAAAAGTGCATCTGGGCGTGCCCAATCCTCGAGAAAAATTTTATAGAAATATTTTCCCTAAGAATATTTGAAGCATAGCCGTAAAAAAACGTTGTATGTGCCAAATAATAATTTATATGGAGATCCAAACAAACGTCTTCAAAGGCAAGTTTTATATTTTGTTAATTTTTTTTAGCTTAACAAAAATATTTATAATTTATTTTAACTTTTATTTAGGTATCTTTGTTTAATTTTACAATTACTTTAGGCAATTCTACACACTAATCTACAGGATGAATTTTAACAAACACAAAAGACGTGAACTATCGAAAGGTGCTAAATGCACTGTGACTTTCTGAATGTTGCTAACATTCTTCTGGATGCATTATGTTAAGTATAAAATACCTTTAGTGTTATGTTACGAATAGTAGTATCCTAACAGTGAATAGTTAAATATTGTTTGCTCAAGTTTAATGTATTTTTGAGAAAAAATTAAGAAGCTAAATATAAATTTTGAGCAAAAGAGCTTTAAAAAAATTAAAACTTGGCAGTGTCACAAACGAAATGTAGTATACGCACAAGCTTAACCAAGAACAAAAAGAAGTTCTTTTAACCAAAATACTATTATATGCAAAAATTAAGTCTTTAATCAATATTGTAATCTCAAATCCATGCATGTTTTATTTAAATTTAAATAAAAAAAAAACACTAATATATCGTCTATCTATTCATATTGAAAACAAAAACAAAATGTGAGTGCTTTGTTGTGTGTGCTCAATATAAAAAGGCAGACAAGAATTTTTAAATGGCTATAAACTGCCAGTAAACATGCAAATATTCACTCGTATTAAGGACTTAAAATCTTATTCTTTCATTTGCATTTTAAAAATACCTTTCAATGTAGATGCACATTTATGAATACAATAAATATCTACTAACATGATCATGGGAATTTTAATGAAGGCAAAAATTGCTTGTTGTGTAAATATCAACAAATGAATGAATTGTTGCTGTTGTTGTTGTTGCTGCTGCTGTTGTTGTTTACTATTGTTGTCGAGTACAGAAACTTGAAGCTGTATGCAGTAATTCTTATACTTACTTATAGTTAAAATGAAAATTTACATGTCAATTATTGTGCAAATACTGAGATGTGAACAGAATAATAAGCTTTTCAATGAATGTCAGCATTGCCGCAAATAATTATGTTTGGTACAAAACCGTACAAGTGTAATTATGATTCTATAGTAGCGGATAAGATACTCTGTACACTGTTTGCTTTTTCAAATTCTAGCAAATATACTTAAAAAAAATCATATAATCCCAGCAAAGTGGTAACTCTGATAGGGAATCCTTTCTTCACTCCGCTCTTTGCAATTATCGTGAAACCTTTAGTATGAGTATGCATGTTTTCAATACACATACTAGCACATGTATGTGCCACAACCGCACTTTCAGTAAGGAAAAGGTTTTGTGTAAAATATTTCTAAATCAAGCACAATAATAAAAACATCATATATGAATTGTATAATAAGCATAAAAGATTTCTTAGGAACTCTTAGAATTATCAAGCCATAGAAACAATATTTTTTGTTTGTTTAAAAATAAATTTAAGCATTTAAACTCACCTTTGCGATCACACTTTTACCTTTTTTAAAAGTAATTTTTGTAGCTTCACAGATTTGTTGCTAAAGAAAAATTATTCTTTTTACTTAACATAGATACTAAGAGCTTTAAAAGCACACAATGTTTAATAGTTTATAACTGAATACCACGATGTTAACTTCGGTGTTGTTCTACATAAGACTCACTGTGCTGTTTTGCACACAATACTAACTACACTGCACTGACTATTTATACAACAATTCTAATCATTTAGAGGAGGTATGGCCCTTTTTAGGGTTCCATGGACCAAAGATGAAAAGAAACCCTATTGTTTTCGCTACAGTGTCCGTCTGTCTATCTATCAGTCACAGGCTATTTTTTTTAAGAACCGCAACAGTTGTGGACCTGAAATTTTCACAGAATATGTTAAATTACAACAGCAAATATACAACAAAGTCGCACTTTACTTTAATTTCGAAAACCTGAAAGTTGAATCATATTCAATGGTTGTGTATTATTGTTTAATAAGCAGAAAGTAAAATATTTGTTGTTGTTGCTTACTTCAACATCCTCTTTGTTTGTGTATTTTGCTATTAAGCTAATAATTTCTAAATAATTCTTACAAATGTTTAGCTGGAAAATGTTTGAATTAACTTTGTTTGCGTTTACATATTTGCGTAACAATTTATTATAAAGCAGATAATTTTAAGCACAAATATGAGAGAGATGTTTTTTAACTATTTTATATATTTTTAGTAATGGAAATATTGACATAAATTTTCTAATTTATAAAACAAAAATAAAAAATTTCCTTAAATCTAATTTACATTTGATGAAATTTCATTTTCCATTTGCAGCACTATAGAAGAGAATTTTATATAAAAAAGGAGGTAGAATGAATCTCTTATGCGTTTTTGGCAACTTTTTTGATACGAGTTGCTACTCTAGGCCTCCAATTGATAAATGAAAACTTTTCATGCAACTAATTTCGTGAAAAAAATGCTTAATGTAAATTAGGTATTAAAGTTCTTTCAAATTTTCTTAATCATGTTATAAACTTTTTAAGGCCAATCAACTTCTAATTTTTGCAGACTCAAGTAGCCAATTAAAAATAATTGCTCTTCAAAACATAATAAGTAAAATGTGTATAAATTTCTTATTTATATATTTTTGTGTGAAAAATAAAATTTGGTTTCCTCCAAGGCTGCAAACAACTTAATTAGAAAATGATAAAATTGTTTGCTATTAATTTAAACTTTTATTGCTTGACATAAAACAACCAGCAATTATCAACGCTTCTTCGCTAATGACATTAAATATTAATGTTGTTTATAAACTTTTAATAAATGCTTAAAATCGAGGACAATCTCACTCCTTTTTCCTTTACATCTGCCTTTTATAGACCCAGTTGTCATATTTAAATTAAGCACTTTCATTTTGTCCTTTTTTACGCCTGAATATGTCTGGCCATGTGTCTTGTTTTCTATTTAATTTTAAATGCTGCTAATTAACAGTATTCTGTCTTGTTAAGCATCAAAATTTATTTTGATAAAAGAAAATAGCAAAATTAAAATTTTGTTTAATTAGACACACGCTTAAGTTTTTGTAATTTAAGAAAGGTTGAGTAAACGAATCAAAAAGTATGTAAAACTAAAAATAAAATTTAATGTTTAACTAAAAGGCTTTATGAAAATTATTACTTTAATATCCTTTTTCACAATGTACAATTAAAAGCTAACAGAGACTTTAACGCCAAGTTTTGTAGGAAGAACTTGCAGTAAAAGTTCATATTAAAGGGACGTAAGAGTATGATTGTTGTTAAATATAGACTGCGAATCAGTTAAGTAAAGAATTCTAGCAATATCGAGCCAATAGCTTTTTATTTTGGGCGATTATAAAATTTTGAACTTTTGAAATTTATATTCTTAATTAAAATTGTCAATGGAGTTTTGTTTTTTTTTTTCTTGTAATAAAAATTATTTTCGTTTTATTACTGGATTAAGTTTTGTAAGCCAAACAACATGTGATAATTATTAATGAACAAATAGTACCAAAGTTAATTATAAATATTCTGACAAACACGAGTAGAACGGAACAACGAGCTGCATCATCATCAGCGTTCTTTGTATTTGGTCCACTGTGAGTGATGTCAGCTGAAGTAGATTTCTAGTTTATATACCCAAATTTTCATTGCAAATGGAATATGCGAATTTTTTGATTAATCGTATTATAATTTGTTGAAAGCTTTTTTTTGGCATGAAAACTCATTGTTACTTTCGTGTGTTCTTTTTTTTAATTTATCCACAATAAATTAAGGGTATAATAGCCTAAATTATGTCACAACAGTGATATATACATAAAAAACTAACCTTTTTTAATTTTATAAAAATATTCAAAATTATGAAAGGCCAAGCTAAGCCTAAATGTGTTTGCTGGCTTTTCTTTGGTGAAGAATTAGTATGGAAAACAAAATCATTTTCTTCATGAGTAATTTCTTAATCTTATTTTCAATTCATATTACAGAATGAAATATTTTTTTTTAATATTAAGATACTTTAAGGAAGGCAAGAAAAGTTAAAATAGACTTTTGGCTGGGGGTAATACCAAAGTTTTTCTCCGCCAACACATCAGCAAATCTCATCCATCGTTGTTAAATACTTTTCATGGGAAAAATATTCATTAAAAATTTCTGAAATTAAAATCCTTATTTAAGAGATTCGCAGTGTACTTGTCATCAATTACAAATACGTACATACATATGTATGTATATGTTATATTATAATTGTCTTAAGCGAGAAATGAAAACGATTTTCATTCAGGATATTTTTCTTTTACTGTTTGCTGGGTAAATGAGTCTTCCTATGTTTGGGTGTTGGTGTGCGTATACGTGATATTAATTCCTTCCAGTCATACGGTCAGCATGATTCGTTTTTTTTTAAGATAATTAAGACGTATGTATGTATGAAAGACCATTATTTTTAACATGGTCAACAAACCATGACTTATTGTTATAATAATAACAAAAATAATACACACTTTACACAAAATTTTTTTTATCTCTACTAAAGAAAGTGAGTTTGATTGTTTGTTTGCTACGCTTACACGCGCAAACCACTAAACTGATTTTGAAAGTTCTTTCATCAATAGAAATAGAATAGAATACATAACATCGTCGAAAAAAATACTATTTTTTATCCGGTTTGGAGAAAGTTTTATATATCTTTTACGGATTTTCAAACCGCTAAGCCGATTTTGAAAATTCTTTCACCAATGGAAAACTACATTACCAGCGTCAATTATAGCTTATTTTTTATCCTGTTCGGAACCGGTTTTTTTATATTTGGTTTGGATTTTCAAACCACTTAACCGATTTTTCAAAACCGGTTTTTTATAATTTGTTCTATTTTTTTTCGAAACACAAACAGATTTTTGGGCTGCTTAGAGTAATTTTCGTTTCGGGTTTGATTGTTTAATGAGTTTTAAAATCAGATTTTAACCTGGTTTTTAATTTATTTATCGCCTTTTTGTTGGATTTTATCGGGTACAAAGCTAGTCTTTAATAAAACAGAAAGTGATTAACAAAATTTTAAGTTTTTTTAGCAACGATTGCAAATAAGTAATTCAAAACTGGTAAAATCCAAAATTTGAATTTCAGAGCTTTAGTTAAAGAAATAAAGATTAAAAGAAATTCTTATTTTCGGCATCTTCAAAAGACTATTATTTTATTTATTTTGCTTGAAAATGTTCACTGAATTTTGATGATAAATATTATAAAAATTAACAAAACTAAGCACTAAACGAAGAACAAGTAAATTTTGCTTAAAAATAAGCTCAAACTAAATCAAAAAGGATTGATAAAAATGCGTGCTTGTCATAACGTGCGTGATACCAAAGGGCAAATATTATTGTAATATTCTATGTAGGAAAAACATGTTTTGCATATTTATTATAAGCATCCCAAAAAATATAACTTTGGCATATTTTAATCAGATGGTAATCTATACTACATAACAAAGAAAAATTCCTAATTTATTTTGCAAACTTAATGAATATAAATTACTTTACTCTTTGAGCATTATTTCTGCAGTATTTGTGCTTTCAAAGCACTAAATAAAAATTTTTTGATATGTTTCATTTTGAATGTCATTAATTGTTTTCTAAAAGTCTTATTTATAAAAAAAAATTATTTTTGCTATATTTTAGGTTTAAGGAAATTACAGAAAACCTTGAGTAATTTTTTGCAGAAGTTGTTTATCGTACAATGACACTTACAGAAATTAGAAGTCACTTTTGTAATTACATTTAAATCACTTATTGCAAGCCCTGTTAAGAACTTACAAAGAGTAAACAGAAATTAAGAAGTCTAAGTGACATCATTTATTGCAAGCTTTGTTAAGAAAACTATTTTACACAAAGTAAAACTACACAGCTGTCCATTTTATTTGTCTCATTAAAGTGCTCTAAATCAAATAAGTATGTTTTTGCAAAAGTTAAAAAAAAATAGTCCTTTATACAAAAGCACTTTTAAAACTTCACTTTGTACTTTTACATCCAACATTTGCTTGTTTAGAAAGAGAAGAAAGAGCAATAGTCTCTACCAGTGAATGATGATAGTGTGTTGGAGTTTTGTTTTAATGTACTTGTGCCATGCAGGGTAGCACATTAGCAAAATACAATTACCAAAGCACATTGTATGTTGCAAATCACTTTCAGTTAAGAACATGTGTTGTTGTGCTTATAAAGTAATGTATTTGTTATAATGAACTCTATAATATTTCTATAATGAATAGTGTGCTTATGAATATAAGTTTTTGTAAACACAGCCATACATTGTTTCTCGTATCTATAGTAATTGTGCTTATAGGGGGATTTATTTGTTGTTGTTAGTTCTTATTTAAAAATAATTATTTTTTAATTTTTTGGACTAAAGCTTAATTCATTCATTTAGGTCGTAACAAAATTTTTTTGCATGTGTGTTTGTACGCTTTTCTAAGTAAAAATATAATATTAAAAAACTTCATTTAAAACAATTTTTTTTAGACAATAATTTTTTATCTGAAATAAGTGAGTGTAGGACCATATTCTTTTCATGAAATATTTAATCACAAATTGACACATTTGTGGTTGTGTTTCCTCAATACCATAAGAATATAATTTTTGGCATAGACCCTATATCTTACGTAGTCACCCCCCCCCCCCCCCAAAAAAAATTAAAAGTGCTAAATCACAAATAGTCAATGAAAAAACTGTGATCAAATCTTTCAGTCGGTTGACATACGCTCTTTGTAAATTGAAGCTCAGAAGCCTTAAAACGTGAGGTTTCAGAACGGATTACCCAATTTCAATCTCTGACAAGAAATGGACAGACAATACGAATATTCTCAGTTTTTTTTTTGAGCAATGTGCACGAGTTAATTTTTTACACCAATAATTTTTGCAAACTATACCAAGTTCTCCGTCAGTTTTACAACTTCTGGCCAAAAATTCATGAAGGACGACGAAAAATTGTTTTAGTTTTGGGAACTTCAAAATGTCCACCATTTCAATTTTGCACGGCGGTCGTTTAAGTTTTTTAATTGCGTAGATTTTATTTGTCATCTGAACAATAAAATATTTAATTAAAAAACCTGTTTTTCTAGGGAAGACAAGAAAGGTTAAATAAGACCACTTATGGAAATTCTGAATTTTCTGTGCCACAAATCTTAAAATTTGGTTGCTTAATAAGTTAAATTTCTATTTAAATTTATTTACTGAATTTTATAGAAATAAGACTCGTTCTTATGTAGAAATTATATGTTAGCCTGAATCTTAAATAAGTAAAGTTGGGGCTTTACAGCCATACCGGAAAACCTCAAAAGGTTGCGGTCCGTATTTAATGTAAATTTCTAGTTAAAGAAATACTTTAAACTGCTTTATCCTTAAATTAAGAAGAAAAAATACATATTTTAGAAGAAAATTAAAAGAAAGTGATATTTAAATTACATTTAACACGTTAATTCTTTTAAAACCACATCATTTGTTGTAAGTTCTAAAAAACCAACTACGCCCCAGACAAAAGAAATTTTTCTAACAAACATGAGCAGAACAGAAGATGCTGTTATCAAGGGCCACTACATCCTCATCATCAGCATTCATGTGGTGTCATTTAATGCAAACTTGTATAACATTTTTCAATGCAAATAGAAAATGTAAATTTTTGTTATTCATCGTATTACTATTTGTTGAAAGATATTTTGGAATAAAAATTCTAATTCACTTTCAATATTTTTCAACAGACTCGCCATTGTTATTTGTTTTTTTTTAATAATGTTCATGCACATCAATAATTTTTATTTTGGATTTTCATTGGGTATAAACTTTGCCAAACATGTTAAAAATCAATGTTTTTAAATATACTAGTTTTCTGAAAATTCCAGCTAAAATTAAAAAAAAAATAAATATCATCAAAATACACCATAAATCATATAAAACTTATCGGGAAAATCACTTACTAATGTCAATATATTTCTAAGAAGCAATTAATATTTTATTAATATTTCATAGAAAAAAAACTACACATTAATTAAAGGGAAAGATATGATAAAATTATTATATTTAAATATATAGAATTCACAATAAAACACAACTTAATTGGCAAGTAACTTTTAAATTATTTTTTTAAATTATATTAAAAGAACAAGGTTTAAAAAAATCACCCTATAACTCATGATTATACCCAAACACAAATACTGTTGAATATTTATTAAACAAGAACTCTGTATTAAGCTTGTGTTTATGTATGTGTATAAGTGTGTAGTGTGCCGGTTCATACACGCGAGTGTGTGTGTGTACACATGTGTCTATGATTTCAAGCATGAATGCTTCCGTCCGTTATTTTAATTTCAACATTACACACTTTGTGTGTGTTAATAACTAATCTCAACATGAGTATGTGAAATAATACCAGATTGTTATTTTGCACTCTATTATTTTTGTAACTTTGTTAAAAAAAATATAATGAATTTGTTTTTTTAATGAACCTTTTCACTTCTACTAATTAAAACGGGTATTAAAAATAAGCACAGTATTATAAGTTATTGTTAGTTTTGGCATTTTTCAAAATTATGGATTAACTCATTAAATAAAAAATAATAATGTATTGCAGCTAAGAGAGAATTTTTAGATTTTTATAACATATTTTGGTTTCAAAATTATGGTATAGATTACCTTCATGTCTTCATCTACTACAGCAAATAATTAAATAATTATTTAATTACATTTTAATTCTTTAATTATAATTAAAGTGTCATTTCCATGACTGCTTTCTGCATTGCTAGTGATTTGAGTGGGACCTAAAATTTATATTATAAATAAAAACTAATTGAAAATTGACTTCATCATAAAAATATATTCAACTTATATTAAACTGCGCTTTTCTGAAAAATGTTAAGCCATATGCAATCTGTCAACAGTTTTTTTAATTAACATTATTCTGGTCTGGTCAATTATATAAAAAAAATAGAACACATCCACACAGTTGGCCAAGTGTCATGGTAAAGCAAAAAAATTTAGATTGCATTTGTAACTACGGAATTCAATTAGGGTATTAAAGTATTTCATTTTATTTATTTATTTATTTTTTTTTTTTTTTTTTTTGATGCTGACATGAGTATGCCATTAATTGATTAAATTGTTACAAAAAATCAGTATAAGTGTAAAGCCAATATCAGGGTGGAAATATTAAACAAAACGATAACAGCGTACGTTGTGTCAGCTTTCACAAAAAAAAAAGAAATAGAAAGAAAAAATACTGATAAAAATTTAAAAACAAAATTTTTATTTGAATTTTAAAATTTAAATTTTAAATTTTTGATATAATTGCTTCACAATTTTTTTACTGTTGAAAAATAAAAATATTAACTATTTACTTCAATTTGATTAAATTTTATTTTTAACATTTTTTATGACGCAATCAATGTTTATTTTTATTATTTTTGTAGTTTTTTTTCGCATTAAACAGCCATGAATACACACACACTCACTTTAAAATTTAAAACCATTTGCCGTCAATATATCAAACCATGACCGTTAAAGAAAATCGTAACCGACACATTTTGTGGACCTCGTAATTTTTGACGAAAATCGATTATTTACAATCTCCTAGTAATCGATTTTGGTCAAAAGCTTAAGTCTAAAAATTATGTCGCTTAAGCTTTTTTGACGGTTATGGCACGACATGTCATTTCAATATATATCGTTAATAAAAAAGCAAGGTTGAAAACTGCATCTGAATTCAAATTTAATAAACATTATTATAAACGAAAATAAGATAAGCTTAATTAATATTCACTATTTTTATAAGCTTATTCTCAAGTTATATTAAAGTTTGATTATAATGTGGTATATAGGGTCATTGCAAAAATTGCGAGCATTTTTTAGTAAAGCATACCTTTAGGCACTAAGACAAAATATTTCTGATAAAATCTCTTAAACTACTTAAATATTGCAGTGGCCAGGAGGCCAATTTACCAATAGCATATTTTGCTTTCAACTAACCTTTCAACTCATAAAACACAACATTAAGGGTTTTCATGAGAACTCTTAAAATTGTCGTTTGTGCAATTGGCCAAATTACGAGACTTGTTTCATGAAGCCACTTTTGAACTTTGCGCAAATAGTTTATGTAAATTTGAAACAAACGTCAAGAAATTCATTTAATAAAAATAAGAAAATATCAAGCAATTTTTAATTTAAAAACATATTTATATATTACTTTAAAAACAAAAAAAGTGTTTGTGTGTGTCTAAAAATGCATAAAGAAATCCAAAAAAGCAAGAAGTTGTTGTGTACAAAATGCAGAATTGTACAGTTTCCGAGTTTGAACATTCTCATGAAAACTCTTATTATAATTTTTTGATATTTCCAATTTACTTATATGACAAAAAACAAATAAGAAAAGTGAAATTTATTTGCTACTGGTTAAGCGATGTCTATATGCATTCCATTGTTGCTTTAACAAATCGTCAGTAGACTTCAACCACACATTGTTAAAGCCACAATGAAATGCATATAGACATCGCTTAACCACCAGCAAATAACTATCACTTACAATATAATTATGACAATATGTCGAATAATAAATTTCTTGAATAAATAAGAAAACCTTAAAACAAGTTAATCACCGAATAAATCATCGAAAAAATGAGGTTAAACCTGTAGCAGTAAAAATTCTGTGAAATATTTGCACATGTATTTTTTTACTGTCATGACTTATTTTTTTTCAGGCCACAGAAATATACATAAATAAAAATATATTACTTTCAATACATATACTTTATTTAATGAAACTGTTCTGTTTATTAAAAAAAATATTTTTAAATGCAAATTATTTGTGTGAATAAATAAAATGTTTTTTAATTAAAATTTTTTGCATGCAATTAATTTTTAAGGGATACACTTATGTCTCTTTTTTATGTTTTAGAAAAATAAACTTTAAATGAAATATTATAAAAACGACTGAATTTTAATTTTTGTATACAAAGCAAAGAATTTATTTCCAAAAAGTGTTTCGAGCAATCAAATCGTCTTCTAATAAGGACTAAGGAATTTTTCACTGACCACAACTTGGCAAATTTCGAATCCTGGTTCTGGCCTGCACTGGCGTAAAATTAAACCGATCTAGCAACAGAAGATAAGTGCCTTTCCTTCTGGTCCCTGCAGCAGTTGGAAACTGACCCTAAGTTTTATCGCAAATGAAGGACGATAACAATCTACAATATTAAAAAAAGTCGAATGCATCTCGAAAAATTCGCTGCTGGATATGATTTTTGGAAAAACTGAGCCATCGGTATATATTTTCTTGAGAAATATAGACTGACCCAGCAACCAAGTTCTAACGAACCCACTTTTTTGGTCAGTGAGCGAACGAAAATCCGTACATTGCACTAATGGTGGGATATTTGCTAAAAAAGTGCAATTGAAAAAGTCTTGGCTTTCATAGAAATCAGCAGAAAGTTTAAACGTACGTCTTACATATTTAAACTAAATTAAAACTTAAATTTTATTAAACACACTTATACAGTAATAAATAAAAATGTTTAAGCTTGGCTAACTAAATTATTTTGCTTGACAATCAGTACAGCCAACTGGTGCCATTAAATTTCATAAGCAAGCATTTGTAATATCATACTTACTTTACATAAAATAAAAAAGAGATAAATTATTTTCATTTTTATAGTTCTCCTCTTTTTGATATAAATATCTTCTTACCAGGCTTGACTGCTAATTTTTTCTTGGACAAAGTTTTAATAAATCAAAAAAGACAACCAGAAAACTGTTCATTTAATTTTAAGTTTTTTTGTTTTAAATCTATTTACTTATTTAAATTTATTTTGTTCTTCTTCAAATTGCAAATGTCTAAGGAATCATAAAATTGTTTATATGTTTTTGGTATAGTTTTTTTCTTCGTTTTTTTATTTATTTTCATTCCTCTAATTTTTAATCGTTGTCAAGGTTTCTTAAGAATATAATTTATTGTTTACTGGCACTAAGAAAACTACGAATTGTCAGAAATATTTTTTTGTGTGTGTTATTATAACGCTAAGCAAAATATGCCAAAAATATATAAAAAAATTTTTTATAAACAAGTAAGATAAGCTGAAGAAAATTATCTGAAGGCTTAAAATTTCAAGGCATTTAAAGTTTGTGATTTAGATGTTTAATTGTTATTATTATTTGTATTATAAGAATATAATTAATATCAAATTTACTAAAAAAAATAATATTTTAGTTTTTAATTTTTTTAACATAGAAATACCGATTCTGGTGACCAAATTTTAATGGGCCTCAAAAGATTTCGAAAATCAGTGAATGGTGTCATCAGTTTTTGGACAACAGCTAATTCAGACTCAGTGATAGCACTTTACTGTATGTGTAAGAGTCTCTTCTCCCTCCCCCCCCCCCCTTTCCCATCCATTGCACTAAGGTACCGCATGATTCAAATTTGTAATAAGTCGTCTAGTATGTGTTTACATAAAAAAACTTTTAAAGAGAAAACCATACCAGGAATTCTCACAGCAGTTGAGAAATTATCTCTCCCTTAGCCTGTTCTTAGTAGAAGTGTTTAATTTGTGTAATTTAACGCAAAAGAGTGACATAATGGTTAATGTAATTTGTTTAACCAACTTCTTTTTGCCGGACGTATGATTAATGTGAGACAAAAATCTATATGAATATATTACGCATACGCCATGGGTTTGACTATTTATTACACGACAGTGGTAGTAAAATATTTTTAGATGTAAATAATTTTCTGTTATTTACATATTTTAATTTAAGGCCATTATTTTCACTTTTGAAGAGTTATAGCAAGGAGAAAATTCTAATATATTCAGGCATATATAGATGGAAAACGATTTAGACACAAAACCAATTTGAAAACGATAAAAGGTGGTGATGTGTTTGCCTTAGTAATTGTACAATAATTTTAATTTTTTTTAATAGTTTTTCCCATAATTTTTGATAAATTTCTGCGACAGCCTTACAATATTGTTTTTTAAGCGTTCTTTTATAAAGTCTGTGGTTACGATTGGTTTAAAAATTATGTATATAAAATCGATCCGAATTCTTCACACCTTTTCAAATCTATTGGCTTGAAAAAGATTTGAAAGCGATCATTTTCCCTCACATATAAATTATTAATATGTTATCATCAGTTCAATCAAACATGATATATGTGTGGAATAACAGTATGTAATGGTAAATAATCTGCATCTATGGAGGAAAAATATGAGAAATATTCTTGTTTTCC
Source organism: Nowickia ferox (assembly GCA_936439885.1). Taxonomy (NCBI): domain Eukaryota; kingdom Metazoa; phylum Arthropoda; class Insecta; order Diptera; family Tachinidae; genus Nowickia; species Nowickia ferox. Next base: position 4,581,678 of record OW387027.1, on the reverse strand, counting down.
TATTCGAACGACTTTCTCAGTCACTTTAGTTATGTGAAATTGCAAATAGTCTATATCATTCTTTCGGGCTCAACTAAATTTCTTACGAAATTTTTTAGAGCGCTAAAACTAAATAATTCCAGAATTAAAAAAGTGCCGAAAAGGAAAACGGCCACAATGGAAAAATGCTTAAATGAAATATTCCACCAAAAATAAAATAACTAACTACAATGCAAAACAGATCACCAAAAGTCGCCAAAAACTGAAAAAAATTGTGAAAACCGAAAAAGTCAGCAAAACTAAAAACATTTGTTGTTTATAAAAGTAAACAAAAAATCTTCAAAATCCGAAAACAGTCGCCAAATCGAAAAAAAAAATTCAAGAAATCGAGAAAAATAGCTAAAAAGGCACAAGCGCCAAAAATAAATATTATTACGCAGTACGGAATCTTTCATATGCGATCTAAAGTCGCACATTACTGATTTTTTATTTTTTTGCATAATTTTTACTTAGACAATGTCTTTAACAAGCAATAACACAGTTAATTATTGGGTTCCTAATATTTTAAAACAAGTTTTTTAATATACAAATATTTATGCGAGTTTGTCCTACTACGAATTAAATTTTTCAACTTACATCAAATTTCAATTTTCAATAGAGCATGTAGGTTGGTATATTTTTAAAACTTTTATAACAAAATATATTTTATAAAATATTTTATATATCCTTAGGCACTTTAAGCTAGATAAAATTGTTTGTTTACTTATTGCATAGATCTTCAATACAAATTTAGGAAAAAAAGTTTAAGGTATTGACACGTTTATTTTAAAAAAAAATAATCAACTAAAATTTTTGTCAATAAAATATTTAAAATTACAGTTTAAATGAATTCTTCAAATTTTAATTAAACTTTCAATAAATTAAATTCTTTTAAAAAATTTTAATTTACTTAATAAGATTTTAAGTGATTATTTAATTGACTCCTTCAAATTTTAATTAAACTTTCAATTAATTAAGCTTTTTTAAAAAAAGTTTAACCGACGTAATAAGATTTTAGTTGATTATTAATTTTTTTTTATAAAAAGTTGTAGAGTTGAATATTTTTTCGGTAATGTATTCCTTATATCGTAATAACTTACCAAACCTTTTAGAAAATTCTATTTGAGAAGCAAAGCTGTGTTGATAACTATTTCACAAAATTATTATTAGGTGGATTTTTTTCGAATATTTTTCAAAATGGTATAATTCGTTTTTTCATTTAAAAATATATTTGCACCCACTTAATTTATTCACATGCCGGCAAAATTTCACTTGTTGCGGAATAATATAATTTATAATTTTTAATTTTATATCCTTAAAATTCGTAAAAAATTTTCCCTGTATATATTTAAATTTTTTTCTTTTTTATTATAATTTTTTTATATGCACACGGATATTTCTTATTTTTGTTTCTTATTATTTATATAGAATAATACTGTGCACGTATGATTGATTTTATTAAAGAATTATTTCCATATTGCTCATACGCAAACGATATTAAATCAATTATATGCACATACATACATTTATATATAAGACGTTACCGTACGCCTCAAAAACAATTTGAAATTTTTTCTTAACGTTTTCAGCTCACGATAGGTAAATATTTTAATCGATTTGTATGCTCCAAAGCTACGCGCTATACTAAAGTTTTATCATCAGCACACTGTAATATTTAGTATATTTTTTTAACATGTTATAAAAATATTTAACATATCCAAGATATTTTGAAATGTACTCGTATTTAATTTGCTGGAATAACAGTCAAAGAGAAATACTGTAATGCATTTCAAGGGAACTTTTTCAAATGTTAACCTTTAACTTGAAATAACATAACTTTAAAGTTCTGTTAATTTAAAGACCACCTGTTTGGAAAGTAAATATATAAAACATATAAGAATTTTTTAAAGGCTTTAGTGAAATGCAAGTGGTATAACAGGCATGATTCAACGGAAAATAAAAACTTTATTAAACGGAAAAATTAAAAAGAAACATTAACTTTATCAAAAATTTTAAAAACACACATTTCTGTTTTATTTTATTTTTTATCAAGCCTAACTTTTTTAGGTCAATTGCATTTACATAAAAGATTGTCAGTACTTCAAAATGATAGGAAATTATAAAACTTTATTACATTCTTCACATGTCATTTGCAGCAGAATATAACTTTAAGTGTCAAAAATACTATTAAAAAAACACACGAACATGCAAAAATTTCGTTCGTTTTGTTAAGATGCACCCACTGATCAGTTATGAAAAATTTTAAATTTATATTTGCTTTTTTATTATTTTCTTAATCCAGATTCTTATAGGAACTTTTTTGTTACATCTCTTAACACTTACAATCTTTTTTTTAAACCACTTAACCAAACTGTCAACCTCAGCTATAGACAACACTTATTTGACCACAAGCCAACTACCGAAAATTGCGAACCAGACACTAAAGAAAAATAAATGATGGAAAAAAAAGTATCTTAAGAGCTTATCATAAAGTTTAAAACATTTAAAAAACTCAAAGAAATATAAATCAATAGGGAATGTTAGGAAAACTTTTGGCAAAAAGTGCAAGAGATTTATTTTATAACAATAAGCTAAAAAATTGAAGCCTATTTAATATCTATGAAAACACTTAGTTAATTAAGTTTTATTGTCAAAGTAGACTTAAACTGTAAATTGTTTACCAATTACACAAATGTAACTTTTTTATTTCCCTTACGCTTAATTTATTTCAATTTTTTTTTTTTGTCTTAATGAGGACCTTTTTACCAAAAGGAAAAAAATTTATACTAAAAACCATAAAGTAAGCGTTAATTTTTAGTTTGAGTTGCTTAAAAAAAGAAAAGATTAAATTTTAATTGTTGGCTGTAAAAAAAATCTACAAAAAAATTCAGAAACTTAAACGTCCTTTTTTAAATAACACGGAAGAGTGCTCAGCTAAGCAGTCTCTGAGGCCTTAAAGAAGGCCTTACTTTAGTAGAAAAATTCACAAATTTCTTTTTTTTAATGTTAAATAAGGGATTAAAATAAATTCTCTGAAGGTATTCTTCATTTAAAAAATACCTGTCAGTGGCAGCTTAAAAACTTTCTCCCCTCGATAACGTCTTTGTTCACAAAATATATGTTTGACTGTCTAGATATTTACATTTGATCAAATTAAAGGGAAGATTCTTACAAACAATTTTTTGTTTTGATATTTTGATGAAAATTTCTTGGAAGGAACTCTCATTGTTTTTCGTTTAGAAACAAAATTTTTTACAAAATCTGCCTATTAATCTATAATTTTGTTTTTGTATTTAAATCATAATTTCTAATAAGATTACTTTACAGTATGAAATAATTATATTTTCTGACAGTTAAGTCAGACAACAGGTTAAAATTATGTTTTGCTCCATTTCTTTAGTTTTGTTTTTAAGATAAATGATATATGAATAACAACATATTTAAATAATTAAGCAATAAATAATTTGCTTGCACAAGGATGAGAGCTTTCTTCTTTGTGGGAGCAAATACAAGCGAAAAGTTAAACAGTAAAAATTTAATAAAAGGTCTTCACAAAGGCCCATTTATCTTCGACACCGAACATTTACATAACTAATTAGTGAAAAGCCACCAGCAGAATATTAATATACTAAAGCAAACAGTCACCTGAACAAATAAACACTGCAAAAGTATGATGTGAAGGTTTACAGCATAAACTGGCAAAAAAAATTTAAAGCAACAAAATTTCTGAATAATTATGTTGCAGGGATTTTTAAAGTTAAAAGATGATAAATTTTGTGCAAAGTTTTTGTTTATACTGCTTTAACTTAGTGAAAAATCTCTTAATGAGGGTAGCAATAAAAAAAACAAAAAAGTAAAGCATACCTTTAGGCAACTGAAAATTAGTTGGCAGCACATAAAAGCATTAAGTTAATGGTTAAAGACATTTAACAGTTAATTAAAGTTATATATCAAAGTTTCAAGAGCACTGCAAAGTAAAGTAAGGCATATAAGCATAAAGAACTGTGTTAATTGGATGAAAGTGTAAAATAATTTAATTTATTGTGGCGTACATATGCATAACAATTTAATAATATACCAACCAACTAAAGAAGTTGCTTAACACTTTATATTTTTTCTTTTAGTATTTTAAAAGGGTAAAAATGTTCTAAATTGTACATGATTGCTGATTGAACGTAACCTGAAAAATAAATCAAAGTTATCGCATTTGATAGGACAGAAGCCAGAGCCAGACGTTTAAAAAAATTTTAACGAAAGAAAATTATAATAATACTCACTTTTAAGAAAGTAAATGGAATACTCTGAGTACGTATAAGTTGGCGCTTCTTGGATAATTGCCCAAACAAATAATAAACAAAACTCTAGGCAAAGAATATTTCACGGCCCTGAGCGTGATCAATATTTTCTGTCATAGTTGTCAGGATCTGGATAAAAGACAGACAGTTTTTCAAATGCTCTGTGAATGCCCGGCCCGTATCTGCTCATGAAGCGACACAAAAGAGGTATCACGGATATGTATAGATGCAATCATTCATTATCTCAGGCTTACAGCATAATTCTATTATTGCAATCATTCATTATCTCAGGCTTACAGCATAATTCTATTATTACTTTTCAGTATTGATCCGGATCTTTTATAAACATATACATATAAATACCAATGCTTGTTTCGTTTTGAAATTTTTATGTGAAAAAATAAATAATAAACAAGGAAATCTTTTACAAAATCTGCCTTATATACTCGAACGACTAGTATGGTATCCGTCCAAATGGAATCTAGTTGATTTTTGTAGGTAATAGGCAGCAACGAAAGCGAACCAACTTAATACTCTCATCCTACTTTTAGACTTGTGCAGCAATTTGCATAACTTATTCTTGTATTATAAAAAATATTCATGCCTCTTATAGAGCACAATAAATTATCTTCTATGAAGTGGTTTTATTTGCTCCAGTTGATTTATGATTGTCTTTTAGCCAATTAATGTTTTAGTAATTCAAAAATTATCATGCCTGTCATAATAATTGTACAAAGTGGGCCTTTTTCGATTTGTTACATTTGGTACTACTTTTACATGCTTATGTTTTTCCATAATAATGTTTTGGAACAGAAAGTTCACCAAGAGGCAAATATTTATTACGCGCTCGTAAAAGTATGTTCACAATGATTATCTAATGCTTATTTTATTTAAATATGTAAGTAAGCTGTTGCCTTTTTAAATTTAGCCGGGAAGTTTTTATTAAAACAGCAAGCAATTTAAACTTTTTGTTTTGTATGTTCTTAAAAAAACAAACAGCTGATGATTGTGTAGAAGAACATAAATAACATACATGGTTTTTTATTTGTGACTCTTATATAGAAACTTATTTATTAAAAACAACAAAATGGCTATTGATGCCATTAGATGTGTAATATAATGAGTGGTCCAACCATAATGTACGCTGTCAATTGTGAACCGCACCATAACGTCAAGTTTTCCCCCAACTTAATTTGACATATCTTTGTTTCAGTGTTAGACAAATTCAACCACGGAGAGGTATACAATTAAGCAGAGCGCTCAAATCAAAATGCATTTCGTGCACTTTGTTTTTTTTTTTTTTTTTTTTTTTTTTTGTCAGCATAATCGACCAAATGTGTCCACAGTCGGAATATGAAAAAACCTTTACATGCTACCGATAATGTGACAGATTTCTCGTCGCGTTCATCACTAATGTGAATTTTTAATAAAGATTTTAAGTAAAGGGCTTACAATGTGATGACTGAGTGATGACTTTACAAAGAAAACCATCTTCAGCGAAGATTCACACTTTTTACTCAGTGACGAGCATTTGGCCGATATTTTGTTTCACACATAATTGCCATATATTTTTGTATCATAATAAAAAATATTGAGATAATTCTTGTTAAACTTTTTGTTTTATTTACAATAAACATCGTGCGTTTTGATTGGGCCACCCTTTACGCTGTCATGCAAATAAGTAAAATATCTAGCCCACATCACCTCCATGTGAGTGCGTGGAATGTCCCATGCTTTTGATTTAAAATTTGCTTTTGAATTTATTATTTACTCGTAAGACTTCAGCAATTATAATTAAATAAAAAGCTCTTTTCATTATGCAGTTATTAATATGTCTTGTTTGTGTTTAACACATCCTTTGCCAAACTTTAGCAACCGTAATTTCCATGTAATATTCCTAAAAGCAAATACCACATGCTGCTAAATCAACTTATTATTGAACACACAATAATTCTCGGAAAATTTTATAGAAATTAAGTATTACACATGGAGAAAAATTCCAATATCAAATTGATATTGAAAAATTTTTATTGGAAATCATCTTAAATTTATTAGAAAAAATTTGTTGTTTAAGTGAGTTGGTCATAGCTACAATTGCCAGTTGGGCTCAGTAGTGTGACTTATTCTTGTTAAGAAAATATATATTTTGAACTCCATTAAGAATTTTTGATCAAACGAGTATTTGATTTGCTGCTGGACATAATTCTAGAAAACCATATAATAATTTTTATAGGTAAAATTCCTTTCAGTGCACTTGAACTAATTTCAATTTTGACTTTTAGAAACTCAATTATTGCTGGGTTGGTTTAATTTTTCAAAATTTACAGCGAGGCAATATTAAAGAAAACTTTATGTTTACTCAAAAAAGCAAACAAGCCTTGAAGTGAGCAGTAAATCATCTAAAACTGCAACAGCTCATATTCAACAACATTTCATATTCAACAATATTTGGCTTAATATGTACTTAAAAAATTTTGCTCTTTTGCATAAATTTTATTTCACCACAGAAATTTGCATACAATTAAGTACTTGTTTAAACTGTTGCATAAATAGCAATAGAAATTAAATTTGTTCAGCGTAAATATTTAAGTTAATACGCGTATTATATTAAGTTAAAAAATTGTATTTGAATCGCAAGTCAAGGTATACGAGCATGTATTTATAATGAAATGCTGAATAACTTTGCATATACTTGTTTGTAAGTTTTAATATAAGATTAATATCTTTAGCAGTTTCTGAAAATATGCGTTTAGCCACAGCAGGTTACACAACAACAAGTCTTTAAATGCTGCTGCTTATTGCTATGGTCGCCCCGTAGCCATCAATTTAATTATATTAAAAAAAATTGTTTAAATTGTATACCTAATTTTTAACTTACATTAAATACAGTATATTTTATTAAATATTATGTTTGATGTGGTTCTGCTGTGTAATTTCTTCCTTTATATTTAACTTTATTTCCTTTGCGATTTTAATAATAAGAACTTTTCAAACTATTGTCTTGCTTCTTTGTATATTTTCTTAACGGACGTTAACGTTAACTTTTACTGCATAAAACAAACTTTAGTGTCTTTCCTGTAAAAAGGAAACTGAAACTCCAGTTTTTCTCAATCGTGAAGTGTATGCACTAAGGAGCACATTCACAATTCATGAGAGAGAACAAGCAAAAAGGTAAGAGCTGTTTTAAATTAAATTGCCATTATGCAAGAGTTTGTTGCTGAAAAAAAATTTTCAGTTGGAAAAATTTATTATTAAAAAATATTTTAATAATAGGTATTTCCCATAAATAGGGAAAGCATTTAAAGCCCATATATATTTTGTAATAAATTTTTTTTTTCATCAATTAGCGTAATAATTTATCAATTTTTTTATTTTATATGCACAATTACTAGTTTTTTCGCTAATTTTCACATAACTTACCAAATAAGGAATTACTACGCAAAATTTATTTAATCAAATGTGTTGCATACCTTAAGGAGCACATAATGGATGTTGCTGAAATTTTGTTAAGCATTAAACTCATTGCTGCCCTTGAAACATTTTCATCTTCGAATTTCTTTCGTACGAAACCATTCAAGCTTTTAAAAAATCTGCTGATTACTTCTTAGCAAAATCAGTTTGAAGACAAAACTTTTCAAAAAAAGTCTTTGCGGTTTTGAAGTGTTCACCAAATTTTGACACTAGTATTCACTTACACTGTCAAAATAATTCATTCTTACCATTGTCGACGCACAAAACAATAAATAAATACTGAAATTGGAGAACGCTTCAAAGTTCATTGTTGCGAAGTCCGACTCCAACCTTCCAGTTTTTTATTTTTTGCAGAAATCTATGACACATATTTTTGCAATTAATTCAATGTTTTATCTGTTTTTCCTTAAAAGTTTTTTGAGAGTCAACATTTTATAAATGCTTCCAAACATAACCGGAAGTTTTCTTCATCGACGTATTTCTCAAGCTCAATAGGCATTTGAATTATTTTTTGATAAATAAAATTATTTATATGTAAATTTCTACATAAAAATTCCAAAGACTAGGCCTGAATTTCCATAATGAAATTTTCATAAAATTAGTTGTATACTTTTTTGTTTTTTTGTTTATAAAAGAAAGCCTGGGGAAGCAAATCAGATCAAAAATCTTGCCAAAATGGTTCATAGTTTAATGCTACTGAGACTATTTCTTTTTCTATTTTTCACGCTATTTTTACAAATTTTATTTTAAAGTTTACCAATATTAACTTAAATTGTTTATCACATCTCTCTGTGACTTAATATTTATTATCAGTTTTATTATTGCAGAAAAAAATTAATAAAATTTAAAATAAGAGGGCTAATTAAAATGATGCGTCAAGCAATTTTCTTACAATACAAATTGTGCCAGTTTTCTTATCATGCTTGTCCCTTTACTTTTCCCCTAAAACGTTAAGTCAGGTTGAAAATAGGGGCAAGTACGTCGTCTCTCCACTTAGAGCCTCTAAAAGCTTTCAAGCCCGGTACGTTGTCTCTGTGCAAAGTTGTTTTTCTAAGCTGACGTAATGCTGGATAATGACATTAGCTCCTTGTATGCTTTACATGTCATATCCCTTATCAGCGTTTTGCAAATTAGACGAGACCTCATCTTTGTGTAGCTGAAGATTATACCAAACAATCTTCTGAGTGTTGGCCAAAACTGGAATCTTTTTCATCTTCTTTTGATGTGAATTACCACAAATGCTTATGATTAGCCTTCCCACAGATCGTTCATGTTCAGTTCGGTTTTGAGTCTCTGAAAATGTCCAACGTTCAAAGATGATCTCATACTGGCAAACCTATTAATCTGTTTCTGTCCCAATACAGCTTATCACATGTTTACAGTGAAGGACGTTCTTGGACTTAATAGCTATCCTAACGCCTACAAACAAAAATTTCATAATATACATTCAGTAATGTAAATTGAGCCTTTATATAATTTTTTGCTTACACTTTACTCTTAATGCAATCAGTGCCATCCTTAAACCTAAAAGATGCAGCAAAAACAAATTTTATGACTTGCATATAATAGTTTTTATTTTTCAACACAATTTATCATGAACCCTATACACCTAAAACAGACACACAAAAACACACACACACACAAATATAAACTTACCAACTCTTACCCCGGGTAAGTGATAGTGATGTTGGTATACCACTTGGAGTAGATATGCAAACATAGACAGAAAGTTTGTCAACAAATATTTTGCATGCAAACAACCAAAAAAAACCCATGAATGCACAACACACATTTTATACTTCTTACAAAAGAAATTTTAAATCTTTAAAAGAGAGTAATATAAAACTATAATTTTGCATAAAAGATATTGGCTAGATTGCGAGACTTCCAAAAAAAAAAATTTTTATTAGTAAAATTTTGGATGACATCAATGTGGCTGCTGGTTTTTTAACACAAAAAAGCTTGACATGTTTAAGTTCTCGGTCTGCTTTTGATATAGAGAATTATATTCGTTGTTGAAATAAATGCTGTTGTGAAATTCAGTTTAACCACAATGGTATTACAGTAGAATATACTTTAAAATTTGTCCAACAAATACTTTAATGCTTTCAACAAAATTAGTTATGTGTAGGAGTTTATTAATAGAAAAATAAAATGTATTTAAAATCTATTTTAAGAAAATTGTGTATGAAAAATTTTAAATAAAATACATTTTAAAATGAATTTAAGTTGTATGAATATGGGTGGTATTATGCAATTGTTAGGCTGGAAAAAAATTATAGAAAAATTCAAAAAATTTTGTTTTATGTCGTCATAAAAATTCAAAAAGTTTGTAATTTACATTGAATGTATTTTCTAGAAAAGGCAATATAACTTGCGGCAATTGTTACCCTCGTATAGAAAGGCCCTAACTCACTAGTTTCTTAATTCAAAATTTTTGAATTTTTCTATTTAGATTTTCAGATGTTCTTCTACGGCGATTTTAAAGACATTTTATATTTTAAAAATATATATCTGAAAATTTCTTACCTGGAATTTTAAGAAATTTGTTTTTATTTCCGCAGCTAGTCTCTTTTGGTAGTGGATTTTATTGTCTCTTATCTTTCACTTGTTCCTATACAAAGTGAATTTTTTATTTTAGCTAATAAATATTTTAAATATAAGCATGAAGCAAAAAAAAAGAAAAGAATTTGCATAAAAGTCATTGTACACACAATTTCTTGCAAGTACGTGTACATGTCTGTGAGTGCGTCTGAATGTTTATGCAACTTAAAATAAAAAAAAAGTCTGATATTCAGCAAATGGATTTAAAATTTCAAATAAGTAATACAAAAATTATATAATATTTAAGAGCCAGCTTAGACATAACAAGATAATACTTAAGACTTTAAGAAAATGTTTTTGTTTTCTATTTACTTATGTCTTTAGCAAAAGAAAAAATAATTCTGTTTTTCGTAGACAATTTGGCAATAAATTAGAATATATTAAATTTATAAATCCAACAAATCTTATTTTAATATACAAAAATTTTCAGCTGCAAAATAAACAAAAAATTAAATTTGCTTCCGCTTTGCTGAACATTTTTCCCCCTGCCAGACAATCGTCATTTCGCCGAATTACAAAAACACTTGCTTTCACACAATACACAGCAACACTCGTTCGACTAATGAGTGGCAGTGGGTGTTATTGTAACACAAATGGCTGATTCAAGCAAAAATTTATTTTTCCCTTGTCCTTACAGATCTGGCTTGACAATGGCAGCAATAAACCAAATAAAAATAAAAAAATATTTATATATATATTTATTTATATATATATTTATTCGTTATATTTTTGTTGTCAGCGCAAATGGCTAAAACAATAAAGTAAAAACAAAATTTCTTTCAACTAAAAAAAATGAATTTCAAGGGATTTGTTCTTTTTTCATAATCCGGGAATTATTGTAGTTTTTGTTTTAATACAAAATACTAATTCTAGAGGTTGGACTTGCTGGAAATGTGGAAATGTGGAAATGTTTATTATTTTAACAAGCTTTCTAAATGTTTAATAAAAAATTACACCGGAAGTGTTGGCATATAAAATAAATTTACTTTGCTTCATTCAACAGGAAATGAGTTAAAGCAAAAGTTTGTAGAACTGTTGATTCTATTTAGAAAAAACTTTTTGACTTTAAATGAGCAATTTATCTTTACTTATATAAGTACTGGACAATAGTTAGCTGGAATAACTATCAGAAACCATTACAATAGAATATTTTTTTCTTTTTATTTGTATGACAAAAAGTGTATGAAGATTCCTTTTCCTTTCAAGGTTTAATTTAATAAACACATCTTTAGTAACCAATTGAAATTTCAGTGGAAAAATTTTTATTTGATATAAATTCGCAGTACTTGGAATTTTATTGCACACAAAAACAATTCATAGGAATTTTTATTTCAGCCTTTTGTAAAAAAATATTTTACAAAGAAAGAAAGAACAAATAAAACTATTTTCCCCTGAAAATTTGTTTGATAAGTATTAAGAGAAAAAATTAATATGTTTATGAATAAGACGATTGAAATGTATAAAAACTACTGTAGTGTTTTTTGGTTAACCTGCACAAATGTATAAACATACATATCGTTACCTTAATATAGAAACGTCCTAACTCATTATTTTTTTTTAAATCAGGATGTTCTTCTTTCGAAATATACAAAAAACCAGATTTCCAAAGTTAGGACCTTTCTACATTAAAGTAACGTTATTTCTGCAGATTAACAAAAAAAACTTCAGTTGTTATTTTAAAGTGAAGACTTACGGAAATCTTTTTCATATTTTCCTCATGTCCATTAGCAATTTAAGTGATTGTTAGTGGAAAATCTATTGCAAATGCTTTCAAGCACAAAAAATAACCATAAAATAAGAAAATTTAAGCCTTATTCCATAAGCAGCTTAAAAAACTTTTAAGGCTTTTGGCTCGAGAAAAGTTTGTTAGCAATTTTAACATTTTGTAAATACACAAAAATGAAACACAAGCACTTACACATTTATCTTGATGTTTATTAATTGAACAGCAATAAGTCCATTTTTTCCAAAAATTTAAACACAGTCGACTTTAAAATCTTGCTAAAACACTGCTAAGGAGAAAAAGCGTTTTACCAAAAAGTAATGTTGAGATTTGGTATACATTTTTGCTTAACAAAATGTTTATTTCTCATCATTTTCAAACCACATACATAATTATTTTATTTCGAGTGAAGGTTTTTTGTCTACATCGCAGGTCAAGCTGTAAATTATGTGGCGTATGATTAATGTAGATTTTATGGAAAAAAATCATATCACTCATACGTACCCATTGCAAGCTGTATCGAAGGCATTTTTTTTATTTTCTTTATATTTCTTATACTTTTTTTGATTGATATGATTTCACAGACATGTTTTAAATACATTTCTGAATAAAATCGATGTGGCGAAGAAATTACTTAAATTAAATTTATTAGTTAAATTTAATTGCAGTGTTCCAACGATTAATCGGCTGGTGTCGAACAACTAGCAATCCGTGTCCGGTATACATTTTGTCAACCTTTTAGACAACAGAATCTCTTACAAGCCAGCTTTAAATTTTTCAAAGGTACATTCAGAAAATACATATGTATGTCATATAAAAGAATCTGAGAGCATTTAAACACATTTCTCTACAGAATCCTCAACAATGATTTCTTCTTCTAGCAAAAGTAAGTGCAAATGATGATGATTTCTTGTTTTTCGTGATTAACTTTTCTTAAACAAACAAATTCTGCTATCTAATAAATTAGTTTACCTAAAAGGGTTGTTTCTTATTGTGAATTTAACTAAGAAACCCAGGCTTCGGTTCAGCCTCGGCATAAGCCTGAAAATTATGCTAATGAATGAACAACTGGCGATTGTGGTTACTTCTTGTTTAAAAAATAATTAAAATTGAAAACTTGGTTAAAAGCACCTAAAAATCGCAATTTATACCAGTTTTCTACCATTTACTAACCTTCATATCGATATACGAGTATATCGATTAAAAAGACATGTAATGAAGAACTTGCGTCCTGAGCACACTTTTTGGAACATAAATTGACGAAAAAAATTCGAAATGGCAATTATTTTGCAATTTTTTTTTGCAAAAATTTCTTTAGGACGCATGTTCATCCATAATATGTACTTTTAAATGATATCAAAATGAATTAATGGTAGAAAACTGGGGAAAAAATCGATTTTAAGGTGCGATACAATCGATATTTTGATACACTTTAGATCAGGTAATGACATAAAATCTTTAATTTAAACAATTTCATGACAATAAATTATAAACCTTTTGTTTTAACATTTTCTTCATATGAAACATATTTTTATTTGATTTTATTAATTACCAGCAATCTTAAAAAAATTACTCAAAAGCAATTTCGATGATACTGGAATGTTTAGCAATTTTTCAATTATTTTTGTTTAATAGTTGTTACTTTTTTATTCATGATATTAACATTATGTTGAATCAAATAACCATAAAACTTGTTCAGCAATGTCCAAATAGCTACGAGTAATTAAAAGTCTGTTGTAGCCTTGTTTATTAGCGACTACACAAGAAACACACAACTAAACGAAAACATGTACAACATATCAATTTACAGGAACACTCATGCACACAATAACATAAAGCATTTGAAGTAAATTAACAACGCCATTAATGTATTTATTTGTATCCTTACACAAAAACAACTTATAAATATTTATTTTTTATATTAACATTTTATAAATAACACAAAGACATGTTTGTTAATTGTAGTTTTATTTGTTGGTTGAGTTTCATTATTTCAATTATTTTGATAAAGATGACCATTTATTTTCACAAGCATATTAATCTATTTACATATAGATTAATGCAAGTAAGCAAATATTTGGCTAAAGCAATATGTTATATTTTTCCAACAAATTAACAATAAATAAACATTAATTGGAAGAATGAGCATGTACGCTTAAAGTACGTGTCACAATAATTCAATGGCTTCGCATGTGAGAAATAATTTTAATATGAAATAAAATTTATGAACTGGTTTGCTATTATATTTAATGGTAAGAACGTGTAAAGAAAGGAAATAAGATGATTGCTCAAGATTAATTAATTGTATTTAATTTTTGTTTAAAAAGAAAATAAGAATTATTTATGTTTTCTTATAACTATTTCAAAATAGAAAGGTAATTGCATTTAGTTTGACTTGCCATCTTAGTCGGGGAAGCCAAACTATACAAACAACATAAAATGTTTCTGATGCCCTTGAGTAATACTCGCAATAACGTAAGTTCAGTAATAATAATAAAATAAGATGACCAAATTAAATTAAGTTCAGCTTGTTTCAACTTGAAATAACTTTGATTCAACATGATTCTTCATTTTGTTTTAACAGTGCTGCAATTCTGAATCAACTTAAAAACAAAATTTATTTCAGAAAAAAAAATTCTTTGAAGATTACTGTAAGTCATGTTGAATCAACATGAAACATTAATTTCGCAAAATCGTTGCCGAAAAATTTTAAATTCACCTTGTTTTCATAGATTTTGATGAAAAATTTGTGTGTATGTTCTTACGGAGTGCTTTCATATACAACTATTTAAGACTTTATTTATAAAAAAAATAATTGGTAACGAGTAAAACACGGGCTTGTGCTAAAAAGTTCTAATAAAAGTTCTTTTTGTATATATTTAAGCTTCTAGGATGATAAATACAATTTATAATACAATTGATGATACAATTTGAAAAACCTAAATCAACAGTTAGTACAAAATTGGTGCAACAGTGGTCTCCAAATTTTATTCCTTTAAAGCCATATTTTTTACATATATCAACCTTACATTTCGTATTCAGCAACTATAAAACAAAAGTTTACAGCAACACATTTTATATAATTTTTCTTATTACAATATAAAAACATACCACTTTTCTTGATTGGCAGTTTAACAGATGCTTTATAGATTCTAGTAAAATGATTACAAAATAATGTGTTTTATATGCAAACGTATGATTCACCTCTACCCTACAAACTTTTTGTTCTATGGATTTTTATTATTTGTAAGTTAAGAACATTTCAACAATCAATCACTATTCCTTGCGAAAATTATTTAATGTTTGCAAAATAACAAACGTGTGGCAAACGCAAATTAATAAAAAAGTGAAAAATATTACAATTTCTCAGTAAATCCGTTTATGGGAACAACTTTAGCATTTCAATAATATTTTTCTTCATCACCGTGTGGCCATGAAAAATTATTTGATTTTATTTCTGCCAAATAAAATAAAATCCAAACTCATTTCATGATTAAAATAATATGGGTTTCAAGGCCGTTTAACAGCCTTCAATTACAACGCAACAGCAGGCATTTTTACACAGAAATGTTTGAGGTTTTCATAATGAGTGTAGGTGGCAAAACGTGCGTGCAGATGTAAAGGGTGTTACTATCATTGGCCTGCTATTTAAACTGTTATTATGACTTAACACAAGCTTGCATTTTACTCGTTAACAATTATGGTTTCTATACAAAAATACTGTGTAAGAGCACACAGAAACATTTTAGATTAAAATCTACGAAAACCAAATTAATCTAAAAATTTTCGGTAATAATTTTACTTCGTATGTGTTTCATGTTACTTCAACATGATTTGCAGTAATTTTTAAAGGCAAATTTTTCCTTTTGAAATAACTTTATTTCATGTTGATTCAATATTCGGTATTGTTGAATTAACATAAGGAATAACGTTGAAGCAAAGTTATTTCAAGTTGAAGCAACATGAATATAATTATTAAAAATTGTACGATATATGTTTCAAAAACGCACTGAAGTTATAAAAATTCTTCACGAAAATGATACAAATTTTGCGCTCACAGCCTCTGTATCCTCAATTTGTGAGGATGCAGTTTTTGGTGTGGCGGAGTCACTGAACCTCAATTTTTCGAAAATGAGCCTAGAGCACATCTTTCTATTTTCAGTTGAATAAACAGCAGATGATTGCGCTTAAAAATACTTGTTTTCTTACATTCAAAAGTTAAACCTCTTACGGAAAGACCCTTTATTAAAGCAAATAAATATAAATCAATAGTTAGAAAACACACTTAGGGGAAAAAAGCAATGATAACATATGCCGGCGATATGTTGATGTATTGAAATAATTTCCAAAAACATTTAATCCATCAAATATTTCGAACCATTTCAGCATAAATGTTTAGTGGAAAAATATAAAAAAAAGAAAACAAGAAAAAAATTAATTTGAGGGTAAAAATTTTTAGCTTTTGTACAAAATGTTTTTGTTATTTGAAATTATTTAACATTTGCTCTTTAGTTGTTTCATTTCATTGTTTTTATGATTATTTCTAGCAAATTCATATGCTTGCACGCATGTAAATATTTATTTTTTTTTTTCTTTATTTATATACTGCATTTCCTTTGATGCATTTTGGTAATGAATTTCATTTGTAGCTTCAGGCCTTAAACATATTAAACATATTTCATTCATTATGCATCTAGCACACCACTGCCATACAAAATCTTTTATTATAATTCAAGTGAAAGATGTCATGCATAAGAACGTGATAATGGCATAGAATGTAAACTTTCCTCGTGTTTTTTTTTTCTTTTTAAGTTTTCATATCATATTCCACAAAGCAGATAAATATGTTTTTCTATAAAGCATAACGCTGATAGAAATGCAAACCGCCCCGGTATATGAAATAAGAAATTTCAAATTACAAAAAACCCCATTTTAAATTAAAAACTAAGGAAAATAATTAAATAAAAAAATGTTATTCCCTTTTGTCAAAGAATATCAAATATTCTCGTCTTCCGTTTTTTATTGAAAACAAAAAAATATAAAGTACATTTTTTGTGTTCAATATAAATTATTTAATTTAATTAATTTTTAGGCTATCGATTAAAGATTTTTTTTATAATAATTTTTTTTTTTAATTTTTTTTTTAAATGTTTCTTTATTTTTTAATCGTATCAACTAATCAGTAATCTAATCTGTAATTCAAAACGAAAGCAAATGCTTTTCAATTAATGTTTTAATAACATACGAACTCAAAAGCATTTTCTTTCATTTCGAAATACAGAGAATGGTGTAGAATGTTATGAGATTTGTCTTAAAATTACTATTAAAAACTCTTTTGCTTTTGTAAAATCTCCAAAATATTTAATAAAACATCCTTCTTGCATTTCTGGTAACCATATATATGTATTTTAAACGTATTGTACCTTAAAGTAGTAAAAAGTTATTATGATTTTTATGCTTGCAAATATGAGTATTTTGGCAATAGTCCAAAATTATTTGTTTACCACTTCAAGCACGAGTCACGAGTGAGTGTCATAAATTATTTAAGTTTGACCGGAAAAATAGCAGATTGTGCGAATAGTTTTTGTTAAGAAAGAAAAATAAAATAAAGTTTTCTAAATGAGAGCAATCAAAAAGTTGTTTACTTTATTTTATTTTCATTTTTTATATAAAAGCATCTTGGATACTTGATTTTTTTTATCTTAGTTTTTATTACATTTTCTTCAGCACCATTGGCAATGAAATATATTTATTGTTTTATTATTACAATTTAAATATTTAATATAGAAATGATATTGATATGAAAAAATTTTTTCTAGATATTCGCCATCTGACAAAAATAAGATTCTGTTTCCACAACTAAGTTGGTCGAATAATGTGTCATCCATAGACATTTTGTAGACCATCTGCTACAGTACTAATTTTTAAGACTCCGCGGCCAGAGGCTGACGTATTTCACCCGTATTACGTATGTCGAGAATTTTGTCATACATTACATAAAACTTGTACATATCTACTTTACTCTAGCACAAAATTGTCGCATACAAATATTCGGGTCAACATATGCAATATGGGAGACAATTTTATGGTTTTTCTAACTTTCATTTAGCTTTACAATGTTTATTTAAACTAATTATTTTGCACTATAGCAAAAACTTCAAACAAATATTTTATTAAATTTAAAGCAAGCTTTGCTTTAAGAAATACATACACAATTACACTCATACACACACACAAACACACACACACACTCACTACCGAATACTTAAAAAGTCTTTTCAGTTTGTTCAACAATTTGTTTCAATTTTCATTCCCACCCTTTTGCCCAGTTTTCTTTTTAACTACATCGCAAACTCTTTCTGCCGAATGCAATAAACACATGTTAAATTTAAGTACGTGATTGAGTTAAAACACACCAAGTCCTTTTGGGCTCTACAGCATGTGTGCAACCTTAAATTTTACACTGTCTGTTTATTCGTATCTACATTGAACAGAAATGTACATACACTTGTTCGATTTAGTAAATAAAATGGTTCCATTCACATAAATAATTAGAAGGATATCTGTACAGCACTTGCTTACCAATTTGGACCAAAAAGTATTTGTATGTGTGTTCTTGAGGGTTTTTGCTCAACAGAGTCATTGGCACATATGTTTTTCCAAAAGCGATGATGGGCAGAATCTTACTGTCAAAGCTTTAATACAGGCCTTTTTACCAGCATTTGCTGGAATATATTCTGACAATATGGCGTTACAACAGAGAGGAACAACTTGCCACACAGGTTACGTTACAGTTAATTTGCTCAAAGAAACTTTTTGTATTGTAACTTATTGGTATTGTTAATACTCGTAAGCTACAACGATCATGTAATTTAATCCTACCGGACTTTTTTTCGGAAATCTGTAATGCCAGTTCTCTTTGCTGATATATCCGAGACAATTGAACATCTGAAAATAAACATGCTACGAGTTATTGGCAAAATTCAGACGCAAGTGCTGCAAAAAGTGTCTAAAAACTGGAGCTACAGATGGCGCCATGTACACGCCGGCCCAGGAGGCCACCTGCCCGAAATAATATTGTAACATAAATGGCATCTGAATATCTATCCACTTATTTTACAACCAGGCTCTTCTAAATGCGAACGAACATTTTAATCGAATATTAATATTGGAAACAAAAACAAATTCGAGTCTTTGGGTTCCGTACACCAAAGGTGAAAATTAACCCTATTAATTTCACTTCGATGTTGGTCTGTCCGTATGGAATATGTAAAACTTTGGCTAGCAGCCAAAGGTTAAAGGACGTTCTAAAACGAGCCAAAATTAAAAAAATGGCCTAAAACCGAAAAAAATTGCCAAAACGAAAAAAGAACACCACAACCAAAAAAAAAATTGCTAAAACTAAAAAAATTGTCAAAACCGAAAGAAATGGCAAAAAACGAAAAAAAGACACCAAAACTAAAAAAACGAAAAAAAACGCCACAAATTAAGAAAACGACAAAAAACCAAAAGAAAAAAAGCCCAAAACTAAGAAATTAATTTATTTGTTTTTGCGCTTAATATAAATAAATATTCAATCGACTGAATCATTTGCATTGCAAAGAACAGGGTTTAATTTTAATTTCATTATCACAGCTTCCAAGTTAAAACCACGTGAGGTATATGCCTGTTTAAAATGAGCCAATCTTTCTCTTTCAACATGCATTCAGGCATTTTTTAAATAAATAATTAATTTTGTATTAATCGACACATAGCACTCGCATATTAAATATGAAAAGCCAATTAAAAGCACACATACACATGCAATCACACACATTCAATATGAAACGGTCTTTACCACCTTCAAGTGCATCACCTGTCTCATATTTTCACCTTAAGGCTTTTTATTACTGTCAACGTTTCAATAAAGGCAATAATTTTTTTTAGCAAAAGTTGAATTACAAAAAGGTACAAGCAAAAAGAAATGCAAATATTAAAAAGATTTTCCATTATTTGCAATAAAACGAAAAAATGTATTATCGACAAATGAATATATTTGGAAATTGTATACGTGTCATGTTACCATGACTGCAATTGATCAATAAATTCAATATTTGGCAAGATGAAAGTAAAAAGCTGAGTGGCAAAATAACAGCACTAATGTCCCCCTCAGAGTGAGCCAAAAATACTCCCCACTACATACCTATTTAGAACGAAAACTTTCCCAAAACTTACAAAATTAGTGCACGGCGTATACGCAATATTTGCAATATTACTAAATATTAAATATCAAGCATACGCCACGGACTAGAAAGTTTCTCCTTATTAAGAAAATTTTTAACATATTTCAAGAGGATTTCATTGCAAAAACAGCAATTTTACATTTCTGGAAAGGCTAATGTAGACATATTGATTACATAGTGCCTTACACTATTCAATGAAATTGTACAGTATAAAAAATGGGAGTAAAGTGTCTAACATTATAATGTTCAGTTTCTTTCCTACAAAAAAATTATTTAAATTTATAAGAGAGAGTTTGAAAAGCACCAGAAAAATTAAACAAAAATGTTGTCACAAAAAAGTTTGTGTTAATACACAGAAAAAATTGTGAAAAAAAATTTTTTTTTAACAAACATGTTTTTGAAACTGATTTTAAATTTTATTACTGTTGAAAATATAGCACATAATTTTAATGAAAAAAAAATCGTTTTTCATTTGATTATATTTTTACGCATTTTGATATTTGGTTTTATGAGTTCTGTGGTAGGACCTCTTTCAATAAAAATATTATTTGATTTTCTTAACTTAGTAATTGAATGCAAAATAGCAGGTAAACAGCAAAGATGCAATTGCATGTTTTCTTCTTGTGTGACCAAATAATGCAAAGATAAGATATTTATCAGTTGCAGATCTTTTTATAAGCTTTAACATAGATTTGCCCTTCAAAGATCTTACCCTTCAAAGCATGTTCTTACATATGTTAATCTTCCACGCATATTTCTGAATTTTTTCGAATTATGAGAGCATATTTGTTTCTTTTAGGGCATATTTTGATATTTTATAGATTTTTTTTGTTTAAATATGCTTACAAGCCATTTAAATCTCATGTCCAATGATCCAGTTATTACGGAGATTATATTCCATAAAAATTTGGTTTTGCTATTTGTGACGGACTCTGTCCCAATTACATCCGTAAAAGCTGAAAGAACATTTTCAATGTATAAAAGTTTATTAAAATGTGACACACAATGATTATTAGAAAATTTAGGTCAATACATTGCTGTTTATTGCAGCAACAATTATATATTCAAAATACAGTTCGAAGTTGAAGTTAAAATTAAATTTTTAAATTTATTTGTATTATTTGCTAAAGTGAAAATTTTTATGGCAATTTCATTTTAACGTCCACTTCAAACCAAAATGATTTTTTTTTACTTTTTTATGGTTTTTGGTCTTATCTTTTTTGTCAATGGTATAGAGTTTTTCAATTAAAAATATATTTTCATTTAGAAATAAGCCAATTTATATTAAGGGTTTACATGAGAACTCTTAAAATTGCCATTTGTGCAATTGGGCAAACTTGCGAGACTTGTTTCATAAACCCCCTTATAAACTTTTGTGCAAACAGTTTATGTAAATTTTAAACAAACGTCAAAAAGTTTATGTAATAAAAATAAAATAAGGTAATTTTAAGCAATTTTTAATTTAATATTTATATATTTCTATAAAAATAAAAAACTGTGAGTGTGTGTGTTTAAAAATGTCTAAGGATATTCAAAAAAGCAAGAAGTTGTTGTTTACAAAATGCACAATTGCACAGCTTAAGCTTACGAGTCAAAATTATTGGGTAAATTTAAAAGGTTTGTGTAAATAAATTGACGTCAAGATCAAATAAAATTAAATTCCAGCCTTTTAAACTAAATTTCTGTTTTTTATTTTTTCTTGCTTTTTTCTTACATTTGTTTCTTTCTTTTGAAAATTTTTCTTTTACTCCTTTTAAAACAGGTGTCCAAAAAGAAACAGTGTATTTGGTTGTTCCTAGAATAAGTTTAAATAGTAAAAAAAGAAGCTACGAAGAGTACAACTAACATTTCCAGTTCAAAGCCAAAAGCAAATGCGGAAATTTAAAGAGTAAAAGAAACGTAAATGCTAAGCTAAAGGAATAAAAACGGAAATTTTCAGTCTTTTGCCATACATTATATACACATATACACACAAAAATATACATCATTACCTCAATAGAGAAAGGCCCTAACTCACTATTTTTTTTAAATCAGTTTTTTTGTTATTTCGATAGAAGTGCATCTAATGTAACGAAAAAGGCAAGAATATCGATTTTAAAAAAATAATGAGTTAGGGCCTCTCTATATTACGTTAACAACATAAATCGTTGCAAGGCAATTACAATTTGTTTTAAGTCTGAGTGCAATTTTAATTTATTCAATAAAAAAAAAAGAAGGTCAAGTATATTATTGGCGACGAAGCTTTATTATATTGGTTTCTAAACGACAAAGTAGGTGTTTCACTTTTATTAGTGGCAATAAATATTGTCAAGAAAACCTTTAAATTACAGCCATATATATACACATAAGACAGTTAGCACATAAGTAAGTAGAGCATAGAAAGCATGTAAGCAAATACTTTTTATGCAGCTGGCAATTTCAATTAGTTATTGAAATAAAACTTAAAAAACTTTACTTACTCTTCCTTTATTGGAGTCTTCATATATTTCAAAGAAGAAGAACAAAAAAGCAATATATCACAACTAAAAAAACAACAAATCATAAAATTCATCCATCCAAATAAAATCCTTAAGCTTAGCAAATAATTGCAAACTAATTCAAAAAGATCTTGTGTTGAATAATCTTTGCTCCTGAAAACTATTTCAAAATTGTTCAACAAATTATAAGCATATTGAAATTTAAGCTCACATTTCTCAAATTTACATAAACCTAAAAAATCTTCATCAAAAACATTTACATGTCTTAATCGCATGAGAGACATGCTAAACAAATATTTAACTTTTACTTTAGTTCATAACAACGTTATCAATTTACGTTATGCAAATATTTGGATTAAACTCTAAGGAGTTATTTATCGCACCACACACATACCCATTCTAAATTTGAAAAGTTTTTCTATAACATAAACAGTTTCCTTCAAGCTTAACATTAATTTCGAGTAAGAGTAAGTAAACAACATTCCCGCTAGACTCTTGTCAACAAACAAATTTACGTAACGATTTGTTAAACAAACTTTAGCCTGGCAAGCTTTTATTAAAACTAAGAAAAAATATTATATATTCATTAAGTAAAAATAAGTTTGTAAGTCATTATAATCCCACTAGGACTTTAAGCAAAGGCTTGTAGAAATATTACAGGTGTTGTAGGAAAAGATTTCTTTTAACGCACAAGCAACAGTTCGAAAGAATTTAACATAATGTGCAAAGCAAAATGTGTATAATTTAATAAACTCGCCAACGTTTAACATTTGGTTGTACGTACGAGTTTGTTCATTAAATATACGGAAGGCTGTTGCTTGCTTTATGATTGTAATTATATTTCAAAAAGTTTTTTTTTCCTTGTGGGTTAAGCGTACGTAGATGCACTTTGTTGTTGCTTAAGCAACTCGTTTTAAAATGAAATTAAAAAAAAATTTATTATTATATTACTGTAATCTGATACATTAATCAAAGAAATAATATTGTAAAGATTTTGAAACACATTAGTCGTCGCACAGTGAAGCCAAAAGCCTTCTTTCGTGGATCAATTCATATATCTACAGCTATAATAGTGAGGCTTACTGACTCTTAAAACAAACTGTATATTCCACCAAAACCTTGGAGGTTTAGGAGTAAAGAGACGGGTGCCCCTCATACAAAATAATTAATAATTAATTAATAAACAGAAATGCCGAAGCAGTTACAAGATGTATACAAACGGTGCTTAACTGATCAAAGTTTTTACTTGTGCCATGATTTTTTTATTCCCACACTCTCCTGACAAATTTCCTTCTATTGAATGAATTTGTATACGAATTATACAAAAATAGATTTTCAACAAGCTTAAAAAAAATTAGCTAAAATCACTCACTTTATTTGCAACATCATTATTCTATGCAAATAAAAACAAACGTTCAAGCGTGACTCACACGTGACCAATGCGTAACTCACGCATGTCATTTTAACATTTCAAATGTTAGCAGAAGTCTTAGAGCGCTTGATATTGGCAGAAAAATGCGTGAGGCCTTTGCTGTTTCGCACATAGCAGCGGTGTGCAGCATAAGGTTTTCTAATATAACGCTCATTTGTTTAAACTTTAAAATAAGATTAAAATCTCTGCTTAATTGGGCCCACTTATACTGAGAAAATTCATATTTTTTACACTTCTAATGTAAACATGAAAAACCAAAGCACTTCCACAAATAATTTTGCCAACAAGTTTAAGCAAAACATTTGAATAAATACCTCAACTTGAAAAGTTTTTTCTGCTTATTTTTTTAGTTTTCTCTCACAATGTTAAATTATAATGCGTCATTACAAATGTATAGTTACCTATTTGATGCTTATATATATTTTGCCTACTGATGTAGCATTTTTTGAACTATGAGTGAGTTCTTTCAGTTTTCAAGGTACTTTAACTTTTTTTTTTTAATCTATGAAATGACCGCCTGTGACCCTTATATGCGTTGGATGGATAGTTTGACAATGTCCAGGGTCTTTTCACGGATGCACAAACCTTAAGTAATAAATATTATTACCCTTTCTGGTGTTAAAATATATATAAATATAACTTTTTTTTTGCAGTTTACATAATTTAAGATTTAATATCGGTTTATTAATTAATAGCTAAGTTGAAGATGAGATTTAGTCGGTAGATGATGATGGATTGAAGTCGGCGGTACGCGTACTTTATCTTAACCTTTTGATATAGTTATCCCTGTCAGAATAGTGCCAGAATATTTGCTGCATCATGCGCACAACACATAAACGGCAAATTCTTGTCTTTTTTTAAGAAAAAAAACTCCATTGAATCCATGGTACAATAATATATAAAGGTAGCCGCAATACTACAACAAATGCACAACAACCAAAACAACAGAGCTTTTTATTGTTGTTTCGTGGTAAGGAATTAAAAACAAGCAGCGAAAATAATTAACATGCATTTGCCTTTGTTCCTGCTTTGTGCACGTGTATTGGTAAAATAAAATTAATATGTGACAGATCATGTCAGGTAATAAGCAAAAGTAGCAGTGTATTATTCTACTATGACTGAACCTGCTTTTCTTTTCGCTTCTGTAGATACGTGTATAAATGTTAAGAGAAATGATTAGCAGCTTAGCAAGAGAAATTAAATAATCAGCTAAAGGGGCCTCATGCTCAGTATTATCGTACTAGCAGGGCTGGTAAACTCATAAACATTAAGGTTTTTAGTTCATTAATTCTAACCAGCAAATAGTAGCCAATAGTCAAATAAACACTGCTCATTGCATACGTTTTTAAAATATAATTGTTCAGATTTGTTAATTTTAAGTCAAGCCGTAAATATTTTTTTTTTAATTAATAAATTTATTCCTTGCTTAAAACACTTTCCAACTCAATAAAGTCAAGTTAGTTTGAACTCACTTGTAATCCATTTGTTTAAATTTTTGAATGCAAGATTGTGTATTTTTAAGAGTTAAAGGTGTATGGCAACTTTCGTAAAAGTTGGTATAGTACAAGCAGGTGAAATAGTATATTAAAATATAATGGGCATTGCCGTGCCCACTATTTTTAATGCAAGATTGTGTTTTTTTCAGAACTTAATGTATGTGCCAAGTTTCGTAAAAATTTGTTAAGCACCAGCACTTGAAATAAAATAATAAATTTTAATGGGTGTGGCCCCGCCCACTTTTTGAATGCAAAATTTTATATATTTTAGAGTTTAAGGTGTATGCCAAGTATCGTAAAAATTGTAATATAATATTAAATTTTAATGAGCATGGCTCGGCCCATTTTTAACCTTAAACCAGTGACGTTACGAAAACCTAATGAATTTGTTAAGATTCGTAGAAATCGAACAACTGAGACATCATAAAATCCAAAAAGATTAAAGGGCGTATCCCCGCCCACATTTCTTACAATGGCACCAAACGGAAGATATACCCTCTGAGACAAAAAAAGAATTTTTACAATCGGTCTAAAATATACCGAGCTACGAAGGAAGCAATATAACCAAAAACAAAAATAAATAAAAAATTAAGTGGCCAATTGTGTAAAACACAACGCCAAGCATTAACAGAGTTTATCTGGAAAAAAATACACATAAAATTTATCAACGCTTAGCGTTGCGTTTTGTAAAATAAGGCCCCAAGAGACAACATATTTCTCCCTAGCATTAAATAACAGAATAATTTTAAACAAAAAAAAAAAAATTTTCTCAAGCATTTGATTTGTAAAAACTACATTACGCTTTCACTTAAATTTATACTAAATTATATCGTAATGTAACCGCCAAAAAAGCTTAAGCGCCATAAATTCGAATTTAAGTTTCTTACCAAAATCCATTATAATGTGATCCATAATAATCAATTTTCGTCCAATAAAAAAAGTAAAAAAATTTGCCGTTTAAGCCTTTTTAGCGGTTATGGCTAAATATACTCTTAATATCCAAACACATAACTTTCCATCCCTGACGTCTATTACTTATAAAGTTATCTACTATAAGTAACTTGATAACAAACAAACAAGCAATGTTATCTATAAAATTCAAAATATAATTCAGTTTTCATTAAGCATTTCAAATAAACGGTTTACTGAGCGCTCTAAATAAGTGTAGGAAAAGTATTATTAAATTAAAAATAATAATTAAAAACAATGACTCTTACACAAATTTTACTGTATTTAATTATACTGTTGCTGTCATGGGCTGTTTATTCTATACACAAACGTTTGAACTACTGGAAAGACCAGGGCATAGCCCATGATAAGCCCAGTTTATTGATGGGCAATTTCCAAGGACTGCAAACTAAGGTCAGCATGGCAGATTGTATACGCAGGACTTACGATAAATTCAAAGGCACTGGTCCATTTTATGGTTTTTACTTCTTTCAAAGACCAACCGTTGTAGTGTTGGATTTGGCTTTGGCTAAAAATATTTTGATTAGAGACTTTGCAAATTTTACTAATCGTGGCATGTTCCATAATGAAAAGGACGATCCTCTAACGGGTCATTTGTTTCTGCTGGATGGTAATAAATGGAAAACTTTAAGGCAGAAACTATCACCCACTTTTACTTCTGGTAAAATGAAATTTATGTATCCCTCTATGATACAAGTGACAGAGAAATTTGTGGATGTTTTTGCCGAATTTAGTAGCAAAAGTAATATGGTGGAGATCAAAGAACTATTGGCACGTTTTACTACCGATATTATAGGCAGATGTGCCTTTGGCATCAACTGCAATAGTTTGCAAGATCCCAATGCCGAATTTCGTTTAATGGGTAAACGTTCGCTAACAGTGCGTAGACATGGCTCACTTATCATGGGTTTCATACAAAGTTTTCCCGACTTGGCCAGAAAGTTACGCATGAAGATAGTGCGCGATGACATTACCAATTTTTTTATGCGTATAGTCAAGGAAACTGTGGCTTATCGTGAGGCTAACAATGTGGAAAGCAATGATTTTTTGAGCATTCTAATTAATTTGAAAAATGATAAAAGTGCTGAACAGCCGGTGAAATTGACAATAGAGGAAATGGCAGCCCAGGCTTTTGTATTCTTTATAGCAGGCTTTGAAACTTCTTCCTCTACGATGGCCTTTGCTCTATACGAATTAGCTCAGCATCAAGAAATACAAGACAAAATTCGCCAGGAAATTAATGCAGCCTTTGACGAAAAGGGTGCCATAAGCTATGAAGCTTTGCATAATTTGCAATACATGGGCCAGGTAATATCGGGTAAGTTATAAAGAATTATTGCAAAGTGATGAAGAGGGATTTTGCAAAGGGGTTTATTGTCATAATAATCAAAAATTTCAAGGTTGAGATAAAACAGTAAAATATTGCTTAATATCTCCATATTTGATATTAAAATTTAAAAAAGATTATTTAATTAGAGACTGAAAACTGATAACTTATAAACAGTGTTGCCAAGCCAAAAAAAAATAAAATTGTATGTAAGTGAACGCGTGAAAATATGCCTTCTTTTTAAAAGATTTTAGCATGACCGCAGCCAAAGAGTTTTTATGTTTAATCAAAGTCATTAGAAGAAATACGCCCTTTTGAAAATCTTTCCTCAGTATTTATGTGGAAAGCAAGCTCAGTACTAAATATTTTTCACAGAAACTCTACGTAAATACACTATTGTTCCCCATCTAAATCGCCAAGCCTTGGCTGACTACACTGTTCCGGGTCATCCCAAATATGTCATCAAAAAAGATATGCCTGTTATTATACCCTCCTATGCCATTCACCATGATGATGATCTGTATCCTCAGCCAGAAGTTTTCAATCCTGATCGTTTTGAGCCGGCAAATGTTAAGCAACGCAATGCCATTGAATTGCTGGGCTTTGGTGATGGTCCCCGCAATTGTATTGGTATGCGTTTTGGCCTCATGCAGACTCGTGTGGGATTAGCTTATCTATTGCGCAATTTCAAGTTTTCGGTCTGTGATAAAACTGAAATTCCGTTGATATGGAACAAGAAATCATTTCTTTTGGGAACCGAAAATGGTATCTTTCTACAAGTGGATAAAGTGAAAGAGAACAGTATTGCAGTACAGTAACATTTTTCGAATCTTTTTGGGTTACTTGGGCCTAATTACGGATGTCGTATTTCGACTACGACTAAAGCAAAAATGTTGCAATGTTCTTTAGTCTAATACAAAATCGACGTCGTCAAAGTCATAATACGACGCGTTAGTAATAAGGCCCATTAGTTTTTATAAGTACATATTTTTAAATTTTTGTTAATATATAAATAAATAATATTTTTCACTTGCTTATTATTTCACTAAGTAAAATTTGTTAATAAAATAAAGTTTCTTATAAAATTTATTTTTTGTATTTGTTAATAAAATAAAGTTTCTTATAAAATTTAAAAAAAAAAATTTCTATTTGTTTGAGAAGAAAAAAATAAAAGTTTATTGAATATGCGTCATGATATTTTAAACGAATCTTCCTTTGGCATATTAAATTTCACAACGAATCGCATATTATAAGTTTAGTATTAGCTCTAGTTTTTTTTAAAATAATAATAATCTTAAACTATTAATGCCTGTCCCATGATGTCACTAGAAATCGTTCGATCGAATACTTATATTGAAAACAAGAAAAAATTTTCTCATGTTATTGTTGTTTGCAATACAAGTTGTCGATCGAACGATTTCGAGTGACATCGCGGGACAGGCAGTTAATTTCCCTAATTGTAGCCTACAATCATTTGCATGACTAAGCATTTTCTGTCATACTATTTACTATTGCTACTATTGCTATTACTTTTAGAAGAGGGATAGTGTTAGAGAAGGCAAGTGGTGAAGTATGAGACAGAATAAAGCAGCGCCTCTGGTGTGAATGAGGCGCATTAAATTTCGAAGGTGTGTGTAGTAGCCATTTTATTGATTATTTTACTTCGCCGGTGATTCTGGTACACAATACTGACGAAGGAGGGCGCTCTGATGTTACATTAGGATTAGTATCCGGTAAAACCGGTGTAGTGCAGTGACCAGTGTTTATGCCTTCATCACTTGAATTTTTCTACAACAACTAGTACAAATACACATTAATGCACATCAGAAAAATGCGTGCTATTGTATTATTTTTTTAATGACTGTCGGGGAGACCAGATTCAATTAGTATTTCAAGTGTGCTTTAGTCAAAATATGTATGGAATTTTATTTTAACATGCATACACTTCAATCCCAAACTATTTTGTTTTTTAGATTACGGCAGCTTATGTTTTATTTTTACGCAGTTTTCTTATATTTTTTGAAATGAATTGTATTATGATAAACAAATTTAGTGGACAATCATAATTTGTATCTATAAATATTTGAAATAAAGTCCCCTGTATGGTTGACATGTATGAAAAAAAGCCAAAAAAGCAGAGTCTGAAAAACTAAGACTAAATTTATTCATTAAATTAAAAATAAACAAATAATTCAGCTACAGCAGAAATAGAAGCACAAACACTGCCAAATAAACAGATTAACTTTATTTATTGAATTAAAAACAGACAAGCACACGCAAATACATTTTATTAATACTCCTAGTTTTTCAGTCACAGTGAAGAAGAAACGTTTTATGTACTAAACACATTCACGACAGCAGGCTGCCCGACCACATTTGAATTATTTCTATTTATGTGGGCAAAATCAACAAGAAAATGCAGTACTGCCAAATGTGGAATGAAACAACATCTAAATAATTATATAAAAAATAAATTGTAAATTAGTATTTTCACGTCATGCAAGTAAAATTTAAATAAGTAATTTTATTTCTATAAATGAGAAATATTTAAAAAAGGCACCACTGAAAAAATAACAGCTGTTTGTAACGTCGTTGCCGCTTTCAAAATAATTCAGTAGGAGGCTATTGCAACTAGCGGCACCTGAAAGTAAGAACTATAAATATTTATAAAAAATAATTTCGACTAGAAATTAACTAAAATAAATATGTGTGTATATATGTATTTCGTAACACAATAAATATTATATATCGCACATTCAGTTCAATAGTGTCATAACTCAAAAGAACTAGTTTTGCAGGAAACACGTTTAAAGTTTTCAATTTGCATACAACTCAATGAAGGCATGAACAAATATTCTTCTCTCAGGAGGTGATATTACGAGCTATTTACATGAAATTTTTACGCAAAATAAAATATGAAATGCATTATTATTTTGCATTATTAACTTAAAAAACGATTTTTTTAATTATGACACTATTGAACTAAATGTGCGATATTCTTTACTACAGTAAGTAAACAGCAGTTTAGTATGTGGCGACATAAAATCAAAACACTGACTTTGCAATTAAAGTTTTTTGTTATTGAAAACATACAAGTGCAAATAAAGATAATGATATGACAAAAAAAATATTTAAAAAGTTAACATAAAATAAATAATAACAATAGTTTTTTTAACAACAAAACATTAACAGCAACCAATACAATACCTAGACTGAGAGATACTCGTAATTACATACATATGTATGTATCTACGTATTTAAATATGTATAAAACAAATAAAATAGCAACAAAAAAAACTAAGCAAAATTGTTCAAGAGACAGAAGAAGAGTTTTTTTATTATCATTTTAAATTAGACTGATATTCGTGCTAAAGCTTAGAAAATTTGTAGAGACCTGTGTTTCGATATAATACGCAATAATTTCTTTAAAATGTGACTTTGAATTATTTATTAATTACGTGGTTTTGAGTTTCCGCTGACGATATGCTGCGTAAAAAAACTTGATTTAGATCAATTTTAAAATCCAAATAATATGAATAAGCCAGTTGATGTTTATGTAGTTATGTAAGTACATATGTGCGAGTATGTACGTTTGTTGTTTACAATTTTTTTTTGCAGAAAGTCTGACGCTAACAGTTCAAAAACCTCTCAAAATGTGAGATGGCTTTCAATCTCTATTTACAATCTAGCGAATAGTTACATTTGCCGCAAGTTTATTTTGAATTCAAAAAGTGTATACATACATACATATGTATATGCATTTGTATGTATGCATTTATATTGGGATAGGTTTTTGTCATCAACACAAATACTTATTGACACTATCGCACAGTGGCGTGCTTAGAATAAACCACAAATCAATATGATAAGTTCCAATATATCTGTGGAAAAGAGGGAAAAGTGCTTAAGTCGAGATAAGCTGATTTTGTGTTAATGGTACCTACGTAATCTGCATGTCTGAAAGTACCTCTGGTCAAAACTTCAATAAATTTGTGTGATTTTTCAGGAAGTTATAGCAATATAACTAGCGACTTATCTTTTTTAGACTTCTACTCTCATATGGAATAATAGCTTCGTTAAGGTTATGCTTTGGTATATTTTAACATGAATCTATTATTTGCAGTATGTAGAACGATATTTGCTTAAAAAAATAAAGGTTAACAAATGACTTCCTAATGTAACTGTTAAATAAATAAATTTCTGAAAATCGACTTGAACGCTTGAAAGTGCTCTCCTGCAAAACAGTCAAATATTACTTAAGCACTTTTTCCTTATTGCCACAGATAGTAAAGAATCCTTAATGAATTCTGTTTTGTTTTGTTCTGATCTTAATTTTGTCGTTATTATCATTAAATTACCACAAACAGCCGTTCTCTTGCACAGGTATAAAATAAATAAACCAGATATTCAAGTTCACTTTGTTTGTTGTTGTTGTTTTATTTGTTGAACGAACCAATGTTTATAATTAGCATTGCTTTTATTTTGCAACAAGTTTAAAGGCTCAGTTAGCCGACTGTAATGTAATGTAACTGCAACGGTAGGAGGAAACAGCTGATCGATTTTGTTATGTGAAAAATAATGAAAATGGTTATAGAGATGTAATGTAACGTAACCTACTTTTCATATAAAAATATCGATCAGCTGTTTCCTACATTACAGTTGCATTGCGTTACGGCTAACTGAGCCTTAAGACTTTCGAAAAAGAGCAAAATTGATACCAGCCACTGCCAAAAGTGGGCTAAGTACGTTTGTTATCAACTTGATAACGAATTTTATAAATGGAACCAGTCTGTCATAACTTGTATCCATTTTAATCACATAGATATACTTTTTATTAAATTACAAAATTTAAGGTATTTTGATATATTTCATATTTTGATATATTTCGAACCGTTTAAGATTTCACTGTATCAGTCTCATTCAAGTTCAAGTTAAATTTTTGCTTATCAGCTATAAATATTATTAACACCACTATACGAGTATACGAGTACACTTGAACAATTTAAAAATAGTAAGAGAGGGAGAAAATTTCCACAACTTTGCATTTCAAGATCTCAGTATCGCTCTCTTTCACCATAATATTATATCGCTTATTCTCTTAATCAAAACATTCTCCGTTTTTATTATCAATTAAAACAAAGATCAACAGATCAAAGGTAAAGATATTTAATAGTATTTTAAAGCCCACAATGACTTGCAAGAGTTAATAAACTTACTTGGCTAAATTTAAGAGCATGAGTTAACAAAATTTTGAACTTACGAGGACGTACTACTAAAATCTTGGGAACAAACGTTTAATACTAAACACTAACATAGCAAACTATCAAATGATATTGAGCCCGTAAGTTGCAAATATTAGGTACTCTACAAATAGCGAACTTTTCTTATAACAGACTTGACTGTAACACAACTCACTTTTTGTATAGAAAAATTTACTATTTCGCAGCACAATTTTCTTATAGCACACTTTTCCTATAGAAAAGTCGACTGTGTCACAGCACACTTTTCTTATGGCAACTCAAGCGGTATAAAATTTTTATACAAAAGCCAGAGTTAAATTTTTATTACATTTATTGTAATAAAAAATAGATATATCTGCGCTTAAAAGCGATAAAAGCATAAGTCGACTTAAGACAAAATCGAGTTGTTTAAAATACAAAATTTTACAAACCAAACTTCATAGTTACGTTAAATTTTTGTGCCTCTAATTTTATTATAAAGGTATAAATCAAATAATATTGACCTAAGTCTTTGAAAAAAGTTCAATAAATTTGCAATTAGAGCATAAAATTGTACTAACAACAACATTTTCATAAACATGGCATAACACAGCAATCTTTACTTTACAACAAAAATTTTTAAATTTGCCAATTAATTTTTTTTAAATTCATTCTTTAAAAGAGGCTTTCTCCAAACAAAAGCTTGTATTCATAGTCAAAACAAGGAGGCATGGCTTAAAAATTTAAAACCAGTACTGACTGACATACAAAATACTGGTTTTGAATTCTTCAAGAAGCATACTTTAAAAATCTAAGCCCAGTATTACTATACAAAATACTGGTTATGAAATCTTAAATTATGCTTTGTTTTGACTATGAATATGCGCTTATATTTTTTGATTATATATTAAATTGTGCAGCTATATTTCCTTGGGCTAAACAGCCCAATGTGACCGTTTTCACCGCCTGTAATTTTAATCTTCTTCAGTTTAATATAATAATTCAAGCTGTACGACTCACCACTTTTTCTTTATTTAGCAGAAACAGCTGATAAGTTATTACAGAAAAAGTAACTTTTAAAACTTAAAAATAAAACGAATCAGCTCAGAAAAACAACAGAAAGTAAAGACTAATGAGGCTTTTATTCACTCAGGGAAAAGCTGCAACTTAAAAACAAGAACGCGTCAAAATTACTACAGTAAATTAATATTTTTTCCATATTGAAATAAGAAATTTCAACATGACTAGACTTTCGTTAATGTTTCTTATTAATTCGATATGGTTTTTATTGATTTTAAGCTGTTTTTTCTTGGGTGTAAGTACATAACTCAAAAAAAAACAGTTTCCTAGAAAACGAGTTTAAGGTTTTCAATTTACACACAACTTGTTTTCAAGATTTGAGTAAACAAGATACTGCTATGATATTTTCACAAAATATATAGAAGAATATGGGGATGAATTCTGCATCATTAGCTCAAAAATTCAATTTTGGGAGTTATGGCGTTCTTTGAGTAAATGAGCGATATATACTTTTTTTAATTTTTTTTGTGTTATTTTAAATTTTTTTAATATTATTTTCTTGTTTATTTATTTTTTTTATTAATTCCTCTTTTAATTTTATTTTATTATTTGTTTTTAAATTACATTTATTTAAGTGAACAAACTTTAGTTGCAATTTCGTTTTAAAATTTTTTTTGCAAAATTTCTAACAAAGCTTTTCCAAGCTTTCGAGCAAATTTCATGTTTGGAAAAACTTTTGTTCTCAAAACAATTAAAATATGTAAACAAATGATCGTATATAAGCTTCTAATTACTCTCTCTCACACAAAACGACCTTGACAAAATAAAAGCTTTGAGTTTAAACAAAAAGTTGGTATTGGTTGGTTATTGAATAAACCACTTTTTTGCGAAAAAGTATTAACAAACATTTAGCTTAAGGTAATTATAATATGAACAGACATTATACATTATTTACATATTTGTTTAATTGCAATGAAATTGAAATCGCAGTTTGATTGTTACTTACTTGTTTACTTAATTGGTATCACCTTTAGACATATGCCATTTTCAGCAGTTGCCAAAAAAGCTTTTGCATCAATTTTTATAGGTATTTCGGTTTGTGAACAACACTCAAAACGATAATTGCACAGTAAAGTGATTAAACCAATTTTTGTTTGCATTTTACCAAAACGCGAGCCGATGCAGTTGCGCGGACCATCTCCAAAAGGCAAATAAGCACAAGAGTGACGTTTTTCTATTTCCTGGGGCTCAAAGCGTGCAGGATCAAATTTTGTGGGATTGGGATAAAGATCAGGATCATATTGAATAGCTTCCACTGGTATTGTTATAGAAGTGCCACTTTCAATTGTATAAGGAGTATTAGGAACTCTGTAATCATTCTTGGCCTTACGAATTAAATTGGATACAATGGGATACAAGCGCAGGGTTTCTGAAATTATTTATAATAATAATAATAACCTGAGTCTTATAGTTACGTACCTGCTATCACCTGCTCCAAATATGCCATGGAGTTCATGCCTTCATAGGTCAGCTCACCTTTTGCTTGTTGTATTGTTGCTAAAATTTCATTCCTCAATTTCTCTTGAATTTCAGGGTTCCTACTCAATTCATATAAGCAAAATGACATAGTGGATGAGGAAGTCTCAAATCCTGCCAGAAAGAAAACAAATGTTTGGGCAGCCATTTGCTCTATGGTCAAGCCATGCGACAAATCAATACCTTTAGAGGCTTTGACCATTTCCTCATTTTCAGCCTTTAGCTCAATAATCAAATCCATAAAATCATTACGTCTGATGTTATTTTCCAAACGATATTTCACCGTTTGACGAACAATATTCAGAAAGAATTCCGTAACGTGATCTGTTAATACTTTAAGGCGTAATTTGCGTGCCAGCTTTGGGTTAGTTATCAAAAAAATTTGCACCAAAGGACCATGGCGTGGTTCGCTAAGTACGGATTTGCCTTTTCTTCTAAACTCGGCATTGGGATCTTGCAGACTGTTGCAGTCAATGCCGAATGCACATGTACCTATGACATCGGTGGTAAAACGAGCACATAAATCTTTTATTTCCACCACTGATTCTCTAGATTCTTCACATTCTTTTCTCAAGGCCTCCACAAAACTTTCGCCCACTTTCACTACCGTGGAGAACATGTACTTCATTCTCGACGATGTGAATACGGGTGTTAGTTTTGTTCTCATAGCTTTCCATTGGTCTCCTTCCAAAGTTAGTAGATGGCCTGTCAGAGGATCATCTTCAACATTATTGAATACGGCGCGATCATGAAAATTGGCAAAATCTTTTATTAGAATATGCTTCACTAGGTCCAAATCAAAAATCATGGCTGCTTTCGTCAAAAACATATAATAACCACAGAAGGGCGCTTGGCTTTTGAATTTATTATAAAGGCGCCTGTTAACCTCTTTAAAGTGTATAGACGTACCAACGCCCTTGAAGTTGCCCAGAAGCGGGAGAGGAGTCTCACAACAAATTCCACGCCTTTGCCAGTAGGTGTACGTGTAGTACAAATACGCGATCGTTACAGTAACGATGCTAAGCAGCAAAGTGCTGAGTATCGACAGCATTTTTTTCTTTTAATAAACCTTCTGGTGTGTTTGTTGTGCGAGAAACACAAAATTGTACTAAACATTAGAGTCAGTTCCACCAATTGTTATAGTTGTTTAAAATAAGCTTTTTTTGGGTGTTGCCAGGTTTACTTAACCCTAGCGGGAAAACTGAGAAGAACTTCTTACTTCAAGCATTATTAAAGAACTTCCACGGTTTTTGTTTTTATTCAATTGCTATTCTTATCTAACCGTTAAAAAAACCCCTTAAAGAAGGCCACGACTCTTTTGCAAAAAGAAGGGAAAAGAGAGGGAGTGAGTAACATTTTTTACCAAAGCGAAAGCAAAGCATTTAATCTGAAGGCCTTTCAAAAATTATGGCAAAAGAAGTGAAAAAGGAAAACCCACCCGAAAGGGCAACGTTGCATTCTATGTATAAGCAATCCTTACTCCTCTTTTTCCCCTTTGGCAACGCTTGAATGTATGTGCGATTTAAAATAATATTTCCTTACTAACATTATTTTATTCTATTTGCGATTATAATATTTATAAACTTTGATGATGATAATGCATGTAACTCAACTCATATTTTTCGTTTTTTGCTAAAACAAAATTTTAAGTGAAAGACTGTTAAAGCAATAATAGTTGGTTGTATGAAATTACTTCACTTTAAAATTTATTAAAATATATAAATGTGTGGCAATACTTGGCTGAAAGCTCTTTCTAAGCAAACATAAACAAACAATTAAGAATAAATAAATCGCAAAATTTTATGGAGCAGAGGTGGCCCTAATTTGGCTCGCGAGTGGCGTATTGGTGTGGCTCTTATGTGCCATATTTAATGATCCTATAAAAAAAATATGGAATAAATTAAAAAAAATATTAGTAGGCAGATTTTGTAAAAAAATTCGTTTTAAATATTTTTATGAAAAATAACGATCGTTTAAAAAATTTAAGTTATATTTGAAAAGACAATTTCAAATACAATTCTCAAAAGAAAAACATTCTACAAGTTATTTATTTTTATTTTGCAAAGATTTGTGTAAAATTTTCTTTTCAAAAACGGAATGTTTAACCCTTTTTCCCACGAAGTGTTTTCTTCACAAAGTCTTAATTCAGCTGGGTGAAGGACAAAGGCAGTGATACTTTCTCTTTCTCTCTTTCTCCCAGCTGAATTAAGACTTTACCAGGTAAACTTTCCGTGTGTAAAAGGGGTAAAACGATGCAACAATGCTTGCGACTTTTCTAAAAAAAATTATAAGTGCTTTTTATTTCTGCTTTTTTTAAGACGTCTGAAACACAATAAAATAGATGGCAACTTTTATAAAAATCTTCATAAGCCCTATAACAGGCAAAGAAAGAAATATTTTTTTTATCTTCTCAAGGGTATCAATGACACTCTGCCAGCTTCGATCCGCTGTGTGTTTCAACGTCCACTTACGGCATCTTTTGAATTTCATTTAATTAAATGTTACTTAATAGACAATAACAATTGATAAATATTTACAAAAAGATACATAAAATCACTCAAAATATATTATTCGATGGATAGATAGATAGATAGATAGATAGATAGATAGACAGATACTCCTAACTGGAAGCGTTAGTCGCCATTGACCGTTTTAATACCATTTATTGAGATTTTCAATTCAAAGCTTCTACTCTCTAGTCATACGAGTACTCTGTATTGAATTTGTTAATACGTTGGGCGGAGGCAAGCGAAAGCAACAATATAATTAATTACTCATAGTCAAATGCAGTAGCAGAAGATGAATGAAAGCACAAGTTACACGTTAACTTTTTTGCCTTCATCCAATGCGAACGGCAGTATATTTGTAAGCTCCGGAGAAAGCACACAGAATTTGCAGTAAATTGCCGTTAAAAATAAATTATAAAAATGTTTATATCTCTAATTTTACTAACGATAGTAGTGGGACTTTTATCATTCATTATCTGGTGGTATCACAAACGTTTATCTTATTGGTCGCAAAAGGGAATACCCTGTGAGAAGCCCCACTGGCTGTGGGGTAATATGAAGGGTGTCATGACTAAAAGAAATTTTCATGAAATATTCAATGATTATTATTGGAAATATAAGGGGAAAGGGCCGTTTGCTGGTTTCTATTTTAGCTCTAAGCCCACGGTCTTTATTTTGGATCCCAAGCTGATGCAGCACATATTAATCAAAGATTTCTCCAACTTTACTGATCGTGGTTTTTATCACAATGAAGAAGATGATCCTCTTACGGGACAACTATTTTTATTGGATGGCCTTAAATGGAAAAATATGAGAAACAAATTATCGCCCACATTTACTTCGGGCAAAATGAAACATATGTTTCCCATTATCACAAAAATTGCGAAGGAATTCGTTGCGGTCATTGATGAAGAGATAAAAAAACATGAAAATGTCATAGAAATTAAAGATTTAACGGCTCGCTTTACCACCGACGTCATTGGTAGCTGCGCCTTTGGCCTAGACTGCAATAGTCTGAAAGAACCCAATACCGAATTTCGTATAATGGGTAAGAGATCTTTGAACGAACAAAGACATGGCATGCTGGTTAATGTTTTGATAGAAAACTTTCCTGGGCTCGCGCGTAAGCTGCACTTGAAACAAGTGCCTGATGATATAGAAAAATTTTATATGGACTTGGTCAAACAAACTGTGGAGCATAGAGAGCAGAATAATGAACGCCGTAATGATTTAATGGACACTTTAATCGATTTAAAAAATAATAAACTTATACAAACTGAACATGGCGAAGAGTTGACAAATTTAACCTTAAATCAAATAACTGCCCAGGCATTTGTATTTTTTGTTGCCGGTTTCGAAACTTCATCTACAACCATGTCATTTGCTATCTATGAATTGGCCAAGAATCCTGAAGTACAAGGAAAAGCTCGTCGGGAAATTGACGATGTCTTAGAAAGTTATCAGCAAAAATTTACTTACGAAAGTATGAAAGACATGAAATATTTAAATCAAATCATAGCAGGCAAGTGAAGAATAGTTTTGTTTAAATATCTAAAAGAAGAATATTTTTACATACAAGTTTTCCTTCACTAGAAACTCTGCGTCTGTATACCATTATACCCATGATAAGCCGTGTTGCCTTGCAGGATTATGTGGTGCCGGGTCATGAAGATTTGGTCATTAAAAAGGACATGAATGTAACCATACCAGCTTGCTCCTTACACCACGATCCTGAGTATTTTTTTCATCCTGAGGACTTCGATCCTAATCACTTTGAAGACGATGTGGTGGCCCAACGGGAGCCCTGTGTCTATATGCCTTTTGGCGAAGGACCACGTAATTGTATTGGTCTACGTTTTGGTAGAATGCAAGTTATTATTGGTCTGGTATTTTTGCTAAGAAATTTCAAATTTTCAATTTGCGAACAAACTGAAATACCGCTGAAATTCAACAAGAAAAGTTTTATGCTGGCCTCGGAAAATGGCATCTACTTGAAGGTGGAGAAAATTTGAAAAATGTGTCTTATGCTGATGTAAGGAAATATTAAATGGAAAATAAGATTTTGTGTGTTGTATGGATTTCTGTATGTATGTATGTATGCATGTATATTGAATAAATTAGTTTACCTTTTGATGAGAAAAAAAAATTTTTTTTTTATTTATGGAAGAACACATGCATATGCACAGATATGTATTCATGTAAGTAAGTATACGAGTACGTATCCATAAATCCAAAACGCCTTATTAAACAAAAAATTTAAAATCAAATATTTTATACCAGAAGCAAAATACTGAGCTCATGGATTTGATTACATTGCAAAAACTTGCTTAAGCGCCCCAAAATTTTTCATATATAAAATTATGAAATTATGCTAGCTAGGGCGTTTTGCATTTCAGGCAACGTAACATATTGTTTCCTTTTTTTTTTTCTTATAGCCAAATTTTTTTAAGAAAATCGTTACTAAATGTTTCGAATTTGTATGATAAATAACGAAAGTTCGTTACAAAAATATTTTTTTCATACAAATTTCAAAACGAAAAAATCGTTTCTATTTACAAAATCAACCCTTAAAATTTAAAAAAAATTCTACATCAGGTAAGATATTCGATTATATAGGCTTAAGTTCGTATAGTATTACATTTGTAGTGTCCGTATGAAACTCTTCGTGTGCGAGTCAAAGTCACACTTTACTAAATTTATTTATTTCTCTCGCCAAACGTTTACAATAAGAGAATTTTATTCTCGGAAGAAAATGAATACCATGGGAAATATTTTAAAGGATATACTTAGAATTGGGCTGATTCTTAAATACAGTCGGAGCCTCTATATGTTTTCCTGTTGACAATTAACCTCAACTAACTGTTACTCTTGTGGCTCCTTTAGGAATTTTGTGCTTAAAAAATACTACTCATGGCACATCCTGGAAATTTGTATAAGTACTTCTTTTACGGTAGATTTTCATTAAATTAAACATAGAAGATGTTAAGTAGATATAACACTGCAGGTAAAATATGGCACTCGATATCGAATATAACTTCAAAATATTTCAATTGAGTTTATATCGAAATATATTAAAATTTCGATTGATATCGAACGCCATAATTTCCCCCCTCTGTTACTAAAATGGTAATTATTAAATTTCCCTATTGGACGAATACTTATCTGCAAACAAAGCAGACGTCACGATTCGTCACCAGTTATGACCCTCTGGAGCAAATTTTGTTCGTCGTGGACAGAGTTCAACAGCTCATTAGCAATGTTCATGCGATGTTTTTTGGTCGAAATTGAGCAATTTTGGTACGAATTTCGCGGCGACTCGTATCATGCCCAAACCATTGCTAAAAATCGAATGGCTCGAGCCAATCGATATGTGAAGGTCTTCAGAAACTTTTCTAATGGTGATTCAACGATTAACCGGTACAATTTTCTTCACTTCATCAATTTTTCCGTCTGTTGTTGAAGTGCTCGGGCGTACGGCACGCTCTTCGTCGTTCACATCTTCTCGGCCTTCTGAGAACACTTTGTACCATCGATAAACATTGCTTAGGTTTAGGGCAGCTTCTCCGTATGCCACAGTCAACATTTGGAATGCATCCGCGCACTTAATTTCGTTTTTCGCACAAAATTTCATATAGGTTCTTTGTTTAATTTTTTTTTTTAATAGGTAAAAATCGAAGACTAGCCAAAACACGTGCAAGCAAATCAGCTGTCAACAATTAACTGAAAATTCAAAATGGCCAAAAAATGTCGGCATAAGTGAGAGACATGAGTACCAACATAACGCCACAAAACAATCAAAATTCCGCGAAAATTCAAAATTCACGATACGTTTTGAACAAACCTCGTGCGTGTACATAAGAATTGTTAAATGGTGAGTATCAATGTACTGTACCATTTTGCACATGCTACGATGCAAGACCATTTGTACAAGATTTTGAATTGGGCTAATGTAAATTATAACTTTTTTCTTTTGCAGTATAAATTCGCCTTATTTATATATTTGACACTTTCGGTCAAGGTGAACTTAAACTTTCCCAAGAACGCATTTTTCAAAGCGAATTGAAGTGAGTTTAGCTTATATGAATATGCCTTGAATTCGGCCAACTTAAAAATTTTAACTTTTGTAGAATTACTACCACTTTTTCATTGATAAATTTTTTGATAGATTACTTAATATTGAAAACAAAAACAAATTATATTATTTTATTGATGTTTTCAATCTATAATCTCTTACTTTCGCTTACTTTGTTTTTGTTTTTTCAAAATTTCATAATGTAAATTTTTGAATTTCATAATAAAATATTCTCTTACTGGTCAAAATCTTCGAGTGGATCATATCAAAATTATATTATTTTATTGATGTTTTCAATACATGTTATTGATGGCCTTTAATCACTCTATAAACTCAAGTTTACTCTCGCTTACTTTGTTTCTTAAAAAATATCATCATTTCATCATCAACTTTTGAATTTCATAATAAAATATTCCCTTAGTTCAAGAAATTTATTATTCCACATATTGTCATAATTATATTGTAAGTGAAATTTATTTGCTGGTGGTGTAGAAAAATAAAATAGATTCATATCGAATAAAAATTATTTGCTGGGTTTTGTATGAGTTTCTAAGCCTACTACGCTTATTTTGCTTTTGTGATTTTCAAAAATATTATTATTTGTGAATTCTCAAATAGCTTTTGGAAGTTTGTGCAAAAGATAAGAGGCTTGTGACTGTTCAAAGTGTGTGGTTGAAGTCTACTGACGATTTGTTAAAGCAAAAATGAAATGCATATAGACATCGCTTAACCACCAGCAAATAAATTTCACTTACAATATTCCCTTAAGGCCATGATTCACTATCCTACACAATCGCGCGATCTACGAAAAAATACAACCCTGATCTGATAAATTGTTTTTGTCATTTGAAAATGTTCATAGACTTCATCATACCAGGGCTGTATTTTCTCAAAAATCGCACGATAGTGTAGGCTAGTGTATCACGGCCTTTATTGGTTAAAATCTTCAAATGGACAATATCAAAATATTCGTTATCGATAAGGAATTAATTTTTGTATGTGTATATTTTGTAAATATTTATATCAAGCAATGACTATTTAGTTTAGCAAATTTTTGCAAAGAGAGGTTATTAGAGAACACTCTACGTACTTAACATATAGAAGTTAAAACGGGTTCAGCAGCAGGGGGGCAGTCAAATAAAATTAAAAGTATTTATATTTTTACCATCTACGAGTATTTATATTTTTTATCAATTTCAAATTCTACAATTGATAAAAAATATTATTAGGTATGGCGAAGCTTATCAAGTGCTGAAAATAATCTGCTAGTTGATAGTACATAGAAAATATAATAGACCAAGCCTTAAAGAGAGTTTAGGAAAAACATGAGGATTATATATTATATATAACATTATTGAAATTTATTTGCTGGTACTTTAGCATGTGTATATACGTATTTCATTGGCGCTTCAACCAAATAAATTTCAATAATGTTATGTTCACTTCTGACAATATGTCAAATAATAAATTTTCTTTATATTATATATGTATATTAAATTTATTATAAGCATGTGATATGCAATAAAACTAAAAGTAAAAAAAGACACGCCAAAGAAGTCATGGAAATGAAGAATTTGCGATCTAGAAGTAGGGTTGTCATTGCAAGTAGTTTTCTTTTTCGATACCTTATTACCGATTTGGAAGCGAAGCTTTTCAAATTTTTTTCATGCGGGAAAAATGGTAAAAATTACCCATTTTCGCAATTGGTTTCTTTTTATACCAGTCGAAGCACAAGAGAGTGCTTTCATGTAAGTTTAGGTAAATAACTTTTAATTTTTAGACCATAATTAATTCAAACATTTCTTTCAAAAATCATGGCTACACGCCATGTTCTAAGACTATAAAAGAATTACAAATTTTTGTATGACTAAAATAAATTTCTACTTGTTTTTCTGCTAATTATTCGCATATTACAAATAACGATTTATTTTTTTTTTTAAAGCAATGAAAATGTGATTCCCTAACAATTACTTCCAATTTTTTTTTCATCGGAAAACTGCAAAAAAATTATTTAAACTCTATTGAAATAGTTTGGCTTGATTTTTTTTTTTTTTGTATTAAAGAAAATTTATTTATAATTCTACGCAGTCGATTATTTAACACAATAAACATTCAGAACTATTTTATACGTACACACAATCATTGTACACACCATATGAACAACTAATTGAAGATGATGTCATAAATAAATGTTTAACAAAAAAAAAGTATTTTATTAATT
The DNA here is from genome assembly GCA_936439885.1 of Nowickia ferox. Lineage (NCBI taxonomy): Eukaryota > Metazoa > Arthropoda > Insecta > Diptera > Tachinidae > Nowickia > Nowickia ferox. The sequence goes on along the minus strand of OW387027.1, from coordinate 4,537,069 downwards.
TAAAAGTAAACAATAATAAACATTCATTCTGTACTTTGTTGATGCCCATTTGTTTTAAAGCTTTTTTCTTTCTTTTCCTCTCCCTCTTAAATTTTTGTTACTCTTAAATACACACCCCCTTCAGTGCCCAAAAAAATATGTGTTATAAAAAAATTTTAGTATTTGCGTCTTATTGCAAGTTGTATAATTAAAATGCGGCACAAGTTTCGCCAAAACGCATTCCAATACAATTACGGGTTCCTTGGCCAAATAAATGGTAAATGCAAAATTGGGTCCCTTTGCATTTATTTCTTCTCGCAGCTTGTGTTGCAATTGCTGCTGCCTCATCACCTCGTATATCCTGCAGTAAAACATAACACCAAAAAAATAATCGCAATAACATATTGAGAGTCCTGCTATAAACATCAGAAACTAAAGAGTTGTTTAGCCAAAAACAATACTTAATTCATTAAAGAATGTAAGTCCAGTAAATATATTTTAGTAATTTTATATTTATTACCACTTTTTGTTAGAAACGCCCTACTGTGCGGTGCCCAATATCTATATTTACATTTATAACATTTAATTACCTTTTACACTTTTAAACTTTTCATTTAGAATAAATTTTGGAAATCATCAATACAAGACAAAAACTTACAAACACATACGAGTATATAATTTTTTTTTAGATAAATAAAACAATAATACTCATGGTAATAAATAATTAATATATTTTATTAAACCAGTTTAGTAAAGTAATAAATATTGCTATAAATTTTTAATACATGGTTGTAAATATCGCTCATTTATTTGACGAACGTCATAACTATGAAAAGTTAATTTTACAAAAAAACAAGTTAAAGCTTACACCAAAATTTTAATTCTCTTTCAAGAGATGAATAATGCAAAATATATAAATATACGAAATATATGCAAATACCTACACAAGAACGATTACTAATATTCTTATTCTGCATTAATAATTAAAAAAATTACTCCAAATATGATGATACGCATACAAAATTTTACATTTCTCTTTTCTCAATCTGAAAAGATATTCTTATAACTTAGTTACTTTTAAATAAATACCCTTTTCAGTATTTAGTAGAAAACTTTTCTTGCTAAGTGTCAAGGGTATTTCGGTTTCCGGACAGATGGAAAATTTGAAATTTTTCAAGAGCAAGGCCAAGCCAATGATGGTTTGCATTTTACCAAAACGTAAGCCAATGCAATTACGTGGACCATCACCGAATGGCAGCCACAGTACTGAATCCCGTTCGGCCACTTTATCGGGGGTAAAATTATCAGGGTTAAACTTGTCAGGCTCTGGATAATATTTCTCATCACGATGTATGGCACCGCTGGGTATAATAATGGGCATGCCTTTCTTAATCACCAAATTTGGATGGCCGGGTACCACATAGTCTTCCAAGCAAGAACGATTAAGCACGGGCAGAACCGTATAAAGACGCAGGGTTTCTAAAATATTGAAAAAAATAATTCTTCTTATAATTGAAGTAAAATTAAAAAAAAAACAATGTTAACATCTGGATACGAGTCTTGTTAGTGCGTATAAATTTGGATTTTTCTATATCTTTAATATTTATTAAGGCAAATTCATGTAAGTTATACTCAAATGAATTCGCTTTGACCAAAGTAATGCTTTTGATGCCAAAAAATGCAGAAGGAAATTTGTGTTTTACATCAAGCAAATTCATTTAAAGTGTACTGGGCTCAATTCACTTTGAATTGATATCAAAAAAATTTACTGAAAAATGTGTTTTGACATCTGACGTTTATTCAGCAATTGAGACCATCTAATTTCCATTCGCCTTGGATGTCAATATATATTTTTCAGTACATTTGTTTGACATTCCAAATATAAATTTTTCAAAGCGAATTGAGGCGAGTCTAACTGATAGTATTATGCCTTGGCCAATTTTACATTGAAATTCAGTTCAGCTCTATTAGCAATGCTGATATTGTAAGCGAATTCGCCTTGAATCAATAAATGCAGAATTTAATTTTCTAATAATACTCATACGTCACGGTTCTCGTGTTCACTTAGTAACTTTAAAATCTTCACAGTGGGAAATTTTGCAAAACGGCGAAAATTGAACAATGTTTTCATTCACAATAACATAAGTTAAACCTTGTCAAATATTGTATATCTTTGGTTTTTGTAAAACAAAGTTAGACTCTCAGAAGGTATAATTTTTGAAAGTAGTACTATTATTTTTTTGGACTGTTGGTACTCATAATCAACTACTAATAATTTGTTTACTATAGTTTAATTTTTTAATTTAGTTACTATGAAATCAACCATATCTTAGACATGGACGGGTTTGAAATCTCTTGGGCTTATACCCTATGTCTTTCTCATAGCCTTCTTAGTCAATTAGTTGCAGATAAGTATTCTTCTGACAATAGTCAGCTGATATTTTAAATTATAATAATTTCTTCAATTATTAACTCACCTGCCATTACTTGCTCCACATACACCATTTCCTTCATACATTCATACGTTAACTGCTGATTGTGCTTTTCGAAAGTTCTCAAAACTTCCTGGCGTGCCCGCTCCTGCACCTGCTCATTTTGAGCCAATTCATACAAAGCAAATCCCATTGTGGACGAAGAAGTCTCAAATCCAGCATTAAAGAAAACAAATGCCTGGGCAGCTATTTCTTCTAAAGTCAAATTAGTCAATTCATCACCATGTTCTGTTTTAATAAGTTTTTTATTTTTCAAATCAATCAACATGTCCATAAAATCGTTGCGCCTTATATTATTTTTCTCCCGATACTCCACAGTTTCTCTAACAATACGCATGAAAAATGCCTCGATATCATCAGGAGTTTGTTTGAAATGCAATTTGCGAGCCACTTCCACAAAACTGGCCATAAAAGCTATAACCAAGCGATTGTGTCGCTGCTCCACCAAAACCCTGCGCCCCATTAGTCTAAATTCAGCATTTGGATCTTTTAAGCTGCTGCACTCAATGCCAAAGGCGCAAGTGCCTATAACATCAGTTGTAAATCTGGCCAGCAATTCTTTGACCTCCACAATGTTTTGTTGTTCTTTAATCATATTAGCAAAAACTTCTATAAACTCCTCACCTACACGTACCACCGTAGGAAACATGAATTTCATTTTGCCTGACGTAAATGTGGGCGATAATTTATTTCTCATATTTCTCCACTTTAAGCCATCCAGCAGAAACAATTGACCCGACAAGGGATCATCTTTTTCATTGGAAAAGAAACCACGATCGGTGAAATTTTGAAAATCTTTTATCAAAATATGCTTTATCAACTGAGGCTCCAAAACGAATACTGCTGGCTTAAAGAACCAATAGAAACCCACAAATGGCCCACTGCCTTTAAATTTATCATAATATTGTTGCCAAATTTCGTGGAAGCCCCTGGTAGTTTGTACACCTCTCAAATTACCCAACAGCCAGTGCGGTTCCTCACACTTTACACCCACCATTTGCCAGTACGAAAGCTTTTTCCGTATGTGTAGGAAAAGAGCGATCATTAAACCGGTGAGAGAAGTTAAAAGAAACGACAAAAGCGTCATTTGGTGTTTAGAATATACGACAATAGATTTAAACCACAACCGTTCTCTAACGATGTTGGAAACAAACTGATTTGAAAATTATTTTTAAAGCAATTTACTATTGAAAACTTATCAAATTTTATCTTGTACATATTAACTGGGTTAATTATAAGATGGGAGAAATGCATTTTCAGCAATAAATGATTATTGATAAACTTGCAATTTACTAATAAACAAATCTGTTAGCAAAACAAAAAAAAACTTATTTTTAAAATTACGTTCGGTCTGAAAGAAAGCACTCACCATTCTTCCCTGAAGAAATTAAGACAAAAAAAAATTGTGTAAAAGTTTAATAATTTCTCAGTAGCGCAATTCTGTGCGCTATTTCACCCTAAATTGTTGGAAATAATGTAATTTTTTATACAAAAGATCTCAAACACTTGCTTTATCAATTTTTTGTTACCCACTCTGGATGCTCGAAGTAATCGCCTGTAATCGTAATATAATACAGAATAATGGGATTTGTTCTAACCTGCGATTGTTTTCACTTTTCTTTTCGGAACATGGAAAAAAATTACAGGTTATGAACTTTAGGAGACATTGAAACTTTTTCTGAAAATAATTTTTTTTTGTTATATTCATAAAATTAGCAATCATTTAAAAAAATTTAGTGGCCAAAAATGTCGTTCCCAAAAAGCAATGAATTGTGATTCGCTTGTAAGAATATCTAAGAAACTATAGTAAAAGCCAAAACAGTTGTGACCAAGTCAAGTTATTGAGCAACTAATTTTTCCTCTATTTTGAATAACAATCCTCGGATGTTTTTCTATTTTCTGAGTTGAATTCATATAAGGTAATTTTAACTAGTCAGGCGTCTATTTCTGCTGCTTTTTTTTTTTTTTTTTTTTTGATTATACGTTAGAAGTCAACACTTTTCTATGGATTCGTCCTGAGTAGTTGATTATGATTACAAATAATCTTAATAAAATCGGTAGTGGAAAAAATAATTGCATCACTGTCGAAAATTATACTTGCTTAATGAAAATATATCTGCTTGAAACTTATATTATTGTGAATGAAAACATTGCTCAATTTTCGCCGTTTTGCAAAATTTCCCACTGTGAGGATTTTAAGGTTCCTAAGTGAAAAAGTGAACCTTGACATATGGGTAATATTAGAAAATAAAATTCTTCATTAAATAATTCAAGGCGAATTCATTTACACGTGGTATGGCTAATACACCCGAGCCAAGGCAATGTGATATAAGGTATACTCAGCTAAATTCGCTTTGAGAAATTTATACTTGAAATGTCAAAAAAATGTACTGAAAAATGTGTATTGACATCCAATTTATACTCAAATTACAAGGGCCGAAAATAGTCACCTGATCCCTTGCGACCACCTAGTATGAACTCGCCTTGCGAATTTTGTTAATTTAAAATTGTATTACAAGTCATAATAAATTCAGGTAGACTCGTCGCAATTCGCTTTGAAAGTTTATATTTGGGATACCAAAAAATTTACTGAAAAGGATACTCAAATTACAAACGGCGAAAATAATAATCGGATTCGACCACCTAGTATGAATTTGCCTTGGCTGAACAGGCATTTTTCAAAGCGAATTGAGGTGAATTTAGCTTATATGAATATTGCATTCGGCCAAAGTAAATAATACTTTAAAGTCATTTCATTTTTGCATATTCGTACGTTTTGTAGAATTGCTATCACTTCCAAAGTAAATTCGCCTGCAATAAATCTATAATTTTAGTTTTAGCAAGTCATACTTGCTGATATCTAGAAATTTTAATAAGTTTTTTTTGTTATGCTAATTTTTCCACAAGTCATTTTTTAAATTTCATTATAAAATATTCCCTAAGTGGCCAAAATCGTCAAATGGATTGTATCAAAATATTTGTTATTGATAAAGAATCACTCTTTGTTATTTATATTAAGCAATGACTATTTAGTTTAGCAAGGTTTTGTAAAAAGCTAAATGTGATAAAAAAAAGTGAATATTTAACAAAAATTTTTACTTCAATAACTTAAGTAACATTTGTAGCACAAATACTTTGTTAAATTAAAAAATTTTGCTTTGCTACAATTTCGATAAAAACAGATGCAAATGCAATGTTTTCGAAGGCCACTGAACCTTCATCATCAGCGTTCTTTTGTGTTTGGTCCACTGTGTGTGGTGTCAGTTGATGTAGATTTCTGCGTTATATACTCAGCCATTATTGCAAATGGAATATGTGAATTGTTTTGATTCATCGTATTACAATTTGCTGAAAGCTTTTTTGTAATGAAAGCTCATTTTTACCATCTCTAAATTTCCAACAGTCTTGCCAAAATAATTTTATGTTTTTAGTGCAAATATGAATGCCGGATAAAAAAAAACATGGGTTGTGTATGTTTATTTTATCTTTCACTGTATATACTAATTTTATTTATATATTTGATTACGCAATTATTTTAATTTTTTCTACAATTTGGTTACTTTTAAATGTATTCCCCGCTCTGAGCTTAACAAAAAATTATTTTTATCATATGTGATAGGGATTTGAGTCTTCTCACACACACTAAATTTGAAATGCTTCAATAGTAAAGCTAAGCCCACAGATGCTTGCATTTTTCCAAATCTCAAGCCAATACAATTGCGGGGACCATCGCCAAAAGGCAAATAAAGAACTGAATCACGTTCAGCCACCTTTTCGGGAGTAAAGTTATCGGGATTGAAGACATCTGGATTAGGATAGTAACGCTCATCACGATGAATAGCGGCCGCTGGTATCAAAACCATCATATCTTTTTTAATAACATACCGGGGATGGCCGGGTACGGCATAATCCTCTGAGGCATAGCGCGTTAACAAAGTTACAATGGTATATAAACGTAGAGTTTCTAAATTAAGCAAAAAAAAAATAAAATTCTATTTAGCAAATATATTATTTTTTTCAACAAGGGCCCTTACCCGCCAAAATCTGATCCAAGTATACCATATCTTTCATGGCTTCATAAGTAAATTCATGGCCGTGTTTTTCTAAAACTTTCACAACTTCTGCACGTGCTTTCTGTTGTATATCTTCATGTTGAGCCAACTCGTAGAGGGCAAATCCCATTGTGGTCGATGAAGTTTCAAAGCCGGCCACCAAGAATACATAAGCCTGAGCCGCTATTTCTTCTATTGTAAGACTGGTCAATTCTTCACCACTTTCGGGTTTCATAAGCTTGTTATTCTTCAAATCAATTAACATATCCATAAAGTCGTTGCGCCTAACATTGTTTTCCTCTCTAAAGCGTACCGTGTCCTTGACCAGGCCCATGAAAAAGTCCTCTACCTCCTGCAAGGTTTCCTTCATATGCAATTTTCTAGCCAACTTGGGAAAAGATGTGCGAAAGGCTAAGCCCACACGACCATAACGTTGTTCCACCAAAGGTTTACGACCCATTGCGCGAAATTTACTGTTAGGATCTTTCAAACTACTCATTTCCAGACCAAAGGCACAACTTCCTATAACATCGCTGGTAAAACGAGCCATCAAATCACACACCTCTATAATTTCACCTTCAGCCACTGTCTCTTCAAACACCTTCACAAACTCATGTCCAATATTAACAATAATTGGGAACATAATTTTCATTTTGCCAGAAGTAAATGTAGGTGACAACTTGTTGCGCATGTGACGCCACTTGTTGCCTTCCAAATTGATCAGCATGCCCGTTAAAGGATCATCTTTCTCATTCACAAATCTACCACGATCTACAAATTTCTGAAAGTCTTTTATCATAACCAATTTCACAAGGGCCGGATCAAGAACGAATACTGCCGGCTTAAGAAACAAATAAAATCCTGCAAATGGCCCTGAATTTTTAAATCTGTCATAATAACTTTGCCAAATTTCCGAAAAGGAACGCTTGGTGCCTTGTCCAGTAACATTTCCCAAAAACAAAGTTGGTTCCTCACACGCTATGCCCAAGTTTTGCCAATAATTATAATGATGACGCAATAATTTCAACAAGTATGCCAGTACGGCCAAAAGAATTATAATTAAAATAAACAAAATCATTTTTTGACACTGAACAATTTAAAATTATTTGTTTTATTTTCTCCGCGTTAGAACTTTAAATGCGTAATATAACGCGCAAAAGATATTTAAAAACTGAACTGTTATTAAGAGTTTTACTCTATTCTTATAAAGCTTTTACTCTGAAAGCTTTTTCTGAAGCCATGAGCGAGCGTTTTTCACTTTGTTGTGTTTGTTATTTTTATTTCAAGTGAGTGAGTGATCTCTTGCTAAAACAGACAGTGTTGCCGCGTCGAACATAAAATAACAAAACGTTTGATCGATTATTGCAAACAAAAACAAATTTGCTTAATATGTTCTTGTTTGCAATACAAATTGTCGATCGAACGTTTTCTGTTGATATCGTAGGACACGCCGTTAGTTAAGTAAAATATTTTTCTTTGTACTCGTATATTAATATAAATTTGTATATAAATTATAAATAAAATTTTGTTTGTTGTGGATAAAGTACTAATTTTATTTATATATTTTAGACGTATGTATATATTATAGCAGTTGATATCGCAAGTAATCCTTTTCATGCGAAGTTTGCTTTATTTTTATAAAAACTAATTTCCACTCTTAAACTTTCAACTAAAAGTATTGATTATTAATATTTTTAACAATTTGCAAAAATAAATTTTTGTTATATAAAATGTGTAGGAGGCTTTTAGCCAGTACCTAATATGCGAATTAATTATCTTTTCTTTGTGCTCTTATTTTGATTTTTTCTACAATTTGGTTACTTTTAAATGTATTCCCCGCTCTGAACTTAACAAAAAATTATTTTTATCATATGTGATAGGGATTTGAGTCTTCTCACACACACTAAATTTGAAATGCTTCAATAGTAAAGCTAAGCCCACAGATGCTTGCATTTTTCCAAATCTCAAGCCAATACAATTGCGGGGACCATCGCCAAAAGGCAAATAAAGAACTGAATCACGTTCAGCCACCTTTTCGGGAGTAAAGTTATCGGGATTGAAGACATCTGGATTAGGATAGTAACGCTCATCACGATGAATAGCGGCCGCTGGTATCAAAACCATCATATCTTTTTTAATAACATACCGGGGATGGCCGGGTACGGCATAATCTTCTGAGGCATAGCGCGTTAACAAAGGTACAATGGTATATAAACGTAGAGTTTCTAAATTAAGCAAAAAAAAAACAAAATTCTATTTAGCAAATATATTTTTCTCAGCAAGAGCACTTACCCGCCAAAATTTGGTCCAAGTATACCATATCTTTCATGGCTTCATAAGTAAATTCCTGGTTATGTTTCTCTAAAACTTGCACAATTTCTGCACGTGCTTTCTGCTGTATATCTTCATGTTGAGCCAACTCGTAGAGGGCAAATCCCATTGTGGTCGATGAAGTTTCAAAGCCGGCCACCAAGAATACAAAAGCCTGAGCCGCTATTTCTTCTATTGTAAGACTGGTTAATTCCTCACCGCTTTCAGATTTCATAAGCTTGTTACTTTTCAAATCAATTAACATATCCATAAAGTCATTGCGCCTAACATTGTTTTCCTCTCTGTAACGTACCGTGTCCTTGACCAGGCCCATGAAAAAGTCCTCTACCTCCTGCAAGGTTTCCTTCATATGCAATTTTCTAGCCAACTGGGGAAAGCTATTGCGAAAGGCTATGCCCACACGACCATAACGTTGCTCCACCAAAGATTTACGGCCCATTGCACGAAATTTATTGCTAGGATCTTTCAAACTGCTCATTTCCAGACCAAAGGCGCAACTGCCTATAACATCAGTGGTAAAACGAGCCATCAAATCACTCACTTCTATTATTTGAGTTTCAGCCACTGCCTCTTCAAACACCTTCACAAACTTATGTCCAATATTAACAATAATCGGAAACATAATTTTCATTTTTCCGGAAGTAAATGTAGGTGACAACTTGTTGCGCATGTGACGCCACTTGTTGCCTTCCAAATTGAACAGCATGCCCGTTAAAGGATCATCTTTCTCATTTACAAATAGGCCACGATCTACAAATTTCTGAAAGTCTTTTATCATAATCAATTTCAAAAGAGCCGGATCAAGAACGAATACTGCCGGCCTAAGAAACCAATAAAATCCCGCAAATGGTCCTGAATTTTTAAATCTGTCATAGTAACTTTGCCAAATTTCCGAAAAGGAACGCTTTATGCCTTGTCCAGTAACATTTCCCAGAAACAAAGTTGGTTCCTCACACGCTATGCCCAAGTTTTGCCAATAATTATAATGATGACGCAATAATTTCAACGAGTATGCCAGTACGGCCAAAAGAATTATAATTAAAATAAACAAAATCATTTTTTGACACTGAACAATTTAAAATTATTTGTTTTATTTTCTCCGCGTTAGAACTTTAAATGCGTAATATAACGCGCAAAAGATATTTAAAAACTGAACTGTTATTAAGAGTTTTACTCTATTCTTATAAAGGTTTTCCTCTGAAAGCTTTTTCTGAAGCCATGAGTGAGCGTTTTTTACTTTGTTGTGTTTGTTATTTTTATTTCAAGTGAGTGAGTGATCTTTTGCTAAAACAGACAGTGTTGCCGCGTCGAACATAAAATAAGAAAACGTTTGACCGATTATTGCAAACAAAAACAAATTTGCTTAATATATTGTTGTTTGCAGTACAAATTATCGATCGAACGTTTTCTGTTGATATCGTAGGACAGGCCGTTATTTAAATAAAACGTTTTTATATTTATATAAAAAATATTTTATTGATTAAGTACGTCAATATGTCTTTCTGTGGTTTTCATTAATAAAAATTTTATATGTATATTTTTCATTTCGAGTTTATGATAACAAAAACAATCTATGTACATGATTTCTTTCTAAAACAACAATACAACTTCTACATTTTTTAAATAAGCTACAAAAATAACTTCAAGCAAAAAAATTATTTAAAATGCAAAACAAAATTTATTATATATATAAACGTTGTAAGCAAAAATCTTAAATTATTAGCAAACATCTTGATTTGACTTCGAATCTGTTTATATTATTCATAAAAATAAATTGAAGAAATGTTGTTAAAAAAATTCACAGTTTCTAAAGAGAGTGTAAGTACTAATTTGAACTTTGAATGTTTTTTGCCGAAAAAAGTTATATATTTGAATTTAAGGGATTTCCCAAGATAAATATAAAAAATAATAGAATACTTTGCAGCAATTTTTTATCTATTTACCATAACCCCAAATATGAAATGTTTTCTTAGCTAATTTAGGTTTGCTGAAAACGAATATGGCCTTCATTCAGTTTCCTCGAGAAGCGTCTTCGAGATATTCGCGAAAAACGTGTTTCTTGCAGTTTACAAAGATATTTCCAAAAATCTTGAGAACTGTTTATTTAAATTAAGCAAATTTTACACCGCCTTTATTCACAATGTGTTTATCAGATTAAAAATCACTGAGTTAAGGGCCTTTAGATTTACAAAAATTTTAGGTTCTTAGATTTTTTAAATTAAAATTAAGCCAAACAAAAATTTTAAAATTCTTTTTAAGCCGGTATCTAATTTGTACCAATTGTTTGACAAGAAATTAAAAAGTTGCGACATATTTAGTGAAAATATCCGAATTTGAATTTTCCCAAAAATATTTTTGTTCTTTATTCTATTAATGGAATTTGGATAACGTGTTGAGAGACTATTTAATTTCTTTACATAATTGTACATTTGTTTTGTTGTGATGTTTCACGAATTTGTATTCAGATGTAGTCGCCCGTCACGCCCGAATATTTTCAATAAATACTTTCTGCTAATACTTTGCTGGCTGCACATAGCATTTACGAAGGAAATGGTCGTGCTGTACTAAGAGTTAATTAAGGAAATAAATTGTAATATTAGATGACTGGATTTTAATTATTTAGTAGGAGAAGTAAAATTTCGGGGCAACGATAAAATAAACAGATCATTTCATTTCCATCTCCCCACAGTCTGAACAAATACATTTTTGTGACACGACATACACACCGGCGAGTGATAAGCCAGCGCTACAATCTTTTCCTTCGAAAAATCTTGAAGTTCAAAATTAAAGCGATAAATATATCAAGCAATTGATATTTCGTTTTTGCAAACTGTTTCATAGATTGAAACGTAACAAAATGGACAATATTTTATTATAAATTTCACTTGAAACGTTTTATTTCAATTTTTATTAATTATTAATTTATTTCCATTAAATTGATTATTGATATTTTAAAATATTGTTTAATCCCAAAGAAAAGCGATAAAAATGCATGCTAATGATAAATTATATATTTTTATAGCCCATTTCTTATCATCAATATTATGAGGTGGTTTAGAACAAAGAACAATTTATTCTGCACCAGCTCTCACAGTTTTCTTGTGTCAATACTATTTCGTTTTAGCTTTGGTTATCCGCTGGTCAATATAAAATGTTAATTTTTATTGCCTCTAAGCATTATTTCAAGTATCGTTAATTATTAAAAAAAAATTAATTGCCTATTAATTTGAATTGCTTTGTTCGAACATTTTTGTTTCTCTGTTTATGATTCGATTATGATAAATATCGCCTCGCTGTATAATCTAGTTTACCTTGCCCTTTATAAATATTTTTTTATCCCGCTGAAAGGAAAATGTCACTTCATTACCCAAATTTAAAACTGTTTCAGTTAAATGCAGTTGATATTTTTCAACAAAATGCATCATAGTTTATTGCAACACGCATAAATCAAAAATTGCAGCATGCCACATTAAAAAAGTGAAAAGAAAGAAATTCTAAACATAAGATCATAAGTTTGGCAAACATTTCAATAGAATCGAAAGAGAAATTTTTCTGAAATTTCGTTCGATTTCATAATATCCTGCTCTTCCTTCACATCAGTTGTAAGCGGCAGCATAACAGTGCAAAAACATTGACTTCTTGGGAACTCTCTCTTCACTACAAATATTTTATTTTATTTATTTATCACTAATTAATTGCTAATTTTAATAAAAATATGTACATAGATATATTTGCTTTATTTTCGTAAAAAAACGTTGCAATTTTAAAATTTGCAAATATTAAAATTGACTATGAATGTTTTAAAACAACTTGCAAATAAAAAATAATTTTTTCTTAGTGTTTTTTTAAATTTTTTTCTACAATCTGGTAACATTTAAATGTATTCCCCTCTCGGGACATACCAAAAAATTATTTTTATCATATTTAATAGGGATTTGAGTCTTCTCACACACACTAAATTTGAAATGCTTCAACAGTAAAGCTAAGCCCACAGATGCTTGCATTTTTCCAAATCTCAAGCCAATACAATTGCGGGGACCACCACCGAAAGGCAAATAAAGAACTGAATCACGTTGAGCCACCTTCTCGGCAGTAAAGTTATCGGGATTGAAGACATCGGGATTGGCATAGTAACGCTCATCACGATGAATAGCGGCTGAAGGTATCAAAACTACCATATTCTTTTTAATAACATATCGGGGATGACCGGGTACGGCATAATCCTCTGAGGCATAGCGTAGTAATACGGGTACAATGGTGTATAAGCGTAGAGTTTCTTAATTTAAAAAAAACCCAAAGAAAAATTATAATTTACAGTATTTAATTTTTTTTTTTTTTGTTTCAATTAAAGCACTTACCTGCCAAAATCTGATCCAAATATACCATATCTTTCATGGCTTCATAAGTCAATTCCTGGTTATGTTTCTCTAAAACTTGCACAATTTCTGCACGTGCTTTCTGCTGTATATCTTCATGTTGAGCCAACTCGTAGAGGGCAAATCCCATAGTGGTCGATGAAGTTTCAAAGCCGGCCACCAAGAATACAAAAGCCTGAGCCGCTATTTCTTCTATTGTAAGCCTGGTCAATTCTTCACCACTTTCGGGTTTCATAAGCTTGTTATTCTTCAAATCAATTAACATATCCATAAAGTCATTGCGCCTAACATTGTTTTCCTCTCTGTAGCGTACCGTGTCCTTGACCAGGCCCATGAAAAAGTCCTCTACCTCCTGCAAGGTTTCCTTCATGCGCAACTTTCTAGCCAACTCGGGAAAAGATGTGCGAAAGGCTAAGCCCACACGGCCATAACGTTGTTCCACCAAAGATTTACGACCCATTGCGCGGAAGTTGTTATTGGGGTCTTTTAAACTGCTCATTTCCAGGCCAAAGGCGCAACTGCCTATAACATCAGTGGTAAAGCGAGCCATCAAATCACCCACTTCTATTCTTTGAGTTTCAACCACTGCCTCTTCAAACACCTTCACAAACTTATGTCCAATATTAACAATAATCGGAAACATAATTTTCATTTTTCCGGAAGTAAATGTAGGTGACAACTTGTTGCGCATGTGACGCCACTTGTTGCCTTCCAAATTGAACAGCATGCCCGTTAAAGGGTCATCTTTCTCATTCACAAATAGGCCACGATCTACAAATTTATGGAAGTCTTTTATCATAATCAATTTTAAGAGGGCCGGATCAAGAACCAGTACTATAGGCTTAAGGAACCAATAGAAGCCCGCAAATGGTCCAGTATTTTTAAATCTATCATAATAACTTTGCCATAATTCCACAAAGGAACGACTGGTGCCTTGTCCAGTAACATTTCCCAAAAACAAAGTTGGCTCCTCACACGCTATGCCCAAGTTTTGCCAATAATTGTATTGATGTGTTAATAGTTTAAACAAATATACCACTACGGCCAATAAAATAGCAATTGAAGTAAACAAAATCATTTTTTGATTTCAAACAATTTAAATTTTTTTTATCTTTTTGCTCTTAGTAAATCTGGGTTAGAACTTTAAAGGTGAAACATAACGTTTAAAATATATTTAAAAACTGAACTGTTATTAAGACTTTTGCTGCATTCTTATGAAGCTTTTTCCAATAAAGCTTTTTCTGAAATCATAACCAAAGCGAATTTAATATGAAGCATGAATTCGCCTTGGTCGTAAACATTATCTAAATACTTTGCTGTGTTTATTATTATAATTTCAATTGAGTGAATGAATGATCGCTTTTAAGGCGAATTAATTTATATGACTATAGCTGGGATCGGGGATGGGATTGAGAGTTTTAAAATTGTGCCAATAACTTTCAAAAATTTTACCTTTTTGAGCTTAATTGTACTATTTTATTTTATTTTGATTCCGGATCCGAATCGTTTTCACAAATTCACTTGTGAGTTCGAATATTGAAGCATATGGTTTCACCTGTTTAAATTGAAATTTAGAATATACAAATTAATTAGCATGTGCTCTAGCAATCGAATTTAGGAGAAAAATAATTTGGAAATGGACGGGTTCATATTTCAAGTATTTTGTTATCTATTGTCTTTTTTTACCTTAAGGTAGAGGTCCATAGCTCGTTTTTTGCGCGTTATGCTTTTGATCAGCTGTGTGCGTTTGTTTATAAATACTTATAAAGAAAAAATGGAGAGTGAAACCGAGTTTTTAAAAGAATTTGTGGAGTTAGTCGAGTTTGTATGTATATTTAATTTTATGTGCAAAAAATGCCTATGAACAATTTAAAAAAAGAAAAGGTTTTGGGTACGGCCGTTGTATTTAGAACGGAATTTAAGTGGGTTTTTTAAAACCACATTTAAAAAATTAAAACTTCTGACCCTGAGCAATTTCGAACCGCGACAAGAACGTCTGCAGATGTCTTTGACTATTTATTCAGCATTTTAAAAGATAGTCTTGAGAAGAACTCGGCCAGGGCTATTCCAGCAGATAGTCGGCTGTTGTTGACTTTAATGTAAGTAAATTGAAAATCACATATAAATGTATGCACATTATTGGCTTAAGCAATAACTTTTCTAAGCAGCTACGTAAAAGTAATCGATAACTAATATGCAAAATTTGTTACTGAGAAAAGTGTGGTGAAAAGTTAATTAAAACATATCGCATTAATGAAAATATTCACATATTTTATTAAAAAAGTTTTTTTTTAATAAGAAATTTTTTTATTGGAAAAAAATAAAAAAATTATCCACAGCAAAATCATATTTATCGATAACGTAAGAAATAAAGTATTATTTAACATATTTAGCATTCAAGAACAGCTGACTTTCTTTCATTGTGCTTGTAACGCGTACAAAAGTAGAAAGTAGACCTACTTTTTGCTTTGAACCCGCCTACGCGTTCTGCGCTTTTTGCAATGTAACTTGTCACATACTAATACATTGATTCTACTTTTTTGACAGATGCATAGAAAGCGTAATGCGCAAAAAGCGAGCTATGGACCTCTACCTTTAAAGTTTCGCAAATATTTTTTTAAATAGGGGAAAAGGAATAGGGAAAAATCTCCCAGGGAATGGTTTGTCAGAATAAGTCCTAAGAACACATTTTAAAACAGTAGTATCCAACAGCAATTGAACACTTTCAAATAAAACCAGAATTTTTTAAACGCTTTTTTAAAGTTTCAATATTAATTTGATACAGCATTAATAGTACTCGCACAAATTCCTCTATAGCAATTATTCAAAATTAAAATCAAAAAATGTTTGATACTCATGAGGCGTAAATGGCTTCCCTTAACCATCGAATGGTCTCTACTGCAACTATATATTTTTACTATTTTAATTTATCTCAAAACAATGAGGATATACATACATACACAAATAGAAAATTTATTAGTGAAAAATATCTTTACAAATCGTGACTTATCAAAATACAAAAAGAAATACGAGCATCAACAGTTTTATTACACTTAAAAATTACATACAAATCATAATATTTACTTCTTTACACAGACAATTGATAGTTAAATCTTAGTCACTTTCAAGATAATATCCAGGGGATGCAAGTTGAAGCTGGAAAGAAGAATTTCCAGTTTCGTTTGCTCACAAGTCTCAAACATATAACTTTTAACCATATGCACAATACCAATTTTTGTCAGCATACGAGCAAAATGTATACCAGCACAACCCCTTGGACCGTCGCCAAAAGGCAGATAAGAAAATGATCTGATCTTCTTTATATTCGATTGAGAGAAACGATCAGGATCGAATTTTCTTGGTTCGGGAAAGTAGTCCGGATCATGATGAAAACTTAGAGTTGGTATAATAACCGTGCAGCCCTTATCGATGTAATATTGAGGATCATAGGGCACATAGCGCTTGGTGCATTTGCGGAATAAAGCGGGAGCCACTGGGTATTTGCGTAAGGCCTCTGCAATAACAAAATATTTATACACATTTTGTGTAAATGTTAAAAATCAATTGAAAACTAACTTACCCGATAGCACTTGATCTAAATATTTCATGTCATTCAAGCATTCGTAGGTCAATTTTTGTCTGCGCGCCTGCAGAATACGCAAAATCTCGAGTCTTAGTCTTTCCTGAATGTCCTGATTCTTTGCTAGTTCATAGAAAACATAAGTCATGGTTGTGGAACAGGTATCAAAGCCCGCTATAAAAAATGCAAAAGCTTGCGCTGCCACTTCCTCCCAGCTTAAGGTTTCTTTGCCCTTCTTACCCGGCTGGTTTTTCAGTTCGATGAGCATTTGCAAATAATCCGATTTCTTTATATTATTCGCCTCTCTATATTTAATGGTATCCTTGACGTTTTGTAAGAAGAAATCCGTAACATCTTGAGGTAATATTTGCATGCGAAAGAATTTCGCCCATTCGGGAAAGGAATTTATTAAACTATCGACAAAGACGGAATGTCTGCGCTTAGAAAAGAACCTGCGCACCATTACATAGAAATCGATATCCGGATTCCTCAAGGTGTTGCATTCCAAGCCAAATACACTAGTGCCTATTATATCGGCCGTAAAGCGGGTGAAAAGATACGAGACATTCATAATTCCATCACTACTTTCCATTACCCTTTCATCAAACACCCTTTCCAATTCTTCAGCTACTTCTATTAATGTGCGATATATCCTTTTCATTCTTAATGTGGTGAGGGTAGGGGCCATTTTTGCCTTCAATGTTGCCCATGCGGGACCATCCATTAAAAACATATTCCCCGTTAGGGGATCATCTCTTTCGTTGTAAAAGAAGCCACGGCGCTCGAAATGCGTAAAGTGTATATCTAAAATCCTTCTTGCTAATTGTATATCCAGGACGACCACAGCTTTTTGGGTGTTAAAATAAAATCCTGCATATGGTCCAGAGCCTTTAAATTTGTCATAAGTATCACCAAATATTTGCGCGTAATGTTTCGAACGCAACCACTCCTGCATATTTCCAGCGGGTATTTTTGGATAATCATGCGGTATGCCGCGGCGAAACCAGTAGCTGAAATGGTACTTGAAAGACAACCAGAGCAGGAAGTATAAAAAATATGCCAAAGAAATTAAATAGAAGAACATTTTGCGTATCAGTATATAACTTTTCAAACATTCACAACACAAGCAGAATATTAACTGATATTCTTAAAATTTAGCCCAGTCTTATATGTACATATGCAGTTTATTTACACTTTACATAATTACATATCTGTTTACAGTTACATAAATATGTATACATATTTATAAGTATATAAAAACACATATTTATATACATACATACATACATGCATGTCTATATTTACACAGTTTTCGGAAATAAATCTAAAAACAAACTGCTCAGAGAGACTAGATCACATAATTACACGATATCTGTGCTTGCATGTTAATACCGCTCATTTACTTCAATAACGTCATAACTCAAAAAAATTAATTTTTCTGTTAATATTGCAGAATTAATCCTACAAACAATAATATGTTTATAATGTGAAAAATTTCATATAAATATCTTTTATACTCAACGCTTGAGAGAAAAATAAATTTTCTTCTGATGAATTAATTCTTGTCACACAAAAAAATGAATTGAATGAAATTTGAGTCAGTTCAAACGAAGTTGGTAACAATGAATTGCAATTCATTTCCAATTCAAATGAATTTGTCAAATGAATTGCAATTCGTTTCTAATTCAAATGAATTTGTCAAAGTGAATTGTAATTCATTTCCAATTCATTTGAATTGAATGCATTTGAATTAAATGAATTTGAAAAAAAAAAAATTTTAATTTTGAAATGTGTCTTATTTTCAAATGAGGCGTTAATTGTAAAAGTGGTCTAAGTCATATACATCTTTTGATCGAGATAATTAGTAAATTACATTTGAAAAAATTAAAAATATTTTTTTGTATTAAACAAAATTTTAATTTAGAGATTTATATAACATAGGGTCTACACCTAACATAACATGTAAGATAAGAGCGTCAAACTCAATCGCAGAGAGAATTATGTTACGTGTAGACTTCAAATTAGTGTTATCTCAATCTTATAAGATTTTTTATAAGAGCGTTGTTATAAGAAATCCTATAACAACTGTCAAAAAACGTTCATGGAAATAAATTAGTATGCATGTGTGAGTGTTTGTTTATTAAAATATATGAAAAACAACGTTTTGGACAAAATTTCTGGGTTTTTATATGTTTAAATGTGTCTAATTTGATTTATAAATTAAAGTTTTTGTGAAAAAGTGAAAACAAAATAAATAATTATACAAAAATAATACATGTTAACTCGATAAGAATTTGCATAAAATGAAATGTTATAAGAAAAGTAAAATTACGTGTTCCTGTTGTATGAGATGAAGAGAAATATCGGCATTTTATTTTTATTATTCTGCCGACGTTCTCTCACATATTATGTCAGAGTTAATCGCAGTTGTAGACGCTATATAAACCTTTTTAATATTGACAAAATATTTGGTGATGTTTTTTAAAGACTTGTTTGATATCTTGAAGCAAAAATGCATATCACTTAGACCACTTTTATAATTAAGGGCACTGCAGCTGTTTCCTACCGTTGCAGTTACATTACATTACAGTCGGCTAACTGAGCCTTCAGTCTTCGTACAAGCATGCATTTTACTCTCTGTATGTTTGTTTGCTTCCGTACGTGTGCTTAATAAGTACGTCTCTGCTTTAAGCGCTTTTTCTGCAAAAATGGTTTTTTTTTCTAGAATTGTAACACTATTGAAGTAAATGAGCGACATGTAGATTTGTAAATATGTATGTGCGTATGTAAGTATTTATATAGATTTTATTTTATGTTTACTTGTTATTGTCTTACAAACATCCCAGTTGGCCAAAATGCCTTGCACGACATTGTCTGGCATCGGATTTTTGTACGATTTATTCTCTGTAATATAATTTGCTAGTCGACAATTGAAGGATCACGATAATCTGAGTGGCAGTGTCGTGCATGTGGTCCTCAATGAAACACTTTTGACTGGTTGTTTATAATCCTAGCGACAAGTCATGTGTTTTGTCTGCAATCAAACACATGAATAAGTTGGCCTCTTTTGGAGTTCTAGTCCCAGCTAAGGCAGTCAATAATTTAAATGAAACGGGAAAAACAAATAAACAAAAAACTTAGACTTTTATGTTATACCTGGTTCCCATAAGCCAGGCAGGCGACTCGTCTAGAAAATTTGTATGAAAATCATTATTGGATTTCATATATATTTTTTTTTACTCAAGTCGACCGCCCGTATTGTGGAAACAGAGGGTTAAGGTATGTTCTGTTGAGTGGCATTGTCGCTCAAGAACTCACTCGATCATTTTATGAAGGACAATATGGTGGAAATTGTTGCTTGAGTGGTCTTGCACTACTTCGTGGCTCTTTGTTTGAAAATTTCGTCAACGATTTATTTGAGCTGTCGTTATAATATGTCTTCTACGATTTTCTATTGTCTTGTACCCATCTAATTTCTGAAAGATATGGCCAACTGGGATACTTATGATTATTTATATGTATGTATGTATGTACGAGTATGTGTGTATGTATGATCTTGAACCATATTAATTTTGTTTTGATAATTCACTTTACATTTTGTATGCTTCAACTCCAGCATTTGTTATAATTATCTATGTACATACATATTTATAAGCACTGAGAGAAATTACAGACTAAAATTAATATAGTTTATGGTACATGATGAATATATTTCAATGAAATGAAATGAATGCAGGGGTGTTCTGTAAACCGAATGTTTTGAAATCGCCTAATTTCCGGGAAAGAACTTAATTAAAAAGGTGGTTTGTTGCAGCTTTTTAATTGGTTTTAATATTTTAGATGTTTAAGATATTTTATACGAACTGACCTGCGAATGCGCTAAGTTGTCCGATCAGCAGATCATTGTTTTTCGTTTTTGAAATCGCACGATTTCAAATCGCGCGGTTTGCAGAACACCCTTGATAGTTTTCAGAAATCTCAAAAAACTATGAATTTTCTATAAAAATAATTACAGCACAAAATATTTTCTTTTTAACAAAAATTACTACATATCGTTACCTTAATGTAGAAAAGCCCTAACACATTATTTTTTAATAACGAGTTTTTTAATATATTTCGATAGAAAAATATCTAATGTATCGTAAAAAAAAATACAATCTTGATTTAAAAGATCTAATGAATTAGGGCGTTCTATATGAAGGTCTTTAATAAGTTTATCTAACTTAATTGCATTAACATACATACATTTATATTTCGTTGATTAAACCATATGTTTATTGGTTAAACCAAGACTGTAAAATCGGGCGTTAAATTCTTTAACTAATAAAGCAATTTTTATTAAAAAAAAGTTTAAAACTTAAAGATAACTGAGCCTTGCAATAGCATGTTTTCGCTAACTGTAGTTTAAGCTTCAAGTTCAGTGTTAACTTAACTTTTTTTATTGTTAAGGGCCTTTGATCATGTAAATTTATTTTTAATAAGCTTAAACTTCAAAGACAATCTGAGAGTAGAGCATCTCCAATTTGGCACTTGACTGTTGTATACAATTAATTAAATATGGAATAATAAGAAAGCTTTTAAAATTTTCAAGACTGCTCATACTGACTTGTATTTTTTACGATCTTTGCACCGCATAATATTGTTACTATTCAATTAATGTATAAAAGCTCTCTCTCACAATCGACAAAAAAATTTTAATTCTAGACCAGGTATGGGAATAGTACTACAATACTATTGTATTTTTGATATTAAACAAAGCAGTAAATATACTAACGGCCTTATTTATAAAACATTATTAAGGCTTTATAAAGGTTTTTTAAAACAAATTTTCACACAAAATTGTTTTTATTAAACCCTTACAAAGTTGTAATAGTTTTTATAAATATGGCTGTAACTTAATTTCATTTCAAAGGTGAAAAGGAATCCTATTGCTTTCGCTACGATGTCCGTCTGTCCGTTTGTCTGTCACAGGCTGTTTTTTCGGGAACCTTAAGTGCTACGGACTTGAAATTTTCACAAAATGTGTAAAACTTTTTTCAGTTAAATGTTACAGGGTGTTCTAAAATAAGCAACAACAAATTTTGAAATCCTAGCGTAATATACAGACAGTTATATATAGGCACTGGAAATTTTCAAAGTTAATGTATTTGTATGCAGACTACTTCAATTACCAGTGAAATTAAAAACAAAATTAAAGGGTATTCTATCAGTTAATGTTATTTTGAATACGAAAGTTAAAGGCAAACTCTTTAAATGTTCAAAGACGCTAAAACTAAAAAATCGAAAAATTTAAAAAAATCACCAAACGAAAAAAATCGCCAAAAAACTAAAAAACCCCGAAAAACCAGAAAAAAAATCTCTTAAACTATAATAAATCGCTAAAAAATCTCCTAAAACCAAAAAAATCGCCAAAACCCGAAAAAATCGCCAAAGCTAAAATAAGTTGTCAAAAAACTGAAAAAAATCCCCACAACGAAAAAAAGCTGAACTAAAAAAACACTAAAAACCGAAAAAAGTCTCAAAAACGACAACACACACTGCGCTCTGAAGAACACACAATCTTGCATTTAAAAAATAGGCGAAGGTACTTCTTGTTAGCCAACAGATTTTCAAAACATTCTTTTTTTCCTTGCATTGAAGTCGATTTTTTTGTAGAATTATTTTTTTTTAATTTTCAGGTATGGCTTATTTATTAATTCATAATTTTCGATTTGAAAGCATTTTATGAACTCAAACAAAAACATCCGAGTAATGAATACGTATGGGCACTCTAGAGAACCAAATTGAGAACTCCGTAATTAGACTAGTTTGTTTTTCTACTGAAAATAAGATATTTAAAAAAATGTTTCTAATTTTCTTTGGGAGTTTGTGAAAAATCGCAAAAATTTTATTACAGTCATCGGTCCATATTTTCAACTTCTTGCAGAAATTTATTTTTCTTAAATTCATTAAAATCTCACAAAAAAAGTCTACTATTAACAAAAAAATCAAAAATTTCAGCACATTTACAAAACTCATATTTTCCATGTCTGTTGAAGATACAAAACTTCTCTTTATGGTGTTATTGCAAGACTCATCAACTTCAGCTAAAAGATGACAAACGCAATTGTAATTTATTTTTAGTTTTTGTTTGTTTACCCAAATACATGCTCTTAATCATATCGAGACCTCCTCCCACAACCTCCTCTCCCAACTTAAACTCACACAAAAATTATCAAATTAATAAGTAGAAAAAAACCTGATAAAGAGTTAAAAGAATGAATTTTGTGGATTGATAAAAATAGCAGCAAAAATTAAAAAGCAACAAATACATAAACAAAAGACTAACAACTCTCAAATATTGCTACAAAAGCAAATGATAATTAAATTCTATATTCCACGAAAAGTTTCACCACACGATGAGTTCACTCACACTCTAGAATCTAGAGTCTAGATACTCGCAGTTTTAAGGAACAGTTTAGTTAATACGTTGTTAAACACAACAACCACTTGCACAGATACGGCCAGCAAAAATAGAATTTTTTTTTTAATAAAATGTTTTTGTTTGTTTAATTTTACTAAACAACAATAATTGTATTGTTTGTTAAGCGCACAGCAAAAATGTGTAATTAAATTGTAACAAAATGAAAAATTAAAGCAAAAATTGTGATTAAATGCAAATGAG
Organism: Nowickia ferox; assembly: GCA_936439885.1. NCBI lineage: Eukaryota > Metazoa > Arthropoda > Insecta > Diptera > Tachinidae > Nowickia > Nowickia ferox. The sequence goes on along the minus strand of OW387027.1, from coordinate 4,513,595 downwards.
TGAAAAAAAAGCAAAGAAAAGCAAAGTTCACAATGTGGGTAATATATTTAATATTGGGTTTAATTGTGTTTCTTGTGATTACCCTGTGCGCGGTTGGCTTGAAATATTTACGCGACTATTGGCGTTACCTGGGAGTGCCGCATGATCATCCCAAGCCTTTGGCGGATATCATTGAGACTTTGAGCAAACATGGCTGCTGTAAGCAGCTGATGGAGGAACATGAATATTTTCAAAAACTATACAAAAAATTTAAGGGCACAGGCCCTTATTGTGGTTTCTATCACTTGATGGAGCCACGTGCCCTGATATTGGATCAAGAGTTAATGCAGCAGATATTGGTGAAGAACTTTTCCAATTTTAATGATCGCGGCTGTTATCATAATATAAGAAATGATCCCCTGTCGGCGGATTTGTATAGCTTAAGTGGCGAGTTGTGGAAAGAGATGCGTTTAAAATTAGAGCCAGTATTTCAAAAAGCTTATATGAAAGCTTTTCAGGAGAGCATAAGGGAAGAGTGTGAAAAGACTCTCTTACTGTTCGAATTGAAAATAGAGGAACAGCTTCAGCATTGTGGACAAAGAGAAGTGGTCTTGGATGTGCAACCTTTGATACATCGTTTTGTTTTGGGCAACATGGCCAAAATGGTGTTTGGCTTAACGCACTCCATGCAACAAAAATATCCCTTAGAAGAATTTGATGCCATGACACAGTTTGGCTTGCATACCCACAAGCATGGCACTTTCCTCACCTTTTTAATGCAACGTTATCCCAGCTTGTTTCGTTATTTTAAATTTTCCATAACCAAACAAAAGGTGCAAACTTATTTTCTCTCATTACTTAGCGATGTCGTTGCGCAGCGTGACAAGCGTGCCGACTACAAAAATGATTATTTGCAATTACTCATGAATATTATGTGCCAGGAAATGAGTACCCATGAAACGCAAGCTAATACAGATGCCAAGGAATTGCGTGAACATTTAGTAGGTGAATTGGCTGCCCATGCATTTACATTTCTGCGCGCTGGCCTAGAGCCCACCGAGCGAACTTTGAGTTTTGCTTTGTATGAAATGGCCAAAGATCCCGTGTTGCAGCAGCGCGTTAGAGAAGAAGTGCTAAAAGCCTATGAGGAGAACGATGAATGCTTTAGTTATGAGTGCATAAGTTCACTCAAATTTTTAGGTCAAATAATTTCAGGTAAGAGAGTTTTTTAAATAAGCACTGAAAATTTATTCACTTTATGCAATGACCACTTGCACTGACATTCTGTAAATCATAATAGCAGTCTTTTTTAACCGACTTCGAAAAAAGGAGGAGGTTGTCAATTCGTCTATATTTTTTTTTTTTACATTGTTACTTCATTCTTGTTTTCGTCTGAGAGGGAATAGCTTTCATTTGGTCCCATTGTAAAAAAAAGTGGGCGGGGACACACGCACTATTTTTTTTTTTCATTTTATGTTTTTTTACTTATTCGATTGCTAAGAAATTTACTTAAAATGTTGAGTGGGGTTAAAAAAGTGGGCGGGGTCACGCCTATTAAATTTTAATATTATAGTTCACGTGCTTGTACTTAAACAATTTGTACGAAACTTGGTACACATCTTGAGCTCTTAAAAGGACACAATCTCGCATTCAAAAAAGTGACTTGGACCACGCCCATTAAAATTAAATAGAAACTTTCGTATGCTTTTACTTTATAGATTTTTACGAAACTTGGCACACACCTTGAATTCTTTAAAAGACTTAATCCTGCATTCAAAAAGGAGGGCGGGACGACGCCCATTAAAATAGAATACCACATTAAATGTGCTTCTCTTTTATAAATTTTTACGAAACTTGGCACAGACCTTTAACTCTTAAAAAGACACAACCTCGCATTCAAAAAAGTAGTAGTAGTAGCCCACGCCCATTAATATTAAATAATTAATTTCATGTGCTTCTACTTTATCGATTTTTACAAAACTTGGCTCTTTGTTCATGAAAATTTAATTTTAAATTATTTGTACTTCTATTTATCCGATTCCTACGAATGTTTTACTCTTAGAATGACATAATTTTGTGTTTAAAGAAGTGGGTACATATTTTTCAAAAATACCTTCACTCAAGCCAAAACTAATGCTAAGCTTGATAAATACCGTGAAAACTCCTCACCCTAAATTTTAATGATAAAACAAGTGGTTTACTGAACTTTATTTTAGCCCCAGCACAAGCACGAAATATGACGAAAGTTCTTGACAAAATATTTTATTTTTCTAAAGAAGGTAAAATTATAAAAATTTTTTGCTAAACTCCCACCTTTTTTTCTCTTTCCAGAAACCCTACGCCTACATCCTGTGACACCCTACATCATTCGCCGTGCTCTAAACAGTTACCAGTGTTCCGAGCATCCCCAATACTTAATACCAAAAAATATGTACGTCATCATACCAACGCATGCCATACACAATGATCCAGCTATTTACATTCAACCGCATGCCTTCAACCCCGATCGCTTTTCCACAGACGACAATAAGCGACGACAATCTTGTCTTTGGCTGGGTTTTGGCGAGGGACCTCGTAACTGTCTCGGTCTACACTTTGCCCAACTGCAAATGCGTTCGATTTTAGCACATCTCTTGCTTAAATATGAATTTACTTTGGACACTCAACATTTGGTGGTGTGCTGCCAAGAGGGCGTGGCATTAAGAGTTAAACCTCTGCAGGAGAGATTTGAATATGTGGAATACGAAGGCAGAGAATCGGCTGTGATGATATAATATGACTTGTCGTAGATACTTAGAAACTAAAAGAAAACAAATACAATTGAAAAACTTGAAGTTGTTTTTAAATTTGTGTTATAGAATATGGTTTGCGAACAGTATTTAATTTATGCTATTTTTTGTTATTTATTTTTAATGTTAATGCGAATTTTGTGTTTTTTGTAAATAAAGTAAATTGTTGTTTAATTTAATTAATTAAAAAAGGAATTGTACAATACAAAATATAATTCAGAGAAATATAAAGAGCGAGATATTTCTATATAAAATATAATCGAATTTAGAACTTCCAAGTTTTTTTAGCTGGTGAAAAATAGCCTTGCGGCGAATTATAATTTTCAAATTTGCTTTTGCTGCTCAGAGAACTCTTTAGTATGCTGTCACCCAACAAAATTTTTTTTTTATTAGTTCTTAATGGTTACGCTTTTCTGTGCAAATGAACGTACCATAACACTATTCATATGGCAAACTAATTCCCATAAAAAAATCATTCACGATAAGCTGAATAAGTTTCCATATGTTCACATGAGTACGATTTACGATAACGATTTTGTGAACAAAGTACAAAATCCGTAGGAAATTCACGATAAGTGTGATTAAGAAAGGTCAAGCTGGCTGCTCCGATTTAAATAATTTTATATAATTATATTTCATAAATAATTTTTGCTTTTCCTTAACAAAACTTTAAATAAAAAGAATACTTATTAGGTTTTGAGTTTTCAATTATATCAGGAAACACAAAACACAAGTCAAAACGAAAGCCTTTTCTTTTCTTGAAAACGTGCAACATTTTTTAAATTTTTAGTAGGAAAACTGGAATTTAGCCTTCGTTTAATGTAAAAATTTACGCTCGTAAGGGGTGATACAATAATTTCTAATAAAATCTCTATGTATTTCAAAAAAAAATTTTATTAGAAAAGAAAACGCCAATAGAATTGTGAATTTTATGCTATACTGATGGGTTTTTGGAAATGGAAAAAAGTGCAAATATATTTTTGTTTCCAATATACATAAATATTTTTTTCAAACTAAGTTCACATTTTCTAAAAACATATGGTAGATTAAATTCCATTTTAAAATTAAACTAAAAAAAAATTTAATATATAAGCCAAATACACATCAATGTATCTTGGTACACACTAAAAATATTTTGCGGCATACTTTTAGGAGTGGCAAAGAAATTGCAGGTTTGATGCTCAAATTCGCTTCGCCGTAAAACAAGAGTTTGTTGTTTCTTGACTTTTCGCTATAAAATAAAAGAAAGGAGTTAATGATAGAAGCTCAATTTTGAAAAATCGAGTTTTCATCAAAAAAATAGGTACTTCGGCGAATCATTCGTATTTCACCTTCGCACAAATGCTGCAGAAGTCCCTCGTATATGAAAGATGCATATCAAAGCTAAGGAAGCACTGACGGAGTAAATATTATATACAAAGGTAAAATCACAAAATTGTGTAAATCAATATTTTATTACAATTAAGATAAAATGGCCTGTTATGTCAAATGAACAAATTCCTTTATTAATATTTAAATGCTTATGCAAGATGTAAAAAATTTAAGAGCAGTCTGCATGCAGCATTATGTTTTTTAGCTTTTAAAAAAATTGTATAACTTCATTTTTCTTTTCAAAACTTTATTTTCAAAAACTCCTAAAAATAATTTAGAATATTATGCATGTATTTTAAAATCTGATTATATGATTTGTAACAATATTGTAAGAAACTACAAAGCTTAGTTTTAAAATTTTCAATAAATTTTTGTTTATAAAAAACACAGTGTCCTGCATCTCTACTACTTAGAAAACCCTTTCTATAAATATTAACAACAGTATCAACACTCTTTTAGATATATTTATGTATATACTTTTTTTATATAAATATATATATTTTTTTTTTAATAAATTTGTAATCTTTTTGATATGATTTCGGTATTTCGGGGGCTTTGTTTTACAATTTATTTCAAAACTTACATAAAAATTACAATTCAAACTAAAATTTATTTAAAATTAAAAAAGGGCCTTAACTAAATGAACATTTAACAAGTGTTTGAATTAAAATTACTTGCTTCCTTATCATGTTTTACAGACATACTCGTATTATTTAAATTATAAAATAAGTTGCAAATGCGTTCTACTTATTTTTTAATTTTTCATTTTTAATTTAAAATTATTCAGTGTTACTTTGTTATAACTTGATTTGTTGTGCTTTTTAAACAGTTAGTGGAGGGACTTGGTTTTCCGCAATTTTTTTTTAATATACTTCAAATTGAAATAAAATTTTGGGTACAATTTTTAAAAATTTATTACATCGCTTGTCTTAAAAAAAATGTTCCGTGTTTGTTTTTTTAAATAAACACCTTTTCGTCCGATGAAATCGTTTGATTCGTTGTCAGATCTCAAGAACTATATGTTATCTTTACAAATGAACTGGAATGTGATTGCATTTTATTTAAAGGTGTTTTCTACGTTTTTTGCTTAAACTTATTAAAGTTTCAAATTAACATACAAATATCAAATAAAATCCCAGAAAATTTTTGAAAACTTAATCAGAATAACTAGAAACTTTAAAACTAACTCTAACAGCCGAATTTTCAAATCGCCTTCAAACAGCTTTTGAGAAAGTTATCCTTTCTTACTAGCCTCCTGTTTTATTTTCCATCTTCTGCTGGATTAAAACTTCAACTAGTTGCGAGATTTAAATAAATATACATCAATCTTTCTGGGACTTAAATTTGTAAATGCTTCTTAGATATTTATGCATAAATTAGAATTAAAAAAAACTTTGTTCGTTTGTTTGTTTACTTTGCACTGGCTCTAGAATGAAAAAAAATTACTGCTAAATAGCTTTAAAATGAAAAATGCTTTATTTAGAGGGCTGCCTTTTGTGAGTGTAGCGTGGTGAGGGGCTGGGCGGACTGCGTTTTCCTACCAAATTTTCACCCCGATTGGGCATTTTGCTGCGCATCATTTGCTCATGAACATACAAAAATATGCCAATATCACGGTGGCCCACTTGCCAGGCAATTTTAAAGGCAGTACTGCCATCCTAAAATGAAAAATTATATTAAGACATCAAACACTTTACATTAAGAAAACATCTCTACTTACCACATCTTGTATTAATGAATCACAATCCGGGTGTGTTAATAAATGTTTAACAATATCACTGCGGCCATGTTCGGCAGCACACATCAAGGCCGTACTGCCATCTTCATCTTGTATGTTTATATCTGCTCCAGCTGCCAACAACAGTTGCACCATCTCCAGGTTGCCATGTGACACGGCCAACATCAGTGCTGTCTGGCAATGCTGTTTGCAATATGATAAACAATTATTTTATGCCTTTTTTATTGAGAGTCAGGTTAGAATTTCTTTTTTACCTTTTTAGCTCGTATATTGACATCAGCCATCTGAAACAGTCGTTCAACGACAGTTCGATGTTCTGGATTTTTTAATTTTGCCAAAGAAACGAGCATGACGCAAGTGTATCCTGCATTATTCATTTGGTTTACGTTGCAAACCTTTGAATCCAACAATATGGATACAACGTCAAAATTGCCATGGGAGACAGCATAATGCATGGCGGTGTTGCCCTGAAATGCAAAATTTTTGTTTTTTTTGTAAAAAAAATTCATATGTGAAAAAGTTTTAAATAAAAAAAATATAATTAGATACAAAAAAATATAAATCTCAAATAAACATTTTTTTTAACCCTCATTTATTAAGGAAATTTCGTTACCTAAAATGCAAAACGCCCAGTCTAGCAAACATAAATTGAAATCGTATTTTTAGTATTCCGTACATCAAAGGTAAAAAGAAACTATATTGTTTTCAATACGATGTCTTTCCGCCTTATTTCGTTTTTTCACGAAAATCGATTATTTACGATCGCAAATAAGCGATTTTGGCCAAAAAATCAAATTTGAAAAGTATGACGCTTAACTTTTTTTTTGACGATTGTGGCACAATGTAAATTCAGTTATTTTTTAAATTTAATAGCAAATCTTTATTTGTTATTAGCAAAGCCAGAGAATAGAGCAGCATATAAAAATGGTTTTGCATAAATCTCTGAAGCAGCTTTGGCTACTCCACTCCTCCTATTGACAAACAAAAAGTTGCTTGTTTTGATATAAATTTTCGTATATAACTTACATTGGCATCCACCATATTAACACAGTATTCTAATAATGGCACCGAGAACTCTTCAAAACAGTCTAAATAGTCTTCAACTTCATGGGGATCGGCATTCTCAGAGCTGGATAGGCGAAACCATTCTTGTTGTATGGTTTGCTTGGAGGTTTTTAAACTCAAAGATGAAATGGGTTTGGAGCCCAGTTTTTTCAACAGGGAATTATTGATGGTTTTCAAAGCAGCCAACATGTCTTTGGGCGGTGTTATTCTAAACAATAATAACTAAAATATTTTCTTAATAAAATATGAAATGGAGACTCACTTTTCCCTGGGCTGTGTTTCTTTCATGGCTATTTTTTGTAACAAAGCTTTGGAAGGTAGAGGCTTTTGTGGCATCTCCTCTTGTTGTTCATTTGCTGCTGACTCGGTTTTACTTTCGTGACTAGATTTCAAGGGCGAAGGTAATATTTTTTTGCGTGCTCCTTGCGATATTTCTCGAGAGCATGCAGGAGGCTCTTCCACTTGCTGCTTGTAATTATCATCTTCTGTACTGGGCTTGCAATTCGGGGAAGCTGCTAGCGTAGGCGCTGGTGAGTTGTCTCTGGACCAGCTAATGCTTACACGTGTTTCCTCGCGTACAATTAGCTCGTTTTCACCCAACTGGCTGAGGTCATACAGGGATTTGCGTTGCTTTGCATCCCCTAGAGAGCTATTGGTTGAAGACAAATTTTCCTCTGCCTCCGTTAAGAGGTTTTGTGTGGTTATAGCGCTTAAATTTACTGGCTGATTTAGAAAACTTTGAGATTCAGCTGAATATTCTGTTTGTTGCAGCGATGAGGATGAAGGTTTCTCTTGCAAGGAACTGTTATGGGATACACAAAAATATTTATATTATTTGTTGCAAAATACATAAATACTATATTGTGATTATTTTAAATTACGTGAACAATAAGGCCGAGCAGCCACTTACTATCAAGGGATAGCAAGTGAAGGTGCTTAAACTCCAAACCATTACAGCAATTTTTTTTTTAATTTTATTTTATTGTTGCAAAATTCATATGAAAATATTACAAAATTTTTTCAGCACAACATTCTTGTCAAGCTAAAAAGCGTTTGAATTACTAACAAAAGGTCATTGTTATTGTTTGGGTTTTCGCATGGATACAGGCTGTCTGCAGGAAGAAAGCTTTTTAATGCTCATGCGCCTTTAAAGCTTTCAGCCAGGGTAAACAATTTTTTATTTTTTATTTTAAGAAAAATTACTTGGAAAATTAAATAATTTAATTTTGTTTTGTTGTTTTGCAATCTCAATGTAACATGTTTCCATATTTGCCCCTTAAGCACTTTAGCTATTCAATTGAACCCTCATACATACATATGTGTATGTAATTTATAAGCCTTTATTGTTTCAAACAATTGCTTACATATCGTCAGCTGAAATGCAAAATCATAGAACTACCAAAAAAAACTCAAAATGTAATTTTTAATAAATTAGTGTGTATAACATCGAAATACATTTTTTACATATTTTCAAAACTTTATCATATTAATTAGCTGAATTAAAAATTAAAATAAAGGAATTTTACATCAGTCGCTTGAATAATTTTCTTTAGTTTTTTCGCTCTCCTGTAAAATTTAAAAAAAGTGTACTTTAGATAATTTTACATTTCAGGTAACGCTATGTTTTTTGCTTGCACTAGGTCAGTGAGTTGTTTCCTTAATAATTACAATTCATACACATCTACATGCAAACAGTTAAAAATACTGACAGACACGAAGAAGGTTGTTGTCTCTACTCAAAATTAATATAATTGTCTTTGCTATTTTTGTAAGCTTACCTGGCCATATTTGTCTTCTCCGCCACCGGACTAGGAGTTGGCGAGGGCGTTATGGTGTAGGTATTTTGTCGGGAGATCTGTTTTCTCACCGGACTGGGACTGGGTAGATTTCTAGGCCTGGGTATTTTAGATTCGACAGCTTTAGCGGGCACTGGACTAACCACTACCTTTGAAAAACCTTTAGCTAAATTTTTAATGGCATCTTTGCAAGAATCACAGTAATTATCGGCGCAAGCTATAGAAATATGGGGCTTAACAACATCACCGCAGGCTATATCACGTTTGGGTATTTGCTCCGTATTGCAGGAGGTTGAACTTGTTAATGGTGGCAATGTATTGACACCGTAATCCTTAAAGTTCTTGGCATCGGTATTACAACTCTTGGTATGTAGGACGGGCTTATTAGTTTGTGGCTTGTCTCCTTTAATGGGCGTTGGAGCTGCAATCTCTTCGGTGCTGGTTTGTGAGGTGCATAATCTTATTAAATCTCTGGTATCTGTTTGCCTAGACATATTATACAATTCAAATTGTGTGCTTGAGTTTTGCATTTGTGGGACAAATTGCAGGCCCACCGAGTGTTGTACCAGGGCCAAAGTTTGACAAGCTGCCGAGTGCTGTGCATGAGGCGTGTATTGTGTGCCTGTGGTCTTTTTAACAATATTCAACTTTTCATTGTCTCCTAAGCTAAAAGTATTGCTGCGTGCCGGCATATCCAATAGCTTGAGAGAAACTGTTCTTGCTGTTTCCCCTTTACACAGCTCTTCGGTAGCACAAGCTACAGTACGTTTCGCCACTAAACACTTGTCACACAATATATCCGACACGCGATCATTAGAGCTGCCCACGGTTCTGACATCAGGTTTGCAATTTACAAAACTTTCGCGTGTTGTTGGTTGAGCCATTATTGCTACATTGTATTTTTGCACTTTCTTTTCGGGCCTGGTTTGGACTTCAGTATCTTTTGTAGATCTCTTTCCAACATACATTTGCGTGCCTACTGATATCAGATCTTTCAATCTTGCCAGTTTCTTTTGTTCTTCATGCTGCCTGATGGATAATTTGATGCGTTCCTCTACGTCAGTCTTGGTGAATAAATTTTCGTTAATATTTTTCGTTAAGCCCGCATGGCAACCCACATCCTTTTGTAATTTAGCGCTGGCTATGGGACTGCCTACGGCTATATCTCTTGTGGTTTGTTTGCTGCACATGGTGGCCACATCTCGTTTCAAAATAGATGGCCTAGTGGTTTTTTCTGTGGTAGCATTTCTCAATCTGGCACCCATACTTTCCAGTGAAATGGGACTTACACGCTGCGGTTGGAATTGTACAGGTGATGATATTTTTGGACTAAGCACTGGACTAGGTGAGGAAGAGAATCTGGTGACCTCTTTAGCTTTCTGCAATTGCTCCTCTTTGTTTTTGACAGTCTGTTGTAGGCGTTGTTTGTCTTCACGCAGTTGAGAAAGTTCGCTCTGTGAAGAAAGGGAGAATATATAACTTTAGGACTTCTTATAGAATAAGGTAAGCTAGAAAGCTAAGCCAGGTTTAGTTAAATTTTTGCAGCAAAAGCTATTTATCGCGGCACTCCCACTAGGAAGTATGCAGTTAAACTCTAAGAGCCTATTTCACCAATGCCATTTAAATATCAATTCATGTTTAAATGCCGATTCTCATTAATTTTTGTTAGGAAAAATTACTTTTAAATATGAATTGATATTTAAATAAATTGGTGAAATAGGCCCTAAGTCTTATAAAAAGTAGACACTAAAAATATTTTGAAGTTTTGATTTATTCTCGATATTTAAGTTGAGTTAGAGCTCTAGTACATTCAGAGGAATTTAGTAACATTTGTGAAATATTTGCAACCATTGCACTATGTGTTCAATTTTAGTTTCAGCGGTAAAAATTAAAATTTTGTAGAAAAAAATAATTCACTATTTAATTCCTAAGACTTCGACGATATAAATGCAAAATTTTTGTGACCGTTGGCAACTCTGTTTAAATATTAACAGCTGCGAATGTTTAAATTTTTTCAAATGCTTATTTTAGCAACAGGGGTCGTCTCTACACCAAGTTTATATCCCATTTGGAAATAATTTTTGGGGCAAGTTCGACTTAACGACGCATTGTGCGTACACCAAAGATAAAAAGGAACCCTATTGTTTTCGCAACGATGTCCGCCATACGACATCGAGAACCGCAGGAGGTACGGACTTGAAATTTTCACAGAATATGAACAACTTTGGCCTCTAAAACAACAAATATATGACAGTTAAAAATTAAAGGATATTCTAAAGCGAGCACCGAAAAATGTTGAAATATTAACAAAATATACAGACACTGGAAAACTTCAACATTTTTGTGTATTTTTATGCTGACTACAACAATTATTGAAATTAAAATATTCAAAAACACTAAAACTAAAAAATTCAAAAATAAAAAATCGCCGAAACGAAAAAAAAGCACCAGAACTAAAAAAAATCGCTAACACTAAACGAAATCGCCAAAAAGCAAAGAATTCACTCAAAAAAAAACACGCCAAAACTAAAAAACCCAAAATCTGAAAAAAAATTTTAAATTTAAGAAAGCGCCAAAACTAAGAAACCAAAAACAAACTTAAGCGGGTACTTAAATTTTTTTTTAAATATACACATCAGGTAAGATATTCGATTATATAAACTAAAACTCGTATAGTACTACATATCGTGCCATAACCGCAAAAAAAAAACCTTAAGCGACATAATTTTCGAACTTAATTTTTTGACAAACATCGATAATTTCCGATCGTAAATATGTAACAGATTTTCTTCAAAAGAAACGAGATCCAAAAATGTGTCTGTTAAGCTTTTTTGGCGGTTATGGCTCGATATGTTTTATCCGTAAGGAAGCCTTCATGTGAAAGACAAAGGCGCACTTTACTAAATTTACTTAATTCTGTTTTGCTTGTCCTTTTTTTTTTTGTTGCAAATAGAGTGAAGTATTATAACATTAAATTGCTTCACAAACATTTAACATAAATATTTTGTACAATACTATAGCTGAAAAACTCTTAGATTTAAATTTTACTTGACTTTCTTATGCTGATTCATTATAACAATATGTCCAAAAGTGCATCCATAACAACTCATTTATATTACGCTCAAATATAAACTTTAAAATGTTATTCCATGCTAACAGAATCAGTTAAAGCACATTAAATACTTTAGTTTGCCATTAAATTTTTATTTTATAAGAATTTCTTAGGCTTACCTGCAGCTCCGGTATGGCTTTCACTTGCTCTTCCAAATCCTTCATACGCTTCAAACTCAAGGCCATCTGCTGGCGTATGTTAAACAAAGTTTGAGCATCTGCTGATGATGTACCAGCTGCTGTGCCCGCCTCTCGGCAGGGAGAAACTAAAGAACTTGGTGTCGACTGATCTAAGCCCGAGGAATGAGCGCTGTCTGTGGTTGTGAGGGCAGTGGAAGGACTAGTTAGTGTCAGTTTCGCTGTTAGCATATGACGTCGCGGTGGCGGGGTAGGAGGCGATAATAACTCCTCAACCGGTGATTTAGCATTCGCTGCCACTGTGGCCTTGACATACGATTCATATTGCTGCTCGGCTGGTGATAACTTCTGTTGAAATGGCAACACTTTTGTGTAAACATTGGAATTTCTAGGTGATTTATTGCCCCCTACGCAGGAATCTAAATATAAAAAAAAAACAAAAAATTAGTTTCTTATTTAATTTTCAAATTAAGTTAACCTCGTTTCTTTATAAATTTTTACAATTTTCTTTAACATTATCACATTGCTTAACTAAAACAATTTTTATATTTAATCTTTCCATTAACACGGTCAAGCTAAAACTACTTGGTCAAAATTGCATTTTGAACGAAATGTCCCAAAAAAAAAAAAAGAAACTACCTAAAATTTAGCAGAGTTATTTTTTTGTTTATTTGCTTTTTTTTGTTTCGCATTATTTACTGAAGAAGATGTTAAATAATTTATAAGTCAGTTTGTCTGTTATTGTTGCAAATTTGCTTTAAATATTTCATTTTTATTGTTGCGTTCGTTCTCAACCAGCTAAACTTGATTTTACGTCAGTTAACGTGTGCTTAAACTTTCGCAATGTGCGAATAAGTGTGTGTCCGGGCAAAAACTAATTTGTTACTTTATCTAAACTATTTACAAAATTGTCAAAAATTAAACGGAAAGCTTTTACACTGTACGTCATAATGATGAGATCAACTAACTTGAACTTCTTACATAAAATTGTTTGCAAAAAGCATTAGAGTTAAAATCACATATTCTCTCATCTGTAATTGCTTGGGTTAGAGCCTTAAATCCATTTTTTATATAAGTAAGTAACCTTATCATTTCCCAGCGCACCTTAATTGTTTATTATTATGTGTTTTGTTACTATGATATTGTTATGCTAAAACATTTTTCTGCCCCAACTGATAAGCTTCATTCGTAATGGAATCGATGTCTGCTTCATACTGCCTACAAACTTTCAAAGCTTTATCAATCAATTTGTCTTCTTCTTCTTTGCAATTGTTTCTTTTTTTTATGTGATGGTTGTTTGGTAGATTATTATTTTAACAAAAATATATTTAGGGGATTCAAACGGTAGTCAGAAATGAGTGTCATGGTGTCATAATTTTTTAAAACTTTTGTTTGAAAGAAGAAAAAAACAAAAGCAAAAAATAATTATAATAAAAAAATTTAAATTTATATGACAATATGACACTTACAATTAACGTTTGAATGCCCCAAGTATCCGACAATTATTGTTTGTATTTAATTTTGTATTATCACTGGCAGTAAATATTTACACTTGCGCTTATTAAAAATTAAAGCAACAAAGATTAAATACAGCGAGTTCATTCAAGAGTTAATTAATTTAAATCAAAGTATCAATTCATTTCTTTATTGGAAATATGTTTACCGCAGAGAGATAAAGTTCATATGCATAATAAAATTTATTTGTTTTTCTATTTGAACCCCAGCAATTGATTTCAAACACGAAATGCAAACAGATTTATATTGATATAAAACATAGAAGACGAAATTCAAACAGACTAGGAAAAATTGTGATTTTTAGGTGCTTTTAATCAAGTCTTCAATCTTAAGTATTTGGTATTTAGCGTACTTGCATTAGGTTTATCCATTGGGTCACTAGCTTATTACAAAAAAATGTTTCGAATTCGAGCACAGTGTTAGTAATGAAACCTGACATGACTTTTGGCACTTAATATGTGTTGAAAAGAACAACTACGGCCGATAGTAAAGTTTTTGCCAATCAATGAAGCAACTAATATTTAGTTGACATCCATAATCAACCCCAAAAAATAAGGAAAAGTTTTAAATTTTTCCTCCTAACTTTTGCACAAAGAAACTCGTATTCTTTTAACTTGTGAAAGCAAAACGAAACAAAAAACTAAAATAAAAAATCTAAATAGTCTATTTCCAAACTTTTTCTTCCAAATTTGAATGCTACAACATCTAAATTTCAACTTAAGCAAATGAAGCAAGTGTTTTAGTATCCAAACTCACAATAAAACACGGGAAAACGATTCGGAAGCCAGAAAATACACGAGTCTGTATAAAAAATCCCCTTAAATGACATTATAAAATATAAAAAAAAACCAAACAAATTGACCACGCTTCCAAATGTCGAAATTTTTTAGAGGTCACTGACCTCTCTCTATCTACCTAAATATTTTATTGCTCATAGATCTTGGCCATTTTATAAACATTTCAGTTTTAAAGTTAAAATAAAAATAAAATAAAATATCATAACTTATCTATTTTTTAACAAATTGTCTCATTTTTATATTTCTTTTAAAAATAAGAAACTTTGCATTGACTGACAAGTAATATATATAGATTTTAAAAGTTAAAAGAAAAAACATTAATTATTAGATTAAAAACTTGGGAATATGAGACAAAAATTTTTCAACAAAAACCAAAAAATCTTTAAAGTACTTATGACTTAATAAATAATAATAATAATAAAACAAAAACATTTAGTTTGCAATGTCTAGGTTGTCAGTAGCGAAGAACATGCGTAAGTAAAAATAAATTTAAAAAAAAATAATTCGAAAGAAAAAAACTGCAAAAAAAAAAGCATTAAAGCACCCAAAAGAAATCTTAAAAGAAATTAATAGTTTCGTTTTTTTTCAATTTTACTCTTTTTAGCAAGATCAGAACTGTTTAAATAATAGTTAAAAATAATAGTTAAAAAATACTTTTGAAGAGGAATTTTTAGCGATTAAATTTAAAGTAATTTAATTAATTGGACAGGCTGCTATACATTTCCTCTAGGGTATTTTGTTCATTAATACCAGGTCAACATATTTAGCAAAATAAATCGAAATATTAAGAGGAGGTATAAGAAACATCTGATACAGTAGACCCTCGATAATTTGAAATTCAAGAGACCCAAGAAAAAGTTCAAAAGATTTCATTAATTAAAATTAACCACACGGTTTGATTTGAAAAAGGTTCCTTTAAAAAATTAAATTTTAAAAAAGAACCTTTTGAAAATGTGCATTTTAAAAAAGGTTGATTTTTATTTAAAAAAATGCCTCTAAGATAATAAGATACCTTTTACAAAAAGTATCTTTTAAAAAAAAGTAACTTTCTAGAAGAGTATTTTAATAAAACTTGTCTATAGAAAATTGCTTTAAAATATACTTTTACGGCAAGTTCCTTTCAAAAAAAATCAACTTTACAAAACAAGTACTTCTTTTTGTTAAACAAAACTATCTTTTTTTAATATTTGCAAAAGAATGAAACGTACATTCCTTCCACCAGTTTCCTTGTAACAAAGCTTTGGCCTTCTGAGCCGTGCTGGAGACAATTGTATCATCCTTGGATCCTTGAAAGGGCGCAGGTTTCTTTGTCCTTATTTTTATAGAATGCGCTGAGGGAAACATGATTTTCTTCCCAAGTATAAATGTATTTTTTGTTTTAATTCATTTAGCAAACTGTAACTTATTTGTGAGAAATTACAAAATTTCCAGCATTATTGTTGTTTGGGGAGGACTATTTTATATTATTATATTATTATACCTACATATTATTTCATTTGTATATTTCTTTAGTTATTTCTTCATTATTCACTTTTAAGCTGATAAAACCTTGCAAAAAAATTATCTATTGTTATCATTTTGAATATTTTTCTATTTTTATAATTGTACATATTTAATTAATTTTAAAGTCAAAGCGCATACATAAGAATAGACACTCGAAAAAAAACATTAAAAGCGAAATCTTTAAATTAAAAACAAAAATGCTTAACAATATTAATTTAATTTGCATTTTGCATTTGTTTAATTTCTAAGGTCGGACGTTTTTGTGTTGTTTTGGCTGTTGGTGTTACAAAACTTTTAGCAGCTGCGTTGTGGTGCGTGAGATTAATAAGCAAATTTTGTTATTTATTTATAAGCAAACTCACTGTAAATCAATTCAAATTCATTTTTAATTTTTTTCAATAAAATTGCCAGCATTTTGTGTTGATTTTAGTTAATTGAGACAATTATTATTCAGTTAATTTTTGTTTTAAATATTATATCATTTTGGAGATTAGATTTTTATTCTTTTGGATTTTTTTGCATTATTTTAGCATTTTATTGTTTACATAATTTATATTAAAAATTTCGTTACTTATTTATGATTCAAAATATATGGTGCAAAATAAAAATAAGTTCAAGTAAATTCTATAATCTCCACCTTAAGAGATAAATCTTAATTCCAATTAAATTAATTTAATTATCATAAGTCCATATTTACACTATGCAAGTCTTATTGCTAAGCTTATTAGTTTGATGGAGAGAGAGACGAGGAGAACAGTAAAGTTTCTTTTCCCCTCGTCTCTCTTTCCCAACAAACTAATCAGCTTAGCAATAAGACTTGCATAGTGTAAATATGGACTAAGACATCATTATTAATTTACAAGCTGAAGGGACAATTCTAACTAAGATCTTAACCTCCCTTTTCACAATTTATGATTAAGAGCTAACAGGAACTTTAACTGACAGTTCTTTATACAAAACTTGCCATTAAAGTCTCTATTAGCTTTTGTACAATTCACTGTAAAAAGGGCCGTTAACTGAATTAAGTAACCGCCAGTTTAGAGAAGACAACTAAAAATTCTCGTCTGCCTATTTATATTGAAAACAAAAACAAATTTGAGTGCTTATATACTGACGACAATTTTAAATTGCCTTCTATAAACTGGCAGTAAGTGATCATTAATTCGAGCCATAACCACCATAAAAGCTTAGCCGACAAATTTTTTCACCTCGTTTTTTTACGAAAATAGATTATTTACGATCGCAAATAAACAATTTTGCTCAAAAAAATAACTTCGAAAATTAAGTCGCTTAAGTTTTTTTGACGACTATGGCACGATTTATGGGCAAATATTTTGAAGAAAGAAAGAAAAACTTTGAAAAAAAAAAGAACCAATGATTGCACAAATACAGAATTATTACTGTCAGCCTACTGTCTTTTACGATTTACGAACTTTACTCAGGGACATTAGGTATTCGAATTGCAAATCGTCTTCCGGATAACTGCGGTGTTTACCAGGAACTACCTAACCTACTCTCTGCTTTTCTAAATTTGTTAGAAATTTTCTTTTAAATATATGCCATGAAAAAATGGTAGAAGTCACTTTTCAGGAATGAAAAAATAAAAAAGGGAGCTTGTCCATACCAATATCATTGGGAATTATCCATGTTCGTACTACTTGTGGATCAAAATATTCGTTATTTGTGTTATGGTTGCGTTAGTCAAATCGTATCGTCCTACTTTTAAAGTTGTCGTATCGTTTAAGTCTGCATGTTAGTTAGTAAAATGTGAGGCTGCCAGCGAACGTGTCAGCTGTTATAGTGTTTCTCTTTGCTTTATACGTGTGTGTGTGTGTGTATGTAAACCAGATGTTGACATATGCTAGGTTAAAATCTATTTTTATCTACACATTTTCAATAAGCATCGTTATGCTTATTAAATGTTATGGATTTTATCAGCTGATACGCAACAGCACGATACGATTTCAGTAATTCTACCATTACAAATGAGCTTGAAGAAACTTTTTCGAGTATTCTTGCTATATGGAGTCTATGTTTGCGCATGCAAATGAAAGTCCACAAGATGCAATAAGTCGTCGGCGAAGTAAAATAACTAACAAAGACTGCTTAACAAGCACATTAGCAGAGCTGTCAGAGTTAGGCTTAATAATTTAATACTTCAGCATTTGTTCCCACTTCACTATCCTTTTCCTAATAAAGGTTACACACATACACATCGTTACCTTAATGTAGAAACGCCCTATCTCATTAATTTTTTCAAACAGAGTTTTTTGGCAAATTTCAATATACTACAGCTTCATTTATCGAAATAAAAATAAAAAAGCCCGATATGCAAAAAAAAATATAATAAGTTAGGGTGCTTCTACATTAAGGTAGCGATATGTAAGCCGGTAGGCATAGTTTTACGTGTCTTGTTAAAATACAAGAGGCGTTTGCTTATTGTCTCCTCTATTCCCTTTGGCAAAGATTAAAGAATATTCACTTTATTTGGGTGTGCTAATCTTACTTTAAAAAATTTAATTTAATTTAATATGTTGCAAAATAATTTTTAAATTTTTTTAGTTTAATAACGTAAAATTTTTACTCGATTTTGTTTGGATTTGTTTATTTTTTTAATTTTAGATCAAATACATTCGATTTAAGGGCGATGATTTCGGTTTTCAAAAATATTTTTTAAGGTTTGAGTTCATGCAAAATTAAACCGGGTGGCATTCGTTAGTTTTTAGAGATGAAATTTTGTTTTGTTTTCGATCACACATTTTTTTTTTAATTATTTTAAAGACTTTATTAATTGATTTATTCAATATGTACTTCAAAAAAAAAAATTTATTATTATTATGTTTATTTATTTTATAGTTTTAATAATATTGCACTTTTTTACATATTTATATAAAATTTTTTAATATATTAAATTTTGCGCAAATGTTTTTTATAATATTTATATCACATTTTTTTATATCAAAAATTTTTTTTATTTATTTATCTTATCTTTTTATTTCGTTATTTATGTATTTTATAATTTCGATAATATTGCACTTATTTTACATATTTATATAATATTTTTTTTTGAATTTTTTCAAATATTAAATTTTTCGCAAATTTTTTTGTTTACTTCACATTTTTTTTATACAAATAATTTTTTATTTTGTTGCTTCTATAACACAAAATATTGATTTCTAATTTATATATTTTTTTAAATTTAAATTTATTTATTCGTTGCTTAAAGCTTAAAGACTTCAAAAATTTTACTTAAATACATTTCGAAATATTTTTCTTAAAGATTTTTGATAACTTTTTTATTATGTTAATATATAGGTATGTATCTCTCATGTATACTTTTTATTAAATATCATTGACTTTTATGGAAAAATTGATTTTATATTTTTGAATATAATTTTTTTTTATTGATATATATTATCATTAACATTTTCTAATGCAAATATTTGCATGATACTTATTTTGCATTATAATTTACTTTGCACTTTAAGCATACAATTAATTTAGCTTTTACAACAACTCAACACAATTTCTAATTATTTCGTTTCAATTAAATATTTTAGAGCAAAGAAAAATAATCTTTTATTATTTGGCCATAATTTTAACGTGTTCGTTTCGAAAGTTTGCTACAAACTAAATCAAGTCTATGGCAAAATATAAATCAGCTGAAGAGTGAAAAAAAAAACAAAGAAAACAGAAACACACATAAAGACTCATAAATTGATGAGAAGAAAAGCAACGAAAATTTCAAAAATATATTTAAATTTTATTAAAGCAAAGGTAGGCTTCTTTTTATCTGTAGAAAACAACTCCCTCAGAAAAACCAATATTATGTATTAAAAACTCACCATAATAATATCGTTAAAATCAAAATAACGCACAAGTTTTTGATGTTTTTTGTTTTGCCATTCAACTTGAATCTCTTTTGTAAAGTAAAAGCTTTACTGAATAAATAAAATATGTATATTTGTGGAATGAGGCTTTTTCCTAAAGATAAGAAATACATATTAAATAAATCACAACTGCTCATATTTTGCATTGTTTTACTTTTTTCCCCCACCGCCAATTAAATTATAATTTGTTTTTTCTTTTGAAAATCTAGTTTAGTTTTTAATTACAGTTTTAATGGTATGATTAGCTTTTGTTATTAAATAAATATTTGCAGCAAATGTTGGTTTTGCTATTTTCTTTCTTTTTACTTTTAATTAAAAATTATAATTTTGTTTTCTTTCAACTGTAACGAAAATAATCAAAGAGATTATTTAATTCTTGCTCTTCATATTAAATAAATTATTAAGTTGCTTAGTTTCTCTTAAAACAATAGGATGGTGGAAAATAATATACAACTGATAGAAATAATTTTAAGTGGCTGCTTTTACTTTATTGCATACATAAATATGGCATAAGTTAATATAATGTTGCACATACTTTTAGGAGTGCAAAAAAGTTATTATTAAAGCAATGGTGGTATTCGGTAATTGACGCAAATGGCCTTGCGTTATTCCAAATGCTAAATGTAGTGGCTTTTCCTTGAATTATTTGTGTATTTTGTTGTTGTATTTTAAAGAAAGGGTACGATATATTGCACTTTCTTTTTGGCAAGACCATTTGCATCAAACGCCGAATAGCATCAATAGCAAGTTTAGGAATTTGTAACAGCAAAAAAGGTTTTAAGGGTTGGCGAGAACTTCACAGATAAGGCATCATTCAAATGCCTTATGACCTGATGATAATAGGTAAAACAAAGCTTTCTTCTAAAATGAAGCTGATTAAAAAATTAAACCGACATTTTGTGGTGAAGTTTATGCTCGTTTTTCAACATTTTACTTTATTTTTTTATTTTTTATTTATATTAAAACGAATTTAATAACGATTTGAACCATAACACGATTCACTTTGCAAATAATCCTTAAGGTTAGTACATTATTAGAACAACGGTCACAACGTTAATATAATCAATACTTTCTTATTTGAATTTATGACAATTGTCATACCCAAAGAACTCAACAATGGCAGTGCTGACAGCTGTGGCATCAGAAAAATGACAAATCGGAATCAGTAGCGGAAATCACTCTTCGTTGCAGACTGTGGAAGCAAATATTGCAAGTGTAGTAAGTATAGCATATATTCAACATTTTGCAATACCACAACAACAAATCTTTTCCTACATAAAATTCGTACACATATGCAACAAAAGTCCATTGCAGGGTCCGGTTACCGCAACAATAAGTTTGTAAGTATTCGCCAATTTCATTGAAACTTTTTTTACTTCACATATTCGAAATCAAAATTATAACACAAAAAAGCTCTTATTTTTTCCAAAAAATAATAAATAATTCAATACAATATAATTCTATTGACAAAACTAAAACAAAATTTGCATTTTAAAAATACATAAAATTTTTACCATAAAGTTATGCAAAGAAAAAACTCAAAGCAAAGTGATTTAATATGCAGACCCAAAAACATTGAGCCGTAAAAAATACATTTATTTTTTTTTGTTTTGTATTGCCAAAAGAAAAAAGTTTTAAGAAATTTGAATTTTCAATTGTTTGGCTGTTTTTGGCAAGTGAGGAATTTTTAAAGCAAATAGATAAATAAGCTAAAAAAATTGTATTCAATATGCAACAATTTCAAATAAATGAATAAAACAAACAAACAAAAATCGTTAAAAAATAGTGGGTTGCATAAATTATGATGATGCCTTTTGAAATATTGCATGCAGTTGATCAAACAAATTTTCCAAATCGACAAATATGGTAGGCCATAATTTTTTATTTGCTAATTTATTTTTTTTTTTCTAATATTTTTAAGAAACAGCTGCCTTGTGTTTTATAATAATTTTTTTATTTTTTTTTAATGCGTTTAACAATTGACAAAATACTTGTAAATATTTAATAAACATTAATTGCTGTTTTATTTAACTTAATTTTTTTCATGTATTTTCAATTATATTATTTATATATTTTTTAGATCACTGATGTTGTTTCTGCTAATAATGTGAAACAGTTGCGTGAGTCTATGAATCACTCGACACAACTCGTGCAAACATCTAAAGCACCAAAAAAAGGAAAACTTTGTTGTATCTATTAAATACTTACAAACATATGTATGTACGAGTACGTACATGGCAAACATACGGACATCACATTTCGACAAATGGTGTTTTTTCTATTTTAGTTCATTTTCCCACGTCATTTCAGCAAAAACGAAATATACACACGAGTTTGAAAAGAAACGTTTTTGTTTTTTACCAGGAGTGGAGTTCGGTTATGACGAATTATTGCGTGAAACGAACAACTTCTCCGGTCCCAACAGTTTTGCATTAATATTTCCTACAAATTGGCAAGCTAATACCTACACTCCTTGGAAGACCTTTAATTAAAACTGCGTGAAAAAAATCACAAGGGGTTTCTCGATAGTGATTGCGCAAATTTGCACCTTGCTTAAAAAATATCTGTCTACTCACCAAAAAATCTGCCGGCACTGTTGTCACCTGACAAAATCTATTTATTTGCAAAACAACATAATATCATATATAAAATATTTTCATTTTTTTTTAGCTCAGAAACAAATAAGAACCTGTTCAATTTTATCTTTTTTTTTTTTTTACTACAATCTGTTTTATTTTATTTTAATTTTTTTTAATTTAAAAAAATTTATTTCGATTATAAAAAGTTTCGTTATAACCGAAATGCACTTTGTATAAAACTATACAATATTAATACCTCACATGTTACGAACTGGCTGATTTTGTGGTGATTATTTTCCATCGAAAAAATTAATATAATTTTTTTATTATTTTTTATTTTTTTGGCAAAAACATTTTGTAGCAAAATAAATCTAATAACTACAATCATAATTTTGCAACAAATCATAGCAGGGATGGAGGATGCAATTTTTCAATGATGATTTCAAATAAGAGTCTAGGAAGACACAAATGGACGTAGTACATGCTGGTGAGCTCGTGTGATTTGTACGTGGTTGACGTCTTGTTACAAGTACAACTATTTAAAAATTTTCGAATGTTTTTAGGGTTCCATACATCAAAGGCGAAAAGGAACCCTATTATTATATACAATGTCCGTCCATCGGTCTGTCTGTCTGCCACACTCTGTTTTCTCGAGAATCGTAAGAGCTACGGGGACATGAAATTTTCACAGGATATGTAAAACTTGGGCCGCTGTAACAGGAAATATAAAAACTAAAGGGTATTCTAAAGTAAGCAGCGACAAATTTTAAAACCCTAATATAAATATATTTTTTGCAGACTACACCAATTAACACTGAAATTTAAAAATCAGAATTATATCATATTCTATCAGTTAATGTAATTGTTAAAATCGATAAAACTAAAAGATTCCATAACTAAAAAATTGTCAGAAAAAAATCGTCAAATGGAAAAAAGCTTAAATGAAAATAATCACCAAAAATAAAATTAGTCGCTAAAATGAAAAAAAAATCACCAAAAGTAAAAAGTCACAAATAAAACTAAAAAAATGGCCAAAAACAGAAACAGAGCGAAAAAAAACACCGAAACGAAAAACACGCCACAGCTAAAAAATCGCTAAAATTAAAAATATGTATTGTAAAAACCGAAAAATCCCCAAAAACCGAACAATCCCCAAAAAAAACGAAAAATCGCCAAAATTAAAAAAGTGCTCGAACTAAAAAATCTCAAAAACTAAAAAACGCCAAAACTAAAAATCGCCTTAACTAAAAATATGTATTTTAAAAAAATATACCAAAATCCCCAAAAATAGCGAAAAATAGCTAAAATAAAAAACGACAAAACTAAAAAAAGCGTCAATACCAAAAAATAAAAATCCAAAACCGAAAAAACAAAAACCCGAAAAATCGCCAAAATCGGAAAAAATCGCTTCAATTAAAAAGGCGCCAAAATTAAAAAGACGCCATAACTGAAAAATCTCTAAGAATAAAAATATGTATTGTTAAAAAAAATTGTGAAGAAATGAAAAAAACGCCAAAAAAAAAGAAACAAATGACAAAACCGAAAACCCGTTAATACTAAAAAATAGCCAAGCACTGAAAAAATCGCTAAAACTAAACAAGCGGCAAAACTAAAAAGTTCGTATACTGAATTGTAGAATTGTAGAGAAATTCTATGCGCACAAATCGCGGCAGACATAATGTGTAGAATTTGCTTTACTTTATATTATATTGGACCTTATGGGGTCTTAAAATCAGGCAGATTCAGCAACAGAGTTAAATTTCTCATGAAAAAACTTCCACTTTTACTCCCTGAAAGAGAGATTAACAAAAAAGTATGGGTTGTCTGGCACTACTACTCATTCAATATTTTGAAATTTCTATCGATATCGAATGTCGTTATATGCCTACAATTTTTTTTTACATTTACTTGCACTAAAACTAAAAATAATATAGGATTTAAAAAAAAAATTTATGTAATTTTCTCGTTATTAAATCATATTACTCATTTATTTTTTCTTCAAATATATAATTCACTTCTAGTTTTCATAATTTTTTTTTTGTTTTTTTTTTTTTTGAAGTGAAGTTACTTCAAATTCTATTGAATCTAATATTAGCTTCACAAAGTTTGCTAAATAGCAAAAAATAAATATAAAAAAATAAACAAAAAAGATTTTAGCATAAAAAGATTTTGCAACGACACATTTGATACGAAATGAACGTGATTTTTCACAATATTTATTCAGCGTAAATAAAACATTAAAACGACCACGGAGAAGACGCTTAATTTGCATAAAATGCAAACAAACAAAAGTATAGGAAAACCAATTTGATATAAAGTAATCAACGAATCTTTGTTTTTTTTTGCTATTCGTTCTGCTAGATTTCAAAATAAGTCTACATCAAATCACAAGAAATGACTAAGAAAATTGTTGAAGAAGATCAAAATCTAAATAAAAGCTAGAGGCTGTGAACTACAGATGAAGAAAAAAACATTGCAATTTCAGCTACAGATGGCTGTGAAATTCACAAGTTGTTGTGGATATAAAAAAATAAGGCAGTGTTGATAGTGTGCCATCCTGAACTATGGGTATATATGTACATTAGAGCGGGTCGATTTAAAAATCGCTCAAATTACAAGGAAAATCGTATTCTAGGGATCAAAATGATAAACTTTGCCGAAGGAACCATACCTCTAAAATGTATTTTGATGTCCCGACTTTTGATACCTAGAATACGATTTTCCTTGTAATTTGAGCGATTTTTTTGCCTCCATACAAATCGACCCGCCCTAATGTACATATATTACAAATATTTATTGAGAAACTACATTTCGAACTTTTAAAAATTAAAAAATTTTGCTAACTTACCACGCGCTGTATAACTGGTTGAGTCCCATGGCCAACCACCATTACGTGATTTCTCCTGATAGCTATAACTCATGGCCTTAGGGTAGTTGTTATTGCGATCCATGCTCAAATAACTATTGGGCCCCGGCATCATTAATATTCCTCTAACCCCGGAATCATCTTTCTGACCCGCCTTTTTGCGCCTCGTAGAAGCTCTCTCTAAAGTTCTCTCGAAATCAATGCACACTTCATCCAAAGCATCGTGTAGAAAAGCTTTAGTTTCCGGTGGACTTACAGCGGGCTTGCGCATGGGATAGGGCACATCACTTTCAGCTCCACGATAAGAGGAGCAGGTTGATGAGGCCGTGCCGAAAGGAGACTCTGAACGGGGGTAGTGAGAGTTTTGTGAACCATAGGTATAACGTGGCACTGAAGAAGAACGCTGGCGCGTGGCATGTTGTTGGTACTGGCAGGATGTAGTGGTAAATGAGGGTGTACGCTGCAGACTGTGATATGGAGAATCCAATTCATTTTCCTGAGGCAACTAAAAAGAAGACAATTTAATTAAGGTTTTTTTTTTTGTAACAAAATCAATTAAATTTCATACGAGTGATGAGTGAAAGCAGCTCATATTTTTGTTACTTATGCTTGCTGGTGTGTGTGCAAATGTTTTATTTTCTTTTTGGCCGCTTTGATGTTTTTAACACGTGTTAAAATTTGCTACAGTTTACTGTTTGTGGTTAATACATTTTGTCACACTTTCAAAATTGCCTTTCAAATGACTGTCGTGTTGCCTTTATCGCCTCTGTGCCTGTTAAAGTATTTTAAATCGCTCTGCTTTTTGTTTTGATAATAAATATATCTTGCAGATCAAAGTCTTTTTTTATGAACTAAAAATTTGATTTGGTTGGAGAAGAGAAGTACATACTCGTAATTTGGCAAACAGCAGTATTTTTGTGCAAATTTGTTTTATTTTCTTCTTGCGCTTAGTGCTGAAAGATATTGTGAACTAATGAAGTTTTTATGATCCTTCAATTGAAAAGTAAATGAAAAAAACGCTAAATTCACTCAATGCAATGGAGGTAATTAAAAAATAACTGACACTTGACGGAAACTAAAGTTAAGCAAAACAAATTTAACTTCAAAACTAAAATTTAATGCTGCCTCTAAGGCCAAATTTTTAGCAAAAGACAAACTGCTTTGTTTATGTATACGATATATTTTTCTTTGCTTTTAGTTTTTTGTTCCTTTTTTTGGCAATAAATTAATCCAATGAAATGTTTAAGCACATAACGCCCGCTCATTGAATTGGAAAATTGCCGACCCAAAACAGCACAAATAATATTTTGCAAGTAATACCTTCATAATTCAACTGAGAATCCCACAAGACAAATTTTTGTTTTTACAGCGATTTTTCAATAGGCGGCATAAATTATTTGATTTTCTTTACTTCATTCAGCCTACACTTGAGTGCGCAATTTGGGAGGCAGACACACACAGAAATAATAAAATAAGAAATATAGTGCTACAGCAGTTTATTGTGGCAAACAAACAAGCAAACAAAAGCCATCATCATCTTACCTCGGCTAAAGTTTGCTGTGTTTCACAAACATCCCATTGATCGAATATTGAATCCAAGCCCAACATAAATTCCATTGATTTTCGTGATCGTCGACGACTGCGCCGTTGCAATTCTTCTTCAGATGGCTTGGCATTGGCCAACGCTTCACAATAGCGTACAAAATCCAAATCGATGTGATAGCCATAAGGACAACAATTACAGCTGCGTACATTGGCATATTGTGGTAAATTACCTACACCAGAGTTGAATGAAGAAAGAAAAAGTTTAAGATAAATAAATATAAGTTTTGCTTTTGTATTTTGTATTTTTTTATTATTTTTGTAAAAATATTTATTGTGGTATTTATGCCATATTGTTTAGTAGAAATGGGAAATAATTTAAGTTTAAGATTATTTTCGAAACATCTGTGTATTGGGATGATTGGAAATTATAGGCCTTATTACGAGTGTCACATTTCGTTTTTGACTATGATGTTTTTGTACTAGACTAAAGAATATTTAAAAAAAATTTCTTGAATGAAAACAACACTCGTAGTTAGACCCTTTAATTTTTCTAGAAACATCATATCACTTGGAAAAATTCTTATTTGCATACTCGCGTCGACAACAATTGAATACTTTTGAGAAATTCTTACTGTTCCTTAAAAATCAGCGAAAGGCAAGTCTCAATAGAAGTGACTTGTAGTCGATAAATTATACTAAAATTTAAATTGTAGTTTCTTTAATGGAAAAAATATATACGAAGCAATTTTTAACTACAAAAAATTTTTTTTGTCAAATTTTCTGGGGCATTTCTGCAAAAACTAGATACTGCCCAAAGATCATAAGACGATATCAGTCACATACCCGAAAGCTCAGCCCCACGAAATAAACTTACCAGCTAAACTTTGACTCGCCATAAGTTAACTGAAGCTTTTAATTTTACAGTAAGGGACAGCAAAACTAAAGGAATAACAGTAATTAGTGTCCGATTGAAGTCACTTTTGACTTGAATTTAACCTAACGTAAACTGAAACCGTGGCTCAGCTTTAATTATTTAATTTACATTAAGAAACCACTTTGATATTTTTTATGTCAATGAATTTATGAAAGAGGAACACATTTGACTTTCCCAAAATAAGAAAAGTGTGCTGTGACACACCCAACTTTTCTATAAGGAAAGTGTGCTGTGACATACTCAACTTTTCTATAAGGAAAGTGTGCTGTGACATACTCAACTTTTCTATAAGAAAAGTGTGCTGTGACACACTCACCTTTCTATAAGAAAAGTGTGCTGTGAGACACTCAACCTTTTTATAAGAAAAGTGTGCTGTGACACACTCAACTTTTTTATAAAAAAAAGTGTGCTGTGACACACTCAACTTTTCTATAAGAAAAGTGTGCTGTGACAAACTCAACTTTTACATAAGAAAAGTGTGCTGTGACACCATATCTTTTTAACAAAAAAAACTCATAAGTTAACATTTTAAAGAACAACCAACAATGGCAAGACTGTTGTAAATTAGAGATGGTAAAATTGAGCATTTATCACAAAAAAAAAGGTTTCTATAAATTGTAGTACGATGAATTAAAACAATTCACATATTTCATTTGCACACAGTGGACCAAACACAAGAACGCTGATGAGGTATGGCGGCCTTTGAAAACAGCATGTTTTATTAATCGAAATCATAAATATAGAAAAAATTCGCTTTTCATTGTATTAAAATTTTATAAAATAGAATATAAAATCAACTTTTTTCTGTATAAAATATTTACGAGCTTGAAATTTTTATTTAATTTTTCTCTCCCCAAGACTTTAGTTTACTTTCATGGCGCGAATTAATGAAACATTTCGTTAAATACACAAAAAGTTTCGTTTATATGTTGCATGCTTTTCTTTCAGTGTATAAAATTTTATGTCTCATAAATAAATATTTTTCTACAACTTAAAAAAACTTACTGCATATTTCTGGTATTTCTCTTAGTGCGAGTAATTTTATGCTCTCTTGCTCTAAGCTGCTGGCAGCGAATTTCTGTTGCTGCTTTCTTTTAAATTTAATCCATAACCATAAAAATACGATTGTTATTAGTAAAAAAGTTAGAATCATTTTAATATATACTTTTTTAATTAAAGATTTTTTTATTTTGTTTAGTTTCTAAAACCACACTGCACACACATTTTCTTAACACACTTGTAATTATTGTGCACGTTCCATTTATATTGGAAGATTTTTAAATTTTTGTTTTTATTTGATTTGAATTATTATTAAAAATTTTATTTATTTAAATTCTATTATCTCATTGTGTGTTATTGTATTTTCGTCTTTATTTGTATGTCTTCTTCCCAAAAAGCGGAATGAGTATTAAATTGTTTAAAGAAAAAACAAATATTTTTCTTGTGCTTTTCTAATCTAAGTGTTTTTTATACTGGCGGTATAAATGTTAAGCGGTAACTGAGACACGACGCCATTAGAAAAATTGAGTATTTCGAAAAAAAGGTTTTGATAAGATGTTATATTTTCTTTATCTTTATTAGGGGAGCAGTGTGACCGTTCAATTCAATTTCAAAAAGTGACTCAAAAAATTAGTCTTTAAGGAAGGAAAGTAACTCAAAAATAAATTAAACAAAGAACAACATAATATGGTTGTGTCAAATAATCACTTCCTGTAGTTTTGGTCTATATATGCTTTGATTTATATTATTGTATGTATTGCATGAAGCTTTTATTTTATTTACCGATAAGAATTATGAAATAATTTTTTCCAACCCGTTCATTCTCTATTTCGTCTATTAATCAAAGTAATTTGAGCAGATTTTTTAATTTTTCAAAGTAGTCGATAAAGTGGGAATTTATACTTGATTGGCAAAAAGGTCACACTGATTAGAAGATCTTAAAGCAGTACTAATAATAATAAAAAATTAATAAAAATATGAACACATAAAGCGTTAAAGTCGGCTTCGCCATTGGTAAAGCTTTTGTGTTGAAAATCAAATTTTGAATTAAAAGTTAGGCTATATACTCCTGGGTGTATACTCCGTGCAGTAACCCGATATCAACTAAAAATAATAGATTTTTCTCAAATATAATTATTTATATTTAACTTCTCTGCTTTTTAGCACAAGCTGGCAAAACATGCCTTTTTAGGGTTCCGTACACCAAAGGTGAAAAGGAACCCTATAGTTTTCGCTACGGTGTCAGTATGTCCGTCTGTCCGTCGTCAGACCGAGAACCGTAAGAACAAAGGACCTAAAACTTTCACAGAATTTTTGATATTCAGAATGTGTAAAATAGATCCGAAATAAAAAAAATTTTAAAAATTAGCCCCATCAACATCAACATACTTACTTACCCTCTTGAATAATTGATTGTTGCATCTAACTATATATATGAATGTGTATGCTCTTGCTAACGTTATTGTCGAAACACTGTGAAAGGGAGCATATACTTTTGACTCATGATGTAAAAATCAAAAATCTTTTTGAAAGTATAAAAAATATATTAATTTTTCACTTTCGTATCGCTCTGTAAGCCAAATTACATGTCATAATCATTAAGTAACAAATAATACCAAAATTAATTGAAAATGTTCTGACAAACACCAGCAGAACGGAACAAAATACTACATTCAGCGTTCTTGTGTTTCGTTCAATGTGTAAGGTGTCAGTCAGTTGATGCAAATTTCATGTTTATATACATATTTTTCAGTGCAGATGGAATATGTGAATTGTTTTTATTCATCGTATTTTTTTAAGAGAAATAACAATCATTCAATGAATGCCTACTACTATTACTAGGTGTTGCCTGCTTCAGTAAAGGGATAGTGATAACGAAGACAGGTGGTGTAGGAAGAGATAGAGGAAAGCTTTATTTATTCTTTTACAACTCTGCTTTTGCACGTTTTTAGTATTAATTTGATTAATATTTAATAAATATTTTAGTATTTAGTATTGCAATTTTTCAAAGCTGTATTTAGTAGCCTAGATGTCTTATAGAAAAATAATTTACTAAGGCTCAAACATTATTTACTCTCACTAAATTAACCGCTTAACTCCCCCTGGCATTTCACTTTTTCCAATTTATTTCCTTAACACTTCACCCTCAAACACAAATACTCTCACCCCAAGATCATTCATGTCTTTGACAACGCTGTTCAGCCACACACTACAATTTTACACGATTTAAAAAATATGTATATACACGCAAAAATGTCCGAAAATATACTTTATTAAGAAATCAAAACACCACTTGATTGATTGTTCGTTTTAGAAAAAAAACCAGCAACGTGTTGAAAAAAAAACATTAAATAAATTTTTTAAGATCCTGCATTTAAAACTTAATTAACCCATACTAACACTTTTGGCGCCCCCTTTATGGAACATTATAACATTTTCATTTACAAAAATGCAACAACAGTTTGGGAAAGCAAAAAAAAATCAAATTAATAAATTAATTTCATTTTCGTATTTTTCATGTTGTTACATGTCACGCAAACAATTTTGTCAGATAAAACACTTTTTTGTAGTAATTTTTTTTTTTTGTTTCTTTTGCTTTGAATTCTCTCTTTATATCGCCTAAAGCAAATTACAACATTAAATGCTGACAATCAAAAACCTCCCCCTACAACTCACCTCACGATCATTTCAAGATTTGAAGAAAAGACAACAACAAAATTGCACAAAATTCGCAAAATATTAAAATGCGAAAAAAAACTCATATAAACATTTTTATAAAACTAAAGTCGTGTCATGAATTTTAATGATCATACAAAACGACTTAATGCAATCATCAGACAAACAGTCGTTTGCAGTGCTGGCACAGCAGTACTTTTATAAATTTGAGTACTTTTTTTTTTGAAGAAGTATGATAGTAATCATGTGTATGGGTGTGTGTGTGTGTGTGTGTGCGCTTGTTTGGTTGCAGTTACAATTTTAGACAAAATTTTTAGCTTCATTAGTGACGTTTATTAAATAAACTGCCAATAAAGGTGAATATAATTTAGTGGCTTTTTACATGTGTTTTAAAGGCTGTTATGCTGTGTGCGTGTTTTGGCTCAATCGCAAAAAGGAAAAACGCGAAATAATCACAAAAATATATTTATGATTGACATTATGGTCTTTGTTGGAATAAAATATAGTTGAAAGAAAAACTCAACCAAATTCCAGCTGCTTTGACAGTAGAGAACACTCGTATCACAAATGCATGTATGTATGTATGTGTGTGTTAAATTGTTTGCTTTCTTTCCTTTATTTTTCGTCTTAACGCCAGACACGCATGCGCCCACTATTTCCAGCTGCTGTTGCTTTTTTATTTCTTTTGACAATTTTGAAATGCTTACGATGACGCCTACACAATCATAATTGTATGATTTTGGTAAAGATTGCAATCATCTCTGAAAAAAGGGAGTGTATTAAATTTACTAAAGGGTTTGTGACAAATTTCACAATAACAAAAATAAATTATTTTTTTCGAAGTTTCTAATTATATTTAAAGTAAAATTTATTTATGTGAAAGCTTAGCAGGAAGTTTTTTTGAATTATTCTCACATAAATATAGTTTGCCAGACTATTCGGTTAATCATGACTCGTTTTTGCACTTTGCTTCTTCTAAGCCATATTATCCAGTAATGCGAGGAACACAACTAGAACGATCAACAAAATTTCGTCTACGGCAACGAATTCCGGGATAAGAATTCGCTGAGTAAATTCATCGTGTGGTGAAGCACAACAACGACGAAAAAACAACAGCTTTTATAATCAAAAATTTTTTATATTACCGGTAGTGTGTAGGGCTTCGAAAAGTTCGTCTTAACCTAATAATGATTTATAAAAATAAAACTCTTAACAATATTTTCATTCCAAAAAACTTTATTTAGCAGTCAGTAGTTGTAGTCAATATAATTTGGAACATGTCTTATAATTCAACTAAAGCAAAAAACAAAAAATTATTTAAGTATGATGGACATAAATGAATTCATAATTACAAATTTGTTTAAACATGCACCCAAAAGGAAATCTCAGTTTTTTCTTGCAGACATGCATGTGCCGCAAAAATAAATTTGATTTTAAACGCTTCAAAGGAATGAAACTTAAATTCTTTTTTTTTTCTCTTTTTTACTCTTATGTCACATTTATGTATTTATATGTATGTTACAAAGAACTCCTTTTTTATTTATGCAACACAAAAAGAACAGAAAAAACCTAAATATATTTTTTTGCAATTTATGATTTCTGATCAAAAAGTAGTTATAGTAAGTGATATTGCTTTTAAGCTGAGTTAAAGTTAAATCGCAAAAGTGGGTCAAATGTAACACGTTAGTTTTGTCAACACTCCCACATTATTGCACACTGCTGTTGGCAAAGACAGACAGGCAGACAGTTGCAGCCAGTCAGTCACACAGCTACTGACAGACAGTGAGTTGCAATGTCTTAGAATTCCATTATTTCTCTACATACAAGTTCGTTTGTTTGTTTGTTTTTAATGAATAGTAAATTTTTTGATTGGAAACAAGTTTAGTTGACACCCACATATTCATTGACGTTTATTTATGATACGATATTTTATTTTTGCCACAAGAAAAATTATTTGTAAAAATAGTTTAACATTCAAACGTCAAGAATTTCTGAGAAACAGTAAAAAAAAGAATTTAGAACTTAAGTGCATTATGAAATACAAACATATGAGAAAAGTGAGAAAAAAAGGGAGCAGAAGCAATTATTACCGCAATTGTTGTTGTTGTTGTTGGAATTCCACTATGCATTGTTAACATTTGCTGGTAAATTTTTTTATTCTTTTACTCAATAACAATCATCGATTGATAAAAGAAACTTTATGAACTCCAACCGTCCCCAAAAATATAAGA
This sequence comes from Nowickia ferox, assembly GCA_936439885.1. NCBI lineage: Eukaryota > Metazoa > Arthropoda > Insecta > Diptera > Tachinidae > Nowickia > Nowickia ferox. The sequence goes on along the minus strand of OW387027.1, from coordinate 4,480,073 downwards.
CACGCAATTTTATGTTCTTGATTAATAAATAATTTCTATATTTAACCCACTGTGCATTGTTAATGTTTGATAGTAATTAATTGATTTTACTATGTATTTTAACAACTGACTTCTATACTGAACCCACTGTGCATTGTTTATGTTTGCTACTAATTTATTTATTTTACATTTAAATAATTAAAACATAAAACTTTATATTTTTAACAAATAATTTCTATACTGAACCCACTGTTGATTGTTAACATTTGCTAGTAATTAATTTATTTTACTATTATCTTAACTAATAGTAATCAAGACTTTTTATCATTATCTTGCTAAATAACAATCCAGACAAAAAAGTTTATATATTTAATAAATAATTTCTATTTTGAACCCACTGTGCATTTTTAACATTTGCTTGTTAATAAAATTGTTATTATTATTCTCTTGCTGAATAACAATACAGACATAAAACTTTATATTTTTAACAAGTAATTTCCATACTTAACCCACTGTGCATTTTTTACATTTGCCTGTTAATTCGATTTTTTTATTATTATTTGCTGGATAACTACAAAAACATAAAATTTAATATTTTTAAGAAATAATTTCTGTATTCAACGCACTGTGCATTGTTTATATTTGTTTGTTGATTGAATTTTTTCTATTATTCTCTTGCTGAATAACAATCCAGACATAAAAGTTTATATTTTTAATAAATAATTTCTATTTTGAACTCACTGTGCATTTTTAACATTTGCTTGTTAATATAACAATAACAATCTAGACATAAAACTTTATATTTATATTTTTTTAACAAATAATTTCCATTATTAACCCAGTGTGCACTGTTAACATTTGCTTGTGAATTAAATTTTTTATTATTCTCTTGCTGAATAACAATACAGACATAGAACTTTCTATTTTTAACAAATAATTTTTTTTATTGAACCCACTGTGCATTTTTAGCATTTGCTTGTTAATTATTTCTTTTTTCGTTATTCTCTAGCTCAATGGCCATCATTAATTTTCAGTTAAAATTAAAACCTCTTATTTCGAATATTTAATTTTTGGTGAATCGATTTGCTGTTGTTATTATCCGTCACGTATTTTAGCCAATCTGTATAATCTAAGTAAAACTTGGCCTACTCAATATTTTTTTAATCTTAGCTTGAATTTTCATTGAGGGAATTGAGTGTAGAAAAAACATTTTTTTTAATTTCTGAGAGTTCAACCAACTTTAGTTACTTAAGTTAAATAAATGAATGAATGAATAGATGAATGAATTTTTTTTTTTTTGTTTTTGTTTTATAAAAACTTTAATTAACCGTAATTTTGCCTGATAAATTAAGCTGCCTTTGGGTAAATACAACTTGTCTTATTTGCGCAAACAGAAAACAAGCCAGTTTAACTAAAGCAACAACGTTTATTGCGTTGACAATTCAACGGATATGGGTGTCGCCTTGTGGGCGGTTTTAATAAACGCTAAAATCTGATAAATTTCAGGTACACACATATAAACAACAACAAATACATATAAAAAGTAGGCAATTTTATCATTGAAATTTCTATTAAAAGGCTGGAATTTGTGTAGATATTTTTTGAATTGATCTCTTTATTTTATAAGTTGTTTTCTTATTATTAGATGTTATCTGGTTATTTTTGTCGTTTTTATTAACATGATTTATTAACTTTTTCTCTTAAAGTAACCGTGTTTGTTGTTAATATTTCTAACGGGTAATTGTCAGTTGATTTGTGGGGGAAAACATGTTGTAAGAAAATTTTGTAAAAAGCGAAATGTAAAAAGTAAAATATAGTCACAAAGAAAATAAACATCAATGTAGGAAGATGTTGTCCGAGCATAAAAGCAAAATTGTGTATTTGAAAGTTTGAGCAAAAGAACTGCAAAATAAAAATATTAAAAATGAAAAATCACAAGGAATAGTTATATTTATTTAATTAAATAAAGCCAAAGAAGGATCTACACATATTCTTATTTGATCTGTCGAACGCATAAAACATTTTGAAATCCTCATGTAATACACAGACAATTATATACCGGCACCTGAAATTTTCGAAGTTGCTGTATCTTTATGCAGACTACACAAATTAACACCGAAGTTTTTGAGAAATCAAAATTAAAAGGTATTCTGTCAGTTAATGCAATTTTGACAACTTGCTGTGTCTATGAAATCGTAAGAAAAAGCTCTTGAAATTTTCAAAACCCAAAAAATCGAAAAATTAAAAAATTCGTCAAAGCGAAAAATCGCCAAAATGAAAAAAAAAACGATTAAATGAAAAATATCACCAAATAAAAAACTAAAATGCAAAAAAGCATCATAAAGAAAAAGGTCGCCAAAAACAAACAAAAATCGCCAAAAATCGAAAAAAGCACCAAAACTAAAAAAAACGCTAAGACTAAAAACAGCAGAAAACAAAAGTAAAAAAAAGCGCTGAAACTAAAAAAATCGCCGAAACTAAAAAATAGCCGAGAACAATCGTAAAAACCCGAAAAAATTTTAAAAATGAAACAAGGCTTCGGAGCTTAAAAGAATCGCTAAATAAAAAATCGCCAGAAACCGAAAAAAATCGCTAAAATAAGAAATTTGCTAAAATAGAAATAATTAATAAAACAAAAAACGCCACAACAAAAAATTTAAAAAAATGTCTACATCAGGTCGAATATCTTATCTTATATAGACTAAAGTTCGTACAGTATTAGATATGTACAAGTATATGTATATGTATGTATATACGGAACCCTTCGTGTTCGAGTCAAATTCATATTTTACTGAATTTATTTTGCTTTTGTTTTATTCATAATCAGAAGGATCCCAAAAAGAGCTGCAAAAGAGCTTAAAATTTAATGATTATGAACCTCTTATGAAATCAAATCAAAAATATATCTTTTTGTTTAATGAAATTTATTATTGCGCTGCATTTTCTGTATTTACCAGTTAACATTGATTTTACCACTTGCAAGACAAAACCTTACTTTTTCCCATTCAATTAATAAATAGAAATTTTCTTTCACTTTTATTTTCATCAATGAACAACGCTGGAATTTATTTATTTTATGTCTATTTCATTCATATTAAAAATGTATTACAAATTTCTCTTGTTGCTTTTTTTTAATAACCAATGACCATATTAACAAAATTTCAGCTATATAATTTTCAAAACAATTCAAAAATATATTTTTTTATAACAAATAAGACCAAAGAAAAGTTGCTGGCCGAGTAAGTGACCAGCACATCAATGAATTTAATGAATGAATGTGAATGTGAATGTGATTGAGCTGGCAATAAACCTGTCTGTCCAACACACATCAACTTAATTCACAGAAAGAAAAAAATTAATTGTAAATCAGTACGACCATTTAATGGACACCCACATGTAATAACAAGCAATCTTGTTTTTTTTTCAATTTTAAAAAACAAACCAAATGGCTGGCGGTATAAATATTTGATATGATATTAAGAAGCCCACTGTTTTCTTTTTCTCTTGTTTCCGTGAATACCTTTTTGTGTAATTAAATACAATTTTGAATAAAAAAATTTTAAAACTAAACCTTATTGATTGTTTTTTTTGTTTTGCTTCTATGGTTTATTAAATTTTAAATGAATGAGCTTGAGCAATAAGTAAATAGCAGAAAAAAAGCTTCAGGGCCAGGGTCATTTTACAGGTAATAAAAGAAGATTATATAGGTAGAGCCAAATCAAATAAGCTGAGACAAAGACATCATCTATCTACCCACTTTATTGGCTGGAATATTGCTCAGCGACATGTGGCTTATTATTCATATACTTAAGCCAATTTGCATATATTATTATATAACTAATGAATTGCATATCAATATGTATGTATGTATATATGTATGTACACATGTATGTATGTATGTATTTTAATATATTTATGAATATTTATCACTTTTTGGAAAAAAAATAACACCAGGGTTTCAACTTACCGTTGCTTTCAGAAAAGGCTCTTTGGGAGCGTAATACTAAAGACCTGGAATAGAAGAGAGACTTTATTTAAAAAAAAAATTATAAGAAAAATTTTATTTAAATGTAAAAATTATGTTTATCACTCGAACAGTAATTTTGTGGTTTTACTCAAATGAGTTTTTTAACCCAATGTTTCCACAATACGGACGGTCGACTTGCGTAGAAAATTTATATGAAAAGCTCTCATATATTTGAGTGATTTTCATACACATTTTTTCGACGCCTATCTGACTGTAGTGGTGCGATGCGATGCTGTGAATCTCTTACACCGCAAGCATAGAAACATGATATAAAATATTTTAATATTTATTATTGAAATGATCAACCGCTCAAGACCGTTGAAATTATTTCTATTCTTCTCGTAATTACATACGGCCTGGCCCATGATATCGACAAGACACTCTCTATGGCTTACTTATATTGAAAATAAAAACAAACTTTCATATTTAATTTTTGTTTGCAACAGAAGTTGTCTGTAGAAAGTTTCTTGTCGGCATCGTAGACCAGGCTGTTAATTTTTCTTTTCGTTTGGGAATGTTTAAATCACCTTCACTTTTAAAGAGCCGTAGCAGGAGTTTATTCTTGTAGGAAATTCTTTCGTTAGATAAACAAGTTTACATTTTAAAAGTTTAAATTCATGAAACATGTTGCACGATATATTTCTATAAGAAAAATGTGCTGTGACATAGTCAACTTTTTTATTAGGAAGATGTACATGTGACACAGTTAACTTTTCCACAAAAAGTTTGTTGTAATACAACTAACTTTTTTACGAGAAAAGTGTGTTGTGACAAAGTCAAATTTTCTATAAGAAACGTATGCTGTAACACATCCAAATTTTCTATAGGAAAAGTGTGCTGTGAGACAGTCAACTAAGAACAGTGTTCTCTGACACGGTCAACCATTTTTTAGTTTTTTACACAAAAACAGTGTGCCATAGTACTGTCAACCATCTTTTCCATAAAAGCAAAATATTCTTATTTTATAAAAGTTGGTGAAGAGTGCGATTGCTAATCTTATAAACAAAATTGTGAACCCTGTGAAAGCACACTATTGTGTGACAGCGAGTCCCACCTGTAGAAAAGTTGGTTGGCGGTGTGACAGAACATTGTTTTTATAGAAATGATGGCTGACTATTTGGCAGCAAAATATTTTTATATAAAGTAAATATTTACCGTACGACTGCAAAAGTTCTTATTAAAAAGATGGTTGACTATATGATGACACGCTTTTTATATAGAAGATGGTTAACTGTGGTACAGTTCTTAAAGATAATATGGTTGACTCTGTGAGAGCTCCCTGGTTGTTTCGGACAGATGGTGGACAGCGTGACAGCACAAAAGTCTTATAAAAAATAAAGGGCGCTGTTCTCATAAAAAATTAACTGTGCAACAGCACACTTTTGTTTTGAAAAAAAAACTTCGCTGTGTTACAGCACACTGTTTTATAGAAAAGCTGACCGGGTCACAGCACACTTTGCTTACAGAAAATTTGGCTGTACTGCAGCACACTTTTCTGATTCAAAAGCAGACTGTGTCACAGCACTTTTTTCTTTAAGAAAAGTTGGCTGTGTCACTGCACACTTTTCTCTAAAAAAAATATATTTTTATTTTTTAAAGAGAAATCGAAAATATTTCAAATTAATAAAATCTTTAAGGTGTTTCTCACTATTATTGATTTAGTCCTTCTATATATGAGTACTAAGGCTAAGTCCAGATTTTATTTCTGCTCTTGAAAAAAAACACCCAACTGTGCATTTCCTGGTGATGCTAGAATGTTCCTTGTTCAACTCAGCTAAATGGTAGAATGGACCTCATTTTTTAAAAGCTCTGTGATGGAAAATTTTTTAAAAGGCATAAATTTTTTAGTTTTCGTAGAAATCTTAATAACTTATGCATTCCTTCAAGCAGTTGGAAAACAAAAATTATCTAAAATAACTCGGGGAAATTGAAAATTATTACCAAACATTTTTAAAATAAATTAAATTGAAAGAAAATTTAACACTCTCAAAGACTTACCAACAATTTATTTAAGTGCATCAAGCACACACATCAAAGAAATATGTAAAATAGAATTTTATGACACAAACTTCTTTAACAACTTGTGTTCTTGCATTTTACTCGTAATTATTTCATTTTTATGAAAAAATAATAATAACAAGCATTTGGTGACTTTTAGCACGAGCTCCTCATAATTCACTCGAGCGAAACTAAAAAAAACCCTTAAGAAAACACAGCGACAACATTTAGAAATTTTTGTGACTTGAAATTTTTTTTTATTTAATACTTATGCTCCCTCTTTGGTAACAAATGTTTGGGCTTAAGTGGGCGCCACTGAATTGTTTATGAGATAAAAGTGTGAAATGCGATCGGAGCGAAGCGAGTGCAGGGAAAGTTGTGCGTGCGTGTGTGTGTGTGTGTGCGTGTGTGTGATATCTGCTGCAATCTGTGCAGGAAAAGTATGCTAAGTGTTAATTTCAGCAGGAAACAATATTTACGATTATTTTATATATTTTTCTCTGTCATTACAGTTTAAGAGTTTTTTTTAACTCAAAACTTGAGTTTTTGATAATTTTTTAATTATTTTAAAATCAATTTTAAAGGCAATTTTGAAAATGTCTTAGCATTGGTTTTTAAAAGGGTTTCAATGTTGTCATGTTTAGTTTTTGTTGTCTTTGCATGTCGTCATGATTAATTATAATTTTAAGCGTACTCTTGTATTTGATTACTTCACTCAAACAGACTGCATGTAGATAATTAATTTTAGACTGATGGTGATAAAGCGTGTGTGGAAGCTTTTTGTAGTTATTCGGTACACAAAAGGTACAAGTCATTATGAGTTTTTTGTTTAATAAAAATTTAGTATTAAAAAGAATTTTTATTTGTAATCGTTATTAAGTTCGCCTAAGGTGATTTTGGTCAATCTTGCGTAGTTGTTTCCAGGTCGTTACGCTCTTTAGATAAGCCTTCTTCTTCTTCTTTCGTAATAAGAAATTTCGAAATTGTTTAGCTAAGGCCAATGTAACTTTTATATTTATTTCAAAAGTTTAAAGCATTAACAAGGCACATATCGATGGCTTAATATAAGAAAGGCGTAACTCGAATTTTCTGTATTTAATAAGAGAAGGAAACAACTGAACAAAAACTAAAGCATTTGCATGCAAAAATAATTTAAATTCATATATTTTACTCTAACGTACTTAGTTCTTTAAGGACATTGGCAATCAATACCTGGATTCAGCAACTATAATTAATATAACGAAATTCTTTCGACTTTACTATTCAATGGCCTCTTTTAACGATATTTGCTGTCGGTTGGAGAAAAAAATAATAAAATGAAAAACTCAAATTCATTGAATTTTTATTTATTATTCTTTTCGCTTTTCGCTAGTATCTAATTAAATGGTGAGTAAGACAAATCTGGAGACTATCACAAAAAAGAAATTACGGAACCACACTATCGTTACCCCAAACGAATAAATATATCGATAAATATTACGATTGTTGGTTCGCAAAAAGTTACAGAATCCATGTACAGAAAACGTTAAAAACGCGACTCCGAAAAAATTGAGAAAGCCCTTTTTAGGGTTCCGTACACCAAAGGTGAAAAGGAAATAGCGAAAATAACAAAAATAAATGAAGATGTAGTCTTTAAATCTGAGAAAAATTTTCATTGCTTTTGTTCTTCTAAACATGTCAGTTTGATCTATCGTAAATCACTCATTTAAGAAATATGGAAACAAAACTTCTATTTTCTTTGCCACAAAAATTAAAAAAGAACTTAAAATTTATTCCCAAAAGAAAATAAAGGGGGAGAAGGTATATTACAATAAGTAAAGCGTGAGAAAATCATATAAATATCTCATAAGAAACCAACTAAAAAAATTATGGACAACCCAAAACTTGGCAAATGATTTATTAGAAATTGTTAAGAAAATGTGAACATATGTATGTATATTTTTTTAAGTTTCTTTTTTTTCAGGCCAAAATCTCTTTCAATAAATTATTGCAGTAGATTTTTCCTGTGTGTGTCATTTTTAGTTTAAATCAAAAATTTATTTAAGGCGCATAAATTATGATTCGGTTGTAACTATTGGTGCAGCATGTCAGGCATGCATTCTATTTTCTTTATTTGGAGATTTTGTATACATACACACATAATACATATCGTACGTTACCTTAATATAGAAAGGCCTTAAGTCGTTGTTTTTTGAAATCAAGATTTTTCCATTTCTCGATACATTAGATGCAATTCTATCGTAATATACAAAAAACTCGAATTTCAAAGTAATAATAAGTTAGGCCCTTTCTATATTAAGGCAACGATGTGTATGTAATTTTTTTACTTTAATTATTTTTTTAGTATTTTGTGGAAATAATGTATGTATGTTTTGTTAATTTAGTTTTGGCTTTTTACCACTAAACCATGAAAAATTATAGACAAAAATTGTAGTCAAGTGTATGAAAGGAAGATGTTACAGCAACAAAATGCCACCTACATACAATTCATGACTTGTGGACTTTGTTACTAATTAACAGTGTACAGATATTTTTAATTAACAAATACAATGTTGCAACATATAACACAAAAAGTAAAAGCAAACGAATTATATCGAACTGAAATTGAAAAAAAGGGTCATCATTCTTTAGAAATTTCAAATTTTTTTTAGGTTTGTTTGAGTTAAAGTTCATACAAGCCAACACGAAATTAAGCAATTCCAAGCTGAAATAGCGAACGAAATCACAAGTGTTCATACCGGTATTGGAGTACATTTTTTAGCTGAATAAAGGCTCAGTAGTATTTACATATATAAAAAATAATTTTCACTGATCTTTTACAGCCTGGCTCACGATGTCGACAAGAAAGTTGACTGGATTGGATTGAGGGAAATGTCCTCCCCAGCCCGGTGCAATGTCCCTATTGAAACAATTTCCTTTAAACTGACTAAACGCTGGATTTTAACAGCTGGTGTTCCAATCAGAATTTAGTGAAAGAATTATTCTCTTATTTTCGTTTCAAAATTATTCATTTCAAATTAGTTATTTCTTAGGAGTGTCATTCCTAATGGTTGTAAAATACATCTCTCTCAAAAAAATTGATTTCTTAAGAATGAAATCTTTATTGCTTCCAAAGCATCTTACCGGGAAGCCATACTGAAAGTATTCCAAAATTTTAAGTAAAAAGTATGTAAGGCGAATGCAAGTTCAATTCAGCATCAAACAGCTTATAATTATCAGGGCTGCTGAGGTCAGCCTTGGTTCGCCTTGGTTGAGTGCTATACACACTGTAATATTAAGCAATAAAACTCTGTAACAGGCGTTTCATAGTTCCTGCAAGTATTAATTTTAAAAATAATCAGCCGTATTGCGTATGTCGAGTCCAATATTCGTCTACGAGAGTTTCATCCTAGCTTAAAGAAAACGTGTATGTATACATCTGCTTTAATCTAGTACGAAATTCTCGCAAACGAATATGCGACTCGACATACGCAATATGGGTGAATAATAAAATTTCTGTTGAGGTAATTGTTTTGCATCAATTAAGAATTGTTGCTATTTTAGCATTTTGACTGCTAGATTTATGATATTATTTCGTAAAAACGCATTGTAGTTTATCAAAAAACTGCTAAAAAAAATTTTTAGCATTTTAGTTTAACCTCGTCATTTTTTGGCAACAATGCTCAAGAATAAAACTTCAAAAATTTATTTCTAACTAACTGGGGGCCAACTTCACCAATTGCATCTAAATATCAATTCATAGTTAAAAGATTTTTTTTCATATACATATGTACATACATATATGTATGTATATAGTTTTTTCGATGAAAGATATGAATTCATAGTTAAATAGCATTTGTGAAATTGGCCCTGAGAAAATGAATCGAAAAAATAATTTTCTGCCAAAATCATTAGCAAGAATTCAAAGTTGCAATCACTGAATGTTATTGATATTTTGTAGGTTTTACTTTTGCTGGGAGTTATTAAACCCCATCATAAAATTTTTAATCAAAAATTGTTTTCTCTTTTTCATTTTAATTCTCTTTAATTTTTTTATTAAATAGCAAATTCCTTATTTTTAGGCACACCTGTTTTTGTATTTTACTTCATTCATCTGTGTAATAATTTTAACAGTTTATTTGGTATAAATAACAAAGCAAATATTTTTATGAGTATTAACATAAAATAAGCAAATTGATTTAACCGACCACTTGTTCAATGTTTTTCTTCTTCTTCTGACGCAAAAAAAAAACAAGAGAAGAATTTGAAGGGCGAAAAATGTTAAATTAAAATTAAAACTAAATTAAAAAGAAATTTTAAATCGGGTATCTAACAGGTCAGATGTAGACCAAACCCAGGGCCTTACTTTGTAAAACGGAACGTTAAAGGCTTAGTTAGCCGACTGTAATGAAATATAACTGCAACGGTAGGGAACAGCTGATCGATATTGTTAAGTGTTCACAAATTTTATATAAAAAAACTTTAAATTACAAAAACAAAATAAATACAAAATTTGTCAACGCTAAACGCTGGCACTCACTATTCTACACAATCGCACGACTTACCAAAAAATACAACCCTAAAAATTGTTATATATACTCCATCATACCAGGGTTCTATTTTCTCTAAAGTCGCACGACTATGTAGGATAGTGAATTACGACCTCAAGCGTTGTGTATTGCAAAACAAGGCCCTTAAAGATACTTTCAGACAAGCAAGGAATTCATTTAATGTGAGTAAACAATAATTTTGCCAAAATATTTACTAAGAATTTCAAAAGCTGAAGTAGTTATTAGTGCATCGCATAAGCAGAGTCTTCATTGTATCACAATGGACCAAAACGGTATAAGTGAGTTCGGGATTCTGACTGCCACCCTTACCTAACTTAACCTAACCTAGTGCATCGACTAGAAAGCAAATGACCGTGTTTGAGAGTGCAAGAATCAGTCGTATCAACACCATAGATTTTTCTGCAAAAGTTTAGACACTAATTTATATTGCACATCCCTACTTCGACGATATTTATAGGAATTAATCGTCTATGAAGTAAAATAATTAATAAAATTTCTAAAAGCTCAAAAAAATTATGCGCCTGCTTAACACCAGACCTCACAATAGCAGAGTTGTAAAAACGAATAAATGCATTAAGCTCCTATTCTCTCAATCTATCTTGCATTTCACCATGTGCACTTGTACTATCTCTTTCCTACTCTGAAGTCACACTGTTTAGACCAAAGTGAGCAGAAAACTTACTTTCTTTTCTCCGCAACTTCATAAATCTAACCCAATGTAGAATTTTAGCCTCAATAACATTGCAATAGCTATACATTTCTGCTGATCATGACAAGAATTCTTGTTCTTAATGGCTTCGGCACATACACTCGTGTCATGAGAAAACAGCTGGTGTCAGGATGCGTTGCCAGATCAAAATAAAACACCATCCAGTTTAAGCTGTGTCATCTGACTTTTGCAGCAGCAATTTTTTGAGTGGGGAATTGAATATATCGCTCAAATACTTGAAAAACATCATAACTCAAAAAAATATTACTTATAGAAAACGAGTTTAAAGATTTTTTCAAACATAAACTTTTATTTTTCTTTCAGGAGTTGAGTATACAAGATATTTGTTTGAAATTTTTATACAATGTAAAAAATGCGATTTTTGAGTTATGATGCTGTTCAATTAAATGGGCGATATGTATGAGTGTGTAGAAAATATGTAGTAGTTCTGACTACTTTTATCACATGATTTCGCCATCTGTAGATGGATTCAGCAACTTTTATTACGATCATTGTATCATTATCGTTATCGTATCGTTAAATATAACGAAAATTTACCGACTTTTCCAACCAGTAACATACTTTAACGGTTGAAGTAAAAAAAGTAAAATAACAAGCTCAAATTCATTTATTTTTTATTTAATTATTCTTTGTAGTTTTCGCCATTTTTTGACATTTTGCATGCAGAGATGCCACATGACATAAAATCAAATGGGGAGTAAAACACAAATCTACACGATGGTAGAAAATAAATTACAGAATCATAATCATAATATTACGATTTTCGGTTCATTATGGAAATATTTTTAAATTTCGAATCGCATCGAATGCCGTAATTTGCCCCCTGGTATGAGTTCTTGTATGAATAAATAACGTTCATCTCTGTTTCTTCCCATTTATTTACCTCCAAAATTTTTTAACTGCTTCCTGTTCCTGCGGCCGAAGGTTTTTAATTTTATCAGTGAAATTTTGCCAAATTTCAGTATCACTCTCATGGACCGCAACACTCATATTTTTTAATTATTTAAATACCAACACATATTAATTTTTATTACAATTTCATATATTTTATATATGACTGGGAAGTTTTGGCCATTGAAACCAACTGTTGGAGATAACATTTGATTACTCATAATACGAGTAATTTTGTCATTATTTACGACATTTAAAATCAATATATTATAGCTATTGTTTTTCTTTTGCATTCGAAGCATTTATTTGTCTATCATCATATAATTTATTAGGAAATGCGCTATAATAACATATTGTATGAAAAAAACTCAAGGTAAAGTCAATAACTACGTAAATTATTGAAGGGACATACATATGTTTAAGAAAGTCATTGCTTGTTAAACGTTTGAGCCATAGAAAATATTGTCATATGCTAACAAATATTTTAAAACTTTATTTATGTCAACCCGCTCTTTTTGCTTGAATAATTTCAATTATTTTTTTGCAATAAATTATTTTAAAGACTAGCAATGAGTGCTTTTTTTCTTTATTAAAATTGCACTGTTTTTTACATTTTATAATTAATTTTTTATCTATTATTTACATCAAACAAACAAACACTTCAAAATATCCAATTCTAATTAAAACATTAAATTTTGTTGTCTCTTTCTTTTATTATTTTTTATTTTATTTACTTTATTTTTAATCTTAAACTTCTTTATTTATATCCATATAAAATCTTTTAAATGTATTTTTAATTCTGCACATTTTTGTCATTCACTCGAATAAAATGCCCGCAACCGTCTATTAAATACTCGTACGTTGAAATCTTACTAAACTTGGCAAAGCGGTGGCCACTTGAAAGAACTTCAACTTCTGGTTGAACTTTTTATATATTTTATAGACTTTTAGAGAGCATAAGATTTTTTGTATGTCTTTATTTTACATTTGTCTCGTATTTTGTCTTTTTTTTTATTTACTTTTCCAAACGTTCAATTACTCACTTGACAAGCACAAGAATTGAAAATAAAAATAAAAAATCTTTTACATTACGAGTAAAAACAAGTATCTGTCAGATGTTTTTCTATCAGTTTAAATTAGTGTAAGATACTCGCAGTTAAGTTAGAAGAGGAAATACTCGTAATGTTTTTATAGAAATATGTATTTGTGACTAGCCAACTTATAACTTTAAGCTTTAGCGTTGCAATGATAATTGAACAAAATGATAATTTTACTAAAACAAACTGACATGAAATAAACTATCAATATGACAAACAATCAATTTATGGTGAGATGAAGAGAATTTATACTGTATCTACTGTTGACAACAATTGCCCGGCAGTTCTGATAATATTATGTGAATCATGTATTCGAATAGATATCAACGGGGACTTAGACCAAGAATTTTATTTATACTGTGAACTTTGCCATTTGAAGCCTCTTAGCGGGACTATGCAAACAGGAGGGTTTAATTTCAGAATCATAGGCTTAGAAATAACACCAGGAACTACTATTGCCTCCCCTAGAATTTTTAAAAATTGCATGTAATTATTAATTTTATTGTAACTCATGAAAATCAAAAGTCATAGTACTCCCGTAGAAAAAATTTCTAGCTACGCCAATGTAGAACGTTATTTCGCAACTCACACTTTAATTTTAAGGAGTCCGCAGTATCAATCTCTTTGCCAAATGTTAAATACACTACAGACAGTTGGATTACAAATTAACACTTAAGGCCAATTTCACCAACTCTATTGAAATATCAATTTATTTATTATTTAAATGTCGATTTTCATTCATTTTTGTATGGAAAAATTACTTTTAAATATGAATTGATTGATTAAATGAGTTGGTGAAATAGGCTCTTAGTTTGACGTGTTACTATGTTCGCAATAGGCAGTTGCAATGAGAAAAAAAATTTTTGACACTTTCTGCAACAATTGTTAACATATTCTTTGCAAGTGTAGACTACTGCTTAGAACATCAAGGAGATTGCTAAATTATCGATTAAATTGGTGTCTCCAAAACTGCAGGGTGCAGTTAGTATTGTGCCTTGGTAATCTCATGTTATTCTTTATATGCAATCGACAACAACAAAAACTTGCTGATTGCTACGTTTGATTTTATTTCCAACTTCCAAACACTTTGTTGTGTTTTCAAAGTTAAAAAGCAGCCAGACAAAATAAAAAATTAAATTTACGGTATAGAACGAACTTCAAACTCCTTTTTTTTTTTGCCTTTAAATAAAATACATTTTGGAAAAAAACATGTTTAAAATAATTTTTTTTTCAATAAACTTTTGTTACCAAGTATTATTTCTAAAATATATTTGTTATCGTAAAGTGCATTTTTTTAAATCTACTTTAAAATTTACTATTTTTAACAGGTACTTTTCAGAAGGTACAATTTTTAAAGATATATTTTTGAGAGATATTTTCCTGAAGGGCACCCTTTTTTCAAACTAGAAAATACTTTTTTAAAAGATACTCTCTCTGATAAGAGGTACTTTTAAATATGTACTCATTTTTAAGGGTGCTTATCTTAAAAAGTACTTAAAAACTACTTTTTTAAAAGTTAATTTTTTACACTGTACTTGTTTGAACGGTACTTGTTTGAACGGTACTTGTTTGAACGGTACATTTTAAAAAGGTACTTTATTAAAAAGTACTTTATAAAGTGCACTTTTTTCAAAGGTAGTTTTTCAAAAAGGTGCTTCTTTTAAAAAGTACTCTTATAAAACGTACTTTAAAAGGCACTTTTTTAGAAGGTACTTATTTAAAAAGCACTTTTTTATAATGTACTTTTTTAAGAGTTATTTTTTAAAAAGTACTTTTTAAGAAATACTGTCTTAAAAGTTCGTTTCTTTAAAGGTTCTTTTTAAAAGGTACTTTTTGAAAATGTACTCTTTTCATATTTTTAAAGGTACTTTTAAATACGTATTTAAAATTTACTGTGTACTTTAACATTAATTTTTTAACGTTATTTTTTAAATAGTACTTCCTTTAAAATACTTTTTTAAAATGTCCTTTGAGAAAGTACATTTTTAATAGATATTTTTCTTAAAGGTAGTTTTTATAAGTTACTCTTTCATTAGGGTCCTTGTTCAGGAGGATGCTTATTTTAAAACGTACTAAAAAATGTTTTTAGTAAATATTTTTAAATGATTTTATTTTCAGTATATTTATTTGACACTCATAGGAAATTCACAAAAAACTCAAGATACTCAGAATTTTTAGTGTGGCAACATTGTGCCATCTTAAAAGTTTCATTGTAGTAGGCAATGATATAAAACACAGTATATTAAAGTATTAAAATAACAACATTTTTTAATATATAATATTACATTTTTTTAATAACTACAGCTGTGCAGATAATTTTAACTTCTTTAGTTTAACATTACGGTATTACCATATTCAAAATGACATGATTTCCAGACAAAAAGAAAATAACAAACTTGCCAACCCATTTTAAGAAATTAAAATGTAAAAGTTGCAATATTAAAGGCTCAGTTAGCCGACGGTAATGTAATGTAGGAAACAGCTGATCGATATTTTTATGTAAAAGGTAATGGAAATGGTTATAGAGATGTAATGTAACTTAACCTACTTTTCATATAAAAATATCGATCATCTGTTTCCTACATTACATTTACATTACATTACAGTCGGCTAACTGAGCCTTTAAGGATCAATGTAACTGTAATGTAGGAAACAGCTGATCGATATTTTTATATGAAAAGTAGGTTACGTTACATTACATCTCTATAACCATTTCCATTACTTTTCACATAAAAGTATCGATCAGCTGTTTCCTACTGTTGCAGTTACATTATATTACAGTCGGCTAACTGAGCCTTAAGACATATTTTAATATGCTATTGTGAACTCCCTATCAAACTTTAATGTATTAAAAATGTTTTATTGCATTTTGTTTTTGGTTAAGAAACTCTTCTTCTTATTATTAAGAAATTTTAAGAGTTATTTATTCAAAGGGCTGCTTTTCAAAATGAATATTTTTGTAAGGTAAAGTAAAGTAAAAAAAAAATTTTTTAATATCTTTCTGCCCTGTTTGCGTTGAGTAGGGTGCAAAAATATTGTTTATTTAAGAGAGTAAGCATTTTAATATTTAGCGTTCGACTGCTTGTTCAGCGACATAGTCGTATATCTGTGCGTTTGCGAGTACCACTAAGTATCTATGAGAGTGTGCTTTAATTTCAGCTCACTTTTGGTATTAACAACCGATAAGAAAATGCGTTAGATTTTTATTACACCCTTTGAAATTGAGTTTTCTGCCTACATGTTTGTATTTAATGCTTTTTTCAGAAACATGTTTATTTTCTTGTTTTCCTACCTATTTGTTTTAAGCTTAATGTTACTTTATTAATGAATGCAGTTGGTTTTTTTCTCATTTAAGTTCATTGCGGAAGAGATAAGTTTTCTACCTAATCGAGTGCTATGCTAAAAGCCAGCTACAACTAGGAGGTATTTGAATAGAAGATGACGATTAGGTGTGAACTGTGGTAAATCAAAATGCCATTGAATCACTGTACTGTGGGCTAAAGTTGTTACAGAGGAAGTAAAAAATTGTTTTATTGCTTTATGCCGAATTGTTTTAAATGCAGAAGTCTTATGTTGAATGTTACTAAAATATAAACTTCAATACCTTTAACAAATTTAATTGCTTATAATAAAAATATTACACTCATAAAACCGCATTAACATAATTGGCCTTTCATTTGTTTACTAAAATTGTATTTTAAATCTTGGCATTACGATTTTATTCACAAACTTTATTGCTCATTTATTTATTTACAAGTTTAACAAATTGCTAATAATTTAACAATTCGAGCCATAACCGCCAAAAAAAAGCTTAATCGACAAATTTCTCGGTCCTCGTTTTTTTGACGAAAATCTCTTATTTACGATCGCAAATCATGGAAATTCGAAAATTATGTCGCTTAAGCTTTTTTGGCGGTTATGGCACGAATTTATGTGATACTCTGTTAACCCAAATTTCGTGTTTCCTATTTACTTGAAGATAATAAAATAATAATGCTTAATTTTTATTTTGTACACAAAACACAATTTGTTTTATAACAACGAGAATGATAATTATATTGACAAAGCTTTAATCGTGATATGTATGAATATATGATTCGAACCGAAAGCATTTTTACAAAACAAGTGATTTTTACAAAGTAGAATAATGTAAAACAAACAATTTGTATGTTAAGAGCGTTTATGTTTATTTAAATATAAACATAAAACAATGAAGTTGCGTAAAGATAAGATAAGAAACGCTCAGGCTGTAAAAATCTGCAGCTTAACACAATGAAGGCAGACAGCGACGGACTAATGAAATATTTGTATTATTTTTAAAGAACTTTTCAACAGATTCCTTTTAGGATATATTTTTTACTATGTTGCTCGTATAATAAAAACTTCACAAATAAAGGGTTTTTCATTAAGCGCTTCCAACGTTTAAGTTAAAAAATAAAAATAAAAAAAGTAATAAAAAAAAATCGTGCTTGAATATGAAATTTTTTAGTCGTTTGAAAGGTCTGTTGATGCCATCAGATATGGAATATAATACCAAGCAAATGTCTGCCAGAACTTCGCTGCATCGTGAATAAAAAATTTTCAATTCTCCATGGCTCTGGCGGATAAATCGGGCAAAATCTTATCACTATGATTTACAGCTTATTTGCATAGATCTGCAAATCTAGGAAATTCCGACAATATAGTCTTACTCGGTGGCTAGTTCATATCACCTCTACGTGGAGTCACCAGGAGGCAAATTACCGCATTTGATACGACTCGTAATTTGCCCCCAGGCCCTCAAATAGCGTACCCTCCATATCATCCATTTCTGACCAAGAGAAGTTGGTTATCATCGACCTATAACGCTCGTCGTTGACGGTGATGCCCTGTGAGAGTAAGTCTTCGGCAGATCTTGCGTTTCGTAGACATACGGGTTTTAGTCAATGGTTTACTGAATCAGTAGGCTTTAATTTATCACCGTTAAGTGGGTGAAGTGCGCGGAATGTTGCCTGGACCCATTTTGATAAAACAATTTTATCATTTGCAAGTGTTGAAGACTTAATAAATGACAGCCAATGTGACAGATGTAGCTTCAACGCTGTAGACGCTATCAAATGTCAAATTTCGGAAGTCTCTATTAGAAGACCCTTAATATTTAATGTTGAGATTTTGATGTTGCTCTAATTGTGTTTCAGCATCAACACTCTTATCAGTATATTTATGTTTTCAGTGATTATTTTCTTCGGAAACAGCAGTCGCATTAAAAAATGAAACAAGTGTCAGAAACATACAAAAAAAAACACAGCAACGCGACAGAAACTGACATTTAATGAAATTGAAAACAAAACAGATGATGAATGACGTGACAAAAAAAAATAATTTCAAAATATTCAAAGTAATTTTCATTTTTCATGTTTATTGGAATATCAAGTGAAATTTTGTAAATGAATTCTAAAAATTAGCAAAAAAAATTGGAAGCAGTATGGGAAGAGTTGAGCTTCAAAGTAAATTGTGTAAGCAAATTTAAACAGACAACAGGAATAACAACATAAAAAATGCTAAAAATAACAATGAATACAAATAAATATGCTGACTTGATTTTTGAAAATTTGCGTTGTTTTCAGAAGTATGTATTTGCTTTGTAATTCATTAAAAACAAAATCTTGTTTTTTACTAAATTTAAAATTCTTGTGAACTGTTAAGTCACCGTTAAAGTATGCTTACGATGAAGTTTTATTTAATTACATTTGAGAAGATAAAAAAAACATCTAATAATTATGCAAATTGCTTGAATAAAAAAATCCAGTAATAAAATGACAAATCGTATGTCATTGTATGCTTTAAAATCTTTTAAAATGAAACAAGTTTGACTTATTACTAAAATTTGTATAAAACAATCAAATTATTATGTAGACTTTTAGACGTTTTTATTTATTGTCGTGGTTAGTGAGTCAACTTATTAATATCATATTTTAATAAAACAAAATTTAATTATATAAAATTTCATGCAAAACTTCTCAAAGCAGATAACTAGCAGGTTTGACCACAAAAATGTTTCAATATCACGGCATTTTCATTTAATAATTTACATTTTGAGACGTTTCCTCCCATTATTTACACCCCGTCAATTGAGATTTATTACACATAATTTTCTATGATAAAAAAAATTTTAAACTAGAGTTGCCTAGAGAAGGTTTTCAAAATAAGGCCATTTTAAAAACTTTAATAGGAAGTTTTTCTGAAAGGTACTGTTTCTAAAAAGTGCTTAATTTGAAGAAAATCTTTTTAAAAAGCAGTTTTAATGAACACTTTTTAAGATGCATCTCTATAGTTAAAGGTACTCTTTCTAAAGGTACTTTTTTTAAAAGGTACTTTCTTTAAAAGGTACTTTTTTTAAAAGGTACTTTTTTTAAAAGGTACTTTTTTTTAAAAGGTACTTTTTTTTTAAAGGTACTTTCTTTAAAAGGTACTTTTTTTTAAATGGTACTTTTTTTAAAAGGTATCTTATTTAATAAGTACTGCTTTTTTAAAATGTTCTTTTGTTAAAAGGTACTTCATTTTAAAAGGAACTTACTTTAAAAGGTACTTTTTTTAGATGGTACTTTATTTCAAAAGGTACTTTATTTTAAAAGAAACTTTTTTTAAAGGTACTTTCTTTAAAAGGTACTTTTTTAAACGCACTTATTTTAAGTATACGTTTTTTAAAAGGTAATTTTTTTAATTTTTTAAAATTTTTCTCAATAGGTACTTTTGTAAAAGGAATTTTTTTTAAAGGTACTTCTTTTTAAATTGTGCTTTTCTTTATAGGTGCTTTTATAAAGGTATCTTTTTGGAAAAAGTCACATATTTCAAAAGGTACTTGTTGTAAAAGGTACTATTTGAGAAGGAACTCTTTTTAAAAAGTGCTTCTTTTATGAGGATTTTTTGCTCAGAGGTACTTTTTTAAAAAGAATTTTTACAACAGAATTTTTTTTAAATATTTAGGGAAAATTTTTAGGGATAATTTCCTTCAGAGGTATTAAAAAAATATATTTTAAAGTATGAGGTACT
This sequence comes from Nowickia ferox, assembly GCA_936439885.1. Taxonomy (NCBI): domain Eukaryota; kingdom Metazoa; phylum Arthropoda; class Insecta; order Diptera; family Tachinidae; genus Nowickia; species Nowickia ferox. The sequence goes on along the minus strand of OW387027.1, from coordinate 4,459,769 downwards.
TTTTTATAAAGTACTTTTTTACAAGGAAATTATTTTAAAAGATAGTTTTTATAGGTACTTTTTTAAAATGTAATTTTGTAGAAAGGTAATTTCTTAACAGGCACTTCTTTTAAAAAGGTACTTTTTTAACAGGCACTTCTTTTAAAAAGGTACTTTTTTAACAGGCCCTTTTTTAAAAAAGGTACTATTTTTAAATGTACTTTTTTGGTGATGATCTTTTGCTAATAGGTGCTTTTTTTAAATCACTTGTTTTAAAGTCTTTGTCAAAATTTTATTAAGAAAATTTTGCTGCATTATGTCCCAGTTGAAAGTTGCAGTGGTTGCAGTTCTAACCTATATACAGAAAGGATCAAACAAACAAAATCATGCATTAGAGCTTTTTAATCTCTTAGCGCTAGCATTAGAACTTTCGAAAAACACTGATTTTCTTATGTTGACTTAAGCGATTAAAACATATTGCCGCAGAAAAGTACTTTTTTGAGACTAATCTTTGAAATGTATAATTTTAAAAATACTACTTTAAAATGTTCTAATTTTTTAACTTTTATTAACGGACACACAATTTTCTAAGTTAAATTTCTGTTTTTTAATACATTTTACTTGCTTAAAAGGCACTATTTGTAAGCTTGCCCTTTGGTAACTTTCAAAAAAGTGAATTTTCTAAAAAGTTTAAATATAAATTTACTTTTAAGAGCATGCAGTAAGTAATTTCTGCTGTATTATTTTATTATTTAGTCAAATGAAATCTTTTAATCTGCTCTTGCACTTTGACTTTACAGGAAATCGTGATGAAATAGCAAATTGTTTTCTTTAACAATAGAAAGAAAAAAAAAACTTTTAATTACAAATGTCTGTAAGTAGAGTTTTATATTGTACAACAAAAAAAAACTAATGACGCAAATAAAATAAGCTCATAAATGCAAAGTCAGCAAAAAAAAAAAAAAGAAACAAAACCAAACTGAAACTAAGCTCTTGATGTGTGTGGTAAGTAATTTAAATCTAGAAAAAAAAACGAACTACAAGGCACATTAATATAAAAAATATATAAAATTTTACCACACCATTAACAAAGAAAAAACAACAACAACAAAATCATTTGTTTTTTTTTTTCTTTTTTTCTGAGCGCCTTAAAGTTACTTAAAACTCATGATTTTGTGCAATTAGTGTGTACTCGTATGTGTATGTTGCATCTGATAAATGCATTCGTTCTCAGCGTCTTTGAGATGCTTGATGTTTTGAGATTCGTTGACTTTGCATATTATTACATCTATAGATTTGAGAAATCATGATCAATTTATTTTTTATAAGTGAATTTAATTTTTTTCATAATCTTTATTAGTTACTTTTTTCATTAGCATTTAGTAGCAAGGTTTTTGTTACATTTATTTTATAAACGCGATATTTTGTAAACTTTGTGCCTTAAGAATATTATAAAGTCTAAAAGATCTTATTTAAAGGAAAGATGCTTTAAATTTAAAATAAATTTTAAAACTATACTCTTAAATTAATATGCATATTAGTTTTATTCTCTTTCTTAAACTCAATTCGATTGAACTTTTTTTATTTACGTTCATCATGACATCAGCAAAGTGTAAATAATTTTTCTTATATTAATTAAAAAACAAAAGCTTTTTAAAAAGTAACAACAAAAACATACAACAGATTTTTGTGTCAGTTATTATTAAACATTGAATAATTAATAATGATTAAATATTTGCTTTAGACTATTTTTTAATGCAATATTAGTGAACTATTTATTATTATAGAATCTATAGCACTGAAATGCTACTTTAGGCGAGTGAATACGTTACATTGCTAAGATTTTAAGTGATTATATACCCAGCAAAATCCTTGCCTTCTAGAATGCAAAAAAGTTTATGTACTCTGCAGTCGTAAGTACTTACAATTTTACTGAATGACCCATTCTTTTTGTATAAGAAGTTCAAGAAAATATGGGGTACCCCATACAAATCTACCTTCAAAAAAAAAGTCCACTTATATGATTACAAAAAAATGCTAATTTTTACTACAAATATTCTTAACTTTTTGATTAAAAATTATTGCCAGTTGAACGTAAGATCAAAACTAATTTATTAAATAAAAAAATATTTATTAAAAACTAAAATACGAATCTTCTTTGTTTTCAAACTGAATCACGATCACTAACTTTTTTTACACATTAAGAGCTTTCATGAAAACTCTTAAAGGTACCCACAGACTATGCAATATTATTGAGCACTTTACTGCTATTATTATTGTCATTTTTCTCCAAACTATTGAATAAATTGCACAATATTAAAAAAAGTATATGGCGCAATTTTTCTTACAATATAAGTAAAAGTAAACAAAAGCTACAAACACATGTGCGTTAAAAATTTTTTTTAAATTTACTGCCAGTTCATGGAAGTCATGTAAAAGTTCTCGTCTGCCTATTTATATTGAAAACAAAAACAAAGTACTCAAAATTTGTTTTTGTTTTCAATGTAAATAGCCGGACGAGATTTTTCACATTGCTTCTATGAACTGGCAGTTATTTTTAAATTTTTTTTCGATTTTATCCAATTGATTGTACACACAGCCAATTTTATTATTTAATATCAATTATTGCACAATATCATTGCCAATGTGTGGCCATCTTAAAACTGCCATCTCTGCGAATTTCTTGTTTTGTTAATGTCAATTGGAAAGAAATTTCTCAAAAAAAAAAAATTATTCAATAAAAATAAAACAAGCAGACCTGAGGGTTTATTCTATATTTCGAAACGAAAGAAAATGCTTTCGAATTCACATTACAATCCGAAAAAATTTACTTTCGAATCGAATGTATGGAAGTACATGTTATCTACATATGAAAAGTATAACTTGTGTTTAAAAATGCCAAAAAAAAAAAGCGACAATACTAAACTGCTCAGATTATTCTAAGAAGTAATTTCTGCTTAAGCTTTACGAGTCAAAACAGCTGAGAAAAGTTACTCTGTTTGTGACAATAAAATAAAAAATATTAAAAATATATACAGTTTATTTACAAGAGTGTAAAATTCACAGTTTTTGCAGTCTGCAACACTTAAATGTTTTCATCACAGAGGATACCAGAGTTGATGAAAAAGACTTATGAAAAAACCTAAAATCAGCTGATCTACGTACTGTTAGAAAGGGACAAATATATTGTGTTTGTTTATGAGGTGAACAAGTGAAAATTTAAAAAAATTTATGAAAAATTTGTAGTATTGAAATAAAAAAAAAGGTTGTGAAAAAGATTATTAATATTAAAATTTGTTTGTGAAATTATTACAGAGCTCATTTTAAGCATTTTCATACAAAAATATAAATTCTTATGAAACTAAATAGTGTAAAATTAAAATACCTTGAAATAATTCCTCGCGAAAGTAACATTAAGGAGGATTTGATGCACAATTATCTTCCGTCTCGTGATACAGAGAGTAACTTATCTGTAGTTTTCATGAGGACATTTATTAATTAATAAATACACTTTTATTTATAGTGAAAAAAAGAATTAAAGATACGGCACTAAAAAGCCTGAATAAAAAACTTTATTCCTTGCATTAAAAAAGCTTTAGCTAATTTCATGAAAATTTTGCCTAATATAAACGTATGTACCTCAAAACAACTCCACTCTGTCTCTCAAGCATTAACATTAATGTTACCTATTCCCACTTAAGCTTACTTATGCATATGCAATTTTTTATTATAACTATAAAGTAATCATCATTCAAAGATCTTGTAATTCTTGCAATATCCTTTAGGCGCTACAATTAAATAAGATTTCACCATCGCATTAGCAACAAATCTCTCACCACATCTCTGTCTTCCATATCAAGACATGTAATCTTGCATGTAATATATAAATAAATATTATTTCATGCCATTATTGATTACCTGCTATCAAATAAAATTACAAAAAAAAACATTTTGAAAATATACAAAATTGGGATTTGTATGTGATAAAAACTATTAAATTTAATAGTTTCTATATGACTTGAGGCAACATTTATTACACGCTTGTATTTTCAGGCTACAGCAAGCTACAAATTTGCTGTTTTTAAGAATAAATGCAAAATTGCTATTGGAGCATTGGCCTTGAGTGACGAACAAAAAATTACTAAACTTTATTAAATAAATTAAGTCTAATCATCTACATTATTTTATTTTTTAGGTGATTAAAAAATTGTTTCGAAATAAACTTAAAATGAAAGAAGTGTTAAACAAAAATTACATTTATTGCCATGAGATTAAGGTAGTAGGGTGCCCCTGTGTCTTAGTGCTAGTGATAATAACCTTTCAGTCCAGAGGTCCTGAGTTCGATTCCCGTCTGTGTTTGCTTATAAAAAAAGATTACCCCCAAACTGTTAAAAGCAAAAAGTTTCTAGTGAAAGTTGTTAAAACATTACATTACATTATATTATTTTTATAAAAACGATTATTATTATTCCATTTTATAAGCATTCACTTTGATTACACAGTTTTTCCCACAGTGCCAGATTGGCGCTACAGTTTATTTGCACACTTTGTGCCCCCACTAACCGTACCATGATTTAATTTCACTTAAATATTGCACAAAGGCCTGATTTTTAGTTATTCAATTATTTAGGTTTTGTGTGAGTTGTATACAACAATCAAATGTTTAAATTGTGCTAATTTTATGCTTAACAACAAACTAAATTAAATAAATTAAATAAAAAGCTTGCAAAAATTATAAATTTTTATACGATTTATAAATAAAACGTGTTTGGAATTCTAAAGTAATTGACACACGAAACCTGTGGCAACAACAAACAACGGAAGAAACAATGAATATTTTTTTTTTTTTTTTTGAATAAGCAAAATACTTTAAATCACTCATACAACAATTTTAAATGACACACATTTACTTAAAGCCTCTTTTTTTAGTTTTTACTGATTGACATTTGCGAGATTATAATTTAGAAAGTGAATTCATAAAAAATTAAAGCTGATTGACAATCGAACAGAATTTTTTTCCATATCCTGAAAAAAATTCTCAAAGCTTAACTTTGCCAGTTCAGTTGTTTTATAGCAAAACAGCTAAGATAGGCTTGAGAAAGCCGGTTTGGTCCACAAAATGGGCTGACGGTAAAATACATGCAAATATATGTACGATTTAGGAAAATATGTTTAATGAAAAGTACCCCTACAAATAACTTTTATAAAAATTACGGATTATGAAAAGTGTGTTTTAGAAAAAACATTTTGTTAAAATTTCATATAAAAATATCTTTTACAAAAAGTACTTTTAATGAAAAATACCTTTTATAACAACCATTCATGAAAAATGCTTTTCATAAAAAATCATGGAAAAATCAATTTCTATTAAAAGTACTTTTTCGGAAAAGTACCACAAAAAGTACATCATGATAGGTACTTTCTATAAACAGTACCTTTTGTAAAAAGTTACTTTTATGAAAACTACACTCTATTAAAAGTGCCCTTTATAAAAAGTACCTTTTATAAAAAATTTAGTTTTATAAAAAAATACCTTTACGAAAACTACCATCAAAAGTACGTTGTATAAAAAGTACCATTAGAAGTACTCTCTATGATAAGTAGCTTTTATGAAAAGTATCTTTCAACAAAAGTAACTTTTAACAAAAGCACCTTTTATCAGAAATAGCTCTTAACGAAAGTACATTAAAAAAAAAATATTTTTTATCACAAGTACCTTTTAAAAAAAGTACCTTTTAAAACAAGTGCCTTTTAACTAAAGTACATTTTAACAAAAATATCTTTGAAACAAGTAGCTTTATGAAAAGTATTATCAAGAGTATGTTGTAATAAAAGTACCATGAGAAGTACTTTCTATGATAAGTAGCTTTTATAAGAAGTACCTTTTAATAAAAGTACCTTTTAACAAAAATACCTTTCAACAAAAGTACCTTTTAACAAAAGTATATTTTAACAAAAGTACATTTTAACAAAAGTACCTTTTAGCAAAAGTATGTTTTAACAAAAGTACCTTTTAACAAAAGTATCTTCGAACAAAATTATTTTTTAACAAAAGTACCTTTTAAGAAAAGTACCTTTTAACAAATACCTATTAAAAAAAGTGCCTCTTTGGAAAAATAAATTTTTTGAAAAAGGACTTTATGAAAATACCTTTTATGAGAAGTACTTTGTATTAAAAGTGCCATGAGAAGTACTTTCTATAAGTATCTTTTATGAAAAGTACTTTGCATGAAAACTAACTAATGAAAAGTACCTTTAATCAAAAGTATATTTCATGAAAATTACCTTTTGCAAAAGTACTTTTTGGAAAAAAACATTCATGAAATGTTTTTGTAGCAAAAACTTCTTCTGGGAAAGAAATCTTTACCACTGTAGTACCCTTCTGAAAATCTGTCTATTTGCAAGATAAAAATTTCATTTGCATATACATAAACAGATTTGTGTTTTTTAACATTTAATGGATTAAAAAATAATCATATATTTCTATAAAAAATCATTGCTCAATAAATTATTTTTAAATATTCATAAATTATCCATTTACTTGTCTAATAATCGCGGGTCAATGATATCATTTTAATTTTTATCTCAACTCAATCTTATTCACTCAGCTCTCCATGTACAAATACTTCTAGCGAAAACGTAATACTTTAAGCATTTAAATCATTTTCAATGTTATTGAATAAACTTTTTTTTCAATATTTTATAAACACTATAATGTAATTACCAGCAACGACGGAAGGTATACTCTAAGCAAAAGTGGAATTTGTAACCTGAAATAAATACATATTTAACTTAAACTTTAGCATAAAAATTTTTAAAATTGAAAAGGACTTGGGAATGATTTGTAATTAAAAATCTTAAACTGTTTCTTGTCATGCCTTAAAACAAGTTTTTTGGTCAAAATTCCAAAATTCAAATTTAAAGTAGTAGCTGAAAGCTAATACAAATAGTGGCTTCCTGTTAAGCTGCAATATTAAAACAAAATTGCCCCAGGGTGTATAAAGTTCCACCACAACTCTCCACAATACTTTACTTCTTCAATTTTTTTTTTTTTTGTTTTAATCATATCAAGAGATTTTCTATGGGGAATTATCTTACAACTGTCCAGCTGATACCTGTTTATACGAATACATAAATTATAAATTAAAATGTAATCAGCAAGATATAAAAGAAACACGTTAAACGATTTTATTATGATGTAAAAACTGCGTATTTGCTGTGTTTAAAGAAAAAGAAAGAAAAAATCCAACAATTTAAAGTCATTAGTCAAGTGTAACCAATGTACATTTTTGTTGATTTTAAATAAAATATTTGTTGCTATTTTTTTCATCAATTATTTTTTTTTTCTTTTTTGATTCATTGAAAAAAAAGTCAGCAGCAGAATCCGCAAGTGGCTGTCGAAGTTTTTCGTTTTGATTTTTTTTAAGATACTTGCATGTTTGTTAAGTGTATTTAAGTCTCTAGAGTATTTTAATGTTGCAAAAAAATGGCTAACAAGTATCCCTTGGCTAACACGGTTCAGTAATAGATAGTGACTTGGTAAAAATGTCAAAAATAAGGGCCAATCCAACGATGTCGACAACGTTCGACTTGTCGCACATTTATATTCAAAACAAACACAAATTTAAATATTTTGTTGTTCTTTTAAAAGTAAGTGAGCGACAAGTCGAACGCTGTCGACATCGTGGGATTGAGATAAGAATGATGAATGGTACTGCTCATGTAACATGTTCAACTGGCAATACTTGGTTGAATTCTGCGAGAAATATCACTGCTGAAAAGAACAACAACACAAATAATCCGATAGGAATTTTGGCGGCTTTTTCACACGCAAAGTTTACTTTGCAAGGTCTTGAGTTTTCAGGAGAAAAGGGAAAATATAATGGGAGCTATTTCCCCTTTTCTCTTACACAATCCACATGAACACATCTCTCCAACACAAAAAAATTTCTCCAATCAACATCTTTACTTGAAAATGAACTCGGTTAAAAAAAAACAAAAATTTAATTGTGTCGAGTAGACTTTTTGATTTATTAAATTTTTTAATTGAACCTTTAATCAATTAAATTTTTAAACAAAATTTTAACTAAAATTTAAATTAATCAATTAAATGAAGTACCGAAGTATATTTATTTGATATAAATTCTTTATTTAATTTGAACATTTTGCTTGTTTTAATGGGTTGATGTCTAGTGATGAGTTCCAAAAGCTTGAACGAAATGTATATATACAAAAACAAACAAAATTTTCAAATTAATCAATTAAATTTTTTATTGATTATTTTTATTATTTTTTTTTTCAATTAAAGGTGTCAGTTGGAGAAAATAAATTTCTGTGAAGTGATTACAGGATAGAGGATTATGATTTGCATTACATGCAGAGAGTTAAAAAAAAAATATGATAAACTTCAACGTGATTTGAAAATAGTGTAAAATCGGTACATTGCAAGCTCACTGAAGTCAAGCGACATGGCTGCGATATAAAATTTTATTATTCTTAAAACTGGATTTTCAGTTTATATGCCGCTTATTGAGGACATTTGTACTCTTACCCATTCCAAGCATCTTGCCAACACATTCTTCTCGTTTTCAAACTGCGAGCCCGCTGACTACCTGTGCCACAGTACATATTTGCTAGAGGCTACTGTTTTGATTGTAAAAGAGTTTTATAATTTAAAAGGTGTCTTGATGAGGTTTCAACGCAAAATGTGCGTTTTCTAAGCTCATTAAATTTGCCAAACACGTTTTGGTAATCAATTTCGTTATTGGTCTTAAGAAGTCTTTTTCATGTTGTTGTTATTGTTGGCAGTATATTTATTTATTTAAAGATAACGAATGCTGTTGCTGTTGTTGTTGCCATTGTGTACCAAATATTTGTTGTTGTTTGTGTAACATTTTACAGCCACAAATATTTGTGGTATTAAAACTGTTCTTTTATTTATTTACCAGTGCTTTTGATAAAAGCCGCCAAAAATAAATCAATTCCTATTTATTTCCATAATTGAAAAAAATAAGAAGATTTAACACTTTGTCAAGTTGTCTGTCTTTTTAAAATGAATAATATATGTATATAAATAACATTTTCATCATTCAAGTAGAAATTGTTCTTAAAGCAGTTTTCTGCTTCAGATCTCTATAAATGTAAAACAGCTGAGAAATGTTTAAGTATAATAAACTAAAAGTATTGTTTTTATACCATCAACTTCAATACATCAGACAGTTAGCCGACTGTAATGTAATGTAACTGCGACGGTAGGAAACAGCTGATCGATATTGTTATATGAAAATTAATGAAAATGGTTATAAAGATGTAATGTAACGTAACCTAATTTTCATATAAAAATATCGATCAGCTGTTTCCTACATTACATTTACATTGCGTTACAGTCGGCTAACTGAGCCTTAAGATTGGATTTGTACAGCCTTATTTAGAAAAATTATTAATAAGATAAATTTTGTATGAAAATTTGATTTAAAACCCCTTTATAAAGCCTAAATAGTGTTTATAAATAAGGCTCGTAAAATATAAACGAATACCAGCATTAAAATTAATTTTTAATTATATAATTATATATAACGAAATATTTATAATTAAAGTCTGGCAGGATGGCAGACAATAATTGAGAATTATGTATCTCTATATAAACAGTGGCTAAAAAAACTATGGTACATGTACAAGTAGTACTATTGATTTATTAATAAAATAATGTGATGGTATAAGCACAACTGAAACGAACGACGAAGACGAACTTGGCGATAAGAATTCGTTTTACAGATTCATCGAATAAAAAATACTTAGCGCGAGAAGAAGAGCTTTTTATTTTGCTTGCAATTATATATTTGGGAATTTATATAAATTCATAAAATATTGGAAAAACAGGAACCTAAAAATTTTCCTCTTTATATAACTTATTAAAATTATGAACATCATATACGAGTACATACATGTTGTTTTGTTGTTGTTTGTTTTTATGTTCGTAAATAGCCCACAAACTTCGCATCCCGAGTAGTAGTTTAGTTGCAGCAGGCAGTGTTCTAGTCTTGTAATCAGAGGGTCACAGGTTTGAATCCTGCAGGCAAGTCAAAATTTTATTGTGTGTTTTTTTAATTTACTGCGTATCTATAAAAATTTAACGTTGTTGTAGCTGCAACGGTAAGCCCGTTGACTACCACGCAATGAGTGCGAGTTCAAATCTTGGCTGGAGAAGCCAACTGCACACACAACACAATGACTGCCTTAAGTTAAATTCTGCATGCTGTTTCAACTTGAAATAACTTTGATTCAATACCAAATTCACTTTGTCTTAATCAATTTAATAATAATAACTTTGATTCAACAGGATTCTTAACAGGATTCGATTTAGCAGTACTGGAATGTTAAATCAACATAAAATAAATTTATTTCAAAAGAACAATTGTCTTTTTTCTTTGCAGATTACTGTAAATCATGTTGAATTAACATGAAACTCACATGTAGTAAAATCGTTGCAGAAAAATTTTAAATTAACTTTGTTTTCATGGATTTTAATATGAAATTTTTCTGTTTGCTTAGGAATCTTTGTGTTTTTTTTTTTCTTTTTTTTTGTTATAAATAATATTAAGAATGTAACAAAATATAAAATTTTATATAAAATTCCTAAGCAAATAAATCTTTCAAGTAGGTACACAAAATTAATATGCGATGTCGAACAATTGTTTTGGCCACTGTTCAATGTACAGTGTACATGTGTACAGACTTTCCTCACTCAAAATGATAAATTATCAAATTGTTTGAGTCAAAACCTTTTTGTTTACTTTGCTTCCAATATTTGGAATCAATTGAAATTATATCAGAAGAAAACGAACAAATGTAACGGTACTATTCACAAGAAAGATGTACATTACAGACGACTGACTATAAGAGCGAAAGAGACGAAAATATGTAGGTCGTCAAATACTTATTTTGCTTTGAAATTTTTATGTTTTTGCTTTTCTGCACACATTCCTTTGAATGCAACAAAATAGCATGATTTTTTATATAAAATTCATAAGTCTTATGCCAGTCCTATTGCTAAGCTGATTAGTTTGTTAGAAGAGTGAGACGAGGGGAACAGAAACCTTTCTCGGTAAATACACAAAATTAGTACGTGATGGCCAACAGTCTTGTTGGCCACTGTACATGTACACGAGTAGATGATCCCTATAATGATAATGTTGTTTCAATGCCAATTGCTTATTTTTAAAAAATAGTTAATATTTTAACTAAAAATAACTACATATCTGTGCTTATAGAATTGATTAATTAAATGTCATGGCTGGCTGGCTGGCTGGCTGGCATGCTGTTAACACTAACCCATCATTTCAAACTTCTTCGCAATTATCTTGGGTCTTCTTAAATCCTTCAACATGTCTCCACTTTAATGGATTTCTTTTTTTGTTTGGTCGATCAAAGATAAATTTAAGTTCTTTTAAGAATAGCAACCTTTAAAACAGCAAAACTTTATTGGAAAAAGGTTTATTTTTTAAACCTTTTTTTATAATTTTGCTCTTTACTATAAAACCACTTTTTCCCTAAAATACACGTATGTTGTATTGACCACAATGATTTTGTATGTTTCTGCTTGGGGATTTTTTAAGTGTCCTTGAGTCTTATAATAAAACCCATAACTCTTGCAAAAAATCCATGCAGCAGCCACATACATACGAGTATATATTGATGTTCTTTTATAACAACAAAAAACTGTCTTGAGTATTTTTTATTTGGTTTATGTGTGATGCCAAGCACAGCTGAGATTTAAATTCAACATGGCTGTTAAAAATGTTTAGGATATTTTATTGCTATTTTGCAATAAAATTATTATTTGTCTTCGGTGGAGTTTTTTAATGTCAATGTCTTTTTTTTTTGTTCTATTATAACACAAGGAATTTTTTTATGTGAAATCATGTTAAAGCATTTTGTGGGCAAAACATACATACTCGTACATGTATGTACATTAATTTAAGCTATTCTCTAATAATGAAAATAAAATAATCAAGCTGAGCAACTCAATAAGAATATTTATGAATCGGGCGTGTTGAATCTTAAATACCCTTCTCTTGCAGGTGAATTAAAAACACTGGGCAAATTACGGCATTCGATATTGATCGAAGTTCTAAAATATTTCCACATAAAATCTATTAGAATATTTTGCAATTTCATTCGATTTCGAGTCTGGGGACAAATTACAGCACTCGTTACTGATCGAAATTCTAAAATATTTCCATATAAAATCTATTAGAATATTTTGTAATTTCGTTTGATATCGTATATTACTCGATATCGAATGAAATTTCAAAATATTCTAATAGATTTTGTATGGAAGCGATATCGATTCTGGGAGCAATTTACGGCACTCGATATCTTACGAAATTGCAAAATATTCTAATAGATTTTATATGGAAATATTTTAGAATTTCAGTAGCGAATGCCGCAATTTGCCCTCAAATTTATTGATATTAAAAAATATTTCAGAACCTTATCGCTTTGAAAAAAATTTTATCATAAGTCTTATAATATACATAGTTTCATTATGATATAAAGAGACATAAAATTCGAAAATATTTCCACTGAAAAAAACTTTATTAACATGCAGAAAGTCAAACTTTTTAAAATGCAATAATTGGCCTAAGGTTTTCTTAAAAATATTCCACCTCTCAGTTTCGCCAACGAATGACCCACATTTTAACATAAAATAATAAATTCCAACATGTTTTAAATTCAAACTCTGGTGCCAACAATTCAAATGAAACGAAAAAAAACAATAGAAAAGGACAACATATTTTAGAGATAATAACCATGCATGTGGCATGTTGCATGAATGATGCTGTACGAGTATATAATTGCAATAATCTCTTTACCAAAAGGAAAAAAAGATTACCATGAAAAACCATTGCTACACAATGTTCAAGATCAACAAAGAGCAACAATAGAAAGAAAAAATCTAAAAAAAAAATAAGAAAAGGCTGTACTTACATTTTTGGTTTCGTTTTTTGCCACAAGTTGTGGTACAAGATCAGCGGTAAAATTGTGGTATCACGACCAAATACTGCTGCTGCTGCTGATGATGATGATGGTAATAGCGATGATGATGATGATGATGTTGAGGCGTAGAATGATGTTACAAGAAGCTAAAGGTTTATCGGCAAACAAACACTCGTTCATAAAATAAACTGGATGCTACTTTTAATTTGGTTTCTGTTTTTTTTTTTTTTGTTGTTTTGCTTACGAAAAAAAGCGCATCATCTGCTGCAGATTTTAAAACAAAATCTTTGGACCTGAATAATTTTCTTAAACTGGTTTCTGATGCTTTTCTTGTCTTCGGCTGATTCCCAGTTGTTGTAACAGGAGAGCCAATAAAATAAAATATCTGCAGCAATCGTGAAAAGTTTATAAACTTATTAACATTTTTATTTAGTTCAGTGGTTTAATTTACACCTCAGTTCCACACACATTTCAATTAATAAACAAGTCGTTTGCAGTTCTCCCTGCCAATAAACGGAAGACATTTAAAGAGACGTTAAGACGTCTTTTAATCATGTATATGCCAATAAAAATATGTATATGGGATACACTTTGGCTAAATATTTGCATTTAAGAGGATCATATTTGTGGTAAATAAAATTATTATTTTTTTTTTTCTCAATCTGCAGACGATGATGGGTTAATGAAACGTATGATGACACGTAGAGGACGACGTGTTGCTGATAAATTTTATTTTAGTACAAAATTTAATCATATATTCCAACATTTGCCCAATAGACTCAAGCAATGCAAATTGCATATTAATTAAATTGCACTGCAAAAAAATAAAAAATGAATTAAATTAATTATACTGTAAGTTAGAAAAAGCAATTAAAAATTATTTAATATTCACTATTCATTCATATAATTTCACTACTACGATTTGTTTTTTCTATTTTCGAGCCTTTCCAACACATTTATGATAAAAAAATAAGACCTAGAATTGTTATATCATTGAGGACAACTTGACAATTTGTTGGCAGTTTTCATTAAAGTTTTTCTTACATATCGTGCCCTAACCGCTAAAGAAGCTTAAGCGACACAATTTTTGGACTTGATTTTTTTTACTAAAATCGATTATTTGCGATCGTAAATAATTGGAAAAACGAGGACCAACAAATGTGTAGGTTAAGCTTTTTTGGCGGCATGGCTCGATAAACAATATTTTTTAATTTAAGTTCCATTATTAGTTCAGTACTTAAAAGAGAGTCGAGTACAATAGCACACATAAAGAAGAATATAGTGCATAGAGTAAAGTAAAGTAGAGTTGAGTAAAGTAGGGTAAATTTTATTTGAGGTATAGTACGGTAGACACACACACATTTCTAAAGTAAAAAACTAGAAAAAAGTGCACAAAATTGCAGCATAATTTAGTAGAATAGAGTGTAGTAAGGCAGAGGAGAGGAATAACAGCTATATGGGAGTAATGGGGGAAGGCACAGGGGAAAGAACATTCGAATGAATGCAGCGTTTTCCAAGCTGAGATCTGGGCGATCCTCAGAGCCATGGAACTGGTGGCCAGGAACTGGTAGCTCAAGGTGATAAGGTAACCTTTGGTAAAAGCTTTGAAAGGACATATTGTCAAATCGAAACTTGTTAGAGACTGTAGGGGAGCCCTCAACTTGCTTATGGACAAATATAGTGTCAGACTTGTGTTGAGTTCCTGGCCATAGCAGTGTTGAGGGAAATGAAATTACCGATAAGCTGGCAAGAATAGGGTCGGCGTTAGATGGTGAAATTACCGATAGGTCATTACTATAGGGAACTCAGTAATTGGCTAGAGAGGACCAACAGTCCAACAGTTCATGGCGATGTAGAGAGGATTGTAGAGTATCGGGGGTATGTGGCCAAAACTTAACTAAGGAAGATCCAAACTGCTACTGGATATGAATAGGAAGGCAATGCTTGGTCAGAGTAAGAACCAGCATTTGGGAAACGGGCACTTTAAATTTCTGTAGGATGTGCGGGGATGAAGACGAACCAGAAATCATTGATTATATTATCTGTCGCAGCCCGAAGCAGCAACGTCATAGGCTTAGATGGCTGAGCAGACGTTTCCATGAGAGCATTACTGATATCGGGAAGTGTAAGCTGGGGGATATAAGGGGCTTCATCATGAGATTTCAGTGACTTAATGACGGATAATAGGGACACTTCTGGATATGAATGGTGGGTAAATATTACCTTTTTTAACGGGCAATAGAAGGGAATCACAATGGAACCAAATTTGTCTCCGAGTGGAGGTGCGTTATAGCACCACCCTTCCTAACCTAACCTAACCATGACAGAGTAGAGAAGAGTATATGACATTTTAATAGATTACACTAGATAACACATGAATAAATAACATAGAGTACAGTGGAGCAAAGTAGAGTGGACAGTTTAAAGTAAAGTAGAGTTCAGTTAAGTAGAATATAGTGCACTAGATTTCAACTCACTTAAGAGAATAATAGAGAGGGAGTACACTACAGTAGGTTAGATTCAAGTAGATTAGGAGATTATAGTAGAATATAATAGAGTAGTGTAGTTAGTGTATATTTGATTAGAGTACACTTGAGTAGAGCCAAGTAGAGTTCAGTAAAGCAGACTTGACTAGAGTAGGGTAGATTAGAGAATATTAGTGTAGAGTATATTAGAATGAACTAGATTAGGGGAAACTTTAGTAGAGTATAGCGAAGTGAAGTAAAATAGAAGAGAGTAGAGAAGAGTAGAATACCGTACAGTAGAGTAGTCAAAAAAAGAGTACACTAAAGTAGGTAAGATTAGAGCAGAATAGAATAGCGTAGTCTGCATTGGAGTAGCCTAGATCAGAGTACACTTGAGTGGGAAAGAGTATAGTAAAGCGGACTAGACTATATATTGGGGTAGTTAAGAAGAAGATCATATTAGAATTGAGTAGAAGTTGTATTAAAATTAATTGTTGTTTAAAAGCGTAAAAGAAAGATTGCTTAAAAATAGTTTTGATTTTAAATATGTATACAAACGAAACAAATTTTTTGCTACACCCCCGTTAAATGATTTCATATCAGTTGGAATTTGGTAAGAATTCATTAGTTATTTTAGTTAAAAATTTCATCATAGAAAATAAAATCTCTAAACTTAAAGACGATCTATGCTATTTATGGCATGATTTAAAAACAAACGAAAAAATTATTATTTTGTTGGTGATTTCATTTTCCCAAGGTTATCTAATAAATGCAATGAATACAAACAAAACTGATGAAAAACTCGTACATACTCGTACATATTTGACACCCACTTGCAACAACATTTTTATGATTTTTGTCAGATAAATATTTTAATTATATTTTAAATACTAAACTATAATTTTTTATTAATTAGCATATTGAAAGTTCTTAATGATGTGTACTGTCTTTTTTAAACGCGAGTATGTTTGTTTACTTTGGACATTTGTAATAAAGTAACCGCAAGATATTTAATAAATTTAAAAAAAAAATATGTTTGCACATACGACTAAATAAAACTATTTTACTCGGCTGTATTTTTTTTTTTAATTCTAGCAAGTAGATTTATGTAAATTTGAAGTGGGATATATTGAATCTAAATAGAAACTACAAGAAGTGTGTCAATTATTTTTTTAAAATACTAATTGGTGTTGTGTTCAATTTTGAATTTTTGCTACATTTCTTTTTTTTTTTTTTTTTTTTGCTCAGGCAGCTGCAACAAGGGTGAGTTAAATGTTTATTCAAAACTATCTTTTGTATGGCTTATTGTCATTTCCAAATACTTTAAATAAAAAAGAAACCTTGTGTCCTTATTTCGTAATTGCTCATTTTGTTGTTATTTATTTTCAGAAATTTTAAAAACATCTGCTTAATTTTAGAAGCAGAGACAACACCTGCCGGTAAAATAAAATTCGACTTTCTCCTGAATTGAGTTTTTTTTCTCAACACATTTGAAATTAGGGGAACAAAAGAATTTATAAGGGACACTAAAGTTGATAAAGTAACAATTTGAATTGTGCTCATAAAATATGTAAATACATTGATACATTTAACAATTTTTGTGAAATGGCAATAAAAATCCTACAAGAAAAGAAATCAATTTTGTTGATAGTCAGTTAATGTGGGCTTGGTGAACAATTTAAAATCAAAGCAAAAGAACACAAAATTCTAAAATAAAATATTCAAATGAATAATTAAAAATAACTTTGTGGTTTTTACAGATCATTTTTTAATGTTTTTAGAGTAGAGTTTATTTTCTAGATGAATGATTTAAACACCTGTACCAAAATCGTTTTACGTTTTCCATATAATATGGCTTCGGAACGAACGAACTTACTACCCCGCCTGTATAAAAACCTCAAAAGCAATTAACGTTTCAAATAAAATACTTTTAAACTTATACACAAGCAAGCTAAAAAAAATGCTTGCATACAAATATTTTATACTAATGCATTTAAAAACAAAATTTTTTCTCTCAAAGGTAATTAATTGTAAATTAAAAACAATAAAAAAAGATAATTAAATGTGGAAAAATACACAAGATTGCAAAAAATTAAATACGCAACGCACCTGCTGAAAGAATTTTTACTTTGGCCTGAACACCACCACTAACAACGATTTTTTTCGGTTTAAATTAAATTTGAATAAATTTTTTTTTTATTTAAAAAATTATTTGTAACATTTGGTTTATTTAATTAATGATATTTTTAATTATTTCCAATTTGTCGCTGAACAATTTATTTAATTAATTTTTTTTTTTTTTTTGAAATTTTGCTAATTTTTTACAAATTACTTTTGTATACATAGTATAAATATATTTCGTTTCTTTTTACTAATAGCAAGCGCATGTTGCAGTCAGTGACGTATTCGTCTAACAATACTTTGCGGGTGTTTAAATGGGATGTTGCGAGCACGACATTTTATTTAAAACTAAACACTTAATGCACATTTTGTAGCTAAAAACCCGGCAGATACAAACAGATATTAACAGATGCATACTCAACATGCAACCACCAGCCTTCCAAAAAAAAACACCATAAAATGAGTAAAACAGAGCAGAAGTATCTACTGTATAAAATATTCGTTGTATAGCAGACAAGTTCAAGATACAAGATACATTTGCATTTGTTTTAAAAAATAACACGTCTTCCTCACAAACTTCAATTTTTTAAGCCAAATAAGACTTCGAAAAATCTCTGAAATACTGTTTATTCATTTGTTTGTTAGTTTGTTTAATGTTTAGGAACAAGAGCCGCACTACTAAACTTGTTGAAATCCATTTTAACTCGACAAATGTTTACACAAGACTGTTTGACACAAAGTAATCGTTAAGCTTATTTAGGCTGTCAAAGTATGGCTCATCATTTGTATTCGTGTTTGTGATGTTAAATTACAATTAAGGTAAATTTATTAAACCATTGAGATGTGCAGCGCTCAAATTGGCCCTCAATTTGAAAATAATAAACTCCCAGCAAAAATGTGCCAACAATATATTTCTAAATGCATACTTTTCACATTACTAGGGAATAGATAGATAAGCATGTGTCGTGTCTCTCAGCAGCGATGAAATGCATAAATACGTGCTTAACTAACAACAGAAAAAAATTTTTAATAGATAAGCACGTGTAAAAAAAATTTAGCAAAACCTTTATGTTGTTCCTTAACCTCTTTACATTGGTAAAGCTATTTTATTGGTTGGCATATAAATAAAATCGCTGTATATAATGCACTAAAAGTTTTAAATATTACAAACGTAAAATATTCTTTGCAATAAAGAAAGATAAAAAATGTGTTTGTACATTCCAATAAATTATATACAAAAGTGAATAAAACGCGCTCACCCTCAACGGGTTGAAACACATCAAGCTCAATGTCACAAAAACAAACCTGCTCTTTGTAATAATTAGCAACCAAATGTATGCAACACTTTTTCATTTCGTACAACGTGTATTTAATTCAGTGCTGCCAAACTGCAGCTAATTAGCACTAGGCGTTTGGTAATTCAAACAACATTATATTTTAATGCCCGTTATTTCTACCCATAGATATCTATTAGTGCACAGGTATCTATCGTGTAAGTTAAATTTTATGAAGCAAGCTTGTAGGTAAAAACCAGCGTTGTCAAATTGATTTTACAGTTCACTGATTCTTATAGAATTAAATTGTGTATCGGATAACTCAAATTTGAAGTTTTAGGGATGTAATGCAAGATCAACCGATTGTTATATTTTTTATACACATACATGCATATTTATGTATGCTTTTAGCAAATAACAACTCTATAAGCTTTGCAGCAGTTTGAGTTCGACCCGAAAGGAAAGCACAGAAGGGGAAGATCAAAAGTTCGTTGGAAAAATCTAGTTCTCGAAAATTTCTCAAAGCTTGGTGTTGTGAATTGGACAAGAAGTGCAGAAGATCGAGGCTTATGGAGATATATTCTCTATATTATGAAAAGGCTACAAACAGCTTGTAATAGTCATTTAAATAAGTATGGACCTTATTTTGTAAAACGCAGTGCTAAGGATCAAAAACTTTTATATACATATGTACATATGTCTTGTTTTTATAATTGAAAATATTTCCATATAAAATTTTTCAAGGCTTAGCATAGCGTTTCACAAAACAAAGCCCTAAATTAAAAAAAACGTGTGAACCTCTTATGGGCAAAGCATGCATCTTACTGATAAGTTTTTATTTTGTTATATGATAAACAAATTTTTTTAATTCATATCAATATTATTGTGAAATATATCAATACAATTAAATTGTGCTGTCACAAAGCACATTTTTTTTAATCCAGTGGGGTGGATCCCCAGTGTTTCACTAAGAAATTTTAAAATTAATAAAAACAACAAACAACAGCATATTTAAATTGCGTTAGTTCGTTTATGAGCCGCAAACCTCTAGCATGTATTTAAATTTTAACAAAGCTAAATGTGCCTAAATTTTTTAAAAAAGTAGAATTTCCATAAATACTCTATGATTTTGTTTGCCAGTGTGCGTAACAGGAACTCGCTGCTTGGCAATACTGGTTTAGTTAAGAGAGATTATGAGAGATGATATTTGCATATATGTATACACATGTTGCCTCATTAAATAAGCAACATGTTGAGATACTAATAAAAGTATATTGTTGTAATGAAGTTAAGAAAAATATTTGGGAAATTATTAATTTTATATGTCAAAATTATTTCATATGATTTATTACTTATTTAGTTTATGAAACCATTGCTAAGCAAAATCAAGCAAGAATAATCGAGTTATTTAGTTAATATTTATGTATGTGTCTCATATGTCGGATTTATGGTCAACTTAAGATTTATGTATATTTTTAATTCAATAATCTGCTTTCGGTAAAAAAAATTTGGTAATTTAAAAATATTTCCATGTAAACTCTATTGAAATATTTTTAAATTACGAGTCGTATCGAATGCCGCAATTTGCCCCCAAGGTCTTAAGATCCCGTGCAATAAGATGTATCATTATTTTGAAGGCCTTTGTCGTATATTTTATGCAAAATTTAACAGATTTTTTGTAACAAACTTTTTATTATGTACTTTAAAAAAAAGAAACGTGCAGTATGTAAGAAGTATTTATGATCATGTGGAATATATGTATGTATGTACATAATCATAATTCATACTTTGCTATTGCAAATAAGTATTCATTCGAATAAGTTATCTGAATTGAAGAGCTTTTCTTAGTAAGTATATTTAATACTAAATCGATTAACTTCATGCTTTCGCAATATTTGCGAATAGCCCAAAGTTATATGGCTAGATATGCATTTAAATTATAGATCCTACATACATATATGTACATACATACATATACATACATATATGTATGAATGAATACACGTATGTATGAATGTATGTATTAATGTTCATACATTTGTACACCATTAAGCATTTCTTAAATATTTCTCTTTTCTTGTAATCATTCCTTTAGAAATCTTTCTAATCCGATTTTAAATACAATTTAAAGTTTTTTTATATATTAACACGTTTTTATCAGCATGACGTATTAAAATCTAAGACCATATCATGCCCTACGACGCACTTCCAACTTCACAAAGTCATGAATGCGTACATTTTCCTATCTCCAAACTAATCGAAAACAGAATAAAAATAAAATTTTAAAGATACATTAAAATAGATGGGGATATACATATGTAACCAAAAATAAAAATCTATCCAAGCGATGACTTTTATTCATACAAATGAAAACAAAACATTAATTCATTCATGTATTGCACCACAGAGACTGAAAATAAACAACCGCATAACAACGTCATCTAGCATGTCGACAAAGGTAAGAGGCAGATAAAACTATGAGACCAGACGTGTACCAGAAATATGTATGTATGTATGTGTGTGTGTGTGTTACAAA
Organism: Nowickia ferox; assembly: GCA_936439885.1. Taxonomy (NCBI): domain Eukaryota; kingdom Metazoa; phylum Arthropoda; class Insecta; order Diptera; family Tachinidae; genus Nowickia; species Nowickia ferox. The sequence goes on along the minus strand of OW387027.1, from coordinate 4,438,395 downwards.
CTAAACTGATACCTAAAACTAAACTAAATAGTAAAACGCATTAATGAACATTTAAAGTATAGAGTTACACTTGCTGGAAATAAGAAGCAGCTTACAAATCCATACATACATATGTACATATGTACATAGATACATAAGAGTACTTTGGTTTTTTTTAATACGGAAAAGTATTTCCCACTAATAAAAATTAAGATGGAAACAAAAGATAAAACACTTCAAACTCAAATGCTAAAACGACCTTCTAAATCTTATTAAACAAACTTACTTGCAACGAAACAACAACAATATTTTAATTTAAGATATTTAACATCCATACACACACACACACATGTAATACATACGCACACATTCACAATATGAGACGATAATTAAGAAAAACTACCTGTATCTATATTGAGGACTGACAGCACTTTTCCCTTTCTCTCCCTTTATTTGCTTTTCTTTTATTGCAGTGAGGCGTGAGTTTTCCTAAATGAGATTACTTTTCAAACAACTGATGGATGATGCAGCTACATGCTCGTATTTGTTCTGGGGAAATTAGAAATATTACACAAACGGAAAAAAAACTGCTTTGAATAATCACACACATGTGTGTGATCAAATAACCCATGAAATTTAAATAAAAAAAAATCTCACAAACATAAAGATGTTTGCTCGTACAAGCAAGAGGAGGGAGGGTATGTTTATGAGTCTAGTGAATATTTAAAGTGCTCTGTGTTAACATCGTTTCCAAACATAATGCCTTGATGAAGGGATTAAAAGGTTGAGGGAAATTTGAAAACAGCTGGAGTTTTGCTATTATAATTGAAGGCTTGTGATTTACAATTTTGTTTTGTAAAACATAAGGCTTCCTTCTAATTGCCTAAACATTTTGGTGAGAGATATTAAATTCCTATTTATAATATGAATAGACCTCTACTTTGAAATTGTTGCAAGTATCTGTATAAAATGTAAACTAATGCTGCCTTATTCATAATATATAATTTTGTTTAATAAAGTGTTCATTATTATTATTAATTTTGATTTTGGAAGGCCCCAACACAGTAAGGCAGAGTTTACATCTGGCATTACTTGTGTGCCATGTGCCCAAAAAAGCGTAACCACTAATTACTAATGAAAAACTTTTTCATTCAGACATGTATTTATTGATTTAAACTGTTTTCAATCATGTTTAACTGGATTAATACGTGTCTGAATCAAAAAGTTTTTCATTAGTAATTAGTGGTTACGTTTATTTTGCGCATATGTGGCACATGGCACACAGATGGAAACCCGTCCTAAGGCTACACATATACGAGTATAAGCCCTTTTTATAGTTATACATTTCGTAAATTAAATTATTTTTTATTTGTAAACAAGATATAAATCGAATTATATAAATTAAATTTCTCGAATTAAATATCGTTTGTGCGAATTTCAATGTTATTTATTTTATATTTAAGCCGTTTTTCGTGTAATTAAAAAAATTAATTAAAAAATTGTTTTATAACCCTTTAATATAAGTCAAAAATATTTTTGTTAGTTTTAATTATTATTGTTCGAACTCTATCTGGTTCGACACGAACTTTATTTAGCCTAATCGAAACATAAATATATAACTAAATAAATATTTTAAATATTAATAATCTTTTACGCTGTTTCTTATATAAAACCAATCCATTCTTTGTTAATTTTACCACATATTCAAACTCAATTCGTTGTCTTTTAAAACTTTTAGTAATCTTAAATATTAATAATCTCTTACGCTTTAATTTTGTATAATAAAAAAATTACTCTACTTGAGTTTTGTTAATTTTAACTCGAACTCAAATTCGATACCGATACGATAACGGCATCACCGATATTTCTTTTTGATTATGGGTATCGGTATTGCATCAACAAAACGACATATCGTTACTTCCCTAGTATAAATGTTGTTGCAGAGCTGGGCTCGAAAAAAAATATATGTAGCGCAAATTTTATTCGCCTATAAAATTGAAAATATGAATTTTGCTATTGAAAGTAAAACGAAAAAATCTTAAAACTCACAAACAGTATTAAACATATGCAATAATTTGCAAAATATGTATGTGCTTATAGTAAAATATGGAAAAATATGCACTAAGAAATCGATAACATTGTATTGCAAATCTCATGATATTTTGTTTTCATTGAATTCAGACAAACAACATAACGCTACTTATAGCAATTCTTCAAGAAAAGTTTATTTTATATGAATATATAAACAATTCCATAAGTATATAAATTTAGGTATGTACACACATATGTATGTATTTATTTCTAACGCTTTTAAGCAACAAATAAAAAATGTATTAACACCTATTTTCACTTAACAAATACTTCCGTATACATTTTATATACATACATACAGTGATAATAAGTATACCAATTATTTTAATAATGCAAATCAGCGTTGATCATATGATAATAATCCGTACATACAAACATACATACACACATACTCGTATGTATATACAGTATTTTAATTCTTACTTGCACTTACCAAATAAAAATAACATAAGAAATGTTTATAATGCGCTGCTACTATTCACCAACACACACACGCACACACAAGTAGTCATGTTGACAAAACTCATTAAATATAAGAACAACACAAACAATTCGCAGACTGTAAACTTTGCCAAAAATTTCTTCCACAACAAATTGCTTGCAAAGAAACCATAATATTCACATAATTTATATATTTATTTATACGCGAAAACACTTTTTTCATTTCTCCCCCTGAGTTTTAATAACATTTAAAGCGAAAATAACTTAAACACTTTTAGAAACACACCAGACGCAACAAAAAAACCCGCTAACTGAATGACAGTTAAAGTAAACACAGAGCTGTGTAACAACTGCATGAAAACAGAGATGCGCAACGAAACAAACAAAACAGAATGGGAACCAAAACGGAAGTGTATTTTATTTACCTATTGTGTAAATTTTCAGCATGAATAGGGATGAAACGAATTAAAACTGTTATTTAAATGTCGTTTAAAGTTATTGTTCAAATTAAAAATTGAGAAATTTACAATTTTAATTCAGTAAAATGATAAATTATAATTTTATTAGGAAATATCTTATTATATTTTTATATTCCATGTGCTAAGTAAACTTTTTTGTTTAAGGTTTGGTTAACAAAGCGGAATATTTTTAAAAAGCTTTTTTTGTCTTTACTATTTATTTATTTTAGGAAGTCAAATTACTAGCAATGTCATCCGAAGTGCTGTAATGTATAAGATTTAATTCTTGTTGTACTGCTTTTTCAATAATAAAAAGTAAATAAATAAATAAAAGTGAAAGTGAATTTTAAAAATTCTTTCACCAATGGAAAGCTACATTGCCAGCGTCAAATGTAGGATATTTTGTATCCGGTTCGGAAGCGATTTTTGCAAAAAAAAAACTGCGAAGTAATATTAGTTTCTGTTTTATGCAATTATTAAAATTGATTTTGTGAATTTTCAGGAATTTTTGTAAAATTTCTAAATATCGATAACTGAAGTGCAAAATTACGTACATAGCTAACCTTTTTGAAATTTTAAAGGGAGGAAAAAAAGTAACGGTCTAATTCATAAAAAATATTTTACGTTTATTACAGGTTTATTTGACAAATTTCCCATAGAAATATGTCAAATAAGCGCTTAATAAACCTGAATTATTTTTTATGAAATCTAACTAAATAAAATCGATTAAACGATTTTCGTCACAAAAAAAATTAAACTCGAAAATTATGTCGCTTAAGCTTTTCGTGGAAAAAAGAGAAAAATATAGTGTATTTGATACTGTAGTGTATTACTACTTACCAACTAATTCAGCTAATAAAAAGCGTTGTAGTTTTATTGCACTAGAAAGAAGAATCAAAACAAAAACGCCGACAAAATTTGATGGAAAACGAGACAAACAGAAAAATACCCTTATCTTCCGTCTCGTGACACTTCTGTATGTTCTGTGGTTATGGCATGATGTGTTTCGAAGTAATACCCAATAATTAAAATGTGATTTTGAAATTCAGCTGACGATATGTTGTGTTTTAATTATAAGCCTAAATTTTAATTGGTTTAAAATTTACTTACGAAGTTATTTAAAATTGTTAAAAATTCATCAAACCGTAACAAAAATAATCTTCAAAAATAATCATTCCGAAGTCGTACGTATTTCATCGCTTGATTAGATAAAAACAAAGAATGTTTGAATATTTTAAATTAATTATTCAAACTAAAGTATTAATTTCAAGGTCTGTACCCATAAAATTAATTGCAATTTGTTATGCAAAATGTATAAAATTCAAAATTGAACTTGTGCTCAAGGCATTCGATATCGCATGAAATTTCAATATAATTATAATGAAAATGCAAGGCTGTAATTAAAATAGTTAAGGCACAATTTATAAAAATTATTATGGTTTAATAAAGGAATTTTTTTAATTTTTCTTAATAAGCATTTATAAAGCCGTAGTATTTTTTATAAATAAGGCAATTATAATCCATCTTTTTTTCTGTAAAATTTTATTAAAAAAATGTAAGTAATAAAAATTTGTATAAAGAAACAAAACACCTCTAAAAATAACAAGTAATTAACAGATTATATAAACAAAAAATTTAATTAAGATTCAAAAAGCCGCCTAGTAAATTCAAGTAAGTTCAAGAATCTTAGGGTGTAATCATAATGAACAGATATTTAAAAGGGCCTTGTTCTTAAAAATATTTCTGATTTATAATTGGTTTATAAAACAGTTTGTCTTACAAAATTTGTTTTACAAATCTTTTATAACAATAATAATAAGGGAGTAATAAATATTAAGAAAAAATCAATGAACGGATATTTAATAAATATATTTAAATATTTTTGAAATATTTGACCAGTGTGACCTTAAATTAAGAAAAAAAAAAATTGTCCCAAATAAAATTAATATTCTAAGCGTTCCCCTTTTTATAATACGGCCTGTAAATATATTGATACTACATTTTTAAACAAAACTATGACTAATAAACTACTGATTAACACATGTTTGGTTACTTAGAGTCTGTGGCAATTTAGATTCCCAAAAAATTAGAGTTTAGCCTTAGCAGTGATATTTGATTTTATCAAATCATTTTCTATACTCAATTCCGCTTGAGACTGTTGATAGGCCGGCAAGAGATTTCCGATCGCAAATATATTTTTCGGATCCAAATGTTGCTTTGTGGCCTTATATAAATTTGCTCCCGTTGGTGTTACAGTTTTTGTATACCATTGTGCACGTACTTTACCCACGCCGTGATGGTGTGAAAGTGAACCACCGCTAGCCAGTATCTCATCCCTGGCACAGTTTTCTATGTATTCGAACAGTTCAACAGGGTTGGAAAACCCTTTGTAGTTAAATGCAAAGTAAAAGTAAACGCAGGCACCGGAGTCATAAGTTTGAGTGACACGGCAGGAAATGGAGAAATGATGAATACTTTTGGCATGGCATTCCTGAAAAGAAAATTAAATTAATTATACAAAGTAATGAATAATATGTAATCTTAAATCTTAAAAGCTGTAATAGCAAGAGTCTTCAAATTTTGTATGGACTCTTTTGAGAGCAAGATGCGAAGTAATTTAAAAATTGGTAGAATAAGACCGGGGGAAGTGGCACCTCCATACAAAGTAATTAATAATAATCTTAAATTTTAAAAGCACGGAATGTGTTGTAAAAGTTTCGGAATGTTTACATTTTAAAACTCCGAAAAATATTGCTTTTGATTTTTTTTTTTGCTGTCAAAACACTTCATACGATTGTGAAATAATTTAACAATGTGAGATTCATGATAAGGCTGATGAAATTTTTCGAAGCTGCTTCAATTGTTGCAGCGTTATTTTGAAAATTTGTAAACTAAATTGCTATTTGCATGAAATTAGTTTAAAGACCATATATATGTATATTTAGATTGCATTGATATTAAAGGCCGTGATACACTATCCTACAGAATCGTACAATTTTTGAGAAAATACAACCCTGGTATGATGGAGTCTATGAAAATTTTCAAAAGCCAATAACGGTTCACCAGATCAGGGTTGTATTACATTTTATTTGTACATCTCAGGAACTTCCTAGCTGTATTTGAAATCTTTAATGTCAAATCTATACACGATGCTTACCAATTCTATGCGCCTTTTGACATTGTGACACAAAACATAGCAGCGATCCCATGGCACTGATGTCTCAAAAGATTCCGCCACAATGTCATACAGCAAAGCCAAGTCCTAAAATAGAACAAAATATTAAAATCATAAAGCTTAGTTTTACAAATATCTCAGCTCACCCTCATGTAAGCAATAACAAAGGTCATGATATAACCTCTTTCGCCATTTTGACTACCACCAGAAAGTCCTTTATGCTTTTTCGCTATGCTTATAATGAGAGACTCATGGCGCTTTACATCTTCTAATTCACCTTCAAACAGCAAAGTTGCTGCACATATTTTGCTCAAATCGAAACACTTTATCATAGTGAGATATTTCTTTTTAAATGTATCCATAACATTTTCTCGCCAACCCTTTACGGACTTAAGACTTTGCCCCATAACGAATTGATTGTTATCCATTAGGCGCACCGATGCTGGTTGACAACGTCTTTCGGCCACTTCGCGCATAAAGTTCACACCGCTTGCAAAATCGGGAAATACTAAGGAATTGTAATGTTTTACTTGCGGCAAAGGTCTAACTTTCAAAACAACCTCCGTTATAACACCCAAAGTGCCTTCGGAGCCCATAATTACGTGGTTGAAGTCGGGACCACAGGATATGCGTGGAGCCACACATTCTTTATCCAATACACCAGTGGGTGTTACCAATTTCACTCTCACCACCAAATCTTCTATATTGCCATAAACATTTTTTTTCATGCCTGAAGCTCTCGTTGCCACCCAACCACCCAAAGTGGAGAACTCATAGCTATCCGGCTCGTGGCCCACCGTAAGGCCTTCTTTGCACAAAATATTTTCCAAATCCTGGCCAGCTATGCCGGCTTCAAAGCAAACGGTTAAATTTTTTCTATTCAACCACAGCATACGATTCATTTGCGAGGTATCCAAAATGCAAATCATACGTTTCTCTTGCTGGGGGCATGTTGTAGCCCCTGACACCGAGGTGCCGCCGCCATAGGGTAATATCACCACATTGTGCTTGTGAGCCAGGGCCACCAATTTCTCTACCTCATCATGATTACTAGGCCAGGTTACTATGTCGGGTATTCTTTGAAATTTATTGTGCCATAAGTAGTAAATATCGTGCAAAGTTTGGCCGTGACAACGTATAAAACGGTCTATACCTTCTTGACTATGTGGGATGCTGGTTTCGTATAGATCCTCTAGAAACCCTGTGCAAACGGTGGGTTGTGGAAACTCTTGGGGTAGTACAGGTCTTGTTATGTCATCGCAAACGGTAACATTGAAGGTATTAAGTACCCAATCGGTTAAATACGGCAATGTAGCGCCTCTTAAAGGATATCTGAAATTAAAGAAGTATAAATTATGGCCTAATTAATATAAGTACAAGAAAATATGAGCGATTGAAAAGAAAATACTATATATCACGCAGGCATTCGAGTAGAATCTAGATGATGCCTCTTTGACCGGTAGTTTTCATAGCTGAAATTTCAGAGGGCTTATTGCAAATCGAATTTTCTTTTGAAGCTTGTGTAAGATTATCTCTTACTTTTCTTGAGTGCTAGTGACTTTAACACAGCCATCCGCCCTGTTATCGCCATCAATGCTCAACACATTTCTTGAAAGTTTTCATTCAAGTCTTCATGGGACTACGAACTCAAATGTAGAATAAATTTTTAAGAGCCATATTTTTTTAAAATCGAGTCAGTGTTATATTCAAACTTTGCTCTTCAACATACTTATGAATAAATAAAATAAACTTATGAATTTATGTTTGTTGGGTATAAACTTCACAAAATAGAATTACTCATATCTTATGAGCTACTCTAAAATTAAATTTTAAATTTGCAGAATTATTAGATGGACCGACGCGTCGGCCACTTGATCAAATAATTAATTACAAAAAACACATGCTATTAAAATAAACCATAAACTCATGTATACTTATGTATGCACGTATGTATATACATATGTATTTAATTTTTATTAAGCATAACAAAGCGGAAGCATCTTACCCAATTAACCAAAGAACAACATGTCAGAAGAAATTTTAAATTATTGGAACTATAATTTATTGCAATATTAGAAATGATATGAATTCACAAGTTGCAACTGTAAGCACTAAGCAATAATATTTAATGCCTACAAATAGTATCCTAATAATCATTGTAATTAATAAACAATATGAGATGCTGTGTTTGCTTTTTAACTTAACGTCTGGTCTATTGGGTGGAGTTAAAGCGAGGGCTTGCGAATTTTTAATAAAATACTGCATATATTGTAACTAAATAATTTAATAAATTAATTTTCACAAATTGTTACTAGATTGTACTAGATCATCTTGAAAGTTTCAAAAAGAAAAGGGAGAATGTGAAGTGCCTGACACTCAGTTGCTGGTTTTATTTTAACAAAATTGTCCACTCAATTGCAGATTGAAAATGTATGTAGATGTATGTAAGTACATATATACATATGTACATAGATATATAGATACATATGTACACACACACGTACTTAAACATATAAAAACTAAAAATTTTACTCTTGAAATTATGTAGTTTTAACAAATTAACTTAAAATTTGTAAATGTGTACTAAAGAATTTTTAATTATCACTAACCGAATAAAAAAATTTTGAGGAAGAGAATTGTGATATCACTCACCTATCGCCGCGAAAATGAATGGCATTATTTTGTACATAAAATTCTGAATCCTTATAACCCCAGCCGTACCATTTAAGAACATCTTGCCTGTAAGAGAATTTAAAAAAAGAAATAATTAGGTAAATTTTAAGAATTTTTTTAAGAAACAACCCTCCCGCAAAGAATTAATAAAGGGAATGAAATATTTATGCATGTGTGTATATAGAGAAGTGTGCGTGTGTGTGTATATATGTAACGATTTGTAAGTATGAATGCATGTGTTTGCTGTGAACAAGGAGGGGGTGTGTTGAGCAAGTCATTGGCACTGAAACAAACCTTCTTTTGGGGAAAACACCGTTAACTTTCTTTGACAAACGTTCGTCTAAAGTTATAGACTGCTCTATGGCACTACTTGGTTTTTTTCTATTGCTTTGCGCTTCATTTCCTTTTGCAATTGCTGAACTATCACAATTTTTTCCTTTTAGATCCTTTTCCGTGTCAGGAATCGAATTAATATTTGTATTTGTAGCAGCCATTGTGTTTAAATATTGCAAAAATGCAGCTTGTTATATTTTATATATGCCGTATTATTTTTATCGATTTTTTGAGCCACAACTTGACTTTTTTCCTTTAAGTATTTTTTTAAATGGCTTTCAGTTTTATTTTTAATAACAAACAATTTAATTAAATCGTATTTTTTATTAATTTTAATATTTGTTTATTTCTCTTCTTTTGTCCTTGTTTTAATTATAATACATATTTATATATTTTTCGACAGCCTTCTTTTACAACTTTTCTTTTTTAACTGGCTGACAACATATCAAGGGGGTTTATTTCGGCATTTTTGTATGCGAGAGTGACAATTTACAGAAATATTTCACATAAACATACTCATACATACATACATATTCAAAATTTTTGCAGAAGGGAGAAAAAGAGAAATAGAGAGATATTTTCTTATTAGAGTAAAACAGGAAGAAGAAAATAAGTGTTGCCATTTTGAAATATTTGGATTTTTTTTAATAATGTATGGAAATCGCCAGTAAACTTAAAAATAAATACATAAATGCAAAACCTAATAAAGATGTAAAGATTTTTATTTGAGGCCCTTAAACTTATTATCTTTGTATATTTTCTCAATAACGCATTAAAAGTCTTAATATAAACATACAAAGTTTTTTAGCGTATTTAAAAAATCTATTGGGTTGAAGTCCACTGTCGAGTTCCATAAAGGCCATGACTCACTATCATACAAACTCGTGCGATCTACGAAAAAGTACAAGCCTGGTGTGATGAATTGTTATTGTCTTTTGAACATTTTCATAAGCTCCATCATACCAGGGTTGTATTTTTTTCGTAGATCGCACGAGTTTGTATGATAGTGTATCACGGCCTTAAGTAGGAACGAAGTGCGTATAGACGTTGTTTAACCAAAAAAACAAGCAATAAATCCTAATATATTTATTATTTTATTTATTACAAATTTTCTTCAATTCACGTGTTGTTCAATTCACTCATTCCGCTAGTAAATCCATTTTGTCATACAATTACATACATACCTATGTGACAAGATGTATTTAACGAGGGGGCTACTCGCTATTGCACAGCGAAAGAAAAAATTATATTAAATTCGGATCTCATATTTGCGTTTTCGCAGGTCGGATAGCAACGCACTCTGTAGTGCGAAAGCGTCTATCAAAATCATGCAATAAACACAAATGTCTTCAAAGATGTACGTATGTATGTACATATAAAACGCATAGAGAGAAAAATATGCACGTATGTAAATACGCAGCAACAATTGTTAGATGTGATATCAAAATTATTATTTTAGAGGAAAATCCACATTAATTACAAACAAAACAACAGTAGTTTAAGATTTCAGTGCATATCATGGTGCAAAACAGTGATTTAGCAACTGCCAAGCAAGCCAAAAATAATTTGTGGACGTAATTGTCTAAGGACCTAAACTCTAATTGCTAAAAAAAAAAAAGAAATATGTATAAGGAATATAGCCAAAAATCTAAAATATGGTATTTTTCAGTTTTATTCTGATGCTGATATTGCTGTGGATCGGTTTGGAACTGTCAGTTCGTGTTGAAAAGCTTATACAAACGCATATTTGGTACAAGGCTTACGAAAAGCAATATCTGCTTACAATTTTTCCCCACAGATTAATTGTTTCCCACCTGCGGTAATTTAAGGATAGTATCTCTTAAGATTCATTGTCTTTGCTATTAATCTAATCGTTAAATAAAAATAAATTATAATAATAATTTATGTATTTTGTTTTATTTTTGAGAACACTTTAAGTTTAAGTTTAAACTTATTGAGTCTTTTTTTAATACTTTATACAGATAAACTTATAAATAACCGTAAACTACAAAAAGAAATATCTTAAGACTATAATGTAAAATCTTAATTTACGTAAAATAGCATTCAGCACCAAGCTTTATAGAACAATTGACAGTTGCATATGTATATTAATTAATACATCTGCTCCCAAAGCATTCACCTTACATAAGTTGTTTATTAAGGAAGAAACACAAATTTACAAACAAAATATTGCTGTAAGCTCAGAATTTGTGAATAAATTTGCAAACAAAAACAACTTTTGACAATCTGTGGCATAAATGTACTCAGAGCAAAACTTTTCACGTGCGTTGTGAGCCAGCAGGATATGTGATTTCACAATTTTCAAATCAAAAATTGTTGATATATACATACATATAAATATAAATAATATCTGATAAATTCGTCTGGACCAGCAAACCTTACAACAATAGGACTAATTGAGAACACTGTTGCTATTTTATCATTCTCACTTGTAGATTTATTTAGCGTATTCTTTCTTAAAAAAGAATTCAAGTTGTTCAGAACACTTCTAAGAAACTGTGTAAATTTGAAATCTAGCATTTTTATATCTCTTCTATAGAACATTTTAGCAGAAACTTTGAACGGATTTAGCATTCTCCCATCATAATTTTCTGGCAACACTGATTGAGAGTAAGATTTGCATATGGGCGATTCCACAGTTTTATATAATTGCTTAAATATTAGCGATATATTTTTCAAGTGATATTTTTTTCTGTTAAATTAATAGCCTTTATAGTTTTAAAATGATAATCGTGGCGTGTTGGGGCAAATGGAGTTTTTTATTTAATTTTTTTTTTTTTGCGGAGCATCCCATATTTGAATTTGATGTGCAGAATATTGTTGCAGAGAGAGGGAGAAATTTCAATTTATAAAAAATTGTGTTGCGTGCGCATTGTTTTCACCAACAAAAAATAGCTTTTGCCGGTAGCTAGAAATATTTATATTTATTTATTTTGCTTCAACACTGCTGCCAACGTTATTCACAGAATATATCACTGATATGGGCGAAAAAATTGCATATATAGAATTTATATCAAAACGATTTATTGCTTAAATACATCCATATGCAAGTAAATTAATAAATTGAAACTCGTTTTCTGGCAAAGTGCTTTTTTGAGTTATGACGTTCTTTGAGTAAATTAGCGATATATTCGTATTTAGCTCACCAGTTTATAAAATTATTGAAAAATAAATAAAAATAAAAATTTTACACTGCCTTAAAAAATGCAGTGTAAAATATAAATGTATATCGTACTATAAAAGCCAAAATAGTAAATAATCGATTTTCGTCAAAAAAAAAACACGGTCCGAAAAATGTATCGGTTTAAGCTTTTTTGGCGGTTATGGCTCGATAGGTAATTCCCTATACTCGTACAGTGGACTTTCAACAATATCTCCTATCTCATTATTCAATGAATTTTAGAACGAAAAATTTAAATATTTTAAGAGTTTAAACTTATTTCTCGTACACTGTGAGTATAATTGACCACTGAGATATACATATGTAGTACATATCGATGGCTTAATATAAGAAAGGCGTAACTCTAATTTTTGATATTTTACAGGAGCAGGAAAAAACTGTATAAAAACTAAAGCATTTACATACAAGAACAATTCTTTAAAATTAAATAAATCTTTTATTTTTAATTGTTACTTACTTTGTTCTTGAAGGAGGATGCAATTATATGTTGGCTACCAGAAAACGTTAAAAACGCGATTTCGAAAAAAATTTAGATACGCCTTTTTTATGTCAAGCCATTGATACATATGTATACATACATATATATGTATGTACATATAAACATACATATCGCTCATTTACTTCAATAGTGTCATAACTCGAAAAATGTATCTTTTAAGTTAACAATGCAGAATAATTCGGCATTTCTTATTTTATTTTGTGCAAAAACATTAATTAATATAAATAGCTTGCACGACCATTTCCTCAGAGAAGAATATCTTTTCATGTCTGCATTGATTTGTATGTAAATTGAAAATTTTAACACATTTTCTGCAAAGCTAGTTTTTTTTAGTTTTTACACTTTTGCAGTAAATGATGTACTAGCATGTACTTACATACATACAATGTATTTCCTATCAAACAAAAGTCGAAGTCTGTAGTCATGTTAAATATTTAAAAATTTTCTGTTTGCCTCTGCTGGAAATCGAACTGATTGAATTTAATAAATTTTAATTTTGCTTGCGGTGAAGGTTGTTTTGGCTTCTTTTGTTATTTTATAGCGTGTCAACTTTTTACCGTTAATCAATAAATGTCACAGGAAACTAGAGTTTGATTGTATGTGTAATGAGAACATTATCAGATGCCATTCTTTTTTCACAGAGATGGAAAAAGGCTTCTTGATATTTTAGAACATATTTTTATTTTTTATTTTTAATTATTTTTTAAACTCGTTTTTTTTTTTTTTGCAATTTTGATGTTTAATTGTTATTTAGTACTATTCATATATAAAATATGTATTTGATTAATTTTCGCACATTTTATTTGTTATTAAATTGTAAATGGTAATGTACGGGTTCCTTAAAACATGAGGCTGTACTTATACATATATGTATGTATGTATGCATGTATATGTAGACACATCACATTATATATACTACGCAACAGATAAGCTGTTTTTTGTAATATTGACTCCGATTTTATGAATTATCAAGAAATTCAACACGATTTTACTGCTAAAAAAATAACTAATGCTGAAGATAGTTTTTGTTTTCTAAACTGCTTACATTTACTAATGCATTCTATTTAAACGTTTTAGTTCATTTTTACTTCGAAGGCTTATTTTTAGAAGTCAGCAGAAAAATATATGATTTAACTTAAAATTAACAATTGAGCTTAAGATTCGAAGCGTGATAGCTTAATATTTTAATTTAGGGTTAGTAGGTATTAGCAATATAAATAAGATAACATTTTAAATAAATTATATTAATTATTCTCTTGCTTCAACACTACACTTTAACAACATTCATTATTCACAGCTTTATTATTTTATCTCAATTGAATGTTGATTTAAAAGCAATTTAGATATACATATATCTTTAAAATAATATAATAATTATGTAGTTATTAAATAAATAAATAGAAACACGAAAATACAAATTAAACTTTTACAAGTACGAAAAATTAAATTCTGTACAGTAATACCTCGATTTACCTCGCAGTAGGTTCCGGAAAATGACAACGTTAACCGAAACCGATGTAAATCGAATTTAAAATTATATTATATATAATTCAGTGTTTATTACATATATATACATATATATGTGTGTATATGTATGTATACACATCACGGCCTTTGAGTTGTAATTTAAATCAAAATTAATTACTATATTATTGATTTTTTTAAATGTGACACAAATCTTACGTACATATGTAAGTGCATTGTCTCAGATCTTCCAAAAAATTATGAAGCAAATATTTACGTAATAAAGTTTGAGTTACAAAATCAGAGTTTATCAACTCTAGCACAAAAATATAATATGTATAGCTAATTATATAAGAAAATACATTACAAATTTAGGGATGAGGAAAAAACTTCAAGTACAGCACATGTCAGTTTAAAATTACTGCTGTAACTTATGGAATTTTATTATTTCTTTACTAATTTTCAGCCACTTTAATTGTTTTTTATTTTTATTTATTTATTTATTATTTATAAGACACCATAATTTTATTTCTTATATACATATGTAGCTATAGCACACAATAGATTATCTTTTCTTTATAATATTGATGCTAATTTTGTGAATTATTAATAAATACGATACAATTTTACTGTTGCTGTAACGACGCGAAACTAATTACTGCTGCAAGTTATTTCTAAATTTTCAAATTTCCTAATGCATTCACTTGAAATATTTTAGTGGCATTTTTACTTAAAGTTTCGAATGTTTGTTTGTATTTAGTAACATCTCGTTCGTTGTATTATGATGCTCAAAAGTTTTTTTTTTTAAATAAGTAAACAAATTAAGCATATAGATACATCGCACATGATTTCCTAGCAAATATGAATAGTGAATCCATAATAAATAAACTAAAAATAAAAATTAAAAATATATTAACCAGGCGGTGTTAATGTTTTTAACATCAGCGCTTAAATGAAAACTATATTTTTCTGTTGTATGTACGTATGTAGTATGTAGTAAGTATGCACTTGCAATATTAAGCAAACAATATATGTATGTATTTTACATCACAGCCTTAGTTGTGTGCAAATACGTGTGATTTTTTTCATATTTGCTTAAAAAAAGGTTGCACTTTATTTAAATTGATTATTGAATATTTAATTTATTACTCAAACCGTGCTTTTTGTTGTTATACCCTTTATAAAGAAAAGCGAAAAAAGTGAGAAAGAAATATTTCAATAGAGAACTTTGAAATAAAATTATGTGTGTTGAGTGCTTGAGTTAATAAAAATCGTAAATGAAATTGAATGTTTTATTTAAAATATGTACATATTTACTTTGAAAATAAAAAAATATTTTGATTTGGTTATTTCAAGTACGCATACTCCAACATACGTACTCGTAATTACATACTTACGTTAGCATAGAACTACAACTATAATGCAACTCAAAATACAGCTTGCATCACTTTAATCATTATTAAACCATACCAGTCATATTGTTATTAAATATGTATATGAATATCTTTAATAACTTTAATACATAATTTACAATATTTAAGTTAATACTTCCCAATAAAAAGTATTACGACCGTTACTTTCAAAACGTAAATACTTTTGCTGCAACCCTGAATGAACTTGTTGTACTAAGATAACTGAACACACTTCCTTCCCTCACGCTCAGAGATACAAGTCGATAAGAAAATATCGGCGGCGGTGGCGGCGGCTTAGCAAAAAAATTGTCGGCTTTAACGTTTTTTTTAATCATTTTCTTAAAGGTGTAATTTGGATTTTATTTTTAATTTTGCCTTATAAATACTTTTATTGTTATCTAATGTATTTCTAATTGTATTAAGGTGTAGAAAAATAAAATAGATTCATATCGAGTTGGATTTTGCATAAATTTCTAAGCCTACTACGCTAATTTTATTCTTGTGATTTTCAAAAATATTGTGAACTCTCAAATAGTTTTTGAAAGCACAGGTTAGGCAGATTGGACACGGGAAAATACTGCCATATCAGCTATATCTGTGATATATACTGAACATAAAAAGAACATAAGGAAAAAAATTTTTGGACGGTCGCAAACCTCTTTCTCATGCACAGACCTTAAAACATACTTATGTATGTATATAGTTGTGTGAGTTAAAACAAAATATGAACATCAGCGGTTCACACTTCTCACATTGAAGCACGAATCGATGCTTAATGTTCCCAAGTGCACAGATTTATCACAGTTTTATGAAGTGCAGTAAATAATTTTTTTTTTTTTCATTATTAATTTCGGCCACTTCGGCGGCGCCTAGTTTGCAGGAAAATTAATGGCGGCGGCTCAAAGTCCACATTTAGCCAATCTACTTATAATAAGTAACAAGGCACATCAAACAGGTATACGCCAGAGAAACAAGTCGAGGCAAAATTATCGGCGGCGGCGGCGTAGCAGTTTTGTGACCGGCGGCGGCGCGCTGAGAGAATTTTCGGCGGCTAATATATATAAACATATGAAAATTTAATGAGAAAATTAGAAATTGAAAATTTTCATAATTTTTTCTCCGAAATTTGTCTCCTTGAACAGATAAAATTTCGGCTCATTTTGAGCCGATGCGAGCCGATACAATCGGCGGCGGCGGGATAAACAGAAAAATAACCGGCGGCGGCGCGCCGTCGGCTTCGAGCCGATCGACTTGTTTCTCTGGTATACGCATCAGGCATTTTGCTCATCCGCTGATTTTTTGTTTAAAGCTAACAGACAATGACTACGGAAGAAGAAGTAGGAAAGAGGAAATGGACCGAACAAGAACGTTTGGAACTAGCTGCAAAATTAGATGCCGATCTGGATTCGTTTATAGATGGTTTGGAAAAGAAGCGTTATGAAGAAGGTTGGCCAGAGGATCGATGGCAAGAGGTAATAGAAGGAGTGTGTACCCTAAAATTACAATAACCCAATTTATACAATTTTGATTAAAAAGGAAATGGAAAAACATCCATTTTTCATGAAAAAAGCTCCTCAGCCAGGCGATGAAGTTCATCCTATGTATGAGGGTCTACAAAAGCTGAAGTATGATCCGGAGGAAAATACTGCTGAAGACTTAGCCTTACATTATAAAGAAGATGGTAATTTCTATATGAAGCATAAGAAGTTTCGAATGGCCACCTACAGTTATACGGAGGGTCTTCAGGCAAAATGTGACAACCCGGAAGTGGAGTCAGTTCTATATAACAATCGCTCTGCCGCACATTTCTTTTTAAAAAATTATAGGTAATATAAAGACGAAAAATTAGGTAGCATATACCTATTTGTAATATAAATTCCAATAGATCTGCCTTGGCTGATGCCCAAAAAGCATTAGAATGTAAGCCCGATTATGCCAAAGCACGTTGGCGTGCAGCCCAATGTGCATACGAACTAGAACGCTTTGATGTGTGTACCCAACTGTGTGAAGAGATACTTGAAAATGATGTGAAGGATGCAAGCGCTCAGCAACTGTTAAAAAATAATAAGTTTAGAAAATTGGAAAAGGAGCGCAATGACCGTAAGGAAGCGGCGGGAAATAAGAAACAAGCTCAACGTTGGCAGCTTTTGCGTAATGCTTTGGAGGAGCGTAAAGTGAAATATGACCAAAAACCGGAAAGACTAAGGGATCTTTCAGAGATTTTAAATCCCAAATTTCCACCATTAGAAGACTATCCAGTGCATCTAAGTAAAGACAATACAACGTTGATTTGGCCAGCAGCATTCTGTTATCCACAATTTCTGTACTGTGATTTTAATCGACAATTATCCGAAAATACTATGTAAATACAAAAGATATTAGAAAGTGGAACAATATTAACTGAACTTTTTATATAAATTTTCTAGAATGTCCGATGCAATTAAACAATTACTTGAAGAACCCCCGTCACTAGATAAATCCAATACCTACCGTCCTGATGCAGTTAATGTTTATTATGAAAACCGCAACGTAGGCTGTGTACACAAGGTTGATCTGCAAAAGTCTGTTCGTGAAATAGTACAAGAGAAGGGGTAATAGTTTGAATACATACGTATGTGTATGAGAATTCCATTTAATAATTTTTTAAATTTAGCTTTTTTGTTACTGCGGGCTGCTTGCTATTTTATCTAGTACCCAAAAATTCCACAGCGGAACAAGAGTTTATAAATGCTAACCGAAGAATTGTTAATGAATAACTTAAAGGTGTTCTCCTGAAAAACTGCTCGATTAAAAAAAAATCAACAAATGCAATGAAATTTGACGTCGGTACTTCCTCCTTATTGCCACAGAAATATGAAACAATTTTGTCTCAATTTTATTAATATTTTCAATAAAAATGCTTAATTTTTCATCAACATTTGAAGCGTTTATTTCGTATAAATTTAATAAAAAAGTATGCATGTATAAAACTGGAATATCTTCTATATATAAAATGCAACAACTAAGCCATAATCGCCATTGATATAGTTAGTATTCTATAATTTAAAAGTGTTAAAATAATTTTTTTAATCATAAAGTATTTATGTACGTATAGGTTATTTATCGAGGACTTGCATTAAAAAAATGTATCTACAATTTTCTAGGAAGTGAGTTGTTTAAGAGTAACTTAAGTATGCACCGATTGATTAATATATCGTTACCTTAATGTAGAAAGGTCTCATTAACTCATTATTTCTTTGAAATCGATTTTGATGTAGAAAGGTCTCATTAACTCATTATTTCTTTGAAATCGATTTTTTTGTATATTTCAATAGCAAGAACATCTAAGGTATAGAAAAATGAAAGTCTCGATTTCAAAAAAAATTATGTGTTAGGGCCATGCTACATTAAGGTAACGATATGTATCATCATCGCTTAAAAAAACAGTAAAACAAAACATTAATAACTTAAACTTAAAATACGTATTTTCACTCTCCTCGTAAATTGCAGATAACACTGAATATATGTAAGCCCTCATTAGACTGGGTTCACACACGGCAAACTTTTCAGTTTATGGGGAGAGAGCAAAATGTATTTTTTTCTTTTCACTAAATTTAAAAATTGGCGTGTGTCAACCAAGTGTTATTTCTGCTGGCATTTAATAAATTTTTAAAGCAAAATATGAATTTTTTATAGTTCTATAATTTGGTGGTAATCATTATTGTATTAGAGTAGTAATTTTTGTTTAAAGTATTTTTTTCGCTTGAGTAAGAGTTTATAAAATATTTTTGTTAAAGCCGCTTTTAAGATATATGATTTGATATGTTTACGTAGAGCATTATAAGAAGCAACATTTTTGATAAAAATTTTAGGATTTAGCAGAGGAATATGTGATTGTTTAACAAGCATATTAAAAGTCAACAAATTTATTTTTTTTATTAAAATTTAACTAAAATTTAATAATTGAGCTTAAGTTACGAAACGTGGTAATTTGGTAGTACATACATATAATCTAGATTTTGCATTAGTGACATACATAAATAAATGGGATTATTTTTTAAATATATTATATTAGTTTTTCTTTTGCTTTAACATTATACTTTAACAACATTGATTATCCACAGCTTTAGTATTTTATCTTAATAGTATGTTGATTTTAAAATCAGTTTAGATATGTTTCGTAAAAACGATACAATGATTATGTAGTTTAAAAAAAATAAGCAGAAATACAAAAGGAGAAATCCATACATAGTAAAAAAAGCAAATTAATATTTTACAAAATTTAAAAGTACGAAATATGAAATTATTAATATCAAGGCTTTTCAGTATTTTTTTTTTTTGTTTAAATTAAAATTAATAAGTATGATTTATTTAAAAGTTATAAAAACGGAATATGGATTGATATTATAAAGAATAAAAAATGTATTTAATATATTTATGTAGGGCAAAGAAAATAAGAATCATACGTAAGTGAACCGACCTTGTTTCACATCCCCAAGCAAGTATAAAACAAATATTTACCAAATAAAGTTACAAGCGAGATCAAAAAATCAATCGAAAACAGTTTGTTTCTTTTCTATAATTGTTGAAATTTTGTTTTTATTTCAAAATTCACAACATAAAATGCAAAGTATATCACAATTCGAAACTTTTATATTTAATAGTTTGAGGCCTGGGTGAAAGCAGAATAAAGACCCTTTCAAATTAATTTTTTTATACATCCAATTTTACAACCAGATAAACTTAAGATAAGTTTGTTTCAATTTCCAAGATTTTCAAAAACTTCAAGGAAGATCTCATTCAGGCCTCAAATATACACTAAATCAGTTGCTGATTATGTAATGTAATTTAGTTATTAATTATTATTTTTTTTTCATTTACAATATCAGTATAAAATTTTATATAAAGCCTTTGAGATTAAAAATAATTAATACATATTATAATTAGCAACACATACAATCAGAAATAATTCGTTCGAACACAATTAACTAACTAGCGACGAAGTTTTCTTTGTCTTTTCAAAAGTCTGGAGTTTGATTTCTTTGCAAGACATTATTAATTTTGAGTTTTAAAGGTGAGAAATCAATTTTCTTAAATCTTGGTAAAGAAGCGAACTTTTTTGAGCTCATGGCACTAGCAGGGTCTGTCGCATCAGTTGTCGTTTCGGGCGAATCCATTTTAGTGGATTGTGTCATTAGAAGTTTTTGATTTGAGCCCTGATTGAGCTGTAAATGGTGTTGCAGTTGCTGGTTAATACGCATAGAATGTTTTGGCGCCAATGTGGCATATTTGTGCAATAATCTAGTGGCATCTTTCGTAGCTTGATAACAATTTTCGTATTCCAATTCAGCCTGTTCCAACTTGGCGATACCACTTTGTATTGGCGTCTTTGGATCGTTACAAACTGTGGTGAGAGCTACTCCACCAGGAGATGAATTTGCGCTAGACATGTCATCAAATTTAAAATCAATTTTTTGTAAAAAAGCTAATTGTAAAAGTTCATTCTGTAGCTTTTCCTGGAGTTGGCCGGTTTCGTTTATTTCTTTATATGGCGATTTTTCGCTGTTCTTGTTATTGAGCAGTTGAACCGATTTTTTGTTTGACAAATTGACGGTATAAACATTTTCGGAAATTTTTTGTGCATTAGCAGATTTTTTTGATTTTGTAATACTTATGGAAGGAGAGCAAGAGTTTATGGATGACTTTTTGCGTTGCTCCATGATTTTTTGTGGTGAGGATATGTACAAGTTTTCCTTGCGTTCACGTTTCATTTTGATGTTAACCAAATTTTTAAGGCCTATTGTGGATTTCTAAAGAAAGTGGAGTCTTAATACATACTCATGTACATATATAAAATTCATTTTGAGTCAAGTACACACACAAAACTTGAAATTAGTACTTCTGAATCATCGTGTATTTACTTACCTCTTTTTCCATAGACTTGAGGGAATTTGGTGTTGTTTGCTTGGAAAGACTATTTGAGCGTCGCCTCATTTTGACAGTATCACAACTATTTGGATAATATGAAGAAATTTTGTCGTCAATGCTTATTAAGGACTTTCGTGGGGTTTGATACAGATTTTCTGGCTCCACTGAAATATTTTCACACGGTTTATCGGCGGGTGAATCGGTTGGAGTGCTGCTACAAATTTGAGGCGGAAAAGGCTGCTCCAGTTCCTGGGCCGCTTTCATAGTTAAAAGATTTTCATATAAATTACCCGTAAAATCATTGTCTAAAGTTGTTGTAATGGCAGCGTTTCCTACAGTAGCACCACCGCCATTTATGGGTGAACAATTTTGGATATTCTCATATATATCGCTCAGTTCAAATTCAGCCACTGGCAAGGGAGCCTTGCGTAAAGGTAATTCATCATATAGACTTTCAAAAGTAGCGGCTGTTAGAGCTTTCTTCATTTGAGAGATTTCTTGTTGCTGATCTTTGTTTTCAGCAGCCTGAGTATTTGAGGATGCTGAAGAGCTGGTAGACGAACAGTAGGAACCGGTATAATAACCTGAAGTTGTGGAAGATGTTGTAGAAGATGTCGCGGTTGTGGTTGTTTCTTGAATATCTGGTTTTTTGCTTACAATAGGAGCCATAACGCAATAGCCCGTTAGTTCATCTTCTAAAACAATCTTGTTACGTTTTGGTTTCTTTATTGAAGGTACCGCACCACCGGCTCCAACTAAATTTATACAGGAAGAATTACAGGCAGAAAAATTAAAGTTTTGTGGCAATTGACCAGAAACATTTAAACTTTCCATCGAACCAGATTTTGATTGCAATGCATGTATTCGTGAAACAGTTCTCAGAGAAGAAGTAGGAGCTGAAGCCGATTCATCTAAGCTTAGGGAGCTGTATTTGTGGTCGGCATCCAATTCATCACTATCAAAATCATCATCAATTTGTGCATCTAAGTCACTCGAGCTATTCAATTGCAATAATGCAGCCAATTTTTCTTCATCAAAAGTGTCCAAGAAATTAATTTTCGACAAATCTGGACTCGAGAAACTATTGCGTTTGCTGGGCTTTGCACGAGGAGGTTGGTGTTTTGTTATTTCATTTGTGTGCATTGGCCTATCTTTTCCGCCGCCAACAACATCTAATATATTGCCAAGGCCATTTTTATATTTTTTCTTTTTGGCCAAATCAGATTCGGGATTAGTGTTGGATCGTGGTATGTCGCCTAATATACCCAATGGATCCGATTCAAAGGTGTTAAGCCTTTTACGATGTGGAGGAAGTGGTGGTAATGGCGGAGGGCAGTTTAACTGTTCTTCAACTATTGAATGTATATTAGAAGTATAGGGCTTCATTTCCTCATATATCCCGGATGCAACCGAAGCTCGTGATAAGCGACGTGACAAACGTGGAGGCATGTTTTCTTCGAATATTTCTTCATATATTTCAGAGGATCGAGAAACACGTCTAGACCAATTAATGCCGGCGTTGGCATCGGGTATTTGAGGGAGCGGTCCCAAGGCAGAGAGGGCATCCTTGACAGCTCTACAACGTTAAATATTTTGAAAAAGTTGTCATTTCTTATCCCTTACTTAGAGATTACTTAACCTATTCTTTATTTCAAAAGTTTACCAATATTATTTACCAAAAAATATAAGATTTTAATTTAATGTTGACATATTACCCCCTATGCCAAAAATAAAAAAAATAAAGTGTGCTTGAAGTATACGTTAAAACCGGATTTTCTATGGAATTTTTTTTTTTTTGAGATATGACTTTTTGACGTAAATGAGCGATATGTTCCCATGGAATTTTTATAAACTAAATGGTTCGGATTATTTCGTCAATAGTTTATTTTTATATTTTTGACCAGCAGTAGAATCATTTTCATCAAAGAATTTAGAAAAATTATATGTATCTGAACATGAAATAAACTCTAGATGATTTATTACCTTAACTCCGTCTTTTTATCAGCAATTTTGTTTGCCTCACCGAATAAACCGGGTCCCCGACTATTCCTTCTCTGCTCCAAAAATACTTGTCTATATAATTCCAAGTTCTTGATCGATTTTTTAATCCATTTCATATGTTTACGGCAACTCAATTCAGTGTCTAAGGCAAAGTATATGAAACAATCGCGACGATTGTGTGTCCAAAATAAACCATACGAATGTTGTTTGGTACGCGAGGTGGCCAAACTAATGGCAACACCCGGAACATTAACCGATACACTCAGATGAGCTGACTCCTCGTCATCATCCTGAGGCACAGAATTAAAACTTATACGTAAAAAGCAGGGTAAACATTTAATAGCCTCTATTTTCACTTGACACCGTGTCCATGCTTTGAATTTTAATGAATCTGGGCGTTTATCAAAGATGTCCAGTTTAACATCCAAACACATTGAAATTTCGTTAAAGTCCATACTTAAAACAATAGAGCAATGCAGCCTTTAATTTTGAACTTAATTTTATAATATTATTTTATTAAATTAACATTTCTACTAAAAAAAACACAAAAAGTATTTTCTAAAATTTATGGGAAATTTTCTTCTATTTTTGCTCTACTTGTTCCTTCTATTTTATATACCACACCGACACTGTATGTATGCAAGAGCAATATCTAAGGATTTTCTTCCTTACTGAGCAGTGTTGCCAATATGTCTGATACAGTAATGTACTAAAATCGCTCTAAACTTATCGAACTTCCGTGATATATAACATGTATTCTATACAATATTAAACAATATCTGGAGAAAATTTATGTGAACTTTGTAATAACATTAATCCATTTTAAGGGCTTAGCGAAGTAACTCTTGCATCCCGTAGGTCTCTTATTGATTTTTATACCTATATATTTATATATTGAACAGAAAAAGTTTAGTTAAAAATATATTATAATTAATATATTTGGGTGATTCAAACAGTAGTCTTAAAGGTCATAGTGTCATAATGTTTCAATTTTTTTTTGAAAGACGAAACACTAGCAAAAACAATTATATTAAAATTATTTATGTCATTATGACAACAGAGCCTACATAGTCTACCGTTTTAATCTCCTAATAAAGTTTTATATTATGTATTTATTATATAAATCCGTCATAAATCAATTACTTGAAGAAATCGTATTTAAATTTATGTAAAATGTATAATATTTGCAACAGGTAAATATTTGAACAACCAATTGCTTGCTTCTGAACACTTCCGAATTGTTACTGTTCTTGTTCTTATTTTGATGCCTGACGTTTTGTAGAACTGGCAAACTATCGATAATCACGTCATTCGATATATTCGATAGTTTGTTGGAAAACTATCGATACTATCGATAGTATCAAATTTTTATCTTCATATATAATATTAAATTTGATTTTTCAATACATATATGTAGCTCATTTACTCAAAAAACATCATAACTCAAATAACTAGTTTTGCAATAAATGAGTTTAGAGCTTTCATTTTACATACAAGGTAATGGAAATTCGAGGGGATTTTTGACTTTTCTCTTTGCTTTTTCGTACTCTCAACATTGAACTTGTATAGAATTGTCAAAAAAGCATGAAGAAAAAAGTCTTAATGTAAATGTGACTGGCTTTTCGTAGGGGGCTTAAAAGAAAATTTTCAAAACAAGGCAGGCTAAAAAGGCATAGTGTGAAATGGCATATACATTTTCTACAAAAGATGAAATATGACTTGATGATAAGTCGTTAACCAACTCTTGTCTGAAGAACAACTCAAGCATTATCGTAATTATTTGGCCTTCGAGAGTTATTCGTCTCGCTCGCACTGCTTGAGTGATCTGCCTTGGATAACCGTAAAATCTTTTTGTTCTTTTGTGGAATTTTGTTGACAACCACGTTGCTACTTCCTATGTGAACGCATAGGTCGTGCATAGTCAGTCAAAAAAAATATTTTTAAAAATACTGTTAACATCTTTTTCATATGGTCTAGTTACTTCGCCCATCTTTGTGCAACCATATTCTGCAAATTTTCTTTGTAGGATATGTATTAATAAATAAATAAATACATGACTTGATGAAGTATCCTGTATTATTAACTCTATCAGTCTAATTTATAAACATTTTTAAGGCTTTATATAACAGATTTTTATACAACATTTTTTATTTTTGTAAATACGGCTGCATAAGTTTATTTTTTGAGTTATGACGTTGTTTGAGTTAATGAATCGTATAAATTTGCATTTATTTTCAATAAAAGAAAACTAATATATTAAATTTCACTGAGTTTATTGCAACGATAATATCACCATGGAGAAAAAACGATCGATAGCCTAATGAATATCGATGGTGCAATCGATAGCTTGCCAGCTCTACTGTTTTGGCGGGAATGCTATAAGTATTTTTAATTTTTTGGTATTACGCTTTGAAATATGGAAATATCTTGTATGGAAATTGAAGACCAGCGAAATTTGTAAGTAAATGTCCTGTGAAATAATTTGCATCTTGTTAACATATTATTGTTTAGATATGTGCGAAATTTGGCAGATGTGAAGGGTATAATTAAACATGCCAAATTGGATGAGCGGAATCTAACGCAAGTGACTCAGGTAAGAACAGTGGAAGATAAGCATTAATATTACAAATTTATATAAGTATTTTCTGATAACAACTTGTTCAGGCCTTGTATTATCCATCAGCCGATGTTATTAGTGATAATTTAAAACTATTGGAATTAGATGAACACATGTTGGGCCAATTACGCGAAGGCCAAGTCTTGCAATTTAAAGGCGGCCTTAATGAGAAAGCAGTTTTATGTACAGATGAAAAAACCTACGACGTTAAGACGGCCGAAATATCTAATAGCTTATTATTAGTACCTGACTTGAAGTTTGGTGCTGCCACGAGTACTTCACCACTAAAAAGTCCACGCACGGGTAACAATACTTCGGTGGAGAGAAGCTTAAACGATAGTGCTGATGATGACTTGGACATTGAGCGTAGCTTAGAACAAAGGAAAATATTAAAAATATTTCACGAATATTTCGAATGTCGTGAAATAAAACCGAAATTCCGCAAAATGGCTGACCTTTTGCAATTAACTCGTTATTCTGGTCCTGAAAATGAGGGGTGCATTGATCGGAAACTCCTATTTTCGTTTCAACAATTGCTAGACACTGTGCAGTGCAGTCGAAAGGAATTTATTGAAGGATTAAAAGTTTACAGGGCTATAGAATATGAGGGTTGGATGCGTGTCCTAGAGTGCGACTATGAATTTAGAATTGTTAACTTAATGGTGGGGCTTATATCGGAAAACTCTTGGCAATTAGATGAAGTGGAACGGGATGAAACCATAAATGCATTGGATGGCATAGCGCCAAAGCAAATCGTTGAAGGCCTATTTGATTTGTATACTCTTCCCAGTAAGTGGAAAGAAAATCGCTTCACATACAAAGAGGAATTAGTGGCTCGTATAGTGGCACAAAGTATTCTGCAACCTGGCTTGAAGTTTCGAATCGACGAATTTCTAAGCACATGGCAAGAGGCTATACCCGAAGGCATGAAATGTGAGGTAATTTCATCTCAAATTAAAATAAATTCACGAATTATTTATTGTCAACCCCAAGGAAAAATATTTAAAAGGTTTGGGTATATTTGATAAAGAAGGTGTCATACCGTGTATAAAATCATTGTCGGAAGATAATTTGCCCATGAATATTCATGATCGCATGCGGCATTTATTTAAAACGAAAGCTAGGTGGACATTGGATGAGATCGAACCTTACATAGAGTAAGTTTAATCAATAAAAATAATGTAGCTTAATTTTTAGTTAACTTATTATTCCATTTAGGTCATTCACTACTCCTGCTCTATCAGTTTCATCTCTAATGGCTAAGCAGGCTAGATCTTTAATGGAAAATGGTGTGCGCTACTATGTAGCTAAACATTAAAGGCAAATTTCAATTACAAATTATATTTATTATACATAAATTTAACTAAGTATTTTTCTTTCTCTTATTGCGCAACTTTTTGGCTTGTTTTAAATCTTCAATTGCATCTTGCATCACTTGCACGGCACTTGGGGAATTATCATTGTTTTCCCTTGATATTTGTGATATTTGTAATTGTCCATTAACAGAAGGATACCTATATAAAAAACCAATTTAATGAATGCTAAAATTAAAGAAAAAAAGTTTGTTTTAACTCGCCTGAAACTGAAGCCATGAGGAAATATTGGACGCATTAATAATGTCTTAAGTTCTGATCTAGCACGATCTAGTTGTATACGATTGCGACGTCTTTCTATTATAAAAGGATCTTCGTCTTGATCGCTACCCCTGCAATTTTAACATTTTTAAATATAAAAAAAGAAGTAAATAGAAAAAAAATAACACGTACGATTCATCATTAAAACCATCTATCACCATATCCATTTCTTCTGAATGTTTTTTCAACCAGCCTAACTCTGTTTGGGTACGTTTTAATTTAAGTTCTTGCTTATCTACTTCTCTGGCTAAATTTACACGCTCTTTTACAGCATTTAAATAACTTTCTGTTACCGGAAATAAGGGCAAATCTTCACCTGCAATGACAGAAACAAATTATTCCAAAAAGGTATGTTTAAAATTGTTTTTAATATCATACTTCTCTCCAAAGTTTTGTATAGTTTTATATAACTTTTAACTTCTCCCGGTTCCATAAACATTACTGTTATACCATTTTTATTTGCTCTGGCAGTACGACCAGATCTGTGTACATAATTTTCACTAGTGCGCGGTACCTTTAATAATTTTGTTTAAATAATATTTCTTTGTTTAATATTCAAAATCTACCTGATAATGTATAACATGCTCAACGTTTGGTATATCTAGTCCTCTGGCTGCAACATCTGTTGCAATTAACAAACCACAAACATCATCCCTAAACTTTTCCAAATTCTTAAGACGTTGTTTTTGTATCATGCTGGCATGTAATGCCAGGGGATGACACTGCAACAAGCCAAATAAGGTGGATAATCTTTTAACACAGTCTATTGAATTGCAGAAAACAATAGTTCTGCCAGGATGACGTTGTATAAAATAGTATAAATAATAATCCTTATGCTCCAAAGGACAAATTAAACGGCATTCCGTTAAAGATTGGGCAGTTTCTAAGTATGAAGAGCAATGAGTTAAAATTGTAGTTGTTAAGAATTTACTTACGTTGTGATCTAGTGATATCAACTATTTTAGGCTGTGATATACCCAATTCTTCTATGAAGCTTTGAATTTTCATTTCTGATGTTTGTTTAACAAATTTCGGTCTTTTGCCGTAATTACGTCCTGCAAAATTAATTAACATTATTTTGTATTTCTTTATTTGAAAAATATACAATTTACTTTGCATATGCTCTGGCAAATCATGTACCAAGGTTAAAGTTGCTGAGAAAATGAAGTTTTGTCGCGATTGTTTTTTCTCCTCATTTTCGTTTATTACCTTTAGTAAACTTCTTAGCTCTTCAAAGTGTCCCTTTTCTACCATGCGATCAGTTTCATCTATGGCCAAGAAACTAATATCTTCTATTTTTGACAAATGTCTGTTGCCTTGCTGATACAGTTCCCACAAACGCCCGGGTGTGGCCACCACAATTTCGGGGCGCTTATTTAATACGCGCTCCTGTTTAGCCACTGCTAGTCCACCAAATACGGCGGCCACTTTAATGCCCGTATATTTAGCAGCAACTACTAAGTGATCTCTTACTTGAACGGCCAATTCCCTGGTGGGTGTCAAGACTAAGGCATAAAGTGCCCCTTTGTCGTCTGGGATTTCCTCATCCGAATCAAAAAATTCGGATGCGTCTACCTCCATGGCTTGATCCTCTGTTTCTTCGCAATTTTTTTCATTTGAATCTTTATTTTTCTTTAGGCCTAAAGGTTTTCTAATACCAGTTCTGGCATTTCTTTCTTTCAATTCCATAATTCCAGCCAGCATTGGTATGCCAAATGCTAAAGTTTTCCCACTGCCAGTTTCGGCTGCTCCTAAAATATCCTTTTTTCCCAGGATAGCAGCTGCCAAAGTGCGAGATTGGATTTCAGTGGGTGACTTGAAACCTTTTTCTGCCAATGCCTTAAGAACAGCCGACGGCACGCCCAACCCGTTCCAGCCCTAAAATGATTGATTGATTGATATTTACGCATGTGATGGAAATTATATATCTTTATACCTCTAAATCATTAACGCTTATAGCTTCGCTTGATACTAACTCGGGCTCAAGTTCCTCGTCATTGTCTTCACACTGAGAGTCCTCGTTATAGTCCTCTTCAGGAGGTGGCCTTAACAATTTAAAACGATCTTCCGATTGTTTCTCTTGTTTGACGGATTTATTGCCAATTTTTTTTGGGTTCTTTCCAACATTTTGTTTAACTACTTCAGATGGCGACTGCTTTTTAGCTTCCTTGCGTTTTAATTTGCGCTCCTCTCGCTTCTGTCGTCGTTTTTCAAGTTTTTGGCTCAAATAATTCTCTTTTTTCAAAGATTTCTTCGCTGACTTCACTTTGTTTTTATTTTCAATACCATCTAAACTTTCTGTATCACTTTCATTCTCGTCAGAGGAATCTGCTGCTTTTAGTTTTTTGCCTTTCTGTTTACGTTCCATACGTTTTTGCTTACGCGACTGTTTAGGCTATAATATACGTATCAGATTTTAATGGAGACTTTTAAAAATAGTTTTAAAATAACACTCTGTGTACCTTAGCTGTTCCTACCAAACTAGGGTCATAATCATCTAAAACTTCTAAACCAATTAATCCCTCTAAACCCACACCTTCTTCGGTTATGACAGATCCTTTAATTTTCACCTTTTCCCATTTTTTATTACTGGCTTCTGTAGCCCTTTTATTAACTTGCACGTTTGGTGGCTTAATTTTCATATTTTTCTGCCTATTTTGAACCATTTTTACCAATATTTTAAGTTGATTAAATAATTTAAGAAATTAATAAAACACAGCGGCACGTGTTTTTCTTCAGATTCCAAAGTTTTTTGTTTTGTTTTTAATTTTGTTTTGTTGCTTCCTTCTTGTTGAAATACGTTAGGGATGGGAGAATAAAAAAGCAGTGTTGTATAAAAGAGTAGTATTTGTGTTACTTTCTTACACACCGCTGTTCTATAAATGGCGGGATTACGGTATAAAATGAGGGAACTAGTTAGTTGAAGCCGTGTCGCAAAGTATAGTCGTATAAAATTATTTCTAAAGTGTGAATATTTAAAAAATACTATTTTATTCGGAAATTAAATTATCTACAACAAGTAAGATGTGTTTTAAGGTACATTTATATTTAATATTTGATTTGGTTTATTATACATATTTATTATTGCTCTTGGCCGTGATTCGTCTTTGATAATTTTTTTTTCAATTCGCTTTAAATTACATCTAATTAATAACTATAATTTTGCGCCTATCAATGAAGCTACAGTAATTATTTAGCATCTCCAGTAAGGCCCAACTTCTTTTTCAATGATTCGGGCATTTCTGGTGGTGGTGGTCTAGGCATACGCAAGTATACTTTGACTGCGTCATAGATAAACCATTGCGCGGCAGTTAGGGTACCAATCATTACAATTCTGGGCATCAATCCTCCCCACAAACCTTAATGAGAATGTGAAAATTTTGTAAATAAAGAAATTTATTGAAGCTTAAAAATATTTAACTTACCGGACCAGCCCAATTTTTTAGCCACATCAAAAGCTGAAGCGCCCTTAGCTTGATTCAATTTAGATACAACTGTATCAGCTGGATGGGAAACAATAGCACAGAAAACGCCAGCAATATAACCAGCAGCAAAGGTAACCAACAACTGTTCTCCTTTAGTACATTCTTGACGTGGTTTCGGCACAACATACCTAAACAGTTGCAAAATTTTAACCAAAGTTAAACTTTGAATCTTTGAGTGCATATATAAAAAAATCTTACATGTATAACAATTCCAAAGTTCTTTCAAAGCAAGCAAATTTCATCATAGTATATGGAATTTGACGCATCCACAAAGGCACTAAACCTTTGTAAAAAGCACCTATGCCTTCTTGGGCTGACATTTTTGGCAAGGCTTCTCTCAAGGTATTAGCAAAACCGGGTGTGGTTTGAATCTTAACCTTGGCTGCTTCCATAGGAGCCAAAGCTATATCTGCAAAGAACTCAGCTGATGCGGAAGCAGCCAAGTATAAACTTGTTCTATATAGATATGAATTTTCTTCACCGATAGCATTAGAATACATAACTTTGAATACTTCATAAAGACCGAATTTGCATAAGCCTTGCATGGAATAGCCAATGAAAGTGGGTGCCCAGCCCTTCGATAGGCCCGTAACGCCGTCTTCTTTCAATGTAACACGGAAACCGTTCACAACACTTTTGTATTTGGCAGGGTCGACTTGTAGACGACATTTTACTAAATCCAATGGCACGACCATGGTATGGGTAGTACCGCAAGAAATAATACCACCCAAACCACATAAAGCGAAATACATATTTGAGCCGAATTCACAAGAATCTGGAACAAGAATTGAAACGTTCGATTTTCTTAATGTTCAGACATGAATATTTTGTACAAAGTATGTATGCAATCGTATACCTCCTGAAGCAGCTGCAGCGGCTTGGATGTTGTGGTTCTTTGTTAGTTGACCATTTTCCAAAGCTGGTTCGCAGCTAGCTGTTGTAAAGGGCTTCTTGAATGGAGAATTCTGAGCAGCTTCTATTAAGGATGAGAATATCATCTTGTTGGGTATGCTGAAAAAAAGTAAAAAGATTTTCTAAATTCTACTGAAAGCTCAACATTCAAAACTCAAACTAGCATTTTCCTATAACGATAATTTACGTGCTACATATTAAACTTAATTGAACTAGAATGAATTTTAGAAATTCAGAAATAATTTCTTAATCGGGCTTAAGTTGAGTATTTTTTAATTCTTATTAAATGAAAGCTAAAAGTCTAGTTTAATTTTTCTTTTCTTCTTTAGAAAATTACATTTATTTAATAATAAAAATATTTCATCCTATAAGAATTTAAAAATACTGAACTTATAACGATAATTTTCAAAAATTTACTAGCGCGAATATAGTCTATGCGAAGTATTTACTATAAAATCAATTTTATTTCATGCTAAATTTATTTTAATTTCTTTGTGAAGCACTATTGTTAGTTCAAGTTTAAGGGTCCATTAGTTTTTTAGCCATTTTCGACACGAGCAATAAGCAAGCAGCTTTTTGAGGTTATTCTGTGTTGTAATCTGCCAAAAATGATGTAACTTTCTTCTCAATGCAATTTTTAGCGAAGGTCATTAACACTCTACACACACAGTGTTTGATTTAAACAAATCAATTGTAAAATTCCTTAAAAAATAAATAAAAGTTTGCAGTGAAATTCATCCATCCATTTATCTATACATATGTATATGTACATACATATAATTTTTATATTTTCAAAAGTTTCCTTAATATTCAATGAAATACATGATTAAATACTAGATATTAAAACGTTGCATTAATTTTCTTCACTTGCTGATATATTACATAATGGAATAATTTATTAAATATTGCTTAACGTAATATTTGAATTGTCATATCCCTTGAAAACTATTCGCAGGACAATTACTTTTCAATATATTTTTTTAATTTTTCATATTAAATTAATCACTTAAATTAACTCACTTTTTCTAATGAAATAAATTGATTATTTATTTAGGCGAACGAAATTTATTTCTATTATGAAAAATTTCGTTTAATATTAATTTTCAGCGTACCTTACGCTTTCGTCAAACACCCAACAACTGAAATGATTTTAAGATTTCTAGCAGAAATTTTAATGAGAATTTGGGCAAAATGAGAAATTTTGAAAAAAATGTGCATCCATGCAATCTCACGAGTACAGTGCAGTGAGTTTTATGTAATGTTAAAAATAAATTTTCATTAACACCGTCAAGAGTGACAATGAAGGCCGCCAATAAGTTTAATAAAAATTTTTAAAAGAGATTCATTCTCGCCTGCAGCAAAGAGTTTTTTTGTTTTTTTCAGTACAGTTCTCAGAAAATTGTCAATATTTCTATCTTTGCACTGAGAATAATGATTTTGAATTTAATTTCTTTATGTTATGATACAATTGGGTATCGAAAGTACATGTTAATGCAAAAAAAAGTAATTGCATTTTTCTCGACTTTGAAGTCTTTCATTCTTACTTAAGATGTAATTTGTAATTGAAATATTTTCGATTGCAATTACAAGTAATTGTAATTGAATATTTTTAATTATAATTACATTTTGTAATTGTAACTAAATTTTCTCAATTACAATTATTAAATACATGGAATTGTAATTGAAATGGATGTAATTGAAATTATACAAGTCTGATACATAAGCCTTCAGTTATTGTTAGCTTTTTGTAGATCCATATAACATTTCCTAAATATCAGATACATACTTTTTTTTAAAAGGAACATAATTTTGCATCATTATAAATGAAACTTCTTTTGTTTTTATAAATATTAAAGGTTTGCGTTAGTTTTTATTTGTAATACTTATTTTTTTTTTGTGGTAATATACAAGTTTATTTTGATTTTTCCTTCTTAAAGCAATAATATTTCGTTTTGGGTTGCATAAATTCCGCTCTCTCATATGTGTACCTGTATAATTAAATAGAATATGTAATTATTTTTTATTTACAGAATTGGGAAATGGGTCAGTGTTTGTAATACTTGTCTATAATAAGTACTTGCATACTGGTATTTTTTAATCGCAGATAAATTTCAAATCATATAGATATTTTATATAAAATATTTAAGTATAAAAATATGTAAATACAACTTAATACAAATAAATGGACATTCAAAGAAAGTCAGGTTTTTTTTTCTCTGTTAAATTTTATAAAAATTATTTCTTTATCTTAATAGTTAAACTATTAAAAAAATAATTGATAGAAAACACACATTTTTAAAACTTAACTAAGCTTAAGAATAATATTGGAATTATTATATGTATGTATGTATGTTTGATTCTTTTCTATTTAACGTAAAAAAGTTTAGTAAACAACTCGTATTTTTTTTCTTGTATTTTTGTATGAAAAATGTTGCTTTTTCACTTAATTAAAAATTATGGCTATGATTCGGAAGTTTCCATGTGTCTGTGCACAGTAACAGGTGCAAGTATCAGATGAGTGGCACCTGTAACATTTGTAGCATCATCGTTATGACGAGACGACAAAGGAATTGTTGTTGGCTCATAAACCCTGCTGGGTGATTGATATTTTTTTGGTGATGTTAGATTATAACGTGAATCTTTCGATGGAAAACTATTGTAATGCGTTTGCTGTTGTTGTTGCTGTTGGTGTTGCCTGTTAGTAGGTGATGATATGGATGTTGATATAGACATGGTATCGGATTTACTATTTCGTTTATCATGTAACAGTAATGGCTCAGCCAATGTGAAGCACTGATGATCGGAGGAATCTTCATGTGGTGTCATTGTGGAGTAGCCATGATCGGATTCGCCATTGGGAGGACGTCTGTAACTACTACCCGTGCTCACGTGGTAGGGTGATATATCCGCAGCATTCATAAGATTCCTTTGAGCTGCAGCATGATCATATCCGCTGGCATTCGGTCCTCCGGGTGGATCGTCATGAGCTTGGCAATCGTCAAAATTAAACCGTGACAGGGGAAGACCATAATTTTCTTCCTGCATTGAGTCCATATAAAATTGCTCTTGAGAGGTAGAATCTACATTTTGGCGATAGCAATAAACGGCAAAAACAATGACTATAGCCAAAACTAAAATAGCACCGCCGACAGGTCCGAAGGCAGAATAGGTGCTGGGTTTTTGTGAGGGATTGTAACCATGGGCAGCCAATAAGTCGGCATCATCTAAATCCCCATAAGGTGAAAGTCCTGCTAGAACACCTACAATAGAAATTTATTTCAATTCAAGGTTTCCTCTAAGAGAATGCACTTTTTTGCTTAAACTAATTAATAATTAAGTAAAACCAACCATTATAACATGCCGATTGAGCGCTACAGAACGCAGCTGCGAACCCATTGCCATCAACATCCTGCTGACACCATTCACAGCCCACTATCGCTAAACACTCTCTTTGTGTGCCAAACACATCACAATTTATACTCACACAAGATGCCAATAGAATATTTTCCTGTTGCGACATTATTTGTGGTTCGGCCAGGTAGGGCTCATAGGGAGGTTCGCAATAATCAAATTGTTGGGTTATATTTATATACGACAAGTGTTCTTTGTTAGAGTTCTCAGCCTCCTCGTCTGAAGCTTGCTTCAAAGGCATGGGACATTCACAAGGGCATTCGCAATCTGCCTGATCCATGCGTTTACAATTCAAACATTGACGATCGATGGTGCTACAAGGACAGAATGCCCCACCATCGCAGGTGGAGTTGAGCACAGCAGCGAATATATTAGTGCCTCTGAGCAAAGATATGGCGTATTTGGTTCTTTCGCCATGCACCACATTAGTTAGAATCTCATTCAGGGAGGTATTAAACACATAATAACGTTGCAGAGTACGATTTTGATAGTTGGCACATGCCAGTTTGCGCACCAGATTTTTGTGATTTAGAATATCGTTGGCCAAATAAGATTCCTTGTGCGTCAAATGCTCGTGCGGTCTTCTTTGATTTCTTATACTTGATTTTGGCTCCAACATAGAGGGATGAGCTATTAAATAGCCTTCATTTTCAAATAGCAGACACTTGATGTTGTGCATTTGACACAAAGGTGTGGAGTCTAAAATCATTTTATAGAAGTAGGCGTAAGGCAAATCCAAGGCCACTATAGCCACTGGCTGATCACGTTCTATGGAATGTAAAGCATTTGATTTGCCCTCAAATATTGTGTGCGCAATCGTTATTATATAGCCGGAACCGCCTGCATCTAAATAGGGCTCCGTCGTTATTATTTTGCCCGGGTGTTGCAAAGCTTTACGATACCAAATCCTTTGAGAGGGGTCATAGTTGTTATTTAGCAAACAGCCGGGAAAAACTTGTAATACACCATTGACGGAGGCTATATAGCGGCGTATTATGTAGTTTCTTAAGGAACCTCTCGTATCTTGATGCCTTTTCTTCAAATGTTGCATGGCATTGTAAAGCGCATTGACTTCCTGCCGTATTTGAGGTCTGAGGCCAGGATTGGCGAGTAAACCGGTGGTATCTTTTAAATAGGCCATTATACTTTCCACAGTGTGCAATTGTGATTGTGGCGAGCTCATGCGATTGTTGTGCAGGAATGTAAATGGAGACTCAAACGCCAAAGAGCTTAAAAACAAGGTCGCTGCGTCTAAGGTGGCTATTTGTCGAAAATAGCGGCACAGATTGATGTCATCTCTGCTCCGCAATAAATCCAAACGATGATACATTAAATCAATGGTCGTGTAATATTCCTCATAGTCTCCGGCCGCATGATGGTATATGGGCATATGGGTTTTCGAGGAGAACTGATTTAAAGTCAAAGTCAAAGCTGCCGGCAAAGCGATTGCAGTTTGTTTCATTTCCCCCAAACTGGGAGTAGGCTGCGAGTTGTCTTCTTGTTTAACAGTGTTCACCATACACAATATATAAATTCCCAATATGTTGTGCCACTGATATGTTCGTAAATGTTTCTGCTGTCTGCGATTTTTATTTAAATAGATTGTTGTTGACACATTGCCGTTTTCTTCTGTTAAAATCTTTTGCCTGATGGCTGAAAATTCGGTGGAGTTTTCCAAATACTGTATGTCTACTGGGAAGGGTGTTTGATTTTGAGTAAAAGGCCTAGGAAAGGCGGGGTGGGCCAGAGTATTGCCATCGGCTTCAATCAGAAAGGCGTACAAGTACTCATTCCTGTTCATAGTTAATTGCTGTTGCTGTTGTTGATAGCTGATGACATCCTCTATCAGATCGGACAAATATAAATCGACACCCACCACGCCAAAGGGCAAAACTGCATGAGTTATCGATACAACAGAATCTATAGAGAAATTGTTTTTTATTTGTAAAATTTATAGTACTCGTTGTATAAGATAATTATGTATGTATATTTACCTCTACTATTTGCCTCTACTATGGGCGTATGTACTTGCCAGGTCTTTTGTATGTGAGGCTCTTGAAAGTCTGTGCTGAATATTGATGTGGCTGCCTTTATAATAACATCCTGCTGAGTTTTTGTCAGCATAAAAAGTTTGCCGGTTAAAACATGTTCTGGCTTATACCAATCCCTGGTGTCTATATTATATTTGCTATAGTTCTGGGATGATATTTCGGCCAGAAATTGTTTTTCATACATGATGCGTTTTTCGTCTAGAAACGAAAAGTGTGAATATTATTTTAACATTTGATTTCGCTGCAATTAAAACTTACCCAACACCACTCCACAAACGTTTACAACAATTGGTTTTTGCAATGATCTCTGACCGCCGGCCATCACATTCAAAACACGTCGAGGATCGGAGAAATTTCTGAATAGACCCCGGGTTATGTACACAAATTGTGTGGGATGTTGAGAATTTATTAAACTGGCATTTTGCAGCCTTGATATCATACGAAATGCATATTCGAAACCCATGGAATGGTTGGTCAAAGCACGACTTAATGTTATACTGTTGATGTAATTTAAAATTTCTTCTTTCCTTTCGCGACTCGCTGTGTACAGGCCATTGGCCGCATCAACAGGAGAGGCATCCAATAAGAGCATGCTTTCAATCTCGTCCGAAACACACACCAGCGATATCAAATCATTAGCAGAGAGCAAGTGCAAAATATCTGATATGTATGTTTTGGCCAATTCTAAAAGCTCACCACTCATTGCCGAGCCCACATCTAGAAGCAAAAATACATATTTGTTTTGTATGGCCGAGGTGTAGAGATAACGAAAGTGTATTTCATTGTAGAATTTCATGTAGGAATCGCTGGCATCATCACTGCGTGACAGAAAATATATGTGTTTTATATGATTTCCCAAATATTTGGGATTGTTATTTTCAAGTTTCTCCGCATTCGAAGGGGTCTTTAGTTCATTTTTGAGCAGAGATAGCTTCAAGCTTTTAATTTTCTCCTTTATGTAAGCATTGGCCTCCAAAGTTAGTTCATTATTTTCATTGAGCAACGAGGTATCGATGTAGTTATGCATGGTACGGCTATAGTCAGTCTTATCGTAGTTAAGTATTTGTATTTGTTGTTTATTGTAACTTTCGGTGGCTGTGGCAAAGCTTGAGGAGTCTCTGTCATAACAGGATTGTATGAATGTGTTGAGATATAGTGGCTTTATGTGGGGACTTAAGGGTTTTTCTATGTCATTTAATTCCATATCAAATTCCGCCTCCACCTCGCTGTCATCATCCTCCTCCTCCTCATCATCATTCAAATCTTCTTCGTATTCGGCAGTGAATTGCATAATTTGGGTTATATTGGTTTGAAAATAATCCCTTAACTCTTGGACAACGTGTAAAGCCTTTTCTAGCTTTAGGGCTAAACGTTTGCTAAAGTAGAGTAAATCGTGTTGGGTTCTAAGGACCAAAGAGGGATCTGAATTTGTGTCCCCATTTACTGTAAGACTTTTATTAAAAGTTATGCTAGCCGTGGAAGAGAAATGTATGGAGTCGAAAATTTCCTTAAAGGAAAAAAATTTATTAATAAAAATCGTATATTGTTTTATTTTTCTCTTAAATTTATTTACCTGTATTTTGGCCACTCTCATTTCTACATTTCTCATATTTCTTAAACGGTCATCCATATTTCTTAGCAGTTGCCTTACATTTTGCTGACTATTGTAGTTGGTAAAGTAAACACTAGCCGGTGTTTGTAAGAATTGTGTTGCTGGGCTGGCACTGTTTGCCTGCTGGCTTATTATGCTTGATGGCACCAATTCGATAGTTTCATTATTATATTTTAAAGGCACTTTTTGTTTAACAATATTTACGACTGGTATATTAAAGGGTCCTATTTTGGGATCATCACCATCATCATCATTTTGGGGTCGTTGTGGATAGAGGATATTAGTAGTTTGTGTTAAAGGAACATTAATTTGTTGCTGTAGTATAGTATTCGAATTAGTATTTTGATATGCCATACAAGTGTTGATGGCAAGGAATACCAAACACATAAATGATTGGCAGTTAAAGGACGTTATGAGCATATTTAAGTTTTCACATTTAACAGTTGGTTGGTTTCAAGAAAAGTTCTGAAAATAGAATAGAATAATATTTTCTTGTGAACAAAAAGTTTGAGGATAAATGAGTTGATCTGGGGCATATGTACATATCGATGGCTTAATATAAAAATGGCGCAACTCGATTTTTTTTTCAAAATTGCATTTTTAACGTTTTCTGGTAGCCAACGTTACAGTTTAAAATAAAGTAGTTATGGCCATTTCAAAAATTAATTTCACGTGTAAATGCTTTAGTTATTAGTTTTATAAGTTTTTTCCTTCTATAAAATATCGAAAATTCGAGTTACGGCTTTCTTATATTAAAAATTTGTTTTAAATTCAAAATTCTTAGCCTTATCCTTACTAATATTATATATATATATATATATAGTTTGGTAAAAAAATGAAGCTCGAAAATTATGTCGCTAAGCTCTTTTGGCGGTTAAGTCACGATATGTGAAAGCGAGATTGTGTGTTACTCTTTCACGGCCAAACCGATAGCCCGATGTTGAAAATTCTTTCACTAATGGAAAGCTATATTACTTACCATCGTCAGATATAGGATATTTTTTATCCGGTTTGGTACGGTTTTTTTTTTGGGCTGGTTTTTGTTTCGAGTTTTATCCGGTTTGGAACCGATTTTTTATATTTGGTACGGAGTTTTTCCGAAAAACACATTTTTGGGCTGGTTAGGGTAGTGTTTGTTTCGAGTTTTATCCGGTTTGGAACCGATTTTTTTATATTTGGTACGGAATTTTTCCGAAAAATACATTTTTGGGCTGGTTAGCGTAGTTTTCGTTTCGAGTTTTATCCGGTTTGGAACCGGTTTTTTTATATTTGGTACGGAGTTTTTCCGAAAAACACATTTTTGGGCTGGTTAGGGTAGTTTTCGTTTCGAGTTTTATCCGGTTTGGAACCGATTTTTTTATATTTGGTACGGAGTTTTTCCGAAAAACACATTTTTGGGCTGGTTAGGGTAGTTTTCGTTTCGAGTTTTATCCGGTTTGGAACCGATTTTTTTATATTTAGTACGGAGTTTTTCCGAAAAACACATTTTTGGGCTGGTTAGGGTAGTTTTCGTTTCGAGTTTGATTATTTCAGCAGTTTTAAAACCGGGTTGTATTCTGTTTTTTTAATTTTTTTTGCCTTTTTTCCATTTCCATCGTGTTTTTCAACATTATTATAAATTATTATACATTTCATTCATAAGTATATTTTCCACAATATCACATCAAAGCGATCGGAGTCGCGTGTAAAAAATAGTATTCTATAACTTCCAGAATTTTGTGTTTTAAAACAAATTTTTAAGTTTAATTAAAACTATTTTTTTAAGTAAAAAGCAAATATTTTTTTTATTCATACTACCCAATATTTACAAAGTCTGTTTTTTCAATAAAAACTGTATAGATATTATAGACATACAGTGCAGGGGTATATTGTTTTGTTGTAAAAAGTGAAAATTTAAAAGTTTTGACATAATAGATTCGACCCCCTCTAGAGGAACACGTGCGATATGTACGTATCTAAATGTAATATAACAACCCTCATACATTTGCATTATGATTTTTTTCATGAAATTTGTTGCTCGAGACTTTTCTATTTGCTAATGGCAGCCCTATAGAAGAGAGTGATATATAAAAAATGACGTTGTTAGCTTTTTTGATCTGGGGGCAAATTATGGCATTCGATACGACTCGTACATTAAAAATATTTCCATATAAAGTCTATTGAAATATTGATTGGTTTCTCCAGGCCTGCTATTGTAAAATAAAAATATTATCATCAACTAATTTCATGAAAATGTGCATAATGTAAATTAGTTAATTGTATATTAAATTTTATTTAATTTTAATTTCATCATTTTGTATATTGACTGCAAATTTTTTCACCTGTCTGTCTCTTGAAGGAGCGCCCGATATATTATGAGGCATGAACGCTGAATGAAATATTTAACAAATTATAAAAATTTGTCTTTCTATTTAACGTTTACAAATTTTATTTAATTAAAAGTTTTTTTTTATTTTTAATGTGCTCAAAAACTGATAATGCATTCCATTTCCATCTCAATGCATTTTCTAATAAATTTAATAACAAACTGTAAAAAATGAGAATATTAAAGGAATTCAACGACATGACATTACCATTTAATTTCAGTGAGGGAAAAGTAGGATTATGTACATATCGCTGCTTTATTGCAACAGAAACATAACTCAAAAACCTAGATTCGTAGAAAATAAGTTTAAGTTTTCAATTTATAATACATATGTACATACATACATACAAATACATGTATGTACATATAAAAATATTTTCTTTCCTTAAGAGATTAAATTAAATAAGATAATTATTTTGCAGGTACATAATAATAATTTTTACAGCTCAGAAATTATGGATTCCTGTAGATTTTCCCCCTGTTTGAAAATTAAAAATTTAGTTTTATTTTTTTTTAATTTTTGTGTCCAAACTAGACTTTTTCCAATAGCTTTAAATATTTGCTTGTGTGCCACATCTTCACCAGACATGCATGCACTTCCCATATTTTTTACTAAAATATCCAAATGGAATAGGTAATAAAAAATATAAAATTTTGTTTTCAAACGAGTACCTAAACAAATTTTCTGTAGGTGTTTATTTTGCATTGCAAAGAAAAATAAAAATGCTCATCAAAGCTAAAACTATCTGATTTTTTCCATCATTTCTGTTTTCTTTTAAATTGTTGTTTTTCAATTTTTGTAATTTATGTTTTTTTCTTCTTCTGTTTGTTTATATTTACAATCGTTATTTCTTTGTTGTTTGCCGCTTTTCACTACAATGAAAATAATACCAACAAAACGAATCAACTAAAATCAACCAAACACACATGCATATGGACGCGCATATGTATGTATGTACATATGCAGGCACATAATAAGACACACAGATCCACCAATACCATTGCACACACATGCCAGAACAATTTTTTTCTTATTTTTTACCATCAATTTTTTGTTGTATATTTTGCAGCACAAGTTTTCTTTTACTTTTATAAATTTTATTTAATCATTTATCAATACCTTATTTGATTATGACCTCGCTAACATTTTGTTACAATATTTTTTTTATTAATTTTAAACAAAATTTAAGGTGTTTTCTTATGAAAAGTATATGTTAACATGTTCAACACGCACAAAATCAGAAAGTAAAAATTACTGTGCATAAAGTAGAGATGATAAATAAAGTATAAAGTTATCGTCGAATAGGGATGGCACTTTGTAAGAGACAG
The DNA here is from genome assembly GCA_936439885.1 of Nowickia ferox. Taxonomy (NCBI): domain Eukaryota; kingdom Metazoa; phylum Arthropoda; class Insecta; order Diptera; family Tachinidae; genus Nowickia; species Nowickia ferox. Next base: position 4,395,344 of record OW387027.1, on the reverse strand, counting down.
AATAGAGAGAAAAATTAAAGAGTAGTTAGGTAAAAGAAACAGAGTTGCTGTAGAAAAAAATTATTACTGTTAGGAATGAATTTAAATAAAGATTTAAAATGCATTTAACGTAAAAAATAAATATGGAAAATGCCACTTAAGAAAGTTATTAAATTACTATCAAAACATTTTACTCATATATGTATGTACATATCGAGCCCTTTTTTCGATTTAATCGTAAGCGACAAAAATTAAAGTATTCAGAAGTTTTTTTTTTTACATACGTAAATTGTCGCTTACGATAAAATGTTACAGATTGTACAATTCTAAATTCTAAAGTGTGTATAGGCCCATAGAACTTTAATTTTAATAAAAAAGTTTTTTTTTTTTGCTACATGTCGCTTACGATTAAATCCAAAATGTTTAAAAATTGAAAAAGACGCAGAAAATTATGCAAAAGTGAATTAAATATTTATTTGGAGCGATAAATGAATGCCTGCCATTTACCTTTTAAATATTATTTGAGGCTATCAGCGCAGAAGTGGTGTAACTCACAACTATTTAATTAAGCAATTGCTCTATTTAATTATTTAATTGCTTTATTACTTTGCTATATTATCACCTGTGCAAAAATGATTTTTCAGCTCCATCTTCTTTAGAGCAGTATAAGCTGGCTTACTATATATATTTTTTTTTTTTTTTGATAGTTGGTAATGTACCGAACGTATTTATCACCAGAACAGCAACCAAAAACAAATGTGGGTTACACCACTTCTGTGCTGATATTGTCATTTTATGTAAATGTTGTCTGCGACTAGACGTAGGCTAAAATTTTGGCTTATTTTTTCCACCATTTCGGCTGTAAACGTAAACTAAATTTGTTCAGATTTTAGAACAGAAAGAGCCTTAATCAAAATTTTGTAGATGTTATCTCTCATGTATTAGAGACGTGATAGTTTAATTCACGACCATGCGAGCCTTCGGTACAAACAAAGTTGCGCTAAACTTTTTATAAGAATTCCTTTTCAAGCAAAAATGATGGAAAGACCAAACGCAGGACCATGCGCGCTTATATTTACTATTTTTGACGTAAAAATAAGTTGTAAATAATTTCTTAAGGTATTGTGTCGCCACTTTGTGTTATAATGCTAAAAATTCGGACAATTAGAATTAATGGCTGCCAAGCGGAAATCGTAAACTTTCGTAAGTGAACCAAGATTCATTTCTCTGCAGCTAGAGAAACTAAAACTTAACTGCGTTGCTTTTTAAAATTTTGTTATTTATTGCAATACTTTGTGTGCATACATGATCAAATTAAAAAGTTAATTGAAAATTTGGCTTTTCTCCTGAGTGGTGGAAATATTTCCTATACATACATAATAGATTGCGGTTACATACATATTTACTCATTTTATTTTTAATAAATTTACAATATTGAAATCAAGTTTTTGATTCATGTATTTGTAGTTTGGAAAACTATGTTTTTGTTTACTTTTTAACAATACGCACCAATTGTCCTTCGGCGGTGTATTTGTATAGAGGATCATTTATTTCGCCCACCTTGGTGTATTTCAATTCAGCCGTAAAATCATTTTGCCTGGTTTCATCGTCACTTTTCGTGGTGGTAAACTTAACTTTTTGTATAGAATGATCCGGATTGACTACAAAATATTGTCCTTGAGCGATTTTGTCAATGTCCTTTTCCTGCAAGCGATTGTAGTGCTCTACAGCTGCATTTAAAGCGTCCAAAGCAAACTGCTTTGCCAATTCAACATCTCTGTCGTTTTGCGTGCTAGCAGGCGCACCGTATTCTAATGCAGGTTTTTGTTGCTGCTGCTGTCCTTCAAAGATATTGTTGGAGGGAGCACCATATTCCAAGGCGGGCTGTGTAAATCCCAAATTGCTATTAACAGTATTATAAGAAGATTCATATTGTGAGAAGGATTGTTGTGATTGTCGACCGGCATTTCTGGGATCAATATTATTATTATTATTAGGAGCACCGTATTCTAATGCAGGACGTTGTTGTTCTCTGGGGAAAAACTGTTGACTTTCAAATCTTTCATCTGTGTTGGGTTTTGGCAGTGGTATATTTAGGGGTGGTAAATTTGGCTGAAATTGTGGTGGCTTGTTTTGCGGTGTGTTATCCTGTGGTGTTTCCGAAGGCCTTTGACCATTTCCATTACCATTCCGTCTTCTATGATTATGTCTATGGCCAAAATATCTTGTACCCCGGTTACTATTGCCAACTCTGTTATTTACAAAGACTATTTGCTCTGGTGGTAAATATTGATTTTGTGGCTCTGAAACGGGATAACGTTGAATTTCTTGACCAGCAAAATCCACACGTTCTTTGGTTATTTCTAAAGAGATTCCTTGATTAGGCAATTGTTGTTGTTCCACTTCTTCTTCATATGAAGGATAGTACTCGCCGGGCAAATCAAAAGGTATGCTGGGCCGAAAACCGGCTGCCGCATAAGGAGCTCGATTATATAGAGGAGCCTCAGCTAAGGACTTCACTATGGATAAAGCCGTTAACAAAAAGAGCTAAAAAATATTTGTGTTTATTAAAAAAAAAATTCAACTATTATTTTTGCAAACAGTTCATACATTCAATAACATTTTTTTAACTTTATTACACTCTACGTCGTCTGCTCAATTGTCCAGTTTATCTGTCGAAATCGTTTAGACTAATATAAATATTCTAAATTTTTTGCTTTTTATATAGAAAATCTAAAATGTTTACGCACTTATTAAATATTTATGTTTGATTATTTAAAGCACGTATGTTAATGTGAACATGAGCATTGCAATTGTCTGCTAAAGGGGTGGCTGCCAAAAAATATTCTTTAAAATGTATAGTTAAATATTCCATGTGCGTTTTAATTTGTTTAATGAACTGCATTTTTTGTTTGTGTTTAACACCACAGCATTGAGTTTATGCGCATGTGTGCATATATTTTCATTTAGTCACATCACTTTGAACTTAAAGATTATGACAACATTTAGGAGTGATAAATAATTTTCTTTAGAAAAAAATAAGGCTTTAAAAGTAGAGCAAAATATCAAGTTCAATGTATAAAGAGCGAATGCTGATGACTGTAGTTTAATCAATGAATGAACAACCTTAGGAAAACGCAAGATGTAACTGCCTGTGAGAATTTCAATATATTAACCCGATTTGCGTATGTCGAGTCGAATATTCGATTACCAAAATTTTGTCCTAGATTAAAGAAAACTCTTACTTAAGTCCTCGCAGATAAAAATTGAACTCGACATACGCAATACGGATGATTATTCTTGTTTTCAATATTAATTACCACACATGAAGTTTTGTTTTTATTTCGAACTATTTTTGTTTTTTTTTATTTATTTATATGCAATTTATTTTATTTTTATAATATATTTATTTTAACCCTACGAACATTAATTAGCTTAATTTAGTAAAAATAAATTGAAAAAAGGATATTTTCAATCTTTTGTGTTATATATGTATGTTTGTATATTTGTTTTGCTGAAAGAAAAGTTCTTAAGCGATCTTTATTATATACTCGTACTAAAAAATATTGTTACAAACACTCCCACTTTAAAAATTGTAGTATACAATAGTATTTACATCAAACATCTTAGAAAAAAAAAATATAACAAAACAATATTGTGTTTTATGTTTTTAAAACTAATAACTAAGAAAAATCACGGAAAAGGCTTTTATGAAGCTGAACATGAAAAAAGAAGTTAAGAGATCATGTGCAGAAGAAGCCCTTGAATTTTTATGTTCAACTAAACGTGAAACACGTTTATTATAATTTCTATAAATCTTATTTTTACAGTTTTTTTTTATAAATTTAATGTTAAAATATAAAAAGGAAAATCTGTAAAGAAAACAATAGCAAACGAAACAATTTAAAGCGATACAATTTCACGAATTTGCAAGAACGTAAACGTATATTGGAGGGAATTTCTGCTAAAGAGTTATGAACTAAAAGATGTTAATGAAAACGTTGAAAATCATTACGAAAATCATTATTCTTCATACCAGAGAGTTTTTATGAAGAGCATATCGCTCATCTACTCAAAGAATTAACCTTCATATCGTTATTAATAGGGAAACCAGAAATATGCTCTAAAAAAGTGTTTTATGTGCATTCAATATGCACTAAAAACTTGAAAATATGCTCTTAAAAATAAAACAAGTTGGTTTATTTTTAAATGAAAATGTATTTTTAATTAAAAAATTCAACAACATTTGCCTTATATCGAAATAAGACAAAAATAAAATAAAAATAATAACTGCCGTATTAAAAACAATAATTTGGGTTTGAAGTGCACGTTAAAAAAAATTGCCACACAAATTTTGAATAAATCAAATAATACAAATTATTATTTTTTGGATACTCCCGTAAGAATTTAGCTTCAATTTCAAAAGAGAGCACGGTATCAAAATTAAAACGGAGCTGTATTTTGGATAAAAAAGAATAAGATTTTTATTTATAATTTTTTTGCAACAAACAACAAATTATTGACCTAGATTTTCAAATAAAAATCGTTGCTGTCACATCTAAATAACCTTTTATACATTAACAATGTTCCATCAACAAAACCAAATTATTATTGAAACTAACGTTCGTAATAACTGCGTAATATATAAGAAAAATTTATACACTACATGGAACATTGGAATTACGATTTAGATGGCGAAAAATAAAAATAAAAATTTTGACCAACACATAAGCTTGTACTCACATTAAAATAATAAAAATTCTATAAAGCATCAAAATATGCCCTAAAAGCATAAATTATGGTATACAAATTCGAAAATATGTCAAAAATATGCGTGTAAGACTGATATATGCAAAAACATGCGTTAAAGGGTAAAATATGCACTAAAAAATCGATGCCAAAATTCATAAAAAGCTCTGAAACGGATAAATATCTTGTCCCCGCATTAATACGTCACACAAGAAAAAATATGCAATTGTATATTTGCGGTTTCCACAGGTTATTAATATTGTGTATTGCTCTTGAGAGAAAAACTAAATTTTCTTTCTCCATTAACTTGTGTGAAAGTTGAAAACTTTAAACTCGTTTTCTGGTAAACTATTTTTTTTTTTAGTTACGACGTTATTTGAGTAAATAAGCGATATAAACCAAAAAAATTACAAAATCAAAATTAAATTAAATCAACTACTGCTTATTTACGAAGACGAAAATATATTTAAAGCTAAAAAATAATTTTTTTTATCTAATTTTTCGACCTTTTTTATATGATCAATTAAACTATTTTTTAGGTCTGTTATATCTTTTTATTTTTTAATTTAGTATGTATGATTTAAAACACATCAATGGGTCCATTATTTATTTTTGGAAAACGAGAAATTTACTCGGTTTCGGTTTACAGAACATGGCCGATGATATTAAATTTTATTCGAAGTATATTTTTTAGAGCTCAGGTTCTGTGCATGTTTCGTTTCGTAAAAATCCTTTAAATAGAAGCACGAGGAATAGATTTAATGGGCGTGGTACCGCCCACTTGTTCAACTCTGCGCCGTTACAAGAGCACAATATGTTTGCTAAGTTTCGTAGCACTCGGATGAGTAAAATCGAATCCTTTTGATTTACATAGAGTCAGATGAAATTACTTCGAATCATATTATATAAAATTAAATTACCAGATAAGTTAAATGAATTCATTTTGTATTCAAATGAAAATCAATAAAAAACATAAACTATTTAATCAACCTTCGAGTTGAAAAATGTTTGATTTCATGGCAACAAATTTCTCATTATTCATACATACTCGTATTAGCTTTTCTTGACTTTACTTTACTTATCTACATAAATTTCAGGCAATTATTTATTTTTTTTAATTATTGTGTTGCATCTTTTTAAATCACCCTGTCAATTTGTACGAACTAACATTTGTTACATCATAATTTCAATGATTTTTAACGGTTATTTTTGTCTAAAATGTTTGAATGCAACTACAATAAATATTTGTTAACACTTGCCAAAAAAAAAATAATTGAAAAGAAAACAACACCAACAACAATTAAGAGTGGCAGTTTTGTGCAAAAAAAAAAAAAAAAAAAAAATTGTTTGAAAATTTTGAAATCCAAAACCATGTTAAGGTGTGCAAGCGATCAAGTTTTGGGGTTTTGATGGGTCAATGTTATTTCTATGACTAGACTTTATTTAGTTACCAATTGCAACAATGAAATCATTAACTAAATAAATAGTAAATAAAAAAAACATTAACAATTTGTTGAGTTTTTGAATTGATTTCTTCTTTTTTTCTATGAATTGCACGAATTTTGTGTTCATTTAGTTTTAAAAGTTTCATTTATTTTTACGAAATAATGAAACAAAATTATCGTATTAATGCACAGGGGAAACATAATAAATTTTTAATTGAGAGTAATTTGATTATTAATGTGCGAACATTCGAGATTTGTAAAGAGCGTGTGTAAACTAAACTCTCAGGAACTAAAGTCTAAATTACGAAACCACATTAATTACATAAGGCCCATTTAAATAATATTTAAAAAAATAAAAATATATGTTTCTGATATTTCTTTACCTTCAAAAAGCACTCAAGAAATTTAAACTGCAACAACAACACCAGCAAAATTTATTCATATTTCCATCTTCCTATTGAAATCATAAAGGCTTTAATTTCGCATTTTTTTTTTGTAAGCTACACTTGACACCAATAACAAGAGTATATCATTTTGTTAAAAATTTTTTTTCATATTTGTTACAATTTCTTTTGCGTGATTTTGTGGCACTTACTTACTCTCGCATAGCTTCGAGTTATTATTTTTATTTGTTAAGTTTCAAAGTATTTATTTTACGTTTTCGTTTTTTAATGTCAATATGTTTGGCATTTAATTGAATTTGATAAATTTTGTGCAATATACTCTTTTACACACTTGTCAAATGAAAGGGAACTTGTTAAGAAATATCAGTGGATTGTTATTAAAAGGTTTCTTCACTCAATTATTAAATACTTGATATTGCAGTCATTTAATGTTGAAATGTGTACAGAAATTATTTAATATATTAAAGTTTTAGAGTTAAAATTTACATAAGGAACAGCTGTAATTGGATTACAATAATTATTGTACTTAAGTAATATTTTAATTGCACTATGTAACATTTCGTTTGGACAGGTGCGAAAATTCCCACGCCACTTGCAACTAACTGCACACTAGTGTTTGAGCTTGTCACGCGAGACCATTGAAAAGAAATAAGTGCATTATTAGTTCGCAAAGTGTATAAAACACGCGCACAGACAATTTTGGTATATTCCGCTATTTGCCATTTCCAGTGTTTCGTCGTCGATTGTACGATGTAAACTCCTATTGCCGTTCTCAACTCAGCTTAGTTTGGTTGGCTGAGGCTCAAGCCAACTTTTACATTGGCATTGCCATTCACAACTTAAATAACGGTTAATGATGGGAACACAACTGGGACTGCACGGTAATTCGCCAGTAAAAGTTCGCTGTTTAAATTTGTCTTGTGAAGCACAATAACGACAAAAAAAAAATAATTCTTTGAAGTATTAATTTTTCTTTTTGTTTGATGCAAATGAGCGAAAAGATAAAAGACTCAACTTTTATAAAAATGCCAACCATTGCCCCCCCCCCCCTCCCACATTTGAACTGCTCCTCACAAAAATCTTCAATTCTACGAGAACTGAGAAATCAAACTATCACTAAAAATCAAAAATGTGCTAAACAATAAAATATATTGATCTTGTTACAGGCCAAAAATATTTTTAAACGGAAAAATAAAACATCAATCAGATGTGTATGTTTTGTATTATATGTGAAATCATTGTTCTTATAAATATTTCGTTACAACTGTGCCATGCATATTCCAAAGGCTTAGACCACCTGTTGTGTAGAGAACATAGTCGAACATTAAAGTTTTCTTTAAAAATTTCTCGAAAATGTCTTGGATGCTTAAAAATGAGTATGGGTTATATTCGCTAGAAAAATATTCTTATTTTTTAATAATCAAAATGTTTATAATTTTTATTTTATATCTGTTTATGTTATTTTACAGAAAAAATTTTCAAAAAATTATAAATTTGTCACAAGAGAGAACTGTAAATTTTGCAACTAAAAGCTTCGACGAGTATTTTGTGTTTCTTTGCTACTGCTGCTTTTTTCTATTGTTGAGGTCCTTAGTAAAGGTCTGCTTCATTTATTTATAAAAAAGGAAGGTTTTCGCTGTTTTAATATGTAATAAACACAATATAACTTATTTACGAAACTTATTAACTTAATTCATGTTCTTCTAAATTAAATATGTATACATATTCGAAGTATAACTCTCCGGTACAGCCTGCTTATATCTTTCACTCGGATAACTTGCCCCTTGATTACAAAAGTCCCCAGCTCGTATATAAAAAATTTGTACCGAAATATTTGGAAGTTCGTGTATTTACTAAACTACATTTATCTACACTATCAATGGTTGTCTTTTCGACCTATTGATTTTAAAAATCGCCAAAAGTCGCAAAAATCAATTTTAATTACTTTTTTTTTTAATATACCCAGCAAAAAATTACAATACAAATCATTAGTTACTGTATTGATGAACACAGCTCCAAATAGTTCTATTTCTGGTGAAGCATCAATGAATTTTACACATTGTTGTCATAGGACGGAAGTCATCCAAATAACTGAATGGTATTCACTTAAAAGGTTGTCTAGGGGGCCATCCATATATTACGTAACGCCCTTGGTGGGGGGGGGGGGGGGTTCGAGTTTCGAGTTTCGAAATATATGCATATACATATGTACATATGTACATAAATACATAATTGTTATTATTTATATTTTGCAAGCTTATTTGATTTTTGTCTACGCACTGTGTTAGTCTAAAAGAAAATAAAAATAAAGTATTCGAATTCCCGAATATTCGTCCATTCTCAATTACTTGCATTTTCCCATAAATAAAATAAATAAATGAATAAATCCTAAACGAAACTTAAGAAAATGCCATAAAAATATTTGTATATTAGTTTGTAATAACTAAATAAAGAAATTTACTTCAATTCAAACAAAAAGTTATTTAAAAATCCATACATATGTATGTGTATGAATTAAATTTAATTTTTTTTTAAATAAAAACTTAAAACAATTTAAATTTTTTTAAAGGTCTTGTTACGTTATTGTGAGGGGGGGGGGGTCTAAGAATTGTTACGATCTGTTACTGGGTGGGGGGAGGGGGGGGGGGGGGTCAAAAATCGGAAAAAATGGCGTTACGTAATATGTGGATGGCCCCTAGCACAATTTTTTATATAAACAACAGGCTTAGAATATTATATATGGGTATATTTGACAATAAAAATTGTAAATTTTTCTCATCCAAATTCAAAACGCATTAATTAATCGTACTATAGTTAATATAAAAAAAGTCATCAACATCAAATTAATTTAATATCTTGCAGACGAGTTTTTGTGGGATTTATTTTTGAAACTACTCCTTCGACAACTAATTTTCCTGAATTACCAAAATTTTTAAGTTCGATTTTATTAAAAAAGTTGGCATAAAAATCGCCAGCAAATTTATTTATCGCCAGAAAAATCGCCATGTCGCCAACTCAAAAATTTAGACGCCCCAAACAAGTTGAAAATTCGCAACGTTTGGCGAGAAATTGCCATATCTGACAACCCTGATACTATCAAGTGTATATATATCGGAACAAAACTCGGCCAAGATTTCGGACGATAGTGGTTTTCTTTTACGGTGTCATGACCTGCTGTTCGGACGTGTGCAAAACTTGAACACTTATAGAACATTTTCCATCGACCAAATGAGTATTATAACGAAAAGTATGCTTATACAGTAATGAAGTGTGTAAACATAATTATAGCAGTGTTGTTTCGCACCCTACCTTATATGAGGTGGTATGTACTATAAATTGTAAGGGATGCAATTGTTTTTTTTATAAGAAACCCCTTTCAAAGTAAAGCATTTACTTAAAAAGTTTACAAATTTGAAACGAAAAATTAAAGCTTTTTAAGAGAAATGAAAAACGTTGAAACGTTTCCAAAAAGCTTTTTAAGAGAAATTTAAAATGGTGAAACGTTTTCAAATAAAACGTTAAAAAAAGATTTTTAATTTTCCAAATGTTCAATAAATAAATAATTGTTTTATAAAAAAATATATTGAAGTTGATTATTGAGGGGTTAGCTTTCTAAAAAAAAATAACAACGGGCTGTCCCACGATGTCGATAGAAAACGCTCGATCGATTATTTATGTTTATTGAAAGCAAAAATCAAATGTCCTATTTTATTGTTGTTTTCAACAGAAGTTGTCGATCGAAAGTTTTCTGTCGACATCGTGGGTCACTCACTCCCTTTAAACTTATTACAAAAAGAAATTCACCACAAATTAAAAAAAATATTAATTTCCGATTTTTTCAACACATTTAAACAAATTTTTAAATAACATGGACAACTGTGGGAGCTTTTAAAGCTCAAATAGTCTTTTGGGAACAAATTCCTGTCAACGATTTATATTCTGCATGTTAACAAGTTTGCTTTTAATTAATTTTTTCTCTAATTTTTTGGAAAATAATTCAGATGTGTTCATCTGAGCTATTAAAGCTCAATAATTGTTATAATGTAATGATTTAGTTTTTTTTTAACAAAATAATCAAGAAAATATTGGGCGAAATTTAATTAATTTCACTCTTCTCTAATGTACTTGCACAGTAATTACAAACAAAAAAAAAAATCGAAGTTTGGGACGACACTAATGCGAAATGAAAATAACATATTAAAGCTTTATTCGAATAAGCTTTATACAAAGTAGCAGTTAAATCTTTTGATTACCAAAAATTTGTTCTCACAACTTTTCTTCCTTTTGTTTAGTTTTAAAATGAAAATCATTAGTGATATTCACTTTGTTTTATACAAAAATGCCTTTTATTTATTGTAATTAATATATAAATTCTTTTTTTACATGATTTTCTTATTTGTAATGAATTCTATAAATTTTTTTCGTTTTAAAAGAAATATTATAAAATATACATTTAGCTATTTTTTACATGTAAATAAAATAAAAAGAGTATTTTACATGGTATGTTTGTAGACATGTGTGCGATTTACTATATGCTGTGTATGATCGATTGATTGATTGTGTGTATGTATGTATATGTAGCATATTAGAGTTTGAAATATACAATTAGAGAACAATGAAAGCACTTAACGGCGATGATAGCATAATATTTATAAAAATAATATTTAAACAAATATGTAATAATAATAAAAAAAAAACAATCTAAAGACACAACAAAAAAGCTTTTCGAAGCGAACGAACGCAAAAAAGCTTTATGGCAAGTTGATAATGAATGAACATGTTGGATGGTATGCTTAAGGCTAAGGCTTTTTTGTTTTGTGTAGCGAAACGTTTTAAAACACAAAGATAGAGGTAGAAGTATACATGTGTGTATATATAAATGAAAATATAAGATTAAGATAAGATAAGAAGAAGAAAAGCTTTAGTTTGTGGGACATTAAATGTCATGCCAAGCTTTCCTTATTCTTCTAGCGCCTGATGAATGCATTTTAAAACTAAATTATTACACAATTCGTAACGACTAAATATGCAAGAATAAAATCTCAGTTTAGTGTAAGCCTAAATTGAATTGTTCTAAGCCTTATTGATATCCACCAAATTTGCCCTGTGGCTGTGCGTTGCTGTCATAACCACCGCCATTGTTGTAGCCACCACGACCACCTTGGCCGCCATTGACTTGCTCATAGCGAATAGTAGGACGATAGCCGTTTTGATCAGCTTCGTAGTCAACAATTTGTTTGCGACCATCGGGCAAAAGTACGTAGTAACGGCCAATAGCCAAATCACCATCGCGAGATTCCATATGGCCGAAATCATTGCCAGATTCAAAGTCTTGAACATCATATTTAAATTCGTATTTGGCAGGGCCATAGTTTTCTTCGCCTCCATAACCATTTTGGTTGCCACCATAACCGCCTCCGGCACCGCCTCCATAGCCGCCACCTTGCTTAGGGAAAATGGCACCGGTAACAGCAGGAGCGCCATAGCTATTCTGGGGAGCTTGGGCGCCGCCACCGCGATTGGGAGGCAAATAGTTGTTGGATGGAGGAAGGTAATTGTTATTAGGCTGCTGTTGCTGGTTGGGGGGCAAGTAGTTATTCTGGGGTACTGGAGGCTCAGCTGATGCAAAAGAAAGGCAGGCCAAGACAGCGATTGTTGTAAAGCACTGAAAGTAAGCAGCAAGAATAAGCTTTTATGAATTTAAAATTAAAATTTTATAAATCAATATATTTAATAATGGTAAAAGCTCTAGCTTAAGAAGTAAACAAGGAAATTCTTCATGAGTTCCATTAAATTTAATAAGAAGAAATCTTTTGAGGCTTTTTCCCTACAATCTTAAAAGGCCATTTTGTGAAAAAAATAACAAAATTCCTTTGTGTATGAAAGCTTTTGTTTATTTGAATTCTTGCTCCAATTTTGCTTTTCTTCCCATACTGCTGCTCTTTTTGACAATTAACATTCAAGCTATTTTCCCAATTACAATCTTATCATCGTGGCTCAATCTGATCTTTATTTTAATTGATATCTGTTTTATTTTTGCTAAAGTCAAAGACTTTTGATTGTAACGAATTTGTTTCATAATCTGCCTGCTCATAAAATGAGTAAAAATGACATTAACATTTCAGTGTTTAAAATTATCACACACCGTCAAACAGACAAGTCAGACAGCTACAAGAAAGAATACATACATCAGGTTATTTCTATAAAGTTTGGCTTACATTATCAAATATGCAAGATCTCAATCACAAAAAGCTTTAAGATGAAAAAAGCAAAAACAAAAAAAAAACTACAAAATTGAAAAGATGTTTACAAAACTCTGATGTTAAATGTGGCATGCTACATACATGCATAGATATATACATATGTAAGTGTATATAGACTCCCAGCCAGACAAACATTTGCTGCAATCAGTTAAAGGAAGGAAAAAAGATTGTGTGTGGCACTTGTTTTTTTTGTACTTTTCAATTTTTTTTTGTGCCATTATGGCAGATAACTAAATTATTCATGTATTAAGACAAAAAAGAGTTAAAAATGATTTTTCTACGTTTTTTTTTTGGTAACTTTATTCAAATTATTATAAAGTTGTCACAATCTGTTAGCACACCATAGATATATTTAATGACATAATTTTTCATAAGTTAAAAGAAACCTTTTAGATTTTTTTTTTTTTGCTAAAAGCTTGGATTATGCATAGAATATGCAAAAATAAATGGTAAATATACTTTATTTGTCGGTTTTAAAACATTTAAGTCTTTATTTGAGCTTAAAACTTTAATTGCATTGTTGTTTAATTAGCAAAGGGGATAGTCCTAATGTGGTACTTTGCTGGAAGGAATGATTTTGAAAGTTTTTTAAATATGTGATTAAATGTAAAAGTCTTTATTTTGGTAGATTGGCTTAGCAGGTCTACATGCATTGCGTTGCTGCTTAAAAAACACATCAGTGGATTTCAACCACAATTCAAAAAAGCTTATAAAGCCCCAATGTTTGTAGAATAACTCTTAATAAGTTGTTGCGAATTACAAAACTAATGATGAGTTGAATCTGAAATTAAGATTTTTTGGATTTACAAAAGCTTTTCAAAAATAAAATAATTTTTTATCAATAAATCTATTTTTGAAAGTAAAATAATTTATCAAATCAACTTATAATTGAAATTATAAGTTAGTCAGCCAAAAGAGCTTTTACCAAATATGCTTATAGCTCCATTTGGCAAATTCCCAAACGAAAAGTTTTATGTTATTTACAGAAAAAGCCTTAAATATTTCAATTATACGAGTAGCTTACAAAAGCTCGTCCAGCTTACTCACACATAAAGCTTTTAGTGATTTTTTTAAGCTTAGAATTAAAGGCAGATAATGAGGATAATTTTGCAAATTGTAAATTTTTGTTTCCTTTAAAGTTTTTAATTTTTTGCTCCACCTTTCTTTTTATTCTCTAATATTGTTAATTTAACTATTTAACGTTTCAAAACTTTTCCTTATTTATGACGAAGAAAAAGAAAGAAATCTTTGAACAAAATTTTTATCTAAATTTGACGTTGATAAACTTAATCACCCGTATATTCTTCTACGAAAATTTTGTGCTCGATTAAAGTAAATGTGTACAAGTTTTCTTTCTTTCTTTAATCTAGGACAAATATTGATTTGTACCGTATTTTTGTTTAATCAACATAATTCATGTCTTGTAATTGGCAAGTCTACTTCACAGATTTCCCAGGTAATGTGGGGAACTTGAAAATTGCTACACTCATATTTTTACAACAAATTTTGTGCATGCACATCTTCATTTTATTTAAAATTTTTTTCTGTTTTTTGACAAAGAAATAATTTTTAAACAAAGTTTTCAAACAAACAGGAAACAGAGCTCAAATATTAAATTAATACAGTAGCACGATTTTACCGGATATGTCTTAATCCTTAAACTTTGTCAGATAGTGAATGTCAAGAAAGAAAAAAAAACGTGAGAATGGAGAAGTACCTTCTATTTTTGTACCATGCATAAACCTATTAAAAGTCAATTAAGCCAAATACATGTAAATAAATTAGTGCTAATTAATGCATAGTTTGCGGCCTATTTGAACTAATTATTTGAATTGTTGTAAATCATTTTGAAAATCTTTTTTTTATATATATTAAATTAAGAAATTTAAATGCTTTTGGGTTTTATATATGGTTTATTTTTTCGTTTCTATTCCTTAATAAATTATGCATTATTTTAAAGTTTGAATGCTTTTGAGTGTAATTCTGCATGGTAAATACTAAATTTTTTGTTTACTTAAGAAAAAAAAAAGACTATTGATAAAAATAAAAATTTTAATAATTAATTTTCAATTCTTTTACTTTTAGAACAAAGACAAAATTTGTAGTGGAAAAATGCCAGCGAGTAATAAATGGGGTGAGTTATTTTTTAATTTTATTAATAAATCAATATATTATATATATTTTTTAATTATTATTATTATTGATAACAATTTTGCTGTGATTCAAAAAAACTTTGAAGTTGCATAAGAAAATTTGTCTTACCAAAGGAATTTAATAATGTTGATTTTTTTTAATTTTCTACTTGATGAGAATTAAAATCCGCACTCATAACTCTTAAGAAATTTATACTGCCTCTATGGAAAAAATTTTGGACGACAAACCTAGCATTCATGTTTTAAAAAGTCCCTAGTCCACGTTTATTATAACTAAACTCACAAATAGAATTGTGTGCTTTCATTATAAGATTTTTTTTTAAATATTTCTAGTGAGAAAGATTCTAATGTCTTGTAGGAGAGATAACAAAGTAGACAATTTTGTTTTAACTTGCACTACATTTTAAACTGCTTTGTTCCATTTTATAACATTAGCTATAAATTTCTATCGATTTCGATTGAATACCGAGTTTTTGATTTTTCGGTTTCGGTCATTATTTTGTGTTAAAACGGAGGCTTCTTTTGGGTACAATCGATTTCGATTTAATATTGAGTTTAATTTTTAATTTTTTAGTAAAACGAATTGCTTCTTTTGGCTACAAATATCTTCTTATTTGAAAGTTTTTGAAAGGATATTAAAAATAATAAAGAAATATATTCAGCATAGAATATTAAAAACACTGAATCTGATTTCCCACGTTTCCGCAAAACGAACGGTCGACTTGAGCAGAAAATTTATATGAAGATCAGTAATCGACGAAGACGAGTCGCCTGCCTGACTTGTGAAAACAGAGTGTTATTTTCTCCACTCTAACAAACTGTTTCTACAATGCAGACGGTCGACTTGAGTATAAAATCTTTTTGAGTGATTTTCATACAAATTTTCTAAATGAGTCAGTCGCCTGCCTAACTTGTGAAAACTGCACATAAGAATTTCGAAGGGAGGTTCAAAATAAAATATTCTCTTGATAATTTTATGTTCAAAGAAACAAATTATTTCTTCAATCTATACTTTAAATTGAAAAAAAAAATCCAAAAATCAATAATTAATTTAATTTTGACAATTAAACCTTTTAATTTATTGAATTTTTAAACACAAATTTAATTGACTCAATTAAACTTTTGATCAATTGATTTTGTAAACAAAAGTTTAATTGATTCTATTAAAGCTTTAATTTTAAAACTTGCATTTTATTCGATTAAAGTTGTTAATTGGAGAATAATTTGTTCTTTGTGAAACAATGTTGATTTAAAAAATAAAACGAAAGACTTAAGAAGCACACTCGTTTTACACGGCACCAGAAATTTTCCAAAAACAAATTAATTGTATTTTATTCAATTAAATTTGTTAATTGGAACAAATTTTCTTCTCTGCTTGCACAGTTAAAAGTTTTGTGACACAATGGTGACTATTAAAATAAATCGAAAGACTTAAGAAACACACTTGATTTATACGGAACCGGAAGTTTTTAAACTAAAAAAATACAAGTTTCTAAGAAAATTTAGAAGAAAATTATCAAATTTAAACCTCCATCTCCTGCCTTGTTTAAAAATATATTATAAATTTATTAAAAAAATTAAGAATAAAAAATATTAAAAAAAATTGCACGAAATTTATAAAATTTAAATCTTTATCTGCTAAACACTTAGATTATTGTTTCAAAATGATATTTTTTAAGGAAATTAAAAATTTTCCTGAAAGTTTCTAACGAAGATATTAAAAAATTATTTCAAATGCGTCTTATTTATTGAGGCATAGTTGCCGTAAAAGGTAAAAATCTAAGTTCCATGTAAACACTGTGTTTAAATTTATTAAAATTTTACGTGCTGCCAATTCTTATGAAACGTTTTTTTTTCATATTCCAAAGCATTAAATTAAACTTTAAACACCAATTTCAAAATATTATGGAGTTAAGTCCTTTTGTTTTTTTTTTTATTTATGTATGAAGTTAAAAAATATGCGTTTCAGCACTTTCTGTACACTTTGGTAATTTTATTCACAAGTATACTTTTTATTGTCCTTATTTTATTTTACCTTCATTGTTGTATATTCAATAGTTAATGTAAAGGATCACACACAAAAATAAGTTACTTGTTAACTAAATACAAATATTATTTGTTCTTCTTATGAAGATGGTTGAATGGGATTTGATACTGTAACAATTTTGTAGGCCAGTATTTATATTTGAACATCAAACATTGAAAAACACATCAAAATACCCAAAAAAACATTAAACTAAACATCACAAGAGCAACTAAATTGCTCTAAGACTCTAAGATGAAAAAAAATAAAAAATAAAAAATATAAAAATACTAAACAGCTGCAGCATACAGCAAAATCAGCTAGAAATAAAAAATAAGCGCGCCAAATTCAAAATAGAAAACTAAGAGCATCATTAGTAGTAAAACCGAAAATGCACTACAACCTTCTCTTCCCTTCAACAAGACTATTTCAAATCATTTAATGTTTTCTGTTATTTTTTTTTTTTGCTTGGCTTCTTGCAAACTCAAAGCCAATAATAGAATCTGTAGAAAAAAACTAAAGCAAACGCAGACATACAAGAAAACCCTAAAAAACAAATGCAATTCCATTTACTTTATTTCACATTATGAGCAAAAATCTCAGTATGATTTTTTTTCTTGTTAAATGAGCGCAGTAGTTTCTTATTGTTATTATTATTTTTGGCAATAATAAAAAAATACTTTCATTAAGAAACTGAGTCTGTTTAAAAGCAAACCAGTACAATTTTTGTTTGAAAAAAAAAAAAAAAAAAAAACCAAACGGAATGAGTACTGAGGGAGTCACTTAAACATCAGTGTAATACATAACATGTGTATAAACTACAAATTCCATTGAAACTGTCGTTGCACAGTGGGGCAACTAGAAAAGATTTTATTTTAATTTTTATATTCATGAATTTTTTGGTTGTAGTCTGCTGCTGAGTGTCTTAGATAGAAGCGAAGTGCTTAAAAAATTGCTTACGAAATTTACGATAGCGTGTTTGTGAACAGATAACAAAATGCGAGGAAAATTGTTTTCATAGAAGTATAAAGCCAGCAAAGATGTGTGTGTTTGTGTATAGTCATCGTTGTTACAATTTTGTTTAAACATTTTGTTGGTAAATAAGGAAATATATGACATTTTCATGAGCATTTTCAAAATAAAGTTTTGTCTTACTTCTTGCGACAATAATAGGTGTGTTCATTTACTAAAAATTTTTGCGAATTTGTAACAATTGTTACTGGAAAGTGTTCATTAATCCAAAAGCTTTGCAAGGGGAAAGAGAGTTAAAAAAGCAAAAAAAAAAAAAAAAATTGAGACACAAAAATTCTTTTTTTTTTTTCTTTCTTTTATTATTGATCCAATTTATACCTGCAAGAATTAGCCAATTAGCTGTTGTGAGCTTTTACCTATTAAAAAAATTATATGTACAAAGAAAGTATGCCATACAAATTTTACGGCCAAGGAAGTCGAATTGTTGAAGACTTTCTTACCAGATCTGATCAGGGATGGAAAGTGGCTTTTTCATGTGCGATAATAGAATAATGAAACTATGTAAAATTATTTTATACTAAATACCGATTTTTAAGCATTTTGTAACTTAAAATATTATCAAACAATTGTATCACGATTTCCATTCCTATTTCTGCTGCAAATAAAATTTACCTGCAAGTTTTTTCTAGTAAAGCTTCCATTTATTTTTTCGTATCTGGGAGAGCAATATTGTAAATTTCTCACTCACTCTCTCGTTGCTATTTTTTGTTTTTTACTGGGAAAGTAAATGAACACACCTAATATGAAGATTTTATAAAAAGAAATTTTACATAATTCGATTTAGGAAAGGATACTTTCGACAATAAACTTTCAAAAATCTGATTTTTAAAACTAATCTTAAAATTCTGCATATACCTCTATTTTGGCGACATTTGTGCAATTATTTGATATAAATTCGTAAATTTTCCTATTAGGGTGCCCCTGTGGCTGAGTGGTAGCAATGCTAGCCTGTCAATCCCGAGGTCGTGGGTTCGATTCCCGCCATAGACCCTGGGTGTTTTTCGCAGACAAGCTAATTGCTTCGCGTGTTGTGTTTGTAAAAAAAATACACAAAAGCCCACTGTATCGTATTCTGCATATACCGTTATTTAAGGCAAAATTTGTGCAAACATTCGTTATGGGAAATTTTCTTACTTTAAATTTTTTATAAAAATGTTTTAGCGACTTTCGGCCCATTGTGCGTGTAGCTTGCAACTATTTTTTGTTTAACACCACACAACAAAATAATTATAATACCCCTAGTGTGCATAATATTATAAGCAACTGCGTTTTCTTGTATGTGTAGCTGTGTCTTTCGTAAAAAGAAACATAGAGTTCTTCAGTTTTTTTTATATTTTTTTGCTTAATGAAATTAATCATCGCCACTTCAGTTGATTTCATTTAAAACTCTTCTCTGAAAAAAATTCATCTATGTGCAGAAGTACAAAAGTACTACATACACATGCATACATACAATTATACACAATTACTTTAGTTTTGCTGATGCTTCTCGCTTGGTGAGCGGAATTAGTTCACAAGCATTTTGTCGTTTTTTTTTGGTTTGTTCAACAACTTACATTCATTTTTGTTGCCGTTGTTGCTATTTTATTAAGATTTTGAAAACGTCTTCTCTTGCGATTGCAGAGATGTTCGAACGATGACGTAAAAACAAATACAAAATTTTCAAATTTAAATTGCTCTTGAAGTGTTGGTACACGTTTTGTGAGAAGGCGTTTGTTTGGTTAAGTTGTTTTACTTCATCTTCTGTGCTTTTGACTGCTTGTTAAAGATAAATTACGTTTGGTATTGTTGACTTTTCTGAGCTTCTAAGTCTCTTTGTTGTGGCAAGCATCTTCATTCATTTGTTAATTTTCCAACAGCAGAAACGGAGCGGTTTATTTCGTCGTTTTTTTTCTGGCAGAAAAGGGAAATTATTCGTATGTTAGTTGTAAGGATTTGAAGAAATTCTGTTTTTTTCTCGCTTTTTTAAAGATGCTAAATGTTAAGTTCGTGTCTTAAATCTTTTGTTTAGTTTAATGTTCAATAAAATTTAAGAGTGTTTTTTTGCATATTCATTCTTTGTTGATGTTTTATAAAATAATAGAAAATAAAAAAAAATATGGAAAAATGGGTATGCAAATTTGTGTCATAATTTGCATTTTTAAAAACGATTCCGCTAAAAAAAAGGGACAAAAATTTATTTTTCGCTAAAAGAAGGAATAAAATAAAATAAAATTGTACAGTAAAACTTTTGTTTGCCAACTAATGAATTTTTACAAAATTTTTTTTAGTGAAAATGAGGACTAGTGTGAAGTTGTGCAATCTTATTTATTTATTTAGCTTTCATTTGAGTTGACAGCAGTGAATCACTGTGACAACTCTTGGCTTGTATTAAAAATCGTATACTCACACTCATTGCAGACGTCATATTTTGATTTTTAATTTTAATATTTAATTTTTCCATAAAGAGGTTCTGCAACAAAAATTTTACATATTTGTCGCTCCTATAAGTAAGCCGAAATTGTTTTCTAATAGTTTTTTATTCTAACGGTACCAAAATGTACTCTTCCAAGCTAAATGAACTTACATTCTTTTAAGGTAAATTAAAAATTGCGCATCCAATTCTCGAATTCTATTTCATTGAAAAGTTTTTTGCTAAATAGCTGATGTTAATAACTGATCTTCACCCAAGTAGTTGGATATTGGTGCTGGTGAAGTGTGTGGTGGCACAGGAAATGCAGCCTTTCCCCAACAACCTTAAATTACCTTTAACCAATTTCAATTAAATTTAAATTAACTTATCTTCTTAAGAAAGTCGTATTAATTCATAAGATTTAAATTTAAATTTCTTATGAAAAAGTATATAAAATATTGAACTAGAAAATCTCAATAAGACAAATTGTTCCTAGAATTACATTCTTCTCTTTTTTAACCCCCGACCAAAAAAAGGTGGTGTTATAAGTTCGTAGTGTGTGTCTGCACGAGTCCACGTACAAAGCTGTGCTTGAAAAAAATCGCTCCATCCGCTTTGAAGATATCACATCTTTTCTAGATATGTTCTGTGTAATCTGTGTGTCTTTGATGCCGTGGTTCCCAAACACCTAAACCGATTTTAATTTGGTTTTTTTTTCGTTTGAAAGATGACTTGATCGAATATATTCTAGTCTATACTTGAAGAAAATCGGTCCAGCCGTTTGGAAGTTATCATAAATTTTCTTGTTGATGAATCGATAATATCATTTCTGAGCTCCTAAACGCCAACTTCTAAAAATAAAACAACTGCGTCGGGGGTTTTTGAAATTTGTAACTTTTGTTATTCCATTAAGTTTTCTCTCGTATTTTTTTTTATTAAAAATAGGAAGTTACTGACTTTACCACAATTTTCGAAAATCGAAAAAAATCTCAATGTTTTTAGTTCAGCGGAAGCTATTCTGATTATGATGTCCGTATGGAGGCATGTGTATGTTTGTATGTGAGTGTGTGTGTATGTATGTAAACCCCTCATAACTTAAGTACATGTAGCATAATCGATCTGAACCAAACTTACCGCATTCTAAAGACATTAACTCCACTTAAATTTCGCAATACACAGAAAAAATTTCGAATAAGAATTTAATTGATTCAATTAAATTTTTAATTGCTTCAATTTATTTGAGTGAAAATTTAATGAATTTTTTAATTGATATTAAATAATTTTAATTTCATACTACTTTTTTGCGTAATCTGCCCTTAAACTCATAAAACAATGTCATCTCCTAAAATTTTTTATTAAAATCATTTGATTCTTTAATAAAAAAGAAAAATATCGAAAAAAGTTCTTGTCAAATCTTTTTCAGGATGGATTTAGTGTTTCTTTTAATGGTTCTAAAACTTCTTGGAACAATTTCGAAAAAGGAGCTCTGTTTTTTTTCTTCTTTTTGGCAATTTACAATTTACTGCGTTTTGGTTATAAAACTTCTTGCATATTTTAGTAATTTTCTAATGCAAAAAAAGTTTTTTGTTTGTTTTTTTTTTTACAAGTTTACTAAAAATATAAATTTAGCTTAACATTTTTGTAATTATTGCTATTACTAACCATATAAGTTATTAGTTTAATGTTGCTGTCATATTTGTAATCGATTTCAAAAAATTTAAAATAATTTTTTATATTTGCTTAAAATTGCTTTTGCATTAAAGTATCATTCTTCTAAGCAATTGAAGTGAATGCTGCTGTAGAAATATTTTGAAAGCCGTTACAATATGCTTAGTTATTCAGTGAGTTTTAAATTGTATTGATTTTTTCAAATTAAATCGATAAATTGCTGAAATAGTTAAATGTCAGTTTCGATTTGCATATTTTGATTAATAAAATTACTTAAACATTGTATACATATAAATTATGTACATACACATATGCACTAAAGTATATCTAATTTGCTTCATCATTTGCTTAATGAATTAGATTTTTGCAGTCAAGTGGCAATAACTTGCCAATTTTATGTTTGATTTTTCGTTTATTAAAAATATATAGTAATATTTTTTTTCGTTTCTCTTATTTGGTTCAAATGAATGTTTTATTTATTTTGTTATTATTATATTTTTGTTTATGTAACTTTGACAGTCAATTGCTTAACACAATTCAATAGTTATTTCATCAAAAATAATTTGAAAGTACATTTTTAGATAAATTACAATAATACACTTATGCTTATAAATATGATTTAAGATGTGAAAAATATTAAAAAAGAAATCCATCAACCATCGCACTACTCATGCGCAGCAAAAATTATTAACATTTTATAAATTTGTTGTCTTAAATATTGTAGTTGTTTATTTAAGGATTCATATAAGTCTTGTATAGAGTTTGCCTTAGCCTCTTTAAAGAAAAAAATATGATTAAGATACGTTTAAATTAAAAATTAAATACATACCGTGCCATAACCGCCAAAAAAGCTTAAACGACTCAATTTTCGAAATTGATTTTTTGACCAAAATCAAAAATCGGTTAAGCTTTTTTATGTACGTCGAATCTGACGATATGAAAATATTTTCCCTCGAATTGTTTTACTTTTTCCCAAAATTTTAATAGTGAACAAATTTTCTCTAGAAATGTTTTTCCTTTTTTGATTCCACTTATCACGAATAATATTTTTCACGGAGATTTTTTCACTGCAACACCTTTTTGCATGGAGTATACATCTTTTCGGTTCTCATGTAGTAAATTTTATGGCTGTGGTATCCTAAAACATTTTTTCCTCCGCACCTAGAATATTAAAAAAAAAAACAACTATACGCTTAAAATCATTTAATTTCTAAGCTTTAAAAACCTTGTTCCTTTTTTTGCATTCACTGGGGACTGAAAGCGGGAAAAACTTTTCCTGGGAGATTCACAATAGCATTTTTGTGAAGAAAAAATCCACTTGTTATTCACAATAGGAGTGCTTGTCTAATCTCAACTCTGACATATTGGGCGACAACTATTTACCGTTTTCTTTTTAAAGAAAAAAATTTATTTTTAGAGTATTCGAATGAATGTGAAGTAAATATCAGGGAATCCGTGGAATGCAAATTTTTTTTAGATAATTCCCTGAAAATATATAGACTGATATAGACTGATCATTAAATCAATTCGATTTTAATCGACTTACTTGCGAAAGAATAATGTCCTAATTGTAGTTTTTTAAATCACATATGGAAAATAAATTTTGAATATGATATTTGAAGTTTTAAAAAAAATAAACTATGAGTTACTTATAGACACTGAAAAAATTAGCTGGCAGGGAATTTAATTTCTTTAAATCGACTCGATTCAAATTCAATCCATTCACTTTTATTAATTCTGGTACAATTTAATGCAACTAATTCATGTTTGGTCCTTGCTATTTTTGTAATACTTGAAACCAAATTTCTCTAAAAATTCGGACGTAATAAAGTAGTATTTTTTTCTTAATAATTGCTAAAAAAAATGTTGGCTGAGAAGTGTCTCCGAGCTTTGCGCGTTTGCATAATAAATGGCTGCAAATAGAATTTAATTCGAAGGACCATTAAAATTTTGTTTTTGACAGAAGTGAGGAAAATCAAAAAAAATAACTTCGTAAATAAGCTAAAATAACAATCCATATTTGGAACTATATGTAGTTTTTATGATTGGTAATTGAAAAAGCTGTCACATTGAATTATAGATTTCTTTATACTTCCTGCAAGTTTTGCATTAAATTTTGCTGGTGTAAACTTTTGGCCCACACAATTCTTATTTTGTTTCAACTTTGTCACAGTTTCTAGATAATTAAGTATACATATTTTGAAAAGTCTTTTGTTATTCATTTTATTATTAGTTTTTATTATTATTTATATTTTATTCATGTGCTCCCATTCTTGAAAGTCATATCTTATTTTATAGCCTGTCGTATAATTTATGTTACTACATTCAAAATACCTTTTTAATTAAGTTATGCTTTATCTCTACATATTGCCCTCGCAAACTTGTCTACTTTTGTGTTCATTGATAATAAAACTAATTCCAACCTGCAGCGCAATGATGTTCACATTAGATGTTGTGCGCGGAAAATGCAATATTTTTGTATGTACATTTATATGTATATGTTTACTATCTAATATAGCTTTGTTTTTTTTAGGAAAGAAATAAAAAAAATTGTGTTCTGCCTCATCACATCAGCAAATTTGAAACATGAATAATTTTTTCTATATAGTTTTTTTTCTTTATTTTATTTTTATTTTAATATGATTCAAGCCATGACATGTAATGGAGTAATATCACAGATGTAGTACATAAAGTTTAACATGAATTTGTAAAGTATCTTGCAATTCACCATAAAAATATGTAGTATAAATGTATGTAACATGTACTTAAAGAAGTTAAAAAAGATCCCAGCGAATAATTATGTTATGAATATTATGTTGTCAACACAGTTGTTCAAAAAATTTATTTAAATTAAACTTCCCAAAGACAGTATATACACTTTGGCTCATCAGGATAGAACCAAGTACTTGTAAAGCAAAATTAGTTTATACATTTCGATTACAACAAAAATAAACAAAGTTGGATTTGCAGAAAATTAGAAAATTAGAGCTTAAAGAAAAAAATCAAATACAAATGTATCATAACGGCACTTTCTCCCATTTGAACCAAAAATAAATGAGGAAATTCTCAATTGATTGACAAACAGATGGAAAAAAGTGCCGTATGATACATTTATTTATGATTTTTTTTCATTAAGCTCTCATTTGAAGCTTCTTCTTGTTTTCTGCAAATCCAACTTTGTTTTTTGTTGTTGTAATCGATGATGTATCCTGATGAGCCACAGTGTATATGTACATATGAGTACGTAATTATATACAAAAAACCTTGTTTGAACAAGTAGTAATTAAAAAAAAACCAAAAAACCCGACTGCGACGAACTTTGAACCGTTCAATATCCTAAACGGTCATTCGAAATGAAAAATCATAAGAGAAACCTAAAGATGTTTTTAAAATACCTGTCGAGTGGTACCCATTTTGATATAAAGTTGGCCGACTTTTTATTTTTTTCGAATTTACAAAATTGCGTCTGTTGGCCGCCATATTGAATTTTTACTACTGTCATATCTTTGAATCGGTCCACGCGTTCGGTTTATATAAGGTCGCAAAGGAACACACATACATACACACATACATGCACACATACATACACACATACATACACACATACATACACACATGCATACATAGGCTGATAAACACAATACCCTTCTTTGCGTCGCGCAGTCGGGTAAAAGTGCTTCTTTTAGTTAATGAAAAAATATTATATAATATTTAATAATTTTACTTATGATTTAATTTTAATTTTATATTAAAAGTATTTTTTTTTCTAACTGGACTTTCAAAATTAACATCTCGAATGTTATTCTACAACGTACCTTTCTTTTGAAAAGTAATTGTCTTTTAGATAAAATTTCTTAAATCAACTATAAAATTTATTTTTCTTCAAAATGGTACTTATGAAATTAATTTCAAAAAATTTCAGAATTTTATGCTGGGATATGAAGTTATAATGTAGCTAAATATAAGTGCAAGCATTTAAAATTGTACCACATATGTATGTACATTTACAGACAAAGAAGATTTTATAGTAGTCATCTTTATAACACAAATTTATGTGTGCACATACTTATATGTATATTTTTATTTGCTTATTTATTAAAAAAAAAATAAATGTTTTCAAACAAACTGTTACACAATTAGGAAAAAAATTTATGAAAAAAAATAAACATGGCAACATGAACCTAAATATGCCTCTTATATTTATTTACACATATAAAACTTGATGGTAGAAGTCAGTAAGACAACTAAATACATATAAACATACATACATATATATATATATATAGAGCCATTCAAACATGAATTTTCATATAAAACATATTTTCGCATCCCTTTTGGAAACGCTTCGATAGTAAAGTAGTCTTTGATGATTATAAAATCATTAGCGTAACTCAACATTCTTTGCAAACTGACGTTGTAAACCTTGTAGAGTTAGGAATTCTATTGTATAGTTATGCTACATTCTGCAACACCACAACAATAAAATATGTGAAACCATAGGCGTAGAAAGGACATTCGATCCCTCTTAGAATTATCAAAAATTGCATGTAATTATTTTAATTTTAATATTAATCATAATGCCTCCACAAAGAAAAGGTTTCCTGCTTTGTTCATGGAACTCATTTGACATAAATTAACAAAAAAATTGTAAGAATACCCTTCTTTACCTTGTTTTACTCTAAATTAATTTTGAATGATTTTACTGAAATAGAAGAAAGACAGAGGGAGGGATACTTGCTCTTTCTCAAAATGAAAAGTCCTAAAATCCCTTCCCACAAAATTCTGTCCCAAAATGAGAGGTGAAGTCACTTAAAAGTTTAAATATACTACGGCTTAGCTTATGGCGTCTGAAAATATTTTTCGTTAGATATAATAAAAATTTCAAAAAGACACTGAGACTTGTTAGTAGACAATTTTTGTACCTATGTATATGAGTATATCCCAAATTACGGAGGATACTAATGGCTGAAGTAGTTAGTTAGCGAGTCGACTGTGTCTGCGAGAGGGCGAGTTCAATCCTTGGCCAGATTCAGCCATATCTCAATATCATAAAGTTTTCTGATGTCCATTAGCAATAAATCGTCGGCGAATTAAAATAACTAATAAAATGCTGCATAGCGAAAGTAAAGCGCCTACTTAACACCAGAGGCGCTGCAACGATGCTATTAAAAGTAATAAAGCGCCCAATAGCGAACTTTGAAAATGAGTTAATCTTAATAATTTAATACCTACACCATCTGTCCTCTTTTCACTATCCCTTTCCTAAGGAATATAACATACATATCGTTCATTTAATCAAACAACGGCATAGCTCAAAAAAAGATTGTTTTTAAGTTGCTGATGCAGAATTAATCCTCATATCGTTCAGCATATTGTATAAAAATTTCATACAAATATCTTGTTTATTCAACTGTTGAGAGCAAAATAACATTTTCTTTTTCCCTTAAGTTGTTTGTAAATTGAGAACTTCAAACTCGTTTTCTGGCAAACTGGTTGTTTTTTTTTTTGAGTTATGACGTTGTTTGAGTGAATGAGCGATATATATGTCTATAAGCGTAGTAATTGCCTGATTATTCTAATTCTCTTAAAAAAATTGCGGATATGCAACAAAGTATGATTTCAGCTATTGAAAAATTAAATTGATTAAAATAAATGCATAATATTTTCTAGCAAACGAATTCAACTGCAGTCGAACTGAAATTCTTAATGAAGTCATAATAAAGAAGAGCATGCGAAAATATGATTTTTATGTGAAATGTGCGCATGTTGGTTACATAATGCTAGTGGAAATAATTCCTATTGGGTTTTCGCATTTGATTTATGCTTTTCCAAAATTGCAAACAACAGTAGCTATAAATGCATAAGAATTAAAAATCACAACAAAATATTACATTTACTTTTTTTATATGCGATTGAAGTATGTACGTACTTAAAGCCTCGAGGCGTATAAGATGTTTGCTAGCCAGCCGCTGGCTCAGTAAAAGAAAAATAAAAATAAAATTTAAACAATCATTTCTTGCAGACGTTCTGACTACAAAATTATACGAGAGACCTCCTCATCTGCTTCGTGTACACACTCACTACAAATAACTCAAAATTAAAATGTTTATATGAAAAGAATGTCATTCGGAGCTGCTCTCGAGCCATACAAAATCAAAAAATTTAATTGAATTTGTTTGATAATTTTTTTTTCACTCTAAAAATTGTGCAACATGGTTTTATAAACTAAAAAAATTTTGGTATTGTTGCCGGTAAGCCGCAGCATTTTGATTTTCTTTCGTCTTACAAAAAAAAAAAAAAAAAAAAAAGAATTTGTTATGCGTTTAATTAGAAAAAATAACAACAAATTTAATAGCAAGTATTGTTGAAACTTGCTGCACGCATATTGTTTTCCAACAGGTGGCCCCTGCTTGATTTTTATTTATTTTCTTGACTCCAAAATAAACAAAATTATGAGAATCAACTTTAATATACTTTATAAGAAGCAATGCATGTTTTTTTTTCGTTTGGAAACAATAGAAAATTTAAATTCAATACACTTTAACTTAGTTTGTACCTTAAAAAAGTTTACTTTTTTATGTCTGTTGTTGTTGTTGGGCTAAACTTCTGGCTGCCATTAGTAGCGACTAATAAAATTGCTTTATTGTGTTTTGGGTAATTTTTAATAAATAATTACATGCATAACAAATTGTTAAATAATTTATGATATTTTTTTATTGTTTGTTTTTGCAACAAAACGTTTGTGCTTGCTGATAGTTTTTGGTTGATTCTTTTGGAGCTGATTTTTTTTTTCTCAATACATGATGGGCAATTTTTCTTATAGACCTTAAACTAGTCAATATAATAATGAAATAAGTTATTGCATATGAAGTTAGAAGACGGAATGAGTATAAAATGCTGTTCATAGCTAAGCGCATCATGGAAGGAAGGCTGAACTGATTTGATGATTTTCTTATTATTATTTTTTTTTCGTAAAGTCTGGAAAATATGTTAGATAAATTAGAAAGGGGTAGTAGAAAATTAAATAAATTCCTGTAATTTCTATATTTTATACTGGCATATAGTGAACTGATGGAATGAGAAAATTCAGGCTTTGCTAGAAACGGTTTGTTGAAAATATAGAAATCTAGACTAAATACAGTTGGAATGCCAAAAAATTATTTCGAAACAATTTTTTGTTTTTGTTATGCTTTTCGCTGCTGGTTTCAGAAGTATTTTTGTCTGTGTATGAAAAATTTTCTTAATAATTATGTAGTGTGTAATATCTTTTTTTTTTTTAAATAGCAACAAAAATAAAAATTAAAAATTTGAAGTAATACAAATTTTTTTTGTGATCATTCTAAAATTTCACAAAGTTTGACGATATTAAATATATAAACAAAAAATTGGGGATTTTTATTCGTGATTTAAATAACATTAAAACAAATCTTGTCTGAACTGAGGTACGAACTTTTAAATGCCTATAAAATTTAGTTGTTGGGAAAAAGGATATATGTTAAGTAGTCATGCCCTTGCACCGAAACAAAACTTTTAACATAGATAAAACGCATAATTGTTGAAATGTTTATTAACTTTTAGTGCATTATAATCATAAATGCAGCTAAAATGTAGTTTTTGAGAAAAAGGATACATGGGGAGTAAGTACTCTTGTTCTTGCACCTAATGAAACAAAATTCGCAACAGATGAAACACGTATTGTTTCAGAAATATATATTAATTTTAAGTGCATTCTAATCATAAATGCAGCTAAAATGTAGTTTTTGAGAAAAAGGATATATGGGAAGTAGTCACGTCCTTGCACCTAATGAAACAAAATTTGCAACAGATGAAGAACGTATTGTTTGAGAAATATATATTAATTTTAAGTGCATTCTAATCACAAATGCAGATAAAATTAAGTTTTTGAGACAAAGGATATATGGGGAGTAGTCTTGTTCTTGCACCGAATGAAACAGAACTTACAACAGAGCTAAAACGCACAATTTTAGCAATAGTTATTAACTTTTAGTGCATTCTAATCATAAATGCAGCTTAATTTAATTTATTAAGAAAAAGGATATATAGGAGGTAGTCATGCCTTTGCAGCTAATGAAACAAAATTGACAACAGAGCTAAAACTCGTACTTTTATAGATATTTATTAATTGTTATTGCATTCTTAACATAAATGCAGCTAACATTTAGTTTTTGAGGAAAAGGATATATGGGAGTTAGGCATATCCTTAAAATATTTCTTAGCTGATGCATTAAGTACCAGTATATGAAATTTCATCCTTCTACTATAACTACTCTAATTTTGCCGATATAGTGAATATGGGGATAAAGT
Organism: Nowickia ferox; assembly: GCA_936439885.1. NCBI lineage: Eukaryota > Metazoa > Arthropoda > Insecta > Diptera > Tachinidae > Nowickia > Nowickia ferox. The sequence goes on along the minus strand of OW387027.1, from coordinate 4,364,911 downwards.
GCTTTATGAGACTTTTATTCTATTTTCGGTCGAATAAAGGAGGTATGCATATGCAGTAAGCAGATAAGATCTTTTACAGCTTGGATTTTTGATTAGAGAACTCGAATGACAAGTACTGCTGTTGTTTGCGAAATAAAATATGTATGTGTATTGAAAGTTACACATCGATTTTCATTCATAAAAATAACAGATACATTTTATTATTTATTCGCCGAGTTATAATAATAGCCTAAATTCAATTCTTCAATATACGATTTTAAATAATATTTCTTTTTAGATTTCTTAAGGCATATTAAATGAAAAAAAAAAATATTCCCATTTATATAAAAACATTTTGTTTGCAGTCAATTATAACAAATAATTTCAGTTTAATGTTTAAAATTTTTTTCTTAAAAATAACTACTGTCGGCTGACTTTTGTTATAAATTTCATTTATTTAAAAAAAAATTTTCACATTTAATAGATAAATTTTCTGTTATTTCGCCACAATTACCGCAACTTTAATTTACTCAGCTGCATATGAATGAATCAATATTATAAGTTGAATGAGTTGAAAAACCTTCATATCGATAATTTAATGCAAGGTAAATCAAAATTTGATTTTGTAAATAATGAGTTTAAAAAAAATTATACATAAAAACTGCCAACCATGAAAGGGTTGAATACGTATAACAAATGGATCATATTGTTTAGTTTTATTGCCAAGAGAACATGTATTTTGTAAATAGCCTTTTATATTTTAAAATGTGTTTTAAAAAGAAACAGGAAGATGTGTACATATTTATTTTTTATTATTAAAGCATGTAGCTTAAGTCTTTTGTTTTATGAGCACGTATAATGAGCAGAAAATTTTTAGCATGTATGTATCTTAAGTCTTTTGTTTTGCAACAGGAAATTTATTATATATACATATGCATAAACTTAAACATGTATTTAGTTAAAATTTTTAAACTAAAAATTTTTAAAGACAAAAAGTGAGATTTTTTAAAAGCCGAACTCAACGTAAGTCAACATACAAATTAAAGATGACTTTTTAAAATCATAAATGTTTTGTTTTTGTTGTTAATAATTCATATAACCTTGCATTCAATTTTGACGATTACATCAAGAACAATCATTATTCACAGAATAAATGTTCATTATTTACATACTCGTAATAAAAGTCAACTAATTTAGATGAAGAGCAAGGTAATTTTTTTCTGCGCTTGAATAGACAATCTCTAATTGCAAGCGCAAAATTGGCTTCAACATGTGACTGGTTTTTTTTTATATTTTTTTTGTTGCGGCTCTGTTAATATCATCCGTTTTTGACTAATTATGAAATGTCATAAATACTACAAGCAACGTGCATACTTCAGGCTTAACTTATAACCTAGCAAATGAAATGAAAGAAATATGTATATCTAAGATTAAAGTTTGCAGTAGAAACATTTGAAATTGTAAACAAAAAAACATTTTTACACAAAACATCAATTCTATATAGTAAGAAAAAAAAGAAAAAAATATAAACCATTTAACCATTCAAATAAACCAAAATTATAGAACAATTTTGTGGTACCTGGTTAATAATTTTACAATACACTCAGGCACAATCGGTTATTTAACAAATACTCGTACTTATAATAATGAATAATTTTTTGCGTGCTTTTTAACCTTCACTTGCTGTTGGAGTATTTTAAGTTACTCAAATAATTTTTTGTTTTCTATACATATTTTTTTGACTTTGTAAAGCTGGAATGCGTTAGTTATTTTTTAAAGCTTCCAAAATGTTAAATGCGTTCTGCAATTGACAAGTTTTTGTCATGCCTTAAGAGATAATAATTTTTACAGACACTTATCGAAAAGATCAGATACGAGTACTTAGTTGGTGCAAGTTACAAACATATTTGATTTTTCTACTTGTATTTCATTGAAGTTTTTTTCGTTGAATGATTTATATGTTTGGAATTCCTTGGCAAAGGTTTTTTCTTATTTTTTTTTAGATATTTGTAGTTTTGCTGTGAAATTAAGTAATTAATGTGAGAAGAAGATAGATGAAACTTATGCGGTATTTTTTTTAAATGACTAAAAGAGACTATAAAATTTATAGAACTTCTTAGCACTTGCAAAAACTCTTAAGTTACTAAGTAAATTGAAATGCAGTATTATTTTTGAATGGGTGTAATCCTGCCCTCTTCCAAATACGGAATAGGGTTATCGTAAAAACTAACTAATTATGTAAAACGCAACGCTAAGCGTTCACCAAACTTACAGAATACGTAAATAAATTCAGTACGTACGGACACTACATATGTATGTAATTCTATACGAATCTTAGCCTATGTAATCGAATATCTTAACTGAGGAAGACATTTTTTTAAATTTTTTTTCTCATTTTTTAGTTTTAGCTCTTTTTTGTTTTGCTGATTTTTTCGGTTTTTGGCGATTCTTGTACTTGTAGCGATTTATGTTAGTTTTGGCGATTTTTTTCGGTTTTTGGGGATTTTGTTCGGTTTTTTTAGTTTTAGCGTTTTTTTCTGACTTTGGCGCTTTTTCGTTTTGGCGATTTTTTCAGTTTTTGGCGATTTTTTTTTGTTTTTTGGCGAGCCTTTTACTTTTGGTATTTTGTTTTTGCATTTTTAAGATTCATTTTATTTTTGGTGATATTTTTCATTTAAGCGCTTTTTTCATTGGGTGTTACCGTTTTATTTTTTTTTTATTTTTTTTATTTTTTTATAAAGAAGTAACACTCAGGCAATGAATGCCTACTATTATTACTAGGTGTTACCTTCTTAGGAAAGGGATAGTGATAGAGAAGACAGATGGTGAAGGACGAGATAGAGGAAAGCTTCATTCTTTTACAAGACTGCTTTTTGCACGTTTTTAATAATGCAGTGTTGCAGCGCCTCTGGTGTTAAATGAGGCGTATTAAATTTTTGAAGCTGTGATTAGTAGCCATTTATTGATTATTTTACTTCGCCGATGATTCTGCTACACAACGAAGGAGAGCGCTCTGATGTTACATTGGGATTAGTATCTGCTGAAGTCGGTATAATTCGGTGACCAGTGACCAGTGACTATGCCTTCATCACATGAACTTTCCTACAACAACTGATGCAAAGGGACACTAATGTACATCAGAAAAATGCGTGGTGTTGTTATTTGATGATTTTCGGAAGATTTCAAGAGTTTGCCTTTTATAGTTTCCTAGATACATCAAGTTAACAAAACTACATTAACTGATAGAATATCCTTTAATGTTTATTTTTTATATTTCAACGCAACGAAATATGTTGAAATGCTAATGCAATATACAAATATCGAGCCATAAGCGCAATAAAGGCTTAAGCGACGTATTTCTTGATCTTAGTTTTTTTTGTGACGAAAATCAATTATTTACGATCGTAGATAAGCGATTTTCGTTAAAAAAATTGAGTTCGAAAGTTATGTTGCTTAAGCTTTTTTGGCGGTTATGGCACGATATTTGTATATTGCATTAGCACTTCAACATATTTCGTTGCTCGCTTTAGAACACCATTTAATTTTTAACTGTCTTAAATATATGATGATGATATATAGATGGACATCGAAACAATATTTCAAAACCGTTCTTGCAAATAAATTGAAGAGAAGCCCTTATACTTCAAGTTTTGCATGTTCAAAACCATCAGAGTTAATCTTAATAAAGTAATATAATCCCATAGAAGACAAACAAATAAAAAAACACAATAGTTGGCCCTGAACAAACTGTTAAAGACTGCAAGAGTTTTTTGTAAATATAAACAATTATTTAAAACAAGTGATAAGACAGAAAAATTAATTGAACTAAATAGAAAAATCAGACATAATTTGTTTTTTAAACCAAACAATAGAAAAATGTTGGTGGTCGGTCGGCAGTAAAATAAACAAAAATGTGTGTTAAACTAAAATAAGCAAAATTTTAAATGAAAATGTATGTTAAAAAGGGTATCAGTAATGCTTATTAAGTTTATAATTAATATTTTCGAAATTAATTTCTTGCTTATTCATTGTATATTTTTATACGTTTTACTTTACATGTACAATTCACAAACGTATTAACGCGTTTCTAAAACAAATGCTTGGATACAAATTACCAACAACTTATACACAACATACAAATCATATAACATTTCTAAAATATTTCTGAAATTTATGAAAATATCTATTTCCGGTTATATTTGTTTTTTATTCAAGTCTTTGATAAAAAATGTTATAATGGCTACTGTTTAAAGTACTTAATGTCAAGCTCTTTAGAAATATTCGCAACAAATGTTATAATTATGATTAAGTTCTCTAAACAGTTCAATATACTTGAAGTACCTTCAATCTTAAATATTTCAAGTGATACATGCAGTTGTGGGTTTTTAATATGTTATAACACAAGAATCAAACGTTTAGAAAAAATTAGTATTTATGTTTATGATTTCTCAAAATAAAAGTGCTTTTTGTGATAAATGAATTTGTTTCGCTGTTTGCAGTTTCTTTTAGCATTGATATTTGTTTTTAATTCATTTTTATACTGTCTGTCAGTCTGTCAATCAAATAAAAAAATCCATGTGAATTTTAACTAGGACCCACGCTATTTCTTTCTGCTGTTTTGTTGTCATTACCATTTTTTTTTTCTAAATCAGCGCATAATTTTTTTTAAAGCTGTTATTTTTCAATCACAATATCAAGGTCTTCTAACAAAATTTTATTATATTTTTAATTAAAATTTTTTACACGATTGAAAATCTTTCAGGGATAAATTTGACGTTTTCTTATTTATGCTTGTTATATTTTTTCAATTAATCACTTAAACATCGAAGTTAAATATTTTTTAACAATTTTCTTTTTACCACTTAACAAAGTCTTAACAACACGCTTAAATAACCATTGCAAGTTTGACTCCATTTTACAAATACATGGGTTCGACTTGTTATTGTAGCTGTCGATAATTAATAATTTTAAAATATGTTATCAGTTTCTTGGTGTTAATTTTTTTAATTATATGTAAAAATAACAGATAATCAACGAACAGAAAATGTAAACTGTGTAAAAAAAAAGATATCACAATTAAGTAAAAGATAAATTATTTTTTAAATTGGAAAATGTACACCATAAAATCTACCATTCCAAATTAAATTATATATTGTGTTAAATTTATAAATTAAAAGTTTTCTATGGGTCCGCCAGATAACTTTTTTTTTTTTTTTTTAAACAGGGCGCAAACCATCGAGTGTAGCTTCGGCTGTGTGGCACTTAGCGCCGTCCTGTTGAAACCAAATGTTGCCAATATCCTCCTCTTCAATTTTTCTGAACAAAAATTCGTTCAACATGGCCCGATAACGATCGCCATTGACTGTAACGGCCACTCCTTGCTCATTTTCGAATTATGCCTCTGGACCAAAATCAGCACCAAACAGTGACTCGTTTTGGGTGCGTCGGCTTTTCAATGTATGCGTGCGGGTTTTCTGTGCCCCAAATACGACAATTTTACTTGTTTACATACCCGCCAAAATCAAAATGAGCTTCATCTGAAAAGATGATTTTTTTTTTGGCAAAATCGGCATCTTCTGTAAGTCGTAATGTCGCAATATTTCCCAGCGTTGTTCAAGCGTATACACAACCATATTCGTTCAGCGGAAGGATAAAACTAATTATCTGTCAAATCAGACATGAGCTAAGTGTTACCATTAACGAAATAAGCATTAGTTGGAAAAAAACGTTAAATGGCGGGCCCTTTAGTATTAAATGTTTCAACTTTCATAGAGAATTCACTAGTCAATCAACCAATTAATCCATTAATCTCAATCTATTATTTAATGGGTAATAATGTTTCACTCAGAAAAACATATTAGATAAATTCCTTCAAAAAATATTTATTGTCTCAACTAAAACGTTTTTTATAAAATTTTTCTTAAAAAAAAATTGTTAATGTTTGTGTCCGTGTCTATCCTCACGTCTATGTTTATGTCCATGTCTTTGTCTATGTCTTTGTCTATGCATATGCCTATATCTATGTCTAGGTCTAGGTCTATGTTCATCTCTATGTTTATGTCTATGTCTATCCTCATGTCTATGTTTATGTCCATGTCTATGTCTGTATCTATGTCTTTGTCTATGTCTATGTCTTTGTCTATGTCTGTTTCTAGGTCTAGGTCTATCTCTATGTTTATGTCTATGTCTATGCTCATGTCTATTCCTATATCTATGTCTGTGTCTACATCTATATCTATGTGTATGTCCAAGTCCATCTAAAAGTCTATATCTACAATGTGTGTCCATGCTCATGTCTATGTCCTTTCCTAACCCTACGTCTTCGACTTTAGCGCGACATGAACATGACGCCGGCAAAACAACTGTGAAAACTTCATCAACTTCGTTGTTGTGGTGAATAGGTGCGATGTCCATATTGTGCCTTATCCAAGTATTTTGGGGTAGTGCAACAGAGATGAGAGATGGAATATTTAGCAATTTTGTTCTGTCTCGGTTCAACCATTCACGTTGCGGACGGCGAATTTCATATGTTGGGGCATCGATGTCAGAGCATGGACGAAACATGGAGCGGTCTACATTAGACATTTGCGATGTCCGACATGATGCGCATAGCAATTTAATGGGTAATGAAGAACCCCAGTGAAAAAGACATCGCTGTAAAAAAACAAAAGCTTTCTTTTTCAAATCATTTTCCGAGTAAACTCTATGTTTTTGTCCCTGTGTTCCAAAAAATGTCCTTTCTAAAATGAACCTTTTTGTAAGAAAACTTAAAAAGTCACTTTAAAATGTTTTTGTTTTTCAAAAAAATCTCCATTTTTCTTGAAAAATAAAAATCAATTTTTTCCAAAAGGTACTCACTCCAAAAAAAACTAATCTTTTCTTCCAAATAATCTTGTTTCGACTTTTTCTCTTAAAAAAAGTACATTCTTTCTCACAAAAGTTCCTTTATTTAAAAAGAAAGAAACTTCCTTTTTCCCAGAAACTCTTCTTTTTGTAAAAAAATTAATAATTTTTATTAAAGTTCTCCTTTAAAAGGTGTTATTTTTTGTTCATAAGAGTTTTCAAAGAAGTGCTTTCTTTCTTTGTTTTCTTTAAAACAAAATGAAGAAAAAATTTGTTTTCCAAAAACCTTTTTTGTAAAAAAATCTAGTATAAAATTATATCTTCTATACTGCTCGTTTGCAGTTAATAAAAATGTTGATAAATATTAGATAACATGACTTAAAGAATAAATCATAAGTTAATTAACCATGCATTAAAATTAAGATTAATTACTAGCTTCAGCACGAGCATTTACAAGACATTTTTCATTAATTTTATTTTCAGCAGTTTAGCAAAAATCTAAAATTTATCAATTCATCTTCACATCATAATTTTAGGTTCTTGTTTTTTTTCGCGAATTTTAAAGCTTTTGAAATGTTTTTAATTTGTAATAATAGTTATTACTATATTTATTTAATTCGATTTAATAAATTACTTTGGTTTGTCTAAAGCTAAATAAATGCAGAGCAGAAAAATATCATCATTAACCTGTAATTTAAAAGTTTTACTCGTATCAGTCAAATGAAAAGCAAAAAAAAAAAAAAAAAACTTCAACCATTCATTTGTTTTAAATTAAGATTAGTTTCAGTTTGCTTATTTTCAGATCAGATTGAATATCTGTAAAGTAACTTCTTTTTTTTTTAGTATGCCTTAGGACTTTAAATGTTATAGTATCATTTGTAAGTTTTCAAAACTTTTTTAATCGTGACAGTTTTTAGATTTTTTTTATATCTGCTTTACATTATACACGTTTAAAACATTCAAAGTCATTTGCAAAAATCAAAGAAACAACATACTCGTACTTGTACTTATTAAACAGATATAAATACTTTTATCACAAAAAAAAAAAAGAGCTGAACAAATTTTAAATGATGCTAATATTGAAAATTATACATATTCTTTTAATGAAATAAAAAACAAATATTAAAAACTTTGAAAGTTATGAATGTGTGTTGGCATGAATTCAATCTATGACCCTGATTAAGAGGCATCATGAGCAATGCGCCAGAGCAGTTGCGGCCTTAGAGATGAGAAATTACCAGAGGGATGTGCATGTTCTCACCCTACCTATGGGGAAATATAAACTCTACACGATAATTGGTTTTGAATACTAAATTAAAGAGTGGCTACTCTACAAGATAGTGCTGAAAGGGTTCATTACTGTCATTTCTAGAGATACAGAAAGAAGAACGGCTCTGGTACATTTTTATGAAACGGCAAGCTATCTATGGTAACTATAAAACTGCCTCGACGAAGAAGAAGAAGATGACAAAAAGACAAAATTACGGCCCAACATTTTTGTATAACTCTGAAGACGTTGTAATGGTTTGGGATAATTATGGCAATTGAAAAAAATTATTTCTTTATAAACCACCTCATTCGAAATTTTTATTAGCTTCTAATTAATTTCCAAAGAGTTGTGTATTTTATTTTCCACAAATCCATTTCCATATCCGAAAATCACCAACAAATACTTTAACAACGTAATTAATTTCCAATATATTTCACACACTGCATGCAGGCATGTCTTCGCACTGCAACATAAAGTGCATGAGAAATTTCTGCAAACAATATGCTGGATATTCAATTACTACGCATATTATTATCTCTAGCATTTCGAAGCGTGGCTCAATTGAAAACGCGCTTAAAATAATATTCAGTATTCCCATAAAAGAAATAAAGAAGTGTATTTATTTGACATAAAGCCTTTATTATTTTATTGGGAATTTTTGGTTAATCAACGTCTACTGATGACCAGGAACAAAATGCCAATTAACCTCTGCCGCATAATTATTATTTGGTAAGAATAACATTGTTTTGCTCTACGCCCAAGTTTTTAATTAAAAAATCTTTAGTACTTAATTTCAATTTTTGAAATTCTTCTAAAACTGCCCCACTGTAATTACACAGATACTTTCCTAAATATCTTGAAAATGCCACTACTTTTAACCATATAAATTTTTATAAAAAAAAATCGATTGTTAGCTTTTCTTAATATACATGATTTTGCATATAAAAAGAAACAAAACAAAAGTTGCGTAATTCTTTGAAAATATTTTGCGAAAATTTGGTTACAATTGTAAATACGTAAATGTAGTGCGGGATACTATTTAACAAAATAACAATCATACAGCGAAGGACAAAAAAGTAGTTTTGAAATAAAAAATCTTAAACTCTATTAACTTAAACCTTATATTTTTTTAAATGCTAAAATTGTCACAGCACACTTTTTTTTATAGAAAAATCAATTGCGTCAAAGCATACTTTTCTTACAGAAAAGTTGCAAGTGTCAGCAAACTTTTCTTATAGAAAAGTCTGCGGCGTCCGTCACAGCACACTTTTCTTATAGAAAAGTCAATGGTGTCACAGCACACGTTTCTTATAGAAAAGTCGATGGTGACACAGCACACTATTCCTATAGAAAAGTTGAGTAAGTCACAGCACACTTTTCTTATAGAAAAGTTGACTGAGTCACAGTACACTTTTCCAATAGAAAAGTTGACTAAGTCACAGCACACTATTCTTATAGAAAAGTTGACTGTGTCATAGCACACTTTTCCTATAGAAAAGTTAATTGAGTTAAAAGTATACTTCCTATAGAAAGTTGACTAAGTCACAACACACTTTTCTTATCATTGACAGTGTCACATCACACTTTTCGTTATAGAAAAGTTGACAGTGTCACAGGACACTTTTCTTATAGAAAAGTCGATGGTGTCACATCACACTATTCCTATAGAAAAGTTGAGTAAGTCACAGCACACTTTTCTTATAGAAAAGTTGACTGAGTCACAGTACACTTTTCCAATAGAAAAGTTGACTAAGTCACAGCACACTATTCTTATAGAAAAGTTAATTGAGTCACAGTAAACTTTTCCTATAGAAAAGTTGACTGAGTCACAGTACACTTTTCCTATAGAAAAGTTGACTAAGTCACATCACACTATTCTTATAGAAAAGTTGACTGAGTCACAGTACACTTTTCCTATAGAAAAGTTGACTAAGTCACAGCACACTATTCTTATAGAAAAGTTGACTGTGTCATAGCACACTTTTCCTATAGAAAAGTTAATTGAGTTAAAAGTATACTTCCTATAGAAAGTTGACTAAGTCACAACACACTTTTCTTATCATTGACAGTGTCACAGCACACTTTTCGTTATAGAAAAGTTGACAGTGTCACAGCTTTGCTTACACAAAGGTAGACTGTGCTCGTTTTTTCTTATAAAAAAAGTAGACTGTGTCGACTTGTAATATAAAAATATTTCCATACAAACTCTATTGAAATATTTTTAAATTACGAGTCGTATCGAATGCCGTAATTTGGACTCAGATCTTCGATAGCCATCGAAGAACAAGCACCGCATTCAATTCACAATAAGACTGGGACAATTCACACAGGACAGTTTTAGTTGAGCAACTTTTGAGTTTGTGGAAGAGAGAACAGAAGATAAAGAAAAGGGGAGCTATTATATTTGCTCAACTAAAATATCCGTATATGAAAAGTAGGTTACGTTACATTACATCTCTATAACCATTTCCATTACTTTTCACATAACAATATCGATCAGCTGTTTCCTACTGTTGCAGTTACATTACGTTACAGTCGGCTAACTGAGCCTTAAAGGTCATAATTTTTTATACTCTCTCCTCTCCGCTAATTTTGTACTCACAACTGCAACTCGTTTGAATAAAATTAATGTTTTAAATGAAAACAAGTATTGAATAACTAGAAAATTATCGAAACTTTTAGATAAACTCGGTTAATAAATTACAATAAACGGAAGCTTAAAAGTAATCAGTAAATACAAAAAAAAAAACCCAAAATTGTTGTAGTTCATTAAGAAAAACCAAAAATTCCCTAAGAAAATCAAACGGATTTTTCTTTAAATGCAACAAAACAATTGTCATTACCTGCTTCTTGCATGGAAAGAGAAGTATGAAAAAAAAAGAAACTAACAAAAAGTTAAATTTAAGTGTGACTATTTCTTATTTCTCTAAATAATTTAAAAAAAGTGTGTTTGTATTTTATTTTTCTTTCTGAAAGTATTACAACCACGAAAAAAAAATAAAGATCATCATCTTTAAAAGTATTGATTGTATTTTTGGTATTTTTTCTGCTTCTTGCAATGTTGTTGTTATTTTAAATGAGATGGCGTGGTATGGCATGGCGGTAACCAGCAAAAGATTTAAATTATTGTAATGTACCAACAAAACAAACTGCATATTAGAGTGAGTGGTGCCTAATGTTACGTACGGTAGTGACGGTGGTTGTATTTAGTTTGTTTGGTGGCATGTTGGTCATGTTGGTTGTAATAATAATTTTTTGTATGATTTTTCGAATGTTTATTTTATTTATTTATGTATGTATGTATGTATATAATTGTAAATAAATACATACAAACATACGCATTTGTTTATGTTGCTAGTTGTTGTTGCTCTTATTTTGAATGGCCGCACATGTACATACATTTATGCATGCATGTGTGTGTGTATTTCCGAATATACAGCATGTTGCCGCAATCATTAAAAATCTTAAATCGAATTAAAAACATACACATGTACATATGTATCGAAAACTTCCATCCAAAATGATTTTGAAAATGGGTATACGAGTCATTTGTGGATCTTCATTATTGTTATTAATATTGTAAATGATTTTCCAAATTATAGTGATGACATAATAAAATGTTTAATATATTGAAGGTCGCTGGTTTTACAAGTAAAACAAAACTAAATCATTTAATCATGTTAACAAGTTATCTACATTTTACTCAACGTCTTCTCAAAAAATAGAGTATTTGTTTTAATGTTCATTACATTCTGCTGTTTGTTTTTTCAAAGCTTATTAGATAAACATGACTTGTAATTTTTTTTTCTATAAAGTGACGTTTCCGGTATTTGCGTTGAAATAAATTACAACTGTTACAAACCTAAATTAAAATTTTATGTTTAAATATTTTAGCAAAAAAATCGATAACATTTATTTATTAAATATCTAACGTGTGAATTTTTCTTAAAATAAGAAATTTTCTTAGCGCCAATTTCACCAACTCTATTTAAATAGCAATTCATATTTAAATGTCGACTTTCATTAATTTTTGTATGGAAAAATTACTTTTAAGTATGAATTAATATTTGAATAAGTTGGTGAAATTGGTCCTTAATATAATTTTTTTTTTGAATTTAAAAATATTGATTTGATTTGTCGTTACAATAATTACACTGTGTTCGAAATCAAAACTATTTTTTTTGTAACAAGCCAGGGACCCAGTGGGTAAACCTAATTCGAGTACCCTGAATTAAATGGTGTCAATCATTTTTTTACGTTAGCTCTTGTTTAAAAAATAATGAAGACTGATAACTTGGTTGAAAGCACCTAAAAATCGGAATTTTTCCCAGAAGAAAGGTACTGTTTGTAAACATTTTTGGTGAAAAAAGAATTCTTCCATGGAAAATAGATTCTTTATATCATATCGCTCTTTTACTTCAACAACGTCATAAGTCGAAAACTGCAATTTTTGACTTAACAATGCAGAATTAATCCTCATATTGTTATTTCTTGAAATAAATATACAATTTTCTTCTAATTTATGATTTAATTAGGCTAAAGTTCGTATCGCTCTGTAAGCCAAATTGCACGTAATAATTTTTAAGTAATAAATAACAACAAAATTAATTGTAAATATTCTCACAAACACTAGCAGAACGGAACAACTAGCTGTTTTCGATGGCCACCACACCTTCATCGTGTCTGGTCCAGTGTGTGTGGTGTGAGTTAATGCATACTACCGATTTATGGATATACTCATTTTTCAGTGCAAATGAAATATGTGAATTGTAATGCGACAATTTGCTGAAAGCACTTTTCTAATGAAAGCTCAATTCTATCATCTCTAATTTAACACTGCGTTGGCATTGTAAAACTTTCTTTATCTACTAAGGGCCAATTTAAGCAACTCTATTTAAATATCAATTCATATTTAAATGTAGATTTTCATGAATTTTTGAATAGGAAAATTACTTTTAAATATGAATTGATATTTAAATAATTTAGTGAAATTGGCTCTAAGTTGTATGTAAATTGAAAATTTTAAACTCATTTTCTGTAGAACTAGTTTTTTTCCAGTTATGACGTTCTTGAAGTAAATGAAATGTTTACTGAAAAAAATAAAAACGTACCCAATTCAATAATACGCACATTGTTAATAAAGCCAATTGTTTGTAACATCCCGACAAATAAAAATTTTCTATAGGGTGTCATCATAAAGTCAAAGCTGCCAAACAAATAATTTTATTAACACAATTTTCTTACATTATTATTTACATATTTATTTTTTAAATATTGATCGTGTGTCATAAACCATGTGCATGTACTAATGCATTCTTATATTTCATTTATGAATTTTATTATTTATTCAGCTCCGGTAGCAGTTTGAACTTGTCATTTATGGATGTCGTTCGTATACATGAATATACGAGTGCACTGGCGCGACTTTAGTGAAGTGAATCTGTGTGATTCATTAATGTAAATTCCCTTTCGTATTCGATTCATCTTCAAGACAAATATCCGCTTACTTTTGAGTTGTATTCTGTCATACAAATAGATATTTGCACGTTATTTGATTTTTATTCTTATCTTTCATTTCATTATTTGTTTTTATTTTTATATTTTTTTCTTAGCAGAAGAAGACTGTAAATTAAATGATAAAAATGTGTTGAGAAAAAGAATAATAAAATATATCTACGATTATTTGATGGTTGTTGGGTAGAAGAAGTCAAAGCGGTTAAAAACGCGTCAAGTGTGTTGAATTGTCTATTTGTTTTCTGTGGACCTTCTTCATTTGTTGTATCCGCTCTAGCTTCAGCTTTGGCTGTATTCATTGATTTATTATAGTCAAGTGTTTTTCTTCACATACAAATGCGCGTGGTCATCAACTTGGAGTAGTAGTACGGATCTTATTTGATATGTCTGAAACTATTTCATTTTAAAAGTTGCCTTTTTTAGCTTTTCTAAGCTTCATTTTGGAGGTAGATGCCACAAAATGTTAAAAGGTTAATTGGCATGATTTGTGCATGGAGCATTTTGCTGCTTGTAATTCTTTGTCGTTCGTGCCTTCTTTTTTCTCATCTTAAAGCGGTAATTGTTGTTTGTTTTTTTTTTAACTTTACTTTTGGCCATTTGCTAGATCGTTTGGCTGTTCGGTCAGGTAAACGCTTTTGTCGTAGTTCGTTCATCTTCTTTAATATTTTATGTCCATATATGATGTCTATTAAGTGCGTGTTGGTTTTAGGAGTCTCTTTTCTTGCCCATTCGTTTTTATTTACTAAAGTTAAAGTGTTGTTAGGTTTATTAATTAAAAATATATTTATTTTGTGTATTTTTTTTGTTGCATTCAACATAAAAATTACTTGATGCAACTTCCCATGCGGTTTTAGAGTATGTTAATTAAATTTATGAGCAGTTAAGAATTGCCCGAGGAAAATATACAAGCACTTAATAATAATAATAAAATTATTTCTAATTGTTTGCAGAAGTCATGCTGATTTAATGACAATATTTCTTGTCTTTGAATACGGGAAATGAGGCATTATGAATAATGTGCCATTATCAATCATTTGTAAATTTTTATCTTTGTAAAAAAAAAGAGTTGAAAAGGATGTTTTGGTAGCACAAGTTCAAGTTTAAAGAGTAAATTGAAGAACATTTGGCTCAGTTCTACAGGTGTTCTTTCTTACACTGATACGAATATATTCTATAAATTCTTAATTTTTTAAAGAATATTTAAAAAAATACAATTTTAAGTCAAACGTTAGGAAACACATAATCTTTTTTTTTTCTAAGTTGAAACATGCATTAAGTGATGAATGAATTACTTGCGCTTTTATCTGCATAAGTTTTTACAGAAAAATCATGTATATAAAGTGCACTTTTTGTTAATTACATCATAAAAGACGTATCATTAACAATAAAAAAAACAAAAACATTAAAACACGTTTAACTTTTCTAAATGCATTAACTTCGCACATATTTACTAAGAGCCACTCATTGATTGCCAATGTTAGAGGTTTATTCTTACAGTACCTGGTTGAACGAGCTTTACTCGGAGCTATAGAATTTTTACTTTTCGATAGCAATTTGTTGATAGAAAAATAATTCATGCAAAATTGCCTCCAAAATGCAATAACAAAGCAATAAGTTTTTAAATAAAAACCTTCTAATACTTGTTGCTTGTGACCTTTTTTAAGTTTATATAGAGTTTTAATTGTAGAAAACCCTTTCGCACATCTTGGGGGCGTGTAAGGAATAATATTCCGACATTTGGGGTACCAGCTATATTGCGTTTAAACCAGCACCTTTTAATTTATTTAAAAAAAATCATGATTCTAAACTTGAACAAAATAAATAAATAGTAAATACTATTTTTAGATTAAATTAAAAATATCAAAAAAATATGTCTATCATAAAAAAATAAATAATAGCATTATAAAAATAAAATAAAATAATAACTAATAAAAAAATAAATAAATAAAAAATATATATATATATAAAATAAGTAATAATAAATAGATAAATAATAAAAAATGGATAATAAAAAATAAATATGCATGTATATAAAAATTATATAAAAAGATCTATAAAAAACATAAGTAATAAAAAATAAAAAAAAATAAATAAAATACAAAAATAATAAAAAATAAAAAAATAATAAAAAATAAAAAATAATAAAAATTAGAGAAGTAATAAATAATAAAAAATTTAAAAAAATAATAAAAAATGAAAAGATAATAAAAAATAAAAAGAAAAATAAAAAATAGAAAGAAACATAAAAAGTAAAAGAATAATAAAAAATAAATAATTAATAACAAAAATAAATAATTAATAACAAAAATAAATAAATAATAAAAAATAAATAAATAATAAGAAATAAATAAAAAATAAATAAAAAATAAATAATAAAAAGTTAATAGACGGTAAAAAAATTAATTTAAAAAATATAAATAAATTATATAAAAATGAATAAATAATATAAAAATGAATAAATAATATAAAAATAATTAAATAATATAAAAATAAATAAATAATAGCAAAATAAATAAATAATAAAAAAATAAATACATATGTATATAATAAAAAATAAACTAATAATAAAAAATAAACTAATAATAAAAAATAAACTATGTAATAATAAAAAATAAACTATGTAATAATAAAAAATAAACTAATAATAAAAAATAAACTAATAATAAAAAATAAATAAATAATAAAAACTAAATAAATAATAAAAAATAAATAAATAATAAAATATAAATAAATAATCAAATATAAATAAATAATAAAAAAATAAATAAATAATAAAAAAAATTAATATTAAAAAAAATTAATAATAAAATAATTTAATGATAAAAATTTAATAATGAAAGAAAAATAAATAAAAAAGTTTCCTTTGACCCCGACGTGATTTGAACACGCAACCTTCTGATCTGGAGTCAGACGCGCTACCGTTGCGCCACGGAGTCACATGGTACCATTGTGTTTGTTATTTGTTTTAACCCACCGCTTTAAAGTATCAGCATTAGTATTCTATGAAGAAATCCACCTCAGATTAAGGTGTATTATAAGAAACTCTACATTAGTAGGGGAAATTTTCTTAACAAGCAAAAACACATGCCTTTTCAACACTTGTACACAAATGATTACAAAAAATAAATCAATAATTTTTCTTCAACTAATTAAAGCTTAGAAACATGATTTTAAATGTGTTTACAATTTCGTTTTATGTAAATATGCAAATTTATCAAAAGTATTAGTAAGCTATAAAGCAACAATTAAGGTAATTAAATAACAGCCTTATTTATAAAAATTATTGAGACTGTAAGTATTTACATAAGTGCATACATAAGTATGTATGTATATAATGTAAGCGAATAATAATACATACAAAAAGATGTATGACATTTTTTTTTTTTTTTTTTTGTAAAATCGTGTACCAAGATCAAAATTCCTTAAGTGAGTGACACTTCTAATTTTTTAAACGAAGTTAAACTATTTATTACAAAACCCATCAATATCACTAAGTATAACTTTTACATTCACATTATCACGAGTGTACTTTTAAGGTTATTCGTCATCTTCAAAATTTTCTCATCTATCTTAATACCTTTAAATTATAATTTCTTAATCAAATGTTTAATAAATCTAAAATTAAACTAGAAACTATACTTGATAATATTTTGCACAAGTAACTTGTAAAATTATGACTTAACGTCAAATAAATCTAAAGCTTAAAATGCAAATCATTCACGATGGAAAGAAGCTTAAACATTTTTTGATTTTATTTATTTATTATGTTTTTTCTTATATTCGACTATTTGTCTACAGGCAATAATTTTTAATGGTTGAATTTTAATCTTTTTTATTACCGATACAATTAAGATTGTAAGAAACCCTTAATGGAAAATTATAGATTTGTAAAACTAAAACTTTGTTACCAAGCGACATCCTTTCTATTTGTTTGAGTGCATTTCATTTCATCATGACTTTGTTACAAATATTATTTTTTTTTTTAATAATCAATTAGAGTACATGAATTTGTGTTGTAATAAATTTTGAGGAATTTTCGCTACATAATTTTGTTTTAAATCTTTCAAAACGTAATAAATCTTACATATTTTCTGTTTCCCATTTCTTTTTTTTTTTGTGAGCTACAATTGTAAAATGGGTAATGAAACTGTTGCTATGCCATTTGCCAAAAAAAAAAAATATTTCAGCTTTATAAAATATTTTTAAAAATTGCATATTTACTGACAGTATTGACAGTTTTGACATTTGTAATTGTCGGAAATTATTGTGTCATTCTTACTGTTTGTTTTAAAAACCCATTAATTGCAATTTTTTAGGTAAAATAAAACATGTATTTTTTTTAAATAAAAAATGGCTTAGTTAACAAAAGAAAATATTTACTTTAGAAAGAAAATTTTTAATACTGCACTAAAATTAAAATTATAAATTGATTCAAAAAAAAAAAAAAAATCATGGTACATTGAATAAGTAAAAATATTAAATGTGATTGTCAAAATGAAAAACTAGAATAGTTATAAATACTTCGGCAGAGTGATGTAACTTCGTGCTAACTTGAACCTAAAAAAGAAAGCAGAAGTGAATAGTTGTGCTTAAAATTTTATGCTTTGACGATTGTGTATACAACAAAAAGCAGTTCTCGTAATCTATTTCATTACAATTTCACCTTTTAAGCCTGGTAATCATTTCAACATTTCACGTGAAATACTGTCCAAATACATAAAAAAAATTATAACTTTAGCAACTGATGCTCTTGCGCCGATATTTGTGGACATCAAAAATGTACTCGTCTAATATCAATTCTAAACAGGGTGCTCAAAAGTGTTCTTCTACCGATCTTTTACTGTCTGGTCATGTTATTTTTCGGTTCATTTGTAGCATATACATACATACATACATACACACAATTATTTTGAATGTTTTTTAATTTGGAGACTTATTAAAATTACTGCATCGAGGAGTATGTTCGTATATAAAACTTATGCTTTCATTCATTTCTGCAACATGTTGTTTATTGTCTGTCTTACAACAATTTGTCGCTGTCATTGGACGCATTTAACTCAATTTTTTGTTGTTACTTTTAATGGGTTTTTGTGTCTATGCAAGCACAAAAAAAAAGGATGATCACGATTTTTGACACATATTGTATGGATTTTTGCATGAATTCAAAACTTACAGAAACGTTTTTGTCTACTTGTGCAGACGAAGAACACAAAAAAAAACGCAATTTATTTGCAATTTGTTGTGTGGATTACAACATTAAAAAAGCGCCTGTCTCAGCGAAAATAAAAGTAATAACAATAATAATAACAAGAAAAGATTTCTGTTACAATTTCAACATTTTATGTGTGTCAGTTTAATGTGGGGTTAAAACTTAATTTTGAAATCTTTAAATCTTTAAATTTTATTACATTTTTAAATAAATCTTTAAATTTAATATTTGCAATATTGCAATTTAAAAGCGATTATTAGACCCTCATGATGGCGAAATGTTTTTAAATTTGCCAAAATGCGCAGCAACCCACAAAACTCTTAAATTTGTGTAAATATTCCCACATTGATGACGTTTTCAAAAAAAAAGTGCTTTAAATCGTCATCATCTTCAGCTTAAAAAACACCTGAATGAAGTGTTTGCAAATATTCATTCTGGCAAAGTTAAAATTTGTAAACACAAGCATCAAAATCTAAAGACAAGCATACATACATGCATACGGACGTGCAACATCATCATTGCACTGTTACCTCTTCATGTTGTTGTTGAAAAATCAAATCATCTACTAACAAACAACATACGTATAAAAAAAAATTTAAGCTTTAAACAATACAAAAATATATAAATGAAATAAAAAATAAGGCAAACCAATCATTTGAAAGCTATTAACACTATTTATTTATTAGTATTTGTGTATGTACGAGTATGTATGTGTGTGTGGCTTTACCAGATTTGCTTAGCTTTTCTTGAGGAGTGTGTCTCTTAAGATTTTTTGGTGGATATTTTCTTTCTACTTTTATGATGGCAGTTTAATTTACGATTCTAAATGACCCCCTTGATGGCATTAAATAATAGTAATAAAATAAAATAATGAGTGTGATTTCTAATGTTGAAATTACTGAACAACTGTTCACCGATTAACAATTTTAAATGCATATACAAACACTCTACAATAAAAAAAGCCAGTAAAGCAGGCAAAAAGTCTATTAAATTTTACACTAGATTTATCAAAAGCTTATACTCGTACATATACTGAATTTTTTTTCATTGCAAAAAGTAAATTTTTGAAAGAAAATACTTATTTTTATTAAATTTTGAAAAATAACTTTTGAATTATACTGCCAACTGCACCTCGTTTCTGTAACTTTTGAGAATTTTTCGCATCGGGAAAAATTAAATAATTATATTGGTTGTGCTATTCTAGCGAGGCACTGGTTAAATTCACCATGTTATAGAACGTTAAAAAAATACATTTTCATGAAAGTATGTATATTTCGATAAAATTACCTTTTGCAAAAGTACATTTTTTTGAGCAACAAAGTACTTAATGAATAAGATATCTTCTGAAGAAGGGGCCTTTAGAAAAAGTGTCTTTTGACAAAAGTACCTATTGATCGAAGTATTTTTTCAGAGTTAGTTTTAACAAAAGTATATTTTGAAATAAAAGCAATTCCTGAAAAAGTACATTTTGAGCAGATGTATTATGGAATAGAGTGTCTCTTAAAAAAGTACATTAAAACATATCTTTCTTTGGAAAGAAGTACTTTAAAAAATAACTTTGGATAAAGAACTTTAAAAAATATCTTTACAAAAAAGTACATGTGAAAAAATATCATTTGATAAAAGTAAACATTGATCGAAGTATTTTGTAATAAAGAAATTTTTTAAAAGAGAACCTTTGGAAAAAGTACATTTTGAAAAAGTATCTTTTGACGAAAGTACCTTTGGAAAAAAGTAAGCTTTGACAAATTGTAATTTGACAAAAGTACCCTTTGACAAACGCACTTTTTCAAAAAGTGCCTTTTGACAATGGTACCTTTTCGCAAAAGTACCTTCTGACAAAAGTACCTTTTGGCAAAAGTACGTTTTGGCAAAAGTACCTTCTGACAAAAGTAGCCTGTGACAAAAGTAACTTTTGGCAAAAGTACCTTTTGGCAAATGTATCTTTTTGGCAAAAGCACATTTTGGCAAAAATACCTTTTGACAAAAGTACCTTTCGGCAAAAGTATCTTTTTGGCAAAAGTACCTTTTGGCAAAAGTACCTTTTGGCAAAAGTACCTTTTGGCAAAAGTACCTTTTGGCAAAAGTACCTTTAGGCAAAAGTACCTTATGGTAAAAGTACCTTCTGGCAAAAGTACCTTATGGTAAAAGTACCTTTTGGCAAAAGTACCTTTTGGGCAAAAGCACCTTTTGGCAAAAGTACCTTTTGGGCAAAAGCACCTTTTGGCAAAGTACCTTTTGGCAAAAGCACATTTTGGCAAAAGTACCTTTTGGCAAAAGTACCTTTTGGCAAAAGTACTTTTTGACAAAAGTACCTTTAGGCAAAAGTACTTTTTGACAAAAGTACCTTTAGGCAAAAGTACCTTTTGGCAAAAGCACCTTTTGGCAAAAGCAACTTTCGGCAAAAGCAACTTTTGGCAAAAGTACCTTTTGGCAAAAGTACCTTTTGGCAAAAGCAACTTTTGGTAAAAGTACCTTTTGGCAAAAGCATCTTTCGACAAAAGCAACTTTTGGCAAAAGTACCTTCTGACAAATGTACATTTTTATAGAAATGTTTTTTTAATAAAGTAATGTCTATCTGCATTTAGGACAAAATTACCCTTTTTGGAAAAAGTATGTGTTATATAAGCTTCTTTTGAGATAATAAAAAGTATAATATGCATATCTACATTCCCCTAAAAAGTGTCCTTACTACAAATACTCATTGTAAAAAATGTATGTTTTCAGAAAAGTATCTTTGATAGAAAAGTGTCTCTTGTAAAAAGATCTTATAAATTAAGCTTTTTCTAAGACTACCTTTGCCGTTTATAGGGTATCTTCTTAAAAATGAAAGGAAATCTCTGTCACAATTAAAATATCTCAGTGAGAAATTTAAGACGATTACATTTTAGTTAAAATTCTTTAATTTTATTGCGATAAATACTAATAACTGACATAAGAATTACGTGCAAAAGCTTCATAGCTTTTATGTACATAAATACGAGTATGTACATACATTTATAAACATGTTTGCATTTGCAAACTCTTGGAGATACACTAAATTAAAAATTAAATCTATATGTGTGTATGTATGTGCACATGTATTATCGAGATTTGCAATGAGCTTATGTGCAACAATATTTCATTTGAAGATTAATATAATTGTTGTTTTTCTAAGCCACTTTGTGCCAAGCTTTAAATGAAAAGTAAACTAGCAAATGGTAAATTTTTTCACAGTTGAGAAATATTGCGGAAAAAAGAATAAATACATACTTAATTATGATTGTCAAAATCTAAATTATAAATTTTGAAATTGTGACTGTATGTACTGCAGTTTTCTGCTCCAGTTCTAACATATATAAATTAGCATTCATGTACATACGAGTACGTACATACATGCATATTTCTATTTTTAGATGTTAGTTGAAAATTTTATTATGCTTTCAAATCTTGCCGAAATAAAACATCATCAGTTTGTAACTTCTTTAATTTGCATAAGAATAAGTTAAGCTTTTATTTACGTTTCGTTGAGTTTTATGGATCAGTTGTGCTCTAAAATGAATGAAACAAATTGTTGTACGTTCAAGTCGACTTGTAGATACGGTACAGTATGCAAAGTTTGCCGCGAAAATATTTATTAGAAATATTCTTTTTTATTCAAAGAAGGCAAAGATAGTTTGAATGGAAAAAAAGTAAAATAGTTATCGATTCTGTTGCAAAATTAACTTTTCATATGTTTAAAATTTAATGATTATTAATATGTATGATTATTAATATGGACATATGCACATATTTTATATTCCCCACAATATCTAAGAGCGTAGCAAAATAATAAATTAGGGGGAGAAGAAGTTGTTCTCTTAGTTAGGAGAAAAATAATAATGATAACGTTTGAATAATGGATTTTATATAATTTTTCTTAAAATATCAGAAGAACAAAATATCGACATAAGCTGACACCTATTTTCCTCTACCGCTTTGACCATTCTTAAGATTTTTATCAACTTAATTTTTAATATGGATGCCATCTACACCTCTAACGATTTGTTTCACTATAAAATTGTTAAATAAATTGCAACAAAAAAAAATGCACAAATAAAACAACATTCGTGTTAAGTTGTTGGATTACACTTTTCCAGTTTTAACATAATTTACATTTCCATTTGTATGTACTCGTACTTCTCTTCTACATGTTATTTGTTGTATTAACAAGTTTGTCAGTTGTTCTGGTTAGTTTCTTCTTTACCTGCATAAAAAGTTGTTGCAAGCTAATTAATTTAGTTGTTGGCTTACTATCTGTTCTCTATTTGAAAACATCTTTATTTTAGGTGGGTGAGTGGCAAGAAGAAAAAAAAACAAATCAGCAAGTAGGTGTTGAAATTGAACGCAATATTGTAAATTGTAAAAGGTTTGTTTCGTGGATGGTTGAAAATTGAATTGGAGTAACATTTTCAATTATGAGGTAATTTTATGTTGCGCTTAAAATTTATTTAATAATTTAAATTAAATATGTACATATGTGTGCTCAATTCAAAAGTCATTTAAAGTTTTATCTAAAAAATTATTAACGCAGCAAGACTTGTAAATTGAGCAATAGTTTCACATGCACTTTGCTTATTTTTTTTTTTTAATATTAACAGCCTTATTGATAAAAAATATTTCGGCTTTTTAAAGGCTTAATAAGAATTTTTTTTTAAATATGTGTTATAAACGCATTATAAAGCTTTAATAAAAACTATAAATAAGGCTGTCACATTTTAAACTAATTTTTTCTATTAAAAACTATACTTTTTTAAAAGTGACTATTCTTAAAAGCAAATTTTCTAAAAGTTATTTTTTAACCCCCGACCAAAAAAAGGGTGTTATAAGTTTGTAGTGTGTGTCTGTGTATTTGTGTGTCTGTTCGTGTCCACGTACAGACCAAACGGCTTAACGAATTTTGATTTAGTTTTTTTTGTTTGAAAGGTGACTTAATCGAGAGGGTTCTTAGCTATGTTTTAAGAAAATCGGTCCAGCCATTTAGAAGATATCACATCTTTTCTAGATATGTCGGGGGTTTTTAAAATTTTAAAATTTTTGTTATTTGAGATACTTTTTCAGAACCTAGTTTTCGCAATCTTATTTTTTAAAGGTACTTGTTGGAGAGTACATACATATTTCTTTAAAGGTACTTTTTTAAAATGGACGGTTTTATTTTAGAAGTTATTTCTTAAAATATACTTTTCAAGAACTACTTTTTAGATGGTAATTTTCAAAATGTACTTTTTTAAAAGGTACTTTCCAAAAAGTAATTTTTCCAAAGGTACTTTTCAAAAAGTACTTTTTCCAAAGGTACCTTTCTAAACGTACTTTTTTAAGGTACGTTTTTAAGAAGTCCAGAGGTCGTGGGTTCGATGCCCGCCATAGACCCTGGGTGTTTCCTGACACATGTCTGAATCAAACAGTTTTTCATTAGCAATTAGTGGTTACGCTTTCTTTGGCACATGGCACACATACGTAAACCCGGCCCTAGTTGTAGTTTCAAATGACCGAAGGGACCAAGTTACATATGTACATGGTTGTTTTTTTCTTTTAAGAGACCTTGGAAACTATCAAAATTATCGAAAGTTTCAAATTTACGAATTTCAAATTATCTAGAGTCGACTGTATTTCCAACGTTTATGGTGATAGTTCGGCTTTTACTGCTCTCAACATTTATAAGTTGTGTTTCTTGCAGTTAGACCGTTTGTTTCTTCTGTTAGGTTTTTATTTGTGTTATACTTTAAGGATGAATTAATTATAAACTATACAAATGAATGGCTTATAGTTTCACTAGCTTTAAGTCATGAGAAAAATTGTAAACTGTATGCAATTAATAAAAAAAAAGCTTAGCTCATGGCATACATTATTGTCTTTAAAATTGAATTCCTAGTCATTTTTTATTAAATGTGCTTCGCATGTGATTCTTACTATTGATTATTTAAATTATACAAAATATGGGAAATTTTTTAAATTTTTTTATCATATTTTTTTCGAGAAATTATTCGATTTAATATTGTTTAAATTTAATAAGGAAATTTAAACTGTTTTTTGACGTTTAACTGCCAGTTTATCGAAGACAATCTAAAATTCTCATCTGCCTATTTTTGATTGTGTTCTATGAACTGGCAGTAAATCTAAAGAATCATTGAACAAATTAGTGAGTTTAAAATATTTTTAAAAATAAAAATAATTTAAATAATAAATATATATAAATATAAATTTAATTCTTGGGCTTCTTTCCATTTATTTGAATTAAAGTTTAACACAATACCTCTAGTTGTGGAAAAAAATTGTTGGGTAAAGGTTTCCTAGTGATCTGCATTAGCAACATAAATGCTTTAACTTAACCTCTCAATTATCAATTTCAATGTATTTTTAATAAAAAATATTTCATTGAATAAATAAATAATAATTTTGGGATAATGGGCTTTATTACGAGTGTCGTATTTCGACTACGACTACGACGATTTTGTACTAGATTAAAGAAAAAATGTTGCAATGTTATTTACGCTAGTACAAACTTGTCGTATTGGAAGTCGTAATACGGCGCACTCGTAACAAAGCCCAATAAGTGTGCGAATCAATTGTTCCCTAATTCCCTAAAACCACCAAAAATATTTTTGTGCACCATCAAATATTCGTCTTTTATCGATAACTTTCGCTTTTAAGGGAATGAATCGGATTTTTTGTACAGCCTCAATGCATTTCAAAAGTAAATTTTCAAACTATTCTGTAAAAATTTATTTATTAATTCAATAAATTACAAATTGTATACTTATGAATACTTTGGTTGCTATTAATAACTAAATATGGACGTTCTGGTATAATACAGTATTGATTTTACAATAAATATTACATACAAAATGTTTGTTTGTATTAGTAGAAAATTAGTTAAAAATAGTACATTACAAAATATATAAAAATCCCTAGACAAACTTCAATGCAATTTACGTTACTTATATCATTGATCAAAACCAAACTTTTTAATATTCAACAACTCACAAGAGAAATCAAATAATTTTTCACATTTCTCACAATCCAAGGCAACGCGATGTATCGCCCCTTTGCGGCAGTTACTCAAATAAATGCCACCTTGACCCTCGATAAAGGGAGAAATGGCAGCATAAACTGGAGTATGAGAGCCCTGTTCGGAGGTTTTAAATAATAATTTTTTGAAAAAAGGTACAGAAGTTGTGGCCGAATGTTCAAACAAATCAGTATCCACTATTCCTGGGTGTGTGGCCACAACTTGTACATAAGCATTTTCCTTGTCTAAAATAGTTTGCAGATGACGGCTGGACATTACTTGAGCTAATTTCGACTGACTGTAGGCAGCACCGGGGCTATAAAATTTCCTGCAGCATAGATAAAAAATTTATAAGTTTTTGAGATTTATATATATTTATTTAAGAAAAACGTACTCTCCGTTGATATCCTTGTAGTTAATGCGTCCCAATAAATGAGCACACGAGGAAACATTAACAATTCTGGCGCGTTTGCCATCTTTGCCAGCTGCCTTCAATAAGGGCAGCAATAAATGTTGCAATAAAAAGTGACCCAAATAATTAACTGCAAAGTGGGACTCAAATCCTTCATCTGACAGCTTATAAGGAGCGAACATTATGCCAGCTAAAAATATTTAAATTATAATTCATCTGATTTGAAAATAATATACGAGTGCTTGCCGTTATTGATTAAAATATCAACTTTATTAAATTTGCGTTTGATCTTTTGGGCAAAATCTGTTACAGATTTCATTTTGCCCACGTCTAACTCTTCACAAATCAATTTGCCGCCGCAAGTGTCCAAATCGACTAGAGATTTAACGGCTTCTTCGGCACTTTTGGGATCACGAACACCTGCAAAAAATAAAATTATATAAATAAATCGAAGCATACTTTTAGGCTTCTACTTCCAAAATATTTTTCAAATGATTCTTTTGTTACGATTTTAATATGCAAAACACATAAATTTCTTTAAATGTGAATTAAAATGAGAACAAATACATTTGCCAACAAAAAAAAAAAAAAAAACTAAAATAGAATAAAACATTCAGTTGTCTTCTGATTGAGTCCATAAAAATTTAAATTTTTTTCAATTTAACAATAATTCTAAAAAAATATTTGCTTTCGTAAAATGTTTCTGCTTACCCATTATCACAGTCATATCGCAAGCCAATAACTTCTCTATGATTCTTAAGCCAATACCACGATTACCGCCAGTTATGACAGCAATACGTCCAGGCTGTTTATAAAGTTCTGAAAGATCCCAAACGCAATTAATAATTTCCATAACTTATTTAAGCCATAATTAAAAAAACTTACCAACTTTATCCTTTGATCTATAAACGAAATCCTCAACTAAACCAGCAACGCCCAAAATTTGATACATAAGCTCCACTTTCCATTCATAAAATGATTTAGGAACTCCTTTAGTTGTTTTCGTAAACCAGAAGGCACTTGCTAACAGAGCAATAAATGCAATGATTGATATTGTTAAAAGCATTATTTTGCGGCTACTATTTGGAAAAACGAATAAATAAAATTAAAACTGAAATTGGAAAAGAAAAAAATTAGTAAAAATTTTATATCTCTGTCAGTTTACGATAAATAAAAGAAGAACAAGAAATCAAAAATTTATTGAAAAGCTTCCGGGCATATTCACATAAGGTAGGAATCCGCTCAGGCGACTCAATTGAGCGAATTTCTAAAAGCGAATTGAACTGAATTGAATTTAATTTGCCTTGCATATAAGATAGACTCTGCTCAATTCGCTGATATGGATTCGCCTTGGAAAAGCTTCAAGCAAGGCGAATCCATATAAGGTGCTCTCAAATGCTCAGGTGACCATTTTCGTCATCGTTCCTTTTTGCCACAAACCTTTGATCATACCAGGGATGGAAAAGTTGGTACAATTGTACCATTTTTAGCATTATTTGAATGCCCCAATGACCATTTTAGCACTGTTGAATTTTTTTTTCTATTATGTAATATAAATACAAATAGCATTAAAAATATAGAATATATAAGTAACCAGTTTCGAGCGCAGGTTGATGTAGAAGTTATTAAGTCCTTAAGAAGCGACATGATATGTATGTACCTTTTGCTCGAAGGTATTAGAAATGAAAAATTAGGTAAATGAAGCGATGTTTTCCGATATTTCAAAAATATGTTGGAGGAATGTTATCTATTCCAAATTCATCTGCAAATGTGAAAAATATATTTCCAAAGGATGGAAAAGTATATCCTAAATGTTACTTTTATATTCAGATCTCAGCAACTAATAGTCTTTTTTATACGTTCTGACATTACAGAATAATATTAATTAATAGTATTAATTAATAATATTATAATCATTGAACTTCAAAGTGCCTTTTTGTCAATTGTAAAGCTTTTACACATATACTATGTGTGTCTTTTTAGTTAATTAATAGAAGTATTAAAAAATTAAAACTAAAGAATTTGGTACAATCGTACTGAAAAAAGTAAAATTTTTTTTGAAAATTAGTACAATTTCTAAATCTGATTTCTCATCCCTGGATCATACCCATGTAATTCAAATGGGTATGATCATAGGTTTGTGGCAAAAATGAACGAATGAACGAGTTGGACCCAGCTCTATATGTATTTCGTGCTAAAATCTGGGTAAAACATTTAAAATCAAAATGTAAAAATACAACATAATATTTCACTGTAAAAGCTGCAGTAACAATCGGCTTACAATATTGCACAAAAGTAACCCACAAAAAATGAAGGTTATAAAACAACGGAAAGCAAAAAAAGAAAAGAATAAATAATTTTTTGTGCTTACAGATATTTTTGAGCAGTTAGTTAACTAAAGGTATGGTCCCACTTGGGCAAATATTTGCCCAAAAAAACGTAACCCCTAAATATTAATGAAGAAGCTTTCAATTCAGGGAATTGTTTGTTAAGTTAAATAGTTTCCAATAATGTTGGATTCTATGACATTCTCTATTAGTTGTTTATGAAACTGTTTAACTTAAGAAACACGTGCCTGAATCAAAATTTTGTTCACTAATATTTATTGGTTACGTTTTTTGGGCAAATGTTTGCCCAAGTGTGACCATACCTGAACAGTTAATTGTCAATTGGCTATGAATCTTTTGGCCAAAACGCATAAAATAAATAAGAAACTATGAGTTTTATGAATTTTAAACAAAAGAAACTTTTTTATAAAGAACAACAACAACAAAAAAACATAAACAAAAACTGGTTTTCACTTGAATCTTATTTTTGGCCATGACTTTGGGGAATTTATTTTTCCGAAATTTAAATTTCATACAAAAACAACGCAAATAATTTTTTTGTATTAGTATGTATCAGGGTGTTTATATCTGAAGCAAAAAAGTAATAAACTTAGCCAAGTTAGCAAAAAAAAAAAATAAATAAAAAATTAAATTTTAAGTAGTGTTTCCATACATTTTTTTCTTTCTTCGTAATTTAGTTTAAAAGCCAAATATACTTGAGTTAAAAGAGATTTTTTTTTATAAACAATTAAATATTGATTCACTATTTGTTAAATCAATAAACTAAAACTATTTGGAAATTTTTTTAGTTTATTTTCAACTCAGTGGTATTTGAACACGTGAGAGAGATGATAAATTATTATGAGTATGCAAACAAAAGAGCATTTACTTTTAAATCAATCTCTCAAAAACTCAAGCTTGCAAAGATGACGCATTAAACTATTTTACATTGAATAAATTAAGCCATGCGCGAATTGATGAATTTTTGGGGTTTTGGGGGGAGTGATTCAGAAATATGTGTGTAGGTATAATAAACAGTATAATACTTAAAAATTTAATTAATTATTTCAAAAACTTTCGCTACAATATTACGATACAATAATAATTAATCAATACGTATTACAGGTCTTATTCTTAAAAAATATTTTTGATTTATAAGATGTTTACAAAAATAATTTTTCATGTAAATAACATTTGTTTTATGAGCCCTTTATAAAACAAAATTATTATTTTTTTTTTTTAATGAATAAGGCAGTATACATACATCTGTAGGTATAATCACCATGCCACGTTTTATCATGAATAAGTTAAAAAACATAAAAAATTACTTTGGACTATGAAACGAATCAAGTTCTAAAGATTAATTAATAAAAAATATTCAAATTTTTATTTGCCAAATTTACAATCTCGGCTTATAGAAGGCTTAGTGCCTTATTCATAAAGAATATAATTTTTCTGTAAAGGGTTTATAAAATAAATTTTTTATGGAAAACGTTTTTATAAACAAACCTCTTATAAATTAAAAGTATTTTTTTATGAATAATGTCTATATTAAAAAAATTTCCCTACGGCAGTTATTATTTAACATACACACAATATACTTTGTTTATGTATGTATGTAAGTAATTTGTTTACGATTTTTCTAATAAAGATAAAAAAATCTTGTTTTAAATATATCTGGAATATATTAGTTTAGCACGTGCAATAAATAACCGGCTTAAAAATAACATACATAAATATCGATAAATATTTTTAATCAGAAATAATTTCTTAGCCAGGCTTATACTTAGGTAGAGTGATACAACTGCGTGCTAACCTGAATAGAAAATAAAAAAAAAGGATAAACAGAAAATGAATAGTGATACTTACAAATGTACTCAATACGTAAACACTACAAACACGTGGCTTGTAAAAATCCATTAACTGTCTATAATTCTCAGTAACGACATACATATGTAAATTCAGCACAAAACAATTTTTAGTAAAATTTAAATTAATTTTTAACCATAAAAATGTAATAAAGACTTTCAATATATTGAACTTTGGGAAAAAATAAATTTACATAAGTAATGAATTAAATTTTGATTGCAAAAATGTAAAAATTTTAGCAGTTTTAGGAATACAAATCGAAGCCACATTAATTTTATAGATTGCCTGACCTCAACTATTTGTATGCAGATTATATAAATTATCTGAAATTGTGTATAAAGTTGTCTAAATAATAAAATAAAATACATTACAAACATTTTAATTTATATATGTAATTCGCAAGAAAATGCATGTATTAAAAGTTGCCCTCAACCCTTCGTCCTCTTGGCTGACAACAAAAATCTTAACAACAAAGCAAAAAGTCGTTATAATAACGGAATAATACTGGTTCCTGGGTTTTAACATTGAAAAAAAGCAATTAATTTTATTTTATATCTTCTACGTAATTATTCCAAAAATTTATTTCCTAATAGGACATTTTACACGTGCATAAAATCTAGCAGAATTTAATTAAAGTCTTTATGAAAATCTGTACCGTTTACACCAAGTTTTTTTTTTGACAATTATCAAGATTTTTTTATCCAAAACAGACCCCATTAACTGAAAAATGTCCAAAACTACAACCAAACAACTGCAATGAAGCCAATTCACACACCTTTTTAAGCAGACCACAACACGTACGGTCGACTTGTAAAACACTTATTTTTTGAGTGATTTTCATTAAATATTTTGTAGACGAGCAGCTGCCTGACTTGTGGAAACAGGGTATAAGCTAACAATCATTTTTTTTTATCTTTCGCAAATAGTTAAAAAAGCTAAATAATCATGTTTTTAACGAATATCTCGAAAACACTTCTTTTCAAAAATAAAGTCATATTCGAAAACAACTGATTTCATGATTAACGCAACAAAGTTAAAAGCAAAGCAAATTCATACGTGGTCTCGACAACTCGGGTGATTCATTTCGCAGCTTGTCATTTAAATATCCCTCAGATGTCAACACATATTTTTCGGTAAATTTGTCTTAAATCCCAAGTATGAATTTTTAAAGCGAATTGAGGTGAGTCAACCTTATATTTTCTATCCGTATTCTGTCTTAATACATTGTACATACTTTTAGATTTCAGAACACATTACTCAGTAAATTTTTTTAACATCAAAAGTATAAATTTTTTCAAAGCGAATTAAGCTAGTACGAATTTTTGAAAGCGAATTGAGGCGAGACTGCCTTATATGAATATGCCTTGCCTAATGTCAAGGCGAATCCATATTCAACTGCCCAGGTTACTATTTTCGCCGCTTGTAATTTTAATATCCTTCAGATGTCAACAAAAATTGTTCGATATATTTTTTTGCATGTCAAGTATGATTTTTTTTAACGAATTCGGGCCAGAATACCTTATACGTACGAGCTTTACTATATAAAACACTTATAAATAAACATATTTTCATTGATAATTCTGCTTTCACGGTCTTTTGACTTTTAAGTGATGAAACAGTCCTTAAATTGAAAAGTAAAAGTTTGCGGACGCTTAGTTTTTCAATTGTTCTTAAGTATAACAATTACATTGCATCTGCTTTGGTTCTGAAAATCTGTACTTTTATGAAATACTGTTAATTTAGACATAAAACACTAATGTTACTTTTGTACTAATCTCATCTTTCAAACTTAAGCCTTACATTTTAGACCCGATATTTTATCATTATTGCATCACACGTCTTCATATTGAAGCATGCATGTTAATCTTACCCTCAAAAATTTTGTGTATAAATTTTTAAATAAACTTAAAATAACGACTAAATTGAAACTTCTGGCTATTTTTCTCTCTTTCCATCTCACTCTACAACAGAACTTTGAGTGTAAAAATTATCAATGCCAGTTCGTAGCCCACATTGCACTGTATTGACTATACCTACTTTATCATTTATGATTGACTTAACACACATTTATGTTTCTCAAATGGTGATTTAAAACCGAAAACTACAAAAAAAGTAAGAACAAATTTAGCTCAACTTTGACAATACACATCAACGATAATATTATTGTAGGTACAACGATAACAACACAACACATACAATTAATCAGACACCAACAGAATAAAAACTTTCTTTTTTACTTCTTTTGGTCTGTCTTGTTTGTTTTTTACGTGCTGCTTTTTTTAATGAAGACTTAATTCGTTTTTGTTTATTTATTTAACCTCAAAGATAGTTAACTCTTTCAAAATGTTCTTGAAATAGTTTCCATTTTTTTTATATATATTAACTTACCTGTTATAATAGTTATGCGGGTTCTGGCAGAGGTTTATCTAGCACTTTACAATATTAGTTTTGTTCAAATTGTTTTTGAAATATTTTAGTTTACTTATGTTTTATTTTTAATTAGTTTTGTTTCAATTTAAGTCACACATAAATGCTAAAACAGCGTTAATTAACAACTGCACAGTAGACGATTCGTTTATCAACTAATTCGCAGCTGATGTATTGTTGCTAAATTTATTGAAGATGTTACCATGTGTAGGGTTGCCAAGTAAGAAAATATACATATGCATATGTAAATAGAATTTTTTGGGGAAACAATATAAATATGAATGTAAAATATTGAAGAATTTCGTTCGTTTATATAAAACAAGTCATTGTTGAAATCAAAATTAGTTTCCAGAAAAACTTTCCATAAAAAAATTTAAACTTATCCATAATTCTAAAAAAATAACCGTAAATTAAAATTAAATAAAACATAATCATAAAGCTTACAATATTATGTAAATATATTATTCAAATTGTGTATTATTGATGGTAGTATCAAACACTAAAGGCCATGATTCACTATCGTACACAATTGCGTGATCTACGAAAAAATACAACCCTGATCTGATGAATTGTTTTTGTCTTTTGAAAATTTACATAGACTCCATCATACCAGGGCTGTATTTTCTCAAAAATCGCACGATCGTGTAGGCTAGTGTATCACGGCCGTAAGGGAGAAATTTTGAAATGAATTTTTGTATACATATTTATATGTGTACACCAATAGTTTTGCGGTTGATTAATCGTTTAATTAAATATTAAATTTAACACTTCCAATTTATTCACTAATTAAAATCAAACTTCATAAAGTTAAATAAAGGGACAAAAAGTTAAAAAAGGCAGTATTATTTGCAGTATTTATTGCTAATACTATTGTCGTTTTGCTTCACTCTATTCTATAAATTGCACAACATTAACAAAATATATGGCGCAATAAACAGAATATACACACACATGAGCGTTTAAGAAATTTTAAAACTTATTTTTCGTGATGCATACAAAATACATAGAAAATCCTCAACAAATTAAATAATATTTAATTAATGGCCCATTTCACCAACTCTATTTAAATATCAATTTATACTTAAGTAATGGTTTTCATATTTTTTTTTATGGAAAAATTACTTTGAATTTGAATAAGTTGGTAAAATTGTCAGAATAACTTTGGTGTTATTTGTTCATTAATAATTATCACATGTAATTTGGCTTACAAAGCGATACGAACTTTAGCCTGATCAAATCATAAATATAAAAGAAAACTATGTTTAGTGATGTACCTGAAAATAATTATTGTACAATGTTGTCAATACATGACAAAATATTTCTTGTTGCGCCATAAATCAAAAGACTTTTTATTTTGTTCAATATGCTGTGCCATATTCCAATATAATATACATACATAAAGGCAATTTTATTGTACAATATCAATTATTGCTTAATAATGTTAAAAATTTTCGCGTACTTCAGGCCCTTAATGCAAATACATATTCCTATAAATTCCGTTAATTTATATTTGCAAGTCATGGCCACCCTATTTTAGCTTAGATTTAATTTTGTTGTACTGGCAATGCCATCAGATGTTCTTTTATGAACACCGGTCAGCTGTCCAGCTGTCGCTATTTGTTACTTGTATTAGAGATGGGCGCGTGCGTTAAACTTAGTTCGCAATCACGAAACTTTAAATTTTTTCACGCACCTTACGCACTGCAAATTTTAAAACGCTCACGAACTCAATATTTTTAATTACATACCTTCACACCGGCGGGAATAGTTTTGCAAGATCACACATGCTCTCGCTAACATAAGAATTAAGCTATAAAGTATTTAACACATCGCTCATTTATCATAGATATGCATTTCATAATAATAAATTTTTAGAATTTATAAAAAATTTCTTGTATTTCTTTTCTATGTTTTCTATGTTATGCCAAAGACTATTAGTATATTTATACAACCTTATGTAGGCAGTATGTATAGGGTGTTTTTTTAGAGGTATAGAACTTCGAATTGAAATAAAACACAAGAAAATCGTTTTAATGTCCATCAATTTGGCTTTATTGGAAGGATAATTTTATGCCATTAACGTTTAAATATGATTTCGGGCATGTGGCCGCCGCGGCTGGCTCGAATAAAGCCAATTCTACAGGTCCAATTTTCAACCACTTTTTCGAGCATATGGGGCGAAATTATGCGCTCATCGAATGTTTCCTTCAATAAATCGATTGTGACGTGCGCTGTGTGGCATGTAGCGCCGTGTTGTTGGAACCACAACTCATCCACATTCCTGCCATCCAATTCGGGAACAAAATAGTCGGTTATCATGGCTCTATACCGGTCTCCATTAACGGTAACCAACGGTCGACCATAAAATGGACGGAGCTTGCGGTAAACTTCGCGAACTGAACCATTATTTTCGAAATAAATTTGCACGATTTGCAAGCGTTGTTCTTTTGTCAACCTGTTCATGATGAAATGGCAAACCAAACTAAATATTAATCACTTGACAGCTGACAAAATGGCCGCCAGTTAAAAAAGTGATGCCAACTTAAAGTTCTATACCTCAATAAAAAACACCCTTTATAACAAACACTTGCGACATTTTATATACTACTTACATTCATTTACTAAACTACATCCATATACTGTCTTCATGCTAACTCCCTGTCAATTTATCGTTTTAAAAAAGGCTGATAGTCTATGGTTATGCTTCACAACACAGTGAACAGTCACTTGCGTTCATAACGTCACCTTACCAAATCCCATTCAATTTTGTGACTAACTGCGCAAAAGTCAAAGTCATTCGATGTGTGAGGCAGTTGACGGCGTCAAATTTAGTCAACAATGATGTCACTGACGGCGTTAACTAAAACAGTGTTGCTTGCTAAAATCCGTTAAATATTTGAATTGATCTTTCATTGTTTCATATAATGACATAACATAATTTAATAAAATAAAAAAATTTAATTAGTATTGTAAAAAGAATGTATGGTTATGAAAAAAAAAAATAATAAAAAAATACAATGGCAAAATTTACAGTAAATCGATCAATAAAATCCTAAGCAGAAAAGGACAAAAACGTACAAAAAAATTAAATAATTCTAATGGTTTTAGTTAAAGATGTCTTATATGTATGTATATGCACATGCATACATACATATATTTTTTTTGGACATGTGCATGGATGTGTGTACATATGTATATACATATGTATGTACACACGTGCTTTCCCAACAAACAACACCCGTTAAAACATTTGAAATAAGACGGCTTATTAATTGATTTTTCAAACTTGTCCACAAATTGCGAGAAATGTTTCCATAGACTAAATGTTGATTAATTATGTTTAAAATCTTTTTCATATTAATGTCAACAAAGTTCAAGATTTAATAAATTGCTTCAAATCATTATGATATTAAATATTATTTAAAAAGAATGAAATAATTAAAGTATGTATTCAGGATCAAGAGAAAATTTAAAAATAAATACATTTCTCACTTAAAAAATTTTCGTTGTATCGCAATCTAAGAAAATATTTGGTTTCAAATGTACATATAACTGGAGGATTCGAACGGTAGTCATAAAAGCCATATTGGCATTATGTTTTCAATTATTTAAATATAAATGTTGTTGCTTCCTTTTTACTTTCAAACAAAAATTTCAAATAAAATTTATTTGCTGGTGGTTAAACGATGTCTATATGCATTTCATTGTTGCTTTAACAAATCGTCAGTAGACTTCAACCACACATTTTGAACAGTCTCAAACCTCTTATCTTATGCACTTACAATATAATTATGACAATATGTCGAATAATAAATTTCTTGAATATTTCAAATGAAATATTGTGACAATATGATCTTTATGACTACCGTTTGAATCCCCCAAATACTCATTTTAAGCTTACACTTAAATGCATTTGCTGGGTTGTATTGTAAACAATACTATTCGATAAAATTTCATAGGTTCATACTCAACATTTAAGCGATAAACTTTTATTACTCTTAAAGTGATAAAAATATATATATTTTTTAAATCAAAAACTAAAAATACTTCATTCATAATTCAAAACATTTCATAAGTCGCTAAAAAATTTAGTTCTCTCTGGAACGTTGCCAAGAACACTTGCT
Source organism: Nowickia ferox (assembly GCA_936439885.1). Taxonomy (NCBI): domain Eukaryota; kingdom Metazoa; phylum Arthropoda; class Insecta; order Diptera; family Tachinidae; genus Nowickia; species Nowickia ferox. Next base: position 4,327,910 of record OW387027.1, on the reverse strand, counting down.
AAAAGAAATAAACTACATAAATATATAAATTTTTTTTTATTTTCAAAAAATGTGTCATTGGCTTTATCATCTCTTAGTTGGCATACTTTTCTTAAAAGTAAATAATGTTAAAGCGGACTTAAAATATAATGTAAGTTTAGCTCAAATGCACACCTGCCGTCACTATACTATACCGAATTTCCGGGGATACAATTATGCCGATTTTTTCCATGTGCACAATTTAAGAAACAACAAATTAGCCAATACGGAATTGTTGCATTTGAAATTTTACGTAATGACAGCTAGAGATGCTCACATTTTATTATCGGTTAACAGTCATCCCAAATTAATGGATCGTGTCTACGAAATTGGTAAAAAGCAATTAGGGATAAATCTAAAAGAATTTCTCAATTATATGTATGTATTTTCGTGTTTCTAATAGTGATTGGTGCGGGTCTTAATTCATTTTCTACTATACGTACCAGCATGGGACGTCGTCGCGTCGCTACTAATCAGGAACCAAATATTTTATCAGTGCTAAATCCCACACCCATTGAAGTTATACAAACGAAGGGTACAACCTTGAAATTGCTTGTGTTATTTTATTTTTATCTCCTTTTTTATTTACACAAATATACAATTACAAAATATTTTTTAATATTTGTATTGTATAATTTTAGATGCAAATTTATTGGTTTACATACCGGGCTACAAGGAAGAACCTTTAATGAATTTCACTGATGCTTCCCCTTTGAACATCAACTACATTAGCTTCAGTACGTATGATTACATACCGGCTAGTTGGTTTTACGACTGTCAATTTGATGGTTTTGGGGACGAGCTTGAAGATGATGTAAGATCCTTAACACCGCATCAACTTCTGCAAGAAAGTATTCGCACTAAGGCCGAGAACGCCTCGTTCCCGCCCGACCTAAGAAGCGTAAATTTTTCTTTTAACATTGCAGCAATTCGTTATCAGCATGATCATGGTTTTTTGCAAACACGCTTGACATTGATATTGGTGAGTGAATTATAATTTTTTATTATTCTATACTTGAGTGGATTTTTTTTAACAACTTCCTAAAAACTTTGTTTAGCCTTTTAATAACAATGCGATTATAATTTTATACATACAATCATCCATCATCTTTCATTTTAAAATTGCCCTACAAATTTTATAAAATTACAAAAATATTCACTGCCTTATTGATAAAAGATATTTTTGTTTTATAAAGAGTTTATAAAACAAATTTTGTATGAAAGCTGTTTTATACACCTCTTATCAATTAGAAATATTTTCTTATGATTAAGGCCTTTAATTAATATTCCAAAATTTTTACTCAAATCAATATCTTATGGAATTCGGCACTGAGATTAGCTATATAATAAAGTTCGAAAATGTGTTCGAATTTTCGAATATGCCCAAAAGCTACTTAATTTTGACTTAAAACAATATTTTATTGAATTCAATATTAATATTCGATTTATAATAATAAAGTTCGAAAATATGTTCGAATTTCGGAATATGTCCAAAAACTACTTACTTTTTTACTTTAAACAATATTTTATGGAATTCAGCTTTGAAATTCGATTTATAATAAAGTTCGAAAATATGTTCGAATTTTCGAACATGTGAAAAAAATATCACATATTCTTTTTTCTCACTTTTTCGATTGCAATTCGATTTTTGAAAAATTTTTTTTTCTTTATTTCGAAAGTTTTGTAGGATAGTTAAAAAATTTATTATTTTTGACTATAAAAGTTTGGTTTATTATACTAAAGTCACAAAATTTAATTCTGTATGAAAAAACCAAATGTTTCAATTTGACTTTCCTTTACTAATAATTGAGATTAAAAAATTTTGTTGTTGTTGGTTAATCACGGCTAGATGCATTTCGTTGCTGCTCAAGCCATCGAAATGTTAATAACTAGACAATTTGTTTAAGGTTAAGTTTTTTATATGTATGTACTTTTTTTAATTATGCAAGTTAAAAATGTTCCGCAAATGACTAAATTTTTATACAGATAACAAAATTGTACTTTATTAACCGACTTAAAAAAATAGGAGGATATTATCAATTCGCCTGTGTAAAAATTTTTTATTTTTTTTTGTCTGATAGCTTCCAATTGATTCCATTTAAAAAAAAGTGGGCGGGGACACGACTACAATTTTTTAATTTGATCTTATGATATTCTACTTGTTTCCTTGCTGCGAAACCTACAAACTCTTTTGATGCTTATACATAATTACAAAATTTTAAAGTGGAAAAAATGGGCGGAGCTACGCCCATTAAAATTTCTTAGTTTGTTTCACGGGGTTCTAGTTAACCAGTTTTTACAAAACTTACCACACGCTTTGAGTTCTAAAATAGACGCAATCTTCCATTTAAAAATTGGGCGGAGTCACGCCCATTAAAATTTAATATTTTATTTTAAGTGGTTCTACTACTATCGATTTTTACAGAATTTAACACACACTCAGAGCTCTGAAAACACACAATTTTGCGAGGCACGCCCACTAAAATTTAATTTTATATTCCACTTACTGATTTTCAAAAATTTTTTTGTTTGAAAGACTTTACTTCCAGATTGGTCGCATAATTTTTTTCCAAAATGTTCTTCAGATCTTTACATTGAAGTCGTTTTTTTGGGAGAATTTTTTAAAAATATTATTATCATTCGAAATTTTTCGAAATAAATAATTAGACTATTTTGTTTTTTTGGGCTTATTTTTTATTATTAATTGTGAAAGTTAAAAATTTTCTGCTAATGTACACAATTTTAAACAAATGAAAGCGAATTTAAAAAATTTCAAAATTACTTTATTTTTTACTTTTTCAACTTAAACATTTTCTGCTAATATACGAATAAAAACAAATTAAAAAATACTCAAAGAGTCCAATAGCACTTGTTGGAAGGGCAATGCTAGTTAAGGTTGGTGGTTACTGGTTTACATAATTGTACAAATTTTGAGAAAATGCAACTCTGGTCTAATGTTTTTTATTATCCTTTCTAAAACTCCATAACCTCTATTAGATCATTCTAGGGTCTACTCAAAAGTCCTTTAACTATACTGATGGCTAAAAAATCTATTTGCATTTCATTACTTACTAATGTAATCTCATGCATTTTAACATCTCGCCTTAAAATTAAATTTCAAATCACTAATTTCATTGACAACTAACGTCCCTTGTACATTTTTGCTGTTCATTCCATTTTGTACGACGCATTGAAAGCAAAAAAATTTTGCATTATATTAAATTTTACGTTTTAGAGTTGGCAGGACTCCCGCTTAAAATGGCAACCAGAAGATTTTGGTTTTATCGATGAAATGCAACATCAAGATGGAAATATTTGGACTCCTCATCTTATGGTTATCAAGTAAGACAACCATTCTAAAAGTTTCTATTAATACAATTTAATAAATATGCTTCGTAGTGCGGCCGGCAAAACAATTACCGATTTTTACCAAGAACTAAAAATTGATAATAATGGTACGATAACCCTAATCTTTCCCGATGCTGTGCTTACAACCTGGTGCTTAAATCCCGAACAAAATTGGCCCAATGAACACTTAAAGTGTGACATAGATTTTGGCTTAGGCTCCGGCCCTCTTGAAATGTTACCTTTGATCTATAACGACGAAATGGTGCATGAAACTGTTGATTCGTTAACCGAATGGCAGATACACAAAATTGCTGTGATTCCCATAGATCGGGGCGTAATAGCGCGTTTCACCGACAAAGATATTATACAGTCCATGGATGGCGATGTTTCGATTGTCTTTGAGATATCGCGTAATAGTGCATTTTATAAACATGTATTTTCGATGCCTATATTAGGTGTGTAAAGCATGAAATGTGCGGTTTTCATGAATAACCGCTTTTGCGGACGCAAAATTGATTTGTTTCAAAGGCTTTCTATGAGGATCTAAAATTAAGATTCTAAATTCTTTTCAATAACAAGGACTTCGTCTGTATATATTTTTTGACATTGTTACTTCATAGCTCGGTACATTTTAGACCGATTGTAAAAATTATTATTTTTTGTCTGAGAGGGCGGGCATACGACCACAAATTTTTTTAATTTAATTTTATTATATTATACTTATTTGATTACTGCGAAACATAGCAATCACCTTTGGTTCTTGTAGTTACAGAATTTTAAAGTTGATAAAATGGGCGGGGCTACGCCCATTAAAATTTATTAGTTTATTTCACGTGGTTCTACTTAAACGATTTTTAAGAAACTTACCACACACCTTGAACTCTAAAATAGACACAATCTTCCATTTAAAAAAATAGGCGAAGTCACGCCCATTAAAGTTTAATATATTATTATAAGAGGTTGTACTTTACCGATTTTTACGAAACTTACCACACACCTTGAACTCTAAAAAACACACAATCTGGCATTTACAAAAATGGGCGGAGGCACGCCCATTAAAATTTAATTTTATATTTCACGCACTTCTACTTAACCAACAGATTTTCAAACATTTTTTTGTTTTGTTTTAAAGAGTTTACTTCCAGTTTGGTCCCTTGAATTATTCTTTTTGAAAATGTTTTATCACATCTTTGCATTGAAGTCGGTTTTTTTGTAGAATTATTTTATTAAAAGAAACAAAAACTTTCTACAAGGTTTTACATTACTATTATGTGACTCGCTATCGATATTCACGTTCACATTGATAGCAAAAATTCTAATCTTTAACGGTATAGACACCATCAAAATATGAATCAATCATTATGGTAGTATTTGTCAAAATGAGTTTGTATATGATACACCCAGAATGATTGATGAAAAAACTTTGATTTTGTCATGCTGGATGGATACTCTTTTTAATTTACTTCTTTTAATACGTCCCAAAAGACAATCAAAAATGAACGACATCTAAGAAACTCAGGATCAAAAAGTGTCCTATTTAGCTGGTAATTCCAAAAAAGTCGGAAAACTTCGCACTGATCCAATAGCGATTTTGAGCCATATGCGTAAATTCATGAAAACTGCAAAAATGTTTGTGAAAGTTTTACGTGAAGTATTTACGATCTATTTCCTGTTCCATTAGCATGCCAAATTTTAATAATATTATCATTCTTACTGAGAGGATATCGTCGCGGCGCCTTAATACTGGTGGTTATATTACTGTTAATGTTGGGCCTAATGTTCATTACAAAACATGCTCCAACTCCTTATGTGCCTGATATCAGTGAGTAATTTTATAGAAAAAAAAAAAATACATATCTTCACCTAAAATCCAAAAATTTATAAGTTTTTTTTGCTTCTACTGTAAAGAAGTAGAAAGTGTACTTGCGGCCTTTTAGATTTTAGGTAACGATATGAATGTATGAACGTATATTTTTTTTTTCAAAACCATTTAGTGTTGGCATATCAACATATATTGCGGGTGTCTACTTTCTGTTATATGCTGCATATCGCTATTATGTGGCTGGAATTGTATCCACCTAAAATGAGTCCTTTTCCTTGGTTAACTACTTTAATAAATTTCTCGCCGTTGCGTTTATTATTGTGCATGAGATTAGCAGATGTAAGTAAGAAATGTTGTACAATTTTTGACACATAATTCAAAACATATTTGTTTGTTTCTTTTAAGTCCAATGCTTACATTGAAGCACAGCAGCATCCTTGGAAGGAAATTGCAAAAATTTTGAACGGTCTTTGCTTTTTAATAGTTAATTTCATATTTATTATTACTGTTGTTGTGTTACTACCTCAAGCTTGAGTTTTTTTTTTACTAAACAAATTTTTAAACTTAAAACTTTCAATCCTTATCCCTTGTTTCTATAACCCAGGCAGTCGACTGAGTTGTAGAAAATTTGTATGAAAATTACTCAAAAAATTAGTGCTTTTCATATCGATTCTCTACTCAAGTCAACCGTCCGCGTTGTGGAAACAGGGGATTAATGTATGAACACAAAAACGACGGCGTGGCGTTTTGACAAAAATTTTAATTAACTTGGCGTTGAGATAAAATTGATTTTTTATTTTAAAGTTGGTTTTTATTATTTATGCATAAATTAGTCGTTTTCTTTCTTGCCTTAAATTTCTAGTAATAATCGGATCTTGTAAATATTTTAATTCATCATTGCCATCATATTAAATAATAAAAAAATGTTCGACAATTGTGTCGTCTTGTCCATGAACGGGAAAAAGTCGCAGTTGTGTTTCTTTAAGGCAATTATTATTTATAGTCTATGCATTTGTAATTATAACTATATTAATTTTCTGATTTTCCGTTTTTTCATTTTGTTCATGTTAATCATCCTAATTCAATTATGAGTTTCTAAGCCTACTACACTTATTTTGCTTTTGTGATTTTCAAAAATATTATTATTTGTGAATTCTCAAATAGTTTTTGGAAGTTTGTGCATAAGATAAGAGGTTTGTGTCTGTTCAAAATGTGTGGTTGAAGTCTACTGACGATTTGTTAAAGCAACAATGAAATGCATATAGACATCGCTTAACCACCAGCAAGCAAATAAATTTTACTGATAATTCAATTAAATTTAAAATATATTAAAAAACAAATATGCAATGATGTTTGTTTGTCTTAATAGGAGAAATTGAACTTATACCAAAGTAATAGTTTAATTTTAACTCCAGGAGCAAATTGTTGATCGCAATACTCCCAATGAAATGATCAAATATTCCAAAATAATTCTCGTATTCCTTCTACGAGGCTGTATTTTTCTAGAAGCTTTTGCAATACATTTTCAATTAAACAATTTTTTTTTTATTTTTATGAAAAAAGTTATAACTTTTTTATTGTGTTTTAAATGAAATTTTCCTAAATTTTTTTACATATTCGATTTTTTTTTTGGTCAAAAATATAAATTCTAAATTTATATGTAAAATCACAATAACATGAATGTCCTGTAATACAGTCATCATTTTAATTTTTTGTTTGTTTTTTGTAAAAGTATTTTAACTTTTTTCCTTGCCATCTAGATATAAATGAAGGATGAAGCGATAATAATCTACATACATACATACGTTAGGAGATGTAAGGAAATATATGCATATGTATTATTTAGGACAGTTATTTAAATTGAAACATAAAATTAGTGGTGCTTAAAAATTAATAAATACATTCAAGTGATTCTTTCTGCTAAAAGTTTTTGGGAGTTGGTGTTGCTCTCAAAGCATTTTGTGTCCTTAAAATTAAGACAAACTTGTTAAGAAAATGACTAAATTAGTAAATCCTTATTGTGCGGCAAATAGTTCATAAGTAGTTCAATATGTGTTTCCCCATTAATTTCCTCCATTTGACAAATGGAGCCAATTAGTGGTGACCGTAGCCGCCTCCATAACCGCCTCCATAGCCGTAGCCATGGCCATAACCCAAAGAAAAAGCGGGAGCAGAATAAGAGATGGCTGGAGCAGCAGCTACTTTAACGGCTGGTGCTGCGTAAGAGATGGCAGGAGCAGCAGCATACGAAATGGCGGGAGCAGCGGCAGCATATGAAATAGCAGGAGCTGCAGCGGCATATGAAACTGCAGGCGCAGAATATGAGACTGCAGGTGCCGCATACGAAATGGCAGGAGCAGCAGCTACTTTGACTGCAGGTGCTGCATATGAAATGGCAGGAGCCGCAGCAACGGCAACTGGAGCCGCAGCCACTTTAACAGCGGGAGCAGCAGCTACAGCAAAAGTTCTAATTGTTGCAGGATGGTTAACAACCTAAAGTGAAAGAAATTTCAGAAGTTAAAAAAAATTAATTGTCAATGCAAATTATAGTTGTATGTTTGTGTGGAATCATGAGTTGTAGAGAAAGTGAGTTCCTTGGCGAGTTGGGCACAAAAGTGCATATAAGGATAACTTACAGTGCTGATAGTGGAGTAGCTGGTGGCAGCAGGAGTGATGGCTTTAACTATTGTAGGAGCAGGTGCGGGCGCTGCCACAACAGCGGGTGCAGGTGCAGCAACAACAGCAGGAGCAGCAGCAATAGCAGGGGCAGCATACGAAATAGCTGGAGCAGCAGCAACGGCAGGTGCAGCATACGAAATTGCTGGGGCAGCTGCAATGGCAGGAGCGGCATAAGATATGGCTGGAGCAGCATATGAAATAGCTGGGGCAGCAGCTACAGCCTTAACCACAGGAGCTGCAGCAGCATAACTTATAGATGGTGCAGCATAACTTATGGATGGAGCTGCAGCAATGCTGATGCCACCACCATGACCGTAACCACCATAGCCGCCATAACCACCATAACCACCGAATAGACCACCAGGACGAGCAGCCACCGATGCTACCAAAGCCAAAATGATCTATAACACAATTTACCCAAACATTAGCAACTTTACAAAACGATAACTTAGTCCAGAACTGTCTCACCAAGAATTTCATGTTGAAAAAGATTTTTATATTTAATCCACTAGAAATACACACAATAAGGACGATTTAACGTATTAACGATTAACTTTCGTTTTCGCTTGAAGTCTTAACGTTGAACTGCGTTTGATTGAACTGTACTTAATGTTGGATTTCGCGACACTTTTATACACATCAAGATCATTCAATATTCTCCAAATAGATTCTCCAATTATTGATTTGTGTGTTTGTTTTTCTTTTTTCTCAGAAAAGCTGAGCTAAACAAAAATTCAAAAATAATGTACAATCACCCCAAAACCAAAAAATTACAAAAAAAAAATAAAATATAATATCTAATTAAATACATACATATATACATACATATCTTTGTACTTCAACACACACACACAGCCAAACACTTTAAAAGCCTCTACTACTCACATTCAATTGTATCTTTTCTTGTCTTAACAACGTTTGTTATTGTTGCTTGTTGTAAATAGTTTCAATTAATTGAATATATCTTTTTATATCAATTATTTTAACTTCAAATACTAGAGTACGAGTGTAAAATTGTCTCGTTGTACTTGTTAACTAATTCTTGTTGTCGTCCGTTCATGCCTTCTACGAGTATGCAGTGCAGCAGTCATTGTGGGTTTAGGTCGCTGTGTGAGTGAGTGAGCAGCTGAACGAATGAATGGTGGTGGTGGTTGGTGGTTGGTGGTCTTGTTGCAATCAATTTTTCAACACTAAATAAAGTGAAAACAAGTAATTGTTTAAGGGCATGTCCGGTGGAAATGAAAATGATCAACATTTGTTATCTCACCATATTTAAGGACCAACAAACAATTTTTACATTTTTGCGCGTCTAAAGCAAACATGCACTTGATAAAATTTTATGTTTCGCAGTTAGAAAATTAAAGTTAATTGATTTATCTAGTTTTAAAACGAATGAATGTCTTGGTTTTAATACTCGTATTATAAACAGTGGCAGACCATCAAGGCTGTATTACGAGTACGATGACGATTTTGCAATGAAACTGTTATTAAAGCTAAGCATGATGTAAAATAAACTTTTGCTGTTCTTGTCGTGCTTCTAATAATCCAAAGGTTGGCTATAGCATCTGTAGTAGTTTTTTCCATCTGTAAATGCCCTTATAATCTTTGAACTGATGTATTAAATCGTCTTCTTTTCCATGTTGAAAATTTTTGAACGATTACACTTTGCACCTGTCTTGCCAGTACAGGTTCGATGGTACTACCCAAGGGTAACCAAACCCTACACTCAGTTTGGCGATTTTGGTGATAAATTTTTTATGGAACTCAAAGATTTTGAATAACAATGTAGCTAAGAGGATAACAAACAAATCTTGTTAACATCTCATGCCAAAAAAAAAATTTCGTATACCTTTTTTATATTAAAGTAAAGGATTTTTTTTTCACTTTTTTTTAGAATAACTTCCAGGGACTCCTGCTTGTTTGCCAACAATATTTGGCAAAGTTGTAGCTACGGTAAGGCTGGACAATTTGGTGAACATATTAACACAATTTGAACGTGTCTAGGCAGCGCAAAATCTCATACAGACCACTTTTTACCTTAAAAATTTAAATTTTTCTGATTTTTTTTTTTCAAAATTGTATAAATCAAGTGAACACTACTCTCTTGAGCTTTAGTAAAACTTTGTGCAAAAAAATTATTATTTTTTTTGAAAAAGTAGAGGAAAGAATATTTTGTTTTCACTTTTTTTTCAGCATAACAGACAAGGACTAATAATTTTTTTATACCAATATTTGGCAAAGGAACAACAAAAACCTTAAGAAAAAAAAAATACTAATAGTTGCAACACAAGAAATGCAACAATAACCAAGAAAGTAAACAAATACTAATAACAGTATAGACTAACTACAGGGTCCGCCATCTAACGTTTTTTTTCAACTCATTTTGATCTTTGGCGGGTATGTAAACAAGCAAAATTGTCGAATTTGGGGCACACCCAAAACGAGTCACTGTTTGGTGCGGATTTTGGTCCAGAGGCATAATTGGGCCAATGAGCAAGGAGTGGCCGTTACAGTCAATGGCGATCGTTATCGGGCCATGTTGAACGAATTTTTGTTCACAAAAATTGAAGAGGAGGATATTGGCAACATTTGGTTTCAACAGGAAGGCGCTACGTGCCACACAGCCGAAACTACACTCGATGTTTTTGAAGATCGCATTATCAGCCGCAGAGCTGATATCGTTTGGCCACCTCGGAGCTGCGATTTGACATCGTTGGACTATTATTTGTGGGATGCCATCAAAGATAAGTGTTACGCCGACAAGCCAGAGACAATTGACGCTTTAAAGGACAATATTCGTGAAGCCATTTGTGAAATACAGCTGCACACAATCGATAATGAGCTTAAAAATTGGACCGATCGTGTAGGCTACTGCATGGCCAGCCGAGGCAGCCATTTGAATGAAATTATTTTTCATTATTAACCGGAAGGATTGTACTTTTAAATAAAAAAAGAAATTTGAGAAAATATTCAGTAGTTTTTTCATAGCATTTTCAAAAAAAAAAAAGTTATCTGGCGGACCCTTTAGTAAAAAAGGAGTTTTTGTTTTAAGGTACAAAGTGATCTTAATGAGATATTTAGGGTGCCTAGACACGATCAGATTATATTGACATGTTCACAAAATTTGCCCAGCTTTACCGTGGCTACAACTTTGCCAAGTACTGTTGGCAAAAAATTTGGAGTACCTGTAAGTTATTCTAAAAAAAAAAAATTTACCTTAATTTATTGTAAAAAAAGTACGAAGAAATATTTTTTTTTCGCATAAAATGTTTACAAGATTTGTTTGCAAAACCAACTATTTATGGTGAAGTAGGGAGAATTGTGGAGCCTCGAGGGCTATGTGGTCAAAACTTGACGTAGGAAGATACAAACTGCTGCTGGATATGAATAGGAAGGCGACGCGAGTAGTGATACGCTGGTGACTGGTCACACATCAATATTATTTATGAATGCACTGCTCGGTCAGAGCAAGGACCAGCATTTGGGAAACTGCCACTTCAGATTTCTGTAGAAAGTGCGGGGATGAAGAGAACCAGAAACAATGGAACACATTATCTGCTATTGCCCGAAGCTGCAACGCCATAGGCTTAGATGGCTGAGCAGACGTTTCCATGCATGAGAGCCTTAGTGATATCGGTAAGTGTAATCAGGATATCAGGGGCTTCATCATTGGAATTCAGTGGCTTAATGACAGATAATTGGGGCACTTCTGGGTACAAATGGAAGTTAAAAATTATTATTAAGGTGTCAACAAAAGGAAATCACAATGAACCCAACTGGCTCTCCGACTGGAGATGTGTTATAGCAGCATTCTTCCTAACCTAACCTAAATAGACATGGGTGTTGCTGAAGTGCGTGGCGGCAGAGAAAAATATCGGCATTTCCCCCAACTAAAGTCTAGTTGCATTTTAATAATAATAAAATAAAATTATTTCATTCTACATATTGAAAATACTGAACTTGAGCAGGATTAAGAAATTATTCTTGGTTAAGGATTAAGATTATTAACATGCTAGTGCAAAGAAACTAATCATTTGCAGTTTAAAAATTACGGGCCTGTTTCAAAAATTTTAAAATATTGTTTTTGCTTCAAATGTATGTAAGTGTGCGACAAGTCGAACATTGTCGACATCGTAGGACAAGCATTTAGGTCCTCTCTAAAAAATTGCACAGTATTTTTAACCTTTCAGTCCTCGTCCATTAGATGAAGCATTTGCTGCGAAACATTTTGAAATTGTCTCTTGAAACTGCTTAACTCATTTATTCTCTTATATACTTATTACTCATTAGCATGAGATACGCAAAAAGAACATGCACATGAAACATTCGTCTTTGCCCTTTCATTCATAAACTCATTGTATGGAATGGGACTCAATTTAATATACATATATTTAATTCCACCATCTTACCGTTTGGTTGCAAAATAAGTTAATAATAATTGTTAATATTTTATTTATTTTACTCTTTTTTTACACCTCTAATTTCTTTCGTTGAAACTTAAAACAAGAAAAGTCTAAAAATTTCAAGACTCCTAAAGGCTTTAGTGAAAGATCTGCAATAAACGAAATTAGTACGGCTCGAAGGACCATAGTCATATAAATGTGCATTTAAACGTATTTAAAGAAAAGTAATAAATGAAAAGGGAAATGAAACCAACATTAATGCAATTTATACAGCTAATGAAGTTTGTAGTTGATACATTTGGTCACCTAAATGGTGCCAGATGAAAGAGAGTAGAGAAAAACATTCACTATACTGCACAATGCTAATTTAGCCGGGTGCTTGCCCCTGTGGCTGAGTGGTAGCGATGCTAGCCTCTCAGTCCAGAAGTCGTGGGTTCGATTTCCACCATAGACCCCGTGTGTTTTCTGCAGACAAGCTAATCGCTTCGTGGGTTGTGTTTCTTTATAAAAAAAAAAAAAAAAAAAAAACTCACTAGACTGTTGCTTCCTTAATCTTCCTTTTGACAGTGGACACACATATTTGATCACGTATTGTTGCGATTTATACTAGTGTCAAAAAAGTAGAATTAGGGTAATTGTAAGTGACAAGTTGCGCAGGAAAATGCATAGAATTCATAGACGCATAGTATGGTTAAATTAGGTTTACTTTCTAGTTTTGTATGCGTTGCTTGCATCATCAAAAAAAGCCAGGATGACAAATTGTGCTCTTTTTTCAATGATATCGATTCGATAAATATATTTTTGTGGTGGACTGGGAGTTTGTCTTTTTTTGTATTAAAAAGTTTTTAATAAAAAAAGTTTTCGTAATAAAAATTTGTGGAGTAGAACGCGTTGCATGTAACTTGAATGTAAGAACGCATAAAATGCACAAAAACTTAAATAACATAAAAGTGCATAAAACGGATGGTATGGACTTTCAGCTTAAACTTGGCGTTCCCAACACCGCACACGTCAAGCACTCTGACTGACTAGTTCTCAATTTTGCTTACAAATGATATGTAAAATTGAGAACTAAGTCCAGGTTCACACACGTCAACTTTTGTTGATCAACTTTTAATTCAGCTGCTGGTAAAAAAGAGATGTTTGCATTTCCTTCTCCGTCTTCCTTACAGCTGAATTAAGAGTTGATGCACAAAAGTTGACGTGTGTGAACCACACACATGTGCTAAGTAGAAGAACATCTCGGTAAGGAGTAACACATTACTTTTTTTGCACACAAGTCAGCTGCAAATATCTAAGCTAATCAGATGTTTTTTGTTAAAAAAAGAAACCCATAAAAGTATTTTATGAAAAAAGTTCAATCTTTTTATTTTTTTCTCTAAATTTTGTTTTTGAAAAGTTTGATTTGTAAAAGCTTTACAAAATACTTGGTAAATATAATAGCGAAAAATTTAATATTTTTTCTACAAAGATGTCAAATAATGTGCTCTAACATTTATGTGTGTGTGTGTGTGTGTGTGTGTGTGTGTGTAAATGAACTTTTCTCCTTGCCATAAATTTAAATACATATATAAAAAGGACATGCGATTGGAGCAAAGAAAAGGCGGTTAAATTGCAACATAATAAAGTTAGCGCTTAATAATAATAATGATAATTATAATTCTTGTGTTTTTTATATATAGTTTATGTATATAAATAAGTTTTTTGATTCTTTCTGCAAAAACAAAACATGCTGGTTTTCTTTGTAAGAGGAACTGGTGTTATTTCCCCCCTTGAATTGTTTCCTTAAAATTATAATGAATATTAAACAAAATTAAAAAAAAAAATATTAATGACTAAGTTCGTTAATCGTTATTGGCAAAAAATAAACGGCGGCTTTCAATGTTTCACAAGTAGTTGATTTAGTTAAAATTGTCCCCCGATCAAAGGAGCTTAATGGTAACCATGACCACCATAGCCATAACCATGACCATAACCGATGCCATGACCATAGCCTAGTGAGATAGCGGGTGCAGCAGCATAGGAATAGGAAGGAGCAGCAGCATATGAAATAGCAGGAGCAGCAGCTACTTTAACAGCAGGAGCAGCATAAGAGATGGCAGGAGCTGAGTATGAAATAGCAGGAGCAGCATAAGAAATGGCTGGAGCTGCAGCTACTTTCACAGCAGGGGCAGCGTACGATACAGCGGGAGCAGCATATGATACAGCAGGAGCAGCATACGATACAGCGGGAGCTACAGCTACAGCCTTAACAGCTGGAGCGTGGCTCACGATCTTAAATAAAGTTGGTTTTCACTCAAAAATAGGAGCTTAAAATAAAAAAAAAAAATACTTACAGAGCTGAAGGAAGAATAGCTGGTGGCTGGAGCAGCAACAGCTTTAACTACAGCTGGAGCGGGGGCGGCGTAGGAAATGGCAGGAGCCGCATAAGAAATAGCTGGAGCAGCCACTGCCTTAACTACAGGTGCGGCAGCGGCATAAGTTACAGCAGGAGCTGCATAACTTACAGCTGGAGCGGCGTAACTCACAGCTGGAGCGGCGTAACTCACAGCTGGAGCGGCATAACCGTAACTAATACCACCACCATAACCGTGGCCATAACCGCCATAACCCCCATACAAACCACCAGGACGTGCAGCAACGGCGGCAATTAAAGCGAAAAGAATCTAAAACACATCAGTATTATATTTGTGAGTTCCATTAAAAATTTTACCCTTTCTCACCAAGAATTTCATATTTTTATTGGTTTTTGGAAAAAAAGTTTAGAAGAAAATATGTGTATATTTTTTTTATATATTTTTTTAAATAATCACTTAAAATATTTTTATTTTCGTATTAAATATCACTTTAAAACACAGCGTTCTGCTAGATGACTGCACGTCTAAATGCGTTTCGTTGAACTGTAATCCATCATAGATTTTGCGATACTTTTATACACATCAAAATCTAATGCAAACTTCAACAGCAACTGCAACTAAAATTTAAAACAAAGCGAACAAAAACAAAAATCATAAACTACAAACGCGAGATTTCTGCACAGAATCTCTAGTAACTTTTGGATTCAATTCAAAGAAATAGACAGACAAAAAAAAAACATTAAAACGCACAATCACCCCAAAAAGTATGTGTATGCCATGCCGCTGCTAAAACAAACATCGATCGCTAAACATCAGATACATTATCGATTTGCTTGGAAATGAATGAGAAAAAAATTCTCTACAAAATTCGCATCATTTTTCGAATTTTGCAAAGTACATACAGACATAAATATATTTGTTTTATTTTGTGTGATTTTTTTTCTTCATTTCCAATACTAGAGTAAATGTTTCAAATCAAAGTGATTCTTGTTTTTTGGTGCTCTTGTGCTTAAGATTTTTTTCCTTTAGTTTATTGTTTCTTGACTAAAGTCACTCACTGCCCAAACTAAGTGAATCTAGTTTATGATTTAGGGAAGGTGAGCGTTGAGAAAGCAAATTGGACAAGAGTTAATGTTATAAAGAAAAATAGTGGTGCTAAATTTTTATCAGCGTTAGCGTCAGCTGAGATAAATATGTATGTGTGATATTTTGAGTGGAATTCACAATAGTGACATTATTTCCGTTACATCAGCTGCTTCCACCACTGTTGTTAATCACCTTTCACACACGAGAACAATTGTGCAGGCATAACATGCCAGTTTGTAGGTGAGAGGGGCAAAGAGAGTGGTTTTGTGATTGGCATAATTTTTCAACAACACAACTTAAAAAACAGCAAATGTTAAATGAATACAAAAAGCTCTAATACACACAAAGCTGTTTGCACGTATACATTTCTATGCCAAATGAATTAGTCTCTTGTGTTCTAAAAAGAACAAAAATTGTGCGGCATAAAAATTAGACTCGTGTGTGAAAGGCCAATCGAAAGTGGTTCAATTAATGGTATCAGAACGAGAAACGCCACTCTAAATAATGACGGAAATTCGAATTAGAACATATTGATTTTGTTTTTCTAAAATCATTTAAATTTAATATAAAAACTATGAACAGGAAGGAGCTTTATTAATAAAATGAAATAAAATAAAATAAAATAAATAATGTAAAAAAATGCATTTAAAAAATTACTTTGTTACACAAAACTTGCTAAAGTCTGGAAAGTTTTTTTAAAATTTAAACAGAATATCAATTTTATAAAAAAAAATTTTTTTATTGCGAAGCTTTGTTTCATTTCAAATGATTTTTGTATGTGCTGACCTGAATTAAGTTCGTAATTCTGGCTGAATTACGTGTTTTAAGGAGACTGCAATTTTTTTTGCGATTTATTAAAATAAATTCATTAAAGTGCGATTTTGACTCGCACACGAAAGGATCCGTATGGATACAAAATACATACATATGTATGTAATACTCTTCAGGAACCTTAGCCTATATAATCGAATATCTTATCTGATGCAATTTTTTTTAAATTTTTTTGTATTTTGGCGTTTTTTAGTTTTAGCGATTTTTTGTGTTGCCGATTTTTTTGGTTTTTGGCGATTTTTTTTTAGTTTTAATGCTTATTCTAAGTTTTGGCGATTTTTCGGTTGTTTTTTAAATTAAGCGATTTTTTAAGATTTGGCACTTTTTGGCGATTTTTTTCGTTTTGGCGTTTTTTCGTTTTCTGACGATTTTCTTCTTGGTTTTTTCACGATCTTTATAATTTTGGTGATTTTTTTTTTTTAATTTTAGCGATTTATTTTATTATTGGTGAATTTTTACATTGCAGCGATTTATTTTATTTGTGCGATTTTTCGTTTCGGTATTTTTTTATTTCTGTATTTTTTTAGTTTTCGCGTTTTTGAACATTTCTAGAGTTTGGCTCTTACGGTTTCCAAAATACAGAGTGCTGTCCAAATTACATTAACTGACGGAATATCCTCTAATTTTGATTTATTTAAATTTCAGTGTTAATGGTGTTGTCTGCATAAAAGTACATTAACTCTGAAAATTTCAAGTTTCTATATATAATTGTCTGTATATTACATTAGGATTTTAACATCTTTCGTTGCTCGGTTTAGAACACCCTTTAATATTTAACTTTTTATGTAAAGTTTTACATATTCTATGAAAATTTCAGTTCCCTAGATCTTACGGTTCTCGAGAAATAGGCGATAACAGCCAGACAGACAGACAGACGTACATATTTTCATCTTTGGTGTACGGAACCCTAAAAAAGGTCTGGCTATAGTTCGAGATCCATTCAACTTGATTTTCAAATACATTCTAATATAAATGTCCTGTCCTGTCGCATAGTTATCCTTCCCACCGTGTACTACAGTTTTATGCCATTTTACTTTTTCAAAAGTGCAAGTGATGTAATGAGGCGTAGTCTTTTAAAAGTGTCTCTACAAAAGTCGTTCGGTCCAAGTGCCTTGTATAGAAAAATTATTTGAAAAAAAAAAAATAAATCATATTAATAATAAAAAGACCCAAAAAACATGGTCGAAGATTTGTAACACCGGAATCACCATAATTGTATTATGACGTTGGTCAACAAAATTGGGTGGCAGACAATTGTAACACATAAAATAATACAAATAAATATCAAATGCAATAAAATGGCTGGCGTACGCGTACTTTTTTGCTTCAGACATACAGACAGACAGGCTTATTAAAAATACAAAAAATCATATTTGAAATGTCTGTGCGTTTCAACAGTTTATATGGCCAATATATAAAATTAATTTCAATTTACTTATATAGAGTTTGAGAAAAATTCTTCAGTGATTTTAGTTTTTTCGAGCAGAAAACTAAGAAAGCAAATGTGTTATAGTTTTCATATTGATTTGTTATCTTGGAAATTGTAAAGTTTTATTTTAAAATAGCTGCACGTTATAATGTCGAGATTGTAGTCTCATGTATTTCTTCGAATTTGGTAAAATATTTGTCTTTTGCAAAAGAATTCTTTAAGTTTGTTTGGGGGTAATTAATTTTTGCGTGTTTTTTGCCATTATTGCTGCTGGTTGAGAAACAAATACGAGTACATACTTTTCTAAGTAGACTAATTATTTGTGATTTTTAAATTTATGATTTAGTTTTGTTTTTGGTTGTTCGCTTTAGTTTGCACAACAAACTTTTAAAAGTTTTACAAATTTTTCGAGTTTTTGAAGTTGGTTAGCAAATCCCTGGGGAATTCGCGATACATGTTTCCACACGTTGTCACCATTTATAATTATGAAAATAATTTGACACCTGCTTTTTCTTTATTGAAAATTAATTTGTTTTTTAATAAGAAAAAGTTTAATCTAAAGAAATGTGGTGACAGGTTAATGCACAAAAAATCTTAATGAACAAAATTTATAAAAAAACTTTAATTGTATGTGATAAAAAGAAAACGTTTTTCAATTAATAAAAACATTTTGTCAAAAATGTTTTTAAATGATGACAAGCAATATGTATGTTTGTTTTTTTTTATTCTATACTAGGAGTATTTTTGTGAAGTATTTTAACCCTATAACTCTTTATTTGAAGATATCCTAAAGCAAATATGGAGGCACCTCGTATTTTAAAAATTTCTAGTATTGAAATTTACTTTAGAAGTCTGGCGCATTCAAAGAATTATAATAGAATGTTATTGTGAATATTATTCATATAGTAGAATGTTATTGTGAATATTATTCATATAGTAGAATGTTGTTGTGAGTATACACATGGTACATGGGGAAAGGGGAAAAACTGCATATTCACCCCTTTGGTGAATAACAAGTGGAATTTTAGTTCCCGTGGAATTTTATATCCTTCAAATTGAAAAATACTAGTGTGAATTTCCTGTGAAATTTCTTTACCACTCAGTGAATGTAAAAAATAGGAAGAAAATGTGTTAAGCTTAAAAATTCATTGAGATTCAATTTAATTTTAATAATAAGGAATATACAAATTTAGGGCTTCAAATGAAATTTCTTCAAGTAAAAAGTTGTATTTTAAATATTTTAGATGCAGTAAGAAATTTTTTTTAGTCCCCCCGCCATAAAATTTACTTCATGTGAACCAAAGAGGTTCATATTTTATACAAAAACGCACTGCAGGGATTTATTCTTAAAAGTAGTAAACACTATTCACTTATTTTTTCCCAAAAATTAATATTTTTTTTTTATCACAGCAAAACTTTATTCTGTATTAATTACTAAATTCCAAAAATCAAAAAATCTTTTACTGAATTCTTAAAACTAAATGTCAGTTTATAGAAGCCATGTAAAAATTCTCGTCTGTCTATTTATATTGAAAACAAAAACAAATTTGAGTGCTTTGTTTTTGTTTTCAATATAAACAAGCAGACGAGAATTTTTACATGGCTTCTATAAACTGGCAGTAAATACCAAAATTCGTAAAAGTTTATTAAAACGAAAAACATATTTTTTTTATTAAAATAATTTGCAATTTATTCATTCAAAATAAATAAAAATAATGAAATCTAAAACCAGTTTCAAAAACATGTTTGTTAAAACAAAAACTCATCTAAATCTTTTTTGTGATTCATAAAAGCAGTTTTTGTTTTACAAGAGGTTTATAAAATAGTTTTTCATACAAAATTTGTTTTATATACTCTTTATAAAACAAAATACTTTTTTAATGAAAAATGCAGTTAATATATATATAAAATAAATATATATATTATAGTGAAACAATTCTCGGGAAAAACTTTGCGAGAAAAAAATCTTCACGATACCGATAATTATTTTATACCTTGTTTCCACAAGTCAGGCAGGTGACTCGTCTAGAAAATTTGTTTGAAAATCACTCAAAGACTTTCATTTACATTTTCTACTCAAGTCGACCGTCCGTGTTGTGGAAAAAGGGGGTTAAGTAAGAAAATAAATTGTTATGATAAATTTGCATGCTCATCGAAATCAGATGTCTAATATTTTGAGTGTTATTCACAATAGTGACAGATGTCTAATACTTCGAGTGAAATTCACAATAGTTGCATTCTTCCTTCAAATCAGAGTTTTCGTTCTCAGTCGAAGATCGTAATAACGTAATACGATCGTAATAGCGGATCAACGGATAATGGTTCAATGATTTATTTGAATCGGAAGATCAGTATTATTTAATATGGTATCTAATTAGATTATGACGCAGCGTGTGGCATTACCGTTCTCATCACAATCTGCCATGCATAATATGCAAATTATTACACAAAGTTCAATCTGACAAACAGTTTTTCTGAAAAAAATTTAGTATATGAAAAGTTTTCTTAAATTTTAAAAACAAACGACGGTAACTACAATTCAATATTTGCCATAACTAATCACTCGATGCTCATGGCGCTGAGCTTTAAACTTTTCTTATTGGTTTTCACATGCTCTCAACTAAAATATTGTCACATACGTATTTCCATAAAAAATGGATTTTGTAAAAATTATAAATCACAATAGTAGCCAAAAAGGAAATCAATTTCAAATAAAATTTGTGGATATCTTTTGTTATTGTAACTGATTTACTTCAGTTGTATTTTTGATTTGGATTAAATTGTATTTTTTTAAATACATTTTCACGTTTGTTATTTCATTTTGACCTTTTGATCTGCATTAAAAATCGTTTTATTTTTTGTCTGTCATTAAAAAAGTAGGCAGCGCTACATATGTACATACATTTATATTTCAAATAACATTTGTATTTGTATTTTATAACTTATATTCAAACGATTCCGCTATTGTGAATTGCATTCTTATTTCTCTTAGACAAAAACAAATCTAATTTTATTCCAAGCCTTTTTCAAATCTTATGCAAGCAATATGAATTTTAAATCATGAAAAGCATTACAAAAATTTTTTAATCCAAAACGCTTAAGAGGAAATTATTATATTGCTTTAAATACTTGTACACTAATAATTCAAATTATAACAAATTGTAACAATTAATGAACGTTTATTAAAAAAAATTAAACTGGCAAATAAACACATAATTGTGGATAGATAATCATCATTCTAATAAACCAAAAAAATTGGAAAAAAATAAAAATAAAAAAAATTGACAGCTTGTTATTATCAAACGAACGAAAAACAAAAAGTAACATACGAGTAATAAAAACTTATCAAACCTGTTCAACTTTACGTATGGAAAGGACGTCCGTTTTACTCGTTTGCCAACAACATGAAGTTGAACAACAAACAAATGCAACCAATACTGAAATCGGAAAAATTTGGACATTTGAATTGTTGTTGGTCAAATTGCATATATTTCTAATTAAGTTGTATAATCTACAAAATTAGACATAATTAACAACTAACGCGTTACTGATCTAAAACCGTTTTTCGTTAAATCAAGGTGATCCAAATAAAGTTTCATTTCACTTTAAGCTCTTAGTTGTTAAAATGTAACAGCAAAGTTATTTATAACAAGACGACGCTTGAAATTGAAAATCTCTAAATGAAAATATGTATATGTACGAGTATGTTTGTGTATGTAAAAGTATTTGTGTTCACATGAATATGTACATAAATCATCTAATTAATCATCGCCAAGGAAGGTGAGCCTAGCAACACATTGAGTCTAGGAATTGTAAATATTTACTATTACTTTTGATTTATGTGTGTGTGCATTTATACAAATTTGTCAAGTTGTTTGCATTTGCTCAATAAAATCACATACGAGTACATACAAACATGTTTATCGGATGTTCATTAGCAAGGTCGTCGAAACGAAAATGGTCTAGTTTAAAAACTCACTGTACTGGCAATTTGATTGACCTAAATTTCGTTTTAAGGATAAACTTTACCATTTGGTATTTCGTTGGTGCTTATGTCAGCTCTTAAGTAGACCTTTAACTTTATTTTGGAAAACTTAAAGATGGAATTGTAAAGTAAAGTTCGTAGAAAAATAATAATAAATAATATAATAAAATTCGATCGCTACGTATGGTAATAAAAAAATTATACAGTGGAGGCTCAAAAAAGTTAAATAGTTAAATAGTTTGTTTTGGGGGTGATGAACTTTTCCGAAATCTTAACTTTTCCGTAGTATGAAAAATTCAAGAGGTTATATGTACATTGTACATTGTTTATTAATTTTTTAATTGTCAATTAGAATTATATGTACATATATACATGTATACATACATATTTATTACTGTTAAAATAGGACCACTGATTGGACAGTTCCTTTCGCGTTGATCTAAGAACCATTTGTATAGTTGATTCTCCAAATCGACGTATTCTGCTTTATGTAAAATTTTTAACTTAATTTTTTCATACATATTTGACACTGCTGCATAAATATTTTCTTTATTTTTTTTAATTTTTGAAATTGCTGCTTCAGATACGTGAAAATCCTTAGCCAATCGATTAGCAAGAACGCCTTCATCTAATTTTTTTTAAAATCTTGCATTTTTCGCCGACTGACAACCTTTTTTGCTTCCCTGCTGCTAACATTGTTGCAATCAGAACAAAACAAATTCTACGACTAATTTCTTTTACAACCAACTGATGAGAGCAAACTACATTATGCATATAAAATTCACAAAAATATAACGGTAACGGTTTTATTTTTGCATGTATACAGGCGTATATGACTCACTATATATATAAATATGTATTGAGGATTTACATACAAAAGTTGAGATCATCTTAGAAAGAGAAAAAAACTATATATAAAAAAATTGTCTCAGAAAAGTTGAGAATTACTTAACTTTTTGGAGTCACCAATGGTGAATAAAAGCTGCTTAACTTTTCCATATTCTTAACTTTTTTATGACTTAACTTTTTCGAACGTTGGTGACATCGTGGGACTGGCCCTAAAACACTGTTTCGCGTTTGAATTCGTATAAAAAGAAAATAATTGTGAAAATGGGTAAGTTTTTACCAATTTTACTAGAGTAAAATATTATTACAGAAAACCGAAAAGAAAACTTTTCTTAACATCGCTTCCCAATCGGTGATTAGGAATCGATAAAGAGAACTTCTTGCAATGACATTAGAAATGATCCAAATTTGAACTATTTCCGGAGCACAAACTTTAAATTTTTAAATATCGAAATTATGTGATGTAATAATTCAGTTCACCTGCAAAAATGAAATAAATAAAACCAAGGGAAAAGTGAAAAAATTCACATGAATCAAAAAAGGGAAAACATTTCTGGGGAAACATTATTCACGATTGCAATTTTGAGAACAGGGGAAAAATTTTGGGGGGGAAATGTTCACGATAGGGGTGATTATATTCTTCGCGATATTCAAAAATCTTAACCCCTTCGCCATAGACGTTTCAATAGTTTACAAGCTTATACTAGTTTTACCACTTATTTTCCGATCGGTCCCAGTGTGCGAAAAGTGTTAATTTATAAAATTAGGAGTATAATTTGTAGTTTCGATAAAACATGCATAAATATAATATTATTTTTTTTTCAAAGTAATTCTCAGATTTATGCAACTTGTAGACATTCCTTCTCACAATTGTCATGATGCCATGTTATTTTCAACACTTGTACGCACACACACACGCAGCTAAAGAGCATGACATTTATTGCGTTTTAAAGTTAAAAACTTCTTAAATTCTCAAGCACCTGGTTGAGTTGCTTGCAACATAAATAAATTCCTTGTGAACGAACAATTATTTATTTATTTAGTGTTTTATTTATTTGTTAATGTGTTTGCAGTGCTGAGAATTTTTTGTTTTAATAAAATTTATTATAATTTGTTTTTAAATTGTAATATAGATGACATGTGTGCAAGCGAGAGAGAGAGAGAGAAAGAAAACTTAATTTAATTGAATCTCACGCTAGTTTGTAGCGTAATTAAGCCTTTAACCCTGAAACGACAACAGTTATTTTGCGAGGAATTTCAAACATTTTCTACTTGAATAAAATCAGCAGAAAGTCACAGTCATAGTAAAACAAATGAATACGCGTAAGATTGCACATGAGCAATTTCATAATTAAAGTTTTTAATTAGAGACACCTAAAAGATAAATGTGACCAAAATTTAAAAAATAAATAAGCTACGGTCTAACAACTCAACTGAATTGTTCAAAAAGCAAATGGAAAACATAAAAATAAAACTCAAGCCCACATTAAAATATAGCAACTACTTTGTAATAAACTATATTTATGAGCAAAACAACTTATCAATGGCTGATGGAGTGTTTCCAATGGCCAGCACTTGAATTGAATCACTTCAGTTAGTCACTGCAATTGGTGACTTGTTTGTTTGTTTGCTTGTGAGCAGGGCTTCGCTCACGTACACAAGCCGACTTTTCGGAATTAATGCATTTTGGCTAAAATCATGTTTGATTATTTAGCTGCAGCCAGGCTATCAGCTAATATATTATTTTAATATTTACTTATTACACTGAGGACTTTTTAGACAAGTAGCGAGTTTATTTTAAATATTAGAAGTTTTACCTCGAATAGATCAGATCACACACTAATTAAAATTAAATCCATCAGTTCAAATTGGCTACAGGCTTTCGAATGTAGTCGAAAAAGTACATTGGCCGAATTTTTATTTTGTTTATTTTCTTCAAAAACCGGTGAATTATCCAGCTCTGTGAGCTTGAAACTTTGCAGGAAGGTCATCCGCATCCCATCTAAATATGTCCTTTATGCGCGGTCAAACCGCTCATCCTATCGGAATGAAATTTGGTTCACTTAGTCTGTGCAACTCCGGAAAGGTTTAAGGGTAATGACTTTTTTCAAACTAGGACTAGGAGGGCGAGAGGGGGAAATTTCTGCCCCTGCAGAACGTTCGAACCGATTTGAACGAAATTTAGAACATAGATAGATATTCGTCTAAAAAGTCACATAGGCCATGTTTATTTTTAAAACTAGGACCAGGAGGGCGATAGGGGGAAATTTCTGCCCTTCCGAAACGTTCAAAATCAATAAAATGACTCAAAATGAATTGAAGAACTCGGTACATTTTAGACCGATTGTAAAAGTTCTTTCTTGTCTAAGAGGGTATAGCTTCCAGTTGATCCCACACATTTTTAAAGCTATGCTATTTATTGCGCGATAGAGGAGTTAGTACGTGATTTTCGTTGAAAAAAATAATCGACAATATTACAGTTACATCTAAATTTATTTTTGTTTTGATTTCTTTGTACTTAAAAGGAGAGTACGAAAATAAACGAAACAAATTGTTTGATTTTGTTTTATTTCGTTCTTTGAAGTGAGAGAAACAAAAACAATGAGAACGATTGCTCAATTTAATTTGGTTTTGCTTTTGCACATGAGCTCAAGCGAGAGAACACAGCTGCCACCTGCCACAAACAATACATTAATTTAATTGTACTCCGCTAGAAAGGAAAATAATGGGAAATAAATGGAAACGTTTTGGAATATTTACAGAGAATCTGACATCATCATATAACAAAACTTTATTGCATTGTTATTTCACACATTAAATTTGTTTTATGTAACTAGCAGCATAGTTCTAACCGGGTGTCCTATGACACCTCTCTTCTCTTTTATTTGATTATATAATATTCTACTTATTTGATTACTGCGAAACATAGCAAACACCTTTGCTGCTTGTAATTGCACAATCTTAAAGTTGAAAAATGGGCGGTGCTATGCCCATTAAAATTTATTATTATATTTCACGTGGTCACGCCCATTAACATTTAATATATTATTTTACGTAGTTCTGTTCTATTGCTTGTGTTTCGCTTGTGATTTTCAGAAATATTATTATTTGTGATTATTATTTGTGAATTCTCAAATAGTTTTTGAAAGTCTGTGCATAAGATAAGAGGTTTGTGACTGTTCAAAATGTGGTTAAAGTCTACTGATGATTTGGCTAAGCACCAATGAAATATATAGACAATGCTTGACCTCCAGCAAATAAATTTCAAATTAAAATAAACTTATGACAATATGTCGAATAATAAATTTCTTAAATATTAAAAATCCTATTAATTGCATACTTTGTTTTTTTTTATATAAAATTCAACAATTTTCTGATTAACTCAAGCAATTTGATGATGTTTTCAAATGGCAAGATTTCAATAATTAAAATTGTCTCTTAACTTTCATTTGTTTCAATAGGTCAAGATGTACATATTTAATTTAAAAATTTAACATAAAATATGTGTATATGTGCGTCTTTATGTGTGTATGTTGCATAGACAAAACATTCGTCAGTTCAAATTTTTGCCTTTGCAACGCCCCAAATTATACATACAGACATAGATGGTTCCTACTACAAATGTTTGTTTATGGTAAACTAGACCAGTTGTTTAAATTGTAATTGCCATTTGTTAGAAAATAAATAAAAATAAAAATAAAGTTGTACAATTTCGTTAATATTTATTTTTGCTGATTTTGACAGTATAGTTCAACAGATAGATGGTAGAATAGATACACGTACGGATGATAGATTGATTGATCGATAGCCAGAAAGATGAATGAATGTGTGGTAATATCATTCAATAGATTCATAAGAATTGATAATTAAATAAAATTGGCTAATTACCGAGTCATATCTGACTTTTTTTTAGCCTTAATAATAAATATTGGCGCTTGCTTGCATGTCCGCAGAGGAAATATTAATTAAATAAATTCCAAAAGATCTTAATTTAAAGAAAAGAATGTTGTACAGCAAATTGCAACGGCAATTGAAGTTGTAAGTTTATAATAATGTCTTTACTAGTAAATGTACTTGCAACTGTTTGTGGCAAGATGGGTCGGTTGCCCGTTTGGCAAAATTACAACACCGAACTAACATTAAAATAAATTTTATTTGTTAAACTTAAACATGCGTGCATGTGTTTCTAATAACATAACTTACACAACTCTCTGCTGACCAATATCTTAAAATGTGAGGCAATCAATACGGTTGTTCATTATTGGTTTTTCTATGACATTTTCATCGGTAATTAATTACAGCATTTGGGTTTGTGAGCTTTTTTTAACTTAATGCACAACAATACCGTTTAATATACGAGTACAATGAATGACCTGAAACATCCTTTCAAGGCAAACCACTGCAAGTTAATCGAAGTCAATATGATCTGCTGTGGCAAAAAACAAAATGCCTCTGGCCCCAAAAGATGTGCGGCAGATTTATAGTAAATGTAAAACACTGCCATAAATCTTGTGTGCTTGTGTATTAACAGCAAAAAAAAAAAAGGTGGAAACTAAACTGAATCAAATACAAACTAAAACAAGTTTTTTATTTATTTAATAATAGTTTTTCAAACGTGACTTACATCTAAATTCTGGCATTTAGTGACAGCTTGCTTGATTTTCTGAAAACTAAAAGCATACGCTAGGGCTTATGGAATATTTAACAGTTAATCTTAGAATGTTGGCAGTATGACAGCATAATTTTAGGCCGTTACAATGAAACTTTAAAAATTATAAAGCGCGCGTGTGGTACACGACAAATTTTTTTTTTTTTATTAAGCTTAATTGAAAGATTTGATTTGGAGCTTTTTTAAGCTATTGCATTATACGAGTATAAACACCTCGTGCGGTACGTGTTACATTAAATGCTAGTTCACTCCAAATCAACGTTTCTGGGGGCGATTTTGTACGACTTCTGTCCAAGTGAACAAAAACAGCCAAGATTGGATTATGCGTATACTCGTATGTGTCAGAGAATGACAATAAGTACTTAAAAATATACATATACTTAAATAAATAGTCTTAGTTTTAGTAACTGCGTAAAGTAAACAATTCGTATGCTCACATAAATTCTCTCAAGCAACTATGACTATAGTCGATTGCAAAATACAACAGCATCTCTACTTCGTTTATGCAAAGTACTAAAATACGCTACAACTACAAATAAAAGGCATTGACCATCACTCATACTTATAGCCCCAGTATCATTATATTCTGACTATGGATATTTAATCGGACAAGAGAAAAATACGCATGATACTTGGTATACTTATTCATCATTCGCCAACGTAAATATACATTTGTGTATATAAAATGGAGTGGAAAATGTGTTTTGACTGTTTAAAAATATTCATTAAGTGTGTGTGAATAAAATATCCCTGTATATATGCATGTGTAGCCAAGTAATACCCAAGAGTATTTTTATACTTATACTTATGATTGTAGCTCATATAGTCTATAAATTTTAGTTGGAGTTGCTAATGCTGCGTAATTTAAAAAATGTGCATGAATATAGTTGTTGGTTGTTTATAGTTATACGCATTTGGTTTAAAATTAAAGCGTGTATTTGCATATGAGCGTGTACTGTACGTATTCATAGTTGTTTGACGACTAATACTCAAAAAGTACTTAAAACAATACTTTTTTTCATTCTCTGATATATACGAGGTGTGTTCAAAAAGTATTGCGAATTTTGATTTCTCGCGGGTTACGAATATTCGAATTTTGATTTTTTGTAGCGTTACGTTGGTACTCATGTCTGTCACTTATGCAAGACAATTTCGGCCATTTTGAATGTTTAGTTAATTGCTGACAGCTGCTTTGCTTGAATGTGTTTTGGCTCGTCTTCGATTTTTACCTATTAAAAAAATGGAACAAAGAACATGTGAAAAACGAAATTAAGTGCGCGGATGCATTCCGAATATTGACTGTGGCATACGAAGAAGCTACCTTGGACCGAAGCAACGTTTATCGGTGGTACAAAATGTTCTCAGAAGACCAAGAAGATGTGAACGACGAAGAGCGTGCCGGACGCCCGAGCACTTCAACAACAGACGAAAAAATTAATGAAGTGAAGAAAATGGTCGTCAAATCACCATCAGAGAAGTTGCTGAGGACGTAGACATATCGATTGGCTCGTGCCATTCGATTTTTATCAATGATTTGGGCATTTCGACCAAAAACAGCATCGCCAATTGGCCAAAAACAACACACTAAGATGCCGCAGCCACCGTATTCCCCAGATCTGACCCCTGTGACTTTTTCTTGTTCCCGAAACTGAAGAGCCCCATGAAAGGACGACGCTATGTTACGATTGACGAGATAAAGACAGCATCGAAGGAGGAGCTGAACAAGATAAAAAAAATTATTTTTTCAAGTGCTTCGAAGATTGGAAAAAACGTTGGCATAAGTGCATTATATCTGAGGGGGATAACTTTGAAGGAGACAAAATAGATATTCATGAATAAATAAATAATTTTTGAAAAACACAAAATTTGTGATACTTTTTTAACACACCTCGTACATTTATTTCTGGCAATATATGGAGTAATCGCTTAAGTTGACTTAAAAAATTTAGCTTCATTATGCTGTGTAATGTCCCAGTTGAAAACTGCAGTAGTTTAAATACAAAGAAATGATCACACGAAAATACTATAATAATGCGTTAGGGCTTTTTACTCTCATAGCGCTGGCGTCAAACCTTCCGGAAAACAATGCTTTGCTTAAGTCGACTTAAGCGATAATTGCATGTTGCCAAATATATATTTTATGATTTCCCCTTCTGGAATCAAACGTTATATTCTTGTTGCTTAGATTTTGCTAATCAGTACAATAAAGTGTTTTCTTCGATAAAATGATGTAGGTAAATAATATATATCAGGAATAATGCTAGTTTTTGTTTAATTTTATTACTTTTTTTTTTTTGAATAAGTGGCTCCTAATGAATTGCACAAAAAAATTCGCATGGAATACTTTACGATTAGTGATTTTGCTGACCACATATCAGCCATTTCCCTTTTTATTGCTGACGTCAATGTCAATAATAAACAACCTTATCGCTTTTTTATTCCTGAGGGTAATGGTTAATGTTGTGAAATTTACAATAATAAAAAAAATTCCCATTAAAAATAGATCTAAATAGTTTATTATAAACTATATTTATTTAATAATAATAATAATAATTTGCAAGCGAAGCAAAACGGTGACAAAATTGTTGAAACATTTCAAGAATGTTGATAAAAAAATAGCAAAAATATTTTGTTTTGTTTTTTAAATAGCCTATCGGAAATTAAGTTAATTTTAAACTAACTTTAAGCTAATTTCGCAACTAGTACTGACTGGCACTTGGATTACTTTTCAATGTAATCAACTGACTATTTTAACATTGCGATGTCCTAGGCAGTAGTCAATTGTCTCACTCTGCATTACTTTCAGCTAACTTAAAGTTGGTTTATTTAAATCACCTGGTAGTCAGTAAATTTAAAACATTTTTTTGGGGTTCGAACATGTATCATCACACGTTGTGTACTCAACGCACTAACTACACAGCCAAGGTACCATCTAAAATAATAACAGCAAAATGTTAATATAAAACTGAAATGAGTTTCAAAGTAGCTGAGAATAAATTTGTTGGCTCTCACCAAATTCGATTACGACATTACAGTTAGCTTTTAGTCAGTCTAAGAAAAGTTAACTATAAGTTAACTATTTTTGTAGTCAACCACACATTCTCCGACAGGGTACATATTGTACATACATACATACATACATAGTACATGAGTGTACATATGTATGTATGTATGTATAATACATATTTCATGTGTAATATTTATTCATAAAAAATATATTTGATTTATTAGAGGTTTATAAAACAGTTTTTCATATATTCTTATTTTATAAATCCTTTAATAAAGCAAAATTAGTTTTTATGAATAAAGCAGTAAAAATAATTATGTATAACAAATTACATTATTAATATATTTTTTTTTTTTAATTTTATAAAATAATGCTCAACCTTTTCGTTCTTATCTTACTTTCTCTTTAAAGCATAAACTTCTTGAGTAAGTTGTTTGATTATTTGTAAAGTTATTATTTGTTTTTTCTTTTTTTTTTTTTGATGTTTTGTAATGAAATTTAAATATTTACTTGCCTGGTATGACTCTGTTTTAAATAAAGTAACGATTTTTATCTTATTTATTCTTGAAAGTGTTTGTTTTTCATGTTGTTGTTTTTCTTCTTCTTCTTCTTTCTTCTTATTTATGTTCCCCCTTAAGTCGCCTTTCACAAAGAAAAGCGATAGTGGCTTGCTTGCATTCACTTGTGTCACATTTAAAGAAAGTTTATGATTGCGCATCGGCATGAAGATTGTAGAGAGAGAGAAAAAGATTCAATGTGGTTTGTTCCAATGAAAGCAAATTTTCACTTAAGCATGCTCCATTAACAATGAGAATATTCATTTTATCAATAGGTTCACTGTACTTCAAAAACAATTATCGAAACTTGTGTCATAATATTGAAAATAAGAGGAGAAAATTTTCTAATACTCGTACTTTTTCTAATATTAAAAATTATATTCTAACTTGATATGTTAAAAGTTTAGAAAAGTGGGCGGTGTCATGCCCAACCAATTCCAAAAAACTTCTCATACACCTAGCGACCATAAAAGTGGGCTGTAGGCAATCTTGGAAATCTCATGTGTTATTAACAGTGTTGTTGGCAGGCGATGATTTGTCAAAACAAATACAGGGATTTCAGTATTGTCGGGATCGACTTCGGGTTATCCCAGCATTGGCATACCCAAAATTTGTAAATATAAAATTGTTCGCATAAAAATATGCACCGGTAGTCATAAACGACTGTTCAAGTTAAAGCGCTCTTTAAGCCGGTTTTCTCATACAAACTTCCTACGTTAAACCAACATTAACTTTAACAGTCGTTTATGCATACCGGCGCTGATGCTTATAACTAAATCTAGTTAAGTGTGTCATATATCATTCAACGTGCACTATGGGCTTAAATCATATAACTTTTCTAATAAATATTAAATAATATTTTTTCTAGTTTTTGACCTCGTTTTAATTATAATATTCTCTAATTTCACTAAGCACAAAGTAGTGGCAAAATATCGAACCATAAACTAACAATTTCAAATATAAAAACAAAAGATCTTAAGCTTAATAAAGTTAGGGAATATTATAATATTAAATAATTTTTTTTTTCAATTCTAAGTTTGTGTTATTAAAAACTAAATGCATCAAAGGTTAAGTCATAAATAACAAATTAAACCAAGTCCCTTGTTTTTAATTTTTTATGTAAATTTTCAAGTAAAATAATCGCTTTTTTTGTGTAAAATCAAAACGATTATACCGTATAGTCCTTAGCACACCATAAATCTTCATAATCTTTTTTATATCTTTTTTTAATTCCATTCTTTCCTTCATTAGTGGCATATTTAATGGCTGCACAATTTTCATGGTTTTGCATAATATTCAAATATATTTTAACCCAGTTAAAGTTCCTTTCCTTTTGTGGCCATAAACCTCAAAATGATGTAATCATTTGCCATATAATATTTTAACAGTTTGTCAAAATGGCCAACTAATAAGTTTTTAAAGCTTAAATAGCTAATTTTAGTACGTCTAATTTCATTTCTTTATTTTTTCTTTGCAACATAAAGTATTATGTCTTCTTTAGAAAACTATTTTAACTTTTGTATGCAAATTATTACATTAACAATACAAATCAATAGCATGCTTAAACATGTCTGCAATTTTAACACTTCTATTTAAGCCATAAAGACACAATGCAGACAAAAAAAGAGAAGAAAAGCAAAGCAAAAGAAAAAAAATAAAAGGCGGGTCTTTTATGTGCCAGATTTTGTGCTTTGGCAGCAACAATAAACAAACAAAAAAAATATTTATTCATTCATTCCACCAGGCATTTACAATACTTCTTCATCAAAGTCATTGCAAGTTATTGACTTTATTGATGGAATCAACAAAAAAAAAAAGACAAATTCTTAAATGGATTTTTGTTTTTTTTATTTACTGTAGTTTTTAAGCTAGGCTAAATGCAAAAATAATACCAAAAGCAGCCAATGCACAGTGGGGCATACACATAACTTTCATTTGAATTTTTTTAATTCACAACAATCTATTGAGAGTTTGTCTATTACCACCAGGCTGCTTAACCAACAACAAATAAATTTAAACAGATCTCAAATTTGAATAAATCAGCTTCTACCTGTGCATCTATTCTCAAATAATAATTTAATTACAATCTTCTTCTTATGTCCTCTGGTTCCCAGTGCACAGTGGGGAACTTGACCCGAAATTTTGGCCAAAAATAGTTTTTGCACTAACACTAAAAATATTTTTATTAATGAAATTCGATCAAAAATATATCCAAGCAAATAACAGAGTATTTGGTTTTTGTAAAAAAAAAAAACAAATATCAGCCGGATTTATGGCAAGTCAAAGTTGACATTTGCAAGCAATATGCAATAAATTAAATTAAAATGATTTTTATCAGTTATTAAACGAAGAAGAAAATCGTGCATAATATGGAGAAAAAGGGGATATCTAAGTAATTAAGTAAAACAAAATATTTTGATAGACGTTGTTGCCTTTGTTGACAAAACGTATAATTCTAACTTAACCTCAAATAAATTACTTTTTCCATAAATATAAATTTCTCATAAGTTTTTGATACTGTTGGCCTTAGACTGACGTGTTTTTCCTTGATGTCAAAAGCTAAGAAAATAATTCTGAATTAGTTTTTATTTTATTTTTCGTTTCGGTTTTTGATTTATATCATTTTATTTCACGCAGCCTCAGCTTGAAATAAAGTGAACTTTTTTTAATGTTTGGATTTGTGAATAGAATAGAAAGGAAAAAAATGTCTGCTGTTTACAATTTTATTATCAGTGAAGTTGATTTAAATAATGTTTCAAAACAAGATTGGGCTTCGTTAAAGCAAAAGCTATAAACTTTTTGCGAAAATTTATCGTTAAGGTGGCACGGAGCCCACGGAAAATATTAACGACTTTTTCATTCAAGATTTTGTCTACATGGCTTATACGCAATTTTTTCAAGCCTCGATGCGTATTTTCATCGAGCCAAATTAAAAAAGAAAAGATCCGTTCCTTTTTCAGAAATTTAGTTTTTAACTTTTTTTCAAATGGTGGCAACCCTAAAAAATTTCCACTACATATCTTATGCGATATTTCGTCAGCCTCGTTTCGTATTTTCATCGAGCCAAATTTAAAAAAAAATCGGTTCCTTTTTCAGAAATTTAGTGTTTTAACTTTTTTTCAAATGGTGGCAACCCTAAAAATATCCACTATTACAAAAATCGAAAAACCCAACTGCGTGTGTTCCTAGAAAACTCTTATTTTCTAAATTTTAGCCATAACGGTTCAAAACTTTAACTGAAGTTAATTTTGACTTAAAAAGTAGGTTAAATTACCCAATGTGCAAGTGGAGCATAGGGACTCAATTTAATTATAATAGATAGTTACATTTCTACATTGAAATGTTTAAGTTGCCCATCCATTTTCTAAACATAACATTAATGACCACTTTTGCTTGCAAAATAGGCCACTGTGCAACGTTTAGAATGAATTTAATTTTAAATATAAATACAGTTTAGAGTTTCATTTGTGGGGCTTAAGCCAATAATGTGTCGTTAGTTGCAGTGTAACTCTTGTTTATGAATTATTATCTTTGTTGTTGCTGCTGCTGCTGCTGGTGGTGGCTGTTGCTGTTGCCGCTGTTTTGTGCTTAAGAGAAACGGAGCCGCTATTCAATTATTGTGGCTCGTATTTTAAAACACTTTCAACATACAACTCTGCGCACATGCATACTTATAGAGTAGCCTGCACTGTGGGTATATTTTTAGTTTAAATACACACAGGTGTGCTTGCAACATCGTTAAGTCTGCTCGTACAATACAACAATGCAACACAGTTATTTGTATTTTTAAACTCTTTTTTTTTGATACGAGTACATGCATATTTGTAATTTGTTCTTTTATTTCTATGCTAACGTACATATTTATCAATATTAACAACAACAACAACAAGAACTACTTGAAGTATAATAAAGAGTTGAAATATTTGCCAAAGAACAATAATGTTAAAAGTGTGCTGGATAGAAGAACAATAATAGAATTTCTAATTAAAATAGTAAAGAAATACTATAAACATATGAAATGGAGGGTGTTTGAAAAGGAAATGTTATATGAAAATCCGGCAATTTTTTTTTTTGGAAATTTATCTCAACGAAAAATTCAAATATCCAACATATTTGGATACATTTGTGTATGTATTCCCTTAGCCGGAAGCTTGAATCAAATAACCACTTATTTTATTTAAATTTTTTTTTTAATCTTAAAATATGATTACGAAAGTTATGTTAATTATTTATTGAAATTTTGTGTATTTTTAGAAATATTTTTACAACACACGTTGTTAATGAGCTTACGCCCGCATGAAAAAAAATTTATATTTGTATCATGGCTGGAACACTACCTACAAATTCGGTCTATTTATACATACAGATATAAATAATTAAATATTCTAGTTTTTGCATAATAAATATGTACGAGTATTTTTAAGGTTCTTAAGACAAATTATTGATGACTACAGCCTAAACTGGTATAAACACTTATCCCTTGATTTGCGCTAGTCTCACACTCGAGCAAGGTGAAATATTAAATTTCTATAGAAAATGTTTCATCTATAATGCAATGCAGTTTTATTTTCCAACTGAAATTCGAAATATTTATTTATTTTTAAATATCAGGTGGTTCGCGTAGTCTGCTGTGGTGAATGTGTTTACAGCAGAAGCAAAACACATTGTAAGTTTTAGAGCATAGAGTTTTGAATTTTGTTAATAAATTTGATATTTTTGAGCACAGTCGGGTAATAATATTGTGGGTGGATGAATTTTCTATTATTACATCATAATCAATTGAAAAGACGAGTTTGAACTTTTTTGTCAGTTACGCCCTTTTTGAATTAACAAGACGATATGTAACTTAATAAATTATGTATAAGATGTATTTTTAAAAGGCTTTTTACAATTACTTGAAATAGAAAGAGGTGTTGATATATTTATTTAAGAGATTTTCAAAATCTTGTTGAACCTAATTACGCGCTTTTCTTTTTTACGCTAATTATTTATTTTTATTAATTTTTTTCTCTGTAAAGAAACATGCAAAGATCTAAAAACGACTTTTAAACTAATTAACATCTCTTGTCGGTTAACCATTGTTTCACACAAATTAAACCTAGTTAATATGTATAAAACGTTTGTAATAAATAGTACGAAAAAAGTTTCTATAACTTGCAACATTATTTTGTATAGAATATGCTTTTTAAGGTTGCAAGAGAAAAAAATGCAAAACAATTTATTTACCTTTGCATTTGTACTCGTATTTCGAAAACGGTTAACTGGAAAATGCTCTAACAAATGTATCTTATATATGTTGAATAAATATGTACCTCAGCAAGTTTTATTGTTATTTAAAAATACTTTATGTGCCAAGTTATTTTTGCATTAGAAACTTTTCAAAGAAAACTAACATTTCGCTATTAGCATTTAAAAATAAAAAAAACTATTAACGAGACAAATTTATGAGTTAAAAGCTATAATTGAAGCTGAATAAAATTATTCAGTGATAAAAAAGCCACCTTATTGTGAATGGTGTCGCGGACGTCACATCAAGACGACTGTAAGAATTGTCACTTGTGTCTACTCTTTTGTGCTCCACTAACTTTTAAAGCCTTAAAGATTAGTAAGATATAGTCAATAAGAGCCAATTGTTGTCCATAAAGTGCAGATACGTGACAATATTTACTGTCGTCTTGATGTGACGTCGACGCTGCCATTCACAATAACGGGGACTATGTTTGATTGTCAACATTGATCATTCTGCTTCTGCTGTTTTTAAATTAATTTAATATTTCTTTCTAATTTTCAAGTATTTTTTTTAGCAAATTATTTTTGCTCAAGGTAATTTTTATAATAAAATTATCAGCCTGCCAGTAAATAATTTGCTCAAGGTAATTTTTATTATAAAATTATCAGCCTGCCAGTAAATAATTTGCTCAAGGTAATTTTTATAATAAAATTATCAGCCTGCCAGAAATTTCATACCTTAAAGGCCAGTCAGGCTTTAAGCATTATTAAGTTAAAAAAAAAAAATAAGAAGTTAAATATTTAGTTCAACAAACTGACCATATTTGATTAATTATATAAATTATAGATTTGTCAACGAAAACCTATTACCGTTTTCAACATTTAAAACTCTTAAAAACTATAAATTATTGAAATTTCAACGCATAAATTAAATAGATTTAGAAAATCCATAAAAAAAACTTCTGACAAAAATGGTAAGAAGTCACCAATATGGTCACATAAAATCATGTAAATGGCTTTAGTTTTTGTTTCATTAATTTATTTTTTAATTTGTTTATAGCAAAAAAAAAAAATAAATAAGAAATGCCAAAATAAACGTACCTTCAACATTGTTATAAATATTTATTTTTCAATAATTAGTTTGCATTCTCATGGAAATTTCTAAATTTAGAGCCAGATTTATTTGCCAAGCCAATAAATACTCTCTGGTATAAATTTTAATTAAAAGGAGAACTTTTTTTCACATTTAAACAAACCGGTTCTTTGTACAAATAAAATATTTTTTTTTTTTTTTGGAAAAAATATTTTGTGTTTTTACAATTTTTTGTGATTGTAAAATTCACTCAAGCGTTAAGTGGAACTAATGACAACTACCTAACAAATATTGCATCTATTAAATACATTCAAACATATTTTTATATACATATATGACCATGTAATGACTCTGCTTTATTTTTTAGTGCATTGTAATTTTTTTTTTTTTGTTGAGCTGAAAATTCATGTAGTAATTTTTTTTCAACAAAATTTTTTTTTTATATTTGTATAACTGATAATTAAAATTTTGATATAATTGTTGGGGCCATATGCGACAGTTTTTCGTTGTGGTGTTCATTAAACTAAAAAAAAAATTAGTCCGATCGGCTTGCAATGCATAACAAAAGCTGTAGTATTTATTAAATTTAAATAATTATTTAAAATGTAACACAGAAAACACTTGAATGTTTTTCCTACAAAATACAAAAATTCTGCTAAAAGAAAGAACAAAAATATTTACTTCTCATATAAAAAAAGTGATTGCTAACAGCCTGCTCTGCCTGCCCACCTGTTTGAAAATTCAAAATCCTTTTAAAAAATTTGATCCTAAAGAAAAACAATATGGTAGAAAGAATTGTCTGCAGATAAAACAACTCGTAATGTGAAGCTAAAAATATATTGAATATAAAATATTTTCTTGTGTGTAGACTAATGCAGTCTTACAATTATGTGCCAAATTTCATTTAAACCCCTTCAGTTGTTTTAGCAGGATTTAGTAACAAACAAACAATCACACAAACTATTACATTAGTGACATAAGCGGCCCCGTTCTGTAAATCGCTTCGTTACACCCCATATACGTTTTG
Organism: Nowickia ferox; assembly: GCA_936439885.1. NCBI lineage: Eukaryota > Metazoa > Arthropoda > Insecta > Diptera > Tachinidae > Nowickia > Nowickia ferox. The sequence goes on along the minus strand of OW387027.1, from coordinate 4,289,524 downwards.
AGATGAAAATAAAAAAAATGTATATTGGAAGTGCCACGCTTACGGTTCAAGGTTAACTACACCAATACCTCGCTTTGCGTCGTTTTGTTTTGCGTTTTCTCGAAGTTGCGTCGCTGCTGAATTAGTACTAATTTTGTTTTGGGTTCGAGTCTTTAATTTTTATTTTTTTTTATTTTTTCCCAATTAAAAATTCCTTTTGCGAATATCTATTTCCAAAGCGATGTCCTTGATTGACGAAGCTATGGAGATTTTTTTTAAACGCAAGGAGTTTTAAAGTGCCCCAGGCGGTAGCTACGAATATCAATTGCTACAAGAAAATTTATTTTACGTTTCTTCAGTGATCATGCGCTGTTCTTTTTTTTTGCAAAAAAACATCTGGTCACATTAGGTATGATATTAAATGTCTTAAAACGGAAATTGTACAGTTTTATTTCAAATCAGCATCCTGTGCATATGAATTTAATCCAAGAGATTAAATTAGTGCTGTTCTTTGTTTAATATCTCAGGCTTCTAAAATTACAAAAAAAAAGAATGACTTGTTAAAAGATTTTATACTCAATAGTTATTTCTTTAAAAAAAAAAAACTAAAGCATGTATGTATGAAGATGTTATTTTTTTTACTCATTAAAAGTAATTTTTGTCTCTTTTTTTGGATATTTTTCCACCTGAAAATCTATTGCAAATTTTAAAAATATCATGCATACATTATTTTTTCATGACACAGTCAAGTTTTTCTATAAGAAAAGTGTTCAGCACAGTCAATTATTCTATAAAAAAAACGTGTTCTGCCGAATTTTCTATAAGAATAGTGCATTGTGTACGAGTACGTCAAATTTTCTTTAAAAAAAATTTGCTGCACAGTCTAAGTTTCCATAAAAAATTATGAATCTCATAGTCAAATATTCCATAAGAAAAGAGAGATATGTAAGGCAGAGCCAATTTTTCTGTAGATGTGCTGTGTATGGCACAGTAAAATTTTCCATAAGAAAAGTGCTTATTTCGCAGTCAACTATTCTATAAGAAAAGTATTCTGTGTATGGCACAGTAAAGTTTTCTATAAGAACACTGAATTGTTTATGACAGTGTAAATTTTTCTACAAGCAAAGTGTGCTGCGTATGGCACGGTAAAATTTTCTATAAGAGAAGTATGCTTTGTATGTCTTAATCAAATTTTCTATAAGAAAAGTGTGCCTTCTACGGCTTAGTCAACTTGTCTAGAAGAAAAATGTGCTTTATATGATTCCTCAAAATGATAATTATTTCAATAAATATTCAAGCCGGATGAACCTTTGCATAGACATATTGCCATTTTATTTATTTATTTATTTTTTTTGTTTTAAAGAAACTCATCAAACCATCTTAATAATAATTTGACATGACGTTTATGAAATTTAATATTTTCTGCTTGTTGCTTATTTATTTATGTATTAGCTTTTTTCTGTTAACGGTTAAGTGTTTTCCCATCAATTTCGCTATCATGTAGTAAAAGTTGTAGGATGAGTTAGTTAGTTGTTGGAGTAGCCAGCCATCAGCAACCTAATTTAATCGATGATTTATTTTTTTGTTAGCATGAATCATTAAATTTCAATTAACCTCAAATTTGATGTGTGTACATATGCACGAGTATTTTGCAATACGTTTGATTTTCTCAATACTACTGCTGCTATCACTGCATAAAAAATGTAATAAACATTTCTCCTAAATTTATTATGCACTCAATTTGCAAATGTCAACACATGAAGGTGAAAAATTTAAAATAGTTTTTGTTTAAATAATTAAATTCAGCCCACTTACTTACACACCTTGAACAAAGAGATTATCCTTATTTAAATGTCCTTTTCGCTTAATGTTCACCATACAAGTTTGTCATTGTGCCATTTTGGGTCAACTTGTTGCTACAAATACAACCTTCAACTTTGGCCTTTAGCGCAGCAGTGCTTATATGTACGAGTACACGTATGTATGTGTGCACAACATGTTTTAATGTTCGCTATATTTAACAATTAAAAAAAAAAAGTAAAAAACACATAAATGCAATAACTGTAAGTATGAGTTAGTTGGTGGCTGGCTGGCCGGCCGGTGGCTTGGCTGCATGTAGTGCATACATGATGTTGTTGTTGTGTTTGCTGTTATTGTTTTAAATGCTCTTATCACTTTATTATCACTTCAGCTGGAATGCATGCACTCATTGCACACACACAGACAACCTCAACGGCATACATTGTCGTAAACGTTCATCATAACAACGTTAAGAAAATAAAAAAATTATAAGCTAAAATTTGTATAAAATAACTTTTCCAACTTTGTATTTTGTGAAGGCGTTTAGTCAGTCGTTAAGTCAATTAATTCACCATAGTGAATAGCTCATAAGCACAAACAAACACACATTCACGCACGCACACTCATTTACACTCACTTGCATTCATTCATTCGCTCATACTCGTACAGATGACAACAAGTGGGAGATGGATGTCTTTTAAGCATAAAAAATTATGAAAAATACCACCTCATACTTGTGTATTAACAATGTTGTGGCTCAACTAAAGAAATATAATGTGGGGGGAATTTATGTTCATCAGGCTCGGCTTGATACTTTTTCTGCTCCTCTACCGTTTTCATTTTTTTTAAACATATTTTACTTTTTTGCTATTAACAACTCACCTGTTGTTGTCGTCAAACATGTTCGACAGAAGAGTAGGTTGAAGAAGTTTTCCTGCAAAGCTTTACACGGAAAAGAATGACGAGAAATGAACGGGAAAACATCTGTGTGCAAAAGCTTGCAGGTTTTGGAAAAACGTCAAGTTGCAAAAGTCGAGATTCGGGAAAACCCGATAAGAAAATATAAAAATCGACACCAACCGTGGTCAACAGTGAGCTAAGCAAGTTTATTCTCAATTTGACAACTGAAGGTGCTCTTTCTTTTTTTATTTGGAGAACATAATATTTCCATTTTGACAATGAAACGTTCTTATGTTAATAACAATCGCTCTTTATTTATTTTATTTTTTTGATATGCTATGAATACATATTTCAAAACTCTCGTGGTTGATTCGAAAACTTCTGGAAATTTTTCTCCTCATTCTTACATTTTATTTTTTACGTTCTTGATCTGACAACCTTTTTAGGGTTCCGTACACTAAAGTTGTTTTTTTCGATTACCCTAAGAGCTACTGACCTGAAATTTTCACCGAATATGTGAAACTTTGGCCGCTACAAAAACAAATATATGGCAGTTAAAAAAATAAAAGGATGTTCTAAAGCGAGCAACGAAAAATTTTGAAATCCTAATGTAATATTCAGACAATTATACAAGGTGGGCCAAAAGAAGTCATCCGTGCGTAAGTTACACGCATTTGGCGGTAGACAGGCAGCAGCTGATGCGCGGACTGGACTTTGTACGGGAACATGCGCAGGTCTATGACCAAAATTCGTGTATATAGACACTTGAAATTTTCAAAGTTAGTGTATTTTTATATAAAATCAACATTAAAGGGTATTCTATCAGTTATGTAATTTTATTAAATTGCTGTCTCTTGGAAACCATAAGATGCAAACTCTAGAAATTTTCAAAAACGGAAAAACTAAAAAATTCCAAAAGAAAAAATACGCCAAAACGAAAAAATTGACAAAAACCGAAAAAAATCGCCCAAAGAAACAAAAAACCCCAGAATCAAAAAACAATCTCTGAAACTAAACTAAATCGCCAAAAACGGGAAAAAATCGCCAAGAACTAAAAAAAAACGCCAAAGCTAAAAAAACGCAAAGAATCAAAAAAATCACCACAAACCAAAAAAAAAATCGCCAAAACAAATCGCTAAAACTAAACTAAATCGCCAAAAACCAAAATAATGGCCAAAAACTAAAAAAAGCGCCAAAACTAAAAAAACCGCCTAAAAACGGAAAAAAATTACCGGGTACTTTATTTTTTTTAACGTTTACATCAGGTAAGATATTAGATTATATAGGCTAATGTTCGTATAGTATTAAATATCGTTATCTTAATATAGAAAGGCCCTAACTAAATCTTTTTTTCAAATCGAGACTTTGACACTGTTCGGTGCATTAGATGTTCTTCTATCGAAATATACAATAAACTCGATTTAAAAAAAAAAAAAAATAATGAGTTGGGACATTTCTATATTAAGGTAACGATATATAGTGTCCATACGGAACCCTTCGTGTGCGAGTCAAAGGCGCACTTTGCAGAATTTATTTAGATTTGAGCACTAAACTTTTCATCGAAAAATTAAGAACGGTTGGTTGTCAATTTTATACCATCCATTGACAGTATTAGAACGAATTTATATCCCCTGTCTAAAGGCACAAGATATGATCAACATAATATGCTGGGGGTTATTATGTAATCCCAATTGAACGGAACGTTTTCGAATTGTAATGTTAATAACATACAAATTCGAACTGTTTTCTTTTCGAATCGAAATACATAATAACCCCTCCGATGTGGTCGAGTTACTAGTGGTGAGAAATTCTCTTCCTAGAGAAAACAGAGCTGACTCTATATCAAAGTCAGGCAAACACATACATATATAATATAATAGAGAGTAAAATGTACTCTTGTAGGAATGTACGTGTAAAAGGAGCATAACAAAGTGCCCACGGGCGTCCTTTTGCTTATCTCTGCTCTATATGCCGTGTGGTACAAGATAAATAGCTTTGAGCGAAATACCTAGGTGTTTGCTTTGATAACATGGAATTCGTGAACTTATCGATGACATGCAGAGGCAAAGGTGCGAATAAGCGATGGAAAATTTCAAGGAAAAAAAATATGCTGCTGCAAGCATAGCAATGGCTGCCATTTGCTATTATTGTTATTAATTTGCATTAAATAATCATACGACCATTTATATATGTTGGATAATAAAGTTAAACATTTTTAAATTAAAATACGAGCACCTTCTTAATCCCACTGTCCTCTGCATCCAACTAAATTACACATACATATATAAACTATTTAGAGTATGATATCAAACAAAATACAACATGTTGCCAACTAGCAAATGATAAACAAGAGCCAATGAAGGTCTTTAAACAAACTCACCACAACAACCAAATGTCAGACGTATTCGCGCGGTGGAGCTTTCAAGACGTTACAACAACGGAACGCAATACAATTTCATGGGTCAATTGAACGATTTTTCTTGCTTGTTGTTTGCTTTACACTGTTTTCATTTTTTTAAAGTTATATTTGTTTAGTTAAAAGAAATAAGAAAAATATAAACAAACAAAAAGGAACGAAATGTGTTAATTTCATAATAAATACTTCTCAACTAAAGTCCGCTGTCTAAATACAGAAACACAACACTATAAAAAACCAAACATTTTCTTATACAGTTTAATGTTGTTGTTTTTGTATTAATTGCCACTGAAGTGAATAAATACATACATACTATTCGTAGTATTAAATTAAGAAGAAAAACAAAATATTTAAGAGATAAATTCATTATTATTGCAATAAATAATATAAAGTAAATGATATAAAATAAGTCTTTGATTTGCAATCATAGATATTGATTTCCATTATTGTGAATTTAATTAAATTAAATTAATTAATTTTTCAAATGATCAACAAACCATTCAAATTAATTAAGTAATTAAGAAAACTGAGCCGTTGCGTTCTATTAAGTGATCAAAACGAACGCCTGTGTGTATCTGTATTTGAAATTTAAAACAAACATTTTAAATTTGTTAATCACTCTTTCAAAATAACGAATTAAGCTGTTATAAATAAAATAAATAAAACGGAAATTAATTTAAAAAGTTTACCTAGCAAAAACATTTTTAATGGCCAGATAATGTAATTTTGTGGTATTAAATTGATAAAAAAACGTATTAAAATTTAATATATTTGAAATATATTGAAATACTATTTGATATGGGATTAAAATAATCATAAATTTTTCTTTAATTGGTGTTCTGCTTTACACATTTAAACAAGGTGAGTGTTTCAAAACTTGTCCTTGAATTAACCTAAACTTACACTCCACAAAGTAATTACAAGAGCTTTTATCTGTTCCTTGGCAATTTTTTTTTTGCAATTATTCTTAACATTTTCTTTCCGTGACTTAAGAAAGAGGCAAAAAGTTAAAGATACTATTTAAGTTAAGTTTCAGAAATAGCTTTTCCCCTAATTTATGCACTAAAACATACAACGAGCTTTAAAGTATAATGTGGGCTTCACCTGAAATGGTGCTTGTTGCACCAAATATTTTCCATTCATCTGCATTTCTGAAAATCATGGATTTTTTTTAAAAAGGGCACAAAATAGTGGTTACGCTTATTTAGTCTAATATTTGTTTAACTAAATATTTCCTTTAGCACAAAAATAGTATAAACATACGCAGAATTTGCAGTCAATTCAACTTGCCCAATTACCACATACATTTTTAACTGCTTTTAAACATTATTTTAAATATAAATTTATAAAATATATTGCAAAGAACTATTTATCAATGTTTCTAACGCCATGGATGTGTGCGCTCTTTTGCTTATTAAATTTTATAAATAAAAAATTATTTAACTAATGCCAGTAAAATTCGTTCAAGGTCTTTTGAAAATTTCTAGCTAAGAAACCAAAATAAAAATCATTATATAAATTACAATACTTTTACAGTTTGTTTGTTTTTATACAAAAAAAAAATATATATATATATCATACATTGTCTGCAAAATGTCTACTGTCTGTCGGTCTCTCAATTGAATTGGTCTCATATAACCATGTGGCTAAAATTGAAGCTCAATTTACGTCAAAAGCACATGTAACATTTGTTTTGTACGAATGCAAAGCGAAAAGAAATAAAATTACATAAACACCTGTTAAGGTTTGTTGCAAAAAAAAAAAAAAAAAAAAACTAAGCAGCAGGAGCACTTTACCCTGAGCTTTGAAATATTGCACAATTTAGTAGATACGAACATCATGGTTTTCGATGTAAAGATCGCTTTACTTTAACATTTGGCGAGCGAATGGAAATGAACATAAGCCTAAATTTATTAGCACTACATTTAGTAGGAAATGAGATTATAGAAATTCGCTGAGTTTTCAAGATATTGAAAGAGTTTAGACCACACGGCTGAGTTTTCAAGATTTTCAAACTTAGATTAGATTAGATTAGAAAAGGGGGAAGATCTGGTCCAAAGACCGGCACTGCGACACCTGATGTATCTTTTGTGCCATAGATCTGTAAATTAAATTAAATCAATCTCTGTATGACTCTCCTTATGAAGGTCATCACAGATATTGAAAAAGCCCGCCTATTATCATCTGAAAACAGAAACTCAGAATGAAAAACACGCCTCTACTGTTACATAAGACGATACACTCACAAATAATGTGTGCCCTTGTCTCGTCATCTTCCAAGCATAAACGACACAAGGGTGAAAGAACTTGGTTACTTTTCCACAGAGAATAGTTCAGTCCAAAGGGACCAAAAGGAAAACCAGTAACTAGCCATAAATTATTCCTGTTGAGGTTCAGGATGCCATTGTATGTAAATGTCTGCATCAATGCTTTGGCTTGCTTTAAACCAGAAGAAGTCAGCCACATTTCCTTAGCGGTCGAAGTGTCATCTTCTTTGATCAGAGATGTTACAGTCGACCGACTTACGCCACAAAACGGCTCTGGGCCCATAAACTTAAAACGACTTCAAGCTTAAAAGGACCCTCGTTCGTGCTGCTGTCACTGTTTCATAGAGCTGGCAACCAAGTCACTCCAGCTGCTTAGTAAATGCGGCTCTGCTATAGTTGCCACCTACATACGTATGTGCCAAATTTGTATACCAGGGCAGTGCAATGCATTGTCTTCTGGCAAGATTGCTCGTGAAATCTTGTCGTTGTTGTGTGTCAAATTGGTATTCCAGAGCGTCCAAAAAATATTCTGGCATGATCGCTTCTGAAATCAGGTCGGTCGTGGCAAATAATCAATAATATCTTCCCCATATTTGAAGTCAGCTAATTTTAATCTAAAAGCGTTCGATAAGTTAAGAGCAGGTTTATTTTTTCCTGTTAAATTTTAAAGCGAACATCAAAAACTTTCTGCAGTCCAATAATGAATAAAAATTCTCCGGGATTTTTTTCCCTTTTCCTATTCAGGGAAATCATGAATAAAATTATGCGAGAAATTTCTCCCTTTTCCAATTAGAATTTTTTGTTCTCCTTCTTACTTGCTATTGTTTGAAATTGTTCCCGGGGAAAAAATTCTCGCGGAATTTTATTCATGACTACCCTCATTATGAATTAAAATTTCCCCGGGAAACAAACTCCACGGGAAAGAAGTAGGTATTCTAAATATAAGAGAAAGGGAAAAAAGATTTGAGAGTTTTCTCCCCACAATAGGTAAATGTTTCCTTCTAATATTGTCCAAAAATTTCCTTTGTACATACAGTCCTTGGGAATTTAATCCATTTGCATTTGCACCTGGCTCAATTTTCAGCACAAAGTTATTCTGCATGCTGGTGAATGTTTACAGTGTTTATTTTATTTTTCATTTAAGCAAAAACAGATATTTATATATTATAATGAAAACATAAAATTCCTATTAAATTTATATTGCTGAACTCTTGCGATGGTGCAGAATAAAATGTAAACACTCAACAGCTGATGCATACTTCACTCTCTCCCTTATTTGCTTATTCCCCGGCTATATAAAATAGGAGCATATTTCTCCGAGAACAAATGATAGGGACAAGCAGCAATGAACAGTTTACAGTTTTTAGGTGACCAGGTTAAAATCTTTAACCAAAACTCGTTGCAACTGACTTCGAATGATGCCTAATTGTGCATCGTCGTCTAGCTGATGTTTTTAGATTATATCTAATGTTGTCCGCAACAGCAGCGGCGATCTTGGTGGAACGAGCAATTCGAGGGCGGTCGCTTTTTACGAAATCTGTAATAGGGCCACTTTAATTAATTAATCAAACCCACGGAACAACACATATATATTATATATGACTGATTTTATTTGCCTCGACCTTTATTCACTGTTCTATCGCATACTAACTTACTTATGAGCTAAAAAACTTGTTTTTACGAACACAAACAAACAATTAAAAAAAAAACACTTGTCGCACGGTTTGAACATCGAACTATCTGCTTGATAAGCACACGCTCTACTACTGCGCCACGCAGAAGATAATATAAGTTGTTTATTTACTGTGCAGTCATTACATTTATGCTGTGAAGTAGTGCAGAGAGTATGTATGTAGTTTATATGGAAAAGTTAGTTGTCCTTTACATTACATACATTATCAATGATCAATTTCTTGCTGGGGATACTTGTCACAAGTAAATGTGTCATTAATTATGTAAGTGTTGTAAGTCATATATTTCTTCTTCGAGATATTTAGTAGATTACGCTTGAACAAATCAAAAACTATTTTTATGTTATGCAATATTTGAATTTAGAGCTGTACTTGTCTCGTTTAATATTAATTTATTTAACATTTATTAAATATTTATTAAAGTTTTTTTTAAGATTTATTTAATATCATAATTAAGGGCAGAAATGCAGTTGAACTTTGGCTGTAAGTGGTATTATTTCGAAAAATAAATATTTTAATGCAAACTTGTTTCGATAGTATGCTTGAAAAGGTTTGGTTGATTTTTTTTATGTTGAATACTTAATAGATAACTCCCTCTTGGATTGCAGTATAAAAATAAACCTGGTGTTTACTGTGTAATTCGAGACGAAGGAGAAAAATACTTTCGAATTTACCTGTTAGGAACACACAAATTCGAAAGCATTTTCTTTAGTTTCGAATTACAGAGCAGACCTGTACATTTTACACCGTTGTAATACTTACAAGTTCCATTAGGTTTGCGCTTGGTTCGCTTAAGTATGTAACTGTTGGATTTTTTGTTCTCGAATTGGACAAACGAGTAAACTTAGTTTTTTTTAATTAATTCTGTGTAAACTTTAATTACGCATGTACACATACTGCTATTTGTTTTAACGGCTTGTTGTTATATATTTTATAAATATTTGCTTTTCAATGTAATTTAAACATAAAATCGTATAAAAATTAAAACTAAATTAGTTCAAACCTTTTTTTAAAATGTAGTTTTCACAATAATTCTTATATCTTATCATTTCTCAAATATAAAATAATAATAACTTCAACCTCAATTCTTTAAACAAAAGGAAATTTTAGAAAAAAGTTGGTTAAATTCAGAAAAAAGGGGGGAAAGTGAAAAAAAAACAAACAGTTTGTGATGTTCTAGAGTTAGTTACACAGTTGCCCTAATAGAAGATATGACAATCTAAAGACGTACATACATATAGACACAACTACGTACATATGTATGTATAGATGTATGTTTGACAACAGCATCATAAAAATTCTAAGAATAAATGCATTTTTAAACAAGAGCAGCCCAGTAGAAGCAGCAGCACCAGCAGCAGGAGCAACAACACGGAATCGTCAACAGAAACACGACTAAATTAACATTATAATACATACATCCATCATATCAAAGAATTAAAAGAATCATAAACAACACAATACTAACATGACAACAAATATACAGGCATTGCAAGTCTACTAGGGCTGAAGCAAAATTACTCCATATAAATTATGGCATCATAAAAAAAATTTAGATGGATTAATGTCGGTTTTTTTTTCTAAAAGAAAAAAAGAAGAAACACTCATACTCTTCAGTTATTTACACTGGCTTGCAGTACTAACGAAAAACGTCAGTTATCTGCTTTAGACTGGTACTCACTATCCTACACAATCGCACGACTTACGAAAAAATACAACCCGGATCTAATGAATTGTTATTGTCTTCATTCCATCAGGGTTGTATTTTCTCGAAAGTCGCATGATTGTTTTGCATGCGTAACCAGTTACGTTATTCACCCTTATCGGGAATAAAAGCTCACGTGAAATGTGTTCCCTCCCTAAAATGGTGATCGCCAATTTTTGTGTTGTTGCTCTGTCAGTGTAATATTTTATAATTTTGCTTACCACTTTTTGTTCATGAGAAATATTTCACGTGAACAAATTGTTCGCCTTTTATTCCCGATAAGGGTGATTATTTCCTTTATTCATTTTAAATATTCACTTTGTAAAGTTTTTTTCTTTCAAATTTTATACAAAGTTTTTATAAAACAATCACTTAAATTTAATTAAAAAAAAAAATATCAGGGCCTCACAACTTAATTTTTCACTTACTGAACAAGTTTTAAGAGATGGCATCACCAGCTTAGGACATGTTGTTCCGAGGCCGCCCTCGTATGTGTCTTGTAAGGTGCATTTGTTTATTTGGGATCTGTTGCCTTCATGCTCAAAGTAAAAGAGTACAGAAATGTTTGTTTTGGAAGGAAAAAACCCAAAACAAATATAAGACCTCATTCAAGAAAGAATGACAAGTAAAGCTTAAGTAGCTTTAAGATATTTCAAATGTCAACATTAAAATACAACAACACTGCCATCATCATTGACAACACCAGCACTGACAGCACGATAAACGCAAAAAAAACACACACTCACACACACACACACACACACAAAATAATCACACATTAACACTGGATTGCTGCTGCTAATGTTGTTGTTGTTCTTGCTGTTTTTGTTAAGAAGTGTCATAATTTTGAAGCCTACAGACCCAACAGCAACCAAAAATATATCTATCTATTTATGTATCTTTTTTTTTTATTCAAAAGTTAAATTTTCTAACTAATAAATAAAAAAAACGAGATAAAAGCAACTTAAACAACTTTAACAAATAACCATAACAGTTCTTACAACAACTTGAAAATTATTTGAACAATTTAGATTTTTGTTTCTTTTTTAAATTTATTTTTTTAGCTGCAAAGCTTTGTCAAAAATAAAACAAGGTACTCGTATCAACCAGCAACAGAAATATTTAGATACTGTTACCAAAATGCGGTCAACAAACTTGTATAGTTGCAACACGCATTTTTTGTTCATTTATTCATAAAAATTTTAGTTTATTGATTTTGCTTTTTTTGTTGGTTTTTAGACGAAAAAAAAGCTTTTTTAGTAGTTTAACAGATGCACTTCATCGTTTTAAAAAAGATTGTAAGCAAATATTTGAAAAAGCAAAGTTGCCACACTTTTGTGTTTAACAACAAAAAAAGATTACAAGAACAAATTTATTGTCAAGTTGCTGAAATGAATCAAAGAAAAATTTAAAATTTTTCTGCTGTTTAGCCGATGTGCTACATTACGTTAATGTTTAAGCCAAATCCTCAGAATACCTTTAGTGAAAACTTTGAAAAAGCTTGATAACGTCATATCGAGCCATAACCGCTAAAATAGCTTAAGCGACACATTTTTTGGAATACATTTTTTACGAGAATCTACTATATTTAGGAATGCAAATAATCGATTTTGGTCAAAAAATTAAGTTCGAAATTTATGTCGCTTAAGCTTTTTTGGCGGTTATGGCATCTAAACAAAGGTTATTTTTAATAGAGGTATAGAACTTTGAAATGGAATAAATGAAAGATGATTTTTTTAAACTGACATGGCATTATAATTTATATATGACTTCTGGCATATGACCGCCACAGCTGTGTCGGACTTAATCTTATCTGTAGGTCCAATTTTCGATGACTTTTAACAACATTTGTGGCCGTATATCGGCAATAACGCGGAAAATGTTGTCCTGCAAATGGTCAATCGTTTCGGGCTTATCGGCGTAGACTAGCAAGTTCAGATATCTTGCTAAACATAAATTACTTGGCAACTGACAAAATGGCCGCCAGTTAAAAAAGTGTAGCCAACTTAAAGTTTTATAACTCTAGAAGAAAAAAAACATTCTCTTTAACAATCTAATTTATTTCTACACACGTCGAGTGATTGAATCAATTAAAATTTTAATTAAACGTTATACCGAAATTAATGAAAAAGTTAATTGAAAAAAAAACCATTTAATCAATTAACAAGTGTTAATATTTTAATTAAAAGTTAATTCAAAGTTAATGAAAAAAGTAATTGAATCAATTAACAAATTTATTTAATTTATAAACCAAATCAAACAACGGCTTCATTCAATTGGCAAAAAACTTATGATAATTTGTTCTGTAAAAGATTAAAACAATTGATTTGTTTTCACATTTTGTTTATGTTTGGTGAAAATTTAATTAAAGTAATTCTACAAGGATCTGATAGAACATTTTTGAAAAAAATTTATGGAACCAAAATAAAAGTAAACTCTCAAAAAAAAAAAAAAAAAAAATTTCTTTAAATCTCTTGGTTAACAAGAAGTACGTGAAATATAAAATTAAATTATAATGGGCGTGCCTGTGCCCATTTTTTAAATCTGTGGCAAATTTCGTAAAAATCTATTAAAAAGAACCTGAATTAAATTAATAACTTTTAATGGTCGTAGCCCCGTCCATTTTTCAACTTTAAAATTGTGTAATTACAAGAACCAAAGGGAAAAAGCAGCAATAAAAAAAAAGAATATCATGAAATCAAATAGAAAAATTGTGGGCATGTCCCCGCCCTCCCCGCTATACCCACTCACACAAAAAAAAAGAATTTTTTCAATCGGTCTAAAATATACGGAGTTATGAAGTAAAGGCCTCATTAGTTTTTACTTTTCGTTGTCGTTCTGTGCCATTCTTTTCCGTATAAAATATTTTGCAATTAATTTTTCTGTGCAAGGAATCAGCTGGCAACCTATAGAACTGATTTCAGTTGTATACAAAATATCACAACAAACTAATACATACACACTTTTGGCTGCCACTTAACGTTGAATTCTATTTTCTACAGATTTGTCCGCAACGGAACAGAACGAAACAGGAAAAACAAACCACACACACAGACTTTCAATTGAACAGAAACAAAACAGCTGATTCAGAACAGAACAGCACGTACAAACTAATTCTGCCTTAACAATGTCAAAGAAAAATACAGGCGAATTGATAACCTTCTGCTTTTTTTGAACTAGGTTAAACAAATTATTTAGTGTATTTCGAATTTTTGCTTCCTTTTTTGGTTAAATAGCGTCTAAATGCTGCTTATGGTACTCGTCAGTTTACTTCAACCCAAAAGATTTTGAAATTAAGTAAAAAAAACATGTTTATAGTAAGACTCTTAATACCTTATTGAGAATCACAATATAGAAACATAACAACTTTAAAAGCCCCGAACAAAATATTTACACAACAAGCACATTTATTCGATTTCTTAGTCTATTTAATTTTCCGCCATCTTTTTGCAATTAAGGCTGACAATAAAAGTATTAAAAAGCAAAAGGAAAAATAAAATATTTATTTTCATGCAAGAAATTCCTAATTATAATTACTTGTTATTTAGTCTTTAATGTATTTGGAATGTTTGCTAATTTAAAAATCTTTTGGGTTGAAGTCTACTGACTAGTTCTATAAGCAGAAACGAAATACATATTTAACCAAAAAAAAAAACAAGCGAAAATTCCAAATTTAATTTAGACTTTCATTTTTAGCTTCCATTCCAATGCAATTTTTAAAGAAGAAAAAAGTAATTGTAAAAGCTTTTGCTCTGAAGAATTTCTTATGGAAAATTGCCTTTCTAAAAGAATTACATTTTTAGAAAAGTGCACCTTAAAGCAAAACAAAATTTGAATGTAAATTAGCCTAGCAAATCTAAAACTTTCTTTAGTTCCTATTATTTCTTTGCATAATCCCAAAATGTAGCGTTAAAAGCTATATAGCATGCCCCTGAGACCACTTAAAGTTTATTTGAGTGAGCAGCGTAAAAGCAAACAATAAAAATAAAATACTTGTTAGTGACTTTAAGTGCATTTTGCCCAAATCGAATAACAATGAAGAACACTAAATCAATGTTTATTGGAGTCACAAAGATCTTTCGCGCACTCGCACGCTCACTCGTTCATTCGTTTGTATTTTTGTTTTTTATTTTTTATTTCATTTTTATGATGGCCATGTCATAAAGTTACAAAATTTACATTTAATACTCTCAACTCAATATAGATACATTTTATGGCTTCTAGCACGTGGGTGAGATTGTTATTAGAATGATGATTAGAATGCTATTGGATGATTGTGGTGCTTGTATGCACGTTCGCCTGCAGCAGCAGCAGCAGCAGCAGCAGCAGCATGTCTCTCTCTATGTTGCGTGGTGTTAACCTTAAAGATATAATTTTTTTCTTACTTCTTTTTGTTGGTTGGGCTCTATTTGCATTTACATGTTTGTCTTCTTGTTTATTTTTATTTTTTTTGTAGTACATTTTGTTAATAAACTTATAAAATTATCACAGAATTCTGTTTAACATTGTAATAAAAATTCGTTACAGTAAACAAACAAATTCAATTTTTTACAATAGTTAAAGAAAACAATTTACATGTTTAGAATTGGAGCGAAGCGTGCTGTGGTTATAGTGTGTTAAACGAAAAGAATTATTACTTATATTTTGTTGCCATTAACTCCATTGAGATTGGAGTAGAAGAAAGCATAACAAGAAAAAGTTTAAAATTGTTTTATCTCTTCAAGATTTATTGCTATTTTAAGAATTCTTACAAATTTTCGATAATTGAAAAAAGTTTAACGGTCTAATTCATAAAAAATATTTTAGGTTTATTACAGTTTTATTTGACAAATTTCCCATAGAAAACCGTCAATAGGCGCTTAATAAACCTGAAATATTTTTTATGAATATGAAGTAAATTGTTTTTTTTTAATATGAAAAAAAATATTGAAAAATATATTCAAAATACGAGTATTGTTGAACTGCGACTTTCAATTATATTTGCTTATATGAGCTTCACTTAGGGCCATTATTACAACTTAAAGTTAGTTAAAAGTAGGATTTTGTCGGTCGTATAAAAATTTGTTCACTAATACAATTTCACTTTGACCTATTGACAGTTAATTAAAATTTGTATTAATGAACAACTTTTTATACGTCCTACAAAATCCTACTTTTAACTAACTTTAAGTTGTAATAATGGCCCTTAAAATTAAAAGCAATAATACTTCAAAATCAAATAATCACATTAATATCAAAATACATAAAGTATTGAATTTCGAATCGACATTGCAAATTATAAGCTTTTGAAACCATTAACAGGAATTTGCAGTTTATAATGAATGAATGTTTTCATGAAGATTTCCAATTTATCAGTATCTTTCTTTTATTTTCGTTCATTAGAAAATGAAGTTATATTATCGGAAACGTTACCTTAAATATTGGCAAAATTACTTGAGACTGTACAACAAAATCCAACTTTTTCAAACCAGCCAGAGGCAGAGGAGATCAACGCAAAATATGCGTGTATCGGAGTTTTAGAAGTTTACTTATATGCGCCATGGCATTTTGTGACATCGCAATAGTGTGTACTATTGGCAACGTTTGTCACTTCCGATACTTTTCGTTGTGTGACATTGCTTTCCATATAAAAAACTTAATGTGAACTTAATTGCATACATTTTGAAAATGACACCACAAAATGTTAACACAAGAAATGCCAGATGTGTACTCGGCATCAGTTGTCCATTTATAGCAATACATGTGAGTCATTGGCTGAACTAAATTATATTGACAAGCGCAATCTGTGCTTCTCCTCAAAATTCTCACATTGAGCTTGGAAATATTTTCTACGACTTGATCTTTCCAACAGAATTTAGATCGTCCCCTTTTCTGGCTTCCTTCAGCATAATATTTAAACGCCTTCTCGCACGACGTTTCTCTGCATTTTTAGGCGTTTTACTACATCGATGTCGGCTTATGGCTCCCATAGCTCTTGGTTCGTACGATACCGGTATTATTCGCCTACACAGATTGGTCCATATATTTTGCGATGTATTTTTCTCTCTTGCACTCCAAGAATAACTTCATCTGCTAGAGCAAGTACCCGTAACTCTGAGCCGTATAATAGCACGGGTGTCATAAGTGTCTTGTATAGTGTGGGATTTGTCTGCCGAGAGAGGGTCCTGTTATTAAATTGTTTGCTTAGCCCATAAGTACGCGAAATTTTTTTTCGGTTTTTGGTGATTTTTATTATTGAAGTTCTTTTAGTTTTGGCGCTTTTTTCGTTTTGACGGATTTTTTCACTCGTTGGCGATTTTCTAGTGATGACGTTTTTTTAGTTTTGGCGTTTTTTTTGGTGTTTTTTGAATACATATATTTTTAGCTTTAGCGATTTTTTTAGTTTAGGTGTTTTTTCCGTTTTGGCAATTTTTTTTTAATTTTTGTGATTTTTTTGTTTTTTTTTATGATAAATATTTTTAGTTTTAGAGATTTTTTAGTTTTGATGGTTTTTTCGCTTTGGCAATATTTTGGGGTTTTTGGCGATTTTCTTTAGTTCTCTGGTGACCTTTTTACTTTTGGTGTTTTAGTTCCAGCGATTTTTAAAAATTTGAAGGGTTTGCCTCTTACTGCTGCCAAGATAAAATACCCTTTAATTTTTAATTTGCTTAAATTTCAGAGTTTGCCTAAAAGTACACTAACTTTGAAAATTTCAAGTGTCTATAGATAATTGGCTGTATATTTTACATTAGGATTTAGTTTAGTTTTTAACTCTCATATATTTGTTGTTGTAGCGGCCAAAGTTTTACATATTCTGTGCAAATTTGAGATCCGTAGCTCTTACGGTTCGCGAGCAAGCAGTCTGTGACAGACACGGACGGACAGACGGACTTTGAAGCGAAAACAATAGGTTGCCTTTTCACCTTTTGCATGCGGAAGCCCAAAAATTAGAAGAAAAAGAAAGCACAAGGGTATTAAATATGTACTATATATATTAAGCTGCAAAAGAAAAACTTCACCGAGCGGTCACGAATGCAGTTTCAACAAGAGATTTTAAAAATGCTTCTCCACAAATGTTCCATAGTATGGACGAAGACATATTGTTCAAGACCATTTTCCAGTTTCCATTTTTTTGTTTACCATTCAAGTTTTAAATTTCAAAATTCTAAAACAAAAAAAAAAGTTCAAAATAAACCTTAAAATGACAATTGATGTTTACTTAAGATATAAATTCTTCTTACGAGACAAGTAGCTTTTGAAAACTGAAAGGGATTTTGTATTTATCTTCTTTTTTTTTTGTATTTTAGACCATAGAAAACATTTTAATATAATTTGTTATAACAATAGCAGATTATTTAGAAAATTATGACGTTTTATTACAGGTGCCAACATCGTGGCGCATTCCAAACTAATAAATATTAGAAGTTATGTTTGTTATCAAAAAGAACTTAAAGTTTGTAAGTAATTATTAATTAGTTGTTATTTGACATGGAAACAAAAGAGTTTATCACAAAACAAAATTCTTTAGAATAAAAAATGAGACTTTCTTATGCAGCTGCTGGCTGGCTCTTCACGAATTTTCGAACCATTATAATTAAAAGAAAACAATATTTTACTTCTACTGAAATACGGCTATAAATTCTTTAAACAATAAAAAAGAATACTAAAAATTTGATTGCCAAACAAATTGAAATGAATCTAACTGTATTCATAGACAATGTATTTATGTATAAATTTATTCTAATTTGAAATAAATTATGTCAACGTTTACCATAATAATAAAAAAGAAACAAGTTTAATAAACAAGCGTATTATTAAGTAGGAGTTCAAGTTTGTTTTACCCGTGGTTTAGTTGTTAGTTTTTGTTGTTGTCATATTTTTAATTTGTGCGCGCGGTAAAGTGATAAAGTCGTTTATTTGTTCGTTACCAGAGAATGACAAAAGTATCGTTTTAAGTACTTGTTGAGTATTATCACCCAAAAAACTATAAATGCGCACAGCTTAAAATAAAAAACTCGCTCATATGCATGCTTTAATTTAAAACCAAATGCGTATAACTATAAACAACCTACAACTATGTTTATACACTTTTTTTAAATTACGCAGCACAAACAACTATAACTAAAATTTATAGACTGTATGAGCTACAATTAAGCGCATGAGTATAAAACTACTCTGGCTATTAATCGGCTACACATGCGTATATGCAGGGCTATTTTATTTGCACACACACATAAAGCATGTTTTCGAACAGCCTCACACACACCCCACACATTATCCATTCCATTTTATGTATACACATGTATGTATACCGTGAAAAATAATGAATAAATATCCCCAGTATCATTCGTATATTTTTTTGTCCGATTAAATACCCTTAGCCTGAGTATAAGCATACTCAGACTATAAGTAAGAGAGAGAGAGAGTCAATACGTTAGGCACGTATGTGCCTTTCTATTTGCAGTAGTAGCGTATTTCAGTTCTTCGCATAAACCAAGTAGAGATGCTCTTGTATGTTTCAATCGTCTAAAGTAATAGTTGCTTAAGAGAAAATATGTGAACGTACGAATTGATTGCCCTAAAATTATGATTATACGCATTTACTAAAATTAAAGGCTCAGTTAGCCGACTGTAATTTAATGTAACTGCAACAGTAGGTAACGTAACCTACTTTTCATATAAAAATATCGATCAGCTGTTTCCTACATTACAGTTACATTGCGCTACAGTCGGCTAACTGGGCCTTAAGACTATTTATTTAAGTATATTTTTTTGTCAGTACTCATTTTCATTGTCTTATATAGTTCTTTATATATATAAAAAAAAAAAGATTTCTGAAAAAAAAATTTTTCGTATCACTGCGAATGCAGCAAGTTAAAAAATTTTGTTGGAAAAACTAACCTTATCACTTTGACTCTTACTATAATTTTAAAAAAACTCATTGCAAACACTTGTTGTAAACACTCTTTAATATACAATTTAATAACTACGTTTACAATTTCATTTTAATACTAAATGCCATGACAAGTTTAACAAATCAACAGCGTATTGCACTGGCTTAAACAAAATCCGCCACTAAAAAATATGTTAAAAAACAGTTGTTGGTGCCCCTCGCACCACTTCCACTTTAACTACTCGCAAACGAGTAATAACAAATTTTGACATGACTCTGAACTTGTCTTTAATGAGATTCTTACAACTTAAATAAAAAAATCTAAATTTTTGAACACTTTAACACTAAAACAGAGACTTAAAAAAACAATAATTTCAAACAAAAAAAAAAGTGGAAAAGATTCAAGTTAATTACACTTAAGCTTGTAAATACAACTTGTTTCTCTGGGTAGTTTTTTGTCAAATTGTTAAACAAGTTTAAACAAAATTTCCTATTTGTTTTTTGTTTCTTTTCAAATAAGCGAATAAATTTCAAGTTCTATTCGAATCAAGGCATGTTCATATAATGTAGACTCCCCTCAATTCGCTTTGATGGGCACATGAGACCACCTAATATGAATTCGCCTTGATTCCAGTTAAGCCGAATTCACCTTAGTGACCCCAACAACTCAGGTGACTATTTTCGCCGCTTGTAATTTGCATATACGTTGCAAGGCAAATTTGTATAAGGTATAATCAGCTCAATTCGCTTTTAGAAATGTATACTATAAGTAAAACATGTACCAAGGCAAATTCATATAAGGTATACTCGCTCAATTCGCTTTGAGAAATTTATACTTGAAATGTCAAAAGAATGTACTGAAGAATGTGTGTTGACTGACATCCAACGTATATTAAAATCACGAGCGGCGAAAATAGTCACCTGATCCCTTGCAACCACCTAGTATGGATTCGCCTTGGTTGGATGTCAATACACATTTTTCAGTATATTTTTTTTTACATTAAAATTATAAATTTCTTACAGCAAATTGAGTCGATGAATATATATGAATTTGACTTCATTCAAATGAATAAAAGAATTTCCCGAACTACTTTACTGAAAAAAGTGTTCTGACATTTGAAAAATATTGAACCAACAAGCCGCAAAAATGATCAACGTGGCCTTAGAGACCATCTAATATGGATTCGGGTTGAATGGAATGTTCAAATCAATAAAAAAAAATTATCGAATTACTTTGAAGAATTTTAATAAAACACAAAATATTGAAGAAAAGAAAACCAGAAATAACTCAAACCTGAAAATGCGTTTAAGGGTTAATTTCGTACATATTCACAAGCTGGAATAAAAATGTTCATGAAACCCCGATTATTTGGGGTTAGTTGATAACAAAAAAAATATTTTACCTATAAATCATCATATAAAAAATCTTGTTATAATATCTATTAATAAAAAGATGAGATCAAATTTGGTAACTATTTCGTTAGCAACAACGGAATTTCGAAGTAGAGCAGCGCTTAGTCTTCCCAAAAAAAATTTTCTTTGTCTAAGTTAAGAAGAACTTTTTGGTTTACTCCTTGAACATCGAAGAAAGCTTATGTATATGTAGTTGAATTAATTGAGCTGTTGTCCTTACTGTCATTTACAAAATTGTTTGCTGGTCTAACCAATTTAAAATTTTCTACATTTTAGCCTTGAAATTTAATTCATTCAAATAATTGTTGTATATGACAAAAGTATTTTAACGAATTGTTTTGTCTTTATCTAATAAGAATCTCAATAATTTAAAGTTACAAATTCTCATAAACAAAATGTTTGCCCTAAATTTGCTCAGACATCAGGCGATAAGGCAACACAAGAGGTTTAGTAAGTCGAAATAACAAAAAAAAAATTCTTGTGGGAGATATTAAAGACAAAAATTTTGTATACAAATTGTTTTTTACAATAGACTACATACAACTGCACTCTAAAGCTAAATTTAAGGATGGATGGGAACATTCCACTTTTAATGACGTGCCCATACCCCAGGGCAGTTGGCAAGAAAACTATAATCGTCAACAAAATTTTTACATGATGGTGCTGTTAAGTGGTATCGCTTCATTTGCATTAAGTGTGATTTATGTAGGTGTTCGTTCGTCGCATTAGAGAAAAAGCAAAATTTATTTTCATAATTTCTAATTGTTTCCCTTTTTAAGGTGGCCAAATGGGGTAAAATGGAAATGAATAACACAGTACCCGACTATCCTTATGAAAAAGAGAAATGACAACATGCTTGTATATTTTTTGCCCAATTTGATCATATATAAATAAATTTTGTACAGTGTTTGTATGATGTGTTTGATCTACGAGTATTGAACAATCACTACATACATATGTTAAATGTGAATTTTTTCACTAAAGGATTTAAATAACCTTTCTCAGATCCTGAAGTTGTACACAAAAATATATTTAGACAAGGTATTTTTTGAAAAGCTTATTTTCATATAAATAGGTTTCGGAACATGGCCGTATATTCTTAGGGGCTTTTTGTAAGACGTACTTTTATGAAAAAATACTTTCATCAAAAGAAGATCACCAAATAGTACGTTCATTGGAAGTTTCGTTTATCAAATAGTACTTTTATCAAAATGTAATTTTATCAAAAAGTACCTTTATCAAATTAGAATATACTCTTAATAAAGCAGATTTTTATAAAAAGGTACTTTTATCAAAAAGTACTTTTATCAAAAAGTACCTCATCAAATTGTACTTTTTGCAAAGGGTACATCTATCTAAAAGTATTTATACTTTTATCAAATTGTATTTTTCATCAAAGAGTAGTTTAATCAGATCGTACTTTTATGAGAATGTAATTTTATCAGAATGTAATTTTAATGAAGACTATTTTTATCAAATTGTACTTTTATCAAAAATGTTTTTAAAAAAGTACTTTTATCAAATTGTACTTTTATCGAAATGAAGTTTTATGAAACAGCACTTTTATAAAAAGGTACTTTTATAAAAAAGTATTTTTATAAAAAGGTACTTTTAAGATGTGAGATATCAACAGGAATGTACTTTCATGAGAAAGTTGTTTTAATAAAAAGGTACTTTTTATTAAATTGTACTTTTTGCGTCAAAAGACTTATCAAAATGCATTTCCATCAGAAGGTATTTTATCAAAAGGTACTTTAATCAAAAGGTACTTTTATCGAAAGGTATTTTAATCAAATCTCACATATCAAAATGTACCTTCATCAGACGGTACTTTTATGAAAAGGAATTTTTATCAAAAGGTATTTCCATCAGAAGGTGATTTTATTATAAGCACTTTTGTCGAAAGGTACTTTTATGAAAAGCTAAGTAAGTAGCCAGCAAAAAAACTCTGATTTGGAAGCACTAACAACTGAGGGAAGGAGTGTATTGCTTATTTGATAACAAAAGCTTCGAAAAATGCTTCTCAAAAGCTTTAACGTAAGGCGGGCTCTCACAAAAATTATATATTATTACTTCTGTGAAGCACTTTAGTAAGGCGAAAAAAATTCATGGCTTTTTGGAAGCTAAATGTATTGCTTCTGGCTGGCTCATCTCCAACAAAAAAAAAGCCTTATTCATGAGCAACAGCAAGTGATTCTGTAATATTGTCTCCCCTACAAAATCGCTTCTGGCAAGCAATAATTTTTGCTGGGCAAGGGAAGGAAAGGAAATGTATTTAAAGGAACTTTTGTCGGAGGGTACTCTAAAAGTACTTTTATCGAATTGCACTTTTATCAAAAGGTACATTCTTCAGAAAGTAATTTTATTAAAAGGCACTTTAGTCAAGAGGTACTTTTATATAAAGGTACTTATATCTAAAGGTACTTTTCAAAAATAGTACTTATATCCAAAGATACTTTTATCGAATTTCATTTTTATCAAACGGTGCTTTATTCACA
Source organism: Nowickia ferox (assembly GCA_936439885.1). NCBI lineage: Eukaryota > Metazoa > Arthropoda > Insecta > Diptera > Tachinidae > Nowickia > Nowickia ferox. The sequence continues at coordinate 4,265,983 of OW387027.1, read as the reverse complement.
ACTCACTTTTGCCAAGTGGTACTCTTTTCGAAAGATACGAGTACTTTTTCCATAAGAACTTTTTTCGAACGTGAATTTTTAAAAGATATTTTATTTTTCAAAATTATATTTGTTTTTCTAAAGGTACTTATTCCATCAAAGGATCTCAATTTAGGGCTTTAAGTCAGAGACGGAAAGAGGAAGCATCATTCTTACAAATGCGTTCACTGTTCACTGTAAATGTGTTTTCATTCCTCTGGCCATCCAAACAATCGTCTTACATTATATCATGAGCATGATAAATAGAGAACTTTCATTCATTCCCTAAGGTCTGCCCCACAGGCATAAACTAACAATAACTATTTTTACTGCATTTCTACTTTTCAATAAATCTCAACTCATACGAGTACAGTGTGTCAACTGAATGCCTAAACGCCTGAGTAACTTTTTTAAATCGCAACCCTTTCATTGAAACACACTCTATTCCATTCATTTGAATATACACAGATATTTATGAAGATTGTTAAGGCTATGAATTGAAAAATATTTTTAATGTGTATAAAAAAATCATAGAAATGTGTAGCCTTAAACATTGCTGTACATTCAAGCGTTACAGCAAGAAAAAAAGTTAAATTTTACGCTTGATTACATGTTTTTCTAAACCCACATTTTAACCAACACATACGAGTACTGCACAGCAAATTGTTTAAACTAAAGCAGCCACAACAAAATTAAAAATAAACAACTGACATAGTCATCATATCCCACTGCCACATCAACTTTCGTGCTCATCATCAACATCCTGTGGCGGTACAAACAAAAAATTAAAAAAAAGGAGCTTAAACACACAACAAAAACAAGCTGGACATCAGCTTAATGTGGCAAAACTGTAACAAAAACATAAGAGCTGCAACATGTACCCCACGAGGGTGTTAAGACTCAGGCTACTGATTGCGCAGACTCAAGCACACACACGCGAATATTTTTTGTCTTGTTATGGAAAATGATTCTTAGCCAAAATGACAGTGTCCGAGCAACAGGTGTTTTCCTCTCTCTGACATACTACATACAGATACATCACACACTACTTTTTTCTTAAGAACTTTAGCTTTTTTTATAAAGCAGCAAGGTGAAGGAATTTATTCTTGCAGGTTGTAGCTTAGCGAATTTAAATCAAGACATTTTTTGCACGAAACTTTTTCGGTTTGTTAATAGAAATAAATAGTAGAGGAAAAAGCATGATTCCTTGAAGGACTTTTGCCACACAGAAAAAAATGATTTTGATATTTAAAAAAATCTTTTGATTTTTCTAAGATGATGATTTTTGCATTATTGACAAATAAAATTGTATGCACGTTTATGGAAAATAAATTCATTAAAGAAATTTAATAAATCAAAGAAAAAAGTTGTTGACTGCAATTTTATTTTCAGTGATAATTGTCCCTGTCGGAGAATGTGTGGTTGACTACAAAAATAATTAACTTATAGTTAACTTTTCTTAGACTGACTAAAAGCTAACTGCAATGTCATCAAGAACAAATCCAAAATTAATTCTTAAGTTGAGTACGTAATCGAATTTGGTGAGAGCCAACAAATTTATTTTCAGCTAGTTTGAAACTCATTTCAGTTTTATATTAACATTTTGCTCTTATTATTTTAAATGGTGGCCTGGCTGTGTAGTTAGCGCGTTGAGTACACAACGTGTGATGATACATGTTCGAACCCCAGAAAAAATTTTTAAGTTTACTGACTACCAGGTGATTTAAAAAAGCCAACTTTAAGTTAGCTGAAAGCAATGCAGAGTGAGACAATTGACTACTGCCTAGGACGTCGCAATGTTAAAATAGTCAGTTGATTACATTGAAAAGCAATCCAAGTGCCAGTTGTAGTACTAGTTGCGAAATAGTTAGCTTAAAGTTAGTTTAAAGCTAACGGAATTTCCGATAGGGGTCAGTGTGTGTGTGTGTGTGTGTGTGTGTGTGTGTGTGTGGATGAATGTCACATTTTTCAACCCCGTTTTGTTTGTTTTTGCTTGGCTGCGATTACAACTAAAAGTGTTTGGGATGAGTCGAAGCGGTTCTCTAGTTTAATGTCTAGACTTTAAAACTGTATAATGTGATCTTTTTAAAACGGTCAAATAAATTCTAGTGATTTCAGTCGTTGCCACACCTGGCAATCATGAAGCCAAAAAGTGTTGCCAGCTAAAACCCAAACAAGAACCGCTACTAATGCCAAATCAAGCAAAAAAGCTTATTTTCTTACTTAGAAAATCAAATAAGTCGATAAAGAAAAACTAAACCAATACGACTGTTTTCAGTCTTTGCCACACCTGGCAATCATAAAGCCAAGAAGTGTTATCATAACATGATTGCTGCCAAAGAAAAGCCAAACAAAAACCGCTATTAATGCCAAATCAAACGAAAAAGCTTCTTTTCCTACTTAAAACAAAATCTCTTACCACTTCTATTTGCAAACAATATATCTTAAAGACAAAATCTGCAACAGACAACTTGTTTTATTATGATTTTTTCCCAAGATCTTTTTTGTTTGTTTCGTAGTTTTGTTGTTGCTGTTGTTGTTTTGTTTCGTACAGAAATTAACAGTTAAAATGTTGGAAAATTTATTTTGAAGAAAAGCTGATATTCTTTATTAAATAGACTAAGCTAAACTAAATACAGATAATCAATGTTACACAGAGCCACAATTAACTTTGTCGTATATCTATTGTGTAAAAAGGAAGACGACATGTTCATTTTCCTAAGATACACATTTACATTCTTAAGATAAATGCTTGTCTAGCCAAAGTATGTTTGTTTGTTGGTCGCTTGCATATGATGTTGCATGCAAGTAGACGACAACGACGACCATCTGAATAATGATGATGGTGATGGTGATGATGATGCAGTTGCCGCTGATCAACTTGAGAATGCTTGGTGACGAGCAACCAAATGATGAGACGGCGTTCGAGCGACATAAATGCTTTTGGCGGCATTTTTTTCATGTTACATATATTTTTGACTTTCACATTGTTGCAAAAATAAAAAATATCTGTAATAACTATAACACTGATGTTACGTTTTAAGGCTACCGGTGAATTACTCATGTATGAACGTGTGTCTGTCTGGCTGTCTGTCTGAGTTTATTTAATATACATACATACATTTGCGTTTTCATGCAACTAATTAAATTTTATTAATTGCCTTAAGATTGTTACAATGTATGAATCGAAAACGTATCACAGCAGATCTGTGGCAATATACATATGTACATATGTACGTATATTAATATTCAAAGCAATGGCTGTGTCCAGTTAAGTGATTGATTGCTGGGCTGAAAGTGTATAAGTTCGTTTTTAAGCTGACTATGATGATATTATAATGCCTGGTTTACGAAGTTGTTGTCAATTTAGTAGCAAGATCATATACATACGTGCAGCATGCAACTCATTTCTTAACCGTTTGAAGGCCATAGTCCAGACAAAAAGTGGCCACATCAGCGTAAAATGAATGGACTCTGAAATTTTGATTAATTCCAGACACTTTGCAATTTGATTCAATAAAAAATAATTTCACACAAAAAAATATGGTCGTTTGAATAGGTAACAGTCAACCGTCCCACCCTGTATTTGTAAAAAAAAAAAAAAGTTTGTTGAACTCCTTTTCTCATTTAACAATATTAAAATTTTGCGAGTATCAGAAAGCTTATTTTTATATTTTTGCAATTTGCTTAGAATTATTAAGAAGAGACAAATTAAGTTAATATTCATTGGAATCGTATGATGCATTCTTTTGAAATCCAATTAGATAAATTGAGAACACCAACATACATATTTTTTAGACTCTTAAAGTGATGTCTTGCTATGCAAGTATAAAAGATGAACTACAAAGTGCATCACGAACACGCACTTTGTAATAATTTAAGCAAAAATGAACAAATAATACACATGAAGATGGAAAACGTCTTAAGTAACAACAATAGCAGTGATTCAAATTTTTTTTTATAATTTTATAATAATGAAAGAAATAAAAGCGAACAACAAAGAAATTTACACATATCAAACCACATACGAGTACGAAAGATCTCTTGAGATAAAAAATTGAAATGAAAACAGCAACGAAATCAAATAAATAAATCGCAACTCACATAGTAAATGAAATAAAACACTTGTTAATCGAGCTTAACTGATGATAATAATGATAATGATTAGAATGAAGCTGAAGTTTGAGCACAAGTTATAGAGGCACACACACACACACACACATGCATACATACATACGTAAATGCTTGATTTTTTAAACTAGTATGTATTCATTAATTATTGCATTGATAATGTCCAGCCCAATGTGCTGAAGCTCATGAAAATGATCACATTCATTATCAGCATCATCATCATCGTGATCATTTAAGAGATGACGCCGTTGCATTGCGATTTATAGGAAGTTTATATTGTTGTTTTGATTTGCCAAGATGCAACTGCAACTGCAGCTGTAAATTATTAAAATTATATAAATGATTTTCTAGTTTTTATTTTCTATTTGTCCGTTTATTATTATTTTTTATATTTTTTTTTTGTTGCTTTGCTTCATACTTGTGTGAGAGTAAATTTATGTATGTATAATTGAAAAAGATATTCATTCTTCTGTTTTGCAATTAAACTACTAAAAGAAATGTAGGAAATTGTGGAAAAATTTTTGCATTAAATAACAAACTGTTAGGAAATATTCCACTAGATACATTAAGCATTTAGTCGTGTGCCATTTATTCAAGCTTTAATGTGTTTTTATTAAAGATAAAACCACTTGAGATAGATTTTGAAATATTTGAAATTGTGAAGAACAATCGATTTCATTTAAAATGATTTATTGTAACATCATTTGGCTTTTTATCAATTCAAACTACATACTTGAAATTTATTAAAATATATTTTTTAATTTAATTTTTTTAAATTTTTTTATTTCCCAAAAATTTTGTTGGGATTGGTGCTCTCAGCTCTGCCGCTATACTCGTATTAGCAAATAGAAAAAGATTCATGCAGCAAACTTCATAATGTCAGCGTATGTATGTTTTGGTATTTTGTGTTAAGCTCTAGAAATCTTAATGTTTTGTGTTTGATAGAAACTGTCAAGTCCTAAAACATTTTCCTGATTACTTAAGGTAGATTTACGTTCGTAACGTTAAGCAAGTAAATTTATTGGATGTGTGATAACTCTCAGGAAACAAATAGAGCAAAGAAAATTATAATTCATGCTTTTTGGGAATTGTTACAATTAATTTTAATGTTTTTTATGTCAAATTATTATTTTATTTATTCATTAAAATATATTTTATGCTAATGTAAATGTGAATTTTATACTCTTACATTAAATTTTTTCAATCGAAATAGAATACAAGAATTGCTTATGAAAGACTATAAAAACTATATGATGTGAAATAAATGCCAAGCGACTTTTTTTAATTGTAACAGTTTAGTTATTTAGTTATTTGTAGAATGATTGAATACATACATATAGTTTTTCTAATAGGATCTTGATAAATATTTTAATAAATCACTCCCGTCCTCTACTAAATTTTATTTTCTTTGCAGGTAATTTGCTGTCAACATCATCTATTAAATACGATTTCTGAACTAAATTAAGGTAATTGAATTAAGTAAAACATTCACTTTCGAAAATTTTAACATATAGAAATTCGTTTTTGACACACAAAAGCTTAAATATTGTTAGTTTTGAGCGAAAGTATCTTATGCGACATAAACCAATTTTTACAGAGACATTTTTCTCTAGTTTCTTTTCATTAAATCTTAAGATGTATCACAATATATGTAAGTTGTATTACTGCTCATATTCCCCGAAAAATATAAGTACTTACGAGACAATCTAGTTTGTGAGTAGATTTGTAGGCAATCTACTCAAAATCTAATATGTTTATTTTATTTTTACTACCCTGTACAACATATTTATATAAAAGATGATTGAATTAGCTACGGTCTGCTTAAAAAGGTGTGTGAAATGGTTACATTCTAGTTGTTTGGTTGTAGTTTTGGAAATTTTTTAGTTAATGGAGTTTGTTTTGGATAAAAAAGTCTTGATAAATGTCAAATAAACTTGGTGTAAACGGTATAGATTTTCATAGAGTTTTTGATTAAAATATGCTATATTTTGTTCGGGTGTTGTTTTGTTTGTTTTTTTTTTAATTTTTTAAAATTTTGTTTAGAAATTTTTTAAAATTTTGTTTTTAAACATTTTTTTTTTAAATTTTTAAAATTTTGTTAAATAATTTTTTTTAAATTTTGTTAAAAAAATTTTTAATATTTTGTATAAAATGTTTTTAAAATTTTGTTTAAAAATTGTTTCAAAATTTTGTTTAAATTTTTTTCCAAAATTTTGTTTAAAAATTTCGTTTTTGTTTTTCATACAAATTCTTTGCCGGAAAAAAGCAATTATTGTATTCAGTTTTTGCTTGGCAATTCCTAATTTTTATAATTTATATGAAAAACAAAAACAAATTATCAAATAGTTGTTTTTATTTTCATGTAAATATTACATTGGTGACCTGACTTCGAAAATTGGGCCCTCAATATCAAAAAGCTTGTTTGGGACTTTACAATTTAAATTTATATGAAAAATTTATCTTTTTTTATTAAATGTTTAAAAGAATACTTCGCAAACCTTGCCCTCCAGTTACATATCGCTGCCTTGATATAAAAAGGCCCTAACTCATTTCTTTTTTTGAAATCGAGAGATTTGCATTTGTTTATACATTAGATGTTCTTCTATCAAAATATACAAAAAAACTCGATTTAAAAAAAATTAGTTAGGGCCTATCTATATTAAGGGAACGAATTAAAAAAAAGTATTGAGTTAAGACCTTTTTTACGGTAGCAATATACATACATTATTCTAATGGAATATATCATTTAAAGTAGTCTACGTTCACAGATTGTTAAAAACAAAACAAAAGAGAAAATATTGAAAACAAAACGGCAAGAACAGAAGATGAACGCAAAGCCACAGCAACAAAACAAAACCACAAACAAACAGACTTATTTTAAAACTCGCCAATACAAATACACAAAACCGAAGCCTCATTTTTAGCCGTTCTATATAACAAGAACTTAAATAAGACAAACTTCTGCAAAGAAATTTACGCAGACACAAAGAACTCAAAAAATCGAATAGACTCATAACGCATACAAAACATTGGAATTGTTTAAATTTCTCATACACGGCTACAAAAAGCTTTTGTAGCTAACAAGCAAAAATTGGTGAAGTAAAGTAGGACCAGAACATTAGCTTTATTTAAGAACAATAACACTTCACAAATAATAGCCAAATGCGAACACGTTCATATGAAAAAAAAACTTCAGCCAAGAGAAATTTATTACATTTCTTTGCTAATTTATTGTTTAAACTGGGACTTTTTTAAATAAATAATTTAAAGAAAGCTTTAAATGTAGTTTATTAAAATAATTTATAATAAGTTTATGTTATACTTATAAAGCATTTTTTTTTGGCGATAGTAGGTCACTGTAAGTTAAAAAAAAAATAAAATTTTAATTATAAAACTAAAGTTTTTACGTAAAAAGTGCAAAAAAAAGTGCACACGAATTCATGTAATTAATTTGCATTGCAAATTGCTGCGAGTGCACTGTGACTGACGGCTGTAGTTAATTCAAAAGTTGTATTTTATAAAGAATAGTAATTTCGAATTTAAATATTTGTTTAAAAATAAAAGCAAGGCTTGCTTTGTAACTGATAAAATCAGTTGTTTATTGTTGTGTTGTATACATACAAAATAAATATCATAAATTAAAATAAAATTCTATTCATATGGAGATACTAGAAAAATCTAAAATTTCAAATTTATCAGTTTTTTTTAGTTGTAATTTATTATACAATATTGATTATGCAGCTGAATCACTTTTATAAACCTTTTACTACGAGTATTTACACTCAGAGAGAAATTATACCTTGACCGGCATTTAACATTATTCTATTATTTGTGCTTTTTTTCTGCTATTTAATTAATTGCTTAAAAACATTTAATTAGTAGGCCGTACTAAGTGGCAGGCAGGCACAAAGAAAAACACACATAATAACTTAAAAAGTTCATTATAGCTGGATAATTAAAATTGAACTTTTTGTTTTAGCTTGAGATTCAATTTAAACAAACAGCAATTCCAAGAGCTTTGTTAACAAAGCTTAAACAAAATGTGTTATGGTAAGAAAAAATTACAACATTTAAACGGAAAAAGTATTTTTCCAGCTAGTTTTTCTTTCACAAGTATTTTCTTTTTCTATTAAATCGATTTATTGTTATGTTGCTCGTTTTATTTTAATGCCATTTCTGTAAATTATATAAAATATTTTGTTGCTGTTAGAGGACTTTTTTTTCTAATTTGTAATAAATTATGTATTTGTACAACAACAGCAGAGCATATACTCGCATGTATGAACGAGTTAAAGCGGCGAGTGGCGAGTTTTAGGGGAACAGCAGAAAACAGTTTACAATAAGAACCACATTCTTAAGTCAATAATGTGGTACTTGCAGTTAAATGAACATTCCATCATCGCATCAAAACACAATGCCACAACACATTGCATTACGTTGCTTTCAGCGTTAAGTACAAAACTGAAACTCTAGCATAGTACATTGAAACAGCCCAACAGTTCTGAAACTGATAAGCTATATAGTAAAACAATTTCGTTTATACCCTCAAACAGAGTGCTGCATTGTAGTGGGGCTTCTTCCCCTTAAAACACTTTCATTCCATACCAACTCGTTCCATATCATCCGGATTTGTGGAACTTTTTAGCACCACTTCCAACCAAGTACGAAATTAACCCTTAAACGCATTTAAGTTTGGGCTTATCTCTGGCGCTTAAGTTGATTTTTAGAGCTTTAGTGTATTCGTAGACTTTTAATAGAAATTTATGGTGAATGTTTTTGTAGAGCATTTTAAATCTTTACATTACCGTTTAAGGGTACTTTTTTATCTCTTTTTTTTTTTTTTGAAACTCATACATAGAAAAGTTAGGCTTTAAACAGACAGTCGTCAGATCTTACAATATTGTCAGTAAAATATGCCTTAAATTTCTTACACCCATATGAACTAGCAAATTTTTGTCTGGCAACGCTACCAAAAGAAGCATTCACACTTATTCCAGTTGTCAACATCGACGTCACTTCAATACTATAGCAAAAAATTAGGACTTGTCTTCTCGCTCTCTAGAACAATTTTTTGCTATTGACAGTCTATTTTTGTTCCCTAAGGTGTAGAAAAAACCATGGGCCTGCCAAAGCAGTCAGTTGTTTTCGACAACGGCTAGACAAGCCTCAAGTCCTTGGTATTGTATTGATGTAACGTCTATGTTGACAACTGGAATAAGGGTGATTGTAAGTCCACTGCAATACTACCAACTGACAGACAACAAGTTGTCACACATCTGACAGTCATATGAAACGATTTGTTTGCCATTGTTAGTTTATTGTCATACATTTTTTTATTATCAGGTGTGTGAAGCTTATGCATCTGATAATGACATCATTGTCAGAGAATTCTTCCTATTGACAATACTGTGCACACCTCTGCCAGCCTGTATATAGATGCAACCCTGCAGATTCAATCTTTTCATTTGTTATCTTTTCTTTTATTTGTTTGATTATCTGATTTTTTTTTTAATTAACGTATACGAATGATCGATGTAAAGACATTTTCATTGTAGAGAAAACTTTTTTAAAGAAAAGAGAAAGAAATGTACTAAATTTTCTATAAAATAAAATAAATATTTTTATTAAAAAGAGCAAAGTAAATGAAATTTATTTGCTGGTGGTTAAGCGATGTCTATATGCATTTCATTGTTGCTTTAACAAATCGTCAGCAGACTTCAACCACACATTTTGAACAGTCACAACCCTCTTATCTTATGCACAAACTTCCAAAAACTATTTGAGAATTCACAAATAATAATATTTTTGAAAATCACAAAAGCAAAATAAGCGTAGTAGGCTTAGAAACTCATACAAAACCCAGCAAATAATTTTTATTCGATATGAATCTATTTTATTTTTCTACACCTTTATACAATTATGAGTTTCTAAGCCTATTTGTGAATTCTCAAATAGTTTTTGGAAGTTTGTGCATAAGATAAGAGGATTGTGACTATTCAAAATGTGTGGTTGAAGTCTGCTGACGATTTGTTAAAGCAACAATGAAATGCATATAGACATCGCTTAACCACCAGCAAATAAATTTCACTTACAATATAATTATGACAATATGTCGAATAATAAATTTCTTGAAGAGCAAAGTAAAACTATAATAAATTATATGCGTCTTAAAGATTTGCTCTTGCTTCTTTATGCTCCCTAATAATTTATATTCCCACCTTTTTAAGTTTATCACAAACAGAATCGATTGATAATTGACAATTTTTGTCAAATACTTTGAGTATGGCAATGCCCAACAACTGATGTGACAATTTTTACACGTGACAACCGTGTGAACTGATAACCTGCATTGTGCTGGAAAATTTTTATTGTAAGTAAGATATTGCCAGATGTAACATATTTTAAAATCTGACAACCGTCTGTACAGAGCTTTAGAGAGTAAATATGCTCCACAAAAATTTACCTCATAGTATTTATACAAAATAAGTTTCGTGGTTTCCTGTGCCGATTCATTATACTAATGACCAAACAGGGGCAACTTCACCCCCTTCAGCTCAGACGTAAACTTTCTAGACTCCATTACACGTATATTATTTTGGCATCCTCTGCTAGAATCTGGTAATAAAACCTTTTTTTTGGTGTAGTTTTGTTGCACAGTTTTATATTTGAAACAATTTTTCTCTTCCTCAAAATATTACATGGTGCTATTTTCGGTGTCTCTAACGATATATTATCAACAAAATGATCTGCCCTCAGAACTGCAGGGTAAATGCAAAATACACAAATACACTCAAATATAATTTACGTAGAATACACAGTGTATTATTTATCTTTCAGTCAACTCTTCACATCATCATCATCATCATCATCATAATTATCATTTTCATTATTTTCATAAACATCATTATCTTTGCGTATAATCATCGATGTGAATGTCTGAATATAAATAAACAATTTAACTTGTACTTTTGCTGTAGAAGTAAAGTCAAATGTTTTCATGTCGCACTCGCTCGACACGTCTAGTAAAATACTTAAATGCAGCCACATGCCTTTAGATTTCCGCAGAAATACTGTATTTTAGAATGAAACTTGCTGTTGTTGTATTTTTTTATTTCTTCTAACTCGGAATTACACTTTCCAGTAAGAAAAATTGTATTTTTATAAATTGTTGCTACGAAAATAATAAGAAAATAAGGTTTGACGATAAACTGAAACACCACCTCGCTGTACGGCCTCAGCTATTGCACATAAATTATTAATTGTGAGAGATTCTAATCCACAAGTCGTTGTTAAAACTATCTTAGGAAAAAATTATCTTTTTGGTTTTATGGTTCGCTGAAGTCAGAGCTGGGATCGACATGGCAACTAAATATCGTGGACCTCAACTGTGAAGCATTCGGTTTGTAATGTACCTTGAACTTAGGCCGATTTATTTCCCGAAGTTGGTCACATCAGTTATGTGAATTGGAAATGTGTAAAACGAAAACTCTCGGGTTATTCAGAATAAGTCTGATACAATTTTATCTTGCTAAGTTCGTTTGAACTTGGTGTCTTAAAACCGAATTTTGAATTTTGAATTTCAAAGTAACTTTTTAAACAATAGTTAATTCTTATGAATCACCATTTTCAATTATTAATAAATTTATTAACCTCTAGTAAGTGGAAACAATAATTCTGCTACATCAAACAGGTGTTTTTAACAGCAGCAAAAGCGTTTCGTAACCATAAAATATGTACTCCAACAAACACTCACACTTAAAGTAATGAACAAAAAAAAAAAACAAATATATCCAAGAACCTTGTTTTAAGTGAAACTGACGACGACAATAGCCAGCAATAAATAAAATATAATTTTATGTATTTACAAGTGGAGCTTGAAGAGCATTTGTGTGTGTAACTGAGCCAACTGCAGGCAAATTATGTGACTTGTGTCGTTGATCTTTAGAAGCAAAGCAGTGCTAGAACACGTACCCAAAAGTACCGATTTGTGTTAAGAAATAAAAAAGATATCATAATGTAAAATAAGCATGGATTTTTTTTTCTTTCTAACTGTTATCAGTTGTAAGGACCCGCCCTTATGTGTGTGACCTTTAAATTTATTAAAACTTAAAAATTATATGTATTCAAATCTGTTTTAGCATTCTATTTTAGCTCTCTATGACTTCATACTGCCTCTGGGTGTTGTTTTTTTAATGGGACTACTTGTCATAAATTTTTCAAATTTTTTGAAAAGCTATTTCTATTTTTTATTATCACTTAAAAATTTTAATTTTATTTTTTTACAACCCTGACAGAACAAGTACATAAATACATTATGTTGACACAAATGGGTATATGTTCACCACGTGTGGCATGTTGCACAGCCGTTGGCTGCTTCTTGTTACTCAAGTAATGTGCCAACAAGTGTTAGGAAATGCATCAATTTTGTGACCATCATAAAAGCGAACGTCGTTGTGCCCCTTACTTTTTTTTATTATCTGTCTGTTTTTTATAAAAAAAAAAAATATAAACAAAATTGCTGAAAAATTTTTTTTAAATAAAAATTACAGTGTGAAAGAACTCAATAAACAACATAAGCCACTTTAAGTTATTAAGATAATGTTTAAAAAAAAGAGAGAACTATAAAAAATTAGAACAGCTGGTTGAACTCAAATATGGAAAGTAAGGAAAAATATAGCGTAGGATTAATAATTCGCATTAATTGTTTGGATTATGATACCTCGGCAAGGATATTATAAAAAAACGTCGAATAAAATTACAAGAAATATGCGAGAGTGTCTTTTTGAATTTCCCGCCTCTTAATTAAATTGCTGCTGTCAACAAGCAACTGTCAGTTGACTTCTGTCTAAATTTGAACTAACTGCATCATTTAGTTTGTGTTTACAGCGTATTTTGAGAAGAAAATTAAAAAAAGTTGAATTTCGTGTGCTCATTAACCATTATTTTTTGCGAAAAAACCATCACTCAAACCAGTTCTAAGCCTTATAAATATTATGGGGACTCTTTACCATCAATTTAAGTGGTAAAAAAGTGTTTTATTGAATTACGTTGTAGCCGTACAGTCCCAACGTTCTGGACGCCCAGTTGAGCTCTCTACATCCGAAACAATTGAAAAAATTCACGATATGGTTTTAGCCGATCGGAAATTGAAAAGTGAGAGAGATTAGGGAAGCCATAGGCATCCCATATGACTCAGTAACTTAAATTTGGCATGATGACTTGGATATTATGAGAAAGCTTTCCGCAAGATCAGACCACAAGACCACAAGACCACAAACGCTGGTGCAGTTTCCATGGCAAAAATTAATGAAGTGGGCTACGAATTGCTCCCTCATCCAGTCTTTTCTCCAGATTTATCCCCGAGTGAGTATTTCTTATTTATGAATCCAACGGCGAATCATCTCACAAGCAAATGCCAATTTTGATAATCTCGACAAATCATATTTTTCGAAAGGAATAAAAAAAAAATGAAAAACGTTGAACTAAGTGTATAGTACTCAAAGGAGACTTTGTTGAAAAATAAAAAAACTTTTTATACAAAAACCTGTGATTCTTCAAAAAGTCACCCTCGTATGTTTGCTTGTATTCGAATATTCGATTGAATATACAAGGAAATATATATTTCTCTATATATTGAAATAGAAGCGTGATTCTTGCTGGTATTGTCAGAGCCCCTAAAAATTGCTTTTGCTCCCCCCCCCCCTCACCAAGGAATTATTAAAAATTGCCTGTAATTATGTATCTATCTTAATATTGCTCATGAAAATCAACATTTGTAATGCCCTTCGCCCACCAAGGGTGCCATTGTCTGAAGAAGTTAGCATGTTGACTACAAAACCGAAGGTACTGGCTTCGAGCCCGGCCTCCGACAGTCATTAAATAACAACACCTCGGATTTTTCACTTGTGCATTAGTGTCCCTTTGTATTAGCTTGTTGTAGGAAAGTTCAACTGATGAAGGCATAGACACTCTTCGCTGAACTACTCAACGAATACTAATCCCAATGTAATATCAAGGTGATCTTCTTCGTCGGTATTAGCAGAATAATCGGCGAAGTAAAATAACCAACAAAATGGCCACTAAAAACAGCTTCGATAAATTTAATATGCCTCATTGACACCAGAGGCGCTGCAATACTGTCTTATTAAAAACGTGCAAAAAGCAGAGTTGTAAAAAGTCTTCTATCCCTTCCTTCACCACGTGTATTCTCTATCAAAATCCCTCTCCTAAAGAAGGTAACACTTAGTAATAAGCTCCGCCAATGCCATTAAGAATTACGCTACCAATTGACACACCCCGCGCTCCCCTTACTTTGCTTCTATTTGTCATGAAATAGGCTAATACTCGTATTAGAAAATGTGAACTATGAATAGCAGTTACATTATCTCACCAGTACACCCGACCGAAATATTTGAAAAAAAAATATTTCGTTTTAAAACGGAATTGAACAAAAAAATGTGTTTAATAAAAAATTTATTTCTTAAAATTAAAAACAAAAAGAAATTAAAATAAAAATATAAATATAGTATAACCCCAACCGAGCCCTTTTTATAGGTGTGCTCTTTATTAGAAACGTAATTAGTATTCGCTCGTTAAATTTAAAATTTATGGGCGTAGGGTTTGTAATAAGAACAACAACAGCATTTCAGTTTTAAACTACATTGACATTGCTTTTTTTTTTTTTTTGTTTCCTTCACTGATTGCCATAAATTATAAATTGAATTAAAGATTATCCCCAACTAACTGTATAAATGTCAGGAAGAAAACATTTAAGCCTTCTGAAATATTTTTAATAAAAAAAACTAAAACCTTAACCTTCATCAAAAAGTAACAAAATTGCTCTTTTTTTACCACAAATATCCGTTGAATTTTTTTATAATTTTTTTTGTTGGTATTTTAACGATACGCAAAAGGTATGTGAAAAAGTATCTTAGCAACAATTATTTTAATACCTTTTAACCCAAATACTTAAACTTCAATAGCAACTTATCATGTCTGCCGTAAACGTACATATGTATGACTTCTACTGCCTGCCAGCCTAAATGCTGCTGACATATGGGGGGCTTTTTGATTTTGAGGCATAAAACTACAAGAAAAAAAACAACAACGTAAACTTACACACAGTCCGAAAAGAAAAATGAAAAAAAAATGAGTTAAACATTAAACAATTTGTAAACGTTTAATGTATTAAGAAAGTAAAATATTTTTTTTTGTTTTGCTAAACCCACAGTTTAAATGTAAATTTTTTTAAATATACAGACTAACTTGCTGGCACTGAGTTACAAAAGTAAATGTACGGCATTAACAGTGATTTTAGGTTTTTCAAATGCAATTGCTGGGCAAAATATTGCTGTGTAACCTATAATCTATTAGATGAACTAGCAAAAATATTGGCAGTAATTCTTGGCTCTAATCCATTCCAGCCAAAAATAATAAAAGGCGTTTTTAAGTAGGCTTGCAGAGCATAATGAAAAGTCATATAATCAATCACAAAGTGTCTAAAAAATAAACCTGTTACTTGTGCATACTGCACTCGTTTTGTATAAAAGTATATATTAGAATTCTCGTTCATTTCATGTACAAATAAGCATAAGGGTTTCCAGTTTACAAACAGTATCTTAGCGAGTTTTAAAAAGGCTAAAGCTAAAACACTGACTCAGCTTAACCTGTTAAGATTTAAGTATGTTCAAAAAGTTTCGCGAATTTTGTATTTTCGCGGGTTACGTACATATATTCGAATTTTGATTTTTGTGGCGTTATGTTGGTACTCATGTCTCTCACTTATGCCGACAACTTCGGGCATTTTGAATGTTCAGTTAATTGTTGACAGCTGCTTTGCTTGCACGTGTTTTGGCTCGTCTTCGATTTTTTTATTTAATGACTTGAAAATTTTTAAAGCGCTAAAACTACAAAATCCCAAAATTAAGAAAATGCCGAAACACAAAAAGTCGCCAAATTAAAAAAAAATTGCTTAAATTAAAAATATCACCAAAAATAATATATATCGCTCAAATGCAAAAAAAAAAAAATCCCAAAGGTAAAAAGGTCACCAAAAAACTTAAAAAAATGGCAAAAAACCGAAAAAAATCGCCAAGAACGAAAAAAAACTCCAAAAAGGAAAAAGCTCCAAAAGCAAAATAAATCACTAAAATAAAAAAAGCGCCAAAAACCGGAACCTAAACCTAAACGAAACAAGGCGCAAAACTAAAAAAAAATCGCTAGAACCAAAAAATTACCGAAAAAATCGCCATAAACCGAAAAAGTTGTCAAAATCGAAGAAGCTGCAAAAGTAAAATAAATCACTAAAAACTAAAAAAAATCACCAAAAACCGAAACAAATCGCCAAATCAAAAAAAATCGCTAAAACTAAAAAAAACAAAAGAAAAAAATCGCCAAAACAAAAAAAAAGATCCAAAAGTAAAATAAATCACTGCAACTAAAAAAGTCGCCAAAAACCGAAACAAAGCGCAGAACAAAAAAAAATCGCTAAAACCAAAAAACAACCGAAAAAAATCATTAAAAACCGAAAAAGTCGCCAAAACAAAAAAATCGCTAAAACTAAAAAACCACCGAAAAAAATTGCCAAAACGAAAAAAAGCTGTAAAAGTTAAATAAATCACTAAAACTAAAAAAGTCGCCAAAAACCGAAACAAATCGCCTAAACGAAACAAAGCGCAGAACTAAAAAAAATCGGTAAAACCAAAAATAACCGAAAAAAATCTTTAAAAACCAAAAAAGTCGCCAAAATAAAAAAATCGCTAAAACTAAAAAACAACCGAAAAAAAGCTCCAAAAGTAAAATAAATCACTAAAACTAAAAAAATCACCAAAAACCGAAAAAAGTGCTAAAACTAAAAATAAAAATCGGTAAAAGCAAAAAAAAAATTAAAAATTAAAAAAATGTCTAAAAGCTATGCTTCAAACACTAAATACCACCAATACGACTACATTCACAACTAGCCCCAATTAAATAAAAGACATTATTATTTTCCTTTTAAATTAACTAGACAACATGGAAAATGCATTAAAAAATCACTTCAATGTTTGCATTTTCCTTAAACTTAATTTAAAGAAAAGAAAAGAAAAAAAAAGATCTATTGTTGCTGCCTTTCCCCCGGAAGTTAAAGTATTAAATTGTTTGCAACAGATATCAAAAATGTCTTTAAAAAGTCCTGGACAAAATGAAAATAAAATAAGAAAGAAATTAATATAAAACTAACAATTGTAGTTTTAAAATTCATTGCTTAAAAAAACTGCAGGGGTGCCCATTTATTAGGCAATACAACTTTCATTTGCAGTAACAAGTTAAATGAAATTTGTTTTTCTTGCCACAGTAATGCAAAAAATAAAAATAAACAAAATTCAAAAACTCATTTGTAATTCAATTCACTTTATTTTCCTAAACTAACTGCTGCTGAAAGTATCTATGCACTCACTCATCGTACAATTTTCATTTCGTTTTCATTTCCAATTTAATTTTCTTTTTCTGAAGTGTTTTAATGAGTTTTAATTTGATTAATGATAAATAGAACAGAAAACATAAAACTGTTGGCTGTAAATTTCTTTATTATTTTTTTTTCAAGCCGTTGCTGCAGCCTAAAATTGCGGTTGCAAATATTTGTTAGAGTGTTTTTTAATTTTTTAATCTTGATTTATAGCGCGATAATGTTAATAACTTTCATTTGATCGCTGTAAAGCGGACACTGTTGCACACGAGCCAAGAGATTGTTGTATTAAAAGAAATCATGACAACAGAGTTCTTTCTCTAATTTTCCAACTTTTTTTTAATTTCTATGTCATTTTAATTACCAGATTTAATTGTCAGCTAAATAGTGGTTTTAGATGACTATAAAAAGAACGTTCTTTTAGTGTTTTCTATTACATAAATAGAAACTGGTTTAAATTAATTGAACATAAATTTAAATCGGGGAAATTTTTAAGAGTTTCTTAAGCTTGTAACTGGAATTCCAAAAGAAAAAAATCTATATTCCAATTTGTTTGCTAGATTTTTAATATTAAATTTTAGTGGCGGTGATTTAATTAAAGATTGATTGATATTAAGAAAACCCCTACAGTTTGCGCAAAAAAAAAGCAGCCAATAATTTTGCAAATAAATAAAAAGGAGCCAAATAAATTTATTTTATTTTTTTCTTACATTTTATTATTATTCACTTTTATTGTTTGTAGCATTTTAAGTTTTCCATAAATAAATCCAATTTGAAGTAAAATATTGAATGTTAAGCTCACGATTGTAAGCGGTTGAAACGAACTTCCGTTCGCAGTTAGTAAGCAATTGCATGACATACAGCTACAACAAATAATAAAAAATAAATAAAATAAAAATTGTATACAAAAAAATTGAACCTGATATGAAAATAAAATTAAGCAATCACGTTTTCTTTTTTGAACATGAAATAATAGGGGTATGCACAAGGCTGAGAGAGGGTGTTGAATAAATATCACTAATTTTTTTTTAAATTTAATTAATTGTTCAGGTAATTGTTGTAAAAAGTGACTCAATAAATAATTAGAAATATCCTGTTTTGTTGCTGCGTTTTGTATGCTTCAAATTGTAACTCTTTTTAGAAAAAAAGGCTATTACACAGCAAACATATTGTCGATCATCTGGGCCAGTCGTGAGAGATATTATACTGTAGGAATACCCACAAAATTCCTGTTTACGGATCCCCTGTACATTTTTTTTCGTGTTTGTTTTTATGTTGCACTAGTAAAAGACAAAAACATTTTTTTGTTATTAAAAATTTGATTTTAAAAGTTTATAAATATATTTAAAAATACGCCTTTTTTATTTAAATTTGTAACGCCAAATTTTAAATAATCTGCAAAATATTGTCTCTTCTTTGGCATGTTTAAACTTCACTTCACGTTGCATCAAACTAAACGAAATGGCAGTCGCAACCATATCAGCTGTTTTTGATAGTGATGGCATTCACAGCCAGTGCAGAGTCGGGGGTACTTCAAATTAACCAGTGAGAAGCAAAACTTCCCACTAATATTTGTTTGTTTGTGTTTAAATATTTCTCAACTACTACAACATACTTTTTTATGTCTTATTTAATTAATTTTTTTTTCATTTACTAAAGCAACGTCATCACTCAACAAAAAATGGAATTTTTTAGTTAATGATGCAGAATTAACCCTCATATTGTTATTCATATTGGGTAAAAATTTTATAAAAATATTTTGTATACTTAACTCTGGAGATAAAACTTAAATTTTCTTTTTCCATTAAGTTGTGTTTAAATTGAAATTTATAAAATCGTTGTCTGGCAAACTAGATTTTTTTTTAAAGAGAATTAACACTCACGCAGGCACTGAATGCCTGCTACTATTAATAAGTGTTAACTTTTTAGCAAAGGGATGGTGATAGAGAACAACTCTGCTTTTTTGCAAGTTAAATGAGGCGTATTAAATTTGTTTTTTTGAAGCTGTGTTTAGTAGTAATTTTATTGGTTATTTTACTTTGCCGACGATTCTGCTACACAACAAAGGAGGGCGTTCTGATGTTACATTAGTATAGCCGTTGTAGTGCAGTGACCACTGACTATGCCTTCATCACTTTGAACTTTCCTACAACAACGGATACAAAGGGACACTAATGCACATCAGAAGAATGCGTGGTGTTGTTATTTAATGACTGCTGGACACTGGGCTCGAACCCAGGACCAGTTATGATGTTGTTTTAGTAAATGAAAATTTAATAAATTTTAAATTTTCGATATTTTTTTTTGTTTTTTAGATATTTTTTTTATCAAAAAAATTTTTTTTTTGTAATTTTAAGTGAAATTTTTTGCTGATGGTTAAGCGATGTCTATATGCATTTCATTGTTGCTTTAACAAATCGTCAGTAATTTTAACTTATTAAAAAATATATCGAGCCATGACTGCCAAAAAAAAAGATTAAGCGACATATATTTTTAAGTTCGGTTTTTGAGGAAAATCTTTGATCGCTTTACTTTAAAAAAAATGTAGCCCGAAAATTATGTCGCTGAACTTTGATTACAAAATTAATTGCATAAGCAAATTTTGTAACAAAAATTGGATTTTTAGCTGTAGTGTGTGTGTGTGTGTGCGTTTAATTAGTTAAAGAGATGAGCTAAAACAAAAAATTTTTTTTCCTCAGCGCACACAGGGGATAAGCATGAAAGACTGCTGGTATCGCCACAGTCGTCAGCTGAGATATTCAAATAATTTGCTTTTATGTTTGCCGAATAGCCTCGTTGTCTGCTGCGTTCATTGAAATCAAACCGTGCGTTGTGTTTGCTGAACAAGCAAACCAGGTTGCTTCAAGGGAACACACTTTTCATATAAAAAGAAAAAAATAATAAGCAAAGTAAATATGAGTGATATAAAAATAGCAAATGAATTGTGTATAGAAAAATCGAACGTTAAAATTTCTTTAAAAAATATTTAATAAAATTTTTGCTTGACGAATATTTCAAAAATTTTAATTTCGCGCAATTTTGAGAAAACGAAATTATTTAATTGAAAAAATTAGTCTTGAAACCAAAAAAATAAAAAATAATAAAAAAAATAAAACCTTGGTCATGATTGATGACATTTTCACTCGTTTACACTTACTAAATTACAATATTAAGGGATCCATGAATGGATGACTAAATACTTGAATGAACGAATAAAATATCAACGAATTAACTTTTTTATTGAGAGAAGATGAGACTTAATTTTTTTTTTCTTTTGTTAAAGCATGAATGAGTGTAAAACTGCAACAAAGAAACAACATCAACATCAACACCATCATCATGCAATGCAACTTGCAAAGTTTTTATTGTATTTTTCGACGATAATGTCTTTGTAGATTTTTATTTTGTTTTTGTCTAACTGCTGCAAGTACAAAGAAAAGCAAGCAAGAAAATAACTTAAACGTACGCTGCTCATTAAACATAAATAAAATTTTGCATTTTCAAAACTGAAAAAAAAAATATTTTATTTTTATTTTGTTGTGGTTATATTTTTAAGGTTTTTTGACCTTTTTTTTTCTTGAAGTTAAACTAAACCATTGGCTTGGTTAACGTTCATTTAACTGTTTTTCTTTTTATATCTCTTGACTGTTTTTACAGTTTTTCTCTCTTTATAGATTTTTCTACAACAATAATAATCATACAATAATAAATGTGGGCTTTTACGTACATGCATATTATAAAATTACCATAATTTTTGTTGACATTTTTTTTATGTGACCATACTTAAATCAAGCATTAATTTACCTAGAAAGTAATTGGCCGCCGACTAGTAAAAGGTGATTTATGGCAAACATTTACATTTTACATTTACAGAGTTTTACAAATGTAATAATAATTATTAACGAATATTTGAGATATGCTTTAATAATAAAAGTACACAGAAAGTATGGCCGACTTCCTAAACGCAAGTTGCAATGTCTATTTACAATAGTTTACTTCGTAAACGCATGTGTCTACTTTCTGGCAACGTCCAATGTGCACACATTTGAGCTGCAATGGCTGAGTAAGTATTTTCGTTCCTAAATGCCGATAAAATGCAAAAAATTTCTCTGCAACGCAAGGTTACACTTAAGACATGTTTAGCATTGCATACTCATTTTTTAAATTATGCATTGCAACTTGCGTTTAGGAAGTCAGTCGGTCTATCTAACGAATGTAAGCATTAGAGTTATTTTTTTTGTTGGGTTTTAAGCTTTAAAATATGACGGTTAATGTTAAAGAAGACACATTTATGAAATTGGCTGCCTAATCGATAAATCAGTTTTGGAAACTATTCTTAAAATTTAAAGTTATTTGTAAAATTTTCCCCTTTCGGCATCACAGTGCAACTCACGTTTAAACAGTCTCATCTTCATAATAATCTGCGCGTGCCAATACAGTCTGGACACTCAAATTATTTTCTTGAGTTTCTGTTAGTGGCAGCATAAACGATTTTACTTACAAATATTTATTGTACTGGCTACTTTGTAGTTGTCTGATTAATTGCATTATTATGTGGCACGAGTTAATAAAAAAAAATTGAGCCCAAAATAACAAAACTTATTATTAATAACATTTTTCAACAGACATGCTACCAAATTTGTTTACGAAAATAATTTTATTAATCGCTTTATTTTACAATTTATGTATAAAAAATCTCTTCACAAAAAGGTCCGGCTAAAGACAAACGTTTACTCCCCAAAATGATACAAAAAAATGCAGGAAGACTGAACAAATTAAAAATGAAAGAAATTATATTTTTTTTTGTTCTTTTTTTGTAAGAGTAAATAATTTTTAAATAAAAGGGCGAATTACTTAATTTGTTTAAAAATATGGACAGTTTGCTGTTAAAGTTCTTGCAGCATATTTATAGTCAAAAGAAAGTCTACTCTAAAAGTTCATATCCAGTTATTACCCTAAAAAATAGTGATTTTAAACTCTTAAAATATACTTTTTTTGGACTAGGAGTATGCGCCATATTTTTCAACCTTATAAACTTACAAAAAATGTCAATAAGTATAGTTTTTTGTTCGTACTCATCCTGTAATTCACAGGTTGATAATATTTTTTTCGGCTCGAAAAATTCTCACACTCGTTACAGAAACCAGACACTCATTGGCACCGACTTCGAATAGAACTAAAGGTAACACTTACAACTACAACTTTATGTGAATATTTAATTTTTCTCACAGAACAAAAAGACATAAATAAAAAAAAACAAATAAATAAAATATTTGCCGTTATGTTTGTTTAAGCCTTTTGAAAAATATGATGATTTTAATTTTATACTACGTCACAGTTAAGAATTTTTAATAACAGAAAGCCAAATAAAAAAATAGCTGCTAATGATGTTGACATGAAATTTAATGAGTGCATATTAAAAATTAATTAATAAAACTTCAAAGAACTTGTGTTAAACTCCCAAGAAAATTGATAAGCATAAGAAATCTTTCCAGAAACGTTTAGGGAATATTAACGAATTTACCTGTATTGTTAAACTTTGCCATAATAATTATTTGATAAAATGAAGAAGTTAAGAAAAAAATAATAATTATCACTCTGCTGACAGACAAGTAAAAGAAAGTTCGAAAGTTGAATATTACAAAAAGCAATCATGCAAATAAGTGAAAACTGAAAATTATTAAATGAAAATGTTAAAGAAAACTATAAAAAAAAATAAGAAAATGTCCAAGAAAATAATCAAAAGAAATTATATTTAGATTTCTAAAAAAGCAGGTGAAAACCGAAAGCCCTTTTTAATGCGCTCTACTTCAACTAAACGAGACCGTAGAAACAACTTCAGTTGTTTGATGTGCTTTCTCTGGCAAGGAAGCTGCTTGCCTTATCAATGATTTTCTAATCGGTAACAAATTATGGATTTTCTAATCTCTTATTAAGTCTCTCTCTCTCTGTCTCTTTCTCTCCTACTGATGTGCTTAGCTGATTTGAAAAATCAATTATTTTATTCGTTTTAATTTTTCTTTTAATTTTCAAATTAAAACTAACAGCTGAAAATATGAAAACAGCAAATGATTTTTCCATTGAAACTATTAATGCGCTGTAAAATTCGTATTGAATATTTTCAATTAAAGTCTTATCTAGATCATGTGGTTTATTATTTTTTTTTATTTTTTCTTTAGATGGATTTTATTGCTCCATATAATTTTTTCATTATTTCCATATAATTCATCTTTTGTTTCATAAGTTTTTAGTTTTCATCAATCAGCATAATTTGCTTAAGATTTTGTATTAAAAAAAAATAAAAATAATAAAATAGATTTTTTTTTCATTTATAGTTTCTTTATAACACACAATTGAACTGGTGTTAGAAAGAAACCTTTATGAAAAAAATCTTATACATAATAATAATAAATAAATAAATTTGAAAATTTTACTTGTTTTTATGCTTAAGCAATTGTCTATAAAATAAAGGCTTTATGACAAATAAATATATTTCGGTGTTTCATGTATAAATAAATAAATAAAAACAAAAATTTATATTAAAAATTATCTATGAAATTGCTCAAGAAATTAACAAAGCATTGTCTATTCATCCCTTGTAAAAGTAATAAATACTATTAAATTCGAAACTATTTTTTGGCTGGACTTTATTAGCCCCTGGCTTCGAAATAGTCTTCATAGTCTTCTTTAACTCTGCCGATTCGCTCATGAAACTAATTTTTGGAATCTTGAATCAGTTGATCAATCACGTTCAAATGACAGATTCTCAAAAATTCTTGCTTGGACAGACATTCGTCTAACACACACACACAAAATATGAATAGTTTTGTAATATCAATTAAAATTAGTTGTAACATCAATTAAAAAATTAATTTAATTTTTATTAATTAAGTTTCTCCACTCAAATTAATTAATACAATTAAAATTTTAATTCAATCAATTAAATTCTTAATTGAAAACATTAATTAGTGAATACTTTTTGCTGTGTAGAGCCTTATGAATTTTTTTTAGTAATCCAAAATCTCATGTGCTTTCATTGTAGACCAGGAAATTTTCCCGACTTTTATTGAATAAAAGCGATGGAGTCGCAAAAGTTAATGACACATTATTTATAAAAAAAAATACTGTGTTGACTTTTAATTGAATACGAGAGAAGTACAAAAAATTCATTTTCCCCAATAAGCAATTTTAATTTTCCCCAATTTTTACAAATTAATAATTCATACCATATGCTGGTATTATTCTTTATCTTAAACGAGTAGGTGCCTTTTTAGTGACATCCCAGTTTTTAATTTTGTTTAGATTTTGCTGCTTCTCTTTGCAATTCTCTTAACTCTGCTTCAAAATCAAATGAAACCACTTGGGGTCATTATGTTAATACTTTAACATACAAACACAAAATTAAAACTCCATTATAGTTTCCGCATATTTTACAAATCTCTGGCTTATAAAACACAAGTCTAAGCAAAAATAATAAAAAAAACAATGCTTGAAAATGTGGCATTTCAAGAGGATTAACTAATGGAGATGGAGATGGAGCTGGAGCTGGAGATCTGTTTTAAGTATTTGCATGTTTTAACAAACCCATACAACAGACAAAAGTTAGATAATCATGCTTAAGTAAAAATAAAATTTATGTGAAATTGATTTACAATAAAACGCAAAAATAAATTAAAAATTTCTTTTTTTTGCAGTTTCAGTTATAAAAATTTTTTATGTTTTTTTTTAATTAAAAGCTTTTATTTTATTTTTTATTATTTTTTAAAAATTTTGCTTTTCATTTAAAACATTTGTAAAGGTGTCAATATTTAATATTTTTTTCACCATTTCTGGCTTGAGCCGAAAAAAAGCGAAACTAGAAAATCCTCTAAAACTAAAATTGTAATAAATGAAAAATAATATTAAACAGCAAACAAGCTATAAACGACAACAACTTTCCATTTTCATAAATTTGCACAAAATTTCCACTTGTGAAGCAAAACTGAAACAGCTTGAGTTGTATGGGCCAGTCTTTTAAGCACTTTAAAGATACTTACTTGCTAAACTAAGCACACAGATGCAGATGCAGATGCAGATACTTAGTTGCTTGCATCGTTTTGTCAGTGAGTCTGAGGCTGTTTTTGCCTTGTAACATTTATTTTTATTAGTTGAGAGGTGTTGTTTGGGAATTGCGTGAAAAACCTCTTAAAGAAAAACTACTTTTCATTTCTTTCATGTGCACCGTTGCACTGATACCGAGTACGAGTGAGTATACTCGTAGCAGTTACTTGTGTATGTGGCAGTAGTAACATTAACTAGCAACTAGATGTGGCAGCCACTCACTGGCATTTGTTTGTTATGCGAAAACAAATGAAAGCGTTTAATAAACTTCTTCATTTACTTACTTACTTATTTTTTTTTGTGATGCTGCCGTTGTTGCTTTCAGTTTATTTAACTTTCGGTTAAATAGAAATGCTCTTTTAACACACACACACACACATCAATTTTTTTATTTAGGCTCAAATACGAGTAAAGGAACAAACAAACAAACAAACAAACAAACAGAGATTTTTTGGGGGACTTTGAAGAAATCTTGTTTAGCTCTTTTTTCTATGTTTTGTGTTTTTATTTACTCAAAAAAAAAAAAGTAAACAATTTTCGTCTGTCTAGTGTCTGCACGCATGCAGCAAACAGTTTCTATACATGCAGCCATTTAACATAAACGACTTCAGGTTGAGTAAGCAACACCAGCCAACATCATTACGACCGTGATCAATTAAGTTAAAAAAAATACTTGCAAAAAATTTGCGCTTTAAAAAAAATTTAGATTTAGAAAAAGTTTATTAATTTCCATACAAAATTTTGTTTATAAATAAAAATTTTTATTTTATAAGGCAGTTAATTTTTCGGAAGTTTTAAAAATTTCAGAACATTTTAATTATTAGATTTTTGTTATTAATTAAAAATAAACTTTAACTTTGGGGAAAATATCTGTGCAGGCACATAAAAACTAGTTTGCAACAAAGTAATTTGTATGTAATAAAACAAAAGACTTAAGAAAAAAACTTGGTAATGTAGTGGAAAGACTTAAGCTAGCAACTTGATGCAAATATTAATTTTTCTTTTCTAATTTTCTTTATACTTTTTATATTTTATTATAAAATTAAAGTACATGTCGCTCATTTACTCAAACAACGTCATAACTCGAAAAAAGTGGTTTGCCTAAAAACGGGCTTGAAGTTTTTAATTTACACAAAGTTTTATTTGTCTCCCAAGAGCTGAGTAAACAAGATATTTGTATGAAATTTCTACACAATAGAAAGAATGATATGAGGATTAATTTAGCATCATTAATTTAAAAACTCCATTTTTTGAGTTATGACGTTATTTGAGTAAATGAGCGATATGTATGTATGTATATGTAGGTATTCGCTCTAGAGATGAGCAAAACTGTGATTTTTTAATAATGTGCTCCTTGTGAACGTGATTTCTAAATCGCTGTTCTTTTAAACTGTGACTGTGATCACTGTTGAATACATTTCAGCTCTTCTGCTTTAGAAGCATTTATTAGTATTGGTATTTTGATAAATACTAATAAGAAGAGTGACAACAACAAAGAATTAGCAATCAACCCAATCCAAATATTGAGAATTGTCGCATAAGAGGCATAAAAACAATAAATTGCGAATACAAAAACGTGAGGGATGTACATATTTGCCAGAAAAGACGATTTGACACGATTTGACTATTTTTTCTCGACTAAAGATGAAAATATCAAAAAATTAATTTTGTAGCTTTATTTATTATAAAGTAAGCATACAAGAACAATTACAGCTTGTATGAAAAAGTTATATTTCCAAAACCTGTTACTTGATAAATTCAGTCACAGTTGTGATTAGTGACTTTTTAATCGCGGTGAAAAAATAACAGGTTTTGAAATATCGCTCATCTCTAATTCCCTAATATATCAACAATTACAACATGTTATCTTTATTTATAAAACATACTTATTTTAAACTCAGTTATTGAATACAAATTTAAATTTTCTCCGTGCGCATGAAAAAACAACACACAATTTCCAATCGACATATTGCTGATGTCTCTAAAAGTCACATTGATTTATGTATGTGCCACCAATAATTATTTTAGTTTTAATTTTATACTTTCGTATATTACAAACTAAGTTTCGCTTTGCTCTAAATAAATTTATAATGGCATTAAAAAAAATTATATTAACTCACACACAAGACCGCAGTTTTCCAATATCTATGTAATTTTCAATGTCTCATATTTCGTAGTATGGCTAATTAAATTTCCAAAAATAAGCTCCATATAAAGTATCTATAATTGACAGCATGTATAAGAAAACACAAAACATCATTAATTAGTTTAAGGCCTATAATAATTACAACCTACTTCTGTTTTTTTTTCTTATTTTAATACCAAATTTGTTGCTAAATGTAGTTTTCTTTAGCTGTTTATTTATTTATTTTTTTCTTCAATTAAAAACGAGGCTAAAATATTTTTAGTAAATTTGTTTTTATGACTTTTATGTACACACTTTAGTAATAATTGCACTGCAGCAGTTGAATTTTTATTTAATTTTGTATTTCTTGTTAAACGCTCACACTTGATATGGCCAAATGCACATACATACATATGTGTGTATGTGTGTACATTGGCATGTGTGTTTGTGTGTGTGTGTGTGTGTCTCATTTATGTCTAAAGTGCTAAAGTGGATGTTGCTGATATGTCAGTTTCACTTTCACTTCCCAAGCATGTGTATTTTATTATTATGAATCGTTAAATGAAATATTATGGCCTTAAAATTTTTGTATTAATTAAAAAAAAAAATAAAGAAGACTCACACATTATGTTGCTGATTTAATGGTTATTTTCAACGCTTATAAAATTATGACATAATGTGTTAATACATATAATTAACAAAGAAACATATGTAAAGTAAAAAAAAACCTCAAAAGAAATTTAGCTTTGTTATTAATAAATGCACACAGGCAACCGTATTTTCTATTAGAAAAGCGTTGCTGTCCTACAGTGCACCATCTTTTCTATAAGAACGATATGCTGTTCATCATATTTTCTATAATAAATGTTTGCTATCTGATATTCAAACATCTTTCCTATTAGCAAAGTGTGCTGTCACACAACCATCTTTTCTATAAGTAAAATTAGCGTGTACACAATCATTCATCTTTTCTATTAGAACAAGGTGCTGTCACACAGTCCTACATTTTTGTTTAAGAATAGTGTGCTGTGAGACAATCAAACAATTTTTCTATAAGTATAGTGTGCTGGCACAAATTCCACCATTCTTTTTCATAAGAACAGCATGCTGCCACATCAGCCATCTTTAAGATTATTGTCAATCGTTTTTTATATAAAAACAGTGTGCTGTCTTGCAGTCAATAATATTTTTATAGTGATGGTGTTCAGCCAGCTTTTCTAGCTGAAAATTATGTTGTGACACAGTCAACCTTCTTTTCTATAAGAACAATATCCATCATATGTTTTATAAAAACTGTCACACACATAAGAACAGTCTGCTGTCACTCAGTCTACAATTTTTTTTTTTTATAAAAACAGTGTGCTATCACACAGTCATATATCTTTTAATAAGAAGAGCGTGCTGTACGCCATCCACCAACCATCTCTTTTATAAGAACAGTCTGATGTCGAGCATTCAATAATTTTTTCTATAGTAAAGGTCTGCTGTCACTCATTCTACCATTGTTTTTTTATAAAAAGAGTGTGCTGTCACACAGTCAGCCATTTCTTCTGTACGGAAAGTCTGCTGTTACACATTCTATCATCTTTTGTATAAGAATAGTGTAAACCAGCTTTTCTATAAGAAAACTTTGATGAAACACAGTCTACTATCTTTTCTATCACACAAGTGTGCTGACACACCATATTTCCTATAACAACAAAGTGCTGGCACACAGTCTACCATCTTTTCTATAAGAACAGTATGCTGTCAGTTATCCATCTTTTTTGAAAGGAAAGTGTGCTAACACAGATTCTATCATCTTTTCTATAAAAATAGTATCAACCATCTTTTTTGCAAGTACAGTGGGCTAAAAGAAAAGTGTGATGTCATATAGGAAATCATGTTTTCTGTAGCAAAAGTATGAATTGCTCGCAGTCAGTAATGTGCTGTCACACAGGCAACCATTTTTTTTTTATGAGAAAAGTGTGCTGGTACACAGTCCACCATCTTTTGTATAATATAGGACCTCTTTCAGACAAAGTTTGCTTTGCAAAGTGAAAGATAGAGGGAGAAATGCTTTCTTTTTCTGTTTCTCTTGCAGCTGAATTAAAACTTTGCAAAGTAAACTTTGGGCGTTTAAAAGGAGTGTAGGTATATTGTTGTATAGTAAATTTTTGCGTACTTTTTTGGAAAAGGAACAAAAGATACTTACAGAGGCAACGTAAAGGATTAAATTTTTGCATGAGAATGTTCATAGCAAAATAATGCGAAACTTCAACTTCCAACCGCCGCAAATTCCGAAACGCCGCCTGCAAAAATATATATTTTTGTACCCTTCTCTGCCAGAACCAGTCGCCAGAATTTCGTTATTATATTGTTGTACAGTGTATTAATTAATATGGACCTTAATTGTTTAAATTTCTTATATTTGAATATAATCACACGTAAAATCTATATTTCTTTTCAATAACCAATCATTTGTGCACTTTTGTTTGTTTTATTTCGTATACTTTACGCAATGCATCACTCATGTTTACTTCTTAACGTTCGATGGGCGTATGGAAAAACAGACTCGTACAAATTAAACTAACAAAGCTCATGTGCATGGGCGGCTTAATGCTCTTAGCCATTTAAGTTCGTCAGCAAAATTGTTGTTTTTACTTCTTTCCAATTTTTTTCCAAATGTCTTTCGAAATTTCAACAGTAATAACTGATTGCAAATAATTATCTTGTTGTTGATTTAGTTTACCATTCCATCTGTTTTTAATTAATTATTAATAACATAATGTGCAATAAACATTTCTTTATTATTATAAGCCAAATGTCTTAAGCTGATAAAATTTAGCATTAATCTTTGGCTTAAAAATAAGCTCAAAAGGAAAAAATGTGTGAGCATGTTGCCACAAAAATCAAAATTTTTTTATATTTTTATTTTTATTTATTTTGTAATAAAAATATGTGTCAACAGTAGTTTAAGAGTTTGTTTTATTATACAGCATTCTTGCCTAGAAAGACATCCACACACGGTTAAGCAGCAGGCAAACCAAAGACCGACACACAAACAAACAAACAGACAGACAGACACACACTTTGAATACAAAATAAACAAACAAAAAAACTAGTTACAAAATATTTCACAACTCCACCCCACATTAAGAAAACGTTTGAAATATTGAAAAAACTATTTGTAGTTGGAAAATAAAAAATAAAAAAATAAAAATAATTTTTGAATATTTGACATTAAATCTAGAAAGTAATTAGAATTCCAGCACAAGCAACATTTCACTCAAACATTTATTGAAAGTAAATTTTTTTTGAACAGTTCAGCTCCGTTTCTAAGTATAGAAATGCTCTGGTGTAACTAAATCTTCTAGAGCGTGAACAATTCTGTGTTTATTTTACACTAATTTAAATAGACTGCATGTTAAAGTTTGTACTAATTGGCCACTGTTCACGTTCAATATAAAATTAATTAATTTGTTCTAGTTTTAATTACTACAATATTAAAAAAAAAACTTTATAGCCAAAGCTTCAATTTAACTTTCATTCATACACTTTTCTATACCATGAAGCATAACAAAATTGTTTTTTTGTTCATGGCAATAATTTGCTTTATTTAATGAGCCCGTCTAACCATTAAGCAAACATTACACTAGTTTATAAAAAAATATTTATACATGGATATTAAAATATTTACATATGTACTCGTATGTGCATGTACGTACGTGTATACAACTGCTGCAAATTTGAATATATTAAAAATAAAGTATTGATTTATTTCCGTTTTCTTTTTCTATGATTCCTTTATTTTAATGACTGCGAGTATTAAAACTAAAATCTATAGTTTAAAGCAGGTTAGTTATAACCATATATTTGCTATTACTTTTATTATTTTATACATATGTACATATGTATGTATTTTGTTCTTACTCATTGTTTTATAAAATAAGGAAAATCAGCTTTTGCTTTTTTATGTAAATTTTTATTTTAGCATTTTACGGATTTCCTGCAGGTTCTAGTTAGAGACATTTTTAACTTACATATAAATTATTTTTTTATACATAATAAATAGTTCTTTAGAAAGAGTAATGATTTGTTGAAATGATTGATGTTTTAGATAAAAACACTGATTTCCATTTGTAAAATGCAACAACAGTTTTGAAATTCATTTCCCTTTAAACCATTAATGATGGCATATTTTAATCAGTGTTTGTTTTATCTTTTAATTGCAGTGCATGGCCTTTTGATTGAAGGATTTTCTACAGAAATATTGAAAAAAAAGCGTAAAAGGTAAGTAAATGTTTTAAATGTTTCTTTTGTATTTAAATTAACTTCGAAAAACAAAAGACTTAAGCCACAAACAAACAATGTTAAAAAATTCCCTTTGGAAAACTTATCAGTAGGACTGCAAAAATAAAGCTTAATTTTGGCTTTCATTAGTAATTAGTGGTTACGCTTTTTTGGGCACATGTGTGCCAGATGTGTGCTTGGCATAATACAGTAATAAAATCGCTAATAATATTGAATAATTCACAATTATTGGTTAATTGCTTTCAACGAGTGGCAAACGAAAGACTTAAGCCGCAAACTCTCTTCAACTTTTTCAATAATTGATTGACAGTCCGTCAAATTTGTTATTTTTATGTATTTATGTATGTATGTATGTACGTCTTTCATACATACATATATTCAACATTTCTCAAGTTAAAATTATAAAAAATATTTATTTTATTTTATTTGATTTTCAACTCCTTGACAAATATTTTGCAATTGGAATTTAAGCTTTTTACGCAATTACTTTAGTATTTAAATTTATTTTTTCTATAAAAAAATTTCATGTTTCTAGTTGTGTGAGTGTGTGTGTGTGTGTGATTTTTTCTTACATTATTCTAAAAGGCCTGCTTAAAAGGTAGTATTTGTCTATGTTGTTAAGTTAATAAATAGAGTTGTTGGTATGTCTAGTTGGTGGTATGTGCAGCCAAAGTAGCCAGTCAAGTCGGGTGGATGGATGGTGGTATGTCCATATTTATACATACATTTATGTGTGTGTATTGTATGTGTGTTTATTTTTATTTTAGCTAATATATAATTTTGTGTGTTCATAATAGAATGAACACTGAACACCTGATAATTTTTTGTAATTTCTACGTGATTTGATTGGTATCTTAGCGAACAACAACAACTACAATAACAATAAAAATATATAAAATTACCTAGATAAATTGCATACCAAATAATATTATTTAGCAAGAACAAATAGCAGCAGTTGAATAAAATGAAATTAATGGCTGAAATAATATTTAGATTAATTTTTAATTGATACTAACAGCGGCCGTAAAACT
Source organism: Nowickia ferox (assembly GCA_936439885.1). Classification (NCBI taxonomy): domain Eukaryota; kingdom Metazoa; phylum Arthropoda; class Insecta; order Diptera; family Tachinidae; genus Nowickia; species Nowickia ferox. Next base: position 4,232,841 of record OW387027.1, on the reverse strand, counting down.
TAGAAAAAACAAAGCCGTAGTTTTCAAACATAAACTTAAAATAAAATAAATGCAGTTTTGAAAAGAAAAACATTTTCTCTGCTTTGCTTGAGGGTCATAAAAAATATCTGTTGTAAAAATATTTTTAATAAAAAATTGTAAGATATTTCATAAATATATTTGTGATATTAAATACGTACGAGGGTGGCTCTTAAAATTACACACTAACCACAAAAAGCTTTTTCAATCTAGATACTTTGTCTTTTAATCTAATATAATATTTAGCAGTGTGCGTAAGTTCTATAAAATGAGTACAAACTTCTAATTTCGCCACTACCCTCGTATTTGCGTTAACTTTCTTTACATCATTTTTATGATTTTTTCTTTATTTATTTTTATTTTTTCTTTGGCCTTCCATACCATGATTAGTATGCAACTCTCACCATTGTACACTTACTCAGACCATATTTGTAGAATTTACTTTTATATAAAATTTGAAAAGGCAAAAAAAAATAAAAATAAAAATATATTGAAAAAAATCACTGTGCAAAAAAATTAAATATTGACAATAGCAACAACAACAACTTAACTTAAACTTTAATGCAAACGACCTCTGGGTCTTAAGAAAAAAAAAACTTCAACATTCAGAAATAAAATAAACTTAAAGAGAGAAAAAAGACGAATAAAGCACAAAACAAATTTACCAAATTTGGTTTAAAATTGTTGTATTTACAGTTCCCAGTAAATAAGCAATAAACAGACGTCAATAAAACAAATCAATACACATATGTGTACTGGTAAATATAAAATAAAAAAGCAACTGCAACAATGTTGACATATGGTCAACATTGCAACACGTGCGTTGCTCTTTTTTTTGTGTCTCTCTTATTTTGCTTCAGTAGATGTGTATTGTGTTTTTGCAATCAACTGAATCGTCTTGCTTTCTATTTGTAACGTTTAAGATTTTCTTGTTATTTGATGTTTCTGTTGCTGCTGTTACTAACGCATTAGTGTTGCCAATTGGAAAAAAGTTGAAGTACAATTAAGACCTTTAATTGAAAATAAAGACCGCAAATCAATTAAAAATTTAATTGAGTCAAATAAGCTCCTGGTTTATAAATTTAGTTGACTAGAAGTTTAATTAAATATTTAATTGATTTAATTTAACATGTATTTAAGATATTTAACTAAAAAGTTTAGTTAATTAAATAAAATTTTTAATTGCTTTTTTGTTATTTTTTCAATTAAATGTGTCAATTGAAGAAGTATAATTTTGTGTGCATTAAACGCTTAAAAAAATTTTTACATAAAATATACAGATTATATGTATGACAAAGAAGTAATTTAAAGAAAGTTCTTCCAAATTTTATATACAATAAAATTTCCCCTTTGAAAATAGCTGCACGATGGCTCATAAGTGTTAAAAATTTTTAATAAATCTGTATCGTATGAAAAATCGCTGCGATTGAGAAATTATGCAGAAAAAAAATTTTAATGGAACAAAAGCTTTCCGAAACAAGTTCTTCTAGGTACCCTGCTACAACACAAATTGAGCTACAGAGTGTCAAGGTGGAGGTTTACTCTGTGTTTCGAAACGAAAGAAAATGCTTTCGAATTCGCTTGCTTTCGTTTCGAATTACAGAGTAGAGCCCCTGGTTACTCTTACAGATGTGGTTAACTTTGAAATAAATTTGATTTTTTTCAATTTTCCTTCCTTCTTAAATTTTGACAACACTTTTCTTAACCAGTATTTTGCTGCTTTGTTGCCGTCTTGTCGTAGTTTCTTCTCTTTGTTTTGTCGTTTTTTCGCTAAACATTGTTAAAGTGTTTATATATGTATGTAAGAGTGAATTTCGCGGGAATTCATCATTCAAGCGTGCTTAGGTGAATTTGACCACAAATGGAGTTATCAAACCAAATACGTCTCCTTCATGTTGAATGTTTTGTTTGGAGTTTTTCGTGTGTCTTGTTGTGCAAGTGAGTGTTTTCAACTCACTAAAGGATTTAGTTAGATTCTTAGGAAAAAAAATTGAAGTTGTGTTTAATTTTTTTATTTATTTTTGTTCAGCTGTTGTTAGTCTTGTAGAAAATATGTAGTTGCTATTGTTATTGCATTTCAACTCTCAAAGGGTATGTTTTTTTTTAAGTTTTTTTATATCGTATAAAGCGTTTTAGTTTTTTTTTTCTTATATTTTTCTTAACTTTTTTTTTGTAATCTGCTGCTTTGGCCAGAGGAGTGGCTTGTGTTATCTTGGCTACTGTATTTTTATAAGTAATTTTTTAACATGACCACTTATTAGACATGTTTGGTAACATGACGCAAATCAATCTTATTCTCTTAGCAAAAAGATTTTAACAACAACAACAATAACAACTGCAAGCACAAAACTTCCATAAAACATCTAAACGAGCTTTGGCTCGTACAAGATTTTTCCTCTTCTAATGTTTGCTAAGTGTGCGTGTTGCATGTAGAGAGTTGTTTGCGGAGACACAGCCAGCAACAGCAAAATATTGCTCATAATAACTATGGCATGCCATGGCATTATGAAGATGTTATTTTTTCATAGTAAAACGTACAAGGCTCGTTTTCTACTAAACATACATACATATAATCGTATGCATATATTTAGCATAATTTCTAATAATTTTCTTAAGAACTGCGGCTATTTTTAGTATAAATTACAAAAAAAAAATAAATCAAAGGATTTTAAGACATAAACTGGTTCAGATAAAAAAAAATTATTTAAATTTTGCAATAAATATTTTTTTTTTTTATTTAACATTGATTGAATTTTTAAAGCAGCAAAGATTTTATTATAAACAAAATAATTTTTGTATAAAATTTGCAAATCAAGAGGAAAGGAAATATTTAAGTGGCTGTTTCACTGCCACAGTGTTTATGTTTATAATACAAACTAATTCTCGTATTCTTTTTCATTGTAATTTCATGCTTAAAAGCTGAGCCGAGTAAATAGACAGGGGTTTTGGTGAAGTGAGTGTAGCATTACCTCTACCAGTCGAATCTAAGTTTTATTATCTTCTTGAAGATATTGGCGCATAACCATAGTCAAAACAAAGTATACTTTAAGAATTTAAAACCAGCATTTTGTATGGTAATACTGGTGTTAAATACTTAAAAGTACACTTTGTTTTGACTATGGTTATGCGCCATTATTTTTTCATTAATTATAATTAGTAAAACCATTTTCATTCTAATAAGAGAAAATTTTATTGAACTTGAGTATGTTTAAGAAGGCATTACTTGAAATAAAATTCATTACAATTGAAATAAATAGATAATAAGGGGTGTTTTAAGCCTGATAGAACTTACGAAAATGTGAATTATCACTATTTGACATTTGTGATGATTATAATGCAAGGTGGTGTGACTTGAAACCTCTCGATTATTTCCTATGGGGCCACGTGAATACACTGACTTGTGTGTGATAAACCAACAAAAGTTTATGCCTTAGAGGCAAATACTGATGGTGTTATTCATTCCAGAACTTAGTTCCCAATTTGGTAAAACGCAACGTCAAGCGTTGACAAATTTTATATGGAAAAAAAATTTAACTACAAAAACAACATTTATACAAAATTTGTCAACGCAAAGCGTTTTACAAAATTAGGCCCTTAATTTATATTCATAAACTTTTTGATCTTGTTCAACAAAATTACTTTAACCATAAATTGAAAGTTATATTTGAGAGCTTTAAAAGGCTTTTGAAATCATAAAATAGAATTTAAAAGGGGCTTTTTAGTAATATTAAATTAAATACACTGATTTTATATTTATGATTTGATCAGGCTAAAGTTCGTATCGCTTTTTTTCAACAATAATTTTTACACGTTTTGATATGATTTCTGCTTTTTTAATACCCAAAAAATTACGGTGTAAATTCCAGCGGGTTTTAAAGAATTTTCCTCCTTCAAAGATAATAAATTGTAATTTCTATTTTCAATTTTGAAAATGTTTAATAAACTATGAAAATTATTGCTTTGCAACATCCAATCAATAATAGCAAACAGACATGTTAAAAACAAATAAGAAACCTGCAAGAACCAGCTATTCAGCTGTCCACCTATTTTTTAAAAAAAACAATTACAATACAAACTCTTAACAAGCATGTAATTTCATTTAATTACAGCTAAACTTTTTTAAAAGTATGTTAAAAAGGGAGGCAATTTTACAAGCAAAAAAAAATCAATATTTGTCAACTTCAATTAATAGCCAAGATGAATGATTTTACAGTGATTTATCAAAAGAAAATAACGCAAAATCGAGCAATATTGTGGGTTGGTAAATAGTCATTAATTAAGAGGAACAACATACTCGTATTAATATTTAAGAGGATGGTCTAGAGAAAATACAATACAATACCAGCTTAAGAAATGACTAACTTTTAAATAAATATTTTGACAAGAAAGAATTGCACTGAAAATATTTAAAAGAAAATAATAAAACATTTTAATAGCAATTTTTATTTGATGCAATGAGGTAACATAGCAAGACTGCAATAATGTGTTGCAGTCTAAAGACCATATAAACATTTCATGCTGCCATCTCATTAGGTTTCAACATCTCTATTGCTGTTTAGTTGATTATTTTTTTCTTCTATTTTTTATTTATTACAACCACCACCATTCGAAGCATGTCATAATGATCGATGCTTTTATAGCAAACAATTTGTGTAATGTAGATGTTGGTACTTGTGCAACATTTAATGTTCAAATTTTATGGCTTGTTTTGTAAATGATCAAATAATATTACGAAATTGCTGTTGCATGGACAGAAGAAGTGCCCAGATAAATTTATGAATTTAGTTTTATTTTTTAGCATAATGTTTCGCTTTGATCATAAAAAAAATAATCATTTGTAATTGAAAATTTTGAATTATTCTATGAGTACAAAAGACTTAAAAAAGAAACTTGTTGTTGCGCAAAAAAGCAATTAGAGGATGCTCAAAAAGTTTGACATTTTAATACACATTTTTATTAAAAAAAAAATACATATTACTTCCATCACTAGAAGGAGGACACTCCTACGCCGGCAACATATTCGAGTAGACAAAATGCTGTTAGAAGGCTTATCGGAGGTGTAGTATCTTGGGAGTAATATTAGATTCAAAGCTGTTATGGAAACGACATTTAGAGGCTACTGTCGTTAAGGCAACAACAGAATTAATAATTTGTAGTTCTATTGTAGGGAAAACATGAGATTGCATACCCAATTTCTTAAGATGAATATGCACCATGATCGTGAGATTTATAATCAGGTGATGTTGCTTGGTCGGACTGGGTTAGTCTGGCTACAACTAGGAATCAGTTGGAGAAATTATAGAGGCTAGAAAGTCTCTGTATAACAGGGGCTATGAAAACTTGTCCTACTACGGCAATGACAGTACTCCTTTAAGCCACACCACTCACTATTGCGATAGAAACTGCTGCTAGGCACGAAAAACATCAACATCGCGGAAATATGCGCAAGAACAATCATCCTTAGCGAAACCTTTATACATACTAGCGCAACCCTGTAATGTTATAAATAAAGCGTATGACTGCTAAGAGGTTTGTTATTGTTCAGGTCAACAGAAATGAATGAGGAAAGGTACACTGTATGCGGATGGTTCCAGAGTTCAGGAAGGTTCTAGTGCGGAAGTTGTACCATCAAGAATATACTACTATGAGTCTTTGGGAAAAACTCTTGCCATCTTTCAGTTGGAAATTTATGGCATTGCTAAATGCGAAAAATATAATATCGATAGGGGCTACCAAGGAAGAGAATTACCCAACTTATCTGATAGTCAGGCTTCCATTGAAGCACTTAGCTCATATGATTTTACCCCTTAGTTAACTTATAAATGCCCTATAAAGTGTTTGATGGGGTCCCAGGCCAGGAGGGGTATCAAATACATCAGAATAGAAGCAAAGGGAAATATAGTCAAACTGGCCAGGAGTGATCTAAATCTCCCATGGTTGGACCAGAACAGTTTTGTGAAATCATATGGAATAGAATCCGAGCAGATATATCGAAGGATATCAAGAATACTAGAGAACACCTCTGGCTCAATCTCCCTGGATTGAAACATGCAAAGCTAATGATTGGGAAGTATAAAGTCGATTTACAAATCTCATGTCCTTGAGTAAAAATAAATAAATAAGACTGCTCAACGGTCTCTTCACAGGCCACTGCAGGTTGAGAAAATACCTCAAGAGGCCTTTGCATTGAGATTATGATAATAACACTACAGGCACATTCTGAAGGACTGTGAAGACTTATGCCGCAGAGGATAGAGCCAACTGGAAGATTGGGAACTGACAATACTAAAACCAATGGAAGTCTTCAGATTCCTCAGGAAAGCAAGGGATGCAATAGATCTTTTTGGTCGCAGTATACTGTGCTTCCCGCATGTTTGAGTTGAAAATAAACACTAAGGGCCAATTTCACGATGTCGACAACCATCGACTTGTCGCACACTTACATTTGAAACAACAACAAAATATGAAAATTTGTTTTTGTTTTGAATGTAAGTGTGCGACATGTCGAACGTTGTCGACATCGTGAAATTGGCCCTAAATTTTTTTTGAAGTAATACCAAATTTTAATCATAAAAGTTTTTATAAAATTTCATGAAATAAATTTAATAAATATAATAATTTTTTTTAATTTCATGAAATTTGTTGTACAAAACTCTTTATATTTAGTAATAGCATTGCTGGAGAACAGAAGAACGTGGCATAGAAAAAATGAAGTAGAATGAATCTTTGAAGCATTTTTGGCAGCTTTATTGATCTGATTTGGTTTTCCACGCTTCATATTGATAATAAAAAAAATGTGCAGCTAAATTCTGAAAATCAGAAATTCAGAAAATCAGAATCAGAAATTCAGAAAATGAGCTTAAAATATAAATCTACAACTCAAAAAAAGGCATTAAAAAGTTCGCTTTTCTCGAGAGCATAAAATACGATGCTGCATTATTTACTCCAAAAACTAATTATTTTTTTTAAATACGCTCTTGCATCCTAGACAGTCTTTAACAAAAAAAAAAAAAAAAAAAAAAAAAAGACTTAAGACACAAACTCGTTGATTTCATAAAATTTAAACATGTTTTATTGTACCATAATTGCGACATTAAGTATTTGTGCAACAAATTTATTACCACAAAAATCCATAAACTTTCAAATCGTAATTGAGTTTGTCAATAAGCCACGATCACTTTAAATACCGGCACAACTTTCATTAAACTTCAGTTAGAAAACTCATCAACACATTTTAAAATTTGAGAGATAAGAAATAAAATAGAAAGTCTACAGTAATTTTCATTCTTTCTAAAGAAACTCCTCTTTTTTTTATTTCTAAATTCATTTAATAAATTATTTTTCCTACAAATTGAAAGAGAAACAAAAACTCAAATCATTTAAGTCAGAAATTCTATAAGAAAAACGGTTTTTGTAATAAATTTTGATTATTATTTTTTTTGATGGTTATTTATCGTTAATGTAGAAAAAAAAGAAGAACATCAAACGAACTAAAGTTGATGCAGACGCAAAGATTCTGCCTTTAGCTGAACGGCTCGCCAGCCAACAATTTAAAAAGCAGTGGCTCAAGATTTCATTTATTAAGAATAAAGAAACAAAACATGTTAAATCATTATAATTAAGCATGACAGAGCAACATTTATTCTTAACAGCAAATATGGAAAAATACATGAAAATTCTAATGAAATTTGTAATTGGAAAATAACTAAAAAAAAAAAAAATAAATTCTTTTGTGTTACTTAAAGTATGAAAGGTTGCTGCTTTTAAGGAAAAAACGTGTGAAAAAAATTTAAAAAATTTCAAACTGACGAAGTAAAACGGATTTAATATGAGTTTTTCTAATAAGCACTTGTCAGGAATAAAATTTGTATTGAATTTACATAAAAGTGTGTTTATTTTAAAAATGCGCAGGAAAACTTTTAAAATTAAATAAAGAATTCAATTTTAGTAAATTACTTTGAACTAAATACTTCCACCGAAAAAACTAGATTAAAGATTTTTGAAGCAGATCAGACGTTTTTAATTCTTTAGAATTTCTATATCTCTTCTTGCTTTCTTTTGTAATTTTCGGAACTTTTTAGCCAAATTTTCACAATGAAAGGTTTTTTCTCATATGAGAATTTATTTTAAAGTTTTAAAATTTAATGCCTTTTTTTTCAAAAAAGTCATCTAGCTTTCGCAAAAAAATAAATATTTGATATTAATTTAATGGCCTGATTCATGATATCGACTGCGTTCGACTTGTCGCACACTTACATTCAAAACAAAAACAATTTCTAAAATTTTGTTGTTGTTTCCAATGTAAGTGTGCGACAACGTTCTACTTGTCGATATCGTGAACCAGGCCCTAAGTCTTAACCCATTATTTTCTTTACCGTTCGCTCTTTCAAACTGACGCATTCATCATGAATGTAACCCGAACTGGCTAGAAACTTCAAATTAAAGAAGTTTTATTTAAAAAAAAATACTTTCAAATACGAGTAAATTCAGTAAAGTGAGACTGTGACTCGCAGACGACTTCCGTACGGCGATTTTTTGCAAATTTTTAATCATTAACGTCCTTTAAAGTTTTGAAATTTTTCGTTTTGACGATTTTTTCGGTTTTTGACGATTTTCTTATAATACATACATATTTTTAGTTTTAGCGATTTTTTTAGTTTTAACGCTATTTTTCGCTTTGACACTATTTTCCTTTTGGCTATTTTTTTGCTTTCTTGGCGACCTGTTTACATTATTTTATTTTTGTCGATATTTTTCATTTAATCGATTTTTCAATTTGGCGATTATTTTCGGTTGTTGGCAATTTTTTATTTTTGAAGTTTTTTTAATTTTTGACATTTTTTTTGTTTGATGATTTTTTCGGGTTTTCAGCGAATTTTTCGGTTATTGGGAATTTTTTTTACAATACAGATTTTTAGTTTCGCGATTTTTTCGGTATTTTGCAATTTTTTTTAGTGTTTAGGCGACCTCTTTACTTTTGGTGTTTTTTTCTTGGCATTTTAGCCTTTTATATTATTTTTGGTGATATTTTTAATTTAATCGCTTTTTTCATTCTGGCGATTTTTTCCGGTTTCTGTGAAATTCTTTTTTACAATACATATATTTTAGTTTTGTCGATTTTTTAGTTCTTAGGCTTTTTTCGTCTTGCCGATTTATTAGTTTCTTGGCAAAGTTTTTACTTCTTGCGATTTTTCGCATTTTAGCGACTTATTTTATTTGTGGCGATCTTTTTCATTAAAACCCTTTTTTATTTGGCGATTTTTTATTATTGACGGTTGTTTAGTTTTGTAATTTTTTTTTCGTTTTGACTATTTTTTTGGTTTTGGGCAATTTTTTACAATTTCTATTTTTAGTTTAAGCGATTTTTTTAGTTTTGGCGCTTTTTTGTTTTGGGCGATTTTAAGTTTTTTTTTAGCAAGATTTTTCTTTTGGTGATTTTTTTATTTTTTATTTTTCATTTTAGCGTTTTTTTATTTTGGAATTTTCTTAAATTTTAACCCCCATATTCATAAAAAAATAAAATGAATTTGAAATCCGTTTTAGGAAAAATTTTTTATGAAAAATTTGAAATAAAATACATTTCAAATTCATTTTAAATTTTATGAATATGGGCATAAGTATGTGCACGGTAATTTTTTTTCTTTTTCGCGATTTTTTTAGTTCTGGAGATTTTTCCTAGTTTTGACGCTTCTTTTTGCTTTTGGGATTTTTTTCGTTTCTTAACTTTTTTTATTTTAGTTTTAACGTTTTTTTTTTAATTTTGACGTTTTTTCTTAGTTTTGGGGTTTTTTTGTTTTGGCGATTTTTTCCGTTCTTTGCTATTTTTTTAATTTTGGTATTTTTTCGTTTGAGCTTTTCTGAAAATTTCAAGAGTTTAACCCTTTCGGTTTCCAAGATACCGTAAGTTGTCTAAATTATATTATCAAAATTAAATCAACTGATAGAATACCCTTTAATTTTGATTTTTTTTAAATTTCAGCGTTAATTGGTGTAGTCAGCTTTAAAGTACACTAACTTTGAAAAATTTCAAGCGTCTATATATAATTGTCTGATTAATTACATTAGAATTTTAAAATTTTTCTTTGCTCGCTTTAGAATACCCTTTAATTTTTTTTCAAAATGGTACAATTTTATCAACTTCATCCTCGCTGTTTGTCTCATACTTTCATACACTTTTATACACACATGCATACATACAAACACTAATGAGATCACGAAAAATATTCTTAGTTAACTGTTTGTATCATAAGTATTATTTTATTACCACTGTTAAAACAGATATTGGTCTTGTTTGCCCTTTAATTTTTAATTGCCGTACATTTGTTGCTGTAGCTACCAAAGTTTTACATATTCTGCGAAACTTTCGTAACTCTCTTCGGTATTAGGAAAGTCAAATTAGCAGTACTTGTGACTGCCAAAATTTCGGATAGGAACTTGGCCTTTTTCACATTTATGGTTTTGTTAGGATATTGTTTTGTGGACTGCACAATTTCACCAAAACTGTGTGCAAAATGAAGGGAACTTCAACCTTTTTTTTGTCTAAGACACAGACGTCAACTTTCAAAAGGCCGGTACACGAGTGTGTATTTGCCTTTTGATCGTTAGAACTTTGTATTTTATTAATGTTTGTTGTTAATGTTGTGGATCTGCTTTGCTGTTTCTGTGTGTTTATAATACATAATTATTTTTATTATATTTATTTGCTGGATGGAATTTTTCATTATTATTTTCTAGCCTCCTTTAGAAACAAGTATTAGTAAAAATGTCATTAACTTAATCTAATGCAATATGAACAAATAAAAATGTGATCATGCCATAATTAGCTTCATTTTCTTTTATTGTAAAAATAAACATTAGAATTTTTGCTAAAAGAAAATACTTCTTAAAAGCAAGAAAAAATTCTGCTTAATTGAGCAGTTTATACTAAATTCTTCTACCACGAATAGTTTAAGATACAAAACATTTTAATGCATTTTAATACAAAAAAAAAAAAAAAAATTATAATAATAATAATAAAAATAATTAAATAATAAACTTAACTAAAAGTTCATTAAACTTCATGGCAAAATAATAAAAAAATACATCAGCATACAAACAGTAATTGAGTTTTATTTATTTATCAAGCAGCAACAAGAGAAAGAGAACGAATAGAAATTCTTATGTAATGACACAAAACATAAACAACAACAACAAATACAACTAAATATATACACCATGACTTTTTATTGTTATTGCAGTTGCCATAGTTGTTGTTGTTGTTGTTGTTGTTGTATTAAAAGCAAATAGATATCTTTAATATAGGTGTACGATATTTGTAAACATTAAATCTCAGGCATGCATCTTTAATATGATGTTAAATCATCACAGTGTAGTAAGATTCCTTGAAAGTTTTTTGTCTCCTTAAGTTTTTTCATTTTTTATTGACGGATAGTGTGTTCAGGCAACAAACTAAAGCTATTGTTGCCATAGGAGCTTAACTGCCTTGTGGCTGCTTTTTTGTTTGTTTTTGTTTTTGCTTGCCTGCTGCAGCATAGTTTTCCTAGTAAGTATGATGTTACGTTGCCATTGCTGCAGTTGTGTGTGCAACCAAAGAGTGCAACAAAATATTGTAATTGTCATTACAGATCAGTGTCGACACCTGGTTAAATGAAGCAACACTAACAAATGTTGTTGTTCTTTCTAAATGTAACTTATGTCCGTCCGTATCTCCTGCGACTATTTGTCTCTGCGCTTTCATTTGTTTTTGTGTGTGTGAGCGTGTGTGTGTGTGTGTGTGTGTGTGTGTGTGCTTACATACATACATTCGCTGGCATGTTGTCAAGTTAAAGTTGCTTTTTTATTGTTATTGTTGCATCACATTTGTAGCCTTTTGCAGATGGTTACAAACAAAAAAAACCGATTTTCTTTCTTTTATTATTGTTATAGTAATGTTTGTGGTAGTGTTGTTGTCATCATTGTCAAAGTGGTGGTAGTATAGTAGTCTTAATAAGAGATGTTTTTTTGCGCTAAAGACTAAAACAACAACAATAGCAACAACAACAACAACACCAACACCATTACCAGCAACACAAGTATAGAATTACAACTTATTGCCAAAGCATGAACTGTCGTTTGAATCCTTGAGCCGACAGCATGTTAAAGCGCAAGGCGCACCTTTTAAGACAATGTCAATGTTAATGGTCAACATATGTTCATTTGCAACAAAATACATACATAAGCATGAAATGACTAAACCAACTACCAACTAAAAAAAAATCTTATAATGCAGAAAAAAAGGCCCTACAACAACACCAAACAGCAATCTTAAGTAATAGCATTAATATGAACACTCAAAATAAATCTCTCAAGTTTAACCCTTTAGGGTGCGTGTACAAAGAATTATAGCAATTTGAAATTTTTCAGTTAGTCCTCGTCCAGACTTGCAATTTTTGTTGCTGCAATTTTTTATAATCCTGCTTTGGAATTGCATAAGTGTCCGCATTATGAAATTCTAGTTTTGCAATCATGTTTTAAAAAATTCTTTTACACTACAAATTTCCTTTTAATATATTTTGTGTTTTTCATACAACTGAAGAAAGAAAATAAAATAAAACATCAAATACATTTAAATTAATAAGTGCGAATTTCAAAACAAACAAAAAACTGCAACAAAAATTGCAAGTCTGGACAGGGACTTATGAATATAAGCAATAAAATTTGCTTTGCTAAAGCTGGAGAAAGTTTTCTTTCTCAGGTATTTATTTGATGGTAATAGAATAGAATAGGGGAAGATCTGGTACAAAGACCGGCACTGCGACACCTGATGGATGCTTTGTGTCATAGATCTGTAAAATAAATAAAATCAATCTCTGTATGACTCTCCTTATGAAAGTCTGCACAGATATTGGAGAAGTCCGCCCAATATTATTTCACTCAGAATGAAAATATGTCTTCTACTATTACATAAGACGATACACTAGCAAAAGAATGTGTGCCGTTGTCTCTGGATGTTACTGTTAAATCTCTTTAGCTTTAGTCGACTCCGCTTTACTGGAAATAACCAAAACCCAATTTTTTATTCAGTTATCCGATTTTTTCTCTAAAACGTAGTACGGATTACTGAAATTTGTTACAGTTAAGCGTACTGCTTAAAATCAGTAAAACAATATTTTTTATATCAAATCTGTATATTTTTTTACGTCAATTTAACGTAAAAATTTTATTTAAAAAAAATTATTAATAGAAACATATTCATATTTTTTAATTATTTTTAAAACAAAAAATAAAAGTTTAAAATATAAAATAAATAAATTTGTCATTGTTTATTTTTTCACTAAAGCGAAGTAAGTTTCATACAAAACGTAGTTGTGGGCTTGCTTTTGGTTTTCAGTAATACGAATTTTTCAGTAAAGCGAAGTGAATAAGACTAGCTGCGTTTAAAATCATTGCGGGGATTTGTGTCGCTTTCAGTAATCCGATTTTATTCAGTAAAGCGTATTGCGCTAAAGTGGATTCGACTGTAGCACCAAGTTTTTATAAAATACGATAAGGCACCTTAGAGCCTGGGTATTGGTTGCCTGGCTATTCAATTGTATAAACAATTCTACTAAAATCTCGCAAAAGTTTTATAATACGAGTACATGTATTTGTGAGATGAGACCATAATTTGGAGCCTATATCACATGCATAACTTAATAAAATAAAAATTGCTCCGTCCAACAGCGAATAATTCGTATAATCACACTTTAACAAAAAGAAGAAATGGGCGCCAGTACTTAAGGTTGTTAGGGGAAAGAACTGCATATTTATGCATATAAGAAATATTATGTGGTCACTGGTCAATGTTTGGTTTAATGCTAATGAACATGAGATGCCATTAAATATAATGTCCTTTAAGGAAATTTTAAAATAACCAAAATCATACAACCATCACAAAACATATAACAATTAATTATTTCTTTAAGTTTCTCTTAACAAAACAAATAATATATAAAGGCAATGAAAATAAATCGTTGTAGATTAACACCAATCTTAATTTTTCAAAAAAATAAAAAAAATTTGTAGATTTTAAACGCAACGTACTCGTACAAGTTTACATGCCAAAGTGTTTATATAATGTGTGTGTGTATGTGTGTGAAATATTTCAAGTTAAATGACAAACTCTATGCGACATGCTGTTGTCACATTGCATGTCAAAAGCTGCTTTTGACAACTAAACAAAAAGCGAAAACTTTTCAGTCGATGGCTGTGATTAGTAGTGTCACTGATGGTGTCATTGCATTGTGTTTAAATAAGACAAAAAAAAAAAAGTAAATAAATAAAAATCACATGTGATATTTATCACTTTTTATGCACATACCAATTCAAAAATAAACTGTTTTTTTTGTATTCATAACAGAAACTATACACAGTTTGTGTCTGGTGGCTTGAAGTTTGATACTCACTATCACATAAAAAGACTCTTTAACTTACATTTTAAACTTTATTTATTTGTTACATTTGTTACATTTCTAGCAGCTTATGAATACTACAAGACATCCGATTTTGTCATACTCGTACAATCATAGAGGAAGAGAGAAAGAGGAAAAACTGTCATATTTATTGTCTGTAGCTTATATTGTCTTTTATATGTGTTTATTTGCTGTTTGTTACGACAACAAACTGTGACATTAATGTCTGTTTAGTTTTTACAGCCATAGTGCAAGTATGGACGAATTGCAACAGTGTCAAGAGCATTCATCCATTCATCATTCATAGTCAAGAATTTCGCACTTTTATTTTATTTTGGTTTCGAAAGAAAATCATTACCGCATAAAATGTTATAAAATTCCATAATCTAAAATAAAATTCATATGTGTATTGAAATTTCTCAGTAAAACAAAAGCTAAATTCGAAAATAAGAAATCGTAAAATTAAGGTCACATTCTCGCATATTTACCCAAACTACGTCATAACTCAATAAAAATGGAATTTTTGAGTTAATGATGCAGAACTAATCCTCATTTCGTTCTTCATATTGTATAAAAACTTCATTCAAATATCTTGTTTACTCAAATTTTGAGAGAAAAATAAAATTTTCTTTTTGCACTAGGTTGGGTTAGGAAGGGTGGTGCTATACCGCACCTCCACTCCGAGACCCAATTGGGTCCATTGTGATTCACTTCTGTTGCCCAAAAAAGTTATATTTACCCCCATTTGTAGCCAGAACTGACCCTATTACCCGTCCTTGAGCCACCGAATTCTCATGATGAAGCCCCTGGTGTCCTCTAGTTCACACTTCCCGATATCAGTAAAGCTTTCATGGAAACGTCTGCTTAGCCATCTACCAGTTTCCCAAATGCTGGTTCCTGCTCTGATCGAGCAGTGACCTGTCAACGCGCCTATCACAATTCGCATCGCCTTCCTATTCATGTCCAGTAGCAGTTTGGATCTTCCTGAGTCAAGTTTTGGCCACAAACCCCTCGAGACTATAATCCTCCCTACTTCGCCATGACCTGTTGGTCCTGCTTTCTACCCAATTACTGAGTTCCCTATAGTAATGACCTTTCGGTAATTTCACCGACCTAAGTTGTGTGTAGGTTTGAAAACTTTCAGCTCGTTTTTTGCCAAACAATTTTTTTTTTGAGCTATGACGTTGTTTTAGTAAATGAGCGATATGTTTTCTATTCTACTGCTTAGCGTTCTATATACAAAATTTGTTTTATTTCAACAGATTTTCTTTTGAGAATTTTTTGTTTTTATTCTTTCAACTTTCTCTTACATTAACAGTGTAATTTTAGAAACTTTTATTTAAATTGCTCCGAATATATTTTTATTACGAACCAAAAAAGAAAGTGAAGTTATAACTTTTCATATACCGCTCTCCCATTCTCCTAGCTATCGTTCGATCTCTTTTTGTTAAATTAATCTTCATAACATTCAAAGTGAAAATTAAAAATTTAACAACAAAAGTCCCCGAATGTTCACGTTTTATTGATATGAAACTAAAAGTTTTCACTTACCAGCTTCTGAAAAGAATTTATAGATTATTACGCAAACAAGTTCAGAAGTCATTAAATTGCTTGAATCACTAAATTTTGGTCCTATTAGCAAAGTTGACTCTACCATACACAGCTTACATATCTTATAGAAAAGCTGGCTGTGATATACACAGCACACTTTTCCTATAGAAAAGATGACTGCACCACACACAGTTTACATTTCTTATCGAAAACATATACAGCACACTTTTCTTATGGAAAAGTTTACTGTATGTGTGCACACTTTGAAAATAATGATTTTGAAAATTAATTCAAATTCAATTAATCTAATGATTGAATTAAACAATTGAATAATCGAAATTTTTAGTACAATAAAATAAAAATTGTATTGATTAAATTAAGCAATTTGGTTTCCCTAAAAATTTTCAAACAAATGTTTGTTTGAAATAAAATTATTTTCAGTAAATATTGAGACTTGAGGATTAGGAGTGTGTCGCATTTCCTGATTACTAGACTAAAAAACATTGCAACAGTTTTTCTTTAATCTAGTACGAAATCGTCTAAGTCGAAATACCACACTCGTAATTAGGCCGATTGTCTCAGCCGAACTATGGTAAATTTAAATTTTTTACAAAATTGTTATCAGAATTTACAAAATTACTTGTAGGTCCGCATTCATACAAGATATTTTCTGATTCAATGAATTTTGTTTAATAAAAATAAAATTTAACTTTTTCTGTGTTAAATTTGTACAAAAGATCAATGGTTCTTATACGAATTTATGGAAATATTTACCATCAAGTTCTTGAAATGGTTTAGAAACCTCCTCAAATATAATTCAGAATTACTAAATATCTCTTCATAACAAGATATATAAAAAGCTTTAACAAGAAATTGCAACAAATTTCGTTGCAATTCATACTTCAATTGAATATGGTCTAAAAGTAAATCAAAAAGTTGGCTAAAATAAAATTTATTATTTTGTTTCCAATTAAGAAACCGATTTAATGAAGTTTATATATTTTTTACTTCGTAGAATAAGTAAAGTAAAGTAAAAATTTATTGAGCCTTTTTTTGACAATGAAAGTTTTTAAAGTTAATGATACAAAGATTACTTAAGACTACGAGTATAAGGTATTATCTTAAATCATAGAATATGTATTAATAAATAAATAAATAAATATCAAACCACAGTGGTAATTAGAAAAAACTAATAATATATTTTTAAATTTAAAAACGCATGTATAATTCAAAGCGTAGAAAAATTAAATTTTTGAAGTTGTATTGAAATAAAAACTTCATTAAGGTAAAAATTATTCTTAATGATTCCTTGTCAGGCGATCTTTTGTACTGTTTCCTATAAAAATCTTATTCGCCTAACGCTGAAAATTGTTACAGTATTTTTGTTCAAACTAAAATATTATCGGTTAGCCTCGCTTAATGGAACACTTTCTCTTTAACCCCAACACTCACTGTTAAATTTGTGAAGTTGCTGTGAAAATTTCATACTTATTTTAAACGCCCATTTGGTTTGGTTTCCCTTATTTAATTTTTAATGAAGCTTTCTTTTACATAATTCTTCCTAAAAGAATAACCATTATTTTAAGCATAAATTCATAGAAAAAATTTTAACTAACAAAACAATTCTTTCGAAAAAGTCTAAAAAATACCGTTGGAAATACCCCTAGGGCTATAAGTGAGATGGCATGAAAAATTACAACAACAATTAAATGATAGCCGGGATGATTTTAATGACAGCATATGCTGTATCTCAATCCATTTGGCTTACTAATAAAATTATCATTATTTTTAAGATTTCGTTGTGCTTTTACAGGTAAAAATAATTACAAGAACTCTGTGAGAGATTATAAACCGTAGTTTTAATTTCAGCTATCTGAACCATATGTTATCATTTGCTTTTAAATACTTTTAGTAAAACTTCAAAACAACTAACCATCGTCCGTCCGTCTTTCCCTATCACTTTTTATTATTCAGCCATGTGTACAACTCGTATAGGCAGACAGACCAACAGATATAAATACATACGTATGTACATACATACGAGTGCATACATACATATATAATGTTGTTGTTTTTTTTCTCAATATATTTTATCAGGCATTTTTTGTGAAAAGTTGCTGACCTTCACAGTGTGGCCCAGTGAATACAACAGCAATATGTTAAAAAAAAGAGAATACAACAAAAAAGCCACTAAAGAACGTTTGTTTTTTTATATGAAATATTTATGATGGAAGCTTCTGCTTGTTCATAAAATGTCTGTCCGCCTGTGTGTGTGTGTGTAAAAAAAGTTTACAATTTACGTTCTTTTGTATTGTTGTTCTTTGTGCACACCTCTCCCTCTGTCGTTGTAGGTTATGCTACTGTTGTAGTTGTAGTTCTGATTGTTATTAGTTGTTGCTGCACCTGTTTGACAACATTATGATGTTTTTTATCTATTGTTGTTATTTTTGTTATTGTTATTGCTTACAACAATGCAGTTGATGAGCAGTAAACAGCAGCAATAATTGTTGCTATTGTTGTTCTGTTGAGCCAAAAGAGATTATAAAAGCTTTATCGGTGTTGGTGCTGCAGTTTGTGCAGGAATTGTTTTGTTTGTATGTGTAAATTTTTATGTCCATATGTATGTATATGTGTGCGTGCGGATCTGTATATGAATATGTGGTGCCATCGTCATAGTGACCACTCATTTGTGTTGTTTTGATTTGTTTGGTGAGTTTATTGTTTTTGTTGGTCTTTTGAATATTTAGTTGTTTATTTGTCTGATACACCAGGGATGGGATATTGGGATTGCAGATAGAAGTTTTAAACAGCAAAGTAATGTTGGAAAAAATCACCATCATTTTGTTGTTGTTGAGGGGGAAAATTTTTACTTTTTGGTAGTTTTTTACTTATGCATATGAATTTTTAACTACATATAAATGAAATACAAATTTTCTATTCGGAATTTTTATTGGAAACAATTTAAAGTTTTTAATTCTTGCTTCCAAGGCAAGTTAATTTAAACATAAAATTCAAGTCAAAAATCTTCTGAAAATTGTAAAAAAAATCTTAAACGTTGCCATTTTGTCAGTGAGAGTCCCAGTGGAAATATTCTTTCAACTTTTTAATCACGATGATACAGTTTTATTTGTTGTGTTCTTTCATTTTATGTGTGATCTTTAACAGTTTCTGAAATAATGCGTGGAGAAAAAAATGTCATATTGTTATTTTTTGCCTTGTCGTAATATTGGAACATAACTGTCAAGCCAAATTCATTTCCAGCTAATATCAAATTCATTTCCAGGTAATACAAAAATACAACAATGGAAAATTCGAGAATTATAAACTGGGAACACTTATTTTTCTTTAGAAAATAAAATTTCTTAAGCGACATGCAGTGGAGTTTATTATATAGAACTTGTTCACACATTTCCTTCTCTGGTATAAAAGAACTCCAAAAAAGGAAATGACGTATCTGTGTTTATTTTACGTTCTAGATTTCTTTTCACTTATTTCATTTTTCTATTTAATGATTTATTATTTTTTAGTGTATAGTCATATCTCTTCTAGGTGTAAAATTTTTATTCGAACTTTTTAATAACATTCTAAAACCGTAAAGTAATCAAATTCTTATTTATGTTTTCTTAATTAAGATTAGATTTATTATTATTATTTATGATAAATTTTTAGCTGAAAGTTGAATTAATAAAAGCCGTTGGAGTTTTTGTTTTTCAAATTAAAAATCTAATAAAAATGATTAAGAAAGCGGTTAAACGGTTCGTTGTATTTTTAAATTTCAAATGCTCATTAATTTTGTGTTTCCTGTGCTTTTCTATACAATCTCTCAGAAAAATGTGTAATAATATTCTATTTTAATGATATTTAAAGTTTTATCAAAAACAACTTTGTGTAATGGAGTTTGAAGAAGAAAAAAAATTAAATTCTTGATTTAAAACGGAATAACTTACGTAGTGTCTACAGAACGATGCTGTTGTGGCAACAACTTGAAGATAAGAAACAGTAGTGGCACTGGCTTTTAAAGCAAATAATGACTCATAGTTCTTAATGGAATTTCTGCAGCAGTAGATTTTTTTTTTTTTTTTTTGTTAAATAAAATCTTTTTAATTTGTTTCCACTTAATAAGCTTAAAAGCTGTCAAACTCAATGAAGGAGTTTACTAAGGCTTTGTTGTGAATTTGAAAAAAAGAGTCTGGCTAAAAATACGACCTTGCCAATAAGTATTTGCGTGTTGAGCAAAATGTGCGCGCCAAAATGATAAGATCACACATGTTTTACTGCTTTCGAAAATACATATATGTTGCGAAATAGTTAAAGTATCTGTTATCATATGATTTCACATAAATAGAACATAAGCTAACTTGCCTTATCATTTTGTCGCTGGGTTTATCTGCCTAAGACATTGTATAATCTTATGCTATTAAAATTTCAAACAAGTAGCGCTTTTTATTTCATTTTATTTTATATATTTTCAAAATATAAACAATCATAAGATTACCTAATATGCATGCGTAAATTATTTGTATTTTATTTATCTCAGTTTAATGAACTTAATTGTTAAAATTGTTTTCCTTTAGATTGTATTTTAAATTCAAAAAAAGCATTGGACTTAATCTTTGTTGTGATGATTGTCGCAAATGAAATGCAAAAAAAAATTATATTAAATAAAATTTAAACAATTATGCAAAAACAAGCTGCTATCAAAAATAAAATTAAATAACTCTACTTTGATTGGCAACCGAAGTTTAGTTGCGTTGCCACTTGCCAATATGGTTTTCCGCATTGCAACTAACAACTAACGGATGATGTTAATTTCAGTTGTCAAATTGCAATAATATAGACGACCACAATTTTGTAGTTGCTGCATAGTTTTTAAAACAATAAGGTTGTACAATTAAAAAATTAAATTAACTACTCCTTCTTTAGCAAGGCGAAAATATGATTTAAAACTAAATACGAAATTGCTAGCTAAAAATTATTTTAAAGTCCCTTTATTTCCGTCTGATATATATCACAATTTGTAATTTTAAGCAATTTGACTAAAAAAATTTTTTTTTAACATCTGTTGGGCAAGAAGTATGTGAAATATAAAATTAAATTTTAATGGGCGTCCCTCTGCCCATTTTTTAAATGCAAGATTGTGTGTTTTTTGGAGCTCAGGGTGTGTGTTAAGTTCTGTAAAAATCGGTCAAGTAGAACCACTTAAAATAAAACATTAAATTTTAATGGGCGTAACTCCGCCCATTTTTTAGAACTCAAGGTGTGTGGTAAATTTCGTAAAACTCGGTTAATTAGAACCACGTGAAATATAATAATGAATTTTAATGGGAGTAGCCCCGCCCGTTTTTTCAACTTTAAATTGTATAATTACAAGAACCAAAAAGGTGTTTGCTAGGTTTCGCAGCAATCCAATAAGTGTAATATTATAAAATCAAATAAAAAATGTGTGGACGTATCCCCGCCCACTTTTTTTACAATGGGACTAATTGTAAGCTCTACCCTCAAACAAAAAAATAATAATGTTTAGAATCGGTCTAAAATGTAGCGAGTTATGAAGTAACAATGTAAAAACAAATACAAATACCTTTCTTTGAAGTCGCTTAATAACATTTTTTATTGCTTAATCCTCTTTTATTTTTCTTAAAATAAAATATCGGAAAGTAGGCTTCTCACTAAGTTCAAGTTTTTCTCAGTAATTGCTGTGAATTTTACAAAAAATAAAAATGCATAATCATTAACATAAGTTAAGAACCAAAGTACCTTGTGTGAAAGCTGGAAGGGAAGTCCTTGCAAAAAAAAATTTTGAGGTCTCAAAATCAATTACTCTCACTAAACAATGAAAAAAATCTTTATCTATAAAATTTGAGATTGATTAGAAACTTTATTAATATTAATTTTTCAAAGCTCAAAACAAACTTATTTTTTCCAGTTTTAATAGTTCTGAAGTATGCAAGTAAAGAATGTAAATTACTATTTTATTTTTATACTGGAGCTTTAAACTCCCCCTCTGCGTAATATTTAGTTTGCTGGCATGTATGCTGCTTGGTATGCATTTTTTTTAATTTTTTCTTAAACAACCGCATTTTTTTGTTAACCAAAGTGTGATTTTAACCTAAACCACAACAATTTTATAAAAAAAAATACAAAAACACACACACAAGGTAAAACATAAACAGCAACAAAAACAACATTAGTGGAAATATAATAAAACCTTAAAGGCGCACATGCCTGCCTGTTTGACTAGCTGAGCCTCTATTTCCACACGTTAAGAAGGTAGACTTACATGAACATTATTATCGAGGGTGATCTAAAAACTACGCATATTGAATGGAAAAAACTTTGCAAAATTATATGCCAAGCTTTTTCATACAGTTTTTTGTGTGATGGTATTTCGAACTGATTTTCGTTTGTCAGTGTTCAAGACCTTACGACCACAAAGGATAGAATTGACATCATAATGCTACGGCAATAATAAGATAAGATCAGCGAACAGTTAGAATATCATCCCTGGTACTGGGTGAATAACTAAAAAAGGTGGATGGAACTCTGTTTGGCCAAATTGTAAACAATGTATTTCCAGCCATTCACCAAATGATTCAAATTTATCAGTGAAATTATGGGTAAATTCTTCAAAAAAGCAAAACCAGCTAAAAATTATTAAAAAAAAATTTTCAAACAAAAAAAAGCAGCTAAAAATATCACTCATACGTGCGTAGGCTTGTGTTAGTGCAAAAGAAAACTCGAGCTCGGGAAATATAAAATTGTTATTCATGCATTTAAGATTTATCATTTGCATGTGGTTATAAATACTTGGTGTACTTGGAACTGCCCTCGTATAGCACAAAACCTAGCAGCGACTTAAACATAAAAGGCGCTTTAAGCTAAAGCTTTTGTTGTTGCTGCTTTTTCCTTCTCTTTATTTGCTGTTATTTTTGTTTTTGTATGCTAAAATTGCTACAATTCTTGCATATTTTTGAGGCCTTTTTGCTGGCAGTTCATGTGTGTGTGTGTGTGTGTGTGTGTGTGAACGACTGCGCTTGCGCATGTATTTGTGGAGTTGTGTTATTATTAGTTTTTTACGACTAGTATTATTGCAAATGACTTTAAAAGTATTGCATAGCCACGAGCTAAGAAAAGGGGGGAAGGAAGAGCTGCACAATGTTTGGTTGTTCGACTGTTTGTTTTTTTTCTTTTATTTGTTTTAATAACCGACAGACTGGCAAGTCCGCATTCTTTTAAAGGTTGCCAACTTTAAAAATTAAAAAAAGGCCTGCTTGCCTTGCAACTCTTAACTTGTTACAATTTTGTTTGTTTGTTATTATGTATTTTTCATTGTTGCTTTTTTTTTTTGGTTTAGAAGCAAATTAAGTTTGTGTGTGTATTTGTTGTTGTTGCCTAAGATTTTAATATTATTATATTCGTTTTCTTTGCTGCGCATTATTTTGCAATGAAAAGGAAAAGAAACTTGCATATTCAAAATCCATTCACATACTCTCGCAAGTACAAAAATGTAGGTGTGCATAAAATACATAGTAAGTGCAATAACAACAAGTAGCCGGCTTTTGCATTTTAAACACTCTCTCTTCTCTCGCTTGCGCATTAAAATGCTGAATTTTTTTCTACATGCTTCTGGGTATTTGACAGAGATGCACACGGCTCACGTGTTCGTGAGTAAGAATATGCAAGAAAATTAGTACGAGTATAATATCATGGCTTGCCTAAATAAAAATTTTAAGCAAAATGTTTCATCGCTATTTAAAAAAATCTCCTCTTTTAAATATCCTTTAGCTCCTGTGTTTCAGGTTGTAGGTTTTCGATATCATGACCATACTGTATTCACTCACAGGGTCGTTTGTAACGGTTAGAAACTCGCGTTCACGTTTTTGAAAATAAAGTTTCTTAAAAATTATTATCGCTCCTTAACGACAAATAAAGAGAATCGAAGTAATATTCGAAATTTCAAACAAACTTTAAAAGTTAATATTTCGCACTTTTTCTTTAAGAGTTTCCTTTTTTGAAGATAAATTTTTATAAAATTTTTAATTTTGAGCAGAAAATTATTTTTCAAAATTATTTTGCATTTATATCGTTATAACTACTTGAGCTCCAATATTTGTCCCGGTCCAGACTTGTAATTTTTGTTGCAGAGAGGAATACAAAATGTATACACTCTCCCACATATTCAAGAATTGCTGCAAATAAAAATTGTAAGTCTGTAACTTAATTTGGAAAATTTATTATTGTGAGTACTGAAAGGGCCATTTTGTAACGTACAATTATAAAGGCAGTACAGTTTTTAAATTTAAATTTGACATCTCTGATCGCAAGTTTTGTGAGGAATTTATAACTCTAGTTTTCTCCTCTTGTTTTGGTTTTACTCCTTTTTTCGCCTGCTGTCTCATGCATAAGGAATTCAATATTTCTTTTTTATAATTGATAAATGCTTTAAGACATTTAGTGCAGCTTCTGGATATTGCATTTGTTAGTTTAAAAAATAGGCTTGTAAAGTTTTGTGTCCGCCGTTCTTTTCCACTAGAATTTGTTACCAATTGCTGCACATCTATTCGTATGTAAGCACTTATGCTTGCGCCATAACACACATACATATGTATACCTGTATGTACATATATACATATGTACATTTGTATGTATTGTACATATGTGGCAAGTTAGTATAAATGTTTTGAAAGGATTGTATTTTATGGATTTTTAATTAATATGAAATGATTTTTATATCTTCTAAGAAGATATAAAGATCTCAAGATAATTAAATTCATATTTAGAACTGTGTATTAAGCAAAAAATGTTAAAAAGTACCATTTAAAGAGGTTTTAAAATCGTTTAAGCCATTAAATGACATTTAAATGGAAAAAAGATATATAGTTATTTTAGTTTTATGGGTTTTTTTAATTTACTTTTTTAATGCTTTCCTAAAGGCGATTCTGCTTATCAAGGGTATTGCTGATTTGTGTCTCAGCAAACTGTTGTCTAGCTCTAAAAAAATTTAAGGAATGCAATCTTGGATATGCAAAGGTATTGTATGATGCATCAATAAAAAGAAAGGGAATTATGGCCCCGTTAGTGTACTAAATCTTTAACCATGGGTTAACTATATTTAGGATAGTCTCTATATTTACGAAATTTTTACATACAGATTAGATGATTTTGAAGTGCACTGTTTGTAGGGAAAATTTAGAAGAAAGTTTAAATTTGTTGGCTTTTTAGACTCTTCTTAGTTTCTACTCGTTTTCTGTAATCAGTGACCATCATCTTCGGAAAACCCTCATTGCTTCGCTAACTTAACGCCAAAGTTAAAAACGACACTCGAGCAATCTCTAAAGTTTCTTTTCTCTCTGTGTGTGTGTGTGTGTGTGTTTACAAGTGGATATCACAGTTGGTAGATTTTTTCCGACCTATTTCGCCAAAAGTCGCCAAAATGAGTTTCATATTTATGATTTGATCAGGCTAAGGTTCGCATCGCTTTCTAAGCCAAATTACATGTGATAATTATTAATGAACAAATAACACCAAAGTTAGTTGTAAATATTCTGACAAACACGCAGTAGAATGGAACAACTAGCTGTTTTCGAAGGCCACTACACCATTAGCATCACCGTTGTTTTTGTCTGTGGTGTCAGTTTCATGTAGTTTTTCGTAATATATATATATATAAATATATTTGGTAATAGTTTTGTTTTTATAAATAGCAATTTTTTTAATATAAATTTAATCGTTTATGAAATGAAACCGCCAAAAATTATTTCTTGTAAATTTTTCTATTCCAAATTCTAAACGCATGAATTACTATAATTAATATAAGAAAAATCTTCAAAATTCAAATGTTTTAATTTCTTGCAGACGAGTTTTGGTAGGATTTATTTTTTTAAACTACTCCTTCAACAAACTAATGCCCTGAATTACAGAAATTTTGAAGTTCAATTTAGTTGAAAAAAATAGCCATAAAAATCACCAACAAATTTATTTATCGCCAGAAATTTTGACATGTCGCTAAATCGAAAATTTGGACGCCAAACAAGTTGAAAAATCGCCACGTTTGGAGAGAAATCGAAACATTTGTTTAATAGGCGATGAAGTTTAATATACAACTTCTAAACGAATCTCCTGGTGATTATTTGGAGAGTGATATTGCACACTTTGTGTTTAAGTCTCTCTTATAAATCTTGCAATGTTTAAACGACGATACATTTATATAAAAGATGTTTGTTGCTATAGATTGTTATTTATTCTTAATTCCTTCGGTGATGCTTTCGTTTAAGTTTTAAATAAAAATTCTGAGAATTCGTTCAAGTGTTTTTTTTTATTTTTTATTTTTTTTTTATTCAAGTGAAGTGTAAATATTTATTAAATCATTGGAGCTACCTACTTTTAAGAGGGTGGCGTTGGCTGAAGTATATAGTTAGCACGTTGACTACAGAACCGAAGGTCCTGGGTTCGAGCCCGGTATCTGACAGTCATTAAAAATAACAACACCACGCATTTTTCTAATGTGCATTAGTGTTCTTTGTACTAATCCTAATGTAACATCAGAGCGCGCTCCTTCGTTGTGTAGCAGAATCATTGACGAAGTAAAATAACCAATAAAATAAAAATGGCTACTTAACACAGCTTCAAAAATTTAATACGCCTCATTTAACACCAGAAGGCGCTGCAACACTGCATTATCAAAAAGCGTGCAAAAAAGAGTAGAGTTGTAAAAGAATGAAGTTTTCCTCCTCCATCACCTGTCTACTCTATCACTATCTCTTCCCTATCACCCTCTCTGACTATCTTCTCTTCAACTAACAGGCAGCACAAAGGGGTCATTGTATTGGACCCAAGTGAGCTGGACTCTAAATTTCACCCTTCCTTACCAGCAGCCTGCTAACCTAACCTACGTACTTTTAAAATAATCAAATTAATTTAATTGATTGAAGTTTTCGTAGATTTGTGCCATCCAAAGTTCATACAGCACAATTTTGTGCATGCCAAAGATATAAGTAATAGACGCTTAAAAAGCAAAATTCAATATATTAATCATAAATTTTCCATCTACATAAAATAAAAAATTAAGAAATTTTCTTATTAATAGTACTAAAAAATTGTATATGTTTTGTTTTCATGGATTCCTCAAATAGAATCGAATCGAAAATTTTTTTACAACTCTCCCGATGCCTAATAAAATATTAACATTGAGAAGCCTCATGCGATTCCTAATGTTCTTCATAACAGATTTGTAAGATAATCTCCCAATAAATCTCAAATTATTGCATCTACGGCTAAGGAAAGCGCCTTCCTCAGCTCTTGTATATGAATCGTCTGCATACGACTCACAATAGAGTCTTCTGCGATTGAAAATGCTAGCTGGCGGTGTTAGAATAAGTGTTTGTGCATTTGTGTATGTTTGTGTTTTTGTATTTTTTGTCAAAAACAAGTTTTTGCTTTGCTTAAAAAATTTTATATTCAATAGTGCGTTTTTGGCTCAGTGTAGCAATTTTAAGTGTTGAGCCAACATGTTTAGGTACATCTGTCTCAGCAACATAAAATGGAATAAAAGCATTTTTTTCACGCTTGTTGTATTATACAATACTAAATATATGAAATTGCATAATGAAATTTATAACAAGGCAATAGAAAATTTTTGTTTAATTATACCTAGGACGATGCATGCTTTGACTGGTAATTATCAGTTATAATTACACTGAACAAAAGAGAAATAAAATTCATTTTGATGCTCATGAAAATATCTTGCTTAACTTAATGAATCAGATTTCCTATTTTAAAATATGTATGTTCAATATTAAACAATATAATTTTATATTATCAATCATATTAATAATATTTATGAATGTATGATGATAGTATTAACAGCTAATTGTGCAACAAACAAATAAACCATTTTCTAGGTGCAACATAGTTTATTGCCACTCCATAACAGCCACTAGAGCAAATAATTGCTAAATAAAAAATAATAATAAAAACAAAATGAAAAAATATTGAATTTAAACAAAAAAATGTTCAACCACAAATCGAGATGAAAAATAATTTTGTATGAGGAAAAAGAAAACTTCACTTTTCACTTTGTTGAGCTAAAATTACACAAACATTTTGCATATTTTCTCGGTTACCGTTGTGGTCAACATATTTGAAACTTCAATAAAGTGTAACGGTCAACTTAATTTGCGTTTATTTTATTTTTCTTTCATTCTGTTTATTGTTTCTTTCTTTTATGTAAATTTATTATACTGGGTGGCTTAAATTTTGCTTTATGCTGTTTTTTAATGCGTACATGTAATTGCAAATTATAATTATTTTTTTTTTTAATATACTTTCTTATAAACTAAACTAACCGGTAAAACTTTGGCTGAAATTAAAGTTATGTTGTGTATTTTCTACCGTTTTATTATTTACAAACATAACTTAATGTGAGAAGTTTAAATTTGCACGATAAATTTATTTGAAAAGCCAGTTAGTTAAACACTTGCTAATGAAATCAGTTCAGCGAGCTTATTGTCGAAATTTGGCAACATGATAACTTAATTAAACTAAATCAACTTTGGGAACGATTTAAATTTTTTCCTCATATTTCTTTTATTTTAATTCGTTAGAATTGACTCCATTTTAAGTTTAACTCTGTTTCTGCCAGACATAAAAAAGTGAAGCAATAGGCTGAAAATGTTTTTAAGAAAAATAATAATGTCTGTTCTATTGTCGATTCATCATTCATTCCTAAAAATATTTATTTTATATTTTTTTCTGTTATATCAACTATTCAGTATTTTTTACTAAATAATAATATGGAAACATATTAAAAAAAAACTGTTCACTTAAAGTTTGAACACATTTAGCTTTTTATTGCAAAGATAGTCGACCATTTTAGTTTAATATAAGAAAAAAAATATTATCATAACGAAATTTTAAAGCTCGATTATGGATGGCAAGCTTACTTTAGTTGCGTTGCCAACGTGTTATTATGTATGACAACTGACAACTAGCAGCTGTTAGTTTCAATAATATTGTCAAACACAAATTTTAAGTTGCTGCATAGTTTTTAAGGCAAAAATATGGTAAAATTAAATTAAAAAATTTTAATTTAGTTCAATAATGCTTTAACACTGAAAAAATAAATTTTTAGTAGAAAAAAGTATTTTAAGCAATATTATTTACTCACAATAAAGGCAAAAGTTTTTGCTTCTTCGACTGTGACTGTTTGCTACTTCCAAAAGCATATAGACTGCTTCTGCTTTTACTTGCGATACTAACCAAAAGCAAGAGCAAATCAAATTCAAACTTCTGCTGAACGTACTGCGCAATTGGTCATAAATCGTTTTGTGATTTTGCTTTGACTGAAACTGTTGTATTTTTTAAAAGCGAAAGCAGAAGCAACATCAAATGAAATGAAAGTCATTACAGTTTTTTAAACACTGGTATAGACTATTGCGATGTCACAAAATGCCTCGACATTATAACAATTAAATGTTTAAGCTTTCTTTATATTATTTTCAATTGTCCATCTGTGTTAATCGTATTTTCGATAATTTTAAGGCAACTGAAGAAACTTGCCATACATAATGTTAATTTTAATTTCGGTTACGTTGCCAGTTGAAAACTGAAGTTCGATTGCCATCGATAATCGAGCTATTATGAAGCAATAATGAAACTCTTATTTGAATTTCACAACCACCTGCATTAACGGCCTGGTCCACGATGTCGGCAGAAAACTTGTATTAAAAAAAAATTTATTTTTGTTTTCAATCACAGAAAAGAAACTTTGCTGCGATAAACACGTTTAATTGCAAAAAAAAAAAACAAAATTCAATTAAAAACGTAATTGATTCAATTAAACTTTTGTTTTAAAATTTAATTTAAAAAAAGTTTAATTGATTCAATAAAAATTTTAATTGATTTTTTTATATTTTTTTTTCAATTAAACGTGTTTATTGCTGAAAATTTTTTTCTCTAGTATACATACATACGTAATCGATCAAACATTTTCTGTGGACATCGAAGTTTTGAATAAAAATTACGTTGCACAATCGCTCCTAAAACAAAAGCAATTGTGCACAATAAATCCTGTATCTTCTGGCTTACCGAGTTACAAAATTATGCCTAAAGAGGACCTAAGATAGAAGCTGCATTTTTTGGGCACCCTGCCACAATACAAGCTGAGTTACAGGTTGTCAAAGTTGATCACCTGGAGCTATATGCTTCCAAATTTTAAACGCACAGTTATTTTTAATGTGAATCGCAATATTACCACAATACAAGAATTTACTGCTTTTATTGTAGCTAACAATCTATTTTGGCAATATGTTATTATAAAATCATTAGATTGTTTTGAATAAACCTTCAAGTATTTGTACATACAAACTTGATAATTTTGCATTTGTGTTTGCAAATTAACACCAGCAGTTAAGCAAAAAAAAAAATATTATTTCAAATGAAAATAAATACAATATAAAAACTACAATAATAACAAACAAATATTCTTTGTCTTAATAATTGTGTATTAGCATAATACTCGTACTTAACACACATAAACTACACACGCTCCGACCAGCAAAGATAATAATCTTGAAAATATAATTGCACACACTATTTCAAGGGTTTTTTTTTGTATAAGAGTGTCTTAGAAAAGCCATAATAAAAGCATTTTTGCTTTATAGAAAATCATGTTAAATTACACCAACAGAGTATAATTATTTAACTGCCAATCAATAGAAAAACTTTATTCACAGACACAACAACCTGCCATCATAATCTTAAAGATAAATTAGTTATAATTACTATTATTCGAAAACGTAAACAAAATATAACATTAATTATTTGTCTGTCTTTCTTTTTAGAGTATGTTTTCCATACAACAATTTCGCAACATCTTAAAGCTCTATTAAGTTCTTTAAGAACTTTTGCGTAAACATAAGAAGCATGCGCCTTTTTAAGACGCGCAAATCCATAGATACGTCACAAAATCATTTAACATTGGAAACCCATATAAATAATCACTCGCCAGTGGCAAAATGCGCCTCGAAATTTACCAAATCAATAAGCGGCTCCTCTACAATTTCATCGTCTTTGCCCGATCTGCACGATAATTCACCCGTTATGATTTTAAGTTGTACGAACTTAAGTACCAGCGGCTTACCGCCCTCTAGCTTATCAAATAACAGCAATAATGCAGTTTCTTCGGCTCATACTACACCGCCCAAAAGCAATGACTCACTGTCACCTCAGCAATGTTCTACGCCCGGCCTGCATTATCAACCCATGCAAAATGTTAGTTATCCCAATAGCGGCAGACAAACACCATCGGCTTTATCCGTGGCTTCACTAAACGATGCTGTCCTACAGAGGCCAGCCAGTGTGCACATTTTCAATCACAAAGCCAATTCTTTGTTCATCAATTATGGGGGCAGTAGCAATGATATAACTGGACCACATGGTCAATACCAAAAGTATTCACAAAGTACAAATAATGGGACATTATCGAGAGGTATGTTGGGACAGCATCATCGCAACACCTCCTCCTCAAGTAGTTGTATATATGAAAAATCAAATGCGGCAAGAAATAGCGGAAATCTGAGCGTAACTCCAAATAGCAAGCAGAATAACTCCATATCTTTAATGGGATCGAATGGTGAGTACAATTTTTTTAAATAAAATTAAAAAAAAAAATTTAATTACCGAAAATTTGCGTATTTTAAGACACACAAAAATAAAGCTTTACATACTCTGACATTTGCATTTGAGGTAAACAGCTTTGAAAGCTCTTAAATTTGTTCTTGTTTCTTTGCAAAGTAAAAGCAAGCATTGTTGTTGACAAGATCTGATTGGCTCGCTTGTGCTCTCGTCGGTGTGAAAGCACAAAAGATCTTTTGTTGTTTGCACATTGTGCATATGGCTTCGACGTAGCTGCTTTAAAGCTTCAATTGCTTAATAAATGGTAGCTTAAAGCTTAAATTGAATGTTATAAGTAAAAGTTGTAAGGATGTACATATATTTTGTAAACAAAATTATGGAGCTTTAAGACGGAAAAGCTTAAAGCTCATAAAAGCTTTGAAGCATAGCTTAGCTTATTAACGCTACAGTTGTTTAAATTAGAGGAAAGTTATGTATATAAAAAAATATCTATTATTTCGACGGTATTTGTTATGATCAAACAATAAAAATTTATAATTTGAATATAAGACATATTCGTACATATCGTGCCGTAACCGCCAAAAAATCTTAAGCGACATAGTTTTCGAACTTAATTTTTTTTACCAAAAACGATTATTTGCGATCGTAAATAATCATTTTCCTCTAAAAAATGAGGCCCAAAAAATGTGTTGCTAAAGCTTTTTTAGCGGCTATGGCTCTGTATATTTTGTAGGAATAAATATATCGAGCCATAAACGCCAAAAAAAGATTAGTCCACACTTTACTATTTACGATCGCAAATAACAGATTGTGTTCAAAAAATTAAGTTCGAACATTAAGCCTTTCAAGGGTTTTTGGTTGTTATGGAGCGATATAAATCACAAAATTTTCTTGTGAAATTTCTAAATTAAGTTATTTTTTTTTTCAAATATCACTATGTTTGAAAATTCGAACTCAAATTCGAATATTGTAAATATTGTGCAGTATCCTTATTAATATTCAAATATTATAAAATTTAAAATTTCTAACTCAAAAATATATAAATATTGAACTTAATGGGATTTGAACTTGAATTCATGAAAAATTCAGAGTTTG
Organism: Nowickia ferox; assembly: GCA_936439885.1. Lineage (NCBI taxonomy): Eukaryota > Metazoa > Arthropoda > Insecta > Diptera > Tachinidae > Nowickia > Nowickia ferox. Next base: position 4,200,115 of record OW387027.1, on the reverse strand, counting down.
AAAAAAACTGCAAAATCAGAAAGTTTTTCGAACTTTTTAAAAATTATTGAAAAAAAATACGTACATGACGATCCTGTTTTGAAGTCGGTTAGAAAGAAGATTTAAACTCGACTTCGAATTTTCAGATATTACGATATATTTCTCACAATTTCAAACAAACCGAATTCAGCATACAGTGTAACTTAAATACCTAGAGTTTTGTATTACATACATAAAGGGTGTTTTTTTTACAGAGTGACACAAGTTTAAATCATATTAAAACAAGGAAATATATTTTTAATATCAATTAAACTGGCTTTATTGGATAGAAAATTTTATGAAATTAATGTTTAAATATGATTTCTGCCATGTGGCCGCCACGGCTGGCGCGTAGAAGGCGCAATCTGGAACACCAAATTTCAACAACTTTTCGCAGCATTTGCGGCCGTATTTCGTCGATAAGTCTTCGAATGTTGATTTCCAGATGTTCGATTGTTTGTGGTTTATCGACGTAGACAAGTGACTTAACATAACCTCAAAGAAAATAAACCAATGGGGTTAAATCACACGATTTTGGTGGCCAATTAATTGGGCCATTACGTGAAATTATTTTTTTTTTATCAATAGTTTCTTTGAGTAAATCAATTGTAGCGCCCGCTGTGTGGTGGCATGTGGCTCCGTCCTGTTGGAACCACATATCAGCAAGATTAATGCCACGTAATTGAGGTACGAAAAATTTCGAATCATGTTCCTATACCGTTCACCATTGACAATAACATTCTGACCATCATCCAATAAAGCGCACCAAACAGTAATTTTCTGTGGAGGTAATGGGGTTTCGACAAAAGCTTGTGGATTCTCCTCACTCCAAATGCTTATTTACGTACCCATTCAACCAGAAATTGGCTTAATCGGAAATGGAAGAAGTGCTCGATGAGTTTGACGAATAGAACAATTATTTTGATTAAAAATTTCAACAATTTGCACGCGTTGCTCTGGTGTAAGTCGATTCATAATGAAATTTCAAAGCGAACTTAACAAAAAGCAACTATCAGCTGTTAAATGGCTGCTCAAATAAAGCAGTGATGCCAACTCAAAGTTGTGACACTCTAAAAAAAAAAACACTCTTTATTTACTCGTTTCAAGAAATCACTTCAACTTAAAGGTTGCATGTCTGAAAACAATTTCAAGTTGAAAATTCTAAACACTTGCAGTTTCTTTATCATCTGGTATTGCAACAGCGAATGTATGATAGACAATTAAATTACCCGCAATTACTAAACAGTAGTAAACTAATAATAATGTTGTACAAACAACAAGTCAAATAAAGAAAACAACATTTTTATGTCTAAATAAAAAAGGAAATTTTTATTACAATTCAATTTCAATTACTTAAATTCGTTTAATAAGAGACGCTTTAAACCTGTACAATTATTTAAAATCCAGCAGCAATTAGTTGTATCTAACTCCAAGTTATTTTGTAGCCAAAGAATTGCGGTGTTGTTCAAGCATAACATTTGATTAGTCATAGTATTTTGTAAAATATATGCATTTGACGTGACGGGCTTTAAATGATAATCATTGAAATTATCGTTTAAATTATGGTTGTAATTAACAAGTATTTCCAAATTGTTAGATTTTGATGCCAAAATTAGTTTATGCTCAAAAGCATAAGACAGCCAAACAGAGTTATGTGTAGCAGCTAATGACAAATTGAATACGTTCTCTTGACAGCTGTTTAAATACCGTGTTTGCAAACTTTGGGGCGACAAACACAGCTGCTCACTAAACACTAACAGCAAAATGTTGGAGGGCAAAGCTTGCTTAATGTTTATCAATTGCGAAGTGATTTTATGGTCCTCAAAACAAAAGCTTTCTAATATAAAACGTAAGCTTAAAGCTAGCTTAAAACTCAAGTTTAAGGTTAAAGCTTTTTGGTGTTTCAGCTCTTTGAAAAACTCTATAAAATATATGACTTTGGCTACATTTAAATTTTTGTATAAATTCAAACGTTTCAATAGTTTTGAGTGCAATATTAAACCATAAGTTTTGGTGACTGAAAGTCTCAGGGTTTGCCACAAAACTTCTATGTTTAAAGTGCTTAAGTCTTGTGTAAACTTTTCGAAATCTGCCGGATTTTTATGTACTATAAAAAGCTTTAGTTGCAAAGCAGATTTTTGTACAACAGAAAACTCTAAATCTCTTAAGAACATTTTAATATTTTCAAAATTTAGTAGATTTGAGTCTAACCTTAAAGCTTTAAAGAGCTTAATGAGTTGTGTGGCTTCTAAGCCTTGTTGCCATTTATAGTTGTTGTTATTTATTTGTGTAAAAAAACTTAACCTTATTAAAGGGTCTCGTAGTGTAAATAATTTTATGCTGATTTCGTATAAAGTTGCTACATCCGTTATATTTCTTAAAATAAGTTCGGCTTGTTGAAATTGTTGCTTATTTTGCAATTTATCCATTATATTATCCACATCATTGGCACAAGACGAGTTGGCAGCGGCCACCAAAAATTTGTGAAGAATTAAAATGATTATAAAGAATTTTAACATTACAAAATTTATAATGACAAAAAAAAAAAGAAAAGTGAAAATAATCTTGGATGGGCAAAGTTTAAATTACAACTGACTGATATGCATTTTTCGATTGCCAAGTATTAATTTATTTTTAATACTCAAAATTAATTATTTAATCTCTGCTATACATTGTGCCATATATAAAGCGTACTTTTTTCTTTAACATTCATTAACAGTGGAATTACCCGATTACAAGCTGGTCACTGCTGTGCCAGTGGTGGTCTTAGATGATGAACAGAAATCAACAATTTCTACAACTTCAAACACCTCTACAAGTACCACAAACTCTATAGCAAGTACGGCTACAAACAGTGCTCGCAATGGTAAGTTTGTTTTTTACACAGAATACTCGTAAATTTTAAGACTCACCAGCACTACGAAAATGGGCCACCACAAATCATTTTACAAACAAAAATTTTTAAATTCCACAAAATCATTTTCTTTGTCATCAATTTGAATTTTTGCTTCTCAACAAAGCTCAGACCTAAGCTCACCCTAAATAATTCCCAATGTTTTAAAAATGTATAAATCAATGAATGTATTTAATTGATTTTTGACTCTATCACTGGCCTGCATCAAGTAATGCCCCAATTCTGTATCTTGAGAAAAAACTTATTTTTTTCACCTCCAAGCCCTTAAAATACTCACGACATGTTGCTCTTACCGCAAGTGAAAGCATTCAATTAACCCAAATAAAAAGAAAATGTGTCGTAAATGAAAATTTCAAATCGAGACTAACTTACCAAGATGAAGACATAAACTAGTTAATGTTTTTTCTTCGTCTATGTTTAACAAATGTCAATTTGCATATTATCTAAAATATATTTGTCGTGACCTCAAGCTTAACAAAATCGTTATTGATTGTTTTAAACAAAAAAGGTCAAACTACCAAATACTTATATTATGTTTGTCGTATTTAGTTATAAAAACAGAAGCAAACCTTTCGACCTATTTTCATATTACAAGAAAAAATAAAATACATAAAATGTAAATTTGTACATCTTGACAAAAGCCAATAATTAAAACAGAAAAAGGAAATTAACCTATTTAACCGCATCTTTTACAATCTCACCCATTTAATCTATTTCAGTTATAAACAAAAAAAAAAAATAAAATAAATAACAACACACTTATAACTAATACTCGTAAATAACAAGGAAGTGTGCAAACTTCATTTGTGAAATCAATACAATATTTAAGTAAAACTTATTTGTATTAAATTACCAACCATGATTTACACTATTTGATTTTAATACTTCTTCTAATGAATGACACATTTATTTTAACCGGCAATAAAAATTCGAAAGCCTTAAAAGAAAAGTTAAAAGTGAAGCGAAAATAAATACTTGGCAAGTACACTAAAAATATTATGTAGGTAAATTGAAATGATAAACTATTTGAAACAATAGTATTTTCATTTAAAAACCGAACCGCTTAGATTTCATTTGATTCGTATTATTTTTGCAGTTTAATGTTATAACTTGAGATTTTTCTTTTGTTCTAAAAAATTTTTTTTTAGAGAAGTAGATTACGGGTGGCAAATTCTACTACTTTTCATTTACTCAATAATACTCAATAACTTTCATTTGGGAACTCACTTCCTTTTATTAATTTGCTACCCTTTAAATATAAAAGTATTTTTTTTTTTATTCAAGGAATATTTTTTCTTATTCAGCCTTTTTTGATTCAAATTCTTTTTTAACCGACTTCAAAAAAAGGAGGAGGTTATCGATTTCTCTGTATTTTTTTTTGACATTGTTACTTCATAACTCGGTAAATTTTAGACCGATTTGTAAAAGTTCTTTTTTTGTCTAAAGGCTGGTACTCTGTTCAAAGTTGTGAAACATTTTCAGCACCATTGATTATTTCGCGTGAAAAATTTGACATGTACTAAATGTAGCCCAACTCGCGGTTTTTTTTAATAAATTTCTTGCTTTTATTGCTTGAAAGTATGCAACATTGTTAAAATTCCGTGCGAAAAAAGCACTGCTCATGTTGTTTCGCAGCTAAACTAAAATGATGCCAGACTAATTTTGCATGGAAAGACATGATTTTACGTGTTTTTCACAACAAGAACAGAGTACTACTTTTGCGAATTTATTTCGCAAATATTTCACACCAAATACTTTTATATGTAGTTTGACAGCATTTCGCACGAAATTGTGAACAGAGTACCAGGCTTAAGAGGCTATAGCTTGCAATTGGTCCCACTTAATTTAGTATTATGATATTCTACTTATTTGATTGCTGCGAAGCCCAGCAAACACCTTTGGTTCTTGTAATTACACAATTTTAAAGTTAAAAAAATGGGAGGGGCTACGCCCATTAAAATTTATTATTATATTTCATGTGGTACTACTTAACCGATTTTTACGAAACTTACCACACAGCTCGAGCTCTAAAATAAGCACAATATTCTATTTAAAAAAATGGGCAGAGTCACACCCATTAAAATTTAATATATTATTTTAAGTGGTTCTACTTTGCCGATTTTTACAAAACAACACACACCCTGAGCTGTCAAAAACTCTTAATCTTGCATTTAAACAATGGGCTCATTAAAATTTTATATTTCAGGTACTTCTTCTTTTACCAACAGATTTTCAAAAATTTTTTTTAACTTGAAATATTTTACTTTTAGTTTGGTCGCATAAATTTTTTTTCGAAAATGTTCTATCAGATCTTTGCTTTGAAGTTGGTGTTTTTGGCAGAATTATTTATCATTCGAAATGAAAATGTTTTTATTGCTTTGTTGTTCTGTTTGGCCCATTAAAATCTTTCTTTTGTTATCCTGATAGCTTAAAGGAAAAATAAAACTATGAAAATGTTTTTATTGTTTAATTTTAATGTGATTTCCTATAAGAAAACACTACTTACTTGATTAGTAATCATGTCTATCAGATATTTAACATGAACTTTTAGTGTAAAGGAATACGAGAATTTTTGTACTTGTGTTGCATACGCAATTACTGATTTGCCGTCGGCAATTGCATTTTTAATTATTCCATATATGCATCCATTTTCATCTCACGTTTAGGTTAGCAAGAAGTATCACTGAAACTAAGTAGAGAAGTTTTTTTTTTAATTGAGATATTGAAAGATAAAAACTAGACCAAGCCAACGCTGGTAAAGCATTTTTTGAAATGGAATAATTGGACTGAGTTTTTAAGGTGCACTTACTCTTTATTTTTCCATAGAGTTGTACTCGTATTTTATCATTGAAATCTTCCATTCAAATTCGCTAAAAAACACAACTCTGAAAATATTGAGTAACTACTTTTGAGTATTGAGTATCAGCAAAACAATCCAAATATGTACTGGATACTCAGTACCCACTACTCAATACTTTGCCAGCACTACTTTAGATTTATTCAATACGTAGTTTAAATAATTGAATGTATTGACTGTACAAAAAATAATAAGTTACTGCGCCTACTGCAAAGTACTAAATTATCTTCGAGAGCCCCAGTTCAATCCCTGACCAGACTCACGTCATATCTCTTCTTTCTCTCAATATAACTGTCACTTCAACATCTGTAGTTGCGCTATACCTTTCCTACTCTCAAGTAATACAAAGGGACTTGTTATTTGGACCGATGTGTGCTGAAAACTTACTTTTATTTTAAGCAACTTTCGTTTTCTTCGTAAGCAACATACATACATATCGAGCCATAACCGCCAAGAAAGCTTAAGTGACATAGTTTTTTAATTCTTTTTTTTTTTTTAAATCTACGATGTTAAATAACCAATTTTCGTAAAAAAAATTAAGCTGGAAAATTATGTCGCTTAAGCTTTTTTTTGGCGGTTATGGCACGATATATAACACTCCAAAATATTCATACTTATCTTTGCTAAATAACTAAACTTTCATTAACATAAGGTTACTTTAAATTTTTTTCGCAGTGTATGAAAAAAGGCTAATACGAGATTTTAAACGTACAACAAACAGGAAAGAGGAGACATGAAGAATTTTTCTTGCGAATTATTTATAAAAACATAGATAAGTTCATTGTACGAATGTACTCGTATGTATGTATGTATAGTGTGGGCACATTCTTTAGCTGTTCAAAATTACTTTAACAAATCTTTAATGCTACATTTCAATTCTAATTATTGCCTTACAAAACTTGAGAACTTTTAAATGCCTGCAAGCTGACCAAAATTATTTTAGCCTTTAAATTTTATTTAAAAAAAAATACATTAAACACCTTCCATTGAACATGCCAAATATATCAGCAAATATTTTTCACTAAATTATGACAGTTAAACAATTTGATTGAAATATGAATTTAAACAAGTTTGAAATAACAGACAGATAAATAAATAAAAATTAATGGTCTTAAAATAGAAAGAACTGTTGGTGCGCTACAACCGGTAATAATGGCCGAGAACCTTTACCGGTATTAAAGTGTTTTTTTTTTGTTATTTTAGATTTTTTTTATATTTATTTAAAAATTAATATAATATTGTGACGCAACCCTCAGGCTGGTGAAGTAGAACACTATTCATTAGCTTAAAGGTGCACCCAAAGTTGAAGTTAACAGCTTAAAATTAAAAAAAACCGAATTAGATTTTGCTTTAAAAAATGTTACAGGAATTGTTACAAATTATTACAAGTGTTTTAAACTAGATTAAAGAAAAATGTAGCTTATTTTCTGTAATAGTAATAGTCGAATTGAAAGTCCAAAAACACCTGTTCATCTGTCTGTTCATCAAAATACTTGAACCAAGCAAGCATTCATTCGTATTCCGATCGTAACAAAATAATTCCAAACCTTTAATAAAAAAAATGCAAAAAATTATTTAAAATATTTTTTCGTCCATAAAAAATTATTAAAAAAAAATTAAAAACAATTGCTCAATTCACAAGCCTTGTTGTATCGTTTAAACTTGTATTGAAAAAGACAGTTTCAAACAGAATCTCTTAAAACAAAAACATTTTACATGTAACTTGATTTTGAGTTTTAAAAATTTTTTTTTTTTTAATTATATCTTCAGATACGACTTTAAACGATACAACAAGGCTTGTGATTTGAGCAAATGTTTTTTTATATTATACCAAATCTATTCGACATTTATACAATGAAGAGAAAATGATTTATAAACTGGATCTTATGGGATTTCTTCGAACTTCTTTCTTGCTAGGCCTTTGCATGAGTTGTATGTTGTATAAAAGTTGTTGATAATTTCTTTATGGAAATAATCAACAACATTTATAAGCCACGCATTTCATAAAATGGGCTTTAAATTGAAACTTTTTAATATTCTCGGCATATTACACTAACTTTCTGTTTCTAAAATGTTTCAACGAAAATTGCCAATAGCGCACTATTAAGTCGTTGCCAGGGATCCTGCTCCTTTTATTATTTTTTCTCTCTCTAAAATATTAAGCTTAAAAAAAGTATGTATAAGAAAACAAAAATACGTTAAAGAAATTATGAAATTATATGAACCATATTTTATGATTGTTATAACACAAAACCAGATAAGACTTCTTCAAATCTTGATTGTTTTATTAATGTCTTGTGGTTGTCCGTCCCTCTGCACGTAATCTGAACTGCACGGCGTAATATCGACCATTAAATTATGCGTACGTGAGGATTTTCTTGAATAATTGTAATTGTTTTCCGAATCGAATAAAACAAACTTTTGTTTACAAAAATACATTTAAAAAAAAAAGAGCTGAACAGTAAAATGAAGAAAATCGATTATATTATTTGGAGTGGAAAAATAACAATTCAAAGGAATTTCATAATTGTATGATTTTTGCGTTTTGTAAGAAGGCTCAACCGATTTTCGAAGTACACACACACACAATAATCTTGTGGAAGTTATATGCAAAATAAAGAAAAGTATGAAACCATACAAAATTAAAACTATAACTGTGGGAATAAAAATATTTGAAAGGGAAATAAAGCAGTTTCAATTCTGGTTCAATTTAAACGAAAATTTTCCTTAAGATTTTGTTGATACTTATAATGGTAAATAAAAATGCTAAAAGCAAAAGTTTAATAGGTAGTTTTTGTAAAAAAAATCGTTTCTAAACTTTTCAAATTTTCATGAAAATTAACGGAAAATCGTTTAAAAAATTATTTTTTCATGCAAATTTCAAAACGGAAAAATCGTTTGAATTTTTTTTTAAGAGAAGTAACACTCAGGCAATGAATGCCTCCTACTATTACTAGGTGTTGCCTTCTTTTAGGAAAAGGATAGTGATAGAGAAGATAGGTGGACAAGAAAGCTTCATTCTTTTACAACTCTGCTTTTTGCATGTTTTTAATAATGCAGTGTTGCAGCGCCTCTGGTGTTAAATGAGGCGTATTAAATTTTTAAAGCTACGGTTAGTAGCCATTTTATTGGTTATTTTACTTTGCCGATGATTCTGCTACACAACGAAGGAGGGCTCTCTGATGTTACATTAGGATTATTATATATTGAAGTCGATATAGTTCAGTGACCAGTAGCTATGCCTTCATCACATGAACTTTCCTAAAACAACTGATACAAGAGGACACTAATGCACATTAGAAAAATGCGTGATGTGGTTATTTAATGACTGTCGGATACCCCGCTTGAACCCAGGACATTCGGTTTTGTAGTCGACGTGCTAAGTACTTCAGCCAACGCCACCCTCAATTTTTGTTTGAATTTACAAAATTAGCAAAATCCAGAATATTTACAGTTGTAATCCATGGACCGCTTGAGTACACCTGCACCTCGGTAAATTGGCATTTGATTGATTGTATTGATGCCGTATCAACAGGAAGCGAAGTTGGACAGCTAAAGAAATGTTAGCCTTAACAATTCTTCGTCAAACAAGCATGACTTCCTTGCAACAAACGTCTTTTTCAACACCTTTAGAAAACAATCAATACCAATAAAAATAACTGAATTTAAAGCTTCTCTATCACGATTTTAATAAATTTATTAAAAGGGTGCAAAATTAGACAGCCAAAGAAATGGATAGATACGACAAATTGTCATCAAACAAGTGCGACTTACTGGCAACAACAGTATCTTTTTAAAAACCTTCCCACTTATAAACAAAAAATTCCAGCATCCATTAATAAGATGTGGAAAATAATCAGTATATATAAAAGTATATTTTTTTATTTATTTTAAAATTTTGCAAATACTTATCAAGCCACCCTCGTAGTTTGATTTTCTTCCCTTCAATTTCATGCAAAAGTTATGACAGTCTCCATGACATTTCCTTTAAATTAAAACCCAAATTATAGAAGAAAAAGTCAACAACACTATCATCGCCCATCAACACATTCACCAGCAAAATATTTCTAGCAATTCCACAATTATAGACGGTTTTAAATTTTATTTGACACCTGAGGCATTTAACATAACATTAACAATATATTAACAAATATTATTACCATCATAATGATATAGGAAATGCAATGTAATGCAATATTATAGAAAGGTAGAGTTTGAAAAGAATTTTTAACTATTTCTGCTTTGTTATGGAACAACAACAACAACAACAACAAATGCAAACTGCCGGGCAATAGACTGCCAGACAAAGAGACGAACAGATTTATAAAAAAAAACACCTCCACATATTTGAAAATATTTTATGGTCATACTTTTAAGTACGTGTAACACAACAACAACAACAACAACAAAAATGCCAAGAAAATCTTTAGAATGCATAACAACAGGAAAGAATTGTTAAAAAAAGCACAACCATCAAATATAGTTTAACATAATAAATATGTGTAGTTAACGAGTTATAGACCTACTAACTTGGCCTTTTTGCTTTTTTTCCAAACTTTTTCATCTTTCCAGTTGTTGTTGTTCAGCTTCAATGACAACCATCATTTTTTAAGGTGATATTTTATGAGTTTAGAATGTTTGTCTGTCTGTCTGTCTGTCCGTGTGTTAGTGTGCATGTTTTTATGCAGAAAATTCCTTTAGCTATTTTGTTAATGGCTTTTTAAAAGCAGAAAATTATAGCTAACACTAAAGCTGTGACAACAATATAAAACTTAGAGAAATTTATATTTATTACACATATTAAGAGATTAAGATTATAATATAATAAATTCAAATATATCCGCAAATAAAAACGTGAGTGAACGAATGGTTTTGCAATAAATTCACATAAATTATAAATTTTGAGAAAAATTATAAATAAAATGCTTTTTATTAATTTAATTGAGTTAAATAATAATAAGAAAAAACTGCAGACAGTTTTTGATAACACAAATTGAATTTGCAGTATTTGAATAAAAGGTTCACTTAAGTATCATGCAGCAGTTATGCTTGATAATAAATATGTACATATGTACAATAAGTACAAGTCTGTGTCTGTATTTTTTTTTTTTTTTTAATTTATCATCTTACAATACAAAACCGTATTTTTATTAATTTTGTGTGTCTGCGCCAGAATTATTGCACTGTACACCGAGAGAAAAAACTGTTAGAAAACACGGAAAAAATACGCTATCAAAAATAATGGTGTTTTGCTTTCTAAGAATAAGTGCAACATTTTTTTTGTTCTTTTAAAGAGAAGGCAATAAATTTCATGTTTATTGAGAATTGAAAACTTATAAAAGAACTAAAGACCATATTATTTCTTAAATGATATCGCTAAATAGGTTTAATGACCTAAAAAAAAGAATAATACATGTTTTTTAGAAAAGAAAACGCCATTAGTTAATCATAAGTTAAGCAGGAGCCTAATTCCCGCATTCGATTACATGTGGCTAGTGCTACATCTTCTAACTTTATAATAACTAATAATTATTAAGTAAATAATCAAATAAAAATTAAAATTTATACAATTTATACATTTATTTATTTATAAGTGAAATTTATTTGCTGGTGGTTAAGCGATGTCTATATGCATTTCATTGTTGCTTTAACAAATCGTCAGTAGACTTCAACCACACATTTTGAACAGTCACAATATGACAAAATGTCGAATAATAAATCTCCTGAATGTTTATTTATTTATTTATTTATTTATTGATACATATTATCCAAAGTAAATTTTGCATAAATATTGGCGGAGTAACTAGACCATATGCCCAAGATGTTATTAACAGTATTTTAAAAAAGTTTTGTGACTGACTGTACACGAAATAGCAACGTGGTTGTTAAAGAAATTCCACAAAATAACCGCAAGAATATACGGTTATCCGTGGCAGATCAGTCAAACGGTGCGAGCGAGACGAAAAACTCTCGAAGGACAAACAACACACACAAGCCTGACCACACTCAGGGTTCCCAGATTTTTTTCGACTGACATCCCCAATTTTAAAATTTTTATCCCCAAAATTCCCCAAAATGCAATTTGTACTAATTTTACCACTTCTGGAGAGTGATCAGAATTGTCACAACAAATTCAATTATTTTTAAATTGTATATTAATTCGTAACAGATATTTTAGCATTTAATTTTGTTTCTAATTTAATTTTTTATTGACGCCATTACCGAAAAACTCGTTCAATGCAAGAGTTGCTCGTTGATACACAAAGTAAATTTAATATATACAATACTCCATGGCCGTGATCCAGAGACATCTTGATATGAACAAGCTTCTGCCCAAAAACATGTTTAAGTTGCTTGTTATATATATATATATATAAAATCAAATAAGGTAAAGAACTAATTGTCAAATAATATAAAGTACATACGTGTAAACAATAAAATTAGCTGATGAGCAATCTCCACAATGCGAGTACCTGTTTGTCTTGTAACAAACCTTATATAAATCTTGCTAACAACAAATGTTAAAGACGAATTCATTGTTACCATTTATCATTTGGAATATGTATTGATATTAAAATATTCCGAGAAGTATATAAAAATGTATTAAGTAAAATACAAATCCCCAAAAAACCTCATAAAATCCCCAAAACATAAAAGTTATCCCCATTTAATTCCTCAATCCCCAAACCAAAATTCTTATCCCCATTTCGAAAAATAAATCCCCGATTTGGGGATAAATCCCCTAATCTGACAACACTGACCTCTCTTAAGAAATAATTACGATGACGGGAGAGCTGTTCTTTAGCCCAGAGCTGCTTAACGACTGTAAAATAAAATAACATAATCATTTATTTTTTTTGTGCATAAACATACATATGTTTTTGCATACATACATACATACTTACATACATGTGTTTACAATTTATTCAGTGTTGTGAAATCAATTTATTCGCCTGTTTTCAACACTGAAACAAAAACTCGATTCGCTTCGTATCAAGGGACATCATCACAAAATTTCTTACCCTCGAAATTTATTTCGATTCGATTACAATTTCTATCACGACTGCGGGAATTAGACCCCTGGTTGTTCTCGATTCGTTCTTTGTTTAAATTCAGTTCTCGATTTGGCAACGTCTGCTAATTTGTAACTTTTCGTTCCCGAATTGACAACAATTTGTTCTTGTTTGTGTACTTAGCATAAAAAAACAAAGCCCATGTATACTTTTACTATGGCTTAATTTAACTTAATTTCAAAAAACTTTACTCTTTTAAAGTTTCCCTAAGAAAAATCATTAATTTTTTTCATATACATACAAATATGAGGGAAGTTCTTTTTGCTGCTGTAGTATTGCTCATAAGCCTACAAAGACAACAAAAACAACAACAACAAAAATGTACCGACTATAAAAGCAACACCTTTTATGTGACGCTTATTGTAATTGCAATTTTATGAGTGCCATTCTTAAAACAACAACCAACAAACGGCAACAATTCATTCAGCAATACTGCCATCTCCATACTCAACAACTGCAACGGCAACGACAATGGCAATGGCAATGGCAATAGCAACAAAAGAAAACCACAAGTACGATTTGATTTGAATTCCATCTACATGAATAGTTAACAATCTTATTTTTTCTTTTACTTTGCTTGTGTACTTTTCTTTTTGTTTTGAATTTGTATTATTATACATACTCGTACATACTCGTACATCTTGTTGTCTTTCATGTAAAGAACATCTTTAACTATATCACACACAGATTTGAATGTACAATATATGTATGTATGTACATATCACTCTTTTATTACAACAAAGACATAACTCAAAAAAGCTAGTTTTTTTTTCAATTTACACACAACTCAATAAAGATATAAAAATATATTTTACTTTCTCAAGAGGTGCGTATACAAGCTTTTTATATGACGATATATAACGATTTTTTCTGCAATATTTACTCAAAAAACGAATTTTTGAGATATGCCTTTGTTGCAATAAAGGAGCTATACGCATGTTCGTATCTTTGTCAGTGGAATAGGGATGTCCAAACGAATCCTGTAGTGTAGATTTAATTTTATGCACAGAAACCTTTTTTCTCCAATAACCGTCTTTAAATGGAAAAAATAGAGACAATTCAAATTTTTTATGATTTGATCAGGCTAAAGTTCGTATCACTTTGTAAGCCAGATTACATGTGATAATTATTAATGAACAAATAACACCAAAGTTAGTTGTAAATATTCTGACAAACACGTAGCAGAACGGAACAACCGGCTGTTTTCGAAGGCCACTACACCTCCATCATCAGAAAAAGAACGATATTGAAAAACTTTTTTTAATAACATTTTTTTTATGTTGAATTTTTTTTTTTCTTAAACACTTTGAAGTTTCCAATCAACTTTATTAAAAAAAAATAGCTCTGCCGCGTCTTTGCTGCTACGTGTTGAATGTGCCTTGTATAAAACCTGGTTGACTTCCCTTCGGAATCGGCAAAAGTTTTAAGGAATTTTTTTCAATTTTATTTTGGTATCATGACACGGACAACCTTAACAACGAAAGCCTTCATTCACAGTTATGTATATCGAGCGTTATTTTCGATTTTATCGTAAGCGACATGTTATCGAAAAATATACTTTTTTATTCAAATTTAAATTTTATGGGCCTACCCATAGTTTAGAATTATCAAATTGTTGATAACTTTTAAGATACGGGCTCTAAAATTGTATCGCAAGCGACAATTTACGTATGTAAAACAAATTTGAATAATATAAAAAAAAGCTTCACTTGAAAAATTTAATTATTGTCGCTTGCGATTAAATCGAAAATAAGGCTCGATATACACACACATATGTATGTATGTATGTAACTTCCAGAAAAGCAAGCTTTTCTTTTACCAAAGGCAAATTAACTCCTCGTTTTTCTCTTATTGAAGCTGTGCCACCGTAATAATATTTACAAAATGTTCAAGTCACTCGGAGTGGGTATTCAATTCATACTCACCTTGTCTTGTGCCATAACTTCAATTGTCAAATCTATGAACTATTTGCATTTTTCTAACAATTTTCTACAAAAGTTTAAACTGCAAGAGGAAAAGTTGTCCTTTTGATGAATTTTTCCATTTTCATAATCCCCCTTTTTACTAGTAAGATTAAGAGTCTTGACTCCACACAGTATCTGTATGAATGATAATAGAGAATTGGAAAAGAAAGTAAAGTCTTTGTATGCTGCATTGGCAATTCCTTATGGCGGCACGTGTTCATGCTGATTGTTTTGCCAATGGCATTGATCATCGACGGTTATTTCTAGTCATCATTGTATTGTGGTTATTGGGTGATAAAACTTGGAACAATATCCAGCGTAAGGGAAAAAAGAAAAATAAAAGCCTACCAGCAACAAGAATTAACTGCAAACAACAGCATCAGCATAAAAAGATTTCTGTTTATTTTTCTATTTTCATTTCTTTCCTTTTACTTGTTCTATTAGACGTTGCTAATTCAATATTGATTGGTGTTGATAGTTAAGCTTATTGGCAACGCCTCGGTGTTGCCTATTCACAGAAGAAAACCTATAAATGAATTTGCTTCCGACTTGTGGTCTGTGCTTGTTGTTATTTTTTTTTTTAATGTTATTGTTGTTGGTGTGTAACTGTTCTCCTTTTTCTTTTTGATTACTATTATTCTGCATTACTTATTATTGTTATTATTTTTATTTTTATGTGTAAAGGCGTTAAAATTTATTAGAGCGTTATGATTGCATACGATATGTGTAGATGTGTATGTATGTCTGTATGTAGTTGAATAGATAATTTATAGGAATTACCTTTTAGCTAAATATATTGATTATGGAAATATATAATATAGTATATTTGTATTTAATTTCATTATTGTTTATTGAGGACAAACACAAATTACTTGATTAAAGCTTCGTTTTAATAAAATGAGGAATAAATCAATTTGCAGGAAATCAATAAAACGCAGAATGAACTGTATTGAAATTATTATAGAATTGAAAAAAAATAGCCAAAATATTTTAGTACCTTAAAAAGCAATTATTTGTACGAGGTTTGTTCAAAACGTATCGCGGATTTTGAATTTTTGCTGGTTACGTATATTCGAATTTTAATTTTTTTGCGGCGTTATGTTGGTTCTCATGTCTCTCACTTATGCCGACAATTTCGGCCATTTGGAATGTTCAGTTTACCTTGGTTCGTGCGGCAGCTTCGCTTTGGCTTCCACGTCATAACCATAAACTCACGATTCGTCACCAGTTATGACCCTCTGGAGCAAATTTGGGTCGTCGTGGACAGAGTCCAACAGCTTATTAGCAATGAAATTGAGCAATTTTGGTACGAATTTCGCGGCGATACGTTCTCATGCCCAAATCATTGATAAAAATCGAATGGCACGAGCCAATCGATATGTTGTCCTCAGCAACTTCTCTAATGGTGATTTGACGATTCGCCAATACCATTTTCTTCACTTCATCAATTTTTCGTCTGTTGTTGAAGTGCTCGGGCGTCCGGCACGCTCTTCGTCGTTCACATCTTCTCGGCCTTTTGAGAACATTTTGTACCACCGATAAACGTTCCAAGCTAGCTTCTCCGTATGCCACAGTCAACATTCGGAATGCATCCGCGCACTTAATTTCGTTTTTCACACAAAATTTGTTACAGGTTGTTTGTTCCATTTTTTTTAATAGGTAAAAATCGAAGAAGAGCCAAAACACGTGCAAGCAAAGCACATGTCAACAAATAAACGGAACATTCAAAATACCCGAAATTGTCGGCATAAGTGAGAGACATGAGTACCAACATAACGCGACAAAAAAATCAAAATTCGAATATAAGTAACCCGCGAAAATTCAAAATTTGGCAATACTTTTTGAACAAACCTCAGTGGCGAGTACTTGTGAATACACTCTTATCAAAGAACCGAAGTAAACCGATAAAAATAATAATCCAGTTTTTTATTTAAACGATAATATAAAATAATAATTAAAGGAAAGAAAATTAAGTTCTGAATATCAAAAGTTAAAGTTAAGATTGAGTCCATTTTATTAAAAAAAAATCTATGTATTCACTTTTGCACGCTCCGAAAAAAAATCATTTAATTCGAATTTTTTAGTACTTTATCTAAAGACGCTTTGATTTAATTACGCTTTTAAATCTTTTAGCCATACTTTAGACCAAAAATATCGGCGGTAAGATTTGGAATATTTACTTATTCCGTTTGAACTCGGAACCCAAATTGGCGCACTATCGTACTGTCCAAGATGTTTGTTTTTAAGAAACACACGTACATTTTCAATGGATTTTAGTTCTGGGCTTTATGTCGGCCATTGCATTGTAAAAAATTTTTGCTTTAAAAGCCAATTCTTAACAATTTTGAGATAGAGAAGATAAGTGGCGAAGAAAGAGATAGAGAAAAACATCATTCTCTTACAAGACTGCTTTTTGCACGTTTTTAATAATGCAGTGTTGCAGCGCCTCTGGTGTCAATGAGGCGTATTCAATTTTGAGGCTCTGCTTAGTAGCTATTTTATTGGTTATTTTATTTCGACGATGATTCTGCTACACAATACCGATGAAAGAGGGCGCTTTGATGTTACATTAGCATCCGCTGAAGCCGGTGTAGTTCAGTGACCATACAAAGGGACCCTAATGCATCTGAAAACTGCGTGGTGTTGTTATTTCATGACTGTCGAGCTTAAACCCAGGACCTTCGGTTTTGTAGTCAACATGCTAACTGCTTCAGCCAACGCCACCCTCGTACAACTGATAAAAATAATTGAAAACAAAAACTGGCAACACTACTATTCCTAAATTCACAAATAGCCCTTTTTCTTTGCCTCCGAACTTCTAAATTTGTATCAAAGTTTCGTTGAATACAATGGGGTGTTCCTACCTATACAAGAACCCAACGTTTTTGCAAAGTTGTGTGAATGACATCAAATACTCACCCTTAATGCGTATGTCAAATCGAATATTCATTTACAAGTATTTTGTACTACATCAAAGGAAGCGTCTCGAGGTCCTGTGCCCCTTATAGGATCGAAGGGAATATATAAAGGAAACGTCTACAAGTTTTCTTTATTCTAGGATACAATTCTCAGAGACGAATATTCAACTCTTCATACACAATACGGGTGATTATTTGAATTCAGACGGGCGTAGCTACGTCCACTTTGTTGCAATGGATAAAACTTCCAAAAAAAATAAAATACAGTTAGGCCTCGATTATCCGTAATAGTCGGGACCGGGAGCATTCCGGATAATCGATTTTCCCGGTTAATGGGGTAACAGCTTTTTTTGTTTTTTGTTCATATATCTCATTCATATTTTTGTACTTACTTATACATCTTTGTATATACCGCATATAATAAAAGAAAAATTCTTGAATTTTATGCTTGTGTTTAATCAAAAAATGCATAAATATCTACTATAAGGGAAAAAATGTTTTGGCTGAAAACGATTGCGTGCTTGCAATCCCGGATAATAGATGTAATCACGGTTGATCGATGCAAAAAATAAAAAATAAAATGAAACGGATGGACAAAAATAAAACAATTACAATATTTCTTTCCCGGTTAATAGAGGCCTTATTGCATTTAAAATCGGTAAACAAATGAATGAGTTCTAAAATCACAAATATAAAAGATACGACAGTATTAAGAAAACTAAAAAATATTACGAAAATGAAGTCCTTAAATTCACCAAATTTAATTTTATTTTACACAAAAAAAAAAAAATTCTACTATAAATAATCTACTTAAATTAAATATTTTCAGTATTTACTTGGGGTAAACGCATGAGCCGCAAATTGGATATTTTGAAACGCGGCGATGCGCACAACACTCACAAGTCTCACACAGATTTAAGAAGTCTCTTTCAGTCGCCGAACCATGAAAATAGCAATAGCAATCATAGCAGTATCAACAACTCTTCTAAGCCAAATTCAACTAATCGAGAGGCACATTATCAAACAAACACATTGAAGAAATGCAAGTCTGGTCCAATCGAAACTATCAAAAATCGCGAACAGCAGAGAAATCAAAGCATAAAACTGCAAAATAAAATGGGGGAAAATCAGTCAGCATCTGCTTCCACTACGCCCACACACAACAGCCAACACAGACCCCAGACGAAAGCCATAAAGAATTTCTTTCATCGCATTGGCTCTACGGGCATGTTGAATCATAAATCCCACAATCTGGTCAAGGCGGCCGAACAACCAAATAATCAAGCCACCACTGCTTCGCTATATCGCAGCAGTTCTACGAGTCAGTTGGCTACATGTTCCTATGTGAAGTGTGACGATCCTAGTGATGGCTTAAATTTAGCCAATGGCCAGAAGCGACAATCGATGAGCGGTTTGTTAAACGGCAGCCCGACTTTACTTAATGGCAGCAGTGGTAGCATAGCCAGTGCTGGTATAAAGTCCAGCAGTTGCGATGATATTGCCAAGGTGGGCCAGGTAGTCATTACTTCGCCGCAAAGCTCATCTTCAGAACCCGCTTCAACAAATTCTCCGCAAAACGCAGCGGATGCAAATAACAGGCGGGGAGCCTTCCCATATGCTTTTCTGCGCTCCAGACTATCAGTGCTACCTGAAGAAAATAATGGTTCGGTCTTGAAACAACCTTCGTTATCGAGCCTACACACTCTAGCCGACCAGCAGCAACAGTTTCTGCATGTGCCCAATTCCCCTTTACCAAAACATCGCAATTCAACCATTTTACCTGCCGCCGAAACCGACTTTACGCAATTAACAGAGAGCATATCAATCGCCGGCTCATCCCCAAATAATTCCGGTAAAATGATGTATCGTAATGATTCGTTAATAAAACGCTATTCATCGGACGATAGTGCAATAGGGAATTGTTCGCCCATGCAGGCGTCCCAACATTCAAACAGCAGCGGCAGTGGTGATGTCTCCCGTAACAATAGCATTACTTCCAAGGACTGGGAACCACTTTACCAAAGATTAAGTAGTTGTCTAAGTTCAAATGAATCGGGCTATGATAGTGATGGCGGCAACAACATCACACGCCTGGGCAATAGTCTTGGTATCTCCAGCGGAGATACAGAATCGATTGCTTCGGGCACACTGAAAAGAAACTCCCTGATATCGCTCACCTCTTCGGAGGGTTTGGGAGGCGTAGTGACTGGTAGTAATGCTTTGCGTTTAAACAGCATATGCAGCACGATGAGTGGCCCTGTTTCTTTGGGTGGCTACAACTACGACTACGAAACTGAGACTATACGTCGGCGCTTCAGACAAGTGAAGCTGGAGAGAAAATGTCAAGAGGACTACATCGGTTTGGTACTTTCACCCAAGACGGTACAAACCAGCAACAATGAAATGCAATTCAGATATTTGATTGTCGAAATTGATCCGTATGGCATGGCTCAAAAGTGAGTAGAAGAAAAAGGCTCCAAATCAAAATCAAAAAAATTATCGGGCATGTCACAAATTCCTTTCGATTTCAGTTTGATTCCGTACTTGATATTTCGAATGAACTTACATTCTTCTTTAGATTGCGTACGTTTTCATTTAACCAAAAAATATCATGTATTAAAACACTTGTTATGCAATTAATTTTGTGAAAATATGAAACTACGTTTTCGTTTTCTAAACAACCTAATTACGGATTCAATTCCGCTTTCGTACGGAGTTCAGCTCTGTGACATGGCTCTATATGTAGATACTCATGTGTATGTATTTTCTTTATTTGTTTTCCTTTCTTACAGAGATGGCCGCCTACGTTTGGGAGATGAAATCGTCAATGTTAATGGCAATCATTTGCGTGGCATACAATCTTTCCAGGAGGTGCAGCGTTTGTTGACTTCATTTGTGGACAACTGCATTGATTTGGTTATAGCCCATGACGAGGTTCACACTATAACTGATTTTTATACAAAAATCAAAATCGATGGCGCAACGACGAAACTTGAAATGGACGCTAATCAACAGCAAACTGACATGTACAGCTCTATGCAATCCTTAAGTGCTGATACACCGCCACCACCGCTGCCGCCTCAAACACGCAGTGATTATCTGGCGAGAGCAAGGAAACGTTTGAGCTACACCCAGCGCACTAAAAGCACGGACAGCATCAATAGTTACGATTTGCACAGTCTGCAAATGGCTTTGGAGCATGAACGCGATGAGGATGCGGAATCCGTAGCGAGCAATTCCACAATAAACTCGTCCATAGATGTAACTTCCCCTCCCAATGGAGTTTTGGGCCCCATGCCCCCCTCTATGCCTCTTATGCAGCACAGACGTTGTTCCACACCACGCCACTCTATGGACTCTTCTGCCCTGGAACATTTAAGACGTCGAGCACGCTCTTCTTCAGGTCAGCGTAATTTGGAATTAACACCCATGCTTTACACAAACGAATACACCCCGGTCTATAACAATCGTGCGGCGAGTGTATCCCTAGCAACACATACGATAAGCGATGATGAGAAATGGAAATTGTTGAATCGTAAACGCTGTTCCGAGGGATCAGCTTTACTCGCGCAACAACAACAGCACAGAGAGAGTCATATGACCGGTAATCGCAGCTCTTCTCTGAGCATAGAAACACGCAAAGCTAGTCTCATTAATCAAGATAGTGTGGATGGCGGACAAGCGGCTGCTGCACCTTTTCCCGCTCGCACTCACTACACCCGCAATTCAATAAATCTCTCAAATTCGCATTATCGTTCGTTGCGTTTTGCACATTCTCGCCTTAGTTCGTCACGTTTAAGTTTATTCCTGCAACCACCAAATAACACTAATAATAAGCAAACAGCAGCAGCAGCAACCACAACAACTGCTTACAATAATCCAAGCACCACCAATAATATTCTTAACACAAATACTAATTCTAATACAAATACAAACACAAATACCCCCAAGAAACATTATAATAGCGATATTAACACAACAACCACAACAACACGAACACCAACAATCACTTTATCTAATAGCATCCTTAATTTAGAGGATGCCAACGATGCTAGTTGTGGTGGTAGTAGTGGCACTGTTACTGGTACTGGTAGTAGTTGTAGTAGTAATAAACATTTTAGTTCTGTAAATGCTCAACAACAGCATCCCACAGTTGATAGAACTGATCTCAAAAGCTCAACAGCAACAACAGCTTTTATGCAACAACAGCAACATCATCAGCAACCAAAATACATTTGTAATACTTCCTTAACTTTTAATCATTTAACTAAAAACAATCACCATTTAAATCAGCATTTAAATGTTTCCCCTTCAACCACTTCTAATTCCTCATCGATATCAACAGCGGGTAATCGGACATATCTAACACCAACAATGGCTACACCAACGCCTTCCATGTTGAAACACCACCGACCATCACTACCTGTTGCCAAACTAACAATTAATGACGATGAAATGGCCGAAGTAATCAGAGCCTCAATGAGTGACGGTAAGTCAAAGATTTTGCAAAGTTCGCTTTCCAAAATCTTGAGATGCTAGGAGAGAAGGGAAAAGAAAATTTTCTCTAGAAAATTTATATGAAAAAGACTACATTTTTTAAGTGATTTTCATGCAAATTTCTAAACGACTTGACTATTTGTGGTATGGAGAGAACGCCTAAAGGTACGGCCATACTTGGGCAAATATTAGCCCAAATAAGAGTAACCACTAAATACCAACAAAAAAAAAAACTTTTGATTCAGGCAAGTGTTCATTAAGTTAAGCAATTTTCAATAATACTGAATTCTATAACATTCTCTATTAGGGCTAATAAATCAGTGCAACTTAATCTCTATTTTGGGCTTAAAATGTGTTTAAACTAGCAAACCTATAAATCAATACAGTATTTAAACCATCAGTAAACGCATAAAAGTGGGCGTTTAAGCTACCAATACAGGGCATATGGTTTTTTTTACTTACAGACCATATGTTTTGCATTTAAAGAGCACTCAACTTTTTTCCAAGTCTCTACTTTTTCTTCAGATCTTTTTCGACTTGTTTTCGTACACTCTATTATTCTTTTATACTATTCTACTTCGCCAAGCATAAATATAATTTCCTTTCACAGTAAAATTTCGGGACCTTTAATTAATTTATTTTTAACTTTTTTGCATTTTTGATTGTGCAAAGAATTGATAGCTTGCTGCAAAACAGCTGTTTTTTAACATTTGTCTAGAACAAATGCCACAACATTATATTTTAAACTACTTACATAAAAGGTATGGTTCACTGATTTACTCATGTTGAGTTTAAACTATATATAAATTTGAGTTTAGTTCAACTAAACCAGCGTTTAAACTTTGACTGATTTATTAGCCCTTAGTTATGTATGAAACTGTTTAACTTAATAAGCACGTGTCTGGATCAAAAGGTTTTTCAAATATTTGCCAAGAGCGATCATATCGTGAGTCACATATTGTTTTTATTGAAATTCTAATAAGAAATAACAGAAAATTAATTTCAAAGAATTTCATTTATAGCAAAAATTAAAAATTTTAAAAACCCACGATATATCTAGAAAAGATGTGATATCTTCTAAGCGGCTGGACCGATTTTCTTAAAACATATAGCTAAGAACCCTCTCGATCAAGTCACCTTTCAAACAGAAAATACTACATCAAAATCCGTCCAGCCGTTTGGTCTGTACATGGACACGGCCAGACACACAGTCACACACTGCAAACTTCTAACACCCCTTTTTTGGTTTGGTGGTTAAAAAAGAAATCAATAGGGTCATTCGAAACTGCTTTCTAACGCATTCATTTAATTTAAAACTCATTAACCGTAAAGCAAGTAATAGTAATTTCTACATACAGATCATTTAACTAACTTTTATACTTACGAGGATACTAATAAATATCTATTTGTAGAAATTACTGGCATAAATCTAAAAGTCTGTGAGCAAATAAGGGCATTCAATATCGAATTTCGAACTTAAAAATATATTAATAGTCTTCATGGCAATATTTTAAAATCTCAATCGATATCGAATGCTTTAATTTTCTAATTTTCCTCCAAACTTCATTCAATACAACATTTCCAAACGTTTCAAATTTGTATTAAAAATAATATCTGTACAAATTTCATTCCAAGTTTTAAAAATATCGAGCTTTTTGATATTCTATAAACTTTATTTTAATATATTTGTATATCCTTTAGGCTCGCGTCGTGGCACTCTCAAAATGGTGACCTTTTTTAAGGGACCCGGCATGAAGTCTTTGGGTTTTAGTATTGTTGGTGGCCGTGATTCGCCGAAAGGAAATATGGGCATTTTTGTAAAAACTGTCTTTCCCACGGGTCAAGCAGCAGATGATGGTACCTTGCAAGCAGGTAAATTTTTTTTGGACGAAATAAAAAATTGTGTTTGTTCTAAAGAAATTATCAGGGCAATCATGAATAAAATTCCACGAGGAATTTCTCCCTTTTCCAATTAGAATTTCTGTGTTTTCCCTATTACTTGCTAGTGTTTGAAATTGTTCCCCGGGAAAAATTTCTCGCGAAATTTTATTCATGATTGTCCTCTATAATTTATTTTACTTGTTATTATAGTTTTTAATTTTTAATTAGAACGAATTTTTGTTAAAAATTTAAAGCAATAAAAAAAAAGTTATACGGCCATATTCTCTAAACCGAATCCGAGTAAATTTCTCGTCTTCCAAAAATAAATAATGGCCCCATTGATGTGTTTTAAATCATACATACTAAATTGATTTCAGATATGATATTTTGAGCTCTAAACAATAGAAAACCACAAAAAAGTTTGAAAAAAATTCGCTTTTAGTAGATTTAATTTTTCTAAATCGAACGTTTTTAAATCGACTCGATTTGCAGAACAGGCTGGATAATGTGAGAAAGTTTATATTAAATTAAAAGCGTTATTGAGAAAAGATATATATGGTATACGTACCAACTCCACCACCTCAATCCGAAAATCATCGTTAAATTTTGATTCGACCGAATTTTCGCATTTTTCGAGTGTGTGTCTTAAGTCTTTCATATGTTTTCCCTTGTTTCTATAGGGTGTTTTTTTTAGAGGTATAGAACTTCGAATTGAAATAAAACACAAGAAAATCGTTTTAATGTCCATCAATTTGGCTTTATTGGAAGGATAATTTTATGCCATTAACGTTTAAATATGATTTCGGGCATGTGGCCGCCGCGGCTGGCTCGAATAAAGCCAATTCTACAGGTCCAATTTTCAACCACTTTTTCGAGCATATGGGGCCGTATGTTGGCAATAACGCCACGAATGTTGGCTTCCAAGTCCCCTAACGTTTCTGGTTTGTATGCGTAGACGAGCGACTTCACATATCCCCAAAGAAAATAATCCAATGGTGTCAAATCACACGATCTTGGTGGCCAATCCATGGTTAACCGAATTAATTGCTCTGATGGACGATTATGTCGACCATAAAATGGACGGAGCTTGCGGTAAACTTCGCGAACTGAACCATTATTTTCGAAATAAATTTGCACGATTTGCAAGCGTTGTTCTTTTGTCAACCTGTTCATGATGAAATGGCAAACCAAACTAAATATTAATCACTTGACAGCTGACAAAATGGCCGCCAGTTAAAAAAGTGATGCCAACTTAAAGTTCTATACCTCAATAAAAAACACCCTATACAACAAAAAAGACTTAAGACACATACATGAAATGCGCACTTGTTAATATTCAAGTTCCTCTCTGAAGTCTTTTGCGATTTTCTCTTTTTCATACAGCTTGAAAGACTTAAGACACAAACTTAATATTAACAAGTGCGTATTTCATGTATGTGTCTTAAGTCTTTTTTGTTGTAGAAACAAGGGAAAACACACGAAAGACTTAACACACACACTCGAAAAATGCGAAAATTCGCTCGAATCAAAATTGAATCATGATTTTCGGATTCAGCTGGTGGAGTTGGTATACGTTTAACGTCCGCGACCGATTTTGCCAACTTGAAAGTTTAAAAGAAATCGCAATCCTGGAAGTACTCATCGATATTTTCAATATTTTTTTTGTAAGTTTATTTAAGTTTGTATGCATGTGTATGAATAACGCTGTGTAAAATATGAAACCAATAGAATTCTGTAATTTTTCTCAATTTACAGTATAGTTTGTAATTAAATTTGAAAAATTTAAATATACCTATTGTTAACTTAATATAGAAAGGCCCTAACTCATTATTTTTTATAATCGTGGTTTTTGCAGTTTTCAATACATTTTAGATGCTCTTCTATCGAAATAAAAAAAACACGATTTCAAAAAAAAATAATAAGTTAGGGCCTTTCTATATTAAGGGAACAATATATACATATGTATGTAAATGCAAATGCATTTGATAGAAACTATTTCATTTTGTTTCTTTTTTTTTCTTACAGGTGATGAAATTTTAGAAATTAATGGAAATTCTGTGCAGGGAATGAGTCATGCTGAAACTATATCATTGTTTAAGAACGTACGTGAAGGTGCTATAGTATTAAAATTGTTAAGAAGAAAGTGAGTAGACATTATCAAAAATGCAAGATAAAATATAAAAAAATAAAAACAATTTCTTATACTTGAATACAGGCTACAAAAGGCGAAATCAATGGGAGCTTAAAAAGTTGCGAGACATTCATTGTTTAAATGAGCAAATGGAACTAAAAAAGAGGAGTACACTTAGTTATTTGGATCGAAGACACAACTGTTAGCACTTTTGTATTGGAGTTCGAAAAAAAAACACCAATCGATTTAAAGAGTAGCCCCTAAGAGTTAATTTTAAAATTTAGAAAAGAATATATTGCATGATTTAAAATTCTTTGTGAATGAAATAAGCTAAAAATATTTGCCGAAAGTTTATTTTGTTGTAAAATTGTATTATTGTTCAATATGTATTGTTAAAATATTTCAATTAAATCAAATTAGTATTAATACTTTAAACTTTATTTCATGTAGTATGTATAAGCAAAACTATAATATTTTTTTATAGTATTTCCACTTGAATAGTTAATTTTATTAATATTATATAACTAGCAATAAATTTCAAAAGTTGTAATAGTTGTAATTTATAAAAGTCTCATTGTTATAGTTGTATTTGATAGTTTAAGGCAAAATAATTTAAAACGTACAAAATGAGAAAAAGAAACTTTGCATTCATTTTAAAGAATTTAACAAACAATTTTCTTTGCTAGCATTAAGTTATTTAGAAATATGTATGTATACATAAATTAAAATTTAACAAGTTTTAATAACTAATATAATTACACAGCTTGTTCATTGGTTGGTTGTTGTTTCTGGTTGAACTATCAAACGTTGTTTTTTAACAAAATGTTCTATGCGATTTTCCAAACTTTCTGTAAAGAAAAAAATAAAAAATTAAATAAAGTAAAGAAAGTATTTCATACAGGCTGAATCGTATAGAAAAATAGTCAATCTTAAGACCAGTATATTTTAACATTCAAGTTAAATGTATTTCTAAGATTTATACATATATTTTCAAACACAAATATATTAGATTGAATTAATTAAAAAAATAACTATAAGCACTGAGAACAAGCAACGAAATTTACAGCCTGTCCCATGATGCGAAAGAAAACCTTAGTTCGACAATTTGTATCAAATAGAAATATAAGAAATACCGACATTAATTCTTCAAATGTATTAGGAATTTTTGCTTGTTTTGTTGGTCGAATACCATCTACATATCGTCGTCGAAAATCCAAAAGTATGTATCATTAAAAAAAATCCAACATCGAGTTTTTGATTAATTATAATTCGTTAGATTAACTTATATGTCTTTACCCGCCGGAGTTGCTGGTCTTCTAACGGGCGCGTCCCCAGGTGGCGGATAGGGGGAGATAGGCACACTTACCTTCTTTTAGGGCTTGGTACCTAAAGGAAGGGGAGGGTGTCTTCGTCTCAGGGGTAAGTACTCCGTAAGTTGGGGTTAGTTTGCTCCCCGCGGACCAAAACCAGATCGGGGGTAGTTCCCTTAAAAAAAATTCAACAAACAGGCTGCTTCCAAAGAGCAACTGGAAACTCCTACCACCTCTAAAGAGGCTGGAAAGAGAATCCGTTCTCCAGAAGGGCAGAACACTGTTGCGAAAAAGAAATAATGCTGCCCGTCTGTTGGTAACTCGAGGAAACTTATCCAAACCAAAAAATACTAGTCGGCCTCAAACTGGTGAGGAGGTTAAGCGTCCGCGGTTACTAAAACTACGAGTGCTTCGACCAGCTCTGTCGCTAAGAGGCATGCTCAACTTAAGCGAAAGAGAAGGCTGGAGACGAAAAAGGTAAATGGCCACCATTCTAAACCAAAGTAGTTAGGAAGCATTATAAGGACGAACTCGATTTGCAACAAATGAAGGAGAGGGCGAGCAGCTACCCAACTCCCAAGGGGATAAGCTTTTAGAAGGCTAATGGCAGTAGAAGTTATCCAAATTTACAACGGAGCGACATGGCAGCCATCTTTCGGGTAGAAAAAATTAATAAAGGTAAGTGTCACATGGCTTTGATCCAAGAGCTCTGGACCGCAAGGAACCATGTCAATTACCGACTCTTTTTATGCAAATCGGAGAATCGTCCGAGGACTTGTATTCTACGTCATAAAAACTTAAGTTTTATTTTCTCTCCAGAGCTATCTTCATCGGACGCAAATGTGCTGAAGCAATTCGATGGAAACATTTGCCTTATATTTGCCCTACGATGCAATGACACTACCACCTACATCGGAGAAGACAAACAAAAAGGTAAGGAAGTACGAGTACTAATAGTTTAAGACGCCAATTCTTATCATATAGTGCATGGAGAAGTACTAAGAATAATCGTAGGGGCAAAGCCCTCATTAAATTCTTTAATACTAACGACCTGATTACAATTAACACCGGCCAACTTTGTTACTAGCATTAAGGAGGAGGTATTCGATATTACTGTATGTACTAGTGATGTGTGAATATTCGTATTCGTACTCGAACTCCCGAATATTTGGCCGTTTTTAGATATTCGTATTCGCCAAATTTAGACGAATATTTTTTTTGTTTGCAATAATTTAAAAAAATAAATTTATTTCAATTCAAAGAACAAACAAGATTTTTGCAGCCAGATTAACAAAACAAACCTCTTGTAAAATTATCATTAAATTTAAAGTACTTTTCTTCGCCTTAAGAAGGGAATGTTTAACTTCAAAAATAAATGTTTAAAAGCTTTTTCTCCATCAAGCTTATTATAATGAGGTGTGTAACCAAGACCAGCCCCACAGAACATTTGTTCGGTCGGAACTCTTCTCGGCGTGTGAGTATATATAGATTATTTATAAGTATAAAAAATATCGACATCATTTGCTATCCGTTTTTCCCGCCAAATAGTCTGCTTTAGTTTTCCGTATTATCAACTGAGCAGCAATTGAAAAACTAAGATAAGAATTGCGATTAGCTTCACCGTCACTTCCATCTTTACTTTAATCTAATCGTATACGTTACGGATTTTGAGTAAGAGAGCTTGCAGATGGCTCTCTTTGGCCAACTTCAAGTAAATCTAAAATGTGCAGCGAAATTATTTAAAAAATATTATTTTACATCTTGGACATTACAACCCCAATTACATGTCTATAAATTTCACACATAATATTCGTACTTGTATTCGCGAACATCAAAATTTGACATTCGCCACATCACTAGTATGTACTCTTACAATAAAAAAAAAAAACAAATATAAAGTTATGCAACATACCACATCTTTTTCGATTTAACAACTTTTGATACTGCCGGGGTTTAACACACTCTTGCAGCAATAGAACCTGACTGGTAATATCTTGAGGCTTAAACTTTTCCTGTAGCGTGTTTTCCAACTGACTTAAAACGTTTCGAATCATGGTAGATCTAAAAGTAAATACAATTTTAGTGATATACATTTTTTCCATTTAAGGTTTACTTCAAACTTGCTTTATGCTAAACTGTGCCCATTCGCTTTGTATATTTTCTATCAGCTTTTGCAAATTTTCTTCATTATAAATCCAATTACTGATATCACATTGATCAAGGGAATCCACATTCTCAACACATGAAGATTCAGCCAGCTCCTCTTCATCTAGCAAAAGTTCTTCATTTGTTTTACGGCATGTTTTATTGCGAAACTCACAACTGAATAGATTTAAAGGAAACCCAATAGCTGGCGTGTATTGAGGTTTGCTAAAGAAAACTATTTTTAACAAACTATTCAAAAGTATGGCGGTATGCAATAAACAATATTACCATGGATTCTTTTCGACATCTAAGAGCTGTGTTATCACTTCTGGTTCTTCTTTTCCTTGCCCAATTAATAGTAATACTGCCATGATGCAGCGTATTTGATGCCATAAAAAGGCATTTGCTTTAATTTCTAAATAATACATCTTATAACCCTGTTGCTCATTTTCGGATTCATTTGGACACATGTACACACAAGCCGATTGTAAATTACGCATATAGTTGGTGACACCATTATGTACATCCATTTTACAAAAATTACGAAAATCTGCATGGCGCTGCAGCAATAAGCAACCCTTTTGCATGAGCTAAAACAAAATTTAAATAACGATTAAAATTATTAATTATACGGCTACCCTACAATAGTCAATATAAGCGCAGATTCTTAAGGCATGAGCAAAGTCCACAACCGTAGACTTCTACATGAATGAGAAGCAAACCATCCTCAAAGAAGTGGCAGCTTCCATTAGTAAACAATAAAATTGTCCATTGTAGAGATCTACCAACTTTTACTGGAAAACTTGTTGTCAATATAAAATGGTTTCTCTTTTATATAATCTGTTAAAGCGCAAGTAAATGCTCTAAAAACGCTGATTAGTTTAATTTATACCTATTAACTGTTATACAAATTTATACATACATGTAACCTTACCTCAATATTCAAATCACCTTTGGGAAAGAAATATCTATACGTTCTCGCCACGCAATCAAATCTTGCACTGTATACGTACGATTTTAAAGGCATCCAGGCAATGCATTGTATGTTTTTAGGTAATATGCGGTTTAAGAGGCCACAGTAATCAATTTCCTGTTGCAAATGTTCCTCGTCGAAATGTTTGTCTTCGGGAAATTTACTACGTAAGTCAATCGAAATAACTTGGCAAAAGGCACTAACCTCTTTGTCTGTGCGCCCGCAACGATGATAATTAGAAGTTGCCCGAGACTCGATTAGGCAGCAGCGAACAAGAGCTTTGAAAAGATGATGTTCTAAAAAAGACAAGTAAATAAGCTATACATACATTTGTATGTAGACAATATCACGATTTTTACCTATAGTCTCGTTGGAGTCTTCCTGACAAGCAAACCCATGGTAGTCCCATCCAAAATATAAGAACTTCATCAAAACATGTCGTTTAGAGAATCTGTATATAAATAAATATAATGTGGCTAACATCAAAATGCAGGCATATAAGCTGGCTGTGAAATTACTTGGTAAAATCGAATTGTCGCTTTTTACATTTCTTTTCAAACGTCGTTTTCTCGTCCAGATCCTTCTGATCACACCTCGTCCCAATTGCCTTCTTATGGGATTCATTAGCATGCAGTTCATTTAGCTCCTTAACAAGTTCCTCGTTTTGTTGGCCAGTGCTATCATCATGAAGTTTTTTATGCAATATGTTTTTCAGCTGAAAGTTATATGCTTCCAACTGCACAATTTTATCGATTAGCTCATTTTTTGGCAATTTCTCCAATTCATCACGTGTTAAACCTTTTACCCGCTTGTTAATTGAAATTTTTGAAGCCATCACAAGAAAAGTTTGTTTTGGTTCTATTTATTTATTTCAGCACATTTCCTCTAGTCTTCTTCTTTCCGATAGCCACGCCACATCTGGCAGCACTGTCATGCATGTCATATCTAAATGCAACTCTGTTTTGCTGAATTGTATAAGATGATTGCATGCAACACTGTTTTTTCTTATGTCCACCATATTGAATTTTTTCTGTAAAAGTTGTGACGCGACGAAATTTTTCTGCGTGAAAAAAATAATTTTTAACGCGTTAAAAGTGTAAAATTATTAATAATTTTGTCAAAAAAGTGTGCTGCTACGGACATTTTCTATGAAAAGTGTAAATTTTGTATAAAATCTTTGCAAGAAGTAAGTGAAATTTCTTATTGAAAAGTGTTGGTGGCATGTCGTACAGAGGAGTCTCGGAAAATTATTAAAGCGAAAAATATATATCAAATTTGAAGAAGAAGAAAAGAAGCAACCTATAAAAGCAAATGTAAAAATTCTCTGACGGCAACGAGAAAATTTGTTTCTAATTACTTTTCGTTGTATAAAACGTAAAGCAAAATACAAATAAAAAAAGAGCAGACCTCGCAAAAACTTTTCTTAATAAAGAAATCAAAAAGTTGTATAAGGCAATAAGGATTTTGAAATAATAGGCAAAATAATTATTTTGCCATTAGTTATTTGTAATGAGTGTCGCTGCAATGACAATGGACGATCAGAGACCTTTGATGAACAGTTACGATAAAATGTCTAAACAATATGAACATACTTTACATAATACAGCAGGGGGTGGTGGTACGGTTGTGGGAGGTGGTAGTGGCATGATGGTTAATAGTGCTGGTCTGCTATCAGGACCAGCCTCACCAACTCCATCTGCTTCAGAAGAGCCCACTACATCTCATCATACACACCATGCGGCCTACCATCATGCGTCGCACTCCCATCATCATCATCACCATCACCATTCGCATCACACGCACCAGCAGCAGCAACATGTTCAACCTCAACAACCGGCCTCAAGGCCCGCATCACCACCTTTACCACAAACTCATCTTCAGGATACAGTTGCTGCTGCTGCGGCAATCGCAGCAGAACAGCGCCAACGTTTGCTCGAAGGTATATTTTTAAAACAAGTAATATAAAGTTAACAAATAATACAAATATGAAAATCAAAATAAGCAAAAAAGTAAAAAAAGTAAAAAAATTAAGTATGAAATTCTTCATAAATTTCATACAAAAACTGTGTTTTTCCTGTGTGTGTTTTGTGCGCCAAAATTATAAAATTAAAAATTACCAGAGTAATATGCATACATGAAAAAAGCCAATTATTTAATTTTTTTGATTTGATTTGTTTTTTTTTCTTCTTAATTTTTGGGTGTTGTGGTTATTTTTATATATAACATTTTCTTTCAATTTTGATTAGACTATTACTAAGATGATATCGTTAGAAGACTTTCTTAAATCTGAACTATTTGACAGCGAACACTCTTATTGACTCTTTTTAAGAACTTTTTTAAAATCTTAATAATGTAAAAAATATTACACAACCTTTTCCATTACATCTAGTTTTAAGATAATGTGAAAAAGTGTTATTTCTGAAAATAATAATACCTATAATTGTATAGAAAAAATTACAAAAAATATGATAATAATAAAAATTAATATCAATTGTATGAACAATTCATCAAGAAGTAAAAAAAATATATAATAAAGTGCACTAAAAAAGAAAACTTTCAAAAAGTGAAGAATCAAAAATTTATGAAATAAAAAAAACATTTAATAGAAAAATATTGAAAGAAAATATATGAAAAATCAAAAAGCGAAAAGAATACCAAAATAAAATGTGTGTATATGTTTTTGTCACCGCCTTATCGCCCATATCTAATTTGTTTTCGTTTATTTCTTTATTCTATACTTCACGCGCCCTATAAAATTCCACTTTTGCTTCGAATTAAATAAATGCTCCATCTAAAAGAGGCATACAAATTGGTTGAAAGTGGTATACGTGCGCGAGTGTGTGTATACTTACAAAAAAAAACATTTTTTTTCTCTTATTCCATTTGAATAAAAATAGGAAATGGTACACAATAATAATAACAAAGAAAATAAATGGAAATA
This sequence comes from Nowickia ferox, assembly GCA_936439885.1. Taxonomy (NCBI): domain Eukaryota; kingdom Metazoa; phylum Arthropoda; class Insecta; order Diptera; family Tachinidae; genus Nowickia; species Nowickia ferox. The sequence goes on along the minus strand of OW387027.1, from coordinate 4,166,493 downwards.
ATATTTACATTTATATCTGCATAATATTTTTTATTAATAAATATTTATTTAAATGTGTTGCGTGAATTTTTTCTTCATTTTTCAATATTGAGATATTTAAAATAACTAAAAGCAGTTCTTGCATTAGTTCTCTGTGCACTTTGCTTTAGTAAAAACTACCTTTAAGTTGTCACTATTAAATCCATATTAATTCTTGTGGCAGCCATTAGTATGACTTAAATAACTATAAACAAATATAAAAGTTAAAAAGACGATTAGAAGAGAAAGTAAAAAAATCTTGTGCTTTGTTCAAGATTATTTTCTCTGAGCAAATAATAAAATATATACGAGTATGTAATTATTTCTGACAACTTATTCGTACAATTTAATTTGTTAGAAGCGTGGTTTATTTTAAAATAGTAGGTACATATTTCTATTGGCAGGTATTTCATGTTGAGAAAATCTACTTTGTGTTCCATTTTTCTGAATTTAACTAACATGTAGTTTCCACAATGCCAGCAAGAACAGCACTCAAATTTTTGAGTGATTCCCATACAAATTTTGTAGACAAATCGCTTGCTTGCATTGTGGAAACTATATATAAATCAATAACAAAATTTATTTATTCTGCTGAGCATTAATTCCTTTTTGCCCAATCTTATCAAGTTTGATACCTATTTAAAATATAAAAAATGTACTAATAATTAATACCTACTTACATACTCGTACATATATATGTAGTAACTAATTGCAAGTAGATATATTTGTTGTACATAAGTATAAACATTGATGATAAATTTTCCTTCTCTTCTGTAATTCGAAACGAAAACAGCGATGTTATCTCAGCATCTGAGATTTTTTTAGTTGTGACTTTATGATTTAGATTTTGATTTGTATATTAATTCCGTATTCAAAAAATAATAATTTGGTTTAAAGTGTTGAAACAAAATTTCCATAAAAATCTTAAATAAAGCACACCTGAAATACAAACTGCAGTATTTTTCCGATTTAACGAACATTCGATTTAATTACACTTACCTTATATAACGACCAAAAATTTACTTTTCTACCCGGATTGCTTGATGTTATTTGAGGGTCTGCTGTGTTTAGTATTTGGTACTACGAAGATCGAAATGGTAAATTGGCAAAGTTAAAATTGTGGATGATCACCGAAATTGTTTTTGAGTGACATATTTGTGTAAAAAATATGGACTGCTTCAAGAAGACGCCATTAAGAAAAAGATATCTACATATTAAAAAAACAAAAAAAATTGCCTAATAATTTTCTTAATTAATAATTTTCTTATTACACTTTTCTTCTTTCTTATTTTAATTTATTATAATTTTAATAAAATATAAAAGCATCTATATTTACATATTTTAGGTTTTAAATAACATAAGTGACTGTATATAACGAACTAAGTTACTTTAACGATCACGTCTAATAACAATCAGGTTCGATAAATCGGAAAAATATTGTATTTTTTTTCAGTATACGGCCGTGAGTGCATTATTAACTTTTGAGTTATGGCACTGTTGAAGTACAGCGATATCATATTGACTTTCTTTTTAAAGTTCAAACAACATTGTAGGTATTTCAAATTATAAAAAATAAACTTTCTAAATTTTAGGTTTTACAACGCTAATAAAATTTAGTCAGTGATGAAATTACATAACCAGAAGGTCTACGCTGTATTTCGAAACGAAAGCAAATTCTTTCGAATTTGTATGTTATTAATATTCACCAAAAATTGGGGCTTGTGTACGCGTTGTCGAAAACAACTGACCCTTGTTGGCAGGTTTATGATATTTTCTACACCGTAAGGAACGGATATATGTTATATGTACATAGATTCTCAGTAGCACAAAATTTTTCTCGAGAGCGATTAAACAATCCCCAATTTTTTGTTAAATGTCGACTATTGGAATAAAGGTGATTACAATGCGAAAGCATTTGCTTTCGTTTCGAATTACCGAGTAGACAAACTGTTTTAATTTTACATGAATTGTTTTATTGGAAATTCTTAGTTTTCGAATTTTATTTTTATGTAAATACCTACTATGTACATACATATATACGTATTGAAATAATTAGAATTATGAATATTAAAGGTATATATTTCAAAAAATATCGCAAACTACTTTGAAAAATATTTTCAGGATTTATGATTATAGATTTGGGAAATTATAGAATAAGAAATTCTAAATTTGGACAATACTATGGTAGTAACTTTAAAACTTATATATGTAAATTCGGTATAACCCATTTCCCGTATGTAATTAAAATACATAGGTCTAAAGGAGGCAATAAGAATAAATATGTAAAATATTGTGATAATTTAAACCTGGAAAAATTGTAGATAATGTAAAGAAATTATTCATTTCAATCAAATAATATTAAATATTGAAAAATCCTGAATCACAATTGCAAAATTATTTCTAAATTTTAAATGCAAATATAGAAATAAATATAAATTTGTTACATAAATATTTAAATAAATACCTACACATCGAATGCATAAAAAAATAAAAAGAAATATATATAATTAACTGAAGGCGACTAAATATTAGAGCAAAAGTTCTGAAAGTGTCAATAAGAAAAGTGTTCGGTTTGCAAGTTACCAACCAAAAAGTGTGCAGTATCAAGAAACATAAATTAATCTCATGCTAAGAAAAGTCGCGGGAAAGTACAAGTGAGATTAATAAAAAAATCTGGAGAGCGAGTTAATAAAATAAAGTGTCATCTTTCAATAATATCTATTATATTTGCATTTGTTTTAGCATTTCTATATGAATAAAAAATTTAAATACTCTCTCCAGTTCAAAATTAAAGAAATATATAAAAATAAAAATAAAAAGTATATAACATATACTATCACGTTCTTTTTGAAATGGTTCGCTCTAACGGCTGTAAAGGTGTTTGTTATCAACCAACAGTCCGAAAATACAAGATTTTATTAAAGAAAAAAATCACTCGCACAAAATGACACGACTTAACAACATCATCAGCAACCAGAACACGAATGCGAATGAATGCAAAGTATTGGTATGATTTCGTATTTTGTTTTTAACCCATCAAAATAATATTTATTAAAAAATTACATCTCTTATTTGTTTTTATATATTTATGTTTAATATCACTTGTTTAATTTTACAACAACAAAAAACATAATCTTATCATTGTGTAGAAAAGAAAGATTAAAGAAGAGAGGCATAAAAACACTACAAAAATTATTTTTAATATGTAATAGTTTGTAATGCTTTTTTAAACGTTGCTCCATTTATGCGTGTGTGTTTTTTGTAGATAAAACACTTACAACTTAAATAAAATTAACTTTTGCTTTTATCTCATTTATTTGCGCGCCAATTTAGATGAAATTGAGAAACTCAAATTGGAGCAAACAAGACTCGCACAACAATGTGCCGATGCTCAGAGACGTGAAAAGATACTCATGCGCAGGTTGGCCAATAAGGAACAAGAGTTCCAAGATTACGTGGTAAGGCTTCGTGTTTAATTATTTTTTTAAAATGTCTGGTCTAATTCTTATGTACATATTTGGAATAGAGCCAAATATCTGAATATAAAGCAGCTCAAGCTCCTTCAGCGGTTGCTTTGAGATCAGCATTATTGGATCCAGCTGTAAACCTATTGTTTGAAAAGCTCAAGAAAGAACTAAAAGCCACCAAAGCCAAACTGGAAGAGACACAAAATGAGTTGGCGGCTTGGAAATTTACACCAGACTCAAATACGGGAAAACGTCTCATGGCCAAATGTCGCTTGCTCTACCAGGAAAATGAAGAGCTAGGTAAAATGACTTCCAACGGCCGGTTGGCAAAACTGGAAACAGAATTAGCCATGCAAAAAAGTTTTAGTGAGGAGGTTAAAAAATCTCAATCAGGTAGATAATAAAAAAAGAAATATTGTTTCACGCTATTGTATAACTTTGTTTCTATTTCTTATGTGACAGAACTAGACGACTTTTTACAGGAGCTTGACGAAGATGTTGAGGGCATGCAAAGCACTATAATGTTTTTACAGCAAGAACTAAAAACCACCAGAGACCGAATACAAATTCTTGAAAAGGAGAATTATCAATTAAAAACCGGACAGACAACAACTGCAAATATCGAAGACGAAGATACAATGAAAGATGATAAAAGTAGCATAAAAGAATGCGTTGAAGATTGCAAAATTCCATCAGCTAATGGCAACATCAATTTTAGCAATAACAACATACAACCTGCCAATGTTAACGAACAAAACTTGTCGTCCACCTTCGAGACAACAGATGAAAATACGTGCCTGCGTAACAGCACCATCAATAGCACAACGACTACTGTGACAACGGCATACTTCAATGGTACCGAAGAGCCACCGCTGGAATTCACACACGAAGGTAATGGTGGGGCTATTGGGGCAAAATTGCGTACTGTAGCCTCTCGAAAGCGTAATTTCGAATGCGATACCGCTGTGGATAGTAGCAATGTGGCAATAACGCCTCCTGTCAGTATGGTAGCTTCACCTCGGACGTTGCCTCCCAAAAAGTCCAAGTTGCGTGTAGCACCTTTACGTCGGCCGTCTATGCAAGCTATCGATGAAAACGAGGCGCTCATAAACAGCAATAATCAAGGAAATACCACCATATTAGACAATGCTGTTGATGGTATGGCTAATGAAGAATCCTCGTCACTAAATGATAATCTGACCAATAATGAGACCTCAGCGGTCGTTGGCAGTGAAGGTGGTGTTGCATCTGCCCAACGTATTCTGATCCGACGAAGATCTGTGCGTCTGAATGGCGGCAGTAACGGTGGCGATAGCAATCATTGAAACACAAACACAAACACTTCCCTATCACAATTTTATTCTAATGGCAACAATAAGAAATACATAATATACCATTGTATATCAAAAATATATAGCATATAAGACTATATAACTAATTTTTTTAAACCTATTTTTGGATTTTATATATTACACACTCCTATTTCTTTTTTTTGTAATTTCATTTTTGCTGAAATTATCGAAATACGACTCACCTCTCATGTTAAATGATTGGAATATTAATTTACATCAAATGATGTTACATTAATTGATTACTCATTGTAGGCAACATTTTTTTATTATTAAAATAACTATTTGATATTTTCCTACATAACCTTAAAACATAAAATAGTTTTATTAATACTATTCTTTTGTAATTTTTCATTATAACATTGAGCAAATAATGCAGCGTTTTCTTTATTTTTTATTTTAAAATACACTTTTGATTATAATTTTTATTGTAATTATTATGTATTATGTATTAACATAAAAACTTTTAGACATGATTACGTTAACAAAAACATAACAGAAGAAAAACATGAAAAATTTAACAAATCACACATTGAATTATAAAAGAAATATGTATATTTCAATAAATTGTAAAATTATTCATCAATTTGAAATTGAGATAACCAATTTTTTAGTTTAGTTATAATTATTTTTTATAGAAATTATATTTGTAGAGTTAGAGAGAAACTACAAAAATATAAAAATAATGATCAAGAAAAAAAAAACAATCAATAAAAATATTAAAACAATTGGTGGTTATTTATAATAGTTGCGCAGTTATATGTATGTGAGTAAGCAAACTAGATTTAGTTTTAGTCTTATTAGGTCACATAGATATTCGGGTCTGTTCTGTAAACCGAATCGTTTTTCAAAACGATAAATTTTCAAAAACCAGTAAATGTTTATTTGGTGTTCTACAAATTACTCAATTTGGTGGCATTCGAAATTAAGTTGAATAAAATATTTGAACGTCAGTCAGTTGCTAATAAAAAAAATCACATTTTAAATAAAAAATATGCATTTAAAATGCCCGGCTCTAAATCTTTAACAGAAAAAGTGTTTTTATTCATACAAATAATTTTTCTTCATTCTTGGAGTAAACGAAAACGTTTGGATGTTTTTAAAACCAATTTTGTACATTTACATGTATCAAACTGCATGTGATTTGCTTATAATTTGGGATTAAAGTCCTCAAATTGTTAATGCTAATTGGTTTTTGATGATTTTTCAGTGATTTATTGGAATGAATGAATGATGTTTACTCCATTGAAAAAAGAGTAAAACTATGTGAATTCGGTTTAGAAAACACCAAAACTTTTATTTCGTTTTGAAAACGAGAAATTTGCTCGGATTCGGTTTACACAACAGGGCCGATTCTTATTGTATTATATATTTTAAGTTTAACATTAACATATTTTTGACAATTTTCGCTTATTCCAGCTGAGAATAGTTAAAAAAGAAAATCTTACATATATAGACCTACAGCCTTACGCATAATGAAAAACTGGCATTAAGTTAGCATAAGTGTCGAAATACAACTAAGAGTTAAAGAATTTCTCCATACAATTTCACATTAAAAATCGGTGTATTATGTAGTTTTAACCTACTAAATTTTGCCACTTATGCTAACTTCACGCCAGTGCTTCATTATGCATAAGGCTGCTTATTTCCGCACTTAAAAATTTGAACACTGTTAGCCTCATAAAGAAAGCGCACCACAGTGGTGTACTGCCCTAACCTAACGTAGCCTTGTATACATTCATATGTACATATGTATGTATCTAAGGTGGCACAATTTTGACCTCAAAGAAATGCACTGTTACAACGGCTCATACTGCATGTACGAGTACATTAATAATTTTTATAAAAGTATATTTTCTTAATTGTTAAAAATCTCCCATGTTATTAATACCGGACAAAATTTTTATTACAACTTATTGCAATTGCATGTTTTGATCTGCATATATCAGGGATGGGTGATAGGAATTTGTTTCATAATCTAATTAGACCAACTAAATGTAGGTACATATGTTGCCAACTCACCTGAGCAATTGCATATACGCTATTAAATAGATAATCGTCTTAAGTATGTGTTAACGCTGCTTTAATGAAAACATGTGTGTATATAAAAATATCAACTTCAATATGTAACGATCAACATATACATATTTTTAAAATAGTATTGCACTAACGCTGCCATCCCTGATCTACATTCTCTTTTTGTTTCACCTTCAGTTTCTTATTGCATTGTAAACGGTTCGGTACGCGTCTGGTGAAATATTTTAGAAAAATTGTTAAAGATTAAAAAAGTGTATAAAAATTAATTAATATCCTTGTTTAGTTGCATAAAAATGTGTTCCAATATGTTATTTCATGTTTTTCAATAGTTAAAAAGTTGCCAAATTAAAATATAGAGAAAAAGATATGCAAAGCTCCTTCAATTAAATTAAAGAAAAATGTGGTCAAATCTGTCTGTCAATTATTTAATTGCATAAATATGTATGCATGTTTTTTATGTTATAAATGAATTTTTTTTTATTAATATAAAATTAATTAATCTTAAAAAAAAGTAAAAAGTCTTTGCAAAAGATTCTCCATTTTTTATATGTTTTCCTTTTGTTGCGGCCGTTCGTTGTTTGTGTGTTTGTGTGTGTCCGTGTACATATATTTTATGCAATGTAAAATGTTCATCGACCCTATGGCAAGGAAATAAATTGATTTTAATTGAGAACAAAGGTAAGAATTGTAACTACAATTTAAAATTTTTATTATTTTTCAATACCTATTGTACTTAATAGGTATAAACTTTGCTAGATTGAAATCACCCGCCATTAATTAATCGAACTTGATTAGAAACTTCACAAACAATATAGTATATAATATTAATTCAATTGTCAATGAATTAAATTTCATGAATCCGCTTGAATATTGCATATAACTTGATGTGTCCTTGATTCCTGCAGAGAAAACCACACGGTTGTTGGAATCAAGTGTGCTGCGCTGAACGCTTTTTTTGTTACCTTGTGGGTACAATTTATTGGGACCGACAGCTACAAACGTAAATCGTTGATTGAAAACATAGTGCTTTATTCACGTCCTATTAAGATTCTGGGTTTAAAATATTGAATTCAAACAAGCCTCAAATTTTTATTAAAACATTCCAAGTGCATTTTTTGATCTGCATATATCAGGGATGGACAATAGAAATTTGTTTCATAATTAGACCAACTAATTGTATGTATGTTGCCAACTCACCTGAGCAGTTGCATATATACTATTAAATAGATAATCGTTTTAAGTACGTGTTAACGCTGTTTTAATGAAAAGATGTGTGGGTGTGTGTAAGAATATCAACTTCAATATGTAACGATCAACATATATTTTTAAAATAGTATTACACTAACGCTGCCATCCCTGATCTACATTCTTTTTTTGTTTCATCTTCAGTTTCTTATTGCATTGTAAACGGCTCGGTTCGCGTCTAGTAAAATATTTAAGTAAAATTGTCAAAGATTAAAAAAGTGTATAAAAATTAATTAATATCCTTGTTCAGTTGCATAAAAATGTGTTCTAATTTGTTATTTCATGTTTTTCAATAGTTAAAAATTTGCCAAATTAAAATACCTATAGAGGAAAAAATATGCAAAAGCTCCTTCAATTAAATTAAAGAAAAAAGTGGTCAAATCTGTTTTTGTCAATTATTTAATTGCATAAATATGTATGCATGTGTTTTTTTATGTTATAAATTAATGTTTTTTTTATTAATATATATAAAATTAATTAATCTTAAAAGAAAAGTCTTTCGCCAACGATTCCCCATTTTTTATATGCATTCCTTTTGTTGCGGGTGTTCGTTATTTGTGTGTTCGTGTGTGCGTGTATGTTAAAAGCAGCTGACAAGTGTTTTAAGCGCGTAAAAATACAGCAATGTGCAAATGAAAATATGAAAATAAAGAAGTAAATGAAATGTGTAAATGAAAATACACACTCGTGTGTTTGTTGCGTATGGATGTGTAAGTGCAAAGTTAGTGAAATGAGCAAAGTAAATTTAGTTTCATGTATATCCGATAATGCTGTTAGATAATTGTAACGTTTGAAATAATGATTTTTTTAAATTGTGGTTTTGAATAAAATAATACTAATTATTATAAGTGAAATTTATGTTTTCTTCTATTCAAATATATTTATGTTGAAATATATTTACAGATGAGAATTATTTTACATGCGTTTTTCTAGTTTATTTTATTCCTTCCAATTAATAAATGTATTATTTACATCGACCCCATGCCAAGGAATCGGATCAACTTTTTTTGAGAACAAAGGTAGGAAATCAGACATTCTATTTTATATGTATATGTATGTATGAATGTGTATGTATATGTACGTAAATTTGAACATATTCACGTAATACGTATAGACGTATGTAAATATATATATGTATGTAAGTATGGCTAATTATTTAATGATGTACACTTATTTGCACAATTCTAATTTAACATAAAATACATATACATACATACATACATACATTTGTATGTATGTAAATTACATATGAATGGTAAAAGGTTTTAAATTTAACTGCGCCTCGACTACACAATTGTATTGTTAAAGAAGAAAATCAAGTAGAATTAAACATTGGACAATGTGGTCAATCACACCATTTATGGTGTTTTCAATTAGATTTTTCGAAACTAATAATACCTATATATTAAAATTTTTGATTTTGATTTGCAGAAATAATTGGTATTTTTTTATTTTTATAGGTATATTTGCGCAGACATACAAATAATTGTTATTTTCTGATTTATATTTTTTTTGAGCAGAAATAAATCATTTTCTGATATTAAATTGTTCTAACAGAAATCGAAGTAACATTATGGTAAAAAATATAAATGTACATATGTGCATACATATGCATGTACATATGTATGTATGTATCTACATACATAACTTCTACGATGAGATCAATGTATGGGGATTCCACTATGTTTTATTCCACTGGATGGTGATACCTATTTATTTAATACCCTTATCATAAAATTGATAAAAAAATAGTGCACCATGTTTTTTCGGCTGCGGAATCTCAGAAATTTATTTTTATTTCCGATCGAAAAAATAACAATCAGGTATAATAACTTTTATTTCTGCGCAAAAATATAAAAATTAAAAAGTAACTGTTGCCTTTTGACGTTTATTATAAAATTCATAACAATTACGGTCCCTGTTATAAATTATATGCATATATATAAGAAATTTTTTAGCTTGTACGAAAAAATTAAATTCGTCTGGCAAGCTTAACGTGTAGCGGATATTCGCTCTAGTCGTTCACTTCATTCCTCTTCCTATTTCCGATGAAAACAATTTTGTTTATTATTTGTTTCACATTTTAAATATCAGCAATCTGTAGCAACACATATGTGCGGGAAACTTGCAATGACAATGGGGGTCCAGAATTTTGTAAATTATATTACTGCTGGCTACAAGAAGAAAAAATGAATTTAATCATTTTAACTTGTGATCTAATTTCTTTAATGTATATAAAAGAGTATAAGAAGACACGTTCAGTTGTAGTACTTTTTTTTAATAATTCTCGTTATCGAATGAATTACAGTTTTACAATTCAAAGTAGTGTTAAAAACAAAAAGGCAAAATATGTATACATATGTATGTATATGAGTATGTATATACATATAAAAAGTTTTTATGAATATATGTATGAATGTACATACATATGTATTATGTAATATGAGTGGGAGATATGAGTTGTACTTTTCTCGCAACATTCCACTGTACAATTGGAATACGACTTCATTTGCAGGATAGGGAATTTGTACACATACATAAATTTTTAGTTAAATTGGTGTTTTTTAGATTTATTTCCGTACATTTGTAGTCAAGACAAAATTGCTTCAGATAGGAATCTGGCATCTTTATGTCAAGCATTGTGCCGGTGTCTTCGCTAAGTATTATTTTAAATTTATTTGACATTTGAATTTTAGTTTTCTGTATGTAGCGACATCTAGATGCCAAAGTCTGGGAACATTAGCAAGGGTTATTTTTAGCAAGTACAAGAACCGTAAACCCCAGCGAATTTTGTGGCATCCATAAGAAAGGTTGGAATTTATGTCGAGTGTAAATAAGATACACACATTTATTTTCCTTTTGGATTTTTCAAGCTTTTTAAAAATGCTTAATTTTTTTAAATTAAAAAACAATTTTTATTAATTAGTTTTTTTTTGCAACAAAAAAAACTGTTTTTATTATAGCTAACCAAATATTGGGCCAATTTCATGATGTCAACAACGTTCGACTTGTCGTACACTTACAAACATACAACAACAAAATATAAAATTTTGTTTTTGTTTTGAATGTAAGTGTGCGACAAGTCGAACGTTGTCGACACGTGAAATTCTCCTATTATTTCACAAATTCGTAGTATTACTCTAAGCTCGAGTTTAGCCGTATTGTGATAGGCAGTGAGATCTTTACCTCATTACATATGCGTTTGATATGAGTTTCAAGAAACCAAAAAATTATACACACAAAACATTTATTGTCACATTAAAAATACACGAATTAGCAATAACCACAGTCACCAAGTGCCACTTCCGTTAGCTTAAGGTCGCTAAGATAAAATTTTTTATTTCAAAAAATGCTATTTATTTCTATAATGTTTTACATAATACAAATCAGCAGAAATGCAAATTATTACTCATAATTTATATTGCAACAAATTTTTTTTTTGTTTTTGTTGGAACATACTCATCTCATTGCAATTCTTATCGTCTGTGTATTAACGTATACCTGGACGTCTACCGCATTAGCTAGCTATTTTACTTACAGACATATATATGTATATATATGGGAACAGGTAACCAGTCAACTTATCGACATAATAACAATTATAAATATTTACTGCGTTACTGTTTGTTGGCATCTTTGCTACTGCCGCAGTAGTAACAACTGACAAAAATAATAACTTAAAATCGATGATTAAAAAAAAACATTTACATATTTACTTTTAAAGATCGTATCGATCGATGCTGCTAGCGGTCAGTGTCTTGGCCGACAACAACTAATAAATACAATAAAATAAAAAAACCTCCTATTGAGAGGCTCTGTTAGTTGGTAATAATATACATACATACCTACTTAGGAAAAAAGAAAATTATATAAAAAATACTTTGGAAATTAAGCTAAAGCAGCATGTGCAAATCAAGTTTACTCAGTGGACCTGAAACTAACACTTTATAAAATATAATTATCAGTGAAATATATAATTTCTTTTAACTAAATTTAAATAGTACTTTCCGCTGTGATATTTTCGAAATATATCTTAATCGCCTTTGCAACATATGACCGTGCGTTAAACTGATAGATATTAAGGCTTCATATCTGGTCGAATCAATTGTGTTCCGCACAGTTCCGGGTCTTGTATTTTACTTCGAATTTCAGATAATGTGACCTATGTCGACCGATGTACATATATCATACCACTAAGATTTAGTTTGATCGAAAGTTTATTTTAAAAATAATTTCCTTGAATTACAAAAATTTATTTATTGTGGCCCAAGTTCGTCTAGATGCTTCTTTTTGTACTGAATTATTATTTGCATATAGTCATGGTTTGAGGGTGGTGTTGACTGAAGTAGTTAGCACCGAAGGTGCTGGGTTCGAGTTCGGTCTCCGTCAAAGTCATAAAATAACAACACCACGCCTTTTTATGTGCACTAGTTTCCCTTTGTATCAGTTGTTGTAGGAAAGTTCAAATGATGAAGGTCATCAAATGATGAACTGCACCGGCTTCAGCTGATACGAATCCTAATGTAACATCAGAGCGCTCTCCTTCATCGGTATTGTGTAGCAAAGTCATAGGCAAAGTAAAACAAAAAACATAAAAGTAGCTACCAAACAAACAACGCTTTGAAAATTTAATATGCCTCATTGACAACAGAGGCGCTTCCTTCTTTCACCACCTATCTTCTCCATGACTATCCCTTTTCTAAAGCAAGTAACACTTATGTAGATAATATTAGTAGTAATTCATATCCTGAGTGTTACTTTTCTTAAAAAAATGGTTAAATAAAATTAAGAGCTGAATAATTTCTTTAAATAAGAAGAGTTCTGGGTCCTGAGTTTAGCGACGGCTTAAGCCAATATTATTTTGCAATAATTGATATTGTGCAATAAAATTGCCTGCCTATTAAATAAAATCAAATGTTTTTTTTTGTTCGTATTGCGCTAAATGAATATTTTGTAATCTGTTGACAACGTTATACAATAATAATTTCCCACCACTCATGTCACTAAATATGTTTTCTGATTTTTTTTTAAATTACATATTTAATTCCAAATTGTTAAATTTTCTTAAGTTTACACATGTGTGTGGGTGCAGGTTTTGTTTAATTTTACATATACACACACATAGTAAATAAAATTGCCCAATATATTTATTTTTAGACATTGTGCAACTTATTGACTAGTGACGTTAACGATGGCAAATAAAGTAATAAATAATATTGTGCAGTCTATGAATAACTTTAAATACTTACTGACCAGATTATTTAGGCTCAAATTCACAGTCTTTAGTTAACTAATGAAGGTTAAACCACGGGTGTTAGTTAACTATAGACTGTGAATTCGGACCTAAATGGTAAAGTTTTTCCCGTGGATTAAAACATTTCTCTTGCAAATTTGATTTTAAAAAGTATTTTTTTTCATACATTTTTCTTTCATTTATTTACTTTTACATTTCACAAAATTATTTAAATCACTCAAAAAAAGTAGAAAACATAAGTATTATTGTTTAATTAAATAAAATAAAATAATAAAAAAAATTAAGTTTTAACAAATCAGCAACTTCTCTTATTCTTCCTTTACTCTATACATTCCGCCTCTGGGCATAAATTACAAAACAAGTTCTTAAGCAAAGTTGTACGCATAAATTTTATAATTAAATTTTCTTTAAGTATTATTCTCTATGCTTTGAAGCTTAAATCAACAAACAAGAGAATAACTGAGATTGAGATTGATTGAACAGTTTTTAAGGGAAGGGACTGGTGGATAGGGAATGAGAGAGAGAGAGAGAGAGAGTATGTGTGTGTGTGAGTGAAAGAGGGCGAAAAGTGTGCTAGAGTTTAGTATTTGTAGCCTGGTCTGCCACCAGGTCCTTGAGGAAATTGAGGTTCACCTTCATAACTGACATCTGCATGATAGCCCGTTTTCCAATCGGCCGTGTAGCGCACAACTTGCATGCGACCATCGGGCAATTGCACACGGTATTCACCGGTAACAACATCACCATCACTAGAAGCTTTGTGAGCATAATCATTGGCAGTATCAATATCGTTGACGGCATATTCAAAATCGAACGGATTACCAGGCATGTGAACGTGGTCCTAGGATGAAAAAATGCATAAATAAAATAATCAGGGCCATCATGAATAAAATTCCGCGAGAAATTTCTCCCTTTTCAAATTAGGATTTTTTTGTTTTGATTGCTCTCAATGTCAAAATGATTTTCTCTAAGTTAAGATGTTGTTCGGAATCTAAAAACATATTGCTACCAACAAAGGATATCAGTTGTGTAGATTAAGAAAAAAATTATTGTTAAGAATAAAAAAAGCAAAATAGCTTTTGGGAATTAGACGGTCTTTATAAACTTTTTGACTTGAAAAAAAAATCCTCACAATTAAAAAAAATTTTTTTTTTGTTACAAACAAAATTTTAGTAGCAATATGTGTAACACAAAGTATGTAGATATTTTAGTTTAAAGTACTTTTGCTATAATTTGTTCTACTTACTGGTCCTGGTTCTCCTGGTGGTAGTCTGGGTCCAGGTCCAGGTGCCGGACGACCAGGTGAGCTTGGTGGTTTCTGTAAAAACATTCAAACACAAATGCTATTTTAATATTGCCGCTTTAATGCTTTTTTATTTCAAGCTCTAGATATAAAGGTGACCCATAATAAATTTAAGCATGTATCTGTGAGTTTTGTTTTTAAGGTGACGATATTTATGTTAATGCCAATTTAATGCTGTCAAGTTGAGGTGCGGCCAAGAATGTTTACGATGGCTTCTAGCACAAGTGGGTAGAAAAACATGTTTAAAATCAAAATGTTTCTCTTTAAAGTTCAAGATGTATTTCTGTTTTACTAGAAATTTCGTGCCATATAACAAAACAGTTGAAAAATAATAAAAAAAAATGCAGACATTTGCAAAAAGAAAAAAAAAAACCCGACTTCTTACTACAATTCAATAAATATTTGCAAAATTGATATTTGATTTACAAAACGGTAACAAAGTACGTAAAATCTTTTTGTAAAGTGTTTGCTTATTGTAAATTTTTTATTTATTTTATTGAATATTTTGTTATGGTTGCGTTATGTAGAGACATATCGCTCATTTACGTAAACAACGTCATAAATAAAAAAAACTAGTTTTACAGAAAAAAAGTTTAAAGTTTTCAAAAAAAAGGAAATTTTAGTTTTCTCTCCAGATTTGAGTACACACATCTTGTATGCAATTTTTACACAATGTGAATAATAATAATATGATGATTAAGATTTTTTTTTTTTCAAATTTTGTATGGAAACTAACAAAAATTCATTTCAAAAAATATTTTAAAACGAAAAAATCCTTTGTATTTAGAAAATCTATCATTAATTCTGCATTTTTTGAGTTCTGATGTTGTTGATGTAAGTGAGCGATGTGTACATATCGATGGCTTAATTAAAAAAGGGAGTACATAACTTGATTTTTTCCAAAATTGCGTTTTTAACGTTTTCTGGTAACCAACGTATAATTGCATAATCCTTGTAGAATTAAGTACGTTACAGTTTAAAATGAAGTACTTATGGCTATTTAAAACATTATTTATTCAGTTCTTTCCTGCTCCTACAAAATGTCGAAAATTCAAGTTACGCCCTTCTTATATTAAGCCATTGATATACTTATCTCAATTTGCCATGTTTAACCCAAATTTCATTTATACAATAATCTGCAATAAAATTTTTAGAAAACTAAATTTGTATTTATAAATAAATAAAAAACTCAATTATTTCATCATTAATTAAAACAAACGCAGACCCCGTCTTTGTGTAAACTTCTAAATTACATATTGCTGACATAATTTCCCTTGAGAGTTTTTTTTTTGGAACAATCTACACAAAATCACATGAAATGCACATTCATTTAAATAAACAAATGCAGAAACAGAAATACCAAGTAGGAAATCTATTGCAAGCAAGCGTCTTTAGCTTAAATACATACTGCTATCTATTTCGTTATAATAGTGCGATTATATTTGAGTGAAATCTATTGTTTACACAATATTCGACCACAAACTAGTGCATTTCCCATACAAGATTTTGATTCGTCACAAGATTTTGTCCAAATCTACTTAAATTCTAGCAGAACTTGGTGATGCAATTATGTTTTTTTTTTAAATTGTACTAAAGTCATCCCATGTAGTTAAAAAGGTGTGTGAATTAGCTAATTTACAGTTTTTTGGTTGTAGTTTTGGAAAATTTTCAGTTAATGGGTTTCGTTTTGCATAAAGATCTTGATAAATGCCCAAAAAACTTGGTCTAAACGGTACTGATTTTCATAAAAATTTCACCTAAAATCTGCTATATTTTGTGCAGATATAAATGTTATGTAATTAAAAATTACAACTCTATTTAAATTCGTATTATCCCTTGGGCACTTCGTTATGCTCTTATTTTCACGTACATTCGTACAAGCATGCATTTTACTCTCTTTCATATTATCTATGTATGTGTTTGCCTGACTTTGCATTAAACTTAAGGACCAATGGCCGCAAATGATGATTGTTATATGATGCAAGAGTATAAAAGACATGGTGTTAAACCATAATAATAATATATGTACTTCCACAAAGTAAAAGTTTACAAGAAAACAAAAACCACACATCAACAATTTCCAAAAGTTTAAATAATTTGTCCAACCATTACCAAATTTATATTAGATTTTACGTCAAATTCGGTTGATAAACACACCGGCCTCAGCTATGCGTCATCTTTAGTGTTATCTTGATTTTTCTCTAACAGATGACACGTTCTGTACGAGAAACAAAAACTAATTTAAGAATCATACTAAATTCCCAGTATGAAATTTTTCATGCGTTTTCGTAAGATTTGTTTAATGAAAATTTTTCGGATTTTGGGAAGAAATTCCTGCACAAAATCTATCAGATTTCAATTAAAGTCTTTATCGAAATCTATGCCGTTTAAAACAAGTTTTTCGACATTTATGTATCAAGATTTATTATCCAAACCAAAAACCATTGACTGAAATTTTTTCTAAACTACAACCAAAATACTGTAATATAGCTAATTCATACACCTTTTAAGTACATCGGTTTATTTTTTGGTACAATTTTGAAAAACAAACACATAATTGCATCACACAAATCTTCTAAATTTTATTTTGTTTTGCATAGGAAATCTACTCAAATCCTACTAGATTTTGCTCGCAGTCCCGTAAGCATTATATTTTGCTCATATGTAAACGCACTATTATCATTTGAAATTATAGTCTTAGCTTTTTTATACTGGGAACCTTTGAAACATATCAACAAAATAAATGCATTTCATTAAAAGATTTCTGCACACACCACATACACACACCCTCGCAGTTGCACGCAAACATTTGCCCTAACATACATACATACATACACACACATGTATGTACTTGTGTACATACATTCATAGTTCATTCATGTGCCGAAATTGTATTAAATTTGTGTTAGAATATGCGGTATACACAAATTTTTTTGTTTTATATTTTGCATTTGTTAATGTTGAATGTTAATTTTTTTTGTTGATGTTGCTGTTGTTGCTTCATCGTTATATTAAAACTGTTGCTGACTGTTATAGTTGCATGCTTCAGAGCAGTGTTACAAACAGCAACTAGCACTTGAACATTGTCATTTGCCACATGCAACCGCATGTCAACTTAATAAATTTTTCATGTCATGCCACAATAATTTTAACTTCATATCATCACTGCAACTGCGAGTACTACCACTACCACTACTACTCATTTTAACGATTTTGTGCATACACACAGTCACACACACACACACACACACATACACACAATTTCATTTAGTTATGTTTTTGTGCTCGAGTATTACTTTTTTATTTATTTATTTTTTTGACTTTGTAAAGAATTCCGTTTTAGTTAAAATTTATTTTCTTGTATATTTTCTTTGGCTTGTTATCGTATTACATTTTCATTTTGTTTAGCTGCAAATGTTTAATGAAGTTGCATGCAACATAAAGTACAAATGACTTGCAACACCTAACAAAAATACTAAAGTGCACAGACACCTACTTTTTACGAGCATTAATGTTTTTTTCTATTTGGCTGGCGGGTATTTAAAGGGGGGTGCCAATAAATTGTTAGTGATTCAATGTATGAAAATTTCCAAAATACAACTAAAGACTCTTTCACTAAAAAAAAAAATTAACTGCAAATGCAAAAAACCATTTTTATTGTTTAAAAATGTGATAAAACAAGTTCGGTTTCTATCAAGCAGTGAATTATTGAAAGTGCTCATTAGCCCAAAAAGTTTGCAATGAGAGAGCGGCAAAAGAGAGTAAAAAATTGTTAGGCCAAAAATTCTTGCAAATTCTTACTGGTAACATTTTTACTTGCAAAAATTATCCAAACACAACTGTTCTGTGTCTGTGTTCTGTTTACAAATAATATTTTTTTTTAATATACATATGTATATGTATAAGAAAAGAAAACACGAAAAATGAGCATTTCCTTAAAAATTTCTTAATTTGTTTATTTTTGATTAAGCCTCATAAATACAATTGTTGAAGACTTGTTTATCATATCTAATCAGGGATGGAAATGGGTTTTTTTGTGTGTGTTAATAGAATAGAATTAAAAGATAATGAAAATTGCCTAGAATGATTGAGAATCACAACATACAAACATAACATAAGTTTAAAATTTTAACAAAACAAGCATCTTTTTTTTTGCAAATACAATTAAATAAACTTATGTCAAATAAACAAACTTCCGGATTTCTTATATTAAATGTAGATTTTTAAAAGTTTTGCAATTTAAAATATCAAACCAGAATGTCCAAAATGCATCATTATCATTCCCTGTTTGTTGCAAGTTTTAGTAGTAAAGCGCTCAGCGTTTTGCTGACAGTTCGAAATACCTCCTTTATCAAAGATACATACATAATGTCTTTATTTAAACAAAACAGAAGAGAAATAATAAGAGAGGTGTCTTAGGACACCCGGTTGTAGCTATGCTGCTTAGTTATATAAAACAAACTTAATGTGTTAAATAACAATGCAATAAAATTATATTATATGATGATGTCAAATTTGGGGCAAATATTACAAATCGTTTCCATTTATTTCCCATTATTTTCTTTTCTAGCGTCGTACGATTGAATTAATGTATTGTTTGTGGCCGGCGGCGGCTGTTTGCCAGTTTACTACAGATCGGCTGTGTTCTCTGGTTTGTGCTCATGTGCAAAAACAAAACAGAATTAAATTGAGCAATCGTTCTCATTGTTTTTGTTTCTCTCACTTCAAAGAACTAAACAAAACAAAATCAAACAATTTGTTTCGTTTATTTTCGTACTTTGCTTTTAAGTACAAAGAAATCAAAACAAAAATAAATTTGTAACTTTAATAGTGTCGATTATTTTTGTTACGAAAATCTCGTCCTAACTCCTGTATCGCCCAATAAATAGCATAGCTACAAAATATGCTAATCTTTATCACAAAAACTACTCAAACGAATCTCTGTTTTTTTTTTTTTAAAGAAACACAACGATTCGCCTTAGCTTTGTCGAAATCTGTGCAGCTGAAAAGGCAGGCGGCAGTTTTACTCGCGGCACATGAAAGTGTTGCCATTGATAAAATTCACCGTCTGTATACGTTGCCGAGTTATATTGACGACAACATATCTGCTGCTCTACTCTCTCGTTGCTAGTTTCTGTTGGAAAAGTAAATGAAAATACACCTATTAAAAATATATAACACTGCACTGTTGGCAGAGAAAACTAAGAAATCAACTTGCAGTTAAATTTAAAACTAATTGTTGTCTTCTACACTAGCTAAATTATCTATGATCGTGGTTAACCACTATTTATGAATTTATCGTACATACGGATTTTTATATAAGGTAATTCGTTAACTCAATTTAACCCCCAATAAAAAAAAAACTTATAGCTTTTTATTATTCCTTTCATCAACACTTCTTTTCACTACTTTTTCCCGTAATACAACTTTTATGCTTAGTTTATATTGTTGGTAATTTAATATTTTGAATGAACATGACTTTATAATGTGCCCTCCCCAGGTTAACAGAAGACGTTTTCTTTTTGCTGTTATTGTTGTTGTTGTTGCAAAGCAAAGTGCAAAAACCGTTACAAATTCACTTTCGTTCCACTAACCTGCAGTGCAAGTCAGTATGGTACTCGCCAACAATTTTGTGTTTCGTATAAAAACTAAATTATTTCTTTATGCTGTGCATTTGCTTATAAACTTTAAATTAAACATACACCCAACCAACTAACCACCAGCTAACAAACATTCGCATCAACTTCATTATCATCATTCTGTCATTAATGTTGAGCAGTTGAATTGCAAAAAAAAAAAAGAAAAATAAAATGCAAAAAGGTAAAAAAATGCAAACCAGCAGTGTGCTTTTATAGGTTACTTGAATGCTGCATGCATGTGTTTGAGCAGTTTCTGTTTAATATTTTGTATTCTGTTTTAGCTGCATTTGCAAATGTTTTTTGTGTGTTTATTTTTATGTTATTGTTGTTTTTTATGTTCGCTTTGAATACAACAAAATATAGGTTAACAGTTGTGTGGTTGGTGGGCAAAGGTTGCAGGGCAGCAGGGGTACAAAGTAGTTGGCATTTTTCTCTTGTTGGCGGAAACATTCTTGCCAAAAATTTGTTTTATGGTTTAATATCAGCAAAGCTTACAATAATGTTATATTGTTTTTTTTTTATTTATTTCAACAATATGATTGTGTACATTTCCTTTAAACTGTTTCGGATTGATTTATAAGCTTACTTTTGAAAAATGAATTGAACAATTGATTTGATGCAATGAATTTTTAAAAAGAAAATCCATTTTCGTTTTTGTGTACTTTTCATATTAAAAAAAAGTCATAAAATTAATTGGTAACAACAGCAAATATAAAGATTGAAATGACTTTTGTTTAGCTGAAGTTTTCATAAACAATAGGAAATCTAATTTATAGTACAAGTCGATGAATTGTTGGCTGAATGAATTCAATGTTTTCTTATAGAAAAAAAAGCAAAGCACGCAATTCTTATGGAAAATCTGACAGCAATAAGTTGATTGTATGAAATACATATAAAACGCTTTTTTTATAGAATATCTGGCGATTCTTATAGAAAAACTGATTGCGTCACACACAGCAAAATTTTCTTAAAGAAAATCTGAATGTGCCATACACGCACTGTTTTCTTATAAAATAAGTTGTCTGTGTCATACACAGCATACTTTTTATAGAATACCTGACTGTGCAACACACAGCACACATTTCTTATACAAGAGTTGACTGTGTCGCATACTTTTCTTATGGAAAATCTGACTGTGCCTAACACGGGATACTTTTTTAATATAATATCTGACTGTGTAATACACAGCACACATTTCTTATAAAAAAATTTACTGTGTTACATATTTTTCTAATGGAAAATCTGACTGTGCCATACTCAGCTTACTTTTTTTTATAGAAAAGTTTGTCTGTAAACTTTTCTATAGCACACTTTTCTCATATAAAAGTTTTCTGCGTCACACACAGCACACTTTTCTTATAGAAAATTTTACTGTGTCACACACCAGTACACACTTCTTATAAAACCGTTGAATGTGACATACAGGGCACAATTTTCTCATAGAAAAGTCGACAGTGTCACACACAGCACACATTTCTTGTAGAAAAATTGGCTGTGCCATACGTAGTACACTTTTTTTATAGAAAAATTTGCATTCCTTTCTTTTCTTAAAGAATACTGTGTTACACACAGCAAACTCTATACGATTTATACAATTCGAACATTAAGTACTGGGAGAAAACATTAAAAGGAAATTTGTATCTCTTTTATTTTTACTTACGAATGGCTTATTTGGCTCTGAATAATCATAACCATTTTTTGTGGGAGGTAAATATTGATTTGATCCAGGGGCAATTTGGGCACATACGCAGGCTAATCCCACCAGTGATATACTCTGAAAAAAAAGAATAATAATTTGTAATAAATTTTCAATATCAATATAATAAATTGCGCTTTATATGTAAATAGTATTTAAATATACAATAATATTAAATATAAATTCTTAAACTTTCAAGTGCTGGTATTAAATTAAATTGATTAACATTAAAATTCATAGCCGCAGTTGTTTTGAATTAAATTAATACTTTAAAGTTTAATATAATCAGAAGATAAGTTGTAAAAAGCACACTTAATGGTTACTAAGCTTTAAACACTTCCGTTTGTATTTTAAATAATTTATTTATAAAAATGCAGTTATGTATGTTTAATATTTAACAACTTTTCAACTGCTTTAAGTTTGTTTTGTATCTGTGTACGTATTGAAAAAAATGTCTTCTTTATTTAACTATGCATATGAGGTAAAAAATGAAATAAATATATTGGTAGTAAAAAGTGTTTACATTTTTTTTTATTAGGGTGGTCCTTTTTTTATTGAAGAAATGTAAGTGTTAAAGTGAGAGGCAGATACCATAATATTTACATAATTCATTTTGCAGTAAACCGAGCACTGTTAATTGATGAATAGTAGTTATAAATTGGATTCACCAGAAATATATAATTTTTGGGCCACCCTATTGCTACTAACACTTATGTTGCTTTTTGCTGGTAATTTTATAGTATTACATTCGCTGTTTTATTAACATACTTGTTTGTAATTAAATGTTTGCAATTATTTATATTTGGCACTACTGCATTTTATCACTTTTGTGAACACACTCTTACTAAATGTAATTAAAATTAAAGTTTTATGTTAATTTATTATTAATATTATATATTTTTTTGTCAAATTCTGCAGAGTGTTTTGAATGGATTTCATACCAGCAGTGCTACACACCCGGCCTTCGCTATTTTGCCAGTAGAAATGATTTAAGAGAATTTTTATTGCAAATTTAACTCCGCAATATTTTTGTGACACAGTCATTCTAGGGATGTGAGTGCCATTTCTAATAGACATATCGTTGGTTTCAAGTAGAAAGGCCCTAACTCAAGTAATTGTAGCTTTACAGGAGCGGGGAAAAACATAATAGAAACTCCAATATTCAAAATGTTAACTTTTTAAAATGCAGGTGCATCTGCTTTTTAAAAGCCATGACTCACGATCGTACACAATCGCACGATCACGAAAAAATACAACCCTGATCTAATGAATTGTTATTGTCTTTAGCAAATTTTCATAAACTCCATCATACCAGGGTTGCATTTTCTCAAAAACCGCACGACTAGAGATGCTAAACGGGAACTGCCGAGCCTGGAAATTGCGGTATTTTCGGGACTATGCAAATCCCGGAGACCGGAATTTTTTAATATTAGAGCCCGGGATTTCAAAAAACCTGTCCCGATTATCATCTCTACGCACGACTGTGTATGATAGTGTATCACGGCCTTAATTAAATTAAATTGTTCTTGTTTCTTTGCAAAGTAAGAGCAAGCATTATTGTCGTCGAGATCTGATTGGCTCTTGTGCTCCCTTGCGCTCTCTTCGGTGTAAAAGCACTTTTGAAAAAGTTTGCACATTGTGCACATGGCTTGGACGCAGCTGCCATATTATTGCAATAAAATTTTGTGACGAGGTGTAATTGTGTGAAGTGTATTGGAATCACTATGAAAACTCAATTTCGTAAAAATACGAGTTAGGCCTTTCTACTTGAGACCATCTATATGCTTTGGTTGCTCTACTGTGTAACTAATTGTCCAAGAGGAATCAGTTACGTAATGGCTTTAGCATATACTCGTATGTATGTAAATCGCTTTTTTTTATCATGCAACAAGCAATATCTCAAAATGCTCTTTTTCGGAGCCAGTATTCGATTTGATCTTGTATAAAATAAAATTCATAAAATTTGCATGAACGCTCAGAAGCCCCTATTGGAAGACCCCCTTTATATGTACGAGTATGTCTCATGGAATAATATTTATAATGAGGTTACGAAAAAAGTTTCTTAGAAAAGTCAAATACAAATCATTGCTGAAGTCTGTAGCGGCATAGCAAACATTTATTTAATATTAAAAATACTACAAAATAAAAAAAAATAAACAATATAACCTCTTCTGTTTAGTAGAGAACACAAATAAAACAATCAAATGTACGAGTATGTATCACTCACTGTACATCGTTAAATTATTGATTGATGAGCTCAACAATGTTTGTAGGTATTTGTTACATGCAGTTGTCAATTAAGTCACACACGCACACACACACACATACATGCAACACATAGAGACTAGTTTATAAAAAGGTGTTGCTATATCAAAATGTTTGTACACATGTCAAGCATTAAAGCAAATGTTTTGGTGAGATCAACAGCACACACACACACACACACACACACACACTCGTGACATGGGGGAAAAACTCATTGTTAGTTTTTTCTTTTGTGCATGTATTTAATGTAGAACACCTTTTTTATAGACTAAATTGCCATTAAATGCAATATAATTTATAGCGCGTATATTTTACGTGCTTGTTGGTGCTCGTAACATAATGTTTTTTTAGTGTGTTTCATTTAATTTAATTGCCATTTGAAGTGCCCTTTAAAAAAATTTGGTAAGAAGAAATCCAACAAAAAGAGTTAGACAAAAAAAAACCAAAATATAATTCTATATAAAAATACTTGCACCTGCAAATAAATAGTTGTTTTATTTTATTTTTTGTAATTATTGTCTTTGGAATGGTAAACGACGGTTCTGCTGTTTGTTAGTTTAGTTTTAGTTTTATTTCATTTTTATTGTATTTAATTTTAATGTCAATTGTGATTTTTATCACATTTAAATGGTGTAATTTTTTTGGCCGAATATTTTGCATTCATTTGTTTAAATGCCGTCATTTTTCTGCAGGATATTTTTGGATTTGTTAAAAAAAATAATTTTTAATTGGTAGCTATTAGCGATATAATTTAGATATGTCTAGTTTTATGCCATGAAACTTTCGTATTACGTACTAGAATGAGGAAATTATAGGAAATTTAACTATTAATATGTAAGTGCAGGCAAATCTTACTATAACTAACGATATAGTGTTAGGCCCGTTCGCTATTTCGAAAAATTGGATTATACGCAAATTTGTAACATTAAAACCTTGTTTAAGAAAATCAGGGCAATTATGAATAAAATTCCGCGAGAAATTTCTCCCGTTTCCAATTAAAATATTTTATTTTCCCTATTACTTGCTATTGTTTGAAATTGTTCCCCAGGAAAAATTTCTTGCAGAATTTTATTCATAATTGCCCTCAATATATTTTTGATTTGTAAAATGTTTAGGAACCAAATTGCAGTACTAAGTTTGTTTTGGAAAAATTGTCTTAACCAAAACAGCCTTATTTATAAAAATTATTAAGGCTTTATAAAGGGTTTATAAAACAGATTTGCATACAAAAATTTTCTTATTAAACCTTTATAAAGTCTTAAAAATTTTCGAAAATTGTTAGATAAAAGTTAAACATTTTGGTGTCACATTTTCCCAAAATTAATATTTTACTTCTTCATTAAACTGTTAATTGATGCATTGCAATTGATTATTGCGATAGTTATAGCGAGTTTCTATGCGAATTTTACTGTCGCTAAGGTGGCGTTGGCTGAAGTAGTTAGCACGTTGACTGCGAAAATGAAGGTCCTGGGTTCGAGCCCGGTATCAGACAGTCATCAAATAACAACACCACGCATTTTTCTGATGTACATTAGTCCCTTTGTGTCAGTTGTTGTAGGAAAGTTCATGTGATGAAGGCATAGTCACTGGTCACTGAATTATACCGACTTCAGCAGATACTAATCCTAATGTAACATCAGAGCGCCCTCCTTCGTTGTGTAGCAGAATCATCGGCGAAGTAAAATAACTAATAAATTGGCTACTAATCACAGCTTCAAAAAAATTTAATACGCCTAAATTTAACACCAGAGGCGCTGCAACACTGCATTATTAAGAAAAACGTGCAAAAAACAGAGTTGTAAAAAGAATGAAGCTTTCCTCTATTTCTTCTTTCACCACCTGCCTTCTCTATCACTATCCCTTTCCTAAAGAAGGCAACACCTAGTATTAGTAGTAGGCATTCATTGCCTGAGTGTTACTTCTCTTTAAAAAAAAAAGATCATGAGGGAGCTTTTACCCAAAAATTTCATAAAATTTTTGAAAAAGTGTGTTCAAAATAGTAAACAAAAATATATTTTTTCCTGTGTACAACAAGACTACTCATAAACAAATTGTGAAATCCATATATGTTCGAAAATTCTCTGCAAGATTTATTAGGCTGCAAATTTTATTATTTATGTAAGCTTGAGTTTTCCATATGAACTTCTATGAAACAAAACGTTTAACAATAACTCTTCAATATTTTCAACGGCTTTCAACACTTCATTAAAAAGATTCACATGCTTTTGCAGCAAATTATCGCCACAGGAGGTAAGTTCATAAAAATGCCATCTCAGACAATAATAAAAATGTCTAATAAAACATTGCTGTATGAGTCTGGCATAAGAAGTTAAGATAAGCAAATAAAAAGAATAGATAACAATTTGGTATTTGCCATGTTTCGATGTTTGAATCATTAATTATCAATTCGTCTACCGGTTGAGGAATACAGAATACATTAATGTATTAACTTTTATTATTTAAATTAAATTACAAATCATACATACATATTTATTAACTATTATGTTTTTTTTTAAATCCACAGTTAAGATAATATTTAAGATACATATTTATTACATATGAATGTTAAGTTCCTTTGTGTTATTTATCCAGAATTTGTAATTGTAATTGATAATCAATTAAGCGAATTTTTAGCTAAATTTTTGTTGCGACTAATTTTAAGGTTTCGTCTTTCACTTTATGTTAAAATAAATTTATAATATATGCTTTGTTTAATTGACATTTGCCATGAGAAATATTTGTTCGTACGCTTATCTTTTTGTACTTTAAAAGCATAAATAATTATTTCCGTTTTTTTTTTAAATATACGAGCGAGCACAATTATTTTAAATGTGTTTTTTTTAAAGATGATTTGAGATTGTTCGATAATAAAAAACCTTAACAATTAGTTTTAATTATAGTGATTGAAAATATGAGCATGACTGTTGTACGGAGGCTATAAATAGGGGAGGGTCTAGAAATTAAAATTAATTAAGAAAGTTAACTTTATATGCACGTATGTTTATGAAAATAACCATTAAATTTTATTGCCTGCAATATCTAATCGTTGAAACAATGAACTTGTTAAGTTTAAACAATAACACTAAAAAGTATCTCTGTCTAAAAATAAGGAAAACATCTTTAAATTCCAAATCGCTTAGTGTGAGTTATAACAAATTTTTTTTAAAAATATTTCTACTCATATCGATTGTGTTAACAGCAGCCAGCAAGAGTAACAGCAGCATTTATGCAAACGATAGGAAAAAAAGTTGGAAAAATTGACAACCACGACGACTACTTAAAACAAAAAACATCGATAAAATATCGCTAAAAACACAGTAGTACATGCTAAAATCTGGCTGGCTTTAATAAAAAAGTTAAGCAGCAAAAACTGCAACCAAAAGCATAATAAAGATGTTTATCATTTGCAAAATGTTAAAATAATAAATATTTTTTCCTTGTTGGCTTTTTGTTTGCTGTCGAATTGTTAAATGTGCCTATTAACTGTTTGATGTAAAGTTTTATTTTACTTTTGAATGTTAGTTGTTTGAGAAAAAAAAATATCAAGAATTATAATAAATCTTAACTTCATGTGAGTGCTTAAATGTTTGAAACTGTTGAATGTTGTTGTGGCATTTGAAGAGTTTTTGGGCTTTAGATTTATTTCGCTTCATGCTTGAATTTTAAACAAATTAAATATCATGGGGGCTATTTAAATAATACTTTTATGCTTTTCAGTAGCCAATTATTATAAATGGATTATAATGACAGAGTTATGTTATGTATCATTTCATATGCATCTGTTGATCTTTCTATGAAAGACAGGTTGACATACTAAATCCTTTAACGGAAAACATCATTAATTATATTATTTCATTTCTATGTAACATTTTAACATACATACAGATATTTAATGTTAAATATAAAAAAAAAACTTTGGCTAAAACTGAAGTTTGCTGCTTAAGTCTTTTGTTTTGGTATCAGTGAGCCGTAACGGCCAAAAAACCTTAAGCGATATAATTTTCCAACTTAACTTTTTGACCATAATCTACTCTTTGCGATCGTTAATAATTCTTTTTCGTTAAAAAGAAAATCAAGTCCAAAAAAGTGCCGCTTAAGCTTTTTAGCGGTTATGGCCCGGTATATCGTTACTATACTTTTAAAAATTTAATAGCAGAGAGAAAAAAACTAAACAAAATTATTCAAGTGACTCAAGTAAAGTTTCCTTATTTTCATTTTTAATTAGGCTGATTGTTATGATGATCGAATAACTAATTAACAAATGCGATTTAGAATTTTTTGTCAGTTACGTGGTTTTGCATTTCAGCTGACGGTGTATAATTTATTTTTGTTTGAAAGCTATATTTATTGAAAGCTGTGCGTAACAATTTGTTGGAGAAATTTTTCTTAAAGAATTAAAAAATATTTTTTAAAGATATTTGTAAGGAAGTATTCTCAATACAACAAATAGTATTTGACAAAAAATTTTATCAACGAGTTTTAAAGTAGATAATTTTCTTTAATTTTCAAATACTTTCCAGGATTTTTGCTTCTGATTTTGCATTTTATTCGAGCGAAACTGTTTCAAATTATTGCTTAATTATCAGTGAGCAAATTTTAGTGTTTGTGTGTGTGTGTTCTTATTTCTCTATTAAGAGAGAAACATTGAATTAATACAGCAAAAATGGATATAGAAACTGTGCCACTGTATCATCTAAATTTCTGCATCATATTTCACCAAAATGACTACAAATCTTCTCCAGAAATTTCACTAAAAAATCATATGATTCAAAATCGATTGCTTCAATTTTCAAACTGGTTTCAGAAATGTTACAACTTGGGTCACATTAGTAGGGCCATTGAAATTATCTCGTCTATATTGTGTAGTACGGTTGCTATTTCATATTTCACGAAAATTATATATACCAGACATATTTGCCAGACCCGTGAGTTGTTTAATTTCCCATTTCTTAACTGAAAACTCAACACTGCTCCTGTCAACCGGTAGATGTCAGTTGACTACTGTCTAAAATTTATTAAACTGGACCTATCAAAGATTGAAAGCGAGACAGATTGTGGAAGTCATAAACTTATCACATTGCTCCGTGTATTCAATTTGATTATGAAAAAGCTTGTGTCAATTTAATTGCTATGTTTGCACATAATCCACCACAAACGCAATCGTGCGTTTGGCGCTGTTTAACAGATATATTAAGGAACTATTGCACCTTTTCGTAAACGTGGATGAAACGTAGATCCACCACAACAGACCAGAGACGAAGCAGTGGGTTTCTCATGCCGAATCGGCGCCAAAGAAAGCCAAGGTGTGTTTGTTAGCTAATAAAGCAATGGCGACCGTTTTTTGAAATGCAAACTTTATAATCCACCTTGGCTAACATCAAAAGGGTAAAACAATAAATGGAGGATTGGGTCCATATTTCATGAGTATTTGAAAACAAAAACAACTGCATTTGGCCAAGGAAAAAGGGTGCACCCATGAAAAAAAGCCATTACTACTAATTGCTCTCTAGTCCGTCTTATTCTCTGGATTTAACCCAGAGTGGGTATTTCCAGTTCCGAAACCTGAAGAAGGACTGGATTACTTTAATGACCTCACAAATGTTAGTTTTTGGAAGGGTTAAGAAAAGTTGGATAAACGTTAGACAAGGCTCAAAGGAGACTGCGTTAAAAACAAAATTATTTTTCATTCACATACACAACTCAGCTTTGTAGGTTTTGTCAATTTTAAGTTTTATTTATTAAAAGATGTAATACGCAGGTAATGAATATGAATTTTTCGATACATTAGAGGACAGATGGTGAAGTATTGAATTGTTAAACGTAACTTGTCTTACTCGTTAATTTTTATAGCATCTTTGCAGCGCCTCTGATGTTAAGTAGGCGCATTACTTTCAGCCTTGTAGAAATTTAACTAGTTGGTCATTGCTACAAATATCGACAAAGGAGGCCGCTGTGATATGGCTGACTGAGTCTGATCAAGTATTGAATTTGGACTCTCGAAAACGGTCTTCGAGACCACAAACTACCTCAGCCAACAGAACCGTTTAATTTTAATTTAATTTTTAAATCATCGGTGCAGCGTCTCAGGCTTTATTTTTTTCGCTTCGCCAACGATTTATTACTGCAAGTATGAAAAATCTATGATGCTGATATAACTTACTTTGGCCAGGTGCGGCACTTGGGCTGTAAAAAATCATGCTTTGCTTTGCAGTCAATGCTCAAACTACTTGAGCCAACAGAACTTAACTGCAACAAAATTATTTTTAGCTATTGGAATATTTTTTTTTACATACTTTTTTTTCAATTTTGTAGTTTTTCAACATATTAAAATCTCAAAAAATTTCTGAAAACATGATTCAGCTTAATTATTGAAAGAACAATTACATACCATAAAATATTTAATTTGCAGAACACCCATTTATTTTTGTAAATTAAATAAAATTAAAATAAAATGTCAGCACACTCATTAGAAACTAAAGCAACTATTTACCGTGATCTCATTAACATTTTCGAAACAATAATGCAATTAAAATAGCTGTTTTTACGAGTACTATCGCATCAAAAGCTCTGACAAACCTTAATTTTTTCTTAATCCTCCTCACTTGGTTAACACACCACACACAAGCATTCGTGTGCATTGCAAACTCACCTACACACTTTGTTAACTTTATTCATAATGCACATGATTTTACATAAAATTGTATCTCACATAACGTTTTTGTACATAAATGGTTAAATGAACTTCAGATCAACTAATTCATTTATTCACTCATTCACAACACTTCACTTCAATTCGTAACGTTTCCATAATAATACCTTCCAACTGATGCTGTCTGTCTACGACGATGATGCTGCTGATGTTGATGATGATGATGATGCACTAACTTATTTATGTTAAGCAATTATTTCATAAAAAATATATACATACATATATAAAACAACAAACTATAAATATTATGAAGCTCAGCAACAAACAACTAATACCATAAATATATTAAACAAGATAATAAGCAGTTATTACAGCCAAGTTGTTTAATAAATATAAATTTATGCTCACAAAGTGTCTTTTATTATATGAAAATTGACAGCTTATGTTAAACAAAATGTATGTAATAAAAAAAGAGAAATAATTAAAGGTATTTATAAAATTTATTTATTTATTTATTACTGACGTTTTATAGATGTTCTTTTGTGTTTTTTAGAACTAAAAAAAAATACTAAATATTATTAAAGTCGAAAGATATGGAAATTATACAAGTATATTTGTAATTGTTAATAAATAATGAAATTAAAAGGTTTTTAATATTATTTACGAGCATTTTTTATGTACTCGTATGCGACTTTGAAAATATTTCGACATGTTTGAAAGGCGCATCTTACGTTACCTTAATATAGAAAGGCCCTAAGTTATTATTGTTTTGAAACCGAGAATTTTAAACTTTACGATACATTTGTTATTCTTGTATCGAAATAAACAAAAAACTTGATATCAAAAAAATTTTCTTCCTTTAAAATTATTTAAAAAATTATTATTATAATTTTTGTTGAAATACATTTCTTAATTCTGCATATTTTTAGATCTAAGCTTAATAACTTAGACGTAGATGTACATAATATTAAATAAATAAAAACCAAATTTGCTTCAATAAAAAATACATGAGTACACAAATTTGATGTTTTAATTCTCGTCTCTGTTTTGTTGTGCGAACATCTGTCTTGAAAAAAGTGTTTTATTTTCGAAGGCATGTTATTTTAGCTGATATGCATAACGCCTACTTCTGGCTACTGTACATTTTATAATTTTTTATTGTTGTTAATATTTAGTAAGATTTTGAAAAGAATAGACAACCTGTTGCTAAAATTGAAAAACGTAATAGAAAACAGATGGATGGGTGGAAAGATGTATGATGTGAGTGTACATACGTAAGTACTCGCATGTGCGTATGTGCTTACAAGCCAAGCAGTGATTCACTTCAAGTCTTGCAACATCCGCAAATGCTAACTAACACCTCTAACAAAAAGTGTGTAGAAAAATGAAGAAAAATTACGAACATGAATTTAATTAATGTTGGGAAATCAATTGATTTTTTCTTCTATCCAATGCTCATAGAAATAATTTGATGGGTAATACAATTAAATTTTTTTACGGTCTAATTCATAAAAAATATTTTAGGTTTATTACAGGTTTATTTGACAAATTTCCCATAGAAATATGTCAACTAAGCGCTTAATAAACCTGAATTATTTTTTATTAATAAGGCAGTTAGGGTTTAAATTAAAACCACTGGCAATTTAAATACATTTTTCTTTAAATGATGAATTATAAAAGTTTAATATATCTTTTGCAAAAAAGGAAAAAGTGCTTAAGTCGAGATAAGCTGATTTTGAGTTATTAGCACTCCTGTAATTTCCATATTTGAAAGTTATAGCTTAAAAACTTGCAGCTTATTTTTATTTTTTTCTACTTATAATCTCAAAAGGAGTAGTAAATTAATTAATTTTATAATTTGGTATATTTAATATTTAATGTATTATTTAGAATGTGTAAAAAGATGTTTTTCTAAAAAAAGAAATCAATGAATACCGAAGTTGCCAATTTAACTGTAAAAGAAATAAATTTATGAAAATCGATATGAAAGCTTAAAAGTGCTCTACTGCAGAACAGTTAAATATATTTTCAGCACTTTTTCTTTATTATAACATTAAAATCACTGAAATAAATGAAACAAAAATTCTTTTGCCTACATTTAGGCTGACCGGATAATTAATTTAAATTGCATAAATTTCAGCTAAAGCAAAATATTGCTCAACATTGTAATAGGTATAACAGTATAATCATTCCTTTGTTTGGTTCGTCATAAGTATTTGTGTATGTGCATATGAGTCTGTGTGTGCGTGTGTGTGTGTGTGCTTGATCAATTGTAATGAATATATAATTATGTCTAATATCCCATGGTTATGTTTAATTTTGCATACAAAATGTATATTCATACAATCTTTTTCTTTTATCTTTTAACAGTAATTTTCTATTATAATTGCATCATGCTCATAATGCGTATATGAAAATATTAAGTTAATAAAGAGTTAAAGGGGTAAAGACAGCTTTGTTAAATACCAACAAAAGATTTTAGTCTATAGTTGTTTGTCGGCGTGATAATTGAGGTCTTTTAGAGGAATTAAGTTAAAAGTTTGTAATATTAGACCTTAATTTCAAGCAGACTAAAACAAAAAAATTTTAAGGGGACTACTTACATATTTTTTTATTTAATTCTTTTTAAAATTTCTTCTTACATATTTTTTTTTTAATTTTTGGCATTCTGTTATTTGTTATCAATTTTTGGCTACGAATGCAATCTTCAAAAATTATCAGGCAATGACTTCCATATTTAACCCGCCGGAAGTTTAGTCTTGGGATATTTTCTTAGGCGAAACAAAATTATCTAGTAATTTGTATTTCAGTTTTACATTTCGCTCATTTACGCAAAGAACGCCATAACTCAAAAAATGTAATTTTGGAATTAGTGATACAGAATCAATCTTCATATCGTTTTTCATATTTATAAAAGTTTCGTACAAATATTTTGTTTACTCAACTCTTGAGATAAAAATAAAATTTTCTTTTTCAATTAAGTTGTGTGTAAATTGAAAACTTCAAACTCATTTTTTTTGGCAAACTGGTTTTTTTTGACTTATGACGTTGTTTGAGTAAATGAGCGATTTGTTAATATTCTAATAATCCCAAATTATTATTTTACTTATTTAGTAAACTATTTTTTTATTAAAACTACATTGAAATTGATTATTGAGGAGTTTAGCAGGATCCTAGGCCCATTTCACAGAGAACCTTTACCCAAAATCTAGAGTTATTTTGTTAAACTTTCATTTAAAAAAATGGGAGAACACATTTTCTGTGTGTTTATAGATCGTATTTTATTAACAAATATAAAATGGTATAAAAACTCCCAGAAAATTTTGCCATAATTTTCTATAACTGTACCACGGTGCATTTTGTATGTCTCAAATTTCTTTTTCTATTCTTTTTTGTAGATTTGTTTCATTTAAAAAGCCAAATAATTCATTAGCCGTAACACTATAAATTTTGCAAATAAATAAAGAAATCTCTGTCGTTCTTGTGAAATTTCCAAGCAAATATTTAACTGCGTCTAATGCCGGGATAATTTTGAATATATTTCCTTTTTGAAGTTTTTCTTTAACAGCAGGAAACTTCCAATCCAAAGAAATATAAATTCTTTTGATGAATTTTCAAGATAAATAGCAAAATTCAAAGTAAATAAGACTTGACCTGTCTGGCTTTTTATACTTTATTTTATCAAAACACACAAGCATTGCAAACCTTAAGAAGTTAAAAAAAACGCGTAATTTTTATTTGGAGTTAGAAAAGGAAAGAAATGCGCTAATACTAAAAAAAACACAAAAAAAAGGAAAAAATCATATTAAAAGTTTTTGACTTCTGTACAGAAAATTTGGCGTTTTTTTCTTTAAATAAAATGAGCTCTAAGGTGACCATGAGTATAAAAATATTGTTTTATTTTAAATGGCAAATAAGGGGAAAAGTAAAAAAAGAAATTTATTTTATTTAACAAACATTTTCTAGCCAATTCTTTGAGTATCTTTTTTTAAAGACAACGATGATATTAAATCCCTAAAACTGGTCTTCCCTATGCTATAGTTTGCATGACAAGATAAGGGTGTAGTTTACTCTTACATTAAAAACGTAAAATTAAAGAAAAAAGCAAAATAACACTATTACTCTGGCATCGAATGAAAAAAATCCTTAAAAGTTCACTATCATTGCAAATAACACGTTTTGTTGCATTCGAAAGGAGAACAAACCGCCCATCTCCCTTAATGCAAACTACAAACAGCCATTCAAATATGGCTGGAAAGCTGTACAATACCGCAAAGATCAAAATCTATACCAAAGTGTTGCTGGGGAAAAAATATACACAAATAACAACTAACCAGACACTTTTTTCTGTGCGTGTGTGCAGACAAGGCTTAAAGCAAAATTCTTCCCTTATTTTGGTAGCAGTTCGAGTTCTTTTTTTCAGGCTTACAACTATAGTAATTTTTGGTATGCGTTACAGTGGTTTTTTGTATATGAAAAAAAAAACCTAGAACTTGCTACAAAACTTCATGTTCATGTTTGAATGTGTTTGTTATTTTTTCGTTTTTAATACAAAAACGTTTACAGGTCTTTTATTTTTATTTATTTTTTTCTAAGGAAGTTGGCAATTCGTTGCTTTTCGAAAAATATAAAGTGTAGTTACGAGTATAAATGTCTACGTATGTATCGTATGTATCGTATGTGTGTAAATGTATAGATGTTTGCTTGTTTGTATATTTAAGTGTAGTCCTGTTGGTTTTACATGCTACGGTTGCTAAATGTCAGAAAATGTGAGTTGCATATCTAGTAACTTGCTTGCTTCCCGTTTGCCACGATTCATTTTCAAGTGTTACGATTAGAACAACCAAAAATTTTGTCTGCTTGTCTGTTTGCCCGTTAAAAAGTTAAACGACAAGGCTTTAAGGGTACAAAAATTATCTTTTATTATATATAATTGGAATAGAAATGATCACATTATGTTTAATTTTGAAAAAAAAACTTATAAATTATTTGGAAATATGTCGTTATTTTGCTGAGAACAAAAGAAGAGACATTAAGGCCTAAAAGTAGGCAATAGTTTTTGCAACCGCATAGACGCTTTCATTTAGGCTATTGTTATAGAAGGGATATATCGCTTGCTAGTTTAGTTGCCGATTTCGCAAAGGCTTCGTAATAGATTGTGATGAAAATTTGTTTACACTTAGTTTCTGCATAAAATTATTAATTTAGAATTACTTTAGGGACGAAGCAAAAAGCGTTTTTGACGAAGGATTTCTGCTGCATGCTTTGGACTGGACGATTTGTAGAAAATTCTACCCAAGGTTTTTGAATGCAGAGCAAGAAAAGTGTCTTCTATTTTTTCGTTATTTGGGGGGTTTGGCCAGAATCTGGCATTTAAGCTCTATTAGAAAGCCAAAGTTACAAGATGTGATTTATAAAAAAAAATTTATAATTTTTTTCTTAAAAAATGTATTAATATATATGTACATAATATGTTTATTAGCAAACGTATGACAATTAATCTCATAGTAACAGATGTATTATAAGCTTATATCAATTTCAGTTCGTACAAATTTAATAAAAAACTTTGCATAAATGAAGACTCCACTACAAATATTTTTTAATGCACAATATTTAAATATTTAAATATTTAAATATGAGGTTATCTGCTCAAAAGTGTGTAACCCATATTATTATTTTAATTTTGTTCTGGTGGTAAGTACATTACTTACATTACCAACTTTCAAAAATAAAGTAGAGTAATTGTTTTGCGTAGGCGTGACTAGCCGCCTAAAAAGCTTAAGCGACATAATTTTCAAAATTCATATTTTTTTTACCAAAATCGATTATTAGTAGTCCTGTTTTTCGCAGCTAATTCATATAAAATGTAAGTGAAATTAACTTATAAAATTAATGAAAAAAACTTAGTTTTCTTACTTTTTGTCCAAAGGATAGAAAACAAATTTTTCACCCGAGAAGTTCCCAAATTCGTTACAGAAGCCTGTCACTAATTCTCATTTGAGTATATCGATTAACATTAATTTTTTAAGCTTAATTTTTTTTTTGAAAAGTGCACAAATTGTTATAAAATTTAATTAAAAAAAAAATCAAAAGCACATTACACAACATTTCTTTATATGAGAAAAATAAATACCCTTTGATGTGGCTTACAAATAAAACTTTTAGTTTCTATATTCAACTACATAAATAATGTGAATTCAACAAAAAAATTAAAATTTCGTTTTCAAAAAATCCCAGAAATATTTTAAATGAAACCTATTTATGCTTGTGAGAAAGAATATAAATGTTACAGGCATATATAGAGTCAGCAACCCTAAAACTATGCCACAATTATTTGCTAAAATACACATGCATGCATACATGCATAGTTAAAAAAGATTATTAAAAAAAACATAACCATAAACAATTTTAACGAATACTTTGTTAAAACGAAATAAAACATAAATAAAATCTGTGTTGAAGTTAGTTTTATTACCAAATAGTTTAAGCAAAAATTTATTAAAAAACATGAGCAATATCAAAATGAAAATAGAAAAATTGGAAAATAAAAGGAATCATAAAGTTATAATCATAAATAAAGCAGAGCTTAAGGGTTAAGTGTTAGTTGGGTATTAAGGTTTAATTATTTCCACATACGAATTACAAAAAAAAAAATCTATTAGAACTGTATAGGATAGATTTTTTATAAAATTTTCTTCTCTTAGGTTTATTTTTAATATTAACATTATGTCCCTCTATTTTATTTTTTTAAATAAACGATTGCTTTGTTAATATTTACTTAATCCTTTTGTTCCTTTTTATTATTATCAAATAGGCTTTCCTTATATTCTGCAAATTATTATAGTTTATAAAACTTAAGTACCAAAAATATGACAAAACCATTTGATATGTGTAACGTGCCATTAATGAAACTTTTGACAAAGTATTTCGAGAACAGCTGAATTAAGAAAAAAATATATAATATTTGCCAAAATCTACAAAGTGATTTGCTAAAAATGTTTCCCCTCCAAGTACTTAATGACATTTACACAAAATCAGTGCTTAACTTTTGCAAAATGAAAATAGAGCTTCGGAACTCACTTAAAAAAAATAAACTACAACGTTTACAATAATATTCATAGAGTGATTTATTTCTGCTTGGCTTTTGAGAGCAGAGTTGTGGGAGATTTGTCTTTAGAAATAAAAATCAAATAACAGTCTTCAGTAGTCACATCACTGAAGAAGGGCTGCAAAGATTTCGCTGATTTTTTCTATGTTTGTTTTAGGTTTTATGGAAAGTACAATTTACCACACCCGCTTTTTTAATTTATATAAAATCGGAGAACATCTGGATCGATTTTTCAAATTTTTTTCATTAAAAATTCTTAGTAATTGAAAGAAATAGTACTAAGGGAGTAGGCGTGGCAACTTTCGTTTAAAGCAAATATTTATTTTGAAATAATTTGGTAACTAATAAGGTAAAACACCTGGGATTTTGTAGGAATTACTCCGTTGAACTTATAAATTGTTAAAGAAGAAAAAGTCGAAATAAATAAAGTGGGCGTAGCCCCTCCCATATACTTTTTTTGTTATTTTGGAATATATTTGCATCTAAAGCAGCAAGAAACGTGACATTTTGTTTGAATAACTAATGAT
Organism: Nowickia ferox; assembly: GCA_936439885.1. Classification (NCBI taxonomy): domain Eukaryota; kingdom Metazoa; phylum Arthropoda; class Insecta; order Diptera; family Tachinidae; genus Nowickia; species Nowickia ferox. The sequence continues at coordinate 4,127,936 of OW387027.1, read as the reverse complement.
TTTAATAATGTGCGTTGTTGTGCAAAAAAAAAGGTTCGAATTGGACATGTGGGTGTGACACCGCCCATAAAGACAAAATATTTACTTTGACATATCTGAAAAACTAATTCAGGGAGAATGTTTAATTTTTTTAGGGAAAACTCTGTTGATATTCTCTATAGTCTCTTCAAACAATTTCAGAATTGAAAAAGTTATGTAAATGATATTTTGTTTGTCTTTGATCTTCCTGATTTGCTTACAGCGTATACTACTGATGGTCTAGAAGAAGCATTAGGTTTTTACTTATTACGTGGGCGTGGCACTTCCAACCTACAAGCAACAGTTACTTCAAGACATTTTGGAGGTTAAAACAGTAGTAAACATTTTTAAATATTTTCGTAAGCAGTAACGCCAATAACGAGAATATTATTATGAAAAGAAATCAACATTAGAGCAAAAAGCGTCTTACCTCCCAAGTAAATTAAATACTAATTTTTTAATATCTTAGTATCTGCTATAAACAAAAGCTGAAAATTGCGCTGTTTCTGTTGATGGTAGAAACTAATAGGGATAGGAGAAGTGAGCGTAGATCCTTTCAAATAGAGAACATTTTAACTTTAAAAAATATTTCAGAAACTAATGCAGTGAAAATCTTAAAACTTTTCATAACTTCCAAAAAATCTTAAAAGATTTTTCCTTTTTGTGAAATGTTTTGTTAATTTCCATACCCTGTACAAAACAAAACCTTTGCAAAATTCGCTTAAAAAAGCTAAGCAAGCTTAAAAAATAATCCCCCTGTAAATGATTTCCAGCATTAACTTTTTATAAGAAATAATAGAGAAAAAAAATTTAAAAAAACCAAACAAATTGTATCTGAACCATATGCTGGAATCTCCCTTTTCATTAGGTAAAACATGTATGTGAGTGTATTTGGACGAAGTTTTCTATACTCCATTCTTTATTGTTTTACTAGTTTGCTGATTTTTTTTCTTTTATGATTTTTTTTTTAATCGTGTCTAAAAAACAAAAACCTTTTTATTTCCTCCTCGTCTTAAAAAACTCACGTTTTTATACGACACATTTTTATGTTTGTATAAATTTTTCTGAAATTGTTAAAACATTGTTCACATCATCAAAGTGTTATAATATTTGTTTTGGAAACAGCACGAGTTAAAGCCAACACACGCACCCAAGAACATATTTCGATTTATGTATGTATATGCAAGTGTAGATGTTGTACATTATTCTACTTGTACAGCATCATAATATTGTTGTTGTGTTTTTTGTGTTATATACACACATATATAGTCATGTATGTATGTATGTACTTGTATGTATGTATGTCTGTTTAAAGTTCGTTATTTTTTTTGTTGTGCTTTTCTAGACAATTGTACAAAAGTTTGCCATTGTTTCAAAGTATGCAGTTTGTCAGTAAAGAGACAATAACAAAAATAAATTATTGCAAAAATGTGCACAACATATGTTGTCAATGAAATGTTTATTGCTAATCTTCTACGACCTTATTTTGTTGCTATTGTTAAATGTTTTGTTGAGTTGCTGTTGATAGCTTAAAATTATAAAATAATAGGAGCGAAAAAAATTAACAATAAATGAAATATGCACTTTGAAATGAAACAGAATTTAGTATTTGAAAATTTAAATTAAGAAGCCTACTTTGAGGTGGTGTTTAGTGTGCCTAAAACAAAGTATATCTAAAAGGGGGCTTTTTTTAAATCGAGCCACAACCAAAAAAAGCTTAACCTTTTATGACTCAACATCGTGAAACTCTTATTTTATTTAAAAGATTTTAAGAGCTCGTAGCATAAGTAAAAAAAATTCTTTTACGATTATTTTCAAATTTTATTTTTTGTAGCGAAAATAGGTAAAGAAGAGAATGTGAAGAACGTCAAAAATGTTGACGATAAGAGCTTCAAATTAAATCTAAATTCACTCACAATATTATAGAAATGAAACCAATAATTGACTTAAACATTTACAAAATTTTATGAAGCAACGGCGATAATATAACCAGGGGTGTTCTGCAAACCGTGCGATTTCAAAAACGAAAAACAGTGATCTACTGATCGGACGACTTAGCGCATTCGCAGGTCGGTTCGTATAAAATATCTTAAACATCTAAAATATTAAAACCAATTAAAAAGCTGCAACAAGTCAGCTTTTTAATTAAGTTTTTTCCTGGAAATTAGGCGATTTCAAAACGTGCGGTTTACAGAACACCCCTGAACATTTTGAAAGATTGCACCACGGCAACATTCAGTTATTAAAAGCGTAGAGTTACTTTAAATCTGTTCTGCTGTAGCAGTTAAAATTTTTTATTAAGAATAAAATTTTACAGTTTGAAACAAGACATTGTGCCAAAGTTATTGAGGTGTAATGAAATTAATAATTACATTTTATAGAGATTTAATGGTTTGTATCTGTAACAAGGGGTGATAAAGGGTTAAACGACATATGGGCATTTCCATGAGAAATTTCACTTTTTTGTCGCGTGCGACAGCAAACAATAAATCTTAGATTTCAGAACAATCTTAAACGATTTTGCTTAATATTTTACATAATGTAGCGCTGCTGACGCCCTATACAAATGTAATAAAAAGTAAAAAAACATATTTGTTTGGTGTTGCACGCTACAAAACTATGTCGCTTAATTTTTTTAGCGGTTATTGCACGATATATAAATAATAAAATTTTGTAATGTAATCTGATGGGTGTGAAAATAAATTTAACTAGCAGAGACAAAAACCAAAACAGTTTGCTGAGCCAATTTTCCAGTTTCAAAAATTAATTGAAAAAAGTTATATTCTCCAGAAATTTTGCTTAAAATATGACTTTTTTTGAAATAAATTTTTCGTAAGTACCAAAATAATTTCAGAAATGCAACTTGATTTGCTCTTTAAAGAGCCATCGGGAGCACCATTGCTATATAGTGGGTTCATGTTCAATTCCCCTATTTTCCACAATGAACACTTTTCTTCCGTCTAAAATAGGACTTTTTTAAAATTAAGTTGCTGTATTATTTATATATCTGTAGTATATCCACTTAATATACTTTCCATTAATTGCTGAGTATATTTTTAATAATAATATTCATTAATTTTACCAGGACTGGTAAGTGCTTAACAGTTTGCTGTAAACTGCAAAATGGGCTCTGTAATCTTTTTGGTTTTTGTCTTTGCTAGTTAAATTTAAATTAATCTTCACACACATTGCAATCTGGCGTATTTAACAGGTTTTACTTAAAATCGCTTTGGGCCTTATCTGATTGGCTGAATTTTGAAACCATTTTGATCTAGCACAGATTTGAAAAATAATGCCGAAAAACAAAACAGAGGTGCCTTTGCGAATAGATGTGGCTACAAATGGCATTCAAAAGTGTTAAGTAGGAAACAAGTCTATTTTAAAATGTTCTTCTTTTAACATTTAAAGATTAATTTCTTTTAAGATTCTTTTAGATACTTTTTCTCTTATAAGTTGGCATTTATGAGTTTTATATTTAATCACATCGTTTTTCTATTTGCAAGAATAGTTTCATTGTAAAAATATTTACTAAAAAATTTCATTTTACATAACAATGAAAATCTTTATTCAGTTTTTTAAATTCCTTGCATAATTTAGAGAAATTTTTTGCACAAAGAAAAAAGAAAATCTTGAAACATACATACATATTTACTATACGTAGTATATGCAACAAAAGACAATACTTATATGAAAATTTTTCTTAGGAATTTATTTATTTATTTATGTATAGATATCAACAAAAGTATGAATGTATGTATGTATGTCGCATAGAAGCACAAGCCAACACTCATGTTAGAGAGAGCATAAAAAGCCTTCTTAAAGGATACTTAACATTTAAGCTGGACATTTTATCTTTTGCTGAGATTTGTTTAGACAATATATTTGTGTTTTATCTTGTGTCAGAGATGGTAACTTTAATGTATGCTTGTGTGTGTGACGGATAAATTAATGCTTACGCAAGTGTGTATGTTTGTGTTTAGTATGTGTAATATTTGTTTATTACAGTGTTGCCGCAGTGCTGACTCAAATTTAATTTTTTTTAAATCACAAAAAACAAAAAATAAATTTAAAAAAAAATATTTATTAGATAGTTAAAATTAGAAAAAATATTGAAAATTATTTAAAAAAAAAAACGGTCAACACTGATGCATTTTGTGCGTTCAAACATACATACATACATGTGAACATTTTATTACAAAATTCTATAATTCTTTATACCACGTTTTTGTAAGAAACAATTCATTCACTTACGAGAGGTGGTTAAATGGAGCCAGCAGGGGCCTTGTACTCGTACATTTAAAATAAAGAGTACATAGACCGTCTAGAAGGCATTCTTACTCCTTCTTATTCCCGCTGGGTATGTATATCCATCCCTTTCTCATGTGTAGGTGTGAGTGAGTGTGCTTTGTTAATGTGTGTGTGTGTTTAGTTATTAAACAATATGCATTACTACTGATTTAGATGATAAAATAAATAAATGACTAGTTTTTCAAGTATCTTTCTTATTAAGAAATTATTTGTTTAAATGTGTAGGATTACTAAACAAACTTGAGAAAATCTTTGAATCATTACAAAAGATTTTGTACTAAAGATTTTGTGAGATTAGTAAGAGACCACTAAGTATGTATACAATTGAATAAAGGAAATACTATTAAGTTTTTTTAATGAAATATTATTATTTAATTTAATCCTTGATATTTAAGAAAATAATAGTAATGATAATTTGAGAATTTTAGAAAGAGGAAGAAATTTTAAAAATATGTACAGTTCGTAAAAAATGTCTTCTTCTTGTTCGTTACCTTAATATAGAAACACCCTAACTCGAAATATTTTTCAAATCGAATTTTTTGCATTATATAAGAGGAGTTTATCTATCGAAATATGCCAAAAATTTGTTTTCAAAAAATAATGAGTTAAGGCGTTTCCATACTAAGGTAACGATACAATAATTTTTATGAAAAGGTAGCCTTGTTTTATTTTCGAATTTTTAAATAATAAATAATTTTTTGAAAGTAAAAGAAAATCACCCTTATTGTAGTTGTCGACATCGACGTCAATTTAACACAATAGAAAAAAAATCGCGGCGTCGGGAACAAGTTTGTGCTACTGACAATCTATTTCCGTTCCCTAACGACTAATATCGTTCAATTTTATGGAGAATAATACCCCAAAAATAGCGGTTCTATTCAAAGCGAAAAATTTTACAATTTCTTTATGAATAATTAAATACTTATTGAAAAAAAAAAATTAAAATTTTTAAAAATGTTCATCGAAAACAAATTCTCAAATCAACGGCTTTAATAGAAAAAAAGTATAACAATTAATTAAAATTTTAATTGAGTCAATTAAACTTCTGTTTAAAAATTTAATTCAGTCAATTAAACTTTTCCTTAAAAATTTAATTCAGTCAATTAAAGTTTTCTGTAAAAATTTAATTCATTCGAAAGTATAATTGACACAATTAAATTTTTTAATTCAAGGTGTTGACTGGAGAGATATTTTTTTCTTTGTAACATCAAGCATTTTTCATGAACACATATCTTCAATTAATTTTCATACTGTTCAGTTTTATTTAAAAAAAGTATCTCATTGTCCTTTGTTTAAATTTCATTTTCACGAGTGTTAAAAAAGTTTTTTAATTTTTTTACCAGCACTTTTTTTTATTAAAAATAATGTTTTAAATAATTTTTTATTCTTTTATATACTCACAATTAAAATAAATGCTTTCATAGAGAACATTTTTGCTTAACAGCCAAAAGTTTGCAAACACAGTTTTATAATCCAAATATTATATAATAAGATTGATTGAATAAAATGATCGATTTCCTTTACTGCAGCACTTTTTGTTTTTGTAAGAACTTTGCCAAGGCAATTAATTATTCATCAAGTGAAAAAATAAATCCTTTATATGCAGCACAATCCTTGTTTTTTATATTATATTAAATTGTATACATACGAGTATATTTTTTTGTATGTTTGTAACAAACAGTTTACTTGTTGAATTATTTTGAAATTATATGTAAAAGTTCATTTATATGTAAATTTTTTGTTTGAAAATGTTTTTCTCTACGTACATTTATTTTTATTGTATTAGAAACCGTTCGAAACAACACGAAAGATTTGAATTAGGGTTTGAAACAGCGATGCATTGCTTTTTATAACAATTAGAGATGATGCGGATGATTCTGCCGCCGCGGCAGACAACAATGAGCAGCAACAGTTATAAAAAGCAACAACATTGGTAGACAATAACAATATTTAAACTGGAGTTGCTAACAATAAGCTGGGTGAGCAGATTGTACTACTGCCGCTAACTCTTCGAGTACTAAGAGTATGTGTAGTATCATCTGTATGCAACCACAACAACAACGGCAACAACACTGATTACAAAAACATCAAACAAACATATTTTTTTTTTAAATTAAATTCAAAACATTTTACTCTACTCTTTTTGCTTACAAACCACGATGATGTTCGTCATTTTTAATAAAAAAAAAACGTTGCTGCTGCTGTTGTTAGACGCTTGGTGTACCTGATCTTCTAGATTTTCATCATTACGTTGCTCATCCCATAGATTGTGATCATAATGTTGTTGTTGTTGTTGTTGTTGTTGTTGAATATTAGAAGTTTTGTTTGCTGCTTCCCACTTTTGTCTGAAATGGAGGGAAAAAAAAATTTGAAATCAAAGTGAGTACTTCACTCTCAATTACTCTTTGAAGAGTAATTGACTGAAACCATTGTTGTGAATTATGATCAAGATCATTATGGCATTAAGTTACTTTTGCTTTTTGATCATCATTATTAAGTTGCTCAGCAGCTGTTTGATACGTACATAAGTTTTCTTTTAAGTTCATTTCCACTTCTAGACAGACATGCTTCAACAGCATGAGCATTTTACTTTAAGTTTTCAGATTGATTGCAAGTACATTGTTGCTGCTATTGAATGTCATTATTCGGAAAAAATTAAATTAAATTAAACTTTTTTGTGATTAGAAATGCTGGGTTACGGTTTATTGTACATTTTATTGGGGAAATTGAAAAAGAGAAATTGTAAACTATTTATTATTATGGGCTGTAAATTAATTTTTGTAATTTTTGTGGTTACGAGTATATGTAATTAAATTGTGTTTCTCTGTGTGTGTTTTTTTAACATCAAAGTAGAATAATGGAGTGAAATTGTTAAAGTTTTATTTGGTTTAGACAGAGCTAAAAAGGTAATTTTGCTCTAAGGGAAATCACCAGTGAAGAATAAGAATACTTTTTGGCATAAAGTTTGTTCAGGCTCTTAAAAAATTTCGATAATTTGTAAAAACTATTCACATTTATTCCAGTTGTGGACATCGACGTCACTTTAACACAATACCAAACAATGATGATCGATTCAAATAGAACAATACTCTCCAAATCCGCTTGCTCACAGCCAGTTTTAGTAGTCTTAGCATAATACATTGCATGAATAGGGCTCCTATTGGCCAGTCCTAGTTTCTGAGCAAAAGCCTATTATAAAAATAAAAAGAATGGACAGAATAAATCTTCATGAATGAATGATATTTATATCATTCTTAGATCATCGAAGAAGGGATAAGTTATTGTAGGATTAAGGCTGTGACCCACTAACATACACAATCGCACGATTTACGAAAAAATACAACCCTGATCTGATGAATTGTGATTGTCTTTTGAAAATTTTCGTAAACTCCATCATAGCAGGTTTGCAGTTTTTCAAAATTCGCACGACTATGTACGATAGTGAATCACGACCTTTAGGAGTACTTAAGAGTATTTCCTTTCCCATCTTTAGTGCTATTCAAATCCTTGTCTAATGAATATATTATGGAGAGAATTTATGTCAGACATTTTTGATTCAAAGTATTTAAAACTACTAATAAATATTCGTGCCAACGATCCACCTAATTTTTAAACTTATTTTTTCCCTCTATAAGCAAACGAATATTATTAATTTTTGATCCACCCTTCCTGCTTTTTCTCTCTGTGTATAAACGACTTATTTATAAAATCATTTATTCATCTGCAAGTGTTTCAATATCATGTTGCTTAGTTTTTTTTTCCAGAAGTACTATTTGCATAATTATAACACAAGAGAAGACACTTGAAAGTTTTATTAAATTAAAATAATTAAAAAATCTTGTACACATATTTTAATAAAAACAGGTGCTTGTTGTTTATCTACTTAAAAAAAATAGTTTTATGTGTTAACGTGTTTCACTTGAATATTTTCTTACATAAAAGAAGTGTATGTGGTGAATAACAATTTTTTGTTTGAAAAAAAAAAAATAAATTGATCCGCGTTGGCTGAGAGCAAAGATAGTTTTGTTTTTAATTTGTCAAGTTTAAATGACCTTTGGCGAAAATATTTCTGGGCTTTTAAAATCGTAAGCCGCAAACAGTATAGTTTGTAAATGTGAACACTCCTTTTTTGAAAAATGTATTGAAAAACAGAACTTTTCTGCGAATCGCAGCCTGTTTGTTTTATGTTTGTTTTTGTTTGTATAAACTGATTTTATTATGCCAAAGCTCATAATATACTGTGTTTCGTTTTTTTTTTTCTTAACTTAAAACAATAATGTCAACCGCATTGTTGAAATAAAATTTATAGTATGTTACTTTCAAAATCAGTGACATTTGTTGTGATTTTTTACAGTCAACTAACTATTACATTTATGTATGGCAAGATTTCTTCAACTCTCGTTTGAATTCAATTAAGAGATTATGTAAGACAAGTTGAAGTTGCTCAGGAACAAAGAAGGATACTTAAGAGCTTAAGGAAATTTTGAAAATTTTTACGTTTCTTTCCCTTCCTCTGTATTGAGCTTAAAACTTGCACAAGCAAACTTGCACTTATGAATGTAAACAAAAAAAATTAATACACACGCACACCTTTTTAAAATTAAATACTTAACTTATTGCCGAGATCTAAAATATCAGAAATTAAACAAATCATCAAAAGCTTGTAAAAAACGTGTTACATACTTTTCATTACTAAAGAAATTTCAAATATTCAACTCTACAAAAAAATCCTCATGTCTTCAATACAGTTTAAGGGTAGATATCGACACTTCCTTCTGTCGCAATTACCTGCAATCGTTTATATTCAATATCAGTACTACGTAGTTTTTCATACAATTCGTATCATTCTCCAGGTTATTTTGTACCGAAAAAAAAATATTTCTCAAAAGTTAATTGAAAAAAAAAAAAAAAAATCATTGTATCAGTTAAACTTTTTAATTAACCAAATTTTCAAATAAAACTTTAATTGACTCAATTAAATTTTTAATTAATTTTTTAAACGATTAATTTTTTAAATAAAGTTTAATTAAATTCAATCAAATGTAAACTAAGCTTTAAATCAACTAAATTTGTAAACAAAAGTTCAATTGACTCAATTACATTTTTAGTTGATTATTTGTGCACCGAACAAAATGTTCATCAATTAATATTACCAATTCAGAGTTAAATTGATTCAATTTAATTTTTAATTGCTTCAGTTAATACAAGTAGAAAAACTTAGTTCAAAATTTAATTAATTTATTAATTGATATTTCAAAATTTGAATTGAAATAAAATTTTGCTTGACTCAATTAAATTGTTAATAAATTTATAATGTATTAATCAATTAAATTTAAGGTTAAATTTTTTATTGATTATTTGTGCACCGAATTTTTTTCACCAATTAAAGTATCAATTAATTGAATTAAATCTTTAATTGCTTCAAGTGGAAGAGCTTAATTGAACATTTTATAAATTTTTTAATTGATAATAATTCTTGTAATTTTTTTACCTCTTTTTAATTATAATATGGTTTAATTTTATTAAACTTAAGGTCTCCTGTTTTTATATTAATATTACACAACTATAATTCATATAATAAAACTTTTGATTTTCTATTTTTCTGTGCATTGTGAAGAAGAAGAAGACGATTTCAATGCATTAATTTTTTTTTAATTTAAAAAATTTATGAACATTAAAACTTTACAGTATCACTTGAAACACTTGCATACTCGTATTTATTTTAGAACACATGTTTTTACATCACTCATTTTACCACACATTATTCACATCCGTTTGCAAAAAAAAAACAAAAGTTTTATATTAAACATTAAACCATCTGAGGAGTCATCAATCTAAAATCAATTTACAATTCAATTTAATTATTTAAGAATTTTATTACAACATCTCGCAGCAAATATCCGCACTTTAACTAATAAAAATCTACCATAAAATGTGCAAATACGTATTTAAATATGATTGCACACAGAGAAAAAAAATTAAATTACTTTTTATAAACCAGTCATTTGTTATAATTAATGTTTACTTTTGAAATATTAATGTTTATAAAGCTGGGCAATAAAAGTTGTCCGAGTGGTAGAGATATAGAAAGAAAAAAACTGAAAACTAAAATCTCAGCCAACAATTGTTGCACTTCTCAAAATAAATATGCGCGGAAAATAAGCAAAAAAAGAAAAAAAAAATAGAAAAAATGTTGAAAAACCTACACTTAACGCCTTTTTAAAAGTTTGTTTGGAAAATTTTACAAAAATCCAGTGAATAGTTTGTTATTTCAATGGTATTTGTAAATGAAAATGTTTCTCTTACTTATTTGCCTTAGTTGCCTGGTTAACATTAAAGTAAGTGCTTTATAAATAAAGTATAAAAAAATATTTAAGCTGGAGGAGTTAAAACCAGCAGTAAGTAAGTAATAAGTATGCCATGAATTAGGAGAGCTGTATATCTGTTATTTTAAATATAAATAAATATAATAAGCTGTCAAGTGATTAATATTTAGTTTGGTTTGCCATTTCATCATGAACAGGTTGACAAAAGAACAACGCTTGCAAATCGTGCAAATTTATTTCGAAAATAATGGTTCAGTTCGCGAAGTTTACCGCAAGCTCCGTCCATTTTATGGTCGACATAATCGTCCATCAGAGCAATTAATTCGGTTAACCTGTCAATTGGCCACCAAGATCGTGTGATTTGACACCATTGGATTATTTTCTTTGGGGATATGTGAAGTCGCTCGTCTACGCCAACAAACCAGAAACGTTAGGGGACTTGGAAGCCAACATTCGTGGCGTTATTGCCAACATACGGCCCCATATGCTCGAAAAAGTGGTTGAAAATTGGACCTGTAGAATTGGCTTTATTCGAGCCAGCCGCAGCGGCCACATGCCCGAAATCATATTTAAACGTTAATGGCATAAAATTATCCTTCCAATAAAGCCAAATTGATGGACATTAAAACGATTTTCTTGTATTTTATTTCAATTCGAAGTTCTATACCTCTAAAAAAACACCCTGTATAATCCTGCAATTAGCAACCCACTAACCGAAGTTTTGACGATCGCTTTAAATAAATATAACTAACTGACATACTAAAAAATCTCTACCTTCTATTTGCAATCCTTGTAAGCGATTAAAAATCTATTTTCAGATAGGCATACATTTTTTTTACTACTTCCAAAAATATGATATTTTTGCATATAGAAAAAATAAATTGTTTTTGGAAGATAAGTAACACTCAGGCTAAGAATGCCGGCTACTATTACTAGGTGTTACCTTCTTGAGGCAAGGGATGGTGATACAGAGGAAGGAAGGAAGAGATAGAGGAAAGCTTCATTCTTTTACAACTCTTGTTTTGCACATTTTTAATACTCGTAATGCAGTGTTGCTGCGCCTCTGGTGTCAATGAGGCGTATTAAACTTTCAAAACTGTGTTAAGTAGCCATTTTGTTGTTATTTTAGTCCGTGATGATTCTGTTGCACCATACCGATGAAGGAGGGTGCTCTAATGTTACATTAGGAGTAGTATCCGCCGAAGCCGGTGTAGTTCAGTGACCAGTGTCTATTCCATGCCTTCATCACTTGATCTTTCCTACAGCAACTGCTACAAAAAGACACTAATGCACATCAGAAAAAAGCGTGGTGTTGTTATCTAATGACTGTCGGAAACCGGGCTCGAACCTAGGACTTTCGGTTTTGTAGTCAACGTGCTAACTACTTCATTAGATTTATATTTTCAATCTGAAATTTCATTAATTCAATTAAATTGTCTGAATAAATTTAAGTGTAAAAGCTTACACAGTATTATTTTTCTACAACTTAACTCTTTTACTTGAAAAAACAATGCGGAATGAATTTAAACTTTTGTTTAAAAGTTTCATTGATTGAAATTTTAATTAAAAATTTAATTAGTTTATCGTATGGCTGACGACTTAATGTAAATTTTATTCTCATATAAAAAAACTTTAAAATGAAATAGAATACGAGAATTATTTTTGTTCGACGACGTTTTTGTCCGGCGACTTAATTTAAATTTTATTATTATACCGAAATTTTTTTTTAAATAAAAAAGCATACGAGAATTATTTTTGGTCAGCATATCGGCTTATAGTGTCAAACTGCAAACTCACTTCAAACAAACTTTATAGAAGAGACAAAAAACATCATATTCTAGACATAGCTTAAGAAATTAGTCATTAAATTTTTTTCAGCATTTCGTCGGTTTGTTATTGGTTTGCTGCAGTCATAATGTATTTTGAATATACTGTGCCGCAAACCAATAAGCAATCGACGATTTTGAAACACTAAAGTTCAATCAAATATTTTAGCCAGTTAATGCGGCGTCTCTACATCTTCCGAATGGCAATAGTAAGAAAAAACATCCACTTTTTGAAGCTCTTTCACGTATTTGATCTATTATATGTGGTTTTAGACAATGAAATTTTCAGCCTTATATAGAAAATTTTTAAATTGAATAAGCAAACGAGAATTATATTTATTATTCACCATAGCTTCTTTAAACAAACTTTAAATTTAGCATTATAAATTGCACAGTTCTGCTCAGTTTATTTATTTTTTCTTCATGCGGCTTGAAGCAGACAATGCCAAAAAAAATTCTTGCTCTTGTTCTAAAGAGATTCATGCTATCCAATACATTTTTATAGGGTCAAGGGGTAGGCGATTTCTATTTTGTGACTACGATAAACGTGAAATTTGGTTTGTGTATGTACAAGCCTTCAGATATGCTCTTGTTTCCCTCACCACCAAACACTATACAAATATTCAGTTCTATTTGGTAATTGACATTTATTTGAAGAGACTTAAACTCTGGCAATGTTGCCCAGCTTTGACCGATAAAGCATGAATCAAGAAAGACTTAAATATAGAATTTTTGTTGTAAGCAAAGTACTACATTTGTGTGTGGAATAAGCTCTCTCTCTCTCTCTCTCACACACTTTTTACAACAAACACAAGTGTGTATTCTATGATGACGTAGATGCGCAGTAGACAATTTTTTGTACGGCTGAGTGCGCAATCTTGTTTTTTGATTCATGCCGATAAAGTGCATGTGGTTTTTGTGAAGTGATGTGAGAACTATTTTTGAGATTTACGGTTAAATATTTCCTTGATATGTCTATACTAAAAGGATTAATTCACGGCAAAGGGACTTCCAGTAAGAAATGGGCTGATTTAATAAAATAAAAAATTTAAATTTTATTAAAAATGTTGATCTTTAAACTTGATTAAATTTTTGTTGTGCAAATGAACTTATAAATCAAAAATGCTTTTCCATTCTTTTTAGGGCTCTTAGCAGAAGCTGAAATTCCACTATTAAAGGCCAATTTTCTAATTTGATTTCGCATTCGTTGGTTTTGTTTAAATGCAAATTTTATGCAGCAAGGAATAAATATATGTAAGCATTTAATAAAGATGCAAACATTATTATTTAATGTTATTAAAAGCATTTACTTCAGCAAATATTTATGGTGGTGAAAAAAGATTTATGACTTTTGAATTACCACAACAACCCTTGATTAAAATAAAATACCAATTCAAATAAAAATTTGTATTTTTTTCTCCACACCAAATTTGTTTAATTTTAAAAAGAGATTAAGTAATTTCTCATATTCATTTAAAGTTTTTTTATCTATTTGCTTGAATTAAGTTAAGTTAAAAAAAAACCTCAATAGCAAATTAGATACAATATACTCGTATTTTTTACATTAACACAGGTAATGTTGTACGAGTATAAAACCAAGAACCATGATTGCAAAAAGAGTAAAAAAATTTAATAAAAATAATTATAATGAAGATAATAATGATGTAGTAATCTTTGGTAAAATAATGAAAAACAATACAAATAGTAGTAAAAATTTCCAAAGTATTAAAATTACTTACAACAAGTGAACTTATAAAATATGAACTGAGGAATAAAAAAAAGATACAAAAACTTGTACATACAAACTATAGATACCTTAAAGGCAGAATATAACACTTACATAGATAGTTATTGTTTTTTATCAGTTTTTGTTTGTTTTTTTGTATATTGTAGATACTCGTAGTTTGTACTCGTGTGTTTTTATGGAATATGTACTCTAGTATGCATCAGTATCTGTATCCATTAAGTCTAAGTGAAGTCTGAAGTTATTGGGTTACTACTTGTATAATTAAAAGAAGAACAAACCTCAAGATATGACGAGATACATTAAATATTGTTTAACGTATTCTGCCTTAGTTTTTTTCCTGCTTCTCATTTTTTTTATATCTACGTATGTGTACGAGTGTGTGTATGCATATGAACTATAAAAATTGTTTTCTTATTATTCTTATTTTATGCTCGTTTTTCAGACAAGTTATGAATATGTATTGAATGCAACACAAGTAGTTTTTCGGTTTCATTAAACATTACTAAAGAATGAAATAATGGAATACAAAAAAAAAAAAAAATTAAATTACATCAGCGGAAAAAAGTTAAAAACAAAGAATATAAGTTGGCTATCGAGAATATTGTGCACCGTGAGAAAATTTAGTTTTAAATAACTGAGTTGTTAAATTGAATTGGATTTCCTTGCAATGGTGTTTACTAAGATGCAAATTTCATGAAATATATGATTTTAAATTGATCTTATTCAAAAATATCGAAGTGTATTTATCTAATTTTCAGTTTGTAATGTATTTTTTTACCCATTACCCCACTTGGTAGCATATGGCTTCCATAAAACCATACAGAGCTTGCTGCTGGTATTCTTTATCGTCTTCCCTTCAACCAAAAAACTCTTGAGAAAAGCTAACAAAATTTCGCATGTTTATAGAAACACTCCCAAAATGTTATTGAGAATTATGTAGACAAACATAACAAGTTAAAGAGCCTCAAGCAAAAACTTCACAGATTCTTGGAGTTCAATTTTCTTTTGCACTAGAGAGATAAAATACATTTATAGTCATATTCTTATGGAGTTTTAGCATGCGTTTTAATACTTCAAAATATTATAATAAAATATTTTAAAATTTTGAGCGATATCGCATGCCATAATTTGACCGCTGGAGATCTTAGATCAAAAAATATTATTTTATAAATTTTTTTGTTAAGAGAGGCAATGAATGGATACTGCTATTACTAGGTGTTACCTTCTTTAGGAAAGGGATAGTGATAGAGAAGACAGACAACTCTGCTGTTTGCACGTTTTTAATAATGCAGTGTTGCAGCGCCTCTGGTGTCAATGAGGCGTATCACATTTTTGCAGCTGTGCTTAGTAGCCATTTTATTTGATATTTTGCTTTGCCGATGATTCTGCTATACAATACCCACGAAGGAGGGCGCTCTACACATTAGGATTAGTATCTACAGAAGCCAGAGTAGTTCAGTGACCAAATGTGTATTCCTTCGGTTTTGTGGTCAACGTGCTAACTACTTCAGCCAACGCCACCCTCCTAGATGTTGTTAATCAGATAGTTACTTTGTTCTTGCTATACGACTACATAAGGTTCAACTCTCGAAGCGAATACGGGAAAATTTTAATTTCACAATGAAAGAGCTATTTCGAATATTTGAGCCAAATATTTAAAAATTAAAGAAAAAAAATAAAAAAAAAATTCAACAAACTATTTAAGTCATTTTCAAAAATTCTTTCACATAAAAGTAAAAAAAAAAATAAAATAAAAATAATATATAAAAATGTGCCATATTCTTAAGATTCTACAGTGTATATTATTATTGCAAATAAAGAAAAAAAAACCAAAATGTTTTTGTTTTTGGCTCAAATAAAAACTATAATACAATATTTAAAGGCCAACTTCACAGCATCAGTACAAAACTAAAAACAATAAGCGTTTCATATGCACTAGAAACAAATACAAGAAAACACCTTCAAAATACCAAAAAATCGCAAAAAATTGCACAAATAAATTTAGAGAGAAAAAAAAAGAACAGAAATACATTCGTAAAGAAATAATGCAAAATAAATCTTCAAAATCTGAAAAATAAATCAATATACTCGTAAGTATAAAAATTTATTTTTTTGGTATGAATTAAAGAAAAAAAAGAAGCAAACATAAGATAAATATTATTTTAATTATAATATAAAATCGAAATGCGACTTAAATCCTTTATGGCGTTGCAAATGTTAAAGCATCTTTAGCATCATTATCACTTAAAGATCATGATTATTATAAGCAAATTGTGATATTTTCCTTGATAGCTTGATTAGTATTTTAGTGCCGCTAAATGCTTTAATTTTTATTGTTTAAAATCCATCTTCTTTTTTTTTTGTAGCACTTTATCTTTTAACTCAACACTTCAAGTCAGTCGTTAGAGCAAAAATAACTTCATTTATGATTGTTATGGGTAAATAGTGAAGGAAATAGAAAACAAAGTTTTAACAAAGTTACTGTTCTTTTTTTTCTTCTTTTTCATCTTTTGTTTTTGCTAAATAGTGACTTCAAATGTCACTATGAATGTCAGTTTAAGTTTAATTCTTGGATTTCCCCCCATTTTTTTCCTGCAAACGACAAGCCCTTTTTCTTGCATTTATTTCCAATAACGAGACGACGTCTTTTAAGTTTTCATCATAATAAAAAAGTGGAAATAAAGCAAAAAGGAAAAATAAAAATTTAATGAAACGTGCTGGTATTAAATGTTTCAAAACCATCAATAAAAAGTACATTTAATTATATTATTTTTAGTTATTACACTGAACGGCAAAGTTAGAAGAATGTTGTGGCATACATCAATACCTTGAAGAGTAGTTGGAACTGTTCAACCTCATGCTAAACTAATAACAGCTGATAGATTCAAACCCGTAACTAGTCATTAGCTTTATCTAGTCCAACAACCAATAATTTAATTTAGCCAGTTTGCTAAGCTCACTCCCAGCCTCCAGTAATTTTTTTCTGTAAACTACTTACTACCCAGCCAGCTTGTTAGGTAGTTCCTGCTGTAAATGGTTGGTCTCTAAACAAGTCCTTAGGTGGCTTGATTTTTTAACGAAAGATATTGACAAGCTTTTTTCTAGAAGTCATAAAATTTTAAAAGATTTTGTTCGAAACTTCTACCTTCAAATATTTCTCCAAGTAACACCTTTAATTGAAAATAAACAAAAACATTTAAAAAAATTTAATTATGTTAGTTTTACTATTTCATTAATGAAATTTTTTAAACAAAAGTTTAATTGACTAAATTGAATTGTTGAATAAACTTTTCATTAATTAAATTTTTAAACAAAACTTTAACTAACTCAATTATATTTTTAATTGATTTCTTATGTATTTTTTTTAAATCAAAGGTGTTAATTGTAGAAAAGCTTTTCCTATGCTTAAAAAGAAACATGAACTCAATATGAATCGTGACTAGCTTGATACACATCACCAAATCAAAATGCACTGTCTTCTGGCGAACAGTGTCATATTTTTATTGTGGTGTTTTTCGGCTGCATGTTGTTGTTGCCGTTGTTGTTGCCGGTCATTAATATGCCACCATAGTAGTGCATAAATTTTGTTGTTGTTGATATTAAATCAACTTTATTTTGTTTAATGTTTTGTGCCTGATGCACTAGTGATTTGAATGGAACAAATTTTTATCATAACTAAAAATGTTTAAGTAGATTAAAAATTTATTTGAAATTATTATTGTTTTTTTTTATTCCGGTTGTGCAAGAAATTCGAAAAAGATGCTTTCAATTTGGTCATTTCGGTTATCACATTTTCACCGATATGTAGCACATTTTTAAGGCCTAAAGACTGCTTGCGCAAAATTTTTTTTGACTCTGTAATGGAGGCCCATAGCTGCGTACTGGGGCTGAAAGCAAAAGAAATAGTAGAAGTGTACTATCAGCCCTGCTTTAAATAAAAATTCCTGGGAGTTTTTATCCTATTCCTTGTTCCCCTATTTTAAGAAATCATTTGCCATCATTTCTGGTAAAATAAAACAACTGGAGTTAAAATAGTCGACTTCGAAAATTCGAAGTTCTGTGTCACCATTTATTTCTCTCACTGACGGCTTAGACCAGGAGGATTTTATTCTTATAAAATATAAGTTTCGTGCCAATATGTACATATAATTGGGCTGCATATATTTGCTGTAAGTCGAGTGCTTTAAAGTCCCCGGATTTAAAGGAATATTTATGTCAAAATTGTAGCTTAATATCAGTCCGCTTAGTCTCTTTTGTGAAAAGAGGGCAAGTTTTGTAAAAATCCCAACTCTGTATTTTAATCTTGACACCATCGAGGTCCAAGTTCGGGATAAAAAATTTAAGAAATATTAATTTTATATGGGAACACCGTAAGAGAGTAAAGATAGGGGGTTGGTATATTCTGAAAAAATTTTGGGGAGAACGAATTAGTATGGAGTCGATCTTACATTTTACCCTTCTAAGAGCGGTTAGGAGCCTCTTTTATGCCCAACTTTGACCACGATGAGGATAGCGTTAATTAATATTAAAATGCCGAGTTGAAATTTTTACCGAATACATATTTTCTGTAAAGGAAATTTTAAGGATCCAGCTTTGATATTGCGACATTTCGAAAATAAGAACCATTCTTATCTCCTGAACTTTGACCTCGATGGGGCACGTGCTAATATTAAAGTAGCAATATGAAATTTTTAGACAACAATTCTTTTGCTAAAAGCAACAATTTAAAGGGTTCCTGCGTTAAATATTAGAACCTTTCGAAAAGGTCATACATGTCGAGCCATAACCGTCAAAAGAGTTTAAGCGACATATTTTTGAACTTCGATTTTCAATGAAAATCGATTATCTACAATTGTAAATAATCGTTTTTCGTCAAAAAAAAAAGAAATTGCTAGAAGGTTATGTCGCTTAAGCTTGATATATCTGTTCTGTCAGTATAAGTGTTCAGATACTTGTTGTTTTGCGAAAGAGTATGATTTCGTTGTACAGTGTCAAGAGTTTATATGGTAACAGTATTATAATCGATCAATAATTTGAAGATATTTCTATAGATATACTCTGTACCAAAAAACAAAAAATCGAAATTGTTTACAAAACTTGTGAATTTTAAAAAAATCCAGATATTTTCTTGATATCCGTGAAAAGCTACTGCACAAAGCAACTTCAATAAGACGAGCAAACGGAAGTATTACCAATCTTCAAAATAAATTACATCAGCAATATATTCTCGGTTAATTAACTCTTAACATTTCTTGTTTATAATCTTAAATTTTTTTCTCATGAAGCGCTATAAATATTAAATTAACCAGAACCTACACACACATACATCTGTTTGTATGTGTGTGTGCCCATAGTTATGAAACTGGCTTAAGTCATATGTTTTTCTTTCGAGATTTGCTTCGAGTTAATTTGGTTTTAAGTAATGAGGAGTGATATAACTAATAATTTTTTTTTAATTTTGACTTAGAACACTTTCAAAATCATGGGCCCATGCATGCATACATAAATATTTTTTTAATTTTTTTTTAAATATTTTCCTCATTCTGTACTCTTAAGTTGGGGTTCCTTTAAGCTTTTAAGTACCATTAAATTGCATTCATTGCTGTTGTTGTTGTTAGTTTGATAAATGGGTTTGTGTCTGGGATATAAATAATTCATTTGCTTTGAATCATTAAAAATGATGATTGAATCTTTAATACTTTATATATAATTTTTTTCTGTTATGACTTTAAGTTTCTTTGTTTTAAATAGTAGATTAAGTTAAAAAAATTTTCTTTCGCTGCTTAGAAGTCTGTTTTAGGATTTTTTGTTTTTTTTTATTTATTTTTTTGGCTAAATGTAGTTTTATTTATTATAATTTATTTGACATTTTCTCTATATTTAGTCGCAGATTGTGTTCTGTAAAATGTCACAAGAGTGTGATTATGTTAATTTATTGCTAAGATATTGCTTTTGGCTTAAGAAAAACATCAAGAGTTTTTATAAATTGATTTGTTAAGCAAAAATTTTGGAATTTTTAGAAGTTGGGAAATAACTTAATGACGTACATATGTATGTATGTATCTATAAAAATCTCTTAAGTGAAATTGTCTTAAATTTATTGTTTGCAAACAAATTGCTAAAGTAGTAAGTGCGTTGACTACAAAGCAAATTCCGGTGTCTGAGAGCCTGAGTTCAATCCCTGGCCAGACTCAGTCACATCAACATCATAGATTTTTCTGATATGCATATTGCCCTCTTTCGGCCAAGTAGCAATTACTAGCCTTAAATTAATGTGCCTTCTTAACACTAGAGGTGCTGCACCGATGCCATTAAATTAGCAAATACGAACAATTTCGTTGGCTAAAGTAGTTAGCACGTTGACTACAACACCGAAGGTCCTCGGTTCGAGCCCGGTTCCGATAGTCATTTGAAAAAAAATGCAATAATACGCATTTTTCTGATGAGTGTTCCTTTGTATCCGTTGTTTTAGAAATGCTCAAGCGATGAAGTTATTGATACTGGTCATTGAATTACTCTGGCTTCAGCGGAAACTCGTCCTTATCTTTATCATCGGCGAAATAAAATAATAAATACAATGGCTACTAAGCTCAACTTCGAAATTTAATACGCCTCATTGACACCAGAGGCGCTGCAACTCTGCATTATTAAATAGTGCAGAAAGCAGAGTTGTAAAAAAGAATGAAGCTTTCCTCGCTCTATCTCTTCCTTCACCACCTGTCTTCTCTATCACTATTCCTTCCCTAAAGAATGTAACACCTTGTAAGAGTAGTAGGCATTCATTGCCTGAGTGTTACTTTTCTTAAAAAATAACTTCAAAACTTCAAGACTGTTAAATTTCACGGTTGATTTAAGATTTAAAAACGTCCTAAAAATATTTTAGAAATACATGGCTCAAGTTAGTTTTCACTAATTTAAATTATGTTTTACAATAACACTCTTGCAATTTGACTTGCAATTTAATGCTTAAAAAAAATTTAAAATCTTTAATACTGAAATATTTAAGTCATAATTAAAACAAAACCTCAGATTTATCTTCAAATTGACTTGAAAAACTAAAGAATTTAAGAGCCGATTTAATGTTAAATGTGAACTCGACCAAACATGGCTTTAAAATGCGGTATAATAGAAATCGTTAAATTTAAAAGTGCCAAACATAAATTATGCGTTTTATTTAATTAAGATTCCATTAAACTTAATTGTGAAGACATTTGTTTGGCTTAAACACACATGTCAACAACGGCAGCTAAAAAAAGTAACACACACACACACTTATTTAACAATTTTAATTCAGTCAAAGTGAACGTGTGATAATAAAGTTATTTTTGCAAAAGATCACACCAACTCCCATTTTAACAAGCTCAGGCAAATTGAATTTGCCACAAGTGCCAAAAAAAAGATAAAGAAAGGAAAAAAAAACAACACGAATATCACATAAATCAAATAAATTTCGTTCATGTTAAGAGATTCTAAATCATACACGGATTCCACTGAAAATATCTGACTAAATGAATCGAAAAAAAGACAAACATTTCAACAACTTTTTAGACAAACTAAACTGATTTAGAAGGTTTTCAAAAATTTAACCAAAAACAGTTAAACATTTAAGATAATGATGTTGATGACTATGAAAATGATAATAATAATGATGTTGCTGTATAGTTTTTATTTTGGGCTGCAAGTGATGTTTAATAGCAGAAATTGCAAAAAAAAGCAGCTCTAAAGCATTTATAAAAAAATTAAAAAAAAATTACATGAACAACAAAAGCAACTTACAAACTATTTGAACGCGATTTGCGTTCACAGCATGAAATGTCAAATACTAATGCAAATGCTAAAAGCAATTCACTACTCGTTCATATATTTAGAAAGAAGAATTGTTAAATGGACAGGCAGACGGACATACTTACATATAAACTAACAAAACGAGCAACAACAACAAGTTAACAAAGTTAATATAACTAAGCGACACAGCAGGCAGGCAAGAATCACAGCAACAACAACACAAACAGCGGCTTCAACTCCAACAATTATAATAATAGAAGTTTATGCCATTCTTCTCGCAAACACTACTGGGAAGGCAGGCATCAATTGCAGCGAACGCTTGATACCCTATTAAGTTTTTTTAATCGGTCTTTATTTCGCTTGGACGTCATTTTTGTTATTGGAAATATTGAAGCTTTATTAAAAAATGTTCACATCAAATATTTCCCATGAACCAAAAAAATGGTGAACAAAATTATAAAATAGTATACAAACACAACAACAACGCAAACATTGTCGATCACAATTTTAGGGAACAACAGATTTTCAAATTTCTTTCTTTTTTGTTTGAAAGATTTTACTTCCAGTTTGGTCCCATAAATTTTTTTCGCAAATGTTGTATCAGACATTTGCATTGAAGTGGGATTTTTTGAATCGTTTAGAAGCGATTTTTTTTTACTAAGTCTATCTATAAAAGTATAATAAACTAGCATTTCCCCGCGACCTCGATCGCATGCAGAAAGAATCTGAGGAGACTTCAAACTGTACTTATACCAATCTTATCAAAACAGAACAAATACCAACATTTTGTGCTGTTACGTGCAACTTTCTCAATTATTATTTTTTTCATATTATTGTTCTGCAGACAATGACAAATAAAACAGAAAATAAATGAGGGGTATGGGTACAGCCATTCACGCACGATGCCGTGACAAAAAAAAGAGATTCATTTTTATATATCTAGATTTTATTTGTACTCGTACGAGTATGTATCTATTCCATTCTAAAATATTTATTCCATTCTAAAATATTTATTTACAATACAGTGCTGTGAGTTGTATGTTACACATTAATTTTTAATAACCGTGTTACAAATAAACTGATCAAACTGAAAATGCCAACCAACTATATGCCAATGCTTAAAGGCAAATGCAAACTTAGACTAATAGTTATGACGACAAAACGGCAACAGCAACAGCAACAGCAACTACAACAACATTTACAACAGCTTTGATATGGCAACAACAATGGTAACAGCTCATAGAACACCATGTACCACATAATAAGTTTGCAAATAAAACAAAAACAAAAGGCGACATTTACTAGCAGCATCGTCATCAAATATTAGACAACTGCAACAGCAATAGCAACAACCGTGCAACCCAACCATTGGACCAACAACAATAAAGTTTACAAGCATTAGCAGCAAGTGTTTACATGAAATAATCTTTCATGTAGAACTTAGCTAGACTATTTAACTAACTCACTGACTGGCTGACTGACTGTCCGGCTGGCTAGCAGTCAGACCGTCACTTGTTGTCTAGCCTGCTCACTTAATGGTGGCCAAAGTATTTGTATATATTTCAAACATTTGCTTGATTATTTACAGGCTCAAATGAAAATTCAAAATAGTTCATGTCTCACACACACACACACACACACACTCTCAATTTGCTGTTACAACAGCTTTTAGGAATTTTCATTTAAAGTTTTTTTTTGTCCGTAAAGGAAGTGGAACATGTGCTGCTTATAAATCTTTTTTTTGTATAAAAAATTTTACATGCGTTCATTGAAGACAAAAAAAATCGCAGAAAATTTTTTTCAGTGGCATTTGAAATTTTGTTTGTTTGTTTTGCATTCCCTGCCCTGATCCGTGAACAGCTAAAAAAAGCGTGATATACGATTTAAGCTTTGGCTTTATTGTTGTTGTTAATTTTTTTATATGTATTTTAGTTGGTTTTTTTTTGGTGGAAATCGGCATGTACATATAAGTGACACTTGTGTTTGCGGCTCACATCCATGCATCATGCATTATTAGGTGGCTGATGAATAGGGTGACCAGAGTGTGTTGTTTCCTTAAATATTTTGCACACAGTTCTAATACATAGATCTCAGTCATATAATTTTAAAGGAAAAAAAAAAAAAAAATCAAAGGTAGTTGAAGAAGTTCGCGGAAAATAACGTTGTTGACTGTTTTCCACAGGGAGTTCGGCTGACTGTTTATTTAGTATAAGATTGTATAGACTTAAGACCCTTAGCCCTCGACGGGGCATCGCAACTATTGTTCAATAATCCAATGGTTATGTCTTACATTATTTAACGTCTACACAAAGATGAAAATATATTTTATCCCCCCGGAAAATAGTAAATAAATAATGCAATCACTTAAGGTTTGTGGATCCGTAAGTAAACCCTGAACGCGGCTAAGCTATTCCAGCTGACGACAAAACCATGTAAAACTTTAATCCATTTCTATACAAAGTTAAAACGCTGAATTTCAAAGACACAAATCGTCGTGCTTAACAAAGCTCTGTTAACCAAAAAACAGACCTCTGTAAAATAATTCAAAATTAGGAGACTCCTGGACGGACGCCCCTAAATTAATAACCAATAGTCGAAATTCATAACAGTCAGTTTTATTTTTATTTTTAAATTGTGTTGTAATTTCCACAGTCTCCTTCAATATTATTTACTCCCCATCTCTTACGGTTAATATGACTGTGGGTTACGATATGGACTTTTGGTGTTGTCAGAGATATTATATAATATATCTAAATAAAAGACTCATAGAGTATGATCTCGGCTTCAATTTTCTGGCTCATTTTGTTAAATAAAATTTGGTATGAAGTCCATTTTGTGAGAAAACCCTAAATTTTGTTATTCAAAAGAGGTAGATTTGTTTGTTAACAGATCTCTGGCAAACACGACGGTTTGTGTCTAGGGTTATACATTTTAGGGCCATTTTCACAACTTGCCTTTAGCTAAAGGCAGGATTTTGTCTGTCCGATAAATATCTCTGCATTATTGAAACTTAAAATTTTTATTGTTATTATTATCAATAATAAACATATTTAATTGATAAAAGTATAGTAAATGAAGGTTTTATAATGCAAAGCCATTTATCGGGCAGACAAAATCCTGCCTTTAACTATCGGCAAGTTGTAATAATGGCACTTAAAATTAAACTTCAAACCATAAATATGTGCCCGATTGTTTGAAGCCTCTTCTGCTAAAATACGTCGTTAGAAACTTGACATAAACATTTTTGTTTGAGATGTTACACCCTTCATTCAAAACTATCAATCTGGCCACCTCCTTCCCTCTGTCCAATTGTCAAAATATTATTTTATGAAATAAATTTTATGCAAACCATCTGTAAGTAATAACAGTTGGTAGAAATTATCAATAAGATGAGTTAGTGCCTCCTCTTTTTTCTGGTCTTCAGCAAAAATATTCCATACTGTACGTGTAATATATTATTAATAATGTTAAAGTTATTGTTGTTGTTGTTCCGTCATGAAGCACTTGGCGCCTTTTCAAGGCTGTGTTTACACGACGTGTATTTGTCTTATAGATTATAGGCATACATATGTTCATGCGTATCAGTCGTAAGATTTTTTTAAAGTGCGATGCCCGTCTGTCTGTTTGTCTATATATCTGTCACAGGCTGTTTTCTCGAGAAACGTAAGAGGCAAACGCTTGAAATTTTCAAAAACGCTAAAACTATGAAATTCCAAAATTAAAAAAGATTAAGAAAAGAAAAATTGCCAAAATGAAAAAGCGCTTTAATGAAAAAGATCACCAAAAATAAAAAATCGTTAAAACGCACAAAAATCAAAAAGTCGCCAAGTAAATTAAAAAAATCGTCGAAAACTGAAGAAAATCGCCAAAACGAAAAAAGCGCTGGATGGGCCCGACGAGTTTAGAACAACTGTCTATTTAATTGATGAATTTTCTGGGCAAATTCAGTGGTTTTAAATGATATATAAATATGTACAGGTTAGTAAAGTATTTAGTTTTCTTATTGTGCGAAACAAGGTGCAAAAGGGTTGGCATACGCGCAGCGGAGATTGAAAAAGGTTTCGTAACACTAAAAAACCGAAAAAATCGGCAAAACGAAAAAAAGTGCTAAAATAAAAACACAAAATAATTTTTTTTTTAAATGGTTTACATCAGGTAATATATTGGATTATATAGGATAAAGTTTGCCTTCTATGTAGTGTCCATACGGAACCCTTCGTGTGCGAGTCAAATTCACATTTTACTGAAATTAGTTAATTTGATCAACTATCTAAAGATAAAATTTTTAAATGGCTTAGCGATATCAGATACAATACAAGATACAATGAGTCAAATACCCTGATGCTGACACAAGCTTCAGATTAAAATCGTATAAATAGACCCACTAATAGTATGTTATGCCATCAGTCTCGTGATTGCGAGATTTCCACCACAGCAAACATATTATTGAAGACAAACATCGTGTAAACACCAACAGCTTCAAATAAACATATTTGTTTGTCTGTAAATTAAATTTTACACCGCCAAATTTTTTATTTTTTTAGAGCTATAAAAAAACATCAAATTGTTATTGTAACCCTTCTTCAGCTTTTTTCGTGTTCATCTGTTTGCTATCTTTTAGCGAGATTATTGACACTTCCATTTAAATGAAAGATGCAAAAAAGTTTTTTTTTCGAATTTTTTTATTTTCAAAAATCTATAAGAACATCGTCTCTGGTTCTCTGCCATACGTTGCATAGAAATTTACATAATACAGACATACATACGAGTCCATACATATTTCTGAAATTGCTGGTGATGTTGCTTTTATTTTGAATGACATTGGCACAACTTTGAGGCGAAATAGGAGAACAAAATGCAACGCATAGTTGCACGGCTGTTGTGGAATTGTTACATTCACAAATAATTATGTGCAGAGATTGTTTCTCCTTTGGTGTGTTTTTAAACTACAGAAAAAATGTTAGTAAAGCATAATATATTAAATTAAAAATATAGATATTTGTATAAAATTTCATGAAATTGGTTGCCTGCAACTTTTTCTATCTGCCAATGGCAGCACTATAGAAGAAAATTATATATAATTTACATTATGGATTTTTTTTAATGAAATATCTTGTATGAAACTTTTTCTATTTAGGGCCTGGTTCACGATATCGACAAGTAAAACGTTGTTGCACACTTACATTGGAAACAACAACAAAATTTTAGAATTTGTTTTTGTTTTGAATGTAAGTGTGCAAAAAGTCGGACGCTGTCGATATCGTGAACCAGGCCCTAAATAATAGCAGCGCTATAGAAAAAAAAAATATCTTTAAAAAATTACGTATCACCTCACAAAAAAGTAATATGAATAATTTTGTAATCTCAATTAAAAAATTAATTAAAATTTCACCTATAAAGAATTTGATAATATCAATTAAGTTTTTCCACTCAAATTAATTAATACAATTAAAAATTTAATTGAATCAATTAAATTCTTAATTGAAAACATTAATTGCTGAATACTTTTTTCTGTGATGAATCGTTGAAGTATTTTTTGGCAATTTTTTTTTTTTGGAAAATTTTTTCGTAAGTTTCAAAATGATTTCAGAAATGCCACTAAATTTGTTTTTAAAGAGCAGGAGCTCCATTGCTATATATTGGGATACATGTAGAATTGTCCTATTTATCACAAGGACCACTTTTCCTTCCAAAATTGGACCTTTTTTTTAAATTAAGTTTCTGTATTATTTATGTATGTATCTGTAGTATATCCAAGTGGTATAATTTCATTAAGCAGATCTTAGACCATACTTTCCATTAATTGTTGAGTATACTCGCAGTCCGCATTCGTGGATTTCTCCACCGAAATATTCATTAATTTTAATTTAGGTTTAGGAATGTTAAGTGCTTAACAGTCCGCTGTTAACTGCAAAATGGGTTCGTAAACCTTTTTGGTTTTTGTCTCTGCTAGTTAACTTTTAATTTATCTTCACACACATACTTTCCATACACTCGTATATACATTTTCTACTCAACTCGATTCAATTTATAAATGTTTGTTTAAAAAAATCGTCACAACTTTTTTTGTGTACTAGCGGACATAAATTTTATAAAATATAATTAAAAATTTCTTACGTAAATCTGCTATAAACTTTTAAATCGTTTTAATCAGCTTTTGGGAAATAATCCTGCCTGGACTTATGGAAGAACTTATCTGCCAGTTTATAGAAGCCATGTAAAAATTCTCGTCTGCCTATTTATATTGAAAACAAAAACAAAACAAACTCGCAATTTGTTTTTGTTTTCAATATAAATATGCAGACGAGAATTTTTATTTTATATTTTTTTGTTATATTTTTTACAGTTTTAATAATCTGAGGGTATTTTTTTATATATTTCGCATCTTGTGCTTGCAGCCGTTTAAAAAAAAAGTACTCCAAGCAAAAAAAAAAAAGAAGAAAATCGTAGTAGTCTATTGACATTTGTGTCTGTTATCTGAATAACTGGAAGATGGTTACGTTTATGGTAATATAATCTTTGATTGTGGTCTATTGATTTTTTTTACTGTTTTCAAAGCTTTTTTCCCTAGCTTGCACTATCTTCCCTAGCTTGCACTATCTTCCAACCACCTCCACTTATAGATATACGTATCGTATGTATGCATCTAAACAAATCAAACACATACATACATTTCTATATCTATACTTGTTTAGTCACTTGCTCTTATATGGTGTTCTTCCAACATATTTTTGAACTATATCGCAACTATGATGGTATTTTTGTACCCTACAGCTGGTAATTATGTTTTTGCAATCTGTTCTAAAATAATTTTCACTTAGTTGTCAGCATATCGCACATTCAGATGACAACAACGAAGATAAAGGCTAAAGACACGCCCATTAAATACTGTAAAACCAAAAACCTCAAAATTAAAAACATCACCAAAATAAAAAAATCGCCAAAAACAGAAAAAATCGCCAAAACGACAAAAATAAATGCCAAAACTAAAATTAAACGCCAAAACCCGAAAATAAAGCTTGAAAACTAAAAAAAAACACAAAAACGAAGAAAAACCGCCAAAACAAGCAAAAATCGCTAAAAGCTAAAAAAAGTTTACCGGGTACATCAGTTAAGTTATTCGATTATACAGGCTAGGAATTTTCAATTTCCTTTGTAGCACCTCAATTGAACAAATTAATATTAGATTCAGAGAATTTTGTATTTGAATTGAAAAATTAGTTTTTTCTGTGTATATTTTTGCTAAAGCACAGTGTTATTAGCAACACTAGAGTACATTTACTTCGTTGTTAGTTACAAGTCTTTTGGAATTGTTATTTTTACTGCTGGTGTTGCTTTCTGCTTTAAGGTTTATTGAACGCTATTCAATCGATAGAAAAAAATTTATTATTTGTAAACCGTTATTTTGAAAATCATGTGCAAATATGACAGATATTGTTTTTTTTTTCGTTGGGTTTGTTTAGTGGTTTGAAAATGATTTAAAAATTTAAATTCTTATTCAATACTCAAATCAAAAAAAAAAAATAAAAGAACACCAACTTTATAGTTTTCCAATATATTAAGAAGTATGTGTGTGTGTATGCATAAGATTAATTGATAAACATAAATGGTAATAATGTTACAAGACAATATTTTCGTTTTGTTATTTTTTTTTGGCAGTGCAAAAGCAAAATTTTTTCGCTGAAAATGTCATTTGTCATTTTTCTGGTCGTTTATGTTGCATATACGAGTACATATTTTTTTGCTCGCTGCCATAAAAACTGTTAAAATATCACTGCATTTTAAATTGGAATATATGCATAAATAATTAAAAATTAAATTCTTGTACATTTTTTATTGTTTACAAATCATTCTGGGAAGGAAAAAAAGCAGAGAGCAAAAGAGAAAAAAAATTAAAAAAAAAATATATTGAGGTGCAGAAGGATTTGCACTTCAATTGTATTGAGTTCTTTGCAAATTAATGCAAATATTTTTATAGTATAAATGTCACATTCAAAGGGCTTACATACGCTATATGCAGTTAAGAGATTTTAATAGAAGTGTGCTATTTTTGCTATTTTCAACAAACTTTTCGTTTATGTTTTTTAAAAGAATTTTAATTGGACATTGTAAGTAGTTTACTTTCAAAAATAACCTCGTTTTTACAATGCTATTTTTTTAACGATTCAAATTTGTAAAAATTAATGTCTTGCAAATTTAATTTTAAAAGTTGGTCTCAACAAAGTTTCTAGAAGAAGTCGTAAATTTTTTATCACACATACTTATATGATTATTGAACAGGTAATTTTTTTTGTTTTAAATATTAATAAAAAGCTAAAGCAAGAGATAATTAAGTTATTAAAAATTTTTATTATACCTACATTATACTATTCTTAGTGATCTTCAATTTAAAATTGAGCTGTAAGATCTGAGCAGTACAATAGCCGAATGTCGGGAAAGCCTTAAACTATATGAGTACTCATATGAATCATCCCTACATACTACGATACCGTTTATTTTATCTGTTCTACTCCAACTGCTTCTGAAAATTGAGAAACAGATTGTTTAGCTTTGAATTTTCTGCCTAGTAAAATTTAAACCATTTTTTTGTAAACTTTTTTAAAACTTCCTTTTATACCCTTTTTGCTGTGCATAACATTAAAAACGGTTGAGACTATTTGCAAATTAAATTTTATATATTAATTTGTGTGTGTTGCTAATTAACCGCACATGCCACAAACCCCTACATTAGAACTGCATTCTGCCTTCATTTTGCTACAACCATATTTGCTGCATGTATCTGTCTCGAATTGACAGCCGCCACCCAGCCACTAGTTTTATAATTCTTTCCCAGTAGTAAATTACTTTTGCTTAGCAACTAAATCTATTGATGGGTTATTTAATTTGCAATGCAATTTCAAATTAAAAGAGAGAGAGAGATGCAAAAAAAATTATCGCACAGAGCTTAACTAATAATAACCTGCAAATTAACAAATGTAAAATCACCTGTTGTCACCCTGTAATTGAAATTTCAGCAAAATGTTTAAATTAAAATTGAGGTCTGCATAAAAACGGCAATTTAGCACACAAATCAAAAACGAAAAAAAAAAAAATGTAAATGATAAAATATAATTTTCAAAAATAAATGCAGTTAATGTTCAATTGCATGTCATTTGCATTTAAAATGGTTTCGTTGTTGGCGTAATTTTGTTTTGTTGTTGTTGTTGCTTATTTAACTCTTTTATTACCTGACTTTATTACTTTTTTCTTATTTTGTTTTGTTTCATTTTAATTTTAACATGTACATAAAAAATGACATTATAAACATTGTTTTCATTAGTTATTTTATTAGTTAATCTGTAATAAAAATAAATGTTTATTAAAAATGAATTTAAGCACAGCGTGGCTTTTAAAGGAATTTATTAAAAAAAAATAAATTTAAAAAAGAAGAGTGAATATAGAAATTTATGAGATTGCAGGATTAGCTGTTTGAAAAAGGAAAATATTTTGTTAATAAAAAAATATTAAATATAAATAGAGAATTTAAATATCAAAATAGAAAATTTTAGATGACTAAAAAATGGAAGTGATCCATGATTTCCCCAGTAACTGTTGGTTTTTTAAAGCGCAATGTACCGATTTTTGTTGGGCCACTGCAATAAGGTCGAAAGTAATAATCTAAAACAGCCTTCGTTTTCAATTAATTCCAAAATGAGTAGTGCAATCATGTCCTTATATTTCAATTAATTGAGAAATCAGCCCATTTTGGCATATTACTCATGACTTTATTGCAGTGAGCCGACGAAAATTGATACACTGCAGCGATAGTGGGATCTCTGCTTAAAAAGCCTTATTATGAGCTTTCAAATATTTATATAAGAAACTTGTTTTCTACAGTGTGCTGTACTTCCCGTGTGTAATGGTTTGCATATAATAGAACTTCCATTTAATTCATATTGAAATTATTATTAATATGTATTTAAATTTAGCAGACTTTTTCAGACTGCAGGCTAATGCATATTTCTATATAGACTTTTGAAGCTAAATACAATTAAGTTTCATTTAAGAAACATGTGTTTTATTCCCAATGTGTTACCTGCCATCTATTCCATGTTAGTGTGTCAGTTATCCACACAACTCATTGACACCAATAGCACTAGAAGAAACACTGTGTAACAAAACACTTTTCTGATAAAAAAATTCCACTGAATCACTAAAAAATTTCTGATAAAAAAGGTCCACTGTATCACACCACAGAAATGTTGGTTTGTCAAACACAGCACACTTTGCTTATAGAAAAGTCGACTGTGCCGCAATACACTTTTCTTAAAGTAAACTGTGTGAAAGCCCATTTTTTTACTAGAATAGTTGTTTTTTGTAACAGGATATTTTTCTTATACACAAGTTGGGTGTGTCTCATAGAAAAGTGAACTGGGTCACAACATACTTTTTTTTACAGAAAGTTAAATTTTTTAATAGAAATTTTGTTTGTCTCAGCATACGTTTGTTATCGACAAATTCTGTGTGGCACACCACACTTTTCTTTTAAAAAAGTTGTCACGGAGAAAAGTTGGCATTCCTCTTACAGAAAAGTCGATTGTATCAGACACGGTATATTTTTCTTATAGCAGAATCGAGTGTGACAAATACTGCACACTGTTTTTTTTATCGAAAATTCAGCTAAGTCACTCAAAGCATATCTTTCTTAGCGAACAGTAATTTTTGTAAAAGCGCACTTTTCTATAAGAAAACTTGTCTATAATAAAAGCGTGTATGTGTCACATACAGCACACTTTTTTTACAGAAAAGTTTGATGTGTCACAGCACACTTTTCTTATTTAAGACACTTTTCTTACAAAACATTTGCCTGTGTCACAGTTTTCTTACAAAAAATTCGACTGCAATATTCTGAATAAATGTTCTGAAGACGTTTTATGTCAAAACCCTAAGTATCACAAAATTTTCTAAATTTGTTCACTACACAATGGTGCAACTTTAAATATACCGTAAAATGAGTTTCAGATGTAAACTTTTAAGACGTCGATTCATGTGTATTTTTTTAGTCCCCTCTACAAGAATCAGTTGGCAAAATACTGCTATTTTTGTGTGTTAAACAGTGTTGTAGTAAATTACCGCAGTTTTACGAAAATTTTACTTGCTGCTACTCAATTGGTGCACAGAAGAAAATACAGGGTGTTAGAATTTAAAGAATTTCCTGAGCTTTTTTAGTGTAATTAATATTTATCCATTACTGTATTCACAACTCGAATTTGCCTGAAATTTTGTGCTAATGCCAGAGTTAGAAAAAAAAAAAATTAGCATAAAAATATGAATATTTGAAAAAAAAAAGATTTTATACTTTCTACGCCTGCTTTTGAGAAATAAAAAAAATGTTCATGCAACTAATTGCATAAAACATTTCATAGCCTAAATTCAGTCTATATTTTTATATAAGAATCTTGCAAAACACTCAATTTAATTTATTTACAGTTGTCCTGGATGTAAAGAGCAAAAAAAAAAAAAATTAATAATGACCAACCATTTTTACAAAATAAACCCATTTTTGGGTTTTATTGCTTTTCTCTTTCCACACTAACACAAAAGGTCCTTGATTCATTTTCCTTATCTTTCTTTCTGTTTTTTCTTTCTTTCGAAGGCGTATCAGTGTGTTTGAATAAATTAACATTTTAAATTAAAATGTCATAATTTTTGTGCAGATTTGAGTGCAATTGTGTGTTTGGTTGCTTGTATAGAATATTTTTCTTTCAAGTCCATTTATTAACATCAGGTCATTAAGTTCTGGCTTGTGTATTTTTTTTTTAGCTGGGCAGCCATTTCTAGGTCATATTAAAAACATACCTAGACACAAACATGGTGTCCTGGATGGCCATCGACAGTGCCAACATTTGTGTTGGCCAACATGCAATCAGTGTACTCGTATTGGCTGCAGTTGTACTCGTAGTAGTTGTAGAACTATAATGAACACATACAAAAATGTAGTTAAAAGGACATTTTAAGCCAAATAACTTTTAATTTATGTTCGCTTGTTTCCAGTAACGAGTTTAATTGTAGGTTTAAGTGAATGTATTGAATAAATGTAAAAGGCATGTTCACTTAACTGCCAGTCTCTCTCTCTCTCTCTCTCTCTGTGTGTGTGTGTGTGTTTAAAAAGCTGTAGTTATGAGTTTTTAATTGTAAAAAAATAAAATAAAAGATTTTAATTATGTTTGCGGTTAACAAAAAAACATACATACATGTATACAAGAGGTTGGTTGAAAGGTTTCAAGTTTTGTTCATCTTTTACTCAATAATACTCGTAATTGTGGTAATAAATAATAAAGTGTCAAAATCATTCAAAAACATTTGTGGGTTTCTTAATTTGTGATCAATTTTTGTAATAATTTTAGCAGATCAATTTTTATATATTTGTAATAATCTTGTCAATAATTGATAAACACAGAGATGGGCTGAGAAGTAACACGGTTGCCTAAAGCTTTTAATAAGCAAGTTGTTTGATGTGGTGACTGTGGTTAGAGGTTTCGTAAGTTGCCACGAAAATGTTTCATATAATTGTTTATATTCTATATATGATTTTCAAAGCTTTGTAATTAATTTAGACCAGAACTAACAAGAAGATAAAGGAGATTTTGTTAAATAGCATATCGTTAATTTAAGGCGTAAATAATAATAAAAATATAATTTAACAGAAGAAGCAGAAAACTAAAAAAAATTAATAAATTAATTGCATTCATACACACAGAAAAACTACCAATGTAAAATCACCATGCAAAAATTTTGATTCCTAGTCATATTAAATTTGCAAGAATAAAATGTTGTTTAAATGAGTTGGTGTTTATTTGCTTCTCTCATAGCTGCAATCAGGGTTGCCAGATATGGCTATTTTTCGCCAAATGTGGGCGATTTCTCAACTGGTTTGGCGTCTTAATTTTTGATTTGTTGGCGATTTTTATGCCTACTTTTATAACAAAATTGAACTTAAAAATTTTTGTAATTCAGGAAAATTAATTTATTGAAGTAATAGTTTCAAAAATAAATCCTGCCAAAACAAAAATTTGATTTTTATGATTTTGCGTTTTGAATTTGAATGAGAAAAATTTACAAAAAATATTTTTTGGCTATTTCGTTGCTGCGTTTGGTAATTTGCTTCTAAATTTTTATACGATTATTTTATAAAAATATATATTAAAAAAAGTATAACATAAAAACAAATTTATTATCAAATATATATCAAGAAAATTGATAAAATTGATTTTGGTGACTTTTGGCGGTTTCAAAAATCAATTTGGTGAAAAAGATCGGAACAAATCTGACAACCCTGGCTGCAACATACTGTTGTGCTCACTTGTATGACTTGTTCTCAGCAATGCCAACTTGGTGCTTTTGGCACTATTTCTAGTGGTTTCTGATGACTCAAAGCGCCAAATTATGAGCGTTAGTGCCAATTTAAGAAGAAGCACTAAGTAGTGCTTTTAAGAAATTTGTGTATTTCTTAAAATTACTTTAATAAAAACTTGGAGTATTTATTTTTTCATTATAAAGCATACCTTTTTTATGTGATATATTTCATTAAATAGAGAATAGCGTAGAAAATATTAAATATTATTAAAAATGATTAAATTTGGCTCGTTTGGGTTTTCATTCGTTTTTCACGTTAGTGCTTTTTACGCTTTTTACATCTAAAAATTACACTTTTAGTGCTTTTTTTTAAAAAAATTTGCTGTACTTTTAGAGCCAAAAAAGTTTGCATCACTGCTTGTTCTTGTTTTGTTGCTGTTTGTTTTGCTGTTCGTAAATAACCGACAAACTTCGCATTACCAGCGAAAACTTCCTGCTGCTAGCAATTATGCAGTGTACTAGTCTTATAGGTTCAAATCTTGAGCTAAGCCAGAATTCCTTCACAGTTTGTATATTTTTTTTAACTTTAACTTAAATTTCAAATAAATTTTATGTTAAATTGAATTAAAATTTTATTCATGATGGTATATATTTAGTGCGTATCTAAAGAATATTTGAGGTTGTTGTGGCGGAAGCGAGTTCAAATCTTGGCCGGGGAAGCCATCACACCAATATATTCCTGATGCCTGTGTGGCGATACACACAATAACTTAAGTATAAATAACAAATAAAATACAATGACTACATTTAATTAATAAATTCATGTTGTTTCAACTTGAAATAACTTTAATTCAACATGGTTTTTAATGTTATTTCATTATCAAATTTACGTTGTTCTAACTTGAAATAACTCAACATACTGCCCCTTCATTTTGATTTAACAGTACTGGAATGTTAAATCAACATTAAATAAAGTTATTTCAACATGAACATTTTTCTTTGAAGATTACTGTAACGCATGTTGAATTAACTTCATGTTATGAAGCATAATCATTAACAAACAAAGTTAAATTAACCTTGTTAAGGTAGATTTAAATTTTTTTAATCAAAAACTCGATTTGGAATTTTTTGTAAGTTACGCTCTTTTTGCATTTTCGCTATCTAATAACATGTATATTTTTAAATTATATTTAAAACGATATGATGTTATTTTGGTGCATACAGAAGTATTTTTTATTCATCCCCTTAATAACTTCTTTCATATCTCATACTTCACCCTTTGTGAAAAATTCCACCAAACAATGATTTTAATGAAATTTTCAAATTTCGCAAACGCAAAGTTTTGCTAATGCACCTCCTTTCGAGTATAACTAATAATAATTTTGTTTTACTTAACAAGTTTTTATTTCTGATTTAATTTTGTTTTTCTAACCAAGTTAAGTAAACTCATATTGCAAACTTGAAAATTTTTTGTTTTTCTTCTTGGGAATTCGTCGAAGTACAAAGATTTCTTAAGCCACAAATAATACAAAAGCATATAAGACGAAGAAGAAGTGTGCTTTAATTATTACAGCAATATGAGTATAAAGAAAATCCATAAAATAACAATATCTCTGGTATAAATCTAT
This sequence comes from Nowickia ferox, assembly GCA_936439885.1. Lineage (NCBI taxonomy): Eukaryota > Metazoa > Arthropoda > Insecta > Diptera > Tachinidae > Nowickia > Nowickia ferox. The sequence continues at coordinate 4,090,963 of OW387027.1, read as the reverse complement.
CATTGAGGTCACGTCATATATTGAATTTTCCACATCAAACCGAAAATACAAGAAAATAAAAATATTTGAAAAAAAGAAACGAAATATAAATATTTTACACGTCAAATCCTGAGTTTGTTTTGTATTCTCCAATTTTGAAGCAGCATACTAAATACAACACACGACTCCCTCCACACAAACACACTTGCCAACATACATACATACACAAATAAAAGCAAATATTTTATAAGGATACGAGTTTAGCAAATAAATACGTGCTTATCAACTCCAACTACTCGTACCAACGGAAGCACACACACACACACTGACAAACACACCCAAACACATATACACACACATACATATCACATTTATACACTTACCAATAATAATCACATAAAAATTTTTAATCCTACTCCTGCTCAACAATTCTATTTTTCACATGAAAAACTCTATTTGAAAACTTTGTTTTTCGAGTGTATTCGCATTCTCTATATGAAATTTAAAATTAAATTAGTTTTTGTGTGTGTAATACTGCGTGAGTGTGCGCGTGTGTTCTTTTTTAATTTAAATCAAATTTAAGCAATCTATAATGGTGCGAGAGAATTTTATATAAAATTTCTGTATTTTCAAGCAAATATTATATTTAATTTATATACATTTTCTATTTAAACTAAGCAACAACTGTACACATACTATAAACATAATTATTTAATTTAATTACTTGCTATTAGTTTGTTTGTTGATATAATTAATATTCAAAAACAAGTTTGCTATATTAAGGGAAAGTTTTGGTTAAATAAAACCTTCACAGTTTTTTATTTTATTAAAAATTAATTTTGACAAAACGAAATTAAAGTTTTTGAAAAAATATGTTTATTTTGTGCATTTTTTTCAACAATGTCATAACTCAAAATATTCAATTTCTAAGCAAATGGAATTAAAAATTTAATTATTTTCTTTTATGCATTAAAAGCTGGAATCTGATTTGCTTAATAACTTATTTTTATTATCTAAAGTGTCTTGCAATAGTGGCTTCCAAACTTTGACAGTTGAGAGCGGCTGTCATTTATTCAAACTATTTTTACCAATCACCATGGACGGATAAAGCGTTCAACAACAGGTGCAACTAATAAAATTGTTTTATAAAAATGGGTGTTCGGTGCGGAAAAACATTCTGCGCTCTACTCCAATTTTAGGGTCTCAAGCAATATAGATATATGAATACCAATTAATTTTGGTCAGAGTTGGATGATGTGGTTACCAACAACTTGCTTTTTCAATAGGACGGCGCTATGAGCTGGAAAGCTCCTGCCACATTGGACATCCTACACGAGCGATTTGACGGCATGGTCATCTAACGTACATAAATGTGATGTGAACAGCCTAGCCGCGGCGGATTTTTGTATATTATATTTTGTTATATTCCTTTCAAGCGAATCGAAGCGAAGCATAGCATGTGCTTGATGAAAGACTCTTTAATTGTGAATTATGCCACTCTTTAATACGAGCATAATACATCAAATTATTGTATATATTTTTTGCTGCTGGAAAATTATTATTATTGTTATCATTATTGTTATTTTGCTGTTCATATTTATGTGTGAACATTTTCTTTAGCAGAAATTCAAAGTAATGTATTCATCTTTATATAATTTTGAATGCTCAGGGAGACATTACAGACCGTTCTATTTCAATAATATAGTCATAGCTCAAGGCAATGTTGCAACATATGGAATCTCTATCAAATACCAATTTGAATTAACACATACGTGTAAATGCATAAGATGTGAGTTTCTGTTTTCTTTTATTTTTTACTTCGCATCTAGTAACATAAGAGTTATTGTATGAGTTCTAAGTCTTAAATTTAAATTTTTTTTAATACCGAAACCAAATTAGAATTGCCAAGACTGTCTAAAAAATCCTGACTTCATCTTGCATCTACACTATCACACTTGAAATAAAATAAATTCAATAAAGTGCGACCTTAAATCGTACACGAATGGTTCCGTACAGGCACTACATATGTACTATAATCGAATATATTACCTGATGTAGGTACCCGGTAAACTTTTTTATTTTTGTAAATAATGCTTGTTTATTGAAAAACAGGTTTCGGTTTTTGGTGATTTTTTATTATTGAGATTTTTTATAGTTGTTTTGGCGTTTTTTCGTTTAGCAATTTTTTTTTCTACAATAATTTTTCTTTTTAATTTCAGTGAGTTTTAAATAATATGTACTTATTTATTGAAAAACAGGTTTAAGAGGTCTTTTTTAGTTTTGGCGTTTTTTCTTTTTGGCGTTTTTTTTTAAGAATAATTTTTTTAAGTTTAGTGATTTTTTTCGGTTCTTGGCGATTTTGCAGTTTTTTGTCGACCTTTTTACTTTTGGTGATTTTTTTGCATTTAAGCGATTTATTTTATTTTTTATGATTTTTTTCATTTTGTAAATTTTTTATTAATTTATTTATTTAATTTTCAGACTCTTTAGTTTTAGCGTTTTTGAAAATTTCAAAGGTTTTGCCTGTTACGCTTTCCACACATTAACAGATAAAATTCTATTCCGTAGCTCTTACGGTACTTACGACGGACGAACCGACATCGTAAGGAAAACAATAGGGTTCCTTTTTTACCTTTGGTCTACGGAAGCCGAATAAAATGAATCAAAACAACTTGGAATTACAAAACGCAGCTAGTAAAATTCTGCCCGTTTGAAGACATACACCAATGACTCCGCTGGCCCCATAAAGCGCATCAACGAGTAATTTTCTTTAGATGTAATGGTGTTTTAACAAAAGTTTTTGGGTTTTTATCTTCCTTCACATGCAAAAATTTTGCTTATTTTATGAACCCACTAAATCAAATTGAGCTTCATCGCTGAAGAAAATGTTGTTCTATGGCAAATCAAAATAAATATTAATTGGTGCTTCAGCTCCATCGGACGTATTGACGGCGCCTATGGTGGTCCTTAGGCTTTAATTTTTGAGAACAAGCGGCTATAGTTTGTTCAGAGCACACTGTTTGGCTTCTTGTGACAAGTACATATGTATGTAAATGGATCGTTTTCCCTTATTCGAATTAGTCGCTCTAATGAAAGATTTTGACGAAGTGAACGATACGTTTGACGAACAGAGAATCATTATTTTGATAGAAAATTTCTATAATTTGCAATCATTGCTTTGATGTAGATCTATTAATTATGAAATTGCAAGCCAAACTAAACAAAAAGCACTCATCAGCTGTTAAGTCTGTTGTCAAATAAAGCAGTGTTACCAACTCAAAATTTTGAAGACGCATTTTGAAAATACAGGCTTTACTGAAGAAGTTCAAGAGACCATTCAATTAATTCCTGAGAACGTTATTTAAAAAACTATACACTAAAAGAATGAAAGAAAGTGAAACTAAATGCAAAGGCTGATCGTTTTAGAGGTTGTTTTTTTTAACAAAACTTTGAAAAATTTTCCAAAGCTGCTAAAAATTGCAAAAAAAAAAACAGAAATCTGTGCAGTTGGCAGCACTTGTTCGACGCATGTTGCCCGATGCTGCTGCGTCATTAATTACTTTTTAATCATTTCATTCTTTTGAATACATGTGCGTTTAACATACAGCATGTAAGTTTGTATTTAATCGTGTTGCTCGTTATTATTGTTGTTGTGTTGACTGTTTTATTATTATTGTTGCTGTAATACTAATAATAATGTTTATTGTTTAAAAATTCATAAAGTTTGCTTGGTTTAGTGGTTTACTACATTTTTAATATGTTAAATATGGTTTTTAAAGTTTTTTTCTGTGTTTTTTCTTTCTCGTTTTCGCGCTGTTTAAAGTGATTAACCGCGTATTAAATGAGCATTAGTGTGCTGTAAATCAAAAATGTATAAAATAAATTTTAAAATTTTTTTTACATAAAATAGTTTTAACGCTTTTAAAGAAATTTAAAAGGAATTTATTTCTTGTTGTTTTTTGTTTAAAAACATCAAGCCATAATGATAAACGATAAGCAAATAAGCTTTTATGATTTTATTTAAATTTCTTATTTTATTTTAGTTATATTCAATTAAAATCATGTTTGCTTCAAAAAAACAAAAAAGATCAAATTTAAATGATGTTCATTAACGTCTAAACAAGATCACGTTCTTGACAAACTGCGCCACCAAATGAGATAAAATTTGGGAGTGTTTAAGACACTCTTAGATATTATTTGTTTTTTCTTTTTTGGCAGCTCATCAATGGCATTGTCATCATTAACTTTGTTAACATTTAGTTAAACATAATTTATAATAAAAAAAGAAGAAATAAAGCATTTGCCGACAACACACCAAACAACATACGAGTACTTGTTGAACCACAGTTTTTTTGCAAAATGCTGGAAATTATATGAAAAAAAGTATATATTAATATAGAATTCATAGATGCCGAATGTTTAAACAAATACACCTGCTGTCAGGCAGTACAATTGGCTCCTCTAAATTCCTGCTGTTTTCTTCATGCAACTAAATATTTAAAGTTCAATGTTTTTCTGTTTTCAAGCAACTTCTGGCACTCTGGGCTTAGCATTAAAATAAATTTTTTCCCTATTTCAAATAGCACATAATTGTTAAGAATTCCATACACACCTGTAAAACGAAATCGATATAACAAATTAAAGAAGTTTAAGAGTCATTGCAGTCATTAGTTGGTAAATTATTTATTGATAACAAATTTAAGTAAAGCAAACAAGTACTCGTACAACTAAAGTTAATTTTAACAACATATTTTTACTTAATTTTCAACTACACTCAGAGAAAGTGAGGTCAGTTAAGGAAACTTTTTGTTTAGAAGTCTAATAATAATGTAAAGTTTTTGAATTTTTGCAAACTCTGAACTTTGAACAATGTAACATTTGTTACAGGGGAAAAAGTGATTTTTTAAGCCAGGGTTACACTCACTTTTTCTTTTTCGAGTTCGGTACACCAAAGGTGAAAAGGAACCCATTATTTCCGCTACGATGTCCGTCTGTCTGTGTATCACAGGCTGTTTTCTTGAGAACCAAAAGAGGTACGAGCCTGTTCTACAGCGAGCAACGAAAAATATAGAAATCCTAATCCTAATGTACAGACAATTATTTCTAGACGCTTGAAATTTTCAAAGTTAGTGTATTTAACACTGAAATTAAAAAAAATAAAAATTAAAGGGTATTCCATTAGTAAATGTATTTCCGACTATGTAATTTTGACAACTTGCTGTGTCCTAGAAATCGTAAGAGGCAAAAAATAAAAAAATTAAAAAAATTCCGCTATGAAAAATCGCCAAAATGAAAAAAGCGCCAAAATTAAATATATCACTAAAAATGAAATGAAAAAAATGAAGGAAAATCACCGAAAGTAAAAATGTCGACAAAAAACAAAAAAATTGCCACGTAACCGAAAATAATCGCTAAAACGAAAAAAGCACCAAAACTGAAACAATCGCAAAAACTAAAACTATTGTACATATTTAAAAAAAAATCCAAGAACCGAAAAAATCGCCTAAAACGAAAAAAAAGCCAAAACGAAAAAAAGCCATTAATAAAAAGGCTCAATACAAAAAAATTGCAAAAAACTGAAAAAAATCGCAAAAAATAAAAATATTGTTATGTAAAAAGAACGCCAAGAACCGAAAAAATCGCCAAAATAAAAAACGCTCAAACTAAAAAACCGCTAAAAATAGAAACTAAAAAAGTCGCAAAAAATAAAAATATTGTATTGTAAAAATAACGTCAAGAACCGAAAAAATCACCAAAAATAAAAAAAAACGCCAAAACTAAAAAACCGCCCAAAATCGAAAAAGGCGACAAAACTAAAAAAATCACAAAAACTAAAAATATTGTATTGTAAAAAAATGCCAAGAACCGAAAAAATCGCCAAAATGAAAAAAAACGACAAAAGTAAAAAAGTATCAATACTAAAAAATCGCCAAAAATCGTCAAACGTTTAAAAAAACTGAAAAAATTCTCAAAAACTAAAAACATTGTATTGAAAAAAGACGCCAAGATCCGAAAAAATTGCCAAAATGAAAAAACGCCAAAACTAGATAAATCGCCAAAAATTAAAAAATGCGACATAACTAAAAAAATCGCAAAAACTAAAAATATTGTATTGAAAAAAGACTCCAAGAACCAAAAAAATCGCCAAAACGAAACGCCAACACTAAAAATTGTGCCAATACTAAGAAAATCGCCAAATATCGAAAAAATTTACAAATAACTGAAAAAAATCCCCAAAAAGATACAAACGTCGTACAGAACCATTCATGTTTGAGAGTCACTTTCCTGAGTTTATTAACTAAATGTCAATCGGTATACTTTGGCAAATAATCATTAATAGGTGTACGCTTGCGCAGCGCTACCAAATGATATAAATTTATGTTAAAATCAGTCATCAATTCGCGTAACTTAAAGACGACTTGGTAAATTTGGGGGGGAGCACATAAACGTTGATATGAGCTAGCCATCCACTGCATCCGTGGATAGTTTTAATACCAGGGCTCAAATCCTCATATCCGTGATCTTATCGACAATCGTACGAAAACAAATTAAGTGATACGTCAATCGTATAAGCTTAATGGGATTTCAGTACGTTCACGTATGTCATAATCCAAAAATAGTGTTTTACGTGACGAGTTGTACGTTCACGGATGTGACGATTCGACTCCAGATAATCTTTTAGTGAAAGCATGTTCGTACTGAAGAGACTGTCGCCGCTGTCAACGAAAGTTTGAAAAAAGATCGACGTCAGTCACAGGAATTGGGTATCGTGGAAAATTTTAGTCAAAAATCTTGGCTTCTGCCGGTTTAAGATACAGCTGTCGTAGGAATTAAAGCCACAAGACATGGGCATCGTTCCTTCTCCTATTGGGCTCTAGATCAGTTGGCAACTACAATTACATTTAGTACTTAATGACTGCGATATAATAAACTTATAAATAATATTAAAATTAAAGCTTTATTGTTGTAAAACAAACCCCCACGCTTTAGCTGCGAATTTAAAAAATCTGCTCTTCAAGTGTCAGAAGAAGGCATTTTTATAAATATTGTGTTGCTTTTTTTTAACTGGAAACAATTTCATGCCAAAAACATTGGCAATAATAGCAGACAGCATCAACAATGTTTTGGATTTTATTTCAAAATTCAATGCCATTGTTTAATAAATAAGGTTAAAAATACCATTTTTTTTCAAATAATTTTTTCTTGCTTTGAAATGTTTTTTTGTTATTCCATTTTTGCCTGCTAAACAATAGAGGTGATGATTAGTCAATATGTTTTTAAGTAGAAACCAAATAATTTATTTTTTATACAGGCAACTTTATAAAAAAAAATTAAATATATTTTTTTTTTTGACTTTCAAGAAGCTTTTGTTGCATGAACTACATTCATTTTTCAATAATTGCGGCTTACAAAACTCAAAAACTTAATTAACTTAATTCTATGTAAAGCAATTTAAGTTATTTCTTTGCACACCTTGTTGAGCTTTATAATTAAATAAATATATTTAATTATTGAGAAAAAAAAAACGGCGGTTGTTTTTCCCTTGCGCGAGAACTTAATTTCTCATTAAAATTCGGAATAAATTAAAGTTAAAAATTGTTCACGTAGAAAATATTTGTTTATTGTAATAATACTCGTCATATCTCAGGATATTTTTTCCTTCATGAAAAACAACAGTTGCATTGCTGTTGTTATTTTTCTTCAAATAATTTTTATTTGTTTTTCTTTTACGCGTCTTTGTTTTTATTCTTCAAAGAATTGTTGTTAATTTATATTCCGCAAGCAGTTGATTGCTTTTTTCAAGCAAAAAAAAAAAAAAAAAAATTGGTGGAAAAATAGCAGCTCTTCTTCTACTTAAAACTTGGACAAATGGCCGGAAAACTAATTACTATTTAAAGTTTTGCCAATATAATTTCATATACTTAAATTTATTTTGCTTAGAATTTATGGGAGATTGTTTGTTGGAATTATGTTTTTTTGCTTGTATCAATGAGGCGTGCACAAATGTCATTTAAAGGCAAAAAAGTTTTTCGCAAGACAACTAATGGGAAAAAGTTTCTTTTGGAGTACTTAAAGTGCTTATGATATCGCATGTTTCTGAAAGCCAAGTGAAATATTAATTTATCTTTATTTTTATTTGATAAAAACATAAGCATACATACTTACAAAGTAAAGGTAGAGAACTAGTTAAACAAAGCTGGCAAATAATAGTAAATTGAAGTCATTAAAATTGACAATGGTTATTTGACAGTAATTCCATTCATGTGTATGTCTTATCTTGTCAGCAATTTTGATTTAAAATCATATTAAATTTTCATAGGTACTATCTTAGCCGACAAACTTTGCATTACTAGTGAAAACTTTGCTGCTTAGCCAGCAGTATCAATCAAATTAACATTGTTTTAACTTGAAGTAATTTTTTTTCAACATGATTCTTCATTTTGATTTAACACTGCTGAAATATTAAATCAACATGAAATAAAGTTATTTCAAAAGGAAACATTTTCTTTGAAGATTACTGTAAATCATGTTGAATTAACATGAAACACATATGAAGCAAAATCATTGATGAAAAATGTTAGATTAGTCTTGCTTTTGTAGATTTTAAAATGAAATTTTTTTTGTTTACGGTCATACAAATAATTTACTAAAAAACTTTTGATTACTGACAAATCGCACGCACTGTATATATATGTGCGATGGTCCTGTTTGTAGGATGCATATGGCTATGAATTTGTTCTTGTCCACTTTCAGTTTTATATCCATGTTTTTGTTAATGTTCATTTGTGATCATTTTCATACTCGTATTCATGTGTTAATGTTCATGTTAATGTTAATGTTCACGCTCATATTTATTTTCATGTTAATGCTCATGTTCATATACACGTTAATTTTTTCGTTTGTGTTGATTGAAGCTTCCATGTTGTCGTTCATATTCGTGGTCGTTTTCATGTCATGTCATGTTTTTAATTATGTTCATGTTTTTGCTCATATTCACTTTCTTGTTATTCCCATGATCATGGTAATTGTCGTGTTATTCTTCATGTGCATGGTAATATTTTTTATTCTCATGTTCAGGTGCACGTTAAAAGTTTCGCTCATTTTCATGTTGATGTTTATGTACATCTTCATCTTCATGTTCATGTTCATGTTCATCATGTTCATGTTCTTGTTAGTTTTGATTTTCATGTTCTTACTAATGTTCATGTTCATGCTAATGTTAATGTTTATGTTAATATTCATGTTTTTATTCATGTTCGTGTTCTGGCTTATGTACCTCTCCAATTCATTGTCCATGCAAATGTTCATTTCCTTTTCCATGACCATGTCCGTGTACATATCCAAGGTATTGCCAGTGTTCTTGTCCGTTGCTGTGCTAATGTCCCTGCCCAAGTTATTGTGTGTGTTCTAGTTGACGTCCGTATACAGATTCATAGCAAAATTTATGTTCATTCATGTTCATGTCTTATTTGTCGTCACGTGTATCCGTGTTCTCATACATATAAGTATATCATTATATGTATGACACGTTCCCCGAATTATTGGACTTATCCATGCCAATGAAAGTAGTGCATCCATTTGCACTTCTTTGATTTCGTATTTTAAAGCTATACAACTTCAGTTTCATGTTCTTATTCATCTCTAAAATATTTACTATGTATATACATCCATACAAACATATTATGCAGATACTCATTTTCTCAATACTAAACTACATTTCTTCATTTCCCTTAATTTGTTATTCTTTTTAATTTATAACTTTTTCAGCAGTATATTAACAGCATTATTGTTTCGTATGTCCACAATTAGCAAAAGTGAAAGACAAATAGACATTTGAAAGCAATTTTAGTTGCTTAAAATAGCAACAGTTGTTGCATACAAATATGAATAATAGAGCAAATAATTTACAGTCTTTATGTCGCATAAAAATTTCAAGTTTTTTCTATTAATAATTTTTTTTTTACATAAACTTTTTCTCATTCATTTGACAATTTTTCATTTCAATAACTTAAGAAGAGGGATACTTAAATATATATATTTTTTTTTCTTAGACAGTCCTTTAAAATGGATACAATGACGAAAACGAAACTAGTTGAAAAAAAGAAACTTAATTTGAAGTAGAAGTTTTGCTTTCTATTAATTTGTGAGTTGCTGTGCAGAAATGTTGAAAGAAGAACTTTTCAATGGACACACTGTGGCTATTTTAATTTTATTCTTTTCTTTACTCGTACTATTTGTAAGTAATAAAATAAAAAAAAATAAATAAAAGGAGCAAATATTATCATAAACTTAATTTTGCCTGTGTGACAAAAAGCTCTTTTTTTAGAGTCTGTGACTCCTGTTCGAGTCGGTAGGAAAATTGAATGGAATAAAATACATTCAAATGGCAACAGATACTAGCGCTGCTTTATATAAAAAAATATATTTCATTAAAATGTATGGCAAATAATGCAATGAGAATGCTACACTGTCTGCCACCCGCACAAAGAAATATTGTTAGAATTTATTAGCTTACTGAGGATGTTGAGTGGGTTTATTTGTGTTTGTCAGGATGTTTTTTCTTTTGCTTTTTTTCTTTAGCTTTTTTTCATTTCGTTTAAGTTTTGTACATTTTGAAATTATTTTAATACAAGCTTCGCTTTTGTGTGCTATTAATCATTTTGCTTTTTGGATTGTACAGATTGCTTTGTATCGGAATTAAAACCTATACATATATAAAGGAGATATATTTAGTTGCGTAGGTGGTTATGGAAAAGTTTTATGATGCCAATAGCTGACTAAAGAATATGTTAGTAATTGTGGTCCGAAGAACCAAATGCTAAATTTCGAACTATAGAAATAACCAACTTCTATGACAAAAAGTATCTTACTTCATAGCGTAAAAGCTTTTTGTTCTAAAAAACTAGTCCATGAGTTCTTAAAAATGTACATATAAAGATTTGGGTTCGAAGGACCAATTTAAACAGGCTTTTGATTTTCGGTTCTTTTTTGTATTAAAAAATACACTTTTATGGTAAACTATATCTAGGTTTAAATAAAAAAATCTCTCAGATGTCTTGCACGCCTAAGGTGGTGCAAAAGTAATGTCAGTTTTGCATATCACTGTGCTTGGAAGTTAGTTCTTAGTAAGCGCAGGGAGTTATACACCTCAAATTAACTTTTTAAAAAAATACAGCTATTTATTTTCATTTAAAACAAAATGGTAGCTATTTCAAAAATGACATTACTATTGAGTCACCTTGTAGTACAAATAGGAAAAGAAAACTTTTCCTGGGAATATAATCCCATTCATATGACTGCCTTTAGCTCACTTTAGTTGCTTTAATGTTTCAACAAATCGTATATGGTTTCTAATTGTCGTACTCTTTTACCTTTTGAAAATATCCTTTTCTGTACTTTACCCTAAACAATTTTATACTTTGAAAGATTAAATTCTCGAATGAATGTGGCAAGCAAACTATAAATAACCATTTTCTTTTTGCTAAGCCATTGTATATTTTGTAATGTAGCTACATAGATAAAAATGATGATGGCAAGCAATTTTTGTAGCTAATTTGCATACAAATATCTTTTATAATCAATTTAATAACGTAGTGTCTGTCGTCTCGCGTTCCAATAAAGTTTTTGCAGCAAACTTCTTTTGTCAAATATATACTTTATGTTGCAATTTCTGTACTGAGAACTCCCACTAGAGAAATAAAGCTTGCACAAAAAAAAAGAAGATATTTTATTGTGCAGAAAATGAAGAAACAAATCTTGTCTTGCCTTGTCTTGTCTTACCAAAAATACAATAGAAAAAAGAGAAGAGAGTGAGAAAGTACATAGATGAAGCCTTCGCAGTTTTTAGTCAATGTGAATTTTCATTGTAACATGTTAGCAATTACGTAAAGTGTCTAGATTCATATGAAGGATGCATCATTTATCCTTGTTAAATCAAGCAAAGTTAAATTAAAGTTTCAACACTAAAACCCTCTCCTCAACTCATGCTCATGCACATACACACACACACACACACATTATGAGCAAGTTATTCTGTGCCCGTTGTTAAGATTTGTTGTTGTTGTTGTTGTCTGCGTATAATAAACTCACCATGTATTTCATTTCCCAAGGACCTTTTCTGTGTGATTTTTTTCCAGCCTTTCGCTTTGCTCATCTTAAGATTTATAGTTAGGAAGAAAGACAGCTTGTGTGTGTGTGTGTGTGTTTGTATACATTTGCTTGCTTTCAATATGACAACACACCAGCAGGCTGTGCTGGAAATTTTAGCTAAAGCAAATATTAAGCAAACAAAAAAAAACAATTTTCTGAATGTATCAAATAAAATTCTTATATTTTGTATGAACAATTTCTTGGCTGTTGCTGTTGTATTTCATTTAATGTCTATAAACAGTAATTTTTCACACTCTTCGTTTTAAATAAAAAAAAAAAGAAAAAAAAACGAAACGAGATGAAAAACTCACACTAAGTGAGTTGAAAATTTGTCTATTTTTAACAAACTGTCCGCCTACTTTTATACCACACTTTATACTGTAGCTTAAAGCAGGAGTGTGGACTTAAGCTTCTACTCATACTTTTGCTCAAACTCACTAACTGAAAGTGTAAATGATGGTGTATGTAAGTGAGTGCATGTGTGTATGTGTGTGTATATGTATGGTGGGTGTGTTGTGTGTTTTCCAAAAAAAAAAAAGAATCCATCCACACACTCCCATTCGCATCCATATGAAAAATTACTAAAAATGAACAGAACAATTTATAATAAAATATGAGACTATTAATATGAGTTTTGTGTCGAAAGTATAAAACTAGATTATATTTAAAAGGATTTTGGACAGTTGAATTATTTTTGTCAATAGAAGCCATTTAATCCAATATAGTCTTTAAATAAATCCAAAGTGTTCTTCTTTTTATTTTATATTTTTTTAAGGGGAAAAGTAAAGAAAATTTTATGCTGTTAAAATGTGGCGTTTAAGTAAGAAAAAGGAAAAGCTAAAAAAAAACAAATATGTAATTCGAAGAAAGCGTTTGTATATTGGAAGAAGGAAATTGTGAGTTCTTCCTAGAATAAGTTGGTAAAATGAGGGGAATAAATATGGATTATATGTAGTTGCTTTCATTAATGCTACAATTTTTTTCAAAGCAATTTCTTGAAAGCTTTAATTATTATTGATCTCTCGAATAAAAAAAGTTGTTGGCTTTAAATTTAGGGCCTTGTGTTGTGAAACGCATCGCCCAGAGTTGACAAATTTTGTATGGGTTTTGTTTTTGTAATTTAAATGTTTGCCATAAAAAAATTTTCAACGCCGCATCGCAATGGACCCAACTGGGTCTCCGAGTGGGAGTGTCTGCTTATAAGGAGCATAGGGCCTTGACACTTTTTAGTACACACAAATTATTATTTAAGGCAAAACCGGTCAAATTGAAAAAAAAACTTCCAAGTGCTTAAAAACCATGAAAACTGAAAATTATATATTATATACTCGTATTAATAGTTCAGTAGCGTCAGCAGCGTCTTCCTTTCCTTGTCCTGGTTCTAAAAATATGTAAAATGTTCGCGTACGTTTAGATGCAGATGTATCTGTAATTTTAATTTCATAGAAATTGGTTGTGTAATTTGGTTCTAGTTCTTAAAAAATAAGAAGCCTTTGCATCTACGCCTTGTGTTTCTAAAATATCAGTTAAATATTTTAGGACAGCCAGTCATTGCCCCCTGCCCTTTCTTGGCCCTAGTTTTGGAAATTGCAAAGCCTGTGTGTCCTCTTAAATGCAGATGTATCTATAATGTGAATTTCATAAAAAATAGGTTTGACAATTTCGGAGGGCAGACATTTCCCCTGGATCCTACTTTTTAAAAGAACTGTTGCCTCTAAGAGAACTTATTTGTTGTTTTAGACGCAGATCTATCGAACAAAGTTTCCCAGCAATAAGTTAGACATTACCATTGAAACTACTTGCCATATAATGACTTACTTTTCTGATTGCCAAATTTCATTAGTCGCTTACAAAGCACATTACATAGAATTTAAAAAAAAATAATGTAGAAGTTGAGTGATGAGAAGAATGATTCTTTTAGTTTGCATAGATTACGTGCATAGGTTGCAAAATAAAAAAAGGAAGTAGTTCTCAAGAATCGATCCAGTAGGAAAGATCTTCGACCAAAAATGTTTAATTCCAAGCCCAATATTTTTTTTGAAATTCTTTGCTGGGTTCTTTTGCATTCAGACAGGCTACAAATTAGTGGGCAGTTAGACGGACGGGAGGGCGAATAGCTCAAGTTAATAAAATAACAGAACCTTGTTTAAAAAAAGCAAAAACTAGTATTAAAATTGGTCAAGCCGTTTTCGAATTTTAGCGAGACTTATGGCGATTTATTTTTATACGTACAAATTTATTTCCCAGTTATAATTAATTATCATTTCATTAATATTTCTTTTAATGCTATAAAACGTTTATTGTTTTAATAAATTACTTTCGCATTTATAGATTTTGTTTTGATTTACAAAAAAAAAAAAATCTTGCCCATAAAAAAACATGTACTGTCACCTGGCGATAATTAATAATAATTGAATTTATTATTAAATCATGGAAGACCTAAAAAAGCCTTAACAATTAAAATATAATAAATTCAATAACATGACCATAAAATTAAATAACCCTAGGGGAACAAAAAAATCCTAAAAAACAATACTGCAACAATGTTTGCCACAGTAAAGCTTCAAATAATAAAAAAAATCAAAAATTGGAAATTGATGAGTTAAGTTAATATTAAACGGCTGGTGATGTGTTTAAAATAACCTTTTAATGAGACAAGTTTACATTTTTCAAGCCAATTTTTTTTTGTCGTTTTGGAGCATGAAAACCTTCAGTAGTGGCATGTTCAAAATTACTTACATATAAAAATGTTTTAGAATTATTTAGAAGCGCAAATTGAAAACCTTACGCATGTAATGCGAAAATATGCACGAGACTGCCTCAAACGATTTACAAAGTGATAGGCAAGTGTGCGTGCCCGTGTGTCCGCTCTAAAGCAGATGTGACCATGTCAATGTGAGTTTTATTGCAAAATGACGCATCTTCATTTAATTACTTCCAGCCTTAATTGGCGTTTGTGTGTGTTAACAACATCATTCAACTCATCATTATTAAAATTGTCGGAATGAATATTGAGCTTGAAGTGTGTGTTTGTTTTCGTTTTGTTTTTCTGTTTCTTACTGCAAATAACAAAAAAAAAAAAAAAAGAAAAACTGCGTTTAATGTTAACTAAGCTAAAGTACTTTATGTTTTTTATTTGAAATAAATGATTCGATTTGCTTCTAACAATTTTATTTATCTATCTTTTTTTGTTTTATTTTGATAATGACCTTCATTTCCTAGTGAATTTTAATATAATATGTATGTATATAAATTTTAATGAAGAAATAAAAAAAAATTAGTTTTTAATTTCAAGATTTGTTTATGGTTATTTTTTTTTTAACGAAATTCACACCATAATTTACTTTTTGAATTGTTGCTTAGCAATTAGCGTTTTTGTTAGAAAATCGGCTGTAGTATCTGTGAAATACTTTGAACTTCGACAGCAAAAACGTTTTTTAATTGATTTTGGCATTTGATTAAATTCTTAATAAAAAAAAAAAAAATTCATTAGATTCCGGCAGCTAAAAGGTTATTTGCTGATTCCCAGCAAAACGAAGTATAGATGTTTTTTTTTAAATTATCAAATTTAATTTAGAATTCATAAACTTTTGTAAGGAATTTCTAAAGCCATCAGTGGCGAATCCTTTTAAAAATGGCAAGTTTACTGAAGTAAACTATTTTTTTTAATATGTACATGTGTTTTGTACGCGTACAACCTCATTAACTTGTACAGACCAGAGCATGGCAAAATTATCGTTTAAAGTACTCTTTGAGTATTGACCGTCAAACTACTGTAAATGCGTACAGCTAAAACTAAAAACCGAATACGTGTAACCATAAACTACCAACATCTATGTTTATAAAATATTTTTAAATTACGCAGCACAAGCAACTATTCCTAAAATACATAGACTGTGTGAGCTTCAATCACATGCATGAGCTTAAAAATACTTTGAGTATTCATCGGCTGCACATGGGATAATAAAGAGCTTTTTTTTATTTACACACACACATTTACATAAAGCATGGTTTCAAACAGCCATTCCATTTTATATACACAAATGTATTCAAACAAATATCCCGAGTATCATGCTTATATATTTTTTTGTCCGACTAAATATCCATACTCTGAGTACTAATCAACTTAATGAGTTGCAAGAGCAATGTTAG
This sequence comes from Nowickia ferox, assembly GCA_936439885.1. NCBI lineage: Eukaryota > Metazoa > Arthropoda > Insecta > Diptera > Tachinidae > Nowickia > Nowickia ferox. Next base: position 4,074,682 of record OW387027.1, on the reverse strand, counting down.
GAGAACCTTTTCGATTTTGTTTTAATAACACTCGAGGCTTGTGAATAATTTCGTTTCCCTTGCTCAGTCTGATTTTTGTCATTCAATTTTTTTTTTTTAACAAAAACATCTAATCCTCCCCTTGTGCAACTGTAAATAAAAACAAATTATGTGTGTGTTTTTTTAAATATTAATTTTTTTTTATTTAATTTATGTAAAAAATATTATTCATTATTTAACAATTGTCTAAATAACTACATATATTGCACATGGACTTCCTGCATGAAAAATCAAAGAGAATGAATTTGAATGTGTGAATATGAAATTAAAGGTGTGTGTGCGTGAAATTGTTAATAACAAATTACAAAAAAAAAAATAAAAAATTACGAGTGAATGCGTATTTATTTAACATAAATACATTTACAGTTAATATTGCACATTTGCATTTAACGCTACAATGAAATGAATATAAAACTTAATTGAAAAGCAATTAACTTATAAATTATATTATTATTATTATTAACAACATCAATAGCATAATGATCATCATCAAGTGGAACATCATTACAAGAGAAATGACAGCAATGATGAATATTGCATTTCTTTTTTGTTTCTCTTCTTTACTTTAATATAAAAATGTTTGTATGTATGTATAGTTTTTTTTTAAATATAAGTATTAACAACAAAATAATAAAATATATATTAAATTTAAATATAATCGTTTTGGTGTTAATTAATTCAAATGCAATCAATAGTTTATTGAGTAAAAATGTAAGAAGAAAACCATTAATTTTTTATATATAAAATAAAATTAATACATTTTATCAGGAATTATTTAAAATAAATAAATATTATTATATGTAAAAGTAAAGTTATCAAGGAAAGTGAAAAAAATAAAGGAAGAGCCTAAATTAAAAAAATGAAGCATACTTTAAGGACTTATATTTTTAATGTTTTCTGAAAAAACTGTAGTGACAGTAAACCAATAAAATTTAACTTAACAAATTACAGTTACGACCAGACACATGGAATTTATTGTTGCGAAAACTGCTTTAAAATAATTCATCAGTTAAAGCTTTCAATAAAAGTAGAAGAAATTTATATATAAATACGCATGTGGCAAGTGCTTTTAGTTTTGTGACGTAGAAGTAGACTTTTGCTAGAAAAAAATTCTTACTTGGGTGAGCAAAATTCTTATACATGCACAATATTATAACTGTAACAACTAACCGTCTCATACTCTCTGAATAGTTCTCAATTTTACAAAGAAATTACACATTAAATTGAGAACTGTTATCTGGAGCAGTGTTGCCAGAAATTGATGTTGGACGAATGCTAAATCGACCCAAAATGTCTGCTAAAATGGTATACAGAAGAAAAATAAAAATACTAGATTCTTAAATTTCCATTTTTTAGGAAAAAATATGCTAGGGCTTGCAGTGAAAATGCTAAAATGGCAACAATGGGGGCTATTCTGGAAAACGCGTCGAAGAAGTGAAAGTTACATGCAAAACAAAAACAAAACTGTGTAAATGTAAAAAAAATTGTTATTGTTTCTCATACAAAATTAACCGCTTTTAAAAGAGAGAGAAACGCGTTGAAATTCTCACGTTTATTTCATTTCAGAAATGTATGGCAAACAAAACCAATTTTTGAAAATTTGTTTTTGTTTTAATGTAAAGTTTCACTTCTTCGACGCGTTTTCCCGAATAGCCCCCAATGATTTTGCAAGAAGCAGCAAAGTTTGCTGAGAGCAAGAGAGAGATAGATATAGATAGATTGAGTGAGAAATATATTAAAAGAGATAAGGATACATTGAGTTATAGCGGGAAAGAATAAAGGAAATAAGAAATAAAATTCTAAAAGTATGAAACATGTTCAATCTAAAAAAATGCCTTAAAAAAGTAATTAAAGTGCACTAGAAGAGAAAATTCTTGCTGCTGGCCCAGAACCGGCAATGCAGAACTGCTATTAAAAGCTGAAATGCCATAGAGAGCGAAGCAGAAAGTCCTTGCATCCCGTCCGGAAAAAAGCAATGTTTAAATACTTTAGAAAGTGAAGTCAGTTTTGTATATAAACATTTCCATAGGAATGTAAACTTTTTGTCGCGTGCGACATCAGACAAATATGTTGTTTTTCAAAGAAAATGAATTTATTTTTACTTTTTTATAAATATATTTGTGTAGGCCGTCAGCAGCTTTACATTAAAGAAAAGGTAAAATTTTAAGAAAAATCGAGTCACACTCTTCTGAACTACAAGCTTTTAATCGCTTGCTGTCGCACGTGACCATAACGCGATTTTTCTCGTGAAAATGCCTTTATGCGAGATTAGTATGTTACACACTAAATGCAAGTGCTGCGGTTCGTTTGTAGGCCTTCATATGTACATAAATGTCTTCTAATAATTATCGGTTGTATAGATTGTCTAGTTAGTTGTACGAAAAAAAAAATGTAAGCAATACATAAAAAAATTTTTGTGTTCCATTGTATGTAGCGAAAGAATTGTGTTCGAACAAACATGAAACTAATTTTTATCTCGTAGTGCCTGTCATCAGTCTTTTAGTTAAGTTTGTGATTAAAATCAAAATTTTAAAATCTTTTATATTTTGTTGTATTGCAAGATAATCAATTTTATATTATATTTGATTTATGCCCAAAATTATGCAATACATAATAAACTATTGCCACAAATGCTGAATGGAGAAATAATCATATACCATACATAGTTGCAATAGGAATCAGAAGATATCGTATGTACTCGTATATGCTAAATTATTCCATAAACAAAATTTGCATGTCATCTCTATTAATATATATATATGTATATATACACAAAAGTCATCATTAGAACATTAGAAATAGGAAAACAAAGAGTAACAAATGAAATGTGAAAAAATGTATAATAAAATAAATTTGGCCATAAATTTATATGTAAATTTTTGCACAAACCAAAATAGTAGAAATGGTATAAATTACTCTGCTATTTTGGTATTATTTATGTATTATTATGTTTATGTGAAATCTATATAAAATATATTCAATATTTTAATATTCAAAAGTGCATAAATTTCATGCCAGCCAAACAAACAGCCATTGGCAGGTCGGTTTGTCTTCATTTTTGGTGTTTGTCGTTAAAGTAATTTGTGTGTGTTGTAGTAAATAGTAAATTGTAAATGGCATTGGTTGGTTATTAGTAATTTCATTTATGTATGTGTTTGGTTTTTTTTCATTTTAATTATACATACTCGTATGCATATAAAAAATATAAAAAAATAAATACCTTCCTTATATGCAAATTTTAATTTTGTGCAATTTTGTTGGCTCTTCCTTCAAAATAGATTATGTCCATTCTATCTGCTGGTAGTAGGGGTGTGTGTGTGTATTTGTGTGTGTATGTTTTTGATTTTCTTATTTAGTTTTTAGTTTTTAGCTGTAGTAGTTTGTTAGCGTCCTTTTTCAAAACTAACATCCGCATGAAATCCTGTATCATCAGCATGATAAATGACATTTTGTACGCGACCATCCGGTAATAAAATGTGATATTGACCCCTTGTCACACCCTGCACATCACGATCTTGCTTGTGACCAAAATCATTGCCGGTATTAAAATCACGTATACGATAACCAAATGCATACTTTGAGGCATACGACTGCAACTGATGTGGAAAGATTGCAGCACAAAAAAATTTAGAGAACAACAATGAACCCGCACACATAAACACATGCACACATAAAATCACCAATACCAATATCATTAACAGCAGCGCAACATCATGTATGTAAATGTGATATGAAAAGAAAGAAAATCAAATATGAAAAAAAACACATAAGAATAGAATATAAAAAATGTTTAAAGTACGATATGAAAATTGGAAATAACAACTGCAAAATAGTAATAAAAGGAAAAAAATTATTTGTTTGATTAAGAAATGTAAATAAGAATATTCTTGTTAAATAGAAAAAAAAAGAAAAATCACCAGAGATAGAGATTTAAATTAAGGCAAAATCTGAAAAACTAAGAATTAAATCTGGGATTGAATGTTAAAGTTTTTTTTTAAGAATCTTTTTAAAAATTTGAAAGAACTGAATAGATTTCGCAAGTGTTTTTTTAAACGCCATAAATAAAGAAGATCATCACCGCATCATGATCAAGAATTTTTTGTTTAAAGATATGAATGATTTTGATGCGAGCGAGAAGTAGTTTTCAAAAAAAAGGGCGCTGTCATATGCAGGCCGCAACCACGAACTTATTGAAATTACAATTTGTCGAATAAATTGATTTTCTTGCGATTTGCACTTCTTGATTATTTTCTGTGGGGTCGTCAGGTGGAGTCACTGGCTTATGCAGATAAACCAGCAATAATTGACGACAAGGAGACCAAAATTGTTAATTTTATTTGTTACATACTCAGAATTCATACATAGTCCAGAAGTGAATCGTTAAGAATAGATATGTTCGCAATAATTTTGAAATGTTAGTGTCATGCTTTGAACTTTCGAATAAAAAATTTTTATATAATGTGTTTTTTATAGAATTACTCTATTAATTTTTTTATATTAAATGATCAAACAGAATTGCGGCATAAACACATTTTTCATACAAATTTACACCAAAAAACCAGCCCCAGAAAGCAGTCGAGAGATTGAATCTATTCTTATGCTCTCACATATAAATAAGTATTCTCTCAACAATGCTACCATAGTTTCGATAAATTTCATACATTTTGTAAACAAATCACCAAAGAAAAATAAGCACAAAAAAAAAAAAAATAGAGAGCATTTGAAGTTACTGCCTGCCGTAGATTTTATAATGGTCTTTGTTAATTTGACAACGATTTTTCCGGAAGTTGCGGACTTATTCTGTTTGATCATTAACTGCCAGCTATGGAAGACAAGCAAGCACTGTCCTGTGCCTATTGAAAACAAATCTGAGTGCTTTTTTGTTTGTTTTCAATATAAAAAGGCAGGCGAGAATTTTTGATTTTCTTCGATAATTAAGTAGTAAAATTTACCCACCCCCTTTCACCACCTAGACAGTCGACTCTAGAAAATTTTTCTAGAGCTTTTCATATAAATTTTCTATTCAAGTCGACCGTCCGTGTTGTGCAATCGAGGATTTAATATTTTAATTTTTTTGTATACTGTTGGCTGAGCACGTCTAGACTCATTTCGGTGTTGCTCAAACAACTTAATGGTAGACTTGAACCACAATTCAAAAATGATAAAATAAAACCCAGTGTTAATGAAAAAACTCGCAAGCTTCTTTGAACTGTGATTGAAGTGTACTGATGAGTTGTTCGAGCAGCAACGAAATTCAGGTAGACGTGCTTAACCAACAACAAATAAAAAAAATTAATTAGAGTTTTTTTTTTTAAATTTAAATTCGTATTAATTTTGAAATGCGTTAATAGAAATAAAATATTAAATAAAATTGTTGGTATACTTTTGAACAATTTAAAAACACCCTAAAGCTGCAGCAGTTTTTCATTATATTCATTCAACATGCATTTATGTTCACATATTGAAATTATCTTTGCAGATATTCGTTATAGCTTCAGAGCAAAGCAACAAAATGAATACCAAGTGCATGAATATATGTATCTACTTCTTAATATTTCTCTTCTGTCACTAGCAAAGAAAAACTTTCTGCCGGCCGCAATTTAATTTTTTTTATAAGTTCACTTGGGTTATAAAAATATTATTATATTTTTATAGCTTAGATTTCTGTATACCTTCAGTTAACTTTTTAAATGATATAAAAACCTGTCTGTGCGAAATTTATTGCCATATTCCCATTTATCAATATTATTTCAAACGGAAACTACTTAAATCAAATCATTTAACATTTTTCTTTTACCATGTGTAATTGTTGTTATTTTCAAAAATATCTGCATTGGAGAAATAAAAGAATTTTTTATAAAATATTTTTTTTTTGCTACTGTCACCTGCAGTGTACCTTCTGTCGTCCACAAATTCATTTCAATACTACACAAAACAGTTAAATCTCATTTAAGTCTAAAAGTATGCAATACCTTTCTAAATTTCTTGTGTTTGTGTTGTTTATTTCTCTCTCTCTTTCAATTTCAATAGCACTATTCATATGCATGTAAGAGCGTTTGTGTTTGTGTATTAGTGTTGCGTTTTTTGTTTGATTTGCTATCTTCCAGTTACTATTACGTGTTTAGCACAAATGCAAAACAATGCAATAAATGTTGCAAATATATTAAATTCCTGTCATGTACAAAATCATTACTTTTTTTTTTTTTAGCAATTTTGTTTAAAAGTATTTTCTCTGGGTAATATTTATATGAAAATAGTGATTTAGTAATAAACTCTTAGTAATAGAGTTTAGGTATTTAATTACAAGTAATATCCTGATTTCGATCGATTAATTTTATCAAATTTCTAACGAAAATATTTTTGTGTAGTTGTGCTTTATAGCTGAGCTTCTTGGTGTTTTTAAATCACTTGAATAACTTAGTTGATTGATTTAATTATGCAACATTGAAAATACGATGAAAATTTATCATAAGGTTTGCTCTTAGATTAATGTAAGTTTTTGTCCTCTTGATGACTTTTATAATAATATTGATGTTGAAAATCGTATGGCAAGGCGCCATCAATTCGTGTTTAATTTTTTTATATAAAAATGAAATTGACTAATGGATATGAACGAGAAAAATGTGTGTGACAAATTTTCAGTCTGCGGTCAAATTACGGCACTCGAAATTAAAAGCCTGATTTTGTAAAACGCAACGCCAAGCGTTGAAAAATTTTATATGGAAAAAGTTTAAATTACAAAACTAAAATACAAAATATAAATTTTGTCAACGCTAGGCATTGCGTTTAACAAAATTAGGCCCTAATGAAAGTTCAAAATATTTCAATGGAGGTCATATGGAAATATTTTAAAATTTCGGTCGCCATAATAAACCCCACAGTTCTTTTTTAATTTTTAACAAAATGAAAAGCCAGTTTAAATTATAACATTACTTTTGCGCCACCTTCCATTTCTGCATTCTTGCAACAAACATGATTCCAGTTAAGGAATACTTTTTCATCATCCAGCTTTATTATTATTTGTTTGCTTAGAATTTTTTCCTAGAATTTTGTTTTCCTAAAGAAGTATTAGTCTGCAAAAGTTTATAATGTTATTTACTGCATTTATTTTGGCATTGATTCCTTTTTATCACCAAATAGTGTGAAATTTTTGTGAAGGTTTTTTTTTTCAAACAAAAAATTCCAACGTGATGTGATTTATATGTGTAACTATTTAAAAAAAATTAAAGAAGTTTATTTTTTTTTAATGAAAGAAAATTACAATAAACTTAATAACAGTCACTCTCTTTAAATTGAAATGATTAATGGAAACTACAAAATAAGTTCTCTCGAAAGATGATAAAAATCAGTACATTAAATATTTAAATATGTACATAATGAAAGACGTAACAGAAGTTTTAATGTTTGCGTAAAGAAATGTGTTAAGTTTGCCATAGTCACGAATTTAATTTTATATGAAGGTAGAATTTATTATACCGCCTAAAAGTAGGCAATATATTTGAATAAATGAGCCCCTTATAGTGTGTGGGGTTTTTTTTATTGTAAGTACGAAATTTTTTCTAAAATATTAAAGAACATCGAACATTTGTTTCTTTAGTCCAAGGCCAAAATGTCCCTACAGTCTGTTTATATAAGACATTAACCACGGAAATAATGATTTTCTGACTCTTTAGCTTGTAAGAATTTTTTTCATAGAACTGTACTAAATTTCAAAATTATATACATATTTTTTTTATCAATATTATTCATTCTCTAACTGCATTGTAATTAAAAGTTTTTATAACTTCCCATTTCTTTTCAAGTTGTAGTTATTGCAACATATGCTAAACGTTTTGGAAGCAGCAGCAAGCAATACAATAACATGCTTCCTTCCTTCCACCATTAAAACGAACAAATTGCTGAAAAAGTTAGTTCTGGTGGCACAACATAAACGTGATGTTCAAGTCAAACAATTTAAGTAAAATGCCAGTGCAGAGTTTTTGTATTAAATCTAGGGAAAAAGAAGAGCTGAGTAAATTGTTGCGTTGCAATTGTATGTGCCATCGTTTATGGTCATTTTAATGAAAATTATATGTCTTTAGTTTTATAGCACCCCCCCCCCCCCAATTTTAAAATTTCAAAATAAATGTAGCAATTTTTTTTTGCTTTTTTTTTTGTAATTTTAAATTTGTATTTCGCTAGAAGGAGGGTGGCGGGAGATGTGTTAACATATATATTTATATGTTTAAAAAAATATTTCGAGATCTTCAAGAGGATTAAAAGTAATAGTGCAGGTGGTAAATACTGGCTGTAGAACTGTAGATTTATTTCGGCTGTTTAGAGTTCGTTCATTCGTTCATTTTTTGCCACAAGCCTAATGGGTTTGATCATACATTTGTGGCAAAAATGAAAGAATGAATCAGTTGGACCCAGCTCTTTGGCTTTTCTGTCGCTACTGCTGTGGAAGCTTGTATTCGCAATATTATGAGCAGCCTTGATGAGGGATTCAAACCTTAGCCTAATAAGTTCATAGGCAGATAGGTTTTTTTTAGCAGATGATGCTCAAAACTCTTTCCTGTACGAAGCTAAAGGTTTTTTTAAGCTTCCCAAGAAAGCTCCTACCCATGGAATATTTTGTCTTTTTGGCTATTTGCAAGGTTTGGTTCCCTTAAGGACACAGAGAGTCCGAAAAAAATAATTTACTAAAGTCCGTGTTTTGTTTTCAATAATATTTTATCAGTCAAAGTATAATATAACTGCTTAAGAATAAGAACAATTTTAATTTTTAGAAAAGAAAAATTTTTTAATAAGAAAAATTTTGTATGGGAATCTGTTTTATAAACCCTTCATTAAGCCTTATGTGCAGTTTCTACAAGTCAGGCAGACGACTCGTTTGGAAAATTTGTATGAAAATCACTCAAAAATATGAGTGCTTTCCATATTAATTTTATACTCAAGTCATCTGTCTATCTTGTAGAATCAGAGTGTTAATAATTTTTACAAATAAGGCAGTAAGATTTTAATTTTTTTATTGAATTTGTTTTTTTTTTTTAATTTTATAATAAATCCTGGAACTTTCCACACAAACTGCGTGCTACTGAAAATTGCAGCTAAATTATAGTATAATTTCTAAAACAATTTTCGCACAACAACAGCTGTGAAGCTGCTGAAAAAGTTTTGCAAATTATTTTATCCCTGTTTTATTTTTTATTTTTTGTTACATAGAACAAGCGTTCTATCTTCATTTTCATAAGGTTTTTTTCTGCTGCCGCTTGTTTTTTTTTTCTTTGGCTTTGTAACACAAGTTAATCTGAAGCTTATATGTTCAAATAAGTATGTACCCTTGAGTACGAGGCTCACTGGAAATTTGTGACATAAAATTTCTTAATACTTTTTAAGTGATTGGCCAGACCTTTGCTCTGAACATGAAGCAAGTTTTTCCCTAAGTGTCTTTTAGTGTTTCAACATCTAAAGCTTAAAACTGGTTTAACATTAAAATGACTAATAGCTGATCTTGCGTTCCCAGTGCAGGCTTAATTAAATCGGGGTTTAACTTAAAGTTGGCTCAATAAACTTGTTAAAAATAAATTAAATTTCTCGTAGAAATAAGTGTATTTCCTGCATAACGTTGTTATATTTTGTAGAATATTTATTTGACAAACTGTACAGCAACTAATTTTGTTTGTATGAAAAACTAAAAAATAATTAATAATTTTTATAATTATTAATTATTATGCCTTAATTCTGTTCGACGATTGTATCGTCTTGTATATGGACAAAAAAAAGCCATAGTTGTGATTCTTTAAAACAATTATTCTTTATTGTCCATGCTAGAAGGTTCGTGTATTTGCTTTATGATTTTGTTCTAAACATTATATCCAACACATATTTTATCAAATATTTTTCAAACTATTGCATAACACTATAATTTTATTTTTATGTTTTAAAAACATGGTAATAATATTTTTATTTTTCATTATCAAAGACAACAACCATTTTTGAAGAAAATAATTTGTTAGGGCATTTACAATGTCTCAAAATCTAGTACTTACGAGATTCCGAGCTAAAGCTAGTTGCTTTTTACTAGATTCCCCATACAAAACAAAATCTAATTTTTTAATGGATTTGTAGGAAATCTACTAAATATCTAATATTTTTATTTGTTTTTTACTACCCTGTACATCATAATATATATAGAAGGTGTGTGAATCAGCTACGCTCTATACAATTTCTTATTGAAGGTGAGTGAGTGAGCTAAGTCGGCCTTTTTTTCGTTACAATTTAAGATTAAATTTCAGGCAAAGGATTTTGTCTCGGATACAAAATCTTGGAAAATGTCAAAAAAGTTTAGTGTAAACGATATATATTTCGTTTAAGATTTCTAACCAAATATACTAGATTTCGAGACAATGTAAATGCAGTATAATACAAAAGAAAAACCCCTGGGGAATTGTTACTCGTAATAAGTTTAACCTTAAACCCTACCAGCAGCGATCCTCGTTGCATGCAACTTTATACATATAATTTTTTCACATAAACGTTACAACAAAGAAATGTACTTTGCAATATCTGTATACTAGTATGTGGAGTAAAAGTATGAATTGTGAACATGTACATATGAAAGGGTCAGCACAAAATTATAATATGAATAATAATTTTTAATGAAAAACGTTCTCATACTTAAATGCACACAAAAATGGCAGCAATACACACTATCTGGTTGGTTTGAAGTTACGAGTGTATTTGTGAACTGTCCCCTTAATAGCCAAATAAAATCGCAGACATGTGTGCTTCAATTTAAAACTTGGTTTTGTTACTTTTTCTTTCTTCGTTTTAGTGAAAATAAATGTGTACTCTCTTCTTTTCTTCTTTCTCTCGAAACAGTTTTATTATTATTGTAAAATCTGATCACGTAATTTTGTAGGGGTTTGTTATGGCAACATGATTGAATTATCAGTTTGTTGACTTATTTTCCTGCTGCCTGCCGTATTTTAGTTTTACCAACTAAAAGTCTTACCCGAAAAAAAAACACTTACACACACACACTCAGTTGTCATAGGGAGTGCAGCATTAAGCTGGATAGAAAGGAGTTATATCTGTGTATAATTTACAAAGCAGAGCAGAGCAGAGCAGAGAAAAATAATCCGCTAAAAAAACATAAAAAAGTACAACAAGAAGTACAGCAGTGATTGTGTGTTGTGCGGTGAAATGACAATTTACGTGATGATTGAACAAGTATCAAATTTATTTCGATATTTGAATTACATTGCAACTAAACTAAATTATTGGTATTAAACATTGTTGTATGGATTTAAAATTTATTTTGCAACGAGTGCAATATTCTGTACGAAGTTGTTTCAAGCGTATGAGTGATGTGGGATTAGCTTTTAATAGTAATTTCTTGTGCAATAACAGCTGCTCATACACCGCTCATTTCAAATTTATATTTTAAGCTATTTCATAAAATTTAATTGGAATTTTTTTTCGATACATGGTCACTACAAGTGTTGCCATGTAAAATTAATGTACAGTTTCCACAGTGCAGGCAAGCGACTTGCCTAGAAAATTTTTATAGGAATCACTCAAAAATTTTAATGTTTTTCATATATATTTTCTAGACAAGTCGGTTGTTTGCACTGTGGAAACTACATATGAGTCGCTTGTTTTATCTGTTAAGCCTAGTACTCTATTCGAAGTGTGAACATTTTTCAGCAACACTGATTATTTCGCGTGAAAAATTTGTCATGTAACAAGTGATGCCCATATTACTTTTTGCAAAAAAATAATCGTTTTTATTGGTTAAAAGTATGCAACATTGATCGACTTTTGTAAACAAAAACATCAGCTGTCAATATTTTACGCGAAATAATAAATGTTTCGCAGATTGCAAGAAAATGTTGCCAGATATATTTCATAAATTTTTCACGAGTTGAACAGAGTACAAGTTTTGCAAAAATTTTTCATGAATATTTCATGTGATTTTTTTTTATATGGATTATGTCAACATTTCGCGTGAAATTTATGTTGAACACGGTGAGGGAAATATCTTGAAAATGCAAATAAGTAAATAAATCAGTAGTAATAATAATAATATTTTATTTATATTTAATGTCAGTCAAGTGTTGCTTTAGCAGCAACGCAAATAAAGCTTGAAAATTTTTGGTTTAAACGATAAAGATTTTTATAAATATTCCAATTAAAATGTACTAGATTTCTCGCAGCTGTAATTATTGGCCTTGTAAAAAATTTCTATAAAATTTTTCAAAATTTATGATGAGCCCCTGGATTAAAATTAAAGAACATTCTTAAACAATCAATTAGCATGCAAGTTGAACATCCAATTGTAACATATTCAAGTGTTTCAATTGCTCGTAAACAACATAAAAGATTTAGAATATATTTTTCTTGTTTTCCTGTCATTATTAATGTAATACCTTTTATGTAAATGGTCTTCAGAGGCACTTTTTATTTGGAGTTCCTAACTTCATACGATTAATAATAGAATAGCAAAATGTATGTTCTCGTATGTTTAAATTTGGTAAAAGTTAACAAAATTACACAGTAAGTGAATGTGTGTGCATGTGTGTGGGTCTACAAATGTGTGTGTTTGTGTAGTTAAGTGTGACCAGAGACAATAGTCCATTGCCATTGCCCGGCTGTGTATGTTTAAAAGTGATTATGAAACGTATGTGTTTGTATGTGTGAATAATGTTAAGAATCAGTACGGAAAGTCTGTGTGTGTGTGTGTGTGTGTGTGTGTAGCGTATTACCACTTGTCTCGCCAACACATTAAGTTGTCTATCTGTATGTGTAGGGATTTATCTGAAACCATATAGAATTGACCATGCGATATACAGTGATGCTGCTTCTAGGCATACGCCATGTATTTGTTTTAATTTTTTTTTCCTCTTTTTCATCATTTCTTTTTGCTTTAACTTTATGCACAACAACGTAGAAAATAACATCAGTATGGCCATCGTCACCAGCGAAAACAACAGACTGAATGAATGTTAAGGATTCTTTTGTCATTTAAGTTTGGTACTCACTACACATGGCCAAAACCTCATTATACTTCACTACTTTGAATGTGCGGCAGCAAAAGCAGCAGTAGAATCCTTCATGATGAGCATGGTGACGATGACGCTGACGATGGAGATGAGGATGATGAGTGACAAGCATGATGACCATGAAAAGAACAAGCTTAAAAACACTTGTACACTTGTGTTTTCCCAAAATTGCTGTATAGAAGTGTGAGTCCATAAGGAGTATTTTTTGTATTTATGTCCTTTTTACTTTCCTGGCTTAAACGTATGTTAGTCCTTTACTTATTTTTATGCAAGTACTTTATGAATGTATGGTTTGTTGCGAGCTGAACTGTTCTGGTGCGGTGTGCCATGGTTTAGCTTAGTATGCTTCCGCTCTATGTAAGTATGTGTGTGTTCTTGTATGAGTTTGTAATCTTGTACACTTTATTGCAAATTCCGTTATTACACATGCTTGCTCATATTTTGGAAGCTTATGTTTGCTTTTTCTATGAAGATTTTTCACAGATTTTTGATGAGCCAAAGGACAGAGTGTGAAATGTTTTAAATGTTCGTGTTTGAATGAATTCATGTAATGGTCGTCGGTCGGTCCAGTTATGTGGTGTGAAAAATTTATGAAATTTTAATGCGGTTTTATTTTACTCTCTGCTGTTGTGCACAAATGGCCAAAATGTTGTTTTTTTTATTTATTTATTTTTATGCTTGTGAGTTTTATTTTGGTAATTGTTAATAATGAATGGTTAATTGTATTGTTGTAACAGGAGATAAAAAGAAAAAGAAAGAAGAACAATTCAATACACATGTGATAACGAAACTAACTGCAATTTCTCGTTTTATTTAGCATTAAAAGCTGGATAAATATGGCAGATTATTATTCTTATTAAAACGAATAAAGTGTTTAAAAATGATGGGCACCCAATAAGCAAAATTAAGTTAGTAACCAAATGAATAAATGTCTGTCTACTGTATGATATTAGGTAAACATCTTATGCCTAAAGAATTTTTTTATTTTCAGTTTTAGGGAAACAAGATGGTATATAACTGCTAATTTAGTGATATATTTAATTTTATTTGCATTTACTAAAAATTAGTAAGAATTCAACGTGTGGTCAACGTATGCCCCTTCGATTGGAAACATAGGAATTTATAGTTGACCTAGATTTTTATATAAAAATTGGACGAATACGAAAAAACTACTGAGTAAAGATGTTTTAAAATATAAAATATGTTTAATTAATATAATATAGTTTTAATTTTCCAGCCCTGTAAAGTAAAGATTTTTTAAAATATAAAATATATTTAATAAATATAAAAAATAGTTTAAATTTTCCATCTTATTAACCTTGCTGATTTTCAATATTTGTTTTTTTTTATTCTAATTAATAAAGAAAAATATTAGTTTTAGCTATTTACTTTTAAAAGCCAAATTAAGTTTAAGTTTTCCAACCCTGGAAAAATCTTTTTAGTTTTCAATACCAATATTTTTATTCTAAAAATATAAATTAGGTTTAATGAATAAAGCAAAACTAAGATTAACTTGGCCCTTTCATATATAAAAAAAGTTTAAATTTTCCAGCCCTGGAACTGTCCTTTGATTTTTCTGATTATCAATATTTCTATCAAATGTATAAAATATGTTTAATTAATAAATAAAGAAAAAAGTTAATAAATAAAAAAAAGTTAAAATTTTCCAACCCTGGCAAAACCTTTTTGGTTGTCAGTAGCAATCCTTGTCTTTTAAAAATATAAATTAGAATTAATTATTAAAGAAACAAATTAGCTTATATACCGAAAAAATTTAAAATTTTCCAGCCCTGGAACAATTTTTCTAATTTTGCTGATTTTCACTACTTCTCTCCGAATTATAAAATAGGTTTAATCAATAAAGCAAAAAATATTTTTATCTATTTACTTTAAAAACCCAAAACCAGCTTAAATTTTCCAACCCTGGAAATTTTTTTCTTTGATATTCAATATCAATCGTTTTCTTTCTAAAATATTTATTAGGGTTAATTTGTAAACAAAAATTAAATAGCTTTAGTATGTTCTTTTGATATACCAAAACAAAATTCAATTTTCCAGCCCTGGAAGCATCTTTCTTTTTTTCAATACCAATATATTACTATTTCACATACTGAATACGTTTAATTAACAAAGAAAGAAAATTAGTTTCAGTTAGTTCCTTTTATATACCAAAAGAAACATTTTCCAGCCCTGAAACTGCCGTGATTTTCAATGCCAATCTATTTAATACCAATTCTAACACATCAGACCAAGGCCGAAACCCAGCAGGCTGACATTTCGATTTCCAAATTCTCATCAGTATTGCCTAAATTTTGACACAGAATTTCATAATTTTGCAAAAACAGGAGAAAACATGCAAAAATGGAAAATATTGAGTTGTTCAATGCGAATTTTTTCATTGTTATAAAATATATGAAATCGTTGTTTTAGTTCGAGTAGATATTTGGTTTTTTTGTAGCAGTTGTTTTGATGAAATACCACGCAATTAAAAAAGTTAATTTTAAAATAATTTTTAGATGGGGTGTTTTGTGTTTAAGGTAACGATATCATTTTTTGTGTAGGTTCTTAAAATGAGTCAAAACCTATAAGAAAAATGAAGGGAAGTGAAGTGACGAGGGTTGTTGTTAAAACTTCTTCATAGTTCTGCAAACCGAAATCTGATCACTGATCTTGAAAATTCAGTCCGGCTATCACTAAAAGGCGATTAGAAAAAAAGGTTTCGTCTACAACTTCTTCATGGTGGAAACCACGAACCGAAACTGCGTAACAGTTGAAAATTCTTTTCAATAATATCAAACTTAGCACTGTAGCTAAGGCGTTTTGGCGATGTTTCTTAAGCAACATAATTTTTTCTAAAAGACTATTAATTAAAATCAACAGGTAATCAAATTCTGCTCTGCTGTGGCCTTGAGTCACAAGCATTTAATTAACTTTTCAATTTAGATAGCTAATTTGTGTATTTTTACTTTACAAAAGAAAACTCATTTCTTGCTTCACTTCGATGAATTAATCTGAATAATAACATTCTAGAACTCAAGAAAGTCAACCACAAAACACAGCAAAAATTTACCACAAAATTGTATAACAGCAGTAGCAGCAGCAACAGCAACAGCAATAGCAATAATAAATAAATCTTCTTGTACCCGTTAAGGGAGCAATTACAAAGTGTCTAAAAGGAAACAATGAAATCAAGCATTTGATTACAATGTTTTTCAAATTAGACAAGAGAATACGAGTACAAAAAGTGACAAAAAGTGAAAAAAAAACAGGAAACGAATTATTATACAAACTTGTATACACTTTCCCACTAACACAAAAACATACACGAAACTATATACAGCGACTCTCCCTCGCTCTCTCTCTCTCTATCACTGTGTGTGTTTTCTTGGTTGAAGCTGTTTGAAAAGCTTATAAGAAAAATGAATGAAAGCACAAAGAAACAAATGAACCATTAACAGCCACGAAGCAAGGATGATTAAATGCAAATTAAAGATTTACGAAAAAAAAATCGAATGATCAAAAGAATGTTTAACAAAGACAAATGAACAGATGAAAATGAAGATGTGTTCAAAGCACAAACAATGTACTCGCATTTGTGTGAGTGCATTAAGATAAATATTACAGTTTTATTGTTAATTACAGCTTGCTTAATTTTTGTAATTATAAATTTAGCGAAAATTTCTGCTAACAACAAATCGATATGGGCAGCTTAATAATATTTCCTTATCGCTTTAATTTGCTTTTAATACATGTTTTAGCAGCAAAGTATCTTTTTGCATTGCATCTTTAATTTATTAAATCTGAAGAGCTTAATGCTGCAGATCTTTTAATTTTTATCTTTAAAATCTATTGCTTATTGCTGTGCTTGCAACTTGCTCAAACTCATCCATGCAGCTGCCAATGACTGGCAATACTTAAACTTTAACGTTCATACATATACTTTTTTCATTTTATATTTCGCTTTGGCAAAATAGTTTTGCACATGTTTTAATTTTTTTGTGTTCGATTTTCTTTAAAAGAGTTTTGCAAAGTTTGTGTGCATGTGAAGTTGAAGAAAAGAGAAGTGTTGACAAGTTTTGTGTGCTGTTTTGGCATATTTTGAAAGTTCTCAGCGACAAAATAACTCCCACCCTTTTTTTAAACTCTTTTGCTTTATCAATTCTTATCATCTTAAGTTAAAAAAAAATAAATAATATTAAAAAAAAGCAATACAGTAGAAACAATTTGCTTAGCTTGGAAACTAAAGACGAAGGGCCAGTCCCACGATGTCACCAACGTTCGACTCGTCGCACAGTTACATTGCAAACAACAACAAAATTGTAAAATTTATTCGTGGGACAAACCCGAAGTATTTGAGCTCTCCTTGAAATATGCTTTATTTTTGTAATCAAACTCTCTTAATTATAAATTCTGTTTTCACACACGACAATTTTAGTTGAGCAAGTCTTGAGCTTATAGAAGAGAGTTGAAAAGGTAATGAAACAGGGAGCCATCATGTTTTCCCCTCTCGCCCATTAACTAAAATACTGCTTCACTAAAATTGCCGTGTATGAACCCAGTCAAACTGATACTGATCAATTTTTTCTAAAACTCTTTTGTGTACTAAAGACATTGCCTACTTTTAGGCTTTAATAATTTACATACTTTAAATACCTATTGTCCTGACAAACTTCTAGAAAACTGAAAAAGGAAAAATGAAAAGAAATACCCCATGATTTGCTAACGATACGTTTGTGTCAAAGACATCATTACTTTGAAAAACTATATTGAAAATAAATATAAAAAAAAAAAATAAAATAATAACGAAAAGTTTAATTTTTAACTAAAATTTCCATAAAAGAAAAACAAAATTCAATAAGAATAGCTTCTAAAGATTTACTCTAACAGATAAATGGGAAGTCATTGCTACTGCTTACTTTTTCTCCGATTCATGGCAAACAATTAAACTTTCTTGCAGTAGTAGGTACATGTGTACATACTCGTATTTACTTGATAGTTAAGACTGGCATAATCGGAATGTATTCGTTTGTACTTAAAACGTAAGCCAAGGTATTATTATGATAATATTTTGTTTGGTCTACTTTTGCTTTGAAAAGATGATTTTTTGTTGCTTTTGCTTTTGATTTTGTAACTTTTACGAAATTTGTAAAATTTTCCAATTTACTCAATATAACAGGCTGTCGTCTGTAGCTGAGATTATTACAACTTGGGTAGATGAGATGCAACAAAAACAACAAAGAAAAAAAGAAATAGAAAGAATTGCACTCTAAAGAAAAACTTAAGCAATTTTGTGTGTGAAAGTGTGTGTACGAGTTTAAAGTAGTTTACAACAAAACATGTTTGTTAACAATCTGGCCAAATAGGACAAGTTAACAAAAGTGTTTTTTTTTTGTTTGTTTGTTGCTTGTTGTGCATAACTTTAGGGATTACAACAACTCAACAACCGATAATATGCAGACTCACAAGTTAAATCTGTCCAAGCTATAAACAGACTTAAACAGTTTTTAGTCTGTGGAATTGTGTTCGATAGATGGATGGATGGATGGTTGGCTGTATGAATAAAAATGCCCGATTGGTTGCTGGGTAGCATTTGCCATTGATTGAATTGATTCCAGCTGGGGGAAATGAGAAAAAGACAAACAGCTTTATGTTTCTCGCAAGAGCTCACATTGAAAACGTGTGAGATTTTTTTTAAAAAGAAAGGAAATTTACCAAAATATTGGTGGATTGTGTGGGTGAAATAAAAAATTCGATTTTATGTAAGAAAAAAACCAAACTTTTCACCCAATTTGTGCACATTTTTGTGTTTTAAAAACTTGGTACTAATACTGCATTTACAATGTCTCAAAATCTACTATATTTGATTAGAAATCTTTAACAAAATCTATATCGTTTACACTAATCTTTTTTTGACATTTTCCAAGATTTTGTATCCGAGACAAAATCCTTTGTCTGAAATTTAGTCTAAAATTTAAACGAAAAAAATGCCGACTTAGCTCATTCACACACCTTCAGCAGAAAATTGTGACGAGTGTACCTAATTCACTCACCTTCTATATAAATTATGTTGTACAGTGTAGTACAAAACTAATAAAAAATATTAGATTTTTAGTAGATTTCCTACAAATCTATTGAAAAATTAGATTTTGTTTTGTATGGGGCATCTAAAAAAAAAAAACTAGATTTAGCTCGGAATCTAGTAAGTACTAGATTTTGAGACAATGTAAATGCTCTATAATATTTTTTGTTATCAAAGACAACAACCATTTTTGAAGAAAATGATTTATAGGGCATTTACAACTGCACAAAATCAGGATACTCTTCTTATATATTAAAATTTAGCTAGAGGTACAATCACAGACGATCATAGGTTAAAGCCGTGCGAAAGTTTTATTTATGTATTATTTGAATTAATGAAAACTCAATTGCTTGACGAAAAAAAATATTTAAAATTTTTAGTATCGTCCTTTAACAGCAAATGAATATTTATTTTTCTTTTCCAATAATTAAAAATATGACCTGCTTCATATTTTTTGGGGTATAAGCGAAAGCTGTAGTCTACTCTGTAATTCAAAACGAAAGAAAATGCTTTCGAATTTGCATGTAATTAATTAACATCAAAACTAGAGAGTGGTGAACTACAGAGTGACCCGTTGTTTTCATCTGAGATATTTTTCCAAGGGATCTTTTTAAGTTTATCTACTTTTTTGCAAGCTATTTTTTTTCTCTTTAAATTCTCATTACCAGTTAAAAAAACATATCCTAAATCTAGACATAAAGATCCTTGGGGCTTCATAGTGCTTAAAAAGCCAATTATAAAGAAAAAATAAAAACATAAAAAATGCCAGTGAAATGAGCATTGGTAATTTTCTCTATGGTAGAATTTAAATTGATTGCATATCCATGTCTTGTGTTTTTGCAACTTCTTCTTTTTAATCTTTTCCATTTTTTGTTTGCTTTCTTTTTGCGTTTAACACACACAAGCCATACTACCCATTTATTTCTTGAGTTTTTGTAAGTTTTTGTTTATTCCTTTTCAAATTGTAAAGAAAATAATGCATTTAATCGTGAAAATTTTCAAGTTCGACAAACAATTTCAATGTCGTTGTTATTTTGCATTTTCCATACAGAATACATTAAAATGTTTACCAACACTTTGCGAAGGTTTTAGCGTTGGAGGGTGGTGGTGTGGGGGACAAATGATTATTCTCGCAATTTAGTCTTAGTCGCAATACATATTTCACAGGAAATTCATTATTTGCCTTTTTGGCACAAAGTAAGAAAGAAATGCATAAAAAAGTCACAAAAGCAGAGACAGAGAAAATAAAACAAATTGTGTTAAAATCATCAGTCGATGTGTAAAATAAAACGACAACGAACGCTTGGTATCATCATCAAACTATAACAGGAAAACGGAAGTACGTTCACTTGCACACCAAAAACTCTAACAACACAACGGCTTAAAGCTTAAACACCACAAGTAACAAAAAAAAATCTGCTGCAGCTCTAGAAAAAATAAAGCCAAATGCATCAATTGACATACAATCACCCAAACTGTTTTTAAAGCCAACAATAGCAGGATATTTCCAAGTTTGGGCTTAAGAAATGTTGGAAGGGAATCAGAATCAGAATCGTCTACTTCTCATCCTCTTCCATGTCTACTTTGTTCGTGCGATATGCAATAAGTAAAAGAGAAAATGCTGCTGCAGAGTACATTGTCTAGATTGTTGGGTATTAAGTTTAAGTAGATGTGCTCGTGTATATGTGTGTGTTTTGCATGAAAGGTACAAAATAAAACATGTCGAGTTGCAAAGTTTTATGTTTTTCATTTTTTTTAACAACTTTTCTAGTAGTTGTTGCTGTAATGAGCACGTAAATGGATTAACATTGTTTGTGACGCGGCTTAATCCCATGAGGGTATTATAGAAGCCAGACAGAGAAAATTAAGTTTTTTAATCGACAAACAGTATGAACTTAATGATGATATTGAAAAAGTCTTTGTCTGCTAACCGAAATGTTTGATTTGTTATGACTTACCTTAGCAGCTGCCTCTGCATAGTTGTTAGAGTTGAACATTTCTTCACCACCTGCCTTTGCTCCCACGCCACCCACATATGCTTTCAGTCCACCAAAGCCATTGTAGTTGGAAGAAAGACCATACCCACTTCCTGGTAATTTAATGTCTATTTCTGTACCTCCTGCACCACCCTTGCCGCCAGCAAAACCACCGGCGCCTTTAAGATCTTCGGCTGCAGCTTGTTCAATGACGGGTATGTATTGTTTTGATTTGGCCATGCCCTTATATTTACCAACAATGGGTTGATACAAACCACCAGCACCTCCACCGCCTCCGCCTTTGCCACCTTGCGCCCCACCAGCAGCCTCTACATTTTCCGCTTCTTGAGGTTGAAAGAGTACAGGAGCTTTGTTGTCTTGCGGTCGTGCATCAAGCCCTTCACCACCTCCACCATATTCAGCTCCACCTCCGGCACCTTTTCCTTCACCCCCTCCACCAGCTCCACCGAAGTTGTGTTGACGCTGCAAATGTAAACGATTTTGCATTTCTTTGGCTAATAAATAAGTGAGACCATGTATTTGGTCTTCTGGAGATTTGCCTACCAACGCAGAAAGCTGTTGAAATTCAGGTAGATCTTTGTAGTTGCCCTTGAATGACTCGGCGGGAGCATGATACTCAATTTTAATGGCAGGACCAGCCTCGCCAGCGCCACCGGCTCCACCTTTAGCACCACCGTAATTACCTTCGAGTCCGCCTCCTCCTTCGCCACCTCCATAGGCTGCACCACCTTTTCCACCTCCTTCGCCACCTTCACCTCCACCTCCACCTCCACCACCACCGCCACCACCACTACTATCTTTAAAATCACCTTCTGCCGCTGCGTACCCAGCACCTTCTTTGCCACCACCAATAGCAGCACCACCTCCACCGCCACCATACCCTCCTTTTCCACCGCCGTAGCCTCCTTTACCACCTCCATAGCCACCACCAAATGCACCTCCACCCTTTGCTGCTGCCAGTCTATAAACATCTGCTGCTGATTTTTGTCCCGCCTCTGCTAGGGCTTTTGCTTGATCTTTGGCTATAAGCTGTTCTTTGGCTATCAGAGATTCTGGTGAATAAATCTTCAGATGGAAGTCCTGTGTAGCCGTTTTGGTATATTGCTCAACAGTGGGAACTACACTGTACTTAATTTCGCCTTTAAACTGAGGAGCTGGTATGGCCTTTAAAGCTTCAACGCCGGCATTTTTAGCTTCTGCAGCTTCAACCAAGCCAGCGCTATATTCCGCAGACTTTTGTTGACCACTTTGCTCACCTGCACCACCTCCGCCACCGCCATCGCCACCACCTTCTCCGCCATTTTTGCCACCATAAACAGCATAATTAGCATGTGCGCCTAGACCAGCGCTGTCACTAAAAGCGCCAGCATAGCCTCCACCATGACCTCCTTCTCCACCATGATCACCTCCACCTCCATGACCACCACCACCATAACCACCTGCCCCGCCATGACCACCTCCTCCCACATAACCACCTCCTCCACCTCCTGCAGCTTTGCCCTCTTCAGCAACAGCACCGACATAGCCAGCTCCACCACCGCCTTTACCTCCTCCATAAGCACCTTGTTCACCACCAGCATAACCAACTACATGTCCACCTCCGCCAGCAGCTCCTGCTTCATAGCCTGCACCGCCTGCGTATCCAGCACCTTCGCCACCTTCACCGCCATTAGCACCCACATTTTTAGCCTCAGCGGCTCCAGCTTCATAACCACCACCTCCGCCAGCGGCATAACCTCCACCATGACCACCACCTCCTCCAGCCCCATAACCATCACCATGACCACCTCCCCCACCTGCAGCATAACCGCCACCATGAGCATCTCCTCCGCCTGCGGCATTACCACCATCATGACCACCACCTCCTCCAGCCCCATAACCACCACTATGACCACCTCCCCCACCTGCAGCATAACCGCCACCATGAGCACCTCCTCCGCCTGCAGCATTACCACCATCATGACCACCACCTCCTCCAGCCCCATAACCACCACTATGACCACCTCCCCCACCTGCAGCATAAACGTCACCATGAGCACCTCCTCCGCCTGCGGCATTACCACCACCATGACCACCACCTCCTCCAGGACCATAACCATCACCATGACCACCGCCTCCACCAGCTGCATAATTGCCAATATGAGCACCAGCACCAGCACCAGCAGCAGCATAATCACCACCATTAACGCCACCTTCACCAGCTGTATGGCCACCACCTCCACTAACTCCACCACCTTCACCACCGCTATTACCACCTTCACCACCGCCATTACCACCTTCACCACCGCCATTACCACCTTCACCACCGCCATTACCATTACCTTCTCCACCAGCAGCATAACCACCACCATGACCACCTCCTCCGCCTGCGGCATTACCACCATCATGACCACCACCTCCTCCAGCCCCATAACCACCACCATGACCACCTCCGCCACCGGCAGCATAACCCCCACCATGACCAGCACCTCCTCCAACAACATAACCACCACCATGACCACCACCTCCTTCAACGACATAAGCACCTCCGTGACCACCTCCTCCAGCAGCGACATAACCACCACCATGACCACCACCTCCTCCAGCGCCATAACCACCTCCATGATCACCGCCTCCACTATGGACATAGTTGACAACATGACCACCGCCTCCACCAGGGGCATAATTGATAACATGACCACCGCCTCCACCAGCAGCATAATTGCCAGCGCCTGTGACATAACCACCACCATACCCATCTCCTCCACCAATAACATAGCCACCGCCACCGCCATGGCCACCACCTCCACCAGCAATATAACCACCAGCATGACCGCCTCCTTCGCCAGTTACATAAACAGCACCATCAGGACCACTTTGACCAGCAGCGTAACCACCACCATGACCGCCTCCTCCACCAATGACATAACCACCACCATGGCCGCCTCCTCCACCAACGGCATAACCACCACCATAACCACCCCCATGACCGCCGGCACCCCCTCCATAGCCACCAACATGGGGTCCAATTACTGGTTGGTACATAAATTTAACTGGTACAGCAGGAGCACCACCACCTCCATGACCATAAATAGGAGCACCTCCATTTGCATAGCCTCCACCATAAGGGTAGGCCGCTTTCAAATTATTATAGTCCATTTGCTGGGCCGGTATATATCTTACGAGAGCTTTTCCGCCTCCACCACCATTGATCATATGCGCTATAATATTTTGTACATCGGGAGGCATAGCAGCTATCGATTTTTTCACTTTTGTTGGAGCTTCTTTATAAACAAAATGTCTCAATGTGGTCTGGCCATTTTGGTCACTTTTTGCGGCAGCCGAAGTGGCAGCAGCTTTGCCATCCAGCTTTAGATCTTTGCTTTTTCTGCTCTGTTTTGTATTCATAAAGGTCTTCAACGAGGGATCCGGATCCTTTGCATCTGCTATTTCAAATTTAATCATTTCGGGAGCAGCTGCTGCACGTCTTACTCTCTTAGGTTTCCATTGCTTAGTGAACTTGGCACGTTTTGTAAAGGGCTTTTTCGTGGTTGTACTTGTATTAACTAAATGATCAAAATTTTCTACGAAACTGTTGTCAGTTTGTTGCAACCGCTCGATTTCTAAGGCACGCATACGTTTGATTAAAATTTTGGTTTGAGCATCCGGCTCACGAGCATCTGTTACTTCAAAAGGTATGTATTTCACTTTAAAATTGGATGGATGTTGTTGCGGCATAGACCGTTTGGGTCTATTTAAACGTTTGCCAAAAAATTTTTGTTTTGAATCGTTTATGGTATCGGAATTCTTGATATCAGAAGAAGGAATTGTCTCCATATATTTTACATTTGGTTGCAATTCTCTACTTTTGTATTGACGTATCAGTGCCTTGACTTCGTCACTGGGTTCGACAGCATCGCTCATTTCGAACTTAATCAAAGCTGGTAGAATTTTTAATTCTTGCAGTTGGCTAGTCGAGCGTTTAGTTCTCCGTTCTCCTTCTGCCTCTACTTCTTCTTCGTTGTATTGATTATAGGCTTCTATGTAAGAGTCCTTGAAGGGATTTTCTATGTGCCTCAATCTGCGCTGATTGCGATGATCAAAATAACGTTGCATATCCTAAAATGAGACAGATGTATTTTACTTCAGATATTCTGTTGTGCAGCAGATTTTTTAATTTAATTTACCTCATAACTGGAAAATGTTTCCAAGGCCGGTGGTGTTTCCCAAGCTGTTGACAAATCCTCTTCTGCATTGCTTATGCCCAACTGAAAATAGACAAAACAACAAATTAGTTTTTGCGTGAATGCACTTTCACTTTTTGCTAAACTGAAGTTAACTTTTATCTTAACAAAATTCTCAGTAGCTTGTGTGTAAAGAAAAATAACCAGTCAGCCGATCGCGTGTTTGCTGATTACCTACTTGTACTCGTATGCATAGTTTGCTTGTCCATTAAACGCACTTTTTTGTATTGAATTTCAAACATGTTTTGTTTAGCGTTTCTGACAAGTTTAAGCGATAAATGAAGATTTTGTTGTCGCCTTTGCAGCGTGTTATGCAATGCAAGTTGTTTTATAAATTCAAGAAGGAAGTTCAATGTTGCTGCATATCTTTGACAAGCAGATGGCGTGTGGAAATTAAATGAATTTTTTATTAATTTAGTTGAAAAGCGAATCCATAA
Organism: Nowickia ferox; assembly: GCA_936439885.1. NCBI lineage: Eukaryota > Metazoa > Arthropoda > Insecta > Diptera > Tachinidae > Nowickia > Nowickia ferox. The sequence goes on along the minus strand of OW387027.1, from coordinate 4,048,861 downwards.
AAGACGGTCATGACAGTCCAGATGGGACTGTTTTTACCGCCTGGAATTTGAATACCCCTTAGATGTCACGGAATATTTTTCAGTATATTTTTTTGACATCCCAAGTATGAATTTTCCAATGAAAATAAAGGCGAGTCTACTTTGTATTAATATGCCTTGGTCGACCTTATATTCGTTTGATTATGCATTTTCCAGTTTATTTTGTAAGTAAAAGTTTTAAACTAAGAGAAATAATTTCATGGTTTCTTTTATCATGTAGTGCTGTAAGGTTTTACAGTTTTTAAAAGAATCCCATTCAAAATACCGATTCAACTTTTTGAATTATAATGCTTTAAATATTCTTTAGTTGGGATCGTAAAAGAACTTGTAGCGAAGCGAAGATCGACAACTTCAAAATTTTTGAAGTCAACAATATCAATTATCGATTACAACTCATTAAGTTCTAAGGACAACTATTTTTTTAATGCCTTTTTAACGAGGTCTGCAAGCCGGAAACCTTCCGACTTTGTCCGGCATTTTTGGGGCTAGTTGTTTGCAGTATTAAAACGTTTGGCAAAAATATGTGGAATTTAGCGCCAATTAAGATTTCATCTGCTGTTGAAATAGTGTTCTTAGAAAATAAATCTGTTAGGTTGATCTAACCAATTTTTATTGTCAAATTTACATTTAATGTTAATTGTCTTTTAAGCTTCAAATATGTTATTATAATTTCTTATATTGTTGAATTGAAGGTTGGGATCTAGTTGAAAAATTAATCTTGTTGGTTGAAATAACTAATGTGAAATAGTTATTGAATGACCTGGACTTGTAGGTGCATGAGAATAAATTTGCAAAAGAAGTTGTTACGTTTTGTCATGAAGGATGAATTTTCTATGATAAACTCTGTACCTTTTTATTGTTACTTTTAGCAAATTACATTATTTGTTGATTCTTTAAAGAGATATTTTTTTATAATTCACTATTTTTTTTGTAAATTTAACAATTGTGAACAGTTAAAATAATTACGGCCAAAATAATAAAGCATTTTAGTTTTAAGCAACATTAGTTGTTAATTTTACTGGAAATAAAAGTTGTTTTTGGGATTTTGATAAAAAAAACTATTTGGTTAATTTAACCAAGTTTAGTTGTTGATTTGCTGTCAATATAAATTGTAGCAATTTGGTAGAAACTTAAAATTGCAATAAAATTTAGTATTTGTTTGATTAAATTAACAAAACTAAACCCAAAAAAGTAACTGATTTTGGTTGTTGTTTCAATTCGCTTCAATAAAAAATTTTTGTTGGTTAATATTATTAATTTTAGTTGTTGCTGAAATTGTTAGCGCTCTGTCGTTTTAGTTGGAATATTTCTCTCTCTCTCTCTTAAATCTTGTTGTAGTTAAAGCAGCATAAATAACTGCTTGCAATAATTTTATAAACTTGGCGGTCTGTGTTCAAATCATTCACGAGGTACCCAATTATTAAGAAATCAGTTGATAAGAAAGATTAAATAAGCAAATAAAATGTACTAAATAAATGCTCTGTTGGGCTCTATTTGGGTTGTCATGTATTAGGCGTTAATTTTTTGAGTAGTAGCAGCCCCAGAGTTTTTATTGGCTGATATATAATTTTCTTTACTGTAGGAATTGAAATGTAACACACTTTTGAATTATGTTTCCCTTACTGCTGCTCATTGGTTAATTTAACCAAATTAATTAGTTGATGCAATTTTAATCTTCGAAGTTAGTTAAATTTATCTCTATCTCCTTTGCTTTATGTTGTTCTTAAAACAGAAATAATCAACGTAAGTTGTCTTATATTATCAATTACTTAAAAGGAAAGGAATATTAAAACTATTTTGAAATATGTTTCTCATTTTGTTGGAAGTTTTTAGCGGCGTATATACACAGGAATATACGCCACTATAAACTAGAAAAAGAGATGCTTTAAAACGTACTAACTGTATGTGTGTGGTTGAAATGCCCTGCAGTTCTGAAATTGTACTGTGCAAAAGAGACTCGTAACTCTCCTGCATTGTTAGTTTTACAATAGATTTCTTTCCCATTCCAGCAACTGTTCTAAGGAGGAAAATAACTTTGATAACACAAAAGAAAGTTGACAAAATGAGAAGATAAATAAAAAAAATCCTCCCATTAATTGAAATAAAGGGTCTGCTTCAAAGCTGCAGGACAATTTTTAAAACATTCTCAGCCTTAATGTCAACATATAATTGTGCTTTGTTGTCGAGGAATTTTATCACCTTCTTTCAATATTTAATAATACTTAAACGACTAAACAGCGAATGACAATGACACCAACGCAATAAAATTAATGCAATTTTAAATAGAAACGGCAACAAAACCGTAGACACGAAATCATACTCCTGATACCGATAGAGATGGAGCATTAAGCGCGGTGTGAAAATGATGCTTTTCTTTTAGTTTTTACTACCACACACGGACATAAAAACAATTTTAAAATAACGATAAATTTCAGTTTATGTACTTTTATTAAACCAACAGCAAAACGATTTTAAGTGAATCAAGTTAATGACACCAAATTCAATTTAACTAAAAGGTCTTTTCGCTTTATTTTTTCATTTAATTTTCTCATTTTTTTTTTAAATTCATTTTCAATGTTCCAGCGACAAATTCGAATGAATGAGACATAAAAAAAATTGTAGAACAAAACAAAAACATAAAATGAAACGATATAAACGAATGTGTGTGTGTGGAAAAATGGAAGCGATGAACAAACGTTTCTAGTGTCAATAGTATGGTTTTTAATTAAAATGTCAAAATAAGTTTTAAGCAACAATAAAAAATGAAACTTAAATGCAAACGAAATGGGAAGGATTTTATTCTCTCGCACACACACAACCAAACACGCACACTCATTTATTCACACTCTATTTAATGGATTATAAATTAAATGAGCAGAAAAATATTAATTGCTTTTAACTAAAATTAAAGTGAAAAAACTTTTAATATAACATTAAATCAGTTTTGATTTAAAAAAAGTAGAGGAAAAAAATTTCGTGAAAGTTTTGAATTTCATATAAAAAAATTTATAAGTGTGATTAAAGCTTATTTTTGGGTCAATATCCTTTAAAGTTTTTTGAAGTGTTGAATGCTTGGAAAATTGAGGCAGAAAATTTACAAGATTGGAGTATATGATATTTATAAGATGCTGCAGTTTAAGGTTCCAGCTCCAGTAAAACTCTTAATTAGGAATTAAAATTATTTTCAGACGCTTATGGATGCTAATAATATTTCTTAAAAATTATTAATAATTCCTCCTCTTTAATACTCGTATTGCCATTGCTCTATTCCCTTTCTTAAATAGTTTTTCTCACTTCAAAAACTTAAAAATAAAAAATATTCTGGCCTGTTTTGCCACTTAAAGAATGTTTGTTAAACGCTAATTGTTTTTTTTGTTACTTTTTTGTTTTCATTTTAAAATTTTAGAAATAATAAAAAAATACAATTTACCATTGCGTGTAGCCAAACAATTAGAAAAGTTTTGTGGCCTAGTTTCCGTTTCCTTTTTAACTTTGCACAGCAAAAAAGCTAAATGGTTTCTCTTTATTACACACCAACCTACACACACACACACATACACACGTACACGTGTACACACATTTAAAGACACAACTAATAGTTAAACACACTTTCAGAAACACCTTCATACTCGCACTAATAGTCAAAAACAAGGACCAAGAGTGAGAGTGAAAAACAGTCATTTGATGTTAGTTTTGCTTATGAAATAAAAAAATAGCAACAAACCCAACAAAAACAACAACAGAAATGTTAACAAGAAAAAACAATTACATCAAATTAATAACAACAATGGTGGCCATTTGTGCAGCAAATAAAAGTTATAAAAAAATTTATATAAAAAAAAAATACTAAAATGAAATGAGAGAACCAAAAAAAAATATAAAATCTATTTTATTTTTGTTCTCTTAGAAAATTATTTGTTGTTTGTTTTTATTGCAGTTGTCGATGATGATGGTGTTTTTTTGTTACTTTTTATGTGTATTTTTTCCCATAATCACACACACACAAACAATTGTTATTATTCATTGGCTTTTTGTTTGTGTTAGCTGCAAATTTGCAGAGCTGTAAAATAATGTTACTCTTTGAAGGAAAAGCCAAAAAATATGCAACTATGGTACAGAACACCATGTTTTCTATAAGAAAATCACGGATGTAACACAGCTCAAATCTTTTCTATAAAAAGAGTATGGCTGTGACATGGTAAATAATTTTTCTATAAAACCAATCCTCCTTTCTATAAGAAAATCATTATCTGTGACACAGTCAACCAACTTTTCCATAAAAAAATTAATTTCTGGGATCCAGTCAACCACCTTTTCTATAAGAAAAGAATTACTGGGTTACAGTCAACCATCTTCAGTACAAAAAAAAAAAAAAAAAAAGATATAGATAAGATACAGTCAACTACCTTTCTATAAAATCAGTATGGATAAGATATAGTCAACCATTTAAAAAAAAAATAATTTTTTTAATACAGTCAACTATCTTTTGTACAAGAAAATCATTGCTGTGACACACACAACCATCTTTTCCATAAAAAAGAATGGCTGGGTTACAATCAACCATCTTTTCCATAAAAAAAGGATGGCTGGGTTACAATCAACCATCTTTTTCATAAAAATGAAGTATGAATAACATATAGCCAACCATATTTTCTATAAGAAAATCATTGGCTGTGACACAGTCAGCAAAGCTTTCTATAAAAAAATAATAGCGGGCTTACAGTCAACCCATATTTTCTATAAAAAGGAATATAGATAGGATAGCATCAACCACTATTTCTATAAGAAAAGTATGGATAAGATACAGTCAGAAATCATAGCTGCAACACAATCAACCATCTTTTCTATAAGAAGGAATAGCTGGGTAAAAGTCAACCATCTTTTGTATAAAAAAATTTAAAAATAAGTCAATCATCTTTTCTATAAAAAAAATAGTTTTTGTGGCACAGGCAACTATCTTGTCTACAAGAAAATCATAGCTGTGACACAGTCCACCATCATTTCTTTAATAAAAGTATGGCTGGGACACAGTCAACCAAATTTTCTTTAAGAAAAGTACGTATGTAAAACGGTCAACCATCTTTTCTACTAACTTTTCTATAAGAAAGGTACTACTAATCAACCATCTTTTCTTTAAAAGTATGGGTAAGATACTGTCAGCCATCTGTTCTATAAGAAATTAATTTTTGTGACACAGGCAACCAACTTTTCTATAAGAAATGTATTGCTGAGAACCAGTCTATAAGAAAATTTAACTGTGTGTGTACAGTTTTTGCACTCATACCTTTTACACCTGGATAAAGGTAATTATTTTTTTTCTCTTAAGAACCCATATGCACTCCATTAAAAGTTCAAGCTGGACAGTGGGAAGTCTATATTATTTAATTTCAATGCTTAAACTACCAAATTGCTGATTGCTTGCTAGTAAGCAGCTCCTTCTCATATTCTAAAACTTATTCAAGCAACTCGAAAATGTGGCACTTTAAAAGTCATTATTTAAATAGAAATGCGTTGAAAATGTTCTAAAAATTTTATTCTTTTAAATACTTCCATTTTTTGTTTGTTTATAAAATGTTGTTGATTTGCTATTCAAAGCCTGTTTTATATTTAATATGTATTTGTGTTTATACGTATTCAATTGGATATTCTTGCTTTGTAGTGCAATCGTTCATTTGTTCGCACTTTGTGAGTGTACATTTGTATTTTTGTGTGTAGTGTGTGTGTGTGTGTGTTTGCTTATACATATATACATATTTATAAGGACTATAAATTGCAGTTTGAAATTCTTTTTTTATTATTGTTATTGTTAGTTCCTTTCACTACGAGTATATTGTAAATATACAATTGGCATTTTTTATGTTTTTATTTTTCCAATTTTCCTGCACAACAATAGTTTAAAATATACTTTAATATTTGCTAGGTTTCTCTTAGATTTTATTGATGTTGTTGTTGCTACATAAATCTCTGTGTTTTCTTGTGCATTTATTCTACATTTCTAATTTTCAAATCAATATTGAAATTAATCAACAACAAGGTTTTCATTTATCATTTACATCGCATAAGTTTGTTTTCATAACAATGAAATATATACGTTTGTGTGTGGCTAGTATGGTTGCAACAAGCTACGTAAGATACACTTGTAAGGATGTTCTTGCATAAATTGTTAATTTTCAATAATTTGTAGTTCTTCTTACGAACTTTTCTTTAGTTGTATATCATTTTCGATTGAAATTAGCAAGTGGTTGAAATAAAATTAGATAAAAAAAAATAACAATTTTGCAATTATGATTTTATGTTAAAATACCCTTTAATGAATGTAGCACAATAAAAAAGTTATATAAACACATGTACTGTATACTGGTTATAATATTAATTTGATTTTTAATAGAAATAGCAAAAAGCTATTCAGTTAAATTAAAATATGTCTTAGCCGTTTTAATTCAATATAATTAGTCCATATTTAAAAATGTAATTCGATTCAGCTAAAAATAAGTTCATTCAGCTAGCATTTTTATAATTTATATTATTATTTTTACTATGCCTATAAACAAAAAACTGTTCAGCTGAATTAAAATTCAATTTATGCGACGTTATCGCAACCTAAATCAAAACATTAAAAACATTGTGTAAAAAATTTGACCTATAGTGTTATTCAGCTAAGGAAAGCTGTATTAAGCTGAATCTTTTCGTATATATTAAAACATAGTTAATATTACAGAGCGTTGAAAGCTGTTCAGAGTAAATTCAGCTGTTATTTTTCAAGGCTGAAGTCTTACTTTAGATATAATGCTAAGCTATCGTAATTTTATTTCATATTTAAATTTTTTTTTCAGCTATCAGCTCTAAGCTGAGATTGTATATTATGGATAATATGCTCAAGTTTAAAAATTCTAAGTTAGTCAGCTGAAGTTAATTGGCAGTATTCTTTTTTTGCTGTGTGTATGAGTAAATATAGTAAAAGAATGATTTGAAAGCTATTCAGCTTTTTAAAATTTAATTCAGCTATTGTTTTTCTGAGATAATCTTTTACACTAAAGATAATATGTTGGAATTTTTCAATATAACTCTATTCAGCAGGCCAAAATATATATTCAGCTTAAGTTTTTTTTTAAATTTTGCATATTATTAAAAACCTGCCAATGATTGAATAACAACAATCTCAATACATGCTATCTTGAAGAGTTGAACCCTATTCAGCTTTGTAAAACCTAATTCAGCTAATGTTTTTCTAAGCTAAGCTTTTACATTAAAGATAATATGTTGGAATTTGATAATATAACTCTATTCAGCTGACCAATATCTATATTCAGCTTGAGTTTTTTTTTTAATTTTGCATATTATTAAAAACGTACCTATGAATGCATATTAACAATGTCAATACATGGTATCTTAAAGAGTTGAAACCTATTCAGCTTTGTAAAAGCTAATTCAGCTATTGTTTTTCTGAGCTAAGCTTTAACACTAAAGATAATATGTTGGAATTTTGTAATATAACTCTATTCAGCTGACCGATATCTATATTCAGCTTGAGGTTTTCTTAAAAATTTTTCATATTATAAAAAACCTGCCAATGAATGAATGACAACAATCTCATTATATTGTATAACAAAGAGTTGAAAGCTATTCAGCTGTGTAAAATATAATTCAGCTAATGTTTTTCTTAGCTAAGCTTTTACACTAAAGATAATATGTTGGAATTTTCCAATATAACTTTATTCAGCTGACCAATTTCTATATTCAGCTTCAGCTTTTTAAAAATTATTGCATGCTAATAAAAACTTGCCTGTGAATGAATCTCAATAATTGTTTTTTTTTAGCAATTTAAAACATAATTCACTAATTTGGTTACTATTTTCTCTAGTTAAAAATTTCTAAAATTATTATTTGTATAAACGAAAGCTTTTATTAAAAATGTTCCTGGTCTTGTATAAGTCTTTCTGCATCAAACAAATTTATGAATGTCATCAATTTAATTTATTTTATCATCTTGCTGATCTAAGGCATTGTATGCATAATCACTTTTATTAACATATTTTGCCACATTCAACATTAAAATACAATAAATGCATGACAAAATATTTGTGTGTGAGTGTACACAGCTTTTTTTGCTTCTTTTGTTGAAAATGAAAAATTAACATGAAATAAAATAAAACAATTAAAACTTCCTGTTTAACATTGCAATAAAGAAAGAAAGAAAGATGCAAAAACTCAAACATCATTTAAAAAAGTTCAACATGCGGCAAGTTGAATATTTTTTATTGTTAAGGTGCAATTAGAGTTTAAGTGTTTGTTTTTTGGTGGAAAAGCAAGAAAAATAGAGTGCTGCTGCTTGTATGATAAAAAAAACGATCATCACTTTCGATGGAAACGATGAGAGTGTGGTCTGTGTGTTTTAGAGGAAAATGCATTTTATTAAACTTCAAACTTGATTTGCTGCTTGAGGGGACAGCAACAACAACTTACCAAAGCCAAGTTGAAGAGGCTCACCAACATTAGAGCCATAGAAACAGGCTTAGCAACTACAACTTGTAGAGGTGAAGGCAGCTTTGAGGCTGTTGCGGCCATTGCAGCAGCAACCGCACCAGCTAATGGCATGTCTGTTGCAAGCTGTGCGTTAAAGAAAATGTGGCCAATGTCTTGCTTTTCAAATGTTACAACATCAATGAAAATAAAAGTATTAATTTTTTAATTTGCTAACAATTGATATTTAGTGGTAAGAAAGTTTTAATGATTTATTTAACATGAAAATAAATTTTTTCTTTAACTGAATTCCTTTTGTTCAAACACAATTTTACAAACCCTTTTGCAATCGTTTTTTTTTAAATTTTATAAATTAAAAGGACATTGTTTACAGTTTGTGATATTTTTTCTCTCTTATATTTGTGTTTTAAATCAACTTTATGAATTTTTTATTAAGAACTTTTTTGCACTTCTGTTAAAAATTAACTTTTCAGTTTTAATCCTTTGTTGCTCGCAACACTTTCAATATAGTGAAATTTTCTTTCTCTTGCTGATTTATTTTATTTTATTTTATTTTTATATGATTTGTTCACTTAAGTATCTTAACTCTTGTACGTTTTTTAATCGACTGTTTGATGTTCAATGTTTCTGTCTTAGTTTTGTTCAAAAATGTTCCAAGCAATTTTCTTTTACAAACCATTCAAATTGTTGAATGCAACACCACCAACATTACAAACACTAACAACTCTTTTTTAATGAAAACAAAAAGCTGCTTACATATTTTCGGTTAATATTTCAGCTTGTATTTGCCATTTCTTCGAGGAAACTCTTGGTGGTACTCGTAGTAAGCAAATTATTATATCTAATAGAAAACTATTTTTACATTCATACTTTAGCGAAAAATTGTGGTTCAGGCCAAACGTAATTGTCAAATGCCCAAATCAGTCGCAAGTCTAAAGTATTAAAAATCGGGTTACTCCTACCAGGAGAGTGCAACAACTCCTGAAATTCATTATTCACAATTAAAAGAAAAAAAAACAAAAATTAAAAAACCTAATTAATTGAACTCTTTTTTAAGTTATTTTAATTAAGCATTTAACAAAGAGTTTTCCGGCAAATTACATAGAAAATTGTGTTAACACAATAATTAATTTGTGGTTTTTTTTTGCGGTTTGTTTTTGCTTTGGAACTTTTAAATATAATTTGTGTTTGCAATCATGTATTGCGAATTTGAATCAAAATCTTATAAGGGCATTAAATCAATTAAAAATTTTGTTTAATTTATTTTTATTTATTTTTGTTTCCTTTTTTCTTCTTTCAATAATTAGGTGCTTATGTAAATAAGTTACATTTATGTTTAAGTGAACTTGTACAATGTGGCTTTAAAATATTTTATTTCCTGAGTTAATATTCAATTAATAATGATGATTAATAGGCGATTGCTTATAAAGTCTTCGTACTAAAACCCTCAAAGCAAATAATATTCAAACAAAATTAAAACTCAATGTGAAATTTTGTTAGTTCCAGTTTAAAACTCATCAGTTGATCTCTAATAAATTTTTTTTAGAAAGCTTATTTTTTTATTTTCACAATTCAATTTCAATTACAAAACTAGGGAATTCACAATGAGTATATTAAAATTTTAATGTGGCAACATTGTGTCATCTTAAAATTTCCACTGTGAGCACGCAACGATATAAAACCCAGTATAGTATTAAAACAAACACAAAATTAGAAATTATTGTTGGATAAATTTATCAAAATAACTTGTGTTCTGCAAAATGCCTAAAGACCGCGAAAAATACAAATAGTATTTCATCAATTACAGTTGCGCTGACAGTTTTAACTTGTTTAGTTTAACATTACCATATTGCCATATTAAAAATGATTTGCTTTTTATACTTTTAAATTTGCCACCTGGTAATAAATTTGATTTACACACAAACAAAAACAACAAGTTTGCAAACCCATATTTAAGTATTAAAATTGAAACGCTGCAATACTAAGACATATTTTACAACGCTATTGTGAACTCCACAATTGTTAAATCGATCGCATCAATATATGAGAAACTTGTTAGCCTCACTTATTAATAAGTACCAAAATTTAACCAAATACTCATTTTCAGCTTTAATGACTTTCCTAAATTTTGTTGTATGAGCTGAATGTCGAGCTTTGATATATTCAGCGGCTTATAATATAGCTTTAAGGTGGTTACAATTTAACTGTTGTTAACCGGCTTATAATGATTTTTTGCTCCCTTTTTTTTGAGTAATTAACCCATAAACGTACTTCACACGAAACATACAGTTATTCCCAGTGAAAGTTCCGAACACATCGTATTTCAATTGGTCTCTAAGGCCGACTTGCCACAATAATTTTCAGAGGGAGAGGGCAAAAGTTCACATCATCCCTCAAAATGATATGGGTATAAGTGTCAAAATATTGTTGGAATTTAATGCAGTCTTCACATCGACTGGAGCTGTAATATAACATGGTGGCTTATTTTATTTCTCTTATAAATTTATCAATTGTGGAAATTTAAAATGCAAAGTGAAATTATTAAAGTGGGGAGGGGGGGGGGCATCGCTGTACCTCGACACTTTTTGTGCTTGAATAGTACCAATTTTGCCAACCCTGATTGAGTGTTATTTTTATTAAGAAAATTAAAAAAAAAAGAAGAGAGGTGTCTTAGGACACCCGATTGTAGCTACGCTGCTTTTAGTTATATAAAACAAACTTAATGTGTTAAATAACAATGCAATAAAATTATATTATATGATGATGTCAAATTTGCCGCAAATATTTCAAAACGTTTCCATTAATTTCCCATTATTTACGATTAAATTAATGTATTGTTTGTGGCCGCTGGCGGCTATTAGCCGGCTTACAGCCGATCGACAGTATTCTTTGCTATGTGCTCATGTGCAAACACAAAACAAAAACGAATTGAGCAATCATTCTCATTCTCATTGTTTTTGTTCTCTCTTTGCTTCAGTCACTTCAAAGAACGACACAATACCAAATCAAACAATTTGTTTCGTTTATTTTCGTACTCTCCTTTTAAGTACAAAGAAACCAAAACAAAAATAAATTTATAACTGTAATAGTGTCGATTAGTTTTGTTACGAAAATCGCGCCATAAATAGCGTAGCTACAATAACATTATTGCTTAGATATTAGACATCTTCATTGCTTGGATGTTACTTCGCTTAACAAAAGCAAAAACAAACAAAAAAAATCGGTGGGCATCTTCATTGCTTGAGTGTTACTTCTGTTTAAAAAAAAATTTAAGAAATTTCCGTCGATAGATATTTGATACTTTATTTGTTAGTGCTTTTGTTATTTTTCCTCACAACAAAAAATTTTCGTTATTATGAATCTTCATTAGTTGAGGTTACTTTTCTGAAGCAAACAAATTTTTTTTTTTTTTACTTTTTTGTTTGGTTTGTTACTAATTAAAAAAAAAAATTATGATGATATTTTTTTATTTATTTTATAATAAAATATAAAAAAAAAATTATTTGTAATTGATAGACATCTTTATAGCTTGAGTACGAGTATTACTTTTCTAAAAAAATTAAATCTATTAAATAAAATATTTATTTTGTTTCAATGCATTTACATGAAAATTATTAATCAATAAAATGAAGTTATATTTAAATTTATTAAACTAAACACTTGAGCTGTGTATTTGCTAAATACAAAAATGTGTGATTTCTTCCCACAAACAGAACTAATAAAAACTTGTTTTATAAAAGTTGTTACGTATTGATATTTATGCTTATAATAATTTATTATTTATAATAAAGTTTGCTAATATAATTTATGTTCAAATGTAACATATAAAATTTTGCATAATCGTTTCAAAGCTACACAATTATTTTACAATCTCAATACATACAAACATATGTATGTATAGAAGTGAATGTTAAGCGCCATCACTATCAACATTTCCTCATTTAAAACTTAAGAATTTTTTACAAAGTCATGAAAAAAGTTGTATGTAATTTCAATAAACATTTCTCGTTTATTGTTTGCTATTAAAATTGATTTATTATCTATTATAAATAGACTTTTATTTGACAATTAATTGGAAAAAACGTGAGATATGTTGCCTAGATATACTCTTATTTTCAAGCATTTCCCGGTAGAAATATTTGGATTCTAAATTTAAATTCCCTTTAAGCATATAAATCAATCGACCAGGCATACGCTTTTATATAAAAAAGCTTTTTAACATAAACGTGTCACTGCAATAAATAAATTATTTAATAAAAAAAAAAAACCAAAATGATAAGGCATCATAAAATATACTAAATTTCTAAATATAAAATAAAAAATTATGCAAACTTTTTTTTGTAGTGAAACAAAGAGACACGATAATGCGGTTTATGGCAACGCAAGAGTTCACAAAACTTCAAATGCCACAAATGAATGCATGAAGATGCATTAAAGGCAGCTTGCATGTCTGTGACATGAGTGCTGGTGTCATGATTTAAAACTCACTTCTTCTATTGCATCCTTAATAACCCGAATGATTATAAAATCAATGAGGACTGAAAGCAAGATGTTTAAATAAAAAATATTTGAATACTTTACTTTACACATTAATCATGATGGCTTTTACATTTTGTTGCAGAAGAAATAACAAAAACAAAATATTAAATTAAAATTAAGTTTATGAAAAAAATTTAAAGTACATAAATCATAAATAAATATTTATAACAAATTACATGAATTAATTGTGGCTGACGAGCCGTGTGATGCATTCAAATCATGAGGAAGATGTGCAACACTATTTTGCATTGTTATTTGTGAAAGAAATGAAAATAATCAGCTGCTGTTCCTGCTAAAGATGAGCCTCTGCGAACTTGATGGCAATGGTGGCAATCTAATAAAAATGAGATTATAACTTTCTGTTTAACTTGCAACCGTGTGTGGCAATAAGTTAGACAAAGCCGTAAAGCGGAAATTAGCTATTATTGCAAATGCGGATACTTATCATAACTTTTTCTGGTTTTTTTTTGGTATTCCATCGAAAAACTGGATATTATTGTTGTTGCTGCAAAATAAGCGGAAGCTTTATCTTCTCTTGTTGTTTAAAGCTACTTACATATTTTATTTTATTTTGTGATATGTGAGGCTTTCAACAAAATGTTAAAAATGGAACATGACTTATTTTGTTAAGATGGTTAATGTGTTTCAATTATTTTCACAACTCATTTTAATTGCCATACAAAAATGTATGCTAAGCGAAAAAAGAAACAAAGAGTTGTTTCAAAGATAAAGATTAAAATGTATTATGCATTTTGCTTTTAATTACTGGGTTTGCATGTTTTTGGTTCAACATTTTTCTCTTTGTTGTCTTACGCATCTTGCTTGTCCGCAACGTTTTGTGGGCATTAACTCTGGTTTAGCGAAAGAGGAAAAAAAACGTTTGAAAATATGTCAATGATATATTTAATTAAGACATAGTAATGTTGTTTGTTTTCCTAAACTATTAAAGAAAAACTTGCTTGCCTTTAATATCGCTAAGTCGGTCCTAAACTTAAAGATTTTTGTTAAATCAATTATATAAGAATGAAATTGCGAGCGAAATTTGTTTATTCAACATTATAAATACTTTCTTTTTACATTCAATAATAAGCAAATAAAAGTTAAAGCGTTGTAGTGAAAGCTACTTATAGTCTGTTTTCTTTGGGAATCGAACCATTAACACTTACGTAAATAGATTTAGGGGCTAATTGTGTAAAACGTTGACAAATTTTTAGGGAAAAAATTTTATTTACAAAAACAAAATACATACATGCGTTCTACAAAACAAGGCACTTAGTGTTTCATAAATTTTCTTACTGCTAAAGCAAGTTTAGTGTAACTTCACAATTTCTTAGCTTTAAAATTTTAATGACACTTTGAAGAGTGCATATAATATTCTTAATGAAGAACGTGCTTAAAAGCCTCCTCCCAAAAGTTAAGATATTTGCTCAAAACAGCCCCTCTTCACTAGAAACCTTAAAAACTTTGCTAACCGATTTAAATTTTAATAAGTCAAACAGCCACATTAAAGGTAAAACAAATTGCTATTCAGTTCCCTTAAATACACATACGAGTACATGTGTATTCCCATTCTCACTTTTCTCATACGCAACACTTATTTAATTCATTGTCACTTGTCAGTTATAACGAAATGTGGTCACAACCCTTGTCAGCCGTTAACGCAGACAACAGCAATAACAAAACAGAAATCTAATTATGTTTGTTCACAAGTAACTCACGCACACTCGATCATCTTCTAAATGGCTGCTGTTATAAATACACACACACACACACACACACTCGCAGGGTTGCACAGCGATATGAGTACAACAAAATGTCATATTGTTTAACCACATACACATTCGGATACAACAAGTCATTTAAGTTTGTAAAGTGGCGTGTTTATCTTTTGTTGTATACCAAACACATGCAAAAAGCAAGCACACACACACACACACACACACTGCGTTTATGTGTTTAACTGCGTTGACAGACTTCATATAGAGATATTTGCCCATATAACTTTATTAGTATCCCGACTTTCACACTTTATTGACATGTCTATTTAGCCTCCTCCTTTATTGAACACAAATACACTTATGGATAATTACACATACTCTTACACGTATCAATATACTCGTACCTTATAGGAGATGAAGATACATACAGAGATAATAATTTTGATTGCTTTTGGTGGCGGGGGTTTGACGGCGAATAAATTTCCAATACACATTAATTGTCGCACAAAAGTTATGAAACAAGACTTACTTTATAGTTTGACTGTATACATTCTAGAAAAAAAAAAAACAATGTAGAACTCCTCGCTCCAATAATTTAACTGCAGATTTAAATCACATAATTTGAGAATTTAGTCCTTGCACTTCTAGAAAATTAAATGAAATAAAGAATCTCTGGCAAAATTTGAATTACTGATTTTTCTTGACGTCACTGACGCCTTGACTACACTGAATCAATGTAATGTAATTCTCAATAATTTATTGAGAGTTTGTCTTTAAACTAGAGTTTTGTAATCTTTTTTAATTATAATTGAAATTTACTAAATACTTACTTGAGCAGCCACGAAATGCTTCTGTATGTGCTTAGCCACAACAAATAAATTTTTTAAAACATTTTGTTTCATAAATGGGAATTTATTTAGTTTGAATTTATATTTTGTGATTTTTGGCCTGATATATTGATTGATATACATACATATTTTTGACACAAAATAGTACTTCAGTCGTCAAAAGTAGCAACTAAATAATAAAGAGATTCAGTAAGGTGCCCTTAATTATGAAAGTGGTCTAAGTGATATATTTCTTTAGTCGATATATTTAGTGAATTACATTTGAACAAATCAAAATATACTTTTATGTCATGCAACATTTTAATTTAGAGTTTTTGTAGTCTCGATGAGTATAAATTTATTTAATATTTATTAAATAATAATTGAAGTTTTTTAAGATTTATTTAATATTTTGAAGCAAAAATGCATATGCATAATTAATGGCACATATGTATTACCACACAAACGTTGGCCTATATAATCGAATATCTTACGTAATAAAAAAAATTTAAATTTTTTGTTTTGGCGTTTTTATAGTTTTAGCGCTTTTTTCGTTTGGCTATTTTTTGGGTGTTTTTTAATTCTAGCGATTTTTTGAGTTTAGGCGTTTTTTTTCGTTTTGGTGATTTTTCGGTTTTAGACGATTTTGTCGGTTTGTTTTTTAATTTTAGTGTTTTTTTTTTAGTTTTGGCGCTTTTTTCCGTTTTGGCTTTTTGTTTTGGTTTTTGGCTACTTGTTTTTGTACTTTTGCCGACCTTTTTACTTCTAGTGATTTTTTTTTGTATTTAAGCGATTTATTTTATTTTTGCTGATATTTATCATTTAAGCGTTTTTTTCATTTCAGCATTTTTTTAATCTTGGGATTTTTTAGTTTTAGCGCTTTTGAAAATTTCAAGAGTTTGCCTCTCATGATTTCCAAGATACAGCAATTTGTCAAAATAATATAGTCAAACATACATTAACTGAAGTTTTCGGTCCGTAGATCTTTCGGTTCTAGAGAAAACAGCGCGTGCCAGACAGACAGACGAAAATCGTTGCGAAGACAAGAAGACAATAGGTTTTTTTTAATATACTGAGTAATGACTTAAAGAGAGAAATGCTAAGCTCTCTGCAAATTCCAAGTTTTATATTTTAATTAAAAAATTCGAGAGAAAATTTTATTAATATAAAATTTTCAACACAAGAATTGTGTGTGGTGCAGTATTACCCATGTTTTGTACATGGCGAAAAATGATTCAAATTTTTTTTTGCTTGTTTAATTTTCTATATTGCAGATCCAATTAATTATGTTGCTTAGTATATTTTGCTATGTTCCCTTACTAGCGTTGGAGTGAAAAGTATCAGCAGTATATGAATATTATGCTAGCAACCCTTGATGGTTAAGCAAAATTTTCTGATTAAATAAATGTACAATATACAATTTTTTTTAAACACACATTTGCAGAATTTGGTATTATTTGAGACTTAAAGCTTAACCCAGTAGTTGAAGAAAAATGTTGACTGACTTACTGCACTTTGTATGGCGCATGAATTATATAAGAAATATACTTTGCATATTATGTGTCTTAGGGGAAAGTAACAGACATTGATCGGTACTGTGATGCGACGCCAGTATCACTGCAAGCCTTGCTTTTACCACCTTGCATCATGTGATCTATAAAATATATCTTATGCGATATAAGAAAAAAATCAATGTGACCAAGCCTGTCACAGATTTCAGCATCAAACACAGTGTGTATTTAATCCACATCAGAGAATGACAAAAGTATCGTCTTAAGTACTCTCTGAGTATTTGCCGTCAAATAACTATGAGTTCGTAAGCACGCTCATCTGAATACACACACACACACATTAATTTTATATCGAATATGTAGAAAGAAGTATAAATATTTAACAACTATGTTTATACATATTTTTTTAAATTACGCAGCTTAAACAACCATAACTAAAATTAATAGACTGTGTGAGCTACAATCATACGCATAAGTATAAAAATACTCTGAGTATTACTCGGCTACACATGCGTATATACAGAGCTATTTTACTTCCACACATACAAATCACATTTTGAAGTACCCACATACATACACACATATTTTCATTCCATTTTGTATACACAAATGTATGTATACGGTGGCAATTGATGAAAAAATATCTCGAGTATCATGCGCATACATATTTTTTTTTGTCCGATATGCATGTGCCTTTTTATTTTTAGTTGTAGTGTATTTAAGTTCCTTTAAATAGATTCGATTGAACATTAATATTGGAGACAAAAAAGGTTTTAGTTTTTTCTTTTTGTTTTTAATATAAAAGTTCTATCAATTCTATCGTTCGCATTTAGAAGAAGAGGTTATAGGCCTGTTTCACGATGTCACTAGCAAACGTTCGATCGACAACTTGTATTGCAAACAACAATAACATTAGAAATCCGCTATATTTTTAGTTTCTACTTCTCTAAGTGTTCTCTGATTAGCAGAGGTTTATATTTTCTTGGAACTCAGCCTTAGACTAGAAAGATGCGTATGAATTTTACCATTCCAGCTATTCCGAAGAGTTTATTTAATTTTCCTTAATAGAAAATCCATGTTCATATGTCCTTTTCAAGCTGCAGCTGAATAAAAAATGCAGAAGAAATCTTTTAATTCCTTTGAAAATCTACAGTGAAATCCGCAACCTCAACACAGACACCCACACACACACATACACACGCATAAACATTTCATGTGTATATATAAAATACATACCAACACACACACACACACCTCTCCTTGAAACTCCATTTATATTTATATTCTTACACAAAATTTTCCTCTTCCTCTCTCATCCTATTTCACACTTTCTCCTCTTACCCAAATAATGCATTGACTGTGTGAAGGTCTTTTTGTAAATACATTTTTTTAAAGATTCTACCATAGAGTTGTTAATTTGGGGGTGTTTGGAAAAAGCATAGTTGTGTGTGTGAACTGTCTGTTTTTGCTTATGGCTTCATTATCTCCATTAGTGTGAGTGCAAAAGTGTGCATGTATTTGTTTTACATACAACTCAGGGCATTTATAAAATGAACGAATGTGCACATTTGCTTATAAGTATTCGAATTTTTTAGCTTTTCAAGTAATTGCTATTACTTGAAGTTGTTGTTGGTGTTGTTGCTGTTGTTGTTGTGCTTGCTCGTATTGTTATTGCTATGATTGTTGTTTTAATTTTAGATACTGTCTCTTATATATTGTTGTTGTTGTCTTTCATACTGACAATTTCTAATCTTAATCTGCATGTCATCTAGAATACCGCATAAATCACGAAGTAATCCCATAAGAAAAAGAAAAAAAATAAACGTCAGCCAGGGTAATAATGATGAGGATGACTGTAAGGACGAGCACAAAGAATTGGCTATTAGTGGAAAATAAGAATTTTAGTTTAATGTACAAACACTATTTCAAAGGGATGCACATCATGTTTGACAGGAACTGGAGAAAGTTTTAACTAAAAGATTTATATGTTTAAAATCGCCGTATTAAAAATTGCCATTATTTGTGAAGATCCTTAAGTAGCTAATTAAATCAAAGCTAAAAAGCATGAATGAATGAAAGTAGACTGCTTAAAGTGAGTGAGAGTAAATAAATGATTTAGGTACTTTGTTCTTGGAAAATATTGGATATTTAGCTATTTAATTTACTTAAACATAAGCTAGAGACAAGTTATACTTCAGAGCCCGGTTTGGAATGCGCTTATCAGCCTTACCATGAATTCCACATGTTAAAATTTCCGAAAAAAATTTCGTTCACGTGGATTTTAATTTCGTATCATCAATTCTAATAAAATTAAAAACTTACATTTTTCAACTTTTTTCGACAGACAAATCTGTGTGAATGCTTTTCTTCATAAATTGTTCAAATATTTTGCAATCGTATGAAGTTTTTTGATACCATATGTTCACACGTTCGGAAATTTTCATGTAAAATTTTATTTATGATAAGCCTGTATATATTTATTTATTTTTTTAAATTTGAATTTTATATACTTTGTTTTCAATATTGCTTTGTTCAATAGCAAGTTTTGGTAATTGTGGATAGAAAGTAACAGCAATACCTAAACAACAGCGTCAACTTTGTGTAATGAACAGTAATGTTAACTTATCTTGTTTAATAAAACCCACAATAAAAATAAAATATGTAGATAAAACCGCTAGATTGACCTAAAAGTAGTTAAAATGTCATTACTTTTAATAGTAACAATAACAAAAACAATTTTTAGCAGCCAACTTCAGTACTCAAAGTCCTGTCAAAATTAAAATTTTCAATTTCCTAGCGCATTGTTTTGGTTTGCTTCATATAAATTGTATGTTCATGAGCAGTTTTGAAAGCTAAAAAACGCCTGCCTCTTTTGCTTGTTCATTCCATCCATTTTTACAACAACTTTCAAGCCACAACTCTTTGACCGTATACCATCCACTGTTCACTCTTTAGATTTTGTTTAACAATAACCATTGCCTACTTTCAGATATAACTATTAATTTTAAACGTATATGCTTTTATGCTTTAACATTAAACTGTTAGACATTGCTTTAAAGTTTAACCGCTTTGTAATTCTGTAATCTGAACTTTCCGGCATTCACGCACACATACACACCAAGCAAACATACTGCCGACTAGCAGAATACACTTAAAACACAATGACAATGTAAAACTACAAGTAACGCTCTTGTTGTACATACTCGTACAAGTACGAGTGTTTATGGTGCAGCTTTTTTTAAATTGCTGCACCTTCATATCTTTAGACACTTCATAGTGATAATTTTTTTATTATTGTTGTTGTTGCTTTTTGTTTAAGTTAAGTACAGTGGTATATGGCAAAAGTTTTCCGCTAATAGCGCTAATGTTGTTGTCTACTATAATGTTGTGTGGAAAGCATTTCATTTTATACACACAACAACACAATGTACATATTTCTTTCAACAGACATCCCAGGAATATTTATTTATTTTTTTTTTTTTGAAAAATCAGTAAGAAATGCTGTACAAGCTGCCAAAACTCGTTTGCAGAATTAATCAGAGAGCGCAGTGAACGTTTCATTTAAGGTTGACAAGAAAGTTGACCTTTTTGTCTGAGGACAGTTGTAAAACCGGGAGAACTCTGTATGAATTGGAAATGAATTGTTTGATTCTATAGAAATAATCGGAGAAAGAGACAAAAAAGCACAAAATATCTAACACTTTTTACGATTTATCGTTAGTTCTACCAAATCGTTGGACTTTTAAAAAAATGCAATTCTGATATAATGGAGTTTATTTAAAAAATTGGCAAAATATAATAACAACTAATTAGATCAGTACCTGAATTCAGTAACTTTTTGCGAACAGAAAATCGTAATATAGTGCAGATTCGATATTCGCAACACCCAAATTCCTAACATTGGTGACTCTGTAAACGCAACTTTTCAAAAAATAACACCTCAATTAATGCAACCTTGCAAAGAAAGTTAAGATTCTCTCTTTCGTTTTGTTTTTTAATTTTATTTTTTATAAATAAATTCAAAACTATACACCTTTCTGCATGAAATCTTATGCTAACGTACAAAAATCATTTTGACTTACCGCTATTCTAGTATTGACAAAGAATTTTTGTGTGATGCTTTTGTTTAAAATATTCTTGGCTTGTCAGCGTTTATTCTTGTAAAAGAAGCAAAATTCCTGTAGTAACAAAATTTGTTAAACTAACAATAAAACAAAAGTGCAGAATTCTGAAGAAACTTGAAAGTGGCATACCTGTGAAAACGATTTGCAATGAATACAAAACTCATAAATCCTCAATATGTAGAATTAAGAAAACGAGCAACTTCTAAAAAAGTTCGTGGCAAATGCATTTATTTTAAAAGTTTACCTTTGATTCTTTAATTGGATTTTAATTGGTTTAAAAGAAGCTTTTTAGTGGAAAACAGGCATAGAAATTATTTGCTCGGTTTTTGCAACAAACTCAGTTTTCGCAACAGCCCTAAATTTCTATTGGTTGCGTTAACCGATTTTGCACTGTACTTATCGATATATTTATTCGTTTGGAGTAACGTTAGTTTGACTCTGTAATTTCTTTTTTAAAATAGTATAGATCTGTTGTTTATTCGCTATTTCATTTTATAACATGTGGCATGTCTGCATACAAAATGTAAAAAGGAGTGAAGAACACAAGGAAGAACTAAAAAAAAACCAAATGAATTTGAGCTTTTGATTTTACTTTTTTACTTTAACCGACAGCGAATATCGTAAAAATATGTTACTGGATAGTAAAGTCAATACGATTATCGTATTAAAAGTTACTGAATCTAGATACAGCGTTGCATTTTCAAAAAAAAATTTAACTTTTATTTAGTGTAGTGAATACCAGCTTTTAGTGTCAGCGCCTTCTTCGTCAATATTGGTACTAATGAATCGTCAGCAAAGTAAAATATCTAAGAAAATGTCAACATCGCTTAAAGAAATGTGACTACTTAACACCAGAGGCGCTGTAACAATGCTACGAGCATGCTCCTATAGCATAACGAGCAATAGCGGAGTTGTAAGATGAGCTTAATAAATTATTACATCATTATCTGTTCTTCCTTCAGTAACCCTTTCCTAAAGAAGGTAAAACACATATACACACGTCTGTTGGTTGGCACATTGGCTGCTTGAATGTTGCTTTCCTTAAAAAAAATACATTTACTTATATAATTATCAAAGCCAACATATTAAATTTCTACTATTTCTACAATTTAACTTCTAAAGTGTGTCTAAGACTGTGTAGATTTTATGCAAAAATATTTGAGTATTTTAGGATTTAAGGTAAATTAATTTTTCTTTCCAAAAGAGTCCCTCAACCCTCCCTCGTGTTTTCGCTACAAGACTTTGCAATATAATAAACTTTGTAATAGCACTGCGTAACTTAAACTATGATGAAGTTAACGCATTTTACTATAAACTTTAAATGCCAACAATGCTAAGCCACACAATGTTCCATATATATGTGTGTGTGTAAGTAAAAGTAAACTAAAAGAAAAACGACACTAGGCAAAACATTTAAAAAACGCAGGTAGTTTTCTTTTTTGCAACACAAAGACAGAATATTCTCTAAAGAATATTAAACAGATTTTTGAGATGTTGAGGCAACAGAAACAAGACTAAAAGTATTGGCAACAGTACCAACAGAGCAGAGCAAAGCAGAGCAATGCAATTAAATTAACAACGACAACAACAGTTTTCTATCGCAATACACTTAAGTGCTGGTAGGTGGTGGCATAACGATAGAGTTTTAAAAACATACAAAGTCTGTTGTTATAGTACACAAAATCGATGATGTTGTTTGTTGTCATTTGAATTTGAATGTTGTTTTTATTATAAAATATACCGGGAAGAATTGAGAAAATACAAACCAGCAAGCCCAGTAGTTTTAATATTTTCCTAATAATTATAAAAAAATAAAAAAAAAATAATATAATTTCAGAGAAAATACAAGACGATCATTTCTAAAATATTTTCGAAATTCCAAATTTAATTTACATTTACTAAACATGGCTAAGGACAAAATTAAATGAATTAGGGGTAATTTTAATTTAATTAAGGTACGGTCATACTTGGCAAACATTTACCAAAATAAGCGTAACCACTAAATTCTAAAAAAACCTATTAAAAATATTGCTTATTTTCATTAGATAGATTGCAATTAATAAAGAAAATGAGAAAAAAAGAAAGTAATTTTTTCGTTGTATAGATTTCTTATCTATTTCCTTATAAAAAAAAATAATTAAAAAATATTACCCAAGAAACTAAGAACTTTTTCCTCCACTCATAAATTTTTCCCACAGTGCAAAACTACATATTGATTGTTGTTGCAAGAGGTGCAAGAGAAACTTTATTAAACTTTTGTTAACACATGCTATTAAAGGAGAATTTTATTAAAGCATACTTGTAGGCTTAATGCATTTTAAGTATGTATGTAAATATATAAATATAAAGATAAACAAAATACTTGCTTACATGACATAAACTTGCCGAAGATAATCATTCTCAAGAGCATTTGTAATTGTTGGGATGTTATGGGGGATTTGAAAAATTGCACAACTTAAATTATACACAAGTCTAGTAATGAATATAAATTTATAATTGTGTAAATTGCTTTGAATATAATTTGAATTTTCATTATCTTTAATAAAAATTACAACTGCAAAGAATTTACAAAATATATTAAAGTTTGCATTATTAATATGAAACTATTTATGTCTGTTCCAAATTGTGAAAGAGAATAATAATAGGGTGAGAGCATATCAGCTCTAAAATCCGACAGATTGAAATAACCGAATATTTTTCTAAAGTAGCAAAAATACTAGTTATAATAAGGCTCATATTTATTTCCAGAAAAAAAAACAAACTAAATAGAGAAATAAAGAAGAAATTTAAGTCTTGCTTGCCACTATCCTACACAATCATGCGATTTTTGAACAAATACAACCCTGGTATGATGAAGTCTATGCAAATTTTAAAAAGACAATCACATCTCATCAGATCAGGGTTGTATTTTTTCGTAGGTCGTGCGATTGTGTAGGATAGTGAGTCATGGCCTTAAGCAAAGTAATGAATGAATAGAGGATGTTTCGAAGTAATTCGGCGTCCTAAATTTCAAAGACCGAAATGTTTAGGATGTACTTAAATTTTGCAAATTTCGTTCTAAAGCTGAAAGTTTGATAGTAAAAGGATAGGAAAACTTGTACTGAATTCAAAAATTTGTGCCAAAGTTAAGATGACTATAAGCTGGCTAAAAGCTGACTTTAAGTCAGCTTTCAGATTTAGTTAAGCCTCAGCCGCCGCTTTTCTAATATTGGCTGCGTTAGTTGGCCGTGGTTAAATAGTAGACAACAGAGCCTTAGTGTAGTGGAGAGATTTCATCAGAAAACTGCTAGCAGTTAAAGCATCTTTAACCATAAGCCATACACTGGAAAATACAAATAAGTTTCCACTAAATTTGCTTTGTTTAACTATTTCAAGTGTGTTTTTCTATTTCAAGGCTTTCACATTCACATTTTTCTGGTCTATTCAATTGCAAATACACCGATTTTCTTACAAAGTATGTATCTATATATATTCAAAGCACTTTAGCATCAAAGCACTCTCATGTTGTTCAGAAAAAAAACTCTGCCCTTTTAAGCACAGCATTTGCAGTCTTTGAATGCTTACAAGCCATTTAACCACAATTAAAAGAAAAGCAAAAAAAAAACCAAAAGCTTTTTTTTGAAAATTTTAAAGCCCAACAATAGAAAAAGACGTTTAAAACAAAAATAGCAATACCGAAACAATTTCATTTTCGACATTTTCAACTCTTGTGTGATTTCTTTCATTTTGAAAACCCCACAACCATTGACCGTATTTCCGAAAACCAATAATTGTTGTTTCGCAAGAATGAAGCCCACAACTGAATTCAGCATTAAACAAAAAAATTTAAGCAATTAAAGTGGCAAATTGTCTGCCAACTTATACGCCTTATCTAGTGATTGTGTTTACTTTTTGGTTCCTATTGTTGCCTTTCCTTTTGTTGCTTTCATGCTTCATTTTAACGTTCTCTACGATATTTCGTCATTAAGTGTGCTCAGTAATCTATACAGCTGCACTTTTTGGTTTATGTGTCCTGGTCTTGTATCTCTTGTTGCAGGTTTTATTTACACGATGATGGTGATGGTGATGATGATGATTTCATTGCTATAATGTGTGGAGTATATGATGCTGCTTGTGTAATGGAGCCTTTAATGAGTTTTGTCAAAAAAAAAATTTAAAATGTATAATAAAGAAATAAACAAACATAGATCAACAAACGTTTAGAAAAGACTTGCAAGCAGTGTATGAAAATAAACAAAAGATTTCGCAAACGTTTGTTGTTAAGTCAAACGCAGAAGTCGGCGGCGGCTGACATTATTCAAAAATTGCCATTGGCGGCTGTTAGACGACTCCCAGCCGATCGAGTTCGTTCACTGATTGTGCCACTTGTTTTGCAGCTTAATACATTTTGTCATGTATTTCTTATGAGAATGAGACGAGAAGGATGCACTCAAAAAGAACTGCATGAACATGAAACAAAATACCCTTTTCTCTCTTCCTCCTCATCGTCAAACTCAAACGTTTTGCAGCAAATGTTTCATAGTGTGAATGCGGACTAACTAAATGGTTTCCATTGTTCTGTTCTTATTTTCTCTACAAAGAGGCAAAGGACTTATTTAAAATTGAAGGTTTATTTGTTGTGCTCTTCAGCATGTTGCTGTTTCTTCCGAATTTTATTTATTTTTTATTTTTTTAAAGAAAATCAGTGCAACTGCTAGAGCCAGTGTAAGGGCAAAATATTTAATGCGAGAGAAAAAAAATATTAGCAGCAATTAAACGTTAATATTAGTGTTTTGTTTTTTGTAAGAGAACTCCAGAAATCACAAAAGCTAAACAACCAAGCACGAGACATATTAGTTTTTAACTTACTCTCGTTTCTCACTTGAATTGATACAAAGATGTTATTATAAAATCGCTTGTAGCGCTATTTTGTTTTAAAAATCCTTCCAAGGCTATAAACTCGTTTTATTTTTATGTTTATTTCTGCAAGCATCTACATAATTATGCAACCCATTTTAATTGTGCTTTGGAATAATCTAGTTGAAACATTCCACTTAATTTGTTTGCAGTTGTATTTCGATATTCATTTTACCAAATAATACACATCTCTAGGCTTGCTTATTTTTCTGCAAACCAAATCCTCCAATGTCTGCAGTTATTTGCATCATAATTTTCTTTTTTTTCCATTCAGACATTCCCTTGGAAAAGTGCCTAAATGAACGACGATACGACAAAATTATCCATATTCATTTAATAGCAGAGCGACTGGTATGTTTGCAAAGATATTGACTGCAATGGCCAGTAGACAAATAAACGCACAAAATTACCAATAATCAAAACTATGCATGCAATTCTACGATAAAATAACATTATTGACACCCTCATGTATTAGAATGATTTTTGCTAGTGCTTTTTTTCCCCTCGATAACTTATAGACTTTGCTTTGTTAAATGTTCTGCCTCAAAAAAAAAATCTGCATACTGATATGATAAGCCCAGCAAAATGTTTGGTGAGAAATTTAAAATTATTTTATTTTTAAGCTTAAAGTTTATTAATTAGCATGAGTCTCTGGAAAACTCATTCGAAGTATTTTAAAATCTTGCAAGCATCGGATTCTATTAACAATTGGAGACATTTTTTAAAAAGTTTATCTTTAAAGAGACTAAATGGCATGAAAACAACCCTGTCTCCAACACAGGAAAAATTTCCTTTTTGTAAAACCTTTAATTGAAAAAAAAAAAAATAAAATGTATTACAGCAGAATTATCGGCGAAGTAAAATAACCAATAAAATGGCTACTAAGCGCAGCTGTGAAAATGTAATACCCCTCATTGACACCAGAGGCGCTGTAGCGCTGCATTATTGAAAACGTGCAAAAATTAGAGTTGTAACAGAATTAATTTTTCGTCTTTCTTCGCCACCTGTCTTCTCTATCACTATCCTTTTCCTAAAGAAGATTATACCTAGTGATATTAAAAGGCATTCATTACATGAATGTTAGATCTAAAAAAAAACAAAACTTTAAAACTTCAAGAATAATAAGATTAAGTGATGAGTTAAGATTTCAAAACGTTCTATAAATATTTTAGAAAGACTTGGCTCAAGTA
The DNA here is from genome assembly GCA_936439885.1 of Nowickia ferox. NCBI lineage: Eukaryota > Metazoa > Arthropoda > Insecta > Diptera > Tachinidae > Nowickia > Nowickia ferox. The sequence continues at coordinate 4,021,536 of OW387027.1, read as the reverse complement.
AGTAATTTAGTTAACATTTAACAACTTAAAGTTTTAAAATTTTAATTGAATCAAGTAAATTTTTATTGATACCAACTTTCGTTCAGTTACATTGCAAACGACAAAAAAATCTTAAAATCTGTGTTTGTTTTGAATGTAAGTGTGCGACGAGTCGAACGTTGGTGACATCGTGGGACAGGCCCTTAATTTCAAAGTTGTGCTATTTATTATTATAAACATTATTACACGCACCTCAAGGTAGACTACAGTTTTTAAGAATTAAAAAATAAGCTGTCTAGCAGATTTCAATTAAAAGCTTTATGCAAATCTTTATCGTTTACATGAAGTTTTTTTTTGGACATTTATCAAGATTTTTTATTCAAACTAAAGCCATTAACTGAATATTTTCCAAGACAGTAACCAAACAATTGCAATTAAGCCAATTCACACACCTTTTTAAGTACCCAGGCTGACTTTTTAGTACAAATTTGAAAGAAAATTTAGTTGCATCATTAGATTTAAAGTAGATTTCGACAAAATCTAGTGACGAAATAGATTTTGTTTTGTATGGGAAATCTACCAGATTTCGCCTGAAATTTCGTAATAGTCTTATTTATAAAAATTACAAGGGCTTTATAAAGGCTTTAAAAAGAAACATTTTTTATGAAATTTTGTTGTAAAAACCCTTTATAAAGCCTTAATAATATTTATAAATAATAATAATAACAAACATATAAGATTATTAATTGAACAGACCCTCGAAATTATCTCTGTCCTTAAAAAACATTTGCTGGTTAATTTCAAATATTCGTATACACAAAATTTGTATTTGTTTGTTCTAATACAACAACGACCAGTTGTGCGGGTGGCCATAAATGTGTCTGTACATTCAAATACATGTTAAGTATGGGACTATATTATTAACATAACAATAAATATCTGTACAAGCATACAAATGCACAACACACCACACTCATATGCGTACATACAGATGAACATAAGCATAAAATCATACAGACAGTTGTTAGTTGTTGGTTGAGAGTGTTTGAAATTATCAACATTTTAATGTTTGTCTGTATGTCTGTCTGTAGTCGTTTCTGGTAACTACAACTAAAAACAAAACAGCATCATATAAAAAAGCAGAATAATTTTTCTTTTCTTTTTTTTCATTTAATTCATTCTACAAAATGACAATAAATTTGTGAAATAAATAGTCGATATGGTGCAAAATATATTTGGTTAGAGATTTCAGCATGAATTACGCAGACAATATATAAATTGTGCGAAGGATGAGGCATAAATAACTTTGATAGCAAAAAAAAAAAAAAAAAAAAAAAAAGACAATCAAATATGCCTCTGAGTGCTCCTAAATTTAGGCAGATGAAAGTAGTATGCTCGTATTTCTTTCTATTAACATAATAAAATTTTAGACAAATAAATGTACATGTATAAATGAGTATTAAAATTTGAAATGAATATGCATTAGCCTGTTAAAATCCTTAAATGCGGACAATTTCATAACGAATAAAAGAAGATTCGAGTGCAATTTGTGATTCTAAATGATAGAAAATTCAAAACAATTCTTTTTTTTTACAGAAAAGGTAATTTGGCAAAACAAAAATGTATACAGAGAGAGAGAGAGAGAGAGCAATTTCGTGTACATATGGGCTTTTCCATAAAAAATAGCCTCCGTTTCTTTTATTATTTCAGAAATGGACAGCCAAACAAAAACTCTTGTATTCGTATGAGAAATTATTACACAATTTTTTCCATTGCAATTACTTTTTTAAAAAATTTATTATTGATTTTATTTTTTAAGCAGCAGCATCAATAAATATTTTCTAATTACAAAATATTTATTTTCCCCAAAATTAAACCATAAATAATTTTTTTTTCAAATGTTTTTTTGTCTTTAATTCATTTTCACAAATAAAAAAAAGGAATATTATTAAGACAATAAATTTATAACCAACACATGCACATTTTGTGAATTTACCAAAATGTAACCAATTAGAGTCTTCACACTTAACACTGTAAAAGATAAAGTAATAAGGAGAGAAAAAAAATGAGGAAACACTTCCAGAAGAAGTGTGCGTGTGTGTGTATGTGTGTATGTGTGTGTGCCAGCAGATGAACAAAAGAAAACCTCAATATAAAATATAGAAATTCAAATTTCTCAACATTTACACTTAAAAGAACACGTAACCACTGCTCGAAATTTATTGCCTTAACGAGTACGAAGGAATAGCAAAAGAAGAACAAATAAAATACAAGAAAAAAAAATATATATAAGTAAATTTTTTAAAACAAGTTTAGGTAGAAAAATATATATTGGCAAATTTTCTGCAGAAAAAAATTTAATAAAATTATCTTAAAAAGCAAATTTTTGTAGGAATTTTTCGTGCAGGTAAGAAAATTGTGTGTGTGTGTGTGTTTTTTTTTTTAATAAACCCTTTCATATGTAAGACACGTACTGCTCAACTACATAAAGTACCGAGATTTAAATTTTTTTTTTAATTTTTCCTTTGGTCTCTTTTACGTTTAGGTAGCAAATTGCAGAGTAGCTGCCACATCGGCAATAGTAATCTAAATAATTTACCACAAAAATAAACATTTCAACGTGCCATTGTTTTAACAAAAAGAAAAAATTGCTTTAAATCACTTTAAAAAAAGGGGGAATATGCATTTCTTTTGACAAACTGAAACCTTAAATCAGAGAGAATATATAACAAAGCGTTATTAATAAAACAAAAAACCTAGAAAAAAAAGCTTATTTATTTAAAGCTTTTTTTAATTTTCTTATTAAATTAATTTTACCCCTCATACTCTTGAAAATATTTTTTTTTATATAAAATTGGTTTTTATTAAATATCTAATTATCACCAGATAATGTCTTGCTTAAATTAATTACTTCTCTAATTAATACATGTCCATTGAAGTTATCTTCAATTTTAATTATTTCTTGATTATTCAACGAATTGTTGTAAACTACAGTTTGGCTAAAATAATAAAATTAATGAAAAACTTTTACTGTAGAAAATACTGAGTAGAATTAAATTGTAGTAAGACAAATCCTTATTAAAATTAACTTATGCACGGTATACTTATTAATGGTCATGGAAAAACAATTAAAATTCAAATCCACAGTAAATTAACATATTTTATTTTTTATTGACAAAAAAAGGCAGTGAATCTAAAAAAAATATAAAAAATTAAGCTTGTAAAATTTTTCATATTCAAAATCACAGCAGCGTAAAGTAACCACAAATCCATAGAAAAACAAGTAAGAGTGCTGCCCTTCACCTACGTACGTTTATGGAAAATTTCCAACCCTGGAACCATATTATTGATTTTTAATACTAATTGCAAAATACGCAGGAAAATATTTATCTTAAACTTCTCTGGACACATCCGCTTAAAAAAGAGGGACACAAGGGCTCTAATACTTAACACTCCAGATGAAACTGCTTAAAAATATTTTTTTTTGCATTGCACGACTCTTATGTATTACTAGCTACTATCACTAGTTTTTGTCCGACACTGGTCGGGCGTAATAGTTATATTTCGATTTAAGATTTGAATACTTATTTAGTTAATTTTTTGAAGATACAATAAATAAACATATGTATGTTTAAACTCTGGAGCTGTGTTTTTTATTTTTCTGATTTTTTATACCAAACTATTTATTTCTAAAACATAAATCATATTTAATTTACAAAAAAAAAAAAATGAAAAAATTACAAAAAAAGTGTAAGCTTTCCAACCCTGGACCAACCAACCAACCAATTTTTTCTTTTAAAATTATTTTACGTGTAATTAATAGAGCAAAGGAAAACATTAGTTTTAGTTGGTTTCTTTTATGTACAAAAAAAGTTAACATTTTCCAACCCTGGAATCTTCTTTTTGATTTTTTTTTTATTTTAGTACCAATTTTATACTTACTAAAATAAAAAATAGGTTTATTTCAGAAGAAAACAAAAATTAGTTTCAGTTAGTTACTTTTATATGGCAAAGAAAAGTTTAGGTTTTCCAGCCCTGAAACTGTATTTTCGATTTAATTGATTTTCTAAACCAATCTATATCGGACCATTTCTGACAGACCAATCCAAGAACGAAGACTCTTGCTTTTCTGGGAGTTTCGGAAAACCGATTTCCCGTACCGACGGACGGATGGGCAGACGGACATGGGTTATTCGTCTTTATGAATATTGTAGAAATTAAATCAATGTAAACCCGTTACCACTTTTGGTGAAGGGTATAAAAATAGCAATATAAAATCACAAAAATTTTAGATACATATATTAATTAATATTAATTAATATTATCGTATTAAATTTAATAGAAAAAATACGTTGTTCAAGTATGTTCGTGTTTATTTGCCAATGTACGGTTGTGTCCAGTTGTGTGACTTGTTCAGGTTTTTGTTGTTGTGTGTTTTGATGTTTGCGTTATGTAAACAGCTGACAAGCTTTGCATTACCAGTGAAAACTTCCTGCTTAGCCAGCAGTATCTGAGTATCAAATTCACGTTGTTTCAACTTGAAATAACTTTGATTCAACGTGTTTCTTCATTTTGATTGTTAACAATTCTGAAATGTTAAATCATTATGAAATAAGGTTATTTCAAAAGGAAAAATAATTGTACATCATGTTCAATTAACATGAAATTCTTATGAACAAAAATTATTGCAGAAAAATTCTAAACAAACCTTGTTTTCGTAGATTTTATTGTGAAATTTTTCTGTGTATATAATTTCTTTTTAAAAAATTTGGCTCAATGACTATAGCTTTGCCATGATTGGACTATGAGTTCGATTTCACTTAACTATCAATTGACTACGCCTGGATTACGACTTGACCATGACTTGATTATAAATTGAATGTGACTTGTTGATGACCTGTCTATGGTTTGCGTTGGACCTAACTATTGCATAACTATAACTTGAATATGACCTTTCTATGACTTGACTATGAATTAAGTACTTAAGAACTTATATTATCGCTTGAATTTGACTGTGGCTATTACTTGACTATAAGTCCACTATATCTTGAAGGTGACTTTACTATAACTTTACTTTATTTCGAATGTATCTTATATAGCTGCACTGTAACTTTTCGATTATAACTTGACCTTGATAATGACTTATATGTCTTTATGACAGTGTACAGTATTGACTTTATTAGTTTTTTTTTTTAACAGGATACGTTGAAGCCTTTAGCAATTTATAGCTTTTCATAGATTCACCTACATGTGTTTCTAAAAAAATAAACACATGTAAACTGCAACAAACTTTTGACAGATTACATTGTAGTTTTTTGTATTTGAGCTGGCAGAACAAAATTATGAAGCAACAGTAAAAAAAACAAAAATTAATTTTCTTCCTTTTTTGGGTTTTTTCAACTATTTTACTGTTTGAGATAAAACTTTAAAACATTGTTGCGTTTTATATGACACCAGCACTAAAACTAGCAGCAAATTAAAAAAGAAACTCCAACACAAATACCACTAAACCAAAAAATAAACACCGATACGAGTATAAAAAACAATGCGGCAAATGGAGTTTATCCATTCGTTCATTAAGTTCTTCTTTTTTACAATTCTGTACAACACTGTATTGCCAGCAAATGAAGTGTGGTGCTCATTCTATCATTCGTCTAGTTACTAATATTTGTAAATTTATCTACGTGTATTTGTCTATATATTTCATGGCATTTGTTTTACTTTTTAACTCAAAAAAGTTTCCAAACGTTTACAGGACAGAACTCTGAAGCTCGTTCCAGTTTTGGTTTGCTGGTATTCGAATATTTTATGCTGTGCTGATCACCTGTGAAGTCAAAAGTTAAATTACTGTTGGCTGAAAATGTTGCTGCTGTCGTTGTTGTGTGGCAAGAAGTGTACGAGTATAGAACATTGTTTAACACGTATTTATGTTTTTATGTGTGTATGTGACAGAGTGTGTGTGTGTGTATTTATTCGGGTGTATTGTTTGAGTTGAGTTTGGTTTTTTTTTTAATTTTTCTCTTGCTTGGCCTCAACATTTGTGTTTGCTTGCAGCCATAAATGCTAAAGTTTTCCTTCAGGTCACTTTTGGCCCAATAACTTTGTTGCTGTATTACATTTCTCTACAGGAAAAGTAAGAGAAAATATTTTTAAAATGTTGCTGGCTTCGTCTTTTTTGTTTGTTTTTGTTTTTGCTTGTTTAACAAAATGTTTTAATATTGTTTTTATTACGTCTGAAAACCGTAACTTGACACCTTGATTGATGGATAAACGAAATGGATGGGGGGTGTTAAATCATGTAAAAATGACTTGAGAGTATTTAGTGTATTATTTAGAGTTATTAAAATTAAATTAAATGATCTTAGGTTAGAATTGTTAGTAGTAATTTGGAAATGAAATTGAATTGTGTTAAATGGTTTTTAAAACGAAAAACTTTGTTTTAATTTGTGTATAAAAAGAATTGTGTGCTATTAACCCAAAGTTAAATGAATTAGTTTGTTCGAAGATTAAATTATTTTACGTGTAAAAAAATTCAATTTTTGTTTAGGCATTAAAATTTAAGTAAAAACTTCACTGTTTCATGCTCCGGGGGATTAAAAATATTAAAAAAAATTTAAATTAAAATTATTTATAATACTATAAATAAGTGGAAGAGCCAAACAAGGGGTACAAGAGCGAATGTTGTATTATAAATGTCAGAATGTCAGAAACACTTGGATAATAGAAAGTGAAGCTAAAAAGGTACACAAGTGAACGCCGCGGCCGTATCACAATTTACACTGCAGTTCGAAGGATCACAAGCAAACAAACACATGGAGAGCAGAAAGTGAAGGTTGAGACAATTCATCTTATTTGAATCTATTTATTCTTAAAAATAATGGGAAGCTCAATAAGCTAAAGAGGTACGGTTCGAAGGACCATAAGCAAGTAAGCATAAGTGGATAGCAGAAATTTAAGCTTGAGACAAAGCACCTTGTTTGAATCTATTTATTCCTTAGCAAGACTTCTGCTACTATTGTGGGAACAGCTTTAAAAGTTTGTGTTACTAAAAGCTGAGAATACCAGCATAGCATCCCAAATAAATTTCATTAAATTTTTATAAAATGTTTCCAATAAAATCAATCCTTTATTTTTTCGTTTTCGTGCAACATAAACTTGTTTCAAATAATTTCTATTGTAAATTTCTAATGCTACCTCATCCAATGCAGTTGATTTCTCAATGAATGCCATCAATTGTGGCATTTTTTCTTTTAGCTGATTGTTCGCGAAATTATGTTATCACATCATCCATCAATAACACAGTTTGGTGGCGGCATTTTACGCACCTCTTTAAACGCGAGTATTGATTTTAAAACAAGTTTTCCAAAAAGACACCACACAGCATTGAAAATTGTTTGTTGGTTTATTGAACCGTTGTTCGATTGTTTTGTTTGAAAGCTTGTTTGGCGTAATGGTTCGATGGAGCGAGGGATCGTTGAATGAAGCAGAATAGATGGCTGCTGGTTGGTTGGCGGGTCGTTGTTTTTTTTTTCATTTAAACGAACGACAAGATTTTTGTATGTTCAAAGAAAATTAAAACAATTTAAAATTAAATTTAAAAGAAATTATTTTCAATTATGTGAGAGCGAGAGTATTTTATTTAACAAGATTTTTATTTCATTTTTATGAATTTCTTCTACAAGTTTATGGCCTCAGGTTGTCAAATTAATAAATGATCGAAAAGCAATAACTGGAAGTTTCTAGTTGGGAATTAATAAATTTCATATATTTTCTTATATTTAATTTGACAATATGTCGAATAATAAATTTCTTAAATCTTATATTTAATTAAAATTTAATATCAAAAATTATTCAGAAATCGTAGTAGATATTAGCGTTTGAAAAATCGATGTATTTCAGAATCCTCTGTTTAAATTTAATATTTTTTTTATTTTCAGATAACTACCAAGGATTTATTATATTAAAAGGTTTTTATATAATTTATTATTTTATTTGAGCATCAGTAACCAAACACGTTTAAATAAAGCATTGCTATCTTTATATTACTTAAAAATCAGTGTATGAAAATAAACAAAATATATAACAAGCGTTTCCTGCAAAGGCTAAATTTCCGGTCTGAAAGACCATACGCAACTTGCTTTTAGTACAATGCTGAGATCTGAAAATACACAATCTTGCATTTAATAAAAAAAAGCTGAAGGCATGTCCATTAAAATTTAACTTTATATTTCACGTACTTCTTAACCAATAGATTCTCAAAAATTATTTTTTTTAAGGAGTTTACTTCTAGTTTGGTTCCATAAATTATTTTTCGAAAATGTTCTGTCTGATCTTTGTATTGAAATTGTTTTTTTTGCACAATTATTTTTTTGTGATTGAGAGAAAAACTTCCAAAATTAAAAAAATAAATGAAATAAAAAATTTTTCTTTGAATGGTTGAAAAAAAATTGAAAATTATAAAAAAATTATATAAAAACTTTATTTTGTGATTGAAAGAAAAAAGTTAAAATTAAAAAAAAATAAAAAGAGATTTCCTGCAGAAGCTAACGAAATATTATGAAGGTTAAAGAAATATTGAAATAAAAAATAAGAATATATAAAGGCCTAAAATTAGATAACAAAATATCCTTATTTAATTTCTTTTTAATCTGAAAATCACTCTTCCTTCATATTGGCGCCATTAGAAATATTTAAAATCAAGCCTTTAACTTACTGTAGTTTAAATGACACAATAAGCATATAAATACAATGCTACTTTAAACTGGAGCAGACCAGTGCGAAGGACCATGCACATAAGCTTTTCTTGTAGAGCTTAATTATATATTTCCAGCCTTGGAATATGTATTCGCTTGTGGTATTTCAATTTTGTTAAAAAATAAAAAATATCACGCTGTTAAACCCTATATGGGCAAATGAAAAGTTTTTTACATCTGTCTGCCTGCGCCATCATATGATTTCTGCGGTAGAAGCTGCCTTAAAACCATTACTCACTACGCTACACAATTGCACAATTTAATTAAAAATACAACCCTGATCTGATGCATTGTTATTGTCTTTTGAAAATTTTCAAAGACTTCATCATACCAGGGTTGTATTTTGTAGTAAATTGTGCGATTGTGTGGCATAGTGTATCACGGCCTTAAACCACCGTTCATCCAAATATAGTATTCTGTCTTAACTTTTTTTTTCTTTAAATATTTTTTTCCCAAATTATCACGCGTCAACATGTGTTCTCTACATTATCTATTTTTTTTTTGTTCTTCAATTTTTATTTCGATTCGTTGCTTTAAACAAACGTCTGATATGTGAATGTCTCCTTCTTATAATTTCGTACCCAATACACAAATGCATTCGCATGTACTCCTACAAATATTTGTGGAAAATTTTTGGGTTAAATAAGAACACCAGCAGAAGATGTTCTCGTAGATGTTGAAGCACGTAGAATACAAAAGAAATCAAATGTCATTTGCAAACGTTGGCAAGATTTTTATATTTTATACTCTACGCTACGAAGCTCACAAACCAACCAAACCAACAAACAAATATTCGAGTATGTACAAATAAATTTTCTTATTTTCGCCGAATTAAAGCAAAAAAAAAAAAACAAAAAAAAATTTAACACATACTCAAAGAACACAACGCAACAACGGCAAATGAAAATATATCGTTACGGAAAATATACGTGAAATAAAAATGAAAAGTTGACAGGAAACTAAAAGAGTTAAATGATGAGAAAGCAGCTTACTGCGAACTTGTTAAATGCAATATTATTGCGCAATAATTGATACATATTGTGCAATAAAATTGCCTATGTATTTATTATTTTGGCATATAGCACAATATATTGGATAAAATCAAATATCTTTTGACTTATATAACGCATTCAGAAATGTTTTGTAGTGTGTGTGACAACATTGTACAATAATTCATTAATTTAATTAAAAATTATATATATGTACGTATCCCGAAAAATCAGTTTTAAAATTTCTTAAACGCACATGTGTGTGTAGCTTTGTAAACTTTTACATACAGTTTGTGCGTTTTTTAATATTGTGCAATTTTTTATTTAGAGTAGAAAAAAATGACAATAATAATAGCAATACTCAATAATATTGCATAGTCTATGGGTATCTTAAAGATAAATTTAGAGTCTAAAACTGAAAACAGAAGAGAGTACGACAAACCGTTTACTCGACTTCTTCTGCCAGCCTTCAAAACAGTTGCAGTTCACAGCAAGTCGTTCAAGTTACTTCCAGAAAGCAACAAACACGTGGTTCTTCATCTGCCTGCAGGTAACTTCTTCTGAGAGTCGACTTCTAACACCTGTTTACACGAAAAAACTTCTGGAAGCAACTTCCGCAAGAAAACTTGGTAGTGTACAAACGGCCTTAGAGCTCTGCGGTATTCTACACCCAAAAAAGTGTGCAGGTAATAAAATAACTACTGAACTCGCTTAGATTAACCAACGAAATTAGTTTGTTCATCTGACTCTCCCGAAAAACTCAAATCGACTATGAAATAACTACTTCTGATTAATCTGATGCAAAATACTTTACTTTATCTGAATCAAAGCAAGAATTTACATTAACAGTAAATTAACCACTAAATTTGTTTAGATTTACTAACATTATCGCTTTGGTTCTACAATCATCATTTCTCTTTTGAACCAGCTGAGCTAAATTTGTTTGCTCTTGCATACATTTACAGTTCTGCAAACTTCTAATGTCTGTGTGTGAAAGTCAGTTTTTGTGAAAGAAATATACCAAGGTTCGATAAGTATTTAAACTAAAATGTGAAACGTGCTAATGTGATGGGCAAAAGCTACTAGAGAGAGAGCGAGCAGGACAGGGAGAGAGAGCGTTTATTTCATTTCCGAAAGTGTGAGGGCGAGAGTAATTTACGAATGTATTTGTTTACACGTCTATGAGTGTGTGTTTGTGTTTGAGTGTGTATGCATGCGCTTACATTACAGCGCTAGAGTGTGTCGAAGTATGTGTTAAATTTATTAGCTGTCAAATAAATCTTAAAGTATTACTGCCTTTTTTCGTGGCTAAGTGTGTGTGTGTGTGTGTGCCGTATTAGAAGTCAAATACACAAGACGAGGAAGAGAATTCTAAATGTTTAACCCTTTATTCCTTTTTAACTTTCAGTTTTATTTAATATAATTTTTTCCCTAAATTTTTTCCCCTACTTTTGAATCTCAAGACTTCATGTGAAAAGAAAGAAATATGTAGATGCAAACGTATGCGAATGTTTAGCGTACGTACGAGTATTTAAGAAAACTTAATGAATTAACATAAGACAAGGCGTTTTTATATATGTTTCTTCTGTCGGCGTCTCAGACATTTACTCGTATAGGGCGCTTTTCTGCCAAAAGTTTGTACAAGTCTAAATAATATTTTATAGTTACATTATGTTACACACGTTTTTAATATTGTTAATTGGTAAATGTCTGCCAGTAGTGACACTAGTATTTATGGCTCCTTTTTGAAGTACATAATTGAGGCTGTTTCGCTTAAATAAATTAATTAACTGCCTCAATTGCTACAGTCGCTTTTTGTTTTAGGAAGAATGAGAACAAAGAAATGTCTAGCGTCTTGACATAGGCAATTTATTTATTTTTTTGTATTTAGTGTGTTGAGTTAATTTAAAGTTCTTGAATTTTATCTTATCTTGGTTATAGATTTTAATTGAAATGGAATACGGCTGATTAAAAGTAATAAAAGAGATATACAAAAGCATTTGGAAGTTTTATTCCATCCTGCAAATGAAACACATTGTAAATTTTATATAATATTAAAATTTAATACACTCATAATTAAGCACCTTAAAAAACTATATTATTTAATAAATAAAAACATACATGAGTATTAAAATACATAAACATACATACGAGTATATTAAGAAAACTCATTACATATTGTTTGGCACAAATTTGTGGAAATAATTTAATTCCAAATGATAAATGTAAAAGAAACGTTTTCTTCATTAAAAATTTGCACCTCCTGCCGGCCTCTCTAGTTCTGCTAGTTTAATGTTTTCTCTCTCTCTCTCTCTCTCTCTTATTCCTTTTTTTCATCCGCTACTGCCTTCAACGGCACGCCCTTATCATCAATTTCCACGGAGGGCACCAGTGGCGGCTTAAAACCGTATTCCAAATGCAAATTTCTACCAAAATCGGGGCTTCTTTTCAGACTATGGCCATTGCGCCACCTTTGAAACTCATCGAAATTTGTCTTGTAGCCCGGAGGCGGACGCTCAAAGCTTTTGCTCACCGCTATGGAGGAAGACCCTGATAAATCAACAGGTAATGTATTGTAGTCATATTGATAACGAGCACCCACATCCCAGCTGGGACTGGAGCTGGAGCTGGAGCGTAGTGGAGGCGGCTTCAAATCATACAGCATGTCAGATATTTTGAACTTGGGTTTGAAGTTAATTTTTTGTGTGATTTTGGGAACACCTTTGCCAATGTGAGCTGCTTTGTAGGCCTGCTGCATTTGAGGTACGAGTTTCTTCAACATTTTGACATAATAAGATTTAAGCACACTTTGTGGAACTCGTGTAAAACTGCCTCCACTAATCGTTTGAGGCCAAGTGGAGCCATGATCGAAGCCACCACCGAACGGGGAGGAATAGAGACCCGCAGGAGGTCCATAAGGTGGAGGACCATGTGGCCCAGGTGGCAGGTGCAGAGATACTGGTATTTTTATGGGTATTGCCACAGGCCGATCGATGTATTTGTTGACTATGACTTCCACAGGTTTTTCCACTATCTTTTCCACTTCTATGGGCACATGTTTCTCTACAATTTTCTCAACTACCTTCTCCACCGGATAAGGCATTGGTTTCTCTACAATAGTCTCTACTGGAAATGGCCGGTCTATGAAGTGTTGTATATGCACAGGAATGCCTACAGGCTCCGGTATGCCATAAGGCACAGTTATGTGGTGCAGTAGCTCAGGCTGTGCATTAGGCGGCTGATAAGCTTCTTCCGCTGGCAGGGCATAAGGTATTTGTACGCTTGGACCTGCACCAGCTGCTGGCAATAATTCTCCGGTTAGATGTTGGGCTGCATGTGCTTCTTGCTGCTGATATTGTTGTGCTGCCTGTTGTGGTTGCTGCTGGTATTGAACTGCTTGTTGCTCGTGTTGCTGATGATATTCAATTGGTTGATATTCATGTTGTTGTTGTTGTTGTTGCTGGTAGTGAATTGTTTGCTGCTGTTCTGGCTGTTGATGCTCGTATTGAGTTGGTTGCTGTTGCTGATAGTGAATTGTTTGATGCTGGTCTTGTTGCTCCTGATATTGAATTGCTTCATCATAGTTCTGTTGCTGCTGATATTGTTCTTGAGCAGCTGAATAAACTTCTTGCTGTTGGTGTGCCTGTTCATTATATACGTTTTGGTCTTGCTCTTGCTGTTGTGGTGTCTCTATAATGTGACTTTCCTGTACAAGATTGGATTGTTGTATGGGACCAAAATCCTCCAGGTCTTGAGCTGGATTGGCAACATGTTGCTCTTCTCTAATAGAAGCAGCAGATTCATGTTGCTCTTCCTCATGTTCAACGTGAATGGGATTTTCAGACAAGTTGACATAATCAGCAGCAGGGTCTGGTTGTGGTTGTTGCAGTTCTTGCTGCTGCTGCTGCTCCTGTTCCTGCTGCTGCTGCGCTTCGTAGTCCGAGTATTTAGTTTCCGGATAAATAGTCTCATGTTGTTCGATTAGACGTCCATTCTTTTCAGTTATCAACTTGTTGTGTATATTTATGGATTTTTGTACTTCCACAAAAGTGTAGCCGCCATTACTGGGCTTGGGACTATCTTCCGTTTGCTCTGCCTTATGATCGGGCACTTGTTGCACATGTGCCGCATAGCCCATGGCATCAGACACAAACTCATAAGGTGATTTCATGGGGAGAGCTGGTATAACTTGAGCCTCTTCCGAATATGTTTGCATCAGTTCGTTGGAATGTTGAGGTGAGTGAGCAAGTGGCGAATTTATGGTTACAAAGACCAAACTAGGAGGTGTGGTATGATCTTGCTGATTTTGATCTGCTCCGACTTTATAAACATCTTTGTCACTCAAATGTTGGCTTGGAATTACTATTTCCTGATAGTGATGGCTTTTGGGTTGTTCTTTGTACAATGCTGCGGCTTTTGGTTGACTCTGTTGGCTTTGGCCATACCGCAGCTGGGCGTTAGGGGCAACACTTTGTATATGGTTTTGCGGGCTGCTGCTTTGTTCGTAATGGAACTTACGTTTTGCTGCATTAGCTGGATTATTATTGGTGTCACTTAGAATAGGATTTTGAAAATTTTTCAAGAACTTTCTAGAAGGGGTCTCTTGCAGAGAATTTTGCAAGTATTTGCTTTGTTCAACAAACGTTTGATATGAAGGCGAACTTCTTCCGCCTGCTGTTTCCTGCTTGTTCGGAGGTTCAGGCTCACTAATATGATTACTATTGGGGTTATTGTCATGTATTATGCGCACATTGTACTCATGTGTGGGAGTGACATGAAAGCTTGTGCTCTCCGCGGGTGGCGCTTGCACAACTTGAGGTACCACATCTTGGCTTTCAGCAATTTGATTGTCATCTTCTGGAGCATCTACAAAATCATCGTTGTTGTTGTTTTCATTCAATATGACAATGGGTACACGAGCGTTGGTTTCGTTGGGACTGTTGCTGGAGTTGCATAACGGATTTATTAAGAGACTGGGTAGAACAGAAGCTTCTCTGGCCGCTCTACTGATTCTCAAAAGCTCATCTTTACTTATGGAATTGCTGCCATCTCTAAAATCTTCCCCGTTTTTAGTGCCAGTGGGACTTGTCATGATTTGCTCTACCACAATTTCAGTGTGACCGGGCCTTACTTCTCTGCGTACTTCCCTTGTAACCGTAGTTGAAACGGTTATAAATGTATTATTTTCAGGGGTTTCATATTTTTCCTTTGCTGGAGTATTTATGCTGCGCGGGGCTTTGAAGGGTGTTGGAGTAGATCTAAACTCTGTTATAGGTGCTTGAGTGGGCATGTCGTTTTGCTGTTCCCCGGCATAGCTGAAGCGAAATATATCTGAAAATCCTTTTGGGAAGAGATTGGTTAGAACCTGATTGATGGTGGATTGTCTAGCGCTGGATTTTTGCGTGGCCTTTTCTTCAGTAGGATCATTGTAGTCTAGATCAAATGGTATATAAGCATGCGTGGAACTGGGTTCGGCAGTTATAACATCAACAGCTGATTTCACCGTCACAAAAGAGGCGTCTAAATTCTGTTAAAAAAAATATAAAAAAATTAAATAAATAACGAATGATTTTTTGCACCACATTTCTTACCTTCTTCTTAATGTCTTTGCTGTTGCTGGCACTTGCATTTAATAATTGTTCTTGGATTTTTAGTTGCTGTTGCTGTTGTTGTTTCTGTGTTGATCCAACATCATGTAACTGTCGATTTTGTCGTTGTTTCTGCAAATACAAACGTTGTTGCTGTTTTCTCTGTCGTTGCTGTTGCTGATGTTTTTGGTTTAATATAAAACTTGCCAAAGTTGTCGATGTCACATTTAATGGTGGCTGCAGGGGCAACAATGATGTTGTTGTTTCTTTGGCTGCTGCATTATTTAAGAATTTGTTGACAACTGATGTTTTTGTCAACTGCAGAACTGTTGCTGAAATATTGGCTGCTGTAGCTGCTGCTGGCTTTGTTTCTATTGGTTTTGTTTTTGTTATTATTGGTGTTGCTGTTGATGTCAATGTCGTAACAGATGCTGCCTCCGTTATTGTTGTTGAGGTGTTTAGTAATATTAAAATACTGGCAATAACAGTTGATATTAGAAATTTTCGTAACATTGCCAATCTGTGGTAAAGCAAAGAGAAAAAGTTAGAAAAACTTGTGTGTATGCAAAAAGGTACGAGTAACATCAACACAATATTGTTACATTTGCGAAGTAAAGACATAATGAATAAAGTATTTTTTTTTTAATTATATTTCATTAAGTTTTATTGTTTTAGACAATTCGAACAACTTTTCCGTTTTAATTCGGGTAATTGATTAAGATTTAATTCTTGTATGAATAAAGAATCCAAAATCTTTGCTCGAATAATATAGTTAATTATCATATTAAAGATAAGATTATTCGAGTAAATTTAAGTGTTTTGCGATTACATTTAAGTGCTATTTCTTTATTCGAATAGAGTATAGTTTTTTTTTGCATAATGGAATAAGTTCTAGTTTTTACTCGACTATTTGAACAATTCCTAAATTAGTTTGTTTTCCATTATTCGAGCAAATTTAAAGGTCATGACTCACTATCCTACACAATCGCATAACTTACGAAAAAATACGATCCCGATCTGATGAATTGTAATTGCCTTTTGAAAATTTTCATAGAGTCCATCATACCAGGGTTGTATTTTCTCAAAAATCATACGATTGTGTAGGATAGAGAATCCTAGCCTCAAGTGATTTATTCGATTATTCGAATAAAGTCTAGTTTTGTCAAATAATTAAATTACTTAAGTTTTAAGTTTAGATCGCTTATGCGAATAAAGCTCGTATTAATTTTTATGCGAATAGTAAACGAATACAAACAAACGATTATTAAAGTTCGTGCATGTTTAAGTACCTGTTTTGCTTACGAAAGCCAGGTTTAGAATGTTCTCTCGATGATTTCTTTTCTTCTTCGAGATGAATAAAAACAAACAAAAAATAGTCGCAATAATACAAAAATATTAAGAAAATCTTTCGTCTTATTATTATTACTCGGTTATTCGAGAAAATTGCAAACTTGTTTGACTATTCATTCCTATTGCCTTGAATATACAAATGTATCAATAAATACTGAAATCTTTTAAAATTTATTAGAATTTAAGTATACAGAATAAAAGTTTTTTTTTTGAATAACAAAAAAATATTGATGAAATATGTTCGTTTAGGTTCTTAATTATTATTATTACTTATTATTATTGAAATAAATTGAGCTTTTATGCGATTATTCGAATATATACAAAAAGTCTTGTTTGGGCAAGTGAACCAGCTTAACCTTTTCTTCTTTTAACCGAATCAACAGGGAACAAAAAAATTTATTCGAATATTAATTATTCGGGTGAATTAAATTTTGAGTCGATTGCCTTACAATTTGTAGGTTTTATTTGGGTAATAGAATAATTTTTAGCTTTTTACGGTCATTGAATAAATAACGAATAAAAAAAGTTATTCGAATAATAAAAAATATGCAAGCAGAATAATTTATTTAGTTTATTATCAACATAAACGTTCGGCTTACTGTAACAAATATAGTTTTAGTTCAACTGCTTAACTTATAATACGTATTCGATTTAGTGTCTAGCTTTGCTCGATTATTCAAGGTAGTCCCGAGTAAAAAGTTTTATTCGAAGTATAGATCGTTCGAGTAAATAATATTTTTATTCCATTCGTATTATTTTCTTCAATTATTCGAGTAAATAACGAATAACTTATTTCAATTGAATAGTGAAACATTTAAAAGGCAAATGTAGCTTCTTCTTTGATCAATTTAAAATAGCAGCAGTTGTTAGAAATTTTGTTTCTTTTTCTTGAAGTATTTCAAAGTATATCTTCGTCATTTCCCATGATTTTTTGAGAAACTTTTAATAATAAAAAAGATTTTAAATATTAAGCGTTTATGAATCTTACAAACTATATTCAAGAAGCTTCTATATCTTCTGTATGGTGTTCAGTGCCACCAAACACCAATCTCTGTTTGCTTAATTTCCAAGAAAATATTGGGGAGAAGGTTAGGTATTCTTAAGCCCTGTTTTTTTTAAGCAGAGGTGCATGGATACATTCCTCTGAATATATTGTTTGGTAATGGGTTTACGTACTTGCAGACTAGTAATATACTTTTCCCGCATAATTGCTGATCATTGAAGAGTTATGTACGAGTATGTTTCTCTGTTCAAGTACAGCTGATTGCCACAAAGTGAAATTCTGCTAAGTTTTGTACTTGAAAAAATATTTTCAATAAACTGGAGACACTCAGACTATGTGGTTAATAAAAAACATAAGACAGCATGTGTAGCAGCCATTGGACTGTCGTAGGTAAAAGTGTTTTTTTTTATTTTTTATTTTACTTTGAAACCGTAAACCATATTGAGTTATATATAGTAACTTGTTACACATGTTCAAAGACAAAAAAAAACAGAAATACTTGTAATAGTTGGGCTGCTAAACGTAGCCAGTCACAAGCTGAAATTCATTTAATGTCTCACTAAATGGTTGTGTGTGTGTGTGTGTAAAAATTAATATTAAAAGTAAGTCTACTTTTTCAAACTAATAAATGCATTTGTTTTTATTGTCATGGTTTTTTCTACTTTGGGTTCGTTAATCGCCAGCTTCTTTTTTTTCTCTCAGTGCTTGGTGTCACTGACCGTAAAGTGTCATAAAAGTTTGTTATTGTCTTTTTGTCTTTTATTTTATTTGAGTCTCATGAATTATGAAAATATTTTATTTTATTGTATCTAAATGTATGAAAAAAAACTGCACAGATGATATTGCATAAGTTTAAGAGTTTGACTGTCTTGTTTAGTTTCTTGTATTATTTTCAATTTCAGTTTTGCTGTTGTTGCTGCACCTTAGCTTATTTTTCTTTTTGTATTTTTTCGTATTTTTTTTTGGCAGTGTTAAGGCCATTAAAACAAATATTTGAAAGTCATGGGCTTTTGACATTTTTTCATACTTAAATTTTACAACTTTTTAAACTTCACGTAACTGAAGTGTATTTTCATAAAGGAAATCGGTAAAGTAGTTGAGCATAGCAAAAGCTTTAATAGTTAGTCTTTGCAATCACTTACATACATACTCGTACATAAATAACACATGCAGCTTTAAATAAGACTCTCTTAAGTTACCAAAAAGTGTTGTTAAAAAATAAGAAAAAGCAAAGAAAAGTACAAACTGTAATTAGTTTTATGTAATCGCTCACACCTTTCACTTTGACACATGCAACTTTTAATGGGTTGAACCATTAGACTATTACAGGAACACTCAATTGGAAATGCGGTCATATGTATGTTGCATTTAGGTCATCTTTCACTAATTTGCTTGTACATAAATCATCGAGTTGTTAAAACGAGTTAATGACTTTATGGTTAAGTCTTTTGTATACGATCAACAGTACTGGAAATAACTTTAGGCTCTCTGCTATCAGTTAAGCCAAGGGAACGTATTGACAAATATGTATTTTTGTTTTTTTTTTTTGCTCTAAGGAATTCATTGAACTTTCAGTAAAAACTTTGTACGAAATCAATAAAAGAGATGTAAATATTTCTCTCCTCTAAATGAAATTAGAACATAGACGAGTACAAACAGATATAAATAATCTCGTGGCTATAGAAGTACACATACTTATTTATATATATCTGTATATGGACATAAAATGGAACATCGATAATCTCCGACAGAGTTGTGGGAAAGAACTTGGACAGGAGTGTCACGGACATGATATTTCTTTCATGGATATGGATATTGAGACGGTCATAGGGATGGATATGGCTATTTTCGTGGAAAAGGACACGGAAATGTAATAAAGATGAACATAAGCATGAATAAAAACATGAATAGGAACATAAAAGGAACATTAACATCAACGGGAACATTAACATCAACGTGGACATTGAATTGAACATTAACATTGAACATTAACATGTGAACATGACCAGGAACAGCAATATGAACTTGAACATAAACATGAACACAAACATGAACATAAACATGAACATGAACATGCACATGAACATGAACATTAATACTAACATAAATATGAACATGAACATGAATATGAATATGAACATGAACATGAACATGAACAGGAACATGAACATGAACATGTACATACAGGCACATGAGCATGAACATGAACATGCACATCAACAAGAACATGAACGTGATCTAGAACAAGAGCATGAAAATAAGCAGAAACTTTCTTAGAATTCGAATCAGTATTTTGAAAACATTAAAATAAATGCTATTAGTTTTGGGCATATTTTAGGAGCGCAAAGCAAATGCCTTCTTCTTTGAACTTGTCAATTGAAATCTACTTAAAGTGATCGCTTAAGACATGTAAACATTTTGTGTGGAAATCTACAGCAGCATCTTAAAGCTAGACCTACCAGCAAAAATTAAAATTTAAAGTCTCACAATTGCCAACATTTATTTTGTTTACAAAATTAATCAAATAGCAATTCCAATAATAAACAAAATACATTCACTAACAAATACAAAAACCTTATATAAATATAAAGGTAGTGTACTTAGATTTATGACTGGTAGTGTGAGTTTCTGCTGTTAACTAATTAGCAGACTATTGTAATTTTAATTTAACGCCGGAATGTTTTCATCACATAAAATAGTAGCATGTTGATTATGATGTTAATTTATATTCAATATTACTACAAATTATCTTTAGTGTCTGAACACAAATAACTTTGCAATATCCGTATATCAAAAAAATTCATGTCGTCTCTTTTGTTTCATACATTGGTGGTCTCTAAAGAAAAAATAATATTATTTTGACAAGATTACAAAATTTGCTAGAAAAGCTTTATGCCGTTTGTGAAATATTTTTTGTTTTATTACTCTTGGGTTGGAGTTATTTTTGGCAACCTCTTTTTAATCTTGCCTAGTCTACCTTAAGACGTAAATCAGACTAGTGTCAGCGTTGACGGGAAAAATTATGTGAGGGTTTTGATTGCACAGAAAAAATAATAAAAGTCTAAAGACTGAATGTAGCAAAGAAGAGCAAAAGTTTCTTCCAATATTGGCTTCCAAACTTCCACAGTTGAAAGCGGTCTTACTGCTGAAATGATCAACCAATACCAGTGCGTCAAAGAATCGCAAGACCTGCTCAAAACATCCCTGCTGCTCGTAAAAGTGTGAAGGGATTCCTATGCAGTCGCTTTTTCATAACTTGGCAATTTTTGTGTCGTAAAAAATTTAACTCTCCCAGAAGCTGAACGTAAGTCATCCGAGAGAAAGACATGTGTTCTCTGAATGAACCCTGGAGCAGATGAAATATAAGCTCTTATATCCATCGAAAATTCTGCAGCGCTGAGGTAAATTTTTATATCGTGATTTACTCCAGCAATGTATCCAACTGGGTCTGCGAGTGAAGGTGCGTTTTCGCACCAACCTTACCCACTCTAGCACCCATAAAAAATTTAACTCACCCAGAAGCTGAACATAAAGGATCAGATACAACGAAATGTGTTTGCTGAATGGACCCTGGAACAAATGAAAAATAAGCTCCTAATTTCCAGCGAAAAATCTTCTTGACCCATGACATTAATTTTGGGACGACTTTACCAATTCCCATGAGATTCAAGAGCGTCCAATACATGCCGAAAAAGTCCCTCTTTGGTACAGATTTTAAGCTGGCGGGGGTCATCGTCTTCGAAAATGATGTTTTGTCACCGGCGAGCACTTACAGTTGATGATTACCAACTTCTTGTGGCCAGAATTAGATAATATGGATACCAACGACATGTGGTTTCAGCAGTTTGACTTTGGACCTACGTTGGACCTTCAGAATAAGCGAGTTAAGGGCCTCATCAACTCACGTGAAGGTGATGTAAACTGTTCAGCCAGAACATGCGGTTTGACCATCCTTCTAATCCTTTTTTTTAATTTACAAGTCTAGGGGAACAATCCACAAGCCATAGCAAAGTTCAAAGCAAAAATAATTCTTGACATGGTTGGTCAAATTTAGCCTGATTTTTGCGCCATGGTTAATTAAGATTGCACATTTCTTATGCACTGCACCCGACGAAGCCCTGACTGCCATTTGCAGAATCTTATGTTCCCTAGAGAACGACATCGATAGGCCCTCTCAACATATTAAAATATTTGATGATATCTCTCTCACTCGCTTTTTTTTTGTTTTAATTGAAAGATCGGAAGCGGTTAATGAAGATTTGTGTTCACTACGTGGATCCTTCTTATGGAACATTTTAACCCTCCATCTGTTCCACGTGTTGCCGCTTACGTGAAAGGGGCAAAAAATATCCCCCTTTTTTGGAATATTTTAATCCTCCAACTCTTCACGGCATTTGTTTGTTTGTAGGTTTAAAAAAGGATAAAGTGGGGTTTGGTGGGAGGGGGAAGTTATAACGGACTTATGACGGAATTCAACAAATCTCGAAACTAAAATTAAACACCCAAAATCAGTAAACATTTGAAATGCGTTTAGGAATTATTTTGATATTTACTGACGCTTGCATTTCGGTTGAAGGGTATATTCAGTAATTTAAAAAAAAAATAAGTTTTTGGTTAAATATGTTAACCCAGCCTTTGATTTCTGTTCGTCTAAACTAAAACAGACTGGGTGCTTTCATCCATTCTTGGTATATTAAATTAAATGGATTTTTTTTCTTAATGCTTCACCTGCCGTGGTTACTTTTTTATATTGATAATCCTTTTTCTTTAAAATTACAGATTAGTTTTATTTAAAATATATGCACAACAAACCTTTAAATTCCATTAAATTATATAAAAAACAATTAAAAATTATATTTTGATTAACACAAATTTTGCTAAGGAAAATTATAAAAACACTTGCATTATCTGTTTGAAATTAATGAAAAGGTGTCACTATTTTAATTAATATGCCGTGGTAGCGCACACTTTTTACACCGGCATAGGCGGAAATATTTCTTTCTTTGTTTTTTTTTTATGTACTCGTATTTTCAAGATTAATAAGGATTTAGTATTTATGAAAAATCAGACACAAATCCTGTCTTACAATTATTTTTCATGTCTTTAATCTTTCGGCTTAAATATTTTAATAACGCGCTTTGAAAATGAATACGCGACCGTTGCTTGGCTGCTGCTGTGAGCGAATGAAAGTGAAATTGAAACGACTTGAACATTTTCATACTAAAGTTAGTTGATCATCACCAGCCAGCACTTAGTACCAGCGACTAGCGTAAGCGCTGCTAAAATAAAATCTGCAAACGAGATGAATGAAATGAGCTAAAGAAAAAAATGTTAAAATTGAAAAATAAATCCTTAAAAAAACTAAAGCAACATAACAGCTTCCGAAAGGTTTTTTTACCAGCTCTGCAGCTTGTGTCTTTTGACTACGATGCCAAAAAGTTGTTATGACTTTGTTAAAACTCTTGCGCAACTGTTGTGTGTGCTTTGTTGCTGTTGTAGTTGTTGCTTTTAGTTACTTTGCTTTGGGGCCGAGGGGGGCACAAACAAGTTAAACTTTTCAAATTCATTGAAAATAATACGATTAAAACAAACGTACATATGTATACGTATAAACGAATTAAAATGAAATGAAAGAGATTTAGCAGAGTACGAATGAGGCAGCAGCTTTGCACATGACCTTAAGGCAAACAAAAACATATGCGGCATGCCGCATGCATAATGTTTATTACTTCTACTTGTATTATGTGGCAGTCAACAGTGTGCGCATGCGCTGCAGTAACTAAATGATAAAGCAGCTGGGAAATTCTTAAACTGGTTTTTAGTTTTGGTTTTTTGTATTTGTTTTAATCGTGAGTTTGTGTTTATTTTATGAAAATCCATTAAGAAATCTTGGTTTTTTTTTGGTATTCGTTAAGACGTCTTTAAGAGCAACAGAAAAAAAAATAATAAATATGCAACAACACTTAAAGAGAGAAAGCCCTTTTGGCTTAAAATAACAATGTGGAAATAAATACATAATTACAATTAAAAAATAAATTATAAAATTACTAGAAATTTTGAAAGATACTTTGCTTTATAATGCATACAATTACAGTGGGCAACAAAACTATTATTGTTAAGTATAAAATTAAGTTTTTTTGTTTTAAATTTTTTTTATGTCAGCTAGAACTAAGCATTTCGAAAGTACGAACAAGAAAACAGAAAAACTTAATTGAAGAAAAAATTTCTCAAGCAAATATCTAACACAATGTGTTGAAAGCCGATACAAATGGTCGCATAAGCAATATTGCACAGAAAATATTGACCACAGGAGGATGCACGACTACACGCCTTCAAATGTTGTCAGCTGTGATATTTAAGGGCCAATCTCACCAACTCTATTTAAATATCAATTCATATATAAATGTCGATTTTTCGTCCGAATGTCCGTCCTTCGGTATGTCCGTCTTTATATCTGTTACAGGCTGTTTTCTCTAGAACTGTAAGATTTATAGTCCTGAAATTTGTACAGAATATGTAAAACTTAGGCCGCTACAACAACAAATATATGATGTATAAAAATTAAAGAGTTTTCCAAAGCGAGCAACGAAATTTTTTAAAATCCTATGTAATATAAAGACAATTATATCGCTACCTTAATATAGAAAGGCCCTAACACATTAATTTTTGAAATCGAGACTTTTATATTTTTCGATACATTACATGTTTTTCTATCGAAATATACAAAAACTCAATTATATTTTAAAATTAACGAGATAGGCCCTTTCTATATTAAGGTAACGATACCTAGGTACTTGCGATTTTCAAAGTAAGTGCATTTTTATGCAGACTACAGACAACAATTAATGCTAAAATTAAAAAAATAATAATTAAAGGGTATTTTTATCAGTTGATGTAATTTCAACTGTTTAATTTTGACAACTTGCTGTATCTTGGAAAACGTAAACGGCAAACTCTTGAAATTTTCTAAAACACTAAAACTAAAAATCCCAAAATTAACAAAAGTCACCAAAAAAAAGAAGCGCCAAAACTAAGAAAATCGCTTAAACTAAAATAAGTCGTCAAAAACTAAAAATATCGCCGAAACGAAAAAAAAACGTCAAAACTAAAAAACGCCAAAAATCCCAAAAATTTAAAAAACGAAAAAAGACCAAAACAAAAAAATCGCCTAAGGAAAAATAAGTCGCCAAAAACTTAAAAATTGCCAAAATAAAAAATAAAGTAAAAATTAAAAAACTTCGTGAATCCAAAAAAATTAAAACGAAAAAAAGCCACAAAACTAAAAAAAATTGCCTTAACTAAAACCAATTGTGAAAAACAGAAAAAATCGCCAAAATAAAAAAAGCGCCAACACCAAGAAAAAGCGCCAGAACTAAAAACATGCCAAAAACCGAAAAAAAGTCTAGCGGCCACTTGAAAAATATTTGTGTGCGAGTCAAAGTAGCACTTTACTAAATTTTTCACCTACTGAAGTCGACAGCCATTTATGGTTAATGTTTTTGAATTAGAGACCCACTTTAATTATTTGTTGAAAAAGGTTTTTTGGTTCAAAACAACTTAAAATAAAAAATTATTAAAAAAAATAAAATACTGATACGAGAGCGGGTCAATAACAAACTGTTCGTTCGGTAACAAAATAACAAAAATAAATTTTTTTTCTATAATTTTATAATAAACGACCTCTAGCTTAATAAATACGAGTATAAAAAATTCAGTGAAAAGCTAAATAAAAATATAATTAGGGGACTCTTGTAGTGTTAAGAACTTGAGTGCTTTCAGGCCCACAAAAATGGACGCATAAGTAATAAACTTTAGATTAACTTAAATAAATTAAAGCCTATTTTTTCACGTTGCATAAAGAATTTTAAGATCTCAGACGAAATACAAATTTTGTTTCAGATGTATATGACTTTAAATTAACAACAAATTCAGCTTATGCGAATATTTTTAGAGGCATAAAACTTGAAATTGAAACACAATACAGATAATTTCCAGAAATTTTTCTTTAGTCGAATGTCGAAAAATGTTTCCTTATGAGATTTGTGGAATACGGCCAGCTTGACAGGCTCGGTGGATGCCCAGTAGGAAAGTCCAATTTGCGGTCACTACTTGCTGTGATAGAAAACGCAATGTAATAATTGTTTTTATAATTTTTTATTACGTATGAATATTATAATAATTTGTTTTGGAAATAATTATAAAAATTTATTTATTTGTCAAATTAAGAGAAATTTCTAAATTTTTCTTAAGTTATGAGTTTTATTTGAAGTAAAAAAATTTTCTTTTGAAAGCGTAACTAAGCTTAAAAAGGTATTACTTTATGCAACATACTTATAATAGTTTTCTAACTTGTTTTGAAATAAATAAAATATTTTATGCTTAAGACTTTAGTCATCCACTTATAGCTAAATTGTCTTTGAATATCTTTTTGTAATGCGGAATATTGAACAAAAGCCTTTTAGATGCTCTCCTGAATTTTCCTAATTGTCAGCTCCCAACTGTCTAAATGCCAGTTTTATAAGATTTTCCTAGTAAAGCAAATCTTAGCTGCTGCTCCATTTCAAAACACCTTTTTTAGTTTAATTAACTTTCAAATAAAAATCTTTTAAAGGCTATTTCTTCTTACTTTCAGGAATTATCTTGCTGGAATTGTCGTAATTATGATTTTTATTTGCAAACATACACACACACACACTATGACATAAATATATGTATGTATGTGCTACTGGCTTAAAATACTAACAAACCAACAAACAGACAAACAAACGAATAGACTACGACGTTGCATACACTTCCTTCCTCATAAACCAAATTCATTTTATGACCACTTGAAAATTTGCCACAACAGTGAAAAATATGCCAAAGTAAACAATGAAGTGAAAAGGAAGCAAAACAGAAAAACTAAATACAGGAGAAAAAAGTGCTGAAAAAAATAAAAATATAATACAATTCCGACGGACACCCAATTTCATTTAGCAAACAATTTAATTTATTTGCTGTAGTTTTTTTGTTGTTGCTTTGATTTTTTTTTCCTACAGATATTGTTGTTGTTGATGTTATTGTTTTATGGCAAAAATTAAAAGGAAGCGTTTGTATCTGCTCTACACCCATCCATCATTTAGTTTTTAGCTTTTTTTATAGTTTAGCTGCGATTATCTTTGTTTCTTCTGTTTTGTTGTTTCTTCTTCTAGTGATGCAGCATGCCATTGCTGTAATTGCACTTTGATACCAAGCAATATACATTTTTTTTAAACAAAACTCAGCCAAGATTTTAATTATAAGGTAAAATGGTGGGGCATACTTAGATTGGCAGTTTTTCTTATGATTTTTCTTAAGTCATTGTAATATGGAAATAATGTGGAAGTTATGCTCTCAAGATATGTATTATTATTTTTGTACAACCACGAGTCAATATAAATATTTTATGCATAACTCTTCTTGGAGCGAAAGTCATGTAGTGCCAGAGTCCTCAATAATTTTTTACTCATTAAACAGACAAATACTTCTTATTTTATATTCCTTTGGCGCAAAGAAATAAAATAAAGTGCACCTTTAACTATTTTCCTTACTGCCAATAAGTTCAACAAAAGAAAATCCAACAATTTCAGATTTCAAATGTTTTAATATCCATAAACTTTTTGCCACAATTTCTCATTTTGTTGTTAATTTAATTTTAAAGTTGTTTTCTTTTACTACTCTTTATGGATCATTATATAATATTTCTGTGCAAAATTTATATTTCATTTAAACTCTTTTTTTTCCTAGTTTTAATTAATAAACTATTTGTTAAAAAAATTATATGACCAAAAGAAACAACAAAGTTGTCTTCTGCTCCATTTATGTACGTATATAAATAAATATATCTGTGTGTTTAATTGGAATTGTGGTTGTTTCTGGTATTAATTATGCAGACATCTGTTAAATTATTTAAAACAAATAGTTTATGTTAATTATTTATTATCAAACATAAATAAAGCTTTTTGTGCATGTATTGAAATTTAAAAGTTTAAGTTTTATATATTTTATTTTTGTTTGCAAAAAAAAAACATAAATTAAAATATCAGAAAAATTATAAAAAAACTATAACAAACTTATTATTTATTATCAATATTTTCTATAAAAACACACCAGAACAAATCAAGTGAAATATATTGGTAAACTTAATTGACATTTATTAGAATTATATAATTCAATTAAATGTAGATATTTTTTTATGACATTGTAGATCATTTAAAAATTTTAAGTTAGGTTGAACAAACCTTTGACTAAATCATATATAGCTGGAGCCAAACCTCATTTCAGTTCTTTGAAATAAAAAATAAAATGGATAACCTCAGATGCTGCGACTGCTATTATCGCAATTTCCATAGGGCAATAAAATAATTTTCTTATCTTTTCACTCTGTTTTTTTTTTAAATAAAATCCAATAAACACAATCGAATTCATTGAATCAGACATTTAACAATTAATTTAATTAACAGTTTTACTAAAAAAAAAATCAATTATTATAAAATGATTTCATAATCAAGTTGGTCGGGGAAAATCAGATAAACACATACAGACTTGCACACATGCGAGTACAAAGCCACACACACACAAACACACACGCACACTTACGCGTGTACATCAGCCCACATTTGTCCTTATAATCGTATTTTAAAACTTTTGATTATTTTCTTCTTGAATATTAAACACATTGGTGCTTTACAGCGTTAACAAATTGCAAATTGAAAAAAAATATGTATAAAAAATACAGACAAATTGGTGACCTCCTTCTTTTTCCAAGTCGGTTAAAAATATAATAAATTTTAAATCAACATTATAAAAAATAAGACTATAAATCATATGACGGTCTCCGAGATCTCGAGTTCGATCCCTGGCCAGACTCAGTCGATCAACCGACCTTAGTCTTGAATAAAAAAATTTGATGTTCTGACTGCTACTGAAAGAAGCATGTTTTCCTTATTGCCACATATCACACTTTTACTCAAAGAACGTGAAAACTCATTTGTTTAACCAGTCTGGTATTGAGCATCTTGTGAAATTTTTGTAGCATCATTGCAGCGCCTCTGGTGTTAAATAGCGGCATTACTATTAAATATGTAGCCATTGTATTAGCTATTTTACTTAACTGAAGATTTATTGCTACAAATGTCGCTGTAACAGGGCACTGTACCGTGCAATTAGCCATGGTTTTGATTTAACTGAGTCTAGCCAGCGATCGAACTAAGGGTCCTCCCATGGACCGTTTTTACTCTGTAGCCAATTGCTCCCCTAAAATAGGTGTATTTTCATAAATAATTTCATTATTGTTTTCAGACTGCTTTTGATTGTTTTTGTTATAACATAATTTTCCATTGTTTTATGAAAAAAAAACAGAAAATATTGTATATAAGAGTACACAGTATTATTGCTTTTATCTGCCTTCATTTTCATCTTTCCTTCCTGTCTTTACGGTAGAATAACACAAGCAATATAAATTTTAATGCAATTGCTGTTTTGTTCAACATCATGTTTATAGCAGCAGTTGACCAAAAAAAAAAAATGATCTGAATGTTCAAGTATGTTTGTTTAAAAAAAAAATGAATGTCTTGCAATTAACTACCAATAGTATTCAAGAGTTAAAAAAATAATAATAAAAAATAAATGTTGTATATAAAATTATTTGCATGCAAAATAAAGTTAAAAATAAAAATAAAAAATGCTAGAACAAGCATTTGTGCGGGGCATAAAAGAGTGCTTTCTATGAAAATTACGGCCAGTCAATCATTAATGAATGAAAGATGTTCTTAGTAGTCAGATAAGAAAAATAAAAATATGAATATGTGACCTGCTCCACGAAAAGGGACCTTTGCGCCGAACAATTTTTTTTACTTTTTGAGTGATTCTTATAGGAAAAACGCGTTAAACACATTTTTCTCAATAACTTCTTTTCGGCGCAGAGGTCCCTTTACGTGGAGCAGGTCACATATTAAATTAAATTTCCAAATATTATTTGATGAGGCTTATGGGAAATTTACATCTGCACGAAATTTAGTTAATTTTAATTAAAATCTTTATCTAAAACTTTTTGATATTTATCAAGATTTTATATCCAAAACCAAAACCATCGACTGAAGTTTTTCCTAGGCTAGAACCATACAACTGCAATTTAGCTAATTCACACACCTTTTTAAGCACAGCAGCTTATTTTTTAGTACAATTTTGATACGAACCATCACTAAGTTCTTCTATATTTTAAGTAGATTTTGACAAAATCTAGTGACGAAGTAGATTTTGTTTTGTATGGGAATTTACTAGATTTTGCCCGAAATCTCGTCAGTAGTAAATTTTATTCAGGCGTTAGCAGAATAGAAAATAATATAATATTTCTAACTGCCTGGTATTTCATTTGCCATTGACTTTACTTCATTAGCATGCAGCTTGCTCGTGCAGCATGTTTCTGGTAAATATTATAACAAGGACAATGCAACATATCATTGTAAATTCAATATTATTTCAATGTCCAGTGCTCTCATTTTTATACACACACACACACACGCTTACACTTCCATGCACACACTTGCAAGCAAATAAACATTTAAACAAATATATTGCCACACTCTCATCTGCATAAATTTAAAAATTTATTTGTATAACTGTGTCTGTGTATTATTATGGACAATATTTATGCATAACTGAACAATAAAAACATTACACTTATGAAATGTTTAATTTGTCTGTAATTAACTCAATTAAAAATCACAGAAAGTACGCAAAAGCAACTGGCAAAATTAATAAAATAAAAACGGAAAAAAATAAAGAATTTGATTTCATCATTAAAGTTTATTTAAATAAATTTTTTTGCAAAGGGAAAGAACATTACAAAAAGTCAATTTAAATTAACACAACTGCTATAATCAGCAGTCCAGCATTAACGTGTGCTTAAAATTTCTTTAATCAAAACCCAAAAATCCCTTAAAAATGAAATCATTGTTCAATTTCTCGTTTGATTTTCCAACAAGCTCCTTCAAGTCAATTCAAATTCAATTGCAGTTACAATTTTGATTTGATTACAAACCTAAAAACATTTCGTTCGTATTGACAGCCAGCCTTTCTCCCATATTTTGGCGGTTGTTTATTGCATTTTTTAAATTTTAACTGTTCGATATTGTAAAAATGAAAAAATATGTTGCGAGTGGAAATAATCATTTTTCTATCTGCTCCAAACTACCACAACTACAGCAGATACTCGTATGTACGTATGTACGAGTATAAGACATGTGTCAATGATTGTCAGTGATTTCAGTTTTTCTTCTCGATTTATCGTTATTGTATTTGTTTTTCTTTTCTTTTTTTTTTGTTGGGATTTTTGTTTTAGTTTCG
The DNA here is from genome assembly GCA_936439885.1 of Nowickia ferox. Lineage (NCBI taxonomy): Eukaryota > Metazoa > Arthropoda > Insecta > Diptera > Tachinidae > Nowickia > Nowickia ferox. The sequence goes on along the minus strand of OW387027.1, from coordinate 3,990,509 downwards.
AAAATTTTATATTCGCAGCAGTTTGATGCCTACAAGGAGTATGAATGAATGAATGAATGTTAGTTTGTTGTTGATGTTAACAATTTTATAGTTTTACTTTATTAAATATTGTCAATTTCAAGTTTTCTTTATTTATTGATGCTTGGCTGTTTTTCTCTAAGACATGTTGCCAAAGTTAAACTCAATGTATGTACGAGTATATACACACATTTTTTAGTGATAGTTTAGACCGACAGGCAGATAGACGAAAAGTCAGATAGTTAGTCAGCCAGTGATACTTTTGTCTTTGAGATGATATGCGTAATATAAACAAGTCATATGTGCAGCAAAATCATAAGCGAAATATTGATTATCGAACACCATTATAATTAAAATAAAATTACACTGAAAGAAATCTTATAAAATTTGTTGAAAACTTAAAATATTTCTGTAACTCTCTGAAAAGTCCAAAAGCCCTCAAAAGAGTTTTACATAAGAAAGAAATGTTAGAAAAAAAATCACCAAAACCGAATAAATCCCTAAGAAAAAAATCATTAAATCAGAGAAAATTTTCAAGACAGAAAAAAATCGCCAAAGCCAAATAATCAAGAACTTAAAAAAATTGCCCACACGAAAAAACGCCAAAGACATACAAAAATTTCTAAAGCCGATTAATCTCAAGCTCGAAGAAAAGTGCCAATACGAAAATAAACTTCAAAGCGTTTTAAAAAATTCGCCAAAACAGAAAAAAATCACTTGTGCGGAAAAAAAATCGAAAAACACAAAAACCACTAAATTGAAAAAACATTGTTGCATCCTAAAAAAAAACGCTAAAACAGCAAAATTGCCAAAAGCGGTGGAGAAACAGTCAACACAGAGAGAGCTTAAACTTAGAAGGTATCCAACAGTGAAAAATGATTATGCAAGAACCGCCTAAGTGAAAATTTTTTGAAAAATTAAGAAATTCAAGATATTCAACGTTTTTGTTTTCTATTTTAAACTTTTTTTATTTCGTTTCAATTTAATTATAAAAAATAAATTAAAAATTTATTTTTCATTTTGACGGTTTTTTTCAGCAGAATTTTCCAAAATAAAAAAAGTTGCCAATGTCGAAAAATTTTAAGATTGAAAAAATTGCCAACATCAAATAACGTCAAAAGATTTCAAGAAATTGTCAAAACAGAAACAAATCCTTGAATGGGAAAAAGTCGCCAATTGCAAAAAAGAAAACAAAAAAAGAAAAAGCTCGCCATAGCGCAGAAATCGCCAAAATAACAAATCACTGAAATAAAAAAAATCTTTGAAATAGAAAAAGGGGAAAAAGGTCACAGATTAGAGAAATAGCAACTTAAAAAAAGCTCAAGCGGAAAAAGTTGCCAGCAGTGAAAAAATGCTAAAATATTGGTGCACAATCGTTAAGTTTATTGTATACTGAATGAAAAAAACTTCTCACGATGAAAAAAGTACGAAACTAAAGAAATTGTTAAATAGAAAAAAAGAAAATTATTATTATTATTTTTAATTAAATACCAGCTGAGCCCGGCACAGGTTGTCTTACCCTCGATTATTTTATTCGTTTTTAACTACAAATTACTCCACACATTAAAACCTCTCAGTTATTGACCCGAACTTGTGATGAAAATTTCAGCTCCACAGCTCTTATAGTTCCAGATATCATGTGTTACGAACAATCACTTGCAACGATATTATATATAGTTATAGATATTTATTTTCATTTTTATTCTCTGTGTAATTTGCTACATTTTCATTTTTAAGCCCAGCAGGATCCTTAATATATTTAAACCACTTTTCGAATATTGTGTTTTGCAATTTGTTTTACTTCAAGTCATTAACGCAAAATGCAAAAAGCAAAAAGTGTACACCTATATGCATTCAGTCAGTGAGTGCCACACACCTGTCGCACTTGTTAAAATATTAATAAATTTTTATAACTGGATTTAATTTTAGTCGATCAAAAACATTTTCCAATTCAAAGACTTTAGGCCTAAAACAAAAGCGCGTCGTCCTACAATGTCGTTAAACTTTAACAGAGTGATATCAATAAACAGGCAGGTAACAACAACAACAGCAACAACAACAACAACAAGCCCAACAACTAACGAATCATTACAAAATATTACTTTAAAGCCATTGAACGCTAAACATTTGCAGTGCGTCCACTGAAAATAAAATCAAAGTGATGCTGTGCACTAAAACCGGAATAAATTTTTAGCAAAAAAAAATAAAAAAAATAATAAATAAAAATATTAAAAGTCGAACGAACGGCACAAGTTAAAAACAAATCAAAGGAATTTTAAATGTTGCCTTTTAAAAGCCCCCAATGAAAATAAACAAACTGTGAGACGGGCTACAAATGGTCAGAGCGATTGAAGTAATATAAAAAGAGATGTTAAAAGAGTTACTGGGCTTCGTCGCTCTGGTGCAAGTGGTTACGCTTTTATGTGTTAACATATTTCTTTAAGCCAACATATATTTAGGTTTCCAAGTCTTGCACGTTTTTGATGATTCGAAAATATTTTATTTATTCTTTAAAGGTTTTCAGTTGTGAAGTTAAGCAAAAAGTAAAGCTAATGGTCAAGCACACAGATATTTTTAATTACAAGTGCTGTAACGTAAGATATTTAACATTGAAATCAACTTGGTACTAATAGTTTCTTATTCTAATTCATGAGCTTTAGAAATGTTTTGAAGTATATATACCTAGAACCCTAAAAGAGTGCTAATCATCACACGAAGTTCATAGACTTTTCAGCTGTTGTGGTCTGTTAGGGTCCTTCGAATCGGATTGATATTGTTAATATATATATGAAACTGCAGCCACAGCGAAAGTGTCTATCTGTTGAGTATTTCATTCGCATTATTCTTTGTAAGCGTTAAATTTTTTTTTTAGTTTTTTAATTTTCTCTTTAATTCGAAATGAAAGAAAATTCAAATTCGAAAGACTTAAAGAGAATACGTTCTTTTAAATTATTAAAAATATTATTAAGCTACGAAAATTAGTTTTTATTTTCAATTTAAAATGTAAAACGAACATATACTTTCAATATCCTTTTCATCCCAAAGTAAATAATAATTTCTCTGTAACAACTTTTCTTCCCTTTTAGTACGAGTATTTAATACCGCTGAATTTAGTGTAAAGGCATCAATTTATTGTAATTCATTTTTCAAATACAACAAGTAAAAAACTGTTTATCTGGTTTTTTCTTTAATTAATTGCAGTTGAAAACTCTTTTGGTTTTTTTTAAATTCTTAAAAAATTTTTTTATTTGTTGGCAATAGTTTGGTAAAAAGGAAATTGTTTCAATAAAATATCTAAAAGTTTGATACTTTCTTAATAGAAAACATTTACTTTTTTCCCCAAAGAAACACTTGCTTTGATGTAGAAAGCAAAAGAAAAAAAAATATTAAACATACCAGAGCTTTTCTTTTCAAATCCTGTTAAAGGAACTATTTTTTTTAATATCTTTATTTGTTATTTTTAATTTTTTTTTTTTGAAATGAACTTAAAATACGTTTAAAAAATAAAATAGCAGCTAAAAATAAAATAAAATAAACCTTGAAACTTACTTTAAACAGATGTTTTTGGAAAAAGAAGCCGTGGAGTATGATTCTATTCCTTAAATTAACCCATACAGGGGGTAAACATTAAAAGTTGGTAACCATATATTTCACAGCAAAAAGAGATATTTACCATTTTGTAGGAACACTTAAGGCTTCATTAGTCTTTACTTTCCGTTGCTGTTCTGTGCTGTGCCGTTCTGCTTCTAATTTTACGAACTTACTTTTGCTGTAAGGTCGCAGTTATCCACTAAAATGATGAATTTGGCATCGTCCATTGTAATGTTTCAATATAATTTTATGTTTTTCTTTTCACAATTAAAGTTTTTAAATTCTAAACGCACGCACAATCACAATTTATTTCAAAATTTTTTTATTTAATTTATGCTGTCACTCATGTACATTTACTAAACAATTTTTTGATTTTCACAGGTTGAACCGAAACAGAACAGAACGAAACAGATAAACTAAAGACTTTTATTAGATTTCTATAAACAAAAAAGAGTCAGCTGATTCGTAACAGAATAGAAAGTAAAAACTAATTCTGCCTTTAGAAACACTTTATTAGGGTTCCGTTCATCAAAAGTGAAAATACACCCTATTGTTTTCGCTACGATGTCCGCCTGCCTGTATGTCATAGGCTGTTTGTTTTTTCTAGAATCGTAAGAGCTACGGACGTAAATTGACAGTTTAAAATGAAAGGGAATTCTAAATCGAGCATCGAAACATGTAATGTAATATGCAAACAATTATATATTGACACTTGAAATTATCAAAGTTAATGTATTTTTATGCAGACTACTCCAATTAAGACTGAAATTTAAAAAATCAAAATTAAAGGATATTCTATCAGTTAATGTAATTTTGGTAACTTGCTATATCTTGGAAGCTGTAAAAGGCAAACTATTGAAATTTTTAAAAACTCTAAAACTCAAAAATCCCAAAATTAGATGAAAATAAGACCAAAAATAAAATAAATAGCAAAAAAAAAAAAAAAAATAAATAAAAATCGCCATACGTAAAAAGGTCGTCAAAATAATAAAAAACGCCAAAAACTGAAAAATCGCCAAAACCAAAACAAATCTCCAAAACTAAAAAAAAATCGCTATAACTAAAAAAATTGCAAATACTAAAAAAATCGCCAAAACGAAAAAAGCGCCAAAAAATAAAAAGTCGCCAAATCGAAAAAACGCCCAAACTAAAAAATCGCTAAAACTGAAAAATCGCTAAAAGTAAAAATCGCTAAAATTTAAAAAATCGCTAAAATTAAAAGATCGCTTAAGTTCAACAGACGCTAAAACTAAAAAAAGGTTAAACATTTTTTTTTAATTTCTTCATCAAGTAACATATTCCATGACAAAGATTAAATTTCATATTAATCTGCGCATCGAGTCGCACTTTTCTTAATTTATTCCTTAATCTAGTAAAACCCCTTGAATTTTAACCGATAAATTCGACAACCAGAATAAGGTAGATTGTGAATAATTTTCAAAGGAAAGTTTTTTGCAAAAATATTTACTTTATTTTTGCGATAAAGTATTGCTTTTACAGCAAATATAATGTTATGGCACAACAAATTGTACAAGGAAAAAGTCAAGTGAAAATATTTATATGACAAAGCTCTTGCACTCATTTTTCTAATCTTTGTACTATAAATTCTTTATATTTGCCTTGAGAGTCCCAAAGGATTAAGGAAATTGTTAAAATTGTATAAATTTCTTAGGAGTCGTTTTTCTGCGGTTTCATTTATTTTAAATTTTACTCAAAGCAATATTACTGCAATGAAAAGCAAATATATACTTGACTCCATTCCTGTTTTTTCGTCAAACCGAAAGACACACTTCTGCTTCTTTTTCAGCACGCAATGTAAACCCGCGCTGTAGATATCACAAAAGTGTGTGTGTGTGTGTGTGCGTGCGTTGTTGAGATACAGTGAATTTTTTTTAAATAAATGCATTGGAAATATGCTACAACTGTTTCTGCTATTGAATCTTCTGCTTTTTAACATAAAATAAAATGAAAAAATAAAAATTTCTAGAAAAAAAAGGCGAACTGAAATTTTGTTTTCTTTTCCGGTTTAACTTTAGCAACGTTTATTATCCAAATGAGTAACAAGATGTTTATAATGTCATCGCCATTTCAGTTTTTCGCTTAGTTTTATTAAAAGCGATAGGGAATGAAAAGCAAAGAAGAAACAACAAAAAATAAAAAGAAAACATGATTTCGAAGTGACTGGCTGTGTGACAGTCTGAGTAAATGAATGAAAATTGTCAATATTTGTTTGCGAGTTAGTATATTTGTCAAAGTGCAAGTGCGGGTGGGTGTATGGGTGTGTGTGTGTGTATAAAATCTGAAAATTGAATTGCATTTTACGGAAATTGATATTTGTAAGACACAAGTAGTTTTAGTTTTTCATTTCTTATTTTTCCACACACAGATGTAGTAATACGGCACACATACTTTTACACTTTTATACATATAAGTATATTTGTGTTTTAGCAGGATGTGTTTGTTTGTGGAAATGTTTGCTATTTATTCATCTGTGTACACTCCTTCCTACTTCATTCAATTGCCATTGTAAAAAAATTCCTCTTTTGATAAATAAGTTTAAGTTTAAATGCAAACATTAAGAATGATTTAAAGTAAAACTTTGTGTCTTTTTGTGTTGTTGGTGTCTCTCAAATCTTTTCAATCTGTTGTCATGTATACTTTCAAGAGAACTTCCTTTCCTTGGGCTTTTTTTTAAGCAATTACTATTTGTAGGTAGTTTTTGCAACTTTAGTAATTGAGTATTGAAAGTATTTATTGCAATTTTGTAATAAAAATGTTGTGCATAAGTATTTGATTGAATCTTAAGATGTTTAAGTTGCACAAAAAATGAGAAGAGTTTGAAATAATGTAATTTTTTAAGCTGTTTGTTGGTTAGATAAGTGTAATGAAACTCCTCTTTTAGACTCAAAGCTAAACATATTAAGAATATTATTATAAAAAAGGGTAATTGTTTTGAATGTATTGCAAATAGAAAAACATTTTAATAGAAAAAATTAATTAAAGCCTCGATGAGAATTGTTTATCCAACGCTTGAACGTGTTAAGCTCCTGCTGATAAAATTGAAATTTCAGTAAGTTTGAAACTACAATTACTAATTTTTAGGGAACACATCGATCCATATTTTACCACTTTTTTAAAAAAGTACAAAAACTCCCATATGGAAAAGAGTTGGATGATCAATTTTCCAAAGAAATGTTGCTCGTACCATTTTACATAAAAGTACTAAACACTTCTGTTATCTAAAATGTAAACAAGAATAAGTACAGAATTAACCCTTAAACACTTTTGAAGTAATGACACAATTTTTTAAGATTAATTTTAGTTTCAAGCTTTGGTATATTCCGCGAATTATAATTGTATTTTCCTACGAATATTTTTGTAGATTATTTTGAGGCATTTTTTTAATTAGGGATTTTTCACTTTAGCGTTTTTGCAAATTTGCAGAGTTCGCTTCTTACGGTTTCCAAGATGCAGCAAGTTGTAAACATTACATAGTCCAAATTACAATAACTGATCGAATATCCTTTAATTTTGATTTCTTAAATTTCAATGTTAACTGGTGAGGAGTCTGCATAAAAATTTAATTTCAAGATTCTTAAAATGTAATATACATATAATTTTCTACATATTACATTAGGATTTCAACATGTTACGCTGCTGGCTGTAGAACGTCCTATAATTTTTTACTGTCATATATTTGTTGTTGTAGCTGCCAAAGCTATGTAAAGAGGTCTGTACCTAATGTTCTCGGGAAAACAGCCTGTGACAGACATAAAGAGAGACAGACGGACATTGCAGAGAAAAAATAGGGTTTCTTTTCACCTTTAATATACGGAGCTCTAAAAAGAAGTGAAATCTTTTGATTGACATACATACAAAAACGTATACTATACGTGTACCACCAATTTCGATTTTTTTCCACAGTTAAATTAAATAGTTTTGGCCATTTGTTTTGTATGAAAATTACAAAATATATGAAACAAATTAAAGTTTATTAAATATTTGCCTTTTTGCATTTGTGTTTGTATTGTCTTGAAATTTAGAAATTATGAAGAAAAATCATGTTTTTTTAAAAGTAGATGAAACTCTACAAAATGAAATACTTTTTTTTTTGAGAGAAACTACATCTACTCCAATAGACATTTTTTGTAACTTATATTTGACCTTGCATGCGTACCGCCAATTTTGTATTTTATTTGCCAAATATTTTGTATGTGTTTGTATTGTAGCTATTGAAAAAGTCGTTGCACAGAAAAAGTTCAGACAACTCATTTTTTATAGATATGATTTAATAGTTTTAGCTTTTCTACGTTGGACTTTCTGTAACATAAGATTTTCAATAGAACTAATATAAATGAAATATATACATTTACCGCCAATTTTGTAATTTAGTATGGCGCCCATAGTTGACTTTTAGGGCGAATTTCATCAATTCTATTTAAATATCAATACACATTTAGAAGTATTTTTTCGTATTTTTTTATTTTATTTTTTCAATGAAAAATAACTTATAAATATAAATTGATATTTTAGTAGAATTTGTGTAATTGGCCCTAAAAGTTTCATGTAATTTTGATAAATTTATAAAACTCTGCAAAATAAAACTTTAAGGTATTTTTATTTGTACGGAGAAAAAAGATTAAAATATTAATTTTTTTTTAGAGAAGTAGAAATAAGTACTTGGTCGTTATTTTGATCTGAGTACTTTAAGAAGGCAAAGGGGCCTCATTTTCATATTTATGTGTTTGTGGAGGATTACATTCACATTCGGATGATCTCTTCTTATGTATCGGGAACGCAATCTTGTTGTCTCTTTCCTTCTTACACAATTTCCCTGAGAGTTTTTCAATAAAAAGACACATTTGATTATATTTTAAATTTAATTTTTGTTTTCTTTTCACAAATTTTATTTACTTGTTTTTGTTTTCCACTTTTAATACTAAATTGGCTATTTGTTGTTGTATTTGTTTTCAGATTTGTTTATTCAAATGTTTGTTTGTTCTTTTGCTGTTTGTGTTTTATTATGCCATTTAAATGTTTATTTGCTTTAGCTCCTAGATCTTCATTTAAAATATTTTCAAAACAATATATTTTTTTGTTGCTGCTGAGGATGATGGGTATGGGATAAACAAACTCATCAATCATCAAGACTTAATTAAAGCACAATTGATCGCAAGGAACTTGAAAGGAATATTCAAGCTAACATAAGTTTTTTGGGAAATCAGTTAAAATTTATATCAATGTAATTCTTGATAAAAAAAATGTGGCGCTCTCTTAAGTCCTTGAGTTGATGTGTTTGTAGAAATGAGTATTTCATAATTTTTCACGAAATTCTCACTTTGTTGATGTCTTTTGAAAGTAGTTTTTACTTAGCAGGGAGTTTAAAGTATAAGTATGCTTATAACGGTTTATTTTTTATAAATAATCAAAAAGTATTGCCTAATTTAGGGTGTTTCAACATACTGGACTATTTAAACCAATTAATTTAAATGCTTTTTTAAAACTATTAAACACTTTAATGGTTATTTTTAATTAATTGTAACCCATGTTTTATGTCGTTATTTTTTTTAATATACATACAATTTTTGTGACGATTTTGTTTATGTTTTTCTTTTTGTAAATAATATTTTTTTAGTTAACATTACGACGTGTTTTGCTTTCTTGATTATTTTTTGCTTAAAATTAACATTTTATTATTTCTATATATTTTTACGAATTACTGCTTTTTTATCATTAATTTTTGTTTGTTATTATATTGAATTTTGAATTCATTTCTTTTATAAACTGCAAATTGGCCTTTTTTATTATTATTAATTTTTAATCATTTTTTCTTTAGTTTTTTTATTATTATTTTAGTTTAAGTAGTATGAAATGATTTTAAATACAAAAGCTTGATATATTAATTTTTGTTTTTATTTATACAAAATGTTCTTAATTAAAGTGTAATTACTAAATAGTCAAATGAAATATTTTACAATAGTTTTTGGCCTTGCAATTTTTTTCTTAACTTAGCCCGTTTTATATGTTTTTTTTGTTTGTTTCTTTTAAAGTAATACATTGTTCTTGTAAATACATTTTAGCTTTTTAAATTATTTAACTAAATTCTAGTTGGAGTTTATTTTTTTTATATATTTATTGGAATTTATTTCGTTTATCAAATAACATTTACACATTTTAATGGCTAGAGGAAATGCTACATCTACATTTTTTTCCCTTTAGCAAATATATTGAGCATTCTTTAAGGAAAAAAATTTTTGTTCACGGGAAATTTTTGTTTTCCATAAATTATTTAACAAGGGCGAAAATATGGTAAAAATATTTTGTCTGTGATGTTGTTCAAAGTTTTTAATAACTAAAGTAATTCTGAAAATTGAAAGACAAACTCTAATTAAATATTGGTCATCTTTAAGCTATTTAAGCACACGAAGATAATTTAGGAAGTTATTCGTTCCGAAAGGAGATTTGAAAAATCAAAATACTATTTCAGAACTGTTTTAGTGTTCGGTTCCAATGAATCGAATGACACACATAATTTTTATTGCAGAAAATTCATTTAAAAAATTCATGGCACACTGAAAACTGGTTTTTGTAGCTACAAACAGAAAAATTTTAACTTAAAATCTTCGTAAACAAGGTTAATTTAACCTTTTTTGTTAATGATTTCACTTCATATGCGTTTCATGTTAATCTAACATGATTTGAAACAATTTTCTTTCATATTGATTTAACATTCCCGTACTTTTAAATGAAAATGAGAAATCATGTTGTTTAAAAATTTTTTCAATTTAGAACAACGCAAATTCCATACTAATGTAACATGAAGAACCATGTTGAAACAAAGTTGCTTCAAGTTGCAACAACATGAATTAATATTTTCCATTAATCCGGCCCCGAAAACTCGAAACACTTACAAAATATAAAAATAATAAATGTATAATAATAAATATATAAAAATAAACATTATAATAAAAAAATAAATATATTTATAAACTTAAAAAAAAAATCATAAAATTTTTAACTGAAATGTTAAATCTTTTGTTCATGGTCTGCAAATATTTCTGAGTTTTTCCTCTTAAATTTTTTTCAACTTGGCGATAATTTTTTTTTAACAATTTTAACTTAATTGTACTTAAAAATACGAACATGTATTTCTAAAATTATTATTTTGGTTTTTTTAACTTTTTTAATGAAATGGAAGGAATTTATTTAAAAATGTATACAAACGATTGAATACTTGTATATTATAAAATATCTATGACTTTTTCGTAAACAAAGATTTTTATAAATATTTGTATAATTTTCGTTTTTATTTTTATAAAAAAACAATTATTTTTGCCAAAAAAAATCAGTCATTTTTTGATTATTTTACTCATGTGTAAAAGTAAAAATAAAAAATTTAAAAGTAAAATGTTTTCCAAAATCAACTAAAATACATTCCTACAAATTTATTTTAAATAAAGAAAGGAAAGATTTTTATATTACATATTTTTAGCGAAAAAAAAGGAACTAAAATGTTTTTTTATTTAATATAATCTTTGTTTTTCAAAAAATAAAAAAATTTGGCGAGCTTAAAGTAATATAGATATATATATATATATATATTTTATTATTTTTGGCAAGAATTTACAAAATAAACATTATTTAATAATGTTTGCTTTCAAGAAAATCAATTTAAAAGCTCAAAAGCCTTTTAGTTTAGAACAAATTATATTTAACTTAAAATATTACATTCATATATATATTATATTTTTTTTTAATTTTAATGCATTAATTTATAAGATAGTTTAATAATAGACACAATTATGTTTTTTGTTTTCAATATAAATTTTCGTAACTTTGTGGCTTTAAATCTAAAATTTTCTTGTGGTTTGTTTGGTTTCTTAGAGCATAATTTTTCGCGCTTTTTCGCTTTTTTAAAACCATTTTAAACTTAAACACAATGTATTGTACATGTAAAGCATTTGTCTAAATTTTACAACTAAACCATATTAAGGCTAAAAGCCAATAATTAATGGTTTTCAAATTGGCCGCTCCAAAAACTGGAAAATGTATTTCTTCGGGTTCGCTGAGTTCTTCCTCCTCCTCGTCGATGGCATTCGATATGGAACGATAGCGCATGGTGAAATTAACCTTAATTATAGTTTCGGCCACGCCAGCCGGTGAGGAGACTATAAAATAAAAAGTTCGGGGAACACGTTCATGCATGCTGACGTAGGTAAGGCGGGCTTCTTTGCAAAAAGGGGTGGGCAAGTCCTGAGGAAGCAAATGTTATTTAGAAAGCAGTCATTAAGTTATAACATCGAAAGAAAAATTACCGTTACACCATAGGCCAAGACGGTGCTGCCATATTGATTGCCTGGTGTGTAGACACGATCACCGTGCAGCCATCTGGCAGCATGAGCTGCTGGGTTGGCACAAAATTCTACCGACAAGTGTAAGGGAGAGCCAGGGTACGCCACTGGTGTGGAGTTGCGAGCCACTACTGTGGGAAAGCCTGCAAATAAAACAAAAGTAGTAGTGGTTTATAGCCCAATGACATAATCTTAATATTTTTGAGCCAAAAAATATGCTTTGAATTTCCTTCATTTGCACAGCCGAAAAGTGTGTGGTGAAATTATTATGAAATATATTTTACAGTGCTTTTCGTGTTGAAATTTTTTTTCTTAAAGCCCGGCAAGGAGTTTTTACAGAATTTCACGTTTGTAAATTTACATTTATTTCTACACGGAAAAATGATCGTGTAGTCTTTTGTGTAGAATTATGTTTTCATACACACAAATTTATTTACATTTGAATTTAGAACACACAAAAACACAAAAATTAATTACAATACGATTAAAATTAGAAATGACAAAAATTCCATGACCAAACAATTATATGAACATCTTTAGAAAGTCCGTACTAGCAAATGGCGTAAAAACTCCGTACCTGCAAACATCAAAACTCGCAAACATACCAAATTTTACATTTATGATATTAGTAGGATGGTTTTCATGGGCGATGGGCGTGGCACATGTTTATACTTTTTTTTAATAGAAAGTATATGTATATCATTTTTAGATTTCTGCTTGCATAAGAAATATTTTACACGAAGAAAAGCGATTTGGATTGCATGGGCGGTAGGCGTGGTCAATTTTGATAAAATTCTACTTTCTTCTTCTTCATGTTGTCAATATGATGCTCGATACCATTTTGTAATTATTGGGTACCATTTCTTACAGTTTTTGCTCAAAGAAGTATGAAGCCACTCCAATGTGCGTTGTGGCCCAGGAAAATCTACTGCGTATTTAAATGACTGAACGCCCAGATGTATGCTTCTTTTCTCAATTTAATTTAAGCTGTTAATGACAAGTTATTTCTAACAGAAAACTGAACGATGTTTCTTATGCACTCATTTATCTACTGTTTTTCTAATTAAATTTTTTTATTGCATATCTTAAGGCCGTGTAATTGAATTTATTTTAAAAACAAAATTACAATAATCCCCTGTTGGATTTGGTATTTTATTAAGTGTTTTTTTTGCACTTAAAAATTCAAAAAGCCCACATCTACACCAGGACAACAAAATACATTTTGTGCGTGTGACACTTACACAAACTAATGATTTTGAAAGCAAACTTAAAACTCAATACAACGACGGCCATTTTATATATTAGATTCTATAGCTGCAGGAGAAATCAATTAACGAACGAACGAACGAGAAGAGTGGCGTTTGAAATCTTGTTACACTTCTAAACTCGATTGTGTTTGTTACACACTTAAGGTACGCATTCTGCCAAAAGAAGAAGACAAACTGTCCATTTTTATTTGTATTTGTAAACGAAATAAGGAAGACATTTTGGAAAATAACATATAACATTTATATTTCCATAGATGGTATAAATAAACTTTTAATATATTTAAATATCCTTTTTTTTTTTGCTTACAACTTCCCTTTTTCTCTGGTTTTTGTTTTTTTTGGTGTTTTTGCCATTATTTTATGAATTTATTTGTGTGTTTGTTTGCACTGTCTGCGTTGGCTTTTAAGGGGTCAATGTTGTTGTTAGTGATTGGTTGGTCAGACTGGTGGTCCTTTTTGGCCGGTGTCTACGCCAGCCATCATTAATACGCTGGTTATTTGATTATCATGGTCACATGGCACGGTTTTTCAATGTCTATTGGAATTCCAAGGGTGTTGATTATTTTGAATTATTAATGGATATTTAGCACTCAGTAAAACAAAAACCAAAGGCAAACTTTACTTATTTGCATATGAATGTATAGATGCTGGGTAAAGGCGTAAAATAAACAATTAAAATCAATCATTTGTGGAAAAATTTCGATTAGTAAAATGTTTTATACTAAAATTTAAAGTGTGAGAAAGAGAGAGAAAGAGTTAGGGAAAGAGGGCGCTGAGAGCGGTAGAGCGGTAGAGGAAAGTAAAGGCAAAGGCAATCTTTCATTACCCATGATTGGTTTTATGGTTGTTTTTCCAATAGAATTTATTATAATTGAAATGATGATGAGTTTTGTAAAATTTTCAAGGCAAATGAAAACAATTAAAAAAATTTTAATTACGAAAAAGGGGAAAATATTTCAAAAAGTTGTGCAAAGTTAAAGGAATGAGTTTGCAGAATTTCAATAATATTTTCTAGAAATGTTTTGCATAATATAAGGATACAGAAACAAGTGTAATAATCGATTATAAAATAGATTTTAGTGTAATTCTGTTGAAGACATAAAAAGCCTTTTTCTAATTATCTATGCAATAATTAAAAGAAGAAGCTTAAGTATAGCAAGGAGCATTTGTATATTTGAATTATTTAAGAGAGTCCGCAATGTAAAACTTTTATATAACAAAAATAAATGTTGTAGAGCTTTTAGTTTGCAGCAGAAAATTAACAGTTTTAGTTAAAATGTTTAACTTTCTTGCATGATTTTATTTTTATTAGTTGTAACCTTAAAGTCCAAAAGAAAATTGGTACATAGAGCCTACGGCGCTACGACATACGAATGCTCATTCATATAGAATTAACACATAAGTAATATATATAATATACTTATGTGTTAAATTAAAAATTTACAAGAGCAATTGTTTTTCAGAGGAGAGGAACAGCACTAAGCATGTATCAGTGCTGTTAAATTTTTACGCATTTGCTCTTTTTGATGACCACTGTTCTCGATGTATTTCGTTGCTGCTAAGCAACACTTCAGTAGACTTAAACCACAATTCAAAAAAGGTTAAAAATTCCAATGCTTATAGACTAGCTCTCAACAAATTATTGAGAATTACAACACCATAATCACAGTGGGTTAAGAAACATTTTCAAAAACAACAAATAATATTGTTCCGCATGAGGTGTTTTTTAAGGCTAAGACTGACTATACAACACATTCGCACGACTTTCATAAACTCCATAATACCAGGGTTGTATTTTCCCAAAAGTCGCACGATTGTGCTGGATAGCAAATCACCGCCTTAAGCAGCAACGAAATGCATCTAAACATGATGAACTAATAAAAAAAAAGTCTATAACTTTTCTGTTAAATATTCTTCACTCCAAACGCGTATGAAGTCGTAACCAGCTGCTAACGTTATATAAAAAAAAATTAAAAATTTGCTAAGCGTAGCATTTAATTTACTGCACTTTATGTTTGTAGCGCAAATTTTCTTTCCGCTCTGGAAGAAAATGCATGCATACAAAGGTAGCATAATGCAATAATAGGAAATTGAATAATTTTCATTGTTAAGCACAAGCTTTAACTAAATGAATAAGTAAAAATAATGGTAGCAATAGAACTAAAAAATAAAGTAAAAAATAAAAATAAACTACAAGTGCTTGCAGCAGAGACCCCATTTACCTGCGCTACAAACACTAATTTCACACTGCACAAAATCGTTTGCAATAGAACCATTGAATCTTAACAATTACTTATGCAATGCAACACTGTTTGCTATGCAACAACTACCACTTACAAATGCAATATTTTGCAACAGCAACAATAATAATGATAATGGAACTTTGACTGAATGGAAGTAGAAGTAGAAATTGTAGAGAATGAATGAGCGAATGAATGAATGAATGTATAAAATGTCTGAGTGTTTTTTGTTTGTTTTGTAAATGTTATATTTGATATTTTTTCTTTTAATATGAAATAAAATATAAGAGTATGATGCAAATGTGTGTGTAAGTGCCTCTATAGTGTATAGAAAACATTGAATATTTTGACTATCAGGAGAATACTTGTAATTGCTTTATGTTTTATTTTATTTTATTTTTTTTTGTTAACTTGAAGTTTATTTTATTTTTTGCTTTCCTTAAATTCTAACTAGTTTTGTTGTTATTTTTTTTTATTGCTGTTAACAAAGTATTTGGTAGTTATTCTAAGAATTGTTAATGCCAACACAAAGTGGCAATTTGTTTGGAATATTCAATTTAAACAACAAACAAAATAGCAGCAGCAATTACAACATTTTGTGTAAAATGTTTTAAAAAGCTTTAATAAAAATTTGCATACTGGTACAATTAGTGTTGGAATGTTGGGAATAAAACAAATGGAAATTGTAATGAAAAATTAAGTTTTAATTTGTTTAACCAGATAAGAAAAATTTAAATAGTTTTTGCCTTTTATATATATATTAAAATAGGATTTGGCTTTGCTTGTGATAACGAATTGTTTATAAAGGCGTCAAGTCAAGTAGAGAGAAAAAAAAACTTGTATTTTTATAAATGAAAGAGTAGAGCAAATGATATATGACCACTGTATACTGTTTTTTTTTGTTGCAAAAAATTAAAACTTAAAAATTTTGCAATGACTACTTTAGAGGAAGAGGTACGATGCTAAAGTTTTTTGGTAGCATATATCGCTTGTTTACTTTAACAACGTCATAACTCACATTATGCAACTATCGTTACCGATATTGTGCAAAAATTTCATCAATATATCTTGTAAACTCAACTTTAAGCGACAATTTCGTCCTACATCAAACAACAAATAATGTGGTGTTCTTTAATCCTGTTACAAAAACCTCGTAGTAAGAGTCGAAGTATGCCAACCACGATAAGGAAGGCAATTTTCATTTTCCTTGAAGTTTTGTGTAAATTTAAAACTTTAAACTTATTTTCTGTAATACTGGTTTTAGTGAGTTAGTACGTTGTTTAAAGAAACGAGCGATATGATATTTTATTTAACTGAAAATAAATTTTACCATTTTTTGCTGCATATTTTTTAGTTAGTTACCCCCATATGCAAAAAAAATAACGTGAGCTTGAAGTGTACGTTAAAACAAAATTTCTATACAAAAACCGGTTTTAACGTACACTTAAAGCTCACGTTATTTTTTTATTTTTGGTATCCATTTAAAAAAAGTTCTTTTCAGTGTTTGATATTGCTGAAAACGAAGTTTGGCAACACTGTTGATAAAACCAAGCTTACACGTGGGACATTTTGCTTATCCCGAGGTGTGCACAAAGAAATCTTTAAGACAAAGAAAACATGAAATAGCACGCTTTAATTTAATGGGCTTAGTCACGCCCACTTTTCTTAACTACAGATCATGTTCTTATAGTGCCCAAGTTGTGAGCCCAAGTGTTGTGGGAGTCAGGAAGAAACAAGTATATGAATGCTGAGCTTGAATTTTTTGGGGGGCGTAGTTCCGCCCTCCTTTTCAAGTGTGATACTATGTGACTAAAAGACGCGACAGAAAGCAGTTGGGTGGGAGAATATGAGGTATTTTATTAGATTGATATGGGCATGGCTCCCCTACTTTTTTTAACTTAAAATATTATGCAATGACAATAGTCTGAAATGGGTTTGGTATTTAAGAGAAAATTTTAAAATAAATTTTTATTTATTAAATACTGGGCCTCGTTTCTTTTTTTGGCAAACAGACTCCAAAATATTTTGAAAATATTACGAAGTTCTGTCTTAACAAAGATGAGAAGAGTGTAGAAGATATGATGAGCCTGCTTCTTTTTTGATATTTGGAATATGGCTTCAGGTCCCAGGGAAACTGCACATACTTTTTGATCACTCACAATCCAGCCTCTTGAGAATCATCTTGAGAATCATGTAAAATTTTCCTTGTCGCTCATGACTCAATAATATTTCTAAATACCCTGCCACCTCTCACTGAGAGTGTCTTATTTAAATCTCTATACTACTGGAACATGAGTGTTTTGAAAGTAATGTTTTCTTTTTCCAAAAGTACATTTTAATTTTCATTTAATGCCCTTCTTTCCCATTTAAGTTTGAGCTTAAACTTTTCACAGAACTACAAAACGAACAAATAAAATGTGTAAAAATAAAATAAAAAATAAAATAAAACAACTGACAACTTGTTTTACTGCTTACATCCGGTACGTTTTCCAACTTTTCAGAACTCATTTCCGCCAATATGTACAAGTACGTACATATGAACGAACGAACGAACGAACGAACAAATGAATGAATGAATGAGTGCATATAATTTTATATAAAAGTATGTGTGAGTTGGTGTTTTGTTCAAAAATATTTGTCAGTCTGAATAGAAGCTATTAAATAGTATTCATTAAAAATATAATATGAGTAAAAAGTTTAAGTCTCAGGGTCCTTTTTTTACTTGATAATGGCTTATTTGAAGGAAAACTGTCTGCAAAGTTATTCAAAATCCTGGTGTAAATCTTTTGTATGTTTTTTGTTTTTAAATAAAGTTTTTTAATATCTTTAAATAAAAGATAATTAGTTAAAGGCTGGTAAGTTTTTGAAAATTTTAATATAAATCTAATACGAATATTGTTAACAGGCAACGTTTGCTAATTATTTTCAGTCTCTTGCCGTTTAATATTAAGTGTTTGGAAACTAATTTTGAGCCACATGTGGGCCAAATTAGTTTTTTTTTGTATATTTTGTTACAAAATGCTGTTCCAAAGCAGTGAATTGAAACTCTTTTAATATTAAACAGCCCTTTCAGGGTTTCATTTTTATTTGCTTTCTTATTTTTATTTTTTATTTTTTGAAAGCTCTTGTAGCTCTGCATGCAATTTTAATCAAGTTTAAGCAATTGTTGTCACATCCTTAATGACAACCACCAATTGTTGCCTCAAGCTACCACACATGGTGTGGCAACAGTGGTGGCATGTGTGTATTATTTCATCTTTCTCATCTCTCTGTCTCTCTTTCTCTCTCTCCGTCTCTTTCTTTATCGCGCTGTGCACTCAGTGTGCAAAGGAAATCGTTTCTTATTTCACAAACAAAAAGTAACATTTTCAATGAATTATATTAAATTGCTTGTGTAACTGATAATGCAATTTGCTATTTATTTATTAATTTTGTTTTGAGAAATAAAAAAGTTTTATTATTCGAGTACAGCAGGCTGCAGAGCTCTATTAAATTTTTATGAAGTAAATGACTGAACGAAAATTGACCCTCTTATCAAAGCATTAGTTCAAAAGCTTTAAAGCGCGCTAGGGTATAGAACACTTGGTTTTTGCAACTGGGGTTGGCAAAATCTGATGACTGTTACTTGGTTTGTTAGTTTTTGTTTGTTTAACACAAAGATTTTTCGGCATTTTAATAGAAAAGAAAAATAAAACAATAATCATAAATTTTTTATATAACAAGCAGTTTCAGGGCATTTTTTTTTATAATAGTGTGAGAAGTAAAAAAGTAATAGTGTGTATTTTTGTTATCAGCACAATTCTAGGAATTAATTTTTTCCGAGCATAAAGTTCGTTCTCCGATTCTAAGCAGAGGGCGAGTAAAAAAAGTAGAAGAGAATTTCGAATATTCAATTAAACTAATTTTCTGAGCTTTAGGTCAATGTTTATTATTACTTTAGTACTTCGATATTTCGTTAACCTTTGGTTAACTTCTTCAGGATATTTTTATATTTGAAATTAAAAAAAAAAAAAAAAAATTAATTTCAAATATAAAAATATCCTGAAGAAGTTAACCAAAGGTTAACGAAATATCGAAGTACTAAAGTAATAATAAACATTGACCTAAAGCTCAGAAAATTAGTTTAATTGAATATATTGGAAAAGGTCGAAAAATTAGATAAAAGAATTTGAGAATTTCGAATTTTCGAAGCTAGCAAATGATGTTTTTTAGGGGAACATGGAATAGGGCAAAGCTCCTGGGGAATTGTTATTCAAAATAGGGCTTTTTGTTTTATTATATAAAGATTAATAGAAAGAAATATATCAATTAAAAATAAATTATGCTGAAATTTAGCATTTATGCAAATATTTTGCCATTCTGCTTAAAATGTTTAATTCTGAATTTTATAAAAAATACTGTGGTTTACAGAAAATATTCGTTCTGTCCTTTCGCTTCAAAAGTATTTGGTTTGGTTTTTTTTTTTTTAAAGAATGTACATGTAGAAAGAATGTAGTCTGTTAGCAATTTACAATAATATTCGAATGACGCCGGCAATATTTTTTTTCTGTGTGAATAAGAAGGAAACAAAAATATAATAATTCCAAATATTCGCCCGTTCAAACTCGGACAGAGAAAATTTGTATTAAAAATATTTTGAACATTCTGGAAACTGTATGTATAAGGGCTTTATATCAGCTACACATTCAGCTAAACTGAGTGGAATAGTTATGTCAAAAAAGTTAACATCGTGGTATTCCAAGCAGTGAATAATTTAACATTAACGATTTAAAAACACTTAATATCAGTATTGAGTGAATTAAGTGTTTTCATTTTATAAAAACTGTGCGCTGGTGACTTTATATTTAATTGCAAATGCTACAAGCTTAAAAAAATAACGTTTATAAAGAAAAAGAAAAACGTAACAATATGTATGTGCCTGCAAATATGTTGCAGGGGTTCTTATATCGCTTCTCTGTAATGGCTGGCTCACTAAAATTCATTAATGACTTTCCTTCTTCTGCTTCCTCTGCTGTAATGGTGAGCTCTCGTAAATCTATTTTTCGCATATTTTTCCCTTTATTTGCTAATTCTTTTCCTCTTGTTTCCATAAATTTCATTATTAACCATGGACTGTAATTGAAGTGCCAAAACTTGCAAAAAAAATTGGAAATATTTTATGTGATGCTATAAAACAGTGATTTTATGTGAAAAAGTTTGCCCGTTTATTTTTTTTCTGCTAATAATAATAATAAAATTGCTACCATGACCTTATTATAAGTATGCACATACATGTCTTTATTTTTTATAGTTGGTTGTTAATATGAAAGAAATAAAAATAATAATAATTTTAAGAATATGACATGACTTAAGTGAATGAAAAACAAGAGAAATTTCATAAGAACAATCAATTTTTTATTTTTTATTTCTTTCATCTAGTTTTTTTTATTTCTCAAATGTTTGTTATTTTTGTATATTTAGTTTATTTTTCATCAATATTGATTGGTTTTCATTTGTGCCAATATTATTAAGTATGCGGCATATGGGCTTAATACGAGTAGAAAGGAAAAGTCCTAAAACAAACCCAACAAATGTAAAAGCTTTAATAATAAAAATAATAATTGACATCAATACACACAAGAGCATAAGCAGGACAGCACACACACACACACACACAGCCCCCACCCACTCACTGTTTGAGGAGACATAAATCTTTTTTATTTAAGCCCTTCACATATTATTTTTATTTTTTATTTATTTTTTGTTGATTTATATTTTCTTTGTGACAAATCCTCAGTGCGTATTTAGCAAAATGAAATTTTCTTTGTGCTTAATCGTTTTATGTGTTCCAATGAATTTTTAATTTGCAGTCAAAACGTTCAAATTTTAAATCCTTAAAATTATAAACATGATGATGACATGTGCATTTATAATTTGATAATATAAAAGCAATTTCTTTTCATTCTTGTGAGTCTTTGGGGACCACTTTGATTTTGATTTCATGTTTTCAAACGCTTCTCTGACATTTAATCACATTAACAAAAAGTTTAATGTACATGATTTCTTTAGGGGACGATCTTAAATTTAAAACATTTTTGTAAGATGTGGCTTAGTCGCCTTATCATATGCTGAGCTAGATGTTAGCTTTGATGTTTTAGAAGTTCGAAAATTTTTTTTGCAAACTCATCTTTTTGCTTTTTAATATGGTTTAACTAAGTTTTTATAACTGTTAACGCTTATGTCCACTCATCAATAGCATTCAAAATATAAAAATTATTTGTGCATCTGCTTATATAATTTTCTGTTGAGGTAAAATGTTTGCTGGGTAAAATTTTTAAATCGAAGCAATTTACATACAAAACCTTAAAGGTGGCATTCTGTTGGATATTAAGAAATTGTTTTAAGTTTAAGACTAATTTTTAAAAATTTATTAATTTTTTATTGTTTTATTTGGAAATGGCTTCGCAAGTCTAATGGCTTGATCGACTGTAATCTAAATGTTCTATATGCGTATAAAATATTAAATAATTATGCGCAATCATTGCATACCTCTGGGCTAATTTTTAAAATCTGAAATCTTTGCATACTTTTAGGATTCGAGTGCAGCGATGTAGTTTTAATGCAGCACAAACAAACTAGATATAGTTAACTAAAATTTAATAAAAAAACTATATTGAAAAAAATAATAAAACAAAATGCAACTGTGAAAACCACAAAACTTTTAATTTAAAATAATATCAAAAAACAAAAATGTCATTCAGGCATGTAGAACAAATGCTGGCAGATGTATAAAATAGATTCATTTTAAACAATACACGTGGGCTTAACACAAATATATTTAAAAACATTGTTAACAACATATAACCAAAAAAACAAAAAAAAAAGAAAGTTGCAAAAATCTCAAAACAAGTATGAAAGCAAATTTTAAACATAAATTTGACAAGACCCCAAGGAGTAATCGAAACAATATACACAACCATATGAATAATGTATAAAATAATAAAATAGCAATTAACACACGTTGAAACATAAAACAATAGAATTTATTTTCTAAATATGAGAAACAAACAAATTAAATATACCGCATCGGAGCTCTGACAAATGAATGAGTGGTTGGAGGAAATTTAAATAAAATGACAACTTATTTAAATAATATAAATTTAATTTTAATATATCATGCTTCACATGTTTCTTTAAATATCAATCGTGTCTTTAAGGAATTTAAATAATTTGAAGAAAATTAAAAGACTGTTTTAAGTCAAATCTATTGTATGTTGCTGCCTTTAAAGTAAAATAACAGTGTTGGAGTTAAGTATCGACAATCAAACAATAAATAAAATTATTTCAAAAGGCTTTACAAAGTTTTTTTTCAATATATAGTATGAAAATAGCTAGCGAGAGAATACAAACTTAAAAGTAGAATATCTCCTGCTTTTGACCTAATCCTTTAAAACAGAGTATTCCACTGTGTTTTACGGCCCAAAATGAATTTTGGGGTGTCTCCGCGTTTTTCTGTGTCATTTTGAGGTACTTACGGTGTAATTATATTGTAATATTGGCTGAAAAAGTTAAGACTTTGCGAAGTTTTCGAAAAGGAAAAATAAATTATACAGTGCTTTCTTAAAAAAAGAGACTTAAAGCTCGAATAACTATTTTCTGAATTAAGTAAAAATAAAGAGAAATAATCACACATACATTAAAGTGTTATTATAAAAATAGACCTGTTATCCCCCGCTTTATAATTCGAATGTAAAATTAAAACTTTGTGAAAGCTAAAGCACTCTTTCTAATACCAAATTCCGTTAAGCCGACAAAAATCCATAAAAATTTCAAAACGAAAAAAGCGTTTGTATTTACAAAATCTAGTCTTAAATTTAAGAATTGTTAATGAATACCAGCGAAAAAATTCAAATTTTTAAACTGAAGCATATTTTTAGGCCAGTAAAGTATCATAACGATCCGATGCGTATTGTACAATAAGTTAATAAGCTGCCCTTTGTTTTACTAGTATACGCACATGATTATAAAATTTTGTTTGCATGTATTTTTTTTTATTAATTGTTGGTTATCATGTTTTCCTTTCACTCACTTAGTTTTCCATTACTTCTATATGTTACAACTCAACTCAACTCAAGGCAAAAAAAAAAAAACTATGACATTTTTGCTTTCACTTGCAGAGATTAAAGCGAAAATTTAATAAATTTGTGCTTGTTAAAATGTAGCCATTGAAAACAATCTACTTTAATCCTTAGTGGTGAAAATCGCTCTTGAATTTTATTAATGGCTTCCACTTCACTCACAGTCTTCTATAAACTTTTGCTTATACGCAGCATTTGCAATTGGGTCAAGTATCACGAGAAAATAAAAACACAAGGACTTAAGCGAACAACATTTTTTTTGTCGACAGATTTTTTTTTAATCCGATTTAAATAAATTAGTAACTGGAGAAAAGTTTTTTTGAACAAGTCGTTTGTTTTTTTCATTTATTTGTTGCTTAAGTAGGCAGTGATTTTGTTTAATTAAAATATAACTAAAAGTATGCAATGATTTTTGCATAACGAAAGTAGCCCAAAGTGCAAGCAAATACAACAAAAAACTATCTGGGTAAAGGTTATTTAAAGCTTTAAAAAAGTAGGAAATTGTAAGGATTAAGTGGAATGAATTGTAAATTTTGTGAAGAGAATTAGTGGGTAAAAAAAATTTTACGAAAGTAAACAACTTTTTATTTGATGTTACAAAAAAAAAAAAAAATTATTTTAATAAACGTAAAATGTTCGCTTGTGGATTAAGCAGGTCTACTAATATGTTGTCTGGGTAGCATTAAAGTAAATCTAGACGCACTTACATAAGCAGAAACAAATTTTCTATATTCGTCAAAAAACACACTTTAGTTGTATATAAAAATAGAAAAAAATTTATAAATCATGATGTTTAAAAATTCTTTTTGAAATAAAGTTGTTATAAAAATTGAGTATTAATATTAAATAATTATAATAAAATGAAGTGCATTTACATACATACAGACTCATGGATATATCCAGGATTTTTAAGTTAAAATATCGGAAAAGTAATAAAAATGCAACTTGCTCCTGAAGTTCCTAAAAGTAGGCAATGATTTTAAATATTTCAGCCACAAATGCGTCCAGGTTAGTTTAAAAAATCTTTAACATTCAATGCCATTTTAAATTAAAAAATATCCGTTTATATTTTTAAGTATATTTTAAGTAGTTTAATTCTCAATTGAGTTACAGGTAAATTATAAGATTTTAAAACGTTTTATTAAACAAGTAACTTATTTAACTGTCAGTTTACACAAGACATCTTAAAATTCTCGGCTGTCTGTTTATATTGAAAACAAAAACAACAAACTCAAATTTGTTTTTTTTTTAATATAAAAATACAAACGAGAATTTTTGCTTGTCGTCTATTATTAACTGGCAGTAAAATTCTCTTTGTGCATAAAATCTTTTTGAGTTTTTTTTTATATTTTATATGAATTTAAAAATATTACAAAAAAAGATACTTATAAACTGTTAAGAATACCGCATGTCTTGAAGATTCTGTTTTAAAGGTATTTTTTCTTGTCAAATATTAACTAGTTTCAATTCCTCTATCACGTGCCTAAGACTCTGCTTTATCAAAAAACTAATCATAAATCCCTTAGATAGGCAATTAGCTGAGCATTATAAATGCTTACAAGCTTTTAAGCTTTAATCATAAACAGAGAAAAAGAATATTAGAAATAGACAATAATTGCCATTGAAGTAAAGGGTTTTAATTAAAACAGAAAATTGTTCTGAAGCTTCTATGAAATTGAAAATTAAAACAAGAAATTGTGAAAGAAACATTGACAAAATACGTAAAGAAATATTTGAAAAAAAAAGAAATTATAAAATATGTTCCAAGAAAATTTTGTAGCAAAGACCATTACGTACAACTCAATAATCCCAAATGCTAATGAAAAAAAGCAGAAAAAACACTTTTTAACACAAAAATTTAAACGAGGCAATTTACGACATTTTTAAATAAGACTCAGCCGTTAGCTTTCTTGCATGGACTTTACCTGAATTTTTTTTTAAATAAAATAAAATTTTTTATTAAGAAATTGTCTTTTAAAAATTTCTTTACAAAACTGCATTGTTCGATTTTGAAAATTGAGTGGTCGCAAAATGGGGGTTCGAGGCCAAAATCCCACTGTGCATTATAAAGAAGCTTGTGAGGTAGAAAAATAGCGCTGAAAAAATATTTTCCCAATCAATACTTTGAAATGGAAAAACAAAAAATAAAATCTATTTAAAATTAATTTGTTTAACTTAAAGCTTTTAATGAATTAGATTTTTACAGAAAAGTTTTTACAAGTACTAGGTTCAATTAAATTTTTAATTAATTTTTTTTACAAATTAAATTTTTAACTGATCATTATTATTAATTTTTTAATTAATGATTCAGAAAGGGCAAAACAAGCTGTTTATTAATTCGTAGTCAGAGTAAGCATCTGGTATTAGAGGGGGCTAGATTTAAATTGTGGTAGCATTTTTTAATATTTAAGGCTTACCTACCATTACCTACTCAAGCTCATTTGTTTCTAATTATTTTAGAAAACTTATGAAGATTTTAAATAAATATATTCTGCTTGTATATAATTCAAATTCTTGAAAGCTGTCTGGTTTGCTTTTAATTCCAAAAAATTTTATTTGTTGCTTTAAATATATTTTTTTTACAGTAAAGAAAATGAAGAGCTTTTTTTTTTTTGTATAAAATAGCGAAGTAAAATTTATTCATTATCATATAAAATATTTTTTTTAGATATTTTGAAGACATGTGCTGTATGTGGTGCCTCATGTTAATTTTGTCAAACACTGTGCTGTCGAAGATTGCTGCTTATTTTAACTTATTTGACAAGTCAAATGATTGATGACATTACTAGGAATTCCTAATCAAAAATTCAACATTTCTTGTCTCTTATATTTATCTTTTTTTTTTACCAAATTTCATATGAATAAGAAAAGAAGATGAAAATAAAAAAACTATTTCAAATTATTGCGAAAAAAAAACATTAGATGCTTATGAGAAATTTGTAATGACAAAGGAATTGTCCTACTGCTGATGACGATGACGATGACATAAAATTAAAATACTGCGGGATTAAAAAACAAAATGAATGAATAAACGAACAAACGTGATGAAAATTTCTAATAAGTAAAATGTATTGCTGGAAATTTATTTAATATTAAATTACTGGTTTATAGCTTATCGTGAAATCAAGCAAACAATGGTAGGAGAGAATCGTAATTACAAGCAGAAATATTTAAAAAGAAGTAGAAGAAGAAGCCTGAGTGAAGGCGATTCATTTAAGATCTTTTACTTGAAGCACACCGATTCTCAATACTACACAAAATTTATATATGTACATATGTACAATTGAGAACTGCTCTTTTTTGTTTTGTAAATCATTGTTATAAGACAAGCTCAATTGTTTGCAAAAGCAGCTTCAATTACTTAATATGAAAATTTAATACCGAAATTTCCCTTCACTTTCTGCTCTTTGCCGAAAAATCTAATAGAATTTAGCATTTAACATGATTAAATAATTCAGTATATGAATCAAATTTATTTTTGCTTGAAAACTCGATTTTCTGCGTAATAATAAAACCCTAATCAAATCTTAAAACAAGTTTTGTTTAAGTGAAACTATTATTTCTTATTGTCTTATTTTCATTCACCTTGATACTGATTTTACAAAAACATATTTTTCCCTTATCAAGTCCTTTTTCTATTCTAAATCAAATTTTCGCATTAAATTAAATCTTAAATAAAAAATATTATATAAAAAATTTAATTCACATATGTACAATCTAAATTATGGTAAACTTTAAAGCCACATAAGAAAATCTTTTACACATTATGCACACATGAAGAAAGATAAATAAAATTTTTAAATAAAAAAAAAACAAAACTTAAGCTCCAATGGTCAACTGGGATTTAAAGGCAAAGACAATCATATAATTCTAATAATTTATTATTTAGTCAAAGCATATAAATTCTACAAGTTTTTAGACATAACACACAATTACATATTGTTTGCCCATAAGGATAAAAACTGCATGTAAAACAAATAATTTAAAATAAAATTAATGCTTTTGTGCTGGCTGTCTCACATCTTTTGGTTTTGTCTGTTGTAGTCGTGCTACAGCAGAAAAACACCTCAGGAGCTTAAATGAAAAACAAACAAAAAACAGAAGCATACCCTAGGGAGCCATACATACATATGAACATGTGCATAGATTTTATTTTAAACAAAAAAATAACGAAATACTTTAAAGAAATAAAATGAAAACTCGTACATACTTATACACAAAACAAATAAAACAAGTTGATAGATTACAAAAACAATAAATAGCAAAACCACTTGAAGGGACAACTATCACTGCCAAATACACAATTCACTCACACACACACTCCCACACACACACTTACATCCATATACACACTCTCCCTGTGCTTAAACTTGTAACAAGAAATAAAGGTTTTCGCAAAACTTTCCTTCTTCAAAACAACAAGAAAGTAATCAAATACACAAAGTCTGCTGTTGTTTCCACTTTTCTTGTCTTGTCCTTCAAAGCATTTCCAAGAGTCTACACAATACCATTAACTACATAAGTAAAAGGAAAACAAAAACGTATTTTTCTGGCAGTTTTCCTTATGCTTATGCAAGATAATTTTCGTATTTGTTTTGACAAAATATCAAGTACTTCTCAAGGTAAGAACTTGAAGCATATCAACCAACAACCATGGTTATGCTTTTGCTTCAAAACACAAAGATTTCTATACATTTGTATGTATGGACTCGTATGTGTGTTTGTAGGTAAACTTTGTGTTAAAATGTCATTACAACACATTTGTACAGCTTGATAAACAACAACAGGAAATTGCTACAAATACTTGTAAAAATCTTCATAACTTTATATCTGCTGTAGGGAGTTGCACCCACATCTTGCCAGCAGCAGTTGACTGCAGGCAAGTACTTGCGTAAAGTCATATCGTACCATGAATTACAAGAGATAAGGAAGACAATCTCTCGCAACAACAAAAAAAAAAACAGATGTTAAAGTAAAAGTGCTCAAAAAGTGCATTTTAAGAAAATGTGTCTGGTAAAAAGTATTGCTCAGAAAGCATCCTAAAACAAGAAGTAGCTGAAAGGAGTTAGCTTTAAACTAAGCAACTTAAAAAATTGCTGTTAAATTATTATTTACCTAAATTTATTGCATAAGATTAATTAAAAAGTTAGGTGAAAAGGTTTTCTCTCCGCAAGAAGACATAAACTGCCTTCGGTGAAAGGAACTTTCCAACAACAAAAACAACATATCTACATTACCTCTAAAAATTAATCTCGGAAAGAAGTACCTAAAAGCACAACTATTAAACGTTATAACGCGTTGTTTTGTTTTGTTTCAAACTAGCCTTTAAAAAAATTGCTTTTCCAACACAGTTTCTTTTCAAAAAGTACCATTTTATCAACAAAAAAAACTTTTAAAAAAATTTCCTAAATTTAGAAAAATAGGAAATTTTTTCATATGTATTATTTTGCATAAGATGGTAGTTTTTGGCAATTTTTTTACGCGTCGTTTTTTTAAATGGTACTTTTTGAAAATTTATTTACTTGGCATTCAAAAAAATTATTTTTTTTTTAATGTATTTTTGAAGAATGTTGTATGAAAAAATACCTGGTAATTTTTTTTTCAAAAAAGTTCAATTTGGAGAAAGTATCTTCAGAAAAAATTTACGTCTTAAAAGATTATCCTTATAAAATAGTACTTTTTGAAAAAGTTCCGTTTCGAAAACGCACTTTTAAAAAAGTAGATTTTTAAAATGGGTTCCAATAAATAAGTTCGGTTTCAAGAAACACATTTTTGAAAAAGGACTTTTAAGAAATAGTACCCTTTGAAAAAAAGTACTTATTGAAAAAGTACCTTTTTAAAAAAGAGCCTTTTTGAAAAAGCACCTTTTAAAAAAGTACTTTTTGAAAAACTATTTTTGGAAAAAAGTACCTTTGGAAAAAAAACCTTTGGAAAAAGTACCTGTGAAAAAAGTACGTTTTTGAAAAAAGTACCTTTTTAAAAAAGTACTTTTTTAAAAAAGTACATTTGTAAAAAGTACTTTTGTTAAAAAGGTATTTTTGTAAAAAAAAGTACTTGTTTTAAAAGGTATTTTTGTAAAAAAAGTACTTTTTTTATAAAAGTACTTTTATAAAAAAAGTACCTTTTTGAGAAAGTACCTTATGAAAAAAGTACCTTATGAAAAAGTGTCTCTAGAAAAAAGTAATTTCTGAAAAAGTGAATTTAGAAAAAAGGAACTTTGTAAAAAGTACCTTCTGAAAGTGTTTTTGGAAAAGTACCTTGGAAAAAAACCTTTGAAAAAAAGTACCTGTGGAAAAGGTAAATTTTTGAAAAAATTACCTTTCTACAAATGCACTTTCTTTTAAAAAGTACCTTTGGAAAAGAGTACTTTCTGAAAAAGCGAATTGGAAAAAGGTACCTTTGGAAAAAAGTACCTTTAGAAAAAGTATCTTTTTGAAAAAGTATCTTTGTAAAAAAAGTACATTTTTGATAAAATTATCTTTTGAAAAAAAGTGCATTTTGAAATGAAGTACCTTTTGAAGAAGTACCTTTTAAAAAAAGTACATTTAAAAAAAGTACCTTCTGAAAACATCACTAAGGAAATCATTTCAAAAAAGGTATTTTTGAAAAAGTAATATGTAAAAAATACTCCTGAAAAAGTCCCTTTTTAAAAAAGATACATACATACATAAATACATATATTGAGAAAATTAGCTTTCGATAAAAATTTTTTTTGGAAAAAGTAACGTTTGAAAAATCAACAATTTCATGAGGAACGTTTTGGAGCAAAACCTCCTGAAAAAGTATATTTTCTAAAGTATTATTGCTGCGAAATATTTTCTGGTAAGCGCTCGTTTTCGAGAAAGCATTTTATTAAAAATCGTTTTAGAAAAGTACATTTCAAAATGTAGCTTTTAGTTAGATGTACTAAAAATATCCCCCGAGCTAGTATTCTTGCTGCACTAGCTGTCATTGCAGCCACCTCTCTCCTTACACCTTGTGTTTGATCCTCCCTTGTGCTTACGTGTACATGAGTACTTTTGTGTATGTGAACACAAATGTCTTATACATTTATGAATGTTTGTATTGGCAAGAATAGCAAAATGAAAATCTCTAAAGAAGCAAATATATCTAGTTACAAATATTTTTATTTGCATTCCCCTCACAAATTTGTGTGTTTAAGACGAGCTAGAGAAATAAGAAAATTGGAAGACATACGAGTACATACATAAATATGTACATAAGGACTTGATTGTTTATATTGGTTTTAAAATTTAAAAGAAGTTTGAGAAATTAAAACATATTTTCATATATTTTTGTGCCAAAAGAGCTTAAGCGACATAATTTTAGAACTTAATTTTTAAGCAAAATCGATTATTTGGGACCAATTATTTGGAACTCGTCAAAAAACGAGGTCCAAAAATCGTGTCAGTTAATCTTATTTTTTTTATGATTATGGCTCAATATGATATTTAAACATTATTTACTCATAGTATTATTTAAAAAACATATTAAGGCCTTATAAATGCTTTTTAAAACAGATTTCCATAAAAAATTTGCCCTTTTAAGCCTTTATAAAGGGAAACTGAAAGGACTTTCCTTACAAGTATTTGCTTTTATTTGCCGTTTGTCTAGGCTGCGGAATTTTTTGCATAAATATGGCTCGAAGGTTGCTGTAAATATTTTTTTTAATTGTAGAAATTACTTTCACTTTACATACATATAAGAATAGTTTAAAAGACCTTTAGTTGTTTGCTTGTTATCTGAACACAACACACTCACCTTTAACTGAAACGCCGACCGTTTGCAAAACCTCTAGTTTCTTTTTATTTATGGGTGATTGGCCGATACATTTATAAGTGCCAGCATCCTGGTAGACAACATCTTTAAGCGAAAATTGACCAGTAGGTGTGGACAGGCCATGACCCAGACCACGCAAACGTGCGGTGACAGGATCCAAATGCGACCAGCAGCCCAAAGAGCCTAAAATGAATAGAAAATAATTCATGCTTAACTTTCTAACAAATAATTTATAGCAAGCTGAGTGTTTATGGCCTTAGAGCAACAAAAAATGTTTTTAATTTAATTTTTCCTTCTACTAAATAGAATAAAAAGAAAGAAAAAAATTACATTTGATTGTCTCTCACTACCAAAAAAAAAACGAAATTTAATTTCTCTAATTGATTTGTGTTGGTGTGGGTGGGAATCGCCAACAAAGAATTGCTTGAAATTTTATCTAACAGACAGTAAAAGTTTTTCTCCTTATCGTTCTTTCGATATCTTGTAATTTGGAATATTTTCAGGGTCAGAAAAATAAGTAAATTATATTTCAACTTAAAACAAAGCATTTTTGTTTCCGTTGCCCTCGCATTTTTGCTTTTAATGAATTTTTATTGATGGCACGATTGTACATCGTTAGTTATTTCATTTAATTTTTTTTTTATTTATTGCCTTTGTTCTGCTGTATGAAGTATGAAAATGTTGTACTCATATTAATTGGTTTTACAATTAAAATCCAATTGCTTTAATTAAGTTTTATATCGTTAATTGTCTAGATGCCTGCAGACATCTTGTTTCTGCTCCTTAAAGTAGGCATT
Source organism: Nowickia ferox (assembly GCA_936439885.1). Classification (NCBI taxonomy): domain Eukaryota; kingdom Metazoa; phylum Arthropoda; class Insecta; order Diptera; family Tachinidae; genus Nowickia; species Nowickia ferox. Next base: position 3,958,348 of record OW387027.1, on the reverse strand, counting down.
GCTGTAAATGAATGTGAAGAAGTTAATTGAGCATACATTTTTCTTCCTTTGATGATAAATATTGTAAAATACTTCTATTTATGTAGAATTAAATTACGTTCCTATTAATTATTAAAAAAAAAAATATTAAAATAGGCAACAAATGTTGAATAATATTGGTTGTTGTGTTTTGAAAAAGTTCTTTGGCCTACTATTTTCGTTTCAAATTCTCAATAGTTTATAGGGAATTTACCTATAAGTTTGGGGGTTTCGTGAGCTTTTTGAATTATGCTCAAGGGTCTACTGACTGATGGAGTTGCCTTATCAATTATTTACTATCTACCAAGACGTGGCGAATTCGAGAAAGAAGTAGTTATCATTTCAAAATTATTTAAAAACTATTTTCTTTTTGGCAAAAAAAAAACACTGCTGAATTTGTTATAAATTCTGGTACTGGTCGGCACCAGAATTAGCAACAACAAGCTGATTGATAAAAAAAAAAAAAATCTTTCAAATAAATTTTCCAACAAAATAAGTAATTTTTTCGTAAAAATTACTTTTTGACAAAAAATATCTTTAGATAAAAAAGGTACTTTTTGTAAAAAGGGCCTTGGGAAAAAATAACTTTTATAAAAATAACCTTTGCAAAAACTTTTAAAAGAAAAACTTTTCTTAAAAATTATCTGTTTTAAAAAGAATATATTTTATAATGAGTGTGCTATATGCAAGAAATATTTTTTATCATCAAAATTAACTTTCATAAAAATTTTGTGAAAAATAATTTTCGAAAAGTACCTTTTGTACAAAGTACCTATTTTAAAAATTATCAATTGTGGAAATAACTTTTCGTAAGAATTTTGAAAAAGTATACTTAATAAAGAAAAAGTTAAAAGTGCCCTTTTTCAAAAGTACCTAAATAAGGCACCTTCGTAAAAAGTACCTTCTGTATGCATTACACATTTAAAATTTTCCTTTTGAAAAAGTACCTTCTGCAAAAAATATCTTATATAACAAATGGCAACTTCGTTATAAGTACCTTTTGTAAAAAGTACCTTTGGTAAAAAGTACCTTTGGTAAAAAGTACCTTTTGTAAAAAGTACCTTCGTAAAGTCTGCTTGGGTGAAAAGTACCTTTTGCCGAATTTATCTTTTTCTATAAGTAACTTTGTAGCAAATACCTTTCGCACTAAGTATATTTTGTAAAAAGTACTTTTTGTAAAAATTAACTTTGGAAAAATACCTTTTGCAAGGAAAATTTTTTTCTTAAAATGTATAAATAAAATTTAAAAAAAATAAGCAAAAAAACAAGACAGTTGGAAAATACTTGAGAGTTGCACTATGGCCCACCTTGTAATGTAATGTAATTAAACAGTATCTATTTGAAAAAAAAAGCTTTTGTAAAAAGTACCATTTTCTGAAAGTTCATTTCGGCAAAATTATTTTCCAGCTAAAAAATTCATATAAATAAAAAATTATTTTTATAAAAAGTACGCTTTGAAAAAAGTACGTTTTTATAAATTGTATCTATGTATTATAAAACGTACCTTTTGTACTTTTTTTTTTTTTTGCAAAATACCTGTTCTCAAAATCACCTTTTATAAGAAGTACTTGTTGTAAGAATTAACTTATGTAAAGTACTTTTTATAGGTTTTTTTTTTAAATGGGAGTTTAAAAAATCATGCTTGGTTTTTTTTTTAATTATACAATACTTCAGAACATTATTTTGCTCACTTACCTTGTGGACATTGCAGAGTAACTGCTCCTCCCAACTGCACTTCAAGTTGTCCTTTATTAGGATTGTGAGAAGCAGCTGCCGCTACCGAAATATCCTGGTCATCGGGCTCAGAAGTAACGTCCACCGAGTCATCTGTAATACAATTTTAAAGTAAAAAAGTTATGCATAAATTAAGAAATGATTTAATTTAATTTAATTTAAGCAATCTTAATAAGCAACTAATTCCTTGGTTGCTATTTGCTTAATACCTTATTATGCATGAGCTTTGAAATATTTAAAAATAACTATTTATAGCAACAATTTCTTAAAAGTGGAAGATAAGTCAGTTTTATATCTGTATGTATTTCACAAATGAACTTTTTCATAATTTAAGAATTCACCAAGAAAAATATTTATTAAAAATTATGGCAATATTTTTTATGCGTAAAACCCATTTGATTTAGAAAAATATATATAAAATATATAAATTTAAATGGCCTAAATATTTGCATTTTATTTAAAAACACTCTTACGCAAATTTATTAAGAACAAAACAAAAAATAAGGCATACTTTTGGGTTGCTTTAAACAAAAAAAAAATTCTTAAGTGTTCTTTTGGGTGTTAGCAAAGACTTTTACTTGAATAAATAAACAAGACATATGAGTATAAGTAATAAAATATTTATTCCAAAAATTTCATTTTTATTTAGAACGCCTCCTACTTTTTTCGTATTTATTTATCCATTATTTTATTACAAACTTAGACCTTTTAACACTTTGGAGAATACACAGTTACTTGGCCTACGATATTTATTTTCATTGCTAATTTCTTGCGTGCTCTCTTGTGGTTTGCCTGTCTGTACAAGAGAAAGGTTGCTTTTGCATATACAGAATAACAACAACAACAAAAAGCAAAATCGAAAAATGAAATAAAATTTGTTTATTATTTTATGGAAGAACGCTTAAATAAATATTTTTTTAACCAGCGAATTGATGCCAATTTATACTTTTTTATTTAAAGAAATTTTTAAACCAATAAAAAGCAAAAACGAAACTTGAGACAGAAAAATACCTCAATGTACCCATATAATAAATTTCAGTTACAATGATAAAACAATAGCAAAAGTAATTTGGTGTTCACGTTATGAAAAATAGTAATAATAAGAAATGAATTCCTCATGTATTGTATATTTTCAGGGATATTTTAGAATATTTTTAGGTATTTAAAACTTGATAGAAGATGATAAACATTTTGAGAAACGGAAAACGGTTAAGTAAGTAAATAAAAAACATGTTGATTATTGAGCTTTTGTTTCAACTTTGATATAATAAATAACATAATATCTCCAGTCGTTTAAAAAAATTTTTGGGTAAAGGTTCCCCGATGATCCAGCAAACCTCTTTATAATCAATTTAAATATACGTATTTTTAATAAAGAAGAATATTTTACTGAATAAGCACATGTTAAACGTAACAAAAATGTGCTCAAAATATATATAAAATAAATTATTTATAAGAAAGCTCAGAAATCAATTAAGTTGAATAATGATCAAAAACAAAGAGAGAGAGAGAGAGAGAGCGAAAGCTCCAAATTACAAATACCAAAAATATTTAAAAATGTCGGCAAACAAATTAAAAAATATCTATTAAGAAAAAAACTACGCAAAAACGCTTTAAAACGCCTTTATGAAATTTTGTATTGCATATCCTTAGGAGCAGTACCCATTTAATCCGTTTTTAACCCACAAACTTCATTCCCACGGCAAAAAAAGGATACAAATAAAATTGCTGATAGTATACGCTACTTAAACTGTACACATTTTGAAGTCTTGTATATATATATTATTGCTAAGACTGAAGGATATCATCATGAGTTTCCAAGTTGTATATGCTTTTTTCCCTTATTGCTCTTGTTATTAATGAACACGGAAAGAGGAAAAAAGTGCTGAAGTCTCTAGCGAAAGTTGCTCAGCGAGTAAAGCGTGTGTGTGTCATACTTTATTTGCGAAGCTTATATGATTAATGATTGGTCGATACACATTCGAAAATATATTTCAAAAGCATAATTTTGGGGGCATATTTACTCTAGTGTGGGTAGAGTTTAATTTTGAATTTCTTTGTGTTGTTTGTTGAGTTTATTTTTTTATAGAATTTTTTATAAAAGCTTGTTTTTCCCCACTTGTTTGTGTTAAAGAAAAAAAGAAACTGGTTTTTTGTTGCTTTTTATTTTTTATTTTATGTTCTTTGTATTAAATAAGTGCAGACTGATTGGAAATTTATTAAGTTTATGGCAGTTTGATTTGAAAGAAAATATATTAAAGGTTAAGGGATTTTAGTGGAATGCCTTCTGCTTATTTTTTGTGTGCTGGCGTGTGTGTACATACATTTTTTCTTCTCTTTATGCTTAAAATTTGACTTGGAGTGTTTTGAGGATGTAAAAGATTTCCTGTTGACTAGTTAACATTATGGATTGTCTTATAAAAAATTCTTTGAAGTAACATTCTGTAGGTAATTTATTGTCTAATATATATTTGATCCCTCACAAAAAGTATTTGTTTAAGAAATAATGTTGGGTTTTCTTTGAGCTCTAAACCAAGTATTTTTATCTTCTATATTACAAAAAAATATTTAATTTTAAGTATTTTTCTGTATGTTTAGCAGGGCTTAGAAATCGTTAATAAGTTTTAGCGATTTAAAAAGCAATGCTTAGTTAAACTAATAATATATTTATAAATCTTCTTTTTGAATTTAATTAATTTTATTTATATTTTTTTTACTTTCAGGTAACTACCAAGGCTTTATTGTATTTAGAGGTATTTATTTATATTTTATTTTAAGAACCGACACTTATAGTGCGTTTAAATTTTTCTCCAAATAAATGAAAAAATAGAATTCGAAAAAATGAAGCATACTTTTAGGTTTATTAAATACAAATATTTGAATCTTTCGTTTTAAGCCCAGTACGAAGTTCTTACGGAATTTAACGTTTGAAAATATACTTTTATTTCTACATGGAAAAATAATATTGTAGCCTTTTGTGTAGAATTAAGTTTGCAGGCACCCAAATTCATTTATTTTCGAAGGCAAAGAAATCGAAACTAGAAACATGGAAAATATCATCGTACGAATGTAAAATGTTTTTAGAAGCAACTTATACAAAGAATTTAAAATAAAACAAGATTTTTAAATCCTCGTATGAATTGGGCCTTTGAACATTAGGGCCAGTCCCACGATGTCACCAACGTTCGACTCGTCGCACAGTTACATTGCAAACAACAACAAAATTTTAAAATTTGTTTTTGTTTCGAATGTAAGTGTGCGACGAGTCGAACGTTAGTGACATCGTGGGACAGGCTCTTAATTTTTCTTTCAGTTGACTGAAAAAAGTCTCCACTTATATTTATAACATCCCTAAGATAGGCAATAAATTAAAAAATACGTGTACTTTTCTTTTGAAAGTCCGTACTAGCAAATGGAAATTTCTATATGAAATTTACCAACCTGAATTTTCGTATTTTTTTTTTACATACAGTTTGTATGCGAATCTGAAATTCCGTATGAACTCCGTACCAGGCTTTAATTGAAAAAAGAAGCATTAATAAAGTCACGTTTTAAGATTTATGAATATTTAGAAAGCGCATGCTTTGGTTGGCATTGGCAAATAGTTTAATGATTTTTTGCAATTTTTTACTGGGCATGCTGAAAAGTAGGCAGCAAAAAATTACCTTTCATCAAACATACGAGTACATATATTCATAAATCGGCACTACGTCTAGTACGTCTTGCAGCGACATTAAAAATTCTCTATTGTTTGGTACTCTGATAAATATTAATTTTTCCAGCATAATTTTGCATTTTTTGAGGCCTAGAAAGTCAAAATAAAAATCTAAAAAAAAAAACAAATATATAGCATTGCATTCTTTAAACTTGGGCTCAAATTACATCATTCACAAAATTTTAATTGTATTTGTATAGAAATTTCGATCGATATCGAATACCGTAATTTGCTTCCTCATGTACGATTTGTTTTTGTATTGTTTTATAATTATCGAGTAGTTTTTTTCTTTGTTAAATTTTAAGTCAACTTTAAATAAATTCTTATCAAAGTGTCACACTTAAAACGTACTTAAAATAATCTCAGTTTGGTTTTTGTTTTTATTTATTAATTTTTTTTTCATCTCTTTGATCGATTAGTTGCCTCATTTTGTGACAAAAGCAAAATCTTTTGTCACTTGTCTTTCATAACTTCTTTTTTTCATTTTTCTATCTTAAGCTTACAGAAAATCTTACAATGAGTCACATAAATTGTTACCTGCTGTACAAAAAAAAAAATAAAAAATAAAAAAAAATGTCTTTATGGAGTGTCTGTTTAGAATGTGACATTTGTTTGATGAAAACAAATTTTTTAGGATTTGCATGTCATTGAATTTGTTCGCACCCACTACTTGACTTACTTAAGGTTTTTATTATTACAATGTCTTCTCAGTTTGTGGCTTTGGCCTGCTAACAAATACTCTGTTATGCCTCTTGCGCTTTGAGGAAATCAAAAACATGACAATGATGCTGCAAGTTATGAGAATAATGACAATGTGTCTTTATTTAAAGAAAGATATTTTCACAAGAAAAGAAGACCTAAGACTTATAAATAATTTGAAACTCTAAATCTTCAACTAAGTCCTGGTGTATGTAAGAGCTTTTTTCGTTTTTGTTATTAAAAAAAAATAAACGAAAAACATAAATTTCAGCCTAAGTAGGCGTACACAGATGCGTTTACTTTTCTCTTTTAACTTTCTTTATGGTTTAAGTTTTATTTATTTGCCTGGCTTTTTTTCTTTCTTATTATTCTTTACATTACTTTCGCTTTCATCAGCCATTTTGGTTGCTGCTTGAACTGGTTTTCACGTCGTTTCCTTTTCCTTATTATAAAATTAGTTGTTCGTTTTGTTGTTGCTGGCTGCCGCTTACGGCTTGCCATAAGCGGCAGGAAATTTTTTCGTGTTGTTATTCAAGTGGTATTAATTTGATGGTAATTGCTAAAAAGAGGTGTAACAGCGTTAAAAAAACAAAATGAGAAAATCGTGGCATATTTTCTTCTGCCTTATGCAAAATATAATTTGGCTTAACTAAAGTCTTTTATTCTTATTCTTTTATTTTTGTATTATATAAAGTCTTTTAATAAAAATATTTCAGGGGATTATTTGTATTGGAAGAGAGACTCTATGGAGCATCATTTTTAAGCAGATTATACGCCAATAGCTAAAACGAAGTTTTGCCATTGTTTTAAGAAAAAATTAAATATTTATTAAAAGCTTAAATCTGTAAATTAAATAAACGAAAAAAAGCTAAAAATCTTCTTATTTATTAGAAGAAAAAATTATATATTTACATATATATATATTTTGATAAGCTTAAGTTTTTATTCTCTCAAGCATCCCTATAAAATAGGCAACAATTTTATGCTACACTTAAAACTCTTTTATTAAGAAGACAAAAGTTTTGGTATTGTAAAGTATTTACTTTTACCTCTTCAATTAAAAATTATTTAGAAGTCAGGCTCTTTTGGACAAATTTTTCAAATCTTTTGAAATTTTTGGTATCACTAACAATGACTTCTTTAAATGTGTTAATCTTTTTCAGCTTATTTGCTATACGTAAAATAATAAACTTTTTCTTTTAGTTTCAAAACCCTAATGCGCTGCCATTTGTATAATTTATGAACGTTATTTAAATACTTCTAAGCAAGCAGTTTTCTATTTCTTTGTTTGTCTCTTGCCAGCAATTATTATTTATTGTTCATTGTTTATGCTGACTTCTTTAGAAAGATCTAAGCAGTATTTTTTTTTGCAGCTGCCTGTTTGTTAAATACCTTCCAAGTGCCATTTTTTCCCCTCATAACTGCTTGTTGTTTTGTGTTCTTAACACTCTTATACATTAAGGCGTTTTGTATTGTTTTCCATTTAAATATGAGTATTGCATATGTCAGCTTAAATTGTTATTTATATGGATTTTTATTCCTTTTGCTTTCTTTTGCATGTGCAAAAAAAAAAAATACAATCTTGTGACAAAAAAGAAAACTAGATAAATGTGTCATAACAGAAAAGGCTGCACAAAGAATAATCTGCATGAGTTCATGTTTGCTGTTATAAGTGTAAGCATGCCTTTGTGTGGGTGTGTGTGTGTGTGCGTTTACGTGTCTTTGTGTGCGTTTGCTTATGTTGGCGTGTTTTTATGTAAATTATGTATCATTATTTACATTATGGCCTTATGTGTTATGTTTTGTTTTTGGCTTCCTTTATCAAAACAAAACAAAAGGGGTTCTAATGCATGTGTAAGTGATGAGTAATTTTTTTGATTGTAAAAAGCAGCATTGAAAGCCAAAATGGATGTTGTATTTATTTGATATAAAATGAAACAATAGACAATTTTCATAAATCTGTAAGATGTGCTTATGTGCTGATTTATGAACATACATTTTGTCGGAAAGAGTTGTTTTTGTTGCCTACTTTTCAGCTAACAAAGTAAAAATTACAAAAATCATTAAAGCTAATTGCCAATTCTAAAAATAATATGTGCTCTCAAAAGATTTGTATATCTTAAATCATGACTTTAGTAAGGCTACTTTTTTCAATTAAAATTTAAATTAAAAAGACTCAAATACATAACGCTCATTTAGTTAAAGAACTTTATAACTCAAAAAATAATAATGCAGAATGAATTCTTATATTGCTATTTAAACTGTGTATAAAATTCATTAACATATTTTATATCATATAGTCACCTCTTGAGAGAACAATTAAATTTCCTTTTTTTTGCATTAAGTTGTGTGTAAAATGACAACTCCTTTTCCGTAAAATATTTTTTTCAAATGTTTTTTCTTTCATAATATAGCGTTTGATCGCACGAAATCTTATAGATTTCAGTTGAAATTTTATTAAAATCTTTACATAGTCATGCCATTACGTTTATTCAATATTGTACTAAAAATATATCGATGTTCCTTAGAAGGTGTGTGAATTGGCTACATTGCAGTTGTTTGGTTGTAGTTTAGGAAAAATTTCAGTCAATGGCTTTTGTTTTGATAAATGAAAAAAAAACTTGGTGTAAACGGTATAGATTTTGAGTAAGAATTTAATACTGCATTTACATTGTCTTGAACATTAGTATATTTGATTTGAAATCTTTATCGAAATCTGTATCGTTTACACTAACCTTTTTTGAATTGTTGCAAGATTTCGTATCCAGGACAAAATTGCTGCTTTTAACATAAATTTTCTACTTGAGTCGACTGCATGTGTCGTGGAAAAAACACATATTTTTGTGTAGAATTTTCTTTTTAATTTTAAACCTTGACATTTGGATAATTTTTTTTGAAATTTTACTAAAATTATATTTTTAATTTTTTTCATTTTACTGCTGTTGGTATAAGAACAAAGTTCATCTGGCATATAAAAAATTAATGCAAACTTTTAGCATTAAACTTAAGCTCTCATAAAATTGTTTCTGTTAAATAAAACTTTGCATAGCGAAAAATAGTTTTGCAACTTTTCATAGAGGCGTAAAAACTTAAAATTTTATTGTGTCAATAGTTTAAACTTAATCCAACCATAACATGCAAACATTATACGACTAGTTCTTATTGGTCCATAAAATTCCGTCGTATTAACAAGAACAAGTATTAAATATAACTCATATGGAAAACTTTGGCACAGAAAATATACATTTACGTATATTATCAATTAAGATATTCATACAAGATTAAATTTTACCCTTTTATTTAAAGCACTACAAAATACATTGCCTAGTTTTAGGCGCCTGCTAAATAAAGCCGGCCATTTATTTAACTTTATCGCCAACAACTAAAAGTTATTACTTTCGCCAGGCATAAAAATAAACGAGAAATATAAGTAAATGCGTTTCTTCTCGCCATATCTAAATGTTTGAATTTGATAATAAAAATTTGTTACATTTTTGTCACAGTTTATGTGCACATACAACACTTTTTTCTCCCGCTTACTCTCTCTCTCTCTTATTATGAGCCTTCTTCTTTTGCGATTGGACATTTTATTCGATTTTTTGTGTGCTTAGCCACCCTGGTGTCGTTATCATCATAAAATTAAATTTAACACGCTAAAAACATGCCATCTCAGCTTTTATCTTTATGGCCGTGGTCGTGGGTAGTAAAAGTAGCAGTAGCAAAATATATAAATTTTATGGCAATTTTGCGGTTAATAGCAACTTCACCAAGCTGGGCAATATAATCCAAACCGTTTTACTCTATTTTTGCAAAATGATTATCGTAGCACTTGTTATAAAATATAAATTTTTGCATTTTGGAGGCTTTAAGTTCATGTGAATTAAAAGGAAAAGTGAAAAAAAGTAGCAGTGATTGCGCGGAAGAGATTTTTGTAATAAAATAAGTAAAAGATTATGGTAAAAGTAAAAGAAAAAATGCTCTTCTGTGACTTTTTTATGGAACAGTTGTGTGTACGAACAATAGCAACACAATTTGAACATAAAAATTTCCGGCTTTAAAAAAGCACCAGATGCTTCATTTCTTTATATTTTTTATTTTTGTTACTTCATTTCTTTGTTAAATGATCTCAAAAAACACGATTTGGTATGAGAAATTATAGAAATCATTTTGTTTTATTGTTAGGAAAAAAGTAGGGTTCAGACACTTTAAACTGGTATCGCAGACTTAGTGAACTTAAAATCAACCAATTCCTACGGAGCTTGCCACATATAGCCTGGCTTTATAAAAATAAAACAAAGCCGCCTCGATATGAATGAAATATTATATGTATATTATGTGAAACTACTCAACAGACTCCTTTTGAAAATTCGACTCATATCTGCTTTTAATTTCACTGTTTAAAAAGTGGGCGTAGCCACAGCCCTTAAAATATATCATTATAATTTTTTTAGTTTTAGCTAAGCAATTCTTGTTAAACTTTGATTTCATATTGGGCTTGCATGACAACACGATCTGTTAAATAGAAAAGTGGGCGTGGCCACGCCTACTAATTTTAAACATAGTAGCTTACGTACTTAAACATATGTATTCTTACAATGGATTTTAATATTATAATTCATATATTTCTACCAAACTGATTCTTGCGTTGCTTGTTGCACATCTTGAGCTCGCTTGTGAAAAAGTGGGCGGCGTTACGCCCATTGAAGTTAACGGCATTATTTTTAGCTTTTTGTATATAGTTCTGAGCTTAGATAATTTGGTTTCAGAAAAATGTATTATTTTTATATAAAAAACTACTGCTTTGCTGTAGTTTTTAACAAAAATGAAGCATACTTTTAGGAAATATTTTTAATCGTTTTTATTTTATTTAAGGTTTTAACACTTTTATCGCATTTTTTCGCACAATTAATATTTAACTTGTTCAATAAAATATTAATTATTTCTTAAAAATATATTGAAGTGGAATATTGAGGGCTTAAATGGATCCTACACGCATTGTACTGTTGCTAATGTAGATCATCATGGAACTTTTTAAGACATGTTTGGGTACATCATATATACATGCATATAGTTCAAACAATTAGTTATACTTACAAAACAAAAATATGAAAATTATTTAATAAAAACCAGCAAGGTGTTGTCTTAATACTAAACGGAACAGGACAGACAGAATTTTGAACTTTTACAGAAGTCAAATTTTTGTTAACAAAAACTAGCTTGCATATGCATATATTTTTACAATTACATGTTCCAATAATAAAAAAAAATTCAGCTTATTTTTATTCTTATTCTTTTTATTCTTTCAACAACATCCCACAAGTTGGCAATATTTTCTATTAATTTCACCATCTTTGCATCGGCAGCAAATTTGATCTTGAACAATATTTTTATTAAGGGTTGTTTTTCCTGCCATTATTTTTTTTATTATTGTACTCGATGATTTGCTACATGGCGTTTTATTTATGTTAAGTCAATCTTTAGGGAATTGAGAAATGCACGAAAAAAAATCTTTAACTAATATAAAAGAATTTGGTTTCAATAAAGGAAAAAAAATCTTGACAAATGGCTGTCGTTTCCCATTATTGACAAGTACAAATGCTTTATTAATAAAGACAAACGTGTTCTACTACAGATTCTAACTTTCTTAAAACGACAGTAGACTTGATTGATAAGATATTGTTATAAAACAATGAGGCGAACTTTTACTGCTCAAAAAACCAGCATAGAACTTAAAACAAACCACAAGACATGAAAAAGAATTTATTTTATAAAATGTACAGGTAAATCCTTAACAATGAATGTAATCAAATATTCATTTATTGAGTTAGCATTAACCCATTGAGAAGTTATAATTTACATAACATAATATTTTGAGGAAAATACCAGACAATCTTAAAAAAAAAATAAGTAATTTTACAAAAAAAAAGTTTTTCGCCTAAAATGCAACCCATGGCCATAAAAAGGTTATAACTAACGATTTTAAATTAAAGAAAAGTTTCTTTCATTATGTTGATAATAAATCTAAGTTTATTTTAAAATTTTTTTAATGTTTTTACTCAACATTTTTAAATTTTATTAAAATTTACCTCCTAAAAGTAGGCAACAAAATTTAAAACTTTACTTAAATTTGTTTTTAATGGGTTAATTTCAAATGAAAAACTTTAAGCAGACAAAATACTTAACTGTTAACTCATCACATATCCTATGTGAAAATAAAAGTAAAAACAATTTGTAGGTATTTGAAAATAAAAGGAAAATGTCCATAATATAAAGGAATAACAATACTGATTAGATTTACTGATAGACTAAAACAACAACAACAAGAGCAAGATTTTCTTAAAATTGTTTCACACAAGAATATATCAAATTTCTGAATGAAAAAAAAAATAAATTTCAAATTGTTCTAACAGCTTAAAAAAAGTATTTCTCAATAATTTTAAAATGCCTGGAGCTGTTGACTTCGTAGTTAAGTAACTTGAACTTTTTGCGAATTACCAACAATTTGAAAAGCAATTACAGCATATTTTCCAATTTATTGAACAAAATAATAAATTTTATTTCTCAGAAATTGTTTTCCATAAGCATGCTATCGATTAAGCAATTTCGTAAAAAATAAATAAATAAATAAGTTTAGGGAAACACAAGCTCAAGATTATTCGTAATGTGTTTGTTTGTATGCCCTTTAATTATCGGCTCGTGTAAGAAGTTTAAGAAGTAAAGTTGTTGCATATGTTAAGGGTGTTGTTAAATTGTTATTTTTATGTTTTTTGTGTTGTTTGTTAAGTTGTTTGCTCTATTAGTTTCTTTTTCTTTATATATACATATGTATTTATTTTTGTTACTGATGATTGTTTTAGTTGCTAATTTTGTGTGTGTTTGTCCTCTTATACTTTTGCTAAGCTTTTCAAGAGTTTTCAATTGAACTTTTGATTATATTAAGACAGCCCAAAAACTTGCTGTTTTCATTAGTCGTAATGAAAGAAAATAAAACTTGACGTTAATTGGGCACGTAGTGAATTCTGAGAAATGTGAAAATTACCTAGAGAGATTAAATTACGTGATAGACGTTTCTTTGTAAAATGTTTTTGGGGTTTTTCGCACAAGTTTTGCTGGTATTCCTTGAAATTTAATGAAAGTTCTTTTTCTGCAGAATTAATGCTTATAAAATTGTTTACATCAAAATGATAATATTCCTCGTTCATTAAGTTCATTTTGAATTTGACGCAGTAACCATCTTTTTTTTTTGTAAGTAAAGCACAAATTCGTAATAAGGATTTTATATTGAAAACGAAAATTATTCAGTGTTTTTTTTAGTTTTGCTTCAAACTAAATTGAGGAAAAAAAGTTTTTCTGCTTACGAAAACAAATAGCATCAGCTTTACAGTAATGTGGAAAATTAAACATGTTCTTGGAATTTTTCAGAAATATAATTGTTAATCCTTTTAAATTCTAACATTTTTTTTTTGAAAGAATATAACTTTAACAAACCTTGTTTTACACAAAATAATAATTCGCCTTACATTAATATTATTATGATGATATCAACATGAAAAAAAACACGGTTTTTATCACTTTTTTTAATATGGTTATCAAATAAAAGGAATTTTCACACTTTTTATCTCATCTTAGTAGTTATATGCATACAGACTCGTATGTATAAACATGTTTTACCGCAATATAACTTTCTTTTCTGGACAAAAAAGTGGAATCAGAAATTGATTTTTAATTGGTTTCGCAAAGAGTAAAAATCAAGTAATTGAAAATCATTTCAGTGTAGAGAAATCTTCCGCAGAGCAATTAAAGTTGTGTGATTGACCACGTTGTTCGATAATTCCTTATCATTAATTTTATCAAATATATTCTTTTGGCAAGCAAAATAGAAAAACCTAGAAGTAAGCTTTATTTTTGTGCATATAAAAAATAATCCATGAGGGTCTATTCACATGTTACGTAACGCTATTTCGCAGTTTTTATACCCCCCTTTGCACCGCTTTTACAAAAATTGCAGTATAAATTTTCTAAAACTTAACAATTGATTAACCTCCCCCCTCTCTCCTACCCATCGAGTAATACGTTATATGTGAACAGCTCCAAGAAAGAAGTCTTAAAGTAAAAAAATATATTTATTTTCTTAAATTTCATCAAATCAAGTTTCCAGTCCAATTAAGATTAACTATTCACCAATTTTTGTCTGATCGAACAGTTAAACTTAAACTCAGGAAAGCATATTTTCACACACATTTCATTTTCACATTTAAAAATTTAAGCAAAAACTTTAGAAAACTTTTTTATATTAATTTCCTAAAGCATTGATTTTAAAACCTGTACTGACTGAACCAAAAAACTCAGCTTTAAAGCCTGGTACGGAGTTATATTTCATAAAGTATGAACTTTCAAAAGAAAAGTACACGGAATTTTTTAAATTTATTGCATACATTAGGGATGTTGTCACTATATGCAAACATAATTGTACACAAATGGCTACACGGTCATTTTTCCGTGTAGAAATAAATGTAAGTTGACAAGCGTGAAACTCCGTAGGAACTTCGCACCGGGCTTAAAGCATCGCCAAATTAAAAAAAGAACATTTATTTTCTTAAATCAATATAAAATTAACTCTGCCCATTTGCCAATTTTTGTTTGATCAAACAGCTTCAAATAGAGTTGATATAAGAGAAAGACAGTTTTTCTTAACTAAAGCTTTCTCTGAAATATGTCAGAAACTTCGGAATCTAATTCTGACTGAAGAGAAAGCTACACATATTAAATTATTTAAATATATTGCAAGAACCAGCAGCATTAATTTGTAAATGTTAAAAGTGGGCGCCTTGTAAATTTTGCATTAAGCTAGGAAACCCTAAAAGTATGCTAATATTTTTTTTTTTTTTAATCTTAATCGTAAACTAAATTTCAATGTTCGCTGGGTTATATTTTGAGAACTCTCCATTTATCACTTTTTAACTTTCCCTTGCCAAAAAAAAATACTTGTGTGTGCAAAAAACGAAAAAGAAAATATTGGTGCTAAATGCAAATATTTACGCCAACAACGATAAACAAGTGTTCCTTGTACTCGTATGTAAACACACTCACACTCACGCACACACACACATAAACACTTTTGCTTATGTTGTCAAACTCATTTGAAAAGCAGTTAGTCTACTCACGCCCAATCTGGGACATCAGCTTGCTTGTACATGAACTTTCCAACAACAACAACAACAAAAAAAGGAATATAAAAAAATGGCAGAGCATTAAATACATATTTTGAAGGGAATTATTTAGTATTAATGTTTGATGTATGTGTGCGTGTGTGAATATATTGAATTTCGCATATAAAAATTTGTCAACACCCTAAGAATGTTTTCACTTGAGAGTTGTTGGGTTGTTATATTATTTTGTTCTTTCGTGCTTTTTTTTTTTGTAATTCAAATTTGTTTGCCAAAAAATTCATACAAGAAGGAACATATTCTTTGTCATTTGACATGTGTTGTGCGCCTATAAAAAACACCCTTCGATGTTTTACATTATATTTGAAAAATTTTCGATTTCATATTTCATGACCTGCCTGCCTGCCCTTCCCGGCTCTTGCTCTTTAGCGTTTCATATTATTTAAAATATATTCTGCTTTTTATGAAAAATATTTCAGAGGGTTTGTGTTTGGTATTTTCTTTTCCTGCTTAAGTGTGGGAGTTTTGTCAATGTTGTGCTGATAGTCAGGCAATAATATAAAAATTATTAGGCAAGGGAAAGCCATTTTTCTGTATTAAGTTTTTTTTTATCTTGGCCCCTGTACCCAAATAATACAACAAAAAAAAAGTTGACTGCCAGTGGTTTTTTATGCTTCAATAAAAATATTGTCAGCTTACACAAAAAATTGTGCGGAAATTTCTAGGGATATACTGGTTGCTGCCTGGCGTTCTGATCAAAAAGGTACTTTAACGCATTTGTGCAGTCATTTGTTATGAAATATTGATAACTTTTGGGGCTTAAATCATGATATTTTTTTTTTTTGTTTGCAATAATCTTTAAATTGTTTTTTAGCGCTCTTCTCACTTTTGGTTTATTGATACTCACATCTTACACTTAGATAATAACCAATCGATGAATATTGAAAATTTAAATGACGCGATGTGCACTTGTACCAGCCGGAATGTTCACGCCGTATCGAGGTGAAGTTGAGAAAACCATCCCCAGTTTGTGGAACCTGCAAATGTGAAGATTTATAAGCAAGTTATTTAATATCTAGTTATTTTTCATTAAGTTTTGGAAAAGGGGAAAGATTGGTTGGAGGTGAGAAAACAAAAAATATGTTCAACGATTTTTAGATCTCAATAAACACGTGTCTGAATCAAAAGGTTCTTAAATAGTATTTAGCGTTTACGCTTACTTGGGCAAATATTTGACCAAGTGTGACCGTACCTTTTGAGTGCCACTAAATTATTTATAAAAATAAAAATTACGGCTTCATAAGCAAAATTTTGTATGAAACTCTGTTTTAAAAACCCTTTATTAAGTCTTAATAATTTTTATAATTGAATGGAATTGAATATCAGAGCATGTTTTACAGATATTAAATCTCACTTACCGGTGGTTCGCCATCATCCTTCTGCCAACGCGGCGTACTGGGCGGATTCGAGTCGACATCGCATTTCAGTGAAACCTCTATGCCCTCACGCAGGGGATAGCCAAAGCCTGGTGTACGCGAAATGGCAAATGAAGGTGTATCTAAAATATACACAAAAAGCAAATATTTCAGTTACAATAAATAGAAAATTCATTTAATTTCATATAAACTTGCCGTTTGCCACTCAATAGCAAATTTAAATTTCAAAAATAAAATAAAAATAAAAAATATAATTTTTCATTTCTCTTCATATTTATTTGCAAATAAATAAAAAAGTAATAAATTTTAATCACAAAAATTTGTTATATAAAAATTAAAACAGAAATAAAAAAAATACACTTAAATAAATGTAAAACTAATCAATGAAAAACTACAATTTCATTTAAATACACACACATGTATATGTGAATGTTTTAATGCATAATTTTTTATTATTTTATCAAATGATTGATATTTTTTATTCATTATTTTATTTTATTTTTTATTTTTTTAAGATCTGTCTACTGTTTTGCTTTGTGGCATCATGGGGATGTTAGTGTGTGGGTTTGTGTGTTTATGTGTGTGTCTATACAAAAAACCACATTCTAACAGATTTTCTATAGGTTTTTCTATGATTTATTTAAGTTTGATGAAATTTTTTATTCATGCTTTCATTAGGGGGGACACAGTTTGAAATTTCAGAAAACTTAAACGGAGTTGCAAATGTTTGAATCCATTTGTTCCATAAGTAATTAACCATAGTGCACATGTACGTCAAAGAATCGCGGGATCTGGTCCGATTTTGCACCGCACAGTGGGGCCAAACTCCCTTTTTTCGCGCAATAATTCGTATCTCTGTAATAGTAAGGGTCACTTAATTTTATGTGGATAATTATTAGAAAAAATATATGTTACAACAAAATCTTTGCGGTATAGGAGTGGGGAGTCGGGTACCCTCCATACAAAGTGATTATTAATTAATTATTGTTATTGATGGTTTTTTATATAAGAACTAACAAAGCAGTAACGATATGCATATAAACGCTGCTTTACCAATAAAACAGGCAAAAATTCATGATTTTTTTATTCACGCACGCTCCTGATGAATTGCCTGCCATTGACTGGCTTCGAATACGAAAATAGATTATTTAACAAGCCTAAGAAAGTTAGCTAATGTCACACACGTTATATTTTTAAATCAGTATTACATATAAATGCAACCACGATCACGCGTGACTCACGCGTGACTAATGCGTGACTCACGCGTGACTAATGCGTGATTACCGCATAGCCAACAACGGCATTCGATAGAGATGTGCATAAAATAAAACTACATAAAACAAAGACAATAACAACAGCAATAAAAGTGTTAGCAGAAGTTACTTAGAGCTTATTGTTGGTCAACTCAAGGCCTGAGGCCATTAGTAATTCGTGCATAACTTCTGAGGCGCACCAATTTTTCTAAAAACTTCTAAATTTTTCGCAAATTGATTTAAATTTCAAAACAAAGCTAAAATCTCTGTCTAATTGAGTCCATTTTTCGCTGTACTTGAATTTTTTTTTAATTAATCACCGAAATCAGCGCCTTTGGCCTCTGCTTTTCGTTGACCCACCACCTGGCGAATTTAGCGTCGTGACCTGAAGGTAAACTATTCTAGACAATGACTTGTGTTCGCTTCATGGGTCCTACAGCAGTTGAAAACTGTTTCCAATTTTCACCAAGTAATCATCTTCCATAATGAAATTAATTTCTGAAGCTCGCCAAGCATAATTGTTGTATTGGGAGGGGTAGGGATATTAATTTATTCGGCGAATTAGACTTTGTTGTATAGTCTTGTATCCAATAACAGGTTATAGTCCTCAATCACAACGAGTAAATGAGTACGTAGTTTTTAAAGATATCATACAGTTTTTAGCCTTGTTTAAAACTAAATTGAATTTTTATTTTAATCTTTTTTGCTCTCCCTAATGTTCAACTAAGCAAAAATATACATTTTTACATAAATGAAATTCATTTTCAAAATTCACAATACTGTCCATAGTAAGAAGTATATGAAAAAATAAAATATAGAAAATTTAAATATATTTTGCATTTAATACACATAGAAAATCTCCATTCAGTAAAAATAAACAGGTATGGTTTATTTGTAAGAGAGCAAAAAATAAAAAAACGACCCTTAAAATCATGCTACAATTTTTTTAAATTTATTATAAAAACATGTGTGATTGTGAATGCATATATGCGTGTGTGTGTGAGTGTGTGTGAGTGTGTGCATGGGTATTATGAGTTGTGTGTATTCATTCAATTCATTTGTTAAAAACCAATTTCTATATGTTAGTCCATCTCCTTGTCCGTCTGTGTATATGTACTCGTATGTCTGTCCGGTTGTCCATTCATTAGTGTTTCAGTGTAACTGTCTCTACTTATAGACTGGGTATGTTTTGTGTTTCATTTGTTAAATACACAAAACTACTGTCTATCAACTGTCTGTAATTTGTATTTGATTCATCAGAGTAAAAATACACAAAAAAAACAAAAAAAATAAGAACACCACAACAAAAACCTTAAAATAACAGCTACAACGAGCTGACAACAACATCAATTACAATTGAGAAAAAATAAAACAAGAAAACAACTTAAATTTTTTTTACATGTTTGTATAAATTCTTACATAAGTATGAGTGGTAGCAATTGAAAACATATACATTTTTTTTTATCAGCACTCTGCTTGAAAAACCCTTGGTAACATTTTAGTTACATGTTTCATGTGAGAAATTCATATTCATTTATTTTTTTATTTACAATTCATAGAAATAAAATAAATTTCATTAAAAGTATAATCAAACTTAAGCTCATCAATAAATCCATGATGATATACTATATATGGTCATTATATGTCTCTTGTAAATACATTATGAGCCAATCAAGAATGTCGGGAAGCAATAAAAAGAAATTATTATGTGTTGAATATTTGATTTTTTTTGTATTTTTAATACAATTACAACAGACATTTTAATGGAAATATATTTACTTAAAATACGACAATTAATTAAAAAATCTTTGAATTTTTTTTTGAGTTTGAGCTAATTTGCAATAAAAACTGAAGTTTTTGTTAAAAACAATTTAATTTGTTGACTTACAGTTGATTGTAGCACTTAAGGTCTACTTTATTTTTCTCTGCCTCCCCCTCCATTTCCCTACCGCTCTTGCTCACTCATACCATTTTTGCATTTCTAATAGATTTACAGAATTATTTGCATGATTCGATTACATGTATAGGGTCCGCCATCTAGCGTTTTTTTCAACTAGTGCTTATTTCGTGAATGGTAACACTTAGCTCATGTCTGATTTGACAGATAATTAGTTTTATCCTTCCGCTGAACGAATATGGTTGTGTATAAGCTTGAGCAACGCTGTGAATATTGCCTGCGATCGACTTACAGAAGATGCCGATTTTGCCAAAAAAAATCATCTTTTCAGATGAAGCTCATTTTGATCTTGGCGGGTATGTAAACAAGCAATTTTGTCGCATTTGGGGCACAGAAAATCCGCACGCATACATTGAAAAGCCGACGCACCCAAAACGAGTATCTGTTTGGTGCGGATTTTGGTCCAGAGGCATAATTGGGCCAATGAGCAAGGAGTGGCCGTTACAGTCAATGGCGATCGTTATCGGGCCATGTTAAACGAATTTTTGTTCACAAAAATTGAAGAGGAGGATATTGGCAACATTTGGTTTCAACAGGACGGCGCTACGTGCCACACAGCCGAAGCTACACTCGATGTTTTGCGCCCTGTTTTCAAAAACAAAAAGTTATCTGGCGGACCCTATATTAATAAAAATATTAAAAATTTATTGACATTTTATGCTGGTGTTGTAGTTGTTATTATCTTGTGGTTTTGCTTTTTCCCCTTTTTTAATAAAAAAAAAAATTACATGCAAACACTAGCGAAAAAAACTCAACAAATTTGTGCATATACGCTGTCCTGTTTAGAATAGGATATCAAATATTGAGTGCTGACAATTAGTGCAGATTTTTTTAGTATTCAATTCGAATTGTCATGGATTATGTGTTACATACACATTTAAAATATTTTCGTGGATTAGTGTCAATGTCTGTATGAATTTTTTATTCAGAAAAAAAAGTATTTTTTTCTTAATTTAATAGAACAAAATAAATAAAATAATTACACAAAAATTATTTTATCGAGCTATAACAGCAAACAAAAAAAACTGAAGTGACACATTTTTTTGTACTTAATTTTTTTACGAAATTGAATTATTTACGCTCGCAAATAATAAATTTTGGTTAAAAAATTAAATTAGAAAATTATGTCGCTTAAGCTTTTTTTTTTGGAGTTTATGGCACGATATATATTTCACTATGACTTATAATGAAAATAGAAGAATGCTAATAGAAATAACTGTTGGGACACTCCTTTTTAAATAAAAAAATCCTCAGCCTTATTCACATTTAATAAATTATAAAGCAAAAGCAGAAAACTTATTTTTATACCTCTTACAATCCTGGTACCTAGTTTTTCTATCTGGGGACAAAATTGTATTTGTAACTCTCATAATTTTAAAGCTTCTAGGCATAATCTTAAGCAATTGAGAAATAAGCACGAACTAACAACACTGTGCCAAATTTTACTTGAACATTCTTATTTTGTTCCATTGTTTTTTCTTTCTTTAACAAGCCACAATACTTTAAGACTTAAACTTTTCTTATCCAAAACTATCTACCTTTGCCTCATAAATCTGGCAAAAGAAAGATAAAATTATACCACCAAAACCAGTCACTGAATATTTTCATTATTATCTATACACTCTAGCGAAAATGGTCGTACCTAAAATTAAATGTAACAAATATAAAATCCATAAAAATGCAAAGGAATTTTTCTCTCCTTTTCATTTACAATTTACTTTCAGACCATTTAATTGGCTTTAGTTTATCATCAGTCCAATCCTCTTAAGCAGCAGTCGGCGTATACTTTTAACAAAACTCTTTAGAGGTTACTTTCAGTTGTTGTTTTGTTATTGTTCGTTCACTGTTGCAGATCGTTTGTTGTTTGCCTTTCAATGCGTTTCTTGCTGCCGTTTTCCACTAAATGCATTTTGCTAGATTTTTTTTCTTGCTTTATTTTTATTTTTTTGATGTTTACAGCTATTGACAAGCCTTAGCAATGAGATTCTTGTTAGACATTTATAGTGGCATTTTTAAGCAAAAAAAAAAAAAAAAAAAAGAATATTCGAAGAGAAGCTAAATAAAATTTAAACAAATATCCTTAAAAAACGAAAGAACAAAATTGTAGAACACTTCGTTTTAACATTCCTTTTTTATGACTTTTTGTTTCCTTGGAGTTAGTGTGACTCCCTCTCCTTCATCGTTTGCCAGGCTGTGTATTTGGCTAATGACACTTTAACGACTCTTGACTTTGTGTTTTATGAAGTGTACGAAAGCTACATGAGAATCCCAAGCAGCTGTCTCCAGCTCCTCTTTAAATTTATTTTTATTATTTTCTTTAAGGCTAATAACAGAAATAACAAGAAAAAGTAAAATTTTTGTGAATGTTTTGGCAGTCTTAACTATGAATGAGAACACTGAGGCTTGAATTCAAATATGAAAGACGAAAAATAACTCAGACTAGATGCATTATAGACAAGGGCTAGATATAGATTAGGCATAGACATAGACTAGACATACACTAGAAATATACTAGACATATACTAGACATAGACTAGACATAAGCTAGACATAGATTAGACATAGACTAGACATAGACTAGAAATAGACTAGACATAGGCTAGACATAGACTAGACATAGACTAGACATAGACTAGAAATAGACTAGACATAGACTAGACATAGACTAGACATAGACTAGACATAGACTAGACATAGACTAGACATAGACTAGAAATAGACTAGACATAGACTAGACATAGACTAAACATAGACTAGACATATACTAAAAATAGACTGGAAATAGACTAGACATATACTAGACATAGACTAGACATAGACTAGACATAGGCTAGACATAGACATGACATAGACTTGACATAGACTAAACATATCAAAATTAATTATTTTAAGTTTTTTGTTGTAGTCCTCAGATTTTGTGCAATCGTTGATTTGTTTAAAAAATGTCAGTAATTCCGTTTCTCCTAAACTGCTTTTGATAAAAATATTTTAATGTTGATAAAAAAGAGTACAAAAGAGTCATTTAATTACATATAAACAAAAACAAAATTAAATATAGGAAATATAGTTTCTGCCTTTAATACATATAATTATTAATTTTCTTTTACACTGGCTCGCAACAAAAGTGAAAAAATCATGTAAAAATTTATCTTTTAATCAATTTGAAATATTCAAGTGCTTTATGAAATACTTATTAAAAAAAAAAGCAAAAGCGCTTGTGCACTGTTTCATTTAATTTTATTTTATGCACAAATACGTTGTGTGTATTCGAATGTGATGTTGTTGATTATTATTAAAATTTTATACTTACATTGAACATCCAATAGCAATGATGCATTCTGACGTATTTTCAATGTGGGATGCTCCATGACGCATAAAATGCGTGCATTGTGATGTGCTCGATAAACGGCTGGCAGACGTGCTTCACTTTTGGCGCCGCTATTAATTTTGTATGAATTTTTATCCTGCAATAAAAAAAAGGAAGAACAGCCATAAAATTAAAATAACATTTTCCATTTCGAATAAATTATTAGTTTGTTTAAGTTTTTGTAAACGAAAGGCTGTTTAAAAGAGAAAATAATTTTTCAACCAAATTTTTTCCTCACAGAAGAACAATTTTTTCATAAGTTTTAGTGTTAAAGAATTGTACTTATTTTACCCCATACCAGTAAAAAAATATTCAGAGTTAAAGTAAAGTATCTGCTGCACAGACAGAGACAGTGGTAGACATTTTTAGCATTTTAGTTTAACAGGTTTTGTTATTTCCGCTATGGCTGTGTTGTTGTTTTTGCCGCCATTCTTACTACATGTGGGCATGCATGCATGAGTGTGTGCGTGTGTGTGTGCTTTGTATTTGTTGCTGCGTGTTGTGTTCTCTGTGGCTTCTGCTTTGAATTTATACAATGTTAACAATTTGCATGCCAACGCTTTACATGAAATATGTGGTAGTTTTACTATGAGTATTTGGTAGAAGTTCTAGTTGTTTTCCTTGCTGCAGTTTGTAGTTGCATTTATTTAAAACTTGAGTAAATGCCTGCATAGTTCGTTTGCATACACATACACACACACACCAAGTTTTTTGCAAATATTTTTGTGTATATCTTTGCATATTTTTGAGCACATGTTTAAATTTAAAATGTTTAAGTGGAAGAAAAAAAGTAATGGAATTATTCTGTAAAGCCAAAATGGAATGTAAATTATAATAATTTCCTTGGAAAGAAATTTCTGCATGAACAACGGAGCGATTGTTCTGTAACTTTCATGACGATGAAATTAGATGCGTAGCTTAATCTTTTAAGGAGATACATGAATTAGGAATTTCTTTTGCTTAGAAACGTCTGTGTGGATTTTGTTCCTGCTTATGGAACTTAAAAGTATATACTTCGGTACCTCTGAAATACTCAAATTATTTAATAAAATGATCACTTGATCGCCTAAGATAAAATGAGCGAATGAAAGTTTATATAAATTTGTTTATAGAATTTTATGCCTGTTGCACTTTACAATTTGTTATAAGGGGTCGGTGCCAGTAACCTCATAGTCGCAACCAGATGTACTTTGTTCCTAGAAAATGGAACTAACTTATGTTTTCATCACAGTTTATTCGATAAATAAAGTGTAATTTAATAGTAAATAATTGCTGGGAATCTTTTTGATTAAATTTTCATTACTATATCAAACTGCAATCTGGATTAACAACTTAAGCCTGGTACGGAGTTCATACGGAATTTCAGGTTCTCATACAAACTGTATGAAAAAAAAACGTAAATACAGGTTGGTAAATTTTACAAAGAAATTTACCAACCAAATGAAAAGTGAAATGTATTGCCTTTCTTAGGGATGCTATAAATATAAGTGGAGATTTTTTTCAGTCAACTGAAACAAAAATTAATGTTCATACGATTGTTTGGTCACGAAATTTTTGACATTTAAAATTTTTATCAATTTGTAATTAATTTTTAGTGTTTTTGCGTGTTTTAAATTAAAATATAAATGAATTTGTGTGTATGCAAACATAATTCTATTTATTTTTGCGTGTAGAAACAAATGTAAATTTATTTATACACGTGAAATTCTGTAAGAACTCCGTACTGGGCCTTACATGCAAAATAATTGCTAAAATTGTCTACAAATGAACTCAATACAACAATATTACAATACACTTCTTTTTAGCGCCTAAATGTATACTATAGATAATTATAATTGTAAAGATTTCGGTATATATTGTAGCAAACATTTTACTCATTCATTTCAAAGTTTTGCTGCATTAATGAACTTAGCTCCCAGTAGTTCCTTTTCTGGTAAATCATCAATGAATTTAACACATGGTTGTCATAGGACGGATGTGATGCAAATAACTGCATGGTATGCGCTTAAAAGGTTGTCTAGAACAATTTTTTATATGAACAACAGCCTTAGAATATTAAATTCATTACCTGTAGTGATTGATATGCAGTGCAAGTGGTAAACCTTTGGAACTAGTTCTAATTTTTTTTGCTTGGTTACTTTAAAAATTTTTTTGCGCATTCAAGCATTGAGTATCTTCATATAAAATCAAAAAAAGCGTACCAGTTAACGTTAAGCTATTTACTCACAACATTTTTATCTGGATATGCTCAAAGATATTGAATTTACTAAAGACCACTTCGAACAAACTACTTCAAAGTTTTTTGTGTTTTTTTTTTGCTTCTTCTGCAAAATGTTGCAAATGTAACTTACGCCTTTTTTATTTTTATCAAACGATATGTAGTTGCATTTACTCACTCTTACTCACAAAGTAACTAAATTGCCATTTTGTAAATTTTTAAGATTGTACATATTTTAGCTGCCATTTACTTTGCTGCAGTAACTAGTGTCTCTACCAAATAGCCATTATTATGCTCGTTTATTTTATGTTGTAAGCCATTATAATGCACGTTGCAGTCCAATGCAATGCATTTATTCAATGCGAAATTTTGTATATTTTTTTTCACAGTTTCTTTTACTTTGTTGTTGTTCGTAATTCTGTAGTTGTATGCTGTAGTTGTAGCTATTTTATTAGCAGCAAGCAACATCATGATGTTGATGTATTTTAACAGTAATATTGCAAAAAGAAACGTGTGATTTTTTTTAAAATAGTGTGCGTTATATAAAACAAACTATGTATTTATTTCTTATATACATATTTTAAAATTTTTACGTATAATTTTTGCTTTAAAAGATATATTTTGTTATAGTTATATAAGTTATTCTCCTTTTAAGCAAAAATTAAAGCAGAATACAGCAATACAGCATTAATTAATAACAATTGTTAAAAATCGATTTACGTGGTTTTACTTGAAAATCATATACATACATTTGCTATGTAACGGTAATTGACTAATAGTTCTCTCATGTTAACACATATGTATCATACATGTTTGTGAGTAGAACAGATCGAGAGAGGGAAAGAAGAGAATGTGTTGGAAAAAGCAATGTATGCGTTTTGTTTGGCGTGAAATGTTCTATAGTGCTGTGGGTGAAGAAGCGGTCGAGTGTTTGTTACTGTATGTGTTGTGTTTCTGTATTATGTGGCCAGAATATTGATAGTACATTGGCCTTACTACTACCGTCCGTTCTTTGAATATGTCCTACATACAATATATCTAATGTTTTTGTTTGTTTGTTTTGTGTTACGAAAAATTTGTTACAAATTTGAAGCTTTTGTTAAAAATGTGTTATTTCTTTTTTTTGCTATGGCTATTGTCAATTTAGTGCAAATATAAAAAAAATATCCACACAAAAGAGAAGAGTATTTAAATTTTTTTTGTTGTCTAAAACTAAATATTTACAAATTTAGGAAGGAAATTATTTGAAAGCTTAAAAAAAATTTAAGTAGTTTTATAATAAAAAAGATTTTAGCATAAAACAACTATTAGTATTACGTCGCAGGCACAAATAAATCTTTAAAACTGAAAATGCTTTGTTATAAATTTTTTTTCAGTGTTATGTTTATATCGTGCAAAAAAAAAATAAAGAAATTTCAGATATTTCTTATGAGTCCTGGTACATCATATTATCATTTCTAAAAATTTGATTACACCCTAAAAATTTAAATTTATCGTTAAAAGTACTATTTTCTGGGACCTTGTAGACAGAAATATTCTTAATTAAATAATTCTTCCGGGAAAACATTTTGTCCTTTTAAGTAAATTGAAGCAAATTTAAATCGACCAGTCTTATAAAAATAATATAAACTTTTTTTTTAACAGCATTCGGAGCATTTGCTAGCGAAAATTTAAATAACTGAAAAGCTTAAGCCTTCAAAATATTTTTGATATAATTGCTGTCCAGATATTTAAATATTAAATGTAATTTGGGCGTTAATTGAAACTCAAAAAACTTGTTGCTCCGACTGTGAATAAACTGCCAGGATGTGTTAGCTATATAAATTCCACAGAAATTTGATTAGCTTAGACTCCAATACTTAATCACGAGTTGTTTTATTCCAGGAGAACAAAATCATAATAATAAAAGTGCAAGTGTCATGTGATCATTTTTCTAGAATTAGATACGCAGCAATAGGACGCTATAGAAATGTGCATAATGTCAGAACGAGTTTTGTACGAAAAGCAATATATTGTAATACCTTTTCGGCAAAATAATACTTTACTTGCCATATTGCGGCATTGAAAATTACATTCTCTATAGACTTTCAAATTCTCCAGCATGAATCCTGCTTACAGACTGATATGCGTATTTTTGATGCCATTTTTGAAGTCTAGTCATCGAGAGACTTAAATTGAGTTTCATGATCAGGGATCCAAAATTAAAAATGGGGTCACTGTATACGAATTCAGATATTGCTCTGTTCGGCATATTGCAAAATCACCTTCTTTGACCTTGTGGCCTTATATGGCCGACTATCTGGATATTATTATTTTTTAATTATCTTTAACATCAACTCTACTACAAGAGCCTTAATTTGAGTACCATGATCATTAGTCGAATATAAAATAAAAGGCTGTTGCGCTATTTGGTAACACTGTGTGTCATTTTCAATTCCATCGTTCGTTCCCATGGCAAAGTTGATGTTATCTGTAGTTTTCAATCCTGCTCAACTATTATAAGTCTTATTATTATGAGTGTTATTAGACAAAAAAAAATTTTATTACCCTTAAAATTGTTTTCAAAATTTACCTTATCATTTTTAATTTCTTCCAATTCCAAAACTTCTGCCGAAACCTTTTGAGCATGACGATCCACACCAGGGCTTAAAAGAACCTCCCAAGTCAAGGTAGGCTTAGGATTACCGCCCTCACTAATGCAAGCCAAATTCAATTCTGAGTTTTCCTTTACAGGCACAAAAATATTACCAGCATCCAAGCGACGGCCATCTATTAATAAATAAGGTGGCTTGGGACGATCTGCAATGAGATAAAATTACAAAAAAAAATTAAATACCAAATTTGCTTTCTTAACATTACAAATATTATTCAAATTTAAATAATAACAGCGACAAAAAGAATTTAATATTAAACTAAAAAAAATTGCTGGCTGGAATGTTTATGAAACTTAAGTATTCACCTAAAAGTATGCTTCAGTTACAGAAACACATTCTTGCATACCATCCATGTTTAAAAATCAAATAAAAACAATTTTAATGAAAAATAGCTTTTCTCTTTTTATTGCTTGCATACATACTATTTGGTGTGACATAACAAGGTTTCACATTTCTCTGCATTTAATACACAAACAGCAAATACCGTGTTATAACTTGTTATGGTCGTGCTCAGCTTTAGCTGGTATTTCTCTAAGCAATAAAGAGTTATAAAAGTTTTTTGTTAAGAAAAAACATTTTTTTTATTTCGAGCAAAAAAAATTGCAATGAAAGTTCCAAGTTTAAACACAAATGAATTGACCTGATTTGTTGAGTGTTTATAAAAGCTTACTAAAAAGGAGTAAAATAAAATAAAATTGTTTAAATACAAAAACTAAAAAAAAACTTACCCAGCACCACCAATTTAACTGGTCGGGCATTTTCCGTATAATGTCTGGTATTTTCCGCCTCGCATTGCCATTTACCATCATCCTCTAACATGACATTGGTGATGGTTAAAGCACCATTAGCCTCTTTGATAAAACGATAATCCGTTACTCTTGTAGTGCGATCCATGGCATGAACAACCTTCAAATAAAATCAAATGAGGACATAATTATTACATGGTTATATAATAGTAACCGAATGTAGTTTAATTAAGTATTAAACTGTTTAAAATAAAATAAACTTATTTTCTGAAATACACTTTAAGCTGTTAAATACAGCAAAACAAAGCATGCATAAATAAATAACATTAAAAATGAAATGTGGCCGACAGGGAAAGGGATAGAGCTATACTGTGAGCTCTTATATTTATTTATTTTTATGTAGCATACTTGCAGGCTTGGCTTGTGTGTGTGTGTGTGTATGCATGTTTGTTTGTCACTTTCGGCTGTGTGCATAAATATTAATTTAACATTTTAACTTAAAGCTGCTTAACAACTGTTTTGTTTTTATACAAAAGCATTTAATTTTATAATTTTATTATAAATTTAATTTTTACAACCATTATTATGAACTTACTAAAGCTCTTAAGTACCTGCGTGAGTTATGTGTACGAAAGCCGGTGTATTATGCAAAGTTATTCCTGGTCACTGTAGACAATTGTTATAAATACGTGAAAAAATTACTTTTATATGACTGAGCACATAAACAGAACTTTTGTTAATAACATTAACCTTTAAATGCAGGATTTTAAAATGGCTTCGAGCAAAGAACTTTTTTTATAATATCTAAAAGCCATTAAAGCTGGAAGCCGGAGAGACATTAATTAGTTACCATTGAAGATAACTGAATGAAAGCAATATGTTCCTTCTAGTTTGAGTTCTTGTATTGATATTTGTATCACGAAAATTTAGATTTTGCAATTTCGTACACATACATATATGTTTTTGAATATTTTGTTTACTTTAGCAATGTATGCGTAAAAAACACTTGTGCTATAAATGTATATACATATATATTTGTTTAATATTGTGCAACTTATTGGTTAGTGTGGGACAAAGTCAGAAGAAAAAGAGAGATATATTGCTCAATAATATTGTGTCATTTGTGGGCATTCTAACAAGAACCGCTGAGCAAAAGTTACTTTATAGATATTCATCTAAGAAAAATAATTTTAAATTTTCAGACACTGGTGTGCACCCAAATGTTTCTGTTTGAAAATATTTAAATAATATGAAAAAAGTATTGTTGCTTAAAGTTATTATTTAAAACCGGACTCAGGGAAAGTGTGTGTTTGAAACAAAATTTAAATATCATTCATGCTGTAGTACAAGTATTGTGCGTTATAAATGAAATAAAATAAAACAGGTATTAAAATATTATATGTAATAACAATAACAATGATGTGAAAATATAAACGAGAAAAACAATTGTAAATATTAAACAATTTTGCATATTTTAAGCCCCTCCAGGGTAAATATAATTTAACTGCTATGAAAGATATTTTCTTTTGTGTATGAGTGCGTTACTACATTTGCTGTGCAGGCATTTTTTCTGCATGAATTACAAAATTTTATTGACATTCAGTGGGTCTATTACGGCTATTTCGAGTATTGCGGTCATTACTTAATATTTATTGTTGTGTAATTTTAATGTTATCCCTGCCATTATTTAAAAACAGAATAATAAAAATACTTATGAGTAAATAAGCCAAAAGGGTACGTACGACATCTCAGAAGTTATCAGCAACAAATTTAAGAGATTAAATCAATAGAAAGTGGTTTAAGAAAATTCTAAGAGATATCTTTGCAAAAAGCTTTTATCGTTAGGTGGCATCATCGTTACCAGGAAAGAAAAAACTTTGCAAGATTTTGTAGTGGGTAGTGGGTACTCCTTTAATTGCTTACCCAGTAATATTTGGTACTTATTGAGGCAAAATATTTTATTTGTACAATAATAGCTTCATTTTAGTATTTTGCAGTTACTAATAAAAATATGTGTAGACACGATTTATTGCAATGAGTTTTTTTTTTTTTTGCTTTTGCTATCAAAAATAGACCTTGTGCTTAAGAATTAAGTACCAAAATACTTTAATTTTCAGTAAACTAATTGTGTTTTTACGTAATTCCACTGAAGTGCGTGATGTGTTGTATACAATTTCGACAAGAATTTGTCGATTTAAAATCAAACATTAAAGGCTCAGTTAATGCAAAGCACTTCAATTTAAATTGCGAAAATACAGCATATTAAGTTTCATCTTTATAACAAGAATATGCCATTAAACCATTTTACATATTTTTTTATTGCGTTTCGCCCTTATGTCCTTGTTCTTTTTGTTTGTTTTATTTACAAGCAAAGATTCTGCATTTCTCTCCCTGTCTTCCTTTATAAAATAAATAAGCTGCAGTCTGGTAGGTAATCGTCTGTGCTTAAAAGGACAGTAGTGTCTTTATCGTTCTTAGCTGTCACATTATGCAAATGAGATAATCGTTAATGCGAGTATGGCATAGTTTAAGGATGTCATAAATAAGGAAGTAATAAAAATATATAAAGAGAATTAAATTATTAACATTTCTATGAACCCGCATTTTAAATACAGTAAAAAAAAGTAAAATGGTACTAAATAATAAAAAATTTATATTAAATTAAAAGACCGATATTTGGTAACAACCAATATTTTATGGTAATTTTTTTATTTTAAATAAAATTCCTACAATCGCCTCAACCCAAAGCCATCAATTTGCTTTATCGAATGTTTTTACATGAAAATGCAACTTTAAATGACTGCAACTGACTTTTTGACAATTTCACATTTCTCTGTGCTATCTTGCTTCTTACTTATTTTGGTTTTCAGTTTTCTCTTGTTATATATTTTTTTTATTACACAACAAGCTCATAATAATTTGTTACTCTTGCTTGTTTTTTGTGAAAACTTTAACCATTTTGCCCCAAAAAAAAAACTTCTCAAGCCAAAAACATTACAAAAAAAGTTATTGAGTTGTAATTGCACATTTTGTCGTTTCCTTTATTTTTTACTCCTCAACACACAACCAGTAACATTGCAAATGCACACACACACACACGCACACACACACACACACACACACGCATGCACGTACAACACAGATAAAATGGTTTCCTCTATATTTATCTCTCTCTCTCGCTCTCTCAATAAGATACACAGTTATGTAGTTAAGCTGAAAGTTTTGTTGCCTACTTTTTGGCTTTTGTACACGTGCTGCAAATGCAATTAGTAGTAAAAGAAAACTTGCCAGCAATTTTCAATAAAGAACACAGCAATAACAACAACAAAATTAAATTAAAAATGGGAGCGCTGCTTTTTTTTATCTTGAGACAAATTAAAACAACAAAAGTTTTTGAATTTTGAGTTTTGTTTTAAATGTTAAGTTTTCCTTTTATTGCTTTAAAAGTTATTGTTGTTGCTGCTGCTGTTGGCTGCTACTGTTGGTATTGGTATTGGTGGCTTTAACAACTTCAAGCACGAGTGGCGTTCAGAAAATTTTCCAAAGTAATAAAAGATGTTGTTTTAGTTTTTTTGTTTTTAAACTATCTAAAAAAAGCAAACAAATATTAAAAAAATAATAGAGAAACTGTAAAATCTATTTACAACAAGTAATATTGTCATTTGTTTTTTTTTTGTTTCTTCAATTTTTTATTTAAAAAATTTTAATGAAAATAAGTCAGAGCCCTTTTGAATGCTTTTGTGCTCTTGCTATGATTTTATTTCTGTGTTCTTTAGCATGCTGAAAATTTTTATATATTGTTTTATTATTTGTAGCTTTTAAACTAAGAAATTAATAAAAAAAATATGAAAAAAACATAAAACTTTTATATGAAAGAAGGTTGGCAAACATTTTTTAATTGAATTGAATTGAAATTTAGTGTTTAAGCTTCTCTGCAAGTGTTGATATGTCACTCAATCTGTCAATGTCATAACCACAAATGACATTTGTGAGAGCACAGTAGACATGTTGTGCTTAAAGTCAAACCTTGTAATATATGTCAATCATATCTTTGAACATGTAGATTTTTTACTTAAATATTTATTTACTTGAGTGTTAAATATGCAAGTTTTATTTTGTGTGTCTTGTGGTATGAGTCAAAAGTAAATATGCTCAGTTAGAGCTGCGAAATCATCAAGCAAAGATTTCTAGTCGAATAAAATTTTAGAATATTTTTAAAGTTTATATACCGAAAAATAATATGAGCTTAAAGTAAAAGAACTTGCTAAGTTGTTCCATATTTTTCAGTTTGTGCCTAGAAAAATTTTTCTGGCTTTTCTTTGCCGTTGTAAGTCAGCCATAGAATTTGAATATATGAAATTTTACTGGTTTTTTAAATATCATGAAATCAAATAAAATTTTTTATTCGTTTTTTAATTTTTTTTAAATTCTTTTATTTGTATAGTGTAATCCGAATAAATTTTTTTAATATATAAATTAATCGAATAAATTTGTTGGACTTTATTTTTAATTTGAGTTCCGTAACATGAATAAAATTTTTATTTGTTATATATTAAATTAATCGAATTAATTTATATGCTTACTGAAGTAAAGTTTTTTATTTAAATATAATCTGAATTAATTTGTACGATTACTCGAAATATTTTAGATTCTTTAAAATTATTCGAAAACAATTACGATTTTTTATAATCGAATAATCGAATTAGCTTATTTGTTTTTTAAATTCTTTTATGTGTATTATATAATCCGTATATTTTTCTAATTCATTAATACATAGTTCAAGTAATCGAATAAATTAATTCGTATATTCGAATAAATTCAGTTTTTATTAAACAATCCGAATAATATGATTTTTATTCATTAAAATGAGGTTCAAATAATCGAAATTATTTATTCGATTAATCGAATACATTTTTGGAATTTTTTGTATTCATTAGTATGTTGTTAAAATAATCGAATAAATATATTTCATTCTGTTTTAAATTTGTGTTTCAAAATTTCCATAATAAGAATATTTTTTTTTATTATTTATTCTGTTAATCGAATAAATTTATCTGTTTGTCAAATAAATATTCCTTATATTTCTTTATTCGAATATCAGAAAAAATTTATTCGATTATAAAAACTTAATTAAAATTCTTTTATGTATCTGATATTTTAAGAAAAAAATCTTCGCTATTCATATCCGGATAATCTAGTGAGGTTTTAAATTTCTTAATTCGTTTTTATTTGTCTTGTAAAGTTTACTATTCTGTAATTTTTTACATAATAAAATTAATTTATTCTATTATCTTAATTCGAATAAATGTTTTGATGTTACACGCATACAAGTTTTATTTATTATTTATTCTATTAATCTGTTACATTATAGGAATAAAATTTTAATTTGTTATTTATCCTATTAATCGAATAAATTTTTGTTTACTGGAAGATATATTTTATATTATTTATTCTTTGTTCGAAAATTCAAACAAATTCATCTGATTAGTTCAATGTGGATCGAATAAAATTTATTTTATTCGACTAATAGAATACACATATTTCATTCAATGAATTAAATATTTTTAATTCGATTAATCGTATAAATGTATGATATTATGATATTATGTGTCAAAATTGTTTGTTTATATCTGCATTGGAATAAGTTTATTCCTTGATTTAATAAATTTTTTATCTTTTTTTTCGAAATTCTTGTCAGATGTATTGTTATGTTGTTGTTTGCTTTCTTAGGCAGAAGTTTGTATTAATTTTTGTCAATACTTTATTTGAGGCCTTAAAAAAAGGTTTGTTAAATCGTTAAATACAACCATGCCTTCCTAGAGTCAAATCATAACACTACATAAGCTATTCCGCTAGATTTGAGACAAGCTTATTTACTTAATAATCTGCATAATTAAATCTTTTCACAAATACTCGTAGTTATTATTATTCTTAAGTGTCACAACTCACCTGTCCATTTTTGTACCACATGCTCGAAGCAATATCCAAGTCGACTTCACACATTAAACGTATTTCGGAATGCTGTTCAGCATACACAACTGACAGTTCCTCATCATCGTAGGGATTGGGGTAGACAGGCCTTAAAGGTAACACTCGCGGCTCTTCATCATGCAAATAGTCCTCGCTTTTGTCTTCCGCCCCTATAACGCCCATTGAAGCATATTCTCGTTGTCGCTCGGCGGCTCCCTCAAACTCTTCACCATCATCGATAATGACCATTGATTCCTTGGGCTTGTTTAGAACCTCAACAGGCACTCGTACATTCGTATGGGATCGTTTAGTTTTTGTGACCATAAACGGTGCTGTGGCTTGATGTTTGACCAAAGACTCATTTAAATAATGAGGCCGGGACTTGTCTCTTTCAGTTTTTAGGCCGGTTGCGGTGAGACTTAGCGTTGAAGTTGAAGTTGCAGTTGGTAGCTCATGGGGCGCTAAAGCTTTTGTACTTGCATTGCTTTGTATACTTGCAGATTCAGATTCAGCGGTCTCACGGCGAGATCGTTTGATTTGTAGCCGTTTGTCCTTAAAGCTTTTTATTTGTTTAAGGTTTTCAATTAATTCCCTAGTATGATGCTTTTGTTGTTTGATTTCCCTATGCGTCTTAACTTCTTTGTGTTGCAGCCGATGGGCCACATGTATTCTTTGGTGCTCTTTTTTATTAGTTTTCGTTAAAGCTTTTAAGCTTAATTTGGCAGGACTTTCATGTAAATTTGAATAAACGTTCCGTTCACTCTTTAAAGGCATTTGGGATGGTAAATTATGAATACTTTTCATTTTATTAGAACTTAATGGAAGAGATGCAGCAGGAAGAGAGGAAAGAATTGCAGCAGTTGAAATTGATTTTCTGGTGGACTGGTCATCAGTGTCGTCAGTGTCGTCAACATCATCCTCCAGATCTCCATCATCATTTTCGTCATTAGATGAGTGCGTTAAAGAAGCAGAAGACATGGGAGTATAGTGGTTGTTGCTTTTCTTTATGTGTTTATTAGTTTCAGTGTTTAGAGTTAAATCTCGGGAAAATTTTTGGTTTTGTTTACAAGTTTTGGCACATTTTTTTCTATTTACATGATCCGTTTTTTGTTTGAGATCATCAATAACTTCTT
Organism: Nowickia ferox; assembly: GCA_936439885.1. NCBI lineage: Eukaryota > Metazoa > Arthropoda > Insecta > Diptera > Tachinidae > Nowickia > Nowickia ferox. Next base: position 3,922,281 of record OW387027.1, on the reverse strand, counting down.
TAGCGTCGTTATTGTTATTGTTTAGTTTTATGTTTGATTTTAAATTATTATTAACATTAAAATTATTAGTATTTCTGTTCGATTTAAACTGTTTGGTGGTGACAGCTGCGCTGTCATAATTACTCTTAAAATATTGGCCGTCATCTAGTTCATTGTCATCTGTAAAGGACGAGTAGCTTTCGGCGTCTAAGTCGTGCTGTAGCACTTGCCGGGTGTATTGATTTTTTGTGGTGGATTTTTGCAGATTTTCGGTGCTGGTTCTTAGCAAATGGAACTGCCATGTCGATGATGCTGGTCTGTTGCTGCTGCTGTGGTTGCTGTTGGTGGCGGCGGCGGCGGCGGCGGGTTTGTGTTGAAATAATGGCTTGATGTTTTGTTGTTGTGTATATGAAATACCTGTAAGTAGAGAACCAAAGGAAGGAAAAAACTTAATTAACATTTTCTTGCTAATTGTTATTCAAGCTGGAGAATATCTTGCTAAATATCCTGTTGATGTCTTGTTTGTTCGAAATAATCTTGTAAACAATTTCTTATTCCCATTGGCTAGTTTGTTAAACAGAAGTTGTTCATCTGTTGCCAAGTTACAACAAATATCAAATAATATAAGTTTTATTTGTCACAACTTATGGTCTTGTGAATTTGGGAAATTAAAGTTAAATTCATGTTTGGATTTGTTGCTTAATAATTTTTTTAGTTGTTTGCTCTAGAACTAATTAAAATGATAGAAAGTTGTTGCTACAAATATTAATTAGAATGTAAAAAGAAAAGTTCTGACTTCTTGTATAAATTTCTAATATAAATCTTTGAAAGTTAAGTTTTATTTAAAATTTTAATGAATTGCTTGAAACTTAATACAAAAAAGCAGCTGCTTTATATTTATGAACTCTTTAATTAGAAAAGTCATTTAACTAAACACTTCAATTTTCATTTCTATTATTTTTGAACTCTTTAATTAGAAAAGTAATTTAACTAAACACTTCAATTTTCATTTCTATTTTACAATAGAAAAAGTAAATAATACTAGGAATATGCATATTTGTTTTAAAAAATATCAAAAATATTTACTGTCTTATTCATAAAAAATATTTTTGTTTAATAAGAGGTTTATGAAACAAACTTTCTATGGAAATTTGATTAATAAACCTTTTATAAAACCAAAATATTTTTTATGAATTAGACCATTAGTAATATAATATAATATAATTTTATTATAAGCATTTATTAAGGTTGACCGTACCTTCATGCAAACATTTGCCTAAAAAGCGTAACCACTAAATACTAACGAAAAAAGTTTTGATTTATTGCAAAATACATTTTTATAAACAACTACATACGAGTATATTTAAATTATATAATTTTTTTTAAATATCTAAAAAATAAATTTTTCCAAAATTCATGGTTTCTTATGTTTCATTTTGCTTAACTTTTGGGTTGGCAAATTCGCCACATAAGTTTAAAATTTATTATTTTTATTTTAAAAATATGGAAAACAATTTACGAATTGACCCAGTAATATATTTCTTTTATAGCCATTATTTTATCTTAGTGCAAACTAGCACAATTCCTTTTTAGTTTATAAAATAAATTTATATAACAAAAAAAATTTTTCCTCTGCTATACTCATTTGTTTTATATGTAAAAAGATATTTTTAATAAAAAAAGTTCAGCATTTTAACTAAAATGCAATGATGTGTTAACAAAAATAATCGCTCACTTTGTCAAACCTTTGGAAAACACAAGCACAAATGCTACGTAATATTTCATTACAGATGTTTGCATGTGTGTGTGTGTGTGTGTGTGTCCTTATATGTATTATGTAGTGGCATCCTCTAGCGTGTGTAATGACCGTCGTCTTTTTGTTTTATTTCTGCAGGAACTCTTAGATAAGTTAATAAATACATTTTGTTATTGCAAATCAAGCGAAAATAAATGATTATACGTGTAACATTAAAATTAAAAATGATTTCATTTTTGCTCAGTTTAATATTTAAAGCAATAGTGTCATGATTAGTTAAAAGTATAGAACTAGATAAGGTCCAGTAAATTGAGTGAAATGATTTTTTTTAAGATACACTAGAAGCGGAATTAGTGGAATTAGTATTAAGAAAACCAAAATACCTTTCCAGAAAATCATTTTCTCTAATTAACACCAATATTAAAAAAAAAATACAAAAAATCAATCAAAAATGTTATGATGTAAATTAAATTTTTTTCTATATTTAATTGATTGACATCTTATTAAAAATTTAATTGATTAACATGTAACTGATTAAAATTTCAGTTAAAAATTCAATTGATAAAAATTTTTTTAAATAATTAATTGGTTAAAATTTTAATTAAAAATTTAATTGATTAAAATTTTAATTAAAAATTTAGTTGATTAAAATTTTAATTAAAAATTTTATTGATTAAATATTTTGATTAAAAATTTAATTGATTAAATATTTTAATTCAAAATTTAATTGATTAAATATTTTAATTAAAAATTTAATTGATTAAATCTTTTGATTAAAAATTTAATGGAGTCAATTAAACTTTTATTTAAAGTCCTCAAACGACTCGTCTAAAAAATTTTCATGAAAATAACTCAAAATGAGCTTATCTCCGGTAAAGCACTTTGTCCTTTTTGCCACAGAATTAAAAAAATTTAGTTGGAACGTTTAAATTTTTAGTAAATTTTTGGTTATTTTATTGATGCCGCTGATGGGAGAAACAAATTTTTCTGAGTAAAAACATTTCAGTCATTGACAGTCATTATGGCACTAAAAAAGCTTGAGTGACATCATTATCCAACCTCAACTTTTTTTTCTACCAAAATGGATTATTTTCGTTAAAAAAAATTAAGTCAAAACAATGTGTCACTTAAGGTTTTTTATGGCTCAATGTGTTCCTATTTGTGTGTATATATCGCTGGTCACAAGTAGAAAGGCCCTAACTCACATAAGTGTAACTTTACAGGAGAAGGTAAAAACATAATAATAAACCGTACAACTACTTGTATAATTGCTTTGTAAAACTGCTTGTAAAAGCGTTCTTTTTTACACTATTGCAATAAATTTTTTTGACGAGGTGTATTTATGTCAAGTGTAATGGAATCACCGAAAAGCTCAATTTCGTGAATACACGAGTTAAGGCCTCTCTACTTGTGACCATCCATATGTATGTACGCAAACCTGCAAGCGTGCAAAAAAAGGGAAAAGCAAAATAATTAAAAAGCTTGATTGACACTATTAAATCTTTAGTTGAGTTTAGGTTTGTTTTTAGTTCGCTGCTTTAAAAAAAATTTGTAAGTGCGGAAATAATTTTTAGAAATCGTGTAAATTTCAATCTCTTTATTTCGCAGCGATATAAATTTATATACGTTTATACGTATGTATGTAAAATTAAAGTGAAGGTATTTAATATTTTTCTAAAAGAAATTAATTTCTTAACTTTGCTTTAAAATATTAAGAAAGATTTTCATATTAATAAGCCCTTTCATATTTTAGTAGCATAAAAGCCTATTTGTATTTCTTTTAAGCAAAACTTGGTATGCTCATATTTTGCTTATGCAAAAGCGCTTGTTGTAAGACTTTTTAATATTTTTACGCTATTCATTGATTTATTTTTGCTATCATTTTAATCCCCTAAGCTTTGCATTAGAATTTACTCGTTCCACCATAAAAAAAAGGCAGCAAGAAAATTTTCCGCATCTTTTGCTTAAGCATCAATATAAGCGAATGTAATTTTATTTTGTATATTTAACATCTCATACCGCTGCGGATGGGGCACCAAAAATTTATTGTATGATTTAACTACAAATCAGTGAGGCGCTTAGCTAATCAATAAAATAATAATAAATAAGAAAAATCATTCATACTACGCATGAGGAAAACAATTTAAATGGTATCCATAGAAGTTAATTTTATTTTAATACATGAGAATAGCTGTTAAATAAACTGTATAAGAAATATTTTAGTCATAATCGAAAGGTAATGAAGCGTAACATATAACGTGTGATTAATATTCGTCTGAAGCTTTTAGCACCGTGGATTAGAATGAAATAAGAATAATTTTTAGCAGAAAGTGAAAAAATATCATGTAAAAATGATACATTAGTTTATTCTAAACACCATTTTATAGCAGGTGTTGTATTAAGAAGGTTTTTAAAAATTTCAAATATCCACTTTTAAGAGCTCTTAATATAAAAAAAATTAAATAATTTTTTTTTATAGATTCGATAAAATCCTATTTTTTCATTTTAACTAACTTTAAATTGTAAAAATTGCATTTATTGGCCCTCCTTATACTGCATTTACATTGTCTCGCAATCTAGTATATTTGATTAGAAATCTTTAACGAAATCTATATCGTTGACACTAATCTATTTTGTCATTTTCTACTATTTTGTATCCAAGACAAAATCGTTTGTCTCACAGTTAATCTTAAATTTTAAGGGAAAAAATGCCGACTTAGCTCATTCACTTACCTTCAATAGAAAATTGTGTAGAGCGTAGCTAATTCACTCACCTTCTATATAAATTATGATGCACAGGGTAAATAAATAAAAATATTAGATTTTTAGTAGATTACTATAAATCAATTGAAAAATTTGATTTGGTTTTGTATAGGGAATCTAGTAAAAAGTAACTAGATTTGGCTCGAAATCTCGTAAGTACTAGATTTTGAGACAATGTAAATGCGGTATAAGACCAGAAAATTAATTTCATGTTCATCATAAAGTAAATATTTATTAGTCTCTGTGCTATATTGCAGTTGGTGGGCTGTAGTTTAGGAAAACTTTCAATTAACTTTAAATTTTTCATAAAGATTTGAATTAAAATCTGATAGATTTCGTGCAGGTGTAAATGCTCTTTAACTTAAAAAATTAAAACTTATTTTAGATTTTCTCTTATTTAGATTTTGATATGTTATAAGAAAAATGTTTACTAGACCTTAGATATATTTCATTTAAAACTATAAGAAACAGAACTAGACCTCGCACAGCCCAAAATTTGCCGTGTCACAAATAAAATTAATGCATTTAAGACTTTTTTACCAGCAACCGTACAATAGTTACAACATTTCATAGTAAAAATACAAAAAAAATTGTATGGTTTGATTTTAGCTCTAAAAGTTAGAACGAAATAACTGCAAGCCGAAAAACATAAAAGAACAATTTCGTTTCATTCGAAACAAAATTTCCTCTTCCTGCCAACATTCTCACTTCGTTCTAGTCTTGACCGTAAACAAACACAGTTATATATCATATTTGTGTGTGTGTGTGTGTGTGTGTGTAAGCGCAAACATCTTTACACTCAAGCCTTTATACTAAATAAATCTATGAACAGTTATTTGCAAGTGTTGGTGTTAATATTAACTTTAGTTTTGTTTTATGTATGAGTGTGCATGTGTTGGTTTTTTTTTTTGGTGTTTATTTGTTTTGGCTTGTACAGAGTGGAGTTTGTTTCTTTTTTGTTTTTACTCGTATGTTGGTGTTATTTTATTACCATATATATTGTTGGGTTTGTTTTTATTATTATTATATTTTTTTCTCTTGTAGTCATTTTATTGAAATTAGTTTTTTCTATTTGTTTATATGGAAAATAGTGGTAACAGCTAAAATAAAGTTAAGAGAAAGTAATAAACCATATTTGATTTTGGACATCAATTACTAGATTTGTTTACTTAAGAAAACTGAGATCGAGTAAAATTTGAGGTTAAATTACAAGCTTTTGTAATTAACTTCCAACTCTTAAAAGCCAAAGGACTATGTCCAATGTGTCGCTTATATTAAATTTAATTAATGGTGATATTATTAGTTCTGATTTCCTGTTCGATAGCATTTCATTTAATGTTCCTCATCATCCACCTAGACACTTTGAATTACTTCAGATTCAAATTACGCAAATGGTGATCCATTTAAAAAGACATGCAATCAATTTAAAAGACTTTAAAAAATTATAGATTTTTCTTTAATTGGAAATGTTATTAAGCGTTACATTATCCTGTATTTAATATATGTTTTTATATTATTTAACTGTCTGTAGGGATATGATATTCATAGACTTAAATTGTAAATAAATAAATAAAAAAGTATTAAGCAAATTCTATTGAGTTACATAAAGGAAAAAACTGTCGCATGATGCGGAATTTGTTAATATAAATTGTTCCACTTGACAATGAATAGAAAAACTTGGAAACTAATCATTCAAAACACTTCACCCAGTGATAAAATAATGTGAAAAACAAAACAAATTTTTTTTAATATATTTCCAAGTTTAAATGATAAACGTTTTCTTGCTGAAATTTTATTACTTAAACTTGTATTTGTGTTTACATTAAGAAATTTTTTCTGCAGAAATTTTTTAAATAGAACGCTGGTATATTATAAATTTATTTAAAGTATTGGCCATCGGTAGTTATGAGCTTCTCTTATCTTTATGCAAACCAGAGTCGCACGCCAAAAAGAACTAGTCATTTTCTAAAGCCAGAAAGTATTAAAGCAAATTTTGGGTATAATGTGTTAAAGTAAGTCATCTTCCAGTGAGACCTTTTTTTCATCGAGGCAATTGGTAGTCGGCAGACAAACAATGGCACTAGAAAGCTGGTGAATTAAAACTTCTTCACAACTTTTTTCAAAATAATTTCGAACTCGTCTTGCAATGTGCAAGCACACATTGTCCTGACAGAATATTATGGCTTCATGCTTGAGCGCATATTCCAGACCATTTTTGGTCAATACTAATTTAAAGCTAGTCAATGGTACTTGCTGCAGGTGGCTGTGATTGTCTGATCTGATACCAGCAGCTCTTAATATATGCGACGCTTCTGGTTCCATCAAGCGCAGAGCATTATAGCTTGGTCTCACAGGAATACGGTTATGGCGTTGCTTCACCTTTTTGGCGCTCAAGGTTGTCGTAGTGATTTGAACAAGCAGCATTCAGGTCATGCCAAATCGTGTTTCAATGTCCCTTGTCCTCGACTCGTATGCTGTCGAATTTCCTTGAATTCTGCTTTAAAATATTTTCAAATTGTTGCTTAAATAATCTCCAATATTTTGGCAAGTTTTTGTTACAAGTTTGAAACAGTCCTCTTGAAATAATCATCATCTTTTTTTGGCTGACGTGGGCAATTCTGGATCCAGTTTCAAAATCTCCATTTCTGCACAATCCATTTCTTGTAATAATTTTTGCTTCACCTACACTATCTCGTTGAATAACTAATTTAGAATAAATGATAGTTGTTTATCCTCCAAAAGATAGAAACCACATCTAAAAGATTCGCCAGCTGTTGTGAACCTGCACTCAATATTAAAATATTTATTGTTTATTTTAGCTTACGCAGCGCATTTTTTTTCATGTGACCGTATAAGCTACAATCATGCGCATGAGTATAAAATATTATGAGTATTAATTGGCTACACATGCGTATATACAGGGCTATTTTATTTACACACACACACACACACATTTTACATTCTATTTTATATACACAAATGTGTACATATGGTGGCGTATGATGAATTAATGTTTCGAGTATCATGCGTATATTTATTTTTTGTCCGACTAAATATCCATAGTCTGAGTATAAACATACTCCTAGCAGAAGAATGACAGAGAGTCGATACGCTTGAAACGCATGTGCCTTTTTATTTATAGTTGCAGCGTATTTTAATTTTTTGCAAGAAACGAAGTAGAGATCCTCTTGGATATTGGAATCGGCTGTTCATAGTTGCTTGAAAAAAATTATGCGAGCGTACATATTGTTTCTCTACAACAATTATTAGAGGAAATTACTAAAATTAAGACTATTTACTTATTTATATTTTTTTTTTGTACATTTTTAGTTCCTTATCTTCCTTTTGTTTTCATCAAATCTGAAAATATCATTAAAAGCTTAACTTTGTAATGAGTGTCATGATATATGCACCTACAGATTTGACTATATAGCTTAATTTTCTAAGAAATTTGGGTATGGCTTCAATTCCGTATCCATTTAGAATTTATTCTGTATAATGTAATTTCAAATAAAATCTCTAAAAGATTCTTATGTTTTAATATATTTATTTATTATTTACTTGAGCTTTCAATTTTATTAGAAAGAACTGCAAATACATAAATTTTCTCTGTAAATTTCATTTCCGCTGCAAACAAACAACTATATAAGAACTCGCAAGCGTATGATTAATATTAATTCTTTAGTAAAAGAAATGAAAATAATCATACGTTCCAGTGTCTTAAAGAGTTTTATTTACTCAAAGCAACAACTCTCATATTTTAAATGAAAATTTATTGATTTTATTTGCTGCTTTTTTAAATAAACAAATAGAAAGAAAACTAACAAAAAATGGCTTTCATTTCTTGAAGTTTTTATTTTGTTGTAACGATTTCTTGCATTTCATGATACGAGTTTTATGTTTGTTCATATTGCTGGCATTTGCTGGGAGTCCCTTTTTTTATGATTTGTTGCTTAAGTTTTTATTGGGTTTTAGTGTGCTTTAAGTATTTCTAGTTCATTTTTATAAAATAACTTAAAGTTTATTTGATTTCTTTGCTGCTACTCCATTTCAAGCAGCACTTACTTAGTTTCTTAGTCATGGTTGTTATGTTTTGTTTTCTTTTATTTTCTCAAAAGGAATTTTTTTAAAGTTTATTTGCTCTGCAACAAATCAACAGCCATTTTATAGTCTTCAATTGAATACTTGTTTCGTTACATTTCATTTTTATTTTATTGCATTCCCTTTTTTTATTTTTATTTTATTTTGCTGTAGTATCTTCTGTGTACTTCCTGCGAGAGTTTTTTTTTCTCATTTGCTAATCCTGAAGAAAGAGTTGTTTGCTGTTGTTTCTTGCTGCTGTATGCATGGTTTGTTGATTTAGTTTTTTCTTCTTTAACTCTTTGCCACACTTGACTTTGTTTCTAACTTGTCTTATAAACCGCCTTTAGTCTTTGTTTTTTTTTTTTTTGCTTGATATTTGTACCTTCATGCGACTCGTTCAACTCGTTGCAACACTATGCAGTATGTGTAAGGGTATTTGTCAAGATACTTAAGAAAGATTTACTGTACAACTGCAACATCAAGTGCTTTTCAAATGACGCTGAAGATGTTGATGAGGACGATGATGATGACGATGACGATGACGATGACAAAGATGTTGCTGCTCTTATAAAACAGCAACTTTGTTGGAGGTAGAAGTGTATAAAGGAAAAAGTAGAAGTGAACCTGCACTTGCCGTGCAACATTATGCACTTAAGTTAGATTGGTGGTTGTTATGTTTTAACATGTCATGTCTTAAGTTTATGTATGTGTGTGTATGTGTGTGTGTGTGTTCCTAAGACTGATGTCCTAACATATGTTCGCCATCTAAATTTGATCGCTTTTTCATGTTTGCAAATAGACTTTTTTTCAGCTTTCTTTTAAGAAATTAAAAAAGTAAATGCAAAAAAAAAAATTTAAAAAACTTTAAACGATTTTAAATGAAGTTAACATGAGCAAACAGAATATTTGAAACTTAATTTTCAAAAGCTTTTAAATTAAAGCTTTAAGTGAAATATATTTATATTTGAAATATTTCTCAAAACAACTGCTGAAAATTTTTAATGTCTTTGCAGTTAAAGTGCTTGCATGATTGCTTACATACAACTAATTGTTTATTTGAGAAAATACTTTAATTTATATTTTATAATTACGTTTTTGTCAAGTTTTCCACACATATTAGAAATATTAAAATAAAGTGAATGTTGCTGCAATGTGGCATTAATGCAACACTTGACTTTTACAAAGAAAAATAATTCAAATTTATTTTCTTTCCTTTTCTACTAATTTCACACAAAAATATATACAAATATATGTGTATGTAAGTACATAAATAAGAATTGCATGCTTTGAATAATTTTTGTTTTTTCTTTTTGTCATTTAATTTAATGGTAATTTATTTTAATTTTTATACCATACAATTTAGGTATTTTACCTGTTTTCTTTCATTGTTTTCTGTTTGCATTTTCTACGCCTTAATATATGCTTCACTTTAATACAAGTGTTTGTTTGCATGTGCCTCTGTGTGTGTGACTGAGTGCTGGAGAGTGTGCTTATATTTTTGAAATATGTTGATAATTTGTAAAAAAAATTTATGTCAAAAAGCAAATAAAGAAAACAATGAAAACAAATTGGTTTTGCTTAGAAACAATTGCTTGCAAGGTTTAACAATTGCAAACTATTTCCAACATACTGCAAGTTTGTTTTTATAATTTATGGTATTTGTTTATATGAAAATGTTATTATATCTTCATTTTCTTTTTAATTGACACTAGAAGTCAAAGCAATTTATGTCAATTTAATTTAAATTGGTTTTTTTGCTCAAGGAGTGCTTAAATTTCACATTTCTAAAATTTACATATTTCTACACGGAAAAATAATCATGTAGCCTTTTGTGTATAATTAATTTTGCATACACACAAATTCATTTATTTTTGAATTAACAAAACACCAAAAGTTAATTAGAATTTGATGAAAATTAGAAATGACAAAAATTCCGTGACCAAACAATTGTTTGGACATTAATTTTTGTTTCAGTTGACTGTAAAAGGTCTCCACTTATATTTATAACATCCCTAAGATAGGCAATACATTTCTTAAATTCCGTGTAGGGTTCTTTTGAAAGTCCGTACTAGCAAATTTAAAATATTTTTTGAAATTTACCAACATGAATTTCCGTATTTTTTTTTACATACAGTTCATATGGTATTGTAGTTATCGTAAAATTCAAACCTGTTGTAAGAAAAATTTGGTTTGTGTCTAAATTCAGTTGATTTTTTCCAACTGCGTATTCTTTGCAAACCTCCAACAACTCTTTTAACTCTTTGTTAGACATACTCAAATTTGTAGTTTATTTTTTTCAAATATCTTATTTTTTTTCTAAATACTGTTGCATGTGTATTTATGCCATATTTTTTGTAATAATCAACAAGTAACATTTTTTTTTTTTGCTTTCATTTGTAGAATTTCCAAAAAAAATTGCATACAATGACTGGCATAACAACAGCACTTAAACATGTCTGGCTGGACCACTTGTCCAGTAACACTTGAAAGTTTGTATTTGGAAATAAATAGACAAAGGTTGCTTGTAGATAAAGTAAGGGAAAAAGAATACTAACGGGGAAATCTGTTTTAAATTAGAGATAGCCTTAAATTAAAGGGAAATGAGAATATTGTGTACACAAAAAATATGCAGTGCCTGTAATTCTAAAATAGCTCAGTTTTCATTAAAAGGCGTTTCAGGCGTACCTCAACTGTTTAATCTACTTTTTGGTTTTTAAATTTATGCAGGTAAAATAATTCAGCTCAGCCAAAAATTCTACAAATAACCTTTATCTGTGTTTAATTCATTATTTGTTCTGTTATAGTATTTTTCATGTATTTGTATTTTTATAAAATTTTAATTCATGTGTGCCTTTTAAGTACTCAATGTACTTTTCTTTTTATTTCAGTGTTTATATGTAAAATGCTTAAGATTACGTTGTTATAAAATAGAAAATATGTATGTGTATGTATAATTCCTTGTACATCTGATTTATGTGATTAATTCAAAGCCTGGGTATAAGCAATTTTAAATTACAATGGAAAAATGGAAAAAAATTTATATAAAAAATGTCTGAAGGCTTCACTTGCAATAATTTTGAGAGAATCAAGCAATTTCTTTGAAGATCTGATTTCAGCATATTCTCAAAGCAGTTCCTAAAAATTATTGAGCAGCATTTGCGCTTTTAGGAACGGCATTCTCATGCCTCAAGCATGTCTATTGTAAAGCTTTTTAAATGCCTAAAACTATACTACACAAAAATTATCAAAGCAATAATTTGCAAACTCATTCATCGTGGAATAAGTTCAGTTCTTTTAAAATGCTCTCAGAATGTGTGTGTGTGTGTGTGTGTGTGTGTGTGGATTAATATGTGTTCATTGAGCAAATTAATCGCTCATAATCTTAAAACAAAACTACAATAAAAATAATGAAATATTAACCCAATATACATACATGTATAACAATATTTTAACTACAAGCTTTGTTCCTAATTGCAGTTTAATTCAATACAATGATTTTCTGGTGAATTTCGCTAAACGATGTCAATTTAAAATAAATCAATATTGATGGGATTAAAATAATAATAGATAATACTGCAATTTGTTTGGCAATAGCGTATATTTAATTAAATATTAATCGTACGTCAAATGTGTGACAGTTGCGATGAAATTCATAAGTACACTAATCCCTCGATTTACCTCGCGATTAATTGCTCAAAATGAAAAGAAAATTTTTCAACGCTTATACTAAGGGAAAAAACGTCTTAAAATCAAGATTTTGCACTCGAGAACAAATCATTTAAATTTTAATAGTCTGTTTAATGCAAAAATTCTTGATTCAAGAAAAAAATTAAAATTTTTTTAAGATTGCATCTGGAGCAATATCTCGTTTTAAGATCGAATTCAAGATTTTGTTCTTAATAAAAATCTTAAATTAAGATCATATTCTTAAAAATTTAAGAATCTAATTCTAAAATTAAGATTAGGTTCTTAATTTAAAGAATGCGTTCTTAAAGTTTAACACCACGTTCTTGGTGTTTGAATTTATTCTAAAAATTAAGAATGTATGCTTAAATTTGAGAACGTCAATCTGACTGAGCAAATCTCAAAATTGAAATTTGAGGATTTTTGCAATCTAAATTCAAGAATTTTGTTCTTAAATTTAGATCGTCATTTTTCTCTTAGTGTACCGTTGAGTTTTACAAAATGAGGGCCCTAGAACTTTCTAATTGAAATAAAACATAAATAAATGATGTTATTTTATATGAAGTCTTCCATAACTCGAAATGGTCTTAAATCCTTCACTTTATGCAGAAATAGAGGCTGGAGGCTGTATATCAAATGTTGTCTTATTGGCTTTGACCAGCAGAAAGTAGTACACCGCCAATAAATTTCAAGATCTTGGAGGCCAAACTGTAATCATTCAATGAACGTTTCTTGCAATAAGTCAATTGTGCCACCGCCTTGTACAAATCACAGTCTCTCTATATCAGGATGAGGTGCAAGCACCAGATACTTTACTAATATGAACGTTAGCGCCTCTGTGCATAGTCCTCTCGACGACTATAAAATGAGCAACTATGAGGCCTAAACCGAACGGAGATTTTGATGAAACTATTTTGTAATTTGTTCGTCTTGTTAAACAATATATCCGCTCATAGAGCTTGGCAAAAAACTTATTAATTCTCCAGCTGTAGCACCAGCAATATGGCCGCTTTGAGCTGACAAGCATGACTCAGAGTACTGCTCGTAAATATATATAATTTATACGTCCCTGAAACTTCTATTAGCCAAACTTTTTATCAGTTACAAGAACTTAAAACTATTTAAACACTATTGCAAAGTCATTAACCTTTCAGATGAATTTAAAATTTTAAATGCAAAGCTAAAGCAGCAACTGCACAAGGATTTCATATCTAAAAAGTTTTAAAAGTCAAGTATTGTTATTGTCATGCATTTCCCTTCCTCTTAACATAAAAAATTTCTAATAACCTCCAACTGGGGAAAAAATAATGCCAACAATCAAGCAAAAAAACTACACAAGTGTACAAATATACAAACGTGTATTATTTTTATAGCAAAAGTGTTCAAATGAAATCAATAACCCTGGAGAATTACAGACATCATGACGACAGCAAAATTTACTCACATGTGTTTTTTGCAGGAGATACTTGTGTTACATGCAAGCGAGAAGAAAAGAATGAAATAGTACAAAAGTTTTACAAATACAGACATATAGAGAAAATGTCTGTCTGAGAGCAATAAAACGTAGAAAATGAATGAATGAATGAATAAAGTTTGATGCATAAAATGCAATTTGACGGTTGTGAAAGAGAAATACGAGCACCAGCATGAGTCAGACTTATGTATGTGTTTTTTATTTGAGGTTAGTTTTTAGTAAAGAACTGGCAAAAGTTTCGTCTTTAGTTACATTTTTCTGTAGCATGGTGCATACAGCCATAGTGCAGACTTATTGGTTGGGTAATAACGACTATAAATAATATGGATTTTTGCCAAAATAAAAAAAAAGAAAATAAATTATTTCTACATGCATTTTCTGACTAGTTGTGTAATACTAATGCCACAAAGAAGGTCGAAACGGAAACTAAAATGTATTATAAAATTAACCTGCCAACTGGGGTCAAAACAAATTACAACAAAATTCGTTAAAAGTATATTGAGACCACAGTGAAAAGGTCAATAAACTGGGGTAGCCTTTGTTGGCTATTTTTAAAGACTTAAACTAATGTGGAGAATTCAATAATAAATGTAAATTTTCTGCTTACCAAGGATAAAACTGTGGTAAAGCTGCCCAGTGAAAAATAATAATAAAAAAGTTTAAGTAGTGACGCTTTAAAAACTGTACAAGTATTATTATTGTCAATTACGTTTAATAATGTTATTATTATTTTTTATATTTTTAAGCAACATTAAACCTTATTATCTTAATAAATAAATCCATAATCCAGCCACCTAGTGTATTAACCTTGCAGTAAATTTTCATTTACCTTAACCTTCGCTTTGTTAGTGTACTTGTCCTTGTGTTTAGTATTATGCAAATTCTATGGAGAATATCAACTTTTAATTTAAAAGAATATAAAAATCATGACTTTCTTCCTGCAAATTCATAAATATATAAAAACCTTTCTTGGTTCTGCAATTTCTCTTAGAAGAGAAGGCAAAGGGAATAGAATAAAAGAAATTCATAAACGTAATTGTATTCTTTTATTAAGTTGCTCCTTGCTTCTTGCTTCTTGCAGTTTGCTATTGCATTTTTATATTTAGTTTTATATTTTATATTTAGTTATTTCAAAATTTTTTTTTATTTTATTTCTTTTCTATTCCCAATGGAAATGCTACGCATTTGTCTGTTTTAAAGCATTTGTTCTAGTTGTTTAAATGAACTTTTTCCTTAGATTTATTTCGTAATTAAACTGCTTTGTTTTTTTATGCGAAATGGGTTTTTAACCCACCGGCCAACAGTGTTTAAATAAATATATTTTCTATTATTATTTTTGGTTATAAATAACGTGTGCTTTTTTTTAAGTTATAGAACTTTTAATCTAAAAAAAACAAAACTGCTGTAATTATAAATTTAATTAGATTTAGTAATAGTTAATTTGATAACAATAATGTTTAAATAGGATTTGGTACATATGGCCACCAGCGTACATGGCGCAATGTGGAACATGAACTTCTATCCAAAACATTGATTTCCATGTGTTAAATGGTCTTTGCTTAACCGACATTTTCGACTAATTTTACTTAACATATATAAAGTAACATGAACATAAACTAACATAAACATGAACATGATCATGGCCACTAACATGAACAGGAGCAAGAATATAAACAGAAACAAGAACATGAACATGAATATGAGTAAAAACATGAAAATGAGCAATTATAATATATAAATGACCATGAACATGGACATGAACATGAACATAAACATAAACATTAAAATAAAAACTCTGATGACCATGAATATGAATATAAGAGCACTAATACGGGACATAAACATTAACATGGACATAACATAGACATGGATATGAACATTAAAACGAATATGACTTTTAACATGAATTTGATCAATAATATGGGACGTAAACATGAACATTAACATGCACATAATCACAGACATAGATATAAGAATTAAAATGAACATGACTTTTAATATGAACATGAATATAAACCTGAACTTGGACATCAACATATTTATATACATTCATACGTAGTGCAAAAAAGATCTAAATTTTTATGTGAATTATCTGCTCTGGTGGATGATTACGATATACAGAATTTTTATTTTAATAGAAAATTTCAATAATTTGCAAGCGTTGCTCTCGTATTAGTATATTCATGACGAAGTGGCAAACCAAAGTTAACAAAAAGCAACTATAAGCTGCTAAATCGATTGTCAAGCAAAAACGTTTTTGTGAATCTAAAAAAACACCCGTTAGAGCAACTAAAATACTATAAAAAAATGTTAATTAAGCCATCAGAAAGTGCACCTTCATTTAATTGTAGGTCATGGTTACTAGAATTTTCAGCATGAATGTTAAAAGAAAAGGAAAATAAAATTCACAAGAGTTACTTAAATATGGTTGATATAAAGAACGATATATTTATTGCACATAAACTGTAGAAATTATTATTGTTTTTATGCAAACTGAAAGTTTATTGTTTTCATTGCAATTCATAGTTCACAGTTATAAACTTTTTTATGTTTCTTTATATGCAAAAATAAATAAATAAATAAGAAGACGCCCCATTCACTATATTAATGTCATAACTCTAAAAATGGCATATTTAAGTTAATATCGTTATTCACATGGTGTAAAAATTTTTACCAAAAGTCTTGTGTACTTTAACTATTTAAAGAAAACTAAAAATTTTTGTTCCATTAAGTTGCGTGTTAATTGAAAGCGTTAGACTTGCTTTTCCCAACAAGATTTGTTGAGTCATATCGTTATTATAGTAAATAAGCGAAATGTCCGCTTCAAGTCATTCTGTCCGCCGCGGCGCGCCGCTCTATCATTTCATTGCCCGCATGCTCCTTAATCCGTATTTTTGTCTCTTTTTCGGCTCATCGATTTGTTTGTCATTTCGTTCGTCTCGTATTTTTCCACGCGGCTATCAGCCTGTCCACTTATTTGAAGCACTTTGTCAAGATCAACATATAAGCTTTTAGTTAATAAAAAAATTTCCAAGCAGCTTTTGTTTTCTGCTCAATGGAAAAAAATGTTTGCTTTAACTAAATATGGAGAGAAAATATATCTTTTCCCCAACAACTTGCCTCTAGAGTCTTTTACATCCTTCAAAGCTAAGGCAAATATTTAATTTTTTTTCTTAAAGACGTTCGTTCCATCGCAAATGAATTTATCATTTAATGCACAGCAACAACAGGCGATCACGAATTCAACAGCGATAAAGTTATAGCAAATAAATGTTTTAATGACCCTACAACATCAATAGGGAAGAAAAAAAATGGAACTAAGGAAGACATAAAAACTAATGCCAAAAAGGAAATATAAATAAATAATAGCAAACACGTACGGTGCACGAGGGAGAACTTAAAAGACTTTAAGTACTAAAACATCAATTATTTAAAATTAAAAACTATTTAAACAATTTTGGCATAAATTTCAACATTATTCATTTTAATGAAATTTTTCTTTAAAGAAAAATCCTGTTATAAGAAAATTAAGCTTTACTACTTTGCATAATTATTAAGTGTCTTCATGGAAATCAGATTTTAGACTATTATACCATAAAAAGTTGTTGGATGTTTTATAAAGTGATGAGCTAATTCAATTTTAATTGAAATCAGGGTCTTTTATTTATTTGAAATAATTCAAAAAATTTTATAAATTAAATAAAAATAGTAAATATAAAAAATACCGAAGTATATTTTTTTACCAAAAATTTTTTATTTTATTTGAAAATTTTTTATTTTTATTTTAATTTTTTTGTTAAGTAACGTCTATATCCATTTGTGTGCTCAAGCAAAAAAGTTTTAAATTAAAATATTAAGCTTCAATCTATTGATTCGCAATAAAAACCACAAATTATTAACTAAACAGCATCCGTCCAAAAATGCTTGTTTGGCAACACTTTGTTCTTTCAAAAGCAGGCTTTCGATCATTAGTTCGTGTTAAAATTTCTTTTATTATTGTGTGTGTATGTATGATGACAGTAACAGAGCATCATTATAGAAGCCGTATAGGTTTTGTTGTTGCTTTTTTTCTTCTGCATCGCCTAAGGCGTTTGTGTGGTTGTATATATTTTTTAATAAGCAGAAGTAAGAGTATAATTGAATTAGAATGAATTTTAGACTTGTATCAAATTCTTTCAGTAGCTTGTTTTAGACACAAGTCTATAATCAAACCGTTGCAATTTAAATGTGTGTGATCAAAGGTTTGTATCTCAAGCGAGCTAATAAAAGAGTAGCACAGCCAGCAAAGTTGAGTAACTTGTTTCCTTCAGCCCGTGCATAAGCTTCCAGACATATCAGCACTCTTATTCACCCCAAAGTACTTACATTAAATGAGAGATCAGTCAGATATTGCAGTTCAATGTTTGTTTTTAATAGTTTGTCAGAAAATTTTGTATTCACAATACTTTAGAAGCAACCACGGATTAGTTGTCTAATAGTTCCTAAACTTTTGCCTGATCCTTTTCTTTAAGACGGCTCTCCTATAAGATGAAATATGTTTGCAGCAACAGTACTAGTGGAAAACAATATTCTATATTATCTAACTTAATGTTATAAAAAAATTTAATATGTTGGCCAAATAGGTCAACAAAAATAACAAGACAACAGGCTAGTAATCCAAATGGAAAAAATTAACAAGAAAAAGAAAGCAAGTCCGAGAAAAGGACAACAAACCAAATATTTCTTAAAGAGCAAAAGGGACAGAAAATTGGAAAACAAAATTCGTCACGTTTTTGCTGCTGCTGTTTAAACATCATTTACTTTCCTCTTGTCAGTTGCTTTTTTTTACTAAATGTTTATTTTTCTCTGCTTTTATCAAATGGCTTAAAGCAAAAGCATTAAATACAGCATAACAAAAATAAAAAGACATTTTTCAAAATGAGTATACATTAAGGGAAAAAGAAACTAAAACGAAAACATTAGATAACATATTTAACTTTTGCTTAAACAGTAATTTTTTAGCTGCTGCTTCCACACGGTGGTCAGCCAGTTTAACACTAATACCAACTTATAAACTTACACTTACGCAAAGTCTACTATATACAGTTACGTTTTTATAAAATAAAAAGTAAAACACGCGCATGAAAAAAAAGAAATTAACAACGACATGAAATTAATGTTGCCAACAAAATTGACTGCGACAAGTGGGTGTGTTCCAGCATGAAGTCTGCTTAATTTGCGGTTATGCAACAAACAGCAATACACCCACAAAAAAGTTAAAGTCTAAAATACATTGACATTTATTGAAAGCTAACAGTGGCTGTATGCGTGCCTGAGTTCTAAAGGGCATGGATTATTTAACTGTTTTGTACCCTATTCAAGGGAAGAAAATTGAACGTTTCACGTTTACTTTTAAGTTGCAAATTTTCAAAAACTTTTTTTTCCCAAAACATTATTTCCTTAAATATAGTTCAAATCGAGGTCACCTTTGCTTGTCTTTAGTTGCTTGTATATTTTCTATAATCATCAAAGCAACTTTTTGCGGGCGTTTTTTCATGTCTTTAAATGATGGCAACATAAAAAAAATGTCACGTACTGAAGCCATAAAATAAAACGCATTTTCTATTATGTGGTGGCTGTTTGATGTGTGTGTGTGTGTGTGTGTGGCTGTGTATCCGTGTGTAGTGTTTTTAAGTTCTTGCTCTCGGGAATTGAAAAATGTTTGCAGAGCTGTGCTCAGCACGAAAATATGTCTAAAAATTAGAATTATTTGTTTTGTTGTTGTTGGAGGGAACAACTTAATTACTTTTCCATTAGAGGTCAAAGGAAGAGTTTTTATTTGACAATAAGTGAATAACAGGTTAGTGAAATATCGTAAGACAAATATCAAATAAGTAAATATTTGACGAATTAAGTTTAGGCACTATTTTAAGGCAACCATTGAGACAAACCATTGAGAAGTGGTATGTAATGGAATATAATAGTATAAAACAAAAACAAATCGAATAAAGTATGAAACGGAATAGAATAAAATTGAATTAATTGAAAAAAAGAACATTAAAGATATTTTTTTGTTGTGGCGTTTTTTTAGTTTTAATGCTTATTTTCGTTTTGGTGGTTTTTCCGTTTTTTTAGTCTAAGCGATTTTTTTTAGTTTTGCCGCTTTTTTCATTTTGGCGATTTTTTTCGCTTTTGGCGGTTTTTTAGTTTTTCCCCTTTTTTCATTTTGGTGATTTTTTTCGCTTGGTTTTTTATTTTTAGTGCTTTTTTAGTTTTAAATATTTTTTCGCTTTTGGCGATTTTTTTTAGTTTTGTTTAGTTTTAGAGCTTTTTTCATTTTGGCGACCTTTTACTTTTGGCGATTTTTTTGAACAATACTGTTCTTTTTCACCTTTAATGTACGAAACTGTAAAAACAGATCTTGGTTCAGAGTATTAAATTTTGTACTTGTTAATAAGACATTTATTTAATTAATGTTATTTATTTAAATATACTTTTTATACTTTTTTATGTGTTCTTTGGTAAGACTTTGCGTTGTTCGCTTTCTTAAAAATTCTAATTCCAAGTGCCTAATATTGGTTTGGATAAAAAAACACTATTTGCTAGCTAAACCTACTTTCATATAATTTTTTTTATATTTTAACAAGTTGTATTAATATTGAAAGTAGCTTAAAAAAAGTAACTCGTATGAAAAATTTATTTTATAAAAATGAATTGCTCTAGAACATTTTTAGCTTTAAAAAAAGAACCACTCAAAAAAAAATTTAAACATAAATAAACATGTCAGCAGTGCATATGATTAACTTGAAATTTTTTAATTTTTAATTATTATATTTAATTATTTTGCTTGAAAAGTTCTCCAGTTCATCTGCCTAAATTTGCAGTTCCTTTAATAGAAAAAGTTAAAAATCATTAAATCCATAATTGAGTAGATTTCAAGTTGGGTAATCATAACACACATATCGCTCATTTACTTGCATAACAGCATAACTCTAAAAATGAGATTTTTCATTTTAACATAGATATTCACATTAGGCAAAATTTTTATTAAAGTGTCTTGTGAACTCTTGAGAGCAAAATAAAATTTTCTCTATTGGTTTTTTATTTAGGTAAAACTTGGTATTTTTAAGCAGCCAAATTACTTATAATAATTTCATGCTGTTTCAAAATATTTTTTCTTTCTTTGTGTGTAAATTGAAGATCTTAAACTCTTTTTCTATAAAACTGGTTTTTTTTTGAGTTATGACGTTGTTAAAATAAATGAACTATATATATAACTTAAATTAATAAATGTCATTGCGAAGATTAAAATGCAAAATTTCTGTTTTCAAATTCAGGATGAAAAAAGAAACATAACTAAATTTATTTTATATAAATTTCGAAATTTTACCTAAACTCTTCAAATATTTTTCTCCATCTTAAAATAAAATTATACCCAAAAAAACCTTTTGCTTCTCTTATTTCTAATAACTAACTAGCAAAGAAACAGATAATTTGGGAAATTATCTACAAGTGTTTTACATTTAAACAAAGCACAGCATATCTGAGTCAATTTACATGAAGATGAGTTTTACATATTAAAATAGAAAATAATAAATGAAAAGTTAAACTAAATTTTAGTAATTTTTTCATTAGAATTTTCTACTTCTTATTAATATTTGCAAAGAGTTTTTGAAAAAGAACTCAAAAGTATATATAGTTTTAATTTTTAAAGTGGACATCCATTGAAAAGTTTTAAAATTTTAAATGCACACTCAAAAATATACACAATCTAACGCACTTATGTAGTTTGTTTTATATACAATGTGAGTGTGTGTACTTTTTTTTAGCAAATGTGTGTGAAGCATAGAAAAAGTCAGTAACATTTAGTCGGTTACGGGGAGTGAGAGGGAGAGATAGAAGAAAACAGCAGCAGTAAAGAGCACTTTTATTGGTATAAAATGCAAAAGTTTTTTTTAAATGCATGTTTTACATATGCAAATACATATGTTTTGATAATACAGTGATGAATATTAAAGGGCCTTTGTATTTTAAGGCGCCTTGTGCATGCCCTCTGGTGTGTGTGATTCCTAGAAACCAAAATCACAAAGCAGCTTAAAAATAACACTAAATAAGAATGGGCGGGACCCCGCCTAGTTTTTCAAAAAGAAGATCATGTCACTATCTGAGGTGAGAGTATGTGCCAAGCCTTGTAATAATTGTTTAAGTAAAAGCAGGTGAACTATAATGTGAATTATTAACTGGGGTGGTCCCGCCCACTTTTTCAAATGTGTGTCACGTCTAGCTAAAGTCGCTTAAGTAGGAGCGTGGGCTCCTCCCACTTTTTCAAATAGGAGATCGTTTCACTATCAGAGTTCAGTATGTATACCAAGTTTCGTAGCAATCACTTTAGTAAAAGCATGTAAAATATAATGTGAAATATTAATTGGAATGACCCCGCCCATTGTTAAAAATGCAAGATTGTGGCACTTTCAGAGCTCAGGGTTTGTGTGTCAACTCTAGTTAAAGTCGCTTAAGTAAGAGCAGCTTAAATATAATATTAAATAATAAGAGCCGTGACACCGCCACTTGTTCAAATGCAAGATCGTGTCACTTTCAATGCTCAGGGTGTGTCTGCCAAGTCTAGTTAGAGTCACTTAAGAAACAGCTTCATGAATATAATATTAAACATTTTTAATGCAACATTTTATCGCTTTCCGAGCCGAGATTATGGGCCAAATTTCATAAGAATGTTAAAGCAGGTGAAATCTAGCATTAAATATTAATGCGCGTGTCTCTGACTACTTTTTTATACTATAGATTGTGTCATTACGCAAGCGCAAGATTTGTGCCATAACTCATTGCCGTCGGATAAGCAAAAAATTAAATCTAAGAAAAAATTCAATGTGCGTATTTCCTCCTACTTTTATAGCAATGCCACTAAATGGAAAAAATTTCAATCGTTCAAATAATTACAGAGTTGTAGAGTAAGGCACATAAAAAAGTACAGGCGATTAGAGAACCTCCTCATCTTTTGTGAAAACAAAAAGGCCCACTCTCTCGATAACTTGACCTTGATTGATTGCGGATCTACATTATTATTACAAAATTGTCTGCAACTTTTTTTTTTTTTTTTGCTATTGCAGTGTTCCTAACAAAACCTTTGAGGGCCTTTAGCTCCTTCTTTCTAACACTGACATATTTCAGCATGCGTCTATTCGTTCCTTGCTCGCACACAAGTATAAATGTAAATATTTTGCACCAACTTTAGTTGAATATGTATTCATGTGCTTCTACAAGTAGATAAAGATCTCAATATGTAAAGCATGTGTGTGCATATGTGTGTTCTGCTTGTTCTTTTATAACTGAGTATTTGTGCATGTGCTTTTAGTTGCACTTTTACATGTTAAGCACTATTTTTTGTTTGTTTTAATTTTCTTTATTTTATATTAAAATAAATATATAAAAATGAATTTTGTTTGAGCATTAGTATGCTTCTCCTATTAACAAGTGCATGTAAATACAAATAAGTTTTTGTAATGTGTTAATTTTTATAGAGAGCAATATAGTTGAAAGTATTTAAAGTTTTATTATACAAAAATCTAAAATGTATTCATTTAACTTTCTACATAAAATAAGCTTTAACTTTTTAATATTTCTTGTGCAATTTAAGACCTTCTGAATGATTTTTCAATAATCAGATTTAATGTTAAATAAATAAAATATTAGTATTGTGTGAAACGACAATGTTTCCTTGAAAAAGAAGGAAAAAATTTTTGCTGCAACTCATTTCTTCTAAATGGTTGTGAAATGTAGTTTTTCTGTTTTTAAGCTCTACATGCTTTTTTAAAAGATAAAATTTAATTAGTGGGAAATAACTGTTTTTACTTTTTGTTTTTTTTTTTATTTAAAAGATTAAATATAAATAAAGGAAAACACCTATTTTTATTGAAATAAAAAAGTGCAAATAATTTTGTCACTATTTGTCCTATTGTGCTAGACTATTTATGAAAAATATATAATGTACATATATTTTTACTATTTGTCCCACTGTGCTGGACTCTTCAAATAACACAATATACATATATAGTGGAAAATATTTTTTTATTATTTTTGTTTCACTGATTTGAAAGATTAAATATAAATAGTGGAAAACCCTATTTTTGGCATTTATCCCACTGTGCTAAGCTATTTCAAAGATTACATGTCCCACTGTGCTAGACAATTTAAAAAAAGTGGAAAATACCTATTTTTACTACCTGTCCCCCATGTGCTAGACTATTTAAGAGATGAAGTTTAAACGCCGATATTTGCTATTTATCGCACTGTAGCACAGTATTGAAGAGATAATATATACATAAATAGTGACAACAAATTTTTCAGTATTTGTGCCACTGTGATAAACTATTTAAATAGAATTATATATTAGTTTTCACTTTACTAATATGAGCTTCAGTGCGTATGAGTGTTAACAATTAATTAAAAATCACTCATACGCAATGCTACAAATTTTTCTATGTATACAAATCAACACTTACAAAGAAGATTTCTTCTCCAAATTATAAATAAACATTTGTCAAAAATTTTGTTATTATATTTAATTGATTCATAAAGACTTAAACTAAAGTTTTTTCATCCTTCAAATTGATTATTGCAGTCAAAAAAATCAGTGCAATTAAATCAAGAGCAAATCTCTAATTATCGAAAGTTTGTTTCCAGCATAACTTCATCCTAAAATTTATAGTTAATTAAAAAAGTTTATTAGAACTTAGGAGTAACAGCGTACTTTTTGGAATTTTAACAATGTATGTATGTATTCGTTCTTAACGATAACGAGCGAAAATATTTTTATTTTTCAACATTATTTCAGTTAATGCAAACTTTGCTACGTATGAGTATTAAATTTAGATAAAAATCACTCATACGTAATGTATTATATTTCTTTTGGTAATTGAATAAATACAGATAGTTGAATTAAATATACCTGTGCGTTATATTCCTCAATATGCTATAAATATGATACGTCTGTTATAAAAATAATATCTTAGTTCGGCGGTGACTGTCACTGTCCCTGTCCCTTAGTGCTGTTTACAAAGTCAAAACTCGTCTTAAAAAGAGTTTAAAATTTCAGTGGAGATACAAAGGTCAAAAGTTACTCCAAATCCAACAATACAGAGATCTCAGTTTGACAAATTTTGTGTAAACATCATTAGCTGAGTCTTATATTGCAACTAATCTCAGTGACTGTACTAGTTTTAAGAACTGCTAATCTATGCCCTTTTCGAAGGAATAGAGCAGCTACGTCCAAACACACACAAACACATACACTTACATTTGCATTTGGAGAAAGCTATTACAATTTGTTCTTGTTTCTTTGCAAATTATTTGGCAGGCATTGTTGTCGCAGAGATCTGACTGGCTGTTGCGCTCTTATCGGGGTGCAAGCACAAAACTCTTTTGTAAAAGCTCGCACATCACATTGGCTTTGAAGCTTTTAAGAAATGCTGTGGATATCAAACGTTAAAGCTACAACTTGAGTTGTAACTAATAGCAAAAAATTAGATGTGGCCTTCTAGTGTTTAGTTCTCAGGCGGAATTAGTTCTAACTAATGTGAGCAATGCTTCAAGCTCTTTGCTAGTCACAAAAAATTGTAACAGAGCTTGAAGGCTTGAATACCCAGCTCCTTCATATACATGCATATAATATACCCGATTTGATGCAATAGAAAAGTTGTTATGCAGATTTTCTGGAAAATTTATATTTTATGACACTTTCAGCTCTAAGGTACCCATAGATTATATAATATTATTTTTCATATAAAACCTTCTATTTCCATTTTCAAACAGAAAATTTCTAAGAATTATGAAAATCAAATAACAAACAAAATAAATTCCAATTAATAGTTCAGAACCAATTTGCAAGTCAACTATAAAGGTCTTCGAATTTTTAATGCCATATTTCTAAAAGAAAAAACATTTTATTTCATAAAGTTGCACATTTACAAATTATTATACTTATGCTTGTTTAAGTAAACTTCATAAAACATCTTTGTATCAGCATGTGTCCTTGTTTATCTGTTTCTGTCATAATGATGTTATTTTCAGTTTGTAAACGCTTAACATGTTGTTGCTATATTTGTAGACACTATCTGGCTGTTGTCATAGTTGTTGTTGTTACTTAAGAACTAATGAATTATACACATACTCTCTTTATTGGTTTTTATGTGTGTGCTGGTGATTTTGTGTGTAAAAGCTTGTTTGTGGGGTGTTATTGCCACTTACCATGCAAATGTTTGTATATTGTGTTGGTATTTTATACATTTTCATTTATTGCAACTGACACTTTACTCGACCCAAACAAAACTAAACATGCAGAAGGATACTCTATAACTTACATAAATATATAATAAACAATTAACATACCAGCATAAACATATTAGTTTTCTGGAAGTAGTAAAATATGTCATAGTTTCCATGCCGCCTTGAAATGTGCTGCGAGTATGTGCAAATAGAAATCGAAGATTAATTGGCTCAAATCAAATTTGCTAAAGTTAACCGATTGACCAAGAAAATCAAAGCAATCAATACACACCTACACGTATTCCAGCAGAATCGTAATATTTTTGCTTTTTGTCTCTTCTAGTTAAATTTTAATTTATCTGTACACACTTGCAAAACTACTACCACGTGTTATATTTAAAAAATAAAAGTAGTAAATAAAAAAAAACTGATAAAACAACATTTCTCCTCTCTCCATTTTTCTCTTGCCTTCCTGAGATATGTAAAAAAAAACTTTATAAAATTACCATCACGCCCAAAATTATGCAAACAAATATTTTAAACATTAAAAGTGAAACTCTTAAAGAAAGATTAAAAGGAAAATGAAAGGAAAAAATAAATATATAAAATAACTTTTTCTACCACTTTTTTATTGTAACAACTTTCTGAGTAATTTTGTCACATTTATCTGCTCAACTCAAAAAAAAACAAAAAAAAAATAAAGAGGGAGCTGAAAAAAATGCTTAAATAAAACTAACTTTATTAAAATAAAATAAGTTAAAAAAGTAAGAAGAAAAATATTTTTCCTTATTTTAGTTTCAATAACAACCAAATAGTAAGAAAAAACATCATTAAAGTAAATTAAGTGTAAATTATGTGGCAGAAAGAAAAATATGTAATAATAAAAGTTACTGAAAGAAAAATACAGGCAACTTTAAAATATATAAAAATAAAACAAATTAAAATAACAAAATTTAAACAGCTAAAGTCAAGAATTTTCGCTATAACGTTACGAAACAATTTTTTTTTATATATTCAAGCCAGCTGAGTTTATTTTCTCATTTTTGTCAAATTTTATCTATTGCAATGGAAATTTTCTTGACTTGCTGATTTTTATTTTGGCTTCAACTCGTCTTTCTGCAAAATGTCAGAACTTTAACAAATAAGCAAACATTTTTTTGTGACATTCACATGCATACAACACGGATAGCTGTGACAGTTACTGGAGGAAATGTTTCTTAAAATTGTTCCATGATTGTTTAGTGCTACAATATATATTATTTATGTAAACAAATGTGTCTTAATTTCCAAAGATTTATGTCACTTATACGTTTTTATGTAATAAAACAGTGTTATTACAAATGCTTTCCTTTTATATGAAATCTTTAAAATTGATATTAAATACAATTAACATGAACAAACAAGGATATGTGCCTTCTGAGAAACAGCGCCACATACCACACAGCTCATGCCACATTAGACATTCTACAAGAGCCATTTGACGTTCTGATCATCTCACGTGGAAATGATGTAAACATTAGACATTTCTTGGACATTCGCATGATGTTTTATGTCGCACACTAAATTATAAACAATCGCAACTCAAAACTATCAAAATGGTTTTGTGTTTTCATACACCAGTTCACTGTAGAAATCTCTGATGACCGCAATATCTAACGAATGCAACACAGTGTTCTTAAAAAACATTGCATTTGTTGTGGTCTGATTGGCTGTGAAAGTACAAAGCTCCTTTGTAAAAGCTTGCACGTTATCCATTTGGCTGGGACGTAGCTGTATTGAATAAATAAAGTGTTGTGATTTACTAATAAATTGTACACTTGGGTCTTTTTATTTAATTGCAAATGTACGAACCTGCATAAACAATGTCTTTAAAAGGTAAAAACCCAGCAATATATAAATGAAAGTTCTTACATCCAAATTTTTCGATTGAAAGTTATTCTTAATAAAGGCGTTAGATTACTCTAAAAAAATAACGCACCTCTATTCGTAGAACCAGTTGGGTCTATTATGATTTCCTTCTACTGCTTGTTAAAAGTAATATTTACCATCCATTTGTAGCCAGAAGTGCCCTTATTTTCCAACATTAAGCCGCTGAATTCCCATGATTAAGCCCCTCATGTCCTATAGTTTAAACTTCCCGATATCACTTATGCTCTCAACGTTGTAAGCCTATGACGTTGTAGATTCCAACAGTTTCTGGTCCCTCTTCATCCCCGCACAGCCTATATCCTACAGAAATCTATAGTGCCAATTTTCCAGATGCTGGAGCAGTGACCAGTCAACGGCACTTTCAATACTCGCATCGCCTTCCTATTTATATCCAGTATCAGTTTCGATCTACCTGAGTCACCTAGCCCTCGACACTCTACAATCCTCTCTACTTCTCCATGAACTAATGGTCCTGCTTTCTACCCAATTACTGAGTTCTCTAATAAAAGCTTTAGTTTTAAGTTTAACCAGGAGACAAAAAAATCTTAGCAAATAAGGGGAGTGGTAAAAAAGAGAACAATAATAAAAACGAAAGATTTCAAAAATGACAAATTGAATTGTGCGATTGTCATCATGAAGAAACTCATAAATTTTATTGTGCTTAAAATTAAATTTATGGAAGTAGTGGGGAAGGCAGCCATATTTAAACATGTGGGGTTAGAAAGATAAGAATAAAGTTATTGCTGTAAGTTTGTGCGTGTGAGTGTGTGTATGTGTGCGTGCGTTGTGTGTGTGGGTGTGTGTGTGGGTGTGTGTGAAGCTTAGCACTTTTGTTTAGGCCACAATGATTATAATGTTTTTTACCATCTTTATCTTGGCAGTTCTCTAATGGTATTGTGGATTTTCTTATATAAGTCGTAATTCTGTTAATGTAAAAGAGAATTTATAGGCAATAAAACCTTGAAAAATAATTTGTTTTAAAATCTAAATTTTGGTAATGATTTTTATTTTTAATTTGATCTGTTAGTTAAGAAGAAGTACCTAAAATATAAAGCTAACTTTTGATGGGCGTGCCTCCGCCCATTTTTTCAAATGTAAGATTCTACATATGTTTTTCTGAGTTCGGGGTGTGTGTTTGGTTTTGTAAAAATTGGTAAAGTAGAACCGCTTAAAATAAAATGTTAATGTAGTGGATATTATGTTACATTGTTTTTGCTTTCTACAGTTGATTTCACTTTCCAGTATATGAAACTGTGATTGCCAAGTGAACATATATTTTGTCACATGCCCATGATGATTTAAGTGAGACAATTTCAAATTTTTAGTTGAACTATAGTGAATTTTAATCTGAAAAATTTCTTAGTCAGGCTTAAGTTCAGTAATTTCAATTCTTGTTGAATTAAATTAGACTTTATTAGCTGGGGGAAACACCGAAATACTGGGTACATCGAATAAGTAAAAATAATTAATTTGATGATCGTAAAAGATAAGCAAGAATGGTTAAAAATACTTAGGTAGAAAAAATTAAAAAACGGATAAACATAAAATGAATAGTGATACTTACAAATGTGTTTACCAAAGGTAAATCAATAATTGTATACACAACATTTGTCATATTCCATTTCATTTGCGTTAAATAGGTTATGCTAATAACAATTTCTACCCCAGTAGATAGACTTGGGTGCTGATGAAGTGCGTGGCTGCACAGAAAAATATCGGTATTTCCCCCAGCTAATAAAGTCTAATTTAATTTTTCTTCTCTTCTTTAGAAACTCACATTAATTAATAAAAATATTTCATTCAACAAGAATTGAACTTACTGAACTTAAGCCTGACTAAGAAATTATTTCTGATTAAAATTCACTATAGTTCAACTAAAAATATAAAATGTTAATTTTAAATGGGCGTGACTCTGCCTATTTTTTTAAATTGAAGATTGGGTCTATTTTAGAAGTCAAATTGTGTGGTAAGTTTCGTAGAACTTGGATAAGAGGAAACACGTAAAATGTAACAATAAATTTTAATTTGCGTAGTCCCGCACATTTATTAAACTTTAAAATTTTGTAATTACAAGAAACAATGGAAAGCAGTCAAATGAGTAGAATATTATAAAATCAAATAAAAAATTTGTAGGCGTTTGTCTGCCCACTTTTTTATAATGGGATCAATTGGAAGCTATACCCTCTTAGACAAAAATAATTATATTTACAATCGGTCTAAAATGTACACATTTAAGAAGTACCAATGTAAAAAAAAAACGCGAATTGATATGATAACCTTCTCCTTTTTTAAAGTCGTTTAAAATTAATTCCTAGGCATTTTTACAAGAACCTGGTAAACTTCTCGAAAGTAAATGAGAATGGATTTGTACAAAAATTTTAAATACATAATACATATTTAAAAGCTTCCAAAAAATATATTTTTCAATAACAAAATCTCTCATTATGCTTAACAAAGTGAAACTCTAGTTTCTAGTAAAGCCAATACGAATAATTAATTGCTGCTTTTCAGCTAAAAGCATCATCCAGAGCTGATCAACTTAATATGATCTTTAAATAATGCAGTATTGCTGATACATATCTGCTTAAAACCTTTATCGGTGTACAACATTTTTGTGTATCTTTTTTATAATGTAAAAAGCTTAAACTTTATATCCCAACACTATGCAGTGGTAATTAATAAAGCAAACATAAAATCCCCAACAAAGCTTACATCAAAGCATACCAACTTAAATACGGACTCTTTAGTAAAACAAAAAGCACCAAATACTGCTTATGAGAAGGTAGAAATAAATGAATGAATATCAGCTTAATTAATTTCTTTCCCTTTTTTTACAATAGTTTGCACAGCATGTTGTATTTGAAATATAAAAAAAAATATAATGAAGAAGCAAACGAATAAAGTAAAACTATTCAAACATAATCAACATTGAGTAAACACATACTCACACGCAGATCAAAAATGTTTCATATGTATGTACAACATGAATTGGAATTATTTGTGCAAATGCTTTGACGTGTAAATGTATGTATGTATGTATGCATGTAGATATGTAAGTATATAAGTATGTGTGTCTATGCTGATGTCTTAATACCACCTTAATCTTTATTAATTGCACATATACACTAAAAAGTCTGATATTTGCCAGGCTGAAGCTCGGGCTCTTAATAAAAGGCACACACACACACACACACATCCACTTTGATATAAGCTTTTTGTTATTCATTACTTGGCTTGACTTAGACACTTAGAATATGCTGCATTGATTTTTCAACTTCATATCATTCAAACAAAAAAAACTACTGCTATATGTCAAATAATGGCAGCAAACACACATCCAAAACACACACACACACACACAAATGCGTCCCGTCAAGCAAGTATGTGCATGCTTTCAAGCATGCATGCTTGCTTTCGAATGCTTATACATGCATGAGCATATCCATACCTCATTAAACCGGAAACAATAAGGCAGGAAAAACAATCGTTAAGCTGCTTGCAGTGAAAATAAAAATAAAAATAATAATATTTTTTTCTCTCTGCAAAATGCCTTAAGAAAATTTTGCTTTTGTTTTTTTCCTTTCTTTGTCTCTGCTATAAAATAATGACGATTTTTTTTTTTGCTGTGCTAAGTAGTTTGTAGTTTTACAAAAACTCATTAAAAATTATTGTTGATTATATTTTTTGTTAGAAATTATAAGTCAAAAAGCACTGTGGGAGAGAACTGGAACCAAAAAATACAGACAAGTTTTCTAATGCCAAAATTTGAATATTAACAGAGATTTAGCTGGAAAGATTTTTATTGTAATTTCTTGTTTGTTGTCGTTGGTTAAGCACATTCGTTGCTAGACTTCAACCACAATTAAAAAAAAGTTACAAATCCTCAATGTTTAAACTGCGTTTACATTTCAATAAAATCTAGTACTTACGAGATTTCCGGCAAAATCTAGCAGATTTCCCATACAAGACAAAACCTACTTCAATACAATAAGGCAAAAATTAAAAAAAAAATGTATCTACCTTTCCTAAATTCTCAAACTTTTCTTTTTCCAGGTTCGAATATCTGCAATTAAATAAAAAGTTACCAGTGTATAATTCTTACCAATCAAGAACAAGTTATTTACTGAACATCTTTAGACACATAATGCTAAATTATTCACTGCTGGAATACCACGATGTTAACTTCTCTGCTCTTTGAGAAAACTAGACTAAACTCAACACTCTTTGTAGCGAATGCAGTGCCCTCTTTATATTTAAAGAATAGTGTGAGCAACATCCCACATCACATCACATTAGCAGTTCTAGCTTTTGATCACGTCTTAAGTTCGTGTTTTAATTCATTACGTTGGTTTCTCTGTACGTACGTAAGTTATTTACTGAACATTTATATTGAGAACCTTTAGACACGCAATGTTAAATTATTCACTGCTGGAATACAACGATGTTAACTTCTGTGCTCTTTAAGAAAACTAGACTAAACTCAACACTCTTTGTAGCGAATGCAGTGCCCTCTTTATATTTAAAGAATAGTTTGAGCAACATCCCACATCACATCACATTAGCAGTTCTAGCTTTTGATCACGTCTTAAGTTCGTGTTTTAATTCATTACGTTGGTTTCTCTGTACGTACGTTGACAATAAAGATTGTAACGAGAACTAAACTGAATTAAATAAATATACTTTATAGTAACAAGCCAAATAAGTTTGTATTAATTAAAACAAATATAAGCAAATTAACTAACATCGGCATAATTAGTAAATAACAAACGACTATGGCAAGACTGTTGTAAATTTAGAGATCATAAAATTGAGCTTTCATTATAAAAAATCTTTCAGCAAATTGTAGTACTGAAAAATTGAGTATATAAATCAGAAATCCACATCAACTGACAACACACGCAGTGGACTAAATACAAAGAACGCTGATGATGAAGGTGCAGTGACCTTTGAAAAGAGTTAGTTGTTCCGTTCTGCTAGTGTTTATCAGAATATTTACAATTAACTTTCGTGTTATTTGTTCATTGACAATTATCACATGTAATTTGCTTGCAGAGCGATATGAACTTTAGCCTTATCAAATCTAAAATAGAGAACCATTGAACTTGTTGTTGTTTGTGTCGAAAGTGTGAATTGGTTTATGGGTGTTCAATGTATTATTTATGATTTTTTTTTGGAATATACACAGCGTGTTGGGTAAAATTCACTGCTCGTCTTAGTTGCGTTCCTATTTAACTTAAAATAGGGTACAGGACAATTGAATTGTTTTACTAAATTTTACTTTAGCATTAACCAATTTTTTTTTTATTTCAGATTTCCAACAAAGTATACGCAGGTGAGTGTTTAAATTTTTACTGAAATATATTTATATAAATATATGATTTTTCTATAAACTATTTCATAGAAAAACTCTGATTTAATTAAATTCGTATCTTAGATTGCTCTAAGCTGATCAGTGCAACTTTGTCAGCTTATTCTTTAATCTAATAACTTTTTGCTACAAAAAAATGCATAAGATTTCATGTTATCATAAAATTTGTTAATTATTTTATTGAACAATTTCTTTCATTCAATTAAAAAATTGTTTATTAAAAAAAATAGATTATACGGTATGTTCTGGGGGTTACTCCCTATTGCAATGAGATGTCAATTTTTTACTCTCTATTACTCTCGCAAATCCTTTCGCAATTTTTTTTTTTCAAAAAGTGGCAACACTGACTTTGCAAAAGGATATATGGCAATGATTGACAGTAATGAAATGTCAAAATGTGTAAAAAGTTAAGAAAAAGTGAAGTGTAATACTTATTAATCAAAAGTAAAATAGTGATGAATTCTGTAGCGTTATGTGATGAGGAAAACAATCGTGCAGAATGCAGGTAAGAAAAAAATATGTAGCGGAATATGTTCTCAAATACAGTTTGCTTAATTTTAGCTTTATACAAAACTTCCGTTTGAATAAGGAAGCGTTTCTATATGTTCTAAACGCTATTCAAGACAAGCGAAAAGTTTTAAGGAGATCTACAGCAATTCCAACTATTATAAAACTAGCCGCTGCATTAAAACTACTTGGCCAAGGCGAATACCAACATTAAATTGGCCAGGACCATACCTTAGGACTATCGCAGCAGTCAATGACTTAAAAAAGATTTTTACAACACTTGCGGCATTTTTGGTGTGATTGAAGCAGTAGATGGTACTCACATACAAACGGTTAGAACGGAAAAAAACAAGCACTTACATACTTCAACAGAAAATTGAAGCACATAACATTAAATTTTACTTTGAGTTTACATTCTTAGATCCATATGTGATCACAAAATGTAATGTAATTTTTTTAATTTACCCTAAAAATAATTTAAATATCAAATATAAATATTTTTTCAACATGCTCACATGTTTTGCTCACTTTACATTTAATTTTTACCTATCGCAAGATATTTGGGCTTATCGAACGATTTTGACACACGCTTTCGGATTACAGAGTGCGGTGACACGAAACTTACGAAAGGAAAAAAAGTAGATGCGAAAAGCAAATGCGCAAACGCATTAGAGAGTACCAATCTTTCAATTTCTTACAATTTTTCTTTAGCATCGTAATAGAGAGTAACACCCCTGTATTCCGTGTAAATGCAAAATGTTCCGAATTACTATGGCATGGTTGTTGGAAATACGTATTTATAGCAACAATTCTATAATAAATCCGAACGTTTTAATTTCACATGAGATACACAGCATACCCTTATTTAAATCATATAAAACAATATATTATTCTAATTAATTAATAAACTCCACACTTGCACGAAAGTTAGCAGATTTCATTTAAAATCTTAATGAAAATCTAAAACGTTTACACCACGTTTTCTTTGACATTTATTACAGTTCCTTATCCAAAACAAAACCCATTATCGGAAAATTTTCCTAAACTACAACCAAACAATTGCAATGTAGCCAATGCATAAACCTTTTTAAGTACACAGTGACTATTTAGTATAAATTTGCAAAAAAAAACATAGTTGCTCCACTAGAGGCCAATTTTACCAATTCTATTTAAATATCAATTCATATTTAAATGTCGATTTTCATTAATTTTTTTATTGGAAAATTACTTTTAAATATGAATTGATATTTAAATAATAGGCTCAAGTTCTACCAGATTTAAAGCAGATTTTGACAAATTCAAGTTCTGTATAGAAAATCTTGTAGATTTTGCGTGAAATCTTATAAGTACTAGATATCGCTCAAATGTAAACGCACTGTAAGATTTTTTTATGAAACATATTTATAGCCAGATTATGTAAAAATTTTAGTTTGTAAACGTTTCAACTTTGTATGAAAAATAACAAAAATTCGATTTAAAAAATATTTTTTTCATACAAATTTCGAAACGAAAAAATCATTTGAATTTAGAAAATTAGTTTTAGAAAATTTTTCTTTTGTTATAAATTTTTTTAAGTATCATAAATAGTTACTCGAATAATTTCACTTTTAACCCATAGTGCCTGCATACTTTATTAAGCAATATTTCTTTCTCTCTTAGCTTTCCTTTCAATTCACTATTTCTGACTCTTCAGCATCGTCATTGCCACATCTTTCTATTTCGATTTCTTTAGAGCAAAACACAAAAAAGTACTCAAAATGCAAAATAATCTTAGAAAACGTGCAGATGAAAAAAATGCTGTTTGTAGTAATTAAAATGAAAAAAATTAATGAGCATTTTCTGCTTTTAATTTTTTCCACATAATTGCTATGAAACATCAAACTTTTTAACTGCCATCATTTTCTTTTCTTTTTTGCATGCACTTTTATAGAAAAACATCCTCCCGGTTACGTGTTGGCTGCTATTAAGCCAACCTGCTAAAGTTTATATTTAAAGTGGAGTTTCAATTTTCTGTTTAAGTTTGGCAATAACTTTTATGTTAGTTTTAAATGTTTTTACACGTTTTGTAAGAAGACAGAAGTAAGAAATTTGAAACTTTTGTTTTAATATAATTGCGCCAATTATAACACGCTGTTATTAGAAAATAATGTTAAATTATATTCATAAGCATGCAAGATGTAAAATTTTTAATAATGCGCTTACATTTAAGTAAAATCTAGTGCTTATGAGATTTCGGGCAAAATCAAGCTAATTTCCAAAACAAATCAAAATCTACTTCTTCATCAGATTTTGTCAAAATTTACTTAAAGTCTACTAGAACTAGAACTTAGTGATGCAACTATGATTTGTTTTTCAAATTTGTACTAAAAAGTCTACTTCTGTACTTAAAAAGGTGTGTGAATTAGCTACATTGCTGTTGTGTGGTTGTAGTTTTTGAAAATTTGCAGTTAATGGATTTCGTGTTGATTAAAAAATCTTGATAAAAGTTTAAAAAAAAACAAAAGAGGTTGGTGTAACTGATATAGATTTTCATAAAGATTTTAATCAAAATCTGGTAGATTTTGTGCGAGTATAATTTCCCGATAATAATACCATGTAAAACATTACAATCAATGCAAGACTAATTTAGTTAAAAATATTTTTTTGACAACAACAGAAGAGAAGTGTCTTAGGAGACCCGGTTAAAGCTATGCTGCTTAGTAATATAAAAAAAATTTCA
The DNA here is from genome assembly GCA_936439885.1 of Nowickia ferox. NCBI lineage: Eukaryota > Metazoa > Arthropoda > Insecta > Diptera > Tachinidae > Nowickia > Nowickia ferox. Next base: position 3,885,761 of record OW387027.1, on the reverse strand, counting down.
TGTGTGAAATAACAAGCAATAAAACTATATTATGTGATGATGTCAAATTTGCCGAAAGAACGAAACAAAGCAAAATGAAACAATTTGTTTCGTTTATTTTCGTACTCTGGTTTTAAGAACAAAGAAATCAAAACAAAAATATATTTATAACTGTAATAGTGTTGATTATTTTTGTTACGAAAATCACGTCTTAACTCCTCTATCGCGCAATAAATAGCATAGCTATAAAAGATCCTAGAAGTGGTGTATCATTCCTTAATTTTGATTTGAGGATGAATATAAGTTGTAAAAACTTAGTCGTTTAGTGCTGCTTAAAAAATTATTTAATTAAATAATCTAACTTATGATGAAACCTAGAAGCTTAAATAATTTAATTTTGCTGTAATTATATGTTTTGTTTAAATGAATTCATGCACATGTTCTTGTGTATTTATGTATGTGTGTGCGCGCGCGTGTGTGTGTGTGTTTTGAAACCCCAGCCACATACGAGACAACTTTAATTGTCATTTGTAGTAAAAAGGTGCTGAAGCATAAACCAAAATGAACTTTAACCATCAAAACCATCACCAACAGCAGCGGCAGTATCAGCAGCACCACCCAGAACTGAACACGTCAGGTGTGTTTTTGTGTGAATAATTAATACAAGATAAAATTAAACACCTTTCGAAATGTGTTAAATACAAACATTAACGCTGTTATGGATACGAAAATTAAATAAATTTAAAAATAAAATATTTAATAATGAAACCACGACATGAGCAGATGTTGATGCCATAACAAACAAAATAATAATAAATATGAAGGAGCTCAAGCGCAAGCATTTAAATATTTTCCATTAAACTTTATATAAATTAGAAAACATAATTTTATACAATAATTAAGTTAGTCAAGTCGTTTTCAATTCACATATTCTATGTGACTCAGCTAAGCTCTGAGTTTTTATTATACGCATTAAAATTAAAGAAACCGAACAAATATGATTGAAAAGACTGATGAGCTCATTTTGGCCTTAAAATTCAAAACTTCCTTTTTCAGATTTGAGTAGCCTTGTCGTTAAAAAGGCTTCGTATTCAAAAGTATTAAATTCCTGCCTTCCATCCTTAACTCTTAATATTTTGCTTGGTTTGAGGAGCTTTTAAGTTCACGATAATAATTTTGCTCATGCATATGCAAGACTTGTCCCCAAAAAGGATGGAATAAAAACAAAATAAATCATAATAAATTCCACATTTCAGTTATTGAATTTTTTTAATTCTAATTAAAGTATGTTCTTCTGGGAAATATGTTTTTTAATTTTTTTTCAGACCAGTCTTCCTAGAATAAGTTCCGCAAAGCTTAAAAGCTTGTCTGCAGTAGTATTTAAAATAGTTTTATATCTTCATTAACATTACAAAGCAGGTTATTTAAGTAACTACTACATAAGAGAGAGAGAGAGTTAACTGACTTTTGCTTATAATGCAGTGATCATACTTTCTAATCCATAAAATTCCTCTCAGGAGTTGAGGGGTCAACTCATGCTAAACTTTTATTAATCTAAGGTAATTACCAGGATTAACAGATAGCTGCCAATGAAGAACTTAAATTCTTTTATACAATTTTAGTTCATACAATAGTTTGTACAAAAAACAATTCCAATTTGTTAAATTTTCTTTAAAGAAAAGTCTGCTGTTATCCTTTAAAAACTTTAAGCAAAAGTGGTAACCAAAAACACAACAAACGGTTTATTGTGATCTTTTCTGTTTCTATTTGGAAATGTGCTCCAGCAAAACCAAATGTTTACTTGTGTAAATAGTTTTTAAAAACTATTTTTAGCTTTTAGTAGTACGTACGACTACTGTAAACAAAGTACGAGTATATGCTCCTCGTTTATATAAATCCATTTATTTTTAAATAAAAGTCGTTACGAGAGTTAAAAAGTCTTGAGTCTTAAATGAAAACACAGGCGACTGTTTGGGGTGAATGGGGATATGTGCGAATGAAACAAAGATATGACTGGCCTTCACGCTTACCACTGCAGCAAAAGTTTTCAATTGAAGTATTTCTTAGTTAAAACATTTAGTTTTATTTTCTAGCCACAAGATTTTTGGAAAGTTTCAATTAAAATTCATCTTGGCACAACCGCATGTTGATGAGGATAGGGAAGCAGAAGAAGGAAGGTTGGTTATAAAAAGTATTTTTTTAATATTGTATTTTTCCTTTTCTGTTGTCTGTCTGTCTAACGAAACAATGAGAACTAAGGCAAGAAAAACTGCATGTCTTAGTGTTTTAAGCTGTTTGAAATACGTGCCAGGATTTCGAAAAAAGTTAAAATAATATATTTTACTTAAAATTTTATTTTTGAAAATTAATGTTTAAACTTTGTTATTTTTATTTATTTATTTTGCAAAAAAGTGCATCAGTTCTGTGCTATAGTGGTCCGTGCTTAGTCAAGTCACAAACCTTAAGAGAAACTAATGCATTCAAATGAAATTGACTAAACTTCGTGTAAGTGTAAATGCCCTATTTTTAGCAAACTATTCTTTTTTTATTAAGTTTTTTTTGTTTAATTTAATCTTAAACTTAAACTTATCCTTTATTTTGATATTTGATTTTTTTGTAAAACATTTTCGAATTAATTATTGTTCTTTCATAAGTATCAGGTCAAATATTATTTTAAGAAAGTCATCAAAAAAAAACAGCAAATTTTCCTACGCATCCATATAAATACTTTTAAAGAAAATTTTGTTTCTCTCTTTACTCTTGTTTTAGTTTGGACATACATCCATTCCTCTCTATAAAAAGAACTCTGTTGTGCTTGTTTCACTTTTTAGCAATTTCCACCTGAATTAAAATATGAAATAATAGTTCTACCTAATTCACAAATAAATCAAAAAAGTTATAAAAAAAATGATTTATGCTTAAGATGTATTAAAAGTTTAATAAATGACATCTTAACAGTCATAACAGTGTGAAGCAAAACTAACCCAGATAAAGCAAAAAGTACAAAGAGAGTGAGATAGTGAAGAAAAGGAATAAAAACTATACCCATTTTCTTGTTGTGATTATCGTTGTCTAGTTCTTTGTTTGCTGTTTATTACGAATGGTGTGATGTTGGTTGACGTTGATGATGACATTGTTGCATGCAAGTCAGCATGACAATGACAACGATGACGGGCATGATGCGCATAATATTGTGATAATTTCAAGTCTTTTATTATGCTCCCATACTCCTTTATTTGCAAGCTTTATTTCTGGTTTTTCCCTCCCCCCCTTGGCATTAAAACATTCATGAGTTTTTACTTTTATTATAATGTTGTGGATATTTGGAACAGAGAAAAAACATTTCGTTTTTAATCCCTCAAACATGATAAGTCAGAAAGAATGTTTTATGTATTTGTGTTTTAAATTTGATTCAGTGTATAATCAAAATGAAAGAAAAATATATTACAATGATTGTTGTAAAAAGTTATGTAGACAAATTATTACTTAATATGGCCATTGTTAGCGTAAAATAAATTATTTGTATATTATCTTGAGCTGTGTTTTTTGCTAAACGGAAAAGTTTTCATCAAGAAATATTGAAATGAGTTGTATAAAGTTGACAATATAAAATAAGCAACAGCATAATTTCTGGCATCATTAGGGGATAGTAAGAATGCTGGGTATTCGTTTTTGTTAGATTGTAACAATTTCTCTTAGTTAAAAGATAATAAAGATTTTTGGTCTTCTAATAATTTTTTCAAAGATCGACTTCAACTACGATGTTCTAGTAATAGATTAAAGAAAACTTCAACAGATTTTCTTTAAATTAAAGAAAACTTCAATGGATTTTTTTTAATCTATGTTGATCATTGTCGTAGTCGAAGTCGAAATTCACCAACCGCGATAAGGCCCATTGTTTTGCTTATAAACAACTTATAAAGAAGTCGTTTAAAGTGCTTCTTGTTTTCTTTCCAAAAAATAATTTTTTTTACTGTGTCTCGTGTAAAAAAATCTCGAAACTCTTTATTTTATTTATTAAAATTTCTTTAAGATAAACATTTTGAAAAAAAAACAAATAAAGTTAAAAGCCTTAAATAATTGTTTACTTTTTTTCAACTTTGATCCCTCACACACACACTTGCTGTCTGTATTTTCCTTTCTACAGAAACTGTTTATTTTTTTATCTATATCACACAACATCTCTCTATCTGCATTAAAAGATCTTTGTTACAATTTCAATTTCTTTACAAACGCTGCTTAATATTATGTTTTCTATTTATTTCATTTTACTGCAGTGAAAGGAAATAAAGAAATTCATCTAAAAACAAATAAAAAACTTCATCATGTTGGCCAAACAAAATCGGGTCTAAAATAATAAAAAAAAATACGTACATATATATAAATTACTCTGTATTCATATAGTGCAGGCCAACAAAGATTATTTTCTCCATCCACTGGTCTGGTTTATAGTCAATGAAATACAAAGAGAAGAGCAAAATAATAATAAAACAAGTTGTATACATTTGAATTGCATACATATTTATGTTGTTGATGCGTGTGAATATGTGTGTGCGTGTGTGCGTGTTTTTGTTTGTATTTTTGTATACTTGAGTGTGTTGGAATATCCGTTTCCGTTACATGTACCGCTCTCTCTAAGCATCGAAATGGGCAAACCTGCAGCAGAATGCAACTTTGTAGCATGTTGAATTGCCACATACACACATACATAAATGTACGAGCAGCAGCTCAATAGTCCAGCTGTTGTTGCCGTTATTGTTTTTATTGTTGTTGCTGTTATTATTCTTGTTGTTGGTTTATCTGCCGTTTTTGTGTGTTTTGAGAAAGAAAAAATAAATTTTTTATGTATTTTATTGTTGCTTTTTTGTGCTTTGTTTTGTATCCCTTCTGTTACTCTTCAACGATTTTACAAGTGCCAAGACATTAATTTTGCTGGTGTTTACTTGCTTTTATACACCCAGCGAGCAAACGGATTTTATATTCAATTGAAAATGAGGAAAATCAAATGAAACAACTGCAAACAAAATTAGCTGACTTCGCAAAATCTAAATTTTCATGTGTGAACATAAATTCATCGAATTGAAATACGTGTTTCAAAAATATTGCATGCGATATTTTTGTTCCTTTTATATGCAACGCTTTTATACTTAAATAAAGAGGTTTTTTTTTGCTAAAAAAAATATATGTTCACTGTATCTAAAAAAAAATTTAAGGTCGACTACCACTCGATGAGTTCGAGCTCAACCGAGCCGAAGAATTGTACATACCAACATTTTTTTGATGCCTTTTGTGCCAATATACACAATTACGTTAGTTAAATGATTAATAAAATTCAATTGCTACATTTAATTAAATTCATGTTATTTCAACTTGAAATAAGTTTCATTCAAAATGGTTCTTCATGTTATTTCAATATGGAGTTAACGTTGTTTCAATTTGAAATAGCTTTGATTCAACATGATTCTTTATTTTAATTTAAGAGTATTGGAATATTAAATCATTATGAAATAAATTTATTTCTAAAGGAAACATTATGTTTGAAGATTACTGAAAACGAATTTTAAATTAACATGAAACACATATTGCATCAAATTTTAAATTGACCTTGTTTTCGTAGATTTTAATATAAACTTCTTCTGTGTGTAGCTCACTCGTCTAGTTCACTGATACATAATTTAGCGCAGCAGAATAAAATATCAGAAATTGGCTTTAATCTTTCACAGTTTAAAACAAGTTGCACTTTTTTTATTGCCCGGAATCCTTATGTTGTTGATAGTAAAAATGTCTAAGCTATCATGATGGTCAGGCACTTTGACAAATTAATATTTCTTTAGCAAATAATATTTTCATTCTAGTCATGATTGCAGCAACTGCATATTAAAATAAAATTTATAATTGACCTCGTATATTTTGCTGTAGAATTCTCTTTAAGTCCCGTTTTTTTTTTAATTTAAATTTTTTTTAACAGTTTTTGTTTTTAGGTGTTGGTGGCTGTATTCAAAGTCTAGAGTAATTTTCTTTTGCTCTTGCATCATATATTTTTCTCATTTTGTTGGCGCTGAGTTTGTTTTTTTTTAAATATTTGTTAATGTTTATAGATACTATGTTATATGTGTTTGTATGTGTGTATGTTTGTATATTTAGCTTAACTGTTTGAGTTTCAGGCCGGTGAGCCAAAGTGCAATTTAGTGTGTGGCCAATTTTCTGTGTGCCCTCAAGTGTGAGTTGGTTGCTTTTGTTCTGCTCCAGTCTGGGCCAGTGTTAAGCTTGCGGGCAATTGTTTGTAAATCTTTCTTTTTTTCATAAAACAGCCAGGAAAAAAAAACTATTGTAATAAATACATTTTAGTTTCAGTGAGTAAGAACGGAAAGTAAGGAAACGTTGAAATGAAAAAATCAGTGATTTTCATAAAAAAAAAATTTGTAACAGCCTACTTGCATATTGTGTGTACTGCTATTGCAGTAGTTGAGCTCATTAAAAAAAACTATTTAACTTATTACCTTAAATGTTATATAAATAAAAGTTTTAATTATTCAGGTAAGTATTAAATTTATTTGCTTTTTAGTTCAAGTTTCGTTTAACACTTTCCACATGTATTTACTTGAACTTCATAAAAAAAATTTAACAAATTAACAAGCATTTACACGTAATAAAAAACTCAAACTTAACTGCGGAGCAATAATACAATTAGATACACTTACACATTTGCATTTGTGGCAGTTTCGTTTCCATTTCCTTGTTAAATTGTATTACAGAATTTTACTTCATATTTTTATTTTGTTTTACTTACATATATACATACGACACATGTGTAGATGTTCACACAATTAATAACCGCCAAAGTCAACAAACAAGTACGGCTGTGGATTGCATTAATGGGTGTGTATGTGTGTATGCGCGCGTGTGTGTATGTGTGGGTGCTTGTATATTATACACAAATATGAAAGAATACAGAGCCTTAGAGAAAAATGTGTACAACTTTTAATATAAAACAAATGTAAAGTTAGAAGTTGTTTGACATCGAAATAGCAATAATTGAAAATTGGGGCAGATAATTTTAGCAGGCTGTTGAATTCTAAGCATAAAAAGTTTTGAGATCGTGACAAGGAGTGATGAAAAATAACTTATTCTATAAAAACAAATAAACTTAAGCTCCATCAGATGCAACTAAGTAAGCACGAGGATTTTATAACCAGCTCTATTCTGAATTGCAATGCCTTGTTCTCGTTTTTTTATCATTTGCAAGCTTTCACATAAATAAATCAAAATAGCTGACTTCAAAAATTCGCAATTCTCTATCACTTTTCTTAGAATAGTAGATTTTTATTCTCCTTATTAATTCCGTGGGAAGTATTTCTTGGGAAACATTTAGAATTTCCGTAATGTTGCTTCAATTTTTCAGAATAATTAATACTTTTGGCCCATCACTTTGCCTGCAATTGTTGCCATTATAATTAATTTTTAATGATGAGCAAAAATCTTTTTTAAGCTTTAGTTTACTCCAGTGTATATACAATTTTGTTCCATACTGTATGTTATCGCTTATACATTTTTACATGTTAGCAAGAAACACTGATAATAGAATATCCTGCAGCGCATACAACACACAACATAATAAAGCAATTAAAATTTGGTGGCGCTGTCACTGCTGCTACTGCTGCCTTCTACTAACACAATCACCATAAAAAAGCACACAAATACTAATAAAGTACATACATACACTAGAGAACATGCTTAACGCACACCGCGAAATACCAACACATTTGTAATGAAAACAGCGTCACACAGCACATCAAGCAACATAGAAAGAAGAACAACAAGGAGTTTTAAAATGTAACATACCTCAGCTAACAAGCTTAAATGTGTATGTACTCCTGCATACACACACACACACTTACAGTCAACTACTTGGAAAACGTTTTGATGTTTAATGGCGTATTATGCTGTGACTGTTTGGCAGTGTGTGGCTGTGTGTGGGTAAGAGATATTTAAATAATTTCACAAAACTTTCATTTAAACCCGTAGCAACCATGTTGTACAATTTTCCTTGTAATCGCACACTTTTGCTTCGTAACAATTATTTCGTGTCACCAAAAAAATAAAAAGTAAGATGAAACTCTATGGCAAATTACGGGTGAGTGTAAAATTTTCTTATATCCTGCTCACAATCTTTTGACTCCTATCGCTTAAATGTATAAGCAAATGGTTTTTGTTTCATAATGTTTAATATGTAAAGGGTGTGCTAGAGTTTCTTCAGGGCTTGCATTTGCAAGAAAAATTTTAATAAAAGATATTTCAATACAGACTTCTTAACGAACTTTGGCTGTGAATAGAGGCCAGATTATTAAAGCTACATCTGCATAATTGTCTGCCATTTATTCCACATATTTTAAAAAATTACCTTGAAAGACTATATTGTTCAACAACATGTGCAAATGGTAAAATTGTTCTTATCAAAATAGGTGTTCTGTTTGAGGAACGCTCCACGCACTTTGCCCATTTGACGGCCACTGTAGGCATTCTACAGGGAGGACTATTCGTAGTATGCTGGACATATTTGAGTCTACTGCCTCAACAAAAACTCTTACGTAGACGAAACTTAAGATCTGTTGAAAAAATTACCGCTGTCCTTGAAAATGTGCAACAGAATAAGAGGCAGCCGTTATTGCTTCCCCCATTAAAAATTCTTCCTTTCGCAGACCACAACTTCATGAATCTCGCATCGTGACTTGGGTCTATACCCGTTAAAAGTTGAAATAAATACACAAAGTATTGTTTGAGTGCAGACTATAAAAAATTTTAAATCTTCCGAAAGTCTACAGCATAAAAAAATATCGTTACCTTAATATAGAAACGAGTTTTTTTTGCACATTTCGATAGAAGAACATCTAATGTATTGAAAAATACAAAAATTTGGATTTCAAAATATATTACGAGTTAAGTCCTTTCTATATTAAGGTAACGATATGTGAACCCATAAAAGCTCTATTAAGCTTGACTGTCAATGATCTCTCATATAAAAAGTAAGTGAGCTTATAAAGTGTGACTTATGAATAGCGCATGTCTGCTAAATAAGGCCCTCTGAAAGGGTTTTTAACTTTTTCATTTTCCCGTGTTCTCATGAATTTCGGTTCAACAATTAGGTAACCTACATAGACATTTAATTGTAGGCAACGTTGAGCTTTTTTATAGTAGTGGTATTTGTCTTTCGCTTCCTTTTCAAAAACTTAAAAGAAATGTTCGCTTTGAATACACATAAAGAAATAATACATGACACTATGGTAACAACGATAAGGATGAAAGCAAAAAGGCTTTGAGATAACATATGTACTCGTACATCCTCACTCATGTTTGTAGAAAATTTTAAGTTAGATAAGGCAATACTCGTACTTAGCTTTATTTAAAACAAGTCCTTTGACCTACAATGTTACTGTATTATTTTCCTTATAGAGAAATCTACTTTTTCAAACACAGTACAATTTTTGTAGAAAAAAGTCAACTGTGCCACACACAGCACACTTTCTTACAGAAAATTTATTTTCTTATAGAAAAGTTGACTGTGTCAGACACAGCACACTGGTAATGACGTCTTCTTTGAAAGTATTTCCAATTAGAGTTATAAACACCGATAACTAACTTGACAACTAAGCCTGCTTTACTATGACTAAATTAATTGCTACTGCAGCAGAATAGTTCGGAGCTAGTGAAGTTCTCATCCAAGTCATTCATTATTATAAAATTGCATTTTTGCATTCTTTCTTGAAGTCATAAAACAATGCAAAAAAAGAACTAACAGTTTGAAGGGTATTGTATCTAAAGAGTCTTTCATTAAGCGTTTCCTATATCTTTAAATTTTAATAAATCAAAGTTTGTGTGAGATTTAAAAAAAATCCTTTTTTTTCGTTTGAAATGCGTTTAGGTATAATATAAATTGTGCAAATGTCCGCCGCATCTTCGCAAGGTGATTTGCGCTCGCAATGTAAAATTGTCTATAATTTTTTCTGTGTTTGTTCGGTGGTATGGGGTTTTGTTGGTTTTGAGGAACCCTATGGTTTGCGGCGACCAATATCGAATGTCGGTTTAATTCCACGTGAGATGACCAGGCCGTCAATTGCTCATGCAGAATGTGTAATGTTCCATGAGCTATATGGCACGTAGTGCCATCCTGTTAAAAACGAAATTAGCTTTTCTGTAGAAAACAGCCAGGGTCTATGGCGGGAATCGAACCAACGACCTCTGGACTGAGAGGATAGCAACGCTACCACTCAGCCGCAGGGGCATCCGTGATTGATGTCCATATAATACAACGTCTTTCTCAAATAAAAATGGGCCGGTGGATTGCTCCAGGACCCCTTCAGCATATACATGATGTTGTCTATGCTCGTTTATCTTCAGCTTCTGCGTTATTTGAATTGTGTATGGGTGCAATTGTGTTCTTTGAAAGTCAGAGCTCTTGTGAGCGAAAATAAAGATGCTTCCGGCAGATCTTTACGTTTCGCCAGCCAAAGTTCCGAAGTTCCTATTGGAAGGCCCGTCATATGATATCTTCACTAAGAGGTTTCTAAACATGTATGAGTTGCTGTTTTTTTTTATATGAAAATACATATCAGCACTTTGCTGCAAAAATGTCATAACTCAAATATTTCTATTTTTTAGTTTTGTTTAGTATTTATTACAAAATAAATCGTCATATTGTTCTTTATATTGTTTAAAGATTTTAAACAATTATTTTGTATGAACAAAATTATACTCCTTTTCTGTAAAACAGGTTTTTTTTTGTTAGAGTTATGACACTTTTACAATAAAAGCTGTTGATGTGTGTAATTGTATGTAAGGTAATGTGTGCTTGTATTTCAGCCAGGCAAAAAAAAAAACCATCACTAATAGCAGCGCGCTGTGCTCCAAATGTCAACTCATGCAGGCGTATAAGAATTTCCAGAGGTAAACTTCTATTTGAATAGGGATTTTTAAATTTATATTACATATTTTTTTTCAACTTTTTCACGGTTTTTTGTCATGATAAACTGCATGAACACAACAAGTGTAACTAAAGCAAACAAGTATAAAAGTATAAACTAAAGCAAGCGAGTATAAAATTTGAAAGCATGTACGTAAAATTATGTCATAAAACTTTTAACTGTGACATGTAAAATAATTAAAAGTGGAAAAAAATTAGTTTACAGTCAGCCAGGGAGCCAAAAGAGCACACAGAGTTGAGTTAATAGCATTTGCTGTTTACACTACAAATATATTGAGTTGTATGTTTGTTTATATAAAGAGGATGCTAAAAAGGCTTTGATTTGTTTAAACAGAATTTAAGAATAAAATAATGGAATTTTGAATATTTGTAAAAATATATTTTTTTTTTGATTTTATGAACACAGATTTTGAAAAATTTTAAGAATTTTGGGGGAAGGAAAGTATTAAAAAAAGTTAACTTTTACTTCCTGTTTAGAGAAGATGAATAATAATTTTTCTAGTTTTATGTTGCAAGTATAATTAAGTGGACGAGCCCAAAATCTTATGCGTATTCCAAAAACAAGCGTTTGGTCTAAGAATTAAAAGCTAACTGAGTGCAACACTTGCAAAGGTTTTAATTCACTTAGCTTTAAATATGCTTATTGTAGATAAGGCTTAATATATAATAGCTTGCTAATCTTGTTTGTAAGTGTTCCATTTAGAAGCTTAAAAGTTGTTTAATTTTTATAGTAATTTCTTATTTTTCTCTAACGCATGTCAAAATTAATACAAATTGCATTTAGACGTGCGTAAGCGATAGTAAAGAAAAACTTTCTTAAAGTTGTTTAATACATTTAAATTAATAAAAGAAAAAAAGCCAAAATTAAGTCATCAGACAAAAAAAAAATTCAAATTTAAACACAAACTTAAACATACGTTGCGTTACTTTAATAAAGAATTGCCTTAACTCACTATTTTTTCAAAATTAAGTTTTTGCATACTTTGATTGATAAGAGGCTCATCTATCGAAATATGAAAAAAACTCGATATAAAAAAATAATGAGTTAGGGCGTTTCTAGATTAAGGCAACGCTATGTACACATACATATATTCCCATAAATTTATGTCAGACTTTTGTGGCAGTGAATGGCATAAGTGAAAGAGAGAAAGAATATTAAATTTTATATGCTTAACTTATGACAAATGTTGCACAGATAATCGCAGTCAGACAGAATACATTATTGTTCATATCTTTTGTGTTTTATTTATTTTATAACAAGGCTTGAATCTTTAATAAAAAGAATGTGTACTATAGCACACATATTCGCGGGCTGAGGGAATTTTTTGATGGAAAAAAAGTATTAAATTATGCTTAGCCTCATAAAATAAAATTTTTTTAATAACATAAATGATAAAAATATAACAAATTTTATTAAGGGACTTTAATTTAAGATAAATCAAATCGTTATTTGTTAAACAAATATTTTATATAAAACAAATGCGCTATAAAAATCGCTTGAGTACCGATAAGTAATTTAAAATCATTGGGGCATTTGGCTTTAAAAACACCCTGCTTTTCCTAGTTAAAATTTAGTTCTTAAAGAGAAATCATTAAACGTTTTGTATGAAGACTTACTCGCTGTTTACCAGAGTAATCGGCTCGTGTAGGAAACTCAAAAAATTAGTGCTTTTCGTATAAATTTCCTACTCAAGTCGACTGCCTGGGCTGTGGAAATAGAGCACACAGAAGAAAATACCCATGAAAAATCACCATGGCCGTATTCGAAGTCTGATGCCAAAGGTTCAGAGAGTTACTTTTCTTAAGAATTTTTTTTAAATATTTCTAAACAAATTTATCTTGAAATTTTAAGGAGAAAAAAGTTTTTTCTAAAGAATAAAAGCTTTTCTACATAATGATTTTTTCAATGAAACTTTTCTTTTAATTTACAAATTAACACTGATAAGTATATTTCCTTTATGTTGCTGCGCAAAACCACATTCCTTAAATCCTGTTTACACCTTATAAATTATAAATTTGTTTTTCATTTTCAAATTTCCAAATATATTAAGGCAACATTATTTTATCGGAATGTTACAAATGTTAAGACAAAGGCATTATGAAGGTAAAACCAGCAACACACACACATACACACACAAACACACACAAGAAATATTAAATATTTATGCATAGATTCAGTACATGTGCTGCTTTGTACACCAAGTCATAGGAAAAGGAATGAGTATAAGAACACAAATATGTTTGCTAATACAAATGTGCTCAACATACAAACGAGAAGTTAAAATTTTTCTTAAAAAGTAAACGTACAAGTATGTTGTTATTAGACAGTCTGCTTGTACGAGAAAGTGAGTGTGTATTATACGAGTGTTGTACACCAGATAAGCAAATGTGGCACAGCTGTTGTTGCCGTTACGCGGTTATACACTCATGCAACTTAAACTTAAAATCCCTTCTTATTTTTCGTTTTCTTTTTACTTTTAAGACAACAACTAGCAAATAAAAGATGTGGAAGAAAACTAATGTATAAAACCTACATAAGTTTAAGTCAAAGAACACAACGCTTAACAAGGCACACAAACATATGCGAGTAGAAAGAAAACAACAACAGAGTTCCAGGCGCACCGTAGCTAAATAGTAAGAAAAGTTAAGCTTATTTGCTGCATATGTGCTTCTTTCTTTCACGTAGTTAAATATGTGTACAAGAATTAGTTCTTTTAAGTTTCACCGCACCACTAGGAAAATCAATACCATAATCATAAATAGTTAATTAAACACTAAAAAACAGCTATTAAAAATAATGTTAGAGAGTTTTATTTGGAACACATTCTAGTTTAAACATTCAAAAAGATAGCAAACTTAAAATATAACAAATAAATAAGTGTGCTACTTGTTGTTGTTGATGCTGTCTTCAAATACCTGCCTTGCATATAAAGCTGTTAAGAAGACAAGAATAAAAAATCGCCTTACAGTATGCTCCAAACTTAGGCTGTTAAGCTCTAAATATGTTTAAGAATTTCGGTCACGTCTTCAAAGTCTTTGACTTATGTAGAAGTGTACCTCTGGTTTTTTTTTTTTGCTTCTAGGACATTTAATATGACTTTAAATACCTTCTAAGCCTTGAGTATTTAAGCCAACAACAAATAAACAGTTAAAACCAAAAGGCAATAAGAAAAATAAACATTAAAACAGGAAATGAATAGTGCATTGGGTCAAAAAGTGCCCACCATTATTATATAATATTAGGATTATAATATTATCTGTAGCATGGCAAGAAGGCATTATATTTTATTAAAGAAATTTTATTTTTATATTTAATTCTTTGTAAATCCATAACATTTTAATAGAAAAATTTTAAAAATAAAAATAATATTACCCAGATATGACAAGATATATGCAGTAGAAGAAAAGAAATTGACGTGATTATCTAGGTTTATGGTACTACTGCCTCAAAGCAACACAGAAAAAAAAAATATTCCAAATTTTCTTCCAAAATTCTGTTGAATATGCAGAAAGAAGTCAAAAAAATTTTATACATGACTCGAAAACAATGCTTATCAAAAAAGGAATTTTTCGAGAAACGCATTCATCCACACATACAATAAAAATTATCACTGAAAACAAAATATTCCACAAAAATTTTTTTCTTTCGGCCATGTCACAGACTTCAATTCCGGAATTGAATCTACCTCAAGATGTCGAGCCCTAGCCGGAGTATAATCCAACATACCAGCGCTCCCAACAGTCTGGACACATCTGACAAATTCCCGTATTTAAGTTTTCTTTTTAAGACACCATCTCCTACAAAAATGGGGTGGATTGAATTCCGTTTTCGAACGGAATTCAACTTTGTGACACGGCCGTTTCATTCTTTAATTTCTTTATTTTTGCTTATCAAATATACAAAAATCATCATCACAGAAAATGCAAGAAATTTTTTTGTTATTGAAGCGGTCACTTTCTTATTCAAATATCAAAATAATATTTTTTTTCTGTGTAACGACTTCTGCTGACACTTTTATTGCTGTTGTTTTTGGCATTATTTTAGGTGATTTTATCAGTTATATACAAATGTTATGATTTGTGACGCGTGAGACATGCGTGAAGCACGCATTAGTCACGTGTCAGTCATGCATGAGTTACGCGTGATCGCGGTTGCATCTGCGCACATAATAAGGATTTAAAAAATAAACTTTGTAACTTTACTACTTTATTACAATTCGTACCCGAAGTCATTCAAAGGAAGGGAATTTATCAGAAGCGTGTATGAGAAAAAACAGGACTTTTGGATTGTTTTGCTTGTTAAGCATCGTTTGTATGCATTTTGTTCCTGCTTCGGTATTTCTTAAATAATAAAATCTCGTTTAGTAATTAATAATTATTTTGTATGGGGCTACCCTTCCCCCTCCCTTTCTATACCACCAAGATTTTGTTGTTCTAAAAGCCACCCATATAAAGTTTAGTGAGCTTCACTACTATAGTTGTGGAGACATGAATTTTTTTTCTTTCACCACCTGTCTTCTCTGGTACTATACTTTTCCTAAAAGCCACATAATAGCCAATCGAAATAAAGATGAGATGATTTTGGGATATTTTGTTTTTCATTCGATTAAAAAAATAAAATTATTTTGTCTTTATTTTGATTTCTTTGTCATATTTTAAACCTTGTTTGGATGACTCATCTCTTAAGGTGATCATAAAAGGGTCTGATGAAACCAGTAAGCGACTAAAATGTCAGTGTTTGTCGAAACTCTATATGAGAATTACTACATTCGCTGCTTGCTACTACGTTCCAGCTGCTGGCTAATACGCAAAGTACTAGTCTTTAGTCAAAGGCTTCGCAGTTTGTATATTATTTAACTATAACTTTTCAAATAAATTTCATGTTAAGTGATCAATTAAATAATATTGAATTAAAATTTTATTTATGATTCTGCGTGTTATTTCAGTATAGAATTTATATTGTTCCATTAAAATAACTTTGATTCAACATGTGTTTTCATTTGGATTTAACAGTACGGGAATTTTAAATCAATATGAAATAAAGTTATTTCAAAAGGTAAAATTTTTTTGGAGAATTACTGCAAATCATGTTGAATTAACATGAAACATGTATGAGGCAAACTCATTGACGAAAGAGTTTAAATTAACCTTGTTTATGTAGTTTGAAAAAATTTAATTTTTCTGTGTGTATACAGACATATTAAACATTTCGCTACATAGCTGCATCATTCGAGTTTAGAGTGCTTTAATTTTGAAGTTATATTTAACATTGATTAAGGCTTAGATTTACCCCAATGAAAATAGAAAAGAAACGCGTGGCTTTATCTACCAAAATCTCACAAAAATGTTCTTCTTTTTTCCATCGCTCGCCTTTAATCAATCATGTGACTACACCAATTTTCTTCTTATCATATCTCATATTTAAAATATATTTAATTAAATTTGCTTATGTGTGATACTTACATTGTATTAAAATAATGAACAATAATTTGTAGAGGCTTCGATCAAATGTCGGTCTCATGACTTCATAACTTCCAATTATTTTTATGTTTAATAGATGAGCAGGCTTTTTATAGATGAAAATCTTTATTTTAAAAGATGTTACGTTTATTTGTTAAGTGAAAAAAGAAAATTAATTTTGCATAAATCCAAATTTTGTTAATTGGCACTAGTTGGAGAAATTCAATAGTGAGCTGAGAGACGAAGAGACAGGATTAGCTGAAAAGAAAAATATTAAAGTAATTTGTTATTTTAAGTAGTGCTAAACTTAGAAAACTAATTCTTTTGTATGCTTTAAAAATCCTTTTAAGAGCTTATTACAAATTTATGTCTGCCTTATTTATAAATGTACATTCAAGCAACCTTTTAAATTTGCCTAATGGCAGGAGTACGTTGGCTCTGCTCGATTTTCTGCTGCTAGTTTTGCAAAAAAGCCATTTGAGTTAAAGTCTAAATCTGCCTACTACAATGCAATTGTGCTTTTGCATTTAAATTTTTTATAAAAAATAAAAAACTAAAATGCCCTAATAAAGAAAAGCAAGTATACCAGAAAGTCTTTGACTTATACTCTTACCCAGCTGGCATTTTTTGAAAATTTTAATCATATACAAATTATTTTTGATGCATGTATGGGATCAAAACAACCATTAAAGCGCTCATTTTCTGATCATAAAATATACTTTTCTCCGTGGCAAATAGGATCGTACATGCGACTCTTTTTAAAGAGTCTTTTATTACCCGCTTTTATGTTCAGTTTTATTTCATTTTAGTGTAATTTCTTAACTTTTTTTTTAAATGCAAACAGGAATCATTGCGGAAGCTTCAAATAAGATTTTGATAAAAAAAAAACACTCGAAGTATACTCATTTGGGTGGTTTTTGGCAAAACAATCTTCCAAATGTTTGCTGGATACTTATAACGACACATGTATGGGTGTGTGTGCGTGTGTTTCTAAAAGTATAAATGTTTAGAATTCAAAACAATACTGGCAACAAATATTATTTCGTATTTTTCTTTTACCCCGGCTTCTGCTCGAAATGCCATTGTTTTTATTATTATTAGTTGTATATTTTTTTTCCTTTTTGCTTTTTGCTCATGTCATGAAAAATGTTCAAACTGCAAGCAGCCTACTTCTGTGCTTAAACAAACGCTTGCCTAAAAACAGGCTTTACATAAAATGACTATGCATGTCTGCGTTTGACATATTGTGTGTGTTTTACATGTACATACACACACACACATACACACAATCACACGCAAAAAAGTAGGCAAAATATTATTCAATAGCATTCATTCATTCACTTCACTTGCATTTACACACTTACACATGAGTGTACGCGTGTGTGTGTGTGTGTAGTTGCAGCACTCACACCTCCACAAAAACAATTTGCACAAACATACTTAGAGAATGTGGCAACATTTATGTGGTCTGAGCCACATGCTTAATGTCTCGTCTGCACGTTGCTGGTGACAAATTCAGGTCAAACCCCCTCTTGTACTCGTATGCAACAGCGACAACAAAGAAATGTTTTAAACAAAAAACGAAAAGAAAATGCCACTAGCACAGGATTACACAAACAAAATATTACAACACACGAAATAATACAAAAAGCACAAGCTAAAATATGATGTCAATGAAAATGTCACTGACTTATGGTATGCGCGCGGTGGAAAAATCATAATTTAATGAAAGTGGCAAATTTGTTCACTCAGCACATGCATTTTATTTCGTTAAATCAAGGAAAGTTTTTCAAATGCTTTAAAAAGTGAAAGTTGTCGGTGAAATTTTTGTTCATAATTGCTGCAAACATTTTCAGTTAAGGCACCATAGATTTTAAAGGTACTCGTAATAAAATTAGAGCTATTTCAGTGTATAAAGTGTTTTAAGTTTTTTTTTAAAGGACATTTTGAAAAAGTGCGTTCAAATCATTCAAAAGTTTTTTTAAAACTATTAACTTTTCAGAAATTTATGAAAAATTTTTTATAACTCTTCCACTTTTCATCCAAAGTATTTTTTTTTTAAAACTACTGCCGCCATCCATATGTCAGGTCAGCTGCTTATGGTATCGCCTTCTTTTGTCTAAGAACTTTAATATAAATACATAAGAAAATCTCATGAGAATTACCATCTTAGCCGATAGCCTTCTTCCCAAGAACCACTCCACATCAATGCTCCTGCTTTTGTATTGCGAGACACCCAAAAGTATGCTGTACTTTCTTAAAGTATCCCAACCATAAAAGCTCATTTAGCAGAACGAGTAAAAATTGGTTCACTATTAACAGGCTTAAGGCATAAATATATCAAAAATTCATCCCCTTAAACATGAAGTAAGAAATATTTAACACAATAGCTAGAGAAGTCCTATTCAATATTTATCTAACAAATGAAGCAAATAAATGCAGTTCAAAGGATTATTACAATAAAAACGGAAAAACGTTTAAACCACCAAATACAACAAAAACTTAACTGAACTTATTTAATAATAAAGTTTCTTGAAGAAAATTTAAACACCCTCAAGCAATATGAAACTTAAGAAAAAAGTATTATAAAGGAATGTTTGTCTGGTGATAACAGGCTGCATTGTTAAAAAAGAGATAATTGAGTAAGAAAAGGGTTACTAAGCACAGTTATTATCAATATTTAGCAACAACAAAAAACTATAAAGAGTGCAAAAACTTTCGATGACCTCTTTTTACATTATTTCTATACTTTAATTTACCAAACATTATTGCAAAATTCTTAATATATTTCAACCCATATAAAATTATTTTTTTTTCTAATCTCTCTATCTTCTCCTTCTTGGGCTGCTTGTGTCGCCATAGAGCGGAAGTCTGGCATATTTCCTTGAAAATTTATGAGAACTCAGCAGACATAAAATTGAAATGCAAAATATAAAAATATTAAAGTATAGATATAAAATTGCGACCCTAGCACTAAGACTTGAGTTTATTTTTAAAGATATTTCATTATTTAAAGCATACTTTAAGGAGCTTGAACATTTTAAATGTGCTCAAAATAAAATCCCATTTCAGATTTTAAATTAAAATTAATTAAATATTAAATTATATATTAAATATTACATTATTTACATATGATATTATTTTAGTAATTGATTAAACAAAAGACATGAAAGACGTTTCGCCAATTAAGTTTTCAAAAAAATCTTTTAAGCTTTTTTAAAACAAATAATGTAAAATCCTTACATCTAATTTTGCTTCATTGTATAACATAAGTCACAAAAAAAATCAATTATAGAGTTCTTACAGAGGGAAATTTCAAAATACTTCACTTTAAATTGTATTGAAAATTTTTTAAACATCATTTCCTGGGAAATTATTTTTTAATTCTCTTACAGTGATTAATGATTGGGTGGTTTCTAAATAATTTAATAAGAATCTTTTCTTTGAAATTTAAAGTCTATTAAGGTCTACACAGCAGTTGCCAAAGCCGGCAGAAGCACCTATAACCGTTGGCGGAAGAAAACCTCGCAGTCATAATTTATTTCTCTATAGGAGAGTCATATTTTGCTTTAGCTAGAATTCTATTTTTAATTAATTTAATATTTGATGTTTTGATGTTTTAATTGCCACAGAGGTTTAATTTTTCTTGGCTTCTTAGCATTAAATTTTTTTTAAAGCCTTTCGTTGTCCGAAAGAAAAAACATTTGCAGTGAGGGCTGAAAAATAACGACAAAAGTATTGAGTACTTTCTTAGTTTTCTTTGTTGAAGCAAGGAGTGTCGAACTTAGAAATAACCTAGTCATTCCAACAATGATGTCAACTTAAAGCGCAAACGAAAACTTTTTTTAGTGAAGGAAAAAGTAGCCTAAAAGTATTAACCTAATTTTTTAACTTAAGAAATAGATTGTTAAACAAATATTTTTTCGTTTTTGGCTATTTCAAACAATTTCAAAGGAGTTTTTGGAGACCTTGTTATTGTCTTGGAGTCCTAACAAATTAAAACGTCAGTTTTTATTCTAGATAGTTGATTTCTGATCGTTTTAGGCTGTTTAAGTTTTTGGAGACTTATAGCGATTTAAAAAAAATTAATTTTTTTTCTCGGAGTGATTAGTTTTTTATTCTTCAATGCAAATTTTCAATCGTTTTAGGTAGTTTCAAATTTTTGAAGTGTTGTTGAGACTTAAAAAATACCAAAAAATTTTTTTTTATATAATTTTTTTTTTCTTTAAAGTGATTTCTGAGCATTTTAGGCTGTTTTAAGTTTTTGAAGACTTATGGAGACTTTTGAAAATTATTTTAAATTTTTTATTTACGTATTTGTCTCTGAGTTATAATTTATACCCCAAAAGGGTGATTTCTAAACATTTAAGGCTGTTTCAAGTTTTTGGAGACTTATGGACACTTTAGAAAAGTATTTTAAATTCTCTATATTTCTCCCTTTGAGTTATAATTTTTATCCCAAAAAGGTGATTTTTAAGCTTTTTAGGCTGTTTCAAGTTTTTTGGAGAGTCTTGGAGACTTAAAAATTTATAATTTTTTTCTCTCTAAGTGATAAGTTTTACCCTTAAACGTTAATTTTCAATCGATTTAAGCAGTTTCAAGTGTTTGGAGAGAGAGATGGAGAGAGAGACCTTTAAAAAGTGTTTTTAATACATAATTTTTTGCTCTGAGGTGATTGTTGGAAGTTTTTGGCGAGTTATGGAGACTTTAGAAAATTGTAAGCATGTTTAATTTTTTTTCTCTGAACGATAATTTTTGAGAGAGATAGAGAGAGAGACCTTTAAAAAGTGTTTTTAATACATAATTTTTTGCTCTGAGGTGATTGTTGGAAGTTTTTGGCGAGTTATGGAGACTTTAGAAAATTGTAAGCATGTTTAATTTTTTTTCTCTGAATGATAATTTTTGATCCTTTCAATTTGCTTTCAGCCATTTAAAAAGTTGTAAAAGATGTTAATTTTTTAAAGATGCTTTAAACTATTTGAAGAGTTCTGGAGAGTTTTCAAAAATATGTATATATATATATACTATATATTTTTTTCTAAATTAAAATCTTATGCGGTTTTCTAAAAAAAAACTACTTTGGCTATTATTTGCCAAAAGGATTTTGTTTGTTATACGAGTATGTATTATGTTGTTTTAAGATATTTTAAGGGTTTTGGAGACTTTTGAAAAAACAATTTAGAACAATAATTTTTTATAATAAAGCTTATGTCTACATATATTCATCTTTAAACTCAAACTACCAGACATTACCTCTCATTAATTTAATTTAATAAATTCAACGGAATTCAATTTTTCAATTCAACTGTCTTCAGAAGTCCCGAGATATTTTGAAGCTTAATACACAAACTTACTACCACTAACGGTTCCCAATTTTAAGGGTATGTTAGGAAAAAAGTTTTTTAAAATTTGCTAAAAGATTTTAAGAAAATTTATTACCAAAGAACGTAGTTTTTCTATTACAAATTTTCCCTTGATTCATGTGTGGCTTGTTAAGAGACCACATGAAGTATACATTAAGCCCTTAATAGACTTATTTCGGTTATTATTTTTTACGTTTTGCCAGAGAATCCAAAAAAGTTCATAAGCTAATAGAATTTACTTAAATAAAAGAATGAAAATCATACAAATGTATATTTTTCTTGCCATAACTTAAGCAACTTAAACAATTTTAAGCATCTTAAAATTAAAAAAAAATCTATATAAATAACATACGATTACAATTTCCAAAGTAGTTCCATTTCAACACAATGATATATTTTGTAAAACAACTTAAAACCACTGTCAATATTTTAACAAACTTGTATGACAAACAAGTGTACAATGGAGACATTCTATGCACATGCACTTGTAAAGCAGAGAACCACGCAAAAACTTTACTAACACACACACACACACATACTCAGACTGAGTAGAATGAAATTATGCAGCACACACGTACACATACTATACAGTCAGGCACATGTGCAAACAATTTGTAAACTGACCCGAATCCCCTAAGAATACAATAAAAGAGACTCGAGCAAAGAATACCAGAGAAGTGAAGTGAACAAACCAGATCATATGCATAACAAACTATAACACTAATATTGTTATTAAAAACACACACACACACCGACACACACATTTGTATGTATATATTTATGTATGCGTGTATGATGATGATGATGATGTTGATTGCAGGCTTAGTTTTGCCAGCATAAGTATATGGAAGTGACACACTTTAGGCCAAAACACATTCACATGTTAAATAAGTATGTGTGTGTGTGTGTGTGTGTGTAAGTAGCTGGGTATTTAAACATGTTAATGCAAACAAAATACAAGTTTTTAGAACAATATCAAATGATAATAATTTTATAGAGAAAAACTATAACAGTTTTTGCCCATTGGCTCTAGAGTATGCAAAAACAAAAAAAGAGAATGTGCATGTTGGCCAAAGATGATTATTTTATAGCTGATTATCAACTATAAAATTGTTTCACAAAAAAAATTACTCTTCTATTAGTATACATTTACACTTTAGCCTTTGGAAATTCAAAACAACTGATTGCAAATATAAAAAAAACATCATCACATTCGATTATGAAAACGGGCAAAAACTTTTTGTTTGCAATTATCCGAGTTATTCATGAAATTTAAATTATTTTGCCTACTTTCAGGCACATCATAATACATTTTGCAAAATTACATTGCACACACACACACAAACAATTTGAGGATATTTGATATAGACAATCAATAAGTTTAAATTATTAACAATTGAAAACAATCGAAAACTATAAATTATTTATAAATAATTTGGTCAAAATGCAGTAAATGCAATTTTTTCTCAAGAATTAGGGCCAAGTTTTGTAAAACGAAAGCGATAAGCTATGAAAAAATTTTGTATTTCTATCATTCTGGAATGAAAATATAAAATAAAGCGTGTGTCAAAGAAAATTTAAGGTTTAAAAAATCGGCAATCAGCCCAATTAAAAATATTGCTTGGGAATTAGTTCTCAGGTAATTCAATTTGTTTGAAAAACGAGGCCTCCTCTTGGAAACAGATGACGGGAGATATAAAAAGTGAGGAAGAATTTCGAATTTTCGATGCCAGCTTTTTGATTTTCAGTTGTTTTAGTTTACCTGAAAGGTTGCAAATTTATATTTTTACGAGAACAAGGAATAGGAAAAATACTTCCGGGAGAAATTTTTATTAAGAAAAGAGCTAAATGTTTATAATTTTTTTATATAAATAATCGAGTTACATAAATGATATTGCAACAAAACATTGCATTTCTAACAGCCCTCGTATTCATCAGTAACGTGAAACGACTTGACAGATAATGAGTAAAAACAATGTGATTAAAAATTAAAAAAAAAATAAATAAAAAATTAAATGCTTTCAAAATATTAAAATTCACTATAAAAATTTTTAAAATGTGGCTCTCAAAGTTCACAAAACCAAGGCATTTTTGCATTGTAGTGAAGCAACTGTTTGACTAGCAATTGTAGTGAAAAATTTTTAGCTGCCCGGGCACGTTAGTGTTGTGAAGAATCGAACTTGTTCACATTGCTCAAGAACAACTGAGTACTGGTATATTGCTGTTGCAGTCCATACTGTTGAGCAAAAAACAAGGTTTGACAATTTCTTGTCTATTTTCGGAATTGGGCATCCCACAAGCGATTTTGCATGGCCCGAATTGGAAAATATTCATGTAAGCGACGTTTATTTTAAACACGATGGCGCTATATTGCATCTTCTGCTTCTTTAAGTCAAGAAGTCATTGTGCTAGTTACGCTGAACTTAAGCTCCCTGATTTCCTAAGAGAATACATCATGCTTGTATTTTACTTTGTATTGAAAATGTTTTTAAACCTTAAACCCTAAATTGAAGCTACTAAAAATCATTCTAAAGCAAAAATAATTAGATTAACTTTTAGAAGTCATCAAAAAGGTGTCTGCCTGCAAGCACCTAAATAAATCTCTACTTATTTTCGTATACTTAAAATAAACTTCCAAGTTTCCCATGTTCACTTTCGTAATGGCAGACACGCAAACATAAATTTTAGCAGGAAATAAAAAATTAAAAAGTTTTTTTCTCTTCATTGAATTGAACTAAAAAATTTACCTTTATAACAAATAAATTTAATTTAATACAAGAGCTTGCGTGCTACTAGAAAATCGAAAAATCTGTGCAGTTAAAAAGTTATCAGAAAATCAAGCTGTAAAAATTGTTTAAACTTGCCAAAACAGAATTACGATAAAAACATTAAACATTTAAGGCATGTCAAGATCAATGAATAAATCACTGACACGAAAAGAAAAAGGGTACGACGTATTTGGTGGCAGTTTGAAAAAAATAAAAGTATAAAAATAATCGTTAGATTTTAATAAGAAAAGCCGAAATCGAATTAAAGCCCAAACTTCAAGATGTCCTTGTTACAAAGAGATAAATTAAAAGTTTTTCGTTAGTTAAATCGATTTTTGTCAAAAGAAAAATATTATAAAAAGTTACTTCGATTTTTAAATCTTATTTGTCTTTACGACAGGCTGTACTTGAAAAACTTTTTTTTTGTTGTTTGATAAACTTTTTGACTGCAAGTTGAAATATTTCATTTGGGAAGAATAAAATTCTAGTGCAAAAAATTTTTGTATTAATTTTCGAAGTTAGATTTACTTGTTGTCAAATTCTAATACGGAGTTCTTGCGGAATTTCAGGTTCTCATTTCTTATGAATTGCGTATGTAAAAAAATACTTACGAAAATTTAGGTTGGTAAATTTAATAAAAAAATTTCAGTTTGCTAGCACGGACTTTCAAAAGAAAAGTACACAGAATTTTTGAAATTTATTGCCTATCTTAGGGATGTTACTTTTCAGTAAATTGAAACAAAAATTAATGTTCATACAATTGTTTGGACACAGAATGCTTTACATTTCTTATTTTGAGCAAATGGTAATTAATTTTTAGTGTTCTTGTGTGTTTTATATTAAAAAATAAATGAATTTGCGTGAATGCACACATAATTCTACATAAAAGGCTACAAAATTATTTTTCCGCGTAGAAATCTGCAAATGTGAATTTCCAAACGTGAAATTTAGTAAGAACTCCGTACGGGGCTTCAAATGGAAATATTTGCCGTAATTTGCCCCCAGTCCTCACCATTTGTTTCTGAGAGTCTACTGTTCATTCAAACCCTAAAATTATGCAACATTTTGTGGTTTGTGTCTTAGGGCAAACGTTATACTTATAAAAATAAGAGCCTTATTGGGTTAAGCACCTTAACAAGTAAAATTTTTATAGAAAACGAAAACAGATTTAAAAAAAATTTAAATAGTGAAATATTATCTAACGCTACATTTACACATGAAAGTACTTTGTTGAAATTTCTAGGTATACTATTGTGAATAAAAATTTTAAAGAAATAAATGACTTTCATGAAAATTCCTTATTCGTTTTCATAGGAAAGTGAGAGCTCATTTTAAAAATGTCTTCGAAACACTTCATTCTGGTGAATTTTTTTTGTATCAAAAAGCAAAAAAGGTTTCAAGTATTATGACATGCAAAACAAGGCCTACATTTCTAGCCTAGAAGTCGACATATTTTACATACAATTTTTACTAGTTGATTAAAATCAAGCACATGTAAAATATTATGAAGTGCAATTTTAGTATTTGCTAAAAATTATGTAAGAGGAAATATCAATGCTGTCACTTGTATAAATGGTTTTATTCTAAATTGACCAGTGCTCATTTTCCAAAGGAAAACTCTACCACCTATTCTGGCTTTCCAAATAAAAAGCTGAATTTTATTAACAAGAAATCACAACTTTATGATTATTTTCTCGCCTCAATTCAATGGAATGGTTACTAAAGACATTTATTTCTCTTTACACAAAATTAACTACATTACTAATGGCCAGTGGCAGCAACTAAACAAACTCAAATAAAATAAGAAAGGAAAATGGGAAAATGTTACAACAAGAAACAAGAAATAACTGACAAACACACATTTTCTTTAACATTATTTTTTTTTCTTGTTCTCAGCATTTTGATAAATTTACTACACCGATTGTGAACTTCATTTATAGAGCGTTTGAACAACAAAACGGTGGGGGTTCTAACATTTCTTTCGTTGTTGTTGTAATCTTGTACTTTCGTCTGTTAAATTTATTCTTTCCATCTTTCTTTGTTGTCATTTGCTTTTGAAAAACTGATGAGACTTAGTTTAGCTTCGCCTTCGACTGTTGGCGCTCATTTACTTTAATATTTTGCAGCATTTAACAATTTAAGTAGAAAAGTCAAATGAAAAATACAATAAAATTATAAAGAAGACATGAAATGTTCAACAACAACTCACTTTTCTTGTCTATGGTAGAGTTTGTTCTTTGCGTGTTTCCAACACCAGCAACAGCAACAATAATGAAAAATAACATTTGTTTTTTTTTAATTTTTTTCTCTACTTTTTCGGGTATTTTCTTGATATTTGAACGTTTTTGTTTCGTTATTTTTGTTTGCTCGAGAGAGTTAAAGGCATTTGTATGTGAGTGTGTGTGAACGTCTGTATGTGTGTTTAACAAACAAAATATAAGAATGGCAGGGTATTTTCATTCTTAATCTCAAGAGGATAATTTATGATGATCATTTGTTTTGTTAAAAGCATTGGCAAGAAATAGAAACAATAACAAATACGAGGAGCAAAACTTTTAGCAAGACCCACTACATATATACATACATACATACATGTATGAAAACTTACGAACTTCACTGACAAATAGTTCTTAAACTGCTGACCATTGACGTGTTAATTTTTTATTTTTTTCTTTAAACAGAAAACGGATGTAGAATAAATTAAATTAAATGTACGGTATTGATACCGATTGTTTAATTTAAAATAACTTTTTAATGCAGCAGCTACGAGAATTGCCCTATTTGTTGAAACACTTAAAAAAATTAATTTTTTTGAAGCCAAACATTTTATAAAATATCAACAGTATGATAAATTGTATAAAGAAATGTCCTGCTCAAATAATAAATTAAAGTAATTTTCCTTAAAACTTTCTAAAGTCATCGAACAAGCCTTACAACAAAAGGATACAGGATGGGTCATCCCACCCGAAGAAATATTAAAAATTGCATGCAATTATTTATTTTAATATTACTAATGAAAATCACCAGTCGTAATACCCTCGAGAAAAAAATTTATAGCTACACCAATAAAAGGAACTCTGTTCTGTTCCGTTTTCGCTACGATGTGCGTCTGTCTGTCCGTCGGTTTGTACATCTGTCTGTTTGTCTCTTATAGGCTGTTATCTCGAGAACCGTAAAAGTTTCGAACCTGAAATTTTCACAGAATATGTAAAACTAAACAATAAAAAATATATGAGAATGAAAAATTAAAGGATGTTCTAAGACTAGCAACGAAACGTGGAAATCCTAAAGTAATATACAGACAATTATACAGAGCCAATTGAAATTTTCAAAGTCAGTGTATTTTTATGCAGACTACACCAATAAACACTGAAATTTAAAAAATCTAAATAAAAGGGTATTCTATCAGTTAATGTAATTTTGATAATCTTGCCGTATCTTTGAAATTTTCAAAAACTCTAAAACTATAAAATTCCAAAATTAAAAGATTGCCGAAACGAGAAATTGCCAAAATGAAAAAAGAATGAAAAATAGCATCAAAAATAAAATAAACTGCTGAAATGCAAAAAAAAATCACCAAAAGTAAAAAGATCGCCCAAAAAAAACTTACAAAATTGCCAAAAATTTAAAAAAATTAAAAAAACGCCAAAACTAACAAATCCCGGAAACTAAAAATATATTCTGTAGAAAAAAAAAAAAGATCCAAGAAGCGAAGAAATTGCCAAATAAAAAAAAACGCTAGAACTAGAAAAGCGTCAATACTTAAAAAAATCGCCAAAAACCCAAAAATTCGCCAAATCGCATTTTAGTGATTTTATTTTAAGCACAAAAATTGAATTTAAGTTTTGTGGAAAAAATATTTTTTGAAACAAATTTTTGTTATTTTTCATACAAATTTGAAACGTTTAGATATAAATTGAAATGAAATACAAAATCTGCTCATAAGGTTTTCTTAATTAATTTTAAAATTATGGTTTAAAAAATATTCTTCTGCTAGAAAAACAGAATAAGTCCTTGGACTTGTCTTCCTTTGGAGAGTTTTTCTTGTTTAATTTTTAACACAAGGGAAATATATTCATATAAATATATATGTATGTATGTGTGCATGCATATGAATCAAATTAATTTGCTTTCTCGCTCTGTGGCAACTTGTCAAACATGACAAATCTACTTAAAGAAGCTTAAATTCATTTAATATTCATTTACTTAAAAATCTCTGCTGCAAAAATGTAGGCAATCGCATTATGCGTCCTTGGCCGACTTTGAATTTATTAACTACGATTTGTAACGCCCACTTCTAAAAATGTTCAGGGAAACGGAAAGAATAGAATAAAACATTGAAAATGGTCAAAGTAAAAAAACACACACATACGAGTATGTATGTATGTATGTATATAAAAATAGAAAATGTTGAAACTAAAATATAATAGCATGAGATGAAGTTCTTGATGTTTCAAAAAAAAAAATGAATAAATTGCCAAAGAAAATTGAAGAAAAATACCAGCTTTGCAAAATTATAAGAAGAAAGAAAAAAATAGACGAAAGTAAAACTAAGCTCGTAAAAACATTTTGCATTAACATGTTCGTATCTATTACGACTTTTTTCTATATAATTTTTTTTTTTTGCAAATATCTATTTATATAATAAAAATCTATACAAACTCATATGCAGATACATTTACATACTTATGTGTGAGCAAAACAAATTGTACTTCCCTAAGAACTTGCTAGATGTGTGCACAGACATGTTTATGTGAATATGACTGTAAGAGTGTGTTTGTGTGTGTGTGTGTGTATGTTCGTATTTGTGTGAATGGCTGTGTTTGGTTTTAATAGATAACTAAAGTAATTTATTTTGGTATGGAGGTCATGGAAAAGTATAAACGAACACATTTCTTATATGCTGTACTATACTTTTTTATTTTCTCTTTATAAGTCGTATGGTAACGTCTGCACACACACACACACACGCACACACACAAATACACTCTGTTAAATGATACTCATGCATGTGTGTTGTTGGTCTTATTTTATACTCTACATATCACTTACGCATCAGGGTATTTTATTTGCTAAATTTTTTTGTTGCTGTTGCTGTTGCTGCTTACTCCTAAAAGTAGACAACCTTTTGTCGATGCTGCATATAAAATTGCTTAAAATTACTTGTATGTATGTTGGTCATATATTGTATTGTTTATATGTGTCATGCACAAGAAAATTGTCTTTCTTTCTTCTTTTTTTTTGTCTAACTCTGCTACGCTTACATAAAAAGTGCTGTATGTGTGTGTGTGTGTGTGTGTGTTCAAAAGATTTCTTTTATGTATATTTTTCTAGTTTATTTCTGGGTAATTTTATACCTTCCTATTTTATTGCTTGCTTGCCTTGTCTTATTTTTTCGTTACTGTTACTGGTATTTAGAGGGTAGTAGGGGGCATCTTAAAACTGATTTGATTTCATTTACGAAAATTACTGTAATTTAAGAAACTTTAGAAAACAAATTATTTATGTAGATTCAATTAGCTTACAGAAAATGAAAAAACCAAAATAATGTTATGGCATTTTTAATAAGTTAAGAAGATTTTTTCTATTTTTTATAAAGAACAACTTGAGGTTTGCCTTTGTGGCTTTTAAGGATATTATAGAATTTTTGTAAATAAAATGCAAGAAAATTTTAAATTTATTCTTTGTAAAATAATTCATAAATAATAATTCATATGTGCTTAAATTATTTTATAAAATTATTTTTATGCCTTTTTAAGACAGGAAAGACGACATAGGGATCAATATCCCTATTTTCGATTTAATCGTAAGTGACTGTAATAATAAATAATATTTTTTATTCTAATTAAAATTTAAAATGTGAAATTTTATCGTAATAAAATAAAAGAAAAACGTTCTGCTGAAAACTTCAGTTTTTATCGCTTGCTATTGAATAGAAAATACGCCTCGATATTTTCCAATTTTTTTTTTATAATCATAAATAATCTTTTATATTACTTAGTAAATTCGAGTGTTTTACATAAAACAAAATAACCTTAAGAATTTTAAGATGCTATCGCTGGCATAAAAACGCTCAGGTAGATATATTGTAAAATATCGATAACATGAGGAAATGATTAAAAAAATCAAAAAATAAGACGAAAACATTTTGATTCAATTTAAATTCAAAAAAGAAAAAATTTATTAATGACAAAATATTTTTATTTTTTACATTTTATTAAATTATATTTTTAGTTATCGATAACATAGAAAATATATTAAAAATAAGACAAAAATATTATGTTGCTAAAAAAGTTTTAAGAAATGTAATATATTCAAAATAAAAAAAAATTAAATACCTATCGATAACAAGTTAGCTTAAAAGTTATCGATAACATGAAAAACTATAATAAAGACATTGTAAAAGTAAGTGAAAAATACTTTTCTTTTCAATTATTTATTGATAACAAAATATGTTTTATATAATCGATAATCTTAGAAAATGATAAATAAATTCAAAAAGTAAAAATAAATTGTTTGCCACTAAATATGTTCTAAATTTTTTTCATATGATCGCAATAACAAAATTAATATTTATCGATAACAACTTATTAAATAAAATAACTGAAAAATAATTCGTTATTGAAACGGTCCAAAAAAGTATTTTATCTTCGCAATAGCAAAAAGATATTTTAGTGTTATCGATAACTAACAAAAATATCACTTGATATTTAAACTGTTATCGATATTATCGAAATTTTTTTTTAATTTTAAACAATTTGAATTTTTTTGTACTTCCAAAAATTAAGCTTTATTGGTAGAACCTTATATTCATAAACTTTTACTAGTGCAAATACTTTTTGAAAACTTTATTTATTTGTTTTGTTATTGCTTTTTTTTAAGAATTGTATAAGACTGAACTGTATACATTTTAATAAAATGAAGTGTGACACTTAAGAGTAAATCTCATTAACATTCTAAAAAAGTCCCCCCCCCCCTTAAAAATTTGTGCACAGAACATGAACACCCCACAATAAATAGAGCCCCAATAGAATGCCTTTATTTACTCATTGTCATAAAATCTAGACACTCTGATACATAACCATCATAAAATTCGATTTCTTACAAAGATTTCAGCATTCATTAGATTTTGATGTCGTTGCCTAAAAGTATCACATTAACTAAAGCAACAACATTGTGACGAAGACAAAGAGAGAAGAAACATTAAGCAAACTGCATATATTATCATTTGAAATCATCGCATATTCAATTTCCATTGAATTTTATTACATACTTTAGTTTATTTCTTGATTTGCTTTCCCAACTAACTAATGTTTTGTTTTCTGTTTCTTTTCTTTTTTTTATTACTTTATTATATTGCTTGCTTGCCAAACATTTTTTTTATTCATACGTATTCACTTGCTTGCTTAGTTAGTACAATGATCTATTTACATAATCTTAATCCAAAGCCATTCGTTTACTGTGCTTGGTAATCCTATTAAAAGCCTAGAAAGCAAGAAAAAAAACTCACTCAGTCTCTAGTTAAATATAAAAATGTTGCATATTTTTCGGCTGGCTGGAGTAAGGGCAAACATTGTTGTAGTTGTATATTATTTTAGCATTTTACCACTCTGGCATTTTAATTTTAAATGTTGTAGTTGGAGCAATGTAATTTCATTTCTTTGTTTATTTTTATTATTTTTATTTTAACTGGCCTTGTTTGCTGCCGTTTTTCTCACCATTTATACAAAAGTGCCAGCAAGAAAAAAAACGCCGAAAAACCCTAAAAGAAACAACAACCAACAAGATCTTAAAACATTGTGATTTTTATAGCTTTTAATACAATTTATTTTAATTTCTTATTTTTCTTATAGACATTCTTCTTGTGTCTGTTGTATCCTTTATTATTTTATTTTAAGTTTTGCTGGTGTTGGGGCATAAAATATGTACATAAAATAAAAACAAAATAAATAAATAAACCGAGAGTGGGGGTTAGAGTTGTTAAGTCGGCTATAGTTATGGAAAAAGTCTAGGGAATAACTAAGAAATGTAAGTTTTAGGGAAAAAATCAGCAATTCATATTTTTTGTTGCATAAACTTAATATATTTTTTAAGCATAATTTGGGTTACAAATTTATGTGCGTGCTGTTATAGAAGAGAAAGAGAGAGAGAGAGTGGGTCTGGGAAACAAAGACAAAGATGTTTTGTTGAATAGTTTTATTTATCAGATTCTTCTTTTATCTAGTTCATTGATTCAGTGATTGAATTCCGCCAGCCAAATGACTAACAATAAGTATTCGTTACGACTTAATAATTTGAGGCGATTTTAACATAATGACTAAAAGTAGGCAATAGTTTTTTATGTAGGTTTGTAGAAACAAAAAATTGCTTAAGCATATTTTCCTCTGAAGAAAATATGAAGTCAACAAATGAAATTCAAAAGGTCTAATAAATAAAAACATATATATATTATTTTTATAAAAGATTTATAAAATTGATTTTTATACAAATCTTTTGTTTGTATTAATAAGGCAGAAAATATTTTAAGACTTTAAAAAATATTTCATATAATTACATGAATTACAAAAATTAAAGAGTAATTTTTTAAGCCCGTTTGACATTTATGATCAATTTAGTCTGACTAATTTGTCATAAAACTGACGAGTTCGCTGAAGTGTGACTAGATTTCATACCGCAACTTTTTTAGTTACACCAATATATCGAAGGCATGTTCGTTCTGAAAATAACATTGCCGCTGTCAACTAAAGGGTGTAAAAAAATCCAAATTTATTACTTCGTCAAATATCTTACGGATTTCGAAAATATATTTTTTTTTTAATAATGCTTTAATAACAAAGTTGGGCAGTAATAATTACATTTTCTAATTGATTACAGTTTGATTACAACATTTTTGTAGTTGTTATTAACGGTTTTGGAACGGGATCGGGAAAAATGGATTCGTCAATGGATCTCCAAAGTCATGCGATTTGACTTCACTCTAGTACTTCCTCTGAGGCCACGAGAATTTCACTGTTTTATGGTTACAAATCATGAATAATTGCAGGCCAATATTGTTCGTTTTATTGTGGCATACGGCCAGAGAAACTCAAAAAAGGGCCCCGAAGTAGACGTTCAGAGTGCACTGCGTGGAAAAACAGCCACTTTGGCCATGTGCCCGAACTCATTTTGAAATGCTAATGACATATCGTGCCATTACCGCCAAAAAAAGCTTGAGCAACACAATTTTTGAATTTAAGTATTTTAAATTTAAATAATCGATTTTCGTAAAAAAACGAGCTCCAAAAAATGTGTCGGTTAAGATTTTTTGGCGGTTATATCTCAATGTTGCAAATAACAAAAATTTTAAATTAAAATTTAATTTTCTGTGTTATTTATTACTAAATAAATTCAGTCGAGTTTAAGAAAATTATATAAATTATAAAAAAATTTATGCCACTCGCATTGTGAATTAAGTAAACGCAATTTAATATCGTTTGCAAGAGGCAGTCATGGATTTTATTTTAAAAAAATATTTTAATATAACAATGCTTAAAAAAGTAACAAATTCTTTCATAAAAATTACCTAAAAATGTATTTAAGCACAGCTTTTATTTTTAAAGTAAAGAAAGTAATGGTGGCTTGGCTATAACATTTTAGTGGGTTGTATATTCAATTGGCTTCTTTTGCTACTTTATGTTTTTGTTTTATTTATAAGCCATATTTCGTTTTAATGTTACACTGGTTTCATGTCATTTGCCAAAAGCTTTCAGCAGCCACATTTATATTCGTTTATTTCCTACTCATTTCATTTTCTTAACAGAAAAAAGGCCTTGATAAGATGTTCCCCCATCTATTCAGTCAGTTGCAGCCCCCTTTTTGGATGGCGAAAAAATATATTTATTTTATTAGTAAAAATTAAACAGTTTCCCTTTTTATTTCTGCCGAAATACAATGAATTTTATTTTTATTACATTTTGCTTTAAAGATAAAAGAAAGCAGCAGCTCCAAATCATTTGACTCCATTTTATTTTGGGATATGGCTGATGGCCAGCTGACTCATTTGATTCAAGCTGATTGTTACAAATTGTTAGTATTTTTGTGTGCGGTGGTGTGCTTCCTCTGTACGATTTATTAAAGCGAAATGTTTTCCAACTGCATATGCCCTACTTTAGTGCCTTTTTAAGGACTGTTTTAAGTTAAGTTAAAAAAGCGTTAAAAATCTTAAAAAAAGTTCTTTAATCAAAATGAAAATTATATTTGTTTTGGTTTGAATTTTCTTTAATGCATTAATGCTACTGCCTGTATCTCACAGACTTTATTTCATAAATGTGACTAAATCTGCTCTTAAAAAAGCCAGTAGGACCAGCATTTCTCTAAAGTGGGATACCTAAATAAATCTACACTGTGTGCAGAAAAAAAGTTATCACTTTCAGTTTTGCTTCTTCCAAATATGAACTTAAGACTAATCGAATGGAAGCAGAGTTACAAAATTTTTATTTAAATTTTTTCGAAATTAAAAAGATTACACTTCTTTGTGATCACTGTAGGCTGAAAATGTGCGACGTAAAGTCAGTTGATTCGAAATTTCTGACTGCGAGTCTTGCATAAATAGTCAGAGAATTTCAAATATTTATGTGTGTTATTGTATTTATAAACCGAATGAGAATTCTTCCATAAATTCCTTGAAGTTAGCAAAAAGATTCTGAGTCAGAAACTGAAGTTTTTCGTAGTGTTTAATATTAGACAATTATTGACTTATTATACAAATTTTATGCAAAGTCAGATACTATGGAATATTTTGTTTCTAAACGTTTCAAATTTGCAGGAAAAATAACGAAAATTCGTTTAAAAAAATATTTTCCATGCGAATTTCAAAACGAAGAAATCGTTTGTAATTACAAAATCGACCCTTTAAGTATTAATTTTTTTTAAACTTACACACAAAAAAGCGATATGAGTAATTTTGTAATATCAATTAAAATATTTGTAATATCAATTAAAAAATTAATTAAATTTTCACCTATAAACAATTTGATAATATCAATTAAGTTTTTCCACTCAAATTAATTAATACAAGTAAAAATTTAATTTAATCAATTCAATTCTTAATTGAAAATTTTAATTGGTGAATAATTTTTTCTGTGTAGTTAATTATTAATTTATTTATTGTGCTAGACTTAAGTAATTGATACCAAACGAAGCAGGAAAAATAGAGCTGCACTCAATAAAAAAACAAAAAATGCATTTTTGTGGGCTTAATACCTTTTGTCTGAGCACACAGAATTGTTGCAAAAAATTTAGTTTGTTTTTTAAACATCTGATTTCTTATTTGCGTTCGAGAAAGGAGAAATATATCTGCTTTCAATTTCAAGGACTTTAAGGAACTTATCCTCTCACAATCTGCCATCGCCTCAGTGCGCGAATATCTTCAAAGATATTGCAATTTTCTTTTCGTTCGTAATTTTTTGTATTTCTGTTTTGTCGCTTGCACACACTTACATTGTTTTAATGTGTCTTAAAGCGTTAAATATGTCTGCTGGTAAGCTTTTATTTATATGTATCGTATGGTTGCTGTTAATGTTTATGAATGTGTTTGTGTGTGCAGTTACTTTTGTTCTCTTATTTATTACAGTTGTAAATTTTGGGCTAATTTTTTTTGTTGTTGTTATTACTTTTCCTATATTTCCTTTTCTTTGCTTTCTTGTGTTCGCTTTCGACAAGACTTTCTGGGCTGTTAATAACAACGTAAATGCAATTTCCTTTTTATAGGTGTGTGTGTTTGTGTGTGTCTGTGTACGTGTGTACATGTGTGTTTGTATGTGTGTGAGTTTTTTAAGAGAATGATTTTTATGCATGAATTTCATTCTTTTATTACCTTTTATAACATGTATTTTTATTTCTCAAGTCTTTATGTTTTATAACGTGTGTGTATGTATGTGTGTCTGTACAAACATAAAAGGTTTAATAAAATATTTTTGCTGCTGATTAAGCTTATTTAAAGTAAAGTGTATGAGTATGTGTGAATGGTATTTTAATACATAATTCATTATTAAATAAAAGTCTTTTCTGTTTTGAATGTACAACAAACAGCTTTAGCTTAAAGCAGGCACATGTAAATTTAAACAGTTACAAATGGATAATTTAAGAATATATATATATTTTTTCA
The DNA here is from genome assembly GCA_936439885.1 of Nowickia ferox. Taxonomy (NCBI): domain Eukaryota; kingdom Metazoa; phylum Arthropoda; class Insecta; order Diptera; family Tachinidae; genus Nowickia; species Nowickia ferox. Next base: position 3,849,068 of record OW387027.1, on the reverse strand, counting down.
TTATTATTATGTTTGTGTGTGACAGCCCCTAGAATTAGACAATAAAATGTGTGAATGTGTACTTGAGCCCATATTTGCATAATTTTCTTATGCATTATTTAGTTGGTATTTAAACGGTTTGTGTAAGTGATCCCATGATTTGTTCGCATTTTCTTTTATTTATTATTTATATAGTGAATTTTGAATGAGAATTTTTAAATAAAAAGCTCTTTAAAATTTATAAAAATTTTAAAGCAAATATTTCTTATTTTTCACAGTTCATAAAAACATTTTAAGCATATGAAAATCTAAAAAGTTATTTTTGAATTTAATAAAACAAATCTTACCAAAAAATACATGTTTTGAATTTTATAAAAAAAAGTCAATAAATTAATGTAAATACCAAATGAAGACATAAAAAGTCTTGTTTTAAATTAAAAAAAAAAAAAAAATACAGCAGAGCGGGATTATTACGAATTTCGAAGGACTTGGTAGTTTGGTTTCAGATCTTTACAACGGGAGTAAATAAATTCTATAATTCAAAAAAATTAACGAAACATAAAATAATTGATTTAAGGTTACAATAAGTTCTTCCGAATTTTTACAGTTGATAGCGATTATATTGTAGAAATTAAATCTAGTGAATTTGTTGTCTTTTACTCAGTCTGTTTTGCCAAATCGCCAGGGAGGGATATAGAGTTCAATAGCATGTGGCAATGATAAAATTGTTTTATCAAAATAGGTGTTCTATTTAGGCATAAATCCCTGCCCTTCGCCTAAATAACGGTTGCCATAATCATCCTATTTGCAGTGTAGTGGATAAATTTGACTTTACTGGCTCTGTAACCCGCGTTTACGAAACGCAAAATTTGCTCAAAACATTGCCGCTATAAGTGAGACTGTACTGAATAATTCGGGGCAATCGTCTTCGCTACGCTAATAAGACTTCTGCCTAATTTTGTGCCGTAACTTGGGAATGCACTCTTACAAAACTTAACTCAAGGTAAACGACAATAGACAACGATGCGTGTTCGCTGAATATTCGCTGGAACAGTTGGAAACTGACTCTAATTTTCGTCGAAAATTAATCCTCACCAATAAGAATGTGTATGAAGACAAATTCATCGAGGTAAATACGATTTTAAAAAAATATTGCATGCGATATGTTTCTTCTTCTTTTCTTTGGTAAAAATTTTGTACTGAAATTAAGGGGATTTTTTTTTAAATGTTTACTGTGGCTAAACCTTTCCTCCTCAGGGAATTAAACCTAATAGAAAATAAAGACAACTAATCATACTCTTAAACTGCATTTGCAGTATAACTGAATTGCATTTTTGCAATTTTTTAATATAATTCAGGAAAAAAATTTTGTTTCGAGTTCTATGAACGAAATGGCCACTGTGGCCAAACCAATTTTCTTCAGCGAATCAAGCCTATTGAAAAATGAAGACAGCAAGTTATACCATTAAACTGCATTTACATTTTACGTAAATTGTATTTGTGAAATTTTTTAGAAAAAAAAAATTTTTCAGAAAAACATTTGCCAGGTCATCAAGGGCGAGAGCTCTAGTTCGAAGATGACCAACATCTGTTCATCAGAATTGAATGATAAGGATTTCAACGACATGACACACACACACAGCTTATGCTGCATTAAATATTCTGAGACCCTGATCATCACACGTGTGGATTGACCCCGTTAGAGTCAAACCTAAGTTATAGCGTCAAGCGTTGCGTTAGCAGCAGGGTACGTATTTTCAATCGATTCAAATAATATTTTATACGTTTAAGTGTACTCTAAATACGTACCCTGCTGCTTACCCAACGCTTGACGCTCTAGCTTAGGTTTTGCTGTTAGACTTCTTTTCGTGGCTGTTGTCAAGAGAAAATTTAAGATGGCCCATACCCGAAACCGGTATGCTTATTAACTAAATTATGATGAGAAAAAACTGTTCAAATTAAAAATAAAATTTAAAATGCAGGCGATATAGCTTGAGGGTATTTTTTGACAATCGGTTTCCAAAGCTCGTGCCCTTCAAATACTTTGACTAAGTCGATCTTGTACTTAACTTAATCTTTAATCTTGAAGTCGAAATACGACTGTCGTAATAGGTCGTTAAGCCCAATAATGTATTTTTTTTTTTCAGATCGATAGATATATATTCAAAAATTTCAAGTATAAACACTTCAATATAAAAACGTTGATACAAAATATTTCATGATGTGATTTCACTCCTATACATTTTATAAATTTTTTTTTTAATTCAATTTCTTAAAAGAAAGTTTAAGGTCTTCTTGTATTTAAAAGCAAAGAAATCACTTAAAACATTACGAAACTTAAATTTCCTCTCAGTTGCTCTTCTGTATTTGCTTGCAAGTGTATAAATAATTTATAGAGTTTCGTGTAATATAGAGATGAAATGCATGTTACTGCTTAAACTTTACACTTGCAAAAGCAAAAATAATGAAATTGTTTTAAATACTTAGACGTACACACATCATGCAGTTTGCAATATGCAAAAAGGGGGAGGGATTGAACGAAAAATTAAAAAAAAATAAATAAAATAAAATAAATATGTATGAATTTTGCCAAAACAATATGTAAGCAATATTCTCCTTGCATATTCCTTAGCAAATTCATAAGCTAAACATGATTTCCCTCCCTCAAACCCAACAAACACATGTAAAATAAATAAATATATATATGAATATTCATGCACGAGCTTTTTAGTTGGTAGAGCAATATGCTTTAAACACACCGATGTACGAGTATTACAATTTTAAATGTTATTCTTTCTAACTTGTACACTTGTTTTGGAGATTCAATTTTTTTCTCTCAACTCACAAGTAAACAAAGAAGCATGTAAGAATCAACAAAGTTTGGTGAATGAATGCATGTGTGCAGGAGTGTGTACTCGTATGCATTAAATATTTTTTACTATATAAAATTATAACGATTTCTTAGGAGAATTTCCAAACTTTTGCTCATTTTCAAGTTTTACTGCAGCTTTCATACGCATTTACTTTTCTGCTCTTTTGTTAGTTTTTTTTCCTCTTTTCTTTATATTTTATATAGAATATTCATACTCGAACGTTGCTAAGTAAACTTAAGCACAAAAGAATATACATACTCGTATACTCAACGTGCCAAGATTAACATACCGTTTTTTCTGCCAGGAAGCAGAAAATTACTTTTTGTTGCTTAACATGGATAAAGTGAAATGCATCGTTTAACAGGGGCATTTTTTTTAATAAAAAAAAAGATGCAGGGAATAAATTTTTATATGTACTTTCAAATGTGTGGATATAAATACTTTTATGTGCCAGTATTACTAACGAAACGCAGTTTATAACTAAGAGTTTATTTGCATGGGAAAAGAAGTAAGAGAAAAGGGTGGGGGGAGCATGTGGCGTTTAAAGAGTTTAATACTTAACATGTATAGGATTCTTAAGATCTCAAATTTAAATTTTTTCTGCTCTTATGTTGTTTGATTTCTACGTTTAATGGCTTGAGCCCAGCAATTGTTTATAATGGAGACTTAAAAACCTTTTGATTCCGTAATATGCCTGGTACGGATTTCTTACGCAAATTCAGGTTCCCGTATGAACTGTATGAAAAAAAAACTTACAGAAATTCAGGGGGCAAATTACCGCACTCGTTATGGAACGAAATTACAAAATAGTTCAATAGAGTTTATATGGGAATATTTTTAAATTTCGAATCATTTCAAATGCCGTAATTTGTCCCCAGGTTCGTAAATTTCATAAAGAAATTTCCATTTGCTAGTACGGTTTTTCAAAAGAAAAGTACACGGCACTTTTTTAAATTTATTGCATACCTTAAGGATGGTTAAATACAACTGGAGACTTTTTTCAGTCAACTGAAACAAAAATTAGGGCCTAATTTTTAAAACGCAACGCCTAGCGCTGTCAAAATTCGTATGTGTTTTGTTTTTGTAATATAAATTTTTTCCATGTAAGATTTTTCAACGCTTGGCGTTGCGTTTTACAAAATTAGGCCCTTAGTGTACATACAATTGTTTGGTCACGGAATTTTTTAATTTTCTAATTTTCACCAAATTGTAATTAATTTTTGTGTTTTTGTGTGTTGTAAATTCAAAAATAAATGAATTTGTGTATATGCAAACATAGTTATTAACAAAAGGCTACACTATTATTTTTCCGTGTAGAAATACATGTAAATTTACTTCCATGTCACAAAAACAAACATAAAATGTTGCCTACGGTTTTTATCGAACAAAATTATAAGGTCATTATATCAACGATTTGGTCTATTAAAAGCTAGAGAAGTTACTTAAAATTTGAGTGTGTTCCAGCTTTCTTACCCCTTAAGAAATGCTCACTGGGATGCATCTTTTATCTATTTTTCAACAGAAAAGTTCATGCAAGTTGCTATAATTCCATTTGTTTACAATTTCAAATTTTCAACATCATGTGCATTTAACTACGTATCTTATTGATTTTTGCTCTCCCTATCTTTGTCCAAGTGTGTACTTTGTTCTTTTATTAAGCCTGCTAAACTTTTAATACTTATTTCGGAGAAATAAAAAAGGGATTTTAAGAATATTGAACAAGAAAATATAGATTAAGAACATTTATCCTTAAAGTAGGCCTAAGCAGGTAAAAAAACATATACATATACACTTGGATTTTGGCTTAAGCTACTGAAGAACAAATTTCTATTCCTACGAATGATTTAAGCCTTGAAGTAGGCAATAGTTATATTGATACTTTAAAATAGGAGAAAGTAAGGTATTATGTATAAAAAATTAAGATTTTTAAACACATAAAATTAAATTCATTCATTAAGGCCTTTTCTAACTAAAATTTAGGGAAAATTCAACACTAATACGCTGGGTTGCTATTGTGTTTAGAAATTTCTCAAACATCAATCAGATTATGACTACATTTTTGTTAAAAGTATTAATATTTAGTTTATTGTATTAAGCTGCCTTTAATAATTTTTCCTTAGTGTGTAAAAGCCTTAAGCTTTAAAAACAAAGCAAAACTTTACTTTACTTAAACTTTTCACAATAGTTATAGAAATTTTCGTATTCTTAAACGACATAAAAGCAGTCATGTTAGTTTTTTTTGTTTTCTCTTAAAAACACATGTGTTAAACGCCTAAATGTGCACTTTGTGTTTGAGTTACAACTAAAGACTTACAGGGAAGAAGAATGATGTGCATTTAATAGCAAATGCAGGCATGCATATGCTTGCACACACTGTAAGGAGAGCCTTTTGTTGTTTGATTTCTTTCTTTTGAAGACAAAAAGTAAAGCGCAAGAAGAAGTAGGAAAAATAAAATAAAATAAAAAAAATGTTAAGTGTGAAATTTTGTACTTTTACGTACTTGAGGTGTTAAATAAGGAAAATACTTCTGCGTCTAGAAGTCTTATAAATAGTGTTAATATACAAATCAAGCAGCCTTAAAGTAGGCAGCATTATGTGGATTTTTTTTGTATTCAGCAAACAAAGACCTTCTGCCCATTTGCCAGCTGGCGGGTGGAAGTTCAACAAACTTTAAATTAATAAAAATGAAAAGAAAAAGAAAGATGAAACAAATAAAAAATAAAATATTAAAAAATGTGATTACATATACGGAGCCTTACTTTCGATTTAATCGTAAAATACAAAAATTAAAGTTTTCAGGAGAAGGTTTTTTTTATAATATTCAAATATGTTTTACATAAGCAAATTGTCGCTCACGATAAAATTTTACAGCCTGTATTTTAAAAGTTATTAACAATTTAGCCATTTTGATAGTGCTAAACTCTGGCAAGGTCCATAAAATTTTAATTTCAATCAAAAATAGGGCTCGATATCTTACCCATTCGATAGAAAGAAAATATGTGTTATCCATTTGATTAAGCAGTTGCATTAAAATTAAGCTGTCTGAGCAATTTAATTTAAATTTATTTAAAATCTTTTGGACTCGTGCTTTTTTTTTATAAAAGTTCTTTCAATAAGAGCCTTAATTTTGATATATAAACAATTAACATTTTTTAACGAAATTCTCGGATGTTTATTTAATTCAAAAGAGGCAGGTACGACCTTAACAATTGAAAGCAATATCAGCCGAATAAACGCTGCGACATTTCATGAAATTTTCCATCCAAGAATTCGCACAGGAAACCTTTGATATTTTTCAATCTAGCAACCATTTATCGCTCTTAATTTTCTGCTAAGAAGAAGGTAAATTTATTAGTAAAATTTTCTCTCAGATTCAGCTGCGCTTAGTTCAATTTAAAATTAATTAAGAAACTGTTTTTTTTTTCTTGAGTCCCAAGAAATACATAATTTTCTTTCATGTACCATTTTTACACCAATTCTCGTATTCTATTTTAAATAAAAGTAAAATAATTAAATAGTTTTATAAACATTTTAAAAATAACACAAGGAATTTGCGATCATAGTGAGTTTTTTATTTAAATGGTGCTGAAAACTTATTGTTAATTTTTAATTTTAAGTCATTGTAAACAAATTTTAGGACTTTCTGCCTTGTGTTAATTTTGATATTCTCTAAAGCTACAAAAGAACTTAATATAAATAAATTTTATATTTTTTTATACGCTCCACCTTAAACGTCTTCGTAAATATACACTTTCCCCCATATTCATAAAATTTAAAATGTATTATGTATTTGATTTAAAATTGTTCATTCAATATTTTTTTTTAACAGATTTCAAATGCAAATCATTTGATACTATAAAAAAACTATGTAGCATACTTTTAGGTAATAAGACCTTGTTTAAATTACGGTCTTAAAACGTGTCCTATATTTCAAATAGTTTTAAGGTCACTTATTAAATATTTATCCTTAGAATAACTATTTTAATTTCTATTTCACAAAAATAGCCTTATCAAAGAAAAACGTGCCTTATAAAACTATTCTCTTCTACAATTTATCTTTTTTTTTCCCTGCAACACATTAAACAATACTTTAATATCCTAAAAATACTTTTGACATCTGAAATAAAATAAAATTACAAAAAAATCTCTCAAATCATCACAATTTTTTGGTCAAAAGAATTTTAAAAAGCTTAAAAAATCTGTTTTATCTGTCGTTTTTCTTTATAAATATTTTAATGTCATGACTGGTATTTCAAATAAAGAAAAAAATTTTGCATAACTTTAAGCAGCTTTTGAAATATTTTTTTTTTTTTGTTTAAATCACTTTATATGCATGAGCATTTGCATAAAAGTTGACAAAAGATATTTATAACAATTCCGTTTTTGTGTGCGAATGTGTTTTCGCGCGAGAGTGTGTGTGTGTGTGTTGGTGTATGTATGCATAAAACATGTGTTGGTATTTGTCTGCGTATTATTATTGAACTATTTTTTTGGCAAAGTTGCTTAAAAAAAAATTTTAAAAGAATAAATTAATTTTATATACATTTGTTTTTATTTTTATGACAGTTTGCGGTGACTATTAAAATTTTGCAATATTTAATTTTGATGAGGTTTTAATCAAAGGCTTCAAATGCAATAAAAGCAACTGAAAAAGAATTCAAGGTTGTGTTTTTATGCACATATTTTTATATTTTCATAGTCCTTGAAAATTTTTCATAATAAAAGTTGAAAGAATGAAATAAAAACATACTTTGCGGCTGAAAAAAATTATTTGCATACTTTTAGGGGACACAAGTAATTTTGTGTTTGTATCAATGCAAAGAAATAAATTGTGCAAATTCACAGGTCATGTTGTCTCGTTTAAAAATGTATTTGAAGAAACAATTTCAAAAAAAATTTCTCAAGACAAAAATATTGAAGACATTTAAATTGAAATTACACAAATACAATAATTTTTCATATATATATATACGCACTCTTAATGGCGCAGTTAAATTGTTAATATGTTATTTAAAAGGAGATATTTTTTTGAAGTTGTTAACATAAAAAAAATCTGAATACATATATATTGAGAAATTTTATATAAACGCATGAAGTTTCTCAGTTTTTGCCACAATTTAGTTGACGTCCTGTTGACTACTTAAAGTAAGAATGATCATACTATATGCTTCGTCAAGATTTTATAAGATAAAATTCAAAATCTATTTTGCAATTACAAGAAATTATAATAAAAATAAAAAAAACAGAAATAAATTAAACTAATAAAATAATAATTAAGTGTGACTTAAGCAAGTAGCTTAGCTAATACTGTTTATTTAAAGAATTATTTTATCGTCGAATATTTCCTCTAAAACTCAAGCTAACTTAACGTATTCAATTCAAATAAGATTTAGTTTAATTTACCCAAATGGACTCTAAACAAAACAAAAAGCGAACATTTCAATGAATATCAATTATATATAGGCATAAAAGTTATATTAGTACTAACTTTTTATCAGTCATGTCACAGAAAACGTAATTTCGATCGAAAGTCGAGTCTTTAGAAAACAAAAAATTTCTTTTCAAAGTGGTTTGGATATTTTAAGTGATTTGTTAAAGAAAAATTTTCTATAAAACTAAGACAAAATGAACGATTTTGAACGATTTGATTATTGCATTGATCTTTAAGCATTTAATTAATTTTTATTTATAACATTTTTAACTTCTTAAACTTATGCCCTAATTCTGTTCGAGGAGTGTATCGTTTATCTATGGACGAAAAAAAGCCGCAGTTGTGATTCTTTAAAACAATTGTTATTTATTGTCCATGCTAGGAGGTTCGTGTATTTGCTTTATGATTTTGTTCTAAAGATTATATCCAACACATATTTTTTCAAATATTTTTCCAACTATTGTATAATACTTTAATTTTATTTTTATATTTTTTTGTATTTCTATTTTTCATTATCAAATACAACAACAATTTTTTTTTGAAGAAAATAGTTCAGAGAATTCAAAAACAAGAACTCAAAAGTATTTTCAAACAAAAACGTCCTAAATCCTTTTACTGAATTAGGGCATTATTGAAACCAACGAAAAAAAACTGATTAATTTTTTAACGGAAGTATTAACTTATTATTTTTGGTTTGTTTTGTTTTATTTCTGCTTTTTATTCACTTATATTTTTTTTTGTCATGAACAAATCTGCCATATTTTGTCTGAAAAGCAGAAATTTTTCGGAATCGATCGGAAGTGCAAATAAGTGATCAAAACGATTCTGATCGGAATCTGAGATTTCCTGTTTATTAGCTTTATTTGCTTAAAGAAAGTTTGCATACTTTCAGGGGCACTTATGTATATGATTAACATCTTTATGCGAAAACGTCTGCCAAACTTAAATTTGGTTTGACAAACGAATTTTATTTGGCAAAACTAACTTGTCATAATGGAATAAAATATTAAAAAACCAGGAGTCGTATTGATGAATTAAGAAAAAAGAATTTAAACCATTTGCTTCAAAACTTATTTTGTCGCCGGAAAATTTTCATAAAATTTTAAGCTCTCTTATTTTACTCCATACAAATAAAATTTGAATTTTAAAAAATTTCTACTCAGGCTTTTGAGTTCATGTGTTTTTCCCCCTATTACTTGCTATTAGTTGGAATTCTTTCCCGGGAAAAATTTCACGCGGAATTTTATTCATGATTGCCCTGAAAATTTTAAATTTAGTCTCAAGCGAAAATTTATGTATATAAAACTCCTCCTATTATTTCTACTGAAAACTTAAATTTTTGTCGCTTACGATTAATGAAAAATTCCTCAAATGATTTAATGTTGTAATAATTTCTTCCCATGTAATTATTTTCAAACTCAGCTGGCAGAAATTTGTTCGTTATTTTTAGTGAAATTTCATAACAGCGAGATTCTTTGTTAAATACGCTTAGATTAAAAGTCGCTTACTATAAATGCCTTTTAATTTTACCTCTAACAATTAATGAGCTCCAAAAAGTATGCAATATTTTTCTTAAAAGCTCTTAGATATTCATTAAGGGTCAATTGCACGATGTCGCCAAATGTCCGACTTGTCGCACATTTCTGGCATTTCTTGTGTGCCATGTGGCCAAAAAAACGTAACCACTAATTAATAATGAAAACTTGTTTGATTCAGACATGTATCTATTGATTTAAACTGTTTCCAATCATGTTGGTTTCTATAAAGTTAAAGTTATGTATGAAACTGTTTAACTTCATAAATACGTGTCTGAATCAAACAGTTCTTCATTAGTAATTAGTGGTTACGCTTTATTTACGCATGTGTGACACATGGCGGCACACACATGTAAGTCCGGCCTTACATTTGAAATAACAACAAAATATGAAAATTTGTTTTTGTTTTGAATGTAAGTGTGCGACAAGTCGAACGTTGCCGACATCGTGAAATTGGCCCTAAGTATGAAATTTTATGAGCTTTTGTTATAAGTTTGCCTATATTTATTCAATAATCGTTTCAAAATTAAGTAAATTATATTTAACTTACCTCCTAAGGATAGTTTTGAAGATGCAGTTAGAAATGAGTAACTTAAATAGTAGAGTAGTATTAGTACCAACAGCAAATGTATTTTCATTTGTTTATTGTGGTATTTTTTTTTTTAATTTTTTTCTCTCCTCAATTGCAGCTATTTCTACTGATAACAGTGAATTTCATTAAAATGCATTACATTTTTTTTCCTTAAATTCTAAATTTTATCAACATTATCTTTTTGTTTAGATTTTCCATGGCTTGATAATAAAATATTGATTTAATTCGAATTGAAATCGATTTGGCTTTAAATTAATTGCTATTTGTCAAGCACTACAAGAGAATCGCAGGTTTAATTGAATAATTTTTTGACAAATATTTTGACGAAAAATTTATTTTTTATTTTTGTGTGTATTTTTACGCATTTTATTTTTTTAAGAGGATTTTAGCACAATGCTTATTTGTATTGCAACACACTTAAACACTTGCAATAGTATTTATTCGCACGGATACCGATACTTGAAAAGCAATTTATTTTTGTTGCTGCCAATTCGTTTTAACTATTTAATGATGTACTTTTTTTTCTCTCACTCTCTGTGTGTTCTTGTTTTTTGTGGGCATTTGTAATCATTTATTGTTGCTGTTGATTGTGAAATGATAATGATTTCATTTGTTTGTTTGCTTGTTTATCAAATGTTACGCATTTAATTTTATTTGTCAAGCATTTCAATTTATAATTTATTTTTTCGCCATTACAAATTGAATGGCGGCTTGTTTGCAATTGGAAATTGTTTGGCAAAGAGTTGTGCTGTGTTGTCAGTGTTTTTGTTATTGTATTTTAAATAAATACAGTTAATGTCGCAAAGGTATATTTGTTTTTGAAACACTACACAGACAAAAAACACTTGTATTTACTCGTTAAAGCGTTCGCACTCGCATGCACGGCCATTTGTTAAGGTCTGCACTTTAAAGGTTTGAATACAATTTATTTGCTTTTGTGTAAGTGTGGCTTATTGTTTTCATGTTTATTGCTTTAACTAAATATCCTGGCTACTGCGAACTGTTTTCTTTTGTTTGTTTATTCATTTAATTTGCTCGTAATTAATTGATTATTTTTGTGAAAGGGTTTTTTGTGTTTATGCGCCTTTCTCTCAAATTAATAGCCTTTAATAGACTTTGGTTTTACGTGCTTTAAGTTGCTCCGAGTGTTTTTTATAACTTGGAAGCATTTAAATTCTTGTGTTTTTTGGGTTTGTTGTTTTTATTTTCGGTTTAACAGTATATGAAATACAGCAGCTCCATAAAGCATGCTTTAATTTTATTTCCACATTTCACTCTGTAGGGAGTCTTATTGTTACTTTTACACACACATAGACATTTCGAGCGACTGTTGGAGTCGCACAGCACAGCATCAGCATCAGCAACAGCACTTTGACGCCAAAATACACACCAAACACCAAAAGTCACCCAATTCAGCTTTAACTGCTAAACTGAAATGTATTTTTACAATATACCAAAAAAAAAAAATACAAAGAACCAAAAGGCAAAAGAAAACACAGACAATAAAGTGATGTTTTTGCTGTTTTTTCTGTTGTTGTTGTAGTGTATATATAGATTTTTCTTTTGGTGCGTTTGTGTTTTATTTCTGGGTTGTGTCGTCGGAAAATTACTTCCGTTTACAGACTGTTTTCTATCTTCAGACCTTTTTTCAACAATACACAATTTCTCTGTCAGATTTATTTTATAAAACTCTAAAAACTTTTGCTTAATAACGTTTTATTGATTTCTCTAGATTGTGCTTATCCTTGTGTTTATTTTGCCAAGTTTTTCTTGCTTTCACACATACACAGCACATTTAAAATAGAAAAAAAATAATGTCTTGAACATTTTTTACACGCCTCGTTTTTTTGTAGCATTAACAATTTTCTACGAACAAAATATTTTTCGCGTCCGCAGCTTAAACATCCGTTTCAAACGACAACCGCTAGTAAACTGTTCGACATTAGGAAAAATAGACTCCAGCATGTATTCGCTTGCTACAAAAAATGAAGTGCAAAAAGAAAAAACATCACACACCAACTTACACTCAACACATTGAATAATGTACTCGTTAGTTTTTACTTTGGCTGGCCATTAAACGAAAAATGTATTGAAATAAAACAAGACCAGCTATAGACACTGAAAGTGTCACACATATACATACCCACACACACGCACACACGCATATAAAATAATGCCATGATGAGTTCAATGTTTTGATATCACACACAACATAAAAATTGTTCGTGAATGATAAGCATCCCTTACGCATCAACACTTGCATGTTTCCACATTCAATACAATACACATCACAATAACAAAACACATTCCACTCTCTCACACAGCACTCGTTCTGAAGCATTTCAAACTCTCCGTTTGATTTTGGCATGCGCCTTACCAAATAATTATAAAGGAAACGAGCTGCCATTTAAAATCGTTCATATTTCTCATCACTGACAGTTCGTTGATTTGCGACTTGAAAAAGTGTTTGTGTTGAAGAGAGCGAGCATTTGAGAGTGACTATTTTGAGAGTGTTATACTGTTATATTTGTTTATTTTTCTTCAGCATTAGTGCTGACCTTTGTTTTTATGCGTTGTGTACGTGGCGTGTGTTCATTTGTGTCAGGCCTTCTCTTTATTTGCATTGTTCCCTTTATTTTGTAACCGGCTTAAGATTGCAAATGAATTCTTGTGAGACTCAGACCAACATGTAAACAAAACTTCCAGTGAATAAAGCTTTCCATGTTAACAAAAGAACAAAGAAATGTTAAGAATAACAAATGTTGCACAACATTTACATTGCAATACTTAACATGAAGGGCAAAAAGAGAAGAATTCCTTGAATAACATTTTAAAATTAATAACTTACAAAATATACATACATACATACATATTATTTTTATCTACAAATCAAACTATTGAGTCGGTAGCAAAAAATGTTTCTCCTTTTGCAGATGTTGATGTTTGAACACATGTGTGATTATTCTAGACTTTTCCCAGCAAACATTTCAGTTTACCCTCTATTGAAGTTATAATTTCTTGCATAAAATATTTGTGATAGTATGATTAAAAATTAATAAACATATAAATTTGAATGCAATAAACATTATAGCGCTGCCTGAAACGCAAAATGCCCTAACTAATATTTTCATAATCTTGTACTAGTAGTAAAACACGTTAAAATTAAAAATATTAAAGTGTCAATAAGTTCGGTCATTTTTTAATATTCTCTCACTTAACTGAAAAGGCAACACTACTCCTCTAAAAAAGCAACTGTGATGACAACACCAACATTGTTTTTTCTACGAGGGCGGGTCAATAAGTCCGTGATGTTTTTAAATATCCGGTTTTTAACTGGAAGTGTAACACTACTGCTCCCGTTAAAAGGCAAATGCCCGGTTTGCTGGGTTAGCAAACCGGAAGCTGTTGCTTCTTAAGCAATATAGATATAAATAAGGCGTATATAATTTCTTAACAGCAGCATGTCTTAAGTGCATATTAATGATGTTCACATGTTTGCCACTTAACTTAAAAACTGTTTCCTAGTGCTTGATGTCATAATGAAATTTCAAACCCTAAACAAACACTCTTTTTAAATCGCTAGTTCATGAAGAAGAAGAAGAAAATACAGAGAAAAATATGTACACTTCCTTGATTTTTAGTTCACACTGTTACAAAGAAAAAAAAGATTGGAATTATCACAGACATTATTTCTGAAGTAAATAAAATCAAAATATTTTTTTTAACTCTCAAAGACCTGACACTTCTTCAGCCACATCTCCTGAAAATCCATAGTAAATAGTTTTTCCAAAAGATTTTAACAAAATAATTTGTAACATCAAATCCCTTGAGAGTGACAAAAATATATTTATGATTGTCTGTTAAATAAAAAAATACCTAAAATAAAATCTTACACACAAAAACTTTTTTGAAAACACATAAAAAGAAATGAAAAAATTTTAAAAGATCTATGTAATTCTTAAGAGATCTATTAAAGTTGCATCATAAAAATTTCAACACTAAAGTATGCAAGAACAGATAAAAATTGGGCTAACACAATTAATATAAATAAAAAAACTACAAAAAAATTTTATTTGATTTTTTTTTAACAAAAAATCATAAATTTCCCTCCTATTAATTATTTAAAGTTTAAAAAAAAATAACTAAATAGTTTCTCCCATACCAGAACATTGATTCAAATTCACATAAATCACACAATATATTCTCGCATAAAATCTCTAATTTAAAAATATAAAGAAATGCATTTGTATAATCACAAACATAAATCAACAATATTAGCCCTGATTATATTTATTTTCAGGGTTTCTTTTCCCATATAAATATGTTGTTTGTTTTTTGTTGAATCAAGAAAAATAATCTACATACGCCAAGTACTTGCTGCTCAGCAAGCAACAAAATTACCCAACAATTCAAATAGAAAAGACGGAAGGACGGACGGACTTTCAGATGGTCATACATAAACATAACCCTCAAAATGCCAGTAAATACATTTTGACACAACCATAAATAGCATTTAAAACTAAAACCAATTAACAGAAAAATACACAATACGACGAAAACAACAACAATACCAGCAATATGATTACTTTAAAAAGGACACACGAAACAAAAAGTAAAAAGATGTAATACGAGTTGCTCAACATACATAAAAATGCATATAAAAGAAGAATGACACACACACACCCAGACAAATTAACATCACCATATCCTGACTTAAATTAAAGGGGCACACAGTAAAAGTAAAAAAAATATATATATACTTATATAAGAGTATATATTTACGTCATTGTGTGTATTACAATAGAAAGGGAAACATCAAGGACACTGAGCAAGTAAAAATAAACACAAGCAACTGCAAAAAAACGGTACGAGCGCTAAAACAACAACAACTGCAACAGCAATACGAAAAGTAGTGTCAATTGTTTTTGTGATTATTTGTCATTGCCGTAATACTAGAGTGGTGGCAAAAAACATCATTTGCAAAAACAAAAACGGTTACAATTCAAGCGAGCAGCATATGCACAATATTTGAAAACTGTATTTTGTTGCAAACTCGAGTTTATATTATTAAGCACGGAGTGGTTACTGAGAGTTTTTTTTGAGGTCGCGCATGACTTCACGATGTTTTAAATGTGTTATGACTGTGACTTGACTATGACTTGAGTGTGATTTCAATTTGATTTGACTCTGACTCTTGACATGATTTGACTGTGACTTGACCATGCAGAAAAAAAACAAGTTTGAATTAAAAAAAGATTTAATTAAAAATTAATCAGTTTTCAGCCAATCACGAAACTTTTAGTATTAACTAAATCATTTGAATTGAATTTTTTTTATCTATTCAATTAAAGAACTATTACATCATTCAATATTATTTTATTGAAAGATTTTTTAAGATTCAATTAAAATATTAATTGAAATATGCATTTAAGAAACTCCAATAATGCAAATATGTACATATTTAAAAAAAATATTATAAGAAAGGAGAATTCGTAAGCAGTTACCAATAACGGTAGCATTTGAAGTTGGTTTGGCCTTACAAATTTACAATAGGGGTATTCGGTATTAGATGCAAATGGTCTTGCTTTAGTGTAAATGTAAAAGTTTTTATTTTTTTATAAATCTAGCAACAAAATGTATTTCCAACCTAAAAGAAAGCTACGATATTTTGCATTAACACTTACGCCAGCCCATCTGCTTGAAATTATTGGAGTTGCTTAAATACAAATTTTAATAATTATTTGGATTGAGTTTTTTTAAATTGGTAATTAGTATTTTAAAGAAGTATTTAAGAAAATTTTATATTAGGTTTTTACTTAAATCGCTTAAAATCCTTAAATTAAATTTTAATTGAATCTTAAGAAAATCAATTAAAGTTTTAGTTAATTTTTTTAATTGAATAAATTATCAACTTTACATTCCATGTTTGATCTTTGAAGTTTTGCTTGTTGAGAAGCAGGAAAAATGAAGCTCTGCTTATTTATTTTAATATTTTATTTATTTTCAAAGCACGTCAAAATTAAAACGAATTAAAAAAATTTAAATTAAGTATATTTTTTAGTTGCATATAAAATATCAAAAACAATTAACAAATTAATTGAGTATTTTAATTGAAAATATTTTTCCAAAAAACTTCTCGATTTTCACATATAAAAACAAAGTTAATGTGTTATAATTATTTATGATTTACTCTGAGCTAAAATCTGTTGGTAGCCTTTTTTTTGATGGAGCAGTAAATTCAATTAAAGTAGTTATATAGATTTGATTAAAATATTAATCCAGAATATATTTTCTAAGCAATCTTGCAATTGGAAAAAAATCAACAATATTTTTTTCCGTGTATGACTTCATTGATTATGACTTGAGTTTACTTGACCATGAATTGACAACTTTGTACTTGACTATGACTTAGCTTTGATTGGATTGACTGCAACTAGAATGTATGTACTTATTATTATTATTCCAAAACAAATACAGTTTATCATTTCATACTCCTACGTGAAATATGTAATGTGAGCAGCAGTTTCATTAACTTGATAAAAAAGAGAATAGCAAGAACTTTTTCATTGTATTCTGTACACCCAAATACTAACAAAATATTCGTTTCCCCATTCCTGTTCACCCAGCTCGTTCAGTCAGTGGCTGGTTTATGTAACAACAATAACAACTTTTATTACATTCTTTATTTAGGTGGTGGTTACGGAAAGGGACGGTATTCACTGACACTTTTTTTGTCGTAATTTTCCTTTAACTATTTTACATACGTGCTGCTATTAGAGATGAAAATTGCTGGCGTGTACGATTATATTTATTTTTCTTTTTTGCAGCTCAAATCACATGACTGTGAGAAAAAAACTTTAAAAAATTTACATACATAACTGTTGCAAAAAGAAAAAGTTTTTAAGTCAAGATGATCTAATTTTAAGTTAAGGGCACTTGTCTAATCTTCGTATACAAAACTGTATTTGAGCAAAATTTTCATTATTTTTATTTTTCAGGAAGTTATAGCCCATAGACTTCCTCATATGAAATAAGAAGAAATTTCCGTTTGCTAATATGCACTTCCAAAAGAAAATCATGCGGAATTTCTAAAATTTCTTTCACGATTATTTTTTGGTGTAGAAATTTACAAACATGAAATTCCGTAAGAACTCCGTACAGGGCTTTAACTGCAAAAGAAATAAATTTCTAAAAATCGACTTGAAAGATAAAAAACTCTGCTCTACAAAACAGCAAAACAAAACTTAATTAATTAAGCACTTTGTCTTGATTTCCACAGATATATTGGATATTAAATTTGAGTTTAACGGAGTGATAGCTTTGTTAACTTCTCTTAAATAATTTAATTATGTTTTATAAAGGCTTTATTAAACACATTTTGTATGAAAATCTATTTTATAAACCTTTTATAATTCAAACATATATTTTATGAATAAGTTCTTTAACATTTAATAACTTTCACGCGATTATTTTTTTTAAGTGTGCTGGTGGCGAGGAAAAGGTCACTCACTCACTTACAATTTCCACACAAACTTCTTCAGCGCCCTTGTGCAAATCAGCACAAAGGGGACAATGTAGAAGTGGGCAAAGAATTGGAAAAAAACAAACAAAAGAAATTGCGATGATATTGCAGTTTTTCCAATTGCATTTAATTTTTTTTGCTATAACAAAAAAAAAGAGGTTTAAGAGGGTGTTTTTATTTTCATTCGTTGTGTTGATTGTGGTCTTGTTGTGATTGCTGTGAGTTAAGTTTTGCGCTCACATCTTATATACTTACATATGGGCACTTCCATGGCAAAGTCCACTTTTTAGTCACGTGCAACACTAAGTAATTAAGCTTGTATTTCAGTACAATGTGCCTTGATTTTTCTTAAAATTTTACCTAATGTAGAAGCTGCTAAGCGTGTATACAAATATATAAAGAATTAAAAAAAATATTTCGTTTTCTTTGAAAAAAACAAGTATATTTGTTTGGTGTCGCACGTGACAAAAATTTGACATTTCTTTGGAAATACCTATATTTATGTATGTATATATATTATTTAGTTTAAAGGGTGTCTCCACTGTTTGGCACAATGATGATTTTCCTGCTGCTGCTGCATTGCTTACAATTGCAATTGTTTTAGTTTGTAGCTGCAATATTTTAAAGGGATTTTGATAATGAAATCTCATTGCCAATCAGCACTTACACAAAATAAGACACATGGAATTGAAAAGAATAAAACCAAAAAAAAAGTCAAGCAAATAGAAAAATCATATTATCAGCAGTTTGTTTAGATTACTTGGAGGATTATAAGTAAATATACATTTTATTTCTCCCCCATGCATTTGAACAGAATGATATAAGTGCTACAATTGCTTTGACAGTGCAGTAAATAAAGTGTTGTATACATGCATACGCTTAAGAATACTTATATAAAAAGAGACATTAAACTAACTGAAGTGAGTTTTTGTGTTAAAGTGAAATAAATTTTAAAGGTTTAAAGCAAAATTGTTAAAAACAAAATATATTTTCTACCTTTTCACGTATTCAAGTTTTTAAAACCATATGCTTTTAAAAAGGGATGTTCATTTGCTTGGCATCTTATATTTAAGTTTTGCTTACCCAAAATTTATTAGCCTCTTGATTTATGAACTTAAATACATCTTCTAAAACCACAACTAAATGTAACAACCCCTTGTTGAAAACGGTAAATTTTAGTGCTGCACTTTATTCTAATCCACCAATTTGCACAGATTTTCGTGCCGAATGTTAGGTTGACCGCAGCCAACACAAGACAATTCAAATTTGATAAAACCGAGAAAAGGTAATAAAAAAACACAACAATATAAATACAAAATCAACACACAAATAAATGTCAACACACAAAAATTTCTATAAATCAAATTATAATTGTCACTGATAACAAAACCGACAAACCACAAACAACAGTTAAATTTACGCAGGACGCCAGGAGATACAGCACAGCAGCAACAACACCACCACCACCATCAACAACCACCAACTGAAGGAAAAACTAATCTAACCCTTTTAGTGTCAAATAAAAAACTACTGATTTTTTATTTGGATTTTTTTTTTTAGCATCTTTAACATAAAAAGGACATTCAAACCAAATAGGCGTCGCATTTCAATATGAATGTTTTTTTTTCTTCTAACGGATAAACGAAAAAAGCAAACACATAAAAAAAGTGTCAAAATAAATGTAATCAAACAAAAACGAAAAAGAAATCTGTTTCCAAACGGAATTGTTAAAGAATTGAACAAGAAATACGCGCTAAATAGATAAACTTTGCTCTTCGAAAACAGGGTGTTGCCAAGATACAAAGATAGACGACCAAAATCAGAAGAAAAAAATATATAAAATAAAAACCTAAAACCCACTTTTTTCTAAAGCCCATTCAGTCCATGAATTTTGTTAACAAAATTTATCGTGTATGGAAAAAAGCATGACTTAGCTTATGGTCTGTTAAAAACAGGAGGGGAGAGTAAACCATACGAAAGATATGGACACTTACTTTCTTTTTATTTCGAATATTATTTTTGCAAATGTTTGCCAATTCACATAAAAATTTATTGCATGAAAAAAAGTTTAATAAAAATTATTTTAGAGAAATAAAGTTAAAGTGAGGGAAACTAAGGAGCAAAGTTAAATATGAAAAAGAAAAAAAGAAAATTTACATATTTACAGGATAAGAGTTATTGCAGATTAAATTAAAAATAGCAAATAAACGAATATTGGGAAATGAAAAAGAAATCAAACTAATGCAGAAACTATTATCTGGTCCTTAAAATAAGGATTTGGAGATCTAACGTTCATCAGAAGTTTTAGGAATTAATTGATTACGAGTATATTTACATAAAATAATTTTCATATTTGAAATACCGAAGTATATTTATTTGACATAAAGTCTTTATTTATTTAATTTGAAAATTTGCTTGTTTTTATGGTTTAGCAATTGTCTATATGCATTTCGTTCCTGCTTTTGGAACTCGTCAGTAGACTTCAACACAAAAAATTTTTGAATTTAGTTGACAAACTTCGTATGTTTATAGTAAGACTCTTAATACTATATTGAGAATCACAGTATACAAACATAATAAGTTTGAAAGCTTCAAACAAACTTTTTTACAAAACAAGCATCTTTATTCAATGTGGCAGCTAATGGTAAAAAGGTGGTGGAAAATAAAATAGATAGACAATCGAATAAAGATGCTTGTTTTGTAAAAATGTTTGTTTGAAGCTTTCAAACTTATTATGTTTGTATATTGTGATTCTCAATATAGTATTAAGAGTCTTACTATAAACATACGAAGTTTGTCAACTAAATTCAAAAATTTTTTGAGCTGAAGTCTACTGACGAGTTCCAAAAGCAGGAACGAAATGCATATAGAAAATTGCTAAACCATAAAAACAACCAAATTTTCAAATAAAATAATTTTCGTGTAGAAAACGTTTTCAATTCCAATGCATTATTTTTACAGAAATTGTCTGAGCCTGAAAGCAACTTTTCATGTCTAAATTATGTTTTTTGGCTTAAAGATATTTTATAACTCGAAACCATTTTTCGACATTTTTCGACTTAAATTTTTTTGCGATTTGAAAAAAATTTTTGATTGCAAAATAATCAATGATCTGAAAAAAATTTTTCCATAAATTTCAATTTCAAAACACTTATACTTTTATTCAGAAAATTTAAAAAGTTTCAAATGTATTTAGTTCATAATTTGTTGTACAAAATTTTCTTAAAATTGATTTTAAATCAATTTTATGAATATAAATCTTAGCATTTCGAAATATCATGTAATCCAAAAAAAATCTATCTCGGAGTTTTCTGTGATATTAATATAATTTATATTTTCACATTTTCTGCTACTCGAAGACAGTTTTCGATTGAAAACCGCTTGATATACTTAAGTGTTTTTCGTAGAATGATGGTTGGCAAACTAAAAAAAAGCATTTCTCACAAAAAAAATGCACGCCAGCTAACGTCATTTTTCATTATTTCAAAACATTTTTCGACTCAAACTATTTTGTGATTCGCTGACACTTTTTAAAAAAATTTTTGTAACGCTAAGACTTTTTCCATCTAGAGATAGTCCTTCTGTTTTTATGAATATGTAAAATTTTCTCTTAAAAAAGTTTACTGTGTCATAACGAGCTTTTCTTACAGAAAAGTTGACTCTGAGATAGCACCTTGTTCTCATAGAAAATATTGCGGACTTTTTAACAACATCCTGTTCTCATATAAAAAATTGTTGACTGGATGACACCATCTTTTTCTTATAGAAAAAATTACTGGTTGGGTGACAGCATGATTTTCTTACAGAAATTATGGTTGGCTGCGTCAAAGCAAATATTATAAATAAAGAAAGTGGTCTATGTAGCACACTTTTTTCATAGAAAACTTGTCTGTGTCACAGCACAATTTTCTTATAGAAAAGTTGTTTCTGTCACGGAACAGTTTTCTTATAGAAAAGTTATCTTTTTCTTAAAGCAAAGTTGTCTGTGACACAGAACAATTTTCTTTATAGAAAAGTTGTCTGTGTTACACCACAATTTTCTTTGCAGAAAAGTTGTCTGTGTCAAAGCACAATTTTCTTATAGAAAACTTGTCTGTGACACATCACAATTGTCTTATAGAAAACTTGTCTGTGGCACAGCACAATTTTCTTATAGAAAACTTGTCTGTGACACATCACAATTGTCTTATAGAAAACTTGTCTGTGGCACAGCACAATTTTCTTATAGAAAACTTGTCTGTGACACAGCACAATTTTCTTATAGAAATTTCGTCTGTGTCACAGCACAATTTTCTTTACGTAAATTTTTTTAACTGAAAATGCATAAATGTTTATGAACCACTTCGATATTTATTCGCTTTATATTATTCTGCCATTAATTTTCATTTTCTTAAAGTTAATTTATATTTTGGTTGTATTTTCTTTTCTGTAATTTTCCTACTTTATTTGCTTTTTATTTCAAGATAAACAAGGTCATAAAGTAGAAAAAATGAAAGCAAAAAAAAAAAAAATCCGTTAAAACTGATTTGTTCTTCAACAAATATTGATGAAAGCCCGCACACGCTCCGGGGCAATAAATGTGATATTCTTTTGGCTTCTTTTAACTAAAAACAACATGAGCTGCGGCGGCTACAATTACAAAATAGCCACTTTCAATATAAAACGAATACAAGTTAAAAGGACTTGAGTGATGTTGTAGTTGCTGCTTTTCTTATTCAAATTGCCACGAGGCTAAAGGACAATTACAAATGTTTTGTTGCCACACGCACACACAGAAGCTTAGAACGTATTTGTTTGTTTGTTTGCTGGTTTATTTAGCATTTGGATTCGGTGTTTTATAAACCAGTGTTTTATTTTTAAAACAAGTGGCTCAACTACAAACTTCCGTTGGGATAATTAGAATTTTTTTCGTTGTACTCGTACAGTAGCAAGCAGTTGTGGCTGTTGTTATTATACTTGCAATTGGCTGCAGTTAAAGTAACAGTAACAGCAACAGCAGCAGCAAAGCGTTTTGCAAATTATTTGTAAATCAGACATTATGTGGCCTTTGAATGTTGAATGTTGAAGAAAACAAAACAAAAAACATCAGTAACCAAATAAAGGACACTTACTAAAACACTCACGCACGCTCTTGCACACACACACTTTAACACTTTGAGGCAATTGTGTTTGTGTGTGAATTTTTGTAAATTGTGTTTTCTTTTTGCACTCTCTAAAAGCAAAACAAATATAATTTTACTTTATTCATCAAAAATAAAAGAAAGCAAAAAAATTCAAACTGTAGAAGTGTGTTAGTGGAAAAAGGGTTGTGAGTGCTTACATGTATGCGAGAGAGAGTGTGTGTTCCTGTGTGTGTGTGTTTGCGTAGGCATATTTATTTGTTTATTTTTTAAGACCCTTAAGCTACTTTAGCAAATTTTTTCTTTCAATGGTTCGTTTATTTTTGTTTTTGTTTTCGCTTTTGCTTAAATGTGGGACTTTTTCTAAACGATTTCTTGTTGGTCTTGATGTTTGCCTTTCATTTATTGATAAAGTAGCTGAAGAGTGAGTAGATGTGTGTGTGTGTGTTTGTGCATGTGTTTGTGTATGTACGTGTCAAAGTGTTAGGGCTACAATTTAAATCTGGCACCATTTAAATCATCATCATCCTCATCATCAACTTCGTGCTTGATATTGTTGTTTAGATATTTTTCTTTTGATTTTTTTCTTCTTTTTTATTTATTAAAAGCTTATCAAGCAATACATCCTTGTATTTTGTAATAACATTTCTTCTATTATTGTTGAGGATGATGGCTTTAAAATGCCCTACAAGAGTTAATCTTTCATTTTAGGTTAAATGAAAAATTTGCAGGCGCGGTATAAGACTTCTTTTTATGGGTTTTCTGGGACCATCAATTAGTGGATGTTGCAAACAAACAGATTGTGAAGGGAAATATATTCAGTAAAGTATGGCTTTGAGTCGCACACGAAGAGTTCCGTACGGCGCTGGTTTCTTTTTGGCGATTTGTTCGGCTTTAAGCGTTTTTTTAGTATTGACACTTTTTAGTTTAGGCGTGTTTTTTGTTTTGCCGATTTTTTCAGTATAGACTTTAGTTTTAGTTAATGTTCGTTTTGACAATTTTTTCGGCTTTCGTCGATTTTCTTTATATATATTTTTAGTTTTAGCGATTTTTTGTTTCGGCTTTATTTTAGTTTTAAATTTTTGGTTTTAATGTTTTTGAAAATTGCCTCTCACGGTTTCCAAGCAAACATGTTGTCAAAATTACATCAACTGATAGAATACCCTTTAATTTTTTTAACATACAGGGATGGACATTTGAATACACTCTTTCTAACTTAATATCATTTACACACATTTTATAACCTATACATACTCCCAGCCAAGCATGCCAGACCATTTTTACGGAAAAAGTGTCCCCGTACCGGCTTAAACACACTACAGAGGTGCCATATGAGTTTAAAGTCTATATAAATACCAAAATATTAGTCATTATCAAATTAAGTTGTATTCGAATTAGTTAAAGCTTCATTTGCTAAATTTTGTTTACCTTTTACGTGAGAGACTATGAAGGCAATTATGAATAAAATTCCGCGAGAAAAAAAAGGGAGAAATTTCTCGCGTTATTTTATTCATAATTGCCCTGTATGTTGCTCAGGTTAAATTACTTTTCCAGTTCTGTGGCTCTGTTACGAATATTACTTTCATTTGTAAAACTTTTCACTCTTGATTCCTGTTAGGAGATTCCGTAATACACTGTTTATGTTCATATTCATACACATCCTCTTTTTGTATGCGAAATCTTGCGTATGTAAGGAAATGGGGTTGCGTGAATGCGTGTGTTTATCTTGAATTTCCTACAACCGCAATGAACTGCACTTAAGAATGTGTATATAGAGTTGTTTCAGCATAAAGTTGTTGCTGGTCTTAAATTTTCTTGTTCTTAAGTTGTTTTTATACAGAGCATGCATATATATGTATGTGTATATATACATATCTATATATATATATATGTATTATTTTTTTTTTGCCTTAGTTACGTGTGTATTTCAATAGCAGTTAATATGTGCGCGCGTGTACATGTTTTTCATACATGTATGGCTTTCAGCCATGAGTATTAACAAACAAACAAGCAAGCAAACAAATAAACAAAACAATTAGAATTAAATGCTCCCCTGTGCCTGGATTGTTGGATGAAACAAATAAACAACTTGAACAACAAAACGATTCATTTCATTTTCAATTTAATTTTAAATTGGAAAAAAAGGGGCAGTCACCTCTTCTGTCACTGCACTGAGAGTAAATGTATTCAAAAGTCATGTGCCCAATAGTGCGTTGTTTATATATGTTTTATATAAATACAAATACAGAAGTTTCGATTTGGTATTTTATTGGGCAAACATTTTGATTAATCCATTTATTTGGATGCCAAGAAGGTAGAATAGTTTTGCGGTTGCTTGTTACAGTTACATAAACTTTCTTTGTTTCTTGCCGAAGAAATGAAAATGTCTCCAGGTGTTTGTAAATATTTATGGGGATATCCTTTGAATGGTTTACATGGGGCCTATAAACTTATAATTATTAATTACAAGTAAAATTAAGTGCGGTTTATTTGGTTTTATGTGATTTGGTAACATAAAATAAGAGGGATGAAAAACAAAATTTTCCTTATGGCAAGGGACGTACAGCAACAAATCACATTGTGTATTTTTATTTTATTTCACTGAAAAAAAAAACAAATTTATTTAGAAACAAAATTACTAGACAGAGTGTCCGTTGCTTAGTTGTTACCACAACAAATGCTGGATGTTAACAGTGGTACAAAATTCTCATACAAAATTCGTACGTTGAACTAACGTTAACTTTAAAAATCGTTTACGAATAACCACGTAAGAATTTAGTTAAAGAAGAATCGATGAAGTAGTTTAGACCTGTTACTAAATACAGCGAACCTTTAAAATGATTAATCATTAAAGAAATAGCATTATGTATACAGTCATCTCTCGACAGCTTTAACCTCAAAAGATCAGAGTAAAATCTTAAAAAACCATTATGGATATAAAAATTAAACACAATTCCATCAAATTTTTAGCTTCGTATTTTTAAACTTTTTTGCTGGATCCACTCACATTAAAATATTTAAGTTTATAAAGTACATAGAAGTCCAGCATAATTTAATAGAATATCGATGAGTTATTTCTGAAAGAGCAAAAGATTAAGGGACCATATCATAGTAGTTTGCAAATTAAAGTATAAATTATTAATTTCTCGTTTAGTTAGAAGAAGACATGCTTGACAGGTGGTAGATCAAGGTATTATGTACAATTCACAGAAAGGGAAAGACGACCGTATTGTTGTATATGCATAAGTCTATCTGTCTTCGCCTATCAAATCCATTCTAGCGTATTGTGTGAAAGACTAAGCTGACTACAGCTGGATAATTCTGCCCATCGACCAGATATTTGCACTTTTCAAGATATAAAGACTAGTCTGCTTTGCTGGAGAATATCAGAGTCTCATTGAACATTGAACTTTATAATCCATTTCCCAATATTAACATAGTCATGCACATTAAAGATCAGAGAATGCGTTGGTTAGGTCACTTAGTGAAAAAAGACTAAGGAGGTCCAGCGAGAAGATCGTTTGAATGCAACCTGGAAGAAAGGCCTAGAAAGGGAAGACTAAAACTCCATTGCAAACAAGATAACTATGAGCATCACTTGCAAGGGATCACATCATCGAGTGACTAAAATTTACGAGTGTCAAACTATCAAGAGTAGACTGTATAAAACACATGTTTGAGTACAAAAGTGTCTTAAAGTGAGCAAAGAATAATTGATTGCAATGCTTAATCGATATTATAATAAATATTTTTGGAAACGAAAGTTTAAAAAATCTCTCAGACAGAATACGAAACACTTATGGGCACAATAATTTCTTTGAAACTATAAAGCAAAAACAAATGAAATAAAAAGTTTTGCTTTAACTAAGAATTGTTTATGTCTGCAGACTATAAAATTAAGCTGACGCTTAGACATCTTTTCGAAAAAATACGTAGATAATTTCTACGAATAAACCAAAATGAAAAAGATACAAAAGGTAAAGGAAAGAAGTGAAATTACAAAACAATTGGCAATAGCAATCATGGTCAATTTTTGAAGAAAAACAATTCGAAAACAAAAATAAAAAAAAACAAATGGCAGAAAAACAAAATCTCTTTTATAGCAAGCAATAAAATCTTCAACAACAAGATGAGAAAAAACCCATATGAATAACTACAATCTAGTGAACGGCATATTGGCTAGACCTTTTGCAGTTTATGCAGAGATTCATTCCTTCATCTATACTCGTGCAAGAATTGTGGCAAATAGTAAATGAATGTTGGGGAAAAGCAAAAGTCAACTACATTTATTGCAAAAAATAACAACATTTCAAGGCAAAAATAAAAAAGCACAATACAAAATATTATTTAACAACGAGACCCGTACAACAGTCATAAAACAATTATTATGGCCACACAAATACACAAACGTTGTTTATCAGGGAACTACACGAGGAACAGCACTAAAAACATACATAAAAATTTAAACAAATAACCAAAAGTGGAAAGACAAATTGAGCTTGGGGATGCTGTGTTATTGCTAAAGTTAAAGGAACTCAAAATAAAAATGTACTGACACAGCTTTCGTTGCCGAAAGGCTACTCAAAGAAGGTTCTAACTGCAAATTTTGGGGCATGTTACATTGTCTTGGAATGAAATATATACACAATTAACTCATTAATTAATTCAATTAATTTTGAAGCTGGCTTGCACAATTCTTTTGATTTTCAACAAATGAAAGCCTTAAATCATTTGTGTTTGTCTGTTAAATTAGTTTCTAGGTGGTGCTTAATTAAAAACAAATAGAATTTCTTCATTCGAAATTATGCATATTGAAATATTCATATTTTATTTTTCATTATATTTGTTTATAAATACCCTTATTTTTGTACCACTTGCAGTTAATTGTAAAAAGGTTGGGAGCAATATTATCAGATTAAAAATTAAATAAAAAATCAAATAATCAAACTTTTCAAGTTTTGGCACCGTCACATTTAGAAAAAATTTTAAAAATTGTTTTCTTTTCTGGCATTGAGTATTTAATAAAAGAAAACAGACTTTAAACAATTTACTACAACAAAATAATTATTCATTGGGAGGTTTTACAAAATACATTCTAAAAGTAATAGTTCTGTAAAAACTGAGATTTTTAAGGTCACACACATCCATCACAGCATTCTGATGGCCATTCTGTGCAGAAATCGCACTCTCTTGTGTCTACATATTATTAAATACTTTTATATAAAAAATTTTGTATTTTTGAATTATAGCAAAAATAAATAAAATTACCCATATGCTCAAATAATTTCGTGTCCTGGATTCTTTTCCGCAAAAAATTTGTATGCAAACTGGAAGGGCGAAAATTAAATTGGTTTTTAAGTCCTCTTTCACAGGTACTAGAATATGAAACTAAGTTGGAATAAAAATAATCAAAAAGTTTATATCATACATTTAGCTATTGGCTCTACATACATACGTACATAAATACGTCTGCATGTAACCTTCAGTATGCATGTGTATTTGTAAATAATTGGGAAAGCAGAGTTCAATGCAGAAACATATCAACTACCCTTCTACTCTTTATCAATTTTTTTAGGAAGTTGTTTGAACATTTGCTGTTATTTTTTTCATATTTTTTAAACAATAACCATAAAACTTTTTCAAAACATACACACACATAAAATATACTGGTATAATTGCTTGGAAACATACTTTGCAACGTACGTACTGTACGTCTGTCTGTTTGTATTTACATTGAACAAGATGCCAAGGATATTAATTCAACATTGGAAGAAGTGTTTTGAGTTTTTTTTTTCATTCCAATTTAATTGTCTTTAAAAGGGTTTATTTCTTGTCACTTTATCTCATCTTTTGTGCATAAATTTTATTTACAGAAATGTTTTCTTAATTATCTACTGTCACATAATTATTAAAAATTATTGCCTTTTGTGTGAAATCTTGCTACTGTTTCTGGTATAATTGTCAAAAGCAAATGTGCCAGTTTTATGTTTAGAATTTTACAAAATTCGTTAAAATGAAACCCTTGTAAAATGTATCTTTAGTTGTATCTTTTGCTGTGTAATTTATTTCGAGAGGGGAAGCACTTCCGTTTATTTTGGTGGTGTTTTATGATCTTTTGATTTTTCGAAGTAATTTCGATTTTAGGTGTTCATTATCTGTGTTCTTGTTGCTTGTTTTAGGCTTCAAAGAAATTAAATTATTACTTACGTCGGTTGCATCAGCAAATATAAGGGTTGTTGCCGGGCTTCAAACTCAAATATTTTCAAAGTCATATAAAACTAATGAAAGACATTGAACAAATTTGTAGGCGTATGAACTTGAACTTTTGTGCTATAAATTTTGTTTTTATAAAAATCTAATTAATATGTTTGCTAAAATGAAAGTCTCAGTATTTAAGATGGCAAAAGCCTTAAAACTCAATCCCTAAATATTAATTCCAAGCACTAAAATAGCTTACAAGTTTGATTAAACCTCCCCTAACATCTATTGGAAAAAGCGAATACACCTTTTTAGCCTCGCACACTTAATTAAGGTTAAACATTTAATTAACAGAAAATAATAAAACTGAAAAAAACCTTCTAAGACACTAAAAGTATTCTAAGAAAATGTAAGCAATCACACAGACAGACAGCCAACCTCATTAAAGCGAAAAACTAGTTAATGTAAAGCATACTTATAGGGGCTTTGCACCGTTTTTCATTTTATTTTCTTTGCTTCTTACAATTTTATTAGACAAAGACAACCACACACACACACACACACACACACACGCCAAATTTACATTGAGCAGTTCAAGTCTCGCAGATAACAAGGTTAATGCTTTTTACTAATTATCTGTCAAAGAATGTTTGTGTTCGAAAAAGCGCAAAGAAGGTCAAGTGAATATAAAAGAAATTTCCTGAAGCCAAAATTTCATCTTCAGCCAGATAATATATTAAACTATTATGATGGTAATAAACGATACCAGATAGATTAAATAGATTTAAGGGAACTTACTCTAAATGTCTCTTGTAACTTATAAATCTTCTGCTAGATCAATGCTTTAAATTTGCTGTGGACAAATTTCCTAAGGGAAAGTGAATAAGCGCTAGAGCCTTGACAAGGCAGCCAGTCAAGAAAGCCTCATTCAAGGATTTTTTTGTACATTAGTAACTTTTAAGTGACTTCAAAAAAGGAGGAGGTTCTCAATTCGTTTTTGTTTTGTTTTTTGATACGTGGTCCCACAGCAAAAAGATTTATATTAATTTTTACAAGAATAAGTTAAGCTATACAGGCCAGAAATAACCGATGAAATACAGCTACAGTTCTTACTAATTACAAATTGTACGAATGTGCTCTGCCCAATATAAAAATAAAGGTAAAAACCCTCTGTCTTCTGAGTTCCTAAAACTACAGTATATACCACTTAATTGATTTTTTTCTACAATGCTTGGTTTTTTATATCAATAACCGGCTAAATAATTTATGCCATAATCTGTGTGTTAATTAAATAACACAATTGTATACCCTTTGAAATAATTACCCGGAGATCAATTAAGCGGAAAGTACTGTATTATAAATTGATATACTCAAAAGAGCTGTAAGGACTAAATGCACTGTTGGCTAGTGTTAAAAAGCAACCAAATAAATTTTGCTGTATTTTTCTTCAACTTCAATTTCACTGCCTCAAAAAAAAACAAGGAAAATTGAAATAATTTCAATGAATTTATCAGTAAAAATAGCTTGCCTGCTCATTATCTGAAGCTTGATTAGCAAAAAATGTGTTTTTAAAACTTTCCTGTTTGTTAACGTAAAGGCTGTTTCAAGTGTTTAACAATAAGTTCACCAAAAATTACAAAATTTGTGCTTCAAATGTTGGTTATAAGAAAAAAAAAATTCTGAAGAGTCAAAAAAATAAACTTTCATTACAAACTGCTAATGACCTCTTCAATCATAACGAAAGATTATCCGTCCGTTTTAAAATTGTTATAGAAAACAACAATAAAATAAATAAAAGTTGGTGTTTTGTTTTCAATTTAAAAACAGTCTAGCAAAAGTATTTTGTCGTCCTTGATCCTTCAACATAAGACATACGATTAATTTTTGTTTTTGTTAAATATATTTTTCTTTCAGTTTTATTTAATACAATTTTAAAGCCAATTTTTAGGCTTAACTCAAGTTTAATATTCTTTACATTAATTTTTAATACTAATTCAATATTTGTCTAGTAAATTTAGTCATCGTCTTTGTATAATTTAACTTGATATTTGAGTTAAATAAGCGAACATTTAAAGCAATGTTGTAAATTCAAAGGGTTTTTGTCACGTTTTCCTCTGTGTTTACCCAATCGTCTGGCATTTTCTCATTTATTTTTTGTTTCCTTTATAATATTGTAAATTTAAATTTTTTTAGCATTTTTTTTATCTGCAAAAATTTTTGACTTACTTCAGTTAAGCTTGCAGATAAACAGGGCGTTTTTGTTAACACGTAAATACAGAAGAATTTAACAAAAGGAAAAACCAAAAAAAAAATTACTCGCATCTGCATTGGAATAAAAAGCAAACACTTGGCTCCACATACACGTCTGCATACGTTTTCATATGACGAACAGTTTTTATGTTGAAAACATTTTATAGATCGTGTTTAATCAAATTACAGACTGATTAAAAGACCAGACATCAGAGATTGTTGTTTTTTTTATTAAATTTTTATTTTTTTTTTTGAAAGCGACCTTAAAAAAATTATGGCAGATAATAGCGCAGTGGTTTTAATTTATTTTTAATTTCTTTAACTTGAAAGAAAAAGTCGTGAACTTCACATAAAAAAGAAGCGTTGACAAATTTTGTTTTTTTTTATAATTAACATTTTTTCTGTATACAATTTGGCAACTAGTTCGATAGTTTGATAAAAATCCCATTGATAGTTCAAAAAGAACTTCATTTACTTCATATACAAATAAATAGGGTTATATGTATTTTACTAAAAAAAAGGCTCTTGTTGTATAATATAAAAATATTTTTTGATTTATTCAAATGTAATGTACTAAATACCTCGACGAACGAAATTTATGAATTAGACCACTTTCATAATTAAGGGCACATATGCAGCTAAAAATCTTTTATCCGAAAAAAATATTATAAAAATCGTAATTATTACGTTCATAAATAAAATGAAAAAAAATATATAAATAAATCACATAACATGAAAGGATAATCTAAAAATTAAACAAAAACAAGACTATAACAAATAACAAATCAAATATTAAACACAAATATTTTATACAAACACAAATACTAACGATGCCTTATATAAGCCTTCGATGACGTAACACTCGCACAAACATACGTTTTAAGTTTTAATCAAAATCACAAGCAATACGAGTATAAACAAATAAATACCACAAGGCCCAAGCAAAATAGAAAAATCAAATCACAATAATGAACAAATCTTAGAACACACGGAAAAGATTGTAATTCATATACACCCAACACCCAGTTGACCAACTTGTCGCAGAGAACACTTTCATCAACGACTACTTAGGGAAATTTTTTTATTACAGTTTCTTTCAAGTCAATCTAACAAAGATTGAACTCAAAGACTCGTTAAAAGAAAAACTACTCAACTTGTCATGCATCAAACAAGTTGCTGGATATTGTTGTTATGTTTGGCCGCTAACATTTGTTTGAAAATTTCCTCAATGATCTGTGTGAGCTTTCGCCAACAGGTCCTCCACGCTCCAGCATTATCGTACATTTGTCTTGCAAGATTTTTGAAAGACATGGCCAATTGGGACAGTACGAGTATGTCTATAATACAGACTCTGTATGTGAGTATGTATACTCACTGTGTTTGTATGAGTGTGTGTTTTAAGTTTAAATTAGTAAGTGAGTCAGTCGGTTTGTTGTAACGTTAATATTGCATTTTAATCTTCCCTTTTTCAACTCTACTCTTTCACTTTGCTTCCCATTCTGAATTATTATGCATGCGTATGCGTGTACAGCGCTTCGTATTAGTGAGTGCGTTTAATAAACAACTCGTGCATAACACATGCAACACGTGTTGAAAACATCATTGTAGCAAAATGAAACTCTAAAGACTTAAACATACATACGCGTATATACAAGTAGGCCGACTTAAAATGCTTTCGATTTTTAAATGCCCTTTATTTCTTTGAGTGGCGTTCTTTGTTCTACATGCAACGTAAAACGTTTACGATGCCTTATTTGTATATCCTGGGGGCAAATTAAGACATTTGATATCGAAGAAAAATTTTCATACCTTTTTGATCATATTTGTATGGAAATGTCGTATGATATGGAATGCAAATTCAGGGGCAAATTATCCCTCTGAATGGCCCTCAAAAAATTCTGTTAATTGTCTTAATAATAATTGTTTTGTTGAAAGACAATGTCAGCACAGTGCACACAAGTGGTATAAAAATTGTATGATTTTGAAAATAATTGGAAGAAATGTGTGATGAAACAATTAAGAAAATGAGCGGACTCTTCTCTTTAATGTCTGTGTGAAATCTAATTTTATTCTGCTATAAAACACGCATGGGCGGTGCGGCCCAGCGAGACTTTGGGTCTGTTTGGAAATGTATCACTGCTCTGCATCATATAAGCAAACTTTAATTTAAAATCCAATGCCACTTAGCTGATAATATTTTTTAGTAGTAGCCATGTTTGACATTTATTTGTGCGTTATCTACTTCAGCAAAGGCACTTTAGGACATTTTAATTTCCATTTGCAGCGCAGTGATGCCTTTACGAACAGGCCCTTTATTATCGCTACGCATCAACATATTCCGCACTCATCTAATACTCTTTTGAGGCAGCCTGTATTATTTAGAGCAAATATATTTTATTTAATATGTTCACAAAGCCTTAACAGCTCACCCTCGTATACATATGCATACAATATAATATGAGTATTTAATAAAAGCAGTGCAATGACATTACAATTATGCTGAATTTTATTGTTGTAGCTGCTCCAATTCTTGCCTCAACTCCCTGCTTATATTTGCGTTTATTATTAATTGGGCGTCTGGGTGAGTGAGTGCGGGTGTATGGATGAGTTAATTTTCTATTGATGCTGGCAAACATAAAAAAAAATCCATCCACCCTTTTGCTTTTATCATGCTGTTTTTTATCTTCCGATATTCTTTTGTTGTTATTCTTTGCCCCCTTCTTTTGTATTATTGTATTAAAGGGTGTTTCTGTATTCAGAACTTTTGTACATCAATGTTGAAAAAATATTGTCAAATTACAAAAGTAATCTAATGATAAGATGCTTTTCATATCAAATATTACAATAAAAAGCAATTTGTAGGCAAATGATTTTGAAAATAGATAAGCAAAGAAATTTGTTTAAAAAAATGCTGTATAATTATAATAATTATTTAACTTAAGTAATGTAAATCTCTTTCATCTAATATAAAATTATCCATACTACGAGTACATAGTTTTACATGTTATTTAAAGAAAACTAGAAAGCACAACTAACTGAACCATAAAATTAGTAGCTTAGTCATTTATTCATTCATTATTTCTTTTTAAGCTCTGGATCAGGAAATAAATAAAGAAATGACGTGCCCCTTGTCAAACACGTTTTTCAATTTAACAAGTGATTTCGCATATTAAAACGTGTCTTATAACAAGTTTACTGTGACAAGTGTCGCGTGTTCAATTAAAGGAAAAAATTTGTTTTGTAAACTCCTTTTCCATTAAGAGTGATTTCCATTTTTTACTGTCTCGCCAAAAGGTATGAAAAAGTATTAATTTAAAACGAAGCTGGAAGTCGTCAATTGTAAATAAACATACAATGGCCACGTGCTCTTATCATAGAAATGAGTGACAAAGTGATTGAAGAAGTGGTGGGCAGCAAACAAAACATGCTGGAAATTTGACAAATATGTCACAGATAAAACACGATGTCGTAGGCACAACATCGTTTCAATAGACACTTTCACAATTAGAAAATTTAAGAAAATATGACAAAAAGAAAATACCCAAAGTAAGCAAAAAATTTCAAAATGCCGAAAAGTGTCTTAAAATATCTCAAGTACGCTGAATTTTCAGCAGCAGAATAAGAAAACTATTTTTTTTTTATTGAAAAATAATTCGTTTTTATCCTGATGTGGGCAAATTAAATTTTAGGTTTTCTTAAATAATTTTATAGAGTAACCTTCTCAGCAGTGAAAATATCTTAATTTACAGGGTGGCTAATAAAATGCGATACCAGAATAAAATGTAACAGCACCGCCTAAATTGTCGATTTGTTCCGGTTTTTGGCGATTCTTTTCGGTTGGTTTTTAGTTTTAGCAATTTTTTTTTGTTTTGACGATTTTTTTTAGTTTTTTAGCGACCTTTTTACTTTCGGCGATTTGTTTTTTGGCATTTTAGCGATTTATTTTTTTTTGATATTTTTCATTTAAGCGCTTTTTGTATTTTAGCAATTTTTCGTTTAGATTTTTTTTTTAATTTTGGGATTTTTTTAGTTTTTGAATATTTTAAGAGTTTGATAGATGATGATAGAATACCCTTTGATTTTGATTTTTTAAATTTCAATGTAGAGTGGTGTAGTCTGCATTAAAATACACTAATGCAGATCTGGCATTTCTTGAGTTGTCATTTTGTGGCGTCATTTTCAAAATGTGTGCAACGCCGTTCACATTATATTTTTTACATAGAAAGCACACAACGAAAAAATTTGGAAATTATAAACGTTGGCACTAATACACACTATTGCTATGCCACAAAATGATATAATGTGCACTCGGAATATCTCTGTATACAATAACATTAGGATTTCAACGTGTTTCGTTGCTAGCTTTATAAAACCCTTCAATTTTTATCTCTCACATATTTTTTGTTCTAGCAGCCAATGTCTTACATACTCCAGGAAAATTTCAGGTCCGTAACTCTTATGGCTCTCGAGAAAACTGCCTGTAACAGACGGACAACGTAGCGAAAACAATAGGTTTCCTTTCACCTTTGGAGTACGGATTTCTTAAAAAAGTATCTGCAATTCTTACTGAAACAAGATTCATCAGCCATCCTAGATTAAAGTTTTATATTAAAACTTAAATTTTGCTCATATGGGAACATACAATTTTATCTTTTTCCGTATAACTTTTAATTTTTTTTCAATTTAAATATGGAATCATTTTTCATGCCATTGGCATAACATTCGCGTATTAGAATTTATTTTATTTTTAATTTAATTTTGTCAGTTTTTAATAGTCATTTCACCTTAATTTGATTTGCCATTTTAGTTTATTTTGTATATAAAATTTAATTAAAATTGCGAATGATAAATCTTTTTAAATAAGCACGTATATAATTGCTAAATATTTATTTTGTGCCAATTTCAAACTTAAAAAAAAATAATAATAATAATGAATGACACAACAATTAAACATCACTTAAAGCAAATACAAAAAAAAAACAAAAAGTTCTCTATAAAATTTAATAACCCCTGTGGCTGAAAATTTGTCATGGTTTTTTTTTAATTTTACCAGTTTTATTTCATATAATAAATTTTATTTTTGTTCAACAAAATATTTGTATGTAATTACAAATTATTTAGCGCTTACATTATTCCATAATTTGGTAAACTTTTCCTGTGCATGATGCTGGGTATTGGTCTATTGTCAAATTACTGCAGTAAAAGCAATTAACGAAACAAAAAGAAAATTTTATGCAAAATGAGATGAGAGAAAAAAGTTGATAGAAATTAAAACATGTTACATTCATTTTGTGTTGTGTTCAAATTAAACAAAACTCATACAAGCATTTTATTTCCAGTCCTGTCATTTAACACAAAATGCTAATAAAACTGTCAGCAAACCGAGCGACAATAACAACGATTCACACACACACACACACATACACATAGTTGGGGTAGCAATAGATACAAGATACAAAAATGAAAAAAAACTTTAACCAAAAAACAAAAAGTGAAATTTTATTATTATTGTTAAATGCCAGGCTACCAACGTGTAGGAAAACCGAAACCGTTATAAAAATACACATGCTCACACACACACACACACACAGATGCATGCAGACAAACGATTTACTGCAGATGAGAAATTGTATTGTACTCGTATGTGTTCAATCTCAAATACAAAATGTGATGCATTATAATCAGTATTTAGTAGTCGTGCATGTACTTGTTCATAGTGTTGGTGATTTCACGCATATGTCAACCACAAAATTGACAATAATTTGGTTTATACTCGTACTCTGGCTTAAGCTGGCTCACGCAGTGCGTTACAATACAACAAAGTGTTTTAAGTGTGTGTGTGTGTGTGTGCGTGCATTTTATGTGTTAAACGTACAGTGCATGACTTTTAACAGTACATACGAGTAAATATGTACATAAATTTATGTGGTCTACTTTTAGGCGTGTTTAAACAAAAATCCTACATTCAAGCTTTAGCAAAGCGGTATGACAGAAAAATTAACCATATAAATGCCATGTTTCAATGAAAATTTTTATGTAAGAGCGCCACAAAAAAAATTGTTATTAAAATTATGTAGAACAGGTAGAACGTCAGGATCCGTACCAGGCACCCAGTTTGTCTACCATTAGTGTCATAAGCCTGTACAGCAACCGAGTGGTATGAGTGTAATAAAGTTTATATTGACAATTGGCGATAACATTGCAAAGAGTCAATTTCATTTAACAGTTGGCAAATGACAAAGATACTAAAGTGTTTTTTTATAAATACTAAAACATTTGGAAACATTTTTACGTTTACGATTTTCCGTGCATAAGAAAATATCTTAAAGAGATTTTGCCAGCAAGCAGTGAATGAATGTCGTAATAAAAATGAATTGATTTAGTTTATATTGATTTCAAAGAAATAAAAGGCTACTTAAGGTTCAGAAGTTTATTAGAAAATGCTTATGTGTATATTTCTAAGTGGGGAGTCTTAAGTGATCTTGTGTATGTATCAATGATGGGAATTGGCTAAAAAATAAAAATCTCTAGTGTTTTTACATGTACTAAATAAATAAAAGTGATCTACAAATTTAAATAAATTTGTATAACGAATGAGAGATGTAGAGAATTCCTGGATGGTTAGCCGTTGACAACAGTCTTACATAGTTCACCTTTCAACGTAAAACTAGAAGATATCCAAGAAGTTACGAGTACATTTTGACAGCAGCAAAGACAAAAGTCAAAAAAGACAAAAGTCAAAGAAGACTAGTTACTAAGCTTAGGAATAACAAAACTGCTGGTCCCGACATGACTTCATAACACGTTAAAGAAGCATGAATATCATACAGATTCCGGACCAAATGGAATGAAGGCATAAAAATCAAACTATAGCAAAAATACTATTGCAAGAGATGTGGCAATTTCAGAGGCATAACTATGCTAAAACCATCCACAGGATTATCACAATGATAATTTGAAACCAAATTTCATCAACCATTAAAAAAATATTAAGCAATTCTGAGCCGAAGATAGCCGCATGAATCCGCAGTAGCTTGAAGTTGCATATGGAGTCAGCGACGGTTGTTGAGCTGGCTGTGAGTATATCGGCTTTTTTCTCTGGAATAGATAAATGTAAATAACAAATCAGCATATTGGTCATAATACTCAAGCAGTCCACAGAGTACAACTCCCCACTCTTCTTAGCTTTTGCAGACTTTGAGAGATCATTCGACACCACCAGCGAGATATGATCCTCAATGGAAAATATCGAAATTCCTGATAATCTCATATCCCTCGTAATAGGGCTATATTGAGACGATTTGTATAAAGTACGCTTTTAAAGCCTAGCAACACAGGCATTTGATAAAAACAACGGCGTCAGATAAGTTGGTACCATATGGCCTGTAATTTTCATCATAGTCCTTCAGCAGACAAAATTTGAGCAACGGCTACAGGACCTTGATTATGCAGACGACGATTTCGCAAATTTCCAAGTGACACAAAGCCGACATCCTCAATTTCGACTCAAAGTTGGCCCTTCTTTATGGATGTGAAACGGTTAAAGTCTCTTTGTAAACAAATGGAGGGGCATAATCATTTAAATATTTTTTTCCTAATCGCATTGAAAAACGCTGACCTGCAACCAAACTTCCTTCGGCCACGAAAACTGCTTCCGAAAAAAGACGTGAAACGCTGCGTAAAGGCATCTTCAATACAAGAGACACAATGTGGGACGACAACCAATAACATGAAGAAATTTGGAAAAAGCAGAGTACCGACAGCGAGGTCTCACAAACTTTAATCAGTTCAATCTAACCAATGTGAATTTTTTATATGCTTTTTATTGCAAAATATTTGGCAATCAAAATAACCAAATAGAATTTTTATGTGTAATCTTGTGAGATTATAACATAAATTGAAAAAAAGCACGCAAAATATTAAAAGCAATTGAATATATTTCAAGTACTACAAACGTTGCATGGGGCATTTGTCAACGGGGCTTAAGAAGATATTAAGAGCAAAGACCAAAGATCAAAGTTGCTGAAAGAAATATTTTAATTATTCATTCTAATCTAGTTTTTCTGAAGTTTTAGCACTATCGCTAAGAGGCTAAAAAAAGTCTCTTATGCATGATTCCACTTTTGTAAAACATCCTTTCTTTCCATATGTTGCATTTTAACAACTGAGAATTCCAATTTTAACATAATTCTGCATAACAAAGCTAAATTTCCTTCTGATTTAGCTTAATTTTTTTTTTAATTTTGAAAAAACTTTCTTGACGAACTGTGCATGCCAAACTTTAACAGCAAGAATGCTCAAAACATTGCTATTAGAAAATTGATATTCCTGGTAACTTTAACGTTAATCAAAACAAATAAACATTATGAAAATCTTAAAAGCTTTCCAAAATTTACATACATAAATGTATAAAATTGTCCACAATTGTAAAATTGCAAAAGAAACTCGATATTCAAATCATAAATAATTCCTTTGAAGTGATTACTGTCATTAAAAGTTCTGCTAACGATTGCCACAAATATGCCAGTTTATCATATTTATATCGCTTTCAGTTAGAAATTTCTTTGAACAACTGCCGCAATTTTTTTTATTTTTATTGTAAACCAAGAAATTTATATCGTAAAAAGCAGCTCATCTTGCTAAATTGTTTATTAGTTTTATTACAAAATCAAATACCTCTGCGTACTTAAAAACCATGAAAAATTATTCTTATAAATGTTGACAACAACTGTTCCAATTTGCTGTTGTACGATTATTTCTTCTTTTTCCCCCTCTAACACATAACGCCACATGCAGCGTATCAAATTGCAGTACACAACCCTTAAGAAATAAACGAGATTCAAAAAAAAAAAAAAACAACCACTTTATAAGGCAAATATAGACGAGTCCCCTAAGGCTGCCACAAGCTCTGGTTACCCCCCAAAAACTTCATAAGAGATATTTTTGCAAATATGGAAATTTTTCAGGTTTCCTTAATACACACGAGTATGAATCTAATAATCCAATAAAACTCATTAGCAAGTCTTAAATGTAAAAAATGCCCGACATCCATGTATACGAGTATAGCCCTGGTTAAATGGCAAAAAGTATTTTGTTTTAAGTTTTCGTACAAACAATTTGATTAAAAATTATTTACGGTCGAATTAAAGTCTCATAAGCAATTAAACTTTATTGCAGCTGAGCAAAACAAAACTAATTTTATTTATCGGCAGAACGAAGTACAAAAACATGGAAATGGACAAAAGAATTCGTAAATTTCTTTAGAATTTTCTAGTGTGGACCAAGCAAACAAAAATTAAAAAAGTTAGGAACAGTAAGGCTATAAATAAATAAGAAAGATTTCCTAACGTAGCCATTTATACATGAATGTGCGTAGGCATAAGCAAAAAAAAAATTATGCGTGAGTGAGAGTGAGAGAAAAAAATTTACAGCGAATGCAGCGTGACTGGAAAATTTTAATGTGCTTCTTACAATTTAAAAAAAAAAAATTAAAGAGCCACAACATTTGTATACTCTACTTGAGTCAAAATCTCCGTGAGTATAATTTGAATTAGATTCTACTCAATCTCCGTGACTAAAATTTTTATTACTTTCCACCCATGCTGAAAGCTTATAGATAGAAAAGAAATCAAGTATTAGAGCTCATGAGGAACTTTATGTGTTTCTTCAACATGCGTAATCGTCAGAGAGAGCCAATCACCATCCCCATTAATTGAAACATTACAGACAACGGTGAGAGAGTCATGGATAATAAAAAATTATTACGAAAGATACATTAAATCCCTATTTAAAAGCGTGAGTGTGCATAAGCATACACATAAAAAAAATCATGCGTGACTGAGAGTGAGAGAAAAATAATTTGCCACGACTGCTGCTTG
Organism: Nowickia ferox; assembly: GCA_936439885.1. Classification (NCBI taxonomy): domain Eukaryota; kingdom Metazoa; phylum Arthropoda; class Insecta; order Diptera; family Tachinidae; genus Nowickia; species Nowickia ferox. The sequence continues at coordinate 3,807,689 of OW387027.1, read as the reverse complement.
ACTGTAAAATTGTGCCGTGTTATATTAAATTTTCTTAAATTAAATTGAAAGCGCTTAAGTTGTCGATTGCTATATATGTTTTTGCGTGAGTACATGAGAGTGACTCTCCGTGAGTAAAATTTTAATTGATTTCTACTCACATGTGACTGAATGCTTAAAGACCGAAAGCGAGATTATGTATGAGAGCTTATGCGGAACCTTATGATTTCCTCCAATATGCATTATCGTGAGTGAGTTCTAATCACAACATCGATCAATTTAAACGTTATAGCTGAGCGAGTCATGGGTGATTAAAATGTATGACAAAAGATCCATTTAATTCTTCTTCAATTACGTAAGTTTGCATAGGCCTACAAAAAAAAATCATGCGTGATTGAGAGTGAGTGAACAGAAATTTGATGTGACTGCTTCGTGACTGCAAAATTATGATTTTGTATTAGCATTTGCTGAGAATTACATCATTTACCTGCATTATTCGATTACCTAACACATTTTTTCGTGACTCTTCGTGACGATAATTTTAGGTGATTTATGCTCATATGAGATTGAGTATTTAAAAGCTGAAAACAGAATAAAACATATATAAGAGCTTATGAGGAACAAATAATAACATGCTTAAGCCCACTTTTTATAGTGAATTTTCATTATAGAACTTTTCGTATTAGAATTTAGTTGCTGGTAAGCTTTTTACTTGTCAAAAGTAGGAGTGGGGAAATGAACAGATTTAAAGAACCATTAGAACTGCTTAAGGGATTCATATTGCTTCATGTCACTTCACTCTATTTTTTAGTGCGGCTATCAGATTCGCAACAAATCTTCCGAAATTTTATTAAAAGTTTCATTGCTCACATTTAGTATTACAAAAGATTATTTGTTGGGCAATAGTTTAAGTTTTTGCTATTTGCTAATAAATTTTTTCTTTTTGTTTCTTTATCTTAAATATTAATCCCTTTAATCTCTATTGTTTTATACTTCTCATTTAACAATATTTTCATTTTCCACTTAACAAATTATATTGCAAAAGTAAGACTTTTTACTCAAGCCGTAAGGAAATCATAAGGGAATGGAAAACATTGCGGCAGCAAACAAATCAAAGCATAAAAGATGAAATGGAAATGAGTAAGTGGTGCACAAAGACGATGACGAAGATTATGGCGGTGCTGACGATCATGATGATGATGATGACGATGACGATGAATTGTAACAGAATATAAAAATTCCTATCAAAAATTCAATGACGCATAAAATTACTTTCATTTTTAGTCTGTAATAGCAATAACTACAGCAATAACAAAAACAACAACATTATGAAGTATTAAAATACCAAACATATTTGCGTTGTTGGTATTGCTTCTCTTACATTGCCGCTGCTGCTGCTGATGATGATAATAAAATTTTATACTCATCATCGATAAATTGTGCTGTAAATGATTTTGCAAAAAAGAAAATTATTGTAAATTACTACTAAATAGTTGAATAAAATAATAATAAAAAAGAGATATATTTTTTTAAAGCAAAATCAATTTTGCATCAATTCTTTAAGATAAAGCAGATATTTAAAATATTAATTTTTTAAAATTTGAAGGGGCCGACTTTATGCCAGGAACACAACTGGGACGAACGACGAATTTTTCGGTGCGAACTTTCGTCACAAAAAATAAAACACATTTGTGCATATGAAAATGAACACAACACCGTTGTTGAATTCGTCGTGCATGACGAACCCTGAGATAGATTTATTTCTATTTTGTACGCCGACGAATGACGAAAAAACAATTTTTTTTCTCTCTCTTAAGCGGCCCATCCATTATACAATATTATTGCATATGTTGTAGTACATATTATTGTCGTTTCGACCTATACTATGCAATAAATGGCACAATATTTTCAAAGAAAGTATTGACCAATTTTCCTGACAGTGAAAAAGTAAACAACATTGAACAATGTTGCAACCACATTATACAAAAGTCTTTTGATATTTGCCAATATATTGTGCCACCTTCGAATATGACATACAATTATATGGCGATATAAATGTACAATACGAAAAATTGCACAACTATATTACAAGTGGTTGGGCCGCTTTACTGTCTTTGCACACATAATAACCAACTTTAACAAATATAAGAGAGGAATTCGCTGAGTAAATTCGTCGTTGTTGTGCTTCACAAGACAAATTTACGCAGCGAACTCTTATCGACAAATTCGTTGACGTGGACGAAATCCGTCGTTCGTTCCAGTTGTGTTTCTAGCATTAAGAAATTATTTATTATTTGATAGAAAAGGAAGTTAATTATTTCCAATTTCCTTAAATAATGCCTAAAATCATTTAACAATTTTGCTAGGATATTGGCAACTTAATTAGCTTGGTTGCTTTTAAAACAAATTAAGTATTACATCCGAAATCTTATGTCACTAAACTTATAGTATTGACTTGCATAACAATTACTAAAATTCATAGATACTGTATTGTATTCCAAAGCCCTGCTATTAGTTGCAGTCAACAAATCGAAACAAATCACTTGTTACTTCATCATTCAATGTCAATTTGAATTACCTTACATGCATGCATGAAAGTGTGTATTTACACATATAACCAGATATTTACCTTTGTTCATGTTTTAATGAGGTCATCATCATTATCCTGCTCATCACCGGCAATAGCAACAACAAGAACAACAACTAGAGCATACAAACCATTATGATATGATGACGATGTTGATTTGCATTCATCACTTGCAACACAATTGCAGACATATTTTTTGTTTGCTTGTTTGTGTAAAGGTGAGTTGTCATAATGTTTATGAAATATATACTCTTGTTATTTGAACAAAACTATGCCCCGCTTCCCTGCTCTGCACTCCCTTGTCCTTATTACATGCAATCACAAAGTATAAATAAATTTTTTCACACATACACGTGTTCGTAGGTTCACAAGCTGGCATATGAATGCAAGGTTATTGTGCAAATTTGTCAGCCTTTTAGGCATAAACTTGAAATGTGTGTGTGTGCGTGTGTGTATGATTGTGTTAAAGGAGAGGCAACAAGACAACAAAAATATAAACAAAAAAATTTGTAAACGAAAGCACAAATAATGAAAAATATTTGTGTGTCACCATTATACACACACTCACACTTACACACACACACACACATTAATACACTTAAAGAGACACTTGTGTGCACTTTCAACTACAGGATACTTGCCAAGGTTAAACTTAAATATTTCTGTGCTTAACATGTAATTGCACATTACTATTATTGTTATTATTATTATTATTTTTTATAATATACTCGTATGTATGTAAGTTTTAATTAAAATGTGCATTAAAGAAATGCACAAGGCAAAATGGTGCAATTTATGTGTGCTGCATTTATTGGGAGGAAAATTGTATTGGTGCGTTTTAAAGTGACAGAAAAGAGCAGAAGGCATTTATGAAAATGCTTTAGCTTTAATGCTTTAATTTAAATTATCTGCCATTTTCTTGTTACAGGATTTGCTCCCTTCGAGGCAAAATTTAATTTCGATTTCATGTTGCATTTTTATACTTGCGATAGTTCGGCCAGTATCTGTTTTCCTAGAAATTTGTATCGCGTGGTGGGCAATGACGGGCTCATGCAGAGCAGGTGAAAAACTGTCACTTCCTCATTCTATTTTTGACAGCTGCAGCAGAATATATTATAGGGAAGATCTAGCCCACTAGCGTGTCTCCTAATCCACCAGTGGCTCGTCGATACCGCGACCAATCTTCATTTTTAGCCTTAATCGCAACAAAGCTAGTCTTTCCTTAGCTTCCCACAACGTGACAACTTCCCTTCCGATTTGTTTTTGAATCTGCATAAACAATAAACAAAAATTATTCATAGCAGCTTTTTTCAACGAACTTTATTTACGCATACCCCTAATTTATATTATTTTTGCCAAACATATTTGTACATGTATTTGTTTTTACATCATATATTTGCCGTCGTCCATTGGCGTTTGTGTTTTTTGACAAGGCTAATTATGGTTTTAATCATTATCCATATAAATTACTCACTTTAGCCTTGAATATATGCGTATTGCTGTTTTAATTAAATTTACAACGTATCGCTTTCACACTTCTAAAGGCAATACAATCAACTGATCAAAAATATATACATACGAGTGCGTGCATACATATGAATATTTATGTATGCATTTATTAAAAAGATACGAATGATTATTTCTGTTTTTCGAAAATTTTATTTCATTGATTTTTCTTAAAATTTCATTTCATTAAACAAACGTTATGCTCTCATGATGAAACAAGAATTATTTTATTAAAAACAATTAAAATTTTGGATGACTGGATGAAATTTATTATGAAAAAGAAAAAAAAAATTAAAAAACAAACAAAAAATTCTAATTTGCATGTTATCAGCAATAAAAATTGTGATTTGTCAGCGTTAAAATATTGAATGTCTCGCATGCAAGTGATATCTTTCTATATAAGTTTGAGATTTTATCAAATCTATGGGATTTGCGCAATGACTTTTTCTCTCGCCTTATAGTGTTACTATGATTTAAGGAAAACAGAAATATTATAATCGGTTCTGATAGAGAATACCAAAGTACAGCATTTTAAATTAAAATAAAACAAATAAAAAATAGTTGAATTATTATTTTAATATTAATTCAAATGCAATTCAGAATTCCAATTTCACACTCTCTTCGCAGCATTTTCAGCCTCTTTTCGCTTATAACTCTTTGAATGTTGATTTTCAACTTTACAATTGTTTCTAGTTGATTTGCAGGGAAAAGTGACCTTACAGAACGGAAAAGAAAATAATCGAATGGGGTTAAGGCACACGATCTTGGTGGCCAATTAACAGGATTATTTTTCATTCATTAAAATTTATTTAATTTTATTATTTTATTAATTTATTATTATAAAACATTTATTTCAATATTTTATTTTTATTTAACTCGTGTCAAAATGAAAACGAATTTAAAATAAAATATTTTTTGATGGTTCAGCATGTCTAGATTCATACCAGCAACAGGTAAGCAACACTTCAGTAGACTTATGTATGTATTTTTTTAAATTGTGATTTAGGTCTACTGAAGTGCTTCTTAGCTGCTTCAAAAGGCATCTAGACATTCCAAACTTTTGCTTCAAAATTTAATTGGTTAAGATTTTAGTTAAAAATTTAATTGAGTCAGTTAAACATTTATTTTAAAATTTAATTGATTGCCATTAATAAAAAAAATTAATTCAGTCAATTAAACTTTTGTTTAAAAATTTAATTGATTAAAATTTGATAATAAAATTTAATTGATTAAAATTTAATTAATTAAATATAAACAAAATAATAAAGAAATAAAAAATAATTTTAAGTTAATGCAGAAATTTTTTTAAGTTGAACTAGAATGGATTTTAGTCAGAAATAATATATTAATAAGGCTTATGTTTTAGTATTTTCGAAAATGCCGGTATTTCCCTGAGCTAAAAAGTCTACTTTAATTTTTCTTCTTTTTTTAGAAAATCACATTAATTAGTAAAAATATTTCATTCCATAAGGATTGAAAATACTAAACTTAAGACCGATTAAGAAATTATTCATGATTTTTAATTAATTTTTGATTTTTTTTTCTGTGTTATATGCGTTATTTTAAAAATCCTCGTGCAATAATAAAAATTTGTATAGAACAAGATCTTACCTGAGATATTGAACTCTTTAAATAAAAAAAAATTGTGTTAGTATAAGTACAAAATTTTCTCGTTCTTACCAACAATCCCGCTAAGAACAGCTCTTAATTCATGCTCTTAACTCCAAATTACCTAAAGTTTCGTCTTCTTAGGTCTATTTTATTTGCTTATTTTTAATTCCTACATTTCCCTCTACGTAAGCAATTTATAACAAGCTGCTTTAAATATACATAAGTAAATAAAAGGTCATATTTGATGAGCAACACACAATGGAAAAAAAACTTTACTCAATAATATTACAACAAGCTTTTGTTACAAATCAGCTTAAGTGGGATGTGTTTGTGTTGGTACTAAAACCGGCAGCAGATAGTGTAACTATCGCAACAGCAGTCGAGACAAAATGTTATGCATGCAATGTAGCTTCTATTTTTTAGTTCCAGTTATTAAGAGTGTTTGTTTTCGTGTGGTTCTTTTCCCACTTCCCTTTTGACCTACCTGGCTACGCCAGTAACGTAACAGGGATTTTAGCAGAAAACACTACCATTGTGCTGTAGTCCATACCTGCTTATGGTTTGGATTTTAGTTAAGCACAAGCATTGTTAGTTTGACAAAAATATAGTTGAGGATTTATGATTTATATAAGCAACAAACAGTAAACAGCAACAACAATGCAACAGCAAGTATCACATGACAAAGACCATCGTATATGCTGCTGCAGACCATTCACTGGACGCTGTGTCACGGAAAATTCTATAAAGTGCAGAGTTACAACTGCCACTGCGGGGCAAGTAAGTGTTACTCGCAACAATTGATAATGCCCAGTATGACGTTTCAGGATGTGTGTGTGTGTGTGTGTGTAAGTTTGGGCAAAATTTTACTTGTGTGATTATTCAACTTTGGTTTAAAGCAGAGTAATACGAGGTTCATACCTGAAATTATCTCAGCTCTAGGTAAAGTAATAACAGAGCTCTTTCTTCTTTGAAATCTCTTTAAGGATCTGAAAACAATTGATTCATATGCAACAATATAAAATTAAAAATTTTTGTTAAAAAAAAATAATTTTCAAATACGGTAAAAACACAAAAAGAAGACATATATTTCCAATTTAGGTTGAAAAAAAATATACCGTGCCATAACCGCCAAAAAAGCTTAAGTGACATAATTTTCGAATTCAATTTTTTACCAAAGTCGGTCATTTACGATCGTTAATAATAGATTTTCGCAAAAAAGACGAGGTCCAAAAAATGTGTCGGTTAAGCTTTTTTGGCGGTTATGGCTCGATATATCGCTGCTTTATTGCAACAGAGGCATATTTGAAACAAAGCTAGTTTTGCAGAAAATAATTTCTAAGTTTTCAATTTACATACAACTTAATGAAGATATAAAAATATTTTATATTCCCAAGAGGTGCGTGTAAGTGCCTTTTATATGCAATTTTTAAAAAAGAAATTTTTTTTGGTATGTCTATGTTGTGATAAAGCAGCGAGAAGGTCTTAAACAAATATTGTGTTTTTTTACATAAACAAAATCGTGAAACCGATAACTTTTGGTCACTACCGCCGCATGTGTAAAAAGTAGTCCCATTCACAGTCATGTGTCTTCTAATAAGTTGGACTTAAAACTGTAAATGATACTATACCATTGACACAGCACTAACATTACTAGTCAGTAAGCCAACCAGCCAACCAGCCAGCCAGCAGTCAATCTGACTTACAAACAAATACAAAACTTAACGACAACACTCACATAATGCGTCTAAAGCAAGAAAAAAAAAGAAATAGTAACTGTAGCAAATAAATCTCTATTGTTAGTACAAACACGTTTGTGTTTTCATTATACAGGTACTGCAAAATGTTTTTGTGTATGCTGGCACTCTTTAGTACTCTCACACACACTCACATACTTACACGCCTAAATAGCCGGAGATTTACTCTCATAATTTAATTTATGCACCTGCTTTCTTTTCCTCTCTAAAGCCCACTCTTATTATCTATTGTTATTGTCGTCGTCATAGTTGTTGTATTTATTGTCAAAATGCCTGTGTTTGTGTGAGCTTTGCATAAATATCATGTTTGTATTTTATAGTTTATGGCAAAATATTATAAACTACTTGCAAAAAAAAAAAGAAGCAGTTTTTGGTCGTTATTTTTATTGTTGCTTCTATTGCTATTAAACGTACATACGCTTAAGTTAATACTTGGCATTTTAGTTCAAAAGAAGAATTTCATGCAAGTAGAAATGCTTATGAATGTGTGTGTGTGTGTGAGTAAGTGTGGTTCAAGTACTTCTTTCCTTGTTTGCCATTAGCTGCAGGTGTTACTGCTGCATACAATACCTACAACAACGACGACAACTCCCCACTATAGTGACTTGTACAGCGATTACCACTACAATTGATATCGCTACAGTTACACTTAAAATACGTTATACTTTGATATTAAATTTGTTGTTTTCAAAACAAAAATATATCAAAGAAGGAAATCTAGAGCAAACAAAAGGCATGTTCTAAAAATCGCATTTTTCAAATCACATGTAATTTTAAAAGTAACAATTTTTGAAAAGCATGAGAAAGATAAATTGAAACAGAACATGCCTGATAATTTGATTTGATTTATTTTTTTTTCAAAAAGGAAATCTAAAGCAATTTTTTTTTAATATATATATTTATTTATTGTATCTTCAAAGTTGAACTAACAATAAGTATTCCAATCTTAAATTAATTGTATATCATAATGTCAAAATAAGCGAAAAGCACAAAGAAGAATTAAGGAAAAACTACCCAGAAAAAAGGATTTACCTATTAAAGTTTTCAATTACGAATTAATTGATTCAATTAAAGTTTTAATTGTATTAATTAGTTTAAGTGGAAAAACTTAATTGATATTATCAAATTGTTTTAGGTGAAAATTTAATTAATTTTTTAATTGATATTACAAATATTTTAATTGATATTACAAAACTACTCATATTACGTTTTTGTGTGTAAACAAATTTGAGCTTAATATTTTACTTTTTTTACTTCAACCGTTAGCAAATATCGTTAAAATATGTTACTGGATAGCAAAGTCGATAAATTTTCGTTATATTCGTTATATCGATTGGATTATCGTAATAAAAGTTAGTGAATCCAGGTACAGGTCTCTGCTGAATGATCATACTCCTTCAAAGTATAGTGCTACATATCTTTTATATTCCAGTGATTTCTCTTATACTAATCTTTGTACATGTGTATTAACTATCTTTGTGTGTGTGTGTATGTGTGCACGTGTGATGGTTTTACTTCATTTAAAGCATTTAATATTTTCTACAAGTCCTTTGTAAATGTTAATAAACATATTTCCTGTTTTTATTTTTATGCAGCAGCACGTTTACAAAGATTTAAATGAATCCCAAGTCTGTGAGGATTTGTGACTTTATATTTATGGGAATATGAGCTAGTGAGTGTATGTGTATGTACGTGAGTGTGTTTGTGTGTTTCAACAACAAGAGTGCATCTGATGTTAAGCGTTAAATTAATGACAATATGTTAACACAAATTTATGGATGTTTTATAAAGTGAAAAATGTACTATTTTTTCTAGTTTCTATGACCTAAAGAGATCCAAAGATATTAATCAATACGATAACAAAGTAAATAAAGATAAGGCAATAATGTATAGAAAGGTAACATTTTATGACACAGTATCACAGAGTATCTACTTATTTTTTTAGAAGTTGTATTTTTAATGTTATCATATTTTCGATAACAATTGGGTAATTTTTTTAGAATTTAATCATTTTAAATTTAGGTCATATAAATTTATGCGAGTGTTTGTCAATATAGAATAATAACATACGAGTAAATAATGAACTATGCTTGCTTGTGGTGCGGACGGAAGCTGATGTTAATGTTGATTGACTATTTGTTACAAATGGCAATTTTTCATGAATACATTTGAATTTTTGGTTTCGATATTAACTCAATTATTTTGCTGTTAAAGAAAAACCCAACTTCGTCGTACCTGTCAATGTAGTGGTTATTTTGGAATGCACTGACATGCAACATTTTTGGAGTCTATCATGGTTGTGTTCGCTCTGTAATTATTACCAAATTGATTGACCTGTGTTTTCCTTTCAGTGACATATAATTACAGGACAAGCCATGTATGACTCCAAAACAGAAGCTTGTTTTGATTTGCAACAATATTCCTCTGACCAACGGAGTGCAACAATTGTCTCTTATTTGAATACACATATTTGTATGTATGTTTGTGTGTGCGGTTACGTTTGACCAATTATGCCAATAAAATGGAAATGAAATTGATCATTTCAAAATTTTCTTAATATCCATCTATTACTTTTGATTTTGTATGTTTGTGTTTTTTTTTAATGCATGACAAAATAAGAACCAGCAAACTGTTATTTAAATATAAAAACCATGAAAAAAAAATGATAATCTTGAAAGTAAACCAATAAAGCAAGTTATGTAAGTTAAATCGCTTTTCTAATAATATATTTTTAAGTTGAAATATTCACCGGTATTGGGTATGTCGAGTCGAATATTCGTCTAAGACAGTTTTGTCCTAGATTAAAGAAAACTTGTACACATTTTCTCTAATCTAAAACAAAATTCCTGTAGACGAATATTCCACTCGACATACGGAATACCGGTGAATATACTTTTTTAATTTTTTAAGCTGACTGTTTGGTGTGATTAGAAACATTTAGTTTTCATTATTATTATTTTTTTAAGTTTCGTTAATATAAGATGAGTAGCTGATGGGCTTCCGCATACGATCCTGCATCTGGGGCTACCAGTCCGTCTCCATGTAGACAGTTGAAAGTGGACAGTCATCAGAGCTTCGTCAACTAACAATGGGGTACGCCGCGCGTGGGTGAGGTCGAAAATTTAACAGCTAGGACCCTATGCTCCTTGTAGAAGCCAAAGAAATCAAGCCTGCAAGTCAAGCACTTTCTACCCTTCTTTTATATGTTTTAGTTTTATTTATTATGTTACAGCCTGCCTCTACTCTTTATACTTAATTCCAGAAAAAATTCAGACAACCCTTCGTAAAATAAGTGTTGCTTACAATATCCGTTTCCTTTCGTTCTAATTCCCTTGAAAAAATAAATCACATCTTATAAATTTTATGCAGCTGGCTTTTGAAAAAATAATACTTGTGGTTGTTTTTGTATAATTCTCTGTATTAATGGCCAAAAAAATCTTTGTTTTATTAAGGCCGTTTTTATAAGATTTATTTATTTATATCGTAGTGTATTTTTATTTATTTTTTTTTCTTTTCTTTATGATAACAAGTCATAAATTTAAAAGTATGAACAAGAATTAAGAGTTAGAGAAAAACCTCCTTAAATTACCATAATTTGTCAGTAAGATAATTTGTATTTAAACATGTGTTTGTGTTTGTGTGTGTTAGTTTTTGTTTTGTCTGTTTGATATATTCCAGGCAGTGTTTGTAACGGATGCAATTATTTATAAAATAAAAAAAGAGAGTATAATTATGTTGTCACCAATATCACAAAGATGTTTATTTAAAGTTTCATACAAAAAACCATTAAAATAATTATGCTACTCTTGTCATAATATTGTCTGCAATCTATTGTATTAGTTTTATTTATGATTAAACCGTAAATATTTCCAGGAAAAATTCAGTTATTATTAGTTTTTATAGGCTGAAAATGAACACATTATTAACAGACGTACTCGTTTAGTACTTCAGTTAGACTCCTTCGAGTTTTTATGAAGAGGATATTTCTGCTGAAAGCCGAGACAAGGGTATAAAAAATTGTATACCTTTTCAATCACCCTTATTCCAATTGTCAACATCGTCGTCACTTTAACACAATACTAAGAAATGTGGGCTTCTTTACTCGCTCTCGAGAGCAATTTTGTGACTCTGGCAGTGCATTTTCATTCCCTAAAGTCTAGAAGATAACATAAACCTGCCAACGGGAGTCAGTTGTTTTCAACAACGAGTACACAAGAGCCAGGTTTTTTGTGTTGTGTTAAAGTGACGTTGATGCCGACAACTGGAAGAAGGCTGAATATTTTATTTTTATTTATTTTATTTAAATTAAAAGAATTATTAGAGGCATTATATTTTTTATAGATAAATTTCGTCGCTGCTCAAGCAACTCATCAGTAGATTTAAAACTTCAATAAGACGTGGCATACCATAACGTCATAGCCATAAGCCCAAATATATGTGTTTGCTTCACCATAACCATAAACAGCTTTGTTTGTACTATACTAAATATGTATTAACAGAAAACAGCTGTTTATGGTTATGGTGAAAAACCGAAAGTTCTATGGTTATGCTAATGGGGATATGGCGTTATGGCGAGTCACCTATAATGAAATACAGTATTTTAGTTTAATTGAACCTTAAACCACAAGTTAAAAAAAATTTACAAACCCCTAAATTTTATAGACAAGCTGTTCATAAATTAATGAGAATTACAAAACTACAAACACAGTAGGCTAAGCAACTTAAAACAACAACAAATAATATTACATAGCACCATGTGTAGCCTATTTTGTTTTTTTTTTTATTAGTACAAAATTTTATTCATGAAGAACTCGAACTACTCCCAGAAACTTGAAATTTTTTTACCAATTTGTTTGCACTTAAAAAAGCCAGAAATAGCTCATGTCAATGACTGTCCTGTAAAATTAATTAATAAGCAACTATTTGTAATATAATTTACTTTTCTTTTCTGCTCATGCAAGTAAAAAATTACTCACAATTTGCATTAACAGCGATTCAAACTTTATTATGCTTTTTGCTTATCTTGGTATATAAACATTATAAAACTTTTAATTGTTGCCTGATTAACACACTTTTTGGCATATTCAGGCATCTGTATAATAAATTATTATGTAAATACAATAAAAAATAATGATAGGAAATTGTGAAACTTAAACAAAAGAAGCCAATGAATAGAAAAAACAATAGCTGAAACATATTGTAAAATGATTTAAGTATTATTTTGTTGTAAAGCAAAGAAGTTCTCTGCGACAACAGGCACAAGTGAACACCTTTTTTTTTTTAATAATAAATAAGAAAGTTTTCCTATTGTTATCTCTGGCAGCAAGCAAAACCCCTGATATAGAATTGAACAAAACACTTTCGCTATTTAAATAGAAGAAAGAAAAAACAGTAAACATGTTTGTTTGGCTGCTGTTGCACCAATACTACACCAGTTATATATTTGCTTTAGATATTGTACTATTGTTACTTGTATTTTTTATATTGAAATGATTTTTTGTTTGTGTTGCTTTATCGGTGCCTTGGGATTAAGGCCACATTGTGAAATAAACCCCTAAACAAAACTAAAACTCATCTGAACTGAACAATAGATTTAGTTGCTTTGTCAAATCCAGCCAGAGTCTGCAAAAAAATAAAAAATAATAAAACAAAAAGTGGCAGCAAGAGCATAACTGTAGTGTGAACTTAAGGCAAATGTGGGCATGGGGATATGGGATTATGTGAGTGAGTGAGTGTGTGTGTGTGTGTGCGTGTGCGTCAAATTGCCTTAACAAACTGCATTGAATAAAAAGAGTGCCAGCATCATTAATATTCTGTTATTGTTGTGTTTGCTGTAGTTGTTTTTGTTGTTATTGCTGTCAGTTGTATTATGCAAATGCTTTTTGCGCCAGTCTGGCCCTGTTTATTATTTGTCGATAGTGTCAGCAGTTCATTTTTTTTATTGTTATTATTATTATTTGTTTTTCTGCAACTACGAGTACTTTTGCTTGTCTTTAAAGTGTTTAATAAAAAAATTAAATCACATCACTAAAGTGATAATTATATGAAAAGAAAAACAAAATTTAAAATATTTTAAAAACATTGTTCTGATTTTTCACACAAACTTTTCTCGGAAGAAAAGCAAACAATATTAAGGCTTTGCTTGCATGGCCATTCATAAATCTTAGAATTTGTATGAAAAACAAAAACAAATTTTGAAAATGTAGTTTTTGTTTTCATGCCAATATCACTTTAGTGACGTTATTTAGACAATCAGGACCTCTGAATTTTTAGAGGTGTTTAAAATAATTTATTCTTATTCTAAATTATACTATGCATTTTTCATGATAGTGTTTTTTTATTTGTCGATAGGAGGCCTGGAGAAGCAAATCGGATAAAAAAATGCAAAAACTGCTTCAGAGATTTAAGAAGATATTATTTTTTTAAATATGTGCCCTTAATTATTAAAGTGGTCTAAGTATGTAAAGTGGTCTAAGTATTTAAATATGTGCCCTTAATTATTAAAGTTGTCTAAGTCATATATTTTTTTGGTCGAGATATTTAGTAGATTACAGTTGAAAAAATTAAAAAATATTTTTATATTAAGCAACATTTTAATTTAGAGTTGTACTAGTCTCGGTTAATATAAATGTATACTCGTATAATATTTATTAAACATTTGTTGAAGTTTTTTAAAGATTTAAATAATATTTCGAAAAACTGCTTTGTAATTAAGGTCACATGTGTAAAACTGTCTTCCATAGCGTGCAAAAAATTTCACGAAACTTTACGATAAAATGCATATCGTTATCTTAATATAAAAAAGGCCTAACTCATCATTTTTTTTAATCGAGAACATTAGATGTTCTTCTATCGAAATATACAAAAAAAAGTCGATTCCAAAAAATATTGAGTTAGGCCTTTTCTATATTAAGGTAACGATATTTATGTAAATTATGCATCAATATTTTTTTTTTATTACTTCTACTTGAGATTTAATTATTTGTGGCCTTGAGTTTTGCTTTTCTGCCACAAAGACCACATGTACTTAGCAAATATTAACATAAACATTAACAAAACGCACAAACAAATTGCATTTAATTGCCGCAACAGCGTCAACAACATAATTTGAAGTCATATGGAGCGACGAGTCTTCAAACAGTGGACTTAACTAGAGAAAAATATTTGATAAAATAGCAGCACAAGAACAATGTCATAGAAACTGCGCGTAAAAGACGGAATTTTGGCAAAAATTGCAGAAAAATTACAATCCTGCAAGTCCCTAATGAGCATTGATGGCTTATTTGTATGTAATGACTCTCATTTTTGTAAAACTAAATTCACATTAGTTGTATTCACACCTCATGTGGAAACTGTTTTCTAATTAAATTCATAAAATTCCGCACACAATTATTTATTGTTTATTTGACCGTAAGACATTTCACCTGTCAGAACAATCGTTTCTTGGCTTGACCATTTTCGCTCATGATTCGAAAGCATTTATTCATTTTCATCTTTTCATGCTGAATTATATATTTTATTTGACAACTGATGGTAGTTTTTATTCATACATTTTTGATATATATGAGATCGGTTTGTTCTAGATTTGGGGACACAATTTGCAGCAAATTTAATATGACTGGTTACAAAATTTTATACAACTTGTTCACAATATTCACACGCTTTTTAACTCTGCGTAGAGCAGAAAACCAGATTGCAAACAGTTATAAAAATAGGGCAATAAGGAAAACTGCTTATGTCATATTTTACACTTTAACACCCCGTTTGTGTAAGACGATGATGTTAGAAATCTTGGCGTTTTTATAATAGATTAAAAGAAACTTGTACAACTTTTTTTTTTAATCTAACACACAAACGTCAAGATTTGCATCGTCAACGTCTTACACAAACATGCTGTTAAACTTTCAAGTCGATTTTTAGAATTTCCTTTAAAATGGGAAACTCGGTGCTCACTTTTATTTTTTTTTAGAAAAATATAGTTCTATACACTATAGATTTGAAATATGCCAAATAATAATTTAAATAAAGCTACTATTTCATATTAGATTATAGGCCGAAAAAAGATAATCATTAATTCTTTGCGCTATAACTTCCAAAAAAAATGCTCAAAGTAGTTGAGTTTTGACTTAAACAACTTTTCCTTTTTGCCAAAGACTTATCCCACGTAAATTTTTCTACATCACTCTTTAATTATTTCTCTTTTCTACGAATGAGCAATTTCATTAAATTAGAAAAAATTAAAATTTAGTATAAGACATTTAATTCCCTGTTGCCACAAGCCAGACAGTCAACTTGAGTAGAAAATTTATATGAAAAGCACTTATTTGTTTTTAGTGATTTTCATAAAAATTTTCTGAACGACTCAACTGCCTGTCTTTTGCAAATAGAAGGAAACTTTGAACCCTCTAAAAAAAATTCAATGTGCTGGTTTTGTTGGTCTCGTCTATCAGAATCCAATGTCAGAATTTTCTTCCCGCAATCGGATCTATTCGGTGATTACGGATGTGACAATCTCGCGACTAGAGCAGTCGGGTTAAATTAACTTTTGTTGAAACATAGCTTTAGCTATTTACCCAATCTCCGGAATAACACAGTAACGGATGTAAGCATATTTTTAAAAATGAAGTGGCCTGCTACGCTGCTTTACAGAGATTCAGCTTCAATAGGAACTGTCCTGAGTTCAAAAGACGATGGGGTGGAACTTGCAGCTCTAACCAGTAGCGTAATACTGGTGCTACGGGTATCGGTGGCCTGGCAGCGGTGCTTTAAGGTGCTTTAGTCTACAGGGGAAAAAGGGAAGCACTTAAGACGTCTCAGAAAATATCCATCTTCCGTCCCCCAACAATACTTAAAGACCAAATAATTAAATCTACTCATATATATGTATATAAGTACCAACAGATATCTTGTTAAGTGACGTACATAAAACCTTTTTTTCCCACACACTCTCATCATAAATTGCCACTGTACAATTGTAACATTCAATCTTTGGCATTCATGCAACTCTCGCATAGATTAACTACTTATGCCACCTTCGAGTGTGAGACTGTATGTCAACTTGTGTGCATACTTACGAGTATAAGACATGTGTGGTATTTATGTGTGCATGTGTGGGTAAATGTTAAGTCTGCTCCGTAGGTAACTTGTGTATGAAAACGGCTTATTGTCACGCAGCATGATATTTAGCATAAATAGAAGCACCAACTGTAACACACACATACACACACGTGCACACATATATTTACTGCTCTCACTGGCACACTTCACTAACACACTTATGGTACAAATAAACATTTAAACATTTAAACAAGCATACAAGTTTGAATACATCTAGTTAATTTTTATATTAAAAAAACACTCGCCTGTAAATACATAATGCTCATTTACTTGAACAACGTCATAATAAGAAAATTATTCTTCATATTGCAATTCACATTGTGTGAAAAATTTCATTAAAAAATTATCTCGTATACTCAATTTCTTTTTCCATGAAATTCTGTAAATTGAAAATTTTAAATTCGTTTTCTGTAAAACTAGTTTTAATGAGTTATAACGTTGTTCAAGTAACCGAGTGATATATTTAAGTACTTATAAATATATGTTCCCGTGTGTGTTTGTCTGTGCATGCATAAATATTTGCCAGTATTTGTGTCTAAGTACATGCTTGAGAGTTTATGAAATGTGAGTTCATCATGTTAACGTGAGCATTTGCTTTGACAATGTGTTGAGGTGTTAATTTTTATAATAAAAACAAAACAAAAAACAAATAGAATAAATATGAAATTATAACTCACACATTCACACGTTCAGCACATACACACAAAAAAGTAATAAAACTCATATGTCATGTATGGCGTTTTATAAATAATTAATACATAAACAAGTGCCGCACGCAACGTGTGAGTAAAAATGTTTGCATGCCTGCTGCCTAACTTTAACCCAAAGGGGCCAATAATAGTATTACAAGCCATATTAGATTATAACAAGAAACACACTGACACGTTTCCTGATAACATGAGTATTTTTGCACTTCCCCTTTGCACTTAATTTTGTTGTGCTTTCTCATAACGCAAATAATAAACGTTTTTATATTTTAATATATATATATATATATATGTATATATCTTGAGAACAAATGATTTTATAGTGGTTTTTTATTTGACATGCGAGTCCAACAAGTTTTCGTTTAACACAATTGCTTACCACCTCAAAAAATAAAAAAATAATAAAAACAGTGAAAATGTTTTGCTAAGAAACTGTTTAGCATATTTAGTTTTATTTGTTTTTCCTTTACTTGACTTGTACACAGACTCGGTGGCTGTCAATTGACAGTCAGTCATAAGCATAATGATGACATGATTACCTTCAAGTTTTAGCATTTAGTGGTTGTTTTGGTTTACGTTTGGTTTCCGTGGCTCTTCGCTACTTACAGGCAAACAAGTAAACTCGTGAGATTCCTTTTTGGCGCTCATGTTGAGTTAAAAATTTTAATTTTTTCTGTAACTATAATCTTGTAAGTTATAATCATAATTCGCAGGTAGTAAAGGGTTTTGTTTGATGCTTTTTAAGTCTTACTACAAACATATAAAGTTTTTTAGATAATTTCAAAATTTTTTGGGTCAAAGTCTACTGACGAGTTCCGTGAAGCAGTAATGACGTTGCTTAACAGAAAAAACAAGCAATATCTTCAATTGTATTACTCCTAGTCTCCTATTTCTTCCTACTTTAGGATATAGACTTTATAAATTATAAAGACTTTTTATTTATTGTTGTTATTGGCTAATTGCACTCATTCCTTTGCATTAATTTTCATAAATTTTATCAGCTTTAAGTTTTATATTACATTTCAATTGCTCTCTTTAATGTATATTTCATAACGCATACAGTTTAATTAAAACTTTAAATATAATCCACTCAATTTTCTCTACAGCTCACATACAATTAATTGACTCAATTTCCTGGGAAAAATTTTTTTTTGTTACATTCATGTAAACCTTAAACATTATTGAGTTATAATTTCTCAGTTTGTTGTAAAACATATATTTTCCTTTTTTGTAACTTTTTTTCTACCTTTTACAATTTATTTACTATTTTTTTTTTTCTTTACTCCAGTCTACACGTGCCTGCTAGACTGACCACAATTACCACATATTATAGCTTAACAATAGAGTAAAATTGTAGAATGAAAACAACAATGTAGGACAATGGAAAAAAAGTCAAGTGACAAAGTCTAACAATGAAAAGCTTATTGTTATATACATACATGTATTCATATATAGTACATTTTGTGTTATTGAGTTTGATGCAAAATATATATGATAAAATTACAATATCCAATGACCATAAATAGTATCAACCACTTGAGCTCATGGATGTAATTTAAACGTGTAAATTCTATTGGGTAATGGGAGATGATTGAATGATATTTAGTTCAATAAGGGGCAGGCATTTTTTGGTTTTGTATTAGCTTGCATATAAATATGCATATATGTATGTATGTATTTTATAGCAGGTATGTGTGCAAGAACTTTCAGGGGAACCGAAGGAAAAAAACTTAAATATTAAAGCTAGATATAACACTAGTTTAAAAAAAGTTAAAAAGCAAAATGATTTTTTTTATAAAACCCATAAATAAAATAATTTATCTACTTGCTTTTACTAAGTTCGAAATGAAAAAGATAGAGTTAAAATTTAAACTTGTATGCTTTGAAATGTTTTTGTTGTAGTGTAGCTTGTATGATAATTTTTCCCAAACAGAATTATTATTTAACATGAATTTAATTCTCATGCCTTTCAAAAATAGTTGAAATTTAATGCTGACCTGCATTTAATTCCCTTCATTATTTTCCCCTTTTTTCACGTACATGCGTATACTTGATAACGATTTCAAAATCAATATCACTCATACGCTCACACGCCCTGCAAAGTTGAGTGTATGAAATACTCGTACATAAAAAATACATTTCTAAAAATCACTTTATCAATGTCAAATTAAAATGTTGTATAACATTATTCTCCACAAATGCATACACACGAGTATAAACATAATACACACACACACACACACACACTGAAACAAGGTGAAATTGTTGTTGAGAAATTTACTGCAATATTTTACCTTCAAATTTAATAATAATTTTACGCCACATTGATTTTCAATAGAATCCAGCTGATATTTTTTGCCATGATTTTTATCTCTACAGACAAAAAAAAAGAGTGTCGGTAAAACTATAATTCATCAGCATACAATGTTTACTGTGAGAAGTAGTTTTTTTGCTCTATTTTTTTTGTATCTTCTTCTTGCTGTTTCTGTTTGCATGTGTTAAGTTTTTTGTTGTTGTTGTAATGGTGTTGATATGCATGTTGCAAATTCTTAGCAAGATGGTGTAATATGGCTGCAATTTTGTTTGAGTTGATGTTCGTTGGCTATAATAGTTTATTGTTATGTGGCTGTCTTGTTACATTATAGCTTGATTTTTTTTATTGTCTGACAGTTTTTTCTCTCTGTGAGCTCACATTATTATTGCCAACGATTTGTGATGCAATTGCTCATGAAATAACCCATGTAGCGATTATGTTTATACATCGAATATAATACAATGTGATAGATTGTTGCAGTATACATAAGTATGTATGTATGTATATATTGTATAGTTTACAGTCTTTGTTATACAATGTAATCTCACTTACGACTACAATTTGCTGCGAAACAGGCAAAATAGAAAATTAAGTTAATTTTGATGAAATTTTATACTATCTACAAAATGAAAAGTGTCAGGCAAATATAAAAAATTAATATACTCGCTGGCATTACTGAGCAATCGCTTAAATATTTTATACGAATTACATAAATTGTTTATACATATATTTCCTTTAGTTAATTTTGAAGATATTATGAAAATTTTTACCTCCAATTCGAGCAGGGTCTTTTTTGTTGCTAAAACTTTAACAGAGCTCCTTGTACAATGTGCTCCATCTCAGATGGATTAATAGAAGTTTTTTAATAATCTTAAAAAAATATTTAATATGCAGAAACACCAAAAATATTACAATTGTTAAGTATTGTATTGACATCATTGTTACTACTCTTTTGGGGCAATTACTTTTCTAGCGGCTAATTTTTTTTACAAGTAAAACATTTACCTTCAAAATTTGCAATATTTTGATTTTTATGCTTGCCCTTCTTTAAATGTTTTATTATATCTGCCATACTCATAAATTGGAAATGAGTTTGAATAGTATTTTATTTAAAGCTAATCATAAAAATTTTTCTTAAAAGGGACTTGGAATAGCATTCTAGGTAACACATATAAAAATGTTTTATTTAACTGAATCCAACTTATTTTTAACTTTTTAGTGCTAATTTTTAAGTCGCTTTAAATATTTTAAAAAAAGTTTTATTTTTTAATTTTTAGTGCAAATTTTATATTTTTCAGGCATCTGATCACACCCAATTTCTAAATTCAAAGTCCCGTCACTTTCAGGGCTCAAGTTGTGTGCCAAGTTTCGTAAAAAATGCTCAGGTAGAAGCACGTGAAGTAAAACATTTATCTTTGATGGAGATGGCCCCGCCCACTTTTTTAAGCACAAAATTTTGTCATTCTAAGAGGCGCAACTCTACCACGTTTCGTGGGAATCGGATAACTAGAAGTAACTAATATTTAATACTAACCTTTCATGGGCGTGGCACGCCTACTTTTAGAAATTTCTGATTAAATATTTTTAGAGCTCAAAAAAAGGAAAACCAGAAGCACATGCAATATAACATTAAATTTTTATGGGGCGTGGTTCTGCCCACTTTTTGAATACAAGATTATGTATTTGTTTAAAGCCAAAGGTGTGTGCCAAGTTTTGTAAAAATGAGTTAAGTACAAGCATGTGAAATAAAACATTTAATTTTAATGGGCGTTGCCTCGCCTACCTTTTTCAATACAAACTTGTGTATTTTTTAAAGTTTAAGGTGTGTGCCAAGTTTCGGGAAAATCGGTCGAATAAGCAGCACGTCAAGTATTATATTAAGTTTTAATAGGCATGGCTCCGCCCATTATTTTCAATCAAGAGAATGTGTCGCTACGAAAGCTCAATGCGATTGCTAAATTTCGTAGCAATCGGAAAAGTAAGATATGATAAAATCAAAGAACAAAAACCGGTGTATCCAGGTCCACATTTTCTACAATAATGGCAATGGAAGCTATAACCTATCAGACAAAATATAAATTTTTTTAAATTGGTATAAAAGGCAAAGAGTTATTAAGTAACATAACTTAAAAAAATACAGATGAATATAGCCTCCTGCTTTTTTTTAAAGTTATGTTATGGGCTCAAGAAAAAACGCTTAAAAACAAAATTTCTTTTAAAATTTTATTACTAAAGCTTTTTGAAAACCAAAATATTGCTTTGAATTAATCACAGTATACTTTTCTTAGAATATTATTTTATTATTAAATTTCAAGCAGAAACATTTTCGGTTCAATTAAAATATTTCAAAGCAGATCTTGTGCATTTACATTTCAAAGCATTTCTATTAAAACAACAAATACTATAATAAACATTCATTATTGTCGAGAAAACATAATCAAGAAATGCATTTCGAAATTTATTTCCTCACATACATCGTCAAATATCTTTAAACAATGACACTTGAATTAATTACCCTCATGACATGGACACATTTTAAATTATAAAATGAAAATGCACAAATTCAAATACTCTATGCCAAGTATGATGCAGCAAAAAAAAAAAAAAGAAGGAAAAAATCCTTACGCAAATGCATTAAATTTCACTAGCAATTTCCTTGATTACTCAGTCAAACATAACCAATGGTTTGTCTATGGAAAATTGATTGGAAATGAAATTATACCAAAACACACAAGATGAAAAGGAAACTGCAGAATGAGAGAAATAAAAACAAGAAATCCATACAAGGCCTCCGCATATCAAATGATCATGGACGTATGCATATGGCTTATTGGCAGGCAGGCAGGCAGGCAGGCAGGCGGCCATCTTGTTTAGCAGCAGGTATTGGCAACATGTTTGTATGTTAATGCTAAAGCAATAGAAACGAATTTAAAATCATTTATGCATGCAGCTGCACCACAACTGCGTTTTGCGTGCGTGTGTGTGTGTGTGTGTGTAAGCAAAATGTGCGAACAGCAACTTATATGCGCAAACACACAAAATATAAATTTCCATCTAATCATCCATCTAAACTTCTAGCAAATGAATAATGCAATAAACAAGATAAGCCAGTAAAATTGAATACTCTGCAACATCACCAGAAAAAAAATAGAGAAAAGAAATTTTATAAGCTGTTGTAGCTTTTAATATGAATATAAGCTTAAATTGCTTTCAATTCAATTTCAGAAAGTTTTTGTTATAACAATTTCTAAATTCCTTGCCAAGGCATTATCTTTTATTTATTTAATTCTTGTGTGTTTTTTTTTTGTTTGTTTCTTCCTCTCAACAACACTTTACGTAAATGAAGGTCATTTATGTAAAACACATTCCGTTTGGTTTCTTCTATTTGACTTGTGTTGACTTCCTTCCACTTTACAAGGGGGTAGAATTTGTTTAAGCTCTTTTTTTTTTTTTTGAAACAACAAACTTTCGTTGTCATTACTTTAGCAAAAATATTAAGTTATATATATTGTACGAGTATGTATATATTTTTTTTTTTTTTTTGCTTTTGTGCTGCTCTTCATGCTTAAACGAAGGTTGTTTTACTTTTAGTGTTTTTCTTTAGCTAAAAAATCTGTACAATTGAGACAAGTTGGCAAACTCATTAAAAATGTTTAAAGCAAAAGTTTTTCTTTTTAAACAGAGCAAAGAGAAAATAATATACTTTAAATAAATAAATTTAAAACAAGAAACATCTTCTTAAACAAGTTTTTAATATTTTTTTTATTAAAATATTTCTTTAATTTAGTTTTAAATAAAAACTCTAATAAAAAACTTGTCAACCCAGCCTAGGGCATAAAATTTTCATTTGCTAATTTTAATTTTCAAAATATTGCAATTAACAAAATGTGCTTTTCAGTTACAAGCCAAAACGAATGAAATTCCCAAAATACTTTAATATAACTCGCTTGGTCAATATATAAATCCCAAATTTACACAGAAAAAATAAAATTTAATTTTCAGTAGCCAATTTTATTAAACCAGTAAATATTTTGTATGAATGCGGATGTACAAATAATTTTATAAATTCAGATTTTGTAAAACTTTTAATTCAATTTTGTAAAACTTTTAATTAAACAGAGTTCGACTGAGAGAATTGGTGGTGTAAGTGTGTTGGTGTTCATCTTGTTTGTTAATAGTTAAAACTTACTATGGTGCTCTTGTTGTTGTTTATTTGGATTGATCGTGTTGCATGCATGTAAATACCGACAAACGTCGTTGCCTGTTTCTGCCCTATACATTTTTTTACATTAAGTAAAATTTTAACAAACAATTTACTGAAAGAGTAGAAAATATTGAAATAAGAGTTCTTCAGATAAGCGTTTTCATTTAGATATGTAATTAAATTCAGTAAAGTGCGACTTTGACTAGTCCACAAATAGCTCTTTCCGTACGGACACTACATATGTTGTACCATACAAATGATATCCTATATAAATGAATACTCGTATCTTACCTGAAGTAGACATTTAAAAAAAAAAATTATTTGTTTACTTCTTTTAAGCGATTTTTTTAATTTATGGCGCTATTTTAAATTTGGTAATTTTTTCGGTTATTTCTAATTCTTAGCGATTTTTTAGTTTCGGCTTAGCGATTTCTGTTTTTGGCGATTTTTTTTTTACATTAACGCTTTTCTAGTTTGACGTTTTTTTTTAATTTAGCGATTTAGCAGTTGTATTTGCTTATTTTTCAATAGATTTTTTAGCTTTTAGCGTTTTTAAGTTTTTGCATTTTTTTCTTTTTGGCGATTTTTTCGGTTTCGGCTATTTTTTAAAGTTGTTTTTGCGATTTTTTTACTTTAGATTATTTAGCATTTAAGCGATTTTTTGTGAAATTTTTCATTTAAGCGTTTACTTCATTTTGGCGATTTTTCTTTTCGGCATTTTTTTTTTAATTTTGGAATTTTTTAGTTTTAGCGTATTTGAAAATTTCAACAGTTTGCCTCTTACGGCAAGCAAGTTGTCAAAATTACATTGAATCATAGAATACCCTTTAATTTTGTCTACATATAATTTTCTGTATCTTACATTAGGATTTCAACATTTTTACTTTACTTTTTAACTGTTGTATATTTGGTGTTGTAGCGGCCAAAGTTTTTCATATTCTGTGAAAATTTCACGTTCGTAGCTCTCACGGTTTTCGAGAAAACAGCATGTGACAGACAGACAGAAAGACAGACGTACGTACATCATGGCGAAATCATCTGATGTATATCATTTTGAGTCACAACCGCCAAAAAAATCTTAATCAACATATTTTTTAACATCGTTTAATATGATGGCAAATAATGGATTTTGGTCCAAAAAATTTATTTCGAAAATTACATATGTCGCTGAAGGTTTTGTTTGGGCGGTCATGACACTATGTATAGTTTCACTGTAATGGCATAACTTTTACGTGTTATCTCTCAAGTGTTTTTAAATTGAACAATGACAACTGTTAAAACGCACCTTGCTTCTTGCATCTCGTCATCGCTTATCTTGTTTGGTAAATTTATTATGAAAGTGTCATCACAACTCTTTATTGCCTTAAGGATAACAACATTTTATATTAATAATTCAGAAAATGGAGACACAAACGCTTTAACAATTCCTCAAATCCCTTAAATACCTTTCGGATTCATAAACACATAACAATACCCACACAATACACATATCTAATCATAATTGACATTTACATATACTCCCTTATATAATCTGCCAAAAACTTAAACAACATTTAATTGAAGTGTTTTACAAGAACTGAAATGGAAGTCAAGCACGCTCTCATAAGTGTGAAGGTGACTTGTTTCTAGCTTGAGCTTTTGCTTTATAAAAAAAAACTCAACTTTTACTCCATTACGGAGTGTGCAGCTTGAGCACATGTATGTGTGTGTGTGTTTGAATCTACACAAATAGTATATAGAAACTGTTGAAAGGCACATACGTATAAGTTTCAACATGTGCTCTCTCAAATGTACGATTGTGTGTGTGTATGTATTTCTTAATGCATTATTGTTTCGATGTTATGCTAGATTTGCATATTTAATTATGTTTTCAAAGTAAAATGTTAAATGTGATCTAATTATACCTTTGATGTGTTATAAATGCTTAAAATTTCATAAACTCTGAAGTATATGTGTGATCAACTAAATGCAAAAGCATTTAAAATACACACAAACACACACAAACATAAGCTGCTAATATATTTGCTTAAGAATTTTATGCAAGACAAATATACATTTGCATGTGTGTACAAGTGTGTGAGTTAAGCCAGAGCATAAATGAAGCTTAAATTTACCAAATTATTAACTTTTATGACTTGTAGGTATTTGTCATATTCTCTTAATTGTAAGAAATTAACTTGGAATTTTAGTTTAATTAGAGAGAATGAGATTTTGTAAGGAAACAAAGAAATTTCAGTAAACTCCACGATATTTTAAATGAATGATTAAAAACCAATGGCTTGTGTTCTAAATGGAGTTTTATTTTTATGTACTTTTTAACTTTATGGAATGAAAAAGCAAAGTTCAAAAGTATCTGTTCCGATAATATTCACGATAAAATATATCTATAAGTTTCTTTCATAAAACAAATTAAAATTATATTAAAAAAAATACACAATTTAAAAAAGCTTATACAGGGTGGGCCAACTTGGACTGACTGATTTGATTGAAATGCTTATAATTTTTGTATTTTTTTTTTTTGCAGATTATACAGAATTTTATAAAATTTTATAATGTCATCATACTCAGTGGAAGAACGTGTAAAAATTGTTGAATTTTATTATGTTTCCGGACGATCAATTGTTACAACGCAAAGAAAATACCAGCAGTATTAAAATGCTAATACTGCAGAGGCTCCCAGTGTAAACATGATAAGAAGCTTAATGACCCGTTTTGAGAATTTGGGTTCAGTGGGTAATGAACTACGAAGAAATGTTGTTCGTCCTGTTCGCACTGAACAATCTGTAGAAGCTGTACGAGAAAGTGATCACACGGATCCAACGTCGACGAGCTACTCAATTGAACATCTCCAGAACATCGCTACGACGTATTCTAAAAGTTGATCTGAAGATGTTTCCATATAAAATTCAATTGGCCCAAGAATTGTTGCCGAGGGATGCACCACAACAGTCAGTCCAAGTTGGCCCACCCTGTATTATGTGAACTGTTTAATGTACATTAAATTTTTCAAAAATTTAAAAAAAAAACTGGATGTGTTAAATCCGTTTTTATTTAAGAGAACATCTCTGTAATATTATAAAGGTTGGGCAATTTTAAGGTTAGGAAGTAAATTGGCTTAAAAACACACTTTTTTGTTGACAAATTCAGTTTTGTTGGGCCTTATTACCAGTGTCGTATTACGATTTCGACTTCGACGATTTTGTACCAGACTAAAGAACATTGCAACATATTTTCTGTAATTTAGTACAAAATCGTCGTAGTCGTGGTTAGTCAAAATACGACACTCGTAATTAGGCCCATTGATACCAATATAAAGTAGAAATATTGGAATTAATAATGATATATGACGTTGAGCAAATGTTCGCCTCTAGCACGTCGGCAGACATCCGCTCTTTTCACAAAATTTTGAACCTCATTTTGCAACAAAGCATCTCTTATCTCGTCATGCAGAGCATCAGCTGTTTTTTGATTTATTCACGTAAGCCCGGTCTTTTAAATGGCCCAAGAGCAAATAATTCAGCGGCGTTAAAACACAAGAACGAGGCGGCCAATTGACAATGCCGAATCAAACAATTACACGATCTGAAAATTTCTCATGCAATAACTGAATTGCTTGGCCGTCTGTGTGGCTTCTGGCGCAGTCTTGCTGAAACCAAAGGTCACTGATGTCAACATCAGCCAATTGTGGCCACAAAAAATTGGTTATCAGAATTCACTGTGACGGCGTTTCCTTGCTCATTTTGGAAAAAAAATACGGACCAATGATGCCACCTGACCACAAACCGCACCATACGGTCACTTTATTTGGATGTAATGATTTTTCTCGAGGACTGTTTGTGTTTTTTGTGAGCCACAATTTTGTTTGTTTACATAAGCCCGCCTAATTGAATTTTCGTTCAGTTTTTTTTTTCTAGTAAATTTTCACTTTACAAATTCTTTGTTCAAGAGTGTAGCGTTCCCTGGTTAAAATGTTCCAACTTTTTACTAACTAAATGTCAAAGGATAATGATGACTTTGCTTACAAAGCGATACGAACTTTAGCCTGATCAAATCATAAATAAAGATGACTGTTTAATTCTTGACATTTCTTCATTTGCCAGTCAATTTACTTCCTTATCTCAAATTTGCCCACCCTTTATGTTAAAATATTTTGAAGCTGAGAATATTGAATCATTTTAGCCTTTTGTACCATAAATATTTTAAATAAAGCTTAAATGCACTAGTTGATAATATCCATATTATGTGTAGTTAAGGCTGTTAATTAGGCTTAAATCAAAAAGCATTAATACGAATAGCTACACAAATTAACCCTTAAGGCTGGCTCCACTGACTGCCTGACACAAAGAGAATTATAAAATACATACACAAACACATATACACATGAAAGCATGCACTCACACCACGTACATTCATCTCACATACATTTATACTTCCATAACTTTAATACACAATTGGGTTAATTTACAATAATATTACAAAGTTTAAAGGTTAGAGAATTTAAAAAGGATTTAATTTAAATGAGAACATCATGGACAACTAAATAAAAAAAAACAGTTATAAATTATAATAAAATTAATAGAATTTTTTTGTTACTTAATGAGATTCCATTGTAATTCGCATAAATTAAAGCGTCATTATTTAGATAAAATAAACAGGGGGGGAAAAAGCAAACAAAACAAAGATAATACTTGTAAAAATGAAACAGAAAACACTATAAAAATAACAAAAGATGTTATTAAAAAAAATATATTTATATGTATAAATAACAGATAAAGGGTGAATTATAAAGTATGTTTATATTGACCGATAGTTCGACTAAAACAAAATTGCCACAATATTGAAACAGTCGTTTGTTTGCTTAAATTGTTTAACCCTTAATTTATTAAGAATAGGAAAGATTTATATGCCTGGTAGGGACAGACAGTAAAAGTTTTTATATATTTTCAAATATTAAGCATTTCTCGCACTAACACAAATGATAAATTTTCTTAAATTATTTCTTATTTAATGAAGTTATGGTTATTCTTTGCCTTTTAATGGCATTAAATTTTCATAGATAATGAGAACTAAAACTAAAGACTCTTAGTCCACTGAAAATACAATAGTTTCTTAAGATGTGAAAAGCTGCACTATATTTTTCTACTCCTTTTTTTATGGCAGTTCATTATTATCAATTTATGATAATTTATAATTTTTCCTCCCCTGCCTTTCTTACAAGCACTTTGTTATTTTAACCAACCATTTGTGTTAATTTTTGCTTTACTTGTATGCCATCTTGTTCACAATTTGCTAAACTTAATACATTAGAATATATACAAATTATCATCGTCAAGTATAAAAATCTGCATAAAAACTCCAAGATCCCAGTGGCAAAGTAGAGGAGAGCATAATGAAGGGAGAATAAAAAAAAACGAATGAAACACAACAGTCTGACATTGTAAGCAATTGTTCGATACAAGTGGTCTCATTAGACATAAACACAAAACATTTATTTATAGAAATTATGAAGAGTACATAATTCATGAATAAAATACTAATGAAGTCTTAATCGCGTGCAGGGGACTATTTAGTCGGGAGTGTTTCTCAAACATTAGGGGCTTTGCGATAAAGCGTGAATATTAATAATAATAAAAACTAAGTTTATGTAAATTTTTGAAGTACTATTCGTGTTTACATTACGATGGTATAATTAAGTTTGGAGCACAGCACTCTTAAATTATTATGCAATGTATTTGTATAACCATCAGCTGAAATCACAGCGATGGGCGCGCGATTTTGTTAATTTAAATTTAAATTTTAAAAATTTTATTTCGTTTTCTTTTATTTTACCTGTTTTATTAAAAGAAACATGGTTATTTAAATCACCGCTTAATCCATTTTTCAAAGGTTAAATAAAATACACGTTCACAATTTAAATTTATCAAAAATATTTTATTTCTGATTTTTCGTTGGTTTTCAAATGACAAGCGAAAATTTTTGCTTATTTTTAAAATCTTATTAGAAATTTTATTTAAACAAACGTGCATTTATGTATATACACATTCTTTTTATTGAAACAACCCAATTGTGGAATTAGAAAAGTATTTAGCATTTTACCAACAAATAAAAATGTGGTTAACCGAACTTTTCGCTTAAACCATAAAATCTGTTAAATACTGTTGAAAAAAAAAACAAAATAACAAATGAAATGAAATATTTGTGTCATACATTTTAGGCGTTTTCTTTTTTTTTTTTTAATATCGAATATTAACACAAATGCAATAAATATACATATTTTCAATTTTATAAAATCATAAAACAACGTACAATTACCAGGGGTGGGGTGTGTGTGTGCAAGCTTTCATTTATGCCGCATGCAACAAATCACAAAAATTGTTTTCACATGACAAGTGTATGGCTTTTGGCATAAAATATTTTCAGCAAAATTTCGCAATTGTAAAATTAAATTAAAGAACACTTTTTCGACAGGATATTAATACTGAAACTATAAATGAAAAAGATTTTTACAACACAATTTAACACAAAAAATTACGATAAATAATATTTTGCTTTCATAGATAAATTTGGCACTAAAATTTTAAAAAAAAAGCTCAGAATAAATTTGTCAATTAAAATTTTTTGTCTAAGGGGCGTTTTCTTAAGCCCGATAGAACTTTTAATTGTAAAAAACAATATAAAAAATTTATATTTAGTCAAAAATTGTTTTCTTAATTGATACAACAATACAATACGTTAACATTTAAAAATTAGTTTGAGCGTACGGCCACCGTGGCTGCTTTTGACGAAGCACATTTTAAACATGCAATTTTTGTTAATTTTTCGAAAATTTTCGAGCATGTGCCACGAATAACACGAACAATTTTGGACCTCCAAGTCGTCAATTAATCATGGTTTATCAGAATTAGAGTAATCCAGTGATTTCACGTAGCCTCACAAGTAAATAATCGAGAGGTATCAAGTCGCACGACCTTGGAGGCCAGTTTAAAGGTGCATTTCTGGAAATGAACTTATCGCCCAATGTTGATTACACTAAGCCGATAGTTGCGGTCGCCATATGGGGCACGTAGCGGCGCCAAGCTTCATCCATATTTTCAAACAAAAAATAATTGATCATGGTGCGGTAACAATCTTCATTGGCCGTAACGCGAGAAATAATATCCAGCGATATTACCAGCCTATAAACCGCTCCAACCGTTTCGTTTTTCTGGATCTAAAAGAGTTTGTAGTGTATTGGTTTCACTACATAAATTATTTTGCAGTTTTTCTATAAAAAAAAATAGACTAGAAAAATGTTGCACTTTGTAATTTCTGCATAGAAAAATTTTCTGTTGTGCACTTTTTATTTAGAATATTGAAAATATCTTTGGAATAACTTACCCTTAACGAAAACTTGACTTCTTGCGAATGTACCTATTTTCATTCACTAGTGATTTAATTTTTAACTTTCAAGCAGAATTTTAGAGTTTTTATTTTTATATATATGTGCAAGTTTTAATACAATGAAACTCAATTTAATAAAATCTTGCTGAGGTGTTGTTTTACAAGTTGCGAAGAGAAATATGATTTTAACAATATAAATTAAAGTTAAGTACAGCAGAGCCTCAGACGCACACACAAACAAATCAGAATAAAAATAAAGAGACACACAGACAGACATCAGCATAACCCGTATAAAATTACATCCCTGTGCAAGAGTCCCTTATGCTCATAAATTTAGCATGGCACGCAACCAAGTAGTAAAACGTTGAATATCAACAACAACAACAATAGAGTAAATCTCTTGTTACTGAGACTCGAGTGCTATTTCAAAAGTGTATTGTTTTACATGAAAATTAACTACAAATTAGATTTTATCTCAAGTCTAGTCGTTTGGCAGCGTAATAATGTCTTGAAGACAATAATAAAAATAAAATTTTATAAGATTTTGCATTTTGTTTGAGTAGTAAAAATAATTATTGTTTAAAGATAATCTTTAATGTTTTTTTGTTTTCTTTAGACAGATACGAGTATTTAAGCACGTCAACCAAGATTTGCTGGTAGAAATTTACTTAAAGGTTGGCGCAGTTAAAAAGAGAAATAAAATGTATTGGTGTGGAATTTTAAAGAAAATTAGTACATTTTGCGAACTAATTTTGGGTGGAGAAGAGAGTTTTCTTTGGCTTGATCCTCATAGTATTTTTCTTCAAACTTATAGCACTTCTTCGCTTTTTTAGTTCACTAGGCATTTATTAATGTTAAATTATCTGATAAAAAATAAAATTATTTAAGCAAACTGACAAACATAAAATTTAATAAAAAAAATTTGCTTAACTTTAAGCTTTGGAAAAATTATTACAATATAAAAGAACAATATAAAGATATGTAAAGCATTTTCAACAGTTTCTATTTTCAACGAATAAAACGTAGAAAGTCTTAAAAAAGCAGCAATAAAAGAAAAACGAAAAAAATCCATTATGAATATCTTTTACACAATTTTCCTTTTTTTTCGTAAAAATTGTGCTCTCCGCTTGTTGTGAAAATGAATCAGGCCCAAATTCTGATTGTAAAGTTATCTGCAACAGACATTATTATAGTGGTAGCGATTGTATGTATGTATGTGTATGAATGTAGGGCTATGTGCGTATATGTGTGTGTGTGTGAGTACGTTGGTGTAGTGTTTGGTCTGGTGTTGTTGGTTGGTGCAAACATGTTGACATTATCAGGCGACAAATCATTGTAATTTTTGAAGACGCCATTAAAACACATAAATTTTGAAAAACTATATGAGCCTGTATGCATATACAAGAGAGGGAAAAAGGGAGAGCAAGCCAAGAAAGACAATGTTTAAGTATTGCTCTGTGTGTGTGTTTGTGTGTGTATGTTAAGCTAGTGCTAGCTAGCTTTGTTGTTGCCGCGCCGTCATTTAACTTGTTTGTCTATTTATATTGTTGTTGTTTTTTTTTTATCTTAAATATGCTTTCAAGGAAACGGAAGTTGTACTTGTATGAGCTTATTTTTCACAGCATACTTACGCTTAAAGTAGGTGTCATTTTGGTAGAAGATTGCTGCTGCTGCTCTTGCTAGTGTAGTGCTAAGTTTGTTTGTATATGCATATTTAATTTTGCCTTTTTGTTTGTAAGTAAACATGTCTTTTTATGAAAACTGTTTGTGCAGCCCGAGATAAAGCAGTTTTATTTTCCCCCACTTACTTTGGTTCTGTGTGTTGGTAGTGATTTAATTTTTTTTTCGCTTGAGCCATTTGTACCCAAAATTTGTTCGTTATTTGTGGTTGAAGAAGATTTTTATCTTAATAAAAGACAAATGTTTTTATTAAAAATGTTAAATATAAAAGTGGTTGCTAAAAGGACTCATTATTGGTTTTATTATTTTTTTTTTTTGTTCTTTAAGTAAATCTAAGAAAGCTTTAAATTACTTGTATTAAAAAAATCATTTGTTGCATTAACAATAAAAAACATGCTGATCCTTTTTTTCAGAACCACCATTGTCCACCCACGTTAAACATTTCCTTAAAAAAAATTGGGTTTTGCTTTGAGAAATATTAAAACTTTTCGAATTCGAACTTTTAGAAATTCTCAGTGTGAACGCTTTTATTTCAGCATTAATTCAAGCCCATTGCTAGAAGCAATACATTCAGTTTCCAAAAAGCCATGAATTTTTTGCCTTAGCAAAATGCTTCACAGAAGTAATACTCAGATGCAAAAGTTACTAGTTTTCCAAATTTTACTTGTTAGTGGTTCCAAACTAGAATTTTTTGCCGGGAGAGAACTGATTTACTTAAAATCATGCACATAACTTCGGATTCACTGAATATGGACGAAAAAAGAAAACTTGCTCAAATGACAACCCTTTGTAAAAATCATTAGAAATTATTTAAATTTGCACTAGTAACGGATCACAAGTTCAGGATCTTATTGACTTCCTTGTTTAGCTCTGTTTTTACTTGGTTCTTTTATGTTGCATTTTCTGGTAAAAAAATTATCAAAATTTTTTATTCTTCCTTAGATAAAACTAAAAGAGATCATAGATTTTATTACACTTTTAACACAGAAAAAAGTATTCACCAAATAATGTTTTCAATTACGAATTTAATTGGTTCAATTAAATTTTTAATTGTATTAATTAATTTGAGGGGAAAAACTTAATTAATATTATCAAATTGTTCGCAGGTGAACATTTAATTAATTCTTTAATTGATATTACAAAGTTATTCACATCACTTTTTTGTGTGAAGGCGTAAAACTTTTTCCTTTTAAAAATATTTCATAATATTTTGCAGCATGTGATATAAACCAAAATTCATTTTGTTCAGTCATGTTGATAACAATTAATTTTTAGTTTTAGTTAGAGTAACTTTAAAACTCTTTGTGAAATGTTTGCAATAAAATCAATTTTTTTTTATTATTGTAATTTATAAAATTCGGGACCTGGCCAATATAATTTCTTTGTGCATGTTGTTCTAAAACAGCATTTTATTTAATTTTTTTTTGTGTAGAAATTTTTTATGAAACTGCTTGTCATATAAAAATAAAAACGCTTTAGCGAACAAAATAACCATGAAATAAATTCTTTTTATAACAATGAAAAACTCTAGTATAATAAAAAACAGATAAAAATATTTTTGGAAAAAAGTATCTTAATAGAGCAAAAAAAATACACACATTGTATATTTGCAATTTATCAATCATTTTATTGTTGGTGCTCGTATGTAGAATAAAAGTCCTTTGTATTGTGTGATAAAAGTGTTCATTAAACACAGAGTTGTGTATGTGTGCGCGCGTGTGCGTGTGTAGATGTGGCGGCATGTGTGAAAGTGTCAGTTTGATACATGTGGGCTTGTGACTGAATGTTTGTGTGTGAGCCACTCACAATATGTCACATACAATTTTTAAAATAAAGTGAAAATATTACACAACAAAAATTCGTTAACATGAGTTTAATAAAAGAGTTTAGATTCTTCACAGCAAAAAGCAACAACAACAACATCAACAAAGCGCATACATAAAATTTAGTATCAAGCTGGCAAGTGCTTTATTTATAAAGTGCTCTTAACAATTTTTTTATATTCTACATATTTTTTTTTTTTTTATTTATTTTAACATTTTTATGCCAAGCCACACAACGATTTTGTTTGGGTATTTGAATATAAAATATGGATTTTTGTAAAACAAAAAATACGCAAAAGTGTGGCTCTGTGGATTAAGATGATGTACGTTTAAAGTCATGAATAAATAACTCATCGGCTTATGAATAGAAAAGATTGCTTTACTACTGATGTTGACTGCTAATGATTTGGTTCTTATTCAGGCTTTTAGTAAGTACTAAATTTAGTATAAAACACATGTGGTCATTGTTGTTGTAAAAAAAAACTTTTCCCATATATTTTCCTTTTAATTTGTTTAGGACTCTCTCATGTTTTTCAAAGTAACCATGTTTCTGCATAAAATGTTTTCTTATCTTAAGAATTAATTAAATAATTACAAAATTCTCAATTAACACTTTACAAGTTTAATTTATTTTTCACAGCCATACTTCTGCATTCCTTGCACGTTATCCAGACACTTGTGGTTTCGCTGCAACAGAAAAACAAAAACAAAAGTTTCTCTTTCTACTTTGTGCAACATTTAATTTGTAGCACAATTTATTTTAAAGACAACAAGCAATTTATAGTTTTTCTAGGTGAATGTAATTTGCAAAAGTCCACTTAAGTTTTCATTTTCCTTAATAAAGTTTACATGTTTTAGACTTGTATTTTGTAAGTGATTGAATACCGTTACAAAGATGGCAGCTGACACACACGTACGCACACACACTCACCACAACAAAAATACTTTCTTACATGTATTTTGAAAGTTGAAGAACAACCAAGAAGTCCTGTATACCTGAAGTGATGCGTGTAGCACAAGTATAATTTTGGTTGCCGTGCTCAAGTGTAAGTGAACCTTTAGCAGAGAACTGAAAACTGTTTCACTTTAGCCACACACACACACACACGCGCGCACGTGCGCACACATTGAAACAGTTTATCTCTGACAAATAAATAAAGTTTAGAAGTTATAAAATTGCAAAAGGAATGATTTACTTGGGTACTTTTCATCAGGACGAAGAGAATTTTAAATTTCTAAGATGTTATCACTAAGTGGCAGAATATATGTGCAACGAAAGAAAAGCAAAGCAACACTGAATATTTGCCGGAAAGCAAAGTGAAGGGAAAAACAACTCATTGACACTTACTTAACACACTTTCCCAGTCACTTACTTATGCACTTTAATATATTAAATTACACTTTGCACTTGTTATCAATCATGTAAGATTTTTTTTTTCAAATTCAATTCCTTACACCAACCGTCTTTTTTATTTCTATTTCTTCTGGTTCTGTTTCCTTTCCTATTTCTCTGGCATTTACTTTTGATTTCTATTTTATTTAATTTTAATTTTTTTTTAGATAAAAGTAAATTAGATTAGTTGCTGCTTTTTTGTAGTTGGGCACTTTGCTTTTGATTGTTTTGTTGAGTTTGAAAGTGAAAGTAGTGAAATTCAATTTGTAAGTAAATTCAATTTAAATGTGAATTGTAGATTAAATGTTTTTTTTTCTTTATTTGAAATCGATAATTTAAAGGTTTGGTTGTATATAAAGAAAAACACATACTTAAATATTATGTTCACTTTAACAATAATTTGTTTTAAATGCAAACAACAGAGCTCAACTCTAACGCATTTTATTACTCATGCTTTTAAATTACTGAATTAATCTCCTTAAGAAACTTTTGTGTATAAATACATACGAGAGAAATTTTTTTAACAATACAAAGAAAATTCCCTTTTGGCTCAAAGTGATTCCTCCCAAGTTTTGAATAACCTGGAATAGCAAAATAATATCTTCCGTTCCGAATCTATTAAGTTTAATAAATTTACTTACCTAGTATTTTTTGAGGCAAAAAACTTTATACTTAATGGCCAAAGGTTTTCGATACTACCTTGTTTTAGAACTTATTTCCATCAATAGCCAGCATTTTGAGAAAAATAATACATTTTCTAAAATGTGCTTTGCCTTTAAAACTTTCAAGAAGAATCCCCAATTTTCATACATCAATGTCAGCAATTGTTTTGCAAGCTCTCCAAATATAAAACCCTTAATTTCTTGGCTTAAATTAGTTTTAACTTAAGCTGCTGTCAAAATAAATATTTGCCACGCCAACCGACTCGTATTTCAAACAAATGCATTTTACATCTTCAACCAAAACTTCCACCAGATATCCAGCAGACATAATTTTAGTTTTGGTTTTATTTAAATGCATTTGCTTACACCCAAGGAAAATAAAGAAAAATTATAAAGAATTGGTATCCTTGCTAACGGATTTATGCTAGACTTATGTTTAACAAATAATACTATTACTTTTTGTGCTGCTGCTGCTGTTTTGTTTTTTCTTTCTTTTTTTTAAATATTGGCTTTGTGTGTGCGGCAAATTCTTGTTGCTATTCACGAAGTAGGTCATTGTGGAAACAATCCAAAAACATTAGTGGCGCCATATCTTATTATACTCTATTTTATTTGTGCAGCTTTCGTTTTTTTTACTTCTGCTTTCATACCCAAATT
The DNA here is from genome assembly GCA_936439885.1 of Nowickia ferox. NCBI lineage: Eukaryota > Metazoa > Arthropoda > Insecta > Diptera > Tachinidae > Nowickia > Nowickia ferox. The sequence goes on along the minus strand of OW387027.1, from coordinate 3,770,315 downwards.
TTTTTTGCTGCTGTTCTTCTAGTCAATGCATGCATTTCCAGTTTTATGCATATTTATTTATGTTTGTTGGCCCCCAAATGAGTCAAAGCTTGAAATAAATCTTACGAATATAAGAAGAGCAGAAAGTGAATGGAAAAACAAATTAAGATAAATTTTATTAAATAAAAAATATAAAGTAAGAAGAAATTAAATAAGGAAGAAATTATTTAAAGCAAAAACTTTTCTATAGAAATTTTTAATTTTTAATTTTAACAAGGAAATATTTTGGCAAGGACGCCTAAAAGTAGGCAACATATTTTTTATATAAACAAGGCTTTTGTAAAAGGCTCAAAATAACTAATTTTTAACAGTCAGTTCGTTCATAATTTTAGTAGAAAATGCTAAACGAAGTAGTATTTTATGCAGGAGTAAAGTTACTTAAAAGAATAAATAACAATTAAAAAGGAAAGGCTTTAAGTTTTACTTTAAAATGTGTGGTCTGTACCACGATGTCAACAACTTTCGACTTTGTTTATGTTTGAAACAAAAACCAAATTTCAAATAAAAAAACCTCGAACTTTGTAGAAATCATGGGACAGGACCATAAACATTTTGAAGGAAAAAAACCTTATAAAATTTTCTTATAGAAATTTTTACCAAGTCGTACACAGAACACTCCTCTTGTATAAGTATTTATATTTGATATTAAGAGTTTACTCTGTCAGACTTAGCACACTTTTTTGTATAAAATTTGCCGATGTCATCAAAGCAATTTTTCTACAAAATATGACTGTATCATACATACAGAAAAGTGAGCTGCACTTTTCTTATAGAAAAGCACACAAGCAGTACACTTTTCTTAGAGAAAAGTTGATTTTGTCAGACACAGAAAATAAAAAATAATAAATTAATTAAAATTTTACTGTGTCGGAATACATGGCTAATTTTTCTTATAGAAAACTAGACTGTTTCATATACAGCACAGTTATCTTATTGAAAACTTGACGGTGTTATAGACATCAGACTCCTCTTTGATAAATTCACTGTATCATATATGGCTTACAGAAAACTTAACTGTATCATACACAGCACACTTTTCTTGACAGTGTCATATAGAAAGATTTAATTAATTAATTCATTTTTTGTGTCCTATATATCATATATTCCTTATAGAAAACTTGACAGTATCAGAAACAGCACACTCTTCTTATGGAAAAGTTATAGTATGGTGTCATACTTTATTAACTCATTGAATCAGTGTGAATTCTTCTCAACTGCTTTATCGCCACTAGCGTGGAATGTGTTCTAATAAAATTTATTCTTAAGCTTTGAAATATTTGCGAAAAATACGTTTAATTCTTAGCCGTTGGATTCGTGAGTAAAATAAACTGCATGCAGAGATGTTTTCTGTCACTTTCATAAACGACAGATTCAAATCGAATATCTACAAATACTATTTTCTACATCCTTATCACTACAGCGTATTTTTCTAGTTCTAGCACAGTGCATTACACGAGTACGGCCCATCTTTTGATGGCGTATTTAAAAAAATTTATTTATATTTTTCTATTTTTGAAACTCTTTAGGCTGATAAATATGTTATTAGTATAGCTGACAATAAGAAAAATGGCCAAAAATTCTACCTTGCCCTTCTGGTTTGTCTGTCTTAGCATAAAATCAAATAATTTCGTATAAAAAAGAAGCCAAAATAATTTTGTATTTGTTAGGCATAACAAAACCGATGTTAATTCATTTCACTCTTCCGGCAAACATATCAAGACACAGACACTCACACATACACACCTATTTTGGCCCACACCTTCAAATGGATATAAACATTTTAATAAAGTGAAGTTACACATGTATCATTCATTATAAGTCTCTTGTGGATAAAGAAAATGGTGATGAGAATATTGTTTGTTTTCTAAACATGTAGCGGGCGATGCAATAGGGATTTTTGATTTTTGACAATTAATAGCGGTCAAATTGTTTCAGCTAAGCTTATTGTATTGGCTGTCACCATGGATGGCTATTGCGATTTATGTAATTGTAAATTAACACAAATATTTTTATTAAATAAAAATCAAATTTATTCTTCAAGTATTCTTGTAAGACTAAAAACTTAAAACTAATTATAAAACTATAAAAATATAAAAGAGTTTTTAAATTTATTAAAACAAATTTATGCAATTATTTGTTGAATGAGAAGTTAAAGAAAACTTACAATTCAATTAAACTCAAAAAAGTGATGATAAGTACTTTTCAATACGATATCATAACTCACGCTTTATTCATTTTAAGTTCACCATAATTGTGCTACCGATAGAACTATCCGCAGTATGATGAATAATATTGAATCCTCTAGTTCAGTAAACTATGAACCAACTTTTCTTTACGTCGACTAAACGCAAGATCTTTCGAAAAAAAAACGCTGCTTTCCGTGAGAGTTTACAGGAGAATAGGAGGCAGTAGATTTTGCGTCGCTCGCTAATGTGCGTCCGCTGCATGGGGCCTAGAGTAGTTGGAAACTCACTTTAATTTTTATTGAAAAGTCTTCTTCAGCGATGAGCCTCATTTCGGTATTAATGGCCGAATTTGGGACCATGCCGATTTCGACCTGAAAACATTATTCTTTGGTGTTGAGTGTTTTTAATGGTGGCGTAGTGTCGCTGGTCCATATTTGTTCTGAAATTACGTTCTTAGGACATTGAGATCAACGGCGATCACTATTGGCCAATCTGTAACAGTTTGTTTTGGACAGAATTAGGTGAAATAGGCTCCAACGAGCATATGCTTTTAATAAAAAGGCTTTGCGAGATTCCTAACTCATGCGACATTGATCATTCTGCACACACAAGCAATTTGGGGCTCTTATCATCTCGAGTGGAAGTGATAATAACTGGCTTCCACGATGGTGCCATTTGGCCATATTAGATCTTTTCTTGTAAAGTTTTCTTAAGTCGCAGACCAATGCGAATAAGCCACAAACCACACTGGCCAATATAAGCTATTACAACGTTCAAACTCAGCCTTATATATGCGCGAGAAACATGAAAAATTGGACCCAGACATCTATAGATTATTCACACGAATAAAATAAAATATAGATGATATATTACACGCACTTTATTTTATATAATTTTAAAGATAAGAAATAATTAATGAAAAATCCTTTAAATCAGTATTATTAATATAATAAATAATCTTCAATGTATTGTCTTTTTTTATTATTGTCCCAATTTTAATAAAAGAAATAATTTACAATATTTTTTTTGCATGTGTTTCAGAATTTTGGATACTTATGTGTGTCTTTATATACACATGTATGTATGTAGTTACATATGTATACATATGTATGTATGAAGTAGAATTTATTTTTTGTTTTCAAAGTTTTATCAATACATGATAAATGGCAAAAAATTCAAAGGCATAAAAGGCCCAAAAGGCACAAGAATGTATTTATTTATTTATTTATTGATTATATTGTTCCTCAATACAATACTTGCGGAAATAATTGATAACTGATGAATGTACGTATGAGTGTACGAGTATATGTTATGAACTTTAATCTCCATGGAAAAAAGACAAAAACAAAAATGATTAATTATGTGACAAAAGAGAAAAGAAAATTCTTGTCAAAGATTAACTTGAACAAAAGAATCCCATTAAATATCTATGCAATGAGCTTAACATCAAAATAATACAATATATAATATTCAGAGGTTAAAGAAAGTATTTGCAAAAACATCCAAATATATTTCCGTTTAGTGTTTTAGTTTAGTTTAAATAAACAAATATTTTTTTTTATATAAAACTATTCCTCAATGATTTAAATATTATTTTTCTTTATTTTCAGATATGTAAACACTTTAACATAGGTAAGTGCAAACGTTTTTTACTCTTTGTCAATTGCTCTTGTTGGCTGATGTTAGTCTATGGGAAAAAAAACCGTTTTCCAATTTTTTTTTTTAAAGCTACTATTGAAAGTTTTTTGCCTCTTAACTTGAGGAAAGTATATACTTTGTAATATTTAACTTCCAATTTCATTATTTATAATTCCGTATGACAAATTCTATGTTTTCATGTGTTTTTGGGAATGGCTTTTTTGAAATGAGGCCAGCAATATAAATTTACTCAAAGCAGGTCCTTGCGTATGATTAATATTCATTAAATATATTAAGTATACGTTTGATAACTTCTAGCCTGCAACAACATGTTTTAAAATTTAAAATATTTTCTCATATTTATGCCACTAGAAAATATTGCAAATTGTAATTAAATAAAGCAATAGAGAATATGTGAATTAAATTAAAACAACTAAAATAATTTTTATGAAAAAGTTCATCTCCTGCTATTCCACACAAAAATTCATATCATATAATTTTTGTTTATTGCTTTTTTTTCTATTTTTGTGTGTTAATTTATATGACTACACACACACAGACATAAATTTTTTAAAGGTTTTAAATAAAATTTTATTAAAATCAACATTTTCATGTGTAATTTTGTACGCAGATAGAAAAGCAACGTAAAAAGGACTTGGTGTAAAATTCATGGAAATAAAATATAAATTAAATTAGTAAAGTTTATACGAATCTCTGTTAAATTTATGGTAAAAATAGTGAAAACAACAAAAAAAAGTTATTATTATTTCCTTTTGTTGGCTGTAAAGTAGAACAAAACAAAAACTAATTTAAAAATTGTTTTATAACATGTGTACAAGTAGAAACATTTAGTTTTCGAATGAAATTTTAATGAAAAGAGGAGTAACAAAGCTCATTCTCGTACACACATGCACATGAACACAAGAGCACTTGTGGCAGGTAAATAAAAAGGTTTTAATTTTGCCTTTATTATTCCTTTAAAATCCATACTCAGGTTTGTGTTTGTTAAAATTGTTTATGTGTTTTTTTTTTGTTCATGTGGTTTTATTTTAGAAGTATCCATAAGTACTGCTCAGGAAGAAGTGAGTGTGTGTAGCAAGAGGGAGGCTTAATTGTCATTAAAACACTTTACAATTTTTTTTTTGTTAAACCCTGAATGCAAGACCAAAAAACGTTTGCAGACAGACAGGTAAAATGTTATTTCGGTTTGGTTAGTTACTTTAGTAAAAAAAAAAATATAATAACTAAGAAGAGAAAGAGTTTTATTTTCCATGTTTTTTATTTGTTGGTAGAAAAACTTTTTCACACACTTACACACATTCACATTTACTTTCACAAGCTTTAAATATATAAAACAAATTATCAACACATGTGTTACTGTTGAGTGCCAGAAGAATAACACTCAAATTGCTTTGTAGAATTTTAAATTAACATTTTTTTATTTATTGTTTTTAGAATTTGCTAATTTTTTGAAAAAATAAAACAAAACTTTTCTTATACGAGTATTCAAAAATGTATGGCCTCAAAATTTTGAGGGTTTTAATGAAATTTTAATCGATTTTTCTAGAAACATGTGCGTTTATTATTTTGTTTTATTTTTTTTTTGTGTACAAAGCACATGTCATGATATTTCTGGTTCTAAGGAACAAGAAGCGAGATTAACAAAAACTTTCGAAAAGAACGGCGCTGAGCCACTTTATACAATCAAACTTTTGCTTTCCAGTTTTAAGCTGATAATTTTTTAGTATAACTTACAGTTAAAAATGAGTGCGAAACTATCACCACAGTTTATGCTCAAGAAATTTTTAATATTTTTTTTTATTTTCTAACTCTTAAGAATCCTTCTCTTCCCATATTTCTCAACCTAAGCTGTCTTTTACAAATCTTGTTAATTCTTGAATAGCACACATAAATAATTCTTTACTTGATTATTATTATTTGCCTGTGTCTACTTTCAAATGCAACAAAATGAAAAACAAAACGACAAGAAAAGAAATGCAGAATATTTGTTTTATACTTCTGCTGTTTCTACGATTACAACTTCCTTCTTGATGACTTAGATTTGTAATGTAGGAAGAAAAAAACTGTGCTCTAATAACGATTATCCCATTTGCATAATATGACAGTAAAACGACAAATAACTAAAACTAGATACACTACTTTATAAAAAATAAAATAAATTTAAAAACAAAACTAAGAAAAGTTGCATAGCAAATATGTAGGACCATGATATACCTTGCAAAAAAAAACATCTTGAAGATAAACTGCAGCTCACCACTATCATCATCATCATCATCATCGTTTATCGTTATCATCATGCTGATCAGCTTTTTCAACATGAGGGCAAGACTTGAAAGCCTGTCTAACAATGTCTCATATACGACATTCTATTGCTGGTAATAAAAACTTAAATAAAATAAAAAATATTACAAAAAATAAATAACAACGATAAAAAGGACTAAGCAAAGTTTCATCTTACACAAATGTAAATAAAACTTCTTACAAATGGAGGGCATCACAAAACATGAGCTGAAAACCTACTGTAAGACAGTGAATGGAAAAAAAAACAAAAGAAAAGTTTTATTTCCTACTTTTCTACTCTTTTACATAACAAATACAATGAATTTATTTTTAATGCAGAAAAAACAGCATCCGACTGACTGCAATAAAAGAAAAATTAATATAGAATAAAAGAAATATAACAAGCAGGGCAATTAAAGTCAAATGCTGACAGTCGGAAAGGACACTGATATTCTGAGCAGTAACAAGGACACATATTTAAAACGTTTCTTAATCTAAAATTATTTGTAATCAATGGATTTTTTAACATTTTGTTTTTGCACATGGCGTTTTTTATTGAGGTATAGAACTTTAAGTTGGCATCACTTTTTTAACTGGCGGCCATTTTGTCAGCTGTCAAGTGATTAATATTTAGTTTGGTTTGCCATTTCATCATGAACAGGTTGACAAAAGAACAACGCTTGCAAATCGTGCAAACTTATTTCGAAAATAATGGTTCAGTTCGCGAAGTTTACCGCAAGCTCCGTCCATTTTATGGTCGACAGAGCAATTAATTCGGTTAACCATGGATCGTTTTCGCACTACGTTTACTCTATGTGATAATACGCGTCCGCTGAAGTCGCTCGTCTACGCCAACAAACCAGAAACGTTAGGGGACTTGGAAGCCAACATTCGTGGCGTTATTGCCAACATACGGCCCCATATGCTCGAAAAAGTGGTTGAAAATTGGACCTGTAGAATTGGCTTTATTCGAGCCAGCCGCGGCGGCCACATGCCCGAAATCATATTTAACCGTTAATGGCATAAAATTATCCTTCCAATAAAGCCAAATTGATGGACATTAAAACGATTTTCTTGTGTTTTATTTCAATTCGAAGTTCTATACCTCTAAAAAAACACCCTATATAAAGCGAAAATTGGTGTGAAAGGTTTTGGGCTCTACTTTAAGCTCAATACAAAAATAACATTAATTAAAGCAACAACAAAGACAATATAAAGAATAATGTTTGGAATGTTACTGCTTTTAACTTTTAAGCTGGAAATCTTTCTAAAAATGCTTTTTCTTAAACTGATAATTCAGCCAGATATTACCAGAGCTTTATCTACCCTAAGGCCTGCTGGGAAATGCCATCATCAAGGCGAAGTACATGACCAACCCATTACCATTTGCATCGGCGTATTTCAGTTGCTAATGTTATTTTGTCATTTTGCTTAATTTGTTACGAGAACCGTTGGCCAAAATGTATAGAGCTGAAAACAGACTACGTTGAGAAATAAGATGAGTTTTTATTTAAAAACCTGTGTTTTTCTTACAAAAAGTCACGGAGTTGTTAAATTTCTTTTTTATAATGGCCCGGTTGGCTGCCATTTCTTGACAGATATTTTTTTAGAAACTCCAAAGTAGTCAGTTTACTTTTTGTTAACTTTAGATTTGAGAGAACCCCACTAGGAAAATCCGGTGAAGTTTAAATCACGACTGCAAAGCGGCCAATTTATATCACCCCTCCTGCAGTGATATAAATTGGGTATTATGAGCTTAATTCATGCAGAAATTATTACATTTACTTTCTGTGCACATTTAAAGCAACTGCGTGCTTTTTGATTGCAAGTTTAAGATCGTTACAAACAGACTGATTAATACCTTACACCTGTTCTATAGATTGGTTGCCCCTGTTTCAATTTTCCAATATTAAACCGATATTTTTAAACTTTTCTTATCCTTGACGCATTATTTAAATCGTGCAAATGTTTAATATTGTAGAATCTTATACAATTGCAGTTGGCTTCAAAAAAATAGTCCATACCATGTTTGTCCCAAGAGGCAGACTAGCGATTGACATACCTCACAAGCCCTTTGACTAATTTTTTTCATGCAACAAGCTTAAACATTCTTTTGAGATCTATGTATACTTTTAAATAGTTTTTCAAAAACAATATAAAAACCAGTCATTTAAAAAAATCATATAAAAAATTTTTATATAAATAGTTTTATTCATAAGAAATAATTTTGTTTTATTACAAAGGGTTTGTAGAATTAATTTTGTGTAAAAATTTGTTTAATAAACCTTTTTAAAATCAAATATATTTTTTAATGAATAAACCCTTAAAATACCCATTGAAAAATTTTTTTACCCAAAATATATTCGAGAAATGTTACATACTGAACGTAAAACCTATAAAACACATGCAACACTTTAGTGGAAATCATCTTTAACACCAGCAGGCCACAGCACAATTTATTGCAGAACCATTGATACTACTGGCAAGAATGTAACAAAGCAAAAGCAAAAAAAACAAAAAACACATCAATAACAACAACTGCAACAGCACTTTGACAAAAATGCCATAACAACAATAACTCACGCAAATTACTAACGCTCATTTAACGCTTTTGTCTAAAGGCAATATTGTATATGCATATGAGGCCATTATGCAAACTACACACACATGCAGTCCATTACACACACACACAAGCACACATACACCTGAATGTTTTCTAGCATATGAGAACATACATATTTTAAAATAAAATTCATATAAAATGCATAATAGTAGATTTAACAGAAAAAAAAATAAAAATAAAAATGATGACAACAATGATCTGACTCTATATTCTATATAGTCCAGTTTAAACTGCCAGAGATAAGTCAACGTAACTAGTCAACCAACCGGCCAGCCAGCCAGCCATTCAGCCAATGTGGCCAGCTAACTGCCTGGTTAACAATTTATGAGCAAAAACAAAAACAAAATATTGAAAACAAAAAATTTACAAAACAACAACAAAAATTATGTAGCCTGGACACACACACACAAGGTTTCGTGGCAATAAGGAAAAAATGCTTAAGTGTAATTAAGTAATTTTGCAGAAGAACAGTTGTAGACATATTTTGCTAAAGTGTACTTCTATTGCCGTGACAGATAATACTGAAAATAGTTTTTCTGTAACTTTCTGAGAAATCACACATATAAACCTAAATTTGGAAAATGAGAACAATGCACTCTGGTCTAAACCCCTTTTTTTAGAAATAATCAACGGCAACACTCAAAGCAATCACGCTTTAGAAAAAGAAAAATTGTATATGGCAGCACTTTCAATCAGTTAAGCTTTCAAAACTGGCGGTAAATATCGATCACAGCACTAACGTATTAGCGTTTTTTGTTTTGTTTGGGTTTTAGATTGCGACTATTGACGATGTTTGCTAAAAAAAAACGTAACAGCTGCCAATTTACTTTGGTTTGCATATCACAGTTTATCTCGTCATAAACGTCAAGGTGGTTGATTAAAAAATTCCAGTTGTGTTCAAAAAAGTGCATCAAATCATCAAATCTTTGTTTTTTTTGGGCGAGCAAACCAACGAAAAGATACAATATTGTAAAGCATTTTGAAAATTATTAATTTCAACTTTTATATATATTTTTTAGACTTGTGCTTTAATCTGTTCTAAATTTTATTTTTTTTTCGGCTTTATGCCAAAAAAATAGATTTTTGGAATAGATAGCAATGTAATTATTTAAATTTTAGCTCAAGTTGACTTGAGCAGTTTTTCTGTTTTGCCACAGATTTGTTCTTGCTCATTTACCCAGTCCATAATTTTCATCACTCTTGCACGTTCGCAATAAAATTGACGGAAAGGGGGAAAAGTTACATTTTTAAACCAAAAACCATACACGGTTAGCCAATTGCAAAATTTTGTCTAACCACAGCCAGTAGATACAAACAGACACATCAACAATTTTACGTATGCACATATGCACTCACACACATACACATACACACACACATACACAGGCGCACACAACTGTTAATATTTAATTTTATGTAAGGTATTAAACGGATATGAAAACAGACAGTTAAAATCATGTGTAAGAGTTAACGCAAGAGTTTGTTCTGTAGGCATAAATATGTTGGTGTTCGTGAGAGCAGTTTAAAAATGTTCATGTTGCCATGTTAACATTGCACAAGCAAGTGAACAAAAACAAAAAAAAAAAGAAGAAAATGCTGAAAATCACCAACATCATACAGCAAATATGCAGCAGCACTCTTTCCAATTGAATGCATCCATTTTAATTTTTATGAGGAAACTGAGGAATCTGATCTGTTTAACCTTTATCTTTTAACAAGGTGATCAGTACATGGTTTCGTTGGCAATTATCCATGTTTTATTAGAATGAATGAATGAAAAAAATATATATTGCTGCGTTTAAAATCGAAATATGAAACGAAAACTTTTCAACAAATATGTAATGCATTGAGACAAGGATTTTTGCAGCTGAAATACATGCAGAGAAAACAACAGGATCGATGCAAGGATATTACGATCAGGGTTATCATACTTACTTTGCCCTTTTTCACTAAATTGCATGTCTAAAATCGCCAAGCCAAAATTCTCTTAGTTTATTGCCAATAGTTTTAATTTTTTTAAATTACTTAAACTAATTTTAAAAAATCATAAACAAAATTTAATCCAAGATTCGCTTAAAAGAGAAAAAAGTTACACAGTCATATATTTTCCTTAATTTTTATTTGAACAACAACCTGATGAATACCCTGATTATGATTTCTATACACCTCTCTCTCCTTTTTTTTTGCCTTCTGTTAGTCTCTCTTTCTCTCATTATGCTTATTTTTTTTGGAAAGGAAAGAGGACTGTAATGTTTCTTTGTTGTAAACAAAATTCAATTCCTTAAAGATATTTTATCCATACATTTGCCAAAAATTTAATAAGTTTGTTAAAAGGCCTTAAAATGACTGTTAATTTAAATTAGATAAAAATAAATTTGGTGAAATTTGCAAAAAAAAATAAATAAAACGCAAAATTAAAAATTTAAAACCAAGGGCCACCAAAGTGATATTTATTTGAAAAAAAACATTCTAACATAAAAATGTCGGTATTTCCCCCATCTAAAAGTTTAGTTGAATAATTTCTGCTCCTCTTTAGCAAATCACATCAATTAATAAAAAATATTTAATTCTTTAGCAATTGAAAATATTGTATGAAAGCCCGTCTAAGAAATTATTCCTGATTAAAATCCATTCTAGTTAAATTAAACTTAAATCTGTATCAACGGAAATTAAAAATTTTATAGTGATTCATACAAATTCTTCACTGAAGAAAATCAAAGAAATTCAAGCTTTGCTTGGCCGCTCATAATTTTTAGAATACAGATGTTTAAAATGATGTTTTTGCTTTGATATAAATATCAGTTTGGTGACGCGTTTGAGGTAATAATGGCCTAGCTTGTTGTAAGGGAAATTGTTTACTGCTTGTAGTAAATATCATGTAAGTATTTACCTGCAGATCTTAAATATTTGACAGGGTTCGGTGTGGTGTATAAACAGATCAGTTAGAGTAAAAACTGTGCAATAAAACACCAAACTATTTTATCAGTGTCTAAAGTAAAATTACGTCTACTAAGCCAGCTGGGCAGCAGGTTCGATATAATTTGGCATCCGCTACAGATATTCATATTTTTACTGACAACATAGCGGCCATTGGATACCCAGAAAATATGCAAGTCATTTCAAGAACTGTTCAAGAATACCGAGTATCTTTAGAAGAGATAGAGAGAGACACTTATCGGTTATCCTTACATGAGTTCCTGGACATAAAAACATTGAGGGCAATAACAGAATGTGTCATAAATATATTTTGTCTACTCTGATATTTATTAGACTTTAACTTACATCAGAACTATTGGGTATTAGTAGGAAAAAAATTTTCCATACATATAAACAGAACATATGACTCATAACTATTGATATGATGACTGCTTTGCCCATATTTGAATGCAAATAAAGCAAAGTAATTAAGCCGATATTGTTGCATAATTTTTATTTTCTTTCCATCCAACAGTTATAAGAAAATAAAACACACCATCATTTACATAAAAGCTAAATAGTATGTGCTTGCAATCATGCAAAAACACAACTTATTTACTATACACATATACACTCGCACTTACAATCACACACGCAAATACAAACATGTGCATACACACTTTTTTGTGCAAACATTAATTCAGAGTTGCATATGCTTGAGCATAATTAAACCCATACAGATACAGAAATAAATACATTGATAAAAGTACAAGAGAATGACAAAAGCTTTCAAATAGTAATTAATATTCATCTGTGTTTTGCAAAAGAAAATAATGAAGTAGGGAATTTAGCATCACCCAAAACACATTGATTTAAATGTTGTTTCTTTCTACAAAGGTGATTCGTGCAACAGACTTGCAGCAAGTTTTTATGAAAATGAGTTAATAAAACTTCAACAAATATTTTATACACATTCTTTGAATGTTTTGTAAAATAAGAACAAGGAAAAGTTAAAAACCTTGACTTGTTAATATTTTTGTAAATGCCATTGAACCTTAAATATCCGGACCTCTATATCCTTGATTCCATTTTTTTATATCTCTATTAACCGTGCTTTAATTTTTTTTACTTTTATCCAGGTTCTTGTCTTCGTTTATGCTGCTTGTTAAGAAATATACAAACACACAAACACATAAGCCAATGCAGATGAAAGATGCAAACAACAGCAACCGTAATGCTTCTGCAATGATGTTCTAATGTGAAAGCTTATACACACAAATCAACAGAATGAACTACATATAACCCGAACTAATCGAAAAATTAAATTGAGAGGCTGTTGAATGTGCTGCGATTTTCTGAATGTTGCTAACATTCTTCTGGAATCGTTATGCTAAGTATCAGAAGGGTGATGCAGCCGCTAAACAGGCACTTACTTGAGTTGAACGAGTCTTGTGTAAAGAACAGCGAAGTTAACATCGTGGTATTCTAGCAGTGAATTAATTTAACATTGTGTGTCTTAAAAGTTTTTAATATCTGTGTTGAGTAAATAAAGTGTCAGATATGATAAGAATAATACACTTCGGTTTTCTTTTTATTTGCAAATCCAGTGCTTTGAAAAGGTAAGAACGTATTAATATTTAAATATAGTTGAGACTGGTTAATGTTTAATATGTATTAAGTTGATTGTTGAAACAATTTTCTCCAAGCAGTTCGAGGTAGAAAACTTCCAAACTATATACTCGTATAATTTCAAAGTTTTCATGTTTGTTGGGATAGCACAAATTTCTTGCGTTTATTTTCAAGAAGTTGTTGCAAAAGTTGGTTGTTGAACATACATATTGTTGTTGTATGTGTAATATAAAATATCAACAACAACTCTTACATATAGACAAACAAACAACATGAATAACAAGTCAAACTATCAACTAAAATTGAGTTTAAAATGCATGAAATCTTAAGTTTATGTATGAATAAACAACTGCATGCCAGCAACCAACAGAGATGAGCATATGCGTAATAAATGCAGCTTTTAGTTGCATAAAAATTGATTCAGGGCAACTTGTAGCAGACAAAATTTCATATTTTTACCGAAAATATATGAAGTTTTTAAGTGCTCATACCTTCCAAAACCATCTAAAATTTATCTAAAGAAACATTAACAAATACTAACAGCATCATGAAATTGTTCATAACATTTCATAAAACAATTTTACATGAAAAAATTTAAGAGAGTTAATATTACTATTGCCTAAAAATGTGATTGATTTAAAGTTTAGTTAAAAAATTTAATTGAGTTAATTAAATATTTGTTCAAAAATTTATTTAACACTTTAATTGACACAACTAAATTTTTAATTAATTAATTCTATATATTCAAGAAATTTATTATTCGACATATTGTCATAATTATATTGTAAGTGAAATTTATTTGCTGGTGGTTCAAAATGTGTGGTTGAAGTCTACTGACGATTTGTTAAAGCAACAATGAAATGCATATAGACATCGCTTAACCACCAGCAAATAAATTTCACTTAATTCTATATATTTTTTTTCAATTAAAGTTGTTAATGGAAGATAATTTGTTTCTTTGTTTGAAAGCACTCTACTGCCTTCTTCATAAAATGTTAATTTAATTTTTTTTAAGGCAAAAGTTTGTAACTGTTTTGTGACTGCTTTAAGGAAATCAAAACAATATCTCAGACAAACCTTTTCCATGTGCAACAGAAGTTTAATTTCAAAAGCCCGTTTTTACCAACTGTAAGACATGCTGATATTTATTTGCTGATACATACTCGTATGTATGTGAATATTTACAAAAAGTGCATCTCTCTCTATTTTCTTTTAGCATTCTTTCATTTCCATTTAGGAGAAGAAACAAGTACGTAACATTTTCTGAGAATTTGTGTTTTGATTTTGCTGCAAATAATTAGACAGCAAAAAGGAAATGAGCATTGAACGCTGCATGAACATGTCTGTTCATGTCTGTACGAAAGTAATATTCTATTTTACGTAATTTATGCATATGAATAAAGCACCTGGGTATCGTAGTTAATAAATGAGTATATTAAAGATTTTTGATATTTTTTTTTTTTTTTTGAATTATATAAAAGATACATTAAGTAGAAGAAATATATTTCTCAATATTGAAATCATTTAATAGGAATCTATGAAAAATTATTTAGTTTTTAAGGTATAGGTTAGAAATTTTACCGATGAACAGAAATGTGAAAGAGAATTGTGATCGCATGGCTTAAAAATTTTGTAAAATTGTATAACAAAACTTATTAATACCATGTTTAATTTTGCCAATTAAGCTAACTTCATTCCAGTTTTTTGTTATGTATATGTATCGAGGAAAAATGAGATTATTTTGGGAAATAAAGAAAAAAAATTATAAAGTTGTTGCATTTTCTTTTACTTGCTGTGAGGAGCCAGAAACAAAGCAAAATTCTTAGCTACCATAACAATTAAGAAAATTACAGCATAAAATCAAAACTATCACAGGTCTACAAACAATCTATTTTTCAACATACCGAAACAATAAAAAAGTTCACTTTGAAGTTGATTTAGTGTCATGAGACTAAAATTACATTAGGGGTATTCGCTAATGTCTGTTATACTTCTAACGTCGCTTTTCAAAATGTACGAAAGACTTAGCGTGAACTTCAACTGAAAGTTCTTCATACAAAATTTGCCGTTAAGGTCACTGTTAGCTTTAAATTGTACATTGTGAAAAGGTCAGTTAAAGGCTTAAATTTGTATGTTAAATTTAAATTATGAGCGTTATAAGAAGCATTTAGCAACTTAAACGATTAACCCCATTGATAAAAAAAATATTAACGTTACCAAAAATTCCCTTGATATTAGAAGTTAAGAAAAGACTTTGATTTATTATTTCATTTTATATTATATTATTTTATTTTATTTTATTTAGTTTTATTTATATTTGCAATTATTTTTTACTTTATATGTTTTATATCGTACATTTTATGTCTTTTTAAAATACATTTAAAAATAAATTGGGATGCATGTACATCATTTAAATATTCATATATTGGTTCATTTGGCTCTTATAAGGACCATATGGCCTAATAGGCTACTAATGGTGCAGTGATGTGACCCCACAGGCTCTCCTCTGCAATTGCCAACATCAGCTATACGCGGCGTAGCCTGTTGTTAGTTGACACGACGGACCAAGGTCGGTATAACCCTTAAAAAACGGTGGCGGATAAATCTCCACTTTGAATTGGCAGCCCCAGATCCACGTTCGGATACAGAAGCCCAATCAATTACTCATGTTAAATTAAACGAGGATTAACGAAACCTTAAATAAAAATAAAAACCAATTAATTTCTATGATGGTTACCCTTGGCTTTAAATTGGAATAAAGAATAAAATATATTTCAATACAAATAATTATCCCTGAAGATGTTGGAAAATCCCAACGAAACGTCCGATTCCTTAAAAATTAAATAAAAAAACGTCTTTTATTTGCATTTTCAAGAAACTGATTGACCTTGGAAGCCTGAACAGATGTAATCAGCCTTATCATGAATTCCACATGGATTTTAGTTTCGTATCATCAATTCCAATAAAATTAAAAACTTACATATTTCCCCTTTTTCTGACAGACAAATCCTTGTGAATAATTTTCTTCATAAATTTTCAAAATATTTCGCAATCTTATGAAGTTTTTTGATACCATTTGTTCACACGTTCGGAAATATCCATGTGAAATTTTATTCATGATAAGCTTGAATATCTATAAAAAGCGCACTAATTTAAAATGCAAGTGAATAAAAAACATCAGCTTAAAACTTTGCTTTCTGAAAGTCTATTAAAATTTCAACATCATTATAGTGTAATTTTTTAAAGCTTATTTCTCTATTTGTCGAGCTTTACACCACCTTGAAAGCAAATACGAGGGCGGATCAATAATTCCGTGACTTTTGAATGAAACACAGTTTTTTTGTAAAACAACAATTTATTTTTCAATATAATCTGCTTTTAACTCAATATACTTAGTCCAACGTTTCTCAAGTTTTTTCCATTTTTAGAAAAATACACGAGGTTGTATGTTTTGAACAGCTGTTAAACGCAAAGTAAATGTCGACACTTGCTCAAAATTTTACAGTAGTGTATTAACAGGTGGTACTTGTTGCATTTCATATAACTACGATTGTAGCTTGAAAAGTCATGGACTTATTGATCCGCCTTCATATTATTCATATTGTTCTCTCAATATCCCTAAATCCTCTTAATATGAATTTTTTTAGAGCAAAAAACTGTTTCCTTTTTAATACCATTTATGTCAAAAGCTCTGTGTTCGCTTATGCTCTAATAATTTAAGTATGATTTTTTGTGAAAATATGCTATATCATAGTATGCGAGTATCATAGTTTATTGGCCACAGAAACCAAAGCTTCCAGCAAAATAATGTCTTCGTTTATTAGAATAAAATTCAAACGTATCTGCTGATGCTGCTGGCATGTTGAAACCAAAAAATATAAATAAACAAAAACAGAAATTACTTTCTTAGACAAAAGATAGTGTTGTTGAGAGCACAAAAAGTCTAAAAAGGAAAATAATAAAATGCTAAGCAAAAAACCTCAATACCCAACATAAAATCTATAATAGTTGACTGCAACAACATCACCAGCAAGAGAAAATGTAGCAGCACAAGTATCAGCATCAGCATGGTAAGCTGCAATTTAAGTCACTACACTTTCTACAGCTGCAACACAGACACTTGGTGTAAAAAAATATTTCATACTTGCATTACAGCTTCGTATCTAGACGTCACATACAAAAATTCCTGACAGCTTAAATTGAGAGAGGACTTTTTTAATAAAGCCAATAATAAATGTCATCAATATTTTGTTGCTTGCTGCAAACAGTATAACGATAAATTTCAAAGAATTTTATTTCAAGATATTTCTCTTTTTCCTGTTTTTTTTTTTGTATCTAAGAAGAAATCTTTCAAATATTTAAGTTGCTTGTACAATTTGATTATAATTTGTTTATTTTATTTTTTTTAAGGATTTTAAAATATTTAATATTTAATGCACTTGCATAAATCGCATGTTGCAAACAACATGCGTGTATACAATTCCTGTCTGGACAGGATTTCCCTCCTCAGCCATAACAATAACAAAATAAAAACACTTTAAATGAGTAATAAAAAAATATCATGAACCGTAGAAACCGACCAACAGCCAATGAATTAAAGTATTCATTTGATTTCGCAGTAAAAGGAAAATATTAGTTGCCGTCAAATATGTTGGAAAATAGAAAATTGCTTGAGGGGCAATTGAACTAATTGTTTATTAAAATTTTCCAGCTTTCTGGTTCATAATTTTTCTTTATTATGTA
Source organism: Nowickia ferox (assembly GCA_936439885.1). Classification (NCBI taxonomy): domain Eukaryota; kingdom Metazoa; phylum Arthropoda; class Insecta; order Diptera; family Tachinidae; genus Nowickia; species Nowickia ferox. The sequence continues at coordinate 3,752,240 of OW387027.1, read as the reverse complement.
TTTTTATAACTTTCCTAGACATTGTTGTTCATTCATTTTATTTATTTTCTTGTTTTGCTGCTCTTTGTGAATCTTATTGTTCATTTGTTCGTATACCTTCAAGTCATTTCTGTTAAAAACACTTGTCCATTTAGAGCTTTTCACCTGTTAGATGGCAAAACACAAGCATACAAGAGTATATACATACGTACGGCTAAAGAGCAGACCAAGAGCAATAAAGCTTAACAATGAAACAATACTAAGAACAACTGCAATAACAAAGCAAAACACAATTTAGGCTGGTCTATTCATGCAACAATTGTGCAATTTGTTGTAGGACTACTACTACAGTTAGACTTGCAGCAGACTCTTGTTGTATTGTCAAAAGCCTTTGCCTTTTTTTTTTTTTCTTTTGTTCTTTTTCATTTAAATAGTTGCAAGAAATGCTAGACTTTGTTAATTTAGTTTCGAGAAAAGTGCATACCCAAAGTCAGGTTGTTTTTGCCGTCTTTCTTTTTCAATTGCAGTTATGAGCACTTAAGGTCTGTTGGTTGTTAAGCACTGCTTTGCTTTAAAGATAGTAGAAAACTCGTTTTTTTTTATTTTCATATTACGTTACATATATTTAAAAAAAAAACATTTTTAGCTAATTATTTTATCCGATTTAGTGAATTTTCAGTTTCATCTTGATTTTTTTGTTATAGAATGCAAAAAAATAAAAAATATTCACGTATAAAAAAATTTTATAAATTTAGTAAGAAGAAAGACGAAAAGAAATAAAAGTCAAATGGGCTATACACCGTTAATTTTTCTAATAGAAAAATTAAATGGACAATACATAGTACATATTTCATAGAAAAAAAATAAACGGGCTATGCGTTGTTAATTTTTTTTATTTAGGAAAATTAATTGGGCTCTATATACGTCATCCATTTTTCATGCAAAAAATTAAATACCTCGTTCATACAGAGAATACATACATACATCATAAATTTTTCTTAAAAAAAATTAAAAACATCCTAAATTTTTTTTTCATTAAATTTTTGCCATGAAAAATACATGATGTATAGTCCATATAATTTTTTTGCATAAGAAATGGGCGATTTACAGTCCTTAAATTTTATCATAAAAAATTTTTTTCATGAAAAATAGACGATGTATAGTCCATTTAATTTTTTTTCATCCATTAAAATTTTTTCACAAAATTTTTTTTTCCATAAAAAATATACGATCTGTAGTCCTTTGATTTTTTGATAAAAATTTTGTTTTCATGAAAAATAGATGATGTATAGTCCATTAAATTTTTTTCATAAAAAATGTTTTTGCATGAAGAATAAACCATATATATTCCATTTAATTTGTTGCATGATGTATAGTCTATTTAGAATATATAGCGAGAATTTATTCTACGGATATTGAACATTTCGTATGTGAAAAAAGAAGAGCTAGAAGGGAATGGCAACAGCACAGATAACCCCAACATAAATTCAGATATAAAGAGTTAACTAAACGACTCCAACAGTTACTTGCGTATGAAAAAACTGGATCCCTTAAAAACTATATGGAAAAAAACTTATGGAGAATTAAGGTAAATGAAGAAAAGTGTGTTCAGATAACATGTAAAATACATTGGTATACACCTTGATCGATGGTTTACATGGAAACACCATATTGACTCAAAGATAACACAAGTGGAACTTAAATTAACTCAGATACATTGGCTGATTGGTAGAAATTCAACACTAAGTCTAGATTGTAAACTATTAATATACAAGTCGCTTTTGAAACCAATATGGTGCTACGGAATTCACCTATGGAGCACTGCTTCAGCTTCCAATGTAGAGCGAATCCAACGAAGGCAAAACCAGATTTTAAGGCTAATAACATCGGCTCTATGGTACATCAAAAATTCAAATTTATATCGAGATTTAAATTTGTCATTAGTGACTGAAGAAATTCCAAAACACGCATGCAAATACTTAATAAAACTCGAGTCCCATCCCAATGCCCTTGCTCGTAACATCTTGAATTTCAATTTAATCTAATACTCAACACTCCCAATGAAACTGCTTGAAAATATTTTTGAGCTTAATACGACATTTATGTATTACTGATTACTATCATTAAGTTTATGCCTGACACTGGTTGGGCTTAATTATTATATCTATCTATTTAAGATTATATCTAGATTTAAGATTTGAATACTTATTGCTTTTTAAGATACAATAAATAAATACAAGAATGTTAAAAACTAGTCTTTTATTTGTTTTGTATAGGAAATGGACGAACTACAGTCCTTTAAATTTTTTCATAAAACTTTTTTCTCATAAAAAATTTTTTCACAAAAATCTTTTTTGCATGAAAAATTTACGGTTTATTGTCCATTTAATTCTTTGCATGAAAAATAGACGATGTATAGTCCATTTAATTTTTTGTATAAGAAATGGACGATTTACAGTCCTTTAAATTTTTTCATAAAATTTCTTTTTTCATAAAAAATAGAAAATTTAAAATTTAAAATTTAAAATTTTTTTACAAAAATCTTTTTTGCATGAAAAATGTACGATGTATTGTCCATTTAATTCTTTCCATGTAAAATAGACGATGTATAGTCCATTTAATTTTTTTTATAAGAAATGGAAGATTTACAGTCCTTTAAATTTTTTCATAAAATTTTTTTTTTTTCATAAAAAATAGACGATGTAAAAAATCTTTTTTGCATGAAAAATGTACGGTGTATTGTCCATTTAATTCTTTCCATGTAAAATACACTATGTATAGTCCATTTAATTTTTTGTATAAGAAATGGACGATTTACAGTCCTTTAAATTTTTTCATAAAATTTTTTTTAATAAAAAATTGACGATGTATAGTGCAGTAAAATTAGTTTACAAAAATCTTTTTTGCATGAAAAATATACGGTGTATTGTCCATTTAATTATTTGCATGAAAAATAGACGATGTCTAGTCCATTTAATTTTTTGTATAAGAAATGGACGATTTAAAGTCCTTTAAATTTTTTCATAAAATTTCTTTTTTCATAAAAAATAGACGATGTATAGTCCATTAAAATTTGTTTACAAAAATCTTTTTTGCATGAAAAATGTACGGTGTATTGTCCATTTAATTCTTTGCATGTAAAATAGACGATGTATAGTCCATTTAATTTTTTTTATAAGAAATGGACGATTTACAGTCCTTTAAATTTTTTCATAAAATTTTTTTTTCATAATAAATACACGATGTATAGCCCATTAAAATTTTTAGGAAAAATTTTTTTTTGCATGAAAAATGAAAGGTGTATTGTCCTTTAATTTTTTTGTATAAGACATGGACGATTTACAGTCTTTTAAATTTTTTCATAAAATTTCTTTTTTCATAAAAAATAGACGATGTACAGCCCATTAAAATTTTTTTACAAAAATCTTTTTTGCATGAAAAATGTACGGTGTATTGTCCATTTAATTCTTTGCATGTAAAATAGACGATGTATAGTCCATTTAATTTTTTGTATAAGTAATGGACGATTTACAGTCTTTAAAATTTTTTCATAAAATTTCTTTTTTCATAAAAATATAGTCCAATAAAATTGTTTTACAAAAATCTTTTTTGCATGAAAAATGTACGGTGTATTGTCCATTTAATCCTTTGCATGTAAAATAGACGATGTATAGTCATTTAATTTTTTTTATAAAAAATGGACGATTTACAGTCCTTTAAATTTTTTCATAAAATTTTTTTTTCATAAAAAATAGACGATGTGTAGCCCATTAAAATTTTTAGGCAAAAATCTTTTTTGCATGAAGAATGTAAGGTGTATTGTCCTTTAATTTTTTTGTATAAGAAATGGAAGATTTACAGTCCTTTAAATTTTTTCATAAAATTTCTTTTTTCATAAAAAATAGACGATGTATAGTCCATTAAATTTTTTTTACAAAAATCTTTTTTGCATGAAAAATGTACAATGTATTGTCTATTTAATTCTTTGCATGTAAAATAGACGATGTATAGTCCATTTAATTTTTTGTATAAGTAATGGACGATTTACAGTCCTTTAAATTTTTTCATAAAAATTTTTTTTTTCATAAAAAATAGACGATGTATAGCCCATTAAAATTTTTAGGCAAAATTTTTTTCTGCATGAAAAATGTAAGGTGTATTGTCCTTTAATTATTTTTTTATAAGAAATGGACGATTTACAGTCCTTTAAATTTTATCATAAAATTTATTTTTTCATAAAAAATAGACGATGTATAGCCCATTAAAATTTTTTTACAAAAATCTTTTTTGCATGAAAAATGTACGGTGTACTGTCCATTTAATTCTTTGCATGTAAAATAGACGATGTATAGTCCATTTAATTTTTTTTATAAGAAATGGACGATTTACAGTCCTTTAAATTTTTTCATAAAATTTTTTTTCATAAAAAATAGACGATGTATAGCCCGTTAAAATTTTTAGGCAAAAATCTTTTTTGCATGAAAAATGTAAGGTGTATTGTCCTTTAATTTTTTTGTATAAGAAATGGCCGATTTCCAGTCCTTTAAATTTTTTCATAAAATTTCTTTTTTCATAAAAAATAGACGATGTATAGTCCATTAAAATTTTTTTACAAAAACCTTTTTTGCATGAAAAATGTACGGTGTATTGTCTATTTAATTCTTTGCATGTAAAATAGACGATGTATAGTCCATTTAATTTTTTTGTATAAGAAATGGAAGATTTACAGTCTTTTAAATTTTTTCATAAAATTTCTTTTTTCATAAAAATATAGTCCAATAAAATTGTTTTACAAAAATCTTTTTTGCATGAAAAATGTACGGTGTATTGTCCATTTAATCCTTTGCATGTAAAATAGACGATGTATAGTCATTTAATTTTTTTTATAAAAAATGGACGATTTACAGTCCTTTAAATTTTTTCATAAAATTTTTTTTTCATAAAAAATAGACGATGTGTAGCCCATTAAAATTTTTAGGCAAAAATCTTTTTTGCATGAAGAATGTTAGGTGTATTGTCCTTTAATTTTTTTTGTATAAGAAATGGAAGATTTACAGTCCTTTAAATTTTTTCATAAAATTTCTTTTTTCATAAAAAATAGACAATGTATAGTCCATTAAAATTTTTTTACAAAAATCTTTTTTGCATGAAAAATGTACGGTGTATTGTCCATTTAATTCTTTGCATGTAAAATAGACGATGTATAGTCCATTTAATTTTTTTTATAAGAAATGGACGATTTACAGTCCTTTAAATTTTTTCATAAAATTTTTTTTTCATAAAAAATAGACGATGTATAGCCCATTAAAATTTTTAGGCAAAAATCTTTTTTGCATGAAAAATGTAAGGTGTATTGTCCTTTAATTTTTTTGTCCATTTAATTCTTTGCATGTAAAATAGACGATGTATAGTCCATTTAATTTTTTGTATAAGAAATGGACGATTTACAGTCCTTTAAATGTTTTCATAAAATTTTTTTTTTCATAAAAGATAGACCCATTAAAATTTTCAGGCAAAAATCTTTTTTGCATGAAAAATGTAAGGTGTATTGTCCTTTAATTTTTTTTATAAGAAATGGACGATTTCCAGTCCTTTAAATTTTTTCATAAAATTTCTTTTTTCATAAAAAATAGACGATGTATAGTCCATTAAATTTTTTTTACAAAAATCTTTTTTGCATGAAAAATGTACAATGTATTGTCTATTTAATTCTTTGCATGTAAAATAGACGATGTATAGTCCATTTAATTTTTTGTATAAGTAATGGACGATTTACAGTTCTTTAAATTTTTTCATAAAAATTTTTTTTTTCATAAAAAATAGACGATGTATAGCCCATTAAAATTTTTAGGCAAAATTTTTTTCTGCATGAAAAATGTAAGGTGTATTGTCCTTTAATTATTTTTTTATAAGAAATGGACGATTTACAGTCCTTTAAATTTTATCATAAAATTTATTTTTTCATAAAAAATAGACGATGTATAGCCCATTAAAATTTTTTTACAAAAATCTTTTTTGCATGAAAAATGTACGGTGTACTGTCCATTTAATTCTTTGCATGTAAAATAGACGATGTATAGTCCATTTAATTTTTTTTATAAGAAATGGACGATTTACAGTCCTTTAAATTTTTTCATAAAATTTTTTTTCATAAAAAATAGACGATGTATAGCCCGTTAAAATTTTTAGGCAAAAATCTTTTTTGCATGAAAAATGTAAGGTGTATTGTCCTTTAATTTTTTTGTATAAGAAATGGCCGATTTCCAGTCCTTTAAATTTTTTCATAAAATTTCTTTTTTCATAAAAAATAGACGATGTATAGTCCATTAAAATTTTTTTACAAAAACCTTTTTTGCATGAAAAATGTACGGTGTATTGTCTATTTAATTCTTTGCATGTAAAATAGACGATGTATAGTCCATTTAATTTTTTTGTATAAGAAATGGAAGATTTACAGTCTTTTAAATTTTTTCATAAAATTTCTTTTTTCATAAAAATATAGTCCAATAAAATTGTTTTACAAAAATCTTTTTTGCATGAAAAATGTACGGTGTATTGTCCATTTAATCCTTTGCATGTGAAATAGATGATGTATAGTCATTTAATTTTTTTTATAAAAAATGGACGATTTACAGTCCTTTAAATTTTTTCATAAAATTTTTTTTTCATAAAAAATAGACGATGTGTTTGCCCATTAAAATTTTTAGGCAAAAATCTTTTTTGCATGAAGAATGTAAGGTGTATTGTCCTTTAATTTTTTTGTATAAGAAATGGAGTATTTACAGTCCTTTAAATTTTTTCATAAAATTTCTTTTTTCATAAAAAATAGACATTAAAATTTTTTTACTAAAATCTTTTTTGCATGAAAAATGTACGGTGTATTGTCCATTTAATTCTTTGCATGTAAAATAGACGATGTATAGTCCATTTAATTTTTTTTATAAGAAATGGACGATTTACAGTCCTTTAAATTTTTTCATAAAATTTTTTTTTCATAAAAAATAGACGATGTATAGCCCATTAAAATTTTTAGGCTAAATTTTTTTTTGCATGAAAAATGTACGGTGTATTGTCCATTTAATTCTTTCCATGTAAAATAGACGATGTATAGTCCATTTAATTTTTTGTATAAGAAATGGACGATTTATACAGTCCTTTAAATTTTTTCATAAAATTTTTTTTTCATAAAAAATAGACGATGTATAGCCCATTAAAATTTTTAGGCAAAAATCTTTTTTGCATGAAAAATGTAAGGTGTATTGTCCTTTAATTTTTTTGTATAAGAAATGGACGATTTACAGTCTTTAAAATTTTTTCATAAAATTTCTTTTTTCATAAAAAATAGACGATGTACAGCCCATTAAAATTTTTTTACAAAAATCTTTTTTGCATGAAAAATGTACGGTGTATTGTCCATTTAATTCTTTGCATGTAAACTAGACGATGTATAGTCCATTTAATTTCTTGTATAAGAAATGGACGATTTATACAGTCCTTTAAATTTTTTCATAAAATTTTATTTTTCATAAAAAATAGACGATGTATAGCCCATTAAAATTTTTAGGCAAAAATCTTTTTTGCATGAAAAATGTAAGGTGTATTGTCCTTTTATTTTTTTGTATAAGAAATGGACGATTTACAGTCTTTAAAATTTTTTCATAAAATTTCTTTTTTCATAAAAAATAGACGATGTACAGCCCATTAAAATTTTTTTACAAAAATCTTTTTTGCATGAAAAATGTACTTTGTATTGTCCATTTAATTCTTTCCATGTAAAATAGACGATGTATAGTCCATTTAATTTTTTGTATAAGAAATGGACGATTTACAGTCCTTTAAATTATTTCATAAATTTTTTTTTTTTATAAAAAATAGACGATGTATAGCCCAATACAATTTGTTTACAAAAATCTTTTTTGAATGAAAAATGTACGGTGTATTGTCCATTTAATTCTTTCCATGTAAAATAGACGATGTATAGTCCATTTAATTTTTTTTATAAGAAATGGACGATTTACAGTCCTTTAAATTTTTTCATAAAAAATAGACGATGTATAGCCCATTAAAATTTTTAGGCAAAAATCTTTTTTGCATGAAAAATGTAAGGTGTATTGTCCTTAAATTTTTTTGTATAAGAAATTGACGATTTACAGTCCTTTAAATTTTTTCACAAAATTTCTTTTTTCATAAAAAATAGACGATGTATAGCCCATTAAAATTTTTTTACAAAAATCTTTTTTGCATGAAAAATGTACTTTGTATTGTCCATTTAATTCTTTGCATGTAAAATAGACGATGTATAGTCCATTTAATTTTTTGTATATATAAGAAATGGACGATTTGCAGTCCTTTAAATTTTTTCATAAAATTTCTTTTTTCATAAAAAATAGACAATGTATAGCCCATTAAAATTTTTTTACAAAAATCTTTTTTGCATGAAAAATGTACTTTGTATTGTCCATTTAATTCTTTGCATGTAAAATAGACGATGTCTAGTCCATTTAATTTTTTGTATAAAAAATGGACGATTTACAGTCCTTTAAATTTTTTCATAAAATTTTTTTTTTTCATAAAAGATAGACGATGTATAGCCCATTAAAATTTTCAGGCAAAAATCCTTTTTGCATGAAAAATGTAAGGTGTATTGTCCTTTAATTTTTTGTATAAGAAATGGACGATCTACAGTCTATTAAATTTTTTCATATAATTTCTTTTTTCATAAAAAATAGACGATGTATAGCCCATTAAAATTTTTTTACAAAAATCTTTTTTGCATGAAAAATGTACTTTGTATTGTCCATTTAATTCTTTGCATGTAAAATAGATGATGTATAGTCCATTTAATTTTTTTTATAAGAAATGGACGATTTACAGTCCTTTAAATTTTTTCATAAAATTTTTTTTTCATAAAAAATAGACGATGTATATTATAATAGCCCATTAAAATTTTTAGGCAAAAATCTTTTTTGCATGAAAAATGTACGGTGTATTTTCCATTTAATTCTTTGCATGTAAAATAGACGATGTATAGTCCATTTAATTTTTTGTATAAGAAATGGACGATTTACAGTCCTTTAAATTTTTTCATAAAATTTTTTTTTCATAAAAAATAGACGATGTATATTATAATAGCCCATTAAAATTTTTAGGCAAAAATCTTTTTTGCATGAAAAATGTAAGGTGTATTGTCCTTTAATTTTTTGAATAAGAAATGGACGATTTACAGTCCTTTAAATTTTTTCATAAAATTTCAAAAAATAGACGATGTATAGCCCATTAAAATTTTTAGGCAAAAATCTTTTTTGCATGAAAAATGTAAGGTGTATTGTCCTTTAATTTTTTTGTATAAGAAATGGACGATTTACAGTCCTTTAAATTTTTTCATAAAATTTCTTTTTTCATAAAAAATAGATGATGTATAGCCCAATCAAATTTTTTTGTAAAAATTTTTTTTTGCATAAAAAATGTACGGTGTATTGTCCATTTAATTTTTTGTATAAGAAATGGACGATTTACAGTCCTTTAAATTTTTTCATAAAATTTTTTTTTCATAAAAAATAGACGATGTGTAGTCCATTAAAATTTTTTTGCAAAAATCGTTTTTGCATGAAAAATGTACGGTGTATTTTCCATTTAATTCTTTGCATGTAAAATAGACGATGTATAGTCCATTTAATTTTTTGTATAAGAAATGGACGATTTACAGTCCTTTAAATTTTTTAATAAAATTTTTTTTTTTTCATAAAAAATAGACGATGTATAGCCCATTAAAATTTTTAGGCAAAAATCTTTTTTGCATGAAAAATGTAAGGTGTATTGTCCTTTAATTTTTTTGTATAAGAAATGGACGATTTACAGTCCTTTAAATTTTTTCATAAAATTTCTTTTTTCATAAAAATATAGTCCATTAAATTTTTTTTACAAAAATCTTTTTTGCATGAAAAATGTACGGTGTATTGTCTATTTAATTCTTTGCATGTAAAATAGACGATGTATAGTCCATTTAATTTTTTGTATAAGTAATGGACGATTTACAGTCCTTTAAATTTTTTCATAAAAATTTTTTTTTTCATAAAAAATAGACGATGTATAGCCCATTAAAATTTTTAGGCAAAATTTTTTTCTGCATGAAAAATGTAAGGTGTATTGTCCTTTAATTTTTTTTTATAAGAAATGGACGACTTATAGTCCTTTAAATTTTATCATAAAATTTATTTTTTCATAAAAAATAGACGATGTATAGCCCATTAAAATTTTTTTACAAAAATCTTTTTTGCATGAAAAATGTACGGTGTATTGTCCATTTAATTCTTTCCATGTAAAATAGACGATGTATAGTCCATTTAATTTTTTGTATAAGAAATGGACGATTTACAGTCCTTTAAATTTTTTCATAAATTTTTTTTTTCATAAAAAATAGACGATGTATAGTCCATTAAAATTTTTTTACAAAAATCTTTTTTGCATGAAAAATGTACGGTGTATTGTCCATTTAATTCTTTGCATGTAAAATAGACGATGTATAGTCCATTTAATTTTTTGTATAAGAAATGGACGATTTACAGTCCCTTAAATTTTTTCATAAAATTTTTTTTTTTTCATAAAAGATAGACGATGTATAGCCCATTAAAATTTTTAGGCAAAAATCTTTTTTGCATGAAAAATGTAAGGTGTATTGTCCTTTAATTTTTTTGTATAAGAAATGGACGATTTCCAGTCCTTCAAATTTTTTCATAAAATTTCTTTTTTCATAAAAAATAGACGATGTATATATAGTCCATTAAAATTTTTTTACAAAAATCTTTTTTGCATGAAAAATGTACGGTGTATTGTCCATTTAATTCTTTCCATGTAAAATAGACGATGTATAGTCCATTTAATTTTTTGTATAAGAAATGGACGATTTACAGTCCTTTAAATTTTTTCATAAAAAATAGACGATGTATAGCCCATTAAAATTTTTAGGCAAAAATCTTTTTTGCATGAAAAATGTAAGGTGTATTGTCCTTAAATTTTTTTGTATAAGAAATGGACGATTTACAGTCTTTTAAATTTTTTCATAAAATTTCTTTTTTCATAAAAAATAGACGATGTATAGCCCATTAAAATTTTTTTACAAAAATCTTTTTTGCATGAAAAATGTACTTTGTATTGTCCATTTAATTCTTTGCATGTAAAATAGACGATGTATAGTCCATTTAATTTTTTGTATAAGAAATGGACGATTTACAGTCCTTTAAATTTTTTCATAAAATTTTTTTTTTCATAAAAGATAGACGATGTATAGCCCATTAAAATTTTCAGGCAAAAATCCTTTTTGCATGAAAAATGTAAGGTGTATTGTCCTTTAATTTTTTGTATAAGAAATGGACGATTTACAGTCCTTTAAATTTTTTCATAAAATTTCTTTTTTCATAAAAAAAGACGATGTATTTATTGCCCATTAAAATTTTTAGGCAAAAATCTTTTTTGCATGAAAAATTTACGGTGTATTGTCCATTTAATTCTTTGCATGTAAAATAGATGATGTATAGTCCATTTAATTTTTTGTATAAGAAATGGACGATTTACAGTCCCTTAAATTTTTTCATAAAATTTTTTTTTCTTCATAAAAGATAGACGATGTATAGCCCATTAAAATTTTTAGGCAAAAATCTTTTTTGCATGAAAAATGTAAGGTGTATTGTCCTTTAATTTTTTTGTATAAGAAATGGACGATTTCCAGTCCTTCAAATTTTTTCATAAAATTTCTTTTTTCATAAAAAATAGACGATGTATATATAGTCCATTAAAATTTTTTTACAAAAATCTTTTTTGCATGAAAAATGTACGGTGTATTGTCCATTTAATTCTTTCCATGTAAAATAGACGATGTATAGTCCATTTAATTTTTTGTATAAGAAATGGACGATTTACATTAAATTTTTTAATAAAATTTTTTTTTTTCATAAAAAATAGACGATGTATAGCCCATTAAAATTTTTAGGCAAAAATCTTTTTTGCATGAAGAATGTAAGGTCTATTGTCCTTTAATTTTTTTGTATAAGAAATGGACGATTTACAGTCCTTTAAATTTTTTCATAAAATTTCTTTTTTCATAAAAATATAGTCCAATAAAATTTTTTTACAAAAATCTTTTTTGCATGAAAAATGTACGGTGTATTGTCCATTTAATTCTTTGCATGTAAAATAGACGATGTATAGTCCATTTAATTTTTTGTATAAGAAATGGACGATTTACAGTCCTTTAAATTTTTTCATAAAATTTCTTTTTTCATAAAAAATAGACGATGTATAGTCCATTAAAATTTTTTTACAAAAATCTTTTTTGCATGAAAAATGTACGGTGTATTGTCCATTTAATTCTTTCCATGTAAAATAGACGATGTATAGTCCATTTAATTTTTTGTATAAGAAATGGACGATTTACAGTCCCTTAAATTTTTTCATAAAATTTTTTTTTTTTCATAAAAGATAGACGATGTATAGCCCATTAAAATTTTTAGGCAAAAATCTTTTTTGCATGAAAAATGTAAGGTGTATTGTCCTTTAATTTTTTTGTATAAGAAATGGACGATTTCCAGTCCTTCAAATTTTTTCATAAAATTTCTTTTTTCATAAAAAATAGACGATGTATATATAGTCCATTAAAATTTTTTTACAAAAATCTTTTTTGCATGAAAAATGTACGGTGTATTGTCCATTTAATTCTTTCCATGTAAAATAGACGATGTATAGTCCATTTAATTTTTTGTATAAGAAATGGACGATTTACATTAAATTTTTTAATAAAATTTTTTTTTTTCATAAAAAATAGACGATGTATAGCCCATTAAAATTTTTAGGCAAAAATCTTTTTTGCATGAAGAATGTAAGGTCTATTGTCCTTTAATTTTTTTGTATAAGAAATGGACGATTTACAGTCCTTTAAATTTTTTCATAAAATTTCTTTTTTCATAAAAATATAGTCCAATAAAATTTTTTTACAAAAATCTTTTTTGCATGAAAAATGTACGGTGTATTGTCCATTTAATTCTTTGCATGTAAAATAGACGATGTATAGTCCATTTAATTTTTTGTATAAGAAATGGACGATTTACAGTCCTTTAAATTTTTTCATAAAATTTCTTTTTTCATAAAAAATAGACGATGTATAGTCCATTAAAATTTTTTTACAAAAATCTTTTTTGCATGAAAAATGTACGGTGTATTGTCCATTTAATTCTTTCCATGTAAAATAGACGATGTATAGTCCATTTAATTTTTTTTATAAGAAATGGACGATTTACAGACCTTTAAATTTTTTCATAAAATTTTTTTTTCATAAAAAATAGACGATGTATAGCCCATTAAAATTTTTTTACAAAAATCTTTTTTGCATGAAAAATGTACGGTGTATTGTCCATTTAATTCTTTGCATGTAAAATAGACGATGTATAGTCCATTTAATTTTTTTTATAAGAAATGGACGATTTACAGTCCTTTAAATTTTTTCATAAAAAATAGACGATGTATAGCCCATTAAAATTTTCAGGCAAAAATCCTTTTTGCATGAAAAATGTAAGGTGTATTGTCCTTTAATTTTTTGTATAAGAAATGGACGATTTACAGTCCTTTAAATTTTTTCATAAAATTTCTTTTTTCATAAAAAAAAGACGATGTATTTATTGCCCATTAAAATATTTTTACAAAAATCTTTTTTGCATGAAAAATGTACTTTGTATTGTCCATTTAATTCTTTGCATGTAAAATAGACGATGTATAGTCCATTTAATTTTTTGTATAAGAAATGGACGATTTACAGTCCTTTAAATTTTTTCATAAAATTTTTTTTTTCATAAAAGATAGACGATGTATAGCCCATTAAAATTTTCAGGCAAAAATCCTTTTTGCATGAAAAATGTAAGGTGTATTGTCCTTTAATTTTTTGTATAAGAAATGGACGATTTACAGTCCTTTAAATTTTTTCATAAAATTTCTTTTTTCATAAAAAAAGACGATGTATTTATTGCCCATTAAAATATTTTTACAAAAATCTTTTTTGCATGAAAAATGTACTTTGTATTGTCCATTTAATTCTTTGCATGTAAAATAGACGATGTATAGTCCATTTAATTTTTTGTATAAGAAATGGACGATTTACAGACCTTTAAATTTTTTCATAAAATTTCTTTTTTCATAAAAAATAGACGATGTATATATAGTCCATTAAAATTTTTTTACAAAAATCTTTTTTGCATGAAAAATGTACTTTGTATTGTCCATTTAATTCTTTGCATGTAAAATAGACGATGTATAGTCCATTTAATTTTTTTGTATAAGAAATGGACGATTTACAGTCCCTTAAATTTTTTCATAAAAAATAGACGATGTATAGCCCATTAAAATTTTTAGGCAAAAATCTTTTTTGCATGAAAAATTTAAGGTGTATTGTCCTTAAATTTTTTTGTATAAGAAATGGACGATTTACAGTCTTTTAAATTTTTTCATAAAACTTATTTTTTCATAAAAAATAGACGATGTATATATAGCCCATTAAAATTTTTTTACAAAAATCTTTTTTGCATGAAAAATGTACTTTGTATTGTCCATTTAATTCTTTGCATGTAAAATAGACGATGTATAGTCCATTTAAGTTTTTGTATAAGAAATGGACGATTTACAGTCCTTTAAATTTTTTCATAAAATTTTTTTTTTTATAAAATATAGACGATGTATAGCCCATTAAAATTTTCAGGCAAAAATGCTTTTTGCATGAAAAATGTAAGGTGTATTGTCCTTTAATTTTTTGTATAAGAAATGGACGATCTACAGTCCTTTAAATTTTTTCATAAAATTTCTTTTTTCATAAAAAAAGACGATGTATTGCCCATTAAAATTTTTAGGCAAAAATCTTTTTTGCATGAAAAATTTACGGTGTATTGTCCATTTAATTCTTTGCATGTAAAATAGACGATGTATAGTCCATTTAATTTTTTGTATAAGAAATGGACGATTTACAGTTCTTTAAATTTTTTCATAAAATTTTTTTTTTCATAAAAGATAGACGATGTATAGCCCATTAAAATTTTCAGGCAAAAATCTTTTTTACATGACAAATGTAAGGTGTATTGTCCTTTAATTTTTTTGTATAAGAAATGGACGATTTCCAGACCTTCAAATTTTTTCATAAAATTTCTTTTTTCATAAAAAATAGACGATGTATATATAGTCCATTAAAATTTTTTTACAAAAATCTTTTTTGCATGAAAAATGTACGGTGTATTGTCCATTTAATTCTTTGCATGTAAAATAGACGATGTATAGTCCATTTAATTTTTTGTATAGAAATGGACGATTTACAGTCCTTTAAATTTTTTCATAAAATTTTTTTTTTTCATAAAAGATAGACGATGTATAGCCCATTAAAATTTTCAGGCAAAAATCCTTTTTGCATGAAAAATGTAAGGTGTATTGTCCTTAAATTTTTTTGTATAAGAAATGGACGATTTACAGTCTTTTAAATTTTTTCATAAAATTTCTTTTTTCATAAAAAATAGACGATGTATAGCCCATTAAAATTTTTTTACAAAAATCTTTTTTGCATGAAAAATGTACTTTGTATTGTCCATTTAATTCTTTGCATGTAAAATAGACGATGTATAGTCCATTTAATTTTTTGTATAGAAATGGACGATTTACAGTCCTTTAAATTTTTTCATAAAATTTTTTTTTTTCATAAAAGATAGACGATGTATAGCCCATTAAAATTTTCAGGCAAAAATCCTTTTTGCATGAAAAATGTAAGGTGTATTGTCCTTTAATTTTTTGTATAAGAAATAGACGATCTACAGTCCTTTAAATTTTTTCATAAAATTTCTTTTTTCATAAAAAAAGACGATGTATTTATTGCCCATTAAAATTTTTAGGCAAAAATCTTTTTTGCATGAAAAATTTACGGTGTATTGTCCATTTAATTCTTTGCATGTAAAATAGACGATGTATAGTCCATTTAATTTTTTGTATAAGAAATGGACGATTTACAGTCCTTTAAATTTTTTCATAAAATTTTTTTTTCATAAAAAATAGACGATGTATAGCCCATTAAAATTTTTAGGCAAAAATCTTTTTTGCATGAAGAATGTAAGGTGTATTGTCCTTTAATTTTTTTGTATAAGAAATGGACGATTTACAGTCCTTTAAATTTTTTCATAAAATTTCTTTTTTCATAAAAAATAGACGATGTATAGCCCATTAAAATTTTTTTACAAAAATCTTTTTTGCATGAAAAATGTACTTTGTACTGTCCATTTAATTCTTTGCATGTAAAATAGACGATGTATAGTCCATTTAATTTTTTTGTATAAGAAATGGACGATTTACAGTCCCTTAAATTTTTTCATAAAAAATAGACGATGTATAGCCCATTAAAATTTTTAGGCAAAAATCTTTTTTGCATGAAAAATTTAAGGTGTATTGTCCTTAAATTTTTTTGTATAAGAAATGGACGATTTACAGTCTTTTAAATTTTTTCATAAAATTTCTTTTTTCATAAAAAATAGACGATGTATATATAGCCCATTAAAATTTTTTTACAAAAATCTTTTTTGCATGAAAAATGTACTTTGTATTGTCCATTTAATTCTTTGCATGTAAAATAAACGATGTATAGTCCATTTAATTTTTTGTATAAGAAATGGACGATTTACAGTCCTTTAAATTTTTTCATAAAATTTTTTTTTTCATAAAAGATAGACGATGTATAGCCCATTAAAATTTTCAGGCAAAAATCCTTTTTGCATGAAAAATGTAAGGTGTATTGTCCTTTAATTTTTTGTATAAGAAATGGACGATCTACAGTCCTTTAAATTTTTTCATAAAATTTCTTTTTTCATAAAAAAAGACGATGTATAGCCCATTAAAATTTTTAGGCAAAAATCTTTTTTGCATGAAAAATTTACGGTGTATTGTCCATTTAATTCTTTCCATGTAAAATAGACGATGTATAGTCCGTTTAATTTTTTGTATAAGAAATGGACGATTTACATTAAATTTTTTAATAAAATTTTTTTTTTCATAAAAAATTGACGATGTATAGCCCATTAAAATTTTTAGGCAAAAATCTTTTTTGCATGAAGAATGTAAGGTCTATTGTCCTTTAATTTTTTTGTATAAGAAATGGACGATTTACAGTCCTTTAATTTTTTTCATAAAATTTCTTTTTTCATAAAAAATAGACGATGTATAGTCCATTAAAATTTTTTTACAAAAATCTTTTTTGCATGAAAAATGTACGGTGTATTGTCCATTTAATTCTTTGCATGTAAAATAGACGATGTATAGTCCATTTAATT
This sequence comes from Nowickia ferox, assembly GCA_936439885.1. Classification (NCBI taxonomy): domain Eukaryota; kingdom Metazoa; phylum Arthropoda; class Insecta; order Diptera; family Tachinidae; genus Nowickia; species Nowickia ferox. The sequence continues at coordinate 3,734,928 of OW387027.1, read as the reverse complement.
TTTTGTATAAGAAATGGACGATTTACAGTCCTTTAAATTTGTTCATAAAATTTTTTTTTTCATAAAAAATAGACGATGTAAAGCCCATTAAAATTTTTAGGCAAAAATCTTTTTTGCATGAAAAATGTACGGTGTATTGTCCATTTAATTCTTTGCATGTAAAATAGACGATGTATAGTCCATTTAATTTTTTGTATAAGAAATGGACGATTTACAGTCCTTAAAATTTTTTCATAAAATTTCTTTTTTCATAAAAAATAGACGATGTATAGTCCATTAAAATTTGTTTACAAAAATCTTTTTTGCATGAAAAATGTACGGTGTATTTTCCATTTAATTCTTTCCATGTAAAATAGACGATGTATGGTCCATTTCATTTTTTTTATAAGAAATGGACGATTTACAGTCCTTTAAATTTTTTCATAAAATTTTTTTTTTCATAAAAAATAGACGATGTATATATAGTCCATTCAAATTTTTTTACAAAAATCTTTTTTGCATGAAAAATGTACGGTGTATTGTCCATTTAATTCTTTGCATGTAAAATAGACGATGTATAGTCCATTTAATTTTTTGTATAAGAAATGGACGATTTACAGTCCTTTAAATTTGTTCATAAAACTTTTTTTTTCATAAAAAATAGACGATGTATAGCCCATTAAAATTTTTAGGCAAAAATCTTTTTTGCATGAAAAATGTAAGGTGTATTGTCCATTAATTTTTTGAATAAGAAATGGACGATTTACAGTCCTTTAAATTTTTTCATAAAATTTCAAAAAATAGACAATGTATAGCCCATTAAAATTTTTTTACAAAAATCTTTTTTGCATAAAAATTGTACGGTGTATTGTCCATTTAATTCTTTCCATGTAAAATAGACGATGTATAATCCATTTAATTTTTTTTATAAGAAATGGCCGATTTACAGTCCTTTAAATTTTTTCATAAAAAATAGACGATGTATAGCCCATTAAAATTTTTAGGCAAAAATCTTTTTTGCATGAAAAATGTAAGGTGTATTGTCCTTTAATTTTTTTGTATAAGAAATGGACGATTTAGAGTCTTTGAAATTTTTTCATAAAATTTCTTTTTTCATTAAAAATAGACGATGTATAGCCCATTAAAATTTTTTTAAAAAAATCTTTTTTGCATGAAAAATGTACTTTGTATTGTCCATTTAATTCTTTGCATGTAAAATAGACGATGTATAGTCCATTTAATTTTTTGTATAAGAAATGGACGATTTACAGTCCTTTAAATTTGTTCATAAAATTTTTTTTTTCATAAAAAATAGACGATGTAAGCCCATTAAAATTTTTAGGCAAAAATCTTTTTTTCATTAAAAATGTAAGGTGTATTGTCCATTAATTTTTTGAATAAGAAATGGACGATTTACAGTCCTTTAAATTTTTTCATAAAATTTCAAAAAATAGACAAATTTTAAAATTTTTTTACAAAAATCTTTTTTGCATAAAAATTGTACGGTGTATTGTCCTTTAATTTTTTTGTATAAGAAATGGACGATTTACAGTCCTTTAAATTTTTTCATAAAATTTCTTTTTTCATAAAAAATAGACGATGTATAGCCCATTAAAATTTTTTTACAAAAATCTTTTTTGCATGAAAAATGTACTTTGTACTGTCCATTTAATTCTTTGCATGTAAAATAGACGATGTATAGTCCATTTAATTTTTTTGTATAAGAAATGGACGATTTACAGTCCCTTAAATTTTTTCATAAAAAATAGACGATGTATAGCCCATTAAAATTTTTAGGCAAAAATCTTTTTTGCATGAAAAATTTAAGGTGTATTGTCCTTAAATTTTTTTGTATAAGAAATGGACGATTTACAGTCTTTTAAATTTTTTCATAAAATTTCTTTTTTCATAAAAAAATAGATGATGTATATATAGCCCATTAAAATTTTTTTACAAAAATCTTTTTTGCATGAAAAATGTACTTTGTATTGTCCATTTAATTCATTGCATGTAAAATAGACGATGTATAGTCCATTTAATTTTTTGTATAAGAAATGGACGATTTACAGTCCTTTAAATTTTTTCATAAAATTTTTTTTTTTCATAAAAGATAGACGATGTATAGCCCATTAAAATTTTCAGGCAAAAATCCTTTTTGCATGAAAAATGTAAGGTGTATTGTCCTTTAATTTTTTGTATAAGAAATGGACGATCTACAGTCCTTTAAATTTTTTCATAAAATTTCTTTTTTCATAAAAAAAGACGATGTATTGCCCATTAAAATTTTTAGGCAAAAATCTTTTTTGCATGAAAAATTTACGGTGTATTGTCCATTTAATTCTTTGCATGTAAAATAGACGATGTATAGTCCATTTAATTTTTTGTATAAGAAATGGACGATTTACAGTCCTTTAAATTTTTTCATAAAATTTTTTTTTTCATAAAAGATAGACGATGTATAGCCCATTAAAATTTTCAGGCAAAAATCTTTTTTGCATGAAAAATGTAAGGTGTATTGTCCTTTAATTTTTTTGTATAAGAAATGGACGATTTCCAGTCCTTCAAATTTTTTCATAAAATTTCTTTTTTCATAAAAAATAGACGATGTATATATAGTCCATTAAAATTTTTTTACAAAAATCTTTTTTGCATGAAAAATGTACGGTGTATTGTCCATTTAATTCTTTCCATGTAAAATAGACGATGTATAGTCCATTTAATTTTTTGTATAAGAAATGGACGATTTACATTAAATTTTTTAATAAAATTTTTTTTTTCATAAAAATAGACGATGTAAAGCCCATTAAAATTTTTAGGCAAAAATCTTTTTTGCATGAAAAATGTACGGTGTATTGTCCATTTAATTCGTTGCATGTAAAATAGACGATGTATAGTCCATTTAATTTTTTGTATAAGAAATGGACGATTTACAGTCCTTAAAATTTTTTCATAAAATTTCTTTTTTCATAAAAAATAGACGATGTATAGTCCATTAAAATTTGTTTACAAAAATCTTTTTTGCATGAAAAATGTACGGTGTATTGTCCATTTAATTCTTTCCATGTAAAATAGACGATGTATGGTCCATTTCATTTTTTTTATAAGAAATGGACGATTTACAGTCCTTTAAATTTTTTCATAAAATTTTTTTTTTCATAAAAAATAGACGATGTATATATAGTCCATTCAAATTTTTTTACAAAAATCTTTTTTGCATGAAAAATGTACGGTGTATTGTCCATTTAATTCTTTGCATGTAAAATAGACGATGTATAGTCCATTTAATTTTTTGTATAAGAAATGGACGATTTACAGTCCTTTAAATTTGTTCATAAAATTTTTTTTTTCATAAAAAATAGACGATGTATAGCCCATTAAAATTTTTAGGCAAAAATCTTTTTTGCATGAAAAATGTAAGGTGTATTGTCCTTTAATTTTTTTGTATAAGAAATGGACGATTTAGTCTTTGAAATTTTTTCATAAAATTTCTTTTTTCATAAAAAATAGACGATGAATAGCCTATTAAAATTTTTTTAAAAAAATCTTTTTTGCATGAAAAATGTACTTTGTATTGTCCATTTAATTCTTTGCATGTAAAATAGACAATGTATAGACCATTTAATTTTTTTGTATAAGAAATGGACGATTTACAGTCCTTTAAATTTTTTCATAAAAAATAGACGATGTATAGCCCATTAAAATTTTTAGGCAAAAATCTATTTTGCATGAAAAATGTAAGGTGTATTGTCCTTTAATTTTTTTGTATAAGAAATGGACGATTTACAGTCTTTTAAATTTTTTCATAAAATTTCTTTTTTCATAAAAAATAGACGATGTATAAGTCCATTAAAATTTTTTTACAAAAATCTTTTTTGCATGAAGAATGTAAGGTCTATTGTCCTTTAATTTTTTTGTATAAGAAATGGACGATTTACAGTCCTTTAAATTTTTTCATAAAATTTTTTTTTTTCATAAAAAATAGACGATGTATAGTCCATTAAAAATTTTTTACAAAAATCTTTTTTGCATGAAAAATGTACGGTGTATTGTCCATTTAATTCTTTGCATGTAAAATAGACGATGTATAGTCCATTTAATTTTTTTTATAAGAAATGGACGATTTACAGTCCTTTAAATTTTTTCATAAAATTTCTTTTTTCATAAAAAATAGACGATGCATAGCCCATTAAAATTTTTTTGCAAAAATCTTTTTTGCATGAAGAATGTAAGGTGTATTGTCCTTTAATTTTTTTGTATAAGAAATGGACGATTTACAGTCCTTTAAATTTTTTCATAAAATTTCTTTTTTCATAAAAAATAGACGATGTATAGCCCATTAAAATTTTTAGGCAAAAATCTTTTTTGCATGAAGAATGTAAGGTGTATTGTCCTTTAATTTTTTTGTATAAGAAATGGACGATTTACAGTCCTTTAAATTTTTTCATAAAATTTCTTTTTTCATAAAAAATAGACGATGTATAGCCCATTAAAATTTTTTTGCAAAAATCTTTTTTGCATGAAAAATGTACGGTATATTTTCCATTTAATTCTTTGCATGTAAAATAGACGATGTATAGCCCATTTAATTTTTTGTATAAGAAATGGACGATTTACAGTCCTTTAAATTTTTTAATAAAACTTTTTTTTTTTTCATAAAAAATAGACGATGTATTGCCCATTAAAATTTTTAGGCAAAAATCTTTTTTGCATGAAGAATGTAAGGTCTATTGTCCTTTAATTTTTTTGTATAAGAAATAGACGATTTACAGTCCTTTAAATTTTTTCATAAAATTTCTTTTTTCATAAAAAATAGACGATGTATACCCATTAAAATTTTTTTGCAAAAATCTTTTTTGCATGAAAAATGTACGGTGTATTTTCCATTTAATTCTTTGCATGTAAAATAGACGATGTATAGCCCATTTAATTTTTTGTATAAGAAATGGACGATTTACAGTCCTTTAAATTTTTTAATAAAATTTTTTTTTTTCATAAAAAATAGACGATGTATAGCCCATTAAAATTTTTAGGCAAAAATCTTTTTTGCATGAAGAATGTAAGGTCTATTGTCCTTTAATTTTTTTGTATAAGAAATGGACGATTTACAGTCCTTTAAATTTTTTCATAAAATTTCTTTTTTCATAAAAAATAGACGATGTATAGTCCATTAAAATTTTTTTACAAAAATCTTTTTTGCATGAAAAATGTAAGGTGTATTGTCCTTTAATTTTTTTGTATAAGAAATGGACGATTTACAGTCCTTTAAATTTTTTCATAAAATTTCTTTTTTCATAAAAAATAGACCAATAAAATTTTTTTGTAAAAATCTTTTTTGCATAAAAAATGTACGGTGTATTGTCCATTTAATTTTTTGTATAAGAAATGGACGATTTACAGTCCTTTAAATTTTTTCATAAAATTTTTTTTTTCATAAAAAATAGACGATGTATAGCCCATTAAAATTTTTAGGCAAAAATCTTTTTTGCATGAAGACTGTAAGGTGTATTGTCCTTTAATTTTTTTGTATAAGAAATGGACGATTTACAGTCCTTTAAATTTTTTCATAAAATTTCTTTTTTCATAAAAATTAGACGAAAAAATTTTTTTACAAAAATCTTTTTTGCATGAAGAATGTAAGGTGTATTGTCCTTTAATTTATTTGTATAAGAAATGGACGATTTACAGTCCTTTAAATTTTTTCATAAAATTTCTTTTTTCATAAAAAATAGACGGTATAGTCTATTAAAATTTTTTAACAAAAATCTTTTTTGCATGAAAAATGTACGGTGTATTGTCCATTTAATTCTTTGCATGTAAAATAGACGATGTATAGTCCATTTAATTTTTTTTATAAGAAATGGACGATTTACAGTCCTTTAAATTTTTTCATAAAATTTTTTTTTTTTCATAAAAAATAGACGATGTATAGCCCATTAAAATTTTTAGGCAAAAATCTTTTTTGCATGAAGAATGTAAGGTCTATTGTCCTTTAATTTTTTTGTATAAGAAATTGACGATTTACAGTCCTTTAAAATTTTTCATAAAATTTCTTTTTTCACAAAAAATAGACGATGTATAGCCCATTAAAATTTTTAGGCAAAAATCTTTTTTGCATGAAAAATGTAAGGTGTATTGTCCTTTAATTTTTTTGTATAAGAAATTGACGATTTACAGTCCTTTAAATTTTTTCACAAAATTTCTTTTTTCATAACATATAGACGATGTATAGTCCATTAAAATTTTTTTACAAAAATCTTTTTTGCATGAAAAATGTACGGTGTATTGTCCTTTAATTTTTTTGTATAAGAAATGGACGATTTACAGTCCTTTAAATTTTTTCATAAATTTTTTTTTTTCATTAAAAATAGACGATGTATAGCCCATTAAAATTTTTAGGCAAAAATCTTTTTTGCATGAAGAATGTAAGGTGTATTGTCCTTTAATTTTTTTGTATAAGAAATGGACGATTTACAGTCCTTTAAATTTTTTCATAAAATTTCTTTTTTCACAAAAAATAGACGATGTATAGCCCATTAAAATTTTTTTACAAAAATCTTTTTTGCATGAAAAATGAACGGTGTATGGTCCATTTAATTCTTTCCATGTAAAATAGACGATGTATAGTCCGTTTAATTTTTTGTATAAGAAATGGACGATTTATAGTCCTTTAAATTTTTTCATAAAATTTTTTTTTCATAAAAAATAGACGATGTATAGCCCATTAAAATTTTTAGGCAAAAATCTTTTTTGCACGAAAAATGTAAGGTGTATTGTCCTTTAATTTTTTTGTATAAGAAATTGACGATTTACAGTCCTTTAAATTTTTTCATAAAATTTCTTTTTTCATAAAAAATAGACGATGTATAGCCCAATCAAATTTTTTTGTTAAAATCTTTTATGCATAAAAAATGTACGGTGTATTGTCCATTTAATTTTTTTATAAGAAATGGACGATTTACAGTCCTTTAAATTTTTTCATAAAATTTTTTTTTCATAAAAAATAGACGATGTATTATAGCCTATTAAAATTTTTAGGCAAAAATCTTTTTTGCATGAAGACTGTAAGGTGTATTGTCCTTTAATTTTTTTGTATAAGAAATGGACGATTTACAGTCCTTTAAATTTTTTCATAAAATTTCTTTTTTCATAAAAAATAAACGATGTATAGCCCATTAAAAATTTTAGGCAAAAATCTTTTTTGCATGAAAAATGTAAGGTGTATAGTCCTTTAATTTTTTTGTATAAGAAATGGACGATTTACAGTCCTTTAAATTTTTTCATAAAATTTCTTTTTTCATAAAAAATAGATGATGTATATATAGCCCATTAAAATTTTTTTACAAAAATCTTTTTTTGCATGAAAATTGTAAGGTGTATTGTCCATTTAATTCTTCCCATGTCAAGTAGACTATGTATAGTCCATTTAATTTTTTGTATAAGAAATGGACGATTTACAGTCCTTTAAATTTTTTAATAAAATTTTTTTTTATAAAAAATAGACGATGTATAGCCCAATAAAATTTTTAGGCAAAAATCTTTTTTGCATGAAGACTGTAAGGTGTATTGTCCTTTAATTTTTTTGTATAAGAAATGGACGATTTACAGTCCTTTAAATTTTTTCATAAAATTTCTTTTTTCATAAAAAATAGACGATGTATAGCCCAATAAAATTTTTTTGTAAAAATCTTTTTTGCATAAAAAATGTACGGTGTATTGTCCACTTAATTTTTTGTATAAGAAATGGACGATTTACAGTCCTTTAAATTTTTTCATAAAATTTTTTTTTTCATAAAAAATAGACGATGTTTAGCCCATTAAAATTTTTAGGCAAAAATCTTTTTTGCATGAAGACTGTAAGGTGTATTGTCCTTTAATTTTTTTGTATAAGAAATGGACGATTTACAGTCCTTTAAATTTTTTCATAAAATTTCTTTTTTCATAAAAATTAGACGAAAAAATTTTTTTACAAAAATCTTTTTTGCATGAAGAATGTAAGGTGTATTGTCCTTTAATTTATTTGTATAAGAAATGGACGATTTACAGTCCTTTAAATTTTTTCATAAAATTTCTTTTTTCACAAAAAATAGACGATGTATAGCCCATTAAAATTTTTTTACAAAAATCTTTTTTGCATGAAAAATGTACGGTGTATTGTCCATTTAATTCTTTCCATGTAAAATAGACGATGTATAGTCCATTTAATTTTTTGTATAAGAAATGGACGATTTACAGTCCTTTAAATTTTTTCATAAAATTTCTTTTTTCACAAAAAATAGACGATGTAAGCCCATTAAAATTTTTTTACAAAAATCTTTTTTGCATGAAAAATGTATGGTGTATTGTCCATTTAATTCTTTCCATGTAAAATAGACGATGTATAGTCCATTTAATTTTTTGTATAAGAAATGGACGATTTATAGTCCTTTAAATTTTTTCATAAAATTTTTTTTTTTATAAAAAATAGACGATGTATAGCCCATTAAAATTTTTAGGCAAAAATCTTTTTTGCATGAAAAATGTAAGGTGTATTGTCCATTTAATTCTTTGCATGTAAAATAGACGATGTATAGTCCATTTAGTTTTTTGTATAAGAAATGGACGATTTACAGTCCTTTAAATTTTTTAATAAAATTTTTTTTTTTATAAAAAATAGACGATGTATAGCCCATTAAAATTTTTAGGCAAAAATCTTTTTTGCATGAAGAATGTAAGGTGTATTGTCCTTTATTTTTTTTGTATAAGAAATGGACGATTTACAGTCCTTTAAAATTTTTAATAAAATTTTTTTTTCATAAAAAATTGACGATGTATAGCCCATTAAAATTTTTAGGCAAAAATCTTTTTTGCATGAAAAATGTACGGTGTATTGTCCTTTAATTTTTTTGTATAAGAAATGGACGATTTACAGTCCTTTAAATTTTTTCATAAATTTTTTTTTTTCATTAAAAATAGACGATGTATAGCCCATTAAAATTTTTAGGCAAAAATCTTTTTTGCATGAAGAATGTAAGGTGTATTGTCCTTTAATTTTTTTGTATAAGAAATGGACGATTTACAGTCCTTTAAATTTTTTCATAAAATTTCTTTTTTCACAAAAAATAGACGATGTATAGCCCATTAAAATTTTTTTACAAAAATCTTTTTTGCATGAAAAATGAACGGTGTATGGTCCATTTAATTCTTTCCATGTAAAATAGACGATGTATAGTCCGTTTAATTTTTTGTATAAGAAATGGACGATTTATAGTCCTTTAAATTTTTTCATAAAATTTTTTTTTCATAAAAAATAGACGATGTATAGCCCATTAAAATTTTTAGGCAAAAATCTTTTTTGCACGAAAAATGTAAGGTGTATTGTCCTTTAATTTTTTTGTATAAGAAATTGACGATTTACAGTCCTTTAAATTTTTTCATAAAATTTCTTTTTTCATAAAAAATAGACGATGTATAGCCCAATCAAATTTTTTTGTAAAAATCTTTTATGCATAAAAAATGTACGGTGTATTGTCCATTTAATTTTTTTATAAGAAATGGACGATTTACAGTCCTTTAAATTTTTTCATAAAATTTTTTTTTCATAAAAAATAGACGATGTATTATAGCCTATTAAAATTTTTAGGCAAAAATCTTTTTTGCATGAAGACTGTAAGGTGTATTGTCCTTTAATTTTTTTGTATAAGAAATGGACGATTTACAGTCCTTTAAATTTTTTCATAAAATTTCTTTTTTCATAAAAAATAAACGATGTATAGCCCATTAAAAATTTTAGGCAAAAATCTTTTTTGCATGAAAAATGTAAGGTGTATAGTCCTTTAATTTTTTTGTATAAGAAATGGACGATTTACAGTCCTTTAAATTTTTTCATAAAATTTCTTTTTTCATAAAAAATAGATGATGTATATATAGCCCATTAAAATTTTTTTACAAAAATCTTTTTTTGCATGAAAATTGTAAGGTGTATTGTCCATTTAATTCTTCCCATGTCAAGTAGACTATGTATAGTCCATTTAATTTTTTGTATAAGAAATGGACGATTTACAGTCCTTTAAATTTTTTAATAAAATTTTTTTTTATAAAAAATAGACGATGTATAGCCCAATAAAATTTTTAGGCAAAAATCTTTTTTGCATGAAGACTGTAAGGTGTATTGTCCTTTAATTTTTTTGTATAAGAAATGGACGATTTACAGTCCTTTAAATTTTTTCATAAAATTTCTTTTTTCATAAAAAATAGACGATGTATAGCCCAATAAAATTTTTTTGTAAAAATCTTTTTTGCATAAAAAATGTACGGTGTATTGTCCATTTAATTTTTTGTATAAGAAATGGACGATTTACAGTCCTTTAAATTTTTTCATAAAATTTTTTTTTTCATAAAAAATAGACGATGTTTAGCCCATTAAAATTTTTAGGCAAAAATCTTTTTTGCATGAAGACTGTAAGGTGTATTGTCCTTTAATTTTTTTGTATAAGAAATGGACGATTTACAGTCCTTTAAATTTTTTCATAAAATTTCTTTTTTCATAAAAATTAGACGAAAAAATTTTTTTACAAAAATCTTTTTTGCATGAAGAATGTAAGGTGTATTGTCCTTTAATTTATTTGTATAAGAAATGGACGATTTACAGTCCTTTAAATTTTTTCATAAAATTTCTTTTTTCACAAAAAATAGACGATGTATAGCCCATTAAAATTTTTTTACAAAAATCTTTTTTGCATGAAAAATGTACGGTGTATTGTCCATTTAATTCTTTCCATGTAAAATAGACGATGTATAGTCCATTTAATTTTTTGTATAAGAAATGGACGATTTACAGTCCTTTAAATTTTTTCATAAAATTTCTTTTTTCACAAAAAATAGACGATGTAAGCCCATTAAAATTTTTTTACAAAAATCTTTTTTGCATGAAAAATGTATGGTGTATTGTCCATTTAATTCTTTCCATGTAAAATAGACGATGTATAGTCCATTTAATTTTTTGTATAAGAAATGGACGATTTATAGTCCTTTAAATTTTTTCATAAAATTTTTTTTTTTATAAAAAATAGACGATGTATAGCCCATTAAAATTTTTAGGCAAAAATCTTTTTTGCATGAAAAATGTAAGGTGTATTGTCCATTTAATTCTTTGCATGTAAAATAGACGATGTATAGTCCATTTAGTTTTTTGTATAAGAAATGGACGATTTACAGTCCTTTAAATTTTTTAATAAAATTTTTTTTTTTATAAAAAATAGACGATGTATAGCCCATTAAAATTTTTAGGCAAAAATCTTTTTTGCATGAAGAATGTAAGGTGTATTGTCCTTTATTTTTTTTGTATAAGAAATGGACGATTTACAGTCCTTTAAAATTTTTAATAAAATTTTTTTTTCATAAAAAATTGACGATGTATAGCCCATTAAAATTTTTAGGCAAAAATCTTTTTTGCATGAAGAATGTAAGGTGTATTGTCCTTTATTTTTTTTGTATAAGAAATGGACGATTTACAGTCCTTTAAATTTTTTCATAAAATTTTTTTTTTCATAAAAAATAGAATAGATTAAAATTTTTTTACAAAAATCTTTTTTGCATGAAAAATGTACGGTGTATTGTCCATTTAATTCTTTGCATGTAAAATAGACGATGTATAGTCCATTTAATTTTTTGTATAAGAAATGGACGATTTACAGTCCTTTAAATTTTTTAATAAAATTTTTTTTTTCATAAAAGATAGACGATGTATAGCCCATTAAAATTTTCAGACAAAAATCTTTTTTGCATGAAGAATGTAAGGTGTATTGTCCTTTATTTTTTTTTTGTATAAGAAATGGACGATTTACAGTCCTTTAAAATTTTTCATAAAATTTCTTTTTTCATAAAAAATAGACGATGTATATATAGTCCATTAAAATTTTTTTACAAAAATCTTTTTTGCATGAAAAATGTACGGTGTATTGTCCATTTAATTCTTTGCATGTAAAATAGACGATGTATAGTCCATTTAATTTTTTGTATAAGAAATGGACGATTTACAGTCCTTTAAATTTTTTAATAAAATTTTTTTTTTCATAAAAAATAGACGATGTATAGCCCATTAAAATTTTTAGGCAAAAATCTTTTTTGCATGAAGAATGTAAGGTGTATTGTCCTTTATTTTTTTTGTATAAGAAATTGACGATTTACAGTCCTTTAAAATTTTTAATAAAATTTTTTTTTTCATAAAAAATAGACGATGTATAGCCCATTAAAATTTTTAGGCAAAAATCTTTTTTGCATAAAGAATGTAAGGTGTATTGTCCTTTATTTTTTTTGTATAAGAAATGGACGATTTACAGTCCTTTAAAATTTTTCATAAAATTTCTTTTTTCATAAAAAATAGACGATGTATATAGTCCATTAAAATTTTTTTACAAAAATCTTTATTGCATGAAAAATGTACGGTGTATTGTCCATTTAATTCTTTGCATGTAAAATAGACGATGTATAGTCCATTTAATTTTTTGTATAAGAAATGGACGATTTACAGTCCTTTAAATTTTTTAATAAAATTTTTTTTTTCATAAAAGATAGACGATGTATAGCCCATTAAAATTTTCAGGCAAAAATCTTTTTTGCATGAAGAATGTAAGGTGTATTGTCCTTTATTTTTTTTTGTATAAGAAATGGACGATTTACAGTCCTTTAAAATTTTTCATAAAATTTCTTTTTTCATAAAAAATAGACGATGTATATATAGTCCATTAAAATTTTTTTACAAAAATCTTTTTTGCATGAAAAATGTACGGTGTATTGTCCATTTAATTCTTTGCATGTAAAATAGACGATGTATAGTCCATTTAATTTTTTGTATAAGAAATGGACGATTTACAGTCCTTTAAATTTTTTAATAAAATTTTTTTTTTCATAAAAAATAGACGATGTATAGCCCATTAAAATTTTTAGGCAAAAATCTTTTTTGCATGAAGAATGTAAGGTGTATTGTCCATTATTTTTTTTGTATAAGAAATGGACGATTTACAGTCCTCTAAAATTTTTCATAAAATTTCTTTTTTCATAAAAAATAGACGATGTACATTAAAATTTTTTTACAAAAATCTTTTTTGCATGAAAAATGTACGGTGTATTGTCCATTTAATTCTTTGCATGTAAAATAGACGATGTATAGTCCATTTAATTTTTTGTATAAGAAATGGACGATTTACAGTCCTTTAAATTTTTTAATAAAATTTTTTTTCATAAAAAATAGACGATATATAGCCCAATAAAATTTTTAGGCAAAAATCTTTTTTGCATGAAGAATGTAAGGTGTATTGTCCTTTAATTTTTTTGTATAAGAAATGGACGATTTACAGTCCTTTAAATTTTTTCATAAAATTTCTTTTTTCATAAAAAATAGACGATGTATAGTCCATTAAAATTTTTTTACAAAAATCTTTTTTGCATGAAAAATGTACGGTGTATTGTCCATTTAATTCTTTGCATGTAAAATAGACGATGTATAGTACATTTAATTTTTTTTATAAGAAATGGACGATTTACAGTCCTTTAAATTTTTTCATAAATTTTTTTTTTCATAAAAAATAGACGATGTATAGCCCATTAAAATTTTTAGGCAAAAATCTTTTTTGCATGAAAAATGTAAGGTGTATTGTCCTTTAATTTTTTTTATAAGAAATGGACGATCTACAGTCCTTTAAATTTTTTCATAAAATTTCTTTTCTCATAAAAAATAGACGATGTATAATCCATTAAAATTTTTTTACAAAAATTTTTTTTACATGAAAAATGTACGGTATATTGTCCATTTAATTCTTTGCATGTAAAATAGACGATGTGTAGTCCATTTAATTTTTTGTATAAGAAATGGACGATTTACTGTCCTTTAAATTTTTTCATAAATTTTTTTTTTTTCATAAAAAATAGACGATGTATAGCCCAATAAAATTTTTAGGCATAAATCTTTTTTGCATGAAGATTGTAAGGTGTATTGTCCTTTAATTTTTTTGTATAAGAAATGGACGATTTACAGTCCTTTAAATTTTTTCATAAAATTTTTTTTTTCATAAAAAATAGACGATGTATAGCCCAATAAAATTTTTAGGCATAAATCTTTTTTGCATGAAGAATGTAAGGTGTATTGTCCTTTAATTTTTTGTATAAGAAATGGACGATTTACAGTCCTTTAAATTTTTTCATAAAATTTTTTTTTTTTCATAAAAAATAGACGATGTATATAGTCCATTAAAATTTTTTTACAAAAATCTTTTTTGCATGAAAAATGTACGGTGTATTGTCCATTTAATTCTTTGCATGTAAAATAGACGATGTATAGTCCATTTAATTTTTTGTATAAGAAATGGACGATTTACTGTCCTTTAAATTTTTTCATAAATTTTTTTTTTCATAAAAAATAGACGATGTATAGCCCAATAAAATTTTTAGGCATAAATCTTTTTTGCATGAAGAATGTAAGGTGTATTGTCCTTTAATTTTTTTGTATAAGAAATGGACGATTTACAGTCCTTTAAATTTTTTCATAAAATTTTTTTTTTCATAAAAAATAGAATAGATTAAAATTTTTTTACAAAAATCTTTTTTGCATGAAAAATGTACGGTGTATTGTCCATTTAATTCTTTGCATGTAAAATAGACGATGTGTAGTCCATTTAATTTTTTTTATAAGAAATGGACGATTTACAGTCCTTTAAATTTTTTCATAAATTTTTTTTTTCATAAAAAATAGACGATGTATAGCCCAATAAAATTTTTAGGCAAAAATCTTTTTTGCATGAAGAATGTAAGGTGTATTGTCCTTTAATTTTTTTGTATAAGAAATGGACGATTTACAATCCTTTAAATTTTTTCATAAAATATCTTTTTTCATAAAAAATAGACGATTAAAATTAAAATTTTTTTACAAAAATCTTTTTTGCATGAAAAATGTACGGTGTATTGTCCATTTAATTCTTTGCATGTAAAATAGACGATGTTTAGTCCATTTAATTTTTTTTATAAGAAATGGACGATTTACAGTCCTTTAAATTTTTTCATAAAATTTCTTTTTTCATAAAAAATAGACGATGTATTATAGTCCATTAAAATTTTTTTACAAAAATCTTTTTTGCATGAAAAATGTACGGTGTATTGTCCATTTAATTCTTTGCATGTAAAATAGACGATGTATAGTCCATTTAATTTTTTTTATAAGAAATGGACGATTTACAGTCCTTTAAATTT
Organism: Nowickia ferox; assembly: GCA_936439885.1. Lineage (NCBI taxonomy): Eukaryota > Metazoa > Arthropoda > Insecta > Diptera > Tachinidae > Nowickia > Nowickia ferox. The sequence continues at coordinate 3,719,730 of OW387027.1, read as the reverse complement.
TTTAATAAAATTTTTTTTTCATAAAAAATAGACGATGTATAGCCCATTAAAATTGTTAGGCAAAAATCTGTTTTGCATGAAGAATGTAAGGTGTATTGTCCTTTAATTTTTTTTGTATAAGAAATGGACGATTTACAGTCCTTTAAAATTTTTCATAAAATTTCTTTTTTCATAAAAAATAGACGAGTATAGTCCATTAAAATTTTTTTACAAAAATCTTTTTTGCATGAAAAATGTACGGTGTATTGTCCATTTAATTCTTTGCATGTAAAATAGACGATGTATAGTCCATTTAATTTTTTTTATAAGAAATGGACGATTTACAGTCCTTTAAATTTTTTAATAAAATTTTTTTTTTCATAAAAAATAGACGATGTATAGCCCAATAAAATTTTTAGGCAAAAATCTTTTTTGCATGAAGAATGTAAGGTGTATTGTCCTTTAATTTTTTTGTATAAGAAATGGACGATTTACAATCCTTTAAATTTTTTCATAAAATTTCTTTTTTCGTAAAAAAATAGACGTCCATTAAAATTTTTTTACAAAAATCTTTTTTGCATGAAAAATGTACGGTGTGTTGTCCATTTAATTCTTTGTATGTAAAATAGACGATGTATAGACCATTTAATTTTTTGTATAAGAAATGGACGATTTACAGTCCTTTAAATTTTTTCATAAAATTTTTTTTTTTTCATAAAAAATAGACGATTTTTACAAAAATTTTTTTTCCATGAAAAATGTAAGGTGTATTGTCCATTTAATTCTTTGCATGTAAAATAGACGATGTATAGTCCATTTAATTTTTTGTATAAGAAATTGACGATTTACTGTCCTTTAAATTTTTTCATAAAATTTTTTTTTTCATAAAAAATAGACGATGTATAGCCCATTAAAATTTTTAGGCAAAAATCTTTTTTGCATGAAGAATGTAAGGTGTATTGTCCTTTAATTTTTTGTATAAGAAATGGACGATTTACAGTCTGTTAAATTTTTTCATAAAATTTCTTTTTTCATAAAAAATAGACGATGCATACATAGTCCATTAAAATTTTTTTACAAAAATCTTTTTTGCATGAAAAATGTACGGTGTATTGTCCATTTAATTCTTTACATATAAAATAGACGATGTATAGTACATTTAATAATTTGTATAAGAAATGGACGATTTACAGTCCTTTAAATTTTTTCATAAAATTTCTTTTTTCATAAAAAATAGACGATGCATACATAGTCCATTAAAATTTTTTTACAAAAATCTTTTTTGCATGAAAAATGTACGGTGTATTGTCCATGTAATTCTTTGCATGTAAAATAGACGATGTATAGTCCATTTAATTTTTTGTATAAGAAATGGACGATTTACAGTCCTTTAAATTTTTTAATAAAATTTTTTTTTCATAAAAAATAGACGATGTATAGCCCATTAAAATTTTTAGGCAAAAATCTGTTTTGCATGAAGAATGTAAGGTGTATTGTCCTTTAATTTTTTTTGTATAAGAAATGGACGATTTACAGTCCTTTAAAATTTTTCATAAAATTTTTTTTTTCATAAAAAATAGACGACATTAAAATTTTTTTACAAAAATCTTTTTTGCATGAAAAATGTACGGTGTATTCTCCATTTAATTCTTTGCATGTAAAATAGACGATGTATAGTCCATTTAATTTTTTTTATAAGAAATGGACGATTTACAGTCCTTTAAATTTTTTAATAAAATTTTTTTTTTCATAAAAAATAGACGATGTATAGCCCAATAAAATTTTTAGGCAAAAATCTTTTTTGCATGAAGAATGTAAGGTGTATTGTCCTTTAATTTTTTTGTATAAGAAATGGACGATTTACAATCCTTTAAATTTTTTCATAAAATTTCTTTTTTCATAAAAAAATAGACGTCCATTAAAATTTTTTTACAAAAATCTTTTTTGCATCAAAAATGTACGGTGTATTGTCCATTTAATTCTTTGCATGTAAAATAGACGATGTATAGTCCATTTAATTTTTTTGTATAAGAAATGGACGATTTACAATCCTTTAAATTTTTTCATAAAATTTCTTTTTTCATAAAAAAATAGACGTCCATTAAAATTTTTTTACAAAAATCTTTTTTGCATGAAAAATGTAAGGTGTATTGTCCTTTAATTTTTTTGTATAAGAAATGGACGATTTACAGTCCTTTAAATTTTTTCATAAAATTTCTTTTTTCATAAAAAATAGACGATGTATAGCCCATTAAAATTTTTAGGCAAAAATCTTTTTTGCATGAAAAATGTACGGTGTATTGTCCATATAATTCTCTGCATGTAAAATAGACGATGTATAGTCCATTTAATTTTTTGTATAAGTAATGGACGATTTACAGTCCTTTAAATTTTTTCATAAAAATTTTTTTTTTATAAAAAATAGAAGATGTATAGCCCATTAAAATTTTTAGGCAAAAATTTTTTTTCCATGAAAAATGTAAGGTGTATTGTCCTTTAATTATTTTTTATAAGAAATGGACGATTTACAGTCCTTTAAATTTTATCATAAAATTTCTTTTTTCATAAAAAATAGACGATGTATATATAGCCCATTAAAATTTTTTTACAAAAATCTTTTTTGCATGAAAAATGTAGGGTGTATTGTCCATTTAATTCTTTGCATGTAAAATAGACGATGAATAGTCCATTTAATTTTTTTTATAAGAAATGGACGATTTACAGTCCTTTAAATTTTTTCATAAAATTTTTTTTTTTCATAAAAAATAGACGATGTATATATAGCTCATTAAAATTTTTAGGCAAAAATCTTTTTTGCATGAAAAATGTAAGGTGTATAGTCCTTTAATTTTTTTTTATAAGAAATGGACGATTTACAGTCCTTTAAATTTTTTCATAAAATTTCTTTTTTCATTAAAAATAGACGATGTATAGTCCATTAAAATTTTTTTTAAAAAATCTTTTTTGCATGAAAAATGTACGGTGTATTGTCCATTTAATTCTTTGCATGTAAAATAGACGATGTATAGTACATTTAATTTTTTTTATAAGAAATGGACGATTTACAGTCCTTTAAATTTTTTCATAAATTTTTTTTTCATAAAAAATAGACGATGTATAGCCCATTAAAATTTTTAGGCAAAAATCTTTTTTGCATGAAAAATGTAAGGTGTATTGTCCTTTAATTTTTTGAATAAGAAATGGACGATTTACAGTCCTTTAAATTTTTTCATAAAATTTTTTTTCATAAAAAATAGACGATGTATATATAGCCCAATAAAATTTTTTTGTAAAAATCTTTTTTGCATAAAAAATGTACGGTGTATTGTCCATTTAATTTTTTGTATAAGAAATGGACGATTTACAGTCCTTTAAATTTTTTCATAAAATTTCTTTTTTCATAAAAAATAAAATTAAAATTAATGAAAATTAAAATTTTTTTACAAAAATCTTTTTTGCATGAAAAATGTACGGTGTATTGTCCATTTAATTCTTTGCATGTAAAATAGACGATGTATAGACCATTTAATCTTTTGTATAAGAAATGGACGATTTACAGTCCTTTAAATTTTTTCATAAATTTTTTTTCATAAAAGATAGACGATGTATAGCCCATTAAAATTTTTAGGCAAAAATCTTTTTTGCATGAAAATTGTAAGGTGTATTGTCCTTTAATTTTTTGAATAAGAAATGGACGATTTACAGTCCTTTAAATTTTTACATAAACTTTTTTTTTCATAAAAAATAGACGATGTATATATAGCGCAATAAAATTTTTTTGTAAAAATCTTTTTTGCATAAAAAATGTACGGTGTATTGTCCATTTAATTTTTTGTATAAGAAATGGACGATTTACAGTCCTTTAAATTTTTTCATAAAATTTCTTTTTTCATAAAAAATAAAATTAAAATTAATGAAAATTAAAATTTTTTTACAAAAATCTTTTTTGCATGAAAAATGTACGGTGTATTGTCCATTTAATTCTTTGCATGTAAAATAGACGATGTATAGACCATTTAATCTTTTGTATAAGAAATGGACGATTTACAGTCCTTTAAATTTTTTCATAAAATTTTTTTTTTTCATAAAAAATAGACGATGTATAGCCCATTAAAATTTTTAGGCAAAAATCTTTTTTGCATGAAAAATGTACGGTGTATTGTCCATATAATTCTCTGCATGTAAAATAGACGATGTATAGTCCATTTAATTTTTTGTATAAGTAATGGACGATTTACAGTCCTTTAAATTTTTTCATAAAAATTTTTTTTTTCATAAAAAAATAGAAGATGTATAGCCCATTAAAATTTTTAGGCAAAAATTTTTTTTCCATGAAAAATGTAAGGTGTATTGTCCTTTAATTATTTTTTATAAGAAATGGACGATTTACAGTCCTTTAAATTTTATCATAAAATTTCTTTTTTCATAAAAAATAGACGATGTATAGCCCATTAAAATTTTTTTACAAAAATCTTTTTTGCATGAAAAATGTACGGTGTATTGTCCATTTAATTCTTTGCATGTAAAATAGACGCTGTATAGTCCATTTAATTTTTTTTATAAGAAATGGACGATTTACAGTCCTTTAAATTTTTTCATAAAAATTTTTTTTTCATAAAAAATAGACGATGTATAGCCCATTAAAATTTTTAGGCAAAAATCTTTTTTGCATGAAAAATGTAAGGTGTATTGTCCTTTAATTTTTTTGTATAAGAAATGGACGATTTACAGTCCTTTAAATTTTTTCATAAAATTTCTTTTTTTATAAAAAATAGACGATGTATAGCCCATTAAAATTTTTTTACAAAAATCTTTTTTGCATGAAAAATTCACGGTGTATTGTCCATTTAATTCTTTGCATGTAAAATAGACGATGTATAAACCATTTAATTTTTTGTATAAGAAATGGACGATTTACAGTCCTTTAAATTTTTTCATAAATTTTTTTTTTCATAAAAAATAGACGATGTATATCCCATTAAAATTTTTAGGCAAAAATCTTTTATGCATGAAATATGTAAGGTGTATTGTCCTTTAATTTTTTGTATAAGAAATGGACGATTTAGAGTCCTTTAAATTTTTTCATAAATTTTTTTTTTTTCATAAAAAATAGACGATGTATAGCCTATTAAAATTTTTAGACAAAAATCTTTTTTGCATGAAAAATGTACGGTGTATTGTCCATTAAATTCTTTGCATGTAAAATAGACGATTAATTTAATTTTTTGTATAAGAAATGGACGATTTACAGTCCTTTAAATTTTTTCATAAAATTTTTTTTTTTCATAAAAAAATAGACGATGTATAGCCCAATACAATTTGTTTACAAAAATCTTTTTTAAATGAAAAATGTACTGTGTATTGTCCATTTAATTTTTTGTATAACAAATGGACGATTTACAGTCTTTTAAATTTTTTCATAAATTTTTTTTTTTTTCATATAAAATAGACGATTAAAATTTTTTACAAAAATCTTTTTTGCATGAAAAATGTACGGTGTATTGTACATTTAATTCTTTGCATGTAAAATAGACGATGTATAGTCCATTTAATTTTTTGTATAAGAAATTGACGATTTACAGTCCTTTAAATTTTTTCACAAAATTTTTTTTTTCATAAAAAATAGACGATGTATAATAGCCTATTAAAATTTTTAGGCAAAAATCTTTTTTGCATGAAAAATGTAAGGTGTATTGTCCTTTAATTTTTTTGTACGGTGTATTGTCCATTTAATTTTTTGTATAATAAATGGACAATTTACAGTCCTTTAAATTTTTTCATAAAATTTTTTTTTTCATAAAAAAATAGACGATGTATAGCCCAATACAATTTGTTTACAAAAATCTTTTTTGCATGAAAAATGTACGGTGTATTGTCCATTTAATTTTTTGTATAACAAATGGACGATTTAGTCTTTTAAATTTTTTCATAAAATTTTTTTTCATATAAAATAGACGATGTATAGCCCATTAAAATTTTTAGACAAAAATCTTTATTGCATAAAAAATGTAAGGTGTATTGTCCATTTAATTCTTTCCATGTAAAATAGACGATGTATAGTCCATTTAATTTTTTGTATAAGAAATGGACAATTTACAGTCCTTTAAATTTTTTCCTAAAATTTTTTTTTTCATAAAAAATAGACGATGTATATCCCATTAAAATTTTTAGGCAAAAATCTTTTATGCATGAAATATGTAAGGTGTATTGTCCTTTAATTTTTTGTATAAGAAATGGACGATTTACAGTCCTTTAAATTTTTTCATAAAATTTTTTTTTTTCATAAAAAATAGACGATGTATAGCCTATTAAAATTGTTAGACAAAAATCTTTTTTGCATAAAAAATGTAAGGTGTATTGTCCTTTAATTTTTTGTATAAGAAATGGACGATTTACAGTCCTTTAAATTTTTTCATAAAATTTCTTTTTTCATAAAAAATAGACGATGTATAATAGTCAAATTTTTTTACAAAAATCTTTTTTGCATGAAAAATGTACGGTATATTGTCCATTAAATTCTTTGCATGTAAAATAGACGATTAGTTTAATTTTTTGTATAAGAAATGGACGATTTACAGTCCTTTAAATTTTTTCATAAATTTTTTTTTTTCATAAAAAAATAGACGATGTATAGCCCAATACAATTTGTTTACAAAAATCTTTTTTAAATGAAAAATGTACGGTGTATTGTCCATTTAATTTTTTGTATAACAAATGGACGATTTACAGTCCTTTAAATTTTTTCATACATTTTTTTTTCATATAAAATAGACGATGTATAGCCCATTTAAATTTTTTTCCAAAAAACTTTTTGGAATGAAAAATGTACGGTGTATTGTACATTTAATTCTTTCCATGTAAAATAGACGATGTATAGTCCATTTAATTTTTTTTATAAGAAATGGACGATTTACAGTCCTTTAAATTTTTTCATAAATTTTTTTTTTTCATAAAAAATAGACGATGTATAAGCCCATTAAAATTTTTAGGCAAAAATCTTTTTTGCATGAAAAATGTAAGGTGTATTGTCCTTTAATTTTTTTGTATAAGAAATGGACGATTTACAGTCCTTTAAATTTTTTCATAAAATTTCTTTTTTTATAAAAAATATATGATGTATAATAGGCCATTAAAATTTTTTTACAAAAATCTTTTTTGCATGAAAACTGTACGGTGTATTGTCCATTTAATTTTTTGCATGTAAAATAGACGGTGTATAGTCCATTTAATTTTTTTTATAAGAAATTGACGATTTACAGTCCTTTAAATTTTTTCACAAAATTTTTTTTTTATAAAAAATAGACGATGTATAATAGCCCATTAAAATTTTTAAGCAAAAATCTTTTTTGCATGAAAAATGTAAGGTGTATTGTCCTTTAATTTTTTTGTACGGTGTATTGTCCATTTAATTTTTTGTATAATAAATGGACGATTTACAGTCCTTTAAATTTTTTCATAAATTTTTTTTTTTCATAAAAAAATAGACGATGTATAGCCCAATACAATTTGTTTACAAAAATCTTTTTTGCATGAAAATTGTACGGTGTATTGTCCATTTAATTTTTTGTATAACAAATGGACGATTTACAGTCTTTTAAATTTTTTCATAAAATTTTTTTTTTCATATAAAATAGACGATTAAAATTATTAAAATTTGTTTACAAAAAACTTTTTAGAATGAAAAATGTACGGTGTATTGTCCATTTAATTCTTTGCATGTAAAATAGACGATGTATAGTCCATTTAATTTTTTTTATAAGAAATGGACGATTTACAGTCCTTTAAATTTTTTCATAAAATTTCTTTTTTCATAAAAAATAGACGATGTATACCATTAAAATTTTTTTACAAAAAACTTTTTAGAATGAAAAATGTACGGTGTATTGTCCATTTAATTCTTTGCATGAAAAATAGACGATGTATAGTCCATTTAATTTTTTTTATAAGAAATGGATGGTTTACAGTCCTTTAAATGTTTTCATAAATTTTTTTTCATAAACAATAGACGATGTATAGCCCAATAAAAATTTGTTGTAAAAATTTTTATTGCATAAAAAATGTACGGTGTATTGTCCATTTAATTGTTTTGTATAAGAAATGGACGATTTACAGTCCTTTAAATTTTTTCATTTTTTATTTTATTTATTTTTTTTATTTTTTTTCATAAAAAATGTTTTTGCATGAAAAATGTACGATGTATATCTGTATATCTGTCCATTTAATTTTCTCATGAAAAATTTTTTTCATGAAAAATAGACAATGCATTAAATTTTTTCATAAAAAATTTTTTCCATGAAAAATAAACCATATATATTCCATTTAATTTGTTGCAAGATGTATAGTCTATTTAGAATATATAGTGAGAATTAATTCTACGGATATTGAACGTCTCGTATGTGAAAAAAGAAGAGCTAGAAGGGAATGTCAACAGCACAGATCACCCCAACATAAATTCAGATATAAAGAGTGATCTAAACGAATCCAACAGTTCTTTGCATGTGAAAAAACTGTATGCCTTAAAAACTATCTGGAAAAAAAATTAATGGAGTATTAAAATTGTGTTCAGGTAACATTTACCCTGCGAAGAGATACTTGTTATATTTAAATATATCATTAGTGACTGTAGAAGTTGCAAAATACGCAGGCAAATACTTAACAAAACTCGAGTCCCATCCCAATCCCCTTGATCGTAACATCTTGAATTTCAAATTAATCTAGTACTCAACACTCCAAACTGCTTGAAAATATTTTTGTGCTTAATATGACATTCATGTATTATTGATTACTATCACTAAGTTTATGCCTGACACTGGTTGCGCCTAATAATTATATCTAAATTTAAGGTTACATCTAGATTAAAGATTTGAATACTTAGTGTTAGTTAATTTTTTTGAAGATACAATAAATAAATATAAGCATGTAAAAAATAGTCTTTTAGTTGTTTTGTATAAGAAATGGACGATTTATAGTCCTTTAAATTTTTTCATAATTTTTTTTTTAGTTTTTTCATAAAATTTTTCTGCCTGAAAAATAGACGATGTATAGTCCATTTAATTTTTTCTTTAAAAAATATTTTGGCATGAAAAATGGACGATGTACATATATATAGTCTATTAAATCTTTTGCATGAAAAATGGACAATGTACTAATTTTTTTTTTTCATTATAAAAATTTTTGCTTGATAAATGGACGATGTACTTACTCATAAGTCAATTTAATTTTTTGCATGAAAAATGGATAATGTATAGTCCAATAATTTTTTTTTTTTATAAAAAATTTATTTCATGAAAAATGAGGGATGTATAATTTATTTACGTTTTTACATTATATTTCATTGACAACTTACTTCATTCATAACGGCACAGGTATTATTACATACACATGAAATTATTAGACAAATAAGTACCACTCATTACTTTGTAAGCCATTACAAATGTCGAACAATTTTTGCTGGGCAGTTTTAAGCATTACGCCTGCTAACTGTAGTCCGTTGAATAAAATTATTAAAATTTATTAACAAAACAGCTTCCAAATAATCAGCACAAAGGTAAAACATTTATAAGAACAATTTTTTTAAATTTAATTAAAGCTTGATAAAATTGTATTTACTATATTTATAATAAAAATATCCTAAATAAATTGTGACACATGTCACACAGATATAAAAGATTTCAATTACAATAGCTGTCGCATATTAATATTTTCATTGCTTAAACAAATAAATTCCATGATAAATGCATTTCTGTGAGTGTTCGCCACGCATTAGCTTCCTCAATATATTTGTGCTTGTGTGTGTGTATGTGTGTGTGTGTGTGTGTGTGTGTGTGTAGGTTTAATATTTTGGCTGCCCCACTGCTAGTTTTTGTACTTTTATCTTTACTCCAAGCAATGCGTTTTGATGCAGCACGTTATCAAACATTCTAATGCATTCATTTGAAATTCCACTTTTTTCATTATTTAAGCAAAAGGATCAAGAACAAGGAATTGCAAAAAAAATAGAAAACGAAACGTATAACAGCGTGAAGAGAAAAGCTATACGTATAACAAAAATGCATAACATAGAATTCGAATGAATTCTTTTGACTGCGAACGAAAAGTGATAAGAACAAAAGACAGAAAATCATAAAAATCTTAAGTTTGGTGATTTTGAAAATCAAAAGTTTTCAGCTTCTAACCAATAATTCAAACATTCAAATTGTATTGCATTCGCTTTTTTAAACTGCTTTGAAAATTAAATACGAAGTATAGATTGTTTCTAAATTTCATTATTGCTATTAATTAAAATTTTGTTTATGCTTCATTGAAGCGAAATCATGTTAGCTGGTTTCAGTTGCCCAGCTGACTATATTCGCCGTTGGTAATTTGAATATTCCTTCGATTTTTTTAGTAAATTTTTTTCACAATTTTGTATGGTTATGCTTTTAGCTTCATTTTAACTAAAAACCATTTCAAATATAAAAAAAATATTATAAAAAATTTTTCACTAGCTGTCCCACTGTGCAAGGTGCTGCTTGGTTATGTTTCCCTTAAATTCGTCATATGTTCATTTACACTTTCAATTCCTTTTAGTATCATTTTTTTTAACTTAGGTTTCACTCCTTTTCCTCCCCTCTGTTTTGCTTTGTTAACCATAAAAAGAAACGCAATGCATAAATTTCCAACTCACTGAACTCTTTTTCCATTAACACATTTGCCATAGAGGGAATTGTTTTTTTTTCTTCAAAACGGTTGTTTTTTCTTCTATTCTTTTAGCAGTTTTTCTACTTTCAGCTGTATTTTGTGCAGTCGTATGTTACGTAGTTGGCCAAATGTCCAAATCTGCTAAAAGTCTGAAAGATTATTGTAGCCTCAACAACACTAAATATGCAATTTATATGCTAAATGAAGAATGCAGATGATAACCAAAAGTTTCAAAATATCAAGAATATTTTGCCAATAAATGAAATGCAAGTAAATTCTAAAAAGTAAATATTTAATTTAAATTAATTTTGCTATATCTTTTAAGTTATCATAAAACCAGAAACTTTATTTAATATTATTACTCAGTTTTACTTTTATAGCGCAACTGATTTTCGCTTCCTTATCTTAAATCTTGACAAACATTAACTTTTCATTTTATAAATTTAGTTAAGCTTTAACCTTCGTTTTACTTCTTCTCTCCCCCCAGCTAACTACTTAAATTATTATTACTTTTTATTCTCTTTGCCGTGCTTTCAAAACTTGATGAATAAAACTGTCATTTTAATAATAATAAAAAAACAAGGCAAATGTAATACAGGAGGCTGCAAATTCATTACAGGTGTTGAGATAAAACAAAAAACTTTTAAAGACACTGAAGCGAAAGTTTAACATTTTATGAACTTTTTAATTTAACATCATATTGTTCTTTATTTTCCAGTAGATCAAGTTTTTTTTCTATGTGATATATGTATTTTTTATATAAATTTTTCATAAAATATTAAATGTTATTAAATGAGTGAGTAAAATTTATTTAAAAATTATGGTTTCGTGGGACAAGCCCTTAAAGATTTTTTTTATTATTTATAGATGGTTTTGTTGTATTACTGCTAGGATCAAAATTTAATTGGATCAATAAAATTTTTTAATAAAATCTATTAAATTTTCAATATAATCAATTTCATTCTTAATTAAATCAATTAACTTTTTCAGTGAATTTGTTAAACTCTTTATTGAAAAAATTAGATTTCTCATTGAATTAATTAAACTTTTAATTGAATCAATAAAATTTTGAATCGAATTAATTAAACGAATAATTGAATATCTTAAATATTTAATTCAATGAGAGGCAAAGTATTTCGCTCACGCGGTATAAGGTCCTTATTAAATGCCACGAATGTGTTGATGTGTTTTTGTATTTTTAATCAACATAAATATTTCTCAGCTGATTTTCTAAATCGCAAAAAAAGTTTTCTAGTAATAATTTAATGTTCTGAAAAAAGCAAACAAATTTTTCATCAATATATGCATATGTCTGTCTACTTAGCCGGAGGGGAGATATGCACATCAGCTATGCAACTTTTTAATAATTATTTAAATATTTTAAATATATTTTTTTTTGTAACATTGTTGTCTTTTTATTTAAGTAAATTGTAGAAAATATGAAAAAGGATTTTTCATTGTTTAGACTGACTTATGAAATAAGTTTATCTAACGCTTTTTCAAGTATTTTCTACATTTCACAAAATTTATTTATAAAAATTACAGCAGCACACTGGAAAAGATACATTGGCAGTCTTGTTTGGGAAATCATCATGAAGCACAAGTTGAAGAGGAATAAAAACTTAAGGACTAAAAATAAAAAGATTTCCTCTATTAATTATTTAAAATAAATTTTTTAATTTTTTTTATTTCTTAATTATTATATTCTCTAATTTTATTAAGCTTAAGGTCTCTTGTTTTTATATTAAAAATTGTTTGTTTATATTTCGATAGTTCGCCACTCCATTGTGTGGCTTCTTTTTTAAAATTTGTATATAATAAATAAAAAGGGACGAATAAATTTGTGGAAATAAGGAAAAAATACTTTAAGTCATATTTTACTGTTTTGCAGGAGAGCACTTTTAAGCGTTCAAGTCGATTTTCAGAAATCGAATTCTTTTATAGTTAAATTGGGAAATTCTCCGTTTATTTTTTATTTTTTATGCAAACATTGTTCTACACACTATGACTAAATACATTTAAGTTAAAATATACCAAAGTATAACCTAAATTAAGCTTTTATTCCAAATGAGATTACAAGTTTAAAACAGATAAGTCGGAAGTCATAGTGCTTTAACTTTCTGAAAAATCACACAAACTAATTAAGATTTTGACCAGGAGTACCTTCGAATATGCAGACTACGCAGATAAGATTAACTCAAAATCAGCTTATCTCGACTTAAGCACTTTTTCTTTCTTGCCACAGAAATTATTATAATATGAAGAATATTACAAATATTTAAAATTTCATAACTCAAAAATTTATTTAGTTTCCCATCTATAAAAGAATATTATAAGATAAGATAATAAATAAATTTCTTAGTTTAATTAACACCAAAAGAATTAAATTTAATTAGTTTTAAATATTTACAAATATTATTTTCATGTTAAACTTTTTTTTATATAACAATAATATATATCGCCGTCTTAATATAGAAAAGCCCTAACACATTATTTTTTCCATATCGAAATTTTGCATATTTCGATAGAAGAGCTTGTAATCCATAGAAATATGACTAAGACTCGATTTAAAAAATAATAATAATGAGTTGATGAGGCATTTCAAAATTAAGAGGATGATAATACAAACAGCTTATGTCAGCTTTAAATATAATTTTTTTTTAAATTTCATTACTTTTCTGTAGACGAATTTCCTGGAGAAAAACAAATTGCACACAAATATTTTATAAATGTCAAAATATTCTATAATTTTATTGTAAACATTTCAAAATTTTCTATTGTCCTGAGTATTTTTGTAGACAAAAAAATCAAACAAACTCTGCACACACACACATACATGCACATAAACTTTCATGCATACATTAAAGCATACAACATGCAAAGAATTCTTTATGTATTCGCCTTTCATACAAACAAACACAAAAGGATTCATACAGATAAACAGAATGTGTTACAGAGCGAGAGGGAGAGAGAGATATATACTCGTATATACAGGGCGGTCTGGCTAACTCCCTCAACAAATGAAATGTACATATGTTTATACATACAAATTTTTGAAATATTTGAATGATTATAAGACTCAGGTGTTTTCTTAACATTTTCTTTATTTTCTAAATTTAATGTCAGCAGCAAAAAAGAAGCTGTCGTACATTTTCATACATGAATATTCATGCATATATGTACACATGTATGTATGTACGAGTATGTGTGTATATTATGTATGTGTTATATTCTATTTTTTTTTCTCAGCTTGTTGGCTTTAGCTTAAAGGTATGTCATCGTCAGTAGTTGTTGGTATTTGTTGTGTTATAAAATGAATATTGTAAGTCAATGTTACAACAGGAAATTGTGTAACACTACTACCACCCCCCTCCCCAACATTTACAATCTGCATTCATGTGTCAAACTTTGTCAACACAAACAATAGAAACAAACAAAATAGCAAGACTATTTTTATTTTTGAAAAGCAAAAAAAAAAATCAGAATTATATAAAATATGTAAATATTAACAAATTGTTTTTTTTACACATGTACGCATATGAAATAAAGATTTATGCTAAAACATAAGTTATGCTAGACTTAAATTTTATGTTTTTATGCCAACTTAATATTCCAAAGAAGTCAGTCTTTGGCAGTTTTAGGTAAACAAAATAATTTCAAACATTTGCCTTGAGAATCTGTAAGCAAAACACATTTTAAAAAAATCTCACAAATAATTTTCATCCTGCTTCGTATGTTTGTATTAACAACAACGTGTTACACTTGGCTAGTGAAATATGTTTATGCATTTGTTTCTTACTTTTTTATTTCTAATTTATAAATATGTATTAGCATGACAAACTGACTGCATAAACAATGTCGCAGTGTGTTGGTTTTGTAATTCTTTATACTCGTATTTTTTGCTTCTTTCGTTTTCATTAAAAACCACTGACATAGAAATACACAACGCTGAAAAAAACGAGAAAAAAGAAAGAACATTTATCTGGGTCATAAGGTAAAATTTCAAAGTATAATTTTAAATACCTTTTGCTTTCAATGGCAAAAAAAAAACAAACAAAAAATTAGAAGTAAACAAGAACATCTTGTAGCAAAAAGTTAATTCGAAAGCGATGCTTAGAAAAAACATCTTTAATTACAAGAAAATGCCAGTTAGATATTTTATTGTCTTCATTAAACTTTTAATTAATTACATTTAAATTTATTTGAACTAGAATAAATTTCAATCAGTAATATTTTTTTAATCAGTATTTTCAATTCTTATAGAATTTAATATTTTTATTTATTAATGTAATTTTCAAAAGAAGAGAAGAAAAATTAAACTTGACTTTTTAGCTGGGGGAAATACCGGCATTACCGGATAAAAAGTAGCCTATGTTTGACGCTTGTAATGTAGCATTCTAGTCGTAAAAGAACTTTCAAAATCGGTTAAGTGGTTTGAGCGTGAAAGCTCACATGCTCAAACAAACTCACTTTCACATTTATAATATTAGTAAGGATTTTAATTTCTAATTATCTGAGCATTTCATTCCATTTCATACACAAAAATGCACATGTGTACGTATGATGAATAAATACTCTCAATATCATGCGTATATCTGTTTAGACCGAATAAATATTCATACCCTGCGCATAAGTATACTTCGAGTATAATCATGAGAGACACTTAATACGCACCATACCCAATGTACAATATTTATAGTTATGGAGTACTTAATTTTTTTGCACAAATTAAATATTCAGTGTTGAAACCGGCTATGCTCATAATTATTTGAAAGCAAATATGCGACCGTACGAATTTTTTATATACGCAGTTGCTAAAGTGTTAACTTTTTTGACTACTTATTGTCATTCTCTGGTATGCACATATGATAACTAAAAAAAAATATTTTTGTTGGTCAGAAAAGCTTGCTTTTTATTAACTTTTATTGACACTGTTGTAAAATTATAAAAATGATGCAGTTCAAATTTTTTAGCGGGTTTCTTAATTTATATTACAAAAATTTTAATTTATATTAAAAAAATATTGTTTATATTATTATAAGAACTTTCAAATATTATTTATTTTTTTTTTAATAATATTTATAATATTTTAACTTTTTTTAATGCTGCCTACCTGCTTTAGTAAGCGTTAACAACTCTACCAATTAAAAATAAAAACTAAGTAAAAAAAATATATAATGAGTAACAAACAACTTCAAGCAAAAGAAATTAAAAGCTAAAAAATAATAATACTAGGAAGGTAAGTCAAGTGGTTAACAGACTATCAACAACTACCGCAAGTTTGTAAAAACAAAATGTGGAAAAAAATCAAAGTTTTTTTTTATTAAAATGTAAAAAAGGAAAATGAACCAAAACAGAAAAGGAAAAGGAACCTACTGCCACCATGAGTAGCACTGCACTTTAAACAAACGGATATCAGTTAAGCAAGTAAAACAGCAGTAGCTGCAGTTGCTGTTGCTGTTTTTGTTGTCGTTGTTGTTGTTGTCGTTGTTGTTGTTGTCGTTGTTGTTGTTGTCGCGTTAATGTTTTCACAGTGGTGAGAGACGACTTGTCGCAACAACTCATAATGTTATTTTTTGCTACTTGTGCAGTAGTGCTGCTAACGATGATGTTGTTGATGATGATGTTGTTGTTGATGAAATTTGCTGTTGATAGTGCTGTAACAGTATTAACGGCAACTTGAGAAGGTATTAAAGCTTTATAAATAAGTTTATGATATCAACGAAGATTAACCCAGTTATTGTTGTTGTTAACAATATTATTGTGGCTGCCGTTAAATTTAACTTTGGCAAGCAACCCCACCCACGCAAAGCCAATGTGTTCGGTATGTAGAAGATTTTATGCTAAAGAAGATATTGTAAAAAAATTTTGTTCTTGACGTTCGTATTAAGTTTATTTCAATGATTTTTAAATAAATTCATGCCTTAAGTATTTAGCAAATAATTTATTTAAAATAATACATACAAAAGTATACATCAGGGATGGAAAATGGCTTTTATAATTTAGTACCATTTATAAAAACAAAATATATAGTACTTTTTAAACCATGTAGGTGCCATTTTTTTAATATACTCCTACATATATTAAGAAGACAAACTTAACAAAAATGTGTATAGAAATTCACAAGTATAGTATGAAAATAATGCATAAAAACAAAGAGGTACATTTATGCATTATATACTTTTCAGTTTATACTGGAGGTCAGTTATTACATAACTGTTCTTAATAAAATATTTTAGACTATAAAGTTTCTGTTATTTTATTTTGTATACAAATGTGAGACTATATTTTGAATATATTTTAAGCAAAAAAATTTGTTATGACATTGACCACCAAAACTTTGAACAACTGTCAGGTTTTTCGAGACAGTACAGTCCCTGCTTTCTGGTAGAGTTCAACTTGTGACTATTGTCGCGGTAGTGCCACGGTACCAACAATATCGAAAATGTACCAAAAAAGTACAATTGTACCATAGATTCCATCCCTGGTATAATATAACGAAAAATCGATTTTGCTTAACAAAAATTTTACAGCATTAAATGAATTGGCGTGAATTGTGTATTGAACTTTTTTTTTAAATTTCACATGCTCTTTAAGAGAAAAAAACACAGAAAAATCTCACAGATAGTTAACTTCACTATTAACAACAACATGACACTAATACCAAGATACTCGTGTACATTCTCCTTTTCTATTTTTCACAACGTAAAGAGTTCAATTCACTTGCTAAATAACTTTATTTTTTACCTGCAAAAACATACACTTCATTTTTGTGTAAAAGTATTGAAAAGAAAAACAATTTTCCTTTGCACTTTTTGTATTGGAAAAAACATTTTGAAAATCAATTTTGTGTGAAAACTAAGCAGTTGGCAGCTGAAAGGGTATTAGCAGTGGGGTAAAACTACCAAAAAGGATTTAAAATATTTTTACGTGTGTATAGTTGAGCAGCTTTCTAACACCAGATAAAGGTTACTTATGTCAAACTTTATTCTATTAACCAGTACCGGATGTAATGGATTTTTAAGTTTCTCTCCATTTCGTTGTATTCTTTTTTCATCCTCTTCGTTTTCATACTTCTTATCAATACAAACATACAACAGTACTTATGTATGTAACTAAATTCGAGTGTTTGTTCAAGTGTATTTCACATTTAGGAATAGTTTTGTGCTTCTCATGCAATAAAATCACGTAAATTGAATATGTATTAACAAACAGTGTTGAGTAGAAGACCAGAAGAGCAGATAGTAAAAACAATATAGCTAAATGTTATATTAAGTTAAAAAGGTGTTAAGGAAAACCATCGAGAAGTATGAAGCTGAGCTGAGTCTTATGAGCTTCCAGAGGATTTCTTGTAAAATACGCTTTTATAAGTAATTTTGTAAATAAGTTGTTTAGTTGTATTTATTTTACTTTTATTAAATTTAGTTTGCACAAAAATGCTTAGATTTTTTTTTTTTTTTTTGATAACTTGAATAAAAGTTTTTCAATTAAATAATATAACATTGGAAAAAAGTCACATAAGCTGGCTGGAAGAAAAAAAAATATCTTATCTTAAGTTTTAAGTTGATTTTTATTTAAAACTTACAGGATGTTTGAGTGATGGCAATCTCCATATTTAACTTAAGCCGATAACCTATTTGCCAATAGGCAGAAGACTAGTTCTGATCGCTATGAAATAAAGCCCAAGGAAATAACGCCCAAATGATAAACTTAAGGAATTTTTAATTGGGCTTTACTTAATTTTTGTTGCGCCTTATTTCATCTTGAGTTTGGTTCATTGAGCTTTTTGAATTGGGATTTATTTCATTTATATTGAATGTTTTTTGATTAATTTTCTCTTGTGCCTTATTTAATTTTTTGTGTTTTATTTTATTGGGCCTTATTTCACTTCTTATTTGGGCGTTACTTCCTTGGGCCTTATTTAATAGTGCCCTAGTCTTGCAGTCCAAGGGTCGCAGGTTCGAGTCGGGGTATTTCTGCAGACAAGCCATAGTAACTTCGCAGTTTGAGTTTGTTATAAAAAATTTAGAGAATAATTTTCTAAAACACAACGCTGTGTTGGCAAATTTTAATTACAATAACAAAACACAAGCAAAATTTGTGATGTTGGTTTTACAAAAAAAAAATATAAAAAAAATAAAAAAAATTACCTCTGGCACGCATTTTACTTCTGGAGCTTGAGCTTAATTTCGAGGTTTCATTTGAGTATTATTACTGTGGGTCTTAAGCTCCCTGAACAAGTTCCAATACCAACTTGGTAGCACTGGGCAGCATTTTCAAACGCATGGCGTCCATATTAAAATTAATTTTTTTTCGGTAATAATTTTTTTTTAGATTTAAAAAAGTTCACCAACCTGGCAACACTGGACCAAAGAAATATATTTTTTCCACTCCCCTAAGCATACGCTGTAACTTGATATGCATATTGCAAAAAAGATATTTTGGACCCACCCCGCCGGCCACTTATATTGACCCATATGGAGTTCAGAGTTAAACACCAACACACTTAAATTACAAATTCTCTCTGTTAAATTTAAATTTTTAAAAAAATTTTATCAGAATTTACAAAATTATTTGTAGGATCGCATTCATACAAAATATTCAAAGAATTTGTTTACGGAAAATGAAATTTTGTTTTTTCTGTGTACATTTAGTTTTGAGATCATTTGCTCGGAAAATACAGATTTATTGCTATTTTTCACTTTAAGAACCACTGTGTGCCGTCATTAGCTTGTGCAAATTTAATAATCCCAAATTATTATTTAACTTATTCAGTAAAATATTTTTTTTTTATTAAAAATACATTGAAATTGATTATTGAGGGGCTTAGCTGGATCCTGTGCGCATTTCACTGTTGCATATGCAGAATATCAGGGAAAATTTCTTAGAACAACTATAGTTACTTATAAATCATTATTAATTTAAATGTTTCACCTATTTTCTTAATTTAAAAATAAATTATTAACCGATACTTCTTGCTGAAGAAACAAATCTTCTTCTTTATTTAACTATTTAACCTATTGTTACTAACTACATATCTGTGGCCATATTTCCTGTGGCAATTTTAAGCACCAGCCCTTCGAATCGTATCGCATATAAATAGTCTTTTAATTGTCATTACGTGTAAATCATCGATAACTTATGATGGTCATCACATTACGCTGAATTATGCTTTTATATCCTTAACATATTTTACCAAGGGCTTATTTGTAAAAGCAACTTGAGAATATCGAATAATGTCAAATGCACAATACGAGTACACAAGCCAACAGCAAGCACACTCCAGCTGCATATTATACAAATGTGTTTAGTATGTGTAACCTTTTATAATATCTGTTTCTTCTTTCGGTGGTGATAAATATACGTTTAAAGTTTATGGAATGCTTAAGCAGTTCCTTGTACACAGACCAGACACACAGCTGGTCTTAAGGACATCTTCATTATGATGGAATAAAGGCAACGTTATTATTTTAAGGCTGCAGCCTATAAAGGCAAATGTTACACGTACTCGATTTATAGATGTATATAGTTTTATATAGATACATAAATTGTGTGTTAGAATACATGTGTTGCAAAGTATACAAAAGATATGGATACAAATACAGATACACTTTTGCCTGTCTTTAGGTTTATAATAGAGAAATTGCAATTTGGCTTCTGGCCTTCCAACCGTGTATACACACTGCGCATACATTTACATAGACAGAGTTGTACTCGTATACACGCACACGTGCTTTCAAAGAACAGCGAGCGTATAGATGTCTCTAATTAAGGCCATTAAGTCAAAACCGGAAATAAAATCTTATGGCAGTTAGAATACCAGCAGCATAGTAATTTTGTGATTGTTAATGCCGGTTTGTTTGTAATGAAAAGAGTGTAGTTGTATATGTGACACAACTGAGTATCTTTAGCTGTGTATGTGTGTGCGCTTTTGTGTTTTAGTAAGTGTAAGAAGTTATGTCGAAGATGTGTAGCCGTAACATTATTATTAGTTATTGGTGTCCTTGTAGTTGTATTAGCAGTTGAGGAAATTTCGTTGGTAGCTTAGCAAAAGCCAGCATTAACTTAATTTATGGCATTTAACGGATGTTACTTAAACAGCCACTATATTTAATTTACTACTTTATAAGCGTAAACCAGTCTTACATTATGAAATGGCTGGTGCAACGGAAAAGAGGTAAGATGCTATTAAAGGCAAATGAATAAACTTAAGAAAGTTTTTGTGTATTTAACAGTTAGTGGGGAACTTGTGTAAGCTTAATTAGCAGTTGAAGGGGAGAAAATAGAAATGATTTAGAGGAAAGTTCATATTAAAATCTCTGAAACCAAGTTAATTTAAAATTTTTCAGCTTTGATTTCACTTCATATGTAATTCATGTTAATTCAACATGATTTACAGTTATTTTTCAAAGAAAGTTTTTCCCTTTTAGAAATAACTTTATTTCGTGTTGATTTAACCTTCCAGTACTGTTAAACCAAAATGAAGAGTCATGTTTAGTCAAAGTTATTTTTAGTTGAAACAATGTTATACTGAAATAACACGAAAACCATGTTGAATTAAAGTTATTTCAAGTTGAAACATCATGTGTTTTTTTTAGAGGTATAGAACTTCGAATTGAAATAAAACACAAGAAAATCGTTTTAATGTCCATCAGTTTGGCTTTATTGAAAGGATAATTTTATGCCATTAACGTTTAAATATGATTTCGGGCATGTGGCCGCCGCGGCTGGCTCGAATAAATAAAGAACTGAACCATTATTTTCGAAATAAATTTGCACGATTTGCAAGCGTTGTTCTTTTGTCAACCTGTTCATGATGAAATGGCAAACCAAACTAAATATTAATCACTTGACAGCTGACAAAATGGCCGCCAGTTAAAAAAGTGATGCCAACTTAAAGTTCTATACCTCAATAAAAAACACCCATTATGTTAATGTCAGTAATTTTATTTTATTAATTGTTTAATTAAAAAAAAAATTTGAAATAACTTTATTTTATGTTAATTTAACCTTCTGATACTGTTAAATTAATATAAATAATAATGTTGCATTTAAGTTACTTTAAGTTAAAAAAACGTCAATTTGATACTGAAATAGCATGACGAGCCATATTGAATCCAAGTTATTTCAATTTAAAACAACGTGAATTTGATATTGAAATAACTTACGTGATTGTGTGTGCACGGCATTCGATACGATTCGAAATTTAAAAATATTTCCATAAAAACTCTATTGAAATATTTGGTAATTTCGTTCGATAACGAGTGCCGTAATTTGCCCTCTGGTGTTTGTCATAATACTTTACAACTGCCTAAAGTGCAAATTGCTCCTCAAAAAATATTACAAGTAATTCGGTCTACAGAGCAATTTGATTACAAAAAAAGATTTTTATATTTTTCTTTCTTACTTCGTTTTTAAGTGAATTTTTCAAAATTTCATTAAGACAAAATATTTAAATTTCAGAAGCTAAGCTTTAAAAACTTTAAAATTCTTTAAACAAAGAAACTTTCTGATAATTTTAATAAAAACAAAAACTTTTAACTAGTTAAGACACAATTACTTACTTCTTAAAGTTGCTCGTGCTCTTAACGTTTAAAATACGCACACACACACACGCTTCCTTAGAATAGTTCTGTTTCCGGCAAATATTTAAAAATATTTACTTTTTTTACACAAACACAAGCAAAAGAACACTTATTTGTCATAAAACTATTTAATGAGGTCTTCTATTACAGTTTACAACATGTATGAGTAACGACTGCTTGTGTATATAGAAATTACGCTATCTCTTTTTCACCATCGTTATCTCGCTCTCTGTCTCCCTCTAGCTTACACTCCCTTTTAACAAAACTAACATTTTATTTATGTCACCAGTTTCATTTTCTTTCAAATATCAACTGACTTGTAAAACATTTACAAGTGTGTTGTAAAATACTTATCGAAAGTTATTAAAAAGTTTTTTTTTTTTTTTTGTACACAGCAAGTGTGTACTTTTTGCAACAAAACAAATTATAGTTAGAGCAAAAAAATAAAAAATAACAAAAATAAAATAATATTTTTCAATAGTTTTGCTGTAAACGCTTGCTCCAGCAAAAATAAATAAACATGGGAAATGAAGCCAATTTATGTTAAAATGGAATAAAGGTTAAAAATACAATGCGTCCTTAAAAAACAGAGTTTAGTTTAGTTGTCTTTATATAAATTCTAAGTAAATAGTCGTATGCTTATTAGAAAACCTTGGCATTAACTATTCCAAAAATGTAATACCTTGACTTCCTTTATTAATATTTAAACTTGTACTTAATAATTAACCAACCTTAAATAAACATCAACTTTTTCTTTACAACTAATTAAATATGTTAAGAATCCTTTTAGTTTTACATTTTTACATTAAGGAACTGAGAAGGAACCTTGAAATAAAACATATTTCAAGCTGTCAAAATGTTAAAAATAGTTCACACTCACGCCAAGCATTCAATTTATGACATTAGCTCTGCAGGTATTTAAAACAAACATTTGTATTTAACGATTAATTATATCATCATGTTGTATGGTAGCAGAGTAAAAGCTCTCACATATGAGTACACACTCACTCACACACACACACACACACAATTATATAAACACAGCTATACATACACGTAAAATCAACTTAATTTTGAACATTTTACAAAATGTTGAAATGTTATAAAAATAACACTTTGTTTTGCTCGGTATGTATGCATGTGTGTGTATGTGTCTGCATGTGTGTGAATGCAGGACATGTGAGTGTATGTTTGTGTAAGCAGCTCAACGTATTTGCATTGTGAATGTCTGTCAGCTGTCATGTTGATGCTAACAAATTTAATTAACAAGGGTTAGCGCAGAAGGTGTGAATATTTTGCTTAACAAAATTGAAAACTTTTCATTGTTCTTTTTTTTTTTTAGTAAGTTTAAAATTTCTGGGTGTTCAAATGTGCTGTTGGTTTTCGTAATTATCATTTTGTTGCCATGAAGAAGCTGTTTTTATTTCTAAAGCAAATTTGTTTTTTATTTAACTACATGAACAAAAAACATTTACATGAAATAAAAGATGTTTTGTGTGATTTTAACAATGTTGTAGGACCTGACCCACGATATCGACAACGTTCGACACTTACATTTGAAACTACACAAAATCTTATAAGTTGTTTTTTTTTTTAATGTAAGTGTGCGACAAGTCGAACGTTGTCGACATCGTGGATTTGGCCCACAATATTCCTTGCTACATCAACCCTTCTCTATATAGACAAAGAAATTCATGTAGATTTTGTTAATAATCTCTGTACTATTGGGTGTTTTTTATTGAGGTATAGAACTTTAAGTTGGCATCACTTTTTTAACTGGCGGCCATTTTGTCAGCTGTCAAGTGATTAATATTTAGTTTGGTTTGCCATTTCATCATGAACAGGTTGACAAAAGAACAACGCTTACAAATCGTGCAAATTTATTTCGAAAATAATGGTTCAGTTCGCGAAGTTTACCGCAAGCTCCGTCCATTTTATGGTCGACATAATCGTCCATCAGAGCAATTAATTCGGTGGACCTGTCAATTGGCCACCAAGATCGTGTGATTTGACACCATTGGATTATTTTCTTTGGGGATATGTGAAGTCGCTCGTCTACGCCAACAAACCAGAAACATTAGGGGACTTGGAAGCCAACATTCGTGGCGTTATTGCCAACATACGGCCCCATATGCTCGAAAAAGTGGTTGAAAATTGGACCTGTAGAATTGGCTTTATTCGAGCCAGCCGCGGCGGCCACATGCCCGAAATCATATGTAAACGTTAATGGCATAAAATTATCCTTCCAATAAAGCCAAATTGATGGACATTAAAACGATTTTCTTGTGTTTTATTTCAATTCGAAATTCTATACCTCTAAAAAACACCCTGTATATAAAAACAAAGAAATAAACTAAATTGAAAAAGAGATACAAACAATGTTGACCTAATACCATTACGGGACTACACTAATGCTCTTTTAAAATTAAGCACAGAACAAAAATTTCCTCCAAAAAATTCGTTTAATTGAAGGAAAAAAATCAATTAAAAACTTTATTGAGGAAATTTTTAAACAAAAGTTGAATTGACTCAATTATATTTTTAATTGATTTTTGGGTTTTTTTTTCAATTAAACGTGCTTACCGCAGGAAATTTTTTTTCTTCTTCGAGGGGAGAGTTCCCAATAAAGTAACCGAAACCCCATCAAACTTGGTTATATTAAGAACCTAGTTTCTTCGATTAAATGCTGGACAGTGCACAACATTCACGGAACAACTGATTATTATGTTTGGCAATCTGCCAAGTACTATTCATTTTAGAAGTAATCTAAGAACCCTTTTTTTCTTTACAATATTTGAGTTTTCCCAGAGAGTTCGGCCCAGTATTTTAGTTTAATTTTGGGTTCTATAAAAGGTTTGGCGTTTTCCACTGTAACGCTATTGAGTGATAATTTCATTCTCGTCAGCTTATCTGCCTTTTTGTTTCCAACAATACCCTGATGTTCTGAAATCGTACATATTCGATTTTCGTAAAAAAAAAACCAAGTTCAAAAAATATGTCGCTTATGGCTCGCTATAAGTTTTCACTCAAGCAATGAGTATATAAAATACCTCTATGATTTTTGGCACAAAATAAATGACAATGTGATGATAAGATCCGTAATATTTATTAAAAAAAATTACTTTTAAAGTCAAGAGTTCTTAGCTGCAAAGTCTTGTGATTTGTTGTAGCAAACAAGTTTGGTCTCCTAAAAGTATGCCATCATATTTAATATCCTAAATGCATTAATAGCACTTGTGCTAAAGTAATAAACTGCAACTGCATACTCACTCGCACACTAACACTTATGCCAAAAAGCATTTAGATGTTCGCAATTGAACGCCAAATTTACTGCGCAGCTAATAAAAGCAATTATCTAAAAAGCATGACAATCTTATTCGCAAATCTAATAAACTAATAAACGTAAAACTGTCAGCGAATGAACGGACAACGACCTACAATGTTAAATTATCTCAGCATTACTGGTTTGTAATACATACGAACACCAAACCACACATACACACACACACACTCAAACATTCTGACTTGCAGTTACTGTTTATAAAATTTGATTACAAAAGCCTATTTAAAAGGCGCCAGCACAAAAATTAATTAAGTTCCGAATAATAATCGCAATAAAAAAGAAGTGTCAGCCTGGATTTTTATTGTTGAAGTGCTGTTGCTGTTTGGTGTGCGTGTGCGTGTGCGTGTTTAATTAATGATTCAATTTGTAATTTATTTCTAACAAAATGTATAATTGAAATGCTCGCCGTTTGCTGTTGCTGTTTCGGTTGGTTTCGGTGTTTTAGGTTGGTCTTTGCTACCAAATATGGCATTTAGCACAATAATTGATTGATCTGGTTACACAAATTGATTGATGTATATTAACACAATTAGTATATAATTAGAGGAATTATATTTACACACATAGAAATAAAAGCAAACGGGGAAGTCATTGATGCAATATAATTGCAAAAGAAATGTTAGTTATTTACCTTTTAAATTTCATTTGCTTATATTATTGCAGTAACTTTAGCTGTTAGCTTATTATATTAGCCTTAATATAGAAAGGCCCTAACTCATAATTTTTTTTTAAATCCAATTTTTTTTTGTATATTTTGATAAAACAACATGCAACATGCAAAACTTTCGCTTAAAAAAATTATGAGTTAGGGCCTTTTTATATTAAGGTAATGTTATGCAAATTTTCAAATTATATTTAATGTGATATTTATTTAATTTATTTACTTACTTTAAGACCCTTAAATTTATACCTCGAACAGTTTCCTTTTTAATTAAACATATTAATTAAATTTTGCTTCGGTTTTATTGTATATGAATACAACCTCTAAATAATGAATTGAGAGGCGTTTGTATGTGTTTGCCAATTTTTTTTTCTTCTGAAATGTATGTACACAACTTGAAAATATCCATCTGTCTAGTGTCAATGCTGCTGCTGTTGCTGTTGCCGCTGTCTGGTATTGTCGGCTTAAGTCTATTATGCTGCACTTGAGTGATTGGATAAACAAATTTTGTGGTCAAAACCACAGGCACAACAAATTTAGCAATACTTGTGGCTAACAAATACATACATACATACACACACACATAAACATATAAATGTACATGTGTCCGTCCGTCCAGCCATTAAAACACCCACTGAGGCGAATACTCATTTACAAAGATGGCCAAACAAATAGAAATTCTTCAAAACACTCGAAACATAAACTTGAAAACCGACATTGAATAAATGAGTGAATGAAGGAATAGAGATGCGTTGACATGTCAATATATCACAAGCTCAGCAAACACTTTCATACATAAATACATACACCAGCAAACAAACACATACACAAATATCCCAAAAGGAAGTGAAGGCATTTGCCATAACATCACTAATACCAAAACATTATATATACACACTCTCCCACACACACACACACACACACATACTCTTAGATATTGTAACTGTTTTTGTTGTGCTTAAAGTGGTCATTTATTGTGTGCGTGTGAGTGGGAGTGTGTGTGTTTTGCTGGCTGGTGTTGCAAATGTTTATTTTGTAATTGTATTAGTTTCCTTTTAACTTTATTACAGTTTAATAAATTGTGCATACTTCAGTTTTAATTAAAGTAATTAATTTTAAATACAGTCTATTTGTTTTTCTCGGTTGCATAAATTTTTGTTTAACAATTTGCAAAGATTTTAATTTAAGCAGTCAAAAATTACCCTTAAAAAAGTTTTTTTTAATTCTAGGTGCAAAAAGAAACACCAGAACTTCTTGTTTTCGTGTGTGGTTTTTTAGCTTTTGAATAAAGAGCAAAACTTGGATTTTGCTAAACGCAAAACTTTTAGCTAAACAAATTGAAATATTTGTCTGCGTGATTTTAAGGTTTATCTTTTCTAATTAAATTAATTTGCATGTTAAGGCAACACATGATATTTTGCAGGTAAATGGTGCAAAGAGTTAAAGAGCAAAAGTTTAGCAATGTTGCAAAAACATTAACGAATGCAATTAAAGCGTAAATGCTTCTAATTATTGAAAAAGTTTAAATCAAACAGCCAAATTCATATAAAATTTGTCTTACTCTAGAAAAAAAAGAAATTCCATATTAAAATTTGCGTAAACAAAGTTAATTTAAAATTGTTCCCAAAGAAATCGAAATATAAAATTTAATATAACAACAAGAGACTTTAAGCTTTAAAAATTTAAAGATTATTATAATTTAAAAAGAGGTTAAAAGGAAAAAGAATTATTTGATATGTTTCGTTAATGATTTTGCTTCATGTGTATTTCATTTCGATTAAAATTTATTATAAAAGAAAGCTTAAAATTTTTTCCTTTTTAAATAATTTTATTTCGTCAAAGGCCCAAACGAGGTGGCAAAACTAGTCCACCTGTTCACACAGAAAAATTTCAAATTCAAATCTACGAAAACAACATTCATTTAAAATCCCTCAGCCTTGATTTTGCTTCATGCGTGTTTCATGTTAATTCAACATGATTTGCAGTAATTATCAAAGAAAATTGTTTCCTTTTGAAATAAATTTGCCAGTATATTACTTAATATGCCAGTACTATTACAACAAAGGGAAGAATATTGTTAAATCAAAGTTATTTCAAATTGAAACAATATTAATTTCATACTGGAAGAAAACAAAAGATAATTTTGAATCAAAGTTATTGCAAGTTGAAATGACATGAATTTGATTTAATGTAGTAAGTCATTTTAGTAATTATTTAACTTGTGTCAAGTGTATTGGCACAGACATCAGGAAAAATCTGTATTCTAGTTGGCTCTCTCAGGATATGAACTCGTACAGCTGACGCTGGTAACGCAAGGCTTAGCGCCTTTTTACACAATACGAACATCAAAACTAACAACAACAAAACAAGAATGTGGTCACACTACTGATTACAACACAAACTTAAACAACATATAACATTAGCGTCATAATGTTTTAATTTATTTTAATTTAATTGTTTATGACTTTTTTTTTTAACAAAAAATTTAAAACATTATGACACTACGACAGTTAAGACTTTCGTTTGACTCTCCCAATTATTTCTTATAAATTTAATATGATTTGCAATCAAAGCTTTTTCATGTTGATTTTACATTGTTTCTTTTTTCTGTATGAAACTGACTAAAATTTCAAAATTAATAAGGAAAAAGAGAGAAAACAAAAATTATTTCAACTTCCCTCTTAGGCCCGCATATAACTCCATTTTCAGCTAAAATTAAAAATAAAACTGCTGCTGCACCTTAAACAACAGCCATATAATATATGAAACTTGAAGAAAAAAAAAAAACAAAAAATTACAAAAGAAATTCTACACCAACAAAAACAAATTTTAGTTCAACAAGACAAACCCTTTAGTTTAATGTAAAAACTTTTCTACAACTGCAATCTCTTCTAGTCAATACTCCCCTTTTCCTCTTGCTTTGAATGACAAAATGACAACAACTTTGCCGAACTATAGAAAGCAGCAGCATTTGTTCAAAATAAGAAAAAAAAATTAAAAAAATTGGGCGTGCATTGTAAGATGTTGTTAAAAACAAAAACAGCAAAATTTCGTATTTACAATTTTCTCTTACGGAAGAATATTGTGTTGCCAAGTTAACACGCAAATAATCTTTTGCCATTATCTACAACAACTAAAAGGAGGCAAAAGAACAACATTAACAGCAGCAATGAAAACAAAACAACACAGCACAACACAATATTGTCATAGTCTTAGAGTTGCTAGTGAATTTTATTTTACTGGTGAGATACTTTTACCAACATTGCTGGTTGCGTTAATAAAGCATGTACTTGCATTAAGAATCAAATAAGTTGGAAAAATTCTAGTATCATTGTAAAGGTAAATCCCAAGCACACTCACACACACGCTCGTTTTTTGCAACAAAGCTTTTGCTAGAGCATCATTTGTAAACACCATCATCCCTACGCAAATACACTTATTTTAATTATAAAACTTTTTTCATTTTGGCACGATGTTAAATTTGTTTTAAGTTTGTTTGCCGATTCCACCAACAGGCGTAGAAACACAACAACATGCCGCTTCTTTCAAAAGAAAAAAAAATTAATTTTGTATCAAACCAAATTATTCAGTTTCCCAACAGTCAGGGGAGGTTTTTCCAATTAATGTTTTACCACTTTAACATAAAATAAATATTTATTAATGTCTTGTTTTTTTTTCTTCTCAAAATAATTTTCATAAAATTTGTGTGAATTCTGCTTTTTCTTTTTAGCTTGGACTTAAGCTGAAGTAAATATTTTTCACAGTCACTGAAATTTGTTGGCAAAAGTTGGTTTTTCAAAGCTTTTTGTGTTTATCTTAACGGAGTTTTTTTTAATAATTCATCTTTTTAATTTTATTTTAAGCATTTGGTTGGATTTAAGCATATGGTTGACTTTAAACCAAAATCTGATTTTCTGGCTGAGGCCGAAGAGCAGAAACTTTTTAAGAAATACAAATATTTGAAATTGAAACACGTTTAATGGCTTAATTTTTTTGGTGTGTTTTTATGTATAGAAAGTTCTGAGAAGCGGAAATTCCCGGCATTTCTTACATACATACATATATATATACATGCATATCGTTAGCTTAATACAGAAAGGCCCTAACCAATTTTTTTTTTTTAAATCGAGTTCTTTGTATATTTCGATGAACATTTAATGTATCGAAAAGGTTACGATATGTACATTAAATTTTATTTTGATTTTTTTCCCCGTTTAGGATCGTTTTCCGTAGACTTGACCACTATTAATTTGTATTAAATTGTATTTAATTCATAAATTTATTTGGTGATAACAGCCATGCGTTGCATTCAACTTTTTTTCTTATTTTTTACCAGCTTTAATTTTGCTTTTCATTCCATCAAACTGTGAAACAAGATGACATAAATATATGTAAGATGCGTTTTCAGTTACCAAATAAAGACATAATCCAAAGTACTCATAACTAGTTTAATAGATTAGGATGAATGATTCAACAGCACAATGATATTATACAAGTGCTCGTAGATAAAAAAAAAATAACATTTATTTCGCTTACTGTATGTAGTTGTCGTGCATGCATATGACACAAATAAATTTATTACACGTTTTTACAGTCAATGGAATTATGAAAGGATATGTTTCAGCAAAAATATATTCTAAGCGAAATTTTTGATATTACAGCAAAATAATGGCATTTTTTACAGCTGATTTGGAAATAATAAATATTAATATAAGCTGATCATCAATCACTGAGACAGAGTTGAGCAAATACCAGGTGGCTGATCATGACACTCGATATCGAACGAAATTACGAAATATTTCATTATATATACTCGTATACGGAAATACTTTAAGATTTCGATGGAACCGAATGCCATAATGTGCTTCAGAGCTTAAGTTAGTTATTATAAATTATACATTTGATTATAAGCTATACCTGCCTAAGTTGTCTTAAAGCAGATTTAATTTATATAAATAAATAAATAAATAAATAAAAATAAACTTTATTTTGTACATACAAACATCCAAATTCCAGCAACCTTGTTTTTAATCTTTTTAAATTTTTACAAAGTTTCTTTCTCTTTTTTCATTCATTGAGTTGATGAATCTTCCATTAAAATTACCAAACTCTATTAAAACTAAAATTGGTGGCGTATGATTGATGCGAGTATTTAACTAAAAGTAAATAAAATATTAATCATACGCCTGCTATAGCAAAACCATATTTTTTGCCACTACGGCATGTGTTTTATTGTCACTTAATATTAGATTTTACTGTTTTGCTGCAGACTTTAAGAAAAATTCTAATGAGTATTATACTACAAAGATCCCTCGCAATAAAGCTGAGAGTGGTCATTGTCCTTGTTTCGTTTTATTGTGCTGTCAGCAACAGCAATTGTTAGATAAACATCATTATGATTGTTAAATTCTGCTATTGTGTTAATATTTGTTATTGTTGTTGTTGTTGCATTATGTTTTTAAAGTAAATATTTGCAGCACATCTAAAACACACACAAAATACTAGAAATTTATTGTACCAGTATTTTATAGCTTTTTATAAATGTATTATATATATACATTATTATACATACATACATGTGTATGTATGTCAAACAATGTGTGAGATTTTCTATAGAAAAATTTTCATTGAGTATAAAAAAATTTAAATGTGAGATAAAACCATGCATTGCTGGCAATGGGTCGAAAAAACACTGTATGTTTAATTATATTTTTTTATGAGTCAAATAGAAAAGAATTATGGCTTTTTAAAGGAATTTTTTTATTTTATGTTAATTTAATGTGTTTTGAGCCTTTATATGTTTAATAGAGGAAAAACAGAGAAAAGCTTTAGTTTTTTTGGCACTTATTTAGCATTTAATTTCCTTATTTATAATAAAAAAATCTAATTGTTAATTTTTATATTAAAAAGTATTTAAATAAAAAAAAATAATTAATGTCTGCTATTGTTAATTTTAAAATTTTCATAGTTTGTGTATTTTTATGCAGACTACACCAATTGACACTGAAGTTTCCAAAAAATAAAATTAAAGGGTTTTCTATTGTAATTTCGACTATGCAATATTGACAACTTGCTGTATCTTGCAAACGCAAACTTTTGAAATTTTCAAAAACGCTAAAACTAAAAAATACCAAAATTAAAAAAAAAACGCCAAAAACGAAAAATTTACAAAAAAACAAAAACTTTACCAAAAATAAGAAAAATCGCTAAATGCAAAAAAATCACCAAAAATAAAAAAATCACCAAAAACCGAAAAAAAATCTCCAAAGCCAAAAAAGAGCCTAGAATAAACTAAAAAAAATCGCTAAAACTAAAAAAAACTCTAAAACTAAAAATATGTATTGCAAAAAAACAAATAAGATCACCAAAAACCAAAAAAAAAATGCCAAATCGAAAAAAACGCCCAATATAATAAAAAATCGCCAAAAACCGAAAAAAGTCGCCAAAATCGCCAAAACGAAAACGTGCAAAAACTAAAAACAATCGCTAAAAATAAAATTATGTATTGTAAAAAAATAAAAAAAACAACAATAACACTGAAATTTGTCGTTTATATAATTTTATCTAAACTGTTTTACTCTTCTTTTTAACGAATTAAAAATTGATTTCTTGTCATCTTTTCAAAGGATAATGGCTATTTCCTCTAAAAAATTAATATATAAAAACAATCAAAAAATTAACTTTGCATATTTCTAAGCAAACTAAATAAAACAAAATTTATTTAAATACATTTTAGCTGTCATAAAAACTACTCTAATGCTGTTGACTATTAAAAAACAATATTTAAACCTTTATTGTTATTTATTTATTTATTTTTTTTTTTTGTTTTGTTGCCAAAAATCAACACACACAAAAATTCAAACAACAACATTTCAAATGTCTGCATAAATAAAAGGTGGAATAAATACCAAAATAAACCATAATAATAATAAATATTTGGAGGGGAAACTTTTGCTTAAATATTTTTTTCTTTTACTTTACCAGCAACTTGACTAAAAACCGACTCTATAACGAAAACAACTGCAACAATTATGACTGCATTATTTAAAGTAAAAAAAAAGCAAAAAAAAACATCTTTACTATTTTTAGAGAGACTCAAGCAGAAGCAGGACAAGAACAGAAATGTTTTTTGTATAAAAATAAGCAAAAGAAATTAGAATAATGCTCTACTATTATGTTAACAACATTGTTGATGATGTTAAAATAATAGTTGTTGGTCAGGTAAGAGTTTTTTTTCTATTTTTTTTTTTTTTTTGTTAACTGAAGTATAAATTTTTTGTTTCACAAAACTTTTGTACTATTTATTTTGAAAAAGTTGAAAGAGGAAGCAATTAATAGAAATATTAAAAATTAAATTATTAAAGTTGTAAAGAAAATCTTGGTGGAATTAAAAGTAGAAAGTCGGATCAAAGCTTTTGCTTTCTAAAGTTAATTTAGATTTAACAGGTTCCATACTAAAAATATCAAATTGAATTTTCTTTTAAAAACAATTATATGGAACTTAAGGTTTTGTAATCAGGGCTCTTTTATTATTTGCAATTATTTTTTAATGTTATAATAAATAAATCATTTCATAATTTTTCAAGTACATTTTATAGTTACAATTAAATCATTATTTGAGGACATCAACAAATCTCATTTGAGGTTATTGACTTGTATTGCAATTTTAAAGAAAACAAAACAACTTGCACAAACTTTTTCCAAACCAATAACATTTTTAAATATTTTGAACGCCAAAAACGTCCTTATTTTAGTTTCTGCTAAACACTGAACAACTTTTGTTTGTGTTCTATTAATTCGGGGAGAGAGAAAAAAACAAGACAGTTACATTAAAAATATATTTGTAGTTTAAACTACTCGTAACGACAATAATTGCTTAATAATACACATGACAGCGATTAGTTAGATGAAATGTTCTCTTACAAATTGTTCATTTCTATACAATACAAAAGCAATGCAACATAAAAAAAACAAAAACAACAAAACATTTTTATAGTATTTGAAATCATCATGTAAAATAAATTGACACACAACATTGAAGCCAACAAGAAAACTTAACTGAAGAAGACTAACTCAAGGAATTTGGACTCGATGTACTACCAGTCATGTCCATGTTTGTCACTTCACTACATAGAAATTTATCTGTCTGAAGATGCAACTGCCATTTCAAATGTCTCGTGTAAAAGAGAATATAGATCAAGCAATTACCAGTTGGTTATTGAATGTCTTTTGGTGAACAGTATACACGACATGATGACATATTTGTTCAATAAGCAGTGAATTGAGAAGAAAGAGAACAAAAAATTAATTTTGAAAGTTTATATGAAAAAAAAACTTTTGAAGGAGGACATGTATTGATGGTGTTTTTCAAATCAAAACATATAAAAACAAGATCATAAACTAAATTGATTGCAGACCAAATATTAAGACTCAAATCAAGGGATATTAAACATGTGGTCATAAAATTGTAGAAGAAATTAAAAAATAAGGAAAAAAAATGTTTTATATTTAATAACTATTAAAAAAAATAATTTTTGAAACAAAATTATTTGTGATACATATTAAATTTAATTGAACTAGAATGAATTTTTAACAAGAATAACTTCTTAATCGCGCTTAAGTTCATTAATCAATGCAAAAAAATTTCAATAATTAGTGTGAATTTCTAAAGAAGGGAAGTAAAATTAATTAGACTTTTTAGCTGGGGAAATGCCGGCATTTTTCTGTGCCACCACACACTTCATCAGCAACCATGTCTATTTACTTGGGCTTGGATCTTTTTTTTTCAGTAAAATATAGTTTTTAAAGATTTTTTTTCAATTTAATTTAATTTGAAACACTTTCATTTCGCCTCAAACCATAAATCTATTCCTGTAACACCTTCATAAAGTTTAACTTCACTCCCAACAGCAACAACAAAAAATAGCTTAAACTTGTGTATTTAAATCTATGAAATGGATGAATTCATGCGGAAACCACAATATTACATGCTGTGTACGTTGCGCAATGAAAACGGAAGTCAGACAATAACTTGTACCAAAAATAAACTGCAAAAAAACCAAAAAAAATATGTATGTATTCCGTATACACATGAACTCACGAACTATGTATAGGCGGCTGCAACCAACTTCCAACCTCAGAGCAATACGCTGCAACTACATACGAGTACATACATAAAAACGGACAGATGATGGTAACATTTTGTTTTGTTACATTTTAAATTAAATGAAAAACCAATAACAGCAAAATAAATTTTAATTAAAGGACACACTCGCATCCAACAGCCAGCAAAAATCACAAAAGAATTGCAGGAAAAAATACGAACTGTAAGCGAAAATAAATGAATGAAGAAGATTTTTTAATTGTTAAAATTTTATTTAAAAAAAATGATAAATTAAAGAGTAGGAAAACTTAAGTGAAGTGGAAGGTGTTTTAACAAAATTTTAATAAATGAAGAAAATATTTACTTCATAGTTTTCTTTAAAAAAAAATTTGTTTATTTCTTTATTGTCACTTTAGGAATATAAGCTGTCTTTTTCATTTAACTCAGTCGATATCATGCTTTGGCTCATTTTATTTTCTATGACATTTAGAGAGCATTTACACCTGCTTAAAATCTTACAGATGAAGGTGTAGTGGGCTTCGAAAACAGCCGGTTGTTCCGTTCTACTACGTGTTTGTCAGAATATTTACAACTAACATTGGTGTTATTTGTTCGTTAATAATTAGCACATGTAATTTGGCTTACAAAGCGATACGAACATAACTATTAAATCTATACCGTTTGCATCAATTTTTCTTTTTGACATTTAGAGCTAATAAATCAGTGAAAGTTTAAACGCTGGTTGAGTTGAACTAAACCTAAATTTATATGTGGTTTAAACTCAACAGGTGTAAATCAGTGAATGTGCAGTTTAAAAAATAATATTGTGGCAGCACTAGAATAAATTTGAAAAAACAGCTGTTTTGCAGCAAGCTATCACTTCTTTGAACAATGAAGAAGGAGAACAAAAAAAATTAAAGGAACAAAAGAGTGTAAGAAAACAGATCGAGCAAGATCTGGAAAAAAGTAGAGTGATCTTTTAATGCTAAACATATGGCTTCTAAGTAACAAAATCATATCGACTGTATTGGTAGTTTAAACTCCCAATTTTGTGCGTTTAGAGATGGTTTAAATACTGTACTGATTTATTAAACCAATAAATCAGTACAGTATTTCAGTTACAGTATTTAAACACATTTTAAACCAAAAATAGAGATTAACTTGCACTGATTTATTACCCTTAGCAAGATTTTTTATCTGCAACAAAACTCATTAATACTGCATTTACATTGTCTCGCAGTCTAGTATATTTGATTGGAAATCTTTAACGAAATCTATATCGTTTACACTAAGAGTTTTTGACATTTTACAAGATTTTGTATCCGAGACAAAATCCTCTGTCTGAAATTTAGTCTTAAATTGTGACGAAAAAAATGCCGACTTAGCTCATTCATCCACCTTCAATAGAAAATAGTGTAGAGCGTAGTTAATTCACTCACCTTCTATATAAATTATGATGTACAGAGTAGTAAAAAATAAATAAAAATATTAGATTTTTAGTAGATTGCTTACAAACCTATTGAAAAATTAGATTTTGGTTTATATGGGGAATCTAGTAAAAAGCAACTAGTTCTAGCTCGGAATTTCGTACGTACTAGATTTTGAGACAATGTAAATGCCCCATAACTGGAAATTTCCTGAAACTAAAACCAAAAAACTGCAATTTAGCCAATTCACACACCTTTTTATGAAGACAGGCTGACTTTTTAGCACAAATTCAGAAAAAGCCATAGTTAAATCATTAATTTCTATTGCAAGGCTATTCACATTTTCTATTTAATAATTTAGAAAAAAAAAAAAATTATAAATCCTGCCTGAAATTCGATAATACACCTTCTAACAAACTAAATGTTTTTCCTTTAACACTGTGGCTCTTTAAAGTGCTAATGTATTTTCTTATTACAGTTTAAAATAAAAATTTATATTTATCATATTCTTTATTACATTTCTAATAATTTTAAAGCAACTTCTTGCACTGAGAAAGTTGTTTTCCTTTTTATGTATTTGACCCAGATAATGATGGGGAATTTTAACATAGAAGATGGAAGTGTAAAAATAAATTTAAATTATGTGCTAATGTTATTCCTGTTTCAATAAAGGTTGCCATTTGCACTCGCAAGCACACACACACACACACACACACACACACACAAAAACACATGATTACATATGCATGCAAACACCAGCAGACTTGGCAAAACCACATACTCAAGTGGGTAATTTAAAGTAAGTGAGAAGAGGCAGCGGTGCGCAGGGGGGAGGCAAGGAATGGTAAAGAATTGATATAAACTTGTTTTCATATTAAAGAATATTTTTTGATATATAATTTATTTTTTTTTTTTTTTTTTTTTAAAGAGACCTATAACACTCATGCGTTTATGGTAAAAATTTATTAAGCACTTGTGTGTGTGTGGGTGCCTTAATATGCATCTGCTGGAGTGTGTGTGTGAGTGCTTGTGTTTGCATAAAAATAATAGAAATCATTTAACATTTTCAATATAAAACCAAATTACTTTCCTTTTCGTTATAGACACACACACACACACACACATCCAGATAATAATTTTTTATAGAAATACTTTGCTTAACAATGTTAAATAATAAAAAACTGTATTTTTCATATTTATTTTCCTGTTAAATACTTGAGAAGGCATAACCTTGCATAATGATCACAATCAAACACGTACATACGTATACGTACCTACCAGTACATGCTCTAATAAAACTCTAAAAGAAATTGCTTGAGTTGAGACACTCGAGCTTGTACTTGTCCAACTACCTGTGTACTGATGTTCTTGGTATAGGAGTGTGCCAAAGCCATAAGCAGAAATAAATTTCTTATACAACTCCTAAATCTGCAAATGAGAGCTTTTTACGTAAAAAGAAATCCTTAGAGCAAAGCATTATATTGCTTTTCCTTTTATATAAAATGTTGTTCAATTTTAAATTAAAAGTACGAGTTTCTTTTATAAATTTTTAAATAAAAGCTTTTGCTATTTATTATATTTTTTTTAGTTTGTGTCTGAAGTTTTGTTCTAATTTTATATAAAGAAGAATTTATTTTTTTTTTAATATTGATTTTCTTGCCTTTTCATATAATTTTATGCATAAATTATTTATGGTCATAAATTTGTTTGCTAAACTTTAAATTACTATTTTAAATATAATAATTTGTTAATATTTATGCTAATGGCTTTTAAAATAAACGCAACTACACACACACATACGAGTACATAAATTGTTGTCTAAACATAAATTATCGCATTAATATTCGTCTGTATTTATTGAGATTATAAGTTAAATTTGTGTCATGTTAAGGAAGCAAAAAATGAGCAAACAAAAATCAAATAAATTATTTATTTGCCATTAAATCCAAATTGATTTTAAGTAAAATTATTTTATGATTTGTTATAAATAAAATCAAG
Source organism: Nowickia ferox (assembly GCA_936439885.1). Taxonomy (NCBI): domain Eukaryota; kingdom Metazoa; phylum Arthropoda; class Insecta; order Diptera; family Tachinidae; genus Nowickia; species Nowickia ferox. The sequence goes on along the minus strand of OW387027.1, from coordinate 3,680,954 downwards.
TGAGAAATTTGCTGAAATTGTAAATTAAGACTAGAACGATTAAGATGTAATAAATAAGCAACCATACAAACATACAAGGTGGGCCAAAAGAAGTCATCCGTTTTTTGTTGTTTGGCTCTCATTTTTTTTTACTAAAAAACTTTGATTCTGTTTTTTGATTATGTTTATTTGAACCTTTAGAATTTTATTGGTCAAGTCGAGAAAATTATATTGGCCAAATGGGCCCCGTCACAATTGATTGCTATACGGGCTCGTTTTATGGCATTTTTCATCACTTTGGCGAGAACTTCGGGTGACAGATTCTCGCACTCGTGTCGAATGTTTTCCTTGAGGGCTTGCAGGGTCACGGGCTTGTTCACGTAAACACGGGACTTCAAAAAACCCCAAAAAAAAACTGCAACGGTTAAATCGGGCGATCTTGCGGGCCAGTGTAAATCACCAGAACGAGAGATGAGGCGACAAGGAAATGCCTCGACACGATTATTTCGCATTCTTGGGGAGTGTATCGCTCCATGGCTTGTTCACTTATATTCTACATCTGTCTAGTTCACAAATGTCAAACCAGATTTGACATTGGCCGCCATTTGGAAAAATAAGAGCATCTTCCAATAGGGTGATTTATTTAGGCCCACCTTGTATTTATTTACTTAAGTTGTATGTATGTAAATTTTTAAATTAAATGCCTGCATTTAAAGCAAGGATGATTGTGCTTCTTAAATAATACTTTTAGATAAAAAAAAATTATTAGTAGTTGAATAGATAAGCATGTCCAAGATGCATTTCGTTATCTAAAACGCGTAAAAAAAAACAAGAAATCACCTTAAGATAAATTGAGAAATAAAATACATACAATACAATTTTAGAGACATCAAATAATAATATTTAAATAGTTGAGCTTTAATCTAAAAAAATGTGGTAAAAATTCCCACAAAAAAAATTATGCTCTCGTTTCAAATCAGTTAATTAGAAAATCAGTTCAATTGAAATTTTTCTCAAAATGTTTACATTAACTTTTCTAACATTTATTCAGATTTCGTAACCAAAATAGAAACCATTGACTGTTGCAATTGCAAAATAGCTAATTCATACACCTTTTCAAGTACATCGCCTTGTTTTAAACTACAATTGTGAAAACAAAAAACTAACTCATAAGTATTAGATTTTGCTAAGATGTAAACGCACTTTAATAAATTATATAAAAAAGTGCAGTATATCTAATAAATATAAACGACTTTTTGTAAAGTTATTATATATTTCCAAAGTTCTCGAATGCGCTTTTTAATTTTTTAATTGATTTTAAATATTTAATTTTTTTATTAAAAGGAAATTTTGAAAAAAAAACTAAGTTGCATCACCAACTACCATTAGATTCTCAGTAGATCTCTACAAAATTTAGTGACGTAGCAAATTTTGTTTTGTATTGGAAATCTACAAAATTTTGCCCGAAATCTCTTAAATAATAGATTTTGCTCAAATGTAAACGTACGAGTACTATTAGTTAAATGTTTAAAGTTGCAACTTGTTCTATCTAATGTAAAGTTTTTTTTTCTCTGAAAATTGCCAATTATAGCTCGAGTTTTTCTTTCTTCTATTTCTTAAAAAGTCATTAGACAATGTTTAAATGCAAATCTATTCAAATCTCGTTCAATATCACGTGTTAACATATGCCTTCTTTATATATTTTGATTAAGCTTTTGCAGGTTTTCATATAATTTAACAAAATAAAAAAAATATTTCTTTCTGGGAAATTTATTTAAAAATAATCAGCCAATTAATAAAAATGGCTCAACATTTTTCTGTTTTTTTTTTCACTCCCGCCTATGTCACAAAAACACTCAATCTCTTACTTTTTGAACAAATAATCAAATAAACATTTAAGAAAATGAAAAATCGTATGACAAAAAAATTATCATTTGTGATTTATGTGCTTAATATTCTCACAAATCTTTCGCTTATGATTTTCTTAATAATCATAAAAAATATCTTTGCCAAGTAAATAAATTGCAAAAGCAATAAAAAAAATCAAATCTAAGAAATCTTGTAGATTTAAGTGAAAAAAATCAATCATAGACACATGTTTCCTACCAAATTTATCTCGATAATATTTCATAATAATTCATAATCATTTTGAAATTAAATTCCAATATAGAAATATTTTGCCGTTCAGCCAAAGCCAATCATTTTTGCATTTTGCAGCAGCCTTGATGGTGCCCAAAAAAGACACTTCAGTTTTATGACTTTTCCAAATAATTTTCAATTTAATGTGGAAAATATTAAATTTTCGCAAAATTACAATTTCATGCTAAATGATTTAAGCCCCTGACAATGAACAACAACAAATGTTGCAGTTGCAAGTGCTGGATTGCTGGCCGTGCCGTGGCGTGCAACCATTAACAACCAAACACCAACGCCAACCAAACCAAAGTCACCATGTAGGCGTGGTTGTTGCCATTTTTTTTTTGTTTTAGGTTTTTTGGTTGGCCACTAAAATTGCATTGTCTCTTCTGTGTTGCATTTCCTTTTTTTTTTTTGCTTTCTTTTATCTTAATGTTGCATTTGTTGTTGGTGGGGACCGGAGTAAAATTATCATACATACGAATATGAATATTACAAATCTGCATGTGTGTGTGGAATATGAGTTTTTAAATGTAACACACTCAGCATGATATTTAAACCACAAAACATTGAATTTATGGCATCGCTAGTGCCATTCACACATACCGACTCCAAGCAAGCCAGCCAGCCAGCACTTACATACGAGTACATGCCAGAATGTACTCTATGAATCTGACTCGGGTCTAGAATATAGTGAATCACTTTTTATGCTTTGTGTGTATGTGTGTGAGTGTGTGTGGCGAGTATGTCTGCTATAGTTCATGTAACAGAACAATGAACTTTTTGCATCAGTTTTTGTGTGTAAGTGGTTGCTTTCAAAATATGAAGAAAAAAACCGAAAGAGCAAGAGGAATGCATACTTTTACTTTGCATTGTAATGTTAAGCATGTTTTTTGTTTTTTGTTTTTTTTTTTTGTGAAATTGCTTTTGTAAAGGAAACTTTTTTGTCAACTTGGCAAATATTTGTATAAAAAGCCAATATTTTAAACAAATTCGTTTGAAAAATAACAAAAAAAAACTCAAGGGCTTGAAAGTTAAAATCGTCATGTAAACGCTTTTCAAGCAAATAAATTTTAAAACAATATTTCTTGAGCATGAAAAATATATATACGAGTATATGTATATATTTTGTTTTTAAACTTAACCTAAGCTTTTTTTTAGCATTTAAAAACAGATAAAAATAATGAAAACATTAATCAAAAATACTCGTGCATCTTGTTGGCTGCTTCGTTCACAAACTCAATTGTCTCTTTTGGCTAAAAAGTTACAACTGCACTAAGCCTTAAGAAACGTAACAGGCTATAAAATTTCTTGTTTTATATTTCGTGGGATAAAAATATTTGAAAAATATATTTGACTGGTGCTGATTTTGTTACGTGAACAAACCTTATACAAATCTCTCTCATAAAAATATTTGTATACAAGCTAAAGAACATTAATAAAGAAGCTTGTAAATATAAAAGACGATGTTGAAATAAACATTCAAAGCAAAGCAACGAACACAAAGAAAGCTGGTGATGAAGTTGCAGTGACCATCGAAAACAGCTAGTTGTTCCGTTCTGCTAGTGTTAGTCAGAATATTTACATTTAACTTTGGTGTTTGTTAGTTATAATTTTGCTTACAAATTGTTATCAACTTTAGCCTTATCAATGCATACATATAATAACAACACTATTACGTCAAACTCGTACATTCTGTTAAAAAATATACAATTACACAAACACAATAACCCGCTGCTGACTAAAGACACCAACAACAATAATGTTTGTACAATGACGAATGAATTGTAACAAGAACTAATGCAGTGACGAAAAGCTATTGTTTGAGAAAATGTTGAATGTTTTGATAAATTCTGGATAATGCCAACATTATTCTGGAAGCTTTATTTTCGCTTTAAATGATTCAGTTGAGTCGATTCGAGTCTTGTGCAAAGAACAGCAATTGTAACATCGTGGTATTTCAGCAGTGAAATTATGAAATTATGAATAAAATTCCGCGTGAAATTTTTCCCTAGGAACATTTCCAACTAATAGCAAGTAATAGGGAAAACAAAAAATTCTAATTGGACATGGGAGAAATTTCACGAGGAATTTTATTCATGATTAACCTGATTGTGTGTTTTAAAAGCTTTCAATATCTTTATTATTTCTAAATTGCTAAGAAAATGTTTAGTGGCACTCTTTATTTAACTGCTAATCTTCGAAACAACAAAAAAACTTTTTTAGGGTTCAAAAGAAACCCTATTGCTTGCGATACGATGTTCGCCTGTCCGTTTGTCCGTCTGTCTGTCTGTCACAGGCTGTTTTCTCGAGAACCGTCAGAGCCACGGACCCGAAATTTTCACACAATATATAAAAATTTGGACACTACAACAACAAATATATAACAGTTAAAAATTAAAGCGAGCAACGAAACATGTTGAAATTCTAAGTATACATAGACACTTGAAATTTTCAAAGTGAGTGTATTTTTTTGCAGACTAGCCCAAGTAAGACTGAAACTAAAAAATTAAAATTAAATGATATTGCATCAGTTAATGTAATTTTGACAATTTGCTGCATCTTGGAAACCGTAAGAGGAAAACTCTTAAAATTTTTAAAAACGCTAAAAATTACTTAAACCGAAAAAAGCCGCAGAAAATGAAAAAAGAACCAAAACCAACAAATTTGCTGAAATTAAATTAAATCGCCGAAAAAAACTGAAAAAGTCGCAAAAAATGCCAAAACTAAAAAACGCCAAAAATCGAAGAAATCACCACAAACGAAAAGAAAGCGTCAAAACAAAGAAAAAACGCCAAAACTAAAAAAAAGCGCCAAAATAAAAAAAAGGACAAAAAAATTTACAAAAATTTAAACAAAATGAAGCGGATGCTTACAATTTTTTAAAAAACGTCGACATCAGGGGGGCAAATTACGGCACTCGCTATCGAACGAAATTACAAAATATTCCAATAGTTTACATGGAAATATTTTAAAATTTTGATACGTATCGAAAGCCGTAATTTGCCTCCAGTTAAGATATTAGATTATATAGGCTAAGGTTCTTTTAGTATTATGTTGTGTCCGTACGGAACCCTTCGTGTGCAAGTCAAAGTCGCACTTTAATGAATTTATTAAGAAATAACAACGTTTCAAAATCATCTTTTGCTGCTTGCAAATTATCTCATTTTCAGTTGCTTCATTATGCTGCCATTGGCTTTCTCTAAAAAATTCAATTTAAAGAAATCACAAAAAAAATTTTAATACATTGTATTTCTTCAATTTATTTTACAAAATACAAAAGATAATTTCTTGAAATACAACAATTCCGATTTCAAACGTTACAAATTGTTTGATTTGTTGCTATTAGTAACAGTTTGAGAGTTGTAGTAGATAAATGTCTGAAACACTTAAAGCACTCGAGAAGATAACAAGGGATATCATATATTTTTATTTATTTATTTGTTGGTATTTTTTTATTGAACATTTTACTTTTAACTGCAATCATCGAAAAAAGGTGTCATATATTTACCAGAGACAATCTCAAAGAGAATAAAACTCTACACTGTGCAAACATCTGTGTGTGTGTGTGTGTGTGTGTGTTTGGGTGCATGAGTGTTTGTAAAGACAACATAACACAAATGTTATTGCACATTATTGCACACATGATTGCCAATGATTTTGAAGTGAAAAATTGCAACAAAATTGTTTATAAAAATAAGCAATACGATACAAAGGTAATCGATTATAAATAAGCTTCTCGGTAAAATATGAAATTGGTATATAATATGAAAAAATATAGATGTATGTATGCATGTATATAAAGGTTTACTTTAAGTGTTAAAAGAATAATTCAACAACTCATCATTCGACTTAATAAGGAAAAAAAACAGCAAATTTGGGAAAAAATTTTCTTTCTTTCTCAAAATAATCTTTTTTTTTTTGCAAATTTTTTTCCACCAGTTTTGTCATTTATTAGGGTTCCGTTCACTAAAGGAGAAGGGTGTGTTTGTAAATGCATCACTGCGCTGCAAATGGAAATTTAAATGTCCTAAACTGCTTCACTAAAGTAGATAACGCACCCTGACTTGGAATTTCTCACCCCCCAGATTGGCTGTTGTACTGTGTAATATTTTTTAGTAGCAACCATGTTTGAAGCCCATATTTAAAAAAAAAATTTAATTTTTAGGCAAAAAAATATTTTTTTGCCTCCACAAATTTATTTTTACCGGCAAAACTGTTGATTATAAAGAAAAACGTTATATGAACGGATTAAACGAAATTAAATTTTTTTTTTTTTTAATTCATAAAAAATCCAAAACGGAAAAAAGGATCAAGTGTTAGTAATTTCGTGTAAAGTCACATAACATATAAACAAAATGCGACATAGATCATAGAAATCGATTAACGCGTTCTGCGAAAAAACATCAAGATAAGGAAAAAATTTAAAAGGTCATAAAAAAAACTGACACATACGAACGCCAAACCCTTTGAGGGTTTTACTATACTGACCTAGTACCATCACCCTGACTTGGAATTTCTCACCCCCCAGACAATAATCCCAAAAATGTTCCACAGTGTTATCAGCGAAATTGCGTTGCATTTTAAATTTAAGTTTGCTCGTATGATGCAGAGCAGTGATACATTTACGAACACATCCTAAATTAATCCTATTTTTTTCGCTACGATGTCAGTCTGTTCATCTGTCTGTTCGTATGGACTTGAACAAAACAATAAAAATTAATTACAATTTGATGAAAATTTTAAATGTTAAAAATTCCCTGACCAAACAATTTCATAAACATTAATTTTTGTTTCAGTTGAGTGAAAAATGTCTCCACTTATATTTATAATATCCCTAAGACAGGCAATAAATTTCAAAAATTCCGTGTATTTTTCTTTTCAAAGTTCGTACTAGCAAATGGAAATTTGTTTAAGAAATATTCCAATACAGTTCTTATGAGAACCTGAAATTCCGTAGGAAGTCCGTTTCAGCTTTAAATCACAAAACATGCATAATTTCAATTACTCTCCAGCTTAATTCTTAACTTATTCATAGTTTCTAGCTTTAAGACAGCAAATAAAAATATTTTAGGAAAAAAGTTTAAATCATTGAAACTTTTAAAGATCAAAAAAAAAAAGAAAAAGAAAAGCAAAGTAAAAAAAGAAGAAGAAAAAACTTCAGAGAAACAGTAAAGAAAAAATATTAAATAAATGCCTAATGAAGCATGATGACAACCGGCCAGCAACACTTTGTGTTTGTTATTTCCTTTTTTGTTTTATTTTTTATTTTTTGCTTTCGTTGTTGTAGCATCCATAACACGTTTTCACTAAATGTAGAATATATGAATGTTTGTTTAAGGCAGCACTTATAAATAAATAGCTATGACAATACAAGTAACAACATCATTTGAAGCTGCTTCATTTTTATTTTATTTATTTCTTTATTTTAGCCTCAATCTTTAACTCCCTGTCTGTCTGTATGATGCTAAAGAGCAGCAGTAGCAACATTTACATTATTTGCCACTGTAGCCTTTTTCATAAAGCAATAAAAACAAACGTCAAACATTTCATCAACGTTCGTGTTTGTTTTAAGTTCTTGCATGGACATGTAACAGGCCTTGTGCTCTATATATAAAGAGTACACGTACCCGCATTTAAATGTACGAGGGAAATGTTTTAAGTCCCTTAAGATCTAATTCATTTACTAAAATACTTTTGTTTTATAAATGGCTGATTCTTCCTTCTTGGAAGGAAATTCAGAGAAGTTTCAGAAGGCAACAGTTCGATTAACCACAATATATCATGCTGTAATTAACTGTGTAGTCCACACGCACGCACCTGGCAGGAAAATAGTTCTTAACAATGGAATTAGGGAACAAATTACGACATTCGATATCGATCCAAACTTCCTTAAAAATATATGAAAATGTTTTTCGATATCGAATGCGGTGACCTGCCTCCAGTATTTATAAAGTATTAAAAGATATGTAACGATATCGATTGAAATTTCCATAAAAAATATAATTAAAATTTTATAAAAATTTTTTTCGATAGCGAACACCGTAATTTGCCTCCAATATTTCTGAAGTATGAAAAAAAATGTATCGATATCGTTTCAAATTTCCATAAAGTAAACAATTGAAATTTTATGGACATTTTTTTCAATATCGAATGCCGTAACTTGCCTCAAGTATTTCTAAAATATTAAAAGAAATTTAACGATATCGATTGAAATTTCCATAAAAAAATACAATTAGAATTTTATGAAAAAAAAATTTTTTTTATATCAAATGCCGTGACTTGCCTCCAGTATTTCTTAAGTATAAAAATACAATTAGAATTTTATGAAAATTTTTTTCGATAGCGAACACCGTAATTTGCATCCCATATTTCTGAACTATGAAAGGAAATGTAACGATATCGATTGAAATTTCTATTAATAACACAATAAAAAATTTTATGAACATTTTATCGATATCGAATGCCGTAATTTACCTCCAGTATTTCCAAAGTTTTGAAAGAAATCTATCGACATCGTTTGAAATTTCCATAAAAACACACTATTAAAATTTTATAAATTCGATATCAGATGCCGTATTTTTATTATTAATTTTTAGTAAAATTTTCTCTCGCTTGTCGGGCTTTCGAGTGAAATATTTTTTTACGCAGTCTTTTAACAGAAAAAAAATATTTCTCAGAGTCAATTAAAGATTTTAATTAATAATATTTTTAAGCAAAAGTTTAATTGAATCAAGTAAATTTTTAATAATATTTTTTTTTAATCAAAAGTGTTAAATGGAAAACCATTCTTTGTTTTTCTATATAAAATTATGTGTTCAGTCGTTAAGCGTTGGCTGAAGAAGTTAGCACGTTGACTACAAAACCAAAGGTCTTGGGTTCGAACTCGGTACCCAACAGTCATTTTTTTGATGTGTACTAGTGTCCCTTTGTATCAGTTGTTGTAGAAAAGTTCAAGCGATGAAGGCATAGTCACTGAATTATACCGACTTCAGCAGATACTAATCCTAATGTAACATCAGAGCGCCCTCCTTCGTTGTGTAGCTGAATCATAGCCGAAGTAAAATAACCAATAAAAAATGGTTCCTAAACACAGCTTCAAAATTTAATACGCCTCATTTAACACCAGAGGAAAAGACAGAGTTGTAAAAGAATGAAGCTTTCCTCTATCTCTTCCTTCACCACCTGTCCTCACTATCACTATCCCTTTCCTAAAGAAGGTAACATCTAGTAATAGTTCTGCGCTATTTTCTATTTCTTAAGTGCGGTCAGACTTTCGATAGTTTTTAGTCTCGCTCGCACCATTTGACTAATTTACCATGGATAACCGTATAGTCCTGCGCTTCTTTTGTGGAATTTCATTGACAACCACGCTAATACTTTGTATGTGAAGGCGTAGCTTGTGTAAATTAGTTACAAAAACTTTTTTTTAAATACTTTTAAAAACATCATGGGCATGTGGTCTAGTAACTCCGCCCATTTCTGTGCAACCATATTCTGTAAATTTACTGTGTTGAATATATATTAATAAATAAATAAATAAAAGGACGAGTATTATTTCATTTGTACCCAGCAGTAGAAAGAAAGACTACGCATGCCTTCTGGAGGGGCCCTGTAGGCCTTCGTTTGGATGTAGAAGCCCGGCTCGCTCCATTTTTTACACACGTTGCAATTGTGGACTATTCGTCCACTCTTTCTTCTTTTTACAGAAATTCTGAAAGGCCTTCCAATTAAAGTCTTTTGCTTTCGCTTTAAAAAAATACAAATAATGTTACTACTCCTTCTCTTTCCCTTGCTCATAGAAGGAAATGTGGAATGTATGTCTTATCTTTGATACGCAAGAGTCGAGAGTCGAATGCCTTCCATAAGGAATTCTTAAGCATTTAGATAAGAATAGCAATTGAACAAACAAAAAATACCTTTAATAAGGCCTTAAGTAAGAAAGTCTTCTGATTTTCCTTCGTCTGGCCAGATGTGTAATAAAATATTTATTTAAAAGAACTCTTAAAGTGCACAAGGTGATAGACAAGCTTTAAGGCAGTTGTATTACACAAACTTATACACTCACCAGCATTTGTAAGCTCTCTCACAAAGTATTTCTATGTATTTTTGTCTAACTGTGAGTTTAGCATTTAAGTTAATTCGAGTTCCTGCATTTGTTGTGTTTCAGCCCGAGGTGCCTTTGGCACCCGTAGCAGCAGCACTTTTTATTGTACCATAAAAGTTAAATGAAACAAAACACCTTAATAGCATGACCCTTAACTGACAAAATATTTAACCTAAAACGTGGTTGGTTGTTTGGTCTTGCTACATGTTCCTTTTTGTTGTTGTTTTTTTTTTGCCTTCAAAGTTTACTTGTACCCGTATTGTAAGACCAGTTGATGGTTTGAAATAATTGTAGGTGATGTGTATGTGTTTGTTGATGTTGTTGTTGTTGTTTATTTAAACGTTTACTTTCCTTTTCCGTTATTTCATAATTATCATCATCATCGTTAAGTTGGTAGTGAGCATTTAAAAATGCCAGAAAAATTTTCTTTGAGGAAAAAAAGTAAAAGTGCTTTTAATTTTTTTTTAAGAACTGAGAATAGTTTTAGGCTCTATGGTTATGGAAACAGAGGGTAAATGACAGATATTTAGTTGAATTCATTTTATTTGATTCGATGAGAACAGCTTGTTGCTGTTATTGATTTTTTTATTTTATGAAAATTTATTAATGATTTAATAAATTTAAGCATGTACGAGTGTGTGTGTCTTATACTGCAATTTTAAAATTTCTTTGAGGACAAAAGAAACAGCAAATATGCTTGTTTCATAAAGAAAATAAATATTTGTGTGTTACACTGACTTACATACATACATATATTATTTGTCAGCTATTTGGTAAAATTTTTGCATACATATGCTTTCAAACCAACCAACGAGTATATAGAAATTTCTTCTATAGAATACTTCTCTTCTATATTCTTTACTTCATTTAAATTTTGTATTTTGTTAAAAGAGTATTTGTGTTTCTTGTCTCAGAAGCATTGGATATTAACAACAGCAGAGTTTACACAAAAATTTTGTGTTATAAAACCTGGTAACATGCTTATCTAACCACAAGGTATTTTTGCAAATGAATTACATTAAAATGCCAACATGCATAAGGGAATTCCAAAAGAAAAAACAACACCAACGCATATTATTTTGACACAGATAAAAAGAAAACAAAACCAGAGAGATATTTTTTTTAAATAATTTGGTAAGCAAAAGGGAATTCAAAAAATTTTCCCAAAACTAGTTAACCTGACGCACAGTGGGCTAGCTGCATATATGTTTGTGCTAAAACCATAAAGATTGGATCTAGATCATTGAAACTTGCATCCAGAGATTAATTCCCAGAGGCACATAGTGTTGTGTAATAATTAGAAAGCGTAGTTGACAGTTTTTATCGAGCATTATATTGACTATATTAAGAAATTAATAGAATTTCATCAAAATGGGCCACACCCACCGCCATCAACATCACGCGCCCTAAAATTTTTTTAAAACAAAATTCCTTGACAATTGTTTTCGATACGCTCTGCGTTTTTTTTTTAAAGCACAAAATTATCGACTTGAGCCTGGTACGAAGTTCTTACGGAAATTCAAGTTTCCATATGAACTGTATGAAAAAAAAACTTACAGAAATTCAGGTTGGCAAATTTCATATAAAGAAATTTCCATTTGTTAAAGCCTGGTACGGGGTTCATACGGAATTTCAGGTTCTCATACAAACTGTATGTAAAAAAAATTATAGAAAGAAATTTCCGTTTGCTAGTACGGACTTTCAAAAGAAGAAAATATGTAATTTTTTAAATTTATTGTTTTTCTTAGGGATGTTATAAATATAAGTGGAGACTTTTTTCATTCAACTGAAACAAAAATTAATGTGCATACAATTGTTTGGTCACGGAATTTTTGACTTTTCTAATTTTCGTCCAACTGTTGTTAATTTTTTGAGTTAATGTGTGTTGTAAGTTCAAAAATAAATGAATTTGTGTGTATGCACATAATTCTACACAAAAGGCTACACGATTATTTTTCCGTGTAGAAATAAATGCAAATTTTTAAACGTGAAATTTCGTAAGAACTCTGTACTGGGCTTCAAGCCTGGTATTCAGTGCTTCGTTTCTGTAGCGAATGTGGGAACTTTTCTAGTCGTAAAAATTGTTATGAAACCTGAGTAATAAAAAAAACTCGACTCGAAAACTTCTCAAACAATTTTAATACTGCCTTTTACATTGTCTCGAAATCTGGTGGGTTAGATTTGAAATCTTGATCGAAATCTATACCGTTTACACTAAGCTTTTTTGACATTTTTCGAGGTTTTGTATCCAAGACAGAAAAGAAAAGCATAAAAATTTTTTTTTCGTTTTTGCATACCTATAAGAGGAGGCTATAAGTGGAGACTTTTTTCAGTCAACTGAAAATAAAATTAGTGTTCATACAATTGTTGAAATTTGAATTTCAGTGTTCACATATCACCGCACTTTTTCCATGAGAAATATGTTCACACTAGTGTTCACTACAACTGCCAAAATAATTCATTTACACCCGTGCGGATACTGAAATTCGTGTACACTTCAAAATTCATCGTTGCGGAATCCAACCCTAGAATCGTATTAAAAAAACACCTGAAATGAATTTAATAGCAGTATATTTTAAGGCTGTTTAACATAATTACAAGCAGCCCAGCTTAAATGCCCGAAAGTTGCTGTTTTAAGTCAACAGTTTAATTGTCTCAATTAAAACATGTTTAGCTTAAAACTCAAAAAGAATTTTCGCTAAATAATTTGCGCCTAAGCTTAAAAAGTAAAGAGTGTGAATTGTTGTACTTAAAGCATAGTTTGTGGCGTTTCAATTGTTCACTGAAGTGTGCAAAGTTGTTTTATGAGCACTTTTGTTATTATTGTTATTATTGTTGTTGTTGGTTTGTAAGCTGTTATATTTACCTTGACATTTAAGAGCCATTGAACTGGTTTATTATTTTTGTGTGTGTGTGTGCGTGTGAGTATTTTTTTATTATTTCAATTTGAACTAAAATTGTTAAGACTTTCTTTATCTGCTTGCTATTTTAATTTCTTTGGTATTATTTTCTTTTTTTTTACTCACATATTCTTTGGGTTTTTTCTCTGCTATACAAGGTTACCTTTTGTTGTTCTAATTTTTTTTTAATTTTTTTTTCTACTTTTGCCAACAAAGAGCTTAAAATCTTTTTCAAAATATAGATTCTTATTTAACTTAGCAACACTTTACATATAAATGGCGAAGGTATTTCGCTTAAGCATTTAAAGTGGCGGGATAAACAGCACATTTTCTTTATTATTTTGGTTTTGTTATAAAAATAGCTATTTCTTTCCTCAAGACCTTAATAAACTCAACAGCTTAATAAGCTACCAAATTGTAGAAAAGAAACAGCAACATAGAAAAAGAAATTACAAAAGCTTAAAAAAATAAAGATATTTCTTTCTTAGGAAAAATAAAAAATAAAACAAAAAGAAATTGTTGGTGTAAGGCATTTCCTTTTAGGGTTTTTTTTCTGAATGTTTGGCAGGTGTTTGAACAAGAAACTCATACTCTGTTCAACTACTTCATGGAGCAGCATATAAATTTATAAGCAGAATAAAAAAAATAACGAATAATAAAATAATAAATAATATAATAATAATACTACATTTACATTGTCTCGAAATCTAGTTTATTTGATTAAAAATCTTTAACAAAATCTATATCGTTTACACTAAGCTTTTTGGACATTTTTCAAGATTTTGTATCCGAGACAAAATCCTTTGTCTGAAATTTAGTATTAAATGGTAACGAAAAATATGCCGACTTAGCTCATTCACTTACCTTCAATAGAAAATTGTGTAGAGCGTAGCTAATTCACTAACCTTCTGTATGAATTATGTTATACAGGGTAGTAAAAATAAAATAGAAATATAAGATTTTGAAAAATTAGATTTTGTTTTGTATGGGGAATCTACTAAAAAGGAACTAGATTCAGCTCGGTCTCCATCAAGCCTTGCACTCTGTTCAACATTTCACGTAAAGTGCTGTCAAAATGATAATAAAAAAATTGGCATGAACTGAATAAATTTTTTTTTTAAATAAGCTTTATTTGTGGTTACTTTTGCCTGCTTTGAAAGAGTTTTATTAACAGTTGTCGAGAAGAATTTATTTCAAACAGGAAATGAATTAAATACTAGTTTTATCTTCAGGTTTTTTTTTTTTTTTGAATTAGAGCTCTGTCATAAATTACCATAAAAAATATTTGTCTTTATTTGAATTTTTAAAAGTTTTTAAATTTTACTTTCAAAAAAAGTAAAATAAATGCATTAAGTCATAATTTCTTAAGATTAGATTCCATTTTTCAATATGGACTTTATCATTTTTTACAGAATCAAACTTCTCTTTTAAAAAGCAGGGTGCCTAAGATTCGCTACAACCAAATATTCCAACTATGCCCTATTTTGATCAATTTAATTATTATGACTTTTTATTTTCAACTCTTTAAATGTGGCTGCAAAAATAATAATATTTATAAAATTTATTAGTTTAATTTTGTACATAAAATATTTACACAATATTTGTTACAATTGCTAATGGAGATCTGCTATTAGTATGGTTATCAGCCTAAAAGTATACTGTAATTATAAATTAAATAAATGTGCTCACATTTTGTTTTATTTTAGGAGCGCCTTTTTTTACACCACTTAAAATACAACTAAACAAATTATGTATAATTTTCAGCAAGTGTGAATATGTGAACACAAGGCTATTATCATTTCACACTAGCATGATTGCATTTAAACGTGCTGCACTAAAAATTTAATATCAAACAAATAAAATAAGTCCATATGTATACGTAAGTGCATCAGTTGGCTTCCCTTTTTTGTTAGCCTCTTGTGGAAATTATATTTATGAAACTATTTCATAAGTGGAATTGTGTTAAATGCATCACTATTTAATAAGCTCTATTAAATATTTTATGCAAAAATCTATTGCATACTATTAGGCTTAAATGAGTTGTGGCATCCACAAACAAAAAATAAAGAGTATTTCGGCAAAACACAAACACACAAATATTTATAATAATTTAAAGGAAAGTAAAATTATATTGGAAAATATGTCAAATGTACATACACATATTTAAAAACTTTAATTGAAACTGAAATATAAAATGTCCTTTCATGGCTTAGCGAGGGCTTTAGGGTGCCCCTGTGGCTGAGTGGTAGCGATTCTATCATCTCAGTCCAAAGGTCGTGGGTTCTCTTCCCGCCATAGACCCTGAGTGTTTTCTGAAGATAAGCTAATCGCTTCGTGGGTTGTGTAATTGTTAAAAAAAAAACTTTAAAAAAATCGCTTAAGCTAAAAAAACGCCAAAACTAAAAAATCGCTAAAACTAAAATATAACGCCGCAACCGAAAAAAATTGCCACAATTTTCGCCAAAAATTAAAAAATATTAAAACTGAAAAAACGCTAAAAACCGAAAACATTCTAAAACGACAAAAAATCGCGGAAAATAAAAAAACGCCAAGAACTGAAAAATAAATCGGCCAAAATTTTAAAAATCCCCAAAACTTAAAAAAAAATCGCTTAAACTAAAAAAAACGCCAAACTAAAAAAAAAAGCTAAAACTAAAATATAACGCCAAAACCAAAAATATTGCAATAAACGAAAAAACAAACAAAAAACGCCAAAATGAAAAGATGTTAAAACTGAAAAAACGATAAAACCGAAAACATCCTAAAAACGACAAGAAAAATTGCCAAAAATTAAAAAAAAACCGCCAAGCACTGAAAAAAGTTTACCGAGTTCATAGACGATAATTTTTACTTGTCCTCTATAAACTGGCAGTTAAAACGATTAAGTAAATTATTTGTCAAATAAAATTGTTGAGTTCTATTTTCAACACATCCATTTTTGAATAAAATAAAAAAGTTGTTAATTTTGTTTATATTTTCAACAAAAGGAATTGTTTAATATTTTCTAGAAATGTTTTTTTTTCTGTGTAGTACATGCTACAATTTCTGCTGTATGCTTAGGTGCTGTTTATATCTGACGTCTGCATTGGCTCATGTGTTTGTGCGGTTGTATATTTCTTAATATGATAGTTGTTGTTATTTTTTAAAGGTTTAAGGGTAGATGTCGTAAATTCAAAGGATTTTTTCGTTTTGAAATTTGTATGGCAAAAATATTTTCTGAAATGAATTTTCGTTATTTTTCACACAAATTTGAAATGTATAGAAAGGATATTTTTTACAAAATCTGCCTATTACTTCAACATCTTTGTCTTGTACTCGTATGCTTGTGTCTAATGCTCTTTAGCTAATAATATCTGAATTATTCCTATTGTTAACAAATGTTTTTTGGAAAAAAAAATTATTGGTACAATTCACGTTTATTAAGATTCTGAAACTTCTTGTCTAACTTGTTTGTATTCATTAATTTTTTTTTTTTTTGTTATATTGTTTTTTTTTTTGTCATGTAGAAGAAATCAAACAAAAGTTCAATTTTGACCTAAATTTGAACGAAATTTTAACAAATAAAAAAATACTAATGCTTGAGGAAAACTAAGCAAAAAAAAAATCAATAATTTTTTTAACACTTCCATTTATATCACTTGTTTACTCTCTTTTTCTCTATTCTTTTATTCTACATCTTTAAGTTGAACAAGTGAAATCTCGCAATTATGAATTTCCCACTCGATATTGTATATAATATCAAAAATAATCGTTGTATATACATACATGTATGTGTGTGTGTATATATAAAAGAAAATATTAAGTTAAAGCAAAAAAATTACGCTCTAAACTTTATTTCAATTCAATAGTATTGATAGTTTTGTTAAGCTCAAATAAAACTGCTAAATTAATAATAAAAAATATATATACATATGTAATATGTATATATAATAAATAAGTTTTGTTGCAAACATTATTAAAAACTTTCAAATGGCGCCATAAAAGTTTTTCAATTGGTTTGCTACAATACCAAGCAAAAAAAAATATATATAAATAAAATAAAACCCGAATAAGGAATATAAATATAAATATAAAGCAATGTCAGCTCCATAAACTAAAATGGAAAACAAAAATAGCAAATACAAATAAAAATTTTCTTATGAATACACACGCAGCCAAATGCATAAAATAAGAATTTATTTTTATTTTTTTTAAAGCATCGAAGAATGAAAATTAAATTTTTAACTGAATGTTGAAAGAGCAATAAAAAAGAAGTCCGCACTATTTGAACAACTATATTCTATTATAATTTTCAATGAGAAAAAAGTCTTGCACGCAAATACAAAGCATACGCCAGGCAACAGATTAAGAGCGAAAGCTAAATAAACAAATGTATACTTTTAGGCGCACAAACCTACATGTGCATGTATATAAAGCCCAGTACGTAGTTCCTACGGAACTTCACGTTTGGAAATTTACATTTCTACACGGAAAAATAATCGTCTAGTCTTTTGTGTAGAATTATGTTTGAATTTACAGCACACAAAAACACAAAAATGTATTACAATTTGATGAAAATTAGAAATGTGGAAAATTCCGTGACCAAACAATTGTTTGAACATTAATTTTTGTTTCAGTTTACTGAAAAAAGTCTCCACTTACATATATTTATAACATCCCTAAGAAAAACAATAAATTTCAAAAATTCCTTGTACTTTTCTTTTGATACTCCGTACTGGCAAATAGAAATTTCCTTTTGAAATTTACCAACCTGAATTTCCGTAATTTTTTTTACATACAGTTTGTATGAGAACCTGAAATTCCGTATGAACTCCGTACCAGGCTTTACATGTAAATATAACAAATATAATTGTTTTTTCGGCCCCCTTTGCAAATAAGTACATAAATAAAATTCCCATTAACTGGCCTTTTATTATAGAGAAAGAATCTGACTTAACATAAATTCTTAACATTCTTTCATCGTCCATTTTCCTTGTTTAAATTGTAGTTTTTATTGTTGTTCGTTCGTTGTCTGATTCCTGTTGTTATAATAAACGTCAACATCATTGTTCTCAATATTATCGTCATCATTGACAACATTAAATCATTCAAACAGCAAATGTAGGTTACCAAAGGTATTCTTTTGTAAGGGTCTTTGGATTGATTTAAAAAAAGAAATAAAAAAAGTTGAAATAAAAGGGAAAGCGATGTGTGTACGAGTTTGTATTTTTATGGGTATAAACCAGAATTCAGAGTGTAAATTATAATTATGAAATCTGCCTTATACCACAACAGCTCAATTCCTGGAGCAAAATTCAATCAAATGTTGCCGCATGGACGCATGCTGTTGCCAGGAAACCCTTTAGTTCTGGTGCAGCTCATCATGAAATTTTGAAAAAAATAAATATGGTGCGAAACAGTCATTAAGAAAAGTGTGTTTTTATATATAAAAAAAGTGTGCTGTGATACAGTTTACTTTTCCATAAGAACAGTATACTGCTAGTCAACGTTTCTATAAGAAAATGGTGCTGTATATGATACCGTAAATGTCATGTTATATTTGAGCAATTCTTTTCATTGTGACCGGTGTGACCATGATACTCACATATTTTTATAATTCAAAAATACAAAATATATAATTTTAAAAAGGATCTAAGGATGTTAATCTTAAAAACAGTTAATAATGAGTAGGCACGAAAATGTTCATTAAAAGGCTGTGACGGGTGTGACCTTACAAATTTCAGCTTCTACTGAATTATTCCTTTTGGTATATACATATACAAAATCTTCAGTAGAATGCATACAATAATTTTACTTTTGTTGAATTGTATTAAATACTGACTGCTTGGAAAAAAAAACAGTTTTTCTTAAAAAAAAAACTTTTTCGAAAATGCGACAGGTGTGACCTCTTTGTGTGACGGGAGTGACGTGGTATGGGTATGAAAAATTTAAAAAGTTTAATCTCACCAGCGAAATTTTTTTTTTTTATTGGAGGAAGCAGAGACTCGGAAGGAAGCTCTCTTAAGCCTTGCAGCAATTTTTTATGATGGACTGGCAGGAAGGTGTTTGTTTGCCTTTCTTAATGAACGCTACGATTTGTTATTCATTGATAGTTTTTAATGTATTCCAAATGCTAATGATTTGACTTTCATTGTTTTTTTTATTGTCTTGTCTCTCGTTTTCTTTCTCAATAATTTTTTTTCTTTTTATGATTTCTTATTCATGATAATTTTCTTAGCATTTCTTTTTTTCCAGTACCTTTATCTGTCTCAATAAACCTAGATGCAGTTCATAATTTTATTTGTTTTTTTGTTTTAAGCCACTTTCCCTTTTCTATTTTTGACATCCATTTGAAAAAATAGCGCTTCAGCTTTGCTGTGACGGGTGTGACTCGAATATTACACTGGAGGTTTTGTAAAATTTTATTGCGCTTACTTTTTTATTATCAGTTACAACTTTGTCAAACTGTTTAAATTTTCAGGTGACGGGTGTGACCGAAAATTTTAATTTTTCAATTAATCCACAAAACTCTCATTATAAAGCAAAAAAATGGAAACTTAAGCAAAAAGCAAATAAAGATAACGCTACTTTGTAGAGATGAAAAAGGGAAGAAAAGAAAATATAAAATAAGTACGAAAAACACAAAGAGGTAGTGCTCAGTGTATCGTGCCATAAGCGGTAAAAAAAAGCTTAAGCGAAATATTGTTTAATACGATAGTAAATAGTAGATTTTCGTAAAATAATGAAGATCCAAAATTATGTCGCTCAAGCTTTTTTGGCGGCTATGGCACGATATGCTCATTTCAAAGTACTTCCAAATTGATAAAATTAGTAAAATTTTGGAAAAATTCAATTGTGCACAGTTTTCATTAATTTGTGAAAATCACTTGAACGTTGTTTATTAAACTTTTTTTCTGTGTAGTTTCTTTTTGCAAAGAATTGCCAGTTCGTTACTGTGACATCTAAAAGTATCATACAATCTCTAAGTTTTCAAGAAGTTGATTTCTTCTTGTTATTTTATTTCGTACATATGTTTACTTTAAAACGAATTTCCCTCTGCCAAAGGTCACACAACGTGTTTCTTTAATATTTTCTCACAATATTGTTTTAACTAACGGGTGCATACAACACAACCAACCATAAGTGCATACATACATACATAAAGTTACTCACCCAGATATTTATACATACTTGTGGGTAGAGGATATGGAGAAAATGAAAGCCTTGAATAAGTATATTTCCTATTAAACAACAACATTGCATGAGTGCTGATTGTTAAATTCCGAAGAATTCTATGCAATGTATGTCAATGTATTCGAAAGTGATGGGCACGAGACGTCAAAGGTAAATAAGGTCATGTCATAATTGAAGAGAAAAAATTAAATTTTTGTACTTAAAACTATTAAATTTAAGCAAAATGAATACACATAAATATTGCAAAAGCAGTTAGCAAGAAAGCAAAGAAAATTCGAAAACATATAAAGCTTTTTTAAGTGATATAACAAAAGCTTTACAAAAAAATTTAATAGAGAAAAAAACGTACCACAGAAAAAATTTTTTTTTATTGAAGTTTTACGCAATTGTGTCAATGACATTTATGGCATTAATATTTTAATAACAACCGCACAGCAAATATTATAAATATTTAGATACAACAACTGTAAAAAACCCGCCCACAAGTATGCTACATATTTTATTTTAAATAACAGTGCTCGTGTGTGCGTTTGCATAGCGGCGCGCAAGATTGTGTGCATGTGTGTGTTTTTTTATTTAAGCTGCGGCCAACAGAAATTTCAATTTTTTTAATAATATTAATTAATCAAAAATAAAAACAAATAAGTAAATAAATAAATATATATAATTTAATTAGCTGCCATATATTAAATGCCAGCAGTTTAAACTTGAAATTTAATGAAATAAAATAAGACCAATAAATAAAAGTTTTCAATTATAATTTTAATGATATAAATAGTTTTTTTTACTCAAGGCTGGTACGGAGTTTTTACGGAATTTCAGCAGGTTCTCATACAAACTGTATGTAAAAAAAAAATTATGGAATATCAGTTTGGTAAATTTCATAAAGAAATTTCTATTTGCTAGTATGGACTTTCAAAATTTATTGCCTATTTTAGGAATGTTATAAATATAAGTGGAGACTTTTTTCAGTCAGCTGCAACAAAAATTAATGTTCATACAATTGTTTGGTCACGGAATTTTTGCCATTTTTAATTTTCATCTAATTGTAGTTAATTTTTGTGCTTTTGTGTGTTGTAAATTTAAAAATAAATGAATTTGTGTGCATGCAAACAAGACTACACGATTATTTGTCCGTGTAGAAATATGTAAATGTAAATTTACAAACGTGAAATTCCGTAAGAACTTCGCATTTGGCCTTAAAATAAATGTAAATTTACAAACGTGAAATCTTAGCGCCTTCAGCAAAAAAAAATTATCATCATGTATAGGTTAGGTTAGGTTATAACAGGCTGCCGATTTATAGTAAACCAGCCCACTTGGGTCCTTAGAGGTCCCGTTGTGCTGCCTGGGCGGATTGAGGTGGGCTGCCCATCCTCATTTATCCTATACACTATCCGTATTCAGCTGAAACCAACCCGAAAGGCGTATGAATGAATTCACACTACCGATTTCACATTCCGACAGACTCTCCAAACCTTGCAGTATCGGAGCCCCCATGTGGAGTGAACGCACCTCCGCAAGTGCTGGGCAATGACAGAGAAAATGCTCAACAGTTTCCTCCTCTTCCTCGTCCTGACAGCTTCTGCAGAAATCATTATAAGGTAGATTTAATCTACCAGCATGTATGCCTATGTAGCAATGTCCTGTTAGGACTGCGACCAAATTACGGAGTTGTCCTCTTGGAATCCTCACCAATATTGCGGACCTCCATCATCATGTATGCTCTGCATTATTATTATTCTGGCAATGGAGCTTAACCAAACACGCAACTACAGCATAACGGAAAGAATACCAATCAAATGGAAAAATGTATTTTAATATTAATTCGTATATGCCGAATCTCCTATTATTTCATTAAAAAATAAATAAATTTTTAGCGTATCTTAACTCATTTTAAATGAAACAAAAATTAATTTTATGCTCCATTTCGAAATAAAAAGAAGTTGCAAGAGACGTTCTAAAATCTCATAAATAACAGAATAACAATTAATTTTCCGCATAGTTTTAGAGGTGCCAAATGAACATTTGCTACTTTAATGTTGTCCATCAAACATAATTCTAAAAGGATCCGTACTTAAAGCCTTTCAATATTTAATAAATATTGATACTTTCGTGTGTAGTATTTTTTTTTTATATTTTTTCTAAATTATACGAGTATGCATATCATAAAGTTAAAACATTCAGTTAAAATATTTTTCCTAGAAAACATCGTTTCATTGCAAAACTTTCAATGGCTTCTACCACTTTATAGAGTAAAGATATTTTTCTACATTTTTTTTTTTTTTTTTTTTAATAAAAATAAAACATAAATTGATATTTATAAAAAGTATAAAAACACACAGAGATCGAAGGATTTTTGTTTAACCATCATGCAGAAAAGTGAAGCTAAGGGAAACATTTATGCACTTGTATGCAAGCATGTAAAACATACAATCATGCATGAAACTATTTATTTATGAATAACTCTTGCATGTATGTAAGAGCAAATGTATGTATGTGAATGGATAAATACAGCGAAATATTTTATGGAGAAGATACAAGCGAAAACGAAAATAAATACCAACACAAAAACATCAGCAAAGCAATAACAGCAGTAAAAGCAAAAGCAGTAAAAAAATAAAAGAAAAACTGTAAAAAAAAAGATGCATAGTCTGCAACTTCATAAAATGTATCACAATTGAAGTGCAAGCATACACACACGAGTACATACATACATATCGAGCCATGACCACCAAAAAAGCTTAACCGATTCATGTTTTGCACTTAATTTTTTTTTACAAAAATCGATTATTTACAATCGCAAATAATCAATTTTGGCAAAAAAAAATTAAGTTCGAAATATATGTCGCTTAAGCTTTTTTGGCGGCTATGGCACGATATGTTAGTTGCTGTTATTGCTAAATACGTTTTTTCCTTCATGATTTTCAATGACAAAAGCATATTTTTCATTGCCAGAATACACTGACTGCAGCAATAAAAGCCTGAACTTTGTTAAAGCACAAAGTTCATGTTACACTTAAAATCACGTCACTTCAACTTGAGCAGGAGGCAGCATCATGCTAAATCATATTCTTTGTTCAATGTGGGACAAGTATAAATCGATTTTTATTTACTTTTTGTGTTTTAAAGTCTCCTTAACAAAAATATGTAGATTTCAAATTTATTTTTTTTAAATTGTTCTATTCAGCTTGCACCTTATTTTATTTGGAAATAAATGTTCATTGAATCAGAAATAATGTCAGCAAAACAAAAGCATCCATACGAGTGTGTCAACAGAAACCAAATTTTGTTATTTATGAAAAAAAAAATATATATATATTATTTTTGTATTCTTGTTTATCATTGTTTTTCGCATGCATAGAATTTTTAGTAGCAGGTTGGTTATTGGCAACAAAAATATGCATACAAAAGCAATTATTCTAAATTTCAATAGGGCAGTGTGGTAACACGCTTCAATGAATGAATATTCTATTTAAGGAATTCAAATTTATTAAAATAGATAATTCAGGAAATTTTCAACAATTCTTCGCGGCAAGGAAGGGATAAGCAATTCTTGGGAGGGGAGGGCATTGTCCCTTATGGTTCTATCGGGCTGAAATAATACCCTCTTGAGGGGAACTATGCCTTATACTTAGACACCACTGTTTTTACACAAAGAAAATCTAAAAAAATAAAGTAGCAGCATATTTTTGGAATTGAATTATTGTGTCAAAAAAATATCATATTCAGTTTTTTCAGGATGCATTTATTAATGCAAAAAAACATCAAGACAAATTTAAACTTTAATTATAATTTATTAAATTAATTTATTTAATTTATTAAATAAATCTTATTAAATTACATGATTTAGTGAAAAAGACAGTTGAAAGCAGTTTTGTATGAAATTTAAAAAATTACTTGCAAAATCCGTATCATCATAAGTGATATATTTAATTCATTGCGCGATTACCTTTATTTGTAACTTGTATGCCTTATTGTTAAACATTCTTTTTTATCACTTGTAACTTCCTTAACAAGTAAAAAAAAAATTAAAGAGTTATGGTTGTTATTCCATGTGAATAATTTCATTAAACACTTACTTATTAAAAAAAAAAAGAGAAAAATGATAACAAATAAATTCCTTATCATATGCTTCCGGTAGCCCAAGTGTATAATAATTTTATAGGCTTCTTAAATGATTAACATTTTAAGCTTTATGAAAATCCCTTGAGAAAAATTACTCCATGCTTGGTTTTGTAATAACTGCTGTGGCATTCATTTGTGAGAGCATGTTTTTTTCTTCTCTATTTCCTCTCAATTCTTAAAACCATTTTACCGTTATCTACCCTTGACTCCTGCCTCCTTATAACCACTCATACTTTAATTATTTTGTGAAACACAAAATCACTTACATTCAATTTAAAATAACATAATGAAAATCATTTATCATTTTGAACAAATGCACACACACACACACAGCCACTCACAACTGGCAAATACATAATGACAGTGTATGTGTGTGGCATGCATTGAGTATCGTCGATACTGAGTATCTTCTTTTATACTCGTCTGTATAATCACACACACACACATACTTAAGAGCACATGGAAATATTTATGTATACATCCAATTTGTATGAAAGAATGAATATGCGTAAACATTTTGCATACATACATACATACATACTCGTATATGCACAACTTTACATTAACATTCATAGGCATGCATTTACATACATGTAAACTTGCGTAAATATTTTTATGCATACCAACATTTACAGTACAGGATTATTAATTAATATAACATGACCAACTAACAGTGCACTGCAAATATTTCAATTACATTAAAGGAAAATTAAATCTAACCGAATTCAAAAACAAATTTAAAAATTTTTTAAATTTATTAACAAATTAATTTAATTTTAATCTGTAAGAAATTTTGTAATATCAATTAAGTTTTTTCTCTCGAATTAATTAAAGCAACCTAAAACTTCCATTTTTTTAGTTGTTCTAAGAAATTTTTTGGTAAAGGTTTCTTGATAATCTCTATTAGAAACAGTGAAATGTGTTTAGCATCCAGCTAAACCCTCAATAATCAATTTATATTGTATTTTTAATAAAAAATATTTTACTGAATAAGTAAAATAATAATTTGGGATTATTAGTGCATTAAAAAATGTTAAACTTACACCCGTATTCTAAGCTCTGTGACAAAATAAAAATTATAACAAATGACAATTTTCACATTGCTTAAAATATAAAAATTGTCATTTGTTATAATATTTTTATTTGTCATAAAGTTCAGCATAAGGGGGTTAATTTAAAATTTTATCGAATAAATTAAATTCTTAATTGAAGATATTAATTAATTCGTGAATACTTTTTTCTGTGGAAACAAGAAAAAAAAAGTGCATCAGCTCTTTTAAGGTTTCCGTCTGATGACTATTTAGAGGAGGTCACAGCATACTTACCCCACCTCTACTGCTCATTTTAGGGTGCCGTATACCAAAGGTGGCTGTTTACTCTAGAACCCTAAGAGCTATGGACCTAAAATTTTCAGAAAATAGGTAACACTTTGGTCCCTACAATAACATATATATGACAGTTAAACAATTAAAGGGTGTTCTAAAGCGAGCAACGAAACATGTTGGAATTCTAATGTAATGTACAGACAATTATAACAGTTGGCCAAAAGAAGTCATCCGATGTTGTTTAGCTCTCATTTTTTTTTCTATGTAAATGAAAAACTTCGATTCTGTTTTTTGATTATGTTTACTTGAACGTTTAGAATTTTATTGGTCAAGTCGAGAAGATGATATCGAGATGATATCGGCCAAATGGGCGCCGTCACAATTAGTTGCTCGTCTTATGGCATTTTTCATCACTTCGGCGAGTACTTCGGGCGACACAGGACTTCAAAAAACCCAAAAAAAAAAGTCTGTAACGGTTAAATCGGGCGATCTTGCGGGCCAGTGTAAATCGCCAAAACGAGAGATGAGGCGACCCGGGAACGCCACAACACGATTATTACGCGTTCTTTGGGAGTGTATCGATCCATGGCTTGTTCACTTGTATTCTATATCTGTTTAGTTCACAAATGTCAAAACAGATTTGACATTGGCCGCCATTTGCAAAAATAAGAGCATCTTCCAATAGGGTGATTTCTTTTGGACCACGTTGTATATAGACACTTGAAATTTTCAAAGTTAGTGTATTTTTATGCAGGCTACACCAATTAGCACTGAAGTTTAAAAAATCAAAATTAAATCAGTTAATGTTATTTTGAGAGGCAAACTCTTGAAATTTAAAAAAACGCTAGAATTAAAAAATTCTAAAAAAATCGCAAGATATGATAAAAACGCAAAACACCATAAAAATCGCCAAAAAGAAATAAAATCGCCAAAAATAAAAAATCTCTTAAGACTAAAGTAAAACAGAAACGAAAAAATCGGCAGAAACCACATCATGTTGTATGTTTGTGCACTTTACGTTCTTTAGCTAATAATATCTGAATCATTCCTATTGTTACTG
Organism: Nowickia ferox; assembly: GCA_936439885.1. Taxonomy (NCBI): domain Eukaryota; kingdom Metazoa; phylum Arthropoda; class Insecta; order Diptera; family Tachinidae; genus Nowickia; species Nowickia ferox. The sequence goes on along the minus strand of OW387027.1, from coordinate 3,654,146 downwards.
ACGATGATGATGTTAATGAACGTTTTAAGAATGAGAAATTAATAAGAAATTAGCGTTTTTCAAAGAAACGCTACATGTCGTCAGTTGGTCACACTTTTCTGTTTTCATTTCTTACGCCAGCTCAGGCTCATGTTAAATCAGAAAGGTGTAAGAGCTGATGACTATGACGAAACTCCTGCTATGAAATGATGTCAATGTTCAATAAATCCATACAAATTGATAACTGTAATTACAAAGGCAATGCGAATGCATGTTGTGCTTGAACCTCTGATTAAAATACATACATACATAGAAAGCATTTGCGATTGCAGTTATAAAGTATTACAACTCATAACATGGAAGAGTCATGCAAGAACCTGATATTTATGATGTATGTTGCGCCAGCTAGTCAGGCAGTAGACGGCAGAAATGCATTCGAACACAAGTAATCTGGCATTGAAGGTAAAATGTGAATAGATGAGAATTGAAGGTATCGGAAGAGATAAACAAGCATTAAGTGATGTATTAAACAACAAAAATTATTGATATTACCTGAAATATTATTATGATATATGTACGAGAATGTACATAAGTAAATACATGAGTGAGTGGATTGTTTGAATATATTTAACGATAAGACACTAAACTGCTTTATTTAAACTGTGAATGCACGTAACACTACTTAAAGCTAATAATGAAAAATTATGCTTAATCATTAAGTAATATACTCTTACATATAACTTATTTATAAGTAATTTTTGAAATAATATTTAATTGCTATACTTGCTGTAATAATTGTATTCAAAACTTACCTCCTACATGTATGTTTTAAATTCTAGCATAAGTTTTATATTAACTTACTGTCAGTTTATAGAACACAAGTAAAAATTCTCGTCTGCCTATTTATACTGAAAACAAAAACAAAGCACTCAAAATTTGTTTTTGTTTTCAATGTACTCGTAAATAGACAGGCGAGAATTTTTAATCGTCTTCTATAAACTGGCAGTTAATTTTATTTATTCAAAATTTTTCTATACTTATATTGTTGTTATTACCTTCATTATTATACACCCACAATTGCACTGTATTTAACACCTTGTTTTTCATTTCTTTTATTTCGTTTTATTTTCTCCCTTTTTATTTGTAACTTAAGTGTTTCTTACTATTAAATTATGATGGTGTTGTGCTGCTACTTTTGTTGTAACATTCAAGAACAAACAAACAAAAAAACATACAAAATATATTACACATGCAATTTATAACTTAACCTTTTTTTCTAAGGGCACGTCCGTTTTGTACGATTTAATTACGGAAACTGTTCTACTCCGAAAAATGCCGGCTATAAATGCAAAAACAAAAGCAATAAAAATATATATAAAACAGACAATGTTGCTTACACACAATTTTACATTTTTATTGTGTATGTTAAAAGATACATGCAGCAGCAGCAGCAGCAATAACAATAAAAACAAATACTGGCAGATTTCATTTTAAACAAAATCTCCCGCTCTCTAGTTCTCTGTTCTTTATATTAATTGTAACTGTTATATATACATATACATACATATACATACATATATGTAAATAGAAATGGTGATTATGCTCTCTAAAAAATAAACAAAGAGGCAGTATGTCATAAAGTAAACAAATATGGAGACTTGAAACAAAAACTAACGAATATTTAAAAGAGAGGCAATTTATTTTAAATTTACTAGGAATTTACTCGTTAAGTTTTGAAATTTACTGTTATACTTGCCAGAGAGATGGCAAATGAGAAAGAGACTTGTTCATATATACCAGAACATTTAATAAAGCTTGACGAAAAGGAAAAATATTTTAAAAGCTTAATGAATATTCGAATATACACCAAAGTACCCGCTTGAATCAAGACCCGCTAAAGTCAGATGTTATATGTAATACTTCTTATTCAGTGTAAAGAATAGAAAATTACAATTGTAATGAGTCTAAATAAAGTATTATTAACAAAAATTATATAAGGCTGAAAAGTTACCGCTTTTTTAATAAATGACGCTAAATATTTTTTCCGGTATATTTTTTTTGGCCCGCTCTAAATTATATTTTACTCTCTACGTAAAAAAAACTAAGAGCCTATGCTAAAACTTAGCATACATGCTTACTTGCTGCACTCATTTTTTGTAGCTTTATTAAAAAAAATTCATAAGAACAAATATTTAAGTAAAAAATTAAGTTAAATGTTAAGTTTTGTAAAAATCGGCAAAAATGCGCGTAGCCCCGCCCATTTTTGTCAACTTTAAAATTGTATGATTACCACTGAAATGCTGAAATGGCTACAATGATAGAAACGTATTATTAAAAACAAATCTCATATTTGTATAATCGGTATCCATTTGAAATGAGCACTATCATATTCCTTCAGTTTGTTTTCGCCTTTTCTCTCCCAAGGGCGTAAAAAGCTCATTACAAGCGGGAGAATTTCAAGGTCGTTAAATAAACAATTAAAACTTTTAATAAATTTATTATACTCTAATATAAGCTACAAATTAACTTTTAAAAAAGACTTTACAATTTCAAATATTTTTTTACTTAAAAAAAAATAACAAGTGTAGTTAACCCAACTATAAAATATATAAATGCCTTAAACTAGGCATTTAAGAGAACTTGTAAAATGTCGCTCTCTTTCTTTAATAAATTGTAGCTGCGTTCCAGAATAATTCCAGTTTTATTTACATTAATGTTAATTGGTAGCTTTCAAATTACTGTTACTACGTTTGAATGTTAAGCTTTATTTTATTTTATTTTTTTTTTTTTTCATAATTTTGTTTATATTTTATTTAAATTTTTTAACATCTTCACGCTTATCTCTATTGTCATGGCTTATTTTTTTACGCTGTTTTTCTTTTCCTAAGGAAACGTGTTTCAGCAACAGCAAATTCAAAATAAAAAATAATGCTAGTGCCAGCATCCAACATTCCTTGTTGCTTTGTGTTGCTATGTTTGTGTGTGTGTGTGTTACGTCTGATAATCCTAATATAAAAATAACATTTGGAAAATCTTGTCGTCTCAGCGTCGGTTTTGATGACAAAAAAAAATTAGCTGATTCGTTTTTTACTGCCGCCATCACTGCTGCTAATATTTACGTAGATTTTCGTAAGGTTGTCGCTTATGTTTGTTGTTACAGTGTGTTGTTATTTTTTTTACACTTTAGCTCTAATGTTGGCTTTAACATGCATTAGCTTAAATGCTACTTTGCGGATGAAATGCAATGCTGCCATGCCATGCATAAGATGACAAGACACAAATCATCGTTTGTATTTAAATGTGTATGTGCTAGACACACACACGCTTCCTAAGCTGCCATGAACATTTTTCCTTTTCCTGATAATGCAGTTGCGAATATTAACAACATTTGTTTGCTTAAATATTTATTATTTCATGCATATACACATGCATATGAAGGATAATAGAAAAAGTTTGAATTTTTTAAGGAAAATTATAACAATAGAGCGTAGCAAGGGTGTGGAAGGATGTGCAAGGTATAATTTTACATACATATAAGTGTTCAAAAGCAACTAACAGATATTTACCTTAGCATATTTGCAATAAGAACTCATGTATTTCGTGCGTATGAGCAATGTGAGCAAGAAATAATTTTTATTAATCATACGCCACCGGCCTTAAGACACCCATAAACTAAGCAATATACTCGTATGCATAATTGAGTACTTTTTTTGCTAATTTATTGTTGTTTTGCTCCACACTTTTCAAATAAATAGACTTTTCCTTACAAAATCAGTCTTATAACTGCTTTATTGATAAACAAATTATTTTGTTTTTTTTTAAAGGTTTATAAAATAAATTGTCTATGAAAAGATGTTTTATAAACTTCTTATAAATCAAAAATATTTTTACTAGCATATTCCCGCGACTTGACTTCCATCGCATCCAAGGAGATATGGCAATTGTCCTATAAACTGTGTTTATACCATGTTATTAAAAAACAGAAAAAGTACCAAAAGTATAAATTTTTACCCTTTTTTCCCCCTCAAAAAGTACCCAGTATTTATTTATCTGAACCATATGATATATGTCTACCTAATTTCAAGACGTTTTTGCTTTACAAAGGAACAAACTCGAACTTACAACACAAATTTCAACTATTAGTTTTTTTGTTATCTCCTCGCGAAGATTGTTTATTGTGTTTTTTTTTAAGATTTCTTAGGGTCATTTTCGCAACTTGCCTTTACCTAAAGGTAGGATTTTGCTTGCCCGATAAATATCTTTGCATTATTACAATTTAAATTTTTTATTGTTATTATTATCAATAATAATATTTAACGGATAAAAAAAGAATAAATGAAAACCATTTATCGAGCGGACAAAATCCTGCCTTTAGCTAAAGGCAAGTTGTGAAAATGGCCCTTAGCCTGCTATATTTTTAATTTTGAAATTTTCAGTTAATTATTGTAAATTTGTGTTCAAGCATCAGCAACAATGTGATTAAAGTTTTACTGATGAGTAGGCCTAATCTCCAACGAAATACATTTAGACTAGCTTAAGCCATAAAAAACAAACTTTTTGCATGTGTATTTATATTGATAAGTTACTAGATAAAAATAAGAAATTAAGCAATTTAATTTTCCTAATTTACATACAATCCTCTTGTAAAGTGTTTCGGTAAAAACTTGTTCCCTCTTTCCACACTCGGTCTCATTAACACCAAATATTGCTGGAGGGCTACATAAATTTTTATTTTGAAAATATTCACGAAATATGTTTTCAAAACTTTTTCATATTTTTTTAGCCATAAGCGAGCAACAACAAAAAAAATCTTGGCAAATGTTAACATATCCTGTTTCTTTTTTCTTTTTTCTCAAGCAACATCAGCAGCCAGCAGCGGCAATAACAAACAATGTTTCGTGGCACACACAACGCATATCCTGTTTTAAGCCTTTTTAAGACACTTACTTAACACCAGGCTTTACCCAGTCACAATTTTTTCTCTACTCTACACTTTTACACACAAGCAACTATACACATACATACGCACATACAAACGCATATATGTACATATGTATAGACAAACGCATAAGTAAATGTAAGCGAAAAAACTCCGGGATATGTTTGTGTAAGAGCCTCTTTGTTTCCCTTTTATACGGTGTTTCGGTTTCGCAGCGCAATTTGGAGTGCTTGTTGTATTTAAAACATGTGAATTTTTATTTCACTTTCATAATGCAAAAAAAAAAATAAGCAACGGGTCTGCGTTCATCTTTTGTCTCGTTTAATTTTGTTAAAATCGTGTGTCCTTTTTTTTTGCTGAAAAATTAAATATTTTTTATTGTTATTGTGGCGTCATTATCAGCAACATTTATAATTTGATTTACTTGATTTTTTTTATTAAAACAATTGCTTTGTTACGCAACCCGCTCTGCAGCTTCACATACTGTTGTCATTCGTTCAATATTTTCATTATTGCTTTTTGAAATTGCTTCGTTTTGTTGCTGCCACACATTTAAAAGGTCTTTTGTTTTACATTTCGAATAATTTTCTGTGCTTTTAATGACCATCTTTATGGCCAAAAGATAACAAAAATATTATTTATTATTTTACAAAATAAACACAATAATAATGGAGATAATAATCCTGGCTATTGATGGGGGAATTTCATTGGGGCAAAAGTAATTTAACATAAAGAGAAGATTTAATTTTATGTGAAGTTTTGGATTAACAGAAATATGTATTCTAGCAATAATAATGGCTTTAATAGTAATTGAAAGACGTGGATACACACAGAATGTAAATGTTAGGCTTTAGGTTGGTTTAGTAGTAGAAGTATGTGCGTGTGTATGTGTTAAGGCAAGCAAGTAGGAGCGCACAGTGGGATATAAATTCAAGAAAAAGTTTAAAATAAATAAGATGCTGAAAAAATTTAGAAGTTGTAGTAGCTTCTGTGGTATATAAAGTAAGATTACAAAAGCCATCATCATGAAGGTTTTTTTATGAATACTATAATAAAAATAACTAAGAGGCAGATAATTCAGCCTGAAAAGTAGGCATGTGTGCACGCTTACGCACAACTACGTATGAGTAATGCTGATGTATAATAATGTATTAATCATACGTTTTTGGGGTTCCGCACACCAACGGTGAAAAGGAATCTTATTGTTTCCCTTACGATGTCCATCTGTCTGTCACATGCTGTTTACTCGAATATGTAAAACTTTGGTACTACAACAACAAATATGTATATCAGAGTAAAAAATTAAACGGGCAAGCAACGAAACATATTGAAATCCTAATGTAATATACAGACACTTGAAATGTTCAAAGTTATTGCATTTTTATGCAGACTACACCAATTAACACTGAAAATTTAAAAATTTAAAACTAAATGTTATTTTTGCAATTTTCTGTACCTTGAAAACCGTAAAGGGCAGCAAAGTCTTGAAATTTTGAAAAGCGCTGAAGCTAAAAAATCCTAAAACAACAAAATCGCCAAAACGAAAATATTGCCAAAAAAACAACAACAAAAATCACCTATAAACTAAAAAAAGCGGCAAAACTAAAAAACAACCGAAAAAATCGCCTAAACCTAAAATAAATCGAAAAAACCCGAAAAAATCGCTATCAACGCCAAAAACTGAAAAAATCCCATAAACGAAAACAAGAACAAAAAAAAAACGTCAAAACGAAACAATCCCCAAAACAAACAAAAAATCACTAAAATTAAAATAAATCGCAAAAAATCGGAAAGAATCACCAAGAAGCCGAAAAAATCCCCAAACGAAAAAAATCGCTAAAACCCGAAAAAGACGCCAAAACTGAAAAATCGCCAAGACTAATAAAAATCGCCAAAAATCGAAAAAATCACTAAAACAAAAAAAAATCTACTGTGTAGTTGAATTTCTTTAAGAAATGTCATCAATATCAGATAATATTCGATTATATAGGCACAAAATTCGTGTATTTAGTTTGTGGTCCATTATCAGCAAACATGGCACCCATTTTGCTGAACGTTTTCTCATACCCAAATAATCTTTTAAAGTGCCTATGGCTTCCGCAGTCCCTCTCACATTAAATGGCTGTCAAACGCAATTTAACTGATGCAGCTTGTTCAACTGACAGTAGTTTGTTGACACTAGCAGTGTTGTTTTTCTTTTCATTCAGAACGTCCCGGACTTATTGACCTGCCATACCATAAGTAATTTACATTTTATTCAAAGTCGCCCAGCGAATTGCACACAAGAAGACTTGGAAGTTTTCACTGAACTTTCCCAAATGTAAAGTCGGAATCATAACTCTAAAATCTTATTTAGATTATGAACGGTATCAAAGATCCTCACAGTCATGGCTGGATATAATTTATGCTTAATAATCTTCCATAAAAAAGAATTCTAACTGAAAAAACTCGTTTCTATAAAATCTTCTAAATTTTTGGGGTCTTCAGTTTCAACGAAATTACTCTTTCATTTAACAGTGCAGCTCGAACAATATTTTATAAATGAAAAAACTAAGGGAGTGGTACAAGGACTCCCTCTTTTGAAATTCCTCAAACACTATCTGCCATAATTTCGTAGTTTCAAACAAAAATTTAATCTTCATGTAAAACAAAAATTAGAATTTTTTTTGCTTTTTATACACTTTGCCAAAACTATTTACCTTTGATGGGAAAATAATACAGCAGCGATTTACCATTAGGAGAAAGAAGTACTTAAAAACCAAAAGCATTCAGTTGAAATATTTCTCATCTCAAAATTGCCAGGATAACTAACAATTAAACTTTTGCTACTCTATAATCCCCATCATTTTTGTAAAACACACACAACACATTTGCACATACAAACAACAAAACACAACTAAGAGACAATAAAAGAAAAACAAAGTTTGGGGAAAAAATCCTTATAAAACGTATGTAAATAATTGCAATGTCCTTTTACATTTAAGTTTATTTTTTCTTTCTAAATTTTTTACATTGTCGAGCTCTTTTTTTTTTTTTTTTTGCTGGTGGGAGGGAGGGAGTTAAAGGGTTTTCATGAAAACAGTTAATGTTTCTTTTTTGTGTTTTTTTTTTTTGTTTAATGCTGCAGAAAAAAAAGCCAGAAGGCATTTATTCATTTACTGAGAGAGTGACAACAGAGACGAACACACACACACACATGCACACATACATACATTGAAATATTCGAAAGACATAGACGTACAAACAGTTAGATATGGAAAATAATGGAAGCATGCGGTCTTGCTTTTTTAAAAGTCAAACTGCATAAAACACCCAGAACCGAACAAGCCAAGCATGGGAACTGAGCTGGGGCGGCCACAAGGAAAAGCCAGGCAAGCATTAGAAAACCAAAATGTCTGCTGGCTGGCCGGCTGCCTACGTGCAGCTACAATTACACACACAAAACATAAATGTGTGTAAAACGTCGGCTTATTTTCACAAACTTCCTGTTTAATGTGTGTGTGTGTGTGTGTGTGTGTGGGTGTCTTGCTTTTTTTTTTTGTTCCAAAGCAATTTGAATTGTGTTCCATTCAGTGATTATCATCTTTTTCTCTTTTAGACACACCAATTCCTTTCCATTTCTTTTTATTTTAATGTTTTTATTTTTATTCCTATAATTTACAATAAAATCAAGCAAAATCTCGAATTAATTTTTTTTTCTCTTTCTCTCTCTCTCTCTCTCTTATCTCTAAATCTTCGTAAGTGTCCCTTTGCATTGTTATCCTGTTGAAGACAAAGTCAAATGGACTTGTGCTTTTTATTTTTTTATTCATCATTTTAAACACAAATGTTTTTTTTTTCTAGCCTTGTTTCTGCTGTTTGGTATAATTATACCGGAGCAAGGATAATTAAAAAAGTTATTGTGACCACCATTTATTGTTTTTGTTGTTGTTGCTATTGTTGCTGTCGTTATTACTATTGTAAATAATGTGGTTGTTGGATTTGTTTTTTTGTTTTGTCTGCTTGCAAAATTTTCTTTTTTTTCTAGTTCAGCCGTCATGCAAGAATGAAAATAATTGAGCATTTTGTATAAAGAGGCATGATAATCAGCGACAATTTTGAAATGTTATTCAAGTGCAAGGAACAAAGATTTTTAAATTTCTTTCAAGATTTAGAACTAAAGAGAGAAAAAGGTTTACTTAAGCAAAGAAAGTTTGCAGACAGTGGCGACTAAGATCGTTAAGTGAAATTAAAAAAAAAAGAAACATAGAAATTTCATTAAGGAAATAGGGAAAAGGAAAGCAAAGCAAAGTATTTTAATCTTAATATCTACTGCTAATCCAAAAGTTTAGTACAAAAAAAAATAAACTGAACTTTTTGCAATAAGAGATTTTTTTCGTAACTGAGGATGGAAATCATTAAGCTTTGTTTCTTAATTGTAATCTTATTCTTTTCAAATCTAATTCAATGAATAATTTTGTTTGGTTTCACATATGAAAAACTTGTTTTTATCAAGAATGCAAATACGTTTTATGAGCAATTTTATTCGATATCGTACTTCATATCGCACTCAGTAACACTTAAATTACCCAGACTAAGATCCGCGGGATGGTCGCATGCGTCATCTCGAAGAGATACCCTTACGGGTCGAAGAAAACGAGTCCGTTTGTATTATAATTTTAAATTCGTGCTTCAAATTCTACACATCCTGCCCTCAGATCACTGTATCATGACTCATGCTGCAGGGGCAAAACTCTAATTGTAAATCTCCTCTTTGTTGAATGTGCGATAACACAAATAATTATTTTATTAAATAATAAGTAGTATGAATAAAACAAAATATTTAATTTTAACTTAAAAATGTGTTTTAAGAACCAAAATTGTAAGTTTTATATTCAATAATATTCATAATTTTAAATAATAAAGAATAAGAAAATTTTCGAAAAAAAACTTTACAAAACAAATTGAAAATCTGTTGGTTAAAAAGAAGTACTTAAAATACAAAATAAAATTGTAATGGGCGTACCTCCGCCTATTTTTTAAATGCCAGATTGTGTGTTTTTCAGAGCTCAGGGTGTGGGTTCAATTTTGTAAAGATCGGTAAAGCAGAACCACTTAAAATAAAATATTAAATTTTAATGGGCGTAACTCCGCCCAATTTTCTAAATGCAAGATTATGTCTATTTTAGAGCTTAAGGTGTGTGGTAAGTTTCGTAAAAATCAAGTAAGTACAACCACGTGAAATATAATAATAAATTTTAATGGGCGTAGCCCCGCCCATTTTTTCAACTATAAAATTGTGTAAATACAAGAACCAAAGGTGTTTGCTAGGTTTCGCAGCAATCAAACGAGTAGAATATCATAAAATCAAATTTAAAAAATATAAGGGCGTGTCCTCGCCCACTTTTTTTTACAAAAGTACCTATTGCCAAAAGCCTCTCAGGCAGAAAAAAAGAATTTTTACAATCGGTCTAAAATGTACCGAGTTATGAAGTAACAATGTCAAAAAAAAATAAAAAAATTAATAAATAAATTAATAACTTTCTCCTCTTTTTTTTTGAAGTCGGTTTTTATCCATTGTTTTACTTTAACCGCAATTCGAAAAATGCTTATAGTTCCCTTCTTCCAAAAACTCATATTAGTAAAGCCTTCTTCTTTCTGCCCTTTATCATACACTTGCCCTTACCTTCTTTCGTTCTTGCCAACTAATTTTCCCCTTTTCCTTTATTTTCTATTTTTTTTAGTATTTCTGTTGTTGCCTTCGCTTATTCTATTAACACAATCTCTTTGGCTGAAATTCTTTATTATAATTTCTTGTTAAGACATTTCGCGTTTGTTAAGGAATGTTTTTGCTTTGTGGTCCTTAAAGACGGTTGGAGTAGCTTCTTTTTAAGCGCCGCAATACAAGAATTATACTTTTTCCTTTGTGTGTGTTTCGAAAGGAAGCTTATCTATCAATATTTGCATTTGTTAAGCTAAAAGACCCGGAGGGCTTTATTTGTCAAATTATTAAGGGTGAAATTAAGGAAATTGAAAAACTCAAGCAAAGCAAACAAGGAAAAATCTAAAAATGCTATAAATTGTATGCTGTAATTAACACGAGTCAACTGCGGAATTAATGCTACGAAATGTGATAGAGGGAATATATATAGAGAAGGCTATTAATTTAGAGAAAGTTAAGTGACATTAAAATTTTCGATTAAGCGAATGTTATACACTTCAAAATAACTCTTGCAAAAAATTGGAAAATATTTCAATTTACTTTAGTAAACAAATAATATTCCGAAAATAATGAGTTTCTCAAAGGAAATTTCATACAATTAAAAAATTTTAGAATGAAGTATTTTTAGGTATTTTGCTTTAATTAAGAAATATTTTAGGCTGAGCCGATTTGACGTATAGATGGCGGCAGCAGTTTAAAGCAAAAATAAAAGAAAAACTTTGCTAAAAAAAAAGTGGCAACCTTATAAAACATGTGTTTAAACCAGGGTTGTTAGATTGGAAGATTTATCATCAAACGTGGTGATTTTTCAACTTGTTTGGTATCTAAATTTGGTGATATGGCAATTTTTCTAGCGATAAATAATTTTGATGATTTCTCTTATATTAATTATAGTAATTAATGCATTTTGAATTTTTGATGAAAAAAATTTACAAGAAATAATTTTAGGCGATTTCATTTCTACTTTTGGCAATTTTCTGCAAAATTTTTATACAATTATTTTATAAAAATTTATATTAAAAAAATTGTTATAGAAAAACAAATTTATTATCAAATATATATTAAGAAAAACCACATAAAACTAATTTGGCGACTTTTGGCAGTTTTTAAAATCTATTTGGCAAAATAGGTCGGAAAAAATTGGCAACCATGGCTTAGACCGGGCTCACACACGTCAATTTTAGCTGAGCAACTTTTGAGTTCATGTTTGGAAATGTGATGGCTCACGCATTTTTAAATTCTTCTTCTTCTTCTTCCACTACTACTACTACTACTTCTTCTTATTTTTCTCTTTCTTCTCTCCCTCTCTCTTCCATAAGCTCAAAAGTTGCTCAACTAAAACTGCCATGTGTGAATCAAGTCTTTAAGTTTCAAGGCGCCAGCCACGTTATTTAGTTTTTTTAGTCAAATTTGTCCTTAAAATAATAGAATCTTAAAATCTGAATCATAAGCAATAATATTTTTTCATCTGCATTCCATTTGTAGCAACATCTTCCTTTAATTTCCTCAATATATGCATGTAATTTTTGCCTCAATTTATTTTTTAAACAATATTAATATGCAAAATGTATTTCATATTCTATTTCGTATCATCTTCATCTGACGCTTGATTTTCTATTTTTATCAGCTAGCGAAATGTTTGAAACAACGCAAAAATCACTCCCACATTATGTTAATGAATGTCTTGATTACGTTGATGACTTTGAAGGGTTTTTTGTTAATTTTAAGGTTTACCTAATGACTATATTAATTTTTATCTTTTTACTCTCTAGACTTCTGCCTCAAACCACAACGTCTCCTGCTGCTATTACTTTCACTACTTGTCCTGCTATGTATGTATTTTAACATATCGTGCCATAACCGCCAAGAAAGCTTAAGCGACATAATTTTCAGGGTTTATTTTTTGACGAAAGTCCATTATTCACGATCGTAGGTAATAGATTTTCGTTAAAAAAAAACTAAGTTCAAAAAATATGTCACTTAAGCTTTTTTGACCGTTATGGCTCGTTATGTATACAAAACAACAACAAAAGCAGCAAATATTATAGAATATAAACAGATAACAACAACACAAATAGCTTCACTTATAGACGAACACCATGAAACTTCATCTTATCCATCCAGCAGCGTTCAATGTTTATGAATAATTTTTGCTAAACATTGAGAAAGTGTTTGTGGTGCTTTATGCATGTAACAGGGAGACATGAAATTGTCTATAGAGCAGCTACGTTCGAGCCAAAAACGCTTAAAATAAAAAATTAAAAATATCGCCAAAATGAAAAGTGTCAAAAACCAAAAATCAACCGAAAAAACACCAAAAACTAAAAAAAATCACCAGAACGAAAAAAGGAACAAAATTTAAACAACGCAAGGACAAATAAGTCGCAAAAAATTTAAAAAAATCGCCAACTAAGAAACAACCGCAAAATATCGTCAAAAAATTAAAAAAAAATCGCCAAAACGAAAAAAAGTTTCAAAACCAAAAACCAACCGAAAAATTTAAAAAAATCGCCAAAACTAAAAAACAATTGAAAAATCGCCACGAAGTAAAAAAAAAACCTCCAAGGCGAAAAACGGCCTCAGATTAAAAAAATTGCCAAGACTAAAAAAAATCGCCAACAATCTAAAAAAAGTCGCCAAAAACCAAAAAAATATCCCCAAAACGAAAAAAGCGCCTACAATAAGTAAAAGCGCCAAAGCTAAAAAACAACCGAAAAAATAGCCACAAAGTAAAAAAAATCGCCAAAACGAAAAAAAGCCCAAAAATTAAAAAAAAAAACGCTTAGACTAAAAACAATTGCCAAAAATCTAAAAAATCGTCAAAAAAAATGGAAAAATCCCTAAAACGAAAAAAGCGCCAAAATTTATAAAAAGAAACACCAAAACTAAAATAAATCGCCAAAAACCGAGAAAAAGTTCTCTGGGTACTTAATTTTTTTTTAATATTTACATCAGTTTTGAGATTCGATTATATACAAGTATGTAGGCTAAACTTCGCATAGTAGTATGCGTACGGAACCCTTCATGTGCGAGTCAATAAGCCTGATCGTCAGTGTGGTCTCAGGTTCCATTTATGTTCCTTTTAGCTTACAAAACCTTTTGCCTAAAAGTAGACGTTTTAATTGATTTTTTTGCTAATCCTAAAAGTATGCTTGATTATTTTTGGCTTAAATTAATAGTTGTTGATTCCACTTTAAAATTCTACGTCGATATTTCCCGTTTTCTTAAGGCAGAGTTTGTGAAAACAAACCCACTTTCGATTAGAATGGAGTTCAAAGATTGCACTGATGAAAAGAAAGTCTTAGAAAAAACAGCCCATAAACACATTATTTTTTTTGAGCACTCTACTCTCTGCCACACTGTTTCTTCCTTCAACACAAATCTTAAGCATTTTATTTAAAATTATAATGACATGCAAAGAAGTGTGATGAAAATGTAACAACTTTTTTTGTGTTGCCTTCCTGTAAAATTTCTCCCAAAAATAGCAAATTCACAAAATAAAAGGGGCTGCATTAGAATTATGTGCTCGTATGTCTGTATGAGCAAAGCAAAAAAAAATATGAAAAGGGAAAGAGTTTAAGGGTAAAAAATTTTAAAATTTATTTATGTAAAATAAAGAAATGACGAAGTGTTTAAGGTAACACGTTCACTCACATTCATTGAACGCCAGCGTAGACACGCAGAGGGAGAGGGAGAGAGCTCATAAGCTAATTTAAGATTACGCGTAAATTTTATGGCATATTAAACTCTGAAGAGGTGATTTGCATTCAGTCAAGGTATGTACTCGTATTTTATTTAAGCTCCATACACACACACACACACCAAGATGTTTATTCAGTCAACGTCTGCTTCAGCAGAAAGCAAAAGGAAAAGAAAAATAATAATTGTTTTTATAGTATTTATTTATTCATTACGAATATTTCAACTAAAGATGCAAAAAAAAGATTATCTTATTCCCCGCTAATGAACATGAAGTATGTCCTCGTATTATTATTTTTCTTGAGTTTTTAAATTTTATTTTCTTTGCAGCTTGTTTTAGGTTTTGTCGGTTTGTTTGCCTGGTGCAAATGAGAGGATTTTATAGCTTTTGGCTTAATATTGCTAAATTTTCAAGATAATCACATTTAAAAGACTCTTATTTAATATTAAATAGAATCACGTGTTGTCAGGTTGTTATTTCTTATTTTCTCTTTTTTTGTTTTCCTCCTTCGTATTTTCTCTCGGCTAAAGCATTTTGCCAGGAAGAAAGATATTAAATTTTGTTTTTGTGGATTCTAGGCACGTTTTTTATTTCAGCTTAAATTTTTGTCAATTTTGTTTCCTTTAATATTGTAATGCTGGAGTACTTGGAGTACTAAATGGTTTTCAAAATGATGAGCTAAATATTAAATACTCTGGGGGGGAGTCTATCTAATTTTTTTTTTTTTTTTAATAAAGATTAAGGATAATTCTTGTTTGTCACAGTAGTTTATAATGGGATTCTAAGAATTACACTATTTAGTATGAGAAGCTAATTTTCTGTTTGGCTTTTGAAAGTCCATTATGGGACTTGCTTTGATTCATGACAAATATTAAATTGATCAAAAATAATATAACAGAAATTTCCAATTTAAAAAAATTACAGTGCTACACTAATAGTGCCAAGGGCTGGTACTCACTATCCTACACAATCGCCCGCTTTACGAAAAAATACAACCCTGTTGTAATGAATAAACTCCATCATAGCAGGGTTGTATTTTCTCAAAAGTCGCACAATTGTGCAGGATAGTGAGTACCAGCCTTAAGTTTCCTGTTTTTATACCAGGCTCTAAATTTGGTTGTGTTATTGCTTTTATAATCTCATTTCGAAAATTTAAATTGAGTGCCCCTCACAGCACACTTTTAAAAATTTATAGATTTTTTAGTTATTTTGTCTACAAACGCATGAATCTTTTTTATAAAACAAAATAAAACTTAACAAATTGTTTCGATTGCAGTTTTTATATTTATTGTCTGAGAGTTCGGTTAACAAATTAACTAATTTAGAAATAAAAATTTGTTTGTAAAACAAGACATTCCATATGAAAGTTCAGGTATAGCATATTTCAGTAAGTACTTTCTGTCTTTTTAGGATGCCGTACAGCAAAAGTGAAAAGGAATCCTGTCCCTGGATTATTCACAGAATATATAAAACTAGCACTAAATATACATATGACAGTTAAAAATTAAAGGGTGTTCTAAGGCGAGCAACAAAACATGTGAAGATCCTAATGTAATTTTGAAAGTTAGTGTGTTTTTATGCAGGCTACAACAATTAATAATAAAATTAAAAACGCTAAAACTTAAAAATCCCAAAATAAAAAAATCGCCAAAACGAAAATATCTCAAAAAAACTAAAAAATCGTCAAAACGTAAAAAAGCGCTAAAACTAAAAAGCAATCCCTTAAACTAAAATAAAACTGAAAAAACCTCAAAACCGAAAAAATCAAAAAAAAAACAAAAACCAAGTGTCAAAATTAAGCAAAAGAGTCAAAAACCGAAAAAATCGCCAAAACGAAAAAAAAGCATCAAAACTAAGAAAAAGTTGTTAAATCTATAATAAATCGCAGAAAAACCGCCAACAACGAAAAAAACGCCGAATCTTAAAAAAACGCTAAAAAAACTAAAAAATCGCAAAAAATTAAGAAAAACGCCAAAACCAAAAAAAATCTAAAAAAACCCCCGAAAAAAAATTACCGGGTACTTAAAATTTGTTTTAAAATTTATACATTAGATAAGATATTCGATTATATATTCGTATAGTTTTCATATGTAATGTCCGTACGGAACCCTTCGTGTGCAAGTCAAAGACGCACTTTACTGAATTTTTTCTATCCCTCTTCATTCTCAAGAGTATTTTTTAGAAAAAGTTTTTAAATTTGGTATATGCAATACGGAAATATTGCCAGGGCTGCCACATTTTCTTAGTCACTTTAAGAAGCTTAGTGCTTCATTTAATTGAAACTTTAACATATTTTAAACCTTTAGCTCCGTTGATTTTTTAATTTATTTCCAACGGTATTGGTAATACGGGCGGGTGCCCTGATAGAATAGTGGAATAGGTAGTGTGCTAGGCTATCAGTGCGTGTATCGTGGGTTCGATTCCCCCCTCACCTCCCCCCCCCTCCACAAAAAACTCTAATCTGTATCACTATGCTTGCCTAAATAAGTTAATATATAATTTGTAATTTTATTTGTAACATTTATTTAAATAAATAAAGAATATATATCCAAATTATTTTTTCATTTTTGAAAGTTTAAAAAAATCTTTAGATTTTCTGTCCATTTACTTTGCTATTTATATGATTTCATTTTGTTTTCTCTCAACTTTCAAATTTAATGGCCATTTGAATTGTATTGCAAGCCACAACATTTTGGTTTTGGTAATTTAATATCTCTTTTTATTTTTATATTCCAAGTTACACTTCATTAAATTTCAGCCCTCTAAAAGAAGAAAAGAAATTATTATTGGTTTCTTTTCTGTATGTGTGTGTGTGTTATTTTTTTAAATTGCATGATGTCTTTATTGAAATTTATGTGTCTATCTTCAGCTTTTGATGATGACAAAAACAATATAATTTGTTTTATTTTTATCACCAAATCATGTAATAAATAGTTCCAATACAAAGGGAATGCAATAATTTTAAGCCAGTAAAGAGATTCTTGAAGGTCGCTACAATTTGATTTAAAACTTTGAATTAAAGCTACAAAAAATGTAAAAGCTTAAGGGCCTTATTTATAAAAAAAAATTTTTTTTTTTAATTTATTTTATAAACTCTTTATAAAGCCTTAATCATTTTTATAAATAAGGCTGTAAATTTATAAAACAAAAACTTTAAGTTGATTGTTTTTAATCGTTTGATTTATTTTTAAAATGTGATATTCAGCTTAAACTCATAAGAAATTGTTATTATCAACAATAATGTAGGGTATTTAAAATAAAAATCCTCAGTCATACTTATAACATGGCACAGTCAATTAAATTCATTATATGGGAAAAATAAGCTAAATAAATTTGAAACAAAAAACATTCAAGCAGCGAAATCAAAAACAGATTTATTGTCATCAATAAATATATTGTTGGTATAGACACTAACACCCTGAAATTGACAGTTGAAATTGTTTTAAGGTTGTTAAAATTACACACACACACACACACACACACACAAATTTTGAATTGCTATAAAATATTAAAA
Source organism: Nowickia ferox (assembly GCA_936439885.1). Taxonomy (NCBI): domain Eukaryota; kingdom Metazoa; phylum Arthropoda; class Insecta; order Diptera; family Tachinidae; genus Nowickia; species Nowickia ferox. Next base: position 3,636,313 of record OW387027.1, on the reverse strand, counting down.
AATTTAAAATATCGTCCTAGACAAGCAAAAATCATTCAATTGTGAATTTTGTTTTTATGGCACAACTACAAATATTTCACTGTAACCTAAAGCCAATTTAAAATATTCTTGATTAATTGCCAAAGAGATATCGCCAACATTGAAAGAATACACACAAACGTACGTACCTTTTTTTGTATTTTTTATTTTTTTTTATATGAAAAAGAAATAAAAATAAATCTACATTAAATATATGAGAGAAATGTCTATAACATATAAATGAATATTTTTTATATGTATATAAATATGCAAAAGTAAAAATATTATGCAAACAAACAAGCAAAAATCGAATAAAACAAAAAATATGACCAGAAAAATAAAACATGAATAAATTTACTATAAATTACCATTTTACAAGGGGCATTCATAAGCACAAGCAAATAAACAAACAAACAAACAGATAAATTTTTAACTCAGCTCTCACACCCATTGAAAAAGCTCACACATCTTTATAAAGAATAATGGCAGATATACAGTGGAGATTGAATGTTTTTGTTGGTTACCCTGTTGACGTTTTATGTACATGAGCATGAGCATGAGCATGAATTGAAAACTTAAGAGCGTGCGAAAAGTCACTTATAGTTCATTTGCAAGATTTTTTTAAGTAAATAGTGGAAATGCATATGGTTCATTTACTCAAAGAACGTCATAACTCAGAAATTGGAATTTTTGATTTAATGATGCAGATTTAGTCCTCATAGCGTTATTAATATTGTGTAAACATTTCATACAAATATCGTGTTTACTCAGCTCTTGAGAGGAGAACAAAATTTTATTTTGCCACTAAGTTGTGTGTAAATTGCAAACTTTAAACTAGTTTTCTGGTAAAGTCCTTTTTCAGTTATGACATTGTGTGAGTAAATGAGCGATATGAATATTTTTTTTAAAATCGCAACTTTTTATTAATTTCTCTTCAACTTGAATTTTTCACATACTTTATGCAAATAATAGCACTTTATTTACTAAGCACTAATACTCAGAGCTTTTACGCACACGCAATGTTAAATAATTCACAACTGAATATCAGGAGCTTAACTACGATCTTCTTTGCAGTATATTCTCTCTCTGCTGTTCCTCACACACATTGTTGCCATTTTAGCATTTTCACTGCCAGATCTGGCATTTTCATTAGTTAAAAAGCATTCAACTTTCAAAATATTCTGCTAGATGCTTTCTGGCAGAATTTGTTGAAAATAAAAAAATTGTAATTTGTTAAAAATATTCTTCTGTATAGAAGATTTTTCTCATAAATGTACATCTATTGCTGGCAAAAGGTTCCCTGATGATTTGCACTAGCAACAGTGAAATGCGCATAGGATCCAGCTAACCCCTCAATAATCGATTTCAATGTATTTATAATTAAACAAATATTTTACTGAATAAGTAAAATAATATTTTGGAATTATAGTGCGTAAAAAAATTTAAAACGTAATTGTAACATTTCCAAAAAACACCAATTATTAACTATTTTATATTTGTATGTGCTCTATAAATACCTGCAAATACTAATAAGTTTGTATAAACATGAAATTCAAAGTCATTTCAATAATTTTTTCTACATTTAAATCTGGCATTATACTTTTCTTCTGTAGAACATTTTAGCAGAAATTTTTTACCGATTTAGCATTCTCTCATCATCATTTTCTGGCAACACTGCTCACACAATACTGACTAGCTGATGCTGTCTGACTGTTTACACAACAACGCATGAGTCTGCTTAATAGAATCTTACTGAACTCATTCACAATAATCATCCTTTTGCGGATGTATCGTTCTTTTTATACTCAACCGAAAGCTTGCAGAATAATCAGATTCAACAGCTTCATCACATTCAACAGCTTCTCAAATATCAGCTTTCGATCACGACATTACTTCATGTTAAATAGAGCACCACAGACTTGGGTTGAACTCGTTCTATAGATCATTTTAAAACCAAACGTATGATCAAGCCCATATAATTTAAATGAATTTGATCATAGTTTTGCGTCTAAAATTAGCGAATAAACGAGTTCATTTTAGACATGGGTCTGATAATCGTTTTGTGTCTAAAATAAAGTAATTCATTTTATTCTAAAGCATGCAGTACTCAGCAAAAAAGCCATATCGCAAAAAATTTCAAAATTCCCGAATTATGATTTTTTTTCTTAAATATTTCAAACATCACTGTAAATACTCTTTTATTTGCATGCAATTGCATATAAACAATTCAATAACCGTTACTTTAACACATCTCACTCTCTTATTAATTCACAGGCACATACACACACACACACTCGCAGTCGCACTCACACTTAAAAAATAAAGTCATCCGCAAACTAGCCGCCCACTAACAATGAGACAAAACGATCAACTCATGCCAAATAAATTGAGGCTTTTCTGGAAAAATAAAAAGCCAACATGAAACTGAAAGGCAACAACAATAACAATTTTACATAAAACTGTCAAAAACATTCACATGCAATAATTTACTTTAAAAAATACTCACTTTACAGTGTGTGTATGGGTGTGTGAGTGTGTGTATATATTATACATTTGTGTGTGTGTGTGTGTGTGTTCCTGCCATTTTAAAGCTATAAAAACTGGTAGACAAATATCATTCGTTCTGAATATAAGGATTATTTGTCTATATATTGATATTTATTTGTCTCTTTTTTCCATTGACGTATTATTAATGACACTTCCTCTTGATTTTTTCTGCATTCTTCCTCTTTAACTTCTCATAATAAAATGTCAGTCATTTATTTTTTCCTTTAAATGTATTTTTTTTAAATAGTTTTTGCTTTGTTTTTTTAACTATTTTTGAATAATTTATAAAATATTGTTATTGTTATCAAAGTTATTAGCAAAAGTGATAATTTATGTTCTAGTTGTACATTCGCTGTATTGCATGGCATCGCTCCCAATTGCGATTCACAAACACAAACTTCAACATCCAAACCGGAAATATATTTTTGGCGATAACAACCGGTTGTGGTATTAACTTTTGCACACATATAAGTGATGTTTTGGACTGTAACGAGTAAATCAGGACAAAACAAAGCTTTAATATTTTCAAATTTAAAAGGAGTGTTTAGTCCTTTACAAAAAAAAACAAAAAAAATAAAAAATTTTATATAAACTTTTTTTATATAAACTTTTTAAAGCCAGGAAATGTTTTAGTGATTTTTTAATTATTAACAAACTTTCAAACACATTTAAGCCAGAATTAGTTTTTACTTTCTGTTCTGTTACGAATCAGCTGGAGAAGAGTTTTTTGTTTATAGAAATTTAATACAAGTCGTTAGTTTTTGTGTTTCGTTCTGTTCTGTTTCGGTTCAACCTGTGAAAATCAAAAAAATGTTAAGTAAATGTAAGTGACAGCATGAATTAAATAAAAACATTTTGAAATAAATAGTGATTGTACATTTAGAATTTAAAAAATTTAATTTTCAAAAGAAAAACATAAAATTATATTGAAACATAATAATGGACGCTGCAAAATTCATCACTTTAGTGGAAAACTGCGACCATTCTGGTCAGAAACAGCTGATAAGTTACCACAGAAAAAGTAAGTACACAAATTTAAAACCTGTCGTTCTGCTCACAGCACAGAACATCAACAGAAAGTAAAGACTAATGAAGCCTTTAGAAGTACCTTATTCAAAAAGATATTTTCAAAAAAGTACTTTATTTAAAAGAAGGAAATGTTTTATTGATTTTTTTTATCATAAACAAAGGATTTTTTAAACACATTAAAAGTAATTTTTTCAAAAAAATATTTATTTTTTTTTAATACATACTTTACATTCAAGGAAATAATTTTATTCATTGTACTCCTTTCAATAAGAGTTTAAAACAATCAAGAAGGAGCTTCTTTCAAAAAGAAATTTTTAATGAAGGTACTTTTTGCAAAATGGTACTTTTTACGTAATTATCTTTTTCAAATTGTACTGTTTTAAAAAAAGAAATTTTTTTTTATAAAAGTACAATTTCACAAAGAAATTTTTTAAAAGGACTTTTTTAAATTTTTTTCAAAAACGATTTTTTAGAGCTACTTTTTTAAAAAATTTGCTTTATATCAAAAACTTATTATATTCTTTCGAAAATACACTTTTTTCAAAAAAAAATATTTGTTCGAAAATGTGCTCCATTCTGAAAGGTACACCTTACAAAAAGTACGTTTTAAAATTAAATAGTTTTCCATAAGAAAAAAAATCAAAAAGATACTTTTTCATACATATTTTTTTTCAAAACAAAGCTTGATTTGTAAAAATGGTACAAAATGGTACTTTCTCCAAAAGGTACTATTTGGAAAAATTCACTATTTGCAAAATGATACTTTTTTTGAAAAAGGGACTTTTTAGATAAAAATTATATTTTCGAAAACATTTTTTAAAAGATATTTTTACGAAAAGGATTTTCTTTTTCAAAAAGAAATTTTTTCAAGATGTAACATTTTTTCAAAAATTTGTATTTTTGAAAATTCATTAAAAAAAAATTGCAACAAAATGGGACCTTTTAGAAAAATTTATTTTTTTTTTTTAATTTAAAAATTTACTCTTGTTCAAAAAATTACTTTTTTCAAAAATTTACTTTTTTTTCAAAAATTTACTTTTTTTAAAAGTATTTTTTTTTCGAAAATTTACTTTTTTTATATAAATTTTTTTTTTCAAAAATTTAATTTTTTTTTAAAGTTTACTTATTTCAAAAAAGTACTTTTTAAAAAAGATTTTTTCAAAAACTCAATAAGGTACTTTTTTAATAACAATTAAAAATTAATTCAATAAGGCACTTATTGTCAAAGAGGTACTTTTTCAAAATTATACTTTTTTCAAAAATATACTTTTTCAAGAGGCTTCTTTTTCATGAAGGTACAATTTTCAAAATAGTACTTTTATTAAAATAAGTACTTAGTACCAAAATTCACTTTTTTTCAAAAAAGTAATAATAATACTTTTTTATAAAGGTGCCAATTCAAAAAGGCTTAACAACAAAAAATTCGAAATCGAGTTTTTGATTAATTATTATGAATGACATGAAATTACATGTCTTGACAAAATTTTACACTTCTGCGATCAAAAATTACACCTTTATTAGCAAAAACGAGAGGATTTAACAACAAGTTTGTTTAGTTTTTTTCTAGTTTTTTTTTAGTTTTTTGCGTCTCCTGTAAAATTATATTTTCCTGAGTTACGCCTTTTTTCATTGTAGCTAACGATAAACTGTTTTGAATTTAGAATTTTTCAAGGGCTTCTTTTCTAAAGACTTGACTTTGAAAGTCACTTAACGTAAAAACACCCTTAACTCTTCTAAAATGCTCTTCAGTCATGGGTTCGTCGAAACTTACCTCCTTTATTGTACGTATAAGTATATTTTACACACATTTGACCCGGTACCATGGGGCAGCCTATCGTATTTGCTTTATCCTTATATTTCGACCATAAATCTATTGTATCCGGTATATTGTCATTATCTGTTGCCACTAAAGGCTGACGACAAGGTATATTTGTTAAATCTTCGCGTATACTGTCGCACGTGACATCAGCAATATTATTTTTGTCTTGAAACGGACCAATCCAAGTGAAGCGAAAACAATAGGGATCTAAAGTCAAGTATTAAGTTTGTTTATAAATTTTATAAATAATTTAAATGCATTCGAATTAAGGATTCAAAACCAACACTCGGCCTGCAGCAGTAAGATGTATACAAAAATTATATGAAACTGCAAAATAAATTTAAACATTTCTTTTAGACTCATTATTTTTTTATTTTAAGTGAAACGTTGTTTTCCAAAGCTCTTTTTATTTGCAACTACTTGCATATTTCAGCTCAATTCTTTTACATTCCGAACGTTTCAAATTGAGTCTTGGCCATTATCTTATCATTAATGATACAACAACAGTTTATTTTATTGATTTTTTTTTATTATTATTATTTATTGCCTTATTTTTTGCAATGTTTTGAATGATGTTTTTAGCGCAAATTATTAATAATGGCAACTGATACGTCATCTCGTATTTATCTTTCACCATTAACTTCTTTTTAAATAAGAAAGTACATGCTCGCACTAAATTCTATTTGTTTAATAACTTTTATAAAGACTGCATCCACACATAACTTATCGGCAATAAATATTATTTGCTGTTGGTTTTCAAGCAAAGTAATTGAACTTGAAATATTATTTTATGTTGTGTGCTAAATGTGTTTCTTTTAAATTGTGGGATTTTTTTTTTTGCTGTTTTATCACTGAATCATTTATTTAATTATCTATGAGTTGTTATTTCAAGTGTTTATTTTCATTAAGTTTTTGTGCTTCTTTTCTCTTTTCATGCTTAAGACCTTGTTAGTAAAACGGACAGCTTAAGTCCCCTTTCAATTTCAATATGTTTGTTTAAATATTCCTGAACATTTTTGCAGCCAAAGGAGCACAACAAGGAACGAATATAAAAAAGCTCAACCAATGAACAAAGTCCTTACAGCCACACCACTCGTACTTACATGAACAATTAATGTTGCAAAATGTATGAACAGAGGACATAGAAATAACACATTCGCATAAAAAACTTACTTATGATAATGAGTGTGGCAAAGGCACTCAAAATTGTGCATAAAAAACGAATTGAAGATGCTCTACAAGCAAAAAAAAAAATAATAAAAATGTAAAATCAACATGCAACAAGTTTGATTGTAAATCGTATAAAAATTTTCAGAAATAATATATTATTTAAGTGTGTTGGTGTTTATTTACTTTCTTCAAAGCAAGAAAAAAAAGAAGCGAAAATTTATTGCTGCTGGCTAGCACGCAGTCTAGTCTGTAAATCATGTTGAATTAACATGAAACACATATGAAGCAAAATCATTAACGAACATTTTTAAATTAACCTTTAATATGAAATTTAATTTTCTGGGTGTACAAATGTAAGAATTTTTTAGTGGTGAAAGTAAAACATTTTGTGACAATTGCAGCTATTTTAGCAGCTGATAGTCACATCCTACATTAATTATATTTTTTTGCAGTTTCTTATCTCTGCAGTTGAATTCAATGGAACTGTTACTTCACACATTAAATCTCCTATAGCGTGAGTCATTTTATTTAGATAAAATTTAATAGAGACAAGAAAAGATTATCTCTCTTTATTACAAAAAATTCTTATTACCAAATTGCAGCCACAATTTGAAACTATTTCTTTAAAATTGTACTGTTAAGCCCCAAGTGCTGCATTAACATGGCTACAAAATAATTTTATAAAAAATTTGGTCATAATTTGTTTTCCTTGCCATTTCAGCAACAATATTCTCAGTAAGTGTAGCGTATTATAAAATTTTATATTTTAATTCTTCTCTTGTTTTTTTTTGTTTTTTGTAGAATTTAAGTGAGAGTGGTAGAAAATGGAAATAATTTTCCACACTTAATTTTATGCAAATTTCATGCAGATTTTACAAAACTACATGCCAAGAAAAAGGACAAATAAACGTTCTCGTAATATAAATAAAAAAAATAAACACAACGAAAATATCTGCCCAAAACGCTTACACACACACACACACACATCCACACACACTTGCACATATCGTACGTACAAAATCATTTGTAAATCAACAAAATAAAAACAGCTTAAATTCATATTTATACTTATTTTAAAGAACGGTTCATTTGAAATTTGTATGAATTAAGTTTTTGTTAAAAGGAACAACAAAAGGTGGCGTTGGCTGAAGTAGTTACCACGTTGACTACAAAACCAAAGGTCCTGGGTTCGAGCCCGGTCTCTGACAGTCATTAAAAATAACTACACCACGCATTTTTCTGATGTGCATTAGTGTTCTTTGTATCAGTTGTTGTGGGAAAAGTTCTAGTGATGCAGGCATAAGGCACTGGTCACTAAAAACTACACCGACTTCATCAGATACTAATCCTCCTTCGTTGTGTAGCAGAATCATTGACGAAGTAAAATTACCAATAAAATAAAAATGGCTACTAAACACAGCTTCAAAATTTAATACGCCTCATTTAACACCAGAAGGCACTGCAACACTGCATTATAAAAGCAGAGTTGTAGAAGAATGAAGCTTTCCTCCTCCATCTGTTCCTTCATCACCTTTCTACTCTATCACTATTCTTCCCTATCATCCTCTCTGACTATCTTCTCTTCAACTAACAGGCAGCACAAAGGTATCATTGTATTGGACCCCAGTGAGCTGGACTCTAAATTTCACCCTTCCTTACCAGCAGCCTGCTAACCTAACCTAACCTAACAACAAACTATAAATTGTCTCATTTGCAAATGAATTGACGGCCATTATTTCTTAATAAGAACCGCCAAACTCTATACAACATCTGATAGAATTTTCTTTCTTTTTTTTATTTGAGCAGATGATTGTAATAATTATAAATTTAAGACCAAGTGCTAAAATATCAAGTTCTCTTGTTCTATTATACTAAGCAAGAAAGGAAAAGCATACAAATGATACGAATATAATTCAAAATCGCGAACACAGTTTATGCGCTACGCACATAACGCTTTCTTTAGGGGTTGCCGAAAAAAACCCATTTTGAACCCATTGACTTTTTGCGAAAACTTAAATTACGCTACAAATATAAATAAAAGAGGCACATGAGTATCAAACGCATTGACTGTTTCTCATACTTATAGTCGGAGTATGCTTACACTCAGAGTATGAATATTTAATGGTGCAAAAAAATTATAAGCATTACACTCGGCATATTTAATCATCATTCGGCACACGTGTATATAAAATGGAATGGAAAATGTGTGTGTGGGTGTGTGTGGTTGTTTGAAAACATGCTTTACGCGTGTGTAAAAAAAATATTTCTGTATATACACATATGTAGCCGATTAATACTCAAGAGTATTTTTATACTCATGCCTATGGTTGTAGCTCATACAGTGTATAAATTTTAGTTATAGTCCGTTGTACTGCGTAATTTAAAAAATGAGTATAGCAAAGCTGTTGGTTTTCCCTAGCTCTACGTATTCGGTTTAAAATTAATGGATGTGTTAAAGTATGAGCATGGTTTGTAGTTTTAGCTGTATGAATTTATAGTTTTTTGAGGGCCAATAGTCAAAGTGTACTTAAAATTATACTTTTATCATTTTAGGGTACGAAGCTTTATTGAATTTTAAAAAGCTTAAATTTAAAAAATCAAAAACTAACTTCTCTTAAAAAAAAGGGGAATTCCAAATAAAATTGAACAGGTACTCATGTATGCAAATGATTGCAAATGCCCACACTTGCACATTCACACAGATGTATGTAAATGTACAGTACGAGTATGTGCACACACACATACATACATATGTATATACAAACACTAAAACCTTCTAATGTAAATTTCCATATATTATTGTAAAAAATTTAAGTTAATGTTACATTTTGTTACTAAAATCATGGTTTTAATTGCAGTGGACCATGCAACATACATAAATATCAGTATAGAGCAAATTTTAATATCTAAATTATACGAGTATGTAAGAGACCATGTTCACATGTGAAGATATTTTATTCCATAAGTGAGCGAGAGAGTGTAACTATGAGTCGTTTAGTTTTACAATATTTTAACATATTTTTACATTTGTATCAACAGTATGTTTTCCATTTAAAGTATGTATGTAAAGGGGCAAAAAGTCAGACAACAAATATAAAGTTTTAGATGTGTGTCGAGTTAATCACTAAAGTTTTTGTTTCATTTATTTTATTTCTTTTTTTTTTAGAACTTTATATATCCAGCAGCATTTCTTGAAATATTCTGCATGAGTTTTGTGTCAGTTTGTGTGAAAATTTAAATTTTTTTTTTTTTTGCTTCTTGTGGACATTTGCATTTGTATTTAATTTGTGACAATGTGCAGAAATGTCTTTATTGTTTAATGTAAATTTGCGAATATTGTGAGTGCTTCTGTTTTTTTTTTTTTTTTTTTTTGCAATATTAATGGGTGAGTATGTGAGTTGTAATTGGTTGAGATGTTTACGCTGGAGGAAATATGTTGGTAAAAGAAAAGAAAACAGGAGGAATACAGTTTTTTCGAATTTCGGAACTGAAATTTTCACAGCATATGTAAGAATATGGCCGCTACAACCACAATAATATGACAGTTAAAAATTAAAGGGTGTTCTAAAACGATCAACGAGACAAGTTGAAATCCTAATGTAGTATACGGACAATTATATAAAGACACTTGAAATTTGTATGCAGCCTAGACCAATTTTAAAGATCAAAATTAAAGGGACTATATAATTTTGACAACTTGCTGTATCCTGGAAACCTTGAAGTTTTCAAAAACATTAAAACTAAAAAATCTCAAAATTAAACAAATGCCGAAACGAAAAATCGCTTAAATGAAAAAAGCGCTTAAATGAAAAATATCAACAAAAATAAAATAAAACGCTTTAATGTAAAAATAGTCACCAAAAGTAAAAAGGTCGCCAAAAAATTTAAAAAAAAAACGCAGAAAGCCGAAAAAATCGCCAAAGTGAAAAAACCCATCAAAACGAAAAAAAGCGCCAAAGCTAAAAAAAATCTCTAAAAAAAGAGAGGTGTCTTAGGACACCCGGTTGTAGCTATGCTGCTTATGCAATAAACTTATATTATAGGATGATATCAAATTCGCCACAAATATTTCAAAACGTTTCTATCTATTTCCCATTATTTTCTTTTCTAGCCAAGTACGATTAAATTAATGTATTGTTCTGGTTTGTGCTCATGTGCAAAAACAATACAAAACCAAATTGAGCACTCCTCATTGTTGTTGTTTCACTCACTTCAAAGAACGAAACCAAACAAAATCAACAATTTGTTTCGTTTATTTTCGTGCTCTGGTTTTAAATACAAAGAAATTACAACAAAATTAAATTTATAACTGTAGTAGTGTTGATTATTTTTGTTACGAAAATTACGTCCTAACTCCTGTATCACGCAATAAATAGCATAGCTACAAAACAACCGAAAAAAATCACCAAAAATCTAAACAAAATCGCTAAAACCGCTTTTGGGAGGAAATTCTTATAGAAATATGTTAAATTTTCAATTAAATAAGTTGGTAGACTTAATCATTTATGATTTCAATGTTTTAATTGATGTAAAACTTAAATTTTTAGTTGGTGCTTTTTGAAAATTTTTAAAATTAAGTTTCAGGACTTTATAACACCGTTTTCTCAAAATTAATTTTTTTGCAATATATTGAAATTTTTTATTGAGGAGTACAGCTAGTCCCCTTGCGCATATCACTGTTGCAAATAATTAAAAAGTATTTAAGTTTTCTGCAGTAAGCTTTTTAAACCCCTAAATTTCAGATACAATTAAAGTTTTCCTAAAATGTTGTATTTGTTTTAATTTATTTTTGTATTTTAAATTTCTCATGGTTTTAAAATTTACCAACATTTTCCTACTTTACATATTCCAAGCTCCCTTTTATAAATATTTTTGGTTTCTGCTCCAGCATTTGCATAATTTATAAACGAGAAACATTTCGTTGTTTATTATATTTGAAGAGATAGAAGCTACTACAATTTTAAATAAATAAATACAAGACAACTTTGAACTCAATTATTGTTGTTTTGAATTTCAAAGAAAACTCTTAAAGACTTAAAAATGTGTCCCAATAGTCATGTCCGTTTCGTTTCGTTTCGTCTCGTTACGTTTAATTTCAATATTAACTGCCACAACATTTCAAATAGTGTGTATGTACATTTTAATTAAGAATGTAAAGAACATAAATTTTTAAGTATTTTTATTGTTAAAAAAAAGGTAAAAGCTGAAAAATATTTACAATTCTCAGCAGTATTTTGATGGTTGTGTACGAGAAGAAGATATTCCAGTTGCCGACATTACAAACCGAAAACGTTAAACCAACAACAACAACAACAATAACCACTTGAAAGCCATAAAGGTGGGTTGCTACAGATTTTACAACAACAATTACAAAAACAACAAGAGCAATAGCAACAGCAAAACTGAATTACAATTAAAACAACGTGCAGCATGAGCAGCAGCCGTTATTTGCCGCATAAAAAGAACAAGCATCTTAATACACAGTGCACAGTGGGAACTTTTGCAAAATAAATGGTAAGAACCTACTATTCGGATTTATATGAAACTTCGAACGTCTTTAGAGGAGGACTCAAGCTTTATAACACATGAATTGACATTCTTCTGGCTTAAGCTGGACAGGATATTTTGGGAAAGTGAACAAAGTCCAATTCCTTCGAATTATTCCAGAGGAGAGAAAAAAGCCTCACTAAGAAGTAGAATAATTAAAGCAGGGACCCGGAAAATAAAATATGTTTGTTTTGGTGAAAAAATGAGAGTAAAATAAATTTTAATCTAAAAGTAAAATATTATTTTTTTTTAAATATATTAAACAAATTTATTAAACTTCAATCTAACAACTTTTCTCGCAGTGCAGTTTTATTTTACTCTAATTTTTCTCACCAATACAAACATATTTTATTTTGCGGCTCCCTGCTCTAATTAGTCTTCTTCTTAGTTTGGCATTTTTCTCCCCTCTCCAATGATTCGAAGGAATTGGATTTACATATATTCACTTCCCAAAATATATATTGTATGAAAAAATAAACTTTTAAAAATTTTTCAATTTAAAAATATCATTTACAAGGTTTTTTATGTCGTCTATGTCACTGTGCCGCAGAGAAGAAAATCAAGTGTTATTAAGGGACTTATTATTATTGCATTTTACAACAACTAAAAACTTAATAAAACGAATTTTCAAGTGAATCCCCCACACGAGCACACACACACACACACCTAACACATACACACTCACTTAGAAAGACTTAAAAAGGCATTTACATAAAACTTACATAAAAATATTAAAACTTAACCTGCACTTGAGTCAACGATTATAACAATAAATGAAATGTAAAAATATTTTTGTGTTTTTCCCCTTTTGCCAAACAACAGCTCCTATTAAATAAATCTTTGACTTTGGCAGCATTAAAGTACTGTTCACACCTTAAGCAAGAGATTTAATTACTTTATTATATAATCAAATATGAAAAGATAATAAAATTTAAAAGAAAAACAAAAATAAATTATGCAAACCATAATTTCTTATTTTTTTTTTTTGGTTTTATCTCTCTCTCTCTCTCTCTCTTCTATAACAATTTCCGTTTAATATATTAAAGTTTAAAATATTGTCATGGTCTTCATCCTTTCTGACGGCGTGCATCCTTCACAGATTTAAGTACAAACTCACACATACACACATATACATACATACAAACACACGTTCTTACATTGAAAAATCATCATCATACATTATTTACGTTCTGTGAACATTCAAGGTAATAATGTATAGTGTCAATAAATGATCAATCATTCCTGTTCACTTTTTTTCTTGTATTTTTACTCCTTTTTTTCTTATTCACCTTCAATGAATAAAAAAATTCGAGATTCATTTTTTTTATATGTATATACTTTTTATAAAAAGTCAAGTAGTTAAAGGAAATAAGAAGTTATATAAAGTGTCATTTGAAGTGTTGCTGTAATATACATTGACACTTGACTTTCATCATGTTATATCGGATTCGTTTTTTTTTCTTATTATTCTCTGCACATTATATTTTATTTTAAAATTGATGTCATTTTCTTGGTTAGCACAATTTCCGCAGTGATGTAACACTTTTTCAACACACAAGGAATATGTCTAATAATATTCAAAGTAAGACATTGATTTTTAAATTGACTTAACTGGTAATATCCTTTTAAAAAAAATAATTTCTTTGATTCTGGTTTAATTGTCGTTCTCTTTTCTAGAAAAATAGCAAATTTTTCAGCCCTTTAATAAGAAAAATGCAATTTAGCGCTCGCTTATTGATAATGATACAATAATTTCTAATAATAATCTCTCTATTGCAAATTTTCATTGAAAATTAAGTGCAATAAATTTACAATTTTTTTAGAATAGAAAACGTTATAGCTTGATTTTTTTTTATGGACTTAAGTCACTTTCAAAATAAATGCTTATATCATCAGTATAAAGTTTATTAACGGTTTTTTTTTTGTCAAAAAGATCTCAGCAATTTATTATTTTAAGACGCAAATTGGATGAGATGAGAGAAAAACTATGCTCCATGCAATATATTATTAGTTTTAATATATCGTCACCTAAAATCCAAAAGGACTTTATTGACAAACAAAAAATTCAATAAAAATATTTTTTATTTACTTTGGAGTAATTAACTAATGAAAATATAATTATATAATTTGATGTCACAGTTTACGTATTCTATTCTATCGATTCTCATGAAACTCGACACACAGCTAGTGGTGTGGTGTTATAATTACACAATGTTGAGTTTTACGGCCTGTCCCACGATGTCACTAGAAATAAAAACATTAGAAAATTTGTTGTTGTTTTCAATAGAAGTATTCGATCGAACGATTTCTAGTGACATCGTGGGACAGGCCGTTAATAAAGTGGGTGCTCCTTTTAAATTGAATACTACATTTTGGCTCAACCAGCTACTGTACATATCTCTCGTTTTAACTCATTAAAACAGGACAGAGTATTTTAAGTATTTTTACCCAAATGACTGAAGCGAAACTTTTAGCAGACTTCTTATAATGACACAATATCGCATTGGAGAAGGTGGGAGGAGTCACGCCCACTAAAGTTTAATTTTATAATTCGTTATAAGAATGGTCGCACAAAGTAATAAATATTTGGACGAGCGTAAACTTAGAGGCGAAAATATTTTACATATTGATAGCGTATACATATTTAATAAAAATCAAAAGTTTACTCTTAGATCATATTTCACCCACTTATTTAAATATTAATTCATATTTAAAGGTCATTTTTCCATACAAAAATGAATGAAAATTGACATTTAAATTTGAATTGATACTTAAATAGAGTTGGTGAAATTGGCCCTTAATCAGCCCAGCAGAAAAAAATTTTGCCTAATGAGAATTTATAAAGAATTGTATATTACATTTTTTTCTTTGACAACAGTTGTATTTAATATTGCTAATAGAAAGATTTTTTTTGACATCTGACAATAATAAAATGTCTTGCAAATAACTGACAATTATTTGACAATGGTAACACGCTTGTCACATGTCCAGCAATTTGCTGTCGGCTGATAGTATTACAATGAACTGACATCGCTTTTTCTGGTAACGTTGTTATAAAAAAAAATTAGCACGCTTAAATTACAATATTACAAGATCTGTCAACCGTCTGTACAGAGCTTCAGCTGCTCTTAAATAAAATAACATTGTTATGTTCTGACCTACAGTGCTGTTCGAAATCCTTGTTAAGCATGTTAGAAGCATGATAATTTGTATGCTGTTGCTTTTGGTTATAAAGCTGCTTGAATAGCAATGTAAGCAAGACTTATGCACAAAAGAGTGACTCATCTTGTTTGAAGATGAAAAACGTGTTTTGTTTACCCCTCTCAAATTAAAGATGATCTTTTTAATAAGGATTCTCAAGTTATTTGAGGGGTCTACAGATGACAGTTCGTAAGCTGCTATAAAAATTCTTAAAAAATCATAGTTTTTATAGAACAACGCTTTGCTGATGGCACGAATGCTAAAACTTAATGTGCCATTGAAAGTGGCTGAAACAATATGTACCGTTTTTAATACGTTGTCGTGGGAGAAAATATGAAAATATGCACACAAAAAATCATACAAAAACATACATTTTTTAGACACGGTCCAGCTCATGTACTGTCATTGCTAGAATCCTCAAATATTTTGGGAATCCTCATTAAACAGACCGAACTTAAATTTGAGTTCTGTAAGTCGCTCTAATGTATAATAATGGTTTATTTTAAGTACAACTTTTAATATTTGTTTAAATTTCTTCGATCTTTTTGTTTTTAATTTCTTTTTATATTTATTAAGCTTGAGATCTTGTTTTTTTATACAAACATATAGTCCCTGAAGAAGTTACCCATTGTGGCAACGAAATATTGGAATCAAAATAAAATTTGTTCATTCTTTTTATAAAAAAACAAAATCTCAAGCTTAATAAATATAAAAAGAAATTACAACTTTTAATTTTAGTAGTAGTAGTAGTTTAGTAGTATTATACTTGGAATTACTTGCTCTCAAGCCCACAGGATTTTTAGACTCTTCTGAATCTCAATTTTATTATTTGTCCTTGCCTGTGATGAAAAATTAACTATAAAAAATTAAAAGTTCTAAATAATGATTTTTTTTTTTTGAAGAACTATTTTATATATTTTGAAACCAAATATAAATAAATTTAAAATGAATTATGCTGTGGAAATGTATGAAATTCTATTTATCAAATGCAATGTTTATAAATACAAAATTGCAATTTAAATAAAACAATACAATCACAATATTTTATAACAATAGCGGTAACAACCCCAATTATACCAATGCATTAACACATTTATATATACACACACACACACACACACACACACACACAAATAACGCTCTCAGGTACAACAATACAAATTAAGCCCCGGTACGTGCCTTTCGCACTATAAGTGGCATTTAGTTCGCATAGTTAATGGATAAAAACTTGCAATACTCACGATTTTTTTTCCTTGCAAATACTCTCTTTTTAATTTTATTTAAAAAAAAAAAAAAGCAAGTGCATATTTTTAATACTAACAAAACAAGTGGAGACAAGTTTAGTTTACAACTCGGGCAAATTCAAGCGTCAATATTGAATTTCATCATAAAATTGTCGACAAAAAAAATTGGAATGGAGGTCAGTGAACTTTTAATTTACTGTTTGAAAAAAGGGGTGAACTAATTTTTGAATTTCCATAAATTAAATGTTTGCTAAATAAATTAATTTTATACTATACTCGTATACACATGTATATGCATATTTATTAAATAACAATTGAAATAAATATGCAAACAATTTGTTATTATGTAAATATTTATTTGAAAAAAAAATACTACTAATACCTTTATTATTTGAGTTAAACGAATCAAATAATTTTAGACAAATTGCAGTTGGTAATTTCATATTTTTGAAAGGTGTACAGTGGCGCTTAGGCCAATCAAGCTGTTGTTCCTGAGCTACAAGCGATTCTAATACTAAAATTCGCTACAACTGAAAATAAGAAGGCACAGGCGTATCAAATGCTTTGTCTTTCTCTCATACTTAACCCTTAACTACAGACGAACGGTATTTTTTACCGTTATGAAGTTTAATTTTTTTAATTTCGTGGGATCTCTCTCTCTCTCTCTATATGTTTCTTAAGAAATTTTGTGCGGTTTTATTAAAGTTAACAGTTTTACAACTTTTCCGAGATCTTAATATGCTAGAAATATATGTATATCAGATATATATTAAATATATTTTTCAATTGCTTTGAAAAAATTTTATAAATTTAATATAACTGGTAGAAATTACTGGTGGTCTGTACTAAAGTTCATATAATTTGACGTCTGTAGTTAAGGGTTAAAGCCGGAGTATGCTTATACTCATGGATATTTAATTGGACAAAAAAATATACTCATGATACTCGGGATATTTATTCAGCATTCGCCATCGCATACATACATTTGTGTATCTAAAATGAGGAGCTGGCGAACAAAACCAAACTAGTCCCGTTAACTGTTTTTTTTTCTACAGCAGAGGCAAATTACTGAACTACCTTGACAGAGACTGGCAAGGAAAAGTCAATTTTCGTAATTTTTTTAAGGCAGGATCGATCGAGCTGGTTTTGAATGATAATATTGCGTGGCTTCATAGATGTGTACTTGGAGAGCCCGAAAAAAGAAATTAATAATTTACTGAGGACATGTCTAGTTTAGTTCGCCAGCTCCTCAAACGGAATGGAAAATGGGTGGGTTTATGATTGTAGCTTATTCAGTCTATAAATTTTAGTAATAGTCATTTGTGCTGCGTAATTTAAGAAATGTGTTTGAA
Organism: Nowickia ferox; assembly: GCA_936439885.1. Lineage (NCBI taxonomy): Eukaryota > Metazoa > Arthropoda > Insecta > Diptera > Tachinidae > Nowickia > Nowickia ferox. Next base: position 3,618,386 of record OW387027.1, on the reverse strand, counting down.
CATAGTTGCAGGTTGTTCGTAGTTATAAGTATTCGGCTTAAAATTATTACCTGCTTGTTTGTTGAGCATTTTTTAATTTTTAGCTGTACGGATTCATAGTTGTTTGATGGTCAACATTGACATTTGGCAGCCAATTCAAATTATGACACAAAAAGGTCGCATCAAAACTATTTTCTAAAAATATCACGCAAATCTGGTTGTATTCAAATTCTGCTTAATGTTGCCTTATTTGGGGACCATAATCCAATAATTTATCTCATAATTTTGGTTTTCATATGCAAATTGCCAGCTTTCCAAAATCCAGCAGCAAAGAATTAAGAATTAAAAAGAATTTGTTGAAACTTTCAAGCTGATTTCTTACAAAAAATTTCCACAACAATTTTTGTTTGTGTGTGTAAGAAAATTTACTTTTTTAACAAGCAACGAGTGTTATTTAATTATACGCGTGTTGATTTTATTGTAAACTTTTGCCTTTAAATTTTCCTCTATTACTGTAACAATTTGTGTTGCCTGTTTTACTATTGTGGCTTTAAAGGTTGTAAAAGTCATTGTAAACTTTTTTCACCATGTTTCATCTCAAAACGTAAAATTAAAAAAAAAAATAAGAGTAAAACTTCTAGTTACTCGTACATATTTCTTTTCATATCAATTTTGCTTTGCCTTGTATTGCGAAATACTCGTACTCGTACATAAGGATGAATTTCTTACCCTTCTTTCTTTCGGTCTGTCTGTCGCTCGTTCTTGGTCGACGAGCAATCTGTTAAGAAATGCGTTGCAAAAACTTTATGCTGTTGTATGTTTTAGCTTGATTGCGTTTAATATTTTTGCTTTTGTTGGCTGTTGTTCTCAAATTCCTTAGGAATTTTATGGGGGTTTAGGGTACTTTCTGCTTTTAAGTTTTCTTCTTTTTTTTTTTTGAGTCAGAAACTATTGCTTAGCGAATTTCGAAACAACTATTACAACTGTAAGTAAGTTTTATCTTTTAAAGAAAAAGTAATGCAAACAAAAGCATTGTTATTTAATAATCAAGGGTGCAAAAGGGTAACGATACGGAAATAAGTGTTTAATAAATTTTTGGTTAATAAAGCAACGTTTGTATTCATTTTTATGGCCTTTGCGATACATTTAAAATAGCTTTGAAGTTTTATTCTTTACTTGGTTTGCTTAATCGAGGCTATAAGCAAACGAGATGCTTGCCTTTATACTTTACTAAGCAGAATTTTATTTGTAAACTAGACAAAGAGGCAAAGAGACAGACAAGCAGACAGGCAGACAGACTCTTAGTTAAACATATAGCCTGCCATTCAAACAACTAGTCACACAACAGTTTTTGTGATTTGGTGTCACCTCAAGTGTATTTGCTGCTCATAAAATGCTCATTTATTTAAGGTTAATTTAACTTTAAAACCTAAAAGTATACTACGCTTTTTAACTTACAAATGCTACTTAAGGTATACTTTTAATCTGCCACACATAATGGCATAATTTGTGTAGCAAATGCACACTTATCAGAATATACTCGTATGTACATACTTGAGGAGTTTGTATGAAAGCGGTAGATTTTAACACAAAATCCTGGCAATTTATTTTACTTAAGTAAAAACGTACGAGAAAACATCTTAAAAGAAGCATAAAGTTTCCTTTATTAACTCCTTTTTACAAAACCAGCTTTTTTTCTACCATATTTTTTATAAACTCATATACGAGTATGAAGAATTTGTTTTTTTTTTTGTCTTTTATTAGTAGAAAACACACAATGTGACCAACTAAATTAATTTGCATTGTCAACACAACATATATTTTTAATGCTAGAACCAGCCTCGAACTATCCAGTACAGCAAATTAGAGCATGGATGTTTAAAGGGGGAGAAGTGTATCGTCGGCTTAGAGTGTAAACCTGCTAACTCACTTCCAGCAAATTTTACAGGAGAGACAAAATACTGTTAACGGCTTCTATACAAAGCATAAGAAATTAGCCTGATACATTAAGTTTCTTGGACATATAGAGCTTCAAATTGAAATAAATATTTTAGCAAGTCGATGAGACGTCTATTTCTCTTTCGAACGGTATTAAAATATCATATTTTATAAAAAGTGCATTTAGCAGGTTTACACTGTAAGCCGGACGATATGCCACTAAGTACACATATTGTGCCATAACCGTCAAAAAGGCTTAAAAGACATAATTTTCGTCCAAAAACAAAGTTAAACAAATATGTCACTTAAGCTGTTTTTTTTTGCGGTTATGGCTCGATATGTACTTTCAGGGCGCATGTAACAAATGTATTAAGCATTAACTAAAGGACACCTATTGTTTTCACTACGATGCACAGTGGGGTCAAACCCATTTTTCTGCGCAGATTATATCTCATATCTCCACAACTACAATAGTCAAGGACGACGAGGGGAGGTAGGGTTAAATTTCTGCCTCTCAGAAACTATCTAACCGATTTTGATGAAATTCAAAACATGGATAGATCTGAAGTCTGCAAGGACACAAACTCTATATATTTTATAAAAAATTAGCGCACTAGGGGATTAAGGGACCATTTCTAAGGTAAGTGAAACGTAAGGAACTACGTTCCTACCTGGTGTCCCATGACACCGTGCACCGTGTATGTACACGCATTTGTATACGCGCTCATGCGTAGGAAAAAGCAAACGTCACAAATTCTCTCGTCACGAAATATTTGCTTCTTTACTTCTATACCTACTACAATAACTGAAACAAATGTCTTGCAAACAGTGTTGTTCGGTGTTTGTTGTTGAAGACTTCGCTGCAGTAAGGCAATTGAAAAATCCCTCATGTCTTGAAATGATCTTATGCAGCTCTCTAGTATGCATATAAGAAGCCGATTATATTTCGGTTTTTTGTTGGGCAAAATGCCATAAATGCAATAACTTGATAATTTTACAACTAAAGGCAGAATAAGTTTGTGCGTGCTGTTCCGTTTTGCATCAGCTGTTTTGTTTCTGTTCAATTGAAAACCGGTATGTTTGTTTTTCCTTTTTCGTTCTGTTCTGTTGCGGTCAAATCTGTAGAAAATAGAATTCAACGTTAAGTGATAGTCAAAAGTGTGTATGTAATAATTTATTTATTTATTTATTTATTTAAGAAATACTTTACAAAGTAAATTTGCAAAGTATTGTTGCACAAATATGGGCGGGGTAGCTAGACCATATGCCCAAGATGTTATTAACAGTTTTTTAAAAAGGCTTTGTGACTGACTGTACACGACCTATGCCTTCACATAGGAAGTAGCAACGTGGTTGTTAAAGAAATTCCACAAAAGAACCGCAAGAATATACGGTTATCCGTGGCAGATCAGTCAACCAGTGCGAGTGAGACGCAAAACTCTCGAAGGCCAATAAACAACAGTGGCCTGGTTGCACTTAAGAGATAATTGCCAACGACGCTTGATGTTGACTCGCCCAGAGCTGCTTTACGACTGATGTAATAATTTGTTCTGATATTTTGTATACAACTATAATCAGTTCTACAGGTTGCCAGCTGATTCCTGGAATAGAAAAAGTATTTGCAAAATATTATGTACAGAAAAGAACGGTAACGAAAAGTAAAAACCTCATACCGACCTTGATCGTATTGTATCTTAAAAATAAAACTAAAGGGATTTTGAAAATGAAATTCAACAATTTGGTTTCCCTTTTAGTTGGTCCTTTTCTTGCCTCGGTTTTTTTTTGCAACTTCTTCAAATAAATACTTTCTTAAGAAATTTTCTTGTACTTTGTATTAATTTTTTTTTGTCGTACACGCTGTACTCGGAGGAATTTCTGGGTTTTCTTTTTTTTTCTTTCTCACTTGATAGCGTTACATACTCAGACCAACTGAAAAAAGTATGAAATTTATACTTTTCGCTTGCTAACACGTATTTATAAATACAATTTCTTATGAAAATTTTATGCAAAATGCATATTTTTCATTTATTCTGTTTTAAGGTATTTGGCTTCTTCCTTTAAAAGACATTTTCTTTCTAAAAACAAACAACAGCTACAAAAACTCCTTCAACTGGCACATGTGCGTGTATAACTATATGTACGAGTATATACATGTGTGTGTGTGTGTATAGCGATAATGACGATGAAGATGACATGTTTCTGTGTTGCATGCCACAAATAATAAGTCACAGCATCAGTCAGTTGCTGTGTACGCGTGTGTTTTTTTGCATATGAAGTGCTGCCTGCCGTTGGTCTTGGTGTTAAAATAACAAAGTTTTATTAAGCTTCAGTCATCAGATTTCGTAGATATTTTTTTTTTGTTTATTATTCATTTTACTTGTTGTCTTTGTATGCTTTTGTTCGGTGCATGTCTTTTGCACTTTTTAAGATCTCAGAAGTTTTAAGATCATGTACATTCATTCCGATTCATTCATTCATTTGGATGTAAAAATTTGTTTCCTCCTTGCAAAGAAATATAAAGAAATAGGATGAAGTAATAAAGATTAGTTTGCACAGGATTTAGAGAATGTGTCTATTTATATGTAGGGATGTATGTATGTATGTACATATATACATATAAGTGTATTGGTGTGTTGGTGTGTTTATTGTTTTGTGCACAAATAACTTTTATTTAAAAATACCATCTTTTGCGTTGAGTTTCTCTGTTGTTGGTTTTTTTTTCTATAAAATATTCACGTAGTCTGGTAATAACTTTAACACATTTATGGTAAAGTATAAATTTTGCATCAGTTATTAGTTTCAAAGTACATTGTAATGAAGAATGCTTTTTTATATAAAAGCACTGAGAGAAAATTTTTCAAGACCCGTCATTTAATCACTAGAAGTTAGCAGCTGTTAAAAATATAATTCATTTCTTTCATTAAAATGAAAATTTTTAATTTCTCAATATGATGTAGAAGTCCTGGAGAAACAACTCCAAAAATGCATCAGAGATTCTTTTTACATCCTTTTCTAGGGTGTTTTTTATTGAGGTATAGAACTTTAAGTTGGCATCACTTTTTTAACTGGCGGCCATTTTGTCAGCTGTCAAGTGATTAATATTTAGTTTGGTTTGCCATTTCATCATGAACAGGTTGACAAAAGAACAACGCTTGCAAATCGTGCAAATTTATTTCGAAAATAATGGTTCAGTTCGCGAAGTTTACCGCAAGCTCCGTCCATTTTATGGTCGACATAATCGTCCATCAGAGCAATTAATTCGGTTAACCATGGATAACCTGTCAATTGGCCACCAAGATCGTGTGATTTGACACCATTGGATTATTTTCTTTAGGGATATGTGAAGTCGCTCGTCTACGCCAACAAACCAGAAACGTTAGGGGACTTGGAAGCCAACATTCGTGGCGTTATTGCCAACATACGGCCCCATATGCTCGAAAAAGTGGTTGAAAATTGGACCTGTAGAATTGGCTTTATTCGAGCCAGCCGCGGCGGCCACATGCCCGAAATCATATTTAAACGTTAATGGCATAAAATTATCCTTCCAATAAAGCCAAATTGATGGACATTAAAACGATTTTCTTGTGTTTTATTTCAATTCGAAGTTCTATACCTCTAAAAAAACACCCTGTATATGTATATCATTCTCTTTTATAGCGCTGCAATTAGCAAATAGAAAAAATTTCATGCAACAAAAATGCATGAAATTTGATTAAAAAAATTCATAATATAAATTAGTTACTATTTAACAAAAAGAAAATTAGTAGAAATAGAATACGAGAAATATACTAGTTTCGTTCCTTATTCAATCCCCCTCCTACAATCGATCAGAACAACATGTTCTTATTCTACCATTACTTTTTCAGTTTTTACTTTCTATCACTAAGTGTAGAGAATGGTATTCCCTGACTCAGGGGAAAATTATTATACTTAATAAAAAATTATTTTACTAAATAAGTAAAATAATAATTTGGGATTATTAGTGCGTTAAGAAATTTTAAACTTAATTTTAACAATTCCCAAAAAAAAAAACACCAACTATTAACTTGACTGCTCCCGGTCAAAAATACTTGTGTGGCAACACTTTATTCTGGCTAAAGCAATGAATTGTTGTTGTTCCTTTTTTACAGTTGTTTTCATTATATATTTCTAACAACTACAATTCGCGCTGAAAAGAGTCAGCCAAAGTATAATCTGAGTAATCAATTTCAATGTATTTTTAATAAAAAATTAAACTTAATTGTAACAATTCCCAAAAAAAACATCAAAAATTATTATATTTAAAATCTCTTGCACAATATTTGCAAAAAGCAACTGATTGTCTTTATTTGGCAGCATAAAGGTATATTTAGTCCATATGCATTTGGCGAAATTAAAGAGATTTTCCTTATGGCAAATTGCTTTGCGATCATTCTTTGTCCCAATTTCTAGTTAATCTTTTCAATTTCATTGACTTTTCTAATATTAACTAAAAGCGATTTGGTTCAGCTTCGACTTCAAGGTCTTAGAAAACGCAAACCGGTTCGAAGGACCATAAACAAAGGCGCAATCTTCATGGGATATGTTCTTGAAAGTCAAAACAACAACCTGCTAAATTGATCATTCAAAAAGGTGCAGCGTAACAAGGGATTTGTTTGCAGTATCATTCTGGCTGTAGTACGGCTTCATGATTTATTCGGGAGATGAATTCACACACTGGGCCTATTCGAAAATCCAACACTGAGCTGCACTTGAATAAAAGAAAAAACTTTGATGCCAAAAAAACCGGCATCAATGCAAAGATCTGATAGAACATTTTCGAAAAAAATGTATGGGACCAAACTGGAAGTAAACTGTTTCAAAAAAGAAAGAATTTTTAAAATCTGTTGGTTAAGAAGAAGTACGTCAAATATAAAATTAAGTTTTAAGGGACGTGCCTCCGCTTTTTTTTAAATGCAAGATTGTGTGTTAAGTTTTGTAAAAATCGGTAGAGTAGAACCACGTGAAATAATAATAATAAATTTTAATGGGCGTATCCCCGCCCATTTTTTTAATTTTTTTTTTTTTTGGCGGTTATGGCATGATATACTGCGGGGTTGCATTTTAGAACTCATGACATTTGCAGTGTTGCCAATTGTAGATTTTCCGAACGCACTACGCATCTGATGCAGCGCAGTGATGAATTTCCGAACAGGACCACTATGATCGATCTAGCATTACTAGAAGCAGGTCCTTTCCTTATTCCTTCAGAAGCTTCTTAAGTAATCATTATTTTTCAACATAAAAAAAATATTTTTCTTTTTAAAAATTAACACCGCCTTACTAAATTATGTATGTATGTATATATGAATATATATTGACAAAGTTGCACTATCTGATACTTAATATGAAAATGTTATAGTAAATGAATTTTTATAGCTGCCATGCATGTCCTTGTTGGCATGTGTAACATAACAACAAAAACAAGGAAACCTCAAATCAACAAAAAAAAAAAGAAGAAACGTTTGTCACTATACAGATGCATGTTAACACTCAACAAAACTCTGTCATACACATACCAGCAGCAGCAGTACCAGGACAAATTTGTATAGAAATCTATCTGCTCGAAACACTCGAAGCCAACAAGGACTCTTTTAAAAATACAAACAATTTCTTTTTTGTATGGTAATTAAAAGTTTCGTACAAAGTTTATATTTGTTAAAATAACAAAGTAATAAATACAATTTATTTAAACAAAAAAAAAACACACACACAAATTAAAACATTCATTGTATTTATTTATATTTTATTAAACCAAAGGAAAAAAAAATAATAACAATAAAACCAAGAGAAAAACACAGTAAATCATATAAAGCTGGAAAAACGTATTAATAAATATTACAATAGTTAAACAATAAACCAATTTATTTAAATTTATATGAAATAAAAATCAAACAAACAAACCCAAAACTGTTTCAAGATGAAAGAAAACCCTCAAAAGGCATTTAAGGCAGTTAATGAAATGCCTTACAATCGAAATATTCGTTTTAAATATAAATAATTCAGAATTAGGCATTTACTTATGTCCGAACGTAAACGGTTTCAGGAATTTCCGATGTTATTTAGACCAAAAAAAAAAACGCGGACCAGAAATTAAAATGCAAATATAGAAAAAATGTGTTATTAAAAATTTAATAAATTTAAATAAAACGTGCTAAGAAAAGTGTGCAGTAACACAGTCTATTTTTCTACTATACTGTGCTATAGTAAATTTTTCTACAGTCTACTTTTCTAAAGATAAAGTGTGCTCTGACACAGTCTATTTATTATAGAAAAACAGTCACAGTCAACTTTTCTATAGAAAAATTGTACTGTGACGCAGACAACTGTTTTATAGAAAAAGTGTGCTGTGACGCAGACAACTGTTTTATAGAAAAAGTGTGCTGTGACGCAGACAACTGTTTTATAGAAAAAGTGTGCTGTGACACAGTCTGTGTGCTGTTACCCAGTCTATTTTTCTATAGAAAAAGTGTGCTGTGACCCAGTCAACTTTTCTATAGGACAACTTTTCTACTGGAAAGCTCTGCTGTAACACAGTTAACTTGCCTTTAAGAAAGGTGTGCTCTGACAAAGTCACTTTTCATATGTAAACGTCAACTTTTCTATCAGAAAAATCTTCTGTGACACAAGCAATTTTGCTATAAGAACCATGTGCTATTATACAGACAACCATCGGTCATCGTTTCTATAAAAACAGCGTGCTGCCACACACTAAACCATCAGCTATCTTTTCTATAAAGTCAGTTAACCATCAGCCATCATCAGCCTCCTTTTAGATGATAATATTGTGATGCCACATCGCAAACTATCTGCCATCACTTTTATAAAAACAGTGAGCTGCCACATAGTAAACCATTAGCCATCATAAGCCATCTTTTCTATAAAAACAGTGTGATATGAAACAATCACAACCATCAGACATCATCAGTCATATTTTCCATAAGAACAGTGTGCTGAAACACTGTCAACCATTAGTCATCATCTGCTATCTTTTTAACCAACTTAAAAAAGAGGAAGAGGTTATCAATTCGTCAGAATTGTTTTTTTTTTTAGATTGTTTTTTTTTCATAACTCGGTACTTTTTAGACCGATTGTAAAAATATTTTTTTTGTCTGAGAGAGAATAGCTTCCAATTGGTCCTATTGTAGAAAAATACGCGGGGACATGCCCACAATTTTTTTTATTTGATAGCTGTGAAAATAAGCAAACACCTTTGGATCTTTTAATTACACAATTTTAAATATAAATAAATAATGGGCGCGACTACGCCCATTAAAATTTATTATTATATTTCATGTAGTTCTACTTAACCGATTTTTACGAAACTTACTACACACCTTGAGCTCTAAAATAGACACAATCTTCCATTTAAAAAAATGGGCGGAGTCACTCCTACTAAAATTTAATATTTTATTTTAAGTGGTTCTACTTTACCGATTTGTACAAAACTTAAAACACACCCTGAGTTCTGAAAAATACACAACCTAGCATATAAAAAATAGGCGACGGCACGCCCATTAAAATTTAATTTTATATTTCACGTACATTTTCTTAACCAAGAGATTTCCAATTTTTATTTATTTGAAAGAAAATGTTCTATCAGATCTTTGCGTTGAAGTCGGTTTTTTTTGTAGAATTATTTATAAGAACAGTGTGCTGTCGCACAGTCAACCATCAGCCATCGTCAACCACTTCTTCATAAGAACAGTGTGCTGGGACAGTGTCAATCATCTGATAGGAAAGTTTACTCTGTGTCTTAGCGGAACTTGGCTATAGAAAAGTTTACTGTATGATAAGATTCCTGAATTTTATTTTATATGAAGTTTTAAGGGAAGTCATCCAAAACCTTTTTGTAACATATTGTTGAGTAATTTTTAGCCCATAACTCTTTCCCATATCAGTGTCTTTCTTCCCTAACAAAAAAGTTCACTTAAAAGGAAACATATTCGTTAAAGTGTTTTACAAAAATAATTACTATAAACTTCTGTTCTAAAATCTTTAGATACGCAAAAGCTCGAAAGCAAAAAGACAAGAAAGAAGCTATACTTAGCCTCGAAAGGGCTAAACTGACAACCGGAACTAAGCCCCACCAAATCGAATGTGGCAGTCAAGCATTTTCCGCTGTGGTTTCTGACATTTAGATCAGTATTATTTTATTGCTTGATATTTTCATGTTCATTGTAGGGCATTAAATTGAATTGAATTTATTTTGTCAAACTTTATGGAGAGAGAAAAAAACTAAATAATTTTTAACATTTATTTGTAATTTTTTTTCGTTAAACGTTTTTAAACTCTGATGAAAACAGTATAACAAATTTTAATTTAACGCTAAGGTAAATTTATATAGTCTCCTATTGTATTTTTATAAATTTCATCTTTAGTTTTGTTTTTTCTATTTTCTACTCTATATATTTTTTACATCTATTGTTAAATTAGCCAGTGATGGCAGTATATTGCAACAAAATAAAAATGGAAAGAATGACATAAAAATGTTGCAAAATACAATTGTGGTTTTAAATAATTTTCGTTTTCTTTTTTTATTTAAATATATTTTTTCCTCTTTGTGCATTATGTTGATGTTGGTGTTGCACAAATAAAATTGTGTGTGTGTTGTGTTGCAATAACTATCATTTAGTAGGGTTTTGTTGCAACATCCTTTTTAGTCCTTTTTTTATAAGGTATATATTTTTTTATTTTCGTTTTTTAATTCGCTTGACTAAATTTTTGCTTCGTTAAGCAACAAAAATAACCATTTCTCTTTTTAACATTCCATTTATTTTTTTTATTAATTTTGGTTTTCTCTTGTAGAGTCACTTTTTTTTGGGGGTTTTTATATTTTTGTCCTTACTTTAACTTGTTGGGGTTTTGCAATGTTTGGGAGAAGATTTGGAGTTTCTAGCAGAAAAGAATTCTAACATTTAATTATAAAATTTGCAATGAAAAATCTAACAAATAAATGTGTATGTATTTCCTTTTTACTTGCAGGATTTGCTTATTTGCTATTTAAAGCAGATTTCCTTTTAAAAACAGGTCATTTGCTACTAAGCTCGGCCATACATTTAACACATTTTGAAGTTTCTTTGGCAACAAACAGTTTTATCTAAAACAGATTTGCTTATAATTTTCATAATGTGTATTTGTTTGAGTTGCATGCTCTCTTAATGCGCACTTTTGTGGTAACAATGGCGATGAAAAACACACTAAAGTGTTGCCAATTGTATAACATCCCCTCTCCTTTTATTTTATTTTATCTTTTTTTTCTTTACAAACATATCAATGTACTCAGTTTACTCAAGTGAAAATTATCATTTCCACCAACTAAATTTGGTTACAATGAAAAAGCAGCAGCTGCCAACAAACCGCTGTGCATGTTCATTTCATTTCTTTTACCTCATATTTTTTTCCTTCTAATGCAAAGTAAAAGTAAAAAAAGAAACTAAAACAACGAATAGCCTCATAATTTTCAAACAGAATTGGTGGCGGAAAGTACAAAAAAAAAGAACTTAAGGCAAAACATCGGAGGAAAGAAAATGTTGTTAGAGATTTATGATGTTTCATAAATGACAGCCTGTACGTTTAAAAAGGCAGCAAAATGCTTAAACAGCAAATAATTCGTTGCTACTCATGCAGGCAACATCCTTAAGAATTTAACTTAACTATACAATGTGTTAGGAAACGCATTTTTTATGCGATATTAAGAATAAAAGGAGCTTCTCAATTTATTTATTTTTTGTGGTTGTTTTTCAGAAGTATGTAATTTGTTAATGAATTGAAAAAAAAAATTCAATGTTTTTTATATACAAAATATTTTACTGAATAAGTAAAATAATAATTTGTTAAACTTAAATTGTAACAATTCCCAAAAAACTGCACCTGGTCAAAAATACTTGTATGGCAACACTCTATTCTTGCTAAAGCAAGGAATAGCTGTTGTTGTTTTTTACATTTATTTTCTTTACAGTACTTTTGACAACAACAGTTCGAGCTGAAAAAAGGCAACCAATGTAGCAATGGTAAAGTAAGAAAATGGAATAAAAAACATGTTGATTATTGAGTTCTTGTTTTAACTCATGAATCAAGAAAACAAGATTGCGCATTGCGCAGATCCGTTATGTTATTTTCTGCCTGTGACGTAGACATAGAATTTTGTTGTAAACAAATTGCATACATAAATTTCTTTGTGGAATGTGATCTCTCTCTCTCACACACATTTTTATAACAAACACACGAGTGTGTTTTATATTGAAGTAGATGCGCAGTACAAAATTCTTTTGTACGGCTCATTGCGCAATTTTCTTTTCTTGATTCATGGTTTTAACTTTGATACTTGTTGAGCTTCTCATTTCTTTGAATGGAAATTTAACATATTAACTCCAGTTGTTCTAAGAAATTTTTGGGTAAAGGTTCCCTGATGATTTGCATTAGCAGCAGTGAAATGTGCATAGGATCCAGCTCAACCCCTCAATAATCAATTTTAATATATTTTTAAATAAAAAATATTTTAGTGAATAAGCAAAATAATAATTTAAAAAAAAAATTTTTTGTTCCATAATCTAAAAATGAGGAGAGGTAACTACCGCCCATTAATATTTAAATGATATTTTATGTACTTTTAGCAAACTGCTTCTTAGGAAACTTTCAGCAACTCTTGAGCTATTGTAGCGACATAATTTTATATTTGGAAAGTGGGTGGAGCCATGCCCATTCAAACTAAATTTTATATTTCACTGAAATGCTGAAACAATTCTGAAAAAACTTGGCACACAAATTCGGCTCTTGTGGTAATGCAATCTTGCTTTATAAAAAAATTAGTTGGGGCCAAGGAATCGTCTAGATTATACTTGAATGCCTGGTTGAAGCAGGCATCCAGGTAAGCCATAACATACATATATTGATCATTTTCTTCAACCTTAGAAATATCTATAGTTTAACATTAGGAATTTCACTTTAATACAATTTTGCTATAAAGCGGTCCAGTTACTATCAAAATACTCATCAAGCATTGTAGTGATGTTTGTAAAAATGAGTTTGAGTTGAAAAATTAAAAAATTTTAAATTATTTCATGATTGATATCACCTTTTGATGTGTTTCTATCAAGCACGAAGACATTTTAAACGAGATTTTAAGTTGCTGAAAAGGACGAATGAAAAAATTAATTTCTTATTTAAGCCACTTTTTGACACATTTTGCCGCCTGTCAGAATCGATTTGTATTGGTAGATATCGAACAATTTCCAAAAAAAATTTATATGCCGATTGAAAAAAGCTGAGCTGTAAAAGAATGAAGCTTTCCTCTATCTCTTTCTTCACCACCTGTCTTCTCTATCACTATCCCTTCCCTGAGTATTACTTCTGTTCAAAAAATAAAATAAAAAAATTTAAGCAGTTTTTAACTTTAAAAATAATTTTCGATTGCTGCCAGTTTGACTTAACCCCTGTTTCCACAATCTAGACGGGTCGACATTTATATGAAAAGCACTAACTTTTTTGAATGATTTTCATACCAATTTTCTACACGAGTCGCCTGCTTGACTTGTGGAAACAGGGTTTTAGGTCGGGTAATTCGTTTGAGAGATGTCGTTGAAGAAAAAAAATCGCAAGATTAGGAAAAATCGCCAAAACTACTAAAATCGCCAAAACGAAAAAAATACAAAAACTTAAAAATCGCTAGAGCTAAAATAAACGTCAAAACCGAAAAAAATTCCAAAAATGCAAAAAAAACGTAGAAAAGTAAAAACAAAAATGCAAAACGTCAAAACTAAAAAAAAGCGCCAAAACTAAGAAAAAACGCCAAAACTAAAAAAATCCTGTTTTTCTAAATCGCTTTTTTTTCTAGCGCTACTATTAGTTAATAAAAAATTATCGTACAATAAAATTTATGAAATTTCAAGTTATAAATTTTATTTATAATCAAAAGTTGCCCTCCATCCACTTTATGAACCACTAATTGAGAAAAAAAAGTAGCTTTAAATGATTGAAAGTCAAGAAGAATGATTTGCTTCTTCACCCTATTGCAGCAATAAGTCCCTTAATTAAAAGAAGCCCCAATTTTAAAACAATTTTATAATCCAAGCATTAAACTTTGATTTTTAAGCTATTCGCCTTAATATTATTTGCTCACTCACGTTCTTCTTTCACTCACATCTCGAACACTTGAACTTTTAATATTCTTCAACATGCTGTACGTAGTGTCCATGTTTATGGAATTAAAACGATTAAAAGGAAATACCTGTAAATCAACGACAACAATCCCTTGGATACAATTTTATTTCATTTGCTAGGATTCTTTTTTATTTGAGCCAAAAATTAATGGCGAAATAATTAACTTTTGCCAGTCGAAAAGATGAAAGGAAGCAAGAAAACCCAAAAACTTCAGAAGACCCCAAAAAATGTAAAAGTAAGCATGAGTATCTTTATGTGAAACAAGGAATATATGTATGTGTGAATGTGTGTGTGCATGTGTGTGTGTGTGTGTGCGTGTACGTTTGTTTTAGTATTAAACCATAAAAGGGTTTGTGGCTTCGTTCATAATACATTTTTGCTGTGGCTGTAAATTTTTACTACAATTGGCCTGGACAACATAAAAGCAACTGCCAGAGGCAACAGCAGGAGCAGCAGCAATTTTCACAACACCCTGGGTGTTAAAGGTATGATAAATAAAATAAGATTTTCGTTTTCGGTTATAAAGATTACAAAGATAATTTAAACTGCACAAAAAAAACAAAAGAAATTATTTAATAAATGGTTGCTTGTTACAATTGCAAAAATAAGACAAAGATAAAAGGTTTTTTCCCTTCTTTTCATTTTTGATTTAATGAAACGGAAAAATTAAAAAACCACAAAGCAGGATTTGAAATAAAAATTATTACTATTACTTGCATTGCAATTATCTACAAAAATAATCTTGAAATGTTTCTTAATTATAGTACACACAAAGCCTGGGAAAAAAATAACCTTTAATGGATGGAGTTAAATTTTATTTATATTCTAAATGAAAACTTAGAATTAAAAAAAAATCATAGAATTTAAGAAAAAATTATATTAAACGTAATTAAGTTTTAATATTATGGAACGACAATTTTCACTATTCCCATAAATTTTCCAATTTTACGCATTTGTTTATCTTCTATAACGACTTTTTTTTAAATTCGTATATTTTGGCTTTGTTCCTAAAATGAAATAATCATAATGAGTAAAGTAAAGAAGGAAGGAAACATTAACCCAATTACATATTTACTATTTTGGGGTTTTTGCAAATGACAAGCTTAAAAAGCCATTAAACAAAAAAGTAAAACGAAAATTCTAAACTGGAGCCAATAAGGTCAAACACCGCATGACCAGGGATCATTAAGCTGATGTATTTTAAATATTGTTTAAAAATTTCATTTAAAAGCTTTGTACAGCCACCTCTGGAGAAAAGAAAAAATGTTTATCTCTTCATTGAGTGGTATGTAAAATGAAAAACTTAAAATTTATTTTCTGAAAAATCAACAACATATTTTGTTGCATTAAGGCAGCGAATTGTTTCTTTAATAAACTCAAGTTATTCTTAATTTGTTCGTGCTTATTTTGGAAGTGGTTTTAAAATAGTATTTTTTTAGTTTAGTGTTCTTTTCAAAGTCTGGCAACACTGGCTATATATATGTACAAGATCATATGCTCACCATTTTCCTTAACAAGTTCACAAAGGGCCTTGGTGAGTACTGTCCAATCGTTTGCTATAGACAACGAAACAATTTCGAATTTAGGAATTTATTATAAAATTTCCAAAGATAAAATTTAATTGCTAAAGTAAGTATACTACGCACAAAATTTAATTGCTTTCATTTCATTGAAAAAAAAACGAATATTAAAGAAATATTCAAATTGACGACTGTGGTGGCTTGAATGCATACATAGAAATTTCCGCCTCCGCTACACACACACACACACGCGCATCCGCACACTCTCACACATGCAGCAATTCAAACTCATTACTCAAATTTCAACGCGAATAATTTTAATTTTTTTTTTCACTCCTTCTTTTTGCTTGTTTTGCCTTTTATAACAAATGAAAATGTTGCCATAATTTTTTATAGAAGAAAAAAAATTGGAAGAAAAGTTTCAAGTTCTTTGCAAATGACTTGAGAGAAGCAGTGAAATGTTTTCTTTAGTGCCACTAAAAATTAAGTTTCTTTTTACTAAATTTCGCTTTTTTATTCTTTCTTTCTTTTAAAACAACATCAATAACAACAAAAACGTTAAAGAAATAAAAGTTTTTGAGGCAAGCAACCAGCGCTATGCTACACCCAACTAAGCTTTAGTTGAATGCAAAAGAGAGCAAAAACAAGAAGAAGGAGAATGAAAAAAACTGCAAAGTGCAGCTTTTTATAAAATGTTAACAAATTATAATAATAGACAAATGACTTATGATTGCATTTTGCAACGCACTGCACTCTATACTTACAAGCAAATACACACATTTTGTGCACACACATACACACACACATACATAGACATATTTTTAGTGAGACATAGTCAGGCACATGCATGCACCCAGCAAGTGAAAAGGAAAAGCTGGTGATTTTTTTTTTTAATTATTTATTTTGCGGGGCTGAAACAAACAAAAATCTTTCTTCGATTTTCTATATTTTTCACTAAACAAGGGCGCAAATTTAAATAGGCCGTAAAATTGGTTTCAGATGCAAACTTTTAAAACTCCTATACACGTCCATACATATATGTATCTTTTTTCAGTTCCCTCTACAATAATCAGTTGGCAGAATATTGTTATTTTGAGGAAAAAAATTCATTCATTGGTTGTTCTATATATAACAGGATTATTGATATGAAAATAGTTTTTTCTTACTCACCCTGTATTTTACAGTTTGATAATAATTTTGCACAGAAAGTTCACACATTCTTTATAGAAACCAGGCACTGATCTAGAAACAGAAAATTTAACAAAATAATAAATTAAATTAAATGTCGCAAAATAAAATTCTATGATTTTGAGTTTTATTTTATTAAAAATAAACTTTAACAATTAGTTTTTTTAATTTGACACAACATATTTCATACAGACAAGCAGTTTATGTATTTGATGACTTCATGCGCATGAAAAGCGGAATGCGTGCATAATATTATATTTTTAATTATTTTAGTTTATTTCTACAAAATACAAAAATTTTTTTCATAAAAACACGCATTCGAATAAATCAGCCCAATCATGAATATTCCCTCGGAATTTATTTCCCACGAAAAATAATTTTCTCGAGAAAACATTCCTCCAATCATAAATTCCTTGGGAAGAAAAAAGAGTAATACGTGGCATCACCGCATTATGAAACTCGTTGTTTTGCTTGTTTGTTGACATTTTGTTTCTTCCTTTTTTTTTAGTCAGAGAGTAAACAAAATTACTAAAATTCACCAACTTGAAAAAATATGTAAAAAAAGTTTATAAATTATTTATTTGGGCATTATTTGTGTTTTTTCCAAATAAAAGAACTATAAAATACAATTTTATGTATATAAATTTTGTTTTAATAGAGTATTAACTATATTTTTATATAAACTCCCTTCCGTTTTGCAAGGAAAAGATATTTAGTGAAAAAAGCAAGTTCAACTGCTTTCATAATACCTACTTTTTCCCCCCGGGGAGTTCTTTTATTCCTGCATTTGGTAAAAACAGGGAAAAAGAAATTCATTGGAGGAGAAAAGGGAAAAGTGAAAAAACTCGCGCGTATTTTTTGTTCATGATTGGGTTGAATATATAATTTAAATTTTTGTATTAGATAATTTAAATTTCTTTTAACGAAATTATTTAATTAATTTCATTTCCATTAAATTTTCACCAGCAAGAGGCTTTCATTACATGTAAAACGTAGCGAAATGTAAATGATTCACTGACTGCTGGGTACTTTCGCACTAACATTGGCTAAAATATTTGTGGCAATGATGTTTATTTGCAGCAGCATCAGAAGTAGTTGTGATAATGATGAAGGAAAAAAAATACACTTTTTGATGGAAGTTATTTTTCAATGAAATTTATATTTAACATTTTCCGATAATATATTAAGTTCAGGAAGACTAATGATACAGTTATATATTAAAATTAAAAAAAATTAAGTTGCGTGTCTCTTACAGCACACTTTTAATAAAAATTTTATTTATTTTAAATTTTCGTAAAATATTTAATGAAATTAAAGAAAAAAAAATTTAATTAAGGAAAAATTCATAATTTTTTGGTTTTTTAATCGACTTGGAAAAAGGATTAAATTTCCAATTTATGCTTGTAAAAAATTGGTGATTTTTCTGAGAGAGTCGAAAGGCCGTTTGGCCCCATTGTGAAAAATAGAGGGATCCACAATAGAACAATAAGTGGAGAGACATTCACTAAATTTTAAAATAAAGTTGCATACATTTCTGGCCCTTACGATTCCCAGGAAATTTTGCACACCTTTTATGATTAAAAAAAAAATAAGTAAGTGTTGCCAGAGTTTGTTTTTGGTCATTTCATCTATTTCAATGAAGAAAAAAAATTTAAAAAGTATATTAAACGGCCGTTTAAAATACGCAGCAAAAAGCTTTAAGAAAATTAAAACTTAACCGGTTTTAAAAATAGTCATAAAAAATTTTAAACTAATTTAACTTCAGTTATAATTTGAAAAACAATTTTGTGGGCATACATCTTCATATATATTAAGATTTATTATACATACATAAATATATTGTGCGAAATTTTTAAGTTAAATAAAACATTGGCTATAAAGTGGCTATTACACAGCAGACTTTGGTCAAAAGTGTGATGAATTTCGATCAATTTTGAGAATAATTTTGAAGCCAATCTCAACCTACTGACCTTTTGAAAATGATACTAGAACAGGGTTGTCAGATATGGCGATTTTTCGACAAACGTGGCAATTTTTCAACTCGTTGGGCGTCTAAATTTTTGTTTTGGCAACATGGCGATTTTTCTGGCGATAAATAAATTTTTTTTGGCGTTTTTTATGTCTATTTCTTAATAAAAGTTAATTTAAAAATTTTTGTAATTCAGAAAAATTAGTTTGCTGAAGGAAAAGTTTCAAAAATAAATCCTACTAAAACTCGTCTGCATAAAATTAAAACAATTTAATTTTGATGATTTTTTTTTATATTAATTAAAGTAATTAATGCGTTTTGAATTTGAATGAGAAAAGTTTACAAGATTTTTGGGCGACTTTCTGCTAAATTTTTATATGATTGTTTTATAAAAATTTATTTGATTTTGGCGACTTTGGCGATTTTTAAAATCAATTTGGGCAAAAAAGATTTCCAAACAAAATCTGACAACCCTGTGTTAGAAGATAATGGTGTCTATTCTGGAATACGCGTCGGCTGGGGGAAAGTTACATGGAAAACAAAAACAAAACTGTGTAAATGCAAAAAATTTGTTTTTGTTTCTCATACAAAATTAACCGTTTTTAAAGAAGAGAGAAACGCGTTGAAATTCTCACGTTTATTTCATTTCAGAAATGTATGGCAAACAAAAACAATTTTTTAAAAGTTGTTTTTGTTTTAATGTAAAGTTTCACTTCTTCGGCGCGTTGTCCAGAATAGCTACCAATATATGTATAAACAATATAATAGAGCGGTGAAACTAAATTGATCAAAAAATTATTGAAAAAACTTTTAAAAACAAATTTGAAAATGATTGGCAAAGCAACATAGCAAAGACAACGCAACTTTTATGGTTTTCAAATCGGGGGGTCTACTCTGTACATATTTCGAAACGAAAGAAAATGCCTTCGAATTTGTATGTTATCAGCATTACAAAGCGAAAGCAGTTGCGTTCGTTTCGAATTACCGAGTAGATCCGCTTGCTTAGTTTGCTGAGTAAATCTGCAATACGAATTTGACAGTTTTTCTTTGGTATTGAAATAGAGTTTTATGTTCCAGTTACTCCTAGGGTATTCCAAGGTTCGTTGAATTTCACCTATTCTTATTTAATGTTCATTCAGTTCCCAAATAGAAGACTACAAATAGTTTTCTTTGCTTTTTGTCTTTCGTTCAATTTTCGCATTTAAGTTTTTCCTGAAGAAATACAAAATTCTGTGCTTTAAGTGTGATTTTTGTTAAAAACATACACACACACATGCACTAGCACAGCTAAAATAATACATACATACCATACACACACACACACATACCAAAGTATTTTCTCTAATTAGTGGCAGGAAGTGGCTTTTTTGCCATAATGATTGTCGTTGTCTAATGAAGTGTAAAGCAAAAATTTGTAACAATTTGAGTTTTCGAACTTTTTCCGCCAATTGTCTATTTCAGTTTCTTGAGAGGGTAAAAAGAAAATATCTACATACTATACGAGTATATGTAAGTGTTTTTAGAGCAAAACTGCTATTAATTTAATGATAAGGAAAAATATTTTTAAAGCAAATGTTTCTTCAAAGAAAAACTATTTGGAATACTTTTGCTGTTTTTTTTTTATTATTTTCTTTCCGAAGTTTGCTACTTCAAAAGAAAAGTGCTTAAAATCATAATTTTTAAAGGTAATTAAGTTTTTTATTTCCTTTGTTTTTTTTAAGATAAGGAAATATATTTAATTTAAGAGAGAGAGAGAGAGAGAGAGAGAACAATGTTTGTGCTTAATAGTCATTTGAATAGGTTGAATTTCCCATAGGCGTGGCAATGATAAGCCTACAATGAATTGTGTTTATGACTTTAAACGGATAAGCATTTTTGTTTTTCTTCCAGTGAGAATTTCCGTAGCTAGCTAATCTTTTTTCTACCATTGCTGTTACTAATGGTAAGCTTTGTTTGTTTGTTTGTTGCTGTAGGAAAATAATTTTTTTATGCTATACTCGTAGAATGCAAAATTCGGAGACAATGCTTAGCAAGGCAAAAATTTTTGGCAGATTTTTAACCAAGAAAAATAAAAAAAAAATTAAAATAAAATGCAAACCAAAATTGTTAGAAGAAAACTGCAGTAGAGTTAACTAACGTGAATATTAAAACAATGGAAATGAGTTTCAAAACGTAGATAACAAAACTATAATGTGTGTGTGTGTGTTTTTGCGTTTAAGCAAAAGTCCCTAAAACTACTTGTGTGTGTGTGTGTGTGTGTGTTGAAACATTTATGAAGCTCATAAAAAGGGAAACGGAAGTTAACAATACATTTTCATGTATTCGCACAGAAATATTCTAACAAAGATTTAAAATTATGGGGCGAAAAAAATTTATACATGAATTTAAAGTTGAAAAAATAACAAAAAGTACACACACCCACATTATTATTGCTCTACACTTCATTTAGAGCGCTTCACGACTTAATTTTCATGCAACAAAAGCAAATGTTGTGTCTCATTTAAAGCAAAAGCAACATAACAGCAAAAATGAAAAGAAAAGATTAAAAAGAAAAACAACTTTATTTACAGATTTTCTTGTTTACCTTTTCGTGTTTGTTAGAATGATGTATGTGCACATGTATGTGTGTTTGTGTGTGTGTGTGTGTGTGTGTGTCAGAGTGTGTGCGGAAGGATGTGAAAATTTATTTTTATTTTTGCTTTTCCACCAGCCTGCTTAACTTTTATCTTTCATTATTTTCTTGATGCAACAATGTATTACAATGTTAACATGTCGCTATCAGCAGCAGTCGTAGAGGAACCATGAAAACATCACCACCATCATCATAAAACCATTGCACAGTGGTACTAGTAAGCTGAGGAGTAGTTTGTTAAGCAGTTTAGCATTAATAGACGGCAGCATTGAAAAGTAATAAAGTAATGTATGGACTCAAGCCATAACGATGTCGATGTCAGAAGAAAAAAGGAAGTTAGAGCGATGATAATCAGACTTCTGTCGAACTTGCTCAGTAGTTCATTTTGGAAACAAGTCCTTCACTAACGTACAAACAAATCGTCGCTTGGTTATTGGTTTACTGCAGACATAATGTATTTTGAATATACTGTGCCGCAAACCAATAACCAACCGACGAAATGTCAAACGAGTGTTACAAGTATGGCTACTACTAAGAAAGATGCTCAGCGAACTTGTGTTGCACTTGCTAGTATGATGCAGAGCAGTGATGCATTTATGAACAGGCCCTCTAATTACAAGCCAAATTTATACTGGGCATTTGAGCTTATTGAAGAGAGAGAGAGAGAGAGAGAGAGAAGATAATTAACAGGGGAGCTAGCATATTTTTCTATCTCGCCCATGAACGGGACTTAAAAAGTCTGTCATTACTGCTTAAAACAATCTCAATTTTAGCTTTAAAGCATATTTTCACCTTTACAAAGAAGGAGAAAAACTTTCATTTTAATTTAAAGTTCATATCGTTCTGTAAGCCAAATTACATGTTATAATTTTCAACAACAATTAATATTATAAAACGTGTATTGGCCATTTTATTTTTCTACTTACTTTCTACATCAAGGCATAGATGCTTTGTAAGCTTTTTTGAATTGCTGTTGAAGTCTACTTAAGCAGCAATGAAATTCATCTAGACGTCCTCAAGCAACAACAAATAAATTTTTTAAATTCGTATTAATTTTGACACGCGTTAAATAAATTAATTTAATTAATTTAATTTTTAATTTTACTATCTTTTAGATTTAAAAACAATGTAGCAATGAAAAATTAGAGATTGCCAGTATTATTACAATTTGGCAACTAAAATTAACAGATGTTAGTTGTCAGTTGATACACACAATAACGATTTGGCAACTGGCAACGCAACTAAAGTTCGGTTGCCAATCATAATCGCGTGAGATTTCATAAGCAACTTTGTTTACTCACCAGCGAAAATAATAATAAGTGAAATATTACTTTCGATTATTCTATTATTAAAATTCAGCACACCAGCAAATAAATGAATTATTAAACTAAAATTGTTCTACTGTACACTATGAAAATCTCCTACCAAGTTTTTATTTGTTGCCGACATTTTTTGTTGCCGACATTATTTTTTTTTTTTTCAGTAGAGTAGTTTTATGCATTTGTATGGCTTGCAAGGATGTGTTTATATTGTAGTTCAATATTTTGCGGCATGTCTTGTACAGAGATTTCAAGCACAAGCAACAGCATCAGCTGCACATTCTATACACTTTTGTACTCATCATCACAGGCACATGCTCGCACATACACATACGAGTACATCCATATATAAGTATGTATGTATTCTTGTTCGCAAAGACACTGCACTGGTTATTAAGGCAGTGGCAACGTTTTAATATGCATGTCAACCGCCATGTTCTATGGCTGAGATTTAGGTTAATTTGTGCGACATGTAAACATACATTTGTCATATACAAACATACACATACACATGTATGTGCATGCATGCACACGCAAAACTAACGGCATTGTAGACATTAATATGAAACAAAAAGAAGTTTTTAACAAAATGCATATTCGGAAAAAAAATTATAACAAAAATGAGCATTAATTTTATTGAGAAAGAAAAATTAATTGCTGGTTTAAAATGCTTCAATTTTGAAAAAGTCAATTTTTAGTTACATACATACATATACATATATGTACATACATATGTATCTCACACACTTTTTTCTTCAGCACCGCTTTTTTTCGAAAATTTTAAATCTACTTGGAGCAAAATAAAAAATAAATAGATAAGAAAGACATCCATTTCCAATTTTATAAAAATATGTTTTTTATTTAACCGGTAATTTCCACTCATTTACTCGAACAGCGTCATAACTCAAAAAAAAAAAAGAACCAAGTTTTACAGAAAACGAATTTCGAGTTTACAATTTACACACAACTTAAGTGAATAATTCTGCCAAAAAAAAACCGACTTCAATGCAAAGATCTGAGAGAACATGTTTGAAAAAAAATGTATGGCACCAAATTGGAAGTAAACTCTTTCAAACAAAAAGAAATTTTGTAAATCTGTTGGTTAAGAAGTACGTGAAACATAAAATTAAATTTTAATGGGCGTGCCTACTTCCATTTTTTTAAATACAAGATTGTGTATTTTTTAGAGCCCAGGGTGTGTGTTAAGTTTTGTAAAAATCGGTAAAGTAGAACCACTTAAAATAAAATATTATTGGGGGCTATTCTGGAAAACGCGTCGAAAAAGTGAAACTTTACATTAAAATAAAAATAAATTTTCAAAAATTGTTTTTGTTTGTAATACATTTCTAAAATGAAATAAACGTAAGAATTTCAACGCGTTTCTCTCTCTTTTAAAAACGATTAATTTTGTATGCGAAACAAAAACAATTTTTTTTACATTTACACAGTTTTGTTTTTGTTTTGCATGTAACTTTCACCAATTCGACGCGTATTCCAGAATAGCCCCCATTATATTTTAATGGGCGTGACTCATTTTTTTAAATGGAAGAGTGGGTCTATTTTAGAGCTCCAGGTGTGAGGTAAAAATCGCTTAAGTAGAACCACGTGAAATATAATAATAATAAATGTTAATAGGAGTAGCCCCGCCCATTTTGTCAATTTCAAAATTGCGTAATTACAAGAACCCAAGGTGTTTGCTAGGTTTCGCAGCAATCAAAAAAGTAGAATATCATAAAATCAAATAAACAAAATTGTGGGCGTGTTCCCGCCCACTTTTTTTACAATGCGATCAATTCGAAACTACACCCTCTCAGACAAGAAAATTATTTTTACAAGCAGTCGCAAGCATCGCGAGTTATGCCGTTCTTTGAGTAAATAAGCGATATGCCCCTAGTCCAAGACTGGCCACTGAGAGAACACCGACAGAAATTTATTCGTGTATGTGTATTCATATGTATAAGAAGCCGGTTGATGTTCGGCACTCTGGTGCCAAACAGTCTTGTCTTAGTCGCACCGCCCATTTTTTTTTTGCTGTCATAGTTTGCAAATTCTCTTTGTAAAATATGTTTTGCATAAATTAAGAAACGAATAGTTTCCACAAAAAAATAAAGACATTTGCATTATGTTTATTTTGTAAGTTACACATTATTTTTAACAAAAGTTTTCAATCATCTTCATCTTCGTTAGCAGGTTTTAAGCCTCCAAATACTTTGGATGGTATGGATTTTTGTTCTATTCGCAATTTTTTCATCACCACATCATTTTCATCTTTACGTGTGACATCTGAATGTTGCGTATCATTAATTATTTTGCCATTACCATGCTCATCACCATCCATTTCATCGTCATCGTCATCATCATCATCGTCATCGCTGTCACCAATATCAATTTCATCGGGATTAACAACTTTATCTTTTGCCGAACCACCTTGTGTTTCGCCACGTACAAACATAATATTAGATGAAGTTTGTGGTTTAAGTGGAGCTTTGTCCTTTTGTTGATTATTTGCTTCAGCAGCTTTGGCATCCAACATTCGCATGGCATCACCGGCAGCATCGCTGGGTGTATTATTGGCTATAAATTGAGCAGCCATCATATTGACTTGTGTATTATATGTGGCTTGTACGGAACGTTTGATGCGCAACATCTCACGCATGGTATCTTCATTGCCATGCCTCACTTCGAATTCTTTCCATGTTTGCCAAAATTCTGCTGTTATACGGGGATCGCAGACCTGTAACGAATTAATAGTAAATAATTATGTTTTCAATTTGATATTAAAAAAGTTGCTTGCTTACCTGTGAACAATGAGCATATATTGCTCTGGCTCTGTCTACTTCTCCCAACTTAGTTTCCATTTCAGCAAAACGTACGCATATATCGCGCATATTCTCCTCCGGCAAACACTCAATGGCTTTTTCATAGATTTCTCTTGTTCTAGGCAAACCATATATTTCAGCTGCCTTCTTAACGAATATGTTATACATGTCGTACATTTCTTCTGGTTTAACGGCACTTGTTGCTCTATCATATACCGCCATTGCATGTCTAGCTAATCCATGATCCTCTTCCAATTTAGCATATAGCAAATAGAAATATTTGGCATGTTCGGGAGGACAATTTTCCAAACATTGTTCAAACAAATCTCTAGCTCGTTCAAGTTTCGAGCCGCCATAACGTTTAAGAAACTTGGTAAGATATGCATTCCATATGTCATACACATTTGGCCATTTAAACAGAGCGATGCCTTTTTCGTAGGCCCGGAAAGCTTCCTCAAAGTAATTATGCTCTTCCAAAAACAAGCCATAGTTTATAATGATTTGTGGTGTACAAATTTTCAAATCAATTATACGGTCATATACCGCTTTGCAGGTTTTAAAGGTGCCAAATGACTCCTCCAAGTCAGCATACATGGACCACACTTTGAGGGATTTGTAGAGTCGCATTTGCACAGTTTCGGTGTCATCGTGATAAGCCACTTTGCGTTTAGGCATAACCGTAGCTTTTTGCATGAGTTTAAGTGCCTCCTCAAAATTTTCTTGACGTATTTCCATTTCCGCCCACTCGCACCAAACACTGGCCAAATCTTCCACCTTTACATATTCTATTTCGGTGCCTCTTTCAAATACCACACGAGCGTCTTCAACCTGTCCATTCGTCTCGTAGAATTTTGCAAACTCTATCCACAAAGTATGCAATTTGCCTACTGCATGTTTGGGCTGCACTGTTTGCACTGCCTCCGTATAAGTATTTATAATTTCGTGGGGTTTATCCTCATACAATTTAACACGTTTGTGCCACTCATGCACATTATGAGGATTTTGTCGCAATAAGACACTATTTAGCAGCAAAAGCCGTCTTTCCATGAGATATTCAAAGCGAGCCAATCTCAATTCTATATCAATGTCGTCTTCATCAGTCGAATTGGGATCATTGGCCACTATTTCCATGCGTTTATTAAGAGATAACTCTTCGAATTGTGCGTATTCATCGAATACCTGTGTAAAATCACGCACAGTTCTGACAGTCTGTATGGCCTCCTCATAAATATCACGAGCTCTATCAAACAGCCCTGAACGAACGTAATAATCGGCCAGGCAATTCCACAAATGCCCCAATTGATCTGTATATCTAGATATATAAAAATTTTGTTAAAATAATAGCTGTAGTAATTACAATACACTATTCAATTTAGCATTTACCTCCTGAGACCACCACGTATAATTGCATCCACATTTAAAGAATGCACTTTATCCGGATTTTTCGATATCAAATCACATAATTCATTCCAAAGCTGATGATTCGATTTGCCGTATTTGGAAACAAAATGCTCGTTATCTACTATATTCGCCAGTTGTTGTGCAGCATCATCTAAACGCTTGACACTCAACAAATACTCAATATATTCCTCGGCATCATCTGGTGCCAACTTAAGGTAACGTCTGAAGATTCTCAGCGCAGTTTCGGGTACATCATACTTTTGCACAAATTTCAAATACAGCGGCCAAATTCGATGGTGCTGAGTGATGGGCAGAGCCCTCAAAGCACGATCGAAAACATGTCTGGTATGTGTTATTTTACATTGCATCGTCATAAAGGAACCATAGTCCATCCAAATGCGAGGCATTTTATGCATAAACACCAAAGCTCTTTCAAAAGTATTATTAACTTCTTCATACATGGGATCCGTAATACATTTGCCGCGAACTTGCTTTCTGCGGGTTCGCAAGTAGTTATACCAAATTTTATAACTTCCTGGCAATTCCTTTAATGCTCTCTCGTAAACGATATTTACAGCATTATTAGGAGCTTTTGCCTTGTGGTCTATGTAGCGCAGCCAATGCTTTACGGAATATGCATTGCGTAGAATTTCCTCCTCATACGGTACATCTTCCTCAGGCTTTTGTGATTTAAGTAAAAATAAATGCATGCACATGTCATATATAATTATACATGTATATCACTTGAAAAGAATATTTCACTTACAAAGTCTATGTCCAAAGCCAAAGAACTGCCTTCATGGAAATCCATTATTACTATATGAATTCTGTTATTATCCGATTTATTTATTTATTTTATTTCCGATTTATTTATTTAAACAATTTGACTAACTTTTACAAAAACTGGTTGCCTGCCACAACTCATCAGCTGTTTAAGCAAATAGAATCAAAAAAAGAACGGTATTGCCAGAGAAGAGTTTGTAATTAATTTTCGTAGACCTGCCAAGCAACACAAAATTATTCGTCATTCTAGTGTTTTTTTCACATGAAAGATGGGGAAAATCAGAAAATAACTCATTATATATTGTTTTATTTGGTTCATGAGGATTAAAATAACAGTAATTTTAGGTAAATAATCGAATTTGTTTGAAAATTAGATTAAAATATAAATAAACATATATTCAGTTATTTATTGGATATTAGTGGAATATGCTCTTATATCCACTAATGTTCCCTCGTCTGTGAGCTGCTTTATATATCAAAGTTGGCAGCACTGCAACCCAGTGCTTTCAGTTTCGGGAATATGTCCCCAAACAGGGAATTTTTTTGCTGAGTGTGGGGACAAACATTTTTTTATATCCAGGGGATTTCTTGGCGAGGTCACTTTTTTCGCTAGAGATTTTCGAGGATAATCTATATTTAGTAGTCTTGTTGCCTTATTCATGTAAAATAATTTGCGTTTATAAAAAAAATTCTTATGAAAATTTGTTTTATAAAGCTATTGTATATCAAAAATATTTTTAATGAATAAGGCCTTTGTTATTTAGTTCATCCTTTTCAAGTTTGTTTAAAATTCATGCTATCATGTTTTACGTATTGTTAGTGATAATATCGAAAAAATCTCAATTTATGAAAATCTATATCTGGCAAAGTCTATAAAATTGTGTGTTATTAATTATTATGAATAAAACTATGAATGTGAACTCATAAAAATTACCAATTTATTGAAGTTTTGTACTACTTGAAAGACAATATTTAAAAAATTATTTTAAAGTTTTTAACAATAGCTGCAGACACACATTCAAGAAATCGCTTTCAATTTCATCACAAATACTGTATGTCAAAATTCCTAGAAATTTATAGCTGTGACACAAATTGATAATCAATTTCATTTTTTAAATGCCACCGAATAAGAAACAACTAAAATTTGTAGCTTCAATCAATTTCAAATTAAATTGCCATATAAATGGATAGGTGAATTTGAAAGCAATCTAGTTTTCAATTTAATATGTTTGATTGTGTTATTAAAAGAAGTGTGAGTGTATTGCAAATTGAATGGAATTGATAGGGAAAAATTGAACGCGTGGACCCCAAGTAAGGAACTGTGGAGATTTCTGGGGATAAGGAAACTGCTATTTTGGGGATTCATGGGGATCAAATTTTAAAATGGGGATGTGGTATAAAATAAAACTGGAAACCCTGCAGCAACTTAAAGAAAACGTCAGAAGAAACAGAAACAAAAACAACTGTGAAATTAATTTTCACTTCATTTTATTATATTTTTTCAAGAGTCCAGTTGGTTTTTGTCGTGAAAAAGCACTATTTAAAAGCGTGAAGATTTTACAAATATCTTTAAAAATTATAAAAAACAAATAGTTTTCAGTAAAATATACGTAATTGAATGCACATTTATTGACTTAAATGAATTGAAACACAGTTCAGCAAAAAAGTAAATTTTACCCAAATTGCAGAACTTCCATCACCATCTATCTCTTGGTTACTCACCGAAAAATAATAAGTATAATGAAAAATTTATTGCCAGAAAAGTACAAAATATGTTAAAATATTCATCAAATTAAAGATAAAATAGTAAAAAATATTTTTCCAACAAAATTGGGGCAAAGCTATCAAGTTCCAAAGTTTTTACAAATTTAATTTAAAATCGTGCTAAAGCATTTGTAATAAATATAAAAAATTGATAATAAAAATTTTAAAAATGGTGCGTTTGAAACACTTGTAAAATATTACATAAATGTACCTATAAAATCTTCAGATCATTTAAATTGAGAAAACATTCAACAAAAAGGTGAGTCAAAAATTCTTTTTTTTATTAAATTTATTAAATATTCATTCTTGTCGTCCATTACGTAGTTCTTTTTAGTCTTGTGTTTTCCTTTTATTTCCGTATAGCAGTAATCGATTTTCCTAATAATTTTCCCAATTTTCTCATTTTTCGAAGCTTCCTCTCAATCCATTTTTGGAATTTCCAAGTTCTTATTGCTGATTTTTCTTTTGGTATTTTGGAAGCCGGCTCTTACTGGCTTGTTTTTTGTCCACCTATTTTATATTTATTCATTTTTACTGGACAACTGCATTACTTTGTTGGGCGATGGGGTGAAGAGTTGTGAACAGAATTAGTCATTCGTATGGATAAGAATGTCGCAACCACAATATGTTATGCTTGTTGTGAGAGAAAATAATTTTTCGGGCATTTGAACCAATAATAATCATCATCATAGTCAATCAAAAATTATATTCCCAATTTTTGTGTATCCACCGTACCTACGAATATGCACGTACATACATATATACATACATATGTACAATATGTTTGTTTTTTCTAAACACATACATATATATATACTACGCCACCACCATAAAATTTATGGACAGTTTTTTTACATACATTTTGTACGTGTGTAATAAAAATAATTTTTGATTAAGAAAGAGGAAATTTTCCTCCACTGGAAGCAATGGAAAATTTTTCTAAATTGTACATGTATGTATGTATGTATGTATATTGTACAGGCTTTCTTATACACATGAAATGGTAAATGCCAAACGCTCCAACAAAAATTTTGAAACAATCTATTGTTATTGTAATTTCGGCGTATTTTATCAAAACACATAATTACATATCGTCACCTTAATAAAGAAGGGCCCTAACTCATTCACCAAAAAATTTGGACTTATCTACTTGCTCTCGGGAACAATGTTGTGTTGTTGACAATCTATTTCTGCTTCCTAAGGTCTAGAAAATAGCATAAGCCTGTCAATAGCATTCAGTTGTTTTCGACAACGGATGGACAAGAAACCAATTTTTGGGTATTTATTTTTTATATGGGTGTTTATTTTTTTGAAATCGAGATTTTTGCATTTTTCTATACATTAGACGCTCTTTCATCGAAATATACAAAAAAATCGATTTCAAAAAAAGTAGTGAGTTAGGGCCTTTTTATATTAAGGCAACGATTTATTGACTATGAATCAAATAATTATTTTAGAGATGTACAAACGTTACAGACTCCTGGCTTATCTCATGAATTTTTTCCCCGATAAAAGAACTAAACTTAGGAGGCGCGAAGAAGTCAATCATTAAAAAAGTTGCCCAATGTTTCAGGGAAAACAGAAAGACTTTCAAGATTCATATCAGCTAAAATTTTCTTCTCTTCAGAGATTACGAGTGTGACAATCCTGCTCATCCTAGTTGGGGTAAAATAGCTTGTTTTGAGGCATACTTTTGGCTATTTACCCATAAAACGTATGTGTTACCACCACACGTAACGCATTTGTATATACAAATTTAATCCTTTAATTTCTAATAGGAACATAGGGCCGTATAAAGCATTTGTAAATATTAATTAAAAGGAGGTAGCTTGCTACAATACTTTACATGTGCAGCCTCACTTAGAACTGAGCTGAGCTAAAAATACGAAAGAGTTGAAGCCTCTCGAGGTGAAACTTCCAGGTCTTACCAGTGGCATAATTGTGGTGCTGCGGGTACCGTTGGCTGGTTATGTGTCCCCATAATCCATTACCGAAAGCCAACTGTATGTAGACTGTGTCTAACCCTACGCAGTTAAGTAGATGATGGAGGGGCATGCATTGAGCCATGGGTGTGAGCAACCACATTCATTTAAGTCTATTTCATTTCTTTTCTTTATTCAAGATAGAAAAAACTTTCCCTAAGGCTCTAGCATTTTTTATAATAATCTAAAGCAAAAATGTTGAATAGAAAGAATATAAACGTCGCACAACACTTGTTTTTATTTAACCAAGTTGTTCTTAAAAATATCGAATAATATTTGAATAAGCAACAAAAAGTTGGCATGTCATTGCAATGCGTCATTTTAATATACATATATATGTGTTGTCATGATATAATAAGTGTTTGGCAGAAAATTAAAGATTTGATTGTGATATATTAGATCATTTATAACGAAAACAAACAAGCAAGTATTAGAGTATCAATATAATTTAAAAAAAAATTTTAATCTGATATTGTACACTCAAGGTATAAAGCCGGTGTGGGCAAAAAAGACACAAATGAATATATCGCTTTATTTTGATTACAAAATAATCGTGAAAAAGTATAAGTATAAGTAATCTTTTTTCGCTTTTTGTTGTATATTTTAAAAATTTAGGCCGGGTTTACATCTGTGTGTCATGTGCCACACATGCGTAAAAAAGCGTAACCACTATGTAATTACTAATGAAAAAACTTTTTAATTCAGACACGTACATATATCGTCGCTGATTTAACTAACTGACCTTTTGAACAATTTAACAGGAGAGCAGCTTTTATGGTCTTATGGCTGCGTCTGAAATATTTTTACTTATATAGGCACAACAATAATGCTTACAGTCATGAAAATTGTAGACAAGGTGTATTATGACTTATAAAGTCTAGTAAAGGACTTAACTCATTTTTCAAAAAAATGTCAGTTAGGTTAGTTAGTTAAAACAGCGAAGATATATTGAGTTAAACAGTTTCATACATAACTAATAGACAATTTTATAGAATCCAACATTACGCTTTTTTGGGCACATGGTACACACAAGAAATGCCAGATGTAAACTCAGCCTTAGTATTGAATAGGATGTTCCCCTAGTTTAGGAATAATATTAAAGTAATGATTTTATACCTTCTTCATAAATTCAATTCTTAAGACCTTGGATTAAATCTGTAGATAATCAGTTATTATTTGTTTCCTAAACTTTATTAGAAATTGTAAGAATTCCAGTAAAGGGGTTTCCAAGCAAGAAAACAAAAGATGCGTTTAGTATAAAATACACAAAAAAAGCTTACACAAGTATTTGTAATATTTAGCAATGTGATTACTTAACATTCAATATTCGACGATAAAAAATTATTCGAATAATTTGTATTCTTAATTGAAAATTTTTGTTCGTTTGAACAAAAATGAAAAAAATTTAACGAATGTCCTGAAAAATTTTTATTCGAATGACAACACTATTGTGTATACCGTTACATATTGCGAATATTCGACTTAAGGCCAGTTTCACCAATTTTGCTCACGGGAAATATTTCACGTGAACAAAAAATGGTGAACAAACAGCTCTTTTCGACTAAAATGAGCGCAAAAATGTCTATGTACATATATTAAACAAATTTTGGCGCAAAGGATAATGAATTGGTCCAAAATAGCTGGACACAAGCAAATCCCACACATTGAGCTCACTACTCACACGTTTTGGGGTTTAACCTCAGCTACGAAAACTTGTACGGCTCATATTTGTAATGAAGTGGTTGTGACCTGTTCACACTCGGAAACTTTTTGTTCATCCGCAAATGTTTGCCCTGCCGGCAAATATTATTTAAAGACTTGCCAAGGTTTTTGTAATAATAAAGTTTCGGTTTTACAGTTTTACCGCCAATACATACATACATAACTGCTGACAGCATACATACATATGTATGTAGGTGCAATGTTTTTAAAGGTATTAAAAAGAATTCAAATAAATCTTTCTTATATTTTTGTCTTGTATTGTAAGCAGTTTTGAATTTATTTTTTTCTCTTTAGTCTCTTTTTCATATTTTGCTTTGATAATATCTTTGTTTACAAAAATGAATTTGTTATTCCCCATTTTTGAGTCTTCATTTCGTAATTTTTTACTTGAATGAAGTGACTCTTAAATAAAAGAATCATGCACACGTTCATACATACATAACATGGATGGAAAGCTATGCAAATCACCACAAATACATACAAAAAGGCGCAAATACTTGAAAAACGAATACCTACTATTAAATATTCTCTACCAGTGAAATAGAAACTTTTTAGATATCACTACCGGCCTCCGTAGTGATTTTTGTTTGTGCTTTTCTTACCTCTACGATCGTTCGAGTAGCCAACCAATCAAACCAAAATCCAAACAAGTAAACAAACGAGCAAACAAAACGAAATGAGCAAACAAACGTAGGCTTTTAATTTTGTAAAATCTCTTTTTATAGTTTCCATAATAAAATTTTGAGTATAAATAGTGTGCAGTTGCATTAAGAACTCCTTAGTTTTGATTCAAAAGCTGAACTAAAAAGATTTCGTTCATATGTATATTTCTAAAAAAGTTTCTTCTGAAATTGTTTTATTAAATAAATATTTGTGTTAATGTTTGCAGCGCTTCATGTTAATGGAGAAAAAATTATCCAAATTGTTTTTTAATTTCAATTTATTAAAATTGTTAAGAAATTCCGAAAATTTTTCTAAACGTTAAATAACTATTGGGAAAATCAACACAACATTATGGAGTGACTTCAAGATCCAGGCACTTTTTTGCGTTGTCAGAAGTTCAAGGGAAAGAGGGTAAATGTTCTTTTTTTAGATTTATTTAAAAGTGTTATTATTAACTTACTAAAAAAAAGGTGCGTTAAAAAATGTTTTTTTAATTTTTTCTTGAATTAAATTAAAAATACACATACATAAACTGAGAAAACTAAAAAACAAAAAAGTTATGTATACTCTTCGCTTCGAATTTTTGCGATTTAAATTGTGTGTTGTAGATTATTTATTTTTTGATTTTGCATTTATTTAATTAATTTACGCCCTGTTTCTACAACCCAGACGGTCGAATTAAGTATACAATTTATATGGAAATCACTCATTATTTTAAGTGGCTTTCATACAAGTTTTCTAGACTTGTGGAAACTGCACATTAATGTATTATTTACAAAGCGTTTAAAAAAATGTTGTAAAGGAATTCTTTGTGGAAACTACACCCAAAAAAAAAAGTTTAAAATCAAGAAGAAACAATTTCATTTTAAAAATGAAACCTTTTTATGAAAAAGAACTAAGTTTGTTTAGTGTTCATTCTTGTTTTAAAAATGAAAACTATTTTGCAATCAAAATAAATATTTTTATTTTAAGAATACAACACCCTAATATACCATGCTTAAATGAAAAAATTATGTTTTTGAGTTAAGAATGGAATATTCTTGAAGTAGTAATGAAGCATTTTTATTTTAAAACTAATTATTTTCATATTAAAAATTAAACGTTTTAAATTAATAATGGATAGTCTAAATTTAATGAAACGTTTATAATGGAAAATTTTCACATTACCGATGGTTCGTTTTAAAATAAAAAATATCAAACTTTTATTTTTATGGAATCAAAAGGCCCTTATTATGAGCAACTTTCGATCTTCGACTGTAGAAGAAAGCGCTGATCGAATGAATTTTCATTTGGGTTATCATCATTTCACTATTATGAATGTGATTTGAAAGAAGGTGACTTGATCGAGAGTGTTCTTAGTAGTTATGTTTGAAGAAAATTGGTCCAGCTACTTAGAAAATATCACATCTTTTCTAGATATATTCGGGGGGTTTTTAAAATTTTTAATATTTGTTATTCACTATGATTTCAAAAATTATAATTTTTATTTTAATAAAAAAACATTATTGGTAGAAAGGCCCTAACTCATTTTGTATATTTCGATAGAAGAACATCTAATGTATCGACAAATGCAAAAATCTCGATTTTAAAAAAATAACGAGTTAGGGCCTTTCTATATTAAGGTAGCGATATGTATTTAACAAAAAATTAAATTTTTTAAATGAAAGTAGACATTTTTGTTTTAAAACTACACCGTTATAAAAATAAAAATTTTATATATTCAGGGCGATCATGAATAAAATTCCGTGAATTGTTTCCCGGGGAACAATTCCAACTAATAGCAGCAAGTAATAGGGAAAACAAAAAATTCTAATTGGAAAAGGGAGAAATTTCACGCGGAATTTTATTCATGATAGCCCTGATTAATATTATAAGAAACATTCTTATTTTAAAAATTATTTTGAAAAACGCAAAATTCTGAGTGCTTTTCATATAAATTTTATACTCAATTCGACCATCTTGATTGTGGAAACACTGGCTTAATTTATAATTTCTCTTTTGATATGTCGCTTAATTTGAATGTTTCCAACATTGAGGAAAATTTCAGTTGTAAAACGCGTTTGCTGAAAATGTAGAATAATTTACGAATCGCTGACTTTTTACAACTACATTTCTATGTAAATTCTTGAAGTATGCAAATAAATAAGGAAACAGTGCCTCCTATCTTTTGCCAATT
The DNA here is from genome assembly GCA_936439885.1 of Nowickia ferox. Classification (NCBI taxonomy): domain Eukaryota; kingdom Metazoa; phylum Arthropoda; class Insecta; order Diptera; family Tachinidae; genus Nowickia; species Nowickia ferox. The sequence goes on along the minus strand of OW387027.1, from coordinate 3,582,351 downwards.
ATGCTAACCTCATGCCAGTTTTTGATTATACATAAGACCGTTAGTGTTCTTTTATGCCGTGCGTTTTTAACCTCCGACAAAAAAAGGAGATATTATAAGTCTGCAGTTTGTGTCTGTGTATCTGTATAAGTACACGTATAGACCAAACGGTGGAACCAATTTTGATTTAGTTTTGTTCTGTTTGAAAGGTGACTTGTTGAATAGCATTCTTAGCTATCGGTCCAGCTGTTGTTAGGAGATGTCACATCTTTTCTAAATGTATTCTGTTGAACATATGCGTCCTTGACGCCGTAGCTCCCAAACGGCTAGACCGACTTTAGTTTCGGTTTTTTTCGAAAAATGACTTGATCTAATATCTTCCAGCCTATACCTGATGAAAACTATCCCAGCCGTTCGGAAGTTATCATAAATTTTGTAATATTAAACTTAAACTGCCTCGGGGTTTTTAAAAATTTTTGATTTTTGTTATCACAACATACAAAATTTAAAAGGTACAAACATAAAATTTTCCTCCCTCTCAACCTGCTACAAATTTATTGTTGTTATTACAACACGAAAAAAAAATGATTCATAAAGTCCGTGATCGAACTCTTTGCTCGTAATATACATTAGTATTTACATCTTTGAAAACGCAACTCATTACAAACAACAAATATAACACCGGCCTCCTCCGTATTCTAGAGATACTTTTTTCCAACTTTGAATAAAATAGTATTTATTTTTAAATAATAAAAATTCACTACAACAAACCATTGAGACCGGCAAATAAAATGGTAAATAATGGCACACAACATGCAGATACATGTGTACGAGTATGTGTATATTTGAAAAAAAAATGTCTATTTTGTACGTGCTTTATATAAACAACTTTTTCTTGGAAAACTTTGCCATAGTAATGCAAAAACAAAATTCATTATAGCAGCTAAAAAATAAAAATAAAAAAAGTGCATTAAACCGGCAGCTAGGAACGTAACACGCCGTCAAGTCTCTTAAGAACCATGCAAACAAAAATTAGGAAAAAAAAACATCAAAACAATTGGCATTAAAACGAAAATGGGAACCTTAGCTAACTAAATACTTCAATAAATGTTAAAATAAACTGTTGCCAGCCAACTTCAGTTAAAATACACCTTTAGATAAAAAAGAGAATTCAATCTTCTATATTTTTTTTTTAACCGACTTTAAAAAAAATTAAGAGGTTATCAATTCGTCTGTATTTTAGTTATTTGACATTGTTACTTCATAACTCGGTACATTTTAGACCGATTGTAAAAATTCTTTTTTTGTCCGAGAGGGTATAGCTTCCAATTGGTCCCATTGTAAAAAAGTGTGCATGGACACGCCCACAATTTTTTTATTTCATTTTATAATATTCTACTTATTTGATTGCTGCGAAACCTAGCAAACACTTTTGGTTCTTGTAATTACAAAATTTTAAAGTTGAAAAAATGGGCGGGGCTACGTCCACTGAAATTTATTATTATATTTCACGTGGTTCTACTTAATCGATTTTAACGAAACTTACCGCACACCTTGAGCTCTAAAATAGACACAATCTTCCATTTAAAAAAATAGGCGGAGGAGGCACGCCCATTAAAACTTAATTTTATATTTCACGTACTTCTTAACCAACAGATTTTCAGAATTTCTTTTTGTTTGAAAGAGTTTGTTCCTACACATTTTTTTTCAGAAAATTTTCTCTCAGATCTTTGCTTTGAAGTTTTTTTTTTGCAGAATTAGTATAAATTTTTTTATGCAATATTTCTTTTTTGTTTTATATTTTTATATTAAAGTTGGTTGAAAACATCTTGTTTTAGTAAAAATTATTCCCATAAATACTTGCTTCATATTTTTTTCATATTCACAAATAACTTCTTTTTCGGGACATTTTTCTACTACAGCTTTTTTTACATCCACCCTTGCACCAACTTGCATTGCTCTTTTTCATTTCGATTGAGAAGTAACTTAAAAGAGAATTCCCTGCATTGAATTGAATTCCCTGAATTGAATCCATTCATAAATCCTTGAGCCGGCTCTTAAGCTTTTGCCATAAAAATTACATTGTTTTCGTGTTCTCTTTTGGCGGTGTTCTGCATTGTTCATACAAATGCAGACATCTTGCTGTTGACGTTGCAGTGTGGTGTCTCGAATCGCGCTCTCTCTCTCTCTATCTATCTCTGGCTGCATATTATTATCTATCTTTATCTTAAAGTAGACAAATATCTATTTTTATTTGCTGTTACATTATGCATTATTACATGTTTCTATTTTATCTACTTCTACTTCCACATCCACATCCACGACTGTTATTATACACTCATTCAAACGTAGACTTACTAGCTTGCACACTATTTAAATTTTCTTTATATTTTCTACGTTTCCAGAATTTTCCGGCAAATCATATTGAAAGCTGCTAGCAGACGGACGGTTGTGTTACGAACGGTAACAAGTAAACCAAGTCTACAATACAATACAATAATCAATAATTACAACTGTTTTTAAGAAAGCAAAAAATTGTCTGTGTAATTTCTTCGTGTCAAGTGTTTGTTAAAATATTAATCAAGATGTCGCGTTTAAGTTCAAAGTTTAGTAGTAATTTAATTTTTAATTTAAAGACTAAAATATTTATGTGATATTTGTTGAAAAGGACCTTTTGACAAAGCAATAAATTCCTGAAACACATACACAAGTTTCGTTAAGGAAACTTGAAAAAAAAACATCACCATCACACCCTCTTCGCTAAAAAGAAAAAGCGTTAAGTAAGGTCGCATCACCAAACCGCCAGCTTTGAAACGGATGCGGTAAATCACAAGTTTTGCTAGAAGTGACTGTTAAGAAAAGCCGGAAAATAAAGGTTTTTTTAATTAATTTTCTTTGTATATTGATTTGAAGCGTTTAAACCAAAAACGGTTTTATTTGAACTCTTTGTGAAAGAAATAAACTTTCGTTGAAGAAAAACACTTAAAACACCGTGAGACATATTCTCGGTCGGCTGTTTTACGAAAAAGAGTATCATAAATTAATTGTTATTGCCTAATGGCAAGTAGTTCGTTCAATAAAACGAGACACAGGCGCAGACTGGCTGCGATCTCGTTTCTATCGAATATTTCATTAGATGGCACACATCGGGATACTAAATTTGGAGCAACTATTGGCATCTGTGGCACAGGTCCAAAAAATAACGCAACGTCGGCAAGATTACATGCAGCAGGTACAAGCACTGGCAAAGGCAGATTTGAAGGTGGCGGAGACGAAAACGCACTTACCGACAGCGGTGGTGGCGCGTGCAGAGCACTGTCAGCCTTATCATCATCATCAGAAGCAGGAGGCAGTGGCAACAATCTTAACTCTGTGGGAGTGGAACTATATGGGCATCAATACAACAATTGCAACAACAACAATTCGCAGCAATTCTTTAAAAAGGGTTTCTATCATCAACACCATCAGCAACAACATCAACAACGCAATGACAGCAGCATTTATGGACAAGGACAGCCGCCACCAGCTGGCCTTCAGCTGTCAGCTGGACCAGTTGGCATCGATGAAAATCATATGGATGTCTTGGTCTGTGGCAGTATTGGAAGTGATGATGGCGGTAGTGCGGATGGTGATGGGCATTTTAGTGAAACTGAAAATATGGGTTACAACTTGATAAATGCACAACCAGCTAACGCTAAAAGCGCAGGAGGTTATAAAGCATTTGATAAAGTATCTATGGCAGCAACAACTGCATCTGGGCAAGAGAAACGCAATGCTAAACGACCCATCGCTAGCGGTCGCCAACACGGCAGCGGCACTACTAATTGCAATGGTAAAACCAACAACTATCAAAGCCACCAGCAGTCCCATCAGCAGCATGCTGGCGGCAGTGGCGGCTCGGGCGCAGAAAGTGGCAGTGATAGTGATAGCGTCAAGATACCAATGAAGGTGTCCAGTATGGGCGCTGGCATTTTAATGCCGTTGCGGGAAAGGTAAGTCTTTTTAAACATTTTTTTTATATTTTTTAATAATATACACATATCGGATATATGTACAATATCCATAGAAAAATTGATAACATATCGGCCAAAAAAGCTTAAGCAACATAACACGTGAAATATTTCCCGTGAACAAAAAAATGGTGAACAAAATTAGAAAATTGTATACTGACACAACAACAAAACGCAAACTTTGGCGATCACAACTTTAGGGAAAGGGAACACATTTCACGTGATCTTTTATTCCCGATAAGGGTAAATATTTTTTTTTAATTTTCAACTGTTTCGGAGTTATTCAGAAATTAGTGGGGGGAAAAAAATATTTTTAATGCAAAATTTAATTTTTGTTTTGTCTTCAAAAATTCATTAAAAAATATTAAAACGGCAAATACTTTACATTTTTGTTATTTACCAGAAAGCTAAGTATGCTGGAAATAAGAAAAGCTATGAGTACTGAAAATCTGTGCAAAAATTTTTATTTTCTTCCACATGGAAATTTCCGAACGTGTGAACAGTTTTTTTTTCAAAAAATATCATACAATTGCGAAATATTGCAGAGGAGTTATGGTGCATTTTTTTAACTACTCCTTTAACAAAGTAATTTTCCTGAATTACAAAAATTTTGAAATTCAACTCTTGTAAAAAAATGTCCAAAAAAATTCGCAACAAATTCATTTATTGCCAAAGAAGTTGAAAAATTGCCATTCCTGACAACCCAGTCCAGGGGGAAAATATCGTATTGGAAAAAAAGACACCATGAAAACCTATCAAACTTAATCAGGTTAGGAACCTTGTTTCCTCAATATATTGGGTGTTTTTTATTGAGGTATTGAACTTTAAGTTGGCATCACTTTTTTAACTGGCGGCCATTTTGTCAGCTGTCAAGTGATTAATATTTAGTTTGGTTTGCCATTTCATCATGAACAGGTTGACAAAAGAACAACGCTTGCAAATCGTGCAAATTTATTTCGAAAATAATGGTTCAGTTCGCGAAGTTTACCGCAAGCTCTGTCCATTTTATGGTCGACATAATCGTCCATCAGAGCAATTAATTCGGTTAACCATGGATTGGCCACCAAGATCGTGTGATTTGACACCATTGGATTATTTTCTTTGGGGATATGTGAAGTCGCTCGTCTACGCGAACAAACCAGAAACGTTAGGGGACTTGGAAGCCAACATTCGTGGCGTTATTGCCAACATACGGCCCCATATGCTCGAAAAAGTGGTTGAAAATTGGACCTGTAGAATTGGCTTTATTCGAGCCAGCCGCGGCGGCCACATGCCCGAAATCATATTTAAACGTTAATGGCATAAAATTATCCTTCCAATAAAGCCAAATTGATGGACATTAAAACGATTTTCTTGTGTTTTATTTCAATTCGAAGTTCTATACCTCTAAAAAACACCCTGTACTTTCCAAAGGTGGATTCATATCAGCTGATGATCAGCTGTTAATTTCTCTTGTGTCAAATCAAAGCAAAACGTTCGGAAATTTTTTAACAGTAGAAAATTATACACTAACAAGTATACGAGGCGAATATGCAGAGTTGCAAATCAAGGCCACCTAGTTTCAATTCGCCTTAATACTTTCTTAACCTAAAAAAAACGGAAACATAATTGCCAAATATTTATAGTTGCGGCAATAGAAGCATTTCACACGTGATGTTAATTTAAAAAAAAAAAATATTCTCTGTTAGAACCCTTTCATTTTTAAAATTTGTTTAGGTGGAAACCGTTAGGTCGTCTCTCTCATTGTAGGGCAGTTCTTTTTTTTTATTAAAAAAAAAATTCATAAGTGAAAAATTGCCTACAATTTTGCATGTTATCTTGATGAATACGTGATCAATTCAACGTTTATTGGGAACAGTAATTCGATTCGAAAGTAATTCTGTTCCAATATGTATGTTATTAACACTATAATGCGAAAACATTTCCGTTAGATTCGAATTACATGTCATGCAATGTGTCATTGCTGAAATGATTCAATATTCGAACAACTAAAATTCATTATGATTACTTTTACTCCCCTTCCTCTCGGCATAAATTATTTTTTTAAACTCCAAATTCTTATCATATTGAATAGATAAATACATCTTAGGTTCGAAAAGCACTTCTTGTTAAAAGAAACTGACTTTCTTTCACATTTGCTGGCATTATGTTCCTGTCATTTAAATTTACAAGTTATTTAAAGAAATCTTTTCGTCAACTTTTTTTTTAAACTTGTTTAATTTGATATTTTGCCAAATTTCATTGAGCATATAAAACATATACTCACTCAGTCATTGTAATAATTTGAACACAATTATTACAATGCCCAGACAAGATATAAATAATTGCATAAAAAAAACATTAAAATGCAAATTATTTCAGGCAACTACAATTTGTGATTCAGATTAATAAATATTTTAAAATACCCATTTCCTTTAATATTTCATTTTATATCTTTGCATAAGCCTAAACCAAAACACTAAAAACATTAAGAAACTAAAAAACTAATTAATTAAGTTTAATTTCGTCAATGCAAAACAATAAATTTTATAAAACGTGCAATGATCTTTTTCAAGTGCATGAGTTTTGTTTTTCTATCCTTAAATATTTTCATTTCATAAGTGGAAAGTTTTACAAAAATTTTTGAAAAAGGCATAGTTGTTTTCTTGTTATCTTATTAATTTGTTAATAAATAGGAACGAACGTAGGCATGCATCGTTTTATTTATTAAAAAGGAATTTTTGCCTTTATGTACATACGAGTACATGGGTATGAAACTTAACACAGAATGTATTTAAATAAATCGCACAAACATACGTATTAATTAATAATCTTTCGGAAAACAGATGCCATATAAACGAATTTAAAAAGCAGAAAATAATTCACGTTGCTGTTCAAAGTTATGATCAGACTATCGTTTGAGGGAAACATTTTTTTTTTTTTTTTGTAATTATTTTTGATAAATACTTAAACAAACTTAAGTGTATGTCTTATTAATCTTTTCACGGAATAGATTTGTAAGAGGTTTTTTGTTAGTTGCCCTTGAATGTTAGTTTTTCCTTAATTTTTTTTATTTGATTTATTAAAATTTCATGTATTGCTGCTATTTCCTAAAACTATTAGAAGAAATAAACAAAACTACACACATCTATTAAAAAAATACAATTATTTAGTAGTTCCAGGTTAAATATTATTTGCAAGTAATAATATTCGACTTTAAGGCCAATGATTAATTATTTATTATGAAGAATTTATGTTTGTTAGGGCGACTTTTTGAGTTCGAGATTAAGATTAGTTTATTTCGCTAATTAACTAATTCGAAAATTAGCTTAATCTCTCTTAATTGAATTTGATGTTTTTGAGTGGTAGTTTAAACTTCTTATTATGTGTAGTATTACCATACTGAGGAACAAAATAGTGGCAACATTTTATATGCAAAAGTCGTACATGTTATCAACGCACTTTGATTTTTTGTGGAAAGAAGAAGAAACTGCCATATTTTGTTATTTACAAGTTAAATATTGCGCGTGTTAAAGGAAATAGATTAATAATATAAAATATATTTATTTATTTATGTGTTTTTTAATTATTTTATCATATAATTTTTACAAAAAGTTATATGTTTCACAAGTGTATGTTGTCAAAATTTATGTAAAATTAACCCACCACGATTGGCCGCTTAAACTAGCAAGTAAAACCATATAATCGACTACCCAAAAATTACAAATGAAGATTAAGGTTAATTTAATCTCTAATCTTGAACTCAAAAAGTCACCCTTAATGTTTAAGCTTGTCGAGGTGCATTAAAAAAAATTAATATTTATTTAAATATTTTTTTATTACTACCCTTTGGTAGTACTATCGAACCTATAGTGTCCAGTCCGTGTGTTTTTCCAAAAGTCTTCATTTGTTGCATAGTGTAACTTTTAACACCCACTGTTCACAAATATTATAGTCAAAGCTTCATTCATTGTCATTTAAAACTAATAGTATAAATATGTATCACACTCTCTGCTCTTGAAATATACATACAAACATACGCGAATGCGTCGAAATAAACAAATGTGTAAAAGGAAACCGTTGCCTGTTTTCGGAAATACGTATTTGATAAAATTTCTAGAAACGTCTGTGCTCTCTATTGTTTGAACTTTAGCACAAATATGTATATAGTATTGCATAACCTTAAAATGAATGATTTTTAATGCATACGTATTCCCTTTTCCCACTTGCAACACTATGCGTTAAACAAACAGTTTGATAAATAACAATTCCAGTTTAAATATCTATTTTCAAGTGTTGTTTTTTATTCCAAGAAACAACTATAAAAACACTGAAATCGTTCAAGAAAAATTCATGGCAACTGCAGGTTATTGACTCTAATTAAACATTGCAACAGAAAAATAAAAAATAAAACAAATGTACAACAACTACAAGCAGAAAAGTGCAGTGCACAACAAAAGCTTTTTTTTTAGAAAATCTTATTCAACTGTTGTGAACAATTTTGTCATATGTATGTATCTACATATTTTGCATTTGGAAAATAAAAGAAAATAAAATAAAAACTTTTGATTGTTGTTTACACCCCGGCTTAAGCAAAGTTCTCTCATTCTACCGGATTCAAATGTTCAAAAAGTATTACGGAAAACAAGGTCACCAGCTCCTAGAAGTTACTAAAAATAAATTTGAAATGAATTGCAAGAAAAATATATGTATTTGATCCTTCAATGCATATTATTCTAAGAGCAATGCATTGCTACCATGCAACTTGCCAGAGCTTTAGTACAACAACTGCAAGCAAAACTAAAAAGCTTTGCAGAGTTCAATGCATTTAGCAGCGAACGACCTTTGTTTGTCGCTACATACATACGTAACACTTGTACTAACGCTTTTTTTTTCTTTTTCAATGCTTTCGTTGTTTTACGAAAGGCGTAGTTAATAAATATTAGACTGACTATATTACGTTTTTCAAATAATATTGAAAAGCTTTTTGTGAATGTGTGTGTGTGTGTGTTTTCGTCGTTCCTAGAACCTACCTCAACTCTTCACAAGCTGTGTTAGGTAAAAATGAGCAAATTATTTTTGTTGCTATTTTCGTTGAATATGTAATGAATGCATCAGGGTTGGCAAAATTGGTACAATTGTACTTTTCTTTTGGTAGATAACTCGAAAACTCGAAAAGTACAATAGTAGTACACCAAAGGTTAATTTAGTACATTTAAGGAAGCTCCCCAGTTTCACACGGCATTTATTTTCCAAACAATTGCATATGGGCATTTCCACAGAAAAGTCCAATTTTTGCCACATCTCACGTCACTAAAGGCCATGATTCAATATCCTACACAATCGCGCGATCTACGAAAAAATACAACCCTGATCTGATGAATTGTTTTTGTCTTTTGAAAATGTTCATAGACTCCATCATACCAGGGCTGTATTTTCTCAAAAATCGCACGATCGTGTAGGCTAGTGTATCACAGCCTTAAGCAATTAAGCTTGTATTTTGGAGCACTGCTGTTCGATTATTTCGAATGTAGAGCTGTTTACGCTCTACACCAACATGCAAAAAAAATATTTAAAATATGAGTTTGTCTTTAAAAAAAAAACAGCCTACGGCCAGCAAAAATTACTGCTTACCAGAAGCGTTTTTTGTAAGGGAGACAATCTTACAGAATCACTTGCTGTTGCGCATGAATAAGATGTTTTTTTTTTGTTCGAGATAAGCCAGCTAGAAGCAATACATTTACCTTCCAAAAAGTCATGAATCTTTTTTGCCTTACTAAAGTGCTTCACAGAAGTAATAATATATAATTTTTGTGAGAGCCCGCCGTCTTACGTTAGTGCTTTTCAGAAACATTTTTCGAAGCTTTTGCTATCAAATAAGCAATACATTTGTTTCCCTCAGTTGTTAGTGCTTCCAAATCAGAATTTGTTTTTGCTGGGCGTTAGCAAGCAAAAGGTGGACTTTTCTGTGGAAATGCCCATATGTCAATTTTCACTTTTGGCCAATGAAGCCCATATTCTTCTCACTTGAAAACAGTATTGTAAAAGTAAAACGCAACGAAAAAATAAAAAGAAATGTGAACTCATCCATTTCCAACTTATTTTATTTTTTCCTAAATTCGTATGCTGAAGCACGTGCTATTAATTTGTATATGTGACAGCGCATAGAGAAAGGGACCTAAGGGTAAAAAAAAGCAATTTTTCACTTTTTTTTTTTGATGGGACAACATCTGAGCATCGAATGAGACCGATCCTATGCCCCAAAAGTGTTCCCTCCCAGAGATATGCGCGTTTTATGAAATGGTGGTGCACCAAAGATACACGTATTTAAATCTTTAAAATGGCTCTCCTGAACAAAAACGGTTTTTACCCTTAGGTCCCTTTTTATTTTGCGCGTCACATATTCTAAATTTCAAAATAAATAGGTGTAGCCGTCTGCTTTAACATCCGAAATCACCAGCAAATTTGTGAAAACTATTCGGTAGCTGTAACATAGACACGATTATTTTATTAAAAATTTAGTAAAAATATGTAATTTGAACTAATTGTACTTAAGACCAAAAAAGTACAATTTTTGAAAGTTATTGGTACAATTTTAAAATTCTCAATCCCATCCCTGGAATGCGTGCAGGCAGGAGAGAAGCTTTTCAATTTGGCTGCTATTATTTTAAAATAGATGTTTGCGCCAATTTTTCTCTTAACACTGCTAAAGCTTTTTCTTTTAGATCTCATACTTGTACAGTGTTTTAAATGCAATCAAAATTTACCTTTATAATATTTGTTGTGGTCTCCCAGTGCATGTATTTTTCTACTCCTCCTCCTCCTCCTTCTTTATATTTATACTAACAGTTCAAGGAAGTTTAAAAACCCTCTTTCACTTCTCTCATTGCTTTGTGTCTCTACGTGCGTGTATACATATTGGCACGTATGTTAATCTCACACAAACTACCCCTTTCCGTCGCACCCACCCTATTTGGCTGCCTTAGTGTACGAGTGTGTATGTTTTATGTGGTAAATTTAATTTATTTTTGCATTAGAAATGTTTTGCTATTTAAATTGTGTCAATTAATATGCACAAACATGACTAATAGTTATTGTTTTTATCTTCAATTATTGCACAAATGTATGTTATGAGTGTATGAGAATTTGTTGAAAATGCTTATTTTAATTGGATTATAAATTTTGCAATGTCATTTGTGATAAAATGCTATTTATGTATACATATGTACATACATATACATATGTATGTATGCACCCAGCAAAAAAAAATTTAAGTAGTTCAAAGAGAGCTTGTCATTTTCACGCCTTCCTAAATCCGACTATATTCGCCATTATTCAAGTGATGAAGATTAACATCCAAAAATAAACCCATGTAAAGAAAAGAAAGGTGTGTGAATTAGATATATTGCAGTTGTTTGGTTGTAGTTTAGGAAAGTGATCAGCCATTGGTGGTTTTTGTTTTGGATATGAAATCTTGATAAATGTGAAAATAGGTTGATGCAAACGGCATAGGTTTTGATAAAGATTTTAATTGAAATCTACTAGATTGCGTGCAGGTGTAAATGTCCTGTAAAAGTAAAGACGCAAAATAGTGTACATACTCTAAAAACTGCATGAAAAATACTGTTTATTCGAATATAGAAAAGTCTACTTTTATCACATGACGCCACTACCCACCCACCTTCGTAAATTTCTTATTTTTTCTCCCAGTACGAAAATAAATTAAATAACCTAGAAAACTGCTCTGTAATTTGAAACGAAAAATAATTTTTTCCGAATTTGCATATTATTAATATTCGAAATTCGAAAGCATTTTCTTTTGATTCGAATTACAGATTAGACCCATATGAACTTCTGTGAAAATACTCAATTTTTTTTAGAAATTGCCATTTTGTGGCTGAATTATTATTATTATTAGTTATCGGAATATTTCATATTTCTCCCTTTAAGTATCTAATTAGATTATATATACTATATATGTACACATATATATAAAATCGTAGTGCGTTTTTGTCCGGAACGCATGATGATCTCTGGAACTATAAGAGCTGTGGAGCTGAAATTTTCAACGCATGTGCATGCATGTTTACTGTATTTCACGTGGTTCTACTTAACCGATTTGTACGAAAGTCACCACACACCTTGAGCTCTAAAATAGACACAATCTTCCATTTAAAAAAATGGGCGGAGTCACGCCCATTACAATTTAATTTTATATTTTACGTACTTCTTCTTAACCAACAGATTTTGAAAAAAAAAATTTTTTTTGTTTGAAAGAGTTTGCTTCCATATTGGTCCCATAAATTATATCATTTCTTTGCATTGAAGTCGGTTTCTTTTGGCAGAATTATTAAAAATATACGAGTACATAAAACTTTTCATTGATTTATGAGTGCTTTGTTTTATTTGCTTAGTGTAAACAAATTAAAAAAGAAATCACAAGGAATCGTCTAAATTCCTTACTTCAACTAAATAGAGAAAGATAAGCAAAATGTTGCAAATAAATGCTAAAGAATTTTGTTGCCCGTCTGTTTGCTAACTGTTGAAATAAACAAACTTTTTAGACAAGCAAGTTAATAAAAATATGTTTATATTTAATAAATTTAAATGTCTGGTGCAACTGCTGCAATGTAAACATTAATTCAAGTATAAATAATTTATAAATAAAAAGACATTAAACAAAAGTGTATACAAAAGTTAATTTATAAAATTTCCTCTGCATAACAGCATTTTTATCAATGCAAAGAGAGAAAAAAATGCAGAAACTAGGTCTATGATATTGTTTGCTTAAAAGTCAATGTACTTTTGCCACATACACACTGTCAACAATAGAACTTTCAAGCAAACATACAGACAGACCAAATGAATGTTTGTTTGTCTGTCTCTGGCATTCACTAAGCCAGACGAGAAACAGCAAACAATCCGACTTCTTTCCGTCATACAACCAAACACTCATCCATCCATCCATCAATGAATGACTGATGATGTTCATCAGTCATTACGAACTAGTATTTCAGTAAAATGTTTTAAAGGTTTTTTGTCTGTTTCTTTATTAAATATTTTGCTAGTATACATACATAGATATTTTTGTTAAACGACATAAATTCATTTTGTCGTTGCATTAAAGTGAAATTATTAAAATCTCTACCAGATTGGTAACGAAATATAAACTCTTAAGAAATTTTACGTTTGTTTTAATTGAAATTTATTTGCTGGTGGTTAAGCATTGTCTATACTCGTATATTTCATTGGTGCTTAACCAAGTCATCAACCACATTTTTAACAATCACAAACCTCTTATCGTATGCACACACTTTCAAAAACTATTTGAGAATTCACGAATAATAATATTTTTGAAAATCACAAAAGAAAAATAAGCGTAGTAGGCTTTGAAATATGTAGACAATGCTTAACCACCAGCAAATAAATTTCAATTAAAATAAACTTATGACAATATCCCTTATTGTGAATGGCGTCGTCGACGTCTCATCAAGACGACAGTAAATATTGTCACTTGTCTACTCTGTATCGCCAACAATTAGCTCTTATTGACAATCTCTCACTAATCTCTAAGGCTTTGTAAATTAATGGAGCATGTTAATAGTAGTCAATTGCTGTCGACAAAGAGTAGACAAGTGATAATTTTTACTGTCGTCTTGATGTGACGTCGACGACGCCATTCACAATAAGGGGGACATATGAGTAATAAATTTCTTAAATTTTAAGTTTGTTTAATTATAAAAAAAAATTATCGTCTTTTAAATTATTAGAAAATCGATTTGAAAAAATTGTTTTCTTTTCCTTTACGAAAATAATCTGATTTCAAACTGCGGCATTTGATACCGATCGAAATTTTTTTTTTTAATTTCGGTTTTCGCATTTTTTATTAGTTGCTGGCTGGTGCGAATGGACTTTGTTTGTTACAAGTTCATTTAAATATAATACTGTAACCTTTTTGGTCTAAGTTTGGTAAACAATTATTACCGGTAACTTTTCTGCCGACTTTTGAACCATTAAGGGACAATGAGGATACAAATCGGGCAAGCAAAGTGGTACTGCGAAAATAAAGATTTCATGCTTTTTTGCGTTCGAAAAAGAACCATGCCCATACTATCCCAGTCGGCCATGTCTTTGAGACATCTTGCAAGACGGATTGACGACAATGTTAAATCATGGAGGACCTGTTGGCGACAGCTCAAATAGATCATTAAGCAAATTTTCGAACAAATAACCGCTAAGTACAAACATGTCAATAAGAGCGACACTTTCGCTCATATTTTCCTTGTCCCTATAGGACTGACAGTAGCATTTTCATTAATGAAACTATACACAATTTTACATTGAACATTCCAAGACTAGCTTGTGGACTATATCCACCAACTAATTTGATCCATGACCAGTTGAGGTAGTTTTTCTTCTACCGAGTCTTTGAGTACGGTTTCTGTTAGATTGTTTTAAGGTGTAGACGAAAAATATCGTGAATGACAAATCGTGGGGTGTTTAAGAATACATTATTGATGCGGCAAGTAATCGTTAATGAAAGTGTCCAAGTTGGCCAACTGGAATGTAAATACTCTATATATATGGACGTACATATATTTATGTGTATCACTATCGAAAGATAATGAGCGACTACGCCACTCTAGCGGTGTTCTTCAATCTATTACAAAAACGTCGCGTCAAAGTCGAAATACACCAACCACAGTAAAGGGGAAAAAGTATTTATTTATTTTTTATAAAATCAAAACTGTTTAAATAAATCCAACTGACTTCTTTCTATGTATAATTTAAAAATAAAAACTTAGATTATGTCATAATAATAACATATTTATTTATTTATTTTTCATTAAGCAAAAATGTGTTTACCAACTTAAGAAATATTGAATTTCATGACATCTTAAGTTGGCTTCTTGTTGCTTTGTTATCACCTGCCTTTGTTTTCATCAAGAAACTGCGTCATAAAGATTTGTTTTTAAATCGCAGGATGCCATTTAGCCTTGGTTTTTTTTTAGGATTTTTGTGTGTTATGAAGTTTTTTATTTTTGTTTAGAAAAAGTTCTTGTATTTTTCAATACACAAACTGGTTGCTTGACGTGTTTGTTGTACTTCCAAGGAGGAACACAGAATATTACATTTAAATGCAGTGAACAAACACATTTCAAGGTTACCCAGTTTTTTTCATTCTGTTCTTCTTATTCACTTAATTTCTTTGCGTTTCTTGTGTGGATTTGTATGCGTTACTCGTTGCTGTTGCTGTTTTTTTTTGCATAATTTTATCCCTGACATTGCACAAGGGGAGAGAACGAATTAGAAGACGAAGTAACAAAGACATGTGTGCTGCAAAATTGAGTGTGTGGTTTGTGTTCTTGCTAAAATTAACTGTGTATGTGCTTTTCCTATTGGACAGTAACTGCCTTAATAAAATATTACTTTAGATATGTGATTAAAAATAACTTCATTAAACCAGAAAAAAATGCAAACCCTACTTTGGAAGTAATTAAGAAGTGTTTCTAAAGAAGTACTAATTTTATTTTTTGCTGGGTACTTTTTTACAGCATGCCTTAACTTTGCAAGGTTTGTGTCTCCACTATAGGAGTGAATTAACAGGAATTCATTTCATTGCACTTTAATTTACCACAGCTTTATTTTCAAGGTCTTGGTCATGGCTGCAGAAAGCCGGTCGGTCGGTCAGTTGCTTCTAAACATCTGTTACCAACAAATGACAGGTTTTATTTACTTCGGATGTTGTTGTTGTTGTTGTTGTTTCACTTATTTGTTGGAAATTACGCAGTACATATTTATTTGTGCAATGCAGCGTAACATGTCCTTGAAATGCATTGATGCTAATATATTTTGTTCAAAAAAAGAAAAAAAAATTATTAAAGGAGTTTTAGTTTCATGGCATAAAGAATTTTTTATTTATTTTTACATTTTCTTGTTGAAACGAGAGAACCAAACAAAACAAAAAATCCAAACAACAAACTACCCGCAAAATAATGCAGTATCCCATCATGACGTAAGACTTGTTTTCACTTGCGCTATCACACACAAAGCAATATTCATTCATTTCGTGATCATGAAAAAAAAATAAACTTAAAATTTACTGACTGGCTGCATGTGAAGATCAGAAATACTGAAACTATTAAGATTTTCTTTAAGTATATTTGCGGCATAAACATCCAGACAAGCAAACGTTCCCACAGGAAGTAATAAAACCTTTGAATAAATAAGTTTCAATTTTTCAGTTTTATTTTTTGCTATTAAAAAATTTGCGTGGATCAACAAATTTAGACAAATTGTTGGCATTCCATGGGTGTCGAATAAATTTGTATGTATGTATGTATGTCTTTTCTTACACTCATGTGCTTCAAGCCCAACAATTATTTTGTTTATGCTTAATGAAAAATAAAAATACAGTCTCATGAAAAAAAAACTTTTTTTGTTGACGTACTACTTCCTCATTTTGTTATTTTTTAGTTTTTTTTTTCTTCTTCGTTTTCTTCTAAGAAATAAGCTGAGAATTTCAAGAAATAAATAATAAATAAGACTAATGAAGTATGTAATTATAGAAATAACATTGAGCCATTAAAACGATTTTTTTTAGATATTGAATAGACAAGACAAGTAGTAACAATAAATATGTATGTAGTTTAAAACCTGCACTGGAAATTTTCGAAAATTAACAAAAATAAAAAACCTGCATAAAATGTGTGCGAGAGAGCAATACAGAATGTATATATGTATGTATGTATTTCTATTTCAACACTCTCCCACATATATTTAAAAATTGCTGCAACAAAAATTGCAAGTCTGGACCGAGACAATGTATGTAATATGTATTATTTTTGTGCAGAACATTGCCCTACTTACATTGACGGTTTATTTTCACAAGTCGTTTGTTAAAACAAATTGAATGTAATTTTTAAGGAACTACATTTTCATTGCCTCATTATTGGTTTGACACACCGACCATTAAAAAAATTTAGTTAGGTAGGTATAAGGTATATACATATATTTCGAATATCTCCTTACTGAATCCAAAACATGTTTCGCGAAATAAATTATGGTTTCTGAGATATTTAGCATTCATTTTGCTCCATTTCAACTATTTTAAGGTTTAATAAGTATTGTTTTGCTGTACATGCCACAGTTTGGCGTTTGCGTCAAATTCTTCATACTAAAACATGCGAAGTAAAGTTAACTCTTGTTTTGCTTCATTTCTATAACAAATGAATAATAAAAAAAGAAGGTGCCGTAAGAAAAATTCAACGGCTGCTGTTCAGCAAAAACATCATCACCCAGACGCAGCCGCCGATTAAATGTTTCAATATAAACTTATTAAACACTAAAATAAAATAAAAGAAACCTTAATTATACACGTTTGAGTATAACAGAAATCATTTAATTTAATTTTTTATATTAAATACATTTCAATTAATTGTTTTTCTTGTGTAAGTGTGTAAGCGGATCTATATTTAAAAATATTACGGCGGCGGCTGCTTGGTCGGCGTTAAACGATCGACTTATTTTCTAGACAGCAAGAAAAATATACAAAACAACAAATTTCTCAATTCTCAGCATAAAGTATACGTATGAAGCACAAAAAGCTACTTTTTGAAAATAAATATAGAAAGGTGGTGTTTGCGGCACAAAACGTATTTTTACTCTTACAATAAAGTAATATTAACTTCTAACTTTATTCGTGAAAGTTCACTAAAATTTAAATTTAATAAAGGGAAATTTTTTAACCCTTTATCGCAAAGGAAAATATCATTATAGTACGTTAGATAAAAGATGTTAAGAAAATAATTTTCCGATTTGGTAATCAGCAGGAAAACCGCAAATATGCAATTGCCTGTTTTTTCTTGTGTGACGTACATATTAATGCGGGCACAAAATATTTATCCGTTTCAGAACTGTTTATGAATTTTGGAATCGATTGGATAGTGCATATTTTTGCATATATCAGCCTTTCACGCATATTTTTAGCATATTTTAATACTTTATAAATTTTTTTTATGTGTTGGTCAAAATTTTTATTTTTCGCCATCTAAATCTCATTTTCAATGTTCCATGTGGTGTATACATTTTTTTATATATATTACGCAGTTATTACGGACTTTAGTTTCTATAAAATTTCGGTTCTGCTATTTGTGACGGACTCTGTCCCGACGTTGAAGGAACATTGTCAATAGCCCAATTCACAATCTTGTAAAAATATTTTGATACTCACCACTTAACAATTCTTAGTGGTGAGTATCAATATAATATACCATTTTGCACATGCTACGATGGAATTGGGCTATTATGTTTTTTTATATGGAAAGCAATGCCACACAATGAAAAAGATTGGAAATGACACTACTAGTAAACACTCGGCATAAGAAACTTCTTAAATCAGTCATGTTAATTTCTCACTTCATCGCACAATCATTTAAGAAATATTTTTAAAAACATCTAATATTTGAACAATATATATTTTTTAAATGATATACAGTATATATTTCTTTAATCTTTATTGCCTACAATTTTAGAACGAGTTGTTTAACCGTGTTTATGTATTTTTTATTTTTTTTACTACTTTAAACTAAATTTAACCACTTTATAGTTATCTTATCGCTTTTGCTTCTACTTATTTTGTCTGAATTTGTTATTATTTCAATAGAATGAATTTTAAAGTGTTTGGTTTTTTAAATAAAAACAAAAAATTATTTTCAAAGAGATAAACATGATGGGTTTTCGATCACAAACTGCAATCTTACTTCAACAATTCATTAAAGTAGTTATAACAAATAAAAAAAATATAGTGGTGACTTCAAAATGAAACCGTGAGTGAAGAAAAATCACCCTATACGAGTATATAGTATAGTCGTTTGATTGATAACGTTTTTAGCAAGTCGTTTTGCAAAAAAAAAAAAAGCCAAATGACGTTCAAACCGTTTAAGTGGCCTTTTTAACAAAAGTGAATGTGCAAAAATAGATATTACATAAGTTAGTATATATTTTATCAAGATTTATTTAGTTTGTTGTATAGATAATTAGTTAATGAGTTTTGTACAGGGTACAGGGTGACACCTTTGTCTAAGTACTTGAGGATGCGTCAGAAGCTAAAAGTCCCTAACTCCAGAAAACAAAAAGCAGAGCAAATTAGTGATGTTTAGTAAATTCATTTACAAAATTAATGAAAAAAATATTATAAAAGAGGGTATGTTGGATAATTTTATAAAATTTCAAAAAATATGTGAAGTTTCGCTTGATTAGACAAATGCGTTTAATTAAAGCGTGTATATGCATGTACATAAGTATGTCTCTAGTATGTCTACAAAAATTAAAAATGTTTTTACATTTAATTTTCCAAAATAATTTTTCATTGCTAAGTACTTATTTTTAAGATTCATTGCATGTTGAAAACCTTATCAATCAAA
Organism: Nowickia ferox; assembly: GCA_936439885.1. NCBI lineage: Eukaryota > Metazoa > Arthropoda > Insecta > Diptera > Tachinidae > Nowickia > Nowickia ferox. The sequence continues at coordinate 3,562,958 of OW387027.1, read as the reverse complement.
ACAATTAAATCCTTTCAACCATTGAATTACTGATAAGAAATCTCTTATCACATTCTAAAATGGGAATAACAAACAGTGCTGCCTTATAGTGTTTTAAAAGCAAATGGTGATTTCTTTTCCACAAATGACAAAAAGTGCAATTTGATGTTCGTTTTTAAAAAATGTTTTGCTCTCTAAAAGGGTAGTAAAATTTATTGGAAACCTCATAGTGTTCATAGTGGCCTGTAAATTGGATTTTTACATTATTTGCAAGACACTCAGCATCTTTGAAAACATTTAAGAGAAATTAAAACTTCTTCCCTTGCCTTAGAGTTCTGTCACCTGGTATGGGATGAAGATCTCCGATCTAGAGCAAAGTTAGGCAAACACATGCATATATAATATAAAAGAGAGTAAAATGCATGCTTGTACGAATGTACGTGTAAAAAAGAGCATAAAGAAGTGCCCACGGGCGGCCTTTTGCTTATCTTTGATCTAGACTCTAGAGTCAAGAAAGAGGATTAGTGTATAAAAAAATTTCATTCAGGTCTACCTATGTAGGTATTTCACTGAGGGACTAGATGGTTTTTGTAGAATAGGCTATAGCAAATTATGGCAATACATACTAAGAATTTCGTTATTAAATTTAAATTTTAAAGAAATGCTGCGCACAAATAGTTAAGATGAGATATGGCATATATGTATGTATGTAAAAAGGCTGTAGCCACTTTTCGCTGGAAAGAAATACATACTCGTACGTACATCTATGTATGTATGAGTATGTATGAAAGGACCATGATAGGCCATAGTTAGGGTAAAGTTATGTATGGGAAAAATGTTGTGCTATTTATTCTGCACAAAAATGGTTATACAAAATGTTTCCGAAAAGCGTCTCATTTGAAAGTTATGGGGCCAAAATTTTTTAGTTTTTTTTTTATGAAAAGTGCAATGCGCATGGCCGGTTTGCACGCTATCAGTGCAATTTTTGCGCACATGTAAGTTTTTATGACCAGTCTGCCAGAAACTGCAGGTGGAGCGAATAAAATAAAAACTTTTGCCACATTGGGTGCTCTAAGCACTTTGGGTCTCCGAGTGGAGGTGCGGTATAGCACCACCCTTCCTAACCTTGGGTGCTCTAATGTACATACATACATACATGTATGTATGTTTGTATTATATTACATAAATAAAAACTTCAAAGAAATGTTGGTTGAGTTAATTTTATAAAATATCTTAAATGGTACAAAATAGAAACAGAGTACATACGAGTATTTATGTATGTACATAAAATAAAAACCGGCCGGTTTTTCAAGAACGCTTTTTAAATTCCTAATACACACACACATACATACCATACTACATATCGTTACGTTAATACAGAAAGGCCCTAACTCATTATTTTTTTTAAGTTTAGTTTTTTGTATATTTCTATAAAAAAAACACATCTTGTAGGTATAGAAAAATTCAAACATTTATATTTGAAAAAATAATGAGTTAGGGCTTTCTACATTAAGGTAATGGTATATTGTCTATTCAATAAACCAAAAGGTAGACAATAAATATATTTTGGAATAAAAAACTCTGTAAAGCTTTTAAGAGCTAAAAATATGTCTGTATGTATGTATGCATGTATGTACATATATCAGATCGGTATTAATTCGTATGCAAAAGTACAGCCATTAAATGTGTAGACTCTACACTAGATACGAGTAGGTACCCACTCTTTAAAACCGAAGACGAACACCACATCAAAATACCTTTTCTATTGTGTTAAACATTTTTGTTGGTACATATTTTTTGCTTCTCTTTTGGGCTTCTTATTTGTTTACAAAATAGGTAAACTTGATATTTATTTATTTATTATAATTTGATGACTTCTATTATCAAATATTCTTTTATTGGTGGGTACGGGTGCTTGCTTGTGAAAAGGTTATATTTTGGTTAGTCAACTTAGTTTCTTTTATTACTTGATAAACCTTTTCTTTATATACACACATACATACTCGTACATATGCATGTACTCGTATGTATGTACGTATGTAAATATATTCTTTTGGCTTTAAAAAATGTTAAAAGATTTTCGTCGATTTCTACAACGTAGAAAAAGGTAAATATTTATTAATGCTTTTTGTGCTCCTTTGTGCTCCTGATTCGTATCGCATGATATTAAAAAATGGAACTTTTGAGTTAATGATGATGATAAAATTAATCCTCATATCGTTCTTCATATTGTGTAAAAATTTCATACAAATATCGACGGTTTATAGGTATTCAATACCGGCCATACGCCAAAACACAATTTTTCATGAGAGAGAAAAAACTGTTTCATTCCGAAATTCTTAAGGTATGAATTAATCTTTCTTCTATAATATTTTTTAAATAGGACTACTGAGTCACCCTTATATACAAAATATAACTTTTTACTCTATTCGTAGCGATATGGTTGATGTCGGGTATTGCAACTGAAATCTTCAAATATTTTCATGGCGTATAGCGGTTATTGCACAGTAATAAAAATATTTTTTTTTTGCTCTAATATGTAATTTTATTAAATTAAGCATTTGTTTAACGTTTTTCTAAAATAAAAGAATTCAATAACAAAACAATAACAAAAAAATAAACATAATTAAAAAAAAGGTAATTCAAATTGGAAATTTATTCTTTCCGTATTCTCAATGTATGGCGTATGGCGGGTATTGCATTAAAAAAAAATCGTGCGGTTGATAGCGATATCACAAATATTTTAAAAAAGGACTTATATTAATTTTTTTTTCGGAAATTTTTGTCAGAGATTAAGCTGGCATCAGTGAACAATTTGCGATCAAAAAGTCATTTTCCAAAAATTGGTGTATGATGGCGGGTATTGAATATAAGCCCTCGATATGTATCTTGTTTACTCAACTCATAAGAGAAAAATAAAATTTTCTTTTTCCATTAAGTTGTGTGGTGTAAACTGAAAACTTCAAATTCGTTTTCTGGCAAACTGAGTTTTTCGAGTTAGGTATGACGTTGTTTGAGTAAATGAGCTTCTTGAGCGTATGGTTTATAGTGCAAAGCTACTAAGCACATTCTTCCAAGAGTTATTTCCTTTTCTACGATTTTTTTGTAAAATTAAATTCATTAAATATGAAAATACAATTTACGCGTATACTTTTAAGCTGACATTTTTTAACTTCCGTATTTTTTATTTTGTATAACAGGAAATAAAATTAAAAACGGTCACTATTTCAGTCATTTTTTCTACTCACCTCCGAATGTAAATTACATTGTTCCTTATACATACATTGAATTTTTCATATGTATGCACACATCGTTACCTTAATATAGAAAGGACCTAACTCATTATTTTTTTGAAATCGTGTTTTTTGTATATTTCGATAGAAGAACATCTAATGTATCGAAAAATGCAAAAATCTCAATTTCAGAAAAATGATGAGTTAGGACCTTTCTACATATATTAAGGTAACGATATGTATGTATATACAGACATACATATATACATACATATCTTTACAGAAATTGCAAATTGTTCTATTAAACATTTTGAAAATTTTGCAAAAGAAACCAAGAACTTGTTTAAGAAGTAAAAACATTAGACCGTAATCACTAATTATATACAACTATCTTTTACCTGCGACTCCGCTGGCGTTAATCTATTTAAAAAATACATAAAACCCGGTTTAAACAATCAAACCAGTAACGGAAATTACCCAAACCAGCCCAAAAGTGTGTTTTTTCGGAAAAAGTCCGTACAAATATAAAAAACCGGTTCCGAACCTGTTAAAAAATATCCTATATTTTACGCTAGTAATATAGCTCTTTTACTGATTTTAGCAAAATTTTCGAAAATCGAGTTTTCATAATATTTCAAAGTTTTGAGGTCCTGAAAGCCGTTTCGGGATAATGTCCGCAAAGTCTTAGCTCAGCTGGTATGAAGCCAGAAAGGTCTAGTATTTATCCTTCTACATTTTACCCAGCAGAACTAAAGGTATGTTAACACTTGGGCAACCATTTACCCAAAAAATCGTAACCACTAAATGATATTTGAAAAAGATCTCAATTCAGACACGTATTGACTTAAATAGTCTCCAATAATGTTGAATCCAACATGACATTGTCTTAAGAAGCACGTCTCTGAATCATAATGTTTTTCACTAATATTTAGTGGTCACGCTTTTTTGGGCAAATGCAAAGTAAACTTTGCCTGTCTAAAAAGTGCATTTATTTGCGGTATGCTGAATTATTTTGAATTATCAACTCCAAAATCGCATGTTTTTGATATATTTTATTAACATGTTATTTTTAATCACTTCAAGAAATGCGATGAAAAAATGTATTCAGTGTATGTAAATATTTGATAAGCTTTCACAACTGTTGCAACAAAAATATAACAGATGCTAAGATTGTAGATTTTCATGGCGTTTTTTTTTTTAATTTGAAAGTGCTATGTGGTGTGTACATTAGAGAGGCTCATAAAAGAAGTTTTTGTTACACCTCTCTAGTTACATATATGTACATATATAGACTAGTTTATTGAATAAACTACCTGAGACATTTTGTAAGCTGCACCTCGAATGAAAAATGATTATTTCAGTATATTTTTACAAAACAACATATAAAAAGTTATATAATTTGAAATGAGTTTTTTAACTGTGTCTAATGATACTTGACCATCATGAAGGTCTTTCCGATAATACAATTTTCTTTATATGTGGGCTTGGAAGAAAACAGGAGAAAATGTAAAAAGTTACTAAAACCGAACTTTTTTAAACGTGGTCCAGCTCTCGAGCACAAAAAATGTTATAAGGAACCGTTATAAAACAAGTCCATAATTTGTTTGAGGAGTAACAAAATTTCGTTTTTCATCTTCATATAAGGTGAGCCCCTCTAATGTACAATACATGCATACATACGTAAAATGTAGACATTTATTTATTTATAAAGACCTTAGACGAAGCAAGCAACAGATAAGAACGTTTGAGTACATACAAACATGTGGAAATGACATTTTATAAAAATAATAATTTTATTGTTCTGTATATTACACTGGCGAGCAAAGAAAAAATATTATTTTTACAAATCAATTTTTACTAATTTTGTGTTTGCAAAAACGAATGCAAAAAAGAAAATTTTTTCTTGGATCCAGTTTTGTTTTTCATTTCATTTTTAGAGTATATTATTATTCTTAAGTAAGAGGCTATAAGAGTATGATAGTGGGTTCTTAGATTTGAGCAAAATCTAGTACTTACGAGATTTGGCGCAAAATCTGGCAGATTTCCCATACAATACAAAATCAACTTCGTCAATAGATTTTGTTCAAGTCTACTTAAAATTTAGAAGAATTTGTGATTTTTTCAAACTTATACTAAAAACGTAAGCCTTTATAGTTTAAAAGGTTTCTGAATTGCGAGGGTGGGTTATTAACTCAGTGATTCTCCGCATGCTGGCTCCGGACCGACAATTTGAATGACTAGTTAGTAGTTAAAGAAGACTAATTGCTTACAGCTCCCCCCCCGACGCCAGGGCACGGGTCGGTTTTTTAACTCAATTGGTTAGCCTACGTACGCAGTCATTGCATGGGTGGTCCAACTCCATACTCGCCTACTGTTGGAAATCATATAGAAAAAACTAAAATACAAACAATCCAAAAACTCTCGGGCAAACAGTCTGGCACAACCAGACTAGCTGAAGGCCAAAAGCCTTGCTCTGCGATTAGGTAGGGGAAGGTTACAACTCAGCATGTCCTTGGACGTAAGCCCAAATGCCAGTTGGCGTAAAGCCGACTGTGCCACCAGCATCCGGATCGACCAAAGCAAAAGAACACAATCGGCGTTTCCTATCACGTAAAAGCATTCACTGAAATACGGCCTAATCGACGCTTTATTGAGCAGTTAGTCAATAAACCGGTCAAGGACATGACCAGCAAGGACAAATCCTCGCTGGCATTGGTCAAACTTCACTTAGCTGCACATGGCGGCTCCAACCCTGTATCAGCTGCAGAAACATCATATGCAGCCGCCGCGCGGAAAAGCCAACGTTCGGGGAAGAGGAACCGTCACAACAACAATGAATGCAGCCATCTAGCAAGCGTCCCAGGCAGGTAGAAACCAGGGTCATAAGCAAAGCTTACAGAGAGGTCGCTAGAAACCATGAAAATGGGGGTTAATCTCTCAGTGCTGGCTATCTACCTGTAGGATCTCGGTGAGAATCAATCAATTTTTGGACTGCGGTTGGTTCCAAGGCCATCTGAAGCAGGTCTCCTGCATAATCTCGGTCAGCAGTATACCTCCCATTCCTAGAGCAATTGTAGTCATTCTGGTGGAACCACACGACCCAGCGAAAACCCTAGGCATCTTCTGGAAAGGAAATCCAGTAAAGGTTTTCGCACCCCTAAGTGCCCGCGTTGTGTCTACTGCGGGAAAGGCAAAGACTAGTGTACTATGAATTCATGGGCATCTATCAGGGAGATGAATAACCTGATCCTGAAAATCGTGACAAAGTGAAGTGGTCGCAAGGGTCAATAGACAAAGACAAGGGATCTCCTAGAAAGACTTGATTTCGCCGATGATAAAAACGCTCTTCTGTATCCAAATCTAGAGGACGCCGACAACTTTGAATCGAGCCATAACCACCAAAAAAGCTTAACGACACATTTTTTCAACCTTGTTTTTTTTTACGAAAATCAATTACATATTTACAATCGCCGATTTTGGTCAAAAAATTAAGTTCGAATTATGCCGCTTAAGCTTTTTTGGCGGTTATGCCTGATATGCATCTACAAGGGTTTAGTTTTCATATATATATATATATATGTATGCATGTACAAACTTATATGTTTGTATGTACATTAGGGTGTACTAATTTTTTATATTCTTAAGAGTCAGCAGAAAATTACTCCTCGAATTAGATTTAAAGTGAATTTTTTACTAATACAAAAAACGACGCCGCCCAATGGACTTATGCATACATACACACGTATGTATGCATGTATGTTTGCATATATGTATGTACATATATATGTATTTCCCCACTGCTATGCGCAAAGGCAAGGCAGCCAATTAAAAGTTTGAAAAAGGAAAAACAAAAATACATAAGGTGGTAAACAAAGTACATACATTCGTACTTAAGTAATATCTAATAGATATATATGTATGCATGTATGTATGTATGAGCTAGCTATGCGTATACTTACTATAAGAGGCTTTTTAATTAATTAGCAAAGAAAAAATATATATACACAAAAGTTAGTAGAAGATGCTGCGGTTATGTCAAGTGCCACTTTTATGGTGAAAAACAATTAATAAGTAACAGTAAAAGCAGAAGAAAAAATAAACACCCCATTTCCTTCATTAACAATTAAAATTCTATGGGGAGCTTACGAGAAATATAAACCGTTAATTAGTTGGAGTTTTTAACCAGGCGCTCAAAATTCTAAGAAAGCTCTTCTAATTAGAAACGAAACCAAAAAAAATAATCTCTTGAGGTTTTGTTGGATTTTTGTTTTTTGGAAAAACGGAAATAAAGAAATACATACATACAAAAACAAAAAAAAAACGCATACAAAACATTTTGTATGTAAAAGAAAATCAGAAATGAAAATGCGTGCTATGCCATCCACATTCTAATGAGTATGTATGTTGTTAGGGAAGGGCAAAGAATAAAACTAATAAGAAAAACAATGAGTTTTGGGGGGCGAAAAGAGATAAGAAACAAAAATTACAAAAATAATTATAAGCGAGACTGTCTGTCTGTGGAGAGGGCGTTTCGTATTATTTAAAGCAGGTTGTGTGTTTAATTAGCTAAAGAATAAATAAATTATACTTTTGTGCGTATGTGTGGATTCTTTCTTACTCGTTTTATTTCAGAGTACAAATGTACGAGTCTGCATACATACATACGCACACATTTTAAGATACTCTGCACTTTCTGTTCGCCTGGTAAAATTACCAATAATATTCAAATTTTAAATACTTTGATGGAAGTGATTATTTTGAATGAATGGAATGAAATGAATGATGGATGGGGACGGATGGGTATGTAGTAAAATTAAAAATATGCTCAAGAAATATGCAGTTGTTTATTATTACTAAAATTAATTAACTTTTTCGTATACAGTCAGCGAAATAACTATATGTGCATACGCTGCTTCTATAGGTTTAGGCTCTCTCTCTCTGTATTTAAATAATGCAACTAACGATAAAATATAAGTTTGCAAAAATGTTGACAGATTATCATCTGCACATTGTTTTTATAAATTGTATTAGTAATTTTATCTGCCCAAAGTTCTATTGTCACCAAGTGTTCTTTGGTATCACTTCATTGTCAATAGAAATAATTATATGTGGGTGCCTCGGTAGGCTAGTGAGTAGTGTGCTAGCCTATCAGTGTGGAGGATGTGGGTTCGATTCCCACCATAGACTGTGGTCTGTTTCACTACAACTAGTGAAGGTCCTGGTTACTATTCTCGTTTAAATTAAGTTACGATATAATTTGTAATTGTATTTGTAACATTTAATAAATAAATAAATAAAAATAAAATAAATTAAATATGTGCATTAGTATTTGAACGTGCAAGCACAAGATTTAGAGAGTGATGTAATCGGTGGAATTAACAAAAAAAAGTTAAATACAATAATTTAGTGTTAATTGAAATTAGTGATTATAATTTAACCACTTGAAACAAAAAAATATACCACATGGTTCTTCATTGAGTGAATCTGAACAAGTTCAAATTAAAATTATTTAATTAATTTTAATTATTATTGTTCGAACTTTCATTTTATTTATATATTTATGATTTAATCAGGCTAAAGTTCGTATCGCTTTGTAAGCCAAATTACATGTGATAATTATTAATGAACAAATAACATCAAAGTTAGTTGTAAATATTCTGACAACACATAGTTGAACGGAACAGCCAGCCGTTTTCGAAGGCCACTAAACCTTCATCATCAGCGTTCTTCTGTGTTTGGTCCACTGTGTGTGGTGTCAGTTGATGTAGATTTCTGCCTTATATACGAAACTTTTCTGCAAATGGAATATGTGAATTAGTTTGATTCATCGTATTTCAATTTGCTGAAATGTGTTTTTGTAATGAAGGCCCCAAATTTACCATCACTATATTTACAACAGTCTTACCATTGTCGTTTTTTCATTACTACATAATTATGCACATGTTAGTTAATTTGCTTATTTTTATTATTATTATTTAAATTTTGCTTGAAACTGGCTCAAGTATTAAATTTTATTGAGCGCCTATTATTGTAGCAAGGCTAAATTTTCTTACACGTGTCTATAATGCATCATTTGTATTCAGCCTTATAAATATAATGCTTGAAGATGCAGTTTCTAATAGTGCCAAACAGCATGGGTACCGATTCGACGTTGGAGGCATGTATTGCAGAGCCAGCCGTAGCCACATCGTCTGCCCGTTTGTTGCCTGAAAAATTGCTGTGTGCTAGAACTCAGCTGGTCTGCTCTGTAGTTCGAAACGAAAGCAAATGCTTTCGAATTGTAATATTTATAATAGACAAAATCGAAAGCATTTCCTTTCGTTTCGAAATACAGAGTAGGGGGGAATTTAACCTGACCATCCAGTTTAGATAGGACACTCTTACACTGCTCAAATAGGATAGAGCAAGTGCTGTATGATCTTAGGGATAGAAGCGCTGCTTGGTTGTCGACAAAGATAACGACTCTGCCCTATACCTTCCTATCAATCGGCCTGAAATACAGTTGCTTCGTTAGGGAGTACATACTTTCATTACATTTAAAAAAGAATTAAAAATTAACAAGCGAGAAAAGCTGTTTTCATCAAACACCGGAAAATAACTTCCGATATTTTTCCAGGCATGTTTGTTTATAGGGCTTAAAAAACAAGAGTTCGATATAAGTGAAAATTCGCTATAATCGGAGTTCGTTCGCATAGGCTTATTTTTATTTTTTTTTTTTGTGAAATATTATTGCCAAACTATTGGGACCGGAGAAGTTGTTCGTTACACTTGACTCTTTTTGGTATAACCGCTCCTCTTCGTCATAGCCGAACTCCACTGCTTATAATTAGTAGATACGTATTATAATATTTCTGTAAATAACCCCCAACTTACTTCTTTCATATTTCATTAAAGTGTGTGGTTTTTTCTCTTCTCGTGGGGAACATAGTACAACCGGCGAATTAATTGATTGATACTTTCTTCACATGTTGTTGCTTCAATGCATGTGAGGCATACATATGTACGTATGCATGCGAGTACGGCACTCTGTCCATAAAAATCACACTATCACACACTAATCATACTATATATCGCACACTAAATCATAAACAGTCATAACTCAAAATTTTGCATCACAGTCAAGCAGACTGTAAATATAAAAATATGTCTCTTTTTATGTAACATACTCGTACTTGTGCCATTTGTGCAGTAGCAACAGTTTTTTGTCACTACTCAATGTCTGGAATTTTTGGAGTTGTAACTGTTTATCATTCAATGTGCGATATGTATGTATATGAGTCAACATATCACACATATAATTGCCAACAAGTCTTGAAGGGCATTCAATAATAAGAAGTAAAGCATAGTGTGGTAATTTTTTAAATGCCAGACAATGTCAAGAATGCCCTTGTTTTTCTGATTACCTATTAATTCAACTCCAATAAACCGCTTTGATTTAAAGATGTCTTAAGAGATCTCTAGTAAGTAATAATTAGGATGTGTATACTCGTATACATACTACGAGTACATACGCTTTTATATGAAACACAAATCAGAGACATTAAACGGGGAAGTTTGAACAACAAATAATTAATTATAATTGATATTTTTTATTTGTCTCTCTCTCTGTATCTCTGTCTCTCTCCCTTACTCTATATGTTCTTAATTAATACGCCAAAATCAGGGTTCCCAAATTTTTTTTATTACTTATTTACAAAAAGTTTTTAATTTTTTATCCCCCCAACCTAACATACACTAAAATATCCCCATAATACGAGTATGGGTCATTAACTTTGACTTGATGGGTCATTAACTTTAACTTGATGACTTTTTGAAGAAATACAGAAATATAAAAGGTTTTTTTTTCATTTTTCATACACTTACTTAGTCCAACGTTTCTCCATTATTTTATCCCTTCCGAAAAATATGATTTGTCGAGGTTGTCAAAATAGGCATTTGTTTGTGAGATTGATTCGCCGAACCATTTATTTCTTCAATTTTGGGTACAAGTAATAGTCACTCGTGGCTAAACCTGGAGAACAGTTTGGATGAGGTAGCAATTCGTATACCAATTCATGCATATTTACCATGGAAACTGCACATGCGTTTGTGGTCGATTGGGAGCAAACGCGGCACTTATCTTGCGGAAAGCTTTCTCATACCCAACTGATCATTCAAAATGGATGGAAACCACTGAGCCATATGAGATGCCTATGGCTTCCACAATCTCTCTCACTTTGAATCTCCGATCGGCTAAAACCATATCGTGAATTTTTTTCAATTGCTTCGGATGTAGAGAACTCAACTGGGCGTCCAAAAAGTTCGGCTTGTACGGCCACAACGAAATTTAGTAAACCACGTTTTTTACAATTGAAATTGATAATGAATAGCCCCCATAGTATTTATAAAGCCGAGTCTTGGGTTGAGTGCTGCTTTTTTTTCTGCTGAATGAATTGAGCACACGAAATTCACTTTTTTTAATTTTCTTCTCAAAACGCGCGGTAGTCTGCCAAACACAAACTAAATGACGCAGCTTGTTCAAATTTAGACTGGGCTCAACTGACAGTTGCCTGTTGACAGGAGCAGTGTTGCAATTTCAATTAAGAGGCGGGAAATTCAAAAAGACACTGTGTTAATGACTTACCCTCGTAGCAAGGAACCTGAACTTAACTCCCCTTTTATATTATTGAATCGTAAACTTTCTGAACCAGTCGTCAGAAGTTTGTTATTTTCGAAAAAGGTTTGATTTTTGGTGTTTGTGTTTTTAAATTATTACAATTAAGTTTAACATTTGTTAACGCACTAATAATCCCAAATTATTAATTTTACTTATTCAGTTGCAGTATAATTGTGATATTCTTCGTATTGTACAATAATATCGCCAATGTGTATGTCATATTCGAAGGTGACACAATATATTGGCAAATATCAAAAGACTTGATTTTTATTGTTCAGTCAAGACAATTGTGTAGTGTAGTGGCAACATTGTTCAATGTTAGGAAAATTTACCAATATTTTCTCTGAAAATATTGTGCCATTTATTGCGTAGTATAGGTCAAAACGACAGTAATATGTACAACAACATAAACAATAATATTGTATAATGGATGGGCCGCTTAAAATATTTTTTACTAAAACTACACAGAAATTGATTATTGAGGGGTCAGATGGATCCTAAGCGTATCTCACTGTTGCTAATGCTGATCATCAGGGAACCTTTACCCAAAAATTTCCTTTTCATTTTATTAGTTGAATTTCTCATTTGTTTAAATGAAACTTTAACATAGTCACGCTTATTCCAGTTGTCGACATCGACGTCACTTTAATACAATACAAAAAAATTGGGCTTGTTTGTACTCGCTCTCGAGAACAATTTTGTGCTACTGACAATCTATTCCCTTTCACTAAGGTCTAGAAAATAGTATAAACCTGCCAACAGGAGTTAGTAGATTTCGATAACAAGCTCCAATTTTTAAGTATTGTGTTAAAGTGACGTCGATGTCGATGTCGACAACTGGAACAAGGGTGAATATATCTAGTTGTTTTAAGAAATTTTTGGATAAAGGTTCCCTGATGGTCTGCGTAAGATCATAAAAATTTCTTTGATATCTCCATCCCATATCACGAAAAATCTACAAGGAGGGGATAAATTGCCATAACTGGAAACACTGATGCACGCAAATGAATAAATTTACTTTTCATTCAGCTCACTTAGTTTTGCTCATTCGAGTTGTGTTTTTTATTTATAAAATAAAAAATTCAAGGCCCTTTTTTTAATTATTTATTGAATTATGAATATTTTGTTGCCTCTCAAAGCTTCCGTCGGTCGGTATGATAATTTAAATATATTTTAAAACTTCTCCTTAAATGTATGAAACCCTGTTACTAAATAGATCTTTTTTTTTAAGATAGAAAAATAGAATAGCAAAAAATGAACTCAGGGGTAAGCAAACAAATTGAATGAATTTATACCCGGGTATGCAAACATGTACATATGTGTATGTATATATGTACATACATATGAACATGCTTAGATATGTATGTATGTATACTATATATGAAAAGATAATTAATTGTTGAAATTATATTTGTAAAGAAAATAATTTTTTCCCCTAAAACCCTTCCAAAATTACGTAATTTTAAACATTTTTGAAAAATATTTTAATCTTACAAAAGCTACCTAATATAATCCCCTGTTTCTACAACCCCGATTTGAGCATAAAATGTATATGGAAAGCACTAATTTTTCTTGTTGATTTTCATACAAATTTTCTAGACGAATCGTCTGCCTGGCTTGTGGAAACTGCATATAAGTCTTCCTTGATTTGCAAATTGTTTTCTTGTTGAAATTATATTCAATTGAATTATGTATTATTATGGAAAATTTTTGAAGTTATTGGGTAGTACGAATAAAAAAAGGTGTTTGCGTTGCACTTAAAAATGAATTATAAAAGAAAAACTCACCCGTTGCTGCTTGAAAATTTTAATTTTGTTAATGTTGATTTCCATTTTATTTTGCAGAACTTTTAGCAATGGAGCATGTGATGCTTCAAATATGCAACCAGAACGTCGTGCCAGGCTTAATACTGCGCCTGGCATGCGCGGCAATGGCACAATTGCCGTATCAGCATTTGTTGGCGTTACAAAGAGGCCATATAACATAATTGGTTCCACGATCTCTCACATAACCGATGATAGTAGCACGGAAAGTTTAACACCCGGCTCATTTGGTAATCGTGGCAGCATAACGAAATCCGTACATATTAACGATACAAAAGATTTACGTTACATGAATTCGCAGACACAAAAACAGCATCAATTTAAAGATGAGCGAGTCGTATTGGTATCACGAAAAGTACCATTCTTTATATTTTCAGCTTTGCCCTATTATAAAGGGAAAAATGGCAGGTAATTTTAATTTATTTCATTAAATATTTTAAGCTTTTTTTTTATTATCATTATAACTTACAGAGGTGAGTTTCGCAAAGAAGGCCGCAGACGGAATACTTCTGGTTCACGTCCTCTATCGGCTATCAACGATGCTCCCTTTGATCCTTTTGATTTGTTGGGCATCGAAAGAGGTGAAAGTGGCCAGGTTTGTTTATTTTACAACACAATTATCGCTTAAGAGAAAATTGTTTTAATGCAATTTATTTCTGTTTTGTTTTTAGGATATTTCTTATGGCCACTTGTTGATTCCATCTAGGCAATATACTAAAGAGAGTAAAAAACATGCTGGCAACGCCTCCCTTTTGGACAACCAGATTGAAATAACAAGTACGGCAGCTCTGAAAAATCATGGTTTTGCAAGGTAGAGTTTCTTATTTTCTATATTACGTTTTGTTCTGTGTTAACTATCCTGGAAAAAAAGGAGCTTCCAAAGAAGCCAATAAGAACTTATAATCCCCGGAAGTAGTGCAAATTTGGATAATTTCTAATGATTTTTAAATAGAGTTATCATAGCATGAAGTTTACTGTTTTCATTCATATTCAGTGAATTCAAAGCCATTTTCATGATGTTAAGTAAATCTGATTTTTGTATAATCTTTTTTTCTTTTCCTAAATTTCTTTTAAATCTTCTTTATAAATAAAAATCTAGTATTTCATGGCATTCATTTCACTTTCCTAAAAAATCAAGACATTTTGTACGTGTTTGCGAAAATTACAAATGATCTATAATCTTGCATAAGTGAAATAACTTCTTAATTAATAATCTGGATGTTGTTAATAATCGATTCCTGAAAGGTCAAAAATACATACACACATATTGATATTTTAGAAGTGGAGAAAAAGTAGTTCCTGAATAATGCTTCAATTAGATTAAACCATATGTGGCGCCATGAAATAAGGCCCAAGGAAATAACTCCCAAATAAGGAAATGAAATAGGGCACAGTAAAATTAAGGAATTTTTAATTATTTTTTATTTAATTTATTTTGGGCAACATTTCATCTTGAGTTTTGTTTGGGTTTTACTTCATTTTTTTTGGGCTTCATTTCATCCTGAGCTTGGGTTTCATTCGGGGTTTTTATTTGAGCTTTATTTAATTTTTATTGGGCGTTTTTTCATGAACTTTCTCTTAGGGCTTATTTAATTTTTTTGGGGGGTTTTATTTCATTGGGGCTTATTTCATTTCTTATTTGGACGTTATTTCCCTTCGGCCTATTTCATAGCGCCCTCATATGTATGTAGGTGTAGTTTCCACATTACCAATAGCCAACTTGTTTAGAAAATTATAAATTATAATAAAAAATAAATAAAGATTGGCGGTTGTGTTCGGAAAATCACGATGATTTCAAATCACGTGACTTAATAGTGGGTTTTTAATGTATTTTAAGTTTTTGTCATTTATAATAGAACATTTTCTTTCAACTTCCAACGCTATAAATCGTGCAATTTACAAAAGCAAAGATTTACAGAACATGCCGGTGGAAGTTAACCCAGCAAAAATAAATTTGGTACAGGTTAGCACTAAGATAAAAAGAAGCGCTTCGGAAGCGCGGAAAAACACACAGTGCATATTCCCTCTGCCTTACGAGGATGCAATAACGTAAACCAATGACGAAATTTAACACAAACATTACGAAGTTGGTCGGCTGTTTATACTCAAATTCTAAAAGTTTTTTATAGTGCATCCTCTCTCGCTTAACTTGATACAAAATTTTGATGCGAATAAAATTTTTACTTCGAGAGTTTTTATTTTTTAATTGAATTGTGTACGAAAATAAATATGTGCTTCGGTAGTTCAGTGGATATTATTCTAGAGATCCTGGGATCAATTAATGATTCAATGCGCGAACGAAAAGTATTTGATTTGATATTGTATTTAATATATAATAAATGTAAAAACAAAATAAAGTATTGGAAGTTAACCTTGAGAGTAGATATAAAATTCTGATCTAAAGAGCAATTTTTTTTTAATTATATACATACGAAATAGGCATGAAGTATGGGCTTCTTTCTGCACATCCTATAATGCATACAGAAGCTAATACCTGAAGAGCTACCAAGTGGGACATCACGAACAAAAATCATGTGATACCGAAGCAGGTTGGTAAGCGAGAGTTGTGCTCTCTCTCCCTTACCAACCTGCTTCCAGGTAGCCAAATATTTTTGCTGGGATATGTATTAATATTCGATCGAAAGGTTTGTTAGAATTTAGAGGAACAGGCCAGGCCCTAAATTTTGTTCTTTCTTAACTTATGTGTAAATTAAAAACTTCGTTTTCCGTAAAAACTTGTTACAACGTTGTTGAAGCAAATGAGCGATATGTAATTTCGTATGTATGCATTTTTTTTTAATTAGATTTGCAGTCTTTTTTAGAATTTAAAAACTTTAAATTTTTTCTGCTAGTTTACATAATTCGTTAATTTTTTATATCTTATTTTTTGCTTATTGTGCATATAAACATTTTTAATCTCTTTGGCATGTGGCCAATTATAAACACAAAACAATTATTTATTACATGTGCAACATTTTGTTTACATAATATAGATCAATAAAATCTTGTCTGTTGTTTAAAGCAGCAGAAAAAAAATTATGAATTTTGAAAATAAACTTCCCAAAAAGTATTTTGAAAGCAAAACTGTTGTTTCATGTTCTTTATTAATTTCTAAACAAAAATTTGCATGAGATTGAAAGACAATGTTTACAAATGTTATTTTATCTTTTTAGATTTTACTTTCCATATTCAAAAAAGAAAATATGCACATTTAATTTACAAGTCAGTGAAATTTACAAGTCAAATGAAAGCTGTTAGGTTCACTTTACGCTATTAAATACGAAAACGCTTTAGAAAGTCTTTCGCGCATCTTAATTAGCCGTATTAGGAGAACTTTAGGTATATTCTTCAGACGCCCCCATTCCCTGACTTAATGAGAATCATTGTACACTTTAGTTATCATTAAACCATCGTGATATCCACGAGTTTGCACACCGTAATATGTTTTAGTTGTTCATGAAAACCACTAGTCAGCCACTTAAGTCTGTGGGTTTTAGCCTCGGGCAATGACACATGATGTGTTTAGTGTTAACACATCCTGAGTCCCAGTTTCTTTTCTACTGATTACATTGCTTTAACTATATTTTCGATACACATTAATTTTTTATTGATTTACTTTTCAGATGCTTCACCTACGAGAACAATAATCGCAATAACACGGCTAGTCCATCGCCTGATGTTAAATTAGATTTCGATGAGTCTTTAGATGGCACCCGAAGCCTTCAGGTACACACATAATATCTTTATATGATTTGTTTTTTTGTTAAACTATTTTTGCCTATTTTCAGTACTTGCAATATTCAGCTAATATTTTGGACGATCCAGAATTAATAGCCGGCAAACATCGTACTTTATTAACATTTACTTCATACATGACTTCAGTTATTGATTATGTACGACCATCGGATTTGAAAAAGGAACTTAACGATAAATTCAAGGAGAAATTTCCTCATATACAATTGACTTTAAGTAAATTGAGAAGGTAACAACTGCAATAGATATATAACACACTTCTTCTATGTAATTATTTGTCGCTTGTCGCTTGCCGCCTCAATTGGCTAACACATATGCTATTTTCTGGTCCTAAGGGAATAAAATTAGCAGCTGTTAATGGAAGCCAATTATCGGCAACGACAAGACGAGGCGAAGAATAGTTACTTAATAAAGGCTCCTTCCTACTCACTATCCCTCACAATCGCACGATCTATGAAAAAAATACAACCCCCTGATCTAATGAATTGTTATAGTCTTTTGAACATTTTCATAAACTCCATCATACCAGGGTTGTATTTTTTCAAAAGTCTTACGATTTTGTAGGATAGTGCGTACCATCCTTAAGGAGGAATTTTCTTGAATTTAAATTAATGCAATTTTTTTTCTTACGTTCTAGTATTAAACGTGAAATGCGTCGCATTAATAAACTGGATAGTCGCATTGATTTGGTGACCATTTCTCAGGCGTATGTCTATTTTGAAAAGTTAATTTTGGCCAATTTGATCAATAAATCGAATCGTAAATTATGTGCTGGAGCTTGTCTGTTATTGAGTGCCAAAATGAATGATGTTAAGGGAGATTTATTGAAAAGTTTAATTGAGGTAAGAACTCTCACTCTTAATCTATAATTAATTTATTGTTTTTATTTATTTATATTATTTTATTTTTGTTATTGAAATTTGTGTACTGCACTTTAGTATAAATAATTCGGTGTTTGATGCAAATTGTTTTGCCACAATAAAAAAGTCCGCAATGCAAATAAAATAAATTTTAATTTTATGCCGTTCCGCAATGCGTTTTTTTTTACTTCAAAATCGTATGAAAAACCGCACCACAATAAATTATCGTTACATTGTGTTCAGTCTCTGATTGTATCTATTTTTTATTTTGCTCTCCTCTGCCGGAATCACACCTTAATTTTTTTTTCTTTCTTATGCAGAGCATTTGTTATTTATTATTCTATATCAAAGTAATTCTGCCAAAAAAAAACCGACCGAAAAAATTTTATGGGACCAAAATGGAAGTAAACTCTTTCAAACGAAAAAAATTTTGTGTGTTTGTTTAAAAAAAAAATTTTTTTAATTGGAGTGCCTCCGCCTATTTTTAAATGCAAGATTGTGTGTTTTTCAGAGCTCAGTGCGTGTGTTAAGTTTTGTAAAAATCGGTTACTTTACCGAAAGAAAGATAATAATAAATCTTGATGGGCGTAGCCCCGCCCATTTTTTCAACTTAAAAATTGTGTAATTACAAGAACTAATCAAATAAGTAGAATATCATAAAATCAACCAAACAAAATTTTGGACGTGTTCCCGCCCACTTTTTTTACAATGAGACAAACAAAATTTATAAAAGCAACAATGTAAAAAAATATATACAGACGACTTGATAACCCTTCCTTTTTTTGAAGTCGGTTTAAAAGGTATTAAAATTTGTAATTATAAAAAATTTTGTGGTAAAATTGTTAAAAGTTTCTTGTGGAAACATCTTTTGGTACCTAAAGCGGTGTAACCCCAAATTATTTAGTTGCTCTATTTAATTATTAATTTACTCTATTCTTTCGAATACCAAAAGGTGGCTTACTTTATTTTTAATAATGTGTTAACACCAGAACAGCAATAAAAAAAATGTGGGTTACATCATTTTAGCGCTGATAGCCTCCAGTTGAGCTGAAGGCCTACGTTGCTATTGCTCCTATTTTTTCACCCTTATCTCATAATTTATAATTATAAATAATTAAAACAACTAAAAGAAAATAAAATTAAATAATAATATTTTTTTTTCTTCCCCAGAAAACTGAAAATGTATTTCGTTTAAATCGCAAAGAATTAATTTCTTCGGAATTTGCAGTTTTGGTAGCTTTGGAATTTAGTTTACATATTCCAATGCACGAAATATTACCCCATTATCAACGTTTACTTTACGAATCCTAGAACTGGCCCAAGCGCTTTGCCGATAAGCGTTTTCTAACGGCAGCTGCTAATACATCGCGTTATTATTTGCGTCGTTGTGCTAGTAGCAAAAAGTAAATACATATATAGATATATTTTTATACGAATATATTTTATAATATTTAAAGTAACAGACCGTACGTACATGTGTAGTTTTATCCAATGCAATTTTTGTGTAAATAGCTTTTATAAATGTTTTTATACCTAAAAATTCTTACAACTTTTTTTTATACAATAGATGATACGTATTACTTAAACTATAAACAAATTAGCCCTCAATAGATATACACCAAGCAAGCACTTTTTATAAAATAATTCACTTAAATATAAAAGTATTTTATAAAAAAAACTAAAACGAAAATAATAATAATAAAAATAATGATGATTTATTGCAGTAAAATAAAGAACTATCCATTAGTAACGATCAAAGAACATTTTATTCTCCCAGAATTTTATTTTTCTCACGCAATAAAAAAATAATAATCATTGCGAGGATATGGAATGCTTGCACTCATTTTAGAAAGAAGTCAGTTAATTGGAAAGCAAGAATTTTGCTTCCTTTTTGGAATGCAATAAAGTAAATAACATAGTAAAAATTTGTTTCTATTGTATCCAACAGACATCAATTTTTCAATTGTTGTACGAATTAAATATTAAACATCTTGGGGAGTCTACTCTGTAATTCGAAACGAAAGCAAATGCTTTCGAATTGTAATGTTAATAACATGCAAATTCGAAAGCATTTTCTTTCGTTTCGAAATGCAGAATAGACCCCCTTATTATACGCCAAAAAGTGAGAAAAGTAGAAAGGAATAAAATTACTGTTGTATTCCACATTTAAAAAAAAATTTGTATTTTTTTTTTAACTTTTGTGACCTGGCCGTGGTTTTGAAATATGCATCCTGAGATGAAAATTAATTGTAATGCACTTATAACAAAACAAAGTCTGAAAAAACTTTTATAGCATTAAATTATAAGACGCCTTCTTTGGACGTTTTTTTTCACTAAAAGTAAATATGAAAATACGTGTTTAATATTTGTAGCGAAACTTCTTTTTTTGTAAAGAAAATCACAAGAAAACAACACAGTATTATTAAAATGTACTAAAATACTAACGGCCTGTCCCACGATGTCACTACATAGAAATCGTTCGATCAAATACTTATATTGATAATAACAAATTTTCTAATGTTATTGTTGTTTGCAATACAAGTTGTAGATCGAACGATTTCGAGTGACATCGTGCGACAGGCCGTAAAACAATTTTGAAATGAAATAATAGAAAAAAGAAGAAAAAACTAAATATACACCCCTAAATCTGTAATTCGCTAAAGCTAAAGCAAAATTCGATCGCTAAAAAGCTGAACAAATATAAAATTTAAAATTTTTGACGATGACATAAAACAGTAAAATTTTAGGCAGATTAGATAGATTTCTAAGCCCATTCATTGCCTGATTTAGCAATACACGTTTGAAAATTGTATTCGTAGCCGAAAATCGATAAATAGACTTTATAGAGATTCAGCTTCAGCTTCAGTTACGGAATACGGGGGCTGAATTAAAGTAAAATTTTGATATAAACAAAAAGTTTAACATTTAAAAAAAAATAATAAATAAGAAGCATTTTCATATGCAAAAGCCGGGAGGTGGTAGTATATCGTAAAAAAACACGCAATTTATGTTTTATAAGAAGAAAATGATTTTCAAGAAAAATTCACCTCTAACAGGAATAAAAGGCGAACATTTTGTGCACGTGAAGAAACATTTCCCATGAACAAAAAATGGTGAACAAAATTATAAAATAGTACACTGACAGAACAACAACAACACCAAAATTGGCGATCACAATTTTAGGGAAGGGGAGGCAACACATTTCCCGTGAACTCTTTTATTCCCGATAAGGGAGAATACTTACCCCCATATGCAAAAAATAAAAAATAAAATAACGTTTAATTAATTAATTTAATGTTTTTTTTTTTTTGGATATGGGGCTCGCGAGAATTTTAAGCTATTTTCGGGGGGGAAAAATCAAATAAATTTAATACTTAAATATTAATTAAATATAAAATAGCGAATAAAAAATATTCTAAATATTACAAATAAAATAAGTTTTAGCCAAAATAACACCCTGTTGAAAACACGAAATATAATTATTCCGTAATGAATTTAATATACATACATACATGTATACATATACTACACATACATACATACATATGTACATATACATAGATATTTACATAAAACATGAGAAAGACCTTTTTAATAAATAATAATTTTGGTTTACAAAAAGTTTAACAAACAAATTTCAAACAAAATTTTGTTCTGCGAAACCTTTGTAAACCATAATTATTTTTTATTAATGCACGGCAAAAAAACCTTTAAAAAAATTATTAATGTATAAGTGAATTATTGCAATACAACTATCATAAGATATGTATGTACTTACATATCGTCACCTTAAATGCAAATGGACGCAACACCACAAAAATTCGAAATCGAGTTTTTTATTGATCATTTTATCAAACTACATCTTCACGCAAATATTTAGATCCCTGCGATCGAAAGTGACGACTTTATTAAAGAAATTCAAAACAACAACGAACAAAATTTTCAAGAACACTTTATTGTTATTGAATTTGAAAAGTTTTTTACGTCCGTTTGCATTTAAGTTAACGATATGTACTTCACTATAACTTTATTTTTTTATAATTTCATAAATTTGGTTTAAGGCTCTTTGGTCAAGTGTTTTTAAATTTATGTATATTTGCCTTTAGTCATATTTTGTGTTTTCTCTATTAAATAAATTTCTTTTTATTCTAGTTAAAAGTTGTAAATTATTTTTATTAAAACTTTAGTTCAAAAGATAATGTATACTTTGTAGATTTACAAAACAAAAACAAAGTAATGTATTGTAAGAATTTTAGTAAATAAAAAAGCAAATTACTTGTGGAATTTTTAAAAACGTGTACTTAAATTATTGAGACAAAAATTTCTAAATGCTAACCTGAATTTAGTAAGTTTTAATTAATCCAAATACAAGTTTTATTTGAATGTTTAATTTATTTCCTCATTTTTACAGACATTTTGAGAAAGCCAGATTTGTGCTATTTTAGTTATTTTCACTAAAATAAGCGCGATAGAATTTTAAATTGTGAAACACGGGGCTGTTCCTGGCGAAGCGCATTCTGGACGTTAAAAATTTGGTCCACTTTTTCGCGCATTGCTGGCAGTATGTCATAAATAATGGGAACAATTTTGTCCTCGAAAGCGTTATTTGTTACTGGTTTATCAGCATAAATCGGTGAATGCACGTAGGCCCACAGTAAATAATCCAGAGGGGCAAATTACGGCATTCGATAACGATCGAAATTTCTTTACAAACACAATTAAAATTGTATAAAAATTTGTTCGATATCGAATGCCGTAATTTGACCCCAGAGCTGTCAAATCCCATGACCTCTCCAAGGTCAACAACTGGCAGGTTAATTTCTCGAAATAAGCTTATCGCCAAATTTGTATATCAATAAGTCGATTGTTGCGGTCTATATATCGTTACCTTAATATAGAAAGGCCCTAACTCAAAATGCAAAAATCACGATTTCAAAAAAATAATGAGTTAGGGCCTTTCTATATTAAGGTAACGATATGACTCCTAGCGCCATCCTGTTGAAACCACATTGCCCGTATCAATGTCATTATTTTCAAAACAAAAAATTATTTATCATGGTGCAATAACAATCACAAGCTCCTGCTTCATTTTCTGAAGAAATAAAGTCCCATGCTGCCACCAGCGTATCATCGCATCAAACGATGCATTTTTCCAGATGCAATGGAGTCTGTAGGATCTGCTGTGGAAGCCAAAAATGAGTCTCATCGCTGAACACACCAAGTCGTCTCTAATTTGCGCCAATTGATGACTGATTTTCAAATTAAATATGAATAATTTGACAGGGTTCAACCGGCAATATATTCGTGATGATTTCTTTTATATAGTATATACATATATAACCTCTAATTAATTTTTAATTTTTGAGGTTAAGAACTGATTTTGATTTTTATTGACTTATTAGTTTAAAATAAAAAATAAAAAAACAGTTGTTAATAGATTCACTATCTTATCGAATCGATTCACTATCTTCGATTCGACATCTAAGTAAGCTCAACATCTTTCGAAAGCGGCGAATTTTCTTCCGATCTATTGCCCCTTTCTTAAATTATGACATGTTTACACACACACGTACATACATCCATACGGACATCATCATGGTGAAAATAATCAGAATCGACTCCCAAGACCTCGAAACGCCGAAATATAAAGAATACTCGTATTTTCGAAAATTGGAATAAAATCAGCATCTTGCAGAGGAAATTAAAAAAAGAAGAGAGGTGTCCTAAGACACCTAAGACAGCAGCTATGCTGCTTAGTTATATAAAACATACTTCATGTGTTAAATAACAATGCAATAAAATTATATTATAAGATGATGTCAAATTCGCCGCATATATTTCAAAATGTTTCCATTTATTTCCCATTATTTTCTTTTATAGCGGCGCATGATTAAATTAATGTATTGTTGGTGGCCGCTGGCGCCTGCTAGCCGGCTTACAGCCAATCGGCTGTGTTATCTGGTTTGTGATTATATGCAAAAAAAAATACAAAAACAAATTGGGCAATCTTTCTCATTGTTTTTGTTTCACTCACTTCAAAGAACGAAATGAAACAAAATCAAACAATTTGTTTCGTTTATTTTCGTGCTCTGGTTTTGAGTACAAAGAAATCAAAATAATAGTAATAGTGTCTTGCATCGCGCAATAAATAGCGTAGCTACAAAAAGAGTGAATTGCATCTTAGGAAATGATAACCAAATTTTTCACAAATTATAAACCGAATGGAAAACTTGTAACACAGGTATGTGATGAAGAACGATTTAGACACAAAACCAATTTGTAAATGATAAAAGGTGTGATGAGTTTTCTATAGTCGTTTTGTCAGCAATTTTGAAATATATTTTTAATGGTTTTTCCAAAAATGTTTGATAAATTTCTTTTCACAGCCCTATATTATGTGGTTTATATTTTATCTTCTAGTGTGTTTTTTAGAAGTCACTAGTTTTCAAAACGATTGCTTCTCGATTCGTTTTCCATCACATACCTGATAAATAAATTTTCGAGCGAAAGTGAAACATTTCAATCCGGATAGTTTTTAATTTTTCTTATGAAATTAAAAAAGCAACTCAATGCTTTTAAATGATTATTAACAAGTGGGCCCACGATGTCGACAGAAAACCTTCAATCGACAACTGATGTTGAAAACAGAAATAAAATAATAAATTTGTTCGTGGCACAAGCCGTAAATTTCTAATTACAAAATCAAATTTTTTAACAACTAAACATTGTATAAACATGCATACATAAATACTTACATACATACATAAGTATTTACATACCACGTATGTACGAGTATGTATGTACATGTACATGTGTACTATTATGGCCATTTGGTTGACCTCCAAATAACAAAGTTATATATTGGCTGCCTCCTGCATGCACTTTAACAGTTTAGTCATGGAACACTCAAATAATACAAACACACATTTTTTTTTTTTTTATTAGAGTGAGTGGCTGGTTATTTATCAGATAAAATAAAAATACCATTTGAATATTTAATGCGTACGAGAGAAGACAAATATATAATAAAAAATGCGTTTGCTTTTATCGCATTTATTGGGTTAGAAAACAAAATGTAGACAAACATGAAATGCATTTGTTTGTTCAGACATATTAAAAACTAAAAAACCAAGTATCGCCCTCTTGAAAGAAATTGCCGCAACAAACAGAAATATACTAAACATTTGAATAACTTGTTATAAAAACTGAGAGCCTAGTTAATAAAGCTAACTAATCCGCCCCAATATTAATAAATAAATCTAATTTAATAAAAATAATATTGTTTATTATTTTCTTATATTGTTGTAAAACAAAAAAGCTGAACGAACACTGCAGTGCGAGTGGTAACAACAGTGTAGTAGATATTAATACAATTTTCTTTATAATAAAATATACAATTTTGTTTTTTAATTTTTGTTAGTTAATAAAACCAACTTGTTGACCTTCAAATTTGAAAATAATGTTTGTTAGTTAGTTGTTTGTTTGTTGTAGCACAAAACAACTGTTTGCGATCGATTTTTTGTCTGTGTATTATCAGGCATTCAGTTTTGTCAGCCAGATTTTTATTTAGTACATGCAAATGTTTTGAGCTTTTTTCCCCCTAAATTATAAAAACAAAAACATATAAATGTTTATGAATAATGAATAAAAATTTTAGATGTTTTTTTTTTTTTTTTTTTTTTTTTTTTTTTTTTTGATACATATTTACTAGGGGATCAGTTAGATTGCAAAGGCCATATTAGAAATGATTTTAGTCTCAGATTTTTTTTGAAATTCATTCGTATCTGATAAATAAGTGCGGAATGTATTTTCTGAGAGGCTATAAAAAAAATGTTATCACAATTTTTAGAATAGATTAGTAAACTGATTAAAGTGAATTCAGATGATATGATTTTTTTATGAGGTGAGGCGGAGAAGTTTATACCTTGACTACGGATGGCTCTCGAGCTGGCAACGCAACCATATTAAAATTATGTATGACAACTTTATCAAGTTGCCTAAAAGTTATCGAAAATGGGATTATGACAAAAGTCGGAACTAGTTCCAAAGATTTACCACTTTCATTGCATACCAATCGCTACAGGTACTGAATAGAATAATTCTAGACAACCTTTTAACCGCATATCATTCAGCTATTTGGATCACTTTCGTCCTATGACAGCCATGCGCTAAATTCATTGATGTTTCACCACAAATAGAACTACTTGGAGGTGAGTTCCTCAATGCTCTAACTAATGATTTGTAAGTGCCAAAATAATCGTTAAGTAAAAGTGCAGAGCTGTAAATGAATCATTCTTTTTTATTTTAATACGTTACGAATTAGCTAAATTTTGAATTCTTTTCACAACAAAAAGAAATTGACTGAAATTTGAATCAATTCAAGCGAAATAGGCAAAAATGAATTTCAATTCGTTTCCAATTTAAATGAATTTGTAGAATGAGTTGCAATTCGTTTTCAATTCAAAGGAATTTGTTAAAGTGAATTCCAATTCATTTCCAATTCGTTTGCATTGAATTGATTTGAAATTCATGCAAATGAATTCGAACAATGAATCAATTCAACTTAATGAATTGCTAAATATTTTTTCTAATTCATTTGAATTAATTCAAAATCAATTCAATGCAAGTGAATCATTTGAATTAATTCAAAATCAATTCAATTCAAATGAAGTGGAAATGAATTGCAATTCTCTTTGACTAATTCTTTTGAATTAGAAATGAATTGCAATTCACTTTGACTAATTCATTTGAATTGAAAATGAATTGCAATTCATTTTTACTAAATTCATTTGAATTGACTCAGATTTCATTAATTTATTTTTTTTTTTTTTGTGAAAAGAATTAATTTAAAATTTGCTAATTCAGTGTATGAATGATTTATTTACAGCTCTCGTTCAGTGGAATTGGAGGAAGAGAAGGATGTACAAAATCTATTAGACGTCACTTGAGGGACAATTCACATCCTTTTGAATTACCGTCCCCGCTGTGAGTAAATATTATTGCATCAAATACTATTTTTAACTAACAACTCGTTTTTTTAGATTAAAGCACATTTTCGCCTTCTCAAAGAAGGAATAGTTTATTAATTAAACTAGATTTTTTTCAATTATTTAATTTGACCATATTCAGCAACTAAAAATTAAACCTTGCCAATATTTTTGCTGTTAATTGTTAGTTGCCATATGTAATAACATGATGGCACCTGGCAACGCAACTAAAGTTCGGTTGCCACCCATAATCGAGCCATTAATTGGCAAAATAATTAAATTTTTTGGTTGTTAATTGTTTCAATCATTCTTATTCCAGTTGTCAACATCGACGTCACGTCAATACAATATCAAAAAATTTGTGCTTATTTACTAGCCCTCGACAACAATTTTGCACTTTATTTCTGCTCCCTAAGGTCTAGAAAATAGCATAAGCCTATCAATAGCCAGCCGTCAGTTGTTTTCGTTAACGCGTAGACTACTCCTAATTTTTTGGTATTGGGTGAATTTATTTATAAAAACGAATAATACAAATCGAGCAACTTTTTCTTCACAATCATTCAGACTCATACACTTTGTTCTGTAAAATTCGACTTTTACTGAAAGTAAAATTAAGAAAATTATTGCTTTTTTCAATTTTCACGACTTAATGCCCATAATGCATGCACTATCGCAATGTTTCGATCTGTCAAATAACAAAACAAGCCATACGAATCACACACAAAAATTCATGTACATATCGATGGTCACATGTAGAACGGCCCTAACTCGTATTTTCACGAAATTGGGTTTTTCAGTAATTCCACTACATTTCACAAAAATACACCTCGTCACAAAAATTTAGTAAAAATACCAGCAGTTTTACAAAGCAGTTGCACTATATTCATTATTATGTTTTACTTTCTCCTTTAAAGTTACAGTTGATTGAGTTGGGGCCTATTTACTTGAGACCATCGATATGTCAGTATATTTTCCATAATTAGTGAGTGCTGCCCATTTCTACTGTGGAAACAAAACTTTTGTTTTGCAAATCTACACAGGGAGTAGAAATAAATTTGTTATCGTATTGTTTTATTTTTTATTTATTTACAAATTTATATGTAAAACTAGTGCAGCGGATGTGTACTGATTGTTAGAGTGTAACATCTCTAGTAATGTAATATTTTAATTGCAATTAAAAATTGTTTAATTACGGCCTTTTGTATTTGAATTATTAACAGTGTGATTTTGCTTCATGTGCCGCCAGCAAGCAACTGACTGACTTGACTTTAAATTTGAGATACATATGCAAGCAGGCAGGCAGGCAGTTATGCCGACTGGCCGTTGTGAGCACACAATCTTTACAAACACAGATAACAAATTCTAATGGCGGCGATGAAGTCGACGCCAACGTTTTTCAACGTCACAATGCTCTCGAGTGCAGTAAGTCAAGTCAGTCAGTCAGTCAGTCAGCCAGTCACCGGCAATTGTCATTGGGGATGGATGTTTGCATATGTTGGTGCAACAAGCTCTCCGTTATCGTTCACACTCAGCGTTACAGTGTCGTTCACACTATAGTATGTATTGTGGTCGTCAGTTCATTAGTCATTGCGGTGTGAGCTTCTGTTTGTGTCTTCATTCAGACTCTTTTTAGTTCTTTGTTTATTCGTTCGCACAGACTGTCTGCCTGTTTGATAGGCTAGTGGGTTGGTGTGCTTAACTTTCTGGTTTGTTTTAATTACATTTTGCAGTAGCACAGGTTTGTTTGTGATTGTTTAAATTTTCCGCTGCTGCTGCTACTGCTGTTTGTTACAGCTTCGAATGCTAATGCAGAGAAAATAACACATACAACAAAATACTATTACATAAAAAATAAACAAAACAAAAAAAAACCTCAGCAACAAGAATGAAAGAGCTACTTACTATTTTGTGGTTAAAGACTGTGCGCCTAGTATGAGACGAAGAGTTAATTGGTTTGCAAACAAATTGACTGACGTGGGCGTGTGTAATAATAACAATAATAATAATGAAATACAGCAACAACAAAAGCAATATTTCCTAATTAGCAGCTTTTTGTAATTAAATATGCCTTCAAGCCATTCATTAAAATGCACACAAACTCTCATACACGCGCACGCACACACATACACACAAGTGCACACAAACAGCCTGCTTGTTGTGCCTAGAAAGCGAAGTGGCAGCAGGGCAGGCAGCGAAACCAACCAGTCAGTTAGTATGTAATTAAAAAAAAAAAAAACTTTTGAATGCACAGAAAATAAACTCATACACACACCCAATTTATAAATACACATACACACTCGTACACACATTTCATTTGAACAAAATTAAAAGTAGTAACATGCGTTCGTTACAGCGGTTCATGTGAAAAATTACCTTTTTGCCTCAAATCCCAATCCCTACGAAATTCACGTTAGAAAACTCTTTACTTTTGCATTTTCGTTTCTCTGTTCCACAAACGTTCTAATCACGTATCATTTTCATTGTTAAATACATGTAATATACATACATACATACATAGACATGATGTATGCATGTATGTATGTATGTAAATATGTTATACGTACATATAAATGTACATATGAATGCATTAAGAATGTAAATAATGTTTGCAATTCGCCAGAATATAATAAGTATACCATAGAACGATGGATGCAGCACACTTTTCTTATAGAATAGATAATTGAATGTGTCACAGCACACTTTTCCTATAGACAAGAAGGTTGACTGCTTCACAGCACACTTTACTCATAAAAAAGGTGGTCAATGGTGTCCCGGCATACATTTCCTATAGAAAAGATAGTTGACTGTGTCACAAAACACTTTTCTTATAGAATAGATGGCTGATGGTGATGGCAGCACACTTTTTTTATATAAAAGATGGTTGATAGTGTCATAGCACACTTTTCGTATAGAAAAAAAAAACACATAAAAGATGGCAACTCAAAACTTATGGATTTACAGCAGAGGCAACTTCGTATTCTACTTTTAATTTACTTATATACAAAATTTAATTTGAAATAATTAAATATTTGCTTTCACAAGAAATTAAATTTATATTTGTTGCGCTCCCCTAATATCTCCCGCACAAACTACCACAGGGAAATGATGATGGTGGCCTTCGTTATACGAGTATTAGCCAGCAGAGCTAAAACAAACGAGAGAAGAGCAAACAACTTTAATGAAATATAAATGCATTTTAATTAGGATTCTTCTTGTTTACGTTTTAGTTTGTATGACTTGTGCTCTAATGATATTAAAAATGAAATACAGTTGCCAGATTTTCCAAATTTTGCTCATAAAGTCGTGGGATTTACAAAAAAAAAAAAAAAAAATTTGATCGAGTGGTTAGTTGTTGGATTTTCTTTTCATGAGTTTGGAACAAATGCACTTTAGTGAAGCAGCTCCCAAAAAATTAAAAAGTAGCTTATGTCATAGAAAATTTAAAAAAAATTAAATTCATAAGTTGGCGGCGACCCATATTTACCGTTGGCCTTTATTAACGTTTTCATATTCCTTCCATATTCTTTAATGCCCTTTTTTTAAAGTCATTTGCAAACTTTCAGGTAAAACTGTAAACAAAATAGCACAATTCAAAAATTCGAAATGCTCTTTTACTTTTTATTTCTCTCGTCCAGGGTTGTTCGATTTTTTCTGACCTATTTCGCCAAAATGATTTTAAAAATCGCCAAAAGTCGCCAATATCAATTTTATGTAGTTTTTCTTAATATATATTTGCTAATAAATTTGTTATTAACAAAAATTATTTCTTGTACATTTTTCTCATAATATAATATAAGAAAATCAGCAAAATAAATTTGTTTTAATTTCTTGCAGACGAGTTTTGGTAGGATTTATGTATTTGTGAAACTACTCCTTCAACAAACTAATTTTGCAGAATTATAAAAATTTTGAAATTCGATTTTGTTAAAAAAATAACCATAAAAATTGCCAACAAATTTATTTATAATTATTGTTTTTTTTATATATAGCC
This sequence comes from Nowickia ferox, assembly GCA_936439885.1. Lineage (NCBI taxonomy): Eukaryota > Metazoa > Arthropoda > Insecta > Diptera > Tachinidae > Nowickia > Nowickia ferox. The sequence continues at coordinate 3,531,676 of OW387027.1, read as the reverse complement.
AGAAAATCGCCAAATCAAAAACTTAGACGCCAAACAAGTTGGTGAGAAATTACAATATCTGACAACCCTGCTCTCGCCATATTTTTCCCAAAAAAAAAATTAATTCGCTGGGAATTATTTCCCGTGGAAGTACAACCCGATGATATGAATGACTTTATCAAGAGAATTATCTAGCTGGGTTATATCTTAACGCTTTTATTTCTATTGCATATAAAGGGCGCTTTTTTAGCAACTTTGTTTTTGGCGACACTGTTTTTGGCAGCTCGGCTGTTTTCGTGTATCATGTCACTGTTAAACATGTTCAGTTCGGTCTATAATTTAACCATGAATCGACTTATGCAGATTATTAAATTTTTTTATTTAAAAAATTCATGCTGGGTTAAGAAAGTGCATCGTGCACTTCTTCCATTTTATGGTCACTTTGGGCAATCTTCTGAGGTGGCTATTCGGAATTTTGTGACTAAATTTACATAGCACCGAAATTACATTATTGAACCCTAAACCACCAAAATATCGCAGCTGTATTCTCTAGTGTTGTTGATGACCCTGTATTATCAATTCGGCGCCATTCGCAGCAATTGGGCCTTTGTTACTTCTTTTTTTGCCCAAAATGGAAGAGCTGGACTTGACTGACATGTGCTTTCAGCAAGACGATGCAAAATGTCACACAGCACGCAAAACAATGGCCCAATTGAGAGGCGAGTTCGCTGAATAGTTTATTTTACGTTTGGGGCCGGTCAATTGGCTGCCTAGATCGTGCGATTTAACGTCTTTAGACTATTTATTGTGGGGCTATGCTAAGGCTCATGCCTATAATGACAAGCCGGCCAATATGTTGGCGATAGTATGCCAAAATTGTACCCAGCGTATGAACCATTTTAGGCGTAGCCGCAGCCAATATTTACATGAAATCATCTTTAAACATTGAATTATATAGATCGTTCTAGCGCCTCAAATAAAGAATTCATACATTTCCAAAAGTTCTTAAAAATCACCCTATACTACATACATAAGTAAATGCCACAAATTAGTGAAAATTGAGCAGATTTTTTTTGAAAATCCCATTTATTTCCTGTGACTTTTAAACAGTTTATATAATTTCAAAAATATGGCAGCTCTTGGCAATGGTTTTATCTTATTTTGTGTTTTTAATTCATTAATTAAATCATTTTCACCACACCAGATGTAAGGCTGCACGAAATAAACTCTAATGAATATACAATCGCACAAACATGCAAACTGTGGCACACTAATTGGATTGTACACCGTTTGTACCCGTTCTTGCGCGGGTCTTGTGAACTTCTGCTCACATTATTTTAGCAGAATTACACATGTACATACATACATATATAAAATTCTTCTCAGTGCAAAGCCAAATTAAAGTCTCTTTCTTACTTTAAAACTTTAAAAGTGTAGAGTTTACAAACAATCCCCATTAAGTATTTATGTATATACTCGTACATAAATTTATTTTATGGCTATAACTAACTAAACAACAAATTTTAGCACTCGTATTCAATGTTTTAACTTGGCCATTAAACACACATAAACTGGTACATACATACACACATACATAAAAACTGTCTTTTTTCATTCATTATTTTCAGTGATCCCAGTTGGCCATACTTTTAAGACATCTTAAACGATGGGTACAAGACAATAGAAAATTGTGGAAGTCTTATTGACGACAGTTCGAAAAAGTCATTAATGAAACACGAGCGACAATGTTCACCACCATATCGTGGTCGTTCACCAAATGATAGTGCGAGTTCTTGAGCGACAATGTCAAATTTAATTTTTTTGCTCGCTTGTTTTTCCCGTTTAATCTAAATTATTAACTGACTTAAGCCTGGTACTCTGTTCTCAATTTCGTGCGAAATGCTGTCAAACTACATGTAAAAGTATTTGGTATGAAATATTTGCGAAATAAATTTGCAAAAGTAGTACTCTGTTCTTATTGGGAAAAACATGTAAAATCTATCTGGCAGCATATTTTTCCATGCAAAATTACTCACTCTGGCATCATTTTAGATTCGCTGCGAAACAACATGAGCAGTACTTTTTTCGCACGGAATTTTGGCAATGTTGCATACTTTCAAGCAATAAATCGAGAAATTTATAAAAAAAAAACCGCAAGTTGGGCTACGCGATATAATCAATTTTGCTGAAAAATTTTCACAACTTCGAAAAGAGTACCAGCCTTTAGCTGGGATTCGAACTGAGGCTACATGTTTATAAGTTTTCAAGCTTGCTATCTGGCTGCAGCACTACCTAAAACTTTGTCAATAAGAGGCCAATATATTCATGTGTTTGATTAAAGACAAGACTTGTCGCTCAGATTGTCATCAACAAACACAAAGGAGGAGACATTCAGCCGTAATGCGTATGTCGGGTCGAATATTCCTCTACGAAAACTTTGTTCTAGATTAAAGAAACTTGTACACATTTCCTTTAATTTAGTACAAACTTATCGGTGACAAATATTCGACTCGACATACGAAATACGGCTAATTACCACTTAGCTTGTCGTGAACGACGATTTCCCTTAAAATTTTCGACTAGAAAACTAAATAACAGAGGATAGATAAATCGTACAAGGATGATAGATGACAATGTCGTGCAAGTCGATCTGGCCAACTGGGATGGTTTGTAGGTAACTGTGTGTGCTCTTAACATTCAAAGCAATCAAAAAAGTGTTTTTTTTTTGCTGTTGTTGCATATTGTTTTCTCAACTAAAGGGTCCAATTAAAAAACCTCAACAATTAATGTCTCTACAACAATTGCTGAATAAAGGACGATGAATTTCTTTTCTTGTATGGAAACGAAGGATGAGGAATTGAAGCAAGAGTGCCAGCGTGATGAGTATCGGCCAAGTGTCAGTTTGGCGGTGTGTGTTGGTGTGTATGAGTGACTCGATCATTGTTGCTTGTTATAGACATTAAGTGAGTCATGCCACACGGATGGTTAGTCGTTTGGTTGAAGCAAGCAACGACTGAATGAGTAAGTGAGTCAGTCACTTTTTGTTTTTCATTAAATTTTTTTTTTGTTGCTGTTGCAGTTGTTAAAACTTTGAATGTAATAAGTGGCGAAAATTTAATTGGCAGGCAGGCAGCGTGGAGTGAAGGAGAGAAAAAAGAACAATTTTATTGTACTAATGAATGGCCAAAAAATAAAAAGCTTGAAGGTACGAGTAGATAGATAATTGCTATAAATGTTAACTAACTTTTATACAATTAAAGGATTGAGCGTATATGTTGGACAATGAGGCCGCAACTCTGGCCTAGGTTGTAGTTAAAAGAGGAGGGTGAAAAGGGAAATATGACAACTGCAGTAGAAAGGAAGAGGGTGCTGTTGGCTGAAGTAGTTAGTGCGTCCACTATAATGTAAATGGCAGTCTTCGAGAGTCCTAGTTCAATTCCTGGCCAGACCCAGTCATATATACCTCATAGATTTTTCTGATATGCATTAGTTTGAATATATAATTGATAAAAATTTTAATCAAAAAGTTCATTGGGTCAATTAAACTTTTGTTTAAAAATTTACTTGACGCAATTAAATTTTTAATTGATTTTTGGTTGTTTTTTTTGCACAGTGATTCATATAAAAACTAAAGTAAATTTCCAAAAATAAGCAAGAAATTATTATTTTTTTGTTCGTTCCGTATTTCACCGAATCATGAAAAATTTCACTGGAAAAGTTCTCACATTCGTTACAAAAACCAAACTTTTGACTATATGAATTTTGTTTCCCAGTAATATATTGAACACACGCCTATGGCGGTTCATTTATTCTCGTTTGAAATCAACGTCCACTAAATTGTTCATTCATTCTTTTTTTTCTGTTGCAATTATTCCATGAGCAGTTAGTAGTTCAGTGAGTCTGTCATTTTATGCCAATTTTTTTTTTTGTTTAAATTAATTAACAAGCCCAAACAAACAATGCACAAAAGCCATCATCAATTTTGAAGGGGTTAAAATAAGCAATTAGTTGGCATTTCGAATAGGAGCCCAGTTTCCAATAGTAAGCGAGATCGACAAAAAAAAAATAACGAGATACAACGAAAAGGAAGTTTTTTCTCTCCAATACAACGCTCAAATTTATTGTGTATTCATTCATTTAATTAGAAACCGAAACAGAAGCAACAGTCAGCATACAAAAATTGTACCGTCATTGTACCAATATGTTTTTTTTTTCATTTTTTTTGGTTTCGTATTTTTTTGCATGAAAATGTATTCCAATTTTATTTCATTTCTTGCGCAGGTATCGTATCTGCGCCGCTTCGTTTCACTACAATACCCGGACGACACAATGATTCAGTCGCCGTCGCCGTCGTCGTCGTACATTCCGTTCTGTAAACAATGAATAACCCCGACACATCTAGTTAGTGCGCCAACCAGCCAAAAGCCAGCGAAATCGGCAGCCACCAACTTGCTTTATTTACCACACGGCCAACTCTTGAGCAGACAAAAAATTTGCCAGGCAAATTCATCCATTCAGTCTGCCAGCAGTCATCAAACAGCATGCAATACTAATTTCTTAAAATAAAAATTTAACTAAAAAGTAACAAAAGCCATCAGGAAGAAAGCTCACGCGTGCAGTAAATGAACTGCACTCGCTCCGTTTTATTTCACTTAGTACGAGATATGCAATTTATTTTAATATTTTATCAATTAATTAATTGCTTCCTTCCAACGAAATTAAGAGAATTTTGTAAATGACTAAAATGTTTAGACGGTTAAACTAATAAATGAATGTACGAGTATGAACTTAAGAAAGTGTTTATCTGCTTGTATTCAAATCTAAACAAATCTACAGAATTAGTTTACATATTTATGTACATACATACATATTATATTTTTCTTCAATAAATGTGTAAAAAAATATCATGGTGTTGTGTTTTTATTTTCAGGCAATTAATCTTTTATAAAATCTCAACCTCATTGAAATGAAAAACCGTTGAATATATGAAACATGAAAGATAAAGTTGAACAAATTGCGAATTAGGATGTCACACTAACGTATTTTGCGTGATTTTTTTATTGCTTCAAATGATTCAGAAAATTTTATCATAAAATCTCATTAATGTCTGCTTCGGTTACATGAGTGGATTGTCTACACAGCACTGCATTTTTTTTTACAAATTGTTAAAAATCAAAATTTAAACAAATTCGTCCCAAGTATGAAAATATTGAGCAGAATTAAAAATATTATAATTTTGTATTGTAAAATTTTGCATTTAAATAATTAGAACAAAACACGCTAACACATGGAGTACAAGTTAATTTTGAATATAAACGTTATATCGCGAAAATTACTCTTCAGTTTGAAATTCGATGTGCTGTGAGTTTACGCTCAAAGTAATGAACACACTTATTATTGTAGGCCAACGAAATTGTTTTTTGTTTTAATCCTTTCGCCTTGTTGTAGGCAATTCAGGCTATCCTCAAAATTAAAGTCATTTCAAGCCAAAATTAGGAACGAAATCTTATACTGGGTGTAGACTACTAAAAATCGTAAGTTATAAAATTAGTATTAGTAAAAGTTAAGGTAGAGGTCCATAGCTCGCTTTTTGTGCGTTACGCTTTCTATGCATCTGTCAAAAAAGTAGAATCAATGTAATAGTATGTGACAAGTTACATTGCAAAAAGCGCAGAACGCGTAGGCGCGTTCAAAGCACAAAGTAGGTCTACTTTCTACTTTTGTACGCGTTACAAGCACTATGAAAGAAAGTCAGCTGTTCTTGAATGCTAAAGATGTTAAATAATACTTTATTTCTTACGTTATCGATAAATATTATTTTGCCGTGGATAATTTTTTTCTTTTTTTTTCAATAAAAAAAAATTTCTTAGTAAAAAAAAACTTGTTTAATAAAATATGTGAATATTTTCATTAATGCGATGTATTTTAATTAACTTTTCACCACACTTTTCTCAGTAACAAATTTTGCATATTAGTTATCGATTACTTTTACGTACTGAGTGTCATCTCCGCTAAATCTGTATTATTTACTTTGTGTTCATTACATATTTTTAAACAATAAATGGAAGAAAATTTAATTAATGCTGTAAAAAAGCACGAGCTTTTATATAACAAAAGCTTGCTGCTATATAGAAATAAAATAAAGAGAGCAGAGCAGACATCTGCAGACATTCTTGTCGCGGTTCGAAATTGCTCAGCGTCAGACGTTTTAATTTTTTTAAATGTGGTTTCAAAAAACCCACTAAAATAAATTCCATTCTAAATACAACGGCCGTACCCAAAACCTTTTCTTTTTTTGAAATTGTTCATAGGCATTTTTTGCACATAAAATTAAATATACAAACTCATCAAAATCCACAAATTCTTTTAAAAACTCGATTTCACTCTCCATTTTTTCTTTATAAGTATTTATAAACAAACGAACACAGCTGATCAAAACAAAAATAAAATGGCGCATGAAAAGCAGTGCATGTAACTCAACGCGAACAAAGTATAGAACGAAACAAGAGGATGAAACGCGTCTAAAGCATAACGCGCAAAAAGCGAGCTATGGACCTCTACCTTTATAGTAATGTACTAATGAAGTACGAGTATGAAAATAAAAAGAATAAAATAAAATAAATTTTTGTGGCCAGAGCTTAGTACGAAATTTAGTAACGTCTATACTCAGCATGAGGTGTTCATACTGCTTCTGAATGACATTTTAATTGATTTAAAAAAAAAACATCTTTCGGGCTACTTTTTTGTGTTGAATAAAGGCTTTCTAACATTAAAATAAATTGTTCCCATAAAAATCGTCTTCTATATACACTCAAACCTTTTTTTATGCGTTTTTACTTCATGCGATTTTGAAGTTATGCTGTTTTCGTAGCCGCATTTTAAATTTCATGAAATTGGCATCACCCAACTGCATTTTTATAAAAAATTATTTTATTTTTGCTTGAATTGTATTTGGGGAGTTTTTTATGTATTAAAGTGTGTTTTCACATGCATAAGTCGTGTTTTAGACACAGCAGTTTTTCTTAAAGCAAGTTTGAGTTTATGGGATAAATTAATAAATTTGATTTCTTTAGAATCTCCTGAATTTATTTTCTTCTTAATATTATTTTGTATATATGTGTACATATGTATGTATTGTTTTGCTTCTTATTTATTAAAAATAAATGGATCTCTTAAAATAAATACATTCATTCATATTTGCTACATATTTTTTGTATGCGGTATTGATTAAATTTTGGCAGTGTGATGTGAAGTTATGCGGTTTTTGAAGCAGGAACGTATCTACCTCCTTTGTATAGAAGTAGTACCATTTTTTTATTCGTTTTTTTAATGCGGTTTCCTTTGGAACGCATCTACCGCACAAAAAAGGTTTGAGTGTAAATGTTTTACTCATCTTTTTTATTGATATATTGGAAAAAAAAATATTATTTTTAATTATACAGGGTGGGCCAAAAGTTACCATGGGGTTTAAAAGTTTAATAACTTTTTCGTTTATTAATTTTTTTAAATTTTTTTCTCAGATTATATAATATACAAAATGGAAATTTTTTTTACACTAAGTATGAAAAATAATGTCTCTTAAATGACCACCGTTTTCAGCTTCGCACTGATGGGCGATTATGATTATGAGTGATGAAGCTCATTTTCATTTGAATGGCTTTGTTAATAAGCAGAACTGTAGGTTCTGGGGTTCTGAAAATCCAAGAGCCATTCATAAACGCCAATTGCACCCCATTAGGTGTACAATATGGTGTGGGATCACATCTGAAAATATCATTGGGCCTTACTTCTTCGAGAATGAAGATGGAAGTGCTGTAACCGTAAATGGAGAGCGGTATCGGTTTATGATAGAAAATTTTTTACGTCTTGCTCTTGAAAACATACCTGGTATGTGGTTTCAGCAGGACGGAGCCACTGCCCGCACTGCCCGAGACACAATGGCACTTTTAAGTAAAATTTTTGGAGCGCGATCGCCAGTTTTGACAGCACCCGACTATTTTCTTTGGGGTTATTTGAAGTAGCGAGTGTATGTGAACAAGCCAGAGACAATCCTTGAACTCAAGGCAAACATTGTTGCATAAATTTTGGAAGATATTATGGAAAATGCTCTAAAACGAGCCCATCAGTGCGAAACTGAAAACAGTGGTAATTTAAGAGACATTATTTTTCATACTTAGTGTAAAAAATTTTCCATTTTGTATATTATATAATCTGAGAAAAAATAAAAAAAAATTAATAAACGACAAAGTTATTAAACTTTTAAACCCCAAGGTAACTTTTGGCCCACCCTGTAATTATTATAATTAATTATTAATTATTTTACTAAATGAACGCTTTATTTTTTATTTTTTTTTGCCACTCATGGTTGTAAATATCGTCATGACAAAAAAGGTAGAAGTTTGTTTCACAAAGCGTTTTATAATTTTGAAGAAAATAGTTCTGATCAGCTATATTTTTTCATTTCATAATTTTCGAAATATGTTATTAAATATTATTACTAGAATTTTCCCGCGACTTTGTTCGCATTCAAAAAGAAACTGCGTAGACTGAAAATGGCTGTGGTCATTTTGTGACTTTATAGACGCGCATATATTTATGTTGAAAACTTCAGACAAATAGGTTTGGTTGTTTCGGAGAGGTAGAAATTTCTCCCCTTGTCATACTTTTGAAAATAAACATAGCATAAGCGACTTTTTAGACGCAGGTCTATCTATGTTCTAAATATCATTAAAATCTATGCTAATGTTTCGAAGAGGCAGAAATTTCCCCCCTATCGCCCTCCTGGTCCTAGTTTTAAAAATTTACATAGCCTTTGTGACTTTTTAGATGCAGATCTATCTAATCTAATTTCAATCAAATCAGTTTGTTTTGGAGGGGTAGATAATTCCCCCGTATCACCCTCCTGGTCCTTGTTTTATGAATCGAATTCATACAGAGCGCCACCCAAAGCATACAAAAAAAAATTCATTCAAATCGGTCCTGCCGTTTGGGACATACACACGTACAGTAGAATTATATGCATATATAAAGATAATTCGTAATAGGCTCACGCATTTTTACCAATAAGGGCTTGTTAAAAAATCCATTTTGGCATAATTCGTATTTCGAAGTCATTCAATGGCAGGCAATTAATTCATCAGGAGCGTGCGTGAAAAAAATTTTGAATTATTTTTTTTTTTGTTAAGCGCCGTTTATATGAATTTTTTTTTCCTGCTGCGGTATTTCTTATATAAAAAAAATTATGTTAATTAATTAATTTATAATGTTTTTGTAAGAAGGGGTAGACATCTCCACCCTCCTATACCCCAAGATTATGGTTTTGCACTCAGTTTGCTTTAAAAGTTATCCAGAGCAAATTTAGTGTGCCTCACTATTGCAGTTCTGAAGATATGTGACCTGCTCCACGAAAAGGGACCTCTGCGCCGAAAAGTTGCATAACCATGCTCAAAACAATGAAAAACGAAGCGCTTTTTTAAACGCATTTTTCTCAATAGAGATCCCTTTTCGTGGAGCAGGTCACATATAGGAAACATAATAATTACTTTGTATGGGGGGTACCCGTCTCCGGCAAACCAACAAAATTTGGTTGGAACATGCAGTTTGTTCGCAACTCTCACTATTGCAGTTGTGGAGATATGAATTGATGAGGGGAAAAAGGGTCTTTGACCCACTGTGCGCCATTTTGAACAATACTGCCCTAGAGTCTAAAATATGTCGTTATTCTTGCTTTCGGAAATTTATTTGGAAAAAAATTTTCTTCCTAACAAACAGTCAAATTACACTGTGGAACAAATTCAGGTCAGCAAAAGTTAGGTCGATTCTGAGAGCGAGGGGTGAAAATAGAGGCTAAATTAGAAGACCCGTATCGCGGCGTTTGTTTATGTTAGTTCGAATTTTTTTTTAATCGCAAAGTTCGAAGGTCGATTAAAAAAAAATAAAATAAAATAAAATAAATAAACGCCGCGATACGGGTCATCTAATTTAGCCTCTATTTTCACCTCTCGCTCTCAGAATCGACCTAACTTTTGCTGACCGGATTTTGTTCCACAGTGTTATGCAAAATATCACAGGCTGATTGGCATCAGTCATCGGTACAAATATGCGAATTTTCATAGATAATATTAAGGTCGCAAACTGAAGAAACTGAGAAAGACAAGTTGCTGTATTTTTTATTTATTTTATTTATTTTTTTCTTATTATTTTATTTATGTGGGCAGATTAAAATTTTGTACCAGCCTTGCAGAATTATTTGCAACGTCCTGCTTTTTTGCATTGCGTTTTTCAACGAAACGATTTCAGTAATTAATACTTGATAATACTGTTGTTGGAAGATAAATGAAGTCTTATAAAAGATAATTAATAAACACTAACATTAAACGCATACTTGAGTTCTTTTCTCTTCTTTTTTTTCCCCCTTGACAATAAATAAACTTTTTATTCAGCACCACATGTATCGTACTTCAGCTTCGCAATTGAATTTGTTTTTTTTTTTGTTTCAGTTAAAAACTGTATAGAGACATTTCTGTATTATGTTACACATGATGTTCTGTTTCTATCCCTTTAACAAACAAAAAAAAAAATAATAATAATAATAATAACAAACAGTATTAATAATCAGAAATTGTAGGCTGAAAAAGGTAACTTTCTAAATATGCTGACAATCTAATAGAAAAGTGACATTATGACTCAATTTTTCTTAATTTTCTCACGCTCTAGGGTCGGTCGGTCAGTCTGCTTTATATTAATAATAAAAAAAACACAGACACAGACACACAATGGGAATTTTATGGTTTCTTATTAAAAATGAAAAAAAAAATAAAATAAAATAAAAACATCTTACGAAGACCGTTGTTAACACAAACTGGATTTCTTCCAGATATTCATTCGCACTCATACATAAAAGTATTTACAAAGCAGAACAACATGTACGAGTAGTCATGCTCATAGTTGAGAACAAAAAGATATGCTTCATGTGCACTTTAAAGGATTCCTTTTCTGAAGGTTTCCTGCAAATACGCACTTAAAATCCTTAGCGCCTGGTTATTTAAACAGTAAAAGTCAAAAATCTTAATAACTTATTCCCACGCACAATAATAATAATCTTCTAAACGTGGGAATTTGAAGTTCTTTTTTTATATTTTTGATCTTCCACTCTCCAAGATAATCTTTTACGATCACGCCTTTATTTATGTGTATGTTTATTACAGTTGTACGAGTATTGTGTTTGTTGACTTGGCTGTGTGTCTGTCTGTCGGTCTGGTCTGGTCTGGTGTGTCTTTCTATCAGTTTATTTATTGTTTATTGTTAAATCTCAGCAAGGGTCAGTCAGTTGTAGTTATGCAGCATAACTCTTTATTTTTTGTAGGGAAGACAAAAAGGCATAACATACATACACACATACACACACACACGCACACACATACCCACTCACATCCTTTAAACCAGAAGTTCTCACGATCAAAAGGTAAAGTGTTTTTATAAATTTTTGTAATTGTGTGCGCAGGTATGTGTGTGTATAAATAAATGCTGGTGGTAAAATGTAGATAATCTTTGCTTGAAGTTTTAAACGTTTTGCTACCAACTAAATTTACTTGCAACCTGTTACCAGACACAAGAAAGAAGATGCTTTGGGCATCATCGATCGATTGATTTTGCTCGGTCGTTCGGCTCTTATACCCTAAATATGTGTCGTCTAACAAATTTAATAAACGTGATCACGGGAAATTACTGCCTCTTCGAGTATGCATTACTACTAATTGGAACTTGTACATAAAAAGATCATTAAAGGGGTTAAATATAAAATATAAAATAAAAAAAATAAACATTATAACGAAATAATGTTGAAGCGAATGCATTTAAGAACTCACCAGACAAAACAGTACAGAGGCGACCTAAAACGTCGGCGGCAGTTTAATTTTAATTTGATTTTGCACTTGGGGAATTTTGAAGTTTTTAATCAGGAATAATTTCTTAATCGGGCTCAAGTTCAGTATTTTCAATTCTTATTATAGAATTAATTTAATTAATTAAGTTTATTGCGATTTGTAACAATTTTGACTAATTTTATACTTTTTTCTTAGAATTATTATCAGGGTTGGGATTTCGAATGAAAAGTCATCTTTTTTTTGTAATTGTTTAAGTCCCAATTTTCACGAGGCAATTTTACTTGCGCAAGTCATAAAATTAATAATTCTATTAAACTTGCTGTAGCGTTTAGATAGAGCAAGTTTACTTGACCATTTTATTTCTTTTTATTTGAAGCAAATTAACAATTGTTATTAATATTCTCACAAAACAAACACTTCGCGCCACAATGAATTTTACAGACGAAAAACAAGAACCGAAAACAAACACAAATGAAAAGAAATGTAAAATTTGATATAGAGCGAATGATAGCAAAAACAGAATTGCCATGTACATGCAAGTCTGTACGGCAATTCTGTTGGTTTTTACACTCCTCACTTCTTTGTTCGTCAAATTCAAGACTTGCGCAAGTAAATTGCCTCCTGAAAATTGGGACTAAGATTGCTGTGCATACAGAAATGCCGTCCGTATAAACGATTTTCTTTTCAAAACTGAAAAGTTTTTTGGTTATTAACACCATTGAATTCAGCGTAATAGTAAATAGGAATTGTGATTTTTGTGAAACAACAATCAGAGACTTTCTGTCGTATGTATTCTAAAAAATTTATTTCTGTTTGAAATGTATGTTAAAACAAAATTTTTATAAAAAGTTTTGCTCAGGAAAGAAATATGTTTTTAGAATCAGCGTCTTTAGGTAAAAATTTATTTACGCATTGCTCATTTACTTGAGTAACGTATGAACTTTAAAAAAACTCAGTTTTTGAGTTAATAATGCAGAATTAATTCTCATTTCATTGTTAATATTCACCCATAAGCAAAAAATGGTAAACGAAAAAATAATAGACTGACACAACAACAACGCAAAAATTGGTGATTGCAATTTTAGGGAAAGGGAGCATATTTCATGTGAAATTTTATTCCCGATTATGGTTATGGTGTAAAATTTCATACAAATATCTTGTGTATACTCAACTCAAAAGAGAAAAATTAAATTTTCTTTTTCCATTAAGCTCCAGCATGAAGAGGAACCAGAAACCATTGAATACTCGTATGTATATTATCTGTTATTACCCGAAGCTGCAACTCCATGAGAGCATTAGTGATATCGGAAAGTGTAAACTGGAGGCTTCATCATGGGAATTCGGTGGCTTAATGACAGATAATTGAGATTCTTCTGGGTACAATTAAGGGTTAAATTTTTAAAAACGGGTATTAACAGAAGGGCATCACAATGAACCCAACTGGGTCTACAAGTGGAGGTGTCTTGCAGCACCAACCTTCCTAACCTAACCTAAGTCCCAACAACAACAAAAAAAAAACAATTAATATTTTATGAAATTTTGAGTTTGTGAAATGAAGTATGGTGCACTATGTAGTGTGCAATAAAGATATTGCACAACTGTGTATTCAACTGTTATAGAATAGTATTGTATGTTTTTTGTTTTCTTGTTCTCTATATTTGTTTTACACTCAATTACAATTACCACTCCAGAGAATATTCGTTCTTGAAAAAAAAATAAAAGACTGTGCACTTGTTAATGTCTTGCACTCACCTCTATTATACAGTAGAACACAAAACAAAAATTACGGCGTTCTGACAATGGCTTGTACACTCACTTCTTGAGGGATGAACAATTTTTTTTCATCAGCCTTATCATGAATTCCACATGTGAAAATTTCCGAATCGAATTTTTCTATCACAAGGATTTTAATTTCGTTTAATCAATTTCAATCAAATTAAAAACTAACATATTTTCACTTTTTCCAACAAACAATTCTATGTGAATGATTTTTTTCATAAATTGTCAGATTATTTCGCAAGCGTATGAAGTTTTTTGATACCGATTTTTCACAAGTTCGTAAATTTCCATGTGAAATTTTATTTAGGATAAGCCTAAATATCTTCAATACCAAAATATATTTATTATATTTCTGACATTCCCCTCCTTATGCAAAAAGATAATAATAATTTGAGTTTGAAGTGTACGTTAAAACAAAATTTCTATACAAATTTTCACTAAATTGTGCTTTTGAAGTACAAATTATTTTTCCTTTTTTGCATAGGGAGGTCAGGTTAGACTTTAATGTATTAGGAATTTTTGCTTAACAAAAAAAATTAAGCAAACATTTTCGATGAATTGCATGGAAATTGTAAAGTTTAAAGTTGTAAAGGAGCGATCGATGTCTTTTTATAAATAGAGATGCATAGTAATAAAGAGTACTTACATTTGACGCCGCTGAAAAAGTTGTTAAAAAGCTTCGTACTTTTTTATAATAATGATTCCCCGCTACTGCAGAGAGAGAGAGAGAGAGAGAGAGAGACAGAAGAAGTAGATCCTTTCTCTCCTTACAATTTCCATGGTTATTTATTTAAACCATATGACTTAATAGGAGAACAGGCTTTTTGGTTTGTTTGAGGATTTTTTTTTTCGACAACTGCAAAGAAGAAACAAAAGATAAATTGTATGTAAAAAAAATTATTTTTTTGTGTGTGTTTACAAAAACAAAAAAGGTAAACAAACAATGCAAACAGACGTCAAAAAGTATGCAACGCATAAAAAGATTTCAAAGATTTTAAAATGCTATAAAAGAAATAATAAAATTTCCCTAAAACTCACGCACACGAGAAGAATACTCAAGCAAAAAAGAAACGAGCTGAATAAAGGTAAGTTTCTTTTCTTTTCTGCTCATCTTTACTCGTAAATTGCTGAGCACCTGTTCGAATGCTACAATTACGCATGTTTTCAACTCTTTCCATTCATTTCATTAAAAAAAAAGATGATGATGCTCGATCGTTCAACAGAGTGATTTTGCATGTGAACTTCTTCTCGCAATGACATTTTTTGTTATTTTTGCCGCGTGTATGTTTGATAGACGAAATTCAAAATTCTTTGATGATCGTACGTACTACTACCGCACACCACACCACACCACACCACACCACCAATTCTTTGGTTAGTGGGTGTGTTTATTCATGTGGGTAGTTTAAAATTTTTTATCAGGCGTTTATTATCAATAGCAAGCAAAGCAGCAAGGCAGCATCGCCACGCCACCACTAACCACACATTTTTTATGGGATGCTGTATTATAATTTTTCTGTTTGTATTTCGTGATCAGTATGCATGAGTGTGTGTAAGAACGAACGATGGAGATGATGATAAAGATCATTTGTAAAATCAATGAAGCGTATAATAATGTCTGCTTTGTATAAAGAACACATAACTTTTAGTAAGTTTTGTTTTGAATTACACTTGTACGAACGGGTATTTTTATTTATAAAAGATTCGTCGTGCAAACACAACAAGTTGGAGGAAAATACATTCACACATTCATACTTTTATATAAAACATAAAAAAATAAGCATTTGAATGCTATAAAAAATTGTCCAATTAAGGATTTTAATTAAAAATTGAGAGCTTCTTTTTGTTAATAAATTCTTGATGTGGAAAATTTAATGTTCGTAATGAGTAAACAAATTTTTATTAATAGGTACGGCATTAAATTTAATAAAATCTTATTTTTTACTATCAATAAAATTTTATTAGCCCCCGAACAAATAAGAGGGGTGCTATAAGTTTGTAGTACGTAGAGCCACGATGTCAACAGAAATCGTTTGATTGACTTGTATTGAAAGCAACAACAAAAAATAATATTTCGCTCATTACTCAAACAACATCACAACTCAAAAGAAGTTGTTTGCCAAAAAACGAGTTTAAAGTTTTTAATTTACATGGAACTTAATGGAAAAAGAAAATGTTATTTTTTCTCAAGAGTTGAGTATGCAAAATATATTTTTTTTTAATTTTTACACAATCACCCCTATCGTGAATAACAAGTGGAAATTTTATTCACGTGAAATTTTTTTTCATTGCCCTCGAAGGGAAAAATGCTTTCGCGAATCTCCCGTGAACTTTTTTTCACGCTATGAGTCCCAGTGAATGTAAAAACGGGAAGAAGTTTTGTAAAGCTTAAAAATTAATTGAAAATCAGACAAATTTAAGTTAAATAATTAGAAATACACAAATTTTAGGTTCTAACTTGGGGGGCCACACGTTAAATTTTTGCCTTTCAATTCCATTCAATTTGAAATACACTCACACGTTTTTCAATAACACACTCAAACTTTTTAAATTGAAAACTGGATTGCTTTCAAATTCACCTATCCATTTATATAGCATACCTTGATTGAAGCTACAAATTTGAGTTGTATCTTCGTCGGTGGAATTTAAAAAATGAAATTGACTATCAATTTGTGTCACAACTATCAATTTCAAGTAATTTTAACACACAGTATGTGTGATGAAATTGAAAGCGATTTATTGAATGTGTGGCTGCAGCGTAAATGAATTTTTTTAACTTTAAAGTTGTGTTTTTAAATATTCTAGGTGAAGTGGAAAAAAAGTTCTTTAGTATACCATCACGGTGCACCACCATGAAATTTACTGTGTGTGAACCGAAGCGATTCCTACTCCATGAAAAAAGGTTTTGCAGAGAATTATTGTTAAGAATCATGAACTTTACTTACTAATCTTGTCCTAAAAACAAATATTTATAAGGAAAATATCGAAATTATTCGATGCAATAATTCAGTTCGCCTGCAAAAATAAAGTGAACAAAACCAAGGGAAAAGTGAAAAAATTCATGTGAAAAGTGAAAAATATTGTTCATGATAGGGGCAATCAAAAAAGGGAAAGTTTATTCACGATTTGCATTATTAATTGAAAAATTTAATTTTTCGAGTTGTGACTAGGGTGATCGATTATTTGACATTTTCCAGAAACCGCTTTTCGAATAGTTCGAATATTTGAAATTATGTATGAAATTATTACCCGGTTTCGGTTTTTATTGGGTATGTATTGTAATACACAATTATTGATCTGAATGCATTTGTAAGTAAAACTTTGTTTTTCTGTTTTTTTTTTGCTTCTTTTTTTTAATTTTTGTTCAGGTTATTTGTGTATTTTAGTGACACTAAAAAATCCTAATGAATTCTTTCAAATATGTACAATTTTAGTACACTAAACAATTTAAAAGAGACAAATATTTAAAGAAAGAGTTCATTCAAACCACTAATTGATGTGAAGAAGTAGGTGCTCATAAAAAGTACAGCGTGCTTTGGTTATAATAATAAATACATACATACATACTCTAGTGTGATTTTTGTGTTTAAAAATCTTTTGTCATAATTTATGATTGTTTATTCCAGGAATTGCCTCGAAACACATTGTAGATAAACATTGAAAAAAAACAGGTAGTTTAAAAAGGCTGCATGCAATCTACCTGGATATTTAGGGAAATATATGTATTTACCTGCACATTATTTAATTTAGAAATTCATTTAAGCAATGGAAAATCAACGTCTGCAGTAGTTTATGAATTCCTATTCAAATGCTACAGTTATGGTTGACTTTAAATTAACCCTTCCTTGCTTTTTTTTTTAGTAATTTAACAAAGAATAGAATGTACTCGTATGTGAGTAGAGAATGTACTCGTATGATAGGAAAATTCTTTCGTTAATGTTAAATTTCCAAAAGAAAAACTTATTACTTCTAATCTTAAGTAGAGGTGAAATGGAATAGAAAGATTGCATCTCCGATTTATGAGCGCCTGCTATTGTGCTACAGTTGCGGTTGACTTTTCAAGTACCTCCTTAATGATTTTACTACGCTCACTTCCAAAACGTCGTCAATTGAATTTATACCTTCGAACAAAGTGAAGTAAGCGTCCATCGCACGGAACGTTGACAATGCACACCATTTCAAAACGTTGTCGGCAACTATTAAAAACATCACAAGCAATCAACTTTGTATCTGTACATAATATACTCGTAAAAGGTGGGCAAATTTAAGGTTAGGAAGTAAAGTTTTATTGATTGATTGATGTAAAGTAGAAATATGGGAAATAATAATGGAATATGATGTCGGGCAAATGACCACCTCTAGCACGTCCGCTCTTTACACAAAATTTTTAACCACATTTTGCAACAAAGCTTCGCCTATATCGTCAATGCAGCGCCGAATTTCATCTTTCTTTGAAATGGCCCCAGAGAAAATAATATAACAGCGTTAAATCACAAGAACGAGGCGGCCAATTGGCATTGCCAAATCGAGAAATTACGCGACTGGGAAATTTCGCATGCAATAACTTTTTGGCCGTCTGTGTGGCTTGTGGCGCCGTCTTGCTTGAACCAAAAAGCCCACTGTTGTCAGCATTAGCCAATTGTGGCCACAAAAAATCGGTTATCATTGTTTGATAGCGCAGAGAATTCATGTCATGGCGTTTCCTTGCTAATTTTCGAAAAAATACGGGCCGATGATGCCGACTGACCACAAATCGCAACATACGGTCACTTTCTTTGGATGTAATGGCTTTTCGAGTATTTGTGTTTGTGGATTTTGTGAGCCCCTTATGCGATAATTTTGTTTGTTTGCATAACCGCCTAACTGAAAGTGGGCCTCATCCCTAAAGGTGATTTTGTTTAAAAATGTGATGTTTTCGGCAGAGTTGTAAATGATGAGAAGGATATTTGAAGATAAGCCATAGGCTGTCATTTCAAATAATTTTAAATTAAAAATAAAAGGAGGAAGTGTCTAAAAAAATATTTTTGAATGTAAAATACCCAGAATGTTAGAACAAAAAATTGATATTGCATTTAACGTTTGGTTGAAGTCCCTTAAGCAGCAACGAAATGCATCTAAACATGTTTAACCAGCTTAAAAAAAATTATATTTTTCGAAATTGTTCTTCGTCCTGGTATCTCATCGTTCCCCATTTTTTACAAAGCAAAACTAATTAATGTTTTTCAACGGGAGCTCAGCAAAGTGAAACAATTTTGAGTATTTAACAATAACATTTGAAATACAATTGTTGGATGCAAACAGTTGCCATAATGTTTTAAAATTTATGTTTGAAAGAAAAGAAAAAACAAACAAATATTATGTATTTGAAAAATCAAAATATTTATAAGTCCCTTATGAATTTACTGTGTTCTTATTATAAAAAATGGTTTATTTATTTCTTAAATCCCAAACAATTATCCTTTTTTCAATAGAAACAAACCTATTTTAGAATACGAGTATATAAAGTAAACAAATCTAACGAGTAAATTTTTAAAAAATAGACAGAACACAGACAGACAACTTGAGTGAGACAATCTTGAAAACAAGGAAACAAATCATTAGTTGAAAATCAAAATATGTACAAAATATCTTAAGAATTTAATGTTTCCTTGTTATAAAAGTTATAAAGTTATACCGCCCACTTCAAATAAAAATAACTCACGAGTAAATTTTTAAACGAATGTAAAAATGACGAAAACAGTGAATGAGTTAAAAATAAATAACACTAAAATTAACTGTATTATACAAATAGGAGCACATAACTGCAAAATACTTTTTTTATTCCTATTTCCACTATCTTGACTCATTCGAGTTCTTAGGATTAGCTGCAGGTAGTTTTTACTTCAAATGTGTTTTTAAGGTACATATTCTCAGCATGATTCCTTGCGGGCGTGTCCGAAAACAACACAGAATGTGTAAGAAATACCAACATTTTAGAAGAACAATGAAATAAATTGTTAATTTGTTGTTGCTATTATTTGGAAATGTTTGTTCAAAGAACTCAACTATGCATTTATGGATGTACATATATACGAGGATCACTATTTATATCATTTTGAATTAAGTGACTTTCTTATTCATTTAGCAATAAATGACTACTTTTCCTGATCACAGCCAGAAGTAATGTACGAGTATATACCAGAGAATGAAAAAAGTAACGTTTTAAGTACTCTTTGAGTATTGGCCGTCAAACAACTATGAATGCGTACAGCTAAAAATAAAAACACGCTTATATGTATGCAAACACACGCATTCATTGTATAATCAACCAACAACTTTGTTCATACGCATTTCTTAAATTACGCAGCACAAACGACTACAACTAAAATGTATACTGTATAAGCTACAGCGTATGATACGCATAAGTATAAAAATACACTGACTATTAATCGGCTGCACATGCATATATACAGGGCTATTTCATTTACACACACACTCACATAAAGCATGTTTTCAAACGTTTTCCATTCCATTTTAAGTACACAAATGTATGTACTCGTATACGGTTGTCAATGATGAATAAATAAATATCCCGAGTAAGCCCTTAATATTTTCATCAATGGGCACATGACACCAGTAGCTCTCCTCGTATATATCTGTCTAACAGATTACTGCACTTACATAATTTATCTCGTGTTCTTTTTCTAGCAATTTTTTCAAATCTCAGCATGAGTCCATGTCCTCGAAATGTTAAAGGTCACCACTAATTAGTGTTTTTGAGCAGGAGCTCAGATTTGTACAGCACATTATTTTTATTTTTTTTTTCTTAAACTTTAATAATGATCTTTGTTCCAGAATTTTTCTTCATGACTTTTTAACATTTTTAAATTTCTTAACCATATGCTTAATTACCTTAATTAGCATTAAGTGGGTAGAACAATAAAGATGATCACGGACGGACACCTTCATCAACCAAAAAGGATATTTATGCATTCAACAATCATACTTTAAAAGTAGCCGCTAATGGAATGGCAAATAATGTTGACTAGACAAAAAGTAATAAGTTTTCACCAATTTATTCTCATAACACAAACAACTCTCCTAATACATACATACATACATATCAATATATTTTACACGCTACTCGACTTTATCTCGTTCTCTTTTTCTAAGGAAATGTCGAAATGTCAAAGGTCACCACTAATTGATATTTTTGAGTAGGAGCTCAGAGTTTCACAGAACGATATTTTTCTAATTTTATTCTAAATAATCCTTCTTCAAAAACCATTAGAAAATAATGAATATTCCAAGAAATATTTAAATGATTTTTCGGTTTTGCTGTAAAGAAAGTAGTAGTCAGTCTGTTGTTATGAGCCAACTATTTTTTCTTTAAAAAAAATCAATTTAAATTGTATCATTGAACAAGGATTCATAAATTGCAGCAGGACTTCATGTAAATACTGAAGAATTTATTTCCAGTACTTTGTTATTTTTTTCAAGCAGGTAGTCTCACTGCAGCAATTCATAGAAACACATAATTCGAAACTAATCTTTAGCCTTTAAGGCATTAAACACATTCACCACAGCAAACTGCCGACTTCAACATGCCGAAAATAGAATACACATGTTTATATTAGAATGATCATTTTGACGACAACAAGGCAACACAGCGGCAGTTTGTTGTCCATACTGGGGGTTTACTCTGTAATTCGAAACGAAGGCAAATGCTTTCGAATTGCAATGTGTTAATACGATACAAATTCGAAAGCATTTTCTTTCGTTTCGAAATACAGAGTATACCCCCTGAATATGCCGTTGTAGTACAATTAAACTAATTTATATTTTTGTTGGCGACAATGAGCAAATACTGCAGGGAATGACAATGAGTACTCAAAAACTATAAGTGAATAGTCTTAATTTTAGTAACTGCGTATAATCATAATTGTAACACAAACAATTCGTACGCTCACATATATATTTTCTCTCAAGCAAGTATGACTATAGTCGATTCCAACATACAAGAGCATCTCTACTTCGTTTATGCGAAAAACTAAAATACACTACAAATAAAAAGACAAATGCATAGCTAACGCATTGACTCTCTGTCATACTTCTAGTCGGTGTATGTTTATACTCAGACTATGGATATTTAGTCGCTCCAAACAATATAGGCATGATACTCGGGATATTTATTCATCATTCGCCACCGTATGCATACATTTGTGTATATAAAATGGAAAATGTGTGGGTGTGTGTGGCTATTTATGTGTGTAAATAAAATAGTCCTGTATATACGCATGTGTAGCCGATTAATAGTCAGAGTATGACTTTAGCTCATACAGTCTACAAATTTTAGTTGCTGTGATTTGTGCTGCGTAATTTAAAAAATTTGTACAAAAATAGTTGTTGGATGTTTATAGTTGTACGCTTTCGGTTGAAAATTAATGGGTGTGTTTGTATATGAGCGTGTTTTTTTATTTTTAGCTGTACGCATTCATAGTTGTTTAACGGTTTATACTCAAAAAGTACTTAAAACCACACTTTTGTCATTCTCTGATCCAGACGTGCTTGACCAACAAGAAAACAAGATTATTCAAGAAAAATGTATTACATATAATATTCAAATATTACAAATGTATCAACAATCAAGAATAAGCAATTTTGTATCCACAAATACGTTCCACTAAAATATACATATACTCGTACGCACATACATACATTTTTCTACATTAATATCAAAAGCTTCCGGTGCTGCTGGCGCTTTCATTATAATAAAGTAGCTGATTAACGCAGCGATGTAATTTCTAGACATGTACATATGTAGTTGTGTAGCTGCAGTCGTTTATATGTTTCAGGCATAATGCTGCATAGTATTAAATCCTTTTTAAATAATAAATTTTTAATTATAATTTATGACATCCTAATGAATTTGAAGCTTCTTGTTTCTGATGGGATTCTTTCTATATTATTTTTTTCAGCACTAAATTGTTATAATTCTGAAGTAAGGAAAAGTATCTCATGCTGAGTTTTATTTTGTGATAACAAAATTCTCATTTTTAAATTTACATGTTGCTTAAGTAATCCAACAATTTTGAAGCAGAACAACCCACATTTTTTTAAGAAAATTATATTTTTGGTTTTTCATTGTATGTACTTTTTTTTTTGTTATGGTTTTTTTTTCACTTTTCTCATATTTACATGGGTTTGAAAATGATTTGGGTAAAACTTCTTTATTTGCGTCATGTATGCAAATTCATTGGCGAAGAGCAAAATGGCGCTACATTTAGAACGCAAAAGTGGTGAGTGCAGGAAAAAGCGAACTTGTAGATAGATGTTCTATTAAAATAAAAAGATTTTCAGTACATTTTCTTTTCGGATTTCTTGAAGCTCACTATCACTAGCAAAAGAAAAAAGTGGACAACAACGGAGGGCAAGTTACAGCATTCGATATCGATTGGAATTTTAAAAACTTTCCATATAAATTATATTGAAATATTTTGAAATTTCACACGATATCGAGTGCCATAATATGTCTCCAGGGGTATTATAGTCGCTTTCGACAACGAGCTGCTTCGATTACGTTTTGTTCTTAGTATGAGATTATGGCATTCGCTATCGAGCATTGTAATGATATTGTTCGTTATCGAATGCCATAATCTCAAAGTAATACATTGAATTTTTTTTAACTTGTTTATAATTGAATTATTTTATTTATAATCCAAAAAAAAAATATTTAAAAAAAATTGTATGTCTGCAGTATAATACTCGTATGTTTTTAAATTTTTCTGTTTTCTTGTTAGAAATAAACAAATAAAAAAAACTCTTTTACAAACTTATTTTATCTTTCTTTTATTGGCCCCCCAAAGTGCATTTTATTTTACTCGGTCGTTTATTCAATTTTAATTTTAACTTTTTATATGTTTATTTGTTTAAATTATTTGTGTTTCTTGCCCCGTTTCTGTGTCGCTTAATGTGTTTAACAATTTATAACAATTTATGGCTGTTTTTTATTGCTCCACAACACTATTGCTGCAATATTATTAGCATAAAGTCATAAATTTTAGATTTGTTTAGATAATGTCATTTAAAAATCATGTTTTTTACCAGGTTCTCAGCAAAAGGCACTGACTGACTGGTTGGTGGTGAGTGAGTCAGCATGTTGTTACAAGTTTGTAGAGAAAGTGCTGTATGTTTGTTTGTTAAAAGGGATTTTTCTACATCTGAATCAATAGAAATTTAGACGTGCATATTTATTGTTTATTATGGGAAGAGTAAATATTTAAACGTACAAATAAATGTACAACAATACTGTGAAATATGTGTGTGATATATAAAGAAATACGACCGGCGATGTGATTTTTAGAGACAAAGAACCAAAGCACATTCACCAGGTAGTAGTGAAGACGCAGCTAAAGCCCCGTTCAGACTATTATACAAGTATTAATACTTTCATCACATTTTACGATACAGAAATCTAAATACATTCTTTGCGACTGTCAAAAAATCTAACGTAAAATCACATATTGTGTTCAGACCATCACACTTCAAATAAAATGTGTAATACAAGCAGAAAACAAAACAGCTGTTCAATGAAAATGTCTGTGCTATTCATTGACTAGCGGCGGCTAAGCGGTTTCATGTAGGCGGGTATCTGCCGGCACTTGAAAAAATTCAGCAGTTAAAAATATTCTATATAAGTAACAGAAAAAATTTAAGAAAAAAAAAATTACGTCAACGAAATATACTTCCATACGATTCACTTATTAAAAATTTTGAGCAGATATACATATGACAAAACATTACATCAATTACGACACGCTGTCGGCGGTGCAACAGCCGACTTGGAAATTTGGTTTGTGTGAAAATGCAACCCTGATCCAATGAAAAGTATTATCGTTTAGAAAATTTTCTAAAAACGAAAGTCTTATGGGATGTCAAAATTTTTATCGTATTATTTGCCACTTTGATGACATTTTGCGTTCAGACTATCACGCTTGCACGTATTATTTGAATTTTTGACAAGTATAAATACAAAGTATAAAAGTCTGAACGCAGCTTAAGTAATTTTTTTTCCCAAATTAAAGTTCATCGGAAACTTTAAAAATTGTTTACGAAAAAGAAATTAAAAAAAAAAAATTTAAAAATTTCAACATGAAAAATATTAAAAAAAAATTTGTAAAAAAATTTAAAAATTATGAAAAAACCTTATTGAATGAAGTATTTTTGTTAATTCTGTGACAAAAAGGAAAAAGTGCTTAAGTCATGTTCTACTGTTTTGTAGGAGAACACTTTTAAACTTTCAAGACGATTATCGAAAATTTATTTCTTTCGCGGTTAAATTTTTGTCAGACATCGTTGCCAGAAAAAGCACTGCCAGTTCATTGCAAGACTAGCAGCTGACACCAAATTATCAGACATCTTACAATCGTGTAAACACATTGTAAAATTATTGCCAGATATTTGTTAAGACTTTTAAATATTGTCAGATGTACGAAGTTTGTGCATTTGACAATGGCGTCATTGTAAGAGAATTCTTCCTATGAGCAACACTGCACAAGCTTCATTTTAAAGAAAAAAATATATAATGCAGTATATGCCGACAAAATCTTTGCAATTGCTTCTTTATGGTCCATAATAATTTATATTTTCACTTTTTTACATTTAACACAACCACAAACGATTGATATTTAACAATTTCTAGCAAATGCTTTGAGTCTGGCAACGCATAATAACAGATCTGACAATTTTTTTTATATGACAACCGTGTGAATTGACAATTTTTCGACTGACAATTTTGTCAGATGAATTTATTGTCATACAACCTCTTTGGCAATAATATGTAAGACTTTCTGACAAATTTGAAGTTCCGTCCTTTTAAAATTCAAATCGTTCCAGAACTAAAAGAAAGTGACTTTGATTTACGCAAAAATTTTTGTGAAACGATGTTGGAGCGTTTTCGCACTGTAAATCCCATTTTTTGGACCGACGAGGCTCATTTTCACTGAAACGACCACGTCAACAAGCAAAACTGCCGTCGATTGAAAAATAAAAAACCATTGCATTACCCCATTTTTTTCCAAAATTCTCGAGGCCAGGCGACGAATATCAACTTTGAAAATTATCTACCTGCGAGCTCTTCCATCGTACTCTTCACACACGTGTTTTCAACAGGATGGAGCGACCGCACACACAGCCAGAGCTTCGATGAATTTGCTTCGGGAAAAATTCCCCCATGGCCACCGAGGTCGCCCGATCTAACTCCCATGCATTTTTTATGGGGCTTACCTCAAAGTCACAATGGAACCAATTGGGTCTCCGAGTGGAGGTGCGGTATAGCACCACCCTTCCTAACCTACCTAAAAGAGAGGGTTTATAATGACAATCCCCAATTTCTTGTGGCTTTAAAGGAAAATATTCGTCGAGAAATCAGCTCAATTGAACCAAGTTTACTGCAGCGTGTGGCGCAGAACACAAGGCTCCGTTTTGAACAGTGTGTTCAACTCGACGGAAGACATCTGGATGACATACTCTTTAAAAAAAATAAAATCCGCATTTCCATTCTATCGTTCAATGCTCTCAATAAAACTTTGTGTCAATTATTACGTTTTCTATTTAAGTTTGAAAACATAAATTTGCTACCAGACATCCTTGGTTTTTTATTAAATCATAATCAATCAAAATACGATTTTGGACTTTTTGTAAGTTAAGTCCTTTTTAATTTATGTATGTAAATATATTACGATTTGTAATTTGATATAAGTTGAAGATTCAAAATGTCTGATTAGTTAGTTAGTCGCCTGCAATGTGCGCTAAGAGAATTTATTCCTTTCAACTCTTCTTTAGGCAATTAAGTTAATTGGATTTTTTATTATTATTTGCAAGCCATGGCAAACAAATATACAAGACTTTAAGACCACAGAGTGGTGAATATGAATGTGTTTACGAGAGAAGGTAACAACACAATAATTATTTACAGTGATGATAATGGTGTTGGTGGGACATTTGCTGGTTCAAGGTAGTTTTGTGCTGGTTTCTTCTTTCTTGCAAGCCGTCGTTAATCATGTGTTTGTCTGTCTGTCTGTCTGTGCTTTTTTAAATTAATTAGCAAACTAACAAGCTGCAACAACAACAACAACAACAGCAGCAACAAAGCAATTCATTCAAACGAAAACAAAAAACCGCACTAATGAGAAAGAAAAAGACAATTTTTTGTTGCTGCTGTTGTGTGGTTGGTTGGTTGGCTTTCTTGAAAAGGGTTAAAAAGGCAGGCAATTAGTTGTCATTTTTAATAGGCGCTCAGTTTCTGGGAGCTAGAAAATATTACAGGAATTTTCGTTAAAAAACAAACGGATAAGAGAAACAAATTAAGAATATTAGAGGAGATGGTTGGTTGTTCATTCATTATGGTCGGAACAACAGCAATCAGCAGAAACTTATCGGCAATAAAAAAGAGAACAAGCACAAAAAAATGTTGTCGTACCATAGCATTCCTAACTGGGAGAAGAAAAACAAAAGCCTAACTAACTAACTAACGAACATATTCATCGGCACGTTCCCAGCTTACGGTAATTCACACACTCCTTTATTTAAACTGTAAAAAAAACCGACCCAACTAATGAACGAACTCACCATCACCATCGCCAACCCAACAACCAAACCAAATTTTAGAGTTCAAGTCTGCTGCCAACTTCCAGGCAGGCAGACAGAGGCTTGTCTGTATTTAATCCTAAATGAAAAGTTTTGCTGCATGTACGAGTATGTAATACATTTGTAAAGGGTGTTTTTTATTGAGGTATAGAACTTTAAGTTGGCATCACTTTTTTAACTGGCGGCCATTTTGTCAGCTGTCAAGTGATTAATATTTAGTTTGGTTTGCCATTTCATCATGAACAGGTTGACAAAAGAATAACGCTTGCAAATCGTGCAAATTTATTTCGAAAATAATGGTTCAGTTCGCGAAGTTTACCGCAAGCTCCGTCCATTTTATGGTCGACATAATCGTCCATCAGAGCAATTAATTCGGTTAAAAATGGATCGTTTTCGCACTACGTTTACTTTATGTGATAATACGCATCCGCTGAAGTCGCTCGCCTACGCCAACAAACCAGAAACGTTAGGGGACTTGGAAGCCAACATTCGTGGCGTTATTGCCAACATACGGCCCCATATGCTCGAAAAAGTGGTTGAAAATTGGACCTGTAGAATTGGCTTTATTCGAGCCAGCGGCGGGGACTGCCACATGCCCGAAATCATATTTAAACGTTAATGGCATAAAATTATCCTTCCAATAAAGCCAAATTGATGGACATTAAAACGATTTTCTTGTGTTTTATTTCAATTCGAAGTTCTATACCTCTAAAAAAACACCCTATATATACAGGGTGGGCCAACTCGGACTCATTGATTTGAAATGCTTATAATAATTCTTGGGCCAATTGAATTTTATATGGAAACATCTTCAGATCAACTTTTGGAATACGTCGTAGCGATGTTCTGGAGATGTTCAATTGAGTAGCTCGTCGACGAGTACAACACTTTCTCGTACAGCTTCTATAGCTTGTTCAGTGCGAACAGGACGAACAACATTTCTTCGTAGTTCATTACCCACTGAACCCAAATTCTCAAAACGGGTCATTAAGCTTCTTATCATGTTTACACTGGGGGCCTCTGCAGTATTAAAATGCTGACGGTATTTTCTTTGCGTTGTAACAATTGATCGTCCGGAAACATAATAAAATTCAACAATTTTTACACGTTCTTCCACTGAGTAAGATGACATTATAAAATTTTATAAAATTCTGTATTATCTGCAAAAATAAAAAATACAAAAATTATAAGCATTTCAAATCAGTCAGTCCAAGTTGGCCCACCCTGTACATACAATGTATGCAAGTCTTTAGATATCATAAATGTCTATTTGCTTATGTTTGCAGCAGCAACAAGCCACCAGATGTATGTCTGTAGATTGTAATGATTATGATGAAAAGCCTTAATTAACACTTTAACAAGCAATTAAAATTCATTTACAATAAAATGAAACCAAACAACAAGCAAACAAACACACGTACGAGTATGTACTGCTAAAGTACATATTGTACATTCAACATGTTGTAGATTTAAAATAAACAATTTTTAATTGGCTTTAACGGCATCAGCAACAGCAACAGCAACAGCAGCAATAAAAACAAAAGGAAAAGGAAAACTCTGAATTTTGTGTAGATTTTTGCATTTAATTAAGGCTGATTTTAAATAAGAGCCCAGCATATTAGAGAAAGTATATTTTTGAAATTTTTATTTTCATTTATAGAAAAAACCAAACTGAAACCAAAGAATACATATGAGTGCAATTTATATAAAAAAAGGATAATTAAGGCAATCTTTAACAGTATAACAGCTGTTATTTGCCACTAACCCAATTAAGCAAAGAACAATAGCAACAGAAAATTTCCTTGCCAAGCACAAGATGGTGAGTAAATGTGTCTTACTTACTGCATTCTAAAATTAAATTATAAATGAAATATAATTCAATTAAAAAAATTATGCAGCACACTTTGAAAAATGTGTTTTTTAAACATACATTCTTTTAAAGGTCTGGAAAATTGGATTGTTTATTGTCATTTAAGCAAACTCCCATAAGAAATGTGCGTGTTGTTGTTGTGTTGGTTGAATTAGATCCGAAATGTTTGCAATGGATTGATTTTCTATATTAAAATAATTCTGCCAAAAAACAAACCGACTTCAATGCAAAGATTTGAAAGAACATTTTCGAAAAAATTTTATGGGATATAAAATTAAATTTTAATGGCCGTACCTCCAAACATTTTTTCAATGCAAGTTTTTGTGTTTTCAGAGCTCAGGGTGTGTGTTAAGTTTTGCAAAAATCGGTGCAGTAGAACCACTTAAATAAAATATTAAACTTTAATGGGAAGACTGTGTCTACTTTTGAGCTCAAGGTGGGTGGTAAGTTACGTAAAAAGCGGTTAAGTAGAACCACGTGAAATATAATAATAGATTTTAATGGGCGTAGCCGCAACCCATTTTTTCAACTTTAAAATTGTGTAATTACAAGGTTTGCTAGGTTTCGCAGCAATTAAATAAAATCAAATAAAAAATTTGTGGGCGTGTTCCCACCTACTTTTTTTTTGCAATGGGACCAATGGGAAGCTATACCCTCTCAGACAATAAAAAAAATTTTCAATCGGTCTAATATGAAGTAACACTGCCAAAAAAATAGAGACGAATTGATAACCTCCTCCTCCTCCTCATAGGTTCTTCATAACTGAACTTCACTGTATACCTTATGGGAAGAAAATACATATAAGTCTGTGTGCTTTTATACAAATAACTGTATACCTTATGGGAAGAAAATACAAATAAGTCTGTGTGCTTTTATACAAAAAAAGCTCATTAATTACAATATTCTTTGGTGTTGACTGCATTTGAATAATAAGCATTCATTACATATAAATTTTTAATTTAATTGGGGATTTACATTCAAATGCTTCGCTGCTGTCGTTTCGTGTGTGTGTGTGTGGTGCATTGTATGCAGCAAGGTGAGTGAGCTGTTGTGTGTGTTTTAAATAAACTGCAACGTCTATCTAATATTTAAAACAAGGACATACATAGCCACATGCTGCTCGTTAATAATAAGTACTAATTGTTTAACCCCATCCATTTGTAAGTATAAAATGGCACAAAAAAATATGAGTTAATGAACCAGCTTTGTTTGAAAAATGTTTACAAGGAGAACGACTACATGCGGTCGTTTTTTGCAGCAGACATTCAAACTAATTAACGAAAAGAAAGCAAGAGGATATGAATACATACATGTGTGTGTGCGAGTGCGAGTGTGTGAGTGTGTGTTCAAATAACAAATTAGAGCAATTAGTCGCGATTTTCAATAGGAGATCAGCAAAATGTAGAAAGGATTTAAGGTTTAGTTTGCAAACAGTCACAGCGACGGCAACTGACTGACGGTTGGTCAAACAGACTGACTGATTGACTGACTGCGGTATTGCTATCAAGGGAAAATTACAAGGGACAAAGAGGTATCGTATGTCGTTGTATGGTGATTTTCTTAGCAAAACTCAGTAGAAAACGGCATTTTAATTGATATTTAATTAAAATTTTAATGAATACTAATTAAATTTAAACATAAAGAAGATGAAGAAAGTAAACCGCGGCGAGTTTGAGTGCTGAGTAGTAAAATGCGCCACACACATCGCCTTGCACAACAGCCGTTGCAGTCATAAAATTTTGCATCTTGCGACCCACAAGCATTGGTCTTAAAGCAAAATATAATATACATATGTACATACATAGATATGTACGTACTAGTGATGTGCGCATCAGAGAATGGCAATGAGTAGTCAAAAAAAATATATACTTAAGTAAATAGTATTAAGTTTAGTAACTTAAACAAGCAATTATGACTATAGTCGAACATACAAGAGCATCTCTAAATATTTCGTTTATGTGAAAAACTAAAACACGCTACAAATAAAAATAAAAAGGCGCATGCGTATCAAGCGTATTGACTGACTCTCATGCTTATACTTGGAGTATGCTTATACTTAGAGTAAGGATATTTAGTCGGACACAAAAAATATACGCATGATACTCGGGATATTTATTCACCATTCGCCACCGTATACATACATTTGTATATACATATGAAATGTAATGGAAAATGTGTTGTGGCTATTTGATTTATATACCCATGTGCAGCCGATTAATAGTCAGAGTATTTTTATACTCATGCATATGATACATACAGTCTATAAATTTTAGTTGTAGTCGTTTGTGCTGCATAATTTAAGAAATGTGTATTGACAAAGTTGTTGTTTGTTTGTATTCGGTTTAAAATTAATGCGCCATAACCACAAAAAAAGCTTAAATGACATAGTTTTCCAACTTGATTTATTTTCACGTAAATCGATTATTAGCGATCGTAAGACAAAAAAAATTTGATTTTTTTTAAGAACTACATTCTTCCATAGATATGAAAATATTGAGTGCACTTCAATGAAAAAAATAAGTTTCACTACTGCCCACAAATTGAAATGAATACGAATATCTAAAAATAGCCGATTAATCGGGAATTCGAATACGAATATTTGCACATCACTAATCCATAACATATGTACATATAACTATATATTTCCATATGGCGCGTTACAGTTAATGATAATAGCCACAACCTTGAGCGTTTTGCCAACAGAGTCATATAGATAAGTAAGCCAAATTATTTTCAGTTAACGTTTAGATTAAATTAAAAAAATATATAACAAAGGCAAAGACACACACTTTGGCATATGGTTACAAATATGTTCTGGATGCCTGGTGAAATTTGAGTAATTTGACATGGAAAATCATTAATCATCAACATCAACAGAAGAAAAAAAGTTTTTGCCTTACTCAGGCCTCTTAGTAGGTAGGGGCCACACGAACGTATTTTTGAAGTAAATTTAATGTTTCCAAGCCATACCTGCTAGTTTGAGTATTTATAAGAAAATAATCAAACCCCTTAGATAGCAAATAATGTTTAAAGGCATGAATTTAGTGGCTCCATGAAAAATCGCCCAAAATAAAAATGAGAAATCGAAAAGTTGAAAAAAATTTTTCTTTTTGGTGATTTTTTATTCTAAATTTTGGGCAATTTTTCATATGAAAAACATTTCCATGGAAAATCGCGCAAAACTAAATCACCCAAAAATAACAATGAAAAATCGCCAAAAATTTTTATGGAAAAATTTTTTGGTTGATTTTTAATTTTAAAATTTTCCGCAAAACCAAATCGCCCAAAAATGTTTATAAAAAATAATTTTAAGCTTTTTTTCATATGAAAAATCGACCAACAATTTTTTGACATTTAGGGCCAATCCCACGATGTCGACAACGTTCGAACACTTGCATTTGAAACAACAACAACAACATATGTATTAAAATTTGTTTCTGTTTTGAATGAAAGTGTGCGACAAGTCGAACGTTGTCGACATAACGGAACAGACGCTTAAAAATGAAAAGGGAAAAAATACACCCAAAAATTCTCGTAATCATTAAAATCGAATATAGAATTTGAAACATGTATGTATATAGTGTGAAAAATAATGGCGGTACAAATTATCGCCCAAGTGCAAATCGCACGAAACAGCGGCGCTATGAAAAAAGGCCCAAGGAAATAACGCCCAAATAAGGAAGTGAGATAAGGCCAAATAAAATTAATGAATTTTTTATTGGGCTTTATTTCATTTTTTTTTTTGGTTTTATTTCATCTTGAGTTTGGTTGAGCTTTAATTCATCTTGAGTTTGGTTTCATTGGGCGTTTTTTGCTTTATTTCATTTATATTGGTGTTTTTTCATAAATTTTCATTTTATTGGGTTTTATTTCATTGGGGCTTGTTTCAATTCTTATTTGGGCCTTATTTCATATCGCCGAAACAGCTAAATGAAGGAACTCCAAAAATTGTTGGGTGGTTACTCATTGTAAAGAAATAACCAAAAACAGTGTCCGATCGCCCAAAAAAAGAAGAAGACTAACCCAAAAGTTTAAAAAGAATAATTGTGCGAAGTTTTTGGGTGCTTGTTCATTACGTACAGTCACCCGAATTTGGAATGAATAATCGCCCAAAAAGTTTTTTTTTGGGTTTTTAAACATTTTGCGGAAATTTGGCAATTATTCATTATGAACAATTACCCAAATATCTAAAAATGTTGAGTCGCCCAAAGTCGATGAATGGGCGATGCAACATTTTTTTCAGGCGATTTTCACTTTGGTGATTATTTATACAACCGTTTGCAGCAAACTTAGCCTAATTGGTCTTCATGAAGAATCACGAATATGACCAATATTGGTATCATTTTAAAGCTTTTGAAAACATCTTTCTAAAATGGTAAAATGCAGGCGTGGTCGGCCATGCAGGAAATCTTTATTAGGCAAGAAAACTTTAGGAGGCAGAAAATCTTTATTAGGCTGTGCCGTATCGGGAAACACCAAAGTGGATAAAATCCTTAAGCCCAGCAGAAGGCCGGAAAGTGCAAGAAAGCGTTATTAGGCAGATAAACTTTGCAAGGCAGAAAATCTTTATTAGGCTGCACCGTGTCGGGAAACACCAGGCCAGCTAAAGTATACAGCTTGAGTCCTAGTGATTTCTTTATGTGTCTGAACAGCTCGTGTAATTTAGTTTTTAGTAAATTACAAACTTTAAACTAGTTTTCGGTAAAATAAGTTTTTAGTGTTAAGACATTCTTGCAGCAAAGGCTCCATATATTCAATTTATTTTTAAGTTGGCAAAACGTGGGAAAATTTATAAAATATATGCTAATATTGATTATAGTATTAACAGGTTAACATAAAATAATCCCTAGTAAAACATACTAAACCAAGAAAAAAAAGAAAAAGAAAACCCATCATTATGTCAAGGACTATATAAGGACTCATACACAGAAAATTGCAGTTGCAAACTGTAGCAGACGATTTTTTTTAGTCCATTAATGTGTTTGTCTTAACCATATGTGTGCAATATTTTAGAAGAAAAAAAAGAATCCTTCCTGATGAAAGTTATTGATCACCTGCAGAAGGAATTTAATTTAGTTCTCGCTCAGAACGTGAGAAAATTTACAAACATGCTTTTAATTAATTTTATGCTTATAACAGGTCAACAGAAAATATTACAAGTTATTGAAAGAAGTCCTGCCAAAGTCTCCAAGACGAAAATGTTAAAAATTTGGAATTTTATTAGTATTTCAGTTACTCTCCAGATTGTGTAACTCAACATTTTAATATCAAATCTATACGCATAATATACGTATTATATACGAGTATGTATCCTTATGCATACATACTATGGATCCTTGTGTTTACTTACACACAAGAATCAGCCCAATTTAATGGCTTGCAAATTTTTTAACTATATCAATATCAATTTCAAAGAAAAAAATGCGAAGCAAAATTTAAAGGAATTCAAAACTTTGTGTGAGATATGCTTATACATATCGTTAGCTTAAACGAAAAATCATATAAGCTTAATGTGCTAAAAAAACAGTCACAACACACAAAAAAGTAATATGAATGAGTTTGTAATATTAATTAAAATATTTGTAATATTAATGAAAAAATTAATTAAGTTTTCACCTATAAACAATTTGATAATATCAATTAAGTTTTTCCACTCAAATTAATTAATACAATTAAAAATTTAATTGAATCAATTAAATTATTAATTGAAAACATTAATTGTGTGAATACTTTTTTCTGTGAACTCAAAATTATCAAAATGGTTTTACTTCTTATTTTTTTTGTAAACCAGTTCATTAAACAAATCTCTAACACCCCTAAAAACAATATCAAGTACCGTTATGCATGTTTTTATGTTCCATACATACTTGCGTCATTTGCAAAGTATCAACTGTTTTTTGCAACCCCTGAACATATGGGATTTTTGGAGTTTTGACTGTTTATGATTTAGTGTGCGATATATTCAGGCTTATCATAAATAAAATTTCACATGACAATTTCCGCACGTGTGAACAGTTGGTAACAAAAACCTTCATACGATTGCGAAATATTTGAACAATTTATGAAGAAAATTATTCACACAAATTTGTCTGTCGGAAAAAGTGGAAATATGTAAGTTTTTAATTTTATTGGAATTTATGATACAAAATTAAAATCCATATTAACAAAAAATTTTTTTAGGAAATTTTCACATGCGGAATTCATGATAAGGCTGATAAAATTGTTAATTTATTATTTAATAACACTGTTGAAATACGAGTACATTTCAAAAAAAAAAAAAAATAAAAAATCTGTAAAATGGCCAGGCAATGTGATACCACATGAATGAACTGCATCACCTGCCGCAAGTATTATCTTTCACAAGAAAAAAAAAAAAAAAATAATTCAAAGAACTCTGTCTGCATGTTGCAGTAAGTAGTATTAAATTTTTTTTGTAGCAAAATTTGCAACGTGAGAAAATCTGTCAACGCAACAGACTGTTCTTATGAAATTTAGCAGGCTTTCATATTTACTAAACAGTGTAATAACCACCAGAGTCCTTTTGTGTGTATTAAAAAATAAAAGTTGCAAATAAATCCTTAATCAGAAAAACTAGAAGCCTGTTACTTTAAACGTAAAAATGGCACGTGTTAAACATTCTGTCTGTCAGTGAGTTATTTAGTTTTGTACTCGTATGTAGGTAGTTTTTAATTTGAATGACCTTGTGTGCAAAACCAATAATAAATATCCTGTTTTAAGGAACGCACAATCACTCGTGTAGATATAATATTTCACATACCCCTAAAAATTCATTTTATAACACGTTTACAATTTCCTTCGAGTAATTATTAAGTGTTTCATTAACCCTTTAAAGTGAAATAAGTTTATAAAAGGGCTTGAGGCATTAAAATATAACTACTGAAATGTGTGAAAATTTTAAATTAAAATTCTGTTATAAATATACGAGGGCAGTTAAATAAGTATCGGTCTTTTTTAAACGTTTTCTAAAAGAATTTTTTATAAAAACAAACCTGTAAGTAAATTAAAAAGTCTCCGGCTTATTGACCTGCCGTCGTAGCATGCAGACCTTTGAGAAATGCTGTAATTTATTTAGTAGAGCTGTGTCGTTCATGAACGAACGAGTACAACTGAACGAATCAGTAAAATGAACGAAGTGAGCCGGTCACTTTACTGAGCAGTACTGACAAAAAGTACAATTAAACGAAATGAACGAACGACCGCAATTGAGTTTTTTTGTTTTGTTTTAATTTTGCTTTTTCGTTATTCATGTGAGATTTTTGTCACATTCACGTTTTCTTTTGCCTTTTTGCTTGATTTTAATAACAGTATGACCATTACAAAATTAATAAAATTGCCATTAATTTTTCTCAAGTTTTTGGAACATGTTAAGAGTTTTTTTAATTTGATATACATGCGTAGATGCTATAAACAGTTTATTTTTATTATTTATATGTGGGTCTTTTTGCAACATGAATCTTTTATGATTTCTTATTCCTAAGAATATAAAATACTTTAATATTGTAAAAAAATTTTACCTGTTGTTTTTTAGTTTCTTATATTTTGTGTTGTTTGTTTCGATTATTTTGCTAAACAATTCATAATAAACTCACTGAATTTGTCCCTTTTTATTATTTGACGAATCAAATGTTTGTTTGTTTGTTTTTATTTCGTTCTATTTCTTAAAAAGAGCGGATGAACGAAATGAACGAACTCGTTCTTTTTTAGAAAATTAACGAAAATGAGCGGTCACTTGAATGAACGATTTGGCACAGCTCTATTATTTAGTTAAAATCTCTCTGAGGGTAACTACAAATTTCTTCAAGTAATTTCGAACGTTTGGAATCCAGAAATGCAGCATTATTTTACTTAAACATGACTTTAATATTTACAAGGGCCGGTCAATAAGTCCATGACTTATTTAACTTCTCACCTCTTGACTGAAAGAGCAAAGTCAACAGGCAACTCTCAGTTGACTGCTGCCAAAATTCATTAAGCATTATTTTTTCTTTTTTTTAAACATTACTCAATAGTAAAGATACCGAACGTTCTGGACGCCCAGTTGAGGTCTGTACGCCCGAATAAGTTTAAAAAAATTCACGATATGATGTTGGCCGATATAAGATTGAAAGTAAGAGAGATTTTGAACGTCATAAACATCTCACATGCCACTGAGTGGTTTCAATTTTGAATGACCTCTTGGGCATATAAAAGCTTTCCGCAAGATGGATGCCGTGTTTGCTCACAATCCACCACAAACTTCCCAGCAAAAAAAATCTGATTTGGAAGCACTAACAACTGACGGAAGCAATGTATTGCTTATTTGATAGCAAAAGCTTCGAAAAATGCTTCTGAAAAGCACTAACGTAAGGCGGGCTCTCACAAAAATTATATATTATTACTTCTGTGAAGCACTTTAGTAAGGCAAAAAAAGATTCATGGCTTTTTGGAAGCTAAATGTATTGCTTCCAGCTGGCTCATCTCGAACAAAAAAAAAATGCCTCATTCATGCGCAACAGCAATTGATTCTGTAAGATTGTCTCCCTTACAAAAACGCTTCTGGTAAGCAGTAATTTTTGCTGGTTTAAACGTGTGACACTCTCGCAGTAGTGGACGAGTTTCTGTGCCGTTTCGTAGACGTGAATGAAACGTGAATTCACCACAATACAGCAGAAACCAAAAAGCTGTGAAAACAGCTGGGTTTCCGGGGTAAATCGGCATCAAAACAGACCAAGCTGGGTTTGTCACCCACTTAAGTCATGGCGACGTAATTTTTAGGAATGCAAGCGATATAATCAACATTGACTATCCTTAAAAATCAGTGGCGTATATACACCTTTATTCCAGTTGTCAACATCGACGTCACGTCAATACAATACCACAAAATTGGGGTTTGTCTACCCAATCTAGAGAACAATGTTGTGTTATTGACAGACTATTTCTGTTGACGTGACGTCAATACAATACCCATTTTTTCCTATTGTGAATTTATTTTTCTCTTTTTTACCAAATGCGGGAATAAAAAACTCCTCGGGAAAAAAGTAAGTATTAAATAACGCAGTTTAATCTGCTTTCCCTTGCTAAGCACAAGGGAGTTTACACAAAAATACATTTAATACTCCATTACAACAAAATTTATATAAATAAAATAATATTTTTTAGTTCTTATACTTCGAAAAACACAAATAATGCCCAAATACCTAATTTCTAAGGAAAGCAAAATGTCAAAAAAGAAGCAAAACAAATGGCTTCACAATGCAGTGTTGCCACTTATTACTCTTTTTTTTTTTTTGTTCCCAAGAAGTTCATAATTGGAGGAATTTTTTCTCGAGAAAATTATTTCCGAGGGAATATTCATGATTGGGCTGAATATTAAATTTTTTCTTTATTAGAAATTCATGCATACGAGTACATATTTTGCACCTAAAATATTTTAGTGTCTTTTCGTATCAATTTTGTTCAACACGACACGACCCGGCCAAGCACGAAATTAAATTTTCTGTCACGAAGACTTCGTGTTGAGCTCTGCAGAAAAAACCCCACCTTCCCATCTCTACTATAAAACTCATTTTAGTTCGAACTTTCGAGTAAAAATATTAAAAATTTTCAGCATTAATGCATTAAACACATTCACCACAGCAGGCTACACGAACACACGACTTCAAATGCCGCTAGCAGCATTTGTCCCCTCGTAGCCAGCTACTTACTTACTACATCTGCACCTCATATTTAAGTATAAATACATAGTTCAGTATTGCCATCTTCAAATATTTCGCATTTATAAAAATTAAATTACTATTTCAAAATGTACTTATATGACGTAAAAGTATAAAAGTGAATCAATTTATGCTTTACACCATATTTTTAATATTGTTTCTGCTAAATAATATGAAATAATTGCACGATAACATTCATTCAACATTTTGAATTGTACTTGCAACACTGAATTTTCTCATTGTAGCCAAAGAAATAGAAATTAGTTTAATTGGATTACAACGACAAAATCAGCATGGACAACAACCTGCAGCCCTGTTGCCTTGCTGTCTTCAAAAGAATCACTCCCATATAAACATGTGTATTCTAATTTTGACATCTGGTAGTCGGTAGCCTGCTGCGGCGAATGTGTTTAATGCATAAGATTTGATTGTAGACAAAGCAAATTGAATAAATGTCCAAGTGAGCTCTCATAAGTTCACTTGTTTCTGTGAAATATTTTTATAATATACAAGTTCGTATAACGCTGCCCGTTAAAGAGTTAAATGTGTTATTTATTTAAGGTCCTTGTTTATGAATTATGTATACTGTTTCAATTGCTGTTCTCCTTTTAAAACTTATGCAGTTTACGTGACAAATTTCACACATCCCGAGGCATTTTACTTACTCATTTATTACCTTCAAATGATCTTAAGGCATTTTTTACTCAATATAGTTTATGTTGATTTATATTCCAATAATACTTTCTAGATATTATGATATCCTTGTTAAAATATATACTAACACACGAGACAAATTTCATATTTACACACTTTAAGGACATTTTAACCAACACAAGCAACAAATTGGAAGCAAACATGACATTTTCTCGCACGCAATAAATTAACAAATAAAAATTTCAAGGTGGTCGCTCGCTCGCACGTATTTCCTTTAAAAAAGGACCATCACACAGTACATACATATGTTTACATACATATGTACATATGTTTGTGTATGTAGTATGTGCGTATGTATATGATCTTTTATTTGGTTGTAAAGTAAAGTGTTTTTAGTTCACAACAAGGCACGTGATGGAGGGTGATCTTTTTACGTGTAAACTTCTTAATAATTATGTGCTCCTGATGGAAGAATATTTAAGGCACGTGGTGAATTTTGCATACAGTTTGTTTTCTCCTTAATAAGATCCTGTAATTTTATTGCCAGCCGTTTATGGCTGATCTTAAAAGAAAAAATATCCTTTTGCAATATTTTTTCCTCTGCCTCGTATTGAAAGTTAAAGAAAGATATTTCCTATGGTCCTTGCTATAATTTTTGAAAACCTGTTGCTTCTTAAGTCATTTATACGTGACCGCATGCATAAATAAATCCAAAAAAATAAAAAATGTAAGAACACACTCTCTCTAATAAATTGAAAATGTATTTTCTGTTGAAATGTTGCATATTGTTTGCATTTGGAATTTCTTGACCTACGACAGAATTTATTTTATGTGTTCTAAAATCCCAAGATGCTTAAATTATTTTTATTTTATTTTGTTATTAAATTTCTTATCTCTGCCAGCCCCTTCGTTACTTGTGGTATTACAAACTTTTACTTGAAACGTGCACACAATAAATATTTAAAAGGGAACATGAACACATGATGAAGTCACCCCAGCAATGTGTTTTTTTTCGTACTTTTTCTTAAGAAAACTAACAAGCAAATATTTCCAAGATTTTAATCTTTGAGAGCAACAAACAATTGATGCACAACAAAAAACAAAATCAACCCTCAAAAAATCTTTCAAGAACATAAATGTAGTATTTTTTTTTTAATATGGGAACATCTTCCAACATCTTGTTGCTTTCCAAAAGTTCTCCTCTCCTAGTAAAACCAAGACTTTATTTGAAACTGAAACCTTTTTTTTTGTTAGTTTAAAATATTTAAGAAAGATATGAATGAATGAATGAATTAGATCTATGCAACTCTACAAAAACACAGCAACACAAATAACAACTTTATGTTTAAGTTGTCAGAAACACATACAAACATGAACTAAAGTGTATGGTGCGAACAACTTCTGACAGATTAAACACGAAAACACAGAATATCATCAGGACGATTGCATTGACCTTGAATGATATGAGTGAATGAATGAATGAGTGTTAAAGTATTTTTACCTCACCTTCCAAGAAAGACTGACGATTGCATTTTAGAGTAAAAATCACACTCATTATTTCTTACAATTTACCCTCAGGTGTAATCGAGTTCGTAAAGGCTCGGTTAGCCGACTGTAATGCAATGTAACTGTAATGTAGGAAACAGCTGATCCATATTTTTATATCAAAAGTAGATTACGTTACTTACATATCTGTAACCATTTCCATTATTTTTCACATAACAATAGCGATCAGCTGTTTCCTACTGTTACAGTTACATTACATTACAGTCGGCTAACTGAGTCTTAAGACTGTTTAAAAGTATGACATTTCAATAACTTTTAATAAACAAACAATGCAAAGAAAGTTGGTGGCAGTGTTGCCACTTTGTGGGTAATTAACCGAAATACTGTGGTGGATAGAGCGTGGGGAACTTCTTTTAGGTGTAGATCACGCGTGACTGAAAACACTTAAACTATTCTATGACATGCTTAAATAAATAAAACTAAACCAATACTATTTTTTTGTGCTGGCTACCTAAATTATGCATCAATTTATTCAAATTATATAAAACCGATAATTAAAAATCTCAATTACTTTATAGGAAATTGGGCTATAGAAATTATCTTCCAAGCGCAAATCGCCCAAAAAACAAAAAGGTAGAATTGCCAAAAAAAACTCTTGTAAAAAGTAAGTCCATCGACTTTGGGCAAGTCAACATTTTTAAATATTTCGGTATTTGTTCATAATGAATAATTGCCAACTTTCCACAAAATGTTAAAAACCCCAAGAAACAATTTGGGCGATTATTCATTCCAAATTCAGGTGATTGTAGGTAATGAACAAACACGGATTTCACACTTTTGGGTTATTCTTCACTTTTTCTGGGCGGTCGGTTACTATTTTTGGGCTATTTCTTCACAATGACGAATCACGCAAGAATTTTGGGTGTTACTTTTTTAACTGTGCGATTTGCACTTGTGGGATAATTCGTACATGCGTAATTTAAGCTTTTGGAAATCGATTATGAAGGTATGGTCACACTTGGGCAAACATTTGCCCAAAAAAACGTAACCCCTAAACATTAATGAAGAAGCTTTCAATTCAGAGATGTGTTTGGTAAGTTAAATAGTTTCCAATAATATTGGATTCTATGACATTTTCTATTAGTTGTATATGAAACTGTTCAATTTAAGAAACACGTTTCTGTATCAAAATGATTTTTACTAATATTTATTGGTTACGTTTTTTTAGGCAAATGTTTGCCCAAGTGTGACCATTCCTTTAGTATTTTTTTTGTAGTTTTGACAAATTCCCTGTTAATGAGTTTTGTTTTGGATAAAAAACTTGAAAAATGTAAAGAAAAACTTGGGTGTAATCGATATAAATGTTCATAAAGATTTCAATTAAAATCTGCTAGATTCTGGTTTATAAAAGGTTTACAAAACAAATTTTGTATGGACATTTGTTTGTTAAACGTTTTATAAAGTTAAATTATTTTTTTTTTCTGAATAAGGCCTTTTTATTATTTATTTTTTTATGATAAATTTTTATTTTCTCATTTTTTAAATGTTTTTAGCACCTCATTATTTTAACTGCCTTATTCATAAAAAATAATTCTGGTTTATTAAGCGCTTATTTGACATATTTCTATGGGAAATTTGTCAAATAAACCTGTAATAAACCTAAAATATTTTTTATGAATTAGACCGTAATTCTTTTATTTTTATTTTTTTTTTTTTGAAATACCTAATTTGC
Organism: Nowickia ferox; assembly: GCA_936439885.1. Taxonomy (NCBI): domain Eukaryota; kingdom Metazoa; phylum Arthropoda; class Insecta; order Diptera; family Tachinidae; genus Nowickia; species Nowickia ferox. The sequence continues at coordinate 3,488,932 of OW387027.1, read as the reverse complement.
ATTAAGTATTTTCTCATGAAATTTCATGAATTTTGTTGCACGAAATTTTTTTATTTGCTGATTGCAGCGCTATAGAAGAGTATGATTTATAACAAAATGACGTAGCATGAATCTCTGAAGCATTTTTGGCAACTTTTTTGATCTGAGTTGCTTCCCCAGCAAATGAAAAACTTTCACGCAACTAATTTCATGAAAAAAAAAATGATTAATGTAAATTAGGTATTAATTTATTTCAAGTTTTTTTTTTGTTATTATTACTAACATTGAACTCCGTTGAACGTTTTTGTGTTTTTCTTTTTTGTAATAGTTTTATGTAACATAAAACGAAAATTTGTGATCATGGGATCAACTACACAATTCGAAACGAAAGAAAATGCTTTCGAATTTGCATGTAATTAACATACTTTAACTTACATACAAATAAATTGGGTAATTTTGCTTCATATAAAGTGTAATTTTGAATTTTACTGATGGTAACACTGGTTGGTGTAGGTACTTGAAGAAATTTTTGAAATATTAAGGGTAAATTTATTTATACCACTCGTATAAACGATTGTTATAAAGTATTTCAACAGTTTGTAGTTACTTGCTGTGCTACTGGAAACCTGTTACATAAAAGACTTTTTTGTTTCGTTTCTACTTGGGAATCACTCAAACAAACAAACAAAAAAATCACGATCTCCACAAACAACTCAAGCTCACACAATTATCGCAACAAAAGTCGTTAGTCATCAACCCATTTGAATAAAATAAAAACCCATTTGAAATTTACAATTTTAAATATATAAAAAATTAAAAAAAAAGCAAATTTCCCATTAATGGAAGTAACATTATTGAATGTACCTCACTCAAGGCTACAAGTTTTTGTTTACTTTATTTATGGGGCTAATTAAAAATTTTTTGTTCCCTTTAGAGATTTAAAAAAAAAACCTAAAGCAACTGCACTCGATAACGCACGAAATTTCGAAATGTTTCAAAGGTGTTTTTTTTATATGGAAATATTTTAAAATTTCGATATGTATCGAATGTTGTAATTTGACCCGAGAATTATTTATTTAACTAGAATTGATACACAAGCAACTCAAATAAAAATATTGTGCTATAACCGCCAAAAAAGCTTAAGCGACATAATTTTCGAACTTAATTTTTTTTTACCAAAATCCATTAAATAATCGATTTTCGTCCAAAAAAAAAACGATGTCCAAAATATGTTAAGCATTTTTGGCGTTTATGGCTCGTTATGCTTTCTTTCATTTAATATTTATGTTCATACATTTCTCCCCTTTGCTTTTGCCCAACAAATAACTATCGGTATTAGCAGGTCTAGCATCAGCATTACAAAATTAAATGAAGAAAAATAAATAAAAATCGTCTTATCTACTACATTTGCTTGCTACAAAAACATCTGAAAATTATTCCGTTTCATATTACAAAGATTTCATAAAAACAGTGCAACGAAAAAATTTTTCTCTAATATTTTTATCATTAAAATGAAAACTAAAACAACTTCCAGGAAAATGTCTATAATATTTCTCAAATCTGTAAACCTCATAGAAAAAGCAAGTTGATTTGAATTATTGTGACATTTTGTATAGATATGTATGTATGTATGTATGTATGTACATGTTTGTATGTATGTAGTGTAGTATGTTAATTAGACAAAATTGTTTTTATTAAATGTGATCTTTGAATCCCAAATAGACAAAGCAAGAGCAAAAGTAAACGAATAAGATCATTATAGAAAGAAAAAAACAAAAAAAAATAAAATTGTTGTTAGTTTTAAATGAGTTTGTGTAAAAAGCTGGAACCCTGTTCCTAATGAGCTAATGATCGTGTTTGGAAGATCGTTATCTTGCAAACTAGGTTTGGTTTGCTGCGTTCAGCCAGCCAGATTTAACACAAATAAATAAATAAACACTGTCTTACAACAAATAATAAATAAATTAATATTTATTGAAAAAACCAAGTACAGCTTAAACTATGTATAGGAATTTGTTTTTTTTTGCTTTCTCTGCTTAAAATTTTTAAATAGAATCAATTGATTGTTGTATATTTTGTAATAGGTACATTAGAAAATACCATCATAATTCTCTTAAAGAAAAACACCCTACAAATAATCTGTAACCCTATGAAAATCCACCACCAAAAAAGGCTAACTAACTCTTTAATGCTGACAGTTTCCTCTGGAATTCATTCCACTACTTAGGTAATGGAGAAACATATGTACATAAATGGTGGAGTTATTCTGGACACATTTCTAAAATCTCTGTTCCCCTATGAAAAACCTCCACCGTATATTGTTAAGGAATTTTCAAAATATTTTTCACACAGTTCTTCTTCACCCACCACATTCATTCATTCGTTTTAATTTTGTAGTGGAAAATCGATAGAACAAAAAGAGCATACGGATAAATAATAAACCTCCACCATATATTATGTTAAGGAATTTTTATTTATTTTTTATTTTTTTATTTATGTACATATGTATGTACATATAATGTATGTATAATGGTAGAGCAACCTTGAAAATCAACCAAAATAAAAACTAAAAAAATTTGAAATAAAGTCTAATCTCAAAAAGCAACAGCTGATAATTTAATGAACTGTATGAAATATAAAATTTAATCAGCATATTTCATGTTATTATACGACATACTTTTAATACTCGTATTTCCAACTAATTTCAGCAGACGACATATGTACATACATTTCAATATTTTTTAGGCAGTACATACCCTCTCGAGCATATGATTAGAACCACTTGAATTTCTATTAAAATTAAAAAAATAACAAAAACAACAATAAAATTTAATGCAATAGTAGTTTAAAGCTCCTTTTCCAAAAAATAAATTCAGTAAAGTGCGACTTTGACTCGCACACGAAGATTTCCGTACGGACACTACATATGTATATATGTATGTTAGGGCGGGTCGATTTAAAAATCGCTCAAATTACAAGGAAAATTGTATTCTAGGGATCAAAATAAGAAGCTTTGAAGAAGGAACCATACCTCTACAATGTATTTTGATGTCCCGACTTTTGATCAAATTTTTACAAGAAAAAATCAGCGAAATGCCTGTTTATTTTTCTCTGTAGAAATTTATTTATTCAGAATGAAATGAAAAAATGAATTTTACTTAGTAATAGAAAAAAAAAATAAAAATAAAATTATTCTTTGAAGTATTTTTTGCTTTCAAGTCTGGGCAATTACGCAAGCTTTCTATGGGGAACCCCCCAGGTGTGGTTCGGCTCTCCAAAATTAGTGGGGGTCGGTCATACATTTTGACTCGATTGAGGAACTCTAATGGGTCAAAGTGAGATTTTTCAAAATTTGACCCTGCGGATCAAAAGTCGGGACATCAAAATACATTTTAGAGGTATGGTTCCTTCGGCAAAGTTTCTTAATTTGATCCCTAGAATACGATTTTCCTTGTAATTTGAGCGATTTTTTTGCCTCCATACAAATATCGACCCGCCCTAATGTATGTATATAATGCTATACGAAGTTTAGCCTATATAATCGAATATCTTACCTGATGTAGACATTTAAGAAAAATTTAAGTACATGGTAAAGCAAAATTTTTTTTTCGGTTTTTGGCTATTTTTTTAGTCTTTTTCAGCTTTGGTGTACGGAACCCTAAAAAGATGAAAAATGATTAGATTCAACCGCACGTTGCTGTTCATAATAAACGTGATTTATTTTCACGATATGAGAAAAGAGGAGCTATTAAATTATTAAATCGCCATCACAGCAGAGAGGCTGGGGTTATGGTCTGGGGTGCTATAACGTTTTACGGCACAATCGATTTAGTATTTCTAAAAGCAAACATGACTGGAAAAACCTAAAAACCTGTGTTACAATCAGCTTTGCTTAAATTAAGATATTTTTGGACCGATTTCATGAATTCCGGAACAATATAATGCTCCTATTCATAATGCCAGAGTTGTAAAAGAATTTATTTCAAACCAAAATGTTCATTATTTTTAATTTTCCACCATATCTCCCACTTTAAAAATAATGGAAAATGTGTGGGATTGGCTTTCGTGTATTGAAAGGGGAATAAAATTCCACGATAAGGACTCATTAACTCAACCCTGGAATCAAATTTCTTTAGATTTGTTGAAGTCACTTTGTGATTTAAGAAAAAATTTTATACAAGTATGTATTCGTAGTTATTTTAAACAAGGTAGGTAGCACCCACCCACTATTAAAGGCGTTATGAAATAAGGCCCAAATAAGAAAATTAAATAAGGCCCAATAAAACTAAGGAATTTTTAATTGGCCTTTATTTCAGTTTCTTTTAACTTTGTTTCATCTTGAATTATTTCATTGGACTTTTTTAATTGGACTTTATTTCATTTTTATCTTGTTTTTTTTCTTAAATCTTCTCTTAGACCCTATTTTATCTATTTTTTGGGCTTATTTCATTGATGCTTATTTCATTTCTTATTTGGGCCTTATTTCCTTGGGCCTTATTTCCTTGGGCCTTATTTCATAGCGCCCTATTAAAATGTCTAAAATATTATTAACTAACTTAATATTAAAGGTTCTTATTATTAAATTATGTATTTTTAATTAAAATTATTTAAATGGTTCTAATCATATGAACGGAAAAAATTTAACTTTATTTTCTTTTTTTTTTTTGAAAGGGAGTTTTAAACTACCGTTGCATTAAATTTTAGAATTGTTTTTCTTATTTTTTTCACCTTTTTAATCATTCCGTTGGTAGTGAAATTATAGCTGTCGACAAAATATTTAAAAAGATGCCGCTTACTAAAAGCAGAAATTCAATTCAATTCTAATCATCTGATGGAGATTGTTATGGCATTAAAAAAAGCTAAAGAGAAAACTTTACTACAGAGTTATTTTATTGACATTAAAGGTAATCATTTATACTTTTATTAGTTTCTATAGACTTTTAATTAAGATTAAATTTTAATCTGAAATCCTATTACATATTTCAAATGTTCACAAATTAAATTAGGTTTGTTTGTTTCTTGCATGTAAATACATACATATGTATGGAGTTACATATGTATGTACGTATGCATGTATATATGTGGCATAATAATGGTATCTATTTGAAAGTGAAACGCTTTGCAACCAACCCCCTTTTTAACTGCAAGCCTGTTATTAAAAACGAATAAAATAAAATAAAATGAACTGTATGCCCAGCCACTAAATTCTGTTTCTTTTTGTTGTTGTTTTGTTATTGTTATTGTTTGCTTGTTTACGAAAAAAAAACAAAGAAATAAATGTGTTAAGTATCAGAGCTGGAAATAAAGATTTTGACATAGTGCTTATTATTAATTACACTGTGCTAGTTCAAAAATATACTCGTAACAAGCGGGGGAACTGGTGGGTAAACCTAATTAGAGTACGTTGAATCTAATGGTGCTAACCATTGATTCACTATCCTAAACAAATGCGCGATCTACGAAAAAATACAACCCTGATCTGATGAATTGTTTTTGTCTTTTGAAAATGTTCATAGACTCCATCATACCAGGGCTGTATTTTCTCAAAAATCGCACGATCGTGTAGGCTAGTGTATCACGGCCTTTAAAAGCACCTTAAAATCACAATTTCTCTCCGTTTTGTACCATTCATTCATTTTTATATCAATTAAAAGAACATATTATGGATGAACATGCATTCACCGTACTCGAATTAGGTTTACCCACCGTTACAAAAAAAAGTTTCGAGTTCGAGCACAGTGTTATTATTATTATTTTGTATGTCCTTTGTTACACTTGAAATTTTTACAAATAGCATGACAAATTTCAAAATTTTATACTATACCACAATCAGCGTTTATGAAGGTAAGAGCTTCAAGTTTATTATATTTTAACTAACAATATTTATTGATGAGAAATTTTTTTTTTGGGTCTAGCACTTTAAAGTCATAGAATTGAAATATATTTAAAATATAAGCACTTTTGCACACGCAAAGTTTAGTTTGACAAAGTCTTTAAAACTTCCTTTCACTTCTGCACAAGTGACTACACATGAAGAAAAAAAAGCAATGAAACAAACGAAGAACAAAGCCACTTTGCAAATGCATCAGACTTTATTACCCTTCTTCTTCTTTTTATTCTTCTATCAGCATGGGTCCTCTTACATAATGTGAACGCGTGTGCCATTCCAACTGCATTCGCTTATTCCTACGAGTTCAATCAGCCTTATGGTAAATAAAATTTCACGTGGAAATTTCCGAATACATATGATTTTGTTTGCTTACAAAAAACTTCATACGAAAATGTATGAAGAAAATTATTCACAAAGACTTGTCGTCTGTCGGAAAAGGTGGATATTAAAATCCATGAATGAGCGAATGTTAATTTTATTCGGAAAAAAGGCTGAATATTTAATTTCAATTTGTACAAAGTCCCATTATTTTTTACTTCTATCCCACAAACTCAAGAGATGGCAAAGTAAATTTTGGTCACTATCCCTTGATATATTCCTTCAATATTAACTATTAAATGAAATAAAAGGGTCTCCTTGCTATAAGTCCAACGAAATTTAATAAAACTTCTTGGTGTTTATGAAATTTTATCTAACTTTTATCCATCAATTTTAACATTGGATTGGAAGTGCAAACAAAAAAAACGAAAAATGTATAGTGGCACTGCAATTTCCATCTCTGATTAAGAAAGCAAAGCAGCAACAGCAAACAGGGTTTAATGACATACAAACATGCCAACAAGAAACAAACAAATTGATCCATAGTTTTTTTTTTGTATTGTTTTTGTGTCTGAAAGTCAATGAACGTGTAAAAGCGCTGGAATAACAAAATATGCGAAATGTGATCATTTTTTATATTTTCATTATAGGTATGCAAGCAAATTCGAGGAAACATACAAAAGAATTTAAATTAATTTGGCAAACTACTTCAGCTTTATCATGAACTCAAGTTCAAAAAAATTTTTAGTTTTGAGTTTTTTGAATTAAACAAAAAAAGTTCTAGCAAGCATGATTGTTGTATTTATTTATTCAGCGATTATACGAGTGCAAGTAAGCAATTAATGATCATCAGTACAGTCCAGTTCGTCCGTCCGTCCATCTCTGCCTTTTATTTATGTTTTAATGTCACGATAATTTCATGAATTTTTACTGGGCGACCAGTTAAAATAAATAAATGCTTTGTGACAAGCATTTCAAAATAAGCCCTTATAAAAAAAATATTCATATGGATTAGGCAACATAAAATGCGGGTCCGGTCGGTCGTTCGTTTGGGAAAGAAAAAAGAAAAATAACAAATTCATCAAGAGAATTTTAAAGCTTTTGCTGAAATTGCTGCCGGCCTGTTGTTGAACATTTGTCGAATATTGATTTTTTTATCAATAAAAAAAGAGTCTACATACAAACAAACAACATTATTTGGAAAAAATAATTTTAAACTTTCTTTCTTACAAGTTTTATACGTTCTGAGTACCTATTAAAAATCATAAAATTATCTTGACACGATCAGCCAGCCAGCAAGCACTTTTTTATTTATTTATTATTTTATTAATTTATAGCTTAAAAAAGAAAAGAAAACGTTCTCATTATTTATGACATTTAAAAAAGTAAAGCAACAACCCCTCTCTCTCTCTCTCTATTTCTTTCTAAGCGATCATGGTAATGATGAAAAAAATATTATTTTTGTCAATGGGAGCGCAGTCAGCGTTTTATTGGTTTAATGGGACTACAGCATTGGGTTTCGTATTAAGACAATAAATAAAAAAAAAACATTATTATAATAACTTCTTTAACAATTTATTTAAATTTGTATAAACTGTATCATTTTAATAGAAAATCATCAAAAACAACAAGGAACTTTCTTTGTTAAAAAAAAACAAACACTTGAACTTTAAGAAAAGCAAAAAAAAAACTTCTTTCATCGTGCGTTTACCCTCCTCATACACAATTTTTTTTAGAGATCACTTAATGGCCCGTGAAACCACAATATAGCATTTATACACATACAGACAGATATAAGAGGGTGGGTCATTAACTCAGTGACTTTTTGAAGAAACACATAAATATAAAAATTTCTACATAGTCTCCTTTGAGTTCTATGCAGTTAGTCCAACGTTTCTTTAATTTTTTTTTATTCCTTCCGGAAAATATGATTTTCGAGGTCATCAAAATAGGCAATTGTTTGTGAGATGATTCGTCGTTGGAGTCAAATCTCTTCCCGCCGCGCTGTTTGTTCAAGTTTGGGAACAAGAAATATTCACTCGGGGCTAAATCTGGAGAATAGGGCGGATGAGGGAGCAATGCGTAGCCCTATTCAGGTATTTGTGCCATGGAAACTGCACATTCGTTTGTGGTGGATTGCGAGCAAACGAGACACACTCATCTTGCGAAAAGCTTTCTCACACTCACAAGTGATAATTGAAAATTTAAACCACTGAGCCATGTGACACGCACAATCTCTCTCACTTTCAATCTCCGATCGTCCAAAACCATATCGTGAATTTTTTTTCAAATGTTTCGGATATAGAGACCTCAACTGGGCGTCCAGAACGTTCGGCTTGTATGGCCACAACGAAATTCAGTAAACCACTTTTTGAACATTGAAATTTATGGTGAAGAGTCCCATAGTATTTATCAAGCTTAGCCTTGGTTTGAGTGATGGTTCTTTCCGAAATTCACTCTTTTCCTATATTCTTCTCAAAAGGCGCGATAGTCTGCTATCAACGACTGCGAAACGCAAGCTAACTGACGCAGCTTGTTCAAATTTAGACAGCAGTCAATTGACAGTTGCCTCTTCACACAGTGTAGCCATTTCAATTAAGAGGCGGGAAATTCAAAAGGACGCTGAGTTAATGACCCATCCTCGTATATATACATACATACATACATATGTACGAGTACATATACAACATACAAACAGATGAACATGTGTATTTTTGTTTATACGTATAAATAGATTTTTTATAGGCAGAGAAATTTAAATTGAAATAAGACCCACCAAATAATTTAGTATTCAAAGTATCAACAGCATTTATAGGGAAATATTGTGCCATTACATTTTGAATTTCAATTTATGAACTTATGTATGCATATCACTTCACATTCAAATGTGGCTTAGACGTTAATTAATTCGTAATAAATTTCTGAACCATATTAGCAAAAAGATTTCCTGTTGTTTCTTTTGATTTGTTGAAAGGAACGCTACGCTTATAAATAAGGATCATGAATATTGCAAAACAATTGTCTTAAAACTCAAATTATTCTCATTATTTTAACATTCCATGATGCGTTAAATGTCGAGCTGATAAACTGCTCTAAGCTCAGCCTTATAACTCTCTTCGCGCTAACTCAAAATGTTGACCGCCAAATATTAGAAAATTACGTGGAAATCAGACAATTTTTGTAGCAACTGCACCTTCCTTAATTATTAATATTACATCTTTATTTTCACTTGTCGAAAAAAGTTGTATGAATGATTTTCTACTGCCTTCGATGAAACACCTGACTTGGGAGATTATTGGTATTTTTTATTCGCATGAAAAAATTTATCAAAAATAAGCTGTTATGAGTGTGACTGACCAAAGTTTGATTGGTATTTTTATTAGCTTCATAAGTTCGTTATTTTAAATGAACATACGAGTGCAATATGACAAGATCATTATTAACACATGCAACTTCCAGTCTATTTAATAAAAATGTTTCTGCTATTCTTATTTATATTCCATTTTATTTTAAAACCCATCACTTCTTCTATCTGACTTTCTGCTATCCCATGAGAAACTTCCACGAAAATACACACACACAAAAAATAAGCCATCCAAACAAAAAAAAAATTGTTTAGATTATAAAAAAAATATACATAAAATGATATTAGATATGTAGATGTGTTTAATTAACATCAAACAAACAATAACCATATTTAACCGAACTGCTATGGAAAAAAAAATTAAAAATTTAGTTTAGTTTGCATTCCAATATTGGAAAGTCTAGTCTAGTCTAGTCTAGTCTTTTTTTTAAATAATGGAATATTAGTTAATGTGTTTTATCAACAAATAAATAAACAGGCATATGACAACCAACAATCGTTCCAAACGACTTCTAAGTCTTCTAAGATAAGATTTCTAATCAGATCACATTTTCAAATGTATAATAAAAATATTTTTTCGTATACTTGAAACTAACAATTTGATATTTGGAGGAAAATTAAGATTATTTTACTTACAATACTTTAAACTTTATCTTTTTTATTCTCTTAAGTAATCTAATGTAGGTTTTCAATGCCTTTATTATACATCTTAATGTATGTATGTACATACTGGTATATAAAAATCATTATTACATTATTTTATCAAAAGTTTCGGTGGTATTTTCCAGCTTCTTCAGGGATAAGTTTTACTTATTTAATCTGACAACTATATGTAAATATAATAAACCTAATAAATATAATAAATAAATAAATATGGGATAAAATAATGTAATAGTGCAAAATCTGTCCGTATATTAATTAAAATTTTTATGAAAATCTATACCGTTTACACCAAGTTTTTTTTTTTTTGACATTTATCAAGATTTTTTATCCAAAACAAATACCATTAAGTGCAAATTTTCCAAAACAACAACCAAACAACTGCAATATAGCCAATTCAAACACCTTTCCATAAGCACAGGTTGACTTTTTAGTACAAATTTGGAGGGGGAGGGGAAAATAAAACATAGCTGCATCACCAAGTTCTACTAGATTTTAAGTAGATTTTGGCAAAATCTTTTGTGAGGGAAATCTACTAGATTTTTACCGAAATCTCTAAAGTACATTTTGCTCAAATGTAAATGCACTTTCAGGAATTTTTTCGTGAAATTAGTTGCATTAAAATGTTTTTAGTTGTCATCAAAGGAAGACTGGAAAAGCAAAAAAAAACTAAAAAAATCAGGGTTCGCAAATATCAATTATTTTCCAAATTTAAACTGAAAAAATTTCACTAATAGAGAAGTGCTACGTGCACCAGGAATATACCAAGATACTCTATGTTACATGGACTACCTATGGATGCAATGATTTTTATTTATTCCTCCGACAGTCGCTAAGCAGCTCTGGGCTCAAGAACAGCTCTCGCGTCATCGTAATTATTTCTTAAGTTTTTCATCTCGCTCGCACTGGTTGACTGATCTGCCACGGATAACCGTATATTCTTGAGGTTCTTTTGTGGAATTTTTTTTAACAACCACGTTGCTACTTCCTATGTGAAGGCATAGTCAGTCACAAAACTTTTCTAAAATACTGTTAATAACATCTTGGGCATATGGTCCAGTTAGGTTAGGTTAGGTTAGCAGTCTGCTGGTAAGGAAAGGTGAAATTTAGAGTCCAGCTGACTTGGGTCCAATACAATGATCCCTTTGTGTTACCTGTTAGTTGAAGAGAAGATAGTCAGAGAGGGTGATAGGGAAGGGATAGTGATAGAGATGACAAGTGGTGAAGGAAGGAAGAGATGGAGGAAAGCTTCATTCTTTTACAACTCTGCTTTTTTTGCACGCTTTTTTGATAATGCAGTGTTGCAGCGCCTTCTGGTGTTAAACGAGGCGTATTAAATTTTGAAGCTGTGTTTAGTAGCCATTTTATTAGTTATTTTACTTCGCCAACGATTCTGCTACACAACGAAGGAGGGCGCTCTGATGTTACATTAGGATTAGTATCTGATGAAGTCGGTGTAGTTTTTAGTGACCAGTGCCTTATGCCTGCATCACTAGAACTTTTCCCACAACAACTGATACAAAGGACACTAATGCACATCAGAAAAATGCGGACCTTAGGTTTTGTAGTCAGCCAACGCCACCCTCATATAGTCTAGTTACTCCGCCCATATTTGTGCAACCATATTATGCAAATTTCCTTTGCATAATATGTATCAATAAATAAATAAATTTATTCCTCAGAAAATAAAAGTTATTTTGTGACTTTTATTTATTCCTCACGTAATAACAGTTACTTTCTGATTTTTATTTATTTTTTTACTTAATTTTTAAAACGTAGAAAGCGTAATTTTTGCGTTAAAATTAAGTTCAAGTTCAAGTTCAAGTTGTTCGGCGAGAGATTAGACATAAATACATACATACATACATACATACATACATACGTATACATATATTCACACTCTTGGCAAAAAGTACTAGAATGGTCATCATCTACTTATTAATTATTAAATTAACTTGCAATATCGTCAGCTACTACAAAAAGAAAACACAAACACGTCACTATGTATAATAATAAATAAACACTGACAAATTCATTGAAAATTGTTTCTTCCACCAACCAACAACATACAAAATTTATTTCTATAATAATAATGACAAAAAAATGTCATTTGTCACTGGGCTGCCATAAACTTTAGCATCGTTTAAATTATGAAAAACTAGAAGCAAACAAATGTGCCCTTAATTATGAAAGTGTTCTAAGTCATGTACATTTTTGCTTCGAAATTCGAAATACATTTTTAAAAAATTTCAGCAAATATTCAATGAATATTAAATAAATGTAAATTAATCGATACTAGTACAACTCTTAATTAAAATTTTGCATAATATAATAAAAATTATTTTTGATTTGTTCAAATGTAATCTACTAAATATCTCGACCAAAGAAATATATGACTTAGAACACTTTCATAATTAAGGGCACAAATATGAATACACGAGTGTACATACTTATATTATTGAACAAGAAAATTCCTTTGCTAAGCAAAAATATGAAAACATTAAATAAATATACATACATAAATGGATAAGCACACACAATACAGTAATATTTGCTTAAAATGCGTTAGGGAGGTTCAAGTTTATATAAAAAGAAAATAAACGTAGACACATACATATGTATGTGTTTAGTAAATATGACGATCTGTAGATAAAATGCTGAAGCACAGAAAAATTAGTTCTTCTTTTCTTCTCTTCTTTAGAAAATCGCATTAATTAATAAAAATATTTCATTCAATAATAATTGAAAATACTGAACTTAAGAAGTTATTTCTGATTGAAATTCATTTTAGTTCAATTAAATTTTTATAAACTTTATCATCTCAAAAGTCGTACGATTGTGTAGGATAGTGAATCCTAGCCTTTAGATATCTAGCTCAATAGCAAACTTTTATGGCCACTTAATAAATTATTTTTGCATGTAAATGCTTTATTGCAATATTTTATTTTTATTTAACGCCTGTAAAAATTACTACGACTTTGTAAAATTTAGTCGTTGTTGGTTTTAGCACGTCCAGATGCATTTGGATGCAACGTGCTAAGCCAACAACAAATAAATTTTTTAAATTTGTAAATGCTTTCAGCCTTATTTATAAAAATTATTATTCGGCCATGTCACAGAGTTCAATTCCGTTCGGAAACGGAATTGAATCCACCTCAAGATGTCGAGCCCTAGCCGGAGTATAGCCCAGCATACGCGCGCCCCCCACAATCTAGACACACCTGACAAATTCCCATATTTTAGTTTTATTTTTTAGACACCATCTCCTACAAAAATGGAGTGGATTGAGTTCCGTTTCCGAACGGAATTGAACTCTGTGACATGGCCGATTATTACATTTTCAGCAACATTGATTATTTGGCGTGAAAAATTTGACATGTACTAAATGTAGCCCAACTTGCGTTTTTTTTTTATAAATTTCTCGATTTATTGCTTGAAAGTATGCAACATTGCCAAAATTCCGTGCGAAAAAAGTACTGCTTATGTTGTTTCGCAGCGAAACTAAAATAATGCCAGAGTCATTTTGCATGGAAAAACATGCTGCCAGATAGATTTTACGTGTTTTTGCCAATAAGACCAGAGTACTACTTTTGCAAATTTATTTCGCATAATATATTTCATGCCACCTGCGATACTTATACATGTAGTTTGACAGCATTTCGCACGAAATTGTGAACAGAGTACCAGGCTTAAGGCCTTAATAATTTTTATAAATAAGGCGGCTTATTTTTATTCGGTTTTTTTTCTTGACTTACAAAATATCGAAAATTCCAGTTACGCCTTTCTTATATTAAACCATACATATACAGACATACTCGTACATACATATAATACAATATAATAAAACAAAATAAAATATCTTAAATTTTTTGTCATAAAGAACAACATACAGAAAATATATGATTTTGCAAAATAGCAAATGTTTTTGATTCTCTTCTAATAGCAGCACATGCTAAGAGAGAGAGGGGGAGAGAGAGAGAGATGTATAGTGAATTTAAAAACTAAAATAGTAAACAAAAACAATTTGCTTTCTACTTTCCTTCCGTCTGTTATACATACCTACATATGTGCATTTTTTTTTTTGCATTAGCATTGAACCGCCCTAATATACTTTTGAAAAAATTTCTCTGCATTAAGAATTTATTTTCTAAAACTACTGCAGCCCTGTTAAAATGGCAAAACAAGTTTTCAATTCAAACAAACATATTCTCACAACGCACTCGCCACACAATGAAGAAATTACAGAGAAATATGTCACCATTTCCGCTACAAAAACAAACCTCTTCCGTTTAGTGGGGCGAAAAAAAAACTAAATGAGAAATACGAGTACCTAGCACCTGTAGCTGCAATGTGTTCTTTTGTCTCTCCTCCCTGCCCATTGTAATACGAAGAGCACATAATTACTTCTGCTATTAAAGAGGAATTATAAAATGCATGTGTGTCAGGGAATTTCCATTTTATTCTTAACACGTGCTGCATACATATTTATTATTCTAAGCGAAATGCAAATACTTTTAAGGTCTACTGCAGTAGCGGGTAGTAAATATTTTTCTGGTCAGAAATTTTTTTTTTGGAATCTTATGTGCGACATTATATGACATTTAAAACATCTTAAATTCATATACTGCTTTGTGATACGAGTTGTAAGTTTTTGTACCTAAAACCTCCCACAAAACCATCTTGAAAAATAAACGAATAAACTAAACCGCGCGAAACGTAGTGGTATTCTATCGTGTATGTATATGTATGTATACTAAATCAGCACTGACATTAGTGTTGAGCGAAACTGTGATTTTTTAATAATGTTGCTCCTTGTGAACGTGATTTCTAAATCCTGTTCTTTTAAACTGTGATTGTGATCACAGTTTAGCAGTATTTTGTTTGTAGCAGTTCTGTTATTTTGACAAAATCTAATAAGAAGAGCAATTGTGAAATTAAACAGTGACTGTGATCACGGTTTAACACATTTCAGCTCTTCTGCTTTAAAAGTATGTACCAATACTAAGGTATTTTGATTAATACTTACTTAAGAAGTGCGTCAAGAACAAACAATTAGCATCAACCCCAACCAAATATTGATAATTGTCGTATGAGAGTCAGATAACAGGTTTCGAAAAATAGCTCATCACTAACTGACATACTCCATCGTATTTCCCATATGGTCCCCGTGTACCAAGACTGTTACATTGATGTCCTGCGTAAGCGACAAAGCAAGACCGAGATATTATCTTTTGTGAGAACGGAGAATTAGATTTATAAGGGAATTTTGTAAGAGGCAGTGGATTTTTAAAACAACATCGTTCGAGCAATTTCTCGGACATGAATTTTTGTATTTGACATTTGAGATTTATGCAGTTTGTATCCATTAAAGCAATTTTTAGTAATGGCTTCATCATTTAAAGTATGCATGACCAATTGTGAACTGATTTTCACAAAATTTTATAATTAATTTATTTATGTTTGCAATGTCTTTTTATAAAAAAAAAAGATTTATACTCCTATACCATAATTTATGCCATTATTGAAATAATTTGAACTTCTTGGACTTACCTCATGTATATAGTATCATCTCTCTTAGGTAGGGGTGCAATAAAGCGGTCTCAGAGAGAGCTTCAGGGTTGGATGATGTAATCGATTTTTTTAATTCTGAAACAAGTTCATTTCAGATAAGTTTAAAAAATCTTTTAAATTCTGAAATAAGTTCATTTCAAATAAGTTTAAAAAAATCTTATTAACGAAAATTAATCATATAAATATAAACCTGTACCCAGGTTCTGTAACTCAAGCGTCGAGAAAGTTTTCGCTTGAAATGTGTGAAATGAAACAAAAATGCAATAATTTGAAATAAACAGCTGATTTTCTCACTAAACTGGGTCTGTAACTTTTTTTGGCGAGTAACAGCTGTCACGTAAAGAAATTATTCGCCAATTTACAGAAAAAGTGTGTTTGTAAAACTTTTGCGAGAAACCTTCTCGCTTTGAACTGTCAAATTCACTCACAAATAAAAACTCGGTGAGAAATTATTTCAAAAATAAAAAATATATTAAAAAAGCCAAGTGCGATGGATAATAAATAACATGGAAAAGGTTAGTATTTTGTTTTTTTTTAAGTGATTTTTTCATTGTTAACTATTTTTCTTTTATAATTTTGGAAAACTATGCGAATTTCTAAGCAACAAAAAGAAAAATTGGTAGAAGAAATATAGCTTTGCAAGAAGACAATTCGATGGCATTAACTCTTTATATGTACCACTTCAACAATTTTGTTTTAATAATCACTTAATTACACCATAAAACTATTTTTATTGTTTGTTTTATTGGAAAATATTTATAAAACAATAAACATTTAGTAACCAATAAACATTAAAGTCGCACTATACATTATTTGGTACAGCCGCCGTCGTTGAAAATTTTTAAATTTTAGTAAATTTTGGTCGCCGTCCACGACATTTGTGGATGTCACGTCGGCTTCGACTATTATATTTTGACATTTCTAACGTAATAACGTAATCACTTTTGATAGTTTTCGACATGACTTGCAGACACACTTTTTTCTCACTTTTCGAAAAGCGATGGAATATTTAGTTTCACATCTTTTCGACGCGAGATGTTCTCAGCAAAGTTACAGAACATGGGCACTGATTGTTTTGAAAACTATAAAAAAACATAAAAGGCTGCCCTCGTAACTAGTTGGATATTGTAACGATGGCATTTCACTGAATTTTGTACACCACAACTAACATAGACAATTGCAGTTTTTTTTAATTTCTATTATTATGATGTCCTAGTAGCTTGCAACGTTTAAATTTCATTTGTCCAAGGGACATAGGGATATGGGCCTTTTTCTATAGGGTCACAAGCTGCTTCTTAGACTCTTAGCGCTTTGAGGTTTCCAACAAAATTTAATACGCCACTAGAAAAAAATTGGAATTTTTTATTTAAATTTTTTTACTAATTTTTCTAAATTGTTGACCTCTTTTTAATTATAATATTCTCTAATTTTATTAAGCTTAACGTCTCTTGATTTAATATTAATGTTTTGTGTTTGGATATTTCGCTTCCTGAAGAATCCACACAAAGGAGTGGCAAAATATCGAAATATAAAATATTAATATTGAATCAAGAGACCTTAAGCTTAATAAAATTAGAGAATATTAATTTTTTTTTAATAAAAATATATTGTAAAACAAATTTATAAATCATAAACAATTAGTGATAAGTAATGAAGTACTATTTAAGGCCAAATAGCACAAATAGTTTGTGAACGGTCTGTTGTATTGCTTTTATAGAAATTTTTCTTAAAATAAAATCTTGCCTTGAATTTATAAACAAACAATTAAAAATTGTTTAAAAAAAAACAAAACAAAAACCCGACTACCACCAAGTTTAAACCTTTAAACATCCTAAATGGTCATTCGAAATGACAAATCATATGATTTGTTTCTCATATGAGAAACCTAAAGATGATTTTAAAATACCTGTCGAACGACATTCATTTTAATATAATTCGCCTTCTTTTTATTATTTTCGTATTCGCAAAATGACGTCTGTATGCCTTAAGACAAATCAATTGACGTTAGAATCATCAAAATCAGGTAACGCTTTCGGTTTACATAGTGCCGGAAAGGAACGCACATACATACATACATACAATACCCTTCTTTGCGTCACGCATTAGGGTAAAAAAACAGCTGAGTAAAGAACACACGGTCCTGACTTGCAATTTTTCTTACAGCAACTCTTGCATATGTGGGAGAATGTTGAAATGGAAATATATACATTTTGTATTGCTCTCTCGCTCTCTTTTCATTACAAAATAAAGAAATGTAAATCATTACAAATTACAAAAAAAAAAAAAAAAAAAATTGCTAGTCTGGACAGGGACATAGTTTTAACAAAGTGGTATTGTCATATATTTTTATTTTTATATAAAATAAATCAGCAACCGTTTTATCACAGTCATAAGGATTTTACGCAATACACCAAGTATGACACATAGAACACTTTGTGAGTTGGCTAAATGTATTAAAAACTATGCTACAGTTATGTAATCATACCAATTCATATGTATATGTGCACATAAGTAAATACATACATACATATGTATGTACAATTTAAAAACAAACAAAAATATGGTACGTTTATATTACAAAGAAAACATGAAATTAAATGACATCTGCTTGCAAGATGGCAATTCCTTTACTGTTTACTCGTATCAATGAATAACTTGCTGAAGGGAAAAAATTTCAAA
Source organism: Nowickia ferox (assembly GCA_936439885.1). Lineage (NCBI taxonomy): Eukaryota > Metazoa > Arthropoda > Insecta > Diptera > Tachinidae > Nowickia > Nowickia ferox. Next base: position 3,470,471 of record OW387027.1, on the reverse strand, counting down.
GAATTTCGTCCGTCTTTCACAATTCTGCACTCCTCTTAGCTAAGAAACAAAAAATTCCATAACATTTCACACCGTCAAAAAAATATCTTAAGCCAACAATAAATAAATAATAAATGAATAAATAAATATGTTTAAAAGTGGCCAAAGTCACCCTAAAAAAGAAACACACATGCACGTTAATTTCAACACAATTGCTGAAAAATAAACGACTGTAAATTAAATTAGATTGGTTATAAGGGAATGCACTCGTAATATCGTATTATGCTCGCCTATTGTATTAGAAACTTAAAATTCTATAGATTTGAAAAAAAAATTAAGCAAATGGATTCATAAGGAAATTTGTTCTTGAAACCGATTTTATTAAGGAATAAGTATTGTTTCATAGCTGTGTCGTGTTTTTCCAATACTGCGAGTATTTTATAAAATTTCATTTACTATTACTTCCTGTTGAGTTTTCTTTGTTCAGGCATGCGCCAAAAACGCATTTCCGGCTTTTCTTTGCATGGAGAGTATTCATTCCTCTATTGCTTTTCCTCTACCTAACAAAATTAATCATTTGACATTTGTTGGAACAATTTTCAGATTTTCTTTTAGTTTATCCTGATGCCCTGTTATTGGAATATCTCAACTTTCACCTGAGAGGTGACATTTGATTTGACAGACAGCACGAATGAAGAATATGTATGAACTTTTAAAGATAAAAAATTACTCCTACTTTCTATTAGGATTAACTAACTAGAAATCAAACCCTTTTTAGCATATGCCAAATATCTGCATACACACATAGTACCATACTTTTGTATATTGAGTTATTGCTTTCGAAAGCCCGAGAGCGACTGCTTCCACCACACATTACTGTGGCAGGTTTTCAAAATATATGGAGTTAAAAAGTAAAAATATATACATACATACATACATTTGCTATTTTACACAAAATTTCATAAAAATTCCTGTGCTACATATTTTCTGCCGTGTATTCAGAAAACATACGCCCGTGACAGGGGCGTTTAACAAACAAATTTCCATAAAAAATGTTTAAACCAAAATTATCGGCCATTTCACACAGTTCAATTCCGTTCGGAAACGGAATTCAATCCACTCCATTTTTGTAGGAGGATGGTGTCTAAAAAAGAAAACTAAAATACGGAAATTTGACAGGTGTGTCTAGACTGTTGGGCGCGCTGGTATGCTGGTGTATGCTCCGGCTGGGGCTGGGTAGAACTCTGTGACATGGCCGATAATTTTGGTTTACAAATTTTGTATGGAAAATTGTTTATTAAACGTTTTGTAAGGCTAAATTATTTTTTTTTCTAAATTAGCCCTTTAACATTTGTTTGCGATAACAATTTTTCGCTAGATTCGATAGCTCTTGAGGGTTTTAAGAAACATAAATATTCAAATTGGACACAAAACCGATTTGAAAACCATAAAAGGTGTGATCTGTTTGCTATAGTCACCGTTTCAATCATTTTAAAAATAGTTTTTAATAGTTTTTAAAATTATTTTTAAGCTCCGACCAAAAACCCCTCAAACCAAATGTTTCGAATTTTTCTGAAGTCAGACTTGTCGTACCGAATTTGTTGAGACATTTCGGTAGTTTGCCTGATCAAGTTTCTTAATCTAAATTGCAGCCTCCCAATAAAAGAAAACAGCAAATACTAAGTTTTAAAATTTTTTTTCGTGGTCGAAAGTTTGTAGATTATCTTTGATTTTGAAAGGTGACTTGATCGAGAGTGTTCTTAGCTATTTTTGAAGAAAATCGGTCCAGCCGTTTAGAAAATATCACATTTTTTCTAGATATATTCTTTTGAATAGGGCTCAAATCGTCACATCCGTGATCGTATCGACAATCGTACAAAAACAAATTAAATGATAATACATGCGTCAATCGTATAAGCTAAATGGGATTTCAGTACGTTCATGTATGTCAATATCAGAAAATGCTGGTTTTACGTGACGAGTTGTACGTTCACGGATGTGACGATTCGACCCCAGTATTTTATATGCTAATACTCTACAAATTTTTAAAGTATACTTTGTTTTGACTACTAAAAAAAATTAATTTTTATTTCATATGTATTTACTTACTGTCTTATTCATAAAAAAAAAGTTCTGTTTTATGAAGGATTTATAAAAAAGTTCTTTTATATTTTTTATGAATAAGGCCTTTAAGCATTTCCCTAAAAAGAAACTTCATCATTCGATTTTTGAAATTGAGTGGTCTCAAAAATAGTGTGTTAGATACCAAAATCCCACTGTGCTGAGTTCAAACGAATATTTAAGAAATACTTACATATGTACTCGTATGTATGTTCATTTTCATTTCATGTGTATCAATTGTTTTGTAAGAAAGATATCCTCATTTTAAAAAATGCTCTCATTGTGTCTCTATCAAAACGTTTAAAATGAAATTTTTTGGGACAAAGTAGAGTGCTTTGTGGCAAAGTATCTTTATAACTCTATATTATTGCACCGTATGCTGTTGTCCTGTTACAAAATTATTTAAAACGTTAGAAATGTCTTAGAAATTTTTTCACGGACAAACAAATATTTCAAACAAAAGTCCCGAGTTAAATTTTCCTTAAAATTGAGTTTTCCTTTTTCAGCAGTTTATGTTTTCTATGAATGGATGTATGTATGTATGTATGTTAGACTTGGTTACCTGCGTGATGCGGGATTATAGTTGTTGTGTCAATATCACTCTACTACCTGTGGATCGCTTTGAAAATGATAAGAATGACAAAATCTTTGAAATTCCCATGTTCCTGATTTATTTTTAGTTTTATTTTCTTGTAATATTTGTAGGCATTTATTTGGTATCCTGTTAAAAATTCTGTTTACTTGTTCTTATTTACGCAGATACATTCTTGCACAACCAAAAATTCTCACGACGCGTTTCTTAAATATGTACGTAATCTAAAACTGAAATCGTGAGATATTTTTGTACGGCCAAATATATTCACAAGAACCGTGGGAATATTTGTTTTTTAACAAAAAGTTCCCACACTAAATCTTCGAAAATTTACCTGATTTTTTTTAAACGACTAGAAATTTTAGTAGTGGGCAAAATAAATAAAGAACTTTTCAGCTTTTTAAATGTAACAGCGGACTTAAGTTGTTTTTATTAATAAATTTTTTATAAAGAAGTCTTTGCAACTATTTTGAATATTCTTAAGGTCTGTTAAAAAGTTTTGAGTTTAAAAAGCAGATACAATTGTAATATAAAATGTGACTGTCTGGTTTTTTAGAATGAAATGAATGAACAGCATCATTGCTTGCTGCAAGAAATCATATTTACATAATTTAATAAAATTACAATAAAATTACTAAGAAAATTTCAGTTTACGAATAAAGAGTTTCCTTTCATTTTATTTTTTTTTTAAGAAAAATAAAATTATACCCCATACAACTGGACCTGAGAATTGACAAAATTTCTCAAAAAAAAAAAATTATTTAAAACTAAATTTTTTGAAAGTGTCAAAAAAACCGTTCAGAATATTCTGAAATCCTGTTGTAGTTACACGAAATCACCAGAAGTTTAGCTAAATTTTCTTCCACGCTCGTTTTGCTCACTGAACCTGGGAAAGCATCTTTTTTAAGTATTTCTTTATTTGGTATTATCGCACTTATTTTGTTTTAATTTTCTCAAGGTTTTTGAGCATTAGTTTTTCAAACAAAAAGAAACAGTCTTCGAAACATATGACATACGAGGGTGGGTCATTAACTCAGTGTGTTTTGAATTTCCCGCCTTTTTAATTGAAATGGCAACACTGTTCCTGTCAACATTCATCCCGTCAATTGACTCCTGTCTAAACTTGAACAAGCTGCGTCATTTAGTTTGTTTTAGGCAGACTACCGCGCGTTTTGAGAAGAAAATGGAAGTGAATTTTTTGCGAAAAAAGAACCATCACTCAAACCAAGGCTAAGCTTGATAAGTACTATAGGGACTCTTCATTATCAATTTCAATTGTAAAAAGTATTTTACGGAACGGAATTTCTTTTTTGGGCGTACAAGCCGAACGTTCTGGACGCCCAGTTGAGTTCTTCCACATTCGAAACTTTGAAAAATTCACGATATGGTTTTTGGCTGAACGGAGATTGAAAGTGAGAGAGATATTGAAAACCACAGGCATCTCATATGGCTCAATGGTTTCAATTTTGAATGATCACTTGGGTGTGAGAAAGCATTCCGCAAGTTGGGTGCCGCGTTTGCTTACAATCGATCACAAATGCATGTGCAGTTTCCATGGCAGAAATCCAAGAAAAGGGGCTACGAATTTAGATTTAGACCCGAGTGACTATCTCTTGTTCCCAAGCTTGAAGTATTGCCTTCGCGGAAAGAGATTTTTTGACTCCAACGACGAATTCTCTCACAAACAAATGAATATTTTGATGACCTTGCTAAAATCATATTTTTCGGAAGGAATAAACAAATTGGAGAAACGTTGTACTAAGTGTATAGAACTCAAAGGAGACTGACTGTTTCAAAATAAAAATAAAATATTTATATAAAAACCTGTGTTTCTTCAAAAAGTCACTGAATTAATTACCCACCCTCGTAGAATACATTTTTTTCAAATATAGCAAAGTACCTAAAAAAGACTCTGAAACCCTGTTATAAATTTAACAAATTAAGCAGAAAAGGGTTAAAAATTCAGCAAGCCACCAGAAGAAAATTTTCAGTGTTTATTTTTATTTTTTAATTTCGAGTTTCTGCTACATACACAAATAAATTAAAAGGATATGGTGGGATTTTTGTGGTATAAAATGTTCATAGGAAAAATTTATTTTTCTTCTTCAAATACAGACAGACTGTATTTATTTACATTTAACGATATTTTAAATTTGTTTAAGGTTTCTCTCTCTCTCTCTCTCTCTCTCTCTCTCTTATTCAGGTAAAAGAAATGAATTTTTTCTTTCTCTAGTCCTTTTCCAAGTTTCTGAACTCCTGTAAAAAAATGTTCAGTAAATGAATTCAATAATTGAGATGTTAGTTAGTTAATTAAATTTTATAATGTACAATTTGCATTTACAATTAATTTGATCGTTTACTAGATTTTTTCTCAATTCATTTTACTCTCAGAATAAATTCCAAGACAAAATTTATATTTATGGCTGCTTACGCCATGTCAAGTTTAATCATTCTAGTTATGGACTCTTTTGCCATCACTTAATAATTAATAAGGCCCAAGCTAAGATTTTTTAAACACCATTTGTGCACTTTATTGAGAGATAAAATATTTTTGGTTCGAAATGCTTCAGCCAATAGCGTGAAATACAAGGTGATGGTCAAAGTCATGAGGGAATTTTTTCTGGGAAAACCGCAAGTGAATACAAAGAAAAATCTGAAAACAAAAATCTGCTGCAACTGCTGCAATACAAGCAATTCAATTCATATGCCAAGCGGCAAAGCACATCTTCTTAATATTGATTTCATTCTAAAAATACTTTTCCCAAACAAAAACAAATTCAACAAGTTGCTAAATGTGAGTTGGAAAATTTCAAAGAAAGAAAAACAAACAACCCTTAAACAACAATTTCCATGCAGAAGAAAAATCACATACAAACAAATTTTCCTGTGACTGTATGTATGTATGCGTGTATGCGTGTGTGTGTGTGTGTGTTCTTTGTTTTGCGTTGTTGGTTGGTTTTCCAACAATTTTCCTTGTGCTGCAAAAAATTTTCTAATTTTCTATTGTCCTACTAAGTCTATGTTGGCCTGTTACAAATAGTGAAAATTTTACGAAAGCATGTGTCACAATTCACACGCATTTTGAAGGAAAATAAAATGGATGAAAAACTATTTATGTCTGCCTACGTGCAGGTAAAATGAGGAAAATAAATGCTGAATGCTGAATGTTTCTAATGAAAGAAAACCTGCATGAACAACAACAACAATACAAAATGATCATTTGAATTTTATAAATTTTCAATACACATTTTCTCACCAAGGGTGGTGGCGAGAAAGTGCGTTCAATTTATGGCAGCCTGTTAAAGCAATTTCTAAAACTTTCTAATACTTTCTAATAATGAACACACTTCAATTTTCTCTAAGGATTTTTTCATGTACATACATCTGCTTACGAGCACCAGCGAAGTTATTATTATTGACGTTTAGGCTAAAAAATTCCTTTTCAAGCAAATGCATTAATTTTACGGTTGAAAATGATCAAAGGAAGGAAACTACTTCAGCATACACTCAGACTAGTGATGAGCGATTTTTCGAAACCTGTTACTTTTTCACAGCGTTTGAAAAATCACTAATCACAACTGTGACTGAATTTATCAAGTAACAGGTTTTGCAAATGTAGTTCTTTCATACAAACTCTGAATGCTCTTGCATGCTTACTTTACAGTAAATAAAGCTACCACATGAATTCATTTGTATAAGTACACCGTTTGTCGAGAAAAAAAATCGTCTAATCGTGTCAAATCGTCTTTTCTGGCAACTAAGTATAGCTCTCACATTTTTGTATTTGCAATTTGACTGTCTCTCTGAATCTCATACGACAATTATCAATATTTGGTTGGGGTTGATGCTAATTGTTTGTTCTTGACGCTCTTCTTAAGTAAGTATTAATCAAAATACCAATACTAATACATAGTTTTAAAGCAGAAGAGCTGAAATGTGTTAAACTGTGATCACAGTCACTGTTTAATTTCACAATTGCTCTTCTTATTAGATTTTGTCAAAATAACAGAACTGCTGCAAACAAAATACTGCTAAGCTGTGATCACAGTCACAGTTTAAAAGAACAGCGATTTAGAAATCACGTTCACAAGGAGCAACATTATTAAAATACCACAGTTTCGCTCAACACTAACTCACATATACACTCACACACACATTTTATTAGTTATAGTTTTCACACACAATTTTGAGGGAACGAAATTATTTATGTTAAAAAATCAAAAAGAAGAAGAAGCTATGGATGGCAATTAAAATCTCTGCTCTCCCAATATATTTCTTTACAAAAGTCTTGTTTCAAGTGACAATTTTCACACGATTTGATGATGAGAATTGAAAAAAAAAACGCAGGCGTGAGAAACTTTATTTTCTTAACACAAATTTCTAATTAACTTGCTTGCGTTTAATATTTGAGAATATTTTCTTTGTGAGAAGAAAACTTGTTTGGGATTAAATTTTCCTAGTGCATCTTTTTTCCCACGTTTTTTTTTCTTTTTGTTTTCAAATCGTTCCAAATTAAATCCATTTTTTTATTTTCTTCCAACTATTTAATTAACTCGTATGAATAAAAGATTCTCAAACTAGCTGTGGGAAATTTTGAAATCTTAAAATTTAATGGGATTTCTAATAATAATGATGGCATTATTATGGTAACAACCACTTTCAACAGTTCACCTAAAAATTATAGGAATTTTTTAGACACTCTTCTGACTTAATTTTCTGTAATCCTAATAAATTTTTCTAGTAAAAGTCAATTCGAGATAAGAAATTTTAAAACAATTGTTGGAAGAATATTTATTTGTGTGGTGGATTACTCGTAATTGTCGTCTAATCAGAATGTAAAAATTTCTATCAAATAAAATTTCGCTTGACTTTAAAACATCTTAGTCCCGGTTCACACACTTCAGCTTTTGTTGATCAACTTTTAATTTATATAATAGTTTTCTTTTCATTTGTCTATGATTAGTTGTAGAAGTAATGAAAGCTTCGAACTCTTAAATTTAATTAATATTAAATATTTCTTATTTATAAAACAAGAAAAAAAATCTGTGGGTGAACTTTAAATTTTTGCGTCATGGTAGACTTTTCTGTGGAAGTGCCCATACATAGATTTATCAATATGAGCCCTAAATTCAAAACTTAACTTACTTTTTTCATCATTTCTTTTCTAAATCTTCAATACCAAATTATTTTAGATTTTATATACATATACATACATACATATTTTTTTATTGCTATTCCTTACGCAAGGGTATCCACTCTTGTGGATAACGGGAATAACGACCCCGCGTACCCTAGTTAGCAGTGCCAGCGAACACTGCTTATTTGCAAGCATGTGTGTATCTTTTTCATGCTGGCTTAAAATTATTTTCGCCTTTTTGATGTTTGTTAACCGAAAACTATTCTCATGGCAGAGGCTCAATTTTTTTTTTTGTGTTTAGTATTCCCTTGAAATATTCGCATACATTTTAGTATGTAATTCGTTACTTCCCTAGTATATGTACATATGTATGTATGTATATATTTATATGTATATGTATATTCCTCTTAACTAACATTACTTTAATCACACATTTACCATAGTTTTCATGTTTTAATTTTTACAATTTTATCCCCAGCAATTTAATATTTTATAATATTGAAAATACTGAGATTAAAGTTTAACGCAGCAGTAAATCTTAAAAAATGTTTATTTTAAATTTATAATTATTACTGACACTTTGCTGTTGTCATTTGCATTTATGTGATTGAAATAATCTGAATTTAGGTGAAATAAAACCACCAGAAAAATCCTTTTCTTTTCAACATAATTTACAAAACGAAATTATTCAATTGTAAATATTTCTTTATATAAAAATTCTGAACTCCTTTTACTTCGAGTTACAATTGAGTGATTTTTCATTTTGATTAAGCTGCAAGCACTTTTTTCTTCTTCTGAATTATTGATGTGACATTTTATCAAGGTTTAATTTAATTAAAGACTTTCTTTACATTATCAAGATTCTAGTTCAATGAATTTTCAAGTGTAATTACATATATTTAATGCAATGATTAATCATGGTGTGGCTGTTTGTTTTTTTAACCCTTTTATGACTACGGGATACAATATTCACAGTAAAACTAAAAAGAGTCCCCTTATGTGAAAAAATTATATGTACATATGTATATTGTCAGCCCATTATTGGTTTGGAGCATATGCCAAAAAGTCGGAATGAAGAAAAAATACAAAGAAGGTTTACATGAAGTTTACCCAAAGTATATCCGAGAGAATTTTTTTGTATTTTCACCATTGCTTCCAACACATGTTTGGAAGAAATAAAGTAAATTTGAGAGAACTTTCACGAATGAAGTTAAAAGTTAATATTACTTTATTGTAAAAGTAAAAATACGTTTTGTGCCGCATGCACCAATTTTCTTCATTTATTTTCAAAAAGGAGCTTTTATGCTCCATACGTATACTTTACTGCTAAGCATTGAGAATTTTATTGTTTTGCTTAGTTTTCTTGCTGTCTAGAGAAATAAGTCAATCGTTTAACGCCGACCACGCAGCCGCCGCCGTAATATTTTTAACTATCGATCCGCTTACACACTTACACTGGAAAAACAAGTAATTGAAGTGTATTTCATATAAAGAATGAAATTAAATGATTTCTGTTATACTCAAACTTGCATAATTAAGGTTTCTTTCATGATAAAATTATACAATTGGCAACACTGTAATCATTTTATTCACACACATACACTAACATTTTGCAGCTTGTAAACAAAGTTTGACAACTTTCTGCATTGTATACATAAACAGGCGGGCTTGTGCAAGTACCTTGTATAATTGTATTATGAGCCCAGCCTGTTTTAATGTATACAATGCAGAAAGTTGTCAAACTTTGTTTACAAGCTGCAAAAATGTTAGTGTATGTGTGTGAATAAAATGATTACAGTGTTGCCAATGAATTTGCACATTGAAGAAAATTACACTACACATGCTTTGTGTAGATTAAAATTAAAACAAAATTAAATAAAAATAGAACCCAAAGTAGAATTACACACATATTATACATGAATCTCATTACATGGTCTACAGATGATTGTAAAAATTACACACTGTGTATTACACACATATTGGCAACACTGAATGACTATAATCATGCATGAATGCCGCATCTGCAATTGTACTTTAGTTACCCTGTGCTTGTTATTTTTAAAAACAAAAGACATCTGCTTCTGAAGGTAGAGGTCCATAGCTCGCTTTTTGCGCGTTACGCTTTCTATGCATCTGTCAAAAAAGTAGAATCAATGTAATAGTATGTGACAAGTTACATTGCAAAAAGCGCAGAACGCGTAAGCGCGTTCAAAGCAAAAAGTAGGTCTACTTTCTACTTTTGTACGCGTTACAAGCACCATGAAAGAAAGTCAGCTGTTCTTGAATGCTAAAGATGTTAAATAATACTTTATTTCTTACGTTATCGATAAATATTATTTTGCCGTGGATAATTTTTTTCAATAAAAAAAATTTCTTAGGAAAAAAAATTTTGTTTAATAAAATATGTGAATATTTCCATTAATGCGATGTATTTTAATTAACTTTTCACCACACTTTTCTCAGCAACAAATTATCACACTTTTCTCAGTAATTAATTACGATTACTTTTACGACTAACTCCACAAATTATTTTAAAAACTCGATTTCAATCTCCATTTTTTCTTTATAAGTATTTATAAACAAACGCACACAGCTGATCAAAACAAAAATAAAATGGCGCATGAAAAGCAGTGCATGTAACTCAACGCGAACAAAGTATAGAATGAAACAAGAGGATGAAACGCGTGTAAAGCATAACGCGCAAAAAGCGAGATATGGACCTCTACCTTGACAATTATAGGTATGTTTCTACCAACAAAATACGTGTGTTTCTTGGTGTTGCAATTTTGTTGTAGTCGTGCAAGTACCTTGTATAATTGTATCATGTTCGCATGTTTTTGTATGAAGAATTTGACGCAAACGCCAAACTGTGGCATGTACAGCAAAACAATACTTATTAAACCTTAAAATAGTTGAAAGGGAGCAAAATGAATGCTAAATATCGCAGAAACCATAATAAATTTTGTAGAAAGAGTGTAAGAGGGTATTCAATAAATATATGTATATTCCATACCTAATTTTTTTTTTAATGGTCGGTGGGTCAAAGCAATAATGGACTGACGATATGTATCTGGTCAACTGGAATAATGAGATTTTTCGTAAGGGAAACACAAGTCTGCCGGACTACGAGTAGTTAGCATAGAGAATAATATAGACTTCTGGAGATTTCCAGCCATAACACTCGTATATTTTAATTGCTAGAGTCTTAAATTCTATCTGAAGAGGAGGACATACTTAGTACCCAAGGTTAAGAACATAAAAAGGAAATTATTAAATTTTATAGTTACTTGTATTTATTTATTTGTACAGGATTTTCCACTACTATTATCATTTCAGTATGTTTGTATGTAATGTATTTATTAAATTTTTAGGATTATTCTCTCAAAATTGATGTTATCCCATTAACTGTCCTTATATTACATTGCACATTTCAAGGTGTTTGAAATATGGTTCTCGCGTTTTTATTAAAAAAATAAAAACTTATAAAAAAACATTTGTTTGTATGTATGTACATATTTACATATAATTTCTGTTATCCTTGCAAAAATCCTTGTACGTTACAATTGAATGATTTTTATTTTAATATTTACTTATTTGCAGCTTACAAGGGGTTTGTTCTACTCGCATATGACAATTGTATCCTTAAATTAAACAATTTAGTAGTGTCGTATCACAAAATCCGTTGAAGTGGTTCAAGTTCACTGATTTATGTAGTGGTTTTTAATTAAGTAAATTAAAGTTAAAGGTGGTACTGCCCATACCACAATACCGATGTATTCCTACATGAATTTATTTCCAAAACTTTCTGTAAGCCTGGTACGAATGTTCAGTCATGTTCCAAATCACTGATTTTATTTTTTCATCTACTCTAGGGAATTTCCTTTTAGTCATTCAGTTTTGTTAAATGAAGAATGCATTTATTTGTTTCATAATGTGACCTAATCTCATTAGTGTTTCACAAAAAAACAAAATGTCCTTTTACATTATCGTTCTGGCATACTTTGTGATGGCTAAGGTTTAATGATTTGTAAGGTTTTGGGTTTGTTTTTTTTTGTTATCTTATCTGATCAAATCGAGCAGAAAAAATGTATTTATGTATATGAACATTGCTTTAGTTTTGCTGCGTTTTTAGCTGGTATCCTAGTAGAATTCAACAATTAGAATTTACTTGAGTGATTTACAAAAAGAAAAAAAAACAATATGAAATACATTAAACAAATTGAGAAGTACTCGTAAGTAAGTAGATGAGTGAAACAGAACGTGACGTGTATTTTCTGTGCCACTGCACACTTCGTCAGATGGTTTTCGTTGCCTTCCTTACGTTATTATGAAAGAATTTTTCTGAGTAGAGTTTATAGCAATTTACAAGTTCATATCAATTGCCTTACAGCAAAAAAATATAAATTTTGACAACAAAATTAATAAAAGTACACACATATGTATGTATGTATGTATGTATATTTACATAATTGCAGTTGTGTTATCCTGATGATTTGCAACATTCGTCGCCAACGTTCCAAATCAGTGGTTTTTATTGTCAAGCATCATCAATTTTCCATTACAAATTAGTTTTAGTTACGATTTAGTAGAATAGTCTAACATTTTTCTCCCTTTTTGTTTTTACTGTTATCCTGATAAAAGTCCTGGTAAACGTCACAGTACAATGATTTTTAAGCTTGATTACAAGAAGCAAATAAATCCTTCCATATGATTGCAAATTTTACATTCATACACATGAATGCATGTTGACCTGTTACATTGTCTGTTATCGTCATGCAGCAGAAAGTTTCCATAAACATAAATAATACTGCAATGCAGGTAAGAAAAAATAGATAAGAAACTTAATTTATATTTGATGATGAAGATTTATTAGCTAATCTATCAAATGTTCATGAAGCTTAAAAACCTTGAGGTCATGACTTTTATTAAAAAAAAAAATTATCATCATAGAAAGAACTCCTTATCTACATAAATAAAGCGTGTTCAGATTTTTCCGAAAGAAAAAGTGTGGTAAGATTTCTTCTACAGAAATGCAAAGTGGTGAAACATTTTTTCTATAGAAAAAAATATCGTGAAATTTTTTCCATAGAAAATATCATTGGTGATATTTTTCAAAAAAAAGGTGTATTGCAGTTTTTCTGTTGAAAGAAGTGTCTTAACATTTTCTATACAAAAAGCGTGAAATTTTTTAAACAATAAATACATAAAATTTTCTCTATCGAAAAATGTGTCGACAGCTTTTCTATAGAAAAAATATCGTGAGTTTTTCTAATGAAAAAACTATCGTGAGAGATTTCTATAAAAAAAGTATCGGTTTTGTATAAAAAAATGCTATAAAAAATAATGTGAGACAATTTTTAAATTTTTAGTTGAACTATAGTGACATTAATTAATAAAAATATTTCATTCAACAAGAATTGAAATTACTGAACTTAAGCCCGACTAAGAAATTATTTCTGATAAAAAATAATATAAAAATTAAGTTTAACATTTGTTATCACACTATCATTCTTCATTTTTTTTTTATCATTTTTTTAACTTATTCAGTAAAATATTCTTATTAAAAATACATTGAAATTGATTATTGAGGCGTTAGCTGGATCCTATTCGCATTTAACTGTTGCTAATGCAGATCATCAGGGAACCTTTACCCAAAAATTTCTTTGAAAAATTATAGATACCTATTATGTTAAACTTTCATTTAAACAAATGAGAAGTTCAATTAATATCATAGTTGAAACATGAACTATACATACATATAATCAATATTTTTTTTCTTACTTTACCATTACTACAGTGGCAGACTTTTTGCAGCTCGAATTGTAGTTGTAACGTGTATGTATGTAAAGAAAGTAAATGTAAAAAACAACAACAGCTATTCATTGCTTTAGCAAGAATAAAGTGTTGCCAAACAAGTATTTTAATTGTAACAATTCCCAAAAACAAACACCAAATATACAGGATTGTTCTGAAAATCACTTTTTGTCAAAGTGATTTCAAATCACGCAAAAGGTGTTCTGCGCACAAAAACTATTGAAAATAATATATTTCCTCAGCTATTTTATTTGTATATTAGAACAATTGTAAGTTTTAAGAAATAGGATGAACTTGCTTTTAACTTACCATTAAGGTTAGGTTAAAGTTAAATTGTAATAATGAAAAACTTTTTATGATCTATAAAACGCTAAGTTTGTATTAATGGCCTTTAACACTGGTTTTATGGGATGAATTCAAAAGAAATTTTAGAATAAATTTGGTTATCAGGACAGAAGTGGCGCAACCCATAACTACTGAATTGAACAATTGCTCTTTTTAATTATTTAATTGATTCATAACTTTGCTACATTATAGTCTGTCTAAAAACGATTTTCAGCTCCATTTTCTTTAGAATACCAAAAGGTGGCTTTCTCTACTTTTTGTTTGATAGTTGGTAAGGTAAATATCGTATTTATCACCAGAACAGTAACCAAAAAACAAATGTGTTTTATACTACTTCACCACTTCTGCGCTGATAGACTCAAATAGAAAATTTCATAATAAAATTCTAACAAGAAAAGTTGTATAAACAATTTTTTTATTTATTTTTCTAAGTACCAAAATAACTCAAATCTGAAAACTGATTTAAATATGCTCACTACCGATCATGTTTTCCTAATATAAATGGGGGTGGAATTGACTTTTCGAACTCTGTGAACAGGTAGAATTAAGAAAGACGACGTAATGATCATAATAAATCTAGCACATGTGCACACATATGTATGTATGTATTGAAATATACAAATATAATTAAAGAAAATAAATATGTACATATGTACCCTGTAGTAAATAAACTTATTGGTTGACAAAAAAAAAATAACTTATAAATTAACTATTTTGCAAATGACTACAAATTGGTTTGAATTTCGTGCAGATATCAACCAAACATATTGCATAGAAGCACTCGCAAGAAACAAATAAAAGCAAATTAAGTAAATGAAAAGAATATTTTGTCTGAAATTCGCTATTTGTAAAGCTGACTACAGAAACCTAGATATATGTAGCTTCTCCGAAATTGTGTGTGCAAATGTTTAGAAACAATATTAATAGGGCATGACGGACGCTTGGGGTTTCCTCAAATAACTTTACATAAATACATACATACATACTTATGTATGGATGTATCATCTTGTCGCAGACGACACTTTCATAAACGAGTAGTTAGGGAAATTTCGACATTTTTCATGCACGATATGTAATCTCGGTAAAAGAAAAACTACTCAACTGGTCATGCATCAAAATAGTTGGTAGATATGGTCCGCAAGGTAGTGTAAAATTGTGTATAGCCTCATAAATGAAAATGTAATAGAATTTGTCAGTTCTACAGGGACTAGGAAAATATCAGCGAAAATGTAGCCACTTTTGTCATGTTTCATCTTGGCGGCCATTTCTTAGAAAATGTCCTCAATGATCTGTAGGAGCTGTAGCCAACAGGTTCCTCTTGCAAGATGTCTGAAAGACAAGGCCAACACAAATGCACACAACGCAAATTCTATACATGCAACATAAATACATACAACTTCACAAAAGAAAGTAAAATACTTAAATTTTTTTCGTACATACCTTTAGTGTTAAAATTTTAATTTAACTATTTTTTTAACCACTTTTTTCTTATTGCAATTTTTGCCACTCAATTTCAGAACCAATTCACAATTTTCAATTAAAAAATTTATGCATTCACAGCTGGTTATACAGCAGTGTTGCCAATTTAGCCATTTTCGGGCTAGATGTAGCTGGTTTTTAACCACTCAAACCGCGAAAACATTTTGTTAGCCCCAAATTGAAAATACATAAAGCAAATCTACCGCTTTTAACAATTATCTTTTATTCCTTTTAGCCCATTTTTTATAGTTGGATGTCTTCTTTCACATGTAATGTTATGTTTCCACTACGAGTTGAATCATACGTATGCATCTTATTGAAATGTTATACCTCAATTTATTTGTTGATTTTATGGTATTTCTAATAAAGTATTTTATAAAAATTTTTGTTATTTTCTTCAGAAAAAAATAAAAAAAAATTTTTTCGGAAAATTTTAATGAATATTCAGACAAACGTATCTTTTCTTCAATTTAGCGCTCTTTGGCATCACTGCTGATACCTACTACCCTACAAGAAATGAATGACTGAAACTAAACAAACGAAATTTTTTCACTAACACATTTGCAATAATTTTCCATTGAATTTAAGAGTGCCAGTCAATTGACTAGTCATTTTACCGGTAGTAATGACCGACACATTTAAAACTTATATTTGTTCCTCTCTAACATGTATGTTAGAGTGAAACATATAGTGTGCATATACCAAAACTTTTAAGATATCGCATTTTATTGTAAAATATACAATTCGTTCGGTCTGTGCAATTAAAATTTATACAAGTGCTAAGGAAGTTAAGTAGCAACAATAGTGCATAAAATAAATTGAAAAGTTTCATTTAATTAATACATTTATGCATTTCTTTTTAAAATTTTAGATATTTACAAAAAGCAAGGTTTGCTGGAGCTGGAAAAAAGCATGAAGAAGACTAGAGTGGTACCACCTATATTATTTTGTGTTTTAGATTGTTTATGTAATTGTATATTAATTATTTCTTTATTTTCTTATAATAAAAAACAATTTAAATAACATAAAAATTATGTTTATTTATTTAAAAGTTTCATTTTACCAGTTTCTATGTAAACATTGACTAGTAATCGTTGACCAGTTTCTACGTAACCATTGACTAGTCATAGTTTACCAATGCTTATGTAATCAGTGACTGGCAAAAAAGAAGCAGAGTAAGCAGTTCAGATATATGTGTTTTAATTGAGTGAAATTAATAAGTAAGAGAGAGATAAAAAATCACACGTACACAAATGTTTTGGTCATTTTTTTCACCAAGCCCTTAATAAACTAACTGGGGACTGTGACCACAGTTTCGGTGATCGCTACTAGTCAAATGACTAGTCAATTGACTAGTAGTCTTCTTGTAGGGTATATATACTGAGTTGCCAGCTGATTATTTGGGTATTTATGTCGAAGACGGCTGCCAGATTGGACGATTTTTGGTGCCCAAAAACAGCAGAATAATGGTTTGACGATTTTTTTATAGTCACCATAGCAGCTTTTTATGAAATGGCCAATTTTTGAATTGGTAATGAAGTTTTAATTATTTTCAACTTCTATTTATATATGAAATTGTGTTTTTGAGTGCATATATGAATAATACTTAAATGTCCAACCTTGTACGCTTATAGAAAAAATGTGAACGGACAACATGTGGTCGTAAAAAGTTTTTCTGGAATTATCATAAATATATACAGCCTTATTTATAAAAAAAAATAGAAAAATGTGTTCTGACACTATTTCGGTTTCATAAAATGTGTTTTTATGCAATATTACTTTTCTACACGTCGGTAACCTATCTTTTTTATTTATATTATTTTTTATTTATATTTTTTTATTGTTTGAAAAGGTTTACATAATCACCCTTATTCTATATTAAACAATTTGGGGTTGTCCGCTCGCTCTCGAGAACAGTTTTGTGCTGTTCGCAGTCTATTTATGTTCCCTAAGGTCTAGAAAATAATATGAACCTGTCAATAGCAGTCAGTTATTTTCAACAGCAGGTAGACAAGCCCCAATTTTTTGGTCTTGTGTTGACATGACGTCGATGTTGACAACTGGAATAAGGGTGAAAATTTGTAAATTTTTTAGTGCTGTCGTACTTTGAACGTAATTAAATAAAAACTTTAATTAACCACTGAAATGTAGCTGCATGAAGACGTCAGAATTAAGGCCAAGCAACATGTGCACGTGATTTCTTACTTGTCGTGTACTGCAGGCTTAAGTGTAGGGAGATAAATTTAGGCGTCATTATAAAAAAATATTCTTTTCAAAAGTAGAGAAAAAAATTTATATTGGCCGCTCTAAAAGTGCATACAAACTATTTTGACAAATTAAAATACAATCAATGTTGTGATGGAAAAACGATTCCAAATGTATAAAATTATTTAGCTTCATTTGAGAATCATTTTTCACAAACACTTGAAGATAAAAAATAAATAATATAATGATAAGAAATTTATGAAAAACTTATTAAAAAAGACAACTACTAAAACCAATTTGAAATTGATGTACAAAACCACCATAGCAAATACATCACACCTTTAATCGCTTTCAAATCGGTTTTGAGTCTAAATCAATTTTCATCGCATACGAGTATATGAATAATTTTTAAAACATAAATACCGATCTATGTAACCTTTAATTAAAAAACCTTTTAAAATAAATTTTTCCAAGAATTTTTCTAAAAAAAATTTTCATATTATTCTTAAAATTTAAAAATAGTATTAAAAAGTTTTTTATCTTTTATCTTTTAGTTTTTAAGTAAGTAGTTACATTATGAATTTTAAGTAGAATATTTAAACACACTATTATTTTACTTTAACACTTTTATTTTGCCAGTGAGACTTTTTGTATTTCCAATATGATATAATACTGTTCCCCTAATAGTTAGTGGTTCCACTAGTTAGACACGTAAATGTATAAAGTTATTTAGCTTCATCTGTGGCATCATTATTATTATGTTACTATGTCAACCGTATTGAAATGGCCTTAATAATAAATACTAGCTTTAAAGGTTTCTTTGAGGTTTGTACTATTTTCACTGTTGAAATCTTTGTTATGGGAAGATGAACTCACGAATTCCCACAGCATGCACTCAAGTGCTAAATTTGATAAAATATACTAAGGCAACATCTCATAGGTTGCGGTATGTTATGAAATCCTGTTAAGAAAATTTAAAATTTTACACAACACCGATTTCCAGAGGTAAGAAAGAGAACATGGACGTTTCATTAAAGTAAAATAAAAAATATCTCCCAAAAACGCCTCATACTAAATAAAAATGATGTTTAATTGATACAATCTTTAAAAAAAATTACCTCTACACATTTTTAAAAACAAATATTTTTTTGAACTACCACGAAAATTATATTTAAAAAATTTCTCAATTTAGTGGGAAAATCGCCTTTCGAATACATACACACGGATATACTCGAATAAACTGCTTAGAAATTTTTCTTTGAACTGGAACTTGAAACTTGCTGAACGTTTGCAAGTTTTTAATAAAGTATCTTTTGAAAAAGTAATTAGAGAAGTATTTTACTCTCTCATTATGAAATGTCCTTAAAAAAGTTATTTTGTAAGCATATTTTTAAAAAGTACCATTAAAAATCAACTTTTAAAAAGTACATACCTTGTAAAAAATTGTATTTTTAAAAATATTTAAACAGTATGATTTTTAAAAAATACAATTTTTTAATGTGCCTAAAATTATTGAAAAATGTTCTTATATGTACATATATATCGTGGGGTGGTTAATGGTTTACTGCGGGTAATAATGTATTCTTAATATATGTGCGGCAAACCAGTAACCACCATCCGACGATATGTATATATCGTCATACAAATTCAAAAAGGGCGTAACTTACGAAAAACTCAAAATCGTCTTTTTGATTGTAATTATATAAGATCTATCTACCCGAGTATGCTCAAAAATATCAAATTTATTACTGAGAACTAAATGCACTAAGACTTATAATTCGTTTTACTTCTTCTGTAAAATATTTGAAATGTAACTTATGCCTTTTTTGAATTTATATGACGATATGTACATTATTTAAATACGAAATCTTTTTACATTTTGTAAATTCCTGTAGCCCTAGTAAGCGGTTCCACTAGTTGAACTTACTATTTCACTAAGTTATAAAAAAATATTGTTTTTATAGGTCAGCTGCAGTAAAGAAGTCACTGGCTTAGAAAAAATATTAGTTTTTTATGCTTTTAATTGTATTAAAATCATATTTTATGGGAAGATGAACTCACGAGTTCCCACAGCATGCAGTCAACTGATTAAAAAATAAATAAAATGAAATGAAATGCTCTACGAACTATTTCACATTATGAGGTCCTGTTAGGAAAATTTTAAATTTTACACAAGAGCGATTTAAATTCGAAAATAATTGAGTAATGATTTTGTTTTAATTTGACAGTGGGACAACGCATATACACACAAACACATATACATGCATACATCTGCCAGAATCGATTCACAGGACCTCAAAACGTCGATATATGACAAAAACTCGATTTTCGAACATTTGGGTAAAATCAGTAACTTTCTATGGTGGGAAGTTAAATAATATTGATAGTTTAATTCAACTTCATGTACAATAATATAATAAAGTTTTATACAAAATTTATTTGTTGTGATTAAATACATCTAGATTCATTTCGTTGCAGCTCGATGTGCTTAACCACAGCAAATAAATTTTTTAAATTCGTATTACATAATTTTGACACGCGTTTCATAAAAATAAAATATTGGAAATAAAAATCTGCAAACTATTATTCATTACTGTTCTCTATTCGCCAAGTTTCCACTTGATAAATACTGATACACATATTTTTCCCAGCATCATTAAAATCTTAAATTTTGTTTCCTTCTTGCATCTTGATTTCTCAAATCATCTTTAGCATACATACGAATTTTGACATTTTGCTGAAGCGTAATCGCAATCAAAATAATAAAAAATTATGAGTAGTGATGCATTTGAAATGATTATGATTTTTATTAGACATACTCCGGTGATTTCTGCTTCTCAAAACAATTGAATGAAGTTCATTTTAAATTCTTTGTTTATGGGAAAATGAACTCACGAACTCCCACAGCATGCACTCATGTGGTAAAAGATGGTTAAAATAGTTTTGGTTGAATTAAACTTTAGCACTACTTTAGTTATGGAATCCTAATAAAGAAATTTTTCATTTTTACACTACAGTAATTTTAAGGAACAACAAAAAGCTTTAGGAATATAAGTTTGAAGATATTAGGTAAGGGGCTTCCACATATGGCACCCTGATAACAACAGTTCATGTTCATTCATTCAAAGCTTATATTTTGTATTTATATTTTACTATTATTTAAACTGTTTATTGACTGACATACTTTTCGTTAAAATTTTTTGCTATTTAATGTTCCTTGTTGTGGGGATTTCCTTCCACTGTGCCCACACATGCTTGACAAATAGTTACACTCTATTTAATGTCATTGTTATTTTTTTTTGTATTCACAGTTTAACAGCAACAAGTAAACAGTTTTTTCTCATAACGAGTGAAAATATTTCTAATTTTGAATTAATATCCTTGCACAAACGTTCTAGCTCAGTTATTTTACTATTTACTTTATGCTTCGGAAGCAATGCAGTACTAAATTAAAAAAAAAATTTTGTTTCATATAAAAATGATCGCCTAATACTTGGTTCCACTAGCTGAACATCAATAGAAATGGCAAATTCCCTTCATATAAATAAATTAAAATTAAACCAGTTGAATTTTGCCTTATTTAGAAAAAAAATTAACGCTTTATATCACGCTCAATTATTTGGCAAATACAATTGCATAGGAAAAAATATCAATCTAAATCAAAACGACAGGCGTAAATTGGAAAGTGTAGAAAAATTAAAATGAAGTTTCATTTTATTCTATTTATTTATAACAATAACCAACCGAGCCCACTGGGCCATATATAGTTGGTATACTGCAAATATAAAGGCTCAGTTAAGGCTCAGTTAGCCGACTGTAATGGAATGTAACTGCAACAGTAGGAAACAGCTGATCGATATTGATAATAAAAAACATTATGTGAAAAGTAATGAAAATGGTTATAGAAATGTAATGTAACTAACGTAACCTACTTTTCATATAAAAATATCGATCAGCTGTTTCCTACATTACAGTTACATTGCCTTTAACCGACTATAATGCAATGTAACTGTAATGTAGGAAACAGCTGATCGATTTTGTTATGTGAAAAGTAATGAAAATGGTTATAGAAATGTAATGTAACGTAACCTACTTTTCATATAAAAATATCGATCAGCTGTTTCCTACATTACAGTTACATTGCATTATAGTCGGTTAAAGGCAATGTAGGAAACAGCTGATCGATATTTTTATATGAAAAGTAGGTTACGTTAGTTACATTACATTTCTATAACCATTTTCATTACTTTTCACATAATGTTTTTTATTATCAATATCGATCAGCTGTTTCCTACTGTTGCAGTTACATTCCATTACAGTCGGCTAACTGAGCCTTAACATAAGAGTAATTAAACATGTAGGTAACAAATAAACTAGAAACAATATTCATGAAAAAAAAAAAATAGTTATAAATTGGCAAAAACAGCGAGAAATACTTTCTCTTTCTGTCTGTTTGCAAAGTAAATTTAGAGCCTCTAAAAGGGGTCTATGTACATTTACAAGTAATTTCGATAATAGTTTTTGGTCGAAATTTTTGTTATTAAGAAATCTTGATGATAGTTGCATATTTAAAAAAAAAAAAGAAATTAAAAGAAAGAGAAGAGAAGTATTTCTCCCTGTCTTTCATCCAGCTGAATTAAGACCTTGCAAAGCAAACTTTACGCATCTAAAAGAGGCCTTACATATCGTTACCTTAATATAGAAAGGCCATAACTCATTATTTTTTTGAAATCGAGATTTTTACATTTTTCGATACATTAGATGTTCTTCTAAAGAAATATACAAAAAAACGCTAAGTTAGGGTATTTTTATATTAAGGTAACGATATGCACATATGTAGTTAAATTTATTTAAGTTAAAAAAAATCATACAAATTTGGTACTTTAGATCACCTAGACTTCCAGTGAATTTAATAAGATCGTGCGATATCCCAAAGTGGCCGATGTGAGAATTATTGAGAACTTTCTTGTCGCTTGTCGCTTGTCGCTTTAATTGTAACTTCACTGCTAATAGCAAAATGGCTTTCTATATTCGTTTTTTATTTTATAATTTTCAAATCAATTTTATGGGAATATGAACTCACGAACTTTCATATTGCGACACGCAATATGCATCAGGTTTTTTTTTTTTGGAAAAAGCAAACTAAATTATTTATCATATAGAGTAGATTATTTTTGGTCCTCTCGTCATGAAGTCCCAGCAAAAACCTTAAATTTGAAAAAGGTGTGTGTGTTTCTGATTTAGTTTTCTTTTTCTTTTCAAAACTTTTACCTATAATTTTCCTCTGTAACGCGCTTGACTTCAGGTCTTGGTATTTATCTTTCTTTTAAAAGAAAAACTATTTGAAATTGCTTAGTAATAATAGTAGATCTAAAACTACCTGCTTTCAAATTCTTTATTTATTATTATGCATTTTCTTTTGTAATCTTTACACATCCTTTTGGAAAGTGATGGTCTCCCAATGAAAATCCTTTAACACGTAACACATGAGTGATTTTGAATGTTTTTGTAAATATTGTAAAAGGCAAGAAATTATTCAGCTAATTCAGCGTTTCAACATAAAATTTTATGTGATATAAAATGTTGTAAGGAAAACTGTTTTATGATCTTATGCACGTATTCCGAGCATCTTTTTTTATTAAAAAAAAAAGTCTCTGCAGCACGTATGTACATATGGATGCATGTTCTGTAAAGAATTCTTTTCTTGGTGTTTAAAATAAATGGCAGGTATATTTTAGAATGAAAATTGTTTAAATATCTTACTTTTAAATTTGTTAGCCTAATACTAAAGAGAAAGGCAGGCTGTAATTTGAAGAGAGAAAAAATTAAAAATATTCGGAAACAAAGAAAAGGTTGGTTTGTTAAGAATATGCATCATACTGCAGCGGCAGTGCGTTTGGAAAGTTGCACAACTAATCGGTTTAACTCTTTGCAGCATCTGATGTAACAAAAATTTTAAATTTAATTAAAAACAAGTTTTACTTAAACCAAAAAAAAACTCAAAATTAACCTGTTATATTTCAAAACAATAACTTAAAAGTAAATTTGTCAATGTCAATGACCCTACGACGAAAGATGAAAGAAAATTTGTTTCCCTCATTATTTAAAGTGTTCCATGAACTTAAAAAAAACTACATATAACTAATCAATATGATCTCCTGTTATATGGTTCCACTATTTGAACATGAACAACAAAATAATTCTCAGCATCATTAACATCATCGTCATCATCATCATCGTCATCATGCATTTATCTGCATGTTTCCTAATGAAATAGTTGAATTGTTAATCTGTTGCAGCACACGCTATAGCGTTTATATCTACATATGTACATACATACACACATACACATATTCAAATAGTTGACACTTGAGATTTGAACCTGTCCCTTCCTCTCTCTCTCTCTCGCACCTTCTTGCTAGTCTATCAAAATGCATTCATTCACAAGCGGTTTGAATTGTTGGCAGATAAAAAAATACACCATTAGATATAGTCTAATGATTTTTCCCATACAACAATTGTTTTATTTTGTAAAAAATAAAATCTTTGTTTATGGGAACATGAACTCACGAACTCCCGCATCATGCATTCAAGCGGTAATCAACGTCAGCGGTACAAGCACTATATATTTAGGTGCTGGAGTATCTCTCTCTATGTAGTGCAGCAGCATCTATTTTTTGTTTAAAAAAAAAAATCGAAATATACCAACTATTGATGCTGTTCTCCTATTGAATTGTTACACTTCGTTTCACTTCACTTAACAGCATCCATCGCATGATGATAAATAATTGCTGATCAACATTATTATTTATCATCATCGCCTGCAATCACTAGGATGTGCATTGAATTTGTCACGCTTTCGATTCTCAAATAAACAAGCATGACACACATACCTAATTACATACATACATATGTACATAGTACGTCGTACTATGTTCAATGAAGTGGTTAATTAAATTAAGTTTAATTAAGAAAATATGCATGCATGTGCTTTAATGTCCTCTCTCTCTCTCTCTGTATGAATGTTGCGGTTGATGGAATTTCAATAAAGGTGAAGCCTGATATTTAAAATAAGTGCATGCATTCATTTATCATGGAATCCTGATAACTTTTTTAAGATGAGTTAAAATAAATATCAAAATTAATTTATTTATTTAATCATTTAGTAATTTATTAAGAAATTTATTGAAAACTCACTCCCCTCACGCAGAGAACAATTAGAAATTAAAAGCCAAATTCTAAAGCATATTTTAAGGCTTTTATTTTAATTAACTCACGTTTTCTGTCCCGCGATGTCGGCAGTAAACGTTAGTTAGATGGACAACTTGTATTGAAAACAACAACATGCATAAGAAAATTTGTGCAAACGCTATATAATTAATCTTAAAGTTGTTTTTAACAATGTAACCCTCATAAGTCCCACATAAAGGCCATCACTTCACGGATTAATTATAAAACATTTACAAGTACCGGGATGCTTTCATGGAAACGTCTGCTCAGCCATCGAAGCCGCAATGGCAGATAATCGCCCCTATCGTGAACATTTTTGCCCTCGAATCAATCGTAAATAATTTTCACTCGGAAATTTTTCCCTTTTTTCCAGTAGCAGTTTGGACCTTCCTTTCTTTTTTTTTCATGCGTATATTTATTTATTGTACCTTCAAAAAATGAACTAACAATAAGCATTCAAATCTTAAATCTAGTTATAATAATTAGGCCCAACCAGTGTCAGGCATAAAATTAGTGATAGCAATCAATAATACATAAATATCGTATTAAGCACAAAAATATTTTCAAGCTGTTTCATCTGGAGTGTTGAGTATTAGAGCCATAGTGTCCCTCTTTTTTAAGCGTATGTGTCCAGTAAAATTCAAGATGTTACGAGCAAGGGGATTAGGATGAGACTCGAGTTTTGTTAAGTATTTGCCTGCGTATTTTTTAATTTCTTCAGTCACTAGTGGCATATTTAAATCACGATGTAAATTTGAATTTTTGATGTAGCATGGAGCCGATGTTATTAGTCTTAAAATCTTGTTTTGCCTTCGTTGGATTCGCTCTACATTGACTTAAGTGTTGAATGTCTACCGATCAGCCAATGTATCTGAGTTAATTTAAGTTTCATTTGTGTTATCTTTGAGTCAGTATAGTGTTTCCATGTAAGCCGTCGGTCAAGGTGTATACCAAGGTATTTCACATGTGAATGTTGAGGAACAATTTGATTATTTATTCTAATGGGGGAACAAGTATCTTTTCGTGGGGTAAATATTATCTGAGCACACTTTCTGTTCGCTTACTTTTATTCTCCATAAGTTTAGCCATAGTTCCAACTGGGTAATATGTTCCTGAAGATATCGAGATGCTTCGTGAGAGTTTTCGTGCATACTAAGGCAGGCTGTATCATCGGCAAATGTAGATGTGTGGATGTTACTGCTCACAGGCATATCAGATGATCTTCTCGAGTCAAATTTTGGCGTCCTCCCCACTTCGCCCTGTACGGTTGGTCCTACTCTCTACCTAATTACTGAGTTCCCTGTATTAATAACCTATCGGTAATTCACCGATCTGTCACACATTTCCTTATCTAATTAACGAGTTGAGTTTGCCAATAACAACCGCTTCTTGTCATTTTATGTGCATTTTTTCCTTAAATAATAATAATAAAACACATGTTTAATAATTAATTGTACCTGTCTCCCCCCCCCCTAAATATCAAACTAAGATTTGGTTGAAACATGCAGTTTGTTCTAAGAAGCACCCATATAAATTTAAGTGACCCTCACTATTGTAGCTGTGGAGATATGAATTGATCCGCGAAGAAGAATCAATTGGCCCCACTGTGCATCGCTACAGTAGTATTCCTTCTTGCTTGGCTGTGATTTAGTGGATTATTTACTTATCAAGTTTTTTTTATTATTTTTGCGTAGTATTTTCTACAGAACGACTATACCCTACTTACATGAAAAACTTTATTTTGGAACTTCCAGCTGCTGTGTGAGACTTTTGATACCACGAAAAAAAATTTCGACAGGGGCGTTCCGGGGCAAGGGATACTTCCCCTGCCCATAAAAGCCCAAAAGTTTAATTTTTATGATATTGAGGCATAAGTAGTAAATTTTTTTAATATTTACATTATATTTGCAAATAATATTTTTGCCACCGCCCATTTTACGGTCTTTAGGGTCAAAATTTGGGGTTTTGAATTTCGTCGTTGCATTTGCTAAGCAAAAGTATGAGAAAAGTTAAGAAAAAAATTTAATTTTTCAGATTCTCTGAGGGAACTTCTTCCCGCACTTGTCTATGACTATAAGACATATTTCTGCCAAGTTTCATTGATCTAGGAGCAGTCAATAACTTTTAACAAGCAATATAAACTAAAAAAAAGTAATGGCCAGTTCAAGTACTCCTCTCTCCTGTACAATACTTCTTATTTAACTCACGCCTTTTTACACGACTGCGCGACGCAAAGAAGGGTATTGTGTTTATCAGCCTATGTATGTATGTATGTATGTATGTATGTATGTGTGTGTGTTCCTTTGCGGCAGTATATAAACCAGTGATATCATAAATAAACTTATAAACCGAACACATGGACCGATTTAGATGATTCTTACGTCAATCGATTTGTCTTTATCCCGGCAGTGTAACTAAAGTTATGACAGTAGTCTAAACTCAATATGGCGGCCAACAGACGCCATTTTTAAATACGAAGTCTGTGAACCATCTGTATCAAAATGGGTATCATTCGACAGGTATTTTAAAATCATCTTGGGTTTTCTCTTATGATTTTTCATTTCGATTGACCGTTTAGCAGTCGAGTTTTTTGATTTTTTTTTAATTACTTATTTGATTTTGTATGACGATATGTATGCATACATATGCACCTGTTCCACATTTTCAATTATGTGCATACTACATATGTATGTATGTATGTACATATGTAATTACATGTGTATATTATTGCCGACAAATGTGTACATATGTATGTTTGTAGAATTTTATGCGAATTTCATAAATTATAGCACGAAGATATTTTTTCTTGATTTGGTTACGAGTATCAAATAATTTAGACAAGTACATACATATGTACAACAAATGTTATACATATGTATGCATATAAATAACTTCTATTTAAATAATGTAAATGCATACATAAATATCGTTTTAAATAATTGCTACGCTGTCTAGCTGTTAATTCTGAGAGCAGATTTAATTTTTCTAATAGGACCACATGAAAGGCCACATACATATTTATGTAATTACATATTTTCTTGTAAAACGGGTCATTAAATATGTAAATTTTTTTTTGTTTAAAAAGCTGCATAAATTTGCTTTGAAAATTTAGCCCAAATAGTGGTTATCTGGTCACAAGTACGGATTTGTATAAAATTTAGTACAATAAACTTAAAATGTGTCACACTAGCAGTTTATTTGTACGTATTATTTATTTTATGAATTGTTTTGCAGCTAACTACTTTTTTATAAAGTCTAGTTCAATATACATACATACATACATACATATGTACATATCTACATAAGTATATGATGACCACAAAGCTGTTTGTTTTTGTGTGTTTGAATGATTTACAAAAAAAAAACGTGTTTGTTTTAAAATTGTGATGATGATATTGAGAAAGGCCATTTGTTTAATTTAACCAAGAAAACAGAAAATTTAAACAATCAAATCTATTAAGTTTTTATTAATTAACATAAATAATTAAATTTTAATCTACATCAGCATTTATTTATGTATTTATTTGTTTAAATGTTATCAAAAATAATGGTACGCTTGATAAGTTTTTGTTAATCACAACGGAAAAAAAAACTTATTTGCCTTTATGTCAACCTGGTAGCACTGAAGACCTGGTTTCCCGATTTAAAAAAAATATAATTTTCAGAAATATGAAGAAAAAAAATTTGACTCGAAGGGGCCACACCAGGCCCTTGTGTGTTTTTGTATGGTTTTTTTTATTTATTTAATAGAAAGAATAAATAAATTTTTTCAGATTTTCATTTCTTAACATGGGGAAGTTTGGGGTCTTAAAAACTAACAAGGCGACAGCGTTATAGAAAGAAAACGTTTAAGCAAATTTAAATATGTATATATGTACATGTGTACATTAGCAAAACTAATAGATATATATGTATGTACGTATGTATGTACATACAGCTATGGACAGATAAATAGCGAACTTATGAAATCTATCAGCCCAATCATGAATATTCATTCCCTCGGAATTCATTTCTCACGGAAAATAATTTTCTCGAGAAAATATTCCTCCAATCATAAATTTCTTGGGAAGAAAAAAGGGTAATACGTGGCATCACCGCATTATGAAGCTCGTTGTTTTGCTTGTTTGTTGACATTTTGTTTCTCCCCATTTTATTGAGTGAGAGAGCAACAAAAATTATTAAAATTCACCAACTTGGAAAAATATGTAAAAAAAGGTTATAAATTATTTATTTGGGAATTATTTGTGTTTTTCCAAATAAAAGAACTATAAAATACAAGTTTATGCATATAAATTTTGTTTCAATGGAATATTAACCATGTTTTTATGCAAACTCCCTTCTGTTTTGCAAGACAAATATTTTTAGTGAAAAAAGCAAGTTCAGCTGCGTTCATAATACCTGCTTTTTTCCCGGGGAGTTTTTTTATTCCCGCATTTGGTAAAAAAAAATAGGGGAAAAACAAAGTCATGATAGGAGAAAACGGAAAAGTGAGAAAACTCGTGCGGAATTTTTGTTTATGATTGGGCTGTATAATGCCGCTCATTTTTTCTGATAAATTGTTTTGATATTTAATACGTTCACATAAGTTTTGTTGCTTACATTTTGTTGCTTTACTCTACGTCTCCACGAGCCATCAACTTGGACATGACATGAACATGACGTCGGCAGAGCAACTGTGAAAATTCATCAACTTCTTTGTTGTGGTGAACACGGGCGATGTCCATGTTCAGGCGTATCAAAGTATTTTGCGGTAGCACAATAGAGATAGAATATTTACCAATTTTGTTCTGTCTCTTTTCTTTCTATTGTAAATGGTTGCGGACGGCGAATTTCATGGCGAACATTGTTGCTCAGACTTATGTTGGGGCATCCATGACAGAGCATGGACGAAACATGGACATGAGCTGTCTCCATTAGCCATTTGCGATGTCCGACATGATGCCCAGCCGATACCAAGTTCATGGCTAGCGAAGACCGCTAGTTACTTAACTAAAATTCCTTGGAAAAGTTTCATTAATCTTTTTTATATGCTTGTGTGGGGGGAAGGCTTAAGTTTTTTTTATTTGGACAGATCAATAGCGCAGTTTTATTTCAGTTTGGAACAGAGATTGATAAAACTTGCACTAAGTTCACATTTCGTAATTAAAACTGGCTAGAGGAGACAGATCACTGTTCACTTAAAAAATAATATTGGGCCTTATTACGAGTGTCGTGTTACAACTTCGACTACGACGATTTTGTAATAGATTAAAGAACATTGCAACCTTTTTTCTTTAACCTAGTAAAAAATCGTCGTAGTCGTAGTCGAAATACGACACTCGTAATTAGGTAAAAAGACACAAACAAAGTTAAAATCTCCCATATAATTTGATGTTCTAGAAAAATAAAATAAAAAACAATTTCATCAAATGTGTTATTACGGATATAAATTTGCTAAACAAGAAAAAGGAACGAAATAAATAGGGCTATGGTAAGAAAAAGTAAGCTTGAACCCTTTAAGTCCTCACAAACAATATTGACTGAAATAAACGACGAGTTTGGCCTGAATGTGTCCAATAGACTTGTACGAAGGCGCCCTAATCAAAATAATTCGTATGCACGTGTTAGTAGAAAGAAACCACTAGCTTTAGCAAATACTAAACCGTACTAAAGATACAAAATATTGGAAATTAATGTGATTGGTTCTGATGGAAATGCTTTTGTTCACTGAAGAAATGACGACTAATTTAATCCCCGCTGTACTAAAAATCCGGTTAAGCACGATAGAGGCAATTTGATGGTTTGCGGACCATTAGTAATAATAAATGGCAATATGTACAACTTTTCATATCTTAACATCTTAAAGGACTCTGCTTCTAGAAAATTCCTTTAAACTGGACATTCATGCACGATAATGACTCCAAACACACAGCGAAGGTGGTATATAATTTGATTCATAAAGAAACCATTGCAATTTTTGATTCGATAGATAAAGAAGTTGGGGAACGTCGTGAAATTTAAGTTTGCAAAAAAAGTTTAAGAATTGTGATGAACTTTGGAAAGGATCGAAACCAAAGTTTAATAGAAAGTTTACCTCGCAGGTATGAAGCAGTGATAAGAAAATAAGGGATATTATACAAGGTATTAATATAGTAAGCAAATGTGTACTACAGGGAACTCAGTAATTGGGTAGAGAGCAAGACCAACAGTTCATGGCGAAGTAGAGAAGATTGTAGAGTCTCGAGGGCTATGTGGCCAAAACATGACTCAGGAATATATAAACTGCTACTGGATATGAATAGGAAGTCGATGCGAGTCGTGATAGCGGCATTGACACTGCCCAGTCAGAGCAATAACCAGCATTTGAGTGCCAGACTCCAGATTTCTATAGGATATGCGGGGATGAAGAGGAACCAGAAACCATTGAAGAGGAACTAGAAACCATTGACCATATTATCTGCTATTGCCCAAAGCTGCAACGTCATAGACTTAGATGGCTGATCAGACGTTTCCATGAGAGCATTAGTGATATCGGTAAGTGTAAGCTGGAGAATATCAGGGGCTTCATCATGGGAATTCAGTGCCTAAATTACGTATAATCAGTACTTCTGGAAACTGGGTAAATATTATTTTTAACGGTCAATAGAAGGGAATCACAATGGACCCAACTGGGTCCCAACGTAGATGTGCGTTATAGCATTACCCCTCCCAACCTAAGCTAACTTAAGTAAATGTGGAAATTTACTTTATTCAACTTATAATAATACCTTTGCTTTCCTACTGAGATTGCGGTAAAAATACGATATAATTGAATTTTTAAATAATTTGATATTGAGTGAGTTCCTTTTTATGTTTTATTGTTAATAAATTTATTATTTTATGCTTAAAGATATTTTATTTTTTATTAAATTATAATACTATCCAATCACTCTTAGGTGCGCTATTTCCGTGTCCATAGCTGTATGTACATACATACCACATACTTATAAATTCGAAAATAAACAAAAAGGGATTATAAAAAAACAAGCAATTATGTGACCTACGCCTATAGCAAAATTAAAAAAATTTGTATATTGTATTGACACGTACATATTTATTACAACAACAATTGTTCGCTCCACTATCTAGTGAACGAAATTAAAATTCGTTACAAAAATTTACATTTCGAAATATGTATGTATAAACACGTGGAGATTAATTGAACAAAAAAACGAAACAAGAAATCCAACATAAATCTCCATTGGCAGGCACCGCACACATTATACTCGTATACGACAACAATAAAGAATTTATATTTAAACGATTAAGCGAAATTGAACATATGTATATAAATATGTATGTATGTAGCACTTTAACTCTAAAACGTTTCGCATAGAAAGTGTGATTGTGCTTGAAAATATATGTATGTATGTATTTTCGATTTTGATATTGTTTTATGGCTTTCACTCAAATTTTATTTTAATTTCAGCTGTTTGCATTTTATTCAGGTTATAAATATGAACACACAGGGCGTTTACATTTGAGCAAAATCTAGTACTTACTTACTTAGTAAATTTCCCATACAAAACAAAATCTACTTCGTCACTAGATTTTATCAAAATCTACTTAAAATCTAGTATAACATAGGCTCAAAATCACAGTATTTAGTGTGCTAATGAAGGTGGTTTAGCCAATGAAACTTATATGAAAAATTTTTAGTTAAGCCACGGGCGTTAGTTAACTTTAGACTGTAAATTTGGACCTTAGTGATAGACTATGTTTTGCTTTTCAAATTTGTACTAAAAAGTCAGCCTGTGCACTTAAAAAGGTGGTGTGATTTTGTTTGCATTGCAGTTGTTTGGTTGTAGTTTTGGAAATTTTTCAGTTAATGGGTTTTTGTTTTTAATAAAAAATCTTGATAATTGTCTAAAAATAACTTCTTGTAAACCGTATAGATTTTCACAAAGATTTTAATTATAATCTGCTAGATTTTGAGCAGGTGTAAATACCTTATTATTGTCTGATTTTTTTTCTGAGCGGAAAAATCAGAAACTGATTTTTATTTCTGTTCGAAAAAAAAATAATAAAAATTAAAAATTTAATTTGAAAATTTTCCTTGTTTTTATGGTTAAGCAATTGTCTATATGCATTTCGTTCCCGCTTTTGGAACTCATCAGTAGACTTCAACCCAACAAATTTTTGAATTTAGCTAAATTTTTATATTTTTGAGCAGAATTAATTGTTATATACTCTGCTTTTTAAGCCCCGACGAAAAAAGGGGTGTTATAAGTTTGTAGTGTGTGTCTGTGTATTTGTGTGCCTGTCCGAGTCCACGTACAGACCAAACGGTTGGACCGATTTTGATTTAGTTTTTTCAGTTTGAAAGGTGATTTCATCGAGGGGTTTAGAAGACATCACATCTTTTCTAGATATATCGGGTCTATTTAAATTTGTTAATTTTTGTTATTATTTTAAAAGTAATAAAAATTACTGTTACCAAAAATATTTCGAAGTGTTGAGGACCTGGGAATCGATTCTGACTGAATTTTGTGATGATTTTCATATGGATACATGTATGTATATCGTTACCTTAATACAACAAGGCCCCAACTCATTATTTTTTTGAATTCGAGTTTTTGGTATATTTCGAAAGAAGATCATCTAATATATTGAAAAATGCAAAATTTCGATTTAAAAAAAAATTATGAGTTAGGGCCTTTCTATATAAAGGTAACGATATGTATGTATGCATATGTGAGATGTGAATGGATTACGTTTAATCAAAACTCATTCACCAGGTAGTAGCGAAGACGCAGCTGAGCTTTTTTTTAAATAAAAATTCATCGGAAACTTTAAAAATTGTTTACGAAAATGAAATAAAAAAATTTTTAAAAAATTTGAACATGAAAAGTATTTTTATTAACATATTTATGATATTTTTATAAAATTATTTTTTAACAAATTTTAAACTACTTTATTATTTTTAATTATTGAGGGTGGATTTCGGTTTTTTATGATATTTCGTTCTTTAGCAGGTTTTTTTTCGAGTTTCCAGCATATTTCGACGGTTCGAGGTTCTTTTTAGTGGATTCGGACTATATCCGCGATGATTTCCGTAACTGTGTATGTGTGTGTGTGTGTGTTTGTGTAGCTGTGTATGCATATAAGTATGTAAATATATCAAGTGATTCGAAGCAAATTTGCCGCATTTGAAAAATGTTGAGCTCACTTATGTAGATGTCACAAGATGTGAATAGATTCGGTTCGTTAGATTTCGAAAACAAAATTTTTATAAACTACTAAGACGACCAAGCTCAAAGTCGAATCAACACTTAACCTCAAAAACACAAGTCGATTGCTGCCAATTTGACTAAAATGGTGTGATTCGTTCGAAAGATATCGCTATCGTTTGTTTTTTTTCTAATAACTTCCAAAAGTCTGCGTCAAATTGATTTTAGATATTCACTGATTTTTATAGGCTTAACAATTTTACGAATTCTGGGTTGACCTGCAAGTTCAACCGATTCCCATATCTGTTTGTTATATAAAAAATTATTTTGTGATTTTGTATTTATTTATTTTTATTTTTTATTTTATATTTATTTATTTTATTTATAAGTGAAATTTATTTGCTGGTGGTTAAGCGATGTCTCTATGCACTTCATTGTTGCTTTAACCACCAGCAAATAAATTTCACTTATAATATAATTATGACAATATGTCGAATAATAAATCTCTTGCATGTTTATTTTATTTATTTATTTATTTTATTAATTTTTTTGTTATTATTAATTTTTATTAAAATCCCATTTAGAGCTGCTTTTTCAGCCGTTTGAGGGTTAATGTTGTAGTAGGAAGCTTAAGTTGCCCATAAAAAAGTTCATATGAGTGTAAATTAATTTTGAAAACTTGTATATTTCACTGAGGCCCTAGTAGAAATTATGAAATAATTGATGATTATTATAAAGATATTTATGATGAAATTGTTTGTTGTCATAAATTCACCGCAATCACTATTAATTAAAACTAAATAAATACATAAATAAATAAATAAGTCACACAAATTTTTCACAAAAAAAAATACAATTAATTAGCTAATTGCCCGAGAAATACGCGCTAAAAATAAATAGAATTTTAGTGCTATTTTTGGAAAAAAATCTCTACAAAATAATTTGTTATTATTCTCCTCAAAAAGTTAAATAAATAAATGTGTGCATTTTTACAAGAAATGTAATCGGAATATTTTCTGTTATTCGATTAATGTAAAAAAAAAATACTGCAGCACAAATTTACTTACGTTCACGTGTGAAGACTTTTGAAAATGGGTATTAAAAGTATTCTAAAAGCTCGCACAACCTCAAATTATTTTTGTTGGTGTTTGTGCTTTTTAACTTATTAAATTTCCTGCTATCCTATTGAATTTAATTTATTTTTTGTATTAAAGTTTATAATAATAATGGCACTGAAAAAAGAAATATTTATTAGTAGTATGTAGTAAGTAACTTTTAACTCAATAAATTTTAATTGAAATGTTAAAAAAAATTATTTTATGTTAATCTCGTCTGCAAGTTAAAATCTATTTTGTTTGTAAATAATTTTAGTGCTGTATGTACTAGTACATACATACATATGCACAGTATGTATGTATGTATCAAAGGCGTAGAAAGAATTAAAGAATTAAAAATTTCATGTAATTATTTATTTTAATATTGCTCATGAAAATCTCCAGTCATAATACCCCCCTAGAAACAATTATAGCTACGCCAGTGGTATGTATGTAAATATAAATGCATAATATACATAAATAGTAGCTGTTCATTCTATCTAACAAGTGCTAAAAGCAATTTAATAATTTGCATACATTTTTATAGGTACTTTTAAACAATTTAATTTATTTAATTTTCTGAAATGTTTATAAACAAAAATTGGTTGTGGTATAATGGGTTAACAGAATTTCCTAAGATTATACAAAAGTTTATTTGTCCAACAAATGGAGAATTTAGCAATAATTTTTTTTCGCTTTTTGTTTCACATTTGAAATGTTTACAAGCAAAAAAGTTTTTGAAAATAATTGACAGAATACGTACATATGTATGTAGTACATATGTTGCAAAACTTATCGCATGAAACTGAAATTGAAACTACTCGTATCTATAAATAATAAACTAATTTTGTTTGGCCCTATAAATTTTTTCTATAAACAATTGATTACTATTTGTAACGGGTGGACAGGAAAAATGGCAGCTAATTCAAAATCAAACAAAAAGCAACTACACACTATGTATGCACATAAAAAAATAAAAAACAACAACTATTTACATATATACATACATACATACATACATATGAAGAACTGGCGCACTATTAATGTGTTAATGTGGAGGCCTCCACTTTTTGAATTCGTTGTTTATTTTTTTAGTGTTTTTTTATGATAACAATACCAGCGCTGCTTGGCTGGCCTCTACATATGTACTATTATCACGCACTTATCACACACAGAAACGCACAATACAAACGCACACACGCACACACACACACACACTCACTGGAACACTAAAATAGTCTGACTAGTTATTTGCCCTTTTCATTCGAAAAATTTGTCATTTTATCATTTGAACATGGGGGCTACTTGGAATTTTTTTCTTTAATAAGCCATTTTGTGTGGCGTATTATAAATACCTGAGCTCCCATTCATTTGTTATACATTTTAAATATGTATGTTAAATGTTTATTAAAAAAATGCTACACAGCTACAATGCTACCTAGCTACACATATCTATGATACAAAAAATTAATAAATCCTTAGAACTTTTATTAAGGACCAAACAGGCAGAATATTTAAAAAACAATTTAGAGAATTTCATTCTTAATTATAATAGAGCTACATCATTTGAAATAAGCAGATTTCAAAAAATTAATTTAAAAATTTTATAAATTTTTAACTTTGAGTTCAATGATCTAAAAAAAAATTGTCAAGAGCCTTCAGATTATTTTTAATATTAAATGACCTCATCTAAGGCCATTGTATTAGGTGTTCAGAGAAATTCAAGGACTTGCACACTCCACATACAAATAAATTATTACTTTGTACATTAAATCGATATTATTAATGAATATAAAAAACATGTATTTTTATTAAAATTTTAAATTATTTTTGCATATTCAAAACTTCAAGGTTTGAAATAAAATTTTTGTATAGATTAAAATATTTCAACTGTTAATAACAAAAAATAATTTCATTTTATTTTCAAGGTACATACATATATACTTCGTTTCCACTTAAGTCGAATATTTAGATTAAAATTCATGAGTGTCATGAATATAAAAAAATTTTAAATTTCAATTGATTTCTGTTAATTTGCGGTCTCTTCACCATTAATAAAAATGTATTTGTTGTTGGTTGAAGTCTACGTGCTAAGCCAACAACAAATATTTATTTAAGTAAATAATTTTATTTGAAAACTGATGGCGCATACTCATGGTCAAAACAAAGTAAGCTTTAATTGCAGTATTCATAAAAAATATTTTAGGTTTATTACTGGCTTATTTCACAAAATTTCCCATAGAAACGTGCCAAATAAACCCTTAATAAACCTAAAATATTTTTTATGAATACGGCCGATAAAGTACACTTTGTTTTGACTATAAATATGTATGCGCGCGCCAATGACTTTTTCACATTAAAACTTAATTTTTTAAAGAAATTTGCTTCACTTAATTCATTTTTAGTTTCATTTTGTGCTCATATAATTAAATCGTCTCAAAAAAGATAGTTTATCGAAGAAAAGTGAGTTTAGCATTTCTATTGTTATATATTTAGTTGGGAATTCATTATTCCGTAGCAAATTTTTCTTTAGTTTTAAGATAAATGTAACTTTTCAATTTTATAGAAGTCTACATTTTTCTTTCGTTTTGAAGAAAGTTCCAAACTGCCATGAAAGTGACTTAATTATATGAGCACAGCGTATCTTGATTAGCAAAGTTAGCCGACTGCAATGGAATGTAACTGTAATGGTAGGAAACAGCTGATCGATATTGTTATGTGAAAAGTAATGAAAATGGTTATAGAGATGTAACATAACAATATCGATCAGTTGTTCCTACTGTTACAGTTACATTCCATTACAGTAATGCAATGTAACTGTAATGTAAGAAACAGCTGATCGATATTTTTATATGAAATGTAGGTTACGTTACATTACATCTCTATAACCATTTCCATTACTTTTCACATAACAACATCGATCAGCTGTTTCCTACTGTTGCAGTTACATTACATTACAGTCAGCTAACTGAGCCTTAATAGTCTTGCTACATTTTTTTCAAATGTTTCGCGGGTTATTTTTAAAAATTTTTCATTTCAAATTCTTTTATCTAATTTTTCGACCTTTTTCAATATATTTAATTGAACTAATTTTTTGAGCTTTAGGTCAATGTTTATTATTATTTTAGTACTTCGATATTTCGTTAACCTTTGGTTAACTTCTTCAGGATATTTTTATATTTGAAATTAAATTTTTCTTTTTTTCTTTTTTCTCCTTTCAAATATAAAAATATCCTGAAGAAGTTAACCAAAGGTTAACGAAATATCGAAGTACTAAAATAATAATAAACATTGACCTAAAGCTCAAAAAATTAGTTTAATTGAATTTTTCATTTCATGTCATATGTATATTTTCTGATTTGTAATTT
Organism: Nowickia ferox; assembly: GCA_936439885.1. NCBI lineage: Eukaryota > Metazoa > Arthropoda > Insecta > Diptera > Tachinidae > Nowickia > Nowickia ferox. The sequence continues at coordinate 3,431,919 of OW387027.1, read as the reverse complement.
TCAACAAAAATGTTTTCATACTGAAACATATTTATTACTTAACTTTCCTAATAATATAGATATATTGCCATTTCGTTTTCTCGTTCAAAACAAAAGAACCGTTAATTTAGTGCTTTTCATCTTTATTGTACAAGCTTACTTGCTTGAATATACTACTACATCAATCATTGCCACCATAATTTTTACCGAACACTTCCTAAATTTTGACAAGCAAAATGGTGTCGCAGTCAAGCGTCTTGATTGAATGATGAAATTAATACACGTGCTTCAGCAATTCATTTGTGTTTCACTAGCTCACTATTAACACGGCATTAAATCGTACAACAGCTCGTCTCCTCGTATTTTGTCACACATTATTTAATAACCGTGTCCTATGCACGCTCACTAGTTTAAATTAAAACCAGAACTTTTAGAGTGCTATCTTAAGGACGCAGAACAAAATTAAATGTAAAATGATTCTTCGAAGTATGTGCTCTCGACGGCTTTACTTTGCATAGAATTTTTTTCAACAATTTAGAAATTATCTCTGGGAAAATTAATTAGTAATTTGAGCTATTAGCACGGCATTAAATCGTACAACAGCTCGTCTCGCATTTTGTCACACATTAATTAATTACCGTGTCCTATGCACGCTCACTAGTTTAAATTAAAACCAGAACTTTTAGAGTGCTATCTTAAGGACGCAGAACAAAATTAAATGTAAAATGGTTCTGCGAAGTATGTGCTCTCGACGGCTTTACTTTGCATAGAACTTTTTTCAACAATTTAGAAATTCCCTCACTGGAAAATATGTAGATTTATTGAGCCTCGCCATTTTATAAGTAGCAATTTGTTTTTTCCAATAAAAATTGTAACTTTGCACCTGGCGACATATTAAAATAGAAGTATTGTAATACCGTTTAATTGTAGGTAAAACCAAAAATTAAACGTTTTGAGGTACTGCAACAATTTTATAATCATTCTTAATTTCTTTCGAAAATACATGTACATTGGACGAATGGACGTTGCATTTAAGAAGCTGCATGTTGGCTGTTTGTACGTACATATCGCACATTCAGTTCAAAAAATTCGTTTTTTGAGTTAATAATGCAGAATATTATTTCATATCGTATTTTATCTTGCGTAAAAATTTCATAAATAACTTGTACTATGACCTGAGAGAAGAAAATTTTTTCATGACTTCATTGAGTTGTTTGTAAATAGAAAACTTTAAACGTGATTTCTGCAAGTCTAGTTTTTTTGAGTTATGACACTATTGAACTGAATTTGCGATATGGACTTATGTACATACATATAACCAAACGCAGTTGGCGGCTTCAATTCAATAGAAACTCTGCCACCGGAGCATACCAAGCAATTTTTTTTTCAGGTGCATAACCCGGCGACAGGTTAAAATGGTAATCTGCATTGTAATACCGTTTAATTGTAGGTAAAACCAAAAATTAAATGCTTTGAGGTACCGCAAAAATTTTATAAATAAAATTTTTAATTTCACTTGAAAATACATGTACATACATTGGACGTATGGACGTTGCATTTAAGAAGCTGTATTTTGGCTGTTAATTTCTTTTTACATATTTTCTATTTTTGCCATTTAATTGGTGTGTGGTGTAATACCAATTAATGCTGGTCACTTGCCGGCTTCAATTTACTACATGGAATCTTTTAAACAATTTGGAAATTCTCCTGCAGGAGCATAGCAATTTGTTTTTTCCAGGTGTATTGTAATACCGTCTAATTGTACATACATACTATATAAATAAAGAAAATTTGTACTTACTCTTCAAAATGTATGGTATGTACGGACGTTGCACGTATGTACAGATGTATGTGTGAAGCTGTGTGCTGTTGGCTCTTCATTTCCTTTTTTTTATCACAGAATATTTCTCGTGTACGATTTTGATTTTCACTTTTTATTCGCGCCTATTGTATCTTAATTTCAATACAATATATGTAATAACTTTTTACTTACGGCGTTAAATTCACTTATGTAGTATCTTAACTAAATATATATGTCAAATTTAATCCAATTTGAGCGTTTAAATATGAAAAACTATAAAAACGGCAGGCACCACTTGGTAAAAATTCTGCAATTCTGTTTTATCAAGCATCGTTCTAGAAATACTCCTCTTGCTTTTGCTTGCAATGAATCGGTGTTGCCAGTTCGCAGTTAATTGCATTAATGTAGGTATAGGGCTCAAGTAATTCGCTTAGTATGCAGGATAGTAGATGTCCTAAATTTGCCTGACCCTGTGTCTATATTACCGGAGTCCAACATACTAATATATTTGTATTATAATACAAAGAAAAAGCACATATTTAATCATTAACTAATTATTATTCATTGAATATGATAAAGGTTTAGACATATAGCACGCTAAATCATAAACAGTCACAACTAAAAATTATCGAAATGGTTTTGTTTTCTCATAAGCCAGTTCACTGAACGAATCTCTAGCGTCCGTAAAAAATTATTTTGCAACACAGTCTTCTGGAGCAATATAAAATGTTGTTATTCCTGTGTTTATGTTACATACTTGCGTCATTTGTACAGTATCAAAAGGTTTTTTGCCACTCCTGAGCAGCTGAAATATTTTAAATTGTGACTGATTACGATTTAGTATGCGATATGATATGCATGTTTACTAGATAGTTCACTTGGGTTATTTTATATCCTTCCGGTTATAATTTTGAATTTATTTGTGGCAACACTGTGGTTAACTGTATTATTCTTCAAAACGGAGCATAATTTCTTGCTGTCAGCTTACTAAGTTTTAATTTTCGATTTAATGAATTAGGCAATAGAAAGAAATTTTTAAAGAAGTTTTCAACAAAATTTAAGAATTTTGAAAACAAAATTATTCGCTCAAACTTCGTAAAATCGTTTAAAATATTATTGTGATTGTCGTAAGAATCTCTGAACGAAAATGTAACAACCTTTTTTAATGCCTTCATGTAATTATTCTGAATAAATCTGTTTGCGAAATTTTTGGAGCGACAAATTTTAGTATTTTGCAATAACTGGCTTTTAATTAAAATACAATTATTGAGGCATTGCTTTACCTCAATAAAACATGTTCCATGTTTTTTCTCCATATAGAAATTACTTATAAATACAATACAAATAATATTTGTACATACATAAATACTGCACTACAAACTAGAATTTAAAAAAATATTGAATGTTCGACTACCTGAATAAAATTGTACATATACATACATACATACCTACTTTCATCGAAAACCATAAAAAGGCGTTAAATCCACAAAACATACAGAAATTATTAAAACTTAAGGAAGACATTTCCAAAGCGAAACATACTACACGATGAAAGAAAGGTCAAAATGTAATTTGAGTTGAGGGTAAGTAATAGTTGTAACAAAATTAAGAAATATTGTAGGCGTCGGCAGAAACTTGTTTGATGCCGCATAAAGTACCCGCATACTCGTAAGACCCTTCAGATATAACAGAATACTAAAATGTAAAAATTTTCATACTGTCATCTGAAATGAGAAAGGCCATGCATGCATGACTAATAAAAATTCGATAATCAACTCTTTGTTTGATTATTTGCCATTAACCAAAATATACTTACCAAAAAAAAATTATATAACAAAAATTCGAAATTCTACGAAGAATCAAAAACATTTAAAAATATGTGATTTGCTTGCTACTCCCATAAAAAGATTAAGAATACATATATACATTCAAAGGAACTTGTTGCCTTTTTAATTTTATGTGACTATATGCATGTAAATACTCGTAGAAGAAATATTTAAACATGCGTAACAAAATGAAATTTAATTCAAAATTCAAAGAAATTTTCCTACTACAGACAAATTAAAGCATAACGACCTACCTGAAGGCGTCACGTTCATAGTTCTATTCACGTACTAAGGTTGAGAGTTTAGAATACATATTTGAAAAGAGACCTGAGATGCATAGACAAATAAAAATCTTTCTGAGTGTTTTTTTTTACATAGATAATATTAATGTGTTGAACAAATCCATCAGACAATTTTCCAATGAATTTCTTTGTATTTCTAGTTCATTAATAATATAATTCGTTTCATATAATATTTAAGCGTGCTCTCTTTTAAGTGCAGGTCATAAATTAGTTTTTTTAATTCCAAATGTGGCTCAAGACATTTTCAACATTTTCAATATTAGTCAGTAGTCCTTTACTCGTTCAACACAAAACACTTGCACAAAAAATGTTTTAATAAAACGCAAAGAAGAGAGTTTAGAAAATAAATAATAATTTATTTCTTAATAATATCAATTGTTTTCAAAAGGATTTAAAAGTATTTTTAATAAAAAAAAACAAAATGTTTAAAAGGGTAATTTTCTTCAACTGATTTTTTAATAATGCAGTTAAATTATAATTTATTACTTAAATATTTATGCCTGTGTATATTCGAAAATTCGAATTCAGTTTCCAAGTGGAATTAACTCTGTAATTTTTTTTTTAAATTGCAGTTATTTTGTTTGATCTTAATATTAAAATTAGCAAATGCTCGTTATGCTTTTGTTCCAAAATTCTATGGCCAGGATAGTGCCATAATTGTGGATACGGATAAAATTTCGCCACAAAGTTTAAACACGCCTGTCAACTTTGGTAATAAAATAAGAATGCCACCAGCATTCCCTTTGTGGATGCATTATCCACGCTATCACATTATACCGCCACCATCGCCAGGACAAATATTGGCTATAAATACCTGGGCCGAAGCAGCAAAAACAAAACTTGGCACAATTCCCTCCACAACATCTACTACTACTACTAGCACAGCCACACCTAAAATTACAACATCGAGCACTACTGCCTCTTTGCTTCATTTAACAGATGCAGAATTTCCTGCCGAATTGTTATATATAGCCCAACATAAATTGGGTCTTAAGAGTCTCGATGAAATACCCACTATTTCAGAACTTAGTCAACTTTTGGGTGCTAAGAGTCCCGAAGAGACTTTGAAATACATCAAATTATTAACATCAAATGAGCAGGGAATTGCTTTAATGAAAGCCTATATTGAATCCACGGATTATACCGATAATGCGAGAGTTTCGGAAAACAAGAATTATATTTTGGAAAATGAGCAGGAAGAGGAAGAGGAAGATGAGGATGATAGTGAAATGGATGACATTGAGACACCGCAAAAAGCGAATGAAGAAGGTTTAATAGTTATAACAGATGCGGATTCAAATGATGATTATGACTTAACTGAGGAAGAGCAGGCGAAGAATAGTTCCCCTAAAAACATATTAGAACTACGCAAAAAACCGAAAATTGTACAAAAATCTAGTTTTGTGGAACGTATAGCCAATTACTTGCATTTAAATAATTTATTTCATAAAAGTGAAGAAAATAATGACACTGAGGAATACAACAAACTAAATAGAATAACAAAAAATGGCAAAACAGTGCCAAAGAAAGAAATCCAAATTGATGAATTTGAGGAAAATCAAACAAGTTCGGAAACAATTAAAAATACCAAGGGCGAGAATAATCTGAAAACGCCAATTTTAGTAAGAGAATCAATACCCTATAACTATCCAGTTCCCATTAGATTTCAAACAACTACCAGCACTACAACCCCAGCACCAACAATAAATACGCCAGTAGTGCATTTAAATACTGCTAAAATTCTAATACCCCACGTACAGCAACTTTCGCGAGTCACCAAAATACCTCCGAAGCAAATTGAAGACATCCTGGCTACCAAGCCTAAGCTTTTGGAGTTGGCCACTAAAATTCGCCAATTTCCTATTAGCTATGATCGTAATTCACCCGTAGAGGCTCAAGTTATGGCAGCTGTGCAAAAGGCATTCGAACAAGACGAGGATTTGAAAAAACTTCTTAGTTCTACTGCCACTCTAAAGTGATTCAAGATTTAAGAAAAAAAAGTACAAAAATTATGTTTTTTTTTTGATACTGTGGCTTGGTTTTCAATTTCACGTTTCCATTCCAAAAAAAAAGACAACAAACCAAAAACCTAATTTTGTATGTAATTGTTTAAATTTATTTTCATTTACATACAATAAATTAAATTCTTTGAATTTAATTATAAAAAAAGTTGCTTTTAATTAAGTAATTTAATAATGAAACTTGTTGGTAACAGAACAAAAAATTAACAAGTTTAGTTCATTATTTACAATATAAACTAAGCTTCTTTAGTTTTGTTTTTGTTTCTCTTGTATCATTTACACATAGAACTTATAAAACTACATGGATTAATCGAATATTTCCAGTACAATAGGTAATAAAAATTTTGTACTGAAAATCAAATCTTAAAAAGGAGTAACAAAGCCTGTAACAGAGATATATTAAAACATAAATATCAAGCACTTGTTTTCTTTTGTTTACTAAAATAAAAATTTTCTCATTTTTTATATTTTTTTTTGGAAATCTTAGGAATTTTTATGTTCAAAACAAAATTGAACGATTAGGATTTTGAAACGCCAACTAAAGCTGGCCTTATAACGCGCTCATGTAATTTATACCCCAATTTGGTAACTTCTATTACAGTGTCGGGTGCAACAGTGGTATCGGGCTATTAATATTAATAAAAGTTGGTAATACAATTATATGAAATAAAAACAAAACTCACCTTTTGAAATAAAGCTTCGTGCATGTTTGGATTAAATTTTTCATTTAATGGATTCATAGGTTCTAGACCATGTCGCTTAAACACTTGCAATAAAGAAGCGTTAGTCATGGTTAGTCCCTCGTATAAATTCTTTAAATGAGGATTAGCATCGTTTAATTCTTCTTGTGGCACTGCTTTTGTTGCATGCCCCAATATATCGGCAACTTCCAGTAAATCTTTGCAGAATGATTGTATGCCAAACATTTTTGCATCCGCTATTTGTTTGTTTAAACGAACTCTCAAATTTTCACTTTCTGCCAAGGATCTGCGATATTTATCTAATAACTCGTTATTTTTATCTTTTAATTCCAAAACTTCTTTGTTTAAAGATTCTATATTTGCGGCCAATTTCTTTAAGTCATCACCTTCGGCGGTTGGAGTTTGTTCTGTTTGCGCAGCTTCTTTTTCGGCGGATTTCTCATTGCTATAACTTCGCCAGGAGGTAGCTCCAGCACTGAAACAAAGAATATACACAACTTTCATTCAAAATTAAGTAAATTTCTTAAAAATAAATTTCATTGGGTTAAATTATTACGTCACATTATTTTATGTATGAGATGTCCATATGTAATGCACGTTCGCAAATTTACTTTATCATTATCAGTATTTGTTGTTGCCAAAATTTACTGTTTAGAACTGCCTAATGGTCAATTTTAATTGATTTCACAACTTACATTTTCCATGGTTTTTTCCCTGCCAGCAGTGATACTAGTTTTATACTTTGCTTTCTAACCATTTTCGCGTGTGTTAATTTATAAACCAATTAAAATTATTAATATTGGTAGTACAAACAGAATCTTTTTATTGCACGCACGAATTTTTTTCAATAATTCAATATGATTTTGACATTTGTTAATGCCGTCGGAAATTTTCCATGGTTGCTTTTATGTTAACAGTAATTGCTCCGTACGGCAACTCCATTTTGTTAATACAGCAGTAGAGGGATGCCACACTAGAAAATCAAGCTAAAATCCTAAAGCCGTTAGAAAACTGCATTTTTAAATTTTAGGATTTCAAATGAAACAATTTAATTTACTTTATTTAAACTTTTGACAGAAAAAATGCTAGTGATTTAGGACGGGTTTTTAAATCTTTGCCGGACAACACAAATGCAATATTTTAAGTGTGTTTATTTTTGCAATTTGAAAATTTTTGTGTAAGCAGTTTAAGATATAAAATTATTAAAATTGTTTGCATAAATAGGCAGTGTGATATTCAGTAATACTCTTTAGCTATATAAGAAGATTTAATAATTGCTTTTAATTATTTTTTATGTTTTATACACATTCGTTTAAAGAACATTGAGTTTAATGCCGTTTCTGCAAAGTCACACCCAAATCTTAGTTTACTTATATCCCTTTGGATTTAAAAAACGGCAATAAAATGAATACATCGATCTGAACTTACTCCTATATGTACTCTCATGCGTGCATATAAATACTAATCACTCACTCATTCACTATTTTTTTATAATTTTAATTAAATATTTTATGGCCAAGGTTTTTGTCGTACTTAATTATATAGAATTAGATTATTTGAAATTGTGGGCGTGGTATGTTAACCTTAATTTGTTTAAGGCTTTTTGATATTTATCTATTAATTTCATTCGCAAATAATTTATTTTTTTTTTTGTTACAGCTATATTTATCTTATGGCCACTAAACATTAATAGATTAATAAAGCACCGATCAATAAATAAAAGCTTAATTTACATTTCTGTTGCATTTAATGTGCAATTCAATATTAAATGTCACGAATACTTAAAAAAAAACATTCATAGTAAGTTTTAACATGCTGTTTGTGACGTTTGGTTATTGTAACATACAATTTGTGCACTCTGTTAAGCGGTATGTAAATCCTGTTAAGCTTTATGTAAACCCTCTATGCTAAACAATGCAATTAACAAACATACATATGCACACATATGCAAATTTATATATGTGTACATGTGTATTTCCCATACAAGTCTATTAAATTGAGTAGTTGACATTACTATAGTTTTTATTTATTTTTTTTACTTAGGTAGGGTAATTAATCAGTTAGTGGACACTTTTATACAAATGTTGCAGCCTGCAAATAAATTGATATGTACATATGAACTTTTATAGTAACGAAAAACAAAATTAAGGCAAACAACATACTAAACAAGACAAGAAAAAATACAATAGCAGCAATCTAACAATTTTAAACAGAGTTAAAATAAATAAAATTGAAAAGTGAAGTGTATCTGTAGCACTTAGCATTACTAAAAATAAATTTTCGCTTTATCAACAATTAATTTAACAACAATTCATTTAAACTTGAACGTGACAATTACTTTGCTTGCAAACAGCTTGCGCTTATTGTAACTGACAATATACAAAAATAAGAATAAAAAAATGCGTTTAGTTTTTTTTTTAGTTTTTTTTTGTATAGTGTACAAAGTTGGAAAATGATTTATTTATATTTGTTTTTTTTTATAATGACGACGATAAACATGCACTCATAAATCGTGTTAGAAATTTAGTTCTTACTCACACCTTAATATGTTTTACTTGAAATTTGCATTATGCTATTTAATTTGTATAAATTGTAATTTTATAAAATATTTTGTTAAATTTTTAAGGCCCTATTCATAAGAGATATTTTTGCTTTAAAAGGTTTATGAAACTGATTTCCATACAAAATTTGTTTGCTGTTAGTCAACAGTTTTAAAGTTTGTTGAAATCTTTTGATGTTGACAAGATTATAATCGATGCTTCATAAAATTCGACTTGATGTTGCGAAAAGTTGGACTTATGTATATACAAACAAAAATTCAATGAATTTTTTATTCGTTAACAACATATAACATTCATACTTGTGGTCTGATTCTGTAATTAATTCTACACCAAAAAGGAAAATTTATATTGAATTTGTATGTTTGTTTCTATGTCAATAAATGTTTTAGGAATCCTACCTATACTACAGGTTGAGCGCAAAAATTAATTATTTATTTTAATTATTAAACAAACAATAAAATTAAATAATATGTATAAATATTATATGCAAACATACTTAGTATTATATACATACATATGTATGTATGTATGTACATATATTCTATGTTCAGATTAAATGTAAATTTTTCGTGTTTGTGGTGCATATTTTTTTCTTATTTTTTTCTAATGTGAGAACTTGTGGTTGTACTTAAGAGCAATATGCCACCGCATCTAACATTTATAGGTACATATGTAGTTGAAATTTTATTTGAATTTTTACTCAGACGTTTCAAATCTATCTTAGATTCTCAAAAAATGCAAATTAATTTTTTTTCATTGTTTCATTTTGAATTTTTCATACTTTCAATTTCAACACAATTCATCTATAATTGAATGCTCCGTACGTACTTACATACATACATACGTACATATGTACTATGTATGCACAGACGATGGTCTAAAATAAAAAAATCTTATAAATGACTATATACATATGAGATTTGCTTTTAATATTGTTGTTGTTAGTTTTTTTTTGTAATGTTTCTGCTGCTCTACAAAGAGATTTGGTGTATGTGCTGCGATGTATTTTTTTTTTGTATTTGGAAAACGTTCTTGTTAATACCCTACACCGAGGGATATTTTATACTTTAAGGCAATAACCAATTAATCGATTTTTAAAAAAACTTTTATATATTTTTGCGATATTTTCAGTGCATGTACTAAATCTATATACATACTCGTATGTACATATTTCAGCATTGCAACATACACTGAATTGTATGTATGTATGTACATGTAAATATAAATATGTATGTATGTACATATTTTCATTAAAAAATTTCTTCATGCACTGTGTAGGGTTCATACAATTCGCTGCGAGCTAATAATTTACTCTGAGTTGTGTTTTTAAACAATTTTTGATATTCAGAATACATGTATGTACTTTATTTAGATATTTTTTCATGCATTTCAACAAATCAGTTGAATTTTGACTTTAAACCTGAACAGTTGTGCTTTTAATTTAATAACAAATAATTACAACGAATCTAAAAAATAATTTAAAAAGCATAAGCATCATCGCAGTATATTTATGTAAATCGAAAATTTTTAAAAATTTAAAAAAAAAAATATATGTTTCGTGCTTAATTTAAAAAAAATATTAAGCAAAAATAATAAAAGTTAAAATCAAGTACAATATATAAACTAAATTGTAGTATGTTACTTTAATAAAAGTGTAACAAATATTAAATATTAAAACCTAATAAGATATTGATCTAAATTCCCTTTAAAAAGTATAAAAAGATCGGCGTTTAATATGAGAGAAGAAGATATAATTATGGCCCGCACAATAGTGGCCGAAAGTCAAGAGCAGCCCTCATCTCCTGGTACTTCTCCAGCGCCACTAAGGCGTACGAGAGTGCAGGATTTAATTGAAAAAAGAAATCAATTTAGGTAAGTTTTTCTTTTCAACAAATAATTTATAACAAAAATCTTTCTTCCGTTGTAAACAATGTTAATTTTTTCATTTTTATTCACGTGTATTGAAAATTGTGTTTTATATAGTGTATCAGTGTATATGTATGTACATAAATATACAAATATATCGTCACCTAAAATTCAAAAGCGTGCAATTACTATTTTCCCTTTTTTAAAGAAGAATCAAGGAACATAAATTTCACTCTTGTCAATAAAATTGGTATTTTTGGACATGAACGAGTGTGGATAGATGAATTTTCAGTATTATATTCTAGCCAATAAAAAAATTCATTTTAAATAGTTTTTAGTTAGGGCCTTCTGAGTTTTAGCTGACTATATACATACGGATGTGTATATATATGTATGTACATCCAATTTTTGAAATAAGAAATTCGCGTTTATTTTATTTTTGGCTGTATTACGTTTAATTTTAGACATTGCAATTTTATGATTATTTTTTGAGGTGTTTCCTGTAAAAATGTAAATAATTATTCAAAACGAATTGAATGAACAATTGTAAAACGTATGTGGAGGTTTTGTGAATGAAGCCATAACTAAGCTTGTATGTGTGAAAATTGTATACAATTTAATATTAAAAAAATGTACTTTTATTAACCAACGTTGTCAACATATCGTACACAAGAAATTTATTAACTTCATAAACAATAGGTATTTAAATAAATTGAGCTGAGTACTTTTGCTTTTACTTCATTGGTCATATCCTAAGTCCTAGAACAAGCAAAACAATTGTAACATATAATTTAAATCCAATATACGTTATATTCATATTCAAGCAAAGTGGCAATTACTGTTTTAGATATCCATCTGGTACCTCTGCTCATAACAGCGAATGTACATTATGGTTATTAAACACAGCTGTGTTGGTAAGTTGGCAGCCTTTACAGTGGAGCTACCATATCACAAATCTTAAAACTCCCAAAATGGATACATATTTTTTATTTTAGTGATTCATAACAATTTGTATTGTTATAATTAGTCTGAAAAAAAGTTTAAATTGAAACTATTGCTTGCAGGTATTTTTTGAATAACTGTTTGGATATTTTTGATAAAATTGATCAGGCACACCGTCAACTAAAGTTTGATTTTCCCCTGATCATTGTTATCCAGAAACTTTTATGATAATAAACATCTGGCAGCACTCCATGACAGCTGTACAAATTAGTTGTGTTTCTTGTATTCTGTTGTTTCTCTTATCCTCGCGCACTAGAAAGAAAAACCAAGGAATTTTAATTAAAATAATTTTATATACGATTCCAAAATCTATACAAATTTCTTATTGTGCTTATGTTATAGAAAATGTGCAACATAATTTGTAAAAATTACTAAAATTTAAAATGTTATATTTTGTGCAAACGTAAAAAAGTGAAACTTTTTCTTGACAAGTGCTGTTGAGTAGCATGTATGTACATATATGCATGTGCATACACATATGTAAATATAGTACATAGAGAAATATAAATTTGTATTTGTGTGATAAGTGGGGTGCATTAAATTGGTCAAGTTTTTAAGTTTGGTCATTGTGTTGTGCTTTTATTACCAAATGAGCCACTGGCATATAAAAAATTATAATTCCAATATAATCAACAGTACAATACGCAATAGAAGTAGTGATTTTAATGTATGTCGTGTTATTGTTTTTGCAATCAAATTTTAATGTTCATCTATTGAGAAAGCAAAGAAATTTTGTGTTAAATAATTTGACATTCCTTTGTTTTTATTCGGTAAAGAAAATAATCAAAAAACTTTATACATAGAAATAAGCAACAAGTATGTCCAATTTACAAATAAATGGATCGCACAGTATTGGCAACAGCAACACTAATAATAAAATGTTTACTGCCACCCATTCTACCCCTTCTGCGGCTGGAGCCACTCCTGCTGTGCATTGCAAACCGTCTTCAACAAATGCTGCTGCTGTGGCAGCCAAAGACAATTTGAGCGGAAACCGCCTAAGTGTGGGTGGTAACGCTTCGTCGGCTCCGGGCCCAGGTGGATCAAATTCATCACCTGATGTTGAAGCTATGAGGGAGTGGTGGTAAGTTTATAGATATTTCATACAAATATTTAGTTGTTTATAGGTACATATTTACATAAACTCTCACACAAAAAGTTATTTTAACTAGTTTTAACCTGTATAACTTGATTCCGCAAAGGTACATATATTCTTATCTTGAAAATTTATTCGAGTAAATATTATAAACTTTTAAATCTGAGATGATTAAATACAAATAAGATTTCATGATTTGTTTTTATCCAAAAAGAAAAATATGATGTGTATTATGTTTTTAAAAAACTGTCTTTTAGTTTATAATAGAGTGGCTCCACCATTTCTACATTAAACTGAATGAGATTAAGTGAAAATCTCGTGATTGCAAGCATTAGATACGTAGTTTGGTAGTTGAAGTCATAGAATGATGGCTGCAGTTTAAATGCTAAATGAGAATTATTAGTAGGTATATTGGATATCATTCATAGCTAAGAAAATATCCAATATTCTACACTAGAAAACTTATAGTTACAGTATAAAAGAAATATTTTAGAAGTTATTCCTGTCTACATTTGTTATTAGACTTTTTAGTCTCTAGAAGGACAGTCAAAGGTCAATTTTTGTCAATCTTTACTGTTTATGACAGTTTAAAATAGTTATGATCAATTATTTAAATTTTATAAGGGGCCTTGTGAGCTCTTATCATATAATTTTGTTTAAAAAGTAAACAAAAGTAAACAAGTTAATAACACAAAAACAATGATTAAGAAAGGAAAACTTAAACAAAAATCAACGCTTGCGCAATTAAAACTTTTTAGCGACAAAAGATCTTTATCTCTTCTTTGTTTTTTTTTTAATCGTTCATCAATGTGTCATCTTGTAAGTGAATGAGAATGTTTCAATCGTTAAATTTGAATAAGAATACAAGCAGTAAAATCCTTCGCTTTTTAGTAGTTCAAAAATATTGACGAACAAGGGACGATAACTAAATAATAAAAATTAAGCGATTAAAACTTTGCAATTTTAATTAGTAAAAAGGTATTTCGAAAGATCAGTATTTCAATAATTTGTTCAATTCGAAGGGGTTTTTGAATTAATTACAATTCAAATCTTTGATGATCATTAAAAATATAAAAATAAAAACGTTTGCTTGTCATGCAATACAATTTTCTTTAAAAGTGTGCTTGTGAGTATGAATGCATTTACAATAACTTGTCTGCTTTTTCAATTGATCTTTCAAAAACGTAGACTTTCCGCCTTTTAAGTGTGACGATTCGTTTATAGAATATGTTGATAAAAATGAATCAATAGAATTTAATTAAAAGACAACTTCTACGGTCACAATCTGCAAGTGTATTTTTTACATACTAATACATTTTGGTTTATTAGAATTAAATTAATATTTATAAAAAAAAAGTTTTGTTTGTGTAACGTGTGCTTGCATTTGATTATATAAAAATAATGGGATAAAACTTGTTTTGTGTTAATAATATAAATAGAAAGAAAAATATAAAATATCTACTTGCAAATTAAGTACTGCATGTTTAATTTCGCTCCAAAGAGTATTAAAATCGTTTGGGACGGTATGAGTTTTAACTGTGTCTTTAAAGTCACGATTTTTCATACGCTAGTATTTGTATAATTAATTCATTTTTAACAAATCCTTATATGTATGTACATATGTATAGATGTATGTATCTACAGTAAGCTCTCGATAATATGAACACCCTAATATATGAACTTTCCAAAATATGAACAACTTTTCTCTTTTATTGACTATTCTAAAATATGAACTTATTGTAAAAACGTTAAAATATGAGCAACATATTTTTGTATTTTTAAATGGATTTTATCTATACAAAAAATGATTTAAAGATTTCCCCTGCTGTTTGCTTTTGAATTGTCTTCAACTATGAATCGAAATTTCTTTCACAGTCAGCTGGAATTCCATATTGATTTATTAAATATAAATTTAAGGTGAAAATTTCTTAAATATGCATACAGAAAACATAAATTTTTAACTTTAAAAGAAAAATTAGATATTTTAGAACATTTAGCAAGAGGTGCTAGTGTTACTAATTTAGCGAATGAATTTCGGTTGAAAAAATCGACAGTATGTGAAATAAATCCATTAAACAGTGAATAAAAAATTAAATATAAAAAACCTTTTTTTATGGAAAAAAGTTTTTAAAGGGTACAAAATTAGATGCCATTCACAAATATGAACAATCTTGCAAAAGTGAAATGGCTTGGTTTTAATTTGTTCAATTGTTCATATTCACTGTGTGTTTATATCTATGGTCTCCAGTAGAAAGGCCCTAACTCGTATTTTCTACGAAATTGAGTTATTCAGTAATTCAAATACACATTTAACAACAAATACACCTGGTCACAAAAATTTATTGCAATAGTAGTGTAAAAAATTGTGTTTGGTTTGCATTAAAACCTGGGGGCAAATTACGGCACTCGATACGACTCGTAATTTAAAAATATTTCCATATAAACTCTATTGAAACATTTTTAAATTACGAGTCGTATCGAATGCCGTAATTTGCCCCCTGCATTTAAAAAATGTTACATTTTGAATATTACTGTTTCTGTATGGTTTTACCTTCTCCTATAAAGTAACAATTATTTTAGTTTTGGGCCTTTCTACTTTATTACTTTATTTATGTATTGGATTAAATTAAAATGTTAACGAACAATATTTGAATACTAGACCAAATAAGCGGTCGATTCATGCGATTTTACGCAATTTACAGTTTACTTAGAGAGACAGCATCCCAATACATTGAAGACTAAATGTTAAATAAACATACGTAGTACATATGTACATACTTCTGTAAGCAAGTAAAAACTTCTCTTAAAAATAATTTTTGCCTTCTTTTGATCGATATGTATTATGTTGATATACATGAATGTGTATGAACAAGGAAATAATTTATTGGATGTGCTTATTCATGCTAAATTTTTCGTTGTTGCTTAAAATGGGGATTTACTGTACACAAATATTTTTACTCTGACCAACACTGATTCATATTAAAAGAGATCAATAAAGCTATTGAAAAAAAGAGAAACAGCGAATGTGGCAAATTCAAATTGTTGTCGACTCGATATAAAACTGACCGTTAAAACTCATTTTGTATTATTTAAACATTTACTTAAGTATGTACATGTGTGTGTATGTATGTATGTAAGTAGTGCTATTTGCTTTTTCTGTAACGTTTCGGGAATGTTTTAATAAGCACTTTATCTATGAAATATTTTTTTATTATATATGAATAAGATTTATACTTGATTTATTTGCTAATGTTGGCTCGTTTTTATTCTCCGGGTTTTGTTTTAGCTTTGAATTTTTTTATTTTTTATTTTGTTGTGTTGTAATTTGTGTTTTTCTGGTGTCTGAAATACAAACTTTTGTTTATAAAATACAAACAAGTAGATTCAGTTAGTCTTCGACACTTTGACTTACTGGTTGGTTTTTTTAACTTTATATTAAAATTGTAGTTATATTAATATTTGTGAATAATAAATGCAGTTCGTTTGCTGTGCATTCAGTTTTGTGCTTGGTCTAGTACAACTTAAAAGAAATCGTGCGTCTAAATAAAAATACAAACAAAAAATCGCTTGTGAGCTTATTAAAATAATTGCTGGATATTATTTAAAACACTTTTGAAACTAGTTAGTGGTACTACATACATACATATATATGTACATAGATAATTATGTATGTATGTACATAAACTGTTAGCTTGGCTTAAAAAATTTTTTGATAAAAAGTAAAGTCGGTTGGCGGTTATTTAATATTATTTGAGCGTTATGCGGCTGTTAATTTAATTTGACGAGTTTGCTTTATATTTAAGAGACTGTTTTTGTGTATAGTTTATTCGTAAAAGTTTATACGTAGTTCTTGTTTTAAAACTTAAATTGTGCTATAAAGTATTCTATTTTAACGTTTGTTGTCATCGCAAGCATGTTTATATATTTTATTCTGTAACCTATTTTAGCAATCGAAATTTAGAAGAATAATGCTGTTAGCGCTAGTATATGTAGATAAATGTAAATATATACATATGTACATACATATGTATGTGTACATATTATGTAGACGTTGTCTAATTAACCAAGCTGATTATATACGGTATAATTCATAAAAATATTTTAGGTTTATTACAGGTTTATTTGACAAATTTCCGATAGAAATACGTCAAATAAGAGCTTAATAAATCTGAAATATTTTTTTATGAATATGTCAGATGTTTTCGTAAACGCATATGTATCTGCATACATACCTATTAAAAAAAACTTGTTCTTTTGTCTATTTTACTTGTGAAGTTTAATCACAATTAGTTTTATTGTTGTTGTTGCATTACGATCAAAAATTTAAATTGCAAAATCTTTTGTTATTGATTTTGTGTTAATTAATCATTTACGGGAAGATAAATTTTAAAATTTATAAACCTAGACACAAACCTTCGTGTTTAACAGAGCTCCGTTCATATAAAATCAGACTTTAGTTTTTAGTTTTTTTTTGTAATTGTGTTGTAATTTCAACAAAAACAGACTGTTATGACTTTCGATTATTGGACAGTAATCCTCCAATGTTTTTTTCTCCCTATCTCCTACGATTTTTGAAAAAAATTACCCAAATCCATATAATGGCTGTAGGTGTTGTGTTGGAGGTATCAAATGTTATATATAAATAAAAGAGGCATAGAGAATGATCTCCGCTTCAACTTTCTGGTCCATTTTGCTTAAAAAATTTCGTATCAAGTCCATTTTTTGCGAAAAAGCAAATTTTCGTTATTTAACAGAGGTCTATTTTTTGTTTGTTAACAGAGCTCTGTTAAACACGACGGTTTGTGTCTAAGGTTATTTATTTATAAAAATGGCTTCGAACACGTAAATTAATTACATACATAAATGTATATATGTATGTACATATGTATAAATATGTATCTATATAGTAGATAAAAATGCATACATACATACGTTGGTTTTTGTCTTATAAGTTTTATTGTTCTAAAGAAAAAAAAGAAAAACACAAGGATTTATTATTCACCTTTGGGAATAAAGGCAAATAAATACATATGTACATATGTATGTATTTCCGGAAAATTATTAATGAAATTAAATAAGTCTAAAGTACATACATACACTACAATACATGTATTTACTCGTATGTATATCCATACTTCCGCGATTTTCACACCTATTGTGTAAAACAATTAAGTACATATTTATAATTTTAATTATGTCTATTTATGGAAAACATGAACAATAATTACATGAAATATTTTAATTAGTTACCAATGAAGAACTTTTTGTTTAGCTTTTAATTTTTATACCGATACTTAATATTTTTTTATAATGTTTTGTTCTAAAGCTCGCGCGTATATGTACCTCTAAGTTTAAATAAAATACTTGAAAAGATTTAGCGAAAGTAGGTATGTACGTATGTATCTCTGGGGCCCGTAAAATAGTAAAATAGTTGTGAAAATATATTATTTATACGAAGAAAATATATTTTCACAACCAATTTATTTGTACTACAACACTTGTAAGTTTAGAGAAACAGGCCCCTTGTCGCTGAATCGAACATGATATAATTGAGAAGTGATTAAATTTTCATTTACTGCTAGTTTATCGATATATGCCGCTCCCCATAATTATCTATAGACATCATATTTGTCAAAATAATCGACTGATCGATTATGAACTAGGGACCGAAAATAATAATTATTCTTGAATTAAAAAAAAAATCAAGTACAAGAAAACATCGTACAACGTGCCCAATCACACCATTTTCGTTGTTTTCAACTAGAAATAATTTTTATTTTTTTCAGCAGAAATGAAAGTTATTTCCTGATTTTAATTTTTGTAAGCAGAAATAAAAATCGCTTTATGATTTGTAATCTTTCTAACAGAAATGGAAGTTAAATTATGTTAAAAAATATAAATGTGTATGAGATCAATGTGTGGGTATTCCACCATTTTTTTTTATTTTTTTTGCATTGGAAAATGCCGAAAATTCCTTTTATTTAATACCCATATAAAAGTGAAGAGCGGAATCTCAGAAATTGATTTTTATTTTTGCGCGAAAAAATAAAAATCCTGAAATAACTCTTATTTAAGGCCGTAAAACAGAAATCATTCAGTGGTGCTAACCGTTTTTTAGGTTAGCTCTTGTTTAGAAAATAATTAAGATAGAAAATTAGGTTAAAAGTACCCAGAAATTGCAATTTTTCCCAGTTTTCTACCATTTAATTAACATGTGTCGTAAAAAATTAAAAATAAAAATTAATAAATTGCCCCAATTGAGAAAAATTTTGGGGCATAATTTTGTAAAACGTTGACAAATTTTGTATGTATTTTGTTTTTGTAATTTAAATTTTTTCCATACAAAATTTGTCAACGCTAAGCTTTGCGTTTTATAAAATTAGGACCTACATTTTTTTGAAGAAAAAAAAAATTCCAAACTGATTCTTATTTCTGCGCGAAATAATTAAAATTATAAAATATCAGTTATTTCTGCTCAAAAATATAAAAATCAAAACATAACTGTTATTATTTTACTTTTATTATAAAATTCATAACAGTTACGATCCCTGTTAAGAACCAAGACATTATATATTTGACCTACATACATATGTATGTAGAATAGATCAAACACCAACAGCTTCGAAATCCATAAGCACACAAGGAACCACAACAATTTTGCCCAGAAACACATCAAATAGACTAAAAGCTCAACTAAAATATAAATTTAAAACTAACTCTAATTCTAAGACTAATCGTAATACTGCTAATGATACACCTATTCTAAATACTAGTGACGATGATGAGACTGAGATGATGCAGGAGTAATTTTTATTCTTGTATCGTAACGACCGCCTTTCCGGGGGCCTTGGGACTCATCGGGGTGCCAACCAATTGGCGCCACGGTGGGTCCCGTGGCTCCTTGGTCTGGTGGGTACTCACATCAACATTTACTTTATATTAATCTAAATTTCTTTACTTCTAAATATATACCCACAATATTAACCTCCTCTTTTCCGACAATGACGATTAGTCTAATCCAATGGAACATGAAAGGATATGCAAATAATTACAACCAACTACAGTTGATACTAAAGAAATATAGTCCAAAAATAATATCACTACAAGAAACTCATTTCCACTCCATTTCCCATCTCCCAATACCATTAAATTACGAATGCATTTTCAAAAATAGTGCACCACACTCTTATGGCGGTGTTGCCCTATTAATACATAAATCTCTTCAATTCACACCCATAACACTTACTAGCGGGATCGATTCGGTCGGAGCTATTATCCAATCAAAAGAAAAATTTACAATAATTAATTCCTACATTCCCCCGTCTAAAACCTTTAATTTATCTGCACTAAGAAACCTTTATGATCAATTTAACAATAACGCTTTAATAACGGGCGACTTTAATAGCTGGCATTCTTTGTGGGGATCAACTACAAATAATGCGAGAGGAGATACTTTAGCAGATTATATAGTAAGATCCAATTTCGTTATTTTTAACGATGGCTCTCCAACACACTTCAGTACCAGACATACATTCACTAATATAGACATAACATTTGGCTCACCTAATCTCAAAATTCAATCTAGCTGGAATACCATAGATAATCTTTATGGTAGTGATCACTTCCCAATTCTTATAAACCTATTTAACCAACCCCAAGCCCCCGCTCCAAAGCAGGGCCCTAAGTTCATTACTGACAAAGCCGACTGGCAGAAATTTCGCGACCACTCGTTAGTATCCGATAGAAATCGTCCAATTTCCAACAACATCAATAAAGAGGCCTCCAACTTACAAAAAATCATACTTGAAAGTGCTAATCATGCTATTCCGCAGACTAATATAAATATTAGAAAAAAAGTCCCTTGGTGGAATAATCACCTAAACGAGCTCAAGCGAAAAAAAAATCATTATTGGAGGATACTAAAAGTAAACATTAATACCAACAACATTATTAACTACAAAAGAGCAGCTGCCCGCTTCAAAAGGGAATTAAAAATTGCCAAATCAAAATCAATTTCTGCTTTTACCTCCGAAATTAACCCCCAATCTCCAACTAAAAAGATATGGCATAACATTAGAACTTTCTGCGGCCTAAATCCTTCCAACTCCATACATACCCTACAATCTCCATCTTCCCCAAGCAGCTTCTTAACCGATAGCCAGTCTATTGCAAATGAATTTGGTGAATTCTGGTCTTCCCTCTCTCATGACAGTAACTTTTCAAACCACTTTCGAAACAACAAAAATTCCATAAAAAACAATATCCCCTTATATACGCCAGATAACACGTCAAATACTATAGATGGAAATATCAGTTTACAAGAATTAAACTTCTCCCTTAAAAAATTAAAAGGAAAAACCCCTGGGATAGACAGAATATCTTATCCTATGATAAACAACCTCAGCAATAAAACTAAATTAAGAATAGTTCGGTTATACAACCTGATCTTACATAACTTTATACCAAATTTTTATAAGATAAGCACAATTTCCCCCATACTGAAACCCAATACAAACAAGACGCTAATTAACTCCTATAGACCAATTTCGTTAAATATTTGCATATCCAAACTTTTAGACAAGATAGTAGCCAACCGGTTATGGTGGTTTGTTAACTCTAAAGATCTAATATGTACTCATCAGATAGGATTCAGAAAAGGCAAATCAGTTGGCGATGCACACCTCTTTCTAGATCACTTTATAACTAAGTCTTTATCCCAAAAAAGCCACTGTTCAATAATTTCATTAGATTTCTCTAAAGCCTTCGACAAAATTGGTATTCACACAATTTTGCACCAGCTAGTAGAATGGGGATTAGGTCCGAATATTTTAAATTACATAAAAAACTTCCTAACAAACAGGTATATTAGAGTAAAGGTTCACAACACGTATTCCAAAACATATCCCCTCCACAATGGCATACCGCAAGGGTCCCCCCTTTCTGTTATACTGTTTTTAATCTCATACAACAAGCTTAGTAATCATCTACTCTCCCTTCGCGAGTACAAATTCTGTGCTTATGCTGACGACTTTATCATATTAAAAAATTTAACAAACGAAAAGAACCAATCAATAGACATAGAAACCCTTGTAAACTATATTGAGAACTGGTGCAAATACTCTGGCGCCGAACTATCCCTGTCCAAATGTAGGCACCTGCACATCTGCAGGAAAAAAACATGTCAAACTTCTATATCCACAGGTACTTTTAACATTTCCAATACCGAAACACTTAAGATATTAGGCATAATATTCAATAAAAAATACAACTGGAACGACCATATTAAGCATGTTACCAGTAACTTGTCTCAAAGACTTAACATTATAAAATGCATATCTAATAATAAATTTAACTGTAACATATATTCGATCATATTAGCAATCAAAGCATTACTACTATCTAAACTTCAATATGGTCTTTACCTATATGGATGGGCCTCTACATCATCCTTCAAAAAAATCCAAACAACAATTAATTCGGCTCTCAGAATATCTCTCGGAGCCTTCCGCACCACTCCTATATTTAATATGCTCCACGAAGCCAATATTGAATCTCTCGAAACCACAAGAAATATCATCACTTTTAAACTCATTCGTCAGATTATTAACAACAGAGATTCGCCTATCAATAAAATCTGCGATAACTATTCTAGTAGAACAAACGGAAGACACACCCCCTCAGTCCTTAACCGAATACTGAAATTTGCTAAAGAAAACAATATCCCAACAATACCTTACACTGACTATGCTATCTCTCCATGTCCTCCGTGGCATTTACAAAATGATACGTTAAATACCTCTCTTAGCCTATATCCCAAGGATAACACCTCCCCCGAAATTTATAGAAAATTATTCCTAGAAACATCCTCCCTTTATAAAAACTATACTTTCATATACACTGACGGATCCAAAGATGACACGAACGTGTCATATAGCATCACAACTGAAAACACTATAATAAAAAGGTCCTTACTACCAGAATACACATCCATCTTCTCCGCAGAACTAATTGCCATATTTGAAGCCATAAAACATATAGGACATAAACCCATAAAAACCGTGATTTGCACTGACTCCCTTTCATCCATTTATGCAATAAAAAATTTACACAACGATAATTATTACGCCAATTACATTAGAAATTACCTAATTAACAATTACCCTCGAACTATAATACTTTGGACTCCAGGGCACGCCTTTATCACTGGCAATGAATTCGCCGATAAATCCGCTAAAGAAGCCCAAAAATTCCCACTTGTACTTACCGATAATATCAATTCTAACGATATACTCACATACGTTTGCAAGAAATTTACCCTCCTAAATAACACATGGGCTAAAACCTCACAATGGTACAAAGAAATCAATAAAAATAAAATCAACATAAACCATTACCTAAATTCAAATATAAATCTATTCGCTAACAGCACAGACTGTAAAAAGTACATAAGACTCAGACTGGGTCATACATTTATATCAAAAAAATTTTTAATAGACCCAAACACTTCAAATATATGCCCCTACTGCGAGATAAATACAATATCTATTAAACATATTCTAATACATTGCACAAAACTCAGCACAAACCGAAATCGTTTTCTTTTGATGAATCCTACCATATACCTCACTAATCCTTCCATCCACAATATTCAAACTATCATAGCATTTCTTAAAGCCAGCAATATATACAAAGACATCTAAAACCACGCACACTCATAATAACTTATTTGCACATCCTTTTTTTAATTTTACCATTTTCTTTTTTTTCTCATCAAAAAGCTGAAGGCCTTAGTAGCCATTGCTTTCAAATATAAGTTATATTAACTAGTTCCTTACTATAGCTTATAATGTAAATAAATAAATAAATATGTATGTATGTAGGTATGTATGTATGTGATCGTAGACAAAAAGGATATTATTTGATTTGAAAATTTCTACTAATGTTAAATCCTAATTTTTAATTTAGTTTATGTAGAATTTAGAATCATTGGCCTATTTTCACATATATTAATTAAAACTTTCTTAAACTTTTAACAAGAAAAATTAAAATTAAATTAAATTAAGGCCTTAATTAAATGTAAAATAGTCACCCATGTTACACAAAATTTTTGATGAAAAACCAATTTATTTGGTACCTCATAAATTAAGTCTTAAAAGACTCAGAATGTTGAAACAATCGTCCACATGCTGACTGGCACTTTTCACAAAACTATGTACATATATATGTACATATGTATGTATGTAGATATGTATGTGTTTACTTAAAAATCACTGGCGGCAATAATTAAGAGGTCAGTGTTGTTCTTCATAAATAAAGGAGAGACATCAACAACAATACAGTAGGTACCTACATACATACATACATATCTCCAAAGAACCAAAGCTTACATGTTATTTCTGCATTAATTCTTGCAACAATGTGGATTTTTACCGTTCTGAATTTTCAATTGAAACTTTTCTTCTTGTTGTTTTTGATGTTCTTTTTTACGAGCTGGTCAATAACCTCTTTGTTGTTGTTTTTTTTTGTGGGAGCAATGCGTGTAGTACTTTTTCAGTTTAGCATAAAATAACGGTATAAAATGGAATATGAAAACAACAGCTTTAAAATTCAATTTGAATTTATTTTTCCAAGTAATTTTTATGAGTGTACATAAATTAGTTCAATTCCATGCCTACCGGAACTAAATTAATGTAATAAATATGTAAAGTGTATGTATGTATGTATGTAAGTGTAGGTAAGTACATACGTAACAATACACATACATAAATATCCAAATCGTTTTAAAATTTTTAAACTTTTACGTCATGATTGGTTATTAATTTATTTATTTATTGTGCGTATGTACATACGTATGTAAGTATGTCTGTATGTTTCTGTGGTTTTTCGTTAACATACATAAATATTTGTTAATTTTTAGTAAAACAAAGTTATTCTGCCTGCAGAATATGTGTTGTGTGTTAAACAGATCAAGGCTATTTTGTTGTCTTTTTGATTTTATTGTTATTTTAATTTTTAATGAAGATACTATATTTACCCAACGTCATATGTACACATGTATGTATGTACATATGTATGTATGTATGTAGTAACATCTTACAACAGGTTATTTTTTTCTCCCTTTGTGCCAACTTGCGGGCTCTTATAGGATTTTGTAAAAGCAAAAAACTCGCTGAGTTGTGGAATTCTTTTGAAATTGTTCACATACTATTTGTTTTATTTAATAAACAATGATTATGTCAACATACATACATATGTACATAAGTATATAAATTCCATTTTTTATCTTGTATGCAAAGGTTGGGTCATTATTGGGATGGAGCTATAAATATATGTATATACATACATACCCATAATGATATCGATTTCTAAAATATCTCGAACACACTCAAAATGAATCGAAAAAAGTTTACCTGTCGCTCATTTTTTTTTCCAAAAACTTCCCATTTCAAAATCCAATAAATATCAGATTAATTTCGATAATGCAAAAAGGCAGCAGGAGAAGTAAAATAAATTCAGTAAAGTGCGAATTTGACTCTCGCACGAAGGGTTCCGTACGGACACTAGATATGTAATACTATACGAGCTTTAGCCTATATACTCGTAGTATATAGTTTTGGTATTTTTTCGTTTTGGGATTTTCAAGCATTTTTTTTTAAACTTTACAAAATTAGGGGTCCTAGCGTATGCAAATCCTGTTGCTAAGGATTTTCATATAACACTGTTATCATATATGTATGAAAGAAATTAATTTCAAATGTACATTGAACAAATAAATCAATACCTCTCACAATACTTCATTAATTAGTGACTAAAAATTAGTCATTTATTGTACTTGAAAATTGTGTACCGTTTGCATAGTATCGTCAGCAATTCATTGTGATGCAGCAATAAATATGAACACGCACATACATACATATACATATGTGTATTATATTCGTATTTAATTATAGTTTATAATAATTAAAAAATTTACAGTACAGTATAACACTATTCCAAAGAACAATTTTGTTGTCGTTGTTATCGTATTAAAATACTTGAACCTTATGTCACATTTTTAATAATAGTCTCGAACTAACCAGACGTGTTAATTGTGTTA
This sequence comes from Nowickia ferox, assembly GCA_936439885.1. Lineage (NCBI taxonomy): Eukaryota > Metazoa > Arthropoda > Insecta > Diptera > Tachinidae > Nowickia > Nowickia ferox. Next base: position 3,405,668 of record OW387027.1, on the reverse strand, counting down.
GACCTTATATAAATCAATACCAAATAGCGACATAAGATTATTCATATACGTGCGAATATTTAAATATATGTAACTAAATAATAGATTCAATATTTATTTAAGAAACATATCAGCTGTTGTTATCAACTATTTCTACTGCATGACTTGAAAAATATAAAAAAAATATTAAATTACAAAAAAGAAAACAAAATTAAACAAAATGGCTTGTGTATCGGACATTGATTTAGCCACTTTGCATAAAACCCGCCTTGAAGAACGATTAAATTATAAATTATCCTTTAAACAAACCCACCAACCTCCTCAACACACTTACGATGGATTGAGCAGAATAACGCGTATGTGTTTGCAACGAAATGCTGCTGTTTATATTCCTTATGCACGCCATTGTCATCATATAGCGGCAACAGAATTAAATGGCACAAATTCTAAACATGTAAATGGCCATTCTATCATCATGGATGGTTTAACAAATAGAATAAAAAACTTAAGTGTTGTGAATAAACAAAAATTGCTGCTAAATCATGGTGACTCCTCTTCAAGTTTAGATGATGATGATGATTTAAACTATTTCTCGTCCAGCACTAGAAGACGTAGATCAGGAACATGGCCGTAAGTTATTGTTTATCAACAGCACATAATTTATCAAGTACTAACATACATACATACATACATACTTGTGGAAAAAATAGCTTGTTATAATTTTATGCAAACAGGCAGCTAGTGCTCCAAATTTCGATTGAAATAAGCATTGTACGCTAGCACTAAATAAATTTGAAAAAAAGAAATTTATTTTCCACCAATATATAGTCGGTTGGTTATTGGTTTATAAAAACTCCGAAAATAGCGTTACGTAATTTGTGAATAGCCCCTAAAGTACATGAATAAAGCTTAGTTTTGAAAGTCAATAGCGTACTATTACGAATATTACGCCAGTATGTATTACGAATATTTTTTTTGTTTAGTTGGCATGTACTATATAAGAAAAACTCTGCTAGGACGTCTGTTTACTGAGAAGGTTCAACGAGAACTTGAAACTTGGACTTGCTGGCATTATTACTGGCGATATTCGTGAGAAATCTTACAATAAATAGCTACAGGCAATTTTAAATAATTTTAGGGGTAGAAAGTGATTCGGGGGAGGGGGCGTGGCAATGGAATTTTTGTGCCCATGGTAAATCCACTTTTTATAACATATGACATTTTAATGCCGTTCGAGAGAGAAAAAGACGCCACGTCGACTGGCTTAAGTATTTATTTTAATTTGAAACTCTATATGTCGAAATAACTTAGGGCCTGTCCCACGATGTCACGAACGTTCGACTTGTCGCACAGTTACATTGCAAACAACAAATTTTAAAATTGTGTTGTAACTAAATTTTACAGAAGAGACAAAACACTGTTAACATTTTCTACACATTTGTACATAGCTTACAAAATTAGCCTAATAGGTACATTAAGGGTCAGGTCCACAATTTTAAAATTTGTTGTTTGCAATGTAACTGTGCGACGAGTCGAACGTTGGTGACATCGTGGGACTGACCCTTAATGTACCTATTATTAACAGGTTTAAGGCTCAGTTAGCCGAATGTAATGTAATGTAACTGCAACGGTAGGAAACACTTGATCGATATTGTTATGTGAAAAGTTTCGTTACTTTGGTTATAGATATGTAACCGGAATGTAAGAATCTGTACATTATTTTTCACATAGCAGTATCTACCAGCTGTTTCCTAGCGATGCAGTTACATTTCATTACAGCCGTTTAACTGAGCCTTTACACTCTAAACTGACGATACGTATGTATGTATGTAATTGAACTGTTTGGAAGTACAATTAAATTAAGCGTGCCATAATCATGATACAAAACAGCTGGTCGAACAAAACTAATGGGCAACACTGTATTTGATTAAAGGTGACTCGCCATAATGCTATAGCCATAACCATACAAACCAATTGAATTTTGGTTTTGTTTATGGCTATGGCACGTCTGATTGAACCTGTAAGAATATTTTTTTTTAGAAAACTTAAACAATAATGGAAAAAAATTTAAAACCACATGCTTACATAATTATTTATTCCAAAGATCGTTTCTCTCTCTCTTTAATAGTTAAAATAAAAAGATTTTTTGCACAACAGAGGCTCTCAACTGTGTTCAATTCATGGACACCTTACGAAAACCCCTGAATATTTTCTTTAGATAGTGTTATAGTACATTTTTAAGCTCTTATGTCTTGTACTCGTAGGCTAGAGACTATGGAGTTGTTTTAATTGAAACCCCACTTAAAGCACATATTCATACATACATATACATATGTACTCGTATGCTTGTTTAAAAAAAAATAATTGTTGAAAATGTGTATTCAATTGCAAGTAAGTAAATTAACTAAAACAAATTTTAACCGCTTTTAACAGTCTAATAGTTTGAGTTCAATCTGTGGTGTCCATTTTTTTAATTTGCCTTAACAGTATTTTTAATTATAGTTACTATGTACATATTAACATAACGGCTTTTTTATAATATATACATACATACATATGCACATATGTACATGCATATGTATTTATATAAATATGCATAAATCGCTCATTTACTTGAACAACGTCATAACTCAAAAAAAAGAACTAATTTTACAGAAAACGAGTTTACAGTTTTAAATTCACAGTGTAAATTTTACACACAACTTGATGGAATGAGAAAATTAAATTTTTCTCTCAAGAGTTGAGTATACAAGATACATATGTATGTACATATTTTAATAAAATTTTTACACAATGTGAATAACAATATGCGTATTAATTCTTAATTATTAGATTTAAGTAAATGAGCGATATGGACATATGTACATTTGTATGTGCCCTTAATTATAAAAGTGGTCTAAGTCATATATTTCGTTTGGTCTACATATGTATTTAGAAGATTACATTTGAACAAATCAAAAAATATTTTTTTTTATTATGCAACATTTTAATTTAGAGTAGTACTAGTCTCGAATAATACAACATTTATTTAATATTTATTAAATATATATTTGAGTTTTCTTAAGATTTATTTATTATTTCGAAGCACAAATGTATATGGCTTAAAATATTTTCATGATTAAGGGCACATACATATCGTCGGCTTAGAGTGTAAACCTGCTAACTCACTTCCAGAAAATTTTACAGGAGAGACAAAATACTGTTAACGGTTTCTATACAAAGCTTAAGAAATTAGCCTAATACATTCAGTTGCTTCGACAAATAGATGTTCAAATTAAAATAAATATTTAAGCAAATCGATGAGGCGTCTCTTTCTCTTTCAAACGGCATTAAAATGTCATATGCTATAAAAAGTGGATTTAGCAGGTTTACACTCTAAGCCGACGATATATAAAATACCCATTAACTGCCAGTTTATAGAAGACGAGTAAAAATTCTCATCTGCCTATTTATATTGAAAACAAAAACAAATTTGAGTGCTTTGTTCTTGTTTTCAATATAAATAGCCAGGCGAGAATTTTAACTTGTCTTCTATAAACTCTCAGTAAGTTTCTAATTAAGAACAGCTTAAAGGAAAATGAATGAATAAACAGTTTTTTTTTTAATTGTGATTTAATAAATAAATAAAAAACAAGTTTAAAAAAATGTCATCTCCCCGACGGGGAATTGAACCCCGGTCTCCCGCGTGACAGGCGGGGATACTAACCACTATACTATCGAGGACGTTGATTGCAGTGTGTTTAACATTACAGTTGACATAATCTGCAAGCAACTACATTTGGCAGTTTTAAAATAAATTCATTGTGAAAGCTTTTTAGAAAAGCCTTTTTTGTATAAAAACTTTTATTTTGTTTTTGTTTTTTCGTCTTCAAACTACAGTAAAAACCCGTTATTTTAATTACTTGTACATAAATTACTAACCTTAGGCAATAAATAGTTTAGTGCATCCGCTTATAAACTTATAATAAGAAAACAAAACCATTTAAGAATTTGGAAATGATTTTTGATTAAAGAAACTGCAATAAAAATAAATTAAGAAAGAAAAAAAAAAATATGTGCTTAGTACCAGTTTGTGCTAAGCGCCATAAATCACTTCAAGTTGTTGTTTTTTGTGCTTAAAATATTTGTTTATGTTTGTTTTTGGGGTAAATTTTTTTATTACTTTTCGGACCGCAGATAAATATGTAGATATATTCGTACATACATACATACATGTAGGTATGCAGCCGCTTTTTAATAGTTATTATGTATTTTGTTTTTGTTTTGAACCGGATTTTTTACATTATTTAAACGCAAAAGGCACAAATTTAAATATGTATATACGGAATAAATACCCAATATGTTCGTCTTTCGTCAGACTAGAACTAAAAAAATTCAAATAGGCTTGTATTGGTTTTCTTTTTTTCGCGCTGCCAAGTTTAATTTCTTTTTTAAATGTAAGGCACAATCAAATAAAATTTACATATTATACCTAGTGTTTGTTTTTTTAAATGCATACCTTAAGCGAATGAAATTATTTTCACACGATTACGAAGCTAAACCTTTAATAATTTACTCATTGTTAAAGGCATAGTAAGTTTAGTCTAAAAAGAACTTTAACAAAGCTTAGAAGTTTATTTTTTTTAGATAAATTTAATAGCAACAGTTTTGGATTTAATCTGCGGTCTTGAATTGTTATAGTGAAAAATAATGCAAATGTGTATGTTATCTTTAAAGAAAAAAAATAATTGCATTTATTATTTGTGTTATTATTAAATTGAAAACATAATATGCATTAAGTAAATACAAAAAACTTAATTAAATTAAAAAAAAAAAAAATTCCAACTGTAACTTTAGTTTAAAATGTAAAGGTTATTTTTATTAATAGCCTTATCCATAAAAAAACGTCTTGGGTTTTTAAAGAGTTTATAAATCGAATTTAAATACAAAGTTTATTTTACAACCCTGTTATAAACCAAAAATATATTTTTATGAATAAGTCAGTAAACTTTTAAGAGCGAACGAAGTAACATTCATATAACAATTTGTTTATGCATGTACGAGTATAAAGCAAGCAACCATGAATTTGTATATCTACATATACATACAAATAAAATTAATACCGATATTTTTTCGAGTTTAGACTTCCAATCGTTTTTAGTTAATCAATGTAGATTGTAGGCATTCTTGTTTTTAGTGGCCCAAAATTTCTTTAACAATATGTAAATTTGATTTCGTGAAAATAATCGTTCGAAAAATATTAAATAAAATAAATCTCCTTTCAAAGTGTACATATTTGCAACTTTAGTACTTTCTATATTTTGGTCTATATTTCTCACCGTTGATTGCATACACTTTTAAAAATTCGTTCCACATTTTTAAAAGTGCATAAAGTGTAAGAAAGTGTAAAAAGAAACTCTTTTCCAGCGTGAGTATATTTATAAATAAATCACCCAACCTAAACAACTTTAAAACAGCAGGAAACTCTTAAGCGAAATTATAAATAAAAAATAGTATGTAATCGATTTTTTCAAGTGTATTTCAAACAACGTTTTTATCACTTCAACAGTATTAAGTTTATAAATATTCAATGGAAAATAACAAAAAAAAAAATAAAAAAAGACTTTGATTTGTGCATTCATTAAACTTTAAATAAATTCCGATCAAAGATCATTAAAAAATAGACAACAATCAATATACGAGTATATTATGTAAGGACAAAGTATAATAAAAATATCAAATTCAATTGAAAACACATAATAATCCATTAGATATGATATATGTATAACAAACATAATTAAACCCCTTTTGTGAATTGGACATAAGGCACACAAAAAATCTCGTAATTACTTCAATTGTAATAAAAGTTTTAGACTTTGGAAAAGAACATGTTATGTCGATTTAACACTATTTTCGTGTCTCTTAAGTAAATTTTAATATATGTACATATATCTTAATTAAAAGTTTTAATGAATAATTAACTTGCAGACAATTTCAATTCGTCATTTTTTTCTCGTTCTTTCTAAAACTTGATATAAACTTCTGCTTGAATTTCACTGTGGAAGAATAATGTAGAAAATATGGAATAATTGTGTTGAAAATATTTTTAATTGCACATTTATATTCATTTATATTTCTGGTTTAAAAGCGAAAAAGTGCAAAGTAAGTAAAAATTATGCGTTTGACCGGATTCACACACAACAATTTTAATTGCTTGGCTTTTTAAAATTATATCGAGCCATAACCGCCAAAAATGCTTAACCGACACATTTTTTGGACCTTTTTTTTGACGAAAATCGATTATTTACGATCCCAAATGGCCGATTTTGGCCAAAAAATTAAAGTCGAAAATTATGTCGCTTAAGCTTTTTTTAGCGGTTATGGCACGATATGCTGAATTTAATTTTACGTTCACACTGAAAACTTTTTCCAGCAATTATAGTGTTTTCTTTTTCTTCCTTTCTTACATTTTTGACATACACCCAGAGAAAAAACAGCTTAAAATCAATAAGAACCATATCGAATTAATAAGAAACATTAACGAAAGTCTAGTCATGTTGAAATTTCTTATTTCAATATGGAAAAATATTAATTTAGTGTATTAATTTATTAATTTTATTTATTTTTAAGTACCTCAATATACATTTTCTATTATATTGAAAATTATTGAATTAATGTGAAGTGTTCTTATTTTTAAGTTGCAGCTTTTCCCTGAGTGTACATATTTTCATATTTGTCTGTATGTATGTACATTAGGGGTGGAATAGTGTTATATGGAAATCCTTAGCAACAGGATTTGGATGCGCTGGAACCCCTAATTTTGTAAAGTTTAGAAAAAAAACAATGCATGAGCCAAATAATTATGGGGGTTCTGATGAGCGTAAATGGGTCCCCATCGGGGTCAAAACTAAAAAAAAACGAGCCAAAATTCACAAAAAACTTCACAACTATCCCTGAGTTGCTCCTAGATGGGTAAAACTTAAGTTCGACCCGCACTAATATGTTCCCCGCTGTCTATGCTCCTTAAGAAGGCTTCCATACAAAATATTATTTTTTATACAAATACCCCTCATCGCCCTAACTAGTCCCAGGGTGCCCCTAGAGGAGTTAAATATGTGACCAATCCCCAATATTTTTGTTGCCCCAACATTTGTTCAGAACACACTTAGCCTCCATATTCAATCATTAGGGTGGTCCCCATACAAAAATGTTTAATATCTAAAAATTGTTTCATTGGGAATTTAAAAACATGTTCTTTTAATAAATAATCAGGTTTGTGATGGAAAACGATAATTTTCATAAATTTCAAAATGATCGTTTTAATAATTCTGCCAGAAAACTCGATTTCAATGCAAAGATCTGATAGATCATTTTTGGAAAAAAAAATTTATTAGATATAAAATTAAATTTTAATGGGCGTGCCTCTGCCCATTTTTTAAATCCAAGATTTTGTGTTTTTCAAAGCTCAGGCTGTGGGTTAAGTTTTGAAAAATCGGTACAGAAGAACCGCCCATTTTTTCGAATGGAAGATTGTGTCTATTTTTGAGCTCAAGGTCTGGAGTAAGTTTCGCAAAAATCGGTTAAGTAGAACCACGTGAAATGTAATAATAAATTTTAATGGGCGTATACCCGCCCATTTTTTAAACTTTTAATTGTGTAATTACGTAAATGTGTTTGCTATATTTCACAGCAATCAAATAAGTAGAATATCATGAAATTAAATTAAAAAATTGTGGGCGTGTCCCCTCCCAATTTTTTTTTACAATGGGACCAATGGAAATCTATACCCTCTCAGGCAATAAAAGAATTGTTACAATCGGTCTAATATGAACCGAGTTATGAAGTAATATTGGCAAAAAAATCATTGATAATTGAATTGATAACCCCTTTTTTTTGAGGTCGGTTAAAAAGGGATGAATTCTGTTAAAATTTGAGAATAGTTTTGAAGCCAATCTCAATAGTTTAGCATTGGGGGTTTGTAATCTTTTTTGGATTGTGATTGAAATCTACAGATGAGCGTTTAGACGTGCTTAACTAACAACAAAAAAGTTTAAATTAATTATAAGTGGCAAACTTGATCAAAATAAAAACTTGCTGCTGCTGCTGGCTTTCCTTAAGCTTCTTAAATTCAAGCTAATATTTTATACTCACAATTTAATACTTTTTGCATTTAAAAGGAACTCTACAATAAAAGCATTAAGAAAAGTATTAATTAATAACTTTTGTTCCCTTATTACCTGTTAATTTTTTTTTTTTAGTTTTTTTTGTGGTGGTGTGTGTTCATAAATTTAGAATAGAAAACAAATTATTTTAATGTGTTTAATGGATTTGTAATCAAGGAATAATTTCCTGGTTCAGTCAGTACCTTTCAATTCGTATTATAGAACTATAACTGATTTACATTAAGCATTTTCTCATGAATTTTCATGAAATTTGTTGCACGAAACATTTTTTTTATTTGCTAATAGCAGCGCTTTATAAATCCCTGAAGCATTTTTGGCACTTTTTTTAATCTGATTTGCTTCTCCAGGCCTGCTATTGACAAATGAAAAATTTTTCATGCAAATAATTTCATGAAAAAATACTTAATGTAAATCAGGTATTAAATATTTTTATAAATTATTTGTAATTTCTGTCTATCATTCAAAAACTACTGAAAATATATTTTTTTAATCAAATTTGTTGCGGATGAACTTTAATAGCTAATTCAGCAGTTAGAAAACTATCTCATTTTCAAATAAAAGTAAAGAACAAAGCAAAAGCACTCAATATCATCATCATGCATCGTTTAGCTCGATGGTCGTATAATTATCGCTTTAAATTTGTAGCACGCTTGTTAATATCAACGGCTGACGATGACTCCACTTTTATTAAACTAAAGAACCTATTTTTGTTATCTAATTTAAAATTTTAATATTTGGATGCTCATAAACAATGACAATGAAAAGCAACATTATAAACAAAAGAAATAAATAAAACTTAAGAGTTGCCAAATATCTAATTTATAGAACAGAATCTCTTCTCTTTGTATGTTGTATTGATTTTGGCTTAGCAAATAATGATGTGTGTATTTAAAAAAGCAGAAAAAAACAAAAACAAAAAGATACGAGCACTGAAACTGAATTTACAAACAAACTCAAGCCAAAAGGCTTATTGGCAATAAATGTTAACTTTGTTTACCAGTATTAATGTAACCTTCGTTCATACCACATTGAAATTGAAAATTGATGTTGTGAATTTTTGTTTTATTTATTTTTTCTTATTAAATATTTCAAACGCAAGTCATCAAAATTAAGTCGTGTCTATAGTCAAGTGTGTGTATGATTTACCATAATTGTTAACAACATATTAAATCGTTCTTCAATTAAAATCTCGTCTCAATAACAACAAACGCGCTCCTAACAAGTTCGGTAACTTGTTCCTTCATTTTTCACTTTTCACACAACGATAAGCAATTTTATTTTAGTAAAAAAAAAATAAGTAAATTGTTTTAAGTGAATTGAAAATTTTTAAATTGCATAAAAAAAGTGAAAAACATGTTGCCAATGCATCCAAGTCAAGAGCAGCTGTTGCTGGAAGCTTTTGGCGGTGAAACATGTGGCGAAATGCCAGAAAGTGATTTCAACGGCGAATTCAATTCAACTGCAGCCAATATTGAGAACATGTGCTTGATGGGGAAAATTCCACCCTCACAACGCATATTAAGGTGATATTTTAAAAATATGTACAGTTAGGCCTCGATTATACGTAATAGTCGGAACCGGGAGCATTCTGGATAATCGATTTTCCCGGTTAATGGGGTAACAGCTTTTATTGTTTTTTATAATATTTTTTATTCATATTTTTGTACTTACTTATTATACATCTTTGTATATACCGCATATAATAAAAGAAAAATTCATGGATTTTATGTTTGTGTTTAGTCATAAAATGCATAAATACATATCGTCGGCTTAGAGTGTAAACCTGCTAACTCACTTCAAGCAAATTTTGCAAAGGATACAAAATACTGTTAACATTTTCTATACATCGCTTCAGAAATTAGTCTAAAACATTAAGTTTTTTCGAAATGTAAAGTTTAAAATTAAACTAAATATTTTAGCCAGTCGATGCGGCGTCTTTTTCTCCTTCGAATGGCATTAAAATGTCATATGTTATAAAACAGGTTACACTCTAAGCCGACGATATGTAATATAAGGGAAAAAATATTTTGGCTGAAAATGGTTGCGTGCTTGCAATACCGGATAATACAGGTAATCACGGTTGATCGATGCAAAAAAAAAAAAAAAATGAAACGGATAGACAAAAAGAAAACAATTACAATATTTCTTTCCCGGGTAATCGACGTTGCCGGATAATCGAGGCCTTACTGTACAACAATTTAAATATGTATGTATGTATGTATATACATACACTTAACATAACTTAAGTAAGGAATTTAATTTAGCCAATTTTCAACGAATATATATTGTAAATCTGAGATTGGGCGATTACAAAATTTTGGACTCCGGAACTCCACATTGTTTGGTAAAAATTGTGAATGAATTTTTTTCATTTAAAGAAAATTGTTTTTTATTTATATATTTTATTTTTATTTATTTATTAAATTTATTAGAATTGCAATATCTAATTGACGGGTGTAATAATGTCATTAAAATTAAACAGTTTTATGTTGAATTAAAAAGAAATTGGACACGCAAAACAAATTGACTTTTCAAAAATTCGGTTAGGAATTGAGCAATAAATCTATTCTATATAATCTAGTGATATTGAGCTCCAGACATATTTTATTTCCTTTAAAGACTCCTTTGTATCAAATTTATTTTAATCCATAATATATTTCTCTAACATGCCACCCCTAGGCAGGGATGGCATTGAGAATTTTAAAATTGTATCAACAACTTTCAAAAATTGTACCTTTTTTTAGCTTAATTGTACTAAAATATTTTCTTAGTTCAAATTAAATATTTATTTTTATTTTTAATCAGAAATAATTTCTTAGTCGGGCTTAAGTTCAGTAATTTCAATTCTTATTGAATGAAATATTTTTTATTAATTAATGTGAGTTTCTAAAGAGGAGAAGAAAAATTCAATTAGACTATAAGCTGGGGGAAATACCGATATTTTTCTGTGCAGCAACGTACTTCATCAGCACCCAAGTCTATCATCTATATTTAAAATTTTCATTTATTTTTATTTTTATTAAAATAATCGTCAATGTTCCGCTTACCGAATCGTTTTCACAAAATTTGCTTGTGATTTCGGATGTTAAAGCATATTGGCTACACCTGTTTAAGTTTAAATTTAGGATATACAAATTAATATGTAGCATGTGCTCTAGCATACGAATTCAGGAGGAAAATAATTTGGAAATGGATGAGTTCACATTTTTTTTTTATATTTTCGTTGCGTTTTACTTTCACAATGCTGTTTATAGTTTTTTGCAAATAAATGCTGTGTAAAACTGAGGAGATTCCTTAAATATAATATTCTACTTTTCGAGTTGGAATAGTACGAAAAAAAGTACATACTAACTAATTTGAGAAATTAGAGAGATTAAAAAGCGATCACGTAAAAACATCCAACTTACCGCCAAAACTCGTTTATACTCTTGCTTAAGCAAGCTCACGTGTTTTAAGGTCGAAATTACATACGCTAAGCTAATGGATGCCCATCATATAAATATGCATACACATGAGTTAGTGCTTTTTCTCAAAGCTCTGTAAATACATATAATTCTAATCTTGTAAAAATTACGTTTTAAATTTTAAATAAGCACACATATGCACATACATACATACATACATATATATGTATATACATATTTATGTATGTAAAAATAACGAGCTAGAAATAAAGTAATGGTACGTCAATCAAATAACAAACCACATAAAATTATATTAAATTTACTATTGTTTTAAATAGACACTTGTCTTAAGCTATCGAATATTTGCTTAAATTAGATTGTAGATGATGTAGCAAAATTTCCATGTGAATAAATATCATTGTACCAACATGGCCTTTCAAAAGAGAGTTAGTAGTAGCATCCACAGATTTCCAAAGTGCTTGAGGCCAGAGTTGTCCCTGGTTGTATTTTCATAATAAATAAATTGTTTTCAGACCAAAAACTATAAATATTACCTGCGCGTTTTTCATTTTGTATATGCATACATACATACAGACATATTTTCATACATACAAAAAGTCGTTATTAATATAAATAATATTGTAAATGCGGAAGGTTTTCAAAGATCAAAAAAATCAAACCGTAATTGATTTAGTTTTTATTTAAATTACTCTAATTAAACTGATCATTAATAAATGTTTAATAAATTGCATGAGCAAGCAGTGGTCTGTCTACGAGTTGGAAAAAAAGAATGATGAATTTAAAATAATTAATATGTGTCTTAAAATAATTAACAAACCACCCAAAAACGAAAATTTTTCTGCTTATATCAATCATTGGAAGTAGAAAACATTTCAACTCGAAAGTTCAAAAAACATATTTAATCGCTTCAGTCGTAAAGCAGCTCTGGGCGAGTCAATATCAAGCGTCGTTGGCAATTATCTCTTAAGTGCAACCAGGCCACTGTTGTTTATTGGCCTTCGAGAGTTTTGCGTCTCACTCGCACTGATTGACTGATCTGCCACGGATAACCGTATATTCTTGCGGTTCTCCTGTGGAATTTCTTTATCAACCACGTTGCTACTTACTGCCTATGTGAAGGCATAGGTCGTGTACAGTCAGTCACAAAAACCTTTTTAAAATACTGTTAATAACATCTTGGGCATATGGTCTAGTTACTCCGCCCATATTTGTGCAACCATATTATGCAAATTTACTTTGTATAATATGTATAAATAAATAAATAAAATAAATATTTAATCGCTTGTATCACTATACAACAAAAAAGCAAAATTCTGATGACTGCTTCTGTCAGACGAGACCAAAAGCAATAATGCTCGTGTGAATGTGAATCGGAGTCTTGAGAGTATATAAATCCAAGGCTTGATTTATTCAGCGGTTTATAGTAGAATTTCATGGCGAATATTTTTGTAGCACATTTCAGCCGGTTATATCCCCGTTTAAGATAAATGTTTGGGCTCTTTTGCCGAAAGGGATAAACTCACATTTTTTACTTTATACGAGGAAGAATTAGATGTTTAAAATGTTGCGCTAAAATTTTACATAAGGGGCTATTCAAATATTACGTAACGCTACTGGGGAAGGGGTATAGGATTTGTTACGGTTTAGCAAATTTAGACTGAAAATGTTGTAAAAAGCGTTACAAAAGAGGTGGTGGGAGGGGGAAGGGGTTTGTATAAAAACTCCGAAAATAGCGTTACGTAATATATGAATGGCCCCAAAATTGCCGAAAATATTTAAGCCTGAAAAAAAAGTGGCAATAAGTTCAGTGCATTAGTATAAGTTCGTAGTGTATAAAAGGTTGCTATTTTATTTGAAGGGATACCGACTACAATGTGTCAAAAATAAAATACACCCGCTTTTTTGAAAACTATAATTTTGACGCTAGCACCGTTACACGACCACACCACCACTTTCGTCGCTGGCGCCAAGTTAAGCATTAAACACATGCACCACAGCAAATTACCGGCTTCAAAATGTCAAGGATAGAATACACATCGCTCATTTACTAAAACAACGTCATAGCTCCAAAAATTTAATTTCTGATTTAATGATGCAGAATTAATCCTCACATTGCTATTCACATTGTATAAAAATTGCATACAAATATCTTTTACACTCAACTCTTGATCAAAAAAATTAAATTTTCTCTATCCATTAAGTTGTGTGTAAATTGAAAACTTTAAACTAATTTCCAGGAAAACAATTTTTTTTTGAGTTATGACGTTGTTTTAGTAAAAGAGCGACATGTTTATATGAGAATTATTATTTTGCATTTTATTCTTGCATTCTAATTAAACTAATTTCTATTTTTGTTGGCAACAATGAGCAAATATAGCGTTGCCAGTATAATATAAAATGTTGAATGAATGATAACTTGCAATTATTTCATATTATTTCACAGAAACAACATCCCAAAATTTAAGTAAAGAAATAAATTTTAAACAAGTTTCTTTTTATGAATTCGACTTCAGAGATCTAATTTTTTCTTAAGATTTTTTTATATTTATTTTATAGTTTTCTCTTTAAAAGCCTTCCAATGTGTCCCATACATATCTCCTCTTCAGCTTTTAATATCTTTAATCGATCGTCTTTCAGCTTATTTTTTTTGACTATATACTACTTCAATAACCGGTGAATGGTCCACAGCTTGGAATGTAGACTCCGCCGCATAGAACTTTATTGAGACATGTTCCACAAAGAGTTTCTTTAGTGAGTTCAAGCTTATTTCTGTAGCTTGAACATTTAACTTTATATTGATCCCTTAATAAAGCAAATAAAGCTTATTTATCAAAGTCTATAGTGTACTATTACGAATTGTACGGGTGTATGTATTACGAATATTATGCCTGTTTGTATTACGAATATATTTTTTTTGGCTTGCTTAGTAGGTATATAAGAAGGTGGAATGAATGACTGAAATATGTATTCATACTTGAATATCAGGTACTGTTGATGCTGGTGGCGTTTCGAAAATAATTAAGTAGCTGGCGACCAGGCGACAAATGCAGCTAGCGGTATTTGAAGTGGTGTGTTGTTGTAGTGATTTCTATTTTTGTAAGCGGCAATGAGCAAACACCGTGCTGTCTATAAAATCAAAATTCGGAATGAATGATAGTTTAAAATTATTGGAAAGAACATCTCAAAATTTATATAAAAACATAAATTGATTCCTATAGCTTAAAGAAATAGTTTCATTGAATAAATTGATTCCTTAAAAAGCGACATAATTTTCGAACTTGATATTTTTGACCAAAATCGATAATTTGCGATCGTAAATAACCGATTTTCGTAAAAAAAACGAGATCCACAAATTGGTCGCTTAAGCTTTTTTTGGCGGTTATGGATCGAGCCATCGATTTGCTAGACATCATAAAACTTTAATTGCATTTTAATTTATTTTCTATTATAATTAATAATATAAATTTTTGTTTGTTTATTTTCATAACAATTAAGGCGCACTCGAAGTTTGAACGCACCCTCACCTTTTCAACAATTTGGACCATGTGGACGCATAATGAAAAATCCGGCCATGGTTATGCAAATTCAAGACCCTGCCAGTCAGCGTCTTACTTGGTACAAACCTCCACTAACGGTGTTGGTAATCAAAAAGGTACGTGACTCAATGGTACTGGCACCATTTGTGCAATTGGTTGAATGGTTGGTGCAAGAAAAACACATGGTGGTGTGGGTAGAATCAGCAGTATTGGATGATCCTCTGTTGCAAGAAGATAAAAGATTTCAATCGGTTAAAGAGAAATTGGTAACATTCAAGTAAGTTTTATTTGTTTTTTAACACAATAGAAAAATAATGATATTTTCTCCCCCCCCCCATTTCCAGGGATGGTCGTGACGATTTGACGGATCGTATAGATTTCATTGTTTGTTTGGGAGGTGATGGCACCCTCTTGTATGCCTCGTTATTATTTCAGCAATCCGTGCCCCCTGTGATGGCCTTTCATTTGGGCTCGTTGGGCTTCTTGACACCATTCCAATTTGATAATTTCCAAGAGCAAGTAACAAACGTCTTGGAAGGCCATGCGGCCTTAACTTTGCGCAGCCGCTTGCGTTGTGTCATATACAGAAAGACCGATCGTCGCAAAGATTCCTCGGAGCTTACACAGCAAATGAATTGCAGCATGTCGGCGGACAGTGGTGTTTCCATAGATTCCTATCCGGGCATACCAACAGTGGGAGTAGGTTGCTCTAGATCACCTTCCACAAACATATTGGTATGTTTTATATCTAAATTTGCGATGTTTTCTAATTTTATATTTTCATTCATATTTTTGTTTGTCTTTTGTTTAGGTTCTCAATGAAGTTGTTATTGATCGTGGCCCTTCCCCGTACTTAAGTAATATTGACCTATTTTTGGATGGCAAGTATATTACTTCGGTGCAGGGCGATGGCTTAATAGTTTCTACACCCACTGGTAGTACGGCGTATGCTGTGGCCGCTGGTGCCTCCATGATACACCCCTCAGTGCCCGCGATTATGGTGACACCCATTTGTCCACATTCACTAAGTTTTCGTCCGATTGTTGTACCTGCCGGAGTTGAACTTAAAGTAAATATAATTAACATTATTAACAATTTATTGAGTTCTATTTGAGGCAGTTTTCATTGTTGATAAAAAAAACAGTTAAAACTTGTTCGAAGTAGACTGGGCTCAAATCGTCAAATCCTTTTTTTTTATTAATAATACATAAATAGTGATAAGCAAAAACAAAAGTATTTTCAAGCAGTTTCTTCTGGAGTGTTGAGTATTAGAGCCCTTGTGTCCCTCTTTTTTAAGCGGATGTGTCCAGTAAAATTCAAGATATTACCAGCAAGCGGATTAGGATGAGACTCGAGTTTTGTAAGATATTTGCCTGCGTATTTTGCAATTTCTTCAGTTACTTGTGGCATATTCAAATCACGATGTAAATTTTAATTTCTTATGTACCATGGAGCCGATGTTATTATCCGTAAAATTTTATTTTGCCTTCGTTGAATTTTTTCTATATTTGAAGCTGAAATCGTCACATCCGTGATCGTATCGACAATCGTACGAAAACAAATTAAGTGATACGTCAATCGTATAAGCTGAATAGGATTTCAGTACGTTCGCGTATGCTAAAATTCGAAAATGGTGTTTTTACGTGACGAGTTGTACGTTCACGGATGTGAATTTATTTTGCATAGTGGAAAATTTGTTATTTAAGTTTGATGTTTGAAGTGTGTGACTAATTCTAGTCGCGATGCCACTTTGTAAAATCAATTCGATTCAATTGCTATATGGCATTTCTTCTTCTTGACAATAATAGTGAATCTAAGTACAGTCATTTCCGCTTAACTGATTTTCTAAAAATGCCCGGTTTTGATGGAATTAAATCTGTTAATTGTTTCATTAACACAATTACAAAAATCCCTTTTAATTAAGCATTGAGATCAATAATGCTGAAATAATATGTATGCGTGTACAAATGTGCGTATGCAATGAAGAAAGTAAGGGCCAATCCCACGATGCCGACAACGTTCGACTTGTCCAACAATTACATTCCAAACAAAAACAAATTTTAATATTTTGTTGTTGTTTCAAATGTAAGTGTGCGACAAGTCGAACGTTGTCGACATCGTGGGATTGGCCCTAAATAAAAACACATGACTTTCTGAAGAGTAATTTTATTTTAGAGTCAATTAAAAGGGCAACGCAATTAAATGCAACACATTTAAGCTAGGATTTTTCCATGTGTATTAAATCTAACATTTTCATTCAATTTTTTTTTTAGAGAAATTAACCGGGCAAATCAATTATGCGGTGACCAATTAAGCGGAAACTACTGTAGTTAATTTCTTAAAAAAATTATTAATCTCTGCTCAACGATGTCGTTTTAAAGTTTTTCTTAAATTTTTATTTTATAGAAACCGAATAAATTAAATTAGAGTGTTTAAAACAAAATTGTTTGTATATGTATTTAAAAAAATTATTAACGAAAATATTAATTGTGCAGCAAACAATAACAATTTTAAAATCGATTGTTTTCAGATATCCGTTTCACCCGACAGCCGAAATACCTCCTGGGTATCATTTGATGGGCGCAATCGACAAGAGCTGTTCCACGGTGATAGCTTAAGAGTAACCACATCCATTTACCCAGTGCCCAGTATATGTGCTCAAGATCAAATATCCGATTGGTTTGATTCCTTGGCCGAATGCCTGCACTGGAATGTGCGAAAAAAGCAAAAATGTTTAGATGAATTATCGGACTTGACCGCTTCGGGCTCGGAGGATACGCTGGATGAGCTAGAAAGAGGCTCGGACTCTTTGTTAGATAGTTAAAGTAATTGTTAAAACACTTAATCGAATCGCTATAATAATCATACAATACATTAACTTTCATTTAAAATACAATATTATTGCTAAAGCAAAAGAACAAAAAAAAAAAGAAAAAAGAAAGAAGAAGAAATTGCAATAAAAAGTTAAACTTTAGTTGGTGTTTAATAGGTACTAAGAGTATGTTAAATTAAAATATATAAAAACTAAGCTTCAATTTGTTAAAGAAAGCTTATGAAGTGTGTGTGAATTGTTTGGTTTTAGAGAGCAACGTTTGATCTATGCGTGCGTAATTGTACACACTTGTGGTTGTAGGTACACACTTTGCCACCGCAGAAAAAATTAAATGAGCTGAAGAAAAAAGAAAATATAGTTTTCTTCCGAAGGGGTTTTCTTTAATTTGGAATGATTTTTCGTCATCCCACGTCAAGTTACGTTTATAAAACTACCGGTTTCGGATTTGTCTATAAACCAAATTTGACGTGGTATAACTGAAAAATTTTTCCAAATCCAAAAAAAAAAGAAAGTTGATATTGAAAAGATGAGCGTTGGGTAAATTTGATGAATTTATACAAAACTAATGGCTGCTATTTCACTCAACGCTCACCACTAATTTTTGCAACTGTGTTTCTGCCGCGATGTTCAATGCGAATGCAAAATACTAACGAAGCATTTTCTTTCGTTTCGTTGTGTTGTGTTTACGGTTTAATTGTAGATTATAGTGTGTGTGTGTCAAAATAAACAACATGAATGATAAACGTGTTGCGCAAGCACGTTGCAAAGTGTGTACCTACCATATGGGATTGTTTGAGCATATCTGTTGCCAATTAGAAATATACATACATACATACATACATACATACATAGTTGCATGCATACATATGTGTATGTAAAATAAAAAATGAACAATGTAATTAGTAAAATTTTAAAAGCTCAAATTTTGTTAAAGTTTTAAGCATACTTTAGTTTCATTTATTTCTATTTAATTTAAAAATGAAACCGTTGTATTGTTTATTAGTGATTTAATATTTACTCTTGTCAAGAACAAAAAAAAAGACATATTGTTTTAAAATTGGAAGAAAGAAAAAATTGTTGTTTCTTCAGAGCTTGTTTTGTCATTAAGCTATTAGAATAGGTTTTTTAGAAAAAAATTTTCTGTTTATATTTTGGCACAAGTTTTCAATTTTTAGTTTACATATATGTAAAAAAAAAAATAGTTGGCTAAATCATTGGTTGTCTTCTGTGTTCTTAAGTTATTTTTTTTACTTTTTATTATTTAGTTTTTGTACTTACACAAATAAAATAGCTAAAATAAATAATAAACAGCCTTATGTACAACAAAAAATTTGCCTCAGCTTAGGCACTACAGACATACATCTATGACTTTATAAAAACTTCATGCAGCTTCATGTCAAATTTTCGTTATACATAAGGCTAAACATATTTTTTTTTATATATAACTGCATACATACGTAAATTAATCGTTAATCAATAAATGTATTAAACTTTACTTAGTTAGGTCCTGTTTTTCTACTATGTTTTACATTTTTTTAAAAAGATTTGAATAAATAATAAAAAAAATACTCTTGTTGATAAATAAATAAACTTAATTTGACTTTCATTTACAGAAAAGTGAACATATTTTAACATTCTCCAAAATGTGGGAAACTTTGAAAATATTAGTTCTGGAGTCTGAGAAAGATATCGGAAAATTTTCAGAAATTCAAATTAGTTTAGCACTGATAAGGCACGATGATGCAGGATATCTCTCGTGTCAGTCACAAAAACGTCAAAAAATTATTATGATTAGTTTAATTTTCTTAGAAGCAAAAAAAAAATATATAAGATCTACACATACATACATACATACATTTCATGTTTCGTACTATTTTCTTAAATTCTCTAAATAGTAAAAGACAACTTTTACCAGTATAAAAACAATGCCGCACATTTCTTATTTTTTCAATCCAATTCTTTTCCTTTTTTAATACAAAATTACTTATCGTCTTGTTAGGTTTTAAATGACAGTTAACACTATTAAATACTTACATATAGTGCTTGTGTTCTTTCCACTGTAGCAGACATTAAAAGGAATGATTAAATGATTGATTAAAATTTATCAAAGCATTTTTACTTAAAGCTTGCAACCAGCTTAAAGAAAACTACAAATAACACATTATTAATTACATACATCGAAAATATAAGTGCATGCTTTAAGGCTTTTAATTTATCCGGTTTTCAAGTTGGCAAACATATTTATTAAAAATCTTCAATTAGCGGCATGTCTCTTAAGTCTTTGCAACCAGCTAGCCAACAAAATGTATAACGAAATTCGAAAGACTTAAGACAGCAACACGAAATTAGTGAATTTTTGGAATTTTTAAGGTTTTTGCATTTTTCTCAGAAACACATGGCAGAAAATGGCTGTTTGCCCACCTGCTCAGTCCGAAAATCATCATTAAGTTTTGGAACTTAAGTCTTTTGTGATTATTCTTCGAATACAGTTACAGCATGAGCATCAAAAGACTTAAGACACATACATGAAAACGGGAGAATTCAAAGAAAATCAGCCTAAAAATCATAAATTTTAAGAGAAAAAATCGCCAAAATCGCAAAAAATCGTCAAATATGGCACACTGCATTCAAATGTGGTAGAATTATTGCAAATATGCCATTTCCAAACTAAGGTCAAATTTTTGTATTTACGGTGTTGTAGCGGTATGAGATTATTGCAAACGGGTTATTGGGAAACCAACGTCGAATTTTTGTATATACAGTGTCTTTGGATTGGTTTGGATTACTAAGAACGCGGTATTAGTAAACGTAAAGTCATATGGTGGTACAAATTTTTTTTTATTGTGTTGCCTGGATTATTACAATTGCAAAATATCGTAGATAATGCTAACATTTTGTTATTGGACTGCCGACAAAAGCTTTAGTATTTTTTTACATTTTTTTTCATTTGCATTAAACATCAAAGTCCGCCATAAACACAAGACAATTACTTTTAAATTTTTGCTCTGCAAGTCCGCTATAAATACAAGACAATTACTTTTAAATTTTTGCTCTGCAAGCACGTCTTTTTATAACTCTTTCAAGGGTTTTACTTCTCTACATACATATTTACAATACAATAATTCATAGCATAAACACTGGTTAGTACTTTAGCTACTATAATCTCGCCCTAGAAACAAATTCCAAAAGAAAAGCACTAATATAAAATAATAAATCATTCTCCTAGAAACCAACAAAAAAATTCATAAAATTAAATCCTTAATAGTAAGTAGATTTAACTTTGCACACACTTTCATGCAAAGACAATAAAAAGACACACGCACATACTCACACTCAAATGTACATAGTACAAACAAACCCAACAAATCTGTGGTAATTTCCGTTTCCCCTTCTAACAGTTCAACACACACACACATACACAGCAGTGAAACAGTGCATGTGTATTTTGAGCCGAATGATTGTTACATGATAAGCATGATAAGTTTTGCTTGCTTTCTTCTCTGATATTATTTTTAATTTATAAGCATTTTTATAGCAAAAATAAAAGAATTTAACACCTCATCAAATCTATTCAACACATTACACAACAAAGCGTTGTTGAAAAAAACGTGTAAAATATTCGTAGAAAACAATGAGATCTATAAAATTCACAACGTCCATGTTAATGAGGTGTGGTGCTTGGAAATTTTTTTATTCTTCTTTAACTAAGCAACAAGTGATTTGATTTTATGTTTCTTTAAGCAACATTTATCAACTACAGCATCATGAAATCTTTTTCTTTTAACATTTCTCCTTAATTTTTGTATCCGTTAGCTGTGATTGGTTGGATATAATGCGCTCCAAGGGCACGCCCAATGCTGCTGAAAGTTCATTGCAGCGCAGACTCCAGATTTTTATATTACGAAACAATAACATTTGAATGAAATACAATTTAAGAATTATAACTTTCTAACTTTTCCTTGTGGTAGATAAATGTTGCAATTTTATTAAATATTTACCATTAATAGTTTATACGTTTTTACTCTTAAATGAATAAATTTTTTTTTCATAATTTTTAAGAAATATAAGCAATTTAGATAATTTTTTTTTATTTAGTCGTTTAATAAAACCTTGAAATATGTACATATATGTTCATATCGAGCCTTATTTTCGATTTTATCGTAAGCGACTAAAATTAAATTTTTTAGGAGAACGTTTTTTATTTATAGTATACAAATTTGTTTTACATACTTAAGTTGTCGCTTACGATAAAATTTTACAGACCGTACCTTAAAACTTATCAACAATTTTGGCATTTTGATAATTCTAAACTATAAGTGGGCCCATAAAATTTTAATTTCAATAAAAAAAAGTCTATTTTCGATAACATGCCGCTTACGATTAAATCGAAAATAGGGCTCGATATGTATGTATATACATATCTAGTAAAAAATTTACTTTTTTTTAATTGAAATTAAAATTGTATGGGCCTACTTATAGTTTAGAATTATCAAAATGCCAAAATTGTTGATAGCTTTATTAATACAGGCTGCAAAATTCTATCGTAAGCGACAATTTTATCATATTGTTATTTGCTCTCATTTTCGATTCGCGCCCTAATCTTGATTGAAACCAAGGCAAATTCATACCAGACGCTCTCGATTTGCAACTCTGTGTATTCGCCTTGTATATTTGTTAGCATAAAATTTCCCGAATCGAGACCACCTGCTGTCAATTCGAATTGATGGAAAACGAAGCGACTCCATATTAGGTGGACGGAACTGCCCTCGAAATTATTTTCGCCGACTATAGTACGCGTGATTTGAATATCCTTCAAATGTCAACGACATTTTTTAGTATATTTTGTCAAGATCCCAAGTATGAATATTTCAAAGTTATCTGAAGTAAGTCTACCTTATATGAATATGCTTTAATTGAAAAAACATCTTTCGTTATACACAATTTTGAAAATGAACCATCTTATTTTGTTTTGAATCTTTCCGCGAACCATGAAGAAATTTCTATGATCTCTAATTTTGATAACAAGTTATCGCTAGTTTATCTGAACTGTAGCTGTCAAAAAAAAAATCAAAGCAAAGACAAAACAAAATAAAAATTCGTGTGCGTGCAAAGAATTTAACAACTTTTTTTTAGAAATAAAACAAGTAGATATTTATAAATAGTTATGAATATAAAAAGAAAAAGAATTGTGAAACGTATTTTGATATAAAGAAGAATGTCTTAAAAGCTCAGGTTTTTTGAAGATTACAAAATGTATTTTAAAGTGTTAGCAGGTCAGCATTAGATGGCCACACAACTTTCAAAGGAGATGCAACAAGTGGCGGCGGACGCGCAACTTGGTCATGGACTGAAACCATGTCTCGATCAGAGCGCCTTCTTCACTCTGATCCTATGTGCTGACACTTATTTTAATTTATTCATTCATTTTAAAACAAAATTATAAAAAGAAAACAAAAAAAACGCGCCAAGTATGTGGACATAAAAAAGAAATGTCAAAATGAAACAAAAACGATTTTTTGCATGGTGAGCAATTGTGATTCAGAGAGCGAAGCAAGTGTTTCATATTATTATTACTCGTACCATGTGAAAATTATATTTAACTAAATTAGAGGGCGATATTGTGTTGAAACAACTTTGAATTTGTTGTCGCCATTTTCGATAACGACTTTAGTTGACTTGAAGCAAACAGTAATTAAAAATGAAAAATGGAAATTTGTAAAAGAACAACTGCAGCCCAGTTTGGGTAATTAGTGAAAGAGTTGCAGAAGGATCCCTCTCTTGAAGTGCGATTTCGAAGAGGCCATGCTCCCAGTAATTTGAAAGAACAATGGAAAGAAATTGGAAAATTGTTATAAAATTACCTGGACTCGCCGATAAGATAAAAAGATGGATGGGAAAAGGTAAGGATGTAATAAAATATAAACATAATATTTATTTAAGTTTAAAGTGAAGAAAAATGGTAGCCAACAGTGTTAAATGTTAAGAGATGGGTGTAGGGATATTTAAGCAGCTTACTTTTAGCCCATTAGAGGAAGCTGTGGTAAATATCATTTTAGTTGCAAAGACAACTGAATCCCGAGAATGTTGAGTTGAAAAATTTACCTGATGAGTTACCGTATTAATTATCTAGACTTCATTTTTTAACATACAATAAATAAATAAACATAAGTATTAAAAAAATTAAAATAATTAAAATTAAATTAATTAATTAAAAATTCTTTTTTTATAAAATAGAAAGTAACACTTAGGCAAAGAATGACTTCTACTATTACTTGATGTTAGCTTCTTTAGGAAAGGGAGAGAGTGATAGAGAGGAAGGATGAGATAGAGGAAAGCTTCATTATTGTACAACTCTGCTTTTTGCACGTTTTGTTTAAATAATGCAGTGTTGCAGCGACTCTAGTGTCAATGAGGCGTATTAAATTTTCGAAGCTGTACTTAGTAGCTATTTTATTTATTATTTTACTTGGCCATGCAGCTAATTAAACTAATTAGAGATGTGTATTTAATATGTTCACTTAAACGATAAATAGTAAATGTCGTCGCCATCTTGTTGTAGAATTGATGAATTTAAAGTTGATGGGTGCATTTGACGTTTTGTATAATTTTCTTTCTTCCGTTATATGAAAAACACAAAATATAACAAAAAGTAAAAATAACTGTTAAATTTGTGCTGCAATAGAATTTTTTTAAATATATAATTGCAAAACTAGAATTTCATAAAGTGCACACAAATGCAATTTTAAACCAGAATTTTAAAAAATTGCAGCAACAATTATTGCAATCCTGGACGGGGATTAATTTTAATTTAATTTATTTTTATTAATATATATATATAATATAATTTAATTTTATTTACATATTTATATAACTTTTAGTTCGTTAAATAAATACACTTGAAAATTTTATTAAATTTTTACTATTGAGCTCTTTGGGTGCTCTTCATTCAATTCAATCAAAGAACAGAAATGCTTAAAATAAAGACAAAGTTTATAATATTTCAAAGAGGAAATTAGATTTATACTCGCATGCATGACTTTCTCATACACAAACAACAATTTAAACTGTCCTTGTTATCTCAAGACAAAAATTTACATACATATGAAGGTTTTAGTTGAAAAATTAAACATTTCAAAGAGATTTAAACTGAATAGATTAATAATATTTAATGAAGTGGTCAATTTGATATTTAAATAACCCCCAGCTGTTATGTAAATCTCTTTCTTTTTCACAACAATAAAAACCAGATGAAAATATATGTACGAGTAGCTGCAATTGACATGACACTTCATACAAAAAAATAATAAATATAAATAAAGCTAGTAGAATTTTTGGTTTATTGGTTTAAAAAAAGAATGTGGGGTTTTTTTAATATTGTGTTTAACACTCGAGGACATAAATATTTGTACAACGTTGTGGAAAACCTGTTGTATCTCTCATTTACTTCCCCTTAGTTTGAAGTTTACAATCGAGTACATTAAAAGTATTATTCAACAAATATTTATATTATGCTATTTTGAAGCCAAAAAAGTTTAATAGACATCTGCAGCTATACTTACATACTCGTATGTAGGTATGTATTTATTTTTTTGTGCTACAATTAATTTCCAAAATATTACACTTGTTTAGTTGGCAGAGGACTGATTTAACTTTATTTTGCCTAAATAACTTTTCAATAGCCCACAGTTTTCCTTGGATGAAACGAATGCTATTTCCTAACATTTTATATCTTAAAATATGACAAATTGCTGTTGCTGATGGAATGTTCTATTAAGTGCTGCTGCCTTTCCTAATGTTGTTGCTGCTAATGCTGGCTTTCTGTTTTATTGTGCACTAGAATATCACGTTTTGTTGTTGTTGCTGTTGTTGTTCGAAGGATGTTTATGAAGGCTGCGTGTGAACATGTGGGCAAGTTGAGTTGTGTTGTTGGAATATTTTTAAGGGTTTGTTTCTCAATTATGCCTGCCTATTAATAAAGGGTGTCCCAAAATAAAGGCAAGTTTTGAATTAAATAGAAAACATAGTTTTTAGTCTTTTAATTATTCCGGTATGTTCTGTATTCCACGTGAAATTAAAACGTGCGGAATTGCCATAGAATTGTTGTTGGAAATGGGAATTAAATGTGGAATACAGAACATACTCGATTATTTTTTTTTATTGAATCATAAAGTACATAAAATAGGGTTATTTATGGAATAATACATCGGGAAATGGCCTCTACAACTTTGCATGCACATACGAATTTCGAAATTTTTCATGACCATTTTGCATAAGTGTGGCTGCATCTCCTCCTTTCAGGCACGGTTGGTAATGGGTTTGTTTACATAGACATGTGATTTCAAATAACCCCATGAAAAGACATCTAATCGTGTTAAATCACACGATGTAGGGTGCCAATTCGTATCACCGAAATGAGAGAGTACACGAACTGGAAATTTCTCATGCAGCAATTGAATTATTTCACGAGCTCTGTATGGCATGTGACACCGTCTTGTTGAAACTACATATTGGCCACATGAATATCATGCAATTTCGGCAGAAAGAACTGTGTTATCAGCTTTATTTTCAAAAGAGTATGGTCCAATAATGCCTCTAGCCCAAAATCCAGACCAACAGTGACACGTTGTGCATGCATTTGTTTTTCGACAATCACATGTGGGTTCTCAGTACCCCAATAGCTGAAGTTTTGGCGATTAACAAACTCATCAAGATGAAAATCCATTCAACGAACTCTCTTCGCTGTGAATGGTCAAGGTAATTTTTACTAATACTAAACTATCAGCTGACGCATGCTTTTTTAGGGTTGTCAACCCTCATATCTTGCGTTAATTTTTGGGGACACCCTTTATACTCGTATGTACATATACGCACTCACTCCTGCTGTAGCTTTTTAAATTCCATTTGACTTTATTATTTCTCGTAATTTTTGTTGTATTGGGCTCTTTTTAGTTGTTGATATTCTTGATTTCTAACATACGCAGGGTGTCATTATCAATTATTTTTTTCTTTCGCCTTCCTTTTCACTGTTAATGGAATTTTGAAAATTTAATAAAGTCTTCAGTTTTATTATTATTATTTTTTTATTGTGTTCTCGTAAGAAATATCTGTTGAAACGCAAAAATGTACTTATAAGTTCTGTTTAAGTGTGTATACATATTTGTGTGAGTGTACGAGTATTAAATCGTCGGTTGGCATTTATTTATGAAAGTGTAAAACAGATATTTCTTTCTTTCTTCATTTTCTACGTGACAATTGATTTAATTCCTTTTGTCCTCTTTTCGTTGCTTATTAAGCTTATCACAGAGCTTACATTACAGAGTTCTGCATAAAGACCGAAAGGAAGCATTTCTAGAAGTTCGATAGAATTTTTTCTTTCAAAAAAAAAAAAAAAAAAAACTAGGACACTAATTTTGACAGGGTGGTTCAATATTGACATCTTTAGAAAAAAGAAATTCTGAAAATAAACTGTTGTAAATAAACTAAACTATAAAAACTAATAAATTTTTATTTTTTATAGAATTTTAAATAATGCTAGGAACACAACTGGGACGAACGACTAATTTCGTCCATGTCGACGAATTCGTCGATAAGAGTTCGCTGCGTAAATTCGTCGTGTGAAGCACAACAACGACGAATTTACTCAGCGAATTCCTCTCTGATATTTTATAAAGTTGGTTATTGTGTGTGCAAAGACAGAGAGAGAGAGAGAGAGAAAAAATTGTTTTTTCGTCGTTCGCCGGCGTAATTTCGCCCTACGCCATGATTGTGTGCATTTTCATATACACCAATGTGTTTTATTTTTGACGACGAATATTCGCGACCAAAAGTTCGTCGTTCGTCGCAGTTGTGTTCCTAGCATAACGAGAAAATTTTTTTATAGAGAAATAGGAAGAGCAGAAATTTGGAAAAACAAATTAATATTTAACCTTTCTATACTCGCCGCGGCGCCAATTTTTTAACAAATATACCCGCACGGTCTTACTGCCCGAAAGTTTGAAGTCCCGTTTAATATATTTTTATTTAACTTAAAGATGCAATAACTTTATTTTTAACCCACTTCAAAAAAAGAAGAAGGTTATCAATTCGTCGGTATTTTTTTTACATTGTTATTTCATAACTCGGTACATTTGAGACCGATTGTAAAAATTCTTCTTTTTCTGAGAGGGTATAGCCTCCAATTGGTCCCATTGTGGAAAAAAGTGGACAGGGACACTCCCACAAATTTTTCAATTTGATTTTATGATATTCTACTTATTTGATTGCTGCAAACCCTAGCAAACACCTTTAGTTCTTGTAATTAACACAATTTTTTTTTTAAATAGGCGCGGCTACGCCCATTAAAATGTCTAATTATATTTCACGTGGTTCTGCTTAACCGATTTTTATGAAACTTACCACACAAATTGAGCTCTAAAATAGACACAATCTTCCATTAGAAATTAAAATTTAATATTTTATTTTAAGTGGTTCTACTTTACCATTTTTTTTTTGTGGAGGCACGTCTATTAAAATTTAATTTTATATTTAACGTACTTCTTCTTAACCAAAAGATTATTAAAAAGTACTTTTGTTTGAAAGAGTTTACTTCCAGTTTGGTCTCATACAATTTTTTTCGGATCTTTGCATTAAAGTAAATTTTTTTGGCAGAATTATTATTAATTTTATTGACTTTCAGTCTTTTACAAACAAACAGTCTTAAAAATCACAGTTTCTTTCTTATGTATTATAAAAAAAAGAACAAAAACATTTTCTTCTTTACATTAACAAAAATTAGCTTTTATATTATAAAAAATACTTCTTATAAAATTATCAGGATCAAAATAACAATCAGAACATATGTATAATGGCATGTTTCAAATAAAAAATTTTTTTCCTTTGTCGCAGTCGCAAAGTGTTTTGGGGCTTTCTTTTGATAAACAATTTCCACAGCGGCCAATTTTATTGTTATTTTATGTTACAGGTTTCATTTTCATCCTTGTAATCAGAGCCAGAAGTTTCCTCCTCCCAACAGGAATTTGAATCATCTTGATGCAAAATGTAACTTATAAAATAATAAAACACACATAAAAATTAAGCAAAAATTATGCAAAAAGAACAGAATTCAATGCAAAGATCGGATAGAACATTTTCGGACAAAATTTATGGGAACAAAATAAAGTGGGTTAAGAAGAAGTACCTGAAATATAAAATTAAATTTTAATGGGCGCAGCCCTGTCCATTTTTTAAACTTTGAAATTGTGTAATAACAATCAAATAAGATGATTATCATAAAATCAAATACAAAAATTGTGGGCGTTTCCTTGCCCACATTTTTACAGTGGGTGAAATTGGAAGCTATGCTCTCTCAGAAAAAAAAGCATTTTTACAATCGGTCTAAAATTGACCGAGTTATGAAGTAACAAAGTAAAATGTAACAGCAAGAACTCAATGAAGCTAAGTCCATATTTACACTATGCAAGTCTTATTGCTAAGCTGATTAGTTTGATGGGGGGAGAGACGAGGGGAACAGTAACGTTTCTTTTCCCCTCGTCTCTCTTTCCTAACAAACTAATCAGCTTAGCAATAAGACTTGCATAGTGTAAACTAGGACTAAGATATACATAAATAAATTCTAATCACTTCATTCTTAAGAAATGTAAAAGGCGTCATCTTTAAATTCTTGCTACTAGTGCGCAATTTGAGTTTGTGTGAGGGAAGCAATGGCACCAGGAATTTCTTAATGAATTTTCTTTGGCTGGAAACAATAGTTGAAAAGCACATGGAATAATCATCGTGTGGAGCAAACCTTGTACCTAAATTCATCGGTGATTCTTTTTTTTTTTTTGTTTAAATAAAACAAAAAGAACGTGCAAATATGCCAAGAACTTTTAACAAGAAAAGAACAAATGAAATGAAATAAATACATAAAAAATTTTCAAAATTTATGCAAGCAGTAGCAACCTTCAAACCAATTTGATTTGATGATGGTGGCTTTAAAAAGCAAAAAAATACAAAAAGAAATTTATTTACGTTTAAGTTAATTTTCCATGGTTAAGTGCTTTTTTGTATTTTAACCTCTTAACCCAAAAATGTGTCACTTCTCGAGTAAAGTGAGGAAAGAAAAGATTGAAATAAAAATTAAATCAAAGCGTGTATGTATGTACAATACAATTCCCTAGCAAGAAGAAAGATACATATGCCCAACATTAAAAGGAAATAAAAAAGGGAAAATTTTTTTCAAAAAGTGGGTAAATACAACTTAACTTCTTAAATCCGGTCTAAGTGTTCAATTTATTTACTTTATTCATGGTCACCATTTATTTCCTCAATGAACAAAAGTTTCCTTTTTTCTATTTTGAAATACAATAGTCGTACTTTAAGCCTGCATATGTGAATTTTACAAGTAGCATCAATTGGCTGACAGGGTGCGCCTGGGTTGCTTTTCAGGCTGGTTTTACACTTGTTTAAAAAATAAAATGGGAAATGTGAGGGATGAAAGTGTTTTACAACTCCGGTGTTGTTGTTATGCGTTTCTACGCCATTAACTTTAATTTTTCCACTGAATGAATACGTTAAGTTCTCTTAATGCCTCAAAAATTTTATATCAATATGCTGTAAATTTTCATTATGTTTTGATTGACTATTTATTTTTATTTTGCTGAAGCACTAAAAACTAAAAAAAAGTTACAAATTTATTGAAAACCTTATAAAAATGTACATAATTCTTTCGTAATAAATTCGAAAAAATTAACTTATGATGTCTAATACTTAAATTACACTGTTCTTAGTAAAAAATAATATAAAAAGAATTAATAAATTTTAGAAAACCCGGAAAATTCAGTTTTACGTACTTTCAATGTTAATTATGTTTTAAACCAGAGCTAAGCCAAAAAAACACGGTTAGCATCACTGGATTCAGCGCACTCGAATTAGGTTTATCAACCAGTGTTAGTAAGCGAATCAAATCAAATAATTAAGTAAATTAGTATTCAGTATTGAATATTGAAGATTTCGCGTTACCTTTATTTGCAAAAAAAAAATAAAAACCTGTTCTGTTGCTTGACAATATTTTAACTGTGTTACGAAAATTACAATTTTTCATTCGTAAACCAATATGCGTAAATTATATATTCGTAGTTTTTATTTATTATTTGCTCGAAATTTATTATTGTTGGGCCTAACTGCGAGTGTCGTATTTCGACTAGTTTAGTACAAAATCGTCGTAGTCGAAGTCGTAATACGACACTCGTAATAAGGCCCATTGTATATTATTTTTTTCATATAACATATTATTCGATTAATTCCTTTCGAATATTTTTGGGACTAATTTTGAGAATTATTATTTTTACTACTGAACTTAACATAGCACAGTGGGACCTAAATAGAAAAAAAAATGGAAATAAATCTGTGGAACGGTCGGAGAAAATACTTCTTAAAGATGACATATGTATACTTTAAAAGCAGATGCTTATGATTTTGCTGTCGTTGTCAATATAACTCTCAGTCTGCGTTTAGACACATAAACATTTGGAAGGGAAACATTTAGTTTGGTTGCATATTACGGGTGGTTAAGAGAGACTCATTTTTGTGTTCGGTACTCGGTGACACGCTTTGTTGACATATTCTTTGCTACATACATATATGTATGTATACATATTTATAGGGACTGATTTTTAAGAGCTTTCGGATTTGATTTATAAAAAACACATCAAATTTAGAGAAATTTTAATTTAATGTTAAAAGATGATTTCATGCAAATTTTGACCGCGGATGTGTCTGAAATCCTTACAGTGTGTCAACCGTTGCGGGCTTGTCCCTTAACATAGCCCCACAAAAAATAGTCTAAGGGAATTAAATCGCACGACCTAGCCGGCAAATTGGCCGTCCCCAAACATGAAATAAACTGTTCACCGAACGCGCCTTTCAATTGGGCCATTGTTTGGCGTGATGTGTGGCATGTGGCACCGTCTTGCTGAAACCACATGTCAGCCAAGTCCAGTTCTTCTATTTTGGGCAAAAAAGTGTAAGTCGATTCATGGTTAAATTATAGACCAAACTGAATATGTTTAACAGTAACATGATACACGAAAACAGCTGAGTTGCCAATCACAGTATTGCCAAAAAGAAATTTGCTAAAAAATCACCCTTTATATGACACGGAAAGTTAAAAGGAACCTCTACTTAGAAAATAAGTTTTGGAAAAAAACGACTTTGAGGCTCCTGAACGCTTTTATGGTTTTGAAACTCGTTACCCGAGGATTTTCGGGTCCCTGATTACGAATTTGGTATTAGAATTTAAAAAATTCAGAATAGCCGATCCAATATGGTGGAGTATTTTTGGTAGTATTATTGGATTTGCTTGAAACTTGTTACTCAGGGGTTTTTGGGCTTGCTGATTACGAATCTGGTATTAGATTTTAAAAGTTCAAAATGGCTGATACAATATGGCAGATTATTTTTGGTAATATTATTGGATTTGCTTCAAACCTGTCATTCACGAGCTTTCAAAGTCACTGATTATGAAGTAAGGCTTTCAAAATTCAAAATGGCGGAATTTTTATTAAGAATTCGGCGGGTTTGCTTAAATTTCTCTGGGGTTTCTAAGCATTTTAGTGTTTTTAGTGCTATTTATCAGTTTTATTGTGATTAAAAGTGAAAAAAAAGAAATAGTAAAAACTAAAAAAAGGAATTATATTTTCTTTTTTTTTCTATTTTACTTTTTATGGCAAAACTAATTTAGTTAGAAAGCGGTTTTGCATTACAAAGAGCGTTTTGTCGATTTTTTCGACCCATAGGTCCCTTTTAACTTTCCCTCTCACATATGGGTGGTATTATTCAATAATAATGGAATGTTTCCGGCAACATTTTCGTCGGTGTGAACGCGAATGAAAAAACAAATGAGAATACCAGATGTCGTGTTGCTGTGCAGCCTGCTGGCGACTATGTGTTTTATGTATTAAAGCTAACAGCTTATAATTTTTGTGTGAGTTATAGTTTTGCACAAACTTTTTGTAAAATCTTGTTTTAAGTTTATTATATTTTTTTATGGCAAAATATTTGCTTCACGTGTATTTTCGTAGTTAAAATCTAAAAAGAATTTTGCTAGAGGTGTGGATTATTGCTAGAATCGCTTTTTAAATCTTAATCTACGAAAACACACGTGTAGCAAAATTTAAAAAAAAAAACATTATGACTTTGCTCTAATAGATACATATGTAACAGCGCATAGAGAAAGAGACCTAAGGGTAAAAAAATCAATTTTCACTTTTTTTTTTTGATGTGGACAACATCTGAGCATCGAATGAGACCGATCCCATGCCCCAAAAGTGTTCCCTCCCAGAGATATGCGCGTTTTATGATGTGATGGTACACCAAAGATACACGTATTTAAATCTTTAAAATGGCTCTCCTGAACAAAACCGGTTTTTACCCTTAGGTCCCTTTCTATTTTGCGCGTCACATATACGTAAATATCTACATATTTATTCAAAGATTCTCCTTATGATTAATGTTAGTGAATTATATACAGCCATATGTATGTATACAAGTATTTTATTATTTTCTTAGTTTCTGTTTTCATACGAGTATCATGAATATTTATTAATATGTAATTTTAAATGAGTTTTGAGAAGAGTATGTATTTCAAGACTTCTTAAAAACTTGCTAAGTCTTGCAAATACAAACTTGTTTAGGAATATAAAAGCAAATTAAAAACCATATTTCAAAAGAATTTTGTAGATTTGAAAAAAAAATATATAACTATTGCTCATAAGACACAGCTATGTGACGTAGATTTAAAGATACGCCGCAGTATTTAAATATGCTCAGCTGTGTGGCTAAAAAACTCATCACAGTATTCCAGTATTTTTTGTTTCATAGCAAATACAGTGAATATTTTGTTTAATCGTTAAATGTTGGTCTACTAAAAGACAACGCGGCTACAAAGAAAAAATAAACAAAAAAATAATTAATACTTAGTTCTAATTTTTAAGAATCTTTAAAAAAAATAATTAATTAATGAATTGAATCTTTAGCATTCAAAATAAAAATTTAGAAAAGTGTATAAAAATCAAGTTGCAGTCACAGATATTGACATAATTCAAATTAATAATATATCTCAATAATAGTGTGTTTGTGTTTGCTAATAAAAAAAAGGAGAATGGTAAAAGAAAACTAAAACTCCCAATATAACTTATATCATTATTATACTATTACTTGTATG
The DNA here is from genome assembly GCA_936439885.1 of Nowickia ferox. Taxonomy (NCBI): domain Eukaryota; kingdom Metazoa; phylum Arthropoda; class Insecta; order Diptera; family Tachinidae; genus Nowickia; species Nowickia ferox. Next base: position 3,371,532 of record OW387027.1, on the reverse strand, counting down.
ATGCTTAAAGCCAAAATGCAATTGCTTAAATTTGAACTGCTTTATCTTAAAATCAAAATAAGAAACTTATGGAAATAATTATACAATATTCTATTAAATTTTTAGTTTGTGTACATATTATGTATGATACTCGCCAAACAATGAAAAATAAAATAAAATCTATTTCATACCGGTTCATACCTAAACATAAGGTTTTTGCTACGAAAACATGTTTTAGAAAATTTTTTAATGCTAAATATTTTAATTTCTTTTATTTCACCAGGAATATACATATGTATGTATGTATATTTGTTTTACGAATATCAACAAGTGTTATGAGCTTCTGTATTTAAAACGATTCATTCGATTCAACGAATAAATAAAAGGAGAGATCTTTTTTGCTACGCAAACTGCAGAAATATGGGAACTAACCTAAGTTGATATAATAAAATATCTTAGTTTACATTTTACATAAGTAGCTTGATTTCATTTCGCAACCACTTTTTTAGATCAATTTGTTTTTATGTCATCACGAATGTGATCTTGGGCAAGTCAACAGTAATTTTTGACTAAAGGTTTCCTGATTATCTGCATTAGCAATAGTTTCAATGTATTTTCAATAGTAAAATAATAATTTGGTATTATTATTGCATTAACAAATATTAAACTTAATTGTAAAAATTCCAAAAAAAAACATCAACTATTAACTTGGCAGCACCCGGTCAAAAATACTTGCGTGGCAACACTCATTTTCTCTCTCTTTATTCTTGCAAAAGAAATGTATGGCTGTTGATGTTTCTTGCATTTATTTTCAATTACATACTTATAAATACACTTCAAGCTGAAAAAAGTCAGCCAATATAGCAATAGTAAAGTAAGAAAATAAAAAACATGTTGATTATTGAGTTCTTGTTTCGGCTTTGAAATTTTAATTAATATTTCTAGTTTTTCTAAGAAGTTTTTGTGTAATCGTTTTCTGATTATCTCCATTTGCAATTAGGATCCAGCTAACCCCTAAATAATCAATTTCAATGTATTTTTAATTTAAAAAAATATTTTACTGAATAAGTCAAACAATAATTTTGTAATATTAGTGCATTTACAAATATAAAAAATTATTTTGTTTTATAAAGGGTTTATGAAACAAATTTTGTATAAAAGACTATTTTATAAACCTCTTATAAATCAAAAATATAATTTTTATGAATAAGTCCTTTTATATACTACGACTTCAATTCATATTCTTCAATCAAAAATATAAATCAAAAATATTTTCTATGAATAAGTACTTTTATATTCTTCAAAATAATCTCTTAACCCATTAAAAAAATCTTTAAATGTGTTGAAAGTCAATTAGGCATGAAAACCGGCAATTAATTTTTTCAATTTGAAGGCACTACAAAAACGACTCAATTCAGTTTTAAATGCCGCCATACATTGCTCCCACCCCCTTCAGAAATCTGCACAAAATAAATAAATAAAAGTGCTCGAAGATACAAAAGAATTTTATCATGTGTTTGAAGCTGCAACAGGCTGTTTAAAGCAACAGGACTGAGACTGACTCATTCATTCTTCCTTAATGTCAACAACAAACAATATGCTGCTGCACCATACAAACCAAATAAAAACGAACGAACGAGCGTATGAATTACCAACAACATAGAAATTAATGTTTTTGGTATTTTTCCTATTCTTGAGCCTTTTTCCACAAAACAAAAAAAAAATAATCTCGCTGACGACGATGAAAAACAAAAACCATACAAGAAATGCGTGAGTTTGCGAACAATAAACGACTCGTAAAATTCAAACAGTCATGTGTGTGTGTGTGTTGCTGTGTATGTGTTGTTTCATATACTACACATGTGTGCGTTGGATACTTGCTATTAAATATCACAACTGAAGCTTAGTGTCATTTTGTAGTTTCCAACATCCTTGCCAGCTAAAATTAATCACTTGCTAAATTCAGTGCGAGACGAGATCTCGTTGCTGTTGGTAGTGTCTTTTTGATTTTTTCTAATTTCTATTTGAAAAATATAATAAATTTATACTAAGGACATAGTAACTTAGTGAATTATTTTTTTGTATATTTTGTATTTAAATTACACTGTGAAAAAATAAAATTAAATTAAATAATTATCCATTCCAGTGTGTTTATGTGTGTGTGTGTGTGTGCGTGCGTGCGTGTGTGCTAAATTCAAATATTAATTCATTTATTTCCTATTTTGCTGTTAAATATTTGCAGTTTATTTTTTAGCAAACTTTTATTTTAATTTTTTTAAAAATAAATTGAAAAAAGTGCAACAAAAAAATTTAACAAAAAACGTATCTGAAACGAAGAAATCGAAATAATGAATTAAGAAATACTCAGCATTAGATAAAATGACTGGCTAATATCTGCAAATAAATTAAAGGTAATATCACAACTTATTATTTAATAATATTTTTAAGCGAATTTGTAGGAAAGCTATGAAGCATGTATTTTTTAATAAATTTTTTGCCTTTAGCTTTGGGTGAGTTTTCCTGAAACTTGTTGCTTAATATGAAAATTAAATTAATATTTTTTTTTCTTTGATTTTTGATGGTGCAATAATTTTCTTTTTAGAAAAAACTCAAGTTGATAATAATAATAATAATAATATGAATAGACATACATATTTGCTCTTAATTATGAAAGTGGTCTAAGACATGCGACTTTTTGCTTCGAAATATTAAATAAATCCAAAAAAAAATCTTCAAAAAATATTAATAAATTTATATTAACCGAGACTAGTACAACTTTTAATTCAAATGTTGCACAATATAAAAATATATTTTTAAGTATAAGATACTTATACATATGTACAAGTAAAATCTTGCTCTTATATGTGCCCATAATTATGAAAGTGGTCTAAGTCATTTATTTCTTGCGACCAGATATTTAGTAAATTACATTTGAAGAAATCAAAAAATATTTTTATATTATGCAACATTTTAATTAAGAGTTTTACTAGTCTCGATTAATATAAATTTATTTAAGATATATTTAATATTTGTTGAAGTTTTTTAAAGATTTATTTAATATTTCGAAGCAAAAATTCGTATGGCTTAGACCGCTTTCATAATTAATGACAGATATGTTTGTCTATTCATATTATTATTATTATCAGCTTAATGCCGTTTTCTTTTCGAGAAAAAAGGTAAAATTGTTTAACTTTTTATTAAGAAAAATGAAATTTAACGTTCGTTTAATATAAAAATTTACGCTCGTAAGGGGTGATGCAACAACTTCTAATAAATCATATATTTCAAAAAACTATTTTATTGCGAATTTTCATTGAAAAGTGTAATAAATGTAACATTTTTTCCTAGAAAAGAAAACGCCATAAGTTTCTTTCTTAAAAGAAAATTCTCGCACCATGAAAAATCAAAGAAAAAAATATTAATTTAATTTTCATATCATGCAACAAGTTTCAGAAAAAATCACCCAAAGTTATAGGAAAAGAAAATTTATTAAAAAAATATCACTAACTAAAATCTCAACAGGTTAACTAATGAAAAATACAATCAGAGTTTTTTTTTAATTTATGTATGAAAGTTCACATCATCATCATATCAAAACTAAAATGTTTAATAATTCGAGTTTAATTAATTGTTCTCAAAAAAAGTTCTTAATCTTTTATTCGAATTTTAATATAAAAATATTATAATTATATAAAATTTACAATAAAAAAATTTAAAATATAAATATTTAAACTTTCAAACACTTAAAAACGTTAAACTTTACAAGAAATAAAATATTGCAAAAAAAAAAGGAAAATTCGTTTGTGCTTTTTGGAATTTTTTTTAATTTTATAATTAGTTTTAATATTTTTATTCAACCGAAAATAATTTCTCGACCCAATTTTTGCTTTATCTTGGTTCTAAATTCTTAGCAACCAGTGTTCTAAGATCGTGTACAAAGGAACAAATGTTTGAATTTTATAAATTTTAATTTTAAAACCAACCTAGACACCATCAAAATGTTTGATGTCAATTTCGTGTACGTGTGGTAAATATTTTGATATACACATGATGTATAACCCGCCAAGCGTTCATTTTGATTTATATTTTGTGCTGGCAATATTGAAATCTCACTTAAAATGTGTTCCTGCTTGATGAACAAATACAAGAAACACATCCAAATGTTACATCAAACATGCCAAAAATCAAATTCGCTTAATTTGTCACCAATCACTGTCGCTGTTACACACACAAGCTTATTTTCATAAATACAAGGATAATGTTGGATGAATATTTTGATGTTGTCTAGACCGCTTAACAATACCTGGTACAACTTCATCTAAACAAAGAAAATTTTTCACGAGTATTGACGAACTTTTTTTATGTTTCATATATTATTTTCATAGTTGTTTTTGAAAATTGTTGCATGTTTCCCAATTTTTAAGCAATTTTGTTAAACTTATGCTTCTAAAGTTTCTTGCTACTAATTTTATTTTATTTAAATTGGGAGTTTTTTTTTCTGGTAACTATTAATTGCACATAAAAGTGTGTCACAGATTTTTGCATTAAATTGCAGTCGCTTGTGTAAATATATCAAGCTCCGTACAAAAAATTCTCCAAAGTTAAATGTGTTAAAAACATGTCTCTTATATTGAAGTACATAATTTTACCTTATGAGTAAAAAATAATGGTATATAATTGATACATATCTTAAGTAGCTATGTTGTAAGCATTTAAGATGTGGGAAAAACAAACAAAAAAATATGTCCTACAGTATACAAGACTAGACACAGAATAGTTTCATATTTTTGCAAAAATTACATATCACACTTAAGTTAAAAAAATCTCTTTCACAAGTACACACTTATTTACAAAACATTTAAATACCTGCATAATTAAAATATCTAGTTCCATAAATTAAAAAATATAAATTCTACAATCTTTCAAATTTTTAAAAATTTCAAGTCAAAATATGTATCTGTTCGCTCTTAACATATGTAAGCACAATTTATATTTATTTATATACTACATATGTACATACATACATATGTACATAATTACACTTTAGCATAAATCAAACCTTATGCGAACACCTCCACCATTTAAAAATAAATAAATAAAAACACATCGTTTTGTTTTAAAAGTGTTTGTCAAAACCAAACATACCCTCTTTATTACTTCAACAACGATTTTATTCATTCATAACAATTGACCACTGACCGGACAACTTGATAACAGCAAAATATAACAGCACTTGAAGCATGTCAAACTCAAAAACAGTTAAAAACCCTTAAACACACAACACCAACCAACACCCTCATCCTTGAGAGAATATAAGCTGAAAATACTATAAACAATTCATTATAAAAAACAGTACGATACTCAAAGATCAATAGATACAGACACACATGCACATAATTGGAGTTCATCTTAAACATTTGTATTGACTGCAATGAGACTGTATAAATATATATATCGGATATTTATTTAATTGAAAAGAGGAGGGTGTGCCATCAATAATGAAAAATAATATCAGCCAAATGGCCGTCATGAGATTTTCCATCACCGATTCGCACATTTATGGCTGTATGTCCTCCATAACTTCACGAAATCCATATTTGAGATCGTGATTCGATTATGGGCCATTAGCATAGATCTCACCTTTGACACAACTCAAAAGAAAAAAGTCTAAAGTTGTGAAATCACAAGATATCGGAAACTTTTCACGCAAAAGAGCAACGTTATCGTTAAAAGATAAAGTCTACATCAATATCTTCCAATTCCGGTCATCGCTCTATAGAACAATTAATTTACCTTAACAGTTGATCTACTTGTCATCTATCAAGTAGTTACGGCTTGAGTCATGACAACTGTTAAAATAGTAGCCTATTCAAAATGAAACGTCTAATTTTGCACACACCATTTATTCATATGTATGATGTATATTCTTTAAAATTAATTCAGCATCAATCATACGACATGATTAACACTAAAAAGATTCAATATTTTTCAGAAGTTTCTCATTAAACGCATGCTTCCACTTTTACTTTTACATTTTAATTAAAACTACTTATTTGTAAATCATCTTACTAATATTAAAATACATAATCTCCCTTAGGAATTCTTCTGTTGAAATATATCTACCAATAAATATAAGGCCAACAACAACATTAACAACAATAGCTGCTGCAATCAACAAAAAAGGAAAATAATCCGTAAACCACAAAAAGTCCAACCAAAAAATACGACTGGTTTAGTCAAGGCCATTAAAAAAAAGAACACAACGACAGACAAGCCAAATCTCATCTCTCCACACGGAACGTCAACACTTTCTTTCCAAATCTTTCGCAACAATTCCATCATCATCATTAACAACCACAAACGTTGGCGTCTGTCTGCACGAAATAAAAGGCAGTACATACATACATACATATTCCTCGTTTCCATAGACTTTTCAACACACAAATAAAGCACCTCAATCAAACTGTAAGTATGAAAGAAAGCTGACATTAAACATAAAATAAGAAAAGAAATTCAATTTCTTACGTTTGTATGCGTGTATACAACAACTAATACGAGTGTCACTCTATTGGGAATATATAAAGCAAATATTTAACAGGGGAGTTAACGGTATTTTTAATGAGAGTGGAAGTATTTTAGCAACAGGTTGTTGTTACTTTTGCTTATATTGTATACATGCATACATACAATGTTGGTAAACAATAATTTGTCGAAATGCTTAACAAAACGTTATACCGACACACACACACACACACACACTGTTTTCTTATTATTGCACGTGGTAAACAAAAACAATTTCTTTGAGTTTCTCAAGGGCCCATTATAATTGTACGGAGAGTAGAATCATTTAAAGCTTTTCAAATTTAAAAGTAAATAAATAATTACAAACAATGGGTAATTATATTGGAATTGAATTTATTGCCTATACTAAACCATTTTTATTTCCGATTGAAAGCAAAACAAATCAAAGCGCAAAATTAGTAATGCTTGCATATAATGAAACAGACAATATTAAGATTTATATACTTACATCTGTACATCTGTACATATATACAATTGTATACCTGCATAGCTTTAAATATTTATAACAAATAATTTGATTTTAATCATTCTCTTTTCATTTGCTAAATTAAAAATAATTTATGTAGCTACTTCATGCATAAAAAAAAATATCAAAGTAGTGGCAATTTTATTGTAATACGTTTTTAATTACTTTATTACACTAAATACTTGGGAGCACATTTAAAACGATAAGGCAAAAAAAATTTTGGTTGCTAATTACAATATTACGACAATCAAAAGTTATTCGTTCGCATAATCACACGAGTAGTAACAGATACAAACGCTAAAAATTCAATGTCATTGCGAATGTGTTTTCCTAATGAATGAAAATTTTTATAAAGACGAAAATTAATTAAATTTAAAATAAAGTGCATGTTTGAACACGATTGCTTTAATTAAAAATATTACCTCAAACCACAGACATCTAAAGCAAAAAAACAAAGATTTTTTTAAAACAACAAGCCAAGCAATTAAAAATTAAACATAAATGTAGTAATAATTTGAATTAACCTTATTGCAAGCTGCGTGATTGAATTTTTTTTTAGGAAAATATTTTTTTATACAAACATCTTTCAATAAAGAAGGCTCTAAGAAAATTATGAAGCGAGCTGTAGAGATTATAAAATTAAACATCACTAATTGAAAAAATACATTCTGCTTGCAAAATACTTACATACACACTCTCTAGTTACTTTAGTATTACAGCAGAATCCCGATAATTCGTAATCGCAAAGTACCAGCAATTTTTTAAAAATTTCAAGGTACCAACCAGATTTCATTATAACAAAAATACAAAAATGCGAATTAATGGGTTGTTTTTATTTTATGTTTACCCTTATTTGATATAATATTTGGTAAATCAAATAAAGTTTTAACAAAAATCCACGAAATTGCATGTGTTACATTATTTTTTAACTGTTGCTATTCTTTTGCATAATAGTACGAATTATCAATAGGCAAATTACGATTTATAAGAGGTTAAACAGTCTTCGTATTGAAAAGAAATACGAATTAACGAGGGAACCGAAATGTTCGAAATTATTGCAATTTAAGGCGATTTTGATTTAAATGGGAACGAATTATTGGGATTCTACTGTATTATTTCTTTTAGATATAATAAAATCCGATATTGTGTATTTAATATTTTGATTAATATCGGTAATATAAAATATAAAAAACATGTACTGAAAAATGTCTTGTGACATTCAACGTATATTCCAATTAAAAGCGGCGAAAATAGTCACCTGATCCCTTGCGACCGTATGGTATTGATTCGACTTGATTAAAAGTATAAATCTCTCAAAGTGAGTTAAGCCGAGTATACCTTATATGAATTTGCCGTGTTGTGTTGTTTTTTGCATTATTGTAGATTCTTTTTTAAATTGGAAAAATGCTTTATAATATAAAATTTATAGTTATTACATACTTTACAATTGTCCATTGTTAATTTCAACCGTATACTTAGGAATAAAATTTGTACTAACGTATTCATAAAAAATAATTTCAGTTTACAAAAGATATAAGAAATAAATTATGTATGGAAATTTACCAGGCGAATCCATATCAGGTGGTCTCAATTGCACAGTTGATTATTTTCGCCACTTTTTTAGTACATACTATTGATTTTTCACATCCCAAGTATGAATTTTTCAAAGCGTGTTGAGATGAGTCTATTATAAATGAATATGTCTTGGAATATTATTTGTTCAACGGTTTGTAAGCCCAAATTATTTTTTATTAATAAATCCTTTAGTGTTAAAACTGCTGGCCAAAAAATTATTTAGCTCTTTCAAATAATTTAAACATTCAACATATCATTATTTTACATTTTAATAAACAGCAACAATTTTGCATTAAAACGATCCTGTTACTCCAATAAACTTTTGAATTGCGAAATTAGAATAATATTTCATAGACTACAAGTAATGTTTCTCTTTTAGATTTATGTTCGAAAAAGTACTTGACTTAAATCCAATTTTATAACTTATTACGTGCTTTAATTTCTATAATTTATTACGCATTTAAAAACCTAATAACTTTATTAAGATTAGAAATAATATAATTTATTACCATAATTTAAAATCTTAAATTTTTATTTGAAATATAAAAATCTCGTGAGATCAATAATAATGAGGGCTAATAACCAGACACGGCATCTGTTATTAAAATAAAATCTAAATTTGTAATTTTTTCAGAACTAAATAAAATAATAGTTTAGCTAATAAAACAACAATAACTGAAGCAAAATAATTCAGTTAAATTATTCCAAAACTAAAGAGAAAAAAGCAAATAATAGCAATCGACTTTTGTTAAGATTTGAAAGCTAAATAAATAAATTATTACAAAAAAATAAAATATATTTAATAATGGTAGAAATGTAATGAAATCTTTTCAGTTGTGTTCAACTCTCCAAAGAATAACTTTGCTGCTTAAACAGTTAAAACAAACAGAAAACAAAGCATCTATTGCAAGTTAATAATTATTTAAACTAAATAAATTTTAAATACCATAAAATCACATTAAAAAGATAAAAAAAAGTATAACTACCAGAAGTGTGTGTTTAATAAACAGGATTAGAATTTCTAAGATACATCAAAATATACTCAAAGCAAAGTAAGAGCCAGTTATTAAGAATATTTTATTTTGTATGAGTCAAAGAGACTGTGTGTTGATTTCAAAAATAAAAATATTTTGATCTTAAGAATTTCACGATTTATATGCACTCAATTAATTTTATTTGTAACTGCTATACTACCCACATTCTAAACTCTGCGTCCGAATTTAATTGAAGCTTAAGCTTGTCAGTTTGCATAAAAACACTACAAATACAAACAAATTAAGAAATAAATACAATTTGTTGACATTTACTTACATACATATATTTAGTGATGTCTACATTTACAGCAACAAATAATAATAAGAACAGTAATTATTATTAAGCTGGAGATAAGAAAGATCACTGCAAAATTGTCAGGAAGAGCAACACCGCATTTGGGTACATTTCTCTCCTTCTCTAGCATCTCTTTAATACAATTCTCCTTCATAGTGCTGCCATATTGTTAACATCTGGCTGGTGGAAGCCAATAATGTACGGACACGCAAAAATCTGAAGTCGTACTTTGATAGAACTTCCAAAGTTCTTCTGCCATTAAGAAAGTAAAGAAAAACGGGCAAAATAGAAAATGGTATTTGTTCTGAAGTTTTCTCAACTGCTCTGAGCGTACAGATATCGTGTCATCCTCCCGATAATGCAAGTGTATTTGAGGCTGAAGTACTGGCCATAAGAGAAGCATATATAATGCTGTTCGAAAGAAACGCTCAGGGAAATGAGAATTTTTGCTAACAGCACAGCCAGGCAGCACTTGCACTAATATCACTTCAAATCTTTCTTAAGTTTAGTTAATCAATATAAAGATGTGCTGTCCAGCTGCGGCTGGATGAACTGGTCAGTTCTGAATAGTGTATGGATGCCGCTAATGCATTGTCAGCCGCTTGGCACCATTAAAAGTTATATCCTCAAACCGCAGAAGCTATGTGGGAGAGACTAAGTAAGTGTAGGGTCGCGAAGAAAATGTGGGCATGCTGCCACGATAAATGCTCAGAACAAATAGTAAGCAAAAATATGAAGAGCATCTCGTGTTTGATTGCGGTATTGGCGGACCTGTACATGTAGCGGTAGACGTGAGTCTTCCCTATAATACATTCTGTCGCAGCTTTCCAAACAAATTGTCATTTTATCTTCGAGTGCCTGGCATTGCACACTACGCAATATAAAATTCTAGAAAAAATACCAGACGACTTATCGGAGGTACTACAAATTAGTTTAGGGAACTTCATGGGGTACCTCAATCTAAAGGGGTGGATCTAGTATGACTGATCGCTGGATCTAGCATTGTATCTAGCATGGGATCCAGATCTTTTTTTATAGGTTGAGATTCTGCTTGATTGCTTGTGGGTAACAATCAACGAACCAACCAATAATTATTTAGTTATAGAAAATAACGCCACAGCTGACTCTGTCAGAAAGGTAGTTAAGCTGAAGTCTTCTACATAAAGAAATATTGATTTAATTAATTTTCACCCTGTAAAGCAATCTGTTCTGTAGTTAAGAACTTCGAAAAGCAATTCAAAATAAATCTTAATTATCAAAAATATTCAGCAAAAACTTTAAAAAATTTCTTGATTTCACTTTATTACTCCTTCTAAATCTTACTACTAGTGAAAAAAGCAATAAGATTCAAGAAAATGTAACTGTCATGGAAAGAAGAAAGATTGTATAAAACACACCATACTATTGCTCAGAAATCAGGTCTGCTTATTGTTGCATGAAAAGGAGCATAATTAAGTTTCGATTAATCTTAATAAACTCTTTTGATCAGCCGTATAGCGAATGTCTGGATACTCTTTTTGCTCCCAAAACAATTGTTAATTGTCTAATTGAGAAAACTATACAGTAAATGTTCAAAACAAATGTATGACTGCTTTATAAAAAGCGCTGTATTGGTAACACTGGTTACTTTGATAAGCACATACTAACGCGCGGAAGTTGACATGCAGTGATCTGTATTTAAGTCATCAAGAAAGTCATCAACCGTCTTATTTGCCTCGCTTGTTTTTTGTAGAAAAGCCGCATGAGTAATTAGATTTTGTTTTAGAAATAAAGGAGTAGTAGTTTTCAAACGAAAAATACACATGAATGTAGTTGATTTTTTGATATAAATCTTGTGATATTCTAACAATATGCTGTATGCGACAATGAGTTTCAGCAGAAAGCAAACAACAAAGAGATTCAATATAGTGTTTTTATTTAATCAAATTACTACTACATACATATGTGCATACTACCTATACTAAATTAATTTTCTCGTATTTATTTTAAATCAAGTGTACAAATAAATTTTACTTGCTATCTTTTTTCTTAGTACGAATTTATACACTCTGCTTTTATCACACATTAGCGGTTGCAATTTGCTTAGACAAATAAATTAGCATGTGCTAAACTAATTACAAGTGACAAAAGAACAATTGCATAGAATGAATGACCAGTACTGACTGCAATTTAGTACTGGCATTTAGTACTCGCTTTCACTACGTGTGTGATGTTAAATAAATTTCGTGCTTTAAGCCTTAATGACTTAAACAAATAAATGTAATTGATTGGAATTTGTGACAAGCTTTAAACAAATACAATTCAATATTAGTTAGTAATAAATTTTTTTTTTAGTTGTAATCGCAAGTGCAAATATTTAAAATGAGTTTACGAGTTTTGAGAATCGATTGCATGTAAATATTGAAAATAAGTACGTTAAAACTAAGCATTCTCCGAAATTATTTAATTTAACCGCATAAAAATATAGATTCATTTACAGTGAAAGTGATTAATATAAAAAGAAAATATATTACACTTGAACATTAAAGCTTAACTATTTTAAAATACTAAAAGCCACAAATGTAAAATAATCAGTTGCATAATAAATGTTTATGTTTATCGTTTGTGGAATATAACGATAGAAAAGTATTTAAAATAATTTCAAAAACAGCAAAACTAATTTACTAATAGAGGTGAGAGTGAAAATACATAGTGTACTTATAGTGCAAAATCTAGTAGATTTTCCAAACAAAACAAAATCTACTTCGTCACTAGATTCTGTCAAAATTTACTTTAAAATCTAGTAGAACTTAGTGATGCAACTATAATTTGTTTTTTCAAATTTGTCTTAAAAATTTATGTGAATTGACTACATTGCAGTTGTTTGGTTCTAGTTTTGTAAAATGTTCAGTTAATGGATTTGTTTTGGTTAAAAAAATATTAATATATGTCAACAAAAAAAAATTAGTGTAAAGGATAAAAATTTTAATTAAAATCTGCTAGATTTTGTGCTGCTGCAAATTCCCTATTGAATACTTTTGAAATGCCTTAGTGCAGCTTGCAGGACTACTTGAGTAGATCAATTGCGCCCTCAAAATCGAAAGTATTCTCTAAAAAATTTATTTTTGATAGCATTCCAAAATATACTATAATAGAATCTCTGTTCTGTACTGATTCTGAAGTTTAAATGTGATAAATAATAAAATAATAATGAAAAAAAAAAGAATAAAAGGCCTGCACTGACCTTTAAAAAAAAATAAAAATAAATCGTCCTATTTTTGGAAGACAATATACATATGAAATCAATCACCCTTATCCTGAAAAAAAAGACGAACTTTTTGTTCACTTACACAGAAGTGCAAAAAGTAAAAATAAAATTTTTTAAACCATAAACCATTTATATGAATGTTTTTTAATGGTTAAGCACGTCTACATATCGCACACTAAATCATAAGCAGTCACAACTCAAAATGATCAAAGTGGTTTTTGCATTTTTATAAACCATTTAATTGAACAAATCTCTAACGACCGCAAAAATTTCATTTGCAATACAGTCTTCTTGAAGAATGTTTGTTTTAATGTTACATACTTGCATCATTTGTACACTATCAACAGTTGTTTGCCACACGTGCAAGCAAAGTAGCTGTCAACAATTAACTAAACATTCAAAATGGCCGAAATTGTCGGCATAAGTTAGAGACATGAGTACCAACATAACGCCACAAAAAGATCAAAATTCGAATATACGTAACCCTCGATAATTGAAAATTCGCGATACTTTTTGAACACACCTCGTATATAAATATATATATATATATATATGCATTTTGTTTCTGCTTAAAAAAGCTCGTCAGCCGAACAATTTCTGAAAAAGATAAATAAAAGCTTGATATTAAATTTAAAATTTTTTAATGCATTATTCCAAATTATTATTTTTATTATTAAGCCTTTACCCAAAAATTTCTTAGAACATCTAGAGATATTATTATGATAAACATTGTTGAAACAAGAACTCAGTAAGCATTTTATTTTCTTACTTTACCGTTAGGCTTGCTTAATTTCAGTTCGAATTGTAGTTGTATGTAAAGCATGTAATTGAAAAGAAATATAAGAAACAACAACAGCCATACATTGCTTTTGCAAGAATAGAGTGTTGCCACACAAGTTAATAATGTGTGTTTTATTTTGGGAATGGTAATAATTAAGTTTAACATTTGTTGACGCACTATTATTCCCAAATCATTATTTTAGTTATTCGATTAACTGCAAGACCAAAGGTCCTGGGTTCAGGCACTGCCTCCAAAAAAAGTCATTAAATATCAATATTATGCATTTTTCTAGTGTGCGTTAGTGTTTCTGATGAAGGCACAAATCGCCTATTGTACAATAAAAAATTAATTTAGATATAAATTCCTGATGTACATAGTTCTTTGTTGTATCCAGTGCCTCGTTTCTGTAACGAATGTGGGAAGTTTTCGAGTAGAAAATTTTTTTCTCATTCTGTGAAAGGCAAGATGATTAAGAAACAAACTTTGTTTCTTGATGTTTTTGTAAGTTTATTTAAGTTTTTATTTGAATAACCCTTAGGACAAACAATATAGTTATTTAATTTTTCTCGATGCAAAAAGTTTTCACAAATTACAGAAACGAGATACAGATTTTTTAAGCATTACAGAGTTAACTTGCATTTGCCTGTCGTTGGCATAGAAAAACACTGTTATTTCCTCCAATTATTAAACCTTGTGCTTGTTTGAAGCTTTTGGCTGAAGGTGGGCATCAAAAAGTGGCAACTGCTCAGTTAACATTCAGAGAAGATTTTTCAGAATTTCTAGACACATCTCTTTTTAACGCTTTTATCATTACCTTGAAATCTTTGATGTAACCTCCAGCTATGAACGGATTTTCCCACATTTTTCGTAATACTATTTCAATTTGTTTCTTATTTGTGGAAATATTCTTAAAAATTAAATTATTAATTTAGAAAACTAATATGACTTTACTTTCATTAAATTTTTAACAGCTCACCCCTTCAAAACATAGTGACCAAAAAACACATTTAAAATGGCGAACAAATTCCCCTAAAAATATCCTCCATAAAAGGGTGAGAATATCTCTCGAAGTTGCCATATTTTCACGTCAACAAAATTTGCAATAACGATTTTTCGAATAGGGGAAAAAATCCAAGGAAAATTTATTCAGGGTAATTAAATTTTTTAATTGGCTTTAAAAATTTATTATATTTTCATTTAAAAAAATTCTTTTAGTTAATAATTTAACGATTGAAAAATGGATTTTTCCTCAAAAAGTTTGTGACATTGTTAATATTTTCACTCAATAGAGAGGGCGTATTTTCGAAATTTTCTCAAAAAATAATTAAATCTTAAGAGTTATTCCTTTACTCGCCAGTTTATTTTTTAAATTATACACCAAGTAAAGCACGCCTGGCATTTATATATTAAAACTTCTTAAGATTGCTTATTCGCAATGTATACATGTATGTACAAATGCTCGTATCAGTAAGATGTAATTAACAATTTCTTGTAATTTATTTTTAACACAACTTTCATGCAAAATACAAACTAAAATCTTTCGGTACAATTTCCTTCTGTTGCTCTAATTGAATTGAGTTAAAGTTAATTTAAAAGCGACATTACTCATACGCCAAGAAACTAACAATTTCAGCCGAAAATTATCTGTTGAGAAGACATTTATTTGGCTATTTATTTAGAGGATGTTCGTAGGTTTCAATTTGAAGCCATGGTAAATATGGCACTTCCGTTTTCTATTCAAAATGATCTCTATGCTAAAAACAATATTTGCCGTAATTAAATTGCTTGGAAAAACTTTTTATTGCTTTCAAAGCAAACAACTTTTTGCTCAAGCGAAAAGTCAGTCTATTTTTATTGACGACATATTCTTTACATACACTGGAAATCAAATTGAATTATGAAAATTGAATTTTCATTTTATAAAGATGCAAATGAAAATGAAATAAATGCGTTGATGATGAGCATGATGACGATGATGTGTTATAAAATGCTATTGGGTAAAACGCTGCTGCTGAAAGGATGTTGAGAAAACAAACCTACAGTTGGGAGGGAGAAGTTGTAAATTGTTTTTGATTCTGGTAATTTATATTTTGCGACTTTATATGACATTGACAGGCAATTGATAAGAGTTTTACAACACTTAGAACTGCGAACATGATATATATATATATATAAAATCTTGAAACGCAAAATAAAGTGGGAAGTGTTTGTTTTATTGTATGCAAAGTTTTTTGCCTTGACTAATTAAGAAATAAAAGCCTTAAGGTTGTTTTTATATGGAAAAATATTACTTTATTTTATTTATTCAATAGTAGCATTTGCTTGTATTTCTTTAAAACTACATAGATTTAATTTTATTCATTAAAGATTCGCTTGATTTCTTTTGTAACTAAGTTTATTTCCCATCAATTGTTATAAAAATATAAGCTCAACAGCTGTTCGCTACTTTTTTTACATATTTTTTTTTTCTTAAGTTTAACTGTTTTTGTTTTTATTATATTCCAGTAATTTAAATGTACTTCTAAACAATCATCGTTATTAAAACAGCCTTAATTAATTTATGATTTTATTATAATTGTAAATTTTTAATATCGCCTTCAAGTTTTAAATATTTTTTTTTTTCATGTCTATTGCATTTTACAAACGTGTTGTTCGCTAAATATTGTTTCAGTTATTTTTTATTTGTTTATTATTTATTTAAGTTGTTATTTTATTATAAACATATAATGCAGTCAAATTAATTGAGGCTGTGGGAATTTTTATTCTAAATAGTGTTTTCATTAGAATGTCATATATAATGATTTCGTTGGAGAAAAAAAGGTGAAAAAATCTTTCTATTGTATATATATAATTATAAGCCGATATGCGTGTTGCAAAGTTATAAAAAATTCGAATAACACTAAAGGTACGGTCACACTTGTCAAACATTTGCCCAAAAAAGCGTAACCAACAAACACTAATGAAAAAAGTTTTGATCCAGACACTTGTTTATCATATTAAACAGTTTCGAACACAACTAATGCACCATGTCATAGAATCCAACAATATTGGCTACTCTTTAACTTGACAAACTTTTGTCTGAATTGAAAGATTTTTCATTAGCATTTAGTGGTTACGCTTTTTTGGGCAAATGTTTGACAAGTGTGACCGTAGCCTAAAACACAGTCAATGATATATTTCTTACGGTCATCGCATGAGAAGATGGAAACTTTTAAGCAGGTGGTTTCTGTACCCTTGATTTGTAAGTGGCCTTATCATACGTGCCTGATACAGTCATCAAGCTAAGAAATCTAAACAAATCTAATTTTCCCATCTATTATTTCTCAAATTTTGCGTATGAATAATATTTACGAGTAATTAATGTCCATTTCTCATACGCATGTTATGGACCAACACACACTCAGGGAATTACAACTACTCATGCAATTCATTGTGCTAGGACTAAAAATAGGTTTGGAGGGGGGAGGGCGGTGGAGGGTAGAGGGATTAGTGCCTGTGGACATTCGATTAGAACTTTATCAAATTGAAAGTGAGCTAAAGATCTCAGCAGGTATTTTGTTCCACATGCCAACACTACGGCGCCAAGATACGAATATTCTGTTTGCTCTTAATGAAGCTAGAAGAAGAAGATGCAACGTACAACCCAGCAAAAATAAATTTGGTACCAGTAATCACTAAGACAAAAAGAGATGCGGGAAAACTCACAGTGCATCCTCTCTACCTTACGAGGATGTATGAACGTAAGCAAATGACGAAATTTACACAAGCACTACGAAGTTGGTCGGCTGTTTATACTCAAATACTCAATTTTTTATAGTGCATCGCCTCTCGCTTACCTGGATACAAATTTGGAAGCGAATGAGATTTCTACTTCGTGATTTGATTTTTTATTTTTTAATTGAATTCTGTATGAAAATAAATATGTAGGTCAGTGAGACATGCGAAGATCGTGGGATCGACTTCAGTTTCAATGCGCGCACAAAAGTATTTGATAAATGTACATTAATGTACATTATTTATTATTTATGCAAACTGCAATATTCCGTGAATTCACTACATATGTACCAATTGCACTGAAATAAGCACTTAAAACGAACAAAGTGGAACTTTTCGAACAAATAGCATGCCATACGTAAGCAGGTTTGTAAGCCAATAGCTCGCTAGAAATTCTTGTACGAACCTGCTTACGGCGAATGCATCGATGTTACAGTTAATCAATAGAGTTGTATACTTTGGATAGCTTCTTTGTCTTCAATATAGACTTTGAAACGCCCGGCCATATATGAGAGTTGAATCCCATTTTCGGAGGGATATAGGTGGTATAAGTAGTAAGAAGTGAAGTTATCTTTCACATCGTTTCAAAAAATTCAAGCACTTGAACGAATGTCCCGAACATCAACAGGTTCTGATTCTTTAATACTTATAACACCCATACTTGCTCAAGGAGCAGCATTTTCGGTCATGCGTCTATGAACAAGCATACATTGAGTCTTACAAGCATTAAAGCATACCCTAGTCGCATGACCCCATTTAGACAGATATTTTTATTAAACCATAATTTATGGCATCATTCATATTTTGCCTCAATCTCCGAATAAACTTTCTTCAAGTTTTGCTTAAGCAGTATTAGCAAAAAGCTTCTTCCATGCCTACTTTATTTTATAGTTATCTTGGCATAAACTCTACTTTTGTATTCTAATATTAAATTAATGTACCAACAGGTACTTACAGTAAATTGCAATGATTTATCAATGCTAATCGGCTTACGATTCTGCAACCTCAAAAAAGGTTGTCATAATAAATGAATAAAAAAATGCAAATACAATTTAAAACCCTCAACTTTGACTAAAACATTAGTGGCAAGCAGAGAAGACAATAAAAATATTTACACTACATATTCAGTTTTTAGTTCTGAAAATTATTATAGGAAAAATATCAGTGCTATAAATGATAAAATAATAAAATAACTAATTCATGAGTAAAAAAAATTGTTAACAAGACATGAGTTTTTTTCTCATTCTTTGGCATGATTTTCATCCTGTGTTAATAGGATTATGATGGCATTAACTTAAAATGAAATGAAATTAATGTGAAATTAAAAATGAATCAAAATCCTTAGCAGATGCTTCCTTTTTTTTGAGTCATATCTAGGCAAGTTAAAAATTTTGGGTTTAATTAAATGTTGTTGCTGTATTTTGATTTTCTCATTATAATTATAATTCTTTTTCTATCCTCTCCCCCAGTAACAACTTTATAACGCAATGCAATCGACTGATACTGTTGGAGAATTGAGGCAACAGCATAACACATCATCAGGAACGGCGGCTACGACGAATTCTGCCAAGACGGATATCAACGAAACAACCACATCCTTCACCACTACCAATACACCGAACTCAATAGCACTCAACAACGATACACCTAGTAAGAATCCCTTTAAGCAGCAACTAAGTCAACGACAGCAGCAGCAACAACACCAACAAAATGGCAACTCGGATGGCGCCCTCAATGCCGAGCGTGGCATATTGGGTGTGGGTGCTACAACATCACC
The DNA here is from genome assembly GCA_936439885.1 of Nowickia ferox. Classification (NCBI taxonomy): domain Eukaryota; kingdom Metazoa; phylum Arthropoda; class Insecta; order Diptera; family Tachinidae; genus Nowickia; species Nowickia ferox. Next base: position 3,352,022 of record OW387027.1, on the reverse strand, counting down.
ACCATCATCAGCCCATCCCCTTAAAATGACCTCTTCGTCGGGTAATGGCGATGGTAATAAAGGAACAAGTGGTGGCAGTGGACCACCTATACCACCACCAGATCACTATCGTCAAGAGGATCCTAGAGCTGCCGGGTCCTGGGCCGCCTTTAAGAATTGGATGATTGGATGGCGTGGTTCCAGACGCTTGGTACTGGTAATAGTGGCCATTGCTTTGCTTTTGGATAACATGCTATTGACTACAATCGGTAAGTCGGCCACAGAAATAAACAACTCTCATTTCACAATTAATTAAACTGCTTTAATTTAACCATTTATTTATGTACTCTCCTTTATGCTCAAGTATTTGTCTTGTTAACTGACAATTTATTTTTCCTTGGCTTTGTGCAACGGCATATACTCGTACATACATACTTGCAACAATAATGGGTTACGGCTCTTTGTCCACAACCAATCAAACTTTAAGTACTTTTACTACTTATTTGTCTGACATACACACACAAATACAAGTACAAACACAAATACATACATTCACGCACTTGAGTAGCTGTAGTTTAAGAGGTTCAGTGGGAGCGGGAGACAGAGAGAGAGCGATAGACACTATAAGTGTATTGGCCATAAATACCTCCATACGCACACAACGCAGCACACACACTCGTACAATGTGTCTGCTTGTCTTACTGACACTTTTCTCAAAGGAATCAATTAAATAAACACTTAAAGGCAATAAGCAAATATGTTTTTCAGCCATGAAATTTTTTAAGAGAGGAAATATAGTGTAGGACAAAAAGGAAATTAAAACATGATAAAAAAATTAAAGCTAACTGAAAAGCTTTGACAAAAATATATATATGGCGAATATATATTCTCCATAAACTCAAAATAGCAAAAGCGAGAATTTGTTTTGCTAAAATATTCAAATGTCACAACAAAATTTAAAAATCGCCAAGTGGTTGTTTTTAAACTGATAAGAAAAGTTTCATGAAATAATTTTGTGATTACAATTAACGAAATATATTTCATTTAGAATAATATTGAACCCAAGGCACATTTGCCAAGTAGTAGAGAAGATGCAGCTGAGCTATTTTTTTTTATGAAAAAGTAAAATTTTTAAAAATTCAATATATAAAATATTTTATTAAAAAATTCCAAGGTACATCTAACCAGGTGGCAGCGCTACTTCAGCTGATAATTTGCTATATGTGCTTTGTAGCTAAAGCTGTGTAATTATACTGGTGACTGCGTAAGGATTTGTTGTAAAAAAATACGGCAACCATAGCTGTGTAAAGAAGAATGTCAAAAGCACAAAAATAATTGTACCAAAACCAAAACAAAAAGAAGTTTTTGACATTCTTCAGTTACAAAGCACATTGAGCAAAAAAATTATCAGCTGAAGAAGCGCTACCACCTGGTTAGATACATCTTGATAGCGACGAAACTAAACCAAAAGTCTCGTTAGCTGAACGTTGCTGTAAACATCCCGCAATGAACTGTAACGTTAAAATGTATTGTTTACTTATAGAACAAGGATTTTGTATTTTCTTCAAAAATTTACATACATATGTATGTATGTATATATCGTTACCTTAACATAAAAAGGCCCTAACCCATTATATTTTTTAAATCGAGTTTTTTGTATATTTCGATAGCACAACATATAATGTATCGAAAAATGCAAAAATTTCGATTTCAAAAAAATAATGACTTAGTGCCTTTCTGTATTAAGGTAACGATACACAATTTTCAATGGACTTGAAACATGTACTTTTTGCACCAAATAGAAAACATTTCAATTTCTGATGGAAATTTGATGGAAAATTTCATGGTGTAAATTCGGTAAAAGTATTTTCCTTTCCTCTGTAAGCAGTTTAGCAAATAAAAAGTTCCTCTTTTCACAAAGACTGTTTAAATTTTAGCAGACAATCGGTAGGAATGAATTCTTCAAATACTTGTACATGACACAAAGACCACAAGTGTATAGAGATTTGTTAAAATTCCCCAACAACAAATTGCAGCAAAAAAATTATAACAATAAAAAAAGTGAAGTAATAAAATGGCAAGAAAAACTTCTATAACTACTTGTTGAAACTTAAGTGAAAAAGCATGGAAACGGAAGTCACTAAGTCATACAAAGAACACATTTCTTTTAAGACAACCATAATAGAAAGAAAAAATATGTAGGAAAAGAAGTCTATGAATTCTTAAGAAAACTTAAAAGGGGAAAAAGGACCGACTAAAGATACACATTTCAAGATTTTGCACAGTCTTTCTTTTTTTTTGTCGTTTTTACTTTATTAAGGAAATCAATCTTTTTTTGTGTGTTGTATAATAAAGTTTACCTTAAGTGGCTACATTAAAGATAAATCTAACATTTACTTTTATCTGACTTTACTTGAGCTCAAGTGTGAAACGTCTTGTTAAACATTTTTTTTCTCTAGCATAAGGGATTGGGAGGGTGTGGAAACATGTGGCAGAAATGATTTAACATAAAACGTTATTGACTCAGTACAATAAAAGAAAAGGTGTGCAAAAATTTATTCATGATATTTAACAAACGAAAAAAAAACGAAAAGCTTTCCAAATCATTAAATTAATTTAGTTGATGAATGCAAGAAGCTAAACAAAACAAAAATACATATATGTATTTGCAGTTTTGTATAATAAAGTAATAAATTTATTTAAGTCTTCTTTCTATAGATATAAATAATGTTAACTGATTTATATACTTTTTCAGATTTATCTTATGGATGAAAATCACGCGCTACTTAAAAAATAAAGTTTATTCTTAAACAGTCACTGTGTTACAATTTCATACTTTATTTAGCATTTAGGTAATTTTTTAACATTTAGAGATGTGCTCAACACTTTTTCATTCTCAAGCTCATTAACTAAAGTGGTTGGTCGTTCATTAAAATAACAGTTTTTTTTCTTTTGTATAATATTGCCATTTCCATAAATCCCTGGGGTATTGGACAATTTCCAAATGATTGAACAAACAAATAAACTCGAGGGAAATAGAAAGCAAAAAGGGATTAAAAGCAAAAAGTTACTTAAAATCAAGGAACACTTGAAACAAATCAATTTAGTGGTTTGTGGAATATTATTGAATGTACCACCATTTAATGCAGTAAGTTCTCAACTGATTATTCTCTTACTTACATGGACTTAGAACTTTAAAACAATTGCTCCATTGCACAGTTGTTCAATGTCATAATTAAAATTCTTTCCTCAAGAGTGTAGCGTTCCATGGTTAAAATGTCCCAACTTTTTACTAACAAAATGTCAAAGGATGACAAATCAGTTCTTAACATTTCATCATTTGACAGCCGCCTCAAATTTGCAAAAGATACATATTTCTGTCTCATCTCTCTCACTTTAAATCGAAGCTTGAGTAAGAAAAGTTTCTGTGTATGAACCAGGTCTAAATTAAAATTTATTAAAATCCATTAAGATATATCACATTAAGGGCCATTTTCACAACTTGCCTTTAGCTAAAGGCAGGATTTTGTCCGCACGATAAATGGCTTTGCATTATAAAACCTTCATTTATTATTTTTTTATCCATTATTGATAATAATAATAATAACAATAAAATATTAAAATTGTAATAATGCAAAGATATTTATCGGGCAATCAAAATTCCACCTTTAGCTAAAGGCAAGTTGTGAAAATGGCCCTAAGTATTTCAATACAAAATACCGGTTTTAAATTCTTAAAGTTTACTTTTGTATCGTTGTGAAAATGACCCTAAGTTTAGCAAATTTTTTTAATTTGAAGCTTTATTTTTCTTAACACAATTGCATCGTTAGTTAAAGCTTAAAAAAAATAAATGTTATATAATCGTTGACAGTAGTTTTGTGAAATATTTAAATTTTTAATATTTTTGCATTTTCGGGCTTGATTTCTTTTTTTTTAATATATAAAAAAATCACATCTGTTCTCATTGTCTACGGAAAATAATTCAAGTCTGCTTCTTATCTTTAATATCCAAATTTTGTAATTGATCTAAAATTTTCTTTTGATCTTCCTCCCCGCTATTAGGGTCTTCATTTGGAAGTTCCTTTTCCTTTGTCCGTTCTCGCGAACTGCTACGACTAATTGGAAAGAAAGCCTGCACTTGCCTTTGCAGCACTTCTTTATTAATTGTATTTTCCAAAATTTGTTGATTTATAATTGCCGCATAGCGCTCCTCAAAACTGTGCTGGTGTTTAAAAGGCACTTTTAAAGACGTCCCACTATGGGATACACTTGTAGGCTTTTCTTTATCAGTTGCATCATTTGCTGACATACTGGCAATTTTTTTTTATTTTTAATATTTAATTTTCCGTTAAAGTTTCTATTTTCCTCAACTGACAACTGAAGTTATCCGCAGTTGAAGTCGTTATGTTGATACGAGTATGTGTAGTTATCGAATGGTTTTTAGTATTGCACTCAGTTAGTTGTTCGGTTGCCGCTTTTTTTTCTTTTACCAGAAAAATTCATTAGGTTCAGATAGTCTCAGTCATAATATGAATTTTGTTTTAAATTTATTTCTATTATCCTTTTGGGGTATATTACATGGTGGTGCTAAAATACGGTCAGATGGAGCAAATATTTGAAGAGTTAAGGTTTACCAATAAAATTACAATTTTATAAAGTAAAATTTATGCTAAATTCGTTATTACTGTTCATATATCATCAATTTGTTAAAGATTTGCTAGATGAGGACTGCTTTAATTACAGTTATTTTGCCAAATATTTGCTGTACCTGACAGCAATCTTAATGTTAATAAAAAATAGTCGCAGGCGTAGTAGTACCAGTGATGTCATATAATTATGCATAAAAAATATTACACCTTTCTAAAGGGTTTATAAAGCAGATTTCTCTGTTGGTTAACTGTGTGACAGCACTCTTTTCTTTTAGAAAATATGGTTGATTAAGTGACAGCAAACTGTTATTTCAGAAAAGATGCTTTACTATTTAACCTCACACTTGCATACATACATTATAAAAAGGACGAAAGACCACCTTACAGAATACAGAAAAGATGATTGATTGTGTAACAGCACACTGTTTTTATAGAAAACAGCAATTTTTTCCTATAGAAAATACTATGTGACAGCTTACTTTTCCTAAAGAAAAGATGGTTGACTATTTGACCGCATACTTATCTAATAAAAAAAATCGATGACGAAAAGATGGTTGACTATACGACAGCACACTTTTCCCATAAAAATATGGTTGATTGTGTTGCAGCACCCTGTTTTTATATAAAAGAGGCTTGACTTTGTGGTTGTACACTTTTCTTATAGAATAAATAGTTTACTAAGTGACAGCACACTGTTCTTATAGAAAAGATGGTTTGATTGTGTGACAGCACAGTGTTCGCTTACTATGTGCCAGCACACTTTTGTGATAGAAAACTGAATTATTTTATAAAGATGGACTTATGTTGTGTTTTTCTTTTTTATTGCCTGCAAGTAACCCTTTATTTTAACTAGACGAAAATCTGTTGACTTGCGAAAATCACAAAAATACAACACTGTTTGTAAATTGTTAAGAAAATGTTATATTGCATAAAAGACAATATGTGTGTGTGTGTAAAGTGTCACGCAATTTCCTACCTTAAGGTTCAAATGACTCATTCTGTTGTGACTTATTTTAAGGCGAATCCAAGTTCAGCAAATTATAATAACAAAAAATCAACAAATGTTATGATATTTTTATTATTAGTATTATTTTATCTTCTTTTTTTTTTTTTTTGCTGTGAAACTTTCATTCAACATTTGCATGTCAATTATATTTACTATTCGGTTAATATTTTGACGGCTGGTTATTGTGTCTTATGTTTTATTTAAAGCTCATCAGATTATATTTCGCTGCTAGAAATGGGCATTCTCCTTCTGCTTTCTATTTATAGATTTATATATACATACTCGTACATACATACATATGTATGTATGTATGTGTACTTTCTACATATGTACATGACTTGAAGAATTTTTACTTGTTAATGTCTTTAGACATGAACTACATATTTATTGCTAAAGACTTGAATAGTTTGTAAATATTAAGTCAAGCATTAAAAAAAAAACATTAAAAAGTTTTCATTTTTTAATTGCAACAAATTATTGCAGTTTCGAGGCAAGCGTTTTTTTAAATGCTATTGCTGTTGCTAATTTCGAAATATAGACTATAATTTTGCATTCATATTTTCAAATAAATCTGCTTTTTGATTTCCTTCTACCGATTTGAGTTCTTCCAAAAAAAAAAATTTGTTGTCTTGGTGGAAAAGAACTTTTTTCTTGATCAAATGCGGTCGATTTTTTTCAAATCCTCATTGGCATAATATTTGCCATTCGAAGGTAGTTAATGTGTAGTATACAGTGCGCATCCCAAAAAATGGTCCATGACTTTGTTGGCTGACAAACCTATCTCGACCTTCCTTGTCGCTGTTTGGACTGCTGCTTGGTCTCTTCTCTAATTTGCTGGATCCACGGTTACAAAATGGTGCAAAAACTCGTCCATATTGCGGTTGAACAACGACAAATATTCCTACGAAGTTGTCACACGATTGCGTTTGTGGTCGATTGTGAGCAAACATGGCCTCCATCATCAAGTGTTCATTCAAAATTGAACCCACTGAGCCATATGTGTTACTTATGGTTTCCACAATCTCTCCCACTATCTATCTTTGATCGGCCAACATAATATAATAACAATATTAATAATATTTTAGAATCCTTTCGAGTAAACCACTTATTTACCATTGAAATTGATGATGTGGGTACTCTGCATTGTATTGTATTTTAGCCTTAGTTTGAGTGATGGTATTTTTATGCAAAAAATAATTCTTAATGAGCACACAAAATTCACTTATTTCCATTTTCTTCTCAAATCACGCTAAACGACGCAGCTTGTACAAATGTTGACAGGAGTCAACTGATAGTTTGATCTTAACAGTTAAGAGGCGGAAAGATACAAAATTCAAGGACACGCCCTATATACGAGGGCGTTATTAATATTAGCGGTCATACTGAGAAAATTTTATTCGTGAAAAAGTGCAGTATTAAGCAAACGAAAAAAAGAAGGAAAAGTTTTCGAGTAGAAAAATAATGCAATCATATCGTGCCATAACCGCCAAAGAAAAGCTTTAGCAACATAATTTTCGAGCTTAATATTTTTTAACAAAATCGATTATTTGCGATCGTAAATAACCGATTTTCGTCAAAAAAACGAAGTCCAAAAAATATGTCGGCTAAAGTTTTTGACGGTTATGGCTCGATTTTTCATAATTGAAACGTTCGAACGTTCAGTTTCGCTTCTTTTCCATAATTTTTCATCTTTAAAACATGTACACTCGATCTCCTTTTAGTTATTGCCAATTTTCCCCCCGCTTTTCGCAAAAACCATCTGGTCACGTTACGTATACGTATTATATATGTATGTTAATAACTTTATGACTCATACGCCACACTTGAATCAAATACTCGTACATGCTAGTGTTAAACAACTAGCACAAGATGCACATACATACATACATAAGTGTATACAGGTTGAAAATTACGGCATTCGATATCGTTCTAAATTTCCATACAAACACAATTAAAATAGTATGAAAATTTATTCGATATCTTATGGCGTAATTTGTCCCCAGTATTTTTTCTTTAAAAATTTAATTATTATTTTACATGCAAGGGCGGGCCCCAACAACCTTAAATCTCTGCTGAAACTTTGCGAACACATTGCACTTATGCAAAGGCTATAATTTTACATTTTATTGTATATATTTCTACCCAAATGATTCCTGCTACATACATAGGACACTTGTAATTACACAATAGTGCATTTTTCAATGTGGGCTAAGCAACAGCCATCAAACACTAATCCAATATTTTATGTACCTTTGCCCTTTCCAACTGACACATTCATCATGACTGGAAAAATAAAAGACTAGAAACTTTAAATTAAAGAAGTTTTATAAAAAAAAACAAACTTTTAAAAAAAGGAATCCAATGCACACAAAAACATAAATGTGAAAAAGGAAAAGTTCCTATCCCAAATTTGTGCCATCAAAAGTGCTCAGATCGAAATTTGCAATAAGTTCCACAATTTTCTATGCATTTTATTTTGCCAACGCCATGGTTCCATATAATTTCTAAGCAACCTGCTAATTTTCTAATACAGAAGATAATTAAAGATATCTGCTCACTTCTTAAAATAGGCGAAAAAATGTTATCAAGTAGTAGGTTGCCTAGATATTAGATGGCATCCTGGAACGTGGTCGAAATTTTTATCTCACTACTTTAGACGGCCTTAATGTTGAATAGGAACTTGGTATTTTTCAACATTCGGAAACGAAATTGAATCCACCTGAAGATGTCGAGCCCTAGCCGACAAATTTCTTTCTTAGACACCATCGCTCACAAAAAGGGGTGGATTGAATTCCGCTTCCGAACGGAATTGAACTCTGTGACATGACCATATTTTTTTGGTGATGATTATCGATTGTATTATTTCTTCGCATTATTTTCAGTATTGCTTTATTTAAAAACATTTGTATTTGTTATAAGTTTTATAAAATTACTTCAATAGAACAAAATTCAGCTCATTGCCTTAATGTATTTTTCCCCTTTTAACATCATCTGCTCTTCATAGTGCTGTTGGTACCGTCGCAATAGAGTCTCCAAAAAACCATTCAGTTGCTTCGTAATCAAATAAATTGTAAACATTTGCAAATTAGCGTAAAACATAAACAGGATCTTGTAAAAATTGGCCAAAAAGGCCATCAAATAATACTTCAGGGCGGGAGCACGGTTGGTAATCAATTCATAAAAGTATATAGAATGCCAGGCGGTAAATAGCAAAGTAACTGCTATAGCAGCTGACGCAAAAAGACTTGTATAATAAACACGGCGGTAGATACATTTCACATCAATGCCCATTTTGATGAACTCATCTATGATCTTCACATAGATATTAAGAGACGAGACAGTAAAGCGGCTGCCGAACAGCAATGGTATTAGTATAGCAAACGTTATTATGATGGCTCCTAAGCGTAAAATCAAATTGCCAAACGCTGTCAGCGATGAATGGCCAATCATGGGCTGAGAAAAGTCCTTCCAATTTTCCATAAGCGAGGTTATATTTACATACGTATACATTGTTATATGCAACAAGGTGAGAAAAAAGAATTTGCGCGAGATTTTAAATTTGTTCTGCTCTGGTATGTACTCAAAAGGAAATAGACCACCGAATTTCAATATCAAAAGTACCAAAGCAAAACTGTCGGGCAAATTTTCAGTACTACCAAAGAAAGACATGTTATTGCTGTGATATTTGAACAAATACTAACTAAATTGAAAGTAGCTTAGCCTCATACTCGTATATGTATAATAAGCAAAAGCGCATTGAATTTATTTTATAAAAGCCCAAGGGGCTTAATTTATTTTCTGTAAAATAATTGCACTAACATTTTCTTATTTAATGCACAATTCACTAAAATTATGACTTAATTCACTTATGCCGTCCTCGGCTCCACTGATGCTTTTATTCAATCCCTTTTTAAGCAAAGTGGGCATAAAAATGTGCAGCTGTTTTTTACAATCATGTAACTTATTGCAACCCCCTTGCATGGGACTCACATGTAAACGTTTCTGCAAAGTGGAGTTATTTAAATCTGCCACTGTATCCAAACGTCTATGAGCATACAATAAGGACTTATTGCCTTCATTGGCGGTCTTCGATTTAATATGAGATGTTATAGCAGCATTTAAGCAACGCTTGTTTTCAGCACTTTTGTACAGGCGTGCCGAGGCCAATGTACCGGTCAGTCTACGTGTAGTGGTTGGACTGGTGGATAAGGCACAGAGGTCTATATTTTTAGCTGGCCTATTCAAACGCACAGGTTTGCCTTCTTTATTAAAAATAATGGTTATATGTTTTACTGACTCCTTAGACTTAGGACTGCTTTGAGTGGCTGCAGCGGCACGTTCATATTTTTTTATTTTAGGCGTCTTAGGTCTTTGGTTACTTTGTACTTTACTATTATATCTGTTGATAGCATCTTGCCTTAGCTTGCTAGTTTTACTCAATTTTACCTCCATTTCTTTCAGCTCATGCAGGTTCTTAAGAAAGTTGTCTTTGCCCGCTAAATCCAACCACTGCAAGACTCGTTCTGCTAACAGCACATCAGCAGTTTCTGTTATCGTCTGCGCTTGAGTTAATGAATTTTTTCTAGAATACAGCGGCGAAATATCTGAAGGCCTTCTACTTGTGTTTTGTGAAAAATTCAAATTGTAACTATCCTCACTTGGATATTGGCGATTGTATAGTGATGATGATCTTCTGCGGTATTTAAGTAGTTTCGACTTTTTATTTGCGCTTGATTTATGAGGCAAATGCAATTTCGCTTTAGCTGAGCCTATAAGAAATACTTCATCCCCGTCTTCACTTAAAGCATCAATATCAGTGAACTCATTCAAGTCCAAAGAAATAAAACGTTTTGTATCAACTAAAATTTAGTTTTCTTTATATACGAAGAAAATAATTGTAATTTATAGCAACAAACCTGTATTATTGTATTGTAAAGGAGTTATGACAGAGTTTAGTCTTAGCCAAGGTCTGCTCGTTTCATAGTCTAACAGAAAATGCCTTTGAAAGCCACGTCTTAGTTGTGAACCTTCCAGCCATACAGTGCGCACGAACAGTGGACGACTGGCTGTTTCCCAAATAGTAGAACTTTTCATAATACTTTTGCGGAAAGCATTAAAAGGGTTGATTCAAAATCTTTTCATATTCATTTAAATAACAAATTTAATTCTTAATTTAACCACTCAACTTGCTTTTCCAAATTTAATCCCACACACGCACATCACTCCCCTTGCAACTGTATTATTAATTTTGTTGCATTAACTGTGTTACATCCAGTTGTATTTCCGGCTTTCTAATGTTTCAAGTATTGACTGTTTTGGCTTTTCATTTGGGGCTTTTCTGCTTGATAGTATAATAAATAGCAAACAAAGGTCTTGTTCTCTTGGCGACGAAGTTAATCAATCCTCGAAGTAAAATAAAAGACAAAGTTTTTTGTTTTTCATTGCGGCTAAAAGTGTCTTTGGCACGCGAAATTTTGTCTTGCAATTTATTTACATACAAAGAAAGTTTGTTTAATGATTCTAAGAACCTGAAGAAAACATGTAGGCTTTGTTATATGTACGAGTTTGTAGCTATATTAATAGTAAACTTCAATATTAATAGTAAACTTTAATGGCAGATCTGTTGTTAACCTAAAAAAATAACTGCAGTGATTTCCAAATAAATAAAACGATTTAACAAATAAATAAGAGTTATTGAAAATCTTGTTTAAGTTGTTGCTTTAATATACAATATCGTTTTAGATACAACGAAAACAAAAATTATTAACTTGGCAGCACTCGGCCAAAAATACTTGCGTGGCAACACTCTCTCCCTGTCTCTATTCTTACAAAAGCAATGTATGGCTGTTGTTGTTTCTTATATTTATTTTAAAATACTTACTTTTTACAACTATAATTCAAGTTGAAATGAAGTCGCATTAAATAATGTAGTAATGCTAAAGTAAGAAAATAAAAAACATGTTCATTATTAAGTTCTTGTTTCAACTATAATATCAGTTCAAATTCTCATCTATTTAAATGAATGTTTCACGTAATTTATCTAGTTATTCTAAGAAATTTTTGGGTAAAGGTTTCTTGATGATCTGCAGCGTTAAAATACGAACCCCTCAATAATAAATTTCATTGAGTTTTTAAGAAACAATCAAAATTTAAAACGAGTTTTAAATGTATGTTATTTAAAATTTTTCATACAAAGTTTTCTTAAAACACATCTCAAGTACATTTTAGAATTAGTATTTTACTGAACTATTGAATAAAATATTTATTTTCGGGAGTAAGTGTGATAAAAATACTAAACTTTAATACAACAACAAGTAAACAGTATTAATGGTACATATCCAGATATGAATGTATCAAAATGAAAGTCATTATCCTTTAGCATATCGAGCCATAACCGCCAAAAAAGCTTAAAGGACACTTTTTTTGGACCTCGTTTTTTTTACAAAAATCGATTATTTACGATAGCAAATAATCGATTTTGGTCGAAAATTACATATGTCGCTTAAGCTATTTTGGATGTTATGGTACGACATGCATAAATGTCAAAAATTATACATTTGATTACATATCGTGCCGCAACCGCCAAAAAAAGCTTAAGCGACATAATTTGCGAACCAAAATCAATTATTTGCCATCGTAAATAATCAATTTTCGTCAAAAAAGGAGGTCCAAAAAATGTGTCGGTTAAGCTTTTTTGGCGGCTGTGGCTCAATATGTATGTATGTATATTTAAAATCAAAATTTAGGCCCTTTTCAAATTTTTAATTTTAATAACTTTCCCAGTCAGCCAATACAATAAATAAAAATCTAAATTAAAACACTTTCAAAATTTTAATACAAATTTAAGTGCTTATTCATAAACGTTTGAAAAAAATTACCCTCCATATAAATAATGAAAATAATTACTGCTTAGAGAATTGCCAAACAACACTCCAGTCATAAACCCAAAGCAGACTGGCTGCCATTGTAAACATACAAACACATTTACACGAGTACTTAAACATACATACATATGTAAGTATAAAGGCATACTTCCGACACGCAAGCAGCCCAAAGGATAAAATGTCTAAATATGGCCACAATATTATGCCAAAGCAATTATCAAGTGTTTAGCACTTTATGGCCTAGAAGTACGTACCACCAACAATAACAAACATACAAACTTTAGACTATAAAATTGAATTTACAACAACGTTATCGTGATAAAATGAAGTTGTTCTAAATGTAACAGTAATACTTGCAACATGTTGCATGTAAAAAAATTTATACCCTTTAGCCTAATGCTGAGTACACATCTGGAATTTCTTGTGTTGACATTTGTGGTGTCATTTTCAAAATGTGTGCAACGCCGTTCACATTTTTTTTTTTTTTTTTGATATGGAAAGAAATTCCTCACAACAAAAAATATCGGAATCGACAAACGTTGCCACTAGTACACACTATTGCAATGGCACAAAATGCCATAGTGTGTACTCGGCATAAGTCTTGAGCATTTAAAGAGCATGTAGCGACTTGAAAGAAAAATTTTCTCGATTATTCGAATCGATCAGCCAGCCGTTCACATCCTAGTGCAATTATAAGGTTTAAATTGCTCTTTTAAATAGAGTAGAGAAGACATCGTAAATGCAAGCGAAAACTGCAAGGAAACAAAAATATTTACGTATGCCAATCTTCTAACAGTCCGCAAACGCTGCATTAGTACAGCCGAGTCAAACTCTGCATTTGTCAAGCGGAGTCAACGAATATTTTTTAACGAAATCATCAGCTGTTTATTTACTTGCAAATGCCATTACTAATAGAAGAGAATATCATTACTAATATCAACGAAATGAACTTTTTTTTCAGGCAAAAGAGCTATTGGCACGTGGAGCCGTCTTCCTACTCCGGCCATACAAAATCATTAATCATTGTCATTCGTCACAGTCAGCGTTGCCAAATGTGCAGATTTATCTATTATTTTTGCAGTTCTTTAGGCTATTGAGCAGTCATGCAGTTTGTTGTTTAAAAAATCAGTTTTTCTCCACAATGATGAGTTTTTAGTTTCTTGCTTTTACTTTATTACTTTTCAGTAAATTTTTGAATTCCAATAAATATTTCGAACCATCACTAATAAATCTTTCCCCGTTTATGAAGCCTCACCTAAAGTACCAAGTTTATTCATGTCGTAATCGTATAAGGCACTTCATCAAAGTGCAATTTATATGGAAAACAAATAAAAGGACGTCAAAATATTAAAAATTTTTTTGTTCTTCATACAAGTTTCGAAAATTATGAAAAGCAAAGTAAAATCTGAATTTCTATGCGAATCTTCGTTGAAGAATTTTTATGGAAAATATTAAAAAGTTTTGATATTTTATTTTTATTTTTCATATACACAATTTTTACTTGGTTAGCAGTTTTGTAAAGTTACGTTTTTAATGATCACACTACCTTTTTTGGAGTATTAACCACACAATGCTAAAGTGTGTTTAAATTAAATACTTATTTAATTTACATTTTTGTGAAGAAAATAATATGATTATCGCAGACTCCCCATCACCCAAGTAAAATTTAAGAACGGAAGCCAACATTTTACAACAAATCTTGAAAGGAGTAGGCAATAATGAAACCGTGTCTCAAGAAAAGTGATATTGAAGAGTTTGTAATAAGAAATATAACACTATTCCAGTTTTTGGACAGCTTTTTCTGCTGAAAAATTGTTTTTTGTTCGATTTAGGCAGTTTTTTCCTCAAACGTATGTGGCAACACTGGCCAATTGCTCTCAGTTGTTCTTGTCCGACGTGCTCGAGTTTGATCCTTTATATTTTGAAATGGGGCTTTTCTGGTTTGTGTGATAATAAAATATTTTCCCTGCTAATATTTTCAACCCAACTGTATTTTATATTGTTGAACACCAAAAGCTAGACAACAAATTTTGTTTATAATAAAAAGTAAGTACATATAAAAATATGCTTGTTGCTAGCAAACATATGTATGTATGTACGAGTATGTCTGCATGTACATATTTGCCTGAAACAAAAAGTAATTAAAATAGAACCAAACAGAAAAAGAAGCATAAGCAACACAACCTCAACAAGTTTCCTAATGCAATTTACCCTAGTTTAAATAAAAATAATGTTGTTTCCTTTCCCAACAAAGCAACCGTTTAATAAACACACTGGCTTGTGCAACAATTTCGTGTGACACTTAACAATTTAGGGCTGTTGAAAAGAAATTCGAGACACAGTTCAAAGGCAGCTTAAATTTTAAATGAAAAAAATAAAAGTGGGTTTGTTTATTCCATTCCACATACATAATTGCTTGGTAAAATTATTTTGTTGAAGCTTTTAGCAAGAACTTCTAAGTAATTACCTAAACTTTTTCATTCCTGTTAATCTTCTGTTAATTTTCTTTTTAATTGCAGTTCCTATTATACCTGAGTTCCTTTACGATATACGGCATCCAGATGCACCCTTGGACAGTTATCCTCGTACCCCTTTAACCATACATACACCACCACCGCCAACACAATGTCCCTGCCTTAAGGATGGCGAAGCCATACCTACTGCAGAAGTTTCTACGCTTAGTCCGGAGGGTAAGTTTAATTGACAACTGGTATGCAAACTTTAACTCGGAGGAGGCATTTAATAATGGTTGAAATATGACAATTTTTTTTTTAATGAATTTTAAATATAATTTAGAAAATGAAACATTCTATCGCGAACTCGAAGAAAGACATCAGGAATTGGTGGGAGAAACTGTGGAAGTTGGTCTTCTTTTTGCCTCTAAGGCTTTTGTACAGCTTTTGGTTAATCCAATTGTCGGTCCACTAACGCACAGGTAAAACTATGTAAAAGAGAGCAAATCACTCACAGGACATATTTTAATATTTACATATTGCACGTAAGTAAGTATGTAACAATAGTTGTATAAAAGCTGAAAATTAACTTAAACGAGAGTTGGAAAGAGTATTAAGATGCATGATGGGAAATAAGTTGCTATATGTAAAACAATTTAATCGTTAGATAAATCATACTATTATTGAAATTGCTCCAAGAAATTGTTCATGAAATCATTTAAGCTATAAGGACAGCTTGCCTGTAAAATGAAAAACAGCTTAAGTTCCATGAACACTCTCTACCTCCTCTATTTTCAAATAGAATAGTTCAATAGTAATAATAATATAATAGTCCAATAATAGTCCAATTTCAACAGCTAACTCTAAGAATTTAGTTTAATTATTATTGTTTGAACTTTATTTGTTTCTCTGTAAGCCAAATTACATGTAATAATTTTTAAGGAACAAATAACACCGAAGTTAATTGTAAATATTCTGACAGACAACAATGGCAATACTGTTGTAATAATGTAATACGATGGACCAAAACAATTCACATATTCCATTTGCACTCAAAACTGAGTATATTAAGCAGAAATCTACATTAACTAAGACCACACACAGTGAACCCAACACAAAGAACGCTGGTGATGAAGGTGTGGCGATCTTCGAAAACAGCTAGTTGTTCCGTTTTGCTAGTTTTGGTGGAATTTGTTCCTTGAAAATTATCACATGTAATTTGGCTTGCAGAGCGATACGAACTTTACCCTAATATAATCATAAATATAGAAAACTGAACTGAACTGAAAAATAAAAATTGTATTTTAGAGACATTTTAGCTATTGAAATTAGACAAAAAGTGAGATAGTGTTCAATGAACATTCGCTATAACGTATTCTTCTCTACCTCTTCTATTCATAAAAAATTTCATGAATTTTAAAAACAAGTAAAAAAATAAAATATTTGAATTTAAAATTTATTAGTTTTTGAAAATACTCGTAAAGTAAAGCAAATGCTTATGAGTATTTTTTTTAATTCTTATACAAATTTTTATTCCAGAATTGGTTACAGTATTCCCATGTTTGCCGGTTTTGTTATTATGTTCGTATCGACGATAAGTAAGTTTATCGCAAGAAAAAATCTCAAGGTGTGAAATATTTTTAAAAGCATTTAAACTATTTCTCTCTCTCTCTCTATTCTCATTTTTCCCGCAGTTTTTGCATTCGGCCGCTCTTATTTGGTACTTTTTGTTGCTCGTGCTCTACAAGGTATTGGCTCGTCATGCAGCTCCGTCTCGGGCATGGGCATGTTAGCCGATCGTTATACCGATGACAAGGAACGTGGCAATGCCATGGGTATAGCCTTGGGTGGTTTAGCTTTGGGTGTTTTGATCGGTCCGCCGTTTGGGGGTGTGATGTATGAGTTCGTTGGCAAGTCTGCACCATTTCTAATACTCTCTGTTTTGGCTCTGGGAGATGGCTTATTGCAATTGTTTATGCTGCAACCGTCTATTCAAAAAGCTGAAACAGAGCCGCCCACTTTGAAAGCTTTGATATCGGATCCGTATATTTTAATAGCTGCAGGTGAGTTTGAAACACTTATTTTACTTATGGTTGGATTTCAATATACGAGTATGAAAATATTTTTCAGGCTCTATTACTTTTGCTAATATGGGCATTGCCATGCTGGAACCTTCTTTGCCCCTGTGGATGGTAGATAATATGGGCTCAAGCCGTTGGGAACAAGGTGTAGCGTTCTTACCCGCCTCCATCAGTTATTTAGTGGGTACTAACTTGTTTGGTCCATTGGGTCATAAGATAGGCAGATGGTTCGCCGCCTGCTTGGGTTTAGTTATTATAGGAGGCTGCTTAATAATGGCAAGTAGAAGAATATAATTGTTATTGTAACCAAACGACTATTGCAAATAAACATTAAGTCACAATAATAAATACGTAAATATCGCTCATTTACTACAATAACGTCATAACTCAAAAAATCCAGATGATGCAGAATTAATCTTCATATCGTTATTCATATTGTATAAAAATGTCATGCCAATATTTTGCTTACTCAACTCTTTTTCCATTAAGTTGTGTGTAAATTGAGAACTTTTAAACCCTTTTTCTGGCAAACTAGTGTTTTTTTGAGTTATGACGTTGTTTTAGTTAACGAGCGATATGTATTATAGTGCCTTGTGAATGTCAATAATTTCTATATGTAGACATTAAAGGCATTCACGACTGTGTACTAGCTGTTGTATGTGGTAAATATTTTTATTAACGCCCAATTTTCTTGTACATACCGACCCACAACCGCCAAAAAAGCTTAAGCGACATATATTTTGATAATCGATTTTCGTCAAAACATTAAGCTCGAAAATTATATCGCTTAAGCTTTTTTGGCTGTTATGGCGTGATATATTACTAACAAGAATTTTTATTTAATTACAGATTCCCATGGCTACTTCGATTACACACTTGATTATACCCAATGCAGGTCTTGGTTTTGCCATTGGCATGGTCGATTCGTCTATGATGCCCGAACTAGGCTATTTAGTGGATATACGTCACTCAGCGGTATATGGTAGTGTTTACGCTTTAGGAGATGTTGCTTTCTGTGTGGGGTTCGCTGTTGGTCCAGCGCTGAGTGGTACTTTGGTAAAAGAGATTGGTTTTGAATGGATGTTATTTGGTATTGCTATAATTTGTTTCCTGTATGCACCCCTATTGACACTGCTTAAGAATCCACCCACCCGGGAAGAGAAGAAGGTTGGTAGTGTAACGCAAGATGATGTCACCGCTGTGCAAGCAGCCAGTCCTGGTATTTTGCAAGATGGCCTTGTAAATACTGCTTATGAAAGTGAAAGGCTTTAAGTTTTTGTTCTTTAATTTTAATTCTAATTTTTATACAGTTTTATTGATTTGCTTTTAGTTATTAATTTAAAGTTTAAGTAAATCTTCTTCATTTTTGTTTTAGTAAAAAAAAGTTGAAATGCAATTTTTTAGTTTATATATGAGTTACTTTTTTTTTTGATATTTATAGACTTTATTTAAAGTGTTTGTAAAAGTTAATATAAATATATTTAACATACTTACATATTTGTTCATTTAATGTGACTATTATTTCGAACTTTTTAGCACTCAGCATGGCTGCATAAAAATTTAATTAAACATGAGATTTTTAGTTTTAAATTTAAGTTTCTATCAGTTGAAATTGTTGCAGAAATCTTTTTATTTTACAATTATTTAATGCTTAATTTTGATTTGTATTTTTTTATTTAGCTAATAAATATTACTGAAAATGTGAATATTTTTATTTCGACTGTTGTTATTATGAATTAAATTGCAATAAGAATTGGTTATTTAAATAAGAGTTTATTATTTGTTTTTTTTAATTTAAATGAAAAAATGTTTCTTATTGAATGGAAATATGTGTTTCATTATTTTATTTTTATTTAACGCATGTCAAAATGAGTACGAATTTAAAAAATATATTTATTGATGGTTTAACATGTCTAGATGCATTTTGTCGTAACTTTTTTGAATTGTGGTTGATGTCTACTGAAGTGTTGCTTAGCTGCAACGAAATGCATCTCGGCATGGAAATATGTTTTGTTTAAAAAGTACACTACAACTATTTAAAAAAAAATAAGATTTAAAAATTATCATCAGCCGTTTCGAGGCTTATTTTCGATTTTATCGTAAGCGACATGTAATCGAAAATAAACTTTTTTATTGAAATTAAAATTTTATTGGCCTACCCATAGTTTAGAATTATCAAAATGCCAAAATTATTAACAACTTTTAAGATACAGGCTGTATAATTTTATCGTTAGCGACACTTTACGTATGTAAAACATATTTGAGTATTTAAAAAAACCTTCTCTTGAAATCTTTCATTTTTGTCGCTTACGATTAAATCGAAAATATGGGTACATGTGATGGAAATCGATCTTAAAAATTAGTCGATTTTAAAATAGAGAATTTTTGTTTTGTAAATAAATTTTTTTTCATAATTTGATAAAAAAAAATTATCACACCTTTTCATAAGGAACCATTTTGAAATCATTCGATTCCCATCACACACCTGTGAACCACATTTGCAAAAGTTTTTAAATGAGTCACTCTTGAAGCGAACTTCTTCAAAATCTTTACAACTTATTTGTTGATAAAGGGTCCGCCATCTAACGTTTTTTTTCAACTAGTGCTTATTTCGTGAATGGTAACACTTAGCTCATGTCTGATTTGACAGATAATTAGTTTTATCCTTCCCCTGAACGAATATGGTTGTGTATACGCTTCGCTAAGTGGGCCTGCGAACGACTTACAGAAGATGCCGATTTTGCCAAAAAAATCATCTTTACAGATTAAGCTCATTTTGATCTTGGCGGGTATGTAAACAAGCAAAATTGTCGCATTTGGGGCACAGAAAACCCGCACGCATGCATTGAAAAGCCGACGCACCCAAAACCAGTCACTGTTTGGTGCGGATTTTGGTCCAGAGGCATAATTCGAAAATGAGCAAGGAGTGGCCATTACAGTCAATGGCGATCGTTATTGGGCCATGTTGAACGAATTTTTGTTCACAAAAATTGAAGAGGAGGATATTGGCAACATTTGGTTTCAACAGGACGGCGCTATGTACCACACAGCCGAAGCTACACTCGATGTTTTGCGCCCTGTTTTCACAAAAAAAAAAGTTATCTGGCGGACCCTATATCATCTTAAAAATACTTTTCCTTTTAACAAAATTAATAATATAATTTGTGACCCATTTTATAATCTAATTATATGCGATATTATAAAAATTTTCGCCCTAAATTCTCTTTCCAGTCTCTTATCATTGGCGAACGGTCAGCGGTACGTTATGTTACATATCAAAACTATGAGGATGACGAATAATTATCGCGCACTTATTAAATGACTAACGATTCACTCCAAAAGTAAAATAAAAATATATTTATATTACTGGATAGAAGAAAAAAAATATCAACCAATAATATCAGCAATATCATATGAAAATTTTGTTGTTTTTGTTTAAAAAGCTTTTGATGTTACATATATGTTTAAAATTTGTTTTTTTTTTAAAGTTACAAAATCAATGTTAAAATATGTTGTATATTAATATATTAATTAAAAAAATAATAATACAGAGCAAATGGTCTTAGAAAAAAAAAACCACAAAAATCTTCAAAAAAAAAAAGGTATACAAATATATGTATATTCATTGAAAAAAAAAATCAAATAGTTCGCTCAAGCGGGTTAAATATATAATAAGCCATAATACGTGATTCACACGATGACTTTTTACCGTGACTTTTCTAGAGTTTTTACGAACGGGTACAAAATGCAGGGGAAAAAGTCATCATGTAAATCCCGTATAAGAGAAATTTTTATAGTTAATTTGTGTTCCCAAGTGGTGGATATAATTTAAAAAATTATATACATTTTTGTATTTCAATATGAAAACATTAGGATCGGTGGGGTCTACTCTGTAACTCGAATCGAAGGATTCGGTTTTCAATTTCACCTTCGATTTGAATTACAGAGTAGCCCACGCGATGTTCCATTTTTTTTTCTTTGTTTTATTGCACTTTTTTTAATAAAATTTATTTTTAAACTTTAGGGTGTAACTGCGTATTTTCGAAATCGAATGATTTCATTCATGTTCGAAATAAAATACACAGAAGAAGAACGATTTATGCACTCTGAACAAAAAACAAGTTCTATGCGAACTGTAATATTTTGCAAAGTTGTATTAATTAAAGAAGAGTAACTAACAAACTCTCTTTAAGTTAAACTTGAAAATAATGCTTCGTATTGCCAAATTTTGTAGTACGTCTAAAAGGAATGTTCAAATTTGAACATTTCTACTCCCAGTAAGAAAGATTGTTGTCCCTGTAACCATTGGAATTGAGATGTTTCAATATTTTCCTAAAAAGCCTAAGCCTACATTTGGGTATTTGAGTCTAAGAAATGTCTACAAGAATTCCAGAACTCTTCAAGATCTCATCGGTTATTCAAAAAGAAACAGGAACTCTGAAATGTTGTTTTCTCGTCTATAGAAATTTTCTAAACTGAAAAGTGAGTAAATTTTTCCCAAACTTTCGTTTCTTTTCTCTGAATCAAACAGTAAATTTTTAAAATATTTTTATTGCCGAGTTAAGATTAAACACATTTTTATTTTCTCACTGAATTAAATTAAATAATTTTAATTTTTTTCAGCATATAATTAACAATTTTTTCTGTTTACTTTAAAATTTGTATTTAGGATTTTATTCACAAACAGGAACAAATTTCCTTTTAAAAATTTCCATGACGAGCTCGATACATGTATTCATGCAAATTTTGCAAACAAGAATTTGTTCCTGTTTGCGCTGAATGGAAATTCCTAGCAGCAATATTTGTGTGACTTAAAAAATTTTAAAAATAAAAAATTATCTCTTATACTTTTAATAATTTTAATTTGTCAGCGAACACATTGATATTGATATTTAGCGGTAATCTTGCATTGGACCCAGAATCAATTCGTTTAAATGATGCCGACGAAAGCCGAGCTGACGAAGAAGCATGAGGTTGTTTCGAAATTTTAACTTCTCCATTATTCAATTTGTAAGAACTAGAATTTAAGTTATTCTGACTATAACTTTTTTTGGTGGCTTTCGTATCGTAGACACTTAAATTATCTCGCACTCGTTGAATCATTGATTTTCTACTGCCAAGATTTTCTTTTATTAATGATGAACTGCTGCCTCTGAAGCTATTTTTTCTGAGAGGTATTAGAGACTTAACAGGGCCGGATCTGAACGATTTTATAAACGTTTGAGAACTATATACAGAGTTTAATTCTTTCAGTCGTTCTTTCTTGCTCCTTCGTGCATCAACTAGGCTGTGTGGAGTTGAGCTAAATTTGGGCAATCGTTTATCTATAATGCAATTGTTAGCGGAATTCGACGGATTCATGCGATCGCTACTGTGGTTAGAATTATTCAAAGGTGTTGCTAAGGATTGGTTTAAATTTCTACACATGGAATCAGTTTCGATTTTAATATTAACATTTTCACTCAGACTATTATCTTCCAAGTTTTTGATATTAATATTAATTTCACAACCTGAGCCCAGACTACGTTTGTAATTTGCGCAGATGCCAGCTGAAGATGATGCCGCCAATTTATGCAGTTTTTTGCGGTTTTGATGTCTAGAACTTCTTGACGAATGCGGTTTTATGTCACTTGCATTGGAAATTTTCGATGTATGGCTGGTAAGCATGTGACTGGAATTCCCACTGTAATTATTATTCAAGCTATCCCTGGTACCGGTACAACGGTTTAATGATAATGTACCTGTTGAATGAGAATGTTTATAAGATTTTGTTGACTTGTATAACAGCTTATCACTCGTACTACTTTCCGCATTTAAGCTATTATTAGTTGGAAAATCATGGTTATAAAAATACGTTTGACAATTTGTTAAAGTCTCATTATTGCATCTGCTTTGTCTTTTACCCGGCAAAGGAAAGAAAGGCCGTTCGGCATAACGAAAGCTGTATGAACGAATTTTGAATGGATCCCCTTCGAATGGATCAGTGGATTGCCATCGCTTAGATTTTTTTAACGAACCTAAAGTAACTGAAGCCGAAAAAAAAGAATGTATTATACAATATTTCTGCAGCATAGACTTGATATTTTTTTTTGCAACATCTTACAAACGTGTCGAAAGCGGCGTAAGCTCATAGTGAATTTTTTTATAAAGATTTTACAGAATTTTGATTCCAGACTTAAAAATTTTTATCAAATAATTTTCGTAAAAGTTCCTGAAAGAAAAAAACAAATTAAAATAGAAACAAAGGGTTTGAATTTGTAAAAAAGTGTATGAAGAGTTGAAATGAAAAATCGAATGTTTTTTTAGAAACTTATTGAGACATGTTGCAAATTTCAATGAAGCGTGCAGCGACGACTGAAGGATTTTTTTTTTAACTTTAACACTTTAACGAAAAGAAAACCTGGAAAAGATCTTTCTTAATTAAATCAATTTATAAATTAATATGGATACACATACTTATGTCATAATATTATTCTTTATAAAAAATATATGTATGTGTCTACTATAGCTTAGAAAAATTATAAACGTATTTTGTAAAATTTAATTATTAATGCACAAGTTATCTGACACTAAAAGGGAATAGAGTAGTATTAGTTTTTAAGAGTTCATACAAAATACTTATGCTTGTTATTATACACACAAATATTCTATAAATCTTAAACGAAAATTGTTTAAAAAAATGTATTATCAAAAAGCTGGGTTTGTACCACAAGTGAGCAACTCGTCTAAAGTAATTGGATGATCATTTCTAGATCTTAGACAATTTTCTGGCATGTGCTACATAATCGGCATTTAAGTATTTTTATAACAAAAATTTGAATGGCTGCAAGTTTTTGCTAACAAAAATACAAACACGTTTTCTAATCCCACTTGACTTTATTCAATTTATTTACAATTATTTCTTTTAATAATTCCCTTTTTTCTTCGCTGTCGGCGTATACATAATTCGAACATAAATTTCTTTGGAGCTGATTCAGGGTTATTTATGTGTCAAAAGTTTGACCAATCCGATGTTAAAAAAAAAATATAAAATATTTCTAAATTCTAATATATTTTTTTATTTAAAAAAAAACTATTGAACAATTTTCGTTTGAGTGAGAAAAATTAAAAAATATACATATAAAAAATTTATAGTGAAATAAACAAGAAACAAAAAAATTTAATTCCGTAAATTTACAGTTTAACCATGTTTAATGTAAATTTGGGTTAAATTTGCAAAACCAAAGTTGAAAAGCAAACATTTGTAGTTGAAAGCAGGTATTTATGAAAGTTATATCACGATTTGTAAATAATAAAATAGCTGAAATACTTGCTGATATTTAGAATAAAATAAAAAAAAGTATTACATGTATTGATGTTTTAGAACGTTTCTTTCTACAAAAATTCGCCCAAGAATTGCCACAAAAATGCAATCATTATTATAAATTTATAAGTAAAACACATACATATGTACATATATATGAAAAAGCTCATGTACAGGGTAAATTTAAAACAACATAAAAAAAGTTTAAACGGTTTTCATTATATTACAAAGATAATTAAAGTTAGTAAATACATACATATACATAAGTACATACATATGTACTTTACATTTAAACGGGTATAGGTAATTTCCTGCCGTTAGTTAATCAGTAATTATTGTGTGAATTAGACAATATACGTTCAAATGCTTTATGCTTTAAAGAGAATTACATTTTTCGGCTACCTAATAAACTAAATACATACTTTACATACATGTGTATTAATTACTATGCTACATAAACATAAACTTATTAAAATAGATACATACATATATGCACTTAAAAAGCTGGTATGGGGTCAAACACACTATTCACTATTTATATATATATATATATATATTATGTAACCAGAACAAAATAAATACTTATAAATCTATAATATATGTATATCTTATATCAAGCATGCTTTTCATCAAATTAAAATAAATATTTTAGTTCTTAAGCGCTTTGTGACCAAATACTATAATCCTTACTAAATTTGAAATCGATTTAAATGAAAACAAAAATCATACGAATAAAAAAAATTGTTTTGCATTTGAGCATAATAGTCAAAATATTTATACACACATAAATCCTATTAAAGTAATTAAAATTCGTAATAATATTATATTTTACACACTACTGCTACTAAAACAAAAACAACTACAAATAAATTACAATGGAAGAGACCACTTTGACATTAAATTAAAATGTTATTTGAAGAAATAAACTACATTTAATGCTTACATATATGAAATAACATGACATTTAGAGTTATTAAGCATTTACAAATGGATTTAAGAGTAAAAAGAAAAATTA
The DNA here is from genome assembly GCA_936439885.1 of Nowickia ferox. NCBI lineage: Eukaryota > Metazoa > Arthropoda > Insecta > Diptera > Tachinidae > Nowickia > Nowickia ferox. Next base: position 3,326,652 of record OW387027.1, on the reverse strand, counting down.
TTAAACTATAAATACATAAATACATACTATGACAAAATTTAAAAGAAATAAATACATACATACGTTGTTGGTGAAAAAATTGATCTACACTTAAAAAAAACTCCCTTCAGTGCATTATTTCCGAAGGATACAAGGTAAGTTGCACGAGTTGTATGTTACTTTAGGGAAAAGAAAATTAAAGACATTCTTCTAAGATGATTTTTCGAAACTGAGGTCAGATGATTTGAATTTCTTTGGATTATAATTTTGATAGTTTGCGTCAAAGAATGTACATACATGCATATGCATAATTTTCAAATCTCATGTGTGGTTTGCAAATCGCCAAACTTGTCTCTGTGCTGTAATGTTGTTGAAATCGCCACTTCGTAAGTAAACAATGGAATGATAGAATTGACAAATTTATTTACAAAATAGCATTTTTTAGTAAACATTTTACGAAACAATTACACTAAGGGTTTTCATGGGAACTCTTAAAATTGATGTTTGTGCACTTGGGCAAATATGCGAGACTTGTTTCATGAAGCTCCTTTTCAACGTTTGCGCATACAGTTAAGTCAATTTGAATGCAATGTCAAACAAAATAGTTTAATAAAAATAAAAATAAAACAAGAAAATTTCAAGCAATTTTTAATAAACATATTAATATATTTCTATAGAAATAAAAGAGTTTGTGTGTGTCTAAAAATTCCTAAAAAAGCCAAAAAACCCAGAAGTTGTTGTTTACAAAATGCACAATTGCACAGCTTAAGTTTAACAGGTTTGTGTAAATAAATTTCCTTACAATTTTTGACATTTTATTTACGAGAGTGTAAAAATGCACAATGGCACAGTTTGCGAGACTTTTGAACATTCTCATGAAAACCCTTACTATTTTTTTTATTAAAATCGAAAGAAAACATATTTCAATTCATTTCTTTTTAATAATTTTAATGTTTATTTAAAGTTTGGTTTAAGGCAAAATACATCACTTCAGTATACGCATAGTTCTTGCGATTCTCAACTCTAGAATAACTATTATGCGACTTTAATTCGCATCTCAAATGTTATGTGCAATGCAATTGTCAGAACCCACCTGCATAGCTAATTTTAAGCGTTATTCTATATAACGAATGAAAGGTAAAAGGTAACAATTAGACGACAAATAAAACTAAACAATTTTTTTAGAGAAAAACAATATGGTGTATTTTATTTGCGATAAATTTTAAACATCTTTTTTATATAAATATATGAAGAATGTTCAATTTAGAATCAATTAGTAATTTACTTGATTTAGATAATACTTCTGTCAAAAATATTTTTGATGAGAAAAATATAATAATAAACATCATATCATTTCACTAACTTTATATTTTTATGAATTTTTATTAAAATCTTTATTTTTACATTTACAATAAAGTAAACTTCCTAACTTAAATATAGAATCGAACATTAATTAGATTATTTTTCCGATTTTTATAAGGTTGTCGGAAAAAATTCAAGATAAGTATTTTCTCATCTATCTTATTAACAATTCTAAGCAGATGCGTAAAACTATATTGACAAACTCTTGTACATACTATATATATGTATGTATATATAAACTTTCATAAAGTTTTAATGACAAATTACATAGAAAATGAATTTCTTAGTTTATATACAATAATTTTGTAGGTTATATTTACATATGTATAAATATAAACCTATATACATATATGTATATATGTGTATATACAAATATGATTTTAGCTTGAATACAGAACAAGGAGACAACTTTGCTTGTCTATTAGTTATTATTTTATCTATTATTTAAATAAATTTTTTAAACATTACTTCAAACAGAATTCATAAATTTTTTATCGCATAAATAAATCATTTAGAGTAGAATATAAAATAACTTGCCAGGATAATTTATTGTTTTTCAATAATACGCACAAATGCTACAAACTTTCCATTTTTGCATTTAGTTAATATTACAATTACTACATTAATATTGTAGTTTTTTATATGCCTTTGTATGTTTTCAAATATTTACAATAGATTCAAAGCTCATTCTTGAGAATAACTATTGTCAGTATTGCGTATGGAAAAGTCAATAATTTCTACCAAGCAACGTCCTAATTCCTCCATAACCATTTTTTCCGTTTGGTATGCAGGCAAACTATTTTTTTCACACTCATCCGCCTGGGTTATCATGCATTGGATGGTTGCATCAATCACTTCTTGAGTTATAAAATTACACTGCTGACGTTCTAATGTAGGTGAAACGTTACCGCCCATTGCATCGTAACTACTTAAAGATTTTATCGATTCTTTAGCAAGCTTTTCGGTTTTAATGTTAACGCCTGCCAATGAGCCACCAAAATCTCTTTGCGATTTCTCATAAGTTCGTTTAAGAGAAGCATTATCGGTTGTTCCGCCCATAGCGATGGCAGCCATAATCTTCGGATCCACTGGGTCCATATCCAAGTCTGGACGATCTTCAACATTGCGACATCCTATTAATTTGATATTTTGTATAATTTTTATAATTTCATCTATTTTATATACATATGTACATATGTGCATAATATATATATTGAGACTGAATGCGGTTGGCGTATTTCTATTGCGCCTAGTACTAGACTAAGGAAAAATGTTATGGGATGTTTTGAATCTAGTACATGGCGTAGTCGGAATACGCCAATCGTAAGCAGGCTGCTTATGTGCACAAAGTATGTATGTATGCCTATACATATGTATGTATGTACATTTCCTTACCGACACATTTACAATTTGAACTGCAGGGAATTTTTGCTTCATAACATTCACAATAGTTTTTCAAACATCCGGAACGTTTGCAGTTGCATCCTTTATTATGTAAACGCATATCGGATTGATCTCTTGAAGAAGTAATTTTTGGCCTAGTTTAACAAAAATAAAAATTTTATTTCTTTGGATAGTTGGTTAAACAATTATGTATTTTGGCATATAAATAAATATCTGGCCTACTGTGTTCTGCAAAAAAATAATTTAAATTTGGGTAAATTTAAAAATCCAAAATTCCGATGTGGCAGCACTGCTAATCGGATAATCGTAATAAAAACTTCCCTTTGAAATGAACTTGATATCAAATAAAAAACTCTGAAGCAATTTGCTCGAAATAAATTGTAAATATGTATTGTGAAATAATTTTGGAACACTTGCATATTTTTCAAAATACAAATTTGAAAACTTAAACTTGTTGGAAGTCGTTAAATGTTTGTATATACGTTAATTTTATAAGCGAAAGTTAACGATCAAGTGTTCAATGGATTCTGTAAAATTATTAATTCTACATGTCTTTGTGGTAATTAATGTAATCAATTAGTATGAGCTAAGTATATTAATATACTTATCTTAAGACGTTATTTGATACTGGCCTTCTGAGCATATATGCACAACTCAAAAAAGCTAGTTTTGCAAAATATAGGATTAAAGATTTCGCTTTACATACAAGGCAAAATTTAACACCAATGAAAATATAAAACTATTTTCTTTTCTCAACAGGTGCTTAAATATGATATAACGCATTATTAACTCCAAAAACGCATTTTCTGAGATATGACGACTATGTTGCAATAAAGGGGTATGTAGTCGTGGTCAAAAAAAAAGCCATTTAATGCAGAAAAATTTTATATGTCGTATATACTGTACTTACTTAAAAGCATTTGGATTTCTATCTAAACAAGCCTTTATGGCCCTCTGGCGTTCATCCTCGTTTTCCAAATTGTTAAAGCAATCTTTACATGTGCAGTCCTGACAAAATTCTCCATTAGCGAAACAATCACAATATAATTTTAAACACTGTGATTTGCTGCAATTACAATGTTTTCGTCGTACACCTCCTACCAGAGGATCCAAAGTGTCGGCATCGTCATCTCCCACAGGTGTCGGTACATTTAAGTCAGCAGTTGTTGTTGCTTCTGCATTGGTATTACTGCTGGTGTGCGATAGTGAGTCTGTTGGTTCTTCTTTAATTTTAATTGGTAACAAATATGTAGATGAGGACGTTGTTGTTGTATTTAAACGATTTGTATTTTGATTAGTTGTATTTTGTTGTTGATTTTGTTGTTTGGTGTGCAGAAGTCTTTGCTGCTGATGCATCAGTTGTTGTTTATTAATTAACGGCTTTACGACACCTTTAGACGATGCCATTGCTGTTGCAGATGATGTTGTTGTCTGATTATTCGCTTTTAGTACACTATATAATTCGGGAACGGTTTTTTGGTCAGCGGATGGTGGTTTCAAAACTGTATATAATTTTTTGCCACTTTGCGTAACCTGCACCACAGATCCACTAGCACTCTTGCTTGTAGTAGATGTGTGTGAAGGGGGAGCGATAGAAGATGTAATGCGTCCTGGTTGTTGTATGTTATTATTCAGAATTTTTGGCTGCGAATTACTTGGTACAACTACAACTCTATTATTGGGTGCAGGCTTTTTTATCTCGGGTTGACCGACGATGTCACCTTCTGTAGTAATTCTTTGTATTTCGGAATTAATTTCCGATATTTTATGTTTTCTTACCAACGTCTGATTTGTGCTACTACCGCTTGATAGGAAACTATGTTGTGGGGTTTTTACTAGAGACTGTTGTAATTGATTTGGTTGGTTCTTGTTTTTATCATCATTTAAAGACTTTATTGTCGGTACCGTGACTATGGTCTTTTGCACCTTAGATGAATATTCGGTATTACTGTTGTTATTAGGAATATCTTTTTTTTGCGTGACGACCAGTTTTGTGGTACCACCTTTTTGTAACACAGTGAATTTTTGTGGCAAAGAATTCAAAATTTTCACTGGTTGAGTTGTTGTATTTAAGGTTTTCGTAGACGATGATGTTACAGTTGACGTCACAGATGTTGTCGCTGAGGTATTTAAATTTTTGGCCGGCATCTTTGTGTTGGGAACCACACGTACATATTGTACTCCAAGTTTTCCCGCAATTTGTATAGCGTGAATTTGTCCCGACCCAACTGTGGAAGTTGAAACAGAATTTCCCCCGGCTGTTGTTGTAATTGTTTGAGGCTTTGGCGACAATTTAACTATATTCTGATTCGAAACAATTATTTGCTTACCACTTGTCCCATGAACCACTATAGGTTTAGATTTATTTAAATCATTTATCTGGGTACTTGCTAATGATGATGGTGTAATGGGTTTTACCATAGTTCGAACTCCGGTTATTGCATTCGTAGTAACTGTCTTTGCAGTGGATGAAATGGCTGTTGAATCTCCCGGCTTGATGGTGCCTTTTATTATTACTTGGCCACCTGTAGATGAAATAATTTTCTTACCAGCCAAACTAGTGGGAGAAAGCGTTAGCGTGGTCTTTGCATTCGTTACAGATGTCGTACTCTTTAGTGGTACGTAACTCCCATCTGCTGTTCGTAGAACTTGAATAGTTACAGGTTTAGAATTATTTCCTGCTAAACTTTTGACAGCAGTTGATGTAGTTGTCGTCTTAATATTCGATGTAGGTGCGGCTTTTTGTATGTAAATAATTTGTCCATTTGATGTTCTCACAGCAGTTTTTCCCGATAAAGACAAATTTGTTGTACTTCCATTTCCTCCTACAATTTTTTGTGTGAATTTAATTGAGTTGTTTAAAATCTGAGGAGATGATTTGGGTAAAATGTTTTTGCTATTTAACAAAACTGGTGTCGACGATGCACCATTATTATTTTTAATTACATTTGTCATAGTGCATGGACTGCTTCCCAATTTCACAGCTTGCGTTCTAATGGGTGTCGATAGTTTCGATCCGCTAGAAATAGCTATAGAGGTATTAATATTTTTGTGTATTACAGGTGGCTTTTTAGGTCCAGGCGTGTTAAGAGTGTCATCAGATGTATGATATTTTTGTTCGTTATCTAGATCCAAAGCATCATCATCGAACATGGACTTATTACTTTTTTTTATAGGAGAAGGATCCAAAAGATCATCAAAACTTAATTCCGGCAGTGCTGACGAATCGTCTAGACAATCTAGAATGACAAAGTAAACCGTTAAAAGTATTGACGAGCTTTAATTAATCGCATGGTTTGACTGCCTCTATGACCAATTTACATTTAAACACCACCTATCAGCAAAAAAAGTGGCATGAAAAAATTCCAATGAAAACCTAATCCTAGTTGCACATTTATGAACAGACTGAAGAAATTTACTTTTAATCTAAGTATAAATAAATAATAAAACACGCATTTTTTATATTTGCATTTTGCTAAATTTTATTTTATTATATTTTGCAAAATTAAAAAAATTACTTCTTAACATAGAAATAAAAAACGATACTTATGTTTAATGTCCCAGAACAATTAAAGACATTTCCAGGCAACCATTGGAAAGACCCCAAAAATGCGTTACAAACAAAAATTTAGAAACTTGATATTTGCAAAATTACTGCACGAAATCGTTTTAGAGAATAAATTCATTTTTAAAATGTTTTGAGGTTGAAAGGAAATGATTTAGAAACTCTTACATCATTAACTACTAGCTTTACTTTTTGGCAACAGTTTTCTTCTCACGTGCCTTCTTGCCTTCTGTCAATGCTAAACGTTCAGCTTCGGACAATGGAGGCAAAACTTTGGTTACAACACCAGTTCCCAAAGTAAGACTACCATCGCGCAACGTAAAACGTTGTCCCTGTTCTAAAACCATGGGACGAATTAAGCGAAGAATCAATTTTGTGTCTTCGCCAGGCATTACCATTTCTTTGTCGGGTATTTGAACCTGCACAGCACAATCCCATGTACGGGAGAACATTTGCAATTGAATAAATGACATAAAAGGTTTGGTACGACCACCTTCTTCCTTAGCTAAAATATATACTTGAGCTTCCAATTGATCCAGAGCTTTTACACTGCCGGGCTTGCACATAACCATACCACGCTTGATGTCTTCGCGTTTAATTCCCCTTACCAATGCACCCAATTGGTCACCGGCTTGAGCTTCATCCAATATTTGATGAAACATTTCAACGCCAGTTACTGTAGATTTCAATACTTTGTTATAGCCAACAAATTCACATTCCATTCCCTTTTTGACGACACCTCTTTCCAAACGACCTGTCACCACAGTACCACGTCCGGGGATTGAGTACACATTTTCTACGGGCAACAAAAATGGTTTGTCCAATTCTCGAACAGGCGTTGGAATGAAGTTGTCAACTTCATTCAATAATTTTAATATCGCTTCAGAACCAATCTCGGGATTCTTGTCTTCTAATGCACATAATGCTGATCCCTTAACAACAGGAATATTATCACCGTCGTAACCCATTTCCGAGAGTAACTCGCGAATTTCCATTTCTACCAAGTCAACCATTTCCTGATCGGCAGCATCAACTTTGTTTATGAAAACAACTATATGATTAATACCAATTTGCTTGGCTAACAGTAAATGTTCCCTGGTCTGCGGCATAGCACCGTCTGTAGCAGCCACCACCAGAATAGCGCCATCCATTTGAGCAGTACCAGTAATCATATTTTTTATGTAGTCGGCGTGACCGGGACAATCAGTGTGACCATAATGCCTACCCTCAGTCTGATACTCAACGTGAGCGACATTGATAGTAATACCTCGAGCTTTTTCTTCTGGGGCATTATCAATTTCGTTATACTTTTTACTTTCAGCTAATTGTTTGTCTGCCAATACTTTGGTAATGGCCGCAGTCAGTGTAGTTTTGCCATGATCAACATGACCAATCGTACCAACATTACAGTGGGGCTTTGTACGTTCAAATACCTTCTTTTCAGAAGCATATTCACGAACATATTGTTGAAACCCTTTAGTACTTTCCGACATCGGTGTAACATGTTGTAGCTGCATTAAAAATGCTGGAGTTCCCTGTGCTAAGCGAACCATTCGCGCGGTACTAAGAGCACGTCGCACAGAAGAACATCTTCCTAATACTGAAAAGGTTACCCCACTTGCTTGACGTAAAGCACACAAAGACATTATGCCGGACTTTAATTTTTACCTATAAATTAAACCAATTATTAAATACTTAACGAATTTAACTATCTGCCCCACCGAGACTCAAATCATTTAACTTACCAACAATGAAATTGATATATATATTTGAGAAAATTTCAAGCTTTCTGAGAAGATTCACAGCGAAATAGGTAATTGCGTAAAACTAACCCTCAAAATGTGCAAAGCAAAATGTCAAATTATAAATATCCCCCATATGATCATCTTTTGCCAGACTTTTCCACACTGACTTTGATGGGGAAATTATTCAATATGGCATGTTTATTTTCTAATAATATGGCAAGACGCATTTCTATGAAAAATTGTGGGCAATGAATGATAAAAACATAAAAGAATTAAAATGAAAATTTTACATATTGTACAATTTCTATGAAAATTTATTAACAAAATTTAGCGGATAAGTTAATCGTCTTTTAGGTTGAAAGCAGTTGCAAAACGTTTCTTAATATTTTATGTATGTAAATCCCGTTAATAGAAACGAAGGGTGGCCGTTGGCAAACTGCTCAATATATTCCAAATAAAACAGATTTCCACAATATTTATTGCAGAAATATTAATGAGTTTATAATTAGTTATTAATCGTTACTTATAGACATCTTAATAATAATGAGCAAACGTAAAATGTAAACAACGGGATAAGCCGTGACTTTTACATTTGGTCACCAAGAGTGGTACAGGCATCATCAACCAGCAATTGAAAATTCAATTTGAAATACAAGATAAATTTCTTAAATAATATACAAACCACTACTTACCCATATTATCACTTGTATTCATTGTTGGAGCTTTTCTTTATTGAATTTATAAAATTGCGTATTATAGTAACAAAAATTTTAATTTTGTGTACGAGTTCACCAAAATAGTCAGTAAACACTGCACAGTACTACATGAAAATCTGGGAGAGTAACCCCACAAAACAGGCGCGTTGTTATACCAAAAGTTGAACGCGTTTTTACACTTTTTGCTTAGCAGTAATCCTTAGTTTTTTTTATAATAATTTTAACACATTTTACTTAATATATTTTGAATAAAATTTCAAATTAAAATTTTTGCTGTATTCTGCGTTATGGTGTGTAGAAGGAAATTATTTCATTTATTATTGAATGGATTTTTATGCTTTATGATGACATTCGTGTTAAAATAAAATTAGAGTTGCATTATTCATTGTTTTTTCAAGGTTGGCAGTACTGTGAGTGAGAGACAGGAACAAGGGAAATTTTATTAAATTTATGTGTAATTTTTTTATATTATTTAACGTTAGTGCTTTTAGTTAAATTTCGTAAACTATTTTGATTACAAAATTTAATTATTATTGAAGTAAAATTAAATATGGGTTTATACTCAGAACTCTGACGCAAACATATGTAACAATCAGAGTTGCATTTAGTTTTTTATAAAAATCAGATTTTTTATTTTATCTGGACATACATATCTACGTACCCATGCACGTTTATCTTTGCACAAATTAAGTGGGATACAGTACATAATTATGCTAATATTCAAACTCACTTTTGCAGAGTACGAATTCTATTATAATTATATAATAAATGGTTGATATGACATCTTCGTTATGCTTTAGTCTTCACGTCGGATTTGTAGAGGGCGCAATGTATTATGTAGTATGAGGCCAATTTACTATATACATATCGTCGCGTTTCTTCTTAAACCACGTAAGCGCCATTTTTTCAAAATTGATTTTTTGGTTTTTACGGTAGAAAATAACATTTTCCACCCGATTGCATTCTCATCTTGAAAACTCGTTATTAAAAAAACAAAAACTAAAGCCATTTCCAAAACCTCGTACCTAACTCTTACCCACCAATTTTTTATTTTTGAGATAAAGAAAAAATCTGGAAAGTTTCAGGCCAATCGGAGTACTTTTATGCGGCGCCAGGCTCTCAAAGTCAGTAACTTCGGTAAAATCGACACTTTTCGTCATATAACTCAAAAACTATATGGTCTATGCAGCAACTTTTTTTCCTGTATGCCAAAGCTCTATCGCCATATGTAAACATGGCTTTTATACAAAAAGCCGTTCTGAGCCTAAATTCGTTTTCGAACCATAAGTGATGCATGCCCATAGAGGGTTAATTTCTGAGACCGACCTCAATTACTTTTACATAACCAATATCTCCTTTATAGAACTCAAAGCTCTGCTCCTTATTGTAGCTTCCATACAAACCGTAATATGTATGGAAAAAAAGAAAGCCGACTATATAATAATAAAATCTTTCAACGCATGTTTTGCAGCAATACATTGCAAACAGTTCGAAAATGCAATTCTTAAAGAAAACATGCACAATAAAAATACAAACCATTATTCAAATAGGTACATACATTTTTATAAAATTTAATTTATTAAGTAGTTGCTATAAAAATACAATTAGACCGAACAGTAATGTATTCAGAACAAGTGTTTGAAAACAACGAAGCTTACTAATAAACGAAAATTATAAAACCGGTTATTTATTTATATATGTTTAAAAAAGTAAAAAAAAAGACATTAACATAAGTGTCAAAATATAATTTTTTTTTTGAAATTCCAAAAAAGTTTAAATGTACTACAACAATTTTGTTATGATTCAGATAAGTTTAACCTTTGGCGGATATAAAAACAAAATCCGGCAATATAATGGTTCCAGTGCTGAGTAGGTTAAGTTAATATGTATCGCAAAGAAACAAAATTTTATATTTTTAAATATTAGCCTTAGTTTTTTGGTATAACTATTTCACAAGATGGCCGCAAACGAACTTTACGGTTACGCAACGTTAATGTCCGTAGTGGAGTATCGTTAGTTTGTACTTCTATAAATAGAAAAAAAAACTGAATATTGTTTCAACTTAAAAAAATAATCCTATTTATTACCTTCACAACTCTTAAACAAATCTTCATGCGTTTCTTCACTACTTTCAGCGTTGAATTGGTCACCAGTTTCGTTTATCAAAAAATTAAACTTTTTCACACGTAGCCTTTCGTTAAAAATAACATTTCGTAGTCTACTTTTAGCCGTACCGGGAGTTTTAAGTATTGATTTTCGACCTGTCTGTACTGGAGTTGTCATGCCTTTTCCTTCACAAAAGATCTCGTTTTCTTTATTTTTACTATTATTATTTTTATTGTTAATAACGGGTGATTTAGTTTTAAAACTCATGCGCCTTGAGTTTTCATTTATTAAAATTGATTTTCTTAGCTCTAAAGGCGACTGCAAATGCTTAATCGAACATGGGGAGTCCTCTAAGTACTTTGATGTTTTTCGATTTGGCGACGAATACGAAAGAACTGTAGCTGCTGGCGAAAAATATTTTCGATCTTTAACGACTATTGACAAACGGCCTGATGCGCTGGTATTTATAGATTTGCTACAACTTCCTGAACGCCGTTGATCCATTTTTGATGATGTGAAGACAACAATTTCGTTCAAATCATTATTTTTGTTCTTATTTTTGCGCATTTCGGCATGCATTTTTCGCAGCATATCCTGTAATGCTGAATTAGGCTTAGCTTTAGCCGTAGTATTAGCTTTGGATTTTTTAACCTTTGTTAAGTTTTTTTTTATTTTTGGTTGTTCTTCATCTGGATCTTTCCAATCATTCATTTTCCAACGATTCAAACTATCGAAACGTTTTTCCAAGTTGTCTATCTGTATGCCTAACATACACCAAAAGCCTTCTAAATCTCCTGATGTTATTGGTTTGGTATCCTCACTGCCATCATATTCAACAGCGCCATTGCCAGTAGCCCCCGCTTCGCAACGGTCTATCAAACCTTTAAACTGCATAAATTTTTTGCTTGTTAATAAACGTGTTTGACCAACAGTCACATTTATCATATCTTCACCATTGGCACATTGAATTTTTTCTAAATGTTCATATTTATATGCTTCCCAAGTATCACAAAGCTGGTGCAATCTATCAATTTCGTCTTGCAGTTGTTTGCGAAAATACCTTACAGCTTCTAAAGTTCTAATATTTTCTTTAGGTAAATCATTTGATTCAGAAATAGTATTTTGGAGATATACACTATTCCGTTTTTCTTTCTCTCTTTTTATGCTAACTTTACCGCGAGAAACACTGACGAATGGACTCATATAATTGGCTGGCTTTTCCTCTGGTGCTAATTTAATAGGAGTATGCTCATCTCCTCCATCCGATGAAACCTTTATTTTGTGTTCTTTTGCCTGTATTTCGTCATTATTGTTGTTATCGTTAATAAGTTCAACAGCCGCTTCAGAATATCTTATAAAGTTATGTTTCTTGCCTACACTTTGTAAATCATTTCCATCGTCGTACTTTTCCGAGTTCTGACCAGAATCCGTTATAAGTGGAGCATTTGTTGAACTTATCAGTATATTCCTTTTTGCCGAAGAATGGCAATGTGATTTCTTTTTAGAAGCTTCTTTTGGATGGTATACATCCACATCCACATTTTCCATAATGTGACTGTCACTTTTTAGTTTAGTTGAAGTTACGAACTCTTCGAAGGGATTTAAAGTTGCAAAATCTTTGGGAGTTTGTATTTCCTTATAAGCCAACTGACTGGTCTCAAGGCATATATTAATGGTGTTTATTGGTTTTTTCGCTTTTAAATTTTGTACTAAGCAAGCCCCGCGGAGTTTCGAAGATGATTTTGTTGTTTGTTTGACCACGTGTCTGGCTTTGAGTATAGCTCCCGTTGGCTTATTCGGTGCTGCTGTAGTTGAGATTTTGGAAGGATGGGGAGGCGGCATTTTAAAATCGCGTAGGGGTTGTGAGGAGCTTTTTGTTGCAACTGTTTTACCTTTTCCAAACGCCATTGCCAAATTATCTGTTGCTTTTGCTTCAGATACTGCAGGACTCTTTTTTAGAACCGATGTTTTTAATATTGGTGTTTTTATGTTTACGATCTCTTCCAAGGGATTTAAAGTTGCATAATCTTTTCGTATTTCCATTTTTAAGTTTTGTGCCAAAGAAGCACCTTTAATTTGCGAAGATAATTTTTTTGTATCTTTTACTACTTCCGCACGTTTTTTGGCCAAGTATCTGGCTTTAGCTATAGCTCCTGTTGGCCTATTTGTGAACGCTGTAGTTGTGAGATTGGAAGGCGGCAGAGGTGGCATTTTGAAATCTCGTAGCGTTTGGGAGGTGTTTTTTGTTTCTACGGTTCTAGGACTCTTTCTTGTAACCGATTTGTTAGATTGTGCAGTCCTTTCTATTTTTTTTTTATTCGACGTTTTCGCGTACAATGCTTTTCGGACAGGCGTAATTTTTTTTTCATCTATCTGTTTCCGAGGTGGCGTAGGAATCAAAATGTACGTTGATTGCCTTTTTTTTCCTTCAATTCTTTTTTTTCCTTCAATTTTTTTTTCTTCCACCTTAAAATAAAAATAATAACGATGAATTTTTCTTTGTTGCTGGATAAGCACGTCTATATGCATTTATTTTCTGTTTAAGGTACTCATCTACTGGCGAGTTCTTTAAGCAGAAGCGAAATGCATATAGACGTGCTTAATTAAATAGAGACAAAAATTACAGACTTAACGTCAAATATAATTCATTATGAATTTATTTGTTGTTGATTAAGTACGTCTAGATGCATTTCGTTGCTGCTCAATCAAGAAATAAGTAGACTTCAAACATAATTCACAAAAAAAAAATGCTTATTGGCGAGTTTCTTGAACAGCAACGAAATGAATCTAACCTAATGAATCAAGAACAAATAAGTTTTTGGATTCGTATTAATTTTGACACGCGAAAAATGTATGTAAATAAAATATTAAAATATACTTGTTTGTGTATTTTCATAAAACAGGTAATTTTTAACACTTTTTCTAAAAATAAGTTAAGTAGCAAATCTAGTTAAGTGAAGCAGCTCCAAATAAAAAAAATCTCAGGCAGTTAATATCTATCTTTAATTAAAAGAAGCAAACATTAGGAAAAACACAACGGTTTTTTTGATTTTTATGCTAAATCAAAAATTTACAAAAAAATACAGAAAAGCACCCAAAACTTTAGATGTCCGTAAATCAGTATATACATATGTATGTACATATGTATCCATGCCTTTGCGAGGATTTTAATACATAACATTTTTTTGAATTAAATTGTAATCATTTAAGATTTCTTTTAATGGTTTGGAGTTACTTCGGACTCCTTCCAGTCGCCAGGGGATGGAAGATTTATTTGACATAACCAAAAAGCATTAACCAACCGGTGAGACGCAGTACTCTCGAAGATCAGACCAGAGTCTATTAATACCCTTTGGGCCAGACATGTAGGTAAACACTTTGCAATGTATTCATGAAACCAGGCAGATTGCCTGATTACAGAATGTTTATGTGTCATTTCGTGTTACATTCGAGGCTTAAAAAATATCAATGTTTTGATATTTTCTGATTGCATAGATAGTTTCACTGTAGATTGCAGTGTGTGTGTCAAAATATGCAATATGAAATATTTTTTTTTTTGAGATTTCGTATAATTTGACTAGCTACCGCGAGCAAAGTACCAGTTCTTCAACGAATAGAAGCTTTCGTAAGGCCTCATTCGACCCACGCCTTCACATATGAGCATAAATGGTCTCCACCAGTCAGTCTTCTTTAAATTTGAGTTATATTTGGTTCTCCACCAGGTTCTTCAACAAATTCACTACTTCACACTTGAATATTCTATTTGTTGTCCACCAAGTTCAATAAATTGCCCTTAAGTATTCTATTTGGTCACCACCAGGTTCTTAAACAAATTGCTAATTTTGTGCTTACTCGGTATCACGTGTTTAACAAATCAGGTTATTTATCCAAATTACTGAGTATGTAATTTGATCTCCACTAGTTTATTGCTCCAATATTTAATATGTCAGTGGCCAGCACTTAAAATATAACTACGACGACGCGAAAAAGGTGTTCTCCCACCCAGAGCTAAATTACGACATATGAAATATAAATGTATTCGGTAAACACATTGCAAAGTGTGTACCTACCACGACGCAGACGTCTGTTCTTCAGACCATATCACAGATCCGCTTTGCAACTGAAAATATATTTGCTTATATTTTACTTATTTTATTTATGTGGAGCCGCTTCACTAAACTAAATTTAAGCAAAAGTTAGCATACATACTTTTTCTTTGCTTGTTACACTTTTCAATGCAACTGGCGGACGAAAACCTTCAGGGTGTCCTCCCGGTACGAAAGTACCACCACTATTCACTGCAGAAATGAATGGTTTCTGCTTAATTACAGTTTGTTTTTTTATATTTTTACTCTTCTTCCATTCCACAAATCGTTTTATGAAAGCTTCTTGTTTAGTTAGTTTGCCACATTTAGTTGTATTGCTTATTTCAATGAAATTTTCTTCTAAAGCCGGTTTTATTTCTTTTACTACTTGAATAGGACTAGGCGTTGGGATAGGTGATATGTTTCGTGAATCTTCATATCTGTCCCTTCTGGCTTTAAATCTATTGGCTTCCAGCAACTCTCGATTAATCTTATTGTGTTTTCGAGGAGTATGAGAACGGAGATCTTTGTACAAACTTCTGTAACTATCCATTTTTTTTCACTTTGTATCACAGAATAATTAATGTTTTATTCACTTTTAAGAATTTATGAAAAGCACTACGCACAGACACCACAAAATATTTTTACCGCCTCAAGAAAAGTAATGGCGCAAGGCGAATTTATTGAATGAAATGGCGCCACCAAGGCGAATTAATTATTTTAAAAAATTTCTTTGAATGTGGACAAGGCACATTTACTACAGGGACATGCATTAGAGAAAACAGTGTGGCAACTCTGTGCTTCTCACATAGTTTTACAAAGTATTTGTCAAAAAATTGTATGCATCAAACAAGGCACAAAAGTAATTGTCAAATGAATTCTTCCCCTACAAGAAGACTACTAGTCAATTGACTAGTCATTTGACTAGTAGCGATCACCGAAACTGTGGTCACAGTCCCCAGTTAGTTTATTAAGGGCTTGGTGAAAAAAATGACCAAAACATTTGTGTACGTGTGATTTTTTATCTCTCTCTTACTTATTAATTTCACTCAATTAAAACACATATATCTGAACTGCTTACTCTGCTTCTTTTTTGCCAGTCACTGATTACATAAGCATTGGTAAACTATGACTAGTCAATGGTTACGTAGAAACTGGTCAACGATTACTAGTCAATGTTTACATAGAAACTGGTAAAATGAAACTTTTAAATAAATAAACATAATTTTTATGTTATTTTAATTGTTTTTTATTATAAGAAAATAAAGAAATAATTAATATACAATTACATAAACAATCTAAAACACAAAATAATATAGGTGGTACCACTCTAGTCTTCTTCATGCTTTTTTCCAGCTCCAGCAAACCTTGCTTTTTGTAAATATCTAAAATTTTAAAAAGAAATGCATAAATGTATTAATTAAATGAAACTTTTCAATTTATTTTATGCACTATTGTTGCTACTTAACTTCCTTAGCACTTGTATAAATTTTAATTGCACAGACCGAACGAATTGTATATTTTACAATAAAATGCGATATCTTAAAAGTTTTGGTATATGCACACTATATGTTTCACTCTAACATACATGTTAGAGAGGAACAAATATAAGTTTTAAATGTGTCGGTCATTACTACCGGTAAAATGACTAGTCAATTGACTGGCACTCTTAAATTCAATGGAAAATTATTGCAAATGTGTTAGTGAAAAAATTTCGTTTGTATTAGTTTCAGTCATTCATTTCTTGTAGGGTCGTTATAAACGTGTAAACAAAAAATCAGCGGATGAGCAATTTGCCTGATGCATGTACCTGTTTGATATGCCTTGAATGTGGACAAGGCGTTTGATACCAGGTGGTCTTAATTTGCAACTCTGCATATTCGCTTTGTATATTTGTTAGTGTAAAATTTCCTGCTGTCAGAATATTTCCTAGCGTTTTGCATTGATTGACAGCAGAGAAATTGTGAGCTGGTGAATTAGCAAGGCGAATTATTATGAGTTTGCCTTGGTGAATTAGGATTACCTGATGTGAGATCGCCTTGAATGTGGATTCGCATTGCTTGAAGGTATTCATTCAGGTACCACCACAACCCCAGCTGGTAATTTTTAACAGACAGAAATATGTCAACTTCTCTATAAAGTATGCATCGGAATGTGTGATTTTGCATAATCCCTGGTTATCTTTTGTGCCCCGGTATTGACAAGCCTAAAGTTTGGAAATGTCAAATTTGTCTGTGAACACATATTAGGATATCAATGTTTCAACACAAAGCTGAGCAACAAAGTTACGACACATGCTGCCAAATTAAGATTTTCTCGAAGGAAAAATTGGCGGTAAACTAGAAATTAAAAACATACACAGTAAGCATATAAAACATTTTGACGTTATTCTGTTTGCTTATATCAAAACGCATGCTTGGTGTAGAACTGGTACTACTAAGGCGACTACAGTATCAGGTGAATTATCACTACAACAATACAACTACACAAAAAACAATATGTAGTTTGCTATGCTACAAAACAAATCCGTCAGAAGATTTGTTAGCAAATTTTGACATTTTGGTTCAAATTGGTCAATTTTGCATCAAAAGCTGGGCGAATAAGGTCACCTGATACTGAAATCGCCTAGCTTGTAAAGAAATGTTCTAAAATGTTTGACAAGCATTCAATGCAATGTATTCAAATGCAATAAAGTGGCCAGATATTCGCCGATAGTACTAAGTTAATCTGAATATTTTTCGATCATCTTTTTTCTAAAATGAGATAAAAAAACACTAAACCAAACGTTTTGAAAATTGTATTTTTATAAATTAACAAATTTATTTTGCATATTTGTTGAGGAAGCATTTATTTCCATATAATTATCAAGCATGTACAAAGCATTCCTATTTTTTTAATAGGCACTTGATCTTCCAATAAAATGCACTCAACCTTAATTTGGTTGGTAAACATAGTTTCCGGCTATGCGATATTCTGTTCCTTTGATTATTCAACCCTATTTGAAGTGAGATGGCGGAAAATCCATCCAAATTAAAGCGCTTGTTAATGTTTCATCATGAACAGGTTGACAAAAGAACAACGCTTGCAAATCGTGCAAATTTATTTCGAAAATAATGGTTCAGTTCGCGAAGTTTACCGCAAGCTCCGTCCATTTTATGGTCGACATAATCGTCCATCAGAGCAATTAATTCGGTTAACCATGGATCGTTTTCGCACTACGTTTACTCTATGTGATAATTCGCATCCGCAGAGACGTCGAACAGTGCGCACCGAAGAAACAATTGCCGCTGTAGAGCAAAGTGTTGAAGAGGACCCGAATGAATCGATTCGCCACCGTGCACAGCAATTGGAGCTTTGTCCATCAACTTTATGGAAGATTTTGCGCTTGCGACCTTACAAGATCCAGCTTGTGCAAGAATTAAAGCCGCGAGACCATGCAATGCGTCGTGATTTTGGTGTATGGGCCGAAAATGAGATTGATCTCGATGCTGATTTTCATCGCAAAATTTTGTTCAGTGATGAGGCTCATTTTTGGTTGAATGGCTACGTCAACAAGCAAAATTGCCGCATTTGGAGTGAAGAGAATCCACATGAGACCCTTGAGACGCCATTACATCCACAAAAACTGACTGTTTGGTGTGCTCTATGGGCTGGTGGAGTCATTGGGCCATACTTCTTCCGAAATAATGCTGGAGAGTCAGTTACCGTTAATGGAGACCGGTATAGAGCCATGATAACCGATTATTTTGTTCCCGAATTGGATGGCATGAATGTGGATGAGTTGTGGTTCCAACAAGACGGCGCTAAATGCCACACAGCGCACGTCACAATCGATTTATTGAAGGAAACATTCGATGAGCGCATAATTTCGCGGAATGGACCTGTCAATTGGCCACCAAGATCGTGTGATTTGACACCATTGGATTATTTTCTTTGGGGATATGTGAAGTCGCTCGTCTACGCCAACAAACCAGAAACGTTACGGGACTTGGAAGCCAACATTCGTGGCGTTATTGCCAACATACGGCCTCATATGCTCGAAAAAGTGGTTGAAAATTGGACCTGTAGAATTGGCTTTATTCGAGCCAGCCGCGGCTGCCACATGCCCGAAATCATATTTAAACGTTAATGGCATAAAATTATCCTTCCAATAAAGCCAAATTGATGGACATTAAAACGATTTTCTTGTGTTTTATTTCAATTCGAAGTTCTATACCTCTAAAAAACACCCTGTAGTTGTAGCAAGAAATTTCTCTTTGGGAGGGGCTTAAAAATGAATCTAATAAGTATTGCAATTTCTAGGGGGCTAGATCGATTCACATTTTCAGTGTCTTGAAAGAACTGTCAGATAACAGAAATTATATATAGTGTTTCATGATAAAAATAAGAGCATATCTTTAGGCTTGTACCCACGTGTACTAAATTCGAGTATTAACCCAATCACAAGTCAACTAACTTCTCCAAAAGTAACAAATAACTCTGAAGGTAGTTCGTAGTTTGATTTATATATGTATATAAATATGTGCACATTTATTAAAAGAAATTTTAGTTTAGCAGCAGGGAAACAAATTGTTTCAATACCCCTTGCGACCTCTAAAACGCATTCGATTGTCAAGCTGCAATACATTGGACAAATAAATTAAAATAAGCATATGCATCTGTTATTGAACATTCCTTACAATAGATCTTTTGCATTCAAAAAAGGTTTGACGCAGCGCTTGGCATTCTTCAGGCACCAAGTTAGTCTGCAGACATTCTCGAGGTGTCCTTTTATCCTAAAATAGAATAATGTACATCATATTTTCTTTCGTGATGGCAGCGCATACTTTTTTGCAGCAATTGCTTTCTAGCAAGCACATCTTTAAATCGGCTCGTACACCGGCACACGCTGTGTTGTCAGCTAATTTTTCATTTTCCTCATAGCGCATCATACTGGAAAGTTCCTTAAAATTTTCTTTGAATCGTTATTATCAGGCTATATTCTATGTTTATGACTGAAATGGAAGCAAAACACGATTGCAATAATTTCACAAAACTAATCAGCTGATAAAATGATACCATATCATATGAAAATCATTTACATAATATCCCACACAGTGAAATTTTTGTATTTCCTTAACTTGTTACTCAAGGCGAATTAATATATGTGAATTCGCCTTCTTGTTACTATTGCAATTGTATGGTACCACTTGAGAAAAATTCCTCTCATCTGTTTAGCCACAGTTTAGTTATTATTCATATCTGTGGCTCATTATATTTATATCTCTGTGTCGGAAAATAATCCTTTTGGTTAAATTTGATAAAATTCTAATAGAAGAAGGTCTACCAATACTATGGCTAAAATAAAGTAAATAAGCAAAAGTTTATTAATTCATAAATCACAATCACTTTTGTACTGCATTTGCAGCATGACAAAAAATTGCCTAGGATTTTTTGTTAACCCTCTGCGAACCATGTGCACGCAGCATCATTGGTTTAAACCGGATGGTATTGACACTGGTATACGAATTTATAACTGTGCAGCAAGGCGTCAGGTTCCTTTAATAATGTCAAATGAAAATTTTGTTACCTGGTACACCTGTGGCCCTACGGTTTACGACTCAGCTCATTTGGGTCATGCCAGCTGTTATGTAAAGCTGGATATAATCCAACGTATACTTCGGCAATATTTCAATTTAAATGTTGTGACTGCAATGAATATAACGGACATTGATGATAAGATAATACGAAATAGTGTAGAGAGTGGCAAGGACTGGAAAGAAATTTCACGATTTTATGAAGCTGATTTTTGGTCAGATTTGAAAAAACTGAACGTTGTGGAGCCCAATATAAAGTTGAGAGTAACGGATCATATAACAAAAATAATAAATTATATAACAGATATTGTAGAAAAGAAATATGCTTATGTTGGCAAAGATTCTTCGGTTTATTTTAACGTTAATCAATTTCCTATATATGGAAAATTACAAAATTTGAATCTAAATGAAAATGAGATGTTGCATTCAGAAAATAAACTTTCATGTTTAGATTTTGCGCTGTGGAAGGCTCGAAAATCTAAATCTGAACCTTGTTGGCCATCGCCTTGGGGTGATGGAAGGCCCGGTTGGCATATTGAGTGCAGCACTTTAGGAAACATGGTATTTGGAAAATCTATTGATATTCACGCTGGTGGTATAGATTTGCGATTTCCACATCATGAAAATGAAGAAGCACAAAGTTGTATATATCACAACACACATCAGTGGGTGAATTATTGGTTACACACAGGACACTTAAATATTAAAGGAGATAATGAAAAAATGTCGAAATCGTTGAAAAATACTATATCAATAGACGAAATGTTAAAGGACTTTAGCGCTGACGACTTTCGCATGGCGTGTGCCCTATCAAATTATAGAAATTCAATGGATTATAGCAATGAAATAATGGAAACTGCTAAAAATACTCTCAACAAATTTAAAACATTTAATTCCGACTGTTTGGCCTACTTGAGCGGCAAAAAAGTTTGCTCAAATCTAAGCGCTGACATTTTATTACAAAATCTAAAATATGCTAAATCTAATATAGAAGCGTGTATCAAAGATGACTTTGATACTTCCCGTTCAATAAGTATTCTTCTAGACCAGATCTCAGGCATTAGCCGTTGTATAAATTCAAATAACGTGAACGTTTCTGAAAAGGAAACGTCTTCTTGCTTAGATGCTATTGCTGCAGTTAATAATTATGTTCAATATATTTTAAAGACATTCGGGTTTATATTTTCTGAATCAAAGGAGATGAAAGATGTTAATAAATTTAATGTAGAAATATTTGTTGAAGACATTTTAAATACCCGCCAAAACATACGCAAACAAGCTGTAAATGCAAAAAGTAAAGAATTGTTCCAAATATGCGATGATTTAAGGAATTGTTTGCGCCAACATGGTGTTGAAATCCGCGACCACTCTCAAGGTAGTTCATGGAATTTTATAGAAAACAAGAAGTGAAAAGTGTAATTGCTGTAGTTTCTAGGGAAGATACTCGTTTTCCCAATAAAAGGAATTATAAATCAAATATATACAGTTTTAAATGTGTGCATGCATATGTAATAAATTTTCGCTTTCTAATAAGTATGTAATTTATACCCTCAAAAAATGTTGCACTTATTTTTAAAAAAGACATTAGAACTAAAACGCGCAATAATAATAATGTGGCTGTTAAGTATATTACTTTGCTAAAACACATTTTAAATAAAAAAAGTCAAAAATAATCCAAATTATTTAATTTGTGCAGCACAAGCAACAACAGAGCTTATTCGAGAACCATGTGCGCAGACAAATATGTGTTTCCCCAAAGGGTTAATGTTAAACAAATTAAGAAGGCGAATTAATTCATATTCAATTCAATTCGCCTTGGGTATTTGCAATACAAGAGGAAATTCTATGATATGGGAAATTAATCGGCATGGAAAATTAACTGTATCTCTTAACAGCTGGTGGGAATAGTTTATGTGTCTAATTTGAGTTTTGTGTTATTGAAAACATCTAAAAATTAAAATTTAGTAACGTAATTTAAATATCAAACAAACAAACATACTAAAAATTATTAAGAGTATAGCATTTTTTATGTACATGAGTGTATTGATAATTATTACAAAATGCCTGAGAATAAAGATGAAGACGGTACTGGCATATCCCAACCAGTAACTCCAATGCCGAAACACATACCATTTCCAGACTTTCCTGGATCCTCGGAAATTCTAAATGAGCTGATAATGTTTTTATTTACAACATGTGTAGCTGCAATGCAATTCATTAATATATACCACACAAATTGGTGGATACCCCAATCGCAAATAACAAATAGTATGGTTAGTATTACAACATATGAAATAAAATTTACACCAAATTTCATTAAATGTCTTCCTTCTATACAGAATCTTTATCACACTGAGCCTTTTCTAATTACTTTAATTTTGGCTGTAACTGGCAGAAGAATAGTGTATTGTACTTTCTTGAAGGCTATGGAGCGATTTATGCCTTCACGTCTGCAACAAGTGATTGGTATATGTAAATACGTCGTAGAGGATCTTATTTTAGCTTTACATATTGTTTGCATCGTTATGCTTTATAACAACAACAATTACTTGACAATATTTCTATTAACATACCCGTAAGTGTTTTTAACTATAAATTATTATAGCTTCTGTTTCAACCTTATTCTCTTTAGCTTTATAGTTTACTTTCTCGCGTTTGGGCTCACTTTAGAGCCCTTCCTACGATTTAATTATGAAGTTAAAGGAGCTTATTTCAATGGATTTCCGTTACACTCATGTTCGTCAAATCCTAATGCAATACGCTGTGAAATTGATATCTTGCGCAATGACTTTAATTGTCGATTTAAACAAGTCATCTTTACATCCTTATTAAATGCGTATTTTTCATCTTTTGTTCCTTGTTACTTTGCCACCTCCGTAAACTATAATATGTCATGGGCCGGCATACATATTCTATTGATATTTTTTAGTCTTTTTACCATGTGTACTGTATTTAGCTTTCCCTCTAAATATAGCGATATACTACATAGAGCTTCATTGCATTTGGGCTTTTGGTTCAAACTAGAGCTGCGTGCAGGAGCAGATTGTGTTGTAAGCGCCACCGCTTCCAATTGGATAAAGAACGCTCTCTGGAGTCATAACACTGTGGTTAAATGTAGTGGTGAATTACATCGCAGCTTTGGGCCAGTAACGGTTGCCTCTCCAGGAAATTCTTCGCATGCCAGGTTTTATGTAAGTTTTTAATTCAAATATCGTTGAAATCGTAAATTTAACTTGTTTAAATTTTAGAAACTCTTTCATAATCCATCACTAATTTATGCCACTTTAACAATTATACAAGCTTGTACTGTGATGACGGGTATTTCATTGTTATATTATGCCCGCCAATGGCATTATATGTTATCTCTAAGTTTTATTACATTGACAAATCAATTCACATTCTTCAAATTGCTGCGAGATTATTTGATAACGAAGAGAGTATATTTGGCCGAGATAACGGTTGGTGAGTTCAAATTGATGGAAAACTGAAAATATGTAAATAAACAGAAGACTGCAAACAGCAATTGTCGCTGGAGAATTAATATGTATGTACACATAAATTATGTAGTTTCTGAAAAGATTTACAACTAGGTGAGTTGTTTTTAAGAAGGAGCTGCAAAATAATGGATTTATGAATTAAATCTTCATCTACTTATTTATTTAAAACATATTAGGGATATTTGCCATATAATCCTATCGTTTCCTAATAATCAAAAGGTCGAGATGAATTTTCAGCACCAGACATTACTCAAAACTTTTAATGTTTAATTTCATAATCAATCACGCTCCACTTTTCAGATACAGGATGTGTTTGGAAGTTTTACGTAGAATCCTATGATTTCACTGAAAACATGTAAAAATCAAAAACCAATTTTTTATATTTATAATACTCTTTTTATTAACTTAAAATATTTTTGTCTACATGCATTTCGTTTCTGCTTAAGAAACTCATCAGTAGACTTCTGCTTCACCAACAACAAAAAAATTCTTGTTAATATATAAAAGACACAAGTAAATATATATACATACTTCGGGATTGTAAGCAAATAATTTTTTCGACATTTTTCTAGGTTTCTTTTTTATTTATTTATTATTACATTAAGATTATATAGGCCCTTAGGTTTTCTTTTGTTGAGCCTTTATAAAACTATACATTTTTATGATCTTATGATAATGCCCGTAATTTCTACATACAGACAATTTACTTAAAATTTTGTCTTATAAAATTTATCTTGCACGATAGATATCTATACGCTAATAGTTATCTATGAGTAGAAATAACAGGCATAAGAGTAATATCCGATTTAAAATTAAATAAAAAATCACACACTATAAATGATAATATGTGGAGAAAATGAAATCTTCTTCATGCAATTTATCGATTTTTTGTTATTTGAAAATTAACTTTCTATTCCAGCCACCAGTAGCTTCAATGTTCTTGCGATAATTTTTATATTCATTACGAACATTTTCATTCGAAGGGCCCCAAAGATGTGAAGGTTTAAATAAGGCAAATATTTTCTTGAAAAGAGTATTAAAATTAAAATGATTTCTATGTAAAATCGCAAGCACTTACATACCTTCTTAAAATTCAATTGATTATCTTGGCTGCAAAATTTATATACAGCCCAACCGGGTATTTGAATTAGTCCTAAAGTTGATAAACTCCAACCAAAAACTATAGGAAAAATATTTCAGTTTTAAGTCTTTAGTAGTTTAGTAAACATACATAAATATGGATACCATGGGCTGATGTCGGATACTCCACGTTTTTATAGGTAAGTGGTTTCAAATCGATAAGAGTGTAAATCAGGACAGCTAACATTAGACCAGGTGTTACAATTCCCCAGCATAAGCGCCAGTATATACCTGTCTTTAACCCAGCCATAAATTTAATGTCATCACAAAAACGTTTAACACCTTTTAGACAAAATTTAACCAAACGCAAAAGTTTTTTTTTAACTTTAATATGCATATGCACATATAAATCGCAATTTACCGTAAACCCAAGCAACGGCAATTAACTCTCCAATAGCCAAGATTAAAGCGGTAAATGAAACACCATAAAAGTCCACTAGATTTAAAATAAATTGACCGCCAGGACACATATACACAATACTGATGACAAAACCGACAAGTGCTAAACCCAAAGATAGCAACCAATTGCAGGACTTTGGAAATTCGTCCTTTATCACACGTATAATGCAGGAGCCCATACCCACTGTACTTCCTATACCTAAGACAAATAACATTAAAAAGAAAAGGACCGCAAACGCCTTTAGGTAGTTGTGTTTTAAAGCATCCAAATGGCCTAAAAGCCTCGATAGCTTACCTGTGGCAAAAATTCAAATTTTGCTATAGCATCAGGATATGATATAAATGCTAATCCAGCCCCGCCCTTAACCACTTTAGCGATGTCTGTATTACCAGTTTGATAAGCTAAATTCCCCAAAATACCAAATGTTATGCAGCCAGCAATAATCGAGGAACATGAATCCATAGTAGTGATAATGACAACATCGCTGGAAAATATACATACATACATACATGTGTGTTAAGAAATCTGAACTTTTTCGCGATTCTGTTAATTACTTGTAAACATTTCGATTAAATTTATTATATGAAGCATAAGTGATCAATGTACCAAAACATATGGCTAAACTGAAGAAAACCTGTGTTACAGCAGCATACCAGACCTTCATTTAAATTAAATAATTATGTATGTATGTATGTAAAGAATCAAAATTGAATATTAAACCAGACACCTACCAAAGGATTTAATAGCTCCTTCCACTGTGGTTTGAAAAAGTATATTATGCCTTGCAAGGCTCCCGGCAAAGAAACTGCTCTAATCAACAGTATAATTAGAACCACATAGGGAAAAATTCCCAAGAAATAAGCTGCTTTTCCTGAACTTTTGATTCCTGAAACATGCTTTCAATAAAATATTTTATGTCATATGTACATATATGATTTGTGAGGACGAACCTCTTATCAGTACAGCGCCAATTATGCACCAAGATACTGCTAAACATGCTACCAAATCCCAATTGGGTGAGCCAATGCCATTGCTGATGTCAGGGTATTCTTGTAAAATTTCCTTTCTACAAAGATTTTTTAAGACTTTTTAAGTTAAAAAACCTAAATTTCACAGACAGATATTCATACGTACATAGATGCATACATACACACATACATGCATCTAATAATTTTTCATTAACTTTTTTTAAATATAATTAATTATTTATGTTAATATGCAACTTACTGGAAATAGAGTTCGGCTGGTGACATTTTATTGGAATTATCCATGGTACTATTTTCGGCTAAAACATTTTCCAAACATATATGTCCCCACTCTTTGCGACAATAACTCCAGGGCAAAACTTTTGAAAACGATGATATCAGAAATCTTAGAGTTAACGCCATTATACTTGAATAATAAGTAATTGAAGCACCCGTAGCTAATACTTGGCCAGCAGCTACACCTGAAATAGTGATTGTTAAATTATGTAAGTAGAAGACACATACAATTAAATAAATTCCCAAGTTCGATAAAATGTTCTGTAAGTTTTTAAATTTAGATTGCTAAAGGACCAACAAAAAATTATTTTAGACCTACAAATAAATATTCGCGATTTTAAATTGACAACAATACAATAATTTCTAACAAACTCTCTATTTCAAAAAACCATTTTACTGAGAATTCGTATTGAAAAGTGCAGTAAATGTAACATTATTTTCTAGAAAAGAAAACGCCCATAGTTTGGCTGTTCTGTTATTAGTTTTTATGTAATATTTGAAACATATGAATACAGTTAAACGGAATCTAAAGTATGTACATATGCACCGTACCTTTCAATATAGGCGCCATTTCAAAAGTTTTAATGCAGCCTCTGCCCGAAAATTGTCCCATTAAGATTTCCAAATAGTAAACCGGACGTCCAATTATGAGCAGAACTATCAAATAGGGTATAACAAAAGCACCGCCGCCATTTTGAAATGCAATATAGGGAAACCGCCAAATATTTCCCAATCCTACAGATAATGAAATACAAGAAAATAAAAATTCTATTTCGTTGCCCCATTGCTCCTTGGATTTGTCAGATGTTGGCACTTCCTTCTTGCCTTGAGATTCAGAAGAAATAATATTTTTTGTATTTATAAGACCGTTTTCTTCAAAATCCGACATTCTTAATGCTGCTTGCTGGATGCTCAAAGCGATACTGTAAGCAAAAATTTATTATTTGATTTATTATAATGATGATGATGATGAGATCTTTGTCTCTTGTCTGTTAATAATACAAAAAAAAAGAACGTAGATCATAAAGATATTAAATTATAACCGCATGTACATACATGTGTACATATCGCTCATTTACTCAAACAACGTCATAACTCAAAAAATGGAAGTTTTGAGTTAATGATGCAGAATTAATCCTCATATCGTTCTTCATATTGTGTAAAATTTTCATACAAATATCTTATTTACTCAACTCTTGAAAGGAAAATAAATGTTCCTTTTCCATTAAGTTGTGCGCAAATTGAAAACTTTAAACTGGTTTCTGCGAAACTAGTTTTTTTTTTGTTTACTTATGACGTTGTTTGAGTAAATGAGCGATATGTACGTAAATACATGAAATTATATGGATACAGAGATATGTATTTAAATCTGCTGTTTTAGGTTTAATTTCATATTATTTTCTGACACTTACTTGTGAATTTACTGATGATTTTTTGTTGCTGCTTTTTTTCAATTAGTAAATTGAGAAGACTCGGCTGGCAAGAAGTTAAACAGGGCAATCATGAATATAATTCCGCGAGAAATTTCTCTCTTTTCCAATTAGAGTTTTTTTGTTATCCCTATTACTTGCTATTGTTTGAAATAGTTCCGCGGAATTTTATTCATGATTATTGCCCTCAAAAATTAACAGTGGGGAATTGGCATTTTAGATTCTTGATATGTACAAACACACGTTTTTTCTGAAATATGGAAATGTTTATATCCTATTAAAATGTCGGCTTTACTAACCTATTTATGCGAAGTCTGCATTCCTTAAAAGTTGAGCTACCTTGTTTAACTGCCAGTTTATAGAAGATAAGTAAAAATTCTGGACTGCTTATTTATATTGAAAACAAAAACAGAGCACTGAAATTTGTTTTTTTTATCAACATAAATAAACAGACGAGAATTTTTTCTTATCTTCTATAAACTGGCAATAAGACTGAATTATTTTAAAAATATTCTTTGCTTTTTCTTTGACTGAAATGTAGAAAACTTCTGACTTGAATAAAATTCCGTGAGAAATTTCTTCCTTTTCCAATTAGATTTTTTTGTTTTCCCTATTACTTGCTATTGTTTGAAATTGTTCCCAGGAAAAATTTCTCGCGGAATTTTATTGATGATTGCTCTCATTAGAACTAATATTTTGCACTTATTTGTACGATCACGTGTACAAAATGTGGTTAGATCTATAAAAACTGCGATTAATTATTAATGTTCTAAAGATATCGCATGACAATTGCCTTCCACTACACTGTTTTACAGAGAAAACGTTAAAGCGCCATCTAGAGTCGATGAGTGATTTAAATAAAATAAATTATGACTCGCTTGAGAGGGCGTTGCTATCCTAACTAGGCCTTTCAATATTGACAAATAATATTGAACAATTTTGAAAAGAAATTTTAGCAAAACTATTGGAAAAATGCTTTATATCCAACTATAACAGACATAGAAACATAAAAAGTACGCACATCACAACTTTTTGTTATTTGGATTCAGTCCGATTTAAACCCCGTTTCTATCACGTGCATACTTGAATGTGTTTTAATATACACAACTTTTTCAAGAATATATTCATGGAAACGCAAGCATTTGTTCATTCCACTGTAATACTTACGCTCTTAAAATTCGTAAAAAAACAACACGAATGCAAATATTTTTCATAAAACATTTAATGTATTTTGATAATATGCAATATTTATTTAATCTGATATTTTTTCCATTTGATTTCATTGTGAAAATTATATTTGCACTAAATATTATTAACTAATCGAAAAAACACTTAAAATCTGTAACAGTATTATAAATATATAAATTAGTTTTATGTGTTTAAATATGGTATAATGGCTGTTTTGCTTGCTTTTTTCATATTCCGTTTTATATAACGTTTTAAATATTTTATTTTTTTATTTTTATTTATTAGTACTTTTTGTGTTGTAGATATTCATATAAGGTGTCCGTCCATCAAGATGATAAGGTCACTTACTTGTTGCTCTGTTTATGCAATACGAGTACATACTCTTTTTTTTATCGCATGATAACGCTTACAAGTGATTTACTTGTTGTTTATATGCACATGTACATATTTCTGTGGTGCTAAGTGATATTAAGCCTTTTGTTTGCGCTCCTCTTCCCTATTTCATTTCCGCAAATTTTATTTATATTCAGCGACAAAAAATAAAAATTATTCTAGAATTTTTAAAGAAAAAAAAAAACAGCAAGTACAAGTAAACATCGGACAACATGGCCAATCATACAATATAATATATAATTGTTTTCAACTAGATTTTTCTAAATCATTATAGTGATTTTAAAATACTAGTTGTAATTTTCTGATTTTAATTTTTTTTTCGAGCAGAAATGAAAGTTACATTGTGGTAAAAAAATATGTCTTGTCACAAAAAGTAAACTTTTGGAAAATAAAAAAATTTAATCATTTGTAGTACCCTACAGAATTTTGCATAAACAACATAAAAAACCATTAAGTAACCTTATCATTTTTGCGCGTACCCAGTTGTTGCTGCATTTTGATTTAAAAAAAGAGAGTAAAGGCCATGACTCACTATCATTCGAAGTCGTGCGATCTACGAAAAAGTACAAACCTGGTGTGATGAATTGTTATTGTCTTTTGAACATTTTCATAAACTCCATCATATTGTATTTGTTGTTGGGTTGTATTTTTTCGTAGATCGCACGACTTTGTATGATAGTGTATCACGGCCTTAATAAAACATATGAAAGTCAGATTAGGAAAATTATAAAACAAGGTAGTATTGTAATGTATAAAACAAAGTAAAATATAAAAAATAATAATAAACAGAATTTACATACATACATGTCTGAATGTTTACTTAACTAACATATTAATAAATTGAGGCACTTTTTGGCGTTACTTTTAACTATTAAAAAAATGATTAAATTAATACTTATAATAAAGTTACATATAATTAAACTAATTGTAGGTTTAATGCAATAATTATTTAAAAAAATGACACGGAAAGTTTCTCTTTTTAAAAAATACCTATTGTATTTTAACTTTCAAGTTTAAATAAAATACAATATTAAATAAATATGTACAAAAAGGATGTTTAGGGAAATGTTTTTTTTTGTAATTAATAAAAAAATCTTATAAAATGGCCATTTAAGAAGATTTGTAATATTTAAGAATAAATCATATTAATGCACATTAGATATTCAATTATTGTATTATGAAAATTACATAACGAAAAACAAATTGAGATTTAAACTCAAATTGATTTTTATTTTTATTGTACTTTCAGTAAATTATCGTGGACAATTTTAAAGTTAAAAGGGAAAAAAATTAAATAGCTGTAAAATTTCTAAAATAATAGAAAATTTTATTTATTAGACACTTTTTGGATTTTACAATAAACATACTACTGCAACGATGTTAAAATAAAAGGTTTTTGTTGTTACATACAAGTTAGTCCATATTTACACTATGCAAGTCTTATTGCTAAGCTGATTAGTTTGGTCTCTCTCTCCTAATAAACTAATTAGCTTAGCAATAAGACTTGCATAGTGTAAACTAGGACTTAGTGCGGGTCATAAAGCGCTCTAGACGTTCTAAAAATAATCAACAATCATTAAGGTAGTATTTGTGAAAATTAGTTTGTAGTCAGGCTCATTCATTTCCAGGCAATATCAAGATTACAAAAATACATCAGTTTAGAAAAAATGTCAAAAATTGAATTTGTTTAACAAAATAAAAGAAAAAATTATTCACTTAAGTTGCAAAAATTTTTCACGTCAGCTAGTTAATAGTTTTTTCATATTTTTAAATTTGTTTGAAATTTGAAAAAATTTTCATAAACAATTTTTGAAGTCTCCGACGAGCTTTAATTTGAGAAAAAAATATCTCAGGTGCGTCTTCGCTACTACCTGGTGAATGTGCTTTGATACTGCCATTTATATAACAAAAATTTTCTTTGGCTACTCGTATTAACATTTTTACGATATTGATGGTACAAATGCATTCACCGATGTTGACATTGACAGCACAAAAATAAACTTAAAATTAATGCTTGACGTGTCCTGCAGCATGTTGACATAAAAAAATTCATCATACGTACAGGAAACTGACATCAAGCATTTTGATCGTGTCTAGGCAGCTTAAACGTCATCTAGTTATTTGGCAAATTAAAAATTTCTTTATGGAAATTGTTTAATAATTTTCATTCAAAAATTAAATGACATGAAATTAATTTTATACTCTTAATTTACTAATATTTATCTCAGATTTAATTTTAATGGAAGTCTTTTTTTTTTTTTTTGATATAAAAACAAACATACTCTAATTTGTAGAAAGTTTGAATTAACTTAACATTGAAGAATTTTAATAATTTTTTTATATCTGTTGATTTAGTTGAGTTATTATATAAAATTTTTATAATTTAGAATCTTAACGAAAATAGAACAGCCACCAAGTTACCTAATGATCTTTAAGGTCTAATAAGTTCTGGAGTATAAAAGTTAATTTAGAATATTTTTCAGTTGCGCCAAACTTTTATTTAGCGTCTGATATATTGTTCCTTTAATTTTGTGTTAAAAAGTTCTTTAAATGGGACCTTAAGGTGCCTGAAGGTTTTTTTTTGGCAAAAAGTTTCTCATGAAAATATATGAAAACTGACGAAGCTAATTGGATAATTGAAGCAATTAAACAATTGAATGACTGATTTTTTTATGAACTTTTTTTATAACAGACTCATTAGCGAGCTTGGTCTTAAATAAATTATTTTTGTTGTACATACTACACAATACATACAAATATATGTACATATGTATGTATGCAGCATGCCACTTGGTAATTGTTTTATTTTGAAAGACAGTATCTGATGTTCTGTATATTTAATATGAAAAAAAAAAAATTAATAACTAAAACTATAAAGTACAAATGTGAAGTAATTAGTTCCTTAGTTTCTTTCAATAAAAGGAATCACAAAGAGAGGAGGGAGAAAGTTAAGATGCATATTTGTTTCTATATGGTGAATTGCAGACAGAGCAAATTCATTGCTTTCTTCAGATTGTTTTGATATTTTAATAAATATGTTTAAGATATATTATGCATTTAATGTAGAGTAAGTATGATTTTATTTAAATTTGGCACATTATTTTTAATTTGAACATTTTTTATATACATATACATAAATATATATATTTAATAATTAATTTCGTTTAATTTTTTTTTGTTAATAATAAACATGCAGTCTACAAATAAAAGTTGCTTTTTGTTACAATCGAATGGTTGAATTGATATAAATTTTCGCGCATATACATTTTGTGAGATATTAATTTTGAAAACATTTTGTTTCTTTTTAATAGCTTAACAATCTGTTTTTTTACTTTTTTGAGACGCTTCGATTTCTCTCTCAGTTTATTGCTAATAATTAATTTAAATTTAGCATTCGTTGTTTTTAAGATTTATGGGTGGGTGTTTAGGAAGTGGTCTCGTAATAAAAAATAAATATATTTCCAAAGTTCTTTATGTTTAAGAATTATTATATTTTTAATATACATATATGTACATATACATAAGAAAGTACATTTAAATAAACACTTTTTAATACTTATTTTTCGCTTTGTCAAAATATTTACATTTACAACGATACTAAATGTGAAGATTAGAGAGATGAGCAATATATTTGTTACTGTGATTTAATCAGTGTGACTGAAAAATCGTCATCAGTGAACACTGTCACTAAATTGATCACGTAAGTTGTGGTTGCGACATATTCACCCTTATTCCAGTTATCAACATCGACGTCACGTCAATACAATACAAAAAAAAATTGGGGTTTGGTTGTCGGTTGTCGAAAACGCCTGACTGCCATTGACAGACTTATGCTATTTTCTAGACATTAGGAATAGAAATAGCCTGTCAATAGCACAAAATTGTTCTCGAGGGCGAGTAGACAAGCCACCAATATTTTGCTGTTGTATTGACGTGACGTCGACGTTGACGTTGACAACTGGAATAAGGGCGATTAATTATGTACTCAAATTGCATATAATATATAAAATTGTTAGTTCGAAAATCGAGTATATTTCATTTTGAGGTCCTGGAGTCGATTCTGACTTTTTTCGTGATTATATCCGTATGGATGTGTGTATGTTTGTGTGTGTGTGTGCATGTATGTATGTAAACATCTTACAAGTTAATAACAGGTCAACGGCTGTCGAAAGATAGTAGATCGATTCAGTTCAGTAGATTTCGAAAATTTTCAAATATAATATTTTCACAAAACTGTTTTCTAACAGTGATCAAGCTCAAACCTTCTCAACCTCAAGAAGAAAAGTCGATTGCTGATAAATCTGATTAAAATTGAGTGATTCGTTCGAGAGATATCGTTGAAAAAAAATTTAGAAAAAAACCTTTATTTTTTGTTTATAGACTTAAAAAGTGTATCGGATGCCGCAAATTTGAGCAAAATCTGTAAAATGGTTCGAAAGATATTGTTAAGGAAAATTTGCAAGAAAAAATTTTTGTATTTTATTACTCCTTAATTTCTTGTCAAATCGATTTTCGATACACATTTAGGGCAATTACTTGCTATTGTCTGAATTTTATTCATAATTGCCCTCAGAAGTTTTTTTGGACTTGAAAACCGGCGGGAAGTTTCAGGGATTTTTTTTACTTAGCATAGTAATATTTTCATACATACATATTTTTTTTACTCTAATATACGCATATTTTAGCGAGAAGAGAGAAGGAAGGACTGTAAATTCACAATTACTCTTTCCCATTATATCGCTCATCTCTCTATTGCAGTTATTGAAAAATAAATTTAATTATAATATTTCTTTTGCGAAACTTTGAAGAATAATAATCAAAGTAGAAGAGAAAACTTAAATAAAACAACTTACATAAAAATTTCAAACTGTTACGTGAAACCACGACTGGGTGATTGTACGGGTGAAGGAGGTGGCGGTAATGGTGAAAAGTATGTCGATGATCTAGAACTAGGGGAGGGAGGGCAGGAAGACTCTGGCAATATTCTTACATCACTATGGTAATGTGAGCGAGGGGTGGGTGGTGGCGGATACGGTTCACTGTCGTAGCCATATTGGAGACAGGAATTGGCGTTAGCCGAAGAGGATGACAATTTTGTGTTGCCATTACTGTTGTTGCTATTCGATTTGCTGGTATAGTTTGAATCGGATTCATCGCAAATGTCGGTGGAGCAAGGGGTGGGAGGTGGTGGTTGATTTATTATCTTATAATGACGATAAGGTCGCCTTGAACGTGTAGCCGGCGAAGGTGGTGGATTAATGGGGTATGCTACCATACTCGAGCCATTTGTTGTAGAACTTGAAGCTCCCGTGATGTGATTGCGATCATATGAATTCATACTGGTGCGGGAATTCAAAGTAGACATGCGCACAGCATCTGCTACTGAAGCGATTTTTGAAACACGTTGCGATTTGCTGAGGGTTGAAGGACTCAGAGGGTCAGAAGCTTGATCATCTTTCGGTTCATTACGATTTTTGCCGATTCGTGTGCGGCAAATTTGCAATAAGTAGACGAGAAAAAACACAGTCACCATCGTTGCCACAATTAAAAACATAAACGCCTTTTTATCCGAGGAAGGTGCCATTCGCCTTGTATTAGCTTGAGAGCATATATCAGCTGATTCATCAGCCCCATCAGCACAATGGTCCCAGCCATCACATAGCAAAGCAGCCGAAATACAAAGCTTAAAAGGTATTTTTCAATATTAATTTGATTTAAACAAAAGCCTTTTTAAGAAGTACTCACTTTATTAATGGGACATTGAAATTCCCCCGGCCGTTTGCAGCAATCTGCCTCATCATGGCCATTTGCACAGTTCGTAGTGCCATCGCAAACCAAAGCCTTGTCAATACATTCACCCGACTGACAACTGAATTGGTCTGGTCGGCAAGAAGGGCATCCCACCTCATCTGACTTGTCCGGGCAATCATTTTGGCCATCGCAACGCCATGAAGCGGGTATACAGTCCTTGTTCATATCGCTATTAGCACCGCTGCCAGCCACCGGTGCAGCACAAGTAAAATGATCTGGTCCACAAGCCGGCAAGGCACCGCAATTTTGTTCATCTTCAAGCAGCATTAAATTTTTTGGACACGAACATACATCCCGGCTTCTGCCCTCTGCCGAAGCAATGCATATGTGCGAGCACTTTGTTCGAGTATGAAGGCATGTGTGGTTCCTAAATAATTTCGATTCTGGTGTCCATACAGCTACGATATCAGTAATCTGAGGCATACGCTGCATTTCAGCGCGTCTACCTTCGCCGTTAATTGTGATTCGTTCAACACCGGTCTTATCATCTAACCAGTAAACAAAGCCCTGCAAAGCTGCTATAGATATCACTTGAGAAATGTGAGTGGAAACCAATATTTTTCTATAAATAAAAAAAGGGCAAAACGAAAATTGTACTTGAATACTCACATATTTTTTTAATTTTGCACCCAAACTTACTTATTTTTTCCATTTATGTCCATCGAATCGATACGTTTGCCATGAGCATAATATATCATATCGATTTGTTGATCTACTGCCAAAGCAGTAACACCTTCCAGCTTAAATGCCAACACCACACGCTCAGATCCATCTACCCTAGAGCGTATAATGGCCTGTTTGCTGCCAACATCTGTCCAAAAGAGTAAACGTTTCATGGAATGTATAGCGATATTTCGAGGTTTTTCTGAATCTCCCGTATCTATAACACCAATAGAATCGCCAGCAAAACTAAAAACACTAAGTTGGATAACTATACTTTTTGTGTGTGTGTAAAAAACAAACCTGGTAACATTAATACTGTTAGAATGAGAGCAAGTCCAAAACAGTAAGCGTCCTATAACATCAATGGCAATGTCGAATGGTTGAGAACCGGAACCCACCAACACGGAGGCTCGGGTGCCATTAACTAATGCTCTTTTAATACTATGACTACGACCTTCGACCTGAAATTGGTATAAGAAATCATCATTATTATGCATATCTACGAGTATATACGAGCATATTTTATTACAAATTCATTTAAAGAAAGAAGTAAAGAAGAACACTTACCCAATAAACAAAATGGGTAATGGGATCATATTCCACAGCTCTGATATTTTTCCCCGTTACAGGCAGTGGTACATTGGGACAATCTGTGGTGTTGGGCATTAAGCGACCGAAGCTATTGCGTTGGCTAAAAATTATATAGTTCTTGGGCGGTATACATGAGACATTATCTTTGGCCAATGTGTAGTGGGTAGGACAAGCACAGGTCATACCCCTTCTACTTGGCAAAGCCAAACACAAATACGAACAGCCTCCATTGTTAATCTTACATGGATTTGTACCCACTTGTCGTTGGTTATAGAAAACAACCAAGGAACTAATGTAAGCCATACCACTGTGCACTAAACTGCGATTTTGTCCCGTTATTTTGTGTACTCTCTCTATGTCACCAGTATTCCAATCACTCCAATATACATAGTCTCTATATAAGGATACAGCATACGGCTCGTCAATATCTGTACTAACCAAAACTTGACGTTTTTTGCCGTCCCAATCAGCAGATTCGATTTTAGTTGGACGTGACTGAGTAGCCCAGTATAAACGTCTAGTTTCAGGATCTAGTGTCAAACCGGTTGCATGGTTAGCACTCGAGATTATGGTTTGTAGCTCAGAACCATCCATGGCAGCTCTTCTTATCGAATCCGAAGGAGATTCTGTCCAATACATGTAGCCTTTGCGCGGTTCTAAAACCAAAGATCTGGGTTCTTCCACACCTTTCCATAGTAAAACTCTACGACTGCTGCCATCCAAACGGGCAACTTCAATACGTCTAGCCTCAGAATCTGTCCAGTATATATTATGACCCAACCAATCAACCGATATACCCTCGGGTCTTATGATGCCAGCATCAACTATTCGTTGCACATATGAACCATTCAAAGAAGCTCTGTAAATGCATTTTGACTTCTGGTCAGTCCAGTAGATTCGCTTATCCGCTACATCTACATCCAAAAAATGAGCATAGCGTACGTCCTTGAAGGGTATTTTTTCATCATTATGATTCCCCTCATTATTCTCTATGGATATACGGCCTATATATTCTTGCTTTGAAAACAATAGATAAGCTTCAGGTATGACAC
This sequence comes from Nowickia ferox, assembly GCA_936439885.1. NCBI lineage: Eukaryota > Metazoa > Arthropoda > Insecta > Diptera > Tachinidae > Nowickia > Nowickia ferox. The sequence goes on along the minus strand of OW387027.1, from coordinate 3,288,687 downwards.
ATGTTTTCTTATCATTGGCCAATTCATACTCTATGGAACAGCGACAGACATAATCACTTGGACGATTTAGGCAGAGATGTGAACATCCCCCATTACGCACAGCGCAAGCATTAGTACCCTTAACCTCTCTTAATCGGGTAACTTTTAGGCCCATTAAATCGGGATATTGGTCCACAACTACTATCCGATTATTTCCGGTTATCTTATGAGCGCGATCAATAGATCGTCTTTGCCAATCGGTCCAATACAGGTAATCATCCAATAAGCTTAAGCCAAAGAGGTGTTTCAGATTGTCACTTATGACTACTCGTCTATCAGAACCATCCATGTTGGCCACTTCAATTTTATCGGTTTTGCCATCACACCAGTAGATTGTTTTCGCTTCGATATCCAAAGCTATGCCATTGGGCCAAGCTAGATCTTCAGATACTAAAACAACTCGTTCGGAACCATCCAAAGACGCTCGTTCCACCTTGGGTTTCTTTTCATTCCAATCACTCCAAAACATCCAACCCAATGTAGGAGCTAGAGCAATTGCTCTAGGCTCTTCCAAATGCTCATAAACCAAAACTTTGCGCGCTGAGCCATCAAGTCTGCATACTTCTATGCGGTCAGTTACCGTGTCGGTCCAATAAAGGTTCCTAGCGAGCCAGTCTACAGCCAATCCATCAGCATGCCTCACCTCTGAAGTTACAAAATCCGATACACCAGTCCCGTCGGGATGAGCACGCTTAATTGAGAAGGCTTCTACATCAGACCAGTATATATATTCATCGACTGGGTCGTAATCGATAGCAATTGCATATTTGACTTTTCCCAAGGGCAAGGGAAATATAGTAAAATCTGGCGAATCTAAAGATATTTTGCTGATCTGACCTCTTTGTACAATAAACAACATTTCTTGAGATCCATTAGCACAAGTTTTTTCCGATAATAATTTAACGCCTGTTGGACAAGCACAACTAAAACCCTGAGCGTTTGTACTAAGCAAGCAAAGATGACTACAGTTTCCATTGTTATGGACACAAGGATTATCCTCGTAGGGCTGGAGCGAAGGATCCCACGTTCTGACAGAGTTCGGAGCTTCGGGAGTGTCTATTAACTCTTTCATTTCCTTAGATTTCAAATCAAACACATTCAGAGATCCCTGTGACCAATCCGTCCAATATAGCCGACTATCAAAATAAGTTAAACTGTAGGGATATTTGAGGTTATTGACAATAGTTTTTCTATTACTGCCATCCAATTTCATGACATCAATGAACTTTAAATGGCCGTCAGCCCAATAGACCAAATCGTTTTTCAAATCCACCGCCAAACCATTCGGCCAAAATATGTTGTCCTTTACTAAAGTCATGCGAGACAATGGATCCCCATCCATGCTGGCTCTTTCAATCTTTGGATATTCCCCCCAATCTGTCCATATTAAAAATTTCTTTGCAGGTACTAGAGCTATGGCTCGCGGCTGATCAAGATCCGTCCAAAATAATACTTTTTGATGTTTGCCATTCAGTGAGGCGACCTCAATGCGATTCTTTTCACCATCGGTCCAATAGATCTTGTCAGTATACCAATCAATGGCCAAACCTTCAGGCTTATCTAAACCAGTTGATATCACAGTTTGTTTGGGCGCCTTCAATATCGGCCCCGTCGTGTTTACATTAACACATTCGATTATTTCGCGACCACAGTCGGTCCAGCACACTAAATTCTTGGCGTAGTAAAAATCAATTGCCATCGTTTCGGTGAGATCCTTGACAAGAACATCAATCTGTGGTCCGCCGGTGGGTTTTGTAATATTTGCCACCTGAATGTCATGATATGTTGTAAAAAGTAGTGTGGCAGGTGTATTATAGAATGTGGAAGACGATGATGACACAGAAGTTAAACTTGTATGTACTGAAAAAAAAAAATATGAAAAAATAATATTAAAAACATGTACTTTTACAATTTTGGGATTATAAATTGATATTTCAGTTTAAATAAATATTTTAGGAAATTTAAAGATTTGATTTTTTACATGTTGCTATATTGTAAGGCTATTCAAACAACAAACCATTCATGGTATTCAGATCATGTTAACAATATTTGTATTGTTGGTCTAATTGCAAATGAATACGCGCAAAATGTAGACGAATAAATAAAAAATTAAACTGCGAGTACACTAACAACGAATGAGCAAAAATAATAAATATATAATACTACTGCAACAACTGAAATAAAAATTCGCGATACATATCACAACTACATGGCATGTTTGCATTCAACATTTGTAAGCTCTTCAAAAATTGCAGCAAGCGATAACAAGAACAACGATATGGATTTGCATCAGGATGTACGAGTATAAGGGTGTGAATGTGGATGTGATTCTGCCAGCAATCAACAACAAGGACATGAAATAAAAACTGCCTTCAAGAATGATGATGAATACTCGTATAAATGAAACTACTACTCAGCTGAAAGAATATGCGTGTACTCTAATTTTTTAACACACACACACACACACACACGCACTGCAGCAATTTCATATAAACATTTAAATAATAGAATGAATTTATTCATGTTGCCTGACACTCAAACACAAGAACGAGTAGTTTTACTTTCTTCTTTCTCCTATTAATGATAAACGAATGAATGAGTGACTGACTGGCTGTTGGATTGCAAAAAAGAGAAATGAATGCTAGTCCATAGCCACAGTATTCTGCAGTAATTTTCATGAGGGTTACGCATTGTTTTTTCCCTCGAATAAAGATATTAAAATATGTTTATAACTATTTTCAAGTTAATACATACCAAATACATACATACGAGTATTTACAGAGGCACAATATTGCTTAAGTCTGTTGAAGAGTTAAAATTAAATATGCCAGAACAAGAGCTTAAGAGGCAGAATATACAATATACAGAAGATGCAAGTAGAACTGCAGCCCCAGGAATGATACTCATTAAGCAATTTTAACAAGGATAAGAACTGCTTTCGTACGTACATTTGCTGTTATAAATTCATTTATTGGGATGTTGCAAACGGATTTTGAAATATTTACCTGAAGCTTGCTACTGAAAGTTGCGCTGTTCTGTGCTGCAGAAATTAGGGAGTTTAAATCGGAATATTTCATAACTATTGCCTTTGGGGGAAAAAATTTATTTATTTTTTTCAATTTAAGCCGTTATTTGTAGAAGTATTTAAAATCTTTAAATTATTTTCTCAATCAAGTAAAAATTATACATATATTAACTAATTATTATATATTAATTTTTAAACAATTTTTGTTCAACTCGCGAGTTGTATTTCAAAAGAAAATTTCAATAAAAATTTCTTATTAGTTTTTGTTTTTTACAGGGCATTTACAATTTCTCGAAATCTAGTACTTACGAGATTTCGAGCTGAATCTTGCTGCTTTTACTGGATTTCCCATACAAAATGAAATATATTTTGTCAGTAGATTTGTAGGAAATCTAATCAAAATCTAATATTTTTATTTATTTTTTACTGCCCTGTACAACAAAAACGGTGTGTGAATTGGTTACATTGCAGTTGTTTGGTTGTAGTTTTGGATATTTTTCAGTTAATGGGTGTTGTTTTGAATAAAAAATCTTGATAAATGTCAAAAAAAGTTGGTGTAAACGGTATAGATTTTCATAAAGATTTAAATTAAAAATTGCTAGATTTTGTGCATGTGTAAATGGCCTATTAGATTTTTTTAATTTTCCTTTCAAGTCGAACTTTAAACGATACAAGAAGTCTTGTAAATTGAGCAATTGTTACGTTTTTAACCTTTAAAAATTATGTTTTTTTAAGTTTGAAGATTTGCAATTAAGTAGAAAAGTCACAGCGCATGTATAATTTTTAAGCAAAGCCGCGAATAACGTTGTAAGTGATAAAATGATGATTTTTCAGGAGAGCAAAAAACAAATTTCAAAGTCAAGATCATTTTTTTTTTTTTAATTTTTGTAGCCTGTATTTGTAACATTTAATAATTAAAAATTCTTCAGCTTTATTAAATTAATAATAATTTCAATTGATTATAAATTATATTTAAATTAATAATTATTTTGAGTCATTCAATTATTCACTTAATTGATTTCAATTGATAATTTATTCAATACAATTTGTAATTGATTCCAATATTTATATTATATTATCTAATAAAAATTGTTTTTTTTTGTTTCAATTATATAAGATAATCGATTCTATTAAAATATTAATTTTCTTCAACTAATTTTTTGATTCTTTCAACAAATGATGACTGAAATTACACATACAAAATTTACATACACATTAAAAAAAATATCAATATCAAAATCGTTATGAAAAAAATTTACTATTTTTATTAAGATGTTTCTATGAATGAAGTTTGACTTTTGTTAAAACACTATACGATACGTGCATAATTTATTTACATACATATATTTTTTATTATTTCAAGCAACTACTATTTCATATAAAAATATTCTATAAAATAAATATAAAGCCTACATACATCATATATTAAAGCTTAAACCACTTTCTATCTCCTTTATAATTTTGAAGAAGTTTCTTATTAACAGGAAAAAAAGTAAATCCTAATAACAAAAATCTTATAACAATAGTCCGGCAGCACTTAAAATCTTCTTACATAAGAACCTATTATATCTTTAACCTAATTTCGGTTACACTTGCCACCGCACTACACAATACAGTGCACAACCCACCAGAGTACAACTCAACGCAGAACAAGTCATTTTAACCCTTTTTTAACTTCCTTAAAACAGTGCAATTAAAATTTAGGTATATACTATATCTATGTACGTATGTATGTATGTATATTTGCACAACCCTAAATATTTTCAATAGGTTAGAAATATATACATACATACGAGTACACACTCATCTTCATTTGCAGGGGGTTTGTGCAAGCTGAGTGCAGGATTTGAAGGGTATTAAGCAAATATTTTACTCCATAGTTAAGTCTACAAGTTTAAATAAAGGCACTACACATTTCAACTTGAACACTCTTCCATTTCCAAATAGACATACGACCATACCATGAAAACATTTCAACATTGCTGTTGGAAATTATCTTCTGGAGGATAATTGCAAAAAGGTGTTAATTTACAAAAAAAAAACAAAAAAAAAACACTTACATAGAACTACTCCTCCCTATTGTGGTTGGAGTCTTTCGAAAACAAACTAAAATTTTATAAAAAATGGACGATGTATAGCACATTTAATTTTTTGTTTGTTTGAAAAATGGACGAGTATAGACCATAATTTTTTTTTTTTTTTGAAAAATGGACGATGTATAGCCCATAATTTTTTTTATAAAAAATTAACTATGTATAGCCCATTTAATTTTTTGTATGAAAAATTTACGATGTATGGCTCATTTAATTTTTGTGTGTAAAATGTACGATGTATAGCCCATTTAATTTTTTTGTATGAAATATGGACGATGTATAGCGCATTTAATTTTTTTATGAAAAATGGACGATGTATAGCCAATTTAATTTTTGGTATTAAAAATGCAGAGTTGTCAGAAGTTAAATGAATACAAAAAAGCAATATAAAAGTAAAAAAAAAACATGAAAAGCCTTAGTATTCTTAATTTCAGTTTATAAACAACAAACTAAATCAAGTCCTGATTAAATGAGAAAAGCTCTACACATTTTTCGAAATATTCAAAATATATTTTATTTATTTATTTACGTAAAAAGCCTATGAATATTTTTCTTACAGGCTAAATAATAATGATTGTTTTAAAAGTTAATTAATAGCAGAACACATGTTATTGGTAGTGCATTTTAATGATTTAATAAATTAATAATATGCCTTTTTACGACATGAATGTTTAGTTGAATTCAACACGTATTCTTCGGAACGACTCAAAGTTTGCGTAATTGTAACGGAAATATTGTAGTTTAAGAGGAACATTACATCGAGTTCATAGATTTGGAATTACTAATTAAATTTTGCGAAGAAGATTTTCGGAGGCGGAAATATATTCTCTTACTCTTTTGGAAGGTTAGTATCCAGATATTTGGGAAATAACATTAAATGATTTGCATACTGGAATTTTTCACACATTAATAAATATGTAATACTGTTGTACTCTTCTATATTAACTTTAAAAATAAATCTAAGTTGCAATAAATATACAATTAAAATCGGAAAATTTTGCGAAGGTCTTTATCAGTTTTTCTTATAACATTAAAGTACATACTCGTACAGACGAAACTTGTGTGTATGTATGTAGTACGTACATATTTCTATAAAACAGAAATATTTTCAATAAAAAAACAGTACGACCACAAACGACCCTTGCAGATGCTGGAGGGAGGGTGTATAATGAACGAATAATGAGGAAGGGTGAAATGAAATCCAACAAACATGGATCTTTAGTGGATGGCAGTATTGAAACAGAAATCACCACCATCATCATCATTATTACAACGAAATTACTTCATCATCGTAATTCCGCTGCTGATGTTTAATGTGTGTATGGGTTTGTGTGTTTATGCATTAATCGTTGTGTTGATACAAGGAAGGTGGTTTTATGCTATTATTATTGTTGCTGCTATTACTGTTGATGTTGCTGATGATATCGTTGATGTTGATGACGATGGCGATGATGGCTGACTATTTAACAAATAACCAAGAAACGACGACAACAACACAAGCCATGAAAACAGTAAAGTCAAGCAGAAAAAAAAGTAAGCAAAACTAAAAATGGATTATAATGCAATGCAGGAGTATTTTTAATTATTAATGTATACACATGCAGGCAGCAGCAGTAGCAAAAACCATCAAGAGCATAGTAACGTCATCATTGTGTAACAGCAACAAATACAAAAACATAAGTACGCGTTGGTTGTATACATACTCGTACAGCAACAAAACATCATCAGCAACAACAACAATTACATTAAGAGCTTTAAAATAATGCAGCAGATTCCAAAGCAAATACAGTCTTAAAGCAATTGACAGTAACAATAGAATCGAGAACAAATATAGCGTTCAAAATGAAATTTTATGGTAGGAACCTTTTTTTATTTACAACTTTGCAGTTAGCTGACTTTATCGATAAAAACTCTTATCGCTTAAGGTGAGCTTGATAGAACTTAAAAATTAAATAAAAATCAAATTTTAATACAAAAATTTTTTTTATTTGAAAGAATAATACATGGCAATAACATTTGAAAATGACTTTGGGCATATGACCCACGAATAACACGAACAATGTTGGCCTTCAAAGCGTCAATTATTGCTGGTTTATCAGCATAAATCAGTGGCTTCGAGTGACCACGGAGGAAATAATTGACAGGTGTCGAATCGCAAAACTTTGCAGGCCAATTGACAGGTCCACTTCTTGAAATGAACTTATTGCCAAATTTTGATTTCAATAATGGCAGGTAGCATCATTATGCCCATTTATGCATATTTTCAAACAACAAATCTGGTTCTTTGGTTCTGGCTTCCTTTTTGAAGAACTAAGCTCCAATAAGCGTGTAAGCCGCAACAAACAATAAATGAAGATTTTAGGATCTGTTGTGAATTGGTTTCACGCCATATGCGACAGTTTTTTTTTATTATTAACAAGCCCTTGCAGCCAAAAATAAGCCTCATTGCTGAACATGATTTTGCGATAAAACATCGCCCATAAGTTGCGCGAATTGATGACTGGTTTTCAAAGTAAATGTGGATAATTTGATAGCGTTTGTCAAGCTTCAGTTTATTCATAACTACCAAAAAGCAGTTAATCCTTTATTAAGATCCATCGGGCTTAGAAAACACTACATTGCAGCGTGAATAATTGTCGCTCATAATCATGCACCCTAGTGAGCAGCAAAAAGAAAGTCGCCCAATTGTAAATATTCCCTGGGAAATAATTTTTAGGGAATAAAATCCTTCTATTTTACACATAACGCGAGAAAATTAGAAAGTGACAAATAATTTACAAGCCAGCCACTTTGTTTTATTTTACCTGATAGTTTGCAAATGGTTATTTTAAAATAGAGTAACATGGAATAAGGGAAAAAAACTCTAAGAGAATTGTTATTCAAAATAGGGCTGAGAAAAATTCGTAATTTTTTTTATGCATTCCATCGATAAATCCAATCCTGATTTTGAGGATGTAATTGCACTTCTAAAAATTAAAAAATAGCCGACCTGCAATCTAAAAGAACTTTTTCACTGCCTCAAAGAGTTTTTAAAAAAGTGCTATTTGAATTCTCAAATACATAATCTCTTTATTAGTTTTTATTTTTTTCACAGGGGATTATGCCACTTCTTAATAATTCAATAATAATTCAAATTTACAATTTTTCTTATTTTCATTAAAATTATTATTATTTTCCAAAATAAATATACACAAGTACATGCATATGTATGTATGTATTTATGTACATACATATGTATATGCTAATTTTCATTATGAAAATGGAATGGATATCGAGCCATAACCGGAAAAACAGCTTAAGCGACGTATTTTTTGAAGTTTGTTTTTTGATGAAAATCGAATCAATCTACGTTTGTAAATAATAGATATTAGTCGAAAAATTCAAATCGAAAATTATGCAGCTTAAACTTGTCTGGCGTTTATAGCACGATATACATATGTATGTATCTCTCAGCAATAACATTTAATTACCCCTTTCAATGCATTTTTTAAGGGATGTTATTTAAGATAAAAATATATACAAAAACAACAAGTAAAATACGTGACTTTCTACTAGTACTGAACCTGGAAAAGCGTTTTTCAAAGCCACCCTTCGCAATTCATTGCGAAAGTAAGAGACCCAGTCAAGATTTCACCTTGTTGATAAAAGCAACATGCAGCAAAATCTTAATTTAACTTTGAGAAATTTAATTAAGCAACTTTTTAACATTTTCTTATTGTTTTAAACTAGAGGTTCCTCTAAAAAAATTGATAGTTCAAATTGCACATTTTTTTAAATTAATTTATATTTTTTGCAACGTAGTTGGAAAATATGTATTTTATTAGAAGAATAACCCCTTTAGCTCAAGAAGGTAAATTAAAAGTGTGAGTGGGTGTAAGTAAGGGATTAAGGTATTAATGTGTATGCAATATGCCCTAAACAAACAAAAAACATTAACAACAATAATGTACAAAAAAAAAAGAATGGATGAAACTGCTACAGCATCAGGCAACAGCCAAGCCAGCCAGCATACCAGCAGTAATATTTATGTAAAAAAATTACTTTGCAAATGAATAGAAATATTTTGCTTACACCCACATGCATACATACAAATACTTATAAAATAAAATAAATAAGAACAACACTTAAATGCTTAATGGGTGAAAACGGACTCAAGTTGGTTTTTATGCATGTACAGTTTGCTGTGTACGGTTGCACATACTTACATACATACACATGTATGTATGTACATATGTATATATCGTCATATAAAATCGAAAAAGGCGTACGTTACATTTAGAGTATTTTACAGTAGAAGCAAAAAACATTCAAGTATGGGATGGAAAACGATTGTTTTGAAAAGATGTGATGAATTCCAATCGATTTTGAGTTTAATTTTTAAGCCAATCTTAGACTAGTGACTTATAAAAAGCTCACTAGATGATAAGATACAAACCATATAATAAAACTGTGAGAAGAAATGTATCAACAATTTTTGGAAAAAACTATTAAAAATAAATTTAAATTTTATTGACAAAATGACTATAGCAAACACATCACACCTTTTGTCGTTTTCAAATTGGTTTTGTGTCTAAATCGTTGTTCATCACATACCTGAATATATACGAGTACATACATTTCGTGCCATAATCGCCAAAAATCTTAAAGGCCGTGATACACTAGCCTACACGATCGTGCGATTTTTCAGAAAATACAGCCCTGGTATGATGGAGTCTATGAACATTTTCAAAAGACAAAAACAATTCATCAGATCAGGGTTGTAATTTTTCGTAGATCGCGCGATTGTGTAGGATAGTGAATCATGGCCTTAAGCAACATAATTTTCGATCTTAATTTTTTGACGAAAATCCTTCATTTACGATCGTAAATAGCAGATTTTTGCCAAAAAAAATATGTCGCTTAAGCTTTTTTGGTGGTTACGACTCGATATGTATAAGTTCTAATCTATTAAGTTATCAGTAGTCGTTTGGAATTTGTCAATAAATTAGATGTTTTTGGATGGATGGATTTTTGTTAATTATAATTTAATACATAAAATAAAAAAAAACGATTTTGAGTTTTCTGCCAGTAACGTATTTTTTTAATTTTATATAGCGACATGTACCATTAGCAGTTGGTAGAAATATAATAAGGAAGTTTTTATGCTGAACTGAACAAAAAATATATGTATGTATATATATACACACATACATACATACATATGTATATTTCTTCATGACATTAAGTGAGCATGCACATGCATTGGTTACTCCAACAATAAATGCAATATAAAAAATAGGTACTAGATATGTACACTAGGGTGGGCCAGGTCAATTTTATAAGTATATGGAAAAATTGTGAGAGTCAGTTTATGAAATATGCACCTATGGCTAGTTTTTTTTATAAAAATTCATGTAACAAATTTTTATAAAAATTAAAATTTGCAAAAATGATTTTTTTTTCGCCACAACTAATACAATATCTATGAAACTATTGTGCAAAATTTTGAATATTAGAGTGTAATCAATTATATTGCACAATAAAATTGCTTGGGTGTATATTATAAATATTATTAGTTGGCACAATATCTTTACATAAAATTGAATCCCTTTTTCTTTGTCACGGCATCACGCGTCAACGGCTGGGCCGATTCGCCCCATTCTTTTGTTTGTTTGTTTTGTTTGCTATTGTCTGGAGAAGAATGAATGAAAAAATTTGTTAAAAATACACTTTAAAGTCTACTCAGTTTATTTCTGGATGTGAACGAAGTCGCGGGAAAGTGCTGGTATTAAATAAAATCATATGTCTTTTGATTTCTATTACCGCATAGAGGAATATTTTGTAATGTGTTGACAGTATTATACAATAGTAAATTTCAACCCGGCGTGTCACTAAATATTGTTCTTTCTATTGTTTTTAATTACTCAATCTCAAATTGTTTAATTTGTTTAAGTTTTTAAATTTCTTAAACACTGATGTGTGAGTAGGTTTTGTTTACTTCTACATTTATTGTGAGAAAAATTGTGCAATATAATTTTTTTAAATATTGTGCAACTTATTGAATAGTGCGGAGTAAAGCAACAATAAATTACTCAATAATACTGAGAAACAGCTTTCAGTTTCTATATTCCAAAAACCTTGAATATGTTTTGATTTAAGATCTATGTTTTTTAATTTTCTTAAAATTTCCAATAGATTTTGATTTTTTTGTACAATTTTTGAGAAAATAAAATTGAGCCAACCTAATGTTCAGACACCTTTAGCACTCGTATGCTAAAAATTTAATATTTAAGCACAAGCATACACGCAGGCATAGAATCTGAATTCCATTCCCACTCTTCGCATAATGCCGTAATTGAGGGGTACTGCAAAGGACAAGTAAGCATTCAAAAAAGTGTATGTGTGTGCGTGTGTGTGTGTGCGAAAAATCATCCGTAGGAGGTGTAAGATGTGATGGTTCAACGAAGGACGATATCAGATTATACTTGTTGGATGACTGGTGAAATAGAGGTTGGCTTACTCGCTTGCTTGCTAGTTTATTTACTTACATACTACATACGAGTATGTATGTATGTACCAACGCATGCAAATACGCAAATGACATACTTGTAATCCATAGTACGATATTGCTGAAGATTAAGCAAAGACTACACATACAACCAGCAGTTCTCAACTAATATATTTATGCAATGCCCTTAACATTATCAATATCTATCTTAAGCATTAGACCAGGCTACCGACTATAATCTGTCAAAAATGCGATTCACATGTGTTTAATGCATAATACGATTTGGTTTTAAATCACGGCCACCATGTAATTCCGAAAGGTATTATCAATACAACCGGTGTCTGCAGCAAAGATCCTTTGATTTGAGATCCGCGAATATAAAACTCCTTCCAATTTGGTTCGGGTCATTAGATAACTGAACTTAAAACTTTCAGCTCCCAATGACTATTTAAAGAAAAAAAATAAAACTATACTTGAAAATAATTCTGCATCAGTTTTTGGAGCCACTTACAGCTGTTAATAAAATTGTAAACAGTGTTGCAGGGTGACCCAAATTTAAATAAAACTCATGCAAGAGCTTTCATTGCTCGTTTGAGTTTACTTGCATAAGGATCATAAATTATTCGTTAATAATACAAATGTAAACTTAGGGAAACTTATGCCACATTTGAAACTGCTGGGTTCATTTGTAACTTGGCATACAGCAAATGAATGTGTGTAAAGAAAATTTAAATTAAATCAGAGATCTGCAAACTTGTATTACCCGTAAATGTCTTAAGAGAAATATAAAGCCAAATTTTTCAGCAATTGCAATTGAAAAGGCTATTTACATAAATTTTCATTTAGTATACATATGCACTTAGTTACTAACAAATTTTATTAAATCTATTTAAAAAATACATAGTTTGGGAATCACTGAGTGCAAACAATATGTAAAGGACTTTAATGCAGTACAAGTACTACTTGTTGTACGAGCATATACTAACTATTTACATACTACTGGCTGTAGTTTACTTGGTTGGCATCATGGTGTATAATTAATTTTGTTCATGAATAAATTTTAATTTATCATAATAAGAGTAACAACAGCAAGAACAAGCACAAGCACAGGCATTTATGTATGTAGGCATGCATGACAAAATATGCATATAAAACAATTTAATCTAGAAAAAAAAAATGCAAAAAATAAAATAAAACAAAACTGTCACAATAACGTATTATGGAACAGTGAGTGGTGAATGGTTCTTTAAACAGAGCGGTAGATAATGTGTATAAAGGGGCCCAGCAAAAACTTTTTTAGATTTTTTAATAGGTAGCACTCTTTTAAGAGCTTACAAGGTAATGAGTAGTACTTATTTACCTAATTATTTAATATGTAATTTATGTATATGCATACATATGTATGTATTTATATCATTATGTGAAAGTAATTATTTTAGTACTTTCCAGTTATTAATGAATTATGTACACTTACAAATTTATTGATTGTACAAATTAACTTTGTAAACATATACATAAATATAATAAATTTTTGATTTTACGTTCAACTGAAAATATTTTTTTTTTAGTAAAAAAATTAAATTTTTCAAATTGGGATTTTAAAAGTAATAGTGATCCTGCAGACGTTTTTAAAATGATATTTGATGCTCTATACAATAGAAAAATTAAAAAAAAAGAGTGAATAAATATCTGCATGACCATTATTACTTTTAAAATTCCAAAAGAAAATAACCGATCAGCTAGACATCACCCAGTTCAACCCAACGAATTAGAAATGCAATATTTTGTGTTAGAATTACTAAAATCCAATTTCATATAAATTTATTACTTTTTCGAAGGATAAAAATTTCAGGTTACATTTTTTTCAATTGTTTTTATTATTATTTTATTATTTCAATTCCAGTGAAATTCAGATGTTAAACAAACATCCTTTTTTGTTGAAAAATTTTTAAAAGTTTCCTTTTGCCATCTAAATTCAAGGACTGCGCTGTCCACTTTTTTATAAACAGAGTTTTAAAATGATGCATTATACATATATTCAAGTTCTGAGTTATCACCCATAAATCAACTACCACTCTGTTTATTTATTGTGGTGCAATTTGAAGCAATGGAATTTAATTTAAGTTCATTTATAACAAAAATTTATAATATTAAATTCCATTAATATTATTTTGCAACGTCGTACACTTATCAGCAAATGTAGCCACACGCACACACACACACACATGCATACATCTGCGAGCATGCTTAAACATTTAGTCAACACATGGAAATATGTATGTAATGAAAAAAATAAAAATAAAAAATAAAACAAATAATTTAAAACAACATTACTTTTTTCACCCTCTTGAAATGTTTTATGCATAACCTTCTTCTTCTTCTTCAGTTGCCCCCTTACAGCATTCCGGATGGGAAAGGTAAGATGTAAACATTGAGGGATTTGAAATATACGCAAACCTACTTGCATCAATTACACTTACGTACATATTTATATTCGTGAGTATACATACACCCAGCAAACATAAGGTTTTAACGTCGAATTGAGTATGACTTGAGACCAAACTTTTAAATTTTTTAAATGCCGCACATTTAAGGTACCCATAAGCTATACAATATTATTGAGTTCAATAAGCTTCAGAATGCTTGAGATATTGTAAAATAAATTTTTCGTGATCCCTACATAATATTATTATTGAACAAATTAAGCAAGTTGGAATTAAATAATTTAAAAAAAAAACCAGTAAGATAATGTCTAGTGATATGGGAAAACATTATTGTGCAAAATTTCATTCTACAATAAGAATAGAAAATACATACTAAACTTGAGCCGGATTAGGGCATTATTTCTGATTAAAATTAATTCTAGTTCAATTAAATAATAAAAATTTATCACATTATTGTCATATGTTGTCAACACATTGCAAAATATTCCCTTTTGTGCAATATATATACAGACTAATATAAGCTAATGTATGAGTAATATAAATCAAGACAATTGATTTTATGCAATATATTGTGCCACCTACTGATATAACATATACACGGGTAATTTTATTGCACAATATAAATTATTGTACAATAGTATGGGCTTATGTATAGGCAGAAGTAAGAGAAAGAAAGATGAATTTGCCTTGCTGCAATGTCAAATGACAATTGCAACATTAGTAAATTTATGATTGAATGATGATAGAAAGTGTTTCATATGAACGTTTTCAGGATCCATGATAAAATAATATAAAAGAACTTCTGACACTTTATATTAAGTATCTGATTGGCATCGACACATTGTGACAATTTGTAGCTTTTCCGCAAGGTGTCGAATAAGGGAAAGACTTAGTTTCAGAATGATCGTTTCTTATCAGAAATATAAATCCTACAGCGGCCAAACTATCTGATTCTGACCTCGGTTTGACAGCGTTTTCAGAATATTACTTGATATAAAGGAGTAAAAGCGTCAGCTGGTTTTCTCCAACGAACAAGACCTGAACACAACTCGTAAATTCATAATACTTTAAAAGGCTTGATCTAGTGTTTGTGGGTTGTACATACGTTTAAACAGAAACACCCAAACATACACATATGTATGTTTAGGCATAATGAAATGTTTATAAGTTGGTAAATTATATATATACATACATATTTACATGCACAGTATGCTGTAAATGTACATACATGTACATACACTTCAGGTGGAATTGCAGTTGTGCTTGTTGTTGTTGGTATTTTTTCGTCATGATGCTGGTTGAGGTTGTTGAATGCTGATGATGCCACTTGACAAAATGAATGAATGCAACATTTTCTATACTGGATGGTTGTAGCAGTTGTTGCAGCAGTCATGGTATTAATTTGTTGTTTTTGGTTTTGAGTTTAGAAACGTCTATGCTAACCATAGTTTTCTTTTTTTTGTTTACGTACTATAATTTCTATTTTTTTTTTTTAATTTTTCAATCTTATTGAGGACTAGTGTGTATGTGACGTTGGTTGGGAGAGTGTGTATAAGTTCTGTTTATTTTATTTTTTATTTTTTCCAAATACAACCTACATAATTGCTAACTTAGGCATGATTAATTAATGTAGAGTCTACTTGAACAAACAAACTTTTTGGAACCAAACTCCACTTGATAAACTTGATGAAAATATTTGGGGTGTATTCCATTAGAATAGTTTACTTATAGTTTGGTTTTCTTGTTGCTCGTAATTTTATTTTTTAGCTCACTGTTGATGCTGGTAGGAAAGAGTATGAATGCGAGTGTGCATTTGGTTTGTTTGTTTATTATTATTATGTTTTTTCTTGTAAGTTGAAATTAGTGAAGCTTAAATTGACAAGTTTTCTGTGTTTTTTTTTAATGAATACTAAATTGCGTTTTTAAATTAATTTAATAAGGAATTAAATTTTTTTTGTATGTGTACATTATTGTAAACTTAATACAGGGGAGATTTTATTCGTAACTTTTAAAGTAAAAAAATTACAGTGAAAATTTTAATAGTAAATCATTTATTTAGAACAAAAGGGAAACACTTTTATGAAAGATAAAAGGGTGTTCCAAATAATATGTTTAGTTTTAAAAAGAAAATAAAAAAACGAGTATTTTTTTATTTATTTATATGAGCGCGAATTTTTCAATTTTGTAGTGAATTTTAATAATTTCAATGTATATTTTTATTAATGGCGTAGTTTTATTTGTCATCTGTCAAATAGTGGCGAACTATTAAAAATGAAACGTCTTATTCGAACAACCTTTATCTAGTTTCACACAATTTGAATCATGTACATAAATTCCAATTTTTGGGAGTTTTTCTTCAGTTTTATAACAACTTTTCTTCGGATAATTTTGAATCATTAGCAATGGAGTAAATTTATCTCTATTTAAGGATTCTTTAACCCATTTGTACTTAATTTTCTAAACAGTTACAATAATCTCATATTATGTTATTCAACATTATGCATGTATGTATGTATGTACATGCAAGCTACAGCCATACATATGTATGTGCATGACCATGTTTTCTAGTAACAAAAACCCACAACAAACTCAATATTAACAATTCAAATATAACAACTGAATATATTTGCATTTTATATAAAACATGTATTTTTATTCTATTTTTTTGCACAAACCGAGAACATACACTTGGAAAAATAATACACTTTGACTTGTGTTTCATTTTGCACGGTTATTGCTTTAATATGCATCCCTCGATCTTGCATCGTTATGATTTCATATAATGTGCTTTTTAAAAAGGTAATACATGAAAAAATCAATTCATGACTATTTAATTCGGTTCTATACTTTTGCAGACAAATTGTTAGAGGTTAATGCATGAGACTTGTTAAAAAAAATATATGGAAAACACTAAAGTTTTTGAATGATTCCTATAAAAAATTTTCTAGACAAGTCGATTGCTTGCATTGTGGAAACTACACATAATTAATTTTTAAGTATACGTCCTATTCCGAAGCAGGTGAACAATATACAAAATTATTCTGGGAAATTTCCGCAGCAGCAAGAACTTGTTATACATTGTTTTTGCAAAAACTATTGCATACTTTTAGGCCAGATACTAGTTGTTGAATATTGCATATGACAACACTTTATTAAGAGTTGCAAAGATGCATAGATATAATTAATCACAAAATCAGAAATCCATGAAATTTCCATTTCCTATGAATTGAAATTTGCTCTCACGAATTTCATGGGAACGTTTGGTCCGCGCTATCAATTCGTAGTGAATGTAAAAAACGGGAAGAAGATTTGTAAAGCTTAAAAATTAGTTGAAAATCAGAAAAATTGAAATTTTGTAGTATGAAATGCACAAATTTTGGGTTTCAAATGAAATGTTTTTAAGCGTAAAGTTGTGTTTTTAAATATTTTTTGGGTGCCATGGAATAAATTCTTAACTATACCGTCGAATTAAAATTTACTGCATGTGAACCAAAGATATTCATATTCAATGAAAAAGGCTGTTGTAGGGAATTATTGTTATCAATCGTCGAGGTATAGTATTTTTGTTAATGTTTGGAAGTATTAATATTAATGATTGGAAGCAAAATGTTGAAATTACGCAATGTATTAATTCAGAACGCCTGTAAAAAGAAAGTGAACAAAACCAAGGGAAAAGTGAAAAACTTTCCATGAAAAATATTGAGGGCAATCATGAATAAAATTCCGCGAGAAATTTTTTCCGGGGAACAATTTCAAACAATAGTAAGCAATAGGGAAAACAAAATAATTCTAATTGGAAAAAGGTGAAATTTCTCGTGGAATTTTATTTATGATTGCCCTGATTATTCATGATAAGGGGAATCAAAAAGGGGAAAAATTATCCACGATTGCAGTTTGGGTTGAAGGGAAAATATTTCGAGGGAAAAACTTTTCACAACAGGGGTGAATATTCTTGGTATTTAATGCCGGTCTCACTCATCAATCAAGAAAACAAGATTGCGCACTCAGCCGTACAAAAAGATTTTCTACTGCGCATCTACGTCAATATAGAATACACACGTGTGTTTGCTGTAAAAAGTGTGTGAGAGAGAGAGAGCACATTACACAAACAAATGTATGTATTTTGTTTACAACAAAATTCTATGCCTACGTCACAAGCAGAAAATAAAATAACGGACCTGCGCAATGCGCAATCTTGTTTTCTTGATTCATGGGTCTCACTTATACATGGATGCAGTAATATTTCCTATTGGTATGCAAAGTCAGGAAGCAGAAGAAGCAAGAAACAAGACTATAGTAAGTATAGGATTTGTAATGCGACGATATATAGTTAAAGAAATCATACATGAAGAATAAATAAAGTTTTTTGTCGAATGTTAAGCAAAATATTAAAAATCAATATTTTGTATGGATGTCATGAGCGGTGCGTGCGCCCGGCCGATTTTAATTTTTTTATTCTAGAAAGATTTGGAGACTTCTGCTGGTATAGGAAAAACTTTATGCGAAAAAATCCAATTGGATTGCATGGGCGGTGGCAGGTGTGCATGGATGATTGTCATTAAATTCCTTTTTTTTTCTTAATTTAGTTAATTTTCAGTGATCTAGGACAACTCCTTATAGTTTTTGCTAGCCTACTACGTGATGCGTCCCATATCCCATAATACTCTTTTCAGAATACATAATACGAGTACACTTAAATTTTTTTCAGTGCTATCTTCTCTTAAAAATTATAATACATTTTCCAAAAAAAATTTACTGAAAATTTAAACGTGAGCAAACTTCTTTTCATGGCAAGCTAAATTGCATGTATGGATGCCACAATAACGATAACGACGATGATATTCATAAAGTGAAACAATGTTGAAGGAAAGCTTAAGCATTAAAAAAATAAAATAAAATAAAGCAACAACAGCCAGAACAAAACTCCACTAAACAAAATAAATAAATAATGAAACACCACAGAACTTGAACAAAAAGTCACAATGCATGCATTCGTTGAGTTTTAGAGAACTACCAGCAAAATATGTTTGTAGGTCTACAAGGATGAAACATTACAATTTCATACAGCAGAAAAACAAAAACATACATACATAGAAGTAACAACGACCAAATTAATACTCCAATATGTATGTATATACACCAGTATGTTTATGCGTATGCTTGCCTGAAAGGGATGTCTGCTGAATTCTATCTGGAAACCTGAGAAATCCACAACAAAAATTAAGAATCCACGTACTTACATTCGCTGACGATGATACTCGTATTGTTAATAATGATGATGATGAGATGATGACGATACAAAAGGAGGCAGTTATACTCGTATGCACTGCTAAACAAAATCGCTAAGAATATACGAAAAGCAAGGGAGCTGACTGGCAACAGTATTATCATCATCTTTAGCTAAAGCACAACTGTGGTAGAGTCATCGTCATCACCAGCATCATTTGTATCGTCATCATCCTCACAAGCAACAACTTCAGTATCAGCAGCAGCAGCAGCAGGAACGAAGGCACCGGAGCATATGTGTTAAGTTGAAGTTAAGTGGATTCATTTTGTACATTGCTTCGTTAAGATGCGTGATGGTAATTTAAATAAAATATGTAAAAAGAATATAAAATGAATACGAGTACAAACCAACCAACCAATGACAGCAGCAGTTAAAAAAAAATATGAGTAGCCACCAAATAAGGAAAGGAAAGTTGAGATACAAAAAAAAAGAAATAAAAAAAGGAAACTCCAATTAACCCTTTTCAAAATGTAAAACTAAAGAGGTTTCTTGCAATTAATTTTTAATTTTTTTGCTAGCGTTTTTACAGGACTATTCAATCAATCAGGATTTTGGTTTAATCGGTCAAAAGATTGATACAATGTTCACCATATGATAAAAAATACTTTAGGTACTCGTAAGTTGAAAGAAGAATAATTATGATGAGTTCCAAGCAATAACGAACGAACGAAAATTCCTAATACATTAAAGACTGAATGTCTTTAATGTATGCCCGCTCCTTAACAGATTTCTGGTAACATTTGTTCCATTAATAACAAGTTTTCACACTTCCAAAAAAATGATGACTCATGAAAAGGAACTACCACCTTAAATTATATCTATGCTAGTATAACTTTGTAAAAATAAGTAATAAAACTCTTACATTTCGAGCAAGATCCTCATGCAAGTAATGAAAGTAATGTAACTTTTAACATTTTTTTCTGTCAGTTGGAAGGCATCAGTGTAGGGTACACAAAAACAGAAAACGCCCAGGGTCTATGGCGGGAATCGAACCCACGACCTCTGGACTGAGAGAATATCATCGCTACCACTCAGCCACAGGGATTATAGTATGTCTGCAAAGATCGAAAATTTCATATGAGTGTTTTTGTTTTATTTGCTTTACTTCAAAAATTTTAAAAATCGCTGATTCACGTGTATTTTTACCCGACTGCGTGACGCAAAGAAGGGTATTGTGTTTATCAGCCTATGTATGTATGTATGTATGTGTTCCTTTGCGGCCTTATACAAACCGAACGCGTCGACCGATTTTAATGATTCTTACGGCAATTGATTTTTCTTAATCCCGGGAGTGACAGTAGTAACAATTAAATAGGGAGGCAAGCAGACGCCATTTTGTAAATACGAAAAAAATAAAAAGTCGGCGAACTATATGAAAATGGGTATCATTCGACAGATATTTTAAAATCATCTTTAGGTTTCTCTTATGATTTTTCATTTCGAATGACAGTTCAGCATATTGAACGGTTCAAAGTTGGTCGCAGTCGGGTTTTTGATTTTTTTTTATTACTATTTGTTGGAATCTCTTATACCTTTAGGTACTTGTAAGTAATTTTAGGGGTTGTTTGCAATTTGATATTTTTTGTTATTTAGGATAATCAGTTGCAAAAATTTTTAATACGAGTATATCTTCATTTTTTATGTGGTGAAGTTGTTTAAAAGTCTTGACTTCCGAGTGTAGGGTAGCTACGTCTAGTGCTATTACATAAAAAAATTCTACCACCAAATTCTCTACAAAGTTCTTTTAAACATACTTAAAATCTGTGAACCTGTCGCTAATAACAATAGCGTTATTAAGTAAATAAGGCGATGCGAGCGTTTTAACTATTTTTTTCCCAGTGTGCGACGCTTTTTTTAAATGGTGTATATTTCTTCCGACTGGGTGAAAGATAAAGTCTATGTCAATAGTCCAAAATCGATTACAGATTTCAAATATGGAATTCGTCAAGTTGTTGAGGACATACAGCAGCAACTGTGCGAATTGCTGATGGAAAATTTCATGAAAACGATATATAGTCCTCAGACGTAGACGTGACGGTCACTTGCCTGATATGTTTTCCATCATAAAAAAAAACATCCGATGATTTCGCTTAACGGCACTCGATTTTACATATCAAAATGAAACTCTTATTGGAAGGCGCTTTACATACATACATATTTCCTTTCAACAATAGTAAAACCTTACGCTGAACTCTTCCACTATGTTCGTACCTACACAGAAAAAATATCCCTGCAATAAATAACTTTAATTGAAAATAAAACAAAAAATCAATTAAAAATGTGTTTAAGTCAATTAAACTTTTATTTAAAAATTTAATTAATTACAAAATTTTATTGATTCATTTAATATTTTTTATTCATTTTTAATTACATTTTCAATTAAAGTTGTTTATTGCAGGATTATTTTTTTCTGTGTAATGAATTATTAGTCCATCGTATTTAATTTCCTGCAGGTAAGTAAAATAAATTTTACAACCTTTTCACAAATATCTGCTTTCAAATATCTACACCAAAATTGTTGAACACATCCAAAAGGGTTAATAGAAACCAATGTTTAGTGTGCTGCTTTTTCTTTCTTATTTAACAAGAAACTTTAAGGATATCCTGCATCTTGGAATTGATTATTTTGAATTTGAGTTTACAAGCAGGAGCAACGAAAAAAAATTAACTTTCAGGCCTTCATTAGTCGGAGAGCATGCAGGTATTATTATCTTTACCAAATGTGCTGTCTGTTGCTGTTGTTTTGTTGTTGTTCTTATTGTCCAAACTAAATTGTAATCTTAAATATGTTTGCAAACAACATATTCCACATATTCAGTAACTTGCAACAAGATACAAAAGCATAAACTCGCCACACAAAAAAAAAACGAAATACGTAAGAAAGAAATGGAAAATTACTTATACTTGTGGGTCAGTTTATTTAAGTGAGCTTTGGTGTAGAGTTGTTTGTTGTTATCTGTTAAGTCTGTCTGGCTAGTTGGTAGGATGGCTGGCTGGTTAGCTGGCTGGCAAGCTGGCAGGCTGCTTGTGCCTGAAACACACGACTGACTCGAATATATTGAAGACTGTTTTAAGGCACGAATATTGAGGCGGTTCTTGCATGTCATCGCCTGATTGACAAAACGATGAATAAGTTGTTTTCGAAAAAAATAAACCAAAATTATAAAATAAACTCTACCACGACATCAGACTAAATTAAAAAAAAAAAAGAAAAAAGATTAAAAAAACAGATTTCAAAATCAGCAACTGAAAAAAATGGTACTACAACATGATTACAATAACAATGATGTGTGTTTCTTTCGTTCCCCCTTTTTGTTTTTTTTTTTTTCTTGAAGAAATGAGGAACGAAAGAAAATTGCATTATTTACGACATCAGCACGCAGAAATCTTCATTGGAGTTAAATGAATCAAGGTAAAATAAAACTAAATAAGGAGCAAACTTGTGAAGCTTGGTGAAGAGTAGATATTTCGACAAGTACTATAATTATAATAAATTATATATAATTGTTATGTAGGTTTTATTTTTTTTCCATCAAATTTAAATTTAAAAGAAAATTGAAAACGAAAAAATCATTTTAAAGGCCAGTACGGAGTTCTTACGGAATTTCACGTTTGTAAACTTACATTTATTTCTACACGCAAAAGTAATCGTGTAGCCTCTTGTGTAGAATTATATTTGCATACACACAAATTTATTTATATTTGAATTTACAACACACAAAAACACTAAAAATTAATTATAAATGATTATATATATATATGTATATACCAACATTAATTTTTATTTCAGTTGACTGAAAAAATTCTCCACTTATATTTATAACATCCCTAAGATAGGCAATAAATTTCAAAAATTCGGAATACTTTTCTTTTGAAAGTCCGTACTTAAGAAAAATATAAGGAAAACTAAAGCAATTAGAAAACATACCTCAAATGTACATAAATAAAAAAAGAATATTTCTTTTAAATGGATAAAATTTATTTTCGCAATTTTCCAATCAATTAAATTTTCAAACATTAGTGATTACTCCTTATCACACCAAAAAGTCTGGGTGTATGTACATCAGCTTCAAAGAAGAAACACCTTAGATGTGACTGCAGGAAATTCCACCTATGTGCCCCACCATTTGTGCGACCCACTGTGCACATCATCAGCCATAGCCTCGTACATAATTTTTATTTCTTTAAGGCATCACACATTTATTCAAGTCATCTTGAAACCTCTGATCATAACTTTTTTCCCTCTGTTACTTCCACTATAACATTTAATTTTGAGCTTCTATGAAAATCGTATACTTTAACAAAAGTGCAATCAACAGTGATCGACCAAATCTAAAAGATTTTGTAAATTATAATTTAACAACTGCAACGTGAAAAATAGCGTTGATGATTAAATACTTTTGATGGTTTCTTTATTTTTAACTATTTACACGATTCGAAAATGTCTTTCTTGCCCTCCAAGATGGTTATGAGAGTTTGTTGCCTGTTGAAAATGTCTCGTCTGCGAGTGAGTGTCTGTCTGTCTGTCTGTGTGTGTGTCTAGCGTAGTATCTCTTTATCTCCTTAACTTAATGCTTATTTAGGTATTTGCATTAAGCTGGCTTGTTACAAAAACACCTTCTTTACCTTCTTTAACAACTTCTAAACTTTTGTTGTTGTTGTATATTTAACCATGAATTTGCGTATCCGTATTAAGTACATATACAACAATGACTGACTACTTGTTTCGCTGACTGCTGATTTCTTTGCTCGCTTGTTTTTATTCCTTACTTCTCTACTCTCTGCTACACAACCAGACAAAACACACAACTAACTGACTTCTTATTAGTTGGCAATGTAATGTTGTAAATATTCTACACTCCGTCTAACCGTTCGTTCGTCCGTCCGTCAGTTTTTAGTGCCTGTCTGACATTATCAAATACAAAAACAACCCAAAAAGGTGGCACTCACCATAATAGTGCAAACAGACAGGCAGACAGACAGACCGACGAATATAAAAACAAAAATAAATATGCAAAGGCTTTAATGTTGCATGTTGTTGTTGCTGCATCATCTGCAAGAGGCATGTTTATTATGTTTATTTTAACTGCTACTTTAATGTTTATGTTTTTCTCTGTTATTGTTGTTGTGTTTTCATTTTTCGCTTGTTTACCCACGATGTTGATGTTGATGCTGATGAGGACATTGACGACGATGACGATGATATCAAGTTGATGATGGTGACGTTTATAACAAGGATGTTGTTGTGATTTTGAACATGTTTTTGTTTAGCAAGTTATAGGGAGTTGTCAGAGAAAACAATGAATGCATTCAACAATCGAACTTCAGTTGCCTTGGCAACTGTCGATGTCATTGAAAATAAATCAAGTATTATTGATGGCAACTTTCTCCAGTTACCTAAAAGTTATTGAAAATGCGCTTATGATAGATTGGCAACTGCAAATAATGCAAGCAAACCTTCAAAATATAATAAATATAAGAGTTAAACAAATTGTAAAATAAAAGTTCTTAAAAATTACTAACAACAAAGCTCAGTGGAATTATTTTTCAATGAAGAGAAGGAATAACAAAATGTGACATATATTAGACGGCACTTAGGGCACAATTCAAATCCTTTAAAATTACCGCCTCTACTGTAAGTAAATCTTATTACTTAAAATAATTTTTAACTAAAAATCTCTTCCAGCTTTAAAGCATATTTTCGCCTTGCCCAAGAAGAAGTAGTTTATTTAATTAAATTTAAAGTCCCTATTGTCGTTCTCAAATCAAATAAGTTTCAACTAACATTTAGTTGTGATTCACAATACTAAAAAATAACTGGGTTGCATGAAAGTTGAATTGACTCTCATACAACCAAATTAAGTTTAGTTGAGAGCGGCAATAGGTGAGTTAATCTTTTTTAATTTTGCCACCTTTTTGCTTTAAAAGCCACACAGCAAATAAAACTTTGTGGTTGCCAATATGATTGCGATCTGTTGACAGCTGTTAGCTGTCAGTTGGCATACTTAATAGCATTTTGGTACATAATAGTCAAAATTGCAATATATAATTTGAAAAATATGCAAATTTGAGGTTTCGAAAAATAATGATTTCGGTGATGACATCTAAAGTCGAGTTTAAATTCTCTTTACGAGTATATTGCTCTTTAAATTAAAAAACGTTCTTTTTAAAATAGTATTTATCTAGTTATTCTCTTAATATCTGTGACTTTAAACCCAGAGATAGAATTTGCTTTTCTGCTACCTATAAAAAAATAACTTAAATGCTATTTTTTGTTCCTAATGCAATATTTTATACATTAAGGTGTTTTATTTATCACATATACATGTATGCATGTAAGCCTGAATTTAGAAAATCTGCTAACTAAAGTAGTATACATATGCATATGGTACCATCCCTGCAAGAAATGAATGACTGAAACTAATACAAACGTAATTTTTTCACTAACACATTTACAACAATTTTATATTGAAATCAACAGTGACAGTCAATTGCTCTAGTTGCTCTACTCTAACATACATGTAAGAGTGAAACATCTAATGTACATATACCAAATATTTTAAAACATTGCATTTTATTGTAAAATGTACAATTCGTTCGGTCTGTGAAAATAAAATTTATGGAAGTGTTAAAAAAGTTAAGTAGAAAAAATAGTGAATAAAAGAAATCCCCAAAGTTTAATTAAATATACATATATATTTCTTTTCCAAATTTCAGATATTTATAAAAATTAAGGCGTGTTGGAGATTGAAAAAAGCGTGAAGAGGATAGATGACACCAACGTTTTTTTGTGTTTTTGCTTGTTTTTATGCCTTTAAATATTTAACTTATGTATATCTCTATTATTTTGTAATAAAAAACAAATAAAACAGTGTAAAAATTGTGTTTATTAATATTATTATACAGGTTTGACTAGTTTGCTATGCCGGTTATATACATCAAGTGTGATCAGTCAGACGTGACTACCGCATGCATCATTAATGATAAGTAAAAAAACGGCAGAGTAAGCAGGTCAGATATATATGTTCCATAGTAGATATTTTTAATTAGTTAGATAAAGATGCAAAATCACACGTACACAAAAGTTTACATCACTTTTTCCACATTGCTCTTAACAAACTGATAGAAACTTAGATATGCAAATCCATCACCACTGTCGGTCAAATGACCGGTCATTTGACTGGGAGTCTTCTTGCAGGGATGGTACCATTTAAATTTGACACAATGTGTGTACATATATGTACATGTATATATATGGTACATATGTATGTATATGTATATATAAATACTGTAGTATCCCTGAAGGAAACGTGGGGTTAAGTGTCCCCAAGTCACCACTTTTATCGACTATTTTGGTGACTTTTTGGTGACATTGTCAATGGAGAATCTACATATTAATATGGTTTTTTATGCATAGAAAACATTTTTTCAGATACACACAACAATGATTCTTCTTGATGTTTTATTGGTTTGTTGAAAATTAAAGTGGCGTCAAGCAAAATTTAAATGTTTATCAAAATTAGTTTAAGAAATCAAATTAAAAAATTAATATAAATGTATTGCACAGTAATTAGGAAAACTACACAAAAAGAATATATAAAGCTAAATAAAATAATAATCCATATTGTATTAAAATAGATAATTTAACAATTTAACACTTTTAGGTGAGTGTCCATTATGAAAATTTCAGATCCATACGTAAGTGTTTGATTTTACTAATTTTTGATTTACATATATTTATTTAATAAAAATGATAAACAAAATCCCTTGCTGGTAATATGCTGAAAAAATTAATGAATTAGTTCCTGTTATTGTATCTTTTTTATGCATAAGTTAAATTTTCTATATAATTGTTAAATAAAACACCAAAATGTGATCAAAATATGCAATTTCATTATCAAAAGTGTATGCTGGAATTAAAGAAAACTTAAACAAGTTTCCCTTAATGTATTACAAAAACTTCACGATTTCTAACGCCAACGTCTTACAAAAACAGGCTATTACTAAAATGTACTAGTGACTATCTGTTTCCAATGTCTTCATATGGAACCTAAAGAACTATCTAATCAGTAGTACCAATGTCAGTAGTTGCTTTTCAATGACACGCACATGTTAAATGTCTACAGCAAAAACCATTGTCTGGGTTATAATTCGACAGTAATACTGCCGACAAAGTCAATAGTGAATCAGTACTGACACTATTGACTTTGTATAGTCCATTTCATATTTTGCATTAAAATTTGTTTTCCATGAAAAATGGACGATGTGTAGTCCATTTAATTTTTTGCATGTAAAATGGACGATGTATACTCCATTAAATTTTTTAAATTAAAATTTTTTTCGATGAAAAATGGACGATGTATAGTCCATTTAGTTTTTTGCATGAAAACTAGACGATGTATAATCTATTTAATCTTTTCCATGAAAAATGGACGATGTATAGTCCATTAAATTTTTTTCATTAAAAATTTTTTTCCATGAAAAATGGACGATGTATAGTGTATTTAATCTTTTCCATGAAAAATGGACGTCCATTAAATTTTTTTCATTAAAAATTTTTTTCCATGAAAAATAGACCATGTATAGTCCATTTAACTTTATTCATTAAAAATATTTTTCCATTAAAAATGGACGATGTATAGTCCATTAAATTTTTTAAATTAAAATTTTTTTCGATGAAAAATGGACGGTGTATAGTCCATTAAATTTTTTAAATTAAAATTTTTTTCGATGAAAAATGGACGATGTATAGTCCATTAAATTTTTTGCATGAAAACTAGACGATGTATAGTCCATGTAGTTTTTTGCATGAAAACTAAACGATGTATAGTCTATTTAATCTTTTCCATGAAAAATGGACGATGTCCATTAAATTTTTTTCATTAAAAATTTTTTTCCATGAAAAATGGACGATGTATAGTTCATTTAGTTTTTTGCATGAAAACTAAACGATGTATAGTCTATTTAATCTTTTCCATGAAAAATGGACGATGTATAGTCCATTTAATATTTTTCATTAAAAATATTTTTCCATTAAAAATGGACGATGTTATTTATAGTCCATTAAATTTTTTAAATTAAAATTTTTTTCGATGAAAAATGGACGATGTATAGTCCATTTAATTTTTTGCATGAAAACTAGACGATGTATAGTCTATTTAATCTTTTCCATGAAAAATGGACGATGTATAGTCTATTTAATCTTTTCCATGAAAAATGGACGTCCATTAAATTTTTTTCATTAAAAATTTTTTTCCATGAAAAATGGACGATGTATAGTCCATTTAGTTTTTTGCATGAAAACTAAACGATGTACAGTCTATTTAATCTTTTCCATGAAAAATGGACGATGTATAGTCTATGTAATCTTTTCCATGAAAAATGGACGATGTATATATAGTCCATTAAATTTTTTTCATTAAAAATTTTTTTCCATGAAAAATAGACGATGTATAGTCCATTTAATATTTTTCATTAAAAATATTTTTCCATTAAAAATGGACGATGTATATATAGTCCATTAAATTTTTTAAATTAAAATTTTTTTCGATGAAAAATGGACGATGTATAGTCCATTTAATTTTTTGCATGAAAACTAGACGATGTATAGTCTATTTAATCTTTTTCATGAAAAATGGACGATGTATAGTCCATTAATTTTTTTCATTAAAAATTTTTTTCCATTGACGATGTATAAGTCCATTAAATTTTTTTCATTAAAAATTTTTTTCCATGAAAAATGGAGGATGTATAGTCCATTTAGTTTTTTGCATGAAAACTAGACGATGTATAGTCCATTTAATCTTTTCCATGAAAAATGAACGATGTATAGTCCATTAAATTTTTTTCAATAAAAATTTTTTTCCATGAAAAATGGACGATGTATAGTCCATTTAGTTTTTTGTATGAAAACTAGACGATGTATAGTCTATTTAATCTTTTCCATGAAAAATGGACGATGTATAGTCTATTAAATTTTTTTCATTTAAAATTTTTTTCCATGAAAAATAGACGATGTATAGTCCATTTAATATTTTTCATTAAAAATATTTTTCCATTAAAAATAGACGATGTATAGTCCATTAAATTTTTTAAATTAAAATTTTTTTCGATGAAAAATGGACGATGCATAGTCCATTTAATTTTTTGCATGAAAACTAGACGATGTATAGTCTATTTAATCTTTTTCATGAAAAATGGACGTCCATTAAATTTTTTTCATTAAAAATTTTTTTCCATGAAAAATGGACGATGTATAGTCCATTTAGTTTTTTGTATGAAAACTAGACAATGTATAGTCTATTTAATCTTTTTCATGTAAAATGGACGATGTATAGTCCATTAAATTTTTTTCATTAAAAATTTTTTCCATGGTCGATGTATAGTCCATTTAATTTTTTTCATTAAAAATTTTTTTCCATGGACGATGTATAGTCCATTAAATTTTTTGCATTAAAAATTTTTTTTCATGAAAAATAGACGATGTAACGTCCATTAAATTTTTTTCATTAAAAATTTTTTTCCATGAAAAATGGACGATTATAGTCCATTAAATTTTTTTCATTAAAAATTTTTTTCCATGAAAAATGGACGATGTATAGTCCATTTAGTTTTTTGCAAGAAAACTAGACGATGTATAGTCTATTTAATCTTTTCCATGAAAAATGGACGATGTATAGTCCATTAAATTTTTTTCAATAAAAATTTTTTTCCATGAAAAATAGACGATAATATTAATATATATATATAATATATTAATATTTTTCATTAAAAATATTTTTCCATTAAAAATGGACGATGTATATATAGTCCATTAAATTTTTTAAATTAAAATTTTTTTCGATGAAAAATGGACGATGTATAGTCCATTTAATTTTTTGCATGAAAACTAGACGATGTATAGTCTATTTAATCTTTTTCATGAAAAATGGACGATGTATAGTCCATTAAATTTTTTTCATTAAAAATTTTTTTCCATTGACGATGTATAAGTCCATTAAATTTTTTTCATTAAAAATTTTTTTCCATGAAAAATGGACGATGTATAGTCTATTTAGTCTATTTTTTGCATGAAAACTAGACGATGTATAGTCTATTTAATCTTTTTCATGAAAAATGAACGATGTATAGTCCATTAAATTTTTTTCAATAAAATTATTTTTCCATGAAAAATGGACGATGTATAGTCCATTTAGTTTTTTGTATGAAAACTAGACGATGTATAGTCTATTTAATCTTTTCCATGAAAAATGGACGATGTATAGTCCATTAAATTTTTTTCATTAAAAATTTTTTTCCATGACAAATAGACGATAGTCCATTTAATATTTTTCATTAAAAATATTTTTCCATTAAAAATTTTAAATTAAAATTTTTTTCGATGAAAAATGGACGATGTATAGTCCATTTAATTTTTTTCATGAAAAATTAAATTAAATTAAATTTTTTTAATTAAAAGTTTTTTTCCATGAAAAATGGACGATGTATAGTCTATGGACGATGTATAGTCCATTAAATTTTTTTCATTAAAAATTTTTTTCCATGAAAAATGGACGATGTATAAGTCCATGTAGTTTTTTGCATGAAAACTAGACGATGTATAGTCTATTTAATCTTTTTCATGAAAAATGGACGATTTATAGTCCATTAAATTTTTTTCATTAAAAAATTTTTTCCATGAAAAATGGACGATGTATAGTCCATTTAATATTTTTCATTAAAATTTTTTTCGATGAAAAATGGACGATGTATAGTCCATTTAATTTTTTGCATGAAAACTAGACGATGTATAGTCTATTTAATCTTTTTCATGAAAAATGGACGATGTATAGTCCATTTAGTTTTTTGCATGAAAACTAAACGATGTACAGTCTATTTAATCTTTTCCATGAAAAATGGACGATGTATAGTCTATGTAATCTTTTCCATGAAAAATGGACGATGTATATATAGTCCATTAAATTTTTTTCATTAAAAATTTTTTTCCATGAAAAATAGACGATGTATAGTCCATTTAATATTTTTCATTAAAAATATTTTTCCATTAAAAATGGACGATGTATATATAGTCCATTAAATTTTTTAAATTAAAATTTTTTTCGATGAAAAATGGACGATGTATAGTCCATTTAATTTTTTGCATGAAAACTAGACGATGTATAGTCTATTTAATCTTTTTCATGAAAAATGGACGATGTATAGTCCATTAATTTTTTTCATTAAAAATTTTTTTCCATTGACGATGTATAAGTCCATTAAATTTTTTTCATTAAAAATTTTTTTCCATGAAAAATGGAGGATGTATAGTCCATTTAGTTTTTTGCATGAAAACTAGACGATGTATAGTCCATTTAATCTTTTCCATGAAAAATGAACGATGTATAGTCCATTAAATTTTTTTCAATAAAAATTTTTTTCCATGAAAAATGGACGATGTATAGTCCATTTAGTTTTTTGTATGAAAACTAGACGATGTATAGTCTATTTAATCTTTTCCATGAAAAATGGACGATGTATAGTCTATTAAATTTTTTTCATTTAAAATTTTTTTCCATGAAAAATAGACGATGTATAGTCCATTTAATATTTTTCATTAAAAATATTTTTCCATTAAAAATAGACGATGTATAGTCCATTAAATTTTTTAAATTAAAATTTTTTTCGATGAAAAATGGACGATGCATAGTCCATTTAATTTTTTGCATGAAAACTAGACGATGTATAGTCTATTTAATCTTTTTCATGAAAAATGGACGTCCATTAAATTTTTTTCATTAAAAATTTTTTTCCATGAAAAATGGACGATGTATAGTCCATTTAGTTTTTTGTATGAAAACTAGACAATGTATAGTCTATTTAATCTTTTTCATGTAAAATGGACGATGTATAGTCCATTAAATTTTTTTCATTAAAAATTTTTTCCATGGTCGATGTATAGTCCATTTAATTTTTTTCATTAAAAATTTTTTTCCATGGACGATGTATAGTCCATTAAATTTTTTGCATTAAAAATTTTTTTTCATGAAAAATAGACGATGTAACGTCCATTAAATTTTTTTCATTAAAAATTTTTTTCCATGAAAAATGGACGATTATAGTCCATTAAATTTTTTTCATTAAAAATTTTTTTCCATGAAAAATGGACGATGTATAGTCCATTTAGTTTTTTGCAAGAAAACTAGACGATGTATAGTCTATTTAATCTTTTCCATGAAAAATGGACGATGTATAGTCCATTAAATTTTTTTCAATAAAAATTTTTTTCCATGAAAAATAGACGATAATATTAATATATATATATAATATATTAATATTTTTCATTAAAAATATTTTTCCATTAAAAATGGACGATGTATATATAGTCCATTAAATTTTTTAAATTAAAATTTTTTTCGATGAAAAATGGACGATGTATAGTCCATTTAATTTTTTGCATGAAAACTAGACGATGTATAGTCTATTTAATCTTTTTCATGAAAAATGGACGATGTATAGTCCATTAAATTTTTTTCATTAAAAATTTTTTTCCATTGACGATGTATAAGTCCATTAAATTTTTTTCATTAAAAATTTTTTTCCATGAAAAATGGACGATGTATAGTCTATTTAGTCTATTTTTTGCATGAAAACTAGACGATGTATAGTCTATTTAATCTTTTTCATGAAAAATGAACGATGTATAGTCCATTAAATTTTTTTCAATAAAATTATTTTTCCATGAAAAATGGACGATGTATAGTCCATTTAGTTTTTTGTATGAAAACTAGACGATGTATAGTCTATTTAATCTTTTCCATGAAAAATGGACGATGTATAGTCCATTAAATTTTTTTCATTAAAAATTTTTTTCCATGACAAATAGACGATAGTCCATTTAATATTTTTCATTAAAAATATTTTTCCATTAAAAATTTTAAATTAAAATTTTTTTCGATGAAAAATGGACGATGTATAGTCCATTTAATTTTTTTCATGAAAAATTAAATTAAATTAAATTTTTTTAATTAAAAGTTTTTTTCCATGAAAAATGGACGATGTATAGTCTATGGACGATGTATAGTCCATTAAATTTTTTTCATTAAAAATTTTTTTCCATGAAAAATGGACGATGTATAAGTCCATGTAGTTTTTTGCATGAAAACTAGACGATGTATAGTCTATTTAATCTTTTTCATGAAAAATGGACGATTTATAGTCCATTAAATTTTTTTCATTAAAAAATTTTTTCCATGAAAAATGGACGATGTATAGTCCATTTAGTTTTTTGCATGAAAACTAGACGATGTATAGTCTATTTAATCTTTTCCATGAAAAATGGACGATGTATAGTCCATTAAATTTTTTTCAATAAAAATTTTTTTCCATGAAAAATAGACGATGTATAGTCCATTTAATATTTTTCATTAAAAATATTTTTCCATTAAAAATGGACGATGTATATATAGTCCATTAAATTTTTTAAATTAAAATTTTTTTCGATGAAAAATGGACGATGTATAGTCCATTTAATTTTTTGCATGAAAACTAGACGATGTATAGTCTATTTAATCTTTTTCATGAAAAATGGACGATGTATATATAGTCCATTAAATTTTTTTAATTAAAAATTTTTTTCCATGAAAAATGGACGATGTATAGTCCATTTAGTTTTTTGCATGAAAACTAAACGATGTATAGTCTATGGACGATGTATAGTCCATTAAATTTTTTTCATTAAAAATTTTTTTCCATGAAAAATGGACGATGTATAGTTCATTTAGTTTTTTGCATGAAAACTAAACGATGTATAGTCTATTTAATCTTTTCCATGAAAAATGGACGATGTATAGTCCATTTAATATTTTTCATTAAAAATATTTTTCCATTAAATTTATTAAATTAAAATTTTTTTCGATGAAAAATGGACGATGTATAGTCTATTTAATTTTTTGCATGAAAACTAGACGATGTATAGTCTATTTAATCTTTTTCATGAAAAATGGACGATGTATAGTCCATTAAATTTTTTTCATTAAAAATTTTTTTCCATGAAAAATGGACGATGTATATAGTCCATTAAATTTTTTTCATTAAAAATTTTTTTCCATGGAAAATCGACGATGTATAGTCCATTTAGTTTTTTGCATGAAAACTAGACGATGTATAGTCTATTTAATCTTTTCCATGAAAAATGGACGATGTATAGTCCATTTAGTTTTTTGTATGAAAACTAGACGATGTATAGTCTATTTAATTTTTTTCATGAAAAATGGACGATGTATAGTCCATTAAATTTTTTTCATTAAAAATTTTTTTCCATGGACGATGTTAGTCCATTAAATTTTTTTCATTAAAAATTTTTTTCCATGAAAAATGGACGATGTATAGTCCATTTAGTTTTTTGCATGAAAACTTGACGATGTATAGTCTATTTAATCTTTTCCATGAAAAATGAACGATGTATAGTCCATTAAATTTTTTTCATTAAAAATTTTTTTCCATGACGATGTATAGTCCATTTAATATTTTTCATTAAAAATATTTTTCCATTAAAAATGGACGATGTATAATATGTAGTCCATTAAATTTTTTAAATTAAAATTTTTTTCGATGAACAATGGACGATGTATAGTCCATTTAATTTTTTGCATGAAAACTAGACGATGTATAGTCTATTTAATCTTTTTCATGAAAAATGGACGATGTATAGTCCATTAAATTTTTTTCATTGAAAATTTTTTTCCATGAAAATTGGACGATGTATAGTCCATGTAGCTTTTTGCATGAAAACTAAACGATGTATAGTCTATTTAATCTTTTTCATGAAAAATGGACGATGTATATAGTCCATTAAATTTTTTTCATTAAAAATTTTTTTCCATGGACGATGTATTTTCCATGAAAAATGGACGATGTATAGTCCATTTAGTTTTTTGCATGAAAACTAGACGATGTATAGTCTATTTAATCTTTTCCATGAAAATTGGACGATGTATAGTCCATTAAATTTTTTTCAATAAAAATTTTTTTCCATGAAAAATTGACGATGTATTGTCCATTTAGTTTTTTGTATGAAAACTAGACGATGTATAGTCTATTTAATCTTTTCCATGAAAAATGGACGATGTATAGTCTATTAAATTTTTTTCATTAAAAATTTTTTTCCATGGACGATGTATAGTCCATTAAATTTTTTTCATTAAAAATTTTTTTCCATGAAAAATGGACGATGTATAGTCCATTTAGTTTTTTGTATGAAAACTAGACGATGTATAGTCTATTTAATTTTTTTCATGAAAAATGGACGATGTATAGTCCATTAAATTTTTTTCATTAAAAATTTTTTTTTATGAAAAATGGACGATGTATAGTCCATTTAGTTTTTTGCATGAAAACTTGACGATGTATAGTCTATTTAATCTTTTCCATGAAAAATGAACGATGTATAGTCCATTAAATTTTTTTCATTAAAAATTTTTTTCCATGACGATGTATAGTCCATTAAATTTTTTAAATTAAAATTTTTTTCGATGAAAAATGGACGATGTATAGTCCATTTAATTTTTTGCATGAAAACTAGACGATGTATAGTCTATTTAATCTTTTTCATGAAAAATGGACGATGTATAGTCCATTAAATTTTTTTCAATAAAAATTTTTTTCCATGAAAAATGGACGATGTATAGTCATTTAGTTTTTTGTATGAAAACTAGACGATGTATAGTCTATGGACGATGTATAGCCCATTAAATTTTTTTCATTAAAAATTTTTTTCCATGAAAAATGGACGATGTATAGTCCATTTAGTTTTTTGTATGAAAACTAGACGATGTATAGTCTATTTAATTTTTTTCATGAAAAATGGACGATGTATAGTCCATTTAATTTTTTTCATTAAAAATTTTTTTCCATGAAAAATGGACGATGTATAGTCCATTTAGTTTTTTGCATGAAAACTTGACGATGTATAGTCTATTTAATCTTTTCC
The DNA here is from genome assembly GCA_936439885.1 of Nowickia ferox. Classification (NCBI taxonomy): domain Eukaryota; kingdom Metazoa; phylum Arthropoda; class Insecta; order Diptera; family Tachinidae; genus Nowickia; species Nowickia ferox. The sequence continues at coordinate 3,252,346 of OW387027.1, read as the reverse complement.
ATGAAAAATTAACGATGTATAGTCCATTAAATTTTTTTCATTAAAAATTTTTTTCCATGACGATGTATAGTCGATTTAATATTTTTCATTAAAAATATTTTTCCATTAAAAATAGACGATGTATATAGTCCATTAAATTTTTTAAATTAAAATTTTTTTCGATGAAAAATGGACGATGTATAGTCCATTAAATTTTTTTAATTAAAAATTTTTTTCCATGAAAAATGGACGATGTATAGTCCATTTAGTTTTTTGCATGAAAACTAAACAATGTATAATCTATGGACGATGTATAGTCCATTAAATTTTTTTCATTGAAAATTTTTTTCCATGAAAATTGGACGATGTATAGTCCATGTAGTTTTTTGCATGAAAACTAGACGATGTATAGTCTATTTAATCTTTTCCATGAAAAATGGACGATGTATAGTCCATTAAATTTTTTTCATTAAAAATTTTTTTCCATGGACGATGTATAGTCCATTAAATTTTTTTCATTAAAAATTTTTTTCCATGAAAAATAGACGATGTATAGTCCATTTAATATTTTTCATTAAAAATTTTTTCCATTAAAAATTGACGGTGTATAGTCCATTTAGTTTTTTGCATGAAAACTAGACGATGTATAGTCTATGGACGATGTATAGTCCATTAAATTTTTTTCATTAAAAATTTTTTTCCATGGACGATGTATTTTCTATGAAAAATGGACGATGTATAGTCCATTTAGTTTTTTCCATGAAAACTAGACGATGTATAGTCTATTTAATCTTTTCCATGAAAATTGGACGATGTCCATTAAATTTTTTTCAATAAAAATTTTTTTCCATGAAAAATGGACGATGTATTGTCCATTTAGTTGTTTGTATGAAAACTAGACGATGTATAGTCTATTTAATCTTTTTCATGAAAAATGGACGATGTATAGTCCATTAAATTTTTTTCATTAAAAATTTTTTTCCATGGACGATGTATAGTCCATTAAATTTTTTTCATTAAAAATTTTTTTCCATGAAAAATGGACGATGTATAGTCCATTTAGTTTTTTGTATGAAAACTAGACGATGTATAGTCTATTTAATCTTTTTCATGAAAAATTAAATTAAATTAAATTTTTTTAATTAAAAATTTTTTTCCATGGACGATGTATTTTCTATGAAAAATGGACGATGTATAGTCCATTTAGTTTTTTGCATGAAAACTAAACGATGTATAGTCTATTTAACCTTTTCCATGAAAAATGGACGATGTATAGTCCATTAAATTTTTTTCATTAAACATTTTTTTCCATGAAAAATAGACGATGTATAGTCCATTTAATATTTTTCATTAAAAATATTTTTCCATTAAAAATGGACGATGTATATATAGTCCATTAAATTTTTTAAATTAAAATTTTTTTCGATGAAAAATGGACGATGTATAGTCCATTTAATTTTTTGCATGAAAACTAGACGATGTATAGTCTATTTAATCTTTTCCATGAAAAATGGACGATGTATAGTCCATTAAATTTTTTTCATTAAAAATTTTTTTCCATGGACGATGTATAGTCCATTAAATTTTTTTCATTAAAAATTTTTTTCCATGAAAAATAGACGATGTATAGTCCATTTAATATTTTTCATTAAAAATTTTTTCCATTAAAAATTGACGATGTATAGTCCATTTAGTTTTTTGCATGAAAACTAGACGATGTATAGTCTATGGACGATGTATAGTCCATTAAATTTTTTTCATTAAAAATTTTTTTCCATGAAAAATAGACGATGTATAGTTCATTTAATATTTTTCAATAAAAATATTTTTCCATTAAAAATGGACGATGTATATATAGTCCATTAAATTTTTTAAATTAAAATTTTTTTTGATGAAAAATGGACGATGTATAGTCCATTTAATTTTTTGCATGAAAACTAGACGATGTATAGTCTATTTAATCTTTTCCATGAAAAATGGACGATGTATAGTCCATTAAATTTTTTTCAATAAAAATTTTTTTCCATGAAAAATGGACGATGTATAGTCTATTAAATTTTTTTCAATAAAAATATTTTTCCATTAAAAATAGACGATGTATAGTCCATTAAATTTTTCAAATTAAAATTTTTTTCGATGAAAAATGGACGATGTATAGTCCATTTAATATTTTTCATTAAAAATATTTTTCCATTAAAAATGGACGATGTATATATAGTCCATTAAATTTTTTAAATTAAAATTTTTTTCGATGAAAAATTGACGATGTATAGTCCATTTAGTTTTTTGCATGAAAACTAGACGATGTATAGTCTATTTAATCTTTTCCATGAAAAATGGACGATGTATAGTCCATTAAATTTTTTTCAATAAAAATTTTTTTCCATGAAAAATGGACGATGTATAGTCTATTTAGTTTTTTTCATGAAAAATATTTTTCCATTAAAAATGGACGATGTATATATAGTCCATTAAATTTTTTAAATTAAAATTTTTTTCCATGAAAAATGGACGTTGTATAGTCCATTTAGTTTTTTGCATGAAAACTAGACGATGTATAGTCTATTTAATCTTTTCCATGAAAAATGGACGATGTATATAGTCCATTAAATTTTTTTCATTAAAAATTTTTTTCCATGAAAAATGGACGATGTATAGTCCATTTAGTTTTTTGTATGAAAACTAGACGATGTATAGTCTATTTAATCTTTTTCATGAAAAATGGACGATGTATAGTCCATTAAATTTTTTTAATTAAAAATTTTTTTCCATGAAAAATGGACGATGTATAGTCCATTTAGTTTTTTGCATGAAAACTAAACGATGTATAGTCTATGGACGATGTATAGTCCATTAAATTTTTTTCATTGAAAATTTTTTTCCATGAAAATTGGACGATGTATAGTCCATGTAGTTTTTTGCATGAAAACTAAACGATGTATAGTCTATTTAATCTTTTTCATGAAAAATGGACGATGTATAGTCCATTAAATTTTTTTCATTAAAAATTTTTTTCCATGGACGATGTATTTTCCATGAAAAATGGACGATGTATAGTCCATTTAGTTTTTTGCATGAAAACTAGACGATGTATAGTCTATTTAATCTTTTCCATGAAAAATGGACGATGTATAGTCCATTAAATTTTTTTCATTAAAAATTTTTTTCCATTCACGATGTATAGTCCATTAAATTTTTTTCATTAAAAATATTTTTCCATGAAAAATAGACGATGTATAGTCCATTTAATATTTTTCATTAAAAATTTTTTCCATTAAAAATTGACAATGTATAGTCCATTTAGTTTTTTGCATGAAAACTAAACGATGTATAGTCTATGGACGATGTATAGTCCATTAAATTTTTTTCATTAAAAATTTTTTTCCATGAAAAATAGACGATGTATAGTCCATTTAATATTTTTCAATAAAAATATTTTTCCATTAAAAATGGACGATGTATATATAGTACATTAAATTTTTTAAATTAAAATTTTTTTCGATGAAAAATGGACGTTGTATAGTCCATTTAGTTTTTTGCATGAAAACTAAACAATGTATAATCTATGGACGATGTATAGTCCATTAAATTTTTTTCATTGAAAATTTTTTTCCATGAAAATTGGACGATGTATAGTCCATGTAGTTTTTTGCATGAAAACTAGACGATGTATAGTCTATTTAATCTTTTCCATGAAAAATGGACGATGTATAGTCCATTAAATTTTTTTCATTAAAAATTTTTTTCCATGGACGATGTATAGTCCATTAAATTTTTTTCATTAAAAATTTTTTTCCATGAAAAATAGACGATGTATAGTCCATTTAATATTTTTCATTAAAAATTTTTTCCATTAAAAATTGACGGTGTATAGTCCATTTAGTTTTTTGCATGAAAACTAGACGATGTATAGTCTATGGACGATGTATAGTCCATTAAATTTTTTTCATTAAAAATTTTTTTCCATGGACGATGTATTTTCTATGAAAAATGGACGATGTATAGTCCATTTAGTTTTTTCCATGAAAACTAGACGATGTATAGTCTATTTAATCTTTTCCATGAAAATTGGACGATGTCCATTAAATTTTTTTCAATAAAAATTTTTTTCCATGAAAAATGGACGATGTATTGTCCATTTAGTTGTTTGTATGAAAACTAGACGATGTATAGTCTATTTAATCTTTTTCATGAAAAATGGACGATGTATAGTCCATTAAATTTTTTTCATTAAAAATTTTTTTCCATGGACGATGTATAGTCCATTAAATTTTTTTCATTAAAAATTTTTTTCCATGAAAAATGGACGATGTATAGTCCATTTAGTTTTTTGTATGAAAACTAGACGATGTATAGTCTATTTAATCTTTTTCATGAAAAATTAAATTAAATTAAATTTTTTTAATTAAAAATTTTTTTCCATGGACGATGTATTTTCTATGAAAAATGGACGATGTATAGTCCATTTAGTTTTTTGCATGAAAACTAAACGATGTATAGTCTATTTAACCTTTTCCATGAAAAATGGACGATGTATAGTCCATTAAATTTTTTTCATTAAACATTTTTTTCCATGAAAAATAGACGATGTATAGTCCATTTAATATTTTTCATTAAAAATATTTTTCCATTAAAAATGGACGATGTATATATAGTCCATTAAATTTTTTAAATTAAAATTTTTTTCGATGAAAAATGGACGATGTATAGTCCATTTAATTTTTTGCATGAAAACTAGACGATGTATAGTCTATTTAATCTTTTCCATGAAAAATGGACGATGTATAGTCCATTAAATTTTTTTCATTAAAAATTTTTTTCCATGGACGATGTATAGTCCATTAAATTTTTTTCATTAAAAATTTTTTTCCATGAAAAATAGACGATGTATAGTCCATTTAATATTTTTCATTAAAAATTTTTTCCATTAAAAATTGACGATGTATAGTCCATTTAGTTTTTTGCATGAAAACTAGACGATGTATAGTCTATGGACGATGTATAGTCCATTAAATTTTTTTCATTAAAAATTTTTTTCCATGAAAAATAGACGATGTATAGTTCATTTAATATTTTTCAATAAAAATATTTTTCCATTAAAAATGGACGATGTATATATAGTCCATTAAATTTTTTAAATTAAAATTTTTTTTGATGAAAAATGGACGATGTATAGTCCATTTAATTTTTTGCATGAAAACTAGACGATGTATAGTCTATTTAATCTTTTCCATGAAAAATGGACGATGTATAGTCCATTAAATTTTTTTCAATAAAAATTTTTTTCCATGAAAAATGGACGATGTATAGTCTATTAAATTTTTTTCAATAAAAATATTTTTCCATTAAAAATAGACGATGTATAGTCCATTAAATTTTTCAAATTAAAATTTTTTTCGATGAAAAATGGACGATGTATAGTCCATTTAATATTTTTCATTAAAAATATTTTTCCATTAAAAATGGACGATGTATATATAGTCCATTAAATTTTTTAAATTAAAATTTTTTTCGATGAAAAATTGACGATGTATAGTCCATTTAGTTTTTTGCATGAAAACTAGACGATGTATAGTCTATTTAATCTTTTCCATGAAAAATGGACGATGTATAGTCCATTAAATTTTTTTCAATAAAAATTTTTTTCCATGAAAAATGGACGATGTATAGTCTATTTAGTTTTTTTCATGAAAAATATTTTTCCATTAAAAATGGACGATGTATATATAGTCCATTAAATTTTTTAAATTAAAATTTTTTTCCATGAAAAATGGACGTTGTATAGTCCATTTAGTTTTTTGCATGAAAACTAGACGATGTATAGTCTATTTAATCTTTTCCATGAAAAATGGACGATGTATATAGTCCATTAAATTTTTTTCATTAAAAATTTTTTTCCATGAAAAATGGACGATGTATAGTCCATTTAGTTTTTTGTATGAAAACTAGACGATGTATAGTCTATTTAATCTTTTTCATGAAAAATGGACGATGTATAGTCCATTAAATTTTTTTAATTAAAAATTTTTTTCCATGAAAAATGGACGATGTATAGTCCATTTAGTTTTTTGCATGAAAACTAAACGATGTATAGTCTATGGACGATGTATAGTCCATTAAATTTTTTTCATTGAAAATTTTTTTCCATGAAAATTGGACGATGTATAGTCCATGTAGTTTTTTGCATGAAAACTAAACGATGTATAGTCTATTTAATCTTTTTCATGAAAAATGGACGATGTATAGTCCATTAAATTTTTTTCATTAAAAATTTTTTTCCATGGACGATGTATTTTCCATGAAAAATGGACGATGTATAGTCCATTTAGTTTTTTGCATGAAAACTAGACGATGTATAGTCTATTTAATCTTTTCCATGAAAAATGGACGATGTATAGTCCATTAAATTTTTTTCATTAAAAATTTTTTTCCATTCACGATGTATAGTCCATTAAATTTTTTTCATTAAAAATATTTTTCCATGAAAAATAGACGATGTATAGTCCATTTAATATTTTTCATTAAAAATTTTTTCCATTAAAAATTGACAATGTATAGTCCATTTAGTTTTTTGCATGAAAACTAAACGATGTATAGTCTATGGACGATGTATAGTCCATTAAATTTTTTTCATTAAAAATTTTTTTCCATGAAAAATAGACGATGTATAGTCCATTTAATATTTTTCATTAAAAATATTTTTCCATTAAAAATGGACGATGTATATATAGTCCATTAAATTTTTTAAATTAAAATTTTTTTCGATGAAAAATGGACGATGTATAGTCCATTTAGTTTTTTGCATGAAAACTAGACGATGTATAGTATATTTAATCTTTTCCATGAAAAATGGACGATGTATAGTCCATTAAATTTTTTCAATAAAAATTTTTTTCCATGAAAAATGGACGATGTATAGTCCATTAAATTTTTTTCAATAAAAATGTTTTTCCATGAAAAATGGACGATGTATAGTCCTTTTAGTTTTTTGTATGAAAACTATACGATGTATAGTCTATTTAATCTTTTTCATGAAAAATGGACGATGTATAGTCCATTAAATTTTTTTCATTAAAAATTTTTTTCCATGGACGATGTATAGTCCATTAAATTTTTTTCATTAAAAATTTTTTTCCATGAAAAATAGACGATGTATAGTCCATTTAATATTTTTCATTAAAAATATTTTTCCATTAAAAATAGACGATGTATAGTCCATTAAATTTTTCAAATTAAAATTTTTTTCGATGAAAAATGGACGATGTATAGTCCATTAAATTTTTTTAATTAAAAATTTTTTTCCATGAAAAATGGACGATGTATAAGTCCATTTAGTTTTTTGCATGAAAACTAAACGATGTATAGTCTATGTAATCTTTTCCATGAAAAATGGACGATGTATAGTCCATTAAATTTTTTTCATTAAAAATTTTTTTCCATGAAAAATAGACGATGTATAGTCCATTTAATATTTTTCATTAAAAATATTTTTCCATTAAAAATGGACGATGTATAGTCCATTTAGTTTTTTGTATGAAAACTAGACGGTGTATAGTCTATTTAATCTTTTCCATGAAAAATAGACGATGTATAGTCCATTTAATATTTTTCATTAAAAATATTTTTCCATTAAAAATAGACGATGTATAGTCCATTAAATTTTTTAAACTAAAATTTTTTTCGATGAAAAATGGACGATGTATAGTCCATTAAGTTTTTTGCATGAAAACTAAACGATGTATAGTCTATGTAATCTTTTCCATTAAAAATAGACGATGTATAGTCCATTAAATTTTTCAAATTAAAATTTTTTTCGATGAAAAATGGACGATGTATAGTCCATTAAATTTTTTTAATTAAAAATTTTTTTCCATGAAAAATAGACGATGTATAGTCCATTTAATATTTTTCATTAAAAATATTTTTCCATTAAAAATGGACGATGTATATATAGTCCATTAAATTTTTTAAATTAAAATTTTTTTCGATGAAAAATGGACGATGTATAGTCCATTTAGTTTTTTGCATGAAAACTAGACGATGTATAGTCTATTTAATCTTTTCCATGAAAAATGGACGATGTATAGTCCATTAAATTTTTTTCATTAAAAATTTTTTTCCATGGACGATGTATAGTCCATTAAATTTTTTTCATTAAAAATATTTTTCCATGAAAAATAGACGATGTATTATAGTCCATTTAATATTTTTCATTAAAAATTTTTTCCATTAAAAATTGACGATGTATAGTCCATTTAGTTTTTTGCATGAAAACTAAACGATGTATAGTCTATGGACGATGTATAGTCCATTAAATTTATTTCATTAAAAATTTTTTTCCATGAAAAATAGACGATGTATAGTCCATTTAATATTTTTCAATAAAAATATTTTTCCATTAAAAATGGACGATGTATATATAGTCCATTAAATTTTTTAAATTAAAATTTTTTTCGATGAAAAATGGCCGATGTATAGTCCATTTAATTTTTTGCATGAAAACTAGACGATGTATAGTCTATTTAATCTTTTTAATGAAAAATGGACGATGTATAGTCCATTAATTTTTTTTCATTAAAAATTTTTTTCCATGAAAAATGGACGATGTATAGTCCATTTAGTTTTTTTCATGAAAACTAAACGATGTATAGTCTATTTAATCTTTTCCATGAAAAATGGACGATGTATAGTCCATTAAATTTTTTTCATTAAAAATTTTTTTCCATGAAAAATAGACGATGTATAGTCCATTTAATATTTTTCATTAAAAATATTTTTCCATTAAAAATGGACGATGTATATATAGTCCATTAAATTTTTTAAATTAAAATTTTTTTCGATGAAAAATGGACGATGTATAGTCCATTTAGTTTTTTGCATGAAAACTAGACGATGTATAGTCTATTTAATCTTTTCCATGAAAAATGGACGATGTATAGTCCATTTAATATTTTTCATTAAAAATATTTTTCCATTAAAAATGGACGATGTATATATAGTCCATTAAATTTTTTAAATTAAAATTTTTTTCGATGAAAAATGGACGATGTATAGTCCATTTAGTTTTTTGCATGAAAACTAGACGATGTATAGTCTATTTAATCTTTTCCATGAAAAATGGACGATGTATAGTCCATTAAATTTTTTTCATTAAAAATTTTTTTCCATGGACGATGTATAGTCCATTAAATTTTTTTCATTAAAAATATTTTTCCATGAAAAATAGACGATGTATTATAGTCCATTTAATATTTTTCATTAAAAATTTTTTCCATTAAAAATTGACGATGTATAGTCCATTTAGTTTTTTGCATGAAAACTAAACGATGTATAGTCTATGGACGATGTATAGTCCATTAAATTTTTTTCATTAAAAATTTTTTTCCATGAAAAATAGACGATGTATAGTCCATTTAATATTTTTCAATAAAAATATTTTTCCATTAAAAATGGACGATGTATATATAGTCCATTAAATTTTTTAAATTAAAATTTTTTTCGATGAAAAATGGACGATGTATAGTCCATTTAGTTTTTTGCATGAAAACTAGACGATGTATAGTCTATTTAATCTTTTCCATGAAAAATGGACGATGTATAGTCCATTAAATTTTTTTCAATAAAAATTTTTGTCCATGAAAAATGGACGATGTATAGTCCATTAAATTTTTTTCAATAAAAATGTTTTTCCATGAAAAATGGACGATGTATAGTCCTTTTAGTTTTTTGTATGAAAACTATACGATGTATAGTCTATTTAATCTTTTTCATGAAAAATGGACGATGTATAGTCCATTAAATTTTTTTCATTAAAAATTTTTTTCCATGGACGATGTATAGTCCATTAAATTTTTTTCATTAAAAATTTTTTTCCATGAAAAATGGACGATGTATAGTCCATTTAGTTTTTTGCATGAAAACTAAACGATGTATAGTCTATGTAATCTTTTCCATGAAAAATGCACGATGTATAGACCATTAAATTTTTTTCATTAAAAATTTTTTTCCATGAAAAATAGACGATGTATAGTCCATTTAATATTTTTCATTAAAAATATTTTTCCATTAAAAATGGACGATGTATATATAGTCCATTAAATTTTTTAAATTAAAATTTTTTTCGATGAAAAATGGACGATGTATAGTCCATTTAGTTTTTTGCATGAAAACTAGACGATGTATAGTCTATTTAATCTTTTCCATGAAAAATGGACGATGTATAGTCCATTAAATTTTTTTCATTAAAAATTTTTTTCCATGGACGATGTATAGTCCATTAAATTTTTTTCATTAAAAATATTTTTCCATGAAAAATAGACGATGTATTATAGTCCATTTAATATTTTTCATTAAAAATTTTTTCCATTAAAAATTGACGATGTATAGTCCATTTAGTTTTTTGCATGAAAACTAAACGATGTATAGTCTATGGACGATGTATAGTCCATTAAATTTTTTTCATTAAAAATTTTTTTCCATGAAAAATAGACGATGTATAGTCCATTTAATATTTTTCAATAAAAATATTTTTCCATTAAAAATGGACGATGTATATATAGTCCATTAAATTTTTTAAATTAAAATTTTTTTCGATGAAAAATGGACGATGTATAGTCCATTTAATTTTTTGCATGAAAACTAGACGATGTATAGTCTATTTAATCTTTTTCATGAAAAATGGACGATGTATAGTCCATTAAATTTTTTTCATTAAAAATTTTTTTCCATGAAAAATGGACGATGTATAGTCCATTAAATTTTTTTCATTAAAAATTTTTTTCCATGAAAAATAGACGATGTATAGTCCATTTAATATTTTTCATTAAAAATATTTTTCCATTAAAAATGGACGATGTATATATAGTCCATTAAATTTTTTAAATTAAAATTTTTTTCGATGAAAAATGGACGATGTATAGTCCATTTAGTTTTTTGCATGAAAACTAGACGATGTATAGTCTATTTAATCTTTTCCATGAAAAATGGACGATGTATAGTCCATTAAATTTTTTTCAATAAAAATTTTTTTCCATGAAAAATGGACGATGTATAGCCCATTAAATTTTTTTCATTAAAAATTTTTTTCCATGAAAAATGGACGATGTATAGTCCTTTTAGTTTTTTGTATGAAAACTATACGATGTATAGTCTATTTAATCTTTTTCATGAAAAATGGATGATGTATAGTCCATTAAATTTTTTTCATTAAAAATTTTTTTCCATGGACGATGTATAGTCCATTAAATTTTTTTCATTAAAAATTTTTTTCCATGAAAAATGGACGATGTATAGTCCATTTAGTTTTTTGCATGAAAACTAAACGATGTATAGTCTATGTAATCTTTTCCATGAAAAATGGACGATGTATAGTCCATTAAATTTTTTTCATTAAAAATTTTTTTCCATGAAAAATAGACGATGTATAGTCCATTTAATATTTTTCATTAAAAATATTTTTCCATTAAAAATGGACGATGTATATATAGTCCATTAAATTTTTTAAATTAAAATTTTTTTCGATGAAAAATGGACGATGTATAGTCCATTTAGTTTTTTGCATGAAAACTAGACGATGTATAGTCTATTTAATCTTTTCCATGAAAAATGGACGATGTATAGTCCATTAAATTTTTTTCAATAAAAATTTTTTTCCATGAAAAATGGACGATGTATAGCCCATTAAATTTTTTTCATTAAAAATTTTTTTCCATGAAAAATGGACGATGTATAGTCCATTTAGTTTTTTGCATGAAAACTAGACGATGTATAGTCTATTTAATCTTTTCCATGAAAAATGGACGATGTATAGTCCATTAAATTTTTTTCAATAAAAATTTTTTTCCATGAAAAATGGACGATGTATAGCCCATTAAATTTTTTTCAATAAAAATGTTTTTCCATGAAAAATGGACGATGTATAGTCCTTTTAGTTTTTTGTATGAAAACTATACGATGTATAGTCTATTTAATCTTTTTCATGAAAAATGGACGATGTATAGTCCATTAAATTTTTTTCATTAAAAATTTTTTTCCATGGACGATGTATAGTCCATTAAATTTTTTTCATTAAAAATTTTTTTCCATGAAAAATAGACGATGTATAGTCCATTTAATATTTTTCATTAAAAATATTTTTCCATTAAAAATAGACGATGTATAGTCCATTAAATTTTTCAAATTAAAATTTTTTTCGATGAAAAATGGACGATGTATAGTCCATTAAATTTTTTTAATTCAAAATTTTTTTCCATGAAAAATGGACGATGTATAGTCCATTAAATTTTTTTCATTAAAAATTTTTTTCCATGAAAAATAGACGATGTATAGTCCATTTAATATTTTTCATTAAAAATATTTTTCCATTAAAAATGGACGATGTATAGTCCATTAAATTTTTTTCATTCAAAATTTTTTTCCATGAAAAATAGACGATGTATAGTCCATTTAATATTTTTCATTAAAAATATTTTTCTATTAAAAATAGACGATGTATAGTCCATTAAATTTTTTAAACTAAAATTTTTTTCGATGAAAAATGGACGATGTATAGTCCATTTAATTTTTTGTATGAAAACTAGACGATGTATAGTCTATTTAATCTTTTTCATGAAAAATGGACGATGTATAGTCCATTAAATTTTTTTCATTAAAAATTTTTTTCCATGGACGATGTATAGTCCATTAAATTTTTTAAATTAAAATTTTTTTCGATGAAATATGGACGATGTATAGTCCATTTAGTTTTTTGCATGAAAACTACACGATGTATAGTCTATTTAATCTTTTCCATGAAAAATGGACGATGTATAGTCCATTAAATTTTTTTCAATAAAAATTTTTTTCCATGAAAAATGGACGATGTATAGTCCTTTTAGTTTTTTGTATGAAAACTATACGATGTATAGTCTATTTAATCTTTTTCATGAAAAATGGACGATGTATAGTCCATTAAATTTTTTTCATTAAAATTTTTTTTTTGAAAAATGGACGATGTATAATAGTCCATTTAGTTTTTTGCATGAAAACTAAACGATGTATAGTCTATTTAATCTTTTCCATGAAAAATGGACGATGTATAGTAAATTAAATTTTTTTCATTAAAAATTTTTTTCCATGGACAATGTATAGTCCATTAAATTTTTTTCATTAAAAATTTTTTTCCATGAAAAATGGACGATGTATAGTCCATTTAGTTTTTTGCATGAAAACTAGACGATGTATAGTCTATGTAATCTTTTCCATGAAAAATGGACGATGTATAGTCCATTAAATTTTTTTCATTAAAAATTTTTTTCCATGAAAAATAGACGATGTATAGTCCATTTAATATTTTTCATTAAAAATATTTTTCCATTAAAAATGGACGATTAAATTTTTTTCAATAAAAATTTTTTTCCATGAAAAATGGACGATGTATAGTCCATTTAGTTTTTTGTATGAAAACTAGACGATGTATAGTCTATTTAATCTTTTCCATGAAAAATGGACGATGTATAGTAAATTAAATTTTTTTCATTAAAAATTTTTTTCCATGGACAATGTATAGTCCATTAAATTTTTTTCATTAAAAATTTTTTTCCATGAAAAATGGACGATGTATAGTCCATTTAGTTTTTTGCATGAAAACTAGACGATGTATAGTCTATTTAATCTTTTCCATGAAAAATGGACGATATATAGTCCATTAAATTCTTTTCATTAAAAATTTTTTTCCATGAAAAATGGACGATGTATAGTCCATTAAATTTTTTTCAATAAAAATTTTTTTCCATGAAAAATGGACGATGTATAGTCCATTTAGTTTTTTGTATGAAAACTAGACGATGTATAGTCTATTTAATCTTTTCCATGAAAAATGGACAATGTATAGTCCATTAAATTTTTTTCATTAAAAATTTTTTTCCATGAAAAATAGACGATGTATAGTCCATTTAATATTTTTCATTAAAAATATTTTTCCATTAAAAATAGACGATGTATAGTCCATTAAATTTTTTAAATTAAAATTTTTTTCGATGAAAAATGGACGATGTATAGTCCATTTAATTTTTTGCATGAAAACTAGACGATGTATAGTCTATTTAATCTTTTCCATGAAAAATGGACGATGTATAGTAAATTAAATTTTTTTCATTAAAAATTTTTTTCCATGGACAATGTATAGTCCATTAAATTTTTTTCAATAAAAATGTTTTTCCATGAAAAATGGACGATGTATAGTCCTTTTAGTTTTTTGTATGAAAACTATACGATGTATAGTCTATTTAATCTTTTTCATGAAAAATGGATGATGTATAGTCCATTAAATTTTTTTCATTAAAAATTTTTTTCCATGGACGATGTATAGTCCATTAAATTTTTTTCATTAAAAATTTTTTTCCATGAAAAATGGACGATGTATAGTCCATTTAGTTTTTTGCATGAAAACTAAACGATGTATAGTCTATGTAATCTTTTCCATGAAAAATGGACGATGTATAGTCCATTAAATTTTTTTCATTAAAAATTTTTTTCCATGAAAAATAGACGATGTATAGTCCATTTAATATTTTTCATTAAAAATATTTTTCCATTAAAAATGGACGATGTATATATAGTCCATTAAATTTTTTAAATTAAAATTTTTTTCGATGAAAAATGGACGATGTATAGTCCATTTAGTTTTTTGCATGAAAACTAGACGATGTATAGTCTATTTAATCTTTTCCATGAAAAATGGACGATGTATAGTCCATTAAATTTTTTTCATTAAAAATTTTTTTCCATGGACGATGTATAGTCCATTAAATTTTTTTCATTAAAAATATTTTTCCATGAAAAATAGACGATGTATTATAGTCCATTTAATATTTTTCATTAAAAATTTTTTCCATTAAAAATTGACGATGTATAGTCCATTTAGTTTTTTGCATGAAAACTAAACGATGTATAGTCTATGGACGATGTATAGTCCATTAAATTTTTTTCATTAAAAATTTTTTTCCATGAAAAATAGACGATGTATAGTCCATTTAATATTTTTCAATAAAAATATTTTTCCATTAAAAATGGACGATGTATATATAGTCCATTAAATTTTTTAAATTAAAATTTTTTTCGATGAAAAATGGACGATGTATAGTCCATTTAATTTTTTCCATGAAAACTAGACGATGTATAGTCTATTTAATCTTTTTCATGAAAAATGGACGATGTATAGTCCATTAAATTTTTTTCATTAAAAATTTTTTTCCATGAAAAATGGACGATGTATAGTCCATTTAGTTTTTTGCATAAAAACTAGACGATGTATAGTCTATTTAATCTTTTCCATGAAAAATGGACGATGTATAGTCCATTAAATTTTTTTCAATAAAAATTTTTTTCCATGAAAAATGGACGATGTATAGCCCATTAAATTTTTTTCAATAAAAATGTTTTTCCATGAAAAATGGACGATGTATAGTCCTTTTAGTTTTTTGTATGAAAACTATACGATGTATAGTCTATTTAATCTTTTTCATGAAAAATGGACGATGTATAGTCCATTAAATTTTTTTCATTAAAAATTTTTTTCCATGGACGATGTATAGTCCATTAAATTTTTTTCATTAAAAATTTTTTTCCATGAAAAATAGACGATGTATAGTCCATTTAATATTTTTCATTAAAAATATTTTTCCATTAAAAATAGACGATGTATAGTCCATTAAATTTTTCAAATTAAAATTTTTTTCGATGAAAAATGGACGATGTATAGTCCATTAAATTTTTTTAATTCAAAATTTTTTTCCATGAAAAATGGACGATGTATAGTCCATTAAATTTTTTTCATTAAAAATTTTTTTCCATGAAAAATAGACGATGTATAGTCCATTTAATATTTTTCATTAAAAATATTTTTCCATTAAAAATGGACGATGTATAGTCCATTAAATTTTTTTCATTCAAAATTTTTTTCCATGAAAAATAGACGATGTATAGTCCATTTAATATTTTTCATTAAAAATATTTTTCCATTAAAAATGGACGATGTATAGTCCATTTAATATTTTTCATTAAAAATATTTTTCCATTAAAAATAGACGATGTATAGTCCATTAAATTTTTTAAACTAAAATTTTTTTCGATGAAAAATGGACGATGTATAGTCCATTTAATTTTTTGTATGAAAACTAGACGATGTATAGTCTATTTAATCTTTTTCATGAAAAATGGACGATGTATAGTCCATTAAATTTTTTTCATTAAAAATTTTTTTCCATGGACGATGTATAGTCCATTAAATTTTTTTCATTAAAAATTTTTTTCCATGAAAAATGGACGATGTATAGTCCATTAAGTTTTTTGCATGAAAACTAAACGATGTATAGTCTATGTAATCTTTTCCATGAAAAATGGACGATGTATAGTCCATTTAGTTTTTTTCATGAAAACTAAACGATGTATAGTCTATTTAATCTTTTCCATGAAAAATGGACGATGTATAGTCCATTTAATATTTTTCATTAAAAATATTTTTCCATTAAAAATGGACGATGTATATATAGTCCATTAAATTTTTTAAATTAAAATTTTTTTCGATGAAATATGGACGATGTATAGTCCATTTAGTTTTTTGCATGAAAACTAGACGATGTATAGTCTATTTAATCTTTTCCATGAAAAATGGACGATGTATAGTCCATTAAATTTTTTTCAATAAAAATTTTTTTCCATGAAAAATGGACGATGTATAGTCCTTTTAGTTTTTTGTATGAAAACTATACGATGTATAGTCTATTTAATCTTTTTCATGAAAAATGGACGATGTATAGTCCATTAAATTTTTTTCATTAAAAATTTTTTTTGAAAAATGGACGATGTATAGTCCATTTAGTTTTTTGCATGAAAACTAAACGATGTATAGTCTATGTAATCTTTTCCATGAAAAATGGACGATGTATAGTCCATTAAATTTTTTTCATTAAAAATTTTTTTCCATGAAAAATAGACGATGTATAGTCCATTTAATATTTTTCATTAAAAATATTTTTCCATTAAAAATGGACGATTAAATTTTTTTCAATAAAAATTTTTTTCCATGAAAAATGGACGATGTATAGTCCATTTAGTTTTTTGTATGAAAACTAGACGATGTATAGTCTATTTAATCTTTTCCATGAAAAATGGACGATGTATAGTAAATTAAATTTTTTTCATTAAAAATTTTTTTCCATGGACAATGTATAGTCCATTAAATTTTTTTCATTAAAAATTTTTTTCCATGAAAAATGGACGATGTATAGTCCATTTAGTTTTTTGCATGAAAACTAGACGATGTATAGTCTATTTAATCTTTTCCATGAAAAATGGACGATATATAGTCCATTAAATTCTTTTCATTAAAAATTTTTTTCCATGAAAAATGGACGATGTATAGTCCATTAAATTTTTTTCAATAAAAATTTTTTTCCATGAAAAATGGACGATGTATAGTCCATTTAGTTTTTTGTATGAAAACTAGACGATGTATAGTCTATTTAATCTTTTCCATGAAAAATGGACAATGTATAGTCCATTAAATTTTTTTCATTAAAAATTTTTTTCCATGAAAAATAGACGATGTATAGTCCATTTAATATTTTTCATTAAAAATATTTTTCCATTAAAAATAGACGATGTATAGTCCATTAAATTTTTTAAATTAAAATTTTTTTCGATGAAAAATGGACGATGTATAGTCCATTTAATTTTTTGCATGAAAACTAGACGATGTATAGTCTATTTAATCTTTTTCATGAAAAATGGACGATGTACAGTCCATTTAATATTTTTCATTAAAAATATTTTTCCATTAAAAATGGACGATTATAGTCCATTAAATTTTTTAAATTAAAATTTTTTTTGATGAAAAATGGACGATGTATAGTCCATTTAATTTTTTGCATGAAAACTAGACGATGTATAGTCTATTTAATCTTTTTCATGAAAAATGGACGATGTATAGTCCATTAAATTTTTTTCATTAAAAATTTTTTTCCATGGACGATGTATAGTCCATTAAATATTTTTCATTAAAAATTTTTTTCCATGAAAAATGGACGATGTGCAGTCCATTAAATTTTTTTCATTAAAAATTTTTTTCCATGAAAAATGGACGATGTATAGTCCATTAAATTTTTTTAATTAAAATTTTTTTCGATGAAAAATGGACGATGTATAGTCTATTTAATCTTTTCCATGAAAAATGGACGATGTATAGTCTATTTAATCTTTTTCATGAAAAATGGACGATTATAGTCCATTAAATTTTTTTCATTAAAAATTTTTTTCCATGAAAAATGGACGATGTATAGTCCATTTAGTTTTTTGCATGAAAACTAGACGATGTATAGTCTATTTAATATTTTCCATGAAAAATGGACAATGTATGTCCATTAAATTTTTTTCATTAAAAATTTTTTTCCATGAAAAATAGACGATGTATATATAGTCCATTAAATTTTTTAAATTAAAAATATTTTTCCATTAAAAATGGACGATGTATATATAGTCCATTAAATTTTTTAAATTAAAATTTTTTTCGATGAAAAATGGACGATGTATAGTCCATTTAATTTTTTGCATGAAAACTAGACGATGTATAGTCTATTTAATCTTTTTCATGAAAAATGGACGATGTGTAGTCCATTAAATTTTTTTCATTAAAAATTTTTTTCCATGAAAAATAGACGATGCATAGTCCATTTAATATTTTTCATTAAAAATATTTTTCCATTAAAAATAGACGATGTATAGTCCAATAAATTAAAATTTTTTTCGATGAAAAATGGACGATGTATAGTCCATTTAGTTTTTTGCATGAAAACTAAACGATGTATAGTCTATGTAATCTTTTCCATGAAAAATGGACGATGTATAGTCCATTAAATTTTTTTTCCATGAAAAATAGACGATGTATAGTCCATTTAATATTTTTCATTAAAAATATTTTTCCATTAAAAATAGACGATGTATAGTCCATTAAATTTTTTAAATTAAAATTTTTTTCGATGAAAAATGGACGATGTATAGTCCATTTATTTTTTGCATGAAAACTAGACGATGTATAGTCTATTTAATCTTTTTCATGAAAAATGGACGATGTATAATCCATTAAATTTTTTTAATTAAAAATTTGTTTCCATGAAAAATGGACGATGTATAGTCCATTTAGTTTTTTGCATGAAAACTAAACGATGTATAGTCTATGGACGATGTATAGTCCATTAAATTTTTTTCATTAAAACTTTTTTTTCCATGAAAAATGGACGATGTATAGTCCATTAAATTTTTTTCATTAAAAATTTTTTTCCATGAAAAATAGACGATCCATTAAAAATGGACGATGTATAGTCTATTAAATATTTTTCATTAAAAATTTTTTTCCATGAAAAATGGACGATGTGCAGTCCATTAAATTTTTTTCATTAAAAATTTTTTTCCATGAAAAATGGACGATGTATAGTCCATTAAATTTTTTTAATTAAAATTTTTTTCGATGAAAAATGGACGATGTATAGTCCATTTAATTTTTTTCATTAAAAATATTTTTCCATTAAAAATGGACGATGTATAGTCTATTTAATCTTTTCCATGAAAAATGGACGATGTATAAGTCCATTAAATTTTTTTCATTAAAAATTTTTTTCCATGAAAAATGGACGATGTATAGTCCATTTAGTTTTTTGCATGAAAACTAGACGATGTATAGTCTATTTAATCTTTTCCATGAAAAATGGACGATGTATAGTCCATTTAGTTTTTTGCATGAAAACTAGACGATGTATAGTCTATTTAATCTTTTCCATGAAAAATGGACGATGTATAGTCCATTAAATTTTTTTCATTAAAAATTTTTTTCCATGGACGATGTATAGTCCATTAAATATTTTTCATTAAAAATTTTTTTCCATGAAAAATGGACGATGTGCAGTCCATTAAATTTTTTTCATTAAAAATTTTTTTCCATGAAAAATGGACGATGTATAGTCCATTAAATTTTTTTAATTAAAATTTTTTTCGATGAAAAATGGACGATGTATAGTCCATTTAATTTTTTTCATTAAAAATATTTTTCCATTAAAAATGGACGATGTATAGTCTATTTAATCTTTTCCATGAAAAATGCACGATGTATAGTCCATTAAATTTTTTTAATTAAAATTTTTTTCGATGAAAAATGGACGATGTATAGTCCATTTAATTTTTTTCATTAAAAATATTTTTCCATTAAAAATGGACGATGTATAGTCTATTTAATCTTTTCCATGAAAAATGGACGATGTATAGTCCATTAAATTTTTTTCAATAAAAATTTTTTTCCATGAAAAATGGACGATGTATAGTCCATTTAGTTTTTTGTATGAAAACTAGACGATGTATAGTCTATTTAATCTTTTTCATGAAAAATGGACAATGTATAGTCCATTAAATTTTTTTCATTAAAAATTTTTTTCCATGAAAAATAGACGATGTATAGTCCATTTAATATTTTTCATTAAAAATATTTTTCCATTAAAAATAGACGATGTATAGTCCATTAAATTTTTTAAATTAAAATTTTTTTTGATGAAAAATGGACGATGTATAGTCCATTTAATTTTTTCCATGAAAACTAGACGATGTATAGTCTATTTAATCTTTTTCATGAAAAATGCACGATGTATAGTCCATTAAATTTTTTTCATTAAAAATTTTTTTCCATGAAAAATGGACGATGTATAGTCTATTTAATCTTTTCCATGAAAAATGGACGATGTATAGTCCATTAAATTTTTTTCATTAAAAATTTTTTTCCATGAAAAATGGACGATGTATAGTCCATTTAGTTTTTTGCATGAAAACTAGACGATGTATAGTCTATTTAATCTTTTCCATGAAAAATGGACGATGTATAGTCCATTAAATTTTTTTCATTAAAAATTTTTTTCCGTGGACGATGTATAGTCCATTAAATATTTTTCATTAAAAATTTTTTTCCATGAAAAATGGACGATGTGCAGTCCATTAAATTTTTTTCATTAAAAATTTTTTTCCATGAAAAATGGACGATGTATAGTCTATTAAATTTTTTTAATTAAAATTTTTTTCGATGAAAAATGGACGATGTATAGTCTATTTAATCTTTTCCATGAAAAATGGACAATGTATGTCCATTAAATTTTTTTCATTAAAAATTTTTTTCCATGAAAAATAGACGATGTATAGTCCATTTAATATTTTTCATTAAAAATATTTTTCCATTAAAAATGGACGATGTATATAGTCCATTAAATTTTTTAAATTAAAATTTTTTTCGATGAAAAATGGACGATGTATAGTCCATTTAATTTTTTGCATGAAAACTAGACGATGTATAGTCTATTTAATCTTTTTCATGAAAAATGGACGATGTGTAGTCCATTAAATTTTTTTCATTAAAAATTTTTTTCCATGAAAAATAGACGATGCATAGTCCATTTAATATTTTTCATTAAAAATATTTTTCCATTAAAAATAGACGATGTATAGTCCAATAAATTAAAATTTTTTTCGATGAAAAATGGACGATGTATAGTCCATTTAGTTTTTTGCATGAAAACTAAACGATGTATAGTCTATGTAATCTTTTCCATGAAAAATGGACGATGTATAGTCCATTAAATTTTTTTTCCATGAAAAATAGACGATGTATAGTCCATTTAATATTTTTCATTAAAAATATTTTTCCATTAAAAATAGACGATGTATAGTCCAATAAATTTTTTAAATTAAAATTTTTTTCGATGAAAAATGGACGATGTATAGTCCATTTATTTTTTGCATGAAAACTAGACGATGTATAGTCTATTTAATCTTTTTCATGAAAAATGGACGATGTATAATCCATTAAATTTTTTAATTAAAAATTTGTTTCCATGAAAAATGGACGGTGTATAGTCCATTTAGTTTTTTGCATGAAAACTAAACGATGTATAGTCTATGGACGATGTATAGTCCATTAAATTTTTTTCATTAAAACTTTTTTTTCCATGAAAAATGGACGATGTATAGTCCATTAAATTTTTTTCATTAAAAATTTTTTTCCATGAAAAATAGACGATCCATTAAAAATGGACGATGTATAGTCTATTAAATATTTTTCATTAAAAATTTTTTTCCATGAAAAATGGACGATGTGCAGTCCATTAAATTTTTTTCATTAAAAATTTTTTTCCATGAAAAATGGACGATGTATAGTCCATTAAATTTTTTTAATTAAAATTTTTTTCGATGAAAAATGGACGATGTATAGTCCATTAAATTTTTTTCATTAAAAATTTTTTTTCCATGAAAAATGGACGATGTATAGTCCATTTAATTTTTTGCATGAAAACTAGACGATGTATAGTCTATTTAATCTTTTTCATAAAATATGGACGATGTATAGTCCATTAAATTTTTTTCATTCAAAATTTTTTTCCATGAAAAATGGACGATGTATAGTCCATTAAATTTTTTTCATTAAAATTTTTTTTCCATGAAAAATAGACGATGTAAAGTCCATAAAACTTTTTTAATTAAATTTTTTTCCATGAAAAATGGACGATGTATAGTTCATTTAATTTTTTCCATGAAAACTAGACGATGTATAGTCTATTTAATCTTTTTCATGAAAAATGGACGATGTACAGTCCATTAAATTTTTTTAATTAAAATTTTTTCGATGAAAAATGGACGATGTATAGTCCATTTAATTTTTTTCATTCAAAATATTTTTCCATTATAAATGGACGATGTATAGTCTATTTAATCTTTTCCATGAAAAATGGACGATGTATAGTCCATTAAATTTTTTCCATTAAAAATTTTTTTCCATTAAAAATGGACGATGTATAGTCCATTAAATTTTTTTAATTAAAATTTTTTTCGATGAAAAATGGACGATGTATAGTCCATTTAATTTTTTTCATTCAAAATATTTTTCCATTAAAAATGGACGATGTATAGTCTATTTAATCTTTTCCATGAAAAATGGACGATGTATAGTCCATTAAATTTTTTTCATTAAAAATTTTTTTCCATGAAAAATGGACGATGTATAGTCCATTAAATTTTTTTAATTAAAATTTTTTTCGATGAAAAATGGACGATGTATAGTCCATTTAATTTTTTTCATTAAAAATATTTTTCCATTAAAAATGGACGATGTATAGTCCATTTAATATTTTTCATTAAAAATATTTTTCCATTAAAAATAGACGATGTATAGTCCATTAAATTTTTTAAATTAAAATTTTTTTCGATGAAAAATGGACGATGTATAGTCCATTTAATTTTTTGCATGAAAACTAGACGATGTATAGTCTATTTAATCTTTTTCATGAAAAATGGACGATGTACAGTCCATTTAATATTTTTCATTAAAAATATTTTTCCATTAAAAATGGACGATGTATAGTCCATTTAGTTTTTTGCATGAAAACTAGACGATGTATAGTCTATTTAATCTTTTCCATGAAAAATGGACGATGTATAGTCCATTAAATTTTTTTCATTAAAAATTTTTTTCCATGAAAAATGGACGATGTATAGTCCATTTAGTTTTTTGCATGAAAACTAGACGATGTATAGTCTATTTAATCTTTTCCATGAAAAATGGACGATGTATAGTCCATTAAATTTTTTTCATTAAAAATTTTTTTCCATGGACGATGTATAGTCCATTAAATATTTTTCATTAAAAATTTTTTTCCATGAAAAATGGACGATGTATAGTCTATTAAATTTTTTTCATTAAAAATTTTTTTCCATGAAAAATAGACGATCCATTAAAAATGGACGATGTATAGTCTATTAAATATTTTTCATTAAAAATTTTTTTCCATGAAAAATGGACGATGTGCAGTCCATTAAATTTTTTTCATTAAAAATTTTTTTCCATGAAAAATGGACGATGTATAGTCCATTAAATTTTTTTAATTAAAATTTTTTTCGATGAAAAATGGACGATGTATAGTCCATTAAATTTTTTTCAATAAAAATTTTTTTCCATGAAAAATGGACGATGTATAGTCCATTTAGTTTTTTGTATGAAAACTAGACGATGTATAGTCTATTTAATCTTTTCCATGAAAAATGGACAATGTATAGTCCATTAAATTTTTTTCATTAAAAATTTTTTTCCATGAAAAATAGACGATGTATAGTCCATTTAATATTTTTCATTAAAAATATTTTTCCATTAAAAATAGACGATGTATAGTCCATTAAATTTTTTAAATTAAAATTTTTTTTGATGAAAAATGGACGATGTATAGTCCATTTAATTTTTTCCATGAAAACTAGACGATGTATAGTCTATTTAATCTTTTTCATGAAAAATGCACGATGTATAGTCCATTAAATTTTTTTCATTAAAAATTTTTTTCCATGAAAAATGGACGATGTATAGTCCATTCAATTTTTTTCATTAAAAATTTTTTTCCATGAAAAATGGACGATGTATAGTCCATTTAGTTTTTTGCATGAAAACTAGACGATGTATAGTCTATTTAATCTTTTCCATGAAAAATGGACGATGTATAGTCCATTAAATTTTTTTCATTAAAAATTTTTTTCCGTGGACGATGTATAGTCCATTAAATATTTTTCATTAAAAATTTTTTTCCATGAAAAATGGACGATGTGCAGTCCATTAAATTTTTTTCATTAAAAATTTTTTTCCATGAAAAATGGACGATGTATAGTCTATTAAATTTTTTTAATTAAAATTTTTTTCGATGAAAAATGGACGATGTATAGTCTATTTAATCTTTTCCATGAAAAATGGACAATGTATGTCCATTAAATTTTTTTCATTAAAAATTTTTTTCCATGAAAAATAGACGATGTATAGTCCATTTAATATTTTTCATTAAAAATATTTTTCCATTAAAAATGGACGATGTATATAGTCCATTAAATTTTTTAAATTAAAATTTTTTTCGATGAAAAATGGACGATGTATAGTCCATTTAATTTTTTGCATGAAAACTAGACGATGTATAGTCTATTTAATCTTTTTCATGAAAAATGGACGATGTGTAGTCCATTAAATTTTTTTCATTAAAAATTTTTTTCCATGAAAAATAGACGATGCATAGTCCATTTAATATTTTTCATTAAAAATATTTTTCCATTAAAAATAGACGATGTATAGTCCAATAAATTAAAATTTTTTTCGATGAAAAATGGACGATGTATAGTCCATTTAGTTTTTTGCATGAAAACTAAACGATGTATAGTCTATGTAATCTTTTCCATGAAAAATGGACGATGTATAGTCCATTAAATTTTTTTTCCATGAAAAATAGACGATGTATAGTCCATTTAATATTTTTCATTAAAAATATTTTTCCATTAAAAATAGACGATGTATAGTCCATTAAATTTTTTAAATTAAAATTTTTTTCGATGAAAAATGGACGATGTATAGTCCATTTATTTTTTGCATGAAAACTAGACGATGTATAGTCTATTTAATCTTTTTCATGAAAAATGGACGATGTATAATCCATTAAATTTTTTAATTAAAAATTTGTTTCCATGAAAAATGGACGATGTATAGTCGTCCATTAAATTTTTTTCATTAAAAATTTTTTTCCATGGACGATGTATAGTCCATTAAATATTTTTCATTAAAAATTTTTTTCCATGAAAAATGGACGATGTATAGTCCATTAAATTTTTTTCATTAAAAATTTTTTTCCATGAAAAATGGACGATGTATAGTCCATTTAGTTTTTTGCATGAAAACTAGACGATCTATAGTCTATTTAATCTTTTCCATGAAAAATGGACGATGTATAGTCCATTATATTTTTTTCATTAAAAATTTTTTTCCATAAAAAATGGACGATGTAAAGACCATAAAACTTTTTTAATTAATTTTTTTTCCATGAAAAATGGACGATGTATAGTCCATTTAATTTTTTTCATTAAAAATTTTTTTCCATTAAAAATGGACGATGTATAGTCCATTAAATTTTTTTCGATGAAAAATGGACAATGTATAGTCCATTTAATTTTTTTCATTAAAAATTTTTTTCCATGAAAAATGGACGATGTATATATATATATATGGATGCGTATATATATATATATGTATATATATATATATGGACACATCCATTTAGTTTTTTGCATGAAAACTAGACGATGTATAGTCTATTTAATCTTTTCCATGAAAAATGGACGATGTATATATAGTCCATTAAATTTTTTTCATTAAAAATTTTTTTCCATGAAAAATGGACGATGTATAGTCCATTTAGTTTTTTGCATGAAAACTACACGATGTACAGTCTATTTAATCTTTTCCATGAAAAATGGACGATGTATAGTCCATTAAATTTTTTTCATTAAAAATTTTTTTCCATGAAAAATGGACGATGTATAGTCCATTTAATTTTTTGCATGAAAACTAGACGATGTATAGTCTATTTAATCTTTTTCATAAAATATGGACGATGTATGGTCCATTAAATTTTTTTCATTCAAAATTTTTTTCCATGAAAAATGGACGATGTATAGTCCATTAAATTTTTTTCATTAAAATTTTTTTTCCATGAAAAATAGACGATGTAAAGTCCATAAAACTTTTTTAATTAAATTTTTTTCCATGAAAAATGGACGATGTATAGTTCATTTAATTTTTTCCATGAAAACTAGACGATGTATAGTGCATTTAATTTTTTTGCATTAAAACTAGATGATGTATAGTCTATTTAATCTTTTGCATAAGAAATGGACAATGTAAATTCCATTAAATTTTGTTCATTAAAAATTTTTTTCCATGAAAAATGGACGATGTATATATAGTCCATTTAATTTTTTTCATAAAAACTAGACGAACAAATGGACGATGATGTATCGTCAAAACAAAATTTCACGTTTGATAAAATCGGCTCCATGGTACACCAAAAATTCAAATTTACATATTGATTTAAATATGCTACTAGTGACTGAAGAAATTGCTTGCTCGTAACACCTTGAACTTTACTGAACACATCCGCTTAAAAAAGAGGGACACTAAGCCTATAATTAGAAATACTGCTGATAAAACTTTTTGGTAAAATTTTTGTGTTAGTACATCATTTTTGTATTAATAATTACTATCACTAAATTTGTGTTCGGCATAGGCCGGGCCCATTAAGTATATGTAGACTTAAAATTTGATTACCTATTGTTAGTTTATTTTTTTTTAAGATACAATAAATAAATACATATAAAATACAAAAAAAAAATTTTTTTTTTCTTGAAAAATGGGCGAAGTAAGTTTAATTTTTTCATTTTATGCATGAAAAATAAGCGATGTATAGTCCATTTAGATTTTTGCATGAAAAGTAGACGATGTATATTCTATTAAATCTTTTCCATTAAATTTTTTTCATTAAAAATTTTTTTCCATGAAAAATGGACGATGTATAGTCCATTTAGTTTTTTGCATGAAAACTAGACGATGTATAGTCTATTTAATCTTTTCCATGAAAAATGGACGATGTATAGTCCATTCAATTTTTTTCATTAAAAATTTTTTTCCATGAAAAATGGACGATGTATAGTCTATTTAATCTTTTCCATGAAAAATGGACGATGTATAGTCCATTCAATTTTTTTCATTAAAAATTTTTTTCCATAAAAAATGGACGATGTATTATAGTCCATTTAGTTTTTCCATGAAAACTAGACGATGTATAGTCTATTTAATCTTTTCCATGAAAAATGGACGATGTATAGTCCATTAAATTTTTTTCATTAAAAATTTTTTCCATGAAAAATAGACGATGTAAAGTCCATAAAACTTTTTTAATTAAATTTTTTTCCATGAAAAATGGACGATGTATAGTCTATTTAATCTTTTGCATAAGAAATAGACAATGTAAATCCATAAAATTTTTTTCATTAAAAATTTTTTTCCATGAAAAATGGACGATGTATATATAGTCCATTTAATTTTTAACATAAAAACTAGACGAACAAATGGACGATGATGTATCGTCAAAACAAAATTTCACGTTTGATAAAATCGGCTCCATGGTACACCAAAAATTCAAATTTACATATTGATTTAAATATGCTACTAGTGACTGAAGAAATTGCTTGCTCGTAACACCTTGAACTTTACTGAACACATCCGCTTAAAAAAGAGGGACACTAAGCCTATAATTAGAAATACTGCTGATAAAACTTTTTGGTAAAATTTTTGTGTTAGTACATCATTTTTGTATTAATAATTACTATCACTAAATTTGTGTTCGGCATAGGCCGGGCCCATTAAGTATATGTAGACTTAAAATTTGATTACCTATTGTTAGTTTATTTTTTTTTAAGATACAATAAATAAATACATATAAAATACAAAAAAAAATTTTTTTTTTTGCTTGAAAAATAGGCGAAGTAAGTTTAATTTTTTCATTTTATGCATGAAAAATAAGCGATGTATAGTCCATTTAGTTTTTTGCATGAAAAGTAGACGATGTATATTCTATTTGATCTTTTCCATTAAATTTGTTTCATTAAAAATTTTTTTCCATGAAAACTAGACGATGTATAGTCTATTTAATCTTTTCCATGAAAAATGTATGATGTATAGTCCATTAAATTTTTTCCATTAAAAATTTTTTCCATGAAAAATGAACGATGTATAGTCCATTTAGTTTTTTGCATGAAAACTAGACGATGTATAGTCTATTTAATCTTTTCCATGAAAAATGGACGATGTATAGTCCATTAAATTTTTTTCATTAAAAATTTTTTTCCATGAAAAATGGACGGTGTATAGTCTATTTAATCGTTTCCATGAAAAATGTATGATGTATAGTCCATTAAATTTTTTCCATTAAAAATTTTTTCCATGAAAAATGGACATTGTATAGTCCATTTAGTTTTTTGCATGAAAACTAGACGATGTATAGTCTATTTAATCTTTTCCATGAAAAATGTATGATGTATAGTCCATTAAATTTTTTCCATTAAATTTTTTTTCCATGAAAAATAGACGATGTATAGTCCATTTAATATTTTTCATTAAAAATATTTTTCCATTAAAAATGGACGATGTGTAGTCCATTAAATTTTTTAAATTAAAATTTTTTTCGATGAAAAATGGACGATGTATAGTCCATTTAATTTTTTGCATGAAAACTAGACGATGTATAGTCTATTTAATCTTTTTCATGAAAAATGGACGATGTATAGTCCATTAAATTTTTTTCATTAAAAATTTTTTTCCATGGACGATGTATAGTCCATTTATTTTTAGCATGAAAACTAGACGATGTATAGTCTATTTAATCTTTTCCATGAAAAATGGACGATTCATTTAGTTTTTTGCATGAAAACTAGACGATGTATTATAGTCTATTCAATATTTTCCATGAAAAATGGACGATGTATAGTCCATTAAATTTTTGTCATTTAAAATTTTTTTCCATGAAAAATGGACGATGTGTAGTCCATTAAATTTTTTTAATTAAAAATTTGTTTCCATGAAAAATGGACGATGTATAGTCCATTTAGTTTTTTGCATGAAAGCTAGACGATGTACAGTCTATTTAATTTTTTCCATGAAAAATGCACGATGTATAGTCCATTAAATTTTTTTCATTAAAAATTTTTTTCCATGAAAAATGGACGATGTATAGTCTATTTAATCTTTTCCATGAAAAATGGACGATGTATAGTCCATTAAATTTTTTTTCCATGAAAAATAGACGATGTATAGTCCATTTAATATTTTTCAATAAAAATATTTTTCCATTAAAAATAGACGATGTATATAGTCCATTAAATTTTTTAAATTAAAATTTTTTTCGATGAAAAATGGACGATGTATAGTCCATTTATTTTTTGCATGAAAACTAGACGATGTATAGTCTATTTAATCTTTTTCATGAAAAATGGACGATGTATAATCCATTAAATTTTTTTAATAAAAAATTTGTTTCCATGAAAAATGGACGATGTATAGTCCATTTAGTTTTTTGCATGAAAACTAAACGATGTATAGTCTATGGACGATGTATAGTCCATTAAATTTTTTTCATTAAAACTTTTTTTCCATGAAAAATGGACGATGTATAGTCCATTAAATTTTTTTCATTAAAAATTTTTTTCCATGAAAAATGGACGATGTATAGTTCATTTAGATTTTTGCATGAAAACTAAACGATGTATAGTCTATTTAATCTTTTCCATGAAAAATGGACGATGTATAGTCCATTTAATATTTTTCATTAAAAATATTTTTCCATTAAAAATGGACGATGTGTAGTCCATTAAATTTTTTAAATTAAAATTTTTTTCGATGAAAAATGGACGATGTATAGTCCATTAAATTTTTTTCATTAAAAATTTTTTTCCATGAAAAATGGACGATGTATTATAGTCCATTTAGTTTTTTCCATGAAAACTAGACGATGTATAGTCTATTTAATTTTTTCCATGAAAACTAGACGATGTATAGTGCATTTAATTTTTTTGCATTAAAACTAGATGATGTATAGTCTATTTAATCTTTTGCATAAGAAATGGACAATGTAAATTCCATTAAATTTTTTTCATTAAAAATTTTTTTCCATGAAAAATGGACGATGTATAGTCTATTTAATCTTTTCCATGAAAAATGGACGATGTGTAGTCCATTAAATTTTTTCATTAAAAATTTTTTTCCATAAAAAATGGGCGATGTATTATAGTCCATTTAGTTTGTTCCATGAAAACTAGACGATGTATAGTCTATTTAATCTTTTCCATGAAAAATGGACGATGTATAGTCCATTAAATTTTTTTCATTAAAAATTTTTTCCATGAAAAATAGACGATGTAAAGTCCATAAAACTTTTTTAATTAAATTTTTTTCCATGAAAAATGGACGATGTATAGTCTATTTAATTTTTTGCATAAGAAATAGACAATGTAAATCCATAAAATTTTTTTCATTAAAAATTTTTTTCCATGAAAAATGGACGATGTATATATAGTCCATTTAATTTTTAACATAAAAACTAGACGAACAAATGGACGATGATGTATCGTCAAAACAAAATTTCACGTTTGATAAAATCGGCTCCATGGTACACCAAAAATTCAAATTTACATATTGATTTAAATATGCTACTAGTGACTGAAGAAATTGCTTGCTCGTAACACCTTGAACTTTACTGAACACATCTGCTTAAAAAAGAGGGACACTAAGCCTATAATTAGAAATACTGCTGATAAAACTTTTTGGTAAAATTTTTGTGTTAGTACATAATTTTTGTATTAATAATTACTATCACTAAATTTGTGTTCGGCATTGGCCGGGCCCATTAAGTATATGTAGACTTAAAATTTGATTACTTATTGTTAGTTTATTTTTTTTAAGATACAATAAATAAATACATATAAAATACAAAAAAAAATTTTTTTTTTGCTTGAAAAATAGGCGAAGTAAGTTTAATTTTTTCATTTTATGCATGAAAAATAAGCGATGTATAGTCCATTTAGTTTTTTGCATGAAAAGTAGACGATGTATATTCTATTTAATCTTTTCCATTAAATTTGTTTCATTAAAAATTTTTTTGCATGAAAACTAGACGATGTATAGTCTATTTAATCTTTTTCATGAAAAATGGACGATGTATAATCCATTAAATTTTTTTAATTAAAAATTTGTTTCCATGAAAAATGGACGATGTATAGTCCATTTAGTTTTTTGCATGAAAACTAAACGATGTATAGTCTATGGACGATGTATAGTCCATTAAATTTTTTTCATTAAAACTTTTTTCCATGAAAAATGGACGATGTATAGTTCATTTAGATTTTTGCATGAAAACTAAACGATGTATAGTCTATTTAATCTTTTCCATGAAAAATGGACGATGTATAGTCCATTTAATATTTTTCATTAAAAATATTTTTCCATTAAAAATGGACGATGTGTAGTCCATTAAATTTTTTAAATTAAAATTTTTTTCGATGAACAATGGACGATGTATAGTCCATTTAATTTTTTGCATGAAAACTAGACGATGTATAGTCTATTTAATCTTTTTCATGAAAAATGGACGATGTATAATCCATTAAATTTTTTTAATTAAAAATTTTTTTCCATGAAAAATGGACGATGTATAGTCTATTTAATCTTTTGCATGAAAACTAGACGATGTATATTCTATTTGATCTTTTCCATGAAAAATGGACGATGTATAGTCCATTTAATATTTTTCATTAAAAATTTTTTTCCATTAAAATTGGACGATGTATAGTCCATTACATTTTTTCCATGAAAACTAGACGATGTAATATTTTCCATGAAAAATGGACGATGTATAGTCCATTTAGTTTTTTGCATAAAAGGTAGACGATGTATAGTCTATTTAATCGTTTCCATGAAAAATGGACGATGTATAGTCCATTAAATTTTTTTCATTAAAAATTTTTTTCCATGAAAAATGGACGATGTATAGTCCATTTAGTTTTTTGCATGAAAACTAGACGATGTACAGTCTATTTAATTTTTTCCATGAAAAATGCACGATGTATAGTCCATTAAATTTTTTTCATTAAAAATTTTTTCCCATGAAAAATGGACGATGTATAGTCCATTTAGTTCTTTGCATGAAAACTAGACGATGTATAGTATATTTAATCTTTTCCATGAAAAATGGACGATGTATAGTCCATTTAGTTTTTTGCATGAAAACTAGACGAGGTATAGTCTATTAAATATTTTCCATGAAAAATGGACGATGTATAGTCCATTAAATTTTTTTCATTTAAAATTTTTTTCCATGAAAAATGGACGATGTATAGTCCATTTAGTTTTTGCATGAAAACTAGACGATGTATAGTATATTTAATCGTTTCCATGAAAAATGGACGATGTGTAGTCCATTACATTTTTTTCATTAAAAATTGCTTTCCATGAAAAATGGACGATGTATAGTCCATTTAATTTTTTTTGTATGAAAACTAGACGATGTATAGTCCATAAAATTTTTTCATTAAAAATTTTTTTTCATGACAAATGGACGATTTAATTTTTTGCATAAGAACTGGACGATGTATAGTCCATTAAATTTTTTTCATTAAAAATTTTTTTCCATGAAAAATGGACGATGTATAGTCCATTTAATTTTTTGTATGAAAACTAGACGATGTATAGTCCATTAAATTTTTTTCATTAAAAATTTTTTTCCATGAAAAATGGACGATGTATAGTCCATTTAGTTTTTTGCATGAAAGGTAGACGATGTATAGTCTATTTAATCGTTTCCATGAAAAATGGACGATGTATAGTCCATTAAATTTTTTTCATTAAAAATTTTTTTCCATGAAAAATGGACGATGTATAGTCCATTTAGTTTTTTGCATGAAAACTAGACGATGTATAGTCTATTTAATCGTTTCCATGAAAAATGGACGATGTATAGTCCATTAAATTTTTTTCATTAAAAATTTTTTTCCATGAAAAATGGACGATGTATAGTCCATTTAGTTTTTTGCATGAAAACTAGACGATGTACAGTCTATTTAATTTTTTCCATGAAAAATGCACGATGTATAGTCCATTAAATTTTTTTCATTAAAAATTTTTTCCCATGAAAAATGGACGATGTATAGTCCATTTAGTTCTTTGCATGAAAACTAGACGATGTATAGTATATTTAATCTTTTCCATGAAAAATGGACGATGTATAGTCCATTTAGTTTTTTGCATGAAAACTAGACGAGGTATAGTCTATTAAATATTTTCCATGAAAAATGGACGATGTATAGTCCATTAAATTTTTTTCATTTAAAATTTTTTTCCATGAAAAATGGACGATGTATAGTCCATTTAGTTTTTGCATGA
Source organism: Nowickia ferox (assembly GCA_936439885.1). NCBI lineage: Eukaryota > Metazoa > Arthropoda > Insecta > Diptera > Tachinidae > Nowickia > Nowickia ferox. The sequence goes on along the minus strand of OW387027.1, from coordinate 3,218,520 downwards.
AAACTAGACGATGTATAGTATATTTAATCGTTTCCATGAAAAATGGACGATGTGTAGTCCATTACATTTTTTTCATTAAAAATTGCTTTCCATGAAAAATGGACGATGTATAGTCCATTTAATTTTTTTTGTATGAAAACTAGACGATGTATAGTCCATAAAATTTTTTCATTAAAAATTTTTTTTCATGACAAATGGACGATTTAATTTTTTGCATAAGAACTGGACGATGTATAGTCCATTAAATTTTTTTCATTAAAAATTTTTTTCCATGAAAAATGGACGATGTATAGTCCATTTAATTTTTTGTATGAAAACTAGACGATGTATAGTCCATTAAATTTTTTTCATTAAAAATTTTTTTCCATGAAAAATGGACGATGTATAGTCCATTTAGTTTTTTGCATGAAAGGTAGACGATGTATAGTCTATTTAATCGTTTCCATGAAAAATGGACGATGTATAGTCCATTAAATTTTTTTCATTAAAAATTTTTTTCCATGAAAAATGGACGATGTATAGTCCATTTAGTTTTTTGCATGAAAACTAGACGATGTACAGTCTATTTAATTTTTTCCATGAAAAATGCACGATGTATAGTCCATTAAATTTTTTCCATTAAAAATTTTTTTCCATGAAAAATGGACGATGTATAGTCTATTTAATCTTTTCCATGAAAAATGGACGATGTGTAGTCCATTAAATTTTTTCATTAAAAATTTTTTTCCATAAAAAATGGGCGATGTATTATAGTCCATTTAGTTTGTTCCATGAAAACTAGACGATGTATAGTCTATTTAATCTTTTCCATGAAAAATGGACGATGTATAGTCCATTAAATTTTTTTCATTGAAAATTTTTTTCCATGAAAAATGGACGTTGTATAGTCCATTTAGTTTTTTGCATGAAAACTAGACGATGTATAGTCTATTTAATCTTTTCCATGAAAAATGGACGATGTATAGTCCATTAAATTTTTTTCATTAAAAATTTTTTTCCATGAAAAATGGACGATGTATAGTCCATTTAATTTTTTTTATTAAAAATATTTTTCCATGAACAATGGACGATCTATAGTCCATTAAATTTTTTAAATTAAAATTTTTTTCGATGAAAAATGGACGATATCGTCCATTAAATTTTTTTCATTAAAAATTTTTTTCCATGAAAAATGGACGATGTATAGTCCATTTAGTTTTTTCCATGAAAACTAGACGATGTATAGTCTATTTAATCTTTTCCATGAAAAATGGACGATGTATAGTCCATTCAATTTTTTTCATTAAAAATTTTTTTCCATGAAAAATGGGCGATGTATAGTCCATTTAGTTTTTTTCATGAAAGCTAGACGATGTATAGTCCATTAAATTTTTTTCATTAAAAATTTTTTTCCATGAAAAATGGACGATGTATAGTCCATTTAGTTTTTTGCATGAAAACTAAACGATGTATAGTCTATTTAATCTTTCCATGAAAAATGGACGATGTATAGTCTATTAAATTTTTTTCATTAAAAATTTGTTTTCCATTAAAAATGGACGATGTATTATAGTCCATTAAATTTTTTTCATTAAAAATTTTTTTCCATGAAAAATGGACGATGTATAGTCCATTTAGTTTTTTGCATGAAAACTAAACGATGTATAGTCTATTTAATCTTTTCCATGAAAAATGGACGATGTATAGTCCATTAAATTTTTTTCATTAAAAATTTTTTTCCATAAAAAATGGACGATGTAAAGACCATAAAACTAAACATAAAAATTTTTTTCATGAAAAATGGACGATGTATAGTCCATTTAGTTTTTTGCATGAAAACTAGACGATGTATAGTCTATTTAATCTTTTCCATGAAAAATGGACGATGTATAGTCCATTTAGTTTTTTGCATGAAAGCTAGACGATGTATAGTCTATTTAATCTTTTCCATGAAAAATGGACGATGTATAGTCCATTAAATTATTTTCATTAAAAAATTTTTCCATGAAAAATGGACGATGTATAGACCATAAAACTTTTTTAATTATTTTTTTAATGAAAAATGGACGATGTACAGTCCATTTAATTTTTTTCATTAAAAATTTTTTTCCATGAAAAATGGACGATGTATAGTCCATTAAATTTTTTATTAAAAATTTTTTTCCATTAAAAATGGACGATGTATATATAGTCCATTAAATTTTATTCTATAAAAACATTTTTCCATGAAATTTAAATTTTTTAAATTAAAATTTTTTTCGATGAAAAATGGACGATGTATAGTCTATTTAATCTTTTCCATGGAAAATGGACGATGTATAGTCCATTAAATTTTTTTCATTAAAAATTTTTTTCCATGAAAAATGGACGATGTATAGTCCATTTAGTTTTTTGCATGTAAACTAGACGATGTATAGTCCATTTAATTTTTTGCATGAAAACTAGACGATGTATAGTCTATTTAATCTTTTCCATGAAAAATGGACGATGTATAGTCCATTTAGTTTTTTGCATGAAAGCTAGACGATGTATAGTCTATTTAATCTTTTCCATGAAAAATGGACGATGTATAGTCCATTAAATTATTTTCATTAAAAATTTTTTTCCATGAAAAATGGACGATGTATAGACCATAAAACTTTTTTAATTAATTTTTTCAATGAAAAATGGACGATGTACAGTCCATTTAATTTTTTTCATTAAAAATTTTTTTCCATTAAAAATGGACGATGTATAGTCCATTAAATTTTTTAAATTAAAATTTTTTTCGATGAAAAATGGACGATGTATAGTCTATTTAATCTTTTCCATGAAAAATGGACGATGTATAGTCCATTAAATTTTATTCATTAAAAACTTTTTTCAATGAAATTTAAATTTTTTAAATTAAAATTTTTTTCGATGAAAAATGGACGATGTATAGTCTATTTAATCTTTTCCATGAAAAATGAACGATGTATAGTCCATTAAATTTTTTAAATTAAAATTTTTTTCGATGAAAAATGGACGATGTATAGTCAGTCCATTTAATTTTTTTCATTAAAAATTTTTTTCCATGAAAAATGGACGATGTATAGTCCATTTAGTTTTTTGCATGTAAACTAGACGATGTATAGTCCATTTAGTTTTTTGCATGAAAACTAGACGATGTATAGTCCATTTAATATTTTTCATTAAAAATATTTTTCCATTAAAAATGGACGATGTATAGTCCATTTAATTTTTTCCATGAAAACTAGACGATGTATAGTCTATTTAATCTTTTCCATGAAAAATGGACGATGTATAGTCCATTTAGTTTTTTGCATGAAAGCTAGACGATGTATAGTCTATTTAATCTTTTCCATGAAAAATGGACGATGTATAGTCCATTAAATTATTTTCATTAAAAATTTTTTCCCATGAAAAATGGACGATGTATAGACCATAAAACTTTTTTAATTAATTTTTTCAATGAAAAATGGACGATGTACAGTCCATTTAATTTTTTTCATTAAAAATTTTTTTCCATTAAAAATGGACGATGTATAGTCCATTAAATTTTTTAAATTAAAATTTTTTTCGATGAAAAATGGACGATGTATAGTCTATTTAATCTTAATCTTAATCCATTAAAGTTTTTTCATTAAAAATTTTTTTCCATGAAAAATGGACGATGTATAGTCCATTTAGTTTTTTCCATGAAAACTAGACGATGTATAGTCTATTTAATCTTTTCCATGAAAAATGGACGATGTATAGTCCATTTAATTAAAATTTACTTTAATTAATTCTTTATACACTATTAATGTAAACATAAAAAAATTGATAATTAATTTACCAGTACTAGCCTGAAACCACGCAGAATTATTCAAATCCAATTATTCTCTAATAATTTTATTCTAAAACACACACAAACACAGATGCTTGTTTTTCTAACAAAGCAGTGTTGTTAACAGCCGTGATTTAATAGACTGATGTAGAAAATTAAAATCCTAAGGTATTTGGCAAAACATAATACATATATATATATATATGTATGTATATAAACTTTTTTCTGGTATAAAAGTTAATTTTGTGAGAGGAAAAAACTTAAATAAGTGGCATTTAAAATAGTCAACAATATTTATTTTGCCTGCAGGGAACACAAGCTGTTAATTTATAATTAAAACAAACATACGAACGAACCATGCAAAATAACTAACATACTTACATACATACATACATCCACATGTATTTTACTCACTATGTACAAGTGTATGTAGGAGAGCATGTGCATGTTTATAACAAGGATATAATTTAAACAAGAAAATAAGCCCTCAAACTATATAATTTAAATGAAAAGCTTACAAGGAAAGAAGCTAAAAAAATATTAAACACAGAAATTTAACTGACAGACATTTATAAAAATGATGAACAAGCAGAAAGTTGACGAGTTGCAGAAATGCTCGACAACAACAAAATTTTAGCTGAAGCAATAAATGTTGGCCATGGCACCAGCACAAGAGCAAAATTGAACAAGAAGAGTAGAGTTTTTGTTCACGTTATTTTTACCAGCAATGAAGCAAGTCCAAGCAAATCTGCATTATTTTCAAAAGTATAAATTAACAACAACGGCTGAGGGCTCAACAGATGCAATAACAGTGATTTAAAGTGAAATGTCTGCAATATTTAATAAAAATTAATAAAATAAACTTAAATTAAACAATATCTAAGTCATATATGTATAGCGGATAGTGTTGCTTTTGAAGTTTTAACAATTTGGTAAACCTTCGCATTCTAAGCTAAAGCTATGTACAGACGGTTGTCAGATCTTACAATATTGTTAGTAAAATGTCCTAAAAATTTCTTATAACCGTGTGAACTGGTAATTTTTGTCTGACATCGTTGCCAGAAAAAGCATTGTCAGTTCATTGCAAGACTAGCAGCTGATAACAAATAGTCAGACATTTTAATATTGTCAGATCTGCGAACTTTATGCATCCGACAATGGCGTCATTCTAAGAGAATTCTTTCTATGGGCAACACTGCATACGCTTTATTTTAAAGAAAATATAAATCAAAAAATATATGCCGACTAAATCATTCCAATTGCTTCTTTATGGTTCATAATAATTTATATTTTCACTTTTTACATTTAACACAACCAACAGGGATTGATATTTAACAATTTCTAATAAATTCTTTGAGTCTGAAAATTTTTGTATATGACAACCGATGAATTTATTGTCATACAACCGTCTGGCAATAAATTGTAAGATTTTCTGACAAATTTGATACCACCGTGTGAACTGACAATCTAACTTTTGCTGGCAATTTTTGATTGCCTGTACATTGTCAGCCATTGCCAGATCTGACAATATTGTAAGATCTTACAATCGTCTGTACATAACATAATAAAAAAATTTGCTTATAATTCATTACATGTCGGCTTGTTTAAAGGCACGCCTGGGACATTCTTTGACGTACATGGAAACTTTTGAAGGAGAGGCGGTCAGCTCTTTCTTTTCGAATTACAGAGTAGAGCCACAATACATAATTTTACGATAAGTCTACGGAAGCAAACTGATTACAAGAGTCTTGTTGTGAATTAGAACTAGAAATAGGCACGTGTCGTATTTTTTTTGTGACATGAACACGCACGACTCAACACGAAAATCTGATTTCGTGCGTGGCCGGGTCGTGTCGTGTTGAACAACATTGACACGAAAAACACAAAAAGATTTTAGGTGTAAAATAAAGAAAAACTTTTTTTTTTTTTTTTGCTATTCATTTGAGTTCGTGCGTGTTGTATCGTATCGTGTTGGGGAAATTTTTTCGTGCGTGTTTCGTACGTGTTGGACATCATGGTATTCGTGTTCGGGTCGTATCGTGTTGGAAAAATTGGACACATGCCTATCTCGAATTCAAATGAACCATTTTAAGTTAAGATATCCATACAGCTATAGAAATCGTTAAAAAGAATTTCTCCCAAAATAATTCCCTTTTCCCGGATGTTAAAAATTTTAAAAAACACCTGGGGATTTTTTTACTGTTCTCATGATTTTGTTAAATTTATTCTTACAGGCAAACTGAGTTAAGATAATGTAATTTTAATATTTTCCTTCTACCTAAATATTAAAGGTTAAAGTTTTTAGGACAAGATCTATGAATAATGTTCGTGATTCCTAAAAAAAATTCCCGGCAACATCTTTTAGCGTTTTTTGATGCACATGCACTAAGTTTTAAGGCGTTGGTATACTTATTTAGAAATGTTTCATTTAAAAATAAGAACTAGTGTGTGTTGCCACAATGCAAGCACGCGACTTGTCTAGAAAATTTGTATAGGAATCACTCAAAAATTTGAGTGCTTTTCATATATTTTTTCTAGACAAGTCGCTTGCTTGCATTGTGAAAACTACACACTAGTATTAAATTTGTTTGATTTCTAATTAATTTTTGAGCTTTACAAATATTTTCCAGTTTTTTACGTTCCAGAAAATTTCACACGAACTTGAAATGAAAATTTTAATGGGAACAGAAATTTTAACTTTTATATACGATAGGGCTGATTTTCATTAATGGTTCAAACCGCATTCTCATTTTCTTAAGAATTGTTTAACTTCTCCTGGTGCCAGCAAGTGGCCAAAAGCAGTAGACTTTTTAGAGCTCTCCTGGTTATTGTCGCCGACCGGAGTTACTTGAATGAGGAACAGTTGAGTCAGTTCGGTAATATTTTTTGCAAGAGATACAAACATATGATAATGAATTTTCCGAGCAAAAAAAAACTGTATATTATACATATAACAAATTCATTCATAACAAAAATATTAATACACTAAAATTCTTTTATTTTATCGGGGCGTTTTGTAGCAACAAGCTAATCTTGATTTTTTTTAGCATAAAAGTTTACTTATGATTTTATTCACCCAAAAAAGAAAAAAGCAAGTTTCATAAAATTTTTCTAATGAACTCCACTGTATTTTGGCAAAATTTTTAGGCAATCGACACTCAGATGGACATTTGTAAGATACATAAAATAAAATGAAAATTACTGACAACAGCATCATGACGTGAAAAATGCCCCAAAGGTCGCTGTACGTTCGTATGTACATTAAGCTTCCAACAGTTTTGTGGTTTTGGGATATGGCCGAATTTTCAGCAGTATCAGCCATCAACGCCATCATCAACACCACCCACATAATCATACACTTGAATTAATCTTAGCTGGAGTTGTAGGAGGCATTTGTAGTTTATTCAGTTATTTTTTGTATAGAAGTGGTATCTGGCTTTATTCCTTCAAAATGCAGCTGCATAATTGATGAATAATGTTAATTTTTCTGCAAGCCGTGAATTTTTATTTACCCTTTTTTTACCTGGTTACTTAAAAATTAGCTAAATATTATAATGAATGTAATTTCAAAACGAAACCAAACTACATGCATACATTTATAAAAAGTTGTAGGCAGTTTGGGATAAACAAATTATTTAAATTCGCTTTTTGTTCCCAAGTTTAAACATAAATATACTAGGATCTCCATAAGAGCATTTTTTTTAAGGAAATTTTAGTATATTGCAAACACACAACAGTAAGGCAAAGAAGTATTTCGATATTAAAACTGAGAAACATTCAAGTTGTGGTCGAATAGTTTACACACTATTTGTGGTGAAATATCTTAGAATTCTCATTAGATTAATAAGAAAATTAGTATAATTAAATATTTGAGGTTTGCTGATCATCGAGAGTACTACAAGACTACCCAGAACTGGGTTAACTAATCTGGAATTAAAATCACAATACTTCGACTTCCTTGAAACTTTAGTTTAGCTATGTGCAAGCACACATACTCTGATATTTGCATTTGAGATAAACATTTTTGAAAGCTCTTAAATTTGTTCTTGTTTCTTTGCAAAGTAAAATTAGGCATAGTTGTCGCCGAGATGTGATTGGCTGTTGTGCTCTCGTCGTTGTGAAAACCTCGTTTGTAAAAGTTGCTTTAGTTGTTTCAATCTTATATAAAAATTGGTTTTGATATATATTAATTTTCTTTAGGAGAATGAACATTATTTCAGAACACATTAAAGGCAACTAAAGGCAACAACGTTAGAATATTATTGATTTACTTGGCATTTCTCGAAATGTTTTTTTTTATATTTAGGAATAGATTATGGATGGCAAATCAACTTCAGTTGCCTTGCCCATTGGCAACGCAACCGAAATTAAAATTAGCATTATGTATGGCAAATTTCTCCAGTTACCTAAAAGTTATTGAAAATACCAATACAAAGTTTCACAATATAAGAAATATAATTGATAAAAAAAATTGTTAATGTTTAAAAATTATTTATAATAAATACGATTGTTTCGGAGGAATTATATTTTGACGAAGAGAAAGAAGTAAAGTGTTGCATTTATATATTAGACAGAACTTAAACAACAATTCAAATCCATTAAAATAAAGAAAATAAATAAATGAAATATTTTCCTGAAGAAACCACACAAAGTACCGGCGAAATATTATAAACCAAAAAATTTAATATAAAAACAAGAGACCTCACACTTAATAAAATTAGAGAATATTATAACTTTTTTTTTAGCTTTAAATCATATTATCGCCTTCTTAAAGAAGGAGTATTTTATTTCATTACATTATTTTTTTTTTATTTTTACCAACTTTTTTGCCTTAAAAACTATGCAGAACCTGACAAATTTGTGGTTGCCCATATTATTGCAATTTGGCAACTGAAATTAACATCTGTTAGTATGCGTACTAACATTTTGGCAATTGGCTACACAACTAAAGTTCGGTTGCCATCTATAATCAAGCCATTATTAATTTTTCTTCCTTTCATAGGGGAAAATACGAAAAAATAAATAAATTTAATTCTTAAAATTTTGAGCCAGCTCTAGATTAAAAATCGTTTAAATTTTTAAGTAAATGGAAAAGAAAACTTGTTTATTTTAGAAAAAAACTAAATTAAGTAGAAAAAATTCAAGATTAATTGGGTAAAAGGGATTTTTTTTTCAAAACCTCGATATAAAGTATATCAAAATGATTGCAATATATGATTTTAATGACAAATTTCAAATCAACTACTAAGAGCACTAACAATTTAATTCCTAAAATTTCCAGCGTTTCTCGAAGTCAATTTTCCAACTGCACACACACAAATATTTTGCATTAACTTGTTATTATTATGTTAAAGAGGAGTATGTTTAAATGACTTCATAGAATAAGAAGAAATATATATATATATATATATACGAGTAAAATATATATAAAATATTCCCATTAAATTCATACTGATTAATATCCCTGCCGGCTGACAACGATAAGTTTTTTCTAACTCACGCCTCTGCAAATATAAAAAAGAAAGGAATAAAGTCTACAAAATTGTAATCTTTGCTGTCAAAACAATAAAAACAAATATCAGGGAACCAATATGAACAAGATTCAACAGTAACAACCAACACCTCCTACTCACTTTTTTTTATATATGTATATGGATTCATTCTTTGTTAAAAACAACTTTTATACTCCATATGCACGAGCAATCGTACATACGTGCAATATATAGTTTTTACTTGTGCCTTTGTGTCTAAATTTTTCTTTTTTTTTTGCGGACTAAATTGTAGGAAAAATTTGTATGAAAAGCATTAGATAAAGCCAATGAGGAAAAAATTCAAGTCAATAAGAGTTAAGGTCTTAAAATAAACTTCTTGCAGCTGCAAATGTTTCGTGTGGTTGCTACCGTATTCAGCGGCTTGTAGAAGTAGTTGGAGTAGGAAGTTGTAAATATAAAAGAAAGTTATTGGCAAAATTTGAGTATGGTCACGAAACTTTTAAATTCGTTAAGGTTATCTTTGTCTTGTTCTTTTTTTTCATTTTAAGAAGCCAAAACTTGAAAGCTGCTAAAATTCCGTAACAAGATCAGAAAGTGATGCAACAATAAAAAAAGTTAAAGGGAACATTCAAGAGATTTATTATTCGACATATTGTCATAATTATATTATAAGTGAAATTTATTTGCTGGTGGTTAAGCGATGTCTATATGCATTTCATTGTTGCTTTAACAAATCGTCAGTAGACTTCAACCACACATTTCGAACAGTCACAAACCTCTTATCTTATGCACAGACTTTCATAAACTATTTGAGAATTCACAAATATTAATATTTTTGAAAATCACAAAAGAAAAATAAGCATAGTAGGCTTAGTAACTTATACAAAACCCAGCAAATAATTTTTATTCGATATGAATCTATTTTATTTTTCTACACCTTTATACAATTAGAAATCCATTGTGAATTCTCAAATAGTTTATGAAAGTCTGTGCATAAGATAAGAGGTTTGTGACTGTTCAAAATGTGTGGTTGAAGTCTACTGACGATTTGTTAAAGCAACAATGAAATGCATATAGACATCGCTTAACCACCAGCAAATAAATTTCACTTATAATATAATTATGACAATATGTCGAATAATAAATCTCTTGAATGTTTCATTAAAATATTATTTTTCATTTTGCCTATAAATACTTTTATTGTTATCCAATGGATTTCTAATTGTATAAAGGTGTAGAAAAATAAAATAGATTCATATCGAATAAAAATTATTTGCTGGGTTTTGTATAAGTTACTAAGCCTACTATGCTTATTTTTCTTTTGTGATTTTCAAAAATATTAATATTTGTGAATTCTCAAATAGTTTATGAAAGTCTGTGCATAAGATAAGAGGTTTGTGACTGTTCAAAATGTGTGGTTGAAGTCTACTGACGATTTGTTAAAGCAACAATGAAATGCATATAGACATCGCTTAACCACCAGCAAATAAATTTCAGTTAAAGGGAAAACGTGCATGTGTTTATAAAAATTTAACAGATGAATTTAGAGTTAAGCAAATTTAAATTAAAAGTAAAGTTTAATAAATATAATGGTAAAACAAAATCAGTAAGTAAGAAAGACTATACAGTAGAGTTCGGTTATAACGAACAAAAATAAGTACGATCATAGCAAATTTCCACTTATTTTTAAGCGCTGTCCTCAATTTACACGCTTATAACAACAAAAACAAAACACACGTAATTTGCTTACAAAGCGATACGAACTTTAGCCTGATCAAATCATAAATATAGAAACAAATGAAGTTCGAACAATAATAATTAAAAATTAGCTAAAAAACAATCGCATGTTGTTGCGTTCATTTTGTGAAATGTACCAGAGAAAATTTTAAAGCTGCGTACGTCATATCAAGCCATAACCGCTAAAAAATGGCTTAACCAACACATCTTTCGGACCTCGATTTTTTTTTTAAGAAAATCGATGCATATGCATATTCACATGATGTTTGATACAAAATAAATTTATATCCGCGTTATTTGTCAGTTTTATATATATATATGTATGTATTACAAATAAATGAATTTTTACAAACAACTATAAACGCAGCAAAATGTCCAAAATTATTGGAAGTGACTAACGGGACTGCCGTTAAGTGTTTGTCATAATTATGCATCAGTAACCGTTATAAATTCATCCCACTGTAGAAACATGAGAATTTTGTTTACATGATTAAATAATGTAGCATACTTAAAGGCAAAAACTAAGAACTTCTTCATAAAAGCTGGATTGATAGCACATTCTACTTGTAAAATTTTATAAATAAAGTAATCAATGTTGTTCAATATTTTGCACACCAATTCGAACCGAATACCAGGATTCATTGAACAATACATTTTTATGCATGAGTTATTATATACTACATAGTAAGTACATATGTTCGAAATTTCGAATTTGGTTTCGATTTTTTTATGCAAACCCCAAAAATATGTTTTGTAGAACCATAAATATTTTTTAATTAATTTTCACCCAAACTTGCATTTTTTTTCATATTTCCATCATCACAGTACCATACATAATATCCTAACAAGGACTTGTTAAAACTTCATATACACGTTTCCAACAATTTTTATTTCTTTTTCCAGAAAACACAACTTGAAGCAAAAAATAAAAAACTAAATTTAAGCAGGGGGTGTGTGTAGTAAAACTTTTAGCCAACCATTTTTTGTTTGCAGCAGAAAATGCATAAAAAGGAACAGAATATTAAAAAAAAGAAAATTAAAGTTTTTAATAAAATTTTTTGCAAGAAAAAACTAAAAAATGTGTGAAACATTAAAATTTCTGGCTAAAAATGATATTAGCGGAAAATGGGGGAAAACTTTTATTAAAGAGGGTTGGGAAATCATGCTGTAATAATCTAAATACGACTTTATTTCGTTTATTCTCATTAAAAACTGAAATCATATTCTTTTATTTCTTTGTAGAAAACCAACACTTGAGTTCTTGTTTGCTATTTATTTTCAATTGACTAAAGTAATTAATTACTGTGAAAAACAAAATGCTAATTTTATAATTGAATTAGGGTTTCCTTGGGTCTATTGAATTGCTAGTTAGAACTTGTGCGAGAGCATAAGTGAATAAGGAAATTCGAAAGGTTGGAAATATGTATTCTCAACGTAAGGAGGCGGTAGCAAAAGTATTTTAAGCATATAAAGCAGGATTTTGTAAAAATTTAATTTTTAAACTTTTGCATGACATTTAAAAAAAATTATTTTTAAAGAAAAATGACTGCTGGGCGAGTTTCACTTTAATTTTGATACAAAAAAAAAAAATGGTGAACAATGAGTGTCGGTTAAAAATATTAATTTTTAGTTTTCAATTTAAGGTGAAGATTTCTCACTTTAAACATCAGTTTGGTTTCATAAAAGTTTAAGAGAAACAACAACATTTATTTAAAAAAAACGCATCTTAAGTCCTTTAAAAAAAAATTCATTTTTTTATTTTTTTTTACAATTTACATATTTTTGATTTTTATTATAATAATATAATTCTAACTCACGATTTTTCAATTATGTTAACTTCATGCCAGTTTTGCATTAAACAAAATACCGTAGCAGTAAGTTTTTGAATTTTTTAAAAACATTTTTAAAATACTTTCCTTCCAGTTCAGAAAGTAGTTTTTAAAAAGTATGTTTTGAAACCCACCCCCATTTAGGTCTGAGGCCATTAAAATTTTGGACATTGACATCCTTATAAAGGTTATAAGCAGACATTTCATATCAACGTTATTTGGAAGAAAATTATTTCAGAAAAATACCGCTGTAATCTCAATCAAAGCAGGAGTAGAAATATGAGCAGAGTTTAAGTCCAAACCCATTCCCATGCTTCCCATCTTTTTAGGTTTAAACACACTGATCTTATTTAGCCTCCAAGTAGTCGAAGAAAACATTTACAAACGGACCTGTTCTGGAAACTGATTGACTTGAAATCGCACGATTTTAGAAAACTAACTCCGATAATAGAAATATTTTTTTAAAATTTGTTTGTTACATAAATTCTCAAATATATCTGAAAAAAATATTGTGTAAAATGTTAAACACGTCTGCAGGATTCGGTTTACAGAGCAGGACCGAAAATTTCAAAGCGAAAGCAATTTTACAAAAGAAAAGTATTTGATTGTGTAATAAATATATACTTACCCAGTTTTAACAAGAATTTTAGAAATTCAACTTACCTGAAAAGATGAAAGGAAAATAAAATTGTATTATAAATTTTACATATAACAATATAATTTAAAAATTATTGCAAAGTGTTCACGAAAAACTCTTGCAAATTATACAGAATACAAAATACAGTAATAAAAGTATTTTTTTTTTTGTCAAACTAAATTCAATAAATTATTAGTAAGAGTATTTATTATTTCTGAAAAACAGAAAATTGAATACCCCATAAATATTTTTCTTGTAAACAAAAGAACAATTTTTTCCCCTATAAATTTTTTAGTTCTGAAAGCCAATACTAACAAGGTCCTTACACATTTAACCCCCTAAAATTTTTTTAATTATAACATTTGTCCCTGTGTTATTGGCACATTATTATACAAAATACTTTATAAATAAATAAACAAACAAACAAACAAACAAAAAAAAGCCATTCACAACCAATAATTGACACAACAACAGGATTCTCTGAAAAGGCCTGCACAATTTTCAACAAAATTGCTAAGGTCCCAATACAGTTTTGAAAAATTCTCATAAATATGCAAAAAGGCAAATAATATAATCATGGACATGATTTTAATTTACTACCTTAAACAAACAAGCGAAGAATAAAAAAATAAAACAAACATGTTTTATATTTAACTGGCTGACTGACTGACTACTGCGTCGTCAATTATGTGAGTGGAATATAAAATTAACTTTAATAAGAATTTAGAGGAGGAACGTTGAAATCATACATAATGTTTAAGCATAAATAACATATGTACATAAAATCGCACACAGACAGACGGACAGTTTGAAACTCAGCCAAACCAACCAAGAAACAAGAGCACAAAAAAAACTTCAAGTTGTCCACCCGGGGACAGTTAAATGTTTCCAATAAAACAAACAAAATTATGTATGATTATTTAATTGGTAGTAGAAACAAGAAGTCAAATAATAGAGTCGATGTGTATGTTTTAATTTAGTTGGTTTTATGCAGTTGTTTTTGACCTCCCTTCCTCCGTCAATCTCACCCTTCCGTTCTTTGTTTAGCAACAGTCCTAATATATAATTTAATTTATTTTATATTGTATTTTCAAGTTATTTTTTTTTTTTTTGCTACGTACTGACATTTCGTTAAAGAATTTTATGATTTATTTATAACAGCGACATACAGAATATGACATAAAAAGATTTCAATTCCAAGACTGGTTTTCTTAAATGCTCGTGTTAGTTTATGGCTTATGTCTGTGGCACATATTTCTTGTCTATACGAATTTTTATTAACTTTTTTAATTATTAAATTAGATTGGGGCCTATGACAGGGAGCTAGACTGGACGTGGTCCCCTCTGAAGGGATTCCATGTTGGCTTGGTGCCTTCGATCGAGTGATCGATGTACCATCGGACAAGGATCCGATTGGGGCTGGCGTTGGCTGAGGCAGTTAGAACGAGCCCTGGCTCCGACATTCATTAAGTAACAACACCACACATTTTTCTGGCGTGAATTAGTTTCTCTTTGCATCCGTAATCGTAATGTAACATCAGAGCGATCTCCTTCGTCGGCATTGTGTAGCAGAATCATCGGAGAAGTAAAATAACCAATAAAATGGCTACCAAGCCCAGCTTCGAAAACTTTAGTACGCCTCATTAACACCAGAGGCACTGCAACTCTGCAAAATAGCATAGTTGTAAAAGAATTGAGCTTTCCTCTCTCTATTCCTTCAATACCTGTCTCCTCTATCACTGCCCCTTTCCTAAAGAAGGTAACACCTAGTAATAGTCGTAGACATTAATTGCCTGAGTGTTAATTTCTTTAAAAAAAAGTAGCTACCAATGACTGGCAGTTAACAAAGGTTTCTGGGCCCTCAGGATGTTTCACACAGATCCCCTTTCCTCTGAATCAGGAATCCCTTCCGGGGGATTCGGAGTCATCTAACTCAAAATTTACTGGAGTGACCTGACACAGAAGACCGGAGATCCCGATTTCGATACCATGTCGGTCGAAACGGAGGATCCAGGCAATATGTCAGTGAACGAGGCTTCGAGCATCGACTCCTTAGAGAATAATTCTTTCAATTCTGAGTTGCTGGGAGAATCCTTTAAATGTCTCTGGGCCCTCAAGATGTTTCACACAAATGTACTACGGATTTGCAGTCATCTTCCTCAAAAATCCGCTGCAGTGACGACAAGGGGCACCTCACACAGAAAATCAGAGATCCCGATCTTGAAGTCGGTCGAAAGCAAGGATCTGGTACCAACAAAGGATCCAGACAATATGTCAGCGGATGACGATGCGAGCATATTTTTTTCCAACTCTAGATTGCTGGGGGAATGCTTTGGAGAAGGTCTTCCTTTTGGACTGAGGCCAAGATGACACCAACGTCACAATTATGCAGACTAAGGAAAAAAACGGAAATTATGAAGGTTACACAGGCAGCCTCGGATGCTGCGCTCCTCAGAATGGAAGAGAGACGAGAGCAGCTGAAGGGAAGGTTTGCGAACTAAAAAAGAAACGCTGCAGGCTTTTTTATGCGACTAGTGCAGGTAAAATCAGGGGGTCCACTCTGTAATTCGAAACGAAAAAAAAGATTTAAGACTTGCATGTCATTAATTTCGGAAGTATTTTCTTTCGTTTTCAATTACCGAGTGGACCACAAGATCATGTATAGTTCCCCAAAACGAATTAAGCATGTTCATTCCGTCCGATTAGCCTGTTTCTGCTCTATACTCGTACAATTTTTTTTTTTACTGGAACAGTAAAAAATACATGCTGAAACCAAACTTTATTGCAAATAAACATTTGTTTGAACATTTTTTGGGAAAAATTTTTTCTGTGTACCATGCAGACGAACGCGCCTAAGGAAAATTAGTAGCGTGGCGTACTCGGCCAAAAGGCAAAAACCTGCCGCTTATTATTGGTGCAAGCGCGAATGGCCATTATGCGGTCTCGGGCATCTCACGGGTACAAATTTAAGAGGTGAGCCTCTAATTGATTTCATTCTCTATAATTATATTTTTCATTGTCACTGATTTAAAATTTCGAAATCTCATGCAAAAGAATATTAAAAATTTAAATCTCTATTCTTTCAAAGAGAAGCATCTGATTAGTTGTCTTAAATTGAAAAGTTTTTAGTAAACTTTTCAAATGCTACTAATTAAAAGCTGCAATAATACCCAATAATATAAAACACAATATTAGTTTTTGTGTTAGCAAGCACAATCCCTTATTTAAAGAAATTTATTCCTACATAAATATTTATACAGCATTTTTTTCCGAATGACTCCCAATCAATGCATCATAAATATGTATGTTGTACACATCGTA
The DNA here is from genome assembly GCA_936439885.1 of Nowickia ferox. Classification (NCBI taxonomy): domain Eukaryota; kingdom Metazoa; phylum Arthropoda; class Insecta; order Diptera; family Tachinidae; genus Nowickia; species Nowickia ferox. The sequence continues at coordinate 3,201,714 of OW387027.1, read as the reverse complement.
TACTGTATATACTATACCATGCATATGTACATATTTATCAAATCGATTGTATAGGCATACTTTCATCCGGACTCGTAATTGTATTGAAAGGCATAAATTTTATAAACATACAACAAATTTGTTTTGCTTGTGAGGCTGTTGTGTTTGCATTGATTTAAATTGATTCAATAAGAAACTGACAAGAAAATGTATGGCAATCAACAACATCATGATTTTTATAATCAACATCAGCATCATCGTCATCGTCATCATCATCATCATCATCGTTGCCAATATCAGCAGCAGCAGTTTCCTCAACGGGCACAAAACATTTTAGGACAAATATAATCAATGTCTCTGCCATTAAATCAATGGAACCTAAATTAAATATATGCATACATGTATGTATGTATGTATGTATGTATGGAATGGTATTTACATGTAAAAATCAACGGCACAATTTATATAGATTCAAATCAAGAAAAAACTTACATACTCGTACATATGTACATACGAGTACATACATATTTGAAGTTATTGTATTTGTAAACTCAATTTTCAACTATATGTCGCCATATTTTAAATTGATCAATTTAAAAGAATTAAACTAAACGAAAAGAGAAAATATTTAAAAAGACTGCATATTGCAAAGTCATAAATAGCAGTATTTGCAAATAATTTTTAGGGTTCCGTACACCAAAGGTAAACAAGGAAACCTATTGTTTTCGCTACGATGTACGTCTGTCCGTCTCTCTTTCACAGGCTGTTTCCTCTACAACCGTAAGACTTTGGTTGCTACAACAACAAATATATGACAGTTAAAAATTAAAGGGTGTTCTAAAATGTTCAATTATATATAGACACTTGAAATTTTCAAAGTTTCAAAGTATTTTTATGCAGACTACACTAACTGACACTGAAATTACAAAAATCAAAATTAAAGCGTATTCTAAAAATGAATGTAATTTTGAACAAGTAATTTTGACAACTTGCTGTAGCTTGGAACCGTAAGAGGCAAACAGTTGAAATTTTCAAAAACGCTAAAACTAAAAAATCTCAAAATAAAAAAATTGCGAAACGAAACTTCGCCAAAATGAACAAAACGCTAAAATGAAAATATCATCAAAAATAAAATAAGTCACTAAAAAGCAAAAAAAAAGTAAAAAGGTCGCCAAAAAAACTAAAAACTCGCAACAAAAAGAAAAAAGTGCCAAAACTAAAAAAAACCCTGAAAATAAAAAACCTACCGAAAAAATCGCCAAAAAACGATAAAACGCGCAAATGCAAGAAAGCACAAAAGGTAAAAAATCGCTAAGCAAAAAAAAATGTAAAAATTAAATAAAAAATTCCAAAATTAAAAACTAAAATCGTCAAAAACCGAAAAAAATCGCCGAAACCAAAAAAGGGCCAAAGCTAAAAAATCGCTAAAACTAAAAAATCGCTAAAAAGCAAAAAAAAATAGTTATATGAAAAAAAACAACCGAAATGAAAATAAATCGCCGAAACCCGAAAAAATCGCCGGAACGAAAAAAACACTGAAAACGCCAAAAAGCAAAAAAAAAAATCTCAGAAGCCAAAAAAGCCTCAAAGCTAAGAAAAAGCGCCTAAAATAAAAAATCACGAAAAACCGAAAAAAATTTTACAGGGTACTTAATTTTTTTTTTTTTAATTTCTACATCAGGCAAGATATTTGATGATATAGGCTACAGTTCGCATAGCATTACATTTGTAAGTAGTGTGTCCCTTCGTTTGCAAGTCAAAGTCGCAATTAAAGGAATTTTTTAAAGAAGTTCAAAGTCAATTTAAAATATTAAATTTTTACAATTTGGATCAAACCTTTTTTATACTGCAAATTTTCTTTAGACATAATTTACAAGCTATATTTTCTTAAGGCTTAAGTAGACTATTATAGTAGATTATTCCACATTGCCACAGATATGTATGTATTATTTTTCTACATTTCTTGCACTGTATGCATATCTATAATAAATCTACAGTTTGTGTAATAAACTGGCGTGGCTCAGAAAATGCATTTTAATCTCTTAATTAAAATATGTAATTAGCCATAAATCTAAGCAATGTAGTATGCACAAAAATACATACTCGTACATACTTTTGCACGCCTACTATCATAAGGTTTGCAATATGAATGTACATATATATGTACGTACAACGTGACACCGGAAAACACAACTTTTAACTAAATGTGTGTGTATCTTTATGGAAAGAATTATTGCTTTGATTTACTAAGTAAATATTGAAATTTTAATAATAATATTGTTGTTATGCTTGTTAAATGTCTAACGCCATATGGTGTGTTTGGAAAAGGAAACAAAATTTGAATAAATAGAGAAAAACTAATCTTTTGCTGTTTGTTTTTTGTTGTTGTTCTCTTTTTTCATCAAAGCATACTAATAAGAACACACAGATGCATACACATGTGCACATACATACGTATGCATGCATGTAAGTTTATATACAAACTTATATTTGTATATCCGACATGAAATGATAAACACACAGTTAATCCCTCCAGTTCCCTGGCTCTGTCTCTCACCTATCGAGTTAAAAAGAAAAACTTAATGCAATCAAAAATTCAACACTGTGTTAAGAAAACATAACGTTATAAAAACAGGAAAGTGTATAAATATTTGTTACTCCCAGTCAACATTTCTGCCAAGTTTGCAGGATTTGTCAGTCACATGTATGGTTTACACACGCCATGACCTTGTCTGCAGGTGGAACTATCTTCGTAGCCTTCTTTAGACACTATTCTCTCATTACAGTCCTCCATTGCTTTGATTGGTATAATGCAGCTACGTCCAAGCCATATGCACAATGTGCAAACATTAACAAAAGAGCTTTTGTGCTTTCACGCCGACGAGAGCAGAACAGCCAATCAGATCTGATGGTGACAACAATGCTTGCTCTGACTTTGCAGAGAAACAATAACAAATTTAAGAGCTTTCAAAGCTGTTTACCTCGAATGCAAATATCAGAGTATGTGTATTTGAACGTAGTTGGTCTAATGACACAAGAGCTACTCCAATTTTTTCTCCCCCTCCTCCAATGCTCTGCATGTGACATCCTCTGTCAAGTGAGACCTCATCTCAGTATTTATTTTTTGATTTAATTTTTTGGCATAAAAAAAATGTTTACTGGGCATGTTTTGTAAGTTTAATCTCAGTCTACATGTGCCCGTTTGCGTGTGTATGTAAATGGGTGTAATTTATTGTTACGTTTCTTTTTTTTTCTTAATTTGTTTTTTAGCCTTTTTAAATGCAAACAATTTGTTGAAGAAAAAATAATAATAAACATAAAATCTTGCTTACATTTGCAGCACGATACCAAAAAGAGATAAAAAAGTCGAAAAGTCGAAATGTAATGGCAAAAACAAATCAACAGAACCAAAATCACAAGGCAGACAGACAGACGGACAGACACGGAAATTGATTTATAAATTTGTTGAATTATATTTCGCTACAATTTCTGCACTTCGTCTTTAAAGCTTTTATCTGCCCATACACATTGCAGCATGCAACCTCTAAATTCATATATTTTGTACATACTCGTATACAAACCGGCTGGAATATTCAACCAACGAATCCATTGCCAGCCTGCCAGCCTCTTCACCAGTTGTTCGTTCAATAGCAATTTGTTTAACGTTTTATAAACATCTTTAGCCATATTTTATACCTCAATTATTTTACTACAGCATTAAGTTAAGACATTCTCAATAAAATTTCAATTTCCACATTTACAAACGATCGATGTCTTCTTTACTTTCTGCGCTCCATACTATTTATTTGTACGTTTATTTAGTGAGTCAACAATTTAGTTGGTGTCGAATAAAAAAAAACCAAGATCACTAGTAAAAAATTTAGTGGAAAAGGGTGACCATATTCTCTTCTATGGCCAAAAATTAATTCAGTTTGGATTATCATATTGTCGTAATAAATTCTGAAGGTTGTCTTTCATTGGCTTGAGAGAAAGGTATTAACGGCCAGTCGCAAGATGTTGACAGAAAACGTTCGATCGTAATAGATCGAACTTTTTCTGACGATATTGTGGGACAGGCCGTAAATTTCGGAAATTTGATTTATTTTTAAGCAAGCTCAAAATAATTTTTGAAATACATACACGATCATTATATCGGTCATTTAGTAAAACAATGTCATAACTCAAAAAAAAAACTAGTTTGCCAAGTTTAAAATTTTCAATTCACACACAAGTGATTGGAAAAGAAAATTGTATTGTTCTCCCGAGAGTTGAGTATTCAAGATCTTTTTAGGAAATTTTTACACTATATGCATAACAATGTGAGGATTCCCACTACATGCTACCAAAACGCCCAAAATTTTTAATATAATAATAAAAATATAAAAATACGCACTTTATAATACGGTCTTCCCAAAATCATTGAGATAAATGTTTATGCGTTCGACTGTAGTACGACTGCTTTACAGCTTAAGCTGTGGTATTAACGTTTTTTGGTTTTAGCCATGTTATGGCATACTTTTGCAAATGATGTATGCGTTTTGATCGTGTTATTATATTATGATCATAAAACAACATAACACTCACTTTGTTATCGCTCATTTTTTATTCATTTCTTTTTTAAATAAATTTTTTAAAATAATTTACTTTTCAACTTTCGTGCGCTGCATTTTCTTTATCTTGTCAATTGCAGAGAAGTGATTTGTTTCCATTACGGTTGAAGGATTTTAATGCAAGATGATATTTTTGATTATGAGATGGAAATTACAATTGAAAATGCATAAAAGCTATAAAACTGTAGCGAGACATCGAGAGACAGGTTTTATTAAAACTAAAAGAGAAAATTTGTTTAATGAATTATATATATTATATATATATATATATATATATACATATAAAATCGTTGTGTGTGTGTTTGTTAGTAAAGCATGATTTCTGGAACTATAAGAACTGTGGAGCTGAAATTTTCAACACAAGTTCGGATAGGTTTTTTGTACTAAAAAAATTACCTTTAAATGGATTAATTTAAAAAATCTTATCTAAAATTAAATAAATTGAGTAAAGTGCGACTTTGAGTCGCACACGAAGGGTTCCGTTCAGCGATTGATTCTTGTAGGCGATTTTTTTAGTATTCATGATTTCTTAATGTTGGCGTTTTTTTTTTCGTTTTAGCAATTTTTTTCGGTTTCTGGTGATTTTTCTATTTTTTACAATACATACTTTTAGTTTTAGCGATTTTTTAGTTTTGACGTTTTTTCTCATTTTGGCGATATATTCGATTTTTTAGTGTGGACACTGTTTTATTTTGGCAATCTTTTCAGTTTTCAACGGTTTTTTATTTAATTTTATATTATTTTTAATTCGAGCTTCATTTGTTTCTATCACAGAGGAGACCAGAGTTGTAGAAAGTGACTTATGAAAAAAGCTAAAATCCGCTGATTTGATCACTGTTAAAAAGGGACAAATATAGTGTGTTTGTTATTGAATATTTTTAGTACAATAGTCAAAACAAACAGCAGAAATGTATTTTTAGTGAAATGAACAATTGAAATTTTTTACAAAATTATATGAAAGATTTTGCAGTGTTGAACTATATAAAACAATGTGTAAAACATTATTAGTAATATAAAAGTGATTAAAATTAGTTTCCAAATGCTTACAAACTCAATTTTAAAAATTTTCCTTCAAAAATATTAATTTTTAACTTCAACTTGCAAAAAGCAAACAACGAATAAGACCACAAGGCAAGAAACGAAAATACACTTACTTGAGCACATGAACATTTGTACAAATTTAAATGGAGAAATTTGTGGTATTGAATTAAAAAACACAATGCGAAAAAGATTATTAGTATTAATAAAGTGATTAAAATTTGTTTTCAAATGATTAGAGACTTCGTTTTAAGCATTTTCGTTCCCAAATATTAATTTTTACCATTTATTTACAAAAACTAGGCTGCGAATGAGACCACAAAGAATAAAATATTATATATTATATTTTTTAGCGATTATTTTAATTTTCGAATTTTTTAGTTTTAGCGTCTGAAAATTTCAGAAGTTTGTCTCTTACGGTTTCCAAGATACAGCAAGCTGTCAAAATTAGTAAAAACTACATTAACTGATAGAATACCCTTTAATTTATATTTTTTTAATTTCAATGTTAATTGGTGTAGTCTGCATAAAAATACGCTAACTTTGAAAATTTCAATTTGCATTAAAATTTCAACATGTTACGTTGCTCGCCCTAGAACACCCTATAACTGTTAACTGTCATATATTTTTGTTGTTGTAGCGGCCAAAGTTTTACATATTCTGTGAAAATTTCAGGTTCGTAGCTCTTACGGTTCACGAGAAAACAGCAGACAGACGGACAGCCTGGCGAAGACAATAGGGTGCCTTTTCACATTTGGTGTACTGAACCCTAAAACAGGCGTGCACATTTGAATGCAGCGTCTCAGGTAACCTAAGAAGCAGTTTGTAGCACCAACAAGTTGACCTAAATTTGTGGGCTTATGTTACGACTGCATTAAATTTAAATTGTGTTGTAGTGTGAAAAAATATTCCAAATTCAACGAGGGTAGTAATTTGTTAAATGGAATGCGAAGAACCCAATTATTTATTTAATGAATATTTTTGAAGCGAGTGCCTAAAGGGGCTTCAAGATTGAATGTCACTCTCCACACCACGTAAAGTCAATTCCTGAAGTTGTGGTTTTGAAAAAAAAAAAAATAAAAAAAAAATTGTGGCGAAGCTATTTGATTCGCAATTTTACTTAAAATCAGTATTTACCTTTAGCTTAAATTTACAATTCTCCCAAAACCAATAACCAAACAATTTTGTATAGAGACATACATACATACGTACATTCGTTCTATTAGAAATCATGTTTTCAAAAAGCCAATGAACGCATAACATTTTCACCTTACTCGCATCTAATAAAAAAAATCATAATTTCAAGCAACATTATGGTCCAGAGGAGCCATACAAAAGACAAAAGATAGGAAAAATGAGAAACCAAACATGTAGTAAAAATGTTACATACATACTCGTACATGCATATGTATGTATGGATATAATACTCGTATTGTTTTTTCTTTCCAATATTTTAATGTTGACCATCGAAATATGTATATATCTATATACTCCAGATGAAAGACATAAATTTACGCATATCAAATAAAAAGAATGTAAAACAAAATTTAAGAGAGAGAAAAAAAAAGAAACGATTAAAAGTATAAAGAACTTCACACCCAAACATCAACTTAAATTATCAACAAAACACCACCAAAAAATATTAAGCAGAGCTATACAATAATGACGTTTGAGCATGATCGCCTTAATCTTCATTAACAAACGTCATAATCATAAAAAATCATAAACATTAAATTATCTTCAGGTTTGTAACTGTAGCCACATTCTAACTGGCAGCGCATAGTCAGTCAGTCAGCCAACTAAGCGGGACCCTATCGGTAAAGACATGGTGCCCGGCAGGCAAATGCTCGTATACTTATAAACAACATTCAAATATCTTGACTCGTAAACATTTATCTAACAGTTGGTATGTGTGTGTGTATGAATGCATCCATTCCTCCTATTACTTACACACAAACACACACACACACACTAGCTCACACCAACTAAAACTCAAGTAAAAGTAAGTTTTGCTTTTTGGTGTTGCTGCCTGCCTTTCTGCTGCCTCTATTCCGTTTAACGTTTACAAAAGTTGAATTGGCTGCCTGCCTGACTGACTGCCAGCTAGTCAGCATATTTAGTTTCTTAGCAGCCAACGAACCAGACAGCCATCACTTAACACACAACAAGCTAACAACGAGGCTTAAATCATTTCAACTTAGTTAAGCTCGTTGCACGTTTTTGAATGTTTTTTTTTTCTTTTTCATTTTTTATTTTTATTTTTTTTATTTTATTGCTGTGGCTGTTGTTATATTTTGTTTTTATGCCAACCATTAAAATTTAAGCTGGGTGTAGAATTATAAAAAAAGAACTAAACAAAACAGTGTTTTAAATGCTGCAAAATGAGGTTGAAAAATTTTAAATTTTGTACAAATGTTGCTTTCACACAAATGTAAATATTTACGAGCAAGTTAGACAGAAGGTGTTTAAAATAGCATTTGGATGAAAGAAAGAAATTGTTTTCCATATTCAGTGGGGATTCCTACCCACACCGCAATGATTAAGCACTGGATTTGTAAAGCTGTCAGCTGTAAAAATTTATAAAACATAAATTAAAATTCTTTAACGACTTTCAGTCAATAAATTTAAAAAAAAAATAATAATAAATGAAAGCAAACCAAGAGCAAATAGCAATTTGACAATAGACGATTGTGTCCTTAATTATGTAAGTGGTCATATAAATTTCTGCTTCGAAATACTAAATAAACCTTTAAAAAAATTTATTTATTTTAATCGATACTATTTTTTTGATTTGTTCAAATGTAATCTACTAAATACCTCGCAATAAGAAATATATGACTTATACCACTTTCAAAATTATGGACACAATTGCATTAGATAAGCAACACGTTGCAATGGTTGCACAGTGATTGAGAAATAAGAAAATCCTGGCTGGCCTGAGTTCCATGCAAACTTTGTATATCTACTGTGCGTATTAAAGGAAACTCACAAAATGCACGACTCTTAGCTGAAATTCAATCTTATTTCATTCCTAATCAAGAGATTTGTTTCAACATCAGCATTAATTCAATAACAATTTACCATTCTAACACAAAATGGCGACGACATTGACTATTTACCGTTTATCAAATATGTAAATATACATCTCTGAATATTCGAATCAGCAGTGTGGTTTGTTTGTTACTTTTGAAAATTAAAAACACAAGATCGCTGATGATGAAGATGTCGCGGCCTTCGAAAACAGCATGTTGTTCTGTTCTGCTAGTGCTTGTCTGAATTTTACTCAAAGTTTTCTATGTTTTAGTTTATTTTTTTTTTTAATGAAGACTGCTTTAAACAGCAACACATAATTTGAAAAAAAAACAATAGCAAAATCAATTACATTAAAATAATTTAAAACCTTATAACACTATGGGCCGTTATTGCAACTTGCCGATAGTTAAAGGCAAGATTTTGTCGGACGGATAAATGGATTATCATTATAAAACCTTCATTTATTATTTTTATTTATAATAATAACAAACAAAAATTGAAGTTGTAATAATGCAAAGCTTTTTATCGGGCAGACAAAATCCTGCCTTTAACTATCGGCAAGTTGTAATAATGGCACAATGACAATTAAGATTACCGTTTGAATTCCCCAATTATTTGATTTTTTTTAGGTGAAAAGGAACCCTATGGTTTTTGCTACGATGTCCGTCTGTCCGCCACAAGCTGTTTTCTCGAGAACCGTAAGAGCTACGGACCTGAAATTCTCACAGAGGGTGTAAAACTTTGGCCGCTACAACAACAAATATATAACAGTTAAAAATTCAAAGGTGTTCTAAAGCGAGCTACGAAAAATTTTGAAATCTTTATGTAATATACAGAAAATTATATACAGACACTTGAAATTTTCAAAGTTAGTGTAGTTTTGTGCAGACTTCTCCGATTATCACTGAAATGTAATATAATAATAATATAATTTTGACTGTGTAATTTTGAGAACTTGCTGCATCTTGAAAACCGTAAGAGGCAAACTCTTGAAAATTTCAAAAACGCTAAACTAAAAAATTCTAAAACTAAAAAAATCGCCAAAATGAAAAAAGTGTTTTTATGAAAAATATCACCAAAAATAATATATCTTAAATCACTAAAACGCAAAAAAATTACCAGAAGTAAAAAGGTCACCAAAAAAACTAAAAATTGCCAAAAACCGAAAAAATACCTAAAATGAAAAAACGTCAAAACTAAAAAATCGTTGAAAACAGAAAACAATTGCCAAAATAAAAAAGCTAAAAATCGCCAAAAACCGAAAAAATCGCCAAACTGAAAAAGGCCCACAACTAAAAAAATCACTAAAACCAAAATAAATCGCCAAGAACCGAAAAATCTCCGGAAAAAAAATAAATCGCAAAAAACGAAAAAACTCCAAAAACCGGCAAAAATACTAAATATCTAACAAAAGCACTAAAACTAAGGAAAAGCGCCAAAAACGAAAAAAAAGTTTAACGTGAATTAAAATGGTTTTAAAAATTTTTACATCAGAGGCAAACTCTTGAAAATTTCAAAAACGCTAAACTAAAAAATTTTAAATTAAAAAATTCTTCAAAATGAAAAAATCGCCAAAATGAAAAAAGTGTTAAAATGAAAAATATCACCAAAAATAATGAAAAATGAAAAAGGACCACAACTAAAAAAAAACCAAAATAAATCGCCAAGAACCGAAAAATCTCGGAAAAAAATTCCAAAAATCTAACAAAAGCACCAAAACTAAGAAGGAAAAGCGCCAAAAATTAAAAAAAGTTTAACGTGAACTAAAATTGTTTTAAACATTTTTACATCAAGTAAAATATTCGATTATAAAAAATCGTCAAAACGAAAAAGTCGTCAAAACCGAAAAAATTATGAAAGCGAAAAAAGTGCCAGACAAAAAAATCGATACAACTAAAATAAATCGCCAAAACCCGAATAAAATCGCCAAAAACCGAAAAAAGATTACCGTGTATTTAAATTTTTTTTTTTAAATGTCTACATCAGGTGAGATATACCTTGTACGAGTCAAAGTCGCACTTTAGAGAATTTATTTAATTTATTAATTGAATACAAATAAAGTTTATTTTTGTGCAGAATAAGGACATTTTCTATTTCTAAAATTAAAAAGTTGTTAAAGCATCAAATCCTGTTACTTCATCACTGAGTAAAATTTTCGAACGAAAGGCGGATTAAGTTTGTCAAAGTGATACATACGAGTAGTTTTGTGTATAAGTTTTAAATATTCTGTCATAGAAAAAAGTCCACAATAAATTAGTTATAAGTAATTTTTGTTTTGATCATATAATGAATGATTTCGTATTGATTTCAATAATTTCATTACTTACACCAGTTCGAATTGAATGAAATCTAAAACAATTCAATGCATGATATGAAATCAATTTTTGCACAACTTGTCAAATTAATTTCTAAGCAAAATTGAATAAAAAAAAAGCAATAATAAATTAAAATGGTGATATTGGTGTGAATTTGTGTGAGTGTGTGAAAAAAATATAAATAAATAAATAAAAATCACTTAACCATAAAAGCTACATGATTATTATCTTGTTTTTCCCCTTGTTTAAATCGGTTCTTTATCTCATTTGCTTTAGTACACTTTATCTTAATTACCACAAGAATGTGTTACAATTTGCACATTAGCTATGCTGTCATATGAATGTTGGTTGTTGCTCTTGTTGCACTTAACGCACGCATACATATGGATGCAGATGCATACAGACGTACGTACTGTATGTTGCATTTAGTAGATTGCTGGAAATGGTTGGTTGTTTCGTTTCGTTTCGTTGGTTACTTTACTTTACTTTACCATTGAATATGGTCTGAAGTTGTTAAGTGGTGATGGTTGGAAGATGGTTGCTTGATTGTGCTCTCGTTCATTATGGATATGATGCATGTATGTTTTTGATTGTTGGTTACTTAAAATGTTTTGGACGGTTGGATGAATGGGCGAATATTGTTCAAATTATGAACGTGTGAGTGTTTGTGTATGTGTGTGTGTGTGCGCGTAGATATTTATGCAGCTCCCTTTCACATGCAGTATGTATGTATGTGTGTATGTCCAAGCCATAATACAATATTTATTAACATTTACAGAAGTTCCAGGTTGTTGCTATTTATTTTTTTATGACGTTTGATTTTATTAAGAGGTAACACAACCAATGATTCGAAGCATGCAATATTGTGACATATGGATGTTGTACGTTTTACATGTCCACTACTCTCTCCCTTCTTCTTCTTCTTCTTCTGTTTCATTTTTGACAAGGTATGACTATTTTGCTGATTGCTTGGCATGTTAATAATGACATATTTTGCCTACCAACGATATTAAATTACTGTGTTAAGTTTTTTTACTTATTTCATGTGTCCTTAAATTTGAGTTCGCATTTGTGCAGCTTTAATGAAGAAGCGCAATTTCTTGGTGAAAAAAATAATAATTATTCGATAAACATGGACAAATATATAAATATAAATACAAAAAAAAATTCAATAAAGTGTGACTTTGACTCACACGAAGGATAATGCTAACGTTACCCTATATAATCGAGTATCTTACCTGGGGTCGAATCATCACATCCGTGAATGTAAAACTCTTCACCTAAAAACACCATTTTCGGATTATGACATTATGACGTGAAAGTTCTGAAATCCCATTCGACTGATACGATCACGGGTATGAAGATTTGAGCCCTGATGTAGACATTTAAAAAAAGATTTGTTTTGGCGTGTTTTTTTTAGTTTAAGCGTTTTTTTTCATTTATTTCTTTTCTTACTTTTATGCAATCGTGTGACTTCCCATGAAAGGTATTTAGTTGTCTCCTTATATTTTTATTCCTGTTCTAATAACTCTGTATGTATTAAAAAAAAAAGAATTTTTTTTGGTGTGTTAACAATTCCACCTGCAACTTCTTCAATTTAATTCATTTCATTTGGTATTTTTATCTGTCTGTGCATCCATCAATAGCAAGCGAATATCTGTTTTATCATTAAACGAGTAATGGCAGCAACTTTATTCATGATATTTGCATTGATAGATGGTTGGATGGATGAATGGTTGGTTGGTTAGTCGTTTGGTCGGTTGGTCGGTTGGTCGGTCGGTGTTGGTACTTTCGTTCGGTGCATAAATAGAGATGAATGGCTGGAGAGTTGAACGGATGATAGTAACACAGACAGTAAGTAGTTAGTTGTTGCAGTTGTTTCCTCTGTGAAGCAAACTTTAACCAACCACAAAGTAAACTATTACCGTTCACATTTCAACGATTCTTGAGGCATGTTTGTTCATTGATACTTTGGTTTTCATTTCTCTATTACAGTTTTTTTTGCATATTCTTTTTTTTCTTTCATTTAATCTTTTTCCCTATTCTTTTTTTAATATCAAGTATTTGCAATTGAAGTATTATTTTTTCGCAGTAAAAGGTATTTTTAGAAATATGTACTCGTACTCTAGAATACATAATTCCGGTGTCGTTTGAAAGAAAAGAAATGGAAACCATGGCATATAACATATTTTTTTTTTCATTTTCATGTAATAAAGGAAAACTTAAGTAATATAAAAATAATTTATATTAATGATATCGGGCCCTTAGCGCCAAAAGTATGTAACAGACATTATTGGTTCTTTTTTTTTCATTGTCAAACGAATATTTAAATGAAAGCACCTTGAGAAATAATACAAAAATAATTTATAAACTTATGAGAAAAGCAATTTTATTGCAGTGTTGTGATTTTAATTAAAAACTATTTTTTCTGGTAAATTATTTTCCATATGGTTGATTCAATTGAAAAAATCTACTTTTTGTAATTTAAAAAAATATTAATATCAACGAAATCGCTGCTCAGTACATGCACGTAGTATCCAACTTATAGCGAAGTACTAATTTTTAGGGTTCCGTATACCAAAAAATGACAAGGCAGCCTATTGTTTTCGCTACAAATATTCGTCTGTCTGTCTGTCACAGGCTGTTTTCTCAAAGAACGTAAGAGCTACTGACCTGAAATTTTCACAGAATATGTAAAACTTTGGACGCTACAACAACAAATATATGACAATTAAAAATTAAGGGGTGATCTAAAGCGAGCAAAGAAACATATTGAAATCCTAATGTAATATGCAGAAAATTATATAAAGAAAAGACACTTTAAATTTGCAAGCATAAAAAAAGCAAAAGCAACAAAAAAACACCAAAAAAATCGCCAAAAGCAAAAAAAAAAACAAACAACCGAAAAAATCGGAAACTAAAAACTCGCAAAAAACAAAAAAATAAACGCCAAGAACCGAAAAAATCGGCAAAATGAAAAGGCGCTTGGACAAAAAATATCACCAAAAATAATATAAAACGCTATTATTATACAAAAAAAAAATACCAAAAGTAAAAAAACCAGCAAAAAACTAAAAAAATCACCAAAAACTGAAAAAATTTGCCAAAACAAAAAAAAATAATGAAAAAAATTACCATGAGCCAAAGCGAAAAAAGCACCAAAAATTAAACTAAATTGCTAAAACTAAAAAGATCTCCAAAAACCGAAAAAATCGGCAAAACGAATAAAAGCGCTTGAACTAAAAAAACGCCTAAACAAATTTAAAAAAATTCACTTTAATGGCGAGCGTGGGAACAACAATAGAAAGGGTCAACGAAAAATCGCCAAAATGAAAAATATCACCAAAAATAAAGTAAAAGGCTTGTAAACAAAAACATTGCCAAAAGTAAAAAGGTCGCAAAAAAACAAAAAAAGAAATCGCCAAAAACCGAAATAATTACAGAAAAGAAGAATAAAAAGGGTTACAAACCTACAGGTAGCTACGGGTATACGTATGAAAGGAAGATTTGTCTATTTGACCACAAATTTATTGCGTCACCCACCGCACATTTTTCTCATACGAGTAGAAAGGTTGACTGTGTCATACACAGCAGTACAACTTTTCTTATAGAAAATTTCATATTACAAAATTTCAAATAATTAATTTTTTTTATTATTGTTTTTCTATGCTTTTAATATTTTATGAACTTTAACGGTCTAATTCATAAAAACTATTTTAGGTTTATTACAGGTTTATTTGACAAATTTCCCATAGAAATATGTAAAATAAGCGCTTAATAAACCTGAAATATTTTTTATGAATTAGACCTTAAATCTCTAATTTTGTTATTTATTTTTAAACTTTTTTTATTAAAAGATTATGCAAACATAGTTGTGTTTTACACTAATAGATTCTACTTAAATTAATACAATTTAATTTAACAAGTGTTAAGCTATTAGTAAAATAACGTGGCTAAAGAGCAGCAACGAATTTCTTTGGGAGCATAAACCATAATTTGCATAGACTTAACACAAAAGTTAAAATCAGCAACATAGACACAAAATAAAAAGACAGAAAGACACGTTTTTCTATTAAGTTATTAGCATTTGAAATGTTTTTGAAGGCAGCCGTCATAACTTGTTTCTGCTTTTATTTTTTATTTTTTATTTTTTTTGTAATTGATAAGTTTAGAAACTTTATTTATTTTGTCTTGTCTTTTATGATGATTTTAAAGTGTTGTTTATGGCGTTGGCTTATTAGCTTTTATTGTCATGTAAATTGTTCTTGAAAAGAATGAGAGAGTGAGTTTTTTTTTGTCAATTCTTAATTCTTAGATTTGGTTAAATTTATTTATTATATTGATAATTTTTTTGTATATATTAACAGACTTTGGCTTTAAGCAATCAGATTTGATTAACTAATGAACAAAATTAATAAAATAAAAGAAAAATTGTGTTGTTTATGTGTACGTATCTTGGCCTGGTAAAATTTAAAAATCTTCCGGCAATAAATAATATTTTAATAGCCTTTGTATTTGTTAAACAAGTTAGATGGTGCGGTTGGCGATATGTGTGCATATATCAAGTTCTTATTTTGACCAAGTTCTTGTTTCGTACAATACCTGTCTTATTTCTAGACATTTCTAGAATCGCTTGTATTGAAAACCTGTAATTTTAATTTATCATTCTGAGCTTCAGGGTTGTGTCGCCCACCTTCCTGGTTCAAAAGTTTGAGCTTTCCAGTTTTTCTGCTTGGTACTTCACCAATTCTTGCTTGTGTACCAAATTGCAGCTCTCTTGCGCAAAATAGAACTTTAAATTTTTGTGGTCGTAACCACGCCTATTTTTTAAACTCATGTAAAGTTTCGTAGGAATCGGCAAATGATAAATTCCTAAGTAATGGAATACAATCTGCTAAGCCGAAGTATGTATGTACATGAAAAACTTTTTTTAAAAACAAAAATTTATAGCCCTGCACAAGTATAATGCAGGAAAAAAGTGAATAAAATTCGTACTTTTTATGAAGAAAAATGCAATTTAGCGTTCGTTTAAAGCAAAAATTTGCACCCGTAATGCCTGGTACACACTATGGCATTTTGTGACATAGCACTAGTCACACTAGTACTAGTGGCAAGGTTTTTCATTTCCGAAATTTTTCTTTGTGAACGGCGTTGATTTTCATATGAAAAACATAATGTGAACGGCATTGCACACATTTTGAAAATGACACCACAAAATGACAAGACAAGAAATGGCAGATGTGTACTCGGCATAAGAGATGAGTGCGTGTGAAGATAAATTTAAATGTAAGTAGCAGAGACAAAAACCAAGAATTTTAGCAGAGCGATTTTTGCACTTAACAGCGCACTGTTAATCATTTAACAGCACTAGTAAAATTAATGAGTATTATTTCAGAGGCAAAATCTAGAAATGGGGACTAGAACTATACACACTAATTAATGCAAAAATATGGTCCGAGATATGGTTAATGAATTTACACTACTGGCAAGTCCCGCTATAACGAACGAAAATTTGTTTTAAGTGTTATTTAAATTATTATTATTTGTTGAAATGATACAATACAATTAAAAGCATGACAGCAATTTGTTTTCAGATAAGCTACCAAATACAAACTAAAGGTGTAGATATTGTTTAATATTTTCTTTTCGTTCATTATATACTCGTAGAGCCCAGTTTATCAAAACATTCACTGTATAAGGTAGTATACATATATAAGAAATATGTATATTGCTAGCAAGGTCTTGTTTTTTATTTTACGATTTTTTTTTTTAATTAATTCATTATATTCAGGATAAATTTAATATAGTATTTGCTATATAAGGTTTTCAATGCTCGTTATATCGGATTTTCGTTTAAGCGATATTCGTTATGCCGAGATTTGCCTGTACTTAGATATACTTAAGATATATAAAGAAACCTAATTTTAAAAAGTTTACTATTTTCCAACATGATACAAGAGATGATGCAACAATTTCTAATAAACTCTCTTGTTCAAAAACAATTTCATTGAAAGTGCAATAAATGTAAAAAATTTTTCTACAATAGAAAACACCATAAATTTCTATCTTTAATTTCCAACAGATTTTTATACAAGTTTTTCTAACTCCGTAAAATCAATTTGAGGGGAAAAAATTTAACCAATATGAATTGAAAATTAATCTTTGATAAATGTCTCCAATGGCGTTAGAACAAATTTTATATAAAATAAAAATTTTTGCGCATAAATTTACTGCAGACATTTGGTTTAAAAAAAATCTATTGCCAGTTTTTTTTTTTTGCAATATTTATGAACCCGCTTAACAGCGGGTGTGATTCCCATCCAATATTTCTTACTTATAAAAATCAATAATTTATTATTATTACTTTTTTTATAATTATACATACAGTCAAGTGACGTGTTTATTTTTATTTTTATTTTTTTGCTGATAATAATCACTAATGTCAAAGAACTTTAAATAAAGAATAAAAAGAAATTCAAAAATCTCTCATCTTTATCTTACAGTCGCTGCTGCTGCTGCTGCTTCTGGTGTAAAAAAATATGTATGTTCAATATTTATGCACTCTGTGTGCTAAATAGAACCTTGTTATTTGGAAAATTAATGTTTCCACAAGTTAAACGAACCATAAGGAAGGTAAAACAGCAGAGAAAAAAACTTACACAAGAACAAACAAAAACATCACACCTTTTTTTTTAAATAATAATAATAATAAGAAATATAATCAAGTTTAGAAGAAACGAAAGGTAAATTTAAAGTTAAAGGTTGAATATTGCAAGCACTAGGAACAAAAAAAAAGCAAGCAACAGCAACAAAACCCAGCAAATTTTAAACATTTTCTTAGGGTCTCAAACAAGTATCGTCTGAAACTCAATAGGGAGCCCCCTAAAAAAAAGTATTCGTCTCGAATGGTTATGAAGGTAAGAACATTATAAAAAATAATTAAATGCAGATGTGTCAGACAACCAATTCTTTATTGAATTCAAAGCTGAGAAATGAAAGACAAAAACTTTTAATCTTATTTAAACAAGTTATCAATTCTCCATGTAACAGTAAATAGTGGAGATCACTGCTTTTTAGGGTGTAACAGTCGTTACAAGGCAATTGGTGAAGAGTGGTAATTCCACACATGTGGAAAAATTATTTAGGAATATCACAGAAATAACTAAATTTTATTTTGAGCAAACAAATTCATTGAAACAGTAAATATTTTCTATGAATGCGGATCTGCAAATAATGATGAAAGTTCTGATAACAAGTTTGTTAAAATTTATATTTAACAGAGATCGGCTGAGAGAATTTGTGATTTAAGTGTGTTGGTGTTTATCTTGCTTTGTGGTTAAATACAATTTACTGTTGCACTCTTGTTGTTTATTTTGATTGATTGTGTTGCATACATACATGTAAATGCCGACAAGCAGCGGACAAACGTCGTGGCCTGTTTCTGTTCTATAAAGTTTCCTTTTCGGAGCAAACAACTTACTGGAACAGTAAAAAATATTTACTGAAACTAAATTTTATTTCAAACAAACATTTGTTTTAATAATATTTTCCCTTTTGAAGAAAACGAATTCATCTAAATAACTTAAGTTGATAAATTATGAAATGGTTTTTAGTGTTTTCAGGGATTCTAATTTAATACTCAAAAACTGTGTACATATTTTCCTGTACAGCCAAGTTTCCCGCAAGTGCATCTCTTTGCGACAAGCCCGCGGATACCAGTCTGTGCAATTTAATTAGTTAGTGCATATCACTTTTTTAATTGAACGACGTCTCATAACTCAAAAAACTAGTTTTGCAGAAAACGAGTTTAAAATTTTTAATTCACTAACAACTTAATGGGAAAAGAAATTTATTTTTCCCTCAAGAGTGGAATATACGAGTATAAAAGATTTGTATGAAACTTTTACACAATGTAAATAACGATATGTGGATTAATTTTGCATTATTAACTTAAAAATCGCATATTTTTAGTTATGACCTTTTTCAAAGTAAATGAGCGATATGTTAATATTATTTCTCATTTCTTTTGTTTACTTTTAAAAACATGAGGAGTATGAGCGATATTTGTGGAAAAAAAATTAAGTATACGCTCGAATAGAAAATACAATATGGTGGCTTAATTTCCCAGTAAACACATTGGAAGTAATTTTTATTGCTTCCAAAAAAATTTATATTGAAAATATGCAGCTATTAGTGGTAAAGCGGGTAAAAATGTATATTAGTCATACAAAAATTGTAATTCCGTAAGTCCATATTTACACTATGCAAGTCTTATTGCTAAGCTGATTAGTTTGACAGAGAGAGAGACGAGGGGAACAGTAACGTTTCTTTTCCCCTCGTCCCTCTTTCCTAACAAACTAATCAGCTTAGCAATAAGACTTGCATAGTGTAAATTAGGACTTATCGATTTTTTTAAGAAATTTATTTACAAAAACTTATATGAAAACAATGTTTTCAATATTTACACAATACTACACAACAAATTTATTTATCACCAGAAAAATCGCCATGTCGCCAAATCAAAAATTTACACACCAAATAAGTTGAGAAATCGCGATATCTGACATCCCTGATCGAGACCACCTGGTATGAATTCGCCTTGGAAACTATCATGTTTTCCTCTCTCGCCCGTAGACTAAAAAGTTACCCTTATGGTAAAATATATGTGGATCTTGCAAATCAATGATACGCACAGTGGCGTTGGTGCACACTAAAGTTCACTCAACGCTAAGACCGCCGTGTGATAACCTAGTTAGTTCGCCACGTAACTATAAGACACAGTTGCACAGCCAAGACGTCAGTGAGCAAAGTTTTATAAATATGATTAGTACAAAGAAGCCTCATATATACTTTTAGACGATTTTATACTTTAAAAACTCTGCAATGAAATTAACTAAGCGAAAGGAAAGAGACCATGAATATTTCTAACTACAATAAAAATTAAAAAGAGAAGCCTTTTAAAAGATAAGGAGGACTGATTCCCATTATAACTTTAACAAAAACAATAACTGCAACAAACAACAGCAACACAAAATGGTATTGAAATTGAAATCTAAAACCGAAATCGCCTTTGGCATTGAAAATATGTCTGTACATATGTATATATGTATATATGTAGTTTAAGAAAACAGAAGAAAAAATAAGAGGCAAAACACGAAAGTACACCAAAAAATATAACAACAGTAAAACCAGCACCACCAAGTAAATGTTAAAGAGTTTAAAGTTTAAGAATCGAACAGCAACAAAACATCAGCAAACAAATAACATAAACGGTTCTTATTGTTGAATACAAAATAAAACCACAATAAAACAATCAAAACTCAACTGATGCTTTTTCTTATTCAACTTCTTTAAACTACTGGCAGTGTGTCTGCCCGCTTGCCTGCCTGCCTGGCATGGCAGCCTGTATGTTGTACACTTCACGTACGAGCTAAAAACACTCAACAACAAAACACTGACGCTGAGAGGCAGGCCAGGCGTAACAAAACAAAAGCCAAAAAAATATTTAAGCCCACAACAATGTATATGTATGTATATAAGTATGTATATGAAGCTGCTTCTTTTTTGTTTTTTTTTTTGTTTATTTTAAATTTTTGTTTTGTTTTCTTCAATTCGGTCATGAAACTCGAGTGCTGCATGTTGTTGTACTCATGCCTCCAACAAAATGCCTATTTTAATTTTATTCCCTGTTTTCAGTACTGTTCTTTTTCTTTCTTTTTTTATACGAGTACCTTCCATGTAGACAAGTATTATAAGTTCATCACATCCGTATGACAATTATATAATTGATATTTAATTCGAAATTAAAATAGAAATTTCGAATATATAAGATTCCGAATATAAGATGTAGATTCCACTGAAAACTATAGTTTGTAAAATGTTCCTCGATCCTATTATGCCACCCATAGCATTTTTGAACATAATGATTTTGAAATAAATCAGCATTCAATTTTACTACCGGCTACTAAGGTCATGAGTCATGACTCACTATCCCACGAGTACACAATGGCACGATTTACTAAAAATTGCAACCCTGGTCTGATTACTCCTTGTCTAAACGGTTGGTCACATGCCATTAATTGTGACAAAATATACTTTGATATAAACTACCATCATATATACACTAAGATATTTCTTCTAGAAAAACAAACAAACATGATTTGTTATTGTCGTTTGAAAATTTTCATAGACTTCATCATACCAGGGTTGTATTTTTTAGTAAAATCGTGCGATTGTGTAGGATAGTGTAACACGGCCTTTAAGCGCGCGTATTTCGTTACAGAAAAGAAAGTAAACATGATTGTGAGTAGTAGCTCATTTTTATTATGCAAATAAAGTCCATGTTTAATATCGGAGACGTTCGAACTCCATATGAACTTTATATTTTTGAGCGTGTAAATACATATTAATGTATTTATGTATGTGTATGCTGCACTGTGTGTTCTTGGTTTTGAGTTGCCTTGTCTTCAGGCAAAGTTAACACAACACATTTAACTGAATCATATATACACTAAGATACCAACCAGCCAGCCAGCCAGCCAGCACAAGTATTACCCAACATAATAATGATGTTGACAATGATCATCAACAGTTTTAAATGAGAGCAGACAAGACGAAACGAAAGTGTCTTGTTAGCACAGACAAACATAATGGTTGTGGCAATATTGGGCATAAAATATCTCAAGGCATTCAGCAAATAGGCCTTTCGCAAAATTACAATTATAATTTTTTTCTTAACTGCTCTAAAAAAATAGTTTTTAGAAATTCCCCTGGGAAGAGAGACGATCCAGCAAAAACACACAAAAGAGGAGTTACAAGCCTGAATGGTACTGATACTGCACTGGTGCTCCCTATGCAAATGAATGTTTATAATCAATGAAATCTCGATGATTCTAAATGTATAACAAACAAAAAAAAAAATAAATAAAAAAATATAATTAATTGATTAAGTTTTTATAATGGAATTAAATTAATTTAAAAAAAATTAATAGTAAATAGTGATTTTTTTCTGTGCCATGTAAATTAAAAGAAGTTCTTGTCTCAACTGAGGTACAAACGCACCTGCGTTACTCGGAATCTAAGAGAAAATCTCTTCACAGCAAACCAGCTCTTTATTTTGTAAGATCTAAAATGTGTTTTACTCTACTTATGCCTGAATATGTATTTAAGGCCGTGATACACTATCATACAAAGTCGTGCGATCTACGAAAAAGTACAACCCTGGTGTGATGAATTGTTATTGTCTTTTGAAAATTTTCATAAACTCCATCATACCAAGGTTGTAATTTTTCGTAGATCGCACGACTTTGTATGATAGTGTATCACGGCCCTTAATATCAGTATAGAAACCCTGCCTTTTTGGTATGCTCTTTTAATACGAGTATGATTAAATAGCAATGAATGAATTAATGCATTCAAAGAAATAAATGCTTAAGAAGTCATGGAAACACTGTTCCACATTGAACTCATACATTTTGTATGGTCCATAGCTGCTTTTAGAAACTAATGAGGCCCTTCGCAAGGCCTGCTTATAAATCGCTTTTACATGCACACATAAAAACATAAAATAGCAGGAAGAACACTATCAAAATGTCCATACAACTTAAGGTGTTATGAAAATGACAAAATGGCAAAACATTGGACACTATTTTTAAATAAAGTTAGAATGATATAGAAAACTTCTAGGTTCAATTAAAATTAAACTCAAAATACAATTAAATTTTTATGATCACAATAAAGTTGTTAACATCTTAAAATTAACGACCTTAAACATTTTATGCAATTTCTAAAAATAATTGCAAACTATATGTAATTTCTTCTTCAATAATGAAAATAAAGGAAAATTACAGAAAAATCACGGCGAAGAGCGAGTGGCGTGTAAAAATTAAATATATACTACTTTTATAATCACGTCTTATTCGCAAATAAATATATTACACTTAAAGAATTTTTCAGCATAAACGGAGAATTAATTTTTTATTTGCAAGTAGCTAACTCTAAAATGCTTGCTAATAAAAAAGAATAAATAGATATACATATGTACGATATATTGCCCAAAAAAACATTGATAGCAGAAAATAATGTCAATTTAAATATTATTTGTTATTCTATATATTTTTGTACTTTTGCTATGCTGTATAAACAGTGATACTACGTTTATACGTATTTACTTATTTTCATATAAAACTGTAAACTGTTGCCATATAATTTTTTTATTGCGACTTATCAACTCACCAAAACTATGCACGCTTAATGGTAGGTACACACTATGCGACATGTTTATGCAACTAGGCAGATTGCATTGTCGGTCGCGTTCGAAGTTTCATTCGAAGTTTCAAAAATATCAATATGTTTTGATGTTTATATGGCTTGATGTTGCATTGATGGTTGCAATGTCTGTGTCAAAATGTGCAACATGTAATACAAACGTGTTGGGTAAACACGTTGCAAAGTGTGTACCTACTATAACGCACATTTTGCAAATAAAATGCTTGAGGTTGCCACGCTTACAAATGTTTGCTAATAAAAAAAAACAACAAATGGATAAATATTGCACAAAAGACATTAATAGAAAAAAATAATTATAATTCAAACAAATACTTATTTGTAACTTTTTAAATACACAAAATTTTTTTTGTATAGAAGTGCTGCCACGTTTTTGTACATTTGCTATGCCATGCATAGTGATTTACAAATATTTTTATTTGCAAATAGTGGGCATATAAATGTAGTAATACATACTTATAGTAAGGCGTGCACTCGCCAGCTTTACCGCCCACTTGCCCGGAATCATAACCCAAGTAGATATGGATACTAATTCTTTCAACAAAATGAGTGAGTTTTTTTTTTAACATGTAGCGTAAAACCAGTTTTTCTGGGAAATTTTAGTTCATATTAAAAAAATTTCTGATTTGTTATTTTTCCGTACAGTGTTTCATCACTAATTAAAATGATAATGCACAAAAATTATCCCTTACACCATTAAAGATGTGTTGAAAAAAATATAGAGTTTTTGAAAAAAATAATTTTCTTTGAGGGGTCGCAATTATGTTTCTAAGTATGTATGAATAGAAAAAGAATGGGCAAAAAAAATTGAAGATCTTACAGCGGCATATTCTGGAGGGAAATTATTAAATTTTGAAGAACTCAAAAAGTTGCACTGCATACTTTTTATAAGAAATATTTGAATGCGGTCTAAAATGGAAATTATTTTATATTTTGTAAATAAACATTTTAAAATTATGGATGGCAGTTGTTTTTCGTCCAAAAGATTATTTTTCTCCGCAATTTTTTAATTATTGTTGAAAATCTTTCAATCGGTGTCTATTCTTATTCACTGGCATAAACAAAATCAGCTGCATCCGGTCATTCTAACTTGGTAGCACTGAATAAGCACAGCGAAAATAGGGTTGCATTTCATATCAAAATCATTTTGTATGGTAAAACTAGGAGGCAAATTACGGGATTCGATACGACTCGTAATTTAAAAATATTTCCATATAAACTCTATTGAAATATTTTTAAACTACAAGTCGTATCGAATGCCGTAATTTGCATCTAGGGCTGAAATCATCACATCCATGATCTTGTCGACAATTGTATGAAACCAAATTAATTGATACTTCAATCGCATAAGCTGAATGGGGTTTCAGTACGTCCACGTATGTCATAATCCGAAAATGGTATTTTTACGGAACGACTTGTACGTTCAGGCGATTCGAAGCCAGGGTTTAAGAGCTGGTTTTAACATTAAAACCTACTTTTATTAAAAACCATGTCAGTGTGAAAACACTATTAGTAGATGAAATACTGAACAAACAAAATACACGTAATAACAAAAAAAATTCGTGCATTGTTATATTTTTCAAGTTCGTTCAATAAGCAATAGGCTTTTTTGAATCCATTTAAGCCGAAATGGATAGAAATATTATCCATTTGATACAAGAACAGGTAGCACACACCCCTAATGCAAGCTGTGTGAAATTTCACCCAAATCGGTCAACGGTATGAATATTAAAAACATTTTTGCATTTTATTACATTTAAGGAATAGAATATTGTATCTAACTTTATAAATTTGAAATCGAAGCATACCACAAACACTAGTGTAGTAATAATCATTTGGATCAGGCTCACATATGTTTGCATAAGAATTTTTTTGTTTAAATTCTAAAGACACAGCAAGTAAATAAGAATTTCTTTGAAAAAAAAAGCTTTCAGTGTTAACAATTTAAGTATTAAATTTCTAAATTTACTTAAAACACCATTTACCTGGAAAGAAGAAACTTTATTGTTTTAGCATGTACGAGGATATATGTATGTACACCTTGCTTCGAAAGGTATGTATGTACAGCAAAATAAAAACAAGAACAACAAAAAGCCAAGATAATAATGCCATCGTCTCTTTTAAGCAAACAACAGAAAAAGATCAATTGCCAAACGAAACGATCGTTAAAACACTATTTAAAGACGTGCAACTAAAGCAAATATTTGAGAGCAAAACAGGTTTTAATTTAAATAAGAAAAAATCATTTTATATTCTAAAATTTAAAAAATGTTTGATATATTTTTGACGCTGCCATTCGTCAGTTACTTGGGTGCTTAATGTAATAATTTTAAAATATTCCACACGCCATTTATTATTTTAACTACTTTGTTAAACGTGCAATGAAAGTGCATGACCGATTGCTGCATCTGCATCTGCATCTGTTGCTGTTGCTGGCAGCCACAATTGTGGCTGATATCTCGCCAATTACACTTTTACTTGTAATGCTCACTCACTTCCATTCCACGGTTGTTGATCGAATAATAATTCTGCTTTGCATTACAATTTTTTTTGTATTGCTTCCTTCTGTTTTGATCTGCTCTGTCCAATTCCATGCAACTTTTAATGCATCAGGTTGCTCTTGTTGTTGCCATATTCGTTTTTTTTTTGTTCTTTTTCTTTAGCCACCATTAACATTTGTGGTACACACGTAATTACAAGATTACGATAAGTGATAAGCCGAGGAATAACAAGCCAAGAAGAATGCAAACGATAAAGGAAAAATATCATGCTTAAAATTTTTTTATTATTTTTTTGCTTTAGCCAAGGGGAACTAATGAAAATTGCCGGTTATGGAGTCTTGCTGTTTTGCTTTTTATTTCTTTTATTACAAAAAAAAAAAAAGACGCAGCGCTGAAAACCACAATGTTGCACATATTCTTTTTTTTTGTACTTTAAATAAACATTTATTTTATTTGGTTTGTTAGAGCATCGAATTTGCATAAAGCGTTCAAAATTTAATTGAGTATAAATTATGGTACTTCAACAGACATTCATTTTAAATATTGAACAGAAAACGCAAGTAATGATTTGATTTAGCGAATTTGATATGAGTGACTTAAAAGTATTATCAGAACATACTCGTACTTATGGAGTTTTGTTAGGTTTGAAATATTTTAGTCCATTTTTTTTCTTTTTCCTGCAACTTTGTAGCGGCATTGTTACGTTTTTACATTTTTAAAATGCGGTTTATGTGGACTCGTACATTTGCAAATAAATAAAAGACCGCGGTGCAACAGTTAGGGTTAATAATTAAACTTTATTTACTAAATAAATTAATCATCTGCTTTTATCTTTTTACGCGTGTGTATTTAGTTATTTAGATAAATAATTCTGGATAATACTTTTTGTTTACAAAATGTTTTTATGCAAACATCTGTATTAGGTCTTTTCACGGCAATTTCCGTAACAATATTTTTCTTTTATTCGCTTGTATTTCCCAAGCTTTTCCCATACACTGAGAGAAAAAAATACTTTGCAAAATCAACAACGCCTGTGGTCAATATAACACCCTACGTTGTCACTTTTTTAACAACGCTAATTGACAATTTGTACACGAACGTGTGTGCATTGACAACTGTATGCTGTCGACTTTTGCTTATTGACAATGTCGCTTGTCAACTTTTATACGGTCGTACATGAGTTGACAGCGGTATGTTATCAATACTTCGTTGTCAAATAGACAACGGCGGGTACTATTTGAACACAAACATTATTGACGCACTTGTCATGGTGTCATTTTTTCTTTGTGTACTTAAATTTAAATAAAGCCAACTGTCTGCGAGATATCTTCGAAATTTCGCGCATTCCAGTTCACATCACCTCCACGTTAAATGACCAGGTTCTCAAATCGCTCGTGCAGAATGTCCAAACTGGGGTGATTTAGGGAAAATTAATTGAATTTATAAATTTATTATACCAATTGTGGTCAACAAGAAAAGTTGGGGATTATTAGCAACCTTTTAGGGTTCCGTTACACCAAAAAGGAAAAGGAACCCTATTGTTTTCGCTACGATGTCCGTCTGTCTATCTGTCACAGGCTATTTTCTCGAGAACCGTAAGAGCTACGAATCCGAAATTTTCACAGAATTTGTAAAACTTTGGCCGCTGCAACAGCAAATATATGACACTTAAAAATTAAAGGGTGTTCCAAAGCGAGCAACGAAACATATTGAAATCCTAATGTAATATACAGACAATTAAATACAGACACTTGAAATTTTCAAAGTTATGTTTTATGCAGACTCTACCAATTAACAATGAAATTTAAAAAATCAAAATTAAAGCTTATTCTATAAGATAATGTAAAAATTAAAAATCCCAAAATTAAAAAAATGCCGCAACAAAAAATCGCCAAAATGAAAAAAGCGCTTAAATGCAAAATATCACCACAAATAATAATCACTAAAATGCAAAAAAAACTTACCAAAAGTAAAAAAGTCGATCAAAAACTAAAAAATCGCCAGAACGAAAAATAGCGCCAAAACTAAAAGAAATGGCTAAAACTAAATAAGAACCGAAAAAATCGCCAAAACCAAAAAAATCGCCAAACCCAAAAAAATCGCCAAAACCAAAAAAATCGCCATAACCAAAAAAATCACTAAAACTAAAAAAATCGCCAAAAATTTGGAGAAAAAAATCGGTAAAACGAAAAAAGCTCTAAAACTAAAAAACGCTATTATACAGGCTAAAGTTCGTACAGTGTTATATATGTATGTATGTATGTATTTAGTGTCCGTACTGAAGATTTCGGAATACCCAAATCCATAACTCAAGAGTAAATACATAATTATAAATAATTTGACTTCGAATGAAACAATTTTCCACTAACTGACCCCAAACCCTTCACACTCTTTTTTTATTATTTGTCCAAAGGGAAGAAGAAAAAAACAACATATTTACTAAATTGTTATTACTTTGTCCCTGACAATTACTTAAGTTCTCCTTGAACCACTATTATTTATTTCGAAGTAATTAAAAATTAAATAAACATAATATCAATGAGATGAGATGGCTAAAGTCATCTTTTTTCTGCATAATTTATAGAGAATAGTAAAAGGACATAAAAAAGAAACTTTTAGAACATCAGAAAAAAATTATAAAGAATACTTTTGTGACAAAATGAATGAATAGTATTAAGAACATTTACCTAAAAGATGAGTACCCACTAACTAAATATAGTACAAAAAAAAAAAAACAAAAATTAACAAACTAAACTCACAAAAAGGATATTTAACATAATAAAGCACAAAAAAGGCTACAAAAAAAGCAACCAGCTCTTTGTGGCGACAGGATTAAAAAAACCCGTTTGCAGGAATGCTGGAGAAAAAAATATCACAAATTATATAAAATACGCATCGACTATGAAGTCAAAGCTGAAAAAGACATACTAGACTTAAGAACTTCTTCCAACAAGTAGACGTAGAAAATAATACTGCGATTGATGTTGACAATGATGATGAGCAGAAAAAAAGCCAGTGGAGGTGGGGTATGAGGAAGAGCAAAATGGTTGATGGTCATAAAAGAAACTACAATTTAATATGCTTCAATAAAAACGTTTAAAGCTCAATTCAATATACCACTCACAGTGCCAGTGCCAGTGCAGCAAATAAAAAGGATAAAGCTTTTGAGAAAAAATAAAAAGCATTTTGGAATGCTGGCAACGAAATAAAGGATACACACATCCATATACTTTCGCAAATCATTATAGTTTTCTTAGAAAGAAAAACGCAAGAAAAAGTAATAAACGAATATGAGCGCCAAACCATTTTTCAGTTCAGTTTTGTTTGTCATTGACATTGCACCAATTTTTTACAGTTCTTTGCGTTTTCTTTTTCTCTTTATTTTATACATATTTTTTTCTATCATTATCCATCCAAAGCGTGCAGATATCAAAGGTATTGACAAGAAAAAAAAAACTTAAAGGGACTGTGAAAGGCAAAAATACACACACACATACATTTACGTGAACAGGAGGCAAAGCATAGCCCATGCAACAACTTCAAAAATCCTTATAGCAAAAGTATGCGTATATAATACTTGCTGTTCCATATTCTAGTGCCAAAAGAAACCTTTAAAAGTTTAAATTTTTTATAAACTATACAGTTTTGAATGTTCTCTACAAGTTTTCGTTTTTATTTAATGGGGATTTTCCATAATTGAATAAAAATTCATAATTTCATAATTTGAACATTCGCACTTCTCTACTAAAATATCGGTCTCTTTTGAAGATGATCAATAGTTCAAATTATCTGGTTAACAAAGCTAACCTTTTGGTCCTTAATCAATTACGTCAAAGCCATATGCACAATGTGCGAGCTTTTACTAAAGGGCTTTGTGCTTTCACACCGACGCACAGTGGGACCGAATGCGGACAAAATCAGAGAAATACAAAGTTATTATTATTTTTTATCAAACTAATTATTAATTAATTAATAAACAAACAAAAATTTGTTCCTGCTTATGCATATAAAAGGTGATTAACAAACAAAATAAACAAAAAGTAATGATTTTATTTATTTACGCACGTTCCTAATGAATTGCGTGCCATGGATTGTCTGAAACAAAGGGGTTTTCAGTAGTATTTAGTGGTTACGCCTTTTTGGGCAAATGTTTGCCAAGTGTGACCATAACTTAAGTACTTTATGAGTTAATTTTTCGACCACGCCTTATTATTTGTAATATTATTCGGACATATTCCTATTGTTTTGTTTTTAATTATCTCTATGCACTCTTTAGCATAATAAATTGTTGATATATTCAATATTCAATAAATATGTGGCCTAAAAGTATGCAATAGTTTTTTTTTTTGCAAACATTCAATGACAAGTTTTGCGACTTTTACCGGAAGTTTATATTGTGTTTTCTGTTCCGTAAATTTCCAAGAATTATTTTTTTTAATGGAAAGAAGAAGAGATTCTTACTCAAGGCGAATCCATATCAGGTGGTCTCAGAGAATTATTATTTTTAATCGACAGAAGAAGAGATTCATAACCAAGGCGAATTGATATTAGGTGGTGACTATTTTCACCGTTTGTTATTTGAATATCCGTTACTTGAGACTTACACGATCAAGGTTTGCCTTTCAAATCTCAATACAACCATACTATTAAAATTTGCTGCGAATTTGCTTTCACATTTTCTATCCAACTCTATGTTAAAATTTGCAGGCAAAGAAACAGCTGACAGCAATTCTAATGAAGACACTTTTTGTTTTGTTTTTTTTTCAAATATTCAACCTTTGTGCTCTTTTATTAGGCCGAAAAATAGTAATTGAATTAAAATAAATATATTTGTGTGTGAAAAACTTGAAAGAAAATCTTGGTCGTGTAACTTTTGCGTTAGATGTCAGTACATTTATTTTAACATCAAAATAAATTTTAAATGCGAATTGCTTGAGCGCAAATGGGGCTACTTAATTTGTTTTTTTCATCGAAAATCAAAAATATATTAATTTTTGGAGGCTTATAGATTTGGGCTTGTCTTTTTAACTGCTTATGATATTCCCATTATGTTTTTTATTTATTGAGAAATGTTATGTTCTTTAAATATATCACAGGCAACTGGTGTTTTCAAGCAAATTATGCATATAGGGTCCACTCAAATGCATAAAAATATCAATCATATTTTTTGCTTAGCACCCTTGCATGAACTTTACTCCAATTTCTCAAATATAAAATACATTTTTTTGCATGTTTTATATTTAAACATTTCTCTAAAAAACTGCATCATTGGATTTTTGAAGTTGGGTGGTCGAAAAAATAGAGTTTTTGTTGCCAAAATCCCACTGTGCATTGTGCCAATGCTGGTGAGTTTCCAGTGTGCTGAAAGTGGGCTTTGTTATATTCAGAGAATTATAATAGAATTTCGTGGCAAATATTTTTGTAGAAATTTATAGCGTACATTTTTAAAAGAACTGTTTTGCATTATTTTTTTTAAAGAGAAGTAAAAGGGTTAAAATATTCCAAAAAGCAAAATTCATATACATACATACATACATAAGTGTCGAACACATCTTACACCTACAAGCAAGAGATAAATACCACTAAATAAATATCTTTGGAAAATTCGAAGTGCAGGTGTAGTAGTTTCAAGTGTTTCTTATTTTTAAATTACAACTGTCAAGAAAATAACACTTTTACTTGTGAGAATAATTTTTTGCTCCTTTTAAATATTATTTTTATTTTTTTCTCTCTCTATTACTACAAGTATTAAAGGAGTTAAGTATGTAGTTTTCTTCTCAAACTCCTTTAGTAATTTTAGTTTTTTTCTTCTCCCATTTGCTCTTTACAAACCATTGCCAAAGTAACTATTGTACCAGTGGTAGAGGAAGTACCTAAATTATAATGCGAACATACGTACATACATACATACATATTTATGTATGTTTGTAAACATATTTGTATGTGTGAATATACTTCACATCATCATGAGCTCTTGTCATGAAGTGCACGTTACTAGAATCAGACATACAGACACACATCCATACTGCACACTGCACTGCATTCGCTCGATGCGATTACTAAATACTCGTATGTATGTACATATGTATGCATGTGCGAATATGTGCAACTATTTCACTATTCCCTTTTTCGGTAGCTGGTACTAGTCGCAATGAAGTACATACATATACATTAGGCGTATTACTTTTCTTGCGCATTTGAAACGAATACAATTTTAAAGTATTTTTAATTAAAACAATATTTTACTGAGTAAGGCTGAGTTTACATCTGGCATTTCTTTTGTGCCATGTGCCCAAAAAAGCGTAACCACTAATGAAAAACTGTTTGATTCAAACATGTATTTATTGATTGATTGAATACCATCAAAGTCGGTGACAATAACAATGATATCTGAAAGCATAAATAAGTAAATATAGAATTTGATAGCCTGATTGGCCGAAGTAGGCCAAGTCATGGTGAAAAATTCACCAAGTTGTGGTCGACTGCCTCGTATTCTCCTACACACTTTTACGAACACCTTTGGTTGATTGTTTACTGAACCAGTGGACTAAAATTTATCCACCATAATGCGAATAATTCTCTCGGTAGAAACAAGCCGTCTTAAAAAGTCGGCGGCGGCGGCTTAGGAAAAAATAGTAGGAGGCGGCTCATAAGTCGACTTGAGCCAGCTGACATTGACAGCCTCTTTTTATAAGTTTTTTAAACACATTTCTATAAAAAAAAATATCAAACACCTGATGTCTTCCATATAATTTGTAAGATGTAGTACAAATTTGCAACTACAAAAAACAATTAGCCGGCTGCAATTGTGAGCCGAGGCTAGCCGCGTGCATCGGCGGCGGCTTGAAGTTACATTGAAAGTCGGCGGCGGCTGTTGAGCCAGCTACTACATCCGTTTACGGGAACAACGTCATAACTCAAAAAAATCAGTTTGCCATAAAACGAGTTTAAAGTTTTCAATTTACACTCAACTTAATGGAAAAAGAACATTTTAATTTTCTCTCATACACAATACGAAGAATGATATGATGAGTGTTAATTCGATATCACTAACACAAAAATTCCATTTTTTGAGTCATGACGTTGTTTAGGTAAATGAGCGATAGTACATATCGCTCTATTTCAAATGGGTCGTGTCGCTTTGATATTTTCTTTTAGTTTAATTGAACAAAAAATTCGGTATTATCGGAACAGGGTGAATCACATATAAAGTTGCGATTGATTTTAAAAAAATATCGGTATTCCCTAATGTACACACATACATACATACATACACATATTCGTACTCATATGTACTTCCATCGTACCACTTCGATTCAAATGAAAAAATATACTTTTTTACTCAATCCTCTATTATTTTTTTCATGTTTGGGGAACTACGTATAGTTTTTATCCACGTTTATGTTAACAATTTATATTTTATTTTTTCATCTTTGGAGTTTCTGCACTTTTTTTTTTTTTTGATAGTTAGTTGTCCTTGTAAAGAGTTTTTGGAATAGTAAAGGAATTTTTTGATTACTGAAGTATGTAGTAGCAACCAAAAGGAATAACAAGAGTTTGCAAAACTTGACAACACAAAAGAAAACTAGAGAAAAAGTACGTGCTATATGGTGCAGCGTACGTGTGTGTGTACGAGTATGTGCTTACTAGTCGAAATAAAAATAATAATAGTGAAAAGGACATCAAAGAAAAGTACTGCGTTACACATACTCGTACATACATATATTTATATTTTTTTACATCGTCATCATCAGTTTTTCTTTTTCTATTTATTATCGCTATTTCAAGAAATTTTAATTTAATATTTTAATAAATTAGAATTTTTTTAAGTATAATGTTGAGATCGAAATTCATTGAAGTATTAAATATACATGGAATGTAAGATTTCCGAACATACTGAGAAAGTTTTCATATAGACATTCCCACAGGAATGACAACTTTTTGTAGCGTGCGACACCAAACGAATATGCTTGTTTCTTCAAAGAAAACAAAACTTTATTTTTACTTGTTTATATATTTGTGTAGAGCGTCAGCAGCTCTACATTAGGTACAATTTTAAGAAAAATCGAGTAACATTGTTCTGAAATAAAAGCTTAATTGCTTGCTGTAGCACGCGACAAAAATGTGGACTTTCTCATGGAAATGCCCATATGTTGTTAAGAAAAGTAGTAAAATTTACTCATTTAAACGTTTATTTAAATATGAATGTACATCATTACTAATAGAGAATTTAAAATATTGTTCATTTTGAGTTACAATCAAAACAAGTTCAACTTTAATTATAAGTCCAATGTGTTTAATTAGCAACGCTCGGTTGTGTAATAATAACAATAATAAATGAATGGAAAAATAAAAAAAAAACTAATCACTGCAATTTACTTTAGATATTAGATGATATTAGATATTATAAAATAAATTTTAATAAATTTTTTGCTGTAAACACATGATTTTTTTTGTAACTAAGTCTACCCCAATAGAAAGATAGATGATATTTGGTGTAATTTATCTTTTTTAGCTTCTTAAATTATTGTATTACATGTGTATGCACAATATAAATATTTATTTAAAACTTATCCCGTCATACAAATGGAAAAGTATTGCGTTGGCTATAAAATATGGTGCGGGCCAGAAGGAGAAAATAAATTGCAGAAATATCCTGTGGACCGACGGAACTAAAATCAATTTATTTGGTAACGATGAGTGAAGAAATGTACGTCGATCAAAAGGAAAAGAATTCCATGTTAGATTTCTCCAAAAAAAAAACTGTTAAGCATGGAGTAGGAAATGTCATGGCATGGGACTGATTTTCCTTGAATGGAGTTGGTCGTATGCATTTTATTGGAACCGCAATGGATAGATTTGTGTAGAAGAATCTATTGGAAGGAGTTTTGCTACCATTTGCAGAGGAAAATGACCCAAAGCACTCAGAAAAATTGATGAGTGCATGGTTTAGAGAACATAATTTGAGTGTTATTGAATGGCCAAGCCAGTCGTCTCCCCATCGAGAATCTTTGAGGCGAATTAAAGCGACAAACTTTAAAACTTCTCTTCACACAATTATGTATCCCAGTAGAGACTTGCCCAGAAGAATAGATGCCTTTCTTAAAAATGACGGTGGTTATACCGGATATTAAGAGTCTGCTTTAATATTTATTTTTAAAAAATATACCCACATATACAAAAAGTTATCTTAAGGTGTATTCAGTTTCTTTCTGGATGCGAACGAAGTCGCGGGATATTGCTAGTATAAAATAAAATATGGAGAAAATTTGAAAAATCTTGCAATCTTGCCTACAGCATGTCGTTCCGTTCTGCTGGTGTTTGTCAGAATATTTACAATTGTCTTTGCTGATATTTTTTCGCATGTAATTTGGCTTTCTTAAAATACGAATTTAAATACTAATTCAAAGAAAACAAAAAAAACACAAAAATAAGTTTGAATGGGAATGAAGTAACATTAGTAAGTTCTTTATTTTGTAAAACGCAACTCTAAGCGTTCACAAATTTTACATGAAGGAAATTTAAATTACAAAAACAAAGCATGTACAAAATTTGCCAACTTAGTTTTTACAAGATAAGGCCCTAAACATAATTTTGCGACTGCAAGTTCTTACTTCCACGAATTAATTAGATGCATATCCAAACCTAAAATTACATACTTTATATTTCGTAATTAAAAGATAATCACTAGACCATAAGCTACATACATACATATATATGTACATACATACATAAATAAATAAAAGCCAGAAAATGTATCAACAAGTGATATAAAATGTAATTAACAATCAAAGAAAAGTAAATTTGGCGGAAAATTTGTCAAAATACCACACAAAACAACACATTTATGCATGTGTGTATGTATGTCCGTGTGTGTGTGACTGTATAAGTAACTATGTGAACATTCGATATTCGTTTTTCCAACCTGGAGGTTTTAAATAAAAACTTTAATCTAAAATGATGTAGTATGCATAAAAGAATTATGTCATGAGCAGGGACCGAAAATAATAATTATTCTTGAATTTTAAGAGAAAAAATCAAGTAGAAGGAAACATCGGACAACGTGGACAATCACACGATTTCAGTTATTTTCAACCAGATTTTTCAAAAAAAAAAAAGTTTTAAATTTTAAAATTTTTTATTTTTATTTTTTTAAGCAAAAATAAATGCTATTTTTATTTTTATATTTTTGAGCAGAAATATTTATTTTCAGATTTTTATTTTTTGAGCAAAAAAAAATTATTTTCTGATTTTTATTTCTCCGATCAGAAATAATTTTAATTTTTGATTTTTTTTTTGCAGAAATAAAAGTTATTTCCTGATTAAATATCTTCTAATAATTCTTAATAATTTTTACTGGACGACTTTTTAAGGGGATGACAATAAAGAAGAGTTCCATCAAATGTTTCTGTCTCGTTCATAAACTCAAAAATTGTAGATATTTATATGTAAGAGTCTGGGAACTTCAACAGCAGGAACAGGAAACTTCCCGATTGACATTCATTAAATAAATATATGTACACAAATACAAAAATACAACAAGTACGTAATGACAGGAACGGCAGCAAAAATTAAAATGAAAAAATGAAAATAAAAACAAAATACGAGTATTGTACATTTACACAAACAATTGAAAATTCAATGCATTAAGGGCGCTCAAGGGTAAATTTTGTTGTTGCTGTTCATGTAATTCCACTTGCAGATGATTTTAGTTGTTTTTGTTGCCGTCATTGTTATTTACTAAAACACCACAACAAAAACCTTAACTTCTGCGAACATACAAAACAAACATATAAAATCTCTTACGATAATTTGTAGGAATTGAAAATGAAAATCGAAATCATCAGGTACATCCCAGCAAACAATATTTTTGGTAAATCTATAATATATATCCATATAAATACATACATACACTGAACCAAAAAAGGCTTCTTAAAACAAGAATCTTGCGTTTTTGTTTTAAAAATGCTGCATTTTTAAAAATCATTTTTAAAATATGAATGTTTCTTATAATATTAATATACAACATTGTTATTTTTATAACGAAACAGTTCTAAAACAAAAATGTGCGCTTTCATTTTAAAAATTTCAAAAACTATAATGTTTTCTTATTAAAATAAAAATTATAATTTTTGAAATCATAATAAAAAAGGAAATGTATTTTTAAACATTCTAAAAACAAAAATATTTTATTATTATATCAATAATTTTAATTTTTTTAAATAAAAGAGTATATTTTTCCCCGAGTAACATTTTATATTTGTGTCGTGTTGAAAAAAAAAGAATTAATCTGTTATTATGACAAAGTGTATATTAATGTCCATTATCCTGTATGATCCTTGCGTACAAAATCTTAAAATTATTGCGAAATTTTAAAAAAACACGGTGTTCATAACATAGAGCGACATTTTTTGTTGAATGCTCGTCATGACGCAAACGAAAATTCGTTCGATTAGCGCTTTGGACTACAGTCGAAGACCGAAAATTTTTCATAATAAGGGCATTTTGATTCCAAACAAATTAACATTTTTAATATTAATACGAACCATCCGTAATTTCAAGATTCCCTTTTATTAATTTAAAACGTTTCATTCTTAATTTAAGAAGTCTCCATTATTAATTCAAAACATTTAATTTTTTATATAAAAATAATTAGTTTTAAAATAAAAATGCTTCATTATTACTTCAAGAATATTTCATTCTTAATTCAAAAACATAAGTTCTTAATTTGAGTATGTTCAACTTAAAACAAAAATAATAATTTTTCATTCCAAAATAGTTTTAATTTTAAGCAAAGAATGAAAATTTTTAAAATAACACAAAACAAACTTAGTTCTTTTTCATAAAGGTTTCGTTTTTAAAATCAAAATGTTTCTTCTTGATTTTAAAACTTTATTTTTTGGGTGTATGTATGTATATGTTTTTATAACAATTTTATTTACTCTAAAAAAATTATTTACTTAAATTAAAAACGAACATAAAATAAACTGATTTACAGGAAAAATTTAATAATCAATAATAATGTGGACCAGGTTTGTCCAAAAATTTTAGAAAAAAAATTGATATTTTTAGAAAATATAAGCTTTCATTTTTCAAATTTTACTATTGGAAAATTTTTATTAACGAACGGAAAACAAAAAAACTCGAGATTATCAAATGGGGTTCTTCTTTTTTAGGGTTCCATACACGAAAGGTGAAAAAGAACCGTATCGTTCTCTGCTTTCTCGAGAACCGTATGAGCTACGAATCTGAAATTTTCACAGAATATGTAAAACTTTAAGCGCTACAACAACAAATATATTTTAGTTAACAACTCTAGGGTGTTCTGAAGCGAGCGACGAAACATGTTGAAATCCTAATGTAATATGCAGACAATTATCTAAAATTTACAAAATTAGTGTATTTTTTTCGGTGTTAACACTGAAATTTTAATTTTTAAATTAAAGGGTATTCTATAAGTTAATGTAATTTTAACTATGTAATTTTAACAACTTGCTGTCTCTTGGAAACTGTAAGAGGCAAACTCTTGAAATTTTCAGAAACGCTAAGGCTAAAAAATCCCAAAATTAAAGAATGAAAAATCGCCAAAAAAAAAGCTTTTAAATTAAAAAATTAAATAAATATCTAAAATGCAAAAAAATTACCATAAGTAAAAAGGTCGCCAAAAACTAAAAGAATCGCCAAGAACTGTAAAAATCTGCAAAATGAAAAAATCGCCAAAACGAAAAAAGCGCCAAAACTAAGTCCATATTTACACTATGCAAGTCTTATTGCTAAGCTGATTAGTCTGATGGAGAGAGAGACGAGAGGAACAGTAACGTTTCTTTTCGCCTCGTCTCTCTTTCGTAACAAACTAATCAGCTTAGCAATAAAACTTGCATAGTGTAAACTAGGACTAAATAAGATCTGAAAAAAAATCGCTAAAAATTAAAAAAGTTTTCCGTGTACTTTCTACATCAGGTAAAATATTCGGTTATAGGCTAAATTTCGTATAGCATTACATATACTGAATTTATTTTAACACGCTATGGAACTACATACAGCTTTGCTTGGACATCTCACAATTGTGTTTTAGTTAACTGCGTAAGGTTTACACATCTTACCCATTTGTATAAATGTTCCAAATATCGTAAGCTTATTTAACTTCTGTCCCATATTTATCATACGAGTATGTCATTACGGCAAACCTCCTTAGCGAACATTTAATTGTGTCACAATTGACGTGCTAATATATTTAAGTAGAAATATTTCACTTCATTGCTTTAAAGTATAGTGTATTATTATCCTTGCTTTAATAAAACATTGTCGTGTCGTGCTTCCTGGGTTATAATTTCAAATGCACAAGTTTGCTCTGTGGTTCGTTCATTCCTGTTTGTAGTAAATATGTACATATAATTTTCCACAGACGTCTTTTGATGTTGATGTTGATTTTTTTTTTTAATAATTTCATTCCTTAAACATTATTTTCGAAGGCGCAATGCATGTTAATGAACTTGGCAGATGCTAATGAAGGGAATGATGATGATGGTGTGGCGTGATATATTGTTAGAAAAAAAAAATACTAAACAGCATCCAACAATTCAACAGCACACTTGAGAAAAATCAAAGACCAAATTCTTCTAATAATTAAGGCAATTTGTTTTTCTTTATCTAAAAGCAAAAAGATTTTCTTTCATGTACAAGTACAATTGGAAATAAATGTCAATTGGCCAAATACATGTTAACAGAAATCTTCTTCATTTGGAAAAAAAAATTAAACTTGAGGCGATTGTTATCTATTAAGTGTTGTAAAGCCATAAGGTCAATAATATTTTTGCCAGTTAAAAAACTTTTAACAAAATTAATTTATATTTTTTAGGAAGTGTGCTATTGCGCTAAAAAAATAATTTTATTTATTACCAAGGAAAATTAGTCCAGTAACTATTATGTTTCCAAATGAAATGATTTGGTACATTTTTGTCCTCTATGGCTGAGTTTACATCTGGCACTTCTTGTGTGCCATGTGCCCATAAAAGTGTAACCAATAATTACTAATGGAAAACTGTTTGATTCAGACATGTACATATGTATTTATTCACATGTTCAAAATTATCAAAATGGTTTTGGTTTTTTCATAAACCAGTTCACTGAGCAAATCTCTAACGATCGCCAAAATGACTTTTGCAGCAGTCTTCTTGAACGATATTTTAAGTTACATACCTGCGTTATTTGTACAGTATCAACAGTTCTTTGCCACTCTTGAACATCTGGGAAATTTTGAGTTGTAACTGTTTGTTGTTTAGTGTGCGATATTTATGTATTAACGTATGTTTGTAAAAGATAATAGATATGAACATAACAAGTATAGCCTACGTTGTTTTATCGAAAACGTACATACTCCTGTATACGAATATATGTATATACATATCGTTAGCGTAATATAAAAAGGCCCCAAATCATTATTTTTTTTTAAATCGAGATTTTTTGTATATTTCGATAGAAGAACATCTTGTGTATCGAAAAATGCAAGAATTTCGATTTAAAAAAAATGTGTTAGGGCCTTTATATATTAAGGTAACGATATGTATGTATGTATTCAAAAACAGCAAAATAACTTTTATATGGTATAGAAAAATGTTGTACTTACCATTTTTTAATTGCAAACTAACGCCAACACAGCTCGTTAAAATTAAATATAAAACTAAGACAATGAAACGTAACGATGTGCAGCAGTTTAAGGTGCTGCCCCAAGTTGTTAAAAAAGTTTGGGTAGCTGCTATTGCTGGTTCTCTTACAGTTGTTGTTGTTGTTGTTGTTTTTGCTGTTCTTAATTTTGGTGTACATGATGATTTGAATGTACTGGTTGTTGGTGTTGTGAGGGTACTGTGGTTTTTATAGTTGGCATTGGCGGAGGAGGTGTAATTGGTGACTGTGTTGCTTTTGCTGTTGCTGTTGTTGCTACTTCGACTTCTGATGTCGTTTTCATTGGATACACAAAAAATAGATAGTTTTTCATTACACGGTGACAATAATGATGTTGTTACTGCAGCTGCTGGTGCTAATTTTGATATTGATGTTGATGTCGCTGTCGTTAATGGTTTTAATATTGTAGATATTTCTTGTTGTGGCAAATACTTTTTATTGTGTACTTCAGTTAAGTGATTACAGTTTGTCACAATTTGAGTTTTAATTATATTTTTGGGTTTGTTACTCGATCTAATGGGCTGCTCATTGCAAATGTTGCTCTTTAAATTGTTTAAAGTTGGCAATTTATAATAGTTTAAAAGGTTTAGAGCCAAACTATTGTTCGTAGTGGTTATTGATAATTGTGATGTTAGAGGTGACTTATTGTTATCGTAAGCCATGACTTACAAAATTTGGGACTTTAAAGCCCGCCAATTTGTTTGGTTATCTATTTTTTTCGTTAAACGTATCGAATAGATAAAATATTATTTTTTTTGTTTTTCTTCACTTAACATTAGTAAAAACCATTTTTTATGGTATTTCTTTTATTTTTTTTTAATCGTAAAAGTTTTGCATTTCAGCTAAAAATAAAATTTGTTTACAATAAATATTTGTCATGAATTTAAATTACGTTTATACTATTATTTTAGTTATTTCTTATATACTCGTAGTTTCTTGTGTGTTCTAAATATTTAATAAGCAAACGTTTAATGATTGTTTGGTTTATGATTGTTTATTCTAGCAGCTTTTCCAATTTGCTGTTAAATATTGCTAAATAGTCACATTTGTCGTAGTTGTCGGCAAAATTTCAAAAGAACTGAAGAGCGTATGATAAGCATATTTAGAAATTGATAAACAAAATTGCTGCAATTTATTAATTTTGTTATTCGTTTTTTTTTTCTTTCGTGATAAAAAGATCGAATTTGTTATTCTACGCTCTCTAAGCACAATATAAAATATTGTACATTCATATCGTGCCATAACCGGCGAAAAAGCTCTAGCGACACATTTTTATTTTAAAACTGCTTCGTTATAAAAATAAATAACATTCTTAGGGCCATTTTCACAACGATACAAAAGTAAACTTTAACTGCCTTATTCATAAAAAATATTTCAGGTTTATTAAGCGCTTATTTGACATATTTCTATGGGAAATTTGTCAAATAAACCTGTAATAAACCTAAAATATTTTTTATGAATTAGACCGTAAGAATTTAAAGCCAGTACTTTTGTATTGAAATACTAGTTTTAAAACTCTTAAAGTAAACTTTTAATCGTTGTGAAAATGACGTGTGTGAAGATAAATTTCGAAATTTAAACCCAAGACAGAAACCAATTGCATTAAGAGAGCTATGTTAACCTGATAACAGAGCTCTGTTAAATATGAAAATCTTGGAAGTATATACTCCAAATGGAATCCTGGCCATATTTTTCAACAAAATGAGCTAAAAAATCGGAACATGCAGGCTATTATATTTTTCTTTATAAAAACCAAAAAAAAAGTCATAAAAATGTAAAGAAACTATAATAAATTTGTAACTATCAAGTAAATTTAATTTTTTTATGGAAATTTTTAAATTCCTGGAGAACGAACATACCTGGGCGGCTAAATTTTTTTGGAATTTATGTCTTTCGTGCCCTTTTATTATGCCCAGATGTCGAAACCCTTAACATTTGCGTTTTTCATAAAAATTTTTGATTTTTTCTACAATGAAAACGTCACGCTAGAAGAATTGTCTTTTCATGCACATCATTCTTTTTACGTTTTGAATTTATAAACGACTAAATGGTTTATTAATAAGTATGTATTTAAATATTAAAGCAAAAATTTTTACGAGCTTTCAAGTAATTAAAAGCCATTTTTTAAGCGCGGATTATAGAATGGATCTATCAATCAGATTTAATTCAGACGTTATTAAAGAATTTAAAAGTTCATTAAATTGGCTTTATGAAAATATTTATGTACTTATTACCAGTAAAACTTAAGCCTACAGTACACGATATGGAAAAAGCCACATGCGCATGTGGCTATGATGTCAGGAAAATTTTCTGAATGTTGGTGGCATTATTTTAAATAAGTACCAGTGGCCATAAAATGTTGATAGACATTTCGCCCTAAAATCCATATTGCAGGCAAGTGGCCGAAGCGGACATATTTCCAGAGGCTGCACATGTGTAAACATGGGAATATCCACATGTACATACATATCGCTGTTAACTAGTAGAAAGGCCCTGACTCGTATTTTCACGAAATTGAGTTTTTTAGTGATTCCAATACATTTCACACAAATACACCTTGTCACAAAAATTTATTTCAATATTTTTAAAAATATCGCCTTTACAAGCAGCAAAATTCTTCGATATTTGTTCGCAAATCTAAGAAAATTCGAATATTCGCTAAAGCTTCGAACTTCTCGCGATAGTTTTTCGAATGTGTGATGGTGGCCGAGTGGATGTGTGCTAGCCTGTTAGTCTAGAGGTACCAAGTTCAAATCCTGCAGCGTAAGTTTAAGGTATTAATAAAATATATAAATAAGTTAAAATAAATAAAAAAATAAAATTACTTTTTTACTCTTTCTGTTGCCCTTTTACGATATCGACAGTGACAGGTGAACTTTTTTCGATTCATTTTTGAGTGCCACTCTCCATAGTTTTACACGATAACTGTTCGAGAAATATTCGAAATCGATATCAATAACTAAAGTCTTGGTCAACTGGGTACATCTATGTATGCATTTACATTGTATACACAGTATAATTGTCTGTACCATGCATCTTACAGACAGATCGACTTAAACATTACACCACAAATTATGAAAAAGCTGAGAATGTCTGACCCAAAATTATAATATAAAAATCAATAGTTACCAACACAAATTGCCCTTCTAAGCACATACATGTTGTATATGTACATATGTATGTAAATTGAGATTACTATCACTCTATTTAATATACTCTTTAATATTGTATATACATATGTAAGTAGCAGTAAGCATTAATGTAAATT
Organism: Nowickia ferox; assembly: GCA_936439885.1. NCBI lineage: Eukaryota > Metazoa > Arthropoda > Insecta > Diptera > Tachinidae > Nowickia > Nowickia ferox. The sequence goes on along the minus strand of OW387027.1, from coordinate 3,158,003 downwards.
CATTATTGTATAATAAAGCAGTTGGTTATAAATACTTCATGGTGTCAGATGTGTGTGCCTAATAAACTCAAAATAAATTTTAAGGACAAGTGCAATTATAAAACTTCAAAACCAGTCAATAAATTTAAAGTTTGCCTAAAATAAAAAGAAAAGCAAGTGTATAACTGCAAAAAGATGGCAAATGATTCCGGAATAAATACATCAAATGTAGCTAGTGGTCTAAATCAACAATACATGTCAATAGCCACAACTATAGCACCATTAAATTTAAAGTCATCCAATCTTTCAGTAGAGTGGTCAAAATGGAAAACCCAGTTTACAATTTTTTTGCGAGCTTCGAATTTGGAAGAGTTAACTAATAAACGTCTTGTAGCTCTGCTTTTGCATCACCTTGGTAATGAAGTGATGGACATTTATAATTCGTTTAATGTCGATCTTGACACGGTTGATTATAAGATTCTAGTTGAAAAATTCGATAAATACTTTATACCAAAAGCTAATAAGGCAATAGAACGTCATAAGTTCTTCACAAGAAAACAAGAAACTGAAGAGTCACTTGATGAGTATATGACATCGCTAAAGAATCTTAGCAACACTTGCGAATTTGGCACTTTAAAAGAAGAACTCACTCGGGACATTTTTGTATGTGGCTTGTCCTCCAAATACACGCATATTAAGGAGAGATTATTGAGTGAAGGCGATATTCCTCTAGTTAAAGTTATGGAAATTGCAAAAACAATATCAATCGCAAAACAAAACTTAAACCAACTCAGCAATGATAGTAATAATAATTTCATTGGAGCTTTAAACTATCAGCCAAAAAACTTTTCAAAGATCAGAACATCCAAACCAAGTTATAATTATTCGTCAGTGGGCTCAACATTAAATTCAACACGTGGTACGCAGCAAAACTCTGCATCAAAAACAATTTCTTCAGGTAGCTGCAATCGTTGCGGTCAGCAGCACAGAAACCGTTGTCCAGCGCATGGTGTGATTTGTTATATATGTCAAAAGCCTAATCATTTCGCTAAAATGTGCAGCAATATAAAACAACAACCACAACAATCATCAAGTAAGTACATAAGACAAATCAATGCAGAAAACGGAGAAGAAGGCGAAGAAGACGTGGATTATGATCTTTTCATAGGAGTTTTACATTGTAATGAGATCAAAGAAAAAAGTAAAGAAATTAATAAAGAAAAAATAGAAACTGTTAATTCCGAAATATGTGAGTGGAACATTGAAGCTAAGATTAATGAAAAAAAAATTCTCTTTCAAATCGACACTGGAGCCCAGGCTAATATATTATCGATACATACTGTGAATTATTTAAATATTAATGTTTTTGATAATGTTCATATTAATGACACAAATATATTAACTTTCAGTGGTGAAAAGTTACCAATTATTGGCAGTGTTAATTTGAAAGTGAATTTTAAAAACAAGGAATATAATTTAAAATTTTTTATTTTAAACATGAAATGTAAAAATATATTGGGCTTAAATACAGCTATAAAGATGAATATTGTTCAGTACATAAATGTCTTATTTGTTGATAAAATTTTTAATAATTATAGGGAAATTTTTTCAGGTCTAGGAGAGTTAAAAAACAAGTGTGAACTAAGTGTTAGGCCCGAAATCACTCCCGTCATTGATCCTCCACGAAAAGTTCCATTTAGTTTACATAATGATTTAAAGAAAGAACTGGACAGGATGGAAAATTTAAATGTCATTGTTAAAGTTAATGAGCCTACTGAGTGGGTTAGTTCAATAGTTATTGTGAAGAAACCAAACGGAAATTTACGTGTATGCTTGGACCCTAGAAATTTAAACAAAGCGATAATGAGACCGCATTATCCGTTTCCAAACGTAAACAACTGCAAAGCTCAATTGAGTGATTCCAAATATTTCAGCTCATTAGACGCTAACTGTGGGTTTTGGATGATACCGTTAACGGAAAAATCATCCAAGTTGTGCACGTTTAATACGCCATTCGGGCGATATAGATTTTTAAGATTACCATTTGGAGTTAGTGCTGCTCCTGAAATTTTTCATAGTGAAATGATGAAACTTTTTGGCGATATAAATGGTCTTATTATATATATCGATGACTTCTTAATTCATTCTTCTACAATTGAAGGTCATAATAAAATTTTGAAAGAAGTTTTAGATAGAGCAAAGCAAGTTGGTCTTAAGTTTAACAAAGAGAAATCGAAGTTTTGCAGAACCGAGATCAAGTTCATAGGACATATATTTAGTGAAAATGGAGTTACCGCGGACCCTGAAAAAATTAAATCTATTATTGATATGCCAAAACCTAAATGCGTTTCTGAATTACAACGCTTTCTTGGTATGGTAAATTATTTAGGCGCCTATATAAGTAATTTTTCGGCGAAGAATAAACATTTGCGTGATTTGTTAAAGCTTAATAGTGATTGGCAATGGAATGAAATTCATAGTAAAGAATTCGAGAACTTGAAAGATGAGCTAACAAAAGCTCCAGTTTTAACATTTTTTAACCCAAACAAGCCTATCACACTTTCAGTTGATGCATCAAAATTTGCAGTGGGTGCCACTATTCTGCATGAAAACAATCCTATTGCGTACGCATCTGCCTCTCTTACAGACACTCAAAGAAACTATGCTCAGATTGAAAAAGAGCTTTTTGCCATTTTGTTCGGATGCACAAAATTTCATGAATACCTTTTTGGTTTAAAAGTTAAAGTTGAAACTGATCATAAACCACTTGTGACACTATTTACAAAGCCATTGTACAATATTCCTGCCAGATTACAAAGATTTATGCTACGTCTTCAGTGCTATGATCTAGATGTCCAATATAAGCCAGGAAAATATCTTTACATTGCAGATACTCTATCTAGGTCTCCACTTAAGGAAAATGCTTTACAGGAAGTCGATAAGGACTTATCACTACACTGTGATTTATTAATGAAGGGAATAAGTCTATCTGACAGTCTCATTAGTGAAATTAAAGAAGGAATAGTAAATGATCAATCACTTCAGAAAGTAGTTTCATATATAAAAAGTGGCTGGCCTTCTAACAAAAAATCAGTCGATAAATTAGCAATGCCTTACTTCCACATTAAAGAAGAATTATCTATTGTCAATCAAATTCTATTAAAAAATAATCGTATTATTGTACCGCACCAATTACGTCGCAAGATACTGAATACTCTGCATGAAGGACACATGGGTATACAGCGTTGTCAGAATTTAGCAAAAAATACAGTTTATTGGCCAAATATTAATCATGATATTTTTAATCTAGTATCCAATTGCGAAATTTGTGTCAAATACAGAAATTCCAATGGCAAGCAAGAACTGCATCCTCATGAATTCATAGATTTACCGTGGTTTAAAGTGGCATCTGATATTTTTGAATTTAATAAGAAACAATACCTTTTAGTTGTTGACTTCTACTCAAAGTATATTGAAATTGATATTTTAAATGCAGGCTATTGCAGTACACAGGTTGTTACAAAATTAAAATCTATTTTTGCAAGACATGGCATTCCAAAAATTTTTGTTTCAGATAATGGCCCTCCGTATAATTCAAAAGAGTTCAATAAATTTTGCAATGACTGGGATATTGAACACATTACATCTAGTCCACATTTCCCGCGATCGAACGGCATGGCAGAACGTTCAGTTCAAACTATTAAAAAATTATTGGTAAAGTGTAGGGAGACAAATTCAGATTATTACACAGCATTACTACACTATAGGACAACTCCAAAAGGTAATTTACCTAGTCCTTCAGAATTACTGATGTCGCGTCAGCTAAGAACGAAAATACCGACTGTGGATGAAAACTTCCGACCAAAAGTTGTTAACCTCAACAAATACAAAGTTCAAATTGACCAAAATACAAAGAAAATGTCTGAAAACTTTAATAAAAAATCTATAAAATTACAACCAATCTCACCAGGTGAGAAAATCATGTTCAAACGTACACCATTTTCAGTTTGGTTTCCTGCAACAGTAGTAGAAAAATGTAAAGAACCAAGGTCATTTTTGGTGAAGGATAGTGATGGAGTAATGTATCGGCGAAACAGAGAACACTTAATGAAATTACGTAGTTTTTCAAATAAAACAGATGAAGGAAATGACATTGAGACCGCAAATAATAGTCCTATTGTAAATCAAGATCAACCTGTAAGCCCAAATTGTTGTTTTTCAAATAAAACAGATGAAGAAAATGATATTGAGACCGCAAATAAAAGTCCTATTGTAAACCAAGATCAACCTGTAAGCCCAAATAGTAGTCCTACTGTAAATGAAAATTCAGATAACGCAGGAAATAAGAATGAAGTTAAGTATGTTACTCAAAGGGGAAGAACAGTAAGAGTTCCTAATAGACTTAACCTATGAAGATTAAGACTTATATACATAATATGTATGTATGCCTATGTTAATGATAAGTATCATGAATTATTGAAATTTCTTAACATTTACATTTATCATTAGATAAAAAAAAAAAAAAAAAAAAAAAAAAAAAAAAAAAAAAAAAAAGGAAGATGTTGTATATGTACATATGTATGTAAATTGAGATTACTATCACTCTATTTAATATACTCTTTAATATTGTATATACATATGTAAGTAGCAGTAAGCATTAATGTAAATTCATTATTGTATAATAAAGCAGTTGGTTATAAATACTTCAATACATATGTACATATATGTATGTATATATGTACAAATGTAAGTGTGCATTGAGTAAGTGCATGCAAATGAATTCACGTCAACAGCAGCAATTCTTTACAAAACAAGGTTCCACTTAGTTATTGCCAGCTAAGTCGTTTTGGTGTCTGTCTGGGTGGCTGAGTGTTATTCATTCTAAATCTTGGTCAAGCAAAATGTTTGCGCTTATTAAATATTTTCAATTTGAATCTTTAATTTTAGAATCACACGTTTGTAGTATTTGCAAGTGTAGTCCTTTCATTTAAAATGCTTTAAGACTAAAATGAAGAAACCATTACAATCGATGTTCTACGTACGCCCTTTAATAGAGTTTCCAAGGAAAACTGCACCAAAACAAACACATTGATAAAACACATCGAACACCAAAAAAAAAATGGAGACGATAAACAAAGAAAGCGCGTTTTTTTATTTCTTGAGAATCAATAAAGGCAAAAATAAAATTCAATAAATGTTGAAAAGTACACCGAATTGTTAAACGGAAATTTGTAACAAATCTTCGATTACTACAATTCAATGCACAAACAAAACAAATGAATGTCATAATGAAATATAAACAAAATTTCTAAAGGAAAAATAAACAAAACAGCAATAAAATGGTTTGAAAAAGACTGGTGAAAAAGAAGAAACATAAGAGAATATAGAAATAATAAAAAAATTTAATGCAAGTGAATGGAAGAACAAGACAAAAATTTACGGAGACAAACTACAAGAAAACAAGAACAAAGACAAAGGGAATTTAGTAAATTTTACAGCAAATGCCGATAACTTCACAAAAATATTTAAAGTTTTTCCATTAATTTACAGGGGAATATCATCTAACCTTTTCTTACATTTTATAATTATTTATTCGCTCATTTTCTTTCACTGTATCGACAGTAATGTGATTCTTCCTAATTTTGCTTTGCACATATTTTCGTTATCTTTAATCAAGAACATTTGTGGAATTCTTTTAATTCACTGACAAGATCTACACTTTGCAACTTCATATTTTTGTTATTTAAAACTTTTTACACATTATTAAAATTATTTGGATAGTTTTTATTTAGTAAGCGCGCTTAATTTAGCAAATCGGAAGCTTCGAATGACGTTGACTGAACGGCATAAAAAACAAGACTGACGGTAAATTGTATCTGGAAACAAATGTCAGAATTAAATTCGTTTGCAAAGATACCATAAAAAAGTGTCAGAAGAATGCGAATTTCATTACAAAAGAAAAGGCTCAACATTGATACAAAGGCATTTAGTAAATTTTTCAACCTGTTAGCCATATATCGCATAATATTCTTTTCAGGGACCCCAATCATGAGAGTATATACATTTTGCCTACAAGAAATTTTATAAACACAATGCCGAGGCAAGAATGGTGTTTTTTATTTCGCTAGATAGAAAAACAACAGTCGATTGCAATTTGCGAATAAAATGACTTTCATTTCTCTAAAAAGTTTTACCCAAGGTTTTACATGTCAAGTAGAAGTAATTGACAAACACTAATAAATCTTTCAAATGTTGGCAGCATTGCTAACAAAAATGTTCATATCAAAAATTACGTTTTACAGCACTGTACTAATAAAGCCAAATGGTAAAATAGACATAAAGCGCGGGTTTTTTTTAAAACTATAAAAACATTGAATAAAAAGGTAATGCCTCCAAAGTTAGTAAAGAAAAGCAAAATTATTTCCCACCGGGGTGATTTGGGCGAATATACTTCTGATTCAGACACCTCGAGAAATGAAAGAGCCCCAGCCTTACGCAAGTCGAAGACATTAAATCTTACTAAATTTCGTACACCAGAATTGGATAGTGGTGATACTGATTATGGTTTGGAATTCACAACCAGTAATGTGCAGAATGCGACACCATCCCGATATTCAACAAGAACGGAATCACGCGTTCGCGAAGATGTAGTTGCTTCCAAACGATCAAAGAGCACAGGAAAAGGTAACTCGCAATTTAGGATACATAAATAGAACAAAATTTAAGAATTTTTCATTTCTCAATAAATACATTCACCAGAAAACAGATCCCCGCCTTCAACCTCTGGTACACAGAGGGAAGGTAAAAGACCTAATAATAAGCAAGGATCCAAAGAAATGCCGACTACTAATACTGAAAATGTTGAAACTCAGCCTAGAAAAGTAAGAAGACGAAAGCAACATAATCCACAGCAACTTGAAAAACGATTTTGGAAAGAAGTACACAGGCTTCAATCGTGCACAGGAAATCTTATACCCATGTTGCCATTTGCTCGTTTGGTTCGAGAAATAATGATGCAGTCTTCGACTGAAGTAACAAGAATAACGACTCTAGCCATGGAAGCACTGCAGACATCATCAGAATTGTATGTAAGCCAAGTACTTCAGGATGCCTATCTGCTTACTTTACATCGGCAACGAGTGACACTGGAAGTTAGAGATATGCAGTTAGTAAAGTATTTCAAAATTAATTAAAATCTAAGCTATTTGTTTCACGTAAACGTTTAACAATTTTAATGAGTTTTGTTGCGTTATATTGTTATATACACAATTGGTTAATTTTACACTGTTTGTTTTTGCTCATTTCAATTTACTCTTTATCATATACATGTATATTAGCCTACAAATATGAATTTTATTAAAAAAAAATATTAGGAGCAAAACCAAGTTCAGGTTATTTTTCCACCTAAACATGTAACAAATTAATGGATTTTATTGCATTATATTTATAATGATCCTTTTATTTCTTGGTTTTGCACTGCTTTAAAATAATAATAAATAGATATTAACTAATTTGAATTAATGATTTGTTGCATTTCTATTTTTTTCAATCATAATAAATACATATACTAAAAAAATACAATTTGATTTAATTCATTTAATTATTTGGATTTTTCTGATTTCCGGTTTTAATCAAAACGCTCATACATACATACATATAATATACAAAAGAAGGGAGAAAACAAAAATAATGAAACAAATATGTTACATTATCGAAAGAAGGAACCTACTAACAACACTCAAAGTGCATCTAAATCCTCTCTAGACTCTAAACCCAGATCATTATTGATGGCTGACTGTTTCTTGTTTTTATGCTTTAGTGGAGGATTGGTGCCTTGATTAACAGTTTGAACTCCTTTGGGTTTTGAGCCGTAATTATTCGACTGGCCAACTTTTAAAGCATGGGATTTACTGGCACCACCCTTGTTGCTTGGATACGGTATAGTGAAAAGTTGTATATGCAAATGGGCACAAATTTCCAAGCACACCTAAAAAAAATTTAATAAATAATTCATGTAAAAAAAAAACAATTGAAAAAGTTACTTTAGCGCAATATCTGATTAAATCCTGCGTACTCCATATTAAAGTGAACCAAAGCAACCATATTTCTGGCACCACACTATTAAAATATTGGTTAAGAAATAGTAAAGCAGGACCCAGTAGGCCCCAATCCAAATACTCCATTTCGGCTTTAGTCATATGAGCAATCTTGAATTAAAAAAGAAAATATAATAAGTGGATCCATTCTATTCTAGCTATTAAGAAGCACTCATACTCACCACTAGTTTATTTGTGACTTTAGCGGCCACCATTCCAAATGCTATTATATACAGGGCTGAATGTTCTGCGAAAATATTTTCCGGAGATTTTTGAGCAATTATAAATGCAGGCAGAACCACCAAAGTCAATGGTATACTTGGTGATAAAACACTAGTACCCTGTGATGACGATGCATTGATTGGATTGAAAAAAGCACACAAAATAAAAAACTTATTGATATACATACATATATAATTATTTTAAATTCTTAAGAAAACTATATTTAATAAAAAAAAAAGGTTTGAAAATGGAATGATAAAAAATTGCTTTAATATACCACAACACTTGATTAACAGGAGGGTGTATTGATCGAAATTTAAACATTTTCACTTTTTGCAAAAAATAAATCTTGTTTATATACATATGTATATCCACTATAAAGTTATCCACTTATTATTCCGTCGACTCGATTCAGCGATTAACCGATAAATTGTATTTTCTTAATGAAAAGTTAAAAAATGTTGCACTTTTTCCAGAAAAAATGGGATACATTTTTGAAGGGGGAAAAAAGTTGTATTTCGTGGGGTTATGTTATCGAAGACAATCAAAAGTTCTCGTCGGCCTATTTATATTAATTTTATTAATTTGTCTGATTGTTGAGATCGCTTAAAAACAGAGTTTCATTTCTTTACGTCTATGCCAAATGGCTTATGAAAATTATTACATATAACTTTTATGAGACTATTTTCCACACTTGTTAAAATAAAACAAAGTTTATAATTTCATTTTCAAACCTTAAGAAAAAACAAATTACTTAACAAATCTTTTTTGGCTATTTAATTGTTAATTACTTATGTAACAGGAAGTGACTTAAATTGAGTTTGTATTTTATAGCTTTTAATTAGCTGCTGTTCGTTGTGTTATGAAATTTTGTTAGAAGCATCAAAAAGGAAATACTCGTAAGTTAATGATTTTAAACAAATAATGTAAGACAAGACAAATGGTGAGGATAAATGCAAGATAAAAATAAATTAGTAAAATATCAAAATAATTAAAACAACATAAAGACAGAGAGAGGGGTACATACTATGTACTCGTATGTGGTGGAAAGCGAACGGAGGATGATCATTTCTGATTTTTCTTTATTTTTGATAAATTTCTTTTATGAATTCTGATACAAGGTTTTTCTTTAAATGACAAGTTTTTTTTCAGTGCCAATATTTTGAATTCGTATTGCGTATTGGTTTGAAGTTATGTTTAAAATAAATGCAATCCAAAAAACAAACAAAATAATAATTGAAAACAGAATCATATTAATAAAGAAAAATAAGACTAAAACCTTAAATATTAAAAAAATTGGACCAATTAACCAGGTGTTCTATTGCGTTTTAAACTTTTTCAATATATTTTTTGCCTTAAAACAAAAATGTTCATAGAGTATGACCCAATACAACACTTTGTGAATTGGCCAATTGTTTATATGTATTATTTTTAACTACTGGTGTAGGAATGCAATTTTTGTATTTTAAATACAAAGAACGAAACGTTTTTAAAATTATTTTCTGTGAGTTTGTACATTTATGTATGTATGTGTGATTACAATTTGCTGTCTCTCTGTTAAAAGTGAACCAAAAATAATTAATTAATTAATAAATACAACTTAAAATAAGTTCTACACAAAATACAGGTGTATTTTTTTAAAGAGATGAAAGACTTATTATTGTTTTTTACGTTAAGTTTATTTATATTTTTAAGTTCTTAATAAAGGCATTTTTAATAACACTTCGTTTAATACATTCGCTATTTTTTTTTAATTTTGGGTGATATTTTTTTTTTTGCGATTTTTTATATTTTTATGGGTGATTTTTCATTTTGAAATTTTGGCGATTTTAAATATTTTTTTGGTGATTTTTAATTTTGATATTTTGGGTGATTTTTCATTTTTATTTTTGGTCAATTTTTCATGGAGTCTTTAATATATGATTACAGAAAATTTACTTTCAAATAGTCGTGTTGGACCAAGGCATATTAGTATAAGCTTCAATTGGCTTTGAAAAATGCATTCTTTTGATGACAAAATTTTTTTGTTGAAATCTAACGGATATTTAAAATACAAACGGCAACTAAACAGTTGAGACCATCTGTTATAGGTTCGCCTGACGTGGAAGCTTATTTATGAAAATATGCGCAAATTGGTTTGAATTAAATCGAATTTAAAAGAAAATGTTTTCAATCGAAATTGTAAAAATATATGCCCCTGTTTTCACAACCCACACGATCGACTTGAGTAGAAAATTTATATGAAAAGCATTAATTTTTTTAGTGATTTACATACAAATTTTCTAGAAGAATCGACTGCTTTGCCTGGCTTGTGGAAATAGCGTGTAAATTCTTGAAATAAATTTGAAATTTGAGCAACTTTTTATTTAAATGGTTTACGATACTTTCATTAACACTCTAGAATTCTTTAAAATACATTTCAAACAAACCAGTTTTACTCTTAAGAATCCCCTACTCTCTATAATAAGAAGCAACGGGAACAAAGGAGCATCAATATGTTGTTTCAAGTCGTGAATCAAAAAAAAAACAAGATTGCGCACTCAGGCGTACAAAAATATCGTCTAGTGCGCATCTACGTCAATATAGAATACACTCGTGTATTTGTTGTAAAAAGTATGTGAGGGAGAGAACACATTCCATGTACATAATTTGTTTACAAGAAAAATTCTATGTCTACGTCACAAGCAGAAAATAAAATAATGGACCTGCGCAGTGCGCAATCTTGTTTTCTTGATTCATGGTTACAAGTGAGCCGAACACTCACTCCACTTTCTATTTTCACGGCGGCCTATTGACCTACACCCGATGCATTTATATAATGATGATTGTCAAAATCCAAGTTTAAAAATTATATTTGCTATTTCATCAAGGCATATTCACCAAGGCGCACATTCATCAGGTAAAGTTGATCGAAAACTACAAAAATTTTTTACGAAAAGAATTTAAAAAAAAAAGATTAATAAATTTTAACATGAAAAATATTTTATAAAAAAAAAACTAAAACAAAAATTGTGAAAGTGCTAAACGTTGCAAATTTTGTTAGTGTTGGCTGTCGTGGAGAAATTTTTTCGATTTTATGTAAATAATTTTTATTTTTATTTTGTTAAACAAATGTTATTTTTGACATTTTTAGATCAACTAAAAAGCCATGTTGTTCTTTTCATTGTTGTATTTTTGTAATATTGATATTGCCTGGAAGTGAATGTGCCTTGATAATTCATATTGAATTTGATATTTATAATAATATAAATTTATAAAGCGCAGACAATAATGAATGAAATGAATAATGAAAGCTTACATCGTCAGCTGAAATGTAAAATAACGTAATTAACAAAAATTCAAAAAATTATTTTAAATTAAATATAAACCGAATTGAAATGAAAATAAAGAAACTCCAATTGATTCACTTGAATAATTTAGTTTAGTTTTTTTCTCTGCTTTTATAAAAAAGTGTAGTTACGTTATTTTATATATTTCAGCTCACGATATTCTATTTACATGATAATATTTTAATGGTTAAATTTCATGAGTTCTAGCAAGTGAAACTGAGCTGGAAAGCATTTTTTTTAAAGCTGTTTAGTATAATTTTGCGAATGGAATTTTTTTTTGTTTACCTATCATCAGTTCATAAATATAAATAACAAGTGTAGTATTTAGTTTTCTAATGTGTGCTTGGCGCGGTTTCATGTTTAATAAAGTGTAAAGAAAGGTGTCTTTCACGGAATCTAAATATGAGTACAAAAATAGATTTTACAGAGCATGTGTGTGTGCGTGTGTGTCTGTGTGTGATGTAAATAAAAAATATGTGTAAAAAAAATAAAACACCGACCGGATTGGTTTATTTTTTCCAACACACATACACAGATAGTAAAAGAACAATTTAATAATTTTTAGTTCTAAATAAGTAAATTTATGTGTAAAAAAAAAAATTTGCATGTAGTTATAGAAATTATTAATAAAATTCTCTTACAGCTACTGAAGATCCATTCTTTCCGCATCCTTCAGTTGTTATAACCTTCGCATAACGTAAAGCTAATAAAATATCAATACCACAGGCAAAATATAAAGGTATTATGCGCAATTCACAGCCAACATAAGGTAGCTATAGATAGATTATAATTCCAATATTTTTTTTTTTGGATTTATATTTGGTGAAACAAACATATTTATCAGTCTGATCAGTTTTTAAATTTTTCTTTTCTTAAACATTAACTGCCTTATTCATAAAAAAATAATTTTGTTTTATAAAGGGTTTATAAAAGAATTTTTTTTGTGAAAAACTGTTTTATAAATTTCTTATAAATCAAAAATATTTTTTATGCATCAGGTCTTAAAAATAATAAAAATTTTGGTTTTAATAAATTTTGTTAAATTATAAATAAAATATAAATATAAATTTCCAGAAGATTGTGGCCAATATTAAAATAAGCAAAATCAAATTATTTTTAAGCAGCGTTTTATGTTCAAATCTACAAATTAAAGTTTGCTATTGGAGTGGGGGGCGAGACAGTGGGGTTAGAATTTTATGTTTTTTATATGTATTTCTTATATTTAATGCAATCCAACAACTTTAATGTGTATGAATTCTTAAAAATAATCAAGTAGAAACGAGTTCAAAGCAGATTTATTTTTTATTCCATGTAGTTATAAAAATAGTTTAAAATTTTTATTCTAACTATCGCTATTTTAATTAAACCTCAACTGTATGCGTTCAATTCATATATATTTTTAATTCAAGGCTGTAAAGTTAACCCCACTTAAAACTACAAAAATTATAAATACGTACATACACATACCCAAAAAAAATCAATAGCAAATAATGAAACCCATGAAATTATAAAAAAAATTCCTCATCAACATAATTTAAAGATAATTAAAATTCATAATGATTTTAGTATTAATAACGTTTATAATATTTAAAGCATTTCTAAGCCCCCGGCGCAAGCCTAAATGTATCGAATGTGTTTTAAAATGGTGCATAAATGGCTTTAACAAAAAAAGTTTTAAGGATGAAATATTGATTGGATAATACATTCATTCAAATATGGAATAATAAGCAATTAAATGATTTTTCCATGTCAATCAAAATATCCAATTGAAATGGAACCAAAATTTGCTTTCGAATTTGCGTGTTATTAACATACAAATTCGAAAGCATTTTCTTTCGTTACAAATTACAGAGTAGACCCAGTGTTTTGTAAGTCCAGTCGATTTGAAATAATACGATTTCAAAGTGTTTCAAATCATATACGATTATTTTCTTTCAGATATAATATTTGATTCTCTATATATTAGAAAAATGAAAAAAGTCTGAAAAAGTTTCTATTTTTGTAGTTAGTTTTCTAAAATCGCACAATTTCAAATCGACTCGATTTACAGCACAGGGCCGAATGTAATGAAAAACTGTTTATGTGTAAGTGTTATTTTCTAAACTACAAAACTGAGGGTAGGTAAAAGGGAAGTATTCATAAACGAGTATTAAAATTAATGCAGGCTTAACGTACGAATTTTATGTGGGAGAAAAAATGGTTCAAGGAATGATTTACGAATACCACTGTAAATGTTAAGCGATTGTCCAAGTCGAAAATGACGGTTGTGTGAGAGTAACTAAACAAGAAAATTTAAAAAAAAGATTACTTAATTAAACTGTTTGATATTATTTAAATATAAACCAATTAAAATAAATGACGGTTGTGTGAGTACATAATTTAGGCTCCATAATTACAGTTCAATTAAAGACTTTTAATTAAATTTAATGCTTGTTTACTAATTATGTATTTTGTATTTTTTTATTTATTTTTTTTTTGTTGTTTAGTATTACTGGGGTTTTTTGTTTTAATTAATGCTTACAGCAACTGAGGAACCATTTTTGCCACTGCCGCCATGTAGAAATATTTTGCAAAAATTCGTAAAATTTACAATATAACAGACAGTTATACCAAATAAAATAATATAATTTTTATTTAAGCCAACAATTGGTAGCTAAATGAAAAATAAATAAGAACAAATGAATGCAGATTAAAATAGTCACTGGAGTATATTATTGATTTGCTTTATATGTTACATTAAAAAAAAAAAAACTAAATATCTTTAGCATCAAAAGGGTTTCCATATAATAATAGTTCCAGGTGTTGATTTAAAATACAAAATACAATAAATAATGAAATAAATAATAATATATTTAAATGGTTCTACATGAAACCTTAACAATTATGACAACAAGGACCAACTAAACAACATCAATCAGTAGCTGGATTCAGTAATTTTTATTACGATAATCGTATCGCTTTTAAAAAATGTACCGAAAATTTATTGACTTTGCCATCCAGCATTATATTTTAACGATATTCGCTGAAGATTGAAGTGAAAAAGTAAAATCACAAGCTCAAATTCATTTAGTTTTTCTTTAATCCTTCGTTGTGCTTTTCGCTTCGATCAGCTTTTTTCTACTGTTGCAGTTACATTCCATTACCGTTGGCTAACTGAGTCTTTACAGAGTAACATTTACATTACTGAAACCAATAACTATATCGGCAACTATTACTATTTTCGGTTAGCAAAAAGTTACTGAATCCATATACAGTTTCGCAAAATGTTTTTTATGAAAGTCACCCTTATTATGCACACAGCCAATTGGAGCCGAGATTAAATTAATGAAAGTATAAGTAGTTTATTTTTATTCCTAAAAAATCCTCTACGTAATGCACACAGTTAATTAGAGCAGAAATTAAATTAATGACAGTATATATTTATTTATATTTCTGAAAAAGTCCTAACGTTAATAAAACTTACATGATAAATTCTATTGAGTACAACTAAACACATTTTTGATTAGTAATTAAAAAAGAAAATTGAAATTAATAACAGTTTAAAAATATATTTAAAAAAAAACTAGCATACTTTGTTATTATTTATATAGAAAGAAAATTGAAAAGCCTTTGGGGTCATGATATAATAAACAAGGCCTCTATAACATAAAAAATAACGGGTTTTCTTGTTACAGAATAAATTTTTTGTAAGTAGCAAACATGAAAAATTGGTAGGACAATTTTAATATGAATAAGAAATGAAAGTGAATGTTAAAAAATATAATATTCACCTAAACCAGCGCGGACGATTCAACCTTGTTTATTTATACCATGCTTTGGGCACATAAGAAACTGTCAAAGCAAAATTCGGGCTTTTTACAAAATTTAATTGAACAAATAATCAAGTCTAAGAAATATAATAAGAAAAATATTACTAAAATGTCGGCAAGTTGAAAGGATTTAAAAAGGAATTATATAAAATAAGGTACAAAACTCAGCAATCAGGGATGAGTGGAAGAGACTAAATTTTAATTTTTAATTTTATATTTTAGTTTCCTTTGTCTTCTAATAATAAAAAACAATTAGCCAAAAGAGACAAATGCATTGTAGGTTGGCATTTTTTTTTTTGTACATATTATAAGTTTTGTTTTAATTCAGGAAAACTTACGGCAACTGTTGAGCCATTTTTGCCAACACCTCCAGCCAAAACAACAGAGAATATATGTGACAATGACCAAATACCACAAACTATTGTCATAAGGCATAAGGAAGACCATAATTCTAAATTACCAAATATCTAAGGGAGTAGTTAGGAGGGTGTAGATATATATAATCATATTTTTATGTAGACATGTTTAGGTAAATTAAAAGAAAAATTACAAAACGTTTAGATAAATGTTATGTGTTTTTTTTTCTTTGTATGTAGCGCAAAAATTAAAATATATGAAAAAATTAAGGTTCTTTATAATATAGTTTTTGAATCTCCTGGAAATATTATGCTTTTACAAAAAAAAAATTATTATTGAATTTGCATTAAGTAAAATAAAAATATTTATGTTTTTAAATAGCCAAGCCATGAACCATCTTATATTACAGTTATCTAAACAATTATGAGAGACATTGAAAAATAGAAAATATTTAAAAAAGCTTTAATAAATTTAGTGACAAGCAGATTTTTAAGATTTTTTTTCATTTAATGAATTGTATGACTCAAACCAATTTTTTATCAATATTTTATTTGAATCTTAACAAAAAGAACTTTGTCTATAAAAATATATATTCTTAAAAAATTATTAATTTAAGTTTAACATTTGTTAACACTAATTAATAATCCCAAACTATTATTTTCCTTATTCAGTAAAAAAAACACCAATTATTAACTTGGCAGCACCCGGTCAAAAATACTTGCGTGGCAACACTCTCTTCTTTATTCTTGCAAAAGCAATGTATGGCTGTTGTTGTTTCTTACATTTATTTTCAATTTCATACTACTTACAACTACAATACAAGCTGAAATGAAGTTGTGCTACGTAGTAATGCTAAAGTAAGAAAATAAAAAACATATTGATTATTGAGTTCTTGTTTCGACTTTGATATTGTTTGAACTTCTAATTTGTTTAAATGAAAGTTTAACATTGTATCTCTAGTTGTTTTAAGAAATTTTTGGGTAAATGGTCATTGATGATCTGCATTAGCAACAGTGAAATGCGCATAGCATCCAGCTATAAACCCCTCAATAATCAATTTCAATGTATTTTTAATAAAAAAATATTTTACTGAATAAGTAAAGTAATGAATGTGATTGTTACAATTATCAGACGGTTTGTGACTTGGCTAATGTTAATAAAATTTTTTAAAACAAAATTTGGAAACTTGACAAAATATGTAACAATGTTGAAAAGAAAATTGTTTGACTTACCTTGGTCATCCAGAACTCTGGACCAAATATAAATGAGACTATATGTATAGCTATAATAGTAAATTGGGCCTCAGTTACATCTATTTTGCCGAATTTCAAAGTGCCCGAGACATAGGTTTGCCAGTGCGCACAATAAAATAACGATATAGCGCAAAAGCACTGCAAAGATAAGTATAAAAAAAAATTAAATTAATGAGAACTAACACAACGAATTGAAGTCGAAATACCTGGAAGAATAACCAATTTGGATAATGACCTAATTGACAAGATAAACATGCTGAGAGAGCTACGAATACAGTAGATATTGAATCGCAGCCATGATCGAACAATTCACCCAACGGCGAAGAAGTATTTGTACGTCGCGCTTGCTTGCCATCTATTGAATCTAAGCTTTGATACACGAACAAACCGAAGGCACATAGTAAACAAGTCCATCGTGGAGGTGGAGAAGTGCCTTCTGGGCTATGACTGCAAACAAAATAAAAAGATAATTTATTATAACTGCTTACATATAACATATAACAAAGTTCACACGTGCTCTGTAATATTCGTATTAATGAATGTGTTGACGAACTTTAACAAGCAGCTTTGTGGTCAGAACATTATTTGCACCTGGCCTTTGTAACTCAAATACATTTTATTATGAATATAGTGTAGTTAAACGGAAATTTCGTTCGTTTTTGTGTTCATTTCAATTGTGTTTTTAATTAGCAATTAAATAAATAAAATGTAGCTCATAAAGCATTCAAATGCAAAAAATTCAAAAAGGGCAAGTAAAAGTCAATAACGAACTAAAATACAAGACACAAAAAATTTGTTTTTAGTGTCCGACCGATTAATTAAATTCGTACTCGCCATTAATATAGCAGAATTTTCATACCACAGCGTTTCTTAAAAACACTATTTGAGTTTTCTGAATTTCTCGGGCCCATAAGAATTGTGTTTGAAAAAAATGTGGGGAAATATAGATTACTAAATTTCTCAAGTAAATTTGGACTTTAAATGGAAAGTACACGGAAGTTTTAAATAAAAAATTGTATATTTGTTTTTTTCTTAAATAAAAAATAAAGTGAAGTGAAGCGAATGGATTAAATTCCCAATGACTGTATGTATAAAGGAAATTGTAAGCTTTATAAAGTTTTTTCCACTTTTAGTATTTTTGTGAAGGCAGAATGCTGGAATAAAAATTACTAAAATAAGAGGGAAATATAACATTCCGGTTTTTACTTACATCGTTGTTTAACAAAATTTTTTTAATTTGACTTTTACATTTTAGCATTAGTTCCCCTCAAAACGTATGGGGAGAAAGCTCACAAAATATGTCTCAGCATCTATTATATCATGCCATAACCGCCAAAAACGCTTAAGTAACATAATTAACGAACTTAATTTTTTTTAACCAAAATTGTCAAAAAAAAAAAACGATATCCAAAAAATGTGTCGGTTAAGCTTTTTTGACGTTTTTCCCCCCAAGAATTAATTCCCTAGGAAATTGTTATTCATTATAGGGGATTTGGGAAAAAATTCCTGGGTAATTGTTATTCATAATTAGAATTTTGTTTTGCCAGTTTTTTGCGTTATACCTAAGCAGATAAGAAATCTAAACAAATTTGTGTGCAGAGGCATATTTCCCTATAGAAATCTGCACGATTTTTTCCTTGCGGAATTAAGTGCAAAATTTCATATGTAAAACTCATGAAGAAATCGATAACACGCTTCAAAATGATATGTAAAAAAAAAAAATTATGTTTTTAGGAGATATGATAAATAATGATAAAATTTTACAGCCTGTATTTTAAAAGTTATCAACACTTTTGCCATTTTGATAATTATAACCATGGGTAGGCGGCCCATACAATTTTAATTTCAATAAGAAATTAAATTTTTCCTACAATTCGCTTGTGATTAAATCGAAAATAGGGCTTGATATTATGATTAAAAAGTTTCATAGTCAAATCATTTTTTTCGTTTAATAAATTTATTCATTCTTATTGTGAATTTAATAACTAAATTTCGATTCGGTCGAATTTCGGTTTGATCTTAAAAAAGGTGACTTCGGTCGGACACTAAAATTGTTTCTTTATTAAATAAATTATTGAATGAAATTAGTTTCCCTCTAATAAAAATAGAAAATAAAAATGAAGTGTGTAAAGAATAGCAGAGAAAAGCTAAATAAAATACATAAGTGTAAAAAGAGTGTGCCATAATTTGATGAAAATAAATTGAAAATCTTAAAAACATTTTTTAATTTATTAAGGTTATTGTTAAATTAAATACTACATACATACATACATGCGAAAAGATTAATAACAAAAATACTTTGTTTAAAAGAAATGAATTCTCCCGCTTTTTCTTTTGATGTGTAACATCGTTTAACGATGCATGAAGGTAATCGAACGGCTTTAAAGAAAATTACATGTGCAGCCTCAAAACCCTGTATATGTACATATAATTTGGCACATATTTTAAAGGCTGGCTGTTGCTGCTCATGACTTGTAATAATTGTGTACAATGAATCATTTAATGTCATTTTCTTTTGAGGTGTTTCTTTATTTCGTATTATATAAAATAGAAATACATATGTATACATATAATTGAACGAGACAAAACGACGTCTTGTTATTTTGTTTTGCACATTTTTTCTTTTTGTAATTGTATTACTTTAATTAAGTTCAAAAAAATTTAATTTAGTAAATAAATAATAAATAAAAGAACTTTAATTGAATAAATAAATATGTGCTACATATGTACGTACATACATTTGTATGTATGTGTGTATGTGTGCAAAATTGTGTTATATTTGTTTCCCATTGTAAAAGAATTGTAGCATATAGAAAATTTCAAATTCGTAGTATAGAGAGACTGACCATGGCCTTTAGACTATAGACGCTATTTATAAGAAATATTATAGTTTTAAAAAAAAGCTTTATAAATCCTTTATAGGGAGTCATATATTTTTTCAAGTAAGACAGTAGATTTTCATTACCTAATGTCTACGCCTGATAAGTTTATATCATGATTATTAGAAAATAAATAAAACTACAAAGGAAAAATCTGACATTTACTTTTACGCAATAAAAACCAACGCAAGCTTTCAAAAATAATCTCTCTTATTCTAAAAATCTCAATACAACATCTTATGCCGTAAGATATAAAAATAGCCTGAGTCTGTCAATAGTAGTCAGCGCCAATTTTTGGTGTTCTATTAACTGGATGTCTACAAATAAGTATACATACTTAACTATAGTTACAGAGTTAGGGGTAATATTTTATCTTCAATAAAATATGAAGTTTTAACTATTGGAGCGACACAGTTTTTTATTTAAAAGTAAAATAAAAATAATAAAAAATTCACAATTCCTGTGTATGATTCTCTTTTAATTTTGCAAATATTCTCTGAGTTATTGATTTTATGCTGAGAAAACAAAAACTTTATAAAAATATTCAAGTGGTGGTAATTGAGTTTTTTGATTTTTATTTATTATGTTGCAGTTTTTTAATATGAAATTTAAAACTTCGGAAAAATGTGCAAATATACACGTACATACAAACATATCGTCATACATACATATCGCCAGACTTGCAATTTTTGTTGCAGCAACTTTTTATTTTTTTTAGTGAAAAAGAGCGAGAGAGAAATACAAAATGTACATGTATATTTATATTTCAACACTCTTCCACATATTCAAGAATTTCTGCAACAAAAATTCCAAGTCAGGACTGGGAAATATTTCAAATCTTTTCATTTTCATTTTTCATTTCATTTATTTATTTATTATGGATACTTAGTGGGTCACATCATATTACTTTTACAGTGATAAAAATTTTGTGGGTTTAGGGCTTTTCCTTTTTGACCTTAAATGACGACATGTAAATTATTTTTTTAAGTGTGAGTTTTTTTTGTTGCATTACGAAACAGCTATTTACGATTTATAAGCGGTTAAAGAGACTTTCTGTTGAAAAATATATTCCAATTTCACGATGGTACTGTAATATACGGAATTATTGCAATTTTTTCGAGGGGCCTTTTTTTAATTAGGTGGGTTCTTCATTTAAGCTGACGATATATAATTTTCTCTTTTTTTATTTTAAAATTTCAATAAATTAAAGTTCATAATTTTAATTGCATACGTAATTCAACACGTTTTTCAACTGTGTACTCAGTTTTAAATTAAATTTGAAATTATGTTTTATTTCTTATCAATATCAAATAATTTGTACAGACAAATGTCGCATAAGTTTTGTTATTTCTTATTATCTGAGAAGACAAGTTATAAAAAAAAATAAGTATACAAATTAAGCATAAAAACTTTTAAAGTGTAGTCACAGCTTTAACATCAGTTTTAAAGAAAAAGTGGAAGGAAAAATTGTTTGATCAAAGTTTGAATGATATATTTTTAAATTAAAAAAAAACTGAATTTTTAATTCTATTTTTTTTTTTTTGAAATTTCGCCAACAGCTTTTTCTTTCATCTGCTATTAGTTTTTAATTTATATTAATGGCCTAAATATCGCATCCCGTTTTTCTTTATCTCTAATAAGTAAGGTCACATAATTTTCAGCATTGGTTTAAAAATTTGTCAATCAATGAATGTCTGCAATTTTAAAGCAAGTTAAAAAAGTATAAAAGTATAATTATGTAGTAAGGATTTAATTTGATTTTTAATTCTTAATGGTCATTTATCACGGCATTTTTAGTATAACATGCGTGAAACAAAACACCAATTTTTTTTTATTTAATAACAAATATTATTAAAGAACATAAAAATAATTTTAATAAAAGATACATATATATAAATATATGTAATATGTATGTATACAAAATTAAATATTGTCCTGTATGTAATGCCTCATGAATTTGATTTTAATGACCATTGTGGATGCATTCATTTCAATAATTGCATACAAATTTTATATGTTTATATGTATATAAATCAATCAAAGTCGAATAAAGAATAATTGCTAGCAAGTTGAGCAATAAATGTCTGTGTAATGATATAAAAAAAAAGATAAGGATTTGTTGGTTTCTTTAAAATGTGAGAGTTTTGGATTATTAAAAATTATTGTTTATATGCAACTGTAGAAAGGGTGAGATTAAGGCAGCTTTCTTATCGACAATTCCTTTAATTATGTAATTAAAGAAACAGAAATTTGGGTAATCTAAATAATCAAACCACACAGAACAATGGGACCTATCAGGACCCAAGTATTCACTTTGAACCTAAAACATAAATCACACAATTGGAGCAAAGTTGCAATCGCACTTGTTCCTTATGTTAAAAGAGGAACTTAGCCACAAAATGTTTACGTAGAAATTTGGCATGTATATCATTGAACATAAATAAACAAGTGGCAGAAAATCAATAATAAAGAAATAATCACATAAAATCAAAGCGAAATTGTTGTGCAAAATAAATACACTTTACTAAATTTATGAAAAATTCTTACATTTTATATACAGACTCAAAAAAAAAATTGTAAAGGATTTGAAAAACTAGAACAAACTTTCTGAAATATTTGTTTTGTACATGTAAAATATTAGGGAATATTAATTAACAATAACTTGAACCTGTTATAGTGCGCATTTGTAAGGAATAGTCTTACATATGTATATTATTTGTAAGAACAATAAGGGGATGTTTCCAAACGGGTTTAATTTTTAAGATATGCTAACGAGTAGACTGTCATATTTAAAATTTTAAATAGATGTAGTATGTATTCAAAAAAAAATTATTTCGAACGCGTAATAAAATATGTTAAACGAAAATGTATGTATGAACTACATATTAACATCTCTATTCATATTTGTAACTTTATTATGCTGAATACATAAATAACCAATCAACCCTTCTAAAAATTTGAGAAAAATAAAGTAGAATTCATACATTTATATTTCTCTGATAACATCATAAATTTTCTGGCAAATGTCTATGTATACTATGTACATACATATGTACACTATATACATATTCACGTATGTACTTAGTTAGAATCATGGAGTAGTTTTTAACAAATTAAAATATTATAGTATATATGAATAATAGACCGTTATTACAGTTTGAAATCGCCAACATTTTATGGCTTTAATAAATATATGTATAATAGAAAAATAGTGATATAATGTTTACATGATTACAT
Organism: Nowickia ferox; assembly: GCA_936439885.1. Lineage (NCBI taxonomy): Eukaryota > Metazoa > Arthropoda > Insecta > Diptera > Tachinidae > Nowickia > Nowickia ferox. The sequence continues at coordinate 3,134,842 of OW387027.1, read as the reverse complement.
ATATATGTACATATGTATATAAATATTTCATCTATTTTGATTAGACAATTGTTCTAAAAATCCACACAAACCATACATGTGTGTGTTCATATATGTACATGCGTGCATACATTTTCTATAATGACGACGACGGAAACAACCTCAAACAACAGCAAGCAGCAAGAAAAGAAATAAGTCGGTTACAAAACTTACAAGGGCAAATTCACAGACACATATGCACCTACATGATAAATAGAAAATTCAGGGTCAACAAACAAGTGAAAATCACCAAAAAAAAAAAAAAAAGAAACCAAATGACACATTAAAATGTTGAGATAAGTGCAAATTTATATAAAACTATTAAATACTTACGCTACTAAAATTAAAGTTGTTACTATATTTATAATTAAGCCGACTATGGTAATCAGATTTGGAGCCAGCCATAGAGGCGTTTTGGAGACCAACCAATTCCACCAGGGCTGCAGCCAGGGATCCATTAAACTTGAACTGCTACATGAGTATTTATGCTCGGATAATTTCTTCAACTGTTGTGGCGAAAGTATACGGTCTTTGTAGGCCATTATATTTTTTCTTTTATCACTCCTCTTTTTCTTTCTACCACTCTCTATAAACAATTTTCCTTTAATATCCACACTTTTACTATAAAATGAATTTGGCTAATGATTTGCATAAGATGTGGGGCTTAAGAAAATTGTAATTATTCTATAACATAAGGAAAGGAAGTTTTTATTTTGTACATATTTATTTACTTTTCATGTTTTTATTTTTTCATTGCAGTACTACTTTTCGCACAAAATGCACTTGCAATTTTTTATATTTTTTTCTTATTAACTGCACTGATTACCTTCACCCCGCAAGCCGCTCTTAAAAATTATTTATATGCATGTACATACATACATATGTACATGTATTTATATTTCACGTGTTTGATTTTGATATGGTGTAAATTAGATCAATTTTTATTATAATTCATGTACTATTTTTATTATAATATTTATTTAATTTAATTTCTTTTATAGAATATTCACAATTGTACTATTTGAAGGTTTTATCTGCGTAAATTAAGCCGCTGATACTTTTCTATATTTTAACATTTTCCAACCGGACAGAGAGAAATAAGTCGTATGAGTATTTAGTGTTGCACAAAAATGTTGAATGTTATGTCAAAGTGTGACTACTTGCAAAACAGAGATGCTACTTTAGCGACTACTTCCTAGCAACAAAATTTTAGCGTTTTCATCTATTTAGTACATGATAACTGGTCAAAGTCCCTTCATTTATGTGTGCAAGACTTGAAATAAATCGAATGTATATGTGTATGTTGAAAATTATATAAAGATTTACAAAACATTTCTATGAAATATATAGTTTTTAATGGAAAGGGTATTGCAAAACCGACTACGTTGGTAAACCAACTTACGACGTAGTGGCAGCTTTTGTGCAAACGCAGCATTACCACAAAGTTGCCACAGTTGTATACTGATTGATGAAAGTGTTCAAAGCTTTAAGGACTTGGCAGCACTATTTCTTTACTACACAACTGGATTGCGACTTTACTAAATAAAGAAATGCAAATGCAGAAAAACCGTTATATCTTTTTTAATATATATAATATAAAGGGGTTGCTTGCACACACGCCTATTGAGAGATAAAACATTTTTATATCTTTTACAAGCTGAAATATTTAAATTGATGAATGCGAATATTTGGGAATTAGAATATTCATTACATAAAACATTCTTAATGGTATAATTTTTCACTTCAGTAAACAAATACATACATACATACATATTTCCATAGAATAACTGTACACAATTTTGTTTTAATATATATATTTATTTTTTATTTACTCACTGATCAGTTTTTCTTTATCACTACACATTTGTGATTTTTTTTTATAAATCGGATTTATTGTTCTTAATAATTATTAATTGTATAATTTTATAGATGTTTTAATTTTATATTCATATACTATATTAATTATTTATGTGTTGATCATTACTAAAAAGTGCAATTATCCTTTTTTTTTTTGTATAGTGATCAGTTTATCTTTCCATATGTAATTGTATAGAAAAAAATTTATTGCGGACTGCTTTTAAATACATAATTTATTTTTAACATATAAACATTTTAAAAATAAAACGAATTTTGGCTTTAAATTTGAAGTAGAGATGATGAGTTAGCGATTGCGAGAGTATCATTTTTTATTCTCCCGAAGAATTCCCTATTATATGATTGAATGGGAAGATGCTCTAGAGCATGTTGCAGACATCTCTAATTGGAAAAATTTTAAAATAAAGATTTTAATGAGGTCCAAAATAGACTAAACTACATAATTTGTTATACATATAAATGCTTAATATTTTATTAAATTCAGTTTTAGGTTATTTTATTTTATTTATTTTTAATTTTGGAAAAATGTGATGTGGTGTTTTGTCACGTTTCCTAACTAGTTGGCCTTTTTTGGTTTCTAAAAAATAATTGTGTATTATGAAGTGCGTAGGATGTTTTCATTTATGTAATATATTTTGGCAATATTTGTTTTTAATAAATATTTATTTATACTCATTAACTTAAAGTTTTTTATTTGTGATTTAGTTTTGCATACGACGAAGTTGTTGGTAAAAAAAATTGTATTTTTTCACTAAAATATTCTTGGTGTTTTTGATTTCTTTTAGAAAATAATTTGTTCTTAGCTGTCTTAGTTATTGGTTTTATTTATTTTTTTTAATCCCTACATTAAATTCCTTGTTTTGTGTGTATGTATGTATGTATATGAGTGTGTGATTTTATTTTCATTGAATGTTGTAATAAAAGCCAATTATGTATATTCGATAAATGTATTTTTTTTTATTATTAAAAACAAAAATATATCTAATATATTAAACCAAGGTTTAGTTTTCGTTTATAATTTATTAGTTTTCTAAATTATTAATTTTATAAGATTATATCAAAGGCATTATATATGTATATGATTTATTTTAAGCAAAATTGATTTCTTCATTTTATAATAAAGTTAATATTTTTATGCAAAAAAAAATGCGAGAATTATTACTAAAAAAAGTTAAAACAAATAATATACACATCATGTTTCCATTTCTTTTTAATAGATAAAAATGGTCAAACGTGAAAAAAATTTATAACGAAAATGAAAATGGTGTTTTTTTAGTAAAATTATTTTAGTTTCAATTTCCTTTAATATTGCTGCATGCTGGACATTTAAAGTTTATTTAATTTTAGTATAACAAATGGTAATTAAAAGGCTTTGATGTTATAAAAAAAGCAGACAAAAATGAACCACAAATGAGAAGAGATAAAAAATCAGAAAGCTTAAATTAAAATGTTGTCCAAAGCGTGTTTTTTTTTAGAAATAGCCATGAAATTTAATACATATTCAAATTCGTTGTGTGATGAAAATCAAAAGATTTTAAAGCGATTCATTTTCAATAGGTGTGATAAATTTCGTAGGATTTCTAGAAACAGATTTACGGCCCTTTTCACAATGTACAATTAAAAGCTAACAGGGACTTTAACGGCACGTTTTGTGTGAAGAACTTGTGTATTAAAGTTCACGTCAACTCTTAACCATAAATTGTGGGAAGGGGCGTAATTAAAAAAAAATTCAAATTACAATTGAAATTGCACAGAACATTTTTAAAAAGAATTTCAGTAAAAATTATTGAGAAAGATATTCAAAACGGAAATATGAAATTAATACGTCTCAATTGCTGCCCTTTTTTAAAATCAATTTCCATCACCTAACTAAATGTTTTTCATTTAAACGATTTTTTAAGATCTTCCTTAAGCACGCAATTTTAAAATTACATTTAGCACCATTAATAGCAATCATCTTCATTCTTGTAATTTCTAGTTACGAATGGAACGACGTTAATGTTTTTATTGTGTAAGATACGTTACGATGTTACAGGTCTATTTATCAAGGTTATGAACTCTAGTTTTAGCGGCAGAAAGCGTTCGATCGACAAGTAGTATTGTAAACAAAATAAGAAAATTTTGTTTTTTTTTTGTCGACATCGTGGGATAGGCAGTAAAAATCTGAGGTAATACCTGATTAAAAGATGCCTAAGGTTAAACTTTTTATACGTCCGATAAAATCATACTTTTAATAATGAAAATAACGTAATAAAAAAGGTAAAAAAACCTTCAGAACTTCGAAATCAACCAAAAATTATTAAAAAGCACAAAACTTGGGGAAAACTACCTAAAGAGGCAACAAAATCGCAATAAATCAATTCTTAAACTCATTAAAAAAAAAAAAAAAATAAACAAAATATTTTTTTTATATATATTATTTTAATTGCATTAATATATAAAAAAAATTATATTTTGTATACATACATACAAAAAACTAAAAAACAAACAAAAAATTGGCAGGCTCTGTCAATAACATAAATTTTTTTTTTCGAAAGCGAGTAGTCACGGAATAGATAGTTACGGAATAAACATACGTATGTATGTATGTATGTATGCACAAATAAATCACATTATAAGAGATTCGGAAATCATATTTTCAATTGCAACTACATATCTCTTAAATTAAATTTTCTGATTTCTCTCAAACTTTTCATGCCAGTGTTCAGTAAAATTTTATTTAAAACTTTTTTTAGTTTCACTTTAAAAACACAAATTAATAATAAATCTACTATAATATTTATATGGCCTAATTGTAATGCAAATTAAGATTTAAAGTTAAATTAAATTTTATATAAAAAAAACAAAACTAAAACCGAAGAAATGCTGACTTTTTTATTAGACTTAGAAGAGAAAATAAATTTTTTGTTTGGGTTGAATAATAATTTTAAAGCTGTTTAATTTTACAATATTTATTTTTTTAAAGTGTATTATTATTATTTTTTTTTGTTTTTTGTTTGTTTTTAATAAAAATACTTTTTGTTTGATTGTTTTATAAATATGGCAAATTGTTTTTTGTTTTGTATTAAACAGCATTTCATAGTATCGTATGTTTATTTTTTGCGTTAATACAAATTTTATATTTTTTTTAAGTTTATTTTAAAACAAAATGGAAGCAAACAATAATAATTATAATAAAATTTTAAGTTAAATATTAATTTATACATGATTTTATAGCAAATAGTTTTTTAAACTTTATGTAAAAAAAATTATCATTTTTTTTTTCAATAATTTATTATAAAGTAAAAAAAATTGTTTTTACTAAATAAAATATTTTTTATTATTTAATATTTTTATTTTACGTTTTATTTTTAAGTAAAAATAATTGTTCATGTTTATTTAACTGTACTTTTTTTTCTTAAAAAAATGCATTTCACGGAGTTTTTCTTTTTTTTTTCTTTTGAATATTTTTGTAAATATAATTAGGATTTTGTGTTATTTTCGTTATTTTTTAATAATATTTTAATTTTTAACTTAAAATGTTATATTTGTGTGTGTAGGTGGCGTATGTGTGTGTGTTTGTTTTCGAAACATTTAAAAAATTACGGTGTTTACAATGTGTGTGTGTGTGTGAGTGTGTGTGTTTTTTGGGTGTTCAAATGAGGGGGAAAGGAAATTGGTTGTTCACGTGTGTGTTTGCGTCTAATTTTTTTGAATTGTTTTCTTTTATAATTTAATAGGATTTTTATTTTGTATATGTTTGTTGTTGTTGCTGTTGCTGTTGTGTTTAATTTTATTATTATTATTATTAATATTTAGCAATAATTATGAATGATATGGCGTTACATAGGTTGCTGGGAAAATGCCTTTACGATTACCAATTTCACCATTCCACCAATTTTCATCCGAACGATCTGTTACAGTGATGACATCGCCACGTCTGAAGTCCAATTCACCAGATTCTTGTGGCACAAAATCGTACAAAGCCTGTACGAGCATCTAAGAAAAATAGGTCCATAAAAAATTACTTCAATAAAAATTTTAATTAAAAAATGCCAAATACCTCTTCAGGTATCATATCTCTTAATTTAACATCCTGTGACCTTGACACGCTAGCCGTTCGATGATATTCCACTAGTTCATTTAGGGAATTAAATTTAACCACCCAAAGGAAGAATTTACCTTGTGCGTCACGTAATACCTTAAAATGTTGCACACCGTCGGGGCATCTGGTTTTTATTTTTACACAAATAAAAGAATTTTTTTTTAATTCAATTAACATTTTAAAAATAAAATCTTTGTAGACAATTATTGCTTACTTCACCGATAATGAAAAATCTCCCGGACTGGATTCACTAATACGTATTAAAAAAGCGCCTTCATGTTTGTTGGATAATAATTTCTCAGCATCAGCACGAGTTATGCGACCATAATACCAGCTGTTGATGTTTTATTTTCAAAGATTAAAAAATATGTATTTTACAAAATTAGCTATTTATTACGAGGCAGAACTTACTCGTGATTTTTCATTTCTATATAATTGCTGGGTATTAAACCTTCTTTGCCATCTAGTTCAGCGCGATACCAATTTGAATCATCTTCCATATTTAAAATCTGAAAAAAAAGAGAGAAATTGTAGCATTAGTTTTTTTTAGCGTTCGATTATTCGACGTTTTACAGAACCCGGTTTTAAAATAGTTCGAATATTTGAAACTATAAAAAAATGCTTAGGAAAATCAACAGAAAACGTTCGTCTACGTAAAAACTAATTTTATTTAATTATAAAAAAAACCGACAAAAAAGAACCTGGACAAATTGGGTCTCCGAGTGGAGGTGTGGTATAGCACCACGCTTCCTAAACTAATTGGAAGTAAACTCTTTCAAAGAAACCATTTTTTTTTGAAAATCTGTTGGTTGAACAGAAGTACGTGAAATATAAAATTAAAATTTTAATGGGCGTGTTTTCACCCATTTTTTTAAATGGAAGATTGTATCTATTTTAGAGCTCAAGGTGTGTGGTAAGTTTCGTAAAAATCGGTGAAGTAGAAACACGTGAAATATAATTAAAAAAAAATTTAATGGGTGTAGCCCCGCCCGTTTTCAACTTTAATATTGTGTAAATACAAGAACCAAAGATGTTTGCTGGGTTTTGCAGCAATCAAATAAGTAGAATATTATAAAATCAAATAAAAAATTGTGGACATGTCCCCGCCCACTTTTTTATAATGGGACCTACATATATCCTGGAAAGCTATATCCTCTTAAACCAGAAAAAAAGAATTTTTACAATCGGTCTAAAATGTACCGAGTTATGAAGTAACATTTTGAAAAAAACCGACAACCGAATTGTGAAAAAACGGGTTTAAAACCGCGTTGATCACCCTACAAAGGACGATTGGCTTCATTGGTAAGAATTGTATTCAGAGCAATCATGGATAAAATTCCGCGTGAAATTTCTCCCTTTTCCAATTAGAATTTTTTGTCTTCCCTATTACTTTCTATTAGTTGGAATTTTGCTCCGAGGGAAAAATTTCACGCGGAATTTTATTCATGATTGCCCTGATTGTGTGCACGCCGAATATATGTATGTAGTTCAAAGAAGAATTTTATCAAGAAGAGGGTTAATATTAGTTTTAGAATTCAAAGGTGATTAATTATTTTCCGAAATAAACAAAGTGGTCCCTGCATAACAAAAAGGGAGCATTTCTTTTTTATTATGACTTTTTTTTTGTATTGAAATATGATTAATAAGCATGAACTGCTTGCTATCCCTGATGAGTGTTTTTTTTTTTTTGCAAAATAACATTAAAAAATCAGTTAAATCAATTACCAAATAACTTTTGTAAGTAGCAGAAAAAGCTGTTGCTGCTTATGTATGCATTTTATTTTTTTTAGCATGTGATCGGCTCAGATCGGACAGACAAAACAGTAGATGGCCAAAAATAAAACAGAAATGCAACCAACCAAACAATTCGAGTAAAAACAACAATATATTAATTATATATGTGCATACATGCACACAACGAAAGTGCATTGCCATTAGTTTAGCCTTGTGCCTGACATGGCCATACATATTATTACGAGTATCATTAACAAGCTGCATCATTATCATGTTAACAAAATTAAGCAGCCAACAGCAGCCCTTTTTCCCATCCCAAATTCAAACAAGAGTTTTAAAATCTGATTGCATCCAACTACGAACATACTAGATGCATATTTTGGAAGAGAATCATTTATGGGAAGACGTAAATTGTGGTAGAGAGAGGCACAGAGAGAGAGAGAGATTTTTAATTTAAATCTTGTTTGACTAGCATGTGTCCCTCACACCATGGCTGCAATTCGCGAGGAGGTATAATAAACCTGACTGACTAAAAATAAATAAAAATTAAAACCAGGGTTGCCGATTGCAATTATCCAAAAATGGGATAAACATTTTTTTCTGCGACTACTTTTGGATCATAAAATTGTTGTGCAAGTTCGCCTCCATTTTGTACAATTAGGGCTGCCAGATAAAATTAAAAAGAAATGCACGAAGAAATAATTTTTTTGGCGTAAAATGTATCCAAGCTGAGATCTTAACGATTTTCAAGGTCACGGAACTAGTGGCCAGCAATGTAGCTGAAGGTGAGCAGGTAACCTTCTACGTCGACAGCCAGGCAGCGCTAAAAGCTTTGAAGGGACACAATGTCAAATCGAAACTTGTTAGTGACTGTAGGAGAGACCTCAACTTGCTTATGGACAAATAGTGTCAGACTATGTTGGGTACCTATGTTGGGTACCTGGCCTCAGCAGTGTTGAGGGAAATTAAATTGCCGTTGAGCTGGTAAGAATAGGGTCGGCGTTAGATGAGGGAATGTGTGACAGATCGGTGAAATTATCGATAGTTCGTTTCTACAGGGAACTTAGTAATTGTCTGGAGAGCAGGACTTACCGTTCATGGCGAATTAGGGAGGATTGTAGAGTATCGAAGGCCATGTGGCCAAAAACTTCACTCAGGAAGATCCAAACTGCTGTTGGATATGAATAGGAAGGCGATGCGAGTCGAGATAGGCACATTGACTGGTCACTGCTCGATCAGAGCAAGAACCAGCATTTCAGAAACTATCACTCCAGATTTCTGTAGGATGTGCGGGGATGAAGAGGAACCAGAAACCACTGAACATATTATCTGCCACTTTCCGAAGCTGCAGCTGAGCTGACTTTTCCATGAGAGCATTAGTGATATCTGGAAGTGTAAACTGGGGGATATCAGATACTTCATCACGGGAATTCAGTGGCGTAATGAAGGATACAAATGGGGGATATATATATCACTATTAACGGCAATAGAAGGGAATCACAATGGACTCAACTGGGTCTCCGAGTGGATGAGCAGTGTAGCACTACCGTTCCTAACCTAACCTAACCTAAACGCTATAACCAAGTCTGAATTAGCTGTTGGGCAAAAACTTATGACACCATCTTTGAGGGCGCACTAATTTTCGAAGTCTTTGAAGGACCATAAAAAAAATTGTCACCAAAATCGTCAAACTAAGTTGTATAGGGTTTCTTTACCCTTTGGTAGTACATACTATCGAACCTATACTCTCAAGTTGGTGTCGTTTTTGCACTGTTGCACATTGTTATCAAACACAAAACTTGTTTTTGTATAATTTTGAATTTTTTTTTATAATTTGAGGTTACTCCGTGCCCACTTGTTATTACAAGAGATGGGAGATTTAACTTGGCCGAACAATTTCTTTATTAAGGATCCTCCTCTGAGAAATCCCAAATACCGTCGCATACGAAGCCGGAACTCCCAAAAATTCTCTCCTTATTTGTCAAAAAATTAGTTTTTTTTGGTTCTCCAACCACTTTTCAAAATTTATTCTTTATTATTGTTTTTGCATGTGGTTAATGGAAATCAACGGGATACCGCAATGAGTACCGCTAACAGACGCCAACCACTAATCACATGCGGTGTGAGATCAATAAACAACAGTGGCCTGGTTGCATTTAAGAGATAATTGCCAACGACGCTTGATGTTGACTCGCCCAGAGCTGCTTTACGAATCCTGATTTTGAAATTTTGTCTGTGTATTTGAATTGAATTTTAATTATGGCAACACTGAAGAAATGAAAACACAACAGCACACACCACACAAAATGTGCACAATAATAAACGTTTGTCTGGATTTGGGTTTTCTGACTGGTTTGGTTTTTAATACTGTTTTTTTTTCGTGTGTTCCTTCAAGGGCCTATTATTGTTTTTTTGTTGTTGCTTTAAACCATTTATTTCACCAGTTGCCAAGTGCTAATGGTTGTATTTTATATTTTCTTGCCTCAAAACGTCTGTTGATTGTTGTCGTTCGTGCTTTCTCTCTCATTATTATTTTAAAATTATTTCATATGCAATTTTGATTTTATTTATATTTTTTTTTGGCTCTTTATTGACATAAATATTTCTTCTACGTATTTACATACTAATGTTATGTACTTATGCCGCGTACACATCAGACATTTTTTGTGTCGTCATTTTCAAAATGTGTGCAACGCCGTTCCCATTATGTTTTTTATAGGGAAAGCAATGCCATACAACGAAAAATATTGGAAATGACAAACGTTGCCACCAGCATACACTATTGCGATGTCACAAAATGGCATAGTGTGTACTCGGCATTAGATATGAATGTGGATATGATGTAGACTCTACATCATAAAAACCATCTACAATTGTTTCTGTAATCTGCTGCAGTTGGAGTCTGGCATAATACCAAAAGCTTTTGGCTATTTTCCCTAAATTAATTATATGTCCATCCACACATACATATGTATGTATGTAAGTATTAGAAGTGTGCACAAGCTATGAAAAAGTGCACAGTATTGTATTTTTTTCAAGAGCGAATATTGTTTGTAGTGGTGATCGTAATTGAGTGTGAAGCAAAAATAGAGAACAAGGAAACAAAAAACACACAAAACCATTGTACAGCAGTTGAATAGACAGTTGTGTCAAGTGTGCAATATTTTTATTGAACACTTCATAGTGCACCATACTTCATTTCATAAACTCAAAATTTCATAAAATATTAAGTGATAATAAAACTTTTTACGTTTATATCCATTGTGAAAGATGCTATTTTTATAGATATTTTATTTTTTAGTCTTAATCAATAAATTATAAAACTTAGAACAGCATCGCATGCAAACTAACACGCTCAAACAATCTACGTTGTTTGTTTTTTCTTTTACACATACACATATTTTTACACTGTGCTCATTTAACAATTGTCATTCGGTGTGCACTAGTGAAATATGCTTCGACACTATATTAACTAATGCCTTCGCTTGGCATATAAACAAATGCTGTTGCATGCTTTTGATAAAATTGAGCACCAGTTTCAGTGTTCTCATAAAATCAAGAGCACTAAAAAGAGAGAACAATTCAATAATATACACCATGAAGATTAAGCAAGCAAACATCTTGTGCTCAGGTCTAGTAAATATGTATATTTATGTATACCCTGTCGGAAATTCCGTTAACTTTAAACTAACTTTAACCTAACTATTTCGCAACTAGTACTGACTGATACTTGGATTGCTTTTCAATGTAATCAACTGACTATTTTAACATTGCGATGTCATAGGCTGTAGTCAATTGTCTCACTCTTCATTACTTTTCAATTAACTTAAAGTTTAATTTTTTAAATCATCTGGTAGTCAGTAAATTAAAACAAAAAAATTCTGAGTTGTGTAATCAACTCGCTGAGGTAAGTACCAGCTAAGGTAAGTACCATCCAAAATAACAACAGCAAAATGTTAATATAAAATTGAAATGAGTTGCAAAGTAGCTGAGAATAAATTTGTTGGCTCTCTCCAAATGCGATTACGTACTCAAATTATGAATTAATTTTGGATGACATTGTAGCTAGCTTTTAGTTAGTCTAAGAAAAATTAACTATACGTTAATTATTTTTATAGTCAACCACACATTCGCCGACAGGGTATGTACACACATATGTACGAGTATATATAGTATATAGATACATATACATATGTACACTAGAGTGGCATTGAAAATACAACTTTTGATTTTCATAAAAGCTCAGGCTTCTAAAACGTAAGTAGTGAAAATTTGAGCTAAATCGGACTACTCTAACAAGTGCCCAACAGGGGTCAAAGTTCAAATATTCCAAAATTCGCCAATTTACCAGCAGTTAATTAGAGAATTCGTCAATTTTAATCCGATTCTTCTGAAAATCGACGAGAGTCCTGTTGTATATGTTCTAAATTATGTGCTTAACTTTATTTTTAGAAAATTAACCCTTGTGAGTCATGTGGGTTAAAATGACACTTATTTTTTTACAAATATTTCAGTTATTTTTCCAGAAATTTGGTAAACCCTAATCAAGTCAGATTTTAAAAATAATTTATGAACGAAAACATTAACCCTTTTTCACTTTGGGACTAAAAATAACACAATCAAAAATATTTTGCAAAACTTGAAGCTGCTAAGCTTTTGATTGGGTAATTTTTAACCCAATACGTGGAGGGGAACATACATATTCGTTCGTTAAGTATTTTTTAAAATTAAAAAAAAATAAATATTTTGATATATCTTTTTTTAAATTTGTGTATGCTTGGCCCGCACAACAGCAAAGGATTAATTTTTTCAATAAAAAATTTCGAATGTATTTTTTTTTTTTGTAAGTGCGTGCAAATTTGTACCAGTTAAAGTTTTTTTATAGTCTTCTTATATCGAAACATAATCGCTAAAATAGCTTATGCGACACATTTTTTGCACCTCGTTTTTTGGACGCAAATCGGCTATTTACAATCGCAAATAATCGATTTTGATAATTAATTTTTTCTTCGAAAATTATGTCGCTTAGGCTTTTTTTGCGGTTATGGCTTGATATTTTTGATTGATTATTTTTACTACGTGTGTTACAACGTTGCTTTAAGGTTCCCATTGACGTATCACACTGTAATAAATATACTAAACTAAAGAAGTTGAAAAATGAGTCATAAACGTGTCTTTTTGCTTTAATGAAATAAAATTTTATAAGAAGTTCTCTTCTGTATAACACATTCTTTGTGAACATCAGTTTCAAAAAATTAAAATTGTTGACATTTAAATATACATACAGAGACACCTCACGTACTTATGCACATATGTATAGTGAAATTTTTACATGATCTGCTAAAGAGAAGTATGTACATAGTTATTGAACTTGTATTACTTAAGCTGAATTCACTCATTTGTTTCACACAAATTTTTTGTGCAGTAAAAGTCAAATCAATCATAAATTTGTTATGAAAACAGAAGGATTTTCTTCGTATGTAAACTTTTGTCAGACTGTGTAGAATACTTTACAATTTCACCTTAAAGCAGTAAAAATTAGGGATGCAACCGATACCGATATATCGGCGATATTTTACTGTCGATACGCTGATACTTCTTACATTTTTCTTTAGAGTTTTTTGAACAACTGAAACTGAAATGTATTGACAATTTTGATGATTTTAGAAAATAAACAGTATGACATTCAGTTTGAATTGACTCATTCAATCTTACACTGTTATTTTGTGAAAAACAATAATTAATTTTTTGTTAACATAAATTGAAATTCAATTCTTTTTTTTTAAGTCTTATTAATATCAATTTTAAATCTTGAGCCAATCTAAACTGAATGCCAACGTTTATTTTGTAAAATCATAAATATTGCAGACGTTTTGTAGTTTGAAAATTTGAATGTTAGAAACTGAAATGTACTGAACATTTTGATGATTTGAATGGCTCATTAATAAACACTGTTATTTTGTATAATAGAAGAATTACTCTACTTGAGTTTTGTTAATTTTTACTTGAGCTCAATTTATATATGCGTATCGGTATCGGAATCGGTATCGGCGATATTTATTTTTGAGTATCGGTATCGGATCGGCGAAATGGCGTATCGTTACATCCCTACTAAAAATATCTGATATTTTTATATTTTTTTTTTGAGCCAATTTCAATATTTTCATTTTTGTGGTGGTGATAAAGGAATGTGGCAACAAAAATATGTATGTATATATAGATACATATATTACATATAAAATTGTAACATTTGCATTTGTTATAAACAATAAAAATTATATATAAAGAACTGGGTCGAGCTTTAACAATAACTGATACAGTCTGACACTTTTTGCAGACAAAAAGAGAGAATAGAAAATGGAAATAATTCATAACAAAAGAGGTCGCAATAAAATAAGTGAAACAAAACCCTTTTTATTATTTTCAATTGCAGCTCTAGCTCTATTTTTTATTCATTGAAATAAATAAATAAAATGTATGCAAAAACCTCAATAACTGCCGTATTCATAGAAGATAATTTTGGTTTACAAAAAATTTTGTATGGAAATTTGTTTAATCATCAGCGTTTTGTAAACCTAAATTATTTTTGATGAATACGGCAGTAAATTATGCTTTTTCCCCTTTCTATTGTTTATTTAATTTTGATTGAAATATTTTTTAGTGAGACATATATTTAAAAATGGAAAAATAGAAACTGAATAGTAATATTTACAAATGTGTTTACCAAAGGTAAATCTGTAATTATATACACAATGTAATTATTTCTCATACTCAATTTCATTAAAAATTCACGTTAAATAGCTGATGTTAGTAAACAATCTCGGCCCAAGTAGATAGATATGGGTGCTGATAAAGTGCGTGGCTGCACAGAAAAATGCTGGTTGTTCCCCCAGCTAAAAAGTGTAGTTTAATTTTTTTTTCTTCTTTAGAAAAACACATTCCCCTGTATTGCGTATGCCGAGTCGAATTCTACAAACTTATAACACCCTCTTTTTTGGTCGGTATTTGGTTAAAAATAGTTGATTCCATAACTATAAACTGAATTGTAAAAAAAAAAATAGTTTTACATAAGACAAATAGTAATAGTGTATTGCGCAAGAAAAATTTGCATTTTAAGCGAACATTTTACGATCAAGTCATAAAAAATAATAAATACATTCTTTTGATATTTCACATGATTAATGAGAAATGTGCTTTAATAAAAATAAAGTTAAAGTCATTTAATATATTTTTGTACAAATAATATACTATTGTTTCAGAGCACAGAAAAATTTAATTTGCCGTTAGAATTTATATAACTAAAAATATAAAATTATAGATAATTTATTTGGTTTATGAATCATGGCAACAATAAATACTACACAGAAAAAAATGATTTTGATATTTGAATACGAAAATCACTGATTCAATAAAAAAAATCTTTTGAGTGTTTATTTTAATGACGATTTTTGCATTATTGATAAATAAAATTGTATGCACGTTTATTGAAAATATTTTTTTTTTCAGTCAATAAAGAAATTTAATGAATCAAAGAAAAAAATTGCTTGCAAATACATAATTTTGTTGCATTCTTTTTCCATATTCAACAATACAGATTTTTGAAAATATTTTTGGAACAGTTTTTTCTGTGTAAAGCCTGGTACTCTGTTCACAATTTCGTGCGAAGTGCAGTCAAACTTCATGTAAAAGTATTTGGTATGAAATATTTGCGAAATAAATTTGCAAAAGTAGTACTCTGTTCTTATTGCAAAAAACAGGTAAAATCTATCTGGCAGCATGTTTTTCCCTTCAATATGACTCTGGCATCATTTTAGTTTCGCTGCGAAACTATATGAACAGTACTTTTTAGCACGGAATTTTGACAATGTTGCATACTTTCAAGCAATAAAAGCGAGAAATTTAAAAAAAAAACCGCACCCTATTGGAAGTTGCTCTTATTTTTGCAAATGGCGGCCAATGTCAAATCTGTTTTGACATTTGTGAACTAGCCAGATGTAGAATACAAGTGAACAAGCCATGGAGCGATACACTCCCCAAGAACGCGGAATAATCGTATCGTGGCTTTCCCGGGTCGCCTCATCTCTCGTTTTGGCGATTTACACTGGTACGCAAT
The DNA here is from genome assembly GCA_936439885.1 of Nowickia ferox. NCBI lineage: Eukaryota > Metazoa > Arthropoda > Insecta > Diptera > Tachinidae > Nowickia > Nowickia ferox. Next base: position 3,119,018 of record OW387027.1, on the reverse strand, counting down.
ATCGCACGATTTAACAGTTTCAGACTTTTTTGTGGGGTTTTTTGAAGTCCCGTGTTTACGTGAACAAACCTGAGACCCTGGAAGCCCTCAAGGACAACATTCGACACGAGTGCGAGAATCTGTAGCCCGAAGTTCTCGCCGAAGTGATGAAAAATGCCATAAAACGAGCCCGTATAGCAATCAATTGTGACGGTACCCATTTGGCCGATATCATCTTCTCGACTTGACCAATAAAATTCTATAGGTTCAAATAAACATAATCAAAAAACAAAATCTAAGTTTTTCATTTACATAGAAAAAAATGAGAGCCTACCTTGTTGCAATGTTGCTGAAAATTCTTCACAACTTCGAACAGAGTACCTACCAGCCTTAATGTTCTATGTAAATGATTTGTGGTATAGAAATTTTCATAAGGGGTGCCCCTGTGGCTGAGTGGTAGGCATGCTATCCTCTCAGTCCACGGCTGGTCGTAGGTTCGATGCCCGCCATAGACCCAGGGTGTTTTCTTCAGATAAGCTAATCGCTTCGCGGATTGTGCTTGTTATACAAAAGAACTGTGATAAATTTCTACTGACAATTGGAGTATTTCTTAAAATTCTTCGCTTAGAGAAGATTAATTCTAAAGTATGTGTGTATTAAATTTTTAAAGAAAGGCCCTTTCAGTAACGTTATTTTGAATTTGAAAATGATAAATTCCTTCATGTGTAAAGTTGAAATAGAAATCTTCATTCCCTATATGTAATAAGATTAGATTTAAAAGTTTATCTATGGCATTAACATTTTACTAATTCACATCGTCAAATGGCCACCTACCTTATTAGATTACAAAATAAAAAAAAAAATACATACAAAGTTCACCAGTCGTACATGATTTTCGTCAATGTATTGAATGAAATGAATTTATGCCAAATATTTTAGTGTTTTTTTTTTAAATATATTTTTCAATTTTGTTTATATTTTTATGCTTTAAATATTTTTCTAAAAGATGAAAACAATTTTTGTTAAAACGCCAACACGCACACAAGGCATTTTTCATATTTATAGTTTCAGGCAACTTTTTCCTACTTTTTCGTTTTTTGCTAGATTTATGTATATTTAGCAGGGACCGCAAATAATGATGAGTTTTCGAATTTCAACGAAAAAAAATATATATATTATAATGAAAAAGAAACGCTACAATATTTCGGCCTTATTTATAAAAATGATTAAGGCTTTATAAAAGGTTTATAAAACTGATTTTCATACTAAATTTTTCTTATTAAGCCTTTAAAAATCCTGAATAATTTTTTTTTGTTGCGCCATGCACATCAATGCTTTGAAAAACAAAAATGTTTTGAAAATTAAAAAAATACTGGCCGCGAATACTGGTTACAAATACTGGTAACAACTACTAGCATAATGGTGTCTATTACTGCGAATGTTTTAGATTTCCCGTGATGCTGTAATTTTCCGGGTAAGTGGCGGGGAAGTCCTATGATTTTGGAGCTTTCAGCCTCGTTTTTGGGAATATATATATGGTTTGTGTTTTTGCTAAAAGGTTCGTGACTTGGATAAGAGGTTTGTGGCCGTGATAGCTGAAGGTGTCTCTGCTAGCTAATATTATAAGTGCGAAAGTAAATTTGTTGTTTGTTTGCTGCGCTTTAACGACTAAACCACAAATCCGATTATGATGAAATTTAGAACATAGATAGATCTAAGTCTAGGAGGACAGATAGGTTATATGTTTTTTAAAACAGATCTAACCGATTTTGATGAAATTCAAAACATAGATGGATCTGAGTCCAAAAGAATTTCAAAAATTGGAAAATAAAATAGGGGGAAACTATTTCCTTTTTGAAACTATCTAACCGATTTAGATGAAATTCAAAACATAGATGGTTTTGAGTCTGGAAGGACACAAATGCTATATATTTTATAAAAAATAAGACCACTAAGGGTAATGGAGTCGAGCGGGAATAGTAAGTTATTAAAAAAAAATATTTTGATGAACGTTATTGCTTTTGTTAAAATTAGCATTTAAAAACTTCCCATTCGTGTATTTTCTTTTGCTTCTGCTCATACTCCTCCTTCTGAAAATTCAAGTGTCGTTGTAGAAGTTAACACAGGGTGTGTTCGTAAATGCATCACTGCGCTGCAAATGGAAATTTAAATGCTCTAAACTGGTTCACTGAAGTAGATAACGCATAAATAAATATCAAATATGGTATACAAACATTGATTGCTACTAAAACAAATTATCAGCGAACTTGTTTTGCATTTTAAATAAAAGTTTGCATATATGATGCAGAGCAGTGATGCATTTACGAACACACCCACAATAAACGAATAGCTGTGCAAAACGAAGAGCTTCATCCTTCGAGATGTTCGAACAGTTTTATGTTTGTCTGACTGCGACTCTTTAAATTTCAGTAGAAGAACTATGAGCAACAGGTTGTGATTGGGCAGTCAAAAAATAAAAAGGTCGAAGAAATAGCACAATTTTACAACTTTTACTATTTCGATTGCAGTTTTTTTAATACTGGTTAACATACATACATATGTATGTATGTATATACATATTAATGTACATAAATCAGAGCTGGCCACCGAGAAAAACACGAGAGTAATGTATTCGCGTACGTGTATTCATATGTATAAGAAGCCGATTGATGTTCGGCACTCCGGTGCTACTTTGTGCAGCTCAGTCATAGATTGTAGTATTTATTATACCTAATAAAATATAAAATTTTTAATACAGTTATATATATACCCACGCAGGATTGTCATCTCGTGAGAGCGTGAGAATTCGTGCGTGAATCTTAAAAAAAAATCACGCACGAGTAAGTTTTTTTAAGTGACGGTCACGCACTCACGCGTGATTAATTATAAATTTGATCACGATCACGCGTGACTCACGCGTGACACAAAATAAAGACATTTGGACATCTCTAGAAAAATCATTACATTTGCTTCTTTATGCACACACGATGTAAATTGGCTTATTCTGTCAAATGCTTCGAGACTGGCAATGCCTACCAGATCTAACAATTTTTTACGATCCCTGGTTTACAAAGTAAAGTAGACACATTTTATTTTGCCGTTTGTTGGCTGGCTAGAATAGCAAATAGAATTACTTTCATGATGTAATATCACTATTCAAAAAAAAAAAAACCTAAATATGTATAGATGTAATACATAGGGTGCTGTGAGTGGTGAATAGCCAATTTTTCTGTCCCCAACAATGTTGTCGACTGCGTAAACAAAAAATTAAATTTACAAGTGCGAAAATCTAGGTATTTGTTTGATATGAATAGCAGGCAGCATTTTCACTTCTGGGTCGAAACAAATTAAGGAAATTGTAACAGAACGAAGGCAGTCTAAAAAATTATTTAAAAGCAATTGAAGCAGATAGATGCGATGCAATTGTAATTTTTTTTGCTCGCACCGATACGATATTTGTTGGTAGTGCAAAGTGCAGAATCAGCATAAATCATGACACATATTAAGATCTCCCTTTTCTCGAATTGCCAAGCGATGACTCACCAATAAACTAGCCCACGAAAAAATAGACGGCTTTTATGGTATTCAAACAAAATATTACATCTCAAAATCAATTGAATAAACATTGGAATTACTTTCTCGTTATCTGTGCTCAAAGTTATGCTTTATGTACGTACTCTTGCATATAATTATTAAATATATTAATGGTATTATTTATACATATTTTCTTTTTTATTTTAGACAAGAAATTTTAAATGAAACGCAACATACTCGTACATACGTGTATACTTAGATATGTACATGTATGTTTTCATGTGCTTTAACCTTCTAAATCAAATTCAAATATCTATCAACGATAAATTAAAAACTTTTATGGTTGTTTGTTTTTTTCCAATGAAACTAAAAAAAAAAACGTTCACATATTTATGGTTGAAAAATATTTGTATATAAATAAATAAAGTAAAATGACTCATATGTATATTCGTTTTGCATAATTGTTTCATGGCAGGAAATATTGTAAGAGATATAAAAACACAAATATTTTGCAATAATGAAAAATAAATATCGTCACAAAAAAAAGAGATTAAGAAAATGTTAAAATTTGAACAAACAACTCCATTTATTTGAAAAACAATTCAGATAAATACGAGCAACTCTTTTAAAAACGTGCCTTAAAGGTAAAAATTTAATTTTGAAAAAGTAAATTTTTTTTAAAGTGGAGACCTTCTTAATTGGAAGCAAACAAGCAAAATTGTTGTTGATATTTACGCAATTTAGCTTGAACTTAATTTCACTTACTCTTCGCAGCAAATAAGACTGAGAGCAAATTACGGCGGTATTCGATGTCGAACGAAATTTCAAAATGTTTCAATGAAGTTTGTATGGAAATACTCGAAAATTTCGACCGATATCGAATCCCTTAATTTGTTCCATGTATTTCGGCAATAAAAATGCCAACATTTTGAATTATGTTCGGTTTTTTTATGTAAATATAGATTAAGTCTGACTGAATATCCCACTTGGACCGTTTAGCGTAAAATTGGTATGGGATGAAATGTTACATTTAGAGCAACAAACGCAAACAAATTTTAGACTACAAACTAAAACAACAACATGCAATTTTTTATATTTCAATGAACATCTTCAACCACCTTGAGCAAAAAATTCGTATGGCCATTAAATTATTAATGCAGCCAACTTGACAAAACGAGCGATGCAGAAGTTTTTATTTGCAATTCTCAAAATTGAGTCCCAGAATCAGGTGTTATACTGTGTTATGATTTAAAAATGTGTATTCTATCCTTAACAGTTTGTAGTCGGTTGCTTGCTTCGGTGAATGGGCTTAAAGCATTAAGGCTCATTTAGCCGACTGTAATGGAATGTAACTGCAACGGTAGGAAACAGGTGATCGATATTGTTATGTGAAAAGTAATGAAAATGATTATAGTGATGTAATGTAACGTAGAGTACTTTTCATATAACAATATTGATCAGCTGTTTCCTAAAGTTGCAGTTACATTCCATTACAGTCGGCTAGCTGAGCCTTTAGACTGTAAAAATTTAAAACCAGTATTACCATACAAACGATAAAACAACTTCAAAAGCAAACACGATACGAATTGACTAATTCCACCATTAGGCTCAAATTCATGAAATCGATAAGAAAAATCGTTAGTTAAACCGCGGGCGTTAGTTAACTATAGACTGTGAATTTGGACCCTAAAGTAAACTTTGTTTTGACTATGAATATGTTCCAATATTATTAAATCTTCATTAAATTTAATGTTAATTGAACACTTCAAACTAAAAAGAAGCCTTTTTGAGTTATATTGCTGTTGCAATAAAGGAGCGCGTTATGTATGTTAAAAGTTTCAATAATAGTGGATGTTGTGCATACTTTTTGCATTATGACAATCTGCTTCATTTTACTATCTTAAAGCTGTTATAAAAAATATATATTTCATACGCATATGTATGTACTTGTTTTTATATATACATATAATTACGTACGTATGTATGTAGTAATAACAAGGCAGGGATTCAGCTTTATTCAGGTTATTTTGTTAATTTGCGGAAGGTTGTGACGTGAGTATTTGTTGACATAAAAGAAAAATGCAAACAAATTGCATTAACAACCATACACATTTCGAATACATTTTATTTATTTTCTTTATTGTATAGTAGGTTGGTAATATTATTTTAAAACGTGTTCAGAATATTCATTTTTATTATAATTAATTTTGCATAATACTTGACGTCCAAAATTTCTGTGATTTGACGAGTTTAAAATATAAAATCAAATTAATGTACAAATGATTTGTGCGTATATTTTTTTAATATAAATTTTTAATACAACATTTCACTTTCATTTATGCTTAACTGGTTTATGTATCATTAAAATATTTTTCTTTTTCATAGGAAAATCAACAGACCAATCAAGAGTATTTAAGAGACAGCAACCAGAGTATTTTTTACAGAGAACAAAATTTGTTGTACGAAATGTGCAATAATATTTTTTCATTTTTTAAACGACTTAAAATGATCAAATTTTTTTGGTTGTGTTACTTTACAGCTCGGTACATTTTAGACCGATTGTAAAAATTCTAGTTTTGTTCGAGAGGGCATAGCTTACATTTGGTCCCATTGTAAAAAAAGTAGGCGGGAACACGCCCTCTATTTTTTGTTTGATTTTATAATAGTTTGCTTATTTGCGTTATTGAGCTCTCGTAACGACACAATCTCGAAGTCGAAAAAATATTATCTTACACCCTGAGCAAAAAAAGACACAATCTTGTATTCAAGAAAGTGGGCGGGGCTACGCTTATTAAAATTTAATATTATACATATTTCACGCTCTTCTAGTCTATCGATTTTTACGAAACTTTAAACATACTTAGAGCTCTTAAAAATACTTAATATTGTATTGAATAAATGGGCAAAGATACGCCCGTGAAAGGTGAGTATTAAATTATATGTACTTCTACTTATCCGATTCCCACGAAACTTGACAAAGAATTTTGGTTCTTAAAATTACTTAATATTGTGCTTAGAGAAGTGGGCGGGGTCATGCCCACTAGACTTGGGTTCAACTCATTCAGTCAGTCATTTCTGGTACAAACCAGTCATCAAACCCATGTAATTTAAATGGGTTTGATCACTGCTTTGTGTCAAAAACGACCGCCTCAATGAGTTCGACCCAAGTCTAATGCCCACTAAAGATTAATGTTATACCTCACGTGTTTCTATCTGAACTATTTTTACGAAAACCTTTAAAGTGACCGGTGTTGAATTTAGAAAAGTGGGCGGACACTAATATTGCACTAAAATTTTTTAAATAAAATTTAAAATTAAGTTAAATAAAATATGCTTATATCGTACCATAACGGCCAAAAGAGCTCAAGCGACATTGTTTTCGTGCATAATCTTTTCTTGGCCATAATCGTTTACTTACGACCGCAAGCAATTGATTTTCGTCAAAAAATTAAGTTCGAAAATTATGTCGCTTAAGCCTTTTTGGCGGTAATGGAGAGTCGAAAGCAATACATATACAAACATATGTACATATATGTATGTAATTATGTATTTCTCTTCATAGTTATGTACCTATTCATATATTTATTAGAGTATCAATTATATTTACCTTTAAAATTTGATTTTTGCGAAAACTGAGTTCATCATCAGCTGTTGCTGAGAAATCATGCTTAGCAATTGCTTCCATTGCTGTGTTTTTGTAAATTTTTTTATTTATATATGTATTTAATAAATATTTGTAAAAGTGTTTTTGTAAAAATTTGTTGCTGTTACTGCTGTCTTGCAGTTTTGGTTGTTGTGCTTTAATCCTTAGTTTGAAAAACTGAGTAAAATAGAACCTTGTAATTCGTTATTTTTTTTTTTAATTTTTTCAAGTGTGATGGATGATGTTTCGTTGTGTTTGCTTTTTATTTTAGCTTTACTTTTTTTAGTTATTTCTTTTGCTTTAACACAATCATTAACATATTTATATTATAGCACTTAATTACTCTGCTTATCTATATTTTTTATGTAAAAAATTATTAATTTTATTAATAAAGTCGAAATAATTTCTTTTAATTACTTGTAACACCATCGCTTTTATTTTTAATCACTTTTATTTTAATTCATTTTACATATGCCTGTATTATTATGAACTTTTACTTCCATCATTTCTTTTTTTTTATATAAAGTGCCCCGAGATAGTTTAAGTTTTCTTATTATTTGCTGTATTAATCAGGCGGCACGCACTAGATACGTGTATGAATAATAATGTAAACAAATATCAAAATACATATTAGAGCAAGTTACATATTTCAAAGATGCAACTATGCATGTATTTCAAAGATACTTTTGTAGGTATATTGCAAACCACTACCAAAACCACACTAAACGATTGTCATCTCAAGGAAGGAAATAATAGTATTATTAAATATTTGCTATATTAATTTTAAATTCACAGGCAATATACTGAATAAATTAGTAAAAAATAAATAAATAGCGTATCCACCGTTCAAATGTACGCCGGACTGAATAATTACTGCTAGCACAAGTTACGTGTTGTTTAATACATACAAGTTCGAGTATGAAATAAAATAATCAGCATTTAGATGTATGAATCAGGGATGGAAAATTAGGATCTTGAAATGTAACCAAATTCTGATATAGATTTTGGACAATAATATTGCTGAAATTTTCATGTCTGTTCTGCAAATCGAGTCGATTTAAAAACGCTCGATTTAGAAAACTTAAATCTACTAATAGCGATCTTTTTCAGACTTTTGGTAATTTTCTGAAAATATAATCTATTCTATTTTCATCTGGTATTTTAACTGTCAAAATTTTAAAGTAAGTTATTGAAATCAGACTGAAACACAGAGACTTCTAGAACATGCGGAAATGGGTCCGCATTTTTATTTTGAGCCAGAAATATTATAAAGTTTAGAATGTAAACAGAATTCAACATAAAAAAACACACACATTCCCCAACGATTAATTGTTTCCACGCCTTTTAACTTTAAATCATTTATACACATTTGAGTCTGGCAATACCATGACATCGTTAATTTCTGTTGTTGTTTTCTTGGTTTGTTTATTGTTGTTGTATAAAAGTATTTTCTACCCCACGACATTCGTCATTGAAATATGGTTAGTGTTTGTTGTTGTTGTTGTAGTCGGCATTATTCGCCGAAATTTGTGCATGTTTTTGTTCTTGTTACCGCTGCGTGTAGATAAATAAAAGGTCGGTTTTGCTTTTATTCTGGACAAAATTATTGTTGTATTTCCATCGGCTATTGTTTATTCTAAATGGTATTTGCTTTTTTACATACTTGGAGGGAATTTACATGATGGCTTTTGTATACATACATATGTATGTATGTATGTAGTACATAGACCCAAAAAAATCAAGAAACAAGAATCATATAGGATTATGGAAATTAAAATACACTTTGTCATTTTAATAAATTAATCCTCTCTTTTTAACATGACATTAATGTAAAATGTTACTCGGTGAAAGATAAAACTTTTTAATATTTAAAAGTTAAAATTTTTGATATAATATATATATGTATTCGTATATTCTTTTAAATGGTTAAAAATACTCACATGATTTCAAAAATTATAATTTTTATTTTAATAAGAAATCATTATTGTTTTTAAAATATCTAACACAAAAATTTAATTTTTAAAATGACAGCGCAAATTTTTGTTTTAATACTGATTCTTTATAAAAAGATTTCCATACAAAACTTTGATTATTAAGCACTTACCTATAAAGTCTTAATAATTTGTATAAATAAGTCTGTATTATTATAAGACACATTCTTATTTTAAACTGATTTTTAAAAATGCAGCATTGTTAAAACTAAAACGTAAAATTTTTGATTTAAGAATGCTTTTTTGGTTCAGCGTAGCTTTCTATAGAACTTTCAAGAATATGATTTTAAGATAATGAGCAAGGTAATATCATTTACGTTATTACATTTATGAAATTGATTTCATTGATTTAGTGTTGCACATATCGAGATGTAACCGTCAAAAAAGCTTAACCGACCCATTTTTTTAAACTAAAATCGATTATTTACAATCGCAAATAATCTTTTTTGGTCAAAAAATTAAGTTCCAAAATTATGTCGCTTAAGATTTTTTGGCGATTATGGCACGATATGCATTAGTATATTTATTTTGGTGCACTTCGTTTCTGTCTTTGTTTACATTTTTTCAAGTCTATAGAAGAAATAGGTATTTGAGATTATTTAGGGAACTACTGAACATGTTGTACGTACATATGTATGGATGTACACATATGTATGTACATACATATGTATTTGGTACTGTTTGAAAATTTTCCTAATAGGATATAATTTTAATGAATAGCCTGAAAATAATGTTTTCTTTTTACACAGAAAATAAATAACAAGGAAAATAATAAAAATTAATTTTGTATTGGTAAGTTTATGTGTATGCCAAAGAAAAGGCGGTGTCAGTGTGAATTGTGGTGGAGTTTGGTGGTGGAAAATCAACAACAACAACAAAGAAATGTATTTCAGTATGTAGGTATAGAAAATCATTTTTTAATCACCAACGAAGTCACACACATTATTTATTCATATGAAAATCACATTGAATCAATTGAGATTTATTGAAATTACTTAATACTAGAGATTGACTAACAAATTTAGCACGGCGCTGGTAGTGATGGTTATGGTAGGAGGTGGTGCCGGTGTTGGCTGCGAAGATAGTGGAGTAAAAAATTTAAGAAACTGAAAACTCGTTTAATTTTTTCATACATATGTACATACATGTACATATGTATGTATATTTTTTTTTTCTCAATTGAATAAGTGACAGACACAAGGAAAAATTGTTTGACGTTGCTGGGTGCAACTTGCTCATTTTTTTCTTTATGGTTACTGTTTTGCTTTTGATTTTCAATTCCCTCTTGTTGCTAAAGGGCCTGCCTAGTCTAATTGCAACAAATACCAACAACTACAAGAAAATTGCAGACTAAATAAAACAAGTAGAGACCGAAGAGAAGAGCCAAAGAAATATACGCGAAAAAAGGTGCAACGAACTGTATGTAAACTAAATGGAAACACCGAAAAAGAATAGAATTCAAAAATTTCAATGTCTCATCAATACAGCTTCACTAAATCGTTTTTGGCAAACAATTATTAAACTATTTAATTTTGAGAAAAGAAACACGCAACGAAAATTTATTATACGGCATTATTTGATGCCAGTTAAAAGAAAAATATCTCTAGAATGTTTTTTCTTTGGTGCGGCAGATAAAAAATTTCACTTTTCATAATTTATGGCCCGTTCGGTTTAATTCACATATTTCAGTTCATTTTCACTTCCGAGCACTTGGTTAGCAAATATTTAATTGGGCCACTATTATTTACACACTTTAAATCAATTAAAATAAACTTTATATACTTTACAATTATTTAAAAAAATTAACTCAACTTTTATTCTCCCCTATAAAAAACCACGTAACTACCTAAACTACGCTTCTAGAACACATTGCTGAAAGCAACACAACAGGGTGCTACAAAAAAATTTAGTGCTGCCATACTACTGCCGATTTAACAGCAACAGGGCGCCGCGAGTATATTTCTAAGTAAAAAGAAAAATCCCAGCTCTTAAAATAGCTGCAAATCAGCTAATGTGGCAGCACAATTACTTATGTTAGCCTGATGAAATAATCAGTGTGAGTGGGAGCAGTGTTTTTCCAACGTTTTACATTCATACGGATTTTTAACAGATGTATTCTATGTTATACTGTTATCTTTTCAGGAAATACCACTTTTGCTAACAGAGTTAAAAATACTTGTAGGCAGAGTTAATAGTGTTTGTCTGGGCTAAATGTTATTGCAGTGCTGCCTGAAATATTTTAATGTGAATGGCGTTTTTCTAACTAATCCTTCAACCGCTTTTTGTAGCTACCTGCTGATAGATGGAGTTAAAGGATTTTGAAATTGTTGAACTTATTATTTTGAAAGGGTTTGAGATGAAACAATAATCCTAAGCATTTCACACATTTCTTGTTTAATCAACTCTTGAGAGAAAAATAAAATTTTTTTTTCCATTAATTTGTGTGTAAATTGAAAACTTCAAACCTGTTTTCTGGCGAACTGGTTTTTTTGAGTTACGACGTTGTTTGAGTAAATGAGCGATATGTACATATGTATGCAGTTCCAAAGTCCTAGTTTACACTACGCAAGTCTTATTGCTAAGTTGATTAGTTTGTTAGGTGAGAGAGAGAGAGAGAGACGAGAGAAAAGAAACGTTTCTGTTTCTCATCTCTCTCTCCTAACAAACTAATCAGCTTAGCACAATAAGACTTGCATAGTGCAAAATAGGACAAATAGATAACAGTTGAGTTTATTAATAAGTCCGAGATTGATATTTACCAACACACAGACAAACTAGTCTACAATACATCCTATTTAAAAGTCAAATATGAACTACTATTTAAATAGAGTTGGAGAAATTGGCTTTAAGCCTTTCCCAATTGAAATTGAATTTGTCGAAAGAAAACGTTTATTCGACAATTTATAATGAAAATATAAATAAATTACTTTATTTTTGGTATTCAATAAACATACATTCATAAATTGTGCAAGAAATGTTTTATTTTTGATTTCATTAGAAAAATTCCTGGAAAATCATATGGGTTGGTTGTTTCCATTGCTTGTTTGTTTTTGTTGCTCATCATCAATTATACAGCAGCGTTCCGTTAAAAAGGTGACTTACAAATAAGACATATATGTACATACTTACATACATATATAAGCACGTAAATATGTATATGTGTATATAAGGATGTAATATTTAAAATAGATTTTTATTTTTAGTTTTTTCCTTTTAACTAATGTACCTTTTTCATGAAAAACATGCGCAATATGGCACGAGCTCTTTAAATAAATAAAGGACTCTTAAACAGACGCAATCGTACATCAGATCTTGTGTTAAAACCGCAATAACAGATGTTGCTTCACATCATTAAAGAGGAAACTGGCTGCGTGTCAGTCGGTTCAAATATAAAAATGTGAAAATTTGAATGCGCAAAATAAACCTCCCTCTAACTCTACCACTCTCATTGTAGATGAGTTTTTGAAAAATGAGGAAAACAAAAAAAAATATTGTATATGAGAGCAAAGATCCTTTAAAAGTCAATTTTGAATGAATGAATGAATGAATGTGTGGATTTTCCTTTCATTTATTTATTGTTTAATTAATATAAAAGAAAATATACAATTTAGAGAATTTAAGCAGCAAATCTGCTGGTGAGCGAGCACATGTTCAATTCCTAAAAGGTGATTTTTGCTTGCATTTTATCAAATGGGTTAAATTTATGAAAAGTTGTGTGGTAAACAGATGTCTTTTTCATTTTTAGTTGGAGGGTTTAAGTTTTAAATTTGAATAGATTAAAAGTAAATTGTTATTATTTTTGGCACGGGGTTGTTTATGCTAATTTGTGTCCTGTTTTTACATTGTAAAATATACTACGACGGCATGTCATTTAGGCAATATTTTTTATTTAAAGTTGTTTTATGATAGTGTAACTCTTAAAACAAGCCACAATATGCCTGCCACCACCTACTGACTGACCGTTTGCTGTTTGTTCATTTTATTTATACATTTCTGCTGCATTTTTAATCAATGAGTTAAATGTCTGTCTGCTGTTTGCTTTGAAATATTTTTAAATACCTATTTTTATCTTGAGTTTTAGATCTAGACACGAGTCATGAATAATTTTGGCTTTGAAAATTTTTCGTAAATTAAAATGCATTTTACGCATATGCCACTTAAAAGCAAAACTTTAAATTTAAATAGAAACAATACTCAAATTACATACAAACATACATATGTACGTATATATGTACATACATACATACATAAAAATGAATGTGTGTTTGTTTGTTTGTTTGAAAACTTAGGGAATTTCAAATCAATAAACTGATTTTTATGCAACAGTATCGCACTACAAACATTTTGTTTCTTTTACGATGGGCGTGGCTTTTTCCACAAAAAGCAAATATTCATCATGGATCAACTAGAGCAGTGGCCGTGGTATTTACCGTACAAGCTGAATATTAACTACCTTATATAAAAGCTAATATTGAATTTTCCCAACATTAAAAAAGTGGGCGTGGAATAATAACACTGTGTGACAAATTTTAATGAAATCGAAATACCTGGTTCGTGTTACTATTTTTCTGGTACGTATTGTCGAGCATAGCATTGTCGAACAATAATCTGTATTTGTAATTTTCCAAACATCCCCATGAACACCCGTATGAACTTATCAACCTGTAACTAAGTTAAATATCAAGCGATTTTAAACTTATAAACGGACTTAGAAAGAAGGGACTACGACCTTTCGAAAAATATATATTTTGTTTCAGTAAATTTCAGATATACATACTCCTATGTCTGTATTTTTCACCAAATATATTTTTTTCTTTTAGTTAATTTTAATTATTATTTTTCGAACTTCATTTGTTTCTATATTTATGATTTGATAAGGCTAAAGTTCGTATCGCTTTGTAAGCCAAATTACATGTGATAATTATTAATGAACAAATAACACCAAAGTTAGTTGTAAATATTCTGACAAAAATGTAGTAGAACGGAACAATCGGCTGTTTTCGAAGGCCACTACACCTTCATCATCAGCGTTCTTTGTGTTTGGTCCAATGTGTGCGGTATCAGTTGATGTAGATTTCTGCTTTACAAAGCGTGTTCAAAACGTATCGCGAATTTTGAATTTTCGCGGGTTACGTATACCCGAATTTTGATTTTTTTTTGTGGCGTTATGTTGGTACTCATGTCTCTCACTTATGCCGACAATTTCGGCAATTTTGAATGTTCAGTTAATTGTTGACAGCTGCTTTGCTTGAGGGTTTTTTCTGGTCTTCGATTTTTACCTTGATTCGTGCGGCAGCTTCCATTGAGATGATTGAGCTTTGGTTTCCACGTCATAACCACAAACCTATGATTCGTCACCAGTTATGACCCTCTGGAGCAAATTTTGGGTCGTCGCGGACAGAGTACAACCGCTCATTAGCAATGTTCATGCGATGTTTTTGGTCGAAATTGAGAAATTTTGGTACGAATTTCGCAGCGACCCATCTCATGCCCAAATCATTGATAAAAATCGAATGGCACGAGCCAATCGATATGTCTAGGTGCTCAGCAACTTATCTAATGGTGATTCGACGATTCGAAATACCATTTTCTTCACTTCATCAATTTTTTCGTCTGTTGTTGAAGTGCTCGGGCGTCCTGCACGCTCTTCGTCGTTCACATCTTCTCGGCCTTCTGAGAACATTTTGTACCACCGATAAACGTTCCAAGGTAGCTTCTCCGTATGCCACAGTCAACATTCGGAATGCATCCGTTCGTTTTTCAGACAAAACTTGATACAGGTTCTTTGTTCAATTTTTTTTAAAAGGTAAAAATCGAAGACGAGCCAAAACACGTGCAAGCAAAGCAGCTGTCAACAATTAACTGAACATTCAAAATGGCCGAAATTGTCGGCATCAATGAGAGACATGAGTACCAACATAACGCCACAAAAAAAAAATCAAAATTCGAATATACGTAACACGCGAAATTCAAAATTCGCGATACGTTTTGAACACACCTCGTATATACGCTACTTTTATTGAAAAAAAAAATTTTTTTGGTTTTTTGCTAAATTTTGTCAAATTATTCGAATAAATTTTTTTTGTTATTTCAAATATTCGAACTAAAGTTCAACATTTTTCGTCTATTCGAACAAAAAAGAAATCATGAAAAACAAGAATAATTGAAAATACTAGTAACAACGTTACCAAGCCGCAAAAAAACAGTCGGATTGAGATGATAGAAGCGAAGCACACCGGGTTGCAGCGACCAGGAAAATAAAAATTACGATTACGAAATGTAAATTTTTCATGGCAACTCGTCACATTATTATGATCGCTTACATGCATGTACATATGTACATACATATGTGTGTATGTATGTACATATTGTTGTTGTTTTTGTTTTATTATTAGCCCGAATTGTGCCTGCCTGCCAGCAAACAAACATTATTAGCTGTCAGCTGTTGTTTAAAGTATTCAAACTCCCTCTAACTCCTACACGAACAGTCTGCATGGCTGCCTGGCTGCCACTTCTACGACTTCAAACAACTGTAAACGTAACACTTTAACACTATTATCCTTTTTTGTAAAGTAATATTTTCTAGTGGTATGTAATTCCTACATCCTCTACTAAAAAGTATGAGTGATTGTGTGTGTGTGTGTGTGTGTTCAATTAAATGATTTGAGGGGTTTTCATCTATTTTTAAAATAGAAATATTTTCTAATATTTTTGTTGTAAAACTGTGTGTTTTTCTGCTCGACTTCATTGAAAAAACAAAACAAAAAAAAAACCAGACTGTAATTTATACATTAGTTTATGTTAAAGGATATTGAACTCTATTCGAGTTTAATTTCTAAGAACCAAGAACAGCATGTCCTTTGTTTGTTAACAGTTTTAAAGGATGTGTTTTCTTTAATCGTTTTCTGTCTTGTATTCTTCTTTTCGCGTGCCATTTGTTTTTAACAGTTTCACTTTCATCATCTTATCGTGGGTTTGTAGTGGCAAGAAAATGTTTTTTTTTCCTTCTCTCGCTCTCGCTCTCTCTCTCTAAGAAAGAAACCGCAGGACATCGACCATGGCAGTTAGTAAAAACAATTATTTACTTACACAGTTTAATGATTTTTCAATAACTTCCTTTTTTGAATTGTTTGTTTCAGGAAATGTCTTAATTAAAGGTGTTAATTTCTGGAAAACAGTTCCATTGTTTAAACCATAAAATTACATTTACATTTGGGAAACATTTAAATGCGGTTGCCCTTTCTTTGATTTTGCGTCTGTTGATGTTTCAATAAAAGATTGATTTGCTGACTAGTGGAAATTGCAATTTCCGGTTAGAAAAGGTAAACATTTTCAATGAAAATCAGCGGAGGTACAACTTCGCACTGTTGGTGTGAATTAGGGCTGGCTTGTTTTAACTTTGAAATAAGTTTGATTCAACATGATTCTTCCTTTTTGATTTGACAGTACTGGCGGAGGCAAATTTTCATTCTGTGAAATGGTGAAATGAAATGCTTTTTCACCTTTTCTTAGTCGTTTTGATTTTCGTTTAATGAAACAAGGAAAACTAGTGTCAGTATTTTTTTGCATATGAAAATCATTGGAATGAATCAAAATTGTTGATTCTATTTCTCTAAATATGTTGTAAATTTTTAATTTTTTTTTTTTTGACCGATAATAACAATTTAACTCTTAACACGTTTGGCAAACAATTTTATTTAAGATGCAGGGTAAAAATAAATTTTTAGATTTTTTTTTTGGACTTAAGGGCGCAATTTGAAATAGTGAAACTCCAAAATTTTTTAAATCTAAAGGGCCGTAGCTCATTGAATATTTATACGATCAATACATTATAAATATGACTTGATAAAATAAAAACATGTCTTTTCAACGGTGTAAATTTTTTTTTGAATTTAAATAAACAGTTCTCAAGATTTTTTGAAATATCTTTGTAAACTGCAAAAAAGAATTTTTTCGCGAATATCTCCCAAGAAAAGTGGCCAGCAGGCCCAATTTAGTTAAAAACATCTCATTTTAGAGGTTAATTTTGTTTTGTTGTAATTGACTTTACAGGGGGTTAAATCAACATTTTCTTTAAAAATTTCTGTAAATCATGTTGAATTAACATGAAACACACATGAAGCAAGAAGAAAAATGTTAAATTAACCCTGTGTTTGTAGATTTTAATATGAAATTTTTCTGTGGGTAGGAAAAAGTTTTCTTCTCAGCCGATTAAGCGCTGATAGTGTTCCAATATTTCGTCCCTCTACTCGCCTGCTTCTTTTGTGATATTCTCTATCAGTCCCATGCGAGCTAGATGAGACCTCGTTATTATGCTAACCAGTCTCCTTAGTATTATCCTATTCAATCTTAGAATCTCTTTTCAGTTCTCTTGATTTAAATTACCCACATTCCCACAGCAGCATTTTGCGAAACTCTCTAATGTTCTCCAATTGCCTATTATTTGACTTCGATTTTGAGCCGCTTAAAAAGCCTGACATTATGCAGTGTGATGCTATTCAAAGACGATCCCATCTTGGCAATTCCATTAGGCTCTTCGTTTCCTGTTATACCTCGATGTCTCGGTATTCATATTTTCTGTTTAACTCTACAGAATATGTGTATGAGTTTATCTTATTTTTACACTGAACGATGTGGCAGGATTTAGCTTCCTCCTTCATTAAGGCTACGACAACAGTTTTACTATTCGTGATAATACGGGTTGGGCGGGCACCTCGTTATCAATTGTCTTTACCCATTTAATGCTTTCTATAACGGCCATGAGCTTAGTTAAAAAAATGTGTTACGATCCGCTAGACGACTTCTTTAAACTTCTTTAGGAAAAATTTTACATTTAAATTTAAAGTTTGTTTTGAGCTTTGAGTTCTCTTAATTAAAAACATCCATTTCCATTTTGCTCACTTCCTTCTTTTAAATAAATCCTAATTAGCTTAAACCATTTTAATCGTGATGTTATGTACTTCATTTAATAAATGTTATGAAGACTCTTTGCATTATTTTAAGACTCTTTGCATTATTTAAGCATTTCGCAATTAACCTTAGTCCTTGTAATCCTTCGTGTTATCCCACCTTAAAAATTGATCAAAATATTTAAATTAAACCCTTTCAGGTTCTAAGCAAATCAAAAACATTTCAACAAAATCACAGACATCAACAGCGGCTTAAATTCTTGAGCTAGTGCCAGCAGCGAAAACTACAACAAAACGTCAAAAAAAAAGGTACGAACGGTAAAGGACAAGAAGTTAAATATACCCGCAGTGTCAAAACTTTATAACAAAGAATATACAAAGAAGTAGAAATACTAAAATGACACAAGCAAAAAAAACAACAACAACAACAACAGTAGCAACTAATAACACACACCTCAAGACAAAACATTCCAAAAGGACTCTCAAGAAATGAGTTTTTATACAACAGCAAAAATAGGGGTGTAAAGCTGCAATTACGTACAATCACACACAATCACACTCTGCAGCCGAACGAAGAAGAAAATGCAAATGTCTTTCTTACTTTAACAAACAGCAAACAGGGAAATCAAAACGAGCAATCTTTTGATTTCCAAAAGTAAAGTAGCTTAAGGCTGCAGAACTGACTGGCTGGTTGGCTGTCCGTCCGTCCGTCTGTCTTCATTTCAAAAGTTAAACAGATTTTTGTTGTGTCACTTAAAGGGATTTTCCTCTCGAGTGGTATTTGTTGAAAAACACAAGATTAATGTCCGAAAAATGATAATTTGTATGCGTACATGTCCTATTTTAGGAAAGATGATGCGCCGCGTTTCTGCATACTTTCATAAAATATGCAGGATAATGAAAAGCAACCAACCCTTTTCCATCTCTCTGTCTGTCTGTCTGTCAGCCTGCCTGCATAATCGTATGCAATGAAGTTGTAATAATTATAATTGTTCCTTTCTTTTGGACACTTCCTTTTGCTGTTTCTTGTAATTTAAATGTTTTCATTCACTTTACAAAGGACAATCAATGACGACTGTTTATGGCATTACGAGAAAGGTACAAATACTTTTCAAGTACTTCTTTTGTAAAATCAAAAAGGAAAAAAAATAAAAAACAAGAAAAAGACTTTCTTCCCCTAAGGAACATTTCTTTTTATTTACTGCTCCGTAGTTTTCTTTGGCAATTGTTGCTGTTTTAAATTAAAACAGAAAAGTGTTATTTACAAGAGTCAAAGGATTGTCACACCTTTTTTTCTTCTTAAACAACAAACGGAATTGTTGTTCTTCACTTCCTGCTTCTCAAAAAAAGAAAAAAAAAACAATGCGACACGTTTGTTTTGTAAATATTGCGTTTATTATTAATGATCTTCATTCTGGAAAAGTTTTCTTAATTTTTTTAAATCTTAATAAATTTTTCTTTCGAAAACTATTATCTATTTTTGCCTTCCTTCCTTCCTTCCTTCATTCATCTCCAATTTGCATATGACAAACATTTGTCATTTTATGTTGAAAAATAATTTTCTTTTGGGAAAAATTTCAATTTGCATGTGAAAAGCTGCAACATGATTAATGAGTTTAAACTGTCTCCTCTACGGGAGAAAGGATAAATGCCTTTATTTAATTTACCAAAAAAAAAAAAAAAAAAAAAACTAAAATAAAGTAATTTGACATAAGAATTAAAAATTAAAAGTAGATGCAAATGGAAGGTGTGATTTTTTCAAACATTATTTTTCTAATTGAGGGTAAACAATGATTATTTTTTACTGCTTACCAGGTGTGATTGCAGTTGCTTATTTTAATAATTCAAATTTACTAATGTAAAGTCTGATAAGTTTGCTTTACGATAGATATCATATGTAGTTTCGAAATGAAAGTTTTTGTCAGCTTTTTAGCAGTTGGCAACACTTTTTTTTTGTATGAACGATAATAACGAAAAATAACAACAAAACCATTGGCTCGATTATGGATGGCAATCAATCTTGAAATTAAAATACTCGTAAGTACCATGAGTATGGCAACTTTCTTCTCCAGCAATTACGCGATAATCATTATCGCTATAATAAATATAACGAAAGCTATTGACTTTGCTATCCCAATAATTAATACTGAAATTTAAAAAGTTAAAACTAAATCGTATTCTGTCAGTTGTAATGTAATTTTAACAACTTGCTACATCTTGGAAACCGTAAGAGACAAACTCCTGAAAATTTCAAAAACTTTAAAACTAAAAAATCCCTAAATTAAAATAAATGCCGAAACGAAAAATCGTTAAAATGAAAAAAAGCTGATATGAAAATTATTACCAAAAATAAAATAAATCGCTGAAATTCGAAAAAAATTACCAAGATTAACAATAAAAAGTTCGCCAAAAAAAAACTAAAAAAATCTCCAAAACCGAAAAAATATCACCAAAACTAAAAAAACGGTAACACTAAAAAAATTGCCAAAAACCGAAAAAAATCTCCAAAATACGAAAAAAAATCACCAAAACAAAAATAAGGGCAAAAACTAAAAAAAAATTTCAAAAAACCGTAAAAATCGGCAAAACGAAAAAATCACCAAAACCGAAAGCCGAAAAAATCGCGAAAAAAATTACTAAAACGAAAAAAGCGCCAAAACCGAAAAATCGCCAAAACGAAAAAAGCACCAAAACTAAAAAACGGTAAAACTAAAAAATTTATAAAAACCGAAAAAATCGCCAAAATCTGAAAAAAATCAGCAAAACGCCAAAACTAAAAAAAATTGCAAAAACCGAAAAAAAAACGGCAAAACAAAAAAAAACACCCAAACTTAAAAATCTATTAAACTAAAAAAATTGCCAAAAATTTAAAATAATCGCCAAAATCTGTAAAAAATTACCAAAAACGAAAAAAGCGCCAAAACGAAATATACTCCAAAACTAAAAAATCGGTTAAAAATAAATGCCAGAAATGGAAAAAAATCGTCATAATCCGAAAAAATAATCAAAACAAAAAAAAAGCGCCAAAACTAAAAAATATATCGCAAAAAACCGAAAAAATCACCAAAAAGAAAAAAAACCACAAAGCTAAAAAATCGGATAAAATAACAAAAAAAAAAAAATTGCCAAAAACCGAAAAAAATCGCTTAAATCGGAATAAAAACCACCAAAACGAAGAAAGCGCCAAAACTAAAAAATAAAACGCAGAAATCACCAAAACGAAAGCAACTGCTTAAACTAAAAAAATTACAAAACAAAAAATTCTATATCAGGTAAGATATTCGATTATATGGGCTAAAGTTCGTATAGTAACGAGTGGGACATATACCGGTTTAAATTTGAACCAGCGGTTATTTCGAATCTGGCAATACCTACAAATGTCATTCTATTCTGTCACTGACGAAATGAAGCGATTTACGCTTGAGCAACGTTGGGTTTTATTGGAAATTTATTTCCAAAACAAAGACAATTGATCGGAAATTGCACGAAAATCATTTTGCCAAAACAAAAATCATCTTTTCGGATGAAGCTCATTTGCATCTTGGTGGGTAGGTTAATAAGCCGTAAATGCCGTATTTGGGGCTCAGAAAACTCACACGTCGTCCTACAGAAAGAAGCCAGTGCACCCATTATGAGTGACTGTTTGGTGCTGCTTGTGGAGCCAAGGCATCATTGGCCCATATTTCTTTGAAAATGAGAACGGCGCAGCCATTACGGTCAATGAAGACAGCTATTGCACCATGACAACCATTTTTTTTGTGCCCGCTCCTCATGGCATTGATGTGAACAATGTCTGGTTTCAACTGGATGGCGCAACTTGCCACACATCTCATGCCTGCATCGATTTATTGCGGCAAACGTTTGATGGCCGCTTAATTAGCCGAAATGGTGATGCCAATTAGCCGCCAAGAAGCTGCGATTTGACACGGTTGGACTCTTTTTTGTGGGACGCCTTTAAAGACAAGTGTTATGCTGACAAACCACAGACAATTGATAAATTTGAAGGCCAACATTCGTGATGCCACCCGCCATTGCCGAGATACGACCACATACATGTGTACATATTTTACAGTGGGAAATTTTACATTCCAGCTGTAAAATACAGGCCGTGTGAAAGCAGCTTAAGCAATTATTTTCAACTCGTTTATAGGTTTTTGATCTGTGCTAAAATAAAGAGCTTCCTGTTAGCTGTTCTGTTCCAATAAAAAAAACCTGATATTTGCTTCCATAGTTCTTTTGCTCATGTGAGTTAATTTATATTAACTCAAATGCAACCATACTGGTCTATATTAGCGTTAAAATAAATGACATTTTAAAGATGTTTAGAAAATTGCCTGCTTCCCATACTTGACAAGGTTTGAAAGCATTGAACTACGAGTATCTCTGACTAACAGCAAACGCAGCAATTACATATTAAGAACGTATGCAAAAAAAAAGGACCCCTACATAGAGAGGGAAAAGCGAAAGGAGAAACTTTCCAGCAAATATGTATGATGATGTTGCTTGTCGCTCACTATTCTACCACACACATCCCCACACACTCGCACCTGTTACCCACGTACGATTTTTTCAAACACCAAACAAGTGAAACATGTTTAATACAACAAACAGAACAACTGCCAATGAACGAACCACTTTAAATCTTTCTACAGTAACTAAAACATATGATTTCCACAACAGGCCTGCACGACGGACTGGTTGGTTTTGCTAGACGGATATGAGCATTGAAAACTTCACACGTTGTGCAGTGAGCAGAACGCCTTTGCGAGTCCATACAAAAGCAAATCGGGCAGGAAGACAAACAAGACAAGACGCACTAGCTAAACATTAAAACGGAAAAAAGTCACTTGCACACATAAATTCAAACTCAAGGTTTAGTTAATGTGTCAACTGCAAAAGCCGTGTAAGAGACGTAACAAGTTAGCAACAACTTGCATTTAAATTTTAAAAATAACAAATATTTTATTATTCATTTCTCATAAAAAAAAAAAAAAATATAATAAAAGAACGCACCAGAACTAAAACTTGATGATGACCATCATAATTGTGTCGTTTGAGTGTTTGTACAGGTCGGTCGGTCCTCATCTCCAGTACGAATCGCAGAGTTGTAAGGCTTCCTTCCTTAGCAGAAAACCACCACCAACACCAGCAGCAACAACAACAATCGCCACCGTCATGAAAATGACGGTATTTTTTATTATTATTTGTTACTGACTTAGTTTTTTTTATCAAGATGGTAAAATCTTATTTTCTTCAAGGTAATTGCTTGAGAAATTTACTTAAAAATACGTTACTTTAATTTTCTCTTTTTTTTCTGTTAACAATTATTATTTTTTTTAGCAGTTTATAAAAGGAAGAGTTCAAGTTAAGAAAAAAAAATAGTACCCGCAAGTATTTTTGAATCTATGAGAAATTTAAATTTTAATGTCCTTTTTAATGGTGACAATTTTTTATTTATTTTCTCGTAATTATGAAAGGAAAAAGTGTAACAAGTAATTCGCCAAAGCAAGTGACAATTTAAAAAGTAACGATTTTTCTTTGTAATAATTTGTGGGTTTCTTCAAAGGAAATTATTTTCTTCTCAAATAGTTAATAAATTTTAATTTTCTGTTTCCGGCTACAAAAGAAACATGTCAGAATTTTCGACATTTAGATTTTTGTTTATGGTCCTTAAGGGCCACTATTTGAGATAAATTAAACTTAATCTTTATTTGTGGTTTTTGGGTATTCGATTTATATGGTTTCATTTGCCAGTTTAAGCGGTAAATTGTGGAGGTTTAATCTTACATTAATGCTGCCAACAAAAAAAATTATATGATAAAATATTTGAAAAAAAAATAGTGAAAATAAATTTTGAAAATTGGTCCACAAATGACAGTTAGTTGATTACAAATTTTTGTGGCGGGCACGTTGCTCCCCCCTTCCACAATTTCCATTACTGCACTTTTTCCATATGCAAAAACAATTTTGAAAATTGGTAAACAAATGGCGAAGTTATGCTCGTTTATATAAGATGGGCCAAAAGAAGTCATCCGATGTGTTTGGCTCTCATTTTTTTTTCTAAATGAAAAACTTCGATTCTGTTTTTTGATTATGTTTGAAGCTTTAGAATTTTATTGGTCAAGCCGAGAACATGATATCGGCCAAATCGGGCGACAGTTTCTCGTACTCGTGTCGAAAGTTGTCCTTGAGGGCTTTCAGGGTCTCGGGCTTGTTCACGTAAACACGGGACTTCAAAAAACCCCACAAAAAAGTCTGGAACGGTTAAATCGGGCGTTCTTGCGGGCCAGTGTAAATCGCCCAAACGAGAGATGAGGCGACCCGGGAACGCCGCCTTCAGAATATCGGTTGTGGCTCGCGCAGTGTGTGCCGTTGCTCCGTCCCGTTGGAACCACATGTCCTCCAGTCCTAATTTGTTCAATTGCGGCAGAAAAAACACGGTTAACATGGCCCTATAGCGCGCACCGTCCACTGTTGTCGTCTGACCAGCGGCGTCCTCGAAAAAAAGCGCACCATCCAGTCACTTTTAGCGGGTGTAATGGCTCCTCGTGCATCACTCGTATATTTTCGGTGCCCCAGAAGCGATAGTTTTGCTTGTTCACGTAGCCGCTGAGGTGAAATTGAGCCTCATCGCTCATTATGATTTTGGTCGCAAAATCCTTCACTTCGTCCTCGAGATTGAGGATGGCTTGGGCGTAGGTTACACGCGTTTGGCGGTCGACAGGCAGCAGCTGATGCACGGACTGGACTTTCTACGGGAACATGCGCAGGCATCGCGTCTGGTCGATGTTTTTGGCGACAGCTCAACATCCTCTCCAACAGGGGCGATATTCTCGGCAGAACGGACGCTCCGCTCTGCTTGAATTTCACGTATGAAGTTATTTTTACAAGAAAAGGCATTATAAAGAATTCTGTAAATCGGTAAACGTATGAAGGACCCCTGAAGAAACAAACATGAAGAATATTCATTTTATTTTTTTTTGAAATCGTTTAAGAAAACGTTAGAGTATGAAGTTTTATACGTTACTTTCACAGCAGCAACATTTTTTTTTTAATTATTTAAACTTTACAAAAAAAGTAAAACTATCAAATGACCATTATTTAAAGATTACAAGACAACAAACAAGTCTAAGCCAATATCTGGTCCTTGTACTTTCAATACTCGCACATGTTGTTGTTGTCTTGTTTGTGCATCATAAATTTTATAAATTATGACAAGTGTGAGACTTAAATTAGAGAATAAAAATTATCCTTTTTGTTTTTTGTTTGGAGAGAAGGAAGTAGGAAAAACAATAAAAGAAAATTTATCATTAACAACAAAACACCCCTTTTAAAATATTTATTTTAAAGGAAAATCACAAACAAGTTTTCACGCGGACAATGAACGATGAAAAAGATAATACTCGTCAGTAGAGAGAGAGAGGCCACGAATTTTATTTAACTTTGGTCAGCTTGTTCAACATAAATTGAATCATTACGTCACCTTTCGTTTTATATATATTTTTTTCTGTACTTTGCATTGCATTTCATGCAGGGAAAATGGAGAAGGGTAAGACAAAAGGATTTAATAATTATTATTAATTAAAATACAAACATACATACATGCATACATACGAGTATGTACATACGTAAGAGGATAAAAGAAAAAAAACTTGTAAAATCAGACCCTTGGCCAGCTTGAATTTTCTGCAAAAGAACTGAAGGAAAGGATTTAACAATTCATCAAAAGAGCATCTTTTAAACTTGATTTTTTTGTACTTTTTGGAACAACTTTTACTTCCCTGCGGTTCTTTAGAAAGGAGTGTTTTTTATTTTTATTGAAACTTGACCATGTAACTGATTTTTCATTTCTATTTCAAGCAGGATTTTAAATTTCGGTTTAAGTTCATAAGTCTATTGTAATCCTTTACTTTGAAATTACAAAAATCTGTTTTGCATTTTTTTTTTTAATCAAAGCAATGAAATAGAATAGAAAATAGAATAGAAAGCAATGAAATGAAATAGAGAAAAATAGCGGAACATCATGTTGCGTTTCCATTTATTTTCCATTATTTACTTTTCTAGCTGCGTACGATTAAATTAATATATTGTTTGTGGTCGGTTGCGGCTGTTAGCCGACTTACAGCCGATCGGCTGTGTTCTCTGGTTTGTGCTCATGTGCAAACACAAAACAAAAACAAATTGAGCAATCGCTCTCAATGTTTTTGCTTCTCTCACTTCAAAGAATAATCAAACAATTTGTTTCGTTTATTTTCGCACTCTGCTGTTAAATACAAAGAAATCAATACAAATATAAATTTATAACTGGAATAGTGTCTATTATTTTTGTTAAGAAAATCACACAATAAATAGCATAGCTATAAAAATTAATTCTGCAGAATAAAGGTAAGACGACCGGGACTGAGCGAATCGATGCCCAAAATATTATTTACTTTAATTTTTGGAATCAAGCGACAAGTGAATTACGGGACGCAACACTACTCGACAAAGTTGACAGTTGCCGCTTAGTGTGATATACCCTTTGAACTTCAATGGAAATAAAAACTGTATGATATAAATATTTTGGAGCGAAGTGACTCGTCGTTGCAGACGCAAAAAATGCTTAAGCGACAAATTTTTTCAATTTCGTTTTTTGATGAAAACCGATAACCTACTGTCATAAATAATCGATTTTCAACAAAAAATTAATCTCGAAAATTATGGCACTTAAGCTTTTTTGGCTGTTATGGTACGAGTATTCTGGAGATGTGCACGTGAGCGGTTCTTGACTCACGACACACGCTCACGCAGAAAAATATTTTACTCACGCACTTTCACGCACGAATGATTTTGAAAATTTTCTCGATCACCCACGCTCACGTATAAAATATTTTTAATCACGCACGAGGGGTGTACAGCTTATCACGATCACGCACGCTTACGAAAAATATATATGTAATTAATATAATTATTAGTAATTAATAATATAATAGCACTCTGGTGCTACTTTGTGCAGCTCAGTCATAGATTGTTGTGTTTATTATAAGAAAATTTAAAATTTTTAATACAGTTATACACCCACGCAGGATTGTCATCTCGTGAGAGCGTGAGAATTCGTGCGTGATTCTTTAAAAAAACTCACGCCCGATCACGCACGAGTAATTTTTTTAAGTCACGGTCACGCACTCACGCGTGATTAATTATAAATTTGATCACGATCACGCGTGACACGATAAAATCACAACATTTGCACATCTCTAGTGTATTCTTCACTTAAGAAAAAGAATATATTATGCATAAAATACTGAAATTTTTTTTACCGGATTAGTTCCTTTCAATATTTTCAGACTTATATATTTACATATCGTTAAATTAATAAAGAAAGGCCCTAACTCATTATTTTTTTGGAAATAAATTTTTTCTGTATATTTCAATAGAAGAACATCTAATGTATCGAAAAATGCAAAACTCTCGATTTCAAGACAATGACAAGTTAGGGCGTTTCTATATTAAGGTAACGATATGTGCCTTTAATTATGAAAGTTGCATTTTTGCTTCGAAATATTAAGTTAATCTAAAAAAACTTCAATAATTATTTAATAAATAATAAATAAATTTATATGAATGGAAACCAGTACAACTATAAATTAAAATGTTGCTTAATATAAAAATATTTTTTTATATTTATTTTATTATATATAATTTTTTATAGATCCAGCAATTTTTGGGCTATTGGAGGCCTTGTTACACCTCTTTTTGAGTTTTTTTTTATATTTAAAAATTTTCTAGTTAATAAATTTTAACCTGAAGTTATATTTAAATAGAAAAAAAAGAGTGGAAATTTATACAAAGCCAAGAAAAAACTTAAATTACTCAACAAAACTTCTCGAATTCTACTTTTGTTTATAATCGTAACTGACAATAAAGTTCCTCTCTCCCGCAAAATTGTAACTCTCATTATTCTTTAAATTCAAAATCAAGCGCTCAAAAAATTACGTTTGCATTAAAAAAAGTATACGAGTATAAAAAGATTTATTCGATTTTAATCCTTAGATAAATAAAAAAGTTAAATATATTTTTTTTATTAGTTGGAAATTCTAAACAATTTGACTAAAACTATAAAATTAGGCTTATAAAAAAAAAACTCTAACGTCTCTTTGAATTTAAATGATGTAATAAAACTACTAAGTCTATTAAAGCGTTGACAAAAGGATTTAAAATAAATTTTCTCATCATTGTCATCATCCTGCATGTTTATGAGATTTCTCTTTTTAGAGCCAAAAAAAAAGGAAAAAAACCAAATACGAATATGTTCATATGTATTATTTTCTTTAACACCATTAAAAGGATTATGTATGGGCTATAAATGTGGCACCAAACTGGAAAACACAATTTCCCTACATCTCTCACACGATTTCGTTGTTGTTGCTCTAACCAAATATGCAAAGCGAAAGGGGAAAGGGGTTGCTTGGTTGGTGCAAGTCAAAGTGCGTTTTGTCTGTTGTGTTGGAATAGCAAATGCATGCAAATCCCATTTAAACGGCCGTCATGTCTTCAAATCATTACAATATCTTACAGCCAACGGTTACAAAAATTTATACATACGAGTACATAAGTATATTGACGTTTGAGTACATTTTCCTTTTTCTTTGAGAAGGCGAGAAAGGGTTGTTTGTGTTAAAGGAAAAAATTCGCCAAATTTCTTTTTTACTTACAATTTTTTCCTCATACAATTTTTTGTTATATTATTGCTGTACGAGTATCTACTCGTACATATTTGGTTTCGTTTTGTTTTGCCAATATGCTTCCTTTCATATTGTGTGTCCATTTCTTTTACTTAATAAAAATTCCGCTTTGATCCTGTTAAACATTTCAATAATTTTAGTTATCTCTTGTATTTAGATTTTTTTATTGTCTTGTAACTTCTCTTTTTTTGTTTTGTTATAAAAAAAGAAAGTGTCAAAATCTATAAGATTTTAAATGTTTTGATAGACAGCTTTGCAAATTATTTCCCAACATGTTATTGCCACTGCGAAAAAAAGGGAACATTTTGGGCAATTTGTTAAACACGGGGCAGGGTTACAGAAAGGGTTGCTTGCATATTCATACATACGAGTACATACTGCCTTTTTATGTGTTGAAGGCTACATTTTTTATAAAATGTAATTTTAGATTTACAATAATTCATGTTGTGTTTTAATAGTTTTGTACGCATATTGAATTATTAATGATTTGTTGTCAATAATGATCATCATTTTATTGGAAATGATATATAGAGACATGATGAGTGCAGTAGTTTCAACATTATTTTTAAATAGAAAAGGATTTTTCTTTTTAACATTTAAATATGCTCATAAATTAAAAAAATATGTAAATATTTTACATGGGAATTTACATATTAGTGAAAATAAAATTTATAGACTGCATATCACAACGAACCTAATTGGGTCTCCGAGTGGAGGTGTGGTATAGCACCACCCTTCCTAACCTATAGACTGCATGAGCTACAACTATACGCATGAGTATAAAATACTCTGACTATTAATCGGCTACATATGCGTATATACAAGGCTATTTTATTTACACACACATATAAATCATATTTTCAAAAGCCACACACACACATTTTCCATTCCATTTTATAAACACAAATATACACATGTATACGGTGGCGAATGATAAATAAATATCCCGAGTATCATGCGTATATTTTTTTTTTGCTCAACTAAATATCCATATTCTGAGTATAAACATACTCAGACAGAAGCATGAGGGAAGTAAATGCGCTTGATATGCATGTGCGTTTTTTGCATAAAGGAAGTAGAGATGCTCTTTTCTGTTGGAATCGGCTATAGTCATATGTACATAGTTGCTTGAGGGAAAATAAGTGAGCGTACGAATTGTTTGCGCTGCAATTATGATTATGCGCAGTTACTAAAATTAAGACTATTTACTTATGTATATATTTTTTTTGGCGTACTCTTTGTCATTCCTTGCACAGGAACTAACAAACTTTTATAATCCCCCCCAACATAATACATTCGTTCAAAACTGGTAAAATTAAATTCCTTATTAAAGTGATTCACAGCGTATGTATGATTTTTATAAGTTTGGTTTAGGGCTTCATAGTATGTATGTATGCATGTATGTATGTATGTACATACATATGTAAGTATGTGTCTTATAAAATTTGCTCTAAGCTGACTAAATGCAGTTTTGTGGTTTTACATCCTTTCAATAAAAATATCAAATTTCTAATTGTAGTTCTTATATCAGTTAACTTTTTTTTTAATTTCTTTCTTTTCTTTGTTCATAACGTGGATATATACATACATATATATATATGTATATTATGTACATATATATATGTATGCCTGTAGTTCATATACTTTTATGCATTAGCTACATATGCGTCCATATGTTGCACAAACATTATTGATCATATGGTGATGGTGATGATGACGATGACAGCACAAAAACGTTTTGGTTACTCAAATCAGTATCGCTTTTTCATAATGACAGATGTTTAAGTTAACCAAACCAGTATTAATTATTGAAGAGTATTAATTGAGTGTTAAAAAATAGTTGGATGAAAGCAATAGTCAAAAGAAATTGATCTGTTTTTAATTTAAAAAAAAAAATATGCTGGTCTGCGAATAGTATCAATTTTATTTTAAATTTAACACAAAAGATACAACTAAGGTTTAGTTAACAATTAAGGGTAAATTTTTTTAGCTCGAGATTAAAGTTAATTTAATCGCGAATTTTGAAATAACTGATTTCAGAACTTTTTATTTTAAATGTTTGTTCTCAACTTGAACTAATTCTAGAGGCCTTTTTTTGGAAAATTTTTTAAACTAAATAACCAGAAGTAAAATAGTCGCCAAAAAACTAAAAAAAAACTAAAAAACCGAAAAAAACATCAAAACGAAAAAAATCACTAAAATAAAAATATTGTATTGAAATACATAGAAAACAAACAAAAAATCGCCAAAACTAAAAAAACTCCAAAGCTAAAAATTGCGCCAATACTAAAAAATCGAAATACATAATCGCCAAAATGAAAAAATCGCTTAAATGAAAAAGATCTACAAAAATAAAATAAATCGCTAAAATACAAAAAAAATAATCAGAAGTAAACAGGTCGCCAAAAACCGAGAAACCGCCAAAAAGCGAAAAAAACGCCAAAACTAAAAAAATCGCTCAAACGAAAAATATTGTATTGCAAAAATAAACAAAAAAAATTCAAAAAATAAAGCTACTATAAAAATCGAAACATCGCCAAATGAAAAAAGCGGTTAAATGAAAAATATCACCCAAAATAAAATAAAGCGCCAAAATGCAAAATGCAAATGAAAAACTTAAAAAATCGCAAAAATTCGAAAATAATCGCCAAAACTGAAAAAAGCGTCAAAAACAAAAAAAAACTAAAAGTAAAAATATTGCTAAAATGCAAAAACACCAAAACTAAATAAACAGCAATACTAAGTCCATATTTACACTATGCTAGTCTTATTGCTTAGTTTGACGGAGAGAGAGACGAGGGGAACAGTAACGTTTCTTTTCCCCTCGTCCCTCTTTCCTAATAAACTAATCAGCTTAGTAATAAGACTTGCATAGTGTAAATTAGGACTAAAAAAATCGAAAAATCGCCAAATATGAAAAAAAGCGCTTGAATGAAAAATATCACCAAAAATAAAATAAATCGCCAAAATGCAAATGAAAATCTAAAAAAATCGCCAAAAATCGAAAAAAATCGCCAAAACTAAAAAATCGCTAAAACCGACAAAAAAAAGCGCCAAAACTAAAGCAAATCCTTAAAAGTAAAAATATTGTTTAGTAAAAAAATCATCAAAAAAAGTTGCCAAAAACCGCTAAAAACCAACAAGCGCCAAAACTAAAAACTTCATATAGTTTACATATGTATGTACATATTTAGTGTCCGTACGAAACCCTTCGTGTGCGAGTCAAAGCTGCATTTTATTGAATTTATTTGTGATATGAAAGTCAATAACTTTCAGTTGACACATAACAACACTACTTATATATATATAAGTTCCCATAGTTCCTACAAGGAACATAGGGCCATAAATAACACTACTTACGCTACATATAAAAATTCTCATTTTCAAGGATCCCTTATAAATTTCATTATCAAACTGCATCTGCTTAACGCTTGAAAGAAATCTTCTTGTCAAAACCAATCCAGCAAATTTATAAAATGCAATGCAATTTAATTAAAATCTATTTAAAGAAGTGATTTTTATACATCATGGTGGAAATTTCTTTTTTAATTTACTAAATAAAATTTCAAAATTTTAGCACATTTCAAATTTAGTTACACATCATAACTTAGAGTTTTATGAAATACTCGTATATTATTGCATGTAAGTCATCAGTTGGACAACCATTAGCAGCTGTTATCTCCGAGCTAATCCTGCTTTTAAAGACTTTCCAAATAATGTGTGTTAGTGTGTCAATGAAGCGTTTTAAAAGGCTACTTTACGACTACTTACGGTCATAAACATGATACTTAATTTGGCAAAAAAAAAATTAATAAATTAAAATAAAAATAAAATAAAAAAAGGCAAAAAATATCAAGGCGAATGGGACCGTTTTAAACATTTTGGTAGATTATTAAATGTTCATGAATTTCATGCAATTTTCAATGATGGATAAATGATAGACATGTACGTACGAGTGATGTACATGTATAAATATGTATACATATTTGTATTGCTTATATGTGTATGTTTGTATGTATGTGGGCATATGTTAAGTTACAATTTAGTTACCAACAGCCAGCCCCACATCCTGGAAAAGTGTATCAAATTGCTCTTCATCCCATTTATATGTATTTGCTCTAAAGCCTTCGATATTTATGACTTTTTTTATGACTGCGAGTAGATCTCATTTTTATATTAACAACAATTGCCTTTAATTTTCATTTTATTAGCAGCATTGACTATTTTGTATGAAAACAAAAGAAAATGTTTTTCTTACTTTTCCAACGACATCTGATTGATTTACTACTTTCGTTTGACGTTTATTTCGTTTATGATTTTTTTATGTGCCCCTCATTTTGCTTAAAACGACGGACGTTACAGCTTCATTTCGTTGAAAATTTATGAGTTCGCACTTAATCAAAAAAAAAAAAAAAAATTAAATAATCTGAACATTTAATTTGGGTAGTTGCAAGATTTTCTCTTTTATTACAGTTGTTGGTAGAGATATTTAAATATTTCATTTCTTCATTCAATTTTAATTTTTCTATTATGAGATTTTATTTAATCATTATATATATTTATGTATCTTGGAAACTTGTGAGAAAAAAATCCATAAAATCTTCCACAATTTAGAAATATTAATGGAGTTGTTAAATGGATTTTTTGTATGGCCGTTGTGAAGGCGTTTCTATAATTGATCGTTGAATGTTTATGACCATAATGAAATAATTACAAATATATAAAAGTAGTATATAGACTGCAATTACACGTTTGTTTTCATTAATTCCTATTTATTATTGAATTTTAGTTATATGATGTTTTCGGCAGTTTTATGCAAGATTTTATGAAAAATATTTGTGTGAAACATTTGACTCTCTTCGCCGTATGGGCCTCTTTTGTGCCTTTCTAAAATAAATTCCATAAAGTTTGACTTTGACTCGCATACGAAGGGTTCCATACGGGGACAATATATGGGCATTTTCACAGGAATGTCAACTCAAACAAATATGTTTATTTTTTTTCAAAGAAAACGAAAGTTTTTTTTTACTTTTTTATATATTTGTGTAGTCAGTCAGCAGCATAATAATAATAATAGAATAATTGAGTCACATTGTTCCGAACTACAAGCTTAATTGTTTTCTGTCGAACGCGACAAAAAAAAGTGGACTTTCCCGTGAAAATGCCCATATGTAATATTATACGAACTTTAGTTTATATATTCAAATATCTCACCTGGTGTACATTTTTTAAAAAAATTTAATACTTTTTTCGGTTTTTATCGATTTTTTCGTTTTGACGATTTCTTATTTTGGGATTTTTTTGAGCGTTTTTAAAAGTTTGCCTCTTACGGTTTCCAAGATACAGCAAGTTGTCAAAATTACATTAATTTTGACTTTTTAAAGTCAAAAGTTTTTTTTTTACTTTTTTTATATTATTTGCTATACATTAAGTAAAATTTGAGCAAAAATGGAGTCACATTGTTCTGAAATACATGTTTAATTGCTTGCCTGTCGCACGCGACAAAAAAGTGGACTTTCCCGTGGGAATCCCCATATATGTATACAGGCTTATCATAAATAAAATTTTACATGAAAATTTCCGAACGTGTGAACAATTGGTATCAAAAGACTTCACACGATTACGAATTATTTTGAAAATTTATGAAGAAAATTATTCACAAAGATTTATCTGTCGGAAAAAATGGAAATATGTAAGTTTATAATTTTATTGGAATCGATGATACGAAATTAAAATCCATGTGAATTAAAAATTTTGTTCGGAAATTTTCACATGTGGAATTCATCAAAAGGCTGATAATATAAATAAATATTCCATATTTTTATTTG
This sequence comes from Nowickia ferox, assembly GCA_936439885.1. Lineage (NCBI taxonomy): Eukaryota > Metazoa > Arthropoda > Insecta > Diptera > Tachinidae > Nowickia > Nowickia ferox. The sequence goes on along the minus strand of OW387027.1, from coordinate 3,084,410 downwards.
AACTATAATGTGTTTTTTTTAAATAATTTCTATTTAGACTTCTAAGGTCGTGAAATTTGATTTAAATTAAAATGAAAGACAATTTTATTTCATTTATTCATTTTTACGTTTCATTGGGATTTTTCAATATCTTCAGGAATAATGGTTTTATTGAAATCTGGTAGCAGTGGTAAATAAACGTGGAAAAATTTTAATGCAATTTCAATTACTTTCATCAAGAAGTCAATTACTCTCGTGATCACAAATAAAACTGTAGAATTTTTTTTACTGCCAGTTTATAGAAGACAAACGAGAAATTTTACTTGCCTTCTATAAACTGGCAGTTAATTTGAGTAAATGAAAATGTGTATTTTCGTAATTGGACATAAGTTTTTTGTGGCATATGCCATTTTTGTCATATTAGCCATTCCTTCAATCATTGACATAAAAAGGCATTATTAGTCCACTTTGCCTTTAAATACCCTTTTTACAACGTAGAAGAAATTTTTATATGTCAGAGCTTTTTGACAGCCATTTTGAACCATTCCTCGTGCCACAAAAAACTTGCCCTTGATATAACATTTTCGTTGCTGTTGGTTGAACTTCTACAACAAAAATACTGGAGTTTTCTTAACTGATTTTGGAGTTCAGTCTGTTCTGTGCTTGTAAGACAAACAAATAATTTAAAAACCTATTGGTAAACAATTTACTGAAATATTTTCCAAATACATACAAATGGAGTTTAGTATTGTTTTCGGCTTTCCAAGAAGTTTGACATAAAATATCCGCAAATGAATAGTTTTGCATATCAACCATTACTAATTGTATGACAAAATATAAACAATAATACATTCACTAACATTAATTTCATATAGAAATCCATTAAATATAAATTTATTTGTCATTATCTGGTTTCTTCAGTTAACAATTCGTGCATTAAAACTTCCTAAATCTTCTCTAAAATGCAATAATGAAAAACACACAAGATTTAATGTTTAAAGTTGAGTGCACAAAGGACCCCTCTGGTGCCATTCTCAACTACTTGAAATCAATTAGTCACAAGACCCTGACAAAAGAATTTCCTCCTCTTTAGCATTATGAACAGCGAAGAGACAGACAATGTACAAATTTAAGTATTTTTTATGCAAAAAAAGAACACAAAACAAAGAAAAACCGAGTACATTTTTTCAAGCAGTCGTCCGTCCGTCCGTCCGTCCGTCGTCCTGCACCAGGGATAATTTATAAGGGTGTTTGTTTGTTTGTTAATAATACTCTAACGGACTAATACTCGTATGCTTATTTAGAATTGAATAGAACATTCGATGGTACTCGCTCGTACCATTAGTTGGCCCCGACCCTGAAGTTAAATTGTTTGCAGTTTATGTCATTTAATTGAAGGAAAAAAATTTAAAAAAATATGTATACGAGTATATTACGATAAGAAAAATATGCCCTTATCTTAGCCGCTGACTTTAATCTCGTTTAAGAAATTAAAACAAATTAAATTTGTATGTAGTTCTTTCTGCTGTCTTCGGGGATTTGTGTGAATCAGTTTTTTTCTTGTTTCTTCTGCTTGTTGTTTCTTGTTGTAATTTCCGTTTCCTTGTTGTTTTTTTTTTATTTTGTTAGTATTTACGAAGTGTCCTTCATGTTACGTGCAAATAAATTGGTATTAATTACACTGCTTCCTTATTTCTATTTTCCTGCATTTAGTTTTTGCGTATTTTATTTTATTTTATTATTTCCATTATTACTGCTTTTAAGATGTTGAAACTATGAGTACAATGCTTTAGAAATAGTTGAGAAAATGAGGGTCGTTGTTGCTTTTTTTGTTGTAATATTACGACAAGAAAAAAAGGATGTTTTTACATACTCAAAAATAGTTTAAATTATTGGTTTAAAGTTTTCTTACTGAATGCACACAATGAATTTTTTACTGAAATTAGTTAAATGAAACTTATAAGTATATGTAGCAGTTGTGGAGAAGCAAATCAGTTCCTAGGTCCATCAATATAAGGCCAGGTGAAAGTCATCAATCAGCTGATTGATTTTTTTCTCGTTTAGTTTTTTACGTACGCCACTGTTGTTTTGTTTTGTTATAATTCTACAAAATTTATAGTGTGAAAACATGCGCAAAAAGTTTTATATAATATAAAAAAAAAATGTAAAATTTAAAAAAAAATTTAACCGACTTTAAAAATAAGCAATAAAAAGTTAAAAATAATTTACTCGTAATTTCAGTTAAATACAACATTTTTAGGGTTCCATACAGCGTTTAAAAACTTCTCATTTGTGTACTTTCTTTTGCTTCTGCTCGTACTTCGTCAAGAGTCTCAGTAGAAGTTAACACAAATAACGAATAGCTTTACAAAACGAAGAGCTTCAGCGGTCGACATGTTCGACAAGTTTTCTGTTTGTCTGCATGCTGCCACAAAGTAGACCAGAGGTGACACAGGACGGAAGATAATTGTGTTTTTAGAGGTCTCGCTCACACAGTCAACAAATCCTTTGTTTGCTTTTTGCAAGTTGAAGTTAAAAATTAATATTTTAGAAGGAAAATTTTTAAAATTGGGCTTGTAAGCATTTGGAAACTAATTTAATCACTTTTATAATACTAATAATATTTAACACATTGTTTTATTTGGTTCAACACTGCAAAATCTTTCATTTAATTTTGTAAAAATTTTCAATTGTTCATTTCACTAAGTACACATTTTCTGTAGTTTGTTTTGATTATTGTACTAAAAATATTCAATAACAAACACACTATATTTGTCCCTTTTTAACAGTGATCAAATCAGCGGATTTTAGCTTTTTTCATAAGTCACTTTCTACAACTCTGGTCTACTTTGTGATGCTGCTTTAAATGAATTCGAAAGAGTACTTACTAGTTTTGATTTAAAAAAAAAAAATCCTAAAGTAAAAAATGTGGGAACAAAAATGGTCAAAATGGAAAAAAATCAACTTGTGTGACCTTAAAACATTTTCCGAAAAATCTGCAAAAAAATCTCAAAAATACTTGACCCTAAAGCTTTCAAACTATTATATACAACCCAACGTATGTATGTATGTATGTGCCCATAATTATGAAAGTGGTCTAACTCTTATATTTCTTTTGTCGAGATATTTGGTAAATTATATTTGAACAAATCAACAAAATATTTTTATAATATGCAACATTTTAATTTGGAGTTGTTGTACTTGTCTCGTTTAATATAAATTTTTTGAATATTTACTAAATATTTATTAACGTTTTTATAAGATTTATTTAAAATTTCGAAGCAAAAATGCACATGACTTAGACCACATATCGTCCAAAGGCCCTAACTCATTATTTTTTTTTTATCTTGAAATTTTCGCATTTTTCGATACATTAGATGTTCTTCTATCGAAATATACACAAAAACTCATTTTCAAAAAAATAATGAGTTATGGCCTTTGTATATTAAGGCAATGATATACATGTGCGCATTTAATTTTATTTTTCTCAAATATCATGTGCAATCGAAAAAAGTAGACTTGCGACGTTATTTATCAAACCGGCTGACATTTAAACAACAAAAGAAAAAATTGCACTTAAGCACTATTTCAGCCTCAAAAAGGCAGGCAACAACTTTGCTGTTACCTACTAGAAATTTATTGAGACACTATAAAATATTTTATGGCGGCTAAAAATCCTGTTTAAAAAGAAATCTATAACGAAAATTGTGTAAATTGTGTAAACTATCAGCTGCTCAAATGAAAATCCCAGTTTTTTATTACATATTTTTATTTGGCCCATAAGGAAATGTGTTGTTGCATAAATTATCAACAGAAAAAATTCAAATACATCATCTTTGAAAGCATCAACAGTAATAAAATAGAAAAAAAGAAAAGATGTATTTAAACTTTAACACTCACGGCTGGCATCAAGTAAAATTTAAAAAGAAAAGAAACAACTTTTCACTGAAGAATAACATTCCAAAAAAACATCTTTTTACTCTCTCCTTACAAGGATTTTATTATTAGAATGACGCGAACAAGTAATCAATCCAAAAAATTTTGACATTTACACATTCAGCTTAAAGTAATAAAAATTAAAAACAATAATGGAAGATACTCACTCTCGCACATGAATGTGAGCGTATCAATCAAAATTCGTCAAGCTGTCAGAAATTATGTCACTGAAGTGTCTCAAATTGCAACATTACAGCAGCAGAGCTCGAAAAAATTTGCATAAAAATCTTGTCTGCAGTTCAGTTTCAGTTTGGGACAGTTGGGAAAAATTGTAAGCGTAGAGAAAAGGGTGCAGAATAATAAGAAAAACCGTTAAAAGTTCTGTCTTTTGTTTGTGTGTGTGTGTGAGATTGCAAGCAAATTATATAAAAATTATGCTAAATAATTTTGTAAAAAAAATTCAATATATTTTCTTTCATAAATGGACAGTTTTTTGTGAAATATTCAAAACTATCTCTCTCTCTCTCTCTTCGCACGTTTACTTACATGTTTAATTAAAATGGTTACTTGATATTTATCGCTTAATGTTACACGTTTTGTTCAGCGTTGCTGGTCCCTCTCTCTCTCTCTCTCTGCGCATGTGCACTTTAATCCTTTCGTTACTTTTCTGTGTTTTTTTTTTGTTCGAAAGGAAATTTGATCTGTTGGATTTTTTACGCATGTTATAAAATTGAAATGATTTAAAACTAAACTGACACTTCATTTCATCAGACATCAAACCTTTTTGAAAGACTGACGGACAGACAGACAGAGATAGAGTAACTTTTCTTTGGCAACATAAAACTCGCCATTTACCCAGAATATCAAGAAATAAGTCACTTTGTCCTGACTGACATTTAAAAAAAAGCGATCTTATCGAGAAATTGTTAAATGAAAATATTTTGTCTGTGTGGTACAGAACTTTTTACTTTAGCAGCGCAGCTACAATCAAATTATATTGTGAAACATAAAAACCTTTTGTGGTTTTATTACATTTAAATCCTTCTTTGTTGTAAAATATAAAAATAAAATAAAAAACTACCAACCAACAGCAGGACGTTTTTGTTGTTGTTGTTGTTGTAGGAGAATTAGTTTACATGCGCGAGTGCGTAGAACTCTTCATCTTTTCTGCTGAGGATTAACGATCTTTTAAACTCTTTCTTTTCTTTTCAAATCTTTTTCAAAGCAATTAAAACATTCTTAATTTTTTGTGGTTTAATTAAATACTATGCCGCTTACGAGCCTTTTTAGAGTTGTAAAGTTCTTAAACGTTATATTTTTCTACACATGAAAGCTAATAAAATATCTCTAAAATTTTATTTTACACATAAAAATATGTAGTTTCTTTCCCTTTCGTTATCTTGGCTGGTCATAATTTTTTACGATCGGTTTTGAAATTTTAAATACGATGATATGAAGCAAATGCTTGTTGGTGTTAATTCTAATGTCTTTTTAGGGTTCCGTACGTCAAAGGTGAAAAGGAACCATATTGTTTTCGCTACACTGTCCGTCTGTCCGTCACAGGCTGTTTTCTCGAGTGCCGCAACAGCCACGGACCAGAAATTTTCACAGAATATGTAGAAATTAGGCGGCTACAACAACAAATATATAACAGTTAAAAATTAAAGGGTATTCTAACAATTAACACTAAAATTAAAAAAAAAATCAAAATTAAAGGGTATTCTATCAGTTAATGTAATTTGGACAATTTGTACTTTTGGCAACCATGAAAGGCAAACTTTTGCAACTTTCAAAAACGCTAAAACTAAAAAATCCGAAAAACCGAAAGAAATTGCCGAAAACTTTAAAAATTCGACAAAAAGGAGAAAAAGCGGCAACATAAAAAAATCTCTAAAACTAAAATAAATAATTCGCTAAAAACCGAAAAAATTGCAAAAATAAAAAAACGCCATAACTAAAAAAACACCTAGACTAAAAAAACGCCAAAACCGAAAAAAATCACAAAGAGAAAAAATCGCCAAAACGAAAAAAGCGCCAAACTAAAAGTCTTTAAAATTAAAAAACCGAAAAAAATAAAAGCGAAAAAAGCATCAAAAATATGAAAAAGCGTCAAAACTAAAAAATGGCTAAAATCCAAAAAAATCACCAAAAGTAAAAAGGTCGGCAAAATCAAAAAACCATACAAAAACCGCAAAAAATCGCCTAAGCAAAAAAATAGCTCCAAAGCTAAAAAAAATCGCTAAACTAAATGCAACCGAAAACAATGGCCAAAACCGAAAAAATCGCCAAAAAACCGCTAAGAGTAAAAAATCGACACAAGCCGAAAAAATCGCCAAAACGAAATAAAGTGCCAAAAATAAAAAAATCGCTATAACTAGAATAAGTCGCCAAAACTGGAATAAATCGCCAAAACTAGAAAAATCGCCAAAATGAAAAAAGCGCCAAAACTAAAAAACGTCAAAAACCGAAAAACAATCCCAAAAGCGAAAAAGCGCCAAAAATAAGAAAACCCGAAAAATCTTGAAAAATCGCCAAAAACTGAAAAAAACTTTACCGGATACTTATTTAAGATATTTGATTATATATATGCTGAAGTCTGTATAGTATTACATGTGTAGCGTACGGAACCCTTCGTGTTTGAGTCACATTCGCACTTTACTAATTTTTTTTGTTGCGGCACACTTTTAACGCTTTAACGATCAAAATTTGGCGGCACACAAAGAAAAAGATAATTATAAAAAGACTTTAGAATCAAATTTTTTCAGAAAAGAAAACGGCATAAGTAAGAGTATGTTTATACTCAGGCTATGGATATTTAAACGGACAAAAATACTCGGGATATTTATTCATTATACGCCACCGCATACACATATTTGTGTGCATAAAATGGAATTTAAAAATGTGTGAGCATGTGTGAGTAAATAAAAGTATCCTGTATATACGCATGTGTAGCCGATTAATACTCAGAGTATTTTTGTACTCACGCATATGATTGTAGCTCACACAGTCTATAAATTTTAGTTACAGTTGTTTTGTGAAGCGTAATTTAAAAAATGTGTATAAACATAGTTGTTGGATGTTTATAGTTATACGTATTCGGTTTTAAATTTATGCGTGTTTGTGTGTTTGTTGAGTGTGTTTTTCATTTTTAGCTGTACGTATTCATGGTTGTTTGACGGACAACACTCAAAGAGTACTTAAAACGATACTCGCACACTGTTTTTTTTATAAACCAGTTAATTGAAGAAATATGTAACGACCGCAACAATTTATTTTACATTACGGTCTTCTTGAAGAAAATAAAACAGCTTTATGCTTCTTCTTATGTTACATACTTGCTTCATTTGTACGGCATGAACAGTTATTTGTCACTACTCAGCATCTGAAATTTTTTGAGTCGTGACTGTTTATTATTTAGTGTGCGATATGTACCTTTCCAAGTATGAAAAAGCAAAGCAAGTTTAGTAATTGAGAAGAACAACTATCTAACTTTTATTTTCTTATTAGTATTTTTTTCTCTCTACTTTAACATCTTGACCCACACGGTTAGAAGTTCGTTGGGAAAATATGTACCTTCTTTAAGAAAGGGATGTTAACCAAATATTGTTGATCATTGTTGATCTCTTTTCATTTGCAAACAGTGAACTCTGAGGTAACAAACATCAAGAATTCAATGACGCATGACAATTACAGATGAGTATCTAGCTAAACATGAGAATGCTTCATTTAACACAATAACAAATTCTTTTGCGTAGAAAAAAAAACTAAATATTGAAAACTAATCATAATTTAAAAATTGCAATCTCCAAAGACAGTAAAATCTAGAGATAATGAGTAAACAACACCCTTTTGATGGCAAAGAAAAAAAAAAAAGGTTTCGAATGAGTGCCGAAACAACCCAAAAATGACAAACAATTTCAATCTGAATGATTTTATCAACACATTTTTTATTTCGCATAGACATTCGTCCCTACTCTTCTCCCTTCTAATAAATGAGTGCATGTGTGACAGTTAACACAATTGTCAATGACAACAAAGAAGACAATTTGACAGATCGGTATCACTGCAAAAGGAGATGGCAATAAAATTGAAAGTTTATTGATTTGTCTTGTCAATTTTGAAAAAAAAAAAGGATATGGACCTCAAATTCGTAAATTATGAATGGGTGTGTACGATAACTTACAAAAAAAAAAAAAAAAAGCCATAGTAATTATAAAGTGAAATTAAAATAAAAAATTGCTTAAGGGTAAGCAGAGGTAAGAGCTGAGAGTTAAAATATGTGGAGTATACCCCGTTGCGTTTTAATTTAAATTGCTTCTTCACTAGTTTCTATTATTTTTAAACTAATAAAAAATTTATTTGCTTTCTTCTACATAGAAGAAATTAACTGAAAGTGTTAAATTAAAAATCTGTCACTACAGTCATAAACTTAACAATTTTATGTTGTTTCAGTTTTTATTTTTTTTTTTGGGAAAATGTTTTGAATGTTCTCAAGCAAAATTTTATTATTAACCAAAACAAAATTTTAACGCTACCGGCAAATGAATTGCATTTCTTTCTTTGTTTATCTCGAAAATGTTCTTTCGTAAAACTGCGGGATGTTTGATGAAACGTTTGGCGTTAAAGTTTTTTAAGCGGCAGCAGCACCGCCTCTTCTGTGTCAGTTAATTTTTGGCCATTTGATTTAATTCTCAGCTCCAGTTAATAGTTTGAGAGTTGTTGAAATGTTTCTGTTTATATGCTGAAAAATGAATAAATGCTTTCATTTTACTTTTAATGCTGATTAATGGAAATTTAAATTATGAAAGTTTTTCAACATTAAAATTTAATTGTATAGAAAAATAGAAACATTTTTGTTTGCCCTTCATAAGGTTTAACATCTTCATTGTGAGAAGGAAATAAAAGATTTGAATGACAGCACACTTTTACTCATTTTTAAGAAGATTTTAGTGAAAAATGCCATTTTAATAGAACTTAAAAGAAAATTACGAGTACATACACACTTGCGAGGGCAGTTTGGTAAATCCGTAAAAAAAGCTTTTTACTTCTCCCATATAGTCTCCTTTTTTAAGCTCGATACATTTAGTCAAACATCTTTCTAGTTTTTTTTATTTCTTCCAAATAATAAAATTGTTCAAGGCCCTAAAAGTAGGCGCCTGTTTTAAATCATTTAGCAGCCAGCATATTTTTCAAATTTGGAAACAGGAAATGGTTGCAAGGTTCTAATGCCGAGTACACACTGTGGCATTTTGTGACATCGCTGTAGTGTATACTAGCCGCAAAGTTTGTCATTTCCGATATTTTTCGTTGTGTGGCAATGTGAAAGATGTTGCACACATTTTGAAAATGACACCACAAAATGCCAACACAAGAAATGCCAGATGTGTACTCAGCATAACTTCGTAGCCCACTTGATGTATTGTTGCCATAAGTGTCCTGGAGACAATCAAATAAACTCGTCAATCAGTGCATATGTGTGAGTATCGTATGCTTGTTGCTTAAAAAGAGACGTACAATTAAACACGTCAATCACCATTTGTATTTTTACTATAGAGCATTTTGAAACCCTTGTGTTTTTTTGATTGTAAAATAAGTATTTCACGTTACTTTTTCTCACGCTTGGTTTGTGAAGCACAATAAATAATTATTTTTTTTTTTACATTTATCGCCCCCTACTTTTCAGTTTCTTTGTAAACGTTTTGATGCCAATTCAAGCTCTTTGTGATTCATTTGGTTGTCATTGTTTTAAAATGAAAATCTACAATACTTTATGGTATTTTATTTCGAACAAGTGGAAATCTTTTTATTGAAATTACTTCATTGATGTCCGGTCTGGTCTGTTGCTTACTTGCAAATGGGGGGAGGGGTTGGTTGTTAAGTTAAGCGCTTTTTGTTTATTCACACATGTTTCCATTAGAACAAGTATGTATGGAAACTTACTTCCGAATAATATAGTCACAGCTGAGCAAACACCTGTTGACTGTAAGAGAACTTCAATTTGCCATTTGGACTATAAAAAATTAAGTGTTTTCATTTAGAGTAGAGGAATAACAATTTCAATAAACGCTTCATTGGAATGTGTGCTATTCACGTAAAATTAAAAATTTCACTAAACAATCGCTGCTTTAATAAAAAATCGAAACACATACTTTATCATAAAATCGACATATATATATTTTACGAAAATGTCAAAATTTCGTAAAATTTTTCGTTGTATGCCCATTTTTTTATTTTTATTAAAGAGAAGAGAGGCAATGAAGAATGCCTGCTAATATTACTAGGTATTGCCTTCTCTAGGCCAGGGATAGTGATGAAGAAGACAGATGGTGAAGGAAGAGATAGAGGATAGCTTCATTATGTTACAACTCTGCTTATTGCACATTTATGCAGCGCCTCTGGTGTCGATGAGGCGTATTAAATTTTCAAAGCTGTGTTTAATAGCAATTTTATTGGTTATTTTGCTTCGCCGATGATTCTGCTACACAACGAAGGAGGGCGTTGAAGCCGGTATACTTCAGTGACCAGTGAATATGCTTTTATCACTTGAACTTTCGTACAACAACTGATACAAAGGGACACCAGTGCACTTCAGAAAAATGCATAGTGTTATTATTTAATGACTGTCAGAACCGGACTCGAACCCAGGATCTTCGGTTTTTTAGTCAACGTGCTAACAACATCAGCCAACGCAAAAAACCGTTTTAGTGTTTGCAATCCTTTTGGGAAGGAACAAAAGTGGCACATGCACAAAAGTGCAAAATCTTAGAGGTTTAAAATATTCCACCAATATTTTCCTCGTAAGATTTCATACAGCCAGCCGAAAGGAATGGTAGAAAAGGTAGCTGAATGCTACCGGGCCCGTCCACAGTTTGCGGATAGTGAAAAGCTCTGTAGATGTGCGGAGTAGCTGCTGAAGCAGTCGCGGACAATCAGCGGTTTCGGGTGGAGAGTCTCAGAGGGTTTCCGGGTGGTGCTGGACTCCTAAAAAATTCTGAGTGCCTACGATACTTGGAACGTAAAGGCGAGTGAATCAAATAACCAAATCAAATAACCAATAGCCACCTACTGCCAGCGACTGTTCCTCATGTTAGAGGCTTCTGGTAGCAGGCGTCGGATCTTGTAACAAGCGGCTCGCTATAAAACGAGATAAAAGGCTTCTAAGCCAGCCCGCCTGGAGGCTATGCTAGCAGCCCCAGTTTCAGGATTGCATGCGGAGGCCCCCTATACTTCTTATAGGAACTAAATGATATAATACATACATACATTCAGTAACTTTTTGTGAAGTGAAAAACGTAATATTTATCGATATATTTATTCGTTAAGGCGAATTCATAACTGTAGTGCGATTCAGTAACTTTTAACGATCCAACAATCGTAATTCTTGTCTATACATTTTGTCGCTTGCAGTAACGATTGTATGATTCTGTAACTTCTTTTTAACGATAGTACGCAGCTGATATTTTCTGTTGATTTTTGTCGGTAAAGTTAACAAAACAACGACACAGCTGACATTAATCTACAGCGAATATCGTTAAAAGTGTTACTTTTTTAACGATGCGATTATCGGTAAAAAAAGTTAGTGAATCGCACTACAGGTACTGGTATTTAAATTGAATTTCTACTTGGCTGAATTGTATAACTTTCAGTAGAATTTTATGACAAATATTTTTACACAAATTACAAAAAAAAAATCAAAAATGTATATTTTACAAATTACGAATAAAGTGGAGTAGTTTATTCAATTACAATAAATTTTTATAACCGCACTAATGAAAAATCATTTTTTTTTTATTGTATTCCCAGGAGTTCTTTTGATTTTCTAATTCCATCACAATTGAGTTTGTTTTTCAAAGAAGCAGAGAGAAAAGATTCCTTTTATGATAAAAATTCAAACAAAATGAATCATTTTTATAACCAAAAATTTAACGCTTGACGTCAAATTAACCAAATTTTTTTCGGTTTAAAAAAAATCCAATACAAATGCTATAAACCTAAAAAACGTACAAGACTCTATTGTCTTTATTGTTTCCAATACATTTGTTTGATTTGATCCTTTTTTTTCTATATCTAAACAAATAACCATTTGATTGCTGTAAAAGAGGCAAGTGTATCGTATTTGATTTGTGAGGATTTCTTGACGTCTTATAAAATTTACAATATAAAAAATTTGTTAATGCAACGGAAATCAGTTTTGTTAAGTCATAAATACTTTTTGATCCTTAGAAAGCATTAGAAAGATGTAAAATACTCGTAATGTAGTAAAATCATTAAAATTGAAAAGTGTAAAATGTGAGAAAAACTCCAAAGAAAAAAAAAATTGTTTCTTAATTATACAAAAAAAAAAAGTGTAAATAAAAGAAAAAACACTTTCTTAAGAGGATTCATAAGGAATTTTATATAAAAACTCTTTTTCTTTATGCATCTAAGCTGACAACTGAAACGTGAAAAATGAAGTAATAATAAGATTGATAATCGTACAGTCAGTCCGCCTTTTCGAGTGTGAAGTACGAGTATGTCTGTGACAGTCAGACGTCATTCAGCAACACTTTTGCCAACAAGAAAACATTCGAAAGACTGGTTGGTAAATATGTCTGTGTTTGTTTTTTTAGTTGTTGATGTTGATTGATAAAATACACTTGTTAACAAAGCATCTCATTTTTCACTCTTGAAGACAATTATCCTTTTGCTTGGCAGTTTGCCGGGATGTGACTGACTGTGTGGGTGCTGCTTGTGGTATTTTGCCGTTTTAAACACATGTTTTTGCCAGTGTTGCCGTTTTCAGCTTGCAACATTAAAAGATTTGTTTTTGTTTATCATTCAAAATTCACCGTTTTAAAAGAGAGAGAAACACGTTCAAATTCAAACAAAAAATGTGAATTCTCTAATAGTTTTTGAAAGTCTGTGCATAAGACAAGAGGTTTTTGAATGTTCAAAATGTGTGGTTGAAGTCTACTGATGATTTCGCAAAGCGCCAATGAAATGCATATAGACACGCCTAACCACCAGCAAATAAATTTTAAGATATTTATTTAAATAAATAAAAAAATATTTCTTTGATGACCAGATATTTATTTGCGGCAATACTGGTCATTATTTTTTAGCAGGAGGGAGTCCTTTAATTTGTTTTCTCATTGCAGGTATACTGTTGGCTGCTTATGTCTGTTGTTTTATTTTTGCCACAAAACTCGTGCCTTTTTCATTTTAACTCTCATTTAATTTTAAATCTGCTTGCTTTGCTTACTGCACAGTTTCTTTTTAAGATTGTTAAGGATGTTTTGCTATTTAGTATTTTTTTTTTTATTTTTTTTTTGTTACAATTGCATTTTGGGCTTCTGTTTTTGGTTGTGTGCTAAACATGACACCTTCGTTCATTTATTCTTTTATCAAGATGAGTGTTGTTTCTTTTCTTTTTTCATTTGGCACGGTTTAGTGTTTTGTTGAGTTCTTGAAATGGTTGTTAGTACTGCAGCAGGTACCCAGTTGATTTTATTAAGTAACTTTGTGAAGTGAATTGGTCTTAAAGTGTTTTAGTCACGTAATAGTTTTCTTTATTCATTTATTTATTTTGCTTTTAAAAACTTTCTAAGAAGATTTTTAATTCAATTAAAATTACAAATTAATAAAGATTAAACTAGAATGAAGAGGTATAAGAACAGAATTATAAGAAAAAATTGTTTTAATTTCCATCATTACGACAACACTGTAATCTAATTCGTATCGGGCAACAAGAAATATAAAGTTACATTGATCAAATTTCATGAAATAAATCATCTTGTATATACAATCTAGTTTAGAAATCAGAAAGTATAACAAAGACGCATTCACGTATGCCAGACCACATAAAAAAAAGAAGAGAGGTGTCTTAGGACACTCGGTTATAGCTATGCTACTTAGCTTATATAAAACAAACTTATACCTAATTTACATTAAGCATTTTTGCATGAAATTTCATGAACTTTGTTGCATTAAGCTTTTTTAAGTTGTTGATTGCAGCGCTATAGAAGGTTATGATGCATAAAAAATGACGTAGCACGAATCTCTGAAGCATTTTTGGCACCTTTTTTGATCTGAGTTGTTTTTGCAGGCCTCCTACTGGCAAATGAAAAATTTTCATGAAACTAATTTCATGAAAAAAATGTTTAATCTAAATTAGCTATTAATGTGTTAAATAACAATGCAATAAAATTATATTATATGATGATGCTAAATTCACCGCAAATATTTCAAAACGTTTACATTTATTTCCCTTTATTTTCTTTTGTTTTGTTTTTGTTTCACTCACTTCAAAGAACGAAATGAAACAAAATCAAACAATTTGTTTCGTTTATTTTCGTACTCTGGTTTTAAGAACAAAGAAATCAAAACAAAAATAAATTTATAACTGTAATAGTGTCGATTATTTTTGTTACGAAAATCAAATCCTAACTACTGTATCGCGCCATAAATAGCATAGCTATAAATATGTGTGAGTGTTCGCTTTACTGTAAGTTTACTGTATTTCAGATACACATCTTTTTATTTTACAGATGTTTGAAATATATTTTTAGAACTCATGTGTTTATTTATGCACGTATTTAATATTTTAAATATACACTTACATAAATTTCAAGCAATTGATTTTAACACAAAAATACATACAAGGGATCAATAGCCTTCTTTAAGAATGACGAAAATCTTGACAGCATATGATTCATACGATATTTGAGAGCTACACCACCAGTGACGTTAATTGCAACTAATCCATTTTTGTATTAAAAATTAGTGAAGTGTTGATTTTATGCAATATACATATATGTACATATATGTTAAAAATATGTCCAAAATTTAAAAATTGCATATCGCTAGCTGAAATGCAAAATGACGTGACTATACTTTTTCAATTTTATATGAAAGAGAGGAACTAAACAAAATTATTTAAGTGACTGAAGTAAAGTGTCTTTCGAGGCGAATTGATACCAAGTGGTGTTGATTTGCAACTCCGCATATTCGTCTTGTATGTTTGTTAGTGTAAAATTTACGGCTGTCAGAAAATTTGCGAACGTTTTGCTTTGATTTGACACCAGAGAAATTAACAGCTGATCATCAGCTGCTGAGTTGATATTTTCTTGGTTTATTTACAGCCTGTTTGTGTAAGACGTTGATGTTAGAAATCTGGGCGTTCTTATAATATATTAAAGAAAACTTGTGCACGTTTCCTTTAATCTATTACGAAAACGTCAAGATTTCCATAGCAAACGTCTTATACAAACAGGCTGTTATTTTAATTTTTAATTCGGCTGATTATTTGGCCTGATTACGAGTGTCGAATTTCGACAACGACTACAACCATTTTGTACTAGATTAAAGAAAAACTGTTGCATGTCATTTAGTCTGGTAGAAAATTCTCGTAGTCGAAGTCGTAATACGAGTACACCACTCGTAATAAGGCCCATTATGCTAAAGGTTTGAAAATTTGTAGGGATGTGTGTTTGGATGTAATAATTAATTAAAATGCGATTTTGAATTTTTTTTGTTAGTTACGCGGTTTTGCATTTAAGCTGATGTAATTTATTTAAATTATGCGCAACAAAATTTTATATGTATTTAAAACAAACTTTAATTTTACTGATCTAAAAAAATCATGACTAACACAAATATAAGATAAGGAAAGAGGAGAGGGAGATACAACGAAGAAGAATAAAATTCGACAAAATTAAATTTCAAGACTGAAAAAAAGGAAAATTATTCCTATTTATGTACATATGTATGTATGTAGGTATGAATTTCTTAATGGAAAAACGCATGCATTCACATTACGAAGATTGAGGGTGGAAAATTTTGTTTACGTCACAAGTGAATTTTTTTCACTAAACAATACAATCTTATATTTATTTTATTTCAATTTTAATTGCTTTTCTACGCAGGCATTTTTAAAAATTCTTTTATTTAAAATATGATTAAAAAAAACATATTTTTGTTCATTAAATATTCATAATAAATAATTACACATCCTGTTCGACAAAGACCCATAAAGAAGAAAATTAAAACAAATAATATACAGAAGCTACAAATGTGTACTGACTAAAAATGCAAGCAAGCACAGTGGTTTACATTCATAAAAAAAGCAATATCTACGAAGTTTCTTTTGCGGTTTAGAAAGTTTATACTGAAAATTTTGTAAAATTTTTTTTTGGGGTATAAATATGTGAATGGCTGCTAATACCTTCTGAAAGATTTTACACACACACATCTTTTTTGAAATTTGGAAATCATCACATATACTACCGCTCCTTTATTCGAACAGCGTTGTAACTCAAAAAATTTGATTTGATTTTTTATTTAATAATGCAGAAATAATCCCCACAAATATCTTGTATATTCAAATCCTCAGAGAAAAGGCACATTTTCTTTTGCCATTATGTATTGCATGTATGTAAATTGAAAACTTTAAACTTGTTTTCTGTAAAACTAGTTTTGTTTTAGTTTTGACGCTGTTCAAGTAAATGAGCGAGGTATATAAATAAATAAAACTCCGCCAAAACAACTTACAGAATATTACTATTTTAGAGAAATTTCTTTTTTTTTTTGCAAAAAGTACCACTGTTCAGTATAAGTGTGCTGTTACTTTATGTATTTTGAATTTCATGTTCCATCGCAGTTTATCTCCCGCAAACATTTAAGTTCAAACTATAGTTGTTTAAAAACAAAAATAAAAAATGAACTAAATATCTATCGCAATTACAAGAAGTATGTACTTTAAAAAACAAATAAAAATGTGGAATACCAGTAGTCCTCTAATTTCATAAATAAATACAGACACAAACCTTAGAAAATCACGAACAATGCACGTGTTCTCCAAGAAGGATTTTTAGAGATATTATTGTTTTTGTTGAGCTAGATATGTATTTAGTCATTTTGTGAGTTTTAATACCTTGGAAAACAATCTCAAATCTGTATGTGTGTATTTTAAAGTTTTTGTGTGTATGTGTGTGTGTGGAATAACGTGTTATTGGAGGCTTCTGTACTTGGTTGGTGGTTAGCAAGGATACTTATAAATAGTTGTAATCTCAAGAGTCATGTTTATTTACCAGTTGTCTGTAAAACGATTTGTATTTTTTGTACTTTTTACTTATTTATGTTTATTTTTTATTTATTTATTTTTGTTAAATTATATTCAGGCGTCTTCATGTAATATGATTGATTGTCAGGTGAGAAACAGAAAAAGGACTTTTTGTAAATAAAAGTACATATTTGACAAGTACTATACACTTTAGCTGACAAATGTACAGGTTGTGTTTCTGGGAAGAAAAAAAATTGTGTAAAGAGTTGTGACCTCGTGGGAAAGAAAATTATTGCAACTGCTGTTAGTGGTGTGAGATTTGAAGAAATGTTGAGATTCGTGTCAAGTTTGGTAGATAATAAAGCAAATTAAAAAACAAATACTTAATTCGGTTTTGTACATCTCTTTTAAGGCTCAGTTATCCGACTGTAACGCAATGTAACTGTAATTTAGGAAACAGCTGATCGATATTTTTATATGAAAGGTAGGTTACGTTACATTACATCTCTATAACCATTTTCATTACTTTTCACATAACAAAATCGATCAGCTGTTTCCTACCGTTGCAGTTACATTCCATTACAGTCGGCTAACTGAGCCTTTAGAGATGAGTTTTTTACATTTTGTTTCTAAAACATTCGAATTCGAAGCTGAAGAAGCTGATGATCGCTCATCACTGTCACAAAACTGTACTCATTTTCTTTTAAAAATTTCTTTCACTGCAGTAACTTTTATTAAAAACATAAATAAATAAAAAGTGAGAATAGATATTACATTTAGTATGATTACAAGCTTATCTTATCAATGCATTCTTTCCCCCCATTTGCTTATGAACAACAAAATGTACTCATACGAATACATACTCGTACATACTGCTGAAGATTAAAGAATAATTTTATTTGAAAATTATAAAAATAGAACGAGCATTATCAGTGTTTGTTTAATTAAAAAATAAGAATGTTTGTTTTAAAAGGTTAAAGGAGGCTTTATACTCGTATGCATTAAGCAAACATAAGAAAATAAAAATGAATTATTGTATTGCAAGGGGGGGTTCAACAAACATCAGATAGGTGCATATTCTGCTTTTAATAAAAATTTCTTTCATTTTACAACAAAAACAAAAGCTATACAAACAAAATCAAAATAAATGCATTTGGTATACTCGTAGATTAAAGATATTAAAGACAATAAATAAATTATTTGAAAGACGCTTATAATTTATGTATTTATGTACATATGTATGTAGTACATATGTACATATGGATGTATGAAACACTCAGCATGATACGTATACATACATACATACATAAATGAAATATGGAAAATCAAAACAACGATTCTCAAATAAATAAACAATAAAAGATATCCTCAAGAATTAAACAATTCACAGGTTAGACTTAATATATAATATGTAGTAGTAAATAACTGAAAATCATACATACATATTTACATAGTATATCGTCTGCTGAAATTCAAAACCATGTAGGTATGTAACTAACAAAAAATGAAAATCATATTTTTAATTAATTATTGGGTATTACATCGAAACACATCTCCCTACAAATTTTCAAAACTTGCGTCATAATAATCAGCCAAATTAAAAATGAAAACAAAGAAACTTTACTTCAGCCACTTGCATAATTTTGTTTAGTTTTCTCCCTCTCCAATAAAATTTAAGAAAGTGTAGTTACGTGATTTTGCATTTCAGCTAAAGATATGAAATAAGAGAATTTTCAATATTAAACATTTAGATTATCAAGAAACAGGTTTTTAACCTTATTTTAATTTTCTCAACAAAAGTTGAAAAGTTGAATCCTTTATAGGATTTTTATTTCCACAGAGAAAGAAGTTAGTTAGATAATGCGTTAAATTAAACAATATTATTTCTATGTACATACACATTTCAGAAATGTTTCATTTTAAAATGAAATTGTTTCAGATTGATTTTAACTTTTTTTGGTGTATAAGCGATTGACATACACATTGTTGGTCTCAAGTAGAAAGGTCCTAACTCATATAATTGTAACTTTACAGAAGAAGCTAAAACATAATACATTTACTTCTTCCCTCAAAAGTTACAGGATTTCTTTCAGGGCCTATATAAGATTCATCACTATACTCACCTGCATTTGAATGCAACCCATGCGCAGGTATGGATGCAATGGAATCTGAAATTTCTTCATTTAATTCCTCCACTCCAATTAGAACTGGCACATTTTGCAATGTTGTTTTTTTGTTATTTTCACCAAACAACAAATTTCTATATTTTTTTACATTCAATTCATATGCCTTTTTTCTTTCGACATTAAATTTTGAATGTGTCTTTTACTCATTTCACTTATCTTTTTTATTTCACTATTTCACTATTATTGAAAACTTTTAAAATTTTAATTTTTTTACACTTATACTTCGACGCGTTGTTTTATTTGCAAAAATTTTCGCATATATGTATGCATTAGATGTTTCACTTTAACATATATGTTAGAGTGAAACAACTAATGCAATATTTGCCTTAACTGCCACTAGCAAAAATTTTTGTTCAATACTTTTCTTTTTCTAATAATCCCCAAAATTTCCAAAGCCTTTTCGTATACAAAGTAAATTTTTTGACAACAAATAATCAAATAATTATAATTTACGGAAACAAAATCCATATATTTTAATAAAACTTCAATTTAAATAAAACTTAAATAAATATGTACAAAAATTAATATACCAAAATATGTAATAAGTATTGTAAAAACAATCCTTCAAATTTAGAAAAAAAACGAAACAGTGGCAGCACCAGCAGCAAAATATCAACATGAAATTATTGCATGTGTGTTAGTAAAAAAGTTTTGTTTGTGTTAGTTTCAGTCATTCATTTCTTGTAGGGCTGTGAGAGCTGCACCAGAGGTGATAAAATATCGATTGCGGCAAGGGTTGCACTCCGTGTTGCCACATTCGTTTGATGAAAAAACTGCCCATAGTACTGATTTACACGGGCATAACTATGCTGACATAACGTCGGGTGATTACTGGTTTACCGCATCAAAAATGGATTATTAATACCTGTGCGGCAAACCACTCTACGAAATGTTAAATGAGTACAAAAAACACTAAAACACACAAAGCTGTGTGCACGTATACATTTTATGCCAGATGAATTAGTCCCGTGTAATTTGGAAATGAATAAAAACTGTGCGGCTTAAAAATTGTTCTCGTGTAAACTACCTCACTGATATGAGCGAGGGAAAGATTAATTACTAATAGTTTCAAATATATATTGAAAAATTTTCTATAAAGTAAAATAGCAAAAAAAAAAACGATTTTTGAAACAAAAAAATACACGATACAGATAAACATCTGGCAACGCTGGTTGCAGTATCGATAAAACTGGATTCATACACGGAAGTTTTACTTGAGCAACTTTTGAGTTTAGTATGCTGGTTAAAAGTCGGTCAATATCAACAAAATCTTAGCTACCAGTGATGTTCTAAGCGGACACATACTTTTCTGTTGGTTTATAAAAGGGGGCGTAAAAAGAGCGGCCAATCCGAAGCCTAACAATAGGTGTAGAGGCGGCTAAGGCTATTCAAAAAATTGCCGGCGGCGGCTGTTAGCTAACTCTTAGTCGACGGGCTTCGTTCTCTGTGCAGATGTAAGCTTACAATGTGCATTTTTTGTCTGCTATTACAAAGTCATTACAAATGTGTTATTTTATAAAAAGTTTGTTGTTATTGTGCAGTGTAAGTGTTAAATAAAAAAAAATTTACTCAAATTACATACATCAATGTGTTTGTTCGCAGTCCCAACTTTTAGTTGGCCGATTTACTAAAGTGCGTTACATTACATTACAAGATTACGAGCATATAAAGTTATGAAGTCTCTGCAAAAAGACCTTCGAAACCTGTTACACTTTTCCTAAATTGAAAAAGGTAAAACAAATTAAAACAATTGCATGCATCATAAAAGTATTAAGTATCAAGTAAGTCCGAAAATATGTATGTATGTAAATAAGTATGTATGTATGTATATAGTATTATGAAAATAGTTCCGCCGCTATATTTATGACTTGATATTAATTTTCTAGGCGCGCTATGCTCCAGTGGGAGTTAAAGGAAGGTAAATATATATATGTACATATATACGTACATACATACATCATATTATGATGCCTATGGGTATACTTATATCGAGACTGCTACAAGAATGTCAAAACTCAATTTTTATTTAATATCATTCCACATATTGTGTAACAGCCATAGCTAAATTTGTTTTGTAGCGTCAGCAGCAGAGTTCGGATTTTCAGTACGTTCAAAGTACATTTTATATTTTTCAATCTACTGTAAATACGTACGTACCCTGCTGCTAAAGCAAAACGCTCTAATTTAGGTTTGACTGTAAGAATTTCATACAGATATCTTGTGCACTTACTGTTACGTTACTTTACCATTAAGTTCAAAAATTTTAAGACAATTTTCAATTTTCTTTTCTTGTAAAGATTCAAAACCTTATTCGTAAAAGATATTTTAGAATTATGCAAGTTCTTTGAAATAAATTTTCATACAAAATATATTTTATAAATATTAATTTTAAAACGCTTTTTGAAGCATTTTTAAAAACTATTTCAATGTTCCATAAATGATTTATCGAATTTATTTGGATTTCTTTTCCCTTTTCAAATGCATAATGTTTTGATAATGCCATATATTTGTTCGAAACTGAAAACTAAAGAGTTTACTTTTGTCAATATGTATGTATGTACATATTGTCACCTAAAATCAAAAAGGCTGTAACAATTAAAAAAAAATAAAAATACTTTTTGATTGATTATGATGTGATTAACTAAAATGCATCTTTCCTTAAAATTTTACTCACATATGTTCAAAAATACCGATTTTATTCATTAAATCCAAAAGACCCCAACAAATAGTCTTAAATTTATAAGGTTTTTTGCATCTCCTGTAAAAAAAAAGTAAAAAGTGTACTTACGGCATTTTGGATTTTAGGTGACGATATGCATGTATGTACATTTGTGTTAGAGTTCCTATGTACGTCTGTCTGCACTTTTGTCTCTGACAGGTTTTGTGTGTTTTGAAATGAAGAGAAAGGAATCTTTCTTTAAAAAAAACACGTGCATTTTGATTAAATAAAACCAAACGATCGATGTGTGTTGCATTGAGGTTTCTTTTGTATTCGTATAAAAATATTTGAATAACGAAAAGTATTGAAATATTTTTTTTTTTGTACAGTAAGGAGAAAAAGGAACGCCAGTTTAAAACAACGTATGTATCCCTTTGAAAGATTAACAAGTGAGTTACAAAATGTTTTTGGCTTGTCATTAAAATTGTATTGGAGGTGGGCAACGGTCACGTGAATTTTTTATTTTTAAATCACACCAAGTTCCATTTAAGTAGACCTTGAATCACACGTTATTGTGAGCAAGTTTTTTGCTACAATCACATGAGCGTGAGTGATCATTTGTGGGCAGAAATTTTACGTGGTTATAATCATAATGTTAATAAAAAAAATGTGGACATTTTTATATAATTTTTTACTTAAAAAAGGATTATTTAGCTTCTCCATGCCACGATTTATTAATGGCAGTCACACAATATGAAAGTTTTAATTAAATGTAAATAAATTTTTAACTTAAATTGTTCACTTCTTTATTCACTAAAATATTTCATAATAATAAAACGTTCAAAAACCAAAAATATTTCTTTGAGAATAAGAATTTTAATGATTTCCCATTGAAAAGGGAGAAAAATATTTAGTTTTTTTTTAAATCCTTTTCAATTTCTTTTGAAAAATCCGCTGTTATTTTATTCTATAATTTAAATATTTATCTATTTAAATTATAAACTATTATGGGAAATTTTCCATAAAGGAGGGCGTAACAACTCTAAAAACAATTTCGTTACCAATATTTGAAGAAGAAAAAAATTTTGATTAATGGCTTAAATCATTAATCAAAAACAAAATTTTAAAATAGTAATCAAAATAGTTTCATTCTTTATCTCTTTTGGTGCCCCTCCTGTGACTTTACATAAAAAAGGCGTTTGAAAAGAAAGAAATATTTTTTGTAGCACACAAGGACTCTTCAGAAAATCTTTAAGGAAATTGACTAATTACGGTTTTGTTTATTATCTTGACTTTCCTTAAGAGATCTCGTCGATCATTAGTTAAATTGTATCCTTAAACGAAAAAGTAATTTAAACCTTTTTGTTTGTTTTCTTTTCACTTTTTTTTTGCATTTGTGTAAATTTGACTTTCAAGATCCTTGGACAAGGCAGTTTTTCTCTTTTTGTTACGCAATACTTTGTTCGGGTCGGGTCTTTGGTCAGCAGTTATTAAACGAAATGAAAAACACATAATCATCATTTGAATTTACTAATTGTTAAATGTTGGGAGAGAAGTTTTCAACAGGGGAATTTTGATCATGAGATTTTTGTTTAATTTAACACATTTTTAAGTATTTAGCGATGTTTTTACAATTAATTTATTACAAATTATTTGTTTTATATTTTTTAAATGTTTCTTTTTAGGATGAGTGAGTAAAGAAGTGTTTATTAATTACTTTGTTTTATTTATTTTTTTACCTCAAAGTGTCAGCACGCAAATTCTTAAGGATCATTAAGGATAAAAGAAAGAAAATTAATTAATTTTTGAAATGAAAGATATTAAAAAATAAATAAATTTTTGGAACGACGTATGAAGAGACAAAAAATATATTTAAGATATGCTCTTATTGCTCTTTTTTCAATTAATCAAATTTTATTCGATTTTGATTATTGTATATTTTTATACTAATTTTAGAAAAAAATTATTACGAATATATTTTCATAAAATAATATATTTCCGATCTTTTTTTATAATAACTTGCGGAATATGCACCAGATGGTCTACTCTGGAATTCGAAACGAAAAAAATGCTTTCGAATTTGCATGTAATTGACACATAAATTCGAAAGTATTTTCTTTCGTTCCGAATTATAGAGTAGTTAACTTTTCAGGAAATTTATTGCAGGAGCGCTAGAAAAGAGACTGACATAGAAAAAATTAAGTGGAATGAAACTAAGACGCATTTTTGGCAACTTTTTGTTTATTTGACGAATAAAAATAGTTTTATGCAAAACAATTTAATGAAAAATTTCGCAATTTAAATTCAGTCAATAGTTATTATACAATATTAAAAAAAAAGTATGGAAAACGGTTGACCTTACAGGCTATACCTAGACCACCCGCTCATTTCGAGCTTAAAACTCCGGAAAATCCTTCGAATTTCGACTAATACAAGTTTTTCTTACAAATTTGATTGACACATTTAATCGATTTAAATTAAATTTGCCGTGTTCGAAGCACTTTCTGAAGTTCAAAAAAGTAAATAAATGCATTATGAGAATCTATTTGACGAGATCTTTTGGAGTTATTAAAGTAAAGCGCGAATTCGAAATATTTAATTAATTTTAATTTTAGATAAATTTGCAGCAGTCGACGTTTAGTTCTGAGAGCAGTTTAAAAATTTATTTGAAAATATTTTTTTTCTGTCTGCCTGTTTTTTATAAACAAAAAATAGTTTTCGTTCGGAGGTTTATATAAAAAAAATTTTGTATTTCATTGTTGGTTTTCAGTATAATTAACCGAGTGACAGTTTTCTTGCTTTTTACAAAAACAAGCAGTAACTGTGACAGTTTCAAATCTTGATTTACATAATTTTGTTATAATTTTTAATAGTATTTGTTTGTTTGTTGTTGTCTTTACGTTGAAACACTTTTCGTTACGTGTTACTGGTGATACTTCGAAATTCAAAAACTACAATAATATTGATTTCACCATCAATTACATATGTTCATACATATATATGAATGTACATATCGTTAACTTAATATAGAAGGCCCCAAACTAATTTTTTTTAAATCGAGACTTTTGAAATTTTCGATACATCAGGTTTTCTTGTATCGAAATATACAAGAAACCCGATTTAAAAAAATAATGAGTTAGAGCCTTTTTATATTAAGTTAACGATATGTATGTATGTAATTTATTTTTGGAATTTCTGAAATAGTCTATCTTTTCGCTGACAACTATAACGTGTTAAAAACGTGATGTAGACAAATACTACGCATTGTATTTCCATATTCTTTTACATACATTGAATTTGTAAGACTTCACAGGTAAAATTAGAAAACAAAGCATAAATTATTAATAATAATTGAAAAGTAGAAAATGAAAAGACATAAAAAATCATAGAAACGATCGTATTTGATGCTAAAGGCTCCACTCCAATATACATAAAAATGATAAAATCTCTAAAAAAAAGAGAAAATGCTCAGGTAAATTCAACATAAAGTCAATAAAAAGTTAAAAAGGGTATAACAACAAAAAATAAGGACACACATATTTATATGTACATAATTATATGGATGTGTGTACACATATTCAAATTAAAAAACGACACATCGTTAGAAATTTTGAAAATTGAAAATCAATTTAAATGGTTGCTTTCAAATAAATCTCTTAAGAGAAAATAATTTATTACATGAAATTTACAAAATACATGATCTTTTAGAAATAATTGTAACACGCGTGCAAAAATTTATTTGTGTAGAATAATATAAAAGACATGTGTAACTAAATGACAGTGTCAAGAAAATTACAAAAAAAAAATACGTTACTTTAATTAAATATGCAATTTTACGAGTATTTTGTTTGGCCCTGCTACACCCCGCCACGATTTTTCCGCTGTTTTGCTTTAAAAATTTCACTGCTGACCACCAACACCAGCCGTCTCCGTAGGGCAGGGGTGTACTTTATGTAAATGATTCATAAGACATTTCAAATGTCCACACTCCCTTTTTAAGACATACAAACATACGAGTACTACAAGTTTGTTATAGAATACTTAACGCTTGCAAAGAGTTATAAAGCGTAACGAAGAAACTATTTCTTTTTTTTTTGTATGTTTAATTTCTCAACTACAAAACCTAAAGACCATAGAGAAAAATTTTAACGCTTTTGCATTCGTAACGTACAAATTTAAATAATTTCTTTCAAATTATTTATTTAATTTTTTTGTTCTCTGTTTTTTGGAGGAAATGAGTTTTTTCATACGTTTTTATGCTGTTCTATGAATTTTGCCAGAAATTAGCATTACAATGCTCTGAAAGAAAAATACATATGCAAAAGTATAAAAAATATAAAAATGCAGTCAGTAGTCTGTGACCACTTTGATCGTAGTCGGTCAATAACTTGTCTGATTTTGCGGGTGGAGATTGTTAAACAAAAAGCCAGCTGATAAAGAGATTTGTGGTAAAGAGCCATAAAGTTTTAATATCCCTAAAATGATTTCTACTCACAGGCAAATGTAATAATTTCAATACTTTTTTGAATCATGATTGAGAATACACACCTTCTTTCTTTTGCATATTATTGTAAGTAAATAAACTCTGACAACCAAAGCGAATCCATGTCAGGTGGTCTCAACTACTCAGACGACTGTTTTCGCTGTTTTTCAAGACACATTTCTCAGTACTTTTTTTCTTTACTTCACAAGTATGAATTTTCCAAGTAAGCGATTTGTGCCGACTCTGTCTTAAGGTACCCAAACATTTGCAATATTATTGTGCAATAATTGATACATATTGTACAATAAAATTGCCTGCTTGGATAAAATCGAAAGCAATATTTTGTAATGTGTTTACAGCATTGTACAATATTATTTCCAGGCACATCACTAAACACTATTTTTAGGGTTCCGTACACCAAAGATGAAAGGTAACCCTATTGTTTTCGGTACAATGTCCATCCGTCCGTCTGTCACAGGCTGTTTTCTCCAGAACCGTGAAAGCTACGGATATGAAATTTTCACAGAATATGTAAAACTTTGGCCGCTATAGCAACAAATATAGTGAAAGTTAAAAATTAAAGGGTGTTCCAAAACGAGCAACGAAAAATGTTGACACCCTAATGTAATTTACAGACAATTATATACAGACACTTGAAATTTTCAAAGTTTCAAAGTATTTTTATGCAGACCACACCAATTAACACTGAAATTTAAAAAATCTTAATTAAAGGATATTCCATCAGTTAATGTAAGTTTGACAACTTGCTGTATCTTGGAAACCGTTGAAATTTTCAAAAACGCTAAAACTAAAAAGTCCAAAAATTAAAAACATGCCGAAACGAAAAATCGCTTAATAAAAAAAAAACGCTTAAATGAAAAATTTGACCAAAAATAAAATTAATCTCAAAAATGCAAAAAAAAAATCACCAAAAATAAAAGTCCAAAGAACTAAAAAAATCGCCAAATCTAAAAAAGCGCCAAAACTAAACATATGTATTGAAAAAAAACAAAACAAAAATTTCCAAAACAAAAACCAAATGCCAAAACTAAAATACTGCTAAAACTAAAAATATTTATTGTAAAAAAATCGCCAAAAACCTAAAAAAAATCGCCAAAACTAAATAATCGCAAGACTAAAAAAATCGCCAAGATTTCTTTATTTTTTTTGCACAATTTATTGAATAGTGTAGAGCAAAATTACAATAATAACAGCTAAAAGTGCTCAATATTATTGCCTAGTCTATTAGTAGACACCTTTATATGAATTTTTTTTAATGAATTGAAATATATTTTTATCAATAAAAAGCCTTTAAAATGTTTAAAACCATATAGGGATTAGAAACCTTTTTAATTGAAATGCCATCCCGCGTATTTCGTTGCGCTTTATAAAAAACCCTTCTAAATTTTTAAGTAACTAATTAAGCAAAAACTGCATTT
Organism: Nowickia ferox; assembly: GCA_936439885.1. Taxonomy (NCBI): domain Eukaryota; kingdom Metazoa; phylum Arthropoda; class Insecta; order Diptera; family Tachinidae; genus Nowickia; species Nowickia ferox. The sequence goes on along the minus strand of OW387027.1, from coordinate 3,056,689 downwards.
GACACAACTTAATACAACCCGCACGTTTTGATCACAATTTCTCTTATCAATATCCTTTTTGTGGAGGGTTTTTATTTTAAGTAAAAAAAGGTGTAAATGAAACCGTATTACATTTTGACAATTACAAGCACGTTTTTCTTTTGTAAGTGCGACGAGTACTTTGAAAACAAAAGGAAACCACTTGAACTAAATATTGGTTTAAATTCTTTGAGCAGCAACAAAAATAAACTCCTTTCTACAAATGTTTACACAACAAATCCTTACAACAACAACAACAGCCAGACATTAAAAAAGCAACAATTTTTTTTATTTTTGTCTCTAAGGAGCAGCACGTTTTAAAACAACAAAAAAAATTAATAATAAATTACAAAAAAGTGTTTTTCCGGTTAAAAAAAATTGAAACCCCTTTTTTCCTCAGTGTGAAAAACTAAAACAAATAATTTTTTTTAAGAACTGTATCCTTGTTTTTTTTTGTGACAAAAACTTATTTTAGCTACTGTGTAAATATTTTCTTAAACAAACGGAATTTTTCAGAAAATTGGCCATAAAACGTATAATTTTACAAAAAAAAAAAAAATATTTTTTTTGCCTTGTAAAAATGAAAAGGAAACAAGGAAAAAATACGTGGTACGAGTAATAAAAAATTCTGAGGGTGTGTCTCATAAACAAAATATGCAACTACATCGTGCGCTGGTCGATGGTGGTGGCATTTTTCCTTTATCTACCTTTTTTAGCACACACATCTTTTGTATTTAAAAGTAATAAAAATTACAAAGAAAAACAGCAAAAAAAAATTGCTGCTGATCCTTTACTTTGTGGTTGATTTTGTACATGAAAGGAAAATACAAGAACCTTTCTGATCGTGCGATTGATAACCTACCAAATATCATCATCTTGTTTTATATTTTATATTTTCATTGATGTTGCGCAGATCTCAGCTCTATTCAATCTTCCGCCATCATATTGCCGTTGCCGTTGATGAATAAAGAGGTGAATGATGCTGGTTTTTCATCAAATAAAACTTTATAAAAATTGTGTAACTTTATGACCCTTAAAAAATTAGTTTTTTATAAATATTTCCCAAAAAAAATGTAAGGGTACGTTTTTCTTTGTTTTTTTAGCAGATATTTTTTTATTTATTATTTAGAAAAATTTATTGAGCGTATTTTTATTTATGTAAGTATGTAATTTAAGACTTTCCTCACTCATTTTTGAAAAATTTCTACTAAATAGCATCTTTAAGGTTGACCCCAAATTTTTTATTTTATTAAAATCTTATATTTCGTAAACAATTTTAATTGTATTTTTTTTTCAAACAATACATTTTTGGATTTCATAAGACGTTTTTAAGGCAATTTATAATTTTTATGATTTTGAACAATTTGTAGTTTTTGTTTAGAGACTTTTTCTTCGCTTTTGTAACGATTTGAAGAAAAAAAAAATTAATAAATAAAATCACTTTCTGATAATAATAATTTTATATGTTAAGGATGCAAAAGTTCGAGAGATTTTCTTTTATGTACCTACCTACAATCAAAATTTTCTTTTAATTGCAAACAAAACAAAAGCAAAAAAAATAATCTGAAGCAAGGTATATAGGTATAGAAAAATTGGGCTTAAAGGACACGTTCCACTCCTACTACCAACGGGCCTAAACATTGTTGCACAACTGTGAAATGGTCATCAAGATAACACCACAACCTCCAGATTTAAATACCTATAATTGATAATTTGTGGCAGAAGATGAAGATTGAAGGAATGGAGAAAAATTTGCTAAATATTTCAAAAAATATTAGTGGCATCCATTGCTAGACTTCTAAAATCTGTTATTGCTTAAATGGATTCCCTACAAAATACCTGCTAGGAAATAAAAAATAAAATTTTTTTCAACTTTGAGCTAAATTTTTACATGCGTTTGTTTGGATAGTTAAATTTTAATATTTATGTAAATGATTGAATTTAAAAAACTTTTAGTTCCTTACATTCAGTACCTAAGATATTTATAATAGGTACCTAGGTATGTATAATTATTATGTAATTTCCTTGTGGGCCAGTTTCGCCTTACTTAGTACACATACCGAGGTGAACTCCAAAAATGCTTCCTTCTGCTGATCCGCCAACCCAACGTCAATTCGATTTTTTAAAATAAAAATTTCATCAAATTCATGTGTGGCTTGTTGACTCCTCTTCTCAAATAAGTTCAATAAATTTCGAATTCATTTCCTTATGTTTGCACTTACATATGTTTGTACATATGTACATATGGTAGTATGTATGTACATATACAATTAAAATAAATCGTATTATGTATTTCACAATAAGATGTAAAAAATACATTTTTATAAAGATGTTTTAAAACACAAAATCTAAGAAGAATTTCAAACAGTATATTTAGGTATGAACAGCATAGACAAGATGCAGCAGAACAAAAATAAGAATTTTCATAATCAAAATAAACTGAAAACCTAGAAGAAAAAAAAAACAAAATCAAACTGAGAAAGTGGAAAATAAATAAAAGATTTCTTTTTAAAAACACAAGCACGCCAACATCTCAAGAAAAACTTGATTTTTTTAGGATCGCCCAACAAAAAGTACAGCAGGGTCAAAACAAAATATAAAATAAAATTATACAAAAAAAAAAACAAAATAGGAAAAGATACTTATGTATGTATGTACATAAAAAAATAAACAATTTGGAGTAAATTTGGAGATTAGTCAATAAGAAAATCTTTACATTACAGTTGGTGATATTCAAAGCATTAACAGAAAATGTTCGTTTAACGCCCTAAAATTACAACTATGCTATGGACTGTTAATATATTACATGACAATGTTAAATTCAAATTGGTTTTTCTTGTACACATCTATATGTATGTATGTATGTATGTATATATGTTTGCATGCATGTTTGGATGTTTGTTGTAACCAGCAAACAGAGAAACAAAAAACGACAACAATCCACCACCATTTATGTATTTGTTGTTGCTAGGGTGTACGTGCCAGACTGTTTACTTTTATTATTTCTTTTACTTTTAATTTTTATATTTTCTACCTACTCTATATTTTTTACATTATATTCGATTTTGTTTTTGTTGTTTGTTTAAGCTCTGCTGCTGTGCTGTTGTCTTTTATTAATGTATGTATGTATGTATGCATGTTTCGTATTGCTTTGCATCCATTTGTTGGCATAGTGAGCTCTAGTAAGGCCACTTAAATTTAGTTAAGAGAAACTACGCAACGAGTTAACATCGTTGTATTTCCGTATGTGTGAAAATAAAAGTCACGCAATTGCCAATGTTTTCTTGCTATAAGAATTATTATTTATTTGTAAAAAAATCCAATAAAATAGTGAAATATTTTATTGGTATAGATATAACATGTAACAGTGAATAAAATAAATAAATAAATAAAACTTATTATTGTGCAGAAGAAAAAGTTTTTATCAAAACTAAAGAGAAACCAACAATACTTTAAAAAAGCTTTTTTTCTCAATTCACCATTAAGAAAATTAGAAGAAGAGTGCAGAACATAAACAAGAGAGTGCTTGCTTGAAAAAAAAACAATAAAAAATGTGTAATAATACAAAATGTAATAAAAGCAAAACTTAATAAAGAATTTTGAAGAAATATTTTAAATAATTAAATATAAATTTAGAAGTTAAAACTAATGAGGAGTGGCAAATAAAATTCTTCTTACTTAACCTCACTAAAACCTGTAGGAGGAATAGAATTACACTTTGTATTGTTTATTGGAGCAACTGTACTGGGTGAGGTGGAGCAAAAAGCTCAATTTTTCTACACAAAAGTGGGGAAATTGTCAGTGATTTTCGCGCCAATTTTTGACAGTTGCCATAGCTGAAAGACGCAAAAATAAAAATAAAACAACATAATAAAAGTGTTGAAGTTTGCCAACCATAAAAACACACAAAAACAAGTGAAGGTTATTAATAATTACATACAAATAAAAAAATAAAAAATCCAAACAAAGTTAAATAATAAAAATCATTAACAATGTCGGCTGCTCGAGTTTTGAATCCAATGATAAATGAATTTTGCAAAATGACGTCAAGTCCACATGCCCTGCGTTCCAATCTATCATGTGGACGTCAAATAAATCGCATTAAAAGGGATCTCTTTGGCCCGGCCAATCCCACTGAAACCAATAAGTAAGTTTTCGAATCCAGCTACTTCGTAACACAATTTTTGGAATTTTATTATTTATTTTTAAGAATCTTTAATGAGGAATTGGAAAAACATCAGGAGAGAGCGGCCAAAAAATGGGGCTTTGATTTTCGCACAGGCTCACCCTTAACTGTCAATTCCCAGTATATATGGGAACGTGTCTCTACTCAAGAAAGTTGCATTGCTCCCGAAATGTATACTTTGACACGTGCTGCCCATGTCAGACCCTTGGCTCCTATCCCTGCACCCAAAACTCACATGGAAATCTTAATGGATGAACGTGCCGATCGCGAAAATTTCAATGCGTCCCAGTCCGCAACTGATACAGATTCCTGTGATGATTCGCAAGATGAATCGATGGTTGTTTTCAAAGTTCCCGCTGGTCCCAACAATGCTGAAGCTACTTTGGTGGTGCCGTGCAAGACACAAATGCGCAAGAGACAGCCCAAAATAACAGGTAAGTTGAACAAACTCTTAAACTATAAAAATCTAATGGTTAGTTTGGGAAATAAGTTTTCAAAAGAACAAACCTAATTGATTTCTTCTGGAATGGGATTAGTATAAAGAGATTTCCGGTTTTTTTTTCTTGTCAAGCATCATATTAAAAATGTTAATAAGCAATTATTCATTCTGGGTAAATTATGGTTTAAGTCATATTAAACTGCGAATGGGACAAAATGCTAATTGAAAATATTACATATGAATGTATGTATATACATACATATATACATATGTATGTATGTATATTTATTTTTTATTATTGATCTTACCTTGGAATAATACTTTTGAAAAGAAATTTGGTATGCAATAATCTAGTCTAAAATTTTTAGAGAAAGGGTTTACTGATGAAATTAAGCACTAAATCTGTGGCAATAAGAAAAAAGCGCTTAAGTCATATTTTATTTAAGTACTTGGGAGCCATTCACATATTATGTTACGCTATTTTTGGTATCTATAAATTTTATAAACCTTAACAAATCCTCTATACCCACTCCCTTCGAGAGTGTTACGTAATAAGTGAATAGGCCCTTGTTTAAAGGGCACAAAATGCCTCATCACTAGGCAAAAAATAAATGTCAAATAGGTAATGCGTAAAGTTTAAAGTTTTGAGAGAAAACTAAAAATAAGGCATAAAAGAGGCTGAAAACTCTGCGTAATTATCCTTCAAATGTTTGGCGTAAATTTGTAATATAAATTATTTACGGAAGTGCTTTTGTTTTTAATGTTTATATTGGAAAATGCACCAAAATAAATGGACTTTCTTAGTTTAAGTGGACATAAATTTATAAATTGGGCTAAATTAAGCAGGGATTTTAATTTTATTTTAAAGGTTGAACGAATTAGCGTTATTTTAGAAAAATGAATGCTAAGCATGGGTGCGCCTTAGAAGTTAGGTGAGAAATAGTAAAAGTCTCGCCTTTTATTTACCAATAATAAGATGTAAAAATGTCATGATTTGTTACGCATGAGTCACGCATTAGTCACGCGTGATTACCTACCTTACCTTCTTGCTTTTTTTATTGTTTATATGCATTTCGTTCCTGCTTCGGTATTTATTATATAAAAAATCATATTTATTAGTTATTTAATAACTACTTTGTAAAAGTGGGGCGGGTTCCCCACTCCTATACCCCCAAGATTTTGGGGAAACATGCAGTTTGTCCTAAGAGTTATTAACATCAAATTTTTGCAGTTCTGAAATAATTACTTTGCATAGATGGTATAAGCACAACGGGACCTCTAAGGACCCAAGTGGGCTGGTTTACTATAAATCGGCAGCCTGTTATATATAGATGGTATAGACTACCCGTCTTCCCACTCGCATACATTCAAGGTTTTTTTGGAACATGCAGTTTGTTCTAAGAGCTACCCATATAAAATTTAGTGACTCGCTATTTTAGTTGTGTTTAGATATGAATTGATCCGCGGAAAAGATCTTTTGCCCCACTGTGCATCGGAAAAATATAAACAGCAAGTCCTAGCGCTATATCTGCCACAAAAATCTCCCAAAATAATTGAGATTTTGGTTAGGATTACTTTTGAATATGAAGATTACTGGGGTGCCATAAACTCAAAATTAGCTTATCTCGACTTAAGCACTTTTTATTTTATGCCACAGAAATATTAAGATCAGTGTGTCTGAATCACTTTGATGATGTTTGATGTTTGACAGTATGTATATGAATATTATTTTGATTTTATTTGCAATGGTATTAAAGTGATACATATCGCGCTCATTTACTCAATGAATGTGATAACTCAAAAAATTAAATTTTTGAGTTAGTGATGCAGAATTAATCTTCATATCGTTCTTCATAATGTGTAAAAATTTCATTAAAAAATTTACATACATATCGTTACCTTAATACAGAAAGGCCCTTACTCATTAAAAGGCCCGCTCATTTACTCAATGAATGTGATAACTCAAAAAATTAAATTTTTGAGTTAGTGATGCAGAATTAATCTTCATATCGTTCTTCATAATGTGTAAAAATTTCATTAAAAAATTTACATACATATCGTTACCTTAATACAGAAAGGCCCTTACTCATTATTTTTTTTTAAATATAATTTTTTGTTTATTTCGATAGATCATCAAAAAATGCAAAAATCTCGATTACCAAAAATAATGATTTTCAGCCTTTCTATATTAAGGTAACGTGGTACTCAACTCTTGAGAGAAAAATAAAATTTTCTTTTTCCTTTAAGTTGCGTTTTTGGGCAAACTCCTTTTTTGAGTTATGACGTTGTTTTGAGTAAATGAGCGATATGTCTATTAAAAGGAGTTCATGCTTGGTACAAACTTGTCTATTTTTCAAGTTAAAAAACAACGTCCCATTTCCCTCTTTTTTCTGCTTGTGTTTTAGTTTTAATTACATTTCCAACAAATTTTCACACACTTTGCCACCAATTTCACATGCAATCATGCCTAAAATTTTAATCATAAAAGCCAATTTCCTTATATCCCTTAAAACACTTGTTTTCAAATAGAGAAATTATAGCTGCCAAAGCTTGACGTAATTGTGGGAAATGTACGTTATATTTTATTTAAATTATTTACAACTTCTTAGTTTCAAACGCGGAAAATGCAAACAAACCCAACCAAGCCCTTTGTACATTTGTATGTACAGGAACACCAATCAATAAATTCACCCCCTTAGACTAAAAGAGATTTTCGTTTCGTCATGGTTTCATAAACCCTTCTAACGGACAAAACATAATAAGACTGAACAGAAAGCAATTTATTTATTTTATTTAAGTTACGTTAAATAAAACAATACCAAAAGTTGTAGGAGAGTTTTTATTATAATTTTTTATTCTTATTTTTTCAAAAGCGGACACGCCTTTTTTAGTCCGGGCTTTTCAAAGACTAGTTTCGCTCTGCGGTTTGATTTGTATGCTTAATGGCTTTTGATTAAAGCAACTTCCGTTGTAGATAATTATGGGTATAAGATAAAATATAGTAAAAATCAAAACCTGATTTTATTTTTGTGAGTAATTGAAAAGGGTTGTTTTTTGGCCCATGTCTGATAGTACAACACATAAAGCACAAGTGTTTGATATTTTTTTTTTTGAGGATTTCATTCACAGCTGTGATCTTTTTTTTTTTTCCCGTGTAATATATAAATGAACCCCCATAACAAAATGTACTTTAATATCGTTCGTTCGTGTTTTAAGTTTTCCGTTGTTAATGATTGTAAAAGCAAACATCCCTTTCATCCAACATACGAGTACATACTTACTAGTGAGAGATTTATGATCTTCATGTAAATAATTTTCATTTGATAAAAATGCAATTCAAATGCAGCGACAGAAATATTTATAACAGCTGTGTTTTCCTAAAATAATTTATTTTTGCTTTTATATATACTTGTGTGTTTGCAGTTGTAAAAATTTGTTTAGCTTGAATGATCTTTAGCCTGATTATGCGCGTGTCACATACAACATAAATTTTTATTCAACAAAAATTTTTGTTATAATTGTTTTCTTTTTCATTAATTTTTTTGGTTTTTTTTATGGACCCGCATTTGAGAAAAATCAAAGATTTTATACGCATGTACTCACATACATATGTACTCGTACATACATATGTACATACATCTAATTCATTCATATTGATTAAGTTTATTTCCCTTCTATGAATCTATTATATTTTTCTTATTCTATAAACGCGTGTGTTCAAATACAGTCTACACTCGATAATTTGAAATAAACGGTACTACAAGCAACTCGAAGTATAAATATTTATAAATAAAAAAGAGATTGATGAAAATTCGCAATTTTTTTTATACCAAACCCTTTTACTTTCTGTTTAATGTTTTAAAAAAAATTTAGGGTGCAATTTTGTAAAACGCAACGCCAAGCCGTGACAAATTTTATATGGAAAAAATTTAAATTAAAAAAAAAAAAAGAAATACAAAATTTATCAACGCTAAGCGTTTCATTTTACAAAATAAGCCCCTTAATTTTTATTAAATTATTTGTAATATTTAAAAAAATTGGAAATTGATTTTTGATATTATTTTGCACAATGAATCGAGTTTTTCTCCATCTTATTTTGTATAAATAACAAATCTGATTTTGAGGTTATAACCGTCGAAGAAAGATGGCTCAACTTCTGCAAGATTCTGTTTGTGAGGTCGACTTATTCGCACCATCGATCGCTTGACTTTGCGAAACTTCTTGTAAGTTTTTGAGTCCAAACAAATTAATGTGTATCGAAAATCGATTTGACGAAGACCGAAAACCGATTTTTGAAAAATTTTTCAAAGTTATTAAAAAATCGAATTTTTTCGAAATTTTTCGCCAACTATATCTGCCGAATGAACCACCAGACTTAAGTCAAATTGTCAGCAATCAACGTTTAGATTTAGATTTTGAACTGGACCGGCTTAATTTTGTGAAAATTTTATTTTCGAGCATTTTCGAAATCTACCGAATCGAATCGATTCACTATCCGACGAGATCTAAGTGAGCGAAAATAGTCAGAATCGACTCCCAGGACCTCAAAACTTCGAAAAGTTATGAAAACTTGAATTTCGAAAATTATGCAAAAACCAGTAACTTCCTATAGCGGGGTGCTCCCCATATGTACTGCTTCTGTTTAGCAGGTCCTCGGCGCGGGGCTAAAGGATTTACTCCTCCATGGTATTTCTCATAACGGCGCTGCATACTGAAGATCTTCCGTCAAGCCTCATGTGAATCTTTTTCGTCCCCTTAAACGGGTGACATGTGATATAAAAATATTTCTGATTTGCTATATGTATGAGAATATATAAAAGTTCGAAGTTCATAAATACGGTTAAAGTTAAAATGCGTCTTCACAAAAAAGTTCATAAATACGGTTAAACTTAAAATGCGTTTCTACAGTAGTTGTCACTTAATTAATCTCAGATTAAGAGATTTAGGCGCTTAATTATTTAAAAAAGCTACAATTGCGTTAGTGAATCAATGAACGCAGTCTCGCGTAAATTATTTACCCAGTAAAAAATCACACATTTTTGAAAAATCAGTTAAGGGTAAATTACTGTAAAGTCAATTTCGTACTTAATCTGGATTTTGTGAACATAGTTTGAGAGAAATGTTTTATGTACATATGTATGTATGTAAAAAGTTTCCTATGCTCGGTGTTATCACGACAAAAAAGCATGAATTTTTTTCCATGATAGTAAATATTTTACAGAATTTTATTTTGCTTCCAAAAAAAGGGCTGCATTTTTATTACTGAAAAAAAAGCAAAGTTAAAAGTAGAAAAATATTTTATTTGTTATTGTATTTTGTTGAAGCTTGAAAAGGATCTGTTTTACTTCAGTTAAGGCCTTCCTTTTCATTTTAAATTAATTTGCTGTGTTGTGTGTGCCCTTTTATTTTATTATTTATGTATATCAAAAGTCCTGTGCTCCGCACGTGCCACAACACGACGATCAGTAAACATAAAATATCACAATCACACACCACCTTTTCTTAATGTGTTTTTGTTGCTGGGATGGGTAAATAAATAATTGCTAAAATAACACTCACAATTTTTTGTTTGTTTCTGTTTTTCTAATCTAGGGATGCTCTTAGGGGGAAAAGATTAAACAGAAATCCTGATAAAAAAAAGGGATGAAAAGAGAAAGTTGGAAAACTAAAACATAAATTTCTTATTAGAAGCAGAAAACAAGAAGAACAATGACCTTTTCCTATTTTTAAGGGAGTTTTTTTAAAGGCAATTAACTAATATGTTATTTCTCTCTTTTTATTTTTATTTTTAGAATACATGAAAGAACGCAAACGTTTGGCTCAAACACCGAAAAAAGTATCTCCTGCCAAGCGTGTGCGTACCTCCTCGGGCTCGTCATCATCAACATCATCATCTGCATCACATTATAATCACGCTGTCAATGTCAACAGTATAGCAGCGCATTTTGCTGTAAGAACACAGCGTCATAAGTAATAATAATATATTTTAAAATAATTAGTTTTTAAATACAAAAAAAAAAACAAAAAACAAATATTTGCAATTACTTTCTTTTTTGTTTGTTTTTTACTAAATAACTTTAGTATTTTATAACTCAAAAAACTTAATTTTAATACATATTGCATAAGATTTCTTTTTAAAAAACAAAACCCCCATATATTTTTTACATCTTTTTATGTAAAGAAAAAACTCTAGAAAAAAAATTGGAGAGAAAATTTTTTTTATTTTTTTTCTTAAAATAAAAAATGTAAAAAATCAAAATTATAAATGAATGCCATAAACTAAGTTATTAGTTATTAAACAATTTATAATAAATGTAGTCTTAAGTTCTGCAACAAACTTCTCCGCTCGCCAAAAAACCAATCACAACTTATTTTTTTTAAAGCTTATGAACAAGAACTTTTTAAATTTCTCAAACAACAATAATTTTCATTAACGAAAACATATTAGAAATCAGCAATTCATAACTAAATTAAAGCTTTCTGAAAGATTTTTTTTGTTGTACTTTAACAAAAGAAAATCTTTCTTTTACCTTTAAATTGACAAATTTAAATTTAATTTAATATAATCAAAATGTAAACTATTAAAGATTTTAATTTATCCTGCTTTTGCTCTAATCCCTTAATTTTACCTTTTTTTTCTTTTATATGGGAAAGAAAAGCTAATTTTAAAGGAACTTATGAAAGCTGTTACGAATTAGTTTTTTTGGATTCTTTATTTTAAAAACATTGCTGCAACCAACTTGAAGTACAAAAATATTTTAATTATAACTATGCTTCTTTCCTTCTATTTAATATTTAACTTTTTAACCAGTGTAAAAAATTTCCTTAATCATAAAGCAAGTAAAAATTTTGTCTTAAATTTGTTTTTTTCTTTAAATTTTAAGAAAACAAATTTGATTTGAAATTTTTCTCTCAAAAAATAAAAAAAAAAATCTCTCTTTTAAAGTCTTAGGGCCAATTTCACCAACTCTAGTTAAATATCGATTCATATTTAAATGTCGATTTTGAATAATTTTTGTATGGAAAATTAACTTTTAAATATGAGTTGACTTAAATTTTTCGCAATAAAAAATAGTTTTTTTTAAAATAATTTAAAAAATTTTTTATTGGGCATATCGATAACTAGACTTTAACTGAAAGATTTTATTTTCTTTAAATATAAATTGAAATTTATTTCGTAAATTTATAGCACCAACTCCCAGTCTACTCATGATTTAGGCAGAGCCTCAATTAACATTTAACTCGTATCTTACTTTAATTTATATATCTGAACTATATAAACTTTAACTAGTAATTTTTTCACTTTAGTCTTACAAAATATGTATCGTATATTTAAATTATATATTTTTTATTTCTATACATTTAATTGTTACTTTTGTAAAACTTGCATACTTTGCTATTTTATCTTGAATAAGTCAGTCCATTTGCATTTTGTCATTTAAAAAAATGTCTTTCTTTTGCATCTTTTAAACGAAACAATAACACAAAAACCCTCCCTCCTCCTCCTCACTTAAAGCGCATATATTTTCGAAAAATATTTTTACTGTAAGTAACTTTATAGAAATTTTACTAACAATAAAATAGAAAAAGAACAAACAATAAACATAAACAACAATAAAAATTCATCTCTTTGAAAATTTCAAATAAATTAAAATAAAAATTAAAATTAATAAAAAAAGGAGAAATTGGTTTCAATTCGAAAATGCAAATCATAAACAAACTGCAGCGTGACATACAAAAATTCACAATCAGGAAATTCTTTGTTTTATGTGTAGTTTCCACAAGTCAGGCAGGCGACTCGTCTAGAAAATTTTTATAAAAATTACTCAAACATTTTAATGATTTTCATATAAATTTTATACTCAAGTCAGGCGTTCGTATTGTAGAAACAGAGGGTTAAATAAAATATGTATATTTGAAAACTGCGGTCACATCGTCACATCCGTGAACGTACAATTCGTCACGTAAAAATACCATTTTCGGGTTATGACATACGTGAACGTACTGAAATCGCATTCAGCTAATACGATTGACGTACCACTTAATTTGTTTTCGTACGATTGTCGATACGATCACGGATGTGACGATTTGAGTCCTGATTTTGGTAGATAATTTAAGCATTAACTTAACGAATAAAAACTAATTGTATGGAACATCTCATGAAGTGGTAAAATTATGTGCGAAAAAAAAACTACTTTTTTTTCATACAAATTTTTTCTTGGTGAAAAGCAAATTTTCCAGGCGTTGCTTTGTCTTTCATAATATAGAGCCATAACCGCCAAAAAAAGCTTAAACGACTAATTTTTTGGGCCCCGTTTTTTTTACGAAAATCGATTATTTAAGATCGCAATCGACAAAAGAATATGTTATTTATTATCTCATGTTTAAGAATTTAAAATTTAAGAATCCCAATCGTTAACTGTTTCCCTGATCTGGCATCCCAAAAAATAATACAATTCCATCCAACTGGACTTCAAAGTCCCAAAAGTAATGCCAAATCTCTAAACTGTAATTCCTATTGGCAACTTAAACTACAGCAATGAGAACAATTTAAATGAGAATTTAAATATTTACAAAGAGTTGCCATTTCGAAATATTAGTTTTGAATATTTTAGATGGATACGTTATAATTAGGGCTTGCACTGCGTTTATAATCGTAATCGAAATCGCGTTTAATCGCACCTTTTAATCGTAATTGTAATAGAAGCCATTAATCCCTCGATTACGATTAAAACTTTAACTCTTTTTCAAGCAACGAATTTATGTCAAACGCTTGCTAATCTAAAAATCATTTAAACTGTTCCAATTTTCATACGGGGCAAGTTTAACCAATAACAATTTTAAATTTAAGGTTTAAATATAAAATATATTAAATATATACATATTATTAAATTAAACTGCTTATCGTCTAAGATTCCAAGTAAGACAAAGTTTTATCGTCTGCAAACCGTGTGCAAGATCTTTCGTATGCCCTAATACAATTAGATTCAGTCTGTCTTTAATTAAAGGTTTTGCGGCCAACTAGTTTTTAATTTTTCACTCATTTGGTAGCCAAACAAAAGCTAATCAATGGAATGAAAATAACGTTGATTTGCCTATTTTTTCGGTCACTTCTAAAGCGTATCCATATTTTAAGTATGCATGTACTCGTATTTAGGTGGGTTGATACTATAAATTTTCTTAGAGATACCTACATATAAGTATCATTTCCTGAACATCGTACTATCTCAAGAATTTCATTAGGATTGATAAAATATTTTTCATGGTGAAATCATGGTAATATTTTATTGCTTACGCTCACATCCTCTCACGCGTGACAGCTTTTAACTAACATTAATAAAACCGGCACCTTCGACATTAAATTTAATCTTTTTAACTTTCAAAAACTATAAACTTTTATTATGAAAACCTTTACAACACAAAACACTTGATAAAGTGACAGTAAATCAAAATTGTCGACAATTTTTTTTTTAAAGAGAAGGCACACTCAAGCAGTGAATGCCTACTACTATTACTAGGTGTTACCTTCTTTAGGAAAGACATAGTGATAGAGAAGACATGTGGTGAAGGAAGTGATAGAGAAAAGCTTCATTCTTTTACAACTCTGCTTTTTGCACGTTTTTAATAATGCCGTCTTGCAACGCCTCTGGTGTTAAAATGAGGCGTATTAAATTTTTGAAGCTGTGCTTAGTAGCCATTTTATTGGTTATTTTACTTCGCCGATGATTCTGCTACACAACGAAGGAGGGCGCTCTGATGTTACATTGGGATTAGTGTCTGCTGAAGTCGGTATAATTCAGTGACCAGTGACTATGCCTTCATCACATGAACTTTCGTACAACAACTGATACAAAGGAACACTAATGCACATCAGAGAAATGCGTGGTGTTGTTATTTGATGACTGTTGGAATACCGGGCTCGAACCCAGGTCCTTCGTTTTCGTAGTGCTAACTACTTCTGCCAACGCCAGAATCAATACAAAATAAATTGTTTTTTTTTTGTTATTATTTTTATATTAAAGCATTACAAAAATATTTTAGGCCAAACAATTTCCTCTAGTGCAGAACCAGACTCTCGAAGCCTCTTATAAATAAATTAACTGAGCACTTGCAGTTAAAAAGAAACAATTTCCTTTACCACTTTCGTTTTTATTCTTTCCAATTTCTGTATAAAACACAATTTATTAACTATTAGTTCGGTTTTAATAATATGCCTTTAATTTTTATTTGTTTATAATTTACATACGATCATCTAACTAGAATAATAAATAAATAGTTAAATCAAATATTTAATTAACAAAAAATAATTAATTCATGGACGCTATTTTTAATATTTTAATTATTTCTTTAAAGCATTTATTTATTCATTATTTCAATTAAACTATTAAAGACTAGAGAAGTTTATTCATGCAATAATTAATATGCTTGTGTATACGAAACGAAAGGAAACGAAACGATCGCTTTACGATTCGCCAGTTTTTTCCTTTAATTGGGCCTGCAGTTGCTTCACCATTTCGCCATTCTTGTTGTGTCTCTGAAAGAAGGCGTTTATCGAGCTCATGGAGCGATATTCCAAATTGTCACGCACATTGCAGTCGACACTGATGCTTTGGTGGCGTCCCAAGGGATTGCGTGTCTTAGAGTCCGTGTACTTCTCCAGCAAGTGTAGAAGGCAATCTTTGGTATTGTTGGCGACCTCTTCGAGGTTAACGGTCTGATGGGTGTCGGGCATGCCGATGGGAACGTCGCGACTCATTTGGCTAATGCGGAATTTCGCTCTTTTTATGCTGGCGGCCTCAGTTACTTTGCGTTCAGTGGATGTTTTAGCAGCAGCGCTACTCACTGAAGACTTTTTGTGGCTCGACGAACTGCTGCTAACTTCAGTAGTTTTGTCCAGTCGTTTAGTGGTGTTCAATTTGGGAGTTTCCTCTATAGACTGTTGCAGACGCCAGCTTAAGGTACTAGTCCGACTTTTGCCTGGACTAAAGTTGCTAAGGAAACTGCTAGAAGCTGTTGAAGTGGAGGCTGTCGTAACTATTGAATTTGCCATAGTTTTGCTGGAGGAAGCAGAACTGCTGCTGCTTTTTTGTGTAGACACTTTGGCAGACTTGAGTTCACTACTATTGCTACTGACAGAGGAAGCTTTAGAGGAGACTTTTTTCTCAGCTCCTGCTTCTTTAGATTTCTTTGTCTTCTTGTCTGGCTTGTCTGTGCTTGCAGTTGGTTCTTCTGGCTTTTTCACATCTTTGCTAAATTTATTATTAATTTCCGCCAACATTAACAAATGGTCAGATAACTTTTTAATCTCATCGGCCAAATTGACCCGCTCTCCCGAAGTTCTTCTGCCCAGCAAATAATTTGTATCCGAATTGCGACGATCGAATGTGTGCAGATAAGATTTCAAGGATCTTTGTTGTAAGTTCGAGCTGCTGCCGCCGAGTTCATCTAATTTGCTGACGATGGGATAGCCGAAATTCTTATTTTGAAGATTTGCTGGTGTAGCTGAGACACTAGAGGAGGGAAAAAGCTTTTCCCTTGACTCATTAATGGGCGTAGGCGGCTCATCGGCTTCATTAGTGTCTACAAAATGAGCAGTTTCATCGTCGGTAATGGTGGCCAGAGACTCACAAGGAGATGGTGAACACACTGTATGGGAGTAAATGGAAAACAAGAAAAGAAAATTCATTATTCATTATATGCTGCTAAATTTTAAGCAAATAATCAAGTAATCTGAATTAAGGCAGAGCTTTTTAAAGCTTTTCTACTTCACAAAAAAAGTTGTATTAGTTTTATACGTAGGAAAGGACACTTTTACAAGGGATGTATACTAGATAAGGCTAAAAAAATTACATGTAGAACATTAAAAAATGTGGACAGAAAGACAATGTAAATGTGAGATAGAGTAGGGTGAAGTTTGTCTTGCAGCATGATTTGATTTCTTATATAAATATAAAAATATGAAGTTTAAGCTTTGAACAATTTTTTTAAAGAATAATTTTAATTACAACCATTTCCGAATAGTAAGATTGTTATGCTGTTTTAAAAATCATTTTAAAGTTTTTGCAAAAGCATATAACGCTTCAAAGCTGTTTCCAAGCGGTCTAGACACTATCAAAACACTCATCAATCATTAGGGTTGTAAATGTGTGAAAATGATACGAATTCATTGTCATATCGACGATGATTTGCTAAAAATTAAAAGAATTTTTATTTTTGGCATGCTTGATGTCACATTTTGATGTGTTTCTTATGATTTTAAAATTACATATGAATTGCTTATTTTTTTTTCTACCTTTTTTTAACCACAAAAGTTTTTTATTTTCAATATTTTCATTTTTTTTTTTTTTCAAAGACACTGCCAGTATTGTTACTAAACGCTATTGGCAGCACCAAATCAAATTCAAAAGGAATGCTTGATGGATCATCCAGCATGTGTAAAGGGTGGGCAAATTTCAGGTTAGCAAGTTAATTGGCTGTCAAATGATGAAATGTCAAGAGTTGAGCTGTCGTCCTTTGACATTTATTTAGTAAAAAGTTGCGAAATTTTAAGCATGGAACGCTACACTATTGAACAAAAAATTTTGATTGTAAAAAATTACTATCAAAATGGTGAAAATTTCATTTCGCATTTCTCAACAAAATCATCTTTAGTGATGAGACCCATTTTAAATTATGCAGTTAAGTAAACAAACAAACTTTTAGCATATGGGGCTCACAAAATCCACAAATAGTCCTCGGAAAACCATTATATCCAAAGAAAGTGACCGTATGATGCGCTTTGTGGTCAGACGGCATCATCGAGCCGTAATTTTTCGAAGATGAGCAAAGAAACGCCGCCACCGTGAATTTTCTGCACTACCAAACCATGATAACCGATTTTTTGTGGCCACAATAGGATAATGTTGACATCAGCGACCGACCTTTGGTTGCAGTAAGACGGCCACAATTCAATTATTGCATGAGAAATTTCCCGGTCGCATATTTTCTCGATTTGGCAATGCCAATTGGTCGCCTCGTTCTTGTGATTTAACGCCGCTGGACTATTTTCTCTGAAGTCATTTGAAAAACCGGGCTTACTTGAATAAACCACACAAACACCTGACGCTTTGAAAGATGAAATTCGGCGCTGCATTGACGAGATAAGCGAAGCTTTGTTGCAAAATGTGTATAGAAAAATTTTGTGAAAAGAGCGGACGTCTGCCGATGTGCTAGAGGTGGATTTTGTCCAAAAAAATTTTGTGCTTTAAGCCAATTTACTTTCTAACCTTAAATTTGCCCACACTTTTATATCAAAACATTCAGTACACGTACGCGAAACTGATATCAAGCATTTTGGTCGCGTCTAGGCCGCCTAAAACCGAAGCTGTGCGCTTAAAATTTCTATTACCCTATAGAACGTACTGCTGACTGGCTGCTCTCGTCGTGTTAGAATAATCCCCTTGTGCACTCTCATGTGAATTAAAAACAAACCCCCACCTTCATAGGAACTCAGTACCATTGGCGTAGTCCCTCATACTTTTCCAGTGGGTAGTGTTCAGTAAGATGTCATCAAAAAAAAATAATAATAATGGGATTTTAGCTGGTTGAAAGCTGGACAATGACAAAGAAAAAAATTCATCATCACCATTATCATTATATCAATGTTCTCCATGCATGCCCTGCATTTATTGTTATCTGTGGCTTCAATCCGGTACAAGTGCCCTCATAAGTCAACAGCCCCCTTGTTTTGTTTTCTTCCGGGTCGTCCCATAGAAACTTGATTATATAACCCACAGTTTTAGTAGAACTAATATTTATCAATACTTCTTACATTATAAAATAATTGTGATAATAGTCTGCTTAATAAACCTTTTGTGCGGTCACTTATGAAGGAAAATCAATCAATGTCAAAATCGACGTCACGTCAATACAATACCAAAAAATTTGGGCTGGTCTACTCACTCTAGAGTTTAGAGTTTTCGACAACGGTTAGATTTGCCCCAATTTTTTGTTATAGTATTGACGTGACGTCGATGTTAACAACTGGAATAAGAGTGAATACAAACAAGCGTTGGAGGGTTGAAATATTCCATTGAAATTTCCTTCATGGTATTTATTTTACATAAATCTGCTAATAAAATAATAATTAATATTTTTATTATACGTGTTTTAACTTAAAATTTTTATTCACTCTACTTTTGGGTATAACTGCAAATAAAACCTGGCAACACTGATGTTATTTTTAAGTTTAATTACTGTCCATTTTTCTTCTACTAATGTGTGTGCAAACTTTTGTTGCAGTCAGTTAGCGTACACGTAGAGCATATGAAATATTAGATTACAGTTTTGATGGGCGTAACCCAGCCCACTTTTATAAATGCGAGGTTATGTCATGTTGAGAGCTTAAGGTGATTGCAAAGCTTCACAAGAATTGGTTGGGTACAAGTCCCTAAAATATAATGTTAAGTTTTGAAGGGCGTTACGCCGCCCGTTCATTTAGGCCATTACAAGATTCCAACTAACTAAATATGTATCTTTCCTTTCATTATTCCAATTGTTTCTTCCTTTTACAGACAATGTCCTCGCCGCCATATTTATAATGATGTTGCTTTCCGATTATGCACTTATGAACGAACGAACGAATGAATGAATAGAATGAATGAGCGTATGAAATAATCTTTGAAAAGTTTTTTTTTTGTTACTTTTACAACTTTTGTGCACATAATTTTATAGCAAAAATAAACATAGAAAAAGAAAATGTGTGCTATTTATTATTTATTGTTTGTTGTTTGTGAGAAATTATAAAGAACAACTTATTAAGAATTAAGCTGGTCTTACCTTGAAATAAGAGCCAAACAAAAACTTTCCTTTTGACCCTAATGCAAGAAAGTGTACGAGTACTTTTAGTTTGTTCTTGAATATGTTTGTACTGATTTACTCGTATGTATTTTGGTTTCATTTCATTTTGTCTTTGGCTATTTTACAGATGCATACGAATACAATATTTAAAGATTAGGTTGTTGCAGTGATGGGATGTGTGTACCAATTTGTATGCAAGTATGTTTTGAAACTTAATGCAGTGAGAGGAGAAAAAAATAAAGAAAATGATACAGAAGATTAACACGTTAAGAGCACAAAAAATAAAAAATAAAAAAAGAACACAATAAATAAATAGAGGAGTGATTAAGAAAATTATTAGTGAAAACACATAAATACAAGCACACACATACAAATATGTGAACAGGATTTCCCAGTTGGCCAAGTCTTTCAACACATCTTGCAGCATGAATGTACGACACTGTTAAAGCGTAGATTATGGAGTACATTTTCGAACAAATGGTCGCCGCTAAGTTGAAACGTGGCAACAAGAGCGACACTGTCTATAATATATTCATTAATGACCATGTAAATGACAACATCCTCAGGAATGTCATTCATCCCTATTTGTGTTAATATTTTTAACAAAAAATAAATTCAGCAAAGTGAGACTTTGACTTATGACAAACAATGTAATGCTACTCGCTATTTAAAAAAAATTAAAGCAGCCGGTAAAATTTAGTTTTGGCGTTTTTTTTGTTTTTGGATTTTTTTTAAATTTTTGCCGCTTGTTTTAGCGTTGGCGATTTTTTCTCTATTTTTGTCGACTTATATTTGCTTTAGCGATTTTTTTGGCTTTAGCGATATTTTTTCATTTTCATTTCATTTACTTCTATTTTTTTTTATTTTATTTTTTATTTTATTTTTTATTTTTGCCATTTGTTTTAGTTTTGGCGTTTTTTTATTTTGGCGATTTTTTCGATTTTTGACGATTTATTTTATATTTAGCAGTTTTATTTAGTTTTACCGATTTTATTTAGTTTTAGCAACTTTTTTCGGTTATTGCCGATTTTTTTTTTCGTTTGGCGATTTGTTTCGTTCTGGGGATTTTTGTCTGTCATTTGTTTTAGTTTTGGCAATTATTTTCGATTTTGACGATTTATTTTTGTTTCAGCGATTTTTTTAGTTTTGGCGATTTTTTCCAATTTTCGACAATTTTGTTTAGTTTTGAAGCTTTTTTCGATTTTGGATTTTTTTTATTTTTCCCGTTTGTTTTAGTTTCGTGTTTTTTCATTTCGGTGTTTTTTGTTGGTTTTTGATGATTTATTTTAGTTTTCGTGTTTTTTCATTTCGGTGTTTTTTTTGGTTTTTGATGATTTATTTTTGTTTCAGCGATTTTTTTAGTTTTGGCGATTTTTTCCAATTTTCGACAATTTTGTTTAGTTTTGACGCTTTTTTCGATTTTGGATTTTTTTATTTTTCCCGTTTGTTTTAGTTTCGTGTTTTTTCATTTCGGTATTTTTTTTTTTGGTTTTTGATGATTTATTTTAGTTTTCGTGTTTTTTCATTTCGGTGTTTTTTTTTGGTTTTTGATGATTTATTTTAGTTTTAGCGATTTTTTCGTTTAGGCGCTTGTTTTTCTTTCAGCGATTTTTTTCGGTTTTTGGCGACAGGGAAAGCCCTGCTTGGTTTTTTTTTTGATTTTTGCCATTTGTTTTAGTTTTGGCGTTCTTTTTTCATACTGGCGATTATTTCGATTTTTGCCGATTTATTTTAGTTTTAGCCATTTTTTAAAGCAATATTTTTAGTTTTAACTCTGTTTTTCGTTTTGACGAGTTTTTCCGGTTTTTAGATTTTTTTGGCGATTTTTTTTGATTTTGGGATTTTTTAGTTTTGGCGTTTTTTTTTTAATATTTGTCTCTTAGGGTTTCCTAGATACAGCAAGTTGCCAAATTACATGGCCAAAACTACATTAACTGATAGAATACCCTTTAATTTTTAAATTTTTTAAATTTCAGTGTTAATTGGTGTAGTCTGCATAAAAATATATTAACTTTAAAAATTTCATTTATATATAAATAAGTGTCTGTATATTACATTAGAAATTTGAAAATTTTTCGTTGCTCGCTTTGGAATTCCCATTAATTTCTTTATATATTCTGTGCAAATTTCACGTTCGTGGCTCTTACGGTTCTCAAGAAAACAGCCTGTGACAGACAGACGGACATTGTAGCGAAAACAATAGGATTGCTTTTCACCTGTGTGTGTGGTGTACGGAACCCTAAAAATCGACAAGGTCGCCATTTATTTCGTCAGTAACTATGTAGGCAGCAATGTCGTTTATCTTGTCCATTTAAAGTACTGACTGATTTAGCTGGAATTCGAATGGAGGCTACATGTTTATAAATTTTCTCGCTTACCACTCTGCCGCTGCATTATCCAAAAAAATCGACAACAACTGGAAAACATATTCATTTGCTTGATTGAAGACGGACTGTAAGACATTGTCGCTTATACTGTCCTCAACAAAGTTGGATTGCGCACAAAACAAAAGTCATTGTCGCTCATATTGTCGTGAAAAGTGTTTACTAGAGGACGACTTGCAGGAATTAAAAAATCGTTTAAATTGTTAGAATTCGAAAACCAATCGTTAGAGGACAATGTGATGCAAGACAGTTTGGTCAACTGGGGTATTTATTAAACGTCTCTGTGTGTGTGCATGTGTTTGTTTGTGTGTGTAAGTATGATTACAGGGAAGCAAGTAACAAGAGACTAGCAAACTACAACCGAGCTGCATTTAAATTTTAAAACAACTCAACTACACTGCGAGAACGGCAGCGTTAGTTTGAGCCCTCCTCCCCGCCTCAGCAAAATCAAAAGAAAAAAAGTGAGAAGGGTTCATTTAAAATTTTGCCATAATCCTTGTCACAAAATGAAATTTTTCTTCAGTGTGTGGCAGCTTGAAAAAAATAAACGACAAATTGAAACGTTATAGCAAAAAAAAAAAAAAAACATAAATAAAAAATAGAAAAATCCTTGTTGCAATCAGTGTCCTTTCATAACGTTATAGTGTACATTTTGTTTCTGTTTCTTTTTTATTCGTTTTTGTTAAAAATTTTATGGTGGGTTGGCTGGTTCTGTATACTACAAAATTATTATTTTTGTGGCAGGCACACGTACACGTAGTTGTTGCAATTTCTGTTGATATTATTTCATCATGCTGCTGCAATGTTGTTTGCTTGATGACAATCTATACTCGTATAGTCGTGGGTAGTTGCTGCCGTTGATGTATCGTATATGTAAGTACGCGTATTTTTTAGCCTTTCTGGTGTATTATTTTTTTTTTGTGCTCAAGTTTTTGTTTGCATGACAGTGTGATATCAGTATTATATTGCTTAAGGCGCTTAAAAACAGCTTACAAGTATTTTAAATAGTAGAAAGAAATGAAAAAAGTAGTGCAGTATAAACAAACATATAAGAAAATTGTAATGTGGCATAAAACAACGAGTAAAAGAGTTAAATACAAGGCCAAGACGAGTACTTTAAACCCTTCAACCATTTGTAAGTAAATCGCACAAATGCGCAATTGCAAGAGTTTGCCTTTAAAGAGTTCTGCAATTATTTAAGAATTTAAATAAAAAGCACTAATAAATTTTTGTTTAGCCGAAAGGCATTTAAAAACAAGCAAACATATTTCAACGAGAGTCGACAAGAGTGGGTATCGAATAGAATTCAAGAAGAATTTTGAATTGATTGGAACTTATAACCAAAAATAATATGAAGGAATGTAAAACTTGACGCCACAGATGAAAAAGCTAATTGGGGAAGCAACTATTGAAAGATTGCCGATATTAGAACCAATGGCAATCTTAGGATTCTTTCGAATAGCAGGTTTAGATACTGAGCTCTAGCAGCTGGCAAGGGATACGTTGAATTTAAATTCATTCATTCATTCACCCACAAGAGCTGAATCACAAGGCTGAGAAGACCTGACTGTATCTTTCTAAGAATTTTAGCCATAAGATTCAAATGTTTATGCAATAAGAATTTTTAAATTTATTTCTCCGCCGATATTCATAAATAATTTTTAAAGTTAATGTTAATGTTGCACAGTGGGTAATTTTGGCATAAAAATGTAAATAATTCTGCAGTTTCTTAAAGGACCGTTCGATTTTTATAAAATTCCATACAGCGTTTGAGAAGGTGTTACAAAGCTTAAGTTTAGAATTTGAATTTAATATCTTTAAAGGCGGAGGATCCAAAAAACCCTAACGTTTACACCTCGAATTAATGTAAAATTCTAAAATCTATGTAAAGCTGATATTTTTAATCTGCTAAAAAAGACTTTGCAAGTAGATTTTTAATGGGGGTTCGCTTACAGTTTAGGAAATATTCGAGAAAGACAAATTAAAATTTTAAATATTTTATCAACCCCGGTCCACCGTGGAAAAAGCAGTAAAATCTTGTGCGATTTGCAAACGAATTTTTTTCTTCTATAAAACTGTATCATTTGATTTTTGAAATTGAAACTATTTAAAAAATAGCTTAAAGTATTACCTGAGAATATACATATAATGCAGCATCATATTTGAAACGTTTAACTTTGTGTTTGCTGGGTAGCCTTTTCAACTCACTAATATCCCTGTTGGAAGTACTACTGACGCATTATATGCCAGGCAATGATTTTTGCTATACACATTTAACATGCGCGTGTTATTGTAAATCTACTAGTGACGTTGTTAGTTTTTTTGGGACCATATGTGGTACATTTTAGTAACTTTAATCTACACTGCTGACGTGTTAGTTTTTTGTGGGACAAAAATTAAAAAGATGTCTTCTACTCGTCAAATTAAATATTAATATGTAGACGCTTTGTTGACAAAGTCGCCAAATAGTAACCAAAATAGTTAACAAGAGTGGTCACATGCATACACTTAACCTCCAGCTTCCTACAGGGATGGTACCAATAAGCCTTAACAGATTGAGAGTTTAATTTTTGCAGATCTCGTATTTTTTCTTTAAACAAATAACTTTTGTCTCTAATGCCGAGTACACACTATGGCATTTTGTGACATCGCAACAGTATGTGTACTGGTGGCAACGTTAGTAATTTCCGATATTTTTCATTGTGTGGCATTGCTTTCCATATAAAAATTATAATGTAAACGGTGTTGCACACTTTTTGAAAATGGCAACACAAAATGACAACACAAGAGATGCCAATTCTTTTTTTTTACAACATTTTGGACGAAAACAAATAAACACAATAACAAAAAACAACAGTAAAATATTCAAAAAAGAAGTTAAAAATACATGACATTTTATTATTAATTTCTTAGTAGTTTTGTTTTTCTTTAATTTTTTCCTCCTTCGAATAGAAAAGAAAAACAAAAAAGACAACAATAATACTTATCACAGTATAATAATGTGTAAAACAAAATAAATTTGAAATAAAAAGTTTATAGTAAAATTCTATATTTCGCGATGGCTTAATATAAAAAAGGCGTATCAATATTTTTTTGTTCGAAATTGCGTTTTCAACGTTTTCTGGTAGCCAACGTTTAATTAAAACCTTCTTAAAGACCATGAGTCGCTATTCTACACAACCGCACGATCTACGAAAAAATACAACTCTGATATGATGAATTGTTAATCTCTTTTGGAAAATGTTCATAAACTCCATCATACCAGGGTTGTATTGTCTAAACAATCGCACGGTTGTGTAGGATAGTGTGTCCTTAAAGAACTAAGCCAAGCCTAGCATTTACTATCCCACACAATCGTGCTACTTTTGGAAAAATACAACCCTGGTATAATGGTGCTTACAGTGAGATTACACGAGACATAAGTTTTGAAATGTTTGTGTTGGCAATTGTCAAAGTCTGAGCAATTATGTTAGAACACAAGCTGTCAAATTTACCTTTTTCATAGAAAATAATGGCGGGAGCTAGAAAAAATCAAGCAGAAGCTCTGTGGCAGAAATATTAAAAAATCAAAACTTACAACGCTCACTTTGTATGCATGCGACATCTTATATTTTGAGTTTTAACATTACACGTCTAGTTTGAACACAAAATTTTTTGTGACTTCATTCTGTCGAAGTTATTGCTTATGTTCAGAAATAAAAATTGCTCGTCTATTCGTACTGTTATGAAGATTTTCCAAAAGGCAATAAAAAATCATTAGATCAGAGTTGTATTTTTTCGTAAGCCGTACGATTGTGTAGGGTGGTGAGTCCTAGCCTTAAGTACCACTTAAAAATAAAAGATTTATGGCCACTCAAAGAAATTATTCTTGCATGTAAATAAATGCTTTAGTTTTTAAAAAATTTTTTCCTTCTCCTATGAAATATCACAAACTCGAGTTAAGCCTTTGTTATATTAAGCCGTCGCTATGTACTCGTATTTATGTTTGTATGTACAAAGTTAGAAAATTTCTTAAAGTGTTTTGGGGGGAGTTAAGGGTCATAAGAAATACAAGAGACGGTAAATTTTATTCTTTGGCTTAAATTAAGGTTTAAAACGATTGGGTTATACTATATGCGTTGCATCAATCAATTTGTTAAAAAAAAACACACAAAATACAACAAATTTCTTCAGCCAGCTCGAAACCAGCTTTTCAGTTGCTCAAAAGCTTTTTGCATTTCGAAAAAAAAGTTTAAATGTTAAACTCAGTTTAATGTTATAAATTTCTATTTTTTGTTTTGTTTGTGGTTACGGAAAAACTGTTATTGCCTTGTTTTCGATTTTGATTTTGGGTTTCCTGTACTATTTGCTTCTGATTAATTGCTGTTGCTGTTGTTGTATCCTTTCGGTTGCTTCTGATAAACTGGTTGAGGACGGTGTAGCTGTTGTAGCTTTTGTTAGTGTGGCTGGTGTTATATTATGTATTGTTGTTGTTGCTGTAGTCGTTTTAGCCAGCTGTGTCGCTAAACAACAGTACTCACCTCTAGACGATGATATACTGTCAGCAGCATGATGAGGCTTTTTATATTCCGTCTCGTTAAGCGGCGCAATGACATTTCCCTCGACATCAAACACATACGGGCTGTTGGGATGTTCCTCCCAGCGTTCTATGAAATTCTTAAGATTATCCTTTGTTGTGTCCAATTCTTTTGTCTGGTGTTTTTTTTCGCAGCCAAGTTAAAGTTATTGTTGTATGCGAAAAAGATAAGAAGGAAAAAGAAAGAAAGAAACTATTTGTTAAGAAAGCAAAATCTATTATTCGTAAAGACATGTCGAGTCTGTCTGTGTTGTTCATTTTTTTGCTCAGTTGAAATTTCATTTTTTTAATTAAAAAGCAAGTTGTGTCAGTGTGTGTGTGGTTAGGACAATAAGTCAGAGTGCTAACAAAAGGCATCAAAATCCAAGAATGGCTAAAATATGCATCTTAGGATAATAAATAAAAGCTTTATTTGAAAGAAAAGCTGTCAGCAAAGCTGAACACAAGCAAATACCAATATTAAAAAAGAATATAATAATAAAATCTGCTAAGCAAATATAAAAGAAGATTTTTTTTGTTAATAAAAACTTTTTCAATTTTATTTTTCCTTTAAATAATAATAAATTAAGAGCAAAACAATTAGCTAATTGAAATTTAAATATTTACACCCCTAATGCCGTTCTCAACACAACTCAGCTCATTATTTTGTTACTTACGGCGTTATTCGCGACTCGCTATGAATGCCTTTATTCCTAAATCTATATTTGGAATATGACAGTTATTTCTACTGAAATAATTTTGCCAAAAAACCGACTTCAATGAAAAGATCTGATAGAACATTTTCGAAATAAAAATTTATGATACCAAAATGGAAGTAAACTCTTTCAAAAAATTTAAATTGTTGTTGCTGTTGGTTAAGAAAAATTTAAATTAAATTTTAATGGGCGTGCCTCCGCCCATATTGTTTTAATGCAAGATTGTGTGTTTTTCAAACCTCAGGCTGTGTGTTAATTTTGTGTAAAAATCGCCAAAGTAGAACCATTTAAAATAAAATATTAAAAATTAATGGGCGTGACTCCGCCCATTTTTTAAAATGGAGAATTGTGTCTTTTTAAAGCTCAAGGCATGTGTCAAGTTTCGTAAAAGTCGGTAAAGTAGAACCACGTGAAAAACAATAATAAATTTTAATGGGCGTAGCCCAGCCCATTTTTTCAACTTTAAAATTTTTTAATAAGAAAAACCAAAGGTGCTTGCTAGGTTTCGCAGCAATCTAATAAGCAGAGTATCGTAAAATCAAAATAAAAACTTGTGGGCATGTCCCCGCCCCACTTTTTTTTTACAATGGAACCAATTGGAAGCTATACCCTCTCAGACAAAAAGAAAAAGTTTTCCAATCGGGCTTAAATGTATCGAATTATGAATTATTTTTGAAATCGGCTAAAAAGCTTTTAAAAGCTCAGCGTTATAAACAAGAATTATGTTTTGCCTTTAAAACAGCTACATACGTCCAAACACACATACTCTGAAATTTGCATTTGAGATAAACAGCTTTGAAAGCTCTTAAATTTGTTCTCGTTTCTTTGCAAACTAAGCAGCAAGCATTCTTGTCGCCGAGATCTGATTGGCTGTTGTGCTCTCGTCGGTGTGAAAGCACAAAAAGCTCTTTATAAAAGTTTGTAGCTGCTTTAAAAACATATAATTTTATGGGAAACTTTTTTTGTTTTAAATAAAAATCTACAATTGTGTGTGTGTGTGTGTCCGACCGGCTTAGTCCAGAGCCTTAAATATGCACAACTTACCATTGACATTTGCACATCCTCCTCCTCATTATCAATATTTGCTGGTATGGGCGAAGGTGTGCTGGCTTTAAGTTGAGCTACTGGTATGGTCAAAGGCTTCGGTAGCACTTTCAGCGGACTCCGAGGACGTCTCTGCAACCATTTGTGTTTCAAACATTGAGCAGCTGTCATGCGGGTGCTAAATGCCAGACATTGAATGAGCAATAAAAGCAAATATAAATTAATTAATTAATTAATTAATTAATATAAAATAACAAAGATTTGAAATGTTGAACACACACTTAAATACACTCACCTTAAGTCCTTCACTAAAAGTTTTGAAATGAAATCAATACCTTCGGGCGATACGTTGGCAAAGGATTCATCTTCAAAATCATATTTGGCAACTGTTACATTTGCCATGGTTTCTATATCGGTTTCGCCCATAAAAGGCGACAGTCCAGAGATGCTAATTGCAGCAAATATCCAGCCCAGAAGTTGAAGGTGGGAGAGCAACCAAAGAATGTTCATTTTCATTTTCATTTTCGTTCATGTGTGGTTTTGGTTATCAAGTTAATTGAAGCAGGCGATGATGTTGTGGATGGTGGTTGTTTTACAAGTTGCAGAGCAGGTTAAAATTATCATGTTGTTGTTGTCGTCGTTAACATGGTAGTAATTGTTGATGTTGTAAGTTCCATTGTAGTACATAATTGTTGTTTACAGTCATTTTATTAGCACAAGTCATGGCAGACCAAAAGTAACAGGAAAATTGTATAATTTTTTTATTTTTTTTTTGAAAATAGTTAAGGAAGTTCCCAAATCCCAAATTGTTGTGTGAACAGAAAAAATAGAGAATATAACCATACAAAATTAAAGGAAAACAAATTAAATTTCTTTAAGCTTAAGTATATCATCTACTGCTTATGAGAAAAGCAGAAAAATATAAAATAAAACCAAAGCAACAACAAAATTTTGATTTCTTAAGGGATTCATTGAGCCAAGTTTTTTAATTAGTTTATATGCTCGTACATGACAAGTAATTTCAATTGTTTTCGTTAAAAAAAAGATTTTATCACACTAAAGAATTTTATGGCGAATTATATTTATTTAAAATTATACTTACAGCACATATGTTATCACCCCCACACTCCACATGTCTGTTCCATATGATATACTGTCAAAATTTACAACTTCTGGTGCCACAAATTCTGGTGTGCCGAAAAGGATCTATTTGGGGGGGGGGGGGGGGGGGGGATGGGGGGGGGATGGAGTTGCAAATGAAAGTATGAAAAATAATTAAATTTTAATTGATGCAACTTTTTAAAGAAATTAACTCAAAGCAATTATTTTTGTTTTCTCACATGGAAACACTGTGCATAATTTGACTAAAATTAGCGGCTGCAAGATTAATTCTGTGGCAAAAAGGAAAAAGTGCTTAAGTCGAGATAAGCTGATTTTGAGTTAGTGGTACCTTCGTAATCTGCATGTTCGAAAGTACCTCTGGTCAAAATCTCAATTCATTTGTGTGATTTTTCAGGAAGCTATAGCACTATGACTTGCGACTTATCTCTGTTAGACTTCCAATCTCATTTGGAATAATAGCTTAATTAAGCTTAAACTTTGAAATATTTCAAATTAAATGTGTTACTTATAGTGTGTAGAACGATGTTTGCTTAAAAAAATAAAGGTTAGCAGAAAATTTCCCAAATTTAACTGTAAAAGAAATAAATTTCTGAAAATCGACTTGCTCGCTTAAAAGTGCTCTCCTGCAAAACAGTAAAATATGACTTAAGCACTTTTTCCTTATTGCCACAGAATTTATATTTTGACTTCTTTGAAATAACTGTTGGTGACTTTTAACTAAGACACTTTGCTCAAAAAATTATTTTCTTTTTTTTTGTGTGCTTTGTTTTCTTTGTATTGTTAACCCCAAAAAAAGAATAATACATACGCACACACGTACACGCATATATACAACTACATACACACACGTATGTAGTAGTGTCAATTTAATGCTCCAGTAGCATATTGTTACATTAGAGGTAGCAGCAGTTTAAACATTTTGATAAAAAGGACTTTGTTAGCTTTAACATTCGTAAACGATTTTAAGGAAAGCTTTTAACGAAACTATTTTTTAAAATATGTAATAATTGAAGTATGTATAATAATATAGGGTGTTTTTTTTAGGGGTATAGAACTTCGAATTGAAATAAAACACAAGAAAATCGTTTTAATGTCCATCAATTTGGCTTTATTGGAAGGATAATTTTATGCCATTAACGTTTAAATATGATTTCGGGCATGTGGCCGCCGCGGCTGGCTCGAATAAAGCCAATTATACAGGTCCAATTTTCAACCACTTTTTCGAGCATATGGGGCGAAATTATGCGCTCATCGAATGTTTCCTTCAATAAATCGATTGTGACGTGCGCTGTGTGGCATGTAGCGCCGTCTTGTTGGAACCACAACTCATCCACATTCATGCCATCCAATTCGGGAACAAAATAGTCGGTTATCATGGCTCTATACCGGTCTCCATTAACGGTAACCAACGGTCGATCATAAAATGGACGGAGCTTGCGGTAAACTTCGCGAACTGAACCATTATTTTCGAAATAAATTTGCACGATTTGCAAGCGTTGTTCTTTTGTCAACCTGTTCATGATGAAATGGCAAACCAAACTAAATATTAATCACTTGACAGCTGACAAAATGGCCGCCAGTTAAACAAGTGATGCCAACTTAAAGTTCTATACCTCAATAAAAAACACCCTATACAACTATTTTGATCGGCTCTAAGCCTAACAAGAGCTTTAAGCCTGCCTTATAATGCAAAAATTCTAAAGAGTAACAAATATAATTTATGAAATAAATATTCAAGCTTTCAAGCTTTTAAAATTTCCATATACATTAAAATAGCTCTACTTTCAAGAAAGCCCAAAGCTTTAATGCAATGTTCAAACTTTTACAAAAAAGCTTTTGTGCTTTCACACCGACGCGAGCACAAGATAACACAACAGCCAATCAGATCTCGACGACAACAATGCTTGCTCTTACTTTGCTCCTGTGGCTGAGTGGTAGTGGGTTCGATGCCCGCCATAGAAAAGCTAATCGCTTCGCAGGTTGTGTTTGTTAAAAAAAAGAAACCAGAACAAATTTAAGAGCTTTCAAAGCTAATTACCTCAAATGCAAATGTCAAAGCACGTGTGCTTAAAAAAAATAAATGTTTTGCTTTAAAATTATAAAAGCTTTCGAAAGCTTGAATAACCTTAATACGAAAAGCATTAACAATCTTCTTATCGAACACTTTACTACTAAGCAAGAGTGAAGGACAAATATCCAGCATAGTGTGAACCCGATATATTTTTAAAGGAAGCACCTAGCTGGGATATTTCAAAACACACATACATACATACATATGTATGTACGTATCAATGTATGTATGTAAGTAATTCCTTAAGACACCCTTACAAGAAAAGAACCAGAGATTTAACTTTTAATTAGCTTTTTATGGCTGGCTGTGTGCGAGCGTAGAAGTTCTATGAAAAATATACAAATTAAAGTCAAATGTACAATGAACTTGTGCGTGTGTGCTTTGAAATTGCATTTGAAAATGCGAATATAAAAGAAGAATATAATGGAGTTTTTGTTTCATTAATTTCACCAGCAGACATAAAAACAGGGAATTAAATAAATTTAACAAGCTGTTTATTGCTAAATTTACTAATAAGATTAAATTAAAAATAAAGCCACAACAACTTTACGTTAATGATATTGAAATTTATAATTTACCTGCAGTTTTTTGTCTGGATCAAATTTTCTTGCCAAGCCAAAGTCTATAATTTTAATGCGATTACCCTCTTGGGTTAAACACAAAATGTTCTCGGGCTTCAAATCCAAATGTAAAATATTGTTGCGATGTATAAATTCCATGGCCTCACACACCTGACGTATGAAGACGACACATACGCGTTCGGTCAGAACGAATTCATCATCCACTACA
Organism: Nowickia ferox; assembly: GCA_936439885.1. NCBI lineage: Eukaryota > Metazoa > Arthropoda > Insecta > Diptera > Tachinidae > Nowickia > Nowickia ferox. The sequence continues at coordinate 3,024,527 of OW387027.1, read as the reverse complement.
CGATCGAATAATTCACCACCTTCCACTCTGTAAAATTGAACAAAATTAAAGATAAAAATTTACATAAAAAAAATCTTGAAAGAGTAAATTTTGTTTAAAGACTTTTTATTTTTTTAAAAAGTTAATCTTTTTAAAGAAGACATTGCGTTTTGCATAATTTCTTTTCTCTTAAGTCAGAGTACAGAACTTATAAGAAAAAATGAAAATACTTATACAACGACTGATTTTTACCTATATAAAGCTTTTGAAAAAAGCTTAAAACTCTTAAGATTTGAGAATAACGTTTTTGGCTGAACATATCAGAACTTTCAGAAAAATAAATGCTAAAAAGGCTAAAATTTTCCAAAAAGCTTTAAGGATGGAGTTTAAAAACAAAAAATATAAAAGCTCCAAAAGCTCACATTTTAAGAAAATTTGGAAATGAGTTCAAATGCTTAAGAACTTTAAGCTTTTGCTAGCACTTTTTGCCTAAAAGTTAGCTTAGCATTTTTAGCTAGCTGCAATACGAGCTTTCAATTAAGCTTACGGCTCTTTGTTATTGAAATTTCTATGAATTTGTGTAGTTTTCTAAAAAGCTCTTTCTAAATCTTATTGAAAGAAGCGGTTAAATCTTTTGATAAACGTTTATGCATTTAATGTTAAAAGCTTAAAAGCTTTTACTAATGTATTATGTTGATATGCTTTTTCCAAAGCTTTTAAATATTTTTTGTTAAAAATAATTGTGCATAGTTTTTAAAAATTTTTCTAGTATGGGTGGATAGCCATAAGTTAAAATTAAATCAGCTACTGGGATCGTTAGCCGAGAATAGAAGTCGGAAAGCTATGATGAGCAAAATAAATATTTTTAAGCAAATATAATAAATTTAATATGACAAGTTACGAATTTTTTGTTAATGCGTTCTGTTAACTAAAAATTCTGACAATATTTAAACAGTTTCAACTAAACTTATACATACATATGTACTAATTTATGTTGCAAGTTCAAGTATACATACATACGCCTTGAAGCTTTTTATTTTAAATGAAAATTAAAGTCTAAAGTTTTATTTCCCCCTAAAATTTCTTATGCTTGTGTTAAAGCCACAAATTACAAGCATGTTGTTTTTTAATTAAAGTTTTAATGAAAAAAAAAGAAAATATTTTTTCAGTATTAAAAACAAATGATTTTCTTTCATGCAAAAGCTTTCAAAGCAAATTTATTTTAAGTTGCTTCGGCATTTTTGCTTTAAAAAATTTAAATTTTATGACTTTAAGTTTGAATAGTTTTTCCCTTGGGTTTATCAAAATTCTGTATTAAAAAAATATTTCATTTCAATCATTTGTGTGAAAATAGAAAGTTACAAGAAGAAAAACAAAACGGTTTAAAATAAAATAATCGTTAAAGTTCAATTTTCTCTTAAGGATTAAAAATATGCAGGAATATTATTTTAAAAATTCAGTGATAGGAGGCGTAATATTAAAATTCAGTTTCGTCAAGGTTAAGCAAAATCAATCAAGATTGATATGACAATAAAAAAAGTAATAAAATTTTGTGATCAAAAAGCTTTTTTAATTTTTAGTGCAAAACAAAGAATTTGCTTATAGAAATTGTAACAGGAAAACAATATATAGAAACAAGCTTAAATTGATATATAACTTTAATTTTATACTTTATTTTGTCCATAAGAAGTATGTAAGCTTTTTTTTTTGCAAATAAAGCTTTTTGTTTTGTGGAGTAAAGAGTTGTTACTCTTGAACTGTAATAAATCTTAAAAATATTTTCTAATAGAAATATTATATACGATTTAAGTTTAGCGTGCTTTTTAATTTTTGAAACAAGCTTAAAGCTCTTGAATATACATTTGATTTGAGAATAGATTTTCCTGTTTTTTTACTACTCTGCTGATACAATTCTATGTCCCTCTTAAAAATTTAAGGTTTTTCCAGAATCATGTTAAACATTTTGCTGGGTTGTCTAGATTAACACAGATTTGCATTTAAATGAAATGGTAAATTTGAATTTAATTGCATATTTAAAAATTAAACCACAAAATAAACAATATAATTTATGCCAAAGTATATAATTTTTTTTTAGAAATTTTATATTGCCAATTAGTAATAAAAATGTTAATAATAAAAATATTTTAATAAAAAGCTTTAAAAATTATTCACTAAAAATTTTCACAAAATATTTTTAAATACCTTAACTTTTACAAAAACATTTAATGCGTATCATGAAAATATGGTTTTTACATATTTTATATTCAAACTCTCCGTTGCAAATTTTTTCTTTTCTTTTTTAATTTTTTTTGTGATTTCTCTCTAATATTTTCAACGCACTCCACTTTAATCACCAGAAATGGTGCAAATCTTATGGTCACATTTATTGTAAAATGAAAAATTTTCTTTAGTTGTTCTGCTAAAATTTTTAAACACATTCTTTTTTATATTTAGCATTCAAATCCAGACACCATAAGCAACTTTTTAATACAAAATCCGACCAACAACTGAATGCTTTATTTTAATAAAAATTAAAAAAAAAATATCACTGAACTCTTGAAATAAATTAAAACTTGATTTATTCCATAGAAAAGAATTAAATAAACTATTGATTTCTTTTGCTAAGTGTGAACATTCAGTTACGAAAATTATATTCTCTGCTTAAACAATTTTTGCAAAGTATATCGACGTTGAAAATGCAAATTGAAATTAATGCAAAATTGTTCTTTTTACTAATTCTGGCCTGCAAAATTAAAGTACATTTCATTGCTGCCTTTTCTATCCCACGATGTCGTCAGAAATCGCTCGATTGCTTACTTACATTGAAAACAAAAACAAATTTTCTTATTTCATTGTTGCTTTCAAAACAAGTTGCCGATCGAACGTCTTCTATCGACATCGTGCAACAGACTGTAAATAAGTATTTTATTGAAATTATACCAGGGCCGCAACTGCAAGTAAAGGGTGTTTTTTTTCAAAGCGAACTGTCTTACAGCGCTCACTTTTTTGTATTTATGATGAGCATAGTTTGGCAAATCATCCTGAATAGATTGATGCTTCCACAACGCAAACAAATTATACAAATTTTCTTTGAAAAGCAGTCACATAATTTAAATTTCAAAAAAATAATCAGTTAGGGCCTTTCTATATTAAGGTAGCGATATGTATATTGTATATTTTGATATTGGAGTAATTTAATTAGGCCGCTGTAAATAATATTTTGTTCAATGTCTTCTTGGCTTTTATATCTACATATATATCGTCACCTAAAATGCAAAAGGCCGTAAGTACACTTTTTACTTTTTTACAGGAGAAGCAAAAAACCTTATAAATTTAAAAATATTTTTTTGTTGGGTGCCAAATTGAATAATGAATAAACCCGGTATTTTTGAACAAACATAACTGGTGACGAAACGTGGGTTCATAGTTATGACGTGGAAACCAAAGCTCAATCATCTCAATGGAAGCTGCCGCACAAACCAAGGTAAAAATCGAAGACGAGCCAAAGCACGTGCAAGCAAAGCAGCTGTCAACAATTAACTGAACATTCCAAATTTCCGACATTGTCGGCATAAGTGAGAGACATGAGTACCAACATAACGCCACAAAAAATCAAAACTCGAATATACGTAACCCGCGAAAATTCAATATTCGCGATACTTTTCGAACACACCTCGTATGTGAGTAAAATTTTAAGGAAATATGTATTTTGTGTAAACACATCATAATCAATCAAAAATTATATTTTGAATTTTTTGGTTGTTACGGCCTTTTGGATTTTAGCTGACGATATATTTTATAATTTTGTTAGCTTTTCCCTTAGAATTATAGAAAAATAAACATTTCTTACAATTCTTGGACGACACACATCATTTTCTGATATTCATATGCTGCATACAATTGTATGATGAGATGATGCTGCAGGGAGTTCATAATTTCAACTTCACGTTCGACATTGCGACGATCTTCACGCTTCGGTATGGGCACAAATTTGGCCGCTAGTTTAAGACCGTTGCCTTTATCTTGACACTTGTAGACAGTGCCGAATTTTCCTCTGCAAAAACAAAAAATAAAATTAACAAATTAATTTTCTAAAATTTAATTTTCGTTTTTAAATTTTCTTCAAAAGTAACGCTTTCCACAGCAATGCCATCTTACCTGCCCACTTCTCCAAGTATTTCATACAATTGATTGGCATCCACTCCTCGTTGTATGGCCACATCTCTGTAGGGAAAGGCCGGCTCTAATTCTAAAAAAAATATTTTTATTACATTAATGCATTTCAATTTTATTTTAAAAATAAAATTATTGTAATAAAATTGATTGAATAATTTGTTTATTGCAAATCCCCAGAAATATCTTTTTAAATCTACTAATTGTTCAATAATAAATCATTTGGTGAAAATCATTTAATAAAGTGGTGGTGGCATAACAAATTCCTAATGCCAAATACATCGCCACCATTAAATTATCTATTATCTCTGATTTGATTTGATTTGGTTTGAATTTAATAGAATTCCTAAAGAAACATTTGGCCGGCCAGCGATTTTGCCAATTAATGGTGACGTTTGAAGAATAAATTAATCAAACACAATTTGATGATTGTAAATGACTCAAAGAGAGAGTGAGATAGCGTACAAGTAAAAAGGTGTAAGAGAAAGCGTAAAAACGAGAGAGAGAAAGAGAGATATGTAGAGAGAGTGAGAGAGCTTGCCAGAGTGTTGGTTTATAATTTTTAAGATTGCGGCTAAATGGGCCATGCATTATTTATTTGACAGGTGTTTTATCAATAATATTTTATTTAAAGATTTTTGTATTGGTTGGCTTTACAGTCTTGTAAGAAAATTCTTTAACAAAAGTGATTAATGTATTTTAACAAATTAAAATCTTAAAATTTAATTAATTTTATGAAGCCCTTCGGCCATTTGTCTTTCTTAAATGAAACTGTTTTCAAAACACTTTTTCACACTTGCTTCAAAAATGATTTTGTACAGACTTAATTAAAATTTAAGAAAATGTATTGAGTTAAAGTATTTTATTACAAAGGAATTAATAAACAATTTTTAAGGTTTAACAATCGTTTATGAATGCGGGTGTTAGAAAGTTTGTTGCATTCTCGTGTGTGTACGTGTGTAAATGTGTGTGTGTGTGTGTTTGTGTGTTCGTGTACTTGTGTGTGCTTATGCAAATGTTTGCCAAGCTGAACTAAAGTTGTAGTTTTATTAATTACTATTCGTGTAAAGACAAAAGAAGAACTGAGAAACTTTTCATGGATCAAGCTAAATGCCACGTGCGATGTGGCACATGGCATTTAGCTTTAAATACGCTTAAAACGTTGGAAGTCTTGAAATAGTTCGTGCGCTTAATAATAAATATTTCATCGATAAATATTAAATATTTTTTATGAGTGATTAGTTAAAGATTATGAAATGTTGGAATTAAGTAAATAATAAGAGTTTTTCTTTATAACAAATTTGCTTTTACTGAGTTATAATAAATATTTTTGTTTAAGTTCTCTTTTCTTTTTAAACTGGTGCAACATTAGTTTTGCATTGAAGAATAAGACCTTTTGTTCACTGCGACGAATGCTCTATTATATGATTTTCTGTTAAAATAGTAAAATGTTCCAATGTTGCTTTTATTGTTTAGTTTAATAAAAAAGCCCATTTAACATTTATTTAAAATAAAATCATATGTTGTACAAAAAAAAACTTACTTCGGTCAATGTATTATATTTTTTCTTTCATACTCAACTGACCAAATAGCCCAGCAAAATTCTTTCTCTTAAACAAAAAAGTTATCTTTTATGTTTAATAGAATAAAATCTCTGTCATTAATATCTTGTATGGCTTTAAAACTCTACAATGGAAGTTAAAACTTAAAGGCAAGGCAGCACAAGTCTATAAAACAAAGTCCCCCTAAAAGCTTTCTAAAGCTTCTAATGATTTAAACTGGATTTTCTCGCCACTCATACTTTTAGCTTAAATATTTTTGTTGTTATGCTTGCAAAAGCCTTTTTTTTCTTCTCAAATTTAATATATTTTTATAGGATTTTAAAACAATAAAATAAGCTGGTTTATATCGTTTTTATTTTTTTATTAACTTAGTTGTTTTTCGCTTGCAGCATGAACTCTTTTCTTATAGAACTCTGTTTATACTCGTAAAAGAGGAAAACTACTGATGTAGCAAGTTTCATGTTTCAATTTAAAATTGGCTGCTTTTATGGTTTGAAGTATTCAGCACATGTGTTTTAAATTATGCCGAATATTTGGCATTAGTATTTTGAAACAAAGGAATGTGAGTAAGGAAGAGGCATACTGATGAAAATGCAGTCAGAGGAATTTTAAAATTCCGCTAAATATCTTTTTAAATGAACGAACGCTAAATTTCATTTTTCTTAATAAAAAGTTAAAATATGTTGCATATTTTCTAGAAAAAAAAACAAATTTAAGTGAACATTTATCCAAAATACAGTTCCAAAGTTTTAATTCTGATAGTGCAATCAATTTTGAAGTTGAAGTTAAATTTTATTTTTTTTTATAAAATTTTTTTATTGAAGTGTTTGATTTAAAATATATAATTTTTTCCTAATAAATCAATTTATATTATTTTTAAGAGCATACTTTTGTAGTTTTTAAGGCATACTTCCAAGTTTTTTAGTGCATATTGAATGCGCATACAGCATATTTTTTAGAGCATATTTGAGGTTTCCCTGGTTATTACATATTTTATTTCAATTTATTTTTTTAAATATACCAGGAAGTGGCATTGCCATGGTGATCATTTCACATACTCATGCTAAAATAATTATTTAATATTTCCTAAAATCATAAAAATTTCAATAGATAATTTTTGCCGTCATACTTCTTTTTATTCATAACACTTCCTTTTAAAATTGCATATCATTTAAAACTGAACTTGTAATATAAAACAAACAAAATAAAACTGGCTTTTCTTCTATTTTGTGGTAAAAAAAAAACAACCCACCCACACACACACACACACACTTATTTTACTATCTATTGGTAACGTATGCAAACATTTAAATTACTCTCGAACACGTACTTATTCATGTAAAAAATATACTTATGAATATATGAAAACTGTTAACTAACGCTACTAATACTAATATGTGAACACACAAACACACCAATACATAATTATAAAATAACAGAGGAGACAGGGAGGGAGAGTGATAGTTTCCCATTCTCTGTTCTGGAGAGCCTTATAACAGCAGACTTCCGTTATGCTTTCACAGCAACTAGAATAAAAGCAAAATTTACAAGTACACATACACACACACACACACATACACTCATCTCTACTTGCATAAGCATCGTAAATGTAAATGGTTTGCGTACACACATCCATACGTACATGTAATAAAATATGTTAAACTTTTAACTGCAACTTAACTCAATTTTATGGAGGGGTTGATATTAAACGTATTTAAAAAATATAATACCGCAGACTGCAATTTAATATAGTTAAAACTGACAAGATATACTTGCACATATACTACCACACAAAAGAAAAAGATGAAAACTGTTAAAATATATATAAATAGTTGGATGTGCTTCCGTGTGTGTGTGTGTGTGTGTGTGTGTGTTAAGGCGAAATACGTTGAATAATAGTTGCCATTGGAGATTACGTTAGCGTAGCAAATTGTGATGTATGAAATGACTTATTTTCAACAGAAATTTTTACGGAATTTTTGTACACTTTATTGGCTGCTGATATCTGATATGTGGCAATTTAACACGATCAATGTCAAAGCATTATTAAGCATTTTAATATTGGGGGAGAAATAAATGGTGGTAAGTAACATATTGAAAAAAAAGTTAAGAAAAAAATATAAAGAAATTAAATAATTTTAAAGAAGATCCCTCAAATTCTTACTCCCTTATTTATAAAAAAAAATATTTGTTTAAGCTTACAAAATAAAAAAATAAAAATTGTGAGAATATGGTTAATAAATCAGAAACATTTTTTTATGAATAAGACCTTTAAAATAACTTTAAAAAAATATTTTTTTGTGATTGATAAGAAAAATTGAAAATTAAAGTATAAAAATTAGATTTCCTGAAGAAGTTAACCGAATGTTATAAATAAAGCAATATATGAAAATAAAGACCTAAAGCTTAAAGAAAACAATTATTTAATTAAACATTAAAAAAGGTCGAAAAATTAGATAAAAGTTTCAAAAGTATTTTATTTGAAAATTTTCTTAAAATAGATTTCAAACACGTATCATTTTTTATGAATATGGGGGATAATATTTAAAAAATTATTTTTATTTATTTTTATTAAAAATATAGAAAAAACATTTATATAATCATTAATTTTGCTGTTTAAAATTAACCAAAATTTTCAGTTGCTTCTTTCATCACTTCTAGCAAATGATTTTCTAAAACAATGTGGTTTTTGTGTGATTAAAATTGTTTTCTTCCTAATCATGATTTATTTTTTTTCATGAAGAGAACAACAAAGAAATGAAGAGACAAGAAACAAAAAATTAAAATAAATTGCAAAATAAAAAAGAAAAGCGAAAAAAGCAAATGAAACACCTTGACTTTGTGTTATATATATTTTTATCTATTTGTTTTAAATGCATATTAAGTAAAATAGTTTGTGTTACACGGAGAGTAAAACTAAATTTTCTTTTTCAAATATTCTATTTACAGGGTAAATCAGTTCAATGGATGTGACACTAAAAAAGAACACTGTTTAGTTTTTATATGAAAACTCATACTAGAACCGAATTACTGGACGCTGTATCTTCAGCACGCTGCACAGTGGGCTGACTTCATAAAGTTTTGTGCAAAAACTATAAGGAGTGATCCTAGATAATTGAAGGTTGGTACCGAGCATTATATTCACTAAATTAAGAAAAAAAATGTAGTTTAATAAAAATCATTCACGTCCACCGTCCACCGTCCATATAATACAAATAGATTTTTTGCATAAAATTTTTCCTATCCAAGCAGAAGTCTCTAAATTTGGTACGAAAGCTTTATAGAATAAAAAATATGCATGCTAATGAAACCTATACAAAATATAGATACGATTTTTTTTAAATGCATAACTGTGACATCGTAGAAAATTATTCCACTGCCATCCTTCACAATTACTCATGTGACAGGCTCTACTATTACAACGACAGAAAATAATACAGGTTACACACACACGTGCGAATTACCGAATTTATCATTCTCTGGAAAGGGTTGTGCAAATTAGAATAGAATGAGCAGTCAGCGAAGTATCAACGCCACATATATCCTACAAAAACAAGTGATAAAGTGACAGTAAGTGAATATATTCGATAAGTTTTAAAAAGAGCTGTTTAGTTTTTATATTGAAGCAAAAAAAAAGGAAATTTTTTACTTACTCACGCTCACGCATGAACACGCACATTCATTCACGCTCACGCATGATCACGCACACTCATTCAACCTCACGCATGATCACGCACACTCATTCACGCTTACTCACGCTCACTCACGATCATTAACTATCACTCACGCGCACGCACGCTCACTCACAATCACTCACGCCCATCCATGGTCATTCACGCTCACTCATACTCACTCATGCTATCTCACCCTCACTCATACTCATTCATACACGCTCACTCATACAAGCTCACGCACGCTTACGCCCTCTCACGCGTGACAATTTTTAAACACTCCTTTTGTAGACCTTTTTAATTGGCTTAATCATGCGTTAAAGAAACTTTTATTTTAGACAGGATTTACAAAAATTTATTTTCTATTTTTCCCTCGCAGTAAATATTAAGGTTTAAGAAAAATAGATTTAAAGACAAACTGCAAATATTCGCAGCTGAAATATTTCAAATTCGCAAGATAATTGATCGTCATAGACAATTTTGTTTAAGTGCAAATGAAAAAGGACTCTACAGTCCTTCATTAACTAACCTTAAGGTAACTTTCAATAATTTCCATTTAACACTTCTGCACTCAATTGTTAGGGCCAAATTTTATAAAATGAAAACGTTGAGCGATGAAAAATTTTTATATGGAAAAATATAAATTATAAAAACAAAATACATAAAAAATTTGTCAACGCTTTACTTTTTCGTTTTACAAAAATAGGCCCTTAATAAATTGTTGTTATATTTAATATTCATTAAATATCAGGCCTAAAAGTATGCAATATTTTTTTTTAGCAAAAATTTTATAACAAGTGTCGTGACTTTTGCCAGTTTTCTCTATGTTCCGGAATATGCCGAGAATTAATTTTTTCTGAAGCGTAAGAAGACAATCCTACCTTTCATTTTATTGAAAGAACTGCTTGGGGGGAAAGAGGGCTTTGGTGATTTTTCTTCCCATGGAAAATCAAAAAATGTATTAATTATTAGAGGCTTATAGATTTGGTTATATCTTCCTAAGGCGTTGTGATATCCATATAATTTTTTATTTATTTATGGCGAAATGCTATATTTTTAAAGTACATATATTAGAGACAAATTGTTTTATCGAGAAGATTAAACATACATATGTATATATGAATCACTGAATTGCGTGAAAAAAAGTAATTTCTACATGGACTTTACTTAAATTTTACAAAATTTTATTTTAAAACTTTCAAAAAGAAAAAAAATTTACAAAAAAAGCATTATTTGTTTTTTTAAATTGAGTAGTTGAGAAATAGGGTTTCTGACACCAAAATCATCCCATTGTGCGCCGCAAACTCGTTGAGTGAGTTGAGTTTTTATTTTTTAATTATATTCATTAAAAATTCCGATTTATATATGAAAAAGAAAAATTTTATAAAAAACAAAATATCATAATGCTCAATTCACAAGACTTGTTGTATCGTCTAAAGTTGTATTTGAAAAGACTTCCAGCAAAATTTTTCAAAAAATAACCAATTATTTTCAGAATTTTTTTACCTGTCTTTTCAAATACAGTTTAAGACGATACAACAAAGCTTTTGAATTTACTGAAAAAATGGAACCTAAAATATATTTTCTTAAATATTTAATTTCTCTAGGTGTATTTTTTATAGTAAATATTTTTTATAAACTAAATTTATACGAGTACTCGGCGCTTATCCAAATAACATGCTTGCCAAATAATACTTTTTGTTGGTGGGTGTTTTTTCCCTTTTTGTTTTTTTTACTTTTGGTTTTTAATTTTTTTATTTATTTTTATTGTTTAGAATTTCAGCAGCATAAATAAATTACTAAGTATGTATAATGAGAGAGTTAAAAAAAAAAGAAGAAATGATAATAAAATGCTTAAAAAGAATGAAAGAAAAATTTATATTTATATGCACATGTTAATATATAAACTTGACATTGACTTTCGGTAAAATAAAATAATTAAAAAAAAAAGAAAGTGTTAAAAATATATTTAAAAAAATAAAGGGAAAACATCATAATTTGCAGCAAAGTTACAATTGATAAGAGCAACAAATAAATAAGTATTATTGATATAAAATTTATCAATTTATTACGGTCGTAGAGAAAAAAGTGACCTGGAAAGTTTTACGGGATATTTAAATTTATTAACTGAACTAGAATGAATTCTAATCCAATATAATTTCTTAAAAGGGTTCAGTATTTTCCATTCTTATGTAATACGATATTTTTATTAATTAATGAGATTTTCTAAAAAAGACTTTAGCTAAAAGAAATTATGGCATTTTTCTATGCCAGCACGCCCTTTAGAAAACCACTTCAATTAATAAAAATATTTCATTCCATAAGAATTGAAAGCCCGATTAAGAAATTATGTATGGGATACTTTAATTTTATTTTTAATTTAATTCGATAATAGATCCGGAAAATGCAAAATTATTATTTTTTTCTCTGCTCATAGATTTTCATTTAATAAATTATGTTGCTTTTTTATAATCCTTTGCCTTTTGTTTTATATATAAATTTCCCATATGTCTTTAATATTATTATTGTGCTTTATTTTGAGTGCAAATAATTTATAATAAAATATTTATTCTCTGTTATTAAGTTGCAACTCGTTAAAAATAACATTCCCCAAAACAGAAACTTAAATCCTTTCTAATAAAACTGCAGTATTTTTATTATCACACAAATGATAATAAGTAAAACTAAAATATAGAATGCTGTTTTTTCAAGCCAAATTTTGTACAAAAAAATCCCAACCAAAACTAAAACTTTAATCAGCATAAGTGCAATCATATCACAAAAATCATAGAAATAAAATGAAAAGAGAAAATAACAAACCAAAAATTCTTCAAGTATGACCACGTAGTGTCCAACAAAAAAAAAAAAACCAGAAAAACAACAGGAAACCATTGATGCAGGCTAGATATTTGTGCATGGTATGGAATCATGCCACATAATCACAAAATGAGTGGTAGATAGTGACAGCTTTGGCGTTCAATGACAGCAACATCAACATTATCATCTTCATCTTCATCATCATCATCATCATCAAAATCTAACAGATTGAATTTATATGTAGATGTTAGCAAAGAAGGCCAATAAAAATATCCTTGTTGGAATTTCCACAGCATGTGGGACTACGACTCGCATACGAAGGGTTCCGTACGAACACTATTTATCGCTCATTTATTCCAAACAATGGCATAACTCACAAAACTAGTTTGCCAAAAACGAGTTTTAAGTTTTCAATTTATAGTTGTATGTAATGGAAAAAGAAAATCTTATTTGCTTTCAAAAGTTGGGTAGACAAGATATTTGTATGAAATTTTTACACAATATGAAGAACGATATGATGATTATTTCTGCATCAAAAAGTTCCATCTTTTAAGTTATGATATTGTTTGAGTAAATGAGCGATATGAGAGAATATTCGAACTTCAACCTATTTAATCGAATATCTTACTTAAAGTAGAAATTTTTTTTAAATTTTTTGTTTCGGTGGTTTTTTTGGTTCTAGCGTTTTTTTCGTTTTGCCGATTTTTTCGGCTTATGGCTTTTTTTTTATTTAGCGATTTTTTTAGTTTCTAGGTTTTTTTTGTTTCAGCAATTTTTTCATTTTGGCGATTTCGATGGTCGTTTTTTCGATTTAGCATTTGTTTAATTTTCGCGCTTATTTTCGTTTTGGCGATTTTTTGTTTTGTTCTAGTGCTTTTTTCCTGTTTTGCCCATTTTTTCCTTTTTTTTTTTAGCGATTTTTTAGTTTTTGCCTTTTTTCAGCGATTTTTTATTGTTTGACGATTGCTTTCGCCTTTTGGCGATTTTGTCGGTTGTTTTTTAGTTTAAGCATTTGTTTTTAATTTTGGCGCTTTTTTTGTTTTCGTATTTTTTCGGTTTTTGGCGATTCTCTTAGTTTTTTGGGACCTTTTTAGCTTTGATGATTTTTTTTGGCGATTTCTTTCGTCTTTTGGCGATGTTTTTCTGTTTTTTTTAATTTTAGCAATTTTTTTAGTTTTGGCGCTTAATTTAGTTTTGGCAATTTTTTTGTTTACGATTTTTTAGTTCTAGCGTTTTTTTTTCGTTTTCAGATTTTTTTCAGTTTTTGGGGTTTTTTAGTTTCTGAGCGATTTTTTAGTTTTTGCGTTTTTTTTTGTTTTCGCCATTTTTTTCATTTTGGCGCTTTCGTTCGACTTTTGGCGATTTTGTCGGTTGTTTTTTAGCTTAAGCAAATTTTTTAATTTTTGGAGCTTTCTTTTTTTGTCGCGATTATTTTCGGTTTTTGGCGTTTTTATTACTTTTTTTGCGATGTTTTTACTTTTGGTGATTTTTTTTTGCGATTTATTTAGTCTTTTGTTGATGTTTTTCGGTTTTTTGAGTTTAAGCAATTTTTTTAATTTTGGCGATTTTTTATTTTTCGTTTTGCAGATTTTTTTTTCGTTTTCTGGCATCTTTTTGTGCTTAGCGATTTTTTAATTTTTGAGTTTTTTTTTGTTTTAGCGTTTTTTTGGTTTTGGCGATTTCTTTCTTTTTTTGGCGATTTTTTTCGATTGCAAATCAATTATTTTTTTAAAATGATTATCTTTTTTGTAAAAAATAATTGCCCAATTTTCCTACCAGTATGAGAAAGAAGGCAATCTTATATAATTGGCCCTGAAAAATTCTCTGAAATTACTGTAAAAAAGTATTACATACAGACAAAAACAACGTAAAGTCATAAATGGAAAACTGAGGTTATGCAAGTTTAAAAAAATAAAATAAAAGATAGAAAACCAATGTTCCAGAGTGTAAGAGTGAATACGTACGGAATGTTTGTTAGCAGTTGAATTGTAATAAAAGAAAATAAAATGAAAGTTAAGCCAAAGCAAATGTTGATTAAAATTTAGAAATGAACTCATGTTTTCTGAAAAGAGGGCAGGAAAGGGGCAAAAAGCAGAGAGCAAGGAGCTATTGCAGCTTTTGCTTAATATGCAAACGTGTATAAATATCTGCAGTTTTATCTCTTCGTGCTTTGGTTTTCTTTTCAAATGTAATTCAATACGTATGAGTATTTTTAATACATGAAATATCGTTATTAAGTATACGCATGCAGTGTTCAAACTGCAGATAGTGTGACCTAGTCCTTACAAGCATGTAAGGTACACATACTCCATTAAGGACCAGGACTAATTTAAATATAATCCAAATATATGGAGAAAGCAAGCAAGATTTAAAATTACGGTGTCCTTGAGCTGGAGCACATGGTGCGACTTGGCATATAAGGAAATGTTATGCACCGCACACGCGTACAATTGCCAATTGTTCAAGAAGAATCATCATAATCGTTCGAACACGAACCCTGGTTGTCTAGCATTGAACAACATGGTCAGTGACTGCATTACACGGGACCATACTGTAACTAGTCTGTTTAGAAAGGTCCAACTTCCTCATCAATTAGACGGGAGTTAATTTTTGAAGCGCTAAATTTAACTTGCATAAATGTATTGCCCTTCTCGTTGCATTCATTGTAACTCCAATGTAACCTTCATTTGTAATAATAATAATGGGCAACATACACAAACTTGTCACATAAAATCATAAACTATTTAACTAATTAGATTTAATCTAATTTAATCTAATGTTTTATTATAATTAGCAGATAATTTACAATTCAATGTCTCATAAAATTACATGTCCTTAAATGTCTAATAATATCTAACTAAATGTATACAATAATTATTCCATGCGACTGCTTCCACCCTTAGAATTTATTCTTTAACCTGACATTACGTGCAAAGTGCACAAACAGACAATAACTTTCATAAATTTGTCAGACACAAGTAAAATGTCATGACAGCATTCGATTGACATTTTAAGTATTTAAGGTGCAATTATTATGTCTTGCTGATGTGCATTAGAATTTTAGTTGAGGGTTATCATGGCACAAAATACTTGACAATTGCATAATTTTGCTCATTAACTCTTGTTGTAAGTTACATCAACACAATGACAACAACAATTTCTCACTTGGTCTGTTGCAAACAAGGATTTTATAGCAAATTAACACCTAAACTAGCAACAATGATATTAACACACCATTATAATTGAATAGAGGCTTCGGCGTACACACATGCAAAGTGATTTGTAAAGGCTCGACACAACAGCAGCAGTGGCAGCAAACAATAATTTAATTGTCAGGCCTATAAAACAATCAAACCAGTTTGAAGTCACGTTCGAGGTTTCGTTAGGCTCTGCATCTCTCTCTCTCTCTCTCTCTGTGTGTGTGTGAGTGTGTGTGTGTATGTACGTGTATGCTTAATAAGGAGCAAATGTGTTAATGGGTGCAAAATTTGATTTGACTCACAACTGTCAGTCATTATTATTATTTTATTACATAAATTTTTGCAATTGGGGCAAAATGGCCTTTAAATATAAATTGTTTTTAATTATTTAAAATGATAATTTAAATTAATTTTTAGCAAACAATTTAGTAAAATCTAATTATATTCCAGATTATAAAGTAACAACGAAAAAATTGGAATGACTGACACGTTTCTTCCAATTTTTTCGTTGCTGATACAGAAAAAACTTTTGAACTTTTTATCTTTTAGTCTTTTATTCTAGTTATAAAAATTTGTTTACATTTTTTTTTAAGGAACATAAGATAACATATCTTGTCCTTGCAGCTTCTATGAAAATCTTTGAAAAGGTCGTTTCAATTTTATTTTCTTAAGAGAAGAGCACGAACAACACAAGAAAAATTAAGGATATGAAACGAAAGCAACTCCAAGTTACTCGTAAATAAATGCAAGCAGAATTTATTTTATTGAATAATATCAAGATTAAGCCATACCTTTTATATCAGATCTTTTAAAAAAGTACCTTTAATAAAAGTACTTTTTATAAAAAATATATTTTATAAAAAGTACTTTTTATAAAAATTTGCTTTTATAAAAAATAAATTTTATAAAAAGTACCTTTTATAAAAAGTACCTTTAATAAAAAGTACCTTTTGTAAAAAGTACCTTTTAAAAAAGTACCTTTTAAAAAGTACCTTTTAAAAAAGTACCTTTTATAAAAAGTACCTTTTAAAAATGTACCTTTTAAAAAAGTACCTTTCAAAAAAGTACCTTTTAAAAAAGTACCTTTTAAAAAGTACCTTTTAAAAAAGTACCTTTTAAGAAGTACCTTTTATAATATAATATTTAATATATTAAAAAAACACACATTTTTTCTTTTTTAATGTGGCCCACAAAATTTAACTTGAAAATTAAAGAAATATTTTACAAAAGTAGTTCATCAACATTTTTTAATTGTCATGCAAATTAAGGAAAAAAACAAAAAGAATAAACGCAACAACAAACAATGTTTGAAAGTACAATTCTTGGCTTTAGATGCCATCATTAAAATACTATTTCCGTGTATAAACGCACACAAAATTTAATCCGATAGAAATATAGGAACTTTTTTAGCAAAATAAAATAATGAAAGAAAGACAAACAGACAGACAAGGTGCGAGTGAAAGTTTCTCTCTAAAATTTCAGGCGATTATGAGAGTTGAAAATAAAAGTACGCGCCAAATTGGAACAAAATTATGTTTTTTTTATTTCAATTTATTTAATGAGCGCAAAATTTACTAAAATTTATATGACAATCATTTTTACTAGACTTCTAAATTATTTCAATACATGAATATTTTTACGCTCTTTGTAAAAAGGCGAAAATTTTTTATGCTTCATGTCTTCAAATGAGTTATAGAATTTGTACAACAAAAACAGTATGAATATGAATTTCATGCATATTTATTATTTTATTTAACAACATGTATACACAGAAAAAATTTAGTAATTATAGTTTATTAGACAATATTGTTTTTATATGTTGGGCATGAGACAATTTTTTAATGAATATATGCTGTTTGGAATTGAAGCTTTTAAATTATTTTGACCTGCTGTAAGCATGTGATTTCTTTCAGTGCAGTTGTTTTGCAATTCTCAGCATTATTTCGGAATGTCTGATATTTTGATCTGTTTTTCTAGCAGAATGAATTCACGTCTGTCGCTCTTGCTATTGATGGCGGTTGCTGCAGACATTTATGCATTCATCATTGTAAATATTCATCTGCATGCATATATGGCTTAACATGTATTAACGTATTTTTCTTCGCTTAGTTAGATGATTTATAAGAGAGCATACCCATGCATACATTTTATATACATATGTATGTGTAAATTTTTAAGTGTTTGTGAGTGTATATGTGTGTGTGTATGTGTGCTTAAAATTTAATGGTTTGAAGGGTGTTTTCATGTGGCACAAACATGATTTTATATTGTTTATGCTGACAGCTACGATTATGTTAATGTTGCTGTTGATGCTTCATGTTGTTGATTACAATGCACAAAATGACAAAACAAAAGCAGACATATACATACTTCCATGGCAATAGCAATAGCAGTAATAACAAGGAATGATATTCATAAATGAAAGTTTCAAAAATTAAAAAAAAAACTTACACACAGTGGTTGAAAAAATGTGCATAAACAAATGAGACAAATACATCAAAAATAGGAATTCTTTATGATATTCTACGCAATTTTTTTTCATATAAAAAATTTAATCTAAATACATTTTGAAGTTATAAAATAAAAAAAAAATTCTTTAAATAAACTTAAAATATAAAAATATTTTTTTTTTTTACATTCTGAAACAAGCAAAAATACTCATAACTGTTTCAAAAAGTTAAATGAAGAAGCAAATTTTACTCCCACAAGTATGCTACACAAATTAAACACACACTCGCAACACTTGTAAGTTGTGTGTGTGTGTGAGTTAACATACGAAAGATCGTGAGAGCAAGATAATTTATTATGAGTATCTCCCCCTGCTTTAAGTAACGGTTTTAATGTTTTTGTTGTTGTTGTATGAATTTTTGCAAACGTCATCATAGAAAGCATTTTGCATATTTTTTGCGATTAAATTTTCATCATATTTATTTTAACATACGAATATTCCTTATTAAAAGCAAAAGCTTTTAGGGCTGGAAAGGAAGGAAACTGTATGTAAATTAGATATTTTTTTTAACAACTTAATTTTCTCATATTTTAACTTTTTTCCTCCTGCAAGTGAGTAGCTGAGAAGTAATTGCCAATAGAATAAGATGGAAGTAAGTAAGTAATTTCAAATTAAGCTAAAATTGCTGGAATAAAATTAGGTTTATACAAATAAAAATTACGCGAATTGTGAGCAATAAAATGCAATGACTTTGATGTGTTTGATATAAGTAATCATTATTAAATTTCAGCATCTTTGCAAATGAAAATTTGCATATTTGCTGTGGGTTTAATAATGGAATAATTTTAGCATTTGAGTTTTTGTAACAGATTTTTTGCCTTTACAGGATATGATGATTTATTTAGTATTTATTTAATGTAAAAAACAGTTTAAAAATCAATTAAAATTTTCTTGGTTGTTTGTGTGAAATTATTTATAAAAATTCTTTTCTTCTTGAAGTGCAATGCTTCTAATATTATTCAATAGTTAACATTTTTTTATTTTCTATTTTTCATGTGTACTAAATCCTGCTTAATGATTAATATTAATTGAATTTTACCCCCTTTTTACTTTTTTTTTCGTATGAAAAATAATGCTGTAACATTAGATTAAAATAGACAATAAATAAAAGCAAAATTTTTCAGAATATTAACTGTCATAAATATTTAGTATCATGTACTATTAATGTCATCGTCAAGCGAACGCTCCCACAAATTCAATAAAAGACAAGACTGGCATAAAAATATTAAATAATAATATATTTTTTTAATTTTATTGAAACATAAAAAGTCCTTAAAAATGCCCAACCAAAATTAAACCATACTCGCACATAAGCACATATCAAAATGTCATCAAATTAATATTGTATAAATTACACATGAATGAATAATTATGAATTGAATTAACGACCAAAAAAAAAAAGGCACACACACATTTTTTATGGTTCTTATTTATATAAAAAATAAAAAAAAGTAAACTCAAAATTTATGAAACAAAATATTAGCAAGTAAAAATTCTACCAAAGAAATGATATTTTTCAAGCTTATTTAAAAAAGAAAAAAAAAAGAAACAAAATAAAGTGCTGAATAAATTGTTTAACGTTGCAGGTTATTTTAATCGAAATCGTATATCATGTACAGCAAAGCACCCAGGTAGCAATGAAATGTTTTGAAAAGAGATGAATGAAGCGACCATGGAGATTGATTTTTTTTAAAGTTTGCTGTTTGTTCACTTTTACTGCTGCTGTAACTTTTCTTTTCATTTCTTTTCCTCAATTTATAAACTTTGTACTAATAAAAGACATCAATTTTATATTAAACTATAATTTCAGCTGAATGTATTCGCACACAGAAATTAAGGGTGTCCAAGACAAAAAAAAAAAAAATAACAATATAAAATATTTATTGTTTTCGAAGCTCATTTTCACGATTAATAAATTTTTCTCTAGATATATTTCATTATTAACTTATTATTAACAATAAGTACTTTCACTTAACGATATAAATAAGTTATTATTTTATTCATTACATGGCAGTCATTATTATGCGCATAAAATAATTAGATAAATAAGTACCGCTCATTACTTTGTAAGCCATTAAAAGAGTACTACTCATTACAAAATGAAACATTTTTGCTGGGCTATAACACAGATAAAAAGTTATGAGGCTATAACGTTCGATTTTAAGAGTAAAGACTAATAAAATTTAGAAGTGTATCGACATTTGAAAATTAAGGGCTGTCTGGCTGTTATTTAATGAGTGGCGAATTTCGAACATCTTAACAAATTTTTTTTAGTGAATTGTTATCTGAAATAATTTAAACTTTGCATTTTAAGTGTGTGCTGTGTTTCACTTAAATTATATGATAAATATTGTAGAGCATTTTAGTCCTAAGCTGGTTTATGTTGCCCTTTAAAAAAAGTCACCTTCATATTCTTTGCTAAGCAAAGAATAATTTTTATTAGCTGAGAAAAAATAGCTCTATTTCCTCGACTTAATATATTAAAAAAAAATTATCTTATCAGCAATTGCAGCATAAGATATATAAACCTTAGACTACGTCCCATTAATATGTAAAAAATTTAAAAGAAAGTTTACAAGCAAAAGGCTTTCATTTATCCACCATCAGTATTGCAGATCTACTCTACTTCGCTTGTCTACTCAGCTTGCCAATTCAGTATCACTTACATTCACATTAAGTGATATACCAATTGTATCGTATTGCGTGCGCTTTGTGCTAAATTATTATTTCTTGTTGGTGCGTGCTTAAGAGTAAAATGTTCTTTGTTTTATTCAAAACATCCGTTTTTAGATGATTTCATTGATATTTTGCGGTCTATTGTTTATTTCGCAATCAGGTAATATACTTCCGGTGTTCTATGCAGACACACACACACACACACACGCACACCCAAACACACGCATACGCACATGCACACGCACGCTCATACCCAACAATTGTTTTGTAAACAACAAAAGAATTCAAAATATTTGAATGATGTTATATTCTTCTCTAGTTGAGCCATTTCAGATTATTTTATTAAGTTTTTCTTTTTGCTTTGTTAATTTTGAAATAAACTCTTTTGAAGGATACTTGAATATAATTTTGCCTTCATAACCGTGCAAAATGTTGCCTGTTGTTCATAATGGAATGATGTGCTTTATATAAATATAAATGAGTATTAAGGGCTCAACAATTTTTCTTTATTTGTTGTTATTTTTTTTTTTAAATTTATTGTAAAATTCAATTATTAAAGCATAAAAAGGAATATTTAATTCTCTACATACACCCAGAAAAAATTTTCGTCTATTAACATCTTATGAAGTTTTCGTTTCTAGAAAAAATTTTTTACATTTATTGCAGTTTGCAATGAAAATTCGCAATAAAATGGTTTTTTGAAATAGAAACTTTATTAGAAATTATTGTATCACCCTTTAGGAACGTAAGTTTTTGCTTAATAAAATGTTGAAAAATGTTGCACTTTTTCTAGAAAAGAAAAAAAATTACAAATAATAATTAAAAATATAATTGAGTCAATTAAACTCTTATTTAAGAATTGAACTTTTGTTTAAACATTTAAATAATTAAAAATTTAATTAAAACTGTAATTGAGTCAATTGAACTTTTGTTTAAAAATTTAATTAATAAAAAAAATTTAATGGCCATAATTAAATTTTTAATTGAATATTTTTATTGTTATTTTCCAGTTGAAGGTGATAACAATAGATTCAAAATTTAATTAAAACTTTAATTGAGTCAATTGAACTTTTGTTTAAAAATTTAATTAATTAAAACATTTAATGGGCATAATTAAATTTTAATTGAATATGTTTATTGTAATTTTTCAATGAAAGGCGATAACAGTAGATTCAAAACTTAATTAAAACTTCAATTGAGTTTAGAAATTTAAGTGATTAAATATTTGATTAAAGCTTTAATTTTAACTTTAGTCTATCAAAGTTTTGTTTAAAAATTTAACTGACACACTATGTCAGTTAAATTTCTTAAATTTTTAATTAAATGTTTATGTTTTTCAGTTAGTTAATATTGAGTCAATTAGATGTTTGTTGAAAAATTTAATCATATAAAAAGTTTAATTGATGCACTTAAATTTTTAAATCAATATTTTTATTTTTATTTTTCAATTAAAAGTGTTAATAGGAGAAACATTTTTCTCGATGTAGACAACTGAATATAATGTATTTACATTTTTTTTTATTGATTTTAAATCAAATAAAATGCAATAATTGAAAACTGGTTGATGGTTAATTAAATATTATTTTTGCTTTAATGTTTTGCTTCGTTTATTCGAAAGTGTGTCTGTGCTGTGTGTGGCAGGACTGGCTCAGATGCAAATGTAAAGAAAATAGTGAGTGACAATGAAGTGATTGTTAATTTGTTGATACAATAAGTTTTTATTTAAACGAACAAAAACACGTTTACTCACTTAACAAAGAGCAGAGCAAGTTTGTTTGCATGCCTTCCTTTTTTTAACATGGAACTAATGAAACCACCATTAGCAGCATTTTTTTTTTATTAAAGGAGGCTAATCACGTGCTTGGAAGGAAAGAAGATGTTATAATGTTCTGTTTTTAACAACTTTATCTATTAAAAAGGGAAAACGTTTTGTTTTTTTTTCCTAAAAAAACGTAAAATATGTTGCTGATTTCCATGCTTTAGTTCCCAATGCGTTATGTTTTTGCTTTTCTTTTTGTTTTTGTTTCCCGTTTGTTTCTAGTCATTTGTTAAGCACGCACTCATGTAATCTTGTGGTTTTCTTTATAGGATTTCCATATTTTTGTAAAGGTAAAATATAATATAGCAGCACTCTTTAATAAGAATTTCGTGTGAATAAATCATGCAAATATTTCGTAACAATAAGTGTCGGACATGGTGGGACACTCATGAACGTAAAATATGTAAATTATAAATTTTTTCCTCAATAATTTCTTTAAATCATATTTTTAGAAAAATTTAAATTCATTCAAAACAACGTTTTTCAATTTTCCACTGAAATATAAATATAAATATAAACAAAGTTCAAGAAACTAGCCACATGGATCGCTACATTCACGCAAATAAATATTTCCATATTAAGTTTACTAAATACGTAAGCAAATATGTAAATATGTAGATCTTTTTAGCAATACTTTTTGTCATACTCGTAAATTTAAATATGTATTTTTTTTTTCGGAATATTCTATTAATAATTCTAACTCACTTGTATAAAAACAATTCTTATTAATTTGCGAATATGTAGTTTATTTTGTTTTAACGTGGTTTCCGTTTTAGCATTAAAAGAAACAGGAGGTTCAGCTAATTGATTGTTTTGTTCTTGTTGTTTTTGTTGTTGTTGCTACTCGTACATCATTTCAAAACACTTTTCCTAAATCTCAGAAATTATTTTAAACGCCATTGCCCTGACGTCATAAACACCCACCAAAATACATCATAATCAAAATGATAAATGCTAAAGCAGAAAGAGAGAGCGGGAGAGAGAGAGAGAGAAGTACAAAATTTGTGTGGGAGAGATCTTGTTCGACAGAAATTTGAAGACAAATCATCATCAATCATGTCCGCATGCATGTTTTTTTTTAATTTTGCTATTGAACTTTATTTCATAAAATTTTTGATTTTTGCTAAAACTTTCCATCAGGTGAAGGCTAAATTTTCTTTAGTTATACATACATACATACATACATTAAATATGTATATAAAACATTTTTCCTAATTTATATTTATTGAATGCAGTCAATCTTCTAGTACAGAAAATATTTTATTTATTTTGCAAAATACATATGTCTGATTTGTTAACTGCCAAGAAATTACAACGAGATGAAAACCAGAAACGTTTATAAATTTTATAGCAACAATTTTTTTCTTATAAAATTTTTCATTTTTTTTGTATAAACAAAATATGTCTGGCATATTTCTTTATACGTAGTAGAATTTCCAAAATATAAAAAACAAAAATTCCAAAAATCTAAAATGGCGAAAGAAAAATTGTGCATTGTCATCTTAAAATTTACGCTATTTGTTTTCTTTTAAGAAAATCACAGTAATCAATAAAAGTATTTCATTCGTTAGTAAATAATTGAAAATACTGAACTCCAGCCTGATAAAGAAATTATTCTTCTTTTGTAATGACTTTTTAAGAAAATTTCTAAAAGAATAATTGTTTGTAATTCTCTTTCGAATACAGACATGAACTTTATGGGAAAATTTTTAATAGGGGATTTTTCAAAACTTTTTGTACTTTTCTCGAGCGAGTGTTTTTCCGTGATATTTATATTTTCAGTCTTAATTAAGAACGATTGTGAAAAGTATTTTTTAAATGGAAAAAGTACTTTTATAAAAAATATCAACCAAAAAGTAATTTTTTGAAAGTGTACTTTTTTACTTTTTTTAGAAAGGTGCTTTTTCAAAGTATTTTTTCTAAAATGTACTTTTCTAAAAGGAACTTTTCCAAAAAGGTACCAAAAAGTTACTTTTCCAAAAAGGTACTTTTATACAAAAAAGTAGTTTTATAAAAAAAGTACTTTTTTAAAATGGCACTTTTTAAGAAGATACTTTTATATAACATGTACATTTATAAAAAAGTACTTTTATAAAACAGGTACTTTTAGAAAAAGGTACTTCTATAAAAAGGTACTTTTATAATGAAAGGTGACTGGATCGAGAGTGTTTGCATTTATGCTTGAAGAAAATCGGTCAAGCCGCTTGGAATAGATAGACATATCGGTTGTTTTAAAATTTTTAATTTTTGTTACTTCAATGTAGTTCTTAAAAACCTGCTTCTAAGAAAAAGCTTGTATTAAAAAGCTTACTTTTTAAAAAGTTATTTTAAGAAATTTTAAGCAACTTCCTTCCGGTATCTCTTTTTTTTTAGAGACGTCATTAGATTTATTTTGAATACGTTTTTATTTTAATGTCTAAAATACTCGTAGTTCTAATATATTGAAAAATATACTAAAGATTTTTATGGGATTTTTGAAGGTCTTTGTGACCATAAAAATATTAATGAAACCGCGGCATTAAATAAAAGCAAATACCCAGCAAAAACTTAACATACAATCTCAATTTTAATGACTTCCCATACTTATTTATTTGAAGCGTTATAAAGAAATAAAAAAAAAATTTGGAAAATTTTCATTTCGTGCCATAATCACCAAAAAAGCTTAAGCGTCATAATTTTCGAATTTAATTTTTTAACGAAAATTGATTACTTAGGATCTAATAAATTTTCGTAAAAAAATCAAGTGCTAAAATTATGACGTTTAAGCTTTATTGGCTTTTTGATTATCTCTAAAAAAAATAAGTACTTTTTCTAATTTTTTGGTGATTCGATAAGTGAATTTTTGCTGGGTATTATTAAATTAAAAAAAACATATTTTCTTTAAATATGAAATAAAATTATCTCTTACAAATGACACGTTTTGTATATGAAAATAGTTTATTTATTTTTTCACATAAATAATGTCTCATCTTTAAAGAATCTCTATGTAAAATATAAAAATTATTTTGTCGACTATTTGCTGAGTGTATGTATGGCTGAGTGTTGTCAATTTAATTGTTTGTTTGTCTTATTTAACATTGAGGAAGGCCTTTAGAAATTTTTGAAACATAAATAAAGAAAAACTACTTTAATAGCAACACATTGTTTCTGACCACTTCCTACTTCGCTGTTGACTTAATGTGAGTGTAAATATGGGATTTTGTTAATTTTATTTGAATGACTGCACGCGTTGATAAATGCTTTGATGAATTTTTATTTGTTTATATTTGTGCAAAAATAGCTTACGAGCATATGAATATTTCTTGTGATTGTTGCAAGCATATTGTTATTTTTCATAGAAAAAAAATTAATGCGTTTTTGTCGTAAATTATTTATGTGCGATTTTATATCTTATATTATTTTAATATTTTTTTGTTTAACTTTTTTTTTAAAATAATTTTGTTGCTGTGTTGACAGTTTGCCAATTGTAGAGTTGGAAATTTTTTTAATATTTCGTAGATACATTCCCGATGAGATGATTAGCACAATTTAAAATTTTATGTTTTTAGTGCGTCATATCTATTAAAAATTAAAATTTTTGTCGATGGCTTAAATTTTCCGGCCATCAGAAAGAGCATTTTTTTAAATAAAAAAAAAACAACAGTCACCCTTATCGGGAATAAAAGGCGAACATTTTGCTCACGTGAAATATTTTCCTTGAACAAAATATGGTGAACAAAATTAGAAAATAATATACTGACAACAACAACAACGCAAACATTGGCGTTCACAATTGTAGGGAAAGGGAACACATGCCACGCGAACTTTTATTCCCGATTAGGGTGAACGGCAATAACATAAAAACTTAAGTAAACCGCATTTTAAAAACGAAAATTTCGAAAAAATGACAAAATAAAAAAATCATAAAAATTTTCCGCTCATTTTTGAATTTTTTGCATCAATCTTATTTAATTTATACGTTGCCTATAGGAACACGATACCCACACTACTACCCGCTGGGCTGCCAGGACACCCTCCATGTTATTGCTTCCAAAATATTTTATGGTATCCGCACAACACAGAACAATATTTCCAGTCTAGTAAAGAAAATATTACGCTTTCAGTAAAATACAATTGCATACTCATAGAATCTTGAATTTCTTATATTAATTTATTTTTATGATTTATTATTTCTTAAAAAAAAAAATATATAAAATATTCAATTGAATGCAATTTCCTTTAAATTGATACCGTGAACATACTGATGCTAAAAATAAATATTGCACAACAAAGCATCTTTCAAGTTCTGGCTCCATAAAAATGGGCCTTAAAATTAGCAGTTTTAATTTGAAAAGGTTTTATCTGAAGATTTTGTCCCAAAAAAAAAACAAATTTTGTCGAGATTTCAGATCCAATTTAAAACTGAAGAAATGGTTCTAAGAATGGCCCCATACTTCATTATTATTACCAATAAAGAAGAAAATAAACATTCTGGACCTTTATTGTTTAAATTTCGTTTTAAAACGACTCATAAAAACATTAATATCATTTTCAAATAGTACTACGGGTAACACGGGAATTAAAAAAAAATCCAAAAAAATCTTAAATCTGGAATTTTTCAGTATTTTTGCTGTGATTTTCTAAACTTTCGCCGGTTGGAATTAATTTTTTTTGAAAACAAATTGGATTTGCTTCAGTCCCCAGGAATTCCCAAAAAATTCCGAAAAATCTCAAAACTGGAATTTTTCAGTATTTTTGCTGTGATTTTTTATTCTTTCACCGGGTGCAACTAATTTTTTTTTGACAAATCGGATTTTCTTGAGTCCCCGGGAATTCCCAAAAAATCTCAAAACTGGAATTTTTCAGTATTTTTGCTTTGACTTTCTAATTTAACGCCGGGGGGAAATAATTTTTTGGAAAAAATCGGATTTGCTTGAGTCCCCAGGAATTCCCAAAAAAAATTCCGAAAAATCTCCAAATTGGAATTTTTCAAAAATTTTGCTGTGACTTTCTAATATTTCGCCGGGTGAAATAATTTTTTAGAATTATGATAAATTTTTTTAACTGCAGCTTCGAAATTTGAGAAAATAGGCCTTAAGTTCGATATTGGCAACAAAAATGGGTCCACTTCGAAGGGCTCTGATTCCTTCAATAACAAAAAATTTCTTTGAACCATTTCTTTTTTAAATATTAATATGCATGGGGTTGGTATTTTTGAAAAAAATTTTAAAATTTTTCTGCAAAAAATCTTTTCTCATAATTTTAATTTAAATTGTGTATAAATTTTGACCAAATTGTGCTTTTTGAACAAAATTTGTATCCGGGTATTGAAAATTTTGATTTAAGTCTACAAACAATTTCTTTTTGAAATCGGGGAAAAAAGAGAAAGATTGGTAAAAATAGTGAAAATTAAATATTTTTTTCTCGAATATTATTTCTTTGATTGTAAAAGGAAATCCATAAATGTAGTTAATTTGTTAACTCTTGAACAAAAAATATTTTTTATAAGATCAAAAACATTAGCTTGGCATAGGTTTGAGTTTTTCATTAGCCCGAGGTGGCCCACTGTGGGGTTTTGTTGCCTCGCCCCCCTTAAAGATATAAAACACAAACTCCAAACTTAAATTCTAGTGCATGAAATTTTACAACAAGAACTACGGAATTATTTCTTTTTTTTTTTAAATCACCCACTGTGCGATAATAAAATATAAAATTAAATAATTTACTCGCCGCGCAGACTTCTTACAGATTTTTCCCTCTATATAAAAAAAATTTAAACTATTTTTGACTGTTATTTTTCATCTTCTGCCATTGGGCCATTTTTCTGGGCGCCTTAAGTTCCGGCATATTCATGCAGAAAACAATAAAATTTAATATTTGAAAGGTTTTTCCCAAAATATTTCTTTGCGAGAAGCACACAAACAAACGATTGAGGATTTTTTTTTTTAAATTGCATTAAAACCAAACAATTGTAAAATAAATTCAATGAGGAAATTATTGAATTTCTGATGTTTAATCATCAGCATAATTATTATTCTTGCTTGAACAATTAAATTAAATTTCATTCAAGTTAATTGATAAAGAATTTAATTAAAACTGAAAATGGAAGTGAGAGTGCTTTCATTTAATTCTTATTTTATACTTTTTTCATAATAATATTTTACATTTAAATGCCATTTGAAATTAAATCGCAAACTTTTGCTATAATTCTATTGTAATTTATAAATCATTAAGACAAATCACTTGGGTATATCATTAGCACATAATTTAAATAATTTTATTGAAAGGAAAATAAAACAATAGTAATAATTTTATTTCAACAATAAAACAGCCATTAAGTGGCAAAGTCTTTTTATGTCAGATAATACTTTGAAAGTACTTAACAGCCATAAAAGATAAACAATGAAATATGTATGTACCTTTCTCTTCTTGCAACAAACAATATTAGCGCCAAAAAAATAATTCTTTGCTGTCAGGCCAAACAATAATTTGCAGACAATTTTCATTACAGTCAACAGCATACAAATCTAAATTATCTTAACCTGAGAATTTGATTATGAAGATATATAACTGACGTATTCCAAAAAAAAAAAAATTATTTGGGTTTGAAATGTATGTTGAAACAAGGTTTCCATAATAATTTTGACTAAAGCAAACACGACCCCAAATTTTTTTGAAAGGTTTAACATACATAAATTATTATTTAAAAAAACTCACAATATTTTATGGAAAATAGAAAATAATAATTTGGTTTATTTAAGGCCATGATTCACTATCCTACACAATCGCGCGATCTACGAAAAAATACAACCCTGATTTGATGAATTGTTTTTGTCTTTTGAAAATGTTCATAGACTCCATCATACCAGGGCTGTATTTTCTCAAAAATCGCACGATCGTGTAGGCTAGTGTATCACGGCCTTTAGTGCATTAACAAATGTTGAACTGAATTGTAACAATTCCCTAAAAAATCACTAATTAATAACTTTCCAGCACTCGGACAAAAAGGCTTGTGTGGCAACACTCTCTCTATTCTGTCTATTGCTGTTGTTGTTCTTTTACATTTACATATTTTCAATAACATACTTCTTACAACTACAATTAGAGCAGAAATAAAGTCAGTTAATGTAGTATTGGCAAAGTAAGGAAATAAAAACATGTTAATTATTGAGTACTTGTTTCAACTATGACACAAGTTGAGCGCTTCTCATTTGTTTGAATGAAAGTTTTTCACCTAACCTAACTTTCTCCACAGTGCTGAGGAAAACACAGGCTCATCGATCTTTGGAATCGAGTGCCCTTGCAGAATTGCACACGGTGGGGAGATTTGGAAAAATGTGAAAATAATTCTGCGGTTTCTAAATCCCCCACTGTGCGGCCACGAAAGTAACGATACCATCGCTCTTTTGCATTAAATATCTCGAAGGAGCAATCACAATTGGCCACCGAGAATTCCTTAGAATTTTTTCTTTGGAACTACGTGAAGTATAGGATTTATGCCAATGGTCCACAATAGATTTAAAACGTGAAATATGAAATTCGTGAAACTATCGAAATTGGTGATAGAAAATTTCATGAAAAGTACATGTATACTCCTTTAAGCGTAGCCATGGTGGCCACTTTGCTGACATTGTTTTCCATAGTGAATTGCATATCCTCCTCTTTACAATTAAATAAACATTAATTCTTTTTTAAGCCAACTTAGGTGGCTGTAATCATATTTTTATTGGCAAGTGCGGAAAATAAAATACCATTTAGCTTTTTATATAATTTTTTTATTTATTTATTTATTTATACATATTATACAAAGTAAATTTGCATAATATGGTTGCACAAATATGGGCGGAGTAACTAGACCATATGGCCAAGATGTTATTAACAGTATTTTAAAAAGGTTTTGTGACTGACTGTACACGACCTATGCCTTCACATAGGAAGTAGCATCGTGGTTGTTAAAGAAATTCCACAGAAGAACCGCAAGAATATACGGTTATCCGTGGCAGATCAGTCAACCAGTGCGAGTGAGACGAAAAACTCTCGAAGGCCAATAAACAACAGTGGC
The DNA here is from genome assembly GCA_936439885.1 of Nowickia ferox. NCBI lineage: Eukaryota > Metazoa > Arthropoda > Insecta > Diptera > Tachinidae > Nowickia > Nowickia ferox. The sequence continues at coordinate 2,994,080 of OW387027.1, read as the reverse complement.
CTGGTTGCACTTAAGAGATAATTGCCAACGACGCTTGATGTTGACTCGCCCAGAGCTGCTTTACGACTGATAATTTTTTTATATTTTTTAAATTTTTTTGTTGCACATGCCAGGCAAGTTGTTACATTTATCTTCTTAACATTGGCCTTGAGGAGCCACCAAAGAGATATTCAGCTTAGCACAGCCTTCACCTTGACGGGCGCCAAATTGTCTGGCAAAGTTCAAGGCGTTTTAAGGATGCACATTTTGGCACTTGATTTAAATGACTGCTTTTGTTGTAAATATTTTTATTTTATTTTTTTTTTAAATAATATTTATAATTCACAATTGTAAATATATAAAAATGAAGCTGAATGTGTGTATTTGCATATGAAATATTTAATCTTGCCCTTCACTAGTGTCGTTCGTTATCAGTATTGTTTTGTTTTTGTTTTTTGTTTGCTATTTCTGAGGACTTTGACTGAATTAAAATAAAAAAAAAAATAAAAATAAATAAATAAATGAATTTCATTTTACTTACCACCCTCCGGCTCTGAATCATCGATATAAATCATTTTGGTTTTGTTAAGTGTGTGTTCACGCAAGCGGGTACCTATGATTGCAAATTATTTGTTGAGCCAATAACAAAAAAAAAGAAAAAATTTATAAGATTTCAACACACTTTGCTTTTCAGAACACTTTGTTTTAAAATATATTTAAATGTACATATATTTTTATTTTATTTGCTTGATGTATGGGCACACTTTTGTTTTATTTTCTATATTTCTTTTAAATCTCGTTGTGTTTCAAATATACAGATACACATATGTTCATACTCGTATGTACATATGTATATATGTATGTGCGTGTATATTGTTATACAAAAATATATTTTATTTTTTAAGTATTTTTTAATTTTATTTATTTTAATATTTTCTTTCTTATTTGCTTTTTTCCCACAATTGATGGCTGTTTTATTTTTACAATATTTCTTTAATATATTTATATTCACTTAATAACAATTAATTTTATAAATATTTTTTGTATTTAACTACATATAATTATTTAAATTTTTCTTTGTAATTCATGTATTTAATATCAATCTGTCAATTACTTTTTTTGCTAGACTTTTGATTTTGTTTATTTATTTTTTGTTATTTTCAAATTCTTAAACGCACGAATATTTATTTGCTTGCTGCATATTTTGTTATTGTATTTGTAATAATATTTTCTTTTGGGGTATTTGCTTTCACTTCTTCTTGATTTTGTTGTTGTTGTTTTTGTTGCTGTTTTTGGTTTGAGAGAACTAGTGCGTCATATAACGGTGCCTAATGCGCCTCGCTGGTACAATTTGCTTTGATTTGTCTACGCTGATTGTTAGAATTTTGTTTAGTGCATGAAAAACTCAATTTCGTTTAGATAAATACTTTGTTGTTTTTTTCTTTCTGTGTTAATAACAAAAGAACGAAAACAAACGAACGATTTGTATAAACACGATGTTTCTCTTGTTCTTTTTCTTTTAATTAACGTTAGTGTTACTATTTGCCTGCAATTGTTTTCTTTGTTGTTGTTGTTGTTGTTGCTGCTGCTTTGGCTGGTATTAGATTTTGTGATTTTTTGGTTTTGGATTCGTATTTGCTGGTCTTTCTCATTTAGCTGTTTGTTTGTTTGTTTGTTTTTTTTTGTAATTTTATTTGATTTTGTTTGTTTTAATTTGTTGTTATAATTTCTGTTGTTTTAATAGCCTGCCTGTTTCTTTTTTGTTGCAGCATTTGCTGAAGTATTTTCTTATTATTGTATTTTAGCTTTCTTTCCTTAGCGCAAAAAATTATCTAAAAATATATGAAAGTGGTAGAAAATATTAAAAAATACGCAAACTTTGACTTAGCAAGTTTTTTATGAAAAAGCAAAATTGCATAAAGTACAGTAAAACAAATAATTTTACGTAAACTGAAAATATTGATTTTGTGTTAGAAATGATAAGGCGTCAGATTTTGTTTTTTATTTGCCAGACAATTACTACTCCCATGTTAAGTAGAATGTGTTTCATAAGCTTATTGAGCAAAAAATTAAATTACAAATTAAAAATTACATTACAGGGTGGGTGGGGTAGCTGTTGTAAATATGTTGCGAAAATAATACAGATAATAACTTTCAAAATAGGAACTTTAGCCTAAATAAAACCAGAAAAAACAAAATGTAAATAATAACATGATTTTAAGTAAGTCATCAGTTAAGTAAGCCATCAGTTTCTTTTTTATATTTCAGATCTAATAAAAATGCAAAATTGAGTTTCGTTGCATTTTCGTAGGACCAGTTGCCAGCAGGTGGACAATAATGAGGTTAGTAAACTCTTTCACACAGCATGACACATGGGTTACTGCAAACAGGAAGTTTATAAAACGAATTTGTGTCACTCCTTCCAGTGATTGGTGAAGTCTTTTCCTGAGGATACGTGGCGAGTGTAAGCAACCACTTTCAATGAGTGTTATCACGGATATTTTCTTAGTGAGCTGAGTGAGTGTGTTTAGTTTTCACCAAAATGCTAGAAGAATGGTCTTGGGTATGTAGTGTTAAATGAATGCTAGTGATTGGCTTCACGCGGTCAGCCAGATACTATTCTAGGTGCTCGAGCATCTCAACAAGGTTTGTTATGGTCAGGCATAAGCATATTCAAAGACTGCGCCCTATGTGTTCCTTGCAAGTTTCATGGTGCTATTGCTTTGCTATATTTCTTCTTGCCTTTATTTTTTTAATCTTTTTTAATTTGTTACTTATTAGCTCTCGATGTGTCTTAATTTTACTAACTTTTTTACTTAACAAAATATTTACATTTTCCTTTAGATACGAATATTTATTATTTCGTGAATATATATCTGTATTTATTTATTCGTTTCTTGCTATAATCACACATTTGTCGAGTAAATGAAACACGTTTCAATGGTTTGTTAGAGTTTAACAGCTGCACTGCAACTACACACTTGAGGTCTAAAAAAATAACTAAAGAGATACAACTGAAAAGCAAAATGGAAAATAAAAATATAATCGAATAGAAAACTAAACCAGACAAAATGATTTTCAGCACATGCTTCAAATATTTAGAAGCAAACGTAGAAAAAAAAGAAGAAAAAAAAAATAAGAAAAATTGAATTCATACAAAAGAAAATGTATACAGACACCAGCCAAGAAATAGAATAAAACATAAATAGAAAGAAATTATTTTTTCTGTTCAAAATGCATATAGATTCTTTTATATACATTATGTACATGTGTATATACATATGTATGTATGTATATATATATTTTTATTTTTTGAAATATGTCTTAAGTTTATATCCACATAAAATATCTTTGCGTATATAAAAAGAGCAATACTTGTCGGGTCGTAAATTAATGTGTTATTTAACTCTGGCATTTTAAAAAGTATTGATCTAATAAATTTTTGCTTTAATAGACGTTCCAAAATGCAGACAAAGAGTTGAAAACGGGGAGAAAAATCAAGCAATTAAATCAAATTAATATTTTGTGCTTTAAATGAAATATTTAAAATGCATTTCTCATGTACATATTTTTAATAGCATTTACTTTCAATTATTTTTAGTAAAATTCAAATATTTTTTAAATATAAATTTCTAGAATTTAATTTTTTATTTTAAATTTGATGTCAATCTGTTCAAGAATAGCATAAGCTTTTGTCATGTTTGTGATAACTATAGTATGGTTACTACAAAAAGTTGTTTTCATATATCGTGCTATAACCGTCAAAAAAGCTTAAGCGACATAATTTTTGAACTTAATTTTTTGACCAAAATCGACCATTTCCGATTGTAAATAATCGGTTTTCATAAAAAAAACAAGATTCAAAATATTTGTTGGTTAAGCTCGATATAATTATTATATCATTTGACACTAAAGAAGTTCTTGTTAATATTTGACTTTGTAATTATTAGCGGCCATAAACTTAAAAACATAAATTTCTACATTTGTAGTCAAGGAATGAATAAAAATATTTAAGTCAATAACTAACAGGCACGCACGCACACTTCAATATATAAATAAATTAAAACTTCTTTATTGCACACACTGTATGTTTTATTATACGATTCTCTGGTGGTTAATAAATATTAAAGTTAATTTAAGTACGTAGTTTAGGCTTTTAGTAAACGTTAGCCGGCTGTCAAAGTTAAAGTTTCCAAAAAACCTTACTCACTTATATATCATGCGTGACTCAAGTATTGTGATATCCCAGTTGACCACAATTTAATTTTGAATGAATTCAATTATGATCATGAATATATTTTGAGGCCAAAAGCTTTTTCAATCGGCACAACAAAATTTCCTTTTTTTCATTTTGTATTTCAACTTAATACAATTCGCTAACTGTTGGGAAAAAGTGAACGTACGTACAGAGAATTTAAATATATAAAATTTGTAATTTAATAAAAAATTTAGTAAGTGCGACTTTGCTAAGCACACGAAGTGTTCCGTACGGACACTACATATGTAATACTATACGAATTTTGCGACTTTTGCCGATTTGTTAGCTTTGGTGCCTTTTCTTAGTTTTGCGATTTTTTTCGGTTTTTCGCGTTTTTTAGTTTTGGTGTTTTTTCGTTATGGCGATTTTTTGTTTTACGGCGATTTATTTTAATTTTTTGCAATTTTTTTAGTTTAGGCACTTTTTTCCTTTTGGCGATTTATATTGGTTTTTGGCGATTTTTTCTGTTGTTTATTAGTTTTTGCGGTTTTTTCGTTTTGAAATTTTTTTTTTACTTTTTTGACGATATTTTAAAGTTACAACGATTTTTCGGGTTTTCACGTTTTTGAGTTTTGGCGTTTTTTCATTCGGATGATTTTTTCGGATTCTGGCGATTTAATTAAGTTTTAGCGATATTTTTTAGTTATTTAATTTTTTCGTTTGTTTCTTAGTTTTGGCGCATTTTTTCGTTTTGGCGTTTTTTTTTTGTTTTTTGACGATATTTTTACTTACAAAGATTAATACATTTTTGGCGCTCGTCTCTTTTTGGTAATTTTTTCGGTTTTTGAAAATTTTATGGCTGCTAATGACTGCAAAATACTCAGGAGTTTTAAATAAATTTTTTAAAATATGTGACGGGTGTGACCTTCTCATGTGACAGGTGTGACCGAATACGGAATCTCGAAAATTTTGAAGAAATATATATACCTATAAAAAATTGGTACTTGAAACGCTTACAATTTGACTTTTATCGTTTTTTCATTGTCTGCTGTTTAGTTTTTGTTTTTTACTCGTTATCAATCATAATTTTCTTAGTATTTCTTCTTTTTTTGGGCCTTTCTCTCTGCAAAGATCTTCAGATTTCATTCATTGTTCCCGTTTTCCCTTTTGTTTGATATCCAGCACTTCTATGTGGTGTGACGGGTGTGACCAAAAACTGACTATAACTAATTATTTCAATTTCCAAATGGTTTTTCACACAATTTTATTATCTTATTAATTGCCCTTAATTTTTTATTGTTGGAAACTATCAAGTATTTATTATTTATAGTAAAAATTTTTTATAGTGACGGGTGTGACCGCAAACTATAAGATGTATAAGACATAAAAAATCGAGTCTCGAACAAAAATCCAACAAGACTATAGTCTTTTTAGAGATAAAACTTTCTATTAAAGATAAGAAAGGGAATAAAAGAAAACGTTAAGTAAAGATGCATACAAAAAGGGGGAGCAGAGTGTTCATTATGTATATGCTAATTTCAAAACGTTTCCAAATTGATAAAAAATAGAAGAATCTTTACCATAATTCTCATTCTGTTGTGGACATCAGTTGAATATTTAAAATAATAAAATTTTTTTTTTCTTGTGTATTTCTTATTTAATTAACAAAACCTGGTTTTAAAGTCTTTTGATGAGAACATCCACAAATTGCATTTGGGGTTGCCTAAGCCATAAAAGTTAGACAATTTTTTTAAAATACTTTTACCTGCAAGGGTGCTCCCAAAGCTAGTCGACCTAACGAAGAAAACACAATAAATTTGAATGCACTTTTCCCAGCGGTATTCAATAGATTCCATACCTTGTATCGAAATAAAATAGCCATGTACCGCAGTCTGCACCTCTTCATGGCTGGACAATTTTTTACCACTGGGTCTTTGGAAATAGAAAATTTTGTTTGAAGAAGAAGTTTGGAAATAGAAAATAATTCGAAGGAGCTAAAAAAATACTGAATCACAAGGCACCTGGAAATATAAAACACATGTTTTATAAGGTTGCCACTTTTCGCCAAAGTTTTCTTTTTTTTCAAAATACTGTCGCCATCTATAGGTCAGGTCGGCTACTTTTAGGACTGTGCTCGTATTTTACTACACTAATTCTAATTCTTATTCTGTGACAATAACAAAACTGTAACAAAAGTGAAATAGACGATAATTTTTATAAGTTTCATGAGCGTAAAATGTCGTGACCGAAAAACCAAAAAAAAATTTTTTTTCACGAAAATATTTTGAAAAATAAATTTTGTTATAGTTTTGATTTTGTCTCAAAGTTTAAGTATGTATTTTTAAAAATATTTTAAAAATCTTATAAATAACAATTTTGCATTATATTTACATACATTAACATGTATGTGTCGTTACCTTAATGAAGAAAGGCCCTAACTAAATATTTTTTTTTGAAGTTGAGCTTTTTTCTATAAATTAGATGTTCTGCTATCGAAAAATACAAAAAACTTGATTTTAAAAAATAATGACTTGGGGCCTTTAAATATTAAGGTAACTATATTTAGTATTTATATATGCATGTAGATATATTTACAAATTATTTTCAATTAAATCTGTCAAAAGTGCCACAAATTCAAATTAAGCCAGAGAATTGTTAAACTTCCGGCAAAGCGAAAATATGAAAATGTTGTTGACAACGCCAGATTGTTTAATCAACAATTAATGTAATTAGTTTTTCTTATTAAGAAAATTTTCCACTATATTTTTGCTCTTTGTTCGAATAATGTATTTTAAAAATTAAAAACAAAAATTCAATTCTACGTCATTTTATATAAATCTTATTTCCATAACTGACCTTTGAAATCATATTGACCAAAAACAATGAATTCTTTAGTGGTTTTTTGCACTCAAGCAAATTGATTTCATCGCTAATTTTCTTTCGTTTAAATAATAATAATGATTATTTTTTAACGAATTTTTTTAATGATTGTACTGTGACTGCGCTATCGAAAGTATTCTAACAAAAAGCAGAGAAGCAGCAATAAGTGACTAAAACAATTGAAATGAAGCATTTACGAAAGTGCTTTTTCTTTATCAGTAATGAAAAGTAAATGTTAGATAAAAAAAGACTAGATTAGCAATCATACTACTAAATAAAAATTCACAAGAGTTTTAGTCAATAAATCGAATTCACTTGTTATGAGTGTGACAATAAATTGAAACTTATTTTTAGTTTTACACTCGAGCTAATAGTAATAAGTACACATAAGTTTTTGATTTTAAATCCTTTTTATTAATATGTCAGAAGGGTGTTGTTTTCTCCTGTATTTGGCATTGGAAAATCATATAAAATATTGTTATAAAGTTTTCTTTAAAATTGGAGTGCGATTTTCTGCAGCACAACTCATTATTATTAAAACAAAAATTTTATTCAAAAATTTCTTCTACAAAATATCTACCCGCCCCACCCCATATTCATAAAATTTAAAATGAGTTTGAAATGTTTTCTTATATGAAATTTTTCATAAAAATTTTTCTTGAAATTGATTTCAAATGCTTTTGTTTTTTTTATGAATATGGGGACTAGAAAATAATATTTTATAAAATGTAAATTTCATCCAACGCTGAAAATCCTTTTTTGTAAGATTTAAACTTCAAGTTGATTTTTCCTATTTGATAAAAAATTTAACTTGTCTCTTATTTCACGACAATTTATTTAATATTATATTGCTTGTGATATTTTTTAGCTCAAAAAATAAATGTTGAAAAAAAAAAGAAAAGGGAAAGGAAAAATCTCTACTCATACGCAAACAAATACACATGGAAATTCATGCAGCCAATTAAGCAGACACTTGTACTTTTGCCAATTTAACAAAACATTTTTGTTGTTGTTGTTGCTTTTCTTGCTGTTGAATGAACGAACGAACACATTAAAAAATTGTTTAAGTGTTTGTTCACTCACAATCTTTTGCACATGAATACTTAAAATTCCTTTTGATTGTTGTTTTATTTTGTTTTGCTTTCATTTTTTTTTTAACTTTTTATTGGGATTCCTTTTGTTTTATATTCATATTTGCATTATTTCAGATATACAAATGAAATGAAATTCTTTACGAATGATTGATTTGCTTTTAAAATTTTCAGTTTCAGCTTAATGTACGCACTTTTGCATTTACATTAAGATTCTGCTTTAAATAAAAATTCTGAGTTTATTTGTTAAAGAGTTTTGCTTTAAAGTAGCAGCTTGAATTCGAAATTTTATGTAACTAAAGTCTGTTCTAACGCCTTTTTACGCTCTTCCAAATATATTGGCTCATTTCTATTCCATTATTATTAAACCGATTCGTTTCCCATGAACGTTCTAAGCAATACGATAAAATTTTAGTTCATTTTTAAAATTATTATTAGCGAATCGGTTCAATTATCATAATGAACCGTTTCATTTTTAAATCAATTCCAAATGAACTTATTCATTTCTAATGCTATTCGTAATACTCCTTGTCTATCGTGTCATTTGTAAAGATATTCTAACTGAACCAGCAAATTTTTAATTTGATATTAAAAAAAACTTGATTTTTCATGCTATTTCCAATGAATCAGTTAATTTTCCGTGCTTTTCTAAAGGAAGCTATTCACTTTTGTTGTGATTTTAAGTGAACCGGTAACATTTTTGTGCTACTTTAAATAAACCGGTTTAATTTTCACACTATTTCAAATGAACCGATTCATATAATTATGCTAAATAACAATCAGTTAAAACACCTGAAACTCCTTTTGTTAATCGTTTAAAAAGTTCATTTTTAATTAGAAAGAAAATATTAAGTTTTAATCGTTCTTCTAATTTATTTTACTCTTCATTTTCTGTTTATTTGATGCAAATTCAAAAAAACCATCAATCCTCTAAAGAAACTTGAAGGTAATTTTAATTATTGTTTATGAAAAAAGTTCATAACTCGCTTTCCTTATTTACTGCGATTAAATAAGAAAAAAAAAATTATTGAAGTGTTATAAATAAATTAAGTTGAAATCCGGGGGATGTATAAGAGGAAGAAAAAAACACAAATTATCAAAAGCGAAAGTAAAAATAAAATTATAGGGTATAATCCAAACTAAAAAAGTACAAAAAAAAAAAGTTTTGTTCTTTTAAATAAAAGTGTTTTTTTTTTTTTTTGAAATCATAATTATTCTACGTGCCCTATAAAAAATATTTTGAAAAGGATGTTAATTTTTTATTGCTTTCAGTTGATAAAAATAAATAAAATGCTTAGAAATTTGTCAGGGTAAATATTTTATTGCCACAACGATGGAAGGATACTCGTGTATTCGCGAATGCAATAGTTTAGTTTGTAAATAACAACAATAAATTAAAGTTTTCTTGCATGAGAATGTGTGTGTGTGTGTCTGAGGGTGTTTACGTTACTGTGCACAGAGTGGCCATTGTTGTTTACATTTCGTAGTAGTAGTGGCATGTTTATGATTTCACGAGAGCTTAAGAGTTTGTATATGGGTGTATGAAAGAGTGAGAGGGGAAGTGTATATATGAAAACAAAAAACAAAACTGAATTGCACACCTGAAACTTGTTAAGTGTATTTAAGTGAAACTTAAATACACTGCTTTAAGTACGGCGCACGGTGGGTGGTTCAGCATCATTTTCATTGTTCAAAATCAAAAGTTTTTCTTGAAATAGATTTTTGAAATTTTCACGCCATTCGAAAGGAAACGTGCCAAAACTAATGTGGCCAATAAATTGGGTCAAAGTATGCGCAATAGTGGGCGTGACATGCTGCTAAAAACAAAGAATTTATGTTAATTAAAAAAATACAAAAATTTTTCACATTTTATCTGAAATAAATTATGATTCCCCGAAGACTGTTATCGATAGCAGACCGGGGTTTCTTTCTTTATGTTAAATAAACTGTTGTTTTTAATAAATGGTATGTGCAGACCTTATAAAATTTGTAGTTGGGGTGCTATTTAATAAATTTTAAACCCCTCATGTTTTCTCAAAGTTTGAAGCTTGTTAGTGTATAACTTTTGAGCATCAAAAGGTATAAAAAAACGAAAACTTTCAAAGAAAGATGAAAGTGTGTTCTTTAATTCATAATTACTTTAGCACCCGCCACGACCCACCTTAAATTTATCCACTGTATTGATTCTAATGAAGTTAAATCTGTTCAAAAGCTTAAAATGTTATCTTTCCACAATAAAAGAGACTTTTAAATAAATCTTCATTAGTTCAGCAGTTTTAGAGGTTTGGCCGATGAAAAACGATTCTAAACCACTGCGGCGTGAGTATATGTACATATGTACGTTACGTTTAAGCAAAATACGTTACAAGGATGCAGTTTTGTAAATGTATTTGTATTTTTTTAAAATACGGCAGCATATAATAACTGTTTAAGCTAAACTTAACTTCCGGTTGGTGTTTTTTTATTTAAAAATTGCAACCTAAAACCTGATATCCAGTTAAAAGTGATTTTTTTACAGAAATGGTAAAGAAATGATGGAATAAGATGAGTATTATAGACAATTTGAGTGTTATGAATTTTAATAATAAGACGTTTGTTTTAGTTCATTAAAATTCTATAAAAAAAAATTCACAAATTTCAAGTGGGGCAGAACACCCAATTCACAACTACTCTTCTGCATGTAACTTTTTTATTTCCAAGGATTCAAATTGTCAGCATATTTACAAAAAACGACAATAAGATTACCTGAAAATGTTTATTACGAATTAATTTTCAAAAACATTTTTTTTTGGTGCAGCAGGAATATATTAAAACAAAAATCACCTAAAAAGCTGTTGCAGCTAAAAAAATGAGTTTATGGAAACTTCGTTTTTGCTTGCTGGCTTTAGCTTATGCACTTTTTTTAAAACCATATTGAAATGTTTAAACTGAGTAAGCTTAAAATAAAGAAAATCATTCGCTATAGATTTATTTGTTATGAAAAAAAAACACAAACTGCATATTTCAACAGGAAGTAGGATTTTATTTGAAAATGAGGAAAATGAATAAAATTTACATATTTTGAAAATCATTTTAAGGTAATCTTTGCTTGATTTAATGATAAAGTTTGGGGATTCTGTGGAATATCTCTGTCTATCTCTCCCCTCTCTCTCTCACTCTCTCTCTCTCTTAGTTGGTAGACAAGCTGCTGTAGTTTTTTGAATTTTTAAATGTGCAACGTGGCCCAGCAACCAGTCTGGCTGATGTTTGTTTATGGTGGGCCCATTTATTTGTATACAATGGATTTTTTGTTCTCTTATTCTTACATGGAAAAGTATTTTGTTGATAAAAGCATTAAAGATTCATTGATTCCTGCATTGCCACTTGTAAATCTTGAACTTTTTTCTTCTTAATTTTTTGGAATATATTTTAAGTTCTTTTTTTCCTGTTCGAACAATTTATGCATTTCAAACCTGTGCAACATTGTGCTTTAATGGTTTTGTAGCAGTTTTTTCTTTGTTACGTTACTTGTATGTGCTGAGATTTGTTGATTTCGAGTTAGTTTATTAAAGGCAAATATACCCATGAGAGAATAGTTGGAGTTTTGTATTAAATAATCGATTGATTCTAAAATACAGTTTGAGAGGGATAAGAAAATGAAAATGAAGAAACGATTAAGCAAGCAACAAATTTTTCAAGTAAAAGTCAAGCGATATTCGATTAAGATAAAGCACACTTTAATTATTATTTTTTAAATTTAGCTCTAAGTATTAGATTTAACTTTAGTTTGAAAGAGCACGCTGTAATTGTATTATTATGTCTCGACATTCCAATATTTTTTGTAACACTAAAAATAACTTATTCTTCTCATCAAATGTATAAGAATTGTTTACTAAATATTAATTTTGTTGTTCATTCACTTGTGTACTATTTTGTGAACACATTTTTTCTTTTTGTATGCAATTTGCTGATTTATGAAAAATTCTAATCTGTCCATTAGTCTGTCTGCTTGTCTATTTCCCTGGCATTTCATTGCATTTTGTCAATGCGCCACCTTTATTTATTTTTTCTTTCAATTACAATGCATAACATAATTTTAAAATAAAATTTTAAAAGATTTTCTAGTCACGTAAATGTTTTCAATTTATTGGCTTAATTAAACAAATTCGAAAGCATATTTTAAAATAAATTTAAAATTTTATTTTATTTTTCTTGAACTCAAATCAACTATTTTCATTTCTTAAAAAATAAAAAATTAAACAGAAATAAATAAAGCATCAAGTACCTGTAAAAATAATCCTCTTTGATTTCATATGCACAAAACTTTAAATTCCAAACATGAAAAAGTTGTCTCTTCTTTATCCCCAAAAACTCAATTTGCTTAAAAAAAATATATTTTCAGTTGAATACGAGTATACAGATTAAAGAAAGCACTTGAATTATGTATTTTGAAAATAGAACAAAACAAAAAACACCACAAATTCTATCTTTGAGAAATATAATAAAGAAAAAATTAGCACAATTTTTTGTTGTTTTAAAATTCCAGTCGTTTTGAGTGGCGCCAAATTGGCCTTAAAATATTTTTCTATCTTTTTTGTTAAGTTTTTTCTTTTATTTAAAAAAAAGAATAAAAATATATTTTCAAATTTAAACACTAAATATTTTTTTCTCTTAATTTTTTATATTTTTTTTTAACCAAACACACACAATCGTTTGGCCACCGTTCACAAAATTAATTTAGTCTGTACGGGCACCCATTTGTTAAGCAACTAATGAAACAAACGATTTGAACATTTATTTTTTCGAAATTCTGAATTGGCAAAAAAAAATTAAAAAAAAAACAAATTTAAATGAAAATGAGCACAATTTATTTGGGCAAAACGAAAAAAAGATATAAAAAACACTTGTAAAATGTTCGAAATTTTCGAATTTTTGAGAAGAGATTTTTTCGATGAAAAACGCGAGAGCTTTGGGATAAAACTGAGCAAATTTTACGACCGACCGATTAACAGAATGTAAATAAAGAACAGAAATACTGGCACCCTACGATCGCTTTTTCATTACACATATAAAATATGAACCGGTTCGTGTTTTGTAGTGTAGAAAGTAAAATGCTTAAGTTTATAGACTATTTTCTAATTAATTTATGGCTCTCGATATCAAACAATATATCAAAATATTTAAATAGCATAAACCGGTTCATATCTCATGCTATATCAAATGAACCGGTTCATTTCTCATGCTATTGCAAATGAACCGGTTCATTTCACATGATATTGCAAATGAACCGGTTCATTTCACATGCTACTGCAAATGAACCGGTTCTTTTCACATGCTATTGCAAATGAACCGGTTCATTTCACATGCTACTGCAAATGAACGGGTTCATTTAAATGCAGCGGTACCTTTTTTAATAATTAATAAATAAGTTGATTTTTTATGATAATCGAAAATAAAACGGTTAATTTTTCTTGCTACTCTAAACAAATCGGTTCATTCTGATGGTATTTAAAATGAACCGATTCACTGAATGCAATTACAAATCGACAGCTTAATATTTTATGCTATTACAAATAAATCAGACAGTTTTTTTTTCTAATTCAAATAAACCGGTTTAGTTTTCATGTTGTTATAAACAAAACGGTAAAATTTTCATGCCATTATGCATGGAGTGGTTAGTTTTTTAAGAAATAAAAAAAAAACAAATTTATATAACATGCTGGAACAGAGATTTTGCTAATATTTTATGTGAATTAAAATGAACCGGTTCACTTTTCTGGCTGTTGTTAACCGGCTGATTTGTTAGTTGTGGTTTTATACTAGTCTTTGGAAATGATTACTTTAAATTAGTCAGTTAATATTTTATGCTATTATACATATTATACATTTACATTATCTTTTTATATATTTTTTTTAAATAACCGATACATTTTTCATGTTCATGGAAAATTAACTAAATCAGCTATTTTTGGCTATTTTTCCAAACGTTTAAATTTTTATATTATTCTACAGGAACTGTTAAAATTGTTATGCTATTTGAAATAAACAGGATAATTCCTCGAGCTAGTCCAAGTGAAACGGTTAATTTTTTTATTATATTTTAAATAAACCGGTTCATTTTTCATGCTTTTTTAATAAACCAGCTCATTTTTTGTTTTATTTAAAAGGAATTAGCTCTTTTTTCGTGCTATTCCAAGCGAAACGGTTAATTTTTTGTGATACTCCATAGTAAACGGTTCGTTTTTCAAATAATTTAAATGAACCGCTCAACCTTTAATCCTTTTCTAAAAGAAGTGGTTAATATTTCATGCTCTTTAAAATAAAATAGTATAATACATAATACTATTGAAAACGAACCTGTTCTTCTTTTTGTAGTCTTTCAGCTGAAGCGGTTCGAAATGATTTATTTTTTTACACTGCTGCAAATGCACTGGTTATTTTTTCATATTAACCTAACTGAACCGGTTCATTTTCCATATATTTATAAATGTTACTGTTATTATACAAATAATATAATCTTTTTTTTTATAAAGTAATTTTTTTATTAATGATTTAGTTTTTCAAGCTTTTTTAGATCAAATGGCTTTAACAATTCAATAAAGTCTTTCGTAGGCAATTTTTAAACGGATGTTGTCGGTTTTATTTTTATTTTATTAAAATGTTTATACACATCAATTTCATATGCTGATTGCTGCTTATTTTTAGCAAATATCTTTCAATTTGTTTCATAATTAGTTGTATTAAGATTTTGTGAATTTAAATTTAGGTCAAAGATATATTTTGTTTTTGCAAAAAAAGTATAAAGAAAAAGAAAGAAAACGCATAATTATAACAAGGTCAATCGAGCATAAAACTAAAAGCTTATTTGCGTTACTATTTCAAATGAAATGTCTATGCACACAGTGGCAAGAAAAGTTTTTAAGAAATTCCAAAGAAATATTTCAAGTACATTTGGTTCTTTTTTAAAAGGCCAAAAAAATGAGCGGCAGGTCACTGGCACTAAGTGACAGCATTAGAAACGAATTGTAGTTTTAAAAAAAATTTATTTCCATGACAACGAACGGAACGACTTTCTAGGATTCTTAAATATTTCAGTAATTTATTACAACAGCATTGAAACTCTAGAGGAATTTATTTTTTTGTTTGTAAATTTTTCGAATTTAATATGTAAAATCTGCTGTAGAGTCGAATAAACATTATTACCTGGCTGCTATTTTCTTGGTAATCTCCAAAACCAATTTTATTTTCTTGCTGCTGTTGATGTTGCTCTCTTGCTTTTCAATATTACAACTCAATGTTAAAATGCTTGAAATTATTTACAAATTTGCTGCACGAGCAGTCCAGGCATTCTGTAGCTAAGCAAGGACGTGTTAATGTGTGTTGCTTAGTCATTGTTTCTTTAGAATTTATCCCGAGATTCCTGAAAATTTATTGATGTCTGCAGTCTTTTGTGGATTATTTTCATGACCTACTAAAAGTGATATATTTCTACCACAAAATTCACACAAAACGCCAACCAGAAGCAGGAAAGAACCAACGACAAAATAATGCAATAAAATGTTTAGAAAGAAAAAATTTGTTATCCTCGCAGTAAAAGAGACAATAAAATAAAGCTTCTGTGAGACTTATCTCAGGAACCATGGAATGCTCAACAAATTAAGTGAAGGTGCTTTGCTGTTTCGCAATTTATGTTGCGAAAATTGTGTTCTTTATATGGGCATTTCCACAGAAAAGTCCACCTTTTATAACATTACGTTACTTTGTGAGGCAAGAACTAGAAAAAAATCGAGCAGCATAGCTCTAAACTATAAGCTAAATTGCATGGTGGACTTTTCTATGGAAATGCCCATATACGAAAATCCGTTGTATCATTTTGAACTCTTATTAAATGAAAATCACCTGCATGTCCTTCAAAACGAAAGAATAACAAATCATTCCTTCATTTCAAATGAAGTAAGTCTTGTATAAAATGTATATTATGTTCTTATGTAAAAAGTTGCTTCAATATCAAAGAAAATAAAAAATAAAAAACTCATATCTATTCTAAAATCTTGTACATATGACACTTCCAATGTAAAGGTCAAAGTTGTGAATTATTTCTTTATTTTTTTCTATGAATTTACAAAAAAAAAAGCAAAGATTTAATGTGTTCAAACATTTGCTATCAATGCGTCATATTGTGTAGTTTCCCACCCTCACTTTAATATTGTAGCATTTATTTTTAACATTAATTAAAAATTTGTTCTTGCTTTTGGTCGTACGCTTCTTTGCAGCCATTCATTCCTCACCGTGACATTTCATTTTTGTAAATTGAAAATAAATTGCAAAAATGTATGGAACAACATTGTGGCCATCCTTTACACAGAAAACATGAAAAATCTATAACTATAGAATTTTTGTTTGGGAAAAAGAAAATCATTTTAATTGAAAAAAAAATTAAAGAAATTTTATTAAATTAATTAACGCTTTACTTGCAACATGTTGCGAATTTGTCAATTAGTTGTAATAAACAAAACTGATGCTTGTTGACTGTAACAATATGATAAAATTTTTCATATCTGATTGTATTAACGAATTCATATGAGAACTTAACACAATTTATTATAATTTTCAAACACATTTAAAGTTTTTATTTGTCTCAATCCAATTAATGATTTTAAGGAAGAAACCGTAAAATATAAATAAATTCGGTAAAGTGCGACTTTGAATCGCACGGATACTACATATCGTTACGTTAATATAGAAAGGCTCTAACTCAATCACCCTTATTCCAGTTGTCGACATCGACGTCACGAAAACAATTTTGTGCTACTGACAATATATTTCCGTTCCCTAAGGTCTAGAAAATAGCAAAGCTAACAACAGGAGTCAGTTGTTTTCGACAACGGCTACACAAGCCTCAATTGCATGGTGAAGTGACTTCGATGTCGACAACTGGAATAAGGGTGATTCATTTTTTGAAATCGAATTTTTTGTATATTTCTAAAAATGCAAAATTCTCGATTTAAAAAAAAAGTAATGAGATAAGGCTTTTCTATATTAAGGTAACGATATGTAACAATATACGAACTTTAGATTTAGATGCAGACATTTAAAAAATAATTTTGTTTTGGTATTTTTTTAGTTATAGCTCTTCAAGTCGTTTCGCTGACTTTTCAGCTTTTGGCGAATTTTTTTTACTTTTAGATTTTTTTTGGTTTATGGTGCTTATTTTAGTTTTGGTGATTTTTTTTCGTTGTGCCGATTTTTTTGGGTTCTTTTTACAGTTTTAGCAAATTTTGTTTGTTCAAGCGATTGTTTTTGTTTTGGCGATCTTTTCGGTCTTTGGCGATTTTTTTCGTTTAAGCGTTTTGTTGCCTTGTCGCTTTGGTGCTTATTTCGTTTTTTTAATTTTTTAAATTTTTGTAGATTTTTTCTTAGCGGTTTATTTTAGTTTTGATGCTTTATATTCCTTTTTGGAAATTTTTTTTATTGCTTTTTTGATTTTTTGCGCTATTTTCATTTAAGCGGTATTTCGGCGTTTGCCATTTTTTAGTTTTACTATTTTTGCAGTTGTGGAGATTTTTCGTTTCTTGACAATTTATTTTAACTTAAGCGATTTTTTAAGTTTTGGCGTTTTTTTCGTTTCGGTGACCTTTTTTCGATTTCTTGCAAATTTTTTTAGTTTTTTTTCGATCTTTTTTGCTTTTGGTGATTTAGCTTTTGCATTTTAGAGAGATTTATTTTATTTTTGTCAATATTTTTCATTTAAGCTCTTTTTTTAATTTTGGCGATTTTTTTTGTTTTGGAATTTTCTTAATTTTTGTATTTTTTTGTTTAAGCGTTTTTTGAAAATTTCAATTGTTCTTGTCTTACGGTTTCAAGATACAGCAGTGTCAAAATTACATCAACTGATCGAATACCCTTTATTTAAATTTTTTTAAATTTCACTGTTAATTGGAACAGTCTGCATAAAAATACACTAACTTTCAAAATTTCGAGTGTATATAAATAATTGTCTGCATATAACATTAAGATTTGATCGCTTGTTGATCGCTTTAGAACACCCTTTAATTTTTAACAGTCATATATGCAAATGCCAAAGCTTTTATGGCGGGAACAAAATGGCAATTTATACGAATATGCGAATATGCCGTAAAAAGTGTAATAAATTAAAATGATGTTTATGGGATAATACATAAAGTAAAATTGTTTGATTTTGTATTGCAATGAATCTTGTTATTTTTCATGAGCTTTGAAAACTTTATGACAAATATTAAATTTTAAAAACTTTGCACATATTTAGTATGATAGAAATCAATCAAAAGAAATCAAGAAATCTCTCTCTGTTAGACTTGTTCTAGTTTTGAATTTCGTCTTGTAGTTTTATGCTTTTCTTTTCATAGTCTTTGTAATATGTTGAAGTTAAAATTGAGAAATATATGGTTTTTGTGATAAAATAAATTTTTTTTATATAAAAAAAAAAAAATTGTTGGAAATTGTCGTAACAAAACTTTGCAATCCACGTAAATTTTTATGATATTTTACATAAAACTCAACAAGTGAGGAGGCAAAATATTGCAAACTTCTTTTAGTAAAAGAAATGAACACTATTTTTATCCAAAAATTTTAGTTGACTTCTAAAATCCAATTTAATAAAAATTTTTTTCGTTTTCTTTGTGTATATATATTTTTTTAAATTTCTTTAATTTATTAAAATGTATTTAGCTGTTGCCATTAATTAGTGAAATATGAAATACTAAATATGAATGTGAGTGCATGTATTTACTCGTATGTATGAGTAACTAATGGTCAACATACGAGTATTCGGTGTTTTATTTTATTTTTTCTTTGAGAATAATTTCAGGAGAAGAACACATGTTCTTGACTGAGAATTTAAGTTAAAGTATTTTTAAATATTTTTAGTTGGCTGTGTGTGTACTGTGTGTGCGTGTACATATGTAAGTATGTGTGCCGTTGTTTGCTGCTGTTAATTAGCAGATCAAAACCAATCGACCAACAGTGTGACCAATTGGTTTTTTTTTACTTTCATGTTCAGTTTGCTAAATGTGCTGAGCTTTTATGCAGTTACTAACGTGTTTCGTAAAACGAAAGGGGAATAACTTAAACCAACCAAATGACAAGAGAAAGGAAATAAAAAAAAGGAAAAATAAAATAAATAAACCCTTTTGACACATGTACAAATATCACTGTCATGGTTTCCAAACCGATATTAATAGACGGAGTAAATTTTGTTAGTAGAATCGTCGGCGAAGTAATGCAAAACACAAATAAATTCAGTTAAGTGCAACTTGACTCGCACACCAAGGGTTCCGTACGCTGATTTTTTCGCTTTTTGTCCATCTTTGTTTGGGTTTTGGCAATTTTTTTTTAGTATGGACGCTTTTTATTTTTAGCGTTTTTTTCGTTTTGGCAAGTTTTTCTTTTTTCTTTACAATACATATTTTTAGGTTTAGCGATTTGTTTAGTTTTGGCGATTTTTTTTTGTTTCGACGATTTTTTTCCTGTTTTTGGCGATTTTTTTAATTTTTTGGCGACCTTTTTACTTTTGATTATTTTTTTTTTTTTTTGCATTTAACCGATTTATTTTATTTATATTTTATTTTTTAGTTTTAACGTTTTTGAACAATGCAAATAAAATTAATTCAGTAAACTGCGTCGTGACTCGCACACGAAGTGTTCCGCAATTTTTTCAGGTTTTAGCGATTTTTTTCGGTTTTGACATTTTTTTAGTATGGACGCTTGCTTTAGCTTAATTTTTTTTCGTTTGGCGATTTTTTTACTTTTTTACAATACATATTTTCAGTTTTAGGGATTTTTTTAGTCTAGGCGATTTATTAAGTTCTGGCAATTTATTTAGTTTGTGCGATTTTTAATTTGTTTTTTTTACAATATAATATTTTAGGAATTTTTTTAGTTTTGTTTTTGCGGGTTTTGGCAATTTTTTTTTGGTTTTTTTGGCGACCTTTTTACTTCTTGATTTTTGTTTTTTTGCATTTGAGCGATTTATTTTATTTTTGGTGATGTTTTTTCATTCCAGCGCTTTTTTCATTTTGGAGAGCTTTTGTTACGGCATTTTTTAAATTTTGGGTTTATTTTTATTAGTTTTAACATTTTTTAAAATTTCCAATATACAGCAAGATGGCAAAATTACATTAACTGATAGAACTCCCTTTAATTTTGATTTGATTAAACTTCTGATATGCAAGTATACACAAAATATTACCAGAACGCGATAAAAAACCCTAATGCAGTAATGTAATTGCTATCAAATACGCTTTAAAGCTCGAAACTCAGATTCCTTATTCATTACCCAGTTTGTAAAGCTTTTTTCAACTATTTAACTTTTTCCCTGAGTGTAGAAGAAGGTGCATTTGTATATGCATGTGTATGTCTGTTTCTTTGTATACAAAACTTAAAGTGCACAAATGTGTTTTTTATTCTCAGTAGCCTCGCATTAACGAGATCCTAATCCTCTACTTACTATTTTTATCTGCTTGAAAATTGTTTGAAACTAAAATGTACGTACCTTGCAAGCAACACAAAAGTTGCAAATAATTTTATGATTTTCATTATGCGACGGAAAAGGGCTCGGCTTCATTGTGCAGCATTATTTAATTCAAAAAGTAAGTCTCTGCTAAAACAATAAAGATTCCTGCCATTGAATTAAATTTCTTCGGCAGCATTTAAAGAATATAAAAAATTTTCAACATATTACACAAAACAAAAATCTTTCACGAATTGAATTTCCTTAATTTTTTGTTGCAGGGTGCATAACATTCGTATAATTTGTTTTTATTTGATTTTCATCATAAAAGTGTCAAGCACCATAAAGTTTTGTAGCTTCAACTTTCTCTCGCCCTTTTGCTCTAGTAGCAGAGAGTGTACTACGACTTTTTTTTGGCAGTTGTACGAATTTTGTTGTATTGAATGTTGACTTAAAGATTATTGCCAGCTGCTGTGTAAACTGAAACTTGACTTGGTTTATTGGCCAAATTTTCAAGTGAAAATGGGGATAAGAAAAATATCGAAAACATACATATATTCCAAGTACGAGTATAAAATTCGAGAGGTGCAGGATGTTGTTGATGTTGGTGTGCTGTAGTAAAGCAACAAGTTGCGATACTTAAGTAAAGCATGAAATAAATATTGAACTGGTTGGTCAGCAGAAACAAATAAAAAAGGAAAAAAAAAATTAAAATCAATACAATGAGAGAAGGAACATGCATTGAAGCTGCTAGAGGAAAATTTTATTTTTTTAAATAAAGTTTTATTTTCTTGTTGTGCTTTTTTTAGCTTTTAAAATTTTTCCATAATTTTGATTTGTGATTGTGTTGACGTCATTTAAACGTCTGTTTTTGTTGTTTGTTTGTTTTCTAATCATTTACTAGTTCTGCTGTTGAATGGTTTCTCATCAAATAGGAATTCAATTTTCAAAGAAATTCACACGTATTTTTTCAAATGCCATAATTGGACATGTACATGCACAATGGGACCAAAAGCAAACCGAAATTTTTTTTATTTTGCATTAAATTACTAAATTCTAGAAATTTATTAATCGACATATTGTCGTAATTATATTATAAGTGAAATTTATTTGTTGGTGGTTAAGCGATGTCTATATGCATTTCATTGTTGCTTCAACAAATCGTCAGTAGACTTCAACCACACATTTTTAACAGTCACAAAACTCTTAGCTTATGCACAGACTTTCAAAAACTGTTTGAGAATTCACAAATAATAATATTTTTGAAAATCACAAAGGAAAAATAAGCGTAGTAGGCTTAGAAACTTATACAAAATCCAGCAAATAATTTTTATTCGATATGAATCTATTTTATTTTTCTACAGCTTTGTACAATTAGAAATCGATTGGATAACAATAAAAGTATTTATAAGGCAAAATGAAAAATAAAATCTTAAAATAGATTCATATCGTATAAAAATTATTTGCTGGGTTTTGTATAAGTTTCTAAGCCTACTACGCTTATTTTTCCTTTGTGATTTTCAAATAGTGAATTCTCAAATAGTTTTTGAAAGTCTGTGCATAAGATAAGATGTTTGTGACTGTTCAAAATGTGTGGCTGAAGTCTATTGACGATTTGTTAAAGCAACAATGAAATGCATATAGACATCGCTTAATCACCAACAAATAAATTTCACTTAAAATAAAAATTTCGCATAATTTTTTCTGGGCCTATTGGCAGCTCGGAAGCCAATACTAAAAACTTGCATTAACCAGAGCATTAAGCTTTACATACATTTAGTTCTGAGTTAAGAAGCTTCGTTCAGCCTTTAAATGTCATTCGGTGTATTTGTGTGACAAAACTTTTTTTTCTTTTTTATTTCTTTAAAGCTTTTTAAGCCATCCTTTTTGCATTTTTTCGCATTCTGATCTCATAAGCCAAAACGTATGCAACGAAAATATTTCAAAAATTTTTAAACTTTAATTGAAAAATGCAAAATACAACCAACTGAGAGAGACATGTACACGAATACCAACAATTTTAGTGCATTTGCATGCACTTAAGAGGGCTGGCTGGCTGGCTGCAGTTATGAATGGATGAGCGGATGAATGGATGGACAGATAAAAAACAGAAAACAGATATATGGAACTATTGTAATTTTGACAGGTTTACTTATGCGCCAGTGCTTTTGCTGCAAAAAACTACGGTCGAAAAAAACGAACAATTTGCAAACGGAGGATATGGAACATTGAATTTTTGTGTCCCGTGATAGCAGTTATTTTTATTTTTATTTCTGTTTTTTTTTTTTGCTCAAAGTCTGTCTTTTATTGTCAACTGATTTTTTTTATATTTTATTTTTGTTGCGCAATAAAAAACTCGTTGTAGTTGTTAGCAGTTGTAAACATAGTTTTGGGTCTTTAGCTAATGTTTTGTCAACACGGATTATGTGTATGTTTTTGCTGCATTTGTGTGTTAGTTGCTGTTGCTGCTGCTGTTGCTGCTGTTTCCGTTTAGGGCCATTTATTTTGATTGTTATGTTGCTGTCTAGTGAAATGCAACAAAAGTTTTGATTTTTGATTTTTAAATAAAAAATTTAAAAGCTTTAATTTTTTTTTTTACCTTTTGTTAGCTTCCTAATAATCTTAAACTATTGATTTACTCATTCAGTAAAATATTTGTTTTATTAAAAATACATTGATATTGATTATTGAGGTCTTAGCTGGATCATCGGGGAACCTTTACCCCAAAATTTCTTAGAACAACTAGAGATATTATGTTAAAATCCATTGAAACAAATGAGAACTTCAACTAATATCAAAGTTGAAACTAAAATTCATTAATCGAAACGTTTTTTATTTTCTTACTTTTCCATTGCTACATTGGATGACTTTTTTCTGCTCGAATTGTAGTTGTAAGAAGTTTGTTATTGAAAATAAATGTAAAAAACAACAACAACTGCTCAATGCCCTCACAAGAATAGAGTGTTGCCACACAAGTATTTTTGACCGAATGCTGCCAAGTTAATAACTGGTGCTTTTTTGGGAATTGTTACAATTTAAGTTTAACAACGTCATAACTCAAAAATCCAGCTTGAAGTTTTCA
The DNA here is from genome assembly GCA_936439885.1 of Nowickia ferox. Taxonomy (NCBI): domain Eukaryota; kingdom Metazoa; phylum Arthropoda; class Insecta; order Diptera; family Tachinidae; genus Nowickia; species Nowickia ferox. The sequence goes on along the minus strand of OW387027.1, from coordinate 2,970,384 downwards.
ATTTACACACAACTTAATGGAAAAAGAAAATTTTATTTTGCTTTCAAAAGTTGCGTAAAATAGTTATTGGTGTGAAATTTTTGCACAATGTGAAGAACGATTTGGGTATTAATTCTGCGTCATTAATATAAAAATTAAATTTTTTGAGTTATTATGTTCTTTGAGTAAATGAGCGATATGTTACTTATTCAGTTAAATTATTATTTTTTTTATTAAAAATACATATTAATTTTTGTTATCATGTCTGCCGGTTTGTAACACAAAAAGTTAAAAAACTTGTTATTCTTTAATTCATTTGTAAGCTTTTATTTGTTTTGACTGGTGGGCGCTGTTAACAAAGTAGATTAAAAGTCTTGAAAAAAAATTAAATTTCATTGCCTTTTTGTGTCTTGTCTTTATTATTTTGTTTAACGCAAAAATCGGCCTTGACATCGAACTTTTATTTATGCCTTGGATTTTTAACCTCTTGTAGTTGTTTGGTCTTTACTATCTCGTCTTCTTCTTCTTTCATAATATTGTATTGAATTGCAATTTTTCTATATTTCCTGCTTCCATTTCTATTCGATATTTTTTACGCTTGTTAGCCTTAATTCTCTTATAATGGCATTAAATCGCTGTGACGGCTATTAGACGATTTCTTTAGAGGCCATTGTAACAAAATGTGAAAAAAGCACAACAAAAACAAATATTCAAATTTTCATTTGTCTGAGGGCTTTTTTTACATTCTTGGAGGTTTAAAAGCAAAAATTTTAATTTCCTTAATTTTTTAAATTATATACATATGTAAATATGTATGTATATATCGATGGTCTCAAGTATAAAGGACCTAGTTAATTTTTTATGGTTAAACACTTCTAGATGTTCATGAAACTCATCAGTAGAATTCGACCTTTTTGAATTATGCAAGGTAGAAAGAGGTCCGAAATAAGTCAGTAAGTAAGTAAGTAAGGTTGTAATCTACTCACAAGTTTTGCATGAGCAGCAATGAAATGCATATAGAATGTGCTTAACAACAAAAAAAATATTTTTTTAAGTCCCTGTTTTCACTTGAGTAAAAAATGTGTAAAGTCAGTAAATTTTTTTGCGTTTTTTTAGTTTTGGCGCTTTTTCTTAGTTTTGGAATTTTTTTCCTTTTTGGGATATTTTTCAGTTTTTGGCGCTTATTATTTAGTTTTAGCGTTCTTTTCGTTTTGGCGATTTTTGCGCTTTTTCATGATTTATTTCAGTTTTAGCGATTTTTTAGTTTTAACGCTTCTTTTCTTTTGGCGATTTTTTTTACAATGCATATTATTATTATTAGCGTTTTTTAGTTTTGGCGTTTATTTAGTTTTGGCAAATTTTTTTCGCTGTTTAGCGATTGTTTTAGTTTTTTTGCGATTTTTTTTGCTTATGTTGATTTTTGTGCATTTTATTTTAATTTGGGTGATATTTTTCATCTAAGCACTTTTTCATTTCGGCGATTTTTGTTTTTAATTTTGGAATTCTTTAGTCTTTTTTGCGTTATTAAAATTTCAAGAGTTTGCCTCTTACGGTTTCCAAGCTACAGCAAGTTGTGAAAATTACAGTGTCAAAATTACATTAACTGGTAGAATAGCCTTTAATTTTGATTTTTTAAGTTTCAGTGTTAATGGGTGTAAGTAGTCTGTATAAAAATACATTAACTTTTAAAATTTCAAGTGGCTGGATTAGGATTTCAACATGTTTCTTTGCTCCGCTTAGAACATCCATTAATTTTTTACTCTCAAAATATATTTGCTGTTGTATTGGCCAAAGTTTTAGATATTCTGTGATATGTAGCTCTTACGGTACTCGAGAAAACAGCCTGTGACAGACAGACGGACTGACAGACAAACGGACAGGCATCGCAGCGAAAACAATGAGGTTCCTTTTCATTAAAAAAGGAGTTTATTAAAATTTTTAATAATTTTAATTTTTCTTGGTGAGTTGTTTTATAACATTAAGTCCAAAATTTTCTTTTAAAATTTTTTTCGAAAATTATTTTTGCACACGGTAGTGTGATAGACGAAATTCCGGCCTATGCTGCACAACGTGTGTATATACTCGTATTCACGAAGACATTCGTTCTGGAAATTTTTTTCAGGTGGCAAAGCCACGCTTTTAAAGCTTAGAACTAAAAATTAAAGGTAAAGCATTTTAACACAAGCTGTTCTATTGGAACCTTCCATATACAGGGAACTTAAAAACATAAGTCTAAAATTTTGCATTTTGCCAAAAGTGGGTGTGACCACAGCCATAAAATTTCAAGCACATGTTTCAACGACGATAAACCAGAGACAATTGAACACCTGCAAATAAAAAATACGCAGAAAATTGCAGTGAAAAGTGGTTGAAAATTGGGTTGGCAGATTGCGCCATATACGCGCAAGCATTTCATTCAAGTTATCTACCCAATAAAGCCCAGATAATTAATTAATTGATATTAAAACTATTTTTCTTTACTTTATTTACACTTCTATATTTCCTAAAAAATCAACCATTAGTTGAATGTTGCTGCTGCCATCAACTCTCCATTGTACTAAATCTAGATAAAAGAATTTAATGTTATAAATTTGTATATATGTATGTATTTCACTTCATATACGAGTAACAGTAGATAATCATATTGTATGCTTATATGATTTTATTATTTCAAAATCTATTTATTTGCATATAAGAAACACATCCTTTCGTGACGTATGCAGCTGCTACTGTGGATATTATGAAGACAGATTGCGTGCGTATATGTGTGTGTGTGAGTGTGTGTATGTGTGTGTAAGACATGCAGCTCAAAGATTCTTAAAGAGTTTATGAATATGTTTAGTTTATAATTCTAGATTCTTTGTCTAGCAAAGTGGCTGTAAAATGTTTTCTCGTTTTCTTGAAACCTGCAAGAAAACAAGCAATTAATACTCGTACGAGTATGAGAGAGGAAGTCAACTTGAAAATCATAAAAATTTTATAAATATTATGAGTGCAAATTTCTGCGTCCTTCTTTCCATAACAAAAATCCATCAGCTGCTGCTGATTTGTTATTAAATTAAATTCAGGAAAAATAAGCGAAAAAAAACGCAGAAACCCTCTAAATATACTCGTATGATAAGAAAGGATAAGAAAAGATGCTTCTACGTTGAAGCATGCACATAATTTAGAATATGTAACTTCAACTTACAGCGACAAGTGGAATTTTTGGAAGCGTTCTTATGTACTCGTTCGTTTGTATATCTGCAACTGACTTGACAATCACCGTGGCTTTTGTTCAATCTGCTTCACATTTTAACGCACAAGTAAGTAAATTTTGAGTGTATGAAGAGTTGGAAAACAGTTGGTTTTTTCCCGACCCCAAAACGTAGACGTGATTTAAGGGAATATTTTATATGCATTCCTATTAAATCTCCGTGTGCGCATATAAACTTAAATAAAGTTATAAAAGCGTGTGTGTGCTTTTTGAAGCGTATCACAACACATGGAATTGTTTAGTTATGCATTTGAAGATTTTGCTCTTGCATTTAAATGGAATAAAATAAATTTCATTTTCTTTTCTTTTGATGGAAATCTTAAAAGAAATCTTCCATTTCTTATTTTTCCCCATGTCAGGAATATAAAAATTTATTTTAATATTTTACATCATCTGATGAAATGTATCTTCTGTTCTTCTCTGTGTGATGTTTAAATAAAAATAATAGTAGTGCTAAAAATTATAGCACCAGTTTAATTTTTAAAAAGCTTTTTTTCTTCTGAAACACATTTTTTTCTCTCTAGTTGTGCTAAGAAATCTATGGGTAAAGATTCCCTGGTGATGCGCATTAGCAACAGTGAAATGCGCATAGGATCCAGCTAAGCCTCTCAATAATCAATTTCAACGTATTTTTTAATAAAAACATATTTTAATGAATAAGTGAAATAATAATTTGGTATTATTAGTGCATTAATGAATGTTAAACATAAACATTTTTTTCCTTTCGAAGACAGAAATTAGTAATAATTATTAAACCTTTATAGAAAAAAATCTATTAATAAAATACTACAAATAATTTCTAATGAGCACCGCGGACGATCAAATATACTCGTCAATCAGTGCATAAGTGTGAGTGTCGCATGCTTGTCGCTTAACAGCAGATGTTCAAATAAACTCATCAATCACCATTTTTTTGACTTCGTAGCGTTCGTATCAAAGAACTTCAGCATCGAATGATGATTTATTGTTATTGAATACTTATGCAAAGTTATTAAAAAAAAGGAAGAATTATGAACAAAATTTAATGAAAGGTTGGCATAAACAAATTCAGGAAAGTGCTACTTTGACACGCACACGAAGGGTTCCGTACAGATACTATAAATCTAACACTACACAAACTTTAGTCTATATAATCGAATATCTTACCCGATACAGAATTTTGTTCGTCTTTTCACGATATTTTTAGCTACAGCGAATAATTTTTTTTGTCTTAGCGCTTCTTTTTGTCGCTTGGTTTTTTTTTGCGATTTGGTTTAGTTTTTGGCGATTTTATTTAATTTTTTTTTAAATACATATTATTATTTTAAAGTTCTTTTAGTTATGGTGATTTTTTCGTTTTGGCGATTTATTTCGGTTTTTGGCGATTTTTTAGTTTTTGGCGGTTTGTTTTAGTTTAAGCGATTATTTAAAATTTTGGCGCTTATTACTCGCTTTGGTGATTTTTCAGATGATTGTTTTGGTTGTTTTTTAGTTTAAGCGATTTTTTAGTTTTGGCGATTTTTTGTCGGCTTTTGGCGATTTTTTCGGTTTTGGCGATTTTTTAGCTTTTTGGAGACTTTTTTACTTCTGGTGATTTTTTTTGCATTTAAGCGATTTATTATATTGTTGATTACATTTTTCATTTAAGCGCTTTTTTTATTTTGGTGATTTTTTTAATTTAAAATTTTTTAGTTTTAAAAAATATACGAACTTTGAAAATTTCAAGTGTCTATGTCAACGTTTAAAACCGTCTTATTTTTGTAATTTCTTTTGCTTTTGCTTATACTTTTCTGCTTTTGAAAATGCAAACAGTGGCAGTCGAAGTTAATGCAATAAATGAAAAGTTATACACAACGAAGAACTTAAGCAGTCGGTATGTTGGAACAGTTTTCGGTTTGACTGACTGCTGCTAGTTTTGCCTTCTTTACTGTAATTTATGAAATCCTTACATTTCTATGTCATGATTACGTGCTGTATATTTTTTTACCAAGTAAGTGTGCAGGTATGTGTTTGTTGGTTTTTTGTTTGTTTGTTTGCTTGTGGTGTTTCTCCGCAAAAAGTGTACTCGTACATGTGAAGAGCATTTGTGAGTTTTGATACACTATTTTTCTTCTCAGACCTCTAGATGTGCGAAATAGTGCTTTACTGCGTTTTCCTCTTTCATTTTTATATAAATATTTTTATTTAGTGCAGTTTTTATTGGTTGTTGTTGTGGCTGTTGTTGTCTTAAGAAGCCATAACATCAAAATCGTATCTGGAGAGTTAAACTGAAAACTCTAAGAAGATGATGGAATAAGAAAAGCTATAAGGGAATAAAATCTTTGTGGTTAAAGTCAATTCATTTTCTAATGCCATGAAAACACAGAAGATTTGCATTTTTTTCTTCCACATGTAAGGAAAATAAAACAGAAAACATTATAGACATAGACAGATTCACACAAAACCACATGAAGTTTCACTTGGTTGCAATTCAATTCAAGTTGCGGCATCCAACAGTTTGCTTGTGTGGGTTTACTGGTTGGCAAGATAAACAACCTGAAGCTTATGAAGCTTCCGTCCAACAAGACATACTCGTGAGGTGTTTTTCTTTTAATTTTTTTTAAAGATGAGCCAGAAATCTTAATATAACATATGTAAGTTTTTTATTTAATCCTTTTGTATTTTATTTTACACTTGAGAAGATTAAAATTCAAAAATTTTAAAATCCTAGAGGGGAACAGTTAATAATAGGAATTAGACTTGAATTTGTTTAAATGAAAAGTGAAGTAGAGTTAATTTTTTAAACTATTACGAAGTCATAGTCATAAGTGCACACAAACAGAAATTTGCCAATAACTCTTTTTAAAGATTATAAATTTCTTTATACTATATCATGGCTTGCAGGATAATTTGCCAGGACAATTTTTTTTTATAAAAAAAAGTTAAAAGTAAAAGTTAATTTACATAGTATCGTAGGAAGTAAACTTAGATGAACAAATTTTCCACTTTAAATAATATAACTTATTAAGTAACTATACCGAAAAGGCCAACTGCCGAGTAAAACGTCTCAAAAGGGTCACATCACCCCCTTCTGTTTAACATGCGGATATGTTCTGTGTCGCACGTGAAATTAAAACGTACCGAATTGCCACACACAGAATTATTATTAGAATATGTATTTATAGCAACAATGTTATGGCAATTCCGCACGATTTAATTTCACGTGGAATACAGAAGTAACAGAGAGAATAAAAAAGTAAAAAATGTTTGCTTTCCCAAATTGTTTCTTTTTATGGGAGTTTTAGCTCAAAACATTACTTGCAAATAAATTTCAGTTAAATGTCCGTGGTAAGTCAATGGACCAGAGGGGTTTAAACTAGTCTGAGGTTCAAATTGCCACCCTTACCTAACCTAACCTAACCTATATTCCAATTAGTTCATAAATTTCGCCAAAAAAATACTTTTTTTATAAGCTTCGTATTTTCAAAGCAACACAGAAAATATTAAAAATAAGATAAAATTAAAAAAAAAATACGCTTAGCGCTTATTTCGGTTTGCCGATTTTTTCTGTTTTTGGCAATTTTTTTTTAAGTTTTGGCGCTTTTTTGGTATTGCGATTTTTTTTGGTTTTGACGTTTTCTTTTTAAATTTTGGCGAATTTTTTCGATTTGGGGATATTTTGTTTTTTTGGCATTTTTTTTTGTTTTGTCGCTTTTTTAGGTTTGGCGCTTTTTTGGTTTTTGCGATTTTTTTGGTTTTAGGCATTTTTTTAATTTTGGTGATTTTTTCGTCCCAGCGATTCTTTATGTTTTTTTGTAAAGTTTTTTAGTTTTTTGGCGACCTTTTTAATTTTGGTGATTTTTGCATTTTTACAATTTATATTATTTTTGGTGTAATTTTTCACTCAAACGCAATTTTTATTTCGGCGATTTTTCGTTTAGGCATTTTTTTAATTATGGAATTTTTTTAGTTTCAGCATTTTTGAAAATTTTAAAAGTTTGATTCTTACGGTTTCCAAGATGCAGCAAGTTGTCAAAATTACATAGTCAAAATAACATTAACTGATAGAATACCCTTTAAACTTGATTTTTTAAATTTCATTGTTAATTGGCGTACTCTGCATAAATAATTGTCTGTATATTACATTAGGATTACAACATGTTTCGTTTAATGCTTAACTGTCATATATTTGTTGTTGTAGAGGCCAAAGTTTTACATATTCTGTGAAAATTTCAGGCCCGTAGCTCTTACGGTTCTCGAGAAAACAGCTTGTGACGGACAGAGGAACAGTGAGACACCATAGCGAAAATAATAGGGCTCCTTTTCGCTTTTGGTATGGGGAATCCTAAAAAATGGCTCGTTAGTGAAATATTTGCCAACAATTAAAGAGGAGTAATCTGCGGTTGATGGCCTTTTTAAGAAGTTAAACAGTTCTTATTATAAATAGGTTACCGAAGCTATTGAATGTGGCTGGGAAAATTGCAAAAGAGATTATGTTGAGAGTTGTGCTTTCTTGTGTGTGATGCCAGTTATTACTCTACGTTTTTTTTACCAATAAATAACGCAAAATGTCTGAGCGAAGAAGGTGTAATATTTGCAAATCAATAAACAAGTTTATACTACAAAGAAATATACATATCGCACTTGTTCCGCTAAAGGGGGTCAACTAAAAATTTAAAAAATTTCACTTTTTGCAAGAAAACGATATACGAGTACAGTAGTCATATCTACCCACTGTAAAAATCTTAATTTATTTTCTCTACTCTTGCTTTACTTAAAATATTATTTTTCTATCATTACTTATGCCAAATCATATGACTATTAATATGTTATGTGTATTAATGTATGCATGTAGGTAAGTGTGTTTTTTTGTCTTTCTATGAATTCCTTCATGCAAATAAATACCGAAGGTATGATGAAAGCCATCATTATCATCATCATTATGAAGCGGCAAAAGCCAACAAGTGAAAAACCATTTGTATTCCTTTTGTGGACTTTGAGGCAAAATGTGTGACGCTTTTTTTTTCGTTGTCAGCTCAATCTAATTAAATTAGCGAACCCAAACACTAAAACTAAACATTTAACTAGTGACTAAAAAAAGGCCCTTAAAAACACACAACAACACAAACAAAGAATGAGCATGAGAATAATAAAAAAAAGAAAAATTATAATAATAATGGAAAAATAAACAGGCTGAAGGTATAAATTTCAGTGTCTCTTCAAGGAAATACCACATTGTTAAAATAAAACGTCCAATGTAAAGAACGGTGCAAAAAAAAAACCACAAGCTTAAAAACGCTTTAAACTAAACGAAAGTGGCGGGAGTTTCTATTTTTTCGTTAAATAAATATTTAAAAATTTTTATTATTATTTTTTTTAAATAAAATCAAAAAATAAAAATTAAAAAATAAAGCATATATAAATTTGTATTGAATTAAACAAAAATATCCACATAAATTTCAAATTCTTTATGTAATAATTTATTGCAAATTCCATCAAATTAAACAGTATAAAAATATTTACTTTTAACACATGACAATTTTGTCTAAAAAATTGGATAAATTTTATACTTATGTATGTAAAAACACGACAAATGTAAGTTACTAAAAGTGAAAGTATTTTGAAAAATAATAAACAAGTCATTAGCAGCAAATTTAATTTAAAAAAAAAAAACAAAAAATATATGTGTAATACAAAATAAATCTATAAATTTTTAAATGAAAAATAATTTTGCATTTATTCAACGAACTTACTCCAACACTACAGAAATAATAAAAAAAACGAAAACTTGTGGTTTCGAAAACACACATAAAAAGCACTTACACACACACATACACACACACACGGCCATTTAAACAAATTCACCCGTGCACAGCCATGCAAATATTGGTGTTAATCAAACGTTTGTTTTATTCATAATTTAATAATAAAAAAGGACGTTTACACATACATATCTATGCCAACAAATATGTATGTGGAGTGTATTTATGCGCACTTAAATTGACAGGTATATGACAAAAAAAAAATAAAAAATGAAAATTGCCAAAGTAAAAGCAAGCAGTAGTAAGCAAGTTGGTGCACAGTGGGACATATCTTGCCAAAGCGCTCAAAAGTGTATATTTTTTAATAAAAATTAGTTTTTATTTTATAATTATTTCTTATTTTATAATTATAAATAGAAAGAATATACCAAGATTCTAAAACTTCCTGCTGCTTTTAAATTAAAGCAATCGAACTTGTTCCCAGTCTCATTTCTTTGGTGAAACATTAGACAAAATTTGCTGGAAAGCCTTCACGAGTCATGACTATATCTGAAAAAATTTAACTCCTCTCAGAAAAAAGGATTTTGAACCAACTTTCTCCAACTAATTGAAATAAGGGGGATATACATATCGCACTTGTTCCTCTAAAGGGGTCAGCTCAAAACTTGCACATTTTCAGTACAGTCAAATAACCACTTTTCTTACACCAAAGATGAAAACGAGCGACCTGACATTTTCACAGAATATGTTAAACTTTGGCCGCTATAACAACAAATAAATGACAGTCAAAAATTATAGGGTGTTCTAAAGCGAGCAGTGAAACATGTTGAAATCCTAATGTAATATCCAGACAATTACACACAGACACTTGAAATCTTCAAAGTTAATTGAATTAACACTGAAATTTAAAAAATCGAAATTGAAGGGTATTCTATTAGTTAATGTAATTTTGACAATTTGTTTTTACTTGGAAATCGTAAGAGGGAAACTATTGATACTTTCAAATTTTCAAGAATGCCCAAGCTAAACAATCCCAAAATTAAAGAATCGCCAAAACGAGAAAAAGCTATATTATATAGCCAAAAACCGAAAAATCGCCAAGACGAAAAATAAAGCGCCAAAACGACAAATAAAGTGCTAAGACTAAAAACAACTAAAAAAATCAGAAAAAATCGCAAAAGAAAAAAAAAATAAAAAAATTAAAAAATCGCAAAATATCGAAAAAATCGCCAATACGAAAAAAACGCTAAAAAATGTCTAAGTCACATTTCTTTGGTTCAGATATTTAGTAGACTACATTTGAACAAAACAAAAGATATTTTTATATACAGTATATGCAATATTTTAATTTAAAGTTTTACTTACTGGTCTCGATTAAAAAAAAATCCCAAAATAAAAAATAAAATCGCCAAAATGGTAAAAACCACTTAAGTGAAAAATACATATCACCAAAAATAAAATAAATTGCTAAAATTAAAAATAAAACACCAAAAGTGAAAAGATAATCAAAAAACTAAAAAATTCCAAAACTGAAAAAATCGTCAAAATGAAAAAAGCGCCAAGACTAAAAAACAACTGAAAAACTATCCTAAAACTAAAAAAACTGCAAAATGAAAAATCACCAAACGTAAAACGTCGCTAAAACTAAAACAAATTGCCAAAAAGAAAAAGAGCAGCAAAACTAAAAAATCGCTAAAAACTAAAAAATCGCCACAACGAAAAAAAGGCAAAACTAAAAAAGCGTCAATGCTAAAAAAATCCATTAAAACTGGAAAAATTCGCAAAAACCTAAAAAAATTTCACAACGAAAAATTACCGAGGTGAAAAAAGCGCTTAAATGAAAAGTGCATATCATTAAAAATAACATAAGTCGCTTAAGTATAAAAAGTCACCAAGAGTAATAACGTCGTAAAAAACACATAAAAAATCTCCAAAAACCAAGAAAAAAACAAAAATCGCTAAAACAAAAGAAGTGACAAGTCTAGAAAATATCTCAAACTAAAAATATGCATGAAAAAAACAAAAAAAAAAAATTGCCAAAAACACGAAAAAATTATTAAAACGAAAAAAGGCGAAACTTAACAAACGTCAATACAAAATAAAAAAAATCCCCATAAACCGACAAAAATCGTATGACTCAAAGTCGTAATTTATTGAATTTATTTCCATTTCTTTTCATATCGCAAAGAGGGAACTCTTGCTTTCAGTCATCTTATGAAGAATTTATATCATTAGAAATTTATTTACGTCCTTTAACGAGACCTTTAACTGGAAGTTCTTCACAGAAGACTTTGCCGTTAAAGTCCCTGTTAGCTTTTAATTGTACATTGTGAAAAGTGCCGTTAATAAAATAATTAACTCGAGTTATTAAAATTACAATTGAATTTCTGAACATTGACCCTTAAATAAACCTGACTGACTAACTAAAAAATTTGTTTAATTAAGACGACCTGGATGGAGTTCCGTCAACTTTTACTCCTAAAGCTAAAGAAAAAGTAATGTAAGATTTTGACAGTGGGTAGATACCCGTATGACTGTACACTGTACGTCGTTTTCTTGCAAAATGTGAAAATTGTAAAATTTTGAATTGACTCCCTTTAGAGAAGCAAAAGCCATATACTCGTACTGTTATTTTAATAAATTGTGTGCATTTATTTATACACCACACTGTTTTCCCATGCCACAGTTTGACATGATGTTTAAGCATTACGACATACACACATATTTATGTATATATGTACGTGCTTGCATGTGTGTATTTGTATGTGTTTCTTTATTTATGAAAATGTTTATTTAATTACAAACTACGAGTATATGAATGTTTATTAAATATTTTTATTGCATTTTTCTTTCATTTTATTTGTAGTTGTATTTGTGTTAAAAGCACATAATATTTATGCATAAAAATATTTTCATATTTTTATTGTAATAATTTATTAACAACTTAACAACAAAATTCATGGGATACGTTGGAAAAAAAAGAAAAAAAAAACTGAAGCCAATTAGTGTAAGAAAAATAGTTGAATCATTTTGATTTTATATATTTTTTAAACGAATTTCTCTGTTGCAACAGAAATGAGACAATAGAAAGAGAAAAATATCTAAACTGATTTTAATTGATTGCTAAGCAAATTAAATATTGCACGGAGCGATGTTATTTATGCATGATGTGATTTTTCGTAAAGGAAAAAAAGTATGCTGTAGTTTAATCTACTAATTTATTTATTTTTTTTTTGCTAATATGATTTCTAACTTAATTTGAAATATAAATAGTTTTATCTACAATAAGTTTTTAAAATACTGTATAAATGTACATGATTTATAACGAGCTGCATAAGCAGGAGGTATTAAAAAATGTCTATGGCCTCCTAGAAGACTTAACTTATTTTTAAATGCTGTATTGTTTCACTGATTTATTAGGATTGTTTTATGCTCGGAATGACAAAGAAGGGGCTTAAGTGAAGCTCCACATTATTTGTCTAAGTAACCAAAGGTTCGAGGATTTTGAAAGCCAATGGATGCTTTCATTGGCTCTAGAAGGTGCTTCCGCTCGAACACTTTTGGCACTGGTTTCTATTTTTACTAAATTTATACAATGTTCCAAAATTAAGAAATAAAATAGTTGATAACTTTCTCAGAAAGAAACTTTTTACATTTTCATTAAAAAAAAATAATTATGTAAGAAATATTTAAATTGAAAAATAAAACTTGCAGCAGGTGTAAAAATATTTATTTCTGATAGACAGAGTGTTTATGTGGGACAGACATTGAAAAGTAAAATAAGCTTTTACAATTTGAGAGAGAACACAAAAATAAATTATTTGTAAAATTTATTAAAAATCAATTGATTTGTTGTTATTGATTTCCGTTCTTTGTTTTTCTTTTAGAAAATTTAGAGAATGCAAAAAATTGCTTATTTATTTTTTCCTAAAATTCGTTTGTGCAATAGCGAGAAATTTTAGAAAAAAAAAATAAGCCGGTCTATAGAAGAGCTACAGCTTTAATTAATATAAAAAAGTCAAGTATTCAAAACGATTTCAGTTTAAAGAATAAACTGGTTAAAAAAAATCACTTTGTACTGAAAATAAAGTCAAATGCCGGTTTCTTGTTGCAACATCATGAAAACCAGATTTTTACAGAAAAAAAGTTTAATCAGGTATAATTTTTTAATCGGGCTTAAGCTCTGTATTTTCTATTCTTATAGAATGCAATATTTTTTATTAATTAATGTATAATTAGAATTAATGTAATGTAAAGAAGAGAAAAAAATTAAACTAGACTTTAGCTGGGAGAAATACATATGTACCACTTCATCAGCACCCATGTTAATCTACTTGGGCAGAGAATGTTTGTTAACATCAGCATGGTATCTTAACAAAGAATGCCTTAACATTAACATACATGTCTCATGTAATGGAATATATTTAAAATTTCCTATTTAAAATGTTAAGATACATTTTTCTTTCATTCATTCGATTATATGAAATTTTTAACAAGAAAAACTAGAATAATTTCTGTTATATTCAATACAAAACTGATTTTAAAAATATGATTTTATTTTCTATAGTTCATGAATTCGATTTACAATAAAATTAGACATATCGAGCCATAAACTCCAAAAAAGCTTAACCGACACATTTTTTGGACAGCGTTTTTTTTTGAGGAAAATCGATTATTTACGATTGCAAATAATCGATTTTGGTAAAAAAAAATTAATTTCGAAAATAGTGTCGCTTAAGCTTTTTTGACGGTTATGGCACGATATGAAATGGTTAGTTTCAACAATTTAATGCTTTCATTTAAAGTTAAAATTTTTCCTTTAGAATGAAGACATAATTTAGTGATGTTCAAGGTATGTAAAAGATTTTGCAGAAAAAAATATTGGAAGTCATTCTTAAGGAACTACATTTTCGATGCTTCCAAAAATCAATAATTTTTGATAGGGAGATATTTAGTAAGAACGCAAGTTGAAGTTTATTTTAGTCATACTTGTAATTCCTTTATAGTTTTACGATGTAAAAAATATTTTAGGTTTATTACAGGTTTATTTAAACCAGAATTTTTTTTATGAATATGGCAGTTAGAAAATAATCACCAAATATTAAATATATATTTTTTTTAATTTACGAACTAAAGAAAAAAATTATTTACTTGAATTAACATGAACACTGTTTTGCGCTTAAATTCGTTTACAAATTTTATATATTTTTTTTCTGGAGCAAAATATTATTATAGAACGCCAAAAAGGAAATTTTTCTTAACATCGCTTACAATTCAGTGATTAGACATCGAAAAAGAGAACTTCTGGCAATGACAACTCTATGTAAAAATCATTAGAAATTATCCAAATTTAAAGTACTTCTGGATGGCAAATTGTACATTTTCATGACTTCATGGAAATGTCTTTTTTCATGTAAAATGTCTGTAATCAATTGATATTTTAGCTTGCAAAAAACAAATATGTTTCAATGCACCATATTTGTTTAATGATTTTTGTTTGCTGTAGCGCTTTAAGATTAATTTTTTTTTGATTTTTTTTCCAAAAGTTTGACCATTTCCCATCATGGCCCCAAGAGCATAAAGAATTTTCGTTCAAAGTAGTTTTCAAGTGGACTCTACAGAGCAAGCACTCGCAAGCTTATTTTCCACATACATTTAAATTTTACCAAATAAATATAATTTATAATTTGGAATTATTTCCAATGTGTATTTAAAACAAAATATTTCAATCTTTTTTGTTTTTAATGAATTGAATTTGAATGAAATTTTTTTAGACATAAATATACGAGTACATATAAAAAACTAGCAAAAAAGCAGCAAAACTTTAACTCAATTATTATAACACGCCATTTTCTAAAAGCAAAATATTATTTAAAATAAGCTAAAAATATTTTTTATAAATCTAATTTTATATGCAGTTGTTTGTTTAGTTAACATTGATTTTTGTCAAATAAAATAAAAAAAGTCAAGAAAAACTAAATGAAATTAATGAATGAAAACCTCAGGCTGGCAGACAAACAGACAGACATACGAGTAAATAAGCCCAGCGTAAGCAGATTTAACTTTCCAACAATTTTTAATCCCATCTAAATTAACAGCCAACAACAAAATTAAAGCGCTATAGCAGTATGCTGTGAGGAAAAACTAAAGATATAAATAAATAATAAAGATTAAATCCGATGTAATATATCTAAAAATAAAAATAAAAATAAAAAATAAACAAAACTAAATAGTGTGAGAATTTTAAGCCAAACAAATTTAAAACAAATCCCTTAAAAATAAACAAAAGTCAAAAACACTTACTTGAAAGAAAAAACATTAAATAAAAGTTTCTAAATTTAATTCTTTATAACATTAAACAGCACACACACACACACAAACACACACACACACACACACACAGAGAAAGAGAGAGATTGCCACTGCATTTAAGCTGCTTGCATTTTTATTTCCCCAACGAGCTGACAACTAATTTCCTACTCCTCCCTTATTTTATAATTTTTACGTGTGACTTTCTCTATGTGTTATAAACGCAATAACCAAGTTTGTGATTATAGTTGTAATTTAAACAATAAACTTAGATTTTATTTTATGACTTTTGTGTCTAGTGGAGAGAAAACTTCGCACAGTTTCTAACTTTTGCTTCGAAAAGTGCATGTTGTTTTCTCGTCTTTTTGGATTTTGGTATCTGAAGCTGTTACGAGTTGAGATTCCAATGTAGTTTGTTGTGCTGTTGTTGTTATTGTTTCACAACTAATTTTCAATTTAAAGTTTGTAAAAATGGGTGCCAAAAATAAAAATAATTTTCTAAAAGCTGTAAGTAAAACTGGTGATTTAGCAAACTGTAGCTGCACTTGCAACAAAAATATTGAATATTTTTTTTAGAAGTAAATAATCCCCTAAGTAGATAATGAACAAATCAATTATTAAACGCTATTGTAACACTTTAATAAGAATCTAATAAGCTGCCCACGTGCGTATGATTAATATTTTTATTTCATCTAAACTCATAATACTCATACGCATGAAACATGTCTTGTGCTAATGCAGTAGAAATACAAAAAACCGATTCCGAACCGGATAAAAATATCCTATATTTTGTCGCTGGTATTGTAGATTTTCATTGGCGAAAGAATTTTGAAAATCAGTTTAGCGGTTTGGGCGTGAAAGCGTAACAAACAAACAAACTCACTTTCGTATTTAAAATATTAGTGAAGATTTAATTAAGCTAAAATTAGTATGTGTTATTAGAAATCAAAACCAAATAAAAATTAACTTCAGCACCAGCATTCACGTGTTGGGCCCACTATGTAAATTTTAATCTTACATAAAAATTTTCAATAAAAATAGAATACGTGAATTGTAAAACATGTGATTTCGTTGAATGAAAATTAATAATTTTTTTTTTATAAATTAATTTTAATTTTAAAGGAGAATTATTTCTAGTGCCCTATAAATGTATTTACATCTGCCCAAAATCTAGCAGATTTCCATTAAAATCCTTATGAAAATTTATACTGTTTACACCACGTTTTTTTACATATATCAAGATTTTGTATCCAAACCAAAATCAATTAACTGAAAATTTTAGATTTTGCCTGAAACTTATAGATTTTAATCAAATGTAAACTTACTATTACTAAATTTAATTAGGTATTGCTAAAAAATAAAACCAAAAAATTAAGGAAAATTTTTAGTTATTCTGTTGCTCTCGGCATCAGCATCTACGAGTGCTCTCAGTTGCTGTAAATTTTAAACTCATATAAAAAGAATTTGCACTTTAAATAGAATACGTGAGATGCTTTAATTCATTCTTTCACATTGTACTCAAAGAATTTAAAAAAAAAAATTTGAATTTTAAACTAATTACTATAGTCCTATTCGCTGTCATTTATTCCTCGCTATTCTTGCACATGCCTGTCTAATTGCTTGATTTTTCTTTTTATTCATAATAATTTTTATTTTAAGCATAAATATAATAATTTCGATCATAAAAAATATACTTAAAAGAATTATCATAAGAAGCACAAATATATACAAAACATTAAATTTAATGGGAAAAACTAAATAAAATTGACTACCGCCATAAAACCAAAGACAAAACTTATCTCATAATTCAATCAATTATATATTTGTTTTTGAACTCAAACGAAAGTGTGTGTTTCTCTTACATGACTTACAAGTGTGGGAATGTGTGCTTGCTTTATTAAGAAGTAAATACTCGTTTATTTATTGAAATACTTATTTGTACTCGTAAAGCACTGCTGCCTATGTATGTATGTGTTGGCGTATACTGGTGTATGTTCGTACTAAACGTCACTTAAAGCCTGTAAAACAACGTTCTATTCAATTATACAATAAAAAAGCCTACTTATGACTAAATCACATACACACTCACATACATGTCTGTAATATCTGTTAAAGGTTTGCAATGAATAAGTCGAAAGCTATTTCAAGACATACTCTTGCTCATTGGCCCACAGTGGCTCAGAATCGTTTTTAAACGGCCAAAGCTCTGTAACTTTTGAATTACTGAACTTTTTTTAAAAATTTTTTTAAGGATCTATATCATCTAAGGCTTTTATATTTTATTATAATCAGTACAGTGGTTGTTGAGAAATTTAAAGTTTAAATTGAACTTACGATTTTTTTTTCAATTTATGTAGCCATTGATTTTCGAAAAAAAATTGTAGGATCAAACTGCAAGCAAACCCTTAAAAAAATTTTGAAAATTGATTGACAAATGAAAGTTGACAGTTATGCATGGGGGAGAGGATTTCTCGTCTGGCATCGAAAAGAATAATTATGGGATCCAACTGCAGACAAACCTTTTCAAACAAAAAAAGTAATTTTTCAAATTGCCTTACAAATGACAAAGTTATGCATGGGAAAGCGAATTTCCCCCTCCAAATCTCGAAAAGAAAAGTTTAATAACTAAACTGCAAGCAACCTCTTTCAGACAAGAAATTAATTTAGCAAATCGCGTTGCAAATGACAGAATAATGCATAAGAAGAGCAAATGACCCCCTCCGATTTCCGAATAAATTATGGGACCCAACTGCGGACAAACCTTTTCGAACAAAAAAAGAATTTTGCTAATTTTCCTCTTCCGATTTTGGAAAATAAAACTCAAAGACCAAACATCAAGCAACCCCTTTCAGAGAAAAAAAAATTTAAAAATCAATTCACAAATAACAGAGTTATGCATGAGGGAATAACATTTTGCCCTCTGATTTCCGAAGAAAATATATGGGACCCAACTGCGGACAAAACTTTTTTCTCCCTTCCCTTTTGGGGAAAAAATCAAAAAAATCGACCAAACAAGAGTTTTGAAGATCGGTTCACAGAGTCATGCATAGGAGGAGCAAATTTCTCCTTCCGATTTTCAAAAAAAAAAAAAAAAAAAATTAAAATGCAAAATCTTTAAAAAAAAATTTAAAAGCGATGCACAAGCGACAGACTTATGCATTAGGGGAGCGAATTCCCTTCTGGATCCAAACTGCAGGCAAACCCTTTCAAAAAAAATTTGAAAATCAGGGGGGGATAAAATTCCCCCACCGATCTAGAAAAAATATTTTAGACAAAAAATAATTTGTACAAATTACAGAGTTATGCGTGTACTTACATAAAAAAGTAAAAAAAAAAAAAATACTAGCAATCCTGGGTAAAATTTTTTTTTATAAATTTTAAGTATTTTCTTTAAAATAAAAAGTGTGCTGCAGGCGGTAAAAGTATATATAGACATTTTCATCCTTCTCTAAATGAATTTCGTTTTTTTTATCCCTTTTGATCTTCAGAAGTTCTACACTACTAAACTTAAAATTTTACAGAAAAAATTAGGGTTTAAAATGTATTACAAACCACCCTAACTACAAATTGTATAGGGCCTGTATTTACCATTTACTAAAGCCAATAGTTTACCCAACATAACCAAAGAAACCCGCCGCCCGTTATCGAAAATAGTTTTCGAGGAATCATAATTCATTTCAGCTCAAATATGACAAATTTTTGCTTTTTTTAAATTAACATAAATTCTTGGTTCTTAGCAGCATGACACGCCCACTACTGCTAATATTTTGACCCAATTTCTTTTTTTGACAAACTTAGTTTTGATATGTTTTCGTTCTGATGGTGTAACATTTCTAAAAATTTATTTAAAGAAAAAAATTTAGGTTTTGGCAAATGAAGATTGATTATGAACCACTGTGCGCTGCGGCCGGTATTTGGAATTTATTGATGTTTAGGGTATTGCAATGCATCAGCCTGGTCTTCTTAATATTTAGCTTTAGTTCAGCTTTTGTAATTGATTAATAAAAACTTACTTTTTGATAGTTTTTGTAAGACTCTGCACAATTTCTATATGAATCACCCTACGGAAAATGGGACAAGTAAAATAATTGTTTAATTTTTCGCGTTGGTAAAATATTTGATTTTTATTCAGAGTGTGTTATTGTAAAGCTTGTTGCTTACCAGAAAACTCTTCATGTGTATCTTTATTAAATAAAACTCTCTTATTTCTAAAGTAAATGTATAATCATTTATCAAACCAAACACTCAGTTTTTTTATTAAAATTTATTTCGCGCTTACTTAATAGATCTGCTTAAATTCATTGCCATTTTTTTTTTGTGAAAAACAGCTAATAAATGTTACTGCTTCGCTGAATGTGTGCTTGTGTTTGAAAAAGATTAGAAAGCTTATAAACTTAGGAGTACCTCCATTTTCTTTTTGTAGCTGCTAAATAGACGGCTGTAAGGAAAACGTAGTACTTTAAAAAATTTTATTTTTTTTATATTCTTCTGCTCATATTATATTTATATGGTTTTAATACTTAATATTTTTATTTTTATTTTTATTTATTTTTTTGTTGGCTGATATACTACATCGCATGTGGTGGTACATTGGGATGGTGAATCTGTGCTGGGGCATTGTTCTTCGGCTGTTTACCACATACAATCCCTGTCTGTGCTTGTTGTGTCGGCTGGTGTTGCTGGCTGCTTGCGTTTAACAAATTTTCTTCGCAACGGAAGCAGGTGGCCCCTGTACGAGCTCAATACACAGGAGGCTCTTCACAATCTAAGGAAAATGGTTGTCTGCGTGTGGGATTACCGCAACAGCTGCAAATGGAGGAGAAGAGATTTCTTTTGGCTGTTGAACGTGGTGATATAGCAAATGTACGCAGGTGAGTAAAAAGAAGATGAAGAAAAAATGGGAAGAAAAATTTTAACTAAAAATGCAACAGGAACAAAAGCAAAATTAGCAGATACATTAAAGTGTTGATGCTGCTGCTGCTGCTGCTGCTGCTGTTGTTATTGTTGTTGTCATCTGTATTGTAGTGCTTAATTGTTCTCTTTTCGTAAACTACATACAGTAGGCTTAAAAATTTTAGCTAATTTAAATTTAAAAGAAAAGTATATTCAATTTCAGGAAGACAAACGAAAATTCTCATCTGCCTATTGATATTGAAAACAAAAGCAAGCGTGTGAGTGCGCTTTGTGTTTGTTTTCAAAATAAATAGCCAGACGATACAATTTGATTGTCTTCCATGAACTGGCAGTAACTCACTGGCAGATTTTTAAAAATGAAATAAAATGAGAAATATACACTGATAGGAATATGTTTATATATCTCGTGTTCTTACAGCCTTACGCATGGTACTCATACGAAAAATTTGACATGTATACAATATTAACTAGCCCCTGAAACTATGCTAAAATTTCTTATGTTTTTAAAAACATAAGAAATAAGCCTTAATATTTTTTATGAACTCTAATTTTTTAATTTTTGTTGGAAAAACGTCTTGGTATGATGGTTTGATATGCTTACAGACAATTAGCGTAGGCCGCAGGCTTTAATATTTTAGCTTTAATACTAAGAAAAAGTTTTTAGTTTCCCTATTCCTAAAACTACACATTTAAATTGGCCCAGCCCTGCATACACATACATACATAAATATGAAAGAACATACGAACATGTTTCTTTGAATTTTTAAATATAACTTCTGGTTATTGTTATTCCACTCTTTTGTTCGATTTGCCTTTATTCTACTTTTACTTGTTAAACTTGTTTTAATTTTTTTTTTACTTTTGAAAAGGTGTTTATAAGTGAAAGTGATTTATCTCAGACATGCTAATACAAAACTGACAATACGCCAATTTTAATGGAAAATATGATAATACTATTTTTAGAAATTTTCAATTAATTGAAATGTTGAAGAAAAACACCCCAGCTGAACTGAAAAGGGCAAACAATTTTGAATACTAAACTCAACAATGATGTTTTTAATCGAATATTTATAAGTTAACAAAACCAAATTTAAAATTTAATTCAAATGAAAAAGGGGAAATCAATTTTGTACATGTATAAATATATTCGTTCTTCATGGCCTTAACCATAGAAGAAAATTCATGTTGCTGCCTAAAAGTATGCTACTCATGAGAATCTATTCACTTGTTCGCTGCTACTTTCTTACTTGTGGGTTAGTGTTTAGTTTCAGCTGAAGGTAAGCAATCTGAAAAAGCTTTTAACAAGTTGTTGAACGGAAAAAAGTTATTCTTTACAACATAAAAAAGTAAATGTGGAAACGAACAAAAATGTTTAATTGTAAATGTTGAAATTAAGAAAACAAAAGCAAGTTTCTTCTTTGTTGGTTACAATAAAAAGTTGTCTAGTTACATTTTTTTGTGCAATTTTTTTCCACTTTCTCATTTCATATGTTAAGTGAAATAAGTTTTGTTTAAACTTTTTCATTCTTTTCTTTTAATACCAATCAAGCATTAAATATTGAAAATTTGCAGGCATAAAAGTTTACAGGTAACGATTATTTAGTACTAAACCTTGAGAAAATCAAGAATTTTTCATAGAGAAGTCTGTATGAAACAACTAAAATTTCTGGCTTATTTTTCAAGAAAATAAGTTGTTCTCTCAAGTTATGTTAAGTATTTAATTGCCAAATTCATTTGCTTAGACGTGCTCCATACTAGGAAAAATGTTTTTGAGTTTCTTGTTTCATGTACATGCAGTTCTTGTTGAATATCTCATTCTCATCTTAATCTCTTGAGAAATATAGGAGAAAATATATTAAGTTGCTAATGCAGTATCACAAGAGAATTTAAAAAACTTTTTTTAAAAAACAGCAAATGTTTCATAGTGTAGACGACGACTTGCCAAACACACTGAGAAATGCAGAGAAATATATTTAAACAAGTTTTTTTTTTGACTAATTGCCATTCATTTTGCCATCTTAAGACTAGATATGTTTTTGAATATTTCGCACCCGGCGAAAAATAAGAATACAGCAATTATACTAAAAAAATTCCATTTTGGAGATTTTGCTAATTTTTTTTCGGATTTGCCGGGAATTCAAAAGCGAATTCTATTTGTTCCTACCTTTTCTGTATTAATTGCATGATTTTCCAACTAAACGAGCATTTTCAGCAGAAAATATTTATTTAAAATGTCCAAGCAATAATGCATGTAACTTAGACCACTTTGATAATTAAGGGCACATATTGAGCTATAATCGCCAAAACAGCTTAAGCGACATATTTTTTGAACTTTGTTTTTTTTTAACGAAAATCAATTATCTTCGATCGTAAATAATCGATTTTGGTAAAAAAAAGAATCTCGAAAATTATGTCGCTTTAGCTGTTTTGGCAGTTATGCCTCGATATGTACATCATTAATTGAAGCACAATTACTTTTTGCGAAACTAAAACTTTTACTTCAAATACGTTTAACAATTTATCTGGTTAATTAGAGAAAACTTTATTTCAATACACAAAACATGACAGCAACAAGAATTTAATTTGTCATAATGTTAAAATTTTT
Source organism: Nowickia ferox (assembly GCA_936439885.1). Taxonomy (NCBI): domain Eukaryota; kingdom Metazoa; phylum Arthropoda; class Insecta; order Diptera; family Tachinidae; genus Nowickia; species Nowickia ferox. The sequence continues at coordinate 2,947,601 of OW387027.1, read as the reverse complement.
AAATGTAAACCAAACAGAAAATTACTAAAATATTTTAAGGCAATTACGTTTATTTATCTAATTAACAAAACTAAAGTAATTGCTCCTAAATGTATGCAACAGTCGTAAAATTTCATTGACTGAGGAAAGTATGTTGTGATTTAAAGTTCAAGATATTTTTGGGCGAACCTAAACTCAGCCTGTACTTTATTTCAAAATGAATCTTAATCATACATATACATACATTCAAAAATATTTTTTGAGAGTTTGTTTTTGCGAGTCAATAAATTAAATTATTGCTTTATTTTTTTTTTGTAGCTTAACTGAGAAAATTGTTATCAAAATTTTCTTAAGTAGTTGGCTTTTGAAAAACTTTTGTTTTTATTTTTTTTTACTTTGGAATGATATTGCAATTTTTGTTTTACTAAAAACCAAACATCAGAAATAAAACACTATTTTTGTGATACTGTTGTGTGCAACAAGCGTAAACAAATACAGGCCTTAAGTTAGAAATTAATTTGTAAAGACTGACAACAGGACAAACTCTATAAGCGTCTCAAAAACAATACCTATCCACACACAGACTTACATATTTATGTACATACAAGCACGTACATTTACATACATATTTTCACTCATACATGTATTTATAAATTGTAGTAGAAAATATATGATTGTGTAAGCACATGTAAAGGGTCTTGCAATAAATAAGTGGTTTCATTTTCATTTAAAATAAAAAACAAGTAGTTTTAAGCAAAATAATCACATACTTATTTAATTTTAAGGAGGAGTGTACGCCATTAAAAAAAGTATAGCCCATTAAATTTTTAAAAGGCTGTGCCTGTGGCTGAGTAATAGCGATACTTGCCTTACAGTCCATAGGTTGTGGGTTCTATTCCCGCCATAGACCCTGGCTGTTTTCTGCGGTCAAAAAAATTATCTGTATGTTAACTGAACTCAAAAACCGCACAGTGGTAGATTTTAGCAAAAAATTAAAATAATTCTGAAGTTTCTGAACGGTAACGTCGGATTGCTAATTGGTCTTGGAAAAAAGGATGCTATAAACATTTCATTTAACTACATATATTTGCTGTTGAAAACTCTAACTTGCGTGTAAAATAATATAATTATTGCAAATAAAAAAAAAAATCAAAAATAAGATATAATTCTGAGTTCCCGGCAATTCCCAAAGAAATTTCGAAAAATTCCCAAAATGGAATTTTTTCACAATTTTTTATGTATTTTTCTTATGTTTCGAAAATTTTTAAAAACATTTTATGTCTTAAAGTGAAAAGATACATTTTTGAAATTTGACAAATAAGGCCTCAAATTTGTTATTTATAACAAAAATAGGTATATTTCTAAACGATCTGGTTCCTTCAATAACGAACATTTTAAACAAAACTTTTTTTTGTAATATTTCTTATAGTATCACCTTTAAAATAAATATAAATATGGGGTATGTATTTTTGCAAATTTTTTTTTAAATTGCGAAATAACTAACAAACTTTTTTGCCGCAAAAAAAAAAACGGTTAAAATCGACTTTTTCCGAAATTTGTAATTTAGATTACGTATAAATTTTCAGTTAATTGTGTTTTTAATACCAATTTTTTTTAATACGAAATCAGATTTGCTGCTGAGTTTCCGGCAATTCCTTATAAATTTCACAGAATCCCAAAAATGGGACGTTTTAGTATTTTTTCAGTATTTTTCTTATTTTTCGGAAATATTTAATGTGTTTGTGAAATGCCTAATTTCAAAGATCGAATAGAAATAGACAGGCCTGAGTTTTCCTAACACTAGGGACTTTAACAGAAATATTCTCTGTTGTTCTTGAAAGACGGACGCAAGTTCAATTCTTCACATCACTAAATTTTCCCAACATCTAAAATTTTTCACCAGTTTAACAATTACTGGCCTAGAAGGTACTTCCCAAGGACACAAAAAAGGTTTATGCTTGCGAACGGAGATCGCGAAATTTTCACAATTTTTAAAGTGAATTTAAATAATTTTAATCAGTTGCTGAATGTGAACACACGTATCTTTAAATTTTTATTAATCGCATAGTCTTTGCTTGTTATCGATCAAATAGTTTTAGGTATGAGTCATGAAATCTGTTAAAATGTCGCGCTTTTCGAAATACAAGGTCTTATTGGAACATCCTGTACATACAACTACAGCTTTGACTTGACCAACCGAAACAATTTTAAGGGGACAATTGTAAGGACAAGCCATAATACAGTTACGCACACAGCACACTTGCACACATATAGACTTACACACATACACACACACCGGCACTCACTTGCCATTTTGATATGTTTGCTAAAACATTATTTGGATGTTCTTACGTTGTTTGTTTTGCATTAAAGAGAAAAGAGTTCAAAAAGAACAACCAATTATAGCAACAACAATGACACCCAACATACATACACATTTTCATACACTTAAACAGAAACATACTCCTACATTCATATGAATTTGTTAAGAACTGTATCCCTCTTCTCTCCCGCTGTTGAGGTTACAAGCAAGTGTTGGCGTAAGAGTTTTGTTTAGCAGGAAAAACAAACACAATTATAATATCATTGTGTGGGTGCGTGTGTGTTCTTTTAGGATAATATTTTATACCTGGTTTCCTTTTGTTGTTCTATATTATTCGAATACCTGAAAAAAAAATTGTTGGAACTTTTTTTCTGGGTGTTGATGATGGGAGGATTTTATGCATTTGAGTTTGTGGTTGTAACTGACCACAAGAGTTTAAAATATTACAGTTTAATTAAGTTCTTTTTTTGCAGCAGCAGCAGCAGCAGGACAATAAAATGTGTTTAATTTGTGAAAATGCTAACCAATAATTAAAACTTCATGTTTGTAGTTTTCTTTATAAAAATTTATGTATGCACATAAATTTTTTTTAAAAAGATTTTTCAGAAAATTTTAATTGTCGTAATGAAATTTAAATTCTTAAGAAAATCATTCAGTATAAAGGAGTTATATTACAAACAGGTATCTCACAGAAAAAAAGTTTATACAAAAAAATTATTACGATTAGCGACTTTTTAGTTTTGGCGATTTTTTAGTTATGGCGATTTTCTCTTTTTTTTTTGCTAGTTTTTATATCTGGCTTTTTTGTTGTTTTGGGTGTCTTTTTGGTTTTGGCGATTTTTTTTTTGGTTTCGGCGATTTGTTTTGGTTTTGGCGATTTTTTCGTTTTGACGTTTTTTTATATTTATTTTGGAACTATTTGGTTTTAGCGTTTTTGAAAATTTCACGTTTGTCTCTTACGGGTTTCAAGATACAGCAAATTGTAAAAATTTCAATGTAAAAATAACATGAACTGATGGAATACCCTTTAACTTAGATTTTTTTTAATTTACGGTTCTCGAGAAAACAACCTGTGAGAGACAGACAGACAGACAGACGGACAGACAGATGAACGAACAGACGGACGGACGGACTGACGAGCATCGTAGCTTAAACAATAGGGTTCCTTTTCAACTTTGAACGCTAAAAAGCCAAAACATGAGCCAAAGCAGTATTGTATCGACAGACGAGAGAAGTTAACATCGTGGTATCTCAGCAGTAAATTATTTAACATTGTGTGTTTAAAACTCGTTAATGTTAGTGTTGAGTAAATAAAGTATTTTCATTTGACAAGAATGGTACATTGACATTTCATTTTATTTTTAAAATTTTAATCTACAAAAATAACGTTTTAGAAAAGGAAAAAACGTAACAATGCGTTTCCAGCTAAAAATTTACTTATTTGATGAATTAACTTGAAACAAATTTTGATTGATATAACAAAAGTCTTTATTAAAATTTTAATATATTTTTCTCAGTGCAGTTTTTCTTATGAAAAAACCAATTGAAATCGAATATCAGTGTATAGATATAAGTACTCGTACTCGTATTTCTAAAGCATTTTTACGAGCTGCTGGCAAAAAAGAAATTTGCTTTAAAGTATTTTTCCTCTACACAAAGTTTTTTATTTACTCGTGTTTGTGTGTTCATATGCTGAAAGCAAACTCCAAAAATTAACGTCAACAACTTTATTGGAAATTTAGTATAAAAGTTTGTTTCTTTGCCTTGTTTTTTTTTTATTGCCAATCACTTCGTTTGGTTTGCTTTGGCGCAAAAGTTTTTCTTAATGACTTTTTTTCTCGTAAAATAAAATAATGTTTTGAAGTTGAAAATTTAGAATATAAAGCACATACACACTTTTCTTGGGCCTAATAATGTATTGACTAACTTTGGAATTTATTTGATTTTTGTTTTATAGAAATGAATGTACGAATATTTGCTTTTGCATAAAACCCTCAAGGCTGTTGCTTTTTCCATTTAATAAAAGCTAAAGCATAAAAAAAGTCAAATGAAACATATAATTTTAGACCAGTTTTGTTAAAGTTATAAATTTAATGGGCACAATATGGCTTTTCTTTAATATTTTAGAATCCTTCAAAAAGCCCACCGCAGCCATCACATCGACATCAATTGCATGGATCCTTTGGGCAGACGTGCCTTAACACTGGCAATTGATAATGAAAATTTAGAAATGCTTGAACTGCTCGTCATAATGGGTGTCGCTACTAAAGATGCTCTCCTACATGCCATCAATGCGGAATTCATTGAAGCCGTTGAGTTGCTGCTGGAACACGAGGAACTCATCTACAAGGAGGGAGAACTTTACGTAAGTGTTGGCAGAATAATAAGATTTAATTGAAGTGGTGTTATGTGTTTGTTAAGGATGTGGATAAAGTTTTCCTAAGTTCTTCGTTTTAAGTTTAAATAATCTTGAAATAAAAATCAGTCATTAGGCACGTTTTCATTAGGAAATGAGATGGAATAATTTATTTTTTTTTGAAACAATCGTTTCTAAGACATTACGAGGCAACAAACAAAATTCAATTGATTCAAGACTAATTCAAGACCTGCTTTAATAAAAAACGTGTCCCATAAACGTTGTACAAGAGCAAGAAAATCTTGATGGAACCCAAAAATATGCCGACGATACTAAACACCACACTAGCATTCAAAATGTAATGTAACAACACGTTTGTTTACTTGTGTGACATACAGTTTGTTGCTGATTAAATTTACATTTCGCTTAACACAAAGAAGAAAAGATATCTTAGTCAGGAAATGAACTTCCTATTGGAGTAACTGGGTCACCCTTAAAGAAATCATCATCATCTTTTTTTGTGTCATAAATTTTAAATTTTAAATTTGCATTTAAACATTTTATACACCCCCGGCTTTTAAGGGTAATAACACAAAAAAAATTATACCCATTTACATAAATCATAATTTAAATAAATTCATGTTTCTCTGCTTGTGTGCAGCAATAATTTCAGTATTTAACAACAACAAACAAACAAAAAATAATAAAAAAATAATTTGCTCTTTTTACTGGCTGTCATGTGAGTCATATGTGCGATACCTTTGTCTGTGTCACATAAATGTTTGCTTGATTAGGCACTTAATGTACCATAACTGTTGTCGTTTTCATATTTGCAAACTGTTTCGTTTCAAGAACAGTCCTTTTTTTTTTTTTGCTATACGACAGCGCTTTAGCTTTGTCAAGTCAGCACGTGCCCTTGACTTCATTTTTCATGTGAATGGTGACCCCTAAAACAAAAAGAAAAGGCCTTAAAAATGTAAAACATTAAACTGGAAAATTGCCTGGTTTCCCCTTGTCAGTGCTCTTTGAAATTCAAGCACAAAAATAATTACACATACTCGTATTCAAGATAAATATGCACAGAAAAAAAACAACGAATTAACTTAATCATAGTTCCGTGCTTTATATTTTTTTTAATTTTCTTTTAAATGAGACTGTTAAAATTGTTTTTTTTTGCTAATTTTACTACTTCTGCTCTTTCTTCTATCTTTCCTTTGCTTCATGTCACTTATACTTGTGTTGCTGTAGAGCTGGCAAAAAGTTGATGTTAATACAGCCATGTTTCCACCGGATATAACACCCATAATTTTGGCAGCCCACAAAAATAATTTTGAAATTCTAAAAATTCTCTTAGACAGAGGAGCTGCTGTCCCAGTGCCACATGACATCAGGTAAGTTGATAGCAGCCATGCTTACGTACATACATCTATACATATATGTATGTATGTATGATAATAAAAAAAAGTTATCACAGTTCTATACACACACCCTCCCAAAAGTATGCTTTAGAATTAAATAAACTTTTTATTAGGAAAACCTTGATGCGAAGAACTGTGTATTAAAATGAGAGAAACTAAATTTTAAATGCTGGATTATTATCACAAAAAAGAAAAGGAAATATTTTTACATATTTATTTTGCTATTAGAAAATATTTAGCATGTTACATATTTCTATTGATTGAAAATGAAATCAAACATTAATCTTAAAGGGAGCATTTATGCCTCATAATTGTGAATGTGTTCGAAGACTAGTTTTGAATAAAATCAAACAATATTTTAGTCTTATGCAACATTTTTTTATTATTCTCTATTAATTGAAGTTTATTAATTTTTTATTGATTTCGCTACTCTGCAAAAAAAATGTTTTTAAATAAAGATCTGTGGTTTTCATTAATAACAACGTATTTTATATAATTCTCATTTCGAGTTTATGATATCGAATTGTTATATTTTAGATGGTTTTACGAAAGTTGTAAGAAGTTTTTGAAATATATGGACGCATGTACTTATTTTTTTTATAAAACAACAACACAACTTCTACCTCTTTTTAAATAAGCTTCAAAAAGAAAGAAGGTTATACTGAAAAATTCGATTTTCAGACATACGCTGTTATTAATGAAAGCCAGAGAAATATGTGTCAAGCTAACATAATTTTGTTTGCGATTTTAATTAATTATTTATTTCGGAGTTATTAAAAAAATTGTGCTAAAAAAAAAATTGTAATGCAAAATTAAATTTTTGTTTTGTCTTAAAAATTCATAAAAACTTAAAACTGCAAATATTTTACATATTTGTTTTTGTAGCTATGCTATTTATGGCGCTATACAGGATTTTAGTAACAAAAATAATCGTTAATATTACAGTTATAAATTTATTTTTGTTTTGATTTCTTTGTACTTAAAAGCAGAGTACGAAAATAAACGAAGCAAATTGTTTGATTTTGTTTTGTGTCGTTCTTTGAAGTGACTGAAGCAAAGAGAAAACAAAAACAATGAGAACGATTGCTCAATTTGTTTTTGTTTTGTGTTTGCACATGAGCACATACCAAAGAACACAGCCGATTGGCTGTAAGCCGGCTAACAGCCGCCACCGGCCACAAAAAATACATTAATTTAATCGTACGCCACTAGAAAAGAAAACAATGGAAAATTAATGGAAACTTTTGAAATATTTGCGGCGAATTTGACATCATCATATAATATAATTTTATTGCATTGTTATTTAACACATACAGTTTGTTTTATATAACTAAGCAGCGTAGCTACAACCGGGTGTCCTAAGACATCTCTCTTCTTTTATTTACACGAATGCATTAAACACATGCAGTACAACAAGCTACACTAATACACAACTTTAAATGCCGCCAGCTGCATTTGTCGCCTTGTAGTCAACTTTCTAATTATATTGGGGATGGCAGCAGCATCATAAGCCACTGAGTTTCGAATGTAAATACATACATCAGTGGTGCTACCTATAAATAATTCGGATTTATAAAAATAAAATTATTCTTTTAAAATTTAATTGTAAAAGTATAAAAATTAATGATTTTATTTCTTTTCATGCATTTCGAAATGTTTTTGTTAACAATGATTTATTCCACATTTTGCATTATTTTGGCAGCACTAAATTTGCTCATTGTTGCCAACCCAAATATAAATTAGTTTAATTGGACTACAACGACAGCATATACAAAAACCTGCCGTCGTCTTGCTTTGCTATCGTCAAAATAATCATTCTCATATAAACATGTTTAATTTTTTTTTGACAAATTGAAGTTGAAAGGTTGCTGTGGTGAATGTGATGTGATGTGATGCTTAACAAATAATCAAGTTTTTCAGCAGAGTTGTAATTCCTATGAAAATAAGTTCTTCTTATTAAATTTGACTTGGTATATTCTTTATGCTTAAATGTACTATAAATACGTTCGCTCAACGCTCTTGTTTAGTTATGACTGTAACTGCAAAATTTTCTCTATTTTTTTCTATATCAATATTGTAATAGTGAAATTTCTTTTCCTAAATATTTTTCTAAATTTTTTGCTTTAGTTGTTAAATTTGTTATAAAAAGTAATTTTTTTTTATTTCCAGATGCGGTTGTGAGGAATGTGTGCGCATGTCTTTGGAAGACTCATTGCGTCATTCCCTGTCTAGGGTTAATATCTACAAGGCTTTGTCTAGTCCATCTCTGATATGTCTAACGTCACATGATCCCATTTTAACATCATTTCAGTTGTCGTGGGAATTGAGAAATTTGGCCTTCACAGAACAGGTAAGTGATGAAGTGGTTAGAAAGGAACTTTTAAAACTTTAACTTTTAACAATCGTGAAGCATTAGAAATTGTTTCAATGATTTCTCCTCCTGGAACTTAAACTTATTAAATTTTTTTCTTTGAATTTATTTAACAGGAGTGCAAATCGGAGTATATGGATTTGAGAAGACAGTGTCAACGTTTTGCCGTCGATTTGCTAGATCAAACCAGAACTTCCAATGAGTTGGCCATCATACTTAATTATGATCCCAGCTTGTCCACATATCAGCCTGGCGATCGAATGTCCTTAAATAGATTGAAACAGGCGATTTTTTATAAACAGAAAACGGTGCGTTTTTTTTAAATACTAAAAAATATAAAAAAGAGCAGTAATAAAAACATTGACTTGAACTCTCTTTCTAGTTCGTGGCCCATTCAAATATCCAACAAATGTTGTCGTCCATTTGGTATGAAGGTTTGCCCGGTTTCCGACGCAAGACATTATTTGAAAAATTATTGTGCATTATGCAGATGGCCTTAATGTTTCCCATCTATTGCCTTATTTACATTGTTGCTCCAAATTGTAAGACTGGTTTGTTGATGCGTAAACCCTTCATGAAGTTTCTTATACATGCCTCATCGTATATATTCTTTTTGTGTAAGTAAAGTTTTCGTTGTATTTTTTATTCCTTGTTTAAAATTCAAAATAGAAATAATTAAACTAAAACGAAAAAAAAAATCATATTCATATGCAGCGTAATGGAAATAGTTCTGGTGGAAATTCTGTTTTGTTCCGGTGTGTGTGTGTGTGCAAAATAAAAGATTTAAAACTCTATTTATATATCTTTAAATGACATGATGACTCTGCAAGATCTTTTCTTTGTTTGTTCTTAACTGCAAATAAGCAGAGTGACACACACTCACAAACTCAAACACACCTACACATTGGTTACTTAGAAGACCATTTGTGGAGTTTATCTAATCGCATAACACTACAATTGTAGCACACACACACACACGCATACACAAGCAGACGCACACGTGCACAAATACATGCTATAACCCAGCAAACACGCAGGTTTGATTGATTTGCAATCAAACTCTTTCTTAAACAACAAAACTATAGCATTCTTTACAAAAAGAGGAGATTATTCTTAAATTGAGAAATTATCGAACTCTCGAACGTTGTTCACTAATATTTTTCAAATGCCAATTATTATATAGTGTGGAAACTAAAATCACTTACTTGCTTTGAAATGGGTTAAAAAATAGTTTTTGATATAAAAGGACATGTTATTTCAAACGTTTGACTTCGTTCGTGTTTGCTGGGAAACTAACATAAGGCATGTACAGCAACAGTCTTAGTTACAGTTGTGCAAGCAATCAAAATGAAATTTTATATAAGTTGAAGAGTATAGAACCGTAAAAAAACGTCAGTGTCCTTTGTACATATGTATGTATCATAGCAATAGCCCCCCACACACACACATTTCTCTGGGTCTCTATTACAATGAAACATTTGTGCATTTATGGCAACCACTAAACCACCACCGCCAGCACCACATTCCCAGCTTTACAACAACGTCAATGATAACAAATGGCCACAAACAATAATAACTAACAATGTCCTTGTACTTGACCAAAAAGCATACCAAAAACTAAGCTTACATTCTTCGCTTTGCTCTTTTTATGGAATGTAAGTAAAAGTCTTAACAAAGTTTGATGGAAGTGTGGATGTGTTTTTGTGTGTGTCTGCGGTATTTCTTTTAATTCTTTTAAAATTGTTGAAACTCATGAACTGCATAAAATAATAATATGACGAGTGTGGTTTTGTTGATCATGCAGTGTTATTTTATATATCCTCTTCTATATTTTAAATTTAAATTTTTTACATGTGCTAAAATATATTTTTTTGGTTGGGAAAATATTAAATCATAATAAAACAAGGAAATATATTTTTAAAATCAATGGAAAGAACATTTTGTGAAATTAATATTTAAATATGATTTCTGCCATGTGGCCGCCACGGCTGGCACGTAGAAGGCACAAGCTGGAACACCAATTTTCAACAACTTTTCGCAGCATTTGCGGCCGTATTTCGCCGATAACTCTTCGAATGTGGATTTCTAGGTCTTCAATTGTTTGTGGTTTATCGACGTAGACAAGTGACTTAACATAAGCCCAAAGAAAATAATCCAGTGGGGTTAAATCACACGATCTTGGTGGCCAATTAATTGGGCCATTACGTGAAATTCCTTTTGCATCAAAAGTTTCTTTGAGTAGATCAATTGTAGCCCCCGCTGTGTGGCATGTGGCTCTGTCCTGTTGGAACCACCTATCAGCAAGATTAATGAATGCCACGTCATTGAGGTACGAAAAAATTTCGCATCATGTTTCTATGCCGTTCACTATTGTCAGTAACGTTCTGACCATCATCGTTTTTGAATACATATGGGCAAATGACTCCGCCAGCCCATAAAGCGCACCAAACAGTAATTTTCTGTGGGTGTAATGGTGTTTCGACAAAATTTTGTGGACTCTCCTCACTCCAAATGCGACAATTCTGCTTACTTACGTACCCATTCAACCAGAAATGGGCTTCATCAGAACATGAAATTTTTAATGTAAATTCAAAATCAATATCAATTAGTGCTTCCGACCATTCGCCGAATAATTTGCACGCCTGCTCTGGTGTAAGTTGATTCGTAATGAAATTTCAAAGCAAACTAAACAAAAAGCAACTATCAGCTGTTAAATGGGTGTTCAAATAAAGCAGTAATGCCAACTCAAAGTTGACACTCTAAAAAACACGCTTTATATTCTATACCTTCTTGTTTAAGATAAGCCCATTTTATTTTTAAATATTTTGTGGTTAAAAATAATTTTCATATTAAAGATAAATTCAGTATCGCACAAAAACGGTTCCATACTTTTTTTTAAGTTTTGGCGCTTTTTTCATTTTGGCGATTTTTCCGATTTTTGGCGACTTATTTTTGTTCAAACGATTTTTTTTAATTTTGGGGATTTTTTGTTTTGGCGTTTTTATCGATCTTTGGCAAATTTTTTAGTTTTTTTTGGCGACCTTTTTTGAACTCTAGCGCTCTATTTTATTTTTGTGATATTTTTCAGTTAAGCTATAAATTAAATTACATCAATTCACAATAGAATGTTCGATTTGCCGCAGATGTTTATTTTATTCCCTACAAATTTGCGATGCCAAGTTATTGTTCATGGGAATAAAAATATTATTCCCTTGAGATTTGTGATAAGGGTGAATATTCAGTCCTTAGGGCCGCTAAATATTTTCCCCTTCTTTTCTATTCCACTTGATAGGTATTTTAATTCTGGTCTCCCAACGTGCCGATGACGATGTCGTTCGCTTACTGGGCTCTGAGCGCATGAAAAAGGAACTGGCTGAACAAAAATTGCGTCAACGAGGCCAAGGTCCCACTAAGTTGGAATCGCTGGTTGTGCTTTATCTGCTGGGTTTCATGTGGGAGGAGGTGCAGGAAATATTTAGTATAGGATTGAAATGTTACTTGAGAAATATGTGGAACTTTATAGATTTTCTAAGGAACACTTTATATATCAGTGTTTTGTGTTTAAGGTGAGTTGAAAAGACACAAAAATGCAGCCAGATATTCTTTGTATGTTTCTAAAATCTGTTATAAATTTTAGAACCTTTGCCTACATACAGCAGTCTAGAGAAATTGCCAGAGATCCTAAAATGGCGTATGTGCCCCGAGAAAAATGGAACGATTTCGATCCACAACTTATTGCCGAGGGTTTGTTTGCAGCTGCCAACATCTTTTCGGCCCTTAAACTGGTGCATATGTTCTCCATTAATCCTCATTTGGGTCCGCTGCAAATCTCTTTGGGTCGCATGGTCATTGATATTGTGAAATTTTTTTTCATTTACACTTTGGTGCTGTTTGCCTTTGCCTGCGGCCTGAACCAATTGTTGTGGTATTTTGCTGATTTGGAGAAGAGAAAATGTTACCCTACGCCGGGTGCAGAGGCTGACTGGGAGAGCAATTCAGATTCTTGCATGAAATGGCGTAGATTTGGCAAGTAAGTTAATAAAAATAAATAATAAAGATAAAGGAAATTTGTGTGTGGTAATGACAGCTAACAAATTGGCAGAGATAAGCAAAGACGTGAAGTTTGTTTCTGACTAAAAGCACAAATATATTCATTCCTCTTTTTTTTATTAAAACTAAACTAATCATGTTTGTTTGTTCCTTAAGCCTCTTTGAATCATCACAGTCATTGTTTTGGGCCAGCTTTGGCATGGTGGGCTTGGCTGACTTTGAGCTGGCAGGCATTAAGTCTTATACACGTTTCTGGGGTCTGCTCATGTTTGGCTCCTACAGTGTCATCAATGTCATTGTCTTGTTGAATTTGCTAATAGCCATGATGTCCAATTCGTATGCAATGATTGATGTAAGTTCAATAGCAAACTGAATGAATGAATGGAATAGACAAATAGTACATCAGTTACAACTTTAGAGACATGAAAACAGAAAAGAAATGTAGAAAGTAAAAAAAAAACAATTTCGTTTCTTTTTTTTAATCTAATTTAGCAACATTCGGACACTGAATGGAAATTTGCTCGTACGAAATTATGGTTGAGTTATTTTGAGGACACCAGCACACTGCCACCACCATTTAACATCATGCCCTCTGTCAAATGGTTAATCCGAGTATTTAGAAAGTCCAGCAAACAGATTGAACGCAAACTTTCTCAAGTAAAAAACAAAATATTCTTCGGTTTCTCTTTAATTTTTTTATTACTATTTTTGTTCACAGAAACGGCACGCCAAGCAACAGGAAAATGTTTATGACAACATAATGCAGTCATTAGTTTGGCGTTATGTTGCTGCTCAAAATCGTAAATTTGAACAAAATCCTGTGACAGAAGATGACATAAATGAAGTGAAAAGTGAAATATCGAGCATGCGTTTCGAATTGCTGGAGATATTTGAAAATTGTGGCATGGATGTGTCGTCGGCTGCGAAGAAGGAGAAGCGTAAGTTTTTTGTTTAAATTTAATTGCATGCCTTTTAAATGTAAATAAATTCATTCTTATACACTTGCCAGCTTGTCGGGCTAAGAAAACAAAAATGTGGGAGCGCCAACTGATGAAGGGATTCCAGGTGGCACCCTGTCAAAATATCAACGATGAAAACTCGAATGGCAATGTGAATGCTGAGGGTGATATTAATGAAATCAAAATAGAAAAAGAAAAAGAAGCTTCCCGGCCTGCAAATGAAACTCCAAAGCAAAAATTCAAAAGAGTGGCCTGGCTAGTGGCACAACAATCCAACGCACGCAAGTGGACCGATGTGCTGCAAACTACTTTGAAAAACTCCCAAATCGGACGTTGCTCTAAAGATGGTGTCAAGGATTTGAATAATTTAGGCAAAGCCATAGAGGAAGCTAAAAAGTATGTTTAATATTAAAATAAGTGCAAGCTAAAGCACATGTAACAATAATTAATTCTTTATTCTCTACAGATTAATATTGCGAGCACCTTCGCCTTTGTCGGGCCGAGAATCTCCCATAGGCGTAGAGTTCGAGGATGAAAAGGCCGCTACTCTGTTGGAACTTTTAAACCAAATAAGCGAGCAGCTACAAAGTACCCAATCATGTAAAGTGGCACAAAACGGCCCTCTAGAAGATGTAACAATTAAAATCCTACCACCATTTGCTAAGGATATCAAGCCCATTATAAAAAAATATGGTGTCAATTCTCCTGCCTCTGTAAATACAAGTAAATCCTTAAGCGCTAGAGCTCAAGCTTTACCAGAAAAACAAATAGCGAAAAAGGCGAAAAGCAGTGAACTTAACTTATCAGCCAGCAACTTAAATCAATCCCAATTGATTAAAAGACCAGCACCTTTGGCTCCTGCCAAGCCCACACTAAGTACTCATACACCGTTTGCCGTCGAATTGGGAAAAGCTGGCCGCAAGCCAGGCTACGCCAAGCTTCCACATTCCCAGCCTTATGAGAACATTCCCGCAAATTTCGATCTGAATGTGGTGGACTTAAAAGATGACAACGACATGATGGATAATATTTCGCAATTCAGTTCGGATGCCTACAGTTCACCCAAGCATGAATCTAGCGGAACGAAATAGGAAGAGTGTATTAGTGATCTAAATAAGAGAAACATTTTTAAAACTATTTACAATAACTATTGTGATAAAAAAATATTAAATCAATCTTTATGTTCCAATTATCTAGCTAAAACAAAAATAAAAATAAAAAATGGCAAAATTAACTGATTATAATCAGGAATAATTTCTTAATCGGGTTTCAGTGTTTTAGGTTCGTGTGTGAATATTGAATAGTTTAGAAGAAAACAATTGATTTTATAAAATGAACAGACATTTTTATTTAATATGGTACTTTTTATTAGGGTGCGTACACCAAAGGTCAAAAGGAGCCCTATTGTTTTGGCTACTCTGTATGTCTGTCTGTCTGTCACAGGCTGTTTTTCGAGAACCGTAAGTACTCGAATTCAATAGAATATCTAAAACTTTGGGCGCTATAACAACCAATATATGACAGTAAAAAATTAAGGCGTGTTCTGAGGCGAGCAAAGAAACATGTTGAAATGTTATATACAGACAATTATGTAAAGACACTTGAAATTTTCAAAGTTAAAGGGTATTCTATCAGTTAGTGTTATTTTGACAACTTGCTGTATCTTGAAAACTGTAAGCGGCCAAGTCTAGAAATTTTCAAAAGCGCTAAAATTAAAAATTTCAAATTAAAAAAAAACGCCAAAACGAACAATCGCCAAAATGAAAAAAGCACTTAAATGATAAATATCACCAAAAATAATATAAATCGTTAAAATGCAAAAAATCACCAAAAGTAAAAAGGACGCAAAAAAACCAAATTAAAAAAAATCGCTACAAATAAGAAAAAACAACCGAAAAAATTGCCAAAAGACGATAGAAATCGCTAAAACAAAAAACAAATTGCTGAAACTAAACAAAATTAACGAAAAACCGAAAAAAGTGCTAAAACTAAAAAGACGTCAAAGCCAAAATTAAAAAAAAACATGTACAACGAAAATTTATTTTGCTATTCAGTAGCATATTTTAACGATATTCGCTGTCGGTTGCAGTAAAAAAGTAAAATAACGAGCCGGAATTCATTTAGTTTGTCTTTATTTCTTCTTTGTGCTTTTCGCTTATTTTGACATTTTATGTGCAGGGTTGCCACATGATTTTTAATCAAATGGCGTGTTAAGCCATCGTAAAAAATTTATTACAGAATCACATTATCGTTATCGCAACCGAATAAATACATCGATAAATATTACGATTGTCGGTTCGCAAAAAGTTAGTGAATCCAGGTACAGGATATATAATCGAGTATTTAGGCTAAAGTTCATATAGTTTACATATGTAGTGTCCGTACGGAACCATTCGTGCGCGAGTCATACTGATCAATTTGACAACGAAGTATTGACAAAGAATGTTTTTCCTTAAGACTTGAGAAAATTTCTTACACGGATTTGTAAAACAAAATTAAGGGGTTAATTGTGTAAAATGCAAAACCTAGCGTTGACGAATTTTATGTGAAAAAAATGTAAATTACAAAAACAAAATAAATACAAAGGGTGTGTAGCTTTACGTTGACAAGCTTTGTATGTATTTAGTTTCTGTAATTAAAATTTTTCCCATATAAAATTTGTCAACGCTTTACGTTGCGTTTTACAAAATTAGTCCCAAAAATTTATTAACGCTAAGCTTTGCGTTTTATAAAATAAGGCCCAAATAATACAAAACAAATTTAATTTTTTTTTAATTTTTTTAAATTATTTCTTTATTGAAATAAAGTTTTAAATAAATTTTTGAATTTTCTCATACATAAAATTATAATAATAAAAATAATATAATAAATAATACAATAATTTAATATAATAAATTATAACTAGGAGCATTAAATTTAAAGCAGTTTAATTTCGAGCAAATTCTTCGTTTTTCGTTTTCTTCGGAACTTATTACGGAACTGAAATCTTCTTCGATCAAATTTGATTTCTGTGACAGTCACCGTTTTATAAAATACTTGTTCAGGGAAAAGCCTTCATGATTTATCCCAAAATAAGAAGAGAAAGTTGTAGGAAATAAGGACTACAGGAAGTATAAGTTAATCTTTTCTAGGAAATACATTCAAGTTTCGACAAACTGAAATCTGGAATCTGAAATAAGAGATAAAGAATGAATGAAGTTTTTTGTCGAATAATAAATAAAAAAATAAGAAAAATTGTTTTTGTTTTCAATATAAATAAGCGAAAGAAAATTTCTTGTCGACATCGTGAGCCAGGCAGTAAATATTAAAGAAAAAATATTATAATAATCTTTTTAATTTTTTAAGCTTGAGGACTCTTTTTTTATAAAAAAAATATTATAGTGAGACAATTTTAAATTTTTAGTTGAACTATAGTGAATTTTAATCAGTAATAATTTCTTAGTCAGGCTTAAGTTCAGTAATTTCAATTCTTGTTGAATGAAATATTTTTATTAATTAATGTGAGTTTCTAAAGAAGAGAAGAGAGCTAATAAAGTCTAATTTAATTTTTCTTTTTTCTCATTACTTAGTCATGTTTTAGACTTGGCAGTTTTTCTTGAAGCAAGTTTGAGTTTATTGGAGAGAGGGGAAAGAAGAAAGAAGAGGGGTACTGAATTGCTTGTACAGAAAAGTTACTTCAATTCTCTTTCGTTATTTCATTCGCTGTATTAAAACAACAGGAAAATTGATTAAGAAACCATCTGAGTGTAAACAAACGAGCAATTTTAAAAGAGAATTGAAGAGAACTGCTTCAAGAAAAACTGCCGAGTCTAAAACAAGACTTAACAAAAAAAAAACATTACTTTTGCAGCCAACTTCACTTCTTTACGCGCTGGCAAAATTGGATTTTCCAATTGCAAAGCGTTGACGCCGCATTATTTCGGTTGGTTTCATACATTTTGTATGGGCATGAGAAATTTTGACAGCAAGACAACGCTGTGCGTCGTAATTTAGTTTGGTCTGTATGAAGTTTTCAATTTACATACAACTTAATGGAAAAATAAAATTTAATTTTTCTCTCAAGAGTTGAGTAAACAAGATATTTGTATGAAATTTTTACACCAAAAGGAGAATGATATGACGATTAATTACATTTTTTGAGCTTTGACGTTTGAGTAAATGGGCGGTATGCAAGCGTATGGAAAGCTTTTATAAAGCTTTAATTTCAACAAAAGATTAGAATATTTTATTTAAATAATTTTTTAAACAAAAACCCAAAGAAATTTATTTTGCTGACTTTTTTTGTTTAACAAACAATAACACAAAAGCATCATGTGCAATTACTATCTAAGCTGACAGCTCTGATAAATATTATTTTTTCTGTCAAGCCAATTTTTTTGTTAAATAAATAAAGAAGATTTCAACAATTATTGGTTTATTTTAAATCTTCGGATTTGGGAAATTGAACTTAACATGTATTTTTATTTGTGTTAGCTGCAAACCAAAAAGAAAAAGGACCTTTTGTTTAAATATATTTCAATCTGATAAGTGAAAATTAAATAAAAGACACAAATGGCAATATTTCATTACTGCTAGACACGCAAATGCAAATCCTTAAGTCTACTCTTGCCAATGTTATCGAAAATGTTTGCAAGCACTACAATAAAATACAATAAGAAAATACAATACCAAAAATTCTCTCTAATGAACCAGATTTAATGTAAATGTATTTGAGAAATAAATATTTAAAACAACAGGAATATTGTCTGAAACTTAAAAACACTTATGCGAGGGCTGTTGCCAGATGGCAGGCTCATGTAAAGCGTATTTTTACTAAAAATATTTAAATATACGGCCATGTCACAGAGTTCAATTCCGTTCGAAAATGAAATTGAATCCACCTGAAGATGTCGAGCCTTAGCCGGAGTATAACCCAGCATACCAGCGCCCCCACAGCCTGGATACACCTGAGAAATTCCCATATTTCAGTTTTCTTTTTTACACACCATCTCCTACAAAAATGGGCTGGATTGAATTCCATTTCCGAACGGAATTGAACTCTGTGAAATGGCCGATAGCAACTAATTGGAAAGTAGTGCGTACTAGCAGTGTAGTTTTCAACTTCAATTAATTTCTTGCAAATGTAAAAAATAAGAGATCTGTTTTCAAATAAAAAAAATATTAAAGTGATATTTTTGTGAAAGCCACACCTTGATTTTTATCAAAATAAATGAAAGCATAGAAACGAAATTTTAGTCGAATTTAAAAAAGGAAACTTTTCAGTTTCTGTGACCAGGAATCCTCCCAATATTTACAACATACAAACATTTCAATAAAACTGTATCTGTTTGGGTTAAAGTGTATTCCACTTCCTTCTTTATTGTTTGCATCTGCCAACAAATCTCGTTTAACCATTAACAATTTCTTACAGCAGAGATACAAGATATTGTGTAAATTTGCCAACAACAAGAGAAAAGCAAATAAAAGATTTTCTGTTTTTGTTTTTGTATCATTTTGTCATAAAATCCCAATATAGAAATCATTAAAATTCCACCCCCTATAATCGAAAACATTTCATTATTTACAAACCAAGCGATAGAAAAAATACTTTCGAAGACTGAAATCAGACAAACTTTCTTCTCAAATACTTGTAAACTTACACAGATTCATTTAGAACATAAAGACAAATAAAATTAAGATACAAATATTTGCATTTGTTTAGGATGTCATCTATGTGCGTAGTGAAAATTCAAACAAATTTAGACATTTTAATGTTTGCCAGTCAGTGTATTAAGAAGAAATACATTTAATATGCAATTTTATATTCGAATATAGCGCCATGAAGGGCAAGTCAAATTTTTGTAGATAACTCAATGATCTCAGAAATAGTTGTTAAATATTTAAAAAAATTTCCTAATGCTGACAAAAAATCTAAATTCTGTTTATAGCTCATTTACTTTTTTTATTTTAAAAGTGTTCTGTGCACAGAGCAGTCAATATTTCGAAATGAAAATTGTGTATGAATTTAACTATTCTATATGATAAAAGTGTCATGTAAAGCCCATTTAATTTTTCTATATGAAAAATGTGTATAACCCATTTAATTTTTTGCGCAAAAAAAATATGTAATTTTTTTTACATGAAAAATGTACGATGTATAGTCCATCTATTTTTTGCCTAAAAAAGTAGATTTTTTGCATAAAAAAAATTTTGGCATGGAAAATGGACGATGTATAGTCCATAAATTTTTTGCATAAAAAAGACGCTGTATAGTCCATTAATTTTTTGCATGAAAAAATAGGAATGAAAAATGGACGATGTATAGTCCATTTATTTTTTGCATAAAAAAGACGATTATAGTCCATTATATTTTTTGCGCGAAAAAATTTTGGCATGAAAAATGGACGATGTATAGTGCATTAATTTTTGGAAAAAAAAGACGATGTATATATAGTCCATTATATTTTCTGCATGAAAAAAATTTTGGCATGAAAAATGCACGATGTATAGTCCATTAATTTTTTGCATAAAAAAGACGATGTATATCCCTTTAATTTTTTTGCATGAAAAAAAATTTGGCATAAAAAAGACGATGTATATATAGTCAATTAATTTTTTTCATAAAAAAATTTTGGCATGGAAAATGAACGATGTATAGTCCTATAAATTTTTGCATAAAAAGACGATGTATAGCCCATTATATTTTTTGCATGATAACGATTTTGGCATGAAAAATGGACGATGTATAGTTTATCAATTTTTTCCATAAAAAAGTCGATGTATAGTCCATTAATTTTTTCCATGAAAAAAATTTTGGCATGAAAAATGGACGATGTATAGTCCATTAATTTTTTCCATAAAAAGACGATGTTTTGCCCATTATATTTTTTGCATGAAAAATGGACGATGTATAGTCCATTAATTTTTTCCATAAAAAAAACGATGTATAGTTTATAGTTTTTTGCATGAAAAAAAAATTAGGAATTAAAAATGGACGATGTATAGTCCATAATTTTTTGCATAAAAAAGACGATGTATTGCCCATTATATTTTTTGCATGAAAAAAAAATTTGGCATAAAAAGACGACGTATAGTCCATTAATTTTTTGCATGAAAAAAATTTTGGCATGAAAAATGGACGATGTATAGTCCATTTATTTTTTGCATGAAAAAGACGATGTATAGTCCATTAATTTTTTGCATGAAAAAATAGGAATGAAAAATGGACGATGTATAGTCCATTTATTTTTTGCATAAAAAAGACTATGTATAGTTCATTAATTTTTTGCATAAAAAAATTTTTGGCATGAAAGATGAACGATGTATAGTACATTTATTTTTTTTCCATAAAAAAAGACGATGTATAGTCCATTAATTTCTTCCATAAAAAAGACGATATATTGCCCATTATATTTTTTGCATGAAAAAAAATTTGGCATCAAAAAGACGATGTATAGCCCATTATATTATTTTCATTAAAAAAATTTTGGCATGAAAAATCGACGATGTGTAGTCCATTTATTTTTTGCATGAAAAAATTTTGCAATGAAAAATAGACGATGTATAGTCCGTTAATTTCTTGCATAAAAAAGACGATGTATATATTATATTTTTTGCATGAAAAAAAAATTTTGCATAAAAAAGACGATGTATATCCCATTATATATTTTGCATGAAAAAAATTTTGGCACGAAAAATGGACGATGTATAGTCCATTAATTTTTTGCAAAAAAAAAGACGATGTATAGTTCATTAATTTTTTCCATAAAAAAGACGTTGTATAGTCCATTATATTCTTTTCATGAAAAAATTTAGGCATGAAAAATGGTAGATGTATAGTCCATTAATTTTTTGCATAAAAAAGACGTTGTATAGTCCATTATATTCTTTTCATGAAAAAATTTAGGCATGAAAAATGGTAGATGTATAGTCCATTAATTTTTTCCATTAAAAAGACGATGTATAGTCCATTAATTTTTTGCATGGAAAAAATTTTGGCATGAAAAATGGACGATGTATAGTCCATTAATTTTTTCCATAAAAAAGACGATGTATATATAGCCCATTAAATTATTTTGCATTAAAAAAATTTTGGCATGAAAAATGGACGATGTATAGTCCATTTATTTTTTGCATAAAAAAGACGATGTATAGTCCATTAATTTTTTGCATGAAAAAAATTTTGGCATGAAAAATGGACGATGTATAGTCCATTAATTTTTTGCATTGAAAAAATTTTGGCATGAAAAATGGACGATGTATAGTTCATAAAATTTTTGCATGGAAAAAATTTGGCATGAAAAATGGACGATGCTTAGTCCGTTTATTTTTTGCATAAAAAAGACGATGTATAGTCCATTAATTTTTTGCATGAAAAAAATTTTGGCATGAAAAATTGACGATGTATAGTCCATTAATTTTTTGCATAAAAAAGACGATGTATAGCCCATTATATTTTTTGCATGAAAAAAATTTTGGTATGAAAAATGGACGATGTATAGTCCATTAATTTGTTGCATATAAAAGACGATGTATAGTTCATAAATATTTTGCACGAAAAAAATTTAGGCATGAAAAATGGACGATGTATAGTCCATTTATTTTTTGCATAAAAAAGACGATATATAGTCCATTAATTTTTTGCATACAAAAGACGATGTATAGTTCATAAATTTTTTGCATGAAAAAGACGATGTATAGTTCATTTATTATTTGCATAAAAAAGACGATGTATAGTCCATTAATTTTTTGCATGAAAAAAATTTTGGCATGAAAAATGGACGATGTATATATAGTCCATTTATTTTTTGCATAAAAAAGACGATGTATAGTTCATTAATTTTTTGCATGAAAAAAATTTTGGCATGAAAAATGGACGATGTATAGTCCACTAATTTTTTCATAAATATTTTGCACGAAAAAAAATTTAGGCATGAAAAATGGACGATGTATAGTTCATTAATTTTTTGCATGAAAAAAATTTTGGCATGAAAAATGGACGATGAATAGTCCATTAATTTTTTGCATTGAAAAAATTTTGGCATGAAAAATGGACGATGTATATATAGTCCATTTATTTTTTACATAAAAAAGACGATGTATAGTCCATTAATTTTTTCCATGAAAAAAATTTTGGCATGAAAAATGGACGATGAATAAATAGTCCATTAATTTTTTGCATTGAAAAAATTTTGGCATGAAAAATGGACGATGTATAGTCTATTTATTTTTTGCATAAAATAGTTCAATAATTTTTTGAATAAAAAAAATTTTGGCATGAAAAATGGACGATATATAGTCCATTAATTTTTTGCATACAAAAGACGATGTATAGTTCATAAATTTTTTGCATGAAAAAGACGATGTATAGTTCATTTATTATTTGCATAAAAAAGAAGATGTATAGTCCATTAATTTTTTGCATGAAAAAAATTTTGGCATGAAAAATGGACGATGTATAGTCCATTTATTTTTTGCATAAAAAAGACGATATATAGTCCATTAATTTTTTGCATACAAAAGACGATGTATAGTTCATAAATTTTTTGCATGAAAAAGACGATGTATAGTTCATTTATTATTTGCATAAAAAAGACGATGTATAGTCCATTAATTTTTTGCATGAAAAAAATTTTGGCATGAAAAATGGACGATGTATATATAGTCCATTTATTTTTTGCATAAAAAAGACGATGTATAATTCATTAATTTTTTGCATGGAAAAAATTTTGGCATGAAAAATGGACGATGTATAGTCCATTAATTTTTTGCATACAAAAGACGATGTATAGTTCATAAATTTTTTGCATTAAAAAAATTTTGGCATGAAAAATGGACGATGTTTAGTCCATTAATTTTTTGCATAAAAAAGACGATGTATAGCCCATTATATTTTTTGCATAAAAAACACTATGTCCATTATATTTTTTTCATTAAAAAGACGATGTATAGTCCATTAATTTTTTGCATGAAAAAAATTTTGACATGAAAAATGGACGATGTATAGTCCATTAATTTTTTGCATAAAAAAGACGATGTATAGTCCATTATATTTTTTTCCTTAAAAATTTTGGCATGAAAAATGGACGATGAATAGTCCATTAATTTTTTGCATGGAAAAAATTTTGGCATGAAAAATGAACGATATATAGTCCATTAATTTTTTGCATACAAAAGACGATGTATAGTTCATAAATTTTTTGCATGAAAAAGACCATGTATAGTTCATTTATTATTTGCATAAAAAAGACGATATATAGTCCATTAATTTTTTGCATGAAAAAAATTTAGGCATGAAAAATGGACGATGTATAGTCCATTTATTTTTTACATAAAAAAGACGATGTATAGTCCATTAATTTTTTGCATGAAAAAAATTTAGGCATGAAAAATGGACGATGTATAGTCCATAAATATTTTGCACGAAAAAAATTTAGGCATGAAAAATGGACGATGTATAGTCCATTTATTTTTTGCATAAAAAAGACGATGTATAGTCCATTAATTTTTTGCATGAAAAAAATTTTGGCATGAAAAATGGACGATGTATAGTCCATTAATTTTTTGCATTGAAAAAATTTTGGCATGAAAAATGGACGATGTATAGTTCATAAAATTTTTGCATGGAAAAAATTTGGCATGAAAAATGGACGATGCTTAGTCCGTTTATTTTTTGCATAAAAAAGACGATGTATAGTCCATTAATTTTTTGCATGAAAAAAATTTTGGCATGAAAAATTGACGATGTATAGTCCATTAATTTTTTGCATAAAAAAGACGATGTATAGCCCATTATATTTTTTGCATGAAAAAAATTTTGGTATGAAAAATGGACGATGTATAGTCCATTAATTTGTTGCATATAAAAGACGATGTATAGTTCATAAATATTTTGCACGAAAAAAATTTAGGCATGAAAAATGGACGATGTATAGTCCATTTATTTTTTGCATAAAAAAGACGATTATAGTCCATTAATTTTTTGCATGAAAAAAATTTTGGCATGAAAAATGGACGATGTATAGTCCATTAATTTTTTGCATAAAAAAGACGATGTATAGTCCATTATATTTTTTTCATTAAAAAATTTTGGCATGAAAAATGGACGATGTATAGTCCATTTATTTTTTGCATAAAAAAGACGATGTATAGTCCATTAATTTTTTGCATACAAAAGACGATGTATAGGTCATAAATTTTTTGCATAAAAAAGACGATGCATAGTCCATTAATTTTTTGCATGAAAAAAATTTTGGCATGAAAAATTTTTTGCATAAAAAAGACGATGTATAGTTCATTAATTTTTTGAATAAAAAAAAATTTTGGCATGAAAAATGGACGATATATAGTCCATTAATTTTTTGCATAAAAAAGACGATGTATAGTCCATTATCTTTTTTTCATGACAAAATTTTGGCATGAAAAATGGTCGATGTATAGTCCAATAATTTTTTCCATAAAAAAGACGATGTATAACCCATCATATTTTTTGCATGAAAAAAATTTTGGTATGAAAAATGGACGATGCATAGTCCATTAATTTTTTGCATAAAAAAGACGATGTATAGCCCATTAAATTATTTTGCATTAAAAAAATTTTGGCATGAAAAATGGACGATATATAGTCCATTAATTTTTTGCATAAAAAACACTATGTCCATTATATTTTTTTCATTAAAAAGACGATGTATAGTCCATTAATTTTTTGCATGGAAAAAATTATGGCATGAAAAATGGACGATGTATAGTCCATTAATTTTTTCCATAAAAAAGACGATGTATATATAGCCCATTAAATTATTTTGCATTAAAAAAATTTTGGCATGAAAAATGGACGATGTATAGTCCATTTATTTTTTGCATAAAAAAGACGATGTATAGTCCATTAATTTTTTGCATGAAAAAAATTTTGGCATGAAAAATGGACGATGTATAGTCCATTAATTTTTTCCATAAAAAAGACGATGTATAATAGTTCATAAATATTTTGCACAAAAAAAATTTAGGCATGAAAAATGGACGATGTATAGTCCATTTATTTTTTACATAAAAAAAGACGATGTATAGTTCATTAATTTTTTGAATAAAAAAAATTTTGGCATGAAAAATGGACGATGTATAGTCCATTAATTTTTTGCATGGAAAAAATTTTGGCATGAAAAATGGACGATGTATAGTCCATTAATTTTTTGCATACAAAAGACGATGTATAGTTCATAAATTTTTTGCATTAAAAAAATTTTGGCATGAAAAATGGACGATGTTTAGTCCATTAATTTTTTGCATAAAAAAGACGATGTATAGCCCATTTAATTTTTTGCATAAAAAACACTATGTCCATTATATTTTTTTCATTAAAAAGACGATGTATAGTCCATTAATTTTTTGCATGGAAAAAATTTTGGCATGAAAAATGGACGATGTATAGTCCATTAATTTTTTGCATAAAAAAGACGATGTATAGCCCATTATATTTTTTGCATGAAAAAAATTTTGGTATAAAAAATGGACGATGTATAGTCCATTAATTTTTTGCATACAAAAGACGATGTATAGTCCATTAATTTTTTGCATGGAAAAAATTTTGGCATGAAAAATGGACGATGTATAGTCCATTAATTTGTTGCATATAAAAGACGATGTATAGTTCATAAATATTTTGCACGAAAAAAATTTAGGCATGAAAAATGGACGATGTATAGTCCATTTATTTTTTGCATAAAAAAGATGATGTATAGTCCATTAATTTTTTGCATGAAAAAAATTTTGGCATGAAAAATGGACGATGTATAGTCCATTAATTTTTCATAAAAAAGACGATGTATAGCCTATTAAATTATCTTGCATTAAAAACATTTTGGCATGAAAAATGGACGATGTATAGTCCATTAATTTTTTGCATAAAAAAGACGATGCATAGTCCATTTAGTTTTTGCATGAAAAAAATTTAGGCATGAAAAATGGACGATGTATAGTCCATTTATTTTTTGCATAAAAAAGACGATGTATAGTCCATTAATTTTTTGCATGAAAAAAATTTTGGCATGAAAAATGGACGATGTATAGTCCATTTATCTTTTGCATAAAAAACACGATGTATAGTCCATTATATTTTTTTCATTAAAAAATTTTGGCATGAAAAATGGACGATGTATAGTCCATTTATTTTTTGCATAAAAAAGACGATGTATAGTCCATTAATTTTTTGCATGGAAAAAATTTTGGCATGAAAAATGGACGATATATAGTCTATTAATTTTTTGCATACAAAAGACGATGTATAGTTCATAAATTTTTTGCATGAAAAAGACGATGTATAGTTCATTTATTATTTGCATAAAAAAGACGATGTATAGTCCATTATCTTTTATTCATGACAAAATTTTGGCATGAAAAATGGTCGATGTATAGTCCAATAATTTTTTCCATAAAAAAGACGATGTATATATAGCCCATTAAATTATTTTACAATAAAAAAATTTTGGCATGAAAAATGGACGATGTATAGTACATTTATTTTTTGCATAAAAAAGACGATGTATAGTTCATTAATTTTTTGAATAAAAAAAATTTTGGCATGAAAAATGGACGATATATAGTCCATTAATTTTTTGCATAAAAAACACTATGTCCATTATATTTTTTTCATTAAAACGACGATGTATAGTCCATTAATTTTTTGCATGGAAAAAATTTTGCCATGAAAAATGGACGATGTATAGTCCATTAATTTTTTGCATAAAAAAGACGATGTATATATAGCCCATTAAATTATTTTGCATTAAAAAAATTTTGGCATGAAAAATGGACGATGTATAGTCCATTTATTTTTTGCATAAAAAAGACGATGTATAGTCCATTAATTTTTTGCATGAAAAAAATTTTGGCATGAAAAATGGACGATGTATAGTCCATTAATTTTTTCCATAAAAAAGACGATGTATAGTTCATAAATATTTGGCACGAAAAAAATTTAGGCATGAAAAATGGACGATGTATAGTCCATTTATTTTTTGCATAAAAAAGACGATGTATAGTCCATTAATTTTTTGCATGAAAAAAATTTTGGCATGAAAAATGGACGATGTATAGTCCATTAATTTTTCATAAAAAAGACGATATATAGCCTATTAAATTATTTTGCATTAAAAACATTTTGGCATGAAAAATGGACGATGTATAGTCCATTAATTTTTTCCATAAAAAAGACGATGCATAGTCCATTTAGTTTTTGCATGAAAAAAATTTAGGCATGAAAAATGGACGATGTATAGTCCATTTATTTTTTGCATAAAAAAGACGATGTATAGTCCATTAATTTTTTGCATGAAAAAAATTTTGGCATGAAAAATGGACGATGTATAGTCCATTAATTTTTTCCATAAAAAACACGATGTATAGTCCGTTATATTTTTTTCATTAAAAAATTTTGGCATGAAAAATGGACGATGTATAGTCCATTTATTTTTTGCATAAAAAAGACGATGTATAGTCCATTAATTTTTTGCATGGAAAAAATTTTGGCATGAAAAATTGGACGATATATAGTCTATTAATTTTTTGCATACAAAAGACGATGTATAGTTCATAAATTTTTTGCATGAAAAAGACGATGTATAGTTCATTTATTATTTGCATAAAAAAGACGATGTATAGTCCATTAATTTTTTTCATGAAAAAAATTTTGGCATGAAAAATGGACGATGCATAGTCCATTAATTTTTTGCATAAAAAAGACGATGTATAGCCCATTAAATTATTTTGCATTAAAAAAATTTTGGCATGAAAAATGGACGATATATAGTCCATTAATTTTTTGCATAAAAAACACTATGTCCATTATATTATTTTCATTAAAAAGACGATGTATAGTCCATTAATTTTTTGCATGGAAAAAATTTTGGCATGAAAAATGGACGATGTATAGTCCATTAATTTTTTGCATAAAAAAGACGATGTATATATAGCCCATTAAATTATTTTGCATTAAAAAAATTTTGGCATGAAAAATGGACGATGTATAGTCCATTAATTTTTTCCATAAAAAACACGATGTATAGTCTATTATATTTTTTTCATGAAAAAAATTTAGGAATGAAAAATGGACTATGTACAGTCCATTTATTTTTTGCATAAAAAAGACGATGTATAGTCCATTAATCTTTTGCATGAAAAAAAATTTGGCATGAAAAATGGACGATGTATAGTCCATTAATTTTATGCATAAAAAACACTATGTATAGTCCATAAATATTTTGCACGAAAAAAATTTAAGCATGAAAAATGGACGATGTATAGTCCATTTATTTTTTGCATAAAAAAGACGATGTATAGTCCATTAATTTTTTGCATGAAAAAAATTTTGGTATGAAAAATGGACGATGTATAGTCCATTTATTTTTTGCATAAAAAAGACGATGTATAGTCCATTAATTTTTTGCATACAAAAGACGATGTATAGTTCATAAATTTTTTGCATGAAAAAGACGATGTATAGTTCATTTATTATTTGCATAAAAAAGACGATGTATAGTTCATTAATTTTTTGAATAAAAAAAATTTTGGCATGAAAAATGGACGATGTATAGTCCATTAATTTTTTTCCATAAAAAACACGATGTATAGTCTATTATATTTTTTTCATGAAAAAAATTTAGGAATGAAAAATGGACTATGTACAGTCCATTAATTTTTTGCATAAAAAAGACGATGTATAGTCCATTATCTTTTTTTCATGACAAAATTTTGGCATGAAAAATGGTCGATGTATAGTCCAATAATTTTTTCCATAAAAAAGACGATGTATATATAGCCCATTAAATTATTTTGCAATAAAAAAATTTTGGCATGAAAAATGGACGATGTATCGTCCATTTATTTTTTGCATAAAAAAGACGATGTATAGTTCATTAATTTTTTGAATAAAAAAAATTTTGGCATGAAAAATGGACGATATATAGTCCATTAATTTTTTGCATAAAAAACACTATGTCCATTATATTTTTTTCATTAAAAAGACGATGTATAGTCCATTAATTTTTTGCATGGAAAAAATTTTGGCATGAAAAATGGACGATGTATAGTCCATTAATTTTTTGCATAAAAAAGACGATGTATATATAGCCCATTAAATTATTTTGCATTAAAAAAATTTTGGCATGAAAAATGGACGATGTATAGTCCATTTATTTTTTGCATAAAAAAGACGATGTATAGTCCATTAATTTTTTGCATGAAAAAAATTTTGGCATGAAAAATGGACGATGTATAGTCCATTAATTTTTTCCATAAAAAAGACGATGTATAGTTCATAAATATTTTGCACGAAAAAAAATTAGGCATGAAAAATGGACGATGTATAGTCCATTTATTTTTTACATAAAAAAAGACGATGTATAGTTCATTAATTTTTTGAATAAAAAAAATTTTGGCATGAAAAATGGACGATGTATAGTCCATTAATTTTTTGCATTGAAAAAATTTTGGCATGAAAAATGGACGATGTATAGTTCATTAATTTTTTGCATGGAAAAAATTTTGGCATGAAAAATGGACGATGTATAGTCCATTAATTTTTTGCATACAAAAGACGATGTATAGTTCATAAATTTTTTGCATTAAAAAAATTTTGGCATGAAAAATGGACGATGTATAGTCCATTAATTTTTTGCATAAAAAAGACGATGTATAGCCCATTTAATTTTTTGCAAAAAAAACACTATGTCCATTATATTTTTTTCATTAAAAAGACGATGTATAGTCCATTAATTTTTTGCATGGAAAAAATTTTGGCATGAAAAATGGACGATGTATAGTCCATTAATTTTTTGCATAAAAAAGACGATGTATAGCCCATTATATTTTTTGCATGAAAAAAATTTTGGTATAAAAAATGGACGATGTATAGTCCATTAATTTTTTGCATACAAAAGACGATGTATAGTCCATTAATTTTTTGCATGGAAAAAATTTTGGCATGAAAAATGGACGATGTATAGTCCATTAATTTGTTGCATATAAAAGACGATGTATAGTTCATAAATATTTTGCACGAAAAAAATTTAGGCATGAAAAATGGACGATGTATAGTCCATTTATTTTTTGCATAAAAAAGACGATGTATAGTCCATTAATTTTTTGCATGAAAAAAATTTTGGCATGAAAAATGGACGATGTATAGTCCATTAATTTTTCATAAAAAAGACGATGTATAGCCTATTAAATTATTTTGCATTAAAAACATTTTGGCATGAAAAATGGACGATGTATAGTCCATTAATTTTTTGCATAAAAAAGACGATGCATAGTCCACTTAGTTTTTGCATGAAAAAAATTTAGGCATGAAAAATGGACGATGTATAGTCCATTTATTTTTTGCATAAAAAAGACGATGTATAGTCCATTAATTTTTTGCATGAAAAAAATTTTGGCATGAAAAATGGACGATGTATAGTCCATTTATCTTTTGCATAAAAAACACGATGTATACTCCATTATATTTTTTTCATTAAAAAATTTTGGCATGAAAAATGGACGATGTATAGTCCATTTATTTTTTGCATAAAAAAGACGATGTATAATTATATATAATTAATTTTTTGCATGGAAAAAATTTTGGCATGAAAAATGGGCGATATATAGTCTATTAATTTGTTGCATACAAAAGACGATGTATAGTTCATAAATTTTTTGCATGAAAAAGACGATGTATAGTCCATTAATTTTTTGCATAAAAAAGACGATGTATAGTCCATTATCTTTTTTTCATGACAAAATTTTGGCATGAAAAATGGTCGATGTATAGTCCAATAATTTTTTCCATAAAAAAGACGATGTATATATAGCCCATTAAATTATTTTGCAATAAAAAAATTTTGGCATGAAAAATGGACGATGTATAGTCCATTTATTTTTTGCATAAAAAAGACGATGTATAGTTCATTAATTTTTTGAATAAAAAAAATTTTGGCATGAAAAATGGACGATATATAGTCCATTAATTTTTTGCATAAAAAACACTATGTCCATTATATTTTTTTCATTAAAAAGACGATGTATAGTCCATTAATTTTTTGCATGGAAAAAATTTTGGCATGAAAAATGGACGATGTATAGTCCATTAATTTTTTGCATAAAAAAGACGATGTATATATAGCCCATTAAATTATTTTGCATTAAAAAAATTTTGGCATGAAAAATGGACGATGTATAGTCCATTTATTTTTTGCATAAAAAAGACGATGTATAGTCCATTAATTTTTTGCATGAAAAAAATTTTGGCATGAAAAATGGACGATGTATAGTCCATTAATTTTTTGCATAAAAAAGACGATGTATAGCCCATTATATTTTTTGCATGAAAAAAATTTTGGTATAAAAAATGGACGATGTATAGTCCATTAATTTTTTGCATACAAAAGACGATGTATAGTCCATTAATTTTTTGCATGGAAAAAATTTTGGCATGAAAAATGGACGATGTATAGTCCATTAATTTGTTGCATATAAAAGACGATGTATAGTTCATAAATATTTTGCACGAAAAAAATTTAGGCATGAAAAATGGACGATGTATAGTCCATTTATTTTTTGCATAAAAAATACGATGTATAGTCCATTAATTTTTTGCATGAAAAAAATTTTGGCATGAAAAATGGACGATGTATAGTCCATTAATTTTTCATAAAAAAGACGATGTATAGCCTATTAAATTATTTTGCATTAAAAACATTTTGGCATGAAAAATGGACGATGTATAGTCCATTAATTTTTTGCATAAAAAAGACGATGCATAGTCCATTTAGTTTTTGCATGAAAAAAATTTAGGCATGAAAAATGGACGATGTATAGTCCATTTATTTTTTGCATAAAAAAGACGATGTATAGTCCATTAATTTTTTGCATGAAAAAAATTTTGGCATGAAAAATGGACGATGTATAGTCCATTTATCTTTTGCATAAAAAACACGATGTATAGTCCATTATATTTTTTTCATTAAAAAATTTTGGCATGAAAAATGGACGATGTATAGTCCATTTATTTTTTGCATAAAAAAGACGATGTATAATTATATATAATTAATTTTTTGCATGGAAAAAATTTTGGCATGAAAAATGGGCGATATATAGTCTATTAATTTGTTGCATACAAAAGACGATGTATAGTTCATAAAGTCCATTAATTTTTTGCATAAAAAAGACGATGTATAGTCCATTATCTTTTTTTCATGACAAAATTTTGGCATGAAAAATGGTCGATGTATAGTCCAATAATTTTTTCCATAAAAAAGACGATGTATAGTCCATTAATTTTTTGCATGAAAAAAATTTTGGCATGAAAAATGGACGATATATAGTCCATTAATTTTTTGCATAAAAAACACTATGTCCATTATATTTTTTTCATTAAAAAGACGATGTATAGTCCATTAATTTTTTGCATGGAAAAAATTTTGGCATGAAAAATGGACGATGTATAGTCCATTAATTTTTTGCATAAAAAAGACGATGTATATATAGCCCATTAAATTATTTTGCATTAAAAAAATTTTGGCATGAAAAATGGACGATGTATAGTCCATTTATTTTTTGCATAAAAAAGGCGATGTATAGTTCATTAATTTTTTGCATGAAAAAAATTTTGGCATGAAAAATGGACGATGTATAGTCCATTAATTTTTTCCATAAAAAAGACAATGTATAGTTCATAAATATTTTGCACGAAAAAAATTTAGGCATGAAAAATGGACGATGTATAGTCCATTTATTTTTTACATAAAAAAAGACGATGTATAGTTCATTAATTTTTTGAATAAAAAAAATTTTGGCATGAAAAATGGACGATGTATAGTCCATTAATTTTTTGCATTGAAAAAATTTTGGCATGAAAAATGGACGATGTATAGTTCATTAATTTTTTGCATGGAAAAAATTTTGGCATGAAAAATGGACGATGTATAGTCCATTAATTTTTTGCATACAAAAGACGATGTATAGTTCATAAATTTTTTGCATTAAAAAAATTTTGGCATGAAAAATGGACGATGTTTAGTCCATTAATTTTTTGCATAAAAAAGACGATGTATAGCCCATTTAATTTTTTGCATAAAAAACACTATGTCCATTATATTTTTTTCATTAAAAAGACGATGTATAGTCCATTAATTTTTTGCATGGAAAAAATTTTGGCATGAAAAATGGACGATGTATAGTCCATTAATTTTTTGCATAAAAAAGACGATGTATAGCCCATTATATTTTTTGCATGAAAAAAATTTTGGTATAAAAAATGGACGATGTATAGTCCATTAATTTTTTGCATACAAAAGACGATGTATAGTTCATAAATTTTTTGCATTAAAAAAATTTTGGCATGAAAAATGGACGATTTTAGTCCATTAATTTTTTGCATAAAAAAGACGATGTATAGCCCATTTAATTTTTTGCATAAAAAACACTATGTCCATTATATTTTTTTCATTAAAAAGACGATGTATAGTCCATTAATTTTTTGCATGGAAAAAATTTTGGCATGAAAAATGGACGATGTATAGTCCATTAATTTTTTGCA
Source organism: Nowickia ferox (assembly GCA_936439885.1). Lineage (NCBI taxonomy): Eukaryota > Metazoa > Arthropoda > Insecta > Diptera > Tachinidae > Nowickia > Nowickia ferox. Next base: position 2,913,597 of record OW387027.1, on the reverse strand, counting down.
TAAAAAAGACGATGTATAGCCCATTATATTTTTTGCATGAAAAAAATTTTGGTATAAAAAATGGACGATGTATAGTCCATAAATTTTTTGCATACAAAAGACGATGTATAGTCCATTAATTTTTTGCATGGAAAAAATTTTGGCATGAAAAATGGACGATGTATAGTCCATTAATTTGTTGCATATAAAAGACGATGTATAGTTCATAAATATTTTGCACGAAAAAAATTTAGGCATGAAAAATGGACGATGTATAGTCCATTTATTTTTTGCATAAAAAAGACGATGTATAGTCCATTAATTTTTTGCATGGAAAAAATTTTGGCATGAAAAATGGACGATGTATAGTCCATTAATTTTTCATAAAAAAGACGATGTATAGCCTATTAAATTATTTTGCATGAAAAAAATTTTGGTATAAAAAATGGACGATGTATAGTCCATTAATTTTTTGCATACAAAAGACGATGTATAGTCCATTAATTTTTTGCATGGAAAAAATTTTGGCATGAAAAATGGACGATGTATAGTCCATTAATTTGTTGCATATAAAAGACGATGTATAGTTCATAAATATTTTGCACGAAAAAAATTTAGGCATGAAAAATGGACGATGTATAGTCCATTTATTTTTTGCATAAAAAAGACGATGTATAGTCCATTAATTTTTTGCATGAAAAAAATTTTGCCATGAAAAATGGACGATGTATAGTCCATTAATTTTTCATAAAAAAGACGATGTATAGCCTATTAAATTATTTTGCATTAAAAACATTTTGGCATGAAAAATGGACGATGTATAGTCCATTAATTTTTTGCATAAAAAAGACGATGCATAGTCCATTTAGTTTTTGCATGAAAAAAATTTAGGCATGAAAAATGGACGATGTATAGTTCATTTATTTTTTGCATAAAAAAGACGATGTATAGTCCATTAATTTTTTGCATGAAAAAAATTTTGGCATGAAAAATGGACGATGTATAGTCCATTTATCTTTTGCATAAAAAACACGATGTATAGTCCATTATATTTTTTTCATTAAAAAATTTTGGCATGAAAAATGGACGATGTATAGTCCATTTATTTTTTGCATAAAAAAGACGATGTATAGTCTATTAATTTTTTGCATGGAAAAAATTTTGGCATGAAAAATGGACGATATATAGTCTATTAATTTTTTGCATACAAAAGACGATGTATAGTTCATAAATTTTTTGCATGAAAAAGACGATGTATAGTTCATTTATTATTTGCATAAAAAAGACGATGTATAGTCCATTATCTTTTTTTCATGACAAAATTTTGGCATGAAAAATGGTCGATGTATAGTCCAATAATTTTTTCCATAAAAAAGACGATGTATATATAGCCCATTAAATTATTTTGCAATAAAAAAATTTTGGCATGAAAAATGGACGATGTATAGTACATTTATTTTTTGCATAAAAAAGACTATGTCCATTATATTTTTTTCATTAAAAAGACGATGTATAGTCCATTAATTTTTTGCATGGAAAAAATTTTGGCATGAAAAATGGACGATGTATAGTCCATTAATTTTTTGCATAAAAAAGACGATGTATATATAGCCCATTAAATTATTTTGCATTAAAAAAATTTTGGCATGAAAAATGGACGATGTATAGTCCATTAATTTTTTCCATAAAAAAGACGATGTATAGTTCATAAATATTTTGCACGAAAAAAATTTAGGCATGAAAAATGGACGATGTATAGTCCATTTATTTTTTGCATAAAAAAGACGATGTATAGTCCATTAATTTTTTGCATGAAAAAAATTTAGGCATGAAAAATGGACGATGTATAGTCCATTTATTTTTTGCATAAAAAAGACGATGTATAGTCCATTAATTTTTTGCATGAAAAAAATTTTGGCATGAAAAATGGACGATGTATAGTCCATTTATTTTTTGCATAAAAAACACGATGTATAGTCCATTATATTTTTTTCATTAAAAAATTTTGACATGAAAAATGGACGATGTACAGTCATTTATTTTTTGCATAAAAAAGACGATGTATAGTCCATTAATTTTTTGCATGGAAAAAATTTTGGCATGAAAAATGGACGATATATAGTCTATTAATTTTTTGCATACAAAAGACGATGTATAGTTCATAAATTTTTTGCATGAAAAAGACGATGTATAGTTCATTTATTATTTGCATAAAAAAGACGATGTATAGTCCATTATCTTTTTTTCATGACAAAATTTTGGCATGAAAAATGGTCGATGTATAGTCCAATAATTTTTTCCATAAAAAAGACGATGTATATATAGCCCATTAAATTATTTTGCAATAAAAAAATTTTGGCATGAAAAATGGACGATGTATAGTACATTTATTTTTTGCATAAAAAAGACGATGTATAGTTCATTAATTTTTTGAATAAAAAAAATTTTGGCATGAAAAATGGACGATATATAGTCCATTAATTTTTTGCATAAAAAACACTATGTCCATTATATTTTTTTCATTAAAAAGACGATGTATAGTCCATTAATTTTTTGCATGGAAAAAATTTTGGCATGAAAAATGGACGATGTATAGTCCATTAATTTTTTGCATAAAAAAGACGATGTATATATAGCCCATTAAATTATTTTGCATTAAAAAAATTTTGCCATGAAAAATGGACGATGTATAGTCCATTTATTTTTTGCATAAAAAAGACGATGTATAGTCCATTAATTTTTTGCATGGAAAAAATTTTGGCATACAAAAGACGATGTATAGTCCATTAATTTTTTGCATGGAAAAAATTTTGGCATGAAAAATGGACGATGTATAGTCCATTAATTTTTTGCATAAAAAAGACGATGCATAGTCCATTTAGTTTTTGCATGAAAAAAATTTAGGCATGAAAAATGGACGATGTATAGTCCATTTATTTTTTGCATAAAAAAGACGATGAATAGTCCATTAATTTTTTGCATGAAAAAAATTTTGGCATGAAAAATGGACGATGTATAGTCCATTAATTTTTTCCATAAAAAACACGATGTATAGTCAATTATATTTTTTTCATTAAACAATTTTGGCATGAAAAATGGACGATTTATTAATTTTTTGCATAAAAAAGACGATGTATAGTCCATTAATTTTTTGCATGGAAAAAATTTTGGCATGAAAACTGGACGATATATAGTCCATTAATTTTTTGCATACAAAAGACGATGTCTAGTTCATAAATTGTTTGCATGAAAAAGACGATGTATAGTTCATTTATTATTTGCATAAAAAAGACGATGTATAGTCCATTAATTTTTTGCATAAAAAATACGATGTATAGCCCATTAAATTATTTTGCATTAAAAAAATTTTGGCATGAAAAATGGACGATGTATAGTCCATTTATTTTTTGCATAAAAAAGACGATGTATAGTTCATTAATTTTTTGAATAAAAAAAATTTTGGCATGAAAAATGGACGATATATAGTCCATTAATTTTTTGCATAAAAAACACTATGTCCATTATATTTTTTTCATTCAAAAGACGATGTATAGTCCATTAATTTTTTGCATGGAAAAAATTTTGGCATGAAAAATGGACGATGTATAGTCCATTAATTTTTTGCATAAAAAAGACGATGTATATATAGCCCATTAAATTATTTTGCATTAAAAAAATTTTGGCATGAAAAATGGACGATGTATAGTTCATTTATTTTTTGCATAAAGAAGACGATGTATAGTCCATAAATTTTTTGCATGAAAAAAATTTTGGCATGAAAAATGGACGATGTATAGTCCATTAATTTTTTCCATAAAAAAGACGATGTATAGTTCATAAATATTTTGCATGAAAAAAATTTTGGCATGAAAAATGGACGATGTATAGTCCGTTAATTTTTCATAAAAAAGACGATGTATAGCCCATTAAATTATTTTGCATTAAAAACATTTTGGCATGAAAAATGGACGATGTATATTCCATAAATTTTTTGCATAAAAAAGACGATGCATAGTCCATTTAGTTTTTGCATGAAAAAAATTTTGGCATGAAAAATGGACGATGTATAGTCATTTATTTTTTGCATAAAAAAGACGATGTATAGTCCATTAATTTTTTGCATGAAAAAAATTTTGGTATGAAAAATGGACGATGTATAGTCCATTAATTTTTTCCATAAAAAAGACGATGTATAGTTCATAAATATTTTGCACGAAAAAAATTTAGGCATGAAAAATGGACGATGTATAGTCCATTTATTTTTTGCATAAAAAAGACGATGTATAGTCCATTAATTTTTTGCATGAAAAACATTTTGGCATGAAAAATGGACGATGTATAGTCCATTAATTTTTTGCATTGAAAAAATTTTGGCATGAAAAATGGACGATGTATAGTTCATAAAATTTTTGCATGGAAAAAATTTTGGCATGAAAAATGGACGATGTTTAGTCCGTTTATTTTTTGCATAAAAAAGACGATGTATAGTCCATTAATTTTTTGCATGAAAAAAATTTTGGCATGAAAAATGGACGATGTATAGTCCATTTATTTTTTGCATAAAAAAGACGATGTATAGTCCATTAATTTTTTGCATGAAAAAATTTTGGCATGAAAAATGGACGATGTATAGTCCATTAATTTTTTCCATAAAAAACACGATGTATAGTCCATTATATTTTTTTCATTAAAAAATTTTGGCATGAAAAATGGACGATGTATAGTCCATTTATTTTTTGCATAAAAAAGACGATGTATAGTCCATTAATTTTTTGCATGGAAAAAAATTTGGCATGAAAAATGGACGATATATAGTCCATTAATTTTTTGCATACAAAAGACGATGTATAGTTCATAAATTTTTTGCATGAAAAAGACGATGTATAGTTCATTTATTATTTGCATAAAAAAGACGATGCATAGTCCATTAATTTTTTCCATAAAAAAGACGATGTATAGCCCATTAAATTATTTTGCATTAAAAAAATTTTGGCATGAAAAATGGACGATGTATAGTCCATTTATTTTTTGCATAAAAAAGACGATGTATAGTTCATTAATTTTTTGAATAAAAAAAATTTTGGCATGAAAAATGGACGATATATATTCCATTAATTTTTTGCATAAAAAACACTATGTCCATTATATTTTTTTCATTGAAAAGACGATGTATAGTCCATTAATTTTTTGCATGGAAAAAATTTTGGCATGAAAAATGGACGATGTATAGTCCATTAATTTTTTGCATAAAAAAGACGATGTACAGCCCATTAAATTATTTTGCATTAAAAAAATTTAGGCATGAAAAATGGACGATGTATAGTCCATTTATTTTTGCATAAAAAAGACGATGTATAGTCCATTAATTTTTTACATGAAAAAAATTTTGGCATGAAAAATGGACGATGTATAGTCCATTAATTTTTCATAAAAAAGACGATGTATACCCATTAAATTATTTTGCATTAAAAACATTTTGACATGAAAAATGGACGATGTATAATAGTCCATTAATTTTTTGCATAAAAAAGACGATGCATAGTCCATTTAGTTTTTGCATGAAAAAAATTTAAGCATGAAAAATGGACGATGTATAGTCCATTTATTTTTTGCATAAAAAAGACGATGTATATATAGTCCATTAATTTTTTGCATGAAAAAAATTTTGGCATGAAAAATGGACGATGTATAGTCCATTAATTTTTTCCATAAAACACACGATGTATAGTCCATTATATTTTTTTCATTAAAAAATTTTGGCATGAAAAATGGACGATGTATAGTCCATTTATTTTTTGCATAAAAAAGACGATGTATAGTCCATTAATTTTTTGCATGGAAAAAATTTTGGCATGAAAAATGGACGATATATAGTCCATTAATTTTTTGCATACAAAAGACGATGTATAGTTCATAAAATTTTTGCATGAAAAAGACGATGTATAGTTCATTTATTATTTGCATAAAAAAGACGATGCATAGTCCATTAATTTTTTGCATAAAAAAGACGATGTATAGCCCATTAAATTATTTTGCATTAAAAAAATTTTGGCATGAAAAATGGTCGATGTATAGTCCATTTATTTTTTGCATAAAAAAGACGATGTATAGTTCATTAATTTTTTGAATAAAAAAAATTTTGGCATGAAAAATGGACGATATATAGTCCATTAATTTTTTGCATAAAAAACACTATGTCCATTATATTTTTTTCATTAAAAAGACGATGTATAGTCCATTAATTTTTTGCATGAAAAAAATTTTGGCATGAAAAATGGACGATGTATAGTCCATTAATTTTTTCCATAAAAAAGACGATGTATAGTTCATAAATATTTTGCACGAAAAAAATTTAGGCATGAAAAATGGACGATGTATAGTCCATTTATTTTTTGCATAAAAAAGACGATGTATAGTCCATTAATTTTTTGCATGAAAAAAATTTTGGCATGAAAAATGGACGATGTATAGTCCATTAATTTTTCATAAAAAAGACGATGTATAGCCCATTAAATTATTTTGCATTAAAAACATTTTGGCATGAAAAATGGACGATGTATAGTCCATTAATTTTTTCCATAAAAAAGACGATGCATAGTCCATTTAGTTTTTGCATGAAAAAAATTTAGGCATGAAAAATGGACGATGTATAGTCCATTTATTTTTTGCATAAAAAAGACGATGTATAGTCCATTAATTTTTTGCATGGAAAAAATTTTGGCATGAAAAATGGACGATATATAGTCCATTAATTTTTTGCATACAAAAGACGATGTATAGTTCATAAATTTTTTGCATGAAAAAGACGATGTATAGTTCATTTATTATTTGCATAAAAAAGACGATGTATAGTCCATTAATTTTTTGCATGAAAAAAATTTTGGCATGAAAAATGGACGATGCATAGTCCATTAAGTTTTTGCATAAAAAAGACGATGTATAGCCCATTAAATTATTATATAGTCCAATAATTTTTTGCATAAAAAACACTATGTCCATTATATTTTTTTCATTAAAAAGACGATGTATAGTCCATTAATTTTTTGCATGAAAAAAATTTTGGCATGAAAAATGGACGATGTATAGTCCATTAATTTTTTCCATAAAAAAGACGATGTATAGTTCATAAATATTTTGCACGAAAAAAATTTAGGCATGAAAAATGGACGATGTATAGTCCATTTATTTTTTGCATAAAAAAGACGATGTATAGTCCATTAATTTTTTGCATGAAAAACATTTTGGCATGAAAAATGGACGATGTATAGTCCATTAATTTTTTGCATTGAAAAAATTTTGGCATGAAAAATGGACGATGTATAGTTCATTAATTTTTTGCATGGAAAAAATTTTGGCATGAAAAATGGACGATGTATAGTCCATTAATTTTTTGCATACAAAAGACGATGTATAGTTCATAAATTTTTTGCATTAAAAAAATTTTGGCATGAAAAATGGACGATGTTTAGTCCGTTTATTTTTTGCATAAAAAAGACGATGTATAGTCCATTAATTTTTTGCATGAAAAAAATTTTGCCATGAAAAATGGACGATGTATAGTCCATTAATTTTTTGCATAAAAAAGACGATGTATAGCCCATTATATTTTTTGCATGAAAAAAATTTTGGTATGAAAAATGGACGATGTATAGTCCATTAATTTTTTGCATACAAAAGACGATGTATAGTCCATTAATTTTTTGCATGGAAAAAATTTTGGTATGAAAAATGGACGATGTATAGTCCATTAATTTGTTGCATATAAAAGACGATGTATAGTTCATAAATATTTTGCACGAAAAAAATTTAGGCATGAAAAATGGACGATGTATAGTCCATTTATTTTTTGCATAAAAAAGACGATGTATAGTCCATTAATTTTTTGCATGAAAAAAATTTTGGCATGAAAAATGGACGATGGATAGTCCATTATTTTTTTGCATAAAAAAGACGATGTATAGCCCATTAAATTATTTTGCATTAAAAAAATTTTGGCATGAAAAATGGACGATGTATAGTCCATTTATTTTTTGCATAAAAAAGACGATGTATAGTCCATTAATTTTTTGCATGGAAAAAAATTTGGCATGAAAAATGGACGATATATAGTCCATTAATTTTTTGCATACAAAAGACGATGTATAGTTCATAAATTTTTTGCATGAAAAAGACGATGTATAGTTCATTTATTATTTGCATAAAAAAGACGATGCATAGTCCATTAATTTTTTCCATAAAAAAGACGATGTATAGCCCATTAAATTATTTTGCATTAAAAAAATTTTGGCATGAAAAATGGACGATGTATAGTCCATTTATTTTTTGCATAAAAAAGACGATGTATAGTTCATTAATTTTTTGAATAAAAAAAATTTTGGCATGAAAAATGGACGATATATATTCCATTAATTTTTTGCATAAAAAACACTATGTCCATTATATTTTTTTCATTGAAAAGACGATGTATAGTCCATTAATTTTTTGCATGGAAAAAATTTTGGCATGAAAAATGGACGATGTATAGTCCATTAATTTTTTGCATAAAAAAGACGATGTACAGCCCATTAAATTATTTTGCATTAAAAAAATTTAGGCATGAAAAATGGACGATGTATAGTCCATTTATTTTTGCATAAAAAAGACGATGTATAGTCCATTAATTTTTTACATGAAAAAAATTTTGGCATGAAAAATGGACGATGTATAGTCCATTAATTTTTCATAAAAAAGACGATGTATACCCATTAAATTATTTTGCATTAAAAACATTTTGACATGAAAAATGGACGATGTATAATAGTCCATTAATTTTTTGCATAAAAAAGACGATGCATAGTCCATTTAGTTTTTGCATGAAAAAAATTTAAGCATGAAAAATGGACGATGTATAGTCCATTTATTTTTTGCATAAAAAAGACGATGTATATATAGTCCATTAATTTTTTGCATGAAAAAAATTTTGGCATGAAAAATGGACGATGTATAGTCCATTAATTTTTTCCATAAAACACACGATGTATAGTCCATTATATTTTTTTCATTAAAAAATTTTGGCATGAAAAATGGACGATGTATAGTCCATTTATTTTTTGCATAAAAAAGACGATGTATAGTCCATTAATTTTTTGCATGGAAAAAATTTTGGCATGAAAAATGGACGATATATAGTCCATTAATTTTTTGCATACAAAAGACGATGTATAGTTCATAAAATTTTTGCATGAAAAAGACGATGTATAGTTCATTTATTATTTGCATAAAAAAGACGATGCATAGTCCATTAATTTTTTGCATAAAAAAGACGATGTATAGCCCATTAAATTATTTTGCATTAAAAAAATTTTGGCATGAAAAATGGTCGATGTATAGTCCATTTATTTTTTGCATAAAAAAGACGATGTATAGTTCATTAATTTTTTGAATAAAAAAAATTTTGGCATGAAAAATGGACGATATATAGTCCATTAATTTTTTGCATAAAAAACACTATGTCCATTATATTTTTTTCATTAAAAAGACGATGTATAGTCCATTAATTTTTTGCATGAAAAAAATTTTGGCATGAAAAATGGACGATGTATAGTCCATTAATTTTTTCCATAAAAAAGACGATGTATAGTTCATAAATATTTTGCACGAAAAAAATTTAGGCATGAAAAATGGACGATGTATAGTCCATTTATTTTTTGCATAAAAAAGACGATGTATAGTCCATTAATTTTTTGCATGAAAAAAATTTTGGCATGAAAAATGGACGATGTATAGTCCATTAATTTTTCATAAAAAAGACGATGTATAGCCCATTAAATTATTTTGCATTAAAAACATTTTGGCATGAAAAATGGACGATGTATAGTCCATTAATTTTTTCCATAAAAAAGACGATGCATAGTCCATTTAGTTTTTGCATGAAAAAAATTTAGGCATGAAAAATGGACGATGTATAGTCCATTTATTTTTTGCATAAAAAAGACGATGTATAGTCCATTAATTTTTTGCATGGAAAAAATTTTGGCATGAAAAATGGACGATATATAGTCCATTAATTTTTTGCATACAAAAGACGATGTATAGTTCATAAATTTTTTGCATGAAAAAGACGATGTATAGTTCATTTATTATTTGCATAAAAAAGACGATGTATAGTCCATTAATTTTTTGCATGAAAAAAATTTTGGCATGAAAAATGGACGATGCATAGTCCATTAAGTTTTTGCATAAAAAAGACGATGTATAGCCCATTAAATTATTATATAGTCCAATAATTTTTTGCATAAAAAGCACTATGTCCATTATATTTTTTTCATTAAAAAGACGATGTATAGTCCATTAATTTTTTGCATGAAAAAAATTTTGGCATGAAAAATGGACGATGTATAGTCCATTAATTTTTTCCATAAAAAAGACGATGTATAGTTCATAAATATTTTGCACGAAAAAAATTTAGGCATGAAAAATGGACGATGTATAGTCCATTTATTTTTTGCATAAAAAAGACGATGTATAGTCCATTAATTTTTTGCATGAAAAACATTTTGGCATGAAAAATGGACGATGTATAGTCCATTAATTTTTTGCATTGAAAAAATTTTGGCATGAAAAATGGACGATGTATAGTTCATTAATTTTTTGCATGGAAAAAATTTTGGCATGAAAAATGGACGATGTATAGTCCATTAATTTTTTGCATACAAAAGACGATGTATAGTTCATAAATTTTTTGCATTAAAAAAATTTTGGCATGAAAAATGGACGATGTTTAGTCCGTTTATTTTTTGCATAAAAAAGACGATGTATAGTCCATTAATTTTTTGCATGAAAAAAATTTTGCCATGAAAAATGGACGATGTATAGTCCATTAATTTTTTGCATAAAAAAGACGATGTATAGCCCATTATATTTTTTGCATGAAAAAAATTTTGGTATGAAAAATGGACGATGTATAGTCCATTAATTTTTTGCATACAAAAGACGATGTATAGTCCATTAATTTTTTGCATGGAAAAAATTTTGGTATGAAAAATGGACGATGTATAGTCCATTAATTTGTTGCATATAAAAGACGATGTATAGTTCATAAATATTTTGCACGAAAAAAATTTAGGCATGAAAAATGGACGATGTATAGTCCATTTATTTTTTGCATAAAAAAGACGATGTATAGTCCATTAATTTTTTGCATGAAAAAAATTTTGGCATGAAAAATGGACGATGCATAGTCCATTATTTTTTTGCATAAAAAAGACGATGTATAGCCCATTAAATTATTTTGCATTAAAAAAATTTTGGCATGAAAAATGGACGATGTATAGTCCATTTATTTTTTGCATAAAAAAGACGATGTATAGTTCATTAATTTTTTGAATAAAAAACATTTTGGCATGAAAAATGGACGATATATAGTCCATTAATTTTTTCCATAAAAAACACTATGTCCATTATATTTTTTTCATTGAAAAGACGATGTATAGTCCATTAATTTTTTGAATAAAAAAAATTTTGGATGAAAAATGGACGATGTATAGTCCATTTATTTTTTGCATAAAAAAGACGATGTATAGTTCATAAATATTTTGCACGAAAAAAATTTAGGCATGAAAAATGGACGATGTATAGTCCATTTATTTTTTGCATAAAAAAGACGATGTATAGTCCATTAATTTTTTGCATGAAAAAAATTTTGGCATGAAAAATGGACGATGTATAGTCCATTAATTTTTTGCATTGAAAAAATTTTGGCATGAAAAATGGACGATGTATAGTTCATAAAATTTTTGCATGGAAAAAATTTTGTCATGAAAAATGGACGATGTTTAGTCCGTTTATTTTTTGCATAAAAAAGACGATGTATAGTCCATTAATTTTTTGCATGAAAAAAATTTTGGTATGAAAAATGGACGATGTATAGTCCATTAATTTTTTGCATACAAAAGACGATGTATAGTCCATTAATTTTTTGCATGGAAAAAATTTAGGCATGAAAAATGGACGATTTATAGTCCATTTATTTTTTGCATAAAAAAGACGATGTATAGTCCATTAATTTTTTGCATGAAAAAAATTTTGGCATGAAAAATGGACGATGTATAGTCCATTAATTTGTTGCATATAAAAGACGATGTATAGTTCATAAATATTTTGCACGAAAAAAATTTAGGCATGAAAAATGGACGATAGTCCATTTATTTTTTGCATAAAAAAGACGATGTATAGTCCATTAATTTTTTGCATGAAAAAAATTTTGGCATGAAAAATGGACGATGTATAGTCCATTAATTTTTCATAAAAAAGACGATGTATAGCCCATTAAATTATTTTGCATTAAAAACATTTTGGCATGAAAAATGGACGATGTATAGTCCATTAATTTTTTCCATAAAAAAGACGATGCATAGTCCATTTAGTTTTTGTATGAAAAAAATTTAGGCATGAAAAATGGACGATGTATAGTCCATTTATTTTTTGCATAAAAAAGACGATGTATAGTCCATTAATTTTTTGCATGAAAAAAATTTTGGCATGAAAAATGGACGATGTATAGTCCATTAATTTTTTCCATAAAAAACACGATGTATAGTCCATTATATTTTTTTCATTAAAAAATTTTGGCATGAAAAATGGACGATGTATAGTCCATTTATTTTTTGCATAAAAAAGACGATGTATAGTTCATTAATTTTTTGAATAAAAAAAATTTTGGCATGAAAAATGGACGATATATAGTCCATTAATTTTTTGCATAAAAAACACTATGTCCATTATATTTTTTTCATTAAAAAGACGATGTATAGTCCATTAATTTTTTGCATGGAAAAAATTTTGGCATGAAAAATGGACGATGTATAGTCCATTAATTTTTTGCATAAAAAAGACGATGTATATATAGCCCATTAAATTATTTTGCATTAAAAAAATTTTAACATGAAAAATGGACGATGTATAGTCCATTTATTTTTTGCATAAAAAAGACGATGTATGTCCATTAATTTTTTGCATGAAAAAAATTTTGGGATGAAAAATGGACGATGTATAGTCCATTAATTTTTTCCATAAAAAAGACGATGTATAGTTCATAAATATTTTGCACGAAAAAAATTTAGGCATGAAAAATGGACGATGTATAGTCCATTTATTTTTTGCATAAAAAAGACGATGTATAGTCCATTAATTTTTTGCATGAAAAAAATTTTGGCATGAAAAATGGACGATGTATAGTCCATTTATTTTTTGCATAAAAAAGACGATGTATAGTTCATAAATATTTTGCACGAAAAAAATTTAGGCATGAAAAATGGACGATGTATAGTCCATTAATTTTTTCCATACAAAAGACGATGAATAGTTCATAAATTTTTTGCATTAAAAAAATTTTGGCATGAAAAATGGACGATGTTTAGTCCGTTTATTTTTTGCATAAAAAAGACGATGTATAGTCCATTAATTTTTTTGCATGAAAAAAATTTTGGCATGAAAAATGGACGATGTATAGTCCATTAATTTTTTGCATAAAAAAGACGATTATAGCCCATTATATTTTTTGCATGAAAAAAAATTTTGGTATGAAAAATGGACGATGTATAGTCCATTAATTTTTTGCATACAAAAGACGATGTATAGTCCATTAATTGTTTGCATGGAAAAAATTTTGGCATGAAAAATGGACGATGTATAGTCCATTAATTTGTTGCATATAAAAGACGATGTATAGTTCATAAATATTTTGCACGAAAAAAATTTAGGCATGAAAAATGGACGATGTATAGTCCATTAATTTTTCATAAAAAAGACGATGTATAGCCCATTAAATTATTTTGCATTAAAAACATTTTGGCATGAAAAATGGACGATGTATAGTCCATTAATTTTTTCCATAAAAAAGACGATGCATAGTCCATTTAGTTTTTGCATGAAAAAAATTTAGGCATGAAAAATGGACGATGTATAGTCCATTTATTTTTTGCATAAAAAAGACGATGTATAGTCCATTAATTTTTTGCATGAAAAAAATTTTGGCATGAAAAATGGACGATGTATAGTCCATTAATTTTTTCCATAAAAAACACGATGTATAGTCCATTATATTTTTTTCATTAAAAAATTTTGGCATGAAAAATGGACGATGTATAGTCCATTTATTTTTTGCATAAAAAAGACGATGTATAGTTCATTAATTTTTTGAATAAAAAAAATTTTGGCATGAAAAATGGACGATATATAGTCCATTAATTTTTTGCATAAAAAACACTATGTCCATTATATTTTTTTCATTAAAAAGACGATGTATAGTCCATTAATTTTTTGCATGGAAAAAATTTTGGCATGAAAAATGGACGATGTATAGTCCATTAATTTTTTGCATAAAAAAGACGATGTATATATAGCCCATTAAATTATTTTGCATTAAAAAAATTTTAACATGAAAAATGGACGATGTATAGTCCATTTATTTTTTGCATAAAAAAGACGATGTATGTCCATTAATTTTTTGCATGAAAAAAATTTTGGGATGAAAAATGGACGATGTATAGTCCATTAATTTTTTCCATAAAAAAGACGATGTATAGTTCATAAATATTTTGCACGAAAAAAATTTAGGCATGAAAAATGGACGATGTATAGTCCATTTATTTTTTGCATAAAAAAGACGATGTATAGTCCATTAATTTTTTGCATGAAAAAAATTTTGGCATGAAAAATGGACGATGTATAGTCCATTAATTTTTTACATTGAAAAAATTTTGGCATGAAAAATGGACGATGTATAGTTCATTAATTTTTTGCATGGAAAAAATTTTGGCATGAAAAATGGACGATGTATAGTCCATTAATTTTTTCCATACAAAAGACGATGAATAGTTCATAAATTTTTTGCATTAAAAAAATTTTGGCATGAAAAATGGACGATGTTTAGTCCGTTTATTTTTTGCATAAAAAAGACGATGTATAGTCCATTAATTTTTTTGCATGAAAAAAATTTTGGCATGAAAAATGGACGATGTATAGTCCATTAATTTTTTGCATAAAAAAGACGATTATAGCCCATTATATTTTTTGCATGAAAAAAAATTTTGGTATGAAAAATGGACGATGTATAGTCCATTAATTTTTTGCATACAAAAGACGATGTATAGTCCATTAATTGTTTGCATGGAAAAAATTTTGGCATGAAAAATGGACGATGTATAGTCCATTAATTTGTTGCATATAAAAGACGATGTATAGTTCATAAATATTTTGCACGAAAAAAATTTAGGCATGAAAAATGGACGATGTATAGTCCATTTATTTTTTGCATAAAAAAGACGATGTATAGTCCATTAATTTTTTGCATGAAAAAAATTTTGGCATGCAAAATGGACGATGCATAGTCCATTAATTTTTTGCATAAAAAAGACGATGTATAGCCCATTAAATTATTTTGCATTAAAAAAATTTTCGCATGAAAAAT
Source organism: Nowickia ferox (assembly GCA_936439885.1). Lineage (NCBI taxonomy): Eukaryota > Metazoa > Arthropoda > Insecta > Diptera > Tachinidae > Nowickia > Nowickia ferox. The sequence continues at coordinate 2,898,170 of OW387027.1, read as the reverse complement.
GGACGATGTATTATAGTCCATTTATTTTTTGCATAAAAAAGACGATGTATAGTTCATTAATTTTTTGAATAAAAAAAATTTTGGCATGAAAAATGGACGATATATAGTCCATTAATTTTTTGCATAAAAAACACTATGTCCATTATATTTTTTTCATTAAAAAGACGATGTATAGTCCATTAATTTTTTGCATGGAAAAAATTTTGGCATGAAAAATGGACGATGTATAGTCCCTTAATTTTTTGCATAAAAAAGACGATGTATATATAGCCCATTAAATTATTTTGCATTAAAAAAATTTTGGCATGAAAAATGGACGATGTATATATAGTCCATTTATTTTTTGCATAAAAAAGACGATGTATAGATCATTAATTTTTTGAATAAAAAAATTTTGGCGTGAAAAATGGAAGATATATAGTCCATTAATTTTTTGCATAAAAAACACTATGTATAGGGTGTTTTTTTTAGAGGTATAGAACTTTGAATTGAAATAAAACACAAGAAAATCGTTTTAATGTCCATCAATTTGGCTTTATTGGAAGGATAATTTTATGCCATTAACGTTTAAATATGATTTCGGGCATGTGGCCGCCGCGGCTGGCTCGAATAAAGCAAATTCTACAGGTCCAATTTTCAACCACTTTTTCGAGCATATGGGGCCGTATGTTGGCAATTCATTAATTTTTTGCATACAAAAGACGATGTATAGTTCATTAATTTTTTCCATGAAAAATGGACGATGTATAGTCCATTAATTTTTTGCATAAAAAAGACGATGTATAGTTCATTAATTTTTTGAATAAAAAAAATTTTGGCATGAAAAATGGACGATGTATAGTCCATTAATTTTTTGCATAAAAAAGACGATGTATAGCCCATGAAATTATTTTGCATTAAAAAAATGTTGGCAAGAAAAATAGACGATGTATAGTCCATTTATTTTTTGCATAAAAAAGACGATGTATAGTTCCTTAATTTTTTTGAATAAAAAAAATTTTGGCATGAAAAATGGACGATATATAGTCCATTAATTTTTTGCATAAAAAACACTATGTATAGTCCATTATATTTTTTTCATTAAAAAGACGATGTATAGTCCATTAATTTTTTGCATGGAAAAAATTTTGGCATGAAAAATGGACGATGTATAGTCCATTTATTTTTTGCATAAAAAAGACGATGTATAGTCCATTAATTTTTTGCATGAAAAAAAAATTTTAGCATGAAAAATGGACGATGTATAGTCCGTTAATTTTTCATAAAAAAGACTATGTATAGCCCATTAAATTATTTTGCATTAAAAACATTTTGGCATGAAAAATGGACGATGTATAGTCCATTAATTTTTTGCATAAAAAAGACGATGCATAGTCCATTTAGTTTTTGCATGAAAAAAATTTAGGCATGAAAAATGGACGATGTATAGTCCATTTATTTTTTGCATAAAAAAGACGATGTATAATCCATTAACTTTTTGCATTGAAAAAATTTTGGCATGAAAAATGGACGATGTATAGTTCATTAATTTTTTGCATGGAAAAAATTTTGGCATGAAAAATGGACGATGTATAGTCCATTAATTTTTTGCATAAAAAACACTATGTCCATTATATTTTTTTCATTAAAAAGACGATGTATAGTCCATTAATTTTTTGCATGGAAAAAATTTTGGCATGAAAAATGGACGATGTATAGTCCCTTAATTTTTTGCATAAAAAAGACGATGTATATATAGCCCATTAAATTATTTTGCATTAAAAAAATTTTGGCATGAAAAATGGACGATGTATATATAGTCCATTTATTTTTTGCATAAAAAAGACGATGTATAGTTCATTAATTTTTTGAATAAAAAAAATTTTGGCGTGAAAAATGGACGATATATAGTCCATTAATTTTTTGCATAAAAAACACTATGTATAGGGTGTTTTTTTAGAGGTATAGAACTTCGAATTGAAATAAAACACAAGAAAATCGTTTTAATGTCCATCAATTTGGCTTTATTGGAAGGATAATTTTATGCCATTAACGTTTAAATATGATTTCGGGCATGTGGCCGCCGCGGCTGGCTCGAATAAAGCAAATTCTACAGGTCCAATTTTCAACCACTTTTTCGAGCATATTGGGCCGTATGTTGGCAATTCATTAATTTTTTGCATACAAAAGACGATGTATAGTTCATTAATTTTTTCCATGAAAAATGGACGATGTATAGTCCATTAATTTTTTGCATAAAAAAGACGATGTATAGTTCATTAATTTTTTGAATAAAAAAAATTTTGGCATGAAAAATGGACGATGTATAGTCCATTAATTTTTTGCATAAAAAAGACGATGTATAGCCCATGAAATTATTTTGCATTAAAAAAATGTTGGCAAGAAAAATAGACGATGTATAGTCCATTTATTTTTTGCATAAAAAAGACGATGTATAGTTCCTTAATTTTTTTGAATAAAAAAAATTTTGGCATGAAAAATGGACGATATATAGTCCATTAATTTTTTGCATAAAAAACACTATGTATAGTCCATTATATTTTTTTCATTAAAAAGACGATGTATAGTCCATTAATTTTTTGCATGGAAAAAATTTTGGCATGAAAAATGGACGATGTATAGTCCATTTATTTTTGCGTAAAAAAGACGATGTATAGTCCATTAATTTTTTGCATGAAAAAAATTTTGGCATGAAAAATGGACGATGTATAGTTTATTAATTTTTTGCATTGAAAAAATTTTGGCATGAAAAATGGACGATGTATAGTTCATTAATTTTTTGCATGGAAAAAATTTGGCATGAAAAATGGACGATGTATAGTCCATTAATTTTTTGCATACAAAAGACGATGTATAGTTCATAAATTTTTTGCATTAAAAAAATTTTGGCATGAAAAATGGACGATGTTTAGTCCGTTTATTTTTTGCATAAAAAAGACGATGTATAGCCCATTATATTTTTTGCATGAAAAAAATTTTGGTATGAAAAATGGACGATGTATAGTCCATTAATTTTTTGCATACAAAAGACGATCCATTAATTTTTTGCATGGAAAAAATTTTGGCATGAAAAATGGACGATGTATAGTCCATTAATTTTTTGCATACAAAGGACGATGTATAGTTCATAAATATTTTGAACGAAAAAAATTTAGTCATGAAAAATGGACGATGTATAGTCCATTTATTTTTTGCATAAAAAAGACGATGTATAGTCCATTAATTTTTTGCATGAAAAAAATTTTGGCATGAAAAATGAACGATGTATAGTCCATTAATTTTTCATAAAAAAGACGATGTATAGTCCATTAAATTATTTTGCATTAAAAACATTTTGGCATGAAAAATGGACGATGTATAGTCCATTAATTTTTTGCATGGAAAAAATTTTGGCATGAAAAATGGACGATATATAGTCCATTAATTTTTTGCATACAAAAGACGATGTATAGTTCATAAATTTTTTGCATGAAAAAGACGATGTATGGTTCATTTATTATTTGCATAAAAAAGACGATGTATAGTCCATTAATGTTTTGCATGAAAAAAATTTTGGCATGAAAAATGGACGATGCATAGTCCATTAATTTTTTGCATAAAAAAGACGATGTATAGCCCATTAAATTATTTTGCATTAAACAAATTTTGGCATGAAAAATGGACGATATATAGTCCATTAATTTTTTGCATAAAAAACATTATGTATAGTCCATTATATTTTTTTCTTTAAAAAGACGATGTATAGTCCATTAGTTTTTTGCATGGAAAAAATTTTGGCATGAAAAATGGACGATTAATCCATTAATTTTTTGCATAAAAAAGACGATGTATATATAGCCCATTAAATTATTTTGCATTAAAAAAATTTTGGCATGAAAAATGGACGATGTATATATAGTCCATTTATTTTTTGCATAAAAAAGACGATGTATAGTTCATTAATTTTTTGAATAAAAAAAATTTTGGCGTGAAAAATGGACGATATATAGTCCATTAATTTTTTGCATAAAAAACACTATGTATAGGGTGTTTTTTTAGAGGTATAGAACTTCGAATTGAAATAAAACACAAGAAAAACGTTTTAATGTCCATCAATTTGGCTTTATTGGAAGGATAATTTTATGCCATTAACGCTTAAATATGATTTCGGGCATGTGGCCGCCGCGGCTGGCTCGAATAAAGCCAATTCTACAGGTCCAATTTTCAACCACTTTTTCGAGCATATGGGGCCGTATGTTGGCAATTCATTCATTTTTTGCATACAAAAGACGATGTATAGTTCATAAATTTTTTCCATGAAAAATGGACGATGTATAGTCCATTTATTTTTTGCATAAAAAAGACGATGTATAGTCCATTAATTTTTTGCATGAAAAAAATTTTGGAATGAAAAATGGACGATATATAGTCCATTAATCTTTTGCATGAAAAAAATTTTGGCATGAAAAATGGACGATGTATAGTCCATTAATTTTTTGCATAAAAAAAAAGATGTATAGTTCATTAATTTCTTGAATAAAAAAAATTTTGGCATGAAAAATGGACGATGTATAGTCCATTAATTTTTTGCATAAAAAAGACGATGTATAGCCCATTAAATTATTTTGCATTAAAAAAATTTTGGCAAGAAAAATGGACGATGTATAGTCCATTTATTTTTTGCATAAAAAAGACGATGTATAGCCCATTATATTTTTTACATGAAAAAAATTTTGGCATGAAAAATGGACGATGTATAGTCCATTAATTTTTTGCATAAAAAAGACGATGTATATATAGCCCATTAAATTATTTTGCATTAAAAAAATTTTGGCATGAAAAATGGACGATGTATAGTCCATTTATTTTTTGCACAAAAAAGACGATGTATAGTCCATTTATTTTTTGCATAAAAAAGACGATGTATAGCCCATTATATTTTTTACATGAAAAAAATTTTGGCATGAAAAATGGACGATGTATAGTCCATTAATTTTTTGCATAAAAAAGACGATATATATATAGCCCATTAAATTATTTTGCATTAAAAAAATTTTGGCATGAAAAACGGACGATGTATAGTCCATTTATTTTTTGCACAAAAAAGACGATGTATAGTCCATTATATTTTTTTCATTAAAAAAATTTTGGCATGAAAAATGGACTATGTATAGTCCAATTATTTTTTGCATAAGAAAGACGATGTATAGTCCATTAATTTTTTGCATGGAAAAAATTTTGGCATGAAAAATGGACGATGTATAGTCCATTAATTTTTTGCATAAAAAATACGATGTATAGTTCATAAATTTTTTGCATGAAAAAAATTTAGGCATGAAAAATGGACGATGTATAGTCCATTAATTTTTTCCATAAAAAAGACGATGTATAGTCCATTAATTTTTTGCATGAAAAAAATTTTGACATGAAAAATGAACGATCCATTAATTTTTTGCATAAAAAAGACGATGCATAGTTTATTAATTTTTAGCATGAAAAAAATTTAGGCATGAAAAATGGACGATGTATAGTCAGTGCATTAATTTTTTCCATAAAAAAGACGATGTATAGTTCATTAATTTTTTCCATGAAAAAGACGATGTATAGTCCATTAATTTTTTGCATAAAAAAGACGATGTATATCCCATTATATTTTTTGCATGAAAAAAATTTTGGCATGAAAAATGGACGATGTATAGTCCATTTATTTTTTGCGTAAAAAAGACGATGTATATATAGTCCATTAATTTTTTGCATGGAAAAAATTTTGGCATGAAAAATGGACGATGTATAGTCTATTAATTTTTTGCATAAAAAACACTATGTACAGTCCATTATATTTTTTTCATAAAAAAGACGATGTATAGCCCATTATATTTTTTGCATGAAAAAAATTTTGCCATGAAAAATGGACGATGTAAAGTCAATTAATTTTTTCCATAAAAAAGACGATGTATATCCCATTATATTTTTTGCATGAAAAAAATTTTGGCATGAAAAATGGACGATGTATAGTCCATTAATTTTATGCATAAAAAACACTATGTACAGTCCATTATATTTTTTTCATAAAAAAGACGATGTATAGCCCATTATATTTTTTGCATGAAAAAAATTTTGCCATGAAAAATGGACGATGTAAAGTCAATTAATTTTTTGCATAAAAAAGACGATGTATATATAGCCCATTAAATTATTTTGCATTAAAAAAATTTTGGCATGAAAAATGGACGATGTATAGTCCATTTATTTTTTGCATAAAAAACACGATGTATAGTTCATTAATTTTTTTAATAAAAAAAATTTTGGCATGAAAAATGGACGATATATAGTCCATTATTTTTTTCCTAAAAAAAATATATATAGTCCATTATATTTTTTTCATTAAAAAGACGATGTATAGTCCATTAATTTTTTGCATGGAAAAAATTTTGGCATGAAAAATGGACGATGTATAATTTGTTGCATAAAAAAGACGATGTATAGTTGATAAATTTTTTGCATGAAAAAAATTTAGGCATGAAAAATGGACGATGTATAGTCCATTTATTTTTTGCATAAAAAAGAATAAAATAAATTTTGGCATGAAAAATGGACGATGTATAGTCCATTTATTTTTTGCGTAAAAAAGACGATGTATAGTCCATTAATTTTTTGCATGGAAAAAATTTTGGCATGAAAAATGGACGATGTATAGTCCATTAATTTTTTGCATACAAAAGACGATGTATAGTTCATAAATTTTTTGCATGAAAAAAATTTAGGCATGAAAAATGGACGATGTATAGTCCATTTATTTTTTCCACAAAAAACACGATGTATAGTCCATTATATTTTTTTCATTAAAAAAATGTTGGCATGAAAAATGGACTATGTATAGTCCATTTATTTTTTGCATAAAAAAGAAGATGTATAGTCCATTAATCTTTTGCATGAAAAAAATTTTGGCATGAAAAATGGACGATGTATAGTCCATTAATTTTATGCATAAAAAACACTATGTATAGTCCATTATATTTTTTTCATTAAAAAGACGATAGTCTATAAATTTTTTGCATGGAAAAAATTTTGGCATGAAAAATGGACGATGTATAGTCCATTAATTTGTTGCATAAAAAAGACGATGTATAGTTCATAAATTTTTTCCATGAAAAAAATTTAGGAATGAAAAATGGACGATGTATAGTCCATTTATTTTTTGCATAAAAAATGTATAGTCCATTAATTTTTTCCATAAAAAACACGATGTATAGTCCATTATATTTTTTTCATTAAAAAATTTTGGCATGAGAAATGGACTATGCATAGTCCATTAATTTTTTGCATAAAAAAGACGTTGTATAGTCCATTATATTTTTTGCATGAAAAAAATTTTGGCATGAAAAATGGACGATGTATAGTCCATTAATTTTATGCATAAAAAAGACGATGTATAGTCCATTAATTTTTTGCATGAAAAAAAATTTTAGCATGAAAAATGGACGATGTATAGTCCATTAATTTTTTCCATAAAAAAGACGATGTATATCCCATTATATTTTTTGCATGAAAAAAATTTTGGCATGAAAAATGGACGATGTATAGTCCATTAATTTTATGCATAAAAAACACTATGTACAGTCCATTATATTTTTTTCATAAAAAAGACGATGTATAGCCTATTATATTTTTTGCATGAAAAAAATTTTGCCATGAAAAATGGACGATGTAAAGTCAATTAATTTTTTGCATAAAAAAGACGATGTATATATAGCCCATTAAATTATTTTGCATTAAAAAAATTTTGGCATGAAAAATGGACGATGTATAGTCCATTTATTTTTTGCATAAAAAACACGATGTATAGTTCATTAATTTTTTTAATAAAAAAAATTTTGGCATGAAACATGGACGATATATAGTCCATTATTTTTTTCCTAAAAAAAATATATATAGTCCATTATATTTTTTTCATTAAAAAGACGATGTATAGTCCATTAATTTTTTGCATGGAAAAAATTTTGGCATGAAAAATGGACGATGTATAATTTGTTGCATAAAAAAGACGATGTATAGTTGATAAATTTTTTGCATGAAAAAAATTTAGGCATGAAAAATGGACGATGTATAGTCCATTTATTTTTTGCATAAAAAAGAATAAAATAAATTTTGGCATGAAAAATGGACGATGTATAGTCCATTTATTTTTTGCGTAAAAAAGACGATGTATAGTCCATTAATTTTTTGCATGGAAAAAATTTTGGCATGAAAAATGGACGATGTATAGTCCATTAATTTCTTGCATACAAAAGACGATGTATAGTTCATAAATTTTTTGCATGAAAAAAATTTAGGAATGAAAAATGGACGATGTATAGTCCAATAAATTCTTCCATAAAAAAGACGATGTATAGTTATTAATTTTTAGCATGAAAAAAATTTAGGCATGAAAAATGGACGATATATAGTCTATTAATTTTTTGCATAAAAAAGACGATGTATAGCCCATTATATTTTTTACATGAAAAAAAATTTCGCATAAAAAAGACGATGTATAGTTCATTATATTTTTTTCATGAAAAAATTTTGGCATGAAAAATGGTCGATGTATATTCCAATAATTTTTTCCATAAAAAAGACGATTTTTTGCATGAAAAAAATTTTGGTATGAAAAATGGACGATGTATAGTCCAATAATTTTTTGCATAAAAAAGACGACGTATATCCCATTATATTTTTTGCATGAAAAAAATTTTGGACGATGTATAGTCCAATAATTTTTTGCATAAAAAAGACGACGTATATCCCATTATATTTTTTGCATTAAAAAAATTTTGGCATGAAAAATGGACGATATATAGTCCATTATTTTTTTCCTAAAAAAAATATATATAGTCCATTATATTTTTTTCAATTAAAAGACGATGTATAGTCAATTAATTTTTTGCATGGAAAAAATTTTGGCATGAAAAATGGACGATGTATAATTTGTTGCATAAAAAAGACGATGTATAGTTGATAAATTTTTTGCATGAAAAAAATTTAGGCACAAAAAACACGATGTATAGTCCATTATATTTTTTTCATTAAAAAAATGTTGGCATGAAAAATGGACTATGTATAGTCCATTTATTTTTTGCATAAAAAAGACGATGTATAGTCCATTAATCTTTTGCATGAAAAAAATTTTGGCATGAAAAATGGACGATGTATAGTCCATTTATTTTTTGCATAAAAAATGTATAGTCCATTAATTTTTTCCATAAAAAACACGATGTATAGTCCATTATATTTTTTTCATTAAAAAATTTTGGCATGAAAAATGGACGATGTATAGTCCAATAAATTCTTCCATAAAAAAGACGATGTATAGTTATTAATTTTTAGCATGAAAAAAATTTAGGCATGAAAAATGGACGATATATAGTCTATTAATTTTTTGCATAAAAAAGACGATGTATAGCCCATTATATTTTTTACATAAAAAAAAATTTCGCATAAAAAAGACGATGTATAGTTCATTATATTTTTTTCATGAAAAAATTTTGGCATGAAAAATGGTCGATGTATATTCCAATAATTTTTTCCATAAAAAAGACGATTTTTTGCATGAAAAAAATTTTGGTATGAAAAATGGACGATGTATAGTCCAATAATTTTTTGCATAAAAAAGACGACGTATATCCCATTATATTTTTTGCATGAAAAAAAATTTTGGCATGAAAAATGGACGATGTATAGTCCAATAATTTTTTGCATAAAAAAGACGACGTATATCCCATTATATTTTTTGCATTAAAAAAATTTTGGCATGAAAAATGGACGATGTATAGTCCAATAAATTTTTTCATAAAAAAGACGATGTATAGTTTATTAATTTTTAACATGAAAAAAATTTAGGCATGAAAAATGGACGATGTATAGTCAGTGCATTAATTTTTTCCATAAAAAAGAACATATATAGTTCATTAATTTTTTCCATGAAAAAGACGATGTATAGTCCAATAATTTTTTGCATAAAAAAGACGATGTATATCCCATTATATTTTTTGCATTAAAAAAATTTTGGCATGAAAAATGGACGATGTATAGTCCATTTATTTTTTGCATAAAAAAGACGATGTATAGTCCATTAATTTTTTGCATGAAAAAAATTTTGGCATGAAAAATGGACGATGTATAGTCCATTAATTTTATGCATAAAAAACACTATGTATAGTCCATTATATTTTTTTCATTAAAAAGACGATAGTCTATTAATTTTTTGCATGGAAAAAATTTTGGCATGAAAAATGGACGATATATAGTCCATTAATTTGTTGCATAAAAAAGACGATGCATAGTTCATAAATTTTTTGCATGAAAAAAATTTAGGAATAAAAAATGAACGATGTATATATAGTCCATTTATTTTTTGCATAAAAAAGACGATGTATAGTCCATTAAATTATTTTGCATTAAAAAAATTTTGGCATGAAAAATGGACGATGTATAGTCCATTTATTTTTTGCATACAACAGACGATGTATAGTTCATAAATTTTTTGCATGAAAAAAATTTAGGCATGAAAAATGGACGATGTATGTCCATTAATTTTTTGCATAAAAAAGACGATGTATAGTCCATTAATTTTTTGCATTAAAAAAATTTTGGCATGAAAAATGGACGATGTATAGTCCAATAAATTCTTCCATAAAAAAGACGATGTATAGTTATTAATTTTTAGCATGAAAAAAATTTAGGCATGTAAAATTGACGATATATAGTCTAATAATTTTTTGCATAAAAAAGATGATGTATAGCCCATTATATTTTTTACATGAAAAAAAATTTCGCATAAAAAAGACGATGTATAGTTCATTATATTTTTTTCATGAAAAAATTTTGGCATGAAAAATGGTCGATGTATATTCCAATAATTTTTTTCATAAAAAAGACGATGTATAGCCCATTATATTTTTTGCATGAAAAAAATTTTGGTATGAAAAATGGACGATGTATAGTCCAATAATTTTTTCCATAAAAAAACAATGTATAGCCCATTATATTTTTTGCATTAAAAAAAATTTGGCATGAAAAATGGACGATGTATAGTCCAATAAATTTTTCCATAAAAAAGACGATGTATAGTTTATTAATTTTTAGCATGAAAAAAATTTATGCATGAAAAATGGACGATGTATAGTCAGTGCATTAATTTTTTTTCATAAAAAAGACGATGTATAGTTCATTAATTTTTTCCATGAAAAAGACGATATATAGTCCATTAATTTTTTGCATAAAAAGGACGATGTATATCCCATTATATTTTTTGCATGAAAAAAATTTTGGCATGAAAAAAGGACGATGTATAGTCCAATAATTTTTTGCATAAAAAAGACGACGTATATCCCATTATATTTTTTGCATTAAAAAAATTTTGGCATGAAAAATGGACGATGTATAGTCCAATAAATTTTTTCATAAAAAAGACGATGTATAGTTTATTAATTTTTAACATAAAAAAAATTTAGGCATGAAAAATGGACGATGTATAGTCAGTGCATTAATTTTTTCCATAAAAAAGAACATTTATAGTTCATTAATTTTTTCCATGAAAAAGACGATGTATAGTCCATTAATTTTTTGCATAAAAAAGACGATGTATATCCCATTATATTTTTTGCATAAAAAAAATTTTGGCATGAAAAATGGACGATGTATATTCCAATAATTTTTTGCATAAAAAAGACGATGTATAGTCCATTAATTTTTTGCATTAAAAAAATTTTGGCATGAAAAATGGACGATGTATAGTCCAATAAATTCTTCCATAAAAAAGACGATGTATAGTTATTAATTTTTAGCATGAAAAAAATTTAGGCATGAAAAATGGACGATATATAGTCTATTAATTTTTTGCATAAAAAAGACGATGTATAGCCCATTATATTTTTTACATAAAAAAAAATTTCGCATAAAAAAGACGATGTATAGTTCATTATATTTTTTTCATGAAAAAATTTTGGCATGAAAAATGGACGATGTATAGTCCAATAATTTTTTGCATAAAAAAGACGATGTATAGCCCATTATATTTTTTGCATGAAAAAAATTTAGGCATGAAAAATGGATGATGTATAGTCCATTTATTTTTTGCATAAAAAAGAATAAAATAAATTTTGGCATGAAAAATGGACGATGTATAGTTCATAAATTTTTTGCATGAAAAAAATTTTGGCATGAAAAATGGACGATGTATAGTCCATTTATTTTTTGCATAAAAAAGACGATCTATAGTCCATTAATTTTTTCCATAAAAAACACGATGTATAGTCCATTATATTTTTTTCATTAAAAAATTTTGGGATGAAAAATTGACGATGTATAGCCCATTTTTTATTTGCATAAAAAAGACGATGTATAGTCCAATAATTTTTTGCATTAAAAAAATTTTGGCATGAAAAATGGACGATGTATAGTCCATTAATTTTTTGCATAAAAAAGACGATGTATAGACCATTAATTTTTTGAATAAGAAAAATTTTGGCATGAAAAATGGACGATGTATAGTCCATTAATTTTATGCATAAAAAACACTATGTATAGTCCATTATATTTTTTTCATTAAAAAAATTTTGGCATGAAAAATGGACTACGTATAGTCCATTAATTTGTTGCATAAAAAAGACGATGTATAGTTCATAAATTTTTTGCATGAAAAAAATTTTGCCATGAAAAATGGACGATCTATAGTCCATTCATTATTTGCATAAAAAAGACGATGTATAGTCCATTAATTTTTTGCATGAAAAAATTTTGGCATGAAAAATGGACGATGTATAGTCCATTAATTTTTTGCATAAAAAAGACGATGTATAGTCCATTAATTTTTTGCATGAAAAAAATTTTGGCATGAAAAATGGACGATGTATAGTTTATTAATTTTTTGCATAAAAAAGACGACGTATAGTCCATTAATTTATTGCATGAAAAAAATTTTGGCATGAAAAATGGACGATGTATAGTCCATTAATTTTTTCCACAAAAAACACGATGTATAGTCCATTATATTTTTTTCATTAAAAAAATTTTGGCATGAAAAATGGACTATGTATAGTGTATTCATTATTTGCATAAAAAAGACGATGTATAGTCCATTAATTTTTTGCATGAAAAAGATTTTGGCATGAAAAATGGACGATGTATAGTCCATTAATTTTTTGCATAAAAAAGACGATGTATAGCCCATTTAATTATTTTGCATTAAAAAAATTTTGGCATGAAAAATGGACGATGTATAGTCCATTACTTTTTTGCATAAAAAACACTATGTATAGTCCATTATATTTTTTTCATTAAAAAGACGGTGTATAGTCCATTAATTTTTTGCATGAAAAAAATTTTGGCATGAAAAATGGACGATGTATAGTCCATTAATTTGTTGCATAAAAAAGACGATGTAGAGTTCATAAATTTTTTGCATGAAAAAAATTTTGGCATGAAAAATGGACGATGTATAGTCCATTACTTTTTTGCATAAAAAATACGATGTATATCCCATTAAATTATTTTGCATTAAAAAAATTTTGGCATGAAAAATGGACGATGTATAAACCATTTATTTTTTGCATAAAAAAGACGATGTATAGTCCATTAATTTTTTGCATGAAAAAAATTTTGGCATGAAAAATGAACGATGTATAGTACATTAATTTTTTCCATAAAAAAGACGATGTATAGTCCATTAATTTTTTGCATGAAAAAAATTTTGGCATGAAAAATGGACGATGTATAGTCCTTTTATTTTTTGCATAAAAACGACGATGTATATTCCATTAATTTTTTGAATAAAAAAAATTTTGGCATGAAAAATGGACGATATATAGTCCATTAATTTTTTTGCTTAAAAAACACTATGTATAGTCCATTATATTTTTTTCATTAAAAAGACGGTGTATAGTCCATTAATTTTTTGCATGAAAAAAATTTTGGCATGAAAAATGGACGATGTATAGTCCATTAATTTGTTGCATAAAAAAGACGATGTAGAGTTCATAAATTTTTTGCATGAAAAAAATTTTGGCATGAAAAATGGACGATCTATAGTTCATTTTTTATTTGCATAAAAAAGACGATGTATAGTCCAATAATTTTTTGCATGAAAAAAATTTTGGCATGAAAAATGGACGATGTATAGTCCATTAATTTTTTGCAAAAAAAAGACGATGTATAGTCCATTAATTTTTAGCATGAAAAAAATTTTGGCATGAAAAATGGACTATGTATAGTCCATTAATTTTTTGCATAAAAAAGACGATGTATAGTTCATAAATTTTTTCCATGAAAAAAAATTTTGGCATGAAAAATGGACGATGTATAGTCCATTACTTTTTTGCATAAAAAATACGATGTATATCCCATTAAATTATTTTGCATTAAAAAAATTTTGGCATGAAAAATGGACGATCTATAAACCATTTATTTTTTGCATAAAAAAGACGATGTATAGTCCATTAATTTTTTGCATGAAAAAAATTTTGGCATGAAAAATGGACGATGTATCGTCCATTAATTTTTTCCATAAAAAACACGATGTATAGTTCATAAATTTTTTGCATGAAAAAAATTTAGGCATGAAAAATGGACGATGTATAATCCATTTATTTTTTGCATAAAAAATACGATGTATAGTCCATTAATTTTTTGCATGGAAAAAATTTTGGCATGAAAAATGGACGATGTATAGTGCATTAATTTTTTGCATACAAAAGACGATGTATATAGTTCATACATTTTTTGCATGAAAAAAATTTAGGCATGAAAAATGGACGATGTATAGTCCATTAATTTTTTCCATAAAAAAGACGATGTATAGTCCATTAATTTTTTGCATGAAAAAAATTTTGGCATGAAAAATGGACGATGTATAGTCCTTTTATTTTTTGCATAAAAACGACGATGTATAGTCCATTAATTTTTTGAAAAATGGACGATGTATAGTCCTTTTATTTTTTGCATAAAAACGACGATGTATAGCCCATTAAATTATTTTGCATTAAAAAAATTTTGGCATGAAAAATGGACGATGTATAGTCCATTTATTATTTGCATAAAAAACACTATGTATAGTCCATTATATTTTTTTATAGTCCATTAATTTTTTGCATGGAAAAAATTTAGGCATGAAAAATGGACGATGTATAATCCATTTATTTTTTGCATAAAAAATACGATGTATAGTCCATTAATTTTTTGCATGGAAAAAATTTTGGCATGAAAAATGGACGATGTATAGTGCATTAATTTTTTGCATACAAAAGACGATGTATATAGTTCATACATTTTTTGCATGAAAAAAATTTAGGCATGAAAAATGGACGATGTATAGTCCATTAATTTTTTCCATAAAAAAGACGATGTATAGTCCATTAATTTTTTGCATGAAAAAAATTTTGGCATGAAAAATGGACGATGTATAGTCCATTAATTTTTTGCATAAAAAATACGATGTATAGTCCATTAATTTTTTGCATGAAAAAAAATGTTGGCATGAAAAATGGACGATGTATCATCGTCCATTAATTTTTTCCATAAAAAACACGATGTATAGTTCATAAATTTTTTGCATAAAAAAAATTTAGGCATGAAAAATGGACGATGTATAGTTCATTTATTTTTTGATGTATAGTCCATTAATTTTTTGCATGGAAAAAATTTTGGCATGAAAAATGGACGATGTATAGTGCATTAATTTTTTGCATACAAAAGACGATGTATAGTTCATACATTTTTTGCATGAAAAAAATTTAGGCATGAAAAATGGACGATGTATAGTCCATTAATTTTTTGCATAAAAAAGACGATGTATAGTCCATTAATTTTTTGCATGAAAAAAATTTTGGCATGAAAAATGGACGATGTATATCCATTTATTTTTTGCATAAAAAAGACGATGTATAGTCCATTAATTTTTTGCATGGAAAAAATTTTGGCATGAAAAATGGACGATGTATTATAGTCCATTTATTTTTTGCATGGAAAAAATTTTGGCATGAAAAATGGACGATGTATAGTCCATTAATTTGTTGCATAAAAAACACGATGTATAGTTCATAAATTTTTTGCATGAGAAAAATTTAGGCATGAAAAATGGACGATGTATAGTCCATTTATTTTTTGCATAAAAAACAGTATGTATAGTCCATTAATTTTTTCCATGAAAAAAATTTTGGCATGAAAAATGGACGATGTATAGTCCATTAATTTTTTGCATAAAAAAGACGATGTATAGCCCATTAAATTATTTTGCATTAAAAAATTTCTGCATGAAAAATGGACGATGTATAGTCCATTTATTTTTTGCATAAAAAAGACGATGTATAGCCCATTAATTTTTTGCATGAAAAAAATTTTGGCATGAAAAATGGACGATGTATAGTCCATTTATTTTTTCCATAAAAACACGATGTATAGTTCATAAATATTTTGCACGAAAAAAATTTAGGCATGAAAAATGAACGATGTATAGTCCATTTATTTTTTGCATAAAAAGACGATGCATACTCCATTTATTTTTTGCATAAAAAACACGATGTATAGTCCATTAATCTTTTGCATGAAAAAAATTTTGGATGAAAAATGGACGATGTATAGTCCATTAATTTTTTGCATAAAAAAGACGATGTATAGTCCATTAATTTTTTGCATGAAAAAAATTTAGGCATGAAAAATGGACGATGTATAGTCCATTTATTTTTTGCATAAAAAAGACGATGTATAGTCCATTATATTTTTTTCATTAAAAAATTTTTGGCATGAAAAATGGACGATGTATAGTCCATTAATTTTTTCCATAAAAAAGACGATGTATTGCCCATTATATTTTTTGCATTAAAAAAATTTTGGCATGAAAAATGGACGATGTATAGTCCATTAATTTTTTGCATAAAAAAGACGATGTATAGTCCATTAATCTTTTGCATGGAAAAGACGATGTATAGGCCGTTATATTTTTTGAATGGAAAAAAAGTTTGGCATAAAAAAGACGATGTATAGTTCATAAATTTTTTCCATGAAAAAAATTTTGGCATGAAAAATGGACGATGTATAGTCCATTTATTTTTTGCATAAGAAAGAAGGTGTATAGCCCATTAAATTATTTTGCATTAAAAAATTTCTGCATGAAAAATGGACGATGTATAGTCCATTTATTTTTTGCATAAAAAAGACGATGTATAGCCCATTAATTTTTTGCATGAAAAAAATTTTGGCATGAAAAATGGACGATGTATAGTCCATTAATTTTTTGCATAAAAAAGACGATGTATAGCCCATTAAATTATTTTGCAATAAAAAATTTCTGCATGAAAAATGGACGATGTATAGTCCATTTATTTTTTGCATACAAAAGACGATGTATAGCCCATTAATTTTTTGCATGAAAAAAATTTTGGCATGAAAAATGGACGATGTATAGTCCATTTATTTTTTCCATAAAAACACGATGTATAGTTCATAAATATTTTGCACGAAAAAAATTTAGGCATGAAAAATG
Source organism: Nowickia ferox (assembly GCA_936439885.1). Lineage (NCBI taxonomy): Eukaryota > Metazoa > Arthropoda > Insecta > Diptera > Tachinidae > Nowickia > Nowickia ferox. Next base: position 2,880,676 of record OW387027.1, on the reverse strand, counting down.
GACGATGTATAGTCCATTTATTTTTTGCATAAAAAGACGATGCATACTCCATTTATTTTTTGCATAAAAAACACGATGTATAGTCCATTAATCTTTTGCATGAAAAAAATTTTGGATGAAAAATGGACGATGTATAGTCCATTAATTTTTTGCATAAAAAAGACGATGTATAGTCCATTAATTTTTTGCATGAAAAAAATTTAGGCATGAAAAATGGACGATGTATAGTCCATTTATTTTTTGCATAAAAAAGACGATGTATAGTCCATTATATTTTTTTCATTAAAAAATTTTGGCATGAAAAATGGACGATGTATAGTCCATTAATTTTTTCCATAAAAAAGACGATGTATTGCCCATTATATTTTTTGCATTAAAAAAATTTTGGCATGAAAAATGGACGATGTATAGACCATTAATTTTTTGCATAAAAAAGACGATGTATAGTCCATTAATCTTTTGCATGGAAAAGACGATGTATAGGCCGTTATATTTTTTGAATGGAAAAAAAGTTTGGCATAAAAAAGACGATGTATAGTTCATAAATTTTTTCCATGAAAAAAATTTTGGCATGAAAAATGGAAGATGTATAGTCCATTTATTTTTTGCATAAGAAAGAAGGTGTATAGTCCATTAATTTTTTGCATGAAAAAAATTTTTCCATGAAAAATGGACGATGTATAGTCCATTAATTTTTGGCATAAAAAAGTCGATGTATAGTCCATTAATTTTTTCCATAAAAAAGTCGATGTATAGTCCATTAATTTTTTGCATGAAAAAGTTTTGACAGGAAAAATGAACGATGTATAGTCCATTAATTTTTTCCATAAAAAAGACGATGTATAGTCCATTATATTTTTTGCATGAAAAAAATTTTGGCATGAAAAATGGACGATGTATAGTCCATTAATTTTTTGCATAAAAAAGTCGATGTATAGTCCATTAATTTTTTGCATGAAAAACTTTTGACAGGAAAAATGGACGATGTATAGTCCATTAATTTTTTGCATAAAAAACACTATGTATAGTCCATTATATTTTTTTCATTAAAAAGACGATGTATAGTCCATTAATTTTTTGCATGGAAAAATATTTGGCATGAAAAATGGACGATGTATAGTCCATTAATTTGTTGCATAAAAAAGACGATGTATAGTTCATAAATTTTTTGCATGAAAAAAATTTAGACATGAAAAATGGTCGATGAATAGTCCATTTATTTTTTGCATAAAAAAGACGATGTATAGTCCATTAATTTTTTGCATGAAAAAAATTTTTCCATGAAAAATGGACGATGTATAGTCCATTAATTTTTTGCATAACAAAGTCGATGTATAGTCCATTAATTTTTTCCATAAAAAAGTCGATGTATAGTCCATTAATTTTTTGCATGAAAAAAATTTTGCCATGAAAAATGGACGATGTATAGTCCATTAATCTTTTACATGAAAAAGATGATGTATAGTCCATTAATTTTTTGCATGAAAAAATTTTGGCACGAAAAATGGACGATGTATAGTCCATTGATTTTTGGCATAAAAAAGACGATGTATAGTTCATAAATTTTTTCCATGAAAAAAATTTTGGCATGAAAAATGGACAATGAATAGTCCATTTATTTTTTACATAAAAAAGACGATGTATAGTCCATTAATTTTTTGCATGAAAAAAATTTTGGCATGAAAAATGGACGATGTATAGCCCATTAATTTTTTGCATAAAAAAGACGATGTATAGTCCATTAATTTTTTCCATGAAAAAAATTTTGGCATGAAAAATGGACAATGAATAGTCCATTTATTTTTTACATAAAAAAGACGATGTATAGTCCATTAATTTTTTGCATGAAAAAAATTTTGGCATGAAAAATGGACGATGTATAGCCCATTAATTTTTTCCATAAAAAAGACGATGTATAGCCCATTAAATTATTTTGCATTAAACAAATTTTGGCATGAAAAATAGACGATGTATAGTCCAAATATTTTTTGCATAAAATGACGATGTATAGTCTATTAATTTTTTGCATAAAAAAAATTTTGGCATGAAAAATGGACGATGCATAGTCCATTAATTTTTTGCATAAAAAAGACGAAGCATAGTCCATTTATTTTTTGCATAAAATACACGATGTATAGTCCATTAACCTTTTGCATGAAACAAATTTTGGAATGAAAAATGGACGATGTCTAGTCCATTAATTTTTTGCATAAAAAAGACGATGTATAGCCCATTATATTTTTTGTATGAAAAAAAATTTGGCACGAAAAATGGACGATATAAAATAATTAATTTTTTGCATAAAAAAAGACGATGTATAATAGTTCATTAATTTTTTCCATAAAAAAGACGATGTATAGTCCATTATATTTTTTTCATGAAAAAATTTTGGCATGAAAAATGGTCGATGTATAGTCCAATAATTTTTTCCATAAAAAACACGATGTATATAGTCCATTATATTTTTTTCAAAAAAAAATTTTGGCATGAAAAATGGTCGATGTATAGTCCATTTATTTTTTGCGTGGCATGAAAAATGGACGATGTATAGTCCATTAAGTTTTTGCATAAAAAAGACGATGTATAGTCCATTATATTTTCTGCATGAAAAAAATTTTTGGATGAAAAATGCACGATGTTCATTACATTTTTTTCATAAAAAAATTTTGGCATGAAAAATGGACGATGTATAGTCCATTAAATTTTTGCATAAAAAAGACGATGTTTAGTCCATTAATTTTTTGCATGAAAAAAATTTTTGGATGAAAAATGCACGATGTTCATTACATTTTTTTCATAAAAAAATTTTGGCATGAAAAATGGACGATGTATAGTCCATTAAATTTTTGCATAAAAAAGACGATGTTTAGTCCATTAATTTTTTGCATGAAAAAAATTTTTGGATGAAAAATGCACGATGTTCATTACATTTTTTTCATAAAAAAATTTTGGCATGAAAAATGGACGATGTATAGTCCATTAAATTTTTGCATTAAAAAGACGATGTATAGTCCATTAATCTTTTGCATGAAAAAAATTTTGGAATGAAAAATGATCGATGTATAGTCCATTAATTTTTTCCATAAAAAAGACGATGTATAGTCCATTAATTTTTCCATAAAAAAGACGATGCATAGTCCATTTATTTTTTGCATAAAAACGACGATGTATAGTCCATTAATATTTTTGCATGAAAAAAATTTTGGCATGAAAAATGGACGATGTATAGTCCATTAATTTTTTCCATAAAAAACACGATGTATAGTCCATTATATTTTTTTCATTAAAAAATTTAGGCATGAAAAATGGAGGATGTATAGTCCATTAATTTTTTGCATAAAAAAGACGATGTATAGTTCATAAATTTTTTGCATGAAAAAAATTTAGGCATGAAAAATGAACGATGTATAGTCCATTCATTTTTTGCATAAAAAAAGACGATGTATAGTTCATTAATTTTTTCCATAAAAAAGACGATGTATATAGTCCATTTAATTTTATTCATGAAAAAATTTTGGCATGAAAAATGGTCGATGTATAGTCCAATAATTTTTTGCATAAAAAACACGATGTATAGTCCATTATATTTTTTTCATGAAAAAATTTTTGCATGAAAAATGGTCGATGTATAGTCCATTTATTTTTTGCATAAAAAGACGATGTATAGTCCATTAATTTTTTCCATAAAAAAGTCGATTTATAGTTCATTAATTTTTTGCATGAAAAAAATTTTGACATGAAAAATAGGCGATGTATAGTCCATTAATTTTTTCCATGAAAAAATTTTGACATCAAAAATGGACGATGTATAGTCCATTAATTTTTTGCATAAAAATGACGATGTATAGCCCATTATCTTTTTTGCATGAAAAAACTTTTGGCATGAAAAATGGACGATGTATAGTCCATTAATTTTTTGGATAAAAAAAGACGATGTATAGTCCATTATATTTTTACATAAAAAAAAATGTATAGTCCATTATATTTTTTGCATGAAAAAAATTTTTGGATGAAAAATGGACGATGTATAGCTCATTATATTTTTTTCATAAAAAAATTTTGGCATGAAAAATGGACGATGTATAGTCCATTAAATTTTTGCATAAAAAAGACGATGTATAGTATATTAATTTTTTCCATAAAAAAGTCGATTTATAGTTCATTAATTTTTTGCATGAAAAAAATTTTGAGATGAAAAATAGGCGATGTATAGTCCATTCATTTTTTCCATGAACAAATTTTGACATCAAAAATGGACGATGTATAGTCCATTAAGTTTTTGCATAAAAAAGGCGATGTATAGTCCATTAATTTTTTGCATGAAAAAAATTATGGCATGAAAAATGGACGATGTATAGTCCATTTATTTTTCGCATAAATAAGACGATATATTGCCCATTATATTTTTTGCATGAAAAAAATTCTGGCATAAAAAAGACGATGTATAGCCCATTATTTTTTTTGCATGAAAAAAATTATGCCATGAAAAATGCATTAATTTTTTGCATAAAAAAGACGATATATAGTCCATTAATTTTTTGCATAAAAAAGAAGATGTATAGCCCATTATATTTTTTGCATTAAAAAAATTTTGGCATGAAAAATGGACGATATATAGTCCATTAATATTTTGCATGAAAAGGACGATGTATAGCCCATTATATATTTTGCATGAAAAAAAATATGGCATGAAAAATAGACGATGTATAGTCCATTTATTTTTTGCATAAAAAAGACGATGTATAGCCCATTATATTTTTTGCATGAAAAAAAAATTTCGCATAAAAAAGACGATGTATAGCCCATTATATTTTTTGCATAAAAAAGACGATGTATAATCCATTAATTTTTTGCATAAAAAAAATTTGGCATGAAAAATGGACGATGTATGGTCGATGGCACGAAAAATGGTCGATGTCTTGTCCATTAATTTTTCCCATAAAAAAGTCGATGTATAGTCCGTTATATTTTTTTCATGAAAAAATTTTGACGTGAAAAATAGACGATGTATAGTCCATAAATATTTTGCACGAAAAAAATTTAGGCATGAAAAATGGACGATGTATAGTCCATTTATTTTTTGCATAAAAAAGACGATGTATAGTCCATTAATTTTTTGCATGAAAAAAATTTTGGTATGAAAAATGGACGATGTATAGTCCATTATATTTTTATCATAAAAAAATTTTGGCATGAAAAATGCACGATTTATAGTCCTTTAATTTTTCGCATAAAAAAGACGATGTATAGTCCATTATATTTTTTGCATAAATAAAAAAAATTTTGGCATGAAAAATAGACGATGTCTACTCCATTTTTTTTTTGCATGAAAAAGACGATGTATAGTCCATTATATTTTTTTCATAAAAAAATTTTGGCATGAGAAATGGACGATGTATAGTCTATTAATTTTTTCAATAAAAAAGACGATGTATAGTCCATTAATTTTTTGCATAAAAAAGACGATGTATAGTCCATTATATTTTTTTCCTGAAAAAATGTTGGCATGAAAAATGGACGATTCATACTTTTTAAGTTGATTTTGGGAAGCGTTATTTACACATAAAGTGCCAGCTCTTCTTAAACTTTATTGAAGCATGTTACACATTATCTAAACAAAAAACATGTGGCACTCGGGGACTGCCGCGGTAAAGCTATTGCTTAGCATTTTTTATATACCTATGCAATTATAATTATTTATTTATTTTTTTTCTTTGATATTAATTCAAGTTTTTTCTTTGATATTAATTCAAGTTACACTTTTTGAGCGTGGTGACCGATAAGAAAACAATTTTTTTTTGTTATTGAATAAATCAGAAGTTAATATCGTTTAAAATATTTTTATTATCTTACAATACATGTAGGTTATTCAGGAATTTATAGCATTGAAACTATAGGTTTATGGTAACTGTAATAAGAAAAATAAGTTTAAGACGTTATATCCTCTAAATATCTGGAAAATACCGCGTCAATGGTGTTCCCATATTTTGTTGTGGTTTCTTTTGGATCATTATTCATTTTCAAATTCAATTTTTCCGAAAGAACAGTTGTCAACCGCTCTGACTTTTTATCAGCGAAGTTGATGTTGAAATCGCCAGACAAGATAAGTGGAAATTTATTACCATTTGTACCAACTATTTTCGACCCTTCCTCAGTTTCTTTATATCATTTTTTGTCAACCACGATTGCTCGTAAGTGTTTTCCTACATGTAAGAATCTGTTCTGGCAATACTGTATGTTAATGAAATCAATAGCATACTTTAGGGGTTAACATACACTGGGCTATTCAAATACAAATAGTCTTATGTTTTTTTTATTTTCTTTACGGAATTTCTTGATTCGGTCGCCGCGCTCAAAGCCCGCGATAAAAGTTATGCAATAGCTTAAAAATTTTAGAAAAATATAAATATCAGGAAGAAAAGAAACATCCCTTCTGCTTATAAAACAACTTTAATATTTTGTTTTATTATATGATTATACTTCAATCATTTCAAATATTTTTGAAATCGTATGTATCAGCACAAAGTCAACTTATTTTGCAAAAATATTTTCTTTTTTACTTTTAAGAACAATATACGTTGAGAAAAGGAATGAAGAAGGTGGAATATACATATATTTCAATTTACTTTGGAAGACAAAAATCATTTTTTTTATAAAAAAAACTACTTTGTGCAAACAAGCAAATACTGCTCGTGCTTGCTTACTTTGAAGAATATTGCATTGATACTTTAAATGAATTGTAAATAAAAGAATAAGTACATGTAAAGATGAAATGTGTGTATGTATGTATGTTTAAATAATATTTTCTAAAATGTTTATTCAATTTCTATGCTTAAGGTTGAGTAACACACACATTTGTGGTCTTATTTCCAAGCAAATTTATCCAGTCTGAGTGTGGTTGCCTAAAAGTTTTATTAATTTAAACTTATATTGTATTGCTATTCATAAAACGTATTTTTGGCATGGAGGCCAAAAAAATATTAAATAAATTTCTACCTTATATAATTCATACATCAATCAATAAATGTTTGTAAAATGGTATGAAGTGAGTAACAGCATAATTGAGACATGACTTAGCACATGCTTATTTAAAATTCTAACAAACACATACAAACTCAAGTATACGTATATACTGCTACGAGCACACATTTTAAATCATGCATAACATGAATAGATATTTTATTCAACTCATATTTAGGAGTTAGAAGCACTGCCCAACAATATGTGAATTTGCCGATTTATTTGTGGTTGTGCGTATGTATTTTAATCCTTAGAGTACTTAAATGCCTCAGTGCTTTTTCTTTTCTTTTTAATTTATTGGCATTTGTTCGATTTATATTTTGCTTTAGTGGTCATATATTCATGTAAATATTTTTTATATCAATACGCAAGCATTATCTTACAAATATTTTTTTTCAGCAGCACATCACACAGTGGGATTTTGATGTCAGAAACCCTATTTTCAGATTATTCAGTTTCATAAATTGAATGATGCAGTTTTTAGAGAAATTTTTAAATATCAATTTCATTATGCAAAAAAAAAAATAATTTAAGTTTTAACTGTACGTTAAAACAAAATTTTCATACAAACTTTTACTAAAGCACACTTGAAGTACAAATAATTTTTTTGCATAAGAGGTGAAGTGTGTATTTGTGCTTTCTACAAAAATTTATTTCATTTCTGAAAATTTTAAATAAAGTCCAGTCAAGGATGCCGTAATATTTTCATGCAAATCAATACAATTTTCTTATTTATACCACTTGACTTTAGTACATGTATATGAAAATTTAAAAATATTTATATAAAAAAATATGGGACTTTAATCTGGAATAATTTCTTCGGTGGTCATAAGTTCACTATTTAAAATTTTTTATGAATGATATATTTTTTTTTATTAATTACTGTGACTTTCTAAAGGAGAAGAGAAAAATTAAACTAGACTTTTTCTAACCTGGAAGAAATACCGGCATTTTTATGTGCATTCACGCACTTCATCAGCACCCATGTCTATCTATTTACTTGGATAGAGATTTTTTGTTAACATCAGCTATTTAACTAAGCTTGTGAATGGAACAAATATACTTAAAAAAACTTATCTATATTTTTATGTTTTTAGCCGATTTTGATAAAACTCGGCATTCGTCTTTTTTTATTCTAAAAAGTGTATGTACGAAATTTGATAGAAAAATTTTTATGCGAAAAAACACGCTTTGGGACGGTGGGTGTATACGATTGATGAATTTTCTTCTAGCTTTTCATATTGAGATTAAAGAAAATGAGTTCTTTTTGTAAAAGAACAAAGTTTCAGATATCGAATTTAACTTTAAAATTTTTGGGTTTAAGAAAGGTTTGCACTCTCAGCTTTTTTTTAAAGAAGTAACACTCAGGCAATGAATTATTACATCTATTACTGGGTGTTACCTTCTTTAGGAAAGGGATACTGATAGAGAAGAAGAAGAAGAAGAAAAAGAAGAAGAAGGTGTAGGTAGAGATAGAGGAAAATTTCATTCATTTTTTTGCACGGTTTTTTTAATAATGCAGTGTTGCAGCGCCTCTGGTGTCAATGAGGCGTATTAAGTTTTCGAAGCTGTGCTTAATAGACATTTTATTAGTTATTTTACTTCGCCGATGTTTCTTCTACGCAGTATCGACGAAGAAGGGCGCTCTGATGTTACCTTAGGATTTGTACCCGCTGAAGCTGGTCATTTTGTAAAAAAAAAATAAAAATGTCACAGATCTATTAAAACTTAGAATGCTGCTTCTTACAACAAAAATAAATACGAAATTTAAGTAAAGCTGATTCAAAACCAAACATATTTCTTCAAAAAACAAAAGTATATATAAATTATATGTTTAAAAAGGAAACAAACAGATTTAAATCATTGTTCACATAAATCAAATTTATGGTCATTTATTTGCCTTTTCTTGTGATAACAACAAGACGTTCCTTCTAGAAGATATGAAATGAAATTGACAATAAGTTTATGCCCAAGGCAAAGACACAAGTATATAAATTATGCTAAACATTTAATAATATTTATTGATTAATTCCAGTTTTAATGCCAAATACTTACGTATATTTAGGTCTCATTTTATACCCTCTAGCAAATTCTTGAAGTTTGTGCTTTGAAACAAAGCTGAGATAATAATAACGTAAAAATAAGAATAAACTGTTTATGACTTTAAGACCATAAATAATGTTAAATTTGCTTTTGGGTTATGCCAACATTTATAAATGTTTTTACTCTCTCTGAAGCTATTGATGGCATCTTTAGCAGCCTGCCACGATATTTAAAAAACATGTTTGGGCAAGTAAATTCAATTTGTAACAAACAACAATAAAAAAAAACAAATCAAATAAATAAGCAAAGAGAAAAATATATGATAAGATTCCAGCATAAGCGTATAAAAAAGATAAAACATTTGTATTTGAGATATAAAAAATGCCAAGAAGTGGCTGTTTGTTTTAACAAAACCCTTAAGGAATTTAAATGTGGCTAAATACAGGGTGCCTGGTGAAACTCGCTACAAAGGTAATATGCGGTAACCCATTTTGTAAGCTATCATTTATTTACCTTTCTAATTTTAGATCATTATCTGAGTTTAGTTAAAATGCAAAATTAGCATGATAAAATACGCACTCTAGTTAATAATTTGCTTCCAAAGATTTTTTCAGCACTTCTTTGAAGGCAGGGCTCTTAGCAGGTGATCTATAAGAGGTTGATAAGCTTTTTCGTCGAGCATGGTACAGTTGCTGGAAGTTTTTTGTAACAGAAATCTCACAGTTAAGCAATCGATAATTGAAGATCATGAAGAGATTCCGACATCAACTCTGCGGGCAGTCATGATTTTGTTAAAATGCCATGGGCACGACTCTCAGCGCGATTCCTATTTAAAATCACTTCCTATTGAATACTACAAAAAATATTAAATGAAATAAAACGTCATATCAAATGAATTAAAAATCAATAAATAAAATAAATTATAAAAAACAAATAAAAAAGTTTTACGCGTTTTTTTATGTAGCAAAATTTATTAGTCACCCTGTATGCAGCTAAATACTCTGGGTGTGGAAAAAAACAATTTTTCCGATTTATTCACAGCACCAAAAACTTTTATGGCTTTTTAGATTTCCTTTTATTGTTTATTTTTGGATTGTTTCCCTTAGAATTAGTAGACAAAAAAAAATGCGCAAACTTGTAAACTTGTAAATGGTAATTTATCGTAAAATTAACTCATTTTGAAAGCGTAAAAGGATAATTTGAAAAATAGTTTTCAACATGTGTATTAGAGCGGTTCATGAAAAATTGCTTTATTTCACGACTACTGGTTAATATTATTTTTGTGGTTTTTTGTACGAAACAGAGGCACAAAACCTATAACTTTAATATCAAATATATTTGTTATGAAATCATCAATAAAATCATGTTGAATTAAAATTTAATTCATGATGGTATTTATTTATTATCGAGGCATACACTAACTCTTTGACTTGCAAGAAATTCTCGCAAAAAGTTAAAAAAAAAATTAAATAATTACGTTGACTGTCTTATTTTACACGTGTTGCTCATACAAAATCTTAAACAAACTAAAAAGTAGATTTTAGTAAATTCAAACGACATCTTCGTTTTGAAATTTGTAATGATAAAATATGTTTTGAAACGAATTTTTGTTATTTTTCATAAAAATTTAAAACGTTTAGAAACAAAATTCCATATTATATTACAAAACATATCAACAAATACAGTTTTTTTTTCTTAGTCATCCTGTATATCAAAGGATAACAAAAATGTGTTCCACCCGAAAAGTTCTCACATTCCTTAAAGAAACGATATTTATAAATATTTAAGTTTATTGTGGCTACAGCGGTAAGAACGCTGACTATCAAGCCATGCGTTCAATTTCAAATCTTGGCCGGGGAAGCCAACTGCAGACAACACACATAAATTTCCTGATGCCCTGTACCAATAACACAACCACTTAATTTTAGTAATTAGCAAATAAAACGACTACATTAAATAAATTAAATTCATGCTGTTTCAACTTGAAATAACTTTGGTTCAACATGGTTCTTCGCCTGATTTTAGTACCAAATTGACGCTGTTCTACCTTGAAATAACTTTGATTTAACACGAGTTTTCATTTTGATTTAACACTACTGGAATATTAAGTCAACATGAAGTAAAGTATTACAAAGGGAACAATTTTCTTTAAAAGTTTATGCAAATCATATTTAATTAACATGAAGCCAAATCAATGTCGAAAGATGTTAAATTAATTAAAAGTCAATTTCATTATAATTCTTTTCTTTACTTTCTAGCTGCTTAAATTTACAGTACGCACCAAAAAAATTAAAATATCTGAAAACAAAGTCTGGCAAAAGTGATGATATTTCTCACCTCACCTTGACTTATGTGGCTGCTTATTACTTTCCAGCATTCAAGTAGAATCCAGAGTTTTAATTTTCAAAAAAACAACACATACTAACCTTTTCTTTCCTTAGCCCAAATTTTTATCATGACCAGTCAGGGCTTTGACTTTTTTTTTACTAGAAAAAAGGAAGCTTGTCCATCACTAAAATTAAACGCAATTAAAATAAATTAGTATTTGCAAAAATGTCTAGTGTTTTATTTTCTTTATTGTTTAATATTTAATTTTTTTTATTTTCTGTTAATAATTTTTTATTGTTATTATTTTGTTACACGTATTTCTATATGCTTGACTTAATTATTACATATTTATTTATTTTAATAATTTTTTTTTCTATTCTTTACAAATAGAGAGGAGTATTTATTTAAGCCTATTGTATTATTATTATGACGTTTATTTAATAAATTTTTATGTTGTATATTTTTGCTTGCAATATTTTACATTTACATTTCGCTATTGTTAAATTTTTCTCCTTTTGTTTAATATCATGTTTGTATTTTATTTTATTTTAATTTTTTCTTTAATAAATTTTGCAATTTACTACAAATATTGGTTTGCTCAGAAATATTAACCTTTGATTTCATTTTTAACTACTTGTATTTATTTTGAAATGTGTATTTGTCTAGGAATTAAAAATTTATTAATAACTGAAGAAAATGGGAAAAAATAAGCTGATTGTTATACAAAGTTTACATAAAATAATACACTGGAGGTTAATCTGTTGTCTGGAATTTATTAAGCAGGATATCTTATAAAAAAATAACAAAAGGTATGATATGAAATTATCACTTCCAAGAGAAAGTCCACTTTATTGTCGCGTGCAATTAAGCTTGTAGTTCAGAACAATGTGACTAAATATTTTTTTTAAATTTTAATTAATATTGTGTTGCTGAAGACCTGTACAAATATAAAAAGAAGTAACGAAAAAGTTTTGTTTTCTTTGAAAGAACAATCTTATTTGTTTGGTGTCGCACGTGACAAAAAGTTGGCGCTGCAACAGAAAATCAATATAGAAAAAAATGCGAACTAATCATTTGCAAATTGTGAAATGGATTTGAAACAGCTACCAGCAGGATTAGAATCTTATGTTGCAATAAAATGAGAAGATGCCGATCCAACATACAAATATGTGAAAATGAATAAATTGTTTTCTTCATGCAAGTCTGAACTTATGCGAGAGAGGATGATAAATGGCTAGAGCCACTTAGATAACAATCTCACTGAACAGATAAATATTCGCATTTCTTTCAAAAAGTTTTAAAATTTTCCTTCAAAAAAATTTCACTTGAAAAAAATTTTATTATTTAAGAATATTTATATGAAATTTCTGACAAAAACCGTAAAATCATTTGAAAATATTGTATAAAAAAATTAGAAAAACAAACAAATTATTTTTCTCGCACTATCTCAATAATTTCTAACAATTAACTTTAATCGTAGTTTTTCATATAAAACTTATGTTATTTTTACAACATCATTCTTTGGCTAATTTCAGTCTGACCGCCAAACGTTTACACTTCCATATCAGTTGAGTTTCCAAAATACTAAAGGACATGGCCACCAGCACCAGGCCCAACAACAGATAAGCACAGCAGGCAAACAGCTGTATTTCGGGGCCCTGAAATGTCTTCCACGGCACAAAGTCTCCATACCCAATAGTCGTCAAGGTGACAAAACAAAAGTAGGCGCCATCGATAAGAGTCCAATTCTCCCACAAAGCAAAAATTACAGTGCCCAGGCAAACGTAGAATGTTAAAATGAACAAAACTACAATGATGGGAACCTGAGGTACTTGTGACGCCGACTCGCTGAGCGAAACTATCGAATGTGTATCACAAAAGTCAGCTGGTGTACGATATTTATCAGTCTGGGAAAAAGTTGGCTGGCAGGGATGGAGATGTTTTAGTTCCAGGCCACCACAATCGTCATCGGAAGTATCGTCATAGTGAGTACCATAGCAAATTGTGGCACTAGAAGAGCTGCGGCGTTTTGGTATATGCAAGTTACACTCACCTTTGCGATTGATAATGACGGATTTGCGCTGATTGACCAGGGAGTTGCTAGAACGCTGAAATGTATTCAAGGTGTGAAAAAAGCTGCGTGTATGGGATTTATCTGTTGTGGAGTTGGTGGAACTTGTTAACAGTGGCACACGTGAGGGAGTACCATGGGGACAGTTGCTGAAATTTGCAAAGAGAAATATTATTTTGTTAAGCGGTTAATATTAAAGCTTTAAGTAAAACAATATTATTTGCCCCTTTTATTTCCCACAAATAATACATCTCCTACATCGTGCCATAACCGCCAAAAAATCTTAAGCGACATAATCTTTGAATTTAATATATTGATCAAAATCGAGTATTTGCGATTGTAAATAATCGATTTTCCTCAAAAAAACGAGATCCAAAATAAGTGTTAGTTAAGCTTTTTTGGTGGTTATGGCCCGATATATTTTTATATCCGGCTTTTTTTAATTTCCTCCCCTACATGTACTCGTACACATACAAAATTTATCTTTTCATTTTCTTTTTTGTTTGCTTTGCTTTTAAAAAGAGGATTTCAGACAATAAACCTCCTGAAACTGTGTTAAACTCATGCTGCGTCAGCAGTTAAATTTGCAAAAAAAAAAAAGAACAAAAGCAGAAAATAATAAAATAAAATTATTGAAAATGAGGTAAAAGAAAATAAAAATAAATAAATAAAAGTCTACACACAGTTGGTGTGACTGTGTGTGTAGGTCTGCGGTAAAAATAAAATTAATTGACCTGATTCAAGCTCAAGTTACAATTAATTACTCGTACCAACACACAAACAACACACACAGACACACACACACATGTGCATGCAAATGCACACTCCCAGAGACACACTGCTGCCATCGTCTTTGGCAGTAATAAATGGCTATAGCAAAAAAGTGTGTTGTGTGTGATACTGCACTGGAGGCAGGGAAATTAAGACAACCCATCATCAAGTATGAAAGTGTTAAAGTATTGGTTTCTTTTTATAACACAAAGAAATTTATATGTGGCATTATTTGGTTTGTAAGAGGGCAACACTTTAGTGTATTTATGTAATGAAGTGCTTACGTGTCTGTAAAATAAAACATGAAGGATGTTATACTAAAAGTAACACAAATAAGAAAGAGAAATGATCCGAGAAAATCTATAATATAAGACAATAAAAAATTTTAGCCGCGACATAAGATGCAAAGGCGAGCCACTGTAAATAATTTTGGCAAATCTCAAATATCAGGCTGCACTAAAATGATCAAAAATGACAACAAAAAAATTAAAATTCTGTTATTGATTGATTTTCTCCTTAATCCTGTTGCAATTATATTTCCCCATTTCAGTGCTATTGAATAATTTAAGAAGAAAGAAAACAAATAAAAAAATTTCACCATCTGTATTGAAGTGCTTACTACGGATTCCAGTCCTCAAAAAATCTGTGGTTTCATGAATAACAGCCCATATCCATAAATCGAATTTTTCAATAGATAAAAAAAAATATTCTTGAAGCTTTTTTAAAATAATTCTGCCAAAATAAACCAACTTCAATGCAAAGATCTGATACAACATTTTGGAAAAAAAATTTTGGGATATAAAATTTTGTATTTTTCAGAGCCCAGGGTGTGCCTTAAGTTTTGTAAACATCAGTTAAGTAGAGCCACTTAAAATACAATATTAACTTTAAATGGGCGTGACTCCAGCCATTTTTTTTAATTGCAAGGTTGTGTCTATTTTAGAGCTCAAGATGTGTGGTAATTTTCGTAAAAATCGTCACAAAGAACCACGTAAAAGATAATAATAAATTTTAATGCTTGTAGCCCCGCCTATTTTTTGAACTTTCAAAATTTGTGGGTCATCCCCGCCCAATTTTTTACAATTTAATCAATTGGTAGCGATACCCTCTCAGACAAAAAAAAAGAAGTTTTACAATCGGTCTAAAATAACCGAGTTTTGAAGTAACAAATTCAAAAAAACAAAAATACAGATGAATTGATGAAGGTGTCCTTTTTTTCAAATCGGTTAAAAATGGTTTAAGCTGTATTGCTTTTTAAGGAAAAAATTATGTACATATTTTTCAAGAATTTCTTAGACCTTTTTAAAAAGCATTTAAAAAAATGACATCATAAGCTTATTCATGAAATATCGCTCAATTGAAAATAAAACGACAAATGAAAATTCACTAAACCTTACTAAACGTAAAACCAAGAATAATTTATGCAAAATGTTAAAGAAATGCGTTTGCAATATATTAATTTTTAATATTTCTATAATAAATTATTTTCTTAACTGTTTTCTTAGTTCCAAAATTCTCAAAGCATCTTTAGCAACTTTATATATGTTTTGTTAATAAATTATTTAATTCTTTTTTTTTAATCTATAGCATCAATTTTACAAAATATTTTCCTACAATCACTTTTCCTGTGCTGCACTTGCAATGCATTTAATTTCATTTTAATATTTTTCATTTCTCTGTAAACACGATTACCAGACCTTTTAACTCCAGTGACAACACAATAAATCAAACATGTCTAAGCAATCTGCAACTGCAACAAATCAGGCTTCTACAAATAAAATTACTGCACAAACACATCCATACATACACTCACACACACACCCACCCCCTAAAAATGCACTTGAGAGTGTTAAAGGTGAAAGGTTCGGAACACCAAGAGCTTCTTGCATTAGAGAGAAAAACCACTTGCCTAACCAGACCGCTTGCACTACTACGAGTAAAATGGACAGAAGTTTCAATTTGTTGCCCAAATGAACTTTCAATGGTTGATTTCTGTTTCTTTTAACACTTTTGTTCACAACATTTTTACAAACACTCATGATGAGTCTACAAGTAACAAGTCCCTGGCAATTGTTTTACAATGTCTAGTGTTTTTTTTTATTTGCCAAAGAAGTGTTCATGTGAAGCAATTTATTTTAAAAGTGCAGTTTTTTTCTCACAATTCTTTTTAATAAAGTTTTTGCTTTATAACTTACCCTAAGCGCTGTTGCTCCTGTTCCTCCTCATCCTCCATTATATCCACCGCTGCCGAGGACGTCGCTCCTTTTTCTAAAATCACACCCGTCTGATTGTTAGCAACATGTGCCTGTTGGGCTTGAGAGGCATCATGATGGCTTGATGTTTCATGATTTTCATAAATATTTGTTGCATCGTTGGCTTTCGTATTATTTGTTGGTGTGGCCGTTGAAGCCGGCAATGAGACAGCAGTGCCAGTCCTTGCATTGCTGCTGCCAAAGAAATTGTTAACAGCTGTTGTTGCTGGCATAGATGATTCCATTTTTGTTGTTCCATTTTCATTAGACAGCATGACAGTGTGGGTTGCTGGAGTGAAAACAGTGGTGGTTGTTATCAAGTGCTGTTGTTGTTCAGCTCCTCCTGAATTTGTTGTGTTGTTACTACTTTTGTTAAATGTTTTAAAATTCTGTTGTGATAAATCATGCCTGCAGGATGTATCACTTTCATGCAATAAAGTATTGATCTCTTGTGGTAAAGGTTTAGCTAAAAATTTTGCTCTTCTTATACCTGAAATTATATAAAGAAAATGGAATTTTGTTAGAAAAAAAAAGAAAAACATGAAATATGTATTCACTGGAAAAAAACGTTATATATTAAATGCAGAAATATGTTTTAAAATATATATTGAGTTTGAAGTGTACGTTAAAACAAAATTTCCACACAAATTTTGACTAAAGTACATTCGAAGCACACATTAATTTTTTTTTTTATATAAATTTGGCAAATTGAAGTTGAGCAAAAATTGGAAAGCTTAACAAATCCCATTCACAAAAAGTAAGAAGCCAAAGTATTATGAAAAATATTTCAATAAATATTCAAGGCCTTATTCATAAAAAATATTTTAATTTTGTAAAAGATTCCATATAAAATTTATTTTATAAACCTCTTATGAAGCAGAAGTATTTGTTATGAATAAGTCAGTTAATAAATATTAAATTGCATTGTTGCATATTATAAAAATATTTTTTGATTTGTTCAAATGTAATCTTCTTAATATCTCGATGCAAAAAATATATAACTTAGACCACTTTCAGACAACAAATTGAAACTTTCTTCAAATTAAGAGAGATAAAATGTTACTTTAACAACCTTTTTTTAACCAAAAAGATTAACAAAAGTATTGAGATTTTTTAAACTTTTTTGAATTGTGGCTGAAGTCTACTTATGAGTTGTCTCAGCGGCAACGAAATGCATTTTAATGTTCATTCTGACTCGCGTGTAATAAAAACAAAATATTTCAAGAGCTAAAAATATTTTTTTTTGCTTTATGAAAAAGTCTCTAATTATTTAATTTTTAAAAATTTAATTCTAACAAATTTCTTTAAAAGTACGCCCCGAAAAATATTAACTGAAATATTTTTTTTAGTGCATACGAAACTGTCTGCCTTTTTATGGTGCGGGCTCATAACTGAAACTTTTTATTTATTTTATTTTTTATTTGCCTTTTATTTCTTTTCGAATATCCATCAATCATTTATTATTAAATAAATTAATAAAATGTCTGAAAAGAAATATTTTTTATGTACAATAAATGGCCTTGAAAATTTGTCATTTTATTTCTTTTTTTAATGAAAAATGTTGCAAAATCATAAAACTTTTTAATAAGCTGATATTGTGCAAATTTGAAGCTATTAAGCTCGTTTTGTTACTTAAACATTTATACAATATGTGACAATATGCAAACAAAACAATGTTCTTGTCACTGATGTCATGGTGAATATAATCAATAAAAAAATATAAGCGAACTGATAACCTCCTTCTTCTTTGAAGTCGTTTGAAAAGAACATGTGTCACAAATGGAAAAAAATTCTGTTGAGAAACAAAAGAAGTATTTTCTTATTTTCAGTGTATGAAAGGAGTTCAAATTTGGTTTCTTTCAACATCATTTTATGTTATCGAAAGTACGCCTAACAAAATTTTGATCACTATTAATTCAGTGATTTTTGTGGAAAGTGACTTTCAGCTTAATAAATACGCAAGTATATAAACGGACAGACAGATGGGAAATCAAATAAAAATTTAAGAAAAATCAAAAACACCACATAAATTAAAAGCAATTTTGTTGCAATTCTAATAATAAAAATATTTGCCTGTTTGGAAAAATTTTAATTTTTCTACTGTGCCAAATTATATGTTTTTTGACAGTGTAAAATTTTGACAAATATGCTTTAGCATAGAAAGAAGTTGATGAAAAATTTCTGCGGCGGCTACAGCAATTTTTTAAAACGACATTTTTATATAGTTTCAATAAACGCATTAAATCACATATTAACTCCACTAAACTTTATCTTGACTAATAAGCAAAATGTGCGCTATGGTCACCCTTTTATACTTTTATTTTCTTTACACAAATTTTTTTACTAAATTTTTCTTGAGATTCAACTCAATTTAAACAATTTATACCCATAAAAAGTTAAGCATCTGGCTCATAAAAAAATTTAACCTTAAAAGAAAATATAAAATAAAATAAAAACTTGTCATCAGGCGATTTTGCCAAAGGTTTAATCAAACAAACAAATTTTTTTAAAAGACAAAGAGTGATAAAAAAGAGTAAAATTTAGTGAATAAGTGAACATTGATCTATTGATTCACAATTTAAAAAAAAAACTACTTTATGTAGAAAAGAGGCAAGATCTAAGCAGATAAATATGAACATTGGTAAAATCTTGCAGCCCGTAATCTAATTTAAGTTATCTGTGTTTCCATTTTTCATTTCACGTCACTTCATAAAATTTTTCTTTCATTACTTTCCTATTTAAATGTTTTAGTTTTCATCCAAATGTGCGGCATTTTATTATACTAAAATTTAATGGAATTATTAAAATTTATTTATTGTTAAAACTTGTTTAAAATTTTATTATTATTGGCTGTGTAAAAATAAAATATTCCCACTTTTTCACTGATTTTAAATTATAATGACGTCATGATCATGACTCTACAGTTTAGTTTGGAGTCGTTAAACACTTCTTAACCACTTGCAAAACCACTCGTGTGTATTGCTTCAGCTTTCTATCATCCAGTGACCTTTTTGCTGTTCTGTTCAGTTTAGTTCAGTTCAGTTTGAATTTAATTTCGTTTTTCTAGTTAATGTTGGTGGGTTTTATTTGGTTTTTTGGTCTCTTCTATGCGGCAACTTTCTGCAGTTGCAAAATATTGGCTCGTTCATGAGGAGTAAAACAAAACCAGAAAAAATAAAAAAAATAAATGTCATTTAGTGCTGTTACAAGTAGTTGTTGTTATTATTGTTGTGCTTCAACAGATTTGAATTTTTTTTTGCTCTTAATGTTCGTTGAAGCTGTTGAAAGTGCTGCTGTAATATATTTATTTTCTTACTCTCTTCTGCATCCCTTAAATAAAGATTTTGTGAACTTTGGACGTTCGTTTTAATTACATTTAATATCGTTGTTTTTGCTGTTCCTGTTGCTGTTGATGTTGATGTTGGTGTTCTTCCAGCGCTTTCAGCCAGAGGCAAGCAAACTCCTGCAAGTTGCATTTGCTGCTTAAAATTAAGACTTATAACAAAATTGTGGTAAATGCAGTTGGAAAAATAGCGATTATATTTTTGGTCTTGGGCTAATTTCATCTATGAATTGGCAATTTTAAAAGAAGATTTCATATGTAATTCACTTAAATTTTGCTCTAAAAATACCTTTCAAACGTATTTATTATTTTTATTGCTTTTAATCTAAAATTAATTATTTTATGCCGTATTCAGAAAAAATTATTTTGGTTTACTGAAGGTTTACAAAACAATTTTTTTTTATGGAAAGTTGTTTGTTAAACGTTTTAAAAAGAAAAATAATTTTGTATGGAAATTTGCTTGTTAAACGTTTTGTAAACCAAAATATTTTTTTTTAATAAGGCCCTTAGACAGAATTAAAAGACACAGTTGTGCCTTGTGAATATATATTTTAGGGTTCCGTACACCAAAGGTGAAAAGGAACCCTATTGTTTTCGCTACAAAGTCCGTCTGTCTCTCTGTCTGTCTATCTTTCTCTCACAGGCCGCTTCTTTTTTTTTGCCGCTAAAACAGCAAATATATGACAGTTAAAAATTAAAGGGTGTTCAAAAGTGAGCATCAAAGACTGTTGAAATCCTCATGTAATATACAGATAATTTTCAAAGTTAGTGTATTTTTATGCAGATAACACCTGAGCCCACATTATGTTATTTTTCTGTCTGAAATTTCTTTAAATTTCTTGTAAACTTTCATGTGCGTCTGTTCATTGAAATCTTGTTAGTGAGATTCTATTTTTCTTTTTGATATTTCCAAAACAAAATCTAAAATGTGTCCAAGCAAATTAAATAAAAAAAGTGTTAAGTTTTAACAAATACTTAAAAATTTCAATAAAAAAAGTCTTGCTCCCAACTACGAATTAGAAAAAAGATAATTTCCAAATGCAACAGAGCAGATACTGAAGCCTATGCTTCTCTCCTTTCTCTCTCTCTATCTCTCACTTACAATCTTACACTTTCTGAAAGAAAAATTTTATAGCGCGATCCCGATGTTTATGAATACGCTTTGGAACCAACCATTTGCTTAACAATACGATCCACAAGTGGCGTATACTTGATTTTATATATTTGCAACTTAAAAAATATTGCTCATACGTTCAGCCTCACTCAAATAAATGTTTTCCTCAATTGTACTATTAAACAATAATATCCTGCAATTTATAAACACGTCCAACAACACTTAGAAATTAAATTTTTTAAAAGAATCTTTAAGTCGTCAAGAAACTGCGGCTGACATGTTGAATTGTTTTTAGTTTAAAAAAACACACAGCAAACAAAATGTGATTATTATATTCTTTTCTTGAAAGGCTAATGAATATTAGAAAGGGAACAACTTACCATGCACCGTGGCGGTCTGATAGGCAGGTGGCGGAGGGGGTGGAAATGACGTGCTATCAACATCTTCGGTAGTATTTATGACTTGATTATCGTGTAAATCGGTTTGTTGAAACAACGACAAAGCATGTTGTTGTCTCTTATGGGGCATTTGTAAAGTGTGATATTTAACCAAAGGCTGGATTGAGTGCTGCGAGCCAGCAGCAGCTGGTGCTAGAATGGGGAAATAAACAGTAGCCGAGCCTGATGCGGGTAATGCCAATGGGTTTATATTTATATTTGATGTTGTATTGACACTACACTGCTGTTGGTGTTGATGTTGCTGCTGATGTTGTGGTAGTTGCTGTTGAATCGATGTTTGTGGCGCTGCTTGATTATGGAAACGTATCATTGTCGAGGGTACAGCCATGAATTGCTGAGTGCCGGTTGCACTACTCGAAGACGATGATGGCAATGTTGGTGGTGTTAGTGGTGCTGTTGCTGTTGTTGTTGCTGGTGGTGCTGGTATTTGTGGCACTATATAGTGTCGTATGGACTGTTGGTGTGTGGGCGATGAGTTGGCCGAGGCTGAGGAAACAATATGATATGTGGCCAGTGCAGGCGTTGCACTTGCATAGAAACGCGTTGCTTGCGCAGGTGGCAGCGAAGGAGGCAAAAACATGCGGCAGGCTGTAGTCATTGTTGCTGGCTGTTGTGAAGACAATTTGTGGCCAGTTGTCATTAGCATGACATCTGGTCTTTGCTGATAGTATTGTTGCTGTTGTTGTTGCTGACCGGTGGTTGCTGTTGTTTCCACTACATTGCCACTCAATGTAGGTGACATTTTCAATTGCATGCAGGAGGCTAAATGATGAGTAAATTTTCCCGGCGAACTTTGCAAAAGCTGACAGCAATCTGACATAATAATACAAATGAAAAGCAAAAAAGAAATAAATTATTAATTGATTTTCATTGTTGTTCATATAACAAGGAAAATTTTCTTTCTATTCAATTCATTTTGTTTTGTCTTTGTTTATATTGGCCGAGATTTTAAATAAAAGAAGCAATTAAAATACGTACAACGACACCGGCCTTCAAAGATTATAACTAACATGGCAATTAAGAATTGTAGGCATTAATAAAATAAATGAAATTAAATTTAACCCTTTTTGGGGCAATTAAAGCAACATTTTGTTGATGCGGTGAACCCCAAACTTTAAGCATAATGTAAAATTTCAGAAGAGAAATATTGTCTTCAAGAATTTCTCAAAAAAACTCATTCACGGAGATTGCAGTCAGAAATGCTTATATAAATCTTAAACATACCAACTATAGAAAGAATCTTTTGTCAAATATGTTTCAGCTGTCTATCTGAGGTATGAAAAGTTGTACAGCAATGTTCTTAAAAAAATTAAAATTGAAATTTGGCAACTAAAAACTCTAGTCTAGTCCCTTAAAAATAAAAACAGCTTTATGGGTAAACTCCATGCCCTTTTAAAGGGTTAAAATTAATATCTTCCATTTTTTCCACACATTTAATATCGGTTTCACACTCACCTTCTTTATGGCCAAGTTTCATTGTTGTCATGGCTGTTGACGCGGTTGCTGTTGCTGCCGATGACGATGGTGAGGATGACAACAATGATGTTGCCGCTGCTGCTGTGGTATCATTACACAGTTTATAGTCATAACTATGGTTTTCAGTCGTTTCCCCAATTATGGCATCGTATTTACAGTTTTTACAATTTATCTAAAAGAATAGAAAAGAAATAAAAGAAAAAAACGAAATAAAAACTAATATTGTGCTAAATGAAATGCTTATGGGGGGAAAAAATGCAATTTAAAATTGTATTGTGTTGCTGTTTATTCCATTAGAAAAATCTAGTTAAAAGATTGAGCTTTAGTTTTCATTAAACGTTAAAACTACTTCACCATTCCAACTGGCATATAGTTTTAGTTCTCTGCTTTTGTTCAATGGAGACTTAATTTTTATATTTTCCGTATTATTCTGTCTTTTTTTTAACTCAGTTTGCATCAAACAATCTGTTGTTCTATTGTTTAGAGTATTTTACAGGCAATTAGTTTGTTAGAATTAAGTCATAGTCATTTCTCCTCAATAATTTTCCAACGAAAACAGTGAATGATATCAAAAAAAAAATAAAAAAAATAAGGGCGAACGGAAAGTATATTTGGAAAAGATTTTATTTTAGCTTAGAAAAAAAGGAAGGATAATATAAGTAAAGTAAAAATTTAATAGAAATTTTTTTGAAAATCTAATTAATATTGAAAATAATGATACGAGATTTAGGGCCTAATTTTGTAAAATTGTAATTTAATTTTTTCCATATAAAATTGATCAACGCTTGGCGTTGCGTTTCACAAAATTAGGCCCTTAATTCCATGAAAAAAGTAACTTTACAAAACTTTTATTTTATTCTATTCAAATCCACTCCATTAGCTGTTTAAGGTTTTGGAAATCACATTCTAGTTACTTCAATAATTATTCATCATTCTCTCAAAACTAATAAAAATTTGTCTTTATATTTCAATATTTTGCCACACAAAGAGGTGGCGAAAAAAACGTCTCTA
Source organism: Nowickia ferox (assembly GCA_936439885.1). Lineage (NCBI taxonomy): Eukaryota > Metazoa > Arthropoda > Insecta > Diptera > Tachinidae > Nowickia > Nowickia ferox. The sequence goes on along the minus strand of OW387027.1, from coordinate 2,856,789 downwards.
AATAACATCTTTAATATAAAAACCAGAAACTTTAAACTTAATAAAATTACATGTTTTAATAATTAAAAAATAAATATTAAAATAATCTGTTCGATTTACAACATTTCTAATAGATCCTTCCCTTATTTTAAATTTATTTTCCAATACATTTTGTTCCCTTGCTGCTTAAAATCAAATTAAGTTGTCAGCTAGTCCCTTCTATCATTGTGCTTTTTTCCCCTTCCACGCAGTTTACTTGATAATGAAATTATTGCAGTGCAATCAACCAAGAATATTTACAAGCAAAAGAAAGCAAATGAAGTAACAACACGACTGAAAAATGCCTTACAGCGTAATACAAAAAAAAAACTAATTTATCTTTAATGGACTCAAAGTTGTAATTATCCAGGTTTCCTTTTTTTAACTTGCAGATATTAATAAACAAGTTAGCACATTTTGCTTGATTTATAGCCACTTGCTTGATTTATTTAAGTGGCCGCTTGTGGGCTTTTGTAAGCTTCTACTTAAAAAAAAGACTAATTCTTGTATAAAATACTTTTTCAACGGCCACTTAACCCCGATATTTCATTTTATTATTTTACAAGCCGGTCATTCAGACAAACTGTAAGTGAGTGCATTAAATTACTTACATTTTAATTTCAGCAATTTTATGTTGGCCAAAACCTCAACCCCGGCAACAACAACAACAACACTGAAATGAACTCAAATGTGCTGGCTGTTGGCAGAGTGAAACTCCATTGTATTTATTTAAGTTGTTCACTTTTATTTTATTTTCATTATGTTCACTAGTTTTTTTTTCGTTCATTTTTTTTTTTTTTTTGCTTCTTAACTGAAACTGGCATAGATTGTTAAGAATGTGGCAGAAAATGTTAAGCAAAGCTTACAAAAAAATGTTTACGTGCCAAGTTTAACAGCGGCATAACAAGAACCAAAAGTTGTACTGTGTGATTTTTGAAGTGTTTTTGTGTAGCAGAGAGTGAGTAAACAACGAAGCCAGGGGAAGCCAGTGTAAATTGCGAAAGGATTTAAAACTTTAAATGCCAACAGGGACTTATAAATAAATATTTAAGAAAATGAAAGAAAAAAAAAAACACCCACAAATTAGAAATGAAAAAAAAGAATGGAAAAAAATCAACCGCAATAACTGCACCAATAAATATGGATTAATATACTTATTTTTGAAACATTAAAACCACAATCTCGGTTAAAAAAATATACAAAAAAAAAATTAAACAAATATTTATAAAAGCATATTTGTTGTTTATGAAATGAATGAAATTCAATTTAAATTTTTCAATGAAGAATTCATTTAAGGCAAAGGAACTTGAAAGAAGTTTGCTTAAGTGACTTACTTTTGCATAATTGCTTTACAATTTTACAAAAGTATCTTTTACAATATATTTGTAACATTTGCTTTTACTTTCTAAATGTCAAAGAAAACCACTGGCAGAAAAGCAAAGAAAATTATATTAACTTATTTTAATGTAAAAAAAACTCTTGCAATTAGAACAACAACAACCCCCAAAAAAAGTCAAATTCAAAGAAAAAATACATTAAATAAACGTTTCGTATATAAAAGTCACTTTAAATTTTGGAAAAACTTTGTAACCAAAAACAGGGGAAATAAAAGTTCATAATCAAATTTTTGCTGGACAGTCTATCATAACTTGGCAAAGGCATGCAGCTCACAAAGTACTTTTAACTTGCAGACAAACCTAAACATAAGTAACAAAAGTTTTTTCAGCTTCAGTGGCAGCCAGGCTTGCAATCCAATTTGGCCATTGTGTTAAGAAGTGAAGTTGCTATCAAAAAACTAAAAAAGGTACGGGTACCACCAACCGTCACAGGATTGTCGTTACTATGATTTTGCTGTTGCCTTGTACCGCATATGAAAATAAGCAAAAGACGAAGGCATCAAGCGAAGTTGAACTGCATTATTTTAATGATTAATTAAGTTCTTATTTCAATTTGTATTTTTTCATCACAAATCGCTCTGTTTTTAGGGTTCCAAATACCAAAGATAATAAGCAGGGCAAGTTTTTTGTGGCATATACCATTTTTATCATTTCAGCCATTTCTTCAATTATTGACATAGTCCACCTTGCACTGCAAACTCAATTTAAATATTCACCGGGTAAATTTAAATATCTCTGAGCGCTTAAATAATTCCTATAAATTCTTTTATTTTTAATATTTATTTTATATTTTTAATAGCACATCTGGAGTATCCTTTAACATCTTTTAAATAGCTTTCAAGTAGTTTTTAATTTTTGAGCTCGTTACTGTTTTTTATTATTCATAACCAGGACTACTCCTGTTAAGTGCATCTTAAGATCCTCTTTTATTTACATAAATGTGAGAATATGAAAAGCTGGAAAAGCTTTAAGCCATTATTTTTCTTAAATGTTTATACTAAAATTTTTCAGAAAAACATACACAAGTAGTATAAAGATTTTATGTTTGTATTGCAAATAAAAGCAAATGAGTGGAATCTTTGCTGTAGAATATTTAATTTTATTGTGCTTGATTCTATATCTGAAATAAAAATCTTTAACATGCAATTTAGTTTCATTTAATGTCTTTATAAATTACATTTTAAATTAATCAAGTAAACATTTAATAAATTTTCTTGCTTCCCCCCACATTTGACATTTAATCACAATTTTTATTTTAACGTTGGCATGTTAACTTGTTAATTTTGCTGGGCGAAAAGCAGCGTTTCAGTTAAACTTTGCTTAGTTACACTTACTGCCCATGAATTCGTGCAGAAGTAATATTTTCATAACCTTCGTAGCAGCAATTTCATGTTGAACAAGTTACGTGGCATGAGCAGAAAATTATATATATTTTTATTTCAATTTAAATGAAGTTGTAATTGTTTTATATTTGTTGCAGTCGGCTTTACATTAATAACAGCAGTTATAAATTTGTTTTTTTTTTAAGTAAACATTTCAACACGTTATTTAAAGAATTTGTAATATTTACATACGAGACTGGTCTCAAAACTGGCCAATCTGTCATAGAGACAATGGCTGTAGTTTGAAAAAAAAAAATTAGTGGAAAGTGACAACTTTATAGAACATGTGTTTTAAAATTCAAGGAATTTTGAATAATAAAAATAAAATTAAATTAAATAAAATAAAACAAAATAACATAAAAAATTTTATAGGAAAGCAAATAATTTAACAACTACAAACAGAATATCGAACAACTAAACATCGCTGAGAAAATGTATCGACCTAAAAGCAGATTATGTTGAGAAATATTGAAAATTTTACGCAAATTTTTTGTATATTCAAATTTTGGAACCACGCTCGTACATATATATTTTTCATAAAATTTCTGAGAAGGGAAGCAAGCAAGTGTCAGCTGGAACTCTAAATGTATTAATTTATTACTTTAATTCATTTATAAATAAATGGATTTTTTTTCCACACCTATTATAAAATCCATTAAAAAGCAATCTAACTGAATTAATCATAAACCACTAATTTTATTGCTTAAAAATATATTTTATAAATCTCTCACAAATATTTTTTTAAGCCCTCAATAAAATACTAATATACTCTAAATTTACTTCCCCTATCTTAAATACTAATATTAAATAAAAATTTTTCATAAGTACAGTCCCTTAAGACAAAAAATTTGTTTGTCAGCGACTAACCCTGATATTCAAGGAAAGAGTAAATCAATATTGTGTGCTAGGAACACACATATACTCGTATTCATACAACTGAGTCTCCTGCAAGCAATATTGAAACTAAAATTCATGATATTAAACAAAATAAAGAAAAAACAGAAAAATTGCTGAACCGTCCAACCCCTAAAAGCAGGCAACAAAATGCAAGAACTTAAGCACACTTTGTCTGCTGGTCCACCAAATCAATTATCAGCGTGAAAAATTAAAAAAAGAGCAGGCATTTTCTTTTTCTAATTTTCTTTTTCTAATTTCTCTACACGTTCTCTATAATTTAATATTTTATTTATTATATTTATTTTACTAAAAGCTAAACTACTTACGTCACTTTTATGCTCCTGAAAATCACATTGATGCTGCAAATTCTGTTTAATCTGATGGTGGGTTGTTTCTTTTTCAATATTTGTTTCCGCTTTTCTTGCGTGACTCGCTTGACATTTCAGGCGTTGTGGTGCTTGTGAGTGTTTGGTATGTGTTATAACGCAGTTCAAGTCATCACCATCTTCTGGCACATGGCAATGGCATAATCTTGCGTAGGTACATTGCAGAGCTTCAGCTAAAAGGGCACCCAAGCTGGAGAGACACATCAACATCAGCGGTACCCCAATTAAGGCATAAAAAATAGTTGCTATTTTACCACCAGCTGTACGCGGCGTTAAACTTCCATGACCTGTTTGTTTGTTGGCAATGTTGGGGAAAAGTTACAAGAAATTAAACAAAAAAGATATTATAATTCTCCTACTTTTTCACTGTTTAATATTTTTATGATTTTGTTTTCTTAAGCTTTTAAGTACTTTCGCAAGGAAAGTAATTTAATAGAAAAACATTTACTTGAATTTGTAAAAAACAGGAAGTTAAATGTAATCAAATATTAAAAAAAGCAGACTTAGCAAATCAAATAAAGTCTTTATGTTTTTTAGCAGATAAAGGCGGCCCCTGCAATGTGAATTAATAAAGTATAATAAGTTACTACAATTTAATATTATGCAAAAGGTATTTATGAAAATAATGAAATAATAAAAAGGCACTTTTTTAGAAAACTTAATATTTTACAAGCTGTCTTTCTTTTTACAAAAGTACTTTTTCAACAAGCAAATGTTTTTATATAAAAGGTACTTTTTTAAACAGGTGAGTTTTTCAATAAGGTACTTTTTAAAAAACTACTTTTCTTATTGAAGATTTCTTAAAACAATTTTTAAGATATTTTCTTAAAAAAGTACCCTTTTCCAAAAGGTACACTTACAAAAAAATAATTGTATTAAAAAAATATTCTATTAAAAAAATACTTTTTTCAAAAAGATAATTTTTCCAAAAGTTACTTTTTTCAAAAAGGTACATTTTTCAAAAAAGTACCTCCTTTTTTCAAAAAGGTTTATTTTTCAAGTTTATTTTTCAAAAAGGAACTTTTTCAAAGAGATACTTTTTTGTATAAAAAATTTACTTTTTATCAAAGATCTACTTTTATTAAAACGGCATTTTTAATCAAAAAGTTACTTTTAATAAAAAAAGCACTTTTATTCAAAAAAGTAATTTTTATCAAAAAGGTACTTTTTATCAAAAAGGTACTTTTTATCAAAAAAGTACTTTTTATCAAAAAGGTACTTTTTATCAAAAATGTACTTTTTATTAAAAAAGTACTCTTTGAAATTAGTACCGATCAAAAATATATATATTTACGTCTACTTTTTTAAATAATTTTTTAAGGATACTCTATACATTTATAACTGCTTATTTTAAATGCACTTTTGTCAAAAAAACGTTTTTGCTTTAGCCACTTTTTTTAAAAAGTACTACTTTTAAAAATTTAAGTTTTGAAAAGGACTAGTTTTACCGAACGCATTTTAATAAAAAGTTGTTCCTTTAGGAGAATCGCCGCTATTAAAAATAAAACTTATTTATGAAAAATTCTAACATTCAAAAGTTTCTTTAAAAAAATTTTAAAACCCAACTCTTAAAATCTTTAAAATAAAAACACTTTAAAATTTGCCTGTTTGAATATTAAATGTCTTCAAATCTCTTCTTTCACTTGCAATTCGATGTGAAAAATCTTTTCAAGATTAAATTGATTTTTACTCTCTCAATTAAATATCCTTTCGAAGCCCTGCCAATAATAAATTGCTTGCAACTTTTTATCGCTGTACGTCCAGTAAAAATCTGGGTTTTGTTTTAATTTTCCCTGAGCTTCATATCAAAAACATTTTAATTAGTTTAAAAGGGTGCCTGCCTCTGGGTGTTCGTGCTGAGTGTGGGCAACCAATACCTGCTACCAGCAAGTGAAAAATTAAATTGTTTTTTTTTTGTTTGTTATTGTAATAATTTTGTCACGTACCAATTGTTGTTATCACAGTTACTGAATAGAGTAGAGCTTCGCTAAAGGACCACCTTGTTGTGGTTAAATCGCTGTATTCCATGAAATTGCTGCCGCCATAACGTCCCAGCGATGTTGTTGTTGTTGTTGCTGTCTCGGTGGCCATTCCATAGTCTTCTACTACTCCTCCACCGCTTGTTACATGTGATGTTGCTGTTGCACCAGCAGCCATATTGCGTGTCGCTGCCACAATAGTGCCCTCGAAACGTCTCAATTGTTCGTGTACCAATATTGTCCAGTTGCGTTCATAAAGGACGTTCAATTTCTCTTTAAAATTAAAATACAGATGCAGCAGCAACAACAGTATTGGGGACATGAAACAATTTAAAGATAGAAAAAAGAAGAAAAATATAATAATAATTTTATTAATGTTGAGCAGACAGTTTTTTGTTTTGAGTTTGTGTCTTTTTCATATTTCAGAGTTTCTAGTTTTGTTCATTTCATTTGCTATAATTTTTCATTATTATTTTTTTTTTTTTTGCACAGAAAACGCAATAACGCAAAATAAAGTTTTCATTTAATTAGCTGACAAATTTAATGAATATTTTGTTGGCAAAACTTGTGGTTGGTCATTCTAGTCTTCATTATTTAAAAAAAAAAAGACACTCGTAAAAAAAGCTCAAATGACTAAAAAGAAATATGCACAAGCAAAAATTAAATGTTTTGCAAGAAGAGGAGCTTAATAATGCCTTAAAAATAAAATTTAAATTAAGAGTCTGTCCCACGATGTCGAGAACGTCCAACTTGTCACACACTTACATTTGAAGCAAAAATAAAATTTTAACCCCCATATTCATAACAAAATAAAACGAACTTGAAATGCATTTTAGGAAAAATTTTTATAAAAAATTTTAAATAAAATACATTTCAAATTCATTTTAAATTTTATGAATATGGGGGTAAAACTTTTTATTTTAATTTTTACATTTTTAATTTTAAATTAATGGATAAAGCCTGGTACGGAGTTATTATGGAAATTCAGGTTGGTAAATTTCATAAAGAAATTTTTGAAATTTATTGCCTATCTTAGGGATGTTATAAATATAAGTGGAGACTTTTTCAGTCAACAGAAACAAAAATTAATGTTCAAACAATTATTTGGTCACTGAATTTTTGACATTTATAATTTTCATCAAATTGTAATTAGTTTTTAGTATAAAAAATAAATGAATTTGTGTGTATGCAAACATAATTCTACACAAAAAGCTACACGATTATTTTTCCGTATAGAAATAAATGTAAATTTACAAACGTGAAATTCCGTAAGAACTCCGTACCAGACTTAAATTAAGATACGAAAGTGGCCTGAGGAAAAGTTTCCTGCCCTTCAAAATCAGTTATAATTGAATGCTGCCTTTGGCGAATGTACAAAACTTTGTCTAGAATATATTTAAAAAAAGTCCGTGTTTTTTTATGATTTTTAAGCGACTTATATTCATTAATAATGTCATTTAAAATTTTTTTTTTTTGCGAAAAGGAAACTTTTTAATTAGCTTGGAAAAAAATTTTTTTAATTGTTAACAAATTAAATGAAATTCTTAATTTCAATTAAAAATTTCAACGAAAAAAAAATATCAGTTTTTTACTTTGTGCATGTCTCCTTGTTTTTGTAGCAAAATTTGGTTTGTAAAGTACTTAAAAAATATTAAAAGGCAACCAAAATTTGTGGCATAACCTTTCAAGTAAATTTTTATACTTTTTTATATGCAGACAGACATACACCATCACAACTAAATGAAACTCTGAAACTTTTTAAATCTTTCATTTTCTGACAAATTTTCCTACAATTTGAACGTAAGATAGAAGCCAAAATACAAAAAGGGCTCGCAGTGATTGCCTTTCATTTGATTCAAGAGCAAAAAAGGAAAAGCGAGCGAAAGAAACTGCTTAAAATTAAAATGAAAATTGCATAATTATTCAAGCACTTTAATGGCATGAAATTATAACACACTGTGCCGCAGGAGGAGACTACTAATGGAAATCAGCACAAATTGCAAGGCACCATGGAAGGCAGGCTGCTTGACTTTGTTACAAATGAAAGCAGCAACATTACATTCGTAAAGTAACAAACAGCAAAGGCATGAGTTGTGAGAAGGAATAGGCTGATATTTTAATACTCAGTGTTGTTGGGAATGGCACAAGCAGGTTGTTGGCAAATTGTTGGCCTTTAAAATTGGTTTAAAAATGTGTCTAATGTTTTTGAATTAGATGCAGAATTTCGCTCATAATAATCAGTAGGGCTTATTTTTCATTTTAAATTATAAAAAAGAATTTTAGTAATTTTAATTTATAGCAAACATATCATAGTCAAAACAAAGTATGCTTTAAGGTTTTTAAATAGCTCCCACCACCCACAAAAATGCCTCACAGCAGACACAAAACATTAACATTCCATTACATTAGATTATCAGACAATAATCGCTTGACGAAAATAAAAAAGAATATTTAAATATAAACACAAACAAAATACTTCTTTTTATTCATAATCGCAAGTACCTGTTATTATCCAAAGCTCCTTTAAGCATTCCTCTCTCGATTTTGCAATCAGTGCTGATTTGCTAATATCCTGCGGTGCTTCCAGCAAAGGAAATATAAATGCTCCCATTATTGTATAAGCTACAACCATTACCACCAGGCCAGGTGTTGAGAATATTAACTTGGCCACGCGGCTTAAACAATTGTGTTGTTTGGCCGTTAGGTAGTTGTTGTTGTTGTTGTGGGCGTTTGTATTAGTTTCCTGCTGGTGCAGGTGCAGCTGTAGGTGCTGTGTTTCGTTATGGCTGGACTGTTTTTGTAATAAACTACTATTTCCGGTTTCGTTTTGCAAATTGTAGCTGTTAATGTTAATTTTATTTAAGGCTGCTGTCGATTGCTGTTGCTGTTGCTGTTGCTGTTGCTGCAGGTGCTGTTGTTGCTGGTATTGTTGTAATAGTTCTTCGTCCTCTGCTAAGCCGGATATCGCCTTTTCAACGTCCGACATTTTAAATGGCCCGTAAACGTTAATATTTGAAACATTGATGGAACATTATCCACTTCAACAACAGACATTTAGCTGAATTTTTACGTAAATAATTCTTTATGAAATTAAATAGTTTTCGTTTCTTCTTCTTAATTTCATTCGTGCAACACTGCCTTCTTATTCTCTTCTTCAACAAGAGTTTGTGTCATGTTAAGCAATTTGTTAAATTATTTAAGTGAGTGAGTGTGTGTTTGTAAACAGAAGATTGTTTCGTAATTATGCTGTTTTAATTTATTATTGTTGTATTCTCATTTACATTTATTTAAACAAATCACTTTGCTAGTTCTTGCTGTTGTTGTTCTTATACTTGTCGTTTTTGTTGTTGTTATTGTTGTTATCCTGAAACGCCTATTGTGTCAAGTTCCTTTTAACTTGATGTTAAACATTTCGTTTGTTTGCGTATTTCACATTTCGTATGAATGTTTAAATGTCTGTAGGTTGTAGTTTAAATGGAAATGTTCTTGTTAAAAATTTCTCACATTGTTTTCTTGCTTTCTTGTTGTTGTTGTTGTTGTTTTATTTGTTTTATACTACAAACATTCCACACATTTCTTTATTTTTGTTGTTGCTGTTTCGCACTGCATTTAGCTGTTGAAATGTTGTGCTGCCCTTCTTCCTGCTGCTGTTGTTGTTGCTTGTGTATGCATAAATGTCTCGTTGTTGCACTTGCTGTTGTCGTTGTTAAGTTAGTTTATGTTGACAGCCCTCCTACAATTGAAGTGGTACAACAAATAAATTAAAAAATAATTTCGAGCATGTTAAGAAAAATTAGGTTAAATTTTTTTGTTTAAAAAAACACTTACGACAACTATAAGAACAAATTAAATTTAAATAAAAATTTATTTGTAGCATACCTTGAGGCGAAGCATTAAAATGTCTAAATTGTTAAGTGAAATAGTTTTAAATAAATTTGTAACTATTTTGAAATACATTTTATTAAAATAAAATTTATTTAAGCAAATAAAATACTACAACAATTCTTTTTTAATAGTGAAACTTATTTTTTCAAGTAGATTTTTTTAATTAATCACGCTAGTTGGCTCGTGACCTTTAACCTTTATCATTTGAAAAATAAAAACTTTCCAGTGTACATTGAAAGTACTATTAAACTATTAAACTTCTTGCACTTTAACATAAAAAAACACAAAAGAAAGTGAAAATTTCACTCATTCATACATAAAATAAGCGAATGTCTAAAACACATGTTTAAAATGTTAATTATCCTTCAGCTTTTGGCCTGAATATTATTAACGTTTTTACAACAAATTTTCCACACTGATAAAAATACTAAGAGGGGAAAAAGTGCACATCACCCGGTAGTTCAATGAGAATTTTATGTATATTCCCAAAAATTTAAAAATGTTTATCTAGCAAGTGCAAGCCTTAAGTTACAGCAGCAGATAATTTGACTAAAGTTTGGTCACAAGACAAATATAATGACCTCACTACCGCTTACCGTATACTCATCATAACTCAATTAAAAGTTGTAGTCGCTCGCGTGTCGAATCATGGAAATTTCGAGTTAATGTATTGTTACGTTTTACCTTTAAAAAATTTGAGAGTGTTAGGTTTGAAGATTTGCAATAAAAGAGACCCAAAAGCACAGTTCTTACAAAATCTCCAAAGATATTAAGAGCTTTAAAAACATAAAATTTTAAATATTTCGCAACTGAATACCACGATGTTAACTTCGCTGTTGTTCACACACAAGAATCACTCCAGCTTTCTTCACACAACACTAACTATCTGACTCTGAGTGCTTATACAACATTAATCAACAGATGTAATCGATTGATATACGAGTATTGCCCTGTTTAAGGTTACTCTGTAGTTAATTTAAGTCCTTTCATTGCATATCTCTAAGAAAATGTCATTAGCAGTACTCTTAAGATCAAAGCATATCGTAAAAATGAGCCTATAGCACAGTAAATGAATTCATTACTCTTGCTTTACCTTTTTCCACAAACTGCAGGGTTATTTCAACTGTCGAAATATTCATTGTTTTAAAATTCATTGTTAAAAGTTTTATAATATAAAACAAATTCTAAATGCGAGTGGTATAAACAAACACTCCTGCACTCCTCAATCTTAAACACACATACACTCACAACATTTCTCAATGTATGATATCCCAGCTAACATTTAGAAGATTGTTTAAGGGGGAAAAATCAACAGAGTAAATTATCAAAAAAGCATTAGTCGCTAAGGCGTTTAGAAGGAGAAACGATAAATGATTGTAGTTAAAAAATTAATTATTGGAAAAAATTAAAAAAAATTATAAAGAGATTACTCGGAACTGATATGAAAAGTGCGTAATAAAAGACTATTTAAAACAAGTAGCACGAACACTACCATTTCCTACCAACAAAATTTCGAAGCAGGCGGGTCAATAAGTCTGTCACGTTTTGAATGATTTTCAGATTTTTTGCATGAGAAATCATTTTTTTTTTCAACCTAATTTCCTTTGAGCTCTACACACTTTGTCCAACATTTCGCTAGTCTTTTATCCCTTTTAAAAAGAAATATTTCTCGGTTTCATTGTTGAAAAATCAAATCTCTCTTCGCCAAGCCAATTGTTCAGGTTTTTTTTTAAGAGGAGTAACTCTCGGGCAATGAATGCCTACTACTACTAATAGGTGTTACATTTTTTAGGAAAGGGATAGTGATAGAGAAGACAGGTGGTGAAGGTAGAGATAGAGGAAAGTTTCATTCTTTTACAACTCTGTGCTTTTCACGTTTTTTTAATAATGCCAGAGTTGCTGCGCCTCTGGTGTCAATGAGGCGTATTAAAATTTAGAGCTGTGCTTAGTAGTTTATTTGTTAGCTATTTTTCGCCGATGATTCTGCTACACAATACCAATGAAGGTTATGCCTTCATAACTTGAACTTTCCTACAACAACTGATACAAAGAGAAACTGTCTAAAACCGGGCTCGAACCCAGGACCTTCGATTTTGTAGTTAACGTGCTAACTACTTTAGCCAACGCGATCTTTTGGTTTGGGAAGAAGAAATAGTCATTCGGGGCAAGTTCCAGAGAATAAGTGAATGAGAGAGCAAATTCGTAGTTCAACTCATGGATTTTTTGAATTGAAACTGCACATGGAAAGGTACTTTTTTTTGCCACACGAGGTAATTTTTTCCTCCTGAAATCCACCCAATAAATTGTCATAATATTTGCCACTGAGTGTGGAATGTGGATTATACCACATGAATCTAAAAAACGGTCTCCATGAATTTATTGACTGACAAATGCACCTTGGACATCTCTGGCGCTGATTCAGCACAACAAACAAACTGTTTTCCCTGCTATTTGATCTCTAGTGTGTTGAAGTATATTTATGCTTTACCCTTGGTCATGAAACGGCACAATAACTAATCCATTTTGCGGTTTAATAACGCCAAACACTCCCGCAAAGTTGTCACCACGATTGCATTTGTAGTCGATCTTGCGGAGAGCTTTATCATAATCTAGCAAATTACTTAAACTTAAAAAATATCAATAGCCTGTTTAGCTAGTGCTTTCTATAAAGCTTATTATAATTTAAATTATAATAAATTTTAAAAATAAATAAATAAATAAAAAAATAATACTTAAAATTAAAAAGTCTATTCCTTTCAATCTCCGACCGGCCAACACCATATCGTGTACTGTTTCAATTGTTTCGGGTGTAAAGAAATTCACTAAACGACTTTTTTACCTTTGAAATTGATGGTGAAGAGTATTCATAGTATGTACTTATATTTATCAAGTCTAGCCTTACTTTGAGTGATGGTTCTTGTTTCGACAAAATAATGCTTAATTTCTCAATAAGGACACAAAATGAAGTTTTTTTTCCATTTGCTTCCCAAATCAAAGGCTGTCAAGCACATCATAAATGACGTAACTGGTGCAAATATTGACAGCAGTCAACTGACAATTGCCTGTTTACTCCAATTTATTGACCCATCCACTTTTTGGTTTTTTTGTGATCATAAATTAGCAAATTGCTTTTTGTTTTAAGTGCTTACATTAATCAAAAAAATCATCAAGTATAAAAAAATATCATAGAATGCTTGCTGGGTAAGAGCTTAAACCAGGCATGGAAAACTGAGATTTTTCTTTCGTACAATTTAAAAAAAAATCATTTTTATTTCTTAAACGCAAAAAAGCAACGAAAAAACAATCTTCATTTTAAGTTTAACATTTTTTAACACACTAATAAACCTAAATTATTATGTTACCTTTACCCAAAAATTTCTTAGAACAACTAGAGTTATTATGTTAAACTTCCATTTGAAGAAACGAGAAGTTCAACTAATATCAAAGTTTAAACAAGAACTCAATAATCAACATGTTATTTATTTTTTTACTTTAATATTGCTACATTAGCTGACTCTTTTTCAGCTCAGATTGTAGTTGTGAAAAGTATGTTATTGAAAATAAATGTAAAAAACAACAACAGCTATACATTGATTTCGTGATAATAGAGTGTTTCCTTACAGGTATTTTTGACCGGCTGCAGTCAAGTTAATAATTGTTTTTTGGGAATTATTACAATTAAGTTTAACATTTCTTAATGCACTAATAATTCCAAACTATTATTTCACTTATTCAGTAAATCTATATTGAAATTCTATGTAACCAAACTTTCCATGTCTGGTGTGAACTTTTTAATTGACTGCGTATACACAGGCATACATACATGCTTATACATATGTACATGTGTATGTTAACAGAAAGTGCGATTATGAGTGTTCGAGACATATGCATATCCTGTAACGGTATAAAAGTGTAGAACATATTTTAACAACACAAAACACATTCTGTTGTCAGTTATCAACTAACAAGCATCTTCCTTGTGAACAGAATATAAATTTTAAACTCTCTCCGAAGGCAAAAGTTTTCATTCTCAAGCCCGGTCGGTGGTGGGGGTGATAAGGAATATGTTTGGATATGTTGGTATTTAAATCCATACAAAATGATAATTAATTTGAATTAATTAAAATTAATTTGTGATGTTGAGTTTTATGGAGCATTATACCCGTAAAATCCTAAAACTAAAGAGGCTTTAAAATATTAAGTGAAAATCGAGATACAGGAAATAATAAAATCAATGACTTAAAGGTTTTAATTTTCATACATTTATGTACGAGTACGTACGTGTAGGTGTGTGAAGTGAAGATACCTGAATTTGTATTCATAGCGCTGCTCTGCAGAGATTTGTGATTAATTTTAATATTTCATTTACATGTTCTACGTATTAAATCTATGAAACATTCCTACAATTAATTAATAAATCAGTTTGAAATTTTGTTAAGGTTTCTGCTGCAACATTTCACAAGTCTTACAATTTGATCCATAAAAACTCGAGCCTTAAGTAATTTCTGTTCATAGTTAAGCATTTACAGCTTATAGAAGTAAAAGTAGTACTTAGCATGTTGTACGAATATTAAGCAGCTATAAAATGCTTTTACTCCTTCTAATATTAAATTCATTTATTGCCAGTAAATGAGCAATTCCAGAGACAAGCAAATGGAAGGTACACTTTATTTTCAAATGAACTTGAAGTCTGATTGTGCATCAAAGTTTACTCGTATGGTTAAAATATGTTTGAGAGTTTAACATTCAAATTAAAGCAATTAATAGTCTATAAAGCGAAAGTTATCGTAAGTAACGGATACAAATTTTTGCTGTTAGTATTTTTTCTGTTTTGATAAATACAAGATGGGCCAAAAGAAATTACCCTATTGAAAAATGCTCTTATCTTTGCAAATGGCGGCCAATGTCAAACCTGTTTTGACATTTGTCAACAAGACAGACGTAGAATACAAGTAAACAAGACATGGAGCGATACACTCCCCAAGAACGCGGAATAATTGTGTTGTGGCGTTCCCGGGTCGCCTCATCTCTCCTTTTGGCGACTTACACTGGCCCGCAAGATCGCCCGAGTTAAACGTTCCAGACTTTTTTTTTTGGGTTTTTTGAAGTCCCGTGCTTACGTGCACAATCCCGAGACCCTGGAATCCTTCAAAGACAACATTCGACACGAGTGCGAGAATCTGTCGCCCGAAGTTCTCGCCGAAGTGATAAAAATGCCATAAAACGAGCAATCAATTGTGACGGCACCCATTTGGCCGATATCATCTTCTCGACTTGACCAACAAAATTCTAAAGGTTTAAATAAACATAATCAAAAAAACAGAATAGAAGTTTTTCATTTACATAAAAAAATAATAAGAGCCAGAAAACATCGGATGACTTCTTTTGGCCCACCTTGTACAGTTCAAAGCCTGCTCAGTTTCTTTCTGGTTGTGAACGAAGTCGCTTTATATCAAATAAAAATATTAAAAGCAAGTTATGTATAAACTTTTTGTTTCTTTTTAACACAAACGGTGTAGCATCGCGTTTCAGTTAATTTCTTATACAACAGACAACCCATAAAAACGTGTTCTGTCCATTTTATATGAAATAATTTGAAGCTTCACTTTTATAATTACGAAATTTATCATTTTGTTATAAAAAGGCAAAAAGGAGGAGAATTCATCTGCAAATTGCTAAACAACAAACTTAAGTAAAATTTCTAAAAAAGGGGAAACATTTTTATACACTTGACGTTCTCACTCAACGTTTATGAACCGTAAGAGGGATTTTATAATGCAGGTCGTAATGTGTGTGTGTGTGTGTGTGTGTGTGGTGGGTGTGCATGTGTGGGTGTTTGTTGGCACCTTTGCTTTGCTACACACTCTCAAATATTATTCAACATGTACAGCATGTTAGGGGAAAGCTGCCTTTTATAAATTTATTGCAGGAAATTTATTAAAAATTTATTTAATACTATTATCAGGAGATTGGGGTGTAGTTTTTTTTTCAAACTGAAATTAAATTATTTTTCACATTTTACAAGGAATTTATTAAAGAAGGGAAGTATAAGTGAAAAAATACAAATATTTCTAGAAAGAAATCCGATTGCCAGACATATTCTAGAATTATATGCAGCCCTATTCTAAAAAAAATCCACGAAAGTTTTTTCTCTATTTCTTGTTGATTTAGTTTAAAGATTCATTAGTAAGCGTTCAGGTAAAATCAAATAACTCTTTACTTCTCTCGCCAGCTTAGGCAAGAAGCAAGGCTGTCAGATATGATGATTTCTCACCAAACATGACGATTTTTCCACTTGTTTGGAGTCTAAATTTTTGATTTGGCAGCATGGCGCTTATTCTGTTGGCGATTTTGATGGCAATTTTTTTTTTAATTGAACATTGAAATTGAAACTTCTTATACTTCAGGAGAATTACTTTGCTGAAAGAGAATTTTCCAAAAATCAACAAGAAATTAAAACAATACAATTTTGATGATTTTTCTGATATTAATTAATTAAAATGTTTCGAATTTTGATGGGAAAAGTTTACACGAAAAAGAAGAGAGGTGTCTTAGGACACGCGGTTATAGCTACACTGCTTAGCTATATAAAACAAATGATGTTGTAAAATTTGCCGCAAATATTTCAAAATGTTTCCATTTATTTCCCATTATTTTCCTTTCTAGAGTCGTACGATTAAATTTATGTATTGTTTGTGGCCGGCGGCGGCTGATAGCCGATCGGCTGTGTTGTCTGGTTTGTGCTCTTGTGCAAAACAATACAAAAACAAATTGAGCAATCGTTCTCATTGTTTTTGTTTCACTCACTTCAGAGAACGAAACAAAACAAAATCAAACAATCTGTTTCGTTTTCTAGAAACAATTCTCAAAAAATTTCTATGAGCCAAAATTCCTTTTTTTTGTAAGGCTACCCAATTGGGCTGATATATTATCAATTTTATTTTAGAAACAAAGAAATTTAATTGTTGCAGCATCTACTTCTATAGCATGAGATTTTTGTATTGCTTTCGTTATATAATTGTTTTATTTCCTGGGAACAATAGAGTGAATATGGAAATATTTTACAATTTGGATCGGTGTACTGTTCTCTCACAAAAATAAATCAAATTACCCTAAACGCCATTGTGCAGTGACAAAACACACCTTCCCCTAAATGAAAACATCAAGAAGCGAAATTTGCCAGATAAATAGCGATAATAATCTTAAAAGTATTTTATTTAAATGTCTTGCACTTTAAAATTTTCCCAAGGACTTGTTATAGAAAACATTTTCTTCTTTAATAGTAGACATCTATTTGACCACAAAATCTATTCAGAGTGAAAATTTTTTGAAATTAAACGAAAATATTTTTGTTCTCTCACTCAAGAAGCTCTTATATCAAATGTTCGGCATCTTTTCAACAATTTAAAATTCCCATTAAAAGATTACGTCCATAAAGATGAAATGGCTCTGCCAAACAGGGTATTTCGCATACTTCTTATATCACGTTGCTGCTTGTTAAGAAGGAATTTATGAAATTTTTTCCTCTATGCTCTGAGTTCTGCTATGATGACATATTATGTTTTCTGTTTTCAAAACTCTGTGTTTATGGTTTAGGTGGGTTTGTGTATGTGTGTGTGTGTGTTTGTGTGTGTGAATAAGTAAGAATACTGTCCATGACATACTTAGAAACTGACTGCATTTATATCTTTCATATTACATCTCTAAAATGCCATTCACACACACATGCACAAAAATTCATACATACGAGTATGTGTGTGTAGTCCAAAAGCACACAATGACACACCGACATGCATACAGAAATAGATAATCAAACATTGTGTATTTAATATACACACTCTCGTTTTTGTAGTAAATATTCATACAAATAAGCTCCCTCCAAAAAAAAAACAACAATTACTCTTGAATGTGGCAGTGCTCATTTTAATAATATACAGAGCTGTACTTTTGTATGTGTGTGTGTGTGAGTGTATTTGTAGCAGTATGTAGTTGTATAAAATAACCTTTTGTAAGTGAGTGCACACACAACAATAATACAATTTATATTGACATACCAGCAGTTGCATTTGCATTGAGGTCAGTCTGCAGTTTATTATAAATCTCGTCTTTAAACACCGACATTCAAACAAACGCAACACACAAGCACACAGACTTATATGCAGATCGAGTTTCGTTCAAATACAAATTTACGAGGGCAATCTGAAAGTATTATTTTTTAAGAAAGCAAACATTTAAATATTTTTTTTAATAAAGGGTTTTCCAATATGTTGAGAAAAACGAATATTTTTAAACAAAGTTTAAGCACATTTTTTATCTGTAAGAAACAAGAAAACAAAATGACCGCCGCGGCCATACGCTTGCACAACCATACGAGTATTCTTTTCATGAAATTTTTTATCATCAATTCGCACATTTGCAACTGTATGTGCTCGATAACTTTACGAATGTCATCTTTGGGGTCTTGAATCGGTTGTGGGCCATTGAAGTAGACTTCAACTTTCAAGTGGTCTTAAAGAAAAAAGTTAAATGTGTTAAATAACACGTTCTTTGTGGGGCAATTATCATCTCGTCTTCTTGCAAAAGACCAATGGCAGCGTTACTTGTATGGGACGTAGGCCCTTGTTGGGAGGAAATAATCGTCCTCCACATCAGCATCTTCTAATTTTGGGTTTGTGAAATGATTAATTTATAATTCCAAATATCTACGAGAAATGCACAAACCTACGCTTTTCTTAACAATATAAGCAACTCCCTGGTTTTTTTAGTAAAGTGCATTAGTTCGATCTTTCACATCACTAGCTTTTACCAGCAGCTCAAATTTTACCTCCAGTTTTACAATTGCTAGCTCAAAAATTGCTTCATGGCGATCCAGAAATTCATTAGCCTTGTGAACTGTGACCGCGAAGTTTTTACCATTTTTTTTTAGCGAATTTCAATCATTTCCATAACTTAACATCGTGGTATTCCAGCAGTAAATTAATTTAACATTGTGTGTTAAAAAGCTATTAATATTCGTGTTGAGTAAAAAGGGTGAGTGATTTGATAACAATTGTACACATGGACTCTTTATTTAATTTTAAATCTTCGAACGTTCAAAAATCACGTTTATTAAAGGTACTCTAAATCAAAAAATAATTTTCAAAACCAGAATTTTTGGGGTTAAATTTTAAAAATGCTGCATTCTTCAAAATTATTTTTAAAATAATAACTTTTCTTATAAAATTAATATATTACATCGTTATTTTTACAACAAAGCAGCTTTAAAACCAAAAGTTGTGCTTTTATTTTAAAAATGGAACAAACTTAGTTCTATTTCGTAAATGTTTCGTTTTAAAATCTTCTTGATTTTAAAACTTTTTTTCTTGGGTGTAAGAACGTACTCGTAAATATATTTGAATTAAATCTTTCCACAAAAACGTATATTTTTCCTCTTTTGAATAACCTAAATACATTTTCGTCATGACTTTCGTACGAATTTAGATACACCTGATTATCTAAGCCTTTATTTCACTTTTTTGTGTTTAGCCCAAATGTATGCTACGAGAAAATACCTTAAACAAATATTTTAATGCACAAAATTGTGTGTGAGAGCGCGTGTGTGTGTGTTCGTGTGTTTGTAAGGGCCATGTTATCAGGCCTTTTGTGATCGATATTGGAAAATGCATTTGAAATTAACATAATAATGTTAATGATGTATTTTCCTTCATCTGCATTTATTGTGGCGTGTATGTGCGAGTGTGTGGGTGCATTGGTTACTGCATGATTTATTTGCAAGAATGTAATGAATATTTTTAAAACAAAAACTCATTCATATTTATGCCATAATGGCCAGTCTTTGTACAATATACAAAGTATGTGTTAGAAATGTTTTCCCAACAAAACAATTGCTGTTCTGCTATTGAATTTCCGACATGTTTTTAGATCATACCAAATGTTTTTGTTGCAGGTAATAGTAGTTATTTTCACTGCTCAACAAATACTCTTATTTATTTGTTTTGTGTAAGTAATTTTATTTACTTTAATTTAATTTTAATTAAATTTAATTAAAAATTCTTTTTTTCACTTTACTCTTGTTTGCTTTTTTCTTCTTTGTCTGATGCTGAAATTTGCTGAATACATTTTAATTCTTTGTTTGCTTAAAAACAATACAATGAGTAAGTATTAAAAAAAATTAAACAGTTGTATTTAATAAGGAATTAAACCTTTTAATCATACTCTATATTTTACCAAATATTACAATTTACCAAAAATTAACATTATTAACATTTTTCAGAAAATTTTAGGAAAATTTTATTTAATCTTTGCAGCCTTTTGATGCTAATAGGAATTATAGAACATAATATAATAAATATTAGCTTTAGAGTAGATATTGAAACAGAGAAAATATCAAAGCCATTAATCTTTGAAACATTTCATGTGATTCAGTCTAAGATCGAATTTAAGTGTAAGCTTGAATTTACATTAATAAATTTTTAATGCAGTTATTAGCCTGAAAGTTTTTGCATTTGACAAGAAGAGACAAGGAGAAACAAATCAGATTATGCAACACCAAAACAAATTAAATGTAGAAAATTATTTGTATCATTACCTGGATTAGCAAGAAAGAGAATGGCCACCATGGGCGCTCTTGAATTCAAGGAACTTTCTGTGTTAGTAGCTTTATACTGAGCTCTGGTTGGTTTGAGGGTGATTAAACTTTTAAAGCAGAGTTTATGTGGCATCACAATGGGTCAGAAATGTCAAGGTGAGCCACTGAACGTAGCCGAACTCTACTGCAGTCCTGCATACGAAAGGCAGGACCACTATGACGCTGACATTTTGCTTCTTACCACACTTACGTCCAAGAGCTTTTTTTAAGCCAGTTCGCTGATGCTCTCAACAAAAATTGTATCAAACCCATTTACTTTCCATTGACACTTTTGTCCTCAATTGCGAGCCCCTGGTCAATTTTGTAGTGCAATCGTAAGCTTTATGCAGAAAGTCTTACTTTGTTGACCTTCCGTTCTCGCCAACAAAGTAAATAGAAAAAATGGATAAACATATTCACGTATTTGAACTGCGTTATTTCAACCCTGAAGCTAGCCGGGTGCACGCTCACGAAAATTCTGCAAGAAAAATATCTTCGTGAATTTATATTTGAAAAATTAAATGAAAACTTGCTGCAGGAAAACTTTCATCATCTAAACTGTAACTTAAGAGGGGTATACGTGAAAGGTTTAAGTAATTTTTCCTTGTTGGCTATAATGCCAACTTTTTGCAACCCAAATACACTCAAGAGTTTCTAGCTGCTGGATGTAAACATATTTTCTTCCCTCAGTGTAACAAACAGAAGAGGCTTGAAGTCATTTTAGTAAGCTTTTGCTAATATATGCATATCCCTTTAAAAACCAATCATGGACTTTTTCTATGAAGTTTAAAAATAAAACTAATTACACAAAATATAAAATCAAATCAATTTTAAATAGGAAATTTTCAAATCGGAACTGCCATTTTGCGTCACAGTAAACAGTACAATTTTATAAAATTGAAATGAAATATTTGAACATCATGTATGTATGTATATGTGTATGTATGTATGTATATTTAAAAAAAATCATATGCGCTCAACTAACTAAACTATTGTTATTTGCTTAAAAAAGATTGAAAAAAAAATTATGTCACGTTTTGATGAATGTTTTTTTTTTATTGTGTGTTGATGATGTGCCGACATGTTTTCAGCTTTCAAATGCTTTCGACTTTCAAAACAGCAAAATAACAAGATACTTTTTACAATTCCAAACAAACAGAGTGATACATACGAACATATTTCAGCACGTGTACACAATAGATTAGTTGAAAACAAAAATTTAATTTTTTACCCCCATATTCACAAAATTTAAAATGAGTTTAAAATGCATTTTATGTATAAAATTTTTAATAGAAATTTTTCTTGAAACTAATTTTAAATATTTTTATGAATATGGGGTTAGTGTTTTAGTTTTATGGCTTACTTACGCTCAAAAAATAAATAAAATGTATTTGAAATTGATTTTAAGAAAATTGTCTATGAAAAATTTTAAATAAAATCATTTTAAACTTATATCAAATTTTATGAACAGGGAGTTAAAAAATAGGAAAAATTTAATAATGATTAATTTTTAGCTGCTGTTATAAATTGAAACTATTTCATTAAATCTGGCTTGACTTCATTTCTCATAAATTTGCATGTTTTATATTTATTTAAAATTTGATATTTTAAATGATTTCATAATTCAGTTTTTTTTTTCGAAAAATAAAAAACAACTCTATTTTTAGTATCAACCAGAAACATGTTCAATGCAAATCTCAGCTCAGCTGTATTCCATAAACATGTGCACTCATACTCACATTCTTTTGCATAAAATTCAGAAAATAAAAACTTCGTGTGGAAACAAAACAGCAACCAAAAAATCCTCCGTCTATTCTCCACATGTTGTATAGCAAAAAAAAATAGTAAAAATGAACATGTTGAAAGATATTTATAAGTTGTTTCCGTTAACAGGGGGAAACATGTTATTGTTGCTCTCTTCTCTCTATCAGCCAAACCTGCAAGCAAATGTTGTATGAGAAGTGTGATTGTAATCCTTAGTCACACACGATTTCATTAATAACAAAACCAGATACAAAATCAAACACAAATAAAACAATATGCAAGTTAAAAAGAATAAGGATTTTTTTGTTAATCCTTTAAAGGGAATAAAAGAACAAAAAAATTATTCAGATTGAATCATACACGAACGGAAAAATTTTTTTTTGTTTTTTTTGTTAAATATGTGCATTTAATCCAATCTAACGATCTCTTCTACCGCTTCTAGGGTTCCCTATACCAAAGGTGAAAAGTAACTCTATTGTTTTCGCTAGGATGTCTGACCATCCATCTGTCTTTCTGCCTGTCTGTCATAGGCTGTCTTCTGGATAACCGTAAGACCTAAGGTCCTGAAATTTTTAAAGAATATAAAAGACTTTAGCAGCTATAACAACAAATATATGACAGTTAATAACTAAAGGGTGTTCTCAAGCGAGCAACGAAACATTTTTAATTCCTACAGACTATATTCAAAGTTATTGTTTTTTTAGGCAGACTTCAAAAATTAAAACTGAAATTTAAAAAATTTAAAAATTAAAGGATGTTCAAACACGCTAAAGCTAAATAATTCCAAAATTAAGAAAAAAACTGAAATGAGAAGTCAGCAAAATGAAAAAAGCGCTTAAATGAAAAATATCATCAAAAATTAAATAAATCAATAAAATGCAATAAAAATCACAGTGGAAAAGTCGGCAAAAAACTAAAAAACTACAAAAACAAACAAAAATCACCGAAACCAAAAAAAAAACTAAAAAAATCGTTAATCTAGCCAAAAAAAATCGTCAAGCCCGAAAAAAATCACCAAAACAAAAAAACGCCTAAACTAAAAAAATTTCTTAAACTAAACAAAAGTAGAAAAGTCGGCAAAAAAAACTAAAAAAATCGCAGAAATCGAAAAAAATTACCGAAACGAAAAAAAGCACTAAAACTAAAAAAAATCGCTAAGAGTAAAAAAGAGCCGAAAAAATCCCCAAACCAGAAAAAAATCTTCAAAACTAAAAAAAAAGCCAAAACTTAGAATTTGCTAAATCCAAAAAAATTGCAAAAAACCGAAAAAAGCTGCATGCGAGTCAAAGTCGCACTTTACTGAATTTATTTGTTAAAAATGTCCATATAATTCGGTCTAACTTGGCAGAAGGAAATTCTTTATTTAAGCTCTCTACTTTGGTTTTTTAAAACATGTGTTTTATTTCTCTGTAATACTGGCCGCAAAAAATTCAATTGTAATTTCCCAATTAAACAAATTTTTCAGATACTTTTAAATACAATAAAAGGCGACTTTCGTTAAAATAGAAATTTGTTAAGGACACGCCTTTCATTTGTCAGGTTTTTTGTATTAATTTTCAAAATTGCTTCTTTGAAAGTAAGACACTTTCTTGAAAATATTGCTGCCTGACTTCCTCGAAGGTAAATCATCTCAAGAAATACTTTCTTAAAAGTACTTTTTGTGAAAAATAATGTTTTGAAAGAATACTCTTATTGTTTGGGTTCTGTCCATGTCCAAAAAGTTGTTTGTCTTTACAGAAAACTTTTTCTACATGTTTTCTCTATTTTCCTACACTGCTTCAAATTCAAAGTGCCCGTACATTTCATTAAACAAATTTTACTCCCTTTTTTCCTTGGCTAAAGGTATCACACTGTGCAAGCCTACAACTTACACAAAAAAAAAACACAAATCAGACATTTGTGTTTGTATCAGCGTGAAAGTGTCTGGCATTTACATTCCCATTTATTGTCATGTTTTTCATTCCAACACTTTTTCTCATACATTTTTTTAAACAAATATTTTTAACGACCTGCATGTGTTTGGTATGAAAATATAAAAAATGTCTGTGAGGAATTTGAAAAACAAAACTTTTGTATAACAATAAATCGAAAATACTGAATTAAAGGATTTGGAGTCTTGTTGGAAAAATATTTAAAAAATTTGTGTGTGCTGGACTAAGAATTAAAGGCCGTGATACACTATCATACAAAGTCGTGCGATCTACGAAAAAATACAACCCTGGTATGATGGAGTTTATGAAAATTTTCAAAAGACAATAACAATTCATCACACCAGGGTTGTACTTATTCCTAGATCGCACGACTTTGTATGATAGTGAGTCATGGCCTTAAGAGAACATGAAAAGAGTTTAAAAATTAAAACCACAATTTTAGTTCATTAAAATTTCTCTTGTATGCATATGTCACAAATATTTTATTTGCGGAAAAAAAAATACTGGCAAAATCCTTTATAATTCTCCTTCAAAACTCTTTAGCAGCAATATTAATTATCAATAACAGTTTAAGGTTTTATCTCAGGCTTATGATTACACTTTTGCCAGTTCTAAAGCAAAAAAAAAAATCTGAAAAGTTAATTTTCATATTATTACTATCCTTTGAAATTATTTTGCACTTAACTCTTTTAACTTTTCTTTTTTCTTCTATTTTTTGCTATTCTTTTTATTTATTAACTTGACTCTCTGTCTGCACATTATTAAATGCAACTTAATGAAATTTTCTTAGATTATTTAAATTTCCTGTGAGTGTGAAGCTGCATTTTTTCTCATCATAAAAAGCAGCGACTGCATTTTTTTCGCACCCTCCGGCAGTTTATTAAACTTGAAGAGTTTCACATTTAATAAAACTTTTTAATTTGTTTGCCTTAACTTTCATAAAGATATTATTATCGCCCACATGAAAAATATAACAAAACAATTAACTTAAGCAACTCAGTCGTAAATAAGCCAAGAGATAATTTTAAAGAATGCATTTATGAACTTAAAAAGATGGTTGGTTATTTTTTAAATTAATTTTTTTTAAAGGATATTTTTGGAAATGTAAATTAGAGAAACTCTTTTGTGCAATTTCGAACATGTTTTTGATTAAGGTTTTTTGATTTTAAGTTATATAACGAATTCTTGAAATCGGGACTTTTTCACTTTTCGAAACAATAAATCGGCGGCCCATTATTCATTATTTTTTGACCCACGGACTATTTATAAAAAAAAAATGAGTTAGGTATTGGGTATATACGTATGTATATTTTGAATATCTCCTTTCTGAATCCAAAACATGTTTCACGAAATTAATTATGGTTTCTGAGATAGTTAGCATACATTTTGCTCCATTACAACTATTTTAAGGTTTAATAAGTATTGTTTTGCTGTACATGCCACAGTTTGGCCTTTGCGTCAAATTCTTCATACAAAAACATGCGAAGTAAAGTTAACTCTTGTTTTGCTTCATTTCTATAAGAAATGAATAATAAATAAAGAAGGTGTCGTAAGAAAAATTCAACGGCGACTGTTAAGCAAAAACACCATCTCCCAGACGCAGCCACCGATTAAATGTTTTAATATGAACTTATTAACCACTAAAATAAAATAAAAGAAACCTTAATTATGCATATTTGAGTATAACAGAAATCATTTAATTTCATTCTTTATATTAAATACACTCGATAGTTAAAAATATTACGGCGGCTTCTTGGTCGGCGTTAAACGATCGACTTATTACTCTAGACAGCAAGAAAAATAAACAAAACAACAACATTCTCAATTCACAGCAGTAAAGTATACGTGAGGAGCACAGGAAGCTACTTTTTGAAAATAAATTAAGAAAAGTGGTGTATGCGGCACAAAACCTATTTTTACTTTTGCAATAAAGTAATATTAACTTCTAACTTTATTGGCGAAAGTTAACTAAAATTTACGCATTTCTTCCAAACATGAATCGGAAGCAATGGTGAAAATACAAAAAAAAATTCTATCGTGTATACTTTGAGAAAACTTCATGTAAACCTTCTTTGTGGGTTTTCTGCATTCCGACTTTTTGGCATATGCTCCAAACCAATAATGGGCTGACGAAATGTTTTTCTGTCAAAATATACAAACAAAATCGATTTTTTAAAAATAAAGAGGGCCTTTCTATATTAAGATAATGATATTCAACATCAAAATTTATGGAAAATACTTAATTTTTCTATGAAGTTAATGCTTTTACTTTTATTTCCAAAATTTTCAATGCGCTTCCATTAAAACACTTTTCAGTTAAATTATAATCATGCTGAACAAAATCCAATACACCTTGAGCATGGCCTCTTCATCTTCATTGTCTATTAAAACTTTTTTTAAATACTTATTCCCCTACACGTTGGACAAAACTAGTTTCCTGCAAAAAGTTGAAAATTAAAAATTCTAATGAAGATAAAAAGATAAAATTAGTGCAATAAAGAGCAAAGAAAACCCCCTTAAGGTCACAATAAAATTGCATAACTTCTTTTTGTCTTCGGTCTCAAAAGCAAACTTTGAAATTATAATGTGCTCGCTCTCAAAAGGCTTAAAAGGCTTAAAAGTGTTCTTAATAAGTGAAAATTGCGCTGAAAAGAAAAATCGAAAGAAAAGGCGATTTCTTTGTTTGGGCATTAAGAATGAACTGAATTTGATACTTAATTAAGTTGTTCGTTTTTATAGCCAAGCAAAGAAAAACTAAACAACAAAACAGTTATGTGTGGTAAGAGAATTTTCATATAATTGGCCGCTGTTAAGGTTTAGGGCATAGAAGAGAATCTGAACAAGTGCTTAGCCGCACAATCACTCTTTTATTCCCAAACCAAGTAATTTACTTTCAAGTGTCCTTGGAGATCCTGCTACAACATAAAATAAAAATAAAACGAAGTGCGTTTGTTTCTTTTGTACGTTTTATGTACTTAAGGGCCACCTAAATATTATAGTTTCACTTGGAAGTTGTAACTGCTAGCGTTTTAGTTAATACAATTGGCTTAAACGTCAATTTCTTTTGTTAACACACACACACTTACACCCTCATGTAATTTTAAGTATAAATACAATTCTTATGGCTAAATATTTTCATCAGTGAAATACATTTTTTTCCTATTCTGCTTCATCCCGTAACTGTCTATAGATTTAATTAACTACATCGCCAGCCAGCCAGCCATTAATGATTTCGGGCCATAAATAATGACAGTGGACCCTGACCGCACAAAGAAAAAAAAACGAAAAAACTCTGCAAGTCACGCCAATACAATCAAATAAAATCGATAAATATATGTGGTGTCTTTGCATGAAAATCACTTTCAAATTCATATTCGTTACTTATTTTCGTTCGCTTTTATTTATTTCTTTCTTATTGAAATGGTTTTAATACAAATGAGAATGTTTTCCTCACATGAATTGAAGCGCTCACACAAGCATATTAATATTGATTAAATTAAGCACTTTTACTTCTTCATAAATATTGAAGAGCAAATTTGTATGTTAAATATTTATTTATGGATTATTTTCTTTGGCTTGAGTATGTAGTACAACGATGTTTATTAATATTTAATTAATGAATAATTCCTCATAAGGCTCAAGCGTTTCATGGCCAAAAATATATTTATGCGAAATAATTTCGTTTAAATCTTATTAATAGATATTAATACAACATTGGAATAGATTATTGTTAAGTAAGTCAAATAAATTAAAGAATGAGATCTTTGATATATTAAAATTATGCACAAGAAATAAATGTTTTCTCTTTTTATTTTATTTGAACAATAAAAAAACTTCAAGAGACTTTTTGGTTGTCTGCAAAATTAAATGAAATAAATAACACGAGGCAAGAAACCTTTCAGTCTTTCATGTTCTTTGCAATCTTTGAAATCTATCCGAAGAGAAAATAGAAGAAGAACTAACTAGATTAAAGATGGCAACCCAACTTCAGTTGCGTTGTCAATTTGCAGCGCAACTGGTATTACATTATTCTTCAGCAGTCTCATATCAAAAAGGGCAAATGGTGAATAAATGTTACAGTACGAATTTTCGAATGGCGGGTTCACTGCTTAATCCCAATTAAGTTAACATACTTTTCAGGGTTCCGTACCCCAAAAGTGAAAAGGAATCCTATTGTCTTAACTAACTTTTGACATCTTTTTGTTGGACAGCAGTGGAAAATAAAACTTTTATGATGAAAGATGGCTGAATTAATTATCCTTTACTTATGCTCATTAATATTTTTCATATTAATACAACTCAGCCTTGATTGACAAAAGCTGATGAAAAGTGAAATGAAAATAAAATAATGATGCATGGAAAATCATCAAAGAGTTCTAGTGTAATTTGAGACTAGTACGAGTATTCGCAAGACTGGTTTCGAGTAGCTTACACGAAAATTTACTAATTTACAACTTCTAGTTGCTTTTCTGTTACAATTTCAAATTCCGCATATCAATAAAAAAAATCAGCTAAACAATTATGACTTTCTGCCGATTTACTCATATAAAAATTATCAGATTTTTCCATTCAATTTCTTTTCAAATACCGTGTAAGTATTTGTATTCATGTCATACACAGGAAGAGAATAATAAAGCTCTGCTTGTAGTCAACGCTCATTTGCAAAAATACCCGTCAATCAATGTCTTAATGTTCTTAAAGCATCCAAACTATATCAATAAGTCTTTCGTATATCCTTCTGTTAATCCATTATAATGTTAGCTTTCATGTCCATTGTCAAAAAGATTTCATCTCCAATGATCCTTTTTTATCGTTTACATTCGCTATCATTTAGTTTTGTTGTACTTTGTGTAAGACGAGAAAGGGATGTCATTAATTTTGAAAATACTTTAACATACACACGATAATTTAGGGGAAAGAGGGTATAATGGCTTTTTTTATATTATATACACTTCCAAATGCTTATGAATATGAGGCAAGAGGCAACATGTTGCCCAAACTAACGAACCATAACATAATAAGCATGAATGTTTTCTTAAATGTTTTTATATATAAAACTAATAGAAAAATTATTATTTAATAGAATTGTATGACAACACAAGAGAGTTTTATTTACAAGTTGTTTTTTTTCCATAAGACGCATTTTTCATGCATATATATATAACATTCAGTTGCCGTTTAGACCATGAAAGTTTTCCTACATAAAATAAAATTAAAATTAAATTAAATTAAATTAAATTAAATTAAATTAAATTAAATTAAATAAAATAAAATAAAAAATAAAAAAATAAAACACACATGTGTGTAGTGGAATATGATTTACAATAAATTTCTGGAAATGAAATTTCTTTGTGTGAATGAAACTGCACGCTGAGCTGAAATTTTTTTTTTGCAAGAAAACTCTCATTATATACATAAGTAGGGGTTTCCTGTGATCAATAAATATTTAATTTGAGTGGAAAATTTAAAAATCATTAATTTATATAAATTTTAAAAGAGTTATCTGAGTTTCTTTATGTAGTAAAATGCATCACCAGTCCTGTTCAATAGACCTGCATAATTATTTTTTTTATTGGACAACAAAGAAAACTTCGACATAAAGTAATTGCTTTGATGTTTATATGCATATCAATTTTTTTTTCTGCCTACATACAAAAATTTCCAATTCAAAGAAATTTTGGATCTTTGGTGAAGATAAAACAATGAAAAAAAATTAACTAAACTGTTTAAGACTGAAAATAAATAAATAAACATAAATTCAGAGAATAATAAACACGAAATTAAATGAAATTATATATTGCAACTCTAAACAGACTTTCCGTCACTCAC
Organism: Nowickia ferox; assembly: GCA_936439885.1. NCBI lineage: Eukaryota > Metazoa > Arthropoda > Insecta > Diptera > Tachinidae > Nowickia > Nowickia ferox. The sequence continues at coordinate 2,826,694 of OW387027.1, read as the reverse complement.
TTTCGCAGTATTAGACCATGAAAAATAGTTCAGTAATGTATATTTATCTCTTCTCTTTTTGCACTCACGTTTATAATGCCCCAATTTTTAGCTAATTCTTAATGCATTTGCAAATACATTATAGAACTTCAAGTGTCATGTTTTATTTGCTGCAGACAACATAAACACCATCGTATAAATATTCTAACACAAACCTCATTTAAAGTTTTACAACACAGATGTAAAAGACAGACAAAGCACATACAGACATGTGTGCCCATAGCAAACAATTTAACAATTGATTTCAGCATACGAGTACATACAGACAATTGTCTAATGCTCGTAAAACACATGTGCAACACACACACACTTCACCTTATTGTTATGTGCTCTTGCATATCAATAATAAAGGCCAGCAATATAAAACTAGGAAACATTAGCAGAGTATTAGTAAAAGTTAAAAAAAAACAAACAAACTATATTACACTTGCTCGCATTCGAGTAAAATTTCCATTATGCTAATTTCTATGAAATGTGTGAAACGTGTCAGCATTTCAATTTCCTCATTTTGAATATAAAACTGAAAGAGGAATAAGACAAAATCAAAACGAAATTGCGAATAAAAGTGCACTAATATGCACACGCACACCCTTTAAAACACTCTTTAAAATTAACAGCACACACTCAAACACACACAATGTTTGGGTACGCGTACCCAGCTCTGTTAATGTCAGACTATTCCCCAACTGCATGAGAGCATAACTGTGTGTAGTATGCGTGTGTGTATGTGTGTGTTTGTGCATAGAAATGGTAATTATTTGAAAGCAAACTGTTTTAGGTAAAAAAGGCTGTTACAGAATGCTAAAAATAAAAAATTCATTTGATAGAAATCTTCTATTATTTTCCCACAACGAAATTGTCTGCATATAAAATTTTATTTTATTAAAATGTTTCCAATGTTGTGTGAGTATTGATAATGATATTTTACCAATATTATTGAAAGAAAATCATTGTAGTTGGTATTTGTTCATTTTCTTTTCTCGTAAGCGGATTTGAAATTAAAGGCCAAAGTTTTTCTTTCAAAGAAACTTTGCAAATTGAAGTTGCAAAGTGTAAATAATTGCTAAAAAAGAGAATAGTTTCTAATTTGAAAAAGAAAATAAATGTATATGAAGTTGAGTTCTTTGTCTTTGAACTTTAATTTAAAAGAAAACAAATAATAATAAGGAAATAAAAATGACATTTTAAATTAATATAAAATAAAATAATGTCATTTTTATTAAGTAAGCGTGAGTGAGTTTCTTGCTATAAAATCATACAAGACTATTGCATTGGGAAGACTTAAAATGGTTGGAATATCACAAGCAAGTTTTTTTACCATTGAGACACAGTAAACAAAATAATGATGGCATCTCGCTGGTATTTTCAACTTTAGTTTACATTTCTATGTTGTTTTTTTTTAATGTTTCATCTTGTTTTTTGTAAAATATGTTCAGCAACATTGATTATTTCGCGTGACACATAACAAGTAATTCCCATATCACATTTTCGAAAAAGATGTTCATTTTTATTGATTAGAAGTATGCAACATTCATCGACTTTTTTAAACAAAAACATCAAATGTTACCAATCAAATGTTTTGCAACATTTTTCATGAATATTTCATGTAAACTTTTTTTATATTGATTACTTCAACATTTCGCATAAAATTTTTAACAGATTAACCAGGCTTTAGTCATAAAAATTTTTATAAGTTTTTTATTTAAATTTTATATAATTTTTTTTTATTTAAATTTTTTATTATTATTTTAAATTAAACTATTTTAAATTATTTCACTTTAGTCCCATTGTACATCATTATCATAAGCTTGGCAACATGTTTTTAACGTACTTTCTTTAAATTTTAAGACTAAGTACTCCAAAAATAAAAATAAATATAATCGAACAACTTCATTGAAATTTGTTTGATTTACATGGCTGCCAATGAAGTGAAGTTGAGAGTTTTCGTCTTCCATATTTAGCTTTCTTTCTCTTTTTCTAATACCATCTTTCAAATTGCTTATTAAAATCAAGTTAAGCTAATATTTGCTTACAACTTTTAAGTTGCATCACTTCGCTGTAACAACAGAACTATTTAGAAATTTTCTTGACTTTTCAATCATGACAAATGAAGCATAAAATTTGCGATTTATAAAAATAAACAAAAGTTGGAATCATTTTAAATTGCCACTTAACGAACACAATGTAAATACTCTTAAATATAAAATACCGAAATGTTTAGAATGTTGGTAACCAAGAACGTATTATATCATCATCATTTTTGCAATCATTTACAAAAGAATTTGCTCCACTCTTTAGCTCCAACCTTCCCCTACCCCCTCCACCACAACACTCCTGTAATGTTAACATAACAACAAAACACATTGTTGACAAAATACTTAACAACAATCAAATAACAAACGACAAATTTTTTCAAATCTAATACACAAGTCAATCAATACACACTCTGGCAAATTTAAATGCACATACACACACATAAAGGCACACGCTGGCTCACAACTCTAAATTGTAGAACACATAAAAAAGACAACGAGGAAAACTGAGGAAATGTTGATATTTTTTATAAGCAGCAGAATAAAGTACAAAAGAAATTGAATGAATATTACCATGAGAGAAAAAATCCAGCAAAAAAATCAGTTCTGTGGAAAAGAAACCACATTTTTTGTTAAGGAATTTATTGTGTTTTTTTTTCATATCTTCTCGGTTGAACTTGTTTAAAGTACGAGCGAGTATTTAAGTATTTGTTTGGTTTCCATTGTGTTGACAGTAAATGTTGTTATTGCACTTGTGGGGTTACACTGACGGTTTGAATTTGTTTGCTTGCCATTATGATTGAGTATAGTGTTGCCAACAGTTTTTAATCGATATTATTTGACGATTTCTTTGAAGTATAACAGATTTGCGATAAATTCAATATTTTTATTTGGGTATTTATTTTATAATTATTATTATTATTATTTATTTTATTTATTTATCATTAGTCTCTATTACATGCCTCTATGCATGACAACATATGCCACCACTTCATTAAATTTGTCTGCATAATGTATTGAAATATTTCAATATTGCAATATATTTTTGTATTGAAATATTGCAATATTAAAATATTGAAATATTGAAAAATTTAAATATTGATATAATGCAATATTGAAATATTAAAATATTGAGATATCGAAATATTGAAATAATAAAATATTGTAATATTGAAATATTAAAATATCGAAATATTGAAATATTGATATAATGCAATATTGAAATATTAAAATATTGAAATATTGAAATGTCGAAATATTGAAATAATAAAATTTTGTAATATTGAACTGTTGAAATATTAAAATATTGAAATATTAAAATATTAAAATATCTAAATATTGAAATATTAATATATTGAAACATTGAAATATCGAAACATTGAAATATTAATATATTGAAATAATAAAATATTGTTATATTGAACTATTTAAATATTAAAATATTGAAATTTTGTAATATTGAAACATTGAAATATTGAAGTATTGATATATTGATATATTGATATATTGAAATATTAAAATATTGATATATTGAAATATTGGTATATTGTTATATTTTAAAATATTGATGCATTAAAATATTGAAGTATTGAAATATTGAAAAAATTATAATAAATAAATGTTAACTTGGCAACATTGGTACGAACCATTGCTCTGAAAAACGCAAATGTTTTCTGTACAATTTGGCATTAGGCAAGTATTGTTTTTATATCTGTCTTGTAGACTTTTGAAAGAATGTTTCCCCACTTAATAAAGAAAGTTTTTGGATCTTGTTAACTTGTATGTACTCTTTGTTTTGCGGTCTAAGAGGCAACAATATGGTTAAACCAGCTACGAATACATTTATTCAGTTTTTAAATTGTTAAGCTGTTATATTTATTTGTTTATATTTTGTATAGCTCTGTAAATAAAAATTCCTTTTATTTTATACATACGTACATATGTGTACATAGTCTTGTTTTCCCCCTTAACTGTACCTTAAATGTCTGTTGCTTATCTATTTAAATTTTGTACTTTATGCAGGCATTTATTCTCACCCTTTTCCTGTGGCTCCTTGCCAGTAACAGTTTTCAACTAAATGTGTAAACGGATTTCCCTCATTTCCGTTTTGCTAACAATGTCTTTATTCATTTGCATTTGCTTTGCATTTACCCACACAAGCAAGTGATTCAACTTTTTGTGCATGTATGCGTGCTTATAAACCTTCTTAGTTTTTAGTTGTTTATTTAAAGACTCTTATATTTATATTTATCTTTTTTTTTTTTTTTTTTTTTGAAACAAAATACAAGCTCTGACGATCAAGTTGTTAAGCCACTTTATATTCGATTTTATAACATCAATTGTTGTATATTTTTTGTGCTCGTCTTTCTTTTTCATTTACTTGTTCAGGTTTTAAATTGTTTGGTTAAGTGTTTTTAAGTGAGTGTTTGTATTCAGGTGTTTTGCATTAGGTGTTAAGACTTTTTATCTGAACTTCCTTCCACTTTTTTTATATTGCTCAAGAAAAGAGGAGTTTTCAATTCTTGATATTTTTTTCTTTGCTTTTGCAAATTTTCTTAAGAGTCTATTGTCAACGCAAAATACTGGTTAATAAAAGAACTGGTTTGGTAAATTGCAATTGTATTGTGTTATTTAAAAAATTAAGTATATTTACGTGTACTGTGTAGTTGAAGTTTGAACTCCGTTTGTTAGCTAATACGGCTTAAGTATGCTTATTATTTAGCTGGATTATGGAGTATGTTTCAAGAGATAATTAGAGTATACAAAAATGTTATTCGTATGAATGTTCTGGATTATTTTAATAATTTTATCAAATGCTGTGTAGCCCACTGTGTTTAATGAATAGTTTAAAATTTTCTCTAAAGACTAAAATTCTTTTAATTATTGCAAAATAATCATTTGATCATTGCTAATGAAACTGTGTAACTAAGTGACTTTTTCAAGAAAAAATATATAAATAATTCTTGTTAAGCTTCCCGTAACTTGTAACGCCAACTTTGCACAACAAACTTTCCTTGTGAATATTTACCTTAATGAGCAAAATTTTATTTGTTTATTTATATCCGCTCAAAAGAATGAAATAGAAGAATATAACAAACAAAAACTAATATAATGATATTTGCTTAATGCCACATCTTCCTTCCACTTTGTTGACTTCGGGTTTATTTAACTTTTTTCTGGTTTTAATGTTACTTTATGCTTTTTACTGGCCAGCAAAGAATAATTTTCATATTTAAATTATGTTTTCTTTTTCTTTTTTAGCCACTCAAGAGCATTTAATAACCAAAAACAAAACGAAAGCATTTTAAGTCTCTATTCTCTTTTATCGGGTGCATCTTTGCAAAACTTTCTTACTTTAACTACTTTATTTGTTGGCTTTGGCATTAATGCAGCAGCCATTTACCTCAACTAATGCACTAAGGAATAGACAAATGCAGCTTAAGATAAAACAAGCATTATATTCGGTAATATTGAATATTTTATGCCCTACAAAATTTAAATAAATTTTGGATTCAATAAAAAGTAATTAAAAATTAATCATGTTTATCAAATTCTTCATTCATTGTTCATGGCAAAAAAAAAATTCAGATCAAGCAACATTAATTAAATAATTTTTGTTTCTGAAACAACTTCCTTTACAGCAAAAGTTAAGCAAAAGAATTTTGAAACCACTCAGTTACCAAAATGTGTAACGAAGATATGAAACACAATTATAAAACAAAAAATTTAAATGTTCTATATGAACAAAGTAAAACATTATCAGATACCATAACATAACAAAATATAGTATAAGACGACATTTTATGATATAATATAACATAACATAGTAAAAAATAAAGTAACATAAAATAATATAACACAACATGAGGCAACCAGACATGACCTAACATAACATAATACAATACAAAGTAACATAACATAACATAACATGAGGAAGCACAATATGATTACTTTTATGTCAAAAATTCTCTTGTTATGCAAAATATAATGAATTTTACGATTTCGTTAATCGGGCTCACATTTCATAATTCGTTAAACCAGTGTATCACTGTATTTCTAAATACAAGGGCGTATGATTAATATCGAATTAATGAATTTGTGAATTTGAATTTCATGGCGTATGATTAATATTCCCTGCAAGTAAAATTTGTTTGTTATTAAAAAATAATGATACTACATTTTTTACATTTCAGTTCATTATAAACTTTATTTTTTAATTATTTTTCCTAGAAATTATATCAATTAAACTTTTTCCGAAGAAACAAGAGCCTGTAATAAATAAATTTTCTTTGAAGATAAAAAAAAACTTCTTCGTTCGTATAACAAACAAATAAATTTCTTTAATTACATTTATAGAAACCTCTTAAGGTGTGTTTGATTATGTTTTCTCACAAAAATACTACCTTCAGCAATAATTTATAGCCAAAAATATAAGCTAAGATAAAACCAGCTAGAAGAGAAAAAAAACAAACGTTTAATATATTAATTGTAATTTTTGCTATGAAAACTTCCTCAAGTTCTAAATGTTAAAAAGGAAAATTTTTATTATTTTTCCTAAGAACGAAGAATGTCATGGCAATTGGGGACTTGTGTAATTTTATCTATTGAACAAAATTTTAATGACTTTCAAGACTTGGCTTAAGATATAAAAATGTAAAAATTGCAATAACAAAACAAAACATAAATGTAAATTATTTTTAAGTTTATTTTTTCAAAGTGAAACAAAAAGCCTTTATTTTCTTAAAAATCAGTAAAAAAAGGAATAATTATAATTTTAATTTAAAAGAAGAGCATAATTTTTGAGCATATTTGCAAATCAACTCAGAGGATAAACCTCATTTTTTATTTATCTTTTGAAACAAAATAAATTATTTTTTATTATTATTCTTCAGAAAAAAGTTATAAATAAAATCTTTTTTATCTTGAAGATGCTTTTAATTTAAGTGAAACATACAACGAGTTAAGATAAAAACTTATTTCAATAAAAATCATTTATTTCTTGCTCTATTAGTATTCATTATAAAACTCTAGCTTTGTATCTTTGTATCTACAAAATTTTTTTTAAGATCAAAATCTAAGCTGCCAAACTAAGTTACTTGTGGTCAGAAGTGCTTATATCCTTTTTTTATTCCATTTAAAGCTCACTTTGCACTCAATTCATCAATTGAAAATTAATTTATTTTTACATATAAATTGTCTATCAAGCTTCTGCTGCTCAAACGCAAACAAATCAAAGCTTGTTAAAAATAAATTTCAATTCCTTTCCATTAAATAAATGTTCTTTAAGCCTTTCACATTATTGCAAAGAGTTGCTTTTGTGTGCCATATCAGCCATTAAAATTGTTTACTTGTTTTTCGTACCTTCAACTTTAAATTGGTTTTACTTCTCCTGTTCCTTCAAAATGAAATAATGCCTTTGCCAGAAATCCTTTTGAATATTTAAAATCCTCAAACTAAAATAAATTATAGATATAGAGAATTAAGCAAAAACAAGATTGGATAAATAAAATCCCCTTTTCAAAAATCATTTATCAATATTAAAATACCTTTAGCAGCAACAGATGTTGTTGCACATAAACCATTAAAATGTTTTTTGCAAACTACAATTTCTTACCATAATAAATATATACAACTGAACATTAACTCAAACAATTTCGAGAAATAAGTTTTGAATGGAAATTTGTAAACAAACAGCCTTCACACCTGAAAACCACTTAGGAAACATTTAAAAACTAATTTAACTTAAATGAATAGACACAAACAAATATCTTTTGCTTTTAAACAGAAATATCTCGATTTTTAATGCAAGGAAACGTCTGCTTGCAATGAATGTGTGTGTGTGTGTATTGTGGGTCTTTTAATATGAAAGTCTCATCATCATGTGTTTTAAAGACTTCCTTTTTAAACAAGATTTTCCTTCAGCCTCAAGACAACTGACTTTACAACAGAAGATTCGAAGTATTTTTGACTGCCAATATTTTTCCTCGCCGCAGAGATGAGGGCTAAACGTGAGCTTCGCGTAAACGTTTGTAAGTGTGAGTGAGTATTTTATGATATTTTGAATTTTGAAAGAAACACAAAATGTGTGCATTTGATTTAATTTATTACTTGCGTAAATACCATGAAAGATTGATGACCTTTCAAAAATGAGCAACTCACCCAACCAACAAACCAACAAACAACTGGCGGAAGGAAAGAAACGTGGCGTGGCATTTTGCAACTCATCAGTGGCCTTTGAATGGCCTTTGTAAAAAATTTTCCTTGTAACTTTAAAACATTTTTCTTTGATAGAAATTATCACGTTATAATTCCCAAAATTGTTATACATTTTCCCTTCACTTGCAGCGCCCACGAGTTTTGGTTAAATGTTACGCGTCTAAATCTTGTTGGTGTTATCGTGTGTGTGTGTCCATGTTAAAGCTTTTTGTCTGTATGCAGCTGCTCTTAGGCAAATAATAATTAATGCTTTTGTGGTTTCATACAGAGTTAATAAAATAAAACTGCCTTTTATGGTTTTAGTCAATCCACAGGAAAAAAATTGCCAGAATACAATATTTTATATTGAAACAAAAATCAACTTTGCAAAACTGAAAACAAATTCTTTAGCTTTTTTATTCAAATTTAAGACTCTTAATAAATACTAAAATTTTAATACTACACTCAGGGAAAAGCTGCTACTTAAAATTAAGAACGCGTTACATTAATTCAATCATTTTCAATATAATAGAAACTAGTATTAAAATACTTAAAAATTAATAAAATTAATAAATAAATACTGTAAATTAATATTTTTTTTTCTCTGGATGTTCATGAGTTAAATAACCCTTAATTCTGATGGTTAAAGCAATAAGTTTCTCTGTAGGATCGTTTGGCCTGGAATTTCCCTTTAACCAAACTGTAATTAATTAATACAAATGGCTGCAATTTTTTAATACCATCATTTGAAACATTTTATTGAATTTATGTATTTTTTATTTTTTAAATTTTCTCATCCAACCATATTATTAAATTCGAAAACAGCAAATCAAAAAGCTTATTAAATTGTGCGGGTAAAATTCAATTAAAAATTACAAATTAATTAAATTTGCAGATTTTTCCACAAACAATACAATTCGATATGAAACCATTACTTTGCTGAATTGTGTCACATTATTCGAATAACGGAAATAGTGAGAAAGAGCACAGTAATTGGCCAGATAGTTTATTAATAAAATTTTACATTTCCATTATTTAAACACAACCATAAAGGCACACACACACAGACACACTAATACATACGTATGTTTAAGTGAATCGATTTGCTGATATTTATTTTAAATATTTTTGAAATCATTCTGGTCAAATACCCAATATCAAGTATAGTACTCGTAAATAGTCATTCCATTGACCAGAGCGTAAATGGTTAAAGCATAAATACACAAATTAACAAATAAATTACAAGTATGTTGGTTGGTATTGGGAAATGTATTGATTGTGTGTAAAATTTTTTTTCTAATTTTAGCTACAAGCGCAGCATCAATAATGCTTACATGTGTTTTTGTGATATTTCATTAATTATTGACTTAAATCGTTTGCACAAGCTGACAGACACACTTCACGTTACACATGTCTTAATATTAAGCTTGAATTTTTTTTTCTTTTCTGCTCTCTATTTGAAAAAGTTTTGGTGATACACACAAAGCATTTTCAACTTCCGCTTTAATGATTAACATTTCAATTAAACATAAAAATGCAAGCACACATTTATATGTACATACATACAGACATGTGTATACATAACTAACAGGACACGTGCGCACGTACACGTTTATGTAGATGTGTATGTATGTATGTTTGGGATTCGTGTAGAGATTTATGAGAGTTACACTTCAACCACATTTCTGTGCAAATACTTTGCTATAAATAGATGAATGTTTTTGTATTGTTTTGTAAAAATATATTTTTCTCATCGCTGGCCATGTTATGAGGTTAATTAATTACAAAATAAGTGAAAGCTGTTTGTGGAATAAAAAGATTATCAGCCACTAAAATACACAAAGAGAAAGCCAATGTAACAAATGAAATAAAAAAATTAAAAATATGATTTATTGATTTGTTTAAACCTCTGGATAATTTGAACATAAAATTCAGCACTCAATCACACATACAACAACAACTACTCGTACAATATTAATAGTTCTTTGTGCTTGTGCTTTTGTGTTGCTTTGTCATCCGCTAGCAGGCTCAATTACCTGACTTTATTGCTGTTGCTGTTCATGTGTTGGCCTCAGCAGCCGAGCAAATATCACACAATCACTTCACTTCATTTCACTTTAATAACATCATTTTATTCCCCGAAGACTGATAGCATCAGTAAACTTTCTTTGTGTTTAAGCTCTAAGCGAACAAACGAGCAGCAACATCAACAACAAAGCACCAACAGGCAGATAGATTTAAGTACGTCAGAAGCAAAACAATGGCAAATCGAATTCCCAGCATGAATGTTTCGGTAAAACTTCTTCCGTTCTACCTTTAAAGTCGCTGGAATTTGTAACGACAGGATATACGCTTCCAAACATTATTAAAATTTCTTTTTCTTTTAAACTTACTCACAAAGTTTTTTTATCTCATTGCAGAATAATGGAAAAAATTAAGATACCTGCCAGGTGTTTGTCATTTTAAGGCTATTCTCAATGTTTCTGTTGTTTCTAGCTTTTGTTTTAGTCATTATTTATTTTACTTAACAAGAAAAAAAGATGAAGAGGAGCAGAAGCAAAAAAAAAAAACAATTGAAAATAAAGTTTGAGGAAATGTTTGCAGTTGTTTTTATTCTGTATCTTAAGGTTACATATTGTTATCGTTCTTCTCTAATCACTTTTAAAACATCATTTTATTATTGTCATCCCATGATCTAGAAGATTGTGGCAGAATGAATGTTTATGTAATGAGAGAAAAACAAAAGATGTTACATTATATTAAGTGCACTAGTAAATTAGTTATTTTTTTCTTCTTTCTGACATAAACAGCAGGTTGAAGTAAAACATATTTTTCTTTTCTACAACGAGTCGGAGCAGCTTAAGACATCATGACAATAATAAATTATATATAGTTATAGCAGACAATTAATAAGAGGATATGATTTAAAAAATTGTCAAAGAAATCTGTCAACACGTGTTACAGCTTAGCGCAGGTTCAGATAGACCTAAAAATAGCCTACTCAGTGATTTGCGCAATTTAAAATTTGAACAATAATCATTTGAGTAATTTAAATAATTTTTAATTTATTTTTGTGTTACTAACTGAATGAAAATGTCATTAAAGTACACTTCCGACGTCAGTCGGAACTTTTTGAAGCAGTGCTTAGACTTCGGTCGGAGTACTGTATGATAAATTTAAGTACATAATGTTAAATTATTTACAGCTGGCATACCACGATGTTAAGTTTTTCAGGTGCAGTCCAGTTAATAAAATACTTGTGTGGCAACACTCTGTTTTTGTTCACCCAATGGATAGCTGTCAGCCAATATTATTAAAGTCAGAAATTAAAAAACATATTGATTATTGAGTTCTTATTTCAACTTTGATAGTGGTTGAACTTCTCATTCGTTTAAATGGAAGTTTAGCATAGTATCTCTAGTTGTTCTAAGAAATTTTTGGGTAAAGGTTCCCCGATGATTGCGCATAGGATCCAGCTAGCTCCTCAATAATCAATTTCAATGTAAAATAATAATTTGGGAATATCAGTGTTAAAGTTAACTTTGCATTTGCTTAAGAATATTAAATAATTTGGAAAAATTAAATTTTTAAATGATATTTAAGCATAAAGTAAATTAATGTTACTCGTATATTAAACAAAATGTTCGAATAATTCGAAAAATGTTTAATGGGAAAAAATTATGAGCAAAAATTTTATTCGAATGCTTTTGCTTCAATAACTCAAAAATATAATCTCAAAACCTTTTTGTATCATTTTTATACAAATCGAATACTTTTTTCCAAACATTTTATTCAAGTAATTCTATTCGATTAATTTTATGCGAATAACTTTACTCGAATAATTTTTTTCGATTAAATCTGTTCGAATAATTTCATGTTTTTGATGCCTTGTATCCCTACTTTGTATGTTTGTGTGCTTGTGTATTATGCTCTTAGCTAATAGTATCAGAATTGTTCCATTTGTTGTCTATGCTTTTATAGCAAACATTTGTCAGTTTACGATATACGAGTATTTACGCTAGGGTATATATTTATTTCATCAGTAAGTATTAGTAAGATTTTTATCAAAATAAACTTCTCCTACTTTCCTACTTAAGGATTTATTAGTTAAATACTCCAATCTTTAAGCCACATTCCTTAATATTCTAATTTTGTGGGAGTGAGAAGAAAAAAGCACCCAAATTTTTTATATATGCCGCTCTATACGAAATTTTTCAAAATATTTTGTAAATATGGCCTTGTGTACCAAATATTTACTATTCGCTCCTAAACGTATGCAATCATAATTTATGCCTCTTTTATATAGTTTTACTTTGAATCAAGGCGAATTCGTAGTATATGGTCTCAACTGCTCAGGCAGGGTTGCCAGAAAATGGTGATGGGAGAATGCTAAATCATTCAAAAATATCTGATAAATTATACTATTATTCAGAAGAACAAATTTAATGCTAGAATTTAAATTTTTAGCAGTTTTTTTTTAAATTTGAATGCTTTTTTATGAAAGAATATGCTAAATCTAGCAGTGAAAATGGCAACAATGTGGATGTCAACACACATTTTGCAATACATTTTTTGTTACATTAAAAGTACACATAAAAATTCTCAAGGCAAATTGAGACGAGTATACATTACATGAATTTGCATTGCCTTGTATTTTGTGTTTTTCAAGAGAGTTGAAGGCGATTAGTTCTTGCACTTTACACTTTCTGTGACACGCACATAAATATTAAAAACAAATTTATAACGATTTTCTCTTAAAAACTCATTAATGCCGCTTGAAAATCATAAAAAAAATTATAAATTAATAAAAAACCAGAATACTTTAATTTGAATATTTTTTCACTTTAACTTTGCAATGGCCGATAATCTATGGAAATTGAAAACACACACGCACACACACACACATAAACACTTTGTAAGTGGCCAATGAAATTGTTATTGAAATTATACTTAATACGAGAGTAATTTGCTGTTAAAGCCTCATTATTAAATCAATTTTATTTTGCATTAAAAACACATGCATAAACACACACACACACACGCACTCAGGGACTTAAAATAAAAAATATATTCATGCTTGAATACCTTAATGAATGAACATATAAATAAGTGAGAGAGAGTTAATGAAATACAAAAAAATTTCTTTAACAAATTCTACTGTTTTTAATGGAAGAAAATTTAAATTTAAAGTCCTGACTGCATTCATAGCAGCTGTACGAAAATTATAATAAAAGTTAAGATTGAATCGACAAAAAAAAATTATACGTTTTAGTCCTTCGACTAAAGTTATATTAAAAAATTGTTTTTTAAAGCTTCCCAATAAGAAAATATAGCGTATTTCACTAAGAGCTTCCCATCATAAAATTTACATTAAAAAAGTAAGGAGGGCATGAAACATAACATTCAAGGTGGCTTTCATATCCAATTTTCCTTTAATTGCATCAAAATATTAGTCATCTCTTGCTTGGCACATCTGCATGGACTTTTTTTTAATTTTTCAACAATAAAATAAAAAAAATTTATTTTTCGATAGTATCGCATCATTCGATTTTTCAAATTGACTGGTGGAAAAAATTGGATTTATAATACCAAAATCCCATTGTGTGCCGTCATATGCAGGGGTACACTTATAAGCAAGAAAAAGTATAAATCAGAGCTGATTCGATTCGAATTAATATTTTCTGTTTAAGAACAAATTATGACCTGTTCAACCATGTCAAAAGATTGCGTTCTCTCGCCATTTTATAATAAAAACAATAGGGAAAGTTGTTTTGGATTTTACTGTAAATAATTTAAAGAACAAATAACTTCTTCGGCATTGAAAAAGAATTTTATTTTGCTTTAAAGCACTCAAAGCATTTAACTTGCATTTAATTTTATTGAATTTTTATTATTTAAAATAATACTTTCCTTAATCTCCCACATTATTCTTTATAAAACAATAATAATAAAAAAGCTTAATAAAAAGTCTGGAAATTTTTTATGTATAAAAGCAAAAATTTTAAACTGAAATAAATGACAATTTAAAACAAAAGCCAGGTGTGTTTTAAAAAGATAAAAAAGCCCATTTAAAAATATTAAAATTAGTTTTATTGCATAACTTCCATTATGAGTCAGCGTCGCATTTGGTTTTTTATTATTATTAATTTTTTATTTGTTTTTTATTTATTTTTTGTGGTTTGGAAAAAAAGTCACTTTAAAAAGAAAATCAAAAATCATTTATATATATAATATATTTTTTATTTTCTTTCTTTTACTTTTTTCAAGGGCCACAAAAATTCTGTCATTAATGGTGCATAATATTTTTCCTGGCTTTTCTTTTCTTTTGTTGGACATGGTTTTTATTGGCACCACAAAAAATATATATTTAAAAGGCAGTAAATAAAAGTGTAAAATTCAGTTGTTTTCAATTAAAGCAAATCTTTAGAAATTACCGCACTTAGAATTCTTTAGAAATTGGCAATTACCTCATCTAAAGAATGCAGCTATTTATTTTTCTAAAAGGAAAAAATGTGCTTTCAAAGCTTTATAAGAAAAAAACGGTTTGGTCCACAGACAAACAAACAATCACTTTTATATAGACATGAGTAGATAAATAGATAACACATGTGTCTTCAAATTTTATCGCTACCAAAAACGCTTTCTCGTTAATAAGAAGAATAGAAATAATCCACACACATTTTATATTAACAAAAGTTGTTCAGTTAACTGCCCAAAAGAAAATCCCAAATTTATTATCTTTTAGTACAAGGAAACTAATAATAAAAATATCTTATTATCTTAAGTACTCAAAATAACTTTTATCCACTTCCTTTCTCAGCCATTTATAATTCCTGCCACCCTTGACCACAACCAATTTCACTCATTTCCCTTTCTCTCTCTCCCAAGCGCTCTAAGGCAATTGTTGCTGTTTATTTTGTCAATGACTTTTAGTCGTAATGTTTATTGTTTATATTCTCATACAAAATAAAAAGCTGCTGACATTGTCCTTTTTATTCCAAAGCATATTCAGCACCCACCGTGTAATTTTTCTCAAATGATGCTGAAGCTTAAGCGCCATCGGCCAAAATGACAATAAGAAAAAACAAACACTAAACATATTTTAAAGGTTTATTAGGTTAATGACAACGATTCTTCTAAATTTCGCTCTGTCTCTCTCTCTCTCTCTCTCTCTCTCGTTTGTCTTTTCTTCGAAATATAAATAAAAATTATAATAACAATAATAACAACCAGAAGTAAAAGTAAAAAATAGAAGACACTTTATAAAAAAAAGGAAAATTATGCTTAATGTCACATTGTGGGAAATGCCGGCGGTAAGTCTTATGGCCAAGAGTATTAGTAACAAAAATGTTTAAGGCCACCAAAAAATATGTACACTTTAGTAAAGCAAGAGCAATCACAAAGATTTATTTTTTTTTTTTAATTTTAATTTGTCAAAGAAAAGTCTTTCCTAAAATGTAATTAGAAGAGGGGCTTGGTGTCAGCATGCGAACAAGAAAACAAAGAGTCAGCACGTAAATGTGTTATTTAAATAACAAAACGCGTAAATATTAGTGTAATTAAAATGTCACTTTGTGGGCGCTTAAGAGCTGAAAATATTATACTTATTTAAAAGGAATTTAAGCTAAGAAAAGGTTTTTCAATTGACAACTTTAAATGTTTGTTTAAGTTCTTTAAGCTATTTTCAAGATTTTAAGCTTTAAGTTTAACAAGCGACCAAGATAAAGGCAATAGAAAATATACACCTTTAAGGCTGTAGCTCACTATCCTTTACAGTCGTTCGACTTTTGACAAAATACAACCCTGATCTAATGAGTTGTTATTGTCTTTGGGGAAATTTTCACAAGCCCCATTAAAAAAAGAAATAAAAATTCTATTAAATATTTAGTTGTGACTTTTTAATTAAATAAATTTTTAAATTTTGATGGACTCAATGAAATTTCTAATTGAATTTTTAATCAATTTAATTTTCAAACTGAAGTTTAATTAAGTCTATTAAAATTTTAATTTATGTTTATATATTTTCAATTAATTGGAGAAAATATTTATATGAAAAATTTTGTAATATCAATTAAAAAATCAAATTAAATTTTAATCTGCAAACAATTTGATAATATCAATTGAGTTTTTTCACTCAAATTAATTGAAGCATATCGATTTTAGTGACTAGTTTTTTTATAGGTCTTTAAAGATTTCGAAAATCAGTCGAGCCTCAAAAATGGTGTCATCAGTTGTTGATCAAGTGCTAATTCAGACTTGGTGACAACTCTAAGCTTTTTAAGGCAAAAGTATAGCTAAGAGTCTACCAAACAAATCTCCTTAATATTTTATGCCAAAAAAAATCATGTCTTCGGGCCCTTTTTTTGTAAAAATTAAGTAAAAAAATTTAATTTTTTTCAGAATAACTTACTGACACTGCTAATTTGTTGCTAAAAATATTTAACAACATTGTAGCTACGATAAAGCTGAACAACTTTTGTGAACAACTCAATACAATCTGAACGTCTTTTGGTGCCCTAATAACTCATATACACCCCTTTTCACCTAAAAAATTTTCGTTTGTGTGTGTATGTGTATGTGTGTATGAGTGTGTATGGACGTTTGTGTGTTTGTGGCTTGTGCTTCTGCTTCATGGTAATTTTGTTTCAATATTTTCAAGAAAGCTCTTTTGTCTTATCATTTACATATCTTAACCCTGTTAACCATTAGTTTGATATTTATTATGCACCTTTATCTTGCCTTCACATAAATTTGAACAATTTATTACTTATTTTATGGTTTCAGTAACTACAATTATTATGATGACACAAACATAAACAACAACAGAATAAATGAAAAATAATTTAGTGAACACATTTCTGGTCCAAAAAAAATTATACTTAAATAGTACAAACTATATACATATTTCAACTGCTTCAGAGCTCCAGTGCAAATTTTATATGAATGTGCAAACAATATTTGTTAACAAATTGACACTCCTCAAGATCTGGTGACGTATGATTAATATTTCCAATATTGAGTTGCCAACAAACATACAATTGTACACATACAAATATGTACTCACGTATGCTAAATGCAGGTGTATTTGTATGTATGGATGTGTGTGTAGTAGTTTAGCTTTCATTTATGTGCTCAGTTTGTTATTGCTGTTGTTGTTGCAGCACTTGCTGTTTATATTTTTAACCAAAATGTCAAATTCGTTGTCATGACACTTTGATTTATTACTTTTCGAACAAATAAGCAAATCTATTTTATGTTGTATTAGAATGAAAGAGTGAGAATATATTTAGGTAAAATAAGAAAAAGGAAAGAAAAATAATAAAATGAAAGAAAATAAAATACACTCACTCAACATATTTATAGTTTTATTGTTATTGCACAATTTTAGAGTAAAAGAAATATAAAGCTTAAATAAAGGCAAAACAGGCTGCTCAATCCATAAATTTTTAAGCATAAAAATTAATCTTTACATTAACTGCCCGCCTTCCCTCGATGTCAACAGAAAACTTTCGTTCGACAACTCGTATTGAAAACAACATTAAAATGAACAAAAAATTTTGTTTATGATCAAGAAGAATTCCGGCATAAACACATTTTCAATGCAAATTGACACAATAAAGCAGCCCCAGAAAGCAGTCGAGAGATAGAATCTATTTTATATAGAATCTATTCTATCAAACAAAAAAAGTTTGTCTTAAGTAGAACAAAAATAAGCAAATTAATTAACATGTGCATAATTAGTAAAGAACAAACGACAATGACAAGACTGTTGTAAATTTAGAGAAAAAAAAGAGACAAAAAAGCTTTCAGCAAATTGTAATACGATGAATCAAAACAATTCACATATTCCATTTGCAATAAAAAGTTGCGTATATAAAGCAGAAAATCTACATCAACAGACACCACACACAGTGGACCAAACACAAAAGAACGCTGATGAGGAAGGTTTAGTGGCCTTCGAAGACAGCCGGTTGTTCCGTTCAACTAAGTGTTTGTCAGAATATTTACAACTAACTTTGGTGTTATTTGTTCATTAATAATTATCACATGTAATTTGGCTTAAAAAACGATACGAACTTTAGCCTGATAAAATCATAACAGTGTTTTTCTCATGCTCTCACATACAAATAAATAAATTTCATAAATTTTTTAAACATAACTACAAAAAAATAAGCACAAAAGAAAAGAAAACAAAAATTAGAGAGCATTTGAAGCTACTGCCGTAGATTTTATTATGGACTTTGTTAAGCTTAAGACTTATTCTGTTTGATATATTTGTTTCGATGGTACAGGTTGTAATGAAAAAAAACCCGAAACACTGAGTAAAGAAAAGATTGCTAAAACAAAAATTTGGGGCTTTCGTTTTAAAAAAGGTGCAACAAAATATATTTTATAATAATTCCTTTTGAAAAATTTCTATATTTAAAGTATTTAATAACAGAACCCCTTTCCTAGTAACTCTATACAATTATCAAAGTAACTTTATAAAAGAAATACCAAAATGAGCCCCTTTAAATGCTTGCCTTCAAAAAGCTTTTATCATTATAAATTAAATTTCATGGCATGTTGATGCGTGGTTGCTGGTTTTTGTTTTCTATTGTTGTGCTTAAAGTGGTTGCCCAAAATTTGTGTGGTTTCCGCAAACAATCACATGCACGAACATTCACGGCACAAGTACAAAAGCAAAAGGAATTTCCTTTTACATACACAGCCAGTGCCACTGTTAATGTTGTCGCCAGATATCGTTATTATTGTCAATCATGTCGTTATTATAATATTGCATATGTAAGTATGTATGTATATTACTTTTCTGTCATTGTTTGTTTGCCTGTTGTTTGTTTTATTGTTTAAAACAAAACAACAAATATCACTACTACTTCACATGCGAAAATGTTATAACGCACACACATGAACAGGACATTTGTAATGTTAGACATAAATACATGCAAACATATAAAAAGGCAAGAGAGTGAGGACGAGTGTATTTTATTACTAAAGAGTTCAAGTAGTGCAAGTCTTTTAAAGTTTCATAAACGGAAATTGAATTTCTTATAAAATATTATATGTACAACAAACATGCCTGCAACAATACAATATATTTATTACATACCGGTGAAGGTGTTGTAAATTTACATATAAATTTAATATGTGCAGGAACAATCATCACACACTCTGACAAGGAAGAATTGAGCAAAATTCTTTATTTTTGGTATTGAATTTTCATAATTTCAAAATTAAATCACAAGATATTAAAGTTTTTGGTGAAACTTTCATAATTTTTTTTCGTATAAAATAAATTTAAATTTCTTATAAAATAAATTAAAATATAATTTTCATATTGAAAATAAAAACGGTTCTACTTACATAAATATATTTTTTAAAATTAATGCAACCATTAATTTTTAGTCACTTTAACCATTCCATTCACTAGCACTTGCTTCATATGCAACTAAAATATTCTCTTGCCATAAATTTTCTTCAGTTCCACCTGCTTGTTCAAGAATTATTTCAAACATAATTTCTTTTCAAATCACTTTTTCATATAGTGGCACTTTTTTCAATTCATCGGTATTTTTAATTATAACAAATCATTTCTATAAATTTTCTTTTTGCCAATTTTTATTTTAACTAATTGTTCTAAATATGTTCTTACTTTACCCTCTGCCGCAGCTTGTTTTGTATGCTTATACCAAATGTTGAAAATTTGATGAGCTTGCATCTCCCCTGACAAAAAAGATTAGAAGAGTAAGAAGCTGAGTCCTTAATTGCAAAAGTTATATTTTAAATTATTAAAAACTGTTTTTTTATTATTTTGTTTAATTGTCCACTGATGTTGTAACTTTTTAATATCATCCAATTTAATATCATCCAATTTGTTTACATTCACAATAACGGTAAATGGCATATGATCTGCACATTGTGATGAATATTGATGTTACCACACTGCTAGATTTATATTTTAGAACAATTGCACTGCTTTATCGACTATTTTGTTATACAGTTAAAGCATTTTTACAGTATTTAATCAATATTTAAAACTATGAAAAGACGTAAATTCTTGAAAAATTAAACGTTTTAAGAAATTATTTCTGATTTTTGTTAAATAAACTGAGCTTAGCAAAATGTTATTAATAGTTTTTTTGAAAAACAGTGTTTGACATTTTGTAACTACGGCCACCTTCACGACACTGTGAGTGCGATGGTACCTGTTACTTGAGCCCAGTTAACTAAACACGAGCTTTTTCTTCTCTGTAAACTCTCAAACCTCACCAAACCCAACTGATATGTATGAATATGACCAAAAAACAGTTCATATTAATATAACAAAAAAAATGTATGCCATAAATTAAATAATTATATACATATGTATGGCCTTATGTTGAAACTTAAACTTTTGTACTCTACAAAATGTACATTGACCCCTTATTGATCCCTAGTTCATTATCAAAACTGTCTGCATATTTCATTGCTGAATACAAAAGACAAGCATATGCATGCAATGGCGCAAAACTAAAATATCTGTTGGACGTGTTTATGCTTTTTTTCATCTCTTTTATATTTATAGTTTTTTTTTTTCTTTGTTAATAAAAACATTTATTGTGTATTGTCTGGGTTATTATTTAACATGAACAGAGCAATAAAATATGAAAATAAGAACTAAAGAAATTTATGAAAACTTATGTTACATGTCGCTGTAGTTACCATTACAATTGAGACTCTCTGCTATTGACAGTAAAATATGTATGTGTGAGGCCAAAAAAAATATAAACTACATTTTAAAAAGGAAGTATTACAAGTGGCAACTGCTGCCCAAACTCCTTTTGCTGCAACCTTTTCAATGGGGCAACCAATAGCAGTAAACAACAAATCAAAGCAGAATTATGAAATTGAAAAACATAAATGCAATCAGAGCAAGATGAACATAAACTAAAAACACAATAATGATACTACAATAAATATATAACAAAAAATAAAGGAAAGGAAAAGAAAAGAAAGGGTTAAAACTACAACACAATACAAGACAATATTCATCGATATAACAACTATTATTTTATTCAAAGAAAAAATAAACATAAACTTACAAATATATTCACTTATTTTCAACTGTGTGTGGAATCAACATTTTAAATCTTCAAAAAACGACAGCAAAATACCTACAAAGAGATACAAATGTTTTTTTGCCAGGACAACCAACAAGAAAAAAATAGACAAAATATGACAAAAGTAAAAACCCGAGCCCAGCAAACCTCTTTAAATCAAGAACCGTGTCTAACAAGAAGTACAGTTAAGAGAAAGAACAAACCCAGAAAAAACTCACACAAAATTGTTCACCAATTAAAATTTTCAATTACAAATTTAATTTAAAAGTCACATGCAACTGAACTCTGCTGGGTACAAACAGCCATCACGACACATTCCAATATTTGTTACTAAAAGCCAAAGAAGAAAACCTAAAATTATTTCAACAGCACAAGAGTTCACGTACAAAATAAATAAAAATTCACAAAATTCGTTTATGAGTTGCTGGCAAGTTCTTAAATAAAGTTAGAAGGAAAATATGAAAAAAAAGCAAAAGAACTCATAATGAACATGTTTATCAGCCAAAAATAAAAAAGGCAACAACAAAGTTGGCTTAAGCATTGATACCCTTTTATAAATATGAACGTGAATTAATTTGAAATTTGCTACAGCAACATAAACAATGAAAAATCGATTTTAGCACATTCAATGGAAAAAATACAACTCAAAGATAAAACTCCCTCCAACTCTTGTGAACTTCGAGGCGCTTAAAAAGGGTTTTCGTAAAAAAGGATCCAAAGGTCATTGACAAAAGATATAATTTAAAAACAAATTGTTAAACGTTTTATGTCACTATTTATAAAGGACTTTATTTGACAAGGTCTATCTATACATTTGATCCTTAGCAGCATCTTAAAACTATTTTAAGCGAAAGCTTAAATAATGCCAAGAATTTTGTTCCTTTGTTCAGTTATTACATAAGAGCCTTAGGCTAATAAAAAAAGGATGTTTATATGTATCTATATGGAACTAAATTTTCATATAAATTCATAATCAAAATCTGGTTTTTCCATGAGAAGATGGGAAATACTTGTGCGCCATATGCTTTCAACCAAAAATGTGCTTTAGAGTTGAATAGTAAAGTAAGTATGAAGTACTTTTACTGAAACTATTGCAAAGGAAAGTAAAGTACTCGTATATAAAAAATAATAAATGACAACATAAAGTAGTAAGATAGTAAAATTTAGTGTCCTGCCAGTCAAAATTTAAATTTACACAGAGCTCTTGTCTCTAAATCGAAATACACCGAGAGAAAAAAGTCTTTCTAAATTTAAGTTTTTCCTCTACTTTGAAGTAATTAAAATAAGTTGAAAAGGGAAATACTCCCCAGTACTCTCTCTCTCTCATTTACTTTTCTCTTCAGGGCTAGTAAAAATTTTAACTTCCGAAAAGTTATGATAACTGCACTCCCACAAATATTTGTTTTCGATAATTGCTAAAAAGTAAACGAAATCCATTATAACTACATCAACTATTTTAAAAATTTAAAAGTTCACCTAAATCCAGATAATAATAATTATTATGTAAAACATTATGAATGTTTGCCATATTTTGTTGTTTTATTCATATCTAAAATAACAAGCAAAATTATAACTAAAATATTCCCTAAACTTTATGCAAATACATAAAAAATACGAGTATAATACAAATTTTCATCTAATGTGATCGAATAATAATTTGTTTAATTTGTTTAACCGAAAAATTTGCTGATGCTGAAAGCAGTTGTTTTATAATTACATTAAGCAAACAACAACTTCAAATTTTTATACACATTTCAGCAACTACTTTAAATATTATTTTAAATTTTAATATAAAAATTTTTATAATTAACATTTTTTGCTTAAACATCAGTCCATATGGGTATTTGCATTTTCTTTTATTATTATTTTTTTTTTTTTTTTGAAATGTACATAAATAAATAATTACACGTTTGAGTGGTTGAGATATGAAAAACGAGAGATGTGAGTAAAATAATACAGAAAACATCTAAACGTATGCGCCTTATATAAATTACACTAAATACACCTGAGGCGTATGACGAAGACTGCTTAAAGTAATTTATGAAAAGTTTAAAATTTATTTGTTTTTTGGTTTAACTTTAAATTAAAATTACATTTTACATGTATCTCTTGTTCAACTTCACACAGGTTTCAAAGTTTTCATTTAAAATTGTGTGTGGTAACATTGATGTTAATTTCGAGTTCGAGCAAGTCAATACTTTAAATTTGTAACAAAAACTAAACAACATCGATATGCATTGTTGCATGTTGTTGTTCAGCATTACAAAAAAATTGCTAATAGTGACGCACAAGTAGAAAAACATGAACATGCTTATTGAAAATGTTTTACTGCAGCTAAAAATGCTATAAATTACTTAAAACAAAAAAGGATTTTTCGTGCTGTGGTTTTTTATGGCACTTACCAAAGGAATTTAAGCTTAAAATCAAATATATTTTATGAATTTTCGGTCATGGTCACAAGCAAGAGAAAGGAATAAATTTTTGGGATAAATATATCCATAGTGCAATAAAAAAATATCTTTGATTAACGTACCTTTTTTTTGTAAAAATTTAATAAAGGGTAGTTTTTATACAAGGTACTTTTTGTAAAAGTTACTTTTTATATAATGTACTTTTTATAAAAGGTACTTTTTATAAAAGGTACTTTTTATAAAAGGTACTTTTTATAAAAGGTACTTTTTAAAAAAGGTACTTTTTATAAAAGTACTTTTTATAAAAGGTAATTTTAATAAACAGTAATTTTTATTGCGGGTAGTTTTTATAAAAGGTACTTTTTAAAAAAGATACTTTTATAAATGATACTTTTTATAAAAATGTACTCTTATAAAAGGTAATTTGTAAAAGGTACTTTTAAAATAAAATTATAAAAAGGTATTTTTTATAAAAGTTACTTTTTATAAAATATACTTCTTCTAAAATGTTTATACTTTTTATAAATAGTACTTTTTATTAAAGATACTTTTAATAAAAGGTACTTTTAATAAAAAGATAATACCGAATTATAGTAATACCAAATTATTTTTCTTTTTGCCAAGTTTTATTTTAAATAATTTGTATAAATATAATCTTACTTCTCCCTCTGCAGCACTTGGAAAATTTTGATGAACTTAAACCTTTACTGACACTAGAAATTGCAAAAAAAAAAGAGGAAAAAGGGGCACGGAAAATTAAGCTTTTTCTAATGTGCCCACTTGCAAAAATTGTATACATTAAATTATTAAAAACTTCTTTTTTATTATTTCATTTAATTGTCCACTGATGTTGTAACTTTTTAATATCATCCCTTTCATCTCTTTGTTTACATTCACAATAACGGCAAATCGCATACGATCTGCAAATTGTCATGAAATTGATGTTACCACATGTTAGATTTATATTTTAGAACACGTACACTGCCTTATCGACTTTTTGTTTTAAAGTTAACGATTTCAATGTTTAAGTATTTTTAAACTATTTTCTTATATAAAAAGTACTTTTTATTTTAAAAACAAATATAAAAATTACTTTTTAAAAAAAATATATAAAAGGGTACTTTTTATAAAAGTTCCTTTTTGTAAAATAAACTTTTTTATAAAAGGTCCTTTTTATAAAGACTACTTTCACAAACAGATATACATATTTCTTAAGCAATTTAAAAGTTTCACTTCTATTTAATTAAATTTAATTAATTTTTCTTCAACAAACATGCTTCAATACTTCAGGCAATTAAAACTAATTTTAATTCAAGTCAATTCATTCAAAATATAAATAGTAAAATAAACATTTATTATTTATGGTCCCCAAAGGATATGGTGATAAATCTTAAATATACATACAGACTTATTTACATTGAAATATTTTTGTTTATTTTTCTTCAAACTAACAAAATATTTATGTTTATTCATACTCTAAAAATAAATCCTGTTGTTTTATTATAATAAATTCATGAATCTTAGTTTTTGTTTTTGTTTTCTTATTCGCATTTAATTTCATTATTTAATAATTCATTGATTAAGCTGAGAAATATATTTTAAAAAATTCATACCGTACAGATATGCCAAAACTAAAAAAACACCAAAACTAAAAAAATTGCTAACACTGAAATAAATCACAAAAAGCCGAAAAAGTCGCCAAAACGAAAACAAACGCCAAAACTAAAAAAAGTCGCTGAAAATTAAATAAATCTCCAAAAACGGAAAAAATAGCAAAAAAAACGGAAAAACAACAAAACCCGAAAAATTCCAAAACTAAAAAATCGATACAACTAAAATAAAGAAAAAAACCGAAATAAAAATCGAAAAAAGGAAAAAACGCTAAAAATAAAAAAAATTGCTAAAACTGAAATAAATCGCCAAAAACCGAAAAAATCGCTAAAAACCGAAAAAAATCGCAAAAACCGGAAAAATCGCCTAAACGAAAAAACGCCAAAAACCGAAAAAATACCAAAAACAAAAAAAAATTGCCAAAAACCCAAAAAAGTTTACCGGGTACTACTTAAAATTGTTGACAAATGTCTACATCAGGTAAGATATTCGATTGTCTAGGCTTAAGTTCGTATTGTGCATTACATACGAGTATGTAGTGTGCGTGCGGAAGCCTTTATGTGCGAGTCAAAGTCGCACTTTACTGAATTTATTTTTTATTTCATTTATTTTCTTTCTGTTATTTCATTCATAAATTTTATAAAGGTTTCCCTGAAAGATACATTAACAAAAGTCAAAATATACCTTTTATTTATTCTAGGTAAGCGATGAATGTAACCATAATACAAAGATAAGGTAAGAATCCTTTTTATAAAAATGCTCACAGTCGGCCAAATAAATTGTATGGGTAGAAGCATCCCATCATACTGAATTGAGACTTAAATGAATTGAATATTAAACAATAATTTGAAAAGGGAAAAAGATAAGAAAAGCGGCCTTAAAGCATAAAATTCAGGAAAAAGAAAAATATTATAAAACGGTTGGTTGTGGCCAACAAGACAGACAGCAAGTATATTTATATATTATCTGGCAAAACGTTTTAAAATATTTTAAATTTTATTTTCATTTAAATAAATAAAATTAGATGTCAATCAGTAATCAGCTGCTTGTTTAATCGTTTTAATTTTTTAATCAACTGGCTTTTCCATTTCTGAATAATTAAATTTGGCAACGACTGTTTTTCTTTACTGTACTTGAAAAGAAATATAAGATTTAATTAAACAGAATTAAAAGCTTTTCCAGTGAAAGGAAGAAGAAGGATGGATGGCAGGAATATTTGATAAGAGATGTTAAGGATAAATTAAAAAAAAACAACAATTTAAGAAATCAGCAGGCAAATTTAAGCATTCGATATGCATTTAAACTTTACAATATTTTCATTTAAACTCTGTTAAAGTTCTTGTAAAAATTTTTAAGATATAGAATTAGATTATTTGGCCTCTTATTTTCAAAAGTTCAATCTCTTATAAATTTTTCTTCTTCAAAATATATTTTTTGATTTTATCTTTAGCTCATTTCTAATATTTATTTACTTTAAAGTAATCTTTATCAGTCTGCCTTAATCCTCTTCAAGTTTGCTGTTTCTACATTAGTTACGTCTCTGATTTTGAAATGATTTATATGTGACCTTTTTTCTCCTCAATTCATAAAATTGACAAAGACAACAAGAGAACAAGAGAACAACTGTTATGAATAAAATGAAAGCGATTAAGTTTTTATAAGAAGACGTACTAGAAAAGGTTCTTTGGCATCTGTTTCTCGCTGACATTTGCTTATATCTTTTTTTTTGTATTATTTTTGATATCGCCCAAAATTTTTTCTTAAATATACTACTCCTTCGTTGCTTTAAAACACATAAGATATACATACATACTCGTATATTAAAACTTTCCATTCCTTTCTTGTTTTTGTTCACCTAAAAGTGTACGATTGTCTCGTCCGTAGCCTGGGAATTGCCCATACGAGTAGCAATGATTAAAACTGGACGTGCAGAATGCACTTCGTCATGAACAGCCGCGTTGGCCATACGTCCAAAATATCATTTTCAAATGTCAATGTCATGTATTGATTTTTCGAATAAAAAAGTTTTTTTTTTTAAATTGCTTATGATATTTTTTTTCAATTCAAGGCTCTATCGGGCTTAAAAAACACCCTTTGTAAATTTTTTTTAACTGCTTAAGCATAAAATTTATATTTTGATTAAAAGCTATTCACTTGGCACTCCCCTTAGAATAATTTTTTTTTTTTTGCAAAAATTTTTCATCACAATGAAAAATATTGCAACCCCAGTTGTATCTTGCCAAATAATTCTTGCCCCATAATCAAAAAACAGAGTTTCACATTTGAAGTGGAACTATTTAAATAATTCATAAAAATGTTAACAAATGGCTGTCTGCTCTTGCACTCCCCTTCTCTGATGGAAAAATAAAAAATTACTTTTTATTTTCCTCATTTGTTCTAAAATATTAATATGTACATTCATTCTGTTGGTTGAAAGTTCTAGCGTTTGTTTTTCTTGTTGTTGCTGTTGTGAATGTTTTTGTTGTTGTTGTTGCGGTACTTAAAAATTTGTGTGTGTTGGTATGAAAATTGAAATATTCTTATTTAAGAGTTAACAAAATTTATATTGTTATCGTTGCTGTTGCTTTTTTAAATAAATTTCCATGCATAATAATAATGCTGTATGTTGCACTTCCTGTTGTCAAATTGCTGCAAGTAAACATAACACTTTCTATATATTTTATGCAAACACTGTACTCACATACAAACACGAGTATTTACTTTAAGCTGGTGTACAAAGCATGTGTGTGTTTATATACTCGTACACATGCCTGAGTGTTGTAAACTCATCTACATATGAAACTATTTATTTACACGACTGTTCAGCAGGAGTAGTTTATGAATATGTATTCGATTGTATTGTAAATTTGTTTAGTGCACACCAGTGTAAACTTGAAAGTGCCCTGTAACTAATGCGTATATAAACTATAAGTATGTTTACACATGCTTATCGCACAGCTTAATTGTCTTTAAAGTGTTGTTTCACAACTTTTAATATTAAATTACATATTACATACACAATTGCTGTCTCACTCCCTGGTTTTTACCACCAACTTGTGCCAGTAATTATTTAATTTTAATAACAAATTTCTCTTTTCAAATGCGGTACTTGTTGCACAACACTTTCGAACAACGCATGAAATATCCTTGATAAATAAAGATACTTTATGTTATCTCTAGTTATTTAATGGCTCACGTCTAAGTCTCTACCATCCATCTATTTGTATCGTAACTCTTGAAATATTTGAAAATGACTTGAAGCAATAAGGCAAGATAAAAAATATGTAAAAAACAAAAACAAGTTTATGAAAGGCCAAACAAACGTACAGAGAGATGAGATGAATTTAAGTAATTCATAAAGACATACATACTCGTATAAATTTAGTTTTTATTTACTCGTACAATTATTTTATTTTTCTCTTTCATTTATTTATATTAAAAAACATAAAAACATGACCTCAAACTTTGTTTTCCCTTTCACAAGGCGCTCGCTCGCCCGTTCTCCATTTAAAAAAACAAACTACAAGTCTAAATAACAACTATAACTATAAAAAACTCTATTAAACCAAAGGCAGTATAAAAATAATGATAATAAGAATAATAATAATAATATTCATAATAATATTCCTATCTTCTTTCATACCACACACATACTCGTACTTTCCAACCCTTTTGAATTTCATACAACCAATTACTTAGAAAGAACTACTGCAGCTCTTCTGTTTTTCAGCTCTTTGTAAATACCCGTATCTATATTTTTTATAATAATTTTTTTTGCTATTTTTTTATTCATATGCGTATGAATACATTCTTAAGAGAGAATCTTTAAACAAAAACAGCAACTGTTAGTGTGTTCAAAAGGAGCATTTTAATGTCTGCCTGAATAAAAATCTAAAAATGTAAAAATGTGTGTGAAGGAAGTACAGCAAAATACATACACTGGTTACCAAGTCAGGCTTTAGAAATAGAGTATACACTTTTACTCTCGGTGGTAGATTTTCTTTCACTTTAAATAGGACATTTGAAATCTTACGAAATTCTTGCCCATATTTCAATATGAATCAATAATATCTTTCGAAATATCAAACTCATTCAGTGAAATTTATGCCCTTAAATTTACATTAATTAATTATAATTAAGATTACAATTTAAAAAAATTTATTCCATAAAGAAATCGCAAAATCAAAAAAGCGCTCATATGAAAAATATCACCAAAAATAAAATAAATCGCTAAAATGCAAAAAAATAAATCGCCAAAAGTAAAAAGATCGTCTAAAAAATTGGAAAAAATCTCCTAAAATCCAAAAAATCCAAAAAATCGCTAAAACGAAAAATAATCGCTAAACATAAAAAAATCGCTACAAGTAAAAATAACCGCAAAAGTCGTCAAAAAAACGATAAAAAAAGCGGCAAACCAAAAAAAAATCGCTAAAACAAAAATAAATGGGTAAAACGAAAAAAGCGCTAAAACTGAAAAAACGTTTATATAGGATAAAGATCGGATAGTATTACATATCGATGGCTTAATATAAAAAGGGCGTAACTTGATTTTTTCCAAAATTGAGTTTTTAACGTTTTCTGGTAGCCAACAAATAATTGCATCCTCCTTAAAAAACTTGATACGTTACAGCTTAAAATTAAGTACTTATGGTCATTTAAAAAATTAGTTTTGCCTGTAAGTCTGAAATAAACAAAAGCCACTTCGTTATGCTCTTTTTTACACGTACATTCATACAAGCATGCAGCTTACTCTCTTTCATATTATATATGCATGTGTTTGCCCAACTTTGGTGTAAATGCTTTAGTTTTTATTCAGTTTTTTCTTTCTTCTCTAAAATATCGAAAAATTGAGTTACGCCTTTCTTATATTAAGCCATCGATATGTAGTGTCCGTGGGCGAGTGAGTAAAAGTCGAACTTTACCGAATTTATTTTCATTGTTGTATTTTTGTGGTCTTGTATTTATAAATATTGCTTCAAGATTTGTTCTATCCAAAAATATTGATGCGCTACGCTAAGCGCATCATACGGAATTTGCTTGAAAAGATTTTTTTTTGAGAATCACCCATAATTCTGCAAACAACAACAGGCTTCTAATAGTGCTACACACTCTGACTAGAAATTTTCTCTTAAAATTTCTGATTACGATATAAAAAGCTGCATTATTAACAATAGTAACAATTGTTTTTTCAATTATGCACCCACACTCATAACACTCTACAAAAACAGAATATTGCAAAAAAAAAAACAAAATAATCTCTCTGAAAAAACAATTTAAATAGTTTTAACAACAAAAAAGTATAATAAAACCAAGACAATAATGAAACCTGTGGATGACATTGAGCTTATTGTAATGACAGCAACAATTATAATGAAGTTTATTTTTAAAAGCATTAGAAAATATAACCATCATAATTACATGCAACTACTTATTATTTTAACAATGAAAGTAAAATTTTAAAAAGCAAAGTAATTACACAAAAACACTCACAGTTGAAGGGGGTGAGAGATATAAAGTGAAAGTCCTTGCAAAGCAGCAGATATCAAACAATATAAAAAAGAATAGAAAAAATAATAACATTGATTAACGGACACAGTGATTTATGTTATGACATAACATGTCATGACATAGCACGAGTAACTAAATGTTATTGCTTAAAGGCCATAAGTGCAGCGAGCCAAAGACTCGTTTGTTCACTGTGCACTGAAGTAGTTTAAGGCTTCAAACGAAGCCAATTATTCTACATGGTAAGAGATTGTATACTTCAGCTAAAGTCACCAAATTACCTTCAAGGATTTGCATTCTAAGGCAAGTAAAATGTAACGAACTTTTTTCCTTCCCGGTGTCCCACGACATTGTTTTTTTCTTTTTTTTTAACAGGCATAACAAGGAGAGAAGGAATTTTTCAAAAAATCCAAACAAAAATTATAATAATCCTAATGCTTGCTATTTTGTTTTAAGTATTTTAGCTCTTGGACAAGATTGGTATAGTTTGGTTTTTAAGTATTAATTGCTTCAAAGTCCTTTATATGTGACAAATGCCAAAGCCAGACATCGTTAACTTAAATTGCCATTTTTCCTTTCAAAAACTAATAGTCGAGAGTGACTCTTACACATAATTGGATTTTATTATCCCCTGAGGTATTTCCTCTAGCAGCTGGGAACAAAAATCAATACATATGAAACCCATCAATTTTATTTGCTTGAAGACGCCACTTGTTTATGGATTACAAATATATTTAGAATGCTGCCCTCAACTGTTGTTGTAATTGTTGTCACTAACCTAAAAGAACTTTATTTGATGTTGTACAATTTATCTTTTTTTCTTGGCTAAACTAAATTTCTTGAAAAATATAAATCATTATGTTTTACATTTGTAATCGTATTAAGAGAATAGAAGGAAATTTATATCCAGGTTGCTAAGACATTAAGTTAAAAAGTCATGACACGTGGTTTCAACAAAGTGTTTTAT
Organism: Nowickia ferox; assembly: GCA_936439885.1. Lineage (NCBI taxonomy): Eukaryota > Metazoa > Arthropoda > Insecta > Diptera > Tachinidae > Nowickia > Nowickia ferox. Next base: position 2,794,833 of record OW387027.1, on the reverse strand, counting down.
GTATGTATAGGCATACATATGTATGTGCATGTGTGTGTGTGCTTGTGTTTCTATGCCTTAATGTTTATGTTAAAGTTTAGTGCTTATAACTTTGTTTATGTAACCTAGCATTTAAACTTAAGAAACACAGTCCTTCTACTCCAGCCTTTAATGGATGTTAAGTTTCTCGCGTATAGAAATTTTTTAAGGAAAAATATTATATTTTTGTTCTTGTCTTCATTTTATTGCTGTTCATTATGCTGTGCTTAAGCATTAAGAAAAATTTTGTGAAATATATTATATATATTTTTTTTTAAATTTCACTTTTTAAGGAAATGTGGCTTCTTTTTGTTTTTATGATTTCTTTGTTTTGTTTTCCACATGCTGCTGTTGATATGATGATAATGATGATGACGATTGTGTTGATTATATTTTGTGTCTGCTAAGTATAAAAAATAAAATAACACAAGCACAAAAACACACTCGTAAAGATTATTTGCCAAGCGTGACAAATACTTAGCAATAAAATAAATAACTTACAGGCCTCGCCTCATGTTACATGCACAAAACAAAAACAAAAGAATCAAATAAGAAATGAAAAATATCCTTTCAAAATAATGCCATCTTTGATAGAGTACTTGAATTCAACTTTATTACATTTTTATTTAATGATAATCTTTATATATTGTATTACATAATATTATTTAAAAAAAAGGCAAAAAAGGAAATAAAAAAATCTAAGACCAGATCTTTAAATGGCATGCTTTTTAAGAGAAATAAAATATTTCACATCGAAGAATAACTTAACTCGAATTAATTTATGTATAGAATTAAAGGCTCTATTTGAGTTGCATAGAACGCTGTAGCTTACGTATGATTAATATTGAATACTTAATATCACTCATACGCACAGTGGGTTGGTTTCATAAGTTTTCTGCAAAAACTTTAAGGAGTAATCCTAGATCATTCAAATTTGGCAGCGAGCATTATATTGATTAAATTATGAAATAAAATGGAATTTCATCAAAATCAGCCACGCTTACAGCTCAACGTCTACACAATCTCAATAAACTTTCCCGCATAAAGTTTTTCCTATTCCTCCTTTTTCAAGAATAAGGAAAAGACACTTGCCGAGTTTCATGAAAAATCTGATACGACCACCCCATGAAAGCCAATCAAAATATGGATAAAATTTTTTTTTATTTTCATTATCATTCCACAAAAATTTTGTTATTCTTCAAATTTTTTTTATCTAATTTTTTTTTTTTTATATATCGAATTAAACTATTTGTTCAAGCTTTAGGTCTGTTTATATTTTTATTTTTTAGTTTGAAGGTTAACGAAAACCTTGGCTTAACTTCTTCAGGATATTTCTTGTGTTTTGTTTTTTTTATATCCTAAAGAAGTTAACCTGAAGCCTGAAGCCCGGAGAAAGATATGATAGTTATCAAAATTCAAGATGGTGGACGACAGAGTCCATTTTGTGAATACTTGAAAAAATAAAATGGGCATCATTCGACAGGTATTTGAAAATCATCTTGAGATTGCTCTTATGATTTTGCATTTCGAATGACCATTTAGAATCTTTAACTCTTTAAATTTGGTCGCAGTAGAGGTTTTTGATTTTTGTTTTAATTTTTACTTGCTGAAATATGTTAAAGTCAAAAAGCATTATCAAGAAAATTAAACACATATGGAATACTGAATTACGTAAAAATACCAGCCATTTCATGCTTGACACTTTTGCGTAGATTTTACTTTAATTTTTCAAAAATAAAATTTAAAAAAAAATTAAAACGATAAATACACATGTTGTATTTAAATATTTCTCTATAAAACATTCGACTTTTTGTCGTTCGATTTTTGAGCTTGAGTGAGCGAAAAATATGGTTTTTGACAAACCAATCCCACTGTGCTAGGGATTGCACAAGAACTTGTTAGAATATATTTAAAAAACCAAACAAATTTTATTATTGTTTTCTAATTAAAAATTAAACTGGCAGATTTTGTAAAAAAAAAATTCGTTTCTAACGTGTAAAATTTTTATAAAAATAACGAAAATTCTTTCAAAAAATATTTTTTCCATACAAATTTTGAAATAAAAAAACCATTTGTTTGTATTTACAAAATCTACCCTTTAAATTTACAACAATATTAAACAAAATACAGTTAAAAAAAATTAATTTATGTGTAGCTTCCACAATGCAAGCAAGCGACTTGTCTAGAAAAAATATATGAAAAGCACTGAAATTTTTTGGTTATTCCTATACAAATTTTCTAGACAAGTCGCTTGCATGCATTGAGGAAACTGCACATTAAACCAAAATCTGTTCTACTTAAATAAAACGAATTTCAGTTTACAAATAAGCAGTATTTAAATTAAGAACCTTTTTGTGCCCTTTTTCTTTTATTTTTTATTTTTCACAAATTAACTCTTCTTCTGCTTAATAAGATGTTGAACTTTTCAAATGATAAAGTGTCTCAATTTAGTGCTACAAAATTGTCACCATAAATCTTAATTTCCTTGTGGATGCAAGGACCAAGCAAATTTAACAGAAATGACAACGTCTTTTTCCTCTACTTCCCCTCCCTCCCCACCCCTTCCCTTGTTGATAAAATTTACGTAATGTTCTTACCAATTTATTTGAATTGTTTATTCTAACCAGCTTAAGATTAAAATGTTTTCATCATCAAGCAGAAATAACAAGCGAACAAATTAAAAAAAAAATAATAATAAAAAAAAACTCTGATTCGATTGAAAAATGGTTTAAACAAGAACCAAAAGTTTTTTGATACATCACATTATATTCTTAATTTCATGTGATATTTTAACTTAAACATATTGCGGATATAATAAATGCTACTATTAAACTTTAGTTAGACTTTAATATGGCTATTTTTGTAGGTTAAAATATTTGCAATTTAATAAAACAAAGTCCCCATTTTACAATTATTTGTTATCAATCAGAACACTTTTTTTCCTCAATACTGACATTAGAAGCTCTTAAAATACTTAATGTTAAATAATCCACTGCTGGAATACGATTATGTTAACTTTGCTGCTCTTAACATCTTTGTACAGTGAACATAACCGTACTAGAAGAATGTTAGCAACATCCAGATAATCTGTGTATATTTAACAGATTCCCAATACTAGCGTTTGATCACATTGCTTGTTCATGTTATAATTCATTCTGTTACTTAGTGTGTATGCTCTTAAGGGCACCTTTGATTTAACTAATTACATTTCCCATAATATTGATGTCTAAACTTTTGATGACAAGTCGCCATCAGTTTTTCTATCAGTGCAGATTTTTTCTTTCTTTTTATTTAATATTTTTTCTTTTCTTTTTATTTAATATTTCACCTTTTCACTTTTACGCAATCAAATCAATGTTAATGTATTTATTTTATTAGTTTTTATTCGTTTTCTATTTGTTGCATCAAGCATTGCGTTATACAAGTTTTTACCGCTGTCTGGTTAAGATGAGGAAAAAAGTATAAAGTGTTTATTTTATTTGAAAATTTTGCTTGGCAGAAATGGTAGAAAACTGCTGATGCCAATAATCGTTTTTATATCAACAAACATTAATAATTAAACATGAAACTCTTAATAGCACTCAAGTTGATGTTTTGCTAAGTAAAAACAATAATTTAGGAAAGGCACGTATCAGTTCAGCAAATAAAATATAATAATAATAATAATGTTTTTATGATATCGAATTACAAGACATTAAAAATTTTCTAATTTGCTCTGTCTTCAAATATTTTGTTGCATGAAAGGTCAAATATTGAGGAGAATATATTAGGAATTTATTAAAGATTAACATTTATTTATTTATTTGCTTGACAGCTTCCATAACAAATACATTCACCAATTTAGTTTATATTTTGCCCGTCTTTCATAGTTAATTTAACATAATTCCTACCATTTGCACACACACACACACACACACACACATGTAAATATACGGAATCACCACACAGACAGCCTATATTCATTTGTTGTCATCTTAATGATGAATAATAGTGATCTGTGAAACGTGATATTGGTTACTTTGATGCATGAGTGTATTTACGTTTGTTTGTGGTACTTTTTTTTTTGTATGCAATAGTGTGATTTAGAGTACGCGCTTCCGTTTTGGCAACAATGACATGTACAATAAATAATATTTATTGAATTTATAAACAATATTTCGTATGCTTCTCATGCTACTAGGCGCTATACTTAATTAGTAAATAACAATTTATGGCACCTTTTTTATATTATATTTTCCAAACAAAGCGAAAGCAGAGGAATTACTACATTGATGGTATTTGAAACACATTTATATGGAATATATGTATGATTCATTTCTGCTCCATTAAGAATACGGTGAAGGTGGTTAAAAATATACGAGTTCAATCAAAATTTATTATGTTAAATTTAATATTGTGTAGTAAAAGTTTTCAATGATTTTTATGTCGAAGCAGCACAAGCACTTTATTCAAGTGTGCTTAAGTTACACCTATACCTCGATTACCAAGATAACTTCTTGCAGGTTTATTTAATATTTGTTTTTATAATGCAAAAAAGAAATCAAATGATTAAGGCTGAGTTTACTTCATGAAATTTTTCATAAAATCATGCAAAGTTTTTGATTTATCAATACAATGCACTTAGAAATAATTTAGATTTAAAAATAAATTGCATTCAGAGAGTCACGTTACGCTTATTTTCCATATTGTAAAGCAGTTTTCGTTTCCCGCTGAGGTAAACTCAATCTGTCCAAGTTCATGCAAGGCCTGCTTCATTTGAAACGTTGCCTATTGCTCTGCATTCCTAAACATATAATCACGTAGATCAGTACACGCTCATATGCAAACACACGCAGTAATTCTAAACCGAATACGTATAACTAAAACCAACCAACAACTATGTTCATATACATTTCTTAAATTACGCAACACAAACAACTATAACTAAAATATACAGACTGTATGAACTATAATTATACACATGAGTATATAAATACTCTGAGTATTAGTCGACTACACATGAGTATATTTTATTTACACAAACATAAAGAATGTCTTCAAATAGCCACACACAAACCCACACATTTTCCATTCCATTTTACATACACAAATGTATACGGTGGCGAATGATGAATAAATATCCCGAGTATCATGCGTATATTTTTTTTTTGCCCGCTTCAATATCCATAGCAAATAAATATCTTAAATATCTTCTCAGCAAAAAAGAAATATTTTAAAAAGGTTACTAAATAAGAAGGCTATGAAAAAATAATACAAATCACCCCCCTCCCCCCACCCCTTCCTTTTAAGTCTTTTCTTTAAGAATAAAATTGATTTTGCCTTAAGCATTCTCTATGTGAAAAATTAGACCCAGAAAACCTTAAACTACTCACTGAATGAAGAGCTTAACTAACTGAAACTAAATAAAGGGAAACAAAATTTATACAAAAAAATTAGACAAGTCATGTTAAAAAAGAACCTGTTTACGGATAAAAAAAAATTCTAGGGAAGCGAAAAAAGCTAAAAAGTAGTTTTATTTTTGTTATGCTTTTTTTAATTATCGTTAAAAGTATTTGCTTAGAAGATGGTTGATTCCTCAAATTTATCTTTTTGCCAGAAATTTTAACCCTTTTGGCCATATTTCAATATGCATGTTTTTGCTTTTATCTTAAAATTTTTTTCATCAAAGTCTTTGTAGAGAGCCTTCAGAAAAGCACATGCAATTAACTAAAAATGCAAAGAAAAAGGAAGAATATAAAAGAAATTGTACACAAAGTGTTTCCCTTGAACAGAGAACAATAAACACACACACACACGCAACAAAAAAGAGCTGAAATTGAAATTCTAACAAAAGCTAACGAACATGGCACAGATCTTTTTATTTTACGCACACACACACACAAACACATGCATGTAATTTCATTTAGACAACAAGATAAAAAATGTAAAACAAATATTAATAAACTTAAATTATTCAATATAATAAAGCTTACCTTAATGTGAATGAATGAACAGCAAAGGAAAAGCAAGCAGTTCAAAATGTTGTTCGAAGAAGGCAGCAGTAAAGCCAGAAGAATTACGAGCACGAAAAGTGAACGCGGAAAAAACAGAAACTGTCTGTTGTTTTAAAGAAAACATCTACTCATTTATTTTTTTAATATTTTTTTTGCAGTAAGACAATTAAATATGAAATACAATCACCATAATGTTTTTGTTGTTAATATTGTTGTTGCTTTTAACGTCAGTAGGGTATGCCAGAGCAACAACTGCGTTTATTTTTTGTATTTTAGTTACGCTTCGTTTTGTTTGACTTGGTCTGGCTGGCTTTGCTGGCGCTGTTGTTTTCTATATTACATTGTTTTATAACTTATTAAAATTTAATTGCATCAAATGTAAATTTCAATTAACTTAATTGCATTCTTCTGCACATAAAATGTACTTTTTGCTCTTTTTTACTTTTTTCAATTTAACATTTTTATTTCAGATTTTTTTTACTCTTTACACACATGCACTCTTTACGAATATTTACAATTTTTTTTTTCTTTTTTTTGCTGCAGCTGCTTTGTTTAATTTAAATGAATGACATTTATTTGTCAACCACAGAACTCAGTTGCAAAAACAAAAACAGAAAAATGTTCAGCCACACATACGAGTGGAATACTGATCACGTTACAAGTACCGCAGCAAACAAGCATTTGGTGTTTCACCCAAAAAATTTATAAATAATTAAATAATTTTTTCTCCAATTTGTTTTGTTCATTTTTGATGCGTGTTAATGGATTAAAACTCTAAATGTTAAGCGTAAGAAGTTTTGTTTTTACTGCTTTAGACTTAAATATTTATCGGCGATTTAAATATTTAATTAAATGTGTACATCAGAAAGAAGCTTTTCACATGTTGAAATATTAAAATCTCATTAGTTTTGAAGGCAACATATTGTTTTGAAAACCAAACGGACATTTTATTTGTTCGCAACACAACTAAGCTAAGCACTAGACCGGAAGTTGTCTTTCACAAAGTTGGTTGGTTAACTATTTTTTTGCGGTGCTATTTTATAAATTTATATACTTCTTTTTTTCCATTAATTGCGGGTTCATATTTTTAACAACTCACACACACTTAATCTTTCATTCATAGATGCATTTTTATTTGAGCCGCATCATTTCTATTCATTTTATTTAAACAAGCGCATAATCAGCGTTTTTCCACTCAACTTTCACAAATGGCTTTTATGCTTTTACTTGTTATAATTTTCTTTTATGAAATTACTCTTGCCTTCATACACAATTGTATTTATTTCATAGGTTGTGTGTGCGTGTGTGAGTCTGTGTGTTTTCTTTTTCCGTTTCCGTTCAGAGCACATGTTGTGTCATCGCAAACCGTTACTAAACTGAACTGTTCGCTGTGCATACACTTCGTTTTTGTTTGTATTTAAATACAAACATTTAACATTTAACTGTCGCCAACATTTTAATGTTAAATTGGATTGCAGGTTAACAGTGAAGACAAGCAACAGTTATTCATTTGAAACCACAAATAGCACGTGGCGAGTGGCATGCAAGTAAGTGAAAATGTAAACAGAGAGCGAATTTTGTAAAAATGACTTTGCGCAGCAGAATTCTTTGATTGCACCAACATGGATTTTAATAAAAAAATATAGAATACATGAATTTAAGTAAAATTTTTAAAAGAAAAAATTTTATAAATGCAATATGTGTGTACTCGTATATATAAATATACATAAAAATATCATAACGCACTAGAATGATTTTGTCATTATCATAACAATTTAAAATAATTAATTCTAAATACAACAAAAATATTAAAAATAAATTATATTTAAAAGTTTTTTTATTACAAAGGGCTTTTATGGTGTAGCAAAAATAAAATAAAATAAAATAAAATATAATAAAATAAAATAAAATAAAATAAATTAAAATAAAATAAAATAAAATATAATAAAATAAAATAAAATAAAATAAAATAAAATAAAATAAAATAAAATAAAATAAAATAACATAAAATAAAATAAAATAAAATAAAATAAAATAAAATAAAATAAAATAAAATAAAATACAATAAAATAAAATAAAATTAAATAAAATAAAATAAAATAAAATAAAATAAAAATTAAATAAAATAAAGCATTCTTTTTTCAGCCCACTGGTTCCTATGTGAATAACTCTGGGTTCAACCTGAAGCAATTGAACTTCCCTAAAAATTCTCTCACACTTCGAAAAGCTCCTTTTTCTTTGAAGTCGTTTAAAAGCGGCCTAAAATATAAACATGTTATTTGTTTAAACCGTTAAAGCTGCAGCTGTAAAGTGACTCTTTGCATAAGCACAATTTGCAATTCTTAACTTTGGCCCATGTTTTCTTACTATAACTTAAAATAATCATTGTTATCTTATTTTTGATTGCGCCATTGTTGAACATGAAAAAAAAACTTTATATCTACAAAAACCAATTAACTTTAACATGAAAAATAAACTTTTCAAATGGCTTAAGCCAAAATCTACACCTGCTTCGAAATGATTTTTCTTAAAAAGCAACAACATCATTTGTTTGCACACAACAATAGTTTTAACATCAATTACCAGGAAAATGCAATTTTTGTATTAGAAAGTTTTTTATAAAAATGTTCTTAGAAGCAGCCAAGAAATAGTTAAACAAAATATGTATATAATCACACCACTCACAAGCCAGTTAAGAAAACGATAACGACATACAAAAAATAAACATTATGCTTGAATTTCTTTTTCAATCTCAACTACATACTGCTGCCTGGTAGCGGTTGCACTTTTGGCAAATAAAAAACTTATGAAAACAAAATTCAATTTAAAACAACCCTTTGCCATTTGAGATATTTTTTAGAAGAGCTTCATTACCTTCTTTATGTTAATATTCATTTCCTGCTGTTGCCATTTTCAATAGGAGCAAATCTTTAAGTTTTGATCAAGCATAAAACGATACAACCAATTGCCATTGCTGCATTAAATTGGTACATGAAGCAGCAGCAGCAGCAACAACAACAACAACAACAACAGAAATATTAATGCTAGTAGCAATTGTAACGATTACGACTTCCAACTGAACAATAGTTTTCAATTTCGGTAATCATTGGTTTTCAGTTGCTTTGACTTCTTTTATTTTTACACAATCTTTTTCTCAGGCATTTCTTTTTTATATGTATTATTTTTTGTTTCCTTTTTTAGCTGTCGAATTTTTTCCTTTTAGTTTGTTTGTGTATTACTTGCGTATGTACTTGCTAATATATTGGAAAATCGCCATAATTGAGTTTGTTATTTCGTTAGAGAAAAGAAAATCAAAAATGAATTACGAGGGACAATAGTAAAGAACACTCAAAATTTTCAATTTTATTCTAGATATACGGCTTCATGAAAAATTCAAATTTATGCCAAAATGATGTTTTGGATTTCGATTGTGTCAAGTACTGTTTCCTTTCCAGAGCAAAAAACCAATTATGGATATTTTCTTATCTGTGAAAAATTCGAGCAAAAAATTAAATTTTAACTTTTTTACCAAACTTGGCCTACTGTTTAGTAAATGGGGAAGTCAAATTTTGTACGATTTGCAAAAACAAAATTGTATAGATTTAAAACAAAATATTTACAACCTCTTTCCACAAGTCAGGCGGGCGAGTCGTCTGAAAAAATTTTATGAAAATCACTCAAACAAATTACTGCTTTTCTTATCAATTTTCCACTCAAGTCGAACGTAAGGGTTGTAGAAAGAGGGGTTTAATATTTATTTATTTCGTCATAAGAACATCAGAAATACAAGGGACTTAGTCTTCTAAATGCGAACAATAGATTCGATCGAACATTTATTTACATTACAAAAAAACTCTCATTTGTTCGATCGAAATCGTTGGTTTGCATTTAGAGGATCAGGCCCCAATTCTTTTGTAGTTCAATAACATGTTCAATTAAATGAACAATTATATCAAATATTTTTTAGAAAAAGCACAATTTAATTCACAATTTTGCAAAAAAATTGATTTTTCCCTGTTTTTTTTGCAGAAAAAAATGTGTTAATTATTTCTCAATTATAAAAAAAAACCATTCAGCGCCTTATTTCCATTTATTTAAAAAACAATACTATGAAAAATTATTACAAATAGATTTTTTGTTCAAAATTTTCGTTTTTAAAAGAACCAAAGCGTTTCGAAATAGATCTGCTTTTGCTGTAAATATCGCACTTAAAGCCTGTTTTCTCAAATTCCAAATCTGGAATTATAAAATGTATCATGCCACCATAAGGATTAAAATTTTTTAAATATTTTCAAAACTATTATCTTGGCTTGGCGAATATAAGAAACAATGCAGAAAAAATAATAAAAAAAATCCCACTTTTGGGATTTTTGGGATTTTTCGAAATTTCTTTGGGAGTTTCCTGGGACTCAGAAGCAAATCCTATTTGCATTTATTTTCTTTGTGTTAATTGTATTGATCACAATTGCAGTTGTGGAGATATCCATTGATTGCAAAAAAATTGTCTTTGGGCCCACTGTGCGGTGTGCCAAATGATTGGACTCAAAAATGCAACATCTTCCAATGACAAGCTACTGTAACACTTCATTGAAAATAGTCTAAAATTATCTGCAATACTTTAAGATCTATTGTTTTCATTGGATTTACTTTCTTCTACCAGTGGACTTGACAAATTTTCAATGATTTTGCCTTAAGAAAATGTGGGCCACCCTCGCAAGAAACAACTAACTACAAGCATTCTACATTTACCATTTTGTTACAAGTAGAAAAGAAAACCATTTCCAATTGACATTTTGTTGTTGTTGTTATTTTAGCAAAGATTTTTATTTCCGTTTTCAATTTACGAAACATTCATTTTGTAAGCACTTATTGTTAAAATGTCCAGCAGCAGTAAATGTGTTCCCACTCTGTGTTCCCAAATGTGTCCATGTGCGCGAGCATGTGTGTGTATGTGTGTGTACGATTCTATGCCATAGACCCAAAGCATCTTATGAATAGATTGTATGATTTTAATTCTAAATCTTTTAGTGCCACACTTAAGATCGTTAAAGAGTTTTTCTTTTTTTATATGAAAATGTGACAATAAATGTGTTTAAACGTGTGTTTGTGCATTTAAAAAATCAAATCGATTGCAAGCATTGTACTCAAGATAAGACAGATAAGCATTGTTTGCCATTCGGCTTGAAGCATTTGCTATCCATTACCATTATCTGTTTTAGGGTTTGAGTAAAAGCCGGCTGTTTGTATATCTTGTATTTTAGCGGTAACTGTATCAGCCGCATCAGTGGCTTCATCGCTTGCACTGGCAACTGCAGCGGAAGGTTTTTCTATTTGCTCTTCAGCAACTTCAGTACTTCTTACATTCAAATTCCTGGACTGATTGTGGCCCTCTTCATTATCAGCTGCTGATTCTGCTGCTTGAATTTCTGCTGAACTTTCTTGCCTAAGATCTTCTTGTTGTTTTAATTCTTTCTCTATATCTTTTGCTTCTTCTTGCTCGTCAGGAGTTTCTTCATCTTGGTTTTCGCCTTCGTGTTCAACCTTTGCCTCATTTTCAATACTTTGCTCAACTTCAGCTTGTTCTTCATTTTCATTGGATTCTTTTTCTTTAGGTGAACCTTCAGCTGCGCCTGAGTCTTCATTTTCGTTAGGTAATTCCTGTTCAGTATTTTCTTCTACTTTTTGCTCTTCTTTAACAATTTCATTGCTTGAATTATCTTCTACGCCTTCCTGTTTTGCCTGCTCTACATTTTTAATAGCATTTTCCTCCTGTTATTCAGCATTTGCTGCATCTTGTTGGCCAGTGGCTTCATCATCATTATTATTGACTTCTTCTTCTTCATTTTCATTTGCTGGATTTTCATCAACTTCGCTTGACTTCTCGCCTTCACTGTCTTCATCATTATTATTGACTTCTGCTTCATTTTCATTTAAGCTCTCGACTTCTGTGGCTTCAGCGTCATTATTGACTTCTTCTTCATTTTCGTTTGCTTGACTTTCATCAATTTCAGTTGACTTTTCGACTGCAGTACCTTCATCACTATTATTATTATTTTCTTCATTTTCATAAACTTCATTTGACTTCTCCTCAGCAGTGCCTTCGTCTATATTATTAACTTCTTCTTGCTCGTTTTCATCCACTTCATTAGACTTCTCGTCTTCAATATCTTCATCATCATTATTAGTTTCTTCTTCGTTTTCATTTGCTTGATTTTCCTCAACTTCATTTGACTTCTCCTCTTCAGTGCCTTCATTATTATTATTATTGACTTCTTCTTCTTCATCTTCATTTTCTTTTCCTTGGTTTTCATCATTTTCATTTGACTTCTCGCCCTCAGACTTTTCAGCATCCTTTCGTCCTTCAACGTTGCCAGCATTTAAATTTGTTGGTTCTATCTTTGACTCTATATAAATGACAATAATGCCATAACTTTCAATTTTGCCAGACTCCTCCTCCTGGTCCTCCTGGTTTTCGTCATTACTAATTTCTCCCTCCTCATTGTCACTATCATTGCCATCTGCCACACTTATTTGGAGTTGTGCGTAACCCTGCTCATTTACCTCCAACACCTTGCCATGGCACTCCTCCTTCCCATCCTTCTTGCCACCTGTCACCATATCACAGTACAATCCTGGTTCTAGGCAAGCATAAGCCTCCATAAAAAACTCCATTACAGGATCATTATTTATGGCTACAAACGCTTTGTAGCCCCGACAAAACGCCACTTGGTTAGCACCATTAGTTTGAAAATATATTATACTCTCCTCCTTGTTGCCAGGGGCCTTAAAATAGTTGGCTACCTTAAGCATATTAACCAATTCCGGCCATCTGTGTTCACACACCCAACCGGACTCTTTGGTGCATTGTTTTTGATCATTGAACTGGGGTGAGCTTATCTCCTCTCCATCTGCCTCCTCTAGAGGAGGTCCTTGACTTATGTCCGTATCCGAAAAGTAATACGAACTCATAAGCCTTTTAATGGCTCCATAGGGATGCACCAACATGAAGACATTGGCCATGATGTATTTAATGCGATTTTTATAAGTGAGAACACGATTGCTGCCCAAGTTCGGTAACTGAGCTCTTTGTGTATCATGTGAATCTATGAACACCAGTGAGTCCTCATGAGGTAGAAAACCTAAGGCGGGACCCCAATTGATCAGAGAACTTAAAGGCACCTTTCCCCTTAAAATAGTAGACAACTCAATGGGATAGAGATACTCAGACACCACGCCATAAGTGGAGTATTCAGTTCTGAAACGGCAGCTTAAATAAAATAAAAAAATACCTGATCCATAAAGAACAATACTTACTTGGAAATCATATCCAGGCCCAAATCAAACACATCGTAGTAGACAAAAGGCCTGGAATTCTCGGGGAAATTAAATTTGGTATTTAAGTTTTTAACTTCTTGCAAAATTTTCTGAAATAAAGCAAACCAAAAATTTCATTAATTGCAATTAAACTCATCTATAAGGAGTAGTAGTCCTCTTTTTAAGCCACCTTCAAATCAATGGGCCATATGTACTTGGCCTTGTCAATACGAAAACCGGCCACTCCCATATCAATAAATTTATTTAGCATCTGCACTATATGCTTTTGCACTTTGTCACGCGAGTGATCCAAATCAGGGTGACCATTCAACTGGCAATTGCGTATTTCATGAGCATCCTGTCCACTATCCAATACTGCACAAGCTGGACGATGAAAGTCCTGTTGTGTGTACGATAAATTAAAGTAATTTTGCTGTGATATGTTGACATTTGTTTCCAGCAAAGTGTTGATAATGAAATCTTCACTCTCTGGCTCGAGGAGTCCAAAAGAACTCAAAGGGGCAGCCATGTGATTGAGCACCACATCCGTGTAAATGCGCACGCCCTGTTCGTTGCATATGCGGCTCATGGACCAAAACTCTGATTCATCGCCTGAACGGGAGGCCAAACGATAGGACACCACCTCGTAGCGCTCCCACCAGGGGTGATTTAGTTCTTCGCTCTTAATTACCGTATGCTCTAGGACCGGAGACAGCTGTTTTGTTTGTTTGTTTTACAACAACAACAAATTAAATGTTCTGGTCATAAATTAAAATTTAACTCTACTACTCACTTGCACTCCTGCATAACCCTGTGGTCCCAGAAAATTACGACACTCTGCTGCTACATCCGCAAACTTCCATTCGAATAATTGCACAACAGCAGAGCGATTCCCAGTAAAATGTGGTTGGTGATAAGAGTTGCTTGCTGCCGTTTCAGTGTTAATTTGTCTAGCAAACCTGTGATATTTATTGCTGGCCTTAGTGCAAACTTCGCTGCTTAGCAAGTGCAGCATAAAAATAAAAACAACACATGTCCTTCGGATCCCTTGATTTGCTACTCTAGCATGAAATGACTTTAACCTCATTGCAAATGTCGCAAAGATTAAAAAAAAATTTCTATTTTGAGGATGTTAATGTAATTAACAGGCTTTGGTGTTTAGTGTTGATGTATTTATAGTTTTTTCTTTCCTCTTCCTTATGAAAGTGACCCACTAGCGAGATTTATTTTTCTTTATATAACAGAAACGTTACAATTGTTGGTCATTATCCTTAGCGAGCTGTAATCTGTTTGATGACTTAATGCCATTTATTCTTTCTGCATAAACGTTTCCAATGAACTGAGTTAACAACTGGCCGAACCGAAGTGAATGTGTCTATTAAAACTTGCACACGAGTGAGTGCATGTCATGGCATTTTGACATGCAATTCCATGTATCATACGGCATCATGCATGGAATGCTTTTGTTTTGCTTTATTGTTGCTTTCTTTTAATTATAATGTTAGTGTTTTTTCTTTTTAATAACATTCACCCCTGGGCATTGATAAAAATAAATAATTTAGTGAAAAAACACTTTATATTTTAATTTTTACAGTCATGAACGTTGACTTTAGAAACACAAATTGCGACAATAAATCAATAAGCAAAAAATCTGAAACCTCAACATGACCAAAAAAAATTTAGCTGGCAAATCATATCTTTTCAAAACTTACAAAAATAAATAATAAATAAATACGCTTAAAGCAGCGTAAGAAAATTAACAAAACATTATGCAAACGTTTCCTGCAAAGACACAAAAGAACCTTTTACAATTTTAAAACCAAAATATTACAAATACTTTTCAAAACAGAAAGAGCGCCAAGCGAACAAAACGACTGACTTCACGCAGAAAAATTTCAAATTAAAATTTACGAAAACAAGGTTAATTTAACATTTTTCGTTAGTGATTTCTATTCATATGTATTTCATGTTAATTCAACACGATTTACAGTAATCTGGAAAAAAATTCTTGTTGAAATAACTTAATTTCATGTTGATTTAACATTCCAGTACTTTTAAATTTAAATGAAGGATCATAGTGACGACAGTTATTTCAAGTTGAAACAATGTGAATTTGATATTAAATCAAAGTTGTTTCATGTTAAAACAACATGAATTTAATTTAATTTAATTATTTAACTTACGTAATTGTGTGTATTGGCACAGGCCTCAGAAAAATTCTGTTTCGAAATTCCTTAGCTTTATTCACCATTCCTTTATATCGAATCTCAAATATTTTTTCATGTTGATTTTACATTCTCATTTTTTGTGTGTTTCCACTCATACTGTTTTTTTAAGGACAAAAATTCATTTCAAAGTTCCAGGCCAACAGAAAAAAACTCCACAAGAATTGATAAAAAAAACGTGATAAGGTAATAAATTAGATCTATTATAGAACATATGTAGTCCATTATTCTTTGTATACAGAAAACAATTCCCCAACTATCTCATTTTAAGTTTGGTCATGTCACCTCCTCTTTTATTTATTTCCTACACTAAATGCTCCAATATATTTTTTTAGTAACAATGTAATTATTATTATTATTATTATTATTATTATTATTATTATTATTATTATTATTATTATTATTATTATTATTATTAATATTAAATGTCAAAATTTATAAACCTCAGACGAAAGAGTATAAAAATTAAGTTTAATAATTTTTTTATTCCTATAACAACATTCACCTGACCTGGTCATTCATTTAACTCTTATCACGGTCTATATTCCGAACAATATTTTTATGTTTAACTTAGCTGAAGCACAATAAATTTTTTAAATTAAAATTTAGACAAAAAAAAATCAGCAGAAACTTTAAACCAAACAGGAAATTGTAAAATGTTAACCTCTTGCCCCTTCAAGCCATAAAAGCAACAAGCATGAAATGTGAAAACGTTCTCATTTTAGTTGCAATTTTTTTTATTTTTTTTTTCTTCTTTAAGATATTTTATAACAGCGTGACACGCACTATGTATTGCATACATGTTTGTGATATTAGAAACATAATAAACAAACCCACACACACACTCTTATATATACACACAGCCATATGTACGAGTATGTATTTATTTAAAATATTTAGCCTGCATGAGTTCGAGCGAGCGAGCGCCCAGAGGCAGACTATAATTTTATTTATAAACAAGTTGATATAAAGTTTTTGATTTGTTTGCTTGTGTTTGTAGCGACACCTAACGATTAATTAACGTTACTTTGTGCTTTATCAACATGCATTTATCGCATTGTCAAATCTCTACTTTGCTCTTTCCTCTTTCCACTCTCCGCTCTCTCACTCTTGTTTATTTAAATTTTAAATCGGTTACATAACAACCACACACACACAAACATGCATTTATCAAAGTTTTTAGTACATTCTTTCATAACTGAGTTAAACATGCAAGTTCATGTTTGCATTTAGATTTTGCGTTGTTTTGCTTTTGGCTGACATGTTTTGTTGTTTGTGGTTGCATGTTTTGTGTGCTTCGTAGTTTTCATTATTTGAATTTCGATACCTTTGGGGTCAGCAACAGGCGTCCGTCATTTAATTGTAATTTTAAATAGTATTTTGTTTTATATTTTAAAATATTAAATTTACGACTTCTTTTAAAAAGTGAAAATGATTTAAATTCACAATTGATGTAGAAATAAGTAAGTTAATGCTGCAAAAACCGCAAATGCTTATGACACCTGACACCTAATAACAAAAAGAACAGGAAATGAACATTACACCTAATAATAGTAAACTTTATTGCACTTGGCAGTTATTGCACATTTGCAAGAATTAAAATTTCCGTTTTCGTAACTTTGCGGATATTTACAGTCAGTGAGAGGCAACAAAAGAATTTAAAGTTTATATTTGCTTGGAAATTTAATTTTTTTAAATTCCAAAAAACACAAAATAAAAAAATTTGTTGTTAAGTCTGTAATATTAAGCCATAACCGACAAAAAAGCTTAAGCGACATATACTCGTATTTTGAACTTCATTTTATGGCGAAAATCTATTATATGCGATCGTACATAAACGATTTTCGTCAAAAAATTAAGTGCGAAAATTAATGTCGCTTAAGCTTTTCTGGTGGTTATGGCACACGCTGTTGTCGCTTATAAACACAGATATTATTAATAGTTTAGTTTTATTGTTTTATTTATTTTTATTCACTGTAACGGACTTATCTCTTTTTATTTTTTTTTTATTCAAAACTACTGCTGCTAAATTCGTAAATAACTTTGAAATGTCTTTCGGCTTATTTTTGATCTGACCTTTTCAATTTGCCGCAAGCGATCTCTAATTACGATAATATCTACTTTTAGATTTGTTGTGAAACCTTTTTCAAAGTTCTTTATTATACTCATATAAAATTACGAAAAGGTCATTTGGTAGTTACACACGTACAACGTGCTTAATTACACCTCAATTTATGGCCTGAGCGCGTGTTGTAAAAAAACTCCACATGCTTAAAACAAATAAAAATAAATATATTTTTTTAAAAATGTATTTAAATGCGAGTAATCTAAATGCTTAATTATAAACAAAAGTTCATACTCTTTGTTTTGTATGGCTGCAACTTTTACTGAAAATAGTTTAGACAAAAGCCATAAAGGACTTTCGAAAAAAAAGTCCTTACAATAAAATATAAAAAAAAAATATGAAAACTTTTTCAATGAACATTATTGTAATATTTTTGTGAAAAGAGTTTTTCAGCATCTTTTCATTCATTAGATTTTATTGAAGTGACCATGTTAATGCTTTTGATTCTTTTTTTTTATTCTTTTGTTATAAAATAAAAACTTTGGTTCATTGTTAAAACAAAAGTTGTGACTCCTTTTTTTTTAAGTCAAATTATTTATTGAACTTTAGCTTACCGGTGCTTTTATCGTGGTTTAAAGTATGACATTTTATAGTGTCAACTACAAGCCTTTCGTTTCTGCAGGATTTTTGGGTTACTTTTATGTAAATTGCTGCAAAAGAGCTTAAATATTAAAAAATGAGAAAACTTTTAAAGTATTTAGTAAAAAAGAGTCGACTATTATGATACCTTCTACATAAGTCAAAAACTAATTACTTTCATTTAATGGTAGATGGAATTTTATTTAAAAAAAAAAGAAATCACAGTGGGACCGAAAAACTTAAATTGAGGGATTTTAGGGATACATGCTCAAAACGTGGAAGAAAACAATAAAAAAAAGTCGCATTAAGGAAAAATCACACTACTTCAAAAAAAATTAAAGAATTTTATACAAACAAAAAGTAATTGTTTTCATATTTGGGTTTTCGATGATTTAAGAGCGCAAAAACTTCAAAAAATATCAGTGAAATGCGCATAGAATCCAAATACCTCCGCAATAATCACTTCCAATGTATTTTTAAGAAACAATTAATATTTTACTTAAAGTAAAAATATTAAAAAATAAAAAATTCCTAAAAATGCACAACATATCAAATATTTTTTCCGAATTTGTGTGGGAAACTGGTGAGCGATTTTTAATTATTTTTACGCGTTTTGGTTTTGGGCGACTTTGCATGCAACCGTTTTTAGGGTTCTGTACACTAAAAGTGATAAGATCGCCAAATCTAAAAAAGAGCGTAACTAAAAAACAAACAAAACCGCCAAAAATCGCCAAAACTAAAAAATCGCTAATATTAAAAAATCGGCAAAAGCCGTATAAAATTAAAAAAAGCTCCAGAACATAAAATTTGGGAAAACTAAAAAAAAAGTGTATTGTGAAAAAAATAAACCAAAAATCAAACAAAGAAAAAAGCGCCAAACTAAAAACAACAGTTAATACTAAAAAATCGCCAAAAACCGAAAAAATCGCAAAAAAACGAAAGAAAAATCGCCAAAAAGAAAAAAAGCGCCAGCACTAAAAAACTAAAACTAAACAAAACAAACAAAAATTGCAAAAAATCACCAAAACAAAAAAACCCAACTAAAAAAGCTTCAATACAAAATAAAAAGTCGTCAGGACTTAAAGTTAATCGCAGTGACAAAAGATGGATTTTTCTGTAGAAATGCCCATATACAGATACGCTATTGTTGTTGTAATCTTATATAGATTATTTTTTGTTAATATAATGTTTCCAAAAACCATGCAAGTGAACTAAATGAAAAAGTTTTCATTTGCATTTTCTCTAAAAGACATGAAAGCGCGGCGTGACGTTTTTACAACAAGCATGAATTTTACATGAAATGAAATCTTATAAAAATAAAAAATAAAATTCCTACATCACTTCTTTCGTTCATATCTCAATAAACACTCACGCAAATATCTCTAATGGCAATACTTTTACCCTTTTCTGTTTTTTTTTTATTATGCATACATTGTAATTCCAGTGACAGAGAACTGGTTACACAACCAAAAAAAAGTCATTGCAAACTTAATACCAACAAAAAAAATAGGAAACACTAGACAGGTGGTTGCAGTTTTAACACATTGTTACTGGCCTTATGGACGCGGTGGAGAAGAGGTTGCTTGGTGCTGCTAAAAAAAAAGGAGCAATTAAACTATTGTTAGTGGGTTTTAAAAAGTTTAATAATATTTTAAACTCATATTTTCATAAAATCCAAAATAAAAACTACAATAGAAGCGAATTTTTACAACAAAGATAAAATTCGTACAATAGCGGAATTAATTTGAATAAAAGTTTTGTCGAAACAATAAGAGCTTTAGGGGAGATTTAATTTTCGTTCAGTTACAATTCTATTTATTGGCAAAATGTTTGGCATTAAAACCCAACCCAAATTAAGTAAGGCAGGAATAGTGGCGAATTCAATTCGCTGGCCACTTGCTAATTCAAGGCGAATTCATAGCAGGTGGCCTCAACAAAAGTGATTGTTTTCGTCGTTTGTAATTTTCATCTCATTCGGGGAGCTAATTACGGTATTCGATATCGTACAAATTTCAATAAAATGTTAATTGTGTTTATATGCAAATTTCGATCGACATCGAATGCCGTAATTTGCACCCAGTTTCAAAACAAATTCTTCAGTATATTTCTTGACATCCCAAGAATGCATTTTTCAAGCCGAATTGGGGCAAGTACGTATATGCCAAAGCGTATCCATACCAGATGGTCTCAACTGCTGCCTTAATTCGCCGCCTATAATTTGAATATCCGTTTTAGTCCTCGTGCAGACTTGCAATTTTTGTTGCTGCAATTTTTTATAATTCTGCTTTGGAATTATTGCATAAGTGTTCACATTATGAAATTCTAGCTTAGCAACCATGTTTTAAAAAATTCTATTACACTACAAATTTCCCCGAAAAATTAACAATTCTATTTGCTTTTTAATATATTTTGTGTTTTTCATACAAATGAAGAAAAGAAAATAAAATAAAACAAAAGAGAATTGCAGAGCACATGAAACTTTGTACCCCTCCTCAATCTTCTCACCCCCCTCACCAATAAACTCCAGAATTGCTGCCTCAAAAATTGCAAGTCTGGACAGGGACTTAGATGTCACACACACATTTTTTACATCAAAAGTATAAATTTTTCAAACCCTTTAAATGAATGCACATTTCGATAAAATTGCTTGAAGACTTTCACTTTTATATCATAGAAACGGATGGGTGTTATTGATAAAATAACGTTCATGACCATAAGCCATTTCCAAGCATCATTTATTATTAAATGACCTCTTTTTGCTCGCTCTCTTTGAAAGTTGAAACCTAATGAATCATAAAAATCTATGGTAATGTTACCAATTTCCTTTTTTAGCTCGTTATATGTAATTTACCATCACTACCTGATTGCATGAGCTGCAATTGTTTTTCTCAAATTGAAAATGCTACTTAAATTGCCATTTCTAAGGGTCAGTTTTTAAAGATAATTTTAGTTAATCAAGGCTTAACAGTTTAATCGCCTTTAATGGTAAATCTTCATTTATGCTGAATACACATACATATCGCTCTTTTACCCTCTATTTCTATTTACAATATGGACAACCGACTTGAGTATAAAATTTATATGAAAAGCACTCATTTAGTTGAGTGATTTGCATACAAATTTTTTAGACGAGTCGCCTGCCTGACTTGGCGAAACTACACATTAATAAAACAACGTCATAACTCAAGTTGTCCAGAGAACGAGCATAAAGTTTTCAATTTACATACAACTTAATGGAAAAAGAAAATTTTATTTTTCTCTCAAGAGTTGAGTAAACCAGATATTTTTATGAAATTTTTACACCATATGATTAACGATATGAGGATTAATTCTGAGTCATTACAAATTCAAATTTTGAAATTTGATTTTTGTTTTTTTTTTGTTAAGTGTCTTTTTATTTAATTAAGCTAACGATATGTGGTATTGCTAAATTTTATGTTAAAATTGTTTTGAATTTTTAGACACACACCTTTACACACCTTTTATATTATAAAGTCCCACTTTATAAAACTAAAGATTTCATCTTAGTTAATTTTATGCCATTTCAAGTTATTATATCATGCCTTTCATTTTCAAGTCCTCGCAGTTAGTTTTCATTTGTTCCATCAACAGCATTTATTTTATCAGTTTTTTTATTCATTAAAATGTGTGAATGTTGTCTTCGCTTAAGTATTTCACCTTTGTATGGCTTTGCATAGCAAAGACACAAACCATTACGTTGGTGTGTTGTATATTCGCAAAAGATACATCTGGCAACTGTGCGCAATTTTCAACAGTAATAAAGTGAACGAAAGAAATTATGTGCTTTTAACGATAACGGAAATTGACCGATAACCATGAGTATTTTATCAGTTTTTTTTTAATATGAATATCAGCCATATTTTTCTTTTCTTTAACTTTCTTTTTATTGAAATTAAAATTTTATTTATGGGTCTGCGCATAGTTTACAAAAAAACCTTCTCATGCAAACTTTAATTTCCGTTGCTTGAGATTAAATCGAAAATAGAGCTCGATATTCAAGGTGGTCTTGACATCCCAGCCATCTCTTTTCCCCGCTTATAATTTAAATTTCCCTTAGATTTTTCAGTACAACCGAACTAGCCAATTGCCTTATATGAATTTTGCTTGTGAAGAAATATATTTGTACATACTTATTGACGATGTCACCAAAATACTTAAATAAAAAAAAAACACAAATTCCTCATCTTTTGGAAACATTGACGAGCTATCTTCTGCCTGCAAAAAAAAAAACCCTCCCGTTGTCTACTCTGTAACTCGAAACGAAAGAAAATGCTTACTTGTTATTACGATACAAATTCGTTCGATATGCGATATGCGAGTGTCAGAACATGACCCGTATGTTCCATTTTTAACAATTCGCTGTTTCAAATCAATACGAACAATTATGAAATATTAAAATGGCGAACAAATTCCCATTAAAATTAATTGTTATGCCGAATTCTCTTTATGGCGTTTTGTGACATCGCAACAGTGTGTACTAGTGGCAACATAAGAAATGGCCGATGTGTACTCAGCATTAGGGTGAATATCTCTTGAAGTTGCAATATGTTTACTGGAGCAAAATTTACGATAGCGAAGGCAGTTATATTCACAAGAGAATATAAAATAGAGAATTATAAGACCCTATTGTCGTTCTCAACTCAAGTCAGTTTGGTTGTCTGAGAGTCAACGCAACTTTTACATTGGCATTGCCATTCACAGCTTATATAACGGTTGAGTTGCCATTCACAATACATACTAAAAAAATATGTAATTCATATCGTGCCATAACCGCCAAAAAAAAGCTTAAACGTCATAATTTTCGATTTTCGTCAAAAAAAACGAAGTACAAAATATGTGTCCCGGTTATGGCTCGATATGTTCAAATAGATATTCACATGTTTTTAATAATTTTTTTCGTTTTATTTTCCATTTATGAAATTACATTTATTATTAAAAAATAGTATATAATACAAAATAAATTATAAAACTAATATCAAAGTTCTGGTTGATTTTATTTTTCTTATAAAAAAATAAAAACCGAAAAATTTCAAAAAAAAGAAAATATGATATTTGAAAATTTCTTTAGTGAAAAAGCTACTAAAACGAACTAAAATATATAAATTCTTTTGTTAAATATATGTATGTATGTATGTACGTTGTAGATTTAATAGTATATTTATTATTAGCAAAAACAAAATGCTTTAAAGAAGAAAAAAAATACTTATAAAAAATTTATGTATTTATTCATATTTTTGTGAATTAGAATTTTTAACAAAAATATATGCATGTATGTACGACGTTGTAGTATATTTATATGTAAATATTATAGCTGCAAAAAATATATTGAGTGTTTTGTTTTTATCTTTTGTTTTCTGTTTTCAATTAGATTTATGGACTTTGATTGTTTCTTACATTTTTTTTTTTTTTTTTTTGTTAATTTTAAACTATAAGCGATTTATTTAAATTGTTCCATTTGTATGTTGATTTTTGTTTTTTTATAGGCCACGTGTTGCTAAATTATCTTTAGATCTTTAGCTTTTATGCATCTTAAGCTGATTTTTTCGTTTTGTTTAATCATCGATATAAAGTTTTAACAAGTTTTCTTTACGCAAAAATCACATAACTGGCACACACGATCTGATCTATTAAATTTTGCTGTTGTTTATTAAATTGTTTGTTTCTATATGAAGCTGATTTTCTTTTTTTTATTTCCATTTTTCTTACTCTTGTTATATAATTGATTGCGTTTGTTTGTTTTATTTTTATTTTCAAAGTTGATAAATTAATTATTTTCTGCCAGCATTTGGAGTTTATTTACTCAAATTTAATTTGCCCAATAGGCTGGCTGCCTGATTGCCAGCTGATTCTTGAGCATGTGTGGCGGTGTCGTGGATGGTCTTTTCCAAATTCTCTCTCTTTTGGTCAACGTATTGGTTGGCGTCTTGCATTTTTTGATCGACGGCTTGGCTGGTGGCTTTCATGGCACCATCAACAGCATTTTCGGCTTCTTTCATTTTTGAGTCCACCACCTGTTCGGCAGCCTTGACGGATTTGTTGATGGCCTCGTTGGCAGCCTTTTTGGTTTGATCGACGGCGTTGGCAGCAGCCTAACAAAGAAAATATGATAAAATAAAGTTTTAATATTTCAATATGCAAAATCATTTTCGAACCTTTTGTGTAGCATCGGCAATATTGGCGGCAGCTTGTTTGGAGTTGGCGGCCACAGTGTTGACTTGTTGCACTGTATTGTTAACGGTGTTTTTGGTGTTGTCTACAACAGCAGCCGCTTGGTTTACACCGGAATCAATGGCTTGACCAGCTTTTTGAGCTTCTTGGGCAGCTAAATCGGCAGCTTCCTTGGCTAAAAATAAAATTCATAAATGATTTTTGAAAGAAATTATTTTTATTTTTGGAATTTTTTGGAATTTTTGTTTGTCTGTTTGTGTATCTGTTTCCTCTTTCTCTGTTTATAAAAGCGCATCACGCAAAATCTTTATCCTTTAATTTTCCAAAGAAAATATAACCCTGATCTGATGAATTGTTATTCACCCTTATTTCAGTTGTCAACATCGACGACACGTCAATACAATAACAAAAAATTGGGGCCTGTCTACCCATTGTAGAAAACAGCTGATTGCTATTGACAGGCTTAAGGCTCAGTTAGCCGACAGTAATGTAATGTAACTGCAACAGTAGGAAACAGCTGATCGATATTGTTATGTGAAAAGTAATGGAAATGGTTATAGAGATGTAATGTAACGTAACCTACTTTTCATATAAAAATATCGATCAGCTGTTTCTTACATTGCATTACAGTCGGCTAACTGAGTTTTTATGCTATTTTCTAGAGCTGAGGGAACAGAAATAGACTGTCAATAGTGCTCTATAGCGAGTAGTCGAACCCAATTTTTTTGGTATTGTATTGACGTGACGTCGGTGTTGGCAACTGGAATAAAGGTGATTGTCTTTTGAAAATTTTCATAGACATAATACCAGGGTTGTATTTCCCCAAACATATCACGATTGTGTAGGATAGTGTATTCGCGGCTTTAACAATTTCTTGCGTTTAAGCTGCAAATCACATATCTCTGCATCTAAAAGAGTCACGTTTTAAATGCCCTGATATTGGGCAGTACTTCTACTGCTCTCTACTTTGTTTTTTTTTTTGTACATCTCTTTCTTTTAATTTCTTGTCTCTTTCATTTTCAGTTCCTTACTCACCAGCACTGGCTGCCAAGTTTTCAGCTTCACTCTTGGTTTGATGTACAGCTTCTCCTACTTTCTGGGCCTGTTCTTCGGCCATCTTTTGTGCGTTCTCAGCCTTCTCTTTGGCCAACTTCTCGGCTTCATCCTTCTTCTTGCTGAAAAGGTTGGCGGTCTTGTCGCCCAAATTCTTAAGGGAGGCTGCAAATAATTTATATAAATTGTAAATTATTATAAAATATTAAACTTAAATAAGGAAAAAATACATGCTCTTAACAGGCCTAAGAAAATTCTTCTACAGATTTAAAAATATTTTTTTTACAAGCAACAAATTTGTGCAATTTTCATAAATATGTAAATTTTTATAAATATTTAACTCAATTAACAAATTAAGTCAAACAATCGAATTTGTAATAATTTTTACAAGAATTTCAAGCAAGTGAAATAAAAACATATTTTCATATTTAACATGCTCAATTTATTTTTGTTTTTGACGCAAAAATTCATCTTGAAATTTTGGCAACTCACAAATTTTAATCGTAAACGTTTGTAAAGCATTTTATTCAAAATCTGCTAGGAAAATACGTTGAGAGAGTTTTGATAATAGTTTATAAAATATTTTTGCTTTACAAAAAAAAATCTCCTGAACCTTTTATAACCCCCTGTTTCCACAACACAGACGTTATGTAAAGCACTCATTTTTATGACTAATTTTTATACAAATTTTTTAGACGATTCGACTGACTGCCTGACTTGTGGATGCAATGGGTTAAATCAAAAAAAAATTATGTATGCCCCATCGTAATTTTGTATAAGAATTTACACCCTGTTTCCACAAATTAGGCAAGCGACTCGTCTAACGAATTATTATGAAAGTCACTCAAACAGTGTGTGTGTGTGTGTGTGTGCTTTTCATATAAATTTTCTACTCAAGTCGACCGAGCGGGTTGTAAAAACCGGGGGTTAAATTTATTTTATAGGCAAATTTTGTAAAAAAAAATCCATTTCTAAAAGTTTCAAATTTGTATGAAAAATAACGAAATTTAGTTTAAAAAAATATTTTTTTCCATACAAATTTCAGAACTAAATAATCGTTTGTATATACAAAATCTATCCAATAATACCCTGTTTCGAGAAGTCAGGCAGACGACTCGCCTAAAAATTTTGTAGGAAAATCGCTCAAAAAATTAATGCTTTTCATATAAATTTTCTAGTAAAGTCGACCGTCTGAGTTTTAAAAACAGGGGCTTAAATTTTGTTTTAACTTTATTTGTATATATTTTTTCATACAAATATCAACTAAAAATTACATCATTTCAAGCAAATTTCGTGCACCTGCAAAATAAAAATTTTTCTCAAGCGTTTGAAATTTGCAAAATGAAGAAAACTTTTATTTGTTGAACGAAAAAGTTCGCTTTTGAGAAATTACAAAATCAATAAATTTACTAAAAAAAATAAATATTGTCATTTCATAAAGTTTCACCAAAGAAACTTAATGAAATACATATTTAAAAAAAAATATTTTATGAGAAAAAAAGAAAAATTTAAAAATATTGGAATATTTTAAAAAAAAGCATAAGAAAATCCAAAATAATATTTGTAACTTTCAAATAACCTTTAGACAATAACAAACTTTTTCTAAAGCTACTCGTACATTAGATAGCTTAATTATAAAACAAAAAAGTTCCCAAGACTTTCTTGCCAATAAGTTTTTTCTTTATTTTATAAGCTTGCAATCGAAGGGTACATAAAATTCGGCATACCCGAAATATCTCTTGCTTAAATTCGTTTTATTACTTTCCACTGGGTGTTCATATGTGTATTTCAATTTTACTAATAAAATTAGATTATTTTTCAAAAATTTCCATTTGTAGCCAAATACATACAAAGTTCGATGTCGATAGCAATTTCAACACATGCAAATCTATTTTAGGTA
Source organism: Nowickia ferox (assembly GCA_936439885.1). Classification (NCBI taxonomy): domain Eukaryota; kingdom Metazoa; phylum Arthropoda; class Insecta; order Diptera; family Tachinidae; genus Nowickia; species Nowickia ferox. Next base: position 2,767,437 of record OW387027.1, on the reverse strand, counting down.
TGAAAACAAAAATTTTTAATTTCATTTACCCGAAAACATTTTAATTAATATTATAATTTTTTTCTTCTATTATCTATTTATTTGACACAACTGCTTTCTCTGGCTGCAAAACAGAAACTATCAACCTGAACTATTGTTTAACTCTTTGGAAAATGTAACGAGATGACGCCATTTCATTAGACAACAGTCACCCAAGTAAAAATTATATTGTATATAAAACCCCAAACTAGTAATACATACATACTTACATACGAGTACATACAGATGTATGTACATACATACGCCATACGTTTGCGTTTTTAACAATTTTCATATAATGTGTTTAAAAAAATTTACTTTTTTTGTGAAGGAAAACTTGCATACAAAAATTAAAATGAGTTTACCATTTGCATAATTTCCAATTGAAAAGATTTGAGTCAAGGGAAATCGATATCAGCTGGTCTCAACTGTTCTGGTGACTATTTTCCCTTAGATGTCAATACACAATTTTCATATCAAAGCGAATTAAGGTGAGTCTACCTTATATTAATATGCCTTAAACTTGAGTCTAATTAGATAGTTTCCACTGACGAATGAAGTGGTTTCCCTCGCTTGCAATTTCAATGTCGCTTAGACGTCAACACACATTTTTCCAAGGCGAATTGATACCTGGTGGTCTCGATTTGCAACTCCGCATATTCGCCTTGTATATTTGTTAGTGCAAAATTTGCTGCTGTCAGAAAGTTTAAGAACGTTTTGCTTTGATTTGATGCCAGAGAAATTAACAGCTGATCATCAGCTGCTGAATTGAGATCACCTGATATGAATTCGCCTCGCATATTTCAGTACATTTTTTATTGTTAGGCATGCCAAGTATACATTTTTGAAAGCAAATTGAGACGAGTCTAATGCCAAGTACACACTATGGCATTTTGTGACATTGCAATAGTGTATACTAATGGCAATGTTTGTCATTTCCGATTTTTTTCGTTGTGTGGCATTGCTTTCTATATCAAAATTATAATGGGAAAGGCGTTGCACACATTTTGAAAATGACAACGCAAAAAATGCCAGTTGTGTACTCGGCATAAAGCTACGGTCACACTTGTCAAACATTTGCCCAAAAAAGCGTAACCACTAAATGCTAATGAAAAATCTTTCAATTCAGACAAAAGTTTGTCCAGTTAAAGAGTAGCCAATATTGTTGGATTCTATGACATGGTGCATTAGTTGTGTTCGAAACTGTTTAATATGATAAACAAGTGTCTGGATCAAAACTTTTTTCATTAGTGCTTACGCTTTACGCTTTTTTGGGCAAATGTTTGACAAGTGTGACCGTACCTTAACTTACATATATGAATAACTATATAAAACAGCTGTCAAAACCAAACTTATGGGCAACACTCTATTCTATTATAAGTGACTCGCCATAAACACAACCATAGAAACAAATTTAATTTTTGAAAATGCAAAATAAATAAATATGTATGTATTTATATAATATATTTATGAATAATAAATATATATAAATGCACAATATGTCGCAATGCACTGAAAGTACTGGCAATAATTAAACGGAAATGCATTTTTAAAATGTTAATTAAAATAAATCGTAAATTTAATACATACTAATATAGACACAGCTATCTCCATCTACATATATACATATACAATGTATGTATGTACATATACATATATTACTGCAAAGTTAACAGGCTTTTTTACTCATACTTGAATATTTAAAATTCTTTCTTCAATTAATGATGCTTAAAATCAATTAGCGTACAATTTCCTAAATCCCACAGCCTCAAATAAGAGTATTTGTTATTCAAATGCGAGGTCAGTTTCAAAAGCTACTTAAAATAAAGTAAATACATACATATCTATACATATGTATATGTATAGTATGAAGGCCACATACATATTTGCCCTTAATTATGAAAGTGCTCTAAGTCATGCATTTGTGCTTCGAAATTTTAAGTAAGTCTTAAAAAAACTTCAATAAATATTTTATATATTAATCGAGGCTACTACAACTCTCAATTAAAATATTGCATAACATAAAAATATTTTTTGGTTTGTTCAAATGTAATCTATTAAATACATAAGTCGACCAAAGATATATGACTTAGACTACTTTCATAATTAAGTGCACATACATACATATGTATATGTATCTTATCTGGCAAATTAATTACAGCCATAAAACATTTTGATAGCAATTCTAGGCCGATGAGTGGAAATAATTTAACAACTCAAAGTTATTGCCAAAATGTAGGCTGAAGTCGAATTGATTTACAACGCTATGGCTCCGGTACCCACAAACCTTGGGGAACAAATTACGGCACTCGTTATCGAACGAAATTACGAAATATTTCAACAGAGTTTATATGGACATATTTTTAAATTTCGAATCGTATCGAATGCCGTAATTTGCTCCCTGATATCATTTCAATGTCCAATTTAAATTTTAGCGGCAAAAATTCAAATTGTCGACTTTTGCTTTTTAATGAAATATATTCACGATTCAATTACTAACACTTCGACGAAATAAATGACAAAAATGTGTGCTAGCTGGCAACTCTGCTTATATGTATACAAACAGCTGTAAATGTTTACATTTTTTTAATTACGTTTTAAAAAAATGTTGGAAAGTTTATTTATTAGACATCCACCCTTATTCCAGTTGTCGACATCGACGTCACTTTAACACAATACCAAAAAGTGCATCTAATAGATCCACTGCCGCATTAAAAAAATAATAATAATTTTGGTTTACAAAAGGTTCACAAAAAAATGTTGTGTTTAAATTTGTCGGTCAAACGTTTTGTAAATGAAAACTATTTTTTCTGAATAACGCCCTCCTTCTCTTCATCGCAAAATAACTCCACTGAAATAATATTTTTTTTTTCTCAGTACTCATACATGTTTTTGATATTATCATATTTTCGATAATTTTCAGATAATTGAATAAAGTTGCCACACATAATGCTAATTTTAATTTCGCTTAATTTGCCCATTGAGAAAGGAACTGAAATTTGTTGCCATCCATAGTCGAGCCATTAATCTTTTTCTATATTTATTTATGAAAAGTATTATGTATTTAAATAATTTTGCAAAAACATTTTTTCTTCATTTTAATGAATGAAATCATGCTTTTGTTAAAGCATCACGTACCTATTATTAAAAAATGACGAAATACGCTAATGATATTAAGAAATGCATTAACAAAAACTATTGCTCAATTCACCAGCCTTGTTGTATCGACCTAAAGTTGTATTTGAAAAGACAATTTCTAACAAAATATCCCAAAACAAAAATAAGTTCTTTGTAAAATGTTTCCGTTTTGAGAATTTTTACTTGAAATTGTCTTTTCAAATACAATTTTAAATGATACAACAAGGATTGTGAACTGAGCATATGTATGTACATATTTACATACTACATATGTATGTATGTAATTAAAATAAAATAAAATTTACTACAGAACAGTTGAGAAAATTGGAACTATGAATTGTAGTTCATTTAACAATTAATAAGAAAAATTTAACAAAAAACAACAGGAAATAAAATCTCAGAGAAAACTTATGGATAAACTTTTTAACTTCCAATACAGGTCGATGCGATGGGTGACAGAAAATTCGTGTTTTTATCTACATACATACGTATTAATATTCCACAAAAAACTATGTAACACGTAATAACAAATAAAATTTCTTTTGACTGAAAATAATCATTTAGAAACTTAAAAAATCTTACCAAGAAAAGAGTAGTTAATTTAATTTTTTTCAGCTCCTCAAAACTTGGGCAAGTTTATTTTATATGTACATACATATGTATGTAGGTACCTAAAATATATTTTTTATGTAAATATAAATTAATCTGAATTTCTCATTTTGCGTAGTAGTATTTTTGCTGCCGGCAAACTGTCAAGTATATCAAACCACAAAATTCATTGTTGTTATCCAATATCACTCTGTTGGCTTCAGCAAAAAACAACAATATACATACAAAACTTTATAAATATGTATGTATGTATGTATGTGTGTGTTTTGCTAAAATTTTATACAAAATTCAAAACTTTATGACGCAGTCATGTTTAAGCCATGAAAGCGACTCAGATCCAAACTTTTGTTGTTGTTTTTTATTGTAACCATAAGCAGAATAATTTAAAGAAAAAAAGCACTCAATTCATTTGGCAACGAATGCTGATTAAAAAAAAATATTAAAAACCGGCTTGAAAAGTTACAACAACAAGAACAACATTAAACAACTTTACAAAAAGTGTGGAGTTCAGCAAAAAGAAGTTATTTCAAAGCCAGATTGATGATGTTCTTTTTTTCTGTTTTGCCTATTTCATTTTGTTCTCCATTTTTTTCTTCTTCTTCTTCTTCTTTCTTTAAATGAAACAAAAGGCGTGAAAGGTGTTTTCGGTGAACAAAACGAACACCGAATTTATAAACTTGTATGTGGCTAAAACAAGTTTAAAGTTGTTTAACTCATGCAAACACACAGAAGGAAAACGAATTAAATTCATTCGTACATCTTAAAAGAGCAATAAATTATAAAAAAAAGTTAAATATGTACGTACATACATACATACGTGCATAAGTTATTGCACTCCTATGTTCGCAACATACTCGTATGTGCTATTTCTTTTATCACTACTGTTAAGAAAATGTTTGTAAAATACTCTGTTATTTTTACACACACACACACACTCTCACATACATACACAAATAGATTGTATAAGCCAAGTATTTAATCTATTGAGTTTTCTAATTGTTGCTGCTGCTGCTGCCACATTTTACTCGCTCGCGTACAATCTTCTAAACCCATCAGCAAACAATAAAAGCTCGATACATTTTTTTGCTACTACGAGTATGAGTCGTAGTAATAGTTGTGATGATGTCATGTTCATTAATTCAAGGGCAGCCTTTTATATTTGTTTGCTTCATTCTAGACACATATTTTTGTTATTGTTGCTGTTGCTGTTGTTGTTGCACTGTAGCCATTGTTAGTATGTGTATTATATTACTGTGTGTTCGCCAAAACATGTAGTTTTACAAGTTTTTCAGTTGGCTTAAACGTAAAGGTGTGTGTTTGCGTACGTGAAAATGGAATAAATTGTCTGCTTTGAGGATGGTACTGGCAACTGAAATTACTAAGTGCAAGTGATGTTGGTTATTTGTTAAATTAGTTCTAGAAAACACTTAAGCAAATTACTTGAGCTATTTTTTCTTTAATCACATTGAAAGATACTTTTTTTTGCAATTTAACAGCAGTCCATATTAAATACCAATTTTGGCTCTATATCAGGCATCGACTAATCACATGACAGCCTCTTACTAGTTCGGAATTTTGTGTAGAATTTAAAACTTCATATTATATTACTTTGAACATGACTGTTTCATACACATTGATAAAATCTTAGAATTTCTCTATATCGTGCCATAACCGTCAAAGAAGCTTAAGAGCATCGTAATTTTGGAACTTAATTTGTGGACCTAAATCGTTTATTTGCGATCCAGGTCCACAAAATGTGTTGTTGGCTAAGCTTTTTTGGTGGTTGTGGCTCGATATTTCAGCCTTGCAATATCTTCTCGCCCGTTCAAATGGACTAAATATTTGAGGACTAAGTACAAATATAAGACTCAAGTGCGTTATTAATTTATACATCTAATACATTCGAGAATTTCTTTCTAAAAATCATGCAATATGCAGAGCATGATGCACAGTGGGATTTTAGTGCCAAAAAGCCAATTTTTCGACCACTCAATTTTGAAAACAAAAAAGAGTAACAAGTGGCATCACCACTTAACGAAGCTCGTTGTTTTGCTTTTATCGCTCATTTACTCAAAGAACGTCATAACAAATAAAAAATTAATTTTTGAGCTAGTGATTCTTAATCAATCTTCATATCGTTCTTCATATTGTGTAAAAATTTCATATAAATATCTTGTCTACTCAATACTTGAGAGAAAAATAAAGTTTTCTTTTTCCATTCAGTTGCGTGTAAATTGAAAACTTCAAACTCGTTTTACGGCAACTGCTTTTCTTTAATTTATGACGTTGTTTGAGTATATGAGCGTCACTTGTGTTTTTTTTTTCGAAATTCATGAACTATAAAATACTATTTAATTTATATAAATTTTGTTTTAATGAAGTATTAATTGTATTTAAACTCCCTTCTTTTTTGCAAGGGAAAGATTTTTTTTTTTGTTAAAAAAAAGCAATTTCAACCGGGTTCATAATACCGACTTTTTTGACCGGAAAGTTTTTTATTCCCGAATTTTATAGAAAAAAGGGAACACAGAAATTTATAAAAGAAGAAAATGAAAAAACTCGCGCGAAATTTTTTTCACGATTGGGCTGAATATGAAATAAGCATTAATGGTTTTGTATTGAGTTAAAAGGAGATTCTGTTAAAAAATAAATTTTTGTTTTGCAAAAAAAACTGCGTTTCATTCAAAAAGTTACGCACTTATTGATCCGCCCTCGTATATGCATATATACTCGTATGTATTTGAAAATCTATGTTTCTAAAAATTAAATTACTTCTTATTTTAAATGGAAAAATATTAAAGGTGGCAATGTCTTCTTTCGATTAAAATAAAATTATTCTCGGAAATTTCCGGAATATGGAATGGAATGAAATGGAATGGAATAGCAATATTAGGTCTGTTCCACAAGATTTCGTACAAGTTCGGACTAATGAGAGAAAAAAGAAAATTACTCTCTGAATATGCAAAAGTTATCCAAAATTGCTGGAACGCAAAAAACCATAATTGCACATCTTGAAATACTAATGTTGCTTACATTTTACATTAAATTTAATTTAAGTGATTTTAGTCGCTTAAAACGCATAACATTGTAATAACAAAAATTTTGCATCATTGGCAACAGCTGTAAAAAGTAAATGAAAATAAGTTCCAACAAAGTAAAAGCTACGAGAATTATTGAAAAAAACATATTTTTATATTAAAGAAATGGAGAAATATGCACAATTGTACTTACAACTTTGTTCAAAAAACTTCCATTTTGCTTTTTAATAAATTTGTATGTAAAAACTTTTTTCCTATATTTGCAAATTTTCTGATTAATTTTTCAGTTTCATATGTAAATAAAATACAGCTGATTATTAGAAGAAAAAGTTCGTACTAGTTTGTACAGGAAATGAAAAAAATTACTCTCTCATTCGCTCTCACAATTGCACAAAAATTGCTATCTGGAACTCTTTTGGATAACTTTGTACAAGTTCGGACTGTTTTGTTATGCATCTGGAACAGACCTATTATTGAAAAAATATGTATACACAAATAAATATGTATATATGTAATCATATGAGAAAATCATTTACAAAGACTTTTACAATGTTTAAATCTGTTTTCTGTTTTCATCAGGCATCAGCTGTTTTGTGTTTTGGTATAGTTTGGAAGCTAAATTATATGTAAGTTCTCTGTAAATTAATAATTTTGACACACAATGTAAAGTTACACATGAGAAGCATATTTGTAAAGTCAGATGTAAAATACATGTCGTGTGAAACCAGCTTAAATATGTACATACTCGTATGTATGTGTACACAATCAAGTATAACTACTTTAGTTTATATCAAATTGTTATACAAATTTTCAACAAAGAAACGCGCATGCCCCGAAATACGAGTAAGTAACGACTAGGTAGGTCACTTATCTCTTTATGTTTAATATCTACCTAATAAAATAGTAGTAGGCATCGCTCCATCCATTGCCTCGTATTGGGAGACAGCCAATACCAGTTTCCTACAAATTCACTTTTACAATGAACGTTATATGTTTTTTAATTTAGTTTGATTGTAATGTATGTATATATGTATATATTTCTTTTTTTTACAAAGCTTTCACACATATTGGCCCCATAATTCTCACACTAATACACTATCGTAATTACCTTCGTTTTCGCATTTCCTTTGCAAATTTTCCTAGAAATTACTTTGTACTCTTTTAACACAATGCATAGATAGTTAAAAACTTTCCATGCAACCTTGAACTCTTCTCTGCACTTTTATTGCAGCACAATGTTGTTGCTGGTGTCTGTCTAGTTTATGGCATTTGCAGTGAATGATTTAACCTGTATGTACGTTGTTGCCTCAAAGATCTGTTCGGTTATAACTCTAAATACTTTTAGATCACATTTAATTTTTTTTTTTTGCGAATTTTGCTCATAAAAAATTACATCATGATTAACAAACCGATTTAATTAAAGCACTTGCAGAATTTTAAGTGTGAGAAGCAGATTTTTTGTCTTTATTAATTTTACCTGCACTCAGAGGAAAAAGTTAAGACAGTACAAGCATATGACCTAAAATAAAACTTTTATTTCAATTTTCTTTCTTTTAGCAACAAACATTTGTGTATACTCATTCTTCTTAGTTGAAAGTTACAAATAAAACTTAATGACCTCAGACAATTTTTGGTATTATGGAGCATACGAACGAGCTTAGTTACTTACAATCTGCAATAAAGAAACTTGAATGTCAAATAAGAAGAAAGAAAGAAACCTGCCATTAAATTATTTATACACACGCAAGGATTTATTGCCGCCAGTAGGGTTTATGACAAAAATAAAATACACACACACAAAGACATACTGAGAAAATAAATAAATTAACATGTTTAAAGTCTTTTACTTTATGTACTTACTCGTATTTCTTTGCTTAAAGTGAGAAAATATATCTAAAGTTTACAAAAAAAAAAAGTTACTTGCCTTGAATTTTATTCACTATTGAAGGGCATTTTTTTACACATGTCATTTTGAACTTGTGGCAGACATTTTGTTTCAAGTGTTTGAGTGAATGTGTAAGAGAGGAGAGTATGAAATGGAGTCTCACAATATTTAATAGTACGTACATATTTCTATCCTTTACGTATGACCTTTTGAACTTATTAACAAAAATTTTTGCACGAATATTTTGTGAGTGTGAGTTTACTGATGATTCATGAAAAATTCCCATCGATTTATTGCCAAGGACGGACTTTTGCAGAACTCAGAGAAAATTAATCACAAATTTGATTACAAAAATCTTAAGAAATACTAACTGGATTATTCATAAAAAATATATGTATTTGTCTTCTAAAACAATTCTTTATCATACAAAATTTTGTATGGAAAATCGTTTTATAAACTTTGAATGCACATTCATTTCCACGTAATAGCGCAAGATTACAAAAATACAACAATGAAAAAAACATCATGGCTTTTAGTTAAAAATAGAAATTGTTCAACAAAATAAAAATTAAAATTATTAATATATATAAATATTAAATTGAAATTTGCAACATTTTTCACAATTATTTTAGACGTTTCTAATTTTTTATTCATATTTTTAAATTTGCTTACAAATATATATTTTAATAAAATATTTTTCGTATTGAAATTTTCTTAACATTTTTTTAAATTTATTTTTCCTAAAAAATTTTTGAAGTTTCCGGCCAACTTTAAATTGGAAAAAATCTTGTTCAACTGTGTCATCGCTATTACCTGACGAATGTGCCTTAATAAACTTTTTTAAATTAAAAATATTTTTTATGAATAAGGCCGTAAAAATTCAATGAAATTTAAAACATTTCGAATCACAGTGGCAACACCACCCTTCCCATAACCTAAAACATTTCAAGGTTGCAGAGTAGGTGTTAGGTAATACGTCTTAAGGCTCAGTTAGCCGACTGTAATGCAATGTAACTGTAATGTAGGAAACAGCTAATCGATATTTTTATATGAAAAGTAGATTACGTTACATTACATCTCTATAACCATTTCCATTACTTTTCACATAACAATATCGATCAGCTATTTCATACTGTTGCAGTTACATTACATTACAGTCGACTAACTGAGCCTTTATTATTAATACCGTTCCGCGTTTGAATTTTAAATTATTCATTCCTTTGTTGTGTTATTCTTCTGCTATTGCGGTATCATCTCTACTGGGACGGTATTGCCACATTATTGACTCCATTGTATAGATAATTTTCTGCACTTTTCTTGCGCTCAAATTTTATAACGGAAGGAACAAAAATGTAAGGAAAACATATAAAATGTACAAAATATATAAAATAAATATGTAATCCTCACTAATATTATAAATGTGAAGTGAGTTTGTTTGTTTGTTACGCTTTCACGCACAAACCGCTAAACCGATTTTCAAAATTTTTTCACCAATCGAAAGCTATGTACATTACCAGCGTCAAATATGGCATATCTTTATCTGCATATCGGTCGATAATTATGCATATATGTAATTTGTGCATTTAAAACCGATTTACTCATTCAGATTTATTTCCATTTCTATCTAAACAATCGGCATTAATTAAAAGCGTTAAAGAAATAAATATAATACCTGGTATATATGTATTTTGTGCCAGCCAGTTGCTTCATTTTAAACGAAATTTTGTGTGAAAGAATCAAGGCAAATTCACATCAGGTGATCTCAATTCACCAGCTGACATAATTTCTCTGCTGTCAATCAATGCAAAACGCTAGGAAATATTCAGACAGCAGGAAATTTTACACTAACAAAGATACAAAGCGAATATATAGAGAGTTGCAAATTAAGACCACCTGGTATCAATTCGCCTTGGAAAGAATGTTTTTTGTGTCGGATTCTAGTGAAATTTCGAATGAGTAAGAAAACAACGAAAACTACTTAAGCTTCAAAGGAAGGTATTATGAGGCAAAGATCAAATATTTTCAATTGGGCGGGGAAATCACCCTTATTCCAAAAAATTTAAGTTTATTTATTTTTATAACCTCATTAATATTCTTCGCTTTTCAGCCTACACATTTCTAAATTTAACAAATACTGAACTACATACACTACATATATGTATGTATACGTGTAATATAAAAATACATGCATATCGATATATTACGTTCTTATCTTTAATAAAAATTGAACTTAAACTTGAACTTAAGTTGAACTTGAAAAACAAAACTATGATAATTCATTGATCAAAATACATTCAGTCAGTCAGTCAGTAACAATTTAGAAAAAAGTTTGTACATACATGTATGTATGCATGTATAACAAATTCTTTGAACAGCATACTTTTAAATTAATTTAATTAAAATTAATTCAAAACACTTGTACTAATTGAAAATCTCCATCAAAATAAAGTGAATTCCTGAGTGTTTTTGTTCGCCCAAGAGCTCTTAAAAGGAAATTATTTCATTGAAAATGTTCCTCGAATTCCTACGAATTATAAATTTTCTAGCAATTATCATATTTTTCAAGATACATACAAAAAAAAACTAAACAGAAAATAAAAGTTGGAAATTAAACTGCGCAAAATGTAAAAATATAAATAAAAAATAAAATTTAATGCTTGGTTTATTTTCTATTTAGAAAAAAAAATAAATAAATATACTATATACATACGAGTACATACATGTACAAATAAATGTATGTATGGATGTATAAGTAAATACCTCTAGTTTTTCATCGTATTAAGCACGAGTTTAGAATTTCTAAATAAAAATACATACCAATCAGTGATCACTTTCAATATTATGTGGCATGAAAATGGTAATAAAATTCATAGAAATTGTACAAACTGAGAATAGAGTGACTTTGAAATTTATTTATTCACTACAAGTTGAAGGCTTCTGTCTCTCTATCTGTTGTATATTTAAGAAGACAAATCAACAAATTTCAAATATAAACACATTAAAATTATATTTCGGATATTGAAAAAATCTGTTTGTTCAAGTTCCCTCAAAATTCTTAAAAGTACTCGTATGTATTTTCAAACAAGCAGACATTTAAGTAAATAAGCCAAATTCAAAATATGTATACGAATTTACATTTTGACATATTAATAGATGTTTTCCTTTAATTTTAATGAACAGACAGTTGCTTAGATTTTTAAAGACTATAAGAGCGATTGTTTTGTTTGTGTATTTCAAATATTTGAATATCAAAATCAAAAATTTTAAAATCGGGGTTTGTTATCTTATAAATATCAATTATAAATACATATTAATAATCTCTTACACTGTAATTTTGTATAATAAAAAATACTGTACTTCACCTTTTGTAAATTTTAACTGGAACTACAATTCAATATGCGGATCGATATTTCTTTTTGATTTACGTTATCGATTTCCGCAAAAATACGTATCGTTACTTCCCTAGTCTAAAAGTACCCTTAGAAACCCTTCGTGTAAATGACATGTACTCATTTGCTGATATAAATAATGTTGCCAACAAATATTTTGTAGTTGTTTAATTTTTGAGAAAAGAGAACAATCATGAATGAAATTCCGCGAAATTTTCCCGGGTAGCAATTTCAAAACAATAAATTCTAATTGGAAAAGAGAAACATTTCCCGCGGAATTTTATTCGTGATTGCCCTGAATATGATATTTAAAATCTTTATCTTCGTTTTATAAATAATGCGTGCCGCAACATGGTTTATAAATATTTGTGTATAATATACACTGTATATGACGTAATTTATGGCCCTGTTAGCACAACATTGCTGTAAGCATCCCTCACCGTAGCGTCTATAACAGTCATATAGAAACGTGCCAGATTTTTTTCATATCAGCTTATATCTAGTGGTCCACAGCATATACGCTTACTTTTGCGTTTTGTGAAGTTTTTACTTAATTATGAATCTTGTGCGTAACAGAACCTTTTATTAAGGCGTAAATGCTTTCTTGGTTACAATTGTTTAAAAAAATATGTATGTGTGTGTGTGTGTATTTTTGCGCCCTGCTTAGCTTCAATTGTTAAAAATATATTTAAAATTTTTTATGCACAATGGCTTTAACACCACAAAACTTTATTTACAATTTTTATAATTTGATTAAGAGCTACCAACAAAAATGTTTAATAAACAAGATCTAGATTCTTCCTTATAGACCTTTTTTCTTTACTACTCGGCGCTAAGAATTAAGACCCAGGGAAATAACGCCCAAATAAGAAAATGAAATAAGGAAATAATTAGACTTTATTTCATTTCCTTCCGGATTTATTTCATCTTGAGACTAGTTGGGCTTTATTTCCTGCCTGTTTGTGCAAGACGTTGGCGTCAGATATCTGGACGTTTTTGTAATAGAGTAAAGGAAACTTGTTCAAATTTTCTTTAATCAATTACAGAAACGTCAAGTTTTCCATCGTCAACGTCTTATACAAAAAAAAACATATTTGAATATTATAAAAAAAACATTCTCCCGAAAATTTAAATTCTTGTCGCTTAAAAAATAAAATAAGGCTGGATATAATGATGAACATGCGTCATAAAGAAACTTTTTGAAAGAAATAAAGAAGGAATTTTTTTTTTGAATTTGTTTTCTAAAAATGGCAATTTTTTAATTTGGACAATTTTTAAAATTTTTTTTGCAATTTTTTTTCAAAAAGTTTAGCAATAATATGTTTCTTTAATCGATATATGTAAAAATTAATAAATGGTAGAAAACTGTGGAAAATTGTGTTTTTTTAATACGTTTAATCATAATTTTCAATCTTAACTAAACAAGAGCTAACTATCCTTTAGTTGCTATAAGGAGCATAGGGCCTCAGATTAGCACCACTAGATTCAGCGTACTCGAATTAGGTTTGCCCGCTGGGTGGCCCGCTGGTTACATTTTTGAACGAGCACAGCGTAATTTTAATTATGTAATGCCGAGTACACATCTGGCATTTCTTGTGTTGTCATGTTGTGGTGTCATTTTCAAAATGTACATATATGGAAACCAATGCCACACAACGAAAAATATCGAAAATGACAAACGTTATCACTACTACACACTATTGCGATGTCACAAAATGCCATAGTGTGTACTGGGCATAACTTACTTATTTGAACCCCTTTTGTCCAAATTACTTTACCCACTGTGTTTAAAAAAATTCCAGACCAATATTGTTTTTACAATTGAAGCAAAAAATAGATAACAGGGGAAAAACTATAAAAATTAAATATTTGTTGCCATTTGTAGCTAAAGACGCAGTAGCTATACTTAACTGAAACTCAAACAAATAAAATAAACAAACATTATTAATTCTCTAAATTTCATTCCCTCAATACAACGCATTCGAACCGTACATGTATATATCTAAGAGATACAATCTGTACTTAGAATGTATGGATGTATACTTAAACGAGTGTGTGAGTGTTTGTGTCTATAAATATAAATCAAAACAATAATTAAAAAAAAGCATATGGATACCATGAGTTGAAAATAAATACATACGAGTATCTAAACATTTACAGTCAAATCCCGATAATTCATAATTGCGAGGGAGCGGCCATTTCTTACGAATTATAGGGGTTTTCGATTTAGCGGGGTTTCGATTTAACGGGGTTAAAATAAAATACATACGAATTAACGGGGTTTTTCAATTAATTTACTAAAACGATAAAAAAACACAAAAAACAAAAATTTGTTGTTTTTGTAACACCGACAGAGTTTTATGCATGCGCTTTGACATTTTTCTTTATTATTCATGTAAAAAACTGATCTTAAGTAAATAAACACACACACAAGCAAAAGCAAAAACCCACGCAAAAAAATAGCGGTAAACAAAAATCATTCTTTCCATGTTTCTGTTGTTTTTATTACGAATTATAATGGTAGTTAGCATACAATTACGATTTATAAGAGGTAAAGATTTTATTTGAAAAAAAAAATACGAATTAGCGAGGGGACCAAAATGTATGGAAATTTTACGAATTAACAAAATTTTTTCAAGGGACCGACAGTTTATTACGAATTATCGGGAATTACGATTTATCGGGGTACGAATTATCGGGATTTGACTGTACATACATTTTTAAGCAATGAAGAAGCATTTAATGTAAACACTTGTTTTATTTATACTGGCCTGATGCGGGTTATTTATTGTATTGAATACTTTTAAAGAAATTTTACAGATAATCAAAATCTTAAGAAGGAAAGAATACAAAATGAAAAGGTTTCCACATCACACAGATACATACGATTTAAATCTTTGAGATATTAAAATTCATTGCTAGTGTCAGCATTTATTTTTAAAATATCGTTTTCAATACTGACGTTGTTAATCTACATACATATATTAATTATAGTGTTTCCTTTTTAAAACTGCTTAAACATCAGATATTACGTGCATACTCGTATGTGCTTGCAATCGTTGCATCTTTCAGATGCTTTAAAATGTGTTTGATCGTTTTTGTTCATAAATCTTTATCAGTTTTTTTCAGCCATGTTCATATGTAGATAAATATGTACATATGTACGTATGTAAATGTATGTATGTATGTACATATGTACTTATTTCTTAATCTAATTTAATTCACTCTTAAATGTCGTCAAGCGCTATGTTTATATGTATCTATTAGGCAGCTTAATTTGTTTTATTGTTCCTATTCTTTACATACATACATATGTACATATGGTTGTTTTTGCTTGGCTTTAATTTATTCGAATTCTTTCCTACGATTTTTTGTTTTTTTCCTCTGCGGGTAATTTGAATTTTTCTTGTAAAAAAAATGCAGTAGATCTTTTTTTTCTGGCACAAAAGTTCATTAAACTTGGGTGGTGATTTTTCTTATTTGTTCCGTTACTTTTTCAAAAGAAACATTTTACATTCACAAAAAAATTGTTTTCTCTGTTTATTTGCAGTTTTTCATTGACATCTGGTTTTGAAAAAGCAAATTATCTTGTTGCTTTACAAGATTTGAATTTTGTACAGCGAATCAGCTGGAAATATGCACACATGCATACATATGTATGTACCCGTATGTAACTGCGTACATATTTAGGTCACAGAGCGGAGGGGGAATTTTTATCCAAAAAGACAATTAAATACTGGTATGTAGTTATATATACATATATAAATAATTTTAATTTTTATTTAGAGTTGAATTACCTTTTAATTACTTACAAAACTTTCGCTCTTTGTTTGATTTTATTCAAAAGATATACAAAACACAAGGTCTTACATGAATGTAACATACATAACATACGAGATGTATGTATTTATTACACACACATACATACATATATGTATATAAAATTTTTATAAAGTGCAGACACCAAAGAAAACATTAGTCGTGACAGAAGGGTGGGAATTAGGGTTTGAGAAACGGGAATTCCCGCTCGTGAATTCCCAGGAAACGGGCAATTTGGTATTAACCTTCATTATTGCATTTTGTATTAAAAATTCTCCTTTCCCATGTAATAACGTAAGAAATAATTCGTTAAGGTAAAACTGGAATAAGGTGGAGCAAAAGTAATTTCATAACTGGTTGTCATTTTGTTGCAAATGAAAAAAAAGAGTTATATTTTCATCAGTGTTACCATATGTGAAGATTTATTTTGTTTTTTGTAATTTTCAGAGATGTTAAATAGACCAAAAAGATTTTTTAACTCAAAATAAGATTTTTAAAAATGTGACATTCGGTACTTTAAGTATATTATGGAAGTTTCTTCGACTAAACTACCAGATTTTTATTTTTCAACTACATTAGTAAATTCGGTGAAAATTATTGATTTTCCTGTGAAGTTTTTTCCCTTCCCCATCATTTGTTTCCATTGAATAATCTCCAGCTATTCTAAATAGCCGTGGAATAAGCAAATACGGTAGAGTGTAAAATCTGGATCAGCTGTTTACATTTTATTCTGTACTAACGCAAAAGTTTAGTAATAGAAATTTAATAAAAATTTTATTTTTTCATCTTATTAGATTGTGTATTAATATAAATATCTGTTTTTGCTTAAATAAAAAATAAAAGAAAAATTGTAACCATTCACAGGCATGCGGAATAGCTTTGTGCTGAGAAAGTGAAGCAAAGATTGTGCCAGATGCAGATGCAAAGGGATTAAACTTCCAAGCACGGCCTGTACAAAGGAAATTGTAAATTTTATAAAATTTTCCTTATCGGTATTGATAATATTAGACGGAAACAAATCTTCAATTTAGATATTATGTGAACTCAAGGGAGGCGTGCAAAATTGAGTGTTTTAGTATTTTTTTGGAAGGCATAAGTAGTTCATGTTTTTGAAGTCCATTTGCGCAAAGCTTGGATAAAAATGCCTAAATAAATAAGTTTTTATACCATAATGTTTTACAATATTTATTAAAAATTCTCCCTCCCCTTCATATTTGGAATGCCTACTTTTTTCTCGACAAATTTTTTCATTTGGCCTTATCGTGTTTGGCATATTTGGACTACGACTACGACATTTTGATCCTAAATTAAAGAACAAATGTTGCGGTGCACTTTAATCTGTATTACAAAAATGTGTTAGTCGACTTCGAAATATACCATCACTCACTATAGGGAGGCATATCGTAAGTCCTAGTTTACACTATGCAAGTCTTATTGCTAAGCTGATTACTTTGGTGAGAGCGACGAGGGGAAAAGAAACGTTTATGTTCCCCTCGTCTCCTTCTCCATCAAACTTATCAGCTTAGCAATAAGACTTGCATAGTGTAAACTAGGACTAAGGAAGGCGCATTCAGAGAAATAAAAATACTTAAAATAGTTACATATGTTTGACAAAAATTTTTAAAATTAAAATTAATTTTTCTGAAGCAAGGTACTTTTAAAATAAAAATTTCTAAGAAATTGTCACAAGATTTTCTTTTTATATTTTACAGATTTGTTGCAAAACTGCATTAAATTCTTAATTACATATATGTCCATATTTATGCTTTTAAGTATCATTCAAAAATTGTAAAAAAAAAAATTCTAAATAAAACTCTAAGTCTTAGAGAGAATTGTGTTCGCTAAACTTTAAATCAAAGCCAGTGAAATAATATTGAAATCAAATTTATCTACATCAAGTATATGTACTTATGTCGAGAAAGTATTGTGTGTAGTTTTGTGTGTATAAACAGATAGGTAGTAGATAGAGATATACTTACATTTAGAATTGCCTGCGTGTATTTTAAATAAGAAAATTATTAGCAAAGAGTTAGAAATGAGAGAAAGTTAAGTTTTTTTGTTATAGGATGCAGTAAGCGAAAATTTGCTCTACTCGTGTGGTGGGAGTATTGAGAGGAAATGAGTGTTCAACTTGTGAAATACACTTAATTTTATTTTTTTTTTGTATTATTGAATTCAATCGGTTAAATGACGTAATTTTAAATGACTTTATGACAGAGAGAAAACCGCAAATGAAATAGAAACATACGAATAAATGTCGAGGAGAGTAGTAGAAGGAATTTTGCAGATTCTTTTTGCTTATTCTGAGGATTCCTGGAGTTGATATTCCATAGATTTTTTTGATTTTTTAATTAATTGTAGAAATATTTAATTTAATTTCGTTTAAAATTTCTAAGCACGTTTGGCTCTTTTACTTCCATTATTTTCCTCCAATGCCCAAACACATTTTATTTATTTACATATAAATATGTTCATACATATATGCATATATGCACATATGTATGTATGTGTGTTTGTATGTATAAATATTTAGCTAAATTTAGCAAGTGACCACTTTACGTGCTGGCATTTCTAGTTTTTTTTTCTTTTTTCGAATTTTGAAGAGAAAAATATAAAACAAAATTAAATAAAACACAATATAATTTTTACTTTTCTATTATTAATTTGCACTTAAAGAAAGAAAACTTTTTTAATACTAGTAGTTGTGTGGTCGTTTGTATGGATGTACACATGTAAATATGTATGGATGTGTTTTGGCCTTAAAAAGTTTTCAATCGCAGCAGGAAATTTAAACATGTAAATCGAAGATTATAAAAATAAATTCGTATCCAAGGAAATCCAAGAATACATGTCTACACTCAAAAAAAAATCAATTGAAATTTTTTGTTACGATAAACAAAAATTGTTTAAATAAATACATAAAAATAAAACTATACAAATACAAAGTAGGCAATTAAATTTAAATTTTATTCTACCGAACATTTTTTATATAAAAAAAGGCGTATCCCTGAGTCATACTACATATTTACAAAAATGACGGAAGATTATTAAACATTTTCACAAGTAATTAAGTAATCAAAAATATTATAATAGCAATTTCTATGAAAAGCTATTTGACATAAAAAGAAACTTTGGAACCAATTTAAGAATTTGCTTACAAAAATATTTGCTAGGTACAACAAGAACGCTAAGTAGAGATTTGATTGATGTTGAATTAGTAGTGAAAATATGTACATATTATGAAAAATTATTTTATTATTATTATCTTTGTACTCTTATCAAATCTTCCATATTTATTTCCATTGTTAATTAGGAAATAATTGGTATGGCCGATTAAGCTAAACCGTTTCAGCCTGACATTCTGTTCGCCGCTTTAAGCATTAAACACATTAACCACAGCAAGCTACCAACTACAAGATGTCAAGGATAGAATATTTTGACAGCAGCAAGGCAACAAACAGGCTGCAGGTTGTTGTCCGTGCTACATTTGTAGTTGTAGCCAAATTAAGCTAATTTTTATTTTTCTCGCCTACAAAACAAAACACAATGCTGACCATATAGCAAAACATCAAATTAGTGCTTGGAAATATTTATTATTTCAAAATTTTTATATCAATTACAAAAGTAATTATACATTTAAGAAATTTATTATTCGACATATTCTCATAATTATATTGTAAGTGATAAGAGGTTTGTGACTGTTCAAAATGTGTGGTTGAAGTCTACTGACGATTTGTTAAAGCAACAACGAAATGCATATAGACATCGGTTAACCACCAGCAAATAAATTTCACTTACAAAAGTAATTATACTTTTATGAAGCGAAACCCATAATAATTCGCAAAATTTTAAACACCAAAACATTAAGGAATGCAAATCATTTATTAAAAATCGCGAAAATGGCGAAAATTCGCAAGTCTAATGTTGTTTAAAAATCGTCAAGGTAGCTGAAAACATGCGAAAAGATGCTTTTACAGCGAACTTTGAAAAAGCTCGCGAGAAGTTGCAAAATCGGAAGGAAGCCCTAAAATTTATTAAAAATCGCCAAAGCCGTTAAAAATAAAAAAGTTTGGATAAAACGCGCAGCGGCACTTGTACTCGTGTAGCCATGTAACCTGCTGTGGTGAATGTGTTTAATGGCTTAGTGAAAGGCCATGTCTGACTATCAGAAGAATTGGCACATTTAGAGCTTATTTCACCAACTTATTTAAATATCAATTCATATTTAAGTCATTTTTCCATAAAAAAATTATTAAAAATCGACATTAAAATATGAATTGATATTTAAATTGAGTTGGTGAAATTGGCCCTTATTGTCATTGTTGAAGCAATGTTGGGTGAAAATGCTCGTGACGTCATTGCCACATGCGCATGTGGCTTTTGACATGTCGTGTACATACTTTAGGTTTAACGCAATGCCACACAACGAAAAATAGCGGGAATAACACACGTTGCCACTAGTACACACTATTGCTACATATGCATGTACATATCGCACACTAAATCGTAAAGAGTCACAACTCAAAATTATCAAACTGGTTATGTTTTTTTATAAACCAGTTAATTGAAGAAATCTCTGACGACCGCAACAATTTATTTTACATTACAGTCTTCTTGAAGAATATAAAATACCGTTATGCTTGTTTTTATGTTACATACTTGCTTCATTTGTACGGTATCAACAGTTATTTGTCACTACTCAGCATCTGAAATTTTTTGTGTTGTGACTCTTTATGATTTAGTGTGCGATATGTACATACATATCATGTCACAAAATGCCTTAGTGTGTACTCAACACAAAACTGATAATCTTCAATATTTTGCTAAAAATCCATTAAGACCAAAAATATAAATTGTTAAAGTATCATCGAAAATTACGACAATAAATATTTACAATGCACACATTATAAATACACACATAGACGGACGAACATACATATACATATATGTACATATGAATGTATGGATGTACATATGTATGTAAATTATTTAACAATTAATAATTTTTATTGTTGTATTCTCATGTAAAATCAAAAAGGGTGTGTTCCTACAGTAAAAAATGAACAAGAAAAAACAATAAAAATATGTATACACGCACACAAGCCATACATACATACATACATATTTCCACTTACAATCCATGTAAATACCTACACACAATACAAATAAGAACAACAAAACTCCCCAAGTAAAGTTGGAGCAGGGAGTATTCAAATTGAGTCACTATTAAGTGAGAAAGCAAGTACCCAGTTGGATAAGGTAATGAATAGTAAAGGAGAAGGTAATGCACAGCATGTATAGATAATTTTTCATTCCACAATTCATTACTGTTAACACAGAACATGTCCTAGGAAAGTAATGAATTATTTTAATACGTCCGAGGAATGAATTCTGTAATTCGTAACACTCGTCACAAGCAAAAACTATACATTCTTCTTCTTCTGCAGATGTGGTAATGCACGTAATTATTGTGTAATTATTGTGTTTGATCAAATTACCCTCTCGTTTCTAAGGGAATGCATTGTCTTGCTTTGGAAAATAATACATTATTTCTCCCATTATTTATGTAATTAATGCCTACTTTTCCAGCTGGGTATGTAGGTATGTATAGAGATATTTTCCGTTACATACAAATTTTGAAATCCAGCTTGCAGTTTCTCACTATCCCATCTCTAGTTTATGTGTGATAAAGAGTGTGTTTGCGTGTTTATGTGTGCCTCAGTGCAGAGACAGAGTGTGCATTTAAGAAAAGAAAGAAGAAAAGGAAAACGCGTTTTTGAGGGGGTGCGCCTTCAATTAAAATAAAGTGGGAAGAATACAATAAAAACTTGAAATTCCATTAAATTAAAAATGTATATGTGTGTATGTAAATATGTATGTATACATACATATATTCATACGTATTTACATACATATGTATGTATGTATTACAATAGTATATCAACATTATATGCTACTGTTTGTCTGCTGGAATGTTCAAAACAAAAAAAAAAAGAAAAGATGCTTCCATATGTTAAACCTCAAATGCCACAAATGCATGTATACATGCATATATGTATGCTGAATGGATGTACGTATGTATATGGTATATTTGTATGGGAATGTGCATATTGGAAACCAAATAAATTTTTAATCTGCAACAAATCATTTATTTCATTGCCTGCATACACAATATAGTATACATATGTTGAGGCATAAGAAGAAGACCAACGATGACAAATTACAAAGAGGAATGAATAGGTACCTATTCAAAATTAATAATAGATACACACTAGTAAAATTAAAGGCCACCGCTTAGAATATTAGAAATTTTTATAGAAAATATCATATTTTAAATGTTGAAATTTTAAATATGTTTGCATGTATGTATGTATTATGTACGCAGCATGTATGTATATATGTATGTACATATGTACATAATGTGTACATACATACATACATGCAATCAAATACATATGTATGTACATATACTGCGTATTTTCATTCATATTTATGTACACACATATGTAAATATGGAATCACAACGCCTAATTATCTTCAAAATCCTATAAACACCTGGTTGTAAAGGGGAAGCTTTCCCTTCTCAAAGCTGAAAGATGTAATGATTTTCAATTGTGATGGGAACGGATGGATGGTGGTGAAGCCAATGATTTCAATATGGTAACGTATGCTGTTGGTGGTGGTGGTGGCGGTGATATGCAATAATATAACATGTACATATTTTGTTGAATATAAATAATGCTAGTCATTTCTCTGTTCCAAAACTCACGATGACATAATACTTCTATAGTAGTTTCAATAAAAAAAGGGAAACTAAAAAAAGCAACGAGAAAGGAAATCAATCCTTGGTAAATTGTTTGTTGATAGTATGAAAGTAATAAGATTACTTATTGTACAATGCCTAATGTATGTATGTACATATGTATGTATGTATGTATGCTTGTGTTTTGTATAAAAAAGGACTGAGTGACTCAAGCTCTGGATTAGAGATGAATGAATGACTAATGCTAAAAAAATGTTAATTTTAAATCAATAAATTATAATGAATTTTACACTTATTGAAACACTGCGAAGTGAATTTCTCATATTCAAATAATTTACCTGTTAAAGAGCTGAACATTTTTAATAAATTTGTTGTTTGCTTTTTTTTATGTTGGTATAGAGAATTAAATTTTTTTCAAATTTCTTTGCTTTGTTAAACCAAATTTATTCTTCAAACAATTTATTTTTTGCTTTTCTATGTAACCACGTTTATTATTTCTGCAAACTCTTTACAATTAACAAAATATACAATTTTATTATTTTTTTATTAAATTTAAATTCCACGACGCACAACCGCTCTCAACGTAAACACGTATAACATTAAATATTATTCCAAAGTTGCACTTTTGTTGTATATTTGCTGTTTTCCCACTCAAATATTTTTACACTCAAATATTCTGCTTTCGCTGCTACTGCGCAGCTTCATTTGCTCGTATACAAATCAGTGTTGCCAGAAAATTATGATACGAGAATTCTAGATTGGTCAAAAATATCTGTTAAAAATTTTCTACAAAAGAAAAAATAAATTGGTAGATTTTAAATTTACATAGAAATAGAAAGAAAATGCTAAATCTAATAGTGAAAATGCTAAAAATAGTAACAATGAGACGCATTCAAATCATAACAAAGTTGCAAAGAGAAAAATCTCAAGTAAAATAAGTTTGAAAATTTTATACAGCTGTGTGTTTTACATCCAATTCACTTGGTGATTAAGACCCCGTAAATATTTTGTATTCATCTATGAAAGTATCTTCAAAAACTTCATGTAGATATGTTTTAATTTCAGAGTTGATTTCTTAGCGTACAATCGGCTAGCCTTCTGCATTGGCTCCGACGTATTTTAACATCAATGATGCGTTTGATATTAATATGTGATATATTTGTAGTAATCCCCTTTATTGTGATTGGTGATTTTGAGGAAGTCGAAAAACGCCAACCACGATAAAGGGAAATATGTATTTGATAATAAGAAGTACGAAACCTCTTTATTCCAAATTATTATTTTTTAATAACATGTTTTATTTTTATTAATTAATTAATTAATTAATAGTTTACACCACTTTATTTTTCTAAAAGCACTTATCTTTCCTTTGAAAATTAGAAAAGAATAAAACACAACATAAAAGAAAATTAATTTTGAGGAAAAGACAAACAAAAACATGGAAAACAGAAACCGTGGTATTTTGTCTACCACTTTTTCTTCTTTACCCAATAAAAAAGCCAAGCGTCCTTTAAGAAAAATTGCATTGATCTTGACTTTTGTTATAAGAAAAAAATTTGTGGTCTATCCGCTATGTTAGATATAAGCCAATAGATGATAATTATTACTAAGACTGGACTTACATCATGAAACTAATTGCATAAATATTTATTTGTAGACGAAAAGTGTGGAGAAGCAAACGGATTAAGAAAAAATTACACGACATGTATTTTAACATTTACTTTTATAAACTCATTCCTTCAAAATGATGTTTGTTACAAAATGAATAATATTTCAATCACATGTATTTGAATATATTTCTGTATGTATTCAAAGTGTCTACTAATGGACGTAATTGACATACACAAACTTAAAGTATCTGTTTGCATGTCCGTTCACCTCATTTTTAAACTAAAATAATAAATGCTTGCTAGGTTAGCATAGAACTCTTTGAATAATGATTAGTCTTATTCCCGCTCTTGTACTCATATCACGACTGCACTCAAGTTTTGAGAAAACCGTCTTATCAACTTTAGGTTCTTCTATTTTCACAATCATACTTTTAGGGGGTGTATAAAATAAAATATATCTCTCAAATTCAGCTAAAAATTTCTTACGTTAGAACAAATAAGGAATCAAATATCCATCATATTTCATCGGTACGCTCAATTCTAATACATGTAAGCGGAAAACTGCGCAGTTTATATGTATAATACTTCAAGCAATGAAGCAATTTACAATAAAAAGAACAAACAATAGTTGACCAACTGTGTGAACGTATGTATGCATATATTCTGCGTGCAAATACATACATACATATGTATACTTTAGAAAAATTAAAAAATTGGTTGTAAGTTTGAGTAGCGTTTTAAAAAGACACATAAAAACGACCAACTTTTACATTGAAATGATAGTACGGTGCTTGGGTAATACGGTACCTTTTCAATGTAAAATTTCCGTTTTAAAGTGTCGTTTTAAAACGATACTCAAACGAGAATATGAATTTTTATAAGTTCGTCAAGTCTGTATTCAAGTTAACTCTATGCAAATAACGAAGCTAATAACTAATGTTTAATTTACACACAATTCTATTTGACACAATAGTCTTTTCGCTGTTGCCTTATAACAGCCTCCAGTTTTAAGCACCTTTCCCTCAAAGTTCCATTTTCCTTTTGCAATATGTCAATAGTGGCATCTTTCTTTTCTATAGCTTGCTGTACTCTGCAATTTAAAGATCATTGAGGTAGAGCATAAAAATTAAGTACTATTTTCGAGCCATAACCGCCATACCTTTTATGAATCTTCTGTATTTCTTGATCACGTTCTTGCTTTAAACTATGCACTTCATTCTGTACTTCTAAGCGAAAATTTTCTCTTAATTGATCACGTTCGGTAAGGAATTCGGAGCACATCTGGAAACAAACATCAATAATAAGTTAGAAAATTAAATTAATTTTTTCTTATTGCAAACAAATCTTATACGTATAAGTCCACCTTTTTACTATGGTCCAACTCTAGCTGTAATTGTTTGATTTCAGCTTGGAAGTTTCTTGCTTGCGCATCAGACTCAGCCAATTTGCTTCGCGTTTCTGCGTATTTTTCCCTTACAGATTTTTCTACGCCCTCCAACTCTTGCAAATCTTTGTCATATTTCTCCTTTAAACGACTGAAATAAACAACAAAATATACACACATACATATATACATACATATGAATGTATGTAGATAAAATCTTAAAAAAAATAATAATAAAAATAGTGGCCACCTTATTTTGTTTTCAAACTCTGCATTACTTTTTAAGGCCTCTGCATCCATTCTCTGGACAATCACGTCAATTTGACGATCTCTTTCATTGCGATAGTGTTGTCGTATAGAGTTCTCTTTTTCCACCTGTTGCACTTTGCAGTTGTTTTCGTATTCAGTTTTCCACATTTCAAAATCGGCTTCGTATTGTTTTTCAATATTGTTTAAGCGATTAAGAAATTTTTCCTCCTGCTTGGACATTTTTTCTTGTAGTTCTGACAAGGCCTGTTGCATTTCAGCGTCTTTTTCTTGCTGCCATTCTGCACGTTTATTTTGTAGTTCCAATTCTTTTGCTTTTAATTCGTTTTGCAAGCGCTCCCTTTCCAGCTGGTGGTCATGCATTAATTTTTGTTTCTGACTATCAAAGGACGCACGTTCTTCTTCTATTTGGTTTTCAAATCTAATAAAAATAAATATTATACATATATTGATGTATTTTTATGCAATATGCTATACGCTTGCATCTCACCTTTCTCTAATGGCATTTCTCTCTTTACTTATTATTGTTTCTCTGTCTTGAGCACAGGATTCTCTTATACTGTTTTCTATTTGTTCGTGTTTCAAACGCATTTCCTCCAAAGCATCCAAGAGTTGCTGCTGATGGACTCTCTTTAATTCTGTAATTTCTTTTTGATGATTACAATTCATTTTATTGATTTCTGCCTCTAAGCCTTTGACGGTGAGTTCCTAAAATTATTAAGCTCTAAAATCCAGAAAATCGTAGGGACTGGAGGAAGATGATTCTACACAGAATTCTGAGAAATCATTTATGGAGGAGAGTTGCTTAGAATTCCATGTAGAATAGTTTCCCCTTCTACGATTTTTTGCCAAAAAATTTAGTTATAACGAACTGCGATTTCGTTCGTCCAAACCGGAGAAAATAAACTATATAAATAAAAAAAAACCTAAACGAATTATTGCATTTTATTTAATAAAAATAAAAATCTTTTTTAAAAAAATATTTGCATTGAATTTAAACCAATTAATTAATTATAAATAATAACCCCCATATGCAAAAAATAACGTGTGCTTGAAGTGTAAGTTAAACCAAAATTTCCATACAAAAACCGGTTTTAACGTAACCGGTGTTATTCATAACCAAAGTGCACATGACATCATTCATTACCTGAAACGCAAAACGCCTTAACTAACGTTTAGTAATTTTGCAGAAGCAGGAAGAAAACGTGTTTAAATGAAAAATATTGTGTTCAATAAGAATTTTTCTAATTTAATGAAACAAATGAAATCGCAATTATTGTGATGAAATGTCACGGAGTTTATAAAAAAAAAATCAATTTTTAATTTTTGTTAGATATGGTGTTTCGCGTTTTAGGTAACGATATCTTTGTACATGCATACTTATGTAAAACTTACCTTAATTTTCTTTGTGTTCTCTCTCACCCATCTTTCTCGGCGAATTTTTTCCCCTGCCATAGTGTTCTCTCTAACGCGCGTTATTTCCGCCTCCAACTTATGTTCCCAAGCTTGATTTTGACTCTCTAGACGACGAGTTAGTGCAGCTACCTTTTCACACAGAGAGCCTTTATCTTTCAACAATTGCTCTATGAAACCTTGATGTCGTTTTATAATGGACTCGTAATGATTTTTCTGCTCTTTCATACGATTGGCGGCATTACATTTTTCGGATCTTATGCTCTTTTGCTTTTCCGTGCGCACTTTCATAATGTGTTCTTTCGATAACTGCACGGCATTCGCTAATTCATTGGCCCTTAAGCTGAGAGCTATAACACGGCGAGCCAATTGATGATTAGGCAGCATTAGTAAATCTGAAAGCCTTAAAAAAGAAAAAAAAAATATTATAGATGGGAAACAAAACAAAAGCAGTTTTTTAAAATTTACTTAGGTACATCCTCTGCTATATCCGGCTCTACCACAAATTCTACTTCACTTCGGTTTGTATCGGGCATAGAACGCCTCGTCTCTAATAGAGTTTTTTCACAACTATCCTCAACATTATCCAAGTAGCTTAGAATATCTTTATATTTGTCTGGAGATTCTTCCGGTTTGGCAGTTTCCGGCGGACTATGAGGTGTGGGCAAGGCAGGTGTAGAACTTACTTTCAATTTCGTTTCGGAATTAATATGTTCAGCAAAATTATCTGTATTAGTTTCGAGAAATTATTTATGAAATATAAGAGTTATTTAGAAAGCAATTCATTCACCCTTTTTCTTGTCCTCTTCGATTTCTTTAATAACAGACACTATCTCCTCATACGTTGAATCATCTTGCGATTGATCTATGGACTTTTCAGAATTTTTACCATCTTCCTCAATGTCTTCTTCGCGATCTAAGATAGATATGGCTTCTAAGGTTTCCTGGGCAAATTTTTCAAATGATTCTTCTAGCGCAGACTTTGTGTTTGTAACTTGGGTGGACTCCTCATGCATTGACATCCATGTGTCGATTTTATCAATATTGAATTCTTGCAAATTGGAATCTTCCCTTAAATTACCATTGGACTTTTGAATGTTATTTTGCGTTAAGGCAGCTATGGATTGCATTTTGGGTTTTGACTTAGACAGAGAATTGATTGTTCCGGTCGAAGATTTTTTTGTTTCAGTTTTTGTAGTATTGTTTTCTTTTTTCTTTATAATAGAAGATGTAGAGGCAGCTACTTTTAAGTAATTGTTGATAACAGTTTCACTTGAGCTGCTTTTTGAAGGACTCTCTAATTTGTTTTCCATTTTCAGAAAGTTCTTTTTGGGAGCTTCTGTTTTGTAGTTTGAGTTTATAGTTTTCTGTTCGCTCAAATTATTTGGCTTTTCAATGGCATCGGAGTTTTGAGTTGGACTTGAGTACTTCGAAAGATACAAAGGCAATTCTAAATTATTTAGATTCGAAGATGCTGAAGTTTTTGGTTTATTTTCTTCTAAAAGATTTTTAACCACGGAATTTTCCAAATGTTCTCCAATTGCATTTTTATAGTCACGTATAACTTGCGATTCTTCGGGTTCCGATGAATCCAAGGAGATTTTATTAGCATTAGTGCTTGGAGCAGTTTCATTAATTAATTCCATTTTTTTATCCAATTCAGGTAATTTCTTAAGAGGTTCTATTAAATATGTGCAAGTCGGTAAGTTGCAATAACACTTTTGAATTGTTGAGTCTTGTGTTGAACCAGAGGAAGACGATCTGGTGCTACAGGAACAATTTTCAGAAGGACACTTGGGATATTCAAAAGTCTCAGCTAAAACTTCTTTACCGTTTGCTGACGAACAAAAGTGTACAGACTTTTTCAAACTTAAAGAAGACAACTCTTTATGCAAAGTAGCAGCCGATTCTCCATTTTTCTGCTTAAAGGAATAATCTAAGGCATTCACAGGGCCAGGTGCTGATATCTCATCAATATTTGTTGTCGAACTGTTGCGGATCGCGAAAGTTTTTAAATTTTCGCTATCACTAGAATCATTATCATCACTTTGTAACGGTTTATCGGTAGGCTTTGAAAATGATACTCTACCTGGAAGGTCTGGTTTTGTTGCTGAAGTTCGATAACTAAAGTATTCTTCACGATTTATTCCTTGTGACATGGAATAAGAAGTTGCTGATGAAACTCTTCTTATTGGACTTTTCAATGTGGACATGTATTTTTCGTCAACAATTTCTTTACTTAGTGAATTGCAACTGCCACTTTTTCTGGAAGAACTCAAATCCGATACATCTCCCTCGCTATTATTTATTGAATCTTTACATAACCAAGATCTCTTAATAGGTTCATCTAATAATAGTTTTAACAAATGCGAAGAAGACACAGACTGCAACTTTTTTTGAACTTTTTTATTCAAACTAAAATTATCACTATTCGAACCACATGGACTTGAAAATTTTCTGCCGAATTTCGGATCTGCTGATTGGGGTCGAAGGCACACAGATGTATGGGACCGTCTTTCAAAGAAACTAGCAGATCTAGGACGATAAAAAATGCGTGTGGTGGGCTTCAAAAGATTTGTTTGTGATGAATATTTGGCTTTGGGTTTCTGTCGGGTAACCAAATTTATCTTTAAAAAAACATACACATGTATGTACATACAAACAATTAAATTTAACATTATAAAAGAGAAACGTTATGTAGCAACTCACCTGTGAACCCTTTAAACTTAAATCCATAACTTACACTCAAAATAAAGTGATATAAGTCATTTGTTTTCAATGACCATTTTTTCATTTATTTAAACAAGTTTTACTTGTCCTACTTTGTATACTAAAGTATATTAATGTACGTTTTATTCAACTTTTTGTAGCTGCAGACGTCCATTCAGCAGGACTTGCGTTGATGGTTTGTTTTGGCCGTATGCCATTCCACTGTGACGTTGCCATCATAATGGCAAAAGTATCGATTTAACGGCTCACTCATTTCTTGGTCTAGTTAGAATGGTCAAGCAAGGTGCATTTTTTTAATTTGGCACTGACAACCCTATTACGACCTTAACAAACTTTTTTTATTAAACAAACGAGCGCACAGTTTATTCCAACCATTGTGTACTGTTAAGAAGGGGTGGGTGGTGGTAATTCATTGTTTTCGTTTGAGTTGCTATGTTCCTCTTGGAGAATATTTCCCTTTTGTCGACAGGTGTTTGGAAATGAAACAAATTATCCACGAATAATATACAAACTTTTTTATAATTATTTAAAAAGCATATAACGTTACAATAAAATGAAAAAGCACACAAGAAAAACTTTACGTTTAACTGTATTTTAGCACACAAATATATAACAAAAACGGTAATACTTTTTTCGATTTCAAAAGTGTTGCTTGCTTTTATATAAACTGTAAGAGCCCGTTTAGATGAAGGGTGGCGTAGCTGCGACAAAATTTACGTTCTTGTTTTTGGAGTCCCTTCTTATGGAGAGTATACACGTTACTAAAAATCGTACGATAAATCGTACAAGTATGAATTTAGTAACGTGTATCATGCTGTCGTACTTATGAAGTATACTTTGTAGTATCAAAATCAAAAATTTTTGATTTTTGTGGGCGGAGCTTCGTGAAGTACGATAATAAGTATTGTGTATCATGCTGTTGAAAAGAAAAATTTATTTTATAACCAGCTGATTTAGAAAACACATTGTTTCTGCAACTAAATTTTAAAATTAGCTTTATGTAACGGATATTATAATTAAAAAAATAATATAACGTGTATCTTAAAACCGTACTACAAGTCATACTACGCTAAGTACGAAATTAAGTAAGGTGTATCCCTGCATTAAATCTACACGGTTTTACATAAAGTGTTGCCATAAAGAAAATAATTGTTAGTTTCAGAAATTTACAATGAATATATCCACATAGTTTTGCTATTTTGAATTTATCACCAAAATACAAAATTTCTCACGATTGTGTAGGATAGTGTATCACAGCCTTTACTAAATAAATAAAGTGGAAAAAAATTTAATATGAGTGACGCAATGTTTGTATATTATTTTCTTAATTTTCATATGCTGCTGCTTCTTATGAGTTATATTTTACACAAAAGAATTGTGATATTGGAGAAACCATATTGGAAACATGAATTTTAACTCGAAACAAACATTTGTGCGCACGGAACAGTTAGGAGAACGTCTATGTTACCACTAATGTTCCTTCGTCTGTGGGTAGCTTCATTTTTTTATAAATCGCTGATATCTTATAAAATCACTACATTGTCAACTCTAAGAATCATACGGGAGAAACCGTTACACACGCGGTGTAAATGTGAATATATATATGTAAAATAAAAAGTGTTAAATAGTTTTTTTGTTTATTTAATATAAAACATAAAATAAGTAAAATGAAGGTAAATTTGTGGTGCAATATTACGTTGGTGCAAACCCATCTTATTTTTTAATTATCACTCGCTAAATTTTAGATACTACGATCTCAATATGTCCAGTTGCAAAGTAATGCAGACGACCAAATGATGGCTGTAATCAAAGGATCAGTTGGGGAAATAGTAAGGAAATTGAATATTCATTCTGTACAAGCACTGATTTAATCTCGTTTGTCTTAGATATCAAATAAAGGTAAGGAACATGTTAAAGAAAAAGGAACAGTTGCGATGGCTGAAAAACGCATGTTAAATGGCAGGAACAACATAATTTGTTTTAATCCAGATGCATCTTCAAATAGATCAAAAATAAATATATATTTTGATAATATCGACAACTCTCTCAACAAATTGAATGTAGTTGTCGAATTTACCGACATGAGTGCGATGTGGCTAACCAGCCTTTACAGAACTTATGAAAACGATTTATGGTATAAGAAACCACGCTTGGATAAGCATGGTAGTAAGAAATGGTTTTTCTATTGTAAATTGTGTGGTAATATGTATTACCACTTTGGTTCTATCAAAGCACACCTGAACAAACACTTAAGTGTTTATCCTTACGTATGCAAAGTTTGCTGCAATAAGTACACTGGACGTAAAGCGGCTATCCAACACCTGAAAACAGGACATCAACTTAACAGGCAACAATATAATGATTTTTTGACTAGTTAAATGCAATTGACAACAACTTTCTTAACTGGATCTAAAATTTTATGTATATATTGAACGAAGATATTTTTTTTGGATACAACTCGTACGGAACAAAGGTGAAAGTATATTTATTTAATATTTCTACATTATTTTTTATTTTCGATTTATTGCAACTATTGAATTTATATATAATTACTTTCAAATTTTTATTTTAAATATACATACATGTGTATGTATATGAAAACTTTATATAATTTTTCGACATACTTTTAATATTCAATTATTATTTTTTTTTTTATCGGTAGAAACCGATATCTTAATGAAATAGGTATAAAAGTGAACAAAAATTTAGTTACACGTTCTTATACCAAGTTCTGTAACTTTCCATAAATAAAATATATACCAATTATTATTTCCAATTGGAAGAAATTTTTCAAATCTGAAATAGAAAAAAGGAAAATCTAGGATTTCTGTATAGTTGTATAGAATTCTTACATAATGTATTAAGTAAGAATGACTAAGAGGGTTTTTCCTCACGCAAAGTTTACTTTGCACAGTCTTTAGTTTGTGTAGGAGAGAAGGAAAAAGCCGTCGTCTAACCGACTAAACTGACATCGTAATTTTTATGGAATAATGCATTGATGATGGTACGAATAGTAAAGTTTAATGCAGCATTATTGCATGCGTTTTGAAAAAAAACCTCAGATGAACGTTTTTTTTTTTTTAATATGTTGTCTTGAAGAAAATATGCAAAAAAAAAAACTACAAAAATATACCTAACATTTTTAGAAACGGTCTAGACTTTGATCTGAGAGGGGTAACAAAAGCTTTTTTTTTGTGAGTCGCTCTAATGTACATATGTAGATACATATGTATGTGTGTACATATGCACTTACATACATACATGTACATATCAAGTACATACGAATTGTTTATACCAATTTTTTTCCATATCTTGGCAGAATTTGTTTACGAATGTACATATGTATGTACTAGAGATGAGCAATTTTTTGAAACCTTTTCTTTTTTCACAGCGATTGAAAATCACTAATCACAACTGTGACTGAATTTATCAAGGAACAGGTTTTGCAAGTGTAGTTATTTCATACAAACTGTGAATGCTCTTGCATGCTTACTTTACAGTAAATAAAGCTACCACATGAATTTATTTGTATACGTCCACCGTTTGTCGAGAAAAAATCGTCTAATCGTGTCAAATCGTCTTTTCTGGCAAGTATGTATAGCTCTCACATTTTTGTATTTGCAATTTTATTGTCTCTCTGCCTCTTATACGGCAATTCTCAGTATTTGGATGGGGTTGATTGCCAATTGTTTGTTCTTGTCGCTCTTCTTATTAGTATTCATCAAAATACCAATACTAATAAATATTTTTAAAGCAGAAAGCTGAAATGTGTTAAACCGTGATCACAGTCACTGTTTAATTTCACTGCTGCTCTTATTACAATCAAAATACTGCGAAACTGTGATCACAGTCACAGTTTAAAAGAACACCGATTTAGAAATCACTTTCACAAGGAACAACATTATTAAAAAATCACATTATCGCTCAACACTAATATGTACATATGCATATAGTATGAATATACATATATATACGTGGATTTTATTAAAATTGATTAAATAATTTTAAAATTGGTAATCATTTTTAATCAGCTCATTATATCACCTGACATTAATTATTTCAAAACTATTTACATGTGTACATACATATGTATGTGTGTATATATTTTATCAAAAATGTAACGTCATTTCCGGTCCGCTAATCGATCGATCGAATCGAAAATCTAGTAATGGACGTTCAAATTTAACTACGAATAATAATAACATAAAATATTTTAAATATCAAAAAATAAAAAAGCAAACCATTTCTTTATAGAACAGCATGATAAACTCTGGTTGATTGATTTCCGCTCATCAGTAAAAAAAAAATTAAGTTTTCGATAACACTTCACTTATTCCAAATACACAGTACAACAAATAAATGGAATTTTAGTTCTTCAATAATTTATAATTTTTCGATTTCGATTTTTTTAATGTTCTTTTCATTTATTTAAATTATTATGATTAAACTTTAATAATTTGGCAACAGTTTAAACTTAAAAACTAAACAAAAAAAAAATTTATTATTTAAACAAAAAACTAAAAGGGAAACACATCTTTTAAAGTTTATTTTTGTAACAAATTTTATAAAAACAGTTTTACAAAACGATACTTACACATAAACAACATTTATGAAATCACGATTTCTATAGTATATGTTTAAATACCTCTAGATGTAATGCCACTTTCTTTAAATTAATATAATAAATAGCTATTTTTTATATATATGTATATGCATATGTAGATATCGGTACCTGCTGGAGAGATACTTTTACTACAAAAAAAATATTAAGCACTTTCTATTTTTAATACGGGCTTTACTTCAATATCATTATTGTCGGCATTAATTTCAAATTTCAATTTTGACAATTCCTTCAATTCGCTGTCGTCGCCTTCCGAAGTTTCAACATCTTTTACTATTTTAACCGTGTCTGGATATTTGTTATCACCATTGCCTAATTCTTGGTAAAAAGACACAACAGTTTTGGGTTCAAAATTAACACCCTTTTCACCTTTTGGATCTGGAGGGGGTATACAAGGGCCACTCAATGCATTCACATGAGAAATGGTAATTCCATTGTCTAAGTTTTCAGCTTTTAAGGAGCCATTTTCGAGATGTTCTTCTTCTTGAACAATGCAATTAGAATCTGAGACTTCAGTTTCAGCCTCAATAAGAGGGGCAGCATCAGCTTTCACATCGTCATGGATATTTTCTTGTGATATTAGTTTAACTTCAGCAAGAGATGATGTTTCTTCTACTTCTGCTTCTTGTTGTTGTTGCTTTCCATTTTCCTCTGATTTTGTTTCTTCTACAACAGTGGATTTTATGTTTTGATCGGTCGCCTGTTGGACCAATTGAACTTGATCTAACTCCGTTTTGTCGTCATCTTCTCCCTCAACAGCCTTGTTTACCTCCTCAATGGCTTTAGCAACTTCTTCCTCTTCAACTTGACCGTTAGGAATAATGGCCTCTCTGCTCTTCTCGAATTCGGATTGATTTTGTTCACGATCTTCGTCGCTCGGTATGGTTTCTTCTTGAATGTCTTCATGTTGCGTTTGCGTAGAAGGCATTTCCAAACCGGGCTTAACAGCGGGACTGGCCATGGTCTCCATAAATGATTGGCGATTAGGGGTCGAAGGGGATATCAAGACTTGAGTAAAATAGCCGCTGCGTCTGTTTTCAAAGTCCAGTATATTTTGGTTTGCTAAACGCTCTTGTATGCGTCTTTGTCTACGTATAAATTCAGGAACATTTTCGTCATCTACATCACCCTCTCTCACGTCCGTTGGTACAACCTTGGCTCTTCTTAAAACCACCTTTGCCGCTTCATTATCATCATTACCATTTTTGGTAATACTATTATTACCATTATGTGGCAACGCTTGCTTGTGCGCAACAGTAATATTTGATGACTTAAATGTGCCATTCAACGTGTTGCTCTTAAACGCCAACTCATTGTTATTGTTCTGATAATTATTTGTCGCAACTGTAGTTGGTACCGTTACCCGTACGCTGCCATTTTGCGCCCTCACTGTTCGTTGTATAGTGAAATTAGGCTTACCGTGATTTAGCAAAAGTTTGGTGGCGGGCGAAGGGGTCTTGTCGACATTTACTGATACACCACCCGAACGCAATTGCAATTTTATTTTGTTAACATCAGCCATATTGTTGTACAAGTTACGTTGTTGAAATAAGGGCAACACTGCGAATTAAACAAAAAAAAAATTAAAATACTAATTAAGAGTTTCGGTATATAATTTCCAAAAAATAAAATGATTTTTCAATTTAATTTAATAGAAATTTTTTCAACCTTTTTTAACCCCGACCAAAAAAAGGAGTAATATGAATTTTTAGTGTGTGTTTTTGTGTATCTGTGTGTATGTGTGACTGTGCAAGTCCACGTACAGGGCAAACGGCTGCACCGATTTTGATTTAGTTTGTTCTGTTTGAAAGGTGACTTGGTCGTGAGTGTTCTTGGCTATGCTTGAAGAAAATTGGGGTATTTTAAATGTTTAATTTTTGTTATTATATTTTATTGTTTCACTTTATTGAATAAGCTTGTTCGACTGCCCCTTGTTTCCACAAATCAGGCAGTCGAATAGTCAGGAAAACTTTTATGAAAATCTCAAAAAAAAAAAAAAAAAAGGGTGCTTTTCATATAATTTTTTTACTCAATTCGACCATCTGGTGGCTAGGTAGGGTGGCGAATAATTTTTTATAACCCGTTATATGACCGTATTTATTCGAACTATTTTTAAAAAAGGGAAACCCATATGGACAAGAGTTATAGGGCATTTACATTGTCTCAAAATCTAGTACTTCGAGATTCCGAGCTAAATCTAGTTGCTTTTTACTAGATTCCCCATACAAAACAAAATCTAATTTTTCAATAGATTTGTAGGAAATCTACTAAAAAATTTTAAATTTTTATTTCTTTTTTACTACACTGTACGTCATAATTTATATAGAAGGTGTGGGATTCAGCTACGCTCTACACAATTTCATATTGAAGGTTGTGAATGAGCTAAGTCGGTCGACATTTTTTTCGTTGCAATTTAAGACTAAATTTCACACAAAGGATTTTGTCTCGGATACAAAATCTTAGAAAATGTCTAATCAAATATACTAGACTTCGGGACAATGTAAATGCAGTATTAGAGATTTTATATTAGATTTTACCTAGAAGTGCTGAACACATTTCATACCTAAATTAATGGGTTTACATGATCTCATATGCCGACACGCCACTTAAATCAGACTCAGGCGTAAACTTTCAAATTAAAAATGTATGTACATATGTATATCGAGTAATAACCAACAAAAAAAAGGTTAACCGACACAATTTTTGGACCTCGTTTTTTTTTTGACGAAAATCGATTATTTGCGATCGCAAATGATCGATTTTGGTGAAAAAACTTAAGTTCAAAAAGTATGTTGCTAAAGCTTTTTGGCGATTACGGCACGATATGCATTTTACATTGCTTTCTGGTATCTTGCCTTACATGCAGAATTTCGAGTTCCACCACCATACGCTTCTACAATTGAGCCTTCAAATAATTCAATTAACTGAATTTGATTGAGCTTTTATTAACCTTCAAATTGAAATAAATTAAATTGTTATTTGTAAAAAAAAGTTTGGCAAATAAAACTCATGCATTTCATTTGATTTACAGAAATGATAATGATAAATAACATATGTACTCGTATGTATGTATGTATGTATGCCTTGAAAAGTCCATAAATTACAACAATGACAAATACTTGAACGGATTGTGTTGTCTTAATGTCTATCTATATTTTACTTACCTCATATGTATGTAATAAACAATTTAATTCTGTTTTAAAGTGTTCATGTACTCGCATCTGACAGGTTAGTTAGTGTACGTATGTACTCGTACGTGTCTTTTTCATAATAACACTTAATTGATATTTAAAACCCAAAGTGTTGGTAAATTTGTATAATTGCAATATTTTTTTTTCTTTTTGTATTACTTTAAATACTCTTCAAAGTAGCAAATATCTAAATATATTATATCAAAACGCTAATTAATTAAAAATATTTTATAAAACTTTAGCACGTGACGGCAGCTCTTAAACGTTAAATAAGCCCACAATAATATTTTTTTCTACTTGTTAAAAACAACTTTTTCAAGTTTTATCTCGCTGACGCAAAAACTTTCATCGCAAATTTGCGTTTAAAATGTGTAGATAGATATTAAGCTCTTTATAATTTTGTTATTCTAGGGTGAGTACCTAGTTTCATATTTTTGTTTGATTAGCTAATTAATTTAACATCAACTGAAACGTTTTTGTATGCGTCTTTAAGCAAAATAGAACAATTACTCATTTAATGAGTAAAGAAAATTAAAATCATATTACTTATACATACATACATACATATATATGTATGTACATACAAACACATGTACGTACGTATGTATGTATGTATGTATGCATGTGCATTAGAGTGGGTCAAATTGTATGGGTGGCAAAAAAAACTAAAAGAAATCGTACATAGAATCGTATGTTAGATTTCTTAGAAAAGTGTTACTGGAACTTTTGTATAATTAAATTTTTTGTGACCCATACAATTCGAGCCACCCTAATAATGTAAATATGCGCATATATGAATAAATTGTTGCGTATAGATGCGTGCATATACATAGGCCCTTTTTTAAATCGAGATTTTTGAATTTTCGATACATTAGATGTTCTTCTATCAAACTATACAAAAAACTCGATTTCAAAAATATAATGAGTTAAGCCCATTACTACATTACTTTATAAGTCATAATACAATTGTCTACAATTGCTATGACAGTAAGCATTAAGGCCACATTACTCTTTACTTTCTGTTGCTGTTCTGTGCTGTTCCCTTCTGTTTCCAAATTTTAATAGTAACTTTTTCTGTAATAACTTATCAGCTGTTTCTGACCAGAAAGGTCACACTTTTACACTAAAGTGATGATTGTAGTATCTTCCGTTGTTATGTTTCAATGTAAATTTATGTTTTTCTGGTAAAAAAAAAAATAAATTTTTTAAATTTAAAATTTAAAATTTTTTTATTTTATTTACAATTTCTTAACAATTTTTTTATTTTCATATGTTGAACCGAAACAGAAAAACTAACAACTTGTATAAGATTTCTATAAACAAAAAATCTGCGGATTCGTAACTGAACAAAAAGTAAAAACTAAAGCCTCACTTAAGGCTCAGTTAGCCGACTGTAATGGAATGTAACTGCAATAGTAGGAAACAGCACAATACAATTAACAAAGAGAAACCGTAGAGACATCTCGAGACTCGTTGCAGTCATGACGGGGCACTGGACGGTCGGCAGACATGCTAGAAGGATAGGCCCATCCTACAATGAGTTCTGCCGAAGTTGTCAAGAAGTAAGCAAAGAAGAAACAGTCTTTCACTTTCTTTGCGAATGCCCAGCTTTGCATCTCTCGAGACACAAATTTTTAGGCAGTCATGTACTAGATCATGTATCAGATCTATCTGAGATTGGGTTGAATGACCTTATCAGATATCTCAATGCGACGGTTGGATCTAGTAACGATCACCGTATCAGAATACTCAGGTACGGTTCTATATACATAGGTTGACACCGATGAGTGTAGTGGTCCTTTCAAAAGGAATCTTCTAGATTCTACTTGAATGACTGCGTGTAGTGGGCAGCCACGTAAACCAACCAACCAACCAACCAGGAAACAGCTGATCGATATTGTTATGTGAAAAGTAATGAAAATGGTTATACAGATATAACGTAACGTAACCTACTTTAAAATATCGACGTTGCAGTTATATTACATTACAGTCGGCTAAATGAGCGTTTAGAGTCGGCTAACCGAACCTTTAGGCGACTGTAATGGAATGCATGTAACTGCAATGGTAAGCAACAGCTGATAGATATTTTTATGTGAAAACTAATGTACAGATTCTTACATTCCGGTTACATCTCTATAACAATTTTCATTACTCGATCAGCTGTTTCGTACCGTTGCCTTTACATTCCATTACAGTCGGCTAACTGAGCCTTAATTCTTTCTGCTTTTACTGTTGTGCATATAAAAGTAAAAACATTTCAGAGTCCATGTATAAAACAATCAAAAAATCTGACCTCCTATAAAATTTTAAAAATGTTAGTTAGGTCGGTTATATAAAGTAGCGGCGATATATGTGCACATATGTACATAAATAATTACATACATATGTACTCCACAATAGTTCTGTTTATTTTCTTTATTAAAAATTCATTAGCAGTGTTTGAAGCACTATTAATCCATTACCATTGTTAAGGTCGTTATTGACAACATATTTATCGTACTTAGTAGCCAATAACATCTGGAGCTTGTTTATTAAGCAAACCATTTTATTATTTAACTAAAGTTTATTACATATCCATGTAGTTACAGAAACGTAGTAAAATTAATATGACTTACGAACAGCAACTATTTAAACGATTATTTAACACTCAATTGTATGTACATATGTGCATATATGTATGTATATATTATTAATAATTTCTAAATAAATATTATTTCAAACGCAAATTACTTGCATGACTAAGAATAAACATAAAAATGTTGAAAAGAAATTAACAGTGCAAATATTTGCCCCAGTTTTATTTTTGAATTTCAAGCTTGCATGAGCAAAGCAAAATACAACTGCTACTAGAATTGTGAACTAACAACATATGTACATATGTATATTAAATTAAAATTTAATATATTGTATGATATTAAACATTTTGTTACACGTCTGAAGGCTGATAAAAAGTTTCATACAAACAATCCAATAGCCCACTGAACGCAGTCATTGTCGTCAAAAATCAATTTGAAACAAATTAAATACATACGCCTTCCACGTGACAGGATAAAAATTTTAAATATTTTTTTTTATATTTGCTGCTCTTCAAACCAATTTTTCTATTAACCGCCTGTTTCCAGTGAAATAGTGAATTTTATAGGTTTGGCACAGTTTAATAATTTTAAATTTCGTAAGTCTGTACTCTACACAAAGTCTTCTTACTAAAAGATTGGATGGTTGGTTTAGGTACTAAATCCAAAAATTCGATCTTGTTAAAAAAAAAATTAAAGCAATTAAAATAAATTCCAACACAGAACGTGCTATTTAAGTTGTCATCAGTGTATGCATTTATAGAATTTTTTACCTCTTAAGATATTGTTAAAAAATCTAAGTACTCGTATGTACATACATATATTTTTAATGTATTTAGATTGCAAAGACTTCAAGGTTAATTTAAAATTATTGTTGATTTTTTTTTATACAAAAATAATTAGAGGGGGTAAAAGAGAAACGACTTAAGATATTAAACAAATATTGAAATTTCTATTAATTTTATCTTTTTTATCTCTGCCTTCAACATTTGATTTTTTTTTTATTTTACATATTGTATTAATGAACTTTTTTTTATATCAAATATTTTTTAATTTTTTTAATATTTTTTTTCTTGCTGAGCGTGGTAAAGATGAAAGACTTTCAAAAGAGAAATAACATTTGCATAAAAATATGGAACAAAATTAACAAAAATCAATAATGAATTTATAATTTTCGAATGTATGAGAGATGGAACGAACGCACGCTGTACGTACGTACATTAATATCACACTTTCGAAATGTTAAAAAATTATATACTTTTTAAACTAGTTCAAAAAAAAAAGGAGGAGGTTATCAATTCGTCTGAATTTTTTTTACATTGTTACTTCATAACTCGGTACATTTTAAGCTGATTGCAAAAATCTTTCTTTTTTTTTGTCTGGGAGGGTATAGCTTCCAATTGGTCCCATTACAAAAAAAGCGGGCGGGACACTCCCACAAATTTTTTTATTTGATTTTATGATATTCTACTTATTTGATTGCTGCGAAACTTAGCAAACACCTTTGGTTCTTGTAATTACACTATTTTCAAGTTTAAAAAATACGCAGGGCTACGCCCATTAAAATTTATTGTTATATTTCACGTGGGCGGAGTCGTGCTCATTAGAATTTAATATTTTGTTTTAAGTGGCTCTACTTTACCGATTTTTACAGAACTTAATACACACCCTGAGCTCTGAAAAACACACAATATTGCATTTAAAAAAGTGGGCGGAGGCACACCCATCAAAATTCAATTTTATATTTCATGTAATTTTTAACTATCAGATTTTCAAAAAAAATTTTGTTTGAAAGAGTTTACCTCCAGTTTGGTGCAATAAATTTTTTAAAAAAATTTTCTATCATATCTTTGCATTGAAGTCGGTTAATTTGTGCGGAATATGCATAAAAGTAAATAATATAGAGCCTCTTCCTCTAAACGCGAACGATAGATTCGATGAAACAAAAACAAATTTTGGTTTTAGATTTTCTTTCAATTCTTAATGTTTTAGTTTTGCATCTTCAGTTTTCAAAAAAAAAAATAAAACTACTCGAGAATTCACTTTAAAATTAATTTTATTCCTGTTATAAATTTGCAAAAAAAAAAATAATTTTGTAAAAAAACAAATAGCAAACAATATTATCGAAATAAATCAATATTGTTATTTGTTTTTTATAAAAATTTAACCTTAAAACTTATTTTTTGTTACAAATATTTGTAATTAATTAATTCAAAAGAGAAAAAAACTATAAAGTTACGAAAGAAATACAGGAAGAAAGCGTCTGCTTGCTAAAAATGAAGATGAATTAAAAGTAAAAGTGTCTTAATATTGTACACATTTAAAATCGTAATATTATATACCAAAAAAGAAAATACACATTATAAGATCTTTCGCCCAGTTTTGTGGTTGATTAATGATTTGATGAACTTTAAAAACAAACTGGTAACTTGAGCTTTAAATTTATGATCAACTTAATGACAGTGATGTTGGTGGTGTTGTTTAAAAAACAAAAGAAATTAAATGATTGAACATATAAAGAAGTGTATGTATGCACATCTATACATACATACATATGTACATGTACAGTGACGAGCAAAAGTGAATATATTTTCAAATGCCACTACGTACTAATGAAAAAGTTTTTGATTCAGATACGCTATAATCACCAGCTCCCCAACTAAGAATATTGAAAAAGAAAACAAAAATCTAGTAAATTAAATAATATGTCCCATCCAGTGGTACAAACTAAGGCAATAGATCAAAGAGTTAAATAAACTTACAAAACTTTTAAACGAAACACATTATTTAAATGAGAGAAAAATGGGGAAACTCTCGGTATAAATAACTGCAGGGCCTAATCGTCGCTTTCGGTACCGATCTGATTCGATTAAATTTTTTCAGTTTGAGATTATGGCATTCGATATCAAATAATATTATTACATTGTTCGATAGCGAATGCCATAATTCAAACTCCAGCTTTTTCGTAGAATGCGAAAACCTGGAAGATCTGTATAGCGTTAGAGGTGTCCCCTAAATACATTTTTTTAAAGGTCATACCATTATGTATACGTTTCTTTAATAATGTGCCGCAAAATTTAAAATTTTCTTAATTTTCTTCGAAGTGTACAAAATAATTGTTTGCGAATTTTCCATTCAAAGTATAAAATCAATGAAATTTAATGTGTCCAATACTTTGGGAAATTTGTATATAGACTTTTGCTTGGCACTGTATTTATCATTAATTTTTAATTTGAAACTAATTTAAATAAATATTTATA
This sequence comes from Nowickia ferox, assembly GCA_936439885.1. Taxonomy (NCBI): domain Eukaryota; kingdom Metazoa; phylum Arthropoda; class Insecta; order Diptera; family Tachinidae; genus Nowickia; species Nowickia ferox. Next base: position 2,723,729 of record OW387027.1, on the reverse strand, counting down.
CTCAACCGTGAGTCTTAAAAATCATAATTTTTTAATATCTTCAAACTTTTAAAGTTAAACAAATTTCACTTTTTAAACATTTCATTCTGTAAGGGTTTTGTGTTTAAGACTACACACATGCATATATACTTACATATGTATATATATATATGTACATAAATATGCTATATTTATGTATTTCTGCAAGACCAAAACAATAGCAACAATAATTCTTTCATTAAAATTGTATTAACCATACATATTTAGACTGAAGAAATGAATTTATGTTATGGCTTATTGTTTAATTTTTTGCGCAATACAAAAATTAATTGTTATAAACAAAAGGCGAACTAATGCAGGCATGTGTATGCATGTATGTACAGTGGTTTCATGGGTTAGCGAATATACACAGTTTTACAAATTTTCAGGATAAAATTTATATAACAACTTAATTCAAAAGCGAAATAAAAACGATGGGAAATAAATGCAAGGTGGTATTTAAATTAAATTTTGGAATAAAATTTTATTTTAAATGTGATTCACAAAATTTTTTTATCTGGAATAGGTATCTTGCATTTACGGCAAATAAAATTGCAAGGCATTTATTTTAATCGATTTGTTTTCTGAATGAAAATGTAGTATAGCTCTTTAATGATTTTTTTTTTATTTAACTGATGGGTCTTATACATTATATCGTTCGTTAAACTGGGAAACCACTGTGCTTGTTTTTGCAAGTTTATACATACATACACATGTACATATTAGGTTTTTGTTAATAAAGAAACGAATAGCTTTCTGGTGATTAGATTATGAAAGGAATTTATCAATTTAACAAAAATTAATTATCAACACCGAGCAGCTGAAGTTTTATATTATAGACATAGATATGTATGTATGAATGTGTGAATGTATGTACATATGTACATATACATATATGTACATGTACATACATATGTGCTTAAATTTTTTGTAGCCTCGCCTTGTTTAGTAAAAGTTATTAGTGAAATGACAGCTTGAAAGTTAAGAAAACTTTTTTTTTATTTGCCCATTATCCACTATTATTATTTTATGTTATAAATAATGTAAACCTTGCGGGTTTTCAGTATAAAAAAAACCGTTTTAACTGAAATATGTATATTATGTGATTTTAATGATAATGCAGAATTGTGCGTTATTTCTTTTTTCAAAAATGCCGCTATTTACTAAAGGGTGTTTTTTATTGAGGTATAGAACTTTAAGTTGGCATCACTTTTTTAACTGGCGGCCATTTTGTCAGCTGTCAAGTGATTAATATTTAGTTTGGTTTGCCATTTCATCATGAACAGGTTGACAAAAGAACAACGCTTGCAAATCGTGCAAATTTATTTCGAAAATAATGGTTCAGTTCGCGAAGTTTACCGCAAGCTCCGTCCATTTTATGGTCGACATAATCGTCCATCAGAGCAATTAATTCGGTTAACCGGTCAATTGGCAAACCAAGATCGTGTGATTTGACACCATTGGATTATTTTCTTTGGGGATATGTGAAGTCGCTCGTCTACGCCAACAAACCAGAAACGTTAGGGGACTTGGAAGCCAACATTCGTGGCGTTATTGCCAACATACGGCCCCATATGCTCGAAAAAGTGGTTGAAAATTGGACCTGTAGAATTGGCTTTATTCGAGCCAGCCGCGGCGGCCACATGCCCGAAATCATATTTAAACGTTAATGGCATAAAATTATCCTTCCAATAAAGCCAAATTGATGGACATTAAAACGATTTTCTTGTGTTTTATTTCAATTCGAAGTTCTATACCTCTAAAAAAAACACCCTATACATATTCCATTTTGATATTGTCTAACTATACATTTGTATATACTACATTGTATGTATGTATGTATGTATGTATGTATCACTGAAAGTTAATGAAAGTTGTTTTCATACATTTTTAATTTAAATTTTTAATTTCTTTAGATACGTTAATACAAGGTGGGCCAAAAGAAGTCATCCGATGTTGTTTGGCTCTCATTTTTTTTCTATGTAAATGAAAAACTTCGATTCTGTTGATTATGTTTATTTGAACCTTTAGAATTTTATTGGTCAAGTCGAGAAGATGATATCGGCCAAATGGGCGCTGTCACAATTGATTGCTCGTTTTATGGCATTTTTCATCACTTCGGCGAGAACTTCGGGCGACAGATTCTCGCACTCGTGTTGAATGTTGTCCTTGAGGGCTTCCAGGGTCTCGTGCTTGTTTACGTAAACAGGGGACTTCAAAAAACCCAAAAAAAAGGTCTTGAACGGTTAAATCGGGCGATCTTGCGGGCCAGTGTAAATCGCCAAAAGGAGAGATGAGGCGACCCGGAACGCCACGACACGATTATTCCACGTTCTTGGGGAGTGTATCGCTCCATGGCTTGTTCATTTGTATTTTACATCTGTCTAGTTCACAAATGTCAAAACAGATTTGACATTGGCCGCCATTTGCAAAAATAAGAGCATCTTCCAATAGGGTGATTTCTTTTGGCCCACCTTGTATATGTATGTATGTACATATGTACTATGTATGCGTACGTAAGTAAGTCTTTTTGTACTGTTACAGCATTTGTACATACATGCATACATACATTAATACCTATCGGAAATAATGTTAAATGTTCCAAATAAACGTAAAGGTCGTCGTCATTTGCAAACATGTATGGTAAAAACCCGATTTTATCAAGTTAGCTTGCTTGGCAAAACAACCAAAATTTTAAGGGTCTTATTTATAGAAAATATTTTTGATTTATGAAAGGTTTATAAAACAGATTTCCATACAAAATTTGTTTGATAAAGCCTTCATAAGCAACGCCATAAATCAAAGAAACCAGTTTGAAAACGAGTTTGAATATATCAATTTACACACAACTTAATAGAAAAAGAAAATGTTTTCCCTCAAGAGTTGGGTAAACAAGATATTTGTATGAAATTCTTACACAATACGAAGAACGATATGAGGATTATCAAAATTTGCATTTTTTTTTTTTGAGTTATGGTGTTCTTAGAGAGAATGTGTGTGTGATGTGTTATTTATGTATAAAAATGTAAAATCATACATACTCGTATTAAAAATATTTTGACATGCTGGTTATTTGTAAAAAAAAACATTTTTATCTTATATTCTTATTTATTAGGGTTGTCAAATCCTTGGATTCGAATTTTCTAGTTTCTACTAAATTAAAAAAAAATGTTGCAAGCTTCTTTAATCTAGTATAACAACAAAGTTGAATAGAAAAACTCGATTTTTGATTTGCGTCTTTTAAATAGGCCCAAAATTATATTTTTTTTAATATTTTACTAGCTGAGCCCGACAAATGTCTTACCCTCAACTATTATATATTTTTTTTTCACTACAAATTACTCCACTCAGTGGTCACTTGTTGCGTCAAAAACCTTTGTTGAAAATTTCAGCTCCACAGCTCCTATAGTTCCAGAGATCATGCGTTAAGAACAAACACACTACAATTTTATATACATTAATGTATAAAGATTACACAAACTCACCAATATTTTTTTTATTGTAATACAAAATTTTCTCACGGTGTTGCCGAAATGTTCACTTATGTATTACATATATTTATATATGCATATGCAGTATATAAAATTGAACACAATTATTAAAGTTAAATGTGTAAATATGTACGTTACAAGATTTATATTTATTTACTATTAATTTTTTAATTTTAAATCCATAAAACGGAGAAAGGTTCTCAGCACAATTTAAGATTCGTTTATGTACATTTGCTTATTTATTTTTTTTTTTTTTTGCCGTGAACAGCATTTACAAAGTCAAAGTCACGGCCGTAACAAAAGTTGTTCTACTACAAAATTAACTTTCGACCGTTTCTTATTAGCGACAGAAAATATTTATTAAGTTGCTTTAATAAAGCGAAACAATAACTATTTTCGTTGTGCCAATGAGTTATAAAATAGACAAATTAAGTTAACGCTTCTAATGAAACACACAAATACATATGTACATATATGTACTACATACATAGATACATATGTATACACATATACATACATATCATTACCTAAATATAGAAAGGCCCTAACTTATTATTTTTTTTATTCGAGTGTTTTGTATATTCCGATAGAAGTACATCTAATGTATCGAAAATTGCCGAAATCCCCATTTCAAAAAGAAAATGAGTTAGGGCCTTTCTATATTAAGGTAACGATATGTACATATGTATATTATTTTGCAGCTTCCCTCTAGTCAGCCTAGAACCATATGTCTCTATGTCAACACTCTTTTCTATAGCGACAATTGCACTAGTTGAAATGTCGACAACTTTCCTTTTATGCGCGAGTAGAGATACGTTAGAGACATTGTCAATGAACGTGTCAATAGTTTGTTTATCTTTTTTATTATGTTGTGCAATACTGTTAAAATACACATGTATGTATGTGTTTAAGTTTGTTGCTCTAACGTTATGAAATTGTAGATGAGGGTCACTAAAATGTACTACTGAATCTTTGGTGCCAATGTCTCCATATGCTCCAAAAAAAGACTACTTAGTCAGTAGTGCTACAGTCTAGTGGTGGATTTTCAATGACAAGCTAATGTTAAATGTCAATAGGCGATTACATTGGCTGGGGTACACCTGGTCAGTAGTGCTACTGACAATGTCACTAGTAAATCACTACATTTTCACTATTCGCATTTTCTGCAGGGTTTTTTATAAATATTCACTTTTTATAAATCTATTAGAGTTTTTTAGTGATTCCAATACATTTCACACAAAAATCACCTCATCACAAAAATTTATTGCAATAGCTTAAAAAATAACGCTTTTACAAGCAGTTGTACAAGCACTTATACTGTTTATTATTATGTTTTTACCTTCTCCTGTAAAGTTACAGTTATTTGAGTTAGGGCCTTTCTACTTGTTAACAGCGATATGTTATTACTTTGTCGATGTTACACGCTAAACTAAACCTTCAACGAGGAATAATATTAAATAGCAGAACTGTAAATAAACTTTTGCTTAAAGACGATGACGTTGGTATAACTGATGTTAACAAACTATCGGCAAACCCCAACGTACTAAATGAAAATGGTGCGAAAGAAGCTGACGCGAATGACGCTAGATAACATATGTACATTTGTATGTATGTATATATGTATATAATGCTAGACCTATTATAGGCCTTTTAGCAAATTCCCTACAAGGTACTCTTGCAATACATGGTGACAAGTGCTTAGTTTTTCTTTATTGTAAATATACATAAATAAATATATGTTATGAGTGTAAATAAAATATCCATAAGAAATATGTCGCGAAACTGCTCATATGCTACATTTTTTTTGTGTACAGCAATTGCTTTGTATACTAATAAGGCGTTTACATTTAAACAAAATCTAGATTTCGAGCAAAATCTAGCAGATTTCCCATACAAAACAAAATCTGGATTTGATCGAAATCTACTTAAAATCTAGTAGTACTAATGTACTAAAAAAAAACCAATTTACATACTTAAAAAGGTGTGTGAATTAGCTGTATTACAGCGGTTTGCTTATAGTTTAGGAAAAATTTCAGTTAATGGTTGTTGTTTTGGATAAGAAATTGTGATATACATATGTCAATTAAAGTTCGTGTAAAAGTTATAGATTTTAAAAAGATTTCAATTGAAATCTAATAAATGTAAAGCAGCTGTAAATGCTCTATAAGTTGTTTTCTATCATAATTATATCAAATATTTATTTACGTATTAAAATATTGAAGAATACGAGGGACAGTGCAAAAAAAATGTAAACGTGCTTTGAGTGAGCGACCAATAATAATAAGGCTTAGTTTAGTAGTTTGCTTACTCAGTTACTTCAGCAACGTTTTAACTCAAAAAAAAATTAGTTTTACAGGAAATGAGTTTAAACTTTTCAATTTATACACCACTTAATGGAAAACTTTATTTTTCTCTCAAGAGTTGAGTGTATACAAGATATTTATGTGAAATTTTTACACAATATGAATAATGGTAGAGGGGGGGGGAGGCAATACACTCCCCAAAATGGCCTTTCTACGCCTATGATTAACACTTGAAATTTTTTTTATAAAAACTTTTTCTGGTATGTGAGATTTAAGACTTTATACATACATACATACTCAAGCGTATAAAGCTCTTTGTTAGCTTTTGCTGATATTGATTTGATAATTTATTATTTTGTTGTGCACATACTTACATATATAAAATACATGTGTATGTAGGTATTTAGCAATTTATTATTTTTGATGGTTTATTGTTTATTACTCAAATTTTTCTAATTAAATCTATAAGTATTGTACGAAAGAAGGGAAAAAACAATGTGAAAGGTTCGCCTATAACTTCTTTTTGGCTTGTTTCTTTCTATAGTTGTTGTTGTTTTCGTATTTTTGATAGCAATTAGTAGTGAAAACTTAAAGAAAAAAACTTGAACTTTAAGCAGAAACATTTTGAGTGTGAATGTGTGTTGGTCTGCCTGTTGTTTTTTTTTATGTTATTGGGAGAACGTAGTCAAATACCTGATTTATTGAATATAACACTACCCCACTCTTATTGATTGATATTAAGTATTGTCTCTACATACTTACATATATATGTATTACTTCAAAATAACACCAGTTTGTGATTTTAACACTGTTCCACAATATTTAATAGTAATAATAACACTGTGCTAGTTCAAAAATGTAACAAGCGGGGGACCCAGTGGGTAGGGTTAGGTTAGCTCTTGTTTAAAAAATAATTAAGATTGAAAACTTGGTTAAAAGCACCTAAAAATCGCAATTTTTCCCAGTTTTCTACATATTATGGATAAACATGCGTTCTAAAGAAATTTTTAAAAAAAAAATTTTTAAAAAATTAAAAAAAAGTGCCCCAGTTAAAAAAAATTGCCCCAAAAAATTTACGAAAAATTCAAAAAAATTTAATTTTTTTTCCAAAAAGTTTTCTTACAATAAATGTCTTTTCAGGCATTTATTAATAAATGGTAGAAAACTAGGAAAAATTTTAATTTTTAGGTGCTTTCAATCTTAATTATTTTTTAAACAAGAGCTAACCTAAAAAAATTATAAGCACCATTGGATTCAGCGTCCTTGAGATAGGTTTACCCACTGGGTCCCCGGCTTGTTACAGGAAAAAGTTTCGAATTCGAGCACAGTGTAATTTTTCGTTACTACCAGTTTGATTCATGATTTTTTAAATTAAAAAAGTTTCTACAGTTTTTTTATTTTAAATAAACTTAATTAACAAAGTAAGTTTTTTTGACATTAACCACCTTAATTTTCACTTCAAGTCTGCTGTAGCCAAAATTTATATGGAAATGTTGTTTAACGTCATACACTTCAAACTCAAATTATTACTAAATTTAATTTTTTATTTGGAACTTTCGCAAACTAGGAGGTCTATCTTCTCCGTTTGAAGCTTCCAAATCATAATAAAAATTAATTCTTCAAAAATATTTTGGTATATAAAATTGATGAATCAAGATTTTGAAGGTGCAATCGAATTTCTAAAAATGACAAGTAGTTTTAAAATATATCGAGCCATAACCGGCAAAAAAAAATTAAGTAACATAATTTTCTAACTTATTTTTTTGACCAAAATCGATCATTTGCGATCCTAAAATAATAAAGTTTCGTCAAAAAACGAGGTCCAAAAAATGTGTCGGTTGAGCTTTTTTGGTGCTTATGGGTCGGTATGATAGAGGATAGAGTGCTTTCTCACTTTTTTTATAAACACCTTGGGAACTTCAATCCAAAAATTAAAAACATGGTTGGAATTAATGCATGCTTGCCCTTATTTTTTTAGATAAATACAATAAATAATTTAAATATGAATAAATTATGTGTATGTTATTATACCCAAGTACACTTTATTGGTTTTTTTTAGCTTAAATAAAAACCCTGTCACTATTATGTATTAAATTAAAACACATTATTCGCTCAAGTTTGAAACTTCGTTCTCAAAAAACTTACACATATCACTTGAACAATTTCATAAAGGGCCTTATTTTGTAGAACGCAGTGCTAAACGTTGGCAAATTTTGTATGTGTTTTGTTTTTGTAATTTACACTTTTTCCATATAAAATTGTTAATTTGCTGCCTTTTACAAAACTAGGCCCAAAGTTTTTAGTTTCCTATGTAAATTTAAAAAAAAAGTAGTTATGGTTTTTCGTTAACGTTAAACGATATGTAGTTTCCGTTTTTTGTCTATTGTTGTTTAAAATAACAAGTTGTACTTATTGTATATTTGTTGCTAATTATATGTGTACATATATACATATGTATGTATGTATGTAAGTATGTATATTTATTAACAACTTTTGTATGTAGGTGCATATGTATGCAGTTAACAAATAAACGTTTTGTAAAAGTCATGAAATTTTATTTATTTTTTTATTGTTATTTGCATTTTTCAGTTGAAAAAAAATTCTTACTTTATTTACATAATTAATTAATTGCAATCCAACAAAGAATTGTTTTGTTTTCTTGTGTTGTTGCGTCTGTGTAGTGAGTTGTTTCAAGATTTTTTTTATTATTTATTTCGCTGCCGAACGCTTCCAAAACTGTGTATTGTTCGTTTGCAGATCGTTTTATTTTTTTATTTATTACTTTTGCTTAAAAATATATGCAGGTATTTGAAAAAATAACTAACGCATGCGCTTTGGCTTTAAGTATTGTAAAATATTAAAAAAAATTGACGTTTTAACACTTCAACGTTTTAAATTAAACTCGCATTTAAAAACTACCTTTGAGTACAGGTTTGCCATCAAACATTAATTGTTTACTATAGTATACTCGTACACATGTACATATGTACGTGGAAGAGAAGCTTTTTTTATATCACACTTTGAAATATCATTCATTGAAGGTTTTTAAGCTTTGCTTGTTCAGGAGAGGCATATTTCGATATTTTTCTCTTTGATCATATTCTCTCTTATTGCTGGTACTTGAGTTTTTTATTGTAATATTGTGCAGTGCTGCCGCATCATGTTTTCAAAATTGCACCCAAAATTAGGAAAAATTATCTAGCTTAAATTAAAACTTTACGTGTAACATTTCATAAAACAGATGGAAAGTATTTAATCAAAAAGAAACTTTGTATTTTATTCAGATTATCTCTAAATTTATTATACCCTAATTCTGTTCGACAATTGTGTCGTCTTATCTCTCTTTAAGCCAAATATTATTTATTTCTATGCTATATCCAAAGCGTATTTTTTCATATATTTTTCAAACTATCCTATAATACTTTATAGGTAGATTTTGTAAATAAAAATCGTTTCTAAACGTTTCAAACTTGTATGAAAAATAACGAAAACTCGTTTCAATAAATATTTTTTCCATACAAATTTCAAAGCGAAAAAATCGTTTGAATTTACAAAATATACCCTTCAATTTAATTTTTGTGTTTTAAAATCATGGTAATAATATTTTTATATTTCACTATCAAGGACAACAGCCATTTTTGAAGAAAATAGCTTAAAGAATTCAAAACAAAGCACTCAAAAATATTTTCAAATAAAAACGTCCTAAATATTTTTGCTGAATTATGGCTTATACTATGCAATTACTACATGAATCATCTTCAAATCTAATACAATAATTACTTTTTATGCTGTTTCCCCTTTTTTTTACAAAATTTGAGGAATTCTTCATGGACTAAGAAAATTGTTTAACTTACATATCGCTCATTTACTACAACAACGTCATAACTCAAAAAAACTAGTTTGCCAGAAAACGTGTTCAATGTTTAAAATTTATACACAACTTAATGGAAAAAGAAAATTTTATTTTTCTCTAAAGAGTTGAGTAAAGAAGATATTTGTATGAAATTTTTACACAATAAGAAGAGCGATATGAGGATTAATTCTGCATCACTAATTCAAAAATTCCATTTTTTAGGATTTTACTGCAAAAAGGAAAATCAAAAAAAAAACAAAAATTAACTTTACTCACATCCAAATACTAAATTACTGCACAGGAAAATATATAAAATATTCCTACAATAAACAACTTTAATTGAAAATAAAACCAAAAATCAATTGAAAATTTATTTAAGTCAAACTTTTGTCTGAAAATTTAACTAATTATAAAGTTCAATTGACCCAATTAGATTTTGAATTAATTTTTGATTTATTTTCAATTAAAGTTGTTTATTGCAGGAATATTTTTTTTTGAGGGGAACTTGGGTAACTATGCAGAATTTGGCAACACTCATTTACATATTCTTTATGTTATTTTGACATTTTAAGTTTTTTGCTCAAACATTTTTGCATTCATTTGTTTTTGCTTTTTTTTTAATTTTTTTATTATTTAGGAAACCAGATTGTTATTTTACAATATTATTAAAATTAGCTAGAATGACTCATTTACTATTCAATTCGGCTTAAACCATAAACAAGTTTGAAAGCTGGGATTCCATAAGAGAGCTTTGTAATTTGTGATTGTTAACATGTACATGCATACATACATGCATTCATACATTCAAATATGCATACATACATACATACATATATAAATGTAAATACTTAAAAAAATAATTAAAGAAAACACTTCTGCTCAGCCATTTCTTTAGTTTATTAATTTAATGCATTTTTGTACGTATTTACATATACACGTACATATGTGTGTATGGATGTATGTACACAGGAAATAAAAGTTGATTTGGGTGATAAATGCTTACACACAAATGAATAAAAAAAATCCATAAATACGTGCCCTTTCGGAATTTGAGTTAACTTAAAGCTAACTCATGATTAATCAAAAATGAGCGACTAAAAAGCTCTTCATTTTCAATGTCGTTTTGTTTTTTAAACAAAAAAATCAAAAAATAACAGTTTTTCCACTCAATCGTTTGAGTAGTTTTCATTCAAACTACTTACACACACAAATTATGCCCTAATTCTGTTCGACGATTGTATCGTCTTGTCTATGGACGAAAAAAGTCTCCGAGTGGTGGTGCGGTATAGCACCACCCTTCCTTCCTAACCTATATCCAACACATATTTTTCAAACTATTGCCTATAATACTTTAATTTTATTTTTATGTTTTAAAAGCATGGTAATAATATTTTTATTTTTCATTATCAAAGACAACAACCATTTTTGAAGAAAATAATTTAAAGAATTCAAAAACAAGAACTCAAAAGTATTTTTAAACAAAAACGTCCCAAATTTTCTTACTTAATTAGGCCATTAAAAAGGAGTGGCAGAAAAACTGCATTTTATAAATCAGATGTTCAGAAAATGAATTTCGCTGTACAAAAGCATTATACACAATACTTATGTATAATCCTACTTATCGCAGATTCTCATACGATAATCAAAAACTTTTGATTTCCATACTACAAAGTATACTCCGTTAGTTCAACATGATACACTCCATTTAATTTTATACTAGAACGACTTACCGCCCGACTACTAGTAAGGTCTAAATTTTGCATTGCAAACGGTCGCTCAAAAATTATTGTTATCATTGTTATCATGAAACAAATATCGCTTTTTATCGATAAATGGAAAGGAACATCACTTTTATAGAAAAGACAATGCTGCCAACCTAGAACGTATGTTCTCTTTTAATCAGCTGCGCACTAGAAAATTTTGCTTTCCAATTATTGCAGCTATTTAGCTGAACGAAAGTTTTGTTGAAATTATAAATAAATAAATGGCTAGTCGGGAAGCTGTTAAAAGGGCTGTACAGCAAGTGCGCCCTATTCTATCCGTTGATCGTGAGGAAGCACGCAAACGTGCTTTAAATTTGTACAAAGCCTGGTATCGGCAGATTCCTTATATTGGTAAGTACGAATAGTTTACCGATGTTATGTCATAGTGGGTGTTATTTAAATGTTTTCTTTCACTATAAACAAATTAAATTTTTCAGTTATGGACTACGATATTCCCATATCTATTCAACAATGTCGTGCCAAATTAAGAGATGGATTTGTGAAACACAGAAATGTAACCGATGTCCGTGTCATTGATATGCTGGTCATAAAGGTAAACTAAATCTCCTATTAATTTTATTTACTGACATTATTCCCAATACTCGACAACTTGACGTACTAACAATCTTTTACACGAAGGAAGGAAACAATTCATCTATGTGTAAAAAATTGGGTTATCAAATCGTAATAATGCTTTTTTTTAGTTAATACACGAAAAAAAATTTTATGTCATGTTTAATTTTTGTAAAAATTGTATGTAAAAGTCTTGTACAAACACCTTTACGTTTAGCAGGCTGCCAGTTTCATAAGAAGCCGGCTCACTTGGATCCTCCTGGATTCCCTTGTGCTGTTAAACGCACGTCTTGATGAAAGAAAATATATCTTCTGAGTTGTAACATAAATCGAAAATTTAAAACTCGTTTTCTGCAAAACTAGCTTTTATGAACTATTCCTCTGTTGCAATAAAAGAGCGATGTGTATCGTCCTATAGAAGCTAAAAAACTTTTAGGTCCATTATTAAAGCTTGGAGTTAGTTAAGGGTACGATTTTATCGAACGTATAAAAAGTTTTTCAGTATTGCAACTTTAACAAGTTCATCCTACCTGTTCGGTTAAAGTAAAGTTCAATAATATCTCACTTTTAACAAACGCTAAGTTGTACAATGGTCCTTAATATATTTCGTTATCAGTAGTCCTCTGACTTCCGTTAAAAAGTTCGTAATTTTTAATATCATGTCTATGTCAAATTTAGTATTTTAAAATTGTTCGCCCCGGTGGTTCGCTTTACCAAAATGGAACCAGGAATGTCTTTTAGATAAGACCAAATGAATACTATAAAAGACTACATACTTCCATTAAAAAATTGCACATACTTCCCTGTTATTTTAAAAACTCCATTACTTGAAATAACAGCATAAGGACTATATATAAAATCACATTAAAAATTAATTTATATATTATGGTAACGTCATAACTCAAAAAACTAGTTTTGCAGAAAACGAGTTTAAAGTTTTCAATTTACACACAACTTAATGGAAAAAGAAAGAAAATTTAGAATTGAGTGTACAATTGGGGAAATATGACATGGCTCTTTTATATTATGTATAAAATTTTTAAACAACATGAATAACGATATGAGTATTAATTCCGTATTATTAACTCAAAAATTGCATTTTTGTTTTTAAGTTATGACGTTGTTCAAATAAGTTGAGCGATTGTTTATTTAAAACTAAATTACTTCTTTTTAGGGTCAAATGGAACTCAAGGAAACAATTGAAATATGGAAGCAAAAAGGTCACATTATGCGCTATTGGAAGGAATCGCAAGATCCTAAGCCAACAGATTTCCTATCTAAATTTGTGCAAGGTATCAACTAAGTTACTTCAAAATTATAGTTTTATTGACAAATTATAATCCTTATTTTAAATTAATAAAATTTGGAAGATCAAAACAGAATCATGGTGATTTTTTATTCTGCATTTCGCTGTTGGAAAAATTCTCCATAATATCGTCTGAAGTCAAACGAAATTCTTCCAATTCGTTCTCCAATTTCAATTCATTGACTTCAGTTATTTCTAGGGCGGTATTCTGCTTAGAAAAACCATCAAAACGAGCGCCGTATCCATAAGTTTTCTTAAGCGATTCAGCCATTTCGTTATTGGTTAAAGAAATTGCATGGTTTTTCTCAATGTGTTGCTTCATACTACAAAAAAAAAGATGTATTTAAAAAGCAAAACTATACATACTAATATTTTATATGTTCTTAAGAAAATTGCTTACGATTTGCGGAATATGAATTCCTTTGAGCATATTTGACATTTATAAGGCCTGCAGCCCGTGTGTTTAAATCGGTGTGTTTTATTAGCATAACTGGAATGGGATACAAAATTGCAATAGGTACATTTAAAAATTTGTTTTTTATTTTCATGAAATTTTAAAATTGACAAGTTGCTGCGGCTAGCCCAAATGGGTGTATGCTGGATGGCATGTATACGATGTTTGTGCACTTTTAAATCAGCATTGCTTATGTAATTTTTAGGGCACAGGTCACACTGATAGTAACGTTCGTTATGACGTTTGCGATGAACTGTTAAATATTCGGAGCAACTAAATCTTTTACCACACATTTCGCATTCATGTCTTATAGCTACCGAATGCCTTTCCTGTAAATGTCGCTCATATTTTAAAACAGAAGTAAACTGAAATTTACAAAAATTACATGCAACGGGCTTAAGTTGCTCGCATATTCGTCGGTGCAAGAACAGGCCTGATTTTAAATCAAATAATTTGCCTTAAAATTAAATAAACAAATTTACATACATATATGCTGAAATTCTATATCCACTCACATATGTACGTACCACATTTTTCGCAACTAAACTTTCTTTGGTTACATATGTTGTTTTTCGTAGAAGAGCACACATGATACATACTGTAATGTATTTTGGCCGATTTAAGAGCCATAAACGAACGATAACATAATGGGCAATGGAAAATTTCCTTCACAAATGATCCCATGTCTTCTTCAATCGAATGTTCGTTTACCAAATGTTCGTCTATGCTCATTTGATCACGACTTTTAAAGTTGCACGAAGTACTCGTACATACATAAGTTACTCCTGAAGACAAAAGTAAGATTAAGTGAATAACTATGCACATGTACATAAATAATTTTAAATCTCACCAAATGAAGGAGTATCTGGAGCTACTGCTGCTGTACAAATAATTTTATTAAATTTATTAAAACATAATTATAATATATATATAATTATAATTACCCAGCTTAGTTTCATAGGAATCAGTTGCTACATCAATGAGGCCGTGATTCTTTTCACGATGTTTGAAAAGACTTTCAGTATAACACGTGTAAAAACTACATAGTTTACATTTGTAGGGCACGATTTCTTAAAAAAAAATATGCATATTTAGTTGGATAAATATTAGCTTGTACATACATACGTACATATGTATGCATGTAGTATTTATGTATACATAGTATATCATACCTTTATGCTTTTGCCTGTTATGTTCGAAAAAGCAGAGCTTGTTTTTGAATAATTCATTACAAATAACACACATGAAATCTAAGTTATATTCTTTGGGGTGTGCAGACGATCCAGGCTCTAAAATATCTACATAATCGATTTCTCGATCGATGACAATGTACATACATATGTATGTATGAGTAATTTTTCGGAAAAAGTGAATGAAATGAAATTTTGAATGAAAATCCTATTGTTGAACACGTACGATATATAATTACCTGCATTTGAGCCATTACTAAATACTTCGAAATTTTTCGGTGAGCTTAATGGAACAAGCTCGTTTGAGGACATGCCTCTCTTGTTAGTTTGCCATTCCACGTTGCATTCAGTATTGTATTTATTTCCTTCTACTTTATTGTTAGAAGTAGAAGATGGAGTAGCCTGAAATGTTGAGCTTATATATAAGCTGTAGTAATATGCAATAATCGCTTAAGTTGAGTTAAGCAAACACTCCTTTGCTTAAGTCTTAAGCGGTTATTCCATATTGTCAGAGATATGTATGTATGAATATACATATGTATGTATGTACATATGTAGGACATTCATTATATTCATACATACATAAATTAATCGAAAGAGAATTAATTCGTAAAGATAATTTGGAGACGATACTACCAACCTGTTTGTCTTGACTTTTATGCTTTATGTCTTTAAAGGATGTACCATTTAAAATCCTTTCTCCATTGTTGTTGGGAAATGATGTTCTCTGATTTTCTTTAACCATATTAATAAAATGATAGGCAACTTGCAATGCTTTGCTGCATCTTAAGCAGATAAATTCAAAAGAATTACATTCGTTTACAAACTCCCCGAAAATTGAACTATAATAATCTAAAAACATTTTACTATCCTCGCTGGAAGATTTTATTGTAATGGGCAATAAGATTTCATTTGTTTTAAAACAACAGCAACAATTTGAATACATAATTTATTAATTGTAGCTTATTTTCTGAAACACTGGTAAATATGTATTTAAGCAACTCAACACACACTGGATAAAAAAGTTGTACAATTTCGAAGAATTAACTAAAACGTGTCAGCAAATCTAACGGATTTTTGTTTAAGAATACAAAAAGAAAAGAACAAAAACAATTGGCAAATTAGTTTATATTAAGTTGACATTTATATACCCTTCGCAAACATTTTTTAAGCAAATCATTCGCAATTTTTGATAAATTACAAAATTTTGAATTTTTTTCATCGTAAACGCTTTCCAGTATTCAGAAGTAATAATAACCACTTGCTGTTAAGCAGTGCCATTCAAATGTGCTAAGTCCACAAAATTACAAATGAACAAATAAAAATTCGTCATTTTGGTATGTAAATGTACATCTAATGTAAAAATATCTTAATAACAAATAGTTGCATTTAAAATTCATTGAAACATTTTGAAATATCGTTCCATATCGTGGGCCAAAATTTGCTCGCTGTTTCTAAATATATTTCGAACATTTAGAGAACGAGAGATAGTAAACGAATTCGTTTTGGTAGTTCCGAAAATAAAGTTTTCAAAAAAAAAATGCAAATAATTTTTACTATTTTCTTCCATTACTTCTATTAGTTTGTTTTTTCTTTTGGAACTTGAAAAAATTATATAAATCGGTTAAAAGGTTTTTTTTCTAATAAAAATTTCCTTATCAAATAGATTTTTCGGTTCATCAATTTTTTTGCATCGGTTAAATGGTTTGAGAGGTTGCCGAACAAATTCGAAAAAAGTTTTTTAATATGTCTATCTAAATCAGTTAATAAATATTCATAGAATTATCGTTGTCAAAAATGTCCATAAATGAACGTTTCGTGCACAATTAAATTAATCAATAGTTACTTATTTTAGCGAAATGAAGTAAAACTTTACTGTAAATGATGAAATAGCTGCGGCCCGACAAGTACCTGATACCGAACGATTTTAAGAATATGTACGGGTGAATTTCGAAAAAGATTTTCGTGTCTGTCTGATTTTCAAAAGCACATAAGAAATTAAAATATAAGTAATATACAACTTTGCACAGCCATTCACAAATTATTGAAAAGTTGTCTATCAAACACGCTAAACATAATAAATAACTTTTTTTGCATTTTAAATTTTTTCGATTTTCGATTTCCATCACATATTGGCATTGGATATCGAACGAAATTTAAAAATATTTCCGTTTAAACTCAATTGAAATATTTTGAGTACTCGCCCGATATCGAATACCGTAATTTACATTTGCCCGTTGTCAGCTTAATAACTTTTTTATGTTGGTGTGAGTAATCTGTATAATGTACGTGCGGACTGGAAAGAAAACTAAAGATCAATAAATGTTTAAAATGTGTAATATGTAAAACCAATAAAACAGACAGCTATAACTTTTCGCATAAACGATGTTGATAATTTCCGAAAAATTTACATTTGCATAAAACTGGCACTTCACCTCACCTCACCTCACCACACCTTTCTCTTATTAGCCTTAGAGAATAGCACAAATTATTAATTAAATGCTCGAATTATTTCCATTTTAAATAAAAATGTATTTATATGTATATGTTAATATGTCATATGAATCTGTTATATAAATGTAAATACTTATTTATAATCTACTCAAAGGAATATTGGATAATGCCAGAAGCAGCCATTGTTTCCATATCGCGTCGTCGTAACATTTTGCCATTGCCAATAGCAACTGTGAAGTCGTGAGGATTTGTATATCCTAAACTATTGCGAAATACTTTAGCCATTTCTTCCTCGCTCATATATTTTTTATGAATTTTCATACAATGCTCTCGCAGACTAAAAGATTTACACAAAACAAAAATAAATAAATATAAGTATAATGTACATTATTATTTACACTGCACAAAAAATCAAACTTTTTCAAGCTAACAAGGTTCTAGCGACTAATTCTGGCAGAAGAGATCAAAACAATCTACATACGCATATTGGTCTTTTTGAAAGTTTACGCCTTTTTTCAGATTGCTGCTGCGAATCGGCATCGGAAACTAAGTATGTAACCCTTGTATTTTAGGTAGATGGACGCAAAATTTTCCTCTGCCAGAATCAATCGTTATAACTGTGTTATTTTTCTCTGTGTTGCACAGTGTTATGATACAAAATAGCATGTAAAAGCAAACAAAAATGTTTAACTCACAGTAATCTCTTTTTAAATAAACGATCGCAAAATGGACATTTGTAGGGCGCAATACCATTGTGAGTCCATATATGTACCTTCAATTGAGCCAACGTTGTAAATTTACGACCACAATTCGCTTCGGGGCATGTATAGCGTTTTCCAAAGTGCACGCTGTCTTTGTGACGCTTCAAATGATGGATATAACGAAATGATTTTGTACACACATCGCATTTGTGTGGCCTCTCTCCACTGTGCACATGCTTGTGGGCTTCCAGTTCTACTTTATTTATATACGTTTTAGGGCAGTGGGCACACAGAAACTTTCTGCCTATGTGGCGTTTCAAATGATGTTTTAATAAATACATTGATTTATAATTACAGTGACATATTTCGCACTCAAATAACATTTTGTCGCTAGAACTGTTCACATTATTAACTTCACGGACTTCACGGCACTCAATACGTTTACTGTGTTCGTTAAAGGTTGAGAGATTGTAACAGGTCAAAAAACATATTTTACATTTAAATAAAGGTTGGTCGATATCATTCCCATCTCGGGCAGTTGAAAAAGAATGCATGTTGATAATGGAATTCATATGTTGTGTTGTTGGGCAGATGATTTCTTCGATGGGAGCCTTAATACTGATAAGGGATGTTACGGCATCTTGCTGTTGCTGTTCATTGTGTCCTGTGCATGTGGCAATTACATATATCAAATAAAGCACAAAAAGGAAAAAATAAGAGAAGAGTACAGGGAGAGAGAGAGGGAGAGAGAAAACACATTCTCAAAACATTGTTATCCAGAAAAAGAAAAAGTTCTTTCTTGCCCATCTTTAATTTTAGGCATGGTGTTTGTTTTTTAATTTATTGTTTTCATAACAAATTTCAGAATGCTGTTCTTAAATACATATTTATACAATTACATTCCTCCACTAACTAACTACTATTTAAAGGATTATTATGGTTATTGTAATTATTTATATTTGCCGTTTGTATTGGATTGCTTGTTAGAAATTTAGTAGTAGTAGAAGCACTGGTATTGACCTTGTTTATCTTACCGCAGCTTGCACTCGTGCCACTATTTTCGGTTTTCATCACATTTATGTGGTTATTTGCTGACTGAAATGAAGAAGCTACTGATGTATTTGTTGCTATTTCCGACGTATTATTCATACTATGAAAAGGATGTTGTTGATTAATTGGTGTCAAACTATGGTTGCGATCTAAGTGCCTAAATAGCTTCATTTTACTAGCAAATGATCGTATGCAACGCGGACATTCGAAAGGTTGTTCTGAAAATAATTACAAACATTTTGTTTTAATTGCCAAAATTCTAAGCAGAAACAGTAAAAATTAAATTTTTAGCATTATGCAAGATAATCAACAAACTAAACAAATGTAATTAAAAAATAAATAAATTAATTAAAATTGTAATATATGTATACTCGTACACTCCCGATCAGTTGATTAGTACACACCCCATCAGGTTTATCATAAATAAAATTCCACATCGAAATTTTGGACGGTCGGAAAAAATGGAAATATGAAGTTTTTAATTTCAATAGAATTGATGATACGAAATTAAAATTCATGTGAACGAAAATTTTTATTTGGAAGTTTTCACAAGTGGAGTATGAACTCCACCTTATCATGAGATAAGGCTGCATATCATTTTAAGTTTTTATGTCGGTAGCTAAACTTTTACTACCATGGAAAATATTATTATGTCACAGAAAAATATAAGCACCAATATATAAAGTTTTTTTTTCAACAGTATGTTAAAGTTCTTTTCAAGAAAGACGTTCATATGATTAAGACTGACTTCGCAATGGCCCAATAGGATAAACAATCATTTTGACAGACTGTTATTGCACATTTTATTTAATAGATATTTATTAGAAAGTAATATGTAATGGTTATAATGATATGAACGGAAACTTTTTATTTTTAACTTCTCGCTATCAAAAATATGCCCCCTTATCTTGGTTGGCGTATGTCGGCTGCGTCTAGGACATTTTTGTAATAGATTTAAGAACATGGCAACATTTTTTCTTTAATCTAGGACAAAGTGTCGTAGTCGAAGTCGAAATACGCCAAACACGATAAGGCCCATGAATTTACTGATTTCACCTTGGTTTTCGAAAATCGAGTTTTCATCAAATCTCCACGTTTTGAGATCATGGGAATCTATTCTGACTATTTTTACGATGTTGTCCGAATAGCTCAGCCAATTGAAACCAAATTTACGGCATTCTAACGACATTAACATACTTAGATTTCTTTATATAATGAAGCAATTAGATTCGGTAGATATTACGAATTTTCGAAAAGAAAGTTTTCAACTCTTGAACTGGAAAAACAACGTCGTTTAGGAAAAATATCGAGAGAAAAAGCGGTTCACTGATAAACTGCGTGGAATACGCAAATTTAAAAATGTTAAAATAATGTCGTACCAAAAACAGAAAGTAAGTGGTTCTTATCGTCTGATCGAGAGTGTATTACACATTATTTTGTGTATTTGAGGTTAAGTTTGGAGAAATTATTTTATTAATCAAAGACACACAAAACATACAGAAATTCAACTATTAAGTCCCGGTCCAGACTTGCAATTTTTGTTGCAGCAATTCTTGAATATGTGTGAGAGTGTTGAAATAGAAATATATACCTTTTGTATTCCTCTCTTGCTCTTTTGCACTAAAAAATAAAAAGTTGCAGCAAGCAACAAAAATTGCACGTCTGGACTGGCACTAAGAAGCTGTTTGAAATATGTATTACTAGAAATTTATGGTTTTCAAATCGTGCGCTTTCCGTCACACACCCGATAGTGCAGTTTTTAAACTTATAATTTAGCCTTAGGGATTATATGTATACATATGTATGTATGTATATGCTCTTGCACAGCACTATGTAGACGCACTTACGATTTCAAAATAAAATTTTTTCATATTCTTCACTTACTTTTCATTATATAGGATTCTGAAATATAAAAGTGGTATAAATCAGTAAGTGGTTAGTCAATTAAGGAAAAATATATATGTATGAGTATATATGTATGTACACACATGCATACATGTATGTATTTATAAATATATACACATACATTTGGGGGAGATTCAAACGGTAGTCATAATGTTTTAAAATCTGTGTTTGAAGTAAATAGGAAAATCAAAAGAAAATGTATTAAAATAAATTTAAAACATTATGACACTATAACCTTTATGACTACCGTTTGAATCCCCCAAATGTGTATATCGCAGTAGTTCCTCCAAAGAACGTCTACTCAAAATCTAACAAATTTCAGAAGGGCCCATTAACTGATTTTTAGCTTCATATACTCTTATAATAAAAATAATAATATAAAGAAAATATATATTTTTTTTTGGCGAAAGAGTAGAGCATATGGTGTAGATAGATATGGTCACTGTATATCGTTTGCTTGGAAAAAGGGAAAATTGTAAAATTTGAGTTGACGCTCTTTAGATATATGTATATATATAGATATGTACATATACGAGTATATGTACATATGTATATAAATAAATTACGTACCATCATTTATGTTATGGCTAGATTTTAAATGAAATTTAATATTCTCTAATTCTGAAGATTCATAAGGACATTTTGCGCACATTAAACCTGAAAGTAAAATTTATACACCATACTTAAACTCAAGTGTGTTTTAATAAAATTCGGTTTTTTTTTTAATTTCTAAATATTTAAATACATAATTTGCAATGAACTTTCTTAATGTACACTTACAAGTTGTCGCCTCTAGTTTTAAATCTTCCAAAAGAGTTTTATCGTCACAAGCTAATAGAAAAATAGAAAAATTGCTGTGAAAAATATTGTTGCCAAATTTACATATCGCTCATTTACTTCAATAGTGTCACAACTCAAAAAAAAAACTAGTTAACTTAAAAACCCATTTTTTGAGTTATGACACTATTGAAGTAAATGAGCGATATGTATAATATTTATGTACATAAAGAATACTACACACCTTTATCGCCCTTGGCTTGAATCATGTCTCGAGTCGGCACATTTTTATGTACTGCTCTGTAATGGCGTATCAAACAACGTTTTGTATTGTAAAGATTTGTGCACATTTCACAGCGATAAGGAGCCAGCCCTTTAAAGAAAATGGTGTTAAGTTTTATTTTACAAATTTTTGAAAGCTTCTTTTTTACCTCTATGAACAAACATGTGATTTTCAAACTGATATTGACTTAAGAACGACTTTTGACAATGAGCACAATACGAGCCAGTTGCAGTTGCTTTGGCAGAATTTTCATTTACATCACTTTGATCCCCCAACATTTCTTCCAAATCATCATCGGAAGTGAGCAAAATATTACGAAATTCTGCATCATTTTCATCAGGGTCGTTCTCTACATCAACATCGTCATCAAAATCACCGAACAAGACAGCATCTTCATCACAATTAAATTCGAAATCCATATTTTCTATGGTTTGATCGGTTTCCACAATCTGAGGTATAGCATCCGAAGGTAAGGTGTAGGTCGAACTTGAGGATGGTGTCAGTGGGGCTACCGGACTATGCGTGATAATATTTGGCGTGGTAACATTTAAGTTCAACGATCCTAACGTGGAGAAATTCGACTTGTTTGTTGCGAATTGACCATGTGCAACTTTTGATGTTTGAACTGGTGTTGTCTTTATGTTTTTAGTCTTATTTTGGTAAAGATTCGTAGAAGTTGTCTTACTGTGAATTTTCGCAAGTTGTTTTTCCTGCTTGTTAACAGCTTCTTCAGCATTGTGCAACTTATAATGCTCATAGAGTTTATTCCGCCAATAAAACAGTTTATGGCATTTGCGGCAATTTAATCCATTGGGATAGTCAGGTGTAGGTATTGACGGTTCAATAGATTTAACCCTAAAACTTTTTGATGTTGATGTTGTAGCTCTGTTGAATGTCTTGGTTTTTGCCGACGTTACACACAATTTCGGTTTTAATTTTTCTGCCTTTGGAGGTTTTGAATGTTTTATTATATAATGTTTTTTTATATCGTCTTGTTCGTCAGCTTCATAGAGACAAAAATCACATGCATATAAGCCATCAATAGTTTTCTGTTTATTTTTTGGCTGTAATTGTTTATTCGTTGGCTGTAAATTATGTTTGCTCTTATAGTGCTGATGCAGATCAATTTTAAAGAATGTATAAAATGTGCATTGATCGCAAAAAAAATGAGGAATTTCTACAAATAAGTAACAAATTAAATGTTACATAGAACCTCGGAGGACTATTAAATTTCTAAACTTACCATTGTGGGTTAACATATGATTTTTTAATTGTTCTTGCGTCAAGAAATCTTTGGTGCAAATTTTACACATTATCTTTTTTCTAGGCTGTTCAATAAAAGAGGCTGGTATTGTTTCTTCATCCAGAGGTAATATAACGTTTCCTTGAGAAAATGGTATAAAATAAGATAGATGTACATACATGTATATGTACATACATATCGAGCCTTATTTTCGATTTTATCGTAAGCGAAATGTTATCGAAAATATATTTTTTTTATTGAAATTAAAATTTTATGGACCTACCCATAGTTTGGCATTATTGTTGATAACTTTTATGATACGGGCTGTAAAGTTTTGTCGTAAGCGACAATTTACGAATGTAAAACACATTTTATTATTATTAAAAAAAACCTCCTGAAAATTTTAATTTTTGTCGCTTACGATAAAATCGCAAATAAGGCTCGATATTGAGGCAACTTATTGAATATTGAATATGTTTGTTGCATGAGCAAAGTTCGTTTAAGTTGAACGAGAGTTTTATATATTAAAATTTCATCCAGATTAATTTGAGAAAATTTCTCTTTCTAGTCCAATCAGTTTTTTTTTTTTTTTTTGTTTCTTTTGCTATTTATTAAACGAAATGTAATAAAAGCCCTTACCACTTAGGCAGTGATATACGCAAATATAAAATCCAAATAATATTACATTCTAGTCTAACAACAAATTGTACACTGTATCTGAAAATTAAAGTACACTCAAACCTTTTTTTATGCGGTAGATGCGTTCCAAAGGAAACCGCATTAAAAAAACCCTCATAAAAAATGGTACTACTTCTATACAAAAGGGGTAGATACGTTCCTACTTCAAAAACCGCATAACTTCAAATCATACTGTCAAAATTTAATCAAAACCGCATAAAAATATATATGTGGCAAATACGAATGTACATATTTATTTTAAGAGATCCATTTATTTTTAATAAACAAGAAGCAAAACAATACATACATATGTACACATATATAATATTAAGAAGAAAATAAATTCAGATGCTAAAGAAATAAAATTTATAAATTTATCCCATAAACTCAGACTTGCTTCAAGAAAAACTGATGTGTTTAAAACATGACTTATGCATGCGAAAATACATAAAAAGCGCCCCAAATACAATTCAAGCAAAAATATAACAATTTTTTATAAAAATGCAGTTGGGTAATGCCAATTTCATGAAATTTAAAATTCAGTTTCGAAAACAGCATAACTTCAAAACCGCATAAAAAAAGGTGTGAGTGTATTCAACCAAAACTTAATGAACCTAATTTGGCTTCCTATCCGAAACAGTACTAACAAATATAAAATCAGTAAGATCAAAAGTTAATTTATGAATGTAGTAAAAAATCGAATAAATGCATCTGTAAGAGCGACTAATTGTAATGTTACATTATAAAAAATAGTAAAAGGTGACAAATTTCAATGACAAACCTATGTGCAGAAAGGAATATAATTTAATTAGCTATACTGAATCAGCAAAAATATTCCTAAGTTATTCGTATGGGAAAAATACATAAATGCATACTTAAAAACTTCAACAATTATAGATTTCACCTACCGTCTTGTTCTTCTAAAGCATCGCATGGGTCTTCAATAATAAGATCATCAATATCCATCTGTCCAATATTTTGTTGTCCCAGCACTATGGTGTTATCCATGCCTTGCACCTGTATCATATTGTCTAGAACTGAACCATTTTCCAATTTTGAGTCGCTGTCATTATTTTGCGTATCTATATACTCTATAACAACGCCTGGAGAAAGGAAGTGTTAAATGTTCAAGTATTGAAAAAATAACTACGAGCTATACCTTTGTTGAAAACTTTTTCTAAACTACCGTCAGCCATTACCATAAATTCATTAGCAAGCTTGATATCGGTATTTAGTTCTACCTCGAATGCATCAAATGGTGCAGATATTGTGGTGTATGTGTTATACGATGAATCATTGGTAGATGACGGGTTTGCAAAATTTTGACAAGAAATTTGTTGCGAATCTTCTGCTATTACCTGAAAATATTGCTGTTGTGTGTCACTATCCGGTTGATCACTAGTTGTAATATTGGACGAATTTAAATTAGATGTCGACGATAATTTTGTTGTTGGTTTCAGCTGTTCTTTTGCAGCTTCCACACAATGTATTTGTATGTAATGATCGGACAAACTATTTCGGCTATGACTTTCATAGGTACACATTTGACAATTATAAACAATAATATCTAAAAAAAAGTATTTTGAAGTCAAATTATGTTTTGGATTAGTGAAAATAATACTACACCCACCCAAGTGCAATTTGATGTGGTCTTTAAGAGATCTTTTTGTTTCTACCTTTACATTGCAAATTTTACAGCGATACCTTTTAGGTTTTTTATCTTCAGCTGGAGTCTAAAATTAAAAAAAATTTACAATTACATCGCATTGGAAACTTTTTTACATATGTATGTACCTCTTTTTCAATTTGCAATGTCTTGCGTCTTAGTTCTTCTAATTTAATTTTTAATAATTCATGGGCTTGGCTTGCATTTTTCGTAAACCAATAAGCAACTTGTAAAGCGGATGCACATTCCAAACAAATCCTTTGTGGCATTTCAGCATCCTCAGTTTCCTCGACTTTTATCCACTTCTTTAAACAATCCATGTAAGAAATTTTTGCTGTTTCCTCTTTAATATTGTCATTAATAAAAGCGCTTAAATTAATCATTTCCACATTTGATTGCAGACATGTTCGACACATCTGGGTGTAATCCTGTGCAAATTTCTTTTCGCTCATCTTTCATTAACGTGGAATTTTACACGCTATGCACACCGAATGATTATATTTTATCTGCTTTTATTTCTTGTGGATTTATCAAGAATTTATTGTCGTTTTTTTTTTTTTTTTTGTTAAGAATGCAAAATAAACTTTGTGAAGACGTACTTCAGAAGATTTTATAAAACACACAAAACAATGACAAATGAAAGAAGGAGAAGAAAAAAATTTATTTTAAACAGAAAAAGTAATATTAGCAATAAGGTAACCCTAGTTCTACAACACCAAGAACCATATCGCACCCTAAATACAAAAGGGGCACAACTCAAAATACTAAAATTTTCAGAAGAGACAAAAAACTGTTTATTTAGTTCATCGTGCAGAAGCAACACACTTAACATAAAAATAGACATAACTGTATTTTTCCAGTTAAAGAAGATAGTGATGTGAAAGAAATTTTTGCAGTAGTTAGAACAAAACAAAAACAAAAAGAAAATGTATGGATAGATAAAACCAAAGTAAGTTTATTAATTGATAAACCTTTAATATGTGAAATAAGTATAATAAAGAATACATATGTACTTTAATAATTAAATATAATTATTTTTAAATGTTTTGTAACACATTTTTTAAGTAAAAATTTATTTAAACTTTTTCACATACGTTTTCAGTATACACAATTGTGTATAACAAAGCAAAACAAAACAAAATGGCGTACAAAAATTGTAAACAACTTTTGACATTCAGGAATTCACACTACACGAGAAAAAAATTAATCACCTGAGTACTTGCATATACTTTATATAAATTTACTTTGACCTAAACAAAATCGAAGTTTTTTACATTCTTTAGATACAAAGCACAGAACAAAAAAATATCAGCTGAAGTAGCGCTGCCACCTACGCTACGGCGCGACGAGTTAAATGTGTCAGTGTCTTGAAAGAAATGTCCAACACCATACAAAACCGCATAGCCTGGAGCGAGCATCACAAAATGTTGTGCCCAAGGTCTATTTATTAGGTCTATGCAAATCTACAAAAACACAGCAACACAAAAAACAACTTTATGTTGAAGTTGTCAGAAACACACAAACATGAACTAAAGTATATGGTGCAAACAACCTTTGACCGTTTAAACACTAATACACAGACGTATATGGTGCAAACGATTGCTTTGACCTGATAAATAGGTCTTTATTGTGCATGATTGAAAATGCATCACTGCGCTGCATCATACGAGCAAACTAATTTAAAATGCAATACAAGTTCGCTGATAATATTTTTTAGCAGTAGCCAAGTTTATACGGTACCTGATTGAGCTCCCTTCGTACCTGGAGTGCTATTTATATTAACATCTGGCAGCTTTTTATTTCGTGGTATCACTTCAGTTTGATTTTTACTCAACGAAAACCACGAAATTAATTTGACTCATTTTTTGATTATAAAGATATTTTATCACAATGTATCTATCATCACAAGATTATTTATTTGCCTTCGGATGTAGCAGAAAGTTGATATATAAAACATGCATATAAAATCGATGCTTTTACATCCGAATAGTATATGTATATAATGGATATTGTTCAATTATTTGAATTCATGACTGACTATGGTCAATTAAATATGAACGTGAAAAGGTAATTAGTTATTTTGAATATTATAAACTAACTGACTAAGCCCGGCAAACGTCTTACCCTCAATTATTTTATTTTTTACTACAAATTGCTCCACACAGTGGTCACTTGTTGGGTCAAAGACTAAACCAACACATAACGGGAATTGACCCGAACCTGTGTTGAAAATTTCAGCTCCTATAGTTTCAGAGATCATGCGTTACGAACACACACTAGGATTTTATATACATATGTATATAGATTTCATAATTTTGTAGACTCTGTTATTGATATCATTATTTTTATTGTGATACATAAAATCATACATGCATATATTCAGTTCTACATTTTTTTTTTTTTTGAAGAGACACACTGCCACCACCCGGTTTTTAGCTAGTTCCATAGTCATTTAACCCAAGTGCATAGTGGTTGTTGGTGGATATGACTTAGGGTCACAGGATATAAATCCATGTTGAATATATGTATTTATGTATGTATAATACGTCCGTGTTATTAACCTGCCTTAATTTCTTATTTAGAAATTACTACCAAAATCATGAGTATTTAATAAATAATACCTGTTCATAACAGAGTCTGGTCGATTTTATTTATTCTTCAGTCAGGACAATGCAAACTGAATTTACTTTAATTAGGAGGCACCGCTCAAAATAAAAATAAATAAATTTGTATGTAACTAATAGAAAATTAAAATCTGTAGTAGCAGGCTCGTGTCGGGATATATTATGGTGGAAAAAATCCTTGAGACAGAGCCGTGACTGGAAATGCCATAGTGAATAAAATCCTTGAGACGGCCCGAAGGAAAATTACCGCCCCTAAGCAGGTTAATTTTTTAAATGTTTATCGTCTATCATTCGGGATAAGCTTTCATATGGTATCCATTTGTCACTGAAATAAAAATTTAAAAAGAATATATGCGTTTCCGTGGATTTTTGTATCTAACTTTTTTTCTTAAAACTAAAATATCTAGGAGTTGTCTTGTTTTTTTATTCGAAGAGGTGCTTGAGGTAATTTGGTTGCTACAAACTTCTTTGTAATGAATTGTTTGTTTGGATAACAGCGAGTGACTGAAATTTTATGACCATATAGGACATCTGCCCCAATTGGAAAACGTAGAACTAAAACAACAAATAGACTACAGGGGGTATACTCTGTACTTCGAAAATAAAGAAAATGCTTTCGAATTTTAATGTTAATAACAAACAAATTTTGTTCGATTCGAATTACAGAGTATTCAAATCAAGAGTGAATAGTAAAAATATGACATTGACAACTGTTTCAAATATAAGATTGGGCAATTTTTAAAAATATTTAATAATTAACTTTTGCAGCCTCCAAAAGGCATCAGTTCCTGTTCATTAACAACATTGCAAGCACAATTTTACTATGAAGGAAAACAATTCGTACGATGAATATAACAAAACAACTAAATGATAACAAAAATTAAAAATTTTAAAAACCGCCGACCAGAAAATTTATGATCATTTCCAAACCTCTGGACCGATTTTCTTCAAGTATAGATTATAAGAAAAAAAAACAAATTAAAATCAGTCTAGCCGTTTGGGAGCTATACCGCCAAAGACACAGATTCCAAAGAATATACATATATGGAAAAGATGTGGTAGCATAGCTAAGGAAACTCTCGATCAAGTCACCTTTCAAACAAAAAAAAAAACTAATCAAAATTGGTCCAGCCGTTTGGTCTGTACATGGACTCGTACAGATATACAAGGCACATACTATAAACTTATAACACCCATTTTTTTGCTTTGCTTGGAGGTTAAAAATTAAAATATCAACGTTACTCAACCAGTAATATGTGTACGTGGCGTGGCCATGGCTTTATACTCCACTCATCGCATAAAATTTAGAAAAACATTTAGCAACACTTGCTCTCAGCAAGAGTATAAATGTTGTTTTTGTGGTTTATCTCATAAATTTAAAAAATTTAGTTCTTGTTAATTATAATATAACTTACCTTGATATAATTTATTTTTATTTATTTTTCATTACAGCGCTCTAACAGACCTACGAATTTTAATTGCCGGGGAAGTCTATCGCAGACTACAATAAACAACGTTCTGCAGGAATTGTTTACTTAGATGAGCAATTAACGCGACATGTATGTACTATTTACAAACTTCTAATATTTAGTTTCTGTAATTCAAAAATTCTAATTTTTAGATCAAACATCTTATGACGAAGGATTATTTGCTACGAACACAACCTCCTAAACACGACAAAATTTGCAGTTTTAAAAATATGAAACGTAAAACTACAAAACTCCAGGTTAGTATTTATTTGTATTAAATTATTTATTTTATTATTTATTTTATTTTCTAATCAATATATTTATATCCAAAAATTAAAAACGAAAAATGCAACTAAATAAATAGAAATATTTAAAGCAATAAATTAATGTTATAAAAAAATAAATAAATGTCATTAATTAATTTAAATTAATGTAATAATAATATAATGATTTAATTTAAATTATTTGCATTGCTACTTACAGCTCAAGGTTGTCCTGATGTGCAAGTTGAAATATTTACAAAGCAATTATTCAGTTACACAATTCTGAAGAAAAACCTTCCTGAACTTCAAAGGAATAAAAGAATGTTCACAAAGTTCTTGTAATTATGCCGAGTATTGCTGCGCATTATATTCTATGGCCTATATTAATATCATTGGAGAAAAAAAAAGTTAAAATATTTTAAATGTATCTATCTTATCAGTTTACATTACGTATTTACATTCCATATGCAATTTTTCCAATGTATTATAAAGTAATTTGTTTATAGTTTGATTTTAAATAT
This sequence comes from Nowickia ferox, assembly GCA_936439885.1. NCBI lineage: Eukaryota > Metazoa > Arthropoda > Insecta > Diptera > Tachinidae > Nowickia > Nowickia ferox. The sequence goes on along the minus strand of OW387027.1, from coordinate 2,693,144 downwards.
CTTTGTAAATAAAATAAATTTTGTATACGGATGTAGTAGCTTTTTTAGTGTTCGCTCGGTATTTTATTAAAAGGTTTGTATTTAATAGTCTTTCATTAATTAAAAGAATTTTTTAAATTTCTATTAAGACGTTTTTAATACAATAATAAATCTATCTATCTATTTATCGTTCACATTCCTTTCATTAATTTATTTTATAATGACATATTTTATTACCAAAGCGAGAATTTATTACGCATTTTTCACTAACCTACCCACTGTCTCGACGCTTTCTACAGAAATCTGATGATTTAAAAATTTCAGCTTTCTACCAGGCGCACAGAAACATCAGAAAATAGCAGGTAGATTATTTACATTTTATTTATATTTTCTTATATCAAAGGGGGTGTGTCCTATTTTATATCAGCTTGATTTATTTGTATCGCCTGCTGAAAAACAAACGGCATAAAAACTCAAAGCGTAGGTTAATATTTATAGACATAAAATTATTATGCATTTCCTTTTTTAAAAATAAGGCCTTTAATTTATAGGTTTACTGCCTTATTTTATTCATAAAAAATAATTATGTTTTAGTTTCTAAGCAGGATTTATAATTTATTTCTATGTACATTATTTACAAGTACATATGTATGTATATTTGGTGCATTTATTATGATTAATTTACTATGTACATATGTATAATTAACAAACTCCGATTTTGATATTCTGGTACTTGCTTGCAATGCAAACACATTTTAAGTGGCGAAATGTTCAAAAAGAAGAAAAATGAAACGAAATAATTCTTTCCAGTCTGAGAGCAAAAAAAAAAAATTATTCACATGTCCCAACAAGCATTTGCAGAATTTTTGGTTATACACATATGTAATATATCTTTGTACTGTCTTCTGGATGATAGAAGAAAGATTTTTAATTTCAAATGATATTATTTTTATTTAATCATACACTTTTTTCGTTAAAGCAAAGTGTACTTTGCAAAGTCCTGAGTTTGTAGGACAGAAAGTAATAAGAACGGGGGTGAGCACAGACTTTGATGTACTCGCAATCACTTTTTTATTCATACGTTTCTTTTTCGTCCTTAACATAGTGTCCACACCTGACGATTTTATATCATAACTTGTAATATAGCGCCGTCAAAAGTCGTTTGCAATTTTCGTACGCCATTTTGTTTTGTTTTTCCTACAAATGTTTTATACACTTATTTAATATTATGTATTACTTTTTTTAATAGAGTTTCATATACTTTCAAACTTATACATACGTAACGAAAAACTGGCGGTCTACTCTGTATTTCGGAACGAAAGAAAATGCTTTCGAATTTGTATGTTATTAACATTACAATTCGAAAGCACTTGCTTTCGATTCGAATTACAGAGTAGACCCCCTGGCATGAAGTTGGTATAAGTTACAAAATTTTACATGGTCTTAAATAGTTTTGTAAAACAATTTTACATTAATAGTCATGCTAGCATTTAATAGCAGGTTAAAATTACATTATGCGCTGATTATTAATGTCAAATTGTATCGATGAAGGTGCTAACACCTACATACATACATATGTAAGTCAATTTCGTCACTTATGCCAACTTCATGTCACGTTTTCGTTAAAATACGCATAGAGTATGCAATATTATTGAGTACTTTATTGCTAATATAATTGTCATTTTGCTCCATGATATTCCATGAATTGTGCAATATCAAAGTTAACAAAAGCTACACACACATGTTCGTTTAAAAACTTTTAAAATTAATCTAAAATAATTTGCAATTAAGTAATGCCGAGTACACATCTGGCATTTCTTGTGTTGTCATTTTGCGGTACCGTTTTCAAAATGTGTTCAACGCCGTTCCCATTATGTTGTTTTTTATATTTAAAGCAATGCCACACAACGAAAAATATCGGAAATAATTATTGTACAATTTTGTCAACACATTACGTACATAATCTCCTGTATTACGTACATATATCGATTCGAATATTCGTCTACGAGAATTTTGTTCTAGATTAAAGGAAATGTTTAAAAGTTTTCTTTAATCTAGGACAAAACTGTCGTAGACGAAAATTCGACTCGACATACGCAATACGGGTGAATATTTCTTGTTGCGCAATTTAAATCGTTAAAAAACGAAAAAAAAAACTTGATTTATCCAATTTTATCGTACAATATATGTAAATTATTGCACAATAATATTTTATAATACTGTTTATAAAAAAAAATTATTGCATAATAATATTGTACAATACTGTTTATAAATATACTTAGTTTAGAGTAAACTTTGCCTGTGTAGAAGTGGAAGAAAGATATAAAGAAAATTTGAAAGGCTGTCAAAGTAAACTTTGCGTTTGCAAAAGGACTGACTGGCTCTTAAATAAATGTTTGCAGGGTTTGTAGTATTCGTAATGATTTTATAATTTAAATGAATGTTGTTTATGTGTATGTTACTAGGAGTTCAGAAATTAAAGAGTATTGAAACTTAATATTTAATTGATGCAGACCCTTAAGATAACAATATCTACATATATTTATTTACATAAATAAATATGTATCTATGTATGTACATACATTGACATTTCGTCGATTGGTTATTGGTTTGCTGCAGGCATAATGTATTTTGAATATACTGTGCCGCAAACCAATAACCTACTTCTTATTTTGTTTGGAGCTGCTTCACTAAACTGCATTTGTTCCAAGATTTTTTACATACATATGTACATAAATATGTACATACATGCATGTGTTTGTGTTTTTCAAATTTAGGCGGCCCTATAACACATAGAAATCAGCCAAAATGAAAATTACTACAACCAACTTAAAAATAATATTTTCGTAAAAAGAAATCACTGCTTTAAGTCTTGTAATTAACTGTTTATGCTTTAACACAAGCTTTGTTTTTGTTCCAAAGAATTTAACCGTATTGGAACATCATCAGGGCTGCCGTTGTAAAATTTAAGAAAGTGCTACAAAAAGTCGTTGCATACAAAAGTGGTTTAACGAGCAAATACCGACATATTTTAAACAAATTATAAGACATCAAAATTCATTTGCAAAAGGCATTTAAGTCGTACGTATATACATACATATGTATGTATATATGGGACCAAATTGTTTATAACACCTCATGAAATCGAGCCTTTTTCCGATATTATCGTAAGCGACATGTTATCGAAAATATACTTTTTTTTTAAATTAAACTATGGGCCTACCCATAGTTTAGAATTATCAAAATGACAAAATTTTTGATAACTTTTAAGGTACGGGCTGTAAAATTTTATCGTAAGCGACAATTTACGTACAAAAACATTTTTGAATATTTACAAAAAAAACTTCTCTTAAAAAAATCGAAAATAAGGCTCAAAATGATAATCTGATAGGAAAGTGATATTCATTTATTTTTCTAAAGATGTATTTTCTGCAGTTTTTCAGCTGTTCAATAAACTAATATACTTTATTTTTTCCTCTTTCAGTCAATCAGAAACATATACATACATATGTACATATGTATCTCAAAAAATACATTGAAGCTAATAATGCGGAAAATTTCATATAAAAGTCTTGTACACGGACGTCTTGACATTTGTATATCCTTATTGAGTATGTATGTAAATTTTAAACTCAAAACGTATTTTCTGTTCAATCACCTTTTTTTGAATTACGTCTTTGTTGCAATAAAGGTGCGATATATTTATGTGTTGATCGAACCACAATTCATTGTGTTACAGACATTAAAATTCAGAAAAGTATTTGCGGATATGTCTGTATTCCACGTGAAATTAAATCGTTCGGAATTGCCATAGCATTGTTGTTATAAATTCCCAACAACACCAATTCTATGCCAATTCCGCACGTTTTAATTTCACGTGGAATACAGAACATAACCGATAATCAACATTCGTAAATGCACATAAAACGTAAATATTTCCTTTAAAAAAGTCGCAAAATGAGATGCGCTTAAAATAGTCGCACAAAAAAGTCTCTGCCAGCCACGTAGGTAAATTGAGTGAGAATTTTGTCGACGGACGGTAACCCTGAATTTAATAGACATTTGTTTTTGTAATGCGAAGCAAATTAAAGCAAAATCCAAAATATTATTAAAAAACATACATACATACAAAGTTAAAGTTACTATTTTCTGTTTCTTTGCGCCTGGTAGAAGTGATTTTTTTTTTTTTTTTTTTAATATGGATCCCATTCACTCATTAAGACAGGACGGGACGTACAAAATGTTTTTTTATTTTAATATCTACCATTTATTTTCGATAGTCTTTTAGTGGAATATTAGAGAAAATATTGAAAAAATGTAATGAAATAATTATTTATACAATGTACACACATATGTATGTATATATGTACATACATACATATGTACCCTACGCAAGTTTCCTCCTGCAGACAAAAAAACTAAACCACACTTTTTTCCAACGTCAGAATCTATTATTAATTAAATTTATGTATGTACATATTTGCAGATTCTATTTATTATGACTTTTGCATTTTTCGATACATTAGATGTTCTATCTAAGTATACAAAAAACTCGATTTAAAAAAAATAATGAGTTGGGGCCTTTCTATATTAAGGTAACGATATGTATGTATGTACATGTGTATGTTATCCTTTAGTATGCTTTTAAAAGTGAGTGGTTTGAAAATGATACTCAACTCAAAATCGATCGAAATTCATCACCTTTTGAAAACGATAGTTTTCGATCACACATATACATACATATGTATAAACAATTAGGGAATTCAAACGGTAGTCATAAATGTAATGTTTTAATATATTTTAACCCTTAACTACAGACGTCAAATTATATGAACGTTAGTACAGACCACCGGCAATTTTTACCAGTTGTATTAAATTTATAAATTTTTGCAAAGCAATTGAAAAATTTATGTATTTAATATATGTATATCTGATATATATTTCCAACATATCACGATCTAGGAAAAGTTGTAAAACTGTTTACTTTAATAAAACCGCACAAATTTTTTAAGAAACATATAGAGATCCCACGAAATTAAAAATTTAAACTGCTTAACGGTAAAAAAATACCGGTCGTCTGTAGTTAAGTGTTAATATATAGGGTGTTTTTTTAGAGGTATAGAACTTCGAATTGAAATAAAACACAAGAAAATCGTTTTAATGCCCATCAATTTGGCTTTATTGGAAGGATAATTTTATGCCATTAACGTTTAAATATGATTTCGGGCATGTGGCCGCCGCGGCTGGCTCGAATAAAGCCAATTCTACAGGTCCAATTTTCAACCACTTTTTCGAGCATATGGGGCCGTATGTTGGCAATAACGCCACGAATGTTGGCTTCCAAGTCCCCTAACGTTTCTGGTTTGTTGGCGTAGACGAGCGACTTCACATATCCCCAAAGAAAATAATCCAATGGTGTCAAATCACACGATCTTGGTGGCCAATTGACCGGTTAACCGAATTAATTGCTCTGATGGACGATTATGTCGACCATAAAATGGACGGAGCTTGCGGTAAACTTCGCGAACTGAACCATTATTTTCGAAATAAATTTGCACGATTTGCAAGCGTTGTTCTTTTGTCAACCTGTTCATGATGAAATGGCAAACTAAATAACTAAATATTAATCACTTGACAGCTGACAAAATGGCCGCCAGTTAAAAAAGTGATGCCAACTTAAAGTTCTATACCTCAATAAAAAACACCCTAGATATGTAATTGTTTTTTTACACTATAACTACCGTTTGATTCCCTAAAAATATAATAGAACTCTGAAAAAATTAATTAGCACATATCGTCGGTTGGTTATTGGTTTGCTGGTTTATCTTGAATATACTGTGCCGCAAACCAATAACCAACCGACGATATGTATGTACCAGATTAAAGAAATTTTGGTGGTGCTCTTTATTGTAATATTGAATACAGTAAATAGATATGTATGTATGTATGTACATATGTATATCAGGCATGGGCAGTACGAACGAAATTTCAAATTAAGGTACTTATTAATTAATTATTAATTAAACTTGTTTTGTAGTCTAACAGTCAACCCAATATTCACACAACTCTATTTCTTAGTATTGTGAATCACAACTACTGTTTTTACATTGAAAATTTTATTGCACAAGACAACTCAACCGTTATTCAAGTTCATCTCAATCATAAACAAGAATTCCGTGCCGACTTTTTTCACTTTTCCATCATAATAAATTTTTCCCCCTGGTATTATAAACTCAGTTGAACTTGATTTTTCACTAAAAATATTTCCCTTGCTACTATTTTTAATTCTCAAGGAATCATGGTAGGACTACTTATGAATGACAGTACCGTGTAAAAAAAATTATTTGCATTTGAAGCATATAATGTAAAAACAAAATTTCCATACATTTATATTTAAAATGTTCTTCCGAAATTAATTTGATTTTAAAAAATACAACAATTTAATTTGCGGTTAATTTCTCTTTATTGCATTATAAAAGAAATAAAAAGTTATGTGGTGGAAATCGAATAGTCTTAAATAAAAAATATAAAAAAATCGTGACGTGCTCATTATTTCCGTTTTGAATATATTTTAGAAATGAGTTTCAACAAATTTATTCTTAATGATTTTTATTTGACTTCTTAACAAAATTTTTTGCGTTTTTTATTCGTATTTTAGCCTCTAACCCACTTTATCGAAATCAATAAAGTGTGAGTGGACCAAACTTATAAGCGTACTAAATTCATCAACCCTTCGAAAAGTAATATTTTTAAAATTATTCGATTTCCATCACACAGCTGAAAGTTACTATACTTTACATCAATTTTAGCATGTATGTATAACTTACCTTACATTCACCAGATCAACCCGATCAACTGAGTGATATGTAAATTTATTATGCTAACTTTTTATTGCAATTTATATATTTACTGGCTTATTCATAAAAATCTCTCTGTTTAATAAGAGGTTTATGAAACAAATTTTCTATGGAAATTTGAATAATAAACCTGTTATAAAACCAAAGAATTTTTTATGAATTAGGCCCTTAAAAATTATATATGTATATATATATGTTACATATGTATAAATATGTATGAAGAGCAGTGCAGTAACCACGTAAGCCATTCATTCTATAGGGTTTCCATAACTTTGTTGATTTGTTTCCTAGAGAAATTTTGAATGAAATCGAGTTCCAAGTCGCATTTCTAAACTAGGAATTTTTAAACTACAAAATTTTGTTTTTTTTTTCTTTAAGTAAAAATCATGTAGTTTAATATTTAATTTGATCTCGGCTTACCTGCTTATTATTACACTTCAACATTATTAATATACATACAAACGTTCATATATGTATATACATACGTACAGATAAATGCAAGTATTTATGTATGTAATGCCATTTTAATACATTTATATTTATTTTCAAGAACTGCATTCTTTTAAATTATTGATAATTTCTCATTCTGCGTTTACAACTGACAATAAGGTCATGCCAATAGAGAATACGTAGTACAAGTCGAAAACACTAATTAGTTGTCTGATGTGTCCAGCAATACTTATAGCAATTCATTTCGGTAATAAAAAATATTTAAAAAATAAAATTAAAAAAAAACATTCTTTGTTTGTTCAAAAGCGAAAAACAATAAACGGCGAATATTATGCCAACTTATTAGACCGATTTAATGAGGATTTAAAAAGAAACCGACCCCATATGGCCAAGAAGAAAGTATTTTTTCATCAAGATAATGCACGGGTGCACACATCTGCAGTCTCAATGGCAAAGCTCTATGAACTGGGCTACGAATTGGTACCTCATCTGTCATATTCTCCGGATTTAGACCCTAGTGACTACTTCCTATTTCCAAACCTAAAAAAAAAGGTTCGGTGGAAAGAGTTTTAGCTCGAAAAATCCTATTTTTTGGAAGGGATACAAAAACTGGAGAAACGTTGGACTAAGTGTATTGAGTTAAAAGGAGATTATGTTGAAATATAAATTTTTGTTTGCAAAAAAAATGTGTTTCATTCAAAAAGTCACAGACTTATTGATCCACCCTCATATTTCTCCGTCTGTATTCACCCAGCTGAATTAAGACTTTGCAAATAGTCACGCATTAAGACTTTTTCTTCATGCCTTTTTGACGTTCATATGCACGATTAGTACTAAGAGTACGAAAAACTCAAGAGAAATATTAAAAATCCTCCAGCATTTTGAGCCCTGCCTGTGAAGAAAAGTAGAGAAATCACAGTGTAAATTGCGTCAAAGTTAACTTTGCGTGTCTAAAAGGCGTCTTAGTGAAAGTGTGCATCGTTTTCTATTGTCAAGTCAGCATTGTCAGTTCTAAACGCGTGTTAATGTGCATACGAATTATTTGTTATTATGTATTATTGTTATTATTATAGTAATTATTATTGTATTTCATATCATTACATTATTATTTTAATTTGGAAAAATATCAATTTGAAAAAAGATTTTTTTTTTTTTTTTTGAGAGAATATATTATTTAATTTTTTTATGTTATAGGCCGTTTTCGATTTTTTAAGAGTGCCTTATAATTAAATTCACACAAATTAAATGCAGAGCTCATTCATAAAAAAATTTCATCGACAAAAGCCTAAAAAATCAAATTTTTACTGAAAATTTGTTTATTAAACCTTTCTTAGACCGAATTTATATCTGTGTGCCATGTGCCCAGAAGAGCGTAACCACTAATTACTAATGAAAAACTGTTTGATTCAAACACGTACTTATTAAATTCAACAGTTTCATACATAACAAATAGACAATTTTATAGAATCCAAAATGATTGGAAACTTAATTAGTGTTTTTTATGCGCATAGGTTCCAGCTAACCCCTCAATAATCAATTTCAATCTATTTTTAAGAAAAAAATATTTTACTGAATAAGTGGGATTATTAGTGCGTTAATAAATGTTAAACTTATGATTGGAAACTGTTTAAATCACGTCAACTCTTGCAACTGTGCAAAATGCATAATTGCACTTTCTGACGTGACCAATCCATTTTGCTTGGTTGTCTATAAAGTCAAACACAATATGCACATACATACAAACATATTTATATTCTACTCGTATGTTCTTATTAAAAGATTTTGTTAAAATTATGAAATAAGGTGTCAGAATTTCGTTGATTAATTCTGTAATTAATTGAGTAATAAAAATATCAATGTTAATAATATTGGTATTATTTAACCAAATTCTAATAACATATACATATGTATGTATTTGAGCAATACCTTTTTTGAAAATAACAAAATTATGTGTTTGCTATCCTGAAATCGAATTTGGAAATTACTTTATTTTGACGTGATGTGTCTGAATCAAACAGTTTAGTTAGTAATTAGTAATTAGTGGTTACGCTTTTTTGGGCAAATGACACAGATGTAAAATCGGCCTTATAAGTAAAATATATTTTTTTATGAATAAGGCATCGTTTTTTTTTTCAAATTTTGCATAAATTGTTTCGAGTTAGGGCCTTGATTTCAAATTATGTTATTTCATGTTAATTTATATATATGTATAATATATGTACTCGTATATTGTTATTATGTGTTATATAGATTATAAAGAATACAATTGTATTTTAATTGAAATTATTCTTACTACATACATGCATATAATATGTATGTAGGTATAATTAATTCTTATTTTTTATTTATTTATTTGTATTTTTTTAATATGCCGCGCACATGAGGAGAGGCTTTTATATTTGCATTATAAGGTCTAGATGAAGAATCATCACGAATGCGTTTGTGTTCTGCATAGGTTGGTACAGCAGTACGTTTGTATCCATTTGAACTAGATGGAACTACAAAATTAAAATATAATTTATATGTGTTTTGATAATAAATGTTAATACATAAATTCAAAAGAAACTCTGGAGATGACTAAAGCGATTTCGTTTCTTCAACATTATGCCCACTATCACCATAAAGATGCTGCACCTAAAATATGTATTTTCTTTACGATGACTTAATAATGTAACATTGGATTAAATCGAAAATTTCTAAAATCCTGTTATGTATTGCTAAAGCAATTTTTTTCTCGTTAAGCTACTTGGGTTTAAAATTGCTGGATTTAACGTAAAATTAGGTAAAGTGAAATTTCTGTCTTCTAGTAACAACAGTTTGGCCGGCCTACGATAAGGGAAGAAAATGTTCATTCGGCAGTTTATTTTAAAATCAACAGCAAAGGGTTCGTGTTCACTTTTAAATTATATAAAAACTTCAAGTATTAATAACGCTGTAAACAGCATTCAGCGCATCGGTTTCAAAGTTGATGCTCATGATTTCAACTCGTAATATAAATACCGCATGCAAAATTACAAAAAATTTATGTTCATACGTTTTGCAAGTCACCCACGGCCACAACTCGGAAATATATATGTCCCTGTTCACACACATGAAGTTTGACTTCCAACCCCTATTTTTTAGGAGAGGAGAAAAAAGAATGGAAAGGGTCCAAAAGAAAATTTAACAAGAATTTATCAGCTAAACTTGATGTGTACGAATTAAATTTTATATCACTTAAGATATGTAGTTTCTTTATTTATAGAAGTTTTAAGCCGAGCGGATAAAAGTATTTTTATGTATTTGTAAATTAGTAGCCATTAATATGCCTTCACGTATTTTAGCATTCGATCGATTCTAAATTTTGAAAATAGTACCAAATTAATGGCAAACTATACCACTTGAATTCTAACGATTTAACTTCACGTGGAATACAGAACATACCCATATATCACATTAAGATCCCTTATTACAACTAGGCGTTAGTTAAAAAGTAGAATTTTATCGGATGAAACACTTTATACGATTCATTATTATAACTTTAATAAACAACCATGTAGGATAAACTTTACTTCGATTTATCTCTCACTTTAGGTTAAAGTTGTCATAATCAAAAACTTTTTATACGTCCGATAAAAGCTTACATTTTACTAACACCAAGTTGTAATAACTGCAATTAGTTTTTTTTAGAACCGTATATTAAGTTGTTTACCTTTTATATACTCGTAACCGCTTGATCGTTTTGTCGGAGCTGGTGGTGGAGAGTATTCCGCACGTTCATACTCATACTCATCTTCCGGTTTGTCACCCCTAATCGTAAGTAAATTTAAAGAATTGTGTACTTATCAAATATAAACTTATTCGATAATAAAGAGTAATTCGAAATCGAAATCTTGAAAGTAACCTATTGTCTTATATTAAATATACTCACTTTGCAGCTTTTAAAATGCTCAAATATTTCGGTGATCCCTTTGAACCTCCTACTTTGTCAAACACGGACCTAATAAGATACATTTCCATATATTATAGATTTATATTATTATTTTAATATGATTACTTATAAATGTCTGGATTTGCGCCATAACCAGGCTTAGCCAATTCAGGATCAATTTCCATTATTTCACGCAACTGTTCGTGAGAGACTTCATCGTTTTTGTCAGGTATTAAATATTTACGTAATTCGGCCAAGGCATATGCAATACGAGCATAACATTCTGCTGGCGTAGCTATAGTACTAATTTCCAAAAATAAATCTTTATGCAAATGACTATATCTTGGGTCGTCAGATTTGCGCAGTTCTTCTTCCTTAACTTTGTCACGCATGGAATTGCGTCCCTTTATGTTTATCTTGCACTGAGTTTCTTCTTGCAAACGTATTAGTGAATGTCCTTTCGGCCCCAAAATTTTTCCAATAAAATTGAACTTGGGATACTGCTTTACTGGGACAAACACCTTTTGAGTTAGTTTCATTGGCTTTTGCTTCAGCACATCGGCGTGGAATTCTCTGCCGGGTATACGCCCGGTACTATATATGCGATCAAACGCTTTAATACAAACAAACGAAACATGTAAGGAAAAAACTTGATTAAAACAAAGTTTACAGGCATCATTATACCTTCGTCAATTAAGAGGGCACATAATGGAAAATCTTCGGTTAAACGGGACTTTTCTTTTCGCAGATCTTCCAAAAAATGTTGGGCAACATCATTGAGCCTTGGTTGATATTCGTACCCAGCTCCACGAACTTCAGTATTTTCATTCTCATCAGCCATCTTATCAGAGTTTAAATTTGTTGAAAAAAAACCCAGGAAATACTATATTTATATAAACTTTCTTATGTTACAACTTGATTGTACTGTACTTCTAACCAATGTAAACTTCAGCTGCAGACAATTTTAACAATGTGAAAAAAATTAGTATGTATCCATATCGCGTATTTACTTAAAGAACGTCATAACTAAAAAAACTAGTTTGCCAGAAAACGAGAGTATAGTTTTCGATTTACACACAGGTTAGTGGAAAAAGAAAATTTAGTTTTTCTCTCAAGAACTGAGTAAACAAGATATTTGTATGAAATTTTTAATAACGATATGAAGATTAATTCTGCGTTATTAACTCAAAAACCGCATTTACTGAGTTGTGACGTTCTTTAAGTAAATGAGCGATGTGTACATATATGCATAATTTATCCCTTTTACAGGGCTCCCAGATTATTTCTTTCGACTGTCATCCCCAATTTGAATATTTTGATACCCGAAATTCTTTAAAAAGTAATTTCGTCGGTTGGTCCCGAAAAATCCCTAATTTATTTATCATTTTCTTATTAATACTTTATTTACACTGTGGTCCATATTATTTGTAAATATGGTTTATATTTAAATAAGTATGTATATGTATATTAATTCTTAACAGAGATTCGAGCAATTCGCACTGAATTTTATTTCTAATTTATGTTTTTCTTTAGTTACACAAGGAGGTAGATACACAAAGTACATTTTAAATCATTAGAGTTCATTTGAGGGCCGTGATTCAACGTTATCTTGATGTGAATAAACTTTTATCCAAAACATGTTCGAGTTGTAACAAATATATAAAATTTTAAAGATCTAATTGTCACATAACTTGGAAGTTATATACGTGTAAACCAAAAAATTAGCTGGTGAGCAATCTCGAAAATGTCTGTTCCTGTTCGATATGTTTAAGTCTTGCCAACAACAAATGTTAAAACCGAGTTCATTGTTACCAGTAACAATTTTTATTTTAAGCGTTTTTGATAACATTTTATATTATTTATGAAATAAAAATTGGAAAATGTATTGAAATTAAAATAATCTAAGAAATAAATAAAAAATATTAAGTAAAATACAAATCCCCATAAAATCCCCAAAACATAAAAATTATTAATTAATTATTAAATGAATTCCTCAATTCCCAAACTAAAATTTGTATCCCCATTTGCAAAAAAAAAATCCACGATTTGGCGATAAATCCACTAATCTGACAACACGGCCCGTTTATACGCACTTCTTAGTTGCAAATAAAAGTCGAAAGCGTTGCCGTATAACTTTTTTATTGTAAGTTATGCTAAGCACATTTACCACAGCAAGCTACCGACTACAAAATGTCAAGGATAGAATACACATGTTTATATGAGGGTGATTCTTTTGAAGACAGCAAGGCAACAGGGTGGCAGGTTGTTGTCTATCTGATTTTGTCGTTGTAGTCCAATTGAACTAATTTCTATTTCTTTGCCTACAATGAGAAAATTCAAATTAATAACTCACGAAAACTATTTGCAAATAAGATATGGCGATATCTCGCCAAAGGTGGCGACAAAAATTTGTTTTAGGCGATGGAAATTTTAAAATGGCGTTTGGCGATTTTCTTGGCGATATTTTTACGATTTCAATAAAATTTAATAATGTTACAGATATAAAAAAAAATGCAAAAAGTTCTAAATGTGGTAACTTTATCTCAAAAAAAATTTCTGCAGTTCAGTGCAGTTTAAAAAAACTTTGAACCACAAAATCTCATTAAAAAACTTATAAAAAGCGGCTGTCAATGTCAGCCGGCTTATGAGCCGCCGCCGACTATTTTTTTAGGCAGCTTGTTCCTCTGTCCCCAGCTAATAAATTCTAGTTTAATTTTTCTTCTCTTCTTTAGAATAGAATTGAAATTACGGAACTTAGGCCCGATTAAGAAATTATTTCTGATTAAAATTTACTATAGTTCACTTAAATTTAAAACTGTCTCAATCAAAAATAGTTTTTGTGGCTAAAGTAGGATACACACTATTCGTACACACTATGAGCTAAAATTTTACATTAGTAGCTTAAGCAACACAAGATGGACACGGAGTTGTTAAAGATAAGAAAATATTAAAATAATTTATTATAAAAAATTTTGTTAGAAATAATGCGCATTAAATTTGTGTTTTTTCTGTGTTTGTGTATAATTTTTTTTTTCAATGAAGGTTTGAGTATCGAAAATGATCGATAGTCTGAACAGCCAACACCATCATTCAAAACTAATGAATTTTTGACTGTCACTCATGTTCGATAATGTGTACCCCACTTAAAATTTAATGTTTTATTATATCAGCCAAGGCATATCAAACAGGTACACGCATCAGGCATATTGCTCATCCGGTGCTTTTTTTGTTTACACGTTTATAACGAAGAATTCATTTGACAATTACTTTTATGCCTTGTTTGATGCATACAATTTTTTGATAATTATTTTGTAAAACTATGTGAGAAGCACAGAGTTGCACCTAATGCGTGTACCTGTATTTAATGTGCCTTGATATCAGCGATATTCCACAAGTCATTTGGCGAGGAGCCTGAAAATAAATCTGACAACACTGTTTGCAAATAAGATTTGCGTATAAACGGGGTAATTTTTTATTTATTTTGAGTAAGCCAAATTGATAATTTTTAAAGTAATTAATTCTAAAGAAACAACCAACTTTATCGTGGTTGGAATATTTCGACGTTTTTGTAACAGATTAAATAGCACTTGAACGTTTTTTCTTTCTGTTCAAGGCGAAAATAGTATCAGGTGACCTTATCACTACAACAATACAACTACACAAAAAACATGTAGTTTGTTATGCTACAAAACCAAACTGTCAGAAGATTTCTAAGCAAATTTTGACATTTTGGTTCAAATTGCTCAACAGCTGATAATCAGCCGGGCGGAAAAGGTCACCTGATACTGTATTCGCCTTGGGTCCGTTTATCAGTTCGATATAACTGAACAAAAATATGGCAGCACAAGTAACCAAACTGTGTTTAGTTTGTTCACCACAAGGCGAAATGATGTCAGGTGATCCTAATTCACCAGCGGACATAATTTCTCTGCTGTCAATCAATGGCAAAACGCTAGGAAACATTCTGACAGCAGGAAATTTGACACTAACACATATACAAGGCGAATACGCAGTTGCAAATTAATACCACCTGTATCGATTCGCCTTGGTACACCACTTAAGTTGTCAGAAATACACACAAACATGAACTTAAGTGTATGGGTATACTTTGACAGTATACGAACTTGAGCATACATGACGTTACCTTAATATAGAAAGGCCGTAACTCATTATTATTTCGATAGAACATCTAATTTGGCGAAAAATGCAAGTTTCGGTTTCAAAAAAAAAAGTTACGAGCCTTTTTATATTAAGGTAACGATATACTGAGCTTTTGAAGATAACCCAAATAAAAGTATATTTTTAGGCTTATACAAACAAAATTCGACATGAGGCACCCGGCTTAAGGTACGATCACACTTGGCAAACATTTGCCCAAAAAGGAGTAACCAATAAATACTACACCTTTTGTTGTAATTCTGAAAGCGTCCATCGCAATTTAAGTTAGTCAATTTAAATTTATATCCATGATTTGATCAGGCTAAAGTTCGTATTGCTTTGTAAGCCAAATTACATGTTGTTCCGTTTAGGAAGCAGATGATCCGGCGACACAGAGGAAATTATCAGTGCACTCTCCAAATAAATATCCAAGGCGTTTATGGAAAACTTGTGTGCTGTATGTTTATCTCTCTATTAATTAAGTAAATAAATTATACAATATTTAATTATATTAATATTTAGTTACATTCTGTGTGCTACTCCAATTAAAAAATAAAGCAAGATTTTTCCCGACTAATTGATCGTGACATGAATAATAAACTTCGTTATTTCGAATAAAAAAATTTTTAGTTTCAAAAATAAGCACAGTCGTAAAATAAGTATCAAAATGCGGAGTGAAAACCAGTACTGCTAACTCCGCTTGACTTTGCGGCCGTAACACATGTGATAATTATTAATGAACAAATAACACCGAAGTTACGTAGTTGTAAATATTCTGACAAACACGTAGTAAAACGGAACAACCGGCTGTTTTCGAATTTTAATTCACAAAGCGTCGAGTGTAATTCAGACTAGTCAATTGTAATTCATAAACCGTCAATTGTAATTCAGAAAATAATACATATTAGTCACTAAAATTTTCTGACCAAAAATTATATATGTATGTAACTTCCCGCTATTTAAGTTTAAGAGTTTTAATTTTTTAGTACTTTTTTGATCTCGAGGGTACCAAAAATTATTATAATTTTTAATTTAAATTTTAAAAACACTTAACTATATAAAATTAATTTACAAAGAAATAAAAAAAGCATATACATATGTATGTATGTATATAGGTACAAATGTTAAAGTTATAACAAGGAGTTTTAGACTTCAATAAATCTTTGACCAGGATAAGACTTGATACTTACATTTGGAGCATAAAGCCTGTTCCTTTGTTTTGTTTTCATGAGACAATCCATTCGACATTTGCAGAGGAGTAAGGTATGGACAAAATTCCGTAAGCCACTCTCGATAAATCAGGAGACATGTATTCATCTAATGCGTTTTTATTTTAAGGAAATAAATGGTAATAAATCTGGAACTTCTAAGTTACTGATTGGATTTACCTGAAACATCTTTAGAGGAGGACTTGCGCTTTATAACACATGTCTTCTCGCTTAAGGAGGAGAAGAGTTACAGTGGACCAAAATTTACCAACTGGGACTCGAAAAATGTTCTGAGGCCTGTAACTTTTTTAAAAATTATGGAATTTAAATAAAACTTCCAGATTTATTACCATTTACTTTGCAAAAGCCCCCACTGTGCACTGTAGACAAGAAACTATATATGTTTTTGTTGTCAATGATTTGAGTTCTTCCATATCATCCAATGATCTATATTGGTTAATATTTTGAACATTTTGCTTTTCGCTGGAAAACATTTTAATTAAAAGTGGTATAATGCTGTTGGTTTTAGAACTTGACTGAATTTGAAATAAATATTTGTAAAATTTTCTTTACTGATTTAAAACAGTTGTTTCAACATGATTTGCGTTTATATGTATGTATATAGAATCTATATATAGATCAATCTATATTATAGATCAACTTCTGTGCCACAGAAAATATCATGGTTTTCGTTTATATTTAATTGTGAAAGATTACACTTTTCTAAAATATCTTTACTAATAAAGTTTCGTGACATTTGTTGAAAAATAAATTTAATTCTTAACAAAAATATATGCATTCGCACGTATTCTGACTGCATTTCTAAGATGACTGTCAAAATGATGATTATCAAGTTGGGGGAGTACTACAGTACTTTTTCATGTGAAATAGCATCAAAAAAAGTACGATCGCACTAATTTTCCAATCACTGGCTCGTATGCGAAGTTCGCTTTGTCATACCATACTTATTTTGCATCGTCTATAAACATTGAGTTACGGGGAGTCGAAATCAGCAACGTCATAAATTTTGCTAAGTATGAGCGCGATGAGAACTTCACACTTGCGAGTGCATATGAAGAGTTGAGTGCGCATAAGTACAAAAAATTATAAGTCATGATTCAACTCTACTCACTTTTTCACTACTCATTACTGATCACTGGTACGTACATACATATGTACTTCTGTATGTATGTTCAACTAACTTTGTTTATATTTTTTATCATTGCATTAAAAACTTTTTGTTATAAATTTATGTTAAAACCCAGTTTTATTATATATTTTCTTCAAATATTTATAAAATTCTTTTGATCAACGTTTCATTTCTTGTAGCTGAAAGAAGCCATTGATTTCAAGCTATGTTATATGATATTGTTAATATTTTATATGTATGTATTTGTTAGATAATATTATATCATTATATGTAAGATTATTACATTATTATAGGTAAGTTTGTTTCATTTTATATGTAATACAATTTTGAACAAAACATTATTATATGTATATCGTTACCTAATATGCAAAATGCATAAACTAACGACAGGCTGTACAATTTTATCGTAAGCGACAATTTATGTATGTAAAACATATTTGAATATTATAAAAAAAACCTTCTTAAAACTTAAATTTTTGCCGCTTATGATTAAATCATATGATTAGTTACGATTAATTTAAAATAACAATTGTCATATTGTCATGTTTTTTTTTTAAGAAAAAACAAAAACAATTACATTAAAATAATTTAAAACATTACCACACACAGTTTGAATACCCCAAATACATTTATGATAAAAAACAAAATAGTTTTAAACTAAATTCTTACTGCCTTATTCATAAAACATAATTTTGTTATATAAAGGGTTCGTAAAAAAAATCTTATGAAATACTGTTTTGTAAAACTCTTATAAATCAAAATTATTTTTTATTAATAAGGCCTTTCTAGTGCGTTTACATATGAGCAAAATCTATTACTTACGTGATTTCGGACAAAATCTAGTAGATTTCGACTAGATTTCTCATGCAAAACAAAATCTACTTCGTCACTTAACTTTGTCCAAATCCATTTAAAGCCTAGAAAGAGCTACATTGCTGTTGTTTGGGAAAAGTTTCATTGAATGGTTTTTCTTTTTGAATACGAAATCTTGATAAATGTAAAAAAAAACATGGTGTAAACGGTATAAATTTTAATAATGATTTTAACTGAAATTTACACATACTTGTACATATTTGGCGTTTTAAAACAAATTTTTAAGTAATAAGCAAATACTTTTTTTATTCATACTACACATTGTTGCATTAGTAATCAACAATAGTAAAACAAATCGTTTTGACAAGTTTGGGGTCGTTTGGCTCACATGAAAAATTTATGGGAAAATCAATAGCAAAACACGCGTTTGCGCAAAACCAGATTTTTGGCCCAAAACTCGTATATGGAAATGCACTATTAGAAAGTTGTTAAAATTAAACATATTATGATGTTGCGGTATTAAAAGTTTACTTTCACAATCAGGTATGTGATGAAAAACGATTTAGACACAAAACCAATTTGAAAACGATAAAAGGTGTGATGTGTTTCCTATAGTCGTTTTGTTAATAACTTTAAAACTTGTTTTTAATAGTTTTTCCAAACATTTTTGATAACTTTTTTTCACAACCCTATTATGTGGATAATATTTTATCCTCTAGTGTACTTTTTAGAAGTCGGTAGTTTAAAATTAGCTCAAAAATGATACTGAAAATCAATCGGAATTCATCACACCATTTCAAAACAATTGTTTGGAAATCGTTTTGAAAACGATCGTTTTCCATCACATGCCTGAATATCTTTAAAACTTTTATTTATTTGATCTTTCAGTATGGTTTGTTTCTTTTTTTAATTAAGCTTAAGATCTGTTATTTTTTTTTTTTTTGTTTATACAAAATTTTAATTATTTTATTATTATCCAATATTTCGCACCCACATGGGTAGCTTCTTCAGAGACATACATATATTAATATGTTTTGATTTGCAATTGAAGTATGTATTATGAAAAATTATTGTGTTCCGGCAAGTGCATTTTAGGTAACGATATTTATTAATTTTTATTAAATTTATTTGATATTTTTTATATTCCGTACAGATGAGACAGACAGATATTGCACTATATGTGAAAATTTTTAAATGTTTAGTGCATTTGTTAAGCGCTTAATATCAATTTTCAATTATCGTCAATATTTCATTCTCTGGTTGTTGTTATTATTATCTGAAAGATTTCATTGATTTCAAATTATGTTGTTTATAATTATTAATATTTTATATGTGTTCATAAAAATAAAAGAGTACGGTTACATAACATTTAGCACTGGGTATGCAAATAGGCTCACTTGGGTCCAAGTACAGATGGTGAAGTGACAGATAGAGAGAAGAGAAGCTTAATTAATTTATTTGTTTTTACAACTCTGCTATTATTATTTCTGTTAATTTTTATACCGTCGTTACAGCGCCTCTGGTGTTAAATAGGCGTATTACTTTCAGCTATGTAACCATTTTATTAGTTATTTTACTTCGCCGACAATTAATTGCTACAAATATCGACGAAGAAGGCTGCTGCGATATACATTAGCATACATGTATGTTCCTACACTCGCATGGATGTCAAATCGCATGTGAGTTGCAAATCGCCAAACTTGCTTCTACATGTTCTGTAACTCATGCGTTTTTGCTTGCAACTTGACATATTTATTTAGGCCAGCTTTTTGTTAAAATCGTCAGTGTATAAGTAAACAATGCAAAGACAAAATTAACAAAACAAGAAAGCATTTTATAAATTTCAATTTTATAATAAAAACTTTACGGAACTATTACTATTTTTGATTAAAATCAAAAGAAAACATATTTAATTTCCGTATTTATGATTTGATTAGGCTAAGTTCGTATCGTTCTGTAAGCCAAATTAAATGAACAAGTAATTAACATCAAAGTCAAAGTCATCAAAATTTCATTTATTAACCATTTTAGTGTTTCTTTAAGGTTTGATTTAGGGTGAATTCATTAGTTCACTTCCGTATACTCTTGCGATTTGAACTCGACAAGAGCCTTGCGACTGCGATTTGCAGAACACTTGTCTTGCGATTTCAAGACACAATAGCAAATGTTATGCAATATGCGAGAATATCAGAAAATATCTATGATTGTTGATATGACTGGGTCTGGCTAGAGTTTGAACTCAGGGTCTGGAACACAGCCATTTGCTTTGTAGTTGACGCAATAATAACATAAAAAATATGTGCATATTTGAAATCTATTTTAAGAAATTGTTTTATGAAAAAAAAATTTAAATAAAATACGTTTCAAACACATTTTAAATTTTATGAAACCCAAGCTCCAGCCTCAACTTGAGCGTTAAAATGTGCTTTAAAGTTACATTTCGTTAATAATTACCAGAGCAATCGTGAATAAAATTCCGCGTGAAATTTTTCCCAGGGAACAATTCCAACTAATAGCAAGTAATAGGGAGAACAAAAAATTCTAATTGGAAAAGGGAGGAAGTTCACGCAGAATTTTACTCATGATTGCCCTGTACAATTAGTACTCGGATGTATTACATAATTTAACCTGCTAAACTAGAGTTTTTTCCATCTTTTTTAAGAAAGAGACAATAGACCGATTAAACGAAATAAATCAAATTAAAAAAATGTGTATCCAAGTTTTAGTCAGGGCAATCATGAATAAAATTCCGCGAGAAATTTTTCCCTTTTCCAATTATAATTTTTTTGTCTTCCTTATTACTTGCTATTGTTTGAAATTATTCCCCGGGAAAAATTTCTTGCGGATTGCACTCAATGAGAGCAATCATGAATAAAATTCCGCGAGAAAACAATAGCAAGTAATAGGGAAAACAAAACAATTCTAATTGGAAAAGGGAGAAATTTCTCGCGGAATTTTATTCATGATTGCCCTGAATATATTTCTTCGATTGTAAAAGGGAGGATTTTTCAAGACATATAAAAAGTTTTTTATTACTATAATTCCACTTTTATCTAACACGATGTGTAAGTTAAAGGCAAGTCCATCCTACCTGCTAGATTAAAGTAAAGTTGAATTAATGAATAAACTTGTATACATCCACTAAAGTCCTACCTTTAACTAACGCCAAGTTGTAATAATGGTCCCAAATAATCTAATGACTTTTTTATTTTTACTCCTAATTTTTTGAACACAACTATATATACATATACATATGTATGTATGTATATAGATTATTATATTATATATATAGAATTTTAGTATTTATGTTATACAATTATTTTTTAACTGCAATTTCTTGTTATTAGATTATTCAATTATATATAAGATTTTATTATTTATGTAATACAATTATTTTTTAACTGCAATTTTATTATTATATATGAATTTATCATTATATTTACTTGTGTCTTTTTAACATTCCGTATAGATGAGATGTGTTTATATTTGAATTATAAGGTTTAGATGACGAAACTTCATGAACACGTTTGGTTTCTGTATAAATTGGTGCAGCAGTACGTTTGTATCCATTTGAATTAGACGAAACTACAAATTATATTTGTCGTAATTTTTTTAGATTATTTATTTTTTGATTATATTTTGCAATGAGATATTTGCCCAATAGTTTATTAGCTATGATATTAAGATAGTCTATATATCTACATTTTGTTGGTATTCATGCCTACCCATGAAATGAAAATTGTATGCATATAATATATCAGCCCAATTCTAAATATTCCCCGGGAAATAATTTCCACGGAATAATTTTTTTCTAAAAATAAAGTTCTCCTCCTATCTAAACATATTGAGCTAAAAATTCAAATTTGAGGGAGAAATTTGAATGTACGAATTCAACTATATTGTTCTTTTTATATTTAACTGAAAGCTTTTTAAAATGGAAAAACAATGAGGGAATAAACTCGCGGGGAGATGTTATTCAGAATTAGGATGTATAAGTGTATATGTGTGTGTTTGTGTGTGCATGTGTACACATATGTATAGATATACATATGTAAATACTATATATTTTTTCTATTATTACTATTTCTGTTAGATTTTGAAATTGTGTATTAAATAGACGATTTTCTTTTCTTTAATTATATAACTAACTCAAAAACTTCCTATGGTTCTTCACACTATGTAAAAATTTCGTACAAATATCTTGTTTACTCAACTCTTGAGAGTGAAATAAAATTGTCTTTTTCCATTAAGTTGATGTAAACTGAAAACTTCAAACTGGATTTCTTTCAAACTAGTTTTTTTGAGTTGTAACGTTGTTTGAGTAAATGAGCGATATGTAAAAAACTATTTTCTTTTCCAATTATATTTCGGGCGTGTTGTGTCGTACCGTGTTGGAAAGTTTTTCATCTCTACAACGTACTTATCAGTGTGTCCGAAAATAATTTATTTTTTAATAATTGAAATACTTTTTACTTTTCTTTAAACGCATACACAAAGAGCTTTATTCAGCACTATAATAATAGTGTATCAGCTCTGCTGAAATTTTTTTTAATTTGTGCTCAGTGTTTTGCGAGAAGTCTACATACAAACTTTTTGAAAATATGGTTGAAAAGGTCTAGTGCCGAGTCGGCATAAGCTCCAACGTAAGATATATAGATTAGCTTAACACACGACATATAACAAATATGTACATGTTTTTATAAACTTTATAGGTTAATACGTACTCGTATGTATATAAGGCCTTATTCAGAAAAAAATAAAAATAATTTAGGTTTACTGAATGTTTAACAAACAAATTTTCACACAAAATTTTTCACCTTTTGTAAACCTAAATTATTTTTTTGTGAATTCGGCAGTTAAAAGTAATACACATTATGAATTTTTTCATGAAACTTGGTGCACGAAATTTTTCCATTTACTAATTATAATCAGCGGTAGAGAATAGAGTAACATAGGAAAAAAATGTCGCATCATAAATCTGAGGAAGTTTTGTGCGACTTTAAATCTGACTGGCGTCTCTAAACTTCCTATTCACAAATAAAAAATTTCATACAACCAATTTAATGAAAATTTTCATGATATAAATTAATTCAGTCTAATCTTAAATTTTTAAATATAAAAAAAAATATATACATTGCTATTAAGTGAAAAAAATAAACTCGACTTTGACTACGAAATTATGTAATAGATTAAATGACAGCAATATTTGTTCTTTAATCTAAAGCCTACAGTACACGGCATGTGAAAAGCCACATGCGGAATTTTCAGCATGTTGGTTGCATTTTTTTAAATTACTAGTAGTGGCTACAGGCCTTAAAATTTTAATAGTAAATGTAGCTTCGTGGTGACGTCAAAGTTACGTCAGAACCACATGCACATGTGGTTTTTTACATGCCGTGTACTGTAGTCCTAAGCCCAAAGCATTGAGATACTCCAACCAAGATAACATACAATAGAAATTTTCAATAGTTTATGCAATACGTACATATCGCACTAGTTCCTCCAAAGAGAGTGAACTCAAAATTTATAAACTTTCAGTGGAGGCAAATAAATGTTTTTATTTTCATATACATACTCTTCTTTTGGTAAAAGAGTAGAGAAAGTGATGTAAGATTTTTGCAGTGGGTAGATATGACAACTTTAAATATGTATATCGTTTCCTTGCAAAGAGAGAAAACTACAAAATTTTCATTTAAAGCTCTTTAGAGGAACTAATGCGATATGTATGTGTATTATAACATTAAACTTTATACTAAATTCATTGCAATTTTTCGTTTTATATAAGGCTGTAAGAATTTAAAGCCTTATTTATTGAAATAATTTTCCTTACCTTTAATACGATCATAAGCGCTTGAACTTGACCTCTTTGGTAGTGCATGATTAATAGGATCGTATTCATCTTCTATCTCCTCGCGTCTACATTGAAAAAGGATGACCATAGAATAAGAATAACATTTATGGAATTATATACTTCTGATATAAAATTTATCTGATAATAAACATTTTGATATCGTAAAATTATTCAATAACAAATGTTTAAAAGCGATTTTATAACGTGTATAACATCAATTTATATGTCTTTAGCTTAAATGAAAAACCAAATCGTGATTTCTGCTTATTACTACACAGAAAAAATTATGATAGAACTTTTTAAAGGTTTTTGAAATTGATTTTAAATAAAAATTTTGTTATTACCTGTATGCATTTGGTTCGATGAACATCGTTGGATGAAATGCAAAATCATGTAATAAAGTTTTATACGAGAGAAAAAAACTAAACAAAATTATTCAAGTGACCAAAGCAGTTTCCTTATTTTGATTTTTCATTCGAGCGATTCGTTATGATAGATTTTAATTAATTTAAAATGAGTTTTTAAATTTTTTGTTAGTTACGTGGTTTTGCAGCTCTTCAGCTGACGATCTTTAGTACATTATTTTTATATGTATGTATATAAAAAAAACGTTTTTCTTTCTATTAAATTTTTACGAATTTCGTTATTTAGCTTTACGAATTCTGACAATTTTTGTGTGCACATTTTGCAAATTCGCGGTCTCTGTTCAGACTTGCAACTTTGAGCAGCAATTCGTGGTTGGTAAGAAGCCTGGGGAGAGGTACAGAATTTAATGTATCAACTCTGCAACTATTTTTTGATTTGAAATTCTCATTATTCATCTTGAACTCGGGTGGGGACTCTAATACAATTTCAAAGAAGTATTATAAAGTTGCAGTAATGAAAATGGAAATTCTGGACAGAGATTTTGCAGTGTTTGTAAAGAGAACACACTTTTGTATTTCAAACAACAAATATGTATACAATACTTTTTTAAACTAAGTACAACTCAAATGCGAGCTTGTGAATTGAACAAGTTAATGGTTTTTCGTTTAAGCAAATTATGTACTCACTCAGGATAAGATGATTTCTGTAAAATATTGAAATATTTCGGTGTTCCTTTTGAACCACCCGATTTATCAAAGACGGATCTATCAGTACATACAATATTTCAATAAATTTGAGTCAAATTTTATCGTTATATCAACAAACTTACTTGTAAACTTCAGATTTACCACCATAAATATAACCAGCCTTAGCCGATTCAGGATCAATTTCCATTATTTCACGCAACTGTTCGTGAGAGACTTCATCATTTTTGTCAGGTATTAGGTATTTACGTATTTCGGCCAAGGCATATGCAATACGAGCATAACATTCCGCTGGCGTAGCGACCGTACTAATTTCCAAGAATAGATCTTTATGCAAGTGATTATAGCGTGGATCATCAGAATTTCGCAGTTCTTCTTCTTTAACTTTATCACGCATGGAATTGCGTCCCTTGATGGTTATCTTACACTGTGTTTCATCTTGTAAGCGAGTAAGTGAGTTTCCTTTCGGCCCCAAAATTTTTCCAGAAAAATTGAATTTAGGATATTGCTTCACTGGTACAAACACCTTTTGGGTAATTTTCATGGGTTTTTGCTTCAGTACATCGGCATAAAATTCGCGACCAGGTATACGCCCAGTAGCATAAACGCGGTCGAAAGCTTTGAAATTTAAAAGATAACATTTTGTATATAGTACATATTACCCATTTCTATATAATAATTATTGCGGAGAACGTACCTTCGTCAACTAAAAGGGAACATAACGGAAAATCTTCTGATAAACGTGAGCGTTCCTTCTGCAGATCTTCCAGGAAATTTCTGCCAATTTCATTTATTTTCGGTTGATATCCTGCATCACCTCCTCGAACTCCAGAATGATCGCTTACACGAAGCATATTTGAACGCTCTTTATTAAGATAAAAATTCACAATTTCTTTTCTTTGAACCTTTGTAATTTTTGTGTTTGGAAAAAAGTTGACTTTAGTTTATTTTGTATGTATACACATATCACAGATATAAAATGGCTTCTTCAGAAAATTTGCTAGTGCTATAAATAAACTGAGTACTCGTTACAACATATTTACCATAGTCATGTTTTAGACTCGGCAGTTTTTCAGGATGCAGTTCAAGGCACATTTACTACAGGTACACGCAAGGCACATTTACTACAGGTACACGCATTAGAGAAAACACTGTGGCAACTCTGTGCTTCTCACATAGTTTTACAAAGTAATTGTCAAAAAATTGTATGCATCAACAAGGCACAAAAGTAATTGTCAAATGAATTCTTCGTTATAAACGTGTAAACAAAAAATCAGCGGATAAGCAATTTGCCTGATGCATGTACATACCTGTTTGTTATGCCTTGGTTTTAATGCAGCATGTGAAATAACAAGAGAGAATTGAAGCAAGTTTTCGGTACAAGCAAGTCTGTAGCCCTCTTCTTTCCACTAAAAACATGACATAGCGGTTCATACCAGGTAATCTCGGTTTGTTGATGCAAAATTTCTTTCTGACAGAAAATGTAGAAACGTACCTTGTATAATTTTGCCATGGTTTCTACGAACAAAATGCGTGTTTTTTGTGTTGTAATTTTGTTGTAGTCGTGCAAGTACCTTGTATTTTTATCATGTGCAAAAAACGAGCTTCATAATGCGGTGATGCCACGTATTACCCTTTTTTTCCCCAAGGAATTTATGGTTGGAGGAATGTTTTCTCGAGAAAATTATT
The DNA here is from genome assembly GCA_936439885.1 of Nowickia ferox. Lineage (NCBI taxonomy): Eukaryota > Metazoa > Arthropoda > Insecta > Diptera > Tachinidae > Nowickia > Nowickia ferox. The sequence goes on along the minus strand of OW387027.1, from coordinate 2,666,009 downwards.
TTCCGTGAGAAATAAATTCCGTGTAAATATTCAAGATTTTGATGACTACAAGGGTGATATCTAGGGTTCTTTCTGAATACTGATTTCACACTTGTATTTTACATCTAATATGTAGTATGCCAAACTTCCCACGCCGTGTGAAAAAATTAAAACTGTAAAAGTAAGTTGACAAAATTTCAAATGATAATTCTGTCGTGGATTGAACGGGGCTTCATGGAAAGTATGTAATATTACCCCATTTCCACACGCAAAGTTTACTTTGCAAAGCCATCCAGCTGAATTAAGAGTTTGCGTGTGGAAAAGGGGCATATCATTTCAATAACCGTTATGGTGTGATCTGTAAAAAATATATTTTTGTAACGAATTTTCCGTGAAAAAAAATCAAACGAGTAAAACTTATAAACTCGTCTTGTTATTTATGAGACTCGACCGATTGAACAATAAAAATATTAAAACGGTAATAAAGTAATAAACAGTACAATGTTTAATAACAAAAATAACTACATATTTATATTTATGCATTTTTTAAAAGATCTGTAAAAAAATCATTCATTGAACGGTCGTCATCGACTTTGATTTCCTGTCCATCGAGATTTTCAACTGCTTTCATTATTTCATCTTGTATTTTATCACTGTGCATTCTTCCTTGTTCAAAATAATTGCTCTCTTGTGCATTTTCCTGATTATTTTGTGAATGTCGCATGAAGTCAGCTTGGGTCATAGCTTCTAGATCGCTAGTTTTCATAGCCAATACTGTATTTAAATCCTCATTCTCACAGACCAATTTGAAAATTTGATACGGGTGCAATTTATGTTTATCACGATAATGCCGTTTGAGATTACTTATATGTATAAATTCTATATTACAAATTTGACAAGGTGTTTTTTTGATATCCGAATGCACTTGTTTATTATGATCTTTTAGCTGTTTAAGACTTACAAAAGATATTTTACACATTTTGCAATTGTATTGACGCTTATTTGCTTCCTTGGATCGTTTTCTTCCATTTCTTGCTACATTATAATGATGTGATTTCTTTCTGAATGTACTTTCAATTGTGCCTTCCAGTGCAACGTGCACTAGTCGCAGATGGCGAGATAAACTACATTTTCTTAATTTTAAATTGCAAATACTGCAAGTGACTTTAGCGCCAGTGTGTTTGGCCATATGCTCTTCAAGATATGCTTTGCGAATAAAACCTTTTCCGCAAACTTCACAAATAAAATCAATTTCTTTCCTATGTCTTTTTAAGTGTAGCTTTAAAGACATATTAGTGCATAACTCTTTGGGGCACAAGTGACATTTGAACTTTTCCAACCTGTGATAGACTTTCTGGCTTTTTAGTTCAGCAGGGGTTTTAAATTGTTTGTTACAAACATCACGCATCACACTCGGTACTTCCACGCGTCTTTCTATTGAACGTTGATGTGATCCTACATGTTTATTGTATAAATGACGACGTTGGAATCTTTTATCACAACTTTCACATTTGAATATTTCCTCGTAGTGTGGCAAGCGTTTGTGCAACTCATATTCATCGCTCTCTCGGAAACGTTCGAAGCAATGCTTGCATTTATAAGGCCATTTCAAACTCTTGTGTCGTTGTATAACATGTTTTCTCAATTCGACATCTTTATTGAAGCATACACAACAGTAAGGACAGCGGGCCCGCGGAATCGCATCCGCAGAAGAAGGAAGAAAAAGTGCACATTTATCGAAGTAATCTTCAAACTTGTCAATACTTTCGTATGGCAACATAAATTTATAAAACCTTAGTATACGATTCAGACTACGTCTCATTTTCAATAAAGTTATATTTAAAGACCATTTGCTGTTAATAAATTTACATAATTCCACGATGGCTTTATTATAGTCTTTATTGAACGGCTGGTCATGAAACTCCCATAAAACTGGAAAGTTTTTCATACAGTCTAGAAGTGACACAATAATGTCTGCTGGTGTATACTCGAAAACAATCTAAATGTGTAAGATATAATTAATTACATGTATATATGTATGTATATGATATTGTATATTCATATTTATGTACATATTTACATATGTATTTATGTATAACAAATGGTTTATTATATTCAATTTACCTCTGTCGCATTTTGTTTCACTTGTAATGCCTTAGATGTACTCGAAGTGGTTCTCCTAAGACACCGATTTAAAGGGGTAAGATTCGAAATTTGCTAAATAAAATTTTATTTAATTAATTCGGTGTTTTCAAAATACATTTATTCATACCTTTTCGTTAACTTTGCTAATTGTAGAATCATTCAAGTTAGAATTTTCCATTTCAACCACCTAAAATGTTATATATTTTCTATAGAACTTTTAGATAAGAAATTATAATTATGCTTAACTTACCTTTGGGGGCCTTGTTTTTATAGTTTTATAAATATTTTCAAAAATGTCTATGTTTTTTAAAGTTTGTCGTGCAATTCTTTTTCTAACTAGTTTCGCCATCTTACTTTTCGGAAGCGGTGGCAGCAAAATGCGTGAGAGGGAATGTTTTCTTGACGGAATATCCAGCAGTCCATTGTTTATTGTATAGATAGGTCGAGTATATCTTGAATATGACGTTGATGAACTACTCTTTTTCGACAGCATAGAAGTATTAGGAGCACTGGTGAAGCTGTTTTCAGGATTCATCAAATTTTGTAAGAAATTACTTGTTTCAATGTTGTCAGAACCACTATTCTTTATTATTAAAATATTATCTTCTTCTGTGTTAAGAAAAGTTGGGTTTAAAACAGTTTGATTCAAGAGTTTAATAAGTTGATCAGCTAAACTAATGTTAAAAGCTGTCGTCTCATTTGACTCATGTGGTTTGGCCAGCAAAGGCGGCGGGTTTTTTTCAGGAGCTTCAAACATTATGTTAGATACTTTTTCAGCGTGTTTTAGAGGTTTGGCTAACAAAGGTGGTAGGAATAAAACTGGTTGCAACGGCAGTTCATTAATAGAATTGGTGACCATTTTAAAGTTTGTTGTTGACGTATCCGGTGAATTCATAGATGCATAGTCATGATCCTGAACGAAGTATTTTGCGAGTTTCAGGGATTTTTCTTTTTCAAAATGACGATTTTTTATATGATACAAGAATTTAGACCATTTTTCTATGGCGAACATTTCACTACAATAAAAACAACTGAGACGATATTGATCCTTTACATCTGAAATCTGCACCAAACCACAGAGACGAGTATTAGTTTGAGTAGATACCGAGCAAGAGACTGATTTAATTATTGGGGTTTGTATTACAGGTTTAACGTCATCATCTATATTAAATAGATTTTGTGGGAAAACTCCAGTTTCATGCCGATATATGGTAAACTCCGGATCCCTAGGTGTGACCACAACGACGTTTTTCCTTAATATATAAACATACATATGAGTATTATGAAATAGAACCATGTACATACGTAATATGTCAATATACAAAACCCATGCATAGATAGGTAGGTAGATATTCATATTTACATAGTGTATGTCATACACGCATATAAAGCAATGTACCCAAATATTAAAAAGGTAAAATATATTTTTTTACTGACCTCCAGCTCCTCTGCTTTCTTCTAAATGGTGATGCTGTTGTAACGGAAGTCATTCTGCAATGAACAAATTTAACCCATATATACATACATGCATGTATACGTAAATAAAAAAAAACAAAATTTATACTTACGGTATATCTGGAATTGCTGTTGCTCGAATGCCATTTGCAGTGGTTTGAGAACGTGAAAAATGTCGTTCACAAGCGAAGATGGATCCAATATCTGGTTCCTCCATATCAAAAAAATCCAGCCAAGCTTTCCTTCTGCGAAAAATATGAGAAAAATCATAATTCTAGCCAAACCTTAAAATTTTACCTTTTTTTGTCGTGTTTTCGACTGGGAAAAATATAAAGATTTCTGGTTGGTGAACAACCCAAGGCGCAAAACATGGTTTTCATTGGATGAAAATTTTCATTAAAAAATGTCGATTTTGGTTTTTTCACAAAAATCAACAGAAAATAAAAAACACACCACTTTGTTGTTGGGTTTACGATTACTTTAGCTTCATTTCGATAACAAAAACATATGGTAAAGGAAATCATTCAAAGCACATTGATAGTTCTCAAGACAGTTTTATACCACCTGACAAGGCGAATTGATATCAATTCGCCTTGTCAGGTGGTTTCTACAGCCTGGGTGACTGTTTTCGACGTTTATTAAATGTTTGTAATTTGAAAGATTGCGCACGATGGATTCAAGGAGTATTAATTACTCAGGTATTAATACGCTTTGCTATGGACAAAAATAAATAAAGAAAAATTGGAATTATGCGTTGTGTGTACAACTTATCCAGCAATTTTGGAAATAGACCTTGAGACGAATTGGTTGGGAAAAATTGTAATGCTGCCAGACATGAGTAAAAAACGGTTATTGAAAATAAGTAGTAGAAATCAAACTCGTTACTTTTATTAATTTTCTATTTTTTTCCTTTTTGTTGTAATGTAAAGCAAAAATTAAATCGAGCAATATAAAAAAATAATTCCGTTTTTGAAATGTTCATGTACTTGGAAAATAATTAATAGTGCTGTTGTTCTTAATGCAATTTGATTATGATAATTGCTATAAAATATTTACTTATTCCCTCAATACCTATTTACAATTTTGAGTACCAGATTAAATACCCATTTAAGCAAGCATGTACAAGCTTTTATTTCCCACCAAAAGTGCCGTTATTTTTTCTTCAATGCAACAACTTATTTTAATAGTGCAAGTGAAATTGTTAAGTTAATTAGTTCAATTATAATTTTAAAAGTATAAAAAGCTAAACTCGGAAGAATATTGTTGTGTGTGCTTAAGGAAAGTGAAGAAATGAAATATAGTGAAAATAATTAAATGGATGTCTGCCTTATGCCAATCTGCCGTGTTCAAGGTAAAAATTTTTAGTTTAGAAGTAAGAAACTACATTGCATGTGCATATGAATGTACAGAACACATAACTAGTGACACTAGTAAGAACCCAAACATCAACCAAATAAGAAACATGAAGAAGTATCGTAGTATCCACTCAAACTTATTGAGTCTTGTAGGTACCAGGTGTGACTCTGTGTCAGCTTTAAAATGTATAGCTTTATAGTTGGCCCATAATTGTTGTGTAAGCTAATGCGAGAGAGCACGACCGCAAGACTCCTTACAAATAAGAAATTCGATGCTTGTACATACATATATGCTTGGCAAACATGCTGTCTTCCCTTGCTGTCCTCCGGATTTTTAAATGTTCATGTATTTGGAAAATTCTTAATAGTGCTGTTATTCTTAATAAACTTTGATTATGATTATTTATTTGCTCTATACCTATTTATAGTAGAATCTGAACTTGTTGTTATATAGTAATCCAATGTTATCGTTTTTGTTTGCTTTTTATTTTATTTGAATTATATTTAGTTTAAATACCGGTCATCTTTGATAAATGTGATCTTATTTGCTTTCCTAATTTTTCACTTCATAGATTTTACAAAAACCTAAGATTTCATTTTAGCACCCGTATACTCGTATATATGATCTTCGTCCTTTTCGACGATTTTCAAAACTTGATATTCATGCAATTTGTGTTTTTCACGATAATGCCGTTTTAGATTTTGTTTGTGTGATAATTCAGAACCACATATTTTACATGGCATTTTTCTTACATTGGACTGACATTGTTTGTTTTGTTCTTTAAGAAATTTAAGACGGTCGAAGGTAATGGTACAAGTTTTGCATTTATACATATATATATGCATAGATATTTATAAATAACAAATTACATCTTTTTATTTTACTTGTTCAAGTTTTTACACTGAGAAATAGAGACGGATACAAACTTTATATAGTACTTTCTCATCTGTTCCATACATAATACAAACTTGGTCAAGGAAACTTACTGTGTGTGAGCCAGATGTCTATATGATCTGGTGCATCACGGAACTTACATAAAATCAAAAACTTAGTTTTCGATTTCAAGTTATATCTTAAAAATTAGAAATATATATTGTATATTATAAACGGATAAATTAAAGCAAAAATTATCGTTTAAAACCTTCTCATTTGTGTATTTTCTTTTGCTGCTGCTCATACTTCTACTTCTGAAAATTCAACAGTCGCAGTAGATGTTATATATATATATTATATATATATATATTATATATATATATATTATATATATATATTATATATATATATATAAAATCGAAGACGGATCAAAACACGTGCAAGCAAACCAGCTGTCAACAATTAACTGAACATTCAAAATGGCCGAAATTGTCGACATAAGTGATAGACATGAGTACCAACATAACGCCACAAAAAATCAAAATTCTAATATACGTAACCCGCGAAAATTCAAAATTTGGCGATACTTTTTGAACAGACCTCGTATATATATGTACAATGCATTTTTCTCTTCAACATTTTGTTTTTTGGATATACAATGTATATATTAAGTGTACTGCAATAAAAGCTTTTATACAAATGAAATAATTGCTGACTTTTTTATCGGTCACAGTAAACAAGCACAGCTGTGTTTTAGTTTTTATTCACTTTAGGAAGTGCATTATGACCTCAGAGCAACTTAAGTGTATTTTAGTTGCAGAAAATCACCGCCTTATTTTAATCAACGCAGGCGGCATCGGAAGTAGAAATTTCGTAATACAGCATGCGAGGGGTGAAACTCCAACATTTGCAAAAAACAAATAAATATATGTAAATATTAATAACATTTAATTTGTATATTAAATGTGGAAACCGCATAAATTTTCTTATATAAATAAAAGTGTTACATATTGATTAAAAGCTTTATGTGTAAATATACATACATACATATTTTAAAAGATTATTTTAAGATATCTGTAAAAAAATCACTCATGTAATCTATTTTAATATCTTCTTTGGCGATATCAGTAGCCGTCATTATTTCATCTTGTATTGTAAAGCTTTGAATTTTTTCTTCTTCAAAAGAAATTTCATCCGACAAATATTCTGACTTTATTATTGTTGTTTCTTTTGATGGACTTCCAGCCAAATTATTTAAATGTTCGAATTTTATAGCTAATACATCATTTAAATCCTCATTTTCTTCTACTAATTTATAAGCTTGAATCACATGCAAATTATGCTTTCTGCGATAGTGACGTTTAAGATTCACTTTATGTTTAAATGCCGTACTGCACATCTGACACGACAACTTCGGAATATCGGAATGCAATTCTTTGTTATGCTCTGCAAGTGGTTTGTACTTTTCAAAGCTAATGTTACAGATTTTGCAATTGTAACTTCTTCCCTCACATTCCTTTCTTCGTCGAAATGGCCTTGGTCTTATCAACCTCTTATAAGTTGAGTGCATTGTTAATGATGTTCCGTCAGTCGATTGATTTGCACTATGAAGTAATCGCATGTGCCGACTTAAACTTGATTTTCTTAATTTTAAATTACATACACTGCAATTAACTTTTTCCCCAGTATGTTTTTTCATATGTACTCTTAGAGGTGCTTGTAGCAGAAACTCTTTTCCACACACTTCACATATAAAGTCGTATTCTCTTCGATGAATCTTTAAGTGTAGCCTTAGTTTTGCATTTTCAAAGTAAGTCTTCGGACAAAGATGGCATTTGTATTTTCTTTCCCCGTGTTTGATTTTGTGATATCTTAAGCCATGTATGGTATCAAATTCTTTGTCACATAGATCACATTTGTATTTGCCCGGTTCTCTACGAGGTCTTGAATGATATTCTGCTATATGTTTGTTGTATATATTACGGCGGGTAAACTTTTTATTGCATGGTTCACATCTAAATATTTCATCATAATGTGACAAAAGTTTGTGAAACTCATATTCATCACTTTCCCTAAAACATTCTTTGCATTGTACACACTTGTAAGTCCACTTCAAATTGTATTTTTGTTCTCTTAACAGGTGACGTTTCAAATCAAAATCATTTTTGTAACATATGTAACAGTGGGAACAACGTGCGTATGCAATTTCATTGACAGAGGAAGGCAAAAAGACAGCACATTTATCGTAGTAGCAAGTAAATTCATGGATATTTTCAATATTTTCGTTTGGGAATAAATAGCAGTAAAATCTCAGTATACGATTAATGCTACGACGCATTTTTAAGTTATCAATGTTCAGGGACCACTTGTCGTTTACTTTTTTACACAAACTTTCAACTGCTTTGGAAAAATCTTCATTGAATGGTTCGTTATTAAACTGCCATAGAATCGGATAATCTTTCATACTATCTAGTAATAAATCTACAATAGCACGTGGTGTATACTCGAAAGAAATCTGTAAAATGAATAAATGCATAATGTTATACATATAATAATATACATATGTATGTACGCTAAAGTATTTTTGTTACTTCTGTGGCATTTTGTTGAACAATCTTAGATAGACCGGAACTAGATTCCCTTTCCTCTTTGTTTGTTCTTTTAAGGCAGCGGCTCAAAACTGTTTTTCTTGGAACTTGCTGCAAAAGTGACACAAAAAAACTTAAAAGTATGTTCCGTTATCTGGTGAATGGTCGAAATTACATTTAATTAAGTATAATTAGTTTAAGCTTAAAGTACAGGTTTTATAAACGAAAATGCAGCTTTCTTATTCCTATATTAAACATGAACGTACCTTCAATTTATCTGTGCTTTTGATTTTATTTAAACTGTTCTCTTTAGTGGAGGATTTGTTACTCAGGTTCTTAAAATGATGTGGTAATGCTTTCTTGGAACTTACAAATTTCTTTACTATCCCAGAAGATGGTTTTTTAATTGGCGAACTGCTAGTTTTAGTAAACTTATTTAAAATATCTGAATTTGTGGAAGCTGCTTGGTCATTTTGTGGATAATAAAGAGTTGCTTCATTTCCCATACAATCTAATGGGTTATACGCCTCCTCTGCGTTCACCATGATCAAAGAACTGCCACATTCATTCACATAGTTTAAAATGTCCATATTATTCGAATCTGGTTCTTTATCATCTGTTATATAATAAAAAGTGGGATTTAAAATGATGGTTTCAATTTCGTTATGTGTGGTTCCTTCTGCTAATTCAGCTTCAAAGGAAGCCCTTTGTATGATGGATGATGGTAAGTTTATGGGAGTATAGTCGTGGTCTTCGGAAATATATTCCGCAAGTTCGAACGCTTTTTCTTTTTCGAAGTGTTTATTCTTTAAATGATTTGTAAAATCCTTCCATTTTTCCAAAGGATATATTTCAGAACAGTAAAAGCAATTAAATCGGAATTCGTCTACAAATTCTGAAGCTTGTACTGAGCCACAGAGGCGAGTGTTGGTTTGTGTTGATGATCCTGTGCAAAACCCTGACTTCTTAATTGGAATCTGCATTAAAATATTTTTTTGTGTTTGTGGAGGCATAACATTTTTATTTAAATTCAATACATTTTCCGTTAATTTTTCTTTTAGATTTTCGGAACCTCCATTTTTCCAGTTTTTCGCTGCAGCATCGGCAATCTTTTTTCTGAGCAAAAGTAAGAAAATAAATGTCTCGTTTAAAACATACCGATTTATAAGTCTGTTGTTGTCGGTTTAGCTTGCCTAGATATACATATTTCCTTTCAGCTTAAGCAACTCATACATATGTATGTAGACTTCAAAGATAGAACTACCGATTATGGAATTTATTACTTCAGCGTTTCCAAAAGTACAGAAAGTTACTTTGAAAACTTTGGAGCTGCCAGAAATACGGCACACGATAAAAATTTCTTTATACTACATACATATGTATCTACGTCATAAAAAAAATTAGTTTCACCTTTCTAAAATTCTGACGAGTTGCGTAAACTTACTTTGAATTCGAAAACTTTCGTATTCCCTTCATATGAATTTGATTCCCTTCAACCTTGGGAATGAATGGAACAGCATTATTCAGCAGGAACGTGTTCTTTCCAGATTTTACTATTTGCGAAGGTAAGAAGTGATCTATACATATCCAAGCAGTCTTTTTCTTGAAATCAATCCGACAAATTTCACCCCATTGTTTTCTTTTATATTCGTCCTTTGGGACTTTAAAGAAAGTTTTGCCACCGGGTTTATCCCTCGTTTTAAAACACAAACTACAACAAAGCATTTTTAATCCCTGTGTACTTCAATAGAATCACCACATGTACAGATACTATATAATCTTTGTGAAATTTGGACGTTTTCCTTAAACAACAGAACTTTTCTTTCGGAATTCTCACTGATTCACCTCAAGTAACACATTGTGGTTCCAAATAGTGCACAGCCGATCGACTCAAAGTCGATTAAAAACTACCGCCGCCACCATGCCGTCGCCGATTTTTTATGGATATGCTCAAGCCGGATTGACACCAGGTTGTATTCTGTGACCAGGTGGTCTTGATTTGCAACCAAGGCAATTTCGTATAAGGTATACTCAGCTAAATTCGCTTTGAAAAATTTATACTTTAAATGTCAAAAAATGTGTGTTGACATACAACGTATATTCAAATTACAAGCAGCGAAAATAGTCACCTGATCCCTAGTATGAATTCGCCTTGATTTGTAACTCTGCATATTCGCCTTGTATATTTGTTGGTGTAAAATTTCCTGCTGTCAGAATATTTCCTAACGTTTTGCGTTAATTTGACAACAGAGAAGTTATGTCAGCTGGTGAATTAAGATCACCTGATGTGAAATCGCCTTGGACATGCTGCTCATCGTACAATAATATATGTAGGTAGGATACACCTTGATAGGTAGTCTCGAAGCGCCAGTTGATACATTTTTTTATTTGCTTGTTTCGTGATGTAATATGTGCCTATTAATGTGGTATGACCTAATGTGGTCAGCACTTTTTCTCTAAAGTGCCCAGCTATAACTAAATCGATTCACCTTTCATAAAAATATGTACATATGTATGTATGTATGTATGTACATATTCTGTGATATGTATGCCATGTACACTAGAACTGGGGTTTTTTATTTTTTGACCTCATTATGGGACGGGTTGGCACCATCCGATCAGCCTGAAAATTTGCTACATCAAATCGTATATTTTCATCGCTACCCACATTCAAAATTCCAAAAAAAAGTTTTTAACGCCAGGCATAATGTACACAAACATTTGAAAATTTGGCTTGTTTTTATGGTTAAGCAATTGTCTATATGCATTTCGTTTTCGCTTTTGGAACAAATCAGTAGACTTCAACATACATAAATAGAAGTACAAAACTTATAAATCTTTCTTATCTAATCCAATGTCAAATTTGGCTTATGTGGCTACAAACCTAAAGATATGCTCTTATACTGAGTTTAACTATTAGCCAATGCAATCGAGATGAAAAAGCGTCGTAGAAATAATAAATATGTAACAGAAATAATAAATATCTAATAGACCTAACGCGTGAACTTTTCTTCATTCCAGGGGTGTTTTATGTGGGCTGGATTCTTTATTACCAGTAATTTACTAACCCAGGTTAGGTTCAACAGGCTGCCATTCCACAAGAGCCGCCTTACTTTTAGGTCCGCATAAACTCTTTGTAAAATAAAATTGTTTTTTATGAAAAATACTGTTCCAAGCTGGTTCTCTTAGATGATTGTTCTGAAAATAATTAAAAGCATATCTGAAAGTAGATAAAATACTTTTTGGTATCAAATAATGAAATATTTTTATTCACTTTTTTCCACATACATACATATTTTACCTAATTTTCTTCTTATTCCATCTTTGGTCCCAGTGAACAAACTGGCAGCTCTATTTTCGTACCTCTTTTTGCACACAATTACACGCATTTATGTTTTAGGGGCATTATATAACTGCCACGCCGAAAAAACAAGTCTCATAAAATATTTGTCGACCGACTTCCCAGAAAATTTGTTGAAAAAAAACCTTAGGTTCTCTTTGACTTTTGAGTTTTATCAAGACAAAGTGGCTACTTCTTGCTAAAATATTTTACTATTTTGTTGCTTAAAGTGTCCACTTTTATTATGTACATACGTATGTACATAATTGAAAATTTATTCGTTTTATTCACCAAAGCGGCTGCCTTCAGAACATATATTTACATCGATATATCTACTATATATTATGTACATATTATATATTTCTTATTATGTAAACAACGCGACTAATACAATGAAGCCAATTTAGGGAAGAAGGTAGATTACTATAATTGAGCGAGTAGAAAGCAGAAACCCCCATTCTTCTATCTTAGTTTAACTTTAATATAGACTTATTTAGGGAAATGAAACATTAATGGTATTCTAAAGCTATTTATTTATATTTTAAGGCTCATCCAAGAGTTCTGTAAAATAAATATCTGTTGGGATAATGTCATCATCATCATTCATTGTTTCAAATTCTATTTTACTGATGATTTTTTCCTCTACAACATATTCCTCATCTGCCAATAAATCAGATTTTATTTCTCTCTTGGCACCTGATTTCCTGGTGTTTTTTCGATTCTTTGTTTCAGGCGTTTTGGTAGCCTTAAATGGATGATCTTTATCGTAAGTTAAAACTTCGTTTAAATCCACATTTTCATCGACCAACTTGCAAACTTGAATCGGTTCTAAATTATGTTTTTGGCGGTAATGACGTTTCAGGCCTCTTTTAAGGCTAAAATCCATAATGCACATTTTACACGACCACTTCGGAATATCGGGATGTAACTCTTTGTTATGTTTTATAACTGATTCATCATTTTCAAAGCTCATCTTACAGATTTTACAATCGAAATTCTTTCCTATACATTTCCTTCTCCTTCGAAATGGGGATGACTTAACCAGCCTCCTATAATTAACATGCCTGCCTTTCAAAGTTGTTTCAATAGTGCCCTCATATGCCACGTGAAGTAATTGTAAGTGCTGCTTCAGACTCGATTTTCTTAATGGTAAATTACATATATTACAAGTGATCTTTTCTCCAGTGTGTTTTTTCATATGTTGTTTTAGTGTTGACTGACTGAAAACTCTCTTTCCACAGATTTCACACATAAAATCATATTCTCTGCGATGTAACTTTAAATGAAGATTTAATTTTGCTTTATTGTAATAGGAATTTGGACACAAATGGCATTTGTGCTTTTTTTCTCCATGGATGACTTTATGATTTTTTAAATAGACACGATTTTTAAATATCTTGTCACATATATTACATTTATATTCGCCTTCCTCTGTATGGAAATCAGCTACATGTACGTTGTATTTATTACGTTGAAAAAACGTTTTATTGCATCGCTCACATCTGAAGTTTTCGTCATAATGTGGGAGACACATGTGAAAATCATATTCATCATTTTCCATGAAACATTCTTTACATTTTACACATTTGTAGGGCCACTGCAAACATTTGTATTCTTCTAATAGGTGACTTTTCAAATCAAAGTCATTCCTGTAACACATGTAACATTGAGAACAGCGTGCATAAGCAATTTCATTTAGCGAAGCAGGCAGAAAAGTCGCACATTTGTCGTAATAGTGAGTAAACTGGTCGATGTTTTCAATGTTGTCATTTGGGAATAAATAACAATAAAATCTCAATATACGATTTATGCTGCGTCGCATTTTTAAGTGGTCAATATTCAATGACCACTTATCATTAATTATTTTGCACAAGTCCTCAACAGCTTCGTAAAAATTCTCATTATATGGAATCTCATCAAACTGCCATAGAACTGGATAATTTTTCATGTTGTCCAGTAGTGAGTCTATTATGTCACGCGGTGTATATTCGAAAGCAATCTGTTAAAGGTATACATAATTCATTATCGAAACTATATTCATAAAATAGGAATTTGAATACCTCAGTGGTATTTTGTTGAACAATTTCAACAGATTCCGTTTTAAATTCCTCCTGTGCTTCTACATCTTCTTGATGTACATTCGATGTTTGCTATAAAAAACAATTAAAAAATTTACAAATTCTGTTAATATTTGAACTTAAAATATGTACGGTCTTACCTTAGACTTATTTTCTATTGTAGGTTCAGTTTTTATTAAATTTATTGAAATAGGTATGTTGTCGGAAAGTGATTTGCTTTGATTATCAATAGAAGAATTCACCGATTTAGGTGTGCTGTTTGGAGATTCCAATGGGTCCACTAAAAGGGGCAAGGGTGTTTTTGAATTGGAAACAACTGAGTTAATAGAGATCTCTGCTTGGGTGGGCGTAGTACGGCCCATAGCGTAATCGTGATCTTCGAATATATACTTGCAAGTTTTGAATTCTTCTTCTTCTTCAAAGTGTTTCTCTCTTAAATGTATTGGAAAAGTTTTCCATTCATCCAATGGGAATGCTTTAGAACAGTAGAAACAATTTAAGCGATATTCGTTCGATAATTCTAAAGCTTCTATTAAACCACAAAGACGGGTGTTGGTTTGCGAGGAGCCTTCACAATAAAGTGATTTAATGGCTGGAATGTCTTTTATAGGTTCTTCCTGTAATTGGGGAGACATTACAATTTCATTTGAACTTACTAAATTCCGTGTGAATTCTTCTCCTTTTTTTCCAAAAACTTGATTTTCTGAATTTTCAGGAACAATAGTATCAATAGTTTTTCTGCAATGTATATATGTATGTACAAAGGCATATAGAATAGAAAAGTAAGATATACGTGTTAAAATTTATACAAAAATGTTTAACGGTGATTCAATCTCATGGTAAATTCTGTTACACACATCTAGTTTTAAATATACAATTTGTAAATGTTAAATCAAGTATGTCGTATGTATATAAATAACTCGATTCCTGAAAATAAGGCAAACCTGCACAGGTTCTAAAGGTTTCTTATTATAAAAGAATGCAACCCTTGGACTATGCGATATGACTCCAGTTCGCAGAACTGTTATGCTCATTTCGTAAAGCCAGAACTTTGGTAGTTGCTTCCAAATGTCTTTAACGAATGTGACTGATTCGGCATAATTTAACGATGTAGATATTTCCACATTTTGGTTCTAGTATTTAACACTCACAAATATGTATCACCCTTTAATAAAAGTATTCAGGGCTGAACGGACTGAATTTACCTAGTATTTAATAAAATTTTAGTCTCGCGAACTTACTCTGGGGTATAGATTTCCATCTCATTTATTTCAATTTCATTCTCCAAAGTCGGCAGGACCATAGGAACAGCTGAAGGTAATAGTGTCAATCTAGTTCCGCTTGTAATTATTTGTGACTGTAAAAAGTGGTCAATACATATTTTAGCAGTTTTTTTTAATTCCATTCCACAAATTTCACTCCACTTTTCTCTTCTCTTTTCATCTTTCGGGACCCAAAAAAAAGATCCATTTTTTGGTTCATTCTTCTTTTTACAGATACAACACCTTCGCATTTTGCTAGCAAAATCTATTTAAGTAGATTAAAGTACTTTATGTTGGCTTTATTAGATTATATCTGTAGGTTTTCGTTCTTCAGTTTACGATTTTTTCTACACTTTATTAAAAATATGAGAAGAAAACAAACTCATAAACAAGGCACACTCATAAATGTGCCTTGCTTGTAAATGTGCAAACATTTCAGCAGGGTTGCAAAAAGAAGTACTAAATTTACTTTGCCTTTACAGAGATGTACTTAATCTGAAGGCTAAGGCACATAGAGCCCTTCATAATATTTTATACCATGGTCAAATAATACAAGGTATTTGCACGACTACAACAAAAAACGTATTTTGTTGGTAGATACAAAGTGGCCTTATCATTACAACAACATATATACATAGTATTATTTTTACTTGAATATTGACAGTTCGGGTTAAGATTTTATGCTATTTTATATGGAGTTTGAAGGATTATTACTATACTTTTATTATTAATACACCTTGCTTCGGCCTTGACAAAGGAAAGAAAACTAAATGGCGTACGAAAATTGTAAACAACGATAAACGAGGAAATTTAATCGCCTGATTTTTCGCATAGGTGTTACTCTGGCTTTAGACTTGGCAGTTTTAGTTGCTCAACTTTTGATTTTGTATGAGAGAGTTGAGAAAGTAATATATACCTTTTGTATACATATCTTTTTCTTTCTCAAGTCTAAACCAAGAAATTCTGTATGCTGCCAGCCAAGACATATTTCTGTGCCAAAAAGTAAAAAGTGCTTAAGTCGAGATAAATGCATTTTGAGTTAGTTGCACATCCGTAATCTCCATATTCAAAAGTACCTCTGACAAAAATTTATATTATTTTGTTATATTTTTCAGGAAGTTATAGCGCAATAAATTGGTGCTTATCTTTTTTTTGATTATAATCTCATACGGAATAGCAGCTTAATTTAGCTTATACTTTGACATTATTTCAAATTGAATTTATTAGTCAGTGTGTAGTTTTTTTTTCAAAAAAAAATCGATTGATTAACGAGTTTCCCAATTTAACTGCAAAAGTAAATTTTTGAAAATAGACTTGAAAGTTTAAAAATGCTCTCCTACAAAACAGTAAAATATGACTTTTTAAGCACTTTTTTCTTATTGCCACAGATTTACTGTGCTTTGGACAGAAAACATCATTGGCCGGCAGTAGTAAATTTGCATGGATGTTTTTGCTTTCTGGCAGCAGGGAATTTTTTGTTGCCGTACTGATCCATCACAATATTTCTCATCGAAAGCACGACACTAAATGTACATATCGCTCATTTACTCAAACAACGTCATAACTCCAAAAATTAGTTTGCCAGAAACGAGTTTAAAGTTTTCAATTTACACACAACTTAATGGAAAAAAAATTATTTTGCTAATGAAATTTTTACACAATAAGAAGAACGCTACGAGGATTAATTCTGCATCATCAACTCAAAAATTGTATTTTTTTGAGTTATGACATTCTTTGAGTAAATGAGCGATATATATGTATTTTGTATAAATAAGCACTATCAAAATGTTACATTAGAATCCGATGCAGAATAAGCTTTCCGTCTCATAAATAAAACAAATGGCCTGTCAAAATTATAGAATAATACATACATATGAATATCTACTAATTTCAATGGACTCATTTAAAAATTGAAACAATAGTTTTTTTGTCCTTTATATACATATACATACATATTTATATTTTAGTTCTCTAGGAATTCCGCAAAAAAATCATCTTGCTTCAGAATATCAACAGATTCCAATATTTGATCTTTTTCTTCTATAATATAATTTTCATCTAGTAACAAGTCAGGTTTTATTGTTCTTGCTTTTGATTTTCTACCAATGCTCTCTTCCTTATTCTTGGAGCCAAGTATTTTAACGGTCTGATCCAAATCATCCATATCGTAGGATAATACCAAATTTAAGTCCTTATTTTCGTCTACCAATTTGCAAATTTGAATCGGTTTTAAATTGTGCTTTCTGCGATAATGTTGTTTCAGGACTCTTTTAAGACTAAAATCCATGATACACATTTTGCACGACCATTTCGGAATATGCGGATGCAACTCTTTGTTGTGTTCTACAACTGATTCATAATTTTCAAAGGTGATTTTGCAGATTTTACAATCGAATTTATTTACTATACTTTCCTTTCTTCTCTGCCGGAAGGGTGATGACTTGATCAATCTCCTGTAATTAGCATGCCTGCCTTTCAAAGTTGTTTCGATAGTACCCTCATATGCAACGTGAATTAATTTTAAGTGCCTTATTAGACTCGATTTTCTTAATTTTAAATTACAAATATTACAAGTGATTTTTTCTCCAGTGTGTTTTTTCATATGTTGTTTTAATAGTGATTGACTAAAAACTTTCTTTCCACAGAATTCACACATAAAATTGTATTCTCTACGATGTAACTTTAAATGAAGATTTAATTTTCCTTTATTGTAATAGGAATTTGGACACAAATGGCATCTATGCTTTTTATCTCCATGGATAATTTTATGATTGTACAAACAATAATAGTTTTGGAATACTTTGTCACATATATTACATTTATATTCGCTTGCTTTTTTATGGCTTTTAGCTACGTGTGCGTTATACCTATTACGATCGAAAAAAGTTTTATTGCATTGCTCACATCTGACGATTTCTTTACATACGTGAAACTCGTAGTCATCAATTTCCGTAAAAGACTTCTTGCATTTTGTACACTTGTAAGGAAACTGCAAATATTTATATTCTTCTAATAGATGATTTTTCAAATCAAAATCATTTCGGTAACATATATAACAGTGAGTGCAACGTGCGTAAGCAATTTCATTTAGCAATGCAGGCAGAAAAGTGGCACATTTCTCGTAATAGTGATTAAACTGATCAATGTTATCATTTGGGAATATATGGCAATAAAATCTCAGTATACGATTTATGCTGCGACGCATGTTTAAGTGATCAATATTCAGTGACCATTTATCATTAACAATTTTACACAAGTCTTCAACAGCTACATAGAATTGTTCGTTGTATGGAACCTCATCGAACTGCCACAAGACCGGATAGTTTTTCATACTATCTAGTAGATAGTCTACAATATCTGGGGGTGTACATTCTAAAGAAATCTGTTAAAAGAATACAGCATGCGTTAGCAAAGCAAGTTAGATAAATTGTTTTTGTTTTTTGGAAAATTTTAATACATACCTCTGTCATATTTTGCCGAACAATATCCATATAATCATATTTACACACTTTTCGTGCTAATAACTTTTTTTTTACTGCGTCCGTCCTTACGAGGCATTGACTTAAATCTGTTTTTTTATATGATTGCTAAGAGAATAATTTTAATCAATCAATGCATTAACTAATATATAAATTTTTAACACTAAAATGTAACATCTCTCACCTTTGTTTCAGTATCCATTTTGTGGGCAATTGTAGTTTCAGTTTCATCTAAATTAGTTGAAAGAAATATTTCTTTGGAATCCATTTTGTTTTCAGTTGCTCCGTATGGAGTAGACTCAGGTATAATGTTTGGAGATTCTAGTGGATCCCTTAAAGCAGACATGTCTGTTTTGAAATTATTGACAACCGGTTCAAGAGCAGTGTCTACTGTAGGCGTGGGTTTTAAATCCGCGTTTACGTAATCGTGATCTTCAGAAATATAGTTGCAAGTTTTAAACACTTCTTCTATTTCAAAGTGTTTATCTCTTAAATGATTTGCAAAAGTTCTCCATTTTTCCAATGGAAATGCTTGAGAACAATAGAAACAATTTAAGCGCAATTCTTCTGATAATTCTAAAATTTCGACTATACCACAAAATTGGGTATTAGTTTGCGTGGAGTCATCACAAGAAAATTGTTTGGTGTCCAAAATGTCTATTACAGGTTCTTCTTGTAATTGTGGAATTCCAGTTCTATTTGGTTTCGTCAAATTTTGTGAATATTCTTCACATCGATTTTCAAATCCTTTGGTTTCAAAATTGTTAAGTGTAGCAGTAACATTTTTTCTAAAATAAACATACATAAATACATACATACATACGTATATTTCAATATCTTATTTTTATTTAACGCTGCCAAAATTAATTAAAAAACTTAAAACAAACATACATACATATGTATGTGTGTGCATAAATGTAAAAATATCTCGTTACCAAATGGGCAGATAATTGTGAATAGCATGCAAGAAAAAGAAAAAAGGAATCAAAATCAAATTACAATACTTATTTGTTGTGAATTTAAAAGATTTTGTTTGAGGTAATTAATGTTCGCGTACATAATTCTCAATAACATTTAGATATCTTTTCTATAAATACATATATGTATTTATTAAGTTTTTTGTTACCTTTTCAAAATTTTTCTGAGAAGAAACGAAATGCAAATAGACGTGCAAAAACAACACAACAAGCAAAAATTCTTCATATTTTATTAAGTAAATTTGAAAAATATGGTTTGCACAAATATACATATGTAGGCGGGGTGAGTAAGACCATATGCCCATGATGTTGTGCGAGTGAGAAGAGGGCTCGACAAACAAGAAACAACATATTTCAAAAAATGCATTTTTTTATTTCATAATGTAGAAAAAATATGATGTAACTGTATTTAATCTTGTGTAAAAACTTCATATACAGTATACCCCGTTTAATTACCCATCGGTTAACTACCTTTATCGCTTATTCACCCCCAAATATTGAATCCCCGTTTTTTTACACTAATTTTCACACAAAAGTCCACGTTTAATTTCCATGTCGTTCAATTACCCATTTTGGGTAATTACCCAGAAATATTTTACACCAAAATGAACTTTCCCCTAAAATGTTCTCGTTTATTTCCCCAAAACTACCTAACTACATATTTATGCAATTCTGCAATCGAATTTATCACCTTTGTATTTATTTTTTGTAATATGAATTGTTTTTGTTATATAATGAAATATTTTATTTGAAGAAATACATACATAGTATGTGCATTTTATTTCAAGTAATTATGTACTGCATACTGCATAGCGAGTTCGGATAAATGCATTTCTAAAGGTATTTAAGCATATTCTCATAATTACCTATATGAGGTAATTAAACGTCTTCGCTTTAATACGTTTCCCGGATAACTACCCCAAAAATTGTGACATTTTTGATGAGGTATTTAACCGGGTTATACTGTAAAAGGGTGGTTTGTAAGCGCACCTCTTGAGAAAAGTAAATATCTTTATATCTTCATTGAGTTCTATGAAAATTGAAACTCAAAACTCATTTTCTGCAAAACTAGGTTCTGCCTGTGTGGCAATAAAGGAGCGAGTACATACATACAGGAGCGAATACATACATACATGAGGAGTACATACATACATATGACCAATCAATTAAGCTTGTTTTTCAGATCAATGCTGTTAGATTTTTCTTTATATTTTACCCAAGGTAGTGCTTTTTACGCTCCTCAAAAAATTTTAATTTTCTCTGTATAGCTTAATTGACTGGTCAGCGTGCGTGACATCGCACGTATTCTGTGGAGTTGCCCATATACATATGTATTTATGTATGGGAACGATGGGAACATTTTAATATAACAAGATCAAACTTCTTCCAAATGTTATTGTTTGAGAACATAAAGGGTGAAGGTTTAACTGGCCATCTTTTGATACCATAAATAATAGTAGTCTAAAAGTTTAAATAGCTCTGCTGAATCAAAATAAATTATTTGCAATAGTTCTTTAGAACATCATGATTGAAATTACCAAAAATATTTCAATTGCATTTGCATAAAAATTTTAGAAATTTGTTGAATTAGTGGTAAAACTACATATATATGTAAGTATGTATGCATATCGTTGGTCTCAAGTAGAAAGGCCCTAACTCAAATAATTGTATAACTGCTCGTAAGAGCGTTATTTTTGCACTAGTGGAATAAATTTTTTGACGAGGTGTATTTGTGTGAAATGTATTGGAATCATTGAACAACTCAAATTCGTAAAATTACGAGTTAGGGCCTTTGTACTTGAAACAACCTAATCTGTGCGTGAAACCATCGACGTGTTAAATTTACTGTTAAGCTACATACTTACTTTGTTTTTGAAGTTTTGCAAATATCGCTTGCTGGAACTTCAACCCAATTCATATTTTCAGTCTTTTGAGTTTCGTTGTAAATAGGTTCAGCATTTGGCAGAAGGCATACGGTTTTTCCAACACGCACTAGACAGGATGGATAAAAGTGTTCGCTACATACCTGCGCACTTTCTTTAAAATTTATGCCACAAATTTCACCCCATTTTCTTCTATCGTCATCATTTTTTGGTACTCTAAACATACTACGGCTCCCCTTTCCAAAAATCTTTTTGCATACAGCACAACGACGCATCTTCTTTTTAAATATTTGCTTGGAACACAGGTCCAGATATTTTGTGCAGAAGAGCCTTCTTCAAGGTCTATTAAATGAAGGCAATGAAAGGGCTTTCACGTTATTAAGTGTTCTCGCCTCTATGGTATCCAAGGCACATTGATGTTTATCCAAAGAGATCCTTTTGTGATTTGCTTCACAAACTTGCTAAATTGTTTGATAAAGTTACCTTCACACGACATACACCAAGGCACATTTACTACAGGTACACGCATTAGAGAAAACACTGTGGCAACTCTGTGCTTCTCATATAGTTTTACAAAGTAATTGTCAAAAAATTGTATGCATCAAACAAGGCACAAAAGTAATTGTCAAATGAATTCTTCGTTATAAACGTGTAAACAAAAAATCAGCGGATGAGCAATTTGCCTAATGCATGTACCTGTTTGATATGCCTTGACATACACATGTATAAGTATTGATAAGTATGTACACATGTTACATCTGACTTGTCAGCAGTGACCTGCGCCGAACAATTTTGTCGGCGGCGGCGGCTGAAAATCGGCTGAGTCGGCTTCACAATTTTTGCAATTGTTTCAAAGTAAATTCACAACATATTTTAAGTGATTTATTTTTTCTCAAACTGAAAATTTAATTGTTTTCTTTTTGTTATCTGATAATTTTCTTGCGATCTTTCCGCTTTGTTTATGGTACAAAAACAGAAAGTGGATACGCCCAGACTTGCAATTTTTGAATATGCCAATCTAATACCAAAATGTCGTAGTCGGAATACGCCAAGGTTGGGCAACAAAATACACACTAGGCAACAAAATGATTCAACCGTGAAAAAAAGTTCCGTCGTTTCCAAGAAAATCGGGTTCATCTAAAACGGCAACAAAACCTGATGAATTTTCTGAGGAGCAATGTTCAACTGCCACATCAGTCATATACTACACATTCTTAAAGCGGACACTCTAGGGAACAAAACCGTGCAAAAACATGTTGAAAAATCTTGGGTGACACTGACAATGGAGACCAATCAAATACCATTAGTTCTACAACAAATAGTGCAATACCAAAAACATCTTTAAGCACAGATCAATAAACTAAATTATGAAATTTGGCTGTAATTTTGGTAATATGCATATGTACATATTAAAGAACAAATGTTGAGCTGTAGTTACATTCACATGTATATATGTACGTGATTTCCGCATTGATGTATTTAATGTATGTAATATTATTTTTTAAATTTACTAATTAAAATAACATTATAACAATAAGGCAATTTGCCATTTTTTTTCTATTTGTCGTCGTCACAAAAAATGGCCACTTGTTTACTCGTTGTTGATAACGTTTGAATAATGTCGACGTTGCATCGACAAATGGTTATGGAACAAGGGGGATTATATGGGCCTATGCTCTTGCTGGGATCTACGGGAACTCCTGCTCCTGCAAAATTGCGTCCTCGATTTTTTTAATTATAGCATAGTCAACCAAAAAATATCTACCCAAAAAACTAAGCCCGAAAAAAAAATCATTTGCAGTTTATATACATACATATATGTATATTTCTTATTCGTTTAATAAGTCTGTAAAAAAGTCATTAAAGTTATCAACTTTCATTTCTTGTGTTTCAATATCATCAGCATCTTGCATTATTTCATCTTGTATTATAGAACTGTCAATTTTTTCTATTTCAAACAAAACCTCATCTGGCAATAAATGTGATTTGGTTGGAGTTTTATCATTTGATTTTGTTGCATTGCGTGTTCTCTTCCTAGAAACAGTGGGCATATTTACTAACCTATCCAAATCGTATTCATCAAGAGCTAACACAACGTTTAAGTCCTCATTTTCATATACCAATTTATAAGCTTGAAGCACGTGTAACTTATGCTTTCTACGATAGTGACGCTGCAGGTCTCTTCTCTGACTAAACTCGGTGGTGCACATTTTGCACGTCCATTTCGAAATATCTGAATGTAACTCTTTGTTGTGATCTGCTCTCAATTTACGATTTTCAAAGCTAATGTCACATATTTTACACTGGTAATTTAATTTTTCTCCGCGATTTCTTCTTGGACCAGACCGTAGTAGACTTGATTTAAATAATCTTTCACAACGATACCTCCGTGTTGGTTTCGGATTGACAACACCTATATATGGTACATGAACTATTCGAAGGTGCCGGCTTAAGCTGGACTTTCTTAATTTTAGATTACATATATTACAAGTGACTTTTTCACCAGTATGCATCTTTAAGTGCATAGTGAGCTTTGCTCTGGAATAACATCCCAATCCGCAGACTTCACACACATAATCAAATTCGTTTCGATGAATCTTCGAGTGCAGCATTAGTTTTCCATTCGTGTAAAACGATTTTGGGCACTGTCGACACTTATATTTTCTTTCTCCATGGGTCTTTTTATGAGTACTTAAATTACTACTTGAATGATAGGTTTTGCCACATATATTACACTTGTATCTGCCTGGTTCATCACGGACATTAGGATGACAGTCTAAAATATGTTTGCGATATACAGCACGACGGAAAAATGTTTCATTGCATGGTTCACATGTAAAGATTTCATCGTAGTGTGGTATATGTTTATGAAACACGTATTCATCATGTTGTCTAAAAACTTCTTTACATTGAAGACACTTGAAAGGCCATTTTAAATATTTTTGTTCTTCGAAAAGGTGAAGTTGCAAATCAAAATCATGTCTGTAACACATATAACAGTGAGAACAACGCGCGTAAGCAATTTCATTGCGAGAGGTAGGCAGGAAAAGGGCACACTTGTTATAATAAGAAGTAAATTCCTCATTCATTTCATTGTCGTCATTTGGGAAGAAGTAGCAGTAAAATCTGAGTATACGATTTATGCTGCGTCGCATTTTCAAATTATCAATGTTCAGCGAAAATTTATCATTAACTAGTTTACACAACGCCTCGGAAGCTTCGTATATGTCCTCATTGAATGGTTTGTCATCAAACCTCCATAAAATTGGATACTTTTTCATATTTTCCAGCAACAAATCTACTACTTTCCGTGGTGTATATTCGAAAGTAATCTATTAAAAGAATTGAACATTTTAATATAAATAAATCACATATTGTACGTACATATAAAATATTAGATTGGTTACCTCTGTGGGATGTTTTAGTTGCAGCATTTCAATGCTAGTTGGTATAAGTTCCTTCTCTTCTGTCTGCATTTCTTCTACATTTGTTCTTTTAAGACAGCGACTTAAAACTGTTGGCTGCAAGGAATCATTCAGATTTAATCAATATGCAAACTACGTTTTAAAATTATAAAAATTAAAAACAATCAATCAAAAATAAAATGGTGAGTGAGTAATTTTTCACTCAACGATAAAAACCAATATGCGATTTATTAAAAAATCGATAAATTATTTGGTAAAATTGGATATTGCTATTACCACTACGAGTAAATTTTAATATTTTTTTATCACACAAATAAATAGTAATGTGAATCACTCAAGCAATTGATCTTACCTTTGAGTTAGTTTTCGTTTTGTCAATATTGTTTAATGTATTAATATGGTTGGAAAGCGTCTTGTTCTCATGTGGTGGACAAGAAAAGTTAGAATTTAATATAACAGTTTCAAATATGTTATCTGGAGTTTCTAGGGGATCTACTAAAGATGAACGTCGTAATTCATTCTTGATGACAGCAACCGTTTCTAAGGCAGACTCTGCAGGACTTGTCACTAAGCTTATCGGCGTATAATCGTGTTCTTCGGACACATATTCGCAAACTTTAAATGCTGCTTCTTCTTTTACGTGCTTGTTGTTCAAATGCCGTACGAAGTTTTTCCATTTTTCCAATGGAAATACGTCCGAACAATAAAAACAATTTAAGCGGAATTCATCTGCAAAGTCTGAGGCTTCTACTAAACCACAAAGACGTGTATTGGTCTGAGTGGTCCCCGCACAGGAAATTGATTTTATAATAGGTACTTGCATAAGTTCTTCCTTTGGCATTTTAATTAAGCAATCTTCTTTTAGTTGTGGAGACATAATTTCAATTAACGGTTCTTCTTCTAGTTGTGGAGGCATAATTTCTATTAACGGTTCTTCTTCTAGTTGTGGAGGCATAATTTCTATTAACGGTTCTTCTTCTAATTGTGGAGGCATAACATCATTTGTACTTGATGAATTTGGGCTAACGTTTTCGCTTTGATTTTCAAAATTTACTTCATCTTTGGGTGCGGCAACATTAAAATTTTCTCTGAAACGTATAAAAATAAAATTATATTATAAATATGCATAAGATTTAAGAGACATACATACAAATGTATGTATGTAAGTATAGATTTTATTTAAAATAGAAAATTGTATGCAGTAAGTTTTAGAGATATGGAGTAGTAAAATCTATTGATTCTGTATTTGTAATTCCGATCCATTTTATTTTTCCTTCTTGAGATAATTGATTTGAAAAAATAACATATAATCACCCTTATCGGGAATAAAAGGCGAACATTTTGTTCACGTGAAATATTTCCCGCGAGTAAAAAAATGGTGAACAAAATTATATATAATATAATATTATTTATTTATTTAAGAAATACTTTACAAAGTAAATTTGCAAAGTATTGTTGCACAAATATGGGCGGGGTAGCTAGACCATATGCCCAAGATGTTATTAACAGTTTTTTAAAAAGGCTTTGTGACTGACTGTACACGACCTATGCCTTCACATAGGAAGTAGCAACGTGGTTGTTAAAGAAATTCCACAAAAGAACCGCAAGAATATACGGTTATCCGTGGCAGATCAGTCAACCAGTGCGAGTGAGACGCAAAACTCTCGAAGGCCAATAAACAACAGTGGCCTGGTTGCACTTAAGAGATAATTGCCAACGACGCTTGATGTTGACTCGCCCAGAGCTGCTTTATATATATAATTATAGTATAGTGACACAATAACATAACAACGCAAACATTGGCGATCACAACTTCAGGGAAAGTTGTGAGTTGAGAAGTTTTACTCCCGATAAGAGTGAATAATCATGTGGCAAAATTCCAATTGCATTATATGTACTACATATGTATGTACATATCGATAGCTTAGTATAAAAAGGGCGTAACTCGATTTTTTTCAAAATTGTGTTTTTAACGTTTTCTGCTAGCCAACGTATAATTACATTCTCCTTCAAGAAATCAGTACATTGCAGTTTAAAATAAGTCATTTAGGACCCCTTAAAAAATAATTTTTGCATATAAATCGATATGTAAATCACATTTAACAACAAAAAAAAGTGTTATAAATTTGTAGTGTGTGAATCTGTTTCTGTATAAGCCCACGTACAGACCAAAAGGTGACTTGATAGTGTTCTTAGCTACATATGTTTGAAAAAAAAAATATTACATCTTTTCTACATGTGTGAAGGAAAACGATAATTTTGAAAATTTGCGATGAATTCTGACCGATTTTGAAGAAATAGCAAACTCATCACACCTTTTATCGTTTTCAAATCCGTTTTGGGTGCAAGTTTGTTTTCCCTCACGTATCTGAATATAATGATTAAATATGTTATTGATTCCATCATTTAAAGGACCTCGCAAAAGAAAATCCCGAGAACCCATCCATGCGTTAGAATATAACAATAGAAATGTAAAATTATGAAAAACCACTACACTTTGCATCAACATAGCAGAATTTAAGATAACACTGTCATTAAAGCTGGAAAGTTGCATGAATCATTATTATCCTAGACATGATATTCAATAAACTCCTGTAGCGGCCTAGAATTCAAAAATGCAAATATGTGGTAATAATCATAACCCCAAATCATAATTGTGTTTAGAAATATTTACAATTGATAAATCAAGACTTCTGAAAAACGCAGACATCACAATTTAATATCATCGAGAGATATGTATTCCATTTAATATTCCAATTTTTTTCCTCTGCGTGTTTCTCCATGACGTCACAAAGCAAATCACATTTTTCAGTCAATCAGAGTTGGGGACGATGAAATAATCAGCCGTAAAATAAAAACTTTTTTATTTTCATCAATCACCGCTCGACAACTCGTAACACGTAATTGCATCCTGGACAATGCAAAGTAAATTTACCTTTATTATAGTGCTATACACCTACTTGGATTTATCACAAACAATATGCATACATACATATGTACATATGCATGCATGTATGTATGTAAGTACATACTTACTCTGAGGTTGAGTTTTCACTAACATAATGATCTTTGCCCAGCAGCTCAGGAGAGGGCGCAGCATTTGGCAAAAGCCTCAGGCCTGTGCGTATAATGTTACCAGGTGGAAAGTGAGCCTCACAAATTAAATGACTTTGTTTTAAATGTTTGCCACAAATTTCAGCCCATCTTTGCCTTCTGTCCAAGTCTTTTGGAACACTAAACAAGATACCACTTCCAGTAAGAACTGTTTTTTTACATAGTGTACAGTACCGCATTTTTTTCAAGGTATTCATTTTTAAATGCCTTCACTTTGTTAATTTAATATTTATATAAACAATTTTCCCACTCGTTTCAAGTTAAAACTTCCAACAATACAAAATACAAATTTTTAGAATTAGCAATGGAGTACGATATACCAGGGACGGACTTGAGAATTTTAAAATTGTACCAACTTTCAAAAAATGTACTTTTTTTTAAATTGTACTAAAGTTTTTAGTTCAAATTGTTGCATATTTTTATTTGTTTTTATTAAAATAATTTACTTTGTTCTGGCTACCGAATAGTTTTCACAAATTTGGAAAAGGTTACACCCGTTTAAGTTGAAATTTAAAATATACAAATTAATAGCATGTGCTCTAGCATACAAATTTAGAAGAAAAATTATATGGAAATAGACGATTTCCCATTTTTTCATTCTCCCGCTGCGTTTTGCTTTCACAATACTGTTTTCAAGTGAGAAAAATAGGAGTTTCATTGTTCAAAAGTGAAAATTGACATATGCAATCGTTTAAAATTAAATGCGGAGTGAAACTGGAGACTCCTTACATGTACTAAATTAGTCACTGGTGTACTATTGTACCTTCCTTAATTGAATAGTACCAAAAAAGTACAATTGTACCGACTTTGCCATCTCTGCGAGATACTTGTGTGAGCAAGAAATACTCATCAGCTGTTTTTATCATTTATTTTGTTGTGTTCGAACCAGGGACAGCAACAACGATTATTTTCAAAATTTAAACTAAGGAAATCGTATTAAAAGAAAGACGAGTGCTCCGTGCACAAGGAATAGACCAAGATACTATTAGTTAAATGAACTATTTTTAGATGCATCAATTATTTGTTTCATAAATAATTAAAATTTTCTTCAAGAAAAAAAAATTAAAGAGCAATTTATTTTCTAAGCAAAAAATAAATAAAACTCATAAAGAACTTTTATTTTCTGAGGAATAAATAAAAATCAAAAAATAATCCGTAAAATTGATTTTTCATAAAAATTACAAAATTAGAAATTAATGCCTATAAAGGTGGTACATGTAACATTGAAAATTAGCAATAAAGTGTTTTTTTTTTAATTAAAATTTATTAAAAATTATTGTCTCGGCTTTTACGAATGTACATTTTTAGTTTAAACCAACGATAAATTGCCTTTTTCTTAATAAAATGTTAAAACAATTTCCGATCAGATAAGCTATTAAATATTTTTTTTAGATTTTTCGCAGTTTCCTATAGAAAGTTCAAAGCCCCATAACTCGGAAAATAGGCGTGGCCGCCAACTTTTTTATTAAATACATATATTTTTTATATTTTTTATTTTGTTTGGAGCTGCTTCACTAAACTGCATTTAAGACAAATGTTGCGCTTTTTTAGAAAAGTAAACGGCATAATTTTTTTAAATATTTCCAAAAATAACGCATTTACAGGGTGTCCACCGGGAAGGTATACTACTTTGCATAATTTTTGATTAAATGAAAGAGAATGGATCTTATATTGATTAATGTTTTATTTAATGTCGGCAATTGAATACAATATCATATCAGATCAGTCGGTATTGAATACAATATCAGATAAATGTCCGCCTCGATTTGCCGTTTTTGCTCTGCAGAAAAACGAGCTCAAAATCAGCGTTTTTAGGTGGGTTGAACCACCCCAAGGAGTGAAAATTTTCCCAAAAGAGACCGCCATTATCTTTATTTGCCCAAAAACCTTCAAAAAATGATATCCGCAAATCAAATTTTTAAAATTTACTCTAATACATATACATACATATCATGTACATATAAGTCCGCTTTTCTTTTTGATTTGATATTACAACTTGTATTAATATTTCGTGTCACTCACTCAGTTTTGTATTCCTTTTCGTCGGAAAGTTGCTGCACTATAGGTACAGCGTTTGGCATTAACAAAAAGCGACTTCCGGTGGTTATAATGTCGGCTTTTGAAAAGTGGTCAATGCATATTCGGGAGTTTTTGTTAAGCTCTTTCCGGCACACCTTGCTCCATTTCTCCCTTCTTCTGGGATCTTCGGGAACACTATAAAAAGTACCATTTCCAGGTACTGTTTTTTTATAACATAATATGCAATAACGCATTTTTAAATATAATAAAAATAAAGCGGCACCGCACAGCCAATAATACACTCTTTACAATTTATTTTAGTTTTTAGAGCACTTTGCTTAAATTGTTTATTAAAGAACAAACACAAAACATCTGCTTTGTGGAGCAAATGCAAATTTACCTATGAAGTATTTTTATTAGTGTTGTCAGGTATTGAGTACTGAGTACTCAGCACTGATTCACAAAAGTAACTACTTACATCAAAATTAATAATATATCTCTGAAACTCCTGGACTTTGTGTAGCAAATACAAATTCAGAATGTAATAGTTATTTTTGGAATTATTTTGATACGAAAACGGCTTCTGAAACAATGCATCATTGCACTAAGCAACTTCAGTCATGAACAAATATTGGACAGAAAAAGTGACCCTTTAAGAGTGGTGGAAAGCACGTGGGGTCAATATACCCAGCAAGTCGGGTTCTTCCAGATATGAAAAATCTTTTCAATTCTGGCAATGTAGTTAATATTTTATTTCTACATTTCAACCATGATACATGATACATGTGTCTATTTACATAAATTGAATAACAATCTGCAGGAGTTCACGTCAAAAGGCTGTTTATATAGCGAAAATTTTGCATTTTTCAAAACATTTAGCAAATAACAACTCCTCAAAGTTCAAATTTCATTCCAATCGATTACCTGAGCTTGTTTAACAGACAAAAAAACTGGAAAGCGCATAATCGGAAGCAACTCTAAGGTAAAACCGATTTTCTTGGATTTATGGGAGTAAAGTTAGGACGCAAACGAAAAAAATATTGAATGATTGACTAAATGAGTGTTTTAAACAATAAAATTGCCAAATCTGAAATGTGTCGCATTAGATCAACGGCAGCTGTTAATACACCCTCATCGACGTCGATTTTACTGCTCCATCGCCACAATGTGCTTTCGTGGGGTAGTGGAAACCCGGTTTTGTACAAGTGGTTGTACGCTCTAGGACCCGACGCATGCAGACATATCGCTGCAGATATGTCCTCCCACCTCCACCTGACTTCACCGGGCGACATAAGTTTCATTATTTGCCCTTCCGTGAAAATTGACTTCATAGTGTCAACAGCTGCCGTTGCTTGGTCCAGTTTTAGTTCCAACTCCTTTATTTTATTGGTTAAATCCCGCATCTTTTCAACCTGCGTTCTGTTACCTACCGTGTCTTCCAGAATTATTACGGGGCTATTAAAATATGATACATTTTAAAATTTCTTTTATTATTTTATAAACATATAGGTATGTATGTACTCTGTTTGTGTTGCCTGTTCTACGACAAACGTTTGGTCCAATTGTACATTTACAAAATGTGGGTATGGCGTAGATTCACTATTATAAAATATTGCGTTACATAAAATTTCTTCCGGGGGGAGATCGTGAGGGTATGCCATTGACGCACTGTCACAGACAATGATTGCATCATTTACTAATTTATTAGGGAATAAATAGATTCGTCGCAGACCATCATTCCATCACTTAAAATTTCTTGCACGTTGTTATCATAAACGACTTCCTTAACTTTATGTTAAACCAATGGCCTAAGTTTTGCCAATTGGTCATGTTAAAAATAATATACATTTATGTATGTATATGTGATAGCAATTATACTTACAATCCAATGGAAGGCACAGCGCTGGGCATCAAGAAATTTCTTCTTCCTTTCACTATGTCACCCGGAGCAAAGTGATCCACGCAAACGTAAGAAATCTCCGCAAACTTAATTTGGCAGATTTCAGACCACTTTTTTTGTCTGCGCTCGTCTTGCGGTACACGAAAAAAACTTTCGTTTTCTTTTTTTCTTTTGTGGCACAAACAACAGCGACGCATATTTAATAAACACTTTTTAATTATTCTATTTTCTTTTAAATTTAATTTTTCTTTATATCTATTATGTAAATATCACAATACTTTGTGGTAAATATATATTTCAATTTAATTTTATTTATTTATTAACACAAAGAAGTACAATAATTCACTTTGACTTTTAAAGTTTAAAACACAGAGCACATTCAAATTAATTTTCATAACACATACACACACATACTTTTTACAGCTTGTAAACAAAGTTTGACAACTATATGCATTGTAAACATTAACAGGCTGGGCTTGTGCAAGTGCCTTGTATAATTGTATCATGGCTGTAATCAACCATTGCTTTAAAGCAATATTAATAATGTAGTATGCAAGGCGGTTTGACATCAGGTGATCGTAATTCACCAGCTGACATAATTTCTCTGCTGTCAATCAATGCAAAACGCTAGGAAATATTCTGACAGCAGGAAATTTTACACTACCAAATATACAAGGCGAATACGCAGAGTTGCAAATTAGGACCATCTGGTATCAAATCGCCTTGGTAGTATGTATTTAATATCTGCCATATTATTACCTTTGAAGAGGAATTGCATTTAGACTTAAACGGGTGCAATGATTTTTTACAATCATATCCTCTTGACGGAAGTGAACAGAACAAACCAAAGGATCTTTTGGTAGCAAACCATCACCTATATTACACGCTTCTATCCATTTCTGCCGCATATATGGAATTGGAGGAAATTTGAAAAACTTCACATTCGAGCCTTTCTTGAATTGCTTGGTATTACTGCAACCGTAGTATATGCAGGCCATTGCTCAATATTTATTTCATTACACAAATCACAAATATTTATTATTTATTTAATAATTTTTAATGCGAAAATTATAAATTTTTCAATATTTTTATCACCGACCATGGTACAATTAATCAGGTACCCGCAGTTCTACAACAAAATTACAACGAAAGTGTCAAAAACAGATGTCTTTTGTTTTTAAAATCATCAATTAATCCCGGTCCAGACTTACAATTTTTGTTGCAGCAATTCTTGAATATATGGGATACTTTCCCCTTTCGCTCTTTTTCGTTAAAAAATTAAAAGTTGCTGCAACAAAAATTTCAAGTGTGTGGGTCTACTCTGTAATTCGGAACGAAAACAATTACTTTGGAATTGTAATGCTAATAACATACAAATTGGAAAGGATTTTCTTTCGTTTCGAAATACAGAGTAACCCCACCTGGACTAGGACTTACAAAACATGTCCCGGTCCAGACTTGCAATTTTTGTTGCAGCAATTCTTAAGTATGTAGGAAATTTTTAAAGGTGCAATAACCAAACCAAAATTCAATTGGTTTCTATGGTAATGGCTATGGCGTTACGGCGAGACACCTATAATCAAATACAGTGTTGCCCATTAGTTTGGTTCGAACGGCTGTTTTCTATGGTTATGGTTATGGCACGTCTGATTGCACCTTGTATTATTCTTTTGCTCTTTTTTATTAAAAAATAAAAATTTGCTGCAACAAAAATTGCAAGTCTGGGCTGGACTAAGACTATTAAAACACAATTGCATAGGCATGCATGCATTATTTTCTTTTTTCTGCTCAATAATCGTATGTACATATGTATATTGAGTTGCATACATCTGTGCTTTTTTGTTCCGAGCAACTAAAAAAATAGCTCGTTTGTTTATAAAAGAAAAATGAATTATAAAACTCCATTAACGGTTTTTTTAAGGGAAATAACTCTGAACTTATCTATGAAAGTAAAAGCTGACATACATACTACGTACACATGGAAGGTATTTATGTGATTTATTTAATAAATTTTGTTAAAAAAACTGGGTTTTAAAACTGGTTAGACAATCAAACCTGAAACAAAAATTATCTTAAACAGCCCAATGTATTTTTCGGAAAAAAATCCGTACCAAATATAAAAAACCCCGTTCCGACCCGAATAAAAAAATATCCTATATTTGACGCTGGTGATATGTATAACTCTGCAATTTTCAAAATCAATTTAGGGGTTTGCTCGAGAAAGCGTAGCAAACAAGCAAACAAATTCACTTTCACATTTATTAGTAAGGATTTAAATAAAGTGTAATTAAATGAAGCACTGTTAAATCAAGGGGTGTGCTCTGTAATTCGAAAAGAAAATACTTTCTAAATTACATATTAATTTTACATGCAAATACGAAAGCAATTTCTTTCGTTTCGAATTCCAGAGTAATAGACCCCCAGTTTATTAAAGACATGCTTAACATAACCAACATAAAAATTAAATACATATCATATGTATGTATATGGAAACTGTAATCATTAAATTGAAATATTTTGCATTCGTATTGGTCAGGAACAGAGAACAACTAGACTGAAATAGTGCAGATTGTTCACATAGCCGAATAGTTCAATTGAACTAGTTCGTTCCTTAACTCTTTCCGGGCCAGTGGTATGAAAACTATACCACTTGTCTAATTAATTTCCCTACCTTCTGTGTCCAATGGAATGTTCTAAATTATCGATGATCAGAACCAAATCTAGAAACTTTTTGATCACATCGTTGCAGTCCACAATAAAAATAATGTCTTTGATGAAGGTGAAAACACGGAAGTTAAATCAACTAAAGATATAAGTATTATGTGTTGAATAGAAAGAGCCCCAACTAGTGGAATCGTTTTTTTTTTTAATTTTTAAGTGCGGCAGTCGTATTGAGTATAACTCACCACTAAAAGATTTTAAGTTGGATATAATTTCAAGTCTGTTTCGCTCAGGATCTAGTGCATCCGTGACCTCTGGAAATCTAAATAAAAAAGCACTATTCGACTAAGAAAATAAAAAAAAACTTCTTGTAGATCAACCATAATAGCCTAGTTATCCCACAACACTTAAAAAAGATGCAGCAACACGGGACACCAGAGAAGAAAGTGGATGTGCTCTACGAAATCCAGGTTTAATGATTTTCAAATATAAAGCTACTTCATAAGCGCGGTGATATAAAAATCATAACTCATTCTTTAAGGATAAACATTTTTCTTTTAATTTATTCCATTAAATTACCTCTATAAATAAAAGCAAATACAAATTTATCTTGAATTTTTGTTGCTTTCATATAGTGCCCCGGAAAGAGTTAACACCACATCACAAAGTATAACCAAATCGTATGGTACAATTATCAAGTACATGTTTTATTTATAAGTTTAATTTGTTAAATTGAAATATTAATTGAGTTTCTTATATCTTCTAACAAATCCAGAGAAGAAAATCTGTGTGTCCCAAATCCATTTTGATAAATTGCACACACACATATAGCAATTTGACTTACAATCCAATGGAAGGCACAGCATTGGGCATCAAGGAATTTCTCTGTCCTGTCACTATGTCACCCGGAGCAAAGTGATCCATGCAAACGTAAGAAATGTCTGCAAACGTCTTCTGGCAGATTTCAGACCACTTTTTTCGTCTGCGTTCGTCTCGCGGTACGCCAAAGAAACTTTCATTTTCTTGTTTTTTTTTGTTGCACAAAGCGCAGCGACGCATATTTAATTTGTGATGAACACTTTCCTTTTTGTTTTAATTTTTTAAATAGTTGATTTTTCTTTATAATTTTATTACTCACTTTAAAGCACAGATCGCTTTAAAATCACTTTTCGCAACACATAC
This sequence comes from Nowickia ferox, assembly GCA_936439885.1. Lineage (NCBI taxonomy): Eukaryota > Metazoa > Arthropoda > Insecta > Diptera > Tachinidae > Nowickia > Nowickia ferox. Next base: position 2,630,293 of record OW387027.1, on the reverse strand, counting down.
AAAGATAATTTTGTAGGATGTAAACAAAGTTCGACATATTTCTGTAATGTTCATACACATTAACAAGTTGGACTTGTGGTGCTACCTATTGGAATTGTACCATGACAGACCCCTTTTAGACATGCAAACAACGAAAATTCATACAAGGTGGTAAACTCATGTTGAAGTAAACAGGTGGCATTACTAAGGCAAAAGCCTTTTCCGTCCGGCTGATAATCAACTGTTGATGCCAAATTGAGCAATTTGAACCAAAATGCCAAAATTTGCTTAGACATGAATAGGTCACCTGATGCTGAAGTCGCCTTGGTCGGATGGTTACTGGTTTGCCGCACAGAATATTATGGTAGAATTAGTGAAATCGTATCGAGCTGATGCGTATCAACTGACAAAATCCATAACAATTAATAAGCATGTTGTTGCAACGTTTGCTACGTAAAAATCTACAGAAGAGAGATTAATGGGTAGCAAACGTCAACTTCTGGATTAGATACATACACACACTCGTATAAAGCAAAGAAAAACATACACCAACAGTATAAGTGTGACTATTTTTGGTAAACAAACGCACACAAACACATATATTGAAGCTGAATATTGATGTGTCTGGCACCCGCTTTAAAAACATGTTGTTTTCAGACGTTTGTATATACCTAACATTATTGTTTACCCTACAAGAAGACTGCAAGTCAATTGACTAGTAGCGATAACCGACACTTCGGTCACAGTCCCCAGTTAATTTATTAGGGGCATGGTGAAAAAAATTACCAAAACATTTGTGTACGTGTGACTTTTTATCTTTCTCTAACTTATTAATTTCACTTAATTGAAACACATATATCTGACTTGCTTACTCTGCTTCTTTTTTGCCACTCACTGATTATATAAGCATTGGTAAACTATGACTAGACAATGTTGACATAGAAACGGGTCAGCTATTACTAGTCACTGTTTACATAGAAAACGGTAAAATGTAACTTTTAAATATAAAAACATAATTTTTATGTTATTTTAATTGTTTTTATTATAAGAAAATAAGAAATAAGTAACATACAATCCAAAATACAAGATAACGTAGGTGGTACCACTCTAGTCTTCTTCACGCTTTTTTCCAGCTCCGACACACCTTACTTTCTGTAAATATCTAAAATTTTAAAAAGAAATACATAAATGTATAAATTAAACTCTTTAATTTCTTTTATGCATTATCGTTGTTACTTAACTTTCTCAGCACTTGTATAAATTTTAATTTCACAGACCGAACGAATTGTATATTTTACAATAAAATGCGATGTCTTAAAAATTTTGGTATATGAACATTATATGCATGTTTCACTCTAACATACATTTTAGAGAGGAGCAACTATAATTGATAAATGGGTCGGTCATCTCTACCAGTCAATTGACTGGCACTCTTAAATTCAATGGAGAATTATTTCAAATGTATTATTCACTTTATTAAAAAACACACCCGTCTACCGTTAGAACCGTTAGATTATTGTCTTTTTATTTCATAATTAACTTGAAACACTAAATTTTCACGAACTAATAGATAGATTATTTTCCTATCAACAAACGTGGACTTTATGTAAATATAAACAAAACTTTTGACATAAGAGGAGACAAACAATGTAGAAGAAAAAATTGTCATCTGGCGTGGTAATGCCACCTGTTTATTTCATCATGGGTAGACTACCTAAATACGCTTGGGAAATTGTCCTTCAAGGCATATCAGTAGTTAATATGCCTTGTCCTTTCCGATGTCAAAATCAGCTGCTACGTCTGATTCAAAAGCGTATATTTTGACATTTAAGAAGTGATGTTTGTTTATATAATTTTGTGTAGTATTTAATTTGCTTGAAAGACGTTAAATGAAAATAAGAAATTACAACATCCATGCATACATATGTATGTATGTACAAAAAAAGTTTTGGTTCACTTACTTTGTTTGTGTTTCTTTTTCTCCTCGGTTTGAAGCGGGTGTTGTCGGAAGCTGCTTCAATGTAAAACGGAATGAGCAAGAATTATTTTTTACTTCCCTGCCCACACACGATGGTGGCGTGTCCACTTCATTTATATCATTTTGTATTTCAGCTTCCACTATGCGTTTAGGACAAGGCTCAGCATTTGGCAAAAGAAGCACTTTCTTACCTGTGCGTATAATGCTGGTTTCCAGAAAATGATCCGCGCAAATAACGTTTGATGAAGCGAAATTTCTGCCACAAATTTCACCCCATTTAGCTCGCTTCACGGCGTCCTTTGGAACATAGACTAGATGCCCGCTTCCAGGGGAGAATTTTTTTTTGCAAACTGCACAGTAACGCATCTTCTTATATATTCAAAATTTTACTTTGATTGATTTTTTTATTTTATTTAACACACATGCACTTTTTCACAAGATTCACAAGTGAAAAAATTTAAGCAAATTTTGACAGTTTCAACATGAAAACAAAACATAAAAGCAAAAATCACCAATAGGGCCGCATTGACCTAATAAATAGACCTTGCTTCGTCTAGTTAGAGCTCGCAAACTATCGATAGTTTGTTTCCATTAGAATATCGATAGTTTTTTCTCGATAGTAATTGGTTATTGGTTTGCTGCAAACATATTGTATTTTGAACATACTGTACCGCAAACCAATAACCAAACGACGATATTACCAAACTGGCAATAATATTGATAAAATTTAACATATTAGATTTCTTTTACTGCATTGGCGTTGTTTGAGTAATTAAAGTAATTTCAATTATTGTACTAAAAGAATTCGATACTATCGAGTTTTCCGACAAACTATCGAAAAATCGAATGACGTAGCTATCGATGGTTTTACAGCTCTACGTCTAGCCGGATTGATGACATAATTTAAGTTGCCAGATAGTAGACATTTATAGCATCTTGATGCTGACTTTGCATCGATATGGCTCGCCTTTTCGGGTGGTTCTTGCAATTCTACTTGGACATTGGCTCGCTACATCAGCAAAAACAAATTAATAAATAAATAAAACTACAAGGTTACTGAGAAGAAGAAGCTCCCTTGGGTCCAAATAGCAGGTGCATAGGCTAGACAGCAATCAACTCGGCCAAGGCATATCAATAATCCAATAAAAAGCAGATCCCATTTGGATTCTATGCCTTCGAATTTATATGTATATAATACCCTGTATATAAACTAAATGTTGTAGTCCCTATTCCCGTTCTCAAATCAACACAATTTGGTTGTTTGATAATCCATCCAACTTTTTTTTGGATTTGCTATTCACAATTCAAATAACGGCTGAGTTTTTTGTAGTTATTTGTGTTATAACACTTTCAAGTATAAACATTTTTTGTGATTCACAATTGTGAATAACAATTGGGTTGTGTGAAGTTGACTTGAGAATTGCAATTGGGGCTTAAACTATGAAAATGTTTATTATAGAACAGTTTTATTTTTCTTAACACAAAAGACAATCACATGACACGTTTTAAAAAGTAGAAATTAACATTTATTTAAAAAATTCATATTGTTCAAAGAAAAATATTTAAATTTTTTTTAAAGAAAATAAAAAAATATTTAGAACATTAAATTTACAACATACATATCGATAGTCTCAAGTAGCAAGGCCCTAACTCGTATTTTTTACGAAATTGAGTTTTTCAGTATCACAAGTATTTGCAAGTGTAAAAAATAACGCTTTTACAAGCAGTTGTACAAAGCAGTTTTAATGTCTCTATTGTGTTTTTACCTTCTCCTGTAAAGTTACAATTATTTGAGTTGAGTAGTGCCTTTTTACTTGTGACCAATGATACATATGTACATACATACATACATATGCAGTTTAAAAATATTTTTCTTCTTCTTCAACAACTTCATCTATATACTCTTCAACTACAATGCTTTCCTCGACCAATTCTCCGTCGACCAAATAATCAATACTTCGTGTGTATTCATGATCATTGTGAACATAATTATGAGTTTTATTATCACTACTTTCAATGTCGTAAGCCAACTGCACAATATCATCAACGTCAATATGATTGGAATAAAACTCCGTTGTGACCTCATTGTCGTTAACCATCTCATCGCAGCCTTCAAAATTTTCTATGAATTCTTTTTCCACATTATCGCTATGTTCACCTTCATTGGCATACTCGTGATCATTCAAAATTTTTTCGCAATCATAATCGTGGTCTATGATACCGTCAAAACATACGTTATCCTCTCCATCTATTTTGATAAATTCCTCTTTTATGTTCGATGAAGACGTTAAATTTTGAACTGCTTTTACAGTTTCTTCCTCCATGTTTAGTATAGTTTTGACCGGTTCCAGTTTTTTATCCTTAAGTAGTTCTTCCAAGAGTTCCTTGTAGTTATCGGCAGCTTTTAAGAGTTCGATTTCTTCTTTGCTCAGCAATTTGAAAATCGGCTTAGTGCGTTTGACTAATGCGTCAATTTCATGCCAAGCAACTTTGTGTATGTCCGTGTAATGTCGACGTGCACAATTTGAATTGGATAAGAGTAGCTTGTTAGGCGAACAAAAAAGACAAATAACTGTTGTTTCGGTAATAGGGTGTTCAATTTTATTATGTAGAACCTTTTCTTTGCGTGAACTAAATACAATTCTGCACTTACAGCAGCCATAAAATTTTTCACCAGGTTTTAGTGTCATGCGCATCTCACGTCGCCACAAAAATTCCTTTCTAGCTTCATCAGAAAAACGAGTCTTGGTCTCAGTGCGTGCTCTGGTTTTCTTAGCGATTTCTTCTATTGTACCAAATTCCACGATATGTCGCTTTCTCTGATGTTGCAATATGCGCCAGTTGGAAAGTGCGGTGAAATTACACACAACGCACTTATGTCTCTCATTCAAGTGCTTGTCTTTTTTGTGGGTATTCAGTGAGCCAATCGATCTATAAGAAGCGCCACAAATTTCACAAATCATTTTAAATCGAAATATTTTTTTTGGCCATATTTTTTTCGCCCTAGGCACATCGGCAGAATTGTCATTATCTACTTTATATTTTTTATTTCTAATGTGTGAACATTTTTCGGCCCAGTGTTTGAAAAAGAACTTTTGAGTGCAAATACCACATTCAAACTGTGGGGGAAAGTGCATGACTTTGTGGCGCACTAAATCGCATCTACGCTTGAAAACTTTAAGGCATATATCACATTCAAACCTTCCAAGATAAGTCTTAGTGCGCCTTTTCTTTTGTCCATCAATTTCAGTGCTTTTTTTCTTTGAATTTTTTCTCTCATCAAATTCTTCGAGTACTTCCTCATCACTACTTTCATTATCATACAAAGTATCCGTATCAAACTCTATAAGGCTTTCCATATTCATTTCTATGGTTGTTGGATCAACCGGTGGCGCGACAGAAGACTTTGTTATAGTTTCTGCTTCATTGGTAACTTTATTAGCCGGTTGATATTTAGAATTGTTTACTTTTGATACTTTTTCATCAAGAAGACTTATTTTCTGGTTACTCGTCGTACTGGACTGAAATTTTGAACTAAGCGAAGCAGTTTTTGCACGTTTCGCATCAGAACCTAAAAAACTTTCAAGTATTTTAAAGTATATTGGAAACTTGTGCTTATATGGTTCGCTATTATTTGGATTTTTATTGTGTTCCTTAATATTCGCAAGCATACGGCGGTACCACTTTTTTACACGCTGTATACTTAATCGTATTTCGTATTCTGTTATATTCAATTCAAAACGATTATTGAGGTGACTACACAATTTCGTTATACTTTCATTGTAAATAACGGACGAATTGTTTTTCGATTGAGGGCGCCACAACTCAGGAAAGGTTTTAAGCTTCAGAAGGAATTCAATGACAACCATGGAATTTGTAACACCGAATAAAATCTTGCAGAGAAAATATTATATTATGACTCGCCTTCAAATATGCAACTTTAATACATATGTATGTACATATGTCTGTCTGTATATACTTACGCCACATCCATTTGTTCGTTTGGGCACAGAATCTTCATTTTCATCATTGGAAGGCATATCCAAATGGTCAATATTTAAAATGTTATTTTTTTCTTGAGGAGTTTTCGGCATTTTCGGAGGAGTTGTACCTTTAGAAATGTTTAAATTTGGTACCTTGAAAATGTATAATTTTATTTATTTTGTTTGTTTATTAAAAGTAAATAAAACTTCAAATTTACTCACCGCGTCGTCGGGTTTCGGCAGTTTAATAATTCTTTTTACAACAAAATATCTTGGGTTGACAGAATCATTTCCGCTTAATTTCTGTAACTCTGGCTTGGATAGACTTTTAATAACACTTTGTATATTCATATTAGAAGGTGTTTTTATGAAAGCCTTTTTTGAACTCGGTGAATTTGAAGTTGATTTTTTAGTCTAAAATTCGAAAATTAAATCATAAGCCATACTTTCTTCGTTTGTACAGCCCTAAATTACTCACATTCAGTGGTTCCTTGAGTACAAGCCGATCGACTTTTTTTATTGCTATATGTGGCAAACTCGGTACTACCAGTTTCACATCATTAATTCGTGTAACTCTGCTATTCTGAAATAGAATAAATTAAACAAACATCAGAATCAGTTTAGAACGATGGTAAAAAGGAAATGTTTTCATTTGGTTTTCAGTGTTCCCATACCGAACTACACACAAATTGTGCTGTTGCATTGAATCATATAACAAAGAATGTCATTTAACGATACTCACCAAATTAGATTGATTATTCGTTTTATTTGCTTCCGCAGCTCTTCTGGAAGCTTTAGACACTTCGCTTACATTGTCGCCGTCATCACTATCTAAATTGATGACTTCGTCGTTGCAACTGTTATTTAAATCCTTCCACAGCTTAGTTCTACTTGATTTACCAGAAACTATCGAATGATTTAATTGTTTGGAAGGATGAGGCGAACCTTTCATTGTGAACGATGTCTGTCTGGTTGGATCTCTAGATGCTTCGCTAATTCGTTGAGCAGCTAGTCTAGGCTCGAGAGGTAGTTTCTTATAGACTTTGTCCGTCTCATTTATGGACTTTCTTACAAAATTTTCTTTATTACTTATATATTTCGAAGGTGTATGCATGTTTTTAGACACGTTGAAATCTTGACTAGCAGTTGTTTGGGAATAGTCTCGAGTGTTAGAATAACTAATATCTGTATCTGATTCATTTGCCTTTTCTTCCACGTGATGTAAAAGTTTAATATGTTCTTTAAATTCTGACCATTTATGCAGAGGAAATATGTCATAACAATAAAAACAATTTAAATTAAAACCGTCAGAATCCACCAAACCGCAAATGGAGCTGCTGCAAGTGAATCTAACGGAGAAGGAATAACAAAAAATTTAATAAGCGCACGGCGTTACAGTCGTGTGTACATAGTTACAACTTACTTAGTTTGTACCGACTTGTTATAATGTATAATTCTTTTTATGACTTCTGGTTGCGTTTCTTTTTCGGTGTCTGATACCTCCAAGTCTGATTCCAAATCAACACACTCAACGCGTGTATTAATTTCGTTGCTTATTTGTTGTCTTTCTAAGTCTCTTTTATTTACTGCATTATAACTTGGCATATCTAATGGATCAGTTTCTACAGAAGGCTGATTAATAATTAAAACTTTTGGGGAATTGACTACACCAGTATTCTTTACTACTGATAAGTCATGTGGTATTTTAAAAGCTTGAATGGTGAAAGTTCTTGGAGTTGTGTTATTTGGCTGATGAAGACCTGCGCCTGAGACCGCTGTAGCTGCTTGAAGTACCACTGGTTGACAGGGAATTTGCAATCGGGACGCGGGTGTAATAAAAGTTGGGAACACTCGGGACGGCTGAGTGGTTTGTCTGTGAAGCAAACTTGTCTCTCCAATGGGCAGAGGAACCTGCGTATTATTAAATAATTGATTTGGTGGCATATTATATTTTGTTATCACAACGTCCGGCAAATTGGGCAATGCTGATACCGCAGGATGGTTTCTTAATCTTGTAGCTGCTATTCGCTCATGCAAGCTTTGACAATTAAGAGCGCCTCCCGCCTTTGAATTTCCCTTGAGCGAATTGGGTAATATGCGTGCTGCAACCTTATTATCATTTAGCTTTTTGTTAGCTTTTTCCTTGAATGCTAATCTATTTTTATTCTGTGACTTCTTTTCTTTTATTGGTGTTTCCTTTTTTACACTTTTTTTTATTTGATGTAGTCTGAGCATCCTTTTTTTCTTATTAAGCACTTCATTGAGCGGTTTATTCACGTGCAGGGACAAATACTGTCCAGCGGGAATTCGTTTATCCTTTATACGGCCGGACGTTCTGGAAGGTTGTGGCGAATAACTGAAATTCATGTAAATTTAGAACAATAATTTTGTAAATGAGCACATATTTTGCAAACCTAAGTTGCGTCTTTTTACTATTGAGTTTGTATTTTGCTAAGACTTCTTTCGGTAATTTCTTTATCAGCACTCGAGGTTTCTTTAGTCTACAAAAAAGTGGCGGTATACGAGTGTTATAATTGTCACTGTCGGCTTCACTGGCAGAAATTGTGCTGGCGTCACTGTCAATATATTCAATACCCATAACTTCCGGTTGCGTTATTCTCTCCTCAGCTTTAAACTCCATAACAAATTCATCTTCCGAGTTGAACATTTTTTATAATTAAAATGCAAAATACTTTGGCATTAAGTGAAACCAAAAAAGAAATGTTATTAACCAAAGGTGAATTGTGAACTTCAATAGAAATTGTTAAGGGCAAACAAACAAGGAATGAATTGATACATTCCAACAGTTCAGTAAAAACTATGTATTATTAAATTTATGTGCAATTGGACGCAATTATATAGAAATACACAACGTTCCACAAGGTAAAAAAATTTATTTTCCTCTTAATTATCAAAACAACACAGCGTAAAACTGACGACTTCGTGTGAAGTAAAAGTGTGGTATAATTAAAATTGGAAATGCAACAGGATGAATCTGAGCAAATAATAATGTTATTACCAGGGTAGATCAATAAGGTACTTCTAGTTATACAACAAATAGTTGACCACAAAAACCCACATGTACGACACGTACTTTGTGGCCTTAAACGACTATAAAATTCGTGGGGTGGTTACTGGTTTGACGCACAGATATTGAAAATACATTATTGATGCGGCAAACCAGTAACCACCCGACGAATTGTCACACAAACAAAACAAATTTGACAGTTGGTATAGTAAAACAATAATATGTAGTCAATAAAATAGTTGACTGAATCCCACCTCTGGGACTTCATATTAATATTATTATTTCTACTATGTATTATAATTCACTATATAACGTATCTTCAAAGTTATTTTTATATATTGGCAGATAAACGAATACATTTTGTGTATTCTTCTGAAATAGTTTTTCCTTGCTTTGGCTGAAATGCCCATCTGCTGTTTTTTTTTTTGCTTCCAAACAGTCATCTCGATATCACTCCGCATAAGTTTTAGCAATATCATTCATAATTTTGTTAGTAAACTTGATACTGGTGCTGAGTTGTGACAAAGAATACACAGAAGCGAAGAAAGTGACAGGTGAAAAAGCTTCAATCAGGTTTTTTAAACATCGTGGAAAAAGAGAAAAATATAGTGTACAGCTAATAAAAAGCGTTGTACTCATGATACAATTTTACAAGGTACTTGCACAAGCCCAGCCTGTTACTCTATACAATGCAGAAACTTGTCAAACTTTGTTTACAAGTCGCAAAAATGTTAGTGTATGTGTGTGAATAAAATAATTACAGTGCTGCCAATGAATTTGCATGTGGCTGTGTCTCCAATTACACATTGAAGAAAATTACACTACACATCCTTCATGTTTACGTTAAAATTAAAACAAAATTAAACAAAAATAGAAGTGAAAGTAGAATTACACACAGATTATACATGAATCTAATTATAGGCCTACACATGTGAGTAGAAATTACACACTCTGTATATTACACACATATTGGCAACACTGAATGACTATAATCATTCATGAATGCCGCGTCTGCAATTCTACTTAAGTTACCCTGTAATTGTTATTTTTAACAACAAAAGACATCTGTTTTTGACTAAATTCTGTTTGTTTCTACCAACAAAATGCGTGTGTTTCTTGGTGTTGCAATTTTGTTGTAGTCGTGCAAGTACCTTGTATAATTGTATCATGGTTGTACTTTTATTGCAGTAGAAAGAAGAATCAAAACAAACTAGCCGACAAAATTTGAGGGAAAAACGAGACAAACAGAAAAATACCATTATCTTCCGTCTCGGTACTGTTCCGTATGTTTTGTGGTTGTGAAGTGTTGACTTTTTATTGAGACTCACTGTTGTACTTTGTGCTCACTGTGTTATGTGCCTTGGTTGATAACTTTTTTTTATCACTGTAACTGCTTATATTAAATTCGAAAGCTTACATATTTTGCGGCATATTTTTGTGATTTTAGTTTAGTATATTGTGTGGGTTGAATTTTTCAATATTGGTTCTGAGTGCGCTCCTTAGTTTTTAAATTTGGAAATCGGGATAAAAGTGTGTAAATATAATATAATGTGTGAGATCGCTCGTCCGAGAACTGCTGATAAAAGGTATGTAACTTCAAATTACCATTTGAAAATTTAGCATTAGGTATAAAATATGTATGTACATATTGTGCATTGTATGTGTGCATAAGTACATACATACATATGTATGTATGTACATACTTATAGATACATATCACTCCTTTTTTGCAACCTGTTCAAATCTCCAAAAACTAATATTTAAAGTATATCTTGAAAAAAATCTGTACAATGAATGGCACCCTAACCTCAAAAACGCATTTTTGCGTTTTATACTTCACTATGTACATATGTTGCAATGGTGGATCTGCATATCGTCGGGTGGTTACTGGTTTGCCGCGTCAATAATGTATTTTTAATATCTGTGATGGCAAACCAGTAACTACCCGACGATATGTATGTAGGTATGTAGTGGAATTTCCGATAGGGCGTATTTACAAACATACATGCAGACACAGACTGTGTACTCATATGGATACTCATTATCCTCAGTATTTAAGATAAATTTGTATCGAACAAATTTAGTAGCGGCTTTGTTTCTTATTATAAAGTTTATAATACCAGTATATGTACATATGTAAATATTCATAAACACTTTGTGATGTCCTAGGCGGTAGTAAATTGTCTCACTTTGCATTACTTTTCAATTGATTATTTTAAATCACCTGGTAGTCAGTAAATTTAAAAAAATTTTCTGGGGTTCGAACATGTATCAACCACACGTTGTGTACTCAACGCGCTACTACCCAGCTAAGGTACCATCTAAAATAATAATAGCAAAATGTCAATATAAAACTGAAATGAGTTTCAAAGTTTGTTGGCTTTTACCAAATTCGATTACGTACTCAACTTAAGAATTAATTTTGGATTTGTTCTGGATGACACTACATGGAACATTGGAATTAAGATTTAAATGTCGAAAAATAAAGATAAAAATTTTGACCAACAAAATGTGCCCTACCTAAAAGCATTAATTATGCTCCAAAAATTCGAAAACATGCGTTTAAGACTGATATATGCAAAAACTTGTTTTAAAGGGTAAAATATGCAAAAATACGCACTAACAAATCGATGGCAAAATTCATAAAAAATTCTGAAACGGATAAATATCTTGTCCTCGCATTAATACGTCACACAAGAAAAAACATGTAATTGCATATTTGCGGTTTCCCTGACTCATCGTCATCATTATCATGCCATAATGTTGTACTGCCTTTTATTCATAAAAAATCATATATTTTATGAAGGTTTTATAAAACTAATTTCGTATGAAAAACTGTTTTATAAACCACTTACAAATCAAAAATTTTTTTCCGAGAACTGCTGATAAAATTACCATTTGAAAATTTAGCACTAAGTATAAAACATGTGTATGTATGTACATACATACATATGTATGTATTGTGGTTTGTGTTACGGACGGGTTGACACGGCGATGATTCCGGTTAGCCCAATTTACTTCAGGAAAAGTTACAAAAATCATTATTATTTTCTTTTCAAAATTCGAATGTACATGCTTTATTTAATCTCTGTAATAATAATTTCGACAACTAGAATAAGGGTGAATATATAATTTTTAAAAAGCTTAACTTCTTTAATATTAACCTAAATTGTTTTATATGTATAAATTAATTTGATTTCTTATAATTTGATTTCATATATATATATATATATATTTCATGTTTATGACATCAAATGCATCAATCCGGATGTTCTATGGCGATTGAGTCACATTGTACTAATTGTAGAACAAAGATTCGAAAATTTTGTGATGGTCAGATTTCCCTATAATACTCATAAATGTCATCAGCCTTTAAATTTAATGATGCAAGAGTAACTTGAATTGATCGACATAGCTCTTTAAATCCTTGGTAGGAGTTATCTGTATATTGGTCTTTTTGCAATTCATTTTCAATGAATCTGGAGTCTTAAGAAAATCTAACTTTGGTCAACACAAAAGATTCTGTGGTTTTCTTAAATATGTTCTCTTGTTCCTGTCCTTTAAATGTTAGGTTCTACAGAGAGTATTTGTTCTTGTAGGATAAATAATTATCGTGTGAGTATGAAATGTGTATCGCGTCTAAATTCAGGCAAAAAGTAGTGTAGTAAATTGTAAAATGATATGTATGCTGTGAGGTACATATATATATGTACATCGTAAAATTATACAAGGTACTCGCACGACTACATTACAACAAAATTACAGCACAGAAACAAACTAATAATTGTCAGAAACAGATGTCTTTTGTTTTTAAAAACAGCAATCACAGGGTAACTAAAGTACAATTGCAGACGCGGCATTCATGCAGGATTATAGTCATTCAGTGTTGCCAATATGTGTGTAATACACAGTGTGTAATTTCTACTCTCATGTGTGGGCCAAATAATGAGATTCATGTATAATCTGTGTGTAATTATACTTTGAACTCTATTTTTATTTATTTTTGTTTTAATTTTAACTCACACAAAAGATGTGTAGTGTAATTTTCTTCAATGTGTAATTGGAGACACAGCCATGTCCAAATTCATTGGCAGCACTGTAATTATTTTATTCACACACATACACTAACAATTTTGCAGCTTGTAAACAAAGTTTGACAACTTTCTGCATTGTATACAGAAACAGGCTGGGCTTGTGCATGTACCTTGTATAATTTTACCATGTATATGTAGGTGTGATTTTACACATTGTATTGTTGGCAATACCAAGGCGATTTCACATTAGGTGATCTTTATTCACCAGCTGAGATAATTTCTCTGCCTGTCAATCAATCAAAAGGCTAGGAAATATTCTGACAGCAGGAAATTTTACACTAACAAATATACAAGGCGAATATGCAGAGTTGCAAATTAAGACCACCTGGTATCAATACGCCTTGGTCAATACTGTGTACTACCAAGGCGAATTAATATGAATTCCCCATGTGTAGTGGTGCTAATCAAGGCGAATACACATAAGGTATACTCAGCTAAATTCTCTTTGAGAAATTTATACTTAAAATCAAGGCTAATACATACTAGGTGGTCGCAAGGGATCAGGTGACTATTTTCGCCCCTTGTAATTTGAATATACATACGTAGGATGTCAACACACATTTTTCAGTACATTTTTTGACATTTAAAGTATAAATTTCTCAAAGCGAATTGAGCTGAGTACACATTATATGTATTCGCCTTGGGTGCTTATTTTAATAGTGGAACGTAAATGTTAAAAACAAGGACGCTATTTCCATTGATGCCACCGTGTACATGGTACAATTATACTATATAATGTGGAATGTAAATATAGGTAAAATACAGTGGTATTTTTCATTCATAAACGTTAAGAAAAAAATTGAGCAGAACGTAGTGCCAGTTAGACTTGTATCGAACTCTTTCAGGTCTATAATCGACCCCATGTGATCAAATAGGTTTGTGTCAAAAATTGGGGCTTATTTCATTTCTTATTTGGGCATTATTTACTTGGGCCTTATTTCATAGCGCCTACTGTCTATATACGTACATACATACGTATCGTCACCGGAAACAGAAAATGCTCTATAACTATTGTTTTCATATTTTTTTCCTTTTTGAATTTCTTAATAGAATTTCATATGTATTTTGTAGGGGAAATCTATGGTCAAATACATCAGAATTTAAAAAATTCAGTAGAATTTTTTGTTAATTAGGGCGTTTAGCGTTTTAGGTATTAACAACGTGTGCTCTCATGTCATAATGTTTTATTACTGCTTATTCATAAAAGATAATTTTGTTTTATAAAGGTTTTATAAAACAAATTTCGTATGAAAAACTGTTTTATAAACCACTTACAAATCGAAAATACTTTTTTTGAATAAGTCCTTTAATATCTTCTGTAGATATAAAAATGCATTCCATTTCCCTGGGTCAGGCACTCCCATTCTTTTTTTGTTTCGTTTGCTACAGTCTGTAGAAGAATGATATGGAAGAATATGTTAAGAAAATTGCACGGAACATTATCTACACTGTGTAACAAAAAACCAAAAGTTGAAATTTCTGTTGTAAGTTTGAATTTGTTCCACTGTAAAGCGAAAATGGCTTAATTGATTTAGTGAAATGCGGTAAACCGATAGTATATCGTCGGTTGGTTATTGGTTTGCGGCACAGTATATTCAAAATACATTATGACTGCAGCAAACCAATGACCAACCGACGATATGGTACAGATAAAAAAATGTCGGCTACTTTTTAGGTGGAAAATCAAAAATATTCAAAAAAATTTTACTTACATTAATTTTGATCCGAAAGCATAAGTCTTCTGTTTTGTGATTGTAACTTAACTTTAATTTTTAGCGGCATCCTTTATCTTTCGCTTTCTTTATTTGTATAAGAAATTTTCTAGTTTTTGTGAACGTTTTTTTATCATCTTAATTTAAATTCGAATCTGCTCACTAAATTATAAAGAGTTGTGTTTATATTTTTATTTTGAAATACAAGACTTTATAACAATTTGTGAATTCACAAATATTCGTAGTAGAATGTTTTTGTTTCCGCAAGAAAGCAATGTCATTGAACCCATTTCTTTCTCTAAAATTTCATGCCTGAAAAAGAAACAGGAAATCAACGTTGAAAAGAGTTGGAAAAAATTAAGATTTCTCGTGAATAGAGTGTCTACGCACATGTTGATGACAACACTTTACATTCCTGTAAACAATGCCTCCTGGCATGACAATGTATACAATCTAACCGGAAAGATTTAAAATAAAAAGGTTAGTAATCTGCATGCCAAACTGCAGGCGAAAGAGCTAAAGCCATTTATTTCTTTTTGTTGTTTCAATATTTTTGCTCAGAAAGACAATAAGAAAAGGAATAGCAGAAAAAGGAAGTAAGTAGTATTGTTTAGAAACTATTCAGGAAATTGTTAATCTTTTAGACAATAAGCAAGTAAAGAACAATGCAGGAGGCACATATCGCTCATCTACTCGAACAACGTTATAACTCAAAAAATGGGAATTTTTTGGGGTTAATGATACAGAACTAATCCTCATATCGTTATTCATATTGTGTAAAAATTTCATAGAAATATATGACTTACTCAATCAACTCTGGAGAGAAAAATTTAATTTTCTTTTTCCATTAAGTTGTGTGTAAATTGAAAACTTTAAACTCATTTTCCGGCAAACCAATTTTGTTTTTGGAGTTATGATGTTGTTTTAGTAAATGAACGATATGTAATTTACTATGGAGCTTATTATGGAGAAATCTAAAGAGAAAGTCTATAGAGGAAAGTCAAAAAAGTAGGAAGCCAACAATTTGAGGTTTACGACAAGCTAAGCTTATGCTCATTTCCTTCTTTGTTTAAGGTGCCGTACACCAAAGGTGAAGAGGAACCCCTATTGTTTTCGCTACACTGTCCGTCTGTCCGTCTTTCTGTCTGTCTGTCACAGGTAGTTTCCTCGAGAACCGTAAGAGCTACGGACCTGATATTTTGACAGAATATGTAGAACTTTTAGCGCTACAACAACAATATTAAAAATTAAAGGGTCTTCTAAAGCGAGCAACAACGAAATATGTTGAAATCCTAATGGAATGAATATACTGCCAATTATTTATAGCCACTTGAAATTTTCAAAGTTAGTGTATTTTTATGCAGGGTGCACCAATTAACATTGAAATTTAAAAAATCACAATTAAAGGGTATTCTATCAGTTAATGTAACTTTAAAAGCTTGCTGTATCTTGGAATCCGTAAGAGACACACTCTTGAAATTTTCAAAAACGCTAAAACTAAAGAATGCCAAAATTAAAAAAAAATCCGAAACTAAAAATCGCCAAAATGAAAAAAAGCGCTTAAATGAAAAATATCACCAAAAATAAAACAAATCGATAAAATGCCACAAAATTACCAAACGTAAGAAGTCGCCAAAAAAAAAACTAAAAAAAATCGCCAAATCGAAAAAAGCTCAAAAATTAAAAAAATATCGATAAAACTAAAATAAATAGGAACAAATTAAAAAAAAATTTAAAATAATCTAAAAAAATCAACAAAAATTAAAAAACGCCAAAACTAAAAAAACGCCGAAAACCGAAAAAATCCCAAAAACGGTAAACAGGCAAACTCTTGAAATGTTCAAAAACGCTAAAATTAAAAAAACCCAAAATAAAAAAAAATTTTCAAAAAACCGAAAAAAGCGTCAAAATGAAAAAAACGCCAAAAACCGAAAAAAGCGCCAAAATTAAAACAAATCTATAAATTTAAAATAAATCGCTTAAAGCCGAAAAAATGGCCAAAAACAAAGAAATAAAGAAAGCAAAACTAAGAAAAGGTGCCAAAACTAAAGAAATCTACAAAATCCCAAAAAAAGTTTACCGGCTACTTATTTTTTTCTAAATGTCTAACATCAGGTAAGATATTCGATTCGATTCGATATTACATGTGTAGTGTCCGTACGGAACCCTTTCGTGTGCGAATCAAAGTCGCACTTTACTGAATTTATCATTGTGAATTGAGCCACTTTAGAGAAACCATATCGTGCCATAACCGCCAAAAAAGCTTAAGCGATATAATTTTTGAACTTCATTTTTTTTTTTACCAAAATCGATTATTTGCGATCCTAAATAGACGATTTTTGTCAAAAAACGAAGTCGAAAAAATGTGTAGCTTAAACTATTTTATCGGTTATGAATCGATATACATACATACGAGTACATGCTCGATAAAAATTGTATTGCAGCTTTTCGGGCAAGTTTAATCCAGGTTACTGAGCACTAATTAGATTCTTTCCATTTATTGCTAAATATTACAATTGTCTTACTTTATTATTTTTTATACATTTCGTTTAAAGAGATAATAATAATAAACTTAGATTTTGCAAGAGGAGAAGGAGAAACAAAAATGAGCGCGCAAGCAGGCATCGAAAGGCAGCGAAAATGTAAAACTTTTCTTAGCCGCCAGGCTTTTTGTAAAAGTTTCGACAAGTATTTAAAAAAAAGCTGTTGCATGGTGTGCCACGTAATTTTAACCTTTTTTTCACGTAATTGTGATTTTGCTCTTACTTCCTTTTGTACTCGTATGCTGACTGTGCAACAAAGTAACGAAAAAGTTTCGTTAAGCTTAAATAAAGTTGTTAATTAGCGTGCTATTGGCATTTTTATGTCTAACACTTAATGAAGAAATGTTTTATTTGAAATATTTTCGCTATAATTTTGCTACTTACTCGTAGTTAGCTGAGTTTTTAGCAAAACAACAACAAAAGAACATGATTAATTACGGCAATTTAACAATTTTTATTAAGGAAACTTTTTTTTTTAATTTTAATTAAACTATTTTTTTGAGCTTTAGGTCAGTTTTATAATTTTATTTTATTATTTCAATATTTCGTTAACCTTCGGTTAACTTCTTCAGGATATCTTAATTTTTTCTTCTTTCAATTACAAATTATTTTTACAATTTTTTTTTTTTTTTTTTTTTTTTTTTTTTTTTTTTTTTTTTTTTTGAAAAAAAATGTTCATTAGTTTGTTTAAAGGTTGCTTTTTAGTTACTTTGCTGCCAGTAAATATGAAAAGTTTTATAAATCCTTGACTTGTAAATCCAATTAATATTAATCGTGTTACTATTTGATTTCTTTTTGCCTGCGTTTTAATAAACACGAGTTTTTTTTTATTTTATTTTAACTTTTTTCTCTGTTGAATGAATGGATTGGATGGATGAATGGTTGGTTGGTTGGCTGTTTGAAAAAAATCCTCTTTTTGCAAATTGATTTTAACCCTTCTCTTATTTGACGTTGGCTGAACATTTGCTGGCAAAACTTGGCTAACAAATGTTTGTGTTTGTTTTTTGTTGTATATCTTTGGTATTTTAAGATCAAAAGTTCTTTACTTAACATCATTTATTTTATATAAACTTTCACTTTGTGCCATTTGCGCTGCAAAAAAAAAAAAAAAAAATGTGGACATTAAAAATTAAAAAGAAAAAAAAATCATTAAAAATCATTTGTTTATTAAAGTAAAAACTGCAAACAAATTCTTTGATGTGTGTACAATGTATTTGGATTTGTTTAAGAGGGTTCGTACTTTCTTAAAAGTGCATATTTCAAACCGCTTTAAGGTTAGGTTAGGTTAGGAAGGGTGGTGCTATACCGCAGCTCCACTCGGAGACCCAATTGGATCCATTGGGTCCATGATTCCCTTCAGTTGCCCAAAAAGTAATATTTACCCCCCATTTATAGCCAGAAGTGACCCTATTACCCGTTCTTCAGCCACCGAATTCCCATGATGACGCCCCTGATGTCCTCTAGTTTACACTTCCCGATATCAGCAATGCTTTCATGGAAACGTCTGCTCAGCCGTCTAAACCTATGACGTTGCAGCTTCGGGCAGTGACATATAATATGTTCAATGGTTTCTGGTTCTTCTTCATCCCCGTACATCATACTCCAGATTGAATGAATGGAAGTATTTATGTGGGTTAAAGTTAGTATGTAAATGGAACATGTGTATACGCTTGATAATAAATACTCACCAAGGCCATTCTTTAAACTTCCTACTTCATGCTAAAATTGTTTAGCATTAGGAATTTTAAATATGTGACATAGTTTTGGTTATTTGCTTTCCGGAAAAAATTTAAACGTGTCGTAGCATACGTTTTTATTGCTTGTCGAAGAATAGGGTCGGCTTAATAAAAGCTGCTCCCTTAATTTTATTCAAAGATACATGGGATCTAAACACAAAGCAAAATATGCACTCGTATATAAGGCCAAAACATATTTCTGGACTCTTAAATAAATAACATTTCTCTCATAAAAATAATCCCTGATTTATTTTTATAAGTTCAAATTTGGTCAGATATTACTTATCTTTTATTCTTATTATTGTAATGCACAACTAGAGGAGTTTAATTTGATTGCACAAGTAAAACTCTCATTAACTGCTAAACACACACACACATGAACACACACAAATCCATGGAAACGGATATAAATCATTGCCTGAGGCAAAGCTTGCATGTGTTTCAGTTTTTATTATACTCGTACACACTTAAATTTGTGGAAATACTCAAACTATTAAATACATTTTTGTACACAACTCTACATGTTTGAATTTCTTTGTGCTTCAAATGCAGAATTTTATTTTCATTTTGCTGGAAGGAGTCGTTCAAGGAAGTAAAAGGTTTCCCTTAAGGCTGGTACTCTGTTCAAAGTTGTGAAAAATTTTCAGCACCATTGATTATTTCGCGTGAAAAATTTGACATGTACTAAATGTAGCCCAACTCGCGGTTTTTTTTTTATAAATTTCTTGCTTTTATTGCTTGAAAGTATGCAACATTGTTAAAATTCCGTGCGAAAAAAGCACTGCTCATGTTGTTTCGCAGCGAAACTAAATTGATGCCAGACTAATTTTGCATGGAAAGACATGATTTTACGTGTTTTTCACAACAAGAGCAGAGTACTACTTTTGCGAATTTATTTCGCAAATATTTCACACCAAATACTTTTATATGTAGTTTGACAGCATTTCGCACGAAATTGTGAACAGAGTACCAGGCTTTAGAGGCCAATAAATACAATGTGGCAGAGAAAAGTCTGTCTGTCTGTCTGTCTGGCTGTCTTGTGGCATAATTTAATTGAATTTTAATTTTTTTTTAATTTTTATAAAGAATTAAAAAAAACTTATTTGTTGCTGGTTTAGCACTTCTAGATGCAATTCGCAACAAAAAATAAATTTAAAAAATTAAATTCGTATTAATTTTGACACGCATTAACTAAAAATAAATTAGTATTGAAATACATTGAATACAAAGTGCAAATATTCTTCAAGCTTTTTTTTTTTGAAAAAGTTTTTCAATGGCACGAACTCTTCTAAAACCATCAGTCGCAGTGGTGAAGGGGAAGGGGGAGGGGTTAACATCATGAGTGCTTATTTATTACGTCAGATTGTTTGTTTGTGATGGGAGTCACATGATAATGACAATGATTCCCTTTTGTACAAACATAATTTGATGCCATCAATTAACTGATTCATTAAATATTCCAATTCAACGTGTGCGTTCGTTGCTGGTCTTTGTTTAGAATAAATTTTTATTTGACTTCAAATATTCAGCCAGCCCCTGAGTGCTTTGCAGGCATAAATCAATAATTAATTGACCGTCGCGACATATTGACTTATCATTTTACACTAAACTGTATTGAACGTTAAAATTTCGCTCTTAATAATTGTCTGCAATGGAATAGTATTAATACGTATGTATGTACATCAAAGTGTTGGGGGTATTTCATGGATAATACTCGCACATATTCCTGAAACATATTGTGATAAATTTATCCTTAAAGCAAGAACTTTATATGTAAACTAGCATCCCACCGCTCGCATACAGAAAGAAACTGAAATTTTCTTTATACGGAATTTTCTTTTATAAAAACGGAAAAAGTACCAAAAACACAAATTTTCAGTCTTTCCCCCCACCCCTGTTCACTGTATTTTTTTTATATGGATCATATGCTATGCGTCCACCGAATTCCATCCAAATCCATTAAGCCGTTTTCGCTTTACAGTGGAACTTTCTTAATTTTTTCTTTCACATCATTCTTCTGCAGACACTAGCAAACGAAAGAAAAACTAGAATGGGGGAATCGGTACAGCCGTTCACGCGTGATGCCGTGACTAAAGGAAAAGGTATTAATTTTTATATATCGAGCAATAAATGCCAAAAAAGCTTAAGCGACAAATTTTTTTGATCTCGTTTTTTTTGACGAAATTCGATTATTTACGATTGCAGATGATTGATTTTGGTAAAAAAATTAAGTTCGAAATTTATGTCGCTTAAGCTTTTTTGGCGGTTATGGCACGATATATAGATTAACACAAGGTACATTAAATTATACAAATAAATTGGTAAAAAAAACTATAAATTAATTATAGGAAGAAGAAAAAAATTATGTTTAAATGAAGGTTAGGTTAGGTTAGTCTGGTTGGTCAAGGACCTCGTATAGATCAGGATTGATCCTTAGCGATACCAGCAGATGACAAGAAACCTGTAAGTATGTCAGCCTAGTTCGTGGTGTCTCTATCGAATGACTCCCACACAGATTTAACAAACCTTAGTAGACTTCGGAAAGTGTGATCACCAAGACAGTCATATCTAGTGCGGCTTAGAGCCGGACAGTGGCACAGTAGATGTTCTACTGACTCAATTACCCCGGGCTCCTTACATTTCCTGCAGGTACCGTCAAGTATTTGTCCTATTTTGACGGCATGTACGAAGCCGTCCAGCAGTGTTCAGTTAATACCCCCACTAGAAGTCTACAGTTGCTTCTGGTTAGTGATAAAAGGAATTTAGTCGATTTAGGATCATAGGAGCTCCACATGATTTTAGAAGTTTTGCAAGTTTTCGTCGCACGCCAACTTTCCTCCGCTTCTTTCTTCATCTTAGAGTCTTAGGTGTTTAATTGGTTTCCGCCCATATACCGTTTCTTCCACCGGTAATTGGATTCCCCTTTTGGCCAGTGTATCGGCCAGTTCGTTTCCCACAATCCCCATGTGTTCTCGGACCCAAAAAACATGTACTTGTCTGCCAGCTCATAACCTATTTAGGGCTTCCTACACATGAGCACAAGCGAGGACTAGTTGCAGTCTGCTGAAATTGCCTTAATTGCTGCTTGACTGTCTATATATATATATTCACACGCGCATTCATGGTTTGAGGGGTGAAAGCTACATCTGCAGCCATTTTGGCTGCATAGATTTCCGCCTGGAAGATGCTACAGTAATCAGGAAGTTTATAAGATTCCTCTATACTGAGTTCTAAGAAATTTTTGGGTAAAGGTTCCCTGATGATCTGCATTAAGCCCCTTTCAGACTATTATACAAATATTAATACTTTCATCACATTTTACGATACAGAAATCTAAATACATTCGTTGCGACTGTCAAAAAATCTAACGTAAAATCACATGTTGTGTTCAGACGATCACACTTCAAATAAAATGTGTAATACAAGCAGAAAACAAAACAGCTGTTCAATGAAAATGTCTGTGCTATTCATTGACTAGCGGCGGCAAAGCGGTTTCATTTAAGCGGGAACGTACCGGCACTTGAAAAAATTCAGTAGTTAAAAATATTTTATGTAAAAATTTAAGAAAATATTACAAAAACGTTAAAAAATTCGTCAACGAAATATACTTCCATACGATTCACTTATTAAA
The DNA here is from genome assembly GCA_936439885.1 of Nowickia ferox. Classification (NCBI taxonomy): domain Eukaryota; kingdom Metazoa; phylum Arthropoda; class Insecta; order Diptera; family Tachinidae; genus Nowickia; species Nowickia ferox. The sequence continues at coordinate 2,607,609 of OW387027.1, read as the reverse complement.
AATTTTGAGCCGATATACATATGACAAAACATTACATCAATGACGACACGCTATCGGCGGCGAAACAGCCGACTTGGAAATTTGGTTTGTGCTCAGAAAATTTTCTGAAAACGAAAAAGTCTGATGGGATGTCAAAATTTTTATCGTATTATTTGCCACTTTGATGACATTTTGCGTTCAGACTATCACACTTGCACGTATTATTTGAATTTTTGACAAGTATAAATACAAAGTATAATAGTCTGAACGCGGCTCTAGCAACAGTGAAATGTGCATAGGATCCAGCTAAAACCCCTCAATAATAAATTTAATAAGTAAAATAATAATAAGAAACAAATTATTTTATAATTTTTTGCTACTCCTGACATACGAGTACTAAACTCTCCACACAGAGTTTAGCTCAAAAGGTCCTTTTTCTCCACAAAAAAAAAAATATGTATATAAAAATAAAATAAAGCTTAATAATGCATTGGCGTGAGTTAAGTTTCTCCAGGTACACACGAGTACACCTTTTGTTTGTCAAATGTTATCGTCATCCATTTAAAAGTGAAAAATTTATTCGTTTATTCAGTGTTATATTTCAAATTGAATGGCCATTAGTGTAATTAGCCTGTCATTCAAATATTTTATAGTTGTACGTGCGGTGAGTTCATATTGTTGCTGTTGCTATAATTTTATGGAAATAAGAACGTACTCGTATGTATACATTTATTAAATATCCTCCTCCTAAAAGCTAAACCAGGTGTGTTGTTTATTCTTTTATTTTTATTAATTGAAATGATAAAACTCTGAGACTAATGGCAGGTATTTATTCATAGTCAGGCCGGTGTTTAAGCAACATAAAGTGTAATTTATAGTTTGTTATTTGAAATGTTGTTTTTTGTTTTCGTTTTTCATTTATCTTCAATTTTATTTATATTAAAATGCTTCCTTTAAAAACGTCATTATGAAATTGTGAAAAAAATAAATAAATATAAATTATGGTTTTAATTAATAGGAAATGAATATAAAACAGTCAATTAAAAATTATTTTTTTAGTCTTTTATAAAAAAGGGCAGCAAGATTAATTGAAACTAAAAAAAATTTTATTCTAGATAATTTTTATAAAGATAAATTAATGTGTCATTGCATAAATAAAACAAATTGTTAGCGAAAAGAGGAAGCGGAAATCACTTTGGCGTTGCCAACTGTTGGTGAAAATATTGCAAATGTAGCAAGTCTAGCATACAACAACAACAACAATTCATGTGAAATTGAAATTTCCTACACTAACTCAAAAAAGCTGGTTTTAAAGAAAATACGTTTTAAGTTTTCAATTTAATGCGCAAAAAATGTCTGTATATGAATTGCATGAGGTGGGCGGTGGGCGTGGTAGATTTTGTTGAAATAAATTTTTTTCTTACTTTAAAAAATCTAGACTCACTGCTTAATCTTTTTGCACTAAAATGTGTGAAGGCGTCCCACTGTGGGCTTAGACCGAGCTACTTAGCGAGACAATGAGACTTCAAGCATCTCATGACAAGCGCTTGTTTTAAAAAATAAAAATTTTCTTGCCGTCATACCACAAAAAGAAAAGATTTTTATAATATTAAAAAATATCCGTAGCAGATTTTATATCAAGAGCAACCAATACTTGATTGTAACAGCCCATTTACATACATAAAGTGTCATTTTGTCCGCTAGTGAAACCAACACAGACAGAAGACAAAAACTCATTGCAAAATCTATTCTTGAGTAAAAACTTTACGAGTGTTTGCGGTGAAATAATTATAAATTTTTTAACCTTCTCTATATAATAGTTTTTCAAGTATCGAGTAAAAAAACAGGACAGAGACAAGAGATTTATTATTTTTTTTTTTTTAATTGAATTTTCCTTCTCAGGACAGGCAATTTTGGAAACATCCTCGTATGTGAATAAAAAGTTTGGTTTCGGAATGTTATCGACACATTTCAAATTCAAATACGAGTAAAGCAACAAAGTACGCACATGTATAGAGAAAAAAATAACTGTATAAAAGAACAGTAAACAAATACAAAATAAAAAAAACCTGTAACAACATCATGTACCGCTGCATCGAATCGTATGTACTCTGCAATTGCAATATGTTTATTGGATAGATAAATAAATGTTTGTGCTTACTTAATTATTTTAGTTTTAATGCGATTTTGATTTAATATTTTGCAGATTTTCTAATAAATTTTAAAAATTTTCCGGGCTATTTTTAAGACTTTTTTGAATTTACTCCATCTTGGTTGAGCCTTTCTCGAGATTTTAATAGTTTTTCACAACCAATTACTTGGGCAAATTTAAATTTAGGAAGTAAATTGGCTTAAACACACACTTTTTTTTAACAAATTCAGTTTTATTGATACCAATGTAAAGTAGAAATATGGGAATTAATAATGCAATGTGATGTCGGGCAACTGTCCACCTCCGGCACGTCGGCAGACGTTCGCTTTTTTCACAAAATTTTTAACCACATTTTGCAACAAAGCTTCGCTTATCTCGTCAATGCAGCGCCGAATTTCATCTTTCAGAGCGTCAGTTGTTTCTGGTTTGTTCACGTCAACGCGGTCTTATAAATTAAAATTCACAAATTTCACAATTGAAATTCTTCAAGAGATTTATTATTCGACATATTGTCATAATTATACTATAAGTGAAATTTATTTGCTGGTGGTTAAGCGATGTCTATATGCATTTCATTGTTGATTTAACAAATCGTCAGTAGACTTCAACCTCACATTTTGAACAGTCACAAAATGTGTGGTTGAAGTCTACTGATGATTTGTTAAAGCAACAATGAAATGCATATAGACATCGCTTAACCACCATCAAATAAATTTCACTTATTGAAATTCTTCGTTAGAGAGTGTAGCTTTCCGTGGTTACAATTTCCCAACTTTTTATTAAATAAATGGCAAAGGATGACAGCTCAATTCTTGAAATTTCATCATTTGACAGCCCTAAATCTCAAATTTGCTAAGAAAAGTTAGAGGCTTAAAGTGTTCCACAAAAATATTTCTCATCTCATACCCAAAATGTTACGTTAACATGTGCAAAAGGAGGGGAACTGCGCGCAGTGGGATGGCTACATACATACATTTTTGTGTAAAAAGTATAACCAGTGGTCGGTTGTAGATCTTTGAAAGTTGGCACCGAACACTGTATTGACTAAATTAAGAAAAACAAAATGAAATTTCATGAAAATAGGCCACACTTACCGCCCTCCTCTTGTGAAACACAAATCGATTTTGTTCCCACAACATTTTTCCTATCATCTATCATTTTTTTGACTATATCATCACACTACGAATCCCGTTTGAATGGCACATGTCTACAATCAATATTCAACAAAAAGTACGCAATAGTTTTTTTTTTTGGTAAAATTTCATGACAAAAAAAATTTCAAGAAAATTTCAAGAGTTTCATTTTATCAAAAGCAGGCAATCTCACCTTTAATTTTATTGAAATAACAGTTTTGGGGGGAAAGTGGGACTACATAATTTTGTTTTGCCATTTGAAATCAAAAATTAGTTAATTTTTAGCAGCTGATAGATCAGGCCATATCTCCTTCATGGTGTATGTACAAATTTTTTTATTATTTTTAATTTATAGAGAAATGCTAAATTTTTCAAATATATTAAGAAGCAAAGAAGTATTATCAAGCAACTTTGCATATCGTCACCGTAAATGCAAACGCACGTAACTACGCTTTCATATTTTTTACAGGAGAAACAAAAAACGTCAATAATAATAAAGTGCTCGTGAAAATTTTCTTCGAAGTTTACTTTTAGTATGGATACACTTATGTGCTTTTAACCATTTATTTCCTTTTTATGTATATTTAAGCTTTTATGTTAGTTACGTTCTTTGCAATAAATAACAAATGCATTCGTAATTATGTCCGTTTGAATTTCTTTAATAAAGTCATAATTTTTAATCGCAAAGATCTAAATATTTGCGTGAACATGTAGTTTGATAAAATGAACCACAATCAATCAAAAACTCGATTTCGAATTTTTGTGTAGTTACGCCCGTTTGCATTTAAGGTGACGTTATATGGATCACTGAAATAAGTGAAAATAAAAGCCATTTCTTGCTTAGCACCCTAGCATGGACTACTGCAATTTTTAAAAACTTAATTACAATTTAAAAAAAAAACACAAGTAAATGCTTATTTTATATTTAATGATTTCTCTACAACAACATTCTACTGCAACATTCGATTTTTGAAATTAAGTGTTCGAAAAATAAAGTTTCTCACACCAAAATCCCACTGTGGTGCTGCCCCTTAAATAACACTTTAATGTAGCGTATATTTCTGTGGCCTCCTCTCCCACAAAAAACAAAAACTGAAATGATTTTCATTTCATTTGATTTTGCTTCTGCTTCTGCTCTCGCTTTTGAAAAATACAACAGTTTCAGTCAAAGCAAAATCACAAAACGATTTATGACCAATTCCGCAGTACTTTCAGCAGTCGACGATTTGAAAAGTTTGAATTCGCAACTTCGACTTAAGTTTTTTAAACACTGGTTAGAACCTTATTATTTTGGAATAAGTTAAATTTTGCTGTACGGTGTATGCGCTCACACATGGCCATTGTAGAAATGATAAATCCCAGCCAGCATTTTGTATCATAATCGAATCTTTTCTGAATCAGCTGGACGGTAAAAATAACCGTATACGAGTTAATTTTTCGATCATAAATCATACTCCCGTTGTGAGGAAATGGTACCCTACAGATGAATAATCCCAGAGAATAATCTCTGATACAATTTGCTGATTTATTTTTCAGCAATTTACTGCTTCGAGTAGTATTTAAGTCATTGGGTTTCAGTTTGCTCTTCTATTTTCAAGAAATTATTATTTGAACATACAGATGAATCATAAGTGAATCCTTTTCAATCACCCAAGTGGAGAATCATATAAGAGATTTTTGGAAAAAATGCTCAGCCAAATGCTAGCTGGGATAGAATAACAAATTTACACTTCCATATGTATGTACTCGTACATGTGTATGGCTGTGCACTTTGCATCTTTTTTGAAGAGTTTGACAAGAGAAAAATTAGTAAAGAAACAAAACACTAAAACAAAAGTTGGACGCATTTCTTTACTCAAGGGTGCTTGTGTGTATGTTTGTGAGTGTGTGTGTGTGTGTGTGTGAAAAACAGGTATTTTTTTTGCTGAAGGTTGTCAGCCATGTAGTGTACTCGTATGTGCATTTAAAATATGCAATTGTATTGATTGTGTGGGTTCGCCAGAATATTTATGTCTGAGCCTGCATATACATATGTACATATTCTGGCCATTTGCATATGAGCTTGTGTAAGTGTGAGCTTGTAAATTATTATTTTTTGTTTGCGTGTGTGTGTGTGTGTGTAATAGAGTGACATGTTTCATTTTTATGACATTTTGACAGTAAAGGCAAAAAAATACAACAAAAACAGACATACTTATGTATGTACAGCAAAATGGCAGAGCGACTGGGCAAGAAATAATAATATTTTGATTTTTCTCTTTGTTGTACACACATATGTATTTTTTTGGCCAAGTTAAATGTGTAAAAGTTGCAGTTTTTGTCTGTTACTAGAAAATTATACTAAATGAATGAATGTACAAGTTAAGTAAGTTAAATGGGAAAGGATTAAAATGAAAGAAATATTTACGTTTGTACGAGTATATGAGTATAAAGAAAACTAAGTCAAATTGTTATGCTCTGTGAATGCGAGTCTTATTTGAAAGAGATAAATGTCGGAGAAATGTAAGATTTAAATAATGTTTTGATAAGTGATTAAGTATTTTTGGCACAAATAGCCAGAACGGACTAGTATAAGGCAAAATGGTTTTAAGTGTTTTTTTTTTCATAACAGAAGTATGTACATACATACATACATACCTACATATGAATGTACATACATGTGTATGTACGAGGGCCGAACTAAAAAATCTATGACTTCAGCTAGCTCGCGCACCTCCAATACAATTTTGTGGATTTTCTTAACCAGAAACTGGCGTGGACCCCTCAATTGGTCGACCATTACTGCGTTCGTTTAGTTCGCTCGTAAGGCCTCGCTTAAACTCTGCAAAAAAAATGTTCTATAGTCGTAGACGGAGAAGCAGACTCCTTCCTCCACAGTAGAATTTAGCTCGGCTTTAATATTGATTGGACCGAGGCCTTTGAAATCAAAATATATATGCATGTATATACTGAACTACACAAGGGCGATCAATTTTTCCAGATTTTCAAATTCACTGAAATCGATTATTTTTGGCGGCTCCAAAAAATACTAAGCAAGTGCCGTCTTGAAAATCAGAACCAGGGTTGTCATATATGACGATTTCTCGCCAAGCGTGGCGATTTTTCTACTTTTTTGACGCCGAAAATTTTGATTTGTGACATGGCGATTTTTCTGGCAATAAATAAATTTGTTGGTGATATTTATGGCTATTTTTTTTTTTTACAAAATTGAACTTCAAAATTTTTGTAATTCATGAAAATCAGTTTGTTGAAGTAATAGTTTCAAAAATAAATCCTACCAAAACTCGTCTGCAAGAAATTAAAACTATTTGATTTTTATGAATTTTCTTATATTAATTTTAGTAATTATTGCGTTTTAAATAAAGAAAGAAATAATTTTTAGAGATTTTATTTCTCCATTTGGCGATTTTCTGCAAAATTTTTATACGATTATTTTATAGAAATTTGTTTAAAAACATTTTTCACATAAATACAAATTTATTATCAAATATTTATTAAGAAAAAAAAATTGATTTTGGCGATTGGAAAAACTCTGACAACTCTGATTAGAACATATGTATGCTTTATAAGGTTGCCACTTTTTTTTTCAAACTACTGCCGTCATCTACGCATCAATTCGATTAGTTTGACACCGCCCTCGTAATAGTTGATATTAAGTGTGCACTTTTTGATGAAAATCTTGTTTAGAAAGTGTGTTTTTTATTCGCTTAATTTGTTATTTTACAAAAAAATAAAACTTTTATTCAAAAATATATTAGAATATATTCTTTCGATCAAGCGAAAGTTCATTACTGTCTTAAATATTTCTCTTAAAGGAGACTTTACTTTTTTTTAATACTTCTTTAATATGAAGTTGAATAAAAATCTCTTATTTGCTGCCTCTAAAAACCTGTAACTTTTAAAATTAAAAAAAAAAAATTGTTGCCCTGAATATGCATCACATGCATACGGATTAATCACCATAAAATATTTCCCATTGTAATGATGTATTTGCTCGCTCTTTTTTCCGCTTTAAGTATTTACGTACTTAAATATTTGATTTTTAAAACAAAAAAGCCACAAACGGAATTATTCCGTATTAAACCAGAACAATGAATTAAGCCGGTTTTACATACATCTGCTCGTGCAAACCAAGAGTTTACACATCAAATATAGAAACGCACATAAAAGATAAAAGGAGTGTAATACCAAGAGTGGAGAGCTAAAAATACACACATTGGAAACGGAAATGTTCAAAATGTTTGTGTGTAGTTTCAAATGCGAGGATACGAATAAATATTTTGGTTAAATAACTTTACTTGCAATCGAAAAGTGTATTTTGTATAGAGTGATGTTTTTTGTAGAGTGACAATTCAAAGAGAAATTGATTTTGCAGTTTTAATCGTTCTATAGCCGTTATTAGTATGAATTATATTTACATGATCAGACGTGCTCACGCATGATTACGACAAAAGTCAGTGAGCGCTCATGGATAAAAAGTATTTATTGAATTGTTGCAGAAAAAAATCTAAATTTTTTAATAACCTTGTTTGGGAAAAAACGGAAAAATAACCAAACCGAAAATGAGCCCTAAAACTAAAAAATCGCTAAAACTAAAATAAATCGCGAAACCGAAAAAATGTCAAAAATTGAAAAAAAGTCAAAACTAAAAAAAAACGCCAAAAACCCTAAAACTAAAAAATCGCTAAAACTAAAATAAATCGCGAAACTTAAAAAATGTCAAAAATTGAAAAAAAGTATAAACTAAAAAAAACGCCAAAACTAAAAAAACGCCAAAAACCCAAAAACTAAAAAAAACGGTAATTTGAAATTGGCATCATTGAAATATGTATTTATACTTGAATATCAGCTGCTTATCATGCTGCTGCAGTTGTCAATATAATTAAGTAAGTTTGCTGTGGTCTATATGTTTCATGTAATGTCCATATTTACACTATGCACGTCTTATTAGTTTGTTAGGAAAGAGAGACGAGGGGAAAATAAACTTTACTGTTCTCCTCGTCTCTCTCTCTCCATCAAACTAATCAGCTAAGCAATAAGACTTGCATAGTGTAAATATGGACAATAGGAAGCGATTTAGAAACACTATTATGCACAAGCATGAGTTGGCCTCATCTTGAGTGAGAAAAGTGTAATAAATTTTTACAGTTAAAAATCAAGAGAAAAATTACCCTTTACTAATAAAATATTACACACATTTTTATTTGCACAGTCTGAAATGTAAATGATTTAAATAAATGAGTATTGGCTTTTGTGCAACGAGGCGTATCATTGCTGCCTGCATTTAATAAGTTGCAATAACATGAATTCTGCTAAACTAATACGCACATGAAGGCATGTGCCTGTGTGTGTGTTGTGGGTGTGCGTGGGCACACTCATACATACAAGTAATATAATTTGCATGGAATTGTTATTAAATGACATAAAATAATGCAAAATCCACTTACTTACTTACATACAAATGTGCAAATGTACATTAAATTGAATATTTAATTTACCCAAAACTCGCTAGAACTGAATATTTTATAATGAATGATGGACTTTTTGGTGCTGTGTAATTATTTTATTCTAAAAATTTCAACATGGCTTTACTTAAAATCTGCTAATTAATGGCTTATATTAATTAACTTTGTTACATTTGTTTCGAAAAGATAATTTTTTTTTTTCAATAAATAGTTAAAGTATATTTAATTTGTTCTTTGGTAAAATGAACTGCAAGCTTCACTACACTTGCTAAGAAAATATTGTCAATAAATGTTTTTTTAAAATTAGAGAAATTATTAACATTATGATAAGCGTGAAATATACGAACAGACATGTACAAAGGCCCTGTTTCCACAACACAGACAGTCGACTGGTGCAGGCAATTCATGTATGAAAAGTACTAATTTTTTTAGGGACTTTTATTTTAAGTTTTCTTAGACTAGTCGACTGCCTGGCTTGTGCAAATAAACAATTTCATAGAAAAATTATGCATAACAAATAACTTATTGTGGCCACAATACAATTTGTTAACTCAACAAAAAAAAAAATAAAAAAAAATAAAAAATATTTATTTTTTAAGAATATGATTTCCCTTCTTATTTATGCAAAATAAAAAAAAACGTACACTGGTTTGTGGTACAATTGCAAATGAACTTGTCATCAAAGCTTAAATTTCACAACAATTATGCTAATCCAAGTGACATAAATTTAATATGATTGATTTCCAACGAATGAGAGTGGATGTGAATACAAAATAAAGTATAAATAAAAATTGTATTACAACTACATTAGGAAACACAACAGGACATACAAACATTCATACTACATACATACATTTATTTATATATTTATATATTGTCAACTAAAAGCTCGGCAATCAGAGCAGCAAAGTTATAAAAGGAAGAATGAAGCAAAAAAAAAAAAAAGAAAATACTCAAGCAGACAGGGCCAGGAAGAGAAATCAATTCCAATATTTATGCACAGATTTATTATAGAATTCCATAAAGAACTCTACTTAAATATCCCTAAGGTCGATTACAAAATATTCATTCGTACTCTGTACAAATTGTATTAACATGCTTCAGTTGTTAAATAAATTGCAAATAACAAAGTTCTATGATTACATTATACATGTATTTTATTACAAAAAAGAAAAAAAAAGAAATATTGCTGGCGAATGAATACAGAAACAATGACGAAATACCACGGTACGCACCACTACAAACACACACACCCACACCCACACCCACACCCATAGACAAACACATTCAAAAAAAAAGTTCTAGAGGAAATGAAGCGTAATGTAATAAATGTCAATTTATTATTGTCATTTTCAAATAATTAAGTAACAGAAATACCTACGCTCACCTCCAAACATGCGTAAATATTTATTTTGGCATGCTTCTTGTGCTCATTTAGGGATGGTACCATATATACTACATATCGCACTTGTTCCTCAAAAGCGTAACAACTCAAAATTTTCAAATTTTCACTTTTTGCAAAAAACCAAACAACAGACGTCATATCTTATCCACTGTAAAAATCTCCCTTTGATTTGTCTTCTTTTCCGTGAAAAAAAACCGTTATGACTCTCTTTGTGTTTTTAGAATAACTACTACTAACAGAAACAGCTCTTGGCCTCTACTGAAAATTCATGAATTTTGAGTTGTTACGCTTTTGAGGAACAAGTGCGATATCGTCGGCTTAGGGATGATAAATCAGTTAAAGCTTAAACGGTGGTTTAGTTGAACTAAACTCTAATTTATATGTGGTTTAAACTCAGCAGGAGTATGCCAGTGAACCATAATTTATGTGCAGTTTAAAAAATAATATTGTGGCAACACTAGAATAAATGTCAAAAGCAACTCTTTTGCAGCAGGCTATCAATTCTCTGCACAGTTAAAAAAGCAAAAAAATTTAATAAATTTTAATGAAAGGTCGCCAAATTTAGAAGTAGAATAGTATAAAATAACAATAGAGTGTAAGAAAACAGACCGAAGAAGATCTGAAGAAAAAGTAGAGGCTTGGATAAAAGTTGAGTGCTATTTAAGGCCGTGATACACTAGCCTACACGATCGTGCGATTTTTGAGAAAATACAGCCCTGGTATGATGGAGTCTATGAACATTTACAAACGACAAAAACAATTCATCAGGTCGGATCATATGGCCTGCATTGGTGGTTTCAACGCCCAATTTTATGCGTTTACAGATGGTTTAAATGCTGCACTGATTTATAAGTTTGCTGGTTTAAGAAAAAAAGCTCCACCTGTTTTCCCAAATTAATGCACGAATTGTTGTAAGACAAGCACTCTGAATTTAACACCCTGTAGTTCATTCTGTATTCTAAAGAGATGTCCCAAAATAGTGTTTGTGAAAGCTTGAGTTCTCTTTCCAACTTTTCGTTGATTGTGTCACAGCACACTTTTCTTAAAAAAGTTTTTTTTTTCTTAAAGAAAAGATGCCTGTCTGTGTGCACGCGCACACTATTCACATAGAAAAAATAACTGATTGTGAGACAGTATAGAGGAAATATGGCTAATTCTGTTAAAGTACACTGTTCTTATAGAAAATATGAATAATTGTGTAAAAGTATGCTGTGCTTATGGAAAAGATGGCTAGTTATGTGACCGTACACTGCTCTTATAAAAAAAAATGGCTGACTGTGTGACAGTACGCTGATCTTCTAAAAAAAAAAATGGCGGGCTGTGTGATTTTACACTGCTTTCAAAAAAAAGATGGCTGATTGTGTGACAGTACACTGTTCATATGGAAGAGATGTGTGACTATGTGACAGTGTGACAGTACACTGTTCTTAAACAAAATATGATTGATTGTGTGACAGCTCACTTGTCTTGTAGAAAAGATGGCTAAACGGATCAGCACTTCAGAGGATAATTAGGCAAAAATTAGAGATGGGCGCGTTTTCGTTTCTTGTTGAGCAAAGTTGACACGAAAAACATGAATTTCCAATAAAGAAAAAGTTTAATATTTTGTATCGTCAAACAGGCAACACCAACAGATTTGTTGATAGTGTAAGGGTCTCTTAAGCTTAAAGCTCTGAAATTAAATAAAACTATGTATTAATTTTAATATAAAAAATTTTTTTTTGCTATTCAATTTGATTTCGTGGGTGTTGTGCACTATCGTATTGGGAAAATTTTTTGGCGTGTGTATTTCATACGTTTTGGACATTTTAGTATTCGTGTTTGGGTGGTGTCGTTCGACACGCGCCCATCTCTAGTACAAATATGTTAAGATTATGTTTGCATTGGGCTCCACTGTGCAAGGTAGTTATTTTTGCAATACATTTTGTATTTTTGTTTTGTCAGTTTGAATTGCTTCAGCTTGCTTAAGATTTTTTTTAAATATATCCGCCTCTGTAGATGTTTTAACTGAGAAATTCGAATGTTTTAATAAATCTCTTTTCCGCCCTTGTCAATTGTTTATTGCTTCAGCGAAACAAACGAACCAAAACAAAAATTCCACATTAATTCACACACTCATTTAACAAATTTTCATTCCTCTCGTTGCTTTCAGTGTCATGGCAATATTCATCCATTATTCCTTAGTGAATAAAGTTAAGCCAGAATCCTGTTTAAGTATCATACAGATTTATACAAATAGCAATTGCTCATTCCGCTCATAATACGCACTCACATATACGAAATTTCTAATCTATTATACTTATTAGAGAATTTATGCAGATATCTATGAGTATTTATGATTGTGAACATGTTTCTACGAGTATGAACATGATTATATACGCATTTATGTACACGTGTGTGTGTAGATGGACCTGACCGCATACATAAGTATGTACATATGTACGTCGATTCAATTTAGTAGATTGAACAACTACAAGTAAATTTCAGTTCAATGGGGTTTAGAAGAGATTTTGCTTGACTGCAGCATGACCGCCGTGCCTTCAAAATGTGCTGATTTTGAATGTTTTGTGGTTGTGGCATTGGCAATGGATGTCACGAAATTTCACAGATACTTTGACGACACATTGAACATTCTTCATGGCAGAGAAAATGCGTAGGCAAGTGGACACAAACACAATCAAAAGTATATTTAGAAGCACAATATGACCATGATTACTAATGAAGGTATTTAACAGGAAACAATTTCGACAAATAATGCAAATAAGCCGCAATTCAACAGGACCGACGCATCAGAATGGGAAGTCTCTTATTTTTTTAGGCAGACATCTTAAAGAAAATTATCGTACAATTTTAAAGCCAAAAGAACAACGACTAAATTAAAAGACATTAAACAGAGTTCGTGAACATTTGCTTTACATATTTGAGAATAATTATAACTTAAAACATAATAACAACAACATTCCAGCAATATTTCATAAAAATTTGCTTTGCTTAATCCATCAAAATTACAAATTTTCTCAACTGTTGTAATTATCATACGAGTTTGAGAAGGCAAAAAAAAAGGTTAATAACAATGTTGGGGGGAAAAGGCAACAAAGTGTATTAAATCTTCATCTTTGGGCATAAGAAAAAAATACAACAACAACAACCACAATATAAAAACAATAAAACGAGCTTCATAAAAGTAATATCGCTTTTTAAGACAGAGAATAAGAATTATCCCGCAGCCATAGAAATGTAAATGCAAAAGTTCTAATATACAACATTATAAAGCAATTTAACTTTTTTATGTTGCTGCTGCTGAATATTTTCAGCATATTGAGCAAAAGATGGGGGCGGTGTGAAAATACAGTGGGACGGCAGCTGCAAAAAAAAACAAGAAATAATAATAATTCTTTTAAAGTTAGTTTTTTGAAAAGGCACTTTTTTGTATGGCACTCGTACTTTTTAATTTTTCTCCTATTAACATCTTTAACTGGGAAAAACTCAATGATTGATTACAAATTCAATGGTGAAAAGTAAATTGAAAATGAAATTAAAAAATTAATGCATTTTTTATTGGGATTTATTTAATTTATTTTGGGCTTTATTTCCTTGGGCCTTGTTTCATAGCGCCAATTCTAATTGCATTATAATTTAATTGTAATTGAATTTATAAGCAAACGTTTAACTGACTCGATTAAATTTTTACTTGATTATTCTTATTTTTATTCTTTTTCAATTGTTTTCAAAAGTTCCTTTTTTTAAAAGGTACTTTTTACTTAAGGTACTTTTAAGTGAATTTTTTTTTTGTAAAAAGTAATTTTATAATACATAAATACATTTTTAAAAGTTATTTTTTAAATTGCACTTTTTTAAAAAGTACATATTTCCATGAGTACTTTTTTAACACGCACTTCTTAATAAGGTACTTTATTTTAACTGGTACTTTTTGATAAGATGGTTTTTAAAGGTTTCTTCAAAGGTATTTTTTCAAAGGTTCTTTTTGAAATTTACTTTTCGAAAATTTACTTTTAAAGGTACTTTTTTTTAAAGATATTTTCAAAAGGGAATTTTCTTATGGTTACATACTCTTTTGAAAATATGTATACTTTTATCTAAAATGCATATATTTTTTTAAAATAAATTTTTTTAACGGCCCTTTTCTGTAAAAGTAAAAAAAAAAATAACATTTTTAAAAAAGTATGTCACTAAAAAAATTACTGTTTGAAAAACGATTTTAAAAAAAGTACCGCAAAAATTACCTGTTAAGCAAGCAATTAATTTTTGTAAAAAGAACTTTTTGTAAGAGATAATTTTTTTTACAAAATATTTGCTTTTTACAAAAGGTACTGTTTGTAAAAGGTACTCTTTGTAAAAGGTACTCTTTGTAAAAGGATCCTTTTTTAAAAGGTACTTTTCGTAAAAGGTACTTTTTGTAGAAGGTACTTTTTGTAAAAAGTACTTTTTGTAAAAGGTACTTTTTGTAAAAAGTACTTTTTGTAAAAAGTACTTTTTGTAAAAAGTACTTCTTGGAAAAGTTACTGTTTGTAAAAAGTACTTTTTGTGAAAGGTACTATTTTTAAAAAGTAGGTTTTGTAAAAGGCACTTTTTGTAAAAGGTACTTTTTGTAAAAAGTACTTTTTGTGAAGGTTTCTTTTTCAAAAGATACTATTCCTAAGAAGCACTTTCCATAAAAGAAAATTTTTGCAAAAGGTACTTTTTCAAAAGATGAGTTTTATCTAATTTACATTAAGCATTTCTTTCATGAAATTAGTTGCATGAAAATTTTTTTTATTTGTCGAAAGGAGGAGCAACTTATCAAAAAAGTTGCCAGAAATGTATCAGAGATTTATGCTACGTCCTTTTTTATCTAAAAATTTTTTTATAGCACTGCAATTAGCAAATAGAAAAAGTTTCGTGCAACAAAATTCATAAAATTTCATGAAGAAATGCCTAATTTAACCAAGGGTGTATCTTAAGTCCGTTTTCAAAAAAGACTTCTTTCAATAAAATGTACTTTGTTTTAAAAAGGTACATTTAAAAAAGTATTTCTTTTCTTAAAGAAACGTTTTTTGACAATGTACTTTTTTAAAGTTTACTTCTGGAAAAGTAGTGTGAGTCTTAGATGGCCTAACTTAAAAAAATATGCGCAATAATCTAATGGAGTTTATGGAAATTTCTAAAAGGCAATAACAACTCATTAAATCAAAAGTCGAACAATTATGTAGCGTAGTGAGTAGAAGCTCTTAATAAAATTCGTTTTTTTAAAAATTTTTACTGCAACTCTTCGGCGCCACTGTGCTTTGTCTATTGGCAGTTTAAAGTAATAAAAAAGTAACAAAACTGGTAGATTACATTTGCAAATACGAGTATGTACGATGAAGGTATTGTAACCCGTTTCTTTTAACATCAACATTCGTCGACATGATTATTACTAAAACAAAAACAAACTTTTCACGTTTCGATCAATTGAATGTGTGTGTTTGTGCGCTCATGAATTTATGTGGGTTGTGTGTGTGTGTGGGTGTGTGAGAGAGGAGGGTAGAAGCGTGAATGTATTAAAAAGTTTTTAAATTACAGTGTTCTAAACTTTTTTGGTTATGATTTTTTTTAAAACAAAAATATGCAAAATTTCCTGAGTTTTCTTCTAACGCATCGTCTCTTTTTTTTTGTAATATTTTAATTTCATACTTTGATGTTGATACATACATACATACATTCATACTCGTACATACATATTTTTTCTGTTAATTTAAGCATTTTGTGGAAATTTGTTTATTGCTTCTAATAAATAAATCCTTTTTCACTTTCTTAGTGGTAGTAGAAGAAGAAGAAAATGTCTTCGTCGTTACCTTTTCTTTCGTCTATGCCTTTATTCCCAACGATAATTAACCTTCGATGAATGCTGGTATTGATTCAAGCATTTTCTTTGGCCGTTGCTATTTTGCTGTTGAACGTGTTCATCGAATCCCTTTTTGTTGCCATTTTATTTTTTCATTACTGAGGAAAATGTAAAAAGAATTTAAATCAAGTAACTTTTGTGGCGACGTTTGATTTAAGTTTTACCCAACTGAGAGTCATTCTAAATTTATTCAAATAGTTACATGTGTATTTATGAGCGTGTGTATCGTTACCTTAATATAGAAAGGAGCCAACTCATAATTTTTTTGAAATCGAGATTTTTGCATTTTTCGATACATTTAGATGTTCTAGTTAGAGATGGGAGCGTGTCGAATTTTTCCAACACGACAAGTACGAAACACACACGCGAAAAATTTTTTCAGCACGATACTGCACAACACGCACGAAGTATTATTGGTATAGTATTGAAGATAAGCAAATTTAATTTATTTTTTTCAAGAGTCGCTTTTCAAAATATGGCACCGAGTTGGCACTGCCAGCTGATACACTCTGCCATCACAGCTGATACTATCTGTTTGCGTACAGAACTTTAAGCTTCAGAGGCCCATACAATATCAACAAATATGCTGGTTAAATTTTTTCTCTACTGGAAATTCATTCATAAATATTTTACATCTGAAATCGTTTCGTGTTTTTCGTGTCACGACTCGCACGCAATACGCACGAAATCAGATTTTTTGTCACGAACATTTCGTGTTGAGTCGTGCGTGTTCGTGTCACGAAAAAAAACACAACACGCGCCCATCTCTAGTTATAATATCGAAATATACATAACATTCGATTTCAAAAAAAAAATGAGTTTGGGCCTTTCTACATTAAGGTAACGGTATGTATGTATGTATGTATGTATGTATGTATGTATGTATGTATGTCTGTCTGTCTGTCTGTCTGCATGTGTGCGTGGGTACATCTTTATGGTAGTGTGTGTTTGTACAAGTTTGGGTTTATTTTTTAGCGGAAATAAATTGGTTTTTTTTTCATTGGAAAAGTTCAGAAAAAACTTTCTTTGATTAGATTTTTTATTAATAAGATTGATGTACGCATAGTGTTGTTGGAATAGATACCAATTTTTTTATTATGCAGATACATACCAGACATATTTTATTAAAAATTTAATTTTTTAAATTAATGCAAATCTTATGAAAAAAAAATCCTTGACCATGAGCTGCTTTTCATTTGCACTCTCTGTTTTAATTAACAACTTGTTAACACAGTTGTAACCCTTAACCATTTGTCTGCCGACAAATGTTTTTGACAGTTTGGCCACACATTTTAGTCATAACTTGCACTCACGGAGTTGTTGCAATGTAGTTAAAATAAATGGGAAAAACTGTATTTATTTTGATTTATTATTTCTAGGAGTGTTACATTTCCTTCTTTTTTTTCCACCACTTGCTTAATGACCACTGCCCTCTTTTTGTGTTTAGAGCACCACGTACTATTTGAAATGAAATGTTTTTGGCAGGTCTGGCTGATTGTAGTAAATATTTGTACGATTTTTCTATTTGAGTAAAAGAAACAACTTTGAATTTCATTTGGATATGATTTGGGTTTGATGGTCATTATTTAGTCCACGTTTACACTATAAAACATTTGTTGCAAAACTTTCGAGTTTGTCTATGAATGGGGAAGGAGGAATGGAAAAGGGTACTTTGTTTCATGTACATGAGTACATCATTCTCATCTCATTCTCACGAGAAATAAATATATGAGAAAATGTATTAAGCTGCAAAACAAAACCTTCACAGTGTGAACACGAATGCAGTTTCAAACGAGAATTTAAAAATGTTGCTCAGCAAATGTTTCACTGTATGGACTGGGACTCATAAGGACAAAAAATATATCTCTGAATTGTTGAGTAAAGAG
This sequence comes from Nowickia ferox, assembly GCA_936439885.1. Classification (NCBI taxonomy): domain Eukaryota; kingdom Metazoa; phylum Arthropoda; class Insecta; order Diptera; family Tachinidae; genus Nowickia; species Nowickia ferox. The sequence continues at coordinate 2,589,705 of OW387027.1, read as the reverse complement.
AAGAAGAAGAGTTTTTTTTCTTCAAAATGCTGCTCCAGGTTCATCTTTTTTTAAATTTATATTGGCTATAACGCGAGATTTTTTTCTATCAAAAGTTTTTTCCAAAAAATTTTCTAACTTTTCTAAAAACACTTTCAAAAAATATTTTTTCTAAAAAGTAATTTCTCCAAAAAGTACTTTTTGAAAAACGTACTTTTACTAAATGTTCCTTTCCAAGCTGAGGCTTTACAAAAAAAAAAAAAATAATAAAAAAATTCTTTAGAACATTTCTTCATTTGTTTTTTGTCGCTTGTTCTTCCCCGCTTATCGCATTCTAGTTGTAATTGTCACTAGCGCAATTGTGAGCAGCTGTCAGGACCATACAATGGCCATTTATGTTTGAGAAACATGTAATAAAAAAACCATCTAACAGCCATTTTGTATATTTAATACAAACCAACATTTGTACGAGTACAATGAAAAAAAAAAAAAAAAATATTAAAGTAAAAGATGAAGTGATGCAAAAAATATGTATTGAAAGAAAAATATGACAAACGGCAACTGACAAAGTAGTTGAAACATACTTTTGCCACAATCTCACTCACACTTTTGCATTCGCAATAACCTTTGCATGTTATTTTTTTTAAATGAATTTAATTTTGTGTTTTCTGTTTGCTTTCTAAATTCATTGAAGATAAATAAATAACTAAAATGTTTGCCGTTGAAAGGGAAACTTGACTAAATGTGGATGTTTAAAGGTTACAAAAATGTTGCTGTATGATGATGTGGTTTAAAGGTCTTGCCTGAATTGAAACGTTTTTCATTATTATTTAAGGTGGATTCACCCATGTTGTCCGAACAAAATCGTTGTCCGGACAATATCGCGCAATAAAGAGCATAGCTATAAAATCTGTTAATTTTACAAGGTGGTAGTACTGCAGCGATTGTTTACATTTTGAATAATTTATTTGGTGTATTTTTCATATTTTATATAACAATAATAATAATATTAATATTATTATGCAAATTTTTATACGCTGGGGCAACTCAATGCAACTTTGTGTGAAAAAATGTAACCTATTGGCAGCTCAGTTCAAGTTTGTCCGGACAAAATATAACATTAAATGATCAAACAGATTAAGGCCGCAACTTCAGGAAAAATCACTGTCAAATCAATAAAGTCCATAATAAAATCTACGGCCGTAACTTCAAATGCTCTCAAAGTTTGTGCTTATTTTTCTTTGTATGAAATTTATTGAAAGTATGGTAGCATTGTTGAGAGAATATTTATTTATATGTGAGAGAATAAGAAAAAACGCTGTCAAAATAAAATAGATTCTATCTCTCGACTGCTTTCTGTTACTACTTTCTTGTGTCAATTTGTATGGAAAATGTGTGCAATTCTGTTCGATCTTTAAAACAATTAAAGCTGAGAGTTGTTTGCAACATTTATTTCCTCTCTTTCAAGAAGAGAGACGTCAAACTATGTATATATAAAAAATAATGTTGTCCGGAGAAACAATTTTATTCGGACTGCATGAGTGAATCCACCTTTAGTGATCACACTTGTTTGGGCAAGTGCGATCAAATGTCATAGAAAAGTTTTCTCTTAAAAACATTTTTAGAAAATTTTTTTATTTGTGTAAAATTTCAAAGTCTTATATAACAAGAGAGCTTGAAGTTGATATTTTGTAAAAAGATTTTATAAATTTTTCAAAACACAATTCAATTGCATTTATAACATTTATAAGAGAATAAATGTGCTTTCGGTCTGTAATTTTAGTTTTTATTCTTTACAAAACAACCTTATCAATGTCTAACTTTTATAGTCGTTAGAATAGCAACAGCAACCCTTCTTGTGCGCTTTCCCTCTTTATTTAATTTAGTTTTTGTGTCTAAATGAATATAAAAATATATTTCTATGCTCGGTATAGAGTTGTAGAGGAGTTTTTTGTTAAACATATTGTATATATATTTTTTTCTATAGACATAAAAAGTTTATTTTGTATCGCTTTTATGTTTTCTTCAAATGTGCCAAGCCGGTTGTTTACCAGACTGGGCAAAAATTTCATTAAAGGAAGGAATTCTTTTTTCAATCCATGAGAAAGCTTTTTAGCAGCCACCCACACCCACACGCTAAAATAGAAAAACGAAAAAAAAATTTGATTTTTCTCAATACGAAAGCATAAACGGAATATAAAATGCTTTCCGTCAAGCACATTTTTATGCCTGATATGGGATTCTTAAATTGAAGATTACGGAATCCTTTCCTTTATAACTCTGTTACTAAACAAAGACATTCTGTTGAAGTGGTTACACAGAAATTGTAACATAAAAACTCACTAAAAGCTTTTCATTGGGTGCCAACGAATATTTTGTTTCCTTCTCTGGGCAAAATTTTGAAATTATAATTTCTGCTTAAGTGAAACTTTACTTGCTAAAATTCCAATTAAATGAATTTTTACTTTTTTTTTTACCTTAAAATATTTCTTAATTGGTTAATAATGTAGTTTGGATTAAACAAAAAAAACAAAAAAAAAATAGTTGAAACTGTAAACGATTAAAATTAACCATAAAAAAGTTGTAATATTTCGTAAGGTATAGTTTTCCCAAAATTTTATTCCGAAAGTTTTAAGTTTCTCGTATTCTTTTATCTTTCGAGCCGTTCAACTTAAAATAGCCCCTGTGCATATGCAACACTAGACGGTAATGTAGGAGATTTTGTTTATTTAATATTATTTTTTGTTGTTTATTTCCTATTCCTTATGAAGAAAGAATTCTCAGAAAATGAAATACAAACTGTAACAACAATTTGTAGAGAATTTGAAAGTTAAGAACCGCCTGAAATTATGCTCTATTTATTTAAGGGAAGTTGCTTGTAGCCTAAAGGATATAGAAAAGGCTGCAATAGAAAAAAAAACACTAATAAAAGTTAATCATGCAAAACGTATATTTGTTACGGTATAAGATTTTCTGGGCTTGAGTGTTACATACGAGTATTTTAGTATAACTCTGCTTGATTATGCTTTATGATGTTGTATCCTTTGGCAAAGCTGGCCTTTAGTGGGTGTCCTTATTGTTGAGCATATTATTGTCTGTGAAAATATATTTATTTACTAAGCTTTTGGGTTCTGTGGTTGAACATTTTTTTTTTTAAATGTGTTCTTAGTTCTTTTATTGTGTGCATTTGTTCAAAAAAAAAAAAAGGAATTACAAATGTCGAAAATATATTTACTAATTTTGGTATTTGTTCATTTATAAAATTATAATGCAATATGAAAATCATAATGAAAAGTTCTGTTTGCTGTTTTGTTAAGGTTTAACCACAACGTTTTTTGAGGTTTTCCGCCGCAGTTGTATGGCAAAAAAAAACTTTTGTGCTTGTGTAGGGTCCGCCATCTGACATTTTTTTTCAACTAGTGCTTATTTCGTGAATGGTAATGCTTAGCTCATGTCTGATTTGACAGATAATTAGTTTTATCCTTCCGCTGAACGAATATATGTAGTTGTGTATACGCTTGAACAACGCTGGGAAATATTGCCTGCAATCGACTTACAGAAGATGCCGATTTTGCCAAAAAAAATCATCTTTTCAGATGAAGCTCATTTTGATCTTGGCGGGCATACATTGAAAAGCCGACGCACCCAAAACGAGTCACTTTTTGGTGCGGATTTTAGTCCAGAGACATAATTGGACCAATGAGCAAGGAGTGGCCGTTACAGTCAATGGCGATCGTTATCGGGCGAACGAATTTTTGTTCACAAAACTTGAAGAGGAGGATATTGGCAACATTTGGTTTCAACAGGACGGCGGTACGTGCCACACAGTCGAAGCTACACTCGATGTTTTGCGCCCTGTTTTCAAAAAAAAAAAAAAGTTATCTGGCGGACCCTATATTTTTTTTTATCAAATGTTTCTCTTAAATGTTTATTTCATAAACCGTTGCTGTAAACGAGTAGTTGTGGCACACTTTTGCAAAGCATAAAGGCTTGAGATTAAGAAAATCTGCTGCAGTTAACGATCACATTTTGGAAATAGGTATGCAAGAACGTTTATATGAAAAGAGCTTCGAGAATTATGCTCCTAAATGCTTTTAAGACATAAAAACTGAGTGATCTGAAATGTATACGTGCATATTTTTTGCCGAAAGTCCGTAACGAATATGGGAACATTTTTCTTAACAAAATAGTTTCTTTCATTTCCTTAAATTTTTATTCGATTTCAAATAAATATCTCAAAATCATTTAAGTGTATTAAAACAATTTGTCTTTTATCTCTTAATTAACACTGACCAGCTGAGTTAACAAATATGTTTCTCATTTCAGTCGTGCATTCTACCCGTTTCAAGTTAATTTTTGATATCTTTATTCGATTAACTGCTGCTTTTACAAGAATTTTGGGAAACAAATTTATTTCTCTTTCATCCCATCATTTCTGCTCCTGACCCTTTTTTCTGTTTTTTTTGTTGTTTTTGTTTTTTTTGTTGATGGAATTTCTTAATCAAATACGAATTGATTTTTCAATTCTAATCGTTTTGATTGCTATTTGATGTTATCATTTTTCATCATTGATGACCTTTTAAGGGTTTCCTTTCGTTATCATTTCAATATTGTGTTTTTTTCTTATTTTATTTTTCTTGTTTTTTCCTCATAGTGATTTGATTTGAACAAAGACAAATAAATGCAAATAGATTGTTGTCTCGCAAGTTCAAACTAAAGCAAGTATAAAGTCCTTAGTTGGCAGGATGTAAGAGCATCGGTTTCAGTGTTTAGAAATTAAATGGTCACTTGCACCAGCACACAAGAACTTGTGCTGAACCCAATATTATTTCCCTTAAGAGTGTTTTCCTTTTTTTTTTATTTTTTTTTGTAAGTTAAATTTTCATTTATATGCAAAATAAATCATTTAAATGATTTTCGATATTGAAACAAGATTTTGTGTACATTCATGCCATCCTCTTCGAAGGACTATTTGCTATTTGTTAGGGAATTTTTTTAAAGGAAATTAAATGTGGTCATATGTGTTGCTGCTGCTCCTTAACATTTCCGGCGCACGCATGAGAGCATTTGAAATCGTACTAGTGTTTCTCAATTTATCTGCTTAAGTATGCGGTTTTGTTAAACTTAGAATTCCAATTCATTTTATAGATTCCTCTTACCACAATTTGAACAATAGTTATTTCCCCAACATGAACCAAATGAGTAAGAAAAAGCATACGACTGACATTGAGACCTTTTGTTGCTGTAACCCCTTTCAAGTTCATTAAAAAAAAACAATGTAAATCATTGTCGACAATGATTTAAATTTACATAGAAAGTTGCCTTTTATTTTGTTGCAGGAGGCGACTGGTAACTGGTAACGAGATTATTTTAAATTATTCTTTCAGAATTAATATTGAGAGTAGTACAGCTTCTATTCAATATACAAAAATCTAAGGGCCAATTTCACCAACTCTATTTAAATATCAATTCATATTTACATGTCGATTTTCATTAATTTTGTTATGGAAAATGACTTTTTAATATGAATTGATATTTAAATAAGTTGGGGAAATTGGCTCTAAGAGTTGTTATATTGAAGCTTAGCATACCTAAAAGTATATACGTACACATGAATTTAATGTATCGCTTTAAGTAACAAGTTTATTTTTATGAGACAAAGAATGTTAGAAATAACACAGGATTTATTGAGAAGTTTTGTTTAAATTTTGTTAAAATTTTCGAGCTACAAAGTGGTCTTAATGAGGTATTTAGGGTACTTGGACACGTTCGGATGATATTGATATATTCACAAAAGTTGTTCAGCTCTACCATAGCTACTTAGCTACAACTTTGCCAAATATTGCTAGCAAGAAATTAGGAGTTCCTGGCAGTTATCCTGAAAAAAGTAAAAAAAAAAAAAAATTCCCTTAAGTTTTGCGAAGATATAATTTTTTTGGCACAAAATATTAACAAGATTTGTTCGCTAGACTCCTAGCTACATTATTGCCAAATACAGTTTAGAGTTATCACCAAGTCCGAATTAGCTGTTGGCCAAAAACTGATGACACCATTTTTCGAAATCATTGGAGGCCCATAAAAAAATTGCTCACCAACATCGGGGTTTTATTACCCTTTGGTAGTACTATCGAACTTATATTGTCCAGTCCGTATGTTTTTCTAAAATTTTTCCATTTGTTCCATGGTGTAACAAGGGGAAAACTTGTGAATGGCAACACAGAAAAAATTTTTCTTGCTATAAACACTTTTAATTGAAAAAAAAATCCAAAACTTAATTAAAAGTGATTGATTGATTCAATTAAACTTTGGTTTAAAAATTTAATTTAATTAAAAGTTTAATTGACTCTATAAGATTTTTAATTGATTTTTGTTTATCGCAGAAAATTTTTTTTCTATGTACGCTTTTTATTATTATTTTTTTTTATTTAAGCCAAAGCACAATTATATTCATATTAACACACATTCTTATAATTTTTTAAAATTAAATTTCCATTACTGAACTCTGGCGTTAGTGCAGAATAAAATGTAAACATTAAACAGCTGATCCAGATTTTTCTCTCTCTCATATTTGTTTATTCCCCGGCTGTTTAGAATATGACAATTTTTTCCCGGTAACAAATGATTGGGAAGAGAAAAACTCGCCGGGGAAAATGTGTAATTGAAAACCTAGACCGCAGTTTTGGTGTTTCGCTGAACAGCCCACGCATAAATCTACGTCTATATCTAATAATAGTAAATTAAGAAAATAAATAACATGTTGATTATTGAGTTCTTGTGTAAATGAAAGTTGTTCTAAGAAAGTTTTGGGCAAAAGCTCCCTGATGATCTGCTAAACCCCTCAATAATCAATTTTAATGCATTTTAAAAAAAATATATTTTACTGAATAATAATAATTTCATTTCACTCACACATGCCCATTATAAGTTCGTAATAAACAAATAAATCACTTCCCCTGAACTTTTGCACAAATTCACACAAACGCACATAATACAATCCACTTAAACTGAATATAAGCGCACACACAGAGTCAGACATTCATTCATGTTTGTTAAATAAACAAAATAAACAAATATCGCTCGCCAGAAGAAGAAGAAGGGAACGCAGCAGCAGCAGCAGCAGCTGGCTGCCTGGCGTAACTTAAATTGTTTTTGATTTACTTAATTTCCGCTTGATAAATTACATTTGAAATTTGAGTATAAGCGAGTGTTTGTGCGTGTGTGTGTGTGCGTGTGTGTGTGTGGCTGGCTGTCTTTAACCAAGTTTTCTTTGGCAAACATGACAGCTTTTCAAAAAGAAATTTTCACACACACTCACACGCACACGCACACGAAGGCAGCCAAAACTACACGTTTAATAAAGATAATGTGGCAGGGGTGAGCAAGTAATTTGTAAGCCGTGTTAGTATTAGTGTAAGTATAAGCAACACACACACACATACATACATACATACATAAGAAAATCTCGCATTGCCACATTGAGAATGTGGTAAAGCGACATTTGTGCTTAACGAGCTGCTAATAGTGGCAATCAAGATTTTTTCTTTCTTTCTTTATTTTTATTTTTTTTTTGAATCACATAAACAGCAACAACAAGAATTCAAATTTCATATTTTTCTTACTTTAACAAGATTTTATAAAATTCTTTATTTTTTAAATGTACTTTTACTCTTGTACAACGAGTATCATTATTATTATTATTTTCAGTTTTCTTCTGTTTGCTTTTGCTAAAGTCTACATAATTTTTTATTTTTTATTTTTTACTTTTTCCTTATGCACAAGTAATTTTATTCATATCTTTTTTATATCTACAAGAAGAAGAAAAGTTGCTTGTTTGTGGAATATTTTACAAGTTTTTACATAAATTTAATTAGGCATAAACTAAGAAAGAGAAATCGAAAGAAAGACGTACCGCAAGGCTCTACTGTCAGATTTTATGTGTGTCATGCTCGATTTTTGCCTTCATTCATTTATTTATGCAAAATTTGTAATTTTAACTCAATTAAAGACATCTGTACAAATACATGTAATGACTTATTTTATAAAAAAAATATACATAATTCAAATAAATTGTATTTGATTGGTGCAATATTGTTATTCATGATTTATGTAGAGTTGTTTCTTCTTCAAAAGTCACCTTTTTCGTCTGTTAATTTTAATTTAATTTTTTTTTGGCAAAAGTTATAATCAAATGAGCAGTGAAAATTACAATGCATAAGTATGCTAGTATGTAGTCGTATATCGAGGAGCGACTTACATACACAGAAAAAAATATTCCTGCCATAAACAACTTTAATCGAAAAAAAAAATGTAATTGAGTCAATTCAACTTTGTAATTAGTTAAATTTTCAAACAAAAGTTTTCTTGATTTAAACACCTTCTCAATTGATTTTTGGTTTTATTTTCAGTGAAAGTTGTTTACTGCCGGAATATTTTTTTTCTGTTTAGAGAATTGAATTCTAAAGGTAAGTTCACATTTGTGCAAACATTTGAACAAAACAACGTAACCACTAAATTACTGAGCATGTAATGTTAATTAAAATTCAATTCGTTACGGTTTCCCCCCAAGAAATCTTGTGAACCTGAGCGAGAGCCATGAAGAAAGTTTTTCAATAAATCCTTTTCACTTTTACTTTTACTTTTAGCTCAGTTTTGCTCGTCTTTCAATCCTTTTCGATAAATCTCATTTATCTCCACTTTTCTTACATAAATCAATGTGTCAATTTATTATTTTTATACGTTATGAAAAATACAATAAAAAACAATAAAAAATGAACAACAGGACATGAAGCAAAATGTAACCTTTAACAACTCTTCTCGGTTTATTTTTTACTTTTGTAGTTTCATTCTGAAATCTGTCTATTTATTTTTTTGTTTAAGTTTTTTCTTACTCGACATGGAAAACACTTGAGTGTAGAATAAAAAACGATTTCCCGCACACACACAAAAGTTCATTTTGTTGTTTTAACAAATGAAATGCCTGTCAAAAATTTTGAAATATGGTTCTCAATAATACAAGTACATGGAGGTTGGCTTTAGACTAAATGAAAAAAAAAAAAATAAAGAAACTACACAAACCAGCAAAAAATCTGACAAAATAAGCAAACAAAACAATCGAAAAGAAAGAAAAATCTAAAATCTCGTAGCATGCATGCAGACAGACAGACAGACATGTGTGCATGCATTTGTTTGTTGGGGAAGGTATTGGGGAAGTGTATGCAAGCGCATGCAAGCAGCCACTTGTGCTTGTATGACTGTATGTGTGTGTGTGTGTGAGTGTAGTTATTCTAATACCGACTCGCAAGTGTTTTTGCCTGCTGCGTGACTTTGTGAGTGCACCACAGTGCATATTTGTATTAGTTGTGTTGTGTATTGTTTGTTTTTGTGCAAGTGGTGCTGGTTATTTTTTTATTTTTAACTACTTTAGTGTTGTGTGTTTATATTGATTGTTTTTATTACAACCTTCTGCTTCTTTTCTGATTCCACTGTGTATTTTATCGAATAAATTTTTTTATCCCTTAGACTAACTTTTTCTTAGAGAGAATTTCAAATGATTTGCTTTGCAGGGAAAAAGTAAGATTTCAAAATATTATCTTAGAATTAGTGTAGTAAAATATAGATATGGCTCTGGCTCCTGCTGATTAAATGAAACATTTTACTACGATACATATCGCTCATTTGCTCACGTAACGTCATAACTCATAAAAACAAGTTTGCCAGGAAACGAGTTTCAAAATAATTTTGCCAAAAAACCGACTTAAATGAAAAGATCTGATTTACAAAAACAATGTATGGGATCAAACTGAAAGTGAGCTCAGGGTGTGTAAAAACCTATAAAGTAGAGCCACTTAAAATAAAATATTAAATTTTAATGGGCATGACTCCGCCCATTTTTTTAAATGCGAAATTGTGTGTTTTTCAGAGCCCAGGGTGTGTGATAAGTTTTGTAAAAATCGGTAAAGTAGAAACACTTAAAATAAAATATAAAATTTTAATGGGCGTAGCCCCGCCCATTTTAAAAAATCGAAGATTGTGTTATATTTTAGAGCTTAAGGTGTGTGGTAAGTTTCGTAAAAATCGGTTAAGGAGAAACAAGTGAAATTTAATAATAAATTTTAATGGGCGTAGCCCCGCCCATTTTTAAACTTTAAAATTGTATAATTATAAGAACCCAAGGTGTTTGCTAGATTTCGCAGCATTCAAATAAGTACAATATCATAAAATCAAATAAAAAATTTGTGAGCATGGCCCCGCCAATGGGACCAATTGGAAGCTACATGTATTTTTACACTCGCTCTAAAATGTACCGGGCAATGAAGTAACAATATCAAAAAAACAAAAAAAAATACATAAATAATTTATGCTCCTTTTTGTGGAATTTTTTTCTTTCTCAAGAGTAAACAAGATATTTGTGTGAAATTTTTAAACAAGATGAAGAACGATATGAGGATTGATTCTCCACAAATTAGAATAATTTATTTCGTTGGTGGTATACTTTTACACATTAAAAAATGTTGTTGTTGTTGGAAAGTCGTGTATACCTGCTTAGTTTTTCTTTTTTTTGGGGTTTGTTTCACATTTTTCTATTTTTTTACTTTTTAAACTATTTTATTCAGGGATTAGCTTGTGTAACAAATTGACATTTTTTCTATTATTCCAACAAATGTGTGAATTGATAAGCAAAATTCCATGCAAATACAAAAAAAAGTTGCTAAGCTTATTGGTTCGGAATGGCTGGCTGGCTGACTTATGAAAGGCTTATATAAATTTTGTGACTGTGTTATTTGAATTTAAAAATAAAATTCTTTTAATGTAAAAATTAAATTTTTAATTTTTTATAAGAACTTTGAATTGTTTGTAAATTGAAGTAGATAATTGATTTTAAGCATTTAAATAAAGGACCTTCCTTTAGTGGTTCAGTAATTTTGTTGTTTAATTCAATTGCGACATTAAAATTATATCTTTTATATTTTTTGTTAAACAATTACTCCAATAAAATTTGTTTACTTGATATTTTTTAAGGGAATTTTTTCAAGTGATTTTATTTTTGTTTTAAAAATTTGCAACTTGTGATTGGTTTTATGTTTGTTATTCATGGTTTTTTTTAACCTCAAGAGATATTTTTATACTTTCTGTTTAATTTAGTTTATTATGAATTTGTGTAGTTGTGTTTTTGAATTTCTATATTTTAATTAAACCATACGAGTATACACTGAAACAACACCTGCATACATGCTTGCATGCACAAAAACAAAAATATGTATTTGTGACCATAAAAACAGGCACAGATCACATCTGTGTGTTATAGAAAAAAAAACGATAGAGCTCCAATTGCAGTGTAACCAGAGTTGTAATTATTATTATTATTAATTTATTTTTTCAGTAATAGGACAAAATTTAGTCAATTTCTATTAAAATCTTAATGAAAATCTATACCGTTTACAACAAGTTTTTTTTGTTGCCAGTTATAACGATTTCTTATTTAAAACAAAATCCATTAACTGATCAATTTCCTAAACTAGAATCAAACAACTGTAATGTAGCCAATCCACGCACCTTTTTAAGTACAGAAACTTACTTACTTACTTATTTATAAAAATTATTAAGGCTTAATAAAGCGTTTATTTCCATACAAAATTTTGCTTATTAAGGTTTTTTTTTAATTTTATTTTATTTTTTGCTTAAAAAATTTATTTTTCAATTCAATTCAATTTCGTTTAACACATAACAATTTTTGCATTGACTCTTGCGATAAATTCGATCTTAAATTGGCGAGCATTAATTTTAGCGCTGAAAATGCTCTTTATACAATTTAAATAGGACTTGTTTTTAAGCGCAAAAAAAATCTAAAATAAAACTCAGAAAATAAGTTTTATTTTCTAACCAAAAACAAAAAATAAAAAAAAAAGAAAGCTCAAAAATAATGTTTAAAAATTAATTTTTAACATAAAACTTAAATCCGTTACTGTCCTTAAAAAATACTAAACATGAGTCTGATTAAGAAATTTTTTTCTTGATTAAAAATATTCATTTAATTTTAATGTGTGTGTGAGTGAACATGAAAAAACTAGCAGAGACACAAACCGTAATTTCTAAACAGCATGTTCTGGCACACAACAGAGCACTGTTACGAGCAGCTACTTAACATTAGCTTGCTGAACAGATTAGGAGTCTGGTCACACTGTTAACAGGAAACTAAAATATGAAAAAACAGTTGTAATGAGAAAGAGCGTGAGTGAGAGAGAGAGAGAGGGGAAGATGCAAAAGTAAGTGCACTTTTTGATGTTTGTTTATATTTTGTTGCTCCTGTTATGTTTTTTACTTTCGCCTGGGGACTTAGTTATTTGTGTTGTTCTCATGTTTTTGCATTTCCTGTTGTTCTTGTGTTATTATTCTGCTCCTTGTAGCAATTGTTGTCTTACAAAAAAAAAAAAAAATATATATATATATTTTTGCCCTAAAATGATTTAAAATATGTATTTACCTTGATTAAAGTTAAATAAGTTTTGGAAAATATAAATATTTTTTAAAGAATGTTACCTTTCTTGTGTACTGTCGTTTTTATTCCAAAAGGAGGCAGAGCATCGCACACCACAGCGAAAGATTTTAGACCCATTAGTCTTTCATCTTTCCTCTTAAAAATATTGGAAAGGTTGGTTGATCTTCATCTCAGAATGACAATCGAACCTGATCGTATATCAGCATCTCAGCATGCATATACTAAGGGTAAATCAGTTGAGACTGCGTTACACACTCTTGTTGGTTCTATAGAGAAATCTCTGGATCAAAAGGAGTACACACTGGTAGCCTTTCTTGACATAGAAGGCGCATTTAACAATGTGAAACCAGAAACCATTATAATGGCTATGGCGAGACTGAACATACATCAGTCAATAATTAAACTGGTTCGGAGAATTCTTATTTACAGAACTATCTCATCCAACCTAGGGCAAGCTTCGATTAAAAGAATAGCAAATAGAGGTACTCCACAAGGAGGAGTTCTATCTCCACTACTGTGGAACCTTGCTTTAAACTCCCTTCTAAGGGAACTTGAAGATAAGATGTTCAAGTGCGTAGCATACGCAGATGACATCGCAGTATTGGTATCGGGTAAACATCTACATACCTTATCTCAGAGATTACAGGAGGCACTAGGTACCATTAGTAGATGGAGTGTCAATAGTGGCCTAGCCCAGGGTGTGTGATAAGTTTTGTAAAAATCGGTAAAGTAGAAACACTTAAAATAAAATATAAAATTTTAATGGGCGTAGCCCCGCCCATTTTAAAAAATCGAAGATTGTGTTATATTTTAGAGCTTAAGGTGTGTGGTAAGTTTCGTAAAAATCGGTTAAGGAGAAACAAGTGAAATTTAATAATAAATTTTAATGGGCGTAGCCCCGCCCATTTTTAAACTTTAAAATTGTATAATTATAAGAACCCAAGGTGTTTGCTAGATTTCGCAGCATTCAAATAAGTACAATATCATAAAATCAAATAAAAAATTTGTGAGCATGGCCCCGCCAATGGGACCAATTGGAAGCTACATGTATTTTTACACTCGCTCTAAAATGTACCGGGCAATGAAGTAACAATATCAAAAAAACAAAAAAAAATACATAAATAATTTATGCTCCTTTTTGTGGAATTTTTTTCTTTCTCAAGAGTAAACAAGATATTTGTGTGAAATTTTTAAACAAGATGAAGAACGATATGAGGATTGATTCTCCACAAATTAGAATAATTTATTTCGTTGGTGGTATACTTTTACACATTAAAAAATGTTGTTGTTGTTGGAAAGTCGTGTATACCTGCTTAGTTTTTCTTTTTTTTGGGGTTTGTTTCACATTTTTCTATTTTTTTACTTTTTAAACTATTTTATTCAGGGATTAGCTTGTGTAACAAATTGACATTTTTTCTATTATTCCAACAAATGTGTGAATTGATAAGCAAAATTCCATGCAAATACAAAAAAAAGTTGCTAAGCTTATTGGTTCGGAATGGCTGGCTGGCTGACTTATGAAAGGCTTATATAAATTTTGTGACTGTGTTATTTGAATTTAAAAATAAAATTCTTTTAATGTAAAAATTAAATTTTTAATTTTTTATAAGAACTTTGAATTGTTTGTAAATTGAAGTAGATAATTGATTTTAAGCATTTAAATAAAGGACCTTCCTTTAGTGGTTCAGTAATTTTGTTGTTTAATTCAATTGCGACATTAAAATTATATCTTTTATATTTTTTGTTAAACAATTACTCCAATAAAATTTGTTTACTTGATATTTTTTAAGGGAATTTTTTCAAGTGATTTTATTTTTGTTTTAAAAATTTGCAACTTGTGATTGGTTTTATGTTTGTTATTCATGGTTTTTTTTAACCTCAAGAGATATTTTTATACTTTCTGTTTAATTTAGTTTATTATGAATTTGTGTAGTTGTGTTTTTGAATTTCTATATTTTAATTAAACCATACGAGTATACACTGAAACAACACCTGCATACATGCTTGCATGCACAAAAACAAAAATATGTATTTGTGACCATAAAAACAGGCACAGATCACATCTGTGTGTTATAGAAAAAAAAACGATAGAGCTCCAATTGCAGTGTAACCAGAGTTGTAATTATTATTATTATTAATTTATTTTTTCAGTAATAGGACAAAATTTAGTCAATTTCTATTAAAATCTTAATGAAAATCTATACCGTTTACAACAAGTTTTTTTTGTTGCCAGTTATAACGATTTCTTATTTAAAACAAAATCCATTAACTGATCAATTTCCTAAACTAGAATCAAACAACTGTAATGTAGCCAATCCACGCACCTTTTTAAGTACAGAAACTTACTTACTTACTTATTTATAAAAATTATTAAGGCTTAATAAAGCGTTTATTTCCATACAAAATTTTGCTTATTAAGGTTTTTTTTTAATTTTATTTTATTTTTTGCTTAAAAAATTTATTTTTCAATTCAATTCAATTTCGTTTAACACATAACAATTTTTGCATTGACTCTTGCGATAAATTCGATCTTAAATTGGCGAGCATTAATTTTAGCGCTGAAAATGCTCTTTATACAATTTAAATAGGACTTGTTTTTAAGCGCAAAAAAAATCTAAAATAAAACTCAGAAAATAAGTTTTATTTTCTAACCAAAAACAAAAAATAAAAAAAAAAGAAAGCTCAAAAATAATGTTTAAAAATTAATTTTTAACATAAAACTTAAATCCGTTACTGTCCTTAAAAAATACTAAACATGAGTCTGATTAAGAAATTTTTTTCTTGATTAAAAATATTCATTTAATTTTAATGTGTGTGTGAGTGAACATGAAAAAACTAGCAGAGACACAAACCGTAATTTCTAAACAGCATGTTCTGGCACACAACAGAGCACTGTTACGAGCAGCTACTTAACATTAGCTTGCTGAACAGATTAGGAGTCTGGTCACACTGTTAACAGGAAACTAAAATATGAAAAAACAGTTGTAATGAGAAAGAGCGTGAGTGAGAGAGAGAGAGAGGGGAAGATGCAAAAGTAAGTGCACTTTTTGATGTTTGTTTATATTTTGTTGCTCCTGTTATGTTTTTTACTTTCGCCTGGGGACTTAGTTATTTGTGTTGTTCTCATGTTTTTGCATTTCCTGTTGTTCTTGTGTTATTATTCTGCTCCTTGTAGCAATTGTTGTCTTACAAAAAAAAAAAAAAATATATATATATATTTTTGCCCTAAAATGATTTAAAATATGTATTTACCTTGATTAAAGTTAAATAAGTTTTGGAAAATATAAATATTTTTTAAAGAATGTTACCTTTCTTGTGTACTGTCGTTTTTATTCCAAAAGGAGGCAGAGCATCGCACACCACAGCGAAAGATTTTAGACCCATTAGTCTTTCATCTTTCCTCTTAAAAATATTGGAAAGGTTGGTTGATCTTCATCTCAGAATGACAATCGAACCTGATCGTATATCAGCATCTCAGCATGCATATACTAAGGGTAAATCAGTTGAGACTGCGTTACACACTCTTGTTGGTTCTATAGAGAAATCTCTGGATCAAAAGGAGTACACACTGGTAGCCTTTCTTGACATAGAAGGCGCATTTAACAATGTGAAACCAGAAACCATTATAATGGCTATGGCGAGACTGAACATACATCAGTCAATAATTAAACTGGTTCGGAGAATTCTTATTTACAGAACTATCTCATCCAACCTAGGGCAAGCTTCGATTAAAAGAATAGCAAATAGAGGTACTCCACAAGGAGGAGTTCTATCTCCACTACTGTGGAACCTTGCTTTAAACTCCCTTCTAAGGGAACTTGAAGATAAGATGTTCAAGTGCGTAGCATACGCAGATGACATCGCAGTATTGGTATCGGGTAAACATCTACATACCTTATCTCAGAGATTACAGGAGGCACTAGGTACCATTAGTAGATGGAGTGTCAATAGTGGCCTGAATGTAAATCCGTTGAAAACGGATCTTGTACTTTTCTCGAGAAGATACAAGATTCCGCAATTCCAACTTCCAAGGTTAAATGGAATGGAACTTAAGTTGTCTGATTGTGCCAAATATCTTGGTATATATCTGGACTCCAAACTCTCATGGCAACGAAATGTCCAGGAAAGGGCAAACAAGGCTGCCATTGCTTTGTATGTATGTAAGAAGGCAATAGGGACTATATGGGGCTTAAGCCCTTGCAATTCCAAATGGCTCTTCAATACAGTGATCAAGCCAATATTAACATATGGCGCGTTAGTATGGTGGCCCGCAGTGCAGAAGGCCATCCATCGTGGAACCATTGAAAGGATTCTAAGATCTGCAGCCCTTGCTATTACGGGTGCACCACGGACCACTCCCTCCAAGGCGCTCTTCGTGATGATGCACTGGCTGCCAGGGGATCTCATGGTAAAGCAAATTGCTATGAACTCTGTAACTAGATTACAGTCGGCAAATGCGTGGAAAAAGCTGACTTGCGGTCATTCTATAATAGGAGATCAGTTGAATGATCTACCGGCCAATATAGACTACCGATCACCCATACCTCTGCCTGACAATAGATTCAAATCTAACACATCGGGCGCATCCAACTCGTCTATAGGGGCAGAGGGGGATGTGCTCGAGGTGTATACGGACGGATCGAAGTCACACAGGGGCGTGGGTGGGGGAATCTTTATTCCTCGCTTTCAAAAGAGGATAAGCTTCAAGCTGGACAGTAGGTGTAGTATACTACAGGCTGAAATCTCAGCGATAAGTAGAGCGGTTAAATGGTTGAGGTATTATAGGATATACAACTGGGATATCCGTATATTCACGGACAGCAAAGCTGCCATTAAAAACATTGCGGGCGTCTTTACGACATCGAATCTGGTATATGACTGCCGAATCTCTCTTAACAAACTGGGAATGCATGCTGACCTGGAGCTACAATGGATTCCAGGACATGCGAATAGTGTTGGTAACAATATTGCGGATGAGCTGGCTAAGGCTGGAGCTCAAATGCAGGATGAGGACATTGATAGGTTAGTAGGTGTTCCGATGAATTGCTGTAAAATGCAAATACAGCAGAACCTTTTCAGGGTTGCACAGGCTAGATGGTTACATGAGGTCACATGCTCAACCTCTAGAATGACATGGCCCTGTTATGATATGAGGAGGTCCGCAATATTGGTGAGGATTCCAAGAGGACAACTTCGTAATTTGGTCGCAGTCCTAACAGGACATTGCTACATAGGCATACATGCTGGTAGATTGAATCTACCTTATAATGATTTCTGCAGAAGCTGTCAGGACGAGGAAGAGGAGGAAACTGCTGAGCATTTTCTCTGTCATTGCCCAGCACTTGCGGAGGTGCGTTCACTCCACATGGGGGCTCCGATACTGCAAGGTTTGGAGAGTCTGTCGGAATGTGAAATCGGTAGTGTGAATTCATTCATACGCCTTTCGGGTTGGTTTCAGCTGAATACGGATAGTGTATAGGATAAATGAGGATGGGCAGCCCACCTCAATCCGCCCAGGCAGCACAACGGGACCTCTAAGGACCCAATTGGGCTGGTTTACTATAAATCGGCAGCCTGTTATAACCTAACCTAACCTAACCTACCTTTCTTGAAATAGCCCAAGATAGATGGCGCAACGAGCCAACCTGTGCAATAGCGAGAACCCTCTGGCCTTGCCTTAACTCTCATAGAACGGAAAACCTCATGAACTTCAATAGGAAGCACTTGAGAAACCTCGTGGCCACGTTGACTGGTCACTGTCCTTTCGAAACCCATGCTGAACGTATGGGTCTCCCTTATAATGACTACTGCTATAGTTGCAATGACGAGGAAGAGGAGCAAAATGTCCTGCACCTCCTGTCTCACTGTTCCGCTCTGGAGGATCTGCGGCTGCACCTCTTTTGCAGAATATCCTTCGGCAGCCTATCTGAGTTATCGGAAATTGAGCTCAAAAACTTGAGCCTTTATATAAGGAATAGTGTGTGGTATAGCCGCTAACTCTCCCCCTAGCCAAACTAGGACCCACTATCACCTGACCTAACCTCTATATATAACTGTCATATATTTTCACCTCTATCCCTCTCACCCTCCTTTCTCTTTCTCACTCGTTCTTTATGCTTTTTATACAGGTAGCACAAAGGGATCATTATAATGGACCCAAGTGAGCTGGACTCTATCTTTCAAATATTCTTACCAGCAGCCTGATAACCTAACCTAACCTAACCTAGAGTTTAGGCCGCTGCTGCCTTGTTTAACTGCATCTGTTGGAAGTGACACTTGGAGCATAAAATGTCCAACACGGAGAGTAGCATAATAAACGCTACACTTATTTTATAAAGTATAGAAAAATTAAATTTCACTATTTATTTAAGGGCGGGAAAGGATGCAGCTACATCATAAGGATAAATATCACAAAATGATTTACCATTTCAGTAGTCTAGAAAATTCTCCTTTATAGGTTTAGCTCTTTATGAATTTCTGAGAATTTTCTATAACTCATAAATATTTGCATTTTTTTTTCAACTCATGCAAAATATGTTGAAATTGTAAACACTATTACAAGTTCATAAATCATCAAACAAACGACTTTACATGATTTTCATTGACAAACTTTGCTGCTGGCACAACAAATCCTTTGTACATTAGCGAATCGATGGAAGCAACACACACAAACTCATCACAACACCCGCTGTCTGCCAGCGATAACTGCATGTGTTTGCTTGTGCTGATAAGGGCCTTAAAATATTTGCCCAGCGTCACTAGACTCTTCACTTCAGTTCAAAGTAGAGCGAATACAATTCATTGATTGTAAATAGAAATATGTGAGTGGATAATGCATCAAATATCACTGTGACGTTGGCACTTTTCTTGTTGTTGTGTTTGTTCGTGTTCATTTGAGAAACACAACAATTTCCATTTATCATTTATGTGTCGTATGTATGGCATAATAAAAATTTTGCAATGTGTTGAAGTTATACTCGTAAATGTTTGAATGCATTTGCTGTGCATCTATGTACGAGTACATACTCGTATGTTTGTTGTAGCACTCCATATTTTTGTGACTGTTTTTTATCTGGTGGTGCGCGTATGTAAGTTTGTGTTCTTGCGTGTTAAAAGTAAAACGTATTTTACAACGCCCCATTCACTCTCTTACCATCACAGCAGACTAGAAGACTCAATGTGTAACACGAATAAAAGTTTAAATGAAAAATCGCATGTGAGTGAATCAAAAGACACATTAAAGTTATTTACTCGTATACTACGAGAGCAATCTAGAAAGGCCTTAAATGAAATTAATATTTTTTTTTTGATTTTCTTAATAAACGTTACTTTTTGTAAAAATTTATTTCTTGACTAACTAAGACTAATACTCGTATTTTAATATATGTGACAGCGCATAGAGAAAGGGACCTAAGGGTAGAAAAAAAAATTAATTTTCACTTCTTTATTTTTTGATGTGGACAACATCTGAGCATCGAATGAGACCGATCCCATGCCCCAAAAGTGTTCCCTTCCAGAGATATGCGCGTTTTATTCAGTGATGGTACAATGGCTCTCCTGAACAAAATCTTACCCTTAGGTCCCTTTATTTTAGAAATGTTTTTTGAAAAAAATATTTTATTTTAAATTACCTTATTGAAAAAGCCACCTTTTTGCTTTTTTTTAAGTTTCGTTTCGTTAAACATTTTAATAAAGTACCTTTTTATAAAAATTACACTTTCTTATAAAGTAAATATTTCTAAAAAGGACCTTTTCCTTAAAGGTACTTACTTTTAAAGGTACTTATTTTAAAAAGTGTTTTTTTCTAAAAGTGCCTTTTTCAAAAAAGTAAATTTTTCTCAAAAGGTACCTTTTTCTTTAAAGTACCTTCTTTGGAAGGTACATTTTAAAGAAGTGCTTTCTTAAGTGACTTTTTCTAAAAGTACCTTTAAATATTTTTTTAAAGTACTTTCTTCTAAGAAGTACCTTTTTAAAAAGGATAATTGATAAGGTAAGAAAAAGTATTTTGGAGAGGAAGTACCTTTTTTTAAAAAAAGTACCTTATTGTAAAGTACCATTCTGAAGAAAGTTCCTTTTTGAAAAGAGCAAATTTATGGAAAAAGAACCTTTTTGAAAAAGTATCTTTTTGAAAAAAGAACCTTTTTGAAAAAATTACCTTTTTGAAAAAAGTATCTTTTTGAAAAAAGTATCTTTTTGAAAAAAGTACCTTTTTGAAAAAGTACGTTTTTGAAAAAAGTACATTTTTAAAAAAAGTACCTTTTTGAAAAAGAACGTTTTTGCAAAAAGTACATTTTTGAAAAAGTACGTTTTTGAAAAAAGTACATTTTTGAAAAAGTTACCTTGCTGAAAAAGTACCTTTCAAAAAAACTACCTATTTGAAAAAAGTACCTTTGTGAAAAAAGTGATTTTTTAAAAGTACCTTTACGAAAAGCTGCATCTCTTATTTGGAAAAAAGTGCTTTTATTAAAAAGTACTTTTTAAAAGAAATACTTTTGTGAAAACTACACCATTGATAAAAATACCTTTTTGTTTTTAAAAGTATCTGTTTAAAAAAATACTTATTAGAAAAGTAAATTTTTTGAAAATGCTTTTTTTTTTGAAAAATGTAAAAGTAATAAATTTTTCTTTAAAGTACCTTTATAAGAAAAAATATTTACTCACACAGTAATTTTAGATAATTAATCTTAAAACGCTCTTTAAATAGAAATATTGATAGAAAATAAAATGTGTCGTTTTAAAAGGCATTTAAAAAAAATACGTTTTAAAACAAATTTGTTTAAAAAAAAACTTTTACAAAATGATAAATAAAATAACTGGAAAACTCGTTCATATTTTTAATAAAATATGCACGTGCATGTATGAACATGTGTGTGTGTGTGTTTATATATACAACTGCTTTTCAAAACGGTTCGCTGATGATGACGAACTGTTGCCGCCATCTTTTTTTCCTTTTTTTCCTTGCAAAGTATGCAAGTGTGTTTGTGAAAATAAACTGCCAACAGCGTAAATATTTTACTGTGCAACGCAAGTAACTTTGTATGCAGGTTTATGAATTGCATATGGCTGTTACAAAATGATTACGATATTTTTATTTTTTATTGTTGTTCTTTTTGTTGTTGTTATCATCTTCTTAATGCTAGTTTGTAATATACATAAATGTTTCCTTTTTCATGTGTAGCTTAAAGCGAAATTCAATATTTATTACTTTAAGAAAAAAATATAACAAAAACAAAATAGATTTATTGGTGTTTATTTATATTTTCTCCTAGAAGTTATTAAATTGTATTTTAATATTTTATGTTTTATTTATCTGCTATAATTTAGTTGCAATACAAAAATCTTGTTCACAAGTCGTTTGCAAATACTTAAATAATTTAAAGCATTAATGAATTAAGTTAAATACGTAAAGAAATTGTTGTTTGCTTGTGAATTATTGTCGATTTTAGTTAATAAAATTTATGAGATGTCATCAGCATGAATTGTAATTGTTTCACGATTTAACTATTAATGCCAGTTGTCACTAAAGGCAATATATTTCTAAATTATGGCATTCAATACATATCAAAATAGTTCAACAGAATTTGAATGGAAATGTTTTGAAGTTTTGTTTGATATCGAATGTCGTAATGTGAAACGCTCTTTTAATTTCCCAAATCATTAAGCAAAAGAACAAAAATATAAATACTAAAAGTGAAATTTATTTGCTGGTGGTTAAGCGATGTCTATATGCATTTCATTGCTGCTTTAACAGATCGTCAGTATACTGCAACCACACATTTTGATCAGTCACTTATAATATAATTATGACAATATGTCGAATAATAAATTTCTAGAATAAATTCTAAACAATAATCACATTTCTCAAAAAGTTCCTTAAGCCCAGCAATCGTCAATAATTGTAGAATAAAGGTGCGTAGTATGGCTGAGATTGCTGGCAGCTCAAATGAGTGAAGATGTTTCATTTAACATTTAAAATTTTCTTTTTGCCCTTCAATGCTTTTCTAGTTGTTGCCTTGCTGCAGTATAGTTTAATTTGTAAATTAGGATTTGCTAAGAAGTTTTTCAAAATCCTTCAAAGCTCTTAATAAAGTCTTCTTAATTTTGCATTGATTATATTAATTGAAGTTTATTTTTTATATAGGGTGTTTTTTTAGAGGTATAGAACTTCGAATTGAAATAAAACACAAGAAAATCGTTTTAATGTCCATCAATTTGGCTTTATTGGAAGGATAATTTTATGCCATTAACGTTTAAATTTGATTTCGGGCATGTGGCCGCCGCGGCTGGCTCGAATAAAGCCAATTCTACAGGTCCAATTTTCAACCACTTTTTCGAGCATATGGGGCCGTATGTTGGCAATAATGCCACGAATGTTGGCTTCCAAGTCCCCTAACGTTTCTGGTTTGTTGGCGTAGACGAGCGACTTCAGCGGATGCGTATTATCACATAGAGTAAACGTAGTGCGAAAACGATCCATGGTTAACCGAATTAATTGCTCTGATGGACGATTATGTCGACCATAAAATGGACGGAGCTTGCGGTAAACTTCGCGAACTGAACCATTATTTTCGAAATAAATTTGCACGATTTGCAAGCGTTGTTCTTTTGTCAACCTGTTCATGATGAAATGGCAAACCAAACTAAATATTAATCACTTGACAGCTGACAAAATGGCCGCCAGTTAAAAAAGTGATGCCAACTTAAAGTTCTATACCTCAATAAAAAACACCCTTTAAGTGTACAAATATTGACAGACAGACAGATAGGTAACCAGACACACACATAAACAGACAGACAACACACAGACAGACGACAGACAGACAACAGACAAACAGACGACAGACAGACACATATATAGACAGACACACAGACAGACAGACGACAGACACACACATAGACAGACAGACAGACAGACAGACGACAGACAAACAGACATACATTAGACTTAACACTCATAAAAATGTGTGCAAATGTCTACAAATTACTTTTGTTAAACTTTAATTAATACGTTTACAAACCCCAAATATAAACTGGAAGCTCGCTTGCTCACAGATCCTTTACAATTTGCTATAATAAGATGGCGAAACAACATGAACAACAACAACAACAACAGCGACAACTGACGGACTTAATAATTCAGTAATTTTATTAAATCAATAAAAATGTATAAACAAACTTCCAAACTCGGACTTACATACACACACACACACACACTCAAACAATTTGTAGCAAATTTTATACCAGAGTTCGTTTGTAAGTGTTAGTGTGACACTCTCGCTCTATTGTCACCATCATTAACAATTTTTATCCTTATTATCACAAGAAGTTGTTTTTTTTACTATTATTATTATTGCCATTGTTGTTATTGTTATTATTGTTGTTGATGCTGCTGCTGTTGATAATAGATATTTGTGTTGTAGCTGCTTCTGCTGCGGCTTCTGCTTGTGATTTTGCTGCAGCAGGGTCATTAAGTGGATTAAGCACAACCATCAATAGCATATGTTGCCATTGTTTGTTTACACACTTTATATCCATTTATACATCATTTTAATTCCTTATTTTTTGTTTTTTTCTCTCTCTATTTTTAGTGATGCTGTTTCTGAAAAAAAAAATGTGAAAAGATATAATTTAGTGTCCTAACAACACCTGCAACAACAACAACAACGTAGGGTAAGTGAGATTTATATAATTTTAAAATTTATAACAAACATTTTTGTAGTCTTATATAAGCAATTTGAATTAAATTTAAATATCCAATAAATAAAATTTATTTATAGCAGATTTCAATTAAAATCTTTGTGTGTGTATAGATTCAGTTCATACAAATTTTTTTTACATTTATTACCATTTCTTATCCAAAACAAAACCCATTAGCTAAAAGTTTTCCTAAACTACAACCAAACAACTGCAATGTAGCCAATTCACACACACCTTTCTAAGTACAGATAACTTATACTGCATTAACATTGTTTCGAAATGTAGCAGATTTGATTTGAAATCTTTATCGAAATCTATATCGTTTACACTAAGCTTTTTTTTTGAAAATTTTCAAGATTTCCTATCGAAGACAAAGTCGGTTGTCTAAAATTTGTAACCCAAAAAGTGCCCACTTAGCTAATTCACACACCTTCAATAGAAAATTTTGTAGCCAGCCGCTAATTCACTCACCTTTTATATAAATTTATGTTGTACAGTGAAGTAGAAAAAGGAAATAAAAATATTATTTGTATGGGCAATCTAGAAAAATCCATCTAGATTCCGTTCCAAATCTCGAAAGTACTAGATTTTACTCAAATTTAAAAGCACTATAAGGCAATTATAAGAAATCATTCATTCAATAGCAATACACAGAAAAATTTCAACTTAAAATCTACATAAACAATATTAATTTAACCTTTTTCGGCAATGATTTTCCTTCATATATCTTTCATGTTAATTCAACGTGATTTACAGTATATTTAAAAATTTTCCTTTTGAAATAACTTTATTTCATGTTATAGGACACTCACAGCTGCACAAAATTCAGCAGATTTTAATTTAAATCTTTATGAAAACTTTTTTTTTGACATTTATCAAGATTTTTCTATCCAAAACAAAACCCACCTACTGAAAAATTTCCAAAACTACAACCCAAAACTGCTATGTAGCCAATTCTCACACCTTTTTAAGCAGACCGTAGCTAATTCAATCATCTTTTTTATAAATATGTTGTACAGGGTATAAAAAAATAAATAGAAATATTAGATTTTTATTAGATTTCCTACAAATCTACTGACTAAATAAATTTTGTTTTGTATGGGAAATCTAGTAAAAAGCAGCAAGATTTAGCTTCAAATCTCTTAAGTACTAGATTTCGAGAAAATGTAAATGCCCTATTAATATTCCCGTACTGTTAAATAAAAATGAAAAATCATGTTGAAACAAAGTTATTTCAAGTTGGAACAACGTAAATTCGGTACTGAAATAACACGAACAATCATGTTGCATCAAAGTTATTTCAAGTTGAAACAACATGAATTTAATTTAAAGCAGTCATGTTCGGGTACCTTTCAAGTCACATTAGGGCTTTATTGCTACGTATAGGGGCAGTGGTGAACATTTAAGTTCACTCTTTATTTTTTTTTCTACAAAATTTCATAAACTATACGAAGCAATTGTCTGGGCAAGAAATATATTATATAAAATATAAACAATGAAACATGTCGTAATAATGAAATAGTTTCATTTATTTTTCACTGCAACATTTTTCTTTTAAACTTTCAATTTCCTGCCGTGTTGTTGTTTGTTGATTTTTCCCAAGTATTGAAGAAAATAATTTATAATTTCCACAACAAATTTATATGTACTCGTATAGACAAGCAAATTAATGCTTGAAGGAGCCAACGATGGCAAGTTGTCCAATCTGTATTGTTGTTGTTGTTGTTGCTGTTTGCTCTCATTTCAAGCTCAAACATAGAAAATTGAGTTTGACTAATATTTGTTGGAAAACAGTTTTCTTTTACTGCTGAGGAGCAACATCCTTCATATTCGTCGTCTGCGCTTAGTACGTGCGTGTGCATGTGTGTGTGGGTGTCTTTGGGTGTCTGTGGGTGGGTGTGTTAATCTCAGATTAAATAAAAGTAACAACTATCGCATGTGGTGGTGGTGTTTTAAACTTTGTTCAACTTTTATTTTTATTATTTTACTGGCGTTATTAAGCGAATAGCAAGACTATGGCAAAAATAAATATTTCGTGCGTATCTCTTAAATAAGATTTTGATATTGTGTGTTATTGACATCAACAAATGAGTTTAAATAAATAACTTGCAGCTCAATGAATTGAAAATTTATTTCTTTATTAAAAAAAAAACGAATATACTCCTCTTTATAAAGACGATACAACAGACACAGTCGTTTTCTAAAATTGTTTATATTTCAAGTGACTGCTACAGGATTTATTTAAAAAAATAAATAAAAAAAAATGTGTAACAACTTTATTGAATAAATGTTGGTGCTTTTGGGGGGGAAAAAGTTTTTACGTTGTCTACAAATTTGTTGAATGCAAAGTAATTTAAAGATGTTTATAAATGGAGGTTGCCTTCTTCATTTCACTTTTCAATTAAAAGCGTTTTATTTCGTTTAAGTTTATGTTCATTTTTCTGTATACAGAATACGTCTGCAGTTTGCTGTCTTGATTTCTTTGTACATATTCATAAAAATTAAAACATCCGTTTTCATTTAAAGCAAAATTTATTATTACTCCCTTTTAGTTACAATTTCTTGTAGTCGTTGTGGTTGCTGTTAACTTTTCTTATTGCTTGCTGTTCCTTTTCTTCTATTAACCATGAAATATGGAAAGTTTTATAACTTGGTTAAGGTTATGAAAGAACGGTGGTTTTTGAAATGATAAAATTAATACAAAAATAATATAAAAAACCATTTAAATTTTATACCCACTAAAAAATTTCATATTAAAATTTACGAAAACAAGGCTAACTTTACATTTTTCGGCAATGATTTTGCTTCATATGTATTTCATGTTAATCTAACATGATTTACATTAATTTTCAAAGAAATTTCCTTTAGAAATGGCTTTATTTTATGTTAATTTAACATTCTCGTACATTTAGAACAACATAAGTTGTATGAAAGTTATTTCAAGTTGGAGCAGCGTAAATTCGATACTGAAACAACACAAAGAATCATGTTGAATCAAAGTTATTTCAAGTTGAAACAACATGTATTTAATTTAATTTAGTCATTGTAGTTTAGTAATTATTTTACTCACGTGCGTATATTGGAATAGGCATCAGTCAAATTCTTGGCTTCCCCGGCCAAATTTGAACTCAGAATTCATCAGGTGGTCAACGTGCTAACAGCTGCAGCCACAATAACCTCAAATATTATTTACATACTCGTACACACTAAATATGTACCACCATGATTTAAACTTTAATTCAACTTAATATGATTTCAAAACAAAATTTTTGCATGGTGATTTAACATCGGTACTTTTTGCTTTGTATATATAAAGCTAAAATTTGCATTGACTGACACCACACATAGTGGGCCAAAACACAAGAACGCTGATGATGAAGGTGCATATTGTTCCATTCTGCTAATATTTGTTAGAATATTTACAATTATCTTTTGTGTTAGTTTTTAACTATTTTGTGCGAACTTCTTTGTTTCTCTGCTTACGATTCGATTAGGCAAGAGTTTGTATCGCTCTGTAAGGCAAATTATATGTGACAACTTCTAAGGAACAAATTGCACTAAAAACATGTGACACATGACAAACTCTAGCAGAACGGAACAACATGTTGTTTTCGAAGGCCCCCATACATGCATCATTTGCGATCTTGTATTTCGCTTCACTGTGTGTGGTGTCATTTAATGCAAATTTCAGCTTCATATACATATTTCTCTAGTCAAATGGAATTTGGGAATTGTTGAAAACTTTTTATGTAATAAAAGCTCAAAGATAACATCAGTAATTTACAACAGTCTTACCTTTGTATTGTTTGCTCTTTACTAATCGTCTTTTTAACCGACTTCAAAAAAAAGGAGATGTTATAAAACGTCTGTATCTTGTTTTTTTTTTGATATTGTTACTTCATAATTCGGTACGTATAGCTTCCAATTGGTCCCATTGTAAAAAGTGGGCGAGGACACCCCCAAAATTTTTTATTACACTACTTACTTGATTGCTGGTAAACTTAGCAAGCACCTTTGGTTCTTGCAATTACCCAATTTTAAAGTTGAAAAAGTGGTCGGGGCTACGCCCATTAAAATTTATTATTATATTTTACGTGGTTCCACTTAACCGATTTTTACGAAACTTACCACGCACCTTGAGCTTTTAAATAGACAAAATCTTCCATTAAAATCTAATATTTTATTTTAAGTGGTTCTACTCTACAGATTTTAAAAAAACGTAACATACAGCCTGAGCTCTGAAGAACATTAAAATTTAATTTTATGTGTTAACACCTCTTAACCAACGACTTTCACATTTTTTTTGTTTGAACAAATTTACTTTCAATTTTCGAAAATGTTCTATCAAATCTTTGCATTGAAGTCGTTTTTTGGCAGAATTATTTGTTAGTTGTTCCTTAAAAATTATCATATATATGTAATTTGGCTTAAATAAGTAGAAATTAACTAAAAGTATTTAATTTGTGTATGGAAAATTAAAAAACCGAAGTTGGGACTGACTAAGAAATTATTCCCTGATTAAGAACTCATTACAGTTGAAATAAAATAATAAATATTCAGGAACAATTGCCCAACCGGGCTTAAGTTTAGTATTTTCAATTCTTTTTGAAAGAGAGAAGAAAAATTAAACAATAATTTTCTAATTAATAAAGCTGTTTTATTCAAAAAGAATTGAAAATACTAATTTTAAGCCTGATTAAGAAATTAGTCCTGATTGAAATTCATTATAGTTCAATTAAAATTTAGTATTTATAATAAATATTCTGCAGATTTTTTTATCTTCTTACCACTGTGCAGTAATTTTATGGCTTCTTAATTAAGTTTAAGAATTGCGGCTACTTGCCTTTTCTTCTTTTCCATTCATCGCTTTCATTTCGTTCAGCTTTGGCACTTTGTGTTTTGTGTTGCATTAATAAAAATGCTTTTCTCCAAATTCAGTTTTCAGGTGTTTGTTTTATTTCGTCGGTCCAACATCTCTGGGCGAATGAATATGTGTGCCATAATTCATTTATATTTCCTGCCTTTTACGCAAACTGTTTTATGGCCAGTTATCACAGAATGTTGCTCGAAAACAGTATCACTGATGTCTTGCAAACGGTTGGGTTGTGGGGGCTTAGTCCATGTTTTATAAACACACACACACACACACATACACATACACAAACACATGCAAATACACATTCAAATGAACGTAGTATTTGCCGGCCTTATTAAAGGCCTGCTTAGGAATTTGTTAACTCACACATTCCATACTCTCTTCTATGAGAAGGCAGAAGAGAAGGAGCAACATGTTTTGTTTTGTTTTTTTTTTATCAAAGCAAAAGCATTCCAGAATCTGGCGAAATATTCAAGAACAGAAGGCCTGCCCGGCAATGACAATGCGTGTAAAAAAGATATGAGTATGGAATGGAGCGAGCAGGCCTTGTACATCTAAAGGAAGGCCTTCTAGAAGGCATCCTTACTCCTTCTTGTTCCCGCTGGGATAATCTGTTTGTTAACAACATTCACATAAATACAATTATGGCGAACACACACACACACACACACACACGCACACACACACACACACGCACACACACGCACACACACGGATACTTACAGCTGTTGCTTCTGCTCACGAATTTCTTGGCTTTATTATTTCTATTAAATAAAAGACCTGCAGAAATTTTCCACCTTGTTCTACAACAAAAAACAATAACTTTGTAAGTTGATAATAAAATTAAATAATAAGCAAAATAAATTTTCCTTTCTCTCTCTCTCTCTCTCATTCTCTCTCCCTGTCTGCATATCTTAATTCTTTCATCCAAGACGGTTAAATAATAAATAAAACTTTACGAGTTTTAATAGAATGTTGCAATTCAGCATCGAACATCAGGAAACAGTTTGAATATCTCTTGGATTACAAAGATTTTGTGGAAATTAAAAGTCTTATAAAACGTTGAAAGCAAGAAGTTGGCTAATGAATTAAATTTCATCTGAGTTTCCTGCTCAGGTTTCCTCTTCATCATCTTTCACTCTTTACTCTGTGGTGGAGCAGACAGCTGCTTCTGAAATACTTATGCGAGTACATCTGACCATTTAATAATTGTGTAATATTTTTAATTAGGTGAAGCAACGTGTTTGCCCGCCCGTCCGTCCGTCCGTCTGCTTATGGCACCTGGCTTATTTATTTATTTTTTCTTGAATTTATGCCAAACGTAAATAAGCTCATTCAATTAAGTTTATTCCATGACACTTGCAATTATTATTATGTTTGCCATTTGCGCCATCATCATCAGCATCTTTGTGAAATGACATTGTCATTCTAGCCATGATTATTGTCAAAAACAAATGGAAGAAGGTAAAATCGTAAATGAAAAAACAAAAGAAAAACTTATTTTTCACGTTAGTGAAGCGGATTGCTGTTGCATGTTCTTTACGTCTGTTGGTGGCATTAATGTGTTGTACATGCGATAAATTGTCTATATAAAACAAAAAATTTATGTAAAATAATCCTTGGGATCACACAAAATTATTTTTAACTCATTTATTTTACATACTTACGTATATGTTTCGATATTTTTGTTCGGTTCAGCCGTAGGAGTATAATTTACTTATTAATAAATAGAAAAAATCCATTATGGTTTGTCATTTCCATAAATATTAAGCCACATGTGCTATTTTTATATGAATGTAGGAGAAAGCAGATTAGCTAAATTATTAGAGAATTTAATTATAAAAAATATTTTTAAAGAGCAGAGACAAATATTTGAATCGTTGGTAGTCATGACGATTTAAGCACAAATGTATTTATCAGAGAAATGTATTTATCAGAGAATTTACGCTCACATTTGCTATAGCCCATTCCAACACACACGAGTATCGATTTCATTTATAAGAAGAACTTAAATACTCTACAACCTCGAATATAAAGGCTCATACGTATTGCTTGTACTTACTGTCTGGCATACTTATACTTGGAGTATGCTTATACTTAGAGTGTGGATATTTATTCGCATAATACTCAGAGTATTTATTCATCATACGCTTAGTATGCATTTCTCATTATGTATGGAATGGAAAATATGCTTTGGCTGTTTGAAAATATTAATCAAAAAAAATAAGGAGATACAATTTAAAGAAAATATAAAACCTTTAAACAATTCAAACTATTGCTAAAATTTTTCTCTTCGAATTTAAAAAAAAAAATCTTGAGTGGAATGATATTTTGTAATTTGTGAAGTGATAAACGCATTTCGGCGCCATTAAATAAAGCCAAGAAAATAATGCCCAAATAAGAAATTGAATAAGCCCCAATAAAATAAAATCCAAAAATATTAAATAAGACCCAAGAGAAAATTTAAATTAAAAAAAAACACCCATTAAAAATTAAATAAAGCCCAAGTAAAGTGAAATGAAATATTCGCATTATCAAGAATAATTTTTTCTGGGCTCTTATTTCATTATGAATTAAAAACCAAATTCAAAACGAAATAAATCTTTAAAATGCATGCAATAAGGCCTTATTTCATTTTCTTATTTGGGTGTTATTTTCTTGGGCCTTATTTCAATAGACACAATCTTCCATTTAAAAAAAATGGTCGGATTCACTACCATTAAAATTTAATATTAAATTTTAAGTGGTTCTACTTTACCGATTTTTACAAAACTGAACACACACCCTGAGCTTTGAAAAACACAATCCAAAAAAAGGGCGAAGGCACGCCCATTAAAATTTAATTTTATATTTCAGGTACTTCTTCTTAACCAACAGATTTTCAAAATTTTGTTTGTTTGCAAGAGTTTACTTCCAGTTTGGTCCCATACATTTTTTTTTCGAAAACGTTCATCAGATGTTTGGATTGAAGTCGGTTGTTTTTTGGCAGAATTATTTATTTTCAATTGTACGCATTTATAATTGTTTGACACCCAATACTTAAAGAGTATTTAAAACGATACTTTTGTCATTGTCGTTGGTGTGGAAATGAAATCTTATTCAACATTAATTTTTTGTCACTTGTGTAAAAGACATTTGAACGACATCTTAATGTTTTGTAAAGAATCAATACTTATTCAGCTACTTAATGTGTCCTCTGCTGAAAACCCTGTATCTCGTAAAAGTTATCGCTGCCCATAAAATGTTTACACAAAAGTAATTTTCATTTCATCTCTCAACAACTTTTTCACATAATTTTGCCTCATCAAACGGCATTTTGGATCGTAAACATTTCTTTAAACTAGTGAAAATAATGTGTTTTGAACAAAATTATGCTAATTTAAACAAAGCAAGCAATAAAATACCAGACCTCGGCAAGATGCAGAGGGATGGGGAGCGGCTATAAAAGCGTCTTACACAAGAATAGGAAAATAAACTTGAGCATTTGTGTGCGTATTTATTTATTTATTTCCAACCAAACTAAACTTATATGTATGGTTAATATTTTTATAACTCCCTTAAGGACGACCGAGCGACCGAACTTAAATGAAAATGGATATGGATATTTCGTTTTGTCTTAACGTTTCATTTACAATGGCCAGGAATTATGTGCTGCATGGCATATTAATTTTGAGTGGTTTGGTTTGCGATGAATAACGATGAATGAACCCTTTTTTTTTTGCCATAAAACCAATTTTTTTTTACTTGCAGTCTTGCTCAGAAGTTTGTACGTACACTGACTCCATCCACTCCCTCTTTGTTTTATTTTTTTTCTTCTTAATAAATGTTGTAGCATATTTATTTGTTTCTTTAGTCGTTCTTGCTTGCTGAGTTCAAGTGTGTTAACTTCCGCTCTTATTTATGTGTACGTGTGTGTGTGTATGCATGTGAACATGTGTGCTTTGGTGTGATTATTTGCATGTTTGCTGCTGTTCTTTTAAGTTTGCCAGTTTCGCATTGTTAAAATTACCCCATGGAATAATATTTTCACTTTTAATATTATTTTCAACAATTTTCTTATTTGCTTGATATGAATGTGTGCATGAGAAAGTGTGTGTGTGTGTGTGTGTGTGCTTTCCTCAACTAACTAACGACTTTGGCAGCAGAGGAATCCTTTTTTTTACCGAACCACTAACAAGTTTGCCGGGTCAGTGTAACAGACACAACAGTTTAAGAGAAATACCTTCAAGTAACCAGCAGCCAATAATTTTTTCCAGTTTTCCAATTTTTTTTTTAACTCTCTCTGGTCTTAACTTATCTTTTCATCGTGTGGTCGGTCGTGTTATTTGTTACAAACCAATAATAATTTTTTTTCTCGAAAATTTATTGCTTTTCAAATATTTTTTCTTCTATAATTTACACATGAGCACAATTTTGTTGCTGTGCATTGTTGGTTTCCATTTCATACAAAACACATTTTTTATTTTTTTTGCTGATGCTGAGTTGAAAATATTGTAAATATTTTTATTTATCTTTTTTTTAAATCATAACAACTTTAACGAACGAGTTCTTGTTGTTGGAAATTTTGAATAAATTTCTTTTTTTTATTACACTTGAAAAATTAAGGTCAAACTTTTTGCCAACAATTCGTTGGCTGGTGTGTTGTTTCTTTTCGCTTGTTCCACTTTTCAGCATAAATATTTATTTTTTTTTATAAATTTGCATGTCTTAAGGGTTTACATGCCATGTTTCTTTTATTTTTGTTTTATCTTGTTACTTCGCCACAAATTTTGGGGATACAAAGCGCGTTGTTTATAGAGGTATAGAACTTTGAAATGGAATAAAGCAAAGATGATTTTTTTTTAAATTGACATCAAATTTACTTTATTCGAAAGATAATTTAAATATGATTTCTGGCATATGACCGCCACCAGCTGGCTCGGACGTAGTCTAATCTGAAGGCCCGATTTTTTTTGACTTTTTCCAACATTTGTGCCCAATCGTTTCGGGCTTATCGGCGTAGACTAGCGACTTCACATATCCCCACAGAAAATAGTCTACCGACGTTCAATCGCACGACGCAAACTCTTCCGTCAATAAATAATTTTTTTTTGCTTAAATATAAATAAAAGTAATAGCTAAAGCTGGATTCACCCATTGTTGTCTGGACAAAAATTTTTTTACTCAGAGTTTTCTTTAGCACGATTGATCCACTTCGAACATTTTGTCTGGAAAATCAAAGCTACCATACGAAATACTTGTGGAAACGATGCGCATTAATTTTACAAGTGGCAGCACAGCGGCAAATGTTTACAATTTGCTGTGTTACACACATCTTTTTAATTTGTTTTATGGAAATCTTTCGTTCAACTCTATATGAATATGTTTCATTTTTGAATTTTTCTTTATTTCTATTCTAATAAATACAAGTATACTCTGTGCTTTTATTATCCATAAAACATGATGTGGCAGCTCAGTTCAACTTTGGCTGAAAAATTAAAATATTTGGCATCTCAGTTCGATTTTGTCCGGACAAAATATAAAATTAAACCAATTCAAGCTCAGAGTTGTTCGTACAATATATTTTCTCTCTCTCAAGAAGAGAGACGTCAAACTACATACGAGTATAAAAAAAATTTTATCCGGACAAAAATTTTATTCCGAAAGATTGGGTGAATCCAGCTTAAGAAAACAACTGTTTTAAAAATTTTTCGACAATTTTGATTTACTGTCAATTTATCAAGTGTTTTTTGTGTGATTTCAAATAACGTTTGAATTTAAAATTTTTCACAATAAAAAATTATAGTTTTTGAAAATTAAAAAAAAAATTAAATAATGTCCAAGTTGTTACGTGTGAGAGAGGACGTGAGCGTGAGTGATACAAATTTTTTTCTTCGTGAGATTAAGTGATAAAAACTTTAAGGACGTTAAGAGGGAGGCTTCCGAAGTTGGCTGTAATTAATAATTTAAATAAAATTAGAATTAAAATTTCCCATAGTGCACTGGTTGTTTTAATTTCCTCATAAGAAGGAAGCAACACACATATGCAGATATTTTTTTAATTATAAATCTTTTTACCATAGTCGGAATTCAGCAAAAATAATCTTAATCTTAATAATAATCCTTTGGCCAACCTTTTCAGCACACTGCACAGTGGGATGGCTTCATACATTTTTGTGAAGAAAGTACTAGAAGTGTTTGCAGATCTGTAAAATCATTATATTGCTTTAGTTAAGAAAAAAATTAGAATTTCATAAAAATCGGCCACGCCTACCTGCGGCGGCGTTCTTAATACTTGTCGACGATGTTTTGAAATGATGTGCATTGTCAAGGTTTTGTACTGCGAAAGCAAAGCAATTGACAATTTGCAGAAAGCCTAAAATGTTAAAGCTGAAAACTTTGTAGCACTTGTGTTAAAATACTTTCTAAGAATATTATTATACATAAGTTTGTTGCTCTATTGCAACACCATCCCTCGCCCTTCCCCAAGTTGTGAACTTTCATGTCGTCTCACTAGCACCTGCATTAAATAATTGCACACAATATTCTAATTATATTCTTTTCATAGTTCCTCATTGTTATTTTGCTGCAAACTTTCTTATCTCTGCGCAACCATTAAAATGAATTTTCCATTATCTTTGCTCAAGCTTCTCTGCATTTAAATAAATTATGCTGCATAATTATAAATTAATTTATTTAAAACCATAAATTCTTGCAAGATTGATTGACCAAGATAACATCAAGAAACTTGTTAAAAGTAAATTTAATTTACATTAAATTTCAATTATTTATGGCCCCCTACAAAATGACTTGCAAGCCAAACGAAAAGGAAAAACGTTTATTTACGATGATAAAATATCGAAGCCTTACATTTAAATGCATCCCATGCAACAACATTCTGTGTAATCGGAAGCAAAAGAAATTGTACAAAAAGACAAAAAATAAAAAAAAACAAAGTAAAATGTTTCTCGGTTAAGCAAATACGAGTATGGCCGGCCATTATGGGCTAACAGGATATTGTAAACATCAGGATATTAAAAACACACACGCACACACAAGCAGATCGCTCTTGTTCCACTACTCACGAGAAGAAAGTATTTAAAAAATAATAAAATAGATAAATTCTCTACGAACCACTGACCAAGTTGTTGGGTTGCTTGTAGCAGTCCAATTTTATGTTTAACACGCACACACTTTTAAACACACACACACACATACATACACATACACATACACATGCGAGCACACCAAACTACCGTCTGCGGGATTAAATGTAAATGTGGTGAAAATAATACAATAAAAACAATGTAAATAAGCAACTTGTGTCGAAAGGGATTCATTCATTCGGTTTATAAAGTTCATATGTTGAAATAAATTTAATAAAAACAAAATTTTTGAAATAAAATCCCTGTTACTAAATATGACTCTCACTCACATGAAGTTGTTCTTTGTTGACTTTCGTTTGATTTATATTTTGTGTTGGTTTCTTTGCTTATTTGTGCCGAAAGGATGGAAAAACTTGAAAGCGAATTCTCTTTGGGTGCAGAAATTGAAAGGTTTAAAAAAATTATTAACAAAATTTACTGATAAAAGGGAAAACAGAAAATATGTACATGTAAAAGAATTGATGTAATGTGAATCTGTGTAATATTTTGATTGAATTGCAAGCAAAAAATTTTGCAATGTATGTAATTCTGTAAGAGACTTGAGCTGCCGAGAAAAATTGTGTTTAGAAAAAATTGATGAATTCAGCCTTAAGGGCTAATTAGTGTTTACCTTCTGTTTTGTTAGGAATCTGCTGATGGTGCTGCCATAAACATGTTACCAGCTGTCAATAGCTTGCGTTTGTGATTTTCTATTGATAACCAAGTAAACAAACAGTCTTCTCAAACAATCTGGAAAATTCACGTTACTGTTTGTGGAAAGTTCTATTGACGGTCATTTTAAATTTCAGAGTTGTTATATAACGATTTTTATGCTGGTAATACTGTATGCAGAGTTGTTTCTACCATTATGAATTTGTGTTCGTTATATTTGAATTTCGTTACAATGCATACTCGTACGTAAGTTTTTCTATTTTTATAAAATTTTACAATTACCAGTATTTCGTTTGTCGAGTCGAATATTCGCCTACGAGAATGTTGTACTAAATCAAAAGAAACGTCTAAAAGTCAAACTGCTCTCGTTTATTCCTTAATTTTTTTTTCATTTAAAAAATAAATAAATTCTTTATTATAACAACATTTGGTTTTACTTTCGTTGGCTATAAAATTGACCATTAATTACACCCTCATTAATATGTGGGTCACTTTGAGTAATTAACACGCATAAATAAATACAAATTAAATGCATTTGTATATGTATGTATTGGTAAAATGAAATAGCACAGAAATTTATTGCGAATCATAATAAATTAAATTTATTAATAAAAAGTTAATAATTAACACGTTAAAGCATTGAACGAATATTTTAAAGCACTACACTCTCAATAAAGCCTTGAAATATGCAATGAATTTGTACAGTTTGAAAAGGTTTTCCATATAAGAAAACGAATAACCGTAACGGTTATATACAGTGTGGCCAGATCTATGCATATTATGCAACTAAATCGGCCTTATTAAAATGCTAAAAAGAATAAAAACCTGCTTAAACATAATGCTAAAACTAAAATTAATTTTTGAATAAATAAAATGTTTATTTTTCACAATTTTCAAAATTAAAAAAAAAAATTAAAAAAAAAAAAAATAAAAAAATAAAAAAAATTAAAAAAAAAATAAAAAATTAAAAAAATACATAAATAAAATAAATAGATAAAAAACCAAAAAAAATAAGAAAAAATTTTAAAATTTTAAAATGATTTTTTTAAATTAATAAATGTTTTATTTTTTTTATTTCATAATTTCCAAAGCAAAAATAAAAAAAATAAAAAAATAAGTAATAAAAATAATTCTTAAATTTAAAAATTTTGGTTTAAAATTTTTATCACTATATTGTTAATTTTTTAATCAAATGTTTTAGTTTATATAAAAAAAATGTGGGTTGATGTATACTAAAAAGTTTTTTTAAGCGGAAACCAAATACATCTGGACGTTGCACTATGACCAGATCTAAAAATATTGTGCAGGTAAATCGGCCTTATAAAAATTTTAAAAGAATAAAAAACTGCTAAAAAATAACAATAAGCATAAAATGATTTTTTTTTTAAATTAATGAATGTTTATTTTTCATAATTTCCGAACCAAAACGAAAATAAAAAAAAAAATAATAATAAAAAAAATAAAAAAGGAAGGAATAAAAATTATAAAAAAACATTTAAAAAAACTTAAAAAAAAATAAAAAATATAAAAAAATATAAAAAATAAAAAATTAAAATAAAAAAAAAATAAAAAAGATAAAGAAAAAAAAAAAAATAAAAAAATAAAGAAAAAAAAAATAAATAAAAATAAAATAATAAAAAACACAAAATAAAAAAAAAATAAAAAAACAGAAAAAAATTGAATTAAAAAAATAATTCTCAAATACAAAATGGTAAAAATATTACTTTAACATTTTTAACAAGCACATTGTTGATTTTTTAATAAAATTTATTAGTTTATTTAAGAAAATTTGGGTTAAGGTCTACTAAAAACTTTTTAAGCGGAAGCCAAAAACTTTTTAATGCTTAACCAACAAATATAAACAAAAGAATGGAAAGCGATATAAATCAGTGAATCAATCGCCTTCAATAAAATGTTTAAACGTTTATTTTTATGGTAAAAATTTTCAAAATAGTTTCGCGGATAAATCAAAATAACAAATTCTAAATTCAGCTGCAAAAACGCTAATATGGCCACACTGCTTATACTGTATACGTTTAGTGTCACTGAAACTTAAATCATTCAAATCACACAACTATTCCTCTGCTCTACTTATGAACATCCTCTTTGCTGCATCATCATACATTCTCTGTTGCAAATGTGCATTAAAGATTTATTTTACATTTTCTTAATTATAGCATATTGTTAATAAGTGAAACACAATTCAGTTTTAATTGCAAACATTTTTAATGCAAAAATATGTTGTGTTTGCTTGCATTGCATTTCCCCTCTCACACGCTCTCTTTCTCATTGAATGTCTGTGTCACCCTGCCTTGTCTTTAGCACAAATTAATTGTTTCACAAATGCCTCATAAATGAATGAACAATGTTTATATGAACGAACAATGGAATGAATATATTGTGCAATAAATGTAAATATTTAATTTTTATTTTTGCTAAGTTACAACAAAAAAAAAGAAATTGCAACAAGAGAAAACTAACAACAGCAATAATAATTGCCATATAAATTTGTATATAAATATTGTATTTATTGCTTTGCAGATGAATTCTGAAACTTTGTTATTAATTTTTTTTTTATTAATGTGGTTTGTTAACTTTAAATTATTCAAGCCAAAAAGAGAATGCAAGTGAAATCGTAATGAAATTTTATTAAATAAAATTAAATAAAAA
Source organism: Nowickia ferox (assembly GCA_936439885.1). NCBI lineage: Eukaryota > Metazoa > Arthropoda > Insecta > Diptera > Tachinidae > Nowickia > Nowickia ferox. The sequence continues at coordinate 2,550,191 of OW387027.1, read as the reverse complement.
TTTAAGATTCTTTTTGCTTGATATGCAATGGGAATCCAGTGGTTGACTTTTGTATGAACTTGTGGTTGTTTAAAATGAAAGCAATTGAAAAAGAGATAATGAGGCACTGGCGAACTGAATTCTCCTTACACAGTAAGATCTTTGTGAAAGTTCATACATACAATCGTAAACAAAATAAGGCCGTCCAAGAGAATCAAGAGCGGTAGAAAAAGTGAAAGGTGTTAATCGGTCTGTTCCTTCCGATCCTAAACTCTCAGTTAGCAAGCCTGCAAGTGCTTTAAATGTGCATAAAATCTGCTTTGCTAAAAAATGCAATTGCTGCAACAATTAAGGCCCCAGGATGAGCTTCAAATGTTTGACTTCCCTGGAAAATTTATCTATCTTCAGAAGAGGTGACATAAATTGACCTTCAGATCTAAAGTTCCCACTAATTAATCGATTTCTTTGGGCCTCGAAGTCTCACTGCCGATTAGTCTTAAGAAATTTTACCACCCGATTTAATGAGTGTCACCAATGCGAAGGTTTACCTTTGTGCGATATTTTTTTAAAATAATTTCCCAAATTACATATGGGCATTTCCATAGAAAAGTCAAATTTTTGTCATTTGTCCTAGACTTGCTACATCTGCAATATTTGCCTCAGCACTTTGCAATGAAGAGTGAATTTCTTAAGCGTTTTGAAATTTGACAAGATGTTATCAAATGACAAAACCGATCAAAGTAAATTTATTGCCTATTCTCATTTTATTTAATAATCCCTGTCCTAGATAATAATATATCTATTTGGCAATATTTGTCATATTAAAAATTTATATTTGAGAAAATATGTATCTCTAGCTTTCTTGCTTTATTTGAGTTGCATAAAAGAAAAAAGAACTATACTTTGGAAATAAAGCAGCCAAACAATACTCAAAAAAAAAAATATGCAAACTTATATTAAAAAACTTTTTGTATTTTAGCTTACGTACATACATACATACTTATGTGTGGATGTACATATACCCTGTCGGAAAATGTGTGGTTGACTACAAAAATAGTTAACTTATAGTTAACTTTTCTTAGACTGACTAAGAGTTAACTGCAATATCATCCAGAACAAATCCAAAATTAATTCTTAAGTTGAGTACGTAATCGAATTTGGTGAGAGCCAACAAATTTATTCTCAGCTACTTTGAAACTCGTTTCAGTTTTATATTAACATTTTGCTGTTATTATTTTAGATGGTACCTTGGATGTGTAGTTAGCGCGTTGAGTACACAACGTGTGATGATACATGTTCGAACCCCAGAAAAAATTTTTAAATTTACTTACTTAAAAAAGCCAACTTTAAGTTAGCTGAAAGTAATGCAGAGTGAGACAATTGACTACTGCCTAGGACATCGCAATGTTAAAATAGTCAGTTGATTACATTGAAAAGTAATCCAAGTGCCAGTCAGTACTAGTTGCGAAATAGTTAGCTTAAAGTTAGTTTAAAGCTAACGGAATTTCCGATAGGGTATGTACAACGCACATCTCATCATAGACATGCAACGCATGTACCCATAAATATGTGTGTATGTGTGTGTGTGCATTCTCTGGGGGCTTCCATTACTCACAAATAGAAATTTCTATCCAAATACAAATAATTCTTAAGAATTTTGTATTTTGAGATATTCTCTCGTTTTTTTATTCTTTTATTGTGATACATACAATAGTTTTTTTTGTTGCAATTGTGTGATTTGTTATTTTCAGTGTTCTTTGTTGCATTATACCACATACATATGTGCATACAGTGAACTCCCGGCAATGCGAACGATTAAAAACTAATGCAATTCCTTCTATTGCATTTTTTTTTTAAATTTACGTTTAAAAAAAATATTTCATGCTAAACTATTTTTCAGCTTGAAATCTAAAAATATATCAAGAATTAATAAAACACTACAGGCATGTGATGTAGATGTATTTATATCTCATTCGAAAAATATCATTTACAATATGAGTGCAAAACAAAATTAATTAAAGAATTCATGCATGCACTATGGACCAACTTCACCAATTCTATTTAAATATGAATTGAATATAATACACAGGCCTACTGTGGTTTTTTGTTGTTTAAATAAGAATAGCCGGTCCTTATGTATTTCTATCTGTTGATTACGATGGCATCATTAGCTTTTTTCTAGCAGCTCTAGTTTTAAAGATATATTTGTTTTTTTTGCACTTTTTTATAATTCGCTTAATATATCACGAATGGTCCTCCAAACTCCACGAGAAGAGTTGCAGTGGCCATTAGTTGATCACCAGGGAATAAAATAATTTTTTTTAAAGCTTGTAGCTTTTTTAAAATATACAATTTCTCTCGGATAAAGCACTTTAAGCTAAGCTTAACATTCTTAAGAAAAAATCTCCTTACATGTGCTTCCGTATGTCTCATGGCTTAAAAGATATTTGACTTAAGACAAACATTTTTTTATAGCTATGCTATTTATTTCACGACACAGGAGATAGGACGTGATTTTCGTAACAACACTATCACAGTTGTAAATTTATTTCCTTGTACTTAAAACCAGAGTACGAAAATAATCGAAACAAATTGTTTGATTTTGTTTTGTTTCGTTCCTTGAATTGAGTGAAACAAAAACATAGAAAGGATTGCTCAAGTTGTTTTGTATGGTTTTTGCATATAAGCACAAACCAGAGAACACAGCTGTAAGCCGGCAAACAGCCGTCGCCGGCCATAAACAATATTTTAATTTAATCGCACGCCACTAGCAAAAAAAAAAAATAATGAAATTTTTAATTCAATTTTATTGCATTGCTACTGAACACATTAAATTGTTTTATATAGCTAAGCAGCATAGCTTTAACCAGGTGTCCTAAGACACCTCTCTTCTTTTTTGCCTTTACTTTGTTTTAGTATTTCGTTCATAAGGCTTTATAAAGGCTTAATAAGAAAACTTTTGTATAAAATCTGTTTTAAAAACCCTTTGTAAACCCTTAAAAGTTTTTATAAACAAGGCTGATAGTTTATATTTGGCATTTAAATAAAAAGTCAGCATTCGATTTTGGACAACATTTTTTTTTAATATCTGCATACTTTATATTATGCACTTTTGCGAATTTTGTCTAATTACCTGGTGCCTTGCAGGGTTTTTTTTATTTTAAACATGCTTGAAGTTTCAGATAAATCCAATCAGCAGCTTAGAAGTTCCAGATTAATTACTATTTATTACACTCACAGCGTACTGGATTGATCACTATAGCGGGAGTTCACTGTATGTACTTGCATATGTGTGTGTGTGTGTGTGCATTTATTAAGTTTAATATTTGTATAAGTATTCATGCAAGTTTTGAGTAAAGAAGCAAAATTGCATTTCGTATGCTTTTGATAAAGTAAGAAAGAATATGTTTGTATTAATATCCACAAACACACACACACACACTCACATCGATTTCTGTATGATGTGTGTGTGTGTGTGTGTGCAACAATATTTATGCACAGTTATGAACTGCATACATGCTCTCTTTCGGAGTGTTTGTGATTACGGGTGGCATACACAATATTTTTGTGAGCAAAATAATAATAGAAAAAGAAAATGTCTTCCTTTTTTTTGGTTTCGTAAGCCAAAATAAAGCTGCAGATTGCTTGCAGCTAATGGCATGTTCATTAACTATTTATGCGTAGTTGGTAAGAGATGTGTTTGTGTGTGTGTGTGTGTATGTGTGTGATTGTAGTTAAAAGAAGACACACACACATACACTCAATTATATTGTGCACTAACGAAGCAACAAACTATATTATGCTTTTCTTTAGAATTTTTACCATTACCTTCTTTGTGGGGATTATTTAAAATTCTCCAGCTCTTTTTAATTACAATTTTAGGTTTTTTCTTGCACTTGCTTGCCACTATGAAAATAGAATACGAGCACAGCAAACGCACTGCAGATTTAAAAAGAAATTCGTCTATTCGGTTATAGTTTTCTGGTTTGTTTTTCATTAAAATTATTTTCTTTTAACAAATAGAGAAACACACACACACAACCACATGCCTTATTATTGCTAAAGTATCTGTTTTGCTGCAAATAAAGGGTTCCTGCAGGATATTAAAGGAAATGGCATGTATAACATGTTTTTAATTAAATCTTGTATTGAATAATATTTTTAATTCAAAAGGCTTTTAATTTTAACAATCTCTTGTCATGGACTTATTAAGAAGGTTTGAGTAGAAAGAACGTCAGTGCAAATAGAAAATCTGAAACAGCCAAACTGCTTTACAAACATGAAATAATGCCCAAAAAAATAATATAAGGACACTCCCAAAATTTGTCAACATGACGTTATTTGATTTAAAAAAAATTACCTTAAAAGAAATGAAATTTCTTATGATGACTGGGCAGTTAGGCTTAGTGATGGCTGCCGTTTCGACGCAAATATTTTCTTTTAAAAGCGTCAGTGAAATCTGTTTATAGACATAAACTTTGGATTTGGCGGTTAAATCAGGGTGTTTGTTTGTTTTTTAGTTTGTTTGTACCTTATAGGGGACAGCCACTTTTACGCCTTCCACCAGATTTTATAATATAAACGAGCATAAATAACTTGGACATCTGTACCAGTTTTCAAAATACTTTTTGCATGCCGAAAAGTTCCCATAAATTTTGTTTTAGGAATTTGTGCGTGGGGGGGGCAGGGCAGGGGAAGCAAAGTGCCGTTCCAAAAATTATCTATCAAATAACTTCGTTATTTCTAAACCAATTTAAAAAAAAATTTGTTGGTTAAGCAAACTGCCCGCCTCAAAAATTGATTATCAAATATTTCTGTCATTTGTATGTGTCCTAGGGAATTTATAAAAATTTTCAAAAGACAACAACAGTTCACTAAATCACGGTGGAATTTTTTCAAAAGTCATACGATAATTAAAAATGTTAAAATATTAAGCTTGAAGTTGGCATAAGAAGATGTGGCAACTTGCATGATTTTGTGCGCGTTCTTAACAGTTAAAATCTGTTGAAAGTTCAAACACTTCACAACTTTCTGAATGATTATAATTACCATTTGATAAAAGATTAGAGTAAGAGAAATTTGTTTGTTGCTTTAATTAATTTAAATTGTATTTGCTATGGCAACAATCGATTTACCATCACACTGAACCTCCCTCGTTTATCAGTGGCAGAAGAATGGCAGAAAACATGTTTCGTTTTAAGAAATCATAACATTGTTATCGTTGCTATTGTTACAATTGTAAACAAGCTTCTCCTCCTCACATTTACAATTCAGACACATTCTTTTATTATTATAAAGTATTTTTTTTTCGTATTGATTTAACATTACAAAAGGACATAAGACATAAGACATAATAAATAAACAAGGCGTAAGCCAAAATAATTTCTAATATATATAGAAAATAAAAAAACATGGTGTTGATTTTATAGTTTCTTTTTATATTTTCTTATTAATAATTGTTAAAGGCAATAAATTGACTTGGCGAACTCACTCACCTCTCCTTCTTCTGGCTGTAAAAGTGAACACACCCTTGACGTGTGTGTGGCAAACGAAGCGCCATAAAACAAAATCACACCGTTTTGAAATGAATAATAATAAAGAAAAAGTAATAATAAAATGTAAAAGGGATAAAGATAAAGGAAAAGTAACCAGAATATGATTTTTTAAGTTGTTGACTTTTAGTGTTTTGTAGCTTTAAGTTGCTGTGAAATTTGTTTGTGCTCGTGCCTGAAAGTAGGCAATAATTTTCAGCTAAAGCGTGCAGCGCTGTCAACCCTTTAGAAGCAAAACGAGCTATTCAGTATTTATACAGTATTGGCAACTATTTATAGCCACAATGCGCTATTTTCCAACGCGTTAAATTAAATTTTAATAAAAGTCGATTTATATAAATGTACTGATTGAGCAGCAACGAAATGCATCTAGCGATGTGCTTAACCTCACAACGAATAAATTTAAAATTAAAATTAAATAAATCTGTTCTTCGTTTTATTATCATTAAAATATAATTAAATGAGTTAAGCACATATATTTTAATTGGATATGCCTAAATAATTAGTTAAATTTGCTTTAAAATGCATTCAATTCGTTGAACAAAATGGGACACATTTTGTATTTTTTTTTAAATTTCTCATGCTTTGAAAAAAAAAATTGTTTAAAGTTGTTTTTATTTTATTATCATTATTATTACTGTTTAAAGTTGCGTGTACATGTTTATTAGTTTTTTACTTTGATTTGTGTTGTTCTATTTTACCTACAATTATTATTATTATTATTAATATAATAATAATAATTTTTGTAGTTAAAAACACACATTCAATAATTGTTATCATTAATATTGTGCAGTCATTATCATTTAATATAACTATCATTATTACTAACCTATCAGTTTAATTATTTTATTCTTTTTTCTTGTAATAACTAGTGGAATGTTAAACAAAATTTATTACAAAAAAAAAAGAAAAAAAGAGAAACTGATTAATGCAACATTTGCATTCCACAAATTCCATATGAAGTATACCAAAGGAATCTATTTGAAGTGCTTGAATTTCTAATGATAATAGGACACGATATAACTTCTTATAATAGTGGATTTTTGTTTCTTTTGTAAAGAACGTTTAACCGATTTCGTATGGAATGTATTCTGTGACATGACGTTACATTTATATAAAATTCAATTATTTTTCAATGCTAAACACTTGCACCGGTATTCATTAACAATTGTTAAAGTTAAATTATATTTTAAACAGCCTTAATCATACAAAGTTTGCATGTTAAACTAACATTAGCTTTGATAAATTCAATAAAATGTGACTTCGACTCGCATACGAGACTTGTTTCTTTTTGGTGATTTTTTTCGGTTTTTGGCGATTTGTTAGTATTGACGCTTTTTAAGATTTTGCGGTTCTTTTTTTTCGTTTTGGCGATTTTTTCGATTCTAGCTTTTTTTTTTGTTTTCAATAATTTTTTTTTAGTTTTAGAGATGTTGTTGTTGTTTTCAATACATTTTTTTTTAGTTTTAGATATTTTTTTAGTTTTTGCGTTTTGACGATTTTTCGGTTTTTGACGTTTTTTTTTTTTGATGTTTCCAATACATTTTTTAGTTTTAGCGATTTTGTTAGTTTAGTCGTTTTGCAACTTTTTTCGGTTTTTGGAAATTTGTTTTAATTTTTTCGCGACCTTTTTACTTTTGGTAGTTTTTTTTTCATTTTAGCGATTCATTTTCTCTTTGGTGATATTTTTCATTTAAGCACTTTCTTAATTTTGGGGATTTTCCATTTCTGTGAAATTTTCAGGTCCGTATCTCTTACTGTTATTGAGAAAACAGCCTGTGACAGACAGCCTGACGTAGCGAGAAAAACAGGGTTCCTCTTTACCTTTGGTGTGCGGAACCCTAAAATCGTTTGTGAAAAATTACTTAAGGGCCACTCAGACTATTATACTTTGTATTAATACATGTCAAAAATTCAAATAATACGTGCAAGTGCGATATTGTGAATGCAAAATGTCATGAGGAATGGTAATGGATTTGAACATTTTTTGAAATTTTTCTAAACGATAATACTTTTCATCTGATCAGAGTTGCATTATTACAAAACCAACTAATAAACAAACCAACAAGTCGTCTGTTTCGACGCCGTTGCCGTGGCGTCGTTTATGGCATATGTCTTCGTGTTAAATCGGCTATAAATATTGAATATGCTTATCGTATTGAATAATCTTTCGTGTAAGCCATGTCTGAAAATAAGCGAAACTATCGATTTTCCTTTTTTTTTCTTATTTAAATCAACTACTTTGAATGCCGCTTATTTTCAAGGGCCGGCACGACCACAACTTTCATGAGACTGCTCTGCCGCAGGAAGTCAACGAATAATGTAGGCATGTTAATCCTCAACAGCTGTTTGCTTTCTACTTGTATTTTTAATCTAAAATATGAGGTTTGAACAAAAAATGTAACTTTACGTTAGATATTTTGACATTCGAAACAAATGTCTTCAGATTTCTTTCTCGTAAAGTGTGATGAAAGTCTTTATACATGTGTAATAGTCTGAGTGGCCCTTTAATGAAGGCTAATAAATGAAGTTCAATAATTTTGCTCTGCTGGTCAGCCTAAAAATATGCTACATATCGTAGACTTAATATAGAAAGGCCCTAACTCATTATTTTTTTGATTCTAGTTTTTTTTTCAATAAAAGAAAATTTAAGCACACATATTGATCGCTCATTTGCTAAAACAATTTCATAACTCTGAAAAAACTAGTTTGCCAGAAAAAGAAGTTTTAAAGTTTTTTTTATATTGCTCTACATCATTAACTCAAAAATCAAATTTTTTCAGTTATTGCGTTATTTTAGTAAATGAAGTTCTTTGCTTACAGGCTGTACAAATTTTCTATTTAAACAATTATGCAGCTAAAAACTTCTTTCATTTGATCACTTAAAGTATTATAGAAACTCTCCCCATTATTTAAGCTCAAATTATTATTATTTTATAATCACAAATGAAATATTTCCATAGTAAACTTTTAAAATAAAATTTTGTACAAGACTGAATGAAGAATAAAGAAAATTAACAAATGATTCATTAAATTTTAACGCATTAACTGCTTAAAAGTCAAGCATGCCAAATTATGTAAATATGTAATCATACACAAGATGAAAATTGCTTTGGAGGAAACTTAAGCACAAAGAGAAAAGACAATAGTTAACGTGACCAACTAATAAAAACTAATATAATGTGAAAATGTAAACTATTAAATGTCAAAGTGAATTTTTCTTGGGCATCTTAAAATATCAAGGCGAATACATACCACATGACCTCGAAAGTCCTGGTGATTGATTTGTTGTTAAACATCGCTTAGATGCAAAGCGACTTGAATAAGTTGAACTCATATTGATATCAATACAATACTGCAAAAAAAAAAATTCTAGTTAATAGTGTAAAATTTCCTGCTGTCAAAAAATTTATGAACGTTTCACATGATTTATATACCAGAGACACTATCAGCTGATCATCATCTGCTGAAATGAGGTCAGCTGGTATGAATTCCGAGTGTACGATGGCTCTTGTAATAAATGTGAAACAACAGCATAGGCAAAGAAGTACATGTGTTAGTGGGGGAGGGGACGTCATTGCCCCCTAAAAATTGCTATTGCCCGCTAGAATTATTAATATTATTTTAATATTACTCTTGAAGATCTCCAGTCGCAATGACCCTCCCAGAAAAATAATTTAGCTACGCCAATGGTTATTTTGAGAACTAGACTCAATTTCTCATATTCAGCTTCAACATTATGGCCACTATCAACTGTCAAAGTTTGGAAGTCCGTATTAGAAGACCTTTTAAAAGGATTTGACAAAGATTAATTTTTAATTTGAGAAATTTCCTTAATTGAAGATTTTGTTTGCAAATTTTTATGCACGAGTACATTTATATTTATTGTAATAGAGATAGTTTGCTTAAAAAAAAAGTCAACTTTAAAAATTCTATTAAAAATTTAGTTGCCCACATGCTGACTTGACTGACTGTAAACTGTTTGGTAAATTTTAATAATTTCCAAGCAAATTACTAACAAATTTGTGTGTGTGTACATATTTATTTTTTGGTTTCATTCGAAAAGGATTAAATGAAATGCCTGCAACTTGTTAATTTCAGAAATACACAAAACCACAGACATTTAACAATAACAGAAAATTCAATCACACATGCTTGTGTATCAACTACAAGCAAAGCTTAATTGCGATTACACACACACACACACACACTTAAACACACACACACGACTGCACAGTTCGCATTTTGTAAACACTTTCTGCTAAATAAGAATTTTCAAGTACCAGACGCAGGGGATTTTGAGTCTTTTACAGACTGGTTGGCTGGTGTTGGGATTTTTGTTAATTAAAACACTCAATTTCATTTGATTTGATGTATAATTGCAATTTTGGTTTTTTTAATTTTTTGTCTCCAATAAATGTTGTCGGGGGAAAAATTTAACTTCAGCTGTTCAGGAAAAAGTCTTTTGTCTAGCATTAACTTTAGCAGCATTTAAATGTTATATAAACTTAAATTTAGGATCGTTTTAAAATGCTGCTCCTTTTTGATAAAAGAAACTAAAGAAAAATGTCGGCTAAATAAATTCAAAGCGACAATTTTATTTTTATTTATCTGATTTATTTTTTTTTTCGTTGCTGTTTGGTTTGAAATTTTTATTTCCGTTTACGGATATTACAATACAGATTATCTTTTATTCGTCCTTTTCGGTCGCTCGCTGTTGTTATTTCTATTTTGCTTCTATATAAATATTTTTTATGTTTTTTTGTAAAAAAAATAAATTTTTATTGTTTTTATTCATGAACAAAATTTGTTTTAGAAAAACTTTGTAGTTGCGGCATTATTATTGTTTTGCATCTTTTTTTTTTCGTTTCATTTGTTGGACAGCGAAAATAAATTTAGATTTAATAGCTGGAGATAAAAGCAAATTTAAGTAATTGAGTGGATTAAAAAAAAATTTATTTGAATAAATTTTTGGGCGAAAAAACAAACAAATGTTGTGAAATAATTGGATAAATTGGAAATAATACATTTATTTTATTTGTTAAATGTTACAAATGCAATTAGAAATTATATTATAACTAACAGAAATCTATGCAGGGGATTATTATGTTGTGTGGGAATTGAAACCACAACCCATTGGGCTAAAAATAAGCTGAACAAAGCACTCAGAAGTCATTAATGTGTCATGTTGTAAATTCTCTGGTTTTACAGAATGATTTTATATAGATTTTATTAGTTTTGTAAGTAGCAGCGAATTGAGTTAAAAACTGCACTTAAATTCTTTGAAACGCTTTTTTTCTATGCTTCGATCTTGGTAATTTCAGAGCACAAGGGCGTGTACCAAGTATCGTAAGCATTGATTAGCTGCAAGCACGTGGAATATAATATTAAAATTTTAATTGCCTTGACCCCGCCCTCTTTTTTAAGCTTAATTTTGTGTCATTCCAAGAGCTTTAAAATATTTCACAAGTTTTGTGAGAATCGGATGAGTAAAAGTACATATAATACTATAACAAATGCTAATGGGCGTGGCCCACCCACTTTTCTAAAGGCAATATCGTGTTTATTTCAGAGGTCAGGATGTACACTAAGCATCCTAAGAATTTGTTAGCTAAAAGTACGTCAAATGTACTGTTACATTTTTAAGGGCGCTGTCCCGCCCCCTTTTTTAAATGCAATATTGTGTTATTTTCATAGCTCAGCTTATGTTTTGAGTGTCGTAAGAATGGGTTAACTAGAAGTACGTGAAATGTAGTATTAAATTTTAATGGGCGTAGCCCCGCCCAGTCTTTAAAGCTTAACACTGCGTCACTCCAAGAGCTTAAAATATTTGCCAAATTTCGTAAGAATCGGATTAGTAGAAGTACATATAATATTATTAAAAATTTTAATGGGCGTGGACCCGCCCACTTTTTAAAAATGCAAAATCGTGTTATTTTCAGGGTCCAGTGTGTGCTCCAAATATCGTAAGAATTATTTAGCCATAATATTAAATTTTAATGGGCGTGGCCCCACCCACTTTTTGACATACGACAAGTGGAGGAGTAAAAGTAAGAAAAATCAAATGTTAAAATTTATTGGGCGTAATTTCGCCCACTTCGTTGGCAGTGGCGCCAAATAAAAGCTGTAGCTTTTCAGACAAATAAAAACATTTTTTAAAATCGGTGTACAAATGATGGAGTTATGAAGTAACACACATAAAAATTGCTGCCGAAGTAAGAAACTTTTCCTTTTTGAAGTCGGTTAAAAGAAGGCCTTCATTCATTGCTGTGAAGCAGGCCAGCAGCTAACAGGCAGACAGACTGATACAATACCAATCGTTTTATGTCTGTGAACTTTTTAAAATCGGTTAAAAATGCCTTCATTCATTGAAGCACAACAACGACGAATTTACTCAGCGAATTCCTCTCTGATATTTGATAAAGTTGGTTATTGTGTGTGCAAAGACAGAGAGAGAGAGATAGAGAGAGAAAAAATTGTTTTTTCGTCGTTCGCCGGCGAAAGAAATAGAAATAAATCTATTGCTACTTTCGCCGCGTATGACGAATTTCACCCTACGCCATGATTGTGTGCATTTTCATATACACCAATGTGTTTTATTTTTGACGACGAATATTCGCGACCAAGAGTTCGTCGCAGTTGTGTTTTTAGCATCACGTTGATTTGTTTAAAAAATACATAAAAACCGGTTTTAAAACTGGTTAAACAGTCAAACCCGAAACTAAAATTACCCTAACCAGCCCAACAATTTATTTTTCGGAAAGAATCCGTACCAAATATAAAAAACCGGTTTAGAACCGGATAAAAATTATCCTATATTTGACGCTGGTAATATAGCTTTCCAGTGGTGAAAGAATTTTCACAATCGGTTTAGCGGTTTGGGCGTGAAAGTGTAGCAAACAAACCAACTCACTTTCACATTGTAATACGGATTGAAATGTTTACAAAATCTATTTGAAAACACAAGAATTTTTTTTGCTCTTAAAATTAATTTCTAAGCAGTTTTTTTGCTGCTCTCTCTAAATTTTGCCTTAATTTGTATTATTATTAAAATGTTATTTTTAAATATTTCGTGTCTTATCCCTTTTCTCCTTCTATTGCTTTTCTATTACTGCCACAAATACTTATATATAAAATATTTTGTTTCTTTACTAAATCATTTGACAGTCTGTATACTTTTTTATGCATTTAAGTAAATGAAAAAAAAAAGAAAATTGTAAATAGAAAATGTAAATAAACAAGAAAAATTGCCTTGCAATTTAACCACATAAAAAAAACAATCAAGACATCTTATTATTATCATATCAAGAAAAAGGAAACGGAAATGAGTGTCTCTCTTTTGTTCTTTTGAATCACAAAAGCTAAACAATACAATAAAATAACAATTTTTTTCTCATTGGGAATGTCAAAGCAATGAAAAGGAAAACGGACAAATAATCAACAACAACAATTTAAGTTCATAAACAGTAAAAATTTAAAAAATTTTAAATTTAAAACATGAAAACTGTTTGTTTTTCTCTAGTAGTAGAAATTCTTACAAAAAATATAATACGAGTACACTTGGAACTTACAATCTTCCACTTTCTTTGCGAATGCCCGCCCAGCATTGCATCTCTCGAGACACAAATTTGTAAGCAGTCATGTACTAGATGATCTTTCAGATCTATCTGAGATTGGGTTGAGTGACCTGACCTTATTAGATATCTCAACGCGACGGGTTGAATCTAGTAACGATCACCGTATCAGAATACTTAGATGCGGTTCTACATAGGTTGACACCGATGAGTGTAGTGGGCCTCTCAAAAAGGAATCATCTAGATTCTACTTGAATGCCTGCGTGTAGTGGGCAACCACCTAAACCAACCAACCAACCAACACTTGCAACTTTTCGTTATTAGTAAGAGTGTTATATAAAAGTTTGCTATTTTTCTAACATTCTAGAGGTTAAGGGTTCAATGCCTGCCATAGATTCCTAAGTATTGCAATCTGTGCTAAATGAAGTCATGAAAATAAGGATTTTTTGCATTTTGCATAATATAATTGTATTTTACTAAAAATCATTTAATTTGCTTAAAATAAATCTGGCAACTCTTTAAACATATGGCGGCCGTTATGTCCAGAGTTGTTGTTGTTAACCTGTATTTGCAACTGAGCAAATATGCGCTGCTAATTTTTCTCAATTTTTTCCATGCAAACGAAGGCAAATGAAGATAATTGTTGTTGTGTGCATTTTTGCACTCATTTGCGTCGTTTGCAGTTCTTTATTCTGCAAATCCTTAATATAAATTGAAATAAAATTTTTTACATTGTAAATATAAATAAATGTAGAGCAAGCAAATATTGAGAATATTGTTTGCGAAAAAAATACAATTACATAATTTAATTTATTAAATATAAAACAAACAAAAGTTTAAATTGAAAGTTATGTAAATTCCCATATGAATGCTGTTGATTTTTTTTTTTTTGCACAAGTTTTAACATAATTTTTTATGGTTTTGTACGAGTATATGAGACAATATTTTATAGCATCAATCATATTTTTACATCAACGTTATAACTATGATGATGATGATGATGATGATGTTGTTCTTGTTGTTGTCAATAAGGATGATGATGATGAAACGGAACACATGTACAACGAATATGCGGAGGTTGCAAAAGAAAAAATTAAATAAAAAATCTGCAGTGCAATTGCATTGTTGCAAACTTTTTGGCTTATTGCCTTTTGAATATGCACGAATATGCATATTTTTATTTATTCATATTTAAAAGCAAAGTAATAAAAACTAGAAACACGCATAAGTAATCAAACAAATTGGTAAAAAAAGCCATGGAGTGTAGAAGCTGATATTCCTGCATTCTAAAAAGCTTCTGGTGTAAAAAAATTATTGAATATGAATATGTTTGTATGTACTTATTATTTAATACTTATTCAGTTTGTGTTTTTGATATCCCATCAACCTGATTTCAATTAACAACAATTTTACACACCCTGGCGTGTGTGTTAATGGCAATCGAGCGATTTCACACAGCCGCGATTTAATGAAACTAATAATAGAAAAAATGGGTGTTCTGTAAATCACACGATACGGTGAAATCGAGTTTGAGTTGGAATAAAATATTCTAAAGTTTAGATTTTGTGAATACAAACGTAACGATTTTTTCGTTTTGAAAGTTGTATGGAAAAAATATTTTTTTGCAACGAATTTTCGTTATTTTTCATACAAATTTGAAACGTTTAGAAACGACGAAATTTTTCACAAAATCTGCCTCTAAGTCTAGCGTACAATACAAAAGCATCAATAGGCAATTTTTCAATGGATCGATTTCCATCACATGCCAGACAATACACTCTGGCCCCAAATCATCTTTTTTAATGTCAGAAATAAAGAAGAAAAAAATGTTCGAAAATTTAATAAGTAAAAATATTTTTTTAATGGCAACACTCCAAAAGAAAAATATTATATGGCAGCACTTTCAACGAGTTATGCCTGACACACATTCACGACAGCAGGCTGCCGACTACAACCTGTCAAAAATATCTGACCAATCGATTTCCATCATATACCACACCATGCACGCATTCTGCTCCCAAATTATGTTTTTTTTGTCAGAAATTAAAAAAATGTGCGAAAATTTAATAAGTAAATATATTTTCTCAATGGCAACACTCCAAGCAACAAAGAAAAAATATAAAATTTTTTTAGCAATTTCAGTGAGTCATGCATTAATCTATTACAAAAACACCAACATTTATAACGCCAACGTCTTACACAAACGGGCTGTTGATAAATATTTTTTTAACAACATGAATAATTTTTGTTTGTTGTTGGTTAAGCACGTCTAGACTTCAACTTCCAAAATTCTAAAAACTTTAAGGCGTTTATAGAAAAACTCTTAAAATGTTACTGGGAATTATATGCATAGTGATAATAAGCTAAGAAGCTCTAAAGAAAAAATTTAAATTATTAACAAACATTTTCATTTAAATTGAAATAATACAAATATTCTTGCTTGTTACACTTTAAACTTCCGTGTTACATTATACAGCTTTATTTTTTTAGAAAATAATTGAATATTCTTAAAATTTATTGCCTTTAAATTAACCATCTTTATAACACAGCACGTCGAGCAGGAGATGAGCAGCAGTTCTAAGAATTTATCTAATGAAATAAAAAGGAATTTATTTTAATATAAAATATTTACTTGCATTCATTGCGTTGTTTAAGCCGCTTAAAACCCAAGGCTACCTAATGCCAGAATGGAATAAGAAAAACTTCAAGATTTTATTACTTTTAATAAAAAAAAAACAAAAAACATCTTTTTCATTTATTACCCGCAAATGAGCATTTAATTTGTATTTGAATCCGTTTTTATATCATAAACAATAAAAAACTCTTCTATTTGCTGCTGCTTTCTTTAAGCCCACCATCACACAATCTCATCATTTTGTGGAGGATTTTTCGAGTGGAATTCACAAGCAGCAAAGATTTTTCGGAGTGGAACAAATCATAGAAATTGTTGATTAACCACTAACGTTTTATTTTTATGAATAAATATTTGTATTGTTTTTTTTAATGTGTTTGTAAATAAAATCCCAAAAATATTTTTAACTCCTCCAAATTTCTGTGCCTTAATGAAACGTTTTGTGAGCACTTTACAGTCGGCATACACCTTGAGTCATGTGATAGGGACTTGCAGTTGTAAATTCAAAATTACTGGGAACAGCGCCTATGCGAAATTGAGCTGCAAGAGAGGGATTCCTCTGCCTCTACCACTAAATTCTCAAACTAACTTGCAATATGTTTTTTCTGTTTTTTAATTCCACTTGCGTCAAATCAACTCAAGTCGTTATCGAAAATGTCGTTTCAATACAATATCGTCGTCAAAGTTTGTTGTAGAATGTAAATCAGATCGCGATAAAACCGCCAAAAAAGCTTCACCGACACATTTTTTGGAAATCGTTTGTTTTTTTTTCGAAAATAATTTTTTGACGATCGCAAATGATCGGTTTTGGTCAAAAAATTAAGATCGAAAATTAGGTCGCTTAAGCTTTTTTGGCGGTTATGGCTGGATAGTCGTACGTATGTTGACAGTAATTGATTAATCTTCGATAACCTACAAATAGAATATCAGTTTGTAGAAGTAAGCAACTCAAAATAATATCGTTTTACATCGATGTCGTCAAGTAGAATAAAAGTAGTTTCTATATTTATGATTTGATCAGGCTATAGTTCGTTCGTATCGCTTTTTAAGCCAAATTACAACTTTAGCCTGATCAAATCATAAATATAGAAACAAATGAAGTTCGAACAATAATAATTAAAATTAGCTAAAAGTAATTTATTTTAATGGGTGTCTTCCCGCCCACACGAGGTCATAGAGCAGCAAACATTAAAAAAAAATACAATCAAATGGAGAAATCGTTTAAGAAGCGACATTTGAATTTTGTAAAAGGGCAAAACCACTTCGTTCACCATCCGTTTTGAAATCCCTACATTTGCAAGCATTTGAAATGAAAAGTTACTATTCTATCATTGACTACTTGGAATAGCCACAATGTTTCTGTTTCTACTTGGGCAATATTTATTCTTGCTTGTTGGTCTGTATCTGTATTTAATTTTGTGCCGGTATTTACTTTACAACAACTTTCTTATTCTTCAAACATTTCAGGAGAAAAGGAAAACTTTTGTTGCTCTTGAGTTTCCTTTCCGCCTGCTTTGGGTTTCAATTTATTATTACAATTTGGAGAAGGCACCTTGCTGTTTTGTGCTTCAAAAACACATTTGAATAACAAATTTTATTTAATTCTATTTCAGGCGCCATCAAAAAAGGAATATGGGTGGGAGGCCAATGTTTTTGATTAAATCTTGTTAAAATGTAATTAAATGGAAATTTTTCTCCTTAATAATGATTTTCTCGCTGCATGTTGTTTGCCTTTTGCACCCAAAAAAAAAAAAAAAAAGATCCTAAATTTTCATTTTCTAAAGAAATATTTTCTTTTTTTGCTTGGGCGGCAGGCAACTGCTTTGTGAATGCAAATGGAAACAATTAAAGAAAAGATGAAAATATTAATAAATATAATGAAATATGGTAATTAGGCAAATTAATAATATGTCAGTCGCAAGTGATGATGGGCGAACAGGAAAAAATAACAAAAAATTTAAGATCTTAGAAAGAATTATTTTTTATTTATTTCTACATGTTAAGTTTAAAAGGGACTTTGACTCGCACACGAAGGGTTTCGTACGGACACCATATATCGCTCATTTACTTAAACAATGTCTTAACTCAAAAAAATAGTTTGCAGGAAGCGGGTTTAAAGTTTTTAATTTACACACAACTTAATGGAAAAAGAAAATTTAAATTTGCTCTCAAGAGCAAACAAGATATTTGTATGAAATTCTTACACAACATGAAGAACGATATGAGCATTAATTCCATTTTTTGGTTATGTCAATCTTTGAGTAAAAGAGCGATATGTAATACTATACGAATAATCGATTATCTTACCTGATGTTTTAATTTTTAACAAAATCTTCTGGTTTTGGCGATATTTTTAGTTTCAACGATCTTTTTTATTTTGGCGGCTTCGTTTTTTTTTTTTTGGCTATTTTTGTTAGTTTAAGCGATTTTTTTAGTTTTGGCGCTTTTTACTGTTTTGGCGATTTTTTTGTTTGTTTTGACGATTGTTTAGCTTAGCGATTTTTTGAGTTCTAGAGCTTTTTTCATTTCGGCGATTTTTTCGATTTAACGATTTTTTTGTTTTGGCGTCTTTTGTTTTTTTTTTGCGATTTATTTTGATTTAGCGATTTTTTTAAGTTTTGGTGGTTTTTTGGTTTTGTCAATTTCCTTTTGGTTTTTGGCTGTTGTTTTTTTAGTTATATCGATTTTTTTACTTTTGGAGCTTTTTTCATTTTGGCGATCATTTTTTTTGTTTTGACTATTGTTTACCTTAGCGATTTTTTGAGTTCTAGTTTTTTTCGTTTCGGCAATTTTTTCGATTTAACGATTTTTTTGGTTTGGGGTCTTTTGTTTTTTAGCGATTTATTTTGATTTAGCGATTTTTTTAAGTTTTGGTGCTTTTTTTTGGTTTTGTCGATTTTCTTTTGGTTTTTGGCGGTTGTTTTTTTAGTTATAGCGATTTTTTTACTTTTGGAGCTTCTTTCGTTTTGGCGATTTATTTTAATTTTATCAATATATATATATTAGTTTTAGCGATTTTGGCCGTTTTTTTATCTCCGCTTATTTTAATCGGTTTTTGACGATTTTTTTCGGTTGTGTTTTAGTTTTTGGCAAGTTTTTCGGTTTTTGGCGATTTTTTGGTTTTTAGCGACCTTTTTACTTTTGGTAATTTTTTGCATTTTGCAGATTTATTTTATTTTCGGTGATATTTTTCATTTAAGAGCTTTCTTTATTTTGGGATTTTTTAGTTTTAGTGCTTTTCAAAATTTGAAGTGCTTGTCAAAATTCCATAGTCTAAATTGCATTAACTGACAGAATACCCTTTAATTTTGATTTTCTTCAGTGTTTTCATTTGATTTCAGTGTTAATTGATGTAGTCTGCATACAAATACACTAACTTTGGAAATTTCAAGTGTCAATACATAATTGTCTGTATATAATTGTTAGGATTTAAACATTTTTCGTTGCTCGCTATAGAACACCTTTTAATTTTTAACTGTCAAAAAATTACAAAAAACTGACCAAAAACCTGTTAATTTTTTAAAAGAAAATCTTTTATATTTCTGTGTGTACAGCTTTTCTAAAAACACCTGAAAAACAGATGATTTTCATCGAAACTCGAGCCCTGGTTATGATGCTGTTCAAGTAAATGTGCATTATTTACATTTGCCACTGTTAAGTCAAGCTGGTTAACAGTGTCAGTAGGGCCACTATGGCGTTAGGCCGTCAGACATATACCCTTACTGACCTTGATCACTTACCCTTGGTTGCAAATTAAAATCAAAGCACACTTTTTATTTTATTTTAAAAACCACCATTTAATTTAATTAGCATTAATTTCGTTAATGACCGTATAAATTTTGGTGTTTCTAATTTCTGATTCAATATTGAGAAAAAATGTTTGCACGAAATAAAAATACAACACCGCCTCTTCGGGATAGTCCAGGTCAAAGAGGAAAAACAATTCACACACAAGTTGAGCGGCCGTAACCACGGAGTCCATGGGAAAACGTACACCTTCGAAATACACAAAAATCTGATCAATATCGCCGCCCAATTCACCTACAATTAGAACCATGGGCGGAGTGGCGCTGCTGACTTGAGACTGTAAAGCCAATTCCAAGGCCACTAGAGAGCTTCGTATGCATATAAAAGCATTTTGGGAGTATTGTATGGAATAACGTTTCTTACGTTTGTTGCCCATCTCGTCGACGACCACTTTTTGGTTGGGCGGAAACAGTTGATGCAATACCCACAATATAATAAGATTTTGTGATTCTAATGAAAAAAAACAGTTAATTTCAAAGAAAATATGTCACTTAAATGGAATTTATTTTTACCTGCTGTACACTTTTGGTACTGCTGTAGGTACTTATAGCCTGCGGAGCAAACGGAGATTTTGCTGTACAGCAGCTTCTCTAATTTTGTTTTATTTAGATGAAATATTTCGGAAAGAGCAGTGGAATCTGGATACTTTGCCCTAAAATCCATGTTAATCTATATAAAAATTAAAATTTTTTTAATACTTTTTCTTTGCATATTTCCGTTAAGAACTCACATATTCCACAGCATTGTGTTGCTTATATTCCGGCCACTTTTCTAAAATTTGCGTGAGTGACTCGATATCTTCGATATGCTTTAAACGAATCTTTTGCGTATTCTTCCAAAATTGTAAATATTCTTCGGGAGTATGAGTACTCGAGCGCCATTCGCTAATCGAATAGTCATCATATACATCGCTTTCTTCCTCCTCTAAAGTTTTGAAAAAAAAACAATTGGTAAAATACTTTAAAATCAAGTTATACCAATTAAAGACTTACTGATACCATCGCATGGCGAAGAGGGCGCAGAAGTCAGTGAATTTTCCATTGAATGGGCTGTGGGCTCATCAGGGGCCAGTATGAATTTCTTATAAACTCTCTTCATATTTGCAACTTTATTGTAGATACGGCCACGCCTATTGGTGCGATAAAATTCAGCCTTTTCTGTGGGAAACAACTCAACGATTTGCTCCTCTAGCTGGTTACTTTCCGCCAATGTTAAACCACGCCCATTAGCATCAATGTAACGTGCGATGACATTGATTAATGCTGTGCGATGCTCTTCGCGCAGTATTTTGTGTTTTTCATAATAATTCGTGATCATTTGACCTCCACTGGTTTCCTCCAGAATAGTGCGCAGGTTGTACCTCACCGGTACTAGGCTCATGGCTGGCTGCTTTGGCATGTATACAATAGGTGAGACTGGACTTAGACTTGGTTTGATTGCGGTGTAGCTAGAAGTGGGATTGTTTGAGCAACTTTGTCTGGGGTACTCGACAGGCTTACGCACTGTCAAAGGTGTTTGCAGGGACGGTGCCACAGATAGTTGAGGAACTATGATAGCTGTGGTACGATTTTCTACTACATTTTCTTCTTGAGGTTGCACATTTTTAAATTTGTTAGTTTCTTTAACAATTTTTGGTTTCTTTAAACTTTCAACTTTATTTGTATTATTATTTAGAAGTAATCTGTTTTGCTTCCACAAGTCCAATTTATGTTCAAACAAGGCTTGATCGCCTATGGGCAAATCTTTGAATAGTTTTTCGATATGCGACGGTTTCAAAATCGCCAACACGTCAAGCGATATTTTTTGTTCTATAAAAATAAATAAATAAAAATTAAATAAATTTATGCGTAATTAAATTAAATAAAAATTTGAAAAATTTACAAGTCTCTGCAGCAAGAAATAAATTACATTACCTATAAAGTATTTGTAATGATGAATTAAATTCCATTCATTGAGTAAATTTTTTAAATCGAAATCATCTGTATCCATCGCAAAGGCATCCATTGTGTTCAAAATCTACAGCAAAACTAAAAAAAAAAAAAAAATAATAATCAAAGAAAGTAGAAGAAAATAAAGCCAAATCAAACAATAAGTTAACTGAGAAAAACAAACACTGTTGATAGGCCGAAGGCAATTAATCATTAATTAAATAATTTAATGAATCAAAAACTTTGTTACTTTTGTTGTGTTCGACGTCGTCGTTTTTCATTAATCAATTTAAATTGTAAGTGTATGAGAGAGTGTATGTGTGTGTGTGTTGCAATAATTTATCATTTCTTTTATTCAAAATTACAGCAACAACAACGTTAACGTTAGGTTGAAAAATGTAGAAATATACGAGAACTAAACAAAAGAAATTAATGAAATATTTAATCACTCTTCAACATTTTTTCATATTCTCTCTCTGCTCCAGCATGGTGAAAAGTTTTTGTACTTATATATTTTAAGGTGAATACAGTTTTTGTATGTTGTGTTTGTGGGTTTGTACATCAATCTTACCCAGCGAACACACATTTGAAAAAGATTCAACTAATTTTAGAAAAAAAAAAAACAAAAATATAATCTGTAAAAAGGATTTTTCTCAAATTTTGTTAGTCATACCGACACATTTGAAATAAAAAAAAATATTTATGTTAAATATTTACCACCTTATGCGAAGAAAATAGTTCGAAGTTCAAGTGTATGTTAAAACAAAATTTCCCTACAAATTTTGACTAAAGTACATTTGAAGTACAAATTATTATTTTTTTTTGCTTTAAGTAGTATCCAGTGAATATCCATTGTTATTTCAATTTTATTTACCAATGCTTCTATCAAGGTTTTGGAATAATATTCAGAAACTGATGTGGAATAAATACAAATTTCGAACGCGTGCATAATATTGTTTGTTGGGTTTCAGCACACTGTAGCAGGGATGGAAAATTAACCCAAGGCACATTCACTTCTAAGTATCACCCTTATCGCGAATAAAAGGCGAACATTTTGTTCACGTGAAATATTTGCCTTGAACAAAAAATGGTGAACAAAATTAGAAAATAGTATACTGACGCAACAACAACGCAAACATTGGAGATCGCAATTTTAGGGAAACAAAATAAAAATCAAAATTATTCACAAAAAGCAGAAAAACATTTCTCCACGGCGGCTGCAACTAAAAAAATTTGCAACGTTAAGAACTTTTCGCAAATTTTTAATGTTTTTAAATTTGTTTACAAAGCATTTTTTTAGTAAAATATTTTATTGTTAAAATTTAAATCTTGGACTTGCCGCTTTTTTCAGCTAAGTTCATTTTACTGAATTATTTTATTCTGTTAGCTCAGTAGTGTGTTTGTATATGCAAATGTTACTTCATACATTAATTATCATATTTTCAATTTGCCTTAATGTAATTTTTTATGTACTCGTATACTTAAATATATTTATAGTGTAACAGCACACTTTTCTTTTAGATAAAATATACAGTGTCTCAGCTCACTTTCCTTATAACACAAATTTATTGTCACATCGCACTTTTCTCACAGCAAAAACTTTTCATAGTATTTGTTTACAATTTATTTTTACAATAATAAGTAAGTTTTATAAAAAAAGAAATGAATAACTGTTATTAAGCGGCAATTGTTAATTTATTTTCTTTTCTTTGTTGTTTTTTTTAACCAAAATTACCTATTGTAAAAATGGACTGTATGTCACAGCACACTTTTCTTATATGACAAACTGACAGTGTGACAGCACACTCTTCTTATAAAGAAGTTGACCGGGTCTCAGAGCAGGCTTCTCTTATAGAAAAATTCACTGTATCTTCGCTCACTTTTCTCATAGCAAAAGTTTACTGTCACAGCACACTATTTATATAAAATAGTTGACTGTGTCTCTCTGCACACTTTTTTTATAAAAAGTTTGGGTGTGTTTAATGTACCACGGCCACTTTTCTTTTAGAAAAGTAGACTGTGCCACTTTTCTTATAAAAAATTTAAATATGTCACACGTTTCTCTTATCTTAAAGAAAATATGATTTATGACCTATCTAGGAGAATTGAGTAGTTAGTTCAAACTCGGACATCATTATAATTACTAGAAGCCTTTAAGAATTTTAAGTTTGACACAAATTTTTTTTAATACATACATATTTTTAAATAATTAAAAAAATTATCTAAATTTATTTTATATTCAAATATACGTATATAATAAGCATGACACCAAGTTACGCTATGGTTTTGCGATATTTCGTAATTAAAACAAAATTATTAACGTATGCGAATAGTATTCAGTTTTCCTTCCCTGCATTCATTGGTTGTTTTTGGTTAGTGTTTGTTTGTGTGTGTTCTGCTCTGCAGAAGCCGGTTTGAAAAATTTCACCACTGAATACACACAATTGTAGGAATTATTTGTCAAACGAAACCAACAAAAACAAAAAAAAAACAATAATAAAAATGTACACAGCACAGCGCAGCTACAAATCTTTTAATGCTATAGACATTTTTTGTATTGCATGTATTAATTGATTTAATTAAAAATAATTAGCTTCGGTTTTAAATTACAATAATTTATGTATATTAACTTTTATTTATAAACATTTAATTGATGTATTTTGTACTTGTACAGCAACACACAATTTTTCCAAGACCATAAAAGTACACTGCACACATTCATGTACACACACTCGTAATGTAATTACATATTTGTTCGTTTATGCTGTGAAGAATTTGTTTATGCTTATACACATTTTTTCACTTCACCCATGTACATATTTATATATTTTTTTTTGCTTTTTAACACTTACATCAGCTATTTGAATATCTATGTATGCCTGCCTGTATGTATAAAAATTAATTATTTGTAGATAATTGGTATCTTATTAATTTTTTTTGCTGATTTTTAAATTATTTTTGTTAAAAACGCACGTAAACGTGTTGCATTTTCGAGATCTCACCATCAACTGTTTCGTAGTTATTGGACAAGCAATTCAAACTTACCACACACCAGAGAGAGAGAGTGTGTGGTAAATATAGCAAAAGTGTGGCAGAGCGGGTTGAAAGTATTTGTGTGTATTCATTTAATTATATCTAACACAAACTGATGTATAATTTTAATTAAATACAAAAAGTGTTGCTGACTCAAAATTTATAGGAAAAAAAGATAAACTAAAAGTGGAAAGACAAATTTGTAATAATTTTTGTTCAACCATGAAGTTTTTTTTTCTAATTATTTACCTATTTTTATTATTTTCTAGTTTTTTAGTTTAAATGGTGGTTAGAATAATTTTACGTAAATGTTTTAAAAAATGTTATGTGCATGTTTTGTATGTGTACATTAGGGTGGAGAGTCATCCATCCATCTGTACAATTGAAGTGGTAACAATATTTGGCTGCGCATGAAGTTGTTGAAAAGCATGTTTTTATTTATTTTAATTGTGCCTTAAATATGTACCTATGTATGTGATTGTACCTAAATAAAATTCGTAGGCAGTTTGTTTAATAAAAAGCGTGTCAATTAATGTATTATGTGTTTAAATTTACATTTAAAATTTTTTTTTCAATTTTCAATAGGTACCTGTTATTGAGAAGTTAAATGTAGGAAAATAAAAAAAAATTGGTAACAAAGGCTCCAAAAATCCTCGCTACAAGACACTCTCTTTACTACTGCTCCCATGAACAATTTTGTCAGATTTTTTCCGACATATTTCGCCAAAGTGATTTTAAAAATCGTCAAAATCGATTTTGAAAATAAATTTGTTTTTATATAATACTTTTTTTATATAAATTAAAAAAAAAGAATCGTATAAAAATTTAACAGAAAATTGCCAAAAGCAGAAATAAAATCGCCAAAAATTATTTCTTGTAAATTTTTCGCATCCAAACTCAAAACGCATTTCGGTAGGATTTAGTCTTAAAACTACTCCTTCAACAAACAAATTTTCCTGAATTACAAAGAAGTTTACATATCGCCTTGTCGTCAAATCAAAAATTTAGTCGTCAAACAAGTTGAAAAATCGCCACATTTGGCGAAAAATCGCCATATCTGACAACTCTGCCCATGATGCAAAAGAATATTTAGCAACTTCAAGAGGGAATTAAGAAAAAGAGACGTCATAAATTGCATCGTGGGAATTCAGTGGTAGATCCTGATCATTTGTGCAAAATAATCGTTTATGTGGTTGTTGTTAATAACTTTATTGCTTTTATTTGGTGTGATGAATTATATAAAGTCTGCTGACGAGTTCCATGAAGCAGGAATGAAATGCATATACACATGGCTTAAGTAAAATAAAACCTTATTTAGAAAAAAATAATTTTAGTTTACAAAACTTTTAACACGATTTCGTTTCCATACAAAATTTGTTTTGTAAACCTTTTGTAAACAAAAATGATTTATTTTGAATATTACAGTTTAATAAGGCGACGTATAACATATGACGGATTCTATGTGCATTGGCGTGTACATATCCATTTTTTTACGGGTGCATTGTGGCGAGTGACTTTCATGAGTAATCTTAAAATAAATAATTACATGCAATTTTTTATTAATTGTGTGGGCAGCAGCGATTCCTGGGGCAATGACCCTCCACAGAATAGTCTTTCTACACCTATGTCTATGTAGTTCGTCCATAAGCGCGATTATTTTTTTTCCTTTTTATTTGTATTTATATGTATAACGGGGCCCACCCACCCACTTGCAATATAATTGTAAAATTTTTTGCATTGTACAATAATATCGCCAATGTATATGTCATATTCGAGGATGGCACAATATATTGGCAAATATCAAAAGACTTTTGATTTTAATTATACATTGTTCAATGTTGTTTACTTTCTCACTGTCAGGAAAATTGGGCAATATTTTCTTTGAAAATATTGTTCCATTTATTGCATAGTATGTATAGGTCAGAACGACAATAAAATATACAAAAACATGTGCAATAATATTGTGTAATGGATGGGCCGCTTAATAATATAGAGAATATTTGGAACTTGGCGTTTTATTTTGTTTTAACTATAGGCAACATTTACTTTTCTTGCGACACATTCACATGTCCATATACGTAAATGTGTATGTAAGTATTTATTTTGTATACATATGGGTAATTCCAGAAAAAGGTCAACCAAAAAAATTTTTTTTTAATAATAAAGGTCTATACTTCATAAATATAAAAGCATTTTTAATTTTTGAAATTTTTTGAGCGAAATATGCGACTGTAAAAAAACTATTTTTTTGCTGAGCTTTTTTTTTAGAGATTTAAATAATAGGTATTATTTTTTTGTGTTTTGTAATTTACAAATTTTCTACTAACAATAACCTTACGCATTAGCGCAAAAGAAGGAGAAGGGAGTTCTAATAACAGAAGTTTTTTGATTTTGCTTTCACTTAAATCAATATTTATTTTTTTTCAGCAGTAAATAAATTAGTACAGAACAAACGATAATGACAAGACTGTTGTAAATTTAGAGATGGTAAAAATGAAATTTCATTACAAAAATGCTTTCAGCAAATTGTAATACGATGAATCAAAACAATTCACATATTCCATTTGCAATAAAAGTTGCGTATATAATGCAGAAATCTACAACAACTGACACCACACACAGTGGACCAAACACAAAGAACGCTGATCATGAAGATGTGTGTAGTGGCCTTCGAAAACAGCCGGTTGTTCCGTTCTACTACGTGTTTGTCAAAATATTTACAACTAACTTTGGTGTTATTTGTTCATTAATAACTATCTCATGTAATTTGGCTTACAAAGCAATACGAACTTTAGCCTGATCAAATCATAAATATAGAAACAAATGAAGTTCGATAATAATAATAATAAAATTAACTGAAAGCAGTAAATAAGTTCAATCAATATTGGCAAAGTTACTGCGTTGAGTTTTCTTGGAAAAAAATTGTCGGTCCGCTTTTTATCGCGTCCGTATTTATACTTTACCATTAAAAAAAAAATAAAACAAAACTTTACCCGTTAAAAAGTTAAAACAAAACATATATCATATGTATACACATATATTCATTTCCACATTAAAAAAAAAAATTCTTCTTATAAGAGTGCACACAAATAACTTATATTTTTGTCACGTTCGTTTCTCGCTGACATTTGATTTTATCTCTTTACTATATTACTGATATCGCCCAAAATGTTTTCTTAAATATACTACTCCTTCATTGTTTTAAAACACTTAAGATATACATATATTGCATCTTTCCATTCCTTTCTTGTTTTTTGCCCAACTAAAACTGTACGAATGTCGCGTCCGTCGCTTGTGAATTGCCCATATGTTCATTCAAATAGCGTAAACACATTTGCTCATTAAAGGCATTATTCAGAAAGAAAATAATTTTGGTTTACAAAATGTTTACAAAACAATTTTTGTTTGAATTTTTGTTTTTTTTTTTTTAACACGGCAGTAAATTTTTAGACATGTGATGTAATTTAAAAATAAATGAATTTTTGACAAGCCAGTTGTTTGAAATTTTCAACATACATACATACTCGTACATATTTTCAAATATTTTGTTTCTCCATCACTATTGATGCTGTTTTAATACAGCAAAATGTGTTATGTTTTCTATTAAACAATTACGAATAATGGTGCGGTGCTTGTTGGTATTTGGTTTTAATAGAAAGATGGACAGATCTGTTAAGTTTCGGAAGTGGGGGGGTCTACTGCGTAATTCGAAACGAAAGAAAATGTTTTCGAACTTTTGTGCGAATAAATTCGAAAGTATTTTCTTTCGTTTCGAATTACAGACTTAAGGTGCTATTCACATATTACGTAACGTTTTAGATTTACGTAACGTCAAGATTTGCTATGGACTAGATAATTTAAACTGAAAAGTTTGTTAAAAAGCGTTATGTGAACAGCTAAAAAAGCTTAAGCAACATGATTTTCGAACTTAATTTTTTTTTGCTATCGTACAGTGTTGCCAGTAGATTTCTCGAAAAAATACCTACACATGGTAAAAAAAACTCCGATTTTTCCCTACACGTTGAAAAAATTTCATCTACAAAAATCCCTACGAATTTTTGTCATTAAAATAGAAGAAAACCATGAGTTAAAAAAAATATATATGCTTATTAAAGCTTTGGTAAAAAAATAAGTAAAAAACTAAAAAAAATAGCACATACATATGTAGAAGTACTTTTAATTAAATTCAATTAAAACAACAAAAAGTTTTTTAAAAATTAATATGAATATTTCTTTTCAAATAAAAATTTAAAGGATAGATTCAATTTAGTTACAAGAACCGGTTATTTTAAAATTAACATCTGGTTTTTTTAGGAAATTTGGCTTGTCAAATTTCATTTCAATAAAATTTGTAGGAAGTTTGATTTGTCAATTTTCATTGCAATAAAGTACTAGGCAGATTTTGTTGTTGCAGGCTTAACACCACCTGGTATATGAATTCGCCTTGGCATATACATACAACACATATTAGTGTCGCCAACTTTTTAAACTACAAACATCTCTGGAAACATATTTTTAAGCGATTTTAACGAAAAGAAAATTTTTTAACCCTTTTCAAAAAAAAAAATGCCGAAAAAATCGTTATGTTTGCATTTATTTCATAAATAATGCGACATGACGAAAAAATCCCTACATTTTGGAGAATATAAAAAATCTGTCCAAAAATACCTACATGTAGGGATTTTCCCCTACTTCTGGCAACACTGCTATCGTAAATAACCAACACTGCTATCGTAAAACGAGGTAAAAAAATGCGTTGGTTAAGCTTTTTTGGCGGTTATGAATCGATGTGTGTATGTATGTAAGTATCAGTAGTTTTAGACCATGAAATGATATTAATTCAATTGAAAAGACAGCAAATACTCGTATATCAAATAATCTTTAACATTTTAACAAAACTTTGTTTCCTTAACTTTCTTTTCAAATCATGAAAATAAATCTACTGTTCATGTTCGTTTTCTTTTCAAAATCTAAAACTTTCTTTGAACAACAGTATAATTTAAATTTTATGCATTTCTTAGTTAACCTTCAACCTTTCTTCTTTTCGACAATTTCTGCTCTTGCTGTTTCGTTTTTTTTATCAAAGATCTTGCAAAGAAAAACTAATTTCAGTTTTCTTTCCTTTACATGGTTGTGCCACACACTATTTGCGGGTTTTCCTTAACAAATTTTTATCCATTTACACAGATATTAAATTTTTCATTTTGTTTCTGCTGTTGCAGCTGCAACTCTATGTACGTTGTTTGCAAATAAATTGCGCGCGGCTTCGTTAGAATTTTATTTGCCAGTTATTTTTCTGTACTTGTTTTTGGGGTTTCTTGTTCTGCCAGTCTTGTTGAAAGATGAAATGTAACAGTATTTTTCAACTTGCTTACAACATTGCAAAAAGAGGAATATATTTTAAAGTGCCGCACTCATTTTTTGTAGTTGGTGGTTTAAAAAAATATAACACAGAAATTCATTTTAAAAAAGCATCGCAGCTTCTTAAAAAAATTAAAATATTAGAACTATAAAAATTTTAAAAATTTATTAAAAATTGTGATTAAAAAATTTATTACATTCACTTAAATATTTTTGGTTTATAACAGATTTTTTATAAAAAATATTTTTTTTATAAACTCTCTATAAAAAAATTATTTTTTATGAATAAGTCAGTAATAATAAGTTAAAAATTCGGTTTCCACAAGTCGGACAGTCGACTCTTCTACAAAAGTTGTATGAAAATCACTTAAAAAAAAATTACGGCCTGTCCCACGATGTCACTCGAAATCGTTAGATCGACAACTTGTATTGCAAACAACAATAACATTGGAAACTTTGTTGTTGTTTTCAATAAAAGTATTCGATCGAACGATTTCTGATGACATCGTGGGACAGGATCTTTGTGCTTTTAATTTTTTTTCTTTTCTACTCAAACCGACCGTCTGGGTTGTGGAGACAGGGTATACCCCTAATGTGTCATGATGTGATGGTTGTTGTCTTCGCTACTTACTTGAATACATATGAATCCCTAAATTATGCAACTTAATCTTTCATACTTTTCAATCTTTAAAAAAAACTAAATACAAACCAAACAGATTGTGAGATTTTCACAAGTAAAATGTGTGTTATAAAATACTCATAAAATTGAAACACATGGCAGGTGTCTTTTGAATTTAAGTTGCTGCATAATATAAATTCGTTTCCAGATGCTTAAGTGGGTACGAGTGTAACGTTCAAATATCCTTCAAGGATACATGAAATTGTCATTTGCTTCTTAGAAAAACAAAAAAAAAAAACAAAAAAAAACTGGAAACAAACAAGCATCCAGTTTATTTTTATTCTCTTTTGCTTGGCTACACTTATGTTGTATTCACATCACACCGTCATTTTAAACATTTAGTACAATTTTTATGAATCTTCATACATTTTTTATAAGTATAGTAAATTTTTAGTTTTTTACTGGAGGGGAGTATGTACATAAAGTAATGTGTTGTTACCTTGTGTTGGAACATTTCAATACATTGTCACAAATACATATTTAGTGCTGCACAAAAATAGTTTTAATCTAAAAGTACGGGAAATAAAAAAAAATAATATTTTTTATTTGTTTTTGCTTAAATCATTTGAATTTCAGCAATAAAGCAGGGAATATCATCAGCGTCAACTGTGTATGGTGTCAATTGATGCAAACTTCAGCTCTGTAGACATAATTTTTTAGTGAAAATGGAATATGTGAATTCGTTTGATTCATCGTACTCCAATTTGTATGAAAGCTTTTTATATAACGAAAGCTCAAATTTTAACATTACTAATTTACAACAGTCTTGCCGTTATGTTGTTTTTTTTTAATCATGCACTTGTCTGTTAAATTGGCAATTTTTTTTTGGTTTGTTACATTCTAGAAAATTTGTTTACTAAATGTAATTTAATTAAATTTTCTGTGTATTAGAAAATATTATTTACAAAAGTTATCTAAAATAAATAATTTTTGATAAAAACAGCTGTTAATTTAAAGTACATTTTTGTATGTATATACATTTCAAAAAAGTACTTTTTATAAAAATATTTATTTTTAAGTAGTTTTTAAAAAAGTACCGTTTATAAAAAGTACCTTTTTAAAAAAGTACTATTTACAAAAAGTACCTTTTATAAAAACAACCTTTTATAAAAAGTACCGTTTATAAAAAGTACCTTTTATAAAAAGTACCTTTTACAAAAAGTACCTTTTATAAAAAGTACCTTTTATAAAAAGTACTATTTACCAAAAGTACCTTTTATAAAAAGTACCATTTATAAAAAGTACCTTTTATAAAAAGTACCTTTTACAAAAAGTACCTTTTATAAAAAGTACCTTTTACAAAAAGTACCTTTTTTTAAAAAGTACCTTTTACAAAAAGTACCTTTTTGCAATAAATATACTCTCAGACATGTACCATTTTAAAAATGCATTTGTAGAGTTTTTTTTAATAACCTCAAATTAATTAAAAATAAGCTGATAAAAAAGTTTATCTCCTGACTATTTGTGACTTTTTGTTTCAAGCACGTGCAACAAGCAACAAGCAAGCGTCAACATCGCATGTTAGCATGAAAGAATTAATTATTTTAAAGGAGCGATTGCAGCATATTCAGTTAAGTGATGATGTTCTGTGATGTAATAGTATTTGTGAGAGTATATGTGAATATGAGTGCATGTGTGTGTGTGTGCGCGCTAAGCGGGTGTAGTTTCGTAAGTGCTTGTTGTGCATGAATGTGAATTGCGTTTTTACATCAAATAAATTGCATGCAGTTTATTGTCATTCGTCTTGGGTTCTTTTCTTTATTTCTTTGCACTACTTTCTGCATTTTCTTCTGTGTATGTATTTATTTCATGTGAAAATGTAAGTTTTTCTCAGGGATTTAATACTATTTTCCATTCTGCTCGCTGGCGGTGGTACTTCAATCGTACAAATTTGTAACTGTTTTACATTTGATGATTTACTGGTTGGTGTGCAGATGAAGCCAGTTTTGTTTTTGTTTGATTTCTTTTTTTTTCATTATTTAATTTTATTGCTTTTATATGCATGTATGTGTCTTGGCTTCAGTTAAGAGAGTTTGATGTGTTTTTATTTTATTTTATTTTATTTTATATATTTTTTATTATGTTTTCATTCAACAAAATGATAAATGAAACTTTAGTGGCTTTTGACCCAGTTAATAAATTTCCTTTGTTGAAAGTTTATGGAATACGTTAAGGATCGTTGTTGTTGTTGTTGTTG
This sequence comes from Nowickia ferox, assembly GCA_936439885.1. Lineage (NCBI taxonomy): Eukaryota > Metazoa > Arthropoda > Insecta > Diptera > Tachinidae > Nowickia > Nowickia ferox. The sequence goes on along the minus strand of OW387027.1, from coordinate 2,517,449 downwards.
TTGTTCAAACAAATGGAAAGAAATCCAACAGCCATCAAAATGCATCAGTGGAAATGAAACGACAGGTCAAAGTAGAAACAATGACAGCAGCCAAAGACAATTAACAACCGGAAATGTGTCTCAAGTAATTAAAGTTTCTCCTTAAACAAGCTTAAATTTATTGTTGTTGTTTCTTATTCTCATTCAAATAAAAGAAACATTCCCCTCATGTGGGTCAACAAATCAGCATAAAATGTTCTTATTGTAAAAATGAAAATTTTTACTTTTTTAATTTATTTTCATTTAAATTTATGTTGTAGCACATCCTGTCAGTATGAATGCTGGGTAGCAGAAAATTTAATTTCTATATGTCGTTCTACATGTCACGTAAATGTTGCTTTTAACTCTCTGTGTATGTGCGTGCGTGTGTGTTTGCCTGTATTTACTTTCAAATATAATCAGTGCTAAAATTGTTGTTGATTTTTATCCAATGTTTCCTTTTTCGGATAAAGCCTGGCACAATGTTTGCGTTGTATCGTGTTGAATTTTTATTTGTTTGTTAGCTTCAGCTTGTATGAATGGGGGGTGTGTGTGTGTGTGTGACAAGTCAGCGTTTCTAATTTATTTGCATAATTAGATTTAAAATCATCTGGCGCAGGATACATGTGTTCACAAAATACACATGTATATATGTATGTACTTATGGATGTGTATATGTATGTGTGTATGCATGTGTGCAAAACACAAGTGTGTTTCCTTGTGCAATTTAAATGAGTAAATTTTGCAAGTATTCAAAATATTATTGACAATATTTGAATAGAAACGGATATTTTTTTCTACTAATTTTTAATTAAAAGAAGAAAATTAAATTTTAGCAGGGAAAATGCTTAAAGGATTTTCTCAAAAATTCTTGAAAGATTATTTAAGTGTATATTTTTGGAAATTTATGTTTAAAAAGTAACATTGTAAACGGGACCTGTTTTCGGTTCCAAGTTTTTAAATATTCCTTTTAAAAAACTACTTTTAAACAAAATTAGCTAATTTGAGGATAATTTTTTGTAAAACGCAGCGCTTAGCGTTGGCAAATTTTAGTTGTATTTTGTTTTAGTAATTTAAATTTTATCCACATATATTTATCAACGCTTGGCGTTGCGTTTTACAAAATTAGGCCCTAAATTTTAATTTTTTTTCCAAGATTGGGAATTCGTAGTGCAATAATACAGCAACTGCAGCAGCACTGTTAAGTAACTAACAGTGCTCTGTTATGTTAGAAATTCTGGTTTGTGTTAGAAATTCTGGTTTGTGTCTTTGCTAGTCAAATTCGAATTTACCTTCTCATTATGGGGATAATCAGGAAACTTTTTTTGGTCTTCACTGTTTTTACCGACTATAGAAATTTTATAAATAATTCAAATTTTTAATTTTTTCTGTGTAAAAAATAAAGTTTTTGCTTGTATTTTTTTTCTTTTTTGGTAAAACAAAATTTTTTCTTGGATAATTTTAAAAGATTTATTTTAAGTTAAAAAAATTTATTCGTAGTATTTTTCAAAAAGGAGTTTCTTAAAGGTTTATTTTTAATTTCTATTCTATTTGCTAATTAAACTCTTTGGAGTTAAATATGGGCTTTCTAAAAATATTGCCCTGCAGATTTGGTTTTAAGATGGGAGTTTATTTAATTGACTTAACAAATAATTTGAAATCCATATATGAATCCGATGGACAATATTTTTCAATATTTTAAGGAGACTACCTACAATTTCCTAGCCCTGAAATGTTCATTGCTTTCTTATCTACTATATTCTCAGTATAAAATTACATAAAATAAAATGAAAATTTTGTTGCACAGTGTTATCGCAGTCACTGCATTCTCACTTGCAGGTCCTAAATTTCTTAATTTGCCCTTTTAAAGAGAAATCCTTTACCTTTGTTGTCTTTCACCTTGTTAATTTAATAGAAAGAAACTTCTACACTCTTTATTGTTTTATCATTATTTACATATTTCCATAAATTAACTTTATCTAAAAGTTTTTCATAATTATGTCATAAACACATCATTTGTACTCATATGAAACAATCTGTTACAGAAGGAAAGTTTCTTCTTCTTATTACCATTGTTGAATATCTTTGTTTCAGATGGAGGAAGCAATAAAATTACAAAATATGAAAGAGTATTTTATCATGCCAAGAAAACAAGTAAGTTTTTCCTAACGTTCTGTAGTTGTTGTTGTTGTTGTTTTTGTTCTTTTCAAACATTAATTATTGAGGGAATTTGAATATTCACATAAGGATACATTATCAAAGTCATTATACTCGTATTAAAAAGTCACAGAGAGAGAGAGAGGGTGAGAGAGAGAGAGAGAGCAGGGTTTTTTTTTTGTGTGTAAACTTATGACCTGGAAAAATTATTGGAATTTTTTTTAAAGACTATATAACAAAGATAAATAATTTTAAAGTTTGAAATTTTCTTTTAAGATTGTGGAACTAAGAGGTTGAAATATGTTAATTTATAACGATAAAATATGTTTGTAATTAATGAGAGACCGGCTCAGTTGGGTCCTGATTGTTGCCGTTTGCTAGTTATTGCGAAATTATTGATAAAAATGTAATTACTCATATTCTAAATATTCCCCGAGAAATATGCGTACGCTGGGGAGTTTATTTTTTCCTAAAAACAAAATAATTTTATTTTAGAAAATTCAGATCGAATTTCGAATTTTCAAAGTCAGCTGTTTTTTTTCTAAGCTGACGGCGAGAGAGAACTTCGGATTTTAAAAGTCAGCTGTTTCTTATTCTAAGCCGACGCGTGGGCGAGAAAAATTAAAAGCCATCGATAATTTCAAATTCAGCTGTTTTGATTCCAAATGTTTTATTTTGATTCCAAAATTTTAAAATATTTTTTTAAATAGCGGAACAAAGAATGTGGATGAAATGGTAGTGAGATTTTTATTCAGTATAGGGCTAAATATTTTATTTTTTATTATTTTTATTTTATTTTTTATTTATTTATTTAAGAAATACTTTACAAAGTAAATTTGCAAAGTATTGTTGCACAAATATGGGCGGGGTAGCTAGACAATATGCCCAAGATGTTATTAACAGTTTTTAAAAAAGGCTTTGTGACTGACTGTACACGACCTATGCCTTCACATATCCGTGGCAGATCAGTCAACCAGTGCGAGTGAGACGCAAAACTCTCGAAGGCCAATAATCAACAGTGGCCTGGTTGCACTTAAGAGATAATTGCCCACGACGATTGATATTGACTCGCCCAGAGCTGCTTTACGACTCTTTATTTTTTATTATTTTTATTTTATGTTTTATTATTTTTATTTTATTTATTATTTTCTTATTTTATTTATAATTTTTTATTTTTTGTTTTAATTATTATTTTTTATTTGTTTTATTTAATTTATTATTTTTCAATTTAATTGAAAGAAAATTTTTTTATATTGTGGCTTTTAATATCTACGACTTAAGGCAATTTCTCGAACTCATTTAAATCAATTCATATTTAAAAGTAATTTTTCCCTACAAAATTTAATGAAAATCGACATTTAAATGTGAATTGATATTTAAAGAGAGTTGGTGAAATTGGCCCTTAATGACTTTCCACAACTGTATTTAAAAGACAACAAGTTTTTCTTCTCTCATTACTTTAAATAAACATTAGAAAATATTTCCCAAACTTTTTTGCTATTTAAAATTTATTACCATTTTGTCTTTAAAACTTGTAGCTTTAACGTGGCAAAAAAAAAAAAATTTATTGTCTTTGGATTTCTTAAGTGAGAATTTCTTCAAGACTAAAACTCATGTAAATCGAATTTTAATGACTCGCATAACATTTGTCATTGTCAACGTAGTGAAAAGGAAAACAAAAGGATTTAATTTCTACAGTAACATGACAGGAATAAAGCCAACGTATTTAATAGTTTAAGTTTGTTAAGTTTTAAGACATTAATTCTAATTTTTTTTTTATTATTTATTCATTAGTTTTGTATCAGAAATTTTCATAATTTTGTTTTTTTACAAAGCAGCAACTTAAAGATTTGGTTTCTTTTTTATAAGAAGAGCAGGCTGGCTTTTAGACTTAAAACAAGGAATTATTGTTTTTTTTTAATTAAAAGCAAATAAAATAATACTTAATGTTCCGTTCTGCAGGCCATATGATCAAATCGGATAAAATTTATATCAAGAGCAGCATTTTTGAGTTGTCAAAACTAAATACATTTGCTATTGGAATGATGGACTATGTAATTAACTTTCAAAATATAAAAAATATAGACTTTTCCGGTGATCTCCTTATGAATAGCAGGGCTATATCTAAATAATTTCATGAAAATATTCATGAGGTATTATTGTGAAATTAGCAGACTGGGACAATTTCAATTACATTAATTTCAGCTACATTAATTTAAATTACAATTGCATGTTGTTGTAATTGAGATTTTTTCAAATTACAATTACAGAAATTTAATTGTAATTTTAATTCTTTTTACATTACAATTACAAAATGTAATTGCAATTGAGAACCTTTCATTACAACTACAATTTCAGTTACAATTACAAATACAAAATGTTAACATAACTGACCAAGTCTGGAAATTAGTTAAAAGAATTTTGATTCATTTAAAAGAATACAAAAATAATATATAAAGCTCTTAAACTTATTTCAAGCTCTTAAAAATCATAAACTTAATACTTCTTATACACTTTTGCATACAAAATAATACGAATCAAAGCAGCTTTTGGAAAATGAAGATATTCATTGAGAAAAAAGGAAAAAAAAGAATACAAACGGAAGGAAGTCTTGTTGCTACAAAATAGTTAATAAAAAGTAACTGTAATGCACTCACACTCTCTCTCCCTCTTTCTCTGTCTCTGTCTCTCTTCAAGATTAGCAATAGTAAGCAAATACTCAAAAGCATCCTTTTGCATAAATACTTCTTGTTGTTAATGTGTGTTTGGGGACAATTTTCTTCTATATGCAAATATCATAAGCTCTGTTGCATTTTCAGTTAGTTTCAATTTTATTTTCAGCTTCAAGAACACGTAGGAGACAAATAAATAGAAAGAAGTATAATATTTGCTTAAATACGCTTATTGTAAAGCAAGCACCCAGCAGTTCATTCGATTCATATGCAGGGCTTTCGATTGAAAGTAAAAAATACTTTTTAAAGATTTGTCAAAAAAAAAATCACTAAATGAAAACCCGGGCGAATTAATACCAAGTGGTCTCCACAGTCCAGCCCTCTTATTCTGTAACTTTTTAAAGCTAAAACTCTACCGATAAAAATCTATTAAGTCGATTTATCGATTTTGGGCCAAGAATACAATTTTGCATTATAAATCAGGCAATGGCTTGAAAATTTAATGCGCAAAATTGTATTTTTAATTTTGTATTTGTTTAGCGATTGAATTAAAGCTTTAGCGAATTACTGAATAAGGTGACAGGCAGTTGACTGTTTTCGTAATTTGAATCTTCCTCAGATGTCAATTCACATTTTCAATAAATTTTTTTGGCACCCAAAGAATAAATTTTTCAAAACTAATTAAGGCGACCCAGACCTTTGCAACATAACTTTGTTGCGATATAATTTTTTAGCTATTTTTTTAAACTATCGATTTTGTTGAAGAGCTTTAACTGCTTAATACGTTTCTTTCTATATTTTGGTTACATTCTCTTGAATTATCCCACTGTGTATCCTTCGAGGCAGTTAAATTTCTTGTACCTTCCAACATAAATTTTTAAAACTGATTACAGTTGATTTATTTTGAATGTGAAACATTCTGCACAACGTTTGACTATATTTTTTGAGTTTTTTACGCAATGGGCATAAAAGGCCCATACGAAGAAGAGTTAGAGGGTTAAAATGTTCCACAAAAAGTTTCCTCGTAAGTTTTTAAATAAAAGTGCTCAACACATCCTATACCTTAAATGCAAGCGTTTCATGGTTTTCTGTGCCGAAACATACAAAAAAAATTTACTCCTATTAATAGCTTTAATTGAAAAAAAAATATACAAATAATCAATTAAAAGTTTAATTGAGTTAATTGAACTTTTATTGAGTGTTTACAAGCTGCCAGAGAAACCGGCTCACTTAACTCTTGATAGTGAACTTTGTTTTAAACATTTATTTAATGGATTCAAAGTCTTAATTGAAACAAATAAATTTTTGATTACTTATTTGTATTTTTTGCAGTAGAGAGAAAAATTTTTTGTGGGCAACATAAACATAAATTAATATGAAATTGTTTTAAAGCTTTAACACTTAATTTTTTTTTGCTGAGTTTGTTTGTTGGTAATTTCACTCCTGAAAAAGCTTTCACTTTCATTACTTGTCATTTCTTTTAGGTTAGAAAAAGAAAACTAATTTGCCTGCCCGCTGTAATAATTTTGCTTATTATGCAGGCGGCAGGACACCTTTACTTTTCTTATTATTAATTTTTAGCACATCTGCCACGTGAAATTATTAAATTTCTTTCCTTTTTTTTTGGTTTCATTAAAAGGGATTGTTTTAAGCATAAATGTATATTTTTTTATTCTATTTTTCAGAAAAGAAAGTGTCCTGCAACAATTTTGAAACCCGCCAAATCAGCAGGATTTTATTTTCGAATTGTTATTTTTCCAACAGTTTATTCTTCATTGTACTCGTATCTCTGGTTTTTCTTTTATTTCTTGCTTTGTTCTTGTTTTTCGCATTGTTGAGCTTGCTGTTTAGCATAAGCTTTTTTACATTTTTAAGCTGACAGCTGTGTTGCTGGCTGGCTGGCTGGATGGCTGACTGCATGAAAAAGTTACGAGTCTGGGGTAGAAAAAAATGTAGAAAGAAATCAACGTGCTTATGAATTTATTTTAAATGTTTTATTAATGTTTTAAAAGTATTTGTTGTAATCTTTTTTTGATTTTTAATATTTTTTTTTCAGTGCACTGGAAATTTACCCATTACACCATTTCCGAAGGTAAAATGAAATGAAAAATTTAAGGGCATTAAGAAGTGGGGGAGGGGGTGATATGAAAATTAAATATTTAATTATGAATTTTTAATGAAATTTTTTTCACGAAAAAATTTCTATTTGCTAAAGGCAGCTTTGTAAAGAAAAGACTGCGGAAAAAAAAGTGCTTAGCAAGAATCTCAAAAAAAAAAAAAAAAATAAATTGAAATATATGCAGCCAAAATCGTTGCAATTGCTTCTTTAGTGTCGATTCTAATTTATATTTTCGCTTTTTGACATTTAACACAGGCGGCATAAACACACTATTGATAATTGAAATTTTCTGTAAAATGTTTCGTGTCTGGCAATGCCTAAAAACAAACCTGGCAATTTGTGCATATGACAACCGTGTGAAGTGGCAATTTTTTAGATAAATTTATTGACATTGCCAGACAATGGTCTGGGAATATATTTGAAGCTTTTCTAATAAATTTGATACAACCGTGTGAACTGACAATCTACCTTGTGCTGGCAATTTTTTTTATCATCAGCCCATTTCCAGCTCTGAGAGTCTTTTTGTAATTCTAAACGCAAGAAAATTTCTTCGAACTTTTATGCTAATAAAATGTAAATTCTAAAGCATCTTCTTTCGTTTCGAATTACAAAGTAAACCACCTGACGGTATCGTGGGAGCTAAGGACTGTCTGTACAGAAAACTTAAAAATTATCTTAATTAATGAAATCAATTAAAAAATTTAATCAATTATTTATTTTTATATTTTGCAGCTATTGCCAAAATGTTGATATCAAGCACCAGAATTGCAGAAATAAAAATCAGGTAACTTTTTCAATTCATGGTTTTTGTTGCCCTAATAAAAAAATAATTAAAAAAATTTATAATTTTCAATTAAAATGTTTAATTCAACGAATCAAAAAACAAAAAAAAAAAAAAATAATGGAAAATAAATTCAAAATCAATTAAACTTACAACTCAATTGAAAAACTCAATAATTTTAATGTTGATTAAAAACAAACAATTTCGAGCCATAACCGCGAAAAAAGCTTAAGCGACATATGTATATTTTTAAAATTTTTTTACGAAAATCGATTTTGGTCAAAAAATTAAGCTCGAAAACTATGTCGGGTAACCTTTTCGGGCCGCACTAATTTGTTTTAGTGAAACTGTAAGAAATTCTTTTACAACATTTAAAAAAATTAAATTAAAATCCTTTTAGCTGCGTGGAGAACTGACTGTAAATTGTTTTTAACTCAGCCCTGTTTTAATATTGACAGATAAATTATTTTGTTTTCGAACGCCCAAAGCAGTTGAACATTCCTTTCTTACCTTCTAAATGTTGCAGCAGGAAACAATTTTCTTTGTTATTTGCTCTCTTTGGGTTACATCTTCATTTTAGGTTTGTTGTCTGTTTTAATGCAAGCCAGTGGATTATTTTTTACTAGTTTGTGCTACACACACACACACACTTGTTTACCATGCATATAAAAGAGAGTGTGTGTGTGTTTGTTTGCTTATGTATCGGTGTGTTGTATGTACTCTTATTTGGTTTTAGATTTGCAAAAGTAGATTTTATTTGAAATTTTTTTTAGCAGATCTTGTGGTTTAACTTCTGACAACAACGTTAAGTGCTTGATGCCATTCTTGCAGTTTTCCTGGTTGTGAAAATGTTGTGTTTTACAGCGAGTGTTGTTTGTGTGTGTGTGTGTGTATGTGTGATTCTTTTTTCTTTTGACTTGATTTTATTTATTTCATTTAAATTGTTGCTGCTGTTGTTTTATTGCGAGCGAAATTATTCAATTTCTGCATTCTTGTGCTGTAAATTTTGCACTCTTGCTTTTTACGACAGTTGCTGTGTGTTCATGCGTTTTGTTTAAGTTGAAGTTTCTTTGCGGGTGTGTGTGTGTGTGTGTGAAATATATTTGTGTAGATGTGTGTGTGTGTGTGCATTTTGCTTATTCTGATTGTTTTAGCTTTTGTCAAATGATAAATAAATTAATGTTGACATTTTTCATCCGTTTGTTGTCAACGTCGTCGGCAGCGGTGTCGTTGTTGTTGTTCTTGTTGTGGTCAAATAGAAATGGAGACGGATTTCTTCTGCAGTTTCCTCTGTCCCAGTCAAATAGTTTATTTTATTCATTGTTCATCGTTAGTGTTTTTTTATTTAATTATAATTGCGGACAATATTTCTTTTGTTCAGAGTTCTGTCTGTCTTAATTCTGCTATTTCTGCTATTTTTAAACAAAATTAAGAAAATGTTTGAAATTTATCTCTTAGACCTTTAATTAAGTTTAAAGTTTTGAATAATGAAAGAAAATGAAACTATTATTAAAATATGAATGTTTTTCGTAAATAGTTTTGACATCAAAAGTATAAATTTTTCAAAGGGAATTGAGCTGAATATACCTTATATTAATTAGTCTTGTCTTGTCAATGGGCAAGGCTACGCCCATTACAATTAATTATTATTCTATATACGTGATTCTACTTAACCGATTTTTGCTCAACTTACCACACACCTTGACCTCTTGACACAATATGCCATTTAAAAAAAATGGGCGGAGTCACGCCCATTAGAATTTGATATTTTATTTCAAGTGGTTCTACTGCACCGATTTTTACAAAACTTGCCACACACCCTGAGTTCTGAAAAACACACAATCTTGCATTCAGAAAAATGGGCGGAGGTACGCCCATTAAAATTAAATTTTATATTTCACGTACTTAAATGGATTTAAATTTTTTTTTTCAATGAAATTATTATTTTTTTGTTTGAAAGCTTTATTTCCGGCTTGGAGCCATAATTTTTTTTCGAAAACGTTCTATCATTTCTTTCATTGAAGTTGCTTTTTTTACAAAATTATTATATTAAGATTTCTGAATTATAAATTTGAGTAATTTTATTCCATTTCAGGTTTTAGTATTTTTTTTTTTGAAATTTTCTATATTTTTTTTGTATTAAAAAGGTTTTGCTTACAGTTTCAGTTTCATAGGCCTTTTGAAGGTTTGAGTTGCTGTTGCTGTTGCTGCTTGGAACATTTTTCCTTAAACTAGTACAAACTGTCAAAGGTTGAAAGGTTGCAATTTTTCATAAAAGATATATTTTTCAAACTACTGCCGCCATCTATGCGTCAGCTCGGATAGTTTTGGGTTCGCCCTCATACTCGTATAATTTCATTCATCACTTTCGCATGAAGCATTAAATACATTCGCCACAGCAAGCTACCGACTTCAAAATGTCAATAATAGAATAGACATGTTTATATGAGAATGATTATTTTGCCGACAGCAGGGCTACATGGCGGCTGGATGTTGCCCATGCTCATTTGGTTGTTGTAGTCCAGTTAAACTAATTTCTTTTGTTGTTGGCCACAATGAGCAATATAACACAAAATTTGGAATGAATGCTAGCTTGCAATTATTTCTGTTTATTTAGCAGAAATAATATCCCGAAATTGATTGAAAGAATTAATTGATTCATTTTTATACTTTTACGGGATATAAGCACATTTTTCAAAAAAGTAATTTTATTTTTATAAATGTGAAATATTTGAAGGTGGCAGTTTTAAAACTAGAATATCAGGACCTTATGATGATGCTGCCTACAAGGCGGCAAATGCGTCATTTGTTTAATGCATTAGTCATTATTTTTTACAGTTTGAAAATTTTTAATAAATTTAAAATCTATTTCTAGAGCTATGTGAGTGAGACTTGCATTGAATGGCAAATAATTTTTTGCATTATAAAAAAATCTTAAAATTTTTCACTAGCGCCAACTTTTGCAATCCGTCTTCGAACACGTAGACCTTTTTTTTTATCTCTTTATGCTTATTTATATAAAAGTTTTTGAAATATATAAAAAAAAAATATCTCTTAGTATTTTTAAAACTTTATCGCCTGTCACCGTGTTATCAAACATGTCAACATGTTTTTTTCCCACAATGAGGCACACAAATACAAACTCTTACACACACGCACACACAAACACGTACTTGTGCAAACTCATAAAATGAAAAAAAATATACTTGTATTACCAATAACGAAGCTATTTTTTTAGTGATTTTTTAATGCTCGTTTTCCTTTTACTGCTGCCCCCAAAAAATCACCATGACCTCTTCAAAGCTGAGTATTAAAATTTTGAGATTTTTTCTTGCGATACTGCAACTAAAAAGCCAAGAAGAGCAAGAACAACAACAACAAAAGAGAAACTTGTCCATATTCATAGTTTCAGTAGTTTTCTTTCCTCTTGAACATGTTTAAGCACTTGTGTTGTTAGTCGGCAAAAAAAAGAAGAGCTGCTCAGCAAACCACAAGATTTAAAAAAAAAATAAAACTGAGAAAAACTATTGAATTGAATTGCATTCCTTTGTGCGCTGGCAGCAGCAACAACAATAGCAAGTTAAAGCCAAAGCTTGAAAACAGTAATAAGAATAATAAGAAAGAAGCCAGTTTGAATGAATGGATGCAGAGAATGCAGCATAAATTTGGCTGCCAGCCCAATTTAATAGTTTCTTAAAAATTCCTCCTGCCGTTTTTTCTTCCATTTCTTTAAGTTCTCTGCCTCTCGTTGTTTGTGGCTCAAGATGAAGAAAACTTGTTGTTGATAATCGTTTGCAATAAGTCAAAAACTCAAAAGAAATATAAATTTTTTAATATTTTTTAAGATTTTCATGATATTGACAATAAAAAGAAAAGAAAAAAAATGAATTAGTGGAGAGTTTGTTGGCTTCTGAAGCAGAGTGTGTGGGAGATTATAAAATATATGTGGCTTCCAAATATTTATAGTGGAAAATTAAAGTTCACAAGGTGAAGGAACTCTAATCGGAAATATTTAAATGGAATTAAATATTGATAGAAAGTTTGAACTGCCTAAGCACAAAGAACATATTTAATAAAAAAATTTTGGGTTGTTCTCATAATATTTAATATTTAATATTTGCTAATTTTGTGTTCTAATAGAATATTTCGTCGCTATAAGCAAGCAGCTAAAAATATTTAATGCATGTAGAAAAGTTGTTGTGAAATAAATGAGAGTTTGTAGACACTATACATACATACATACATACATACTACATATATATATATAAAATACTTTACGAAACTTACCTTATATAATCGATTATCTTACCTGATGTAGATTTTTTCGTTTTTAACGCTATTTTTAATTACATTGATTAATTTTTAGCTTTAGTTTTTTTTTTTTTGCTTTTGGCGTTTTATTTTCATTTCCGCGATTTTTTCGGTTTTTATGTTTATTTTTATTTTTTTACAATACATATTTTTAGTTTAAGCATTTTTTTTAGTTGTGGCGTTTTTTCTCGTTTGTGGGATTTATCTTTAGTTTTGGCGATTTTTTTCGTGTTTTGCCTATAAATTTTAGTTTTAGCGATTTTTTTTTATTTTGGCGATTTTTTCGTTTTGGCAATTTTTGTTCGATTTTTGATGATTTATTTAGTATTGAATCTTTTTTTAGTTTTGGCGTTTTATTTCAAAATTTGGAGATTTTTTTGGTTTTTTACGATTTTTTTTTATTTACAATAAATATTTTTAGTTTTAGCGTTTTTTTAGTTTATGTTTAGTTTTTGGTTTTTTTTCAGTTTTGGCGTTTTTTCGTTTTCGGCGATTTTTTTCTTGCTTTGACGATTTTTTGAGTTTTATCGATTTTTTTAGTTTTCCCGCTTTTTTTGGTTTTGGTGATTTTTTTATTTTGGGATTTTTTAGTATTAACGTTTTGAAAATTTCAAGAGTTTGCTTCTTACGGTTTCCAAGATACAGCTGGATGTCAAAATTACATTAACTGATAGAATACCCTCTAATTTTCATTCTTTAAATTTCAGTGTTAATTGTTGCAGTCTGCATAAAAATACAATAGCTTTCAAAATTTAAAGTGTTTATATAAATTTTTTTATCTGTATATTACATTAGAATTTCAATATTTGCGTTGCTCGCTTTAGCATACCCTTTAATTTTTAATTGTCATATATTTGTTGATGTAGCGGCCAAAGTCTTACATGTTGTGTGAAAATTTCAGGTCCGTAGCTCTTATTTTGTTTATGGAACTCTAAAAAGGGGACATGAAACTGTTTAAAACTTTGAAGTCATAGATATTAAAAATTTTGTTGTTGTAGTTGAGAAATTGGAAATGAAATAAAAAGTCCACCGTGCATATGAAATCCAAACCCTTTATTTACTCAGCACTGAAATTAGAAACTTTTAAGACACACAATGTTAAATTATTCACTGCTGGGGAGATACCACGATGTTAACTTCTTAGCTCTTTTTCTCAGCACATTCAACAGCCTCTCAGTATTCCTCCTGATTACGATTGGCGAATTTCGACTGTTCCTGGTACTAGATTAAAGAATGCCCCAACATTTTTCTTTAATCTAGTACTAGGAGCAGTCGAAATTCGCCAAACGTAATTAGAGCCATTAGCTTACGATCACTTTATTAGTTCGTATTACATTTCATTCTCTTGGTTTGCATTTTACATACTCGTACGTTGACAATAGAGCTTCGTTGCAGAAGCATTATAAACGCTGTTGTTTGTCTTTGGCGTCTGCCTTGGCTTACGTATTTGGGTTGTTGTATATTTCCTAATAAGCAGAGTTGTTGTTATGCTTTAAATGTCTATTTCAAGATCGTCTTTTATGTTTTTATGTTTGTGTGCTTGTGTGTTATGTTCTTTGGCTAATAAAATCTATATCAGATGTTTTTATGGAAAACATTTGTATGAGGTTCGTTCACGTATATTTGCATAACAAGATGTTTTTTAATTATCAAGAGTGTTTTAATGAAATTTATGCTCGCATGTTCTTTAATTAATTTGATTTATATTTCTTCATATAGTGCTTCATGTTCGTAATGTTTTTTTTCCTTCGTACACACATCAGGTAAATAATGCATTAATTAATTTAAAAAATCCCTTAACAAGAGCTCGTCTCATGATTAACAATAACATTAAACACTTGTTGTTGTTGTTGTTGTTGTTGTTAGGTAAGTTTTTCTCATTTTCATATTTTATTTGAGTTTTGTTTTGCTGTTGTGGCAGCAACACGTCTAAAAGTAGCAAACATTTGTATTCATTAAGTGGGAAATTATCATTGGTGTTACCTTGGGTTACGCATGTGGTTGAATCCTTTGGCTGGTTGACAGGAAAAAAGCACAGCAAACAGTTAAAGAAATAATATTCATGTGCGATATGAACTGCATACAGCAGCACGAGCATGAATGCATGAATAAATGGAATCATGAATACACGCATTACGTAAACAACAACAGAAGAAGCAGAAGACGTAGAAGAAGACAGGAAGGCATTACATTGCTCTTTGTGATATCCTTTTGTTAAGCTCGAGTTAATTTTTAATAAATATTGTCACTTTAATGATAAAAATTATTATATAAATTGTGTGTGTCTGTCTCTTTTAAGTTTGTCTCGTTGTTTGTTTTATAAAATGTTACCATGTGTGTGTGTGTGTGTGTTGTGCGTGTGGGCAAACTTGTACGTATTAAACACTTGCCGTCATGTATTTCCGTATCCCTTAATGCCATAATGTTTATTGTGACAACAATAAACGTAATACAATTTTCTGCCGTATAAGGATACATTTAGTTGAATGAGTTTATTTATCATGCATGGCAGAGGTATGTGCATGAATCCTCTTAATAAATGTTGTAGATGATTGTGTCTGTGTGTGTGTGTGTGTGTGTGTGTGTGTCCGGTCTCTGGGACATGAAATGTTGCCAAAAAATGCCACAAACAATAACATGACTTTACAAACCGAATGATATGAAATGAAATGTATGTGTGCGTGTGTGTACGAATGAGTGCCAACATTATAAACATTTTTTTCGCAATGTTGTATTTGTCATTTTCTACCTTTTCATGTCAATGCAAGTTATGTATTTATTTATGTGCACCGAGAAGGGCTGTCATAAAATTATTTATTTTACCTGCTTGTAAATTTAGGCTTGTAGCAAAATTTCTGGCATAGTGCAGTTAAATAAGATTTAATATACACATTTCTTGGCACACTCAATCACCTAGAAAAGTGACACGATCTCGGTTAAGAAAAGTGGGCGGGACACGCCCACTAACACTTACACTCATATTATATGCACTTCAACTCATCCAAATCCCACGAAACTAGGCAAACACTTCGGGCTCTTAGAATGATTAATCTCGAGCTTTAAAAAGTTGGCGGGGCCACGCCCATTAAAAATTAATATTATATTTTGCATACTTCTGCTTAAGCGATTCGTACGAAACTTGGCGCACTCCCTGACCTTTCATACTGACATGATTTGGCATTTAGAAAAGTAGGCGAGGTCACGCCCATGAAACCTAAATATTATATTTTACATGCTTCTGCTTAACCGTTTTGTACGAAAGTTGACATACAAAAGTTAAAATTTAATACCATATTTTACATGCTTCTGCCTAACCGATTCGTAGAAAAGTTAGAACACACCCAAAGTAGGAGGAGCCACGCCCATTAAAATTTAGTATTCTATTTTACATGCTTCTGCTTAACAGACTCGTAAGACAATTGGCACACACCCTGAGCTCTTGAAGTGAAATGATTGGGAATTTAAAAAAGTAGGCAGGACCACGCCCATTAAAATTTGGTGTAGTGCTATATGCTTTTCTACTCGTCCGATTACCATGGAAGCTGGTAAGCACTTCGGGCTCTGGGTATGATATAATCTTGTGCTTAATAAAGTGGGCGGGGCCAAGCCTATTCAAACTTAATTTTTATTCCTAAGGCAAACTACATACTACAAAATGGAGAAACAAACAGTTTTTCGTGCATAAACGATTTCTGCGCTTTTTAAAGACCTTCAAATTGTAACCTCGTATGTTAACTCATAATGTTGAGTGAGTGTATGGCTGATATGTTTGACTGCTAACATTGTCATTGCCGGTGTAATGCTATTTGTATTGTTGCTGAGCTGTGAATACGTTTGTGTGAATTTCTCCTTGACAGAATGCACACACACACACACACAAACGCTCAAACACACATACATGCATAATTCGAAAATATTAATATGAATAACAATGTAAATTGTACTTGTGCATGGATGTCAAGGTAAGCACAACAACAACAACAACATTCGCACGCTGGCATTCTAAAGCAAGTGCTTGGCAAACAGTGAGTGGCAAAAGTGAACGTATAGATAGGCAAAAAATCTAATTTATTTAATTAAATTTATTATTTTTGAAATCATGATGATAATTTTTTTTATGTTTAACATAAACCTTGTTTTTTTAAATTTCTATTCCTTTTTTTTATAAAAATTTCCCAATTTGTCTCGTTTTGTTATACAGTGTGACATAGTTTTTACAGCATACTTGCATACATAAGTGCATTTCATTCTTATTCCTACGAGTTAATACAGATGTTTGGATTTTTGTTTTAACTTGAATGTGAGTGAATTTATTCGAACTCTTTTGCAACAATTGGCAGACATTGCATTCACATCATAAAACAATTTAAGCCCTAATGGAACAATATTTAATAATGTTGCCTGAGAATTTAACTTTTAAGCCTTCAGCCTTACTCTGTAATTCTTTTAGCTGAAGCCAAATCGAGATCGAACAGAAAATTAAACATTTTATTAAACGACAAAATGGGGGCGAGTTAAGTTGTTTTTAGCACAAAAAAAATATATATATCACTAAGGAGATTGTACGGAGACTACAATTTATTAAAAAAAGTTAAATTAAATATCATAAAGTGTCAAGAAATTTTTTGAATTTAAATACAACAAATTGTGCTTGAGATATTATTCAAATATATTATTCGTTGGAAACGCCCATCGATGCCCTTATATAGAAAATATAGCCCCGTGTAAATATTCTGCCGCAAGCTAAACTCTAACGGGCTCAAATCTCTGCAATTTTACAACGTTAATTTTACTCCTTCTTGAGTTTAAGCACTTCATTTTCTTGGTGATTTTTCTTTTGCTAAATTAGTTTTTATTGTTTCAATCTTAATGCCCTTTAGTTACATTCAGTGATTAATTAATTCCAAACCATTAATAGACCATTAACGAAAAGAACTCATTTTGCGTTCTATTCAACTTTTCTTTTAATTTTGGTTTGGTTTTTTTGTTGTTGCTGTTTGTTGGCTTTCTGCATTTTCGATTTTCATTTTGATTTGTAATTTATTTGCAATTTTATAAAGATTTATTTTGGGGAATAAATTCTACTGGTCTGCTGGTGTCTTTCAATTTTGTTATTTTGTTGCAGCCAAATAGATTTCAAATTGACATTTGACAAATATTTTGAATTTCTCTTATTTTCGGACTGTTGGTTGTGGAAATGGGGAATTGAGTTTCACACAAATGAATTGAAAATGGAAAGAGAAATGACAGGAAATAGAAAATGTAGCACGAAGTAGACAACAAGAAGAGTAAAACAAAATTTAATAAATATATTTGTATAAGTATGCACATTTGTTTTAAAGATATTGGCTAGGAAAATAAATAAAAAGATTTCAGTTTCTTCGTTTAAAAAGTTAAAAAAAAGTAAATTAAAAAAAAACTAGAGCAAACTTAAATGTTATAAGAAATGGGTTCATTATTGTGTTTCTCTTTAAAAAGAAAACTTGTCAATGTTTATTTCACTATTAAATTTGCGCAAGCAATAATTCTTTATTTAGTTGTATGTTATATGTCATTTAGAAAAATCGCTGAGAAAATAAGCACAAAACCATTTGATTTTTATGTAAAATTTTTCACAACATTCTAATTGAAACAAAGCCGCGCATAACGTTGTAAAAGACAAGTTGTGCAAAAGCTGCAACGTTCGCTGATTCCATCTCTAGTTCCAGTACTTATAATCCTGCCCTGGATTTACTGCTAAACAAATCATATTGTAAGTAATTTCTGTCTCATTGTGTTTTATCTGTTGTCCTCTTAATTTCATCTTGCAATATCTTTGCATATCATCACTTAAATGCATATTGCAGAGCTTTCACTAACAAAGCACAATCTTTAGGGCCATCTACAAAAAAAATGTCCTCTATATATGAATTGCTATTGCAACAACTGTGTATTTATTCATTGCTCTTTTATGTTTATTTGCATGATGCCGCAAATAATTTTCTTATTTTACATCTGCTTTTTTGTTGGCACTTTGTTGGCGGATTTTGCTGTTGTCTCTGCGTTAATTCTAAGACTAGACAAGATTATGCTGCTGTATACAAATGTCTGGGCAACGTTATTAACATAATCGGTTTAATTATTATGCGGATTTTTTAAATGCGAGTGTATTAAAAAAAGTCCAGAAAAAAGTTCTCGTTTTTACATTAATCACGGGTTTGCAGCTTTTTTTCAATTCTTATTTCAACATGAATTTCAAGCTTAACTCGTAAATAATATACAAAACTTGAAAAAAACACGATACTTCCAGCAAAAAGAAATATTAATACATTTTTGAAATAAAACTTTATATCATCAAATCACCGCAAATAAAAAAGAAATTCGAGACTTCCAGCAAAAAAAATTTGCTTAGATTTAATTTGTCTGTTTGTTTTAATTTCATTTTATTATTTAAAAAAAAAAAAAAATTACGAGACTTTAGCAACAAAAATTCTTGATTGAAAAAATTTTAAGCACGTAAAAAAGTTTATTTTTCAACATTAGTTTCAAAGTTATTAAAAAAAAACAAGACTTACAAAAAAAAAAAAAAAAAAATACGAGACTTCCAGCATCTAGCAAAAAATTTTTTTTTAAATTTTGGAACTAAAATTTTAAGCACTCGCAGAAAGAGTGAGAAAGAGTGTTTTTCAAAATAAACTTATAAAAAAAAATACACAAGAAACTTTAACTAAAAGAAATCGGGTCTAGCAGCAAAAGAATATTTTTTTTTATAAATAAATGAATAAAATTTATAGTCACTCACGGAATAACATAAAAAATGCACAAAACTTAAAAAAAAAAATACAAGACTTACAGCAAAATAAATTTCTTGATAAATTTTTGAGTTATAACTTTAAGCACATAAAATATTTGTCAATATTAGTTTAAAAATTTATTTAAAAAAATATGTATAATATATTTTTGTTGTATATAGCAAAATAAATATAAAAAAATACGAGACTTCCAGCAAAATTTTTGGATGCAAAATTTTAAGCCCTCAAATAAACAGTAAAATTTGTTTTTCAACATGAATTTGAAGATAAACTTGTAAGCAAATACACAAGATTCTTTTTTAAAAACAAAAAAAAAATCGAAAATACCGGCAAAAAAATATTTTTGAGATAAATAAAAACTCATTCAAAAAAAAAAAAAAAAAATAATCCGAGACTTCTAGCAAACATTGTTTTATAAATTTTTTAAGTAAAATTTTAAGCCTTTAAAAAATATCTTGATTTTTAGGATTTAAGTTTCAAGCACATAAAAAAATTGCTTGTCAACAATAGGTTCAAAATTAATTTAAAAAAAATATGTACACAAGACTCTTACAATAAAGTAAATATAAAAATATATAAGACTTTAAGCGAAAAAGTTTTGTTTGATAAATTTTGGAACAAAAGTTTCAAGCACTCAGAGAAAAAATACACAAGACAATAACAATAACAAAAAAAAAAAAAAAAAAAAAAAAAAAAAATGAGATAAAAAAAAATATTTTTTACATAAATAAATGAATAAATTTTATAATCACTCACGCAATAACTGAAAAAAAATATGAAAAACTTTCAGTAAAAAAAATAAAAAATAAAATAATACGAGACTTCCAGGAAAATATTTCTTGATAAATTTTTGATTTAAAATTTTTAGCTTTAATTTTTTTTTATATATATTTTAATTAAATCTTTCTTTTAAAAAAATATCTTAATTAACAGATTTTTCATTTCATCTAAACAATTTTTATATGAAAATCATTCTATTTTTTTTTAAATTTTCTGTTGCTTGAGACTAATTCTAATTGTTGCGAATACACTAAACAGTGATGCCTAATGCCTGCACACTAAACTGAAATTAAAAGTGATGTCTTTTGTTTAACATGAAGATTTAGTATTTGATATATTTTATGCAGTAAAAATATTTAATTGCTGGCGTACAAAAGAATTTTATTTAAAACCTTCGTTCGCACATTTAAAAGCTGACGCATGTACTCGTATATTTCCCCAGCAAAAACGTGCTTCCTTCTATATACTCGTATAGAGAGCGATATACAATTTTTTTCCTCAGCTCATTTCTGTTATTCTTATGCAGACCACGCATTATTACCATAAATAAATCAGGAAATAATTAAAAGCAATCTTTGCCACAAAACAAAAAAAAAAAGAAAAGTTTAATTTTCATTTTTTTTGTGCGGCACAAATTGAACGAACATGTAGGAGACGTATTTCCTGGGCTTTAATACAAACGCACACACACGGAGACACACATACACAGACACTCGCACACCAATACATTTAAGTTAGTGTTAATGGGAATCTTGGTGTTAAAAGCAAATACATGTTGTACGTTTGTTTGTGTTGCAGTTGTTGTAACAAAAAACACGTATTCTAAATGACCACAACATGCTGTACACTGGCCCGCGTTCGTGGTGCTGCTGCACGATACGATAAAAAGTCATTCCATTTATTGTTTTTCAACCAATTCCTTTTTATTTCCGTTAATATTAAAACTTATTTGTGAGCAGCGACTTGAGTGGCCATCAGCGATCATTTCACGTCGAGCGGGCCGGGCCGGCGAGTGTTGTACGAAGGATGTGTGAAGTGTTTTAAGTGAAGTGGAGTTTCGAGAGTTTCTAGGATTTGTGTGAACGGTGCTCGTACGTGTTTTTACGTAAGTAATTTGCTTTCGTTTGTGTTTTTAATTTTTGCTTGTTCTTGCTGTTGTAATATTTGTTTAACAAAATATATTTTGTGATTTTTCTTTTATTTTTAATGCTTTTTATGTTTCTCCACAAGAATGTTTTTATATGTACTCGTATGTATGTGTAAGTACATATTTTGTAATTATTATAATTATTACGGTGCTAAGAGGAATACATAAATTTATTTATTATTTTCTTTTAAAAAAAGGGAAACTTTTGTAAAACAAATGCCATTAACATAAACATGTTTTTAATGGTGAATAAGTGTTAGAAAATATTATTGAATTTTATAAAATAGCAGACAATTTTCCACAATATTCCTAGTTCCAGCAAAAAAAAATTATGAAGAAACTAAGCAACTTTGCTTATTTAGATGGCAGAAAATATTAAAAATATTAAAAATATTAGCAGAAATCACACAGCCCACAGCTATTTTGTGACTGTTGGTTGTTCCATGTTATTTTTTTTTATAGATAATGACTTCGACAGGCCTTTCAAATAAATAAAAAATTTCCATGATATGATGATGAAGGACCCTTTACATTTGATTATTTTTATTATATTCTTACGTTTTGCTACAATGAACATTTAGATTTTTAACCCACCATGACAACAAAATCCCTACTAACAGAAATATTTCAGTAAAAAAAAAAAAATAAAAATTTATATTGCAACTTTTATTACAATATGTATAAAATATTTTGTAAAAGGATTCAATGTTTCAATATATTCATTTTTCTTTTTTCTTTGTTATTATTTCATTCAGATACGCTCTGGTCTCTTAAGTACATTAAGGTGGCTCAGTTAAGCTAAAATTTAACGATTTTACAAATTTGTATAAATTTTAAAATTTCAAAGCAAGCACATGAGTTCAAATTATTTTAAATGGATACATAAGACAGCCGAAGGAAAATATATTGGTTTTTTTTTTTTTTTTTTTTTTTTTTTTTTTTTTTTTTGATAAAATAAGCTTAAGGGTTCTGCAGAAAATTAGGGTTTTTGGTTACAGCAATTAAAAAAGATAGTTAAATTGAAATTGAGGCCCATACCATAAAATGAAATCTAATTGAGTCGCGTGGTTTTTTAGGCCTAATAACTGCGAATAGCAAATAGAGCGGAGCAACATCAAACTCTGATGGCAGGCAGTTAATGTTTTTCAATAATGCAAAGTGACACATTTTAATAGTTATGGCAGAGATGGCAAATTAGAGTTGTAAACAAATTATCTTAGTGCATGACTGAAGTTTCTTTATATTTCTTTATTGAAAGAAAATAAAAGCAGATAAAATAGCATAGTTTTAGTAACAAATTAAGATACGATGAATCGAAAACAATTCACGTATTCTATTTGCAGTGAAAAATCATCAAGAAAAAAAGTCAGACAATGTAATTCAACATTATTGAAAGCTTCGTATTTTGGTTAAAAAAAAATTCTCGCAGCAAATGAGCGAATTATGAAAACATTTTTATAAACATTTTTCTACAAAGCTGCGTCCTTAAACTCTTTCAAAAATAGTGGTGGAAAAGCAAGGCTTTTTGCACCAAAATTCCACTGTGCATGACATCAGACAATTGTTTTCCATCAGCATTACTTCATTGTCCATTCCTCAAATACAAAAATAATTTTCTTTATTAGACCAACAAGCACTTTTTTTCAATAAGTATTTAAGAATTAAATAATAAAACACAAACTTTTGAAAGGCTAAACCATCCATCCCTGATTAATGTTTTGAATTTCAAACTAACTACTCTTCATAAAGAGAACATGGCTGAATGTTTTTAAGAAGTGGCAGTGTGAGCTGGAGAGCAGGGAAAACATGTGTTAGTTTATGTACGTGTGTGTGTGTGTGTGTGTACGTGTGTGTGTGTGTGTCTGTTTCCTGTTAAAACCACATTAATCATGTGCTTGTGTGCAATATTGTGACTGTATATTTGCATTATAAAAGAACATCTCCGTTGCAATATTTGTGTTTAAATTGAAAGCCATTTTTAAAAACCTCAGAGAGCAAGCAAGAAAAAAAGCTGAAAAACATAATAACAATAATGAAAACAGCAGCTACAATAGAGTTTTTTTTATTGTATTTAAAATAATGCACATAAATGTCACAGGCAATGGCTTAAATGTTTATACATAAATAAAAGAAAAGTGTCTGATTACATTTGAATATCTAAAGTAAATATTTTTTTTTAAAAAGATATGGGTAAATGTTATTATTTTTTTATTGCAGCATTTGAAGAGTAACTAAAATTTTATTTGAACAAAAATTTTCTTGTGCAGAGCTATTCAGCAAAAAAAAAAAAAAAAAAAAAAAAAAAAAAAAAAAAAAAATACGAGACTTACAAAAGGAGACATCAGTGGGAATTTTTTGGAGCAGTGCTTAGACTTCGGTCGGAGCTCTGTATGAACTGTAAAATAAGTACAAAAAAAATTATTTTTTTCTTTATACATTTTTAATGAAAATTTTAAGCACTCAAGGAATAACACTGCAGTTTCTTAACTTCCGCTAAAGGAAGTTGCTAATTTTGCGCCAATTTTCGAAAATTGAGTTTTCATCATATTTCAAGGTTTTGATAGATTTCGAAAATTTTTGAATATAAAATTCCCACAATTTTTTTTTTAACAAGTATAATATTCTCTAATTTTATCAAGCTTAAGGTCTCTTGTTTTTATATTAAAAAATTATTTGCTTATATTTTGATGCAAAGGAGTGGCGAAATAACTTTCAAGTTTTTGTACTAATTAACTTTAATTTGTATTTGATTTGCATTTATTGCTCTCATTTTCTCTTCACTTCATGTTTTTTGCTTTTTGCCTATTTTACTAATTGGCAAGCAATGTAAATGTCAATTATGAATACGATATACATATGCACGAGTATATTTATCATTGTTACATATTTTCTTATGAATAATTGCCGCCATATTTTATTTATGCAACAAGTAAAGAATAAGAAACTAATAATGAAATATTTATTGCTTTTATAACAGAAGAAGGTAGAGAGAAGAATATTTCATGTTTTTGATAAGTTTGTTGATTTAATTTGACAAGGGTTGTATGATGTAAATGACAGCTTTCATTTTTTTTTCAGAATTCCATTTAGTCCACAAAAAATACCTTCATAAATACTTCAACATGTTACCTTGTGATTTATTTTTCACAGGCATAAGATAAACAAATCGATTTCTGTACTTGAATGACAGCTTAATACGTCAATTAAACAAAAAAAAAATTATTATAATAAGTTACATGCGCGCAAAAGTTACTTTCAAAAGTTTAAGTCATGTCTATTTTAAGATTTTGTTATACAAATATTAACTTTGTTATTTTATTTTCCGAAAGTATTTATTGGGAATACTTTTCCATAACATAAAAAAAATTGGCAGACTTTTCTTATAGAAAAGTTTACTGTGTCCCAAGATGACTTTTCTTATAGAAAAGTTTACTGTGTCCCAAGCGGACTTTTCTTATAGAAAAGTTTACTGTGTCCCAATCATACTTTTCTTATAGAAAAGTTTACTGTGTCCCAATCATACTTTTCTTATAGAAAAGTTTACTGTGTCCCAAGCAGACTTTTCTTATAGAAAAGTTTACTGTGTCCCAAGCAGACTTTTCTTATAGAAAAGTTTACTGTGTCCCAAGCAGACTTTTCTTATAGAAAATTTTACTTTGTCCCAAGCAGACTTTTCTTATAGAAAAGTTTACTGTGTCCCAAGCAGACTTTTCTTATAGAAAATATAGTTTAGCGTGTGATTAATTTTTAATTTAATTTTAGAAATTATTTATGTAAATGATTGTGTATTGGTTCCTTCTTTGCAGGACATATTTTGTGATAAAATATAAGTATTTTCGTTATATTTTTAATTAAATACATTTTAAAAATACACTGCCTTCTTTTCTATTAAAATTATTTCTCACCAAACATCTTTTAAAAAATTAAATAAATTTCCAGCAATTAACCTTCAAAACAATTGTTTCAACTCTTTAAGTATCTGTCGTCGTCATTAATTTTATTACTCGAGACATTAATTAAAATCCTTTTGGTCTCATCAGATCAGATTTGCAGATTTAATATTTTGCATTTGCATGAAATACATATTTATGGTGGAAATGTCTTAGAAAAATATACAAAAGTATAATTGGAATGGAAATCGAAAATTTTTAACTCGAGTCCTTGGCAACTGAAAGCATGTTTGACTTTAAGAGGGGAATGAAGAAGTTTTGCAAATAAGTTTAAATCATTAAGAGATTTTCAGAAATTAAGCATTGAGTAAAATTAGGTGAATTATTTGAAATATCTAATGGCATAATTTTAATTAATATTTCAAAGTTAATTAAATATATAAATTATGAAAAGAAGTTTTTCTATATTCCATTCTCTACTCTGGGCCTTCTCTCCTCTCTCAAATTCGAATCTGCTGCTGGGAAAGTTTTTGTATCTTATGTCCTTGTTTGTTTGTTTGCTGTGAAATTATTAACTTTTTTAAAAGATGATTAATTACCAAGAGTAATTTATGTGCAAATATTCTTATTCGTTCACCTTCCAAATCTCCTTTCACAAATTTGTTTAATATACACAATATTAAACACATCTCTGTTATCTATTGTTTTCATATTTTTGTTTTTAAGAGCTGCTTTGCTGTACTTGCTCCTTTTCAAATATCGAAAGAATAAATGTAATCAGGGGGGGGGGGGGCGGTTGCTTTCCATTTCACAAGCATTTTATATTTCACTGCAAATAGTTGACGATAAATATTATAGAATTTTATGCAGACTGTACATAAATATATTGAGAAAAGTAAGAAAGTTATTTGAGGGAGTTCTTATCAAAACATTCCAGCTGCTTTAAAGGACTCAAATAGCTAAAAGCAAATGTAAAATAATTTAAGCTCATTGTAGTTGGTTGTTAATTTATGTATGTCCGTTATTGAAATGTGGAAATGGAATATGAAAGATTTATTGACATAAATATCCTTCAAACAATGTTTTTGTTTTTGTTTCGTTTTGAAATGTGACGAAGGTAAGCAAATTGTTTGAACTTTTGCTTATTAGTTTAAGAAACTAAATGCTCTTGAAACTTTCTTAAAAAAAATGGCTGACAGTCTCCATCAAATATCATATAATTGACTCTTTTATTTATTTCATCTATTGTGTAGTAGAGCAGATCTAATTTGTACCATTTCAGTTACAAAAATATATTTTCAATACATTACTTTACAATATTAAAGAAACCTTTTTTCAATTTTCAACTGCTTGAAAAACTAACCAAACCAAAAATACTTTTTGCAGTTAATGAGTCCGTTTTAGTCTGACACCGCGCAACGCCTGCCATATTTGTCCCTTTTATTAACTTTAAATAACAGTCGAGGACTTTTGACCTCATCCAGCTTATGGTCTATTTATAAAGCTTTCAGTTTTAATTAAAGGCACAAAAGTGTATTCCATAAATGAAAAGAAAAAATAAAAAAAAATAAAAAAATAAGAATGAAAATGCGGGTTTCCATTTCATTTCAGCTTATTTCAACTCGTATGAATTTTTAATCTTTTAAATATTTCCACTAAGTGAAAAAGGAAAATAAAGAAAAAATAAAAACGCCCACACACAAATACCTGTACACACACACACTCACGTAATGAAAAAGTAAAAAGAAGCAGGAATAAAAATTAAAAATTATAAAATGCATAAAAAAAACGTTAATGTTGTTCGTGCATAAATCACGGGCTGTCTTAAGTGGCCCACGTTTGTGTCACTGCAACAGTTTTAATCTCTTAAATTTAATCCTTGAAAGGTTCACATTTCATACAAGCCAGATAACAGGCGGCCCTGCCTGACTGCTTCGCTGGCTGGACAGGAGTGAGACTTCCTGCTTTGCGGGTTTCAACTTTTTCCTGTGTGTGTGTTTTTTTTACTGCTGTTGAGTGAAAAATGAATCCTTACGTATACACACTTGCATAATGGAATGTTAAAAAAACATTCTTATAGTTACCAACATACATTTGTATGCGGTGCTACCTTCTTTAGAAAAGGGACAGTGAAGAGAGAACAGATGATAAATTATTAAATTATAAAGCTTCACTCGTTTTACAACCTCGCTATTGTTGTGCGTTTAGTTAATTTTTATAGCATCACTGCAGCGCCTCTGGTGTTGAGTAGGCGCACTTTTACTTCGCCAATGATGCATTGCTACAAATATAGACGAAGGCGGGCGCTGTGATACACTTTAGCGTAGACTCTTATGCATATGAGAAAAATCTATGAACTCGGTATGACTGAGTCTGGCCTGGGAAGTCACTTGGGCTCTAGAATACCTTAATTTGGTTTGTAGTCAGTTAATGCATTAAATACATCTCTCAACAACAAATCTCTTCTTGTGCATTATGATTATAGATAGAATTAAATTAAAGTTTTTGAGAAAAAGGATACATGAGGGGTAGTCATATCCTTGCACCGACTGAAACAAAATTTATTGCAAATATATTTATTAAGTTTTTAGTTCAGCTTAATCCTAACTGCAGCTAAAATTTAGTTTTTTAAGAAAAAGGACATGCGGCAAGGAGTCATGTCCTTGCACCGAATGAAACAAATTATTACCAAAGCCGAAACGCATAATTTTGCAAATATTTATTAATTTCTAGTGCATTCCAACCACAAATATATATAAAATTAAGTTTTTGGGAAAAAGGATATGTGGGAGGTAGTCAAATCCTTTCACCGAATGAAACTAAATTTGCAACAGAGCTAAAGCGCATAATTTTGGGAATCCTTATTAATTTGCAGTTCATTTTAATCATAAATGAAGCTAAACTTAAGTTTTGGAGAAAAAGGATTTATGGGAAGTAGTGATGTCCTGGCACCAAATGTAACAAATTTTACAAAATAGCCGAAACGCATCATTTTAGAATTATTTGCAAATTTTAAGTGCACTTGAATCATAATGCAGCTAAAATTTAGTTTTTTTTAAGAAAAAGGACATTCGAGGGATAGTATTATTCTTGCACCGAATGAATAAAAATTTGCCACAGATCTAAAACACATAATTTTAAAACTATTTATACATTTTTAGCGTATTCTAGCCGCTAAAAATTAGTTTAAAAAAAAGGATATATGGGAAGAAGTCATGTCCTTGCACCGAATGAAATAAAACTTTTAACAAATCTAAAGCACATAGTTTTAGAAATATTTTTGAATTTTTAGTGAATTCTAATCATAAATGCAGCTAAAAGTAGGTTTTTGAGAAAAAGGATATATGAGAGTTAGTAATATCCTTGCACAGAATGGAAGAAAATTTGCAACAGAGCTAAAACGCAAGATTTTAAAAATATTTAATAGTTTTTATATGCATTCTAATCATAAATGCAGCTAAAAGTTAGTTTTTTTTTAAGAAAAAGGACATACGGAAGTTAGTCAAGTCCTTGCACCGAATGGTAAAAATATACAGCATTTCTAGGACTCTTAATTTTAGAGCTAAATACAAATAATAAGTATGTACTGCTAAAATTAAAATTTTTAAATTGGGGATGTGTGAGAGGTAGACATGTCCTTGCAATGATTTTTCTCAAACTTAAAATTTTTCTTAGTTTGGTCAGGCCATCATCGCCAATCGCGGGCGCTATAGGTATAGATGAATATTTCCTTTTTTTTGGCCAGAATTGGGTGATATGGGTAACAAGGACTTGAGAATTAAACCGGACACCACTACGTGGAGGTGCTGTACACTGGCCACTGAGATCGTGTGACTTAACCCCGTTGGACTTTTTCTTGAGAGGATTTTTACTTTCCACATCTACGCGAATAAGCCAGAGATTGCAGAAGCCCTCAAAGTCAACATATTTCAAATTTAGCGTCAATTATGCATCGCAGTCATGGAGAGTCTTGGACAAGCCTTTCAAACTAATATCTATATAAATTCGATAATATCCCTCACACAAACCTTTTTTTGTATTTAAATTCAAGGATATGAAAAGATTCAAGGCCGCTTCTTTAATCACTTCCACTTGTGGTCTTCAGTGTGCGTTCTATCCTGGTTAATTACTTGGAGTGTAGCGTTATGTCAGTCACTGCATGCATAAGCATGCATTTAGTTAAGTATAAAAGCATACGATAAGATTTCTTTGAAAGTCCAGACAAATTAATTTTCATTTAGTGAGCTTAATGTACATACGATGTATGTGTTTTTTTTTCTTGTATAATGTTTTCTTATCCTTCATGTTTCTCTCCCACATACAATTTTATTTGTGCAATTTTTTTTTGCTTTGCTTTTTATTATATTTGTTGTGTCCTTTGTGCAAAATTCTATGAGATTTAAATGTACCCTTTTGTAAATGGTCTCCCAAATATGCTTTATACAACATATAAAGAAGGCCCAAGGATAATATTACAAGTGGGTGCTTGTGTATTTGTGAGTGTGTGTGAGACTTTGTTCTTTTCATATAAAGAGCACGTGTTGCTTGTTTATTTTAAAATTAAAAGGGAATAAATGATATAAACAACCACTACGGTTGGTTACATGAAGGAAAAAATATGAAAAAAACTATAAATATATTTTAATATAAACAAAAGCTTTTTATTAGAATATTTATTTAAATATAAAACTATAAAGAACTTATTTTCTTTGTTATAATTGCCTTAATTGTTAAGAACTGCTTTGAAAGCTTGATTTTGTATACAACAATATTTTATTTGTAATCGATTAATTCTTCTAAGGATAATGAGCAAATGTGATGCACAGTATATAGTTATTTTGCGGTTAATGGTGGAATTTATATTGAAACACAGATATTTTGAGGACAATTTACGCCATATTTTAAATTGATATCAAATGCTGCAATTAATCCCTGCTTAAGTTTCTTGGTTTTGTACATGCGTTTTTTATGTAAAAGAAAATTCAAAACTTACTTTTCGTGTTACAGGCCATCCATGTTATCTCCATTCAATAGAAATCAATGATTTTTCAACTCCATTCTGCAAAACTTTTTCTTTCAATTCTTTGTAAGTTTTAAGTAATTTCTCAATATTCTAGGGGTGGAAAAGTTTTGCAATTTTTCTATAGCTTTATTGAAAAAGTTGTTGTTTTTTTTGCAATATTCTTGTAAAAATATTTATGCCATTTCAGAGTAGAAAAGTATGTACGAGTATATTTTTAAAAAAAATTTGCATGATGTCGTTTTAGAAACTTTTTTACTTTTTTCTTTGTCCTATTTGTGTTCAATGCAAATGGATTTATTTGCGAAATACATACAGCCAAGCACTCAACTTACTTTTATATTTTTTTTTTATTAATTTTCTCAGATGTTGCAAGTGCGATTATTATTAGAAGCATGTGGTGTATTGTATTGTATTGTATTCCTTTGTATGGAACAATTTTTTTCTTCCACTCCATTGAATTGTATTGAAATAAACTTTTTTTCTAAACATAAAACTCCAACACTCAGTCATACTTACGAGTACAACTTTCTTTTATGTCGCTGGGAAAAGAAAACAAAGTGTTGTTGGTGTCAATTATTTTCACACCATTTAAAAATATTAAGGACATGATTTAGAAGAAAGTAAATTTGCTCATAAAGAAAATAACATTATACATATTTTTATAACAAAACCCTTTTAAACTAGAAGCTCTTTATCTTTTCTCTATTTCGCAAAAATTTTGCTTAATTGTTAAGGGAAAATATTTGTGCATTAGAAATTATCGAAGTGTTTTATAGAAAATTATAAAAGTTAGGCCATACATAGTTGGCTAAAATAAGAAGATACAATATGAAATCCTTAGCGGTATATTTCAATATGAATATAACACATATGCCAGTATATGAACAAAGTCTTATAAATGCTTTTACACATCCACTCTCAGGCAAACTCTCGTAGTTTGTAACTCGCATGTTTTACATAAGTCGATGTAAATGTCATTACTTGTCATGTTAGTGCGGAGTTATTATTTGCATACCTTAAGGAAGCTCAACAGTTATGGGTCTTGTTTTATTCACCCAAAAAAAATTTCATATTAAAATCTGCAAAAACAAGGTCGATTTAACATTTTTTTTAGCAACGATTTTGCTTCATATTTGTTTCATGTAAATTCAACATGATGTACAGCAGATAATCTTCCATGCAAAATTTTCCTTTTGAAATAACTTTGTTTCATGTTGATTTAACATTCCAGTTTATTTCTCAGTGTTGTACTGCTTCATGATGAATCATATTGAAGCAAACTTATTTCAAATTGAAAAACCTGAATATGATACTGAATTAACATGAAAAACCATAAAAACCATGTTGAATCATAGTTATTTCAAGTTAAAATAACATGAATTTATTTTAAAGTGACCATTTTAATTTATTAATTCCCACCTGTGCAAGACTTTCGTTAGTGATATCGATTTCGAATATATCTCGATTATTTATTGTGTAAAACTATCGATTATGAAACTAAAAAATTAATCGAAAAAGGTTTCCAAAAACATTTGATTCAGAAGGTTCACTAGCAATATCAAAAGTGAGCCAATATCGAATTAATTTCGATATCGCAAAAAGGCAGTAGAAAAAGTAATTTTTTATGATTATTATGTTAATTTTTTAACTTATTTATTTTAATTTATGTTATTAATTTTTTTAAATTCTTTAACTTATGCTGTGGTTAATCGCATTCCAACACCATTAAGCTAGGTGCCATTCTCGATAGTTTTACACGATAAATGTTTGACATATATTCGAATTCGATGTCATTAACGATACTCTCAATAAAGTGGGACGGTGCAGTCAGACAGATTAGAACACGATATCTCTAGTCTAATAGACTAGCATACATCCACTGGGCTATCGTCACACATTTGAGAAACTGTCGAGAGAAGTTTGCTTTAGCAAACATTCGATTTTTTTTAAATTTGCGAACAAATATCGAGTAATTTTGTCTTGAAATTTCTTTGCTTTAGTGAGCATTCGAATCTCAATTCAAGTGGGTATTAACAAAACGAATAAACACCAATACATTTGAACAATATATTATTTCTCATAAATTTAATCAGCCCAATTACAAAGGCCAGTTTCACCAACTCAATATCAATTCATATTTAAATGACGATTTTCATTAATTTTTGTATGGAAAAATTACTTTTAAATGTGAATTGTTATTGAAAGAAGTTGTAGTTAATTTTTTTTTGTAAAAATAAAATCCACCTTTCATAAACAGATTGAGCTAAAAATTTGAATTTGGGGGAGAACTTCGAATTTTCGAAGTCAGCTTTTTTGCTTCGAATAGTTTTATTTGAACTGAAAACTTGCAAAATAACTTTTTAAATCGGGGGATCAATGAACAGGGAATAAATCTCCGGAATCAAAATTTTTTTTCAATATTTTTTTTAAATCAAACAAATTCATATAAAATTTTATTTTTTGAACCGTCCTATTTATTCGAAAGTATGTACATATGAATGTAATTGCATATATGTACAATTTCTTTTAGTGTAGAATTCACATTCACATGAATCTATTCATAAAACAATATAAAATCTTCGACAATGAATGTGGCAGATGAACATACGAGTACGTATGTACGAGTATGTGTGTATTATTTTCAAGAACAAGAACATGAATTTGAACATGCAAATGAAAATGAAATTTTTATAACAAAAAAACAAAGCCACATTTACATTTATACATACAAATATGCATTTACATAAAAAAACTAACTTTTGCACTCAACAGCAAGAACATCTGAGAGCACAACTGAATGCAGAAGAATTTAATGAAAAGAAAAAGACGAATCATAAAATAGGCAATTCATGTCACAAAACATTGTCATTGTGACAATTTCATAAAAGAGATAAAAATAATATTTTAAGTAAAAATATTTCTAAATATGCACACACATGAACACACACACACACACAAATGTTAGAATATTTATTTCCTTTAAAGAGCTGTGCATCTTTTTCAAATAATAATTGCTTTTTCTATTATGACAAATTTGACAATTTTATTGAAATTCATTAAACTTATTTAAAATTTTATTTAATTAAATAAAAAATTAGATCTTTTCACATTTTGCTGGCAGACAATAGTTGAATTTCATGTTTTATGTGCATTTTGCATTATGTATTCATGAATTTTTAAATGCTTTAAAACACATTTCATGTTTAAAAGTTGATTTAGAAATTGTTCATTAAGGTATTTGATGCGTTGTTGCAGAGTTGCAACATATTTTATATTTATATTTCATGTTTATAAGTTGATTTAAACATTTTTCCTTAAAGTATTTAATTATTTTTGATTATTCGTATTGTTGGCCAAATAAATCCACAGTGATGCAGGATTGGGAATGTGACGATGTAGTCAAAGAAATTATTGCTGAAGCATAGTTTTTTTTTTGCGAATCACCCTTAAAAAAAAATAAATAAAAGTTCAGCTGAAATGTGTGCCCTTTCCCCAAAAATTGTAATCGACGATTTTTGCCGTTGTTCACCATGTTTTGTTCGCATCTTATTCCCGATAAAGGAATAACAAGTGAAATTTTTGTTCTCATGAAATTTTTATTACGCTCGAAGGGAAAAAATACTATCATGAATCTAGCGTGAAATCTTCCTCTCGATGTCAGTTATCAGTGAATTTAAATAAATTTAGTAAAGTGCGACTTTGACTCGCACAGGGCACTACATATCGCTGTCCTCATGTCGTTCTTCATATAGTGTAAAAATTTCATACAAATATCTTTTTTTACTCAACTTTGGAAAGGAAAATAAATTTTTTTTTCATTAAATTTGAGTGTAAATTAAAGGCTTCAATTTAAGCTCGTTTTCTGGGTTTCTAGTTTTTTTTGGAGTTATGACGTTGTTTGAGTAAATGAGCGATATGTAATGAAATTTTTAGTTTTGGCGATTTTTTTCGTATTCGAGCGATTTTTGGAAAATTTTTTGCACGTTTTTTTTAGTGCATTTTTTATTTTGACGCTTTTTCAGCTTTGACGATTTTTGGTTTTGGCGATTTTTTTCTGGTTTTCCTGCAATATATATTTTTAGTTATAGCAATTTTTAAATATAGAAATTTTTTTTTAGGTTTGGCGTTTTTTTCGTTTTGGCGATTTTTTTGGTTTTTGGCGACTTTTTTTTTTGGTTTGTTTCCAATATGCACATTATTTTAGTTTTAGCGTTTTTTTTGGTTTTTGGCGCTTGTTTATTTTTGACGACTTTTTTTGATTCGGGCGATTCGTTTCTGAATTTTTTTCTTATTTGTTTACTTTAAATATTTTTATTTAAAGCGATTTTTTTAGTATAGGTTTTTTCTTATTGGCAATTTTTCTTTTTTTTTTTACAATGGATATTTTTTTAGTTTTATCTATTTTTCAGTTTAGGCGTTTTTTTCGTTTTGTTGATTTTTTTCTTCGTTTCTTGGAGGTTTGTTTTAATATGTTGGCGGCCTTTTTACTTTTGGTGATGTTTTTTTTTTGTATTTTAGCGACTTATTTTATTTTTGGTGATATTTTTATTTAAGCACTTTTTAATCTTCTCGATTTTTTGTTTCGGCATTTTTTAATGGTGGTATTTTTTAGTTTTATTGTTTTTGAAAATTGCAATAAAAAAATATTGAAATTACGCGATGTATGATAAGGGAAATCAAAAAGTAAAATATTAATCACGATTGCAAGTTGGTGAAAAAAAGAAATATTTCCAAGGAAAATATGTTCACGTTAGGGGCGATTAACAGAAATATTACCTATAATTTGTTAGGGTCTCATGGGCGGTGGGCGTGGCCGAATTTTTTAAGGAAACCCGGTATGCGTTTTTTTTTATTCTAGAAGGTGTATTTACCAAACCTGAAGACTTCTGCTTGAATGAGAAATCTCTTTTTGCGAATTCGGTTGGAAATGCAAGGGCGGACGTGGCTGATTATGATGAAATAATTTTTTTATCTTTATATTTTTTGCACAAAAATTTATGCAGGCAGTCATCCCACTGTGCCTCGTCTGCACATTAGGCGTGCTTGGTGATTATTTAACTGATCTATTAAATGTTTGCCCGCCTTCCATAATTAACAGAAAGTGTTCTATCTATCTCTTTTGTTATCAGCCTCTAAGAAAATGTTTCATTTTGAAATGCGAATATATTTATATTTAGCCCACATTTGTGTGGAATGGATATGGAAGCATCCTTTGAATGGAAATAAAACATTTTGCCAGGCTCAAAAGTGCTCATCCAATTAAATGCACCAACTGATTACAATTGACCACAGAAACTCAGTTTGAACATACACTGGCTGGTTGCAAAATGAATTCAATTAAAAACATTATTTGTCTGCTGAAAGCAAGAGTTCAAGTTTTCAATTGATGTTGTGGGTATTGCTGCAGTTGCGATGCCACAATAATAATTTAAGCAAAATGAATGTTAAAGAATTAAACTAGAGAATAATTTGCAAATCAAGCCTATTAGGCAAATGAAATGAAAACATTTGGTAAATAGTTTCCTAGAAAAAAAGAACGTATGTATCTTATCACTTCCGCAAAATGTCATCATTAGTAAATGTTTCTTTTTTATGTTGTTTGAGCTTCTATTTGGTTAAGCAAACAATTTGGTATATGGAAGTCTTAACCCTTTTTTTTCCTAAAGTGTTTGAAGAGAACAAAAAAAAGTCTTAGAGTAAGTTTCGAAATATGTTATTTTTATTATTATTATTGTTGTTATACAATTTAGCTGTTGGAGCAACCAACCAACCAACCAACCACTTATGCCAAAATGACAACAAAACTGTAGACAATCTAAAGACAACATTCACTTTAACTGCTTGGGTGGCTGGATCCTCTTGAAAACTCGCTAAACTAGAAAACTCGCAGCATATATTTTCTGCCATTTTTCCTTACTTTCTTTCACACTTTTTATGTTCGTTCTTCTTTTATTTGTAGTCTACTCTCAACATCAACTTAGTGTCATCATTTACTCCTTCATGTTCATATTATTTTAAGTACTACACAAACACACTTGCACGTACTCACATACTTACACACACGCAGACTTACACTTACACACACATGTTTATATAACCACAAGTATGAGTTGAAGTGGCTGAGTTTGTGCCTTTTTATTATATTTTCAAACTGAAAATATTTGAAGTCTATTTGGCATAAATAAAAAAAAACAGCAAAAAAAGAATGGCAAATGTAAAGAAATTTCTACAAGTTAAAGTGCTAAAGAGTGAAAAACATAAATTATTTCGAATACTTAAAAGGGCTTAGAAATAATTTTGTTTAAAAATTTACTTACTGCCTTGAAACTATAATACGCTTGATATGATTTGCTTTTGTTATAAATTTTGCTTTCAATTATACCTCTCACACTGTATTTGTCGCCTAAGAAAACTAAAATAAAAAGAAGAGACACCCGGTTATAGCTATGCTGCTATGTGTGAAATAACAATGCAATAAAATGTATATTATATGATGATGTCGAATTCTTTGCAAATATTTCAAAATGTTTTAGTTTATTTCTCATTATTTTGTTTTCTAGCGGCGTACGATCAAATTATTATATTGTTTGTGGCCGGCGGCGATTCTCTGGCTTGTGCTCATGTGCAGAAACAATACAAAAACAAATTGAGCAATGCTTCTCATTGTTTTTTTTTCACTCACTTTAAAGAACGAAACAAAACAAAATCAAACAATTTGTTTCGTTTATTTTCGTACTCTGCTTTTAAGTACAGATAGATCAAAACAAAAATAAATTTATAACTATAATCGAAACTATGGTTATTTTTGTTACGAAAATCACGTATCGCGCAATAAGTAGCATAGCTATAAAAATTAAAGAAAACCCTTTCCTGCCCTCAGACGCAAAATAACACTTTGCACAGTTTGTATAGAATGATGCATAAAAAAATGTAATTTTGCATGTTGCTGCTCTTAAAACTCAAGCGAATTTATTTTTTTTTATACTGCAATTTCTCTCTCTGGGTAATGAACTGTTAAAACCGGGAAAAATGAACGGTATCATCACATCTACATACAAAGTGAACTGAAAAACAAGAACCTATTTTTAGGCGTCAAGTTATTTTTTCTTGTTGTTGTTGTTGCTCCGCGAGAGTGTGTCGAACAATAACAAAAAGACAGTTGGAGGTGTATGTGTGTTACAGTGTCACAAAATAAATACATAAATTTTATTATGTTGGCCACGTATGTTACACTTTCAAGTTTGGTGAAGTGTAAGTAAAGAAAGGTATTGGCTTGAATAATTTTTTTTTTACGTATGAAACAAAATTATTAATATTTTTTGTTTAATTTGGCAAGGCTGCCTCAGGCAGTCTGCCTAAGTTTCCTTTGAAAAGCTTTAAAATTTTTTTATATTAAAAGAAAAGGTCGTGCCTGATTGCAAATGTTCTAAATATTTATCGAAGTTAAAAATATTACAAAATATGGACGAGCAACTACAAATGTTTTGTTTTTTTATAAAAACATCTACAACATTTAGAACATTAGAGAAACTATTAGCTTAGAAGGTGATATACTTTTAAATTTTTAATTGAACTAGCATGAATTTTAATTAGAAATAACTTTCTTAATCGAGCTCAAGTTCAGCATTTTCAATTCTTATAGAATGAAATATTTTTTATTATTCAATGCGATTTGCTAAAGAAGAAAAGAAAAATTAAACTAGCCCTGGCCTTGCCGGGCCATGGCCAGAAATACATTACGCTTAAGCAAAGGTAAACAAAATATTAACAATTGTGGGAAAGTTTGAATGTTTGTATACATGTTTCCATCATTCATATCATTTGTTTAAAAAAAGCCTTTGAAAGTTTCAGCTGGAAGCAGCCGTATAATGAATAAATTGTACCAAAAAATAACT
Source organism: Nowickia ferox (assembly GCA_936439885.1). NCBI lineage: Eukaryota > Metazoa > Arthropoda > Insecta > Diptera > Tachinidae > Nowickia > Nowickia ferox. The sequence goes on along the minus strand of OW387027.1, from coordinate 2,479,865 downwards.
GCCAACGAGCTTAGAAATATAAAGCAAACTTTATATAAAATATCAAATTAATTGTAAAAAACACACACACACTTGGGAAAAAAAGATGCAAAAACACACACCGCCTTAAATTTACCCATTTTCAGTCCAAAAAAAGAAACTTTGTAAAAATTTTATAAAATAAATGAGAACACAAAAAAGTCTTTATTAAAGTAAATAAAATATTTTAATGGAAATCCAATCTATAAGGAAAAACTTTAATTTCAATTTATTTTGCACTTGAAATTTAAACGAAAAAACAACGAATCCTTCATCATTGTCAAGCGTTGGTGGGGTTAAACGGACGGCAGATGGAAAATTACAGCGTGATGCAAAGAGAAAAAGCAAATAGAGTAAAAATTAATTAAAATGTCTTTATTTTAAGCCACAAATTGTTAATCAATAATAAAAACGTTGACAGCGGATAAATGAAAAAGTAAAAATAATTCTCTGAAAATTTTGTCTTTTGTGCAAACGAAACGAAAAGTGCCAAAATGAAAGCAGGCAAACAGAAATTCCAAGCCGAACTCTGATGGTGGCGACCATTTTGCTCTGTAATACGGTTGTGTCAATGTCAATGTTAATGTTAATGTTGAATGTTCTGTATGTGTGTGTGTGTGTGTGTGTGTGTGTGCGTTTGTTAAACGCTTGAAAAATTAATGTAAACACTTTTACGACTCATTAAAATAAAACCTTTGGTAATCAGATAAAATGTATTAAGGAAAAGCAAAAATCCTGCACAAAATTTGTGTCGCTTTTGCCACAAATACGCGCAGCACAACAATACGACTATATCGTGTAGTTGCATTCAACATATGGCCTGCCTGCCTGTTCATGATGGATGTGACATGTCAGGGCATCAGGCATCAGTCATCATTTTAAAGAAATCACATATTTTAACGAGTGCATGGCATGGCGCTTGATTAACAAAAAGAATTATTAATTAATATGAAAACTTTTCTCAGAAAAGCGAAAAAGGATTAAAGTCGAAAAAAAGGACAAGCATGTCTGTCATTCATAGTCAAACTGGAATTGTGGGCTTAATAAATATTTAATTAAAATGTCAATACAGACATGTTGCTTATACTTTAAATTAATGTCACACCACACATTTCTTATAAAATAGTTTACAGCAGACTTTTCTGGTAGAAAATTCGATTTAAGAATACGTGAAAAATTTTAATTTTTTTTTGTCGATTGGAGCAATTTTATAACTAAAACTTTTAAGAATTTTTTTCGGTGTATGAAAAAGAAAATTCAATAAAGTACGAAGGGTTCCGTACAGCGCTTGTTTTTTTTGGGAGATTTTTTTAAAGTTTCTGGCGATTTTTTTTAGCATTGATGCTCTTTTTTTCGTTTTGACGACTTTAAATTTTTTTGGCGACTTTTTTACTTCTGCTGTTTTTTTTCATATTAGAGCATTATTTGGTTTATGGCGATATTTTCTATTTAAGCGCTTTTTATTTAGGCGAATTTTCGTTTGGGGATTTATTTTTAGGTTTTAGGCGATTTTTTTATTATTTACGCTTTTTTAGTTTTGGCGTTTTTTATTTTGGCAGTTTTTTCAGTTTTTGGGGATTTATTTTTTTTTTGGTTTCTTCCAATAAATTTTTTTAGTTTTTGGCGATTTTTTAGTTCTGTCGTTTTTTGCGTTTTGACGATTTTTTTTTTATTTTTCGCCATTTTTTGGCGACATTTTTACTTATGGTGATTTTTTTTAATTTCAGCGATTTATTTTATTTTTGGTGATATTTTTCATTTCAGCGCTTTTTTCATTTTGGAGATTTTTTAGTTCTGGCGTGTTTTTCGTTTTGACGATTTTTTTTTTGATTTTTTGCCATTTTTTGGCGACATTTTTACTTTTGGTGATTTTTTTTAATTTCAGCGATTTATTTTATTTTTGGTGATATTTTTCATTTCAGCGCTTTTTTCATTTTGGCGATTTTTCGTTTCAGCATTTTTTTAGTTTTGGGATTTTAAAGTTTTAGCGTTTTTGAAAATTTTGTCTCTTACTGTTTCTAAAATGCAGAAAATTTTCAAAATTACACAGTGAAAATAACATTAACTGATGGAATACCCTTTAATAAAGATTTTTTAAATTTTAGTGCTAAAATATACAAACTTTGCGAATTTCAAGTGCCTGTATATAATTGTCTGAATACTATATTAGGATTTCCTTGCTCGGTTTAGAACACCCTTTAATTTTTAACTGCCTGGAAGGTTTTACATATTCTATGAATATTTCAGGTCCATAGCTCTTACGGTTCTCGAGACGGACAGATGGACGGACATCGTAGCGAAAACTGTAGGGTTCCTTTTCTGCTGTACAGAACCCTAAATTAAGTTGCAAATGCTTAACAATCTTATTGAAAAGCAAACTTGTTAATTAGCTTGAATTTAAATTATTTAAATCCTCTTATTTTATTTGTATTGTACAATAAATTTGTTGTGAAATTGTACTAAACATTTTTACCAGGACAAGACTTCTTTTCAACAAATTGAATTAAAATTGGGCTATTCTATTAAAGGTTTTCTTAATTACATTTAAAATAAATAGACATACAATGCCAAGAAATTAGCTAAGAAAGGAAAATAAAAAATAAGTAAATAATCAACAAATTTATAACTCCGTTCTTTAAAGAATAAACAGATTACAACAGCAACTGATACTGATGGGGAGGAATAGGAAGCCAAAACCCCAAAAAGGGAATGAAAATAAATTTACAAGCAACCAACAATAAGTTCGTACTTAATAATATTTTCGTATAAACTTATCCTTTTATTTATTTTTAACAAATTCTTACGCAGAGACACACGCACAAACACTCACACACATACAATCACGCACACTCTGGCACTGGTGCGTACATTCTGGTGAGTTTAAGAGTTGAACAATATGTCCTCTCACGTATTTGACAAAGAAATTCAATTAGCTAAAGCCAAAAATTTTCTTATTTTAGCTACTGTGTCTCATTGTTGTTGCTGTTGTTGTTCGGAAGTGTAACTAGATGAAAATTTGCGACTAAAACTTTTACACACAAAATAAAAATAAAATAAAAGCTCCAAACAAAAAGTTCCTTAGTACTAAGCAAGCAGTAGAAAACAAAGTTTTTAAAGGGCAGTTATTTATAAAAAAGGTACTAACAACAATTTTTTACACCAACGTAAACGGCCAAGAATATTTTATTTATTTTTACAATTTAACATTAAAAAGAACTTAAGAAAACATATTTTTTTTGATTTTTGAACAGTTAAATTGTTTTACACACTGAAATATTTCACATTAAAATCCGCATAAACAAGCATAATTTAGCATTTTTCGGCAATGATTTTGCTTAATGTGTGTTTCATGTTGATTTAACATGATTTGCAGGAATTTTCAAAGAAAATTTTCTGTTTTGAAATAACTATTTCATGTTGAATCGAAGTTATTTCGATACTGGAATAACATGAAAAACCGTGTTGAATCAAAGTTATTTCCAGATGAAGCAACATGAAGTTAATTTAATATAGTAATTTAAATTTATCAATTATTTTATTTAAGTGATTGTGTATATTGAAGCAGGCATCAGGAAAATGATTGCCTGTTGACTTCCACGGCCAAGATTTTAACTCACTTCAATCAAAATTCTTTAATGGTGATTTTACGTTGTTATTTTTTTCTGTTTGTATTAAAAGTTGTTTGTTATATGTATGTTATGCAAATTAAAAGTTTCAGGCGTCCAGTGAAGTTATTTGCTAGTTGAACAACATGTTTTATCTTGCTATTGTCGAGTAAAAATTCTCTATGGTCCTTCGAACCGAGCTTTTCTGCAAATCTCATGAGCAAGCGGAAATACCATAATTTCAGAAATTAAATAATAATGCTTGTATATTCATTAGACAATAAATTCAATTAGAAAACGTCAGTCTGCCAAATTTAGTTAAAACTGTCTGCAAACAATAATTTGTACTTTAGATCCTTTTCTCCTTCAACAACAAAAATACTCACCCAAAAAAAAGTGAACGTAAAAGTTAACACAAAAAGACTCTAAACAAAAAATTAAATTAGTAACAGTCATGGCTGGAAAACAGCGCATAACTCTGGCCATAGACACAGACGTTCGTTCTCTTTAACAAAATTTTGCTGCTGCTTGTTTGTTTTTTTTTTATTTTTGCAAATGCAAAAGTAACCAACCTCAAATGCCTCAATCTAACAAAGAAGAAGATGAGGTATTGAAAACAAAAATATGCAGCAGCAAAAGTCGTACAACGACTGAGGAGCATAAATAAGTCGGGGAATGAATATTAAGCAAAAAGTTAAGGTTATTTGAGAGGACTTGTGTGGCAAACAATATAGAGAAGAAAGTCAAAAAAAAAAGTAGCAGCAGCCCAGAAAATAAAACGTGTGACTAGAATAAATAATAATAATAATAAATATGTATTTAAACAAATACCCACAGACAAACATTCACACACACACAAGCATGCAACAAACAAGCAAAGCAAATAAACAACTTTTCAGCTCCTTTGGATAAGTTTGTTCAGCAGATGGACTATTTTTAGGGCATAAACTTAAGCTGTAAGTTGAAAAAGCAAGAGATGAATATAAAATAAGTTCCGCTAAATGGATTTTATGAGAAAAAAAAGAAAGAAGGCCAAGCAAAGGAATAACACCAATAAAGAAGGTGTTTAGACAATAGCAAATAATCAAGTAAACTAATAAGCAGGAAATAATAAACACACAATTAAAGTTAAATGTAAATATATTATAAAAATATTTGTAAAATCTTTGATACAAAACTCAATTTACATTCCTTTGGACGTTTTGCTTTGCACTTCGCACTTCTCTCAAATTATAAATTGCAAACTTCAAACATTCCTGGTTTCAAGAAGTTCATTTCGTTTTTTACTTACTTTTGCGTGTTGCTTTTAAGTTTTATTTAAAAAAAAAGAAAAAACAAATAAGAAGCCAAAACATTTTCATTCAAAAGAATTTTCTAAATAAGTTCAATGTCGTCGCTGGAATTTTTCTTTTATTTTAACAGCAAAACTTCTTTAAAGTTTGTAAATGCCTCATAATGCAAGCATTACGTTTGTCTGATTGTACTTTAGCACAAAGTTGTTCACCATTTTGCACTGCAAGTCTATGAATCTTAAAAATTCTCTCTGCGTGTTTTTTTTTCTCTTCCAAAAACCTTCTTAAACTAAAGAAATAGTTTCGTATACTTAAGTTTTTCCTTTGCACAAAAGCACTGCAGGGAGAAAAGTTGCAACAACAAGAACAACAACAGCAACATGAAAATAATCTGCTTAAAAGAAAAATACAAATTAAAAGTAATACATTGTAATAATTTTGTTGTGCCTCAAGACTCTGTTCTGTTGCACTGTGTGGGGGCGCATGGCGTATGAGGGATATTAATTCAGTCAAACGTTGTTGCAGCGTACGTATGATTAATATTAATTAGAAAATTTTAATAAGGATTTATAAAAGTTTTGCTGGCAGGCAAAACCATGCATGTGCACACACACACACACACACACACACACTTACATACATTCTTTTATAATAAGCAAAGGGATTCGATGTTGCTTTAGAAAGAATGACACAAGTATTTAATTCGTTTATTTCACTACGTTGGGGTTTTAAGTATTTTTACCATTTCCACTAAACTTAAAATTATTTGAAAATGCTTTGTTAGCTTGAATAGCAAATGGGAAGAGTTTTAATTTAATGTGCCCTTAAAGCCTGCAACTCACTGATGAGATGATGGTGATAAATTGGATTTTGTGCGCACAGTGGTGGTAAAACATTCAGGCCGCTTAAAAATGTTGTCGTCGTTGAAACCAATGCATTTTTATAGGAGAGCTTGCCAAGTAACTCGAGCAATAGTCATCACTTTGTAGCTGGTGTTCAAGAACTTCTAAATAGGTTTCTAAGCCTCAAAAAACAGCCACTGGCTTGTTTTTGTAATTTGTAAAAAGTTTTTACATATAAAAACTTAACAAACTAGCAAAAAATATCACTGCATTGAGTTCTTTTTACTCATCTTGTGTTTTACAGATTGATAATAACTTTTTTTTGGACTCGAAAAGCTCTCACATTCGTTATAGAAACGAGGGACAGGAGGCACGGAGCTGGCTATATAAGGCCCAAACATCCTGTAGACAATGTTTTTTTTAAATGCTAAATGTTATGAAAGCAAAACAAAACAAATTTGGGAACACTAATTTTTATTTTTCCATGACTCTGGTGCGTAAATCATGGCATAGTTTATGTTGGCTTTGAGGGCAACTGAAATGTGTGGCCTATATGCATACATCTGCGTAATAGAAAATCCCCCATGTCTAAAGAGCTTAAATCACACGATCTCGGTGGCCAGTGCACATCACCTGCACGCAGTGTCGTCCTGTTAAAATCCCATGCTCTTGGCATCCATATCATGCAGTTCTCGACGAAACAAATTGTTAATCATCGCGAACTATAGTTGGCGACATAAAATAACTAATAAAATAGCTTAAAGTTATGCCTATTTAACACCAGAACCGCTACAGCGATGCTATTGAAATTAATAAATCGCACAATAACATTGTTGTCCTTGTACTATCCCTTTCTTACTCTCAGTCAATTCAAAGAATCCTGTTATTTGCACCCAAAAAAGCTGAACTACTACCTGCTCTTCTAAGCCATCTGTCAAACTTAACATAACATAAGCTCCTTGTAGCTCGATTTACTTTTCGTAGCGTTATTCAAACATTTTTGTTTCAATCAGATTTATTTAAAAAATTCAAATGGCTTGTTTTTAAAATTTGCAATTCTCAATAACTTATTGGGAGTTTGTCTGTAAATATAAGGGTTTTGTAAGCCTTTTTTTATTTGTGTTTGAAGCCTATTGATGAGTTTCTTTTGAGCAGCAACTAAATGCACTTAGACATGCTTAACCAACAACAAATAAACTTTTTTCAATTGGTATTCATTTTAATACGCGTTTAATAAAAATAAAAAGTTACGATGAGCTTCTTAAAAAACCTTAAAAATATTTTTTACCGACATCGAGAACAAACTGTGTTAAGTCACTAAAAAGTCAGTTTGTCCTTTCGGTGGCTGCTAAAATAAATAATGGCAGCAAAAACTCCTTTAACAACACAATGCTCTTCTCTTACTCGTACTTGATTTTGTTTGTTTGTTTAACTTGTTTTTTAATGCAACAGCAAACAACATATGCCTAAATTTTACAAAAAAAGAACAAACACTAAAAAAAATAAGTTAATAAAAACAGGAAATGTTGAGCAACATCTACAACGAGTAGAACATGCGAGCAAAACAGGAAAGTTTTGCAAAAAACGAAGAAACATGTTACAGGGCACAAACAACATTATGACATGAACGTACATGTGGGTATGTGCAACTAACTCTACAAACATACAAATACATATATGCAGATACCTGTATGTGTATGTGTGTGTTTGCTTAGGCAAATTTTAGTTTGTATACAAATTTTAGTTTGAGAACAAAAACATCTGTGTGACTGAATCACTATGATCAGCAGCAGCATCAGCATCAGCAGCAGCATCAGCATCAGCATCAGCATCAGCATCAGTAACAGTAACAGCAGCATCAGATGCTGTTTTGACCAGCAACCAACAGATAATGATGACGTTGCATCGACCACTACGGGCCATCATCATTCAAAATACCAACTTGACCAACTGACTATTTGGAAAAAATTAGACGAAAAACAAAATAAACCGTCGCACAGTGGCGCCATTTGCCTTTTTTCGTTGCAAAAATCATATCTTTTGAACCGAACAAGATAATCGAATAATTTAAATTGCATGTCATAGATAATTGTTCAACCTATAAAATGAGCGGTTGGAGTGGACGCTACACCTTATAGGTGCTTACTTATGGGTTTTCAAAGTTAAAATTTGTGAAAAAATCCAAGTTTTGGTAACAAAAAAATTTTTTTTAAGAATTTTATATTTTTTTGTAGTTCTTTTGTAAGCTTTTCATGTTTTAAGATATTACCTAAAAAATTACAACAAAAGAGTTTTTTTTTAAATGATTTTTTCAATTTTCTGTAAAATATTCATTTTCTTGGTAAGACAAAGTATGTCTAAAATACAAATCATTTCTAAACTCTAATTTTTTTCTAACTCATCTATTTTATGGTAACAAAATCAAATTATTTTTACCAATCTTATATTTCTTAGTTCTTTTGAAAGCTTTTTCTGTTTTAAAGTTATTAGACAACAAATTAAACAAATTTTTTTTCAATTAATTTTTTGAATTTTCTGTAAAATATTCATCACAATTCGTAACAGAAGGTATATTTAAAAGACTAATCATTTCTAAAGTATAATTCCATTGTAGTTCTTTTCGTGACTTCACATGCCGCAGGGAAGAAATAAGTGGATCGGAAGATGCTGCTAACATGTTGAAGAGGTCCTCATTTTGCCTCACCCTTGATGCTTTGAACGTGTTCTGCAATCTATATTTTTTGTAAAATTTGTTAAGAGACTCCTGCGCTTCTTCAGAAAGCTCTCCAATTGGCAAAGACTGGTACTCAATTATATCTTTGCCATGCGCCAATATTTTATGGACGGTCGGGGTCAACTTCTTCTGTGGATAAATTTTTGCTAAAAGAGATGCAGTTTCCGATGCATATTCTCCAAATTTTGTAGAATTAACACTTTCTTGGCAGTTTAAAACATTCAAGATCGTTCCCAATCTTTTGACGATTTCATTGTCAATTCCAGTGATTCTAGTTACTGCCTCATCATTTGCAAAAAATCTCCTTGAAGTGTTTCCATCGTTTGAGTTACCGTATCCACACTTGGGGCAGTCTACTTTTAGTCCAAGTTGTTTCCAAAAAGCATTCTGTATTTGCTTCTTTCTGATCTTTTCCTTATCCTTAATTGATGTATTTTCATCGATGTTTTCATCTTGTTGTGGTAGGGTATACGATATATATCCTTTGCTTATAAACGCTTTGTCCGGATGATCCATCGCAGCCCCATTTGCTGATCAATGTTAGTTTCTGAGGAAGAATTTCCACCTCATTTTCAGGAAGACTTTCCAACAACCGTTTTGCTGTATGGTCCATAAGATCCTGCAGATTGGCTTTCGCAGAGACTTCCGTAAACTCCGTACGCAATGGTCGTGAATTTATTTTGGCTTGCGTAATATGCTTGTATCCGGGGAAAAGGTCAGCCCCGTGTCGCATTAAAGATGCCCGTAGTATCTCATATTTCTCTTTGGAAAGTTCTAAGTCCAAAAACAGAGCCAAGGCTTCTTCGGAACTATACTTTTTAATATGTGCGTTTGTGGGAGTGGGAATGCTTTCCTTAATCCTTTTTAGTCGCAGTGGGCTTGCATCAGCAACAGATTTTGTAATCTGCGACCTAACTCGTTCACTATCCTTTATGTATTTAATAGACAGCGCATCCGATAAATCCTTCGTGGTCAAGTCATTGGTGGCATCGGCAAGTTTCCTCTTTCTTGTGAAAATTGAACACTCCTCCATACTTTTTTTTGGCCTTCCTTTTTCTCCTCTGGTTGATGTGGAGGGTTTATCTACTGCCAATATATCCAGGATGGTGTCTTCATTAAGCCAGTCCTCGTATTTGGAGTTGAAGATGTTAATGGTTCGATTGCATTTCACCCATTTTGTCTTAATTTTGGCATGTATCATACAAAGATTATTTTTTATACTTTTGCTTCTCTCAATATTTCCGTATAAGCTATCGAGTTCTTCTAAAGCAGCTTCCGCGAAACACGTTGGTGTAATTGACTTTCTAAACAGTTCAAATAGTTTTAAATTGTTCAACGCCATGTTTTCAATACTTGTTTCGCCAACTTTCAGTCGTAGACTAATGCAGGCATTAAGCTTGTTTTGCAATATATAGGCCTATGCTACCATGTCTACAAATGTACCTGTTACATGCATACATATGCATTTGGGCTGAATTATACAGTTTTGATATTATGCACGTAGCCAAATGAGATTTGTGCCTACCTGTACCATAAGTCAGTATTGTTCTTCACCATATGTACGCCAAAAATAATTTTTAAGTGAGGTGCGTACCTGCTTATTTCAATGAGTAGTTTTTTGTGCATCTTGTGTCTGTAACGGAATATTAGGACCAAATTTTTCGCCAGAGGCTCTCAGGTAGACAACTGACTCAAAATGCAATTTTCAAACTATTACATCAAAGTAACTGTCAGTCAAGGCATGTAAGGGATGCCCGCCATACAATTTCTGCAACCATGTCTTTTTAACGTTTTTTACCTGTAGAAGCCAAATAGGCACGTAAAGGCAGATAAAACCTTTTGAGTTATGTAAAAGACTAGTTAAAGAACATATTTTGAAAATATGGCGGAGGTAAAAAAAGGTAAATTTTTTTTATTTTCCGTCAAAGTTGAAGAATAGTGAAAAAATGGATAGTTTTTAAATACTGATTTACCTAGAGAAACACAAAGCAAACAGCACAATTTTTTTTATTGTTATACATTTAATAAGCACATCAATCACTAAAAACAAAAAAAAATACTATTCGTTGCCTAGTTTTCGTGATATTACACCTGAAATCGGATCAAACTACCTAAAAATTGTGTGTTTTTTTAAATCCGAAAATTGGTTAACTTTGAACAGTTATGTCTTCTAAACTAAAAATCTGATATTGTTAAGAGTAGCATATTTGAGATCGTTGAAAAGTTTACTATAAGATGGATTCATTTAAAATTTCGCAGGCGCACATGAAAATTTTGATTTTTGCAACCTCGTTTGCTCTACGGGCGCCACTGTGCGTCGTCTGAATTGAAAATAACAAATTCACAGTCACCCACACGCAGTTTATGGTTTGTACACCAGAGCCTAGTTTTGCAGGATTTAGGCAGAAATTATGGGTCGTAGTAAAAGTTGAAATACGCCAACCACCACGATAAGGGGAAAAGTTTTTCGATATGAGTCGTTTAGCAAATCGGGGGTCCAGTGCATTTAATTTTTTTTAAGTAACTGACTCGTTGTTTAGTAAACTTGTTTTTGTGTATGTGCATGTCTTTGCGTGTATGTGTGTTGCGAGACTGTATGAGTTTATTTGTTTTTTTTTCGTGTGTCCGCTTTTTTTTAACTGTTTCTGTTGCCATTCAAAGTTGATTTTGTTGCTGTTGCTGTTGATGCTGCTTGCTGTTTTTACTATTTTTGCTGCTGCTGTTGCTGTTGTTGTTTTTGTATTCTGCAATTTTGCTAATTTTTTTTTCCTTGGGTTAAAATTTCGTTTTTGCTGGTGCCGTTTCCATTTTAACCCAAAATGTTTTAAAGCATGAAGGCAAACATATTGCACATTCGTTTTTGTTGTATGTTTGCTATTTCAATATCTCTATACATACAAGTACTTATATCTCTATAAAGATACATACATACATATTTTGCAAACTTTTACACAGTAAAAAGTTTACAATATCAAAAAACATGATGCGAATAAAACCCTTTTAAATTAAATACGAAAAAAAAAGAAATTAATAATATTTTTAAAAGCATATCACTGACATTGTTTTTAACCGGCAAGTAGGAAGCAAAGTTTAGCCGGTATGTGCACACATACATACACAGCTATCGTCATATAAATTCAAAAAGGGCGTAACTTACAAAAAGTTAAAAATCTGCTTTTTGATTGATTATAATGTAATTAAAGAAAATTCATGTTGCATGCATTTATTAACGAAAATCAAACGACTATTGAGAACGCTACAACAACAAAAATATATGACAGTTAAAAATTAAAAGGTGTCCTAAAGCGAGCAACGAAACATGTTGAAATCTTAATGTAATATACACACAATTATATATAGACACTTGAAAAAAAAAACAATAAAGAAAACGTCAAAATTAAGAAAAATCGCCAAAACTTTAAAAGGTGTCAAAACTAAAAAATATCGTCGAAAACCGAATAAATTCTAAAAAAACGTTCAAATTATCCAAAACGAAAAAAACACTTAAAAAATAAAAAATCGCCAAAATTAAGAAAAATCGCCAAAACTAAGAAAAGGTGTCAAAACTAAAAAATATCGTCGAAAACCGAATAAATTCTAAAAAAACGTTCAAATTAAAAAAAGGCCTAAATAAAAAAAAAAATAAACAAAATATCCAAAACGAAAAAAAACATTTCAAAAATAAAAAAATCGCCAAAATCAAGAAAAATCGCCAAAACTAAGAAAAGGTGTCAAAACTAAAAAAAATCGTCGAAAACCGAATAAATTCTAAAAAAACGTTCAAATTAAAAAAAAGGCCTAAATAAAAAAAAACAAAATCGACAAAATATCCAAAACGAAAAAAAAACACTTAAAAAATAAAAAATCGCCAAAATTAAGAAAAATCGCCAAAACTAAGAAAAGGTGTCAAAACTAAAAAATATCGTCGAAAACCGAAAAAATTCTAAAACAATAAAAAAAACGTCCAAATTAAAAAACAAAAAAGGGACAAAATTAAAAAAATTGCCATATTTAAGAAACGGTGTCAAAAACAAAAAAAGTGTCAAAATAAAAAAACGCCAATATTCAGAAAAATCGTGAAAAACTGAAAAAAGTTCACCGGATTTTAAAATCTGTTTACATCACTTAAGATATTTCACTATACAGACTTAAGTTCGTATAGTGTTACATATTTATGTATATAGTGTCCGTACGGAACCCTTTCTTGTGCGAGTAAAATTCGCACTTTACTGAATTTATATGACAATATGTATGCTTATATGTTGACCAGTTCTCTCCCAAAGGCTCTAAGCTCCTTAACACAATTTGCTTCTCTAAATTCGCAGTTATATATGAAAGTTACAAATTGATTTCGATTGATATGGTTAAGTCTCATAGCTTCTAAGCGAGCGAGAAGAACTGAAACTTTTACTTTATTTCACGTCTTATATAGCATATAATTTATATCAGATACCTTTTCCTGAAAGAACATACACAAATAGAATGTTCAAAATTTCATTTACTTGTTTTTTTTTTTTGCTTTCCATCACTCAAATTAAGTTAAATTAGTTATTCATCAATTACGCCCAGCTTACACACACACATGCAGGAGGTACGTAGAAAGTTGAATTACAAAAATTGGCTGTTGAAGTTAGACAAAAGTGTATAAATGCACATGTTGTTTGGTCTTCTTTTATTTACCAGAAAATATAAAAAACACCAAAAAGAGTTTTGTTTAGTTGATTTTTGTCTGCTTATTGTCTGCTTTTTTTCATTGGCACTGAGGAAACAACAAACTGCTGCAGATAAACAAACCTTAACAGCTAGAAAGACAAAATATTTGTATTCTAATATTAGCAGCAGCAACACAGAGTGAAAAAGCAACAATCAACAATCAACAGAGTAAAGTTTAGCAGAGTCGTGTAGTGTTTTATTATTAAATTACTGCTGAAAGTGAAGAATAAATCAAATTAATTTCTCCTGGGAATTTCTACTGCTCCTGCTTCTGCAGACTGTGACCTGACATTCCTTCCTCCGCCCCCGCCCCCTTCCACCAAAAAAAAAAATTATTTATATATTTTGTTTGCTATTCAATTTAACACACTAGTCTTGGACAACAAAAATAACTGACAGTTGTATTAAAAATAAAAGATTATAAGACTTGCTGTTTTTTAAAGGGAAACTTAAAGCTTTTTTTCGTAACTGCAGGAATATGCAGGTGTGAGTGTGTGTGTGTGTGCTTGAGTTTACACAACCTTATCAAAGATTAAGGTCCTGTTTTTATTCGTGTTTCCCTGTTTCCTTTTCTTCTTCATTGTTAACGAAATCATTAATATCTCGTGCTGTTGCTGTTTGTTATTCAATTATTTTTGGGGACATACATTTTGTTTTATTATTTCCAAAATATGTGTCTCTTTTGTTACAAATTTCAGTAGTTGTCCCTTTATAAATCACTTTATTTTTATTCCATCATCAATATTTTTTGCTGCCATGTTTTTGAGCACGCTTTTACTTCGTTTATACCTATTTCTGGTTTTCTTTTCGGAAAACAAAAATTACCAATCATTAATCTTGAGAATGTTACAAAACAAAGTTCTTGAAAGCCAGGCAAACAAAAGACTGCAAAAAAGTAAGAAAAAAGGTAGCAAATAATTTGTTGTGATCACCATAAATCTCCTGACAATGTCAACAGCACAACTAACAAAACTTTAATCAATTATATTTATTTTGTGTATTTCTCTTTAATGTGGAATGTTTAAAAAATCTTTTTAATGTTTGTGTATTTTATATTCAATTAAAACATTAATTTGTTGTTCTTTTGTTCGTTTTTATTTTTCAATGGAACGAAAGCTTGACAGTGGAGTAGATAAAAAGATTAACAGTAACAGAGAAATTTACTTTTAATATTATCATATCTATGTATATCTCTACATATGGGTAGCTGAAATGCAAAATCACGTAATTAGCAAAAAACCCAAAAAAGCATTTTAAATTCATTATTTATCCACTCTCATGATATGGATATCAAATGAAAGGAATTTTTGAGAACAAAATATAAAGCGTCCTAAAATGGAAGCCACTTATTGATTTTTTTGTAGAAATTTTAACCAGAAAAAATTAAAAAATCAAAAAACCCAATTGCAACCAACTTTAAACTGTTAAAGATCCTAAAGGGTCCTGAAACCTCGAGATGATTTTCAAATACCAGTCGAATGATACCCACTTTGATATACTTAGTCCTAGTTCACACTATGCAAGTCTTATTGCTAAGCTGATTAGTTTGTTAGGAGAGTGAGAGACGAGGGGAAAAGAAACGTTTCTGTGGAGTCTGGCTTTGGCCGTCATATTAAATTTTGACTGCTGTCATATAATACAGTGAGTGACACTCACGGGATTATGACAAATATAGTGACGGGCCACGCATTTGATTTATTTGTATAGTGCCTTACACACAAACATATATACTGCTACCTGAATATAGAAAGGTCCTAACTCATTATATTTTTGAAATCGAATTTTTTGCATTTTTCGATACATTAGAGGCTTTCCTGTCGAAACATACAAAAATGTCGACTTCAAACAAATAATGAGTTAGGGCCTTTCTATCTTAAGGTACCCTTCCTTGCGTCGTGCAAAAAATTATCCGACAGGACACAAAAACTCGTAAAACTCAATCTTGGTAATTTATTTTTGAACACAGCATGGAAAATTATTTTACTCGAAGTTATACTCTCCTTGAAAAAATCTCGAATACTATACTCGTATGTTCGCAATTAATGGCATAATTTTGCTTAACAAAACATTAAAATTTTTAAAAATATTTAATCTCCATTGAGTTATTTTAATTGATTTTCTAGTTCATTAACAATATTTGAAGTTGTTACTTATTTTGCTACATTGTGTTACGCCGCTGCTTGTACTCGTAATATTGAAACATTTGCAAGTGCTGTTGTTTTTCCGCTTAATTTAATAATATAATTTATGGTGAATTCAATTGCGTTTGCATATTTTTGTTGTTAAATGACACCATTTGCCACTTGAATTGCAGACAAAAGCATTTTGCATGCCAGCAGTCATTTTTTAATTATTGGAATTTAAAAAAGATGGACATACAGACATATATGTATGATGCATTTATCGGTCTGTATGTTGATTGATTGAAAGAACTCATTTCAACACCTTGTGTAAATTGAGTTTCGAAATCAATAAAAAATAATAATAATCATGGGCAAAAAGCAATTATTTCTTCAAGCTAAAGTAATAGAAAAAAATATCTTGTATTATGCCCTGAAGTTCATTTAATTTTAATTCAGCAAAAAGATTTAAAAATTAAGCTTTTTTTGAATAAAGTTTCTTTAAATTTATTTATATACTGTGTGCCGCTGTTACTGTAGTCTAAATTTTCTTACAGCAATTACAATAAGTTGTAATGTATACGCAAAGTATTTGTGATTGCTTTTTTCCTCTTGTGAGAATTTGTCTGGCTGGCTAAAGAACGTTTAAGTATCAATGTTATTTGCCAACAGACGACAAAACACTGCCAATAAAAGTACAATCAAACGTAGGCAAACACTAACAAATAGCAGACAGTCAAAAAAGAAAAGAAAAAAAAGGGAAAGGAAAATTCAATCGACATTATGAACAGTATCTAAATACACATTATCTGTGATTGCAAGGAATATTTTGCTTTGTTAGAACATTATTGGAAATTGAGCACCGAGAAGTTTTACTTATTTTCACATTCTTTTGCTTTAAGCGGAGGCTTAATATTCCAACTGTATTTACACAACCAAAGACGCGCACTCAAACCCACAAAATTCAACAATGCAAATTAAAAAAAAAGAAAAAAATTATAAAACAGAAAATCTGTAAAAGCAATAGAAATAAAAATTACATCGTATTTAGTTAAATGGTTGCAATTGAAAATCGATACTTATGTTTTTTTTTGTCTTCTATTTTAATTTAATGTTTCTCTTGAATACATATTTGCATAGAAAAGGAGACAGCTAAAAATTAAATTGAAAAGAGAACTAGAAAATATTTATGCCCTTTTATACAATTTGTTGAAAATGTGACTGCTTAAATATTCTGCTGCTTGCAGCGTCACTTATATTTAGTTATTTAATTTAACATTAAATTATTAAAGAACTAGAAAAGCTTTTGAAATGCATTTATGTATTTAAGGAAACCAAACGTTGCCAATGAAAACCGCAAGTGGAATACGAGTACATTATACTCGTACACTCATCCACACATACATACATTCGTTTACTACAGCACAATTGCATGCAGCAGCATGCACTACGGAGAATGTGTTTTACGTATCCAAGTAGTGTAAAAAGTGTTGAGAAATAAAACAAAAAACAAAACAAATTGTATGCAAAACTTGTGTACTTAACATTCATTTGGTTTATAAATACTTAAAAAAACAAAACAAGTACCCCAACTGACACACAAACCATAATGAAAAACTCATATATATACATACTCGTACATATATACACACATATATATAAATAAATTTGCAATAAAGAGTCGTTATGCACACACACTCACACCCACAAACATACATACCCATATCAAGACCAATAACACAGAGTCATTCCTACATAAATAACAAACAAATAAACAAAATGTCTGCTTGTAAGAGGTTGCTAGTAAATGTTACGGTATTTTTGTTGTGAGAGGGAGAGAGTGTACATGAGTGAATTGCGGTTATTTTTATTTAGTTTCCATGTTGTTCATCATATGACTCGCTGTATGTGTGTATGTGTGTGTGTGCACTAGAATAATTTTATAATTATACACTTATTTGTCCGCGCGTGTATGTGTATGTGTGTAAGTTTATTTTAAGCCACTGTATAAAATTCACACAACTTGTCAAGCAGTTGCGGAGAAGTGTACTGTTTTGTTTTCTCTCCCCTCTCTACGTATAATGACATTTATAGTAAAAGTTATGGGTTTTAAGGACACTCTTGGTACTTGTTCCTTTTTTTTGAGTTTCCATTTCAATGTAAAAAATTTACATAAGATCACTTTCATTGGAAAACAACTCATATAAATATGTATGTATATTCACATGGAAATACATATTTTATTTCATTTAAACATGAGTCGTTTGTTTTAATTTTTCCAAGGAAATAAATTTGCTAAATTTAACATATTAAATGCAAGTGCTAAGAATGAATAAAGGAAATGCTTTAATTTAAAGACGTAAAAATTAAATAAGTTTTAATTTAAATACATTTTATGTATTAAGAATTTGTATTTGTTTTGTTGATTAAGCACCGCCTACATGCGTTTCGTTCCTGCTTAAGGAACTCCTCAGTAGACAGTAGATAATTTGAGCTTAACTTGTGCACTTGATAACACCTGGTCAAACATATTTGCTTGGTAGTTTTGGCGATTTTTTTGTTAAACGATTTTTTTAAAGTTTTGGCGCTTTCTTTATATTGATGCGCTTTTAATTTTGAAGCTTTATTTTCGTTTTGGCGGCTTTTGGGTTTCGCGGTTTTTTTGTTTTCTCACTATATATATTTTTAGCCTTTGAGTTTTTTTTTGCGCTGGTGCTTTTTTAGTTTATGCAATTTTTTTGGTTTTTGACGACCTTTTTACTTTTAGTGATTTTTTTAATTTTAGCGATTTACTTATTTCGTGATAAATTTCATTTAAGCGCTTTTTTCATTTTGACGATTTTTTGTTTTGGCATTTTTTTTTTTTTGATTTTGAGTTTTTTTAGTTTTAGCGGTTTGGAAAATATTAAGAGTTTGTCTCTTACGATGTCCAAGATGCAGCAAGTTGTCAAAATTGCATAGTAAAAATTAAATTAACTGATAGAATACCCTTTAATTTTGATTTTTTTTAAATTTCAGTGTTAATTGGTGTAGTCTGCATAAAAATACACTAACTTTGAAAATTTCAAGTGTCTGAAATACATACTCTTTGTGCTGTAGCGGCCAAAGCTTTACATATTCTGTTAAAATTTCAGGCCAGTAACTCTTATGGTTCTCGAGAAAACAGCATGTGACAGACAGACACACATCGTAGCGAAAACAATATGGTGCTTTTCACCTCTGGCGTACGGAACTCTAAAAACGACCTCGAGTACAAGTAAAATATTAAGTTTAGGAAAAAGTTCAATAAAAATATTAAAAATGAAAAGCTATTATTGAGTTATTATCGACTCAGTTGTAGACGTGCTTTTGTCCCATAGAGCTTTCGCTCTCCCTTAATTTCATGCAGCAGGACAACGAAATGTTGTTCAGCTCCCGAAGAAAACATTTGCATATATCGAAGAAATATGCACAGATTTTTATAAACGTTATAGCAACGGTAGAAAAAATTCATACCTACAATTTGAAATCATAATTATTATCGGGAAATAACGGCAAGATATATTATATGGGAGACATTCGAATTTTAAGTGAACAAGATTTCACTTTTATTGAAAAAATTTATTCTTTTGTGTCAAAATTAGTTGAACAAGATTTTAATTTTATTATTAAGATAATCTGGGCCAGAAGGAGAAGATCACAGGCTCTTCTTGTTTCTAAGCATAAGCTTAACATCTGCTTAATCTCGAAAGTAATAAAGCACAACTCATTTGGAAGTGATAAAACCAAAGTAAAAAAATAAATAATCTGAATAAAAATCACTTTATTTTTTATGTACTAAGTTTTAAAGCAAAATTTTGTGAAAAGTTGGAGTTTCATTTCGCTTCACTTCCAACGACTTGGGAGTGCAGTTGTATGTTGATAACACTGTAATTTGTATATACAAACATATAAACGTACAACTAAGTATTATCCTGCTGTTTTTTTTTGTTTTGTGTGCGCGCGTGTTTAATGTGTATTTTGAGTTGTTTATTAAAAACAAAGCACAGGAAAAAAAACTCAAGATTATAAAAAAAGCAGAAGGCAGGGAAATTCACACCTACTTGAGCTTAAAATTAGATTATTTTTCGTATTTGCTTAGTCCAAAAATACGAGAGAAACGGCTCCATTGATGTGCTTCTTGTTAACTTGCAGCAAAAACAAAAACTTTGTTATTTTTATTATTATTATTTTGTGTTAATTTTTGAAACTTGTTGTTTACACCCTCAAAACAAACAAAAAATTGGTTACAAAAATAAACTTATTTTTTGCATACTTTTTGTTTTTTCTTTGTAACTCTGGGTGAGCATTACGACGCATTTTATTTTAATAAGAGAGATATTTTACAATTACCTACACTTGTGTTCAAATAATTAAGTATTTTCTGTGACAGATTGAGGGTTTGTTCAAAATACGAATTCAATTCAAGGATATCACATCAGATACAACACTTTTCAGCTCATTGATTTGGGACTCAATTCTGAGAACTGCATGTGAAAATATTCCCAAAAAATAAGAACTTATGCATCATTCGTTTTGTCAAGTTGGCTGTATTAATAATTTAAGGCACATACGAAATTTTAGCTCAAGTTGGGTGAAGATGTTCATGGAAATATGAAAAATTTCATGTTGTTTTAGTTCTTAGTCTATTTTGCGTTTGTTGCTCTAAGTGTCCTCTTTCACCCAATACTAATTTTAAGCTAAACGGTCCATTGGTTGCCGAGTTATAGGCCTTTTTCTGAAAAGTACGTAAAAGTAAAAAAAACACCATCTTACCAGTGTTCTTAGGATTTTTCTTTTTCATGGAAACTGTAAGAGGTAAACTGTTGATATATTCAAAAACGCTAAAACTAAAAAATCCCAAAATTAAACAAATCGCCAAAACGAAAAAATCGCCAACATGAAAAAAGCGCTTAAGTCGACGAAATGCAAAAAAAAAATCACCAGAAGAAAAATAGGTCGCCGAAAACAAAAAATCGCAAAAACCGAAAAAAATCGCCAAAAAAAAACGCCAAAACTTAAAATGTCGCTAAAACTAAAATTATGCATTGTAAAAAACCAAAATAAATCGCTCTAACAAAATAAACGCCAAAATCAAAACAGCGTTAATATTAAAAAAAATCGCCAAAAAACTAAAAAAAATTGCCTTAAAGAAACAAGCGCCAAAACTAAAAATTAATCGCTTTAACTAAAAATATCGTGAAAAAACGATAAAAAGCCAAAATAAAAAGAAGCGTTGAAACTAAAATAAAATATATTTTAAAATCGAAAAAAAACTGCAAAAACTAAAAAAATAGCAAAATCAAAGAAAAAGAAAAATCGCCAAAAATCCAAAAATTTTTGAAACTGATGCTAAAGTTTCGTATAGTACTGCATATGCAGTGGCCGTACGGAAACCTTCATGTGCGAGTCAAATTCGCAGTTTAGTGAATTTATGGCCATATAATTTTTCTTTCAATTGATGTTTCGATTAAATGGGCTTTAATTGATCAGATAGAACTGTATATATAAAAATTTATGTTAAAAAATTATTTTTAAATTTAACAAACGCCAATGACTGAATTGTATGAATTTGGAATGTGGCAAACGGAATTAATTTGTTAACATTTGCCCATATAAGAGAAATTTCTTCCATCATGTGTGTAATATTGAAAACTTACTCCGTTTTTTTTCTGCTTCAAAAGTAGTGCAGAACATTTCGCTGGTGTGTGTGTATTAATAGTTGCGAGTAATTTTTACTACTTCTAAAAGTGTTGAAATCTTCATTTCAATTAAATGCCCTAAAATCGTAAAAATATTTTTTATATTTTTTATTTATAGGTTTCTTCTTCTTCTTATGTCCTCGCCCCCAAACTAAGCAAAAGAGGGTCTTTCGTCGTCAGTAATTGCTTTTAGATTTTATGTGTTTTGTGCATTTGCAAACACTTTATTATTATGCCAATACTTTCTTTCATATACGCCTCCTCGTATGAATGTGAGTCCTAAATTCTGAAAATGGGTGGCAGCAGCCATGTGTTGGTACTTTATTAAGACTTGCTTAGCTAAACAATATTGTACGAGTAATATCGTATGCGTGGGCCACACTTACAGCACGCAGCAGGCAAATGAGCAAAAATATGTACGAATGAAATGTAAACATTAGATGCCATAAGCTTTTCCGAGTTGAGGCATTTTACCAGCGCCAATTGCTGGCTATTCTGTGTGTTGGTTGTAGAATGTTAACAACAACATTAAAGGCGTACTTTATGGCACATTAACCCGGAGGGGCAAACGAACACGAACACCTTCTTCTACTATTTGGTGAAGGAAGGAGGAGGTCTGATAGCATACTCGTACATCAGTTTATGGTGCAAATCCTTATTTTTGTGTCCTTGTTGTTTTTCTCTTTGGCAATAATATTAAGGCTCCTTATACAAACAGCATAATCAGTTTCATTGCCGTGGCTTAATGTCATAAAAAAATTTACCATAGAAAACGCACACACTTACACATAAATACACCAGCCTCATATACACATTTGTAATTACACATAATGGCCAGTACACATACATACGTACGTTTTGTTTTTGTTCCTTTTTGGGTATTACAGCCTAAAGAGAGTAGGCCTACTTTGTGAAATAATCCATTGCTTCAACGGGCAAAGTAGAAGAAAAAACAGCCATACTTAAGCACACACATCTAGTGTGTTTTATTTTTATTTGTATACAAATAGCACACACAAATATTTAGACATTTATTTATATCCTTATGTGGGTGTTTGGACACGCATGTGTGTGTCCTTACGATTACATATCACTAAAGTAGTGTGTGTGTGTGTGTGTGTGAAAGGGTATCTATTAATGCAAAAAGCTTTTATATGATGTTGAATTTATTGCTGTATTCTAAGTTTTATATAATTCACTCTAGCAGAGGTAAATAAGGATGAAGACTATATAAACAAGAGCAAGGATTTTATAGCGCCTTAAACCATGATCTTTTTAAATTAAGACGTGAGTTGTGGGCTGTTTGCTGCCTACAAGCAATTAAGTAGAAACGTGGAATTCCATTTTGATAAATGACAATCTACTCGTTTGAGTCTTAAACTATAAAGAAGTTTTGAATCACATGCTAGATTCAGTGCGCAGTCGTAGTAGATCCACTCCGATGAGAAAAAGTATTGCATGAGGTTCGCTGCACTAATCTACAATACCTTCGGTAGGTCGTTTAGTATGTGTTTTCCTACAAATTTGTGTAGCGTAGTGCACAGTGTAGGGCATTCTCAGGGCAGGTGAATAACTGTATTTTCTCTGCCCTGTTATCAACTGCTGCCTCAAAATGTATTATACGAAAGACCTACTAGCATATCTGCCGATGACCACGTGGTCCTTTAATACCGCGACTAACCACGACCATCGGCAAGATGCTCTTCCTATTTTTGCTTACTGTTCGTTTTGAGCATTTGTCGTAGAAACATGGTCACATTTTCTTTGTGACCCTATACGTGCTCATCCGATTTCAACTATATTCTGCTTTCTGAAAAAAATTTGTATGAGGTTGTGATTTTTAAGGTTACCCAACGGTTTTGCGAATGCATAAGAGGCGTTTATGGCGTATCCAGCCCTGATTAGATCGTCCGCCCGCACATCCAGATGAAGTAACTATTTGCAGAAAACCAAGAATAGGAAAATGAAGATGTAGTTAAGTGCAATATGTTAGAATAAGCACACTAGAAGATAGCTCTTCTACTTCTAGGTGTGGCACAACCCATACAGTTTAACCATAAAAATCTTTCAACGCTAAAAGTATATATAGGCAAAGAATTACCTAAAATAAAACGTATGTTCATAGGCGTGATACCTCCCATTTTTGAAATAAAAAAAAATATTAAAAAAAATAAAAAAAATAAAAAATAAAAAAAAAAAATAAAAAAAAATAAAAAAAAATAAAAAAAAAAATAAAAAAAAATAAAAAAAAATAAAAAAAAATAAATATTAAAAAGAAATATTAAACAAATGGAAATTAAAAAAATATAAAAAACAAAAATTAAAAAAAAAAATAAATAAATAATAAAAAAAAAATAAAAAAATGTAAGAAAAAAATTTAAATGAAATAAATTAAAATTAAAAAAAAAAAAAAATTAAAATAGAAAAAATAAAAAATTCGAGTAACTCGTATAATTCAAATAATAGTTCGAATAAGTTGAATAATTAGAATAACTCGAATAATTTGAATAGCTCGAATATTTCGAATAATTTGAACAGATTGCATTCGAATAGTTCGAATAACTCGAATAAATTTGAATAACTCGAATAATTTGATATTTAAATAAGTTGGTGAAATTGGCTCTAAAAATAAACTTTCTTTTCAGGTAGATATATTTCAAATTTTTTTAATTTAAGGGATCGGTGCATAAAATTAAATCTTTCACAAATAGAAATACATTAAAAAAAAGACGACTTAAAGCTTAAAAGTGTTTTGCTCAAAAGCTGCTAAACTAGACTTTTAAACAATTTCTATATTCAAGCTGAAAAAGTAATAGTTTAGATTAGTGTTGCAGTTGGACTCCTCACTGTCCTTTGTTTTGTTGTTGTTAATGAACATGTGTAAGTGGCCACAGCACTTGCCTACAGAGTTGTTTGTTTTAGTGTTATTGGTTTTTGGCTGAAATTGTCTGCAAGTGCCAAGGTAATAAAAGAAAAACACAATTTTACTTATTTCTATTTAATTGAATTTCATTTTTATATGTACGTTTCATGTTTGTGCTACTCAACAAAACCACAGAAGAAAATTTCCCAAGACGCTTAAGTTTTGTAGGACTGTTTCTCTGTTAGTTGGTTTTTATAGTGCGGCATAAGTAAATAAACAAAAAGTTCTAATAAACAAAGTTTTTGTTTGCTTTAATTACGAGAAATGTCAATTACAAAGCAAAAGGATAAGGCTTATTTTCTAAAGCTGATTTGCTTTGCTCCTAAATATTATTAAAATTATAAGAAATATATTCAAACTATATATTTCTCTTATATTGTACATATGGAAATAATTTGTAAGTTGCTTTATATTTTTCTTTGCTTTTTGTAGTCCAACATAAATCCTCCAAACAATTGCTTGTTTTTTTTTCTTCACCATAATTCCTAAAAATTATGTAAGTATGTCTATGATTCCTCTGTTTTAATATGAGTAACAGACAGAGAAATAAATTACTTAAAAAGAAACCCGCAATCCCACGACTTTCGCTGTTCTATTTGAACTGTTATATTGTGTTCTGTTTAACATCTCTCTCTCTCTCTCTCTCTCTCTTTCTTTTTTTAATGCAATATTTCATATGAAACCATGAATTTACATAATAATATGCAGAAAACATTTTTCTTTTCTTGTTAAAACATTTTTTATTGTTAATAAAGCCAAAACTAGTTGTATAAAAAGCATCATCATTTTTATTTATATTAAATAAACGAGATGTGAAAAAAAGTGTTGCATATATTTAGGCAACAGTTGGCTTATGTATCAGTGTGTCTGTGTGTGTATATACAGGGTTTACAATATTTTTAATGAAAAAAAAAACGAATAAGAAATATGAGACTTCAGCACACACACATACATTTATTCTTTATGTAAGAAGAACTTGATTTGAATTTTTTTGGGCACTCCCTCCCACTCTCTCTTTCGTTTTGTTGATAATAGGCAACCAATGCTTCAAAGGATATGAAAGTATACTTTGCAGGATATCTAGCTGTCAAGCAGTGTAAAATTTATGTTAGTGTTGAAAATTGGCTCAAGCTTAGCAGCATTTATGCGAAACGTAAAAAAGGATACTTGCAGCTGAAAACAAAATAAGTCTATGAAAAGGACAGTAGTAATGAAATTTAAAAAAAAATTTTTTTTATAGAAAAAAAAGGTTTGCTTTAGAAAATCTTTCTGGGAAAATTAAAATAATTACATTTTCTTCCTTGTTGAGGCAAAAGTTGTATACATTACCAGGCTACAAATTAAAGTAATAAGAGATAACAAAAACAGAAAAACACTGATTAAATATTTGTGTCTCCTTCCATAAGGAATTGTTCATAATTTTTATTTATAAAAATACCACACCATATAAATTTTTGATGAAAAAAAAATACTTTTAAATTTAACTTGTTTTCAGTTGTTTGGAATTATTTAAAATTAGTTCGTTACAATTATTGTGGTAACAATAAAATCACTCTATTGTCTTAGGATAAACTGTATTCTTTGAATTTGTTCCTGGATTGTAAATGTATAAAACGGATGGCCTTTCTACAAGCGAGTGTGATGCTACATGCTACGCTGTCCATGGGAAACATATGGATGTGCTGGAATTATGCCACACACTTGTAAATACTGACTCTGGGCTTTGGCGGAGCTAAAAAGTTCTGCCTAAAAAGGGGCAGTTTTATGAGCAATATTAAAATATATAATATAATAAAATTTTGAATAATTCAAAGGCCTCCCTCCCTCTACGCCTATTACCCTCAGATTTTTTTTATTGTCATCGCAAATGGTAAAATATTTCAAGCTTTTCTCTTCATTACTTTTTTAATATATCTCAAAATAAGTATTATCTCTTGATGGGAGGTGCCACACCCATATGGTCCATGCAGACGTGGTTTTTATAAGGCAATGCTCATTAAAGCAAGCTTTGCGCTCACAAGATTTCAAGTTTCTTGCTGCATTAGCTCCACAAATATTGCAACATTAAAAAAAATTATATGGGATTTGCCACGCCCACTAATTTTATTCCGACTATTTTCATTAGAAAGCTTCATGAAATCAATGGAGTAACTTTTATTAAATTTCAGATTTTTTTACCGCATTATTTAAACATAAGAGGTGCCACGCCCACTCAT
Source organism: Nowickia ferox (assembly GCA_936439885.1). Classification (NCBI taxonomy): domain Eukaryota; kingdom Metazoa; phylum Arthropoda; class Insecta; order Diptera; family Tachinidae; genus Nowickia; species Nowickia ferox. Next base: position 2,453,682 of record OW387027.1, on the reverse strand, counting down.
TTGATTCCGAATATTTTCTTTAGAAGACTCCATGAAATCAATGGAGTAACTCCCACAAAATCTCAGATGCTGTACCGCATTATTTCCCAAAATATTTGGAAATAAATATTTGCCCAAAATGTGAGGTGCCACGCCCACTTATTTGAATCCGACTATTTTTCTTAGAAGACTTCATGAAATCAATAGATTTACTCCCATAAATTCTCGGATATTTTACAGAATTATTTCCCAAGCTATTTCAAAATAAATATTTGCTAAGTATCGGAGCAGCCACGCCCAATTTTCCATTTCTTAACAATATGCCTAAAATATCACGAGTTACTCGCACAAAATTTAAAGTCTTTAGCTGCATTAGTTCCACAATAAAAATTTCCTCTGTATGGGAAGTGCCACGCCCACTTAAAGTATTAAAACACTGCAAAAAAGCCAGAAAACTAATTTGAAGTTTTCAATTGACACACAACTTAATGGAAAATTAAAATTTTATATACCTCTCAAGAGTTGAGTAAATCAAACATTTCACTTTATGAGTTATGACGTTCTTTGAGTAAATGTTCCTTCCAGACCATCGCTAATGTGCTGTGAACATTTCAGCAGGATTCTTGAACATATATTTATGATCTTTTCGCTCCTGGAGAGTGCACAGGGCCTAATGGGAAAGTAGAGCGTAAGTAAATTCTTTAATTTGTCCACACTCTCATTTCTTTCTCAATGTCAACCTCGCCTGTCGTGCTAACGATGTTTTTTTGACCCTATTTTGAGCTAGATTGACCCTAATATTTTTTAGGGCTCAATACGTAGTTACCTCTGCGTGGCTGGTGGCTAATGGCGATGTTGGCAGCCCCATCGAACGTTTTGGTCTAATAACCCGTAATGAAATAAAGAATTTTCTTTTGGTTTTCATAAATTATTTTTTAAAAATTTACTTACACATTTTTAAAGATAAATTTAATATCCCATTTCCAAATCACATGTTAATTTTAACATTTGTGGCTTTAAATTATTCTTTTTTGCAAATCTTTGCTTTTTCTTCGATTTAAAAAGGGTCCATTTTTCATTTATGGTTTGATTATTATCCTCCTCATAATTTAGAATTTCATTTTTATTTTTCCTATGAATGAGTGAGAGAAAAAAAATTATATTAAAATTTTTCTGTTCATTATATTTTATATTCTTATTTAATTGTACATTTCTGTGGCAATTTAGCGAACATTCTGTGTTCCATTATAAACATTTCGAAGCTGCTTTTTTTTGTTGCTTCATCTTTTTTATTTTGAAATTTTCGGTCCGCATTTTGTATTACGAGCATTATTATTATTATTATTATTTTATGAATGGGTATGATTACGGTTTGATTGTTAAAATTGCCTACGCATTCAATTTTTCCTGTTGAGATAATTAAATATAAATGTCCTGCGGTGTGTCTGTGCCACATAATACCACCAGTGACAGCAGCAGCAGTATTTGGCATCGCCGTCAGCGGCAGCTTGGGTAATGGCAACGGCATTAGCTTCAGTAGAGCCACTGAAGCAGTGACGACAAAACACCACAAACCGCAACATGTAGTGATAAATGTTTTAGAAACATGAAATTTTTTCTAGATTTTTTCATTAGTGTTTTCAGCAGAAATTGCAAAACAAATAAAAAATGAAATATTAAATAGATAGTGAGCTTTTCAAAAAGGGTGAAATAGTGAGTGAAAAATGTTTTTAATATAAAAAATTTTTTAAGCAAACAAATTTATAGAGTAAAAAGGATGGGATAATTAAAAGGGGTTTTAAAAGAATAGTTTTAGGAATGTGTAAAGTTTAAATTATTGGAAGACATCATCGCTGAAATTTTTTTTGGTCTTGTGGAGCTGAAGCTGCTGTAGCAAACTTCACGACAGTGTGCGCATATGCATCTTCCAATAAAAGGTTTCAGATTGTAATGTAAAAAAATCTAGGATTTTAAAGCAAAATCATCAGATGTTTATTTATATATAAAGAGCAGGGTATGCCATTTATGATAGAAAACAATAAGAAAACAATATTTTCCATCACCGATTCCCACATTTGGGGATGTATGTATGTCCTCTAAATGCTCACGAGTTCCATCTTTGAGGTCTTGAAAAAAAAATTCTATACCAAATCACAACTTTCGGTGGCCAATTGTGATCGCTTCTGGGAAAAATCTCACGGTAAGGAAACTCAGGGCCTGACCCACGGTATCGACAACGTTTGACTTGTCGCACACTTACATTTGAAGCAACAACAAAATATTAAAATTGTTTTTTGTTTTGAATGTAAGTGTGCGACAAGTCGAACGTTGTCGACATCGTGGGCTTAATCCTAAATACGTAAAAGAGTGTTGTTGTCGTTGCTTGAGTGGCACGTAGCGCAGTCTGGTTGAAAAAATAGCTTGTCAGCAAATATTAATGTGCGCCCACTTTTCTAAATTCAGAGCTCAAGTTGTGTGCCAAGTTTCATAAAATTGGGTCAGGTAGAAGAACGTGAAATATTTCTAATTATCTTTAAAGGGCATGGCCCCGCCCACTTCTTTAAGCACAAAATTATGTCATTTTAAGATTCGAAACTCTTTGCCAAGTTTTATGGGAAACGGATAAGTAGAAGCACATATAACTTAATAGTAAACTTTCATGGGCCCACTTTTTTCAACACAAGTTTAAGTATTTTTCAAAGTTCAAGGTGCGTGGCAACTTTCGTAAAAATCCATAAAGTATAATTACGTGATATATAATATTAAATTATAGTGGGCGTGCTCCCGCCCACTTTTTTGAACACAAGATGAAATTCTTTTCAGAGGTCAAGTTGTGTGCCAAGTTTCGTAAAAATTGGTTCAGTACAAGCACGTGAAATATTATTTTACAATTCAATAGGTGTGGCCCCGCCCCAATTTTTTAAAATTAAAACTAAATACTTTTCAGATTTCAAGTTGTGTGCCAAGTTTCGTAAAAATTGGTTAAGTACAAGCACGTGAAATGTTATATTAAAATTTAACAGGCGTGACCCGCCGAAATTTTTCAATGTAAAGTTTTATCTTTTTTGAGCTCAAGGTTTGAGGTTTCGTAAAAATCGGCCATATAAAAGAATGTGATATATAATATTAGATTTTAAAAGGCGTGACACCGCCCAATTTTCTTCAATTTAAAGTTTTGTCGTTTTTGAGCTCAAGGTATATGCCAAGTTTCGTAAAAATCGCTCAAGTAGAAGCATGTGAAATATGATATTAAATTTTATTGGGCGTGGCTCCACCCATTTTGCAAACTTGGAGATTGTATCGTTAAGAGAGCTCAATGTATTGGGTACGTTTCGTAGCAATTGATTAAATAGAATATCAGAAAATCAAATGAAAAAAATTGTAGGCGTGTCTCCACTTTTTTTTACAGTGGGACCAAATCAAAGCTATACCCACCCAAAAAAATACGAACGAATTGATAACCTCCTTCTTTTTTTTTGTGAAGCTGATTAAAAGACGAAGGCGTTTCTTGCAGTCAATGACATGTAAATTATCTCTTTTAATATATTGAAGATTTTATTTCACTTTACACAAAAGCTCATTCTTGAAAAAAATCCAAACTAATTACTCTGCTTACAGTGAATAATCAGTTCAGCTTTTGTTCTTTTTTTGTACGTCAAAATCAACGCTAAGATAATGTAAAATATCCAGCAGCCGAGCGCGCACTCTTAAGAGAATAAATTATTAAAAAAATCTTTAAATTAAAATTAATCGCAATTGCCCCTTTCGACTACATCAAACGATTTCCGCCTGACACTTTACTTCCATTTATTTATTGTAAAAAGTGGTTTGTGACAGAAAACTCTTAGAGGAAGAGCCTGACTGTGATTGTATTTCAACAGAAAAAAAAAATCCATCAAAAAATTTTGTATAAAAATTCGTTTTTCAAAAGAACTTTTTTTTTAGTCTGTTTGAAATTGAGACATTCCCAATAAATGACGGCAAGACAGACAACATGACAGACTGACTCTTAACTTGCCTGCAAGTCTAAAAGTAAGTAAATGTATGTTTCCAGGCACTCGCTTCAATTTCTCGTGAAATGTTGAGTGAATAAAGGAAAAATGAAATAAAGTCAGTTTACCTTTTAAACGGAAATACGACACATTGAAGTTCATTTGTGTGTTTCCGCTGAAGGAATGTGAAATTAATTTCGTTAATGTCATCTGAACTTGTACAATATATTTTTACTTCTGTTCCTTTTCTTTTTTCTTTGTGTTATTTGAACATTTGAGCTCTTAAAATCATTAAATTAAAGTTTTGCCTGAAAAGAAAATTTAAATTGTTTTACAAATAATTATTTACTGAAAAATGTAATTTAAGCTTAAATTCTATTAAAGAAAGAAATGAAGACTTTTTCAAAAGTTTACTTTTTAAGGACATTAGATAAATCTGAAAAAAAATAATTTTGCAAGTTCTACGAAGATTAAAATGTTTGAACTTCATGCAATTGGCTTAAAACTAAAATGGATTAAGGAAGTAATTAAAACCTTAAAAAATGTTTGTACAAAAACTTTCTTTCAAAATATTTCACACCATTAAATATCGATTTTATTAAATATAAATATGAACATATAAAATAATAAAAATTTTTCCTCCTTTTTAACTCTCATGCTCTGCATAAAAATCTTAAAAAATGTCAAATAATTCATAAAGTTTGCAGATGAAAAAAGAAACACAAAAACAAAACTGTGCTTCCAACCCGACTGGCGTACTTGAATTTTTGACACAAGATTTTCTTGCGTTTTCAGAATTTTAAAGAACAACACGCACATCTTTCTTTTTTCTTTTGCTGATGATAAAAATTTTGAGCAGTTGAGCAACAAAAGTACTGTCAGCTACTTTTAGTTGCTAAAAATAAAATAAAAGAAATTTTTGGTGCAATCTTTATTATGTACAAAAAGTTTGGGGTAAAAATTTTGCAGAAAATTAAAATTTTAAATTAAAACATAAAAAGTTTGGAAGATAAAGCAGCATTTTTTTTTTAAATATTGAACATAAATAGTGCCAGTTTACACGAAGAAACTTGGCTTGCGGAAGTGTGTATGTAAGAAGAGCGTACACGCTAATTTTTAAGGGTTGAAATAACAACCGGAGAACAAAACGAATTTGTTTGTTCCGAAACTGAGACTTTCTGTAAAACAAATTGTATCATATGAATTGGGACGTATCAAAGAGCAAGTGATGCAAAGTTTGCTTCAATAAGTTAATGTTGCTCGATATTGCAACGTTAACCCATTAAGGCCCTGCGTTGCGTTTTCGCAACGTTCACTTAAGCCCCCCTCAAGCATTTTGTGATTACATGATATTGTAATAAAGCACAAAGAAATAAAATTTAACTTAATATCTATTCGACCTCTTTTTGGATTTTTATCATACATAATTTTTTGTTATAAAAAAAATTTATTTACATTTTTAGTTTTTCCTGTTTTTTGGGTACTTTTTGGAATTGTTAAAAAAAATACATTACTATATATTATACCTATCTCAAACTTTTGACGGAGGTAGCTGACATACGAATATTATTATTTTTAGTGGAAATCCCAAATATCTTAGACATATGCTACTAAATATTTTTATGAGTGGATATATCCGTGATGCGAAAACGCAACAAGGGGCCTAAACGATATACACATTATATAAAATTATCAATTGCAAATATTAATTTTTATATCCTGTAGGCCCAACGGGGGTTATCTGGGCCCCCACTGATTCGATTTGTCTAAAAATTGTTTTCTTTCCTATTTAGGTATATATAATTAAATTTTAAAAGTTTCATCACTATAGCTCAATGGGATCATGGATCGGGCTTTAATGGGTTAATCATCCGCTAAATACTTCTTAGTTTGCTCATGATATCCTCTTACGTTCTTGTTTAGTTTATTATATGATGTGGATAAGTGTCGCATATTTGTCAATCATTTCCTGAGTATTTCGGCTAAGGTCGAGGTCAATAAATTCTTTCAGTGTTTTAGGTTGACTGTTCTCACAACAGTTTTGACTGACTGTTCCCACAGCGGTTTTGAATGACATTTCTTTACAGCGGTTTTAAATAACTGTTCTTAACAGTGGCTTCGGCTGACTGTTGTCACACCGACTTCGTTTGACTCTTACCACAGCACTTTCGACTGACTGTTCTCACAGCAAATTCGGTTGACTGTTTTGTTGCAGCAGTTTCGACCGTTTGTTCTCACAGCGAATTAAACTGACTGCTCCCACAGCGGCTTTGGCTGGCTGTACTCACACCGACTTCAGTTGACTATTCTCAAAGCAACTTCAGTTGACTGTTCTCACAATTAGTTCCTTTTTATTTGTCAGCTGACGCTATGCGAGTATCGTATTCCCCAGCAAGTTTATAAAAGATAAATTGTTGCTGAATGCAACTTCATCAGCTAAAAATATAAAGTCAGCGGAGGAAAATGAAAATAAAAATAAAAATCAATATGCTATTTTAAGATGCTTTCTCCACCAACACAGCAAAGGTGTTCATCAAGACGGAAATGCAGATGATATGAGGTTTTATGATTTTATACAGTTTCCTTGTAAAAAACGTACTCCAAAGAAAATGAAAAAGGAAACATGTTATCAAGGCAGCACACACACACACACACACACATGCATAAACATGCAAGCCAAAAAGCAACAAATTTAACATGAAATTGCAGTTATTTTCATGTATATATGTATGTGTGTATGTGTCTGTGTGCGTGTGTATGCTCTTACCATATTAACATTTTTGTTGAGAAACATGTCTGCTGGTTTGTGTGTCCCCTTTTTATTGTAACATGCATTTCTCTAATGAAGTGTAGTAGTAGAGTATTAGCTTAAAATTCGATTACTTGCATACCAACAGAATTTTTCTTCTGCTCGTACAAACACGCACACACAGACGTAGCTGAGGCCCCGCTCTCATACAAGAATGTTGTAGCTGCATTTCCCTTCACACTTTATGAGACACACAAACACACACACTGTAATCTGAACATTTGACTAAAACGACTAATAGTAAATTTTTATATGCGCTGAAGCAGTGCCACTGTGCCTGAGTTGTTTGAAAATTGTTGTTGTTGCTGTTAGCAAAGTTACAAAAAGATTATTTGAATTATACGCCATTACTGCACTAACTTTAGCGCACATACGTACACTATTAAACCTGCTCCCACACATGAAATAAATTACACACACCACACACACACACCATTAAGCGAATATGATCCGTTGAATTCTAAATCCTGCTTCGCTTTCATCATTTTGCAAGTCTCGTTAGAGAACAAGCAGGAAGTTTTCTGCATGTGTGTGTGTGCATACATGAATATTTGATACTGGAATTTAAAGTTTTTGTATCTGTTTTTTTTACATGATACTCGTATCAAAAAGTCTTATAGAAAATGATTGAACTAAGAAAAGCAATTTAGTTGCAACTAAATGTTATTGATTGTTGCACACTGCGAATCACTTGAATAAGGAATTTAATTATAGGAAATTTTAAATTATCTAAAGGGAAATTTATTTGCTGGTGGTTAAGCGATGTCTATATGCATTTCATTGTTGCTTTAACAAATCGTCAGTAACTTCAACCACACATTTTGACGATTTGTTAAAGCAACAATGAAATGCATATAGACATCGCTTAACCACCAGCAAATAAATTTCACTTATAATATAATTATGACAATATGTCGAATAACAAATCTCTTGAATTATCTAAAGGGTTTTCCAATAAGTAGTTTTATTTTGATGAGTAAAAAACGAATATTTTTCAGCAAAAAACTAAACTGTTTTATTTCGCATTAAACTGAAATGGGACTCGCAAAAGCTTTTCACTTTTCAGAACTTTAAATAGGGATTGGGAGATAAAGCAATCTTAGATGACTTATCTAACATTATTGAGCACCAGACAATTTTTTTTATTGCGACTACTTTGTAATTTAAAAATTTAAACCTTTTCAAGGTACAAAGTGGTCTTAATGAGGTATTTAAATTATGTGATGTTGTTCAAAAAATTCACTACAATTCTTCCAACTATTGTCAGCAAAAAATTAGGAGACCCTGTAAGTTATTCTGGAAAAGAAAGCAAAAAAAAATGTTCCCTTAATTTTTGCAAAACAAAAAATGCACAAAGAAATAATTTTTTTTGCCATAAGATGTTAACGAGATTTTTTTGGCAGACTCTTAGCTACATTATTGCCATATATAATTAAGAACTATCATGAAGTCTGAATTAGCTGTTGACCGAAAACTGAAGACATTATTTTTTGAAGACGCACTGATTTGTGTAATCTTCGAAAATTGTGAAAACGTGCCTTCTAGGGTGGTTTTTTTTAGAGGTATAGAACTTCGAATTGAAATAAAACACAAGAAAATCGTTTTAATGTCCATCAATTTGGCTTTATTGGAAGGATAATTTTATGCCATTAACGTTTAAATATGGTTTCGGGCATGTGGCCGCCGCGGCTGGCTCGAATAAAGCCAATTCTACAGGTCCAATTTTCAACCACTTTTTCGAGCATATGGGGCCGTATGTTGGCAATAACGCCACGAATGTTGGCTTTCAAGTCCCCTAACGTTTCTGGTTTGTTGGCGTAGACGAGCGACTTCACATATCCCCAAAGAAAATAATCCAATGGTGTCAAATCACACGATCTTGGTGGCCAATTGACCGGTTAACCGAATTAATTGCTCTGATGGACGATTATGTCGACCATAAAATGGACGGAGCTTGCGGTAAACTTCGCGAACTGAACCATTATTTTCGAAATAAATTTGCACGATTTGCAAGCGTTGTTCTTTTGTCAACCTGTTCATGATGAAATGGCAAACCAAACTAAATATTAATCACTTGACAGCTGACAAAATGGCCGCCAGTTAAAAAAGTGATGCCAACTTAAAGTTCTATACCTCAATAAAAAACTCCCTTTACTATCAACTTTTTAAAATAATATTCCCACATTTTTACCCTATCAAATATCAAGCCGATAGTGCCACAGTGGGATATGGCATCCATTCTTCATAATAAAAAAAAACATTTCTGTGGAAATAAAAGTTGTGCGTATCTGGTCCATCCATATTAAACTCTTTTTCGCCAAACAAATATTTTTTCAAAATTATCAAATCTAATTCCCTACTCAAGTGACGCGCGGTGTATGTATATCTTAGCGAAGACTCTTTTACTTGTTCACTTTAAATTGATTTTTTTTTTTTGAATACAAATAGTTTTCCTTTTTCTGTTCAATAATTGCCAGACTATAATAAACATTTTGTCAAATGCTTTTGTATAGATGAAAGAAATTATTCTGTTTTTTTTTTGTTATAAAACTATATTTATAAAAGGATTACTTGCAAATGAGCAATTTGAAAGATTTGTAAACTTTGCAGCAAAATAAAAAAAAGAAAAAATTCAAGACTTTGATACTGAAATTATTTCTCAAATTTTATTTGCAACGCAAGCTTAGCAGAAGCCTAAGCAGCGCAAACTTAATGAAAAACAAAGATTTTTAAGAAAGAAAGTAAATTCCAAAAAAAAAAACCTCAAAAATGGGATTTTGGTATTCTTACTGTTTTAACTGCCATAGTGTCATAATGTCTTAAATTATTTTAAAACAATTGTAAAGAAACAAAACTTTTTAAAACAAAATTCTCAAAAGACTGAGTGAGGCCCTTATTATGAGTTGCATTCGATTTTCGATTTTCTCTGGCTATCGAACATCGAATGTTCAATTCATATTATGAGCAACGAAACTTTCGTTGAGCAACGAATTCTCTATCGAACAGAATTCAGCTTTCGATGAAGTATTTGAGTATAAAAAATTATTATAAACCATTTTTTTTTTATTTTGAGATAAGGTTGTTGCAAATTTTAAAAATCACTTTGAGGGATATTCACAATAAATACATTCTTTGTCGAATTCTCGTCATTATACCAAATAAAAATTCGAAAGTTGCTTATAATAAGGGCCTGACACCAATGACACTTAAAACTACCATTTGAATCCCCCATATATTTTTCCCCATGAGCAAATACTCCTCAAGATGGCATGATGCATTTTTTTTATTTTAAGAAAACAGGATTGAAGTTTGACAATTGCTATAAAAAACGGTCCATGTATTTTGGATACGAATATTCCTTACTGCCTTTCAATGGCGATATATGTATATTTGTGCCAATTTCTTTTAGTTATGAAATAATTAACATACTTTTTCTGCAGTAAAAGTGATTTTTTTTTTCAATTTTAACTTAAACTTTTTACTGACTTGTATTTTTGAACCAATTCTTTTTTCTTTCAGAACTAAAAAAACTTTTTCTTAACGTACGAAAAGAAAGTTTTCTCAAATGAGACAAGATTTGATTTCCCCATCGTCGAAATAGAGTGAATCAAGGTGAGTAAAAAAGTAACAATTTATTTATTTTTTAGTCGAATATCTTCTTTAACTTTAACCAGGAATCTATAATGGTAGTACTTATTTATTTTAGTGATAAGAAAATCTACTTGCAAAAATTTGCTTTTTCCAGATCAGACACATTAGATTGGCATGGGTTAGAATTTTTCATTAACTCGCTCGCGGTGACCTACTTTTGGGTCTTTTAGCTCCGCTCTTTTTAAAAATATCCCAAATACAAACTGAAAACAATAACAAAATAACAATAACAATAACGATAAAATGCCATATTAAATATTTTTGGAATCGGACCAAAAGATACTTATGCCCGCATGTGGAAAAAAATTCTTCAAATTTGCAGGTAATAAAATTTTTAAATTTTTTGGGGAAATTATCCCGAATCTCTAGTACTTGACAAGTCGATTAAAATCCCACCTACGACAAAAGCGAAAATCTATCCAATTAACAATGGTACTAAAAACCTTCCGATTACGCCTTAAATGGCGACTTAACTGGGCTGCATTTGGAGGCATATCAGACAATTTGTTCAGTGGCTGGCGTATAGCACGCCTTTATTCGAATCTGCTGCGTATGAATTATATTAATATAAAATATTAATCATACGCAACTGATTCTATTTTTAAGAAAATATTAATCATACGCCGCAGCAGATTCTTCATCTGGAAGCACTTTTTCAAACCGAAATTTTTTCCAAAAGCTAAATTTTTTTAAGAATATAATTTTTTAAAGTAATTTTTTTAAAATACTTTTTCCCAAAATTCATTCCACCCAAAAAGTATATTTTATAAAAAAGAACTTTATTCAAAAAGTGATTTTTTTTTCCAAATGGTCCGTTTTCTGAAATTAACTTTTCCAAAAAGTAATTTTTTTCAAAAGTATCTTAAAGGTTAATTTTCTGAAAGTAATTTCTTTCAAAACGTACTTTTTCCCAAAACGTTCTTTTAATGAAAAGTAAATTTTTTTCAAAAGGGATTTTATTTGCCGGTGGTACTTTTTTCCAAAAGGAACATTTTCTGATAGCAGTGTATTACTTTGTCATCTTACTTTGTTTCTAGAATTGAAGTTAAATTCCACTGATGAGCTGCCTAAACAACAATAAAATGCAGCTGGACATGTTTAACCAACCAGTACGGGCGCCAGCATTTCTACTTAAAATGATTTAGATATATTCCGCCAGGAAGTATTGTGGTTAATTAAAGCTCTTCATAAATGACATTTCAGCTCTCAAAGAAGCTATCAATTATAATACAAAGTTTGAATTGCCGAGAAAAGAAATTTTATGTGCCCTTAATTTTTACAATTGCCATCCTTCGGTTTCCGTTTCAATTTCCTTCATTTAAATTTATTCTTTTCTTTTTTTTACTTCTTTTCTTGTGGTTGGGCTTACAGCGTGCAGAAATTGCTGCATACATACTTTGGTCAAGCTAATTACACCCACCATTGGTTTTTAAAATTCTATTTTTCGCAATGCATCTGCTATTGTTGCATTCAAATTTTGTAAATGTAGAACTTACATTTGTGGTAGTGTAATGGTTTTGGTGTGTGTGTGTGTGTGTATGGTTTGGCTGTACCCGTCTATGGCCTCGATGTGATTTGGTTTCAATTTCTGTATTGTATGAATTGTACTACGGCATTGCTACAGGTAAATTTTACTTCGGTTATAGCAAAAGCTTACACAAATATCTCTTTGCGAATTGTTTTCTCGTGCTTTTTTCTACTCCTTCTTTAATGAAAACACTCGTACCCATTAGCAGCATGAATTCATCCAGCACGTTTTATAACGACTTACATCAGCGAGAGAGAGATCATCATCATCATCAGCAGCAGCAGCAGCCTGCATTTTGAATTTTCACACAAACATTCATTGTTTTTGAATAAATGACCACAAGCAAACAGTATTAATTATGCAGCTACATAAAGGCTGGCATATGTGTGTATGTGTGTATGTGAGTGTGTGTGCGCACTTCTGCCGGTGTTTGTGTTTAGGGATGCGCTTGTACTTTTATGGATATGAGACTAAGTAAACGAATGCAATATTAATTTTATTCCTTTTCATGTTTATTTATGTGTTTTTATTTTTTGTTGCTGCAAGTGACCAAATACGTATGCACAAGCCTGTTTTATTCTTTTTTGTTTTTGTTTTTTTTGCCAGCTGCCTGACTATGCAGCTGTGTGTCTCTGTTGCATTTAATGTTAAAATTTCCCAAAGTCTTCTTTCTGTTCGTCATTACGGGGCTTCTTCCGTGTGCATACGTGCATTGAGCTAATAAACGCTGTTGATTTCACGGCCCTGGTCATGAATTGCTGGCACAACAGCTTGTGGAATCTTAAATGATCTTAACGGCAGTCATACAGTCTCATTTGTTTATGCTGGAATTTCTATTTGTACTGTGGGTGCTTGACAATTGTTGTTGTTTTATGTGATAAAAATTTCGCAAAATAGCAGAGGAAAGTGAAATAATTAACTACCACACCGAACGAAATTTAATACTTTTTATATTGTATTGAACGTGAGAGCATGAAACCCTAATTAAAATAAAAACAAACAACTTGAAAAGAAACACTTCACCATTGGATTTAAATTGTAAGTTTATAAATGCGTCGAAATTTATAAAAAATTCAAACCATCTCTAAAGAAAATGTAGAGCAAGCACTTGCATGATTTATTAAGAATATTTAAAGAGAAAGTGGATGAATAATTTCTTCTGTTTGATTAATCTAAATTAATGGGTAAAAAAAATAATAAGTTCTCAACAATTTTAAGAATAATTGTTAAATCATTTGCAAATTATGGCTTGTAGCCGAAAGTTAAATTCGGATGGTATTAAAAAAAAAAACAAAATCTTGCGAATTTCTGCTGCGGATTCACTGGGTGGCGTGCATCCGAAATGCGCACTTCTCATCACCTCCACGTGAGATGACGTTCAGAACGTTCAATGTGGCATCAGCGTAGCGCCTACCTGTTAAAAATCTACGTAGTTGATATTCATATCAACCGATGTCATGACCTGCCCTGGCCTTACCTCGTACTTATGGCCTCACGGTCTCAAGATAATAAGGACCAAAATCCACACCACGCAATGGTTTTTTCAGGATTCTTTGGATCTCTTGTAGATTGGTATAGTCCCAAATTTTAAAAGTTTCTTTGTTGTTTAACATAATTTTTCGATGAAAATTAATATCAGTTTCCAACGATCAAAACTTTCTGCCTGCAAGAAAAATTTAGTCATTTAAACTGGGACTAAGTCTGCCCCTTTAGCTCTGCAACCTGAACAAGAGGTTACTAACTTCCTAAATTTCCCTCCCACACAGGGGGATTATTTATTTTAAACTAATTTTTACAATTTTGTTCTAACTTCTCTGTCAAATTGTACGAGAATTAGTTTAATAATTTGATGATGTGTGTTGTCATCTAAAGGTTTTTAATTCATACTTACTCTTCGTTTTAAAGTATTCTATTTCAGAATATTTGCATTTCATTTCTAAGTAACAAAACCAACATCTTATCAGTATTTTTATTCTAATTTTTATTAATATTTTATTAATATTTTATACAAAACATTACTGATAATTACATAAATAATAAGATTTGTTTTCCTTTGCTTTTTTTTTATTAAACCTACATTCTCATTATAGAATTTTTATTTTGTGTTAATTCCAAAATTCATTTGTTTGTTAAAATATAATTTACTCCATACTTACGCTCTTTTATAATAATAATTAATTTATGAATAAATGAAAAAAGTGTTAGTTCAAATCACAAAGTCTTTAAATTTGAAGTTGGCAAATTAGTCGCACGTCCAGCAAAGCAAAGTCGTGTTTGAGCGAAATACTTTCAACAAAATCGTTTGCATGTTTTTAAATGCTCTGCAGACGATCAAGCAGACTCATCAATCACTTGGTTGTGTTTATGCAGTCATGGTTTTTTTTTGGCTATACCTACACGTTGTGGGCTATAAAAAGATTTTAATAAATTTATTTGACGGCTGATTATTTGATGGTCTCCATTGCTGATTGAGAAAAAAAGCATCAGTTTCTTTATGACTCTTGTAAATAAAGGAAAAGCGCGGGGATGGACAACTGTTTATTATGGGCTACAAAGCGAAAATACACGTTGCTCGTTTACACAAACAACGTCATAACTCTAAAAACTTAACTTTTTAGTTAATTTTGAGTTCTTCATATTGTGTAAAAATTTCAATCAAATAACTTGTTTAATCAACTCTTGAAAGTAAAAAAAAAAATATATTTTTCCATTAAATTCTGTGAAAATTGAGAGCAAGTTTTTTTGTGTTACGACATTGAATGAGCGTTATGTTGATCGATGTGTTTATTTGGACCTCTACTTTTAAGCGTCAAGCAAGCTACACTAACACATGTGCGCTGATTGACGATTTTATTTGATCGTCTCTAGTGCACTTCATGCATCCCACGAGCTCGTAAAAATGTTATGATTTAAAAGGTTTATGTCTGTAGAAAGAGTAGAAATATAGTTCTGTATCAATAGAGAGAGAGACAGAGAGAGAGCTAACGAACTAAATAAAATATGGATTGTGATGACTTTTTTTTAAACGAAAACTCTGCCAAATAATCCTTGGAACTGTGAAATTATAAATTCCTTTCAAGGCTCAAGTAGACGTATTATATTATTTCATTTATAATGCACTCATGCTTGCACTTTTTCTCGATTTTGCTTTAATTTTTGTTTTCAGTTTTTATTATAATTCATCCGCTACACTTTTTTTTAAAGATTTATTAAGGATTTGTTAATTATCAAGTTGATTTTTTTGATCTTTAATTATTATGAGTCAATTTAAATAAAGTTACAGTATCTACATTTTATGTTTAGATTAACTTGTTTAATTTTTCTTTAAATATATTATAAACATGTTTATTTAATATTTTTTGTGTTAAGGGAAGAGGGATGGGTTTTCTTTATTTTTCTTTTAATTGTCAGCTTTTTGGTTTTTTTTTGTTTGTTTCAAGGCTTAAACTACTTAGATTCTATATATTTACTATACTTTAATATTTGGATTTATATTCTTTAAATACATAAAATATTGTTTTGGACTTAAAGTACGTTTTACCTTGTTTGATTTTTAAAGATTTTTCAAAAATACTCTCAAAATGCACAAGCTTTTTGTATGAAATTGTTCACAAAAATGTTAAGTAAGCAAACGAAATACTTTCCTTAAAAAAAATTATGCTAACAAAATAAAACCTGTCTTGAAAATTGGTTACTTGCAACTATTTTTGTTTGCTAATAGAAGTCATAGAGAAGCAGTTTAGCTTAAAAGTCCTTCTAAAGTTTCTTAGATGTAATTTCTGTTCTCTTATTTACATTTCGATGAATTAACAGAAAAATGTTGTGCAATAGAATTAATAAAATTTCATGCGAAATTGCACAGTTTACTTGAAAAAATGTTTTTCACGTAAAAAACATTACATCCCCTTTAAAATTATATATTTCATATTTGTATGCTATTTTCTTTTCAACAAATATAATTTATTGTTTTCGCAGGTAAAATATATTTATATTTATAAGCTTGTCTTTTTGAGAGTTTAATGCCATCCTTTATTTTATAATTTTTGTGTTGGACTTGTGCCCCTTTGAAATTATAATAAAATAAACACCAACTAAATATCGGAGTGATTTAATAAAAAATAAATAAATAGAAGTCAGGCAAACAGCCTTCGAAATAAAAAAGAATCTGTAATGCACTGACAGAACTTTAAACAACTTTTGTTGAAATTCCAAAAATCTCAAAGAAAAGAAAGAAAAAATAAAAGCAAATAATATTTCTATGAAAATAAGCACATATTACACCAAGTCGAAATATTCCTCGGAAAATGGTTTAAAATTTAAAATTTTCGAAATTCGAGCTTCGACTTTTCGAATTTCAAATTACGAATTTTTGAATTCAGTTATTTTTTTCTTAAACCAAAATCTTCTTATTCTTAACAAAGAGAAAATTTCGACTTTTCGAAGTTTCAAATTACGAATTTTCGAATTTCAAACTTTCGAATGTCGAATTTTTGAATTTCAGTTTTCGAATTTCAAACTTTCGAATGTCGAATTTTTTAATTTAAATTTTCGAATTTTGAATTTTCGAATATAAAATTTTCGAATTTCGCACTTTTGAGCTTCAAATTTTTAAATCTCGAGTTTTAGAATCTTAAATTTTCGAATTTCAAATTTTCGAATTTCGCACTTTTGAACTTCGAATTTTTGAACTTCTTAAATTCGAATTTTCAAATTTCGAATTTCAAATTTTCGAATTACAAATTTCAAACTCAGCTATTTTGTTTCCAGTTGTTTTATTTTACCTTAAAGTTCGCAAATAATTTTTTTAAACAGAGAATTCGGATAAAACTCTTAAGGAATTGTTATTGAGAATAAAGCTGTTTGATGATCCAAATTCTCAAAAAATGTTTTAAGTTTTAGCCCGTCTCGTCTCGTGAGAGTCTATTTCGATTTTTAAAACTCTCGCAAACTTAAGTGCAGCACAAAAAAAAACATTGATAAAGTTTAACTGGTTTAAATTTTTATATCGAGCCATAACTGGCAAAAAAGCTTAAGCGACTGTTTTTTAATTTAGTTTCTTTTTGTAACAAAAAACTATTTTCTAGGGTAAATAATCATTTTTCGTCAAAAACTAAATATCGAATATTATGCCACTTAAGCTTTTTTGGTGTTTATGGCACGTTATCATTAATAGTTTCTACTTTAATTAATTAAATATACAATTTGTGTTTGTGTTTGTTTTTTTGTGATTTTTTTTGTATTTATTTTTATGAAAATATTTGATTTAATTTATCTCTCTTAGTTTAAGCTTAATTTTTATACACTTAAATATTTTTAAATAATTAAATTTTGTTTTTTTGTATGCGGTTTAAATAAACTGATTTTCATTACGAATTGCTTTCATATCTCTTTCTTTTAATGACAGGTTAATGTTTTGTTTTTTTCTTCTTTCATTCTATTTCAGTTGGAATAATAATTATTTTTATTTTTATTTTTAACCAATTTAATTTTCTGTGTTTGTTTTTTGTTTTTTGCTTTTCAAATCCCGATGAAGTTTTTTAATTAAACTTTTGTTTAAATATTGTCCATAGTGTCTCTTTTTTTAAGTGACTGATTTAAATAAAAAAAAAAGAAAAATTGGTAAACAAAACTAAATTAAACAGGAGAGTTAAAATTGACTTTCAGTTGGATAAAATTAAAAAAAGTATGGTATTTTTTTTGTTAAATCTTTTGTCTGTTTGGTTATAAAATTAAATTAAATTTTAAGTTGCATTCTTGTTTGACCGACTATAAAACTAAAAATATTTTTTCCATATCTCTTTCTTTTTTATTTTGTCAGTTTTTTATTTTCTCTTTTGAAATATTTATGCAGCAAAGTTTATGGTTGTTACTTTTTCTCTATTATTTATTTAAGGGCTCCTTTTTTTGTTGTCAGAATTATAATGGTTTGATAAATTTTATTTATTTAATTTAAAAATAATACGCCTTTCTTTAGAGGTTTTTACGGTTGGTCGTGCATATTCATGTATTAGACCTAAAAAAAAAGATTAAAAGAAGTATTTTAATTAAATCTAAATAAGTGCAAGCTGTTTTGTTCAGAGAATTCAATACAAGGGAAGAATTTTCGTTATATCGGATTTTCGTTAAAGCGAGACTTGTTCTACCGAGATTTGCCTGTATTTAACTTTTATTAATTTTTACCATGATTTGACGTATTGTGATCTGCAGAAAACGTTTTTTTTCTTGCTGGACAGGGTAAAACGAAAACCTTCGCGTCATCCAAAAGTAAGAGACAAATTTTTATACAGCTTGAGACACCCGAAAAAGTACTTTCAGGAGAAAAGAGTATTTTTGAAAAACAATACATTTTAAAAAATACTCTGATACCTTTTAAAAAAGTACTTTCTTAAAAAAAATTCTTCGAGAAAAATACTTTTAGAAAAAAATAATTTTTGAAAAAAGTTCGTTAAAAAAAATAATTTAAAAAAAAATTACTTTTTCAAAAAAAATGATTTTTTGAATAATTTATGAAAAAGGACTTGCTGAAAGAAGTACCTTTTGAAAAATTACATGCTGAAAAAAGTGCATTTTGGAAAAAATTATTTTTGGAAAAATTACATTTTGAAAAAATTTATTTCTGAAAAAGTACTCTTTGAAAAAGAATTATTGTTAAGATAAGGTACTTTTTGAAAAAAAAATTATTGAAAAAAGTTCTTTTTGGAAAAAGTACCTTCTGAAAAAGTACTTGTTGAAAAAAGTACCTTTTGAAAAAGTACTTGTTGAAAAAATTACCTTTTAAAAAAATATTTTTGAAAAAGTCCTTTTGAAAAATATTTTTTTTTCAAAAAAGTACTTTGAGAAAAAAATAAATTTTGAAAAAAGTACTTTAAAACAATATTTGTGAAAAAAGTACTTTGTGAAAAAAGTACCTTTTAAAAAAGTACTTTTTGAAAAAGCACTTGTTGAAAAAAGTACTTTTGGACAAAAAGTACCTTATGAAGAATTACTTGTTGAAAAAATTTCTTTTGAAAAAAATTTGCACTTTTTAAAAAAAATTCTTATGAAAATTTATTTTGAATTTAACATGCATCAGCTTAAAAACTTTACGGTCAGACTTAAAATGACCGCTTTATATACAAAAAACTAAATGGGCGGAATTTCAAGGCGTGGCTGAAGATATTTTTCACTTTAAGAATTGCCATTGAAATTTCTATCATCCTACCACCCAGTCTAGTGTCCACTAATCTTTTCATTTTAAATCCATACTCACCAATTGAAATAAGTCTCGGGTTTATGGCAGCCCTTTTCGGAACCACACCATTTCGATTCTTTTAAGGGCGGACATGGACGGCCACCACGTTTTCCATGCTTAATGACTTTGCGATATCGATGCATTTCGCCGATGCCGCATGATTTACTGCAGTCCGACCACTCGGACCAGTGGCTGACACGGCAATCGCGAGTGCGCCTCGTGCGACGTCTGCCATTTGTGTTCTCATAGAACGAAGATGTCGCCTGCGAACGTCTGTAGCTGTTGGCAATATTTTGCATAATTGCCTGTTTATCATTTTTCGGTATGACAACCCCTGAGTTTGGCGATGAAGTATTTATCCTGCAACGATTCCAAAAAATTTAAAATACGAGTAATAAGCATTCACATTTATTCAAAGCAAATATGCAAAAAAAAATAATTAATTAAATATAGAAAGGAATTTTTTTTGCAAATTGAAAATACACACGCACACACACATTAAAATTTCACTAGCGCGGTGTCCTTGTCCTTGTTTTTTATGTTTCACTTCATTCAATTTGTGTGTTCGTGTTTTATTTATTTAGTCGGTGTGTGTGCATAAACATCAAAAATAATTTCCAATTTTTCAATTCTTTCATTTGTTTAATGTTTTACTTTTTTCTTGTTGTTGTATTTTACTGTGTTGCACTTGTGCAAGTGTCGTTTCTATGTTTTTTAATATTTTTTTTTGCAGTTTTGCATATTCATGTTAATTTCTACATATTTGACATGCATGCTTTTTGTGTGAATGTCACTCTGTCTGTTTGTCCGTTATGATTGGATTTGGGTTTTCATTTGTATACGAGTGGGTGTGTATTTTAACTCTAAATATGCATTTCTATTTGTGGCATGACTCTTTGCTTCTGATACTTTTTTTTTGCTTCCAACATGCTCTCAATTTGTGTGTCCCAGAGATGGTAGACTCCACAGAAAAACAATTTTTTATTTCGGGAAGTTTTATATAGATATAAAGATATAGTTTGAGGCATATTAAAAGCAATGTACTTAGTATAAATAAAATATTTTTAGTTAACAAAGGATTCACTAAGTAATCGATTTGTTTAAGAAATAAATTCAGTAAAGTATGACTTTGAACCGCACACCATTCGAATATCTTACCTAATGAAGAATTGTTATTTTTTTAAATGTGATTACACTGCAAACTTTTTTTTTTGGTGTTTTGCGATTTTTGATAGTTTTGGCTCTTTTTTTTAGTTTGTGATTTTTTATTTTTTTAATTTAATTTTTTAATTTTTAATTTCGTTTTTGGCGATTTTTTTGACTTTTGATGATTTATTTTAGTTTTAGCGATTTTTTAGCTTTGTGCGCTCTTTTCCGTTTTAGCAATTTTTTTTGGAGTTTTGGCGATTTTTTCTTTGTTTTTAATTTTTTAGTTTTAGCGTTTTTAAACATTTCAAAAGTTTTCCTCTAAAATTAAAGCCAATTTTTTACTCTGATTTTTGAAATAATTGCTGGGGAATCACTGATTTCGGAGGAAACAAAATCCTATTCGGATCAGATCGCGAGCGAAATTAATAGTGAGTGAGAATTTTCGAAGAAATTTTACTTTGTTTTCAGTTCTTTGATTTTACCTCAAAGCTTGCAAAAGATTTTAAGTAGAGGAATAAGGAATGGGAAAAGCGCTATCGGTGAACAGTTCTTCAGAATAGGACTGATTGTGTTCTAAATTAATTCGAATTTTAGATATGAAAATGATGTGGTTCTTTGTATCTTTCTGTAGATCTTACCAAAAATCCCGAGATCGTATTGTCTAAAATCAATTTTTGAAACTCCGCTTTCTTAATTTTTCAAACATTATACCGATTGTGATAAGCTGCAAGTTACCAACGCTGTCATATTAATTCAGCTTTTTTCGTTTGTTTGTGTAGTGTGTTTTGATAAGAGAATTTAGCACTCACTAGTTTTTTTTTAGCAGAGTTCAAACATTGATTTTAGCTCGAATACCTGTATGAAGATTCAGATAATTTGAATTTATATAAAAAATTTTTTATTGACTCTTCAAGGTATAACTTCCAAATTATGTTTTGGAATTGCAAATATTGCAACGTTTTTCAATTAAGCATTAAACAATTTATACAAATTAAAAAGTTATTTTATTCATTTATTTTTTTTCAAGTGAAAGAATTTAACTACTTCAGTCCTTATTGTTTATTTAATAAGTTTGATCTGTGGCTGTGTGGACTGAATTTTTAATTTTTTTATTTGGAAAATTTTTAGCCCAAAAATTCGAATTTTCATAATAATTTTCATAATTATAAATAATTTTACAACTACAAAATTATGCAACAACCTCCACTGGTATAAACGACGGCTTGCGGACGCGGTGGGCTAACTACCATAGTTGCTTGTGCCGCTTGAGTGCCAATAACAACCGGGGCGGCTACTGCACCCACAACAAGCGGTGGTGGTGGCGGTGCCATACTGCCTACAACTACCACACCTCCCACAGGTGGTGGTGCTCTAGCTCCCACATTTATGTTGACTCCTACAGTTGGACCTGGTATGGGTGGTGGGGGACCCCAAGCGGGTTGGCCGTATGGCGGCGGAGGACCCCATCCAGGCCGTCCACCAAAACCTACACGACCAGGAGGAGGAGGAGGCATTGTTGTTTGCTTCACTTATTTCCGCAAATTGTGCAAATTCTGCTTGCAACGTTGACTTGTAGTTTATGACTAAATTTTTTTGCCCACATCTTTTGCAAACGTTATAATTATTTATTTGGTTACTTTACATTATTTCTTTTTTAATATTCAAAATGATAAGAAAGTTATTAGAAATCAATCAGTTCTTAATTATGTGTTGCAAAAATATGATAAAATATATATACAATTTTTTTTTTATAAATATTATTTTACTTCGATATCTAATCAATTAAGACTGGTCTTAATGTTCGTTATAGTGCTCCCTGGTCCGTTTTATTTTATTTCATATTTTCGGAAGACTGTTAAAAAGCTCAGTGTTGCCGTTGTCGAATTTAGAAACGCATCACGAAAAGAAAGTTTACATTTATAAATTTTTAACTTATTTTCTGCGAAACTAGATTTTTCGATTGATGATGATTGATGCTTTCATAATGATAATAATAATTTTACTTTAATTTTCTATTTTTATCAATACTTACATTGGATTCATTTTCTCCAACAGTTTGGAGCGTATGCGATCTTTTTCCGTCACTGTTGTTGGCTGTGGCGTAATTTCATTTTGCCGCTCCCGCTCTATACTCGCCGACAGTTCGTTATTCATTTCAACATGATTGTGCTCCATCTCTAAGTGCGTTTGGGTCTGTACAGTTTCATATTTGCGATCATCTTCAGCAAAATTGAAAACTTCACTCAGTTCGTACTCTTTAAGCTGAAATCGAATAAAAGTTTGCGATGTTAATTTAAAAAAATTTCTAATTTTTTTAAGTTGAATTTATTTGCAAAAATATTTAATTTTTTTATCTGAATTTATTTTATTTCTCTCTTTGTACGACTCCCTGATTTAAGTGAAGGACAAAAGCTTCTTTAGCTTCATATAAAATTCGCTAAATCGAAGGTAAACGAAGCTCTGAGGTGAAATGGGAGGTAAATCCATCTACTGAGATTTAAAAAAAAATTCATGACCCTAGAAATTATACATATACTCGTATACACTCAAAAAAAATAAATAAAATATACAAGCTCAAACTGATCAAATTCGTTATCAAAACATTATCAACGACGTTTTTGCTAAAATTGTACACACTGTTGTCAATTTGGCAACGAAAGCGTGCAAGTTGCCAACCAGCGTTATAAATAACTACAATATGACAACGCGGCGTTTTCAGTTCTTGAACGTCTGTTTACGAGTTAACAGCCAGCGTTGTCTATAAACAGAATTTGACAATGTACCGTTGTCAGTTCGTGTCCATGTGAAAAAGGGTGTTATATTGACTGCGGACAAGTGTTGTTAATTTTGTTTGCAACGTTTCCCCCCCTTCCCCAGTCACTTAAAATATCATTTTACATACAAAATTTCAAACACTTTTAACAATTTTTTTGTGTTCTTATGAAGCAAGTTGACACCTTCTAGTTACAAAAAAAAATATAATAATAAAGTTGAAAGTATACCGTCAATAATTTAAAATTTTCTTCTTCTTATTTTCTTGGCATTTTTCCTCAGACATTCTCAGCCGTTATTTATTCTTTTGTTGTAGTTTCAACAATAGAAATTCAAGCCATGAATGAGGGTGTTAATATTGCTGTAGACATGAATGGCATTAAAAACCATAATCCTATAAATATGTTTGTTTTATGTGTGTGTGTACCAGGGTGAAATTCCTTTAAAAATTTTTTTATGAAAAGGCTTTAAATAACAAAGGTATAGATTTTTTTCTTTAGAAATAAACACTAAAAATACCTTAAGGAATTTGTTTTGTAAAGGCAATTGCATTTGATATGCTTAAATTGGTTAGCTAACTTTTCTTCAAAGAGAAACGACACCGTGGTTTCATAATTACGCTTTACTAAACACTAAAAGAAATTAGCACTCAAATAATTTCGGAGCTTTTCATAAGAAATTTTAGACTCAATTCGGCCGTCTGGTGTGCGACAAACTTTAAGCAGTACAAAGCAAAAAAAAAAGAGACTTCGTCTTACAATTAGACAAAAATCATATAGAGAAATAGAAAGAAAAAATCCAAAATATATACAGTACGACCTCGGTAAGCGCAACCTTTTCACTTTTATTAAATTTAAAACGCTTCTCTCCCTGAATTTACATAATTCAACATCTTTTTCCTTAAACTAGATTGTGTTTATAAAAAATTATTAAATTAATATGTTATTCAAATAAATTATTTTATATTAAATTATAGTTTGGTTTATATGAAGTTTTTAGTGCTCGATTATTGCAATTTTTCGGTAAGAGCAACTAACTCGATTTTCTTACGGTTGCGAAAATCGCTCTCGTGCTGCAAAACTTAGAAAATTAAAATTAAAACTCTTTAGCTAAATAATCCAATAAACCTAAATAAATTTTTTTCAGAATAATTTTATTTAATCATATTGAAGAACATATTTAGCTGGATTATGTCACTCCCACTTAACTTAATATATTTTTAATTGTCCTCATAAAAAAGCATTAAATATTTTGTTTTCTATTCTCATAAATATTTAACAGAAAACCACAGTGCATCACTACCCCGCAAAACTCAGGTATTTGAAATAAATATTCAATACATTTTGAATTTATGTTTTAAAAAGATTTCGTTATTATTATACTTTCATTGCTTATTATCAAATCTTTATTGGCTGTGAAAAGTAAATTCTTGTGTTAAATGTGCAAAAAAAAATATATATTTCCACTTAATAATGTTTTATTTTTAAGCAATAAAAGAAAAATCTTTATTATTATTATTTAAATGCCTTAAAAAAAATTGTGCTCTATTAAATTTTACCATGAATGCTATTAAACAAAAATATACTCGTAGTATTGAAATACTGAAAAATGTTGTGAATTATTTTTATGATTCATTTTTTCCATTTGGAAATGGAAATGGAAAGAAATAAAGTGCAGAAAAACATTTGTAAATTATTGTTGTATTAGTTAATGTACAATTTCCTATTGTGTTTATATGTGAATTTCCTCTTTTTATTTCCTGTTGTAAATTATTACACTCTACCTCTTCCTCTTTGTTTCACACAAACGCACACGCACACATACTACACATAATTTCGTAGTTATTAGTGTAACGTTTTAAGTCTCAAAATGCGGCCCTATGACTAAAAGCAAAGCGAAAATGTAAAATAAGGAATGCCAAGTTGCTTGTTAGGAAAATGCCCGAAACTGGGAAAATTAGTGCCATAACGAAATTTTTTTCTCGCAAAGTCATAAAGGCTTAAGTGTTAATAATAATTTACACCTTGTTTCCACAAGTGCTTTTCATATGAATTTTATACTCAAGTCGAAATTTTAAAGATTACTCGAATATATTTAGAAATTAAAAAGAGTTAAAGAGGTCCCCAAAAACCGACAAAACCACTAAATCTAATAAGATTTAATATAAAAAAAATAAAAAATTCGCCAAAAACGTCAAAACTGACAAAACGCCAAAAGCGTCAATACTAAAAAATCGCCAAGAAAAAACAAACAAAAAAAATATGAAAAAATGCCAAAACAAAAAAAAATCGTCAATACTAAAAGAATCGCCTAAATGAAAAAAACGCCAAAACTGACAAAAGCGTCAATACTAAAAAATCGCCAAAAACCGAAGAAATCCAAAAGCGTCAATACTAAAAAATCGCCAAAAAACAAACAAAAAATATGACAAAATGTCAAAACAAAAAAAATCGTCAATACTAAAAGAATCGCCTAAATGAAAAAAACGCCAAAATTTACAAAAGCGTCAATACAAAAAAAATCGCCAAAATCCGGAAAAAATCCCAAAATTAAAAGGAATGCCAAAATGAAAAAAGAACTTAATTAGAAAATATCACCAAAAATAAAATAAATCGCTAAAATAAAAAAAAATCACCAAAAGTAATATTGTCACCGAAAACCGAAAAAATCGCTAAAACTAATAATATGTATTATAAAAAAATAATAATAAAAAATTCGCCCTTGAAGCCTTCGTGTACCAGTCAAAGTTGAACTTTACTAAATTTATTTAATTGTACCCCAAGGGATCTTTAAGGATACAGATAGGAAATCGTGGGTTTGGCTGGTTTTCGCTCTTTGTGTCAAGTTTTGGGTTAAGTGTGTTCTGACATATGCTGTATAATTGTATGGCAAATATTAATGTAAAAGGTTTTATGGTGGCCCTTACACTTTTTAAGAGCTTTTTTAATGATCTGTTAGATTAAAGCTAAATATTACCGTTGTGTGCGGGAGTTGCAGGCTTAATATTTTCTACAAAAAAACTGAACATACCCTGTAGCTCAGATATAAAAAAATATAGCTTCATGTACTACAAAATATAAATTAAAAATCATTTCCCCTTCGTAAGTTATTTTTATACTCCTTATTAACTTGGCAACCCTTTGCGCCTTCAGCCGAAATAAACATTAATTTTGATTTTGTTTTTAATGCGTGAACAGGAAATAAAAACATGATTTGTATTTCGTGGTGAACAAGAAGTGAAGGGAAAATAAAAAAATTTAATTAATATGAATGTGCCTGCTCACGACAGTCTCCCACAATTACAGCGTACTAAACGATAAGTATAAACAAATTTCCATTTTAAATGTAATTAACTAGGCAGGGATGTTTTTCCTCCATCAATAACACTGTGCGACAGAGAAAATAATAATAATTCAGGCGGAGGAGACCAAAAAAAAAATAAATTCAAGTATAACTGAAAAATTCATGTCCAGCTCTTATTTAAAAGGCGGGTGTTTTGCAGGTACTTGTGGTTAAGCGGTTTTAGAAAGTTCAGGGGCAAATTACGGCATTTGATATGAAACAAATTTGCGTACAATTTTAGTTGTGTTTGCATGAAAATTTCGATTGGTATCGAATGACGCAGTTTGCCTCCAGCAATTAGTCACACTAGAAGACAAATTTTCCATAGAAAAAACGTGCCGGACCTGCAATGCTTTAGGGATTCCGATTGCAGAGACCAAAGAGAATAACAAATCGATAAACTAGCGCGACTAGTATATCGAATAGGCTTTTCTTGGCAGTTGGGTGTAGTTGGCATACCCTGCATCATCGGTTAGAGAGAACAAAATGCCGGATAAGGATATAAGGGTATGCAATACCATACGACATTAGGGCAACATAATTGCCCCTCTTTTTTGTGCTAAACTAAAATAAATTAAAAGTTTTTTATATAAACTAATGTCGGTTAAAAAAAATTTAACTGCAAGAGTTCATAATCAATTGAAAAACCAAAGTTTTAAAGCAAACTCTCAGCGTTTCATTCCCTTTCTTTAATAGTAGTTTTTTCGTATCCTTTTTTTATCACTCACTGTTACAACCTTCTTCTTTCTTACATGTTGGTTGCAACTTTCTTGTGATAGACATCAACAGATTTCGTGTTAATGAATCATTAGTATTTTTGTGTTTCTGTTTTAATGATGTTGTAAATTTTCGAAGCAACACTTGATTTGCACACCATCATCTTGCCTTTGCTTTGCTTTCGCAAATGGCGAAAAAAAACCCTTCCCACACAAATTTACTTTTGAAAAAGAAAAACTCAGAAGAAGAAGAAGAAGAAGTAGCAACAGTATATTATCAAGAACATTTAACAACGGAAGTTTAGCTAATTTGTTGCTAATTAAGTTGTGGCAAGGATTAGGCGCCATCAACTGCACGCCAGCCAGCCAGCCAGTCAATAAAATGTATGACTAAGAGATTTCAATTAACATAAGAATCCTACAAGCCGCAATGGGCGGGCGGGCAGACTAGTAGACTCACCTTGATAAATTGAAACGTTGCTATGGGCGGCAAGCGTTTACTTTTTGGATAGAAAAAGCTGCCGGCTGGGTGGGCGGGATAGCGCGAGGTTATGCGGTAAATGACACCTTGCGGGGAGGTGGGCCAATTTGGCGCTGTAAATGTGAAACCATTGTCGGTGCCAGCATCCAAGGGATCCATTTCCACTGTTACCGTATCAATCCAAGAGCCGCCCACACAAAGCTGAAAATAGATTGAAAAAAAAACAAAAAATTAAAATATAATAAAACAATTTCGTGCAGTTAAGCAAAAAATGTGAAGAAGACCAAAAAAAAAACTTTCCAAAAACTTTAACTTATTTTACACAGTTTTGGGTTGTATTGATTTTTTTATTTATTTTTTGTTCTAGTCTATGATTGAAACAATTTCCAATTTTCCCACCCCTGTCAGTCATTTGCTTCCTCTCTGTGTCTGCTTTTATGCTGAGCTGTCAATAGTTTGTCTAATTCCTGGTTTAAGTTTTTTTTTCTATTGCGTTGATACATTGTGTCAGTGATGTCGCCTGTTGTGGTTTCCCGTCATGCTGCAGATGATGAGTATGTCAATGTCTATAATGACAACGATGAGATAGATTGTCATTGCTGTTGTTATAGTTGTTGCTTGTGTTGTAATCATCGCTGTTGTTGCTGGCTGCTGCTGAATTGCAGTATCTTGATTTTATTTAAAAAAAAAAACATCTATTATTTTATTTAATGAGTTGAGTTGGTGACAAAAAATTTTCATTGCCTCTCAAAGATAAATTGTGATCGAAAAAAGTGGTAATATATCGCTCATTTACAACAACAATGTAATAACTTAAAAAAACTAGTTTGACCAAAAACTAATTTAAAGTTTTCCATTTGTTTATGAAAATACCGAAGTATATTTATTTGAAATTAACCTCCGGGTTTTACAACAAAGAAAAAATAAAATTATAAATAAAACTCACTTAAAGCAATTAGAGCTTTGCGTGCAAGTTCTCTGCTCAAGTCACCCGTCCGCGTTGTGGGAACAGGGGACTATAGTGTTTTGTGTATAAAGAAGTTTAGTTTGTTTATTGGTTAATCAAGGTCTATATGAATTACGCTCCTGCTTGAGAGCAGATTGAAATGGAGATATATAGTAGTGCGCTTACATATGAGCGCATAGAAAACAAAATCTACTTCGTTACTAGATTTTGTCGAAATCTACTTAAAATCTATTTGAAGTTAGTGATGCAAATCTGTTTTTTTTTCAAATTGCTAGAAAAAGTGAGCCTCTCTACTTAAAAAGGTGCGTGAATTAGCTACACTGGAGTTGTTTGTTTCTGTCTATGGATAAAAAGTCTTGATATATGTAAAAAAAAGTAAGTGTAAACGCTATAGATTTTCACAAAGATTTTAATTAAAATCTGCTAGGTTTTGTGCAGTTTGAAATGCCAAAAAGCAATAAAATTATTTAAAGGAAAAAAAAATAAAATTAAAACATTCACTTTCCTACAAAGCTAAAATTAAATGTTTTGAGTTATGATGTTATTGCAGTAAATAAGCCATTTGTATGAGCATATGCTGGTAGATCGTAAAATATTCGTATTATCTATACCACTAGTGTGACTTCCGCATGTAATTGCTCCATTTCACCACAACTTCTATTACAAATATTTTGGCTCCTCCTTTATTATAATTCTTAGTTCGATTTTACCACATTTCCTCTTTATCCTGATTAAGCACAGCAATGGCATGTTATTTCTTTTTTTTTTTTTGCACACTGATTATGTGCATTCAACGAAAAATATCGTTTGATTTTATTTTGTTTTCTTACGTCTGTCTCTTCTCTGTCTAATTTTTGCTCATCAAAAATATTCAAGCAATTTGTGGTTTTGCATTTGCGGTAACTTTTACAGAGCTGACGACTGACGACATCTGCTAAATTTCGCAGGCAAATTGAGGAATTCTAATCTCTTTCTTCTATTTTTTTTATTTTTTTTTTTTGGAATGTAGTTAAAGTAAGAAACAAATCATACCTGAAATGAGTCAACCCCTATAAACCAGTCGGGTGAGGGTACGATTCGTGTCATTAATGACACTAAACTGTGATTGCTGTCGACAAAAAATTTTGCCTCTGTGCGACCGGCACCGGTCGTTATCGGTGGCATATTGAATTCATCAAAGACACTGCGTTCTTTTAAGTTTCTATTGCTGTTGTTGTTGTTGCTTTTGTAAATTATACTGCTGCGTGTTGTGAATTTACTGCTGGTTGTTGTGACTTGCTGTTGTTGTTTTGGAGATTGCTGTTGTTGTTGTTGTTGTTGTTGTTGTTCAGTTTGTAATGTGTCTAATAAATCACTTTTACCCGTTTCGGCAAATTGTTTAACCCCGGCCGCCGCCTGCTGGCCAATGTGATACAGGGCAAATGTTGAGTCATGTGTGCGACCTACAAAGAAGAAAAAAAGAAAAAGAAAACAACAATAAAGTATTAAAGTTAATTTTATCAAAATGTTTATTTAAAAAATAATAATAAATAATATTAAGCAGAATTTTTATAAAAATGTTGATAATGTGTTGAGTGAAACAAATTTTTCTTAAATATTAATTTGCTGAATAATTTTTGCTCAGACAGTAAATTTATATTTTTTAGTATAAACAAATTAAGCAGCCGAATTTGGAAATTTAATCAGGGCAATCATGAATAAAATTCCGCGTGAAATATTTCCCGGGCAACAATTCAAATTAATAGCAAATAATAGGGAAAACAAAAAATTCTAATTGGAAAAGGAAGAAATTTCACGCGGAATTTTATTCATGATGGCCCTGAATATTTTTATAAATTTTTCTATCTAATAAGCAAAATCTATAAAACGCATACGTGTGAGTACTTGTCTGTTTTTCTAGGTTTTGCCTGTTTTTCAAAAACGAATAAGTGTATAAGTTCTTACAAATAACGAACGAAAAGAATAACATCTGCTGCAGTTAGATCTTTGGCTCCTGATATTTATGATTTTATAGCCAAAAAACATTTTATTTGTACAAATAAGTCTTTGAAAAAATTGAACATACATAATAAATAGATTACTTTTTTTTATTTTAACTTTTAAATTTCATAATTTTATATATTTTTCATTGATTTAAATTTCCCTATTAAATGTACATAAATAAAAAATAATATTTTAATAGTTACAAAAAAGAATATACTGCAACAAATTATCTTTATGACATATTATGACCACAAGATAACAAAAACATTATGATTATAAACCGACAATAGCAAAGCATTAACAAGACCAGTAAAAAAAAAAATCAAATGCATAAATTGTACGAGTATGATGAACAGTTGTGGCCACATTATAAGGGACAAAGGGTTAAATTTTAGGCAGCAGATGGTCGACTTGAGAAGAAAAACACTTTTTTTATGTGAACAGCATTTTCTAGACTACCCGATTGACTGGGTTGTGGAAACAGGGAGTTGTCTGTCTACCAAACGAACACATGTTTCAAAAGTGCCCATAAAACTTCTAACTTCTAAACTCTCTCTTGCCTATTTAAAGATTTTGTACCAGAATTGCAAAACTTTAGGGATTGAAAGTTTAAATATTTTTTGCCTTCATAAAAGCATTCACAACTCAGTTCCCAATAGTATTATCCTTAATTAATTGACCAGCACTTCTTGCAATTGCTTGCAATGGCTATTATCATTTATTTACAATATTTTTTGTAATAAACAGACATTTTTTTTTTAATTCGTGTCAGCAACAGCTGCTGTACTTGTATTTCCTTTTTTAATTTATTTTCATAAAAACTTTATGAGAACTGAAAAAGTGTGATAAACATTAAACTTTAATAATTTAAGCAGCAGAGAGAAGATTAAACGATTAACAATATAATTATTTAAATATAAATAGATTTAAGATTGTTAAATGTAAGGCCGAGTTTACATCTGGTATATATGTATCCAAAAAAGCGTAACCACTAATTGCTAATGAAAAACTGTTTCCAATCATGTGGGAATCTACAAAATTGTCTATTAGTTATGTATGAAACTGTTTAACTTAATAAATACGTTTCTAGTAAATTTTGGGCCTGACCCATGATATCGACAACGTTCGACTTGTCGCACACTTACATTCAAAACAAAAACAAATTTTAATATTTTGTTGTTGTTTGAAATGTAAATGTGCGACAATTCGAACGTTGTCGATATCGTGGGTCAGGCCCTTTAAGTTTTTAACACAGTCTAGGGTTATTAAGTTGCATTTTCTATCGCGTTATTAAATTGCACTTTTCTGGCAGCACTGATGCTTGAGTACTCCTGCTTATACTCATGTGTAGGCGAATAAATAATCAAAGTATTTTTACACCAGTGTGTATGATTGAATTTTAGTTAAAGTAATTTCTGCTGCTTGATTTAAGGAATGTGTATGGTCAGAGACATTGGTTGCTTAGCCCCCTTCCTTACATTAAAACATTTGCTGCAAAACGTTAGTCTACATAGCGAAGTTTTTGTTTTGCAGCTTTATATACTTTTTGATATATTTCTCAAAAGAATGAAGTAGTCAACAGATTCATAGTCCAGATTCTTCAACAAAAATAAAAAGGTCTTTGCAGCAATTGCTTTGTAGTGTGGATAACGACTTATAGTTATAAGTATTCAATTTAAAATCGATGAGTTTGTTTGAGCATGAATATGGGAATATGAGTATGAGTATAAGTATGAGTATGTGTATGAGTGTGAGTATGTGTATGAATTTTATCTTTAACTGTAAGCATTTACAGTTGTTTGATGGCCGATACTCAAACAGCACTTAAAACGATGCTTTTGTCAATCGCTGGTGTGTTGCAAAAACAAGCAATTACACAAGTTGGATGGTGCGACAGCGCGAACTTTATTCTTATTATACGACCAAATCGGTTGGTCCATTATAGATATTCGACATGTTAAATGTTTTATAGCCGCCTTGTAAATACTTTAGGAATTCTATATAAAAATATGAGTTTTAAGAAGTTATGGTTTATAAAAAAATAAGAGCTTCTCATTCCAATTGTTAAGAGGAAAATCAAATCTGCAAAAACCGGCAAAACAATTTAATTATTAAAAAAAAAGTTGTTTATTAAAAAAATCAATTCTAAAAATATAAAAGTTTAAATAAATTGAAAACATTTGCTGTTATCGAAATATTTTTCAATTAAATCATACAAATTTGATTTTCTCATCAGCAGCAACTGATGAGACATCATTTAAATCAGGGCAACGAGGGTGATTAAGATGGCGTCAACTTATGCATATGAGTGCGTACATCTACACATACATACACATATCTATATATGTGTATAAAGATATTATTAAAAATTTAATTAAAATTCCCTCCCTTTCGTACGAGCACGTACATACTCGTAAATGCATTAAGCGTTTGGCTTGGGATGGTCTTCGTTAATTGGATTTAACACAAGAAAGCTCTGAGTGCTTGAATTCAAAAATTCATTTTTATAGCGAACAGAAACAGTGATTTCAATTTTGAATGACTTCTCGCAGCTGCTAGAAAAGAATTGATTTTTTACAAACTAAAACACCATGACTTATAGGCCAAAGATTTTTAAGATGTTGATTTACTGAAATTTGAAACAGGGAGAAATTAATTTAAAAAATTAAAGTCTTTTAATAAAAAAAAAAAGATTTTTTGAGGTTTAAAAATTTCTGCTTATAATAATAATTAATAATTTTTTTTTTTAATATTTCCGGCCCAGTAAATATTCTTTTCGTAATCTGCCATCACTTGACGGCATGCATTGAGTGTCTTCATTTAAAATTTTGTGCTCTAAATTTAAAACTGATAATCGCGGCATCTTTGTGCATTTTGCGGTCGTCATTAGTTCACTAATAATAATAATAATGATGATGATGCAGCTGCTTAAATGCATGGATGCTGCATGCAGCATGTGGTTGAATGATACATTAATTCGAAATGCTTTTACGTGCATGAGTTCTTCTATATTTTTTCTTACATAAAGTATTATGATTTTGTTGTTAACGCAGAAAAGTAATAAGTGCTTTTTTCATTACCTTTCTTTTAAAATATATTTTTTTTTAGTTTTTCTTTCTATTGAGTGTCATTTAATTTGGGCATTTTGCCCAAAATGTTGATGATTAACTTTTTATTTCTTTCAGATTTTTTTGCAACGCAACTATTCATTCAAAAAGTGACAAGAAATATTTGAAATTTTAAACATTTTCGTGCCACATTTAATGATAAAAAAAATACATTTAAAGTGTTCACCGGGTTGTATGTGTGTGTGTGCGTGTGTTGGATGAATGTGTGGTGGGCTGACTGGTTGTTTGGCCAAATGCCTTAAATTTGTGTGCGTGTGTGGGGGGAGAATGGATGAGATATTTTTTAAGGTGTATTGCTTTTTTTTTTTTAAAAATTTTCTCGAATATTGAAGAGAAAAACACATGCGTTTAATGATTCATTCATATTAATGTGATTGAAAGAAAAGCACACTATTTTTAATTAGAAAAACATGTGTGTGCGTTTTATTATTCTTATCTCTG
Organism: Nowickia ferox; assembly: GCA_936439885.1. Classification (NCBI taxonomy): domain Eukaryota; kingdom Metazoa; phylum Arthropoda; class Insecta; order Diptera; family Tachinidae; genus Nowickia; species Nowickia ferox. The sequence continues at coordinate 2,419,513 of OW387027.1, read as the reverse complement.
CTGCATCACATTTCATTTTAAATTTATTTCTTTGCTAAAATAATAATAAAACAATTTCAAGAACTTTATTTGTTCTCAATTTAAATTATGATCAGAACATGTGGTCTTATTTTAAATGTGTGTGTTGTTTTAACAACATCAACAACTTAAAAATCTTGCCTCTTAATACTTGCTTTGTAATCAGTATTAGAAACAAGTTTGTTTTCCAACAACAACATTCACACATATTAAAAAGAAATCAAAATTATCTTCCTTGTCGGCCTAGAATTGAAATTGCTATCAAGAGATTTGAAATGTTTAAAAACACCTGCATTTAATTTCATTACAATTGCATTACAAATAGTATTTAACAAACAGCAACATGACATGAGCATTCTTCATAACTAAAACTAAACCCCTTTCGCTCTAAAATCCTTTTTGCTTGCTTAAAATAACTTCAACAGCTGAAAATTTCCACTTAGTGAAATAAATACATTTCAAATGCATTTCAATTTACAAGTACAAACAACAATTTTTATCCCGAGACGATTCACTTAAATAAATGTAAAATGTGAAGCGAGCAAGAAGTTTAAAAAAAATAAATAAATACAAGAATACAAAAAAGCATACATACAGAAATGAATTGAATTGAAAACAAACAAGAAGTATGTCAACTGTCATAATATTGATATATTTTTATATGCAGGTTATTTGGAGTGTGTACGAATTAACACCCGGTAGTTCGGGGGACTGGAAATGCACAATTGCACAACGTAATCAAAACTCTTTAAAGGCTGGAATTATACTCTGTTCGAAGTTGTAAAAAATTTACAGTAACAGGGCTTATTTGCCAGGAAAATTGTCAAAGACAAAGTTATGTTGAATTTTTAGTTTTTAAAATGTACAACCACACACAAAAATAAACCGATGCAGACTAAAGATACACACAATAACAACTATAATCACAATTATCGGGAATAAAAGTGAAACATTTTGTTCACGTGAAATAATTTGCCGTGAACCAAAAATGATGAACAAAATTAGTAATTTTGTATACTGACACAACAACAATGCAAACATTGGCGATCACAATTTTAAGGAAAGGGAATACATTTCACATGAACTTTTTTCCCCGATAAAGGTGAACGTTAAACTTTCTGCTTGTTAAGAAATATATAAGCACAACAACATATAAGCCAGTACAGACGCCAGACAGCAACGACAACAACAACTGTAATTGCTGCTGCAATGGTGTCAACGCACATACACACAAACGACAGACACACGAACTAATATTAAAGCGAAAGCTCGTACTGAGAGCAAAGTTTACTTGCGTGCGAGGAGAAAGGTGGGAAAGGGAAATAGGTGCTGTTTTTTCTCTGCTCTCTCATATACTCAAGATTTTACAAAGTAAACTTTGCGTGTGTAAACGCCGTCTAACATTTTTCTGGAATCCCTATATTAGAGGGGAAAGATCTGGTCCAAAGACCAGCACTGCGATACTTGAAGGATCTTTTGTGCCATATATCAGTAAATTAAGTGAAGCTCTGTATAACTCTCCTTATGAAAGTCAGCGCAGAGATTGGAGCAGCCCGCCTAATATCATGTGAACATAGAAACTGAAGATGAAAAAACACGAATTCTGTTACACAAGACGAAATACTCGCAAAGAATGTGTGACGTTGTCTCGTCATCTTCTAAGCATAAACGAGAGAAGGTTGAATGAACTGGGATAGTTCAGTCCAAAATGACCAGAATGAAAACCGGTAACAAGCCGTAAATCATTCCTGTTGAGGTTCAGGATGCCACGATATGAAAATGGCCGTATCACTGCTTTGGCCTGCCTTAAACCAGCAGAAGTCAGCCACATTTCCGTAGCATCTCCTTTAACCAGAGAGATTACATTCGACCAACTTACACCACAAAATGGCTCTGGGCCCAAAAACGGATCAGCAGAGGTCCTATTGGCCAATTCATCTGCTTCCTCATTCCTCGGATAACCGCTGTGGCCAGATATCCACTAAATGGAAAGTTTGTTCCGTTTGGATAGCTTTTGTAATGGAGTCAAAGCGCTCTTAAAGAAAACTGTTACGGAATTCCCATGAAAGGGGGGGGGGGCTTAAGAGCTGTATGACTAAAAAAAACAGATAGCTACGTCAGACTACGCTTAGACACGAAAATATTTGGAAGGGAAATATTTAGCTTGCAAGCAAATTACGGGTGGGAAAGAGAGAATCATTTTTGTGTTCGTTACTCGGCGACATGCTTTGTTTTCATATTCTTTGCTACATATACATACATACATATAAATGTATGCTTCATATTATCCAATAATATTAGAATGCTGCCGGCGGCATATTCGTCCATGTGAACGCGAAGCAAACAACAAAAGAGAATTCCAGATGTTTTCTTTCCAAATGCTCGCCCGTCTAAACTCAGACTAAGCGTCTTTAATGCCCCTTCTATTAAGTCAGATGCAGTCTAGCAATGTTGTGTAAGCAGAGTCAGTAAGTAGGGTCAGTATTGTGTGAAGAACAGCAGATTTGGGTAAATAATAGTGTTGTTAACATTATGGTATTCTAGAAGTGAAGTATTTAATATTGTGTGTTCCAAAGCTCTTGGTTTAGTAAAATAAAGTATCTGATTTGCTAATAATTGCACACTAGTGACTTTTAAGTTAATTGCAGTTGTTCGGAGCGATAAGAAAAAAATAAAAAAAATTAAAAACGTAACAATTGGTGTCAAAAGTAGGATTGCAAAAGTAAAGCTAAAATCACACATTTAAAAACGTTAACCTGCTTGTTCTGAACTCTGTGACAGAAAAGAAAATTATAATAAAAGACAATTTTTATTTACGAGTATTAAGCAATGTAAAAATTTAATTATTTTATAATTTTTATTTTGTCACAAAGCTTCAAATACGGGTGTAAATGTTACATTAAAAAAAAACAATTCTTTACTCATACTAAGAATTTCTAAATTTCGCGTTGGCACCCAAAATCTCATATCGATTTTGAAAACTTCTCGATAATTATGAGCAGAGTCTCGAACTTTCTGAAGACTTGAAAATTGCAAGCCAGCACTGCAGGGCGTTTATATGTTTAATCATTTAATGGCACTGCTTTATAATAAAAATATTTTATGATTTATTCGCGTGTGCAGCATAACATTTTTTTTTAATTTTTTTGCCTCAATACACATACGTATTTTGTTGTAAACAAGAGATGTGTTTGTGTGTGTGTGTAAATACATACATACATACATATGAATAAATTATTATTTTTCTTATTTATTTATATGAACCTCGTAACAAATAAACGCAAATTGAAAATATAAAAATATTGCAAAGTGATATAAACAATAAAAATTGTATCATTTTATTTTTACACACTCTTTTAAAATATTTTTATATTTATATTTATTGCAGCTTATTCTTAAACATTGACATGTACATAAATATCAAGACAAGGCTTATGGGAACTTCAAAGGAAATTAATCGCATCTTAATAAACAAGCAAAAGCACGTACATATCTATGTAGGTAAGTTACTTTTTATCAGTTAGAAAATATTTATATTAAGTATATGCCACCTTTAAAGATTTTCGAGAATTTAAGTATGTATCTGAAGGATTGTGGGGGCTTAAGGATGGAAAAATTCGTTGCGTATACGTATTCATTTGCGTTAAAGTATGAGTAATACGTATACGCAATGAATGTAATTAAAAGGAGATTTTTTTATTACAAAATTGCCCTCCCCACCATAAGCTGATTTTTAAACAAAAGATGTGGTCTAGTATTGAGCCGGAACAATTCTTTTTACCCGACTGTGTTTATCAGTCCATGTATGTATATATGTGTGTATGCATGTATGTATGTATGTGTGTTCCTTTGCGGCCTTGTATAAACCGAATGCGTGGACCTATTTTAAGGGTTCTTACGTCAATCGATTTGTCTTACTCCCGGGAGTGTCACTAGTAAAAGTAGCAAAAATTCAATATGGCGGCCAACAGACGCCATTTTGTAAATACGAAAAAAAGAAAAAGTCGGCGAACTATATCAAAATGTGTATCATTCGACAGGTATATATAAAATCATCTTTAGGTTTCTCTTATGATTTTTCATTTCGAATGACCGTTTAGCATATTGAACGGTTCAAAGTTGGCCGCAGTCGGCTTTTTTTATTTTTTTTTTAATTACTTGTTTAAATTAAAGAAACTGCATTTTTTATTGTTATTCAACAAAAACATTTTTCACTCTGTTTCATGTTTAAATGTATGAGACATTCTCCAGAGTATGTTGAAAGTTAATATCACAAATAATTCTGTATGGAGAATATTAATTATTTATGTTAAACCTTCATAAATATTTTAGTAAAAATAAAGCACACACACACACACAAACATATAAATGTAGCTTTTAGCAGTTATTGAAACAGTCGCACATTACTTCTGCTGCTGTTTAATGAACATTTCACAATAAAAAGACAAATAATAAAAAAATTTAACAACCAACATTTGTAAAAAGTTGTTTTCTTCGTTTATGTGTGTGAGTGTGTGTGTACTTTTGGAATTAATTGTATATTTATACAAACACATACATACGAGTACATGCATGTAAATATGAATACACTTGCATTTGTTTTATTTATATATTTTTCCTCATAAATAAAATTCATTACACAATTTATTATTTATTTATCTTATTTTATACATATTTATATTGATTTTACTGATGCTGTTCGTTAGTGTGTTGTGATTGTTGTATTTACATTTAGAACAAGTAGTTGTCGGTATAAGTGAGTTTTTGTATAATAAATATATCCTTCATTACTACATAACCCAGCAAAACATATTCGACACTTAGAAGCACTAAAAGCTATTAAAAGCAGTGCATTGCCTTCTGAGAACCACTAACGTAAGCGAGACCATTAAAGTACTCGTATGTTCTACGATAGTACACGATAGTATAGTTCATAGTACACGTATCCGTTTGGTGGATGATTTATTGCTATTGCTTCTCATTGCGAACAAACATCATGCATTATAAAAGCGCAATTGCAAGTGATTCCGTTTCGTTGTTTGCCTTACAAAAATGCTTCCAGCAAGCAAACATTTTTGCTGGGTACACCCATGCACATACATACGACTATGTACTCGTACATCTACAACTAAAGTTAGCAATTTCAAATTTACATTTGGCATGAATATTTTGGTTGCAAAATAAAACAAAATTATATTCACACTGACAAAATAAAAGGAAGCCAGTCAAAAGTCAAATTTATGTCTTATGTATTTGTTTTATTAAATATTTAACACAATTTTAACTTAATTGTATCATTTTATTGATGTAAATATTAATACTTAAGGTCTTTTTATCTGTAAAACGCAACGTTAAACGCTGGCAGATTTTGTATATATTTTGTTTTTGTAATTTGCATATTTTCCATATAAAATTTTGTCAACGCTTAGGTCATCACAGGGTTGTATTTTCTCAAAAGTCGCACCACTGTGTAGGATAGTGAAGTTGTTCGAATGTTTTGGAATGTATTTGGAAGATTGTTAAAAAAAATTCAGTTAAGTGGGACTTTAACACGCACACGAAGTATTTCGTACGGATACTACATATATAATACTATGAGACCTTTATGTTATGTAGTCGTTCCTAATATAGAAAATTTTTTTTCTTGTTTCGACAATATTTTTAGTAACAGCGATTAATTTTTAGTTTAGTCGCTTGTTTGTTTTTTCAGATTTTTTTAGCATTTTTATCTGAGGCGTCCTTTTTCGATTTTGGTTTTTTTACAATACATATGTTTAGTTTTAGCGATTTTTTAATAGTGTTGTATTTCGTTTTGGCGATTTTTTTTCGCTGAGACGTTCTTTTCTTGTTGGTGTCTTTTTTCGGTTTTGAATATTTTTTCGGTTTTTTTTTAGTTTTAGCGATTTTTTAATATTGGCGTTGAGTTTCTTTTGACGCTTTTTTTTAGCTGAGACATTGTTTTTCTTGTTGGTGGCCTTTTTCGGTTTTGAACATTTTTTTTTTGGTTTTTTTACAATACATAATTTTACATTCAAGAGATTTACTATTCGACATATTGTCATAATTATATTATAAGTGAATTCTCAAATATTTTATGAAAGTCTGTGCATAAGATAAGAGGTTTGTGACTGTTCAAAATGTGTGGTTGAAGTCTACTGACGATTTGTTAAAGCAACAATGAAATGTATATAGACATCGCTTAACCACCAGCAAATAAATTTCACTTATAATACATAATTTTAGTTCGCTAAGATTTTTTAGCTTTGGTGCTTCATTCCGTTCCGGAGATTTTTTCGGTTTTTGGCAATTTTTTTTTTACTTCTTTTGTGACTTTTGGCGATTTTTTTTATTTCAGCGGTATTTTTCATTTAAGCGCTTTTTTCATTTTGGCGATTTTTCGTTTCAGCATCTCTGTTAAAATTTCAGCCTGTGACAGACAGACGTATAGACGGACATCGTAGCGAAAGCAATAGGGTTCCTATCACAATAATGTTCATTTCATAATGTGGGGATTTATTTCTTAAAAAATAATATTGAAATGTAAACCTTCGCCTTCTTCTTCTTTAATGAAAAGAAAAACTAAAAATCAATTACACTAATTAAGTTAACTAAGGGGCCATTCACATAGTGTGCCCCTGTGGCTGAGTGTTAGCGATGCTATCCTCTCACTCCGGAGTTCGCGGTTCGATTCCCGCCATAGACCGCCATGTGTTTTCTGCAGACACGCTAATCGCTTCGCTTGTTGTGTTTGTGTCATAAAAAAATAAATAAAATTATTTTCAGAGTTTTTATAACACCCCCACCCCCCTCCCCCCATCCCCTTCCTCCTTTGGTGGACTTTTTACGAAATTCTCAGTATAAGTTTTTTGCACCGTAGTGCTCCTCTTAGAGCGTAATGTGTAAACAGCCCCTATTTAGGTAATTAAATTTTTACACAAAAGTTTAAAAAGTTTAAAACTTAAAATCAATTAAATTAAATTAATTAAGTGATTATTTGTATTTTTTAATTAAATGTATTAATAGTAGATATAATTTTTTCTTGTTGTTTTTTGGTTATTTGTAGCTTGAACAAATTAAATTTGTTTGTTCTATTAATAAATTGTGCCATTAACGCAAAAAAAAAGCATAAGTGACATAATTTTCGAACTTAAATATTTTTATGAAAATCGATTATATGCGATCGTAAGTGTTTGAATTTCGGAAAAAAAACGAATTTCAAAAAATATGTCGCTTAAGCTTATTTTGACTCTTATGGGTCTCCATATAATTATTAAATTTTTTTAATACAATAATCTTTCACAATCTGTGGAAACCTTCTACTTTTATAATATGTTTTTTAATAATATCTTTTTATAATTAAAACAAATTATACTTAATTTGCAATTTCTCATTTAGCCCAAAAAAGAAGACACTGAAGTGCTTTTTTTCTTACATGCACTTAATCTGTGTTTTTTTCTCTCTTCTTTTTCTGTCATCATCATAAATAAAGATACAATACATGTTACAAGCAAGCAGATAAATATAAAAAAAGAAGCTTTTTAAATAAATAAATATTGAAGGAAAGAAAATCACAAACTGAAAATAAAAGTACAAAATAATTTTCTACCATCTTTTTTCCCTGCTTTCATGCTGTCAAAATATTCACTCTCGTCTTAAAAGAAGCCATTTGAGCGTAATGACAAAACAAACTTAAAAAAAGAAAACGTTAAAAAAATATCCTTTTGAAAAGTTTATGCTGAAAAAGAATCCCTCTTTGCTAATAAAAAAATATATAAATAAACAAGTTTTGTGTTTCTTTCCATTAACCATTTGCCAGTGGACGGACGGTTGAGATTTTTCTCTGTATTTGTAGTGAAGTGAAAAATGTTTAGCTGCAAACATTTTAAATAATTTTTCACTGGCATTTTTTTCTATTTAGTTATTAAAAAATTGTCATAAGAAACTAATTTAAAAAGAATTTCGGCTAAAGCTTGTACCATTTTGTGTACAAAAAATGATTGTGTGTAGATTAATTATCTCTACTTTCCCTGTTTTTGTAGCATTTATCTTGTAGCGTTTCTTTTTTTTTTTGTTTGTTTCTCCTCTGATTATTTTGTAAATTACCCAGTCGCTGTATGCTGGTGTAATTTTTACTTAACGAGGGTGGTTCAAGTATTTAATACTTGGATGTTATTATTTTGCTGCGTTTGGTAAATGCTGAAATACTTTAAATTTTAGCCAGCCTGTAGTCTTAAAGGAATTCGGATACAAAAGTTTTATTAAGAAATTTGTGAAGTCCTCTAGCAAATGTTGCAGCAAAAATCAACTTCAACGATCTTAAAAAACCGCATGCGATTTCGATAAAGCAAAACTCTATTTTATTGCTCCTAAAAGTATGCTTCAAAATACTTACACGTTTATACAAAACGAAAGATAATTTTCATTCGATAAATGTCGTTGAAAAACATGAATACAATGAAATAATTTATTTTTCTCTTGCATATAAATTGTTGAACAGTAATGTATTTGAAAATCTAACTTCTACATTCAAATTTAAAAACTTTTGCAAAAACTACAGCGGTTAATTAATTTACGGAACTCAGTTACTGGGGATATAATAGATAAATCCAATTTCTTAATTTCCCAGCCTCAAAAGTAATCTTCCCTTTTCTTAAATATGTCCCAACGTTTTTCCTCTGCCGCCCTCGTATTTCTTCAACTCCCATTACATTTTCAGGTTTTTATCTCTCTATATATTTTTATGTCTGCTGCAAAGTAGCTCTGAAAGTGGAGTGATTTGTCTTTGTGAATGATGTTAAATGGCTTCGCAGAAAAAATTCTTCTTTGCTTCTTTGATTTCTGTTTCTTTGGTTTTGTTTTCAGATATTTTTTTGTCTTGATATTTTATTACAAACGAAACAAACAAACAAAATCAAAGTGCAAAAGAAAATAAAAGAATGGAGAAAAATAGGAAAAAAAAATAAAAACATTAAAATCGTTAACCTAATTTTTATTGTGGTTTCACATAAATTTTCTTTTTATCTTTATGAATTGTTTTGGTATTCAGCTTTTTTTTGCATTTGCTTTTACTTTATTTAGCTTCTTTTTTTTTTGTTCCTTTTGCATGAAGGCAAAATGAAACAAATACATTGACAGTGTGTTTTAGTGTGTCCTTTTTTTATTTTGTTCTTTTTGTAAAATAAACATTGGAATTAATGGAGGAAATATTTTGTTGGCAACCAGCTAAAGCTACAGCCACAGACTGAACATGGGCTTGCATTGGAATTTCAAATATTCAAATGGGCAAAGCGCAACCAAACGTACTTAATAGAGCAATGCGAGTAAAATTATTTAAAAAAAAATAAGACGAACTAGAACTAAAGGATTTAAGGAATTAGTATCATAAAGGAAAATTTAGCGCCACAAAAGCAAGCAGGCTATGCTTTCAATTTATACGAGAATTGTTTTCACTTTAAAACTATTTAAGAGACATTGTATTTTATTGCTTAAGAAGTATAATGTGAACTAAAATTTATTAATTATTTCTGGGCTTATATTTTTCCATAAATTGTTAATGTCAATCACGAAGTGTACGAAGTTGTCATATAGAAAAACTTTCAGTCGTTCTAAGGCTGCGTGAGGAGAGCGGAAACTCTTAAAATTGGCTACAGCAGATGCTAAAGTACACTTCGTTGAAATGAGATTTATACGGAGAAAAATAATAACAAAAGTGTTTACCAACAATATGGCTTGTAAGCATATTAAAATAAAAATTCTATGAAGTATGAAAATATGCCCTAAAAATCGAAAAAATTAAAAAAATATGCGTGTAATTCTGAAATATGCATAAACAGGTTTTAAAGTGTAAAATATGCAAAAATATGCAAAATTAATAAAAATCTGCTGAAACGGATTTATATCTCATCTGTGCATTAATAAGTCATACAAGAAAAACATTCAATTGCATATTTGCGGTTTTCCTGGTAATAACTCTAATCCTGCATACATCAAGTTCAGGTATTTATTCAAATGTTTTGCTTAAAATTTCTATAAAAATTATTTGGGAAAGTGCTTTTGTTTTTAATGTTTATATTGGAAGTGCAAAAAAATCTATTTGCTCAGTTTAAAAGGACATAAAGTTGTTAATTGGGCTCAATTAGGCTGATAATTTAGTTTTACGAGTATTTTAAAGTTTAACAAAATGAGAGTTATTTTAGAGAAAATCTATGCAGCAATAAAAAAACGTTTCGCGACTTTTGCTAACACTTTTATTGCTGCTTGTTTTGCTTTCACTTGAGATGCAAAAATTTCATGATTTTTTACACGTGAGTCACGCATGAGTCACGTATAAGTCACGCATAAGTCACGCGTGATTGGGGTTGTATTTATATATAATAATAATTTAAAAAAAAAATAATGTGTGTGACTTTAGCTAATTTTCTTCTGCTTGTTAAACAAGATGTTTTTGGATATTTCCTATCCAAAGTCATTCAATGGCAGTCAAGTTATAAGAAGCGTGCGTGTATTAAAAAAATCACGAATTTTAGCTTGTATTCTTGGTTAATCACTGCTTATATGCATTTTGTTTCTGCTTCGGTATTTTTTATGTAAAAAAATTATGTTTATTAAGTAATTAATAACTACTTTGCATAGGGGCATCCATCTCCCCCCCTCCCCCTCACCCCTTCGTATGCCATCAAGAACATGCAGTTTTTTTCAGAGTTATTTGCATCAAATGTTGTGTGCCTTTCTATTATAGTTTTGAAGATATAAGACAAATAATAATTTCTTTGTGTGGAATGTACCCGTCTCCCACTCCTATAACTAAAAGATTTCGCTGGAAAATGCAGTTTGTTTTAAGGTGTACCCTTATAAAATTTAGTAACTCTCACTGTTGTAATGTTGGAGATATAAGTTGCACCGCGAAAAAAGGGCATTTGGGGCCACTGTGCGCCCGTTAAATTTACAAAAATTACGCTTAATTATAAAAAAATTTGTCTTTAAATTGTGTATGAATTTAATAATTTATTAATCAATTGCATATTCTGTCTTCAGCAGTCGTTCAAGCCGAATTGCAGCCATTTCCCAAATTTCAACTTGCTTATGGCTTTAAATTAGACGGCTTTTACACACACAAAATTTAGTTAGCAAAGCTTTGAATTTGTAGGAAAGAAAGCCAAAGAGAAAGGAAGCTTACTACTCAAGGCTTTTCAAAGTAAATTTTACGTGTATAAAAGTTGTCGTATGTATTTTTAATTTTACCTAAAACTCCATAATCTTCAATCAAATGAAAATTATTAAGTATGTGAATGCCGTCAATTGCAAATTCTTCCTCAAATCGTTTTAGGCAAAACTCGACAGAAGTATTGATTGTAATTTAACCATGTTTGTGTTAAAACGAATATTTACAAATACAGGCAAATCCCGTTATAACGAACGATATAATGTCAGGCCCATTCGTTATACCCAAAAATTCGTTATATCGCAAAGTTTTTGTTTTCAAGTATTATTTTAATTATTATTATTGTAGACATGATACAACACAATAAAAAGAATGAAAGCAATTTGTTTTCAAATAAGCAACCAAATACAAACTAACAGTATCACATTTTTTTTTTTGCATTTACATTGCTGCTGTAGTTTTTGTTTAATATATTTTTTGCCGTTCGTTACACAGAGCACACATTTATCAAAACATTCGCTACAATAATAATTCTTTATATCACGTATGAAATTGGGATATTGTTCGCTATATAAGGTTGTTAATGTAAAATATCTGGACGTTCGTTATATCGGATTTTCTTTAAAGCCAGATTCGTTATACCGAGATTTGCCTGTAATTAAAAGAAACTAAACAAATAGTACGAGTCCAAAAGGTCTTACATGTCTCAGTTCGTATGCAAAACTTTCCTAAGGGCGTTTTTGACTTCAATTCAAAAACAAATATTGATAATATTTCAATTTATATACAATTACTACACCCTTTCATAAATTATTTGCCAAATGAAAATATTATATTATATCCTTCCCTCTGCTAGCAGAAGAAGTGTGTTGTGTATCCCCCCCCCCACTCCTGACCAGGGAGGACGTGTAGTACGAGTACGTGAGTAACTAAAGAAAACAGTTCAATTCAATATAATTTGTATATTGACTTTCACTTGGGCTTAACTTGCAAACATTTAGCGCACACACCCAACTGCAGACAGCACCCCACCATATTGCAAAACTCAATAAAGTCTTTGTAAATCAACCCTTGTCGCAACAAATAATTTACTCAAGAACTCATTCAAATCATAAATCCAGACACTCACACTCAACCAAATGCGTTTTAGACATTTTCGCTACATTCTTGTCAATTAAAGTAGAAACATGGCCCACCCTCCTTGAAATTAAAACAAATTTTTTTCTTGTTTCAATTCTAATTGTTGAAGAAAAAAAAAACAATTGATTTTAATCCTTAAACGGCTTCCTTGGCAAAACCAGCAAAAAATACGTATCAAATATTAAATATATGATACGAAATTAATAATAATCCCTGAATGACCATAAATTGAATGCACATACGACTCTAAAGGAATAATTGTTCAAAATGAATTTGTAATTAGCACTTCTTAATTAAACACAAAAGTCTGTAGCCAGAGGATTTTTTATAAAACCTGAATGGCTTCTTTAAGTTACGCCACTGAATTTAAATTGGTCGACTAATGCGGAATGTATAAAAGTTCAAAGTCCACAACGATCCAAGACCAACACTCACACTTTTCTAAAAGAAAAGTTTGATATGACACAGTCAAGTTTTCTATAAGAAAAGTCTGCTGTGACCACAGTAAACTTTTCTATAAGAAAAGTCTGCTGTGATCACAGTCAACTTTTCTATAAGAAAAGTCTGCTGTGATCACAGTAAACTTTTCTATAAGAAAAGTCTGCTGTGATCACAGTAAACTTTTCTATAAGAAAAGTGCTGTGACAGTCAACTTTCTTTTACTTGCAAATCGCATATAGCACCTTCAACTCTCTGAATATTTTTACAAAATTGCCAATTTCAGTAAAGACTAGCGAGGAAAATGCTTCACTGCAGAATGTAACAGAATGAGTTTTGTCTCTGGGACACGACCTATTTTTAAAGTTTAACACATTTTCCAAGAATATTTAATTTTTGTTAAACATAAAGTTGAGTTTGTAAAAATTCGTTTTTATACGAAAATAAGCTGCTGAAAGTGTTTTACTTTTGCTACACGATTTAAAATTTAAATAAAACAATATTCTCAGAATTTTAAGGATTCAGGCATCGTAAACCCAGAAATTAAAGTGATGTACATGTTTGCATGAGTGTGTGTGTGTGTGTGTGTGTGTGTGTGCGTAAGTGTGAGTATGTTAAATGTTTGCTGAAAATAATATTTTTTTTTGTGTTCTTGTGTTGATTTCATTAATAATGCAAAACGTAATATTTTAACAACTTTATGTACTTTATAATTTTGCTTTCTACGTTTGTGTGGGTGCGTTTCCGTGTGGCTGCGTGTGTGTGTGTGTGTGTGTATACGAAAGTCTGTGAAAGTATTTAGGTCCAGTAAGGTAAAACATCCGGGTTTTGCCAGAAAAGGCCAGGGCATGTGAAAGCAAAAGTTTCTATAAATAAAAGTTTAAATGAAAGTCGCCCAGAGGTGCATATAAAACAAAACTTCATTTATTTTTGTTTAGGTATGAAAATCACATGCATTTTTTATGAGTCCAATTCAAGCAGTTCTTTTTTTTTAATTAAAAATTATATTCGTGCAGTTACCAAAGCGACGATAAAGAGAATGGAATGAACCTTTTAAGCAAATTTATTGCAGAAATGTTAGTGTTGGCTTTTATTTGCAGTTGTGTGTGGGTGTGTGTTTGTTTAATTAGTAAATTTGCTTATAAAACAACATTAAAATATATTTTTGTAAATGAATTATTAAAAACTTAATTTTATTTGGGTGTGTTATTGTGCTGCATTTGTTGTTAAACTGAATGTTGAAGAATTCAAACGTTGCTGAGTTTATTCAACAGTTTTTACAATTGGCCATACCAAGGACATTTTGTGTGTGAAAGCAGGACACAGAATTAAAGAAAAGTATTTGAATATATTTAATATTGAATTAAATGAAAATTTAAGATTTATTTAATTATTTTTAATTTGTATCACCTTTCGCCGTTGGTCTTGTGACTCTTTAACAAGACCGAAATTTTTTGTTATATTCTAAGGAAGGCGAAAACAAATTTACACTCTTCAACTAATAGTCCTTGCCACCAGCCTTCAATAGCAGTGAGTGCCATACGAGTATTGTTCAAAAAATGTACTCCCCTTAATTATGCCATCAATCATGTCCTTTATACTTATTTCGGGCAAATAAAATTCTGTTTATTGTTCTTTTCTAAAAACTACATTTATTGGTTTCAAGAGCAAACCTTAGCCATGTTCCGTAATGATTTTTGAATTTTTAATGAAAAGAAAAAATTAACAATTGATGTAGTCAAGTTCTATAATTCCACATTTTTTTGTTGATTTTTAATCAGATTGTAAAAAAAAAAATTAAATACGAGAGCGGCAACAGCATTGCAATATTAAATATGTACATACATTTGTATGCATATTGAAACATTAATCCAATTATTATCGTTTCAATGAAAATGTTTGAATTAAAAAAAAACGTTTGGGCCGATTCATATGTAGAAAACCAACTGATGAGTAGTTAAGCTTTTTCAAAAGCACACACCCACAAAGACACAAATACCAAAACGAATACTTATTGCAGTGAAACATGAAAAGGAATTAATAACGCATAAAGTATGCACACGAATTGACCACGTCGCAGGAAGATTAAAAAGAAGCGGGCGGAATATGTTCAGAAAGGCATAAGGTAATAAATTTGTGACGTTTTAAAATACATTTGCAGCTGAAACAACGATTCAAACATATAACATTTGAAAAAACATCGAATGAACCCAAATTGACTCGATATCGAGATCGGTTAGATTTTCTTGTGATATTGTTGAAGCTCTCTCGCTTCCATCTTATCTGTCATAAAAATCAATTATAAATATTAATTTTTTAAACTTTTTTTTACTTAATTCTACCAGGAATAAACTATTGTTTTTTTTTGTTTTCTGTAAACTCAATTCACCCACACGCTCTCCTCTCCGCACAAATTAAATTCTCAGATACATAAATACTGTTTTATGTAATAAACAACAATTTGGATTACAGCACATTGTTGTCGTTTGCTCTCATACAAATAAACGTTTACCCTAACGGGTTTTACAAGGATATACATACTCGTACATGTGTGTTTCGTGTGTGTGTGTGTGTCCACATTAACAGTTATTTATAACTTTCACGCAGTGACAGAGCAAAAGAAAAAAGCAGGATGTTTAAAGCGCATTCAAGTGCATATTAATTGCATTATTAATACGAAAAACTTTGCACTGTGAACCAGCGATTGTTGTTATTAATAGAAAACTGTGTTAAAGTAATGCATTTTTATTTATCATTTTCATCCATTACTTATGCAGAACTTGACACAAAATTTTGCTGTGACTTTAAAATTTCCTTTAACAAACAAAAAAAAATAAAATAAAATATAAACAAAAATTATGTCGCCAAAAAATATAAAAAAACAACTTATTAAAAACATTCACAAAGTTTTGTAGGAGAAAAATATTGGAAGCTTTTTAAAGCAACGCTGACAAAAGTTGTAAAAATATTCTTAATCGAAAAGTTTTCTATTAACCCTTACTCAGCCGTTAGTGGTCATAAATTATTAAACAGTTGCAAATTCAATTGGGAAGCAAAAGGTTGCTAAAAAACTAAAGACTGCTAAAATATTAACATAAATTTGTAACTCAACTAAATGAGAACTTCATCGTGTATTGCTGCACACAATGTATCAAACATAAACGAAAAGAATAGTAATAGTGATAGAGAAGACAAGATGTGTAAGAAGAGATAGAGGAAAGCTTCATTCTATTACAAGTATTTTTTGCACGTTTTTAATAATGCACAGTTGCAGCGCCCCTGGTGTCAATGAGGCGTATTAAATTTTCAAAGCAGCGCTTAGTAGCCATTTTATTAGTTTTTTTAATTAGCCAATGATTCTGCTACACAATGCCAACGAAGGAGGGCGCTCTGATGTTACATTAGGATTATTATCTGCTGAATTCGCTGTAGTTCACAGACCAGTATCTATCTATGCCTTCATCACTTGAACTTCCCTGCTGATAGAAAGGGACACTAACGCACATTAGAAAAATGCGTAGTGTGTAGACCTGTTTCGAACCCAGGACCTTTGGTTTTGTAGTCAACGTGCTCAATACTTCAGCCAACGCCATCCACTAAACTAAACACTAAAATTATCAGCGCAGTTGTAGTTGATGGAAAGATATAAAAAAATATTAAATATTAAATTTAAAAAAATTTACTATTTCAATACTTCAATTACTGTGTTTTATATATCATTGCCTGCTCACAATGCTGAGATGATAAGATGACGCAATGTTGCCACACTAAAATTTTAAGAGCCCTAATGGTGGTTGTCATTGCCAACTACAATGTCCCTTCTCTACACTGAAAGAAAAGTTATTCATTCAAGCAATTCAATATTTTCTTTCGAAATGAAAATGTGTGTCGCATAATATTTGGTAGACTTATGGTATGTTTTGGTTTATTGTTGACATTAAGTAAAATTATTAAGCCGTAAGAAACATCAGCCTGAGAAACGTACAGTTAGACCTTATCAAGAGGCCTCCATCAACCGGCTAAATATATATATTAAGCGGCATGCTGTCGCTTTGTTTCTTGACCTCCATTATACACGTGCTTCCATTTTTTATACCCGGCCTCGAGATTCAACTGTATGTACATGTGAACGATTATTTTCGAATTCGTTGAAACCAAATTGGCTCGAATTCGGGTGCGACTAGACTGCGTTCGCTTAGATCTTCTTTGGATATTTTGTCTTTCAACTTGTTTCATTTAAGATATCATTAGTCTTTAACGGGTTAAACTGAATACTCAACATATTCTTTTTCTACTTTCCAGCAAATCCGCTTCAGTATTAACCTCGCAGCTGCAGAAGCTATTTATAAAACATGAGCATGTGTTTAACTTTTCGTCAAGTTTTCCTTTATCAACATTTTTATCAGGATATTTTTTTTTTTTTTTTTTGCTAAGCTTCATATAAAGAAATCCTTGAAAAGTTACAGTAAACACGACGATTCTTGCTAAAGGCAATCCTCTCAAAAAAAAAAAAAAAAGAAACAATCACGTACCAAGGGAAAAATACCTGTCTCTAACATCTTGTACAAAAATTCAGCACCGAAAAGCTTTAAATTATGTTTAAGCAAAAAAAAAAAAAAAAAAACATCAAGTTTTAAGCAAAAAATCACTGTTAAATTTTTTCCACTTCTTTCATAAAATTATACTTAGAGCAGTTTAAATTCGTTTGTTTATTACTTTAATATTGGCAAATAAATTTGTTATTGATAAAAATAATACATTTGTCGGTTGGCAAAGAATACGAGCGAAGTCTGTGCGAAAGAGATTATTATTAAGGGGGTGGCGTGTGTGTGTTTGAGAATTTAAGGAAAAGCCGGAAATAAATGAGGGGAGCCAAACATCCTTTTAACAAAAATCGATAATTTTACTATACAAAATCATTAAAGCGTTAATATTTCAATAATAAAAATAATAAACTCCACACACACACACACACACATACACACACAAACATATAATATTATCATCAATATCAGAAATTCACATCCAACCAGCAACTGTGATGAGAACGAACTTTGATGGCGGGGTAGAGATAATGACGAAAATTTATATTATCTTTATTGAAAAATGTTCAAATTTGGCCATTTTAATGCGCTCCAGTAAACAAATTGTTAATAACCAATAATTTGTAATAGAAACAAAATAAAATATAAATGAACATAATAATGAAAACATAACCGAGGGAAGAAATATGTAAAATTAAGCACGCCAAGATAAATTAAATATTCTTTAATTTTTTTTCTTTACAACAAGAGATTGTTTTGATTTTTTCAGTAAATAATTTTGATATGCCTGCACCAAGATAATTTCATACTTGGTTTGTCAAAAATATAAACAAACTCAAAAATGTGTTATGACATCCTGGGGGATATGCAAATTACAAGCGATAAAAATATTCAAATAAGCTGTTGAAATCACTATAAAAAATATTTTGTTAAAAATATCAATTTCGAATATATCTCGAACATTTATGGTGTAAAACTATCGAGAACGAACACAAACAACAAACAAGATTCGGCCGCAGAAAAAGTAAAAAAAGTAATTTTATTTTTTAACAGGCTAACAGACTAGCACACATTCACTAAGCTATCGTCACACATTCGAGAAACTATCGAGAGAAGTTCGCTTTAGCGATCATGAGATCTTTTCAGATTCGCGAACAAATATCAAACAATTTTGTTGCGAAATTTCTTCACTTTAGGGAGCATTCACAGCTCAAGTGGGACCAAACGCTTAAGACACCTCAGCCACCGTTTAGTTTTGAACTAAACTCCCTTGTCAAAACTTTTACCACAAAAAAGGGGAAACTTTTTTTTTAACATTAAAAATGTCTACCGTCTATCGGTGTTGTTTTCCCATTTTACCGGAAACTAATTTTCCTTTCCAAAGTTCTGGTGTTTTTTTTTTCTCTCTTAAAATTAAAAGTAAAAAAGGCGTCGCGCATATTATTTAAAATGTGGCGCCAATTTTATGAAAACAAAAAAAGTTGTAGGTTGCTTTTTCTTTAACATTTTCAGTCTTTTGAAGTTTTTCTTTCTCATATTTCTTTTTGTCGGTTTTAGTTTTATTTTTGTAGTTGTTGGTGGCTTGTTATATAAAAAGGCTGTAGATATACATACATACTCGTATATCTCTCTTTTTGTTTTAGTCCGCTATCAAATATGTTTTTTTATTTTTGTTAATAAATGACGGCGAGGGTGTACAATTTGAAAGAAAATATAGAAAATTACAGGAAAAAACATTATTTAATGTTAAAGGAGACAACATATTGCTGGCTTCCAGTTAAATAACAAACATGTTTAAAATTTAATTAAATATTCAGTTATGAGATTTTCGTTTAGTTAAATTTATACAAAATTTATTGCAATTTTATTCGTGGAATAGCCTGCGGGGAGCTTTGCAGCAACATCTTCCACACTTCACAATTTGCGTTTCTTATACACAATTTTATAAAATACCATTTTTAATATTATTACAATAATAATCTTTCAATATTTCATTTTTATTTAACGCTGCAACGAAATGCATCTAGACCAAAGTCAGGCAAACACATACATGCGAGTATATAATATGAAAGAGAGTAAAATGCAAGCGGTCTTTTGCTTATCTCTGATTTCCCGGGAAATACCGTATGAAAAACACTGACGCCGGCTAATCCCCATAGTATTTATCAAGCTTAGTCTTGGCTTATGTGATGCTTTTTCCGACAAAAATAATGAGTACACGAAGTTCACTTTCAATAGCTGTCAAACTCAAACTAAACTAAATTTGACAGCAGTCAACTGACAGCTTTGTTTTTTGACAGAAACAGTGTTGTTCTTTCAAGTAAGAGCCGGCAAACTAAAAAAATTCACGGTATTATTGTATAATTTTGCCAATTTTATAACAAGGTCAACCGTATCCCATATTTTCTTTTTTATTAATATACTCGTACAGAATAGTTAGCACAACTTTTAATTTTAGTTTCAAACAACTTGAATTTCATACTCCACTGATAAACCCAGTAATTTGTAAAACAACAACAACACCTCTCGATTGCTAATGTCCTGCTTAGTGGGAGTATCTTATGCTTACAAGTGTTGTTTTTTTTAAGCAACAGTTTTCTTGTGTATCTCATAAGAAACTCATCAAAACTTTTTAATATTTACAAGAAAATAAAAACTTTGTTGAACAAATTAAACAAGTTGGTTGGTTGATTGCCCCTTCCAGCTTTCTTTAACACATCACTCCCACAGGCCTGAAATATTGGCAGATATAAATATATTCTTAGAATATTTTTTTCTTTTTACATTAAATTATTATTTTTTACTTCTACTTAATAAATAAAAAGTTATGAAAATAACTGAAATACACAAAAGGGAAGAAAATATGCATTTGCCTTGAGATTGTCATATAAGGTATAAAATTTTAGCAAATTATTTGTGATTAAATTTGAAATTTGAAATTTTCTATGAAGCTTTTTTACTTGCCAATAGGAAGATTGTCAAAAATCATTCAAATAGTCTGACTATTAATCGGCTACAAATGAGTATATACAGGGCTATTTTATTTACACACACACATAAAGCATCTGTTCAATTATCCAATTAGTTTAATAAAACAGTTTTTCATTAGTAAACTCGGCCTAAGTTTTTCTGACGCAAATTTGATACAAGCGTGTGAATTGACAATCTTCCCTGTGCTAGTAATTTTTTATTGTCAGTACATTACTCGCACACTGCCAGATCTGATAATATTGTAAGATCTGACAACCGTCCGTACAAATCTTTAGACTGGGCTCACACACAGCAACTTTTGTTGAGCAGCTTTTGAGTCTGTTGAAGAGAAAGGGTAAAGGCAAAAGTTAATGAAGAGGGGAGTCACCATATTTTTCTCTCTCCCCGTTAATTACTATAAAAGGCTGCTCAACAAAAATTGCCATGTGTGATTTCAATCTAATCTCTTAATAAATTATTTTAAGTCATAAGTTTATTTGATTGAAAGGTTTTTGTTTTGTTTCACAAACTAATTTATTTGACACTTAAGTTGTTGCAAATTATGTTGTCACATTTCTGCTCCTGAAAAAGATTTTGAGTGCAGAACTTTTTGCCAAGAAAAAACAAATAAATATTCGTATATAAATGAATGTATGCTTTACAAATATTTTATTCATCAACTAACAAAATAAGACAATAACACTTTGCCACTAAATAACCATACACACAAACTACTCTCCTACTCCTCCCTCGAAAAAGGCATATGATACATTTTACACAAAACAACAACAACTACAGCAACATATTTATGCACCGAAGCCTGTCAATGTCCTTTTCCTTGAACAGCAAAAAAGAAAAAAGAAAACGAAAACGCCTCTAATGGAGGACAGTAATAAACAATACTTAAAAAAAGAAAAACTCATCAACAACAACAACAACAATAACACTAAAGATAATAAAGAAAAACAACTTGGCAAAAAAAATCCATGTGAACGAAAAAAACTTCTTTCTTTTTCGATGGTTGGCTGATTTGCAGGCTGCAGGGAAAGAGTAGACAACATTTTATTGTCACGTTAACCGACCGCAACGTACTAAAAATTTGTAGTGAGCAGTAGTGTAGGATTATTTACAAAAGAAACAAAAGTTTTATGCGACTTTAAACCGCTTGATGTGGAGCAAACCTCTGCCGAGCAGCACACACACCGAATTCCCTTAATATCATACTGCTATTAAGGACATTTTGCAAGTGTTGCTGGCAACTTTTTTATTAATTTTTTTTTGTTCTTCTTGTTGAAAAAAGAAGTTAAAGCAAGAAACACTTTACGTGTTAAGATTTATTAAGTTCTTTTTTTATTTATTGCTAAATACTGCTGCTTCCCATTTTTGGTTATTTTTTATTTTTTTTTATCGCAACTACTTTTGAAAGGCAAAAAAGAAAACGAAAAGTTTTTCATAAAAACATAATTTGTTAAATTTCTTTTAAAAGCAACTGCAGATGAGGGATTTTAAGAAATTGCTTTCTCAGCTTTCTTCCAAACTACAACAGATTGATGAATGATAGTGGAAGAAGCAGAAGAGTTTATGACACTTTTTGCCATCTCAATAAAGTCTTAAACTAATTTCTTAAGGAATTCCAAAGGAGATTAGTTTCACACAATTTAAGTTGCAGCAATTAGGGATATATAATACATAAAACCCATCAAATCAAATCTGAAAATCGATACAGATAAGCATCAAACTTTACATCACTACACTGAGAGAAAAAAGCTGTGGTCAATTTAACGCTTAGGTTGTCGCTTTTTTTTTAAATAAAACTAGTTGTTTGGAGAAAATTTCAGATTGATTTGTTTGTTGAAATAAGTAACAATTTAAATATACCGGCTATAAGGTGTTTGTATTTCAAAACCTTAAGTTACCATATTATTTTATAAATTTTATTTATAGCAAACAATTGTGGTTCTTTTGCTGGCTCTGTACAATGTAAACTTTTAGCCATAACTTTTGATATGTTCACTAGTTTTATGTTGTTGCCGCATTTTGTGTTTGTGTTGTGAGCATTTTGTTTTGCGCTGACGTTGTTATTTTGCTCCTACTGGTGCCGTCGACTAGATAGATGCATTAGATTGTGGTTGGTGTTTAAAACTACTCGACAACAATTACACACGCACACGCACACACTCACACAAAAAACACTGAATATATCTATATAAAAAGGTCTTAAATGTAATAAAAACCTTAAGAAAACCAAAAACAAGAACAAAAACAACACAAACTCAAGTAAAACTAAACCAAAAGAAAGTAAAGTAGAAAAAAGAAAACATCTTAGTTTTACAACAACCTTCTCTAAATCCAAGAAAACTTTAGAAAGCAGCAAAGAAAGAAGCAGAAAATGAAAATAAAAAATGCAATTTGTACGTGAGATTATTAAAGTTGCAGAGCATGTTGTGCTTTAAAGCTTATTAGAAACTCTATGCAACTAAATAATGTTCTAGATTTGTCCTTTTTTTCAAAAAAAAAAAAAAAAAAAAAAGTAAAACCTTTAAAGCAGAGAACGCCGCTAAGGCTGTTTCATAATTTATTTACCCAGCCAAGCTAATGGCAGCTGATTGGTATTTTCCCTTTTTGCATGCTGAACAAAAAAAAAGAAGAAAACAGTCCAACATTAGTTTTAATTACTAATGTCCTGCTAAGTATCCTTTTGAGCATTTCCTTGAAGCATTAAAACTTTCTTTTATGCTTCCATTGCTTTTGCAGGAAGCTCTTCTTAAGCTCATCCAAAAGTTTGTTTTATTTACAAGGCAACAAAAAGTTTGTTGCTTGAAATTTTCTTCGCCCAACTCATTTTATTCCCGCTGGCCTGTAAATATGGCATTTGTAAAATGGAAAATTATTGTTTTCGTTTTTGTTCATACTTTTAAAAGTTTTGTCATCTTAATTCTGTTGTTTTTTGTAAAATTAAATTCTAATAAATTTTATTGAAAATAAAAACTAATAACATAAACATATTGTTAAGTTCTTAGTTCGCAATTAAATTAAAAACAGTCACCAGTGTACAATTTTTATTTGTTCAGAAAACTTTATTTACTCCACACAGTTATTAAGAAAGATCTTTAAAATGGATGCAATTGAGCCTCCGAGTGGAGGTTTATTTTTAACACTACACTTCCTAATCTATTAAGAGTCCCTTTTAGCAAAAATATTAAAAAAAAAAATTAATTAAACATCTTTACTTTAAGCCTAAATAAAACATTTTCAACAACTTAAACAACGAAACACGAAAAGGTATGGTAGCGCTTTGCTATTTAATATGGCAGTGACAATTCAGCGTACAGACCAAACGGCTGGACGGATTTTGATTTAGTTTTTTCTGTTTGAAAGGTGACTTAATCGAGAGGGTTCTTAACTATGTTCTAAGAAAATCGATCCAGCCGTTTAGAAAATATCACATCTTTTCTAGATATATCGGGGGTTTTTCAAATTTTTAATTTTTAATTTTTGTTATTTGTATTTTATTTCAAAGAAAAACATGTGAAATATGTGTTGTAATTTGGTGTAAAGTTAGTTTTATAAGTCCTTTTTGCCCATTTTGTTCGGCCTGACAATGCCATTAAGAGTTGCATAATGCATTAAACACATTCACACCACAGCAGGCTACCGACTACAAAATGTCAATGATAGAATACACATGTTTATATGGCAGTGATTCTTTTGAAGACAGCAGTGCAACATGGCGGCAGGTTGTTGTCTATGCTGATTTTGTCGTTGTAGTCCAATTAAACTAATTCCTATTTTTTTGGCTACAATGAGAAAATTCAGTGTTGCAAGTATAATACAAAATGTTGAATTATTTCATATTAGTTAACAGAAACAATATCAAAAAATTGATGTAAAGCATAAATTGATTCACTTTTATACTTTTACGTCATATAAGTACATTTTGAAAGAGTAATTTAATTTTTATAAATGCGAAATATTTGAAGGTGACAATACTGAACTATGCATTTATACTTAAATAAGATAAATAAATAATTAAGTAGCTGGCTACGAGGCGACAAATGCTGCTAGTGGCATTTGAAGTCGTGTGTTCGTGTAGCCTGCTGTGGTGAATGTGTTCAATGCATAACTGTGCAAAATTTATTTTAATAATCTTGCGCTTACTTGAAAACTGATACATAATTTTGTATCATTTGTGCAAAATTCTTAGAAAACTTTACAATTTTACTCTTCCTTAATAGTGCAACGTTTGACATGAATACCTCTGGTAAATCTCAGAAAAGCTGGTACGGGGGTTGAGTTTTTTTTTAAATATAGCACAGTAAAAGTCAGTATAAAACCTTTTCAAAATAATTTATTTTATTTCAAATTTAAATTGCTGCTCCAACTCTTGTTACCACTTTTTAAATGCCAATAACAAATACAGTAAATTTAAGTTTTACCAGTTTAGTACTGTTGGCTTCTTTTCTTATTTAACAATAAATGGATTTTTTTTATTTAGTTTAATTACTTCTGTTTTATATAACTTTATTGTTATGCTTTTGGTTTAGGTTAAGGGTTCAAGAACAAGCTTTGTTTCTTTGTCTTGCTATATTCAAGTTTCTCCAATTGTATTCTTTGTCATCGCCTCATATATTTGTTTTATCCAATTGTATGCCTTGCAGTATTAGAGAAAGATTGTTGTTGCAATTACACATATTTAATAAGATTTAAAAAAAAATCATTTGTTGTTGGCTTAGCACGTCTATTAGCCAAACTAATTCCGACACGGTATAAAAACTTTTTCCACACACTGTCTGCTGCTTTTGTTTTGTTGCTTGTACAAATTTTGGTATGTTTACTTATTGCGTGCTTTTCTTTTTTAAAGGATAAGTACAATATATTTTGTATTGTTGTTTGTTCTGTTGTTGTTGCTGTTTTTAATGATGCACCATTTTTGTGGTTGAACATTATGCCATCCACAGACATACACACACTCGTACAAATATTTCCATACACAATCACTTCGTGTTGATGTGTGGGCAAATGATTGGAGCGGTAGATTGTGTTAATTTAGTTGTTTCTCCTTTTGTAAATGGCACGAATATTTTGTCGGCTTATTTTGTAAATGATGTTTGAAATTGTTGTTTTGATTACAATAATAATAATGCTTGTGGTTGTTGTTGCTGTTCTCGTTTTTAAGTAAGCGAAGCGAGAGTTATTATAATAAGTGGAACAGATTTGATTCCTTGCAATTTATAGTTTGGAAATGCTCTTTTTGAAAATTTGTTTAAAGGGTAGATTTTGTTAATACAAACGATTTTTTCGTTTTGAAATTTGTATGGAAAAAAATATTTTTTGAAACGAATTTTCGTTTTTTTTTTATAAAAAATTTGAAACGTTTGAAAATGAAATTTTTACAAACGCTGCTTATTAATGATGCTTTTGTCAAAATTAAAAGTCTTTAAGAATTGATATTTAAAGTCATACTACCTTATTCATAAAAAATAATTCAGGTTTATTAAGCGCTTATTTGACATATTTCTATGGGAAATTTGTCAAATAAACCTGTAATAAACCTAAAATATTTTTTATGAATTAGACCGATACAAATTACTTGTGAAATTGGTAAAATAATTTTTTTTTAATGCTGCAGGTAAATGACATGAAGTGCTGCTCTTAGTTCTTCTAGTGTAATTTTTACATTAAATTTTTTAATAAAACTAATTTTTTCTCAATTTCCATCTGCACCATCTGCTTGTCATATTGTTAATTCCAGAGTGTCATTTGATATCACACTTTTAAAAGTCTAAAAATCTTAATTTTTATTTTTTCTTACATATCTTCGTTATAAATATTTATGCAGCAATATTTAAACTAAAAGCATTTCAATGTTTTCTTCACAAAGACAATCAAAAAGCACTTAATACACCGAAATAGTAAAAATTAAAAATTTGATTTAAAAACTGCCACTGTTGTCACCTTTAAATTAAAAAGAAAATATCAAATTAAATATGGATATAAATAAAAGAAACTATGCAAATTAAATAAATTTTTTTTTGTCAGGGACAACACTAATTTAATTGACAAACTGTGTAGCAAAATTATTAGATCATAAAAAATTTTAAATGAATTTTATTTTGAAAAACATGTTTTCAAATGCAGCTTTTTGGCAAAAGTTATCAAATAATAATAAGTTATAAAAAATATATAGAAAACGAAATTCTTAGTTTTTTAAGCAAATTTTATATTTCAAGGAAGGCTGGAGTTGGGAGGGAGTATTTCCAAAAATTAGAGCTTACTCGTATTGCTAACTTTTTGAAAATACTTATTTTAGTAACACTGATCCCCATACCAAGTTTTATGACGCTTTCTCATTTGGCTTGTGGACACATAGTAGAATTTAGCTTGTTTTATGTGCCATAGTTATGGAAAGTGGAACATTTCGGATGCACGCCAATCCGCAAAGTCGGTGGGCAAATTTGAGGTTAGGAAATAAATTGGCTGTCAAATGGTAAAATGTCAAGAATTGGGGTGTCATCTTTTGACATTTATTTAGTAAAGAGTTGGGAACCAAGGAATGCTACATCTTGAACAAGCAATTTAAATTGTGAAATTTGTGAATCTTGAATTGTGGAGTTTGATAAATTTAAGTTGAAAGGCCGGGCTAACGTAAACAAACTAGAAACAACTGACGCTCTGAAAGATGAAGTTCGACGCTGCATTGACGAGATAAGCGAAGCTTTGTTGCAACATGTAGTTCAAAATTTTGTGAAAAAAGGAGACTTCCGACGACGTGCCCGACATCATATTCCATTATTATTAATTCTCATATTTCTACTTTACATTGGTATCAATAAAACTGAAGTTTGCAAAGAAAATGTGTGTTTTTAAGCCAATTTATTTCCTTACCTTAAATTTGCCCACCCGCAATATTATCACGATGTTATATTCCATACATAATGGCATTCACAGGCATTTCAAGCAAAGAAAAAAAGTTCACAATTATGCCACACAACACTTTTTATAATAATAAAAAGCCCTGTGTATAGAAATACGAAGTACAACATTTTAATTGCAGTCAGTAGTACTCGCAGGTGAAACAGTTGTTAACTTTCGTTTTAATGAAAATATTGTACAATATTGCCAACACACAATGAAACATTTTGTACGCCAAAATAATAAAAAATCTGATATTTAACCCAATTGTTTTCTAATACGAAATGCATACATGAGTATTTACCAATTCGATTGCATAACGTGCAGGTTTAGGAAATTCCAGTAAAGGCAGGTTAGTGTGCAGAATACCTTAACGATGCTTATATCCTAAGCAATCTAACTTAAAAGTCAAAGGCAATCAAGTCCAAGCACAAATAAAATAATTCTTCTTTTGCAAAATAAAAACTAAAAATAACTCAGCTATACAGGCCTCCTTTCTATGTTTATGTACGAGTATGTATGTGTTCCTGCAGTCTTTGAACAAAAAAAAATAAAAAAAAGATTGGAAACAAATAATTGACATCAACAAAAAACGAATGGCAATAAATTGCTAAAGAATTTTCAAATCCATATGGAATTCTATATTCGTTTATTGCAAAATTTGGGTTAGTAGTTCTAATACTGGCTGTGTGGTCTGTGTACGAGTTGCGTGTGGATGGAGGCTTGTGGCGGCGTAACGTTTCAATGGGGTTTTAACTGTGTTGTGTGTGTGTGTGTTTGTGTGTATGAGTTTTAAACGTAGAATGCAGATGACAATTGAGGTTTTTGTAGGCCAATAAACATTTTGAATTGGACAATAAAAACCAAGCAAATAAAATAATGTCCAACCGAAAAAATTTAGGAACACACACACACGCACTCATGCACACATGCATAGAGGAAGATCCTTCCTAAACGCTATAGATTGCAAATAAAACAATTGCTTGGCTGTTGTTGCTGTTATTGCTGTTCCTGTGGTGTTAGCGGTGTGTTAGTGTTTGTGTTTTAGTTGTTGCTATTGTACAAATAAGTGTGCTGTGCTGTGTCAGTTTTATTGTTCTTGGTGGTGGTGGCAATTTGTAGTGTTTATCAAAATTAGATACGGGTTAAACTTATTTGCCCTGGTTGTTTCATGCCTCCCCTTCTCCCTTCTCTTTAATGATTGTTTGAAAACAAGTGTTAGAAAAAAATGCTCGTACACAATAAATTAGTTTTGGTGTTGGTGTTGGTGTGCATTGTTTTGTTAAATATTGTCGCACTTTAACAGTCACTCTTTTTTTTTCTTTCTTTTGCTCACACGTATATATGAAGGTTTAACTGTTTGTCAAGGACTTCCTTTAATTTATTATCATTAAAACAAAATGCCAAAGTAATAAAATCTGATAAAATGAAGCTAAAAATTTTATACATTACAAAACTTTTGTGCCATAAAACCTCGACTTAAACTACCAACCACAAAAAGAAGAAAAAATAATTCAATTGACTTTAAGACATAAGGGTTTCTTTTATTTTCTCGTTTTATTTGTTTTTAATTTTCAACATGAGTGAAAGGTAGTTTGACAAAAAATAAATTAAATAAAAAAAGAACTAAAACAAAGTTGTTCTTACTGAGCAGTATATTTCTTACGTTCAAATATATTTGAGCCCAGTAGTCTCCTGCAGGAAACTGTTTCTGGCAAATGATGTCATAATTGAATTTTACTTTATTATTATTATGACAATATTTTACTACGAAGCTGAGGGGAAGACTAAAATTTCTATATCATTCCTGTCTAAAATATAAAGCTGAAATTAATGAACATCAGAACCACAGGGTAAATGTACACTCACTTGATTTGCAGAAAAAATAAACAAAATTCGAGTACTCACATGTGTGTCAATATTATGCTTTTAAGTTGCAAAATTTAATTCTAGCTGCAAGTTATCATTACAGACAATTTGATATTTTAAGAACCAAAAAATTAAAAGCATTTGCAAAGATAAAAGATAAAGTTACATTCAAAATTATGTATGTACGAGCATGTTAAATTAAAGTATAGATGTGAGCTTAGATATTTTATTTATTCTAGTGTTTAACTCTCGAAGCGTTGCCGTTAAATCCAGGAATTTCTTGGAAAAGACAAGCACAGTTGCGGTGAAGTGACAACTCAAGGGTGCTTAAATATTTAATGTTCATCTATTTACATTTCAATTCATTGCAAGAGATAATGTAAATGTGGTTGAAATGGATGTAGACATGCATGTGAAAATAAATTAATTTTCCAATTAATAATTCAAACTGAGAAATATATGTACATGTCAATAAATAAATATATACATTAAATAACAACATACTTTGCTTTGAAGCAAACTGTGTCGCGCTCATAATAATAAAGGTATTCACGTCAACTCTTGCATTTGTGTGTAAAGTGCGGAACTGCATATTTTCAGGTGAGCTTAGTCGGCTTTAAATTTCATGATGTGTCTTAAATTATTTTAATGTAATTAATTGTGTTTGCTTTTGTTTTTTTTTTTCTAAAATAAATATTTTGAAACATTACGACACTATGACAGTTAAGACTGCCGCTTGAATCCCCCAAATATATGTTTCTCGGTTATTAAAGTTTTTTTTTTTTTTAATATCGAGTCTTCGCTAATCAATGCTGTAGTTAATTTAAAATAAATTCAGTAAGTTACGACTTTTCCGTACGGCCACTACATATTGTTGGTCACCAGTAGAAACGACCTAATTAAAATAATTGTAACTTTGCAGAAGAAAGTAAAAACTGCTTTGTACAACTGCTTGTAAAAGCTTTATTTTTTACACTATTGCAATAAATTTTTGTGACGAGGTGTATTTGGGTGAAATGCATTGGCATCACTGAAAAACTCAGTTTCGTGAAAACGCGAGTTAGGGTCTTCTACTGGTGACCATCGACATGTAATACTATACGACCTTTAGCCTATATAATCGAATATCTTACATTATGTAGACAGCAAGTTGCAAAAATTATATAATCAAAACTACCTTAACTGATAGAATTCCGTTCCATTTTGATTTTTTTTAATTTCAATTTTAATTGGTCTACATAACTTTGAAAATTTCAAGTTTCTGGTATATAATTTTAATTTTAATTGTTATGTGTTTGTTGTTGTAGCGGCCAAAGTTTTACATATTTTGTGAAAAATTCATGTTCGCAGCTCTTACGGTTCTCGAGAAAACATCCTGCGACAGACAGACGGACATCGTATCGAAAACAATAGGGCTCCTTTTCCCCTCATGTGTACGGAACCCTAAATACGAGTAATATTGTCGCAACTTTGAGTTTAGGGTATACCAAGAAGCATTAAATTCGAATTCTTTAAGAAAAATTGTTTTAACAAAATAATTATTTTTCCTAAAGTCGAGTTTGATAATTAACTCACAATTTCTATATTCAGAAATCAAGAATTTTTATAACTTTTAAATTAATTTATGTTTCATAAACTTGTCTTCAAACAATTGTAGTTTTTATTTTAATTGCAAAGAAAAATATATGTATACATTAAATAGTTACTTCTTCGTTGTAGTTTGGTGAAGAGTTGATTTCATAGATACTTTTTGCCCCTTTAATTTGGCCTGGCAATGCCATTACAACTTGCACCGGTTTGCAAAAACTTTGACAATATTGCTTTTACTTACACCCTGATAAGTGTGTATCATTTTTGCAATTTTCCCATATGCCTATTGTCAGTTTTTTTCATGAAAACTTTGCAATATAAGTGCAACTTTTCAAGTGAACACCTTTAATAAAAATACTTTAATTTAACAGATTCGCACAATTGCTTCTCTAATCCCACTTGAATCACTTGGTTATAACATTTTTCATCACATAATCCCCGTTTAAGTTAAAGAAAAGGTTCTTATACTATTTAAGTGCTTTTAAAATAATCACGACTGAATAACTGACTGACTGACTGACTGTGTGAGTGAATGACTTGACTTCCTCAAGAAAATAAAGCCTGGCATTTGCTCACATAAGTGGCCTCAAGTTTCCAAAGGCTTTATAAAATTTACTCTTACTAAATGTAGAAATTGCTCGCAAAATAAAAAATAAATAAAATGACTGTTGCAATATATTTTGCCAGCAAAAAAAAAAGCTCTTGAATAAGTCCGCAAAACTGGGTTAAACACGTACAAATCACATTATAATATTAAAGGACCTTTTCATTTTATTTCCTTCTTCCCAACATCCTTTAAACAACAATTACCAAGAAGTACATGCATAAAGAATGAAGAAAGTAGAGCCTAAGTATGTTAAAAAGAAATGGTATCCTTTTAAAATACAATCACACAAACCCATTTAAGATTCCAACAAACTCAAACATATGTGTCTCTGACACACTAACACACACTCACTAACACATTCACAATACTTGCAGTGCATTAACACACATTCGAGCAGCCGTCCATATGCTGCTGCTCTTACACACATGTGATTTGTCTACAAACAAAAACAAAAAACAAAAAAGGATTAAACTGCTTCAAGGTAAAAAAACATGTGCAAAAAATAAAAAAAAGGAATAAAAAATAAATGTATCTGAATGGTTTAAATCTCTTTCATTTTATTTGCTTAAGAATTAAAGATAAAAATTTAACATGCCTGAACCTGCATAATATTTCTTGACTTGCCCGTAATTTAAAAAGGAAAATAAATTTTATTTTAAATCGTAAGTGATTTTCACAAGAAAAATGTTCAAACCTTGTGCTAAGCAATTTTAAACTACTCGTAACCCACAGCTTAATCAAGAAATTTATTCATGTGGAGATGTCTAAATTAAATCAGTTGTACTCAAGGGCTTCCCCTCCTTAGAAATTTCAGTATAAATTAAAAAAAAAAACACTTCAATGATGTCAGTAAAAAAATGTAACGTTTGTATAAAAACATTTTGAATATTCTCTCGCCCTCTTTTTGGTATAATTTTTTCAAGTAAATTCTTATCATCAAAGTCAAAGAGTAACACTCAAGTCAGCTCGCCTAATTTAACTTTTCGTCCCTTGCAAAATTTATTTTATTTGCTTAAATAGCAATGACAGGCTGTTTATAACCTTGGCCGATCTTTTCTAATCTCCATGAGCCTCGATCTTCTGTGCCCTTTTCCAATTTACATCACCAAATTTTGAGGTATTTTCCAGAACTTGGGGATTATTATGTAATACGAATCGAACAGTAATGATGATGAATCAAAACAATTCACATATTCCATTTGCAGTAAAAGTTGCGTATATAAAGCAGAAATCTACATCAACTGACACCACACTCAGTGGACCCAACACAAAGAACGCTGATGATGAAGGTGATGGTGAAGCTGCTTCGAAAACAGCTAGTTGTTCCGTTCTACGAGTACCTACGTGTTTGTCAGAATATTTACAATTAATGTAAATGTTGCATTTTTTCTAAAAAATAAATTTTTTTGGAAAAGTACACATTAGATCCTTTTAGCCTTCTATATGACTGCATTAAACTTCATATCAACCTTTCTTTATATTTCTTATATCTTTCATATTTATTATTGTTTCTTACTTTATATCAAGTATGTCCATTTTGTTCATTAATGAAAAAAAAGCAAAATTCCTTCTCGATTTCTATTTTTACGTTTGAATTATGATGAATTTCTTATTATTTTGCTCAGATGTTTTTGATAATCTGAGCGTATTTGCTTGATTGTTAGATGAGGCCAAAAATGATTTGCTACAACAGGAATATTAATTTCAACTGCTCAAAAATATTTTCTAAGGCTGCTAAAGCCATCTGTAATTTGATGCCTGCAAGCCCTGCAAAAACTAAGCGAGCAGAATATCTCAGAATAAGAGGGACTTTCATATTTTTAAAGTGGATGGGAGACAAATAAACTGTTGATTTCTGGAATTCTCCTGGACTTGAAGTAAGCTTTTGGGAAATCGTTTATTACTATTTTCCATCTACTTTTTCTGTGTGCTTTTCCTTAAACTAAAATCATGTATTTGCTTTCATTGCTGCAGTCGTAACAAATTGTTCGGTATAGTATTTATTATGTGTTATTGTGATTCTTTTGTACACACTTGCCTCAGCTCATTTGCCCATATTTTACTTTATTTTATTTGATTTTATTTATAAATAATTTATTTTGACAAGCAAGTTTACTTTGGGTTTGCATGTATTCATGTGCGGAGAGGGTGACTACAACGAAATAGACCAGCACTGTGCTGGATTGGCTTTCCGAAAAACGTTGCTTCTAACTCCCAATGTTTTTATAAAGTGGGTGGGGAGGGCAGCTATCTATGTACTCGTATGTGTGTTGTTTATTTCCTAATGGTTAGTTTTGTCAGGTTGTTTTCTTTCTTTTTTTTGTACTCTGTTGTTTTACATTTATATCCTGATTTCGTTTTTTTTATTTGTCATAATTTTGATGATAACAAAATATCCTTAAAATTTTTTGACTTTCTTGTTATGTTTTCTATTTCTATTTGTAAGCAGAGTACTGGATTTTCTGTCTTCGCATATCTTGTGTGTTCTTCAGTCTGTCTGTATATCCGTTGGTATTATTGTCTGTCTGTCTGTCTATATTTGTATTTTTTTCTTACTTTTGTCGAGTTTTTTTATTTTAGTTCTTGAATGCTTATTTCTATAGCTTCAAGTTGTTTATCATTTACTTGCATTTGTTCAAAAAAAATTTATTATTTTTCAAGTATTCTTGGCAAAATATTTGCAGTACTAGAACTCCAAAAAAATGAGAAAGATTTTAGCTGACATTAAATCAATGCATTGTTGTCTAATGATATTTTGTTTTATGAAATATAGATAAAAAGAAATAAAATAGATTATTTTTATTTTTGATTGTACGTTTCCTAATTGGATTTTATATTACCAAAAAAAATGAGGAAATGTTTTAATGTGCTGTTGCTGCAAGTCAGGCAGACGATTCGTCTAGAAAATTTGTACGAAAATCATTCAAATAAATGAGTGCTTTTCGTATAAATTTTATACTCAAGTTGGCCGTCCGTATTGTAGAAACAGAGGGTAAGTAAATTGAAATTGACTTAGAGCAACAGTAAAGTTGTTTTCCTCTTCTACTTTTTATTTTTATTTTTTTTGAAGTATTAAAAAGAGACTTTAAAAAAAAGAAAAAGAAAATATTACGAGAAAAACCTGAACCTATACAAAATATAAACAATTCAGTTCGGGATAAATGTGGTCAGATTTAAGTCTAGTCTAAAAAATTTGTATAGAAATCACTCAAAAAAATTACTGCCAGAAGTCAAGTAAAAATTCTCGTCTGTCTATTTGTATTGAAAACATAAACAAATTTGAGTAATTTGTTTTTGTTTTCAATGGAAATAGACAGACGAGAATTTTTACTTGTCTTCTTTCGATAAACTGGCAGTTAATTTATTTACATCCGTCTCAAGAATGTGTATGAAAATCACTCAAACAAATTAGTGCTTTTCATATAAATTTTCTACTTAAGTCGGCCTTCCGGGTTTTAGAAACAGGACTTTAGCTTTTGATATAAATTTCTAAACAAATTGACTGCATAATAAATAATAATTGCCTTAAAGAATCACAACTGCGGCTTTTTTTCGTTCATAGATGAGACGATACAATTGTGGAACAGAATTAGGGAATTAGTTTGTTTAGCTTTTTATATAAATTTTCTAGACGAATTCGCTGGTTGCAATGAGGAAACCAAACCTTAGCTAACTTGTAAAAAAACTGTATAAATTTTAGCTGCTTAATGTGAGATTTCTTTTGACAAAAAATTATTTTTGCGGAAGAAAACTTACTGCATACATTTTGCTTTAAGCAGGTGTTGTTCTTTTTATTAGTTGTGTCCAACTTTAAATCTTCTTAAAAAATATATAAATGAAAAAATGAGAACGCCAAGAAGGATTTACTTATGTTTAGTTTCCACAATGCAACCAAGCGACTTCATTAAAAATCTTTGTGTTTTTCATATATTTTTTCTAGACAAGTCGCTTGCTTTTATTGTAGAATCTACACGTAAATGTAATAAAATCAACTAGTATCTTTACAATTTCTAACAAGTTAGTAAAATTATCATTGAGTATTAGTTAGTCTTTATTATTTTCCCATGTGCAGTGGTGACTACACAGAAAAAAATAGTTCACCAATCAACAACTGAAGGTTAACCGCGAATAACGTTGTAAGCGACAAAGTAATAATTTTTCAGGAGAGCCAAAAAACGAATTTTAAAGCAAGATTGTTTTTTCTTTAATTTTTTTTTTTTAACTTATGCAAACTAATGATAATTAGCATTAACTTTTCTTCTTGTATCCCTGTTACATTTATCAATTATTTTCGACAATTTCGTTTGCATAATTTTGTTAAATACTTACAAAGTTCTTCCACTGAATGACTGTTTGTTATTGTATTTTGACGACGATAAGATGCATAATTTTGGATGGTTTGATGTTTGAACAACTCAAGAGAGTGATGTTAACCGTAATCTGTGAAATCTACAACGTTATTCGCGGTTACGCTTCAACTTTAATTGAAAAATCACATGTCAATGTAAAATATATAAATGTGTCAGCTAAGCTATTTAGTTGATTTTATTTTCAAACAAAATTTTCAATTATATATCGATATTATATTCCTATTTATATACTCCCTCTGATCCTATAAGGAGCATAGGGAATTCTGGGAATGGGCATTGCAAGTAAAGTTGAAAAATTCTTGATTGCTAGTCACTTGGGAGTGGCCAGGATGGACCCCCTGGAAAAAATTTTCAAAGATTTTAATTGGCGCTTCCATTGCAAGTAATTGTTTATACTTAAAATAACTTTTAAAACGTATTTTTGTCTTCCCAAAGATGGAGTGTCTTATTCAATGGACACTTTTAAAGGTGATTGTAATTTTTTTAATTTTACAAATTTGGCATTTTAAATTGACAACTGTTAGCTGTCACTTGGGAGTGGAGTGCCCTATGTAATAACATTTTTGCAGCAGGCAACGCAATTAAAGTTCGATTTCCATCCATGTGCTTTGGTAAAAAAAAGTATTTTGAAGCTTTAAAAAATTTTTGAATAATGCTCCACGTTCTGGCTAATGCACATTCATTTTATTTGAGTCAAAATGTCAAAAAAATAATTTGTTTAACAAAACAAAAATAAAAATTATTCACTTAAATTTGAAAAAAAAAACTCTCCACGACGGCTACCGCTAACAAAATTTGCAACGTTAAGAACTTTTCACAATTTTTACATATTTTTTACATATTTTTAAATTTATTTACAAAAAATTGTTTTTAATAAAATATATTTCATGCATTTCATTAAAAGGTAGACATGGGTGCTGATGAAGTGCGTGGCTGCACAAAAAAATTTCAGCATTTCCCCCAGCTAAAAAGTCTGGTTCAATTTTTCTTCTCTTGTTTAGAAAATCACAATAATTAATAAAAATATTTCATTCAATAACAATTGAAAATACTCAACTTACTCCTGATTAAAATACATTTCAATGTTGAAATTTAAAAAAAAAAATAATTTCTTTTTCGTTTAATTAAAAAATATAGCTCAGCTGTATCTTCGCCACTACGTGGTAAATGTACCTTGGCTCTGGCCAGGATATAATAAACGAAGTAAACTCTTCTACCCAAAAGTGTACATGTATATTTTTGTTTTTCAAATGTCAACATTTTTTTCATTCTGATTTATTTCTTATTTCTATTAAAATTGTTTGCAGTTGCGTCAAAAAAATGTTTGCACTAGCAGCAAAGCTTTATTGTTGTTTTATATAGTTGTTCATTTCTACCCCGTTTATTATACCATGTTACTATCGAAATAAATTATTTTATGAGCTCAAAGTTATTTTAATAAACGTATAAAAGCTTAACTGAAGAAATATCCCGAACAGTCTGACATGTTTTACATCTGTACCCTAATGGAAAATTAAATGAAAGGCGAATTCATAGCAGATAGACGCCACAGTCCAGCTGACTATTTTCGCCGCTTGTACTTTAAATATTGCTTAGATGTCAGCAGATATTTCTCTGTAGATTTTGAGATTATGCCTTGAACTAAAGCCTGCGAAAACTTTCAAAACTCACTTGAAATCTAGAAATACACAATATTGGGACAAGCTAAATAAACAAATTGTTAAAACTAACGGCCTGGCCCACTACGTCGACAAGAAAGTTTCTTTCGCTTACTTACATTGAAAACAAAAACAAATTCTCTTATTTTGTTTTTGTTTTCAATATAAGTAAGCGAAAGAAACTTTCTTGTCGACATCGTGGGCCAGGCCGTAAATTTTTCACGAGCAATAAAAATTATAAAAATCTGTGGCAATAAGGAAGGAATGCTTAAGTCATATTTTACTGTTTTGCAGTAGAGCAATTTTAAGCTTTCAAGTCGTTTTGCAAAAATTTCGGTATTCATTGAATTTTTTTTAGAAAATCATCATTCTGCACATTATAATCAATACATTAAATTTTCAATATACCAAAGTATAAGCTTAATTAAGCTATTATTCCAAATAAGGTTAGAAGTTGCAAAATATAAGCTGCAAGTCATATATAACTTCCTTCTATAACTTCCTTCATCCAAACTTATTGAGATTGTGCCCAGGGGTACTTTCAAATATGGAGATTGCAGGAGTGCCATTAACTCAAAATCAGCTTATCTCGACTTAAGCCCTTTTTGCCACAGAAATATTTGAAAGTATTAAAAAGATTAAAATATATCGTGCCATAACCGCCAAAAAGGCTTAAGCGACAATTTTCGAACTTAATTTTTAAAACTAAAATCGATCATTTGCGTTCGTAAATAATCGAAATATGTCGTTTAAGATTTTTTGGCCGTTATAGCTCGATATATTCAGCAAATTTTTTTCAAGTAGGAAAATATTTGAAAATAATGAAACTTGAGTCCTTAATCGTACATCAAAACACTCACCTAATGTCTTAGTCCACTGTGCGGTCGGTCGCCAGTCTGGGTAATGCTTGGGAAATAGTTCCCTAGTCCAATAAGTGTGCAAGACCACCTTGTACACAGCCAAACGATCCAAAGTGCAATCGCTTATTGGTGCCGGCTGGGTAGATTCTATGCCAGCAGATGTCAGCAGAGATGGGGCGGCTGAAGCAGTTGTTGTACTGGTGCTCCCTGCAGAGCCAGAAGTTTTCCTATTGCCATTCGAGCTGGTATAATACAAGTTACGATTTGTTGAGCCCAGCACATAATGTTGGGGCTGTTGCTTTTGCTGCGACTGCAAAACGTGATTAAAAGGTTTAACCTCATAAATTGTAGCCGTTTGATTCGAGGGTAGTTGATTTTCCACCGTGTATGAGTAAATGGAAGGACTTGATATGAAACCCGAAGAACTATAAAATGAGGCAGAATCACCTGCCGCAGGCAGAGGTGATGGTATGGCCCGTGTATGGGGCAGCAAGAGCAGAGTATACATTAAAAACACTTGAAAAAACATTTTTGCTGGTGGCCTCTTCATTGTAATTGAAAGCCAGCAATCCGGCAAAGTTAGAAACAACTATAAAACTCGTTTAACCTTTTTTTTGTGCACTTTATTTTATTTGTATTTCAAGGGGTTTGCTTTTTAGGTTTGCTTACTTTTATATGACTTTCTTTCTTAGCAATTCGCTTTTTTTTATTTGATTTTTATTTGATTTTTATTATTATTCTTTTTCTTTTACTTTTCTAGAACTTTTCACTTTAAATGCGATTTTATTGGACGTCTCGCATTTTATTTTAAATGTCACTTTTTTTCTCTTTGCACTATAAAATTTTATTGCTGCATGATGCTGCTTCCATCCAACATTCTTTCCCTACGCATAAGTGGAGACATTAAAGTTTAATGCCAATGCAATGTGTTTTAACGTAGCATTACGTAGCATTAAGTAACATGTCGTGTTGTGCCTTTTCTTGTTTGCTTTATGTTTTATTTTATATTAAACACTCGCATACACACTCCATTAAACACGTTCACACAGTGAAAAAAAAGATATAAAAAGAAGACGGAAATGAAGTTTGTAAGTGAGTTTAAAAGGAAAGCAGTAAAACTATTTGAAAACTCATTAATTTTCTTTCCACCGATTGAATATTATTTTCGATTTTTTTTTAAATTGTTTCGTTTATTTTTCCTGAAATTAAATCCTTTAATATTTCAAGTCGCTTTTATATGATCCGCTCAGGCCGTCCGCATTTGTTAAGGTGTCGTTTGGTACTGACTAGTGCGGTGTTTTAAATTTTCAATTCACTTGCTGAAGTTGTCTTAATTTCCCAGACATTTTACTTGGCAAACAAGCAGAGTATTTTATATGAAATTCCCATAATTTCCCTTTTAACTCTCAGTTGCTCATCGCTCTGTTTCTCTATTTAAACTTAATACCCAATTTTTGTAACAGGGGGAAGTTTTTACCGTTATTTATACTCTGCCATATTTGTTGCTTATGTGTGTGTTTGTGTGTGTGTTGCTTGTATGCGTGAGTGTTTGTTTATGCATTTTATATTAATTTGAATGAGTTTATGTGTATGTGTATGTGTGTGTGTGTGTGTCTGTGAGTTTGTGTGCATGACAGCCGCCTGTTGCCTTATTTTTATTTTCAAATAAAAGCAACAGCAGCAGCAACAATGAGAAGTTTTGGGGGAAAAAAAGGGGGGTAATTGCATTGTGAATATTTAATTTAATATTTTATAAACTGTCATCATTATTACATTGAGATTAGTCAGATCTTTTTCCCTTTATGAATGAAAGAACTAAATAAATAAGAACGAAATAAAATACATGAAACGTATTTGACTAGTCCATCAGAAAATTTGGGTCAAAATTTGTTTAGCAATAACAAGCAGTGCATTTTGCTTTAGTTTTGCTTGAGTATTATTTGCATAAGACTAAAATTCTAGTTAAGTAAGCAGGCAAGAAACACACTTGGAAATGTATAAAAGGAATGAGAATAAGTTTTAGTTTACAACAAAAGCTCTGGTCATGCAAGTTTTTCGAATGGAACAAAACAAATCCTTGGGGAAAGAGGGAACTAAGTTACAGTCAAACTGTATTTGGCTGGCAGATTTATATCGTTCATGTGATATACATACATACATATCGTTACCTTAATATAAAAAGGCCCTAAGTCATTATTTTATTGAAATGGAGATTTTTTGCATTTTTCGATCAATTAAATGTTCTTCTGTTAAAATATGCGAAAACCTCGATTTAGAAAAAAATAATGATTAGGGGCTTTCTTTGCTAAACAACAAAAGAAAATGTTTATATGCAAACAACAATTTTGTATATTTTTCATTAGAGGAATTTAACTAAATTTTTCAATTTCAAAATTCTTTCTATGCATTACGCACATCTTTTTAATTAAATTCATCCCTTTGCCATTAAGTACTGCATAAATTTTTGTCATATTTGTCATATTGTTAAAATTAATTATTTTGTTGTTTTATTATTAATCATTTGTTTTTTTCTTCATTATCCATATGCCATTCATTCTCCCTAAATGAAATATGTAAATAATAAATTATATTGTTGCCAAACAAAAAGCACATTTTGCGAAAAGTCATGCAAATAACTTCTAATAAATAAATAATTATAATCTCTTTATTAATAGCAATAATGTAAACTAATATTAAGTTGTGCACAAACAAGCATAATTTATTTTATTTATTTTATAATTATTGTAATTTTTATATTATAATTTGTAATTTTTGAAATAAACTCGCAAAAAAGGATTAAATGCACATGCATACACACATACATATGCACATACATATGTACATACGAGTACATACATACAAGGTAGCGCAAAAGTAATGTCATGATTTGAATTGGCTGTCAGTTTTGCAGATAGCGCCAAATGTCACTGTGCTTAGACATTTATGACATTTTACATTTATGTATGAGCTTAAAAGTGATAACAGCAAACAGCATAAGTCGACTCAATACTAAATTGAGTTAAATATGCCACAAAATACTACAAAAGTAGCTTCGTATTTACATG
This sequence comes from Nowickia ferox, assembly GCA_936439885.1. Lineage (NCBI taxonomy): Eukaryota > Metazoa > Arthropoda > Insecta > Diptera > Tachinidae > Nowickia > Nowickia ferox. Next base: position 2,378,311 of record OW387027.1, on the reverse strand, counting down.
ATATCCGCATGTCTCTAACGAAGTTTTTTAATAAAGACATAAACAACACAATATTTACACAAAAACTTTATTTTCATAAAATATTGGCTACATTCGTTAACTTGACGAAAAACTTCTTTTAATTTGCCCTTTTTGATTTAAAAAAAGTGTTCATAGGCTTAGAGTGGTTTTTATCGGAACTATGTTTTTCGACTTACGCTATTATCGCTTGTGATCATCTGTCCAGATTGCCAGCTTTAACAGCAGCACATGTCTTCCTGTGCAGCCAGATGTTTTGCAGGCAACATTCAAAATACCGTAAAACAAATGGAATTATCCATCAAGTCGGGAGGCGGAAATTTTATCGATATAATTTTTTCCAATTAAGGTCATAATTTGTATACTTTCCCAAAAGCTTTTTTATAAAAACATATTTTTTGATTTATAATAATTTTGTTTTATTAGTTAGCAGCCAGTTAAAATTATGACATTACTTTTGTGCCACCTTGGCATACCTAATGTCAACAGTACAATTTATAACTGAAATTAGATTATTTTGTCTATTTGCCTTATGTAAATAAAACCAACCAAATGTAAATAATGTTTTTCTAAGCTTCCAAAAGGAATGCAAGTATGTGGGTGTATAAATTTATAGAGAGGAAAAGGGTAATATGCCTGAACCTTACACAGAAAAAACGTTTTCCAGTTGACATCTTTAATTGAAAATAAAACAAATAATCAACTAGAAATTTTATTGAGTCAATTAAACGTTTGTTAAAAAAGTGTTAATGAAGCTTTTATTTAAACAATTAATTGATTTAAATTGTAATAAAAAGAATTTAATTGATTTAAGCTTTTGTTTAAGAATTTAAAATAAAAAAAGTTTAATTGTCACAGTTAATTTTTAATTGATTTTAGTGCATATTTTATAACATTATGGTGGGGGCTACAAATACGCACTTCATTTCTTGAATGAGGACATAAAAGAGCTGAACGAGTAAAAACAAAAAAGTTGTTACTTTTCAACTTTTTTTCAATATTTTTTTTAACTTACCTAATACGGTGGTAGAAGGAAGGGAAACATTTTTTGAAAATAATTTTTAAAACTATTTTTTTTACTTTATTTTTTTATTTGTTATTTTTAAATAAACACAACCCGCGAAGCTATTAGCTTGTCTGCGGAAAACACCCAAGATCTATGGTGGGAATGGAACCCACGATCTCTGGACTGAGAGGCTTGCATCGCTACCACTCAGCTACAGGGGCACCCTAAACCTTAAACATATTTTAACTGCCTGTTGTGAATTTCCCTGATACTTGACATAATCTCTGCAGATTATATCAACAATTCGAAATATTTTTAAGCTTTTTAAGAACATTTTATTTTCTTTAAGAATTCCAGATTAAATGCAATAATATTTATCCTCTAATACTTGACATTATTTTACTCACATATGAAACAGATGGGCAAAAGATTAAATGCTCAAGTGAATGGAACAGCTTTAATATTTGCTTGGACTGTTGGCAACTTGTATGGTTGTATGGCAAAATGTTTCCTGCTTGCTGCATTATCACTTTAAGTACATGAATTTGTTTGCCTTTTAAAGAAAATGCAAAATGTAGTTCTTCCAACACATGAATATCTGCTTTTACCCAGCAAAACTTTTTTATTGGTAAATGCTAAATAAAGCAAATGACTTTATCATACTCGTACACTAATAATAATATAAATATTTAAGAAATTTATTATTCGACATACGAGTATTGCCACAAGTTTTATTTGCTGGTGCTTAAGCATTGTCTATATATTTCATTGGTGCTTAGCCAAATCATCAGTAGACTTCAACCACATTTTGATATGTTGTTGTAGCGACCAAAGTTTTATATATTCTGTGAAAATTTCAGGCCCGTAGCTCTTGAGGTTCTCGAGAAAACAGCCTGTGACAGACGGACATGGTAGCGAAAGCAATTGGTATACGAAACCATAAAAAACTGGAACAAATAAAAAGTACAAAACTTGTGAATTAAAAAAGTGTATCACCAACTCAAAAAAGCTGCCAAATGCGAAAAACCGTGTGCACAAAAAAATCGCTAAAACGTAAGAACGGCAAAAAAAAATTCCAAAAAGCAATCCCATACAAGTTTAAGAATATAATTCTAGCGGAAAAATATCAACAGCACAAAAATGCACAAAAATGTAGAAAAAATATTGCCAACATATGAAAAAAAGCTTTGAAGAGGAAATAAGAACAAAAACTGAAAAGCAAAGTGCTTAAAAGTTCTTAAGCATGTTGATGATAAGTTATTCGCCATTGTTTGCTGGGTTACTCGTTACAGGCATTATTGCTGCCGTTCACTGTGGGGTGGTGAGTGTGACCACTTAAGTAAATGAACGAATGAATGAATGAGTGAATGAAGAATGACTTATTGAATTATGTAGTTAGTGTTAGTTTTGTATTTGTTGTTAAAACTTAATGTTAATGTTAGCAAAAGTACGAGTACAACTATAAATGCGTGTTAAATTGGAAATATATTGTCTCCTCTTCAACGCTTGCATGTGTAAGTGTGTATGTGAGTGTATGTGTGAGCATGTGTGTGGTTGGCATGAGTTTTCGTTAATGTATTTTATAGTGGGTGATTGTTCATTGTCATTTTATTGCTGATGATACATCAATTCTAATTGAATTGTAATTACTACAATGGAAACCATTCAAAAATCATTTAATCGGCAATTGTTCTTATTGTTCATGTTTAGTTTTTTGTTTTATTTTATTTATTTTTTTAATAACATAAAATGAAATACCAGTAATAGAAGAATTTGTGAAGAATGTTGAAACCACTTGCATTAAAATACAATAAATAGAATATTTCCATACAAATTGCAATTTTCTTTGAAAATTAAAAGGTTTAAGGGTGAAGAAACGTTACAAAAAGCTTTGAACAACCTTTTGTATTGTATCTTAGAAATACTCGTAGATTTAGCCAAACTTTATTGCTAGGCGTCATATACATATGGATCTTAAGACAAGTTCTAAGAAATCGTTTGAACACAGTAGTTCACTAAATACTGCAAAAGAAGACTGCACAGACAGTTTATTTTTAAAAGTAGATTTCATTAAAATATTATAGCTTTGGTGCCATAAAATCAAGTAAAGCTATCAGTGATATGCAATGCCAACATTGAAACGTCTTCTCATTATTTTGTCCCATCCCATCTTTTTGAGAACTTAAATGTTAAATAATTTCTCTATTATACTATTATACTGCTACCCAGCCCAATAATAGTATTTATTGTATTTTATATGAAATCTTTAGCAAACTTTCATTAGCAAACTGAAACAAGAATCCATGCACTCGCCTTAAAAAAAGGCAATTTATGAATGTAGGTCCTGGCCTTTAGTTCAAACACTTGTACAGATAAAATAACAATTTTATGTTGCGACAATTTTTTTTATTTGTTGTTTTCTTGAATCTGTTCAGGTAAGACAGCAGCAAAGAAAACATTTACAAAATATATCCCAGTATTTGAACGCTTTAGCAAAAAAATAAGAAATGAGCATACAAAAAAGACATGCGCATGTCACACGAAAATCGAAAACAGATGCCAGAGATTCGAACTCACATAAGGTGACCGACCATCCAAAAAATTGGCAGAGAAAAATGAAGAAATAATAAAAACTATTGTGGTCTATAGTTTCTTAATTTTTTATTTTTTTATTTTATTATTTATTGTATAAAAGCAGCAATAAATTCACTATACAGGGTTTTTTTTTGCAGAAATATTTTTTAGTAATTTATTAAATTGATTTTTTTAGAAATATTTCTTACAAAAATATTCAAAACATCAATTTGCTTCAAAATTTATTTTTTCAAAGTATTAATAAATTTACTTTACATGCATTTTTTGTAATTTATTAATTTATTTAGAAACGTTTCTAGCAAAAATGTACAAAATATCAATTTCTTCAAAAATATAATTTTTAATGTTGTTTTTGTATTTATGTTTTTTTTATTTGAACGTATTTCCCACTTTGTAAACAGCAGTCCTAATTTATTATACATAATTTGGTAAATTCCAAATTATTCATCTGAGGAAGAACTATTTTCTATTAAATAAGAAATTTAAATTATTATTATTTTCTTGCAAGATATTTTCATAAAAATAATTTTCATATTAGAAATTATAAAATGTTCACCATTATTGCATTAAAAAATCGATTAAAAAGCTTTACTTTTAATTCGAAATGAGTTTTCTAATCCACATACATATAAAAGACTTCAGGTGTACAGTTTGTCAATTAAGTGTTTGCATCCATAAGAATAAAAGAAAAACAAATTTTTGAAAACCAGTTTAATTAGCATGAAACGCTTATCATTTGATCTAATGAATTAAATTCTGCTCGCAATGTTTTACCTTAAAAAAATAGTTTACAACATTTTTCCCCCCGTAAATATTAAGTTGACAAACTGTAAATGCTTATGAACTGTGTTTGCTTACTTATGAACATTTTTAGCTTTTTTAGACACTTCAACAAGAGGAAAAAGTAAACTCATCATACACATTTGTTCTTTTAATTTTTAATTTCTACTTATAGAGTTACATGAAATAATGATTAAGAACACATGAGAGGAAATTTAAGCATGAGGAAAATCTTGCTGGTGATGATTGATTTGCAGTAATTAAAGACAAGAACATGATGAAGACATAAAAAGTTGAAAGATACATATGTTTGTATTTATGGCGCAGATACTGTACAAGGCTAGGATAATTTAATATCTTTATGATTCCGTGAAATATGGGTGAGTGAAAAAAAATATTAGCTTAACTTAGCAAGCATGTGTTTTTCCGATTTTAATAATATATTTATATATACATACATATATTGATGAATTTTATTTATTAATGTTCTATTTAAAAATTGGTTGAACATACATAAATACATACACAGATTCTTATATCGAGCCATAACCTCCAAGAAAAGCTTAAGTGACTTATTTTTGGAACTCGTTTTTTTTTTTAAGAAAATCGATTATCTACGTTCATAAATAATCGGTTTTCGTCAAAAACTGAATCTCGAAAATTGTGTCGCTTAAGTTTTCTTTGGCGGTTATGGCAGGATATATTCTACGAATATAACAAACATTTTATATTGCGCCTAAAAGTATGCAAACATTTTTATTATTTTCATAGTTAAAATGATAAATGATATTTATAACAGCCTACCAAACCGTATCTTTACGGCTGGCACATAACTTATCGAACCCAATTTTTTAAACCTCAATTGCGGCCATCAGCGCATTTAATTATTTAATCGTTCTATTTGATTATTGAACAGCCCTAGTATTTTCTAGCATAATATTAGTATCGCGGACCCCTTTTGAACTCTAGGGTGTATAATGTTTTTTAGGTTGAATTTAAAATGCAAAACAGTGCAGGACGAAAATATATTTTTTATTTTCATTCAAAATTTGATTATAAAAGCTTAAAAATTAAAAGCAAAAGTTTAAATAATCTACAAAATATTGTCACTTAACATATCAGCTGTTTTTGATTGTGATGCCAATAACAGTCAGTGCAGTGTCGGTTGGGGGAGGGAGGGTGGTACTTTATATCAAGCAGTGAAGAGTAAAAGTTCGCACTAATATTTAGTTGTTTGTGCCCGTGTTTGTGTATAAAAATTGAAAATAATAAAACTTAAAAAAGTATGTATTATAAAAATGAAAACTTTTGTTATTTTTAAAAACACTGGTTTTTGGAGTCTTTACGTGGACTCTTTAAATGACTGGGAACCTTTGCTTTAATTGATCCCTGCTAAAGCGATAAAAAGTATTTTCCCCCATTATTTTTGGAATAAAATTTTAGAGTGTAGAGCTGAAAATACTCAAATTAAACCGTGTCGGCGATCAAGACGTCATTGAAATACATAATTTCAAATTACCGAGAGGACCAAATTACATGAACTTTTTCAATTTATTCAATGTTTTGAAGGGACCTGAGAAACACTTCAAATTATCGAGAGATTCATATTAACGAGTTTTAAATTATAAAGAGTCGGGTGTATCGATTGTTATTTTTAAAATTTTCTTTGCTTCCCTGAATTACAAAATCGTTTAACCAAAAATTAATACTTTTCTCAGCAAAAATGTAGCATTGCACTTTTCAATGAAAATTCTCAATAAAATGGTTTTTTAATTTTAAATTGTTGTATTCACCCCCTGCGAACAAAAATGATTACTTTAAACAGACGCTTAATTTAATTTTTCTTAATAAAAAGTTTAAATATAATGCACTATTTCTATAAAAGAAACCAGCATTAGAGATAGATACGTAGATAGAAAAAATATAATCATGTCTGCAAGTAAAAATAGTTTGTGTGCTTCCATAAAAATAATTTTTTTTTAAATAAATTTCAATTTAAATCTACTTTATTTTTATAACACAAATACTCAATGTCGACACCAAGTGTTGTAAATAGTCTTGTGCAACTTTAGATACTTTTGGACACAAATACAAAACAAACAAAAATACTCGTAATGAAAAACGAAAACATGAAAAGACTTGCCGCCGACGTGTGATTAAAAAAGAAAAGCAAACAACTCGCAACAGTCCATAAAAATAGAAAGATAGCAAAAAAGAAAACAATAAGTAACTTAAATTAACTCAAATTTGCACTCGCCATGTGCATTTGCAACAGTGGCAGCAGATAATTGTGTCTTTGACAAAAGAAAACAAGCGAACATCATGTTTTTATTTTCAACACATTTATTTTCCTTTTTTAGTTTTATTTTATTCAAAATTTCTTTAGAAATTTTTAAGTTTTTGAATAAAACAAAGAGAAAGAGAAGTGAAGTGAAGTGAAGAAGGGTCTCTTCTGCACTTCACTCTGCTGCACTTCAATGTTGTCACAACACTCGACACCACTCCAAACTTTGCTTTAATGCAACATTGCTGTCTCTGCAGAGTTGTGCTCATTGGAATCTTCATTAGCAACACTATTGTGGATATTGTCCTCAAATCATTCGCACACACACACACACACAAACACAATTATAGTGCTCAAACAGCCGCTTGAGAACATTAAGTTGTTGTTGTTGTCGTTGACGTTGTTACTTTTTGCTGCTTCTCGCAAAGTGTTGAACAGAATGAAACTTAATTTTATTCGTTTTTTTGTTTTGCAGTAAAATCACGTTTTAGTTATCAAGAGCAGCCGGTGGCTGTAGATGTATTCGTACACTAAAGACATGGCAAAATGTTGTACATTCTATTTATGGATGAAACAATAACAAAAACAAAGCAACAAACAATATCAGCAGCATACCAAACAAACCAACAAAAAAAATAAGGAAAAGAAAAGAAAATCCAAGGAAAATGACACCAAAATATGTGTGACACTTAAAGAGGTTCGTTCGTTCTTCCACTTCACCAACGTGCATGTGCAGGTATGCTGCCAATGTCCTGCCAGAGGTAAATTGGTAAGTGTATGAATACTTTTTTTTCATATTTTCTAGCATAATATTAGTTTTTCTGCACCAACAATATATTTTCTTAACATTTCTTTATTTTTTCGAAAATGTTGCGTGAGTTATTGTCATAACGGCCTGATGAAGGCAAACAGTCAATTGTGGTAAATAATGTGAAGATGTGAAAAAAGCTCTGGCCCAATAAGAAGCAGGGCAAATAAAAATTGAAGTATAGGTAAAAGAAATCTGAAAATAAGGGCAGCATATTTTGCTTTTTCAAAGGAGTAGGCTTTTGAGAATTTGAAACCATATAAATGTTTAGATGATACAGGTATTTACAGCTGTGTTCAAAATATTAGTAGTGGTAATAAGCAGTTTTTTTCAAAGGCAACTGCAAAAACACGCGATATTAAGAGAAAAATTCCAAGTGGAATTTCATAGAAAATTGTACATACTTAATGTACATAATTTACTAATTTCAACATATTCCATTAAGTTAAGTTATGCAAAAAATTAGAGGGCAAAATTTTTTTTAATTCAATTAGTTTTAGTTTTAATCTTGAAGTTCGCACACTATCGGGTATGATCTGTATTCCACGTGAAACTAAAACGTGCGGAAATGCCATAGAATTGTTGTTGGAAATGGGAATTTATAACAACAATACTATTGTAATTCCGAACGATTTAATTTCACGTGGCATACAGCAACGAGCTCGCTTTAAAACACCCTTTAATTTTTAAATGTCATGTATATTCATATGGGTTTGTAGTGGCCAAATTTTTACATATTCTGTGAAAACTTCAGCTTCATAGTTCTTACGGTTCTCGAGAAAACAGCTTGTGACAGGCAGACAGAAAGACGGATAGACGGATAACGTAGAGAAAATAATAGGGTCCTTTTCACCTTTGGAACTTAGACCGTTTTTTGTTAGTGAATAAATCTGTTTAAGTTTTTCTGCAACAACAGATTTTACTCAAAAGTATACTTTTTTCAGATATCATGTGTAATATATTGAATTAAATTTGCATAGATTTTTCATTAAACAAATTGCTGCATATTTTGACAAGCTAATGGCGGAATAAAATGTTCATCATCTACTCTGTTATTTAGTGAAGTAAAAAAAGCATTTTGAAAATGTTTCGCTAAAAATATTTTAATTACTTTTTTATTTTCCCATCTATCATAATCTATCTCTGTCCGAATAATATTTTTTTGATTATCTATGCTTGTCAATCTATCTAAACAAACACATATACACACATACATATTTAAATATATTTAAATGCATGCATGTGCATACATATGTACATACATATGTATGTTCATATGTAAATATTTCCCACAAGAGATTAATGATTTTACTCGCGCCACACACACACATTCGTACATAAATAAAATTGTTGTTTTGCCCCAATTGTCTTTTGGCTGCTTTTCTTTTGACAAATTTCCAAAAAGTGACACATAAACTACATTGCTTTTCATTATCACTTCTTTCGTTTGGCTAGACGTTCGAAAATAAAATCACTAAACGTCTACATAAATATGCAGCGGTTGGGTTGTCGTTTGACTTAATGAGATTCTTTATGACAACTTTGCCTGGCGTTCGGAAAAGTTGACCCACATTTTAATTAAATAAAAGCAGGCACTTTCCATGAATGTAATTTATTTTTATTAAGTTAATTATGTTAAAAGGCAGTTGCCGTTTTTAAGTCGTAATTATTTAAATTTAAATATTCTATTTGTTGTTTGACATAAAATTGCTAAATTTGTTAAAATTCTTGAAGATGATTAATTCCAATTTTCTAGAAATAACTAAAAACTTAAAGGGTAGTTCAAGAGTTATTATAGTTAGAGTGTTGGTAACTCTAAAAAAATATGAACAATTATATAATTATTTTTTTTTATTTTTGCTTACTTCTGGTATTAAAGTTGAATTTTCGACTTAAATGTGTTCTGAGACCTTTAGTAGAATTTCATGAGAAATATTTTCGAAGAATCTTTCAACTAAATACATTTTTGTTTTGCAGGCGATTTTTGCATTTTATTTGGAAAAAAAATTGCAAAAAAGAGCCATTTACAGAAGAGTGTTAGAGCTTTAATGTATACCAACAAAATGTTGGTTGTAATTTTCTGAATAAATGTTCTGAAGACACTGTACTCCAAACGCCTAAGTATCACACGATTCTCTACATTTTTTACTACACAAGTGTGCAACTTTAAATAGGCCGTAAAAGCAGTTTCAGATGTAAACTTTTAAAACTGCGATATACATATAACTTTTTTCTTAGTCCCCTCTACAGGGCGGAACATTGTTATTTTTTTTTTGGTGTTGGACAGTGTAATTGGTGATGCCAATGATTAGTTAATTCTTTTTAAATTGTGAAAAATTTATCAATTTGATAAATTGCTTTTATAGTTTTTTTTTGGAATTTTATTTTTATTAAGTGATTACAGAAAACAACTTACTTTTTCACATTGCTTCTACTATACTATTCCTTATTAACTCTTAGCAGCTACAGTTACTAAATATTTTTATATAGTTATTTAAATTTCTATTAACTTGACTGCAAGACGGTCTAGCCGATTTCCCTTCTCAAACCAAAACTAAGAAGAAAAAAGCAAATCAATGGAATGAAAAAATTCTAAACCATTAAGATGAGAGTAGATTTTTGCATATACGTAGATGAGCACATGCTTTTGACTTTTGCAATCGAATGAATAAGAGTCTGAAGTGCTTTAGCAAATGCGAATACACAGACTTAACAACAACATACTTAAACACATTAAAACTAAATTACACGTACTCACATACTTAGAACGCCTGCATGCGCGCGCGTGTGTGCGTGTGTATGTGTGTGAGTAGACATTGATTTACTGTTTGATTAAATGGAAATTAAATTGCCTGCCTGCTTGCCTGCTTTCAGAGGCACAAGAACTCATAGAAATATTTCTGAATAACGATAACTACAGCTTCATCGTTTTTCCAACAAATACTGGGCTTCCAGTTCATTAAAGAAAATAGTTGAATGGCAATAAAGCATTTTCACTTTTTGTTAATGGAACTTTGAAGTCAACATTTTACTGAACAGTTTCACATTTATAATTTAGCGTGAAGTGCAGTAGCGATTCTTAAAGAATTAACAGGGAAGACTTTTGATTTATGATGGTGACGATATGCTTATCAAATTATGTTACATGAGCAATATCTTGACAACAAAAAAATAATTTTTCTTAAATAAAGAACAATATACATACATATGTATGTATATAAATGGAAGAATTTAGGCTTTAAAATACACAGAACATATTTTACTGTTTTAACGAACAATATAAATGGAAAAATTAAGGATTTATTTTATTCTGATAGTTGTGCACGGTCTCTTGATGTGCCTTTGTTTAGACAAATTTACTTTAAGATTACATCGCTATTTATGGTCCTTCGCACCACACAGAAAAAACAAAATTCCATATTCATTAACCGAATTCGTTGATGCAGTAAATACTTTGTATGAATACGGACCTACAAATAATTTTGTGAATTCTGATAACAATTTTGTTGTTGTTTATTTTGATTGATCGTATTGCATTCAATTTACTGGAACTAAATCTTATGTCAAATAAACATTTGTTTGAAATTTTTTTTTTTTTTTTTGGAAATAATTTGTTCTGTGCAGGCAACTGTCAGCTTACTCTTGTCAAATTTTAAAAAATTCATTAAAGTGCAACTTCGACTCGCACACGAAGGTTTCCGTACGGACACTTCAAATGTAATACTATACGAACTTTAGCCTATATAATCGACTATCTTACCTGACGTAGACATTTACAAAAAAATTTGTTTTGCCGTTTTTTTAGTTTAGTTTTATCACTGATTTCGTTTAAACGATTTTTTCGGATTTCGGCGATTTTTTTTAGTTTTGGGGCTTTTTTTCCTTTTTGCGTTTATTTTTAGGTTTTTGGTGCTTTTTTAGTTTTTTTTACGCTTTTTTGCGTTTTGGTGATTTTTTAGGTTTTTGGAGATCTTTTCGGTTGTTTTTAAGTGTTACTGATTTTTTTTAGTTTTGGGGATTTTTTTTCGTTTTGAGGATTTTTTCGGTTTTTGGCGTTTTTTTTTTGTTTTTTTTTTTATTTTTTTTCTCGACTTTTTTACTTCTGGTGATGTGTTTGCATTTTAGCGATTTTTTATTTTTTTATATATTTTTCGTTTAGGCCATTTTTTAATTTGGCGATTTTTATATATTTTTTATTCCGATGGGATTTCAACATGTTTCGTTGCTCGTTTTAGAGCACCCTTTAGATATTCTGTGAAAATATTAGGTCCGTAGCTCTTACTGTTCTAGAGAAAGCAGCCTCTGACAGACAGGCGGATGGACGGACGGACATCGTACCGAAAATAATAGGGTTCCTTTTCACTTTTGGAGTACGGAACCCTAAAATGCTGCATCATTTACTTATCTCGGATACATTTTTTTGCGTACAGAATAAATTTTATTTTTAAAACATTCTGTGCCACATGTTGCGATTTTGTGTACTAGAAAGATTTTCAGTGGAGTCTGCTTTAAAGAAAAAAAAAATTTCATTAGTTCAAAAAAACACTTAAATATTTTCTAAATTTCCTGCCTGAGCTTTGCTAAATGTTTCTTTAACGAACTTAATGTGATAATAATTGCATTAAATTTTATCTTAAATTTCAAGCAAATTCACATGACATGTTTGCTCTACATTTAGGCGTATGCAGCATGCATAATCATGATTTATGAATGCCAAAAAAAGTATTTATTATTAAAAAAAAAAAAGGAAATGCAACATGTAAGACACATTCATAAAAAGCAAATATGAATGTGTTGTAATTTTGCAAAAACACACATATTCAGCAAACATCATCATTCTTATCTTGATAATCATGCTGGGCAGCACACACTGTGGCATTAGATTATTAAAAAAAGAACTTACATTAAATCTGCTTAAAATATTTCATTAAAAAAAACAAACAGAAAATAAGCCGTAGACAAACAAAAATTTCTCAACTCATATAACAGAATTCATCATTATCCTGCGCTGCAACAAGATCAACATCTACATATGAATGTATGTTTGTATGCTGTAGCTCGTACATCATCAGGCAAGGCAGCACACATCATCATATTCCACAAAATTATAGACTTGCAACCAACCAACCAACCAACCAACCAACCTAGTTTAATCTTCATACAATCTCCTCCTCCTCTATTTTTTTTAACTGCAGTTGCAAATATAAATTTATACAAAATGTATTCATGTTCCATAGAGAGAAAAAAAGAATATTTATACGTATTAACATCTGAGTAGTTGTGTTGTACAAGTGAAAGTTTGCTTTTCTCAGTGGCAGCAGCAGCAGGACGAAAAATATTCTTAAAATGCAAACAAGTACAACATCTGCCTAAGCTCTCATTATTATGTTTATTTTTTGTCTCTCTCATTTTTTTTTTCTAAATTCTGGGGTCCGAATCATTATTTTTTATTTATTTTTTATTTTTGTTGTTCTTGCCTTAATTTACAACTAAATTATATGGGTCAATGGTTGAAGAAGAAAGTGATATGAAAAATAAGCAGCAAAAACAACAACAACCTTAAATTCATACAAACTTTTTGTGTGTTGAAACGAGCACCAACTTTGTTTGCTCATAGTGTTTAAAAGTATTAGTTTGTGCAAGTGTGCGTGTGTGTGTGTGTGTGTGTGTGTGTGTAAGTGTTTGCGTTGCCTCTTCCAATTGCATCTACATTGTATACATACTTCAGTAGTTGCAGGGATTTCTTTCTACTTAAAAATGTAAGTGCATTTTAAATGATTTGCCTTGGATGGGATTAAGTCGAAAAACGCTGACACACATACAGCCGCTCTCTAGCTGGTAGAATATAGAAAAAAGGCCAGCAGAATGTTAACAAAAAAAATATATATAAAAACACACAAGCACCAACTAGAGGCGCGTTTTTAATGAGATGATAATATTATGATGTCTTTATAAATTTGTTAAGCTCAATTTTAAGCAGGGGTTTAGAAAATTAAAAATTAAATTAAATTTATGCCGAATTAATATAAACATAAACCTTGATTAAAACAAACAGGGTCTTTTTGAGGCAACTAAAAATAATATATACAGAAATTTGGAGAAGTTGTAAGGTAATTATTTGTAAAGAGAAGCTGCGTGCTAACGAAGAAAAGGGGAAATTGCAACTTTAAAGTGAATGAATGCACTATGAGCTCAAGTACTAAATTAAAGAAGATGTTTTTATTTTTATGTAAAACCCTTTCATTGCAAATTTAAATTTTTTTTTTATTTATTTGAAGCTTTTTTTCGTTTGATTCATAATTAATGTTCAACATAAAAGTAAATGCTTTATGAACTCAAGTTCTAATGATAAAGAGATAAAATATGTTTTTTTTTGGAAACCCTTTAATTATAAACTAAAGTTTTTTTGTTAATTTATTAGCAAATTTTTCATTTTATTATCATATTTTGAGAAATCTTAAGGGCAGACAATTTTAAAATTTACACAAGTTTTGAATTCGAAAAAACTTATGACCAGACAAAGAGCGCTTAGTGCAACTACGAATTATTTCCATTTCTGAACATTAAAAAATACAGAAATATCACTAATAAAAGGTGTTTCATTAATGGCTTGATATCTATAAATTAAATTAAAAATTTGTGTGAGAAATCGTGGAAAATTTTTTATTCGTTTGAATGGACTATCGCTGCCATTATGTATGGATTATGGAGTATGGAGCTTAGTATAAATGGCGTGCATACGAAATACCCAGCAAGCATCACCTCCATGTGAGATGAGCAGGCCCTCAAATCGCTCGTGGAAAATGTTAAAAGCACTTGTCGTTGGTAATCATCGATCTACAGCGGCGGCCAATCCTATATCATGTTACCATTCATCCAGAAATGGGTTAATTTTTAAAGATGATATTTCGATAAAGAGTAGGATCAGTTTCCAACTTCTTCAGGGCGCAATTTATCGTTTACCTTCAGATTTTGTGTTATTTAAAATATTTGGCGAAATTCGCCAAATTATTATGTGCAAAAGGCATAGTAGATCTTATGTTTCGTCGATGCACTGCTGTTACATACTGAGCCACTTCTTTGCAAATATTCCGCTCAATACGAGGATTATGGCGACCGTAAAAGGCTGAAGTAAGCGAAACATTCCCCGAATAGAACACCCATGAAGATTTAACGGACTGAACAGTTAATTCCGCAGATGTAGCAACAACAATATGGCCACTTTCAACTGTATATATATATGTATATATAACACCCTTTACATACAGCGGTTATTTTGAGGACTTGTTTCCAAACTGCTTTCAATAAATGTGATACAACTAAAGACTTGCAAAACAACGCTTTCGCGCTATAGAAATGGGGGTTTTCAGTACATTTTCACAACTATTAGCTAGTTGACCTTAAAGGGTGGTTCAACTGCTAACTCTAGCTGCAAGATGTTTAAGCACGCCCTTAAGCACACCTTCGAAACCTTAGTCTTTCTTTCTCTTTTCTTCATTGTCATAGGTAACAGAAAGGGACCTAATTGCTTGGGCCCAAGTGAGCCGAACACTCTGTTTTCTCGGCAACCTCTGAACGTAACCTAACTTAAACAAACAAACAAATTCACGTATTCCATTTCACTTGCAAAATGAGAGTAAAACAATGAACCACGCACATGATCACAAACGATCAAGGTGTAGCGTTCTTTGAAAATTTACATTCTGCTAATGTTTGTCAGAATAATTATATAATTGTTTGTTGAAATTATCTCCTTTCTTACTTTTTTTGTTGCTATTTTTAAGAAAAGTGATACTCATATATATGTATTTATGTTTCCTTCTTTGAGAAAGTGAAGATAGTTTAGAGATTACATACAGTGAAGTATTAAATTATTACGCTTAACTCGTTTTACAACTCTGCTGCTGGGCGTTTTGTTAATTATTTTTAGCATCGTTTTAGTGCCTCTGGTGTTAAGTAGGCGCTGTTAAGCTATGTTTCCATTTAAATAGTTATATTACTTGGCCGACAATTCATTGCTATGAATATCGACGAAAGATGGCGCTGCGATATTTATTAGCATGTGAACTAATAATGAAGGAAGTTTATGATATTGACGTGATTGAATCTAGCCAAGGATTCAGCACGGGCTCTCGAAGACCCTCGTTTGCTTTGTAGCCAACCCACCTTTACTAACTCAGGCAACAGCCCAATTAAATAAAACAAAAAACTTTCGAAGCATAATTGAAACATTAAGACAAAGCATGAAAACTTTTGTGAAAGCCTAAAAACATTCATATGTCATCGTGTACAAAAATTTCCGAGATCATCAGCATCATATTCTATATAACTACTTCGTGTTTTAGAAAAAAAATATAAACTTAAAATGTTACTAGCATGAGGCTTTAGACATCCTTTAAAAATGAAGACACATATTTGATAAAGTGTAAATGAGCACACGCTATTCTGCTGGTGTTTGATTGCAAATCATGAAGTCTGCTTGAAAACCAGCACAATTACAAACTTCCCCATCTTTGTAGTCCTTCGAACCAGATTACAGCACAACATTTTATGGCTCTAAATGCAACGCTGAATATTAGAGATTGTATCGTTGTTGTTTGCATCAAAGTCAAAATGCCAACTCAGCCAGCAACTCCGCAGAAAATACAACTTCATGCTGGTACGAGTATATTTGTACATGTACATTTCCCCAAAGCCTGCTTTAGAACAAAAAATAAATTTATGGACTAAAAATTATTTCCTCATTTCTTGAAATCTTAAAACTCGCCAACTTATGTATATAAAAATCCATGACAACATTTTTCTTTTCAGTTCAGTGAACTTTTTTAACTTATGAAAGACACGACATGAAACTTAACCCAATTTTTCAAACAATGTGTCAACAACATCTGCAATTATTTCATATAATTTTTTCCTCTTCCATTTTATTTAATAACTTTACAGCCATTGAATGGCTCGATTTATCTATAAAGATTAACAAAGAGTGCTAAAACAAATATGGGACACACATCATAAGATCAATGGAGGAATTGTAAAGCAGAGTGTAGCCCATATCATGACAATGCTGTTACACATCAGCTGTGAGTAGTGTAATACAATCTTAAAACAAAGACAACAACAACAAAATACTGAAGTAACTGAAATGACAACATCAAATTCATCTTAAGGAAAGAAAAACTCTACTCATCCGCATCTTTGGCATCTTGCTTGTAAAATTTTCTAATATCTTGCCATTCAAGCTTCAACCAACTGGGGCAACTACCAGCAGCAATAAAAACAACAAATACTTGTTTGTACCAGCAACACTTGCGTATAATGAAGTGTAAAGTTCATGGCAAAAATCAAACACTAACGAAATATCCTTGGAAGAACCAGCAAAATGATTCATTGGGGAGAGGGAAAACAATAATACTCGTAGTCCTTGAAGCAAAGGAGTAAACGAAAACTAAAAATTAAAGAAAAATGTCTACTTAAAGACTTGAATTGATATCTAATTGATTAAAGACAACATCAAGTCGTCGTTGAGGGGAGGGGAGAAAATTAAATTGCAGCTGAAATTACAAATCCACTAATCACTTAAAGATGCCATTATCAAAAGTTGTTCATTAATGTTTCATTTCTTTTTGCCAGAAACCTCTTTTTTGGCGCAAAAAAACATAAAAAATAAATTAAATCTAAAAGCCATTAATGGTTAACAAATTATGAAGAGGGGAGTGTAGCGCAGAGAGTTGAAAGGGTGGAGGTAACAGATTTAAAAACAAAATACATTCAAAGAACTTGCAGAGGAAATGAACGACAGCGAGAAGAGGGAGGGGATGAAATTGAAAGACCAAATTTGACAATGATGATGACGGTGACATAAACATCAAACGAATTTTATAGAATTTTATAGTTGTCATGTGGAAGTGCTACAAATGCTACACGAGCTAAACGCTCGAGTATTAAATTTCATTTAATGAGATTTTCTCCCCAACACACAGAAAATGTATTTTTGTGAAATAAATAAGCGGGAGTATAAAACTGATTTCATTGCAGATATTCAAAGAAAACTTTACGTAATCAAATGAAATATTGTATACTAGACTGATTAAGAAGAAAAAACAAAAAGCAAACGCGAAACCTTCAAAGAGACGCAGTAGACTTCATCATACTTTCACTTGTTAAGCATTTAAATAAATTCAGTATAATCGAATATCCTACTTGATGTAGACATTTTTAAAACATTTTTTGTTGCCGATTTTTTTTTTGTTTTGGCGTTTTAGTAGAAATTTTTTAAAACATTTCTAGCTTTGGCGCTTGTTTAGTTTTAGCGCTTTTTTAGTGTTGCCGATATTTTTTGGGCGTTTTTTGTTTGTTGTTTTTGCATTTTTTTTTAATTTTTTGTGTTTTTTCGGCGGTTTTTTCAGTTATAAGTGATTATTTTAGTTTGGACGCTTTTTTTTTGTTTTGAAGATTTTCTTTCGTCTTGGCGATTTTTTTGGTTTGGGCGATTTTTCTTAATTTTTACGCTTTTTTCGCTTTAGGGATTATTTTCGGTTTTTGGCGTTTTCTTTTAATTTTTGCAATTTTCTCTTAGTGAGACAATATTTCATTCAACAAATAATTGAAATTACTGAACTTAAGCCCGACCAAGAAATTATTTATGATTAAGATTTTCTTTTAGTTTTGGCGCTTATTGTCTTTTTAGTAGTTTTTTTTGCCATTTTTTCGACTTTAGGTGATTTTTTTATTTACGGGTTTTTTAGTTTCAGCGTTTCTGAAAATTTCAAGACTGGCTCTCTTACAGTTTCCAAGATACAGCAAGTTGCCTGAATTACATAGTAAAACTTACATTAACTGGTGGAATACCCTTTAATTAAGATTTAATTGTTGTAGTCTGTATAAAAATACACCAACTTTGAAAATGTCAAGTGTCTATATACAAATGTCTGTATATTACATTAAGCTTTCAACATGTTTTGTTGCTCGCTTTAGAACAGCCTTTAATTTTTAACTGTCATATATTTGTTGTTGTAGCGGCCAAAGTATTACATATTCTGTGAAAATTTTAGCTTCGTAGCTCTTACGGTTCTCCAGGAAATAGCCTGTGAGGGACGGACAGCTTGACAAATGGACATCGTAGCGAAAACATTAGAGTTCTTTTCATCTTTTGTGTACGGAACCCTAAAATGAATCCTTTTCACTTCCGAATTGATTTTACACAAACTAAATGCTGCCGTATTTTAAGCTTTCAATTCTTGTTTATATATTATTCAAACTTTTAACAAATTCTGGCTTGAAATTTATTTGGACACCGCCTCCCCCCTTTCCTTGTTTTATTGATGTCGGTGAAATAAAGTGTGTGGTATATGAACCTCTCAATAGAAGTGGAAGGAAATATCGTATGTACGTATGAAAAGCAACACATTTAAATGTTATAAAGTTGTTGAAACCACAAAATTTTCGTTGGCACGATTATTTGCATACAGTTTTATGGTAATTTCAAATTGTGTATAGAAACGTGGTAAATTTTATTTGAATTTCCACGAGATACCCTTTTCCTTTCTTTTAGAAGCTTTTACACACACACACACACTGTAACTTGTAACTTTTACAAGAAGTATTTCCGCTATTGCTTGCAGCCTTAAAAGGAAGTGTGGTGTTAGTGCGTGTATGTTTGAATTTGTTTAAATTTATTTATTCATGCTTTTAACATAACATGACGTTTTCTTGAGCTCTCTGTCTTAATTTGGAAACTCTCAAAATACAAAATTCTCACACATTTTATGTTCCAGATAATAAATGTAAACATTATCTATCTACAACATGTATTTTTGTATCAACATTTAATTGTACTCGTATCTGTCATTTTGCCCCCATACAAACATTTTACACATTTTATGTGGGAGGGCGGTTCAATTTGGCTACATGTTTCTTTTATCTTTGTTGTATTTCGTTACAGTTGTACAGTGATGTAACACAACAAATAGTGCTACATACAGACTGACGGTGGGTGGGTTGGAGTGGGGTGGGTGTATTTGCATAAATAGTGTTATAATTAAATTCATAGTTTTGCCTTTAATAGCTGCAATAAATACCAGCATTAAATGTGTGTTTTCTTGTTTAAAAAGGTGACCAGTCCTTGATAGTTTTCACTACAGAAATATTTATATGATAAGTGCAAATGTTGTTCCGTTCTACTACTGCTTGTTAGAATATTTACAATTAACTTTGATGTTATTTGTTCATATAGTTTGGCTTACAGAGAGATACGAACTTTAGCCTAAACATATCATAAATACAGAAGTAAATAAAGTTCGATTAATAGTAATTAAACTAAAAAAATTGTTGTGGTGAATTTGGCTTTTTTTCGTTTTGGCGATTTTTTTGTTTTTGGGCAGTTTTTTAGTTTTAACAATTGTTTTTGGTTTTGGTGCTTTTTATTTATTTTGGCGATTTTTTTAGTTTTAGCGATTTTTTTAGTTTGGCAATTTTTTTTTTGTTTTAACGATATTTTGACTGTTTTATAGTTTTAGCAATTATTTTTGGTTTTGGTACTTTTTATTTGTTTTGGCGACTTTTTTTCCGTTTTGGCGATTTTTTTAGTTTTAGCGATTTTCTTAGTTTTGAAATTTTTTGATTTTTACTATTTTTTGGCTGTTTTTTTAGTTTTAGCAATTGTTTTTGATTTTGGTTTTTGGTTTTGGTTTTTGGGCGATTTTTTTTTTGTGACCTTTATAGTTTTCGTTATTTTTTTTTGGCATTTAAGCGATTTATTTCATTTTTGGTGATATTTTTCATTTAGGGAATATTACTTAGCGCTATTTTCGGAGCTTTCATCAGATTAAAACTCATATTATGTTTGTAGTTGACCATCATATGATTCGAAATGGCCATGGAATAGTCCACGCGTTGCCACTGAATATTAAATTTTTCCTAGATGACTAAAATTTAGCTGTGTGGAACTTATATATCGAATTGAAAAAAAGATAATATTTAAATTATTTTGTTCATAAAAAATTATATGCTGCTGTAGAGAACATAATATAGTTGTGGTAACCATGTACGAGTACATATGTTAAATTTTTAGTTCTTGAAACACAAGCCTTCCTTCAATACTTAGAGGCTGTTATAGAAGAACTTTATGCTGGATATTCTAATTTTAAATACGGTCACCTTTTTCTATGTTTGTCAATACTTTAACCCACTTTTTGTGTTGTAATTTACAACTCTCTATGTGTACCCGTACATGCGAAAATTTTGTAGGGTAGAATCGTTGTTTCATTTTTAGCCATAAATTCTAAATTTGTGTACATACATACGTAAATACGAGTATTTATGAATTAGTTTGTTACGAATTTAAATTTGATGACAACCACCTCTGGCAGCAAAAACCCATTAGGCATAAGATACGTGGTGAAGGTAATAAAATTATACTCGTACACAAAGTATTCAGGTCATGACTCAGAACATATAAACTTATTTAAAATAAAATTAAAGTCTGGGTTATCGAGTAGATAAAATAATTACAAATTGCTGGAAAACTTTTATATAAGTTGTAACTTAATTAAAAAGATTTCTCACACAAGACACAACAAGGAAATTCATTCGAAGTGGAGAATTATTTTTCGCTTCATAATCACTGCTTTCACTAGTGATTAACATTACAAAGTTTTCGTTTTGTTTCCGCTGTAATACACGAAGAAATGAACTGCATATTTTTTGGTAGTATTTAGTACTTTATTATTTAGAGCGAATAGAAATAACATTTGAAATGTTACAAAAAAAGAAAAAAGAAACTCACTTTTTTAAGCTTCAAAAAGTTACATCAAATTATGGTGAAGAAGGAGCCGGACGTCAGGAAAGAAACGCAACAGCATAACAATGGCCAAGCCAAATAAAGTTGGCTGATTGTCTGCAATATGTTTTGTAGTCAAACTTCAATTATCTTTTTTCTATGAAGTTTTGTTAATTTGTTTCATTCGTTTATCTATTTTATCTGTTTTCCTACACTTTGTTGTTAAAACAACACGAATGTCTGTTCTTGATGTGTTTTCGATAATCTTGCTTTTTTACTTTTTTCTCTGCTTTTATTCTCCAAAATCTCTTTTAATTGGCTTTTCCATCAAAACATATTAAAGTGTTACAAATGTATTTTAATAGACAGACTAAGCAAAAAAAAAACAAACAAACTCAACTGAAGGGTACCAGCAAAAGAAACAAAAAAAAACGCAAACTGTAAAATATATTTTAAGAAAAACTTGAAACTACAAAATGGACTGATTGTATAATAAAGTTTATTTGGCAAAGCTTTTTATACTAGAAAACTAAAAGGAAGCAAAACAAGGCAATAGATTTTGTTTTCCAATTTGTTTTTTTTTGTTTCATGTAAAAGAAAACATACAACATTTAACATGCAACATGCAGCTTACGAATGTCTAAAAGTTGTATAAGGGAAAAATCTAAAAACCAATCAAGACAAATTTATAGACAGCTCTCGATGCAGCGGAAACGATAAATGAAAGATGAAAAATCAGCCTGAAATATTCTCCAGAATTTTTACATGAAGAAAAAGTATTCCTCAACTGGCAACACAGTTTAAAATGACGGAATAAATATTATACGAGGGTGGATCATTAACTCAGTGTCCTTTTGAATTTCCAGCCCCTTAACTAAAATGGCAATACTGCTCTTGTCAACAGTCAACTGTCAGTTGACTCCTGTCTAAATTTGAACAAGCTGCGGCATTTAGTTTGCGTTTTGAGAACAAAATAGATAAAAGTGACTTTCGTGTGCTCATTAAGCATAATTTTTTTCGAAAAAAATCCACCACTGAAACCAAGGCTAAGCTTGATAAATACTACAGGGACTCTTCACCATTAATTTCAATGGAAAAAGTGGTTTACTGATTTTCGGTGTGGTCGTACAAGCTTAACGTTCTGGAAAGCCCAGTTGAGGTCTCTACAACCAAAACAAATGAAAAAATTCACGTTCTGGTTTCAGTCGATCCGAGATTGAAAGTGAAAGCGATTGTGGAGGCCATAACATCTCACATGGCTCAGCGATTTCAATTTTAAATGGTCACTGGGGTACTGGGGATTCCTTAAAATAGGTGTCGCGTTTGCTCACAATCGACCACAAACGCATGTGCGATTTCCATGGTAAAAATTCATGAATTGGTCTACAAATTGCTATCTTATCCACCCTATTCTCCAGATACAGTCCCGAGTGACTACTCGTATTTTTTGTTCCCAAACTTGAAGAAATGGCTCGGCAGAAATAGATTTGACTACACCGACGAATCATCTCACAAACAAATGCCTATTCTAGAGACTTCGACCAATCATATTTTTCAAAAGGGATAAAAAAATCGAAGAAATGTTGGATTAAATGTATAGAACTTAAAGCAGACTATGTTGAAAAATAAAATAACTTTTTATATAAAAACCTGTGTTTCTTCAAAAAGACACTGAGTTAATGAACCACCTTCATTTCTTTGCAACAATTATATCAAGTTTATATGGGCTGATGTAGTCTTATTGCAAATAAGGGGAAGTAATCCCCTCTTAGCCTTCTTGCTAAAAATTTTTTATTTAAAAACGAGTTTCTTAATTATTTAAATTGCAAAATATGCAGGCAAATACTTAACAAAACTCGAGTCCCATCCTAATACTCTTGCTCGTAACATCTTGTGTTTTACTGAACACATCCGCTTAAAAAAGCGGGACACTATGGCTCTAATACCCAACACTACAGATGAAACTGCTTGAAAATAGTTTTTTTATGTTTTTGCTTAGCACGACTCTTATGTATTATTATATTTAATTATTTCGATATCCAAACTGATGATGCGCTATTGCATAAAACCATAAAATTTAATGCAAAATTATTTTAAAAAAACATAATAATCAAGGCAACCATAAAATGTTACAATGTCACACACACACACACACATACACACATTTCAAATGTTCTACTTGCATAATCTTGTACTCATATTAACACGCATACATACAAACACATGACAACAAATACAACCGCAGAGTTGCATTTATGTGAATGTGCATGATTTACTATGGGTAAGCATGAATAATACAAAATGAATTAACATTAAGTCAGTATCAAAGCAGCAACGCAAATGTGTATAACGTGTGCAATAATAAACAGGAAAAGAACTTAAATGAACTCACACAGTTACACGCGCACACACACACACACATATCCATACACCACCTGTCTCAAATACTTGTTCTGATTCCTCTAAACTACTATTTAACTTAAAAAAAAGAACTTGGCTTAAACCACAATAGAAATGTTTTCGACAAAGCAACCTCATCAACAATCAATTCGGTAGAAAATTTTAAAGAAATTGGTTGGTTTCAATTTTATAAGGCATGGCGCCTCCTACTTTTCTTTTATATTATTAAAAAGCCACCGTTTTGGATGCACTCATTATCTAATAATTAGAATATGAAATGGAATTTCAATACGAGAATTCCAAAGTAAAATAAGTAAATTAAACAACTGTGCTTCCGCAATACATTGATTATGGGCTTTTTTAAAATCCTCATGCGCTAATTTTCCAATGATAAAGATTTCTTATAAAATAAAAAGAAAATAAAATCCTTAGTCATTGCACTCTCGTGTGCAGTGCTCTATTAATTTGCTAAAGTGCATATAAAATAAATTTTAATAAAACACTTAATGGATTTTTATCTCACATGCTTAATTGTCAAACAGGAAATGGGAAAATTTCAGAAGAACTCCAAATAAGGGGGAAAAAGTAGACTGACAGACAGGCAAACAGATATTAAGGAGTTGGATCAAGCAATAGGACTAACAGACAGACCAATTGGTCATTAATCTTCAAGTACTCGTACATGCAATTAAACATGAATGTGGAAATTTACATAAAGTGAATGTCAGTCAACGCCACTTAGACAAACACTCAGACATTTTGTTGAATTTTTTTTATTTTATTTTTAATGTTTAAATCTTTGTGGGTATTTAAAACAACATTGAGTTGTGGTTACCATGGACATAAATCATAATATTTAATTTGTGTATTTTCTGTTTAATTTTATTTAAATTCTCTTTTATAAAAGCCAAAAATTATAAAATTTTTTTATCTAATTTTTCGACCTTTTTTTATATTCAATTAAAACTATTTTTTTGAGCTATAGGTCTGTTTATATTTTTATTTTTATTTAATTTAATCTCGATATTTCGTTAACCTTCGGTTAACTTCTTCAGGATATTTCTTGTTTTTTGTTTTTTTGATAATTAATTTTTTTCTTTTTCTTTTTTCTTTCAATTACAAAATATTTTGCCAAAAATTATATTTATATAAATTTTTAAATACTTGTACGAGCGTGCAAATGCAAGCTTAATCGTGCTTTCCATTTTTTTTGTTTACCGAGATAATTTATTTAATAAAGGGTGGGAAAATTTAAGGTTAGGAATAAATTGGCTTAAATTGGCTTATTGATACTATTTTGAAGTATAAATATTGCAATTAATAATAGAATGTGATGTCGGGCGAATTTCCACCTCTAGCACATCGACAGACATGCGCTCTTTTCACAAAATTTTGAACTACATTGTGCAACAAAGCTTAGCTTATCTCGCCAATCCACTGCCGAATTTGATCTTTGAGAGCGCTAGTTTTATCTGGTTTGTTCAAATTAAAGTTCACATATTTCACAATTAAAATTCTTTGTTCAAGAGTGCAGCGTTCCATGCTTAAAATTTCCCAAATTTTTATTAAATAAATGTCAAATAAATGACAGCACAATTCTTGACATTTTATCATTTGACAGCTAATTTACTTCCTAACCTCAAATTTGTCCATCCTTTTTCTGTTTATCCTAATTAAAGAGAAAATAAAGAGTGCAGGTGGCGTATGATTAATATATAGCGTTCAACGTTACGTATACGCAACTGTAGCGTTATTAAGTAGAGCTGTGCCAAATATTTCATTTAAGTGACCGCTCATTTTCGTTCATTTTGTAAAAAAGAACGAGTTCGTTCATTTCGTTCATCCGCTCTTTTCAAGAACGAAAAGAACGAAATGAAAAAACAAACAGTTGATTCGGTCAATAAAAAGAGACAAATGCAATGTTTTTGTTATTTTTTGGCAAAATGATCAAAACAAACAAAATAACAAAGGAAAAATCAGCAAGTAAATTTTTTTTGCAATATTAAAGTATTTTTTTGTGTGACATAAAATAAGGAATTTGGAAAATATTAATAGCATTAAGAAGTGTTCAAGATGTGTTTTTATTTTGCCACAATTAAGTCTCTGCTGGTAAATAAATCTATGACCAATGAATAAAAGTCAAAAAGCGGGAGCGAAAATAACTTAATTACGTATGTGAGAAGTTAAAGCAGTTTAAAAAATTCATAATGGTAGCACTGTTACTAAAAGTAGATAAAAAGGCAAATGAAAACGAGAAAATGACAAAAAAATCCCACATGAATTATAAAAAAGCAAAACAAAACAAAAAAAAAAGAGCCAAGTGCGCTCGGTCATCGGTCGTTCATTTCGTTCAATTTATTTTTATGTTCAGTACTACTGAACCAAAACAGCTCAGTAAAATGACCGGCTCACTTCGTTCATTTAAGTGATTCGTTCAATTTTACTCGTTCGTTCATGAACGACACAGCCCTATTATTAAGAGACAAATTCTAGCATACGAGAAAAATCACTTTTTCAGGACGATGACGATGACGATGCCAAAACCAAATTTTCGGCAATTTTTTTTTTTGTAATTCATTCGAACCGAATGCAAACCTTTACTTACTTGACACACAACAAGAAAAAACCTGCATATTTTTTAGGTCAATTTAGGTTTATTAAAAAAGCAAAAATAGCATGGAACAGTAATATTTTTACGTTATAAATAAAATATCAATGTTGAGAAAAAGTGCAAAAATATTAAACCTAAAATGTCATCAGTTGAAGGTTTTTTTAGCTTTAGTTGGTGACATTTTAATTGCCAACAAGATTTTTGCATATCTTTTAAACATTCATTAATATTGCTGCTATTGTTGCTATTGCTATTGCTTAGCTTATGGTGTTAAGTGTATTTTGTATGTTGTGGTATTTATAATGTTGTTCTTAGTTTCACTACAATCATCTAAATGTTGCTGTTCCTCTTGTTGTTGTTGTTGTTGTTGCTGTTGCTGTTTAAATGTCTGTTACAATAACCGGTACTTCATTTTGACATGAAAACTCGTTGTACATACACTAATGCAAGCAAACAGTCAAACATATACAAATAAAATGTGTGCAGGTGTATGTGTGTGTGTGTGTGAATGCAATCATGTATTTGCGTTTATGCCATAGAAAACCAAATAACCAACAAATAGTTATTTGCACAAACGTACACATCCAACAACTTGTTCAAATTAATACCAACCAACATCATTCATATGTCTATTGTTTTACATTTATGCACACACAATCACACACATACACACATTACCACTGCTGCTAAGAATATGTCTTTGGGCATGATTGTGCATGGGCATGGGCATGTCTGTTTAAATACACTTATACGAATACATACCTTAATATAGAAAAGCATTAGCTCATTATTTTTTTGAAATCGATTTTTTTTGTATATTTCGTTGGAAAAACATCAAATAAATCGAAAAATGCAAAAATCTCGATTTCAAAAAAATAATGAGTTAGGGCCTTTTTACATCAAGGTAAGGATGTATTTGTAGCATAAATAGAAAAGTAAAGCACACAGTGCAAGCGGAAGTGCGTAATTTCTCATATTAAGCCAATGTGTATGATATAAACATGCATCACTGTAAACACTCATACACAATAAAAACACACACATACACACACTGGCTTATTTACGTACGCACACACTCAGACGATATATCTTCAACTCTGGCATCGTGTCTAAATAGTTTAGCTGGAGCATTTTTAATTCAACCAAATGATCATTGTGTGTTACAATGAATGTTTATTTATTTGTTGCTGTTGCAAATGTGTGTGTGTAGTCTGTTTGAGTAGTCGTATTATTTGTTTCATTGTACATATGGACGTTATAAGTAAATACACATGTGCGTGTGTCCATATTATTTTCGTTTTTTTTTTTCATTTAAGTTCTGCTCAATTAAACTTTTAATGGTTTATTTTATGTTAAATTTTCAGTATTATTTACACATTTAAAGTTCAAAGTATTTAATCCCAAAAATAAAATGGGAAAAATATGCCAAAACTAAACATGAAAAAGATACACTCTGTCTAGTTTGTGGTTTACAGCAAATATATAAATATTTTCCAAAAGCTTTTCTATAGATTTTGCCGGAAGCCTCTTACAAAATGTAAATAAGCTGAAGAGATTTCCTTCTAAGACATTTTAAGCCAGCTGTTATACATTAAATGAACTTTAAAAAATTTGTTGGGACAAGCAATTATTTAAGAGAATTTGTTGTGTTACTAAGTTGTGTCCAAACAACAAAATTCACACCAAAGTGGCAAGCAAAATATATTTATATTAAATTTTTAAAAAGCTTTACGTTTAGTTGAGTGAGTGAGACTTTAAAAATATTTTTATAAATAAATCCAACATAAAGAAATGTATATGCTTTAAAGGGCGTTAAATAATAATTTTCCGTTTGATTTGTTGTCTTTAGAAAAGGTTACAGGTGGCGCCTTAACACATGCAAAGCTTTTGTTTAAGAAGATTGTAAGAAAACTTCTTCAAAGCAAAAGCAGCCAAATTTAAATATTAAGACTAGAATATTTTTAATATAACCTCAGTGGTAATCGTAAATAGTTAGATTTGAATATAAAACCTTGTTTCAGTTGGCATCCCAGTAAAAAAAGACAATCAAAAGAAGTCATGGCAATGTAGAGTCTACGATCTTCAAATTTGGATCATAACTAATGACTTTTACATATGGTTGTTATTGCAAGAAGTTCTCTTTTTCTATTCCTAATCACCGAATTTGAAGCGATGCTAAGAAAAATTATCTTTTTTTATTTTCCTCCAGCAAAAATGGTAAAAACTACCCATTTTCGCAATTTTTATTTTTTTATACGAATTCAAATGCGAAACAGTGTTTTCATTTAAATTTCAGTAAATAACTTTTAATTTTAGATCATAAGTAGTTTATAAATTTCTTTAAAAAAATTTATTTTTTTTTTAATTTTGGCAATTTATTTTTAAACTATAAATGAATTACAAGTTTTTGTATGACTAAAATAAACTTCTACTTGCTTTTCTGCTGCTTAGCGGCATTTTAAAGATATCGATTTTTTGGAAGCAACGAAAATGTAGTTCCTTCAGAATGACTTCCAATTGTTTTTTACACTGTGATGCTAACTGCTAAGTTTTTATTTCCAGTAAGTAATACATTGATTTAAAAGGACAAGTAGCGTTTCAATTAAAGTTTTTGCCGGTAAATTTTTTATTTGCTTCCTTGCTTGCTTTAGATTTCCTTGAGTCGCATTTACTTTAACTCCAAGGAATGTTATTGACGCCTGTTCATCATAGAATTTCTTTCCCCCCCCCCTTTTTTGTATTTGCAAATGTAAGCTAATATTTCAAATTTATTTGTAGTTTTAAAATTACTTGTCTGCGCTTATTTAAAACGAGGGTCTTCAGTAGAAGTCATAAATAACTTATTTTATGGCTCTTAAGACACTACAGGGTGTTCCAATAGAACGTTTCATTTTAATTGTTGCACGCACGAATCAAGTTGTAACTAATTGACTGATGACAAGTAAAAACACTCGCCATTAATAATAAATTCAGTAAAGTTCGACTTTGACTCGCACGCGAAGGACACTACATTTGTAGTACTACACGATCTTTAGCCTACATAATCGAATATCTTAGCTGATGTATAATTTGTTTTTTAAATTTTACGTAGCCGGTAAACTTTTTTTCGAGTTTTTCGCGATTTATTTTTGGTTTTTGGCGTTTTATACGCTATTTTTTTTTTGTTTTGGCGTTTTTTTGTTTCTGGCGATTTTTCGATTTTTAGGTTTTTTTAATTTTTTGCTTTTTTGACTTTTTTTTTTGATTTTTGACGATTTATTTTAGCTCCAGCGATTTTTTTAGTTAAAGCGATTTTTTTAGTTTTGGCACTTTTTTCCTTTTTAGCGACTTTTTTCGGTTTTGGCGATTTTTTTTTTGGATTTTTTAGTTTAAGCGTTTTTAAAATTTCACGAGTTTGCCTCTTACGGTTTCCAAGATACAGAAAGTTGACAAAATTACATAGTCAAAATTATGCTGTAGCCCATAGTGCTGAGAAAACCCTATGTTTGTCCATTTCTCGTCGATGAGTGGAATTTTAAATTCCACAAACGGCTTTCCAATATATTTTGTATAAAGACTTGCTGCCGTATTTAAAAAAAAAGTATTTTTTTTTGAAGTGTTTGTTAAATGAAAATTTCCATACAAATTTTCTCTACGGGCCTTATGTCGTAAGGCTGATTATCATCAATGTCATCTTTTTTATAATTGCGTCCTTAAAATGCATCAAACTGATCAGGAATTTCATCGAAAAATCATCTTGAGAAATGAGGCCCATTTTCATCTTGAAAATTATATTAATAAGCAGAGTTGTCGCATTTAATGATCGGAGAACCCAAGAGTTATGGTTGCAATACATTTTCAATGTGTAAGTGTTGGGTGCCGTTTTTGATCTAGCGGGGTCATATAAACTTACTTTCTCGAAAATGAGAATGGAAAAACTGTTACAGTGAATGGATTGTACTACAAAAAGATGATTAAAGATTTGGCCTGGCCAGAATTCGAAGATACTGATGTGGCTGACGTTTATTTTCAGTAAGACAGCGATACGTAGCACACAAGTAACGATAACATCGCCCGTTTGAGAAAAAAAGTATTCTGACCGTGTGATTTCTCGAAAATCCGATCGCAGTTGGCCCCAGTGGTGGATCTTGTAATTTAACACCTTTGGATTTATTTCTTTGGACCTACGGAAAGGTCACAAAGGCCTATAAGACCTCAAAATTCAATTTTTGGAGTTATGGAGCACACAAGGCGCAAAAGTGGGAATTGGTGGTGGAAAATTTCATGCAAAGAATATGCTCCTCCAAGCGAAGTCATGGCCGCCATTTGGCTGACATAGTTTGCCATTATTAATGTCACACAATCTATTTTTTGTTATTAAATAGACATACGATAATTAAGCTTAAAATTTCTGTTTTTTTTTTTTTTTTGCATCTCAAAATAAAAACTGCTATTGGAAGACGTTGGCTGAAGTAAGTAGCACGTTGACTACAAAACCAAAGGTCATGGGTTCGAGCCCGGTCACCGACCAAGTCATTAAATGACAACACAACAACGCATCTTTCTGATGTGCATTAGTATCAGTTGTTGTAGGAAACTTCAAGTGATGAAGGCATAGACTCTGGTGACTGAAGTGCACCAGCTTCAGCGGATACTAAACCTCCTTCGTCGGTTTTTTGTAGCAGAATCATCGGAGAAGTAAAATAACCAATAAAATGGCTACTAAACACATCTTTGAAAATCTAATACGCCTCCTTGACACCAGAGGAGCTGCAAGGCTAACTCATTGGAAAATATTGAAACTTTCCTCTATTTATTCCTTCACCACATGTCTCGTCTTTCACTATCCCTTTCCTAAAAAAGGTAACACCTAGTAATAGTAGTAGGTATTCATTGCCTCAATGTTACTTCTCTTAGAAAAAGAAAAAAATTACCTTAGTTTCGGATACCTTTAAGTCTCTTTCAATACTGTGGTAAAAACACATATTCTACGTTTTTAAATTAACAAAAATTATTTTGTTTAAAATTTTATTTATAATAGAAAATTGAAGAAAAACGATGTCAAACTGAAAAATTAACTGTAAAAAAAGTGTCCCCCTACAATTTGGCTTTTACACATTCGCTGAAGGCAAATGGTGATGTGAATTAATCAAGAGTGAATTTTTTAGTTTTTATAAATCTAATTTGCAATACTTATCATATTGTCCTCGTGGCAAATATGTAAACACATCTTCAAATTGCCATATTCTATCACAGTTGTCAACAACATCATATATCAGAAATTTGAAACTGCAGGAGTCATGTTGAACTTCACGAAGACACAAAATAAAGCAGCTTTTTTAGAATAAACACATACACACACACACATACACACAAGCAAACGCTTATACACACACATACTTAAAGAACATTGGATACCAGTAATAGAAGTACATGTGGCAAAAGAGTAAAACTTCATTTCGTTCGATTACTTTTCGTTAATTTTTTTTTCAAACCATAAACCATATCATGATTTCAGGTTTTCTTTTTATTTCTAATAGTTCATTTCTCAAATATTTTCTTTGTTTTAACACCCTTTAACCAAACAAGTCGTGGTGTATTCATGATAGATTTTGTTTTCTATTCCTGCTTTTCTGGCTTTGGCCAACAGTTGAAAAAACCGCATAAGTTTTCTACACCTTGTTGAAATAAACCAAGTATGCAAAATGGTTCTATTACGAGGCAACTAGACATTGGACATGCAAACGAACACACACACACACACACACACACATACACAAACAAGAGACTCAGTTACACATTTTCTATGATTGTATTGCAAAATGGAGTGAATGGCTGACATTAGAAAGCATAAATTTAAACGCAAAACCACACGTGCAGCATGACGATTTCACTTTGGAACTACAGTTGAACCTCGATTATCTACAGTTGAACCTCGATTATCCATTTTACTCAACCACTTTCATCATGTGTTCTTTTATATACAGTTGAACCTCGATTATACGGGCCTCTATCAGATGGCAACATTTATTATCCAGCATGCTGGCACTTTGTTTCTTGTCCTTCGTTACCCTGTTTGAATTTTTTATATTCATGTAATAAATTAAATTCTCTTTGTGCTTTTTTTTTATAAACTCGGTTAAAAGAGTAAAACTTCATATAAAAAATTCAAGCAGGGATAATGACAGCATGCTGGATAATAAATGTTGCCATCTGATAGAGGCCCGTATAATCGAGGTTCAACTGTATATAAAAGAACACATGATGAAAGTGGTTGAGTAAAATGGAAGGAAGGAAGGATTTCAAATACGTTAACAAGCAAAAATGAAGAAGAGAAGTTTATGCTGCAAGTGTCAGTTGTAAATGAAAGTTCTATAAAAATTAAAGAACTGCAAAAAGAATATACTACAAACGTTGTCCTTTTTCTAAGAAACAGAGAAGTTTTTTTTATTGTTTTGCACCGGTGCTTGTAAATGCCAAGAAAGAAAAGTCAAATAAAATTTTGTATAGAAACCAACAAGCAAAAAAGAACGAAATTTTCGCCACAAACTTTTTCAAATTTAAATATTTTCAAAAAGGCAATAAAACTTTGGAAGAATTTACACTTTATTATGGCGAAAAGTTAAAGTAGTTAAAAACCTCTTAATATCGTTCCTACTATAAAAGAAAATAAATAAATAAATAAATCTGCGGCAATGTGAAATAATCGCTTAAGTCGAGTTAAGCAAAGCAATTTCTTCGAAGTTTTGAAGCTACCGCTAATATAATAAAAATTTCTAAAGCATGATTTTACTTTTGGGTGATACTGTCTTTGCATATACGGCATTGCAACCATTGCTACTTTCGACGGATACATTTGCTTAAGTAGACCAAAGCGCTTATTCCATATTGGCCACGGAAATTGATGCAGGAGAATTTTAATATTGTACTGTTTGCGAAAAAAAACGTGCAGTTGCTACTCCTACTGCATGATCGAGAATTTTTGCAAAATATTTTAAATTTCAAATCAAAAGTTTTATAATTCTATTCTAAAAATTTCAACAATTTCAGTTAATAACTCTCGTCAATTTTTTTTGTTTGTTTTGCAGACCGTTTTTTATGTTTGTTTGAATACAATGAACAACTCCTTCCAGACAATACTGACTGAACACTCTCCCTTAAAAATTATTTACTCTACTTTGGTATTTTGAGCCCTTACTCGATATCTTTAAACCAATTCCCTTCTCTGAGCAATTTCTTTGGATTTCTATCATTTTAGAGACTGTAACAAATAGGCGCACAGTGGGATTTTGGTTTCGAAACCCCAATTTTTTACCACTCATTTTTGAAAATCTAATCATGCAGTTTTAGAGAGTAATGTTTAATTATGAAATGTTTAATAATGAATGCGTTTTTAGCAAAATTAAATTTTATTTTTCAAAGTCCATGCTAAAGATCGGTCCATATTTAAATGTGTAATTATCTTGATAATAACATTTGATTGTAATATATTGTTAATGAAATAAAAGGAAAAGAAATGCTGTGCTTATCATAAACCGTTAAGAAGATATGACCAAATCTAGAAGCCTTTTAACAAAATTCTTGATTTTTCAATGGAACAAAAATATGCGGATCCTCTAACCCCAAAGCTGTGATTTCAATAAAATGAAAGTAGGGGATGTCTTCTCTCTTCAAAAATTATTTAATATTTTTAATTTTTCATCACTCAGTGGTTTCATCAGACCCGTTTGCAACCGGCTTAAAACTGGAGCCATTTAAACAGAATTTGGAATGTGGAAGATGCAGTTAAAGTAATGATAATGTTGAATGGGTGCAGGGCATGGCCGATTTTAATAAAACTCGTCATGCGTACTTTTCGTTTTATAGAAAGTGTATACAGCAAATTTGAAGATTTCTGCTTGGTTGGGAAACATTTTAGGCGAAAAAAATTTATTTGGATTTCATGGTCGGTGGGCGTGGACGATTTTGATAAAATTAATTCAATAAAATGCTCGGTGCCTGCCAACTCCCAATGATCTAGTACCACTCTGTATAAAAATGTATGAGGCCATCCCACTGTGCACCGCTTGCTTTTAAAATTGAGAGATCATCTCCACTTATTTTAAAGCCGAATAAAAGTTTGTGTAATTGAAATTAATGCCAGCCAAATGCGTCCGTTAAATGACATGTGTTGGCAAATATTATTTTAGTAAGAACCAGGTATCATAAAAAGTCGTAAACTTATTTAAAATATTTAATTAATTTTATTTATATAAATTGTTTTTTTAAAGCGAGTATGGCTCATGTGTTAATAAAAATTTAATTATATTTATTTCATATATTTTAAAAAACACACATGTCAAACTCATTTAAAATTTTATGAATGTGGGGGTCTATCTTTCATATGTTCACAGACAAGCCTCAGACAATCGAATTTGTGACTTAAGAAATTATGTTAATTTTATTAACACACATACGCTGGCAAAATAATTTTTTTTATATAATTCTAATATTTACCTTCTTTTGAATTATAATAATCTCTAATTTTATTAAGCTTAAGGTCTCTTGTTTTTATATTAAAAATTGTTTCTGTAATAAATTTGCTTGTTTTGTAAAGATTTTTGTTTGAGACTTTCAAACTTATTATGTTTGTATATTGTGATTCTCAATATAGTATTAAGAGTCTTACTATAAACATACGAAGTTTGTTAGCTAAATTCAAAATTTTTTTGGATTGAAGTCTACTGATGAGTTCCAAAAGCGGGAACGAAATGCATATAGACAATTGCTTAACCATAAAAACAAGCCAAATTTTCAAATATAAGGAAACAATTTTTAAGATAAAAACAACAGACCTTAAGTTTAATAAAATGAGAGATTATTTTTTTATATAGTTTTCGAAGTTACTTGGGAGGTGTGCTGTGCATAAAATTTAACTAAAAATTTTGCCACAATGTAACATAATTTTACATTTTTTTCGCCATCGCCATAAATCATGCCAAGCCATTAATAAATCTCAGTGTTTATCTCCTTTCAAATGTACGAGTATTTCACAACATAATCATTCTTTCTTTTACCCTCAGACTATTTTAGCAATTATTTGCTGCGTATGCTTGACTCCTTTTTTTCTTTCTTTTTTTGCCCACAAACTCTTAAATAATAAAACATTTAATGTATTTTGAAAATCCAATTTATATTCATGAAATTTTAAATTGGCCCCATCATGATGGTTAGAATGTCATTAACAAAATAGCAACAGTGATGGCAACGGCAATGGCAACGGCAACATAAAGGGAAGAAAAATGTTCCTGCTGTAATTCAGTTTTGAGTCATTATAAATTCATTTCAAACTCCTCACACAACATAACTAAGTACATACATCAGCCTCATGGTTGTTTTGTTTGTTTGACTCCAGTCACTTCTACTTTTCTCAGACCATTGTGCGGAACTAATGCAATACAACACAACACCTTTTTCGATTTTTTTTCTTTCGAACACTAGACACATTATTACCGCATGCGAAATATTAGCAAACACTTTTTTCTGCTGTTCATATGGAGGTGTAGAGCAACAGAATATTTTACGTAATATTGTGATGTCAGAAATGATAACTTTACTGTGGGCAATGCATGTCATTGCGAAAATCTCCCTTCCGAGTTTTGACATGACAATCAGTTTTTTTTTTTTTGTCAATTTGTTAGAAAATTTATTAGCGATCTGTAATATCGCATTCAATTGAAGATTGTGAGCGTAATCTCTAGGAGTTCATCAGCAATCTGTTAAGAGAAACGTCATTCTTGAAGTTGATATATGCCAACCACCACGATTCGTTCGTTCGTTCGTTTTTGTTAAATAAGGCCTCATAGAAGACCTTTCTACAAGCTACTTTACACTTAGCCCTAAGCAGTCAGAGAGCTTTAAAAAGTTATTACATTATTGTAGTTTTAAATTGTAATATGCATCGAATAAGGGTTACATTAATCCTGAAAATTTTATTAATCCTTTCAGTTGACATGTAATAAAACAGACTTGATTTAGTTTAAAGAAAAATTTTAACTATTATAACAAACGATATGATGCACATACAAGCACAAAGTCAGATACGAGTACCTCAAAAGAATTTGAATTTATGACCCAATAAATTTTAAATGAGCAGCAGCTTTGTAGTAGAGTTAAATTCAATGCTGTGGTGGAGAAAATGTATGGAAACTGGCGTAAGGATATGCTTTTGCAAAATAAGTTCCTTTTCCACAACAACGTTATGTTGGAAACACAACTGGGACGAACGACGATTTTCGCCCAACATGGCGAACTATTCGGTTTAAGTTCGGCGTATGAATCACAATAACGACGAAAAAATAACAGCTGTTATAAGTGATAAATTTGTTTACTCTTTCTGCGACGAAAGACGAATTTAAAAAAAATTATTAAAAAATTAAGAAATGTTCTAAAAATTATTGAAATACTAAACAACATATTTATTATAATAAAGCTTTTTCGCTTGTATGAAAATGTTTACATGGTACTAAATTCTTCGTCGTTCGTCGGCGTAAGAATTTCTGCCGACAAAATGATTGTGTGTATTATAGAAATTATAATTTATTCGTCGTTCGTCCTAATTGTGTTTGTAGCATTAATGAAAATTTTTTTTATTGCTCAGAACATACATCTTTTTAATTACCATCCCAGAATTATCTATAAAAAATATTTACTTAATCTCATTATTTTCATTATTATTAAAAGCACAGGCAGACTTCCTTGCGCCTTCCCAATTTCCCGTAATGAAACATTTTTCTGAAAATATATTCTATAAATATATCTTGCACTTTTCGAGTAAATGAATGAAGTGTAGACATTTAATACACATTTTATTTACTACCTTAAGGCCTTAAATAAACATATACATTCCATGAAACGTTAAGAGAAAATATATTTAAAAAAAATTCCCACAAATTGAAATTCTAAAAAGAAAAATATCAAACAAATGAAAAATAAAGTGTTGGGTAAAAATCAAATTAAATAAAAATAAAATAAGACAGAAGAAAGAGGTATAAAAATAATTTATTTTAAACCAAATAAAATATACGAAAATAAAAACTTGAGCAAAAACTTAATTAATTTGAAAGTGTGCGTAAATGTTCTTCTTATTTTCTAATAAATACACACCCTCACACAAACAAATTTTATTATGAACAGAATTGTTTATACCCTGCACCACAAATGTTCCTTAAACGACATGTGAACATCAATTTGTCATTACGTTGGTAATTCATTTGTTTTTTTTTTTCAAGATGGGTAGAAAGAAATTAAGAATCACGTTTCCAAATATCGAATTTCAAAAACATTTTAACTAAAATTTCAATTTCTTTGTACTTTTTCCAATTTGAAGAGCTTAAAAAATTCTATGCCGTCGACTTTGTTTGTACGCATGCAGCAGTTTAACTTATTTGATGTTGTATAGAATCCTCAAAGAAAAAAGAAAAATGTGTAAATAAAAGAAACAACAGTCATCACTCACTATAACCATGGAAATTTTTAAAAATATAAATTATATTTGAGCAATTATTTAAATTTCAATAAAACCAAATTATATTCTTCCACAAACGCAGCAGACAGACAGACAGACAGATAGACAACCATCTCATTAAAGTTTTTATCTTCATGAGAAAACAGAAGCTTTATTTCCCCACAATCACAACAACAGCAAACAGAAGAACTTCAAATGCTAAACAGGAGCCGCAATGAAAAATATTTAAGAAAACAATTTCGCAAGCAATTGAAATTCAATACAGTACAATAGTCGTCAGTCGTCAGTCGTCAAACGTACAAGATAAAGGAAAACATAATGCTAAAGATAAAAAAATCTCTGCATTGAAGACCAACAACAAATGTTGAGCATAATGAAGCAACACATTTTGCATACCAAATAGAAAATAAGCAGCAACATGTTTGCTAAAGTACAGAGACACACTTAAATACATATTCTTTTTTCTTAATAATTTTGGTTTGATTTGTTTAGATTTTTCCTTTCCTTTTGTAATTGCAAACCACCAATTATTTCAAATTTATTACGGAGCAGAAAGAAAAAATCTGTATCTAATTTCTCTTTAATTTAAATGCAATTTTCTGATGTTTTTATTATTGTTTCTGTTGCTGTTGCTGTTGCTGTTGCTATGCTTGGAACAAAAATTGGAGAGGGAGGAAACTTATTTATGCAATCGCGTTGAATTTCATTAAAAAAAAAGACACGTTACTTGAGGATGAAACGCTTTCAATCTTGCTTCGGTTTGTCTCAACGCCATGACGACCAAAAGTAAAGAAGAAGAAAATTAAAAATATTGTTCTAAACAAATTCTGTATTTCTATTTCACTAGACCGTCAGAGATAATCAAAGTTTATTTTGACAACTTTTCAATGCATTAGGAAGAAAGACTCTGAAAGAGAGAAAGACTTTGACTCGCTCACGAAGCCTTCCTACGGACTCTACATATCTTCACCTAAAATCCAAAAGGCCGTATTAATTAGTCACCCTGCCGCAAAATTTTCTTTGATGCAACTAACAGTGTGCCTTTCCTGCTTGTCTTCACAGGCAAGCTTTTTTAGTTTGTTGGTGAGAGGTGCTGGGAAGTTTATGGGGTAAACCAAAAAGCACGAAATGAAAGTTCGAAGGGATTTTTGAAATTTCCCTCTGCCTTTTTCGTATTCTCAGCAATAGGATGTGTATAAACGTCAAGAAATCATGAATAAAAAGAATTAATTAAAAAAATTGATGACTTTTCCTAGGGTTTGCAAAAGAAAACTGTCAACACAAGGCGGGCTAAAAAAGTATGGTGTGAAATTTTACTTGTTTAAAATAAATTTTAATATATATTTAAAAAAAATGTTTTTCAAATCGCCCAAGAAAACTTCCTCTAATTGCAAAAATTGCTCAGAATACTATTTTTATTTGCTTTTTTTTTTGTTTAATTTTGTTTTGTAAGATATTGTGCACGTTTATTCGAATATGCTGGAGTATTATAAAGTACATGTAATAAATTATGGTTTTAATATTATGCCAACAATTCAATGCAAATTGACAGGTCTAGAATTTGCAACCAGAACACCAGTATTAGTATTGAAATGCCCTAACCAACACACACACACACACAATAACTATAATAATTGTGCATGTGTATGTACTTGAGTATCTCTAACATGATACTCATGACACCATTTCATGTTTTCCTTTGAAATCTTTAACAGTATGTAGTTGTAAATGTGTGCGAGTACACATGTTTGTGTAGTAGTCTTAAAATTTCATATTAAATATATGTAGATACAGACAGATAAATATGAAGGGCTTCTAACTAAATCTAAACTACAATAACAAAATGAAAAGGAAGTATTCTATATTGGGTGCCGTTGGGAGGGGATGATTCGGTAACACCATAAATAGTTTACTAATGGCAGCCCCGGCTGACTGGCTGCCTGATTGCATTAACGTTTCCCTACATGAGTAAACACATACTGCGTTTATACGCACGGCTTATTTGCAAATGAAACTGTAAATTCTTGCCATATTGTTGTTTTTATTGCGATTTACTAATTCAGAAAACTATTCACGATTAACGCACTATTTGCAAATAAAATGCTTGAGGTTGCCACACTTACAAATTGAAAAATATTGCACAAAAAAAAACATTGATAGACGAAAATAATGACAATAAAAACAAATTATTATTTGTTATTTCATGCATTTGCACAAATTTTTTGTAAACATAATTAATATTTCTACAGAAATTATTTACAATGCCGTATACACAGTGCGTTGATTTATTTGCAAATATTTTTATTTGCAAATAGTGCGCGTATAAACGTAGTAACATACACATACACATACACATATATGTAGATCTTTGTGCCCATGCGAGTGTATGTTTGTATAGGTGTAATATAACTAACCCCGATCATTATAATTTAATTACAAAATGAACAACAACAAAATACGTTACAGTTTAAAAAATTTGTAGCAGAAAACTTATTTATGTGTGTAGCAATTTCAGCAGTTTACCAGTGAAAGTTGCCCTATTTGCTTGGCTTTCATCAAGCAAAAAGGGATTTGCTAACTAACCACCCTCGTTTAATATGCATCCTCCTATGGATAATATAATTTAAGCGCTCACAATTGCACATGAACTAGTCCGCACTCTGCTTTTCTACCATTTACGCTCCCCCTAAACCAAGGAAAACACACGCCTCAGACACACATGATACTAAATTTTGTGGTATTGAATTTAATCCAATTAGCATTATTTCAATTATAATACCTGGTCATTGGAGAATTTAATTTTTGATGAACATAGAAAAATAATGCTGTTGTTGCTATTGCTGTTATTATAATAAATTAAAAAAAAAAAGAAACGAATTATAAACGATGCCACGGAGAAGACAAGTAAGTGGCTAATGGGAGCAATTGGTCGGCACTTTACGAAAAAGCGAAATGAATGCATTAAATAGATTTTATTTATTTTAAGATTTGTGTAATATAAAAATATTTCTGAAATTACAGCACGACAAGATAATAATTAATTAAACGGAAATAATAATTGCATTTCAAAGTGACTAAATATCCACTTCATAAAATCGAAAATACAAAGACAGTAAATATAAGTTTTGCTTTTGTTGCCCTGAACATGTAAAAGTAGTCTTTACAACAAAAATTGTGCTTTTTTGCATTACTAATTTATTCTAGTTGCATGTGTATATATATTTTTCTGTATATCAAGCCATTTAATTTCAAAATGCCAGTTGAAAGCTTTTAATGTTTTCATCACTTTCGATTATCGTCGTCAACATCGTCATCATTTTGTAAAAACAAAGTCTGAACGTAAAACACTCTCTCAAACCAAAAAAAGGGTACTAGAGAGTAATAACACTTGAGTCTAGGAACTGTACAGACACATACAGACACACACATATACACACACACGCACGCATTAAAAATGACTAATGCAAAAACATGCTCGCAACTAAACATCCTGTCTGGATCAGATTATACTGCAAATGGTCACATAAAGTAACATTACGTAAATTAAATAACATTTCCTTTCTTTTGCTTTTAAGTTCATTCATGTTGCTTTTTCCTGCATTTTAAAGAAAAAAAATTGCTTTTTTGTTATTGTCGGCAAGAAGCAATAAAATTAAAAATCGATTAAAGTTAGAAAATTTTTAGCAGAAGCTTAAATTGTTAATGGATTTATTTTCATTTTCTGAATAAAAAAAAAGTTATTTTTCTAGGGAAGACCATTAAAAAATTTTACTTTTTTATGGCGAATTTTTTAAATTTTGCTAAATAGCGAAACAATCGTTTTTGTATTGAAAAAAGGCTTATGTGTATCCATGATATGGAAAAATTTTTCTTTTTAGTTCATTTTACAGTTTAGCAATTCTTTTTTTATTTGCATGTTTTTTAAACAAACGCATTTTATTATTGCAAATGAAAATCTCAATCATGAACTTATTGAAAATATACATTTGAGTAGTTGATGGAAAGAAGGCAAAAAAAACTTTTAAATATTTCATCTACTCTGTATTTCCAAACGAAAGAAAATTCTTTCTTATTTGTATGTGATTAACATTATAATTCGAGAGCATTTGCTTTCGTTTCGAATTACAGAGTAGACCCCCTGGTATTAATTTTAATTAAAAAACATTTAATTTAATTTATTTATTTATTTCCATTTCCTATTCAACAAGATAAGATCTTATATTTAAAGTGTAGCAACATTTCATCCTTACAAAAATATTTCCAAGGCACATAAAGCAATTGAATATAGCAAAGATAAAGTGAATAGTTGGGCTCGAAGGACCATAAACCATTTTTCTGACTAACATCAATTTAAGGCTGCGAAATAAAAAACGATATACATGAACTTAAAAATATTATGCTTGAGGCTGAGGAAAAGAAATAATAACTCATATTTATCAATAACAAAAATATATTAAAAAAATTTCACGTATATAAGACATGAAAAGTATCTTTATGAAAATTTTTGATTTTAGTTTCTATTGCTGTTGTCTGAATAGTTTAACAGTTACATGTGGCAGTTTTATTTTTCTCTTAAAATCTGTCTATCTATTCGTTTGAATGTATATGTAAAACCGAGTTTGTACTAATCTTGAAAAAAAAATAGAAAAAGAGCAAACTTTTACCTTGATGCAACCACCATTATTTTATAAATTTTTATCAAATATACAATTTTTATTCTATTTATTTTTTTTTATCGGCGTTTCCATATAAATCGCATTTCAAGCGAAGGTGAGTTGTGCAAGTGTTTTTGTTTTTATGGCAGCACAAGTAGGCGCCAATTTCCGTTTCCGCTTAATCGTAGTTTGTCGTCACGTGTTTGTTGTACGTGACATGCATGTTGCCATAATAGTTTTTACCAACAGATTTTTTATCTATTTTAGTTAAATTTATTTTACTTGCTTGGTGTGATTCTTTATAATGCTTTTTTGCTTTTTTTTCTTTTTTTCTTTCTTTATTTTGTTTTGCTTGTCCGGTTAGATGAATGAATTTTTAGGCCAATAATCTGTTTTTTTCGTTTTGCAAAGTAAAAAAAGAAATAAATACAATTATTTTTAGCGTGCAACCTGATTTTAATACAAAAATAGTTTTAAACAACTTTGTTCGCTGCTGTGTGTGAGAGGTTAGAAATCATATTCATAAAACTCCGTCAAAGTAAACAAATTGGCAAAGATTGACGGAACCTGGCTAAAACTAATACTTTTACGTAAAGCTTTTAAAAATATTTAAATGTTTAAAAATCATTTACCAGCAATTTAAGGCCCAATAAACACGCTAACGTTTTATAGCCTTGATAACTTCTTTCTTGTTTCTTCTCATTGGTGTTGAGGAACTAATTTTATCATAAATTCTAACAAGAGCTCTACTTATGTGGTTGCAACACAATTATTATGAAACTAACAATTGCTGCTGATTGTTGGGATTATACAAATAAAAATACTGAACGTGATGTTGTGCAAATGTTTCAGATTTTCGCAAAACAAATTTTTTATTTAATAAGATTTTGATTGTGTTTGAGTGCAGCTTAACAGATTATCTGCTTCTGCACGTACACACACATACACACACATACAGTGTCAATTACATACAACAGCAGGTGCCTAAGAATATTTTTCTAACAATTTCTCTACTTAAGTTAATGTTTTTCCACATTTTTTCTTTTTAAAGAAACACATAAAACTCACAAAA
Organism: Nowickia ferox; assembly: GCA_936439885.1. Taxonomy (NCBI): domain Eukaryota; kingdom Metazoa; phylum Arthropoda; class Insecta; order Diptera; family Tachinidae; genus Nowickia; species Nowickia ferox. The sequence continues at coordinate 2,334,820 of OW387027.1, read as the reverse complement.
GAAACACGAATTTTAATAAGTTTTAAAGTTTGATTCTTTCCTTCCACGAAAGCTAGGAATTTCGTTGCACAACTTGATTCAAAAAATTGTGTGGTAAACGCAAATGAATAATTTTTTTATTTATGTATATTCCTACAAGAGAGAGACGATTTAACGTAACAGTTTGTAACGCCATCTTAAGATAAAACTAACAACCTTACGTAAGCGCAAAGAGTTTGGAAGGCACACGTACACACAAATCCAATCACTGGAATGTACACTCATGCCTGTATATCCTTGGACTTCTTTAGGTGGGATGAGTGTGCATGTGTGTGCGCGTGTGTGTGTGCATGCATGCATATGAGTTCACAAGTACCCAACAAAATATTGTTTAAAATTGGTATCATTTCTAAACACTTCATAGTTTTCCGTTCCAAACATTAGTTGCATTACACAACTTGTTACTGCCATTGCTGTTTCTAGTGTTGTTGTTGTTGTTGTTGATGTTGTTCTAATTTGTGATCCTGCATAATACCCACTTTATGTCAATAAACAAACACACACGCACACACATACACACACATATCCACTGACACCACATTTGTTGTGTATGGTTTTCTGTCCGCTTTTCCTCTCACACTATGTTTGGATTTAATCACCCTTAAGAAAAATCTTTGCATATGAAATTCTGAGCCTTAAGGTTTTGAAAGTGTTGGCCAAATAATGACAATCAAATATTGACACCAAAGATGGAAGGAACAATTGTGTTAAATTGAACCAGCACCTTATTCTCTCTTTGAAGAAGGTACGAATACTATTTGAAAAGGCAAAATATCAAAATAAAAATAATATTTTTATACAAAAAAGACAACTCAAGCTTAAACAATTAAAAAGATTTATTATAGTATTTAAAAAGAGGTTATTTGAAAAGCAGGTATTTAAAATGTACTTTTTTATAAATAGTACTTTGTGGAAAACTACACTTTTTTTCATGAATTTTAAATGTATTTTTAAAATGTAATATTGAAGAATAAGATATATTTTTTATGAAAGTTATTATTTACAAAAGGACATTTTGAAAGGACATTTTTTTAATATAACATTTTCAGATAACTACTTTTTGCTTTATTTAACAGTCAAATTTAACTTCTGAACGTAATTTTTCTTTTGAAAAGTTTGCAAAATATTAAATTTTTAAATTAAGCAAAATTTAAATACAATACTGTTAGATTTAAAAAGCAAAAGTTGAACAATGAATTATACTTCCGACTCCACAAAGAATATATTTTATTTTTTTTTTCATTTGATAACTTCTCTTTGCGAAAGTGCAATTGCAATTGGTAAATTTGGTCGAAAACTTTCAAGTGATACTAAACTTTTGCCATCACTATTTAACATTCTACTGCTGCTGTTTATTGTAAAATGTTGCTGACTATTTCTGCTGCTGCTGCAGATACCGAAGGAATACTGGGCTGCTGGTTCCACTGGCTTTACTCCTAGAATATTGTGTGCTTTAAACTATGCACGGTCTGGTAAGTTTTCGAAATAAGTTTTCTTCAACGAATGTGGTAAGCAGCAAATTGGATGAAAACTCAAAGGCTTCCGCATAATTGTAAAGATAACTTAAGCGGTTGAGTAAATTTGCAAAACAACATCAACAGTAATAATATAAAAAGAAGACCCCTCAAGCACAGAGAGAAAAAAAACTGTGAAGATGAACACAAAACGCATTCAACTATCAACAAGATGTTGCACACACACACTCTATTCGGCAGATAATTTTAGTTTGCTGCAACATTCCTTCATAAATTCATTCATTCGGCACACAATTCGCTGCAGTCTACTACATGTGGGCTTTAGTTAAAAATAGCAGAAGTGGTTGCTGCATAGCAGAAGTCTGAGCGCTTAAGTGCTTTATGGAATTTTGAAAATCAATTCAAGGTGAAGCTCATTAAGCTCATTATGGCAAATTTGCTTAAGATACCTTTATTACCACTGCAAAAAATTACTTATGATGTAAAACTATGAATGTATGTATGTATGTGCGAGTATATCCTTAAATTTCTTAAGTACTTTTTACAAAATGATTTATAGACACTTGTTATTAAGAATTTCCGAGTAAATCTTTAAGATCTTATTAAATATTTAAAAAATTTATATAATATTTTTTTTTTATTTCTATTTTAATTTTCCTTCTTGCATTGTGTATTTAAGACCACTTAGAATTTCATTCACTTATAACAAACTTTTCACCCTAAAAAAAATTTTGCTTAAATAAAGTTGCCAGGAACCGGGCAAAAAAAATACAAAATACACTTAATTCTCAACAACACCGAAAACAAACTCCATGCCACTTGTGCGGTGGAAGGATGATGTTGATGAATTTGTGCGCTGCAGTGGAATTAATGCGGAGCAGCATAATTAGGAGTGTTGGTACATTTGCATTTCTTTTTATATATCGTACCATAATTTGTAGCTTTTTGAAAGTTCAGCTGATATTACTGTTTGAAATCTTATCAAAAAAAAAAAAGACTTTTAACGATTTAATAAAATATATTAGAAGGCCTCAAACTTTACTTGTGCACTTTCGCTATTAAATTTTCAAAGTTTCATAGAATATCGAAATTTTTGTTGAAATTTTGTTTTTATATACAGTGTTTTCCAACAAGAAATGTAAACAAACATATCTATTGATATTGATATTTAAATAAGTTGGTGAAATTGGCCCTAACTTTGCAAATTCCAAGTGTCTGTATATAATGGTCTGCACATTACATTAGGATTTAGATATTTTTCGTTGCTCGCTTTAGAACACCCTTTAATTTTTAACTGTCATGTATGTCTTTGTGTATTATGGCGGTCAAAATTTTACATATTCGGTGAATTTTTCAGGTCCGGTTCTCGAGAAAACAGCCTGCGACAGACAGACGGACGGACGGAAATCGCAGCGTACACCAAAGTGTTCCTTTTCACCTTTGGTGCACGGTTTTCTTAAAAGCGATATCAAACATGAAACAAAAAATCGATTTTTATAAAAATATATTTTTTTTTACTAAAATCTTTATTTGAAAACAAAAGTTGCATGGGAAAAAAGTACTTTTTCTCTTAGCATAAGAAAAAACAATTTATCACGTAGTCGATCATGGCAATTGCAAACTAGTTCTTCTACCCGGCATTTCGGTGGAAATGGCAAAAGATTTCAATGCCTACAGCAAAAACTAAAATAAATTAACAAATACAGGGAAAAAGGTCAGATTTGAGAACTTATATCAAGCAATGGAAGAACCAATTGGAAGCAAAACAACCAGCTGCAATATAACAAAATAATAAAATGTAGAGTTGTTAATGCAAACAAAAAAAAATACGAAACTTTAATACAATCAAACTGTCAAGTTAAGCCCACATTTTTTTAAACATTCCAACTCACTCACACTATGGAAGAGTAAGTAAGTAAGAGTGTTTTATGCGGCCATAACGAATATAATACACCCTTCTGTAATCAATCAATCAGTTAATATTTTTTCAAAGAAAGTGTTAAATCAATGTTTAACATTAAGGATAAGCTCGCTAGAAATATGCTCTGAATAAAAAGGTAGAAAAAATACCAGCGAAATTCGAGTTTATTTGGGGCCATTATATAACAACTCCATGGATTAGTGAAATAGCACATGCAACATAAGATGCGAATTGTCTAGGCGATTGATGCAAACTTATCTGGAGCTTTGGATTTACCTACATACATTTAATGATTTAATAAATGTAGCAAACATAATGACAAACTAGCACACCCCCTTTCCACATGTAGTGAACGCTTAGAAATAAAAATAAATAAAAAATATCAGGTACATGCAACAAATTTAGTTGAAAAATTTTTTTTTAGTTAAATGAAAAAGTTTTACATTTTTGCAAATTTGCTTTTTAGTATTTTTCTTTTCTGTTGCTTTGGATTTTTATTCGAAATTCTGTAGTAACGAAATAAAAGTTTTATTAAAACAAAACAAAAAAAACTAAACAAGTAGAAATGCGGAGGAAAAAAACAACAACAAGTGCCAAAACTAAAAACAAACTGTTAAGCGGTAACGGGATTTGTAGTTGAAATTAATTGCGAATTTGTTGAGTCCTTTGATCCATAAATTTTAGCACACATTAATGAGTTTTGCTCTCTTTCTTTGCCACCGCCCCCCAACCACTTTTTGACTTCCGATGTGTGCTCTAAGCTTTCTCATATTATAAATTATTGCTAATGTAGCAGTGTTGCCAGATTAGCTATGATCATATTTCCCCTAAATGTGTTGGTGGAATTGTTTTGCTGTTGCTCTTGAATTTACCCCACAATAGAAGGTTATTTTTCTCATATTCCAATTCATTAAAAATTCACGTTAAACAGCTGATGCTAATGACAATCTCTACCCAAGTAGATAGACCTCCAGCTAAAAAATCTAGTTTAATGTTTCTGCTCTTCTTTCGAAAATCACATTAATTAATTTGAAATTTATTTGCTGGAGGTCAAGCATTGTCTATATATTTCATTGGTGCTTAGCCAAATCATCAGTAGACTTTAACCACATTTTGAACAGTCACAAACCCCTTATCTTATGCACAGACTTTCAAAAACTATTTGAGAATTCACAAATAATAATCACAAATAATAATATTTCTGAAAATCACAAGCGAAACACAAGCAACAGGCATAGAAACTATAACAAAATCCCAGCAAATAATTTATATTCGATATGAATCTATTTTATTTTTCTACACCTTTTTTTGTTATAGTTTCTATGCCTGTTGCTTGTGTTTCGCTTGTGATTTTCAGAAATATTATTATTTGTGATTATTATTTGTGAATTCTCAAATAGTTTTTGAAAGTCTGTGCATAAGATAAGGGGTTTGTGACTGTTCAAAATGTGGTTAAAGTCTACTGATGATTTGGCTAAGCACCAATGAAATATATAGACAATGCTTGACCTCCAGCAAATAAATTTCAAATTGGGGTGGACTTATGACAATATGTCGAATAATAAATTCCTTACACATTAATTAATAAAAATATTTCATTCAATACAATAAAAATTGAAAATACTGAACTTAAGCCCGATTGAAAAATTATACCTGATTAAAATTCATTGTAGTGCAATTAAATTTAATATGTCTCAATAAATAAGCATAAAAATGATTTTATGTGCAATCTTAATCTTATGAAAACATTCGTATATTTTAAACTTCAAGTGCTGTACATACTTTTAAACCATATTTAATATAAAAATTGCTGCAAATGTGGCAATATATTTGACATTATTGTTAACTTAATACTTAAAGCACGTTTACACGATGTGTACGTATTTGGTCTGTGCAATTTCACATTTACAAGTAAAATGTTGTAAAAATTATATGTATATGCATAAATATATATAAATGTATAAAAAAAGGAATATCTGTAATATTTGAACATTTTTGGTATAGAAAAATGTTGTTACAAATATTATTCCACATCGTGGAAACACTTTTCCACTTGACTTCTGAAACATTTGGACTTGTTTTGTGCTTTTTCAAGCAAAAAATACTGCATGTGTTGTGTTCCTTCCCTTCTTAAAGTTTATTTGCTTTCGAGTTGGGTTTATTTTTTTTTTCTTTTATTTTTGTTTTCATGAGAAATAAAACAGCCAAATGAATAGCGAGGGTTGCAGCTTATAACTTTTTTTGTATAAAATTTTTTTGTTAATGCCCCAGCAAAGTAAATGGTGCGCTCTACTAAATGCAACCATGCGACACAGAAACTGGAAGGGAATGTAAAAAATGTAATGAAATTACATGCAACATTTTGAACTGAATTGGCTGAAAGCAAAAATACGCAGCAGTTACCACCAGCAGTAGTCGTCAGTTATTTACTCGGCTATTTTATTATTTTTTTTTTTGCCCAGCAGCAGTTATTAATGATGATAAAGATGAACAACAAAATTGTTAAGGCAAAAACATATTGGAGCACTTTTCAACTTTAAAAATAACTTTAAAAGACTTCTTTTTTTATATATTTTCTTTTCATTTCATTTATTGCAAGGACTATTATTGTTTTAAAAATTTAAGTATGAAAATTCTTTGCTTAAGAATGTGTTCTATTTTTTATTTTTAATGCCTTTCTTTAATGCTCGATTGCTGTCCGACAACTTCAATTTAGTTTTTTCCGTTTCTTTTTTTTGTTTGTGAAAAAATATTTACCATGAAAATTATGAGAGTATTTTGTTTAGCAAACTTCTGCTTTTGGCGAAAAGTTTATTTTCTAAAATACAATTGCTTTAGTCTCTCCTTTATGAACAGTGCGAAGAGTTCACCTTTGATTTGAGTATTTAACAGTGTCTAGACACGTTTGCTACTTACAACTTATGAACAAACTAAGACAGAATATTTATTTACTGCAAATAAACTACGTGAAGAAACCAACTCACACAAATACCAGTCCAAGTTTTTGCTGCCGAAGTGGCTGAATTATTAGACGCACAACTTTAAATAGTGTTATGACGCCAAAGTTTGCGAAATCAGCAACAACAAAAAATATGGCAAATTTTGAGGTGTTCCAAATGAAGAAGGGTATTTAAAATATATTGCCATAACCTTTTATAACTTTTAACTAAACTCAGGCGACAGAGTTGCAATTTATTCAACAATATCTTGTGATGTTAAGATGGGCCGCATAAAATGTTTTGCGGTTGGTTGTTGTTTTTTTTTAACAACAAAATGTTTGTAGCTGTTGTCATTTATGCTGCAACCGCTGTGCCCGCTCTTGCAGTCATTTAAACATACAACTGCGTGTAATGTGGTTGCAATTGCGGCATGATACCCTGTAGTATGTTGCATGTCGTTTGGTGGTTAGTGCTGTTTGTTGCTGTTACAATAATTGTTTAATTTTAATAGAAAAATCTTTAACAAAGAGCCAACTTCTCTGCCTGTTTCTCACCTTGACTGCTTGGGGAAACCCAGCAAAGTTTTAATGTAAATTGTATAAATTTTAATTTATATGTTTTTCATAAAACCCAACACAGTTCACAGGCAAACAACACAAAAATCAGCATCAGCTGCTGTAGCAGCAGCATATGGTTGTCATGTACTCGTATGTGGTAAAATTCAGAAATCGCACTCTATTTACAAACACTATCTGTGTGCCCACAAACACTCTAACGTTGTTGAAATGTTTAACAAAAAGGAAATTGTGCAGCCAAAATACATTGAAAAACCAAAGAGAGACAATGTCAATGACAATGTTGCCGCAAAAGAAAACGGCAGCACAAGCATACACACGCAAGCTCACTAACATTTACTAACACACACACACACACACACAATCATAAACTTTATGAAATTAGCAACAGCAGGAACAAGTAATTTTCATGAAAATAAAAAATAAAAATTCCTGGCAAGAAATATCTTTGAAAATATCCAAATTTTTCTTTTTCTTTTTTTTTGTATTATTCACTGTCATGTAAAGAATTGATGTTTTTATTTGAATGCCAGACAAAATTTGTATAATATGTATTGCAAAAAAAAAATAAATTAAATAAAAAATCCTAAAAAGGATAAACTATTTGATTATGAACACATTATAGAAATTGTTGTTTTGCCATGCAGGCACACATGTCTCCATTTATTTAAAAATATTCGCTCATAAATGTTTTAAATTAAAAAAAAAAAAAAATACTAAATATTTGTTAAAACAAAATTTCAAAAATCTTGCAAGTAATTTTGTTATACTCGTATGATGTCTGCTTGAGGATTTATCTTTAAACGCCTTCAAAAAAAAAGGGGGAGGATCGCAATTGGATTGTGTTTTTTATGGCTTTTACTTCATAACTCCTTCATTTGTAGACTCATTTTAAAAATTATTTTTTGTCTGAGGGGGTATAGCTTCCATTTGGTTCCATTAAATTTTTGCCTTTGATTTTATGTACGTCTACTCATCCGATTGCCACGAATCTCACCACAAGCCCTGGTCTCTTGTACTGTCACAATATCATGCTTAAAAAGTGGGCAAAGCCATGCCCATCAATATATAATATTATATTTAATGTGCCCTTATCTTACCAATCCTTAAGCACACACTTTACATTTAAAAAACTGGGAGTGACGACTTCTACTCATGCGACTGCCAGGAAACTTGGCAAACACTTTGAGCTATTGGACTGACATGTTGTTGTGCTTAAAAAGTGGACGGTCCACGCACTTTGAGCTGTGACGGGGACACTATCCACCATTTATGAAAGTGAGTGGAACAAATGATGTTTGCAAAAGTGGGCGGTGCCACACCCATTAACATTTAAAATTTTCAAATTGGCTCCCGAAACCTTAAAATTAAAATGAAGACAATTTAACCGACTTCTAAACTAAGTATTTAAAAGCTGAAAATAATTTAGATTCAGTTAAATAAAACATTTTCATATGTTATATCTTTTTACTTAAAATAAATTTATAAATATAATTTATAAAGAAATATAATTTATAAAGAAGGCTTGAAGGCCTAGTTACCAATAATATCGGTAACTATGCGAATACGTTTAACTACATCTGGGAGTCTACTCTGTAATTCGAAATGAAATCAAATGCTTTCGAATTGGAATGTTAATAACATACAAGTTCGAAAGAATTTTCTTTCGTTTCGAAATACAGACTAGAGCCCCTGAATTATTTTTAACTTTTTAGAGAAGAAAATTTTAAATCCAATGTCCACATGAGCAGGGGTCACACCCTGAGCCAGCACTCATTCCATTTTAAATATAACAAAAAATTAATTTTCCTTAAAAATATTTATCATCATTATTACATTAATTAATAAAAGTATTTGATTCCATTAGAATTGCAAATACTGAACTTAAGCCCGATTAAGAAATTTTTCCTGATTAACATTTATTACATTTACACATTCCTTGCGAATAATTTATGTTTGCTGCTGGTCCAACCGGTCTATATTTTGAGTTTCGTTGATGATAATTCCCAGCTGTTAGCAAACTTTTGAAACAAGCTCCTTAAAACTAAAAATTACTAAATATACAAAAATAACAAACTTTAAAGCTTCAGCTCAAAAAAAAAGCACTGCTAATATAAAAAATAATAATTTGTATGAGACTGTAAATCTTTATTATATTTTTCAATAACTCTAATAATAAACATGAAATTTTTTTAACAAGTTTTCTTATTTATTTAATAAATATTCAGTCATGTTTATTCTCCTGAGCTCGTTTATGCACATTAAATTGTCTGTGCAAAGCAGGAAAATTGTGTAAATAAAAGTCGCTGTTTTTATTGTTTTAACATCCCATCAATTTAGACTTTTATCGTTAATTGTCGTCATTGTCGTTAAATTTTTTTTTCGCCGTGGTATTTTCATCACTACTTCCATTTTGTTGTTGAGGTCTTTGTTAACTGAAAATAGCATCAAAATAATTGTTCTCACTCACTCACTATCAAAATCACACGCACAGTGTTATAAAACAGCAAAAATAGCTTAGATATTTATGGATGTGAAAGAACAAAGGATACATAAAGAAAGACAGACAGTCTGAATGACTGACCATTTATGATTTTATAAAGACTGATAAAATTCATTTAGCAACACTTTCTCTTTTGTTCGTAAAATTTAATCATTATTGGTGTTTTATTTCAGCTCTCCTCACATACTCGTACATGCGGCACAAACGCTTTTGCCATGAATAATATGAATTTTCACAGAATGGCTTGAATACATTTAAATATTTCCATACAAAAGGGAGTTGTTGGAGTTTGTGCATTGAAAAAAGAATTAAAGGACTTTCTATCAAATCCCCGATGTATTTCTGTCTGTAGATTAACGCCATTATTGCTTTTATTGTCATTGTTGATGGTGATAACAATAGTAAATAACTCTTTAAATGGAGACATCCTTTTATATAAAAATTAAAAACAAAAACACCTTAAAAGGGCTTTTAATATTTTGTCATCAAAAAAATTTAAGTTTCTCTATCGCACTTGCAAGCAGATTGCTGGCACCTACTTAAAAAAAGGCACAGCCTAAATGTATGCTACAATATTACTGCAAGTTTGATTCAATGTGTTTCCGCCATGTGTTTAGCAAAACACTCACATACTTAAATGTTTTTGTTGAAATCACAGAGTGAGGTAAAACCTTTTTAAAGTTGTGTTAGTGCACAAATATTTGTTTGCTTTGCTCTCTGTGTACTTTGTTCCAATAAATATTGCAAAGTTTTTTTACTTTTGCTTAAGTTTTTCTATCCAAAACAATGACACTTATTTAATGGGAATTTTTCGTAATATTATATCTCAGAGTTGGGAATTGTGTAAATACCTCTAGAACGTACATAGTTGATTTTATTTATACACATATGTATATGTATAGAAAAATAAAATAGAAAAGTTTGCTTTTAAAGCCAAATAAAAAAGTTATTCCTAATAAAGTTATTTGTTGGCTCAAAGCGCCAAAACAATATGTCTTAGAGCAACAGAAAACATTATTTACCCAGAGATGAAAATAAATGGATAGACATACATATAGGCAGACTTACTTCTCATCTTAGTCATCATCATGTAGATGTATAATAGAGAAGATGGCCTGGGGTAAGCTGTTATGTTTAAGAGAAGTATTCTGAGGGTTACAGGCAACCGATTAATTAATCGGACACTACAAAACTCCCACAATATCACATCTGTCTACCGTAAGCCACTACAGTTTTCAACAAATTATTTCATGAAGCAATAACTTTAAAAAATCCTAAAAATTTCTTGGAACAGTTAAATTTATTGTGATCTTTTTCATTAGGACTCTCTTGATATTAGAAAAATGTTTGCGTTAATTTTTTACAAAAACAATAAAAATCATTTCAACGTTGTGGCTACCATTTTGTCAAAAAAATAAAAATAAATAAAACCTTAAGGAAAAGTCTAATTTCAAAAGTCTACATTCAAACATTAGCCTTCACACAGCTAAAATTATTTGACAATAAGGTTGTAGGGAATTATAATCCTTCCTTGGGAGTTTGATGCTCAAAAGTTAAACAGAAAGAGTTCACTGTGTCACACACAGCAGAAAATATTGCTGACTGTGTCACAGCACACTTTTCTCGAATCAAAGATTGCTGACTGGATTCCAGCACACTTTTCTAATATAAAAAATTGCTAACCGTGTCCCAGCAAACTTTTTTAATAAACTCTATCACAGCACACTGGTGTTATAAAAGTTTTTACTCTGTCACTGCACACTTTTCTTATAGACAAGATTGCCGGCAGTGACACAGAACACTTTTCCTATAAAAAAAATTGCTTGCTATATCACAGCAGATTTTTCTTATAGAAAAAATTACTGTGTCACAACACACTTTTCTTATAGAAAGGTTGACTTGTCACAGCACACTTTTCTCATAGAAATGTTGACTGTACCACATCACACTTTTCTTTTAGAAAAGTTGACTGTGTCAAATTAGACAAACAAAAAGTTTGCCTTTAATAAAATAAAAATAATAAATAAGTCAAACTTTCTGAACTTTATTCAAACAAAATTCTATGTAGTTAGTGAGGCCTCAATTTGAACCCTTTTTTATGCTTGTGTTGAGCAAGATGGGGGGGCAAATGGATGACAGCAAGTGAAGTAAAAAGTTTGTTATTTTTAAGTCAACAACAAATTATATTAAAAGCTTTTTATTTGATGAAAACATAAATAAAATCAAATGGTAGCATGTTTTAAGGCGACAATTTAGTAAAAGCAAGTTAAATGTGATAAATACTTTTGCTTCCAAATTTGAAAGTGGCATATAAGATATACATACGTACATACATACATACATATGTATGTATTCATAGAACTTAAAGATATGTAATTTAACAAAACCTTTTAAATTTTCGGATCTCCCATTTTACTTACTATTGCTGTTTACTATTTCTATGTTTGTTTATTTAATTCTTTACTCATTTAGTAGAAAAAATATTTTATTACTATTAAATGTAATTTGCTCATTTACTATTAAGCTAAACAGAAGAAACCTTTTTCCTTACTATTAAAATAAACGATGACAATTTAATTTTAGTATGGAAATGTTGCTGCACTCAAGGGAGCACAAGGGAAAATTCTCGTTTACACTGACCATTGATTCGAAGATGAAATTAAAGCAAATAAGAATTTTTATAATAAATTTTTCTTTTATTATTTTATTAACACGGAAAGTATAAGAGACAAAATGTAGTAATATTAATTAAAAATTAATTGATAATAATGAAAGCAAATAATTATATATTTAAATCTATTAAGCTTTCAATTGAAAGTTTTAGTTAGTGAATTCTTTTCGCTGTGAAGCTTTCAAAAGTATTTTGCTAGTCAGCAGGCACATGAGACGTAATAGCTTTTAATACTAATGTATGTATAAGTGTTAAGAAAGCTTTTCATTGAGGCAATCCAATTTTACAGGAGACCAGTGAAATTTGTCTTTTAAAGTGAGATGATGAAAATGTTTTATTGTATTTATGAGTGAAACTATTTCATTAGTTCAATGAAACAATTTCACATAAATATTTCGGTTATTTAATGATATCGGACAATAAACGCCAAAAAAAGCTTAAGCGACAAAATTTTCGGACTTTATTCTTTGACCAAAATCGGTTATTTGCTATCGTAATTTTCGTAGAAGTCGGTTAAGCTTTTTTGGCGGTTATGGCTTGATATAATATATAAAAATAATATATCCTAAGTGATTGATAAATTTAATTAAACTTTTGCATGTTTAGAATTATTTTCTTTTCATTCAATACAAGAAATCACTTCACTTTTTCTGTATACCCGACCACAACAATCTGATTTTAGTTCTCAAAACTTATGTCTTGTTAATTTCTAAGGGTTTGTTGTAAGAAAGAAACTGCTAATTAAAACAAAAAAAATCATAAAGATAAAGATGTTCCTGCCACATGTTAACCATTATCTTTTGCATTCACCTACAAACATTAACAATGAAGCAGCACAACAAGAAGAGGATTAAGGAAACTAATACTGGTATCAAAAATATTCTTAGTGTAAAATATTTTGCAATATACGAGTAATAACAGAACATAAACACACCACAACCAACAATTACGAGAACGTTAGCAACTTCAGCTTCTTGTTACACTTTAAAGGGGAAAGTGCAGTGCGAGGGATGATAATAAAAACATTTTACACATTTCGTAAGATTTTTACCATTATTTGCAAGCTTTTTCAGTTACAGATTGTATTTTAACTGCATACTTTCATTCATACAAGTGCGAGTACAAAAAAGAAATTATTGTATTTATAAACACATGTGTTCTGTAGCCCAGTTGTTTCTTTTTTTTTCTTCCTTTTAATACTTTAGTTTCTGACCTGAGAGCAGTGGTCCATAAAGTAAGTTAATGACTGTAAACAAATTTTGCAATAATCATAAAAACTGTGTTGTGTACTTTTGTATGGGAGTAGCAACAACAACAACAACCATACAAATTAAAAAAAAAATACAAAATGCACTAAATTGTAGTACAAATGTGCAAATGAACAACAAAATTGTAATTGAAATAATTTTTATATACATATCGTTACCTTAATATAGAAAGGCCCTAACCCATTATATATTTTGCAATCGAGATTTTTAAATTTTTTTAATACATTAGATGTGTTCTTCTATCTAAATTTACAAAACACTCGATTTCTTGAAAAAAATAATTAGTTAAGGCCTTTCCATATTGATGTAACGATATGTACGTATATATTTGTTACAGATTGTGATAGAAAAACAAATTAAAATTTTAATAGTTGTGGGCTTACTATTGCAAGTGAAAAGCATGTTATTCTATGTAATAAAACAACAATAAACTTATCGAATTTCACATTGTCTTTACAATGACTAACAAAGAAATAAATCAATACAGTGAAATTTTGTTGAAATAAAGAAAATGTTTACTGGAGTTTTTTTTTAGAGAAATGAATATGTTTAAAGCCTGGATCACACTATCGGCACAATATACCGGTTTTCGTCGGCTCACTGCAACAAAGTCATAAGTAATAAGCCAAAATGGCGTGATTACTCAATTTGTTCTGGAATAAGTCTATATGGCTTTACTACCAACACAGTGTGGTGCAATTATGCCCTTATATTTCAATAAGTTGAGAAATATGCCAAATTTAGCTTATTACTTATGACTTTTTTTCAGTGAGCCGATGAAAATCGGTATGTTGTGCCGATAGTGTGATCCAGGCTTAAGTCTTCGAACTAAAACATTAAAAAAGTTTTATGTGTTTACTGATTTTTGTTTTTGAAAATTTGAAATAAAATTTCTATTTTATGCCGCAGTTTCCGTATTTGCTTAATTTTAAAATCTTCAGCATTTTGGCATACATTTCAATGACTTGCCATAATTGAACTTCTTTTTCATTTGCAAAAACTTGTTACGTGGCCTCGATCAGCTCTGATTGTTTTGGTGCCAACTAGCTCATACGCACCTAACAGGGGAGGTTCCAACCCACAACCAGACAGAGACACGAACAACAAAAAAAAACTGCATGACTAACACAAACGACTAACTCGACAATAGGGAAACACAATTTTTGGAGGAAGAACTAGGTGTTACGTTCCTCACTTGCCCTCCCAACCAGGGACACAAATTTCCTCAAACTGACTTTCGTCATGTCCCCCAATAATCCACACACACTCACCTTAAGATTGGCCTCACATTTGCCTCACCCAAATAAGATAAGTTTAGCACGTCATCATATTTGTTCGCACACTTATACTAATCACATCGTTTATTTGAAATTTATTCACTTACTAATCTAAGGTTTCTTTTATCTATATATATATGTATGGCTAATGTCTTAATATCTATTCCTACTCAGGGGTGTTCGCGACTTCCCACTGGGTAGGAATAGATATTAAGACATTAGCCATACATATATATATAGATAAAAGAAACCTTAGATTAGTAAGTGAATAAATTTCAAATAAACGATGTGATTAGTATAAGTGTGCGAACAAATATGATGACGTGCTAAACTTATCTTATTTGGGTGAGGCAAATGTGAGGCCAATCTTAAGGTGAGTGTGTGTGGATTATTGGGGGACATGACGAAAGTCAGTTTGAGGAAATTTGTGTCCCTGGTTGGGAGGGCAAGTGAGGAACGTAACACCTAGTTCTTCCTCCAAAAATTGTGTTTCCCTATTGTCGAGTTAGTCGTTTGTGTTAGTCATGCAGTTTTTTTTTTGTTGTTCGTGTCTCTGTCTGGTTGTGGGTTGGAACCTCCCCTGTTAGGTGCGTATGAGCTAGTTGGCACCAAAACAATCAGAGCTGATCGAGGCCACGTAACAAACTATGTGTTTAGTTTTAATTTTAAATCTTAAACTAGACAAAAATAACACACGCTTTGAATGTATATTGTTTGAAGTTTTTGTTTTTGGCCAATTATCTATTAGCTTTTTAATAATTTTTTTTAATAATTCAATTTAATTTAATTTTATTTGATGATCAGTGGTGCGATTCAATAACTCTTTGCTAACCGAAAAATCGTAATATTTACCGATGTAATTACTTTTTTACGACAGTGTACATCAGCTGTGTGTTACTCATCATTTAGTTATATATCATGTGGCATCTCTGCATACAAAATGTCAAAATAAGCGAAAATCATAAAGAAAAATAAAAAAAACTTACGGCCTGTCCCACGATGTCACTAGAAATCGTTCGATCGAATACTTATATTGAACACAACAACAAATTTTCTAATGTTATTGTTGTTTGAAATGCAAGTTGCCGATCGAACGATTTCGAGTGACATCGTGCGACAGGCCGTTAATAAATTTGAGTTTGCGTTTTTAAACAAAATGAGAATTTTCGATTCTGCATCAAAATTTTTATGAATTTTTTTTTAATGTAACCAGGTACTTACCAAAAGTCTGCTTTCTTTGTAAATAATAACACGAAGATGTTGGTGTTTTAATATTCAGAGAAAACAGTATACTTTATTTACGAAACTTAACTTAATCTGCTATTCTATATTAAATATGTATATATATTTGTTATAAAATTCACTGACGCCGTCGAAATATATCTTCACTAGGCTCTGTGAGCCCTGGATAGACTGCCCTCTTAATTCCAAAAGTTCTCAGGAAATCAGAAATAATTTTTTAGTCGGGCTTAATTAAGTTCAGTAATTTCAATTCTTGTTGAATGAAATATTTTTATTAATTAATGTGAGTTTCTAAGCTGGGGGAAATACCGATATTTTTCTGTGCATCCACGCACTTCATCAGCACCCATGTCTATCTACTGGGGTAGAAATTTAATAAATTATTTCTGACTAAAATTCACTATAGTTCAACTAAAAATGTAAATATTTGCCACCTCCTGTAGTCAGTCAAATGAGGATAGACGAAATATTAGAATAAATACGATTATGGAAACACGAAGGATTCGGAAGTTCGTTGTATGTTCAACTAATTACGATCTAGAAATACACGAAAGATTCGGGAGTTCATATATTTCTACCTACTTTATAATTCTTAATCAATTGTTGAGTGGAAGAAGGTCACTCCAAGAACTTTGGATTGGCCTTCTTTCACTCAACAACTGAATGAGAATTCCAACGTACTTTCATCAACTTCAATGTTAGCAAATAATTTAAACAAACAATTATGTTGTACCCTACATTACTTGAAGTGGTATGCACCTATCAGTTGTGAAGTACGTTACTATGTGTTTTAATATTTGTAATGTCACGTTAAAAGTTTTATAAAATTTTTCTTATGGCTCGATTATGGATAGCAACCGAAATTAAGACAAATCACAGCTACCAAATTGCAATAATATTGGCCACCATTCTGCCAAGTTTTTAAAGCAAAAAGCTGAGAAAATTAAAAAAAAAACAATATTAAATTAAAGAGATTGCATGCTAAAAATTATTTTAAGCAATAATATTTACTTACAGTAAAAGCGGTAATTTTGAAGTATTTTAATTGTCCGTTAAGTGCCGTCTCTACTCTTCATCGAAAAATGATGCCACTGATGAAGAAATAATTTTTATTATATTGAGAGGCAAATTCCAATCCCTGTATTTTTGATATGTTTCTGGCAACTGGACAAAGTTGCCATTCATAATCGCGCCATTAATTTTCGTGTACATTGAGAAAATTTCATTTACCAAATGGCAGCAAAGCAGTCTCTTGATATAAGCCCCAACAAGAAGGCAGTAGGATACGTTTGTATGTACGCAGACAATTTCAACCGTTTCAACTATGTTTATTCAATTTGTTGAATTATTTTATAAATTTTTTATTAATAACAGACATTCGAATAAACCTGAAAGGGTCACTATGGAAATTTTTAATTTTGTAAACAAATTTCTGACTTTCAACAATTATTATTCGTTTTCACTTTGATTATAAATTTTGCGGTTTTAAACTTAAACAAATCGATAAAAGTAGCAACAACCACAACAACAATTCATATTATGACAACAACTCACGCAAACTGTTTTAATTAACAAAAATGAATTTAATTGACATTGTATTTTTATTTGTTTTGTTTGCAGCAACTGTTGTGAGTGCTCCCCTCACCCAGCTAACCACCACTTTCTCCCTCTATAACCATCTTGTGAGAACATCCATATTTCAAAATGTAGAGCACGTAACACACTTGCCAATTTTATGCAAAATCTATATTATTCTTACTCCACAAGATGATTGAAATAAAAAAAAAAATAAAGTAAAAAAAACCCGCAAATAAAAAACATTTTGAAAATATAGAAAAATCATCAAATAAATTGAATTAAACAAGTGGCAAGTAACACCAACAATACCAACGAATTCGCCAATTTGTAAATTCCATCACAAGGCCACCAAATACGACACTGATTTACATTATTTCGGTTCAAATTGAAATGACATACATACATACATGTTGTGTTGTGTTGTATTATGAATGTATTGTTGCCGATGTAGTGATTGTTTTATTAAGCTCTCATTGCTATTGTTGTACTGCTCGTATTATATTATCAGCCTAGGATAGCTTCAACTGGCAATCAACAACTACAACAGCAACAAATGCAAAGCACAGTTATCGGTTTTGTCGTTACTGCTATTATTTATTCCGATTGACGAATCACGTTCCTTCACATTTGCGGCTGCCTTCTACTCCTGCTGCCGACGCTGTTCGCTATTTAAATTTCAAGAGGCGCCATCGCAACTCAACAAAACTTATCATTCATTGTTGTTGCAAATTAAGTGTCGATATGTAAATGTTAATTTTTATTATTTTCGTATTTAAATCAAGCAACGTGAAAGAAGTTGTTTATAATTATGTACATATATTTGCATTTAAGGAATTTATTTTATTATATCGTCGGCTTGGAGTGTAAAACTGCTAACTCACTTCAACCAAATTTTGCAGGAGAAATAAGTTACTATTAACATTTCCTATACATAGCTTAAGAAACTAGCCTAACACAATAGGTTTTTTTTTCGACATGTATAGTTTCAAATTAAATATAATTAATGCGGCGTCTCTTTCTCTTTTGAACGGCTTTAAAATGTCATTTGTTATTAAAAAGTGGATTTAACAGGTTTACATTCTAAGCCAACGATATAAAAATAAAAAAAATAAAAAGAAAAACTGAGTAAAAGAAAGTACAAACAAACGACTTTTATTTTTAAATACTTCAAATAACTGAACTATAATAGATCAATACTGAAAATTTGAAGACGTTATCAAATGTTCAATTAACAGAAAAACATTACACCACAAATCTGTTGTCCAGAGTGCCTTGCAAAAATAAATACAGTGAAAACACTAACATGCATTTGATTCAAGGATTGTATAGTCCATTAAATTTTTTTCATTAAGTTTTTTTGTATGAAAAATTGACATGTCCATTAAATTTTTTATAAAAAATTTTTTGCATGAAAAATTGACGATGTATAGTTCATTGAATTTTTTTGATAAAAATTTTTTTCATAAAAATTTTTTTGCATAAAAAATGGACGATGTATAGTCCATTAAATGTTTTTCATAAAAAACTGTTTGCATTTTGCATGAAAAATTAACGATTATAGTCCATTAAATTTTTTCCATGAAAAATGGACGATATATAGTCCATTAAATTTTTTCATAAACTATTTCTTGCATGAAAAATGGAAGATGTATAGTCCTTTAAATTTTTGAATAAAACACTATTTTCCATGACGAATTCGCAATCTATAGTCCATTAAGTTTTTTGCATGAAAAATGGACGATGTTTAGTCCATTAAATTTTTTGCATAAAAAATGGACGATGTATAGTCCATTAAATTTTTAGCATGAAAACTAGACGTTGTATATTCCATTTAATTTTTTTCATAAAAAAAGTTTTTTGCATGAAAAATGGACGATGTATAGCCCATTAAATTTTTTCATAAAATATTTCTTTGCATTAAGAATGGACGATGTATAGCCCATTAAATTTTTTTCATAAAAGATTTCTTTGCATGAAAAATGGACAATGTATAGTCCATTAAATTTTTTGCATGACAAATGGACGATATATAGTTCTTGCATGAAAAATAGACGATGTATATAGTCCATTAAATTTTTAGCATGAAAAATAGATGTTGTATAGTCCATTTAATTTTTTTTATAAAAAAAAATTTATTCATGAAAAATTTCTTTGCATGAGAAATGGACAATGTATAGACCATTAAATTTGTAGCATGCAAAATAGACGCTGTGTAGTCTTTTTAATTTTTTTTATAATAAAAGTATATATATAGTCCATTAAATTTTTTTGATAAAAAATTTATTGCATGAAAAATTAACGATGTATAGACCATTAAATTTTTTGCATAAAAAATGGATGATATATAGCCCATAAATTAAAAATTGACGATGTATAAGTCCATTAATTTTTTTCATAAAAAATTTCTTTGCATGAAAAATGGACGATGTATAGCCCATTAAATTTTTTGCATGAAAAATGGATGTATAGCCCATTACATTTTTTTTCATAAAAAATTTCTTACATGAAAAATGGACTATGTTTAGTCCATTAAATTTTTTGCATAAAACAGTATTTTGCATGACAAATGGACGATGTCTAGTCCATTTAATTTGTTCATAAAAAATTTCTTTGCATGAAAAATGGACACTGTATATTCCATTAAATTTTTTGCATAAAAAATGGACGATGTATAGTCCATTAATTTTTTAGCATGAAAAGTATGCGTTGTATAGTCCATTTAATTTTTTTCATAAAAAAAATTTTTTCCATGAAAAATGGACGATGTATAGTTCATTAAATTTTTAGCATGAAAAGTAGACGTTGTGTAGTCCATTTAATTTTTTTCATAAAAATAATTTTTTGCATGAAAAATGAATGTATAGCCCATTAAATTTTTTCATAAAAAATTTTTTGCATGAAAAATGGACAATGTATAGTCCATTAAATTTTTTGCATAAAAAATGGACGATGTGTAGTCCATTAAATTTTTAGCATGAAAAATATACGTTTTATAGTCCATTTAATTTTTTTCATAAAAAAAATTTTTTGCATGAAAAATGGATGTATAGCCCATTAAATTTTTTTCATAAAAAAATTCCTTGCATGAGAAATGGACAATGTATAGTCCATTACATTTTTTGCATGAAAAATGGACGATGTATAGTTCATTAAATTTTTTCCATGAAAAATAGACGTTGTATTCCATTTAATTTGTTTCATAAAAAAAGTTTCTTGCATGAAAAATGGACGATGTATAGTCCATTTAATTTCTTTATAAAATTATTTTCCATAAAAAATGGACAATGTAAAGTCCATTTAATTTTTTCATAAAAAATTTCTTTGCATGAAAAATGGACGATGTATAGCCCATTAAATTTTTTTCATAAAAAATTTTTTGCATGAAAAATGGATGTATAGCCCATTACATTTTTATCATAAAAAAAGTATCTTGCATGAAAAATGGACGATGTATAGTCCATTTAATTTCTTTATAAAATTTTTTTCCATAAAAAATGGACAATGTAAAGTCCATTTAATTTTTTCATAAAAAATTTCTTTGCATGAAAAATGGACGATGTATATATAGCCCATTAAATTTTTTTCATAAAAAATTTCTTTGCATGAAAAATGGACACTGTATAGTCCATTAAATTTTTTGCATAAAAAATGGACGATGTATAGTCCATTAATTTTTTAGCATGAAAAGTAGACGTTGTATAGTCCATTAAATTTTTTTCATAAAAAATTTTTTTGCATGAGAAATGGACAATGTATAAGTACACTAAATTTTTTGCATAAAAAATGGACAATGTATAGTCCATTAAGTTTGTAGCATGAAAAATAGACGTTGTGTAGTCCATTAAATTTTTTTCATAACAAATTTCTTTGCATGAAAAATGGACAATGTATAGTCCATTAAATTTTTTGCATAAAAAATGGACGATGTCTAGTCCATAAGTTTGTTCATAAAAAATTTTTTTGCATGAAAAATGGACAATGTATAGTCCCTTAAATTTTTACCATGAAAAATGGACGATGTATAGTCTATTTAATTTTTTTTTTAAAAAAAATTTCTTGCATGAAAAATGGACGATTATAGCCCATTAAATTTTTTTCATAAAAAATTTTTTTGCATGAGAAATGGACAATGTATAGGACATTAAATTTTTTGCATAAAAAATGGACGATGTATAGTCCATTAATTTTTTAGCATGAAAAGTAGACGTTGTATAGTCCATTTAATTTTTTTCATAAAAAAAATTTTTTGCATGAAAAATGGACGATGTATAGCCCATTAAATTTTTTTCATAAAAAATTTCTTTGCATGAAAAATGGACACTGTATATTCCATTAAATTTTTTGCATAAAAAATGGACGATGTATAGTCCATTAATTTTTTAGCATGAAAAGTAGACGTTGTATAGTCCATTAAATTTTTATCATAAAAAATTTCTTTGCATGAAAAATGGACACTGTATATTCCATTAAATTTTTTGCATAAAAAATGGACGATGTATAGTCCATTAATTTTTTAGCATGAAAAGTATACGTTGTATAGCCCATTTAATTTTTTTCATAAAAAAAATTTTTTGCATGAAAAATGGACGATTAAATTAAATTTTTTTCATAAAAAATTTTTTTGCATGAGAAATGGACACTGTATATTCCATTAAATTTTTTGCATAATCCATTAATTTTTTAGCATGAAAAGTAGACGTTGTATAGCCCATTAAATTTTTTTCATAAAAAATTTCTTTGCATGAAAAATGGACACTGTATATTCCATTAAATTTTTTGCATAAAAACTGGACGATGTATAGTCCATTAATTTTTTAGCATGAAAAGTAGACGTTGTATAGTCCATTAAATTTTTTTCATAAAAAATTTATTTGCATGAAAAATGGACACTGTATATTCCATTAAATTTTTTGCATGAAAAATGGACGATGTATAGCCCATTAAATTTTTTGCATGAAAAATGGATGTAAAGCCCATTACATTTTTTTCATAAAAAATTTCTTGCATGAAAAATGGACTATGTTTAGTCCATTAAATTTTTTGCATAAAACAGTATTTTGCATGACAAACGGACGATGTCTAGTCCATTAAATTTGTTCATAAAAAATTTTTTTGCATGAAAAATGGACAATGTATAGTCCCTTAAATTTTTACCATGAAAAATGGACGATGTATAGTCTATTTAATTTTTTTTTAGAAAAAAAAGTTTCTTGCATGAAAAATGGACGATGTATAGCCCATTAAATTTTTTTCATAAAAAATTTCTTTGCATGAAAAATGGACAATGTATAGTCCATTAAATTTTTTGCAAAAAAATGGACGATGTATAGTCCATTAAGTTTGTAGCATGAAAAATAGACGTTGTGTAGTCCATTTAATTTTTTTCATAAAAATAATTTTTTGCATGAAAAATGGATGTATAGCCCATTAAATTTTTTCATAAAAAATTTTTTCCATGAAAAGTGGAAAATGTATAGTTCATTAAATTTTTTTCATAAAAAATTTCTTTGCATGAAAAATGGACACTGTATAGTCCATGAAATTTTTTGCATAAAAAATGGACGATGTATAGTCCATTAATTTTTTAGCATGAAAAGTAGACGTTGTATAGTCCATTTAATTTTTTTCATAAAAAAAGTTTTTTGCTGAAAAATGGACGATGTATAATAGCCCATTAAATTTTTTTCATAAAAAATTATTTTGCATGAAAAATGGACACTGTATAGTTCATTAAATTCTTTGCATAAAAAATGGACGATGTATAGTCCATTAAAATTTTAGCATGAAAAATAGACGTTGTATAGTCCATTTAATTTTTTTATAAAATTTTTTTTTTATAAAAAATGGACAATGTAAAGTCCATTTAATTTTTTCATAAAAAATTTCTTTGCATGAAAAATGGACAATGTATAGTCCCTTAAATTTTTTCCATAAAAAATGGACAATGTATAGTCCATTAAGTTTGTAGCATGAAAAATAGACGTTGTGTAGTCCATTAATTTTTTTTCATAAAAAATTTCTTTGCTTGAAAAATTGACAATATATAGTCCATTAAATTTTTTGCATAAAAAATGGACGATGTGTAGTCCATTAAATTTTTTGCATGAAAAATAGACGTTGTGTAGTCCATTTAATTTTTTTCATAAAAATAATTTTTTGCATGAAAAATGGATGTATAGCCCATTAAATTTTTTTCATAAAAAATTATTTTGCATGAAAAATGGACGATGTATAGTCCATTTAATTTCTTTATAAAATTTTTTTCCATAAAAAATGGACAATGTAAAGTTCATTTAATTTTTCATAAAAAATTTCTTTGCATGAAAAATGGACGATGTGTAGTCCATTAAATTTTTAGCATGAAAAATAGACGTTGTATAGTCCATTTAATTTTTTTCATAAAAAAAATTTTTTGCATGAAAAATGGATGTATAGCCCATTAAATTTTTTTCATAAAAAATTTCTTTGCATGAAAAATGGACACTGTATAGTCCATTAAATTTTTTGCATAAAAAATGGACGATGTATAGCCCATTAATTTTTTAGCATGAAAAGTAGACTTTGTATAGTCCATTTAAGTTTTTTCATAAAAAAAATTTTTGCATGAAAAATGGACGATGTATTATAGTCCATTAAATTTTTTTCATAAAAAATTTCCTTGCATGAGAAATGGACAATGTATAGTCCATTAAATTTTTTGCAAAAAAATGGACGATGTATAGTCCATTAAATTTGTAGCATGAAAAATAGACGTTGTGTAGTCCATTTAATTTTTTTCATAAAAAAAATTTTTTGCATGAAAAATGGATGTATATCCCATTACATTTTTATCATAAAAAATTTCTTGCATAAATTTTTTGCATAAAACAGTATTTTGCATGACAAATGGACGATGTCTAGTCCATTAAATTTGTTCATAAAAAATTTTTTTGCATGAAAAATGCACAATGTATAGTCCCTTAAATTTTTACCATGAAAAATGGACGATGTATAGTCTATTTAATTTTTTTTTTTAGAAAAAAAGTTTCTTGCATTAAAAATGGACGATGTATAGTCCATTTAACTTCTTTATAAAATTTTTTTCCATAAAAAATGGACAATGTAAAGTCCATTTAATTTTTTCATAAAAAATTTCTTTGCATGAAAAATGGACGATGTATATAGCCCATTAAATTTTTTTTATAAAAAATTAATTTGCTTGAAAAATGGACACTGTATAGTCCATTAAATTTTTTGCATAAAAAATGGACTATGTATAGTCCATTAATTTTTTAGCATAAAAAGTAGACGTTGTAGAGTCCATTTAATTTTTTTCATAAAAAAAATTTTTTTAATGAAAAATGGACGATGTATAGTCATTAAATTTTTTTCATAAAAAATTTCCTTGCATGAGAAATGGACGATGTTTAGTCCATTAAATTTTTTGCATAAAACAGTATTTTGCATGACAAATGGACGATGTCTAGTCCATTAAATTTGTTCATAAAAAATTTTTTTGCATGAAAAATGCACAATGTATAGTCCCTTAAATTTTTACCATGAAAAATGGACGATGTATAGTATATTTAATTTTTTTTCATAAAAAAAGTTTCTTGCATGAAAAATGGAAAATGTATAGTCCATTAAATTTTTCGCATGAAAAATATACGTTGTGTAGTCCATTTAATTTTTTTCATAAAAAAAATTTTTTTAATGAAAAATGGACGATGTATTGTCCATTAAATTTTTTTCATAAAAAATTTCTTGCATGAAAAATGGACGATGTTTAGTCCATTAAATTTTTTGCATAAAACAGTATTTTGCATGAAAATGGACGATGTCTAGTCCATTAAATTTGTTCATAAAAAATTTCTTGCATGAAAAATGGACGATGTTTAGTCCATTAAGTTTGTAGCATGAAAAATAGACGTTGTGTAGTCCATTAATTTTTTTTCATAAAAAATTTCTTTGCTTGAAAAATTGTCAATGTATAGTCCATTAAATTTTTTGCATAAAAAATGGACGATGTGTAGTCCATTAAATTTTTAGCATGAAAAATAGACGTTGTATAGTCCATTTAATTTTTTTCATAAAAAAATTTTTTCCATGAAAATTGGATGTATAGCCCATTACATTTTTATCATAAAAAACTTCTTGCATGAAAAATGGAAGATGTTTAGTCCATTAAATTTTTTGCATAAAACAGTATTTTGCATGACAAATGGACGATGTCTTGTCCATTAAATTTTTTGCATGAAAAATGGACGTTGTATTATAGTCCATTAAATTTTTTTCATAAAAAATTTCTTTGCATGAAAAATGGACACTGTATAGTCCATGAAATTTTTTGCATAAAAAATGGACGATGTATAGTCCATTATTTTTTTAGCATGAAAAGTAGACGTTGTATAGTCCATTTAATTTTTTTCATAAAAAAAATTTTTTCCAAGAAAAATGGACGATGTATAGTTCATTAAATTTTTACCATGAAAAATGGACGATGTATAGTCTATTTAATTTTTTTTTATAAAAAAGTTTCTTGCATAAAAAATGGACGATGTATAGTCCATTAAATATTTTGCATGAAAAATAGACGTTGTATAGTCCATTTAATTTTTTTTTTTTTATAAAAAAAGTTTTTTGCTGAAAAATGGACCATTAAATTTTTTTCATAAAAAATTATTTTGCATGAAAAATGGACACTATAGTCCATTAAATTTTTTGCATAAAAAATGGACGATGTATAGTCCATTAAATTTTTAGCATGAAAAATAGACGTTGTATAGTCCATTTAATTTTTTTATAAAATTTTTTTTTATAAAAAATGGACAATGTAAAGTCCATTTAATTTTTTCATAAAAAATTTCTTTGCATAAAAAATGGACGATGTATAATCCATTAAATTTGTAGCATGAAAAATAGACGTTGTGTAGTCCATTTAATTTTTTTCATAAAAAAAATTTTTTTGCATGAAAAAT
The DNA here is from genome assembly GCA_936439885.1 of Nowickia ferox. Taxonomy (NCBI): domain Eukaryota; kingdom Metazoa; phylum Arthropoda; class Insecta; order Diptera; family Tachinidae; genus Nowickia; species Nowickia ferox. The sequence continues at coordinate 2,308,375 of OW387027.1, read as the reverse complement.
GGATGTATAGCCCATTACATTTTTATCATAAAAAATTTCTTGCATGAAAAATGGACGATGGTTAGTCCATTAAATTTTTTGCATAAAACAGTATTTTGCATAACAAATGGACGATGTCTAGTCCATTAAATTTGTTCATAAAAAATTTTTTTGCATGAAAAATGGACAATGTATAGTCCCTTCAATTTTTACCATGAAAAAGGGACGATGTATAGTCTATTTAATTTTTTTTTAGGAAAAAAAGTTTCTTGCATGAAAAATGGACGATGTATAGCCCATTAAATTTTTTTCATAAAAAATTTCTTTGCATGAAAACTGGACACTGTATAGTCCATTAAATTTTTTGCATAAAAAATTTACGATGTATAGTCCATTAATTTTTTAGCATGAAAAGTAGACGTTATATAGTCCATTTAATTTTTTTCATAAAAAAAAATTTTTCCACGAAAATTGGATGTATAGCCAGCCCATTACATTTTTATCATAAAAAATTTCTTGCATGAAAAATGGACGATGTTTAGTCCATTAAATTTTTTGCATAAAACAGTATTTTGCATGACAAATGGACGATGTCTAGTCCATTAAATTTGTTCATAAAAAATTTTTTTGCATGAAAAATGGACAATGTATAGTCCCTTAAATTTTTACCATGAAAAATGGACGATGTATAGTCTATTTAATTTTTTTTCATAAAAAAAGTTTCTTGCATGAAAAATGGACGATGTATAGTCCATTTAATTTCTTTATAAAATTTTTTTCCATAAAAAATGGACAATGTAAAGTCCATTCAAATTTTTCATAAAAAATTTCTTTGCATGAAAAATGGACACTGTATAGTCCATTAAATTTTTTGCATAAAAAATGGACGATGTATAGTCCCTTAAATTTTTACCATGAAAAATGGACGATGTATAGTCCGTTAAATTTTTTTCATAAAAAATGGACGATGTATAGTCCATTAAATTTTTTTCATAAAAAATTTCCTTGCATGAGAAATAGACAATATATAGTCCATTAAATTTTTTGCATGAAAAATGGACGATGTATAGTTCATTAAATTTTTTGCATGAAATATAGACGTTGTATAGTCCATTAAATTTTTTTCATAAAAAAAGTTTTTTGCTGAAAAATGGACACTGTATAGTCCATTAAATTTTTTGCATAAAAAATGGACGATGTATAGTCCATTAAATTTTTAGCATGAAAAATAGACGTTGTATAGTCCATTTAATTTTTTTCATAAAAAAAATTTTTCCACGAAAATTGGATGTATAACCCATTACATTTTTATCATAAAAAATTTCTTGCATGGAAAATGGACGATGTTTAGTCTATTAAATTTTTTGCATAAAACAGTATTTTGCATGACAAATGGACGATGTCTAGTCCATTAAATTTGTTCATAAAAAATTTTTTTCCATGGAAAATGGACAATGTATAGTCCCTTAAATTTTTACCATGAAAAATGGACGATGTATAGTCTATTTAATTTTTTTTTTCATAAAAAAAGTTTCTTGCATGAAAAATGGACGATGTATAGTCCATTTAATTTCTTTATAAATTTTTTTCCATAAAAAATGGACAATGAAAAGTCCATTCAATTTTTTCACAAAAAATTTCTTTGCATGAAAAATGGACGATGTATATATAGCCCATTAAATTTTTTTCATAAAAAATTTCTTTGCATGAAAAATGGCACTGTATAGTCCATTAAATTTTTTCCATAAAAAATTGACGATGTGTAGTCCATTAATTTTTTAGCATGAAAAGTAGACGTTGTATAGTCCATTTAATTTTTTTCATAAAAAAAATTTTTTGCATGAAAAATGGACAATGTATAGTCCATTAAATTTTTTGCATGAAAAATCGACGATGTATATTCATTAAATTTTTTGCATGAAATATAGACGTTGTATAGTCCATTTAATTTTTTTCATAAAAAAAGTTTTTTGCTGAAAAATGGACGATGTATAGTCCATTAAATTTTTTGCATAAAAAATGGACGACATATAGTCCCTTAAATTTTTACCATGAAAAATGGACGATGTATAGTCTATTTAATTTTTTTTTAGAAAAAAAAGTTTCTTGCATGAAAAATGGACGATGTATAGTCCATTTAATTTCTTTATAAAATTTTTTTCCATAAAAAATGGACAATGTAAAGTCCATTCAATTTTTTCAAAAAAAATTTCTTTGCATGAAAAATGAAAAATGTATAGTCCATTAAATTTTTCGTATAAAAAAGAGACATTGTATAGTCCATTTAATTTTTTTCATAAAAAACGTATTTTGCATGAAAAATGGACGATGTATAGTCCATTAAATTTTTTTCATAAAAAATTTCTTTGCATGAAAAATGGACACTGTATAGTCCATTAAATTTTTTGCATAAAAAATGGACGATGTATAGTCCATTAATTTTTTAGCATGAAAAGTAGACGTTGTATAGTCCATTTAATTTTTATCATAAAAAAAATTTTTTTCATGAAAAATGGACGATGTATAGTCCATTAAATTTTTTTCATAAAAAATTTCCTTGCATGAGAAATGGACAATGTATAGTCCATTAAATTTTTTGCATGAAAAATGGACGATGTATAGTTCATTAAATTGTTTGCATGAAATATAGACGTTGTATAGTCCATTTAATTTTTTTCATAAAAAAAGTTTTTTGCTGAAAAATGTACGATGTATAGCCCATTAAATTTTTTTCATAAAAAATTTCTTTGCATAAAAAATGGACACTGTATAGTCCATTAAATTTTTTGCATAAAAAATGGACCATTACATTTTTTTCATAAAAAATTTCTTTGCATGAAAAATGGACAATGTATATATAGTCCATTAAATTTTTTGCATGACAAATGGACGATGTCTAGTCCATTAAATTTTTTTCATAAAAAATTTCTTTGCATGAAAAATGGACATTGTATAGTCCATTAAATTTTTAGCATGAAAAGTAGACGTTGTATAGTCCATTTAATTTTTTTCATAAAAAAAATTTTTTTCATGAAAAATGGACGATGTGTAGTCCATTAAATTTTTTTCATAAAAAATTTCCTTGCATGAGAAATGGACAATGTATAGTCCATTAAATTTTTTGCATGAAAAATGGACGATGTATAGTTCATTAAATTTTTTGCATGAAATATAGACGTTGTATAGTCCATTTAATTTTTTTCATAAAAAAAGTTTTTTGCTGAAAAGTGGGCGATGTATAGCCCATTAAATTTTTTTCATAAAAAATTTCTTTGCATAAAAAATTGACACTGTATAGTCCATTAAATTTTTTGCATGAAAAATGGACGATGTATATATAGTCCATTTAATTTCTTTATAAAATTTTTTTCCATAAAAAATGGACAATGTAAAGTCCATTCAATTTTTTCATAAAAAATTTCTTTGCATGAAAAATGGACGATGTATAGCCCATTAAATTTTTTTCATAAAAAATTTCTTTGCATGAAAAATGGACACTGTACAGTCCATTAAATTTTTTGCATAAAAAATGGACGATGTATAGTACATTAATTTTTTAGCATGAAAAGTAGACGATGTATAGTACATTAATTTTTTAGCATGAAAAGTAGACGTTGTATAGTCCATTTAATTTTTTTCATAAAAAAAATTTTTTGCATGAAAAATGGACGATGTATAGTCCATTAAATTTTTTTCATAAAAATTTTTTTTGCATGAGAAATGGACAATGTATAGTCCATTAAATTTTTTGCATAAAAAATGGACAATGTTATAGTCCATTAATTTTTTAGCATGAAAAGTAGACGTTGTATAGTCCATTTAATTTTTTTCATAAAAAAAATTTTTTTCATGAAAAATGGACGATGTATAGTCCATTAAATTTTTTTCATAAAAAATTTCCTTGCATGAGAAATGGACAATGTATAGTCCATTAAATTTTTTGTATGAAAAATTAAATTAAATTTTTTGCATGAAATATAGACGTTGTATAGTCCATTTAATTTTTTTCATAAAAAAAGTTTTTTGCTGAAAAATGTACGATGTATAGCCCATTAAATTTTTTTCATAAAAAATTTCTTTGCATAAAAAATGGACACTGTATAGTCCATTAAATTTTTTTCATGAAAAATGGACGATGTATAGTTCATTAAATTTTTTGCATGAAATATAGACGTTGTATAGTCCATTTAATTTTTTTCATAAAAAAAAATTTTTTCATGAAAAATGGACGATGTATAGTCCATTAAATTTTTTTCATAAAAAATTTCCTTGCATGAGAAATGGACAATGTATAGTCCATTCAATTTTTTGCATGCAAAATGGAAGATGTATAGTTCATTAAATTTTTTGCATGAAATATAGACGTTGTATAGTCCATTTAATTTTTTTCATAAAAAAAGTTTTTTGCTGGAAAATAGACGATGTATAGTCCATTAAATTTTTTTCATAAAAAATTTCTTTGCATGAAAAATGGACATTGTATAGTCCATTAAATTTTTAGCATGAAAAGTAGACGATGTATAGTACATTAATTTTTTAGCATGAAAAGTAGACGTTGTATAGTCCATTTAATTTTTTTCATAAAAAAAATTTTTTCCATGAAAAATGGACGATGTATAGTCCATTAAATTTTTTTCATAAAAGTTTTTTTTGCATGAGAAATGGACAATGTATAGTACATTAAATTTTTTGCATAAAAAATGGACAATGTTATAGTCCATTAAGTTTGTAGCATGAAAAATGGACGATGTATAGTCCATTACATTTTTTTCATAAAAAATTTCTTTGCATGAAAAATGAAAAATGTATAGTCCATTAAATTTTTCGCATAAAAAAGAGACGTTGTATAGTCCATTTAATTTTTTTCATTAAAAACGTATTTTGCATGAAAAATGGACGATGTATAGTCCATTAAATTTTTTTCATAAAAAATTTCTTTGCATGAAAAATGGACACTGTATAGTCCATTAAATTTTTTGCATAAAAAATGGAAGATGTATAGTCCATTAATTTTTTAGCATGAAAAGTAGACGTTGTATAGTCCATTTAATTTTTTTCATAAAAAAAATTTTTTTCATGAAAAATGGACGATGTATAGTCCATTAAATTTTTTTCATAAAAAATTTCCTTGCATGAGAAATGGACAATGTATAGTCCATAAAATTTTTTTCATGAAAAATGGACGATGTATAGCCCATTAAATTTTTTTCATAAAAAATTTCTTTGCATAAAAAATGGACACTGTATAGTCCATTAAATTTTTTGCATGAAAAATGGACGATGTATAGTTCATTAAATTTTTTGCATGAAATATAGACGTTGTATAGTCCATTTAATTTTTTTCATTAAAAACGTATTTTGCATGAAAAATGGACGATGTATAGTCCATTAAATTTTTTTCATAAAAAATTTCTTTGCATGAAAAATGGACACTGTATAGTCCATTAAATTGTTTGCATAAAAAATGGACGATGTATAGTCTATTAAATTTTTACCATGAAAAATGGACGATGTATAGCCCATTAAATTTTTTTCATAAAAAATTTCTTTGCATAAAAAATGGACACTGTATAGTCCATTAAATTTTTTGCATAAAAAATGGACCATTACATTTTTTTCATAAAAAATTTCTTTGCATGAAAAATGGACAATGTATAGTCCATTAAATTTTTTGCATGAAAAACGAACGATGTATAGTTCATTAAATTTTTTGCATGAAAAATAGGCGTTGTATAGTCCATTTAATTTTTTTCATAAAAAAAGTTTTTTGCTGAAAAATTGACACTGTATAGTCCATTAAATTTTTTGCATAAAAAATGGACGATGTATAGTCCCTTAAATTTTTACCATGAAAAATGGACGATGTATAGTCTATTTAATTTTTTTTCATAAAAAGAGTTTCTTGCATGAAAAATGGACGATGTATAGTCCATTTAATTTCTTTATAAAATTTTTTTCCATAAAAAATGGACAATGTAAAGTCCATTCAATTTTTTCATAAAAAATTTCTTTGCATGAAAAATGGACGATGTATAGCCCATTAAATTTTTTTCATAAAAAATTTCTTTGCATGAAAAATGGACACTGTACAGTCCATTAAATTTTTTTGCATAAAAAATGGACGATGTATAGTCCATTAATTTTTTAGCATGAAAAGTAGACGTTGTATAGTCCATTTAATTTTTTTCATAAAAAAAATTTTTTGCATGAAAAATGGACGATGTGTAGTAGTCCATTAAATTTTTACCATTAAAAATGGACGATGTATAGCCCATTAAAGTTTTTTCATAAAAAATTTCTTTGCATAAAAAATGGACACTGTATAGTCCATTAAATTTTTTGCATCAAAAATGGACGACATATAGTCCCTTAAATTTTTACCATGAAAAATGGACGATGTATAGTCTATTTAATTTTTTTTCATAAAAAAAGTTTCTTGCATGAAAAATGGACGATGTATAGTCCATTTAATTTCTTTATAAAATTTTTTTCCATAAAAAATGGACAATGTAAAGTCCATTAAATTTTTTCATAAAAAATTTCTTTGCATGAAAAATGGACGATGTATAGCCCATTAAATTTTTTTCATAAAAAATTTCTTTGCATGAAAAATGTATAGTCCACTAAATTTTTCGCATAAAAAAGAGACGTTGTATAGTCCATTTAATTTTTTTCATAAAAAACGTATTTTGCATGAAAAATGGACGATGTATAGCCCATTAAATTTTTTTCATAAAAAATTTCTATGCATGAAAAATGGACAATGTATAGTCCATTAAATTTTTTGCATGAAAAACGAACGATGTATAGTTCATTAAATTTTTTGCATGAAAAATAGACGTTTTATAGTCCATTTAATTTTTTTCATGAAAAGAGTTTTTTGCTGAAAAATGGACGATGTATAGTCCATTAAATTTGTTTCATAAAAATAATTTTTTGCATGAAAAATGGAGGTATAGCCCATTACATTTTTTTCATAAAAAATTTCTTTGCATGAAAAATGTATAGTCCACTAAATTTTTCGCATTAAAAAGAGACGTTGTATACTCCATTTAATTTTTTTCATAAAAAACGTATTTTGCATGAAAAATGGACGATGTATAGCCCATTAAATTTTTTTCATAAAAAATTTCTATGCATGAAAAATGGACAATGTATAGTCCATTAAATTTTTTGCATAAAAAATGGACGATGTATAGTCCATTAAATTTTTTGCATGAAAAATAGGCGTTGTATAGTCCATTTAATTTTTTTCATAAAAAAAGTTTTTTGCTGAAAAGTGGGCGATGTATAGTCCCTTAAATTTTTACCATGAAAAATGGACGATGTATAGTCTATTTAATTTTTTTTCATAAAAAGAGTTTCTTGCATGAAAAATGGACGATGTATAGTCCATTTAATTTCTTTATAAAATTTTTTTCCATAAAAAATGGACAATGTAAAGTCCATTCAATTTTTTCATAAAAAATTTCTTTGCATGAAAAATGGACGATGTATAGCCCATTAAATTTTTTTCATAAAAAATTTCTTTGCATGAAAAATGGACACTGTACAGTCCATTAAATTTTTTTCATAAAAAATGGACGATGTATAGTCCATTAATTTTTTAGCATGAAAAGTAGACGTTGTATAGTCCATTTAATTTTTTTCATAAAAAAAATTTTTTGCATGAAAAATGGACGATGTATAGTCCATTAAATTTTTTTCATAAAAATTTTTTTTGCATGAGAAATGGACAATGTATAGTACATTAAATTTTTTGCATAAAAAATGGACAATGTTATAGTCCATTAAGTTTGTAGCATGAAAAATAGACGTTGTGTAGTCCATTTAATTTTTTTCATAAAAATAATTTTTTCTATGAAAAATGGATGTATAGCCCATTACATTTTTTTCATAAAAAATTTCTTTGCATGAAAAATGAAAAATGTATAGTCCATTAAATTTTTCGCATAAAAAAGAGACGTTGTATAGTCCATTTAATTTTTTTCATAAAAAACGTATTTTGCATGAAAAATGGACGATGTATAGTCCCTTAAATTTTTACCATGAAAAATGGACGATGTATAGTCTATTTAATTTTTTTTATAAAAAATTTCTTTGCATGAAAAATGGACAATGTATAGTCCATTAAATTTTTTGCATGAAAAACGGACGATGTATAGTTCATTAAATATTTTGCATGAAAAGTAGACGTTTTATAGTCCATTTAATTTTTTTCATAAAAAAAATTTTTTGCATGAAAAATGGACGATGTATAGCCCATTAAATTTTTTTCATAAAAAATTTCCTTGCATGAGAAATGGACAATGTATAGTCCATTAAATTTTTTGCATAAAAAATGGACGATGTATAGTCCATTAATTTTTTACCATGAAAAGTAGACGTTGTATAGTCCATTTAATTTTTTTCATAAAAAAAATTTTTTGCATGAAAAATGGACGATGTATAGTTCATTAAATTTTTTGCATGAAATATAGACGTTTTATAGTCCATTTAATTTTTTTCATAAAAAAAATTTTTTGCATGAAAAATGGACGATGTATAGCCCATTAAATTTTTTTCATAAAAAATTTCCTTGCATGAGAAATGGACAATGTATAGTCCATTAAATTTTTTGCATAAAAAATGGACGATGTATAGTCCATTAATTTTTTACCATGAAAAGTAGACGTTGTATAGTCCATTTAATTTTTTTCATAAAAAAAATTTTTTGCATGAAAAATGGACGATGTATAGTTCATTAAATTTTTTGCATGAAATATAGACGTTGTATAGTCCAATTAATTTTTTTCATAAAAAAAATTTTTTTCATGAAAAATGTACGATGTATAGTCCATTAAATTTTTTTCATAAAAAATTTCCTTGCATGAGAAATGGACAATGTATAGTCCATTAAATTTTTTGCATGAAAAATGGACGATGTATAGTCCCTTAAATTTTTACCATGAAAAATGGACGATGTATAGTCTATTTAATTTTTTTTCATAAAAAGAGTTTCTTGCATGAAAAATGGACGATGTATAGTCCATTTAATTTCTTTATAAAATTTTTTTCCATAAAAAATGGACAATGTAAAGTCCATTAAATTTTTTCATAAAAAATTTCTTTGCATGAAAAATGGACGATGTATAGCCCATTAAATTTTTTTCATAAAAAATTTCTTTGCATGAAAAATGGACCCTGTACAGTCCATTAAATTTTTTGCATAAAAAATGGACGATGTATAGTACATTAATTTTTTAGCATGAAAAGTAGACGTTGTATAGTCCATTTAATTTTTTTCATAAAAAAAATTTTTTGCATGAAAAATGGACGATGTATAGTCCATTAAATTTTTTTCATAAAAATTTTTTTTGCATGAGAAATGGACAATGTATAGTACATTAAATTTTTTGCATAAAAAATGGACAATGTTATAGTCCGTTAAGTTTGTAGCATGAAAAATAGACGTTGTGTAGTCCATTTAATTTTTTTCATAAAAATAATTTTTTGCATGAAAAATGGATGTATAGCCCATTACATTTTTTTCATACAAAATTTCTTTGCATAAAAAATGGACACTGTATAGTCCATTAAAATTTTCGCATAAAAAAGAGACGTTGTATAGTCCATTTAATTTTTTTCATAAAAAACGTATTTTGCATGAAAAATGGGCGATGTATAGTCCATTAAATTTTTTTCATAAAAAATTTCTTTGCATGAAAAATGGACACTGTTATATAGTCCATTAAATTTTTTGCATAAAAAATGGACGATGTATAGTGCATTAATTTTTTAGCATGAAAAGTAGACGTTGTATAGTCCATTTAATTTTTTTCATAAAAAAAATTTTTTTCATGAAAAATTTACGATGTATAGTCCATTAAATTTTTTTCATAAAAAATTTCCTTGCATGCGAAATGGACAATGTATAGTTCATTAAATTTTTTGCATGAAAAGTAGACGTTGTATAGTCCATTTAATTTTTTTCATAAAAAAAAATTTTTTCATGAAAAATGGACGATGTATAATAGTCCATTAAATTTTTTTCATAAAAAATTTCCTTGCATGAGAAATGGACAATGTATAGTCCATTAAATTTTTTGCATGAAAAATGGACGATGTATAGTTCATTAAATTTTTTGCATGAAATATAGACGTTGTATAGTCCATTTAATTTTTTTCATAAAAAAAGTTTTTTGCTGAAAAGTGGGCGATGTATAGCCCATTAAATTTTTTTCATAAAAAATTTCTTTGCATAAAAAATTGACACTGTATAGTCCATTAAATTTTTTTCATAAAAAATGGACGATGTATAGTCCCTTAAATTTTTACCATGAAAAATGGACGATGTATAGTCTATTTAATTTTTTTTCATAAAAAGAGTTTCTTGCATGAAAAATGGACGATGTATAGTCCATTTAATTTCTTTATAAAATTTTTTTCCATAAAAAATGGACAATGTAAAGTCCATTAAATTTTTTCATAAAAATTTCTTTGCATGAAAAATGGACGATGTATAGCCCATTAAATTTTTTTCATAAAAAATTTCTTTGCATGAAAAATGGACACTGTACAGTCCATTAAATTTTTTGCATAAAAAATGGACGATGTATAGTCCATTAATTTTTTAGCATGAAAAGTAGACGTTGTATAGTCCATTTAATCTTTTTCATAAAAAAAATTTTTTCCATGAAAAATGGACGATGTATAGTCCATTAAATTTTTTTCATAAAAATTTGTTTTGCATGAGAAATGGACAATGTATAGTATATTAAATTTTTCGCATAAAAAAGAGACGTTTTATAGTCCATTTAATTTTTTTCATAAAAAACGTATTATGCATGAAAAATGGACGATGTATAGTCCATTAAATTTTTTTCATAAAAAATTTCCTTGCATGAGAAATGGACAATGTATATATAGTCCATTAAATTTTTTGCATGAAAAATGGACGATGTATAGTTCATTAAATTTTTTGCATGAAATATAGACGTTGTATTGTCCATTTAATTTTTTTCATAAAAAAAGTTTTTTGCTGAAAAATGTACGATGTATAGCCCATTAAATTTTTTTCATAAAAAATTTTTTTGCATAAAAAATTGACACTGTATAGTCCATTAAATTTTTTGCATGAAAAATGGACGATAGTTCATTAAATTTTTTGCATGAAATATAGACGTTGTATAGTCCATTTAATTTTTTTCATAAAAAAAATTTTTTTCATGAAAAATGGACGATGTATAGTCCATTAAATTTTTTTCATAAAAAATTTCCTTGCATGAGAAATGGACAATGTATAGTCCATTAAATTTTTTGCATGAAAAATGGACGATGTATAGTTCATTAAATTTTTTGCATGAAATATAGACGTTGTATATAGTCCATTTAATTTTTTTCATAAAAAAAGTTTTTTGCTGAAAAATAGACGATGTGTAGTCCATTAAATTTTTACCATTAAAAATGGACGATGTATAGCCCATTAAATTTTTTTCATAAAAAATGGACGACATATAGTCCCTTAAATTTTTACCATGAAAAATGGACTATGTATAGTCTATTTAATTTTTTTTCATAAAAAAAGTTTCTTGCATGAAAAATGGACGATGTATAGTCCATTTAATTTCTTTATAAAATTTTTTTCCATAAAAAATGGACAATGTGAAGTCCATTCAATTTTTTCATAAAAAATTTCTTTGCATGAAAAATGGACGATGTATAAAAATGGACGATGTATAGTTCATTAAATTTTTTGCATGAAAAATAGGCGTTGTATAGTCCATTTAATTTTTTTCATAAAAAAAAGTTTTTTGCTGAAAAATAGACGATGTATAGTCCATTAAATTTTTACCATGATAAATGGACGATGTATAGCCCATTAAATTTTTTTCATAAAAAATTTCTTTGCATAAAAAATGGACACTGTATAGTCCATTAAATTTTTTGCATGAAAACCGAACGATGTGTAGTTCATTAAATTTTTTGCATGAAAAATAGACGTTTTATAGTCCATTTAATTTTTTTCATGAAAAGAGTTTTTTGCTGAAAAATGGACGATGTATAGTACATTAAATTTGTTTCAAAAAAATAATTTTTTGCATGAAAAATGGAGGTATAGCCCATTACATTTTTTTCATAAAAAATTTCTTTGCATGAAAAATGTATAGTCCACTAAATTTTTCGCATAAAAAAGAGACGTTGTATAGTCCATTTAATTTTTTTCATAAAAAACGTATTTTGCATGAAAAATGGACGATGTATAGCCCATTAAATTTTTTTCATAAAAAATTTCTATGCATGAAAAATGGACAATGTATAGTCCATTAAATTTTTTGCATAAAAAATGGACGATGTATAGTCCATTAAATTTTTTGCATGAAAAATAGGCGTTGTATAGTCCATTTAATTTTTTTCATAAAAAAAGTTTTTTGCTGAAAAGTGGGCGATGTATAGTCCCTTAAATTTTTACCATGAAAAATGGACGATGTATAGTCTATTTAATTTTTTTTCATAAAAAGAGTTTCTTGCATGAAAAATGGACGATGTATAGTCCATTTAATTTCTTTATAAAATTTTTTTCCATAAAAAATGGACAATGTAAAGTCCATTAAATTTTTTCATAAAAAATTTCTTTGCATGAAAAATGGACGATGTATAGCCCATTAAATTTTTTTCATAAAAAATTTCTTTGCATGAAAAATGGACACTGTACAGTCCATTAAATTTTTTGCATAAAAAATGGACGATGTATAGTCCATTAATTTTTTAGCATGAAAAGTAGACGTTGTATAGTCCATTTAATTTTTTTCATAAAAAAAATTTTTTGCATGAAAAATGGACTATGTATACTCCATTAAATTTTTTTCATAAAAATTTTTTTTGCATGAGAAATGGACAATGTTATAGTCCATTAAGTTTGTAGCATGAAAAATAGACGTTGTGTTGTCCATTTAATTTTTTTCATAAAAATAATTTTTTCCATGAAAAATGGATGTATAGCCCATTACATTTTTTTCATAAAAAATTTCTTTGCATGAAAAATGAAAAATGTATAGTCCATTAAATTTTTCGCATAAAAAAGAGACGTTGTATAGTTCATTTAATTTTTTTCATAAAAAACGTATTTTGCATGAAAAATGGACGATGTATAGTCCCTTAAATTTTTACCATGAAAAATGGACGATGTATAGTCTATTTAATTTTTTTTCATAAAAAATTTCTTTGCATGAAAAATGGACAATGTATACTCCATTAAATTTTTTGCATGAAAAAGGGACGATGTATAGTTCATTTAATTTTTTGCATGAAAAATAGACGTTTATAGTCCATTTAATTTTTTTCATAAAAAAAATTTTTTGCATGAAAAATGGACGATGTATAGCCCATTAAATTTTTTTCATAAAAAATTTCCTTGCATGAGAAATGGACAATGTATAGTACATTAAATTTTTCGCATAAAAAAGAGACGTTGTATAGTCCCTTAAATTTTTACCATGAAAAATGGACGATGTATAGTCTATTTAATTTTTTTTCATAAAAAGAGTTTCTTGCATGAAAAATGGACGATGTATAGTCCATTTAATTTCTTTATAAAATTTTTTTCCATAAAAAATGGACAATGTAAAGTCCATTCAATTTTTTCATAAAAAATTTCTTTGCATGAAAAATGGACGATGTATAGCCCATTAAATTTTTTTCATAAAAAATTTCTTTGCATGAAAAATGGACACTGTACAGTCCATTAAATTTTTTGCATAAAAAATGGACGATATATAGTACATTAATTTTTTAGCATGAAAAGTAGACGTTGTATAGTCCATTTAATTTTTTTCATAAAAAAAATTTTTTGCATGAAAAATGGACGATGTATAGTCCATTAAATTTTTTTCATAAAAATTTTTTTTGCATGAGAAATGGACAATGTATAGTACATTAAATTTTTTGCATAAAAAATGGACAATGCATTAAATTTTTTTCATAAAAAATTTCCTTGCATGAGAAATGGACAATGTATAGTCCATTAAATTTTTTGTATGAAAAATGGACGATGTATAGCCCATTAAATTTTTTTCATAAAAAATTTCTTTGCATGAAAAATGGACACTGTACAGTCCATTAAATTTTTTGCATAAAAAATGGACGATGTATAGTACATTAATTTTTTAGCATGAAAAGTAGACGTTGTATAGTCCATTTAATTTTTTTCATAAAAAAAATTTTTTCCATGAAAAATGGACGATGTATAGTCCATTAAATTTTTTTCATAAAAATTTTTTTTGCATGAGAAATGGACAATGTATAGTCCATTAAATTTTTTGCATAAAAAATGGACAATGTTATAGTCCATTAAGTTTGTAGCATGAAAAATGTACGATGTATAGCCCATTAAATTTTTTTCATAAAAAATTTCTTTGCATAAAAAATGGACACTGTATAGTCCATTAAATTTTTTTTCATGAAAAATGGACGATGTATAGTTCATTAAATTTTTTGCATGAAATATAGACGTTGTATAGTCCATTTAATTTTTTTCATAAAAAAAAATTTTTTCATGAAAAATGGACGATGTATAGTCCATTAAATTTTTTTCATAAAAAATTTCCTTGCATGAGAAATGGACAATGTATAGTCCATTCAATTTTTTGCATGCAAAATGGAAGATGTATAGTTCATTAAATTTTTTGCATGAAATATAGACGTTGTATAGTCCATTTAATTTTTTTCATAAAAAAAGTTTTTTGCTGGAAAATAGACGATGTATAGTCCATTAAATTTTTTTCATAAAAAATTTCTTTGCATGAAAAATGGACATTGTATAGTCCATTAAATTTTTAGCATGAAAAGTAGACGATGTATAGTACATTAATTTTTTAGCATGAAAAGTAGACGTTGTATAGTCCATTTAATTTTTTTCATAAAAAAAATTTTTTGCATGAAAAATGGACGATGTATAGTCCATTAAATTTTTTTCATAAAAGTTTTTTTTGCATGAGAAATGGACAATGTATAGTACATTAAATTTTTTGCATAAAAAATGGACAATGTTATAGTCCATTAAGTTTGTAGCATGAAAAATAGACGTTGTGTAGTCCATTTAATTTTTTTCATAAAAATAATTTTTTGCATGAAAAATGGATGTATAGCCCATTACATTTTTTTCATAAAAAATTTCTTTGCATGAAAAATGAAAAATGTATAGTCCATTAAATTTTTCGCATAAAAAAGAGACGTTGTATAGTCCATTTAATTTTTTTCATTAAAAACGTATTTTGCATGAAAAATGGACGATGTATAGTCCCTTAAATTTTTACCATGAAAAATGGACGATGTATAGTCTATTTAATTTTTTTTCATAAAAAATTTCTTTGCATGAAAAATGGACACTGTACAGTCCATTAAATTTTTTGCATAAAAAATTTCTTTGCATGAAAAATGGACACTGTACAGTCCATTAAATTTTTTTCATAAAAAATGGACGATGTATAGTCCATTAATTTTTTAGCATGAAAAGTAGACGTTGTATAGTCCATTTAATTTTTTTCATAAAAAAAATTTTTTGCATGAAAAATGGACGATGTATAGTCCATTAAATTTTTTTCATAAAAATTTTTTTTGCATGAGAAATGGACAATGTATAGTACATTAAATTTTTTGCATAAAAAATGGACAATGTTATAGTCCATTAAGTTTGTAGCATGAAAAATAGACGTTGTGTAGTCCATTTAATTTTTTTCATAAAAATAATTTTTTCTATGAAAAATGGATGTATAGCCCATTACATTTTTTTCATAAAAAATTTCTTTGCATGAAAAATGAAAAATGTATAGTCCATTAAATTTTTCGCATAAAAAAGAGACGTTGTATAGTCCATTTAATTTTTTTCATAAAAAACGTATTTTGCATGAAAAATGGACGATGTATAGTCCCTTAAATTTTTACCATGAAAAATGGACGATGTATAGTCTATTTAATTTTTTTTATAAAAAATTTCTTTGCATGAAAAATGGACAATGTATAGTCCATTAAATTTTTTGCATGAAAAACGGACGATGTATAGTTCATTAAATATTTTGCATGAAAAGTAGACGTTTTATAGTCCATTTAATTTTTTTCATAAAAAAAATTTTTTGCATGAAAAATGGACGATGTATAGCCCATTAAATTTTTTTCATAAAAAATTTCCTTGCATGAGAAATGGACAATGTATAGTCCATTAAATTTTTTGCATAAAAAATGGACGATGTATAGTCCATTAATTTTTTACCATGAAAAGTAGACGTTGTATAGTCCATTTAATTTTTTTCATAAAAAAAATTTTTTCCATGAAAAATGGACGATGTATAGTTCATTAAATTTTTTGCATGAAATATAGACGTTTTATAGTCCATTTAATTTTTTTCATAAAAAAAATTTTTTGCATGAAAAATGGACGATGTATAGCCCATTAAATTTTTTTCATAAAAAATTTCCTTGCATGAGAAATGGACAATGTATAGTCCATTAAATTTTTTGCATAAAAAATGGACGATGTATAGTCCATTAATTTTTTACCATGAAAAGTAGACGTTGTATAGTCCATTTAATTTTTTTCATAAAAAAAATTTTTTGCATGAAAAATGGACGATGTATAGTTCATTAAATTTTTTGCATGAAATATAGACGTTGTATAGTCCAATTAATTTTTTTCATAAAAAAAATTTTTTTCATGAAAAATGTACGATGTATAGTCCATTAAATTTTTTTCATAAAAAATTTCCTTGCATGAGAAATGGACAATGTATAGTCCATTAAATTTTTTGCATGAAAAATGGACGATGTATAGTCCCTTAAATTTTTACCATGAAAAATGGACGATGTATAGTCTATTTAATTTTTTTTCATAAAAAGAGTTTCTTGCATGAAAAATGGACGATGTATAGTCCATTTAATTTCTTTATAAAATTTTTTTCCATAAAAAATGGACAATGTAAAGTCCATTAAATTTTTTCATAAAAAATTTCTTTGCATGAAAAATGGACGATGTATAGCCCATTAAATTTTTTTCATAAAAAATTTCTTTGCATGAAAAATGGACCCTGTACAGTCCATTAAATTTTTTGCATAAAAAATGGACGATGTATAGTACATTAATTTTTTAGCATGAAAAGTAGACGTTGTATAGTCCATTTAATTTTTTTCATAAAAAAAATTTTTTGCATGAAAAATGGACGATGTATAGTCCATTAAATTTTTTTCATAAAAAATTTCTTTGCATGAAAAATGGACACTGTTATATAGTCCATTAAATTTTTTGCATAAAAAATGGACGATGTATAGTGCATTAATTTTTTAGCATGAAAAGTAGACGTTGTATAGTCCATTTAATTTTTTTCATAAAAAAAATTTTTTTCATGAAAAATTTAATGTATAGTCCATTAAATTTTTACCATGATAAATGGACGATGTATAGCCCATTAAATTTTTTTCATAAAAAATTTCTTTGCATAAAAAATGGACACTGTATAGTCCATTAAATTTTTTGCATGAAAAACGAACGATGTGTAGTTCATTAAATTTTTTGCATGAAAAATAGACGTTTTATAGTCCATTTAATTTTTTTCATGAAAAGAGTTTTTTGCTGAAAAATGGACGATGTATAGTACATTAAATTTGTTTCAAAAAAATAATTTTTTGCATGAAAAATGGAGGTATAGCCCATTACATTTTTTTCATAAAAAATTTCTTTGCATTAAAAATGTATAGTCCACTAAATTTTTCGCATAAAAAAGAGACGTTGTATAGTCCATTTAATTTTTTTCATAAAAAACGTATTTTGCATGAAAAATGGACGATGTATAGCCCATTAAATTTTTTTCATAAAAAATTTCTATGCATGAAAAATGGACAATGTATAGTCCATTAAATTTTTTGCATAAAAAATGGACGATGTATAGTCCATTAAATTTAAATTTTTTTCATAAAAAATTTCCTTGCATGCGAAATGGACAATGTATAGTTCATTAAATTTTTTGCATGAAAAGTAGACGTTGTATAGTCCATTTAATTTTTTTCATAAAAAAAAATTTTTTCATGAAAAATGGACGATGTATAATAGTCCATTAAATTTTTTTCATAAAAAATTTCCTTGCATGAGAAATGGACAATGTATAGTCCATTAAATTTTTTGCATGAAAAATGGACGATGTATAGTTCATTAAATTTTTTGCATGAAATATAGACGTTGTATAGTCCATTTAATTTTTTTCATAAAAAAAGTTTTTTGCTGAAAAGTGGGCGATGTATAGCCCATTAAATTTTTTTCATAAAAAATTTCTTTGCATAAAAAATTGACACTGTATAGTCCATTAAATTTTTTTCATAAAAAATGGACGATGTATAGTCCCTTAAATTTTTACCATGAAAAATGGACGATGTATAGTCTATTTAATTTTTTTTCATAAAAAGAGTTTCTTGCATGAAAAATGGACGATGTATAGTCCATTTAATTTCTTTATAAAATTTTTTTCCATAAAAAATGGACAATGTAAAGTCCATTAAATTTTTTCATAAAAATTTCTTTGCATGAAAAATGGACGATGTATAGCCCATTAAATTTTTTTCATAAAAAATTTCTTTGCATGAAAAATGGACACTGTACAGTCCATTAAATTTTTTGCATAAAAAATGGACGATGTATAGTCCATTAATTTTTTAGCATGAAAAGTAGACGTTGTATAGTCCATTTAATCTTTTTCATAAAAAAAATTTTTTCCATGAAAAATGGACGATGTATAGTCCATTAAATTTTTTTCATAAAAATTTGTTTTGCATGAGAAATGGACAATGTATAGTATATTAAATTTTTCGCATAAAAAAGAGACGTTTTATAGTCCATTTAATTTTTTTCATAAAAAACGTATTATGCATGAAAAATGGACGATGTATAGTCCATTAAATTTTTTTCATAAAAAATTTCCTTGCATGAGAAATGGACAATGTATATATAGTCCATTAAATTTTTTGCATGAAAAATGGACGATGTATAGTTCATTAAATTTTTTGCATGAAATATAGACGTTGTATTGTCCATTTAATTTTTTTCATAAAAAAAGTTTTTTGCTGAAAAATGTACGATGTATAGCCCATTAAATTTTTTTCATAAAAAATTTTTTTGCATAAAAAATTGACACTGTATAGTCCATTAAATTTTTTGCATGAAAAATGGACGATAGTTCATTAAATTTTTTGCATGAAATATAGACGTTGTATAGTCCATTTAATTTTTTTCATAAAAAAAATTTTTTTCATGAAAAATGGACGATGTATAGTCCATTAAATTTTTTTCATAAAAAATTTCCTTGCATGAGAAATGGACAATGTATAGTCCATTAAATTTTTTGCATGAAAAATGGACGATGTATAGTTCATTAAATTTTTTGCATGAAATATAGACGTTGTATATAGTCCATTTAATTTTTTTCATAAAAAAAGTTTTTTGCTGAAAAATAGACGATGTGTAGTCCATTAAATTTTTACCATTAAAAATGGACGATGTATAGCCCATTAAATTTTTTTCATAAAAAATGGACGACATATAGTCCCTTAAATTTTTACCATGAAAAATGGACTATGTATAGTCTATTTAATTTTTTTTCATAAAAAAAGTTTCTTGCATGAAAAATGGACGATGTATAGTCCATTTAATTTCTTTATAAAATTTTTTTCCATAAAAAATGGACAATGTGAAGTCCATTCAATTTTTTCATAAAAAATTTCTTTGCATGAAAAATGGACGATGTATAAAAATGGACGATGTATAGTTCATTAAATTTTTTGCATGAAAAATAGGCGTTGTATAGTCCATTTAATTTTTTTCATAAAAAAAAGTTTTTTGCTGAAAAATAGACGATGTATAGTCCATTAAATTTTTACCATGATAAATGGACGATGTATAGCCCATTAAATTTTTTTCATAAAAAATTTCTTTGCATAAAAAATGGACACTGTATAGTCCATTAAATTTTTTGCATGAAAAACGAACGATGTGTAGTTCATTAAATTTTTTGCATGAAAAATAGACGTTTTATAGTCCATTTAATTTTTTTCATGAAAAGAGTTTTTTGCTGAAAAATGGACGATGTATAGTACATTAAATTTGTTTCAAAAAAATAATTTTTTGCATGAAAAATGGAGGTATAGCCCATTACATTTTTTTCATAAAAAATTTCTTTGCATGAAAAATGTATAGTCCACTAAATTTTTCGCATAAAAAAGAGACGTTGTATAGTCCATTTAATTTTTTTCATAAAAAACGTATTTTGCATGAAAAATGGACGATGTATAGCCCATTAAATTTTTTTCATAAAAAATTTCTATGCATGAAAAATGGACAATGTATAGTCCATTAAATTTTTTGCATAAAAAATGGACGATGTATAGTCCATTAAATTTAAATTTTTTTCATAAAAAATTTCCTTGCATGCGAAATGGACAATGTATAGTTCATTAAATTTTTTGCATGAAAAGTAGACGTTGTATAGTCCATTTAATTTTTTTCATAAAAAAAAATTTTTTCATGAAAAATGGACGATGTATAATAGTCCATTAAATTTTTTTCATAAAAAATTTCCTTGCATGAGAAATGGACAATGTATAGTCCATTAAATTTTTTGCATGAAAAATGGACGATGTATAGTTCATTAAATTTTTTGCATGAAATATAGACGTTGTATAGTCCATTTAATTTTTTTCATAAAAAAAGTTTTTTGCTGAAAAGTGGGCGATGTATAGCCCATTAAATTTTTTTCATAAAAAATTTCTTTGCATAAAAAATTGACACTGTATAGTCCATTAAATTTTTTTCATAAAAAATGGACGATGTATAGTCCCTTAAATTTTTACCATGAAAAATGGACGATGTATAGTCTATTTAATTTTTTTTCATAAAAAGAGTTTCTTGCATGAAAAATGGACGATGTATAGTCCATTTAATTTCTTTATAAAATTTTTTTCCATAAAAAATGGACAATGTAAAGTCCATTAAATTTTTTCATAAAAATTTCTTTGCATGAAAAATGGACGATGTATAGCCCATTAAATTTTTTTCATAAAAAATTTCTTTGCATGAAAAATGGACACTGTACAGTCCATTAAATTTTTTGCATAAAAAATGGACGATGTATAGTCCATTAATTTTTTAGCATGAAAAGTAGACGTTGTATAGTCCATTTAATCTTTTTCATAAAAAAAATTTTTTCCATGAAAAATGGACGATGTATAGTCCATTAAATTTTTTTCATAAAAATTTGTTTTGCATGAGAAATGGACAATGTATAGTATATTAAATTTTTCGCATAAAAAAGAGACGTTTTATAGTCCATTTAATTTTTTTCATAAAAAACGTATTATGCATGAAAAATGGACGATGTATAGTCCATTAAATTTTTTTCATAAAAAATTTCCTTGCATGAGAAATGGACAATGTATATATAGTCCATTAAATTTTTTGCATGAAAAATGGACGATGTATAGTTCATTAAATTTTTTGCATGAAATATAGACGTTGTATTGTCCATTTAATTTTTTTCATAAAAAAAGTTTTTTGCTGAAAAATGTACGATGTATAGCCCATTAAATTTTTTTCATAAAAAATTTTTTTGCATAAAAAATTGACACTGTATAGTCCATTAAATTTTTTGCATGAAAAATGGACGATAGTTCATTAAATTTTTTGCATGAAATATAGACGTTGTATAGTCCATTTAATTTTTTTCATAAAAAAAATTTTTTTCATGAAAAATGGACGATGTATAGTCCATTAAATTTTTTTCATAAAAAATTTCCTTGCATGAGAAATGGACAATGTATAGTCCATTAAATTTTTTGCATGAAAAATGGACGATGTATAGTTCATTAAATTTTTTGCATGAAATATAGACGTTGTATATAGTCCATTTAATTTTTTTCATAAAAAAAGTTTTTTGCTGAAAAATAGACGATGTGTAGTCCATTAAATTTTTACCATTAAAAATGGACGATGTATAGCCCATTAAATTTTTTTCATAAAAAATGGACGACATATAGTCCCTTAAATTTTTACCATGAAAAATGGACTATGTATAGTCTATTTAATTTTTTTTCATAAAAAAAGTTTCTTGCATGAAAAATGGACGATGTATAGTCCATTTAATTTCTTTATAAAATTTTTTTCCATAAAAAATGGACAATGTGAAGTCCATTCAATTTTTTCATAAAAAATTTCTTTGCATGAAAAATGGACGATGTATAAAAATGGACGATGTATAGTTCATTAAATTTTTTGCATGAAAAATAGGCGTTGTATAGTCCATTTAATTTTTTTCATAAAAAAAAGTTTTTTGCTGAAAAATAGACGATGTATAGTCCATTAAATTTTTACCATGATAAATGGACGATGTATAGCCCATTAAATTTTTTTCATAAAAAATTTCTTTGCATAAAAAATGGACACTGTATAGTCCATTAAATTTTTTGCATGAAAAACGAACGATGTGTAGTTCATTAAATTTTTTGCATGAAAAATAGACGTTTTATAGTCCATTTAATTTTTTTCATGAAAAGAGTTTTTTGCTGAAAAATGGACGATGTATAGTACATTAAATTTGTTTCAAAAAAATAATTTTTTGCATGAAAAATGGAGGTATAGCCCATTACATTTTTTTCATAAAAAATTTCTTTGCATGAAAAATGTATAGTCCACTAAATTTTTCGCATAAAAAAGAGACGTTGTATAGTCCATTTAATTTTTTTCATAAAAAACGTATTTTGCATGAAAAATGGACGATGTATAGCCCATTAAATTTTTTTCATAAAAAATTTCTATGCATGAAAAATGGACAATGTATAGTCCATTAAATTTTTTGCATAAAAAATGGACGATGTATAGTCCATTAAATTTTTTGCATGAAAAATAGGCGTTGTATAGTCCATTTAATTTTTTTCATAAAAAAAGTTTTTTGCTGAAAAGTGGGCGATGTATAGTCCCTTAAATTTTTACCATGAAAAATGGACGATGTATAGTCTATTTAATTTTTTTTCATAAAAAGAGTTTCTTGCATGAAAAATGGACGATGTATAGTCCATTTAATTTCTTTATCAAATTTTTTTCCATAAAAAATGGACAATGTAAAGTCCATTCAATTTTTTCATAAAAAATTTCTTTGCATGAAAAATGGACGATGTATAGCCCATTAAATTTTTTTCATAAAAAATTTCTTTGCATGAAAAATGGACACTGTACAGTCCATTAAATTTTTTGCATAAAAAATGGACGATGTATAGTCCATTAATTTTTTAGCATGAAAAGTAGACGTTGTATAGTCCATTTAATTTTTTTCATAAAAAAAATTTTTTGCATGAAAAATGGACTATGTATACTCCATTAAATTTTTTTCATAAAAATTTTTTTTGCATGAGAAATGGACAATGTTATAGTCCATTAAGTTTGTAGCATGAAAAATAGACGTTGTGTTGTCCATTTAATTTTTTTCATAAAAATAATTTTTTCCATGAAAAATGGATGTATAGCCCATTACATTTTTTTCATAAAAAATTTCTTTGCATGAAAAATGAAAAATGTATAGTCCATTAAATTTTTCGCATAAAAAAGAGACGTTGTATAGTTCATTTAATTTTTTTCATAAAAAACGTATTTTGCATGAAAAATGGACGATGTATAGTCCCTTAAATTTTTACCATGAAAAATGGACGATGTATAGTCTATTTAATTTTTTTTCATAAAAAATTTCTTTGCATGAAAAATGGACAATGTATACTCCATTAAATTTTTTGCATGAAAAAGGGACGATGTATAGTTCATTTAATTTTTTGCATGAAAAATAGACGTTTATAGTCCATTTAATTTTTTTCATAAAAAAAATTTTTTGCATGAAAAATGGACGATGTATAGCCCATTAAATTTTTTTCATAAAAAATTTCCTTGCATGAGAAATGGACAATGTATAGTACATTAAATTTTTCGCATAAAAAAGAGACGTTGTATAGTCCCTTAAATTTTTACCATGAAAAATGGACGATGTATAGTCTATTTAATTTTTTTTCATAAAAAGAGTTTCTTGCATGAAAAATGGACGATGTATAGTCCATTTAATTTCTTTATAAAATTTTTTTCCATAAAAATTGGACAATGTAAAGTCCATTCAATTTTTTCATAAAAAATTTCTTTGCATGAAAAATGGACGATGTATAGCCCATTAAATTTTTTTCATAAAAAATTTCTTTGCATGAAAAATGGACACTGTACAGTCCATTAAATTTTTTGCATAAAAAATGGACGATATATAGTACATTAATTTTTTAGCATGAAAAGTAGACGTTGTATAGTCCATTAAATTTTTTTCATAAAAATTTTTTTTGCATGAGAAATGGACAATGTATAGTACATTAAATTTTTTGCATAAAAAATGGACAATGCATTAAATTTTTTTCATAAAAAATTTCCTTGCATGAGAAATGGACAATGTATAGTCCATTAAATTTTTTGTATGAAAAATGGACGATGTATAGCCCATTAAATTTTTTTCATAAAAAATTTCTTTGCATGAAAAATGGACACTGTACAGTCCATTAAATTTTTTGCATAAAAAATGGACGATGTATAGTACATTAATTTTTTAGCATGAAAAGTAGACGTTGTATAGTCCATTTAATTTTTTTCATAAAAAAAATTTTTTCCATGAAAAATGGACGATGTATAGTCCATTAAATTTTTTTCATAAAAATTTTTTTTGCATGAGAAATGGACAATGTATAGTCCATTAAATTTTTTGCATAAAAAATGGACAATGTTATAGTCCATTAAGTTTGTAGCATGAAAAATGTACGATGTATAGCCCATTAAATTTTTTTCATAAAAAATTTCTTTGCATAAAAAATGGACACTGTATAGTCCATTAAATTTTTTTTCATGAAAAATGGACGATGTATAGTTCATTAAATTTTTTGCATGAAATATAGACGTTGTATAGTCCATTTAATTTTTTTCATAAAAAAAAATTTTTTCATGAAAAATGGACGATGTATAGTCCATTAAATTTTTTTCATAAAAAATTTCCTTGCATGAGAAATGGACAATGTATAGTCCATTCAATTTTTTGCATGCAAAATGGAAGATGTATAGTTCATTAAATTTTTTGCATGAAATATAGACGTTGTATAGTCCATTTAATTTTTTTCATAAAAAAAGTTTTTTGCTGGAAAATAGACGATGTATAGTCCATTAAATTTTTTTCATAAAAAATTTCTTTGCATGAAAAATGGACATTGTATAGTCCATTAAATTTTTAGCATGAAAAGTAGACGATGTATAGTACATTAATTTTTTAGCATGAAAAGTAGACGTTGTATAGTCCATTTAATTTTTTTCATAAAAAAAATTTTTTGCATGAAAAATGGACGATGTATAGTCCATTAAATTTTTTTCATAAAAGTTTTTTTTGCATGAGAAATGGACAATGTATAGTACATTAAATTTTTTGCATAAAAAATGGACAATGTTATAGTCCATTAAGTTTGTAGCATGAAAAATAGACGTTGTGTAGTCCATTTAATTTTTTTCATAAAAATAATTTTTTGCATGAAAAATGGATGTATAGCCCATTACATTTTTTTCATAAAAAATTTCTTTGCATGAAAAATGAAAAATGTATAGTCCATTAAATTTTTCGCATAAAAAAGAGACGTTGTATAGTCCATTTAATTTTTTTCATTAAAAACGTATTTTGCATGAAAAATGGACGATGTATAGTCCATTAAATTTTTTTCATAAAAAATTTCTTTGCATGAAAAATGGACACTGTATAGTCCATTAAATTTTTTGCATAAAAAATGGACGATGTATAGTCCATTAATTTTTTAGCATGAAATATAGACGTTGTATAGTCCATTTAATTTTTTTCATAAAAAAAGTTTTTTGCTGGAAAATAGACGATGTATAGTCCATTAAATTTTTTTCATAAAAAATTTCTTTGCATGAAAAATGGACAATGTATATATAGTCCATTAAATTTTTTGCATCAAAAACGGACGATGTATAGTTCATTAAATTTTTAATTTTTTTCATAAAAAGAGTTTTTTGCTGAAAAATGGACGAGATGTATAGTCCATTAAATTTTTTTCATAAAAAATTTCTTTGCATGAAAAATGGACATTGTATAGTCCATTAAATTTTTAGCATGAAAAGTAGACGTTGTATAGTCCATTTAATTTTTTTCATAAAAAAAAATTTTTTCATGAAAAATGGACGATGTATAATAGTCCATTAAATTTTTTTCATAAAAAATTTCCTTGCATGAGAAATGGACAATGTATAGTCCATTAAATTTTTTGCATGAAAAATGGACGATGTATAGTTCATTAAATTTTTTGCATGAAATATAGACGTTGTATAGTCCATTTAATTTTTTTCATAAAAAAAGTTTTTTGCTGAAAAGTGGGCGATGTATAGCCCATTAAATTTTTTTCATAAAAAATTTCTTTGCATAAAAAATTGACACTGTATAGTCCATTAAATTTTTTGCATAAAAAATGGACGATGTATAGTCCCTTAAATTTTTACCATGAAAAATGGACGATGTATAGTCTATTTAATTTTTTTTCATAAAAAGAGTTTCTTGCATGAAAAATGGACGATGTATAGTCCATTTAATTTCTTTATAAAATTTTTTTACATAAAAATGGACAATGTAAAGTCCATTAAATTTTTTCATAAAAAATTTCTTTGCATGAAAAATGGACGATGTATAGCCCATTAAATTTTTTTCATAAAAAATTTCTTTGCATGAAAAATGGACACTGTACAGTCCATTAAATTTTTTTGCATAAAAAATGGACGATGTATAGTCCATTAATTTTTTAGCATGAAAAGTAGACGTTGTATAGTCCATTTAATTTTTTTCATAAAAAAAATTTTTTCCATGAAAAATGGACGATGTGTAGTCCATTAAATTTTTACCATTAAAAATGGACGATGTATAGCCCATTAAATTTTTTTCATAAAAAATTTCTTTGCATAAAAAATGGACACTGTATAGTCCATTAAATTTTTTGCATCAAAAATGGACGACATATAGTCCCTTAAATTTTTACCATGAAAAATGGACGATGTATAGTCTATTTAATTTTTTTTCATAAAAAAAGTTTCTTGCATGAAAAATGGACGATGTATAGTCCATTTAATTTCTTTATAAAATTTTTTTAAATAAAAAATGGACAATGTAAAGTCCATTCAATTTTTTCATAAAAAATTTCTTTGCATGAAAAATGGACGATGTATAGCCCATTAAATTTTTTTCATAAAAAATTTCTTTGCATGAAAAATGTATAGTCCACTAAATTTTTCGCATAAAAAAGAGACGTTGTATAGTCCATTTAATTTTTTTCATAAAAAACGTATTTTGCATGAAAAATGGACGATGTATAGCCCATTAAATTTTTTTCATAAAAAATTTCTATGCATGAAAAATGGACAATGTATAGTCCATTAAATTTTTTGCATGAAAAACGAACGATGTATAGTTCATTAAATTTTTTGCATGAAAAATAGACGTTTTATAGTCCATTTAAGTTTTTTCATGAAAAGAGTTTTTTGCTGAAAAATGGACGATGTATAGTCCATTAAATTTGTTTCATAAAAATAATTTTTTGCATGAAAAATGGAGGTATAGCCCATTACATTTTTTTCATAAAAAATTTCTTTGCATGAAAAATGTATAGTCCACTAAATTTTTCGCATAAAAAAGAGACGTTGTATAGTCCATTTAATTTTTTTCATAAAAAACGTATTTTGCATGAAAAATGGACGATGTATAGCCCATTAAATTTTTTTCATAAAAAATTTCTATGCATGAAAAATGGACAATGTATAGTCCATTAAATTTTTTTCATAAAAATTTTTTTTGCATGAGAAATGGACAATGTATAGTACATTAAATTTTTTGCATAAAAAATGGACAATGTTATAGTCCATTAAGTTTGTAGCATGAAAAATAGACGTTGTGTAGTCCATTTAATTTTTTTCATAAAAATAATTTTTTGCTGAAAAGTGGGCGATGTATAGTCCCTTAAATTTTTACCATGAAAAATGGACGATGTATAGTCTATTTAATTTTTTTTCATAAAAAGAGTTTCTTGCATGAAAAATGGACGATGTATAGTCCATTTAATTTCTTTATAAAATTTTTTTCCATAAAAAATGGACAATGTAAAGTCCATTCAATTTTTTCATAAAAAATTTCTTTGCATGAAAAATGGACGATGTATAGCCCATTAAATTTTTTTCATAAAAAATTTCTTTGCATGAAAAATGGACACTGTACAGTCCATTAAATTTTTTGCATAAAAAATGGACGATGTATAGTCCATTAATTTTTTAGCATGAAAAGTAGACGTTGTATAGTCCATTTAATTTTTTTCATAAAAAAAATTTTTTGCATGAAAAATGGACGATGTATAGTCCATTAAATTTTTTTCATAAAAATTTTTTTTGCATGAGAAATGGACAATGTATAGTACATTAAATTTTTTGCATAAAAAATGGACAATGTTATAGTCCATTAAGTTTGTAGCATGAAAAATAGACGTTGTGTAGTCCATTTAATTTTTTTCATAAAAATAATTTTTTGCATGAAAAATGGATGTATAGCCCATTACATTTTTTTCATAAAAAATTTCTTTGCATGAAAAATGAAAAATGTATAGTCCATTAAATTTTTCGCATAAAAAAGAGACGTTGTATAGTCCATTTAATTTTTTTCATTAAAAACGTATTTTGCATGAAAAATGGACGATGTATAGTCCATTAAATTTTTTTCATAAAAAATTTCTTTGCATGAAAAATGGACAATGTATATATAGTCCATTAAATTTTTTGCATCAAAAACGGACGATGTATAGTTCATTAAATTTTTAATTTTTTTCATAAAAAGAGTTTTTTGCTGAAAAATGGACGAGATGTATAGTCCATTAAATTTTTTTCATAAAAAATTTCTTTGCATGAAAAATGGACGATGTATAGTCCATTAATTTTTTAGCATGAAATATAGACGTTGTATAGTCCATTTAATTTTTTTCATAAAAAAAGTTTTTTGCTGGAAAATAGACGATGTATAGTCCATTAAATTTTTTTCATAAAAAATTTCTTTGCATGAAAAATGGACAATGTATATATAGTCCATTAAATTTTTTGCATCAAAAACGGACGATGTATAGTTCATTAAATTTTTAATTTTTTTCATAAAAAGAGTTTTTTGCTGAAAAATGGACGAGATGTATAGTCCATTAAATTTTTTTCATAAAAAATTTCTTTGCATGAAAAATGGACATTGTATAGTCCATTAAATTTTTAGCATGAAAAGTAGACGTTGTATAGTCCATTTAATTTTTTTCATAAAAAAAAATTTTTTCATGAAAAATGGACGATGTATAATAGTCCATTAAATTTTTTTCATAAAAAATTTCCTTGCATGAGAAATGTACAATGTATAGTCCATTAAATTTTTTGCATGAAAAATGGACGATGTATAGTTCATTAAATTTTTTGCATGAAATATAGACGTTGTATAGTCCATTTAATTTTTTTCATAAAAAAAGTTTTTTGCTGAAAAGTGGGCGATGTATAGCCCATTAAATTTTTTTCATAAAAAATTTCTTTGCATAAAAAATTGACACTGTATAGTCCATTAAATTTTTTGCATAAAAAATGGACGATGTATAGTCCCTTAAATTTTTACCATGAAAAATGGACGATGTATAGTCTATTTAATTTTTTTTCATAAAAAGAGTTTCTTGCATGAAAAATGGACGATGTATAGTCCATTTAATTTCTTTATAAAATTTTTTTACATAAAAATGGACAATGTAAAGTCCATTAAATTTTTTCATAAAAAATTTCTTTGCATGAAAAATGGACGATGTATAGCCCATTAAATTTTTTTCATAAAAAATTTCTTTGCATGAAAAATGGACACTGTACAGTCCATTAAATTTTTTTGCATAAAAAATGGACGATGTATAGTCCATTAATTTTTTAGCATGAAAAGTAGACGTTGTATAGTCCATTTAATTTTTTTCATAAAAAAAATTTTTTCCATGAAAAATGGACGATGTGTAGTCCATTAAATTTTTACCATTAAAAATGGACGATGTATAGCCCATTAAATTTTTTTCATAAAAAATTTCTTTGCATAAAAAATGGACACTGTATAGTCCATTAAATTTTTTGCATCAAAAATGGACGACATATAGTCCCTTAAATTTTTACCATGAAAAATGGACGATGTATAGTCTATTTAATTTTTTTTCATAAAAAAAGTTTCTTGCATGAAAAATGGACGATGTATAGTCCATTTAATTTCTTTATAAAATTTTTTTAAATAAAAAATGGACAATGTAAAGTCCATTCAATTTTTTCATAAAAAATTTCTTTGCATGAAAAATGGACGATGTATAGCCCATTAAATTTTTTTCATAAAAAATTTCTTTGCATGAAAAATGTATAGTCCACTAAATTTTTCGCATAAAAAAGAGACGTTGTATAGTCCATTTAATTTTTTTCATAAAAAACGTATTTTGCATGAAAAATGGACGATGTATAGCCCATTAAATTTTTTTCATAAAAAATTTCTATGCATGAAAAATGGACAATGTATAGTCCATTAAATTTTTTGCATGAAAAACGAACGATGTATAGTTCATTAAATTTTTTGCATGAAAAATAGACGTTTTATAGTCCATTTAAGTTTTTTCATGAAAAGAGTTTTTTGCTGAAAAATGGACGATGTATAGTCCATTTAATTTTTTTCATAAAAATAATTTTTTCTATGAAAAATGGATGTATAGCCCATTACATTTTTTTCATAAAAAATTTCTTTGCATGAAAAATGAAAAATGTATAGTCCATTAAATTTTTCGCATAAAAAAGAGACGTTGTATAGTCCATTTAATTTTTTTCATAAAAAACGTATTTTGCATGAAAAATGGACGATGTCTAGTCCCTTAAATTTTTACCATGAAAAATGGACGATGTATAGTCTATTTAATTTTTTTTATAAAAAATTTCCTTGCATGAGAAATGGACAATGTATAGTCCATTAAATTTTTTGCATGAAAAATGGACGATATATAGTCCCTTAAATTTTTACCATGAAAAATGGACGATGTATAGTCTATTTAATTTTTTTTCATAAAAAGAGTTTCTTGCATGAAAAATGGACGATGTATAGTCCATTTAATTTCTTTATCAAATTTTTTTCCATAAAAAATGGACAATGTAAAGTCCATTCAATTTTTTCATAAAAAATTTCTTTGCATGAAAAATGGACGATGTATAGCCCATTAAATTTTTTTCATAAAAATTTTCTTTGCATGAAAAATGGACACTGTATAGTCCATTAAATTTTTTGCATGAAAAATGGACGATGTATAGTTCATTAAATTTTTTGCATGAAATATAGTCCATTTAATTTTTTTCATAAAAAAGGTTTTTTGCTGAAAAATGTACGATGTATAGCCCATTAAATTTTTTTCATAAAAAATTTTTTTGCATAAAAAATTGACACTGTATAGTCGATTAAATTTTTTGCATGAAAAATGGACGATGTATAGTTCATTAAATTTTTTGCATGAAATATAGACGTTGTATAGTCCATTTAATTTTTTTCATAAAAAACGTATTATGCATGAAAAATGGACGATGTATAGTCCATTAAATTTTTTTTATAAAAAATTTCCTTGCATGAGAAATGGACAATGTATAGTCCATTAAATTTTTTGTATGAAAAATGGACGATGTATAGTTCATTAAATTTTTTGCATGAAATATAGACGTTGTATATAGTCCATTTAATTTTTTTCATAAAAAAAGTTTTTTGCTGAAAAATGTACGATGTATAGCCCATTAAATTTTTTTCATAAAAAATTTCTTTGCATAAAAAATGGACACTGTATAGTGCATTAAATTTTTTGCATGAAAAATGGACGATGTATAGTTCATTAAATTTTTTGCATGAAATATAGACGTTGTATAGTCCATTTAATTTTTTTCATAAAAAAAGTTTTTTGCTGAAAAATAGACGATGTGTAGTCCATTAAATTTTTACCATTAAAAATGGACGATGTATAGCCCATTAAATTTTTTTCATAAAAAATTTCTTTGCATAAAAAATGGACACTGTATAGTCCATTAAATTTTTTGCATCAAAAATGGACGACATATAGTCCCTTAAATTTTTACCATGAAAAATGGACGATGTATAGTCTATTTAATTTTTTTTCATAAAAAAAGTTTCTTGCATGAAAAATGGACGATGTATAGTCCATTTAATTTCTTTATAAAATTTTTTTAAATAAAAAATGGACAATGTAAAGTCCATTCAATTTTTTCATAAAAAATTTCTTTGCATGAAAAATGGACGATGTATAGCCCATTAAATTTTTTTCATAAAAATTTTCTTTGCATGAAAAATGGACACTGTATAGTCCATTAAATTTTTTGCATGAAAAATGGACGATGTATAGTTCATTAAATTTTTTGCATGAAAAATATGCGTTGTATAGTCCATTTAATTTTTTTCATAAAAAAAGTTTTTTGCTGAAAAATAGACGATGTATAGCCCATTAAATTTTTACCATGATAAATGGACGATGTATAGCCCATCAAATTTTTTTCATAAAAAATTTCTTTGCATAAAAAATGGACACTGTATAGTCCATTAAATTTTTTGCATGAAAAACGAACGATGTATAGTTCATTAAATTTTTTGCATGAAAAATAGACGTTTTATAGTCCATTTAATTTTTTTCATGAAAAGAGTTTTTTGCTGAAAAATGGACGATGTATAGTCCATTAAATTTGTTTCATAAAAATAATTTTTTGCATGAAAAATGGAGGTATAGCCCATTAAATTTTTTTCATAAAAAATTTCTATGCATGAAAAATGGACAATGTATAGTCCATTAAATTTTTTGCATAAAAAATGGACGATGTATAGTCCATTAAATTTTTTGCATGAAAAATAGGCGTTGTATAGTCCATTTAATTTTTTTCATAAAAAAAGTTTTTTGCTGAAAAGTGGGCGATGTATAGTCCCTTAAATTTTTACCATGAAAAATGGACGATGTATAGTCTATTTAATTTTTTTTCATAAAAAGAGTTTCTTGCATGAAAAATGGACGATGTATAGTCCATTTAATTTCTTTATAAAATTTTTTTCCATAAAAAATGGACAATGTAAAGTCCATTAAATTTTTTCATAAAAAATTTCTTTGCATGAAAAATGGACGATGTATAGCCCATTAAATTTTTTTCATAAAAAATTTCTTTGCATGAAAAATGGACACTGTACAGTCCATTAAATTTTTTGCATAAAAAATGGACGATGTATAGTCCATTAATTTTTTAGCATGAAAAGTAGACGTTGTATAGTCCATTTAATTTTTTTCATAAAAACAATTTTTTGCATGAAAAATGGACGATGTATAGTCCATTAAATTTTTTTCATAAAAATTTTTTTTGCATGAGAAATGGACAATGTATAGTACATTAAATTTTTTGCATAAAAAATGGACAATGTTATAGTCCATTAAGTTTGTAGCATGAAAAATAGACGTTGTGTAGTCCATTTAATTTTTTTCATAAAAATAATTTTTTCTATGAAAAATGGATGTATAGCCCATTACATTTTTTTCATAAAAAATTTCTTTGCATGAAAAATGAAAAATGTATAGTCCATTAAATTTTTCGCATAAAAAAGAGACGTTGTATAGTCCATTTAATTTTTTTCATAAAAAACGTATTTTGCATGAAAAATGGACGATGTATAGTCCCTTAAATTTTTACCATGAAAAATGGACGATGTATAGTCTATTTAATTTTTTTTATAAAAAATTTTTTTGCATGAAAAATGGACAATGTATAGTCCATTAAATTTTTTGCATGAAAAACGGACGATGTATAGTTCATTAAATATTTTGCATGAAAAGTAGACGTTTTATAGTCCATTTAATTTTTTTCATAAAAAAAAATTTTTTGCATGAAAAATGGACGATGTATAGCCCATTAAATTTTTTTCATAAAAAATTTCCTTGCATGAGAAATGGACAATGTATAGTCCATTAAATTTTTTGCATGAAAAATGGACGATGTATAGTCCCTTAAATTTTTACCATGAAAAATGGACGATGTATAGTCTATTTAATTTTTTTTCATAAAAAGAGTTTCTTGCATGAAAAATGGACGATGTATAGTCCATTTAATTTCTTTATAAAATTTTTTTCCATAAAAAATGGACAATGTAAAGTCTATTAAATTTTTTCATAAAAAATTTCTTTGCATGAAAAATGGACGATGTATAGCCCATTAAATTTTTTTCATAAAAAATTTCTTTGCATGAAAAATGGACCCTGTACAGTCCATTAAATTTTTTTGCATAAAAAATGGACGATGTATAGTACATTAATTTTTTAGCATGAAAAGTAGACGTTGTATAGTCCATTTAATTTTTTTCATAAAAAAAATTTTTTGCATGAAAAATGGACGATGTATAGTCCATTAAATTTTTTTCATAAAAATTTTTTTTGCATGAGAAATGGACAATGTATAGTACATTAAATTTTTTGCATAAAAAATGGACAATGTTATAGTCCGTTAAGTTTGTAGCATGAAAAATAGACGTTGTGTAGTCCATTTAATTTTTTTCATAAAAATAATTTTTTCCATGAAAAATGGATGTATAGCCCATTACATTTTTTTCATACAAAATTTCTTTGCATGAAAAATGAAAAATGTATAGTCCATTAAATTTTTCGCATAAAAAAGAGACGTTGTATAGTCCATTTAATTTTTTTCATAAAAAACGTATTTTGCATGAAAAATGGACGATGTATAGTCCATTAAATTTTTTTCATAAAAAATTTCTTTGCATGAAAAATGGACACTGTATAGTCCATTAAATTTTTTGCATAAAAAATGGACGATGTATAGTGCATTAATTTTTTAGCATGAAAAGTAGACGTTGTATAGTCAATTTAATTTTTTTCATAAAAAAAATTTTTTTCATGAAAAATGGACGATGTATAGTCCATTAAATTTTTTTCATAAAAAATTTCCTTGCATGAGAAATGGACAATGTATAGTTCATTAAATTTTTGGCATGAAAAGTAGACGTTGTATAGTCCATTTAATTTTTTTCATAAAAAAAAATTTTTTCATGAAAAATGGACGATGTATAGTTCATTAAATTTTTTGCATGAAATATAGACGTTGTATAGTCCATTTAATTTTTTTCATAAAAAAAGTTTTTTGCTGAAAAGTGGGCGATGTATAGCCCATTAAATTTTTTTCATAAAAAATTTCTTTGCATAAAAAATTGACACTGTATAGTCCATTAAATTTTTTTCATAAAAAATGGACGATGTATAGTCCCTTAAATTTTTACCATGAAAACTGGACGATGTATAGTCTATTTAATTTTTTTTCATAAAAAGAGTTTCTTGCATGAAAAATGGACGATGTATAGTCCATTTAATTTCTTTAAAAAATTTTTTTCCATAAAAAATGGACAATGTAAAGTCCATTAAATTTTTTCATAAAAAATTTCTTTGCATGAAAAATGGACGATGATAGCCCATTAAATTTTTTTCATAAAAAATTTCTTTGCATGAAAAATGGACACTGTACAGTCCATTAAATTTTTTGCATAAAAAATGGACGATGTATAGTCCATTAATTTTTTAGCATGAAAAGTAGACGTTGTATAGTCCATTTAATTTTTTTCATAAAAAAAATTTTTTGCATGAAAAATGGACGATGTATAGTCCATTAAATTTTTTTCATAAAAATTTTTTTTGCATGAGAAATGGACAATGTATAGTACATTAAATTTTTCGCATAAAAAAGAGACGTTTTATAGTCCATTTAATTTTTTTCATAAAAAACGTATTATGCATGAAAAATGGACGATGTATAGTCCATTAAATTTTTTGCATAAAAAATGGACGATGTATATAGTCCATTAATTTTTTAGCATGAAAAGTAGACGTTGTATAGTCCATTTAATTTTTTTCATAAAAAAAATTTTTTTCATGAAAAATGGACGATGTATAGTCCATTAAATTTTTTTCATAAAAAATTTCCTTGCATGAGAAATGGACAATGTATATATAGTACATTAAATTTTTTGCATGAAAAATGGACGATGTATAGTTCATTAAATTTTTTGCATGAAATATAGACGTTGTATAGTCTATTTAATTTTTTTCATAAAAAAGGTTTTTTGCTGAAAAATGTACGATGTATAAGCCCATTAAATTTTTTTCATAAAAAATTTTTTTGCATAAAAAATTGACACTGTATAGTCCATTAAATTTTTTGCATGAAAAATGGACGATGTATAGTTCATTAAATTTTTTGCATGAAATATAGACGTTGTATAGTCCATTTAATTTTTTTCATAAAAAAAATTTTTTTCATGAAAAATGGACGATGTATAGTCCATTAAATTTTTTTCATAAAAAATTTCCTTGCATGAGAAATGGACAATGTATAGTCCATTAAATTTTTTGCATGAAAAATGGACGATGTATAGTTCATTAAATTTTTTGCATGAAATATAGACGTTGTATATAGTCCATTTAATTTTTTTCATAAAAAAAGTTTTTTGCTGAAAAATAGACGATGTGTAGTCCATTAAATTTTTACCATTAAAAATGGACGATGTATAGCCCATTAAATTTTTTTCATAAAAAATGGACGACATATAGTCCCTTAAATTTTTACCATGAAAAATGGACGATGTATAGTCTATTTAATTTTTTTTCATAAAAAAAGTTTCTTGCATGAAAAATGGACGATGTATAGTCCATTTAATTTCTTTATAAAATTTTTTTCCATAAAAAATGGACAATGTGAAGTCCATTCAATTTTTTCATAAAAAATTTCTTTGCATGAAAAATGGACGATGTATAAAAATGGACGATGTATAGTTCATTAAATTTTTTGCATGAAAAATAGGCGTTGTATAGTCCATTTAATTTTTTTCATAAAAAAAGTTTTTTGCTGAAAAATAGACGATGTATAGTCCATTAAATTTTTACCATGATAAATGGACGATGTATAGCCCATTAAATTTTTTTCATAAAAAATTTCTTTGCATAAAAAATGGACACTGTATAGTCCATTAAATTTTTTGCATGAAAAACGAACGATGTGTAGTTCATTAAATTTTTTGCATGAAAAATAGACGTTGTATAGTCCATTTAATTTTTTTCATAAAAAACGTATTTTGCATGAAAAATGGACGATGTATAGCCCATTAAATTTTTTTCATAAAAAATTTCTATGCATGAAAAATGGACAATGTATAGTCCATTAAATTTTTTGCATAAAAAATGGACGATGTATAGTCCATTAAATTTTTTGCATGAAAAATAGGCGTTGTATAGTACATTTAATTTTTTTCATAAAAAAAGTTTTTTGCTGAAAAGTGGGCGATGTATAGTCCCTTAAATTTTTACCATGAAAAATGGACGATGTATAGTCTATTTAATTTTTTTTCATAAAAAGAGTTTCTTGCGTGAAAAATGGACGATGTATAGTCCATTTAATTTCTTTATAAAATTTTTTTCCATAAAAAATGGACAATGTAAAGTCCATTCAATTTTTTCATAAAAAATTTCTTTGCATGAAAAATGGACGATGTATAGCCCATTAAATTTTTTTCATAAAAAATTTTTTTGCATGAAAAATGGACACTGTACAGTCCATTAAATTTTTTGCATAAAAAATGGACGATGTATAGTCCATTAATTTTTTAGCATGAAAAGTAGACGTTGTATAGTCCATTTAATTTTTTTCATAAAAAAAATTTTTTGCATGAAAAATGGACGATGTATACTCCATTAAATTTTTTTCATAAAAATTTTTTTTGCATGAGAAATGGACAATGTTATAGTCCATTAAGTTTGTAGCATGAAAAATAGACGTTGTGTAGTCCATTTAATTTTTTTCATAAAAATAATTTTTTCCATGAAAAATGGATGTATAGCCCATTACATTTTTTTCATAAAAAATTTCTTTGCATGAAAAATGAAAAATGTATAGTCCATTAAATTTTTCGCATAAAAAAGAGACGTTGTATAGTTCATTTAATTTTTTTCATAAAAAACGTATTTTGCATGAAAAATGGACGATGTATAGTCCCTTAAATTTTTACCATGAAAAATGGACGATGTATAGTCTATTTAATTTTTTTTCATAAAAAAAGTTTCTTGCATGAAAAATGGACGATGTATAGTCCATTAAATTTTTTGTATGAAAAATGGACGATGTATAGTTCATTAAATTTTTTGCATGAAATATAGACGTTGTATAGTCCATTTAATTTTTTTCATAAAAAAAGTTTTTTGCTGAAAAATGTACGATGTATAGCCCATTAAATTTTTTTCATAAAAAATTTCTTTGCATAAA
The DNA here is from genome assembly GCA_936439885.1 of Nowickia ferox. Lineage (NCBI taxonomy): Eukaryota > Metazoa > Arthropoda > Insecta > Diptera > Tachinidae > Nowickia > Nowickia ferox. Next base: position 2,269,917 of record OW387027.1, on the reverse strand, counting down.
AAATAGACACTGTATAGTTCATTAAATTTTTTGCATGAAAAATGGACGATGTATAGTTCATTAAATTTTTTGCATGAAATATAGACGTTGTATAGTCCATTTAATTTTTTTCATAAAAAAAGTTTTTTGCTGAAAAATAGACGATGTGTAGTCCATTAAATTTTTACCATTAAAAATGGACGATGTATAGCCCATTAAATTTTTTTCATAAAAAATTTCTTTGCATAAAAAATGGACACTGTATAGTCCATTAAATTTTTTGCATCAAAAATGGACGACATATAGTCCCTTAAATTTTTACCATGAAAAATGGACGATGTATAGTCTATTTAATTTTTTTTCATAAAAAAAGTTTCTTGCATGAAAAATGGACGATGTATAGTCCATTTAATTTCTTTATAAAATTTTTTTCCATAAAAAATGGACAATGTAAAGTCCATTCAATTTTTTCATAAAAAATTTCTTTGCATGAAAAATGGACGATGTATAGCCCATTAAATTTTTTTCATAAAAATTTTCTTTGCATGAAAAATGGACACTATATAGTCCATTAAATTTTTTGCATGAAAAATGGACGATGTATAGTTCATTAAATTTTTTGCATGAAAAATAGGCGTTGTATAGTCCATTTAATTTTTTTCATAAAAAAAGTTTTTTGCTGAAAAATAGACGATGTATAGTCCATTAAATTTTTACCATGATAAATGGACGATGTTAAATTTAAATTTAAATTTTTTTCATAAAAAATTTCTTTGCATAAAAAATGGACACTGTATAGTCCATTAAATTTTTTGCATGAAAAACGAACGATGTATAGTTCATTAAATTTTTTGCATGAAAAATAGACGTTTTATAGTCCATTTAATTTTTTTCATGAAAAGAGTTTTTTGCTGAAAAATGGACGATGTATAGTCCATTAAATTTGTTTCATAAAAATAATTTTTTGCATGAAAAATGGAGGTATAGCCCATTATATTTTTTTCATAAAAAATTTCTTTGCATGAAAAATGTATAGTCCACTAAATTTTTCGCATAAAAAAGAGACGTTGTATAGTCCATTTAATTTTTTTCATAAAAAACGTATTTTGCATGAAAAATGGACGATGTATAGCCCATTAAATTTTTTTCATAAAAAATTTCTATGCATGAAAAATGGGCAATGTATAGTCCATTAAATTTTTTGCATAAAAAATGGACGATGTATAGTCCATTAAATTTTTTGCATGAAAAATAGGCGTTGTATAGTCCATTTAATTTTTTTCATAAAAAAAGTTTTTTGCTGAAAAGTGGGCGATGTATAGTCCCTTAAATTTTTACCATGCAAAATGGACGATGTATAGTCTATTTAATTTTTTTTCATAAAAAGAGTTTCTTGCATGAAAAATGGACGATGTATAGTCCATTTAATTTCTTTATAAAATTTTTTTCCATAAAAAATGGACAATGTAAAGTCCATTCAATTTTTTCATAAAAAATTTCTTTGCATGAAAAATGGACGATGTATAGCCCATTAAATTTTTTTCATAAAAAATTTCTTTGCATGAAAAATGGACACTGTACAGTCCATTAAATTTTTCGCATAAAAAAGAGACGTTGTATAGTCCATTTAATTTTTTTCATAAAAAACGTATTTTGCATGAAAAATGGACGATGTATAGTCCCTTAAATTTTTACCATGAAAAATGGACGATGTATAGTCTATTTAATTTTTTTTCATAAAAAATTTCTTTGCATGAAAAATGGACAATGTATAGTCCATTAAATTTTTTGCATGAAAAACGGACGATGTATAGTTCATTAAATTTTTTGCATGAAAAATAGACGTTTTATAGTCCATTTAATTTTTTTCATAAAAAAAATTTTTTGCATGAAAAATGGACGATGTATAGCCCATTAAATTTTTTTCATAAAAAATTTCCTTGCATGAGAAATGGACAATGTATAGTCCATTAAATTTTTTGCATAAAAAATGGACGATGTATAGTCCATTAATTTTTTAGCATGAAAAGTAGACGTTGTATAGTCCATTTAATTTTTTTCATAAAAAAATTTTTTCCATGAAAAATGGACGATGTATAGTCCATTAAATTTTTTTCATAAAAAATTTTCTTGCATAAGAAATGGACAATGTATAGTCCATTAAATTTGTAGCATGAAAAATAGACGTTGTGTAGTCCATTTAATTTTTTTCATAAAAAAAATTTTTTGCATGAAAAATGGATGTATAGCCCATTAAATTTTTTCATATAAAATATTTTTGCATGAAAAATGGAAAATGTATAGTCCATTAAATTTTTCGCATGAAAAATAGACGTTGTATAGTCCCTTAAATTTTTACCATGAAAAATGGACGATGTATAGTCTATTTAATTTTTTTTCATAAAAAGAGTTTCTTGCATGAAAAATGGACGATGTATAGCCCATTAAATTTTTTTCATAAAAAATTTCCTTGCATGAGAAATGGACAATGTATATATAGTCCATTAAATTTTTTGCATAAAAAATGGACGATGTATAGTCCATTAAGTTTGTAGCATGAAAAGTAGACGTTGTATAGTCCATTTAATTTTTTTCATAAAAAAAATTTTTTGCATGAAAAATGGACGATTTAAATTAAATTTTTTTCATAAAAAATGGACGATGTATAGTCCCTTAAATTTTTACCATGAAAAATGGACGATGTATAGTCTATTTAATTTTTTTTTTTAGAAAAAAAGTTTCTTGCATTAAAAATGGACGATGTATAGTCCATTTAACTTCTTTATAAAATTTTTTTCCATAAAAAATGGACAATGTAAAGTCCATTAAATTTTTTCACAAAAAATTTCTTTGCATGAAAAATGGACGATGTATATATAGCCCATTAAATTTTTTTCATAAAAAATTTCTTTGCATGAAAAATGGACACTGTATATTCCATTAAATTTTTTGCATAAAAAATGGACGATGTATAGTCCAATAAATTTTTTGCATAAAAAATGGACGATGTATAGTCCATTAAATTTGTAGCATGAAAAATAGACGTTGTGTAGTCCATTTAATTTTTTTCTTAAAAAAAATTTTTGCATGAAAAATTGATGTATAGCCCATTAAATTTTTTCATGAAAAATTTCTTTGCATGAAAAATGGAAAATGTATAGTCCATTAAATTTTTCGCATGAAAAATATACGTTGTATAGTCCATTTAATTTTTTTCATAAAAAACGTATTTTGCATGAAAAATGGACGATGTATAGCCCATTAAATTTTTTCATAAAAAATTTCTTTGCATGAAAAATGGACAATGTATAGTCCATTAAATTTTTACCATGAAAAATGGACGATGTAGAGTTCATAAAATTTTTGCATGAAAAATAGGCGTTGTATAGTCCATTTAACTTTTTTCATAAAAATAATTTTTTGCATGAAAAATGGATGTATAGCTCATTAAATTTTTTCATAAAAAAATTTTTGCATGAAAAATGGAAAATGTATAGTCCATTAAATTTTTCGCATGAAAAATATACGTTGTATAGTCCATTTAATTTTTTTCATAAAAAACGTATTTTGCATGAAAAATGGACGATGTATAGCCCATTAAATTTTTTTCATAAAAAATTTCCTTGCATGAAAAATGGACACTGTATATTCCATTAAATTTTTTGCATAAAAAATGGACGATGTATAGTCCATTAATTTTTTAGCATGAAAAGTAGACGTTGTATAGTCCATTTAATTTTTTTCATAAAAAAAATTTTTTCCATGAAAAATGGATGTATAGCCCATTACATTTTTATCATAAAAAATTTCTTGCATGAAAAATGGACGATGGTTAGTCCATTAAATTTTTTGCATAAAACAGTATTTTGCATGAAAAATGGACGATGTCTAGTCCATTAAATTTGTTCATAAAAATTTTTTTTCCATGAAAAATGGACAATGTATAGTCCCTTAAATTTTTACCATGAAAAATGGACGATTTGGTCTATTTAATTTTTTTTTCATAAAAGAAGTTTCTTGCATGAAAAATGGACGATGTATAGTCCAATTTAATTTCTTTATAAAATTTTTTTCCATAAAAAATGGACAATGTAAAGTCCATTAAATTTTTTCATAAAAAATTTCTTTGCATGAAAAATGGACGATGTATAGCCCATTAAATTTTTTTCATAAAAAATTTCTTTGCATGAAAAATGGACACTGTATAGTCCATTAAATTTTTTCTATAAAAAATGGACGATGTATAGTCCATTAATTTTTTAGCATGAAAAGTAGACGTTGTATAGTCCATTTAATTTTTTTTCTTAAAAAATATTTTTTGCATGAAAAATGGACGATGTATAGTCTATTAAATTTTTTTTATAAAAAATTTCCTTGCATGAGAAATGGATAATGTATAGTCCAATAAATTTTTTCCATAAAAAATGGACGATATATAGTCCATTAAATTTGTAGCATGAAAAATAGACGTTGTGTAGTCCATTTAATTTTTTTCTTAAAAAAAATTTTTTGCATGAAAAATGGATGTACAGCCCATTAAATTTTTTCATGAAAAATTTCTTTGCATGAAGAATGGAAAATGTATAGTCCATTAAATTTTTCGCATGAAAAATATACGTTGTATAGTCCATTTAATTTTTTTCATAAAAAAAGTTTTTTGCAAGAAAAATGGATGTATAGCCCATTACATTTTTATCATAAAAAATTTCTTGCATGAAAAATGGACGATGTTTAGTCCATTAAATTTTTTGCATAAAACAGTATTTTGCATGACAAATGGACGATGTCTAGTCCATTAAATTTGTTCATAAAAATTTTTTTTGCATGAAAAATGGACAATGTATAGTCCCTTAAATTTTTACCATGAAAAATGGTCGATGTATAGTCTATTTAATTTTTTTTTAGAAAAAAAAGTTTCTTGCATGAAAAATGGACGATGTATAGTCCATTTAATTTCTTTATAAAATTTTTTACCATAAAAAATGGACAATGTAAAGTCCATTCAATTTTTTCATAAAAAATTTCTTTGCATGAAAAATGGACACTGTATAGTCCATTAAATTTTTTGCATAAAAAATGGACGATGTATAGTCCATTAATTTTTTAGCATGAAAAGTAGACGTTGTATAGTCCATTTAATTTTTTTCATAAAAAATTTCCTTGCATGAGAAATGGACAATGTATAGTCCAATAAATTTTTTGCATAAAAAATGGACGATGTATAGTCCATTAAATTTGTAGCATGAAAAATAGACGTTGTGTAGTCCATTTAATTTTTTTCATAAAAAAAATTTTTTGCATGAAAAATTGAATGATTAATTGAATGATTAAATTTTTTCATGAAAAATTTCTTTGCATGAAAAATGTAAAATTTATAGTCCATTAAATTTTTCGCATGAAAAATATACGTTGTATAGCCCATTAATTTTTTTTCATAAAAAATTTCTTTGCATGAAAAATGGACAATGTATAGTCCATTAAATTTTTTCCATGAAAAATGGACGATGTAGAGTTCATTAAATTTTTTGCATGAAAAATAGGCGTTGTATAGTCCATTTAACTTTTTTCATAAAAAAAAATTTTTGCTGAAAAATGGATGTATAGCCCATTACATTTTTATCATAAAACATTTCTTGCATGAAAAATGGACGATTTTTAGTCCATTAAATTTTTTGCATAAAACAGTATTTTGCATGACAAATGGACGATGTCTAGTCCATTAAATTTGATCATAAAAAATTTTTTGCATGAAAAATGGACAATGTATAGTCCCTTAAATTTTTACCATGAAAAATGGACGATGTATAGTCTATTTAATTTTTTTTTTAGAAAAAAAAGTTTCTTGCATGAAAAATGGAAATTTTTTTCATAAAAAATTTCTTTGCATAAAAAATGGACAATGTATATCCATTAAATTTGTAGCATGAAAAATAGACGTTGTGTATTCCATTTAATTTTTATCATAAAAAAAATTTTTTCCATGAAAAATGGATGTATAGCTCATTAAATTTTTTCATAAAAAATTTTTTGCATGAAAAATGGAAAATGTACAGTTCATTAAATTTTTTGCATGAAAAATAGACGTTGTTTAGTCCATTAAATTTTTTTCATAAAAAATTTTTTTCCATAAAAAATGGACAATGTAAAGTCCATTAAATTTTTTCATAAAAAATTTCTTTGCATGAAAAATGGACGATGTATAGCCCATTAAATTTTTTCCATAAAAAATTTCTTTGCATGAAAAATGGACACTGTATAGCCCATTAAATTTTTTGCATAAAAAATGGACGATGTATAGTCCATTAATTTTTTAGCATAAAAAGTAAACGTTGTATACTCCATTTAATTTTTTTCATAAAAAAAATTTCTTTCATTAAAAATGGACGATGTATTATAGTCCATTAAATTTTTTTCATAAAAAATTATTTTGCATGAGAAATGGACAATTTATAGTACATTAAATTTTTTCAATAAAAAATGGACAATGTATAGTCCATTAAATTTGTAGCATGAAAAATAGACGTTGTGTAGTCCATTTAATTTTTTTCATAAAAATAATTTTTTGCATGAAAAATGGTTGTATAGCTCATTAAATTTTTTCATAAAAAATTTTTTGTATGAAAAATGGAAAATGTATAGTTCATTAAATTTTTTGCATGAAAAATAGACGTTGTTTAGTCCATTTAATTTTTTTCATAAAAAAAGTTTTTTGCTGAAAAATGGACGATGTATATATAGTCCATTAAATTTTTTTCATAAAAAATTTTTTGCATGAAAAATGGACGATGTTTAGTCCATTAAATTTTTGCATAAAACAGTATTTTGCATGACAAATGGACGATGTCTAGTCCATTAAATTTGATCATAAAAAATTTTTTTGCATGAAAAATGGACAATGCATAGTCCCTTAAATTTTTACCGTGAAAAATGGACGATGTATAGTCTATTTAATTTTTTTTTTAGAAAAAAAGTTTCTTGCATGAAAAATGGACGATGTATATCCCATTAAATTTTTTTCATAAAAAATTTCTTTGCATGAAAAATGGACACTGTATATTTCATTAAATTTTTTGCATAAAAAATGGACGATGTATAGTCCATTAATTTTTTAGCATGAAAAGTAGACGTTTATAGTCCATTTAATTTTTTTCATAAAAAAAATTTTTTCCATGAAAAATGGACGATGTATATATAGTCCATTAAATTTTTTTCATAAAAAATTATTTTGCATGAGAAATGGACAATTTATAGTACATTAAATTTTTTGCATAAAAAATGGACAATGTATAGTCCATTAAATTTGTAGCATGAAAAATAGACGTTGTGTAGTCCATTTAATTTTTTTCATAAAAATAATTTTTTGCATGAAAAATGGATGTATAGCTCATTAAATTTTTTCATAAAAAATTTTTTGTATGAAAAATGGAAAATGTATAGTTCATTAAATTTTTTGCATGAAAAATAGACGTTGTTTAGTCCATTTAATTTTTTTCATAAAAAAAGTTTTTTGCTGAAAAATGGACGATGTATAAAATTTTTTTCATAAAAAATTTTTTGCATGAAAAATGGACAATGCATAGTCCCTTAAATTTTTACCGTGAAAAATGGACGATGTATAGTCTATTTAATTTTTTTTTTAGAAAAAAAGTTTCTTGCATGAAAAATGAACGATGTATATATAGTCCATTAAATTTTTTTCATAAAAACTTTTTTTCCATCAAAAAATGGACAATGTAAAGTTTATTCAATTTTTTCATAAAAAATTTCTTTGCATGAAAAATGGACGATGTATAGCCCATTAAATTTTGTTCATAAAAAATTTCTTTGCATGAAAAATGGACACTGTATAGTCCATTAAATTTTTTGCATAAAAAATGGACGATGTATAGTCTATTTAATTTTTTTTTTAGAAAAAAAGTTTCTTGCATGAAAAATGGACGATGTATAGCCCATTAAATTTTTTTCATAAAAAATTTCTTTGCATGAAAAATGGACACTTATATTCCATTAAATTTTTTCCATAAAAAATGGACGATATATAGTCCATTAATTTTTTAGCATGAAAAGTAGACGTTGTATAGTCCATTTAATTTTTTTCATAAAAAAATTTTTTTGCATGAAAAATGGAAGATGTATAGTCCATTAAATTTTTTTCATAAAAAATTTTTTTCCATGAGAAATGGACAATTTATAGTATTTACATTAAATTTTTTGCATAAAAAATGGACATTAAATTTGTAGCATGAAAAATAGACGTTGTGTAGTCCATTTAATTTTTATCATAAAAATAATATTTTGCATGAAAAATGGATGTATAGCTCATTAAATTTTTTCATAAAAAATTTTTTGCATGAAAAATGGAAAATGTACAGTTCATTAAATTTTTTGCATGAAAAATAGACGTTGTTTAGTCCATTTAATTTTTTTCATAAAAAAAGTTTTTTGCTGAAAAATGGACGATGTATAGTCCATTAAATTTTTTTCATAAAAAATTTTTTTCCATAAAAGATGGACAATGTAAAGTCCATTCAATTTTTTCATAAAAAATTTCTTTGCATGAAAAATGGACGATGTATAGCCCATTAAATTTTTTTCATAAAAAATTTCCTTGCATGAAAAATGGACACTGTATATTCCACTAAATTTTTTGCATAAAAAATGGACGATGTATAGTCCATTAATTTTTTAGCATAAAAAGTAGACCTTGTATAGTCCATTTAATTTTTTTCATAAAAAAATTTTTTTCATGAAAAATGGACGATGTATAGTCCATTAAATTTTTTTGCATAAAAAATGGACGATGTGTAGTCCATTAAATTTTTAGCATTAAAAATAGACTTTGTACAGTCCATTTAATTTTTTTCATAAAAAAAATTTTTTCCATGAAAATTGGATGTATAGCCCATTACATTTTTATCATAAAAAATTTCTTGCATGAAAAATGGACGATTTTAGTCCATTAAATTTTTTCCATAAAAAATGGACGATGTATAGTCCATTAATTTTTTAGCATGAAAAGTAGACGTTGTATAGTCCATTTAATTTTTTTCATAAAAAAAATTTTTTGCATGCAAAATGGACGATGATTATAGTCCATTAAATTTTTTTCATAAAAAATTTCCTTGCATGAGAAATGGACAATGTATAGCCCATTAAATTTTTTTCATAAAAAATTTCTTTGCATGAAAATTGGACAATGTATAGTCCATTAAATTTTTTGCATGAAAAATGGACGATGTATAGTTCATTAAATTTTTTGCAAGAAAAATAGACGTTGTATAGTCCATTTAATTTTTTTTCATAAAAAAAGTTTTTTGCTTAAAAATGGACGATGTATATATAGTCCATTAAATTTTTTGCATTAAAAATGGACGATGTATAGTCCATTAAATTTTTAGCATGAAAAATAGACGTTGTATATGAAAAATGGACGATGGTTAGTCCATTAAATTTTTTGCATAAAACATTATTTTGCATGACAAATGGACGATGTCTAGTCCATTAATTTTGTTCATAAAAAATTTTTTTGCATGAAAAATGGACAAGGTATAGCCCCTTAAATTTTTACCATGAAAAATGGACGATGTATATTCTATTTAATTTTTTTTCATAAAAAAAGTTTCTTGCATGAAAAATGGACGATGTATAAGCCTATTTAATTTCTTTATAAAATTTTTCCCATAAAAAATGGACAATGTAAAGTCCATTCAATTTTTTATGAAAAATGGATGTATAGCCCATTTAATTTTTTCATAAAAAACGTATTTTGCATGAAAAATGGACGATGTATATATAGCCCATTAAATTTTTTCATAAAAAATTTCTTTCCATTAAAAATGGACAATGTATAGTCCATTAAATTTTTTGCATGAAAAATGGAAAATGTATAGTCCATTAAATTTTTCGCATGAAAAATAGACGTTGTATAGTCCATTTAATTTTTTTCATAAAAAATGTATTTTGCATGAAAAATGGACGATGTATAGCCCATTAAATTTTTTTCATAAAAAATTTCTTTGCATGAAAAATGGACAATGTATAGTCCATTAAATTTTTTGCATAAAAAATGGACGATGTATAATCCATTAAATTTTTAGCATGAAAAATAGACGTTGTATAGTCCATTTAATTTTTTTCATAAAAAAAAATTTTTTCCATGAAAAATGGATGTATAGCCCATTACATTTTTATCATAAAAAATTTCTTGCATGAAAAATGGACGATGTTTAGTCCATTAAATTTTTTGCATAAAACAGTATTTTGCATGACAAATGGACGATGTCTAGTCCATTAAATTTGTTCATAAAAAAATTTTTTGCATGAAAAATGAACAAGGTATAGTCCCTTAAATTTTTACCATGAAAAATGGACGATGTATAGTCTATTTAATTTTTTTTTTTTTCATAAAAAAAGTTTCTTGCATGAAAAATTGACGATGTATAGTCCATTTAATTTCTTTATAAAATTTTTTTCCATAAAAAATGGACAATGTAAAGTCCATTCAATTTTTTCATAAAAAATTTCTTTGCATGAAAAATGGACGATGTATAGCCCATTAAATTTTTTTCATAAAAAATTTCTTTGCATGAAAAATTAACAGTGTATAGTCCATTAAATTTTTTGCATAAAAAATGGACGATGTATAGTCCATTAATTTTTTAGCGTGAAAAGTAGACGTAGTATATTCCATTAAATTTTTTTCATAAAAAAAATTTTTTGCATGAAAAATGGACGATGTATAGTGCATTAAATTTGTTCATAAAATTTTTTTTGCATGAAAAATGGACAATGTATAGTTCTTAAATTTTTACCATGAAAAATGGACGATGTATAGTCTATTTAATTTTTTTTTTAGAAAAAAGGTTTCTTGCATGAAAAATGGACGATGTATTATAGTCCATTTAATTTCTTTATAAAATTTTTTTCCATAAAAAATGGACAATGTATAGACCATTAATTTTTTTTCATAAAAAATTTGTTTGCATGAAAAATGGACACTGTATAGTCCATTAAATTTTTTGCATAAAAAATGGACGATGTATAGTCCATTAATTTTTTAGCATGAAAAGTAGACGTTGTATAGTCCATTTAATTTTTTTCATAAAAAATTTCCTTGCATGAGAAATGGACAATGTATAGTCCAATAAATTTTTTGCATAAAAAATGGACGATGTATAGTCCATTAAATTTGTAGCATGAAAAATAGACGTTGTGAAGTCCATTTAATTTTTTTCATAAAAAAAATTTTTTCCATGAAAAATTGATGTATAGCCCATTAAATTTTTTCATGAAAAATTTCTTTGCATGAAAAATGGAAAATGTATAGTCCATTAAATTTTTCGCATGAAAAATATACGTTGTATAGTCCATTTAATTTTTTTCATAAAAAACGTATTTTGCATGAAAAATGGACGATGTATAGCCCATTAAATTTTTTTCATAAAAAATTTCTTTGCATGAAAAATGGACGATGTATAGTTCATTAAATTTTTTGCATGAAAAATAGGCGTTGTATAGTCCATTTAACTTTTTTCATAAAAAAAGTTTTTTGCTGAAAAATGGATGATGATAGCCCATTACATTTTTATCATAAAAAATTTCTTGCATGAAAAATGGACGATGTTTAGTCCATTAAATTTTTTCCATAAAACAGTATTTTGCATGACAAATGGACGATGTCTAGGCCATTAAATTTGGTCATAAAAAATTTTTTTGCATGAAAAATGGACAATGTATAGTCCCTTAAATTTTTACCATGAAAAATGGACGATGTATAGTCTATTTAATTTTTTTTCATAAAAAAAGTTTCTTGCATGAAAAATGGACCATGTATAGTCCATTTAATTTCTTTACAAAATTTTTTTCCATAAAAAATGGACAATGTAAAGTCCAATTTTTTCATAAAAAATTTCTTTGCATGAAAAATAGACGTTGTATAGTCCATTTAATTTTTTTCATAAAAAAAATTTTTTTCATGAAAAATTAACGATGTATAGTCCATTAAATTTTTTCATGAAAAATTTCTTTGCATGTAATATGGGCGATGTATATATAGTCCATTAAATTTTTTTCATAAAAAATTTTTTTGCACGAGAAATGAACAATGTATAGTACATTAAATTTTTTGCATAAAAAATGGACGATGTATAGTCCATTAATTTTTTAGCATGAAAAGTAGACGTTGTATAGTCCATTAAATTTTTTTCATAAAAAATTTTTTTGCATGAGAAATGGACAATGTATAGTACACTAAATTTTTTGCATAAAAAATGGACAATGTATAGTCCATTAAGTTTGTAGCATGAAAAATAGACGTTGTGTAGTCCATTAATTTTTTTGCATGAAAAAATAGAAGTTGTATAGTCCATTTAATTTTTTTCATAAAAAAAGTTTTTTGCTGAAAAATGGACGATGTATAGTCCATTAAATTTTTTTCATAAAAAATTTCTTTGCATGAAAAATTGACAATGTATAGTCCATTAAATTTTTACCATGAAAAATGGACGATGTATAGTCTATTTATTTTTTTTTTTTTTTTAAATTTCTTGCATGAAAAATGGACGATGTATAGTCCATTTAATTTCTTTATAAAAATTTTTTCCATAAAAAATGGACAATGTAAAGTCCATTAAATTTTTTCATAAAAAATTTCTTTGCATGATAAATGGACGATGTATAGCCCATTAAATTTTGTGCATGAAAAATGGACAATGTATAGTCCCTTAAATTTTTACCATGAAAAATGGACGATGTATAGTCCATTAATTTTTTTTTATAAAAAATTTTTTGCATAAAAAATTGATGATGTATATATTATAGTCCATTAAATTTTTTTCATAAAACATTTTTAGCATGAAAAATAGACTTTGTATATATAGTCCATTAAATTCTTTTTATAAAAAGTTTCTTGCGTGAAAAGTGTACGATGTTCATTAATTGTTTTTTATAAAAAGTTTCTTGCATGAAAAATGGAGGCTGTATAGTCCATTAAATATTTTTCGTAAAAAATATTTTTGCATGAAAAATAGACGATATATAGTCCATTAAATTTTTTCATAAAAAATTTCTTGCATGAAAAATGGGTGATGTATAGTTATTAAATTTCTTGCATGAAAAATTTTTTCATGAAAATTTTTTTTTATAAAAAATTTGTTTGGATGAAAAATTGACGATGTATAGTCCATTAAATGTTTTTTTAAAAAAAAATTTTAAGGAAAACGTTTATTTTTTTTTTTTTTTTTTTTGCTAAAAAATTATTCTTTTATGAAAAATGGACGATTTTTAGAATAGCCACTAGAAAATTACAAACAAAAATATTTTGAAACAAAAGAAGGCTTGAAACTGAACTGCACAGATATGAACTGCACAGACTTCGATTTGTACATATGTAAATATATTTAAATCTTTTATTAAACTGAAAATTAATTTTTTTTTTTGTTACTGGTAGTTTTGAATCCGTTACATTTTTTTCTACAAAACTGTTATTTAATAAATTTATTTTATTTACACAGATATAGAAAAAAGTTAAGTCTATTGCAAAGCATAGATACTATTTAATTATGTGTTTGATGTAAAAAAGGAGAATGAAACGACGTAATAAAGTTTATATTTAAGTTGTTGTTGACAATGAGTGACGTGGAAGAGTAAATAAATTTTAATGGATAAACTTTCATAATGCCTAATGAATTTACTCTTCTATTCTTTTATACCTTTCATTATTATTTATTTATTTGTTTGCTTTTCTTATTAATAAACATTTTAATTTGCAACACAAATAAAACACTTTTATATTGTCTAATTGTACTTCTCTTCTTGGTTTTACAAAACGTTTTCTATTTACAAATGCCGTGTCGTTTATTTAATTTAAGTAGAGCTTTTGCCCTTCCTTTTAGTCTAGCAGAAACGTCGGTCGGTGGATATCATCATGATAATAATTACGTTGTAATGTGTTGTCCCTTATAAAAGTGCTTTTTTACCTTCGGCAGCAGCTACTTAATGAAAATGTAAATATTTAATCAATATAATAACAAAAACGGATTATTATCCAGGTAACCCTTGAACATTGCTGTTTAAATATTTCTCTACATCAGCCATTTATTCATCCTTTAACTACTCGTAGTAACACACACACACATGTGCACACATACAAACATACTCGTATGTATGTATGTATGTGCGACAATGAGCAAGCAGGAAACCCCCTGAACGTACATTTTTTGACTAGCAACAAATAAGAGGAGGAGGAGCAGTAGCAACCAAACATAAAGATGTGTTGGTGACAAAGATTTGCTGTAATGTTGGCCGTAACTGTTACAATTGAATGCGAAAAAAGGACCCACAGTTGAGCTGGCAGCTGGTTGTTTCTATATCAATTTCACAGTTTGACTGTTATCCCTTCTATCTTTATGCACTGTGTGTTTGTTTAGGTCTTTGTCGACATTTTTTATCTACGAGTAAATATTTACTTACAAATATTTTTCTACATTGTACTGGATGACTTACTTTATTTAATTAATTTCAGTGCTTAAGGTGGGAAGTGTTTGAGTTACCTTCAGTTATGTCTAAGATGCATATTTGTTTTGTATATGAAGTCATTATCAGAACAAGTAGAAAATCCCCAACTCGTTTAAACGTTAATTTGTTTAAAAGAGATTTTTTAATTATTTAGTTTTTGCAGCTTGGCACAATTTTTATATTACTTTAAAAATGGTTGATATTTTTTATGATCAATCTATAAATTTTGAATCAATCACAATTATCGTTATTTTCTGTTGACATTTTTGAGCAATTTTTTTTTAGCACGTGACAGGAATTCAATAGATTTATTTATTTAGAAGTTAATATTAGTATTCTTTTTTTTTTTTTTTTGTTTTCGTCTTTAACATCAATCATATTTTTTATATCGAACTGTCAATTATTTTTTAACCATCTAAGAATATTTTGCAGGTTTTTTTTTAAGTATATCGGGTATGTCGAGTCGAATATTCGTCTACGAGAATTTCGTACTATTAAAGCAAAAGTAAACAAGTTTTCTTTAAGCTAGAACAAAACTCTCGTGGACGAATATTCGACTCGACATACGCACTACGGGTAGTAGTATAATGTATTATAATATTGAATCTATCAAGAAGATTAAGAAGAAACTAAGACATTAGCGGAATGTCCGTCGACTGGAATCCCCAAGGCCAACAATGTATTGGAAGACCTGCTCATACTTGGAGGAGACAGCTTGATACTGAAATAAGAACTTCAGGACGCAGCTGGAGTGAAATAAAACGCCTCGCAAATGATACAGATGATTGGAAGAACTAGGAATTACAGGATATAATACTCGTATATATAAGATGATTATGGCAATAAGTTGTCACACATTCACAAAGCGTTAAAATTATTTCAAATCACTGAAATTTTGCCCGATCTTTAAGACACATACGTTAGACAATTTCTATATTAGATAACAACGAACAGCGAACATTTTCTGGGCAATCATGGATAAAATTCCGCGAGCCATTTTTCCCTTTTTCCAATTAGAATTTTTTGTTTTCCCTGTTACTTGCTATTACCCGGGAAAATTTTCTTGCGGAATTTTGTTCAAGATTGCCCTCTTTGTTCACATGAAACATTTCCCATGAAAAGAAATGGTGAACAAAATCAGAAAATAGTATACTTACACAACAACAACAACGCAAACATTGATGATCACAACTTTCGGGAAAGTGAATGCATTGCATGTGAACTTTTATTCCCGATAAGGGTGAATAACAATAAAAAAATTTACTTTGCACGATTTCACATTTTAGCTCATGTTCACATCAGTGTAAAAATAAAATCATCGCTATCCAGAAAACTCATATCAAAATCATGTTTAGAGAATTGACGAATATAATGCACAGTTCTCATGTTTATTTCAATTCAGTTCAATTAATTTTAGACGCAGGTGTATCTAATCGTATGCTTTGATAAGATAGAAAGTGCCTACCAAGCTCTTTTTGGTTCTACTAAAAAAAAACATTATGTAGATGTATTATCTATGTTTTGAATTTCAAAAAAATTGGTTTGATTGTATAGTGGGGGTGGGTACATGTTGCCCCCGTCAATGTATTTCTGAGTTTTAGCGAAATATTATTATTATTATTACGAGTGTCGTACTCCGACTTCGACTACGACGATTTTGTACTAGACTGAAGAACATTGCAATATTTTTTCTTAGTAGTCGAAGTCGTAATACGACTCGTAATTAGGCCCATTATACATATCTTATATTTCAAAACATTTTTATCACAGAATAATCACTCATATACGCTCAGTGACGCTTAGAATTTTTGCATTTATGCTCGCTTATGCACGCTCACGTAATTGAAACAATACTTTCGGCAACATTTTGATTTAATTATTATATAACAAGTACTTGCACTTTCTTAATTATTCCTTTTATAAAATTTGGGAGCACTTTTGAAATTTTATTTACAAATTGTAAAACCGAAACAAAACAACTTTTATTTCCGTTACTCAAGCAAAGAATTATTTAAAAATGCTAAACCTTATTGTAAAAGTTTTTCTAACAAAGTTCTCTTACCATTTAGCATATTACATTGGATCCTTTTAATACATTCTACTCTTTCTACAAAACTTAACTCAAAAAGGACACTAACTAAATGTAATTGAAAAGTTCACAAAAAAAATAACAATAATTTCTTACCAGACACACAAAATCCTTATTCCCCAAACATAAAGTTTAAGTCACAATTCCTCTATTTTGCAACCTTGAAATTCCAATTAAGTATATGAGCCTGAAGCTACGAAAAAGGCTTATGAACGAACAAGCCTGCTACTTCAAACTACACTACAAAGTACATGAATTCATTTCGTTTAAGGCAAACCATTACTGTGTGTGTGTTTTTAATACCAACAACAAAAATGACAAAAAGCAATTGTGCAAAAACAATCACACACATTGATTCTTATGAAAATTTCCCAGAAATATGCAAACCGATACATTAAAAGACAGACAGTTTATTTTTTATTTTTTGTCTGAGGAAAACACCCTGGGTCTATGGCGGGAATCGAACCCACCACCACTCAGCCACAGGGCATCCTACAACAATTGCTGAAGCAAACATGTACTTGGACATGAAGAAAACTATTTTCAAATTACGATAAAATAAAAATATCAAAAGCAGATTTGAACTGCTGGGTATAGCAAATTCCTTTGCTCTTCAGAAAAAAAAACCAAGTCAAGGTACAAAAACATTTATTTTTTCTTGTTTTTTTTTCAAACAAACATTAATCAAATATGCGATGAAGTCAGAAAAACTTATGTTTTTAGAAATTCATACTCGCATACGGAACATTTTCACATTCTTTTCCAATGAAAACGAACTCAATGGCATATTTTCATAGACATTTCCAACAGCATCATCGTCATGCTTAGTAAGGAATTTGCCTATTTAAAGTTTTTTAATGTGTAACCGAATGTATTTGCACAAAACGAAACAGAGACGTACAGCAAGGAATTACAACATAGAAAATTAAAGAATTTGCAATCTTTTGCTTTAAACTAACTTGCATTCCATTCACTTGGACATGGAACACAATACCGCTACTGGTTAATTAGACAGTAATTTCTGAGTGAAATTAGCTGCTGCATCCATGAAATCTATTGCAACAAACACAACATGCTAAATTTTTGCTTAAACATTGCTATACGAGCTTTTGTAATTTACGGTTTTCAAAGTTGAACTATTTCCCTGTCATGAGGTCATTGGAATGATATTTCCAAACTAAGTCCGTAGCCAATTTCTTATGTATTTGAATTTTACTCAACATGCAGGACTGTGAATGCTGAACTTAAAGCGAAAAAACTTCAAATGGTATAATTTTATGTGGTTTTAAATCAACTCATATATCGTCAGCTGAAATGCAAAACTATGTAACTAACAAAAAATTCAAAAACGCACTTTTAATTAATTATTGAGTACTACAAATTTTCCAACCTTTATCCTAGCAATCAGCCGAATTAATAATGAAAATAAAGAAATTTTACTTCAGTCACTTGAATAATTTGTTTTTAGTTTTTCCCCTCTCCTATAAAATTTAAAAAAGCGCAGTTATATGATTTTGCATTTCAGCTAACGATATTTAGCACAAAACTGTTAATTTAAGTTTCGTAAATGTTACAGCGCATAGAGAAAGGGACCTAAGGGTAAAAAAAAAACAATTTTCACTTTTTTTTTATGTGGACAACATCTGAGCATCGAATGAGACCGATCCCATGCCCCACAAAGTGTTCCTCCCAGAGATATGCGCATTTTAAGATGTGATGGTACACCAAAGATACACGTATTTACATCTTTAAAATGGCTCTCCTGAACAAAACCGGTTTTTACCCTTAGGACCCTTTCTATTTTGCGCGTCACAAATAAAGAATTCTGTGTTCATTCAAGAACTTAAACACTGAACATCTTCGTGTTTTTATTTACAAAGGACAAAGCAGATAAGTTAATAAAAAATTTAAATTTAATTTTAAAAATTAGCTTTATTAAAGTTTCGATTTAATTTGCCAAAAAGTTCGGAATGTATTTAAGTTTGCTTAGTAGCAAAAAATTTAATCTGAAATATTGTATGACGCAATTGATTGACTATTTTTCAAAGTTCACGTTGCTGTGATGCGATACGTTCTTATTTCTTTGTAACTTTATCATTTAGTGACTTATCATTATTTTTCTTATTTATGTTGTGTTTTGATGTTTTTCATATGACAAATATTGTTGAATGGAGACAAAAATGTTTTACTATTCATATTCTTAAAAACATTTCATACACACACACATATATGTACATACATATATCTTGTTACATAAGTTTATTTAATTTTTTTTCTTCATTTTCTTCTCCTTATTCTCCTTCACTGACATGTTACACCATTCAATTTACTCTTGAAACGTTCTTTATGCCAACGACATAACAACAGACATATTGTGAAAAATTTTTTAAATGCATGTTTTATGCATATCGCTCATTTACTTGAACAACATCATAACTGAAAAAATTAAATTTTTTATTTTATAATGCAGAATTAATCTTCATGTCGTTATTCATATGGCATAAAAATTTCTATAAAATATCTTTTATACTCAACTCTTGAGATAAAAATAAGTTGTTTTTCTTTTCATTAAGTTGTGTTTAAACTCTTTTTCTGTAAAGCTACTTTTTGAGTTATGACGTTGTTAAAGTAAATGATCGATATGTATGCATTACATTTATCCAACAAACACGAAGGTAATCGTTTAAATAGTGTTGATTTTATCATTTGATATCAAATGTAATGCTCAAGCTATTGCGAAAAAAGTTTTACAAAGCATAGTGGCGACTAACTAAAAAGCACAGGAAATAAATCCGTACCTTTTAAATTGCTGATCCGACTACAAAATGTATTTTAAAAAATTTTCAGAGCTCACGTTGGGGCTAACAGAGGTTTGATCTTTTTTTTTATAGTTAAGAAGATGTTTATTTGCCTTTGAATTTCGAAACTCTTCGTTTTGAATTTGATTTAATTTATTTTTTTGCACACATCTTCCATTCCTGCTGAACAGAACATTTATAAACTATACGTTTGGATTTTGAAGAAGCTAAAAATAGTGTTCATTCCTCTAATTAGAAAAAATTCAAGATTTGAAATCTGTTTAAAAAAATATTTTTGACAAAAATATCGCTACTTTTTTAAGATTTATGTCAGAACCCAGCAAAAATGTTTGCTTGCTGGAAGCATTTTTGGGAAGGGAGACAACGAAACAGAATCACTTGCAATTGCGCTTTTATAATGCATGATTTTTGTTCGCGATAAGCCTCTTAGAAGCAATAGCAATAAATCATCCACCAAACGTGTATGTTTGTGTACTGTTCGTGTACGATCGTAGAACATATGGTCTCGCTTACGTTAGTGCTTCTCGGAAGCAATGCATTACTTCTAACAGCCTTTAGTGCTTCTAAGTGTCGAATATTTTTTGCTGGGAAATACTTTTTCGATTCATAAATTTCGAAAAAGACTTCCAGCAGGTTTGATCGAAAAGTTAAAAATTTGCAGCGTTTTTTTATCAAGTTGCATAACAATTGTGTAAAATTTAATCTTTTCTATAAACATTTTCATTATGAATATAAAGTCAAGTGCTTATGTTTGCTGGCTAATGCAGTAGTAAATACAAATATACATACAAACAAGAAAATCTAAAATTCACCCATACATGTAAACAAATATGTTTTTTTCCATTTAAGTTTAAAGAATTTTTATTATTTCCTTACTTTTCACAGTGTCGTCTGGGCACAATGATGTTGTAGTTTATTTTTCCGCCTGCCTTCTTTACTTTACTTTGCATTTGGGAGAGCAATAGCAATTGTAAAGTACTCGTCCACCTCCCAGTCTTGGCAGTAAATGCAAAAACAATATAAACTGCCATTATAAAATATCCTTGTTATGTGATGATTTTGTGTAGAAAGATTTTTTTTTATTTTTTCTCATTTTGTTTATTCATTTTAAATTGTTTTGCTATTTTTTTTTTCTTATGTTTTTCTTTTTTTGCTTTGTCATGTTGATAGTTGTTTATCATTAAGGCGACATGTAAAAATAATAATGACCACCACTCCTACCTTGACAATGAAAGATTAAAAAATTTAACCTTTATAATAAGATCCTTGAACTAAACGACAACCAGGAAAGGAAATCTCTAAGAAAAAATAGCACTAAATAAAGATGAAATCGAACTATAAATGAGAAACTCTGACACAAGCCATTATATCTCATATACAGTGACTGCTTATTTAATCAATTAACGTCATAACTCCAAAAAACCCATTTTGTCAGAAAACGAGTTTGAAGTTTTCAATTTACACACAATGTAATGGGAAAAGAAAATTTAATTTTTCTCTCAAGAGTTGAGTAGACGAGATATTTGTATGAAATTTTTACACACAATATGAAGAACGAGATAAAGATTAATTCTGCATTTTTGAGTTATAACGTTCTTTGAGTTTCAGTAACTATATACAATCAGGGAGTATGAGTGATATTTATTTATGGGAATTAAAAAATATTACTTATTCGGCTAAAGGTTCATTGTTTCAGCAGCATGTACTCGTATGAACATACCGTTACCGAAAATGAAAACCGCCCTATCTAACATGTTGTGAAATGTTTACAGCTGAAGCAAAAAACTTGGTTAAAAAATATATGTATGTACATACATTTGTATGTAAGTATCTAAATATGTACATTCATATAAGTTTATAGGGTATTTTTATTATAAGCTAATAAAATGTTATTTATTTAGATTTCTTTTAAATCAAGATATCAATTGAAAACACACAAACTCGCATGAAGTTGGCATAACTGACGAAATAGAACTAGATGTTAATAAGCTCGGTGCATAATGTATTTTTTCTTTTTTTATGTAAAATTATTTGGCAAAAATCGTTTAGACAATGTTTAGTTTTGCCACTTATGCTAACTTCATGCCAGTTTTTAGTTATGCATAACACTGACAATTTTATTAATTTTTTGTTAGATCGGGGGCGGGCGGCTTGCATTTTCTATAACGATATGTATTATGTATTCGAAATGGTTTCCGTTATATAAGAAAGAATGAAAAAGTGGTTTGCATTAAATTCGTATTTAAGCTAATTTGTAAAAAAAAATGTGCAGAATTTTACTTTCATTTCATCCTTTTCAATGAAGTTCGCGCATGTTTTCTTTTCACTCATGCATTAGTGACTTTCTGCCTTGAATATCTGCAAGAGTTGATAAAGTCTTGTCTTCATATTCATAAAGAAAATAAAACGCATTTGAAATCCATTTTAAGAAAATTTTGTATCAAAAATTTGAAATAAAATATATGTCAAACTCATTTTAAATTTTTCGAATGTGGGGTTTAAGCAGTGAATAATCACATTTTCGCATTGATAAAAAAAACTCTACGTGTAAATTGTAGGTAATTTTTTTCTTTTTTTTTTTTGTTGTCAAAAGTTTTAATTGTAATGTAATAAGTATAACTTTAAAAGTTTAATTTCAATGACTTTTTAAATTATACTTAGAAGGAAGAATATTGTCCAAAGCAAATGAAAAACACTTCCATTAGTGCTTTGGAATGCATGTAGCGTTAGTTCGATTAATGATTTGTGGAGGGCAAAAAAAATATAACAGAAAAGCAGTAATGCATTTACATATCGTTACCTTAATGTAGAAAGGCCCTATCTCATTTTTTTTGCAATCGAAGTTTTAGCATTGTTCAATACATTAAATGTTCTTCCATCGAAATATACAAAAAACTCGATTACGAAAAAATAGGGCTTAGGGTTAGGGCTTTTCTATATTAATATTGTCATGGAAAAATGTTTAACTGCAGTCTTTAAAAAAAATATTTATTTTCTAACGTTTCATGTTTGGAGTTTGTCATCCCATTCATTATTATGAAGTAGTGTTGCATTATTTTAAAAAATGAAATGAAAAAATTACAAAGTTTAAAAATAAAATCAATTGCAAAATTCTAAAAACTACAATTTATTTTAGCCGGGAGGCTGTTGAAGGGAAAAACCTTAAATTTCCAGTGTTAAAAAAAGGGACAACGAATCAAAAAAAAAAAAGTTTTAGTGGCATAAGCAAACTTCATTATAGCCATACCAAGAAATTTATTTTGAAATAATGATACGAACGATATGAACTTTAGCCTGATCAAATCATAAATATAGAAACAAATAAAGTTCGAACAATAATAATTAAAATTAAAATTTAAATTTAAATTAATAGCCATGGGCCTTTGACAAAAATTAAATAAATATACATACTATTAAGTACCAATCCAAAAAAGTTTGTCTTAAATTACATCAGGTTGTTTGAACTAAGTTTCCCTGTCCTTAAAAAAGTAATTCAATATTAAAGGCCGTGATACACTAGCCTACACGATCGTGCGATTTTTGAGAAAATACAGCCGTGGTATGATGCAGTCTATGAACATTTTCAAAAGACAAAAACAATTCATCAGATCAGGGTTGTATTTTTTCGTAGATCGCGCGATTGTGTAGGATAGTGAATCAGGGCCTTAATTAGCATTGAATTAAAAGTGGGCATAAAATTGTACAACACGTACGATTTTGACAGAAGTGTGTAAATATATGCGACTTTACTCGTTCGATATCTTTATTTATTACTTCTCTACTATTTTTCTATATTTTTTCTCATTTGTTTTTTCCCATTATTTGAAATGCAATTTGTTTTTAATTTAAACATGCCTGAAGCGTAAATAGTATCCATCCTTAAGCACACGCTCTCACACACACACACACACACACACACACACCCAGCAAGAAATAATATTGATTTGGAAGCAAAAATTTCTTTATGGCATTCCAAGGGTTTTTGCCTTATAGTAGCGCTTTGATGAAGTTCTGGTGTGTGGACATCCAACACTATTTTGAGTTGAAACAATCGCTGCATATGTACATATGTATATGTCGTCGGTTGGTTACTGGTTTGCCGCATCAATAATATATTCTTAATATCTGTGCGGCAAACCAGTAACCACCCGACGATGTATGTATGTACGTAACAGCGCTAAAATAACACTCAAGTTTAAACGAAAGCGGCCAGTGTTGTTTAACTGTCAAAATTGTTTTGCTAATAAAACACAAATAGCGCAGCCTCTATTTGCCCTTGCCCTAACCACATCAAGCGTTGGCCATAAGTCCCTCGAGACCCTGCAATACTACCTATTACCCCAGGTTCTATTGAGTTCCCTTAAAAAGTGGTTAACATACGGTTTTACTGGCCCTAATCTTGCCAATTCATCGGCAGTCTCATCTCCCTCAATATTGCATTGGCCTGAAACGCAAAATAGTCTTACACTATGCCTGTTTATTACCCATTTGAATCTCCGGTTCGACTTACAATGTGCTATTTGTGCCTGAGTGCCGACATAGGGCGTAACCTCGACGCATTCAGTTATACCACCGGCCACTAATTCCGTGGCCTCAAGGACTGCTCCTTCTTATCTGATTTGACCCAAAAGTGTTTTGTGAAGGCAAGTCCTCCAAGACCAACTTCATTCAGCATGTTTGTGTAGCCTATTAGTCGCGAAATCACTAACTCACTAACATTGGATAGTCTTTTATGGGCAATAATCTCCAAAGGCGCCTGAGGAGTACTTATTGCGGAAGCCGTTGACCTTGGCAAGAAATTTCCAACATACAACGCAGCCATATGAAAGAACTGACCTGACAACCATCCCATTTACAATTCGTTTCTACACACTGCAGTTTCAATAGAGTTTATGCATGAATAATATCCGTTAAATCCTTTCCTAAGCCTCTCCTATTTGTTTTTTTTTTCCTTTGTAGCTTACTGTCAAAGTAAATCCCCAGGCTCGAATATCCACTAGGTACGGCAGGACCAGATGTTTCCCATAAACCCTCAGGTGTAATGTATACAGAGCTTAGAGCTTATTTTTTAGTGAAAAAGAGCGAGAGAGGTATACGAAATGTATATATTTCTAATTCAACACTCTTCCACACATTCAAGAATTGCTGCAACAAAAATTGCAAGTCTGGACCGGGTCTAACTAGCTGGAATATAATTCGATGCCTGCATGAAATCACTCATAGGCTTCTATCTTTCGAATACAAGATTTTTGTTTATTAAATACGACCACCTGCCCTGCCCCATTAACTTAATTAATTAATCAAAAAGTCGTAAAGCAAGTCAATTATTATTAAATCCACGAGTCTTTGTATGACCCCAAAAATTGAACACCTCTGGAAGTGATAATATGTAGTTCTGTATAAACACAAGCATTATTTTTTTTCGAATTACAAACAGAAAAAACATGAAGCTATAAATTAATTTCATGAATGAAAAAGAAAAGAATTTAAAAAAGATAAGAACAGCTTCTCTTTATAAGCGACCTGGTCGACTGTAGTTGAAACTACATTGAAAATTTATAAAATATTGAACATATGCCAATAATTTCTTTTCTTTCTAAATACATACATACGAGGTCTGTTCAAAAAGTATCGCCAAATTTTGAATTTTCGCGGGTTACGTACATTCGAATTTTGATTTTTTGTGGCGTTATGTTGGTACTCATGTCTCTATGTATGTATGTATGTATATTTAATGCGCGTAAAATTTTCAATTCAAAAATAAACTTGCTTACTTTAGTTTATAAACGGCAAGTCGCTAAATACATTTTTTTTTTCTTTACAGATCAGACTGACTCGTACAAATAGAAATTATGGCAAACTCGAAAAGCGCTCCTACTTGATTCGCTATAAGCTAAAATTCATAATGAGCCAACTTGTGGTGCTTACTTGAAAAGTGTGCAGAATGAGTGAATACGGACTAATTTCTAGGAATACATTGAAATCCTTACATACATATATGAATGATGTGTAACGTACGAATCAATTCGTCCAGCATGTTGCCTCAAAACCAATAGTGAACTTGATAGCATCTTTGCAGCCAACGAAAAAAATAAACTTTTCAATATTAAATGTATAGTACACATGTTTTTTTTTTTAATCATTCAAGCAGCGGCCGTCATTAAGAAGCGTTTGCTCTAAAGTAATGGAAAGGAAGTTGGAAAAAATCGGTATAGTGGGAAGGTATGTAAATTCAAATTAAAAATAAAATACATTGTAATAAATTTTAAATTTGAAGTGGCCTTATAGGACGCGCCTGGTCCATGTTATTTGCTTCCGTAGGCTATCAGGTCATGTTATATGATATTTTGCCACGACAACTAACATCCGCTTTGGAATATATCGAAGCAGAATTGGAGCGACTGGAAGAAAAAAAGATCCTAAGGGGGAATTTAGGCTGCAATGAACAATTTAAGTGCATTCAAACCACCACCGACATTAAAGAGTTGGTTAAAAATGCCATATTCATACAAGAGTGCATACCCGAACGTATTGAATGGAAGAAGTCATTGTACCAACAATTGGATGATATAGTGGAAGCAAAAACAATTATTTCCAGTTCGACGAGTACTTTTATGCCATCGTTGTTCAGTCAAGATTTAAAGCACAAAGAAAATGTAAGGACAAACACATTAAACAGCGACACATGCACATTTCTGTCGCAAACTGCACGATGCATGCTCCTGTTCGATACTCACACACCCATACATACATACATACATACATACACACATACATATGCAATTCAATATGTATCCTTTTTGATAATTTTTCTTCTTTTTTTTTCTTGGCTAATAGATTTTAGTATCACATCCTTTAAATCCACCCTACTTTATACCTTTAGTAGAAATTGTGCCGTCTCCTTGGACATCCAAGGCTTCTGTGGAGTTTACAAAAAATTTAATGTTGGAAATTAAGCAAAAACCTGTCACTTTAACACGTGAAGTGTTGGGTTTTGCCACCAATCGCATACAGTATGCAATTTTGAATGAAGTATGGCATTTGGTCGAAAATGATATTTTATCTATGGCCGATGTTGATACGGTTATGACTGAGGGTTTGGGTTTACGTTATGCATTCTTGGGTCCACTGGAGACAGCTCATTTAAATGCTGATGGCATTGCTGATTATGTGCAACGTTTTGGTCCAGAAATCTTGAAAGTAAGTGAGACTTATGAACCCACACCTGAAATGAAACCGGGAGAAACTCTTGACAAGTTGTCCAAGCAATGCGATGAAATGGTACCGAGAGAAAAGTTGGCTCAAAGAAGAGTGCAACGTGATGAGTTTTTAACAAAATTGAGCCAATTGAAGAAGCAATTTGAAAGCTGAAATAAATATCAATGAAAACTAAATTCTATTGTATTTATACTCGTATATTTTTAATTTAGTTAATTCAAATAAATAAAATTTAATTAACAAGAGCAAATTAATGTTATCAGTTGTGGCTTAAAAGCCTACACAGAAAAAATTATTCCCAAAAAAATTTTCAAAACAAATGTTTGTTTCAGTAATATTTTTTACTGTTCCAAAAAAAACTGTATAGAGCAGAAATAGGGCATGACCTTTATCGGCTACTTGTGGCATTTACATGGGAACGTCAAGCAAAAACAGCAATAAGCCGTTTTCTTGTTCGTAACTTGGGTTATTATGTAATTCGATTCGAAAATAAAACTGTTCGAATTTGTATGTTATTAACATTACAATTCGAACACAAAACTTGATCGTGTTAGGACTATTTTCCGTCATTATTTTTAATTCTTTTTTTGTTGAAATTATGTATGTAAAATATGCACAAGAGTTAGGAAAAATTGTAACGTTAGCATAGGCGTAGAAAGTTCATTCCAGGGGTTGGCATTGCCCGCCAAAAAAAATCTTTCCCTCCCTATTAAAAATTACATGTAATTATCTATTTTAATATTGCTCATGAAAATCACCACTAGTAATGCCCCTCCAGAAAAAATTTTTAGCTCCGCTAATGAACGTAAGGAACATTTAAATTATGTAAATAATTAAAACAAAATAATAATAAAAACAAATTCAGATAAAAAAAACAACGCAATGGGAGCCGCTGTTCACTATTATTAAAAAATATACATATGTTAAACAATTTTTACTTTTTTTTTACAAATACATATGTAAGTTGCATGTTTATTAAATGTGTATGTATGTAAACATATGTGTATACATGTTTGCATAAATATAAGAAAACCTTGTTAATCGATTTTAATACTAAAGCTTACAAACACATTGGCGCATAACCATAGTCAAAACAAAGTGTACTTTTAAGTATTTAAAACCAGTATTACCATACAAAATACTGGTTTTAAATTCTTAAAGTATACTTAGTTTTGACTATGGTTATGCACCATTATTTTTTATCTCACAGGAATAGCTTTAGTTTTTTGGCGTTTTGCCCCATCATTATCTTAAATATATTTGTTGGATATACATACATACATATATACATATACATACATATGTATATATGTATATACTTGTTTACTTTTTTGGTAAGAACTAAGCAAAAAACTACTGTTTTCGATCTCTTCTCCTGTGTTTATAAATTGCAATTTAGTTAAATACTTTTATTGTAGGTACAATAAACTATGTGTATGGGCGGGTAGAGAAAAAGCACAATTTTTCTTTTAAAACAAAAACTTTTTGTATTTATCGGTATATATAAAAATAAGAAGTAAATATTTACCCGTATTTCCGTGGGGGTTTTCTTAAAACGAAGTAATTTTATCACAACCATTAGGTTGTTTGCTGCAACTTGTAAATGATTTTAGTTACGTTTTAGTCAGCGTTCCACTGTTTGTTGTGTAAATTAATGCAAATTTCAGCCCTATATATAAAAAAGGTTCAATGCAAACAGAATACTCAACGTATCGAAATTTATCGAAAACCTTTTTGTAATGAAAGCTACAGAGTAAACCTCCACAAGGGTTTATTACAATACTAAAGTTACAGCATCCACCACAAAATTTTGTAAGCAGTTATTATGTCGTTTTCAAAAATTACAATTAATTCTAAGCAAAATAATTTATGCTGTAAAATTTAGAAAATACACAGTTGAAACACTGACTGAATATAATGAATTTTTGTTTAAAATATGCAGCGAAATTGTAGCAGATGGTGTCAGAACGCTGATTTATTGAAAATATTGTTAATTTGTGTTGTGTCAGTTGATGTAGGAAAGTTCAAGTGACGAAGGCATAGTCACTGGTTGCCTATTAAAACTGTACTAAACCAAACAAAGCTTTGCAAAGACAAGAGAAAACGCAAGTATACATACATATGTCTCTTGTTTTCTTTTTGTTTTTTGGCAGTTTTCATCACAAAACAGCAATAAAAATCCCTGTTGTTTTATTTATTGTACATTTGTAGATTCGCGGGTACCTATGTATATTATTAGGTGTGTTTTTTTACTTTTGTAGTAAAATGCAGTATATGAGTAGTTACTGCAAAAATTTTAAAATTTACTCTCAAAAAGAGTTGTTGCCGCAAAAAGTACGCGAACAGAAAAGTAGTAAAAATTAGTAAGATTAAGGAAACAGCTGACTCTAACTCCACATAGCGCTGAAAAATATATGCACTTTTGACTATTCAATTCTTTTTCTTATTGGTACTCGATACAATATTTTTTTATTACACGGCCAATCTAAGAATAAATTTTGAATTAATTTTATGTAATATTTGCAATTAATTTCTTTTTGGTTTTTCTGATTTGTTGTTGGTGAAATTTATAAATTATTACATGAATGTTTGTTATTGTTACTGACTACCTTAAAAACCAAATAGCCGGATACCTTACAGTTTTACAACTCTGAATAATTAAAGTCATCCACAAAACAAAAGAATTAATAAATTATATTATAAAATATGTAAATCAACAGTTATTATTACCATTCTTTATAAATTGTCTATTTTGAAATGACTTTCACAATTTTTATTTAACCTTTTCAAAAATTTTTACAATTTTCGTGTGCTTAGTTTTCATTTGTTTACATTTTGTATCATATGTTTTTATCTTAATAAACTTTACTACGACAAATTTCTGCAGTAAAAATTTGCAAAATACTCAGGCAAGAACTGTCACTTTACTCTCTCAATTTTTGTTCTTATTTACTGTATTTTAGGTAAACGAACGCAATTTAGTAAATTGCAATAAAGTTCAGTAAAAATTTGTAAAAACTTTTGGGTACGCGAACGCAATTATTGTAACATGAAAAATAGTATAACAAATGTAAACAAAAACCGTATGCTATAGCAGAGCTGCCAAAACTAAAACTTAATAGTTTAGTAGGGTTATCAATTCTTGCTCATGTTAAGATATCTTTGAATATGAAGCATTAGTTAAACAATAAATATCATTTTAGTTTCAGAATAATTAACTAATGACTGTTAATTTGGCCCTTATCAAGAAATTAAATGTACACTTACATTTTCCGGTTCCTTTAGTATCGTACGAAAATTTTGAAATAGGTGGCAACAAGACTACAATTCCTTTCATTTACAAGCACTATTTATATAAAACATCTGATTATATAACACCACACCTGGCAATACTCTTTCAAAATAGAATTGACAAAGATTAAGCTGAAAAAGTTGTTCAAGTGAAATAATTATGAAAGTCAATATATTTGTATATATTCTAATCATATGTAAGTTATTATTGAAAGAATACAATATATTTAAATCAGTTATTGAAATACTTTCATACAAACAGCGTATTGTACGTGGGAGGCTTATGCCGCAACTAAGAACTCGTTGTTTGGGAGTGTCTACAAATTATTTGATTTTTTACAAAAGGACAATCCCAATAACGCTAATAATGCCACAAAAAGCGCAGAAGAAATGACCGTGGATGAATTGGGTGTGTCAAGAGGACAGTGCCCTTATGATTTCTTGCACTATATTAGCTACAAAGACTCTCATGAATGCCATCTAGACGACGAGTTCATTCTACATTTGTTACCCTCTGAAAGTGCTTCTGAAGCTACGCGCCGACCGCCCATAATGGTAAAATGTCTGCCGGAGCATCCGTTAATTGTTAATGGCAACAATACGTTTCGTATAATTGAAAATGTTCAAGATGTAGTGGACTTGCTGAAACCCATAGGTAACAATACAAAACGTTATCAGCCGGGTAGCTGCGTCTTAGTGTTTTTCTATACTCCCACTTGTTTTACTTGCTCATTGGCGGCTATAGCGATAAAAGATCTGCCATATGCTTTCAAAACAATACCAGTCGCAGCCATAGATGCCTACAAATTTCCCAGTTTCAATACAGAATTTGGTATTGTAGCCTTGCCTGCGCTTTTGCTATTCCATCAGGGCAGACCTGTAGTAAAGTACCGTGCACAAGAGTTTCTCAACTCATTCATCACTCGCCATACCGGAATTAAGCCAGCCGAAGTGCCAAAACACAACAACCCCTCGCCATTACCACTTAAGGTGCAACATCAAACAGACTATGTTCTCATATTGGCTTGGTGGTTCATTTTGTCCTGTGCTGGTTTTTATTTCTCCAAATCACACTTATTTAAGCAAATTGTTGAAATGATCAAACGCAATTGGAGGGAGTCTGAAGCTCAGTTAGAACATTAAGACTAGTTTTATTGATGTTTTTGGATGAAACTGAAATTTTAGCAGATTAATTTAAATATAAGCTATCTCGATATTATTACAAAAATGTTTTGTTTTATTTGTCAGAAGAATAGTGCACAAAACCCAACTTTCAATATAACTTTGAAGTGACAATTGCCGCAAAAAGACGATGTAGTATG
Source organism: Nowickia ferox (assembly GCA_936439885.1). Taxonomy (NCBI): domain Eukaryota; kingdom Metazoa; phylum Arthropoda; class Insecta; order Diptera; family Tachinidae; genus Nowickia; species Nowickia ferox. Next base: position 2,238,685 of record OW387027.1, on the reverse strand, counting down.
TGCAAGATACAAAAGCATTGCTTCATGAATTATTTTCACGAACTCCGCCAAATTACAATATGTAGTTGTAATTTATGTATTGAAGTACGTTAGCCCTACCGCATTTGCAGACCCACAATTTTTTCATTTCGAATTTTATTAAAATTTTAATTCAAGAAACATTATACATATAATTTTCCTCTATTTAAGAGATTGTTTTCATTTTAGTTATGTTTTCTTTTTCATTTTTACTACTAAAGATCATATTTTAAGATTACATAAGCAAATATATGAATGTTTTAAATTGTGAAATTAAAATTTTAGAACAAGAATTTGGAACAAGAGCTGATTTTCTTCAAAAATGGTAAGCTTAAACATAACTTAAATTGCGATAATTGGTTAGAATGAAATAAGAAAATAAAGATTCAAAAAATCAAATATAGTGATTACTTGCTGACCAAGAATTGATGTCGCAGCCACATCAAAATAAAACAATATTTTGTTTTCTGCAACCAGATTTGGAATTTATGTTGAGTACTCCCATAAATACACACACTAAAGGAATTGTTGAAATTAAAACTAAATTATGTAAATGTAATTACGATAAAATAGAGATAAAAATTAATTTTGTTTACATTTTATTGATAAGTAATGCTAATATTTTCTTCGGGGTTTTCTTTTTTAAGTGGTTAGTTACTTTTTTCTATATTTCCTTAAGATCTTCAACTTTATTTGGATTGTTTTTCTTCCACCTTCGGTTGTGCCAATGTTGCAGCAGTTGTTTCATTATTGGTAGTAGCCGAGGACGCTGCTGGTGCATGATGCTTTGTTGCGTGTTGTTTAGAACGATGCTGATTGTGGTGGTGGTGATGATGGTGGGAACGTCTGGCAGCGGATGAATTATAAGGATGTGGATGAACGCTGTAAAATCCCAAAAAAAAATTATTTTCGTTTTTCTTCTCTTTTGAAATTACCAATAAAAATATTAATTTATATAAAATTAAACGTTAATAAGAAAATAATAAACAATATGGAAAGGGTTTGTAAAAGAATATAAAACAATGTACGAGGAGAGTATTATTTATTTATTAAGATGCGATGATGTTACGTGAAAATTTATTTTACAATGAAACATTGACGAAAAACACAAATGAATTTTTTTATCAAGTATAAATGTGTATAGTTTAGTCAGCTTTAGCTCATTGAAAGATTTAAAAATCCCAGATTTTAAACAACCACACCATTTACAAAGCAAGATATTAAGAAAGAAAAACTTACAAAGTAGAAACAGACAGCGGTCAACGATTTATTTTCTAAATTACTTTATACTGATTCTTATATGTATATGATTTTGATATTCGAATTAAATTTGCGCGAAACAGAATTTACACATTTACATTTTGATGATGGAAGAAAATAAAATAAGAATTAGAGGTCAGGAAAATATGATTTTTTGCCAATATTTCGGTCACTAATTACGAGGTATATTGCAACATATCCAACCATAACAGCCAAAACATATTTTTTTAACTTCGTTTTTTTTACAAAAATGTATCATTTACGATCGCAAACTATCGATTTTCGTCAAAAACTCAAGTTAAAAAATTATGTCGCTTAAGCTTTTTTGGCGGTTATGGCACGATATAGTAATCATTTTTAAGGATGAAGTGAATGTTTTTAAAATTTGAAATTTTCCAAAAACTACAAAACCTTAAAATATTTTTGCAATTAATAAAAATAAGCAAAATCTACATTTTAAGAATAACCTTCATAAACCCAACTACATGCATTACACACTAAATCATAAACATTCACACCTCGAAATTATCAAAATGGTGTTCTATTTTCATAAATCAGTTCATAACGACCGCAAAAATTTCTTTAGTAACGCAGTCTTTTTCAACAACATAAAATACCGTTATGCCTGTTTTTATGTTGCACACTTGCGTCTTTTGTTCAGTATCAACAGTTTTTTCCACTCCTGAACATCTGGAATGTTTGAGTTGTGACTGTTTATGATTTAGTGTGCGATATGTGTCCAGAATTATGATAGTAGTCTAAGAACTCTTTTTTTACTTCTTACTTTTAGAAAAATTCAATATTTAATGAATATTAAATAAATTTTATATTAATGGAGACTAGTACAACTCTAAATTAAAATGTTGATCAATATAAAAATATTTTTTTTATTTTTTCAATTGCAATCTATTAAATATCTCGAAACAATAAATAAATTACTTACACCACTTTCATAAGTACGGGCACATACATATCGAGCCATAATCGCAAAAAAAAAAATTAACAAACACATTTTTTAGACTTCGTTTTTTGACGAAAATCGATTTTTTACGATCGCAAAAAAATCGATTTTGGTAAAAAAAAATTAGTTGGAAAATTATGTCGCTTAAATGTGTTTATCTTTATTAAATGAAGGTCTTTTTTCTTTAATTGATGAAATTTTATAAAAATGAAATAGTATTAAAAGGCTTAATATTGTAGTTTTCCGTTTAATTTTTTCGGTGTTGAAGCTACCACCGTCGCCGTCATCATATTCGTCTTTTAATAATTACATCACTTTGTACAAGAATTAATCACCTTCTAGACAAACAAGTCATATTTTATGTCTTACGATATACATATCTACGTATGTACGTGATGGAAATCGAATGATTGTAAAATGTTGTTGTTTTCCATTTTAAATCGATTCGTTGTTTAAATCGATTTCCATCACATAACTGATTGTTTGTACTACAAAGAAAATTATCCAATACGTATTCCAGAGATTGTAACTTATTTAAATAAGAAAAACAAAAACATTTACGACAATCAAACCAAAGTATGAATTTGTTGATAATGTGAACAATGTATACGAAAGCTGCACAAAATCTTACACGTAGACACGGTCAGTTACGTTGTTGCTTTAAATTTTTCAGTATATGGGAGGGAGAAGAGAAAAATCGATTACACGTCGGTTGCATTTTATATGCGCCAGATATTTGTGCAGATACACTCGTAATATAATGATTGGCGATGAAACTATAATTTAGGGAATTTGTGTTGGTGTTTTGCTGGGCTATATCGCATTTCACATTATTCTCATTAGATATCGTTACTTGGCTCTTTCTTAAGGACTGTTTAATTGTGATAAAATCGTGAGCACATCTCATAATGGAGAAAACATTTGAATTTATTGCTAAGTGATGTTAATTAATTTGATTTTTTTTTTGTTTAAAAGATTTAGATGGAAAATGAAATGTTAAGCTTTAGTAAGGCGGACGCACAAAGCTTGATGTTGTTGTTGGTGTTATTAAAAATAAGTAAGCACTCAAGTCAAAAGAATGTCTTAACCAAATCAAATTGTCATTGTTAGTCTCAACACACATACATATACTAATGATGAATAAGAAATATGACATTCGCGATTCACTAACAGAGAACTTTTTTTTAAACCACGAATGAAATATTTCCGCTTTTCCTAAGCCTTAAGCCATGAGCTAATTAAATGTTGCTTTAGCGCAGAGTTCTTTTGATATGAAATTTTCAGTTTCAGCGTAAACACAATTTTAAATGTTGAAAAATTCTGTTTTTGATAATTGTATTTGTTTGTTAAGGTAAACACACAAACCTTGGCGTAGATGTTGTACTATGAATGTGGAGTGTTGGTGTTGTGGCTAACGGTGAAGATGGCGGAGTACGCAGAGGTCTACGTGCTGACACTCCTGTCAAATGATGACTGCCGCGATACGTAGGACGTCTTGGAGTTGTCGATATATATTGATCGTCGATGTCACTGGGTGGCGTTGTAGTCAATGATGTTGATAACGATGGCGAAGTAGTTACTGAAGTTTTGACATTTACGCTATTTCTGGACGTAGAAGACGACGGCGACTTTTCGGTAGCCGATGAACAAGTAGATGAAGTCAATTTAGAAGAGCAGCTGAATGATGAATTTTAGAGAAAAATATTGATTTGTTTCAATCAGATTTCATTTGATAAAGGTATAGAGACTTAGTTTAATTTTGTTGTATCCGGGATTTTTGAAAAAATAACGTTTGAAAGTTGATATGAATTAATTAATGAATAAATGATTGCAAATGTATGTACATGGAAGCATATAAGAGATCTATTTAATATGTAGTAATGGAGTGGAGTGGTTATTTTTTTAAATCAAAAGAAAGGCTTAAACAAAATATCTTTCATAAATGATTCAAACGAAAAGCTATAAATTTTAAATATTTTTTCGGCCTACCTCTTGAGTTTTTGGATATTGATTTAGTATTTTAATTTTTATTTAGTATTTTTGGATGTTGTTAGGTTTGTTCGTATTTCATTAGTATTCTTAACTATAGCGCATTTGGATAAGAGATATTATTTAGAAGAGATCGCTAGTAGCTGGGAGTGTTGTGTTTTTATTTGCTTATACGCTTTCATTTGCTTTAAAAAAGTTTAATTTTTTTATATTAATAATGATTGTATCTGCAAAAGACCAAATATTCAAAATTTATTCCTTTAAGTATAAACAAAACTTATTTTAGAAAAAAAATGGTACGTTTGTATATTAAAATGGATTCTTTAGACAAATTTTCTTTTCCATTTTGCATTTTGTCTATAGATCCTTTAAATTTCAATTAGTTTTTATTTTAGCTTGAGCAAAGCATTTGTTAAATTATATACTAATAAGGACTTGATATACAAAAAATTGGCAAAGTAATGAAAATGAATTTACATGTACATATGTATATATACAATTTGTAAATACAAATATTTTTTAACACGTTTTGTACTCACCTATTTTGAAGTGTTTGGGATGATGACGAAGGTTGAGGAGAAGCTGGCTGTCTACGATGTTGTGAAGATGATGACGATGGTCTTTGGATATGAGGAACCGTTTCAATAACGTCCTCGTCCTCGTCATCATCAATTTCTTCTATGGTGAGCGCCTGTTGTGGTGGTGCTGTTGGTACTCCACATATAGCCCTGGCCCCTCCACGTCCGATCACATTACGCGCTTTTGTGGTAAACTCCCTATCAAAGTCTTCGGCCTCGTCTTCCTCAAGATTAATAAATTCTTGATGTTCTTCCAATTGGCCCGAACGTAAATCTTGTTCTTTCTCAATAATGTGAGCACGCTCGCCAATATGATGACCAATTGCCATTTTTTTAACACCATTAACAGAATCCTGTACAGTGCGACGAGTTTCACGAATTCCACCTGGTCCAGTTTTTGTGCTGCTAGTAGCTTGATAGATTTGAGGTCTACCATCAGGACCTGAGGACATTGTAATTACCGAACTTGAACAAAATGCAGCGCCGCCATTGTTGCCAATATCTGAAAGCAAATTAGATTTATTTATATAGTTAAAGCAAAATACTTTGAAATGACGATTAAAAAATAATTTATATGAATAAGTAAATGAAATAAAATGAAATGAATTTAGTTTAGTTTGCTTCGAAACAAAGGAGAAGCAATATGAAAGATAGCTTTACATATGTAGTTATTTCACTTTTTTTAATGCTTTTATTATATTTTTACGAAATCACACCTATTTAGCAAAAGGAATATGTGCAATGCCTTATCAATGGCTATTCACTTAAAAACATTTTCTCTCTTGGATTAAAAAATAGTGATAAAAAATTTCCTACATATTTTTCAAATTCCATTACATTTACGCTTACCTGCACTCAATAAACGATTCATGTTGGGCATAGCCGGAAAACCAAATAATCCCATTTGATGAGGATTCTGGCGTTCCATTAGAGCATTTTGTTGAAAGCCGCCATCAAAGTTAGTCAACATATTAAAAGGATCAGGCATAAATGAGTTCATCAAACGATTCATGGAGCGCATCTGCATATTCATAGCATTCATTTGATTTCTAGAAATAATGGTCAAAAGATTAAACAATCGATTTTTAAAAAGAACAAATTTAATTTATGTACTTTATAAGTAGATACATATATCTGGAAAATCTAACTAAAAACAAACATGTATACTAAAAACTTGAAAACTATATCAAAATAATTAACATGATGCAAAGTATGTACATCTATTCAATTAATTTCCTGAATTTTCTAAACTGGCGTATGTTTTCCCCACTTGGTATGTATATACATACATATGTACATACAAATGAATGTAAGTATGTATGCATGTATGCATGTATGTATGTATGTATGTTTAAAAAAAATCCGATTATTGATTTTTCATAACACTACCCAAATACGAAGGGCAATGTGATTATATTCTGTGAAGTGATTCTTACTTCAAGTTTCTGGCAGGCATATTATCACAACGATTTAACCTTAAATAACAGCAAACATATTTTCCCTACTGTAAATTATAAAAATAACTTAATTTTACAACTTTCTTGCAATTAAGAAGAGATTTATACGCCCCAGATAGCAACTTATGAAAACATTTTACATATGCATATACACATTTCCATACATACATACACACATTTTTCAATCACCTTTGAAAATCTTCCATTTTATCCCAAACTTACCCAAAAATATCATCATCGAAGTCTCCCATTAATGAGCCAAATAGAGACATTTTAATTTATTTTCTCGCGAAATTGCTGTAACGAGCTTGCAAATAAAAAGAAAATAATTTCAATAACAATTCTTGCACAATTTTCTGAATAATTGAAAATTCAATCGTGTAGTCTGTTTTTCTGCTTCTGGCTTTTTTGCGTTTTTTTCAACTAATGATGAAAATTCTACAAATTTCTTTCAAGTTTACTCCTATCATAGGAAAATCGATTGGTTGGAAGAGGATAGCTATATGATGGAGAAGAACAAAAAGAGAACACTACAGTTGCACTATTAGAGACTCGAAACAATTAATAGCTAGGAACCAGTATTGCCACATAACGATGATGAGAAAATGCTAAATCGGTCAAAACATTCTACTAAAATGTTGTACGGAAGAAAAGTATAATGCCAGATTAATATGTAGAAAACCTACACTACTATTAGTCAATTGACTAGTCATTTGAATAGTAGCGATAACACTTCGTTAGTTTATTAGGGGCTTGGTGAAAAAAATGACCGAAACATTTGTGTACGTGTGATTTTTTATCTCTCTCTAACTTATTAATTTCACTTAATTAAAACACATATATCTGAACTGCTTACTATGCTTGTTTTTTGCCAGTCACTGATTACATAAGCATTAGTAAACTATGACTAGTCAATGTTTACATAGAAACTGGTCAACTATAACTGGTCAATGTTTACATAGAAAACGGTAAAATTTAACTTTTAAATAAATAAACATAACTTTTATGTTATTTTAATTGTTTTTTATTATAAGAAAATAAAGAAATAGGTAATAAACATTTATATATACAATCCCAAATACAAAATAACGTAGGTGGTACCACTCTAGTCTTCTTCACGCTTTTTTCCAGCTCCAACATACCTTCCTTTTTGTAAATATCTAAAATTTTAAAAGAAATACATAAATGTGTAAATTATATTAAACTTTTCAATTTCTTTTATGCGGTATTGTTGTTACTTATTTTTCTTAACACTTGTATAAATTTTAATTTCACAGACAGAACGAATATTGTATATTTTACAATAAAATGCGATGTCTTAAAAAAAGTTTTGGTATGTGCACATTAGATGTTTCACTGTAACATACATGTTAGAGAGGAGCAACAATAATTGATAAATGTGTCTGTCATCTCTACCAGCGAATTGACTGGCACTCTTAAATTCAATGGAAAATTATTGCAAATGTATTAGTGAAAACATTTCGTTTGTATTAGTTTCAGTCATTCATATCTTGTAGGGATAGAAGAATTTTTTTTAACAAGCTAAAATTTTTATTTTCAACAAATTCTGCCAGAAAGCATTTAGCAGAATTTTTTGAAAGTTGAATGCTTTTTAACTAGCAACAATGCTAGAAACACACTAAGGGCTAGTTTTTTACTAATAAGTTAAACTTAGTTTAACATACGTTTGAGTTAACCAACAAACAAATTTAAAAGGGGTATAACCGCTCATGCTGTTTTTCAGTGATGGATTAACATTGGTCAATTTAGCTAGAAATGCCATACTTTGTTTTCAATATAGATGTGGCATTCTTGAAAATATTTTATGAAAATAGGACAACACTTAAAAAGCGATGTGTCAATTCTTGAAATTTATTTAAAAAAACTTCAATAATTGAATTCTGAATTTTTGGAATATTAAAAAATAAATAACATGGACTTAAAAAATAATGACACTACAAAAATAAAACCAAAAAAGATAAATTTTAAAATCCAACGAAATATAATTTCTTTGCAACTATTTCTAAAATCATCATACAGACAGACCCCTTTGTTAAACGAAATCTTTGCAAGAATTGCATTTCATAAATGATTTGGACGTGTTTTTATCTCTCTTATTTTTCTCGCAATTGTCCTATCCAAGTTATTCTGACTTAATAATCACTAAAATCTTCGTCGTCCATTTTATTTATGTATGAATGTATTTATTTATTAAACTTTTCAGTAAAACTGTTTTTTTTTCAATTGCGTAATATTTTTATATTTATCATTTGACAGTTCTAACTTGAGTTTAACTGAGCAATTTTGCTCGGTTGGACCTAAATTATTAACTAGATAACTTTTATCTGAAAAACAATATTTTAAGTTTATACTACAGTTAACTGACAAGTAGAGTTTATCTTTATGTTAAAAACTAGCCCTAAGAGAATTTTTTGTTAAAGTTGCACGTACGGTACATTTATGAATATGTTCACAATACAACAACAATTTATTAGAGCAGGGTCGCATTTTCTGAAAAGTCATATCAAAATTATTAACGGGGGCGGGATTCCGCACTGAAATTGGTGAACACTTCAAAATTCGTCGTTGCGAAATCTGGCCACAGGAATTGTCACCTATAGATGGCACTAACGAATATTCGTTTTTTTCGCAGACCTTTTTTAATTCTCTTTGCCAAATTTTCACTATACCACAAAGTAACTATACACAATGGAAGAAAACAAAAGAAAGAAACGAGGAACAGAACGACGAGAAAGCCTCTACTTGGAAAGTAGACATACGGACAACAAATGCAAGACTTTTCAAAGTAAAGCTTATATGTGTTAATTTATCTACTCTTGGTTTATGTATTATAAATCGTTATAAAAAGTTACATTTCGTCGGGTGGTTACTGGTTGGACGCATCAATAATGTAATCTTAATATCTGTGCGTCAAACCAGTAACCACACGACGATTTGAACTAAGTGCTCATTTAAAAAATTTTAAATCAATCATGAAAAGTTTCGACCAAGTAGCTAACGTGCAGGTGGCAGCATTGAACGGGTTTTCAAATATAGATGACACTAAAAAAGTGTTCGTTTTTGATTAGCAAGTGGAATCGTTATTTAAAATTCCCTAACAGATTGTACATTTCAAAATTTACCAATATACTATGAATGCTCTTTATTTATGGAATTCTCTTCATTTCGGTTTTCAAGCTTACCTCCCTTTGGGTATAATATCTTATGGCAGGAAATAATTGCAGTTTGCACTCGACACCCATTCTTTTCCGAAAAATTATGTGATCTTGAAAGTGGTATTGTGCTTTTCAAAACCTAATAGTACTATAAATATATGTATGTATGTATATACATATTTCAAATCGATGAATTTTCGGTTGATCGTATTCTCACGTATTCATCTCTCATTAAATTGTGAATTTTGAAGCGACATTTAATATTATTTCAATACAACATATTAAAATATCAATCCTGTTACATGCGGCATACATTGGCGTAGCTAATCATTATTTTAGAAAATTATTTCCCCGCTCTCGCACAAAAAAAAAACACCATATGTATGCACATACTCGTACATAGTTGGCGACAGTTAGCAAACTTTCATTGATAAAAGATATACTAAGGGGGCAATATCACCCCAGCAACAGCTTTTCTACGCTTATGATACCATAACACACCAACAACGAGAGTTCATAAGATAAGGAAATACTTTGCATTGAATTTCGTCATATTTAGAATTTTATGTGACCTTCAAGTAAATTAGGATAACAAACGAATTAACAAATTCAAACCATTTGCTATAAATTGAAGAGTTTTTTTCAGAGCATCAACAGACTTTCTGGTGGTTCTATAAAAGTCATAATGTATATAAAATTAATAGTGTTATTGCTTGTTATAGCCATCTTTGTTAACGGCAGCGTTATTATGTCGCGTGTTCCGCAATCCGGTGGCCGCATTGTAGGTGGTGAAGATGCTGCCATTGAAAGTTATCCATATCAGGTGTCTGTGCGTATTTTTAATTTTCATAAATGTGGTGGTAGTATTCTTAAGGAACGCGTAGTAATTACTGCTGCTCATTGTATATATCCTTATCTAAAAGCCAGCTACTACAGCGTACAATATGGCACTTCTGTTATTGGTGGTATCAAGAACATTATTTCTGCTACACGTGTTCTGCAGAACGAGAATTATAACTCCTCAAATTTTGACAATGATATTGCCTTAATCTTTTTGGTTTCCGACATTCCATTCAGTGCAGTTTCCAGGCCTATACGACTAGCATCAGTAGCTCCTAGAACTGGAGAATGCGCTGTTATTACAGGATGGGGTGCATTGAATGAACAAAGTCCAAATGCCCCTATTTTGCAACAGGTTTCTGTTCAAATTATGGATAGATCTATGTGTCAAAAACAGTACAATGACATCATCATGGTAGCTGAGACGATGTTATGCGCCGGTGTCAATGGAGGCGGTAAAGATGCCTGCAAAAATGATTCTGGTGGTCCATTGGTAAGAGATGGGGAACTGCTTGGCATTATTTCATATGGTCTTGGATGTGGTCGGCCAAATTATTTTGGTGTATACACCAATGTTGCAGTTTTAAAAAATTGGATTGTTTCCAATATTTATAATCATAAATAAATTAATTAATGGTTAACTTGAAGTTTCTTTGATTTAATTGCTTCTTTTAATATACGTACATACATACATAAACATATGTATGTATGTACATATGTGCATAATATATGTATGTATGGATATGTGCAAAATAGAGACGGACTTATTTAGTATGTTAAATTTGTTACATCGTGGGCTAACAAATCGTCGGTTGGTTATTAATTTGCTGCACAGTATATTCAAAATACAATATGTCTGCAGCAAACCAATAATCAACGAAAGACGAAATGTTGAACTTATTTACCTGTTTCTTAATAAGGATAATTACAATATTTACATACATCTGTATGTACTCGTATATGTATGAATGTACGAGTTATTAAAAGTGTGCTGAAAATTATAAAAGTAGGCAAAAAACATTTTGATGATTCCATCGTCAACGTCTTACACAATCAGGCAATTAGTTTGCTTTTGCTTGTCATACATACATACATATGTACATACATTAGAGTTTTTGTTGCCGTTCGCAAACTAAAGTTCGCTCTTTTTAATGAGGATTCCCAATATATTTAAGGGGTCCACGATGACCGTTCGTGAGCTGAACCGTGACTAAAAAAGGTATATTTTTGAAATTTGTTGCATATTTTCGTATTTTGTCCCAAGACAACATATTAAAACATACATATGTATGTACATTCATATGTTTTTAAGTATAAATGTTACAAAAAGTATATCATCTGGAAGAATTTTTCAAGCCGCTTTCAATGGTGTATTAAACTTTACCAATCGTACTATCAGCAATGCGTTATTCCATAAAAACTAAGATTTTGTAAGCATTTTCATAGCAGATGAAAATAAATTCTATTGTTTTTTCAGTATTATTCGATTTGAGTAATTTTCAATTTATTTCTGTTGTTAGTTCTCGCGCGAACTTTTGCGAAAATTATTAACAGAAATAACAATACAAAGAATTTATTTTCATATATGTAAGTAGCACCTGCTATGAAAATGCTTAAAAAATCTTAGTTTTTTTTTTTTGTTTTGGGACAAAATAGGAATATATGCAAAAAATTTCAAAAATAGACCTTTTTAGTCAGTCACGGTCCAACTCACGAACGGTTATCGCTAGACCCCTCAAAAATTTGGGGAATCCTCATTAAAAAGACCGAACTTTAATTTGAGAGGGTTAACAAAGTCGCGTTTTTAACATCCATACAACGTGAGTCGCTCTAATATACATACATATATATATGTATATGTACATATGTATATAATGTAGTTAGCTAATAAAAAAAGTATAAAAAATGTTTGAAGATTTCGAGTAAATTTTAACACTTTTAATTTTAATACGTACATACATATGTATGTATGTATGTATGCACATATATGAGAAGCCGATGCTATTGAATTGCTTTTGTTCAATACTATATTTATTGATAACTTATCTAAATCACAGGGGGAAATTACGATACGATTCGAAATTTTAAAATATTTCCATATAAACTCTATTGAAATATATGTAGATGTCATATTGATACGAATAATAAAAGTAAATAAATTTGGGTCGTATAATTTGATGAAATACAAAGTATATTCGTAAATAGTGACTGTAGGCAGGGACTATAACTGTTATGACTTTCTTTTATAATAAAAATCAAAAGATAATCAGCCTTATCATGAATTCCACATGTGAAAATTTCCGAATCAAATTTTTCGTTCACATGATTTTAATTTCGTATCATCAATTCCAATACAATTAAAAACTTACATATTTCCACTTTTTCCAACAGAAAAATCTTTGTGAATGATAATCTTCATAAATTGTCAAAATATTTCGCAATCGTATGAAGTTTTTTTGATACCAATTGTTCACATGTTCGAAAATTTCCATGTGAAATTTTATTTATGATAAGCCTGAATAATTATTTTTTGATTTGGATATTTTTGAGTAGAAATAATGGTAATATTTTTCTTATTTTTATTTCATCGAGCAGAAATAAAAATCAATTTCTGATTTCTACTTTTTCGAAACGAAATGAAAAGGCAAAAAGTATGCAAGCTAAACCAAAAAACTATGTTCACGATGGATTTGAAGTTTTTACAATTGCATAAATTTGCAATCTTAAATGCACAAGATTATGAATTGGTCTATTCATATCGCCAATTTATTGCACATAGACATATCTCAAAAAATTAATTTTAGTAGTTATATGTATGTATGTCCGTTTGTATTATATTTTGTTAAGTTTATTTTTATATTCTAAAAGAAATAAATCTGAATGAAACGATATTAAACATAAACAGCAATAGTTTCATCAATCCATTGTTTTAAGGCACTAACATAAGTATAAACTGTAGGATAACCGGGCCTACCGCAACCACGACCCCATGATACCAAGCCAACTAAATAATTGTCCACTACCAAAGGACCACCAGTGTCACCTTGACAAGAATCTTTAGCGCCACTCTTCATATATCCAGCACATATCATGCGCTCAGTAATTTCCCCAATACCATACGACTTTGCACAATCTTCAGAGCTTACAATTGGTACTTCAACTTCTTCAAGATACGACGAAGATGGACCAAACTCTTCTCGATATCCCCAGCCCGCAACTGTAGCTACTTTGCCGTTAATGGGCCGTGAATCTGCGATGGAAATAGAGTCTATTTTGCTGTTTGCGAAATCAAAAACATCATCAATAATTATTACACCGATGTCGTAGTCAACCGTCCATGAAGAATAATTGAAGTGTGAAAACCATTTTAAGACTGGATATAGCATACCATCTAAGCCTGTACGGGAATTGGCACCAGCAACAATCATTATGTTTTCATCATCTCTAATGTCTATTAAACATTGTGCGGCAGTAACGACAACACGTTCGTTATATATAGCTCCACCGCACTTATGACGATATGTTTCGTTCAATGCTGATCTAGTGCGTATTGATATCAAGTAGGGATGCTTAATAATATCGACGATGTTCCCACCAATTATGCGACCTGCAGGATCACCAGCAACTAAAGCGAATAAAGTGCCGACAAGAAGGAATATAAACCTTTCTTCCATTTAATATACTTTAATTTGATTTTTCGTTTTCCAGCCGCAATGGTGAAAGTCTAAGCAAATACTAATCGGTAATGGCATATTCACATAAATTAATAAAATTAATTCTATATACTATGTATGCATATATGTATATATTCATATAAATATGTACACATACATACATATGTACGAGTATATATAGTCCTGATAAAGAACAAAATATTGCTCTTGCGATTCTTTAAAACAAAATACTCAAACACTCTCATAAGACCACAATCTATAAGAGGCAACTGAAAGCCAATAACGAAACAAGTCCATGAATTAAAAAAGTTGATACCATCTTAAGCTGGAACTTTAAGCTTGCAGTTTTGTACTCATTGAGATTTTGGAGTTTAAAAGGTTTTTATCCTTATCCTAAAAACCACAGTCTTGAAACTGATTTCGGAAATGGAAACGGAAACGGAAACACCGAAATATAGTACGAGTACATATACGTAATACACTTTATAAGTTTAGCAAAAATACATATCGTCATATAAAATCAAAAAAGACGTACATTTAAATATTTTACAGGAACAAGTAAAATATATACATACATATGTAATTTGTAGTATTTAGTTCTTTAGTGGTCTTTTGATTTTTGTTGAATATAATAATATAATATACTGAGAAAGAGATAGAAACTGTCAGTTTATTTACTAAATTGACTATCCACTTATCGTTATCTCCAAGAATTTAGATAATCTTTCAAGAAAACTAACTCAATATGATTTATTTATTGGCTCAAAGCTACCACACTATCAATATTGCTGATAAAAGGAAAAACCAGTTTGAATTGCTGCCATAATGAATTTAAAACATCGATATGATAAACTATATTTTTTTAATTTATGATTAGCTTCTTTTAAAATAGATTTATACAGTTATATTTATGTATACACATATGAATATACATACATATGCACTCATACCTTCTTCTCTAATGAAAATTGTGGAACTATCTTAAATAGATAAGGGGAAGTTGGACAGCGGAAATCATGGTACTGCAAAATACTCAATTTAGATAATGTATTTTTAAGATAATAAATTTAGTTATTACAATAATATTTTTAGTTTGAAACTGACTTCAAAAACTTTCGGTAGACTTTGAAAAGAAAAAAAAAATATGAAATTCGTTCTACTCACAGCATTAACAATTTATTTTGTAACTTCGATAGTATCGGCTCTAACTGAAAACCGAATTATTGGAGGAATATCTACTGAAATTAATAACGCACCACATTTAGTTTCAATACGTTATAAGAAAAATAGTAGCACTCCGTTTGAACATCGCTGCTCGGGGACAATTTATTCTACAAATGTCATACTTACAACAGCCACGTGCTTGATTGGCTTAAACGCTGGACATTTACATGTCAAAGCCGGATCGAGTCATCGCACACAAGGCGATGGTTACCTATATCTGGTAGAGAAATACATAATACATCCAGAATACAATATATGGTTCACCGACAACGATTTGGCCTTACTAATTTTATCATTTGAATTAACGGAGAACTTTCCAAAAATTATCGCTCCCATCAGTTTAAAATCGCATATGTCTCCAGTGGGCAGCTTAGCAACTATAGCTGGTTGGGGTCGTACAGATTCGTCAGTGCAAAGTTACTTTTCAGAAATTTTACAAATCGCTCATGTCAGAATTGTAGATGATTCGTACTGCAAACGGTCATATGGGGAAAATCGTATATCACAGGCAATGTTGTGTGCAGCTGGAAATGATACAGGAGCGTGTTTGGGTGATGCCGGGGGTGCTTTAGTTTATGAAAACAAGGCAGTAGGTTTAATATCATGGGGTTATGGTTGTGAAAATGTAAATTTCCCCGGCGTATACACTAATTTGGTCTATTTCAAAGAGTGGATTGAAAATGAAGTAGCTAATTTATAATGTTTTATCGTATCATATACATGCACAGCACATACATACATACATACATATGTGTGTATATAGTATAATATTAATTTATATATGTATGTAAATTATGTAATAAAAGAATAATTAAAAACACCTTAACCATTTTCTTTTTATTTTTAGTTGATCTTGACTCATTGGGGGCTATTCTGGAAAACGCGTCGAAAAAGTGAAACTTTACATTAAAATAAAAACAAATTTTCAAAAATTGTTTTTGTTTGTAATACATTCCTAAAATGAAATAAACGTGAGAATTTCAACGCGTTTCTCTCTCTTTTAAAAACGGTTAATTTTATATGCGAAACAAAAACAATTTTTTTTACATTTACACAGTTTTGTTTTTGTTTTGCATGTAACTTTCACCAATTCGACGCGTATTCCAGAATAACCCCCATTGTATCTTAATTTCACACCAGCGCATTTTGGTTGATATCCGTTTCAGCACTCTTGGTTTTAATCATCTAATTTTTTATAATTATGTTCTAAATTTTAGTGTTTTTTCCCAACTTATTTTTTATACTTAGCTTTATTATACCCTTCATTTGTTATTCCGTGTGTAATTTCCACATATTTACACACATGCGAACCCAGAAACTATACATGTATGTATGTACATATGTAAATTCTGGATGCCTATGAATAGAGAAATCGAATAAGCGATGTTCGTCTGTCTATATTTCAAATAGGTTTTCCGAAGCCCGCAGAAAAGCTAAAGACTTGGACTGACGTGTCGGAATTGGTCCTAAACATATTCACCCGTATGGCGCCTGTCGAAAAACAGGGGGTCTACTTTGTTATTCGAAACGAAAGCAAATGGTTTCGAATTGTAATGTTAATAACATACAAATTCGAAAGAATTTTCGTTCGTTTCAAAATACAGAGTAGACGCCCAGCAAAATTAAAAAGACGGTTCCAGGGCTGGAAAATTTAAACTTTTTTTTTGTATATATGTACATACATAAAAGAAACTAATTAAACAATTTTTTTCTTTATTTCGTCCAATTTTTATATAAAAAAAATTAACCATACAAGCATAAGCTTTTGTTGCTATGTAAAACTTGGCTACTCATTAGTTTTACGAAGCATTGTGATATGTTGCTTATTATTAGGGAAAGGATTTTCATGTAAATACATGTTTTCTGTCGTTGGTCGTAGTTCATAATATAAATGTATATTTTTAATACTATAAAACAAATTTTGGTGTTTTTTGATTAGTTGCAAAGTATTTTTGCAATTCTTACAACTGTGTAAAAAAAAAAAGAAAAACGAAAATAATTTCAACTGGGATGAAAAATCAATTCATTAAAAAAAAAAAGAAAATACAAAAGCATGGGACAAATGGCCTTTTAAACCCAAAAATGTTTGTGTAATTTTTTTTGGGCGCTCTTTCCCGGTTCCGTATTAATTTCATGTAGATAGAAAGTGTTTTAAAAGCTCCTTTGCGTGTTGCAGCCTCTAAAGAAAAATATTCAGGGATACGAATTCCTCCAGAGCCTATGGTAACTAGATGGGTTAAAGTTAAAAAAAATTTAAATTAAAAAAAGCTTAAGCACTGAATTGATATTTTTGCACCCAGAGAAAGAAAGACAGAATAAGTGAAGAAATTAAAAATAAATTAAATAAAGTTACACAAAAAAATTATGGACTTAAAAAATGCAACAAATTGCATCAATATTTTATAGTTCAAACAGCTAAACTTTGGAAACTGGATATTCCACAAACGAACTAGCAGCATTTAAATGTGCACCAATAACTTAACTTAACTTTATTTTGTATTCCATATAATTTGAACAAATGTGTGTTAAGAAAGCAATGAAGCTGATTTTTTTAGGTTTTTAATGTTGTTAAATGTTAAAAAAAGATTTAATAAATGCATATTTTATTAGTTTTTAATACATATTTTTTATTTTTATATTTTTTATTGTATATCTTATGTACAAAAAACGCGATTTTAAATGCATGAAAATCCTTTCCTTACTTATTATGCTCTCAGCTAAGGTGACCAGATTCCGGAGAAAGAAAAAGATGACATCAACAAAAATAGAAAAAATGTATTTGAAATTAATGTCTAAATTTTTTACATACTTTATAAAAAATTCCATTCATATGCATACATTCAATAATAAAAATTTAAGTTTTTAAAACCCCCGACGCAGTTGACGCTGTAGCAAAACATAAAGGCCGAAAAAAATCTCAACAATATCACAGCCCTGTACACATTAAGCTTACCAGGCTACACTCAAAACAGGCAAGCCCTTATAAAACCAAAATAAACAAAAAAAATTATATATGGAGTTTGGTTGTAGTAAGAAAACTCAAATGAAAGTGAGGATACATTGCTTCATCGATAAAAACAAATATAAATCATTATTTTAATATTAAAGGTGTCAAAAGATGACTGATAATAAAAAAGATGACAAAAACAGCACACAAATTTTATAGAGGACGTATGTTCACCTTATCTTCGCACAATTACGTTTCATATTGAAAAGAAGTAACAGAGTTCTTATTAATTTTTACTAAAAGGAAATAACATTAAATATATCGCTAAAGAACATTCAACGGGGATGTTCTATTTCAATTCCCTGAAACTGTTCCTTTCTGCTGAACAAAATCGCCAAATTCGCGTGCAACATTTTCAATGGGAGGTGTGAATTGAGACATTAAACAGTTTTGTAATATTAAATTTTATTAAATACAGTTAAATATGAAATAAGTTGGTTTTTTGGTTTGTACAAGTACATACGTACGATGCCAAAATTTTTTAATAGGATCAAATAGCAACACGATTTTATATATTTTATAAAATCGTGTGTTACAATCAACAGGGATTAATCCCTGCTATGTTGCTTTTTTAAGTCATAATTTAAATTTAGACAGATTTAGACAGCAAGAAAAACACAGATAAACAAAAGGTATATTAATTTCTCTCGCTCACTCTCTATCAGTATCACTCTATTTCTCATACACACACAAAGGCAAAACTTGAGCATCAAAAATGGATGCATGTAAAACGGCGCACTATGAGCCGTTTTCGTAAATTTTTAATTAGTTAAGTTGATCACTGATAAGTCAACTTGAAAAAATTATCAAAACCAGCGTGTAACAACACTTTGCTGGTCGGTCATTCTCTTCTTTATACATATAGATTACCAATTCTTTCAGAAAACGCAAAACTTATTTTGATCACACCCGAAGGTAAAATTTTTACTCGTTTGCTCTACATTCTAACTAATATAGCACAACATTCAATTGAATACGAATTAACCTTCAATACACTAATCTAACAACTACAATTACCATGTGATTTACCCAACCACCAAGGATACATATATGTATGTATGTATAAGAGACGGTGTCTTATAAGAGAAAAAAACAAATTTCTTTGATATTAAAGATTTATTAGTTGTCTTATTAAGCATTTCGATTTATTCTGCTATAGTTGATTTTATCCATTGCAATACACTTGATACCCGAGAATAGACACCAGGATAATTGGGTTTAGCACAGCCGTAACCCCATGAAACAACGCCCCAAATAATATTTTCTCTAAAGAGTGGTCCTCCAGAATCACCCTGACAGGCATCTTTACCGCCTTTTGCACGACCTGCACACAACATTTCATCAGTGACCTTGTTGAATTTTTTGTAAGCTGCCTCACACACATCCTTGTTAACTTTGGGTACTTTTACAGCCCTCAAAACTTCACGTGATTCAGTTACATTTCTTGTGTAACCCCACCCAGAAACAGTCATAACTGTACCATCCTTAATATCACTCTCCTTAGGTAATTGAGCATATCGAATTTTTAATGGTAAAGAGGAATCATCATAGTCTTCCAATTTCAAGATTGAAAAGTCGTAACTAACATCCGTAGAATTGTATGCATAATGCTGAAATATTTCAATCGGTTCGACAAGTAGACCACCTTTGTCGGTAAATTTGGAACCTAAGCGTACTTTAAAATCCGGGTTTTGAGGTGATTTTCCATCTGTACAGTGGGCAGCTGTTAAAACATAACGTTTTGCTATTAATGATCCACCACAGAAGTGATACGATCCCTGTAATGACACTTGGAATGATATATCCTTAATATCGGCTTCATATCCGCCAACGATGCGTCCTCCCAAACGAGGTGCTGCCGTAACTAACGAAGTAAAGAAAGTTAAAGCAATTATATGCAAAATGCTATACCTCGCCATTGCTCTTATGACAAACTAATACTGATTACTTGTATTCTACAGATATTTCTTTATATAGCTCCTCATAGGTGGCTTTCATAGTTTGGTATTGTCTTGAGTGCTTTACAAACTATAAGAATTTGGAGGACTTTTGATATCTTTGTCCAGCGAAGGTCAGTAATTTCAGGTTATGAGGGTAAATCAGATACGCATATATGTATGTAAGTATGTACATATATATGTATATATACATATACATATATGTATGTATGTATACATAAATAAAAAAAATAGTGTAAAATAAAATTCACACAATTTAGATAGTATATCACATACGGAACTTGTAATCTCCTTAAGCATTGAGTTTGCTATAAAGTTCTAAAACAAAAAGCAATTACACATATACATACATATGTATGTATGTATGTACGAGTATGTATGTAAGTATGTAGTTCAATCAATAATATCAATAGATTTAAATGCAAAAATTTATTAATTTATGCGTTTTGCCTATCGAGGAACATTCATATTACAAGAGGTTAAACCAATAAAGATTAACATCCAAAAAGTTTATGAAATGCAATAAATGATAAAAATTTTTTAGAAAAATGTATGTACGTTCATACATACGTACATACATATGTACATAGCACATACATTAGTATGTACATATTTACATACAAGTGTATATTTACACTTTTTGCAAGTATTTAATAGTTATAAGGTCAATTTTTGTTTTATATCTCAAGTGTAGTTGTCGTACGTTTTAAGTATGTACATATGTATGTAGTATTTATTAATTTTTTAATTGTATTAAAATAAAGTAGTGGTTCTAATGGTCAAGCATATATAATTATTATTATTATTATATGCATTATCAACTCCAAGAAAGAATTTTGTTAATGAGCGACATGTACATACATACATACATATGTATATTAACGTACAAATTCTGTGAGCAAACTTTTAAAATTTTGTATGATAATTGCTAAAAAATACAGTATGCAAGGTTCGTATTCGTACGCTTTCAATAAAAAACACACTGCCTTATAACAAATTAAATTACTTAAATTACTTATTTCTTGCAATATTTCGTTTATAGAGCTTGTATATAATAAAACATTTAAATAAAAATATATTTTACAAAATTTTTTAAAGAGAAGCATAACTTAGTAATTAAAAAAAAAAATTAATAATTCTTGCACTTGCAATTTTTTTTAAATCAGATTACAAATTGAATTTTATCAAGAAAAAATAAAAAATATGAGACTTTTTTATACTAAAACAAGTTTTTAAAATAAATTTTTAGGATTATTTTAGTGTACGAATGTAAACTTAGTGAATTCCGATATTTTCTATAAAATTATTAATCGTACTGTCATTTTGATTATTTAGAGCCTCTTTTTATAAATTCGTACAAGAAAAATAAAAATATTATAGTTATTTATTTAATTACAAGAGTTTTTCTTTTTTAAATGTTGAGGGTGTACGAATATAAACTTTTTATACTGTATATCGGAATCTTATCTAAAAACGAGAAATTTATGACTCTTTCTAACGCGAAAACATAATGAAATGATGCGAAAAGCGCATTACTGATAAATTTTTTACTATTTATGCAATCACATACATACATACATATATATATATATATATATATATATATATATATATATATATATATATATATGTATGTGCATATGTATACATATTTTGTTAAGCATTTTCTTTAACTTTAGCTTCTATCCACTTCGTGAACTGGGATACACTAGCATAGACACCAGGATATTGAGGTAAAGCACAGCCAATACCCCAGGAAACAATACCAGTTAACTTATTGTTTACTAGTAGAGGACCACCCGAATCCCCTTGGCAGGCATCTTTTCCACCAACGCCTTGAACACCAGCACACAACATACTGTCGGTAATACGACCGGGACCATAATACGCAGCATAGTCAGCATCGCACTTCTCATTACCTACGATCGGCACCTCAACTTCTAACAACCTATTAGATGAGATTCCGCCAGATGACGTAGAACCCCAACCGGTTATTACGGCCTTAGCACCATGTTTTGGCGATTCTGTTGTCAAAGCAATGGGAGCTATGGTGACATTATTTATTGGCAGCGGCATTGTCAGAAATAGTAAAGCAACATCATTATCGTATATGTATGGATTGTAATTTTCATGCATTACAATTTTACGAACAAGTGCTACGGCGCCATCTCCACCTCTACGATTATTTGTACCAGCAACAATCATGAAATTTTCAGGGTAGCGACCATTAGTGCAATGAGCAGCAGTCAGAATTACATTATTTCTAATAATACTACCACCGCAGTGATGGCTGTAAGGAGATGATTTAGAACCTTTACGTCTCATCGTTACCTGATGAGGATACATTGAAATATCCACTTCACGACCACCTACAATACGCTCATCATTTTTTTTCAACTTTGGCGCAGCAAACGCCGTTGAAAAAAATATGGTTGTTAAAAATAGAGAGAGTCCAATGTATTTCAACATGATCGAACAAAGTTTGAAGGGGAACTAAATTTTGTCATATTTTGAAAGCGTATTAATAAACTATGTATATGGATTAAAAATCATTTTCAATTAAATTCAAATCGATTATTATCTCAGTTTATAGCAGAGATAAAAATGGTTAGACGATAACACGGGCTAGTACATTTTACGTAATTTACCGAATAGCTCCATATTAAGATTGAAAATATAAAATTTTTGTACATTTATAAAATTTTTTTCCTTAGATTAGAATGGAATACCTATATATATGACCTTGCTTAAGCAGATTGTATAGGTATAAATATGTGCACACATATGTACATATGTATGTCCATATCTATAGATAGAGTCTTACCATTTGGAAAATTTATAGCAGACATTTTAAAATTAGTTCAAATATTTTTTTCTTTTTTCCTATTGTAAAATTGAGTTTAATTCTCAATTCCGGTTCAAAAGATATAAGCAGTTTTAGACTTTGTTTATTTAAATATTGTTTTATAGTGAACATACCTTAAGAAGAAAGTATCCGGGATGGCATTTAAACGAAAAGCTTTTTTTATTCAATTTCACATGTAATAAAATTTTGAGATGTTTATTTATTCAGTCGTCCTTTCAAAATATTATCCATTCCAACAAAATGCATTGCGAGTACTAATATCAAATGGATCGGCTTTCATTTTTAGTTGGTTATCTTCCACGCAGCGGCCAACTGGGTCAACAAAGTGAGATTTTTCTTCATCCAGCATAGGCGTCCATATTTTGATGTCATGATCTATGCCGGATGTAGCCATCAAACATACTTCTGGATGTGGGAGCACACAATTCACTATAGCATTGTCGGCTTTGTAGATGCTACGTATGTTACCAGATTTACGTTCCCATATAAAGAAATTGCCATCATCGGAACCGGCAACAACGTATTGACCATCGAAGCCAAAATAGTTGGCTTCTTTAATATCTGTTGTCGTATTGCAGTGACCAACAAAACGTTGAGAATAATCCTTAGCCTTACAACGCCAGTAGAACTCATCGTCAGTCATTTCTCCTCGTTCCAGCATATCACCAACAGGTGACTGCTGTTGATGCTGCTGAGGTGTTGTCTGTCTATTTTCTTTAATATCTTTGTTCAACATAAGAACTCCGTAGTTGTTGCCATAATTGGGAAAACGTCGAATCAATTCCTTTAAACACTCATCGGCCTCTTGCGGCCGTCCTAATTCCAATAATGATCTGGCCAAACGAAAGTGAGCTTTGACATATGTAGGGTCCAATTTCAATGCTGTATGACAATCTTTCAAAGCAGCGTAAACGTCACCAAACCATAATCGCCGCATATACGCCGTTGCACGATTCAGATATAAAACAGGCCACTGCGGTGCTTGACTGATAGCATCCGAATAGGTACGTACGGCGAGATAATACTTTTCATTTTCTAAAAATTCATTTCCTAATTTTTTGCATTCTTCTATGATATCTGGTAATTTTCTGCGACTGTTTGCTTGGGGAGTTGTTTCAGCATCACCACAATTGACAGTTTCTGTAGAACTGAGAGTTTTGTACTCTGGTAAATTTAAAAATACGGGCTGCTCAGCATTATATAGATCGTAAAGGTATATATGTTCAGCACCCATGTTTACCAATAATTCAGTGCCACTGGCATTAAACGTTAGGTGAGTAATAGCACGGCACTCATGTTCAATACGTTTTGTGTTATTCTTACTAATATGGCCAGGGCAAAAATAGGTTACACAATCCTTAGGTATTGAAGATTCTGTCGTATCTAAAAAATAACGACTTTATTTAAATTTAATTTGCGATTATTAAATTACCAACCACGTCTACGTTCAATATTCCGGTATCCTGAAGCAACTATCTTCAACATGCGTCTGTCATATAGACGTGCATATGGATCATTAGCTCCTACTGCGATATATTCAGTACGTATAGGATTGACTGCTATACACTTGGCTTCAGCATTTTCATCTATCTCAGATCTAAGATAAATAAGGCACACTTGATTTTCCAAAGAACCGCATATATGTTGTTCACGATGATCCAACTGCATAACAGATCCATCTTCTCCTGCGGACCTAAAACATTAATTTACTGGATAAATAACCAATAATAAGTATAAACTATTCGGATGAAAATTGATTTTATCTTGAGCGCATAATTCTATAACATTTACAAACTTGTAAACCCTTTCAATCAATCATTGACAAAGAATGCGAATATACTAAAGCGAATTATATATAGTCTTGTGTAATAATGAATCTTATGTTTTGCACCATAAACCAAAAACAAATGAATTACATAGCATTAAAAAAAGAAAAAAATTTATGAAAACATTCTTTTTGTGACTCCAAACCAAAAATTTCACTACCGCAAGAGACTTTACTTAGTTGTTTTTCATTTCATGTACATACATGTAGGTCTAGTGTGAGCTTCGATTTGTATTTTACTATTTAATTTTTTCTACATTTCAATTAATATGATTGTTTAATGGACGTCATACGGCCATATGTATGTATATGATTAAGATCTCCATATATTCTTTTCCTTACAATTTGGTTTTATTGCGGATGCAATTCAATTAAATATTTATAAGACATATACATACCAATGGAGCCTAGAACGACCACATAAAATCTATGTATCTATGAATACATGGATATATTTATTTATAGATTTATTCATAACATTTACTTACCAAAATACGAAAGGTGAATCTGGCGCAGTGGCTAATCTTTTAACTCTAGAAAAATGACAACGGCACGAATATATCGATTCAGATGGATGATTAATGTCGAATAGCATAATTGTTTTGTCTGCACCTGCAGTAGCAATGAGGGTATCATTGTGTTTAGGTAAAAATTTTACTGAAAATATGTTGCCAAAGTGTTTCGTATCAATACACTGTAACCGCTTTTTGCGGAATGGGTCCCATAAACGCAATTGAAAGTCGTCAGAGCCTGAAGCCAGCACACGGCCATCTGTACTCCAATCTAGGCAATTCACACAACCGTCGTGCCCTTTTAAGATGCCATATTGTTCGAGACGATTTATGAACGGTGGGGCAGCCTGCAATTGCCTTCTGATATGAGTTCCAAAGTTGTTATATGCCATGCGATCATTTAAGAGGTGACCAATATTTATACGTTTCGTATTGTATTGCTTTGGATTAATCATTTTGTATCAAACTGCAACGGAAAGGACGGAAGAGAAAGTGTAATGCATGTATGTACATAAAAAATTTAAATATAATTTTAACACAGAAATTGATGCTTTGATTATTTTTCTTTGAAACTTTTGCAATATGTACTTATGTACATATATGTAAGTATGAACATATGTATGTATTTATATGCTTATGTACATTAATACGTACCTGCTACGTAAATATGCATTTACAAATGTCCAACTTATCTACAAATAGAAAGACGTTGTTATATGTATGTAAATATATTGTATGCTGATTTCAATTAGCTCCAATTATTGTAAAAATACTTCCTAACGCAGGTAATGACGTTTTTTTATTTTTTATTACCTATGTATTTTTTTCAGTTCTTTTACATCCAAACATTAGAGAAAATGTCAATGCATGCCAAACATTGTCAATAAAAAACTTGCAAAATGCACAGAAACTATTCTAAATTAAATGAAAATTTTTACTAAAACAACCACTTGTTTTGAAACAATTGCATGTATGTATATAATCTAATCTGCAAGGATTATATACTATGTACTTATGTACATTATTGAGAAAAGTTGCACAAAAAATCAGACATTTGTTATTGTCAAAAAATTAATTATAAAGGAGAATGAAAACAAAACAAAAACACCGCAAAATAGTATTAAGGGGGTCCATTGTCCATTGAATACAACTTCAAATGTAATCTTCGAATGCTACACATATCTATGATTTAAAGATTAATTTTTTAAGGACTGCATTTATTTAAAATATATATGTATGCAAATTATATATTTTAAGAATTTGCATGAACCAATTTGCAGTAAAATAACTTTTAAAATCAAAATAAAAAATTTCTAGCTGTACTGCCTTACCAACTGTATCATAGAACACAACTGTATTTAATATTCTTATTTATGTCTTGTATTGTTGCCATACTAAAATGTTTTAGCGCTCTCTCGATTTATGCCATGGTAAAATTATACAAGGTACTTGCACGACTACAACAAAATTACAGCACCAAAAAACACACGCATTTTGTTGGTAGAAACAAACGGATAATTGTCAGAAACAGATGTCTTTTGTTTTTAAAAACAGCAATCACAGGGTAACTAAAGTACAATTGCAGACGCGGCATTCATGCATGATTATAGTCATTCAGTGTTGCCAATATGTGTGTAATACACAGTGTGTAATTTCTACTCTCATGTGTGGGCCATGTAATGAGATTCATGTATAATCTGTGTGTAATTATACTTTGGGTTCAATTTTTATTTATTTTTGTTTCAATTTAACCTACACAGAAGATGTGTAGTGTAATTTTCTTCAATGTGTAATTGGAGACACAGCCATATGCAAATTCATTGGCAACGCTGTAATCATTTTATGCACACACATGCACTAACATTTTTGCAGCTTATAAACAAAGTTTGACAACTTTCTGCATTGTATACATTAACAGGCTGGGCATGTGCATTACCTTGTATAATTTTACCATGACTTATGCTTTCAAACTCTTCCATCTGTCATT
Organism: Nowickia ferox; assembly: GCA_936439885.1. NCBI lineage: Eukaryota > Metazoa > Arthropoda > Insecta > Diptera > Tachinidae > Nowickia > Nowickia ferox. The sequence continues at coordinate 2,211,353 of OW387027.1, read as the reverse complement.
TACTGTTCAATGTTTTGTGTGAAAATTCAATATTTTTTCTACTTTTCTATTAAATAAAAGTGTAAAGCAAATGATTATTTGTATAATTAAAGTTTAAAGAGTGAAATAACTTATTTTATATATTTATAAGTAAAACGCTAAACATATAATGAAAATGTCTAAAGTGAAAGAAAATAAAAGAATAAAAACTAATGGTTCAATACCGAAAATAACTGCGGGTGGTATGAAGGAAAACTCGGTTGTAGTAGCAGACAACCAAAAGACCACAACAGAAAATTATAGTGAAAAAATTGAACAAGTTTTGAATTCTTCATATATAGTGGAAGAAGACGATGATGACGATGCAGAAGATCAATTTCATTCAGCACCAACTACGCCGACCAAGTCAAGTTTTGGATCATTCCCGAAAAAAGATTTAGATGGTGAGTCTGAAATGCCACTACATAAGTGCATATTTGTTAACGACCACAGTGCATTGAAGACGATACTGGAAAAGAAGGGAGAAAATTTATCCCAAAAGGACAAACATGGCAACACACCGCTCCATTTAGCTGTAATGCTGGGACGTAAAGAATGCATTAATTTACTTTTGAGCCACAATGCTGCTGTGAAAATTAAAAATAATGAAGGTTGGACAGTATTGGCAGAGGCCATTTCTTATGGCGATCGGGATATCATTTGCAATTTGCTTAAGAAGCTTAGGCAGCAGTCACGTGCGCATTTGGAGTCTAGAAGATCTACAATGATAAAAGGACTAAAGCAGATACAAGACTTCTATATGGAACTAAAATGGGATTTTACATCATGGGTTCCGTTAGTCTCACGCATGCTACCCTCTGATGTCTGTCGTATTCACAAATGTGGGTCTTCGTTGCGATTGGATACAACGCTAGTAGACTTCAACGATATGCGGTGGGAAAGAGGTGATACGTCTTTCATATTTCGCGGCGATCAACCCATGAACCATTCCATTACAGTGTTAGACAATGAATATCAATGTTATAAACACTTGCACTATGAAGACTCTGACATCGAAGATGAAGTGGATATTTTGATGTCGAGTGACATTTTAGCTGCTCACATGTCAACAAAATGTATACAGTTTGCACGCGCGCAATCTGGTTGGATATTCCGGGAGGATCGCAAAGAAGTTGTAGGTGGTCAATATCAATCCGAACTGTATGCCATACATGGGCTGGTACTTAAGCAGCGTAAACGGAGGGAACATCTATCACAAGATGACATACAAAAAAATAAAGCCATGTTGACTACCATGTCACAAGGCCGACGCTCTAGCCTCACAAACAGTAACAGCAATTCTACAGATGCTAGCTCGGCAAACGCTTCTGTTGAGATCACCAGAAGATCTTCTCTTCCGCCACCACCTAAACCATCCATTACATGGGAACAATACATTAATGCAGATATTGGCAAATGCCCTCCTCTGGGACGTACGCCCGTCCATAAGCAATCCAATAAATCTTTAAAAGCCACCGTTGCCATGAGTAAAGAATTTCCACTTAGCGTTGAAATGCTAGTGAATATATTAGAAGTCATTGGTCCCTTTAAACACATCAGCAAATTGCGAGAATTCGTTGCTCTAAAACTGCCGCCCGGTTTTCCGGTGAAAGTTGAAATTCCTGTTTTGCACACCGTAACAGCTAAGATAACATTTCAGAAGTTCGAATTTCGTGACAATATTTCACCATTGCTCTTTGAAATACCCAAACACTATATTGAAGATTCTAGTCGATTTCCCGATTTATGACCTGGAGAAGAAGAACAGGCGGATGTAAACCGCAATTCAAATAAAAATGGAAAATTCTAAAGACAATCTTCTGATGAATTTATATTCATGGATAAATAGTAAGCTTACTTTCATAATATTTTCATTATACGCGTACATATGAGTAATTTCGTATTTGGCAAATATTATGTATAAAATAAAAAAGTAATTAATTTATTTTATCTAGATATAAATTTATGTACATACATATAGTATATGTACGCATGTACGTATTTAAAATTGTTTAAACTTTTTAATGTCTTAATATACTACATATTAGCTTGTTTTGACACAGACTTCTTGCCCATTATTTAGATTGTAACATATACTTTTGGAAATATAAATTAAAACCTTTTGAAGAGGAGTTGAACAAGTTAATTTATAAAGTGCATAGATATTATTATTAATACTTTTTGAAGGAGAATTGAATACGCTAAATTATAAAGTATTATTGTTTGAATTTTAAATTATTTGGCCAATACTGTTTATGTTTGTGTTCCAATTGTTTGAGCTAATAAGGCCTAAGTTATTTATAATGTTAATAAAACGACTTTATTACATTTTTTCCCAACGTTTCGTCAATTGTTTGTTGACTTCTTCAGAGGAGATTCTTCGTAATAATTGTTTATTTTTTACATTAAAATTTTTTTGTTTAAAAAACCAATTTACTTAAAAACTGTAAACGACAAAAACATGAAACAATTTATTAAACACGGTATCGATTTACTTTATTGCAACAATGTAACTGAATAAAGTATTATTATTTATATCTATTAATAAAGGAAACTTTTTGGGAAATGTTTTATAATAAGCACAAGGAGCAGTTAGTTATTCACCATTCAAATGTTTTATCTTGCTGTATTATCCTCGCGGCATTTAAAGATTGATATTGCAATACTTTCAATAAATCCTTATTGTCCTTAATCGTTTCCTTGTTGTAATTTTTCATTAAAGTAAAAATTGCATAACATAACAAAAACTATAAAACAATAACGTTTAACACATTTGTCGAAACAAGCAATTAAACAAAGACTTCTTCCAAATACAAATATTATATAAAATATATTTCTCGTACGCGAACGATGTATGTATGCATGCATGCATGTATGTATATATGAACATATTCTGGATTACCATGAATGCAATGAAATGAATAAAAAGATCTCAAATTTTGCGCTAAAATCTATTCGATTTAAAATTTAAAACACAGATAGAGACAGATTATCAAACATTTGTTTAGGAAAAACCCAAAAATGGTGTTGAAAATTAAAACTTTATATAAAAAACGGACCTCAAATCTTTATTTAAAATGGTTTTTTTTAATAACTTGCTTGTTCGAGGATAAGAAACTACACCCGTATGGATATTGTGTGTAAGAGTTTGTACTTAAAATGTGTATTATTTTTGTTTGTTTTGACCTTATAATAATCTGTATTAAAGATCTAGCTAAAATTTTGAAGGAAATCTATAAAATGTTACATTTGCATCCAACTGATTGATTTTATATTATCTGTTTTAATTGAACAGTTTCTGAAATTTTGTTCTGTTTTTGAGTTTTTTAATACATACATACATAATTTATAAAATAAATAAATGTATGTACAAATAAAAAACGTCCCAAAATTAATTTGCTGCCATAATAAACATTAATTTAGTTTTTTTCCCTCATTCAATATTATTTATTCTAACCAGTTTAAATTTTAGTCTAAATTAATTAAAATTATATGTATTGTATGTATATGATTTGAGTAACAACTTTCAAAGTTTAGTATAAATTCAAATCATAAATAAAAAATATAATGCTTGTATTAAGAAATATTTATGTATGTTTACACCAAATGAAGAATAAACAATTACATATTTAAAATGAGAAATAATTTTTTTATTCTATGTGAATTATAAATATATATGTACATACGACAAAGTCCAGTCCAATATGCGCTATATTGTGTGGTAAAAATTTAATAATTAATGAATGGAAGGGGGAAAACGTTGCTTAGAAGAAGGTATCCATAATCCGAGTGGAAGTGCTTAGGCACTACCCTTCCAAGCATAATTATTATTTTCTCACCCTATTTATCAATACATATCTCTTTTGTCCCCTTCATAATAATTACCTTTAGATTTAATGCATTTATAGTACCAGTGCTCTCTCCAATTCAAAACACTTCTGATATACAGCAGTTCGGTTTTAGAGTCTAATTCGTGATATCTTATTCTTTCCGATGAAAATTATGCACAGATATTCTGGAAGTTACGAATAAGCAAAGCATCTGCATCATCGCTGAATGTGATCATTTATTTCTTTTAAAAATATTTTTCATATAAAAATATAGTTTCAGTTATTTTAATTAACGGTAAATATAAGAAAAGGAAATACATCTCACATCACATTGTCGACTTAATGACGCCGAAAAGTGCGGCGAGTTCTAGCTCAGCAATGTCGTAGTCTGTTCCGAACAAGCGTTTTTGCTATTTTGTTTGCGCACAAACATATTTTGCTGACTTGGAAACACTTTTTCCAGGAAAATATTAAACAGCTGTGCAGAGTATTAACAACAAAAAGAACACAACAAATGCTATAGAATTAAACAAGGCAAAAAAATTCACAACTAACTAGGAAAAATTAGTACTATCTTCAACTTTTACGCAATCGATGCCGAAAAAAGAAGTGTCCATGAAACAAAAAGATTTTGGTGAGTTTAAAGTGTGAAATTTGTTTCTACTTTTAAATCTATTCTGACAACAAATATACTTAATTCAAAAGCGGCAAAGTCTAAAATGTCTGAATACGGAAATTTTGGGCCTTTAATTGGTGTCATTCTCGTTACTAATACTCATTGTAAATTTATGGTAAGTTTATGGTAATTTAAAATATATCCGAAATTTCCGTTTGTTATCCACAGATATATTCTACAAAAAATGCTGAGATATTAACATCACATGAATTAAGAATCAAACAAATTGTTCACAATGCCGGCTGGTGTGAATACGATCCAAATGAAATATGGAAGAACACTCTGGACTGTATTGAAGTAAATTTGTGTTCAATTAATTGTCTAATGTAATACATGCTTTATGTATTTGTATTTATCAAAGGTAGCTTATAAAAATCTCATAATATTGGAAATAAGTCCCCAGGACATCATCGCCATAGGTATTTGCAATATGCGGGGGACTACAGTCTTGTGGGATAAAGAAACTGGCATAGCTTTACATAACGCTATTGGTTAGTAATTAGTTCTAAAAACGAAGCATTATTTCTGTTCTTTTCGTTTTGGTTTATAGGTTGGACAGATTGCCGATGTACACCCTTATTAAATACTTTGCTTAACAGCGTTAAGCGTAATGTAAATTATCTTAGATCTCTTACTGGTTTGCCACTTAGCACATGCTTTAGCGCTTTAAAAATTAAATGGCTAATGGAAAACAATTCATCTGTTCGTGAATCTCTTGAAAAGGAAACCTTATGTTTTGGTACTATTGACTCATGGTTATTATGGGTATGTTTTTAGTATATATAAAACCTAGCTAATACGTACATACTCGTATATGCATAGGTATAGAATCATTTTCTTACTGCACTTAAATATTTGAGTTTTATTGCCTAATTTGAAAAGTATGCCTGTGAAGGTTCTTTTTTTGACTGAATTCACCCAGCAATGCAAAAAGTTAAAACTCAACAGTGAATATTTTTACGTTTGTTCACAACTAAAGAATCTAACAGCATTAATATTAAATTGAAGGAAGCTTTATCGGCTCTTTATATTTCAGAATTTTACTGGCTCAGAAACTTGTGGAGTTCATGCCACAGATATAACTAATGCCCAGTATACCGGCTTAATGAATGTGAGCACTCTACAATGGGACGAAAAAATTTGCAAATTTTATAAAATACCAATGAGTATTTTGCCAAGAATACGTTCTAATTCTGAAATATATGGTTATATTATTGAAGGACCTCTAAACAATATACCAATTGCTAGTGTAAATTCCGTTTATTTTTATAACATTTCTTGATTATAATCTTCCTTGTTTAGTGTATAGGAGACCAGCCAGCCGCATTGCTAGGACAACTTTCACTAAAGGCAGGACAAAATATGTGCTCGATTGATGACAACTGCTTTGTTATACTTAACACTGGCCAAGAATTTGTAGAATCTGATAATGGCTTATTGTCTATAATTTCGTATAAGTTGGGACCAAAAGCAAAACTAAATTTTGCGCTAGAAGGTGCGATAAGCAATGCTGGATCAACAGTGAATTGGTTAAAAGATGGTTTGAATATCAATACTGAAATTAACTCTAATGATAATGTTGTGGAAGTGTTAAGTACATTCTTAGGAGAAAACTCAATGATTTCATCTTCGTGTTCATCAGGCATGTTAAATGCGGAATGTGGAGTAGCAGCAAAAAGATGTGAAGTAACATTCGTACCAGCTTTCCATGGCTTATATGCACCCTACTGGCGTTATGATGCTAGAGGGTACGATACGAGTATTTCTTCTTTGCTATTATGTGGACATTAAAAAATTTGAACTCCCTCATTTTCAGTACAATTTTAGGATTAACGAGCCAAACTACAGCGGAAAATGTTTCACAAGCAGCTTTTGAAGCAACCGGATTTCAAATTCATGAAGTTTTGGAGGCTTTCAAACGTGACACAAAAAATTGGGATTGGAAAAATATCAATGAACGTCTCGTGTTTGGCGGCGATTACTCCGAAAATACTACTTTTGTACAATTTATTGCCGATATTGTGGGCATTATATTGGAAAGACCCCAAACAACGTCACCTAGTGCACTTGGGGCTATGATTGCGGCAGGGACAACCATGGATGTTCTTAATGAAACATATGCACAAATTGCATATATGCCACCATCAGATGCTTTTAGTCCTACTACAACACCAAATCGTAAGTTTTTATTTCGAAGATTGTTCAATGAAAACTCACAACTCAAATGTTTTCTCTTAGGTCGATCTCTTTTATATAAACGCTGGGATTATACTATTAGAAAGTGTCTGAATTGGGATAATTATGAAAGTTTTGAATCTGATTTAGCTTTATTTGCTCAGCGGGAACGTGATGCGAATCTTCCTATAAGACTATCACTGCCTGGCAGCATCTTCTTAACAAGCACATTTATCTTTCTTATTGTAGCCAAGTTCTTACAAACACAAAATTTAACTTGAACGAAAAAGCAGTTATTTGAAACCCAAGCATTTTTATACAACTAGTGTAAGCTTTTTACGTACAAAAATGTGTTTTTTTTTAAGTTAATGAAAGTTTAATATTGCCCTTACTACTAATCTTTTAATTAATATTTAGATTAATTAATTTATGTGAGACTTCTTTTGCAAATTAAAATAATTGTTTTTCATACATCAAATACTGAAGTATATTTATTTGACATAAATAATTGTTTTTCTTTAATTCCAACAACATTCTCTGTAAAAACTTATTAATATTATTGATTCATCGCCTTCTAGTCATGTGTTTAAACGTATGTATTTAGTTGTTAAACAATATAGAAGTATAAAAGAAAACAGTAAACACACTTATTATAATTCCTTGAGGACACATTTGAAATTAAGGAGCGATTTCCTTTTATTTTCTCTACTAGTTACACAATTATCGAAATTGAAATGCTTTTATCTCTTAAGTATGAATACCTAAATGTAAAAATTGTAAATTTATTACAAGTTATTCCAATGACTGCTGTTAAATATATGTATATGTATGTAGTACGTTAATTGACAAATAATAAAAAATGCCAAATCATAACATACGACTTTTGATAAAAAAATTAAAGAAATTAAAATTTCGCCATAAAAAGTGGGTCGGCACTGCTTTGACAAGCATGCTCAGCTCAGAACAAACCAACGTTTATTTTTTGTGGATTTGGAATTACTCCATTCCCCTTCTTAGAAAGCATAGGAGGATTATTTGGCTGGTCCAATAGAAGACAACGCCATCAACAGTTGTTCTTTTACTTTTTTTTCAAACTATAACTCTACCTCGATTTCCTCTAGGAATTTTACCAGTAAAAACTAACTTTTAATCAGTAAAACATAAATTTATTTCGTAGATTTATCACCACTTCAATTAAACCTACATAATTATTGTATTTCATCATATTGTACAGAGATATACATTTGTATGTACATACGAGTACATACATTTGTATACATTTCTATTTTGCAATTCCAAGGAGATTAAACTTAAATAAAATAGAATGATAGGTATAATAAAAAAAAAATTTTTCGTTAGTAGTGGAGGTAAATGTTTCTGTTCGTTAAGTTCTGCTAAATTCAAAGTTTATTCCAAGCGTACAAAAAAATATACATATACCTATATGTATGAAGGTTGATAATTAGAAAATTACTTTACAATTGTATTGCTCCGATATATAATTTTTCCCTTCATATTCACCATTTAAAAATATGACTAGACTTGTGCTTTTTTTTAAACAATTTTGTGCAGTTTTAAATATTTTTGTCGCAAGTTTAATCCTCATAGTCGTCGTCGTCCTCTGGCACGAACAAATCATTTTCTTCTAGGAAATTAGCTACACTTTTACTAATGGCCGCTCCAATAAAAAGGCCAGGTATTACAGCACAAACAACTCCCATCATACCAAAAGGCATTTCTTCCGGTTTCGGCTTTAAAGCACCACTACGGAAATGGGTTGCATTGCGACTTTGAGTTGTGCCGATACTACGACCAAGTAGTTGTCTTATTGATGAAAAATTTTCAATAAATGCTACAGCTTTTAGTTGTGAAAATCGTGAGATAATCATCTTAATTCAACAAATTTCAAATCTAAAATTTATAGAAAAAAGATGAACTATGGTGTTGATCCCGAAAAAATTCAAAATTTACCTAAATTTCTGAAGAATATTTATGCAAAGTACAACACAATAGAATAACAAAGTGCCTATAATCATCAATTAAGAACTTGGACCTTGATTTGTTAAAACAGGGTGTATCACATTCATACGAATAATGTTGTTCAGTACTTCGCTGCCATCTACGCAGCTCAATTAGTTACCACTAGGGGTGGAAGACTACCGATAATTTTACAATCGACTAATACTTGAAAACAATCGATATTTTTTAGCCACTATCGATAGAAAATGATGCACCACTAAAAGCAAAAAACGTAAGTATGTTGCTTTTCATAAAAAAAATTACTGGATGACGGAAAAATATATATGTACATTATACCAGAACAACACAGCTTTAATACTATCACGATAGTATCGTCGATATATCGAAATTTTCTAACTTTCGATAGTGTTTTAAACTATCGAAAACTTTCGAGTGATACTATCGATAGCTTTCTACCCAGCTGGTTTGTGTCGGAAACAGAAAAATTTTCAAATTTTTCATAAGGTGTCATGAAAATTTTTACCATTTTTTTATCTGTGATTTTTACCCTAATCCGTTTCTCTGTCAACAAAATTCGTGTTTATTTCAAATTTCTAAGAGTTGTTTTATGAATCTTACTTGTAGATTTGTAACCTGTAGTTTTGAGAAATGGGTGGTTCGTGATTGAGCTGCCTTGACTTCAATATGGAGTACATTGTAAAAAATTTTATATACATACTATGTATGTATATGTACAAAAAAAATTAGTGCTTTTCATATAAATTTTCTACTCAAGTCGACCGTCCGCGTTGTGTATTTCGGTTACCCCTCAAGATTCATATACAAACTAAAAAAACCCTTCCTGTGAAGGCCAGCAGGAAAGGCAAAAAAAAACTGTTTCATGTTCACTTTTTGGCACGTTTCTCACTCAGTATAAATTTGGATTTTTTTCAACTTACACGATTACACTAAACTTTCCACTCGTATATTCTTTTACGACTTTGTTTTTTCTTGGGAACGTACCCAACATGTACAGAAAGAGTTGGGTGTATATACTTATGTATGTATTAACTTACATGTTTAAGGACATCTAGAAATTTTTCTTTCTTTATTTCATATAAAACTTTGTTCACCACTGATTTTTAAATCCATTTTGATGCAACTTTAAAATTGTTTGCGTTTAGCAAAATTATTTTTCTAATTGGTTTCCTGGTTGCCCAAACCAAACTACGGATAGCAGCGATGCCAATTTAGCGTTTTAACTATGCCAAATGCGATTTTTTCGTCTTAAAGCGCCTCATAAAAACGCGCTAAATTTTCGCGTTTTGAAAAGTCACCAACATTTCAATTACATTCGTGGTCAATCATAAATAAAATTCCGCGAGAAAATTTTCCCGGGAAACAATTTCAAACACTAGCAATAGGTAAAACAGAAATTCTAATTTGAAAAGGGAAATTCCTCGTGGAATTTTATTCATGATTGCCCCGATTTTTTACTTTTCTTTTGCATTTAAAGTTTTCTAGTAGCCAAAACTTATTGATAAAATTATGATTTACCTGTCCCTTGGCTCTGCCAGCAGATAATTGGAGTCACTACGATGATAATTGTTTGTCTGGTTTTGCAAGATGTTTCCAATCCGTTGAAGTTTTTATTTCAGATATGCATACAACGTCATATAAAATAAAAAAGAACGTAACTTATGCAGAGTACACATCTGGCACACATGTGCCCCAAAAAAAGCTTAACCACTAATTACTAATGAAAAACTTTTGGATTCAGACACGTATTTCATTTCAGTTATTTTTCTACATAACTAATAGGCAATTTGCATAGAATCCAACATGATTGGAAACTGTTTAAATCAATAGATACATGTCTAAATCAACAGTTTTTCATTAGTAATTAGTGGTTGCGCTTTTTTGGGCACATGTGTGCACACGACACGCCCAATATTAATTTTTTTTAGCAACATTGCTGTGTGTATTGAATGAAATTCCTTAGCAGATAGATTTTCATTTCTTCTGTGCAGCAGTTAGTTTTTATGGTTATTTTTCAAGTTCGCGAAATTACCCGTCTGTGAAGCAAATATATAAAAACATCAGTATATTCTGCTGAAGTGGAATTTTATATATATTTTTATTTTATTAAAAATGTGTGTCTCCAATGGGATTCTTCATTCAATTCATTATGTAGAATTTATAAATATTTCAGACAATTTTGTTATAGCATTATGTATATATTATAACGTATAATGATAAGATAATCAAAGATTTAAAAGTATATTTACTACATATAAAATTATAAAAATTGTATGCAATTGAAATAATAAATCTAAAGAGTAAATAAGAGTGTCTAGTTAAAGTCGTGAAAATAAAATTCCAATTCTTTGTTACAATTTATTGATGTGTATTTTTGGAAAAAGGTGGCAGATATTCCAGACACACAAGTTGGAAAATAAAGCATATTAAGGTGACGAAGAACTTTAACATTTTGGGAAAAGCAAAAAAAAATATAATGTTTGAGAAAAAACTATAACTTTTGGTTTTTTCTTTCTTTTCCAAAAGTATTTGCTTTTTTGTAACTTTTTTTTTAATTTTTTGCAAGTTCGTTTTACTGATTTTTACTTGGATTTTTTATAATGAATATTTTTGTATTTTTTTTTGTGATTTTTCTTTTATATTTTAACCTTCTGAGGTTGTTTCTTTTTATTCACTTTTTTTAAATAATTTTACGATTTTTTTGTAAGGGTTTTTTTTCTTTTAATACATATTTAAATTTTTTGTTTCAAGTAGCAAACAATCGTTCCCTTTACATTTTAAAGTTATTTTTTTTTAATATTTTTATGCATTTTCATTTTTGTTTTCAATTTTTTAGTTTTTATTTTTTCGATTTTTTTTGTTGATTTTTTTCAAATTTTTTTAGTTTAAAAAAATCATCAATGACGTTGAAGGAAAAAACAAAATTGTCATTTGTTTTGTTGAAACTCAGCAAGTATGTAGTATGGACAAAAAAAATGTTTATTCATGAATAATAAATGGAAATTAATATTTAAATTTAGTAGTTTTAGAAAAGACAATTAAATTAGGCTGCATCACAGCATCATAATTTCTTTTTGATAATAAGAATTTACTTGGGAGTTCTTGACAAACTTGTTTTAGATCTGTAATTGAATTGAAAATTAAACTAAAATAATAAAAAGAAAATACATAATTTAAAGATAGATGGTGATTGTAGAGAAAATGCAAATATAGGTTTAATTAACATTTGCTGAGCTTTCTTGTTTAAGAAAGTGTTTTGGTTATAAGAATTTTGCTACTAAACTTTTTGTTTAATTATATTGGCTGTAGTTGTTATTAAATTTTTTTTGTTTCCTTTAAGATTTCCCTTTGCTTAGTTGGTAGGCACATTTTCACGAACGTTGTGAACTTGTAAGACTGCGAAGGCTTCTTCAACTTTAGCTTTAAGAGCCTCATGATCTTCTATCATGTGCAAGAGTTCGGAATTTTCAATTTCAAGCAACATACCAGTGATCTTACCAGCTAAAGAGGGATGCATGCGTTCGATCATTGGATACAGACGTTCACCAAGAATTTGTTTCTGTTCCTGTGGTGTTGCATTTGCCAACAAAGAGGCCAAAAGCTTTTCTTGTCCTTAAAATAAACAAACGAAGAGAATAATTAAAACTTCTAATGCTGAAATATTGTTCCAACAAAATCTTACCCTTTTGATGCATTTGCGGAGCAGGCTGTGGTGCTGGAACCTGTTGAACTGTTGGATTGCGCACATTTGTGTTGTATTTGTAGTTTGTAGCGCGCTGTTGGGCAGCACCAGCTGGTAAAGGTGGGCCAGCCAATGCCATATTAGGTGCTGGGATAGTTTGTTGTCCAGTGATAGCACGAGCGCCGGTGTTACGTATGGTGTTGGGGGCAGCAGCGTGTGCGCCTTGAACAGCTTGTGGTTGACCACGAGCACCGCCTGCAGCTTGTGGACGGTACTGGGCAGTACCAGCAGGTGCCATAGCGGCATTTTGGAAGCCTCCGGCAGCAGGAGCTGCGCCAGCTTGACCTCCACCAACTGGACGGGGCACATGTGCAGCCCAGCGTGGAGTGTTACGCATTTGTGTAGGCACTTGAGGACCCAAGAAACGTTGGCCTGGTCCCATGGTAGGCACAAAGAAGCCACCAGCAGCATTATGTGGGAATATTTGGCCAAGTTGCTGCATGCGCATACCACCCATGTGACGCATATATTGTGAGGCCAGGTGAGCTTTTCGTACTTCTTTCCGCTGAGCTAATGCAACATACAAAGGTTTCGAGCCCAAAACGCGACCATTCACCTCAGTGACAGCGCAAGTTGCTTCGCTGGGAGCAACAAAACAAACAAAACCAAAGCCTTTAGAGCGGCCTTCTTCATCGGTCATAACTTTGGCGGATGTGATGGTGCCATACATCGAAAATTCTTTGCGTAAAAGTTCGTCATCGATTGCGTCGTCCAGATTCTTAACATACAAATTGACCCCAAGAGCAGAGTCCTGCCGTTTCTTTTTCAATTCTTCAAACTTACGCTTAAGTTCTTGCTGACGTTCAGCCTTCTTTTGAGCACGAGCTACATACAAGGTCTTACCTTCGCCCATGTCTTTACCATTAAGGGCTTCTACTGCAGCCTCCGCGGCTTCAGTAGTCTCAAAAGCAACGAAACCAAAACATTTGCTTTTACCATCCTCTTTAGTCATAACTTTGTAGCTGGTGATTTTGCCATAATGCTCGAACATTTCTTTCAACTTTTCATCATTAACGTCGTCGGGGAAATTTTTAACGTAGACGTTAGTGAACAATTTAGCTTTTTCGCCGAGTTCCTTCTCGCGTTCCTTACGGGGAATGAATTTACCCACGTATACTTTTTTGCCATTCAACAGCATGCCGTTTACTTTAGCAATGGCTTTATTTGCAGCCTCCTCTGTTTCAAAATGTACAAAACCATAACCTTTCGATTGACCTTTATCATCGGTAGCTACTTTGCAGCTCAATATATTTCCGAATGCAGAGAAGGTATCATAAATGGCTTTGTTATCAATGCCCTTATCCAAATTCTTTATGAAAACATTACCAATGCCAGAACGACGCAATGAAGGATCCCGCTGAGACCACATAATGCGAATTGGTTTATCACCGATTAGATCAAAATTCATGGTATCCAAAGCGCGTTCAGCTTAAAAAAATATATTTAAAACAAATTTAATTTATGGCAATGAAATTCATGAACTAAATATATTAATGCGGGTATGTTCTGTATTCCATCTGAAATTAAAACGTGCGGAATTTCCATAGAATTGCTGTTGGGAATATGTATGTATTTATAACAACAATGCTATCAGAATTCCGTGGAATACCGAACATACCCGATGATTTCAGAATACAAGTACTTGACTTGCAAAAATAAACTAAGGCACTAATTTTTAATTTTTGGCAATAATTTCAATGCTTTATCAGAATAATAAAATAACCCATATACATAAATAGGTCTGTTCCAGATGCATAACAAAACAGTCCGAACTTGTACAAAGTTATCCAAAAGCGTTCCAGATAGCAATTTTTGTGCAATTGTGAGAGCGAATGAGAGAGTAATTTTTTTCATTTCCTGTACAAACTAGTACGAACTTTTTCTTCTGGATAAGTTCGGACAAGAATTAAATAATCAGCTGTATTTTATTTACATATGAAACTGAAAAATTAATCAGAAAATTTGCAACTATAGGAAAAAAGTTTTTACATACAAATTTATTAAAAAACAAAATGGAACAAAGTTGAAGTTGTAAGTGCAATTGTGCATATTTCTCCATTTCTTTAATATAAAAATATGTTTTTGTTCAATAATTCTCGTAGCTTTTACTTTGTTGGAACTTATTTTCATTTACTTTTTACAGCTGTTGCCGCCAATGATGCAAAATTTTTGTTATTATAATGTTATGCGTTTTAAGCGACTTAAATCACTTAAATTAAATTTAATGTAAAATGCAATTTTGGATAACTTTTGCATATTCAGAGTAATTTTCTTTTTTCTCTCATTAGTCCGAACTTGTACGAAATCTTGTGGAACAGACCTAATATATGTACAGTACTGTGCAAAACAAAAGCAACTAATTCTGCAAAAATAAATGCAGACGATTATTTACGAATATACATCATATCCGACAAAAACTGTGAACATAATTTATTTGCATTTACATATGTATATGTCCATGTAGCACTTTAATTAAAATCTTTGTAAACAAAACTGATTTTTCAAAATCTATCTAAAATAGTGCAGGCTTCGATATGGAGCTGTGCATAACAAAAGCAACAAATTAATACTTTTTGTATAATCTCTAGTTTTTTCACAATACGTGCATATCAGCGCTAGATAAATTCACAAGTATTATTTACTATGCATTAAGGAATACATTTCCGCTGAGTTAATGGAATTTCGAGTTGTTTGTTGCAATTTTGGAACTATTTTCCTGCATCTTGCAAAGAGGTTTGCAATGGCGTTGAAGAAAGCTGCATGTGTCGGTCAAGCACGGATTGGAATTAAATTAATTTTCTTGCTTTTTTGTCCAACCTCCAAGTATGTTAAGGGCTACTACCGCATTGAAACATCCGTAGAAGTGTCATATTCCACTCAAAATGCCTAATGATATTTACTTCAATTTTTTTTTTTTTTTTTTTTTTTTTTTTTTTTTACAAAATTTGTGGAGTGGTCTAAATTCATACGTCGGAAATCAAGTCATCACCATCACCTAACCGCTGTTATGCTTAAAACCCATTTTGATATTTCGTGGCGAAAACTGTTTGCAGATATTATAACCTCACTTGAAACAGCAAACGAGCTTTTTGGAATATTTTAAATACAGTTTTCTATCACAAGGTAGGGAAGTTTTTCGCGGTCATACACAAAACTGCTCAACACCTAATTATCCTCCCGACCTACCCATCAGCAAATTATATTTTTCAGGAAATACCAATATTGAAAAGCGAATTCGTTTTCTAGTATGATTGCCTACAAAAGTGGGTAAAAAGGGCTGCTTGAAATAATCAAATGTCCAAAATATTACAATTTTAAGTCAAATTAGAGATTTTGTTGCTTTTGTTCTGCACAGTACTGTATGTACATATGAATATGTATCTCATTTGTGTCTGCCTTTTCCCAGAATATTAAAAGTTGTAAAATTATCAGCCATGTTCTGAAAACGCAAAATTTCAAAAACGGAAAACGGTGTTCTCTTTATCGGATACTTTATTGTATTCGAAATTAAGTTGAGATAAAATATCTCAGAAATCTTAAAACCAAATAAAAATTTGCAATAAGTGCGCTTTCTAGTTTTTTTCCCGGAAATTTGTCAATTTCAAAACGAAATGGTTTTCAGAACCTGCCCGTATATCTTTATATTTTGTTGTTAATAATTCCCAGTTTTTTACATTTTCCAATTTATTAAAGCTAAAGGATTCTGATTTATTAACTCATAAGGAAAATGTAACTTTTATACTTTTGCCATTTCTTAGAAGCATTAAAAATGGCACGGTAAGTCGAGTAAATGTTTATTCTAGCAACCATCAATCTTAGTCAGTTCAAAATGGATTTTAATCAAACTAACCAATGGGTGGATGTTGCAAGAATTTATGAATTTCTAAATAAGCTTCTTGTTCATAATTTCTTAATTTTTCCATTTAATTAAAACTCCATATTCTGATTCCTTTACTCTTCCGAAAAATGTAACTTTTATACTTTTGCCATTTCTTAGAAGCATTAAAAATGGCACGGTAAGTCGAGTAAATGTTTATTCTAGCAACCATCAATCTTAGTTAGTTCAAAATGGATTTTAATCAAACTAACCAATGGGTAGATGTTGCAAGAATTTATGAATTTCTAAATAAGTTTCCTGTTCATAATTTCTCCATTTAATTAAAGGTCCAGATTCTGATTCCTTTACTCTTTCGAAAAATGTAACTTTTATACTTTTGCCATTTCTTAGAAGCATTAAAAATGGCACGGTAAGTCGAGTAAATGTTTATTCTAGCAACCATCAATCTTAGTTAGTTCAAAATGGATTTTAATCAAACTAACCAATGGGTGGATGTTGCAAGAATTTATGAATTTCTAAATAAGCTTCTTGTTCATAATTTCTTAATTTTTCCATTTAATTAAAACTCCATATTCTGATTCCTTTACTCTTCCGAAAAATGTAACTTTTATACTTTTGCCATTTCTTAGAAGCATTAAAAATGGCACGGTAAGTCGAGTAAATGTTTATTCTAGCAACCATCAATCTTAGTTAGTTCAAAATGGATTTTAATCAAACTAACCAATGGGTAGATGTTGCAAGAATTTATGAATTTCTAAATAAGTTTCCTGTTCATAATTTCTCCATTTAATTAAAGGTCCAGATTCTGATTCCTTTACTCTTTCGAAAAATGTAACTTTTATACTTTTGCCATTTCTTAGAAGCATTAAAAATGGCACGGTAAGTCGAGTAAATGTTTATTCTAGCAACCATCAATCTTAGTTAGTTCAAAATGGATTTTAATCAAACTAACCAATGGGTGGATGTTGCAAGAATTTATGAATTTCTAAATAAGTTTCTTGTTCATAATTTCTTAATTTTTCCATTTAATTAAAACTCCAGATTCTGATTCCTTTACTCTTCCGAAAAATGTAACTTTTATACTTTTGCCATTTCTTAGAAGCATTAAAAATGGCACGGTAAGTCGAGTAAATGTTTATTCTAGCAACCATCAATCTTAGTTAGTTCAAAATGGATTTTAATCAAACTAACTAATGGGTGGATGTTGCAAGAATTTATGAATTTCTAAATAAGTTTCTTGTTCATAATTTCTTAATTTTTCCATTTAATTAAAACTCCAGATTCTGATTCCTTTACTCTTCCGAAAAATGTAACTTTTATACTTTTGCCATTTCTTAGAAGCATTAAAAATGGCACGGTAAGTCGAGTAAATGTTTATTCTAGCATCCATCAATCTTAGTCAGTTAAAAATGGATTTTAATCAAACTGACCAATGGGTAGATGTTGCAACATTAAGCCTTATATGAATTTCTAAATAAATGCCTTTTTAATAATTTCTATAGTTTTTTGATCTCTTTAGTACACAATAATTTCTTATTTATTAATCTCGACTCTGGTTTTTAACTCTTTAGAAAAATAAATCTCTTATATTTTGCCATATCGTAGAAGCATTCAAACAGGCATTGTAAGTCAATCCGATGATTATTCTAGCAACTATTAATCTTACGTCAGTTAATAATGGAATTAAATCAAAGTGACCAATGTACCTTTACAAACAAAAAAAACATTCACGTAATTCACACTATGTCCCCCATCTAGACTTACAAGGGGTACACTCTTCATGTGGTGTCCAATTCGCTTTTGTTATGAAATGCGAACTTGTTCATTTAAAGTTTAGTACGTGTATTTGACGTTTCTTTTTATTTTTATTTCTTCAGTTATATAAAAAACACAAAATTTGACAAAAAGAAAATAGAATTGATAATTTTTCAGGGAAATTTCTGGTGTATTAGATTTTTTTTTGTACAAATATGTACATAATTGCAAAACTATAATTTCATAGTGTGAACACTAATACAATTTCAAACCGGAACTTTAAAATATTACAGCAACAAAATTTGCAAGTCTGGGAGGGAGCTATGATTGTCCATTTTAGTTTTTGTTGCCGATGAGTGTAGCGAAGCAAGCGCAGCAGAGAAAAAAAAAATTAAATGCTTGAAACATTTTATCCGAACTTTATTCCGAATTAGAGATGGGCGCGTGTCGTGTTTGGTTTCGTGACACAACACGCAAGATTCAACACGAAGTGTTCGTGACAGAAAGTCTGTTTTCGTGTGTGTTCGTGTCGTATCGTGTTGAGCAAAATTGAAACGAAACGATTTTTGCTGGTTAAATATATGTATGCATGAATTTCCAGTAAAGAAACAATTTAATATTTTGTATCGTCAAACACGTAAAACCATCAGTGTAGCGGTCTCTTAAGCTTAAAATTCTGAAATTAAACAAAAATATGTAGGTATCTAGGTATTTGAATATAAAAAAAATGCTTTTTTTGCTATTCAATTTGATTTCGTGCGTGTTGTGCAGTTTCGTGTTTTGAAATAATTTCGCTTGCGTGTTTCGTACGTGTTAGACATCTTGGCATTCTTGTTTGTGTCGTGTTGGAAAAATTCAACAAGCGCCCATCTCTATTCCGAATGCTCTAAATTATGCAATAAAAACAAAATTAGTTTCAGAACATGAAAGATGATTAAAATTTGTTCGGTATTGATGCGTTATACATTAAAATTTGACAGCAAGCACGCCAAAAATATAAAGTTTTTAATTTTCCATCAAGCATCGTCAGTGTTACGCATACTAATAAATTTTTACTCATACTATAAATTTGCTTAACGAGCATTTTGATAGTGTCTAAAGGGCCTTAAGACAAGATCAAAGTGCTTGCTATCAAGTTCGTTTACGTGTGCCACCAAGTAATCATTTATTTTATTTTATTATTTTATTTTGCGCTGTTCGTTTGAAAAAAATATATATAAAAATGTCGATATGAAGAAATTTTAATAATGGGTACCTAGTATGAATAAATAACAAAAATTAAAAATTTTATAAACCCCCGATATGTCCAGAAAAGATGTGATATCTTCTAAACGACTGAACTTATTTTCTCCAAACATAGCTGAAAACACTCCCGATCAAGTCACCTTTCAAACTAAATCAAAATCGGTCCAACCGTATGGTCTGTACGTGGAATCTGTTTACACAGACACACACTACAAACTTATAACACCCCTTTTTTGGTCGGGGTTAAAAAGTATTTGCTTTTTACTTAAAAATTTGTTTTACGACCCAAAATTTATAAGTTTTTATACTCAATAAGATCCAGAACTTCGTGTTTAAAAGAAATTTTTAAGTAAAATACAAGTAATTTTTTATTCATAGTAACCAATAATGGCAGCACCGTTTGCAAAAAAAAAAATTATATTAACTACGAAAAATTTTTGTTTGTTGGGATATAATTTGCTTATACATACACACATTATATATATATATATATAATTATATTCATGTCTGCATGTAAGCACATATGTGAATGCAATCATACGCATACATACACTCGCATACAAATTGCAACGTCTACAAATTAATATTAAATTAAACTTAGGCTTTCCCTATTTAATTTTTCATTTAGCCACCTTAAGCGAAAATCATGTACACATAAAAAAGAACTTTAATGTTGAAATGGTAGCACATGGTGCAGATATTTTTTTCAAATGCAAGTTAATTTTTTTTTTTGTTTAAGAACAAGAAGTTTTGTTACACGTAATAATAAACAAAAACACCCAACCTAACCCCACATTCCCCAGATACAGTTTTTTATATTTCATAACTTACCATCTGCAGGCTGCTGGAAGTTAACATAAGCATAGCCCAAGGAACGACGTGTCATTACATCGCGACATACTCGAATGGATAAAACTGGACCAGCATCAGAAAATTTCTCAAAAAGTCCAGCTTCATTTATATCCTGATGCAAATCTCCCACGTACAATGAAGCCATTTGATAGTTAGGTCCACCCGAATTCATTTTTTACAAAAAAATATAAATAGTTTGTATTTTTAAATGTTTTCTTTTTAAACACACAAAAAAGGAAATCTAACAAAGACGCGTGTTCTTGATATGATTAACTAGAACCGAAGTATGAAAAAATCTACACAAAGGAAAAATCCAAAGAAACTGCAAAGAAAATAAATATTAAGTAGTGTTGCGAATGAACAAATTCAGGATTTTATATGTATATACATAAATATATAGATTTATATACATGTATATATACGTACGTGTTTGTGTGTGTAACAAATGGCGTTTTTAAGCCAAACTAATTTAGCAACGATGGCAATACCAATCAAAATGAGTGTTTCCAATTTTTTGATGGAATGTGGGAAAGAAAATTGAACTTTGACGAACAAAGGAACATATAATTTAAGTATTTTCATATTTTAAGGCGTGTTTTTATCCGATTTATTAAAACTTAAACTTTATTATACTTCTTAACGTAATAAAACTAAATATTAAAATAATTTTTTGGAATTTCCCATCGAGAAAAATTCTTTCTCATTTTAGCACATACCATTTTCCATAAGACTATTGCATTCACTCATTTTTTTAAGCGTGCCACACCACGTTTTCAACTTGATATAGATAAAAAAAAATACATTATCTATTGATTTTTACTTACGTTTTTACACTTTTTCGATTTTTGCTACTTTTTACAATTTTTTTTGTTAATTTTTTTACTTTTATATATTTTTTTTTGATTTTTATTTTTTAATTTCACAAAAAATGTGATAAGCCGTGTTCTTCAACTCACGACCGCTCACCAAAACGGACTCGACTCGTTTAACGGTCGGTTAGAAATGAAAGAGATAGTTCAATGGAAATTTTTCACGACAAAAATTTCAGAAATAGTGTTGCCAGACTTCAGGCAAGATGATGTGCTGGTATATTTAATTATGCCAGTAATTGATTATATACTTTTCCTTGCTTTTTCTAGTTTGTGGTTTAAACAAAATATTAGCTCATTAACCGATTAATTTAATTTCTTCTCAGGAAATAACAAAACAAAATGTAAACTGTATATCAGATATATTAAAATCGTATGGCAGCACATTTATTTTCATGCTTATTTAGTTGTCCCTTTTTCACTCATAGTTGATTTACGAAGATAATTTTTTTATCTGTGATAACCAAGGTTGGGAACAGCATTAGTATTTTTTTTTTGCAAACCTACCACTCCACCATGTTCAGTACACACTTTGTGACATGTTAATGCAAACAGGCAGATTTCATACAAATGCACCAGTTCTCATTTGTTATGACTCGAAAAAAGCATTCCCCCTTATTGGGAATGGCGTCACATCAACACGACAGTAAATATTGTTACGTGTCTACAATTTATCGGCAACAATTGGCTCTTATAGACAATTTCTTACTAATTTCTAAGGCTTTGTAATTTAATGGAGCATCTTAATAGTAGTCAATTGTTGTCGACAAAGAGTAGACAAGTGACAATTTCTACTACCGTCTTGATGTGACGTCGACGACGCCATTCACAATGAGGAGGATTACATTGAGCAGTACACACGCAGGGAGAAGGGAGAAGAGTTCCCATTCTATTTTATCAACCAACTCAAGAAAGTAAGACTGAGTTTACAACTGTGTGCCATGTGTCCAAAAAAAGCGTAACCACTAATTACTAATGGAAAACCATTTGATTTAGATATGCATTTATTGATTTAAACAGCTTCCAATCATGTTGAATTCCACAAAATTTTCTATTAATTATGTGAAACTGTTTAACATAATAAAAACGTTTCTGAATCAGTTTGTCATTAGTAATTAGTGGTTACGCTTTTTTGGGCACATTTCACACAGATGTAAACTCGGCCTAAGCTTTGCGTGTGAAAAAACCGCCTTAACATTTACTTAAAATTCGAAAATGCAGAATTTGTGAACCAATTTGTTGAAATTTATTGGGAAACTTTTTAAATCTTACATTTGCAACTACTCAGCGGGTCTGCGCTCTAATTCGAAACGAAAGCAAATACTTTCGAATTGTAATGTAAATAACATGCAAATGTTCGAAAGCATTTTCTTTCGCTTCGAATTGAGAGTAGACCCACTGAAATAGTGAAAATGTTAATATGATAAGATGTACATACATATGCATATTTTGTTACCTTTATAGATTTCATATATTGGCAGTATATTCAGAAAGGCACAAAGATCTCAAGCACACACATACAACCAGCTTGAAAATGTATTTTCAGTTTTTAAATTTGATACAAAATTTTTGATCTATTTATCAGAAACCACTCTCACAAGATATTTAGCATTGTATTCGCGGTTCAAAATATAAATACATTCAAACAAAACCGTTATAAGACATTTTGAACTTCAAAAATTAAAAAAAACGAACAAAAATATTTAAACTTTTTTTGGATTAAGTGCGAGAAGATTTATTTTACTGTTTTTTTACAAACATTCGAAACAAAAAATAATGTTTTTTCCATGCACATTTATGTAATTTGATTTAGTTCTGATATTTTATTCAATGAGTAATAGTTTACATTAAAAAGGGTATTTATTGAACGTTAGTTGTTCTCATTTCTTTTTAGACTTTCCTCGACCTCTATTTTTCTTCGAAGTCTTTTTATGGGCACGTTTGAATTTACGCCAATGTTTTTGTATAACTCTTGCAGACCTATTCATCATAAAGAGCAGAATTTTCTGTTCGTGTTTTCGTTTTTCTTCCTCTTCCTTCACGAGTACTATTCTATCATATTCAGCCTCTTCACGTTTATATTCAATCAAAAACATGTCAAAGAGTTCCTTTTCTTTTTTGTACTCGTCCTGGAGGTGCATGTTCTCCTTGATTTTATCTTCCATAGATTGATCAAATTTTTTAATAAGGGCTTCCAATTGAAGAAGTAATTTATTTCTGAAATATGCATTGGAAAACCAAGTAAAAGTTGGCTTAAGACAATTTTTGCTAATACATAATAAGTATGTAAATACATATGTATGTATGCGTGTATGAATATTTACATTAAAGCCAATCCTTTTTTTGTTGAAGGTGGATTCCAAGTATGTATGTACATATCAGACTTGGGCAGTAATGATTAAATTTTGTAATTGATTACACATCAATCACAATATTTTTTGTAATTATGATTGAAAACTTTCAATTACAATTACGTTGTATTGTAATTGATAATGAAAAAAAAACAATTACAATTGCATGCGATTGTAATTGAAAACAAAAATTCTATTATAATTGGAGTAACCGCAATTGAAAAAACCAATTACAATTACGTGTAATTGGAAAAATAATTCTTCAATAAAGGAATTATAGACATGTAAATGCTAAAATAATAACCCTCAATAAACTTATTTTAAACTAGGTTAGGAAGGGTGGTACCAAAAATACACCTCCACTCAGAGACCCAATTGGGTTGGGTCCATTGTGATTAAGTAATTTTAAACTAGATCATTAGATTATTTATTCAATTTCTTGCACTAGACACCGAAATCACGTGAACGGTTGGCATTGTTATTATGTACATTGTACATAAGTATTTTATTTTTTTTTATTTTTAGTAATTTGTTGAAATAAAAGTAATAATTCTTTGCTTAATTAAAATCAATTTACATGTAATTGTAAAAACTATTATCATAAAAATGTAATTGAATTTGTTGAAACAAAAGTAATCATTGCTTGCTTAATTACAATAAAATTACATGTAATTGTAATTGCAAAAAAACGATTACAATCAGGAGCTCGTTTCTCAAAGCTACAAGCTACAAATATACAAGTAAAATACACACAAAACAACAACACCTTTACAAATTTTATTGTTGTTTTTTGTGTATTTTATTTGTAGATTTGTAATTTGTACTTTTGAGAAACGGGCTCCAGATGTAATTTGCATTGAAATATATCCAATTACAATTGCAATTACATTTTGTATTGAAATGTGATTGAATAAGTAATACTAGCTACTTGTAGATTAACTGAACGTAAATATGTATGTGCATATGTAAGAAATTGTTTTTACAGAAATCAAAAATATACAAACTTTTCATCTTGGGCTAACTTTTCTTGCTGCACATTTTCCTTCAATAAGCGCTCGTAGCTGTTTCCGATTCGTTCAAATTCTTCTTCCAACTCTTTTTGCTTAATCACGCTGGAGGCATGTATTTGTCGTATATTACGACTGGATCGAATTCTATAAAGTTGAGAAGATAAGTGGATACATGTAAATAAATTTTTCGTCCCAATATGCATATAAATACGTACCGTCACGGACGTAACTACACTTTTATATTTTTTACAAAAGAAACGAACAACGTTACAAAATCAATAATAAAAAAGTATTCTTGAGAATTTTCTTAGAAATTTACTTGTAGTATGGATACTTATGTTTTTTAACCATTTATTTCCTTTTTATAAAGCTTTTATGTTATAGATAAGTTATTTGCAATATGAAATAGATGCATTCGTATTTACATCTGTTCGAATTTCTTTAATAAAGTCGTCATTTTTGATCACAATGGTCTAAATATTCGCGTGAACATGTAGTTTGATAAAATGAATCATAGTCAATCAAAAACTCTATTTCGAATTTTTGTGCAGTTACGTCCATACGCATTTAAGGTGACGATACATATTTGCATATCGCTCATTTACTCAAACAAAGTCATAACTCAAAAAAAAAAAAAGCAGTTTGCCAGAAAACGAGTATGAAGTTTTAAATTTTCGCACAACTAAATGGAAAAAGAAAATTTTATTTTTCACTCAAGAGTTGAGTAAACAAAATATTTGTATGAAATTTTACACAAAATGAGGATTAATACTGCATCACTAACTAAAAAATTCAATTTTTTTATTACAGCGTTCTAAATGAGTAAATGAGCGATATGTACATACGAGTATGTGTGTATTTGTAAGCTCTAAGTATTCTTACATTTCCTGTTTTATCTTGATGTTATTGTCATATCTACATTTAGACAAGTCCTTTTCATATTTCTGAATTAAAATCTCTTCAGCAGTTTGCTTCCATTTGAAATTAATATAGCGACTTTTTAATAAACCCTTGAAAACTAATCCAAAATATCCATAGATTAATTTACATATATTCACATTCCATTTGAATTATGCAAACCTTTTATTTTCCTATCAATTTTATCATTTTCCTGATGAACTTCGTGAATTTTTTTCTCCCTGTCGAGTTCGGATATTGCAGATTTTGTTAATCTTTTCTCAGTTACTTTAAGAAGCAATTGAAATGTTTCTATTATAGATTTATCAGACGGCCTTAAATTATCCAACCAATCCATAAAATAACCAAGAAGCGGTGTATTTTGGTGAAATAAATCAATTAATTTAATCAAACGATAACTTTGATGGCGTGATCGGGTCTCGGTTGTATCCGAGTCATGAACCATATTCTGCAAAAATTATAAAGTCGACAATGTAAGGCTATATATACACATATTATGTATTTATGTATGTACATATGTATATAGAATTATGTACCTTTTCTTTTATATACTCCTCTATAAAATCTATACAGTTTACATACTTGGAACCATTTAAACGTTGTCGTGCCCTAATAACATTTTCACATATTTCTGGTAGTATTAGTGATATGCGAAGTTTGTCCAATGAGTCCTGCAATATTCTTAGTATGCAATTAATTTGTTGCGATTGACGTTCCAATGACATTTCTGGATGATTTATAAAAGAAATATTGCAGATATGACATGTATATTTCCATATGTATGTACATATAAAAAAAAAATAAAAAAAAATATATAATAATAATGTGTTAGATAAGAGATTTATGTACATGCATACAAACCTTCATTAGCTGTTGTACATAAACACTTTTATACGATAATTTTATATTTCTTGTTATTTTTAAGTCCAAAATTTTTCCAACTGTCTTATCTCATGTATAATGGATTTATTACACAAAAAGACATAAATATTTAGGGGAAAAAATTATAATATTATTTGGTTGCTATGGTTGTCAGTCATTAAGTGTTCCAAAAGAAGTTATTTATTTCTTCAAGGCTTAATACTTAAAATTAATACTATAAAATTATTAAAAAAAAAAAAAAAAATATCGTACATCGGAGGGAACAGCTTTGAATTATTATGTAACATCGGCTTAAAATGTAGTCTTCGAAATACAGACTTGATGTTCATTGAGGATACGAACGAATTTAAATAAGTTTCACTTGGTTTTCAGTACATTTTTCCGTACACATAAAATGTTTTATTTTTTTTTATATTAAATTTTAATAATGTTATATTAATTGTTTTCCTGCTTTTATAATACTATACGTACATATATAATTCACACATCGATATAGAATTTTGTATTTTTTTTTCTTTTATTATGACATTAAAAAATTAATCAGTAATAAACAATATCATGTGTATTAGGAAAAGATATATGCATGTATGTATGTAGATATATTCTAATTAAATAAGAAACTGCAATGACAAAATAAAATGATGTAATTAAAAAAAAAAAAACAAAAAAAAAAAAAAAAGAAAACAAATTAAAAACTTAATATAATTTTATGCACATTTAAATTTTCGATATATTTCGTATTAAAAATTTTCAACTTTTAAATAACATAGCGACGATAAAATTCATTAATTATATCAATATATTTTATAATTAAAATTTAAATGCAATTTTTACAACAAAATATACATTACACACATATTTTCTTCAAAGGAAATGAAAAGAAAAATACAACTAAAAATAAAAAACATTTTAACCGACCTAATTATTTATACTCAAGTTAATCTTTAAGATTTTGTAATTTTTGTAAAGGAATTTGTCTAAACATTTTTTTGTTGTTTTTTTACTTCTTCAATATTTTGTATACTACTATAAATTATTCATAAATATAATAATAATAATAATAATAATTTCTTAAATAATTGTTACGGCGTTTTTGTTGGAAAAATATGTAATATATTCATTAACACCACAAATAAGTTTATAGAGTAAATAAAACATGTACATAATAATAATTCTGCCATTGCACAATATAATCCTGTAATTCGTTTACTTTTTAAATAAGAACATATGCCTAAGAAAGACAGTATTCTTAGTTGCCCATTTGGAGTATTTGTGAGAGCAAAAGCAAAATAATTTGGTTGGCAGTGAGTAGTTTCAATACTGTTGTTACTTTTAGAAATATTTTTACTAAAAAAAACAGTTTTTCCTCAATAAATTTTACGCAGTTTCTGCAAGGCCTGAAATTAAGAAGTTTCTAAGTGGGAGCATTTAATTTTGTTCTTTGAATCTTTTTGCCCATGATGTGAAAAAAATTCAAATTTAGCGTTAGGAAGGTGAATGAATAAATAATGAAAATATATTTGCGGTACATATTTTAAAATCTCACTCACGACCATTTAAGCCAAAAAAAGTTGGTTTCTATTAAGGAAAATGTTTTAAAACATGCACAACCATTTTTCCAAACCTGATGAGGTGTATGCATTAAGTTGTAGAGTATTATTCCATCAGTTGGTTGTTAGTTGTTTGACCAGAAATATTTTGATCTGTTGCTACAGTTGGTAGAGTTACATTTTGCGCTTCTCCCCATTCTATTAAATACTGCATTTGTCCATTGGCTAGTTGACGTTTGGCACGTATAGAGAATTGTTCTCCCGATTCAATGCGATTAACAATACCAAAATATTTATTAACGGTTTGTTTCAAATCTTCATGAGGTTGATGAGGGTTATTGGAAATCTGGGGACTATGACCCACTCCAGCAGCAGATGCTGATGAGGTCGATGACTGATTTGAGGACACTGAACTGCGTCGACTTGTATTAGGCGAGTTCTTTTGTGGCCGTTGTCTTAAACGCCGTCCATGGGTTGGCTGTGAATTAGATGGTGCCTGTACAGTCGCGACATCCACATTGGTGGAATCCGCATTAGGAGAAGTGGATGCCGACGAGCTTACATTATTGTTTACATTTAATGATGATGTTGATGATGATGACGATGTTGTCGGTGTTGTTTTAGATTGTGCAGTAAAGAGAGATGCAGCATTAGTTGTTGAGGCTGCTGCTGCTGCTAATAAATCTTTGGCTTGTATGGGGAAAAAGTTTGTAGGAATAGGATTAATGGTAGTTGTACTTATGACCTGCAAAAATATACGATTTTGTTTCAAAGTAAATAAAAAAATATATATATATAATTTTTTGACTCACTTCAATGTTGGAGGAGAGTCTTCGGGTGCGTCTTCTGCGCACTTCTTTATTTGGGCCGATAGTGATATCTTTGGCACTCAGTCTTCGCTTTATAGTGCGAACTGTCCTTGGCTGACCGGCAGCCTTGGCCAGATTGCTTGTACTTAATTTTGGAAACAAGCCAGCGCTCTTAAGGGCTGCTAATTTTGAACTAAAATTTAACGATGTGGTATTGAATATACCAAAGCTTACGCATTTCTTCGAGAAGTTGGTATCTGCAACGTTCTTTTTCGGTGAAATTATTCGAAATGGGTTGTTTTGGCCCAAAAAATTTTTCGGTGGCGGTATAATTAAATCTAAAGATGTTCCCCTAGAGCTACTACTAGAGTTTTCATCGGATGAAGAATCGGTTAAATGGGCAGCATTATAACTTTTCGATAAAGTGAAAGCTTTGCGTTTACGTGAACTTTTTTCCATTTGTTTTGTATTTATCGATCTGGGCTTTTCTTCGCCTTCTCTAGACTTTAATGAGGAGTCCTCCCTATATTTGTTTGGAACGCTTAAAGGAGACTTACTAATACTTTTACCTTCTTTTTTTGGAGTTTGTTGCTTTTTGCCATTTATTGTGGACACTGCTGCGGAGGTTTCCACTTCAGGCAGTGAAGCTATCAATGCATCATTTGCATTATCATCTTCTACATCCATTTTTTCGAGCATGTCCGTCGACATATTATTCACGCAGCTGGAAACTTTGGATTCAATATCATCACGTATTTTTTCTGATAATGGCGAAGTTTTCGTTCTCTTCACTTTATCCAACATATGTTTAATCGGAATTTCATCATCAGACGTATCTTCGAACTCATACACATCGTGTGAACTGAAATCTTCATTTAGTTTTCGTTTTAATTTGGAAACAATTTCTATATTCGTTGAAGAATTTGAGTTCAAGAACTTAAAGTCTGAGTTTTCCGGGACATCGATTAGTAAGGGGACTTTCAAATTAGTAAAAACAAATTCATCATTGAAAGTATCCTGCGAATTTATCGAAAATTTTGCAACCTCTGGTGGCTCCAGAGATCGCAGAGCAAAGCTATTTGCATCGCGTTTTATTTCCTTGCCACACATAAAAAGTTGTGTATTTTCGTTAAGCGTAGATTTGACTTTATCCAAAAACTCATTATCTTGCATCGAGATCCACTGAGTCCGCAGGGGAAAATATGAATTTATATTAAACTTATTATCAATATATAAAATTTTTAAACAACATTTATCTCACTTCTTTTGGTATGGGTAGTATTCGTCTTTTCTCTAATGCGTATGGATTTATATCCTTCAGTAGATGATGATACTTATGATGCTTTTTCATTACCGATAAATTGTACAAAACTAAATGAACCAGATCTAACCAACTTGCTTGAATTCGTCTTAAATATTCATCGCCTTCATTACAAACGGAGCAGCAGAATACAAAAAAACTGCGAAGCGAAATGTTGGATAGAAAGCTGTCTCTTTCAAAAACTAAAAATAAATTATTTCCTTCGTACTTACCAGTCCCCTCTTAACATGTTGCTCCTAAACTTTTGTGTGCAATGGGTGTGATACCAGTTCAAACATCGCCAGCACTGCAGCATATTATGGTCAAATTCACCCGATTTACCGCAATAACAGTAGATTTGTTCCCCATTCCTTCGATGTTTATCGTCCCACGTTAGAGATTCCAACTAAGAATGTTAAATACATGTGTATGAAAAAATAACATTATCTATCTATTGTCTGATATTTTTTTTAATTCAACTGTTAATATAAACACTAACATTGTAATGTAATTGAAGACATGCTTCAGATTCATCTTCCGCCGAACTGAGCCCTAATGATTCGTCTAACTTCATTGGTTTTGAACAACGTTTGCACAGCCAAATTTCACTACCCGGTGAAGTTTCGGCAGTACATTCGCGATGGTAGCCCCGGCCACAACGTTCGCAAGTCTCCACCGTACAATCTAGACGAGTGAGTTTGCAGGCCACACACATTGGCTGGGCAATAGAATTTTCCTCTGCATTGCCACCTGAAGAAACACCTAATTTTCGCATTTCTTCTGCCACACACCAAACTTCAGTTTTGTCATCGAAACACACCAAATATTGATTGCGTGCCGTATCAATAACTGTGCCAAGATAGAAGCGATCGTCGTGGCGTTTTATGAAAACGTCCTCACCATTTACAAACAAAGGCGCAGAATCGATTATGGGTGTTTCATCATCAATCTCAATCAAATAATCTTTATTTTTAGATATTTTAGGAGATTCTGGTGTTGGGGGAGTTAATGGTGTAGTGGGAGTTGTTGTTGTTATATTGTGCGCTGGTTGGGTGGGTTGTACCACAAAAGTGTTTGATTGTGAAACTGAGAGAGTGTTTCTTGCTGTTGTTGATGCAATTCCTCCTGATCTGTTAAAACTTTGTGTGAAATTTGAGACATCTTCTGCAGCCTCTTCAATATTTTGCGCGGCCAATATAAAACTTTGTTTTGTTGCCATAATAGCATTGGACTTTTCCAATTTTTGATAATTATACGATGTACTGGGACTGTTGATGGAGCTGGTAGTTGATATGATATTATTGTTAGCATTATTGGTGATGTTGGGGATGGGAGGAGTACTTTCAGGTGTTGTTGGTGGTGTATGTGGTGTTGTTGCAGTTGTAGTTGAATCGGGTTCATCTATAACCAAAACATTCGATTCATAAGCATCGGCCATAGGCATTGTTTGTTGTCCATTTTCTATAATGGGCTTGTGTTGTATGGCAGGTATAATAGGTGAAGGCTGCTGGGCTGGTGTAGAAGCTAGTGAATTTGATGCTGAAGATGAAGATGTGTCGGTGTATAAATTATTAATGCAAATATTTATGCGATCCAATACGACTGTAGAATTATTTGGATTAGAGCAATTTGTCACTAACGGTGCAGAGGTTGGAATGGCGACGGCAGAAGTCCCATTATTCGGATTTATATTTGTTATTATTTTTTGATTTGCGTTGAGTTGGGCTGGTATTGGATTTTCGGGTGACACATAGTAATGGGGCACATGCAATGCAGATGCTGCGACATGATTTTGTTGTGATGATGGGAAAGGTTGAGTAGCAAAATGTTGCTGCAGCAATTCTGTTGTTGGTGGCTGAAAACTTGATTGAGAGAGCAAGTGTTGGGGAAACAAATGTTGCAATTGTTTGTTGCTGTTTAAATTAAATACGTGTTGAGAATGTTGAAACCCACTTGCCGTGGTTGCCAGGCTTGCTGTATTCGATTGGTTCAACGGATTCGAAGTGGATGTGACAATTCTAATGTTGCCTTGATCAGAATTTTGCGACTGACCCGGTTGTTGGTGTGAAAAATTGTTTGTTATTAATATAGTACTTGGATGATGTCCTACATTTGTTGTTATTGTAGGATTTGTAGAAACTCCAGTTGCTGGCGGACCTCCAGTAGAGTAGAAACGTTGTGTTCCCATTGCTCCCAATGCTGCAGCCGTGGTTGTATAATAGTTTTTGTCCAGATTATTCACGTTTAGTTGTAATTGGCTGGAATCACTATATATGGTACCAGCTGCTACCGCTGCAGCCAATTGTTGCTGATGTTGTTGTTGTTGCTGTGCATTGAGGAATGTGTTCAAGGCGGCTGCATTTGCTTGAGGCGGTGAGGTGGCTACATTCTGTGCCATTTGAATGCCATGTTGTGTTACGTTCGTGGTATTAAAGTGGTTACTCATCATTATTTGATATTGAAAATTATATTAATATGCTGGATATTGGGGATGAATTGATCACACATAAAGTCTGGTTAGAAGATTAAACATCAGAAGCGCTGTAACGCTAAGTTTGTTACTCTTGATTCGAAAATGTCTACATTTAAATACAAAGAAATTTTACTTATCATGAGATATTCACATTACCTGACTGCTAAAAGAAATCCCTTTAAATGAAAGGTCTACAAAGTACTCGAGAACTCTTAAATAATAAAAGTAACATTTTCACAGCATCACTTGTTATAATATATGTACATATACATATATATATGTACATATGCATATGTATGAATATTACCGGCTCGATACTATATATACATATAAATTCACATTAATTAAAAGCAAACAAATGTACATATACTAATTAAATATTGCTAATTTTTTCCATACACAACTTTGACATACTTCATTCTTTTAATTTTGCTTAAGAGATTATTTTTTACATTATACCACAAAGTACTTTGTGATTATACATAGAATGTATACTATAATTTTTAACACTGTCCCTATGCCCTGTCTACATAATTTTGTTAAATTTTATGGGCTCAAAGCTTTTTACCTTTTTACACGAAAAGCTTAAGATTTTTATTATTTTCTTCAACACTTCTTATTGTAACATTTATTAAGCAATAACGTGATAACTTATTTCAATTTATGTTTAAATTGCAATTTTTATAAAACACTTGATACCAAAAAATTAACACCCGTCAGCCATTTTTCCAACAACTGATTTTTCTTTCTTTTCATTCTATTTTTCTTTGGTATTCTTCATTACATGGCTATTATCGCGCGCTAAATAGCAGAGTTGTATTTTTAGGTACTTATTTGCAATGGTACTTTTTGTTATATTACATTAGACTACAATTTTTGTATATCGTTTGAGTATTCATATGAAATTAGATTGGGAACTGAATTAAACCTGAATGCTGATCCAAGAGGGTGAGTGGCAAGAACAATAAAATAATATATTTCCATGTATTCATTAAGTTGTATGCAAATTGAAAACTAAGCGCGTTGCGACACTATTGAAGTAAATGAGCGGTATGTACTCATATGCAATTGGAATAATTTATTTATTTACAACATACTATGAAAGTTGAATTTGCAAAATATGGCTGAACAAGAATGGGAGGGGTGAGTATGCCCATGATGTTAGTAACAGCATTTTTGCGACTAGCTATGAACGAGTTACGACCGATATTCACATATGTAGCTCACATATTCATTTTACATTTTGATGAGGCTACTCAGAATTGGAATTATCTTTTAATATTCAAAAGAGTGCATAGCATGTTATAACATGAGTGCGATCCGAAACGGATTGGGTCAATATTGATTGTTCCTCTTTTTTTAGCTAACCTAAATTTCAAAAATCTATTTTAGAATTTAAAACAAAAATTACAAGTATACAATTTAATACGTATTTTTATGCAGTATATTGAAAATTGACATTATTAAAAACGTTAGCAAAAATTTAAGTACATATTTTTTATGATTTTTTTTCAATATTAGGAGTCAGTATCCTCCGAAAATAGTCTATCAATTTGCAACTGTTTTCTTATAGCACCAACCTGTGTTATTACCTTAGGCGATAAAGGTGAAATTGTGAATTTCTGGACAGCTGGAACCTATAATTAAAAAGTCGAAAATACCTTTAGAAATATTCGTTTAATTTTATAGCTTATGCAAAATCTTACATCCCATCTTTGAAGCAGGTCCTTCAGTTCTTTTGAGTTTTCTTTAAACGTTGCTGATTCTGTGCGGGTCATTTTCGGCATTTCTCGCAAAAGTGGAATGGATAAACCATGTTCACCTTGTATTACAATATCCCTACGTCCACTGGTAGTAGGAGTAGTTTGAGTGCCACGCGTTTGATAAGCTAAATCACCATAATTCTTCAAATAACGTATAAGTCTTTTGTCAGTGTCGCGACGAAGTTTTTCAATATTTTTATCGTCACTATTCGAAAAATTTAAAAAATG
Organism: Nowickia ferox; assembly: GCA_936439885.1. Taxonomy (NCBI): domain Eukaryota; kingdom Metazoa; phylum Arthropoda; class Insecta; order Diptera; family Tachinidae; genus Nowickia; species Nowickia ferox. The sequence goes on along the minus strand of OW387027.1, from coordinate 2,177,071 downwards.
GTCCTTATTGTAAAATGTTGAACTCTTCTCGTCAATATTTGTAGTCTTTAGGTTTTTATTTTCATTTGTATAATATAATAAAAAGGGTTTATTATCTGGATGAAAAACTGAATTCTGATCTATATTTATAGAATAAGGAGGATCATTTATCAAGTCTAAATTATTCAAAGAACAATATTCGGCAGACAATGGCGATATATTCGGGCTTTTATTATCATTTTTTTCACATTCTGTGTTATTGTTCATAACCTGAAAAGTCATTTCCTTTGGAGAATCATCTTTATTGGTTATTTGCTGAAATTGTGAGACACCAGATAGCTCTGGGAACATAAAATTATCATGATATGATAAAATCAGATATAATACTCACGTTTTCCATGGCATCAATACTATCATTAATATGTGTATTTTCGGTATCTTTTCCACAAGCTATTTCCTCTAAACAGAAAGAACATAATGTTTTGCGGCAAGTCATGCAAAGATTTCTTTTATTTTGGCAGGCTTTACATACATCACTTTTATTCGTACATGTTTTACACCACGAATATAAACGCTCACATCTTACACATACCAGAAAGAAACTTCGTCGACCTGATTCAGAGTCGCATTGCTCAGAGTTTTTATCAGATTGTGGCTTCTGGTTGGTACATCGTTTAGTTGTATTTTTTCCCGCCAGCGGTGATCTTATTCGAAATGATATTTTTGTTTGGCAGCGCAGGCAAAAGTTTTCCAGTTCCTTCAGCGGTTCATCACACATAGGACATATTTTTTCACTCAAATGAAAGCATTCACGTTCAATTTTTTCCATTTCCGTGTGATCTAAGTCTAAATCAATTTCCATTGGCAGCGACGATGATTTATTGCGGTAACTGTACTCATGCTTCTCAGAATTACTGAAATATCTATAAACTTTATTATTCTCCTTATCAGTACCATTGTTAAGATTTGTTGGTTCTTTATAACCACCAGTTGGATTTAAATCGCCACCCGATATTAGTTGGGAATCGTTTTCCAATTTAGCTAATAGTTGCTCCCTGGTTAAACGATTTTGTTCTGTATCATAGCGGGCCTATTTGAGTTTTTATAACGTAATTTTGAAAGTGGTATTTTTCTTTTGAATTTTACATACCTTTACTGCCTTAATCCTTTCCTTTTCCAATTGCTCTTCCAATTTCATAGTTTTAAGTTGTTCATGTAAGCGTCTTTAATGGTAAATTGTCTTTAATTACTAAAAAAAATAGTTTTAGCTATAAAAATTACCTTGTTAAGGCTTCTTCTTGTTGGTACTCCTTGTCTCTTAATAATTTAATTGTTCGCCGTTTTTCTTCAATTTGTTGCATAAGATCTTGTTGATATTCTTTCTTACGTGCAGATTCAATCTAAAGAGTGAAATAAAAAATTATATATGTATATGTATGTATACTAAGTAACTTCAACTCAATAATATTATAACTCTACCTCAGCTTTTCTTCGATTTATTTCCTTTGCATCTTCAGCAGAACCACTTGCCAAGTTGGTTAAATTTGTGTGACGCAAATCTTGTAAAAGTCTATAACGTGCCGAGTCTGGGCGCAAGGAGTAACTGGAGTGTTTTGAAGGAATGTAATTCGGATTATTGACGTTTATAATTTCCAGGTCAGGTTTGCCGGAACCGCGCAAAGATGAATTGTTTGAACGGCCACTATTTGAATTTTCTATTGAATAATGTTTGTTTTTGCTACTTTGGTTATTCAACATCTATAGTATTGAAGTAAGAATTACATTTGAAAAGTCAAAAAGCACAAGTAATTTACTGAATTTATTACCTGATGCTTAATTAAATTTTCTTGATTTTGACGTTGCTTTTTTTGCAATTCATTCTGCCGCTTCTGATATTCATTGTTAAAACCAGGAAAGTAAGAATAAAAAGTATCTGATACCCATTGCTCCATATCATCCTGTCGAAATATAAATATGAAAAGGTTTTTATTAATTAGAATTAAACTAAATGCCAATAACAACAACAACTTAACCACAATCATAAAACTATGGTACATATTTTGTAATAATTATTATAGCCTTCTGCTTGCTCGAAAAATACTAAAATGAATGAAAAATAATTTGTTTTTTTGTTCTTTTTTTTAAGCAGAATATATATCTTTCTTCTCATATGTATATTAGTTGCAAAATTGTTCATAACAAGGAAGAACTGAGCTCAGCAAATCACAAAATACTCTTGCAAAATAAAATCGTGTCAAAACTAGGACAAGGGAGAATAGTTAGTTTTTGGCTGAAATAAATAAAAGGAATGAGACAAACTCGTTTCTTGCATATTGCAACGAACACACTAGGCACGTGCAATGCCTTAAACACTTAAACAGGCAGCCCTATAAAGGTTTTCTTTTACGTAAGTATATACGAAGGAATTAATACTTGGTTGTTTGTTTATGTGCTGTTTTAAGAAACACTTTTATACTCAAATTCATTTGTAAAATTTACTAAAAGACAAAAGTATCAATCAAATTGATTTGATATACATTTTGCAAAAATGAGCAAATTACAAAGAAATTACTTTAAAATTTTATAGATGAAAACAAAAACGTCTGATTACTACTTACGACATTAAACAACTAAACCAAATAATTTTCTATTCACTTCTTAACAATCATCTAATTAAAATTTTATTGAAACGTCGAAAAATGTAAATAGGCAAGATGTTACAGTCTGTTAATTTTCTAACACACTAAACTTTGTTTAATACATATTTATGTATGTATTATAATAAATTTCACAGAACATGTAATGCTATATTTTTTATAACTACCAAATACTCTTCCTCCCATAAGCCCACCCATTCCACTACAATACTTTAGCTTAAAGAGTAACAAACAATGTTTATAGTTTTGCACAGAAAAGATTTTTGCTTATAAATATTTACACATGAATCTATTTACATAAACGCACATGGACACATGTATATAAATATTTTTTTATTGTTTTATATAGGATCTTTAATTTTAAATAAAACAATGTGAGAAGTATTGATGCCTAATGCGAAATATTCAGTTCACATCAGCTCAAAGTGAGATTACCAGGTTTTATACCCATACCAATTAAGAATTAATAACCATATTTCAATGTATGTTAAGGATTTTTTAGGTTGTAGCTTTAAAAACTTCATTCATATTAGCTCACTGACTGTTCAGACTATGTCCGTAGACATTTTACTTTTTTACAGCTTATATTCCCTATTAGAATTCGTCTTATTTATGAAAGGTCATTTACTGTACGAGTTTCCAAATGTTGGACCTCATTATCACGATCTTTAAGAGCACATAATTCATTCAAAGAAAAAGCTTGTTGAACATGTCTTGCAGTTGAACTGATCCAGATGGTGAATAGGTTAATACAAGCGCAATACATCTTTTAATTCGTGTATGCAGTACCATCTTATAATTTTATGACTGTTATTTTATTATGAACTTGTAACAAAAATTGTTGTCTACAATTTTATTTATATAAATTAATATTTGTAGTCCACCAAAGTCATATTAAGCGGCTTACATGGGGTCTAATCGCCACTTTCAATAACAAGCTGATTCGATCACGTTGTTTCAGTTTGAGATTATGGCATTCGATATCGAACCATATTATTAAATTGTTTGATAGCGATTGTTTGATACCATAATCTCAATCTGAAATAACGTGATCGAATCAGCTCGTTATCGAAAGCGACGATTAGACCCCTAATTTCATAGAATAAATCTAGAACGGAATAATATACATACATATATACACACCCATGGTACCATGTATAGCTAAAATAAACTAGGCAATTTGTCATTAAAAAATCGTGGGAATTTTTAAGTCCATCATAGCTAATACAAATACATACTATTAATTAGCTAAGACTTCCAAAATCAAAATATATTTACCCTATGTAGGGGCTGGAATTCGATTAAGATGTCTTTGTTCACCATGCATTAGGTAAGCTATTTGAGGCGAATGATATTGTACAGTATGTATGCATATGTACGATGTATGCTTATTTGGGCTCTTTGGCTTTATTTAAATAACTCCTACAAAAAATTTACTTACCTGATTTTTCTTTTTATGCTCATTACTTGAGGATTTCTCATAATCAGTCTTCCGGTTATTGTATTGTTTGTTAATCCAGTCTTTTGTTTGTTTACTTAAAGTATCATCTTCATTTGGCTGTTGAGCATTTTTGACCTCCAGATCCATGGAGGCGTTATCTACTTCGGAGGAATTTTCTTGGAATTGAGCATGTAAATCTATCCGTTCCTCTATCAACCTTCTTTTTTCCAATTCTAAAAATGATTCCAAGTCCATATCATTCTAAAAATTCGTTTTATTAATTGTCCAATGAAGGATTCACAGCAGACCAATTGTGCAGTGTTGATAAGTACTGCATTTATATACTAAGAACAGTGAAGCGAGCTTAGCGGTTTTGCCGTCAAATCTAGCGATTTTGAAACTTGCAGTGATAACAACTCAGCGGTTTTTCCGTTAAGTTAGCGGTTTTGAAACCTTTTTAACCAGAACAGCGTTGCCAATTTGAAATTTTGACTGAAGATATAAAAAATCCTTTAATAACAAAAATTAAAAAAAGAGGTATGATGAATCAAAGTTGAATTTTTCTATAAAAGATTGCCAGAAAGCTACAGTATCTTGAAAATATTTTACCGACAACAAAACAAAGCATAATATACCTCTTTTGATATGTTTCAAAACTAAAGTTTGTTTAATTGCTATTATAAATGGTCAATACAGCATTACATACATATATAATTATAAAAATGCTTCTGGAAATAATCCATTTAAGGAACACACCGACATAGTCTTTAATATGCTCCATTTACCATGGTCTAATGCAGACATTGTCGTTGTGATTTTAGCCAGTTAAATTTGGTTAAAACGAAACTTAGAAACAAACTAAATACTGATACATTTAATTAAATTCTTCATGTAAGGTAATGATTTTAAGCTTTGATCATGGTACTGATCAAAACTTTTAAAATATTTTTTTATGAATATACTATATGGATTGAAGTAAAATGAAAATTGGTCTAATATATTCCATGGTTTTTAAATTTATTTCATTATCAAATAGTTGATCTCTATGTATCTAGCAATAATATGTATATTGGCTTCATTTACACGCGATTTGCATTATACTATACATCTACCGACATTAATAAACAATTTTATAGGTAAGAGAAAATATAATAGCCAACCCCTTATTATTTCTGCTAGATATAATGGATAATCAAATAATATATTAATAATGCAATAATCAAAGTTCTGCGTTCTAAAACCACTACGTAGCACTTACTTTGTTCGTCAAACATTTTTTTTGCACAAACCAAAAATTTACAGTCAAGAGATATTTTTGTAGCATAAACAACACAAGTTGGACGCGGAAAATTATTTTTAAAGGAAAAAAGAAAGACAAAATCGTAAGAGGAGTAAAAATAATTCATTACAAACTTTTTTGTTAGCAATAATGCGCACCCAACCTGCGGTTTTTCATGTTTGTGTGTTCAATTTTTTTTTTGAATGAAGGTTTGAATGTCGAACATGATCGATAGTCTGAACAGTCAACACTATCATTCAAAACTGATGAATTTTTGACTGTCCATAATGTGGGGTACACTTTACGCATTTTTAGCATTTATATCACTTTTTTGAAAATAAGCAGCAACAAATATTTTAGCGACTTTCTTGGAAAAAAGTTCCCATCACTGACTGACATCAGTTACACTTGGCAACACAGGTAGGTAGCATTGCCTGATAAAACTCCGCAAGTGCAATTGCAGATGTATGCGGTTTTTGTACCAAGGCAATTTAATTTTTATATATTTTGTTATAGTTATGAACATTTCATAAATTTAGAAGAGAGAAAAATGTTATTTGAAAGAAGATGACATAAATCTATTTTGTCATTTTCCGTTTAGATTAGTAGTGCAAAACAGGAACAAAGTAAAATTTGGAAAACAATTCAAATCTTAGCAGCACCCTGTGCTGTTAGTAAAGACGAGCATCCATCGTACTTGGGCATTCACATGCAGATGTCGCGAAAAACATACTCTTACTATTTGTTATGTATTAACTGCTGTGATCTAAATTATTCTACATATTTCTATTCTATAACACTTTTCCTTCAGGAAATACAGATAACAGAAGTAACATTACAGCTACAGATATCAATTGTCTCCCGTTTTAAAAAAGTACATACTACAGATTGTCAGTTGTATTCTGCACTCAATATTTACATACATACATGTATATTTACTTTACATATGAATCAGGGATGGCAAAGTTGGTACAATTGTACTTTTTTTGGTACAATAGTACACTAATGACTAATTTAGTACATTTAAGGAATCTCCCCAGTTTCTTTTCAAACGCTTGCATATGTCAATTTTCACTTTTGAACTATGAAACTAATATTCTTCTCACTTGAAAACAGTCTTGTGAAAGCAAAACGCAGCGAGAAAATCAAAAAATGTGAACTCGTCTATTTCCAAATCTTTTGTCTTCTAAATTCGGATGCTATTGCACATGCTATTAATTTCTATATTTTAAATTTCAACTTAAACAGGTGTAACCATATGCTTTAATATCCCAACTTACAAGCAAATTTGTGAAAACTATTCGGTAGTCAGAACAAAGTCAATTATTTTAATAAAAACAAATGAAAGTATGTAATTTGAACTAAAAAAATCTTTTCGTACAATTGAGGTCAAAAAAGTGCAATTTTTGAAAGTTGTTGGTACAATTTTAAAATTCTCAATGCCGTCACTGATATGAATGTGTAACAGAAATCTCTTATATATACGAGAAAATCGCTTTCTTTCAATTTAGTAATTTACTACTTTTTAGTGTGTCTTGATTGAGGAAAAAATTCATTGTCGATCATGGTATATGTACGTTACGGGTGTGAGCATGCATCATTAATATGAGCAGCGTCCACCTCCAGTTGATATCCAAAGAAGTTTATTTTTCTATAGACCATGTGTGTATGTATGTATGCATGTGAGTTTGAAAGAACAAGTAGTAAAAATGCTTAAGGAATGCTTTGTGCTTGCTACCACATCTTTTACATCTTACATTGGCTTTTTGTTCGTATGACAAATGAAAGTTTCTAAGTATGTATGTGCATGTATGTAAATATGTATGTATTTAAGGAAGGCATGTAGGTACTAACTTCATAGCTGATGCACATTATGAACCCAACAACCGATTGACTGACAGACTGACTAAATGAATGAGAATAACTACATACATACATATGTACATGCGTATGTATGTATATTTCTTTGCCAAATTATACTGCTGACATGTTTTCTTCAATTTATGACCACCGTTGTTTTTGTTTAGCTAAGCACAACAACTACAATAAAAACAGAAATACCGGTGCACTGTTTTCTTGAGCATTTTATTACATGAGCGTTGAAATTTTGGTTTAACTATTAGGGACAAGTCAAAACGATTAGGGCAATAAAACGAGACACAAAAATCACGTTGATATTATTAAGACTGAGTTTCTGAGATTCTGTTACAAAGATACATACATACATACAGATGTAAGTATGAGTGTAGTTGTGATTGTTGTAATTGTAGTTGCAGTTGTTGCTGCGGTTTTGTGTGCATTCAGTCGATATACATACATATACATATGTACATATGTACTTATGTATATATGTAAATACACATATGTATGTATGTATGCATGCATAATACGCGTGTGGGTGTTGACATATTTCGTTTTTGTTGGTTGCAAAAATTTTTGCGGTTGTGTGGTCGGTTTTCTTACAAGTTTATTGCGAGTTGATGTACCTATTGTCGAAAGCGTTTATTTAAAATTTAAATAAATGCTTTCATTGAAAATGCAATTGTTGCATTGTAGATATTACGAGAAATTTATTTGCAACATTGCCTTTGTTTAATATTTTCGAAAGCTGATTAGTTCATAACACACCTATTTAAATATGATATAAGTATTTAAAGTATTTTTTATTACATATTATGCTATAAACACAATTAGGACGAACGACGAACTTCGCCTAGTAAATTCGTATTTTGAAATACAATTATATTTGACGAGCTAGCGGATCTACTCAAAATCTCTGCGTTGCTATGGATATTTTGTAGTCCGTGGATATTAATATGTACGAGTACATACATACATATGTACATACATATTATGTACATTCACAGCAACAAAATATTGTGTACTTTCAATAAAAATAAATGCAAAAATCGATATCAAATCTTGAAATTGATTAAAAGTCGAATAAATCACATTTATCACCTACAATTTTAAAATTCCCAATATTGGTAACAAGTCTTAAACTAAAATTGATTCAACTCGCTAAAATTGTAAGGTAGGTCATTAACTCGGGAGAAAGCACAAAATATTCATGGCAATCATGAATAAAATTCCGAAAGAAATTTCTCTCTTTTCCAATTAGAATTTTTTTGTTTTCCCTATTACTTGCTATTGTTTGAAATTGTTCCCCAGGAAAAATTTCTTGCGGAATTTTATTCATGAGTGGCCCTCCTCATTATGAAAGTTCGCCAAAGCTTGCAAAATTTTAAATTTAAGTCCCTAAATAAAAATAAATAAAGAAAGCTAAAAGCTTTGCATAAATTACATCTTTCGCAAAAATAAGAGAAATTCGCGAAAAATTGCAAAATTTTAAACAACCCATAATTTTTATTAAAAATCGCTAAATTCGCAAAAACTTGCTAGCATCAGCATAATAGCAAATAATAATATTGTTTAAAATTTATTGGCGAAAACTGTTAAGAAGCAGAATACTTGCAAAAGCTCGCTTTCATCGTGAACATTACAAAAATTCGAGAGAAAATTTCAAAATCGGAAACAAGCCTTAAAATTCATTAGAAATCGCCAAAACTGTTAAAAATAAAATAAACTCGGAAAAATGCGAAAAAGTCGCAAGTTCGCGAAAAAAAATCGTAAGCTCAAGAAATTAGATAAATCGCAAAACAAAAAAATTGCTTACGCCGCAGCAATGTCTAGTAAATGTTTTTGTTTAATTTTGATGTCGCAATAAAACCACAACACTACAATGCACTTTTTTGATATTTTCTTGGTATTTTTTTGATATTTTCGAATTAAAAACAAAAAATTCAAACAGTTAGCCATCGTTCGTCGAAGTAAGAAATATAAATAATCCTATCGCAAATTCGTTATGCACGGCAACTTTCGTCCAACGTACTGATTGTCTGTACTTTCATATACACAAATGTATTTAATTTATACACGATATGTTAAAAGCTACATAAGCATGTGACTATGACTATGACTAGAATTTTCAGCACATTGGTTGAATTTTTTAAAATAAGTAGTGAGCGAATTTGAGGTTAGGAAGTAAATGGCTGTCAAATGATGAAATGTCAAAAATTCAACTGTCTGTCATCCTTTGAAACCAGAATCAACTGACGCTCCGAAAGATGAAATTCGCCGCTGCATTGACGAGATAAGCGAAGCTTTGTATTTGCCCGACATCATATTCTATTATTAATTCCCTTATTTCTTCTTTAGATTGGTATCAATAAAACTGAATTTGTCAAAAACAAGTGTGTTTTAAGCCAATTTACTTCCTAAGCTTAAATTTGTCCACCCTTTTTGTCCCAAAAGCACACGTGTAAACATGTGAATGTCAACGCTGATGGTACAAAGAAGTACTAATTTAATCTTTTGAAATCCTGATATACTAACGTAGTAATAACTAAAATACACATTATGTATCCTGTCGGAAATTCCGTTAACTTTAAACTAACTTTAAGCTAACTACTTCGCAACTAGTACTGACTGACACTTGGATTGCTTTTCAATGTAATGAACTGACTACCCAAGGTACCATCTAAAATAATAACAGCAAAATGTTAATATAAAACTGAAATGAGTTTCAAAGTGGCTGAGAATAAATTTGTTGGCTCTCACCAAATTCGATTACGTACTCAACTTACTCTGGATGACATTGCAGTTAGCTTTTAGTCAGTCTAAGAAAAGTTAACCATAAGTTAACTATTTTTGTAGTCAACCACACATTCTCCCACAGGGTAAGTACATAACTCAACGGAAATGCCTCCATATACATACATACATATATGTATATATGTACATTAGAGTATCCGTTATTTTATTTTTTTTTTGATTTCTTATATTTTCTCCCCCAAATCGGTTCAGTTTTATGTTAATGTACATTATTCGAATATTCGAACAACTTTTTTTCGTTTTTGTTCAAGCGAATAAAAATTTACAATTTAGAATAAAAAATTATTCGAATACATTTTTGTTATTCTTTGTTCGTTCGAATATGCGAACAAAATTTCAAAATTATTCGTTCGTTCATGCAATTTCATTCGAACAAATATAAAAGTTTTAAAAAACACCAATTATTAATGTTTTGAAATATTTGCGCCAAACTTGACATCATCATATAATATAATATAATTTTATTGCATTGTTATTTAACACATGAAGTTTGTTTTATATAACTAATACCTCTTTTAGACACGCAAAGTTTACTTTGCAAAGTCTTAATTCAGCTGTGTGAAAGACAGAGGGAGGAATACTATCCCTTTCTGTCTTTCACCCTTGTCTAACAGTGGTGTAAGCAGCGTAGCTACAACCGGGTGTCCTAAGACACCTCTCTTCTTTTTATTTTCCATATTTTCCTCTTTTTATTTTTTGTTAAGAAATGAAGTGATTTAAAAGCAAAAACGGTTTGAATTAAAAGAGGACCTACTCCACATACAGTCGTAGGTATATACGTACATATGTGCATGTATGTGTAGATATGTACATACATACATATGTACATTCATAGCACAATGTCGCCTTAATATCGAACCGTGTAAGAAAAGGAAGAAAAACGCTCAGATTTTTATCTGTGCTCATGCTTTTGCAACGCATGGTGCAGTTTATTTCGTTTTCATTATTATAATACTGCATAAAAGAAATAATTTTGTTTGCTGTTTTTGCAGTTGAGCGTTGTAATTGTTGGCAATTTGTCGTTGTCGCCTGCCTGGTATTGTTTACAAGCTGATATGGGAATAAACTTATGTATGAACATACATACATACTTATGTACGTATGTACACATGTACGAAAGTATGTACATAAATATAATGACAACAACAAAAACAACAACAGCAGCAACTATAACTTGAACAAAAGCTCTTTTACAGATCACCTAACACTGATCATAAACTTAATATGCTAAAATTAAGTGAAGTAAGCAAGTCAGTAAGTTGGTCGGCAGACAGACAGCAACAATTTTTACATTTATTAAAAAAAAATCGCATGTACTGAATTAAAAGAGGGGCGAAAAATGCTAATTTCGGTATTTGACCACCTCGACGAATGGCAACAATAAAAATTGCACCAAGAAAACAAAATAAAATAAACAAAAAAATACACTATATAGAAAAGAAACAAGAATATAATATTCAGCAATAATGTCTCTACTGTAATGTAAGTTTGACAGATGGGAATTCATCGTTGTTGTCGTTCGTCTTGACATGTGCCGCCTTTCCAAGAACTCTATAATGTTTAATACTACAGTGACAGTCACAACAATAATTACAAATGACCAGAACAGAACAAAATAAAAGCAAAACCCATATTGTTACTAAATCAAAAATCCTTGTAAATTGTTCAATTAAATCGTTTTATTTATAATTTTATAACCCTGGGAGATACTTACATGGTGAGTAAGAAATATGTCAAAACATGCAATTTATCAAAGTGATTTGCATAACGCGGTCGTCGTGCACGTTCTTGGGATGGTAGTAACTTTTCACTAAAATTTTTTTACCTGAGCACGTTCATGTTTATTGGCTCACGTTCACTTGAGTGTATAAGGAAAAGTTGAGAATATTCATGAGCGTGTGTTTTGCTCACGAAGAACTCAGGAAAATTTTCGGTTATTTATATCAAAACTTAAGGAAAACCAGGCAACAGTGATGTCAGAATTCCTTTACCAATCATGGCTAAATGCAGAGGAAAAAAAACGTCTAAACGCCATCAAATGCAAAAATCATGAGTTTAAAAAAAATAAAAATAAAAATTTAATTCATATATTTAGGGAGTTCGCAATAGCGTTTTAAAATATGTCTTAATATTGTAACGCTTCAATTTTAATACTTTAATATGGATTGGCAAGTTTGTTGTTTTTGTTTGTGTGTAAATCAAATTTATTACCAGGTGGCAAATTTAAAAGTATAAAAAGCATGTCATTTTTAATATGGCAATATGGTAATGTTAAGCCAAACAAGTTAAAACTGTCAGCGCAACTGTAGTTGATGAAGAAAATATTTATATTTTTCGCTGTCTTTAAACATTTTGCAGAACAAAAGTTAGTTTGATCAATTTATCCAACAATAATTTCTAATTTAAATTTTTTTATTTTAATACTGCAGTATACGGTGTTTTATATCGCCACATTAAAATTTCAAGATATTTATTATGAATTCCATAATTATTTTTACAGCAAATCGGGAAGATTTTTTAAAGTAAATAAAAGCAATAAATTAAAGTAATAAATAAACGATACATATTAAATTTAATTGAACTAAAAGGAATTTTAATCAGGAATAATTTCTTAATCGGGCTTAAGTTCAGTAATTTCAATTCTTATTGAATGAAATATTTTTATTAATTAATGTGATTTTCTAAAGAAGAGAAAAAAATTAAACTAGCCTTTTTTTAGCTGGGGAAATACCGGAACTTTTCTGTGCAGCCACGCACTACATCAGCCTAACCCATGTCTATCTCTACCCAAGTAGAAGAATTGAAAATACTGAACTTAAGCCGAATCAAGAAATTATTCCTGATTAAAAGTAATAAATAAAATTAGTTTTCTTCAGATAATCAAGTTCACACTTGCAATACTTGCAGTACGCTTTCTATTCATTTTACGTTCTGCTTTCCAATCTTTAAATTTTGGGTTACAAGGAATGGATTCCTTGTGAAATTTTTGTTTGTACTTTTTGTATATTTTCCATTTTTTAAAGTTTCACTTAAACTTTAATTTATATTTTATTTAAAATCGTAAATAATCAATTTCAATGTATTTTTAAGAAACAATAATTATTTTACTGAATAAGTTAAGTATAATTTTTGGGAAAAAGTGCTTTAAAAATATCAAAGCTTTACATAAAAATTAATCTTGTTTGATTTGATACCATAAACCACCAACTAGACCCGATAACTTACAACATTTCCATTTCACAATTTTCGAATCACTTTTTAGAAATGTCAGATTATATTTCAGAACAATTTTGACACGTAATAAGCACGTAAATCGTATGAGTGGTGCCCATCTCTAGTACGCACATACTTACACACAGGTGTATGTGTACATACACATACATACATGCATCCTACAAGAGCGTGGCCGCTAAGTAATAGAAGAGTTTGATTTCATATCCTCAAATGTTTGTTTGGTTTATTAAGTTGTCAGGTGGTTGGAAGAAAAATGTTTAAATATCTAACACAAGCGGTATTAATTAAAGTCCTTGTCGGAAAATACTTCCATGTACATACATACATATGTACATATGTACATACAGCATGCAAGCTTCATACTCGTATACCCTCAACTTAAAAAAAAGAAAAACTCTTGTAATTAATGCCCTAATTCAGTAAGAATATTTAGGACGTTTTTGTTTGAAAGTATTTTTGACTGTTTGGTTTTGTATTCTCTAAATAATTTTCTTCAAAAATGGTTGTTGTCTTTGATATTGAAAATTAAAAATATTACCATATTTTTAAAACAAACAAAAAAATATGTGTTGGCTATAATGGTAAGCGTAAAGTACATACACGAAGCTTCTGGTATAGACAATAATTGTAATTAAAATCTTATGAAAATCTATACCGTTTACACTAACCTTTTTGACATTTATCAACTTTTTTTTTATCCAAAACAAACCCCATTAACTGAAAAACTTTCAAAACGACAACCAAACAAATGCGATGTAGCCAATTCACACACCTTTTTAAGCAGACCGTAGCTAGTTCAGTAGTAAAAATAAATAAATTTTGATTAGATTTCCTACAAATCTACTGACAAAATAGATTTTGTTTTTTATGGGAAATCTAGTAAAATCCAGCAAGGTTTATCCTCTATTAGAGAATCACAACTGCGACTTTTTTGCGTCCATAGGCAAGACGACACAACCGCCGAACGGAATTAGGGTATAAATAACTCTCATATTTTTAACTTTCTTGTACGAATTTATAAAAAAGGCTCCATTTAAGGAACAAAGTTTAAATTCCTACACCAAAATAAAACTAAAAATTTATTTTAAGAACTAGTTTTAGTATAAAAAAGGCGTAATTTTTCTTTTGTAATTGAACAAAATCTTTGCAAAAAAATAAATAATTTCAATTATTACAAGACAGTGGTTTTTTTCGATTGAGGGTGTACGAATACGAACTTTGCTTACTGTACATACGTACATATGAGAGGTCAAGGTCACATAAGCATTCTTAATTCGCGCTTTTCCCAGAACTTTTGTATAATTATAAAAAAAATTGGGAAATCCAGACATAAAGGGTGTCATAAAATTAACGCAAGATTTGAATTTGTCACCATTTGTGCAGCAAAGTGCTGGCAACCCTAAAAAACAATTCGATAGCTGAGAATTTAGCGAAGAGAGTTCGTTGAACGGATTATTGAACATCAACAATGATTTTTCTAGCAAAATCCTAAGGCCATGACTGACTATCCTACACAATGATGAATTGTTATTGTCTTTCGACCATTTCCATGAACTCCTTCATACCAGGGCTGTATTTTCTCAAAAATTGCACGATTGTGTAGGATATTGTATCACGGCCTTAAGCGAGAAAGCACATTTTCACTTTTTTGGTTTTTGTTAATCGCCAAAAATTTAAGCTTTTGGCGTTCTGAGAACCCACATGTGATTGTCGAAAAACAAATGCATCGACAACGTGTCATTGTTTCGTGTGGACTTTGGGCTGTAGGCATAATTGGACCATACTTTTTTGAAAATGAGGCTGGTCAAGCAGTGATTGCTACTGGTGCTCGATATTGCGACCTGATAACACCGTTAATTTTTGTCGAAATTGATGATATTGATGTGGTCAATATGTGGTTTCAACAAGACGGTACCACATGCCATACAGCCCGTGAAAAAATTCAACTACTGCATGAAACATTTCCAGCTCGTGTACTCTCTCTTTATGGTGATCTGAATTGGTCCCTTCTATTCAGTGATTTAACACCATTAGATTTCTGTGGAGATACAAACGCTGCATCAAAGAAATTCCTCGACAATTTAATTCCTCGAAGTTTAACATTTGACACACGGCATTAGAAGAACTCTGTTAGTTAATAACAAATTGACATGAACGGAATTTTGGAAAGTAATTGATAAATGTAACATTTCCATTTTGGATTTTTTATGAATTTAAAAAAAAAATATTAATTTTATATTTTTTTGCCTCCACAAATTTATTTTTAACTTCGAAAGTGTTGCACATATAGGAAAACGGTATAGAAACAGATTAGAGAAATTGTAATTCTTAATTTTTCTAAATTTGTTTCATCAAAATCGGACAAG
Source organism: Nowickia ferox (assembly GCA_936439885.1). Lineage (NCBI taxonomy): Eukaryota > Metazoa > Arthropoda > Insecta > Diptera > Tachinidae > Nowickia > Nowickia ferox. Next base: position 2,161,441 of record OW387027.1, on the reverse strand, counting down.
TGAAAAAGAAAAAATTTAAAAGGTCATAAAAAAAAACTGACACATACGAACGCCAAACCCTTTGAGGGTTTTACTATACTGACCTAGTACCATCACCCTGACTTGGAATTTCTCACCCCCAGATTGGCTGTTGTACTGTGTTATGATTCGTGAATCCAGCCCTTTGCGTCATATCTACCAAAGAATTATGTAACCGTAAAGGCCATGACTCACTATCATACAAAGTCGTGCGGTCTACGAAAAAGTACAACCCTGGTGTAATGCATTGTTATTGTCTTTTGAAAATTTTCATAAACACCATCATACCAGGGTTGTATTTTTTCGTAGTTCGCACGACTTTGTATGATAGTGTATCACGGCCTTAAATTGTTATTAAATGTTAGTTATTTTAGGGAAAATCGATTTAAGTTGAATGAATCTGTATACGAGTACACATGTATTTGTGTATTTGAAAAGCACTAAAAGTCTGTGCAAATTATCCTTAAGATAAAAAAAAAAAACAATTCGAAACCTTATTAATTTTTGCAGTAATACCAGCAATATCTTTTACACCAAGAAAACTTATAAAAAAATATATTACGTTTCATCAGGATACAACTTTTATATACACGAGTACTCGTACGTACATATTTCACCATTCAGTAATGTGATGATGGATCTTGACCGAGTATAATTGCCTTAATTTATTGGAGTTTAAATGCACGTTTTTCTTAACTTTTTTCCAAACCACTTTATTGCCAACATTTAAGGAAATTTGCTCTGCACTAAAAGACTTTAAAAAATTTCCGTAAATTATCGATTTGTTAAGCCAAACAAAACATTTTATGTTCATTTGGTAAATACCAAATATATTTACGAATACTAAATAGGCTCTTTTTGTTGTTGCTATTTTATTTTCTCTTGGTCTGCCACTTTTTTGTTCTTGTATTTAACTGGGTCTTGTGACCATGACTTTTGTTAAAACTCATATTCGTTATTGTGCAGATGATACCCCCGCCTTACCTTACAATTAGCAACTGCACAGCAGGATGTCTTGTATGCAAAAGAAAAATATAAATAAATAAATGTATAAAAATACTTGCAAAAGTTCAGCCAAAAAGATGGTACCTTGGCACCCTACACACAGCACTGCATAGGGATTCAATGCGCCAGGCGACTGCCACTTTATGCCATCATCTCCCATTGGATGCAATTTCAGTTTTCTTTGTTAGGTCGTCTAATTTTGCTGTGGAATTACCAACGTTGCACGACCATGACAAAAGGTAAAAGTTAAAATCTTATTTAATTGTTGTTTGTCCTTTGAGAAAGTTTTGTAGCATGTTTAAAGTTCTCTTTTTAGTTTAGAAAATGTAGGGTATTTTTAATTGTATGTCTTTGTTATTATACTCGTATCTCAGTGGAATATTATTACTTTAATCTGCCGGAGTTGGCAAATAAAAATCGATTTTGAAAATGTTTTAAAACGTATCGTTTTCCAGTTTTCAACTTACAATACAATTTAACTGTTCAATATTGTTCATAAGTTTTTGTGTACATACATTTTTGTGGATACATACAATAATTTGCTCCCAATCAACGCCTGTCAATGTAAATACAAATGTAATCGAATTACAATTTAAACGACAGGCGCTGATACATCATGATGTGCAAGTACGCCTAATGTGTGTGTGCATATGAATTTGAAAAGTAATACTTTTCGACATCATTGATTTACAAGAATATTTATTGTATGCAATTTTCTCATTACAAGAATATTTTTTTATTCATTTTTATATGCTTGCATCTAATATGTGTTAGTTGGAATATGTACCCTGCAGAAAACATGGGGTTAAATGTCCCCAAGTCACCACTTTTGTCGACTATATTGGTGACATTGTCAAACGAGCGTCTACATATTAACATTGTTTTTGATGCGTAGAAAATATTTTGTCTGATACACACAACTATGCTTCTTCTTAATGTTTTATTGGTTTGTTGAAAATACAAGTGGCTTCAAGCAAAATTCAAGTTTTTATGAAAATTAGTTTACGAAATGTATTAAAAAATAATTCAAAGAATCAAATAAAAAGAAATTGCAAAAGACAAATAAAAAGCAATCCATTTTGTAATTATAAAAATAAAAATAATTTAAAATGAAATAATTGTGGAAATTTTTATGAGCCTGTAGAAGATTTTGAGGGATCAGTTAAAAAGTCCAGTCCAGTAAGTCTAGATTCATACGTAAGTGTTTGATTTTAATAATTCGACGGAACCTTGAATTTTTCATTTATATTTAATACGAACAGCAAACTAAATGCTTACTCGCTGAACGAATGTTCCCTTTTTTATGTATTTTTTTTTATTAAAACAAAAATTTTTAATAAAATATTAATTTTTATTATCATTAGAATTACTAAAATGAACTAGTGACTATCTATTTCCAATGTCTCGATATGGTCCCAAAAGAAATACCTACTCAGTAGTACCAACGTCAGTAGTTGCTTTGCAATGACACGTACATGCTAAATGTCTATAGCAGAAAGCATTGTCTGGGGTACAATTCGTCAGTAGTACTGGTGACAAAGTCACTAGTAAATCACTACAATTTCACTATTCGCATTTTCTGCAGGGCATGTACGAGTAGAGCGGTTTTCAAGTTTTTTAAAATGCATGAACAAAAAAACCCTTTTATCTACGTATGTATTTATATATGCATGTATATATGTATGTATGCATGTGCTGCATACGTATTTATTTATTGTGTGTGTCATCAATACAAATAAAAAATTTTGGGTTTTGCCCATTTTGCAAGCGATTCCCTCGGAGCTGGTGTCAGTCCCCTGTTAGGTTATTTTACAATTTCATTTATTTATTCGTTTTATGTTACAAATACAATTACTAATTAATAACTAATTTTACGAACAATGTAGCAAAGACTTTCACTCATTGGGCAACGAACCCTCAATCTCACTCCGAAGGACTAGCCCGTTATAGACACCTACCTAGTCTACCGAGTCACCACACTTTTAGAACTTTACTTTCAGTTTATAGAAGACAAGTAAAACTCCTCGCCTGTGTATCTAAGGGGTCCGCCAGATAACTTTTTTTTTTTTTTTTTTAAACAGAACGCAAAACATCGAGTGTAGCTTCGGCTGTGTGGCACGTAGCGCCGTCCTGTTAAATATAAATGTTGCCAATGTCCTCCTCTTCAATTTTTGTGAACAAAAATTCGTTCAACATGGCCCGATAACGATCGCCATTGATCGCATTGTAACGGCCACTCCTTGCTCATTTTCGAATTATGCCTCTGGACCAAAATCCGCACCAAACAGTGACTCGTTTTGGATGCGTCGGCTTTTCAATGTATGCCTGCGGGTTTTCTGTGCCCCAAATGCGACAATTTTGCTTGTTTACATACCCGCCAAGATTAAAATGAGCTTCATCTGAAAAGATGATTTTTTTTGGCAAAATCGGCATCTTCTGTAAGTCGATCGCAGGCCCACTTAGCGAAGCGTATACACAACCATATTCGTTCAGCGGAAGTATAAAACTAATTATCTGTCAAATCAGACATGAGCTAAGTGTTACCATTCACGAAATAAGCACTAGTTGAAAGAAAAAAAAACGCTAGATGGCGGACCCTTTATATGAAAAAAAACAAATTTTAGTGCTTTGCTTTTGTTTTAAATATAAATACACCGACGAGAATTTTTACTTGTCGTGTATAGTCAGTCACAAAAACTTTTTTAAAATACTGTTAATACCATCTTGGGCATATGGTCTAGTTAACCCGCCCATGTTTGTGCAACAATACTTTGCAAATTTACTTTGTAAAGTATTTATGAAATAAATAAATAAATAATTACCCGTACGAGGTAAGGAAAAACTGCATTATTTTTTTTTCTCCAATTAATTTTATACACTTGTGGAAAATACAAAAGAAGTGTAAGTGTAAAGCTACGGTCACACTTGTCAAACATTTGCCCAAAAAAGCGTAACCACTAAATGCTAATGAAAAATCTTTCAATTCAGACAAAAGTTTGTCAAGTTAAAGAGTAGCCAATATTATTGGATTCTATGACATGGTGCATTAGTTGTGTTCGAAACTGTTTAATATGATAAAAAAGTGTCTGGATCAAAACTTTTTTCATTAGTGTTTGTTGGTTACGCTTTTTTGGGCAAATGTTTGACAAGTGTGACCGTACCTTAAGAAATGTATGAACGCTGAAAAGCCAATAAATAGATACTTAAGTTTGTTGTTTGCTGAAGTTTTTCTGACCCGAAAAGCAATTAACCTAGTATTGTGTAATTTAAGATTTATGTATGTATATTTTAGCATACGAGTACATACGAGTAAATTGATTGAAGGAAGGATGCTAATGGAACTCAAGTGCAGCGATATGAAATATGGACTGCTTGCAATAATGCACAACACAAGTATCATTTATTTAAAAATCCTATGTGTCGCCATGAGAAGCATAATGAAATCAAATGTGACCACAATGTCGCCTGGCGTCTGATGCTCTTTTTTCTTTCTTTCTTTTTTTTTTTTTAATTCAAGTTTTCTATTCAACACCGACACACACATCTTGCAGGAGAGGAAGATGACGTTGGATTTTTAAGGTGGCATCTTGCGAGTTTGGCAATAAATTTAAAGCTATTTGGAGACATTTCTATAATTATGTTTGGATATTTGTTTCTTTTTTCTTTCTTTTCCATAATACACAATCAATTTAAACCACATTTTATTTTATTTCACTTTACACTCTCACGTGTGTTTCAAGTGTGTGTCACTTAGGAATGCACTTTAAAACTGTTAAAATGTTCATAAGAAAAAATAGTTTTTTTTTTTTTTCGTTTAAAACAGAAATAATAACGATGATTCACAATATTTTTATTTTTTTATTTCATGTGAGTTTTAATAAAAGTAGGGAAGAAAAGAAAAGATGGTTAGCTCCAGCCATAATAATAATAATAAGAATAATACCATAGACAACATACACAACTTTTAAATGATTTGACGTGACAGATTATGAAAGAAAAACTTTTAACGCACCGACAGTATGTATTTTTTTATGTTTGTTGTTTTTAAGTTTTCACTAGTTTTCTTCATTTTTTATTATACATACATAAGTAAGTATGTGTGTATATATAGGGTATTCCAATGGGGACAACAGAACTTTCGAGAGATGAGATAGCGGTCATACTGTTGAAGCTGCATGTGACGAATTGGCTGGCATTTATTCAGTTTGCCCTCTGCCCTCTATAAATGATTAAGAATTGCCTGAAAATTTTTTTAGCTCCGCCAATGTCCAAATGATAAAATTGTTTTATCAAAATGGGTGTGTTCTGTTCGCGAGCGCTAGAGGTCGATGATTACCAGCTGCTTTTGGCCATAAATGAATGATATGGACATCAACGATATATGGCTTCAAAAGGGCTGCGCTACATGTCACATTAAGACATTCTGCATGATCGATTTGAGGGCTTGGTCATTTGAATTTTCTTTTTTCCAATGCTTATTTAATTCAACAGAACATCGCTACATGCCACACAGCTCATGCCACATTGGACATTTTGCACGAGCGACTTGTTCATGTAGAGCAGTTGTTATATTCCGTACATGAATAGCAGCGGACAGGACTTTCAATTTGTTTTATTTAAATTTCTATACAAAAAGCTCTTAATGAAAGACCCTTTATATAGTTCTGTGCATGAAAACCTAAAATGATTTTTTGTTTACAGGTACCTGCCACAATGATTGAGACCTTTGCAATGAGGTTGGGTGTAGTAATGACAGAAAATTTAAACCTGAGTAGTTGCACATTAAAAGAGCTTCCACTCTTTACCACATCATTGATAAGGCACTGAAGGTGACAGAGTTTAAAGAAAAAGCATTTATGTAAATGCGTAAGACGATTAAATGTATACATACATATATATGTACATGTGTACATATGTACATACATACATACATTCATATGTACACCATGAAATCTTCGTGAAACCCTTAGAGCTCTCAATCATGCATTCTAATAAATTTAGTTATGCCCGTTCTCACAAAAAGTCATTTACGACGTACAAGGCGAATTCATACGGGATGGTCACGACAGTCCAGATGACTGTTTTCGCCACACTTGTAATTTGAATCTCCCTCAGATGTCAACATAGATTTTTCAGCAAATTTAAAGGGAATTGATGCGAGTCTATCTCATATGAATATGCCTTGTTCACGTATGCTTACGATCCAGTTAATTTTAATTTTTGTGCACAACAATAATAAATTCGCAAGCCGATAGATAGCCTCAGATGCTAGTGCTGTATAAATTTTAGTTTATTATAATTTAAATTATAATGAATTTGTAAATAAAATAAAAAATAAAAAATTCGCCAGTGTCTTCCCCCTTATTGTGAATGACTTCGTCGACATCACAGCAAGACGACAGTAAAAATTGTCACTTGTCGACTCTTTGTTGTTTGCTTATGACACTATTGAACTGAATGTGCGATATGCACATCACACTTGTTCCTGTAAAGGGGCTCACCTCAAAATTTGCAAATGCTCAGTACAGGCAAAAAACAGATTTTTTAATATTCACAAAGAGGGTTGCAACTGTTTTTTTTTTTGTTTTTGGCGAAAAAGTATAGCAAAGGGCGTAAGATGTTTACAGTGGACTCTGTATATCGTTTTTTGTTGCAAAAAGCGAAAATCCCAAAATTTTGTGTTGCAAATATTTCAGCAGGAACCGATTTTATGTCTAAATTGTTTTTCATCACATTTATTTATTTATTTACTTTATTATTTTCCATGAAAAAATATTCCGATTTACCCATGTTTTGAATATTAAGATTTGTTTTGTTAAGGTATGAATATATGAATTTCGAACTACTTCATGAATCATTTTTGAGGTTAAAGTACCAAAATATGCAGAACAAAATTAAAGAAATATTAAAAAAAATATTGGAAAAGTATCAAAGGCCAATTGTATTTATGTACAAATACAAATAATGATCATGTCACAATTTTTTTCTGTTTTAAAATTAATTTAATGAATTTTTTTCTTAAACTTTAATATTTTGTTGTGTTTTTTTATGAAACATAATTATTTATTCTCTAAACGCTGTAACAGCTGTTTCTAGAGATGTTTTGCAGTTTGATTCAAATTACAAATATTTCCAGTTGTTTTCATTTACTTTGCCCCATCAGACAGACAAGTTCTTGAAGTGCAGATATTTTTGTATGACCAACTCTTAAGTGTATGTTTTTTCTTCAACTAATGCAATCGATTTACACATTTTAAAATTAACCCCTTGACAACCGTTGCCTGATAAATGACTTATTTTAAATTCTAGTTAACTTTTACTTTTCGAATATTAGTGGACAAAAGTTTCTTTTATAACCAGCTTAAGACATGAGTCATCCAAACAGGATTTGGAATGTGACGATGTAGTCAAAGAAATAATAGATTAAGAATAAATACACCTTTTTTGTGGAATGATAAGCATGAGCGATGGGCGTGGCCGATTTTCATGAAACTCGCCGGCATGCGTCTTTTTAGGGTTCCGTTCACCATCGCTACGATATCTGTCCGTCTGTCTGTCTGTCACGTAAGAGCTAAGGACCTGAAATTTTTACACAATATTTAAAACTTTGGCCGCTCCAACTATATGACAGAAAAAAATTAAAGGGTGTTCTTAAGTCCATATTTACACTATGCAAGTCTTATTGCTAAGCTGATTAGTTTGATGGAGAGAGAGACGAGCAGAACAGTAAAGTTTCTTTTCCCCTCGACTCTCTTTCCTAACAAACTAATCAGCTTAGCAATAAGACTTGCATAGTGTAAATATGGACAAAGCGAGCAACGAAAATGTTGAAATCCTAATGTAATATAAAGACACTTGGAATTTTCAAAGTTAATATATTTTAATGCAGACTACACCCATTAACACTGAAATTTAAAAAGTTACAATTAAAGGGTATTTTATTTGTTAATGTAATTTTGGCAACTTGATGTATCTTGGCAGCCGTAAGAGGCAAACTCTTGAAATTTTCAAAAACGCTAAAACTAAAAAAAATACCAAAATTAAAAAAAAAATGCCGAAATGAAAAATTGCCCAAATTAAAAAAAGCGCTTAAATGAAAAATATCACCATAAATAAAACAAATCGCTAAAATACAAAAAATCACCAAAAGTATTAAAGGTCGCAAAAAAACTAAACAAATCGCTAAAAAAGGAAAAAATCAACAAAACAAAAAAAAACACCAAAACTCAAAAAAACGTCAATACAAAAAAAAAATCGTCAAAAACCGAACAAACGGTCACTCTACCTTTACTGAATTTAATTCTTAATTCACGAAATTGTATGCACCAAATTTAAAAACCTGCTGGGATAGGACGAACATTATGCGAAAAAATCAGTTTGTATTGTATGGAAGATGGGCGGTAGGCGTCTCTGAATTTGATGAAATTCCATTTTTAACCGACTTCAAAAAAGAGGAGGTATCAATTCGTCTGTATTTTGTTTGTTCTTAGATTAGGCGGTGCCAACTTTCAATGATCTAGGACCACTCCTTATAGTTTTTGCCCAAAAATGTATGAAGCCATGCCACTGTGCACTGTTTCTAATATGATGATATTATAAACACACCGTTAGTTCGCTGATTGCAATTCGTCTACAAAAATCAATTTCGTGCACAAACTCACTGCATCAAGTAGCTTATAACTCGTTCTGCATATCCACATAAGTATGTATGTATATTTCCATCTGCAAATCAGGCGAAGTTATTACATTCATATGTATGTATGTATGCATGTGTTTACGTATGTCAATTACATGTTTTTTGGTCATTTCCTTAAACTGAAAGATACATTAGTTTATTTTTATTATATAAAAAAAAAAGCGGAAGGTCAAGCTTGACAACGCTGCTGTGCTAACATGACTGAAAGCCAAATGTAGTCAGTCACACGGATTTTTTTTTATCCATATTCAGTTGCAGTGTGTTCGTTCTGTTGATTTTAAAAAGTATTTGTATTTCATTCGCATAATGATAATTTTACAGCGATGTCTGATCTTTAAAGACAACATCATTTAGCGTTTTTAACTCTTAACTCCCTCTCAAAAGCAGATGCAAATTGCATCCGTTGCTACAAATGGCCATAAATGTTCTGTGCTTGTCTTTCTACTTTTTTTTAGACTTTTTAGAATGACTTACATGACTCGTAGAGATTTTGACTTTTTGTCTAAGTAACTTTTTGCTGCATGGTTGCATCGTGGATTGAAAGTTTTAAAATTAATTTTTAGAAGCACAAATCCATAAATAGATTTTATTCATTTAAACTACCACATTACAATGATTAAAAAAGAATTCATTTTCATCTTTTTATTTTAATCAAAGTCTTAGACAGTTAAATATCAATGTGAGCGCTATCAGAATATGAGAAAAAAATACTCTTCGGTTATTTAGTTCGGTTTCAATTTGCATGATTCTTATGGAAAGTGGTGCGTTCGGAATGAAGTTTTTTAATTAATTCTTTTTTAAATAATTTGAAAAATGTCACGTGCAATTCCTTTAAGAAAAAAATTTTATCCTATTTTTTTGTTCTCATGCAGACAGCATTAGAAACTTGGGTGGCAACTTTGGCATAACTGTAACGGAAAATTTCTAAAATTATTAGCCCGATATATTCCTGAAATATTCGCCCGGAAATAATTCTCACGGAGTTAATTTTTTTTTGGAGAATAAAGTCATCATATTCTCAACAGATGGCGGGAAAAATAAAAAGTGAGAAGAAATTTCGAATTTTCGAAGTTAGCTTCTTTGGGTTTTTAGGGTTCAGTACACCAAAGGTGAAAAGGAAACCTATTGTTTTCGCTAGAGATGTGCACGCGAGCGGTTTTTGACTCACGACACGCACGCTCACGCAGAAAAATATTTTACTCACGCACTTTCACGCACGAATGATTTTGAAAATTTTCACGATCACGCACGCTCACGTATAAAATATTCTTAATCACGCGCGAGGAGTGCACAAAATGAGAATTCGTGCGTGATTCTTAAAAAGAGCTCACGCACGACCACGCACGAGTAATTTTTTTTACGTCACGGTCACGCACTCACGCGTGATTAATTATAAATTTGATCACGATCACGCGTGATTCACGCGTGACACGATAAAATCACGACATTTGCACATCTCCAGTTTTCGCTACCATGTCCGCAAAACGTGAAATTTTCACAGAATATGTAAAACTTTGGCAGCCACAACAACAAATATATGACAGTTAAAAATTAAAGGGTGCTCCAAAGCGAGCAACGAAGCGTTGAAATTCTAATGTAATATAAAGACAATTATGTAAAGACACTTGAAATTTTCTAAGTTCGTGTATTTTTATGCAGACTACATCACTTAACACTGAAATTAAAAAAAACAAAATTAAAGGGTATTTTATCAGTTGATGTAATTTTGACAAATTGCTGTATCTTGGAAACCGTAAGAGGCAAACTTTTGAAATTTTCAAAAACGCTAAAACTAAAAAAAAACTAAAATTAAATAAATTGCCAAAAACCGAAAAAAATCGCTAAAACTAAAAAAATCGCTAAAGATAAAATAAATTGTCAAAGAACCGAAAAAAACTCCAAAAACCGAAAAAATTAAAAAAAAACAAAAAAAAGCGCCAAAACTAAAAAATCGTTAAAAAAACGCCAAAATGGAAAAACTCCAATAACCGAAAAAGGTAAAAAAAGCGTAAAAACTAAAAAATCGCTAAAACTAAAATAAATCGACAAAAAGCGAAAAAATCGCCAAAACGGAAAAAGCTCCAAAACTAAAAAAACGTCAAAAACCGATTCGATTATATAGGATAAAGTACGTATAGTAATACATAAATATGTAGTGTTCCTACGGAACCCTTCTACCCTAAAAATTATCTCGCGTGCATCCCAAGAAGGCAGACGGTATTACCTTGCGTGCAGATGGAGCTTCCAGTCCACTGCTTCGGCTGTTCCTTTGTGGAGAATCTATGTCTGATCCATGGTTACAAATCGACAAAAAAAAACTCGACTTTATTGCGGTGAAAGATCGCGAAACACTTGTAAAAATATCTTTGGCACCTATTTAGCGCACAGCTTTCTCCGCTTTAAACTTTCGGTTAATATGCGAGTGTAGCAATTTTTGAAGTGCTTATCATTTCAGCTAGCTCAGGCACCTTCAGCCAACGATTTTTTTAATGGATGGATCTCGTTTAAGCTCCGCTACTTAATCACCCTTATCGGAAATAAGAGGCGAACAATTTTGTTCGCGTAAACTAGTTCCCTGATCAAAATTAGAAACACCGCAAACATTGGTGATCACAATTTTAGAGAAAGGGAATACATATCACGTGAACTTTTATTCCCGACAAGGGTGAATATGTTTTGGTCGTAAACGAAGGAGCAAAACTCTGCCTTAATATTGCCTGGCTTTTAGATGAAAGTATTGAATTACATAACGGTGACAAGTTTTTCCATGTTTACAAGTTCTAATTAAAACGTGTCAAATCTTTTATATATTCCCTCAATTAAAATCAATTTGCACAGGATTTAATTTCTTGATCAAACTATTTACTCATTCTTAGTGCGCACTACATATTACTCTGTTTATCTTTCTTAAGGTTTTCTTTTTTCTACTTAAATTCAAATTGATATAAAACTACGCCTGTACACGTATGTAGTGCGTGACGCATTCGCATTCGCACTTGCTAAACTAACATTAGCTACAACAAACTTGTGAAAAGGAAGAACAAAGAATGTTTTTATTTTATTAAAAAAAAAAAAAATAAATAAATAAATGACACGTGCTTACACTACTTGCGGGTGATTAATTTAATTCAATCAAGATCACGCGTGAGGCGAAAAACTCATGACACTTGCTTACATCGCCATGATAAGAGAACTGTCTGGGTCTGTCTACCAGATACATATTCGCAACTTGTTTTGAAGTAAATACCAGTACTTCGTGCCCACCCCTCCATATAATATTCAAAGTCAAGATATGGCGCTGTTAAAACTTTTCTATCAAATATTAATAAAACACTATTGACTCAAGTAATTCTCACATTGTTCCTAATTAAGACTGGAATTTAAGCTTAAATATTGTGTATTTTGTATTGCAAAATTAAAAAAAAAAAAAATATTTTACAGGGAGAACAAAAAGTATAAATAAAAAAACCTGATAACAATTTTGACAAGACTTTACAATTTATGGGCACTGTCAGTTTGTTTGAAGGGCTTGATTTAAGTTTCACAAAAAAAAAAAAAACGAAACGAAATTACAACGAACGGTGTGGTCTGGTTTTTTGTTTCATTAATAATTCATAATCGTATGATTTTGAAACAAAACATTGTACTATCGTAATTATTAATTATTTATTAGTAAACATTACTTTTTGTAAAATAATATTCCGAACAGATTTGGCGCTTAGCAGTCACTTACTTTTTGGTGATTCGCACATGAGTGTGAAGTCGAGATGTAAATTTTTCTTATTTCTTTATGCAAGCATTTTTTTCTTTTAAATAAATTTAACGAAAATAATATGAAACTAAAAAAATTAAAAATAAATAAAATTAATAAAATATGGCCACTCCTTTTCAGTTGTTGTAGTTGTAGTTTTTGTTGCTGTTGTCTCTAGTTATGTTCATATTTATCTAAATTCAATATTTGAATATTGGACACAGGTGCCTGTTTTAATTTTCCCCCTATTTTTTTTTATTTTTTATTATATCAATTATAATAACAAAAAAAAAAGTTAATGTTTGTTTAAAATATCAGACATTTTATTTAAATTTGTATGATTAGTTCCTCACATTCTGTGTCTTTTGAGTTCTTATTTCTTTGAAATTTTGCAGCATTTGTCTGGCTTTTAGTTGCATACCGAGTAAATGCTTAAATGAGTATAAATGTTTTGTACATTTGTAAAATATTTGCAATGCTCGCTAATCACTTAATTAATTTCTATAAAATTCAATACATTAGAAACTTAAAAAAAAATGTGTAAAGCAAATTTTTGTATGAAGTAATAAAATAAAATACATAAATATGTATGTGTATTAGGGTGATAACTTTTGGCATTTTTTTTTGCAAATCTAAAAAAAAAAAATAAGAATAATTGCGTTTTTACTTTTACACAATTGTTAAAAAAGGTTCCGCACCAAATGTGATGAAGTTTGGAGTTAGAATTTTTTGATGGCAATATTTAAAATAATTTTTCAGATTTTAGTTACTCTTTGCTTCAACACCGGCAAATATAATTCATAACGTGAATGCAATTTTCACTATAATATCTATGGATGTATTGAAATGTATATAATTTTAAAAACATTTGAACTCTTTCGCTTGTGGTTTATTGAATTTTTATTGTTATTAAAAAAAAATTTAGAAGGTTTTAGAAATTCATTCGGTGCGGAAGATTTTTGTTTCAAACTGGCTTGAGATATTGGTTTTTAAAATCAGTACAATATTCCCCATAGCGTAGTGCCTGTCAAGTTTTTAGTAAAAAAAAAAAGTTGTATGACCAATGTTTATAAAAGCAAGCCAAAACACGTACTCGTACAAGCAAAGCAGCTGTCAACAATTAACTGAACATTCAAAATGGCCGAAATTGTCGATATAAGTGAGAGACATGAGTACCAACATAACGCCACATAAAAATCAAAATTCGAATATACACACGTAATCCGCGAAAATGCAAAATTTACGATACGTTTTACGAAAAAAATTACGTAGTACGAAACAAATTTATATTAATCGATACTAGTACAACTCTAAATTAAAATGTTGATTTGTTCAAATATAATCTAATAAATATCTCGACACAAGATACGAGTATACTATATATGACTTAGACCACTTTCATAATTATGGGCACAGCTAATAATGAGATTTATTTTGTGTAGCACAAACAATAATTTTACTCTTTTGCTGCATAATGATTTCAAAAAGGAGTGTGCAAGTTACTTTCTTGAAAGTTTCACTAGATTTTTTTTTTTTTTTTGTAATGAGAGCAAATGATTGCTTATTGCCACAGCGTCATCTGCACGAAGACATTCAATAGCACAACCCTTTGAGATTCTATCTATCACTTGACAAATTCTAAGTACTTCTCATGTACTGGAGCTAAAAAACACTGCAATACATAAAAAGAAAACAATTCTCAAGATTGTTAACAACAATTAAAGGCAAAGTTCTTAATTTAATTAACGAATTTACAAATTCAATTGAAATTTTGGAACACCTTAAATCTACATACAAAAAGAAAATGGAACGGTTTCACCGTGTACACAATGTACATAAACTCGTGCGCACACACACACACACAAACACACACACACAAATGTTTGTTTAAAAACCTTCCTCGGAGAAGGTGTAGGCTAAAATCACGAAAGGGAAAAAACATTTTATCTTAGATTTCAATTAACGTTAAGGTCAGCATTCAGACACCTTTAAAACAAACACATTTGCACACACGCACACACACAAACACACACACACGCACACTATGCCACACACAAACAAACTTACATACAAATTTATAACTTTACTGTGGCACTGTGTGCAACGAAAAAGATACATATTCGTCGTATCATGAGAAATATTTTAATTAAAATTCTCCTAAAAATACAGTAAGCCAACCCAGTATCTGATGCGAAAAGATACACTTTTCAACAGAAATAAGAATAAACAAATAAATGAAGACCCAGAGTAACTTAAATTAAAAAGAGAACAAAAAACATCACGTAAACAAATAAAAAAAATAAGTGGGCGTTAAAAAAATCCAGCAAAAAACCCACAAGAAACCTCAAAAAACCAAAAATTTCAACTCCACATATTTATCAGCATGAGCGCGAAAAAAGTGTGATTAAGAAAGCAAAAGAAACACTCCAAGGAAGTTGAACTTTAACGCATTTACTTGAGGAAATAACACACTCATTTTAGTTTTCAAAATGAAATAAAATAAAATGTAATACAAACTTTATCTTTCGTGTTAATTAGCAAGTGAATAAAAGAATTCGCTGTACGAGTAACTTCAAATTCTGATAAAATGATGTACGAAAACTTGCGCCCACAATCAAAAAAAAATCTATCGCATGTTGATAAATATTTATATAAAACGGGACTGTTTATGGCTTCACACTCTATTATAATATTCCAAACTTAATTATTCACATTTTGAAGATTATTGCTATACTGTCAATATGTGGTTACTGGCAAAATTATGAGCTCCTCTAGCTAAATAATTTATCAGTTTTGAGCCCTCACTCTCCCAATTAGTTTTCAAACTTTATCCACAATTTTTGATCTCCAAAATTCTCTGAATAGCTTGTCCTTACCAGGCTTGTCAGATTTTTGCCGACCTATTTGCCCAAATTGATTTAAAAAATCTCCAAAATCAATTTAATGCAGTTTTTCTTAATATATATTTGATTTTATTTATTTATTTGTTATATTAATTAATTTTATATAATTAAGTATTAATTTTTTATTATCAGGGCAATTATGAATAAAATTCCCCGAGAAATAATAGTGAACAAAGCTAGAGTTTCCGCGTATCAGCAATTTATTTCAATCAATTTCAAATTATTTAAAAACTGAAGACTACGAAAATTTCCGGATAATCTGGGTAAATTCCCCTAGCTCTCAAACAGACATAATGAGTACAATTATGAATAAAATTGCGCGAGAAATTTTTCCCGGGGAACCGTTCCAACTGATAGTAAATAATAGGGAAAACAAAAAAGAAGAGAGGTATCTTAGGACACCCGGTTGTAGCTATGCTGCTTGGTTATATAAGACAAACTTTATGTGTTAAATAACAATGCAATAAAATTATATTGTATTATATGATGATGTCAAATTCTCTGCAAATAATTCAAAACGTTTCCATTTATTTCCCATTATTTTTTTTCTAGCGGCGTACGATTAAATTAATGTATTGTTTGTGGCCGGCGGCGGCTGTTTGCCAGTTTACAGCCGGTCGGCTGTGTTTTCTGATTTGTGCGCTCATGCGCAAAAACAAAACAAAAACAAATTGAGAAATCGTTCTCATTGTTTTTGTTTCTGTCACTCATATTATACAGTGCTCCAACCGAAGTCTAAGCACTGTTCCAAAAAATTCCGACGATGTCTCCTTGCGGCTGCATCAGTTTATTTTTTTATAACTGTAATAGTGTCGATTATTTTTGTTACGAAAATCACGTCCTAACTCCTGTATCGCCCCATAAATAGCATAGCTACAAAAATTCTAATTGGAAAAGGGAGAAATTTCTCGCGGAACTTTATTCATGATTGCCCTGAGTGTGAAGATTTGATGAAATGCATGTTGCAGCGAAATCAATCGCTCCTAAAGATGTTTATAAAGAAATAGTAATGGAATTAAATGTTTTCATGCACACGAACTTACATACATGCATTCCTAATGACATGTCTGATCTCATTTATTGATTGTACACATGTTTAGTGTAATTTAGTAACTTTCAAGCTCATTTTCAATTTTATGTTTTACAAGTTTACACACAATCTTGCTGAAAATAAACAAATATGTAATTGTTTGCTTTACGCACTCGGGTTGATGTGACTGTCATCGACTTTTCAAAGACTTTTTCTATTTCATAAATCAAACATACACACACACTCAAGCACACACGAGTATGTGTATGTGCAGGGCTTTCACTTCATACTCAAACATGAATGAGACAAAGGCTTGATATTTTTTTTGTGTGGTTTTCAACTCCAACAAATTGAATGCCTGCCTGTCATACCTGTACAAATTTATGATCAATTGCAAATGTGTGGTGTGCGTGTGTGTGTGTGTTAATTATGTGCAATGATGAATTTATGTTTTTCAATTAAAAAATTTACATTTTCCTAGAGTTGTATATTAAAAAAAAAAAAAATAAATAAATAATTTGCATGGATTCGGCCATTTTTATTGTTTATTTTTTTATATGTTAATGTCTCATAAAAATAAATTGAAAAACAGCAATTTTAGGGAAATTTCATTTCATTTAAGAATTTATTTTAAGTGTTATTAAGCCTTTGCACGTCAGGCATATAAATCATATCTTGTTCAATTAAAAGTTCCGAAGCAACTTTGACGTAAATGCACTCAAAAGTTCTGAGTATGACGATCTGTAGTGATTCAATTTGTGTGTCTTAATTTCACTAGATACATTTTCGAATTTTCGTTTTAAGTTTTTTTCCTAATCAAATTAAATCTCTAAACAAACAAACTACAATTTTCTATAAGTAGGTATATTTAATATTTGTAATTATGGATTTGCAGTGCACATACAAACTGCGGAGCAACTTAAGTTTTAATACGGGTTCCTCGTTAGTACGAAATAAATTAATTATTACTTGGAATTTGAAGAAAACTTGGTGAACTTTCATTAGGATTTACTCAAAAATTAAAATTATTATTACAAGGCGATGCATGAATAACAACTTAATGAGCTTCCATTTAAAATACAGTGAACTCGCGAAAATATGAACACCCCAAAATATCAGGCATGTTCTGAAAATAAAATTTTTCAAATCACATGTGATTTTAAAAGTAATAATGGTCATGCAAATATTTTCACCATTTTTTTTTTTTTATTTTTCTATTGTAGAGAGCAGCAAATATCATTTCTAGAAGAAATTTATCATTTATGACTTTAAAAACGTGATTTTCAGAACATGTTTGTAGGAACAACTTTGTATTCCATTAAAAATTTTAAAAATTCTAATACTATATAAACTTAGTGCAAAAACTTTAAAATATGAACAATACTCGTAAATGTATTTTGGTATTTTCAATGGATTTTATCTACACAATTTTGAAATCTAGTGGTTAAATTCCGATTCAACTGAATTTCCCTAGATGTTTGCTTTTAAATTGTCTTCAGCTGCATATAAACATTTCTTACATAACTACATATCGCTCCTTTATTGCAATACAGTCATATCTCAAAAAATTAATTTTTGTAGTTAATAATGCAGCAAAATTCATTGTATCATAGTTAATCTTGTGTAAAAACTTCATACAAAAGGCATTTACACTTAGGCCTGGAGAAAAGAAAATGTTTTTATATTTTCATTGAAGTGTATGCAAATTGAAAACTTGGAACTTATTTTCTGCAAAAGTAGCTTTATTGAGTTATGACTATGTTGCAATAAAGGAGCGATATGTACATTCAATTCCATATTTTTATTTAATAAATACATATACATATGTATGTAAATCGGACGTGAAAAGTTATTAAATAAGCAAGTGAGTTTTTAAGTTTCAAAGAAAAATCAGACAGTTTAATTTAGCGAACGAATATGTGAAAAAAAAATCCATTGAACAATAAGTAGAACATTTAACATAAGAAACCTTAATTTTTATGGGAAAAACGTTTTTAAAAGGGAAATCAGATGCCATTAATTGGTTCATATTATAGCGAGTCCAC
Organism: Nowickia ferox; assembly: GCA_936439885.1. Classification (NCBI taxonomy): domain Eukaryota; kingdom Metazoa; phylum Arthropoda; class Insecta; order Diptera; family Tachinidae; genus Nowickia; species Nowickia ferox. The sequence goes on along the minus strand of OW387027.1, from coordinate 2,142,993 downwards.
TGTAAAGTCGAGCATATATGTACATATAATAAGCAATGCAACCACCATTTGCCTGGGTCAGCTTTAATCTTACGGATTATGCTCGAAAAAGGCAAAGAGGCCAGTCTGTCTAGTCTATCTAATTGATATTTAAGATCATTCAAAATATATATATACATAAATACTTCTGTAGCAATTTTATATTTCCAAGCTCCCAGTGCGGTGTATTAGACAATTACATATATGATGTAGATGCCTAAGGATGGTGTGAATTTCTGAAAAACAAATCACTTTAAAGTTTATCACTTAATTGCCTCTAATCGCTAAAGTATTAATCAATTTGTGTTACACTTTGTTCTAAAGTATAATTTGCATTGGATGATTAATTCGTTATTGAGTTAATATCAAACAGGGAAACTTCAACTTATAATCACATCAAGAGTATAAATATCAATTATTGGGTTTCACCGTAGATTTTGTTATTAGAAATTGCATACCCATGTGCAACATACAAGCATACATGTGTACATATTTTGTACATGTGCTTAAAACAACTTTTCTTCTCTCTAATATTTGGTTTGTTTCCTATTTCACAAATTCTTAGTGGAATTTAATAATACAAAGCACTCACATCCAAACACACACACACACGCATACACACACACATCATGCCAAGTGTGTAAAATTCAATACAACATTTTTACTACCAACCATGCAAGCACACATAAATGCACACTCACACACACATACACTTACATATATGGATATTTTTAACTACCACCAATTCTTTTAATACACCACAGCAAGAACAATAACTACGACTAGCTGGGATCTTTTTGTTTTGCACACATTTTGTTTGTTGTATTGAGGAAAATGTTCGTAAGCGACCGAAGAACCAACAAAACGAATGATTGAACCAACGAACGAACGAGCGAAGGTACGAATGAATGTTGGTTACTGTTGTTTTGCTTGCTGCTGCTTCTGCTGCTGCTGCTGCTGGCTGTATCATTCACATACAGTTGGTCGTAACGTTGGCCTGGCCGCCAGTTTAGTTCTGTCTGAAACATCAATGAGTTTTGATTATTTGTTAAATTAGTTTTGTAGCAACATTCGTCGCGTTGAGAACATTCGAACGCTTGAAATAAATAATTTTGACTGCTGATTATTAATTATTGCCCAGCCTAAATTTGAAAATATTTTTTGTTGGCCTATTACATATTTAAACAAATAAAAGTTTATTTAAATAAATAAAAAAATATAGTTTTTTGTTTAAATTACAAAAAAATAAAGTTTTAGACTTGCTGGTTGATGAATTTATTTAACTGCAAACCAATTGAAATTTCTTTTTCCTAATTATTAAAGTAAAATATTTGAATACAAAAGATTTTCTGCTCGAATATGAAAATAAATAATTTAAAATTGATTTTGTTTTAAAAATCACAACTAATGATTGAAAAATTCAACTGAATGTTTAGTGCGTAAACGAAGAGTGGCTGCAAAAAGTCAATACAATTCAAAATCAGATTTTTGAAAAAAAAATAATATATAATTTTAAACGAAATCAAATAAAAGTGTTAATGAGTTAATAAAATAACAAATATCTATTCAAAGTAAAACATATGTAATTAGTTAGAATATGCAAGAGTGAAAAAATTTAAAGAGGAAAATAAATAAAACCGTTACATACTGCTAACACTGCAATTAGAACTAGAATACTAAAAACTATAAAAAACGAAAATAAAAAAAAAACTTAAAATTTCAAATTTATTCTAATAGAAAAAGAACCTTAAAGGGAAAGCAAATGCACTTGAGAGTAAAAACAAATGTTTAAACAAAACGTTACAAATCGATGATGATAGTATCAATAGCACAAACGAAAGAGCCAGAAAAAGAAAAGCCTTTTCGTATATAAAACTATAAGAAACAACAAACATTTGGATATTTGGATACTGTATTTTCAATTTTCTTCCATGTTGTGTTAACGCTGTGGTCGTCGTCGTCGCCGTAGCACACAATTATAAAACTATACACTCGCCAGCTTGCAGCACATTCAAAATAAGTTACAACAAACAAACACCAAACACACACATACAGCGAAATAGCAACAGAAACAGCAACAGCAACACTAGTCAATGATTTTATCTCGTGATTACACTAAAATATATGTGGGATTATAAACTCAACCCTTAAATCTGGGGGATACAATGAGGCCAGAAGTATACGATGTAAGTATCACCACACCACACCACATTAAATGCATAGTTGTTCTTTTTTTTATATTACTATTATGTTCTGTTCTGTCGTAAATGCACATTGTTACGTATCATGTGAGTGCCACAACCACAATTATTTATTAGATTTTTTTAAGAGCTTTTTTCACATCAATAAAAAACATTATACTCAGGGCAATAGAAATAAAAATAAAATGTAAACTGAATAAATGATGATAGTGTAAACATACACAACATCATTAAATACCAGAAAACAGATAAAGTCATAGAGACAAAAACAGATTGCTTAAGCTAAGGACCGACCCGACCCAGCGACTGAATATGTACTTATGTACATCATTTAAAATATATCATCTGTCTGTCTGTCTGTCGGTCTGAATGCGTCTGCATCTGTGTGTGCGTATTTTCTGAATAATGAAACAAGGTTTAAATTATTTACATATAAACACACAGAAATTCATTTCATTTTCGTTGCATTTTTTTGCTTCAAGTACTCGTATTATTCTTGGTCACATTACAGCGACAATGAACACTTTTTTAGGTATATTCGGTTTACTATATATATTTTTACAGGTTAAATGATATAATGTAGATTATGTGTGTACTCGTGTGTGTTTAAGGAGACATTTTAAGCAACACTTAAGTTAACATACTTATTTTCAACTTTAACTACAAGACAACACATGATTGATGGCTGGCAGGGCCATAAATCAAAATATTTTGGAAGCTTTTATGCATTTTTTTTTGTATCTGCATAAATAATTTTTTTAAGTAATGCCTCAGTTTTGCTGAATTCTATTAATTGTTCGTGATCGATATCTGAACTCAAAAAAAAAATAAATAAATAAAGCGAGTTTTCATTTGATAGTTCTATAATTAAGCAGAAATTTTTTTCCAATACAATCAATCTACTTCCTTGTGACAACAATGATTAGCTTAGATTATTTTAATACAACAATGAAGTCAGGGTTTTAGTTATTTCTGTTTTTTTTTAATGTTCAACCAAAATATTTTTATACGACCTTTTGCTTATACCAAATTTACAACACGCGTTTGTCCATGAAATTTTAGGCAAGCATTTCATGGCAAGAAAAAAAATATATTTTTTTGAATTTTAAATTTTTTCTTATAATTCTAAAAATATTTTTAACCTGGAATAATTTCTTAATCGGGCTTAAGTTCAGTATTTTCAATTCTTATCCAATGAAATATTTTTTTATTAATTAATGTGAGTTTCTAAAGAAGAGAAGAAAAATCTATAATCGGCCACGAATACAATTTTCAAAAAAAAAAAAAATAGAAAAAATAATCCTTTTTTATTTATTCCGCATTTTATCGATCGAATTTAGCAATTTAAACAAGAAAATAGTCTAACTTATTCTACGCGTGCTCAAAGCAAATGCAACATTGGAGGTCTTGAGGCTTAACCAAAAAAAAAAAAAAAAAAAAAAAAAATACAATCACCCTTATCGGGAATAAGAAGCGAATATATTGTTCACGTGAATCATTTCCCATGAACAAAATATGTGGAACAAACCTAGAAAATAGTACACTGACACAACGCAAACGCAAAAATTGGCGATTGCAATTTTAGGGAAAGGTAACACTTTTCACGTGAACTTTTATTACCGATAAGAATGAATACTTTCGTTCAGGCATCTTATATTTAATTATTCTCGCTTATCTTGTAACTATCAGTCGACGCCACATCAATGAAATACCACAAAATTTACCCTTGTCTACTCGCTCTCGACAACAGTTATATGCTGGTGACACTCTATTCCTATTCTCTAGAGTCTAGAAAACATCTTGATCATGTCAATAGTATTCAATTGCTTTCGACGGCAGGTATACAAGCCCCAACAACAAATCGATCCACTAGAAATATTATGTTATACATACTTTCATTAAACAAATGAGAAGACCAACAACTACTCAGCACCCTGTCTGACAACACTGCTACCAACTGCCGCATTGTGGGCCTGTTTTACCAACCAAAAAAATTTTAATACTTTCGTTCAAAGGACGGTTAACCATCATTCTGACTTTAAGAGCCAATTTTTGGGCTCGGGATTAAGCTGAGTTTATATCTCTAATTAGCTAATTCGAAAATTAACTTAATCTGACATGAATTGAGGTTCAACTTCTTTTTTAATGTAGTATTACCATATTGAGGAACAAAATAGTGGCAACTTTTTCTGTGCATCTTTGATTTTTATTTTTTTTGTAGGAAGAAGAAGAAACTGCCTAATTTTTTAATTTACAAGTAAAATATTGACCGTTTCTTAAAACACAAAATTACAGTTTCAACTCTCTCACCAACAACACTTTGTCGTTGTTGCTGATCAATCAATGAAGTAATTTTTGTTCTATTTATTTAACAAGAACAATAAATAAAAAAGAAAGTTAAACTTTCAAAATACATATGTAAATGCTGATGCAGGCACATTTAAATTTGTACATCAACTCAGTTCTAAATGTTTTGAGAACTACTGCAACTCATAGTTTAAAACATTTAGATTTCCATCGTTTTTTTTTTGCTCATTTTAGAAAACTTACAAGCATCTCACTTTGCATTTTTTTTCTACCTGTGTGTGTATGTATGTAAAAATATCATTTTATTGACATTGACGTAATAATTAACCTGTGTAAAAAATATTTAAAATTAAAAATAGAAGTTAAAAATGCGCATTTAATGCAAAAATGAACGTCATTTCACAACGAATACCTATGCCTCTTTTGAAATAATTTCTTATTTTTAGTTTTATGAAATTTCAACTAAATTTTTTTTAGCTTAATATTCAATTTCTCATCAAATTCTACGAAATTATGATCGTGTAAAATATGACATTTTTAAAAAATAAAATAAAAACGATATTCGTGCTCAAGCTGGATAATAAATAATTTATGCATTGAAAATCAGTTCCATTTGTATGCCAAACTTATTTGTTTTTTTTGTTTGTTTGTTTGTATGCTGATAATGGTGTCATGAGAAAAAAAAAGGATTGTCGTAAATGACTAAAATAAAGAGAAGAAATGAAATATGAAAAAAAAGATATAAGAACAGCAACAACAAGAAATCCCTACAATTAAACAACATTATAAGGCAAACCCTAACAACAATACATACATACGGCCATACATATGGCCATACATAATGAGCAAATAGAACGTGTACGTTTGTACGTGTGTGTGTTTGTTCGCAAAACAACAATGACTGACATGTACATAAACAACAGCAACAATATATTAGCAACATTAACATGAACAAAATAAACTTACAGAACACACACGCTCTATCACACACATGCATATGTATGTATGTACACATGTACACACACTTGCATAAATTTATACTTGTGCTCTCGTACTTGCTTGTTTGTATTGCATACTTTTTGCTGTAAAGAAAAAACTGTAAAAAAAACTTCTTGTGCAAAGCAAAATAAAAATCTCAAATATGTAGTGTGTGTGTGTTCTGCATAGTGGTGAATAGGTGTGAGATGGTGTGTTTGGGTGTATGTGGATGGGTGTGTGTGTGCCTATACAACCCCTGTTTGGTTTCCTATGCCTTATTTCATTATAATTGTTGTTTGTTGTTGCTACACTTTTTTCTTCTTCTGAAAATGTGTTTTGTGTGAATTTGTTTGCCTTTATTATTGTAATTTTCCATGTACCCTTAAAAAAACATTAAACACGTAGAAATACCTGAGCTCAGAACATTATAATATGTATGAGAAGAGTAGTAAATTTATTTATATATGTACGAGTATGTATGTATGTATGTGCGTATGAACGTGTATGACATGAAATAAATCAATGGCTCTATACCCCCTTTTACCAAGAAGACAGCAGGCCCATGGCGTAAAATTTTCAGCCAGCACACTAGTTTAAAGGGACTAAAGCCGAACATGTGCAATAATATTCTATGCTATTCTATTCCAGGGTACTCGTATGTATTGTTTTATTTTCATTTTGTTAAATGAATGTTTGCATAAATGATAACATTATTAAGTGCGTACAGAGTGTTTAGCATTCATAATAATTGCAATAAACAAGTCAAAGCTCAGGAAAAAACTCAACACCAAGTTGTACTTTTGCATGCATGACCAAATTATTATTCAAAATATCAACATACATATGCATGAAGGTGCATATGGTTTGAAAAAGAATTTAAATATCCAACGTGTAAAGTTTTGCATTTAAATCAAGTATGAACTTCGTTCGTAGCGCCGTCAAAATCCTAACAAATCTGTGTCAATGGGAAAAAGTGTTTAAGTTTGATTTTGTAGTTTTGCAGAATGGGCAGCTTTAAATATTCCTATTTTGCTGTCTAACTGTATCAATTTAAGGTTCAAGCTAAACTGGTAGTAAAAATCAAATATGTATGAAAGTGGTCTAAGTCATAAATTTCTTTGATCGATGTATTTAGTAGATTACATTTGAACAAATTAAGAAATATTTGTGTGTTAAGCCACATTTTAATTTAGGGTTGTACTAGTCTCGATTAATATAAGTTCATTTAATATTTATTGAAGATTTATTTAATATTTCGAAGCAAAAATACATATGACTTAGAACACTTTCATAATACGAGTACATTTTTAGTCTAAAGTTTGTATTTTAACTACACCAAAGGCAATTGTAACTATTCTGACAAGCACTAGCCGAACGAATATGTTGTTTTCAAAGGCCATTACATGTTTAATGGATTGTGTGTGGTGTCAGTTAAGCGAAAATAGAATACGTGAATTGTTTTGATTCATCACAATTTTTTGAAAGTTTTTTTTTTAATGAAGAAAAAATATTGGAAATAAAATGAGTAAAAATTAATCAATTGAAACGTAATTCAGGTGAAATTTTAAATTGAGGAATGATAAAACTGTTATTACCTCAATTTTAGCACTTATTTCATTTTCAATAAGAAAATTCTAAAACAATCATCCCTATTGTGAATGACAAGTGGAGTTTTTGTACCCAAGAAATTTGTATTCCCCTTGAAAGGGGATGTTATGACAAAGCCATAATCATGGCCGTAGTCATAAACACATATGTTTGCTTCACCTATTAGTGCTGCGATAACTATAAACAACTGTTTATGTTCTCACTTGTTAATTCATTTCAAAAATGCAACAACAAATAGTATGACTAAATAGCAAACAGCGAAGAAAAACCAAACTTCAATTGGTTTCTAAGGTTATGGCGTTATGGTGAGTTATCTATTATCAAATACCGTGTTGCCCATAAGTTTGGTTCGAACAGCTGTTTTGTATGGTTATATTTATGGAAAACGTTTAATTGAATCTTTCGAAATTAAACAACTTTTTGTTCTATTAAATTCTCAAAAACAATGCGACAATAATATGTGCGCATAGAACAGGATGGAAGTAATTGACGTTTCAAGTTTTAGTTACAAAGATCAGCTCTACATTTTATATTTAATTGATTATTTGCATTGTCTACATGGTTTTTCTTTTAGTAAAATGTGTGTGGCATAGATATTTGGGCCAAGTTTATAAAAATGATATCATATGGTTTTTAATTGATTAACAAGTGTGTAAAAACAAAATTTTGTTCAGTTCAAGTGAGTTCAGTGGTACCGCCGCGCCACAGACCCACAACATGCTTGCCTGCACTATGGATAATGAAACGTTGATGTTCTTTTAGCCAGTCGCAGCACAATTGCAGTCGCATGGCAATTTAATACACTGACACTTCATTTTCGTACGTCCATCTATCTGCCCATTGTCTCTTTGGCTGTTCTAAAATATGCAATTTTATGTATTTGTGTCATACTTTAATTATTTATATAAACATGCATTTATTTTTCCTTTTCTTTCTGTTTGGGGTTACACTCTGACTGAATAACACTTTTCTTGTTGTCTGTTATAATTCTATTAAAATGCCGACGTAATCAAACCCCAAAGGAATGTAATAAAAATAAAAACAATACATACTGAAAGCATGAAATACTAATCCATGCATGTCATTTTATTAGGTTTTAAATTCATAACGAAAAAAAAATAATAATAATATTAAATTATATTTCAGATAACAACAATGTACACACACACGTTCACTTTCTCGCTCCCTTGCCACAATAATAAATAAATAAGTATTTATTGTAGAAATAGTATTTTGTATTTTGTTTATTTGTGGGCAGGCAGTAGGGCGCATCCCATCTATTCACAATAACATTTGGTTATTCTCAATTAAGTCTGGTGAAATAAAACAGTCAGTCCATTTTGTGTTCCCTTAATTACTTCTTAAATGCTTTTTTATTGAAATATATTCAATTACGATCGCGATGATGAGGAGGACGCTGATGTTGTACTCGTATGAAATACTTTAAGATTATAATTTAATTTACCAGCAGCAGCCATAATTCTATTTGTTGAATCATGTAGACATACGAGTATTTTTTTGTTCTTGTTTGGCTTTTACACTCGCTTTTATCGCTGCGGTTCCCATTTGAGATGATTTATTTAAAAAATATTTAATAGCCTGACCAAATTTGGACCTTCATTTAGCCTTTCGAAATTGAAACAACAATAAATTCTTCGTAATAAATAAATCATGTACGAGTATGTATGTATCAAGAAAATGGTTGCATGTGAAAAATGTATTGGAAAGAATGTATTGACTTGGACTTGTTACAATTCTAACACAATTATTTTATGAATTTTTTTCTTAAAAAGAAAACAGTTTGTTATATCTGCAAAAAAAACATGAAATTTAAAAAAAAAATGTCGAATGGCGAAGATTGACAACAAAAAATAAATAATAAATAATTATCGTTAGCTAAAATGCAAAAAAGGCGTAACTTACAAAAATATAATTTTACAGAAGAAACAAAAAACTAAATAAAAAAAAAACTAAGAAAACTTGTAATTATATAAGACCCCTTCGTTTTTGTTAATAAAAGCATAATTTTTAATCGCAGCAGGGTTAAAATTTTGTCAAGTCACTTAGTTTAATGACATTCATAATAATCAATCAAAAGCTCGATTTTTAATTTTTTATTAGTTACGCCTTCTTGCATTTTAGCTGACGATATATGCTTTATATCGAACAGGAACGTTAAGCTTGTATGTGATGGATTCCGTAGCGTTAAGGTTTGCAGAGAAAAACGAAAGTGTGGAACAAACTACAAGGAGATTCTTTTAGCCATAACCGCTAAAAAAACTTAAGTGACATAATTTTCGAACTTGATTTTTTTTTTTACCAAAATCGACTATTTGCTATGGGAAATAATCGATTTTCGTAAAAAAAACGAAGTCCAAAACATGTGTCGGTTAAGATTTTTTTGTCAGTTATCGCTCGATATAAAATTTAACAAATTCAAGCTGAGAGTTGATGGTAAAAAATATTTTCTCTCTCCCAAGAAGAGAAGAGGTGGGTGAATCCACCTTTAATGAGTACGAATCGTTTGCTTTTATACTTTCGCATCGTAATAGAGAATTCATTGTTATTTTTCTCTAACCATCACTTGATGAGGTAATTTGAGGTTTTTTGGAAAATTGCAGACACTATAAAGAAACATCTACCATTCCATAATTTTCAATTACATTCAAACAACACACAACTTTTTTTCGATGCAGCTGGATTTTCATGGAATGTGTGTATTAGTTTTAAAACAGCTTGGAAATGGTTTGATGAGTACAATATGTCTATTCACACAGAATTCAAATTTGCATATTGTCTGTGGCTGCATGTACGAGTATGCACGTATCTAAAGGGTCTTCAAATAAGAGGTTTCAATTTGATATAAAAAAGTTTGACTTTTTTAAACGAAATCAGCGGATTTTTATATAATTGTAAATAGAAGGACTTGCCATTTGTAATGGTTTACAATATCAGGCACATGGGGCGCTACGGGAAGGGTTGCGGGTACATATTCTTTTCATGAAATTTTCCATCACCATCATCTTCGATACCTTCACGAATTGAGATCTTGAATCGGTTGTGGGTCGCTGGCGTAGAGCTTATCTTTCACACAATGTCGGGGCTATTCAAAATGAAAGCTCTTATCGTATATTAAAATATCGTATCACAATCGACAAAAAAGCTTGAACGACATAATTTTCGAACTTAATTCTTTGACCAAAATCGATTAGTTGCGATCATAAATAATCGACTTTCGTCAAGAGAAAACGATGTTCAAAAAATGTGTCGCTTAAGTTTTTTTTTGCCGGTTATGGCTCGATATACTCGTATATCGCTCATTTACGCAAAAACAACGTCATAACTCTAAAAATCTAGTTTGCCTGAAAATGAGTTTAAAGAGTTGAATTTACGCACAACTTAACAAGAAAATAAACCATAAAACAAGCCAAATCTTCAAAAGAAAATAAAATTTTATTTTGCTTTCGAGATTTGAGCAAACAAGATATTTGTATGAAATTTTTACACAACATGAAGAACGATATGAGGATTTATTCTGCATTTTTGAGTTATGATGTTGTTTGACTAAATGAGCGATATGTACTCTTATGTCCCATTAATCATATAAAATGGTAATTCTCATTGACTGTAATTGTTCAGTTTATGTAATTGTGTTGAAAAGAATAACTGCATGGTTGAAAGCTTCTCCGAATGCTTTACATAATTGTTAGACTCACATAGAAAATTTCTTTTTTCTTTTATTTTTTTTCAAATAAATAATGTTTAACAACTCGAAAACAACAACAGTGTTGCATTTAAGTAAGTTCATTACATTGAGTTTAACACTTAGAAGAGCTTTTAGAAAGAAAAAAAAAAACATGCTCACATTAAAAAGAAGAAAAAAAACACACAACTTTGAATAAATATTTAGGTTACGCATGCGTTAATCATCTGGCTGACCTAGACGTCGGTCGTAATGCCAGTTAGTAGCGAATGTTGCTGATGATGCACACATGCAAAATCTGTATGCGGTTGCACGGCTGTGCGTGTGTGTGTGTGTGTGTGTGTACTCGTGAGTATGAAAGATCATAATCAGCATCTTTTGCACGTACAGAAAACATTCATCATAACTGAATGGTACATGAACAGCAGCAGCAGCTTATGAAAGAAAAACTCAGTAATAAGTTAAAGCTGCTGCTCGTCTCTCGCCGCCTGCCTGATTGCCATTTGGCTGGAGCATCAAAACATCAAACTAATCAATAAACATGATATTATATGAAAATACTAATAATAAGTAAATTATGAGTGTTCATGAACGTTGCAATCGTTGCAATGGCAGGCAGTATGTACATATGTACGAGTATGTATGCAGAAGAAAAATTTAGAAATCTTTAGGATGCCTGTGCTCGTCATACGCTCATATTGATGATGATGATTATGATGAGCAAGCAGTTCACTATTTGTTCATAAGCATCAAGCATGGCCATTGTTGTTAGGGCCACACCCACTGGAGTAAATATCTACACACACATACACACATACATATTATTTTTAAGGTGAAACTATTTTTCAGCAATATTTCATAAAAGAAAAGTGGTAAAATGATGCTGTGCGCACACTTACGCATTTCAACGTACATATATTTGTAAATAGTTTTTAACCATTCGCATTGTTCGTCTGTTGTAATATAATCACGAGTATTTGTAGATTTATTAGAACTGCTGAAAGAAATTAACACATACAAATAGAAAACTAAAACTTAAACCGACATTTACTGATAGCAAGCATTTTAAAAATGGATTTTTACACATGGCCTAATTGTTCAACTGATAGTTTGAGCAGCGCTAAGAAAATAACTTTTTATCTTAAAAAATAAATAGCTTCAAAGCTTAATAAAAGTCCGATTGGAAAATTTCCCCATTTAGTTTTAACTTTACAAATATGAAAATAAATGAAATTTTCCTAACTTCTTATCTTACGCATTTTAAGTCATTGAAGTTGTAAATTTTGATTACAGTAAGGGAAACATGTACAGTATGCAAAGTTTGTATTCGTACACCCTCAATAAAAAAAGTGTCTTATAATAAATTAAATAACTTATTTCTTGCAAGATTTTGTTTAAATACATTTTTAACATTTCCAAATTATTATTTTACTTATTCAGTAAAATATTTTTTTATTAAAAATATATTGAAATTGATTATTGAGGTGTGGATTCCATGCGCATTTCACTGTTGCTAATGCACATCATCAGGGAATCTTTACTCAAACATTTATTAAGGTACGGTCACACTTGTCAAACATTTGCCCAAAAAGTTTTGATCCAGACACTTGTTTATCATATTAAAAAGTTTCGAACACAACTAATGCACCATGTCATAGAATCCAACAATATTGGCTACTCTTTAACTTGACAAACTTTTGTCTGAATTGAAAGATTTTTCATTAGCGGTTACGCCTTTTTGGGCAAATGTTTGACAAGTGTGACCGTAGCTTTAGAACATCTAGATATATTAAGTTAAACTTCCATTTAAACAAATGAGAATATCAAAGTTGAAACAAGAACTCACTAATCAACATGTTTTTTATTTTCTTACTTCACCATTGCTACATTTGGTTGACTTTTTTCAGCTCGAATTTAAGTTGTAAGATATATATGTATGTAATGAAAATAACTGTAAAAAACAACAACATTGCTTTTGCATGAATAGAGTGTTGCCACATAATCAGTATTATTTTTTGGGAATTGTTACAATTTGAATATATATTTAATAAAAAATATTTTACTCAATGAGTAAAAAAGTAATTTGGGATTATGAGTGCGTTAAAAAATTTTGAACGGAAATTGCAACAATTATTAAATTTTTCATAAAAAAAATTATATACACACATAAAATTTAAAAAAAAATCAGATTAAAAATTGATAAATTAGGAAAAAAAATTAACATTTTTGTACTAAAATTTATTTTTAAAATGAATTTGTAGTATTATTTTAGAATACGAATGTAAAGTTTGTTCCTTAAGAATATGTAGAGAAAAAATGCTATTGGATATAAAATTATTGATCGACATCTTATTTTGATTAGTTTTTTTAATAAATTCGTAGAAGAAAAATAAAAATATTATAAAATTCTTTTATCTAATTTTTCGACCTTTTTCAATATATTCAATTAAATTAATTTTTTGAGCTTTAGGTCAATGTTTATTATTATTTTAGTACTTCGATATTTCGTTAACCTTTGGTTAACTTCTTCAGGATATTTTTTTTATATTTGAAATAAAGGTTAACGAAATATCGAAGTACTAAAATAATAATAAACATTGACCTAAAGCTCAAAAAATTAGTTTAATTGAATATATTGAAAAAGGTCGAAAAATTAGATAAAAGAATTTTATAATATTTTTATTATTCTTCTACGAATTTATTAAAGCTCAAAAAATTAGTTTAATTAAAAATATTATAGTTATTTATTTAATTCCAAGACCTTTTCTTCCTTAAAAGTTGACGGTGTATGAATATGATTTTTGTATACTGTACATATTATTCAATTTGATTAGAAAACTCAAAATTTAAAGTATTTATTATAGTTCTGTTGAACTATTATTTATAATACGCTTGCTTGCGATTGTTTATCACATGCCAGCCGTTTCATATTTGAACACGTTCTTGCCTCACAGATCTTTATTAGCCATAATTTTATGTCTTATTTCACGTATACGGCATTGAAGTGTTTTTTGATTGATGTGAAAATCCCCGATATCTCTAAGCGGCCCTAAAAAACACATGGATTTTTTTTTAAATTTTTTGCCAACTCAATGCAATAAATTTTCTTAAGTATGAAGTTGTATCATTTCCCTACAAGAAGACTACTAGTCAATTGACTAGTCATTTGACTAGTAGCGATCACCGAAACTGTGGTCACAGTCCCCAGTTAGTTTATTAAGGGCTTGGTGAAAAAAATGACCAAAACATTTGTGTACGTGTGATTTTTTATCTCTCTCTTACTTATTAATTTCACTCAATTAAAACACATATATCTGAACTGCTTACTCTGCTTCTTTTTTGCCAGTCACTGATTACATAAGCATTGGTAAACTATGACTAGTCAATGGTTACGTAGAAACTGGTCAACGATTACTAGTCAATGTTTACATAGAAACTGGTAAAATGAAACTTTTAAATAAATAAACATAATTTTTATGTTATTTTAATTGTTTTTTATTATAAGAAAATAAAGAAATAATTAATATACAATTATATAAACAATCTAAAACACAAAATAATATAGGTGGTACCACTCTAGTCTTCTTCATGCTTTTTTCCAGCTCCAGCAAACCTTGCTTTTTGTAAATATCTAAAATTTTAAAAAGAAATGCATAAATGTATTAATTAAATGAAACTTTTCAATTTATTTTATGCACTATTGTTGCTACTTAACTTCCTTAGCACTTGTATAAATTTTAATTGCACAGACCGAACGAGTTGTATATTTTATAATAAAATGCGATATCTTAAATTTTTTGGTATATGCACACTATATGTTTCACTCTAACATACATGTTAGAGAGGAACAAATATAAGTTTTAAATGTGTCGGTCATTACTACCGGTAAAATGACTAGTCAATTGACTGGCACTCTTAAATTCAATGGAAAATTATTGCAAATGTGTTAGTGAAAAAATTTCGTTTGTATTAGTTTCAGTCATTCATTTCTTGTAGGGTTATTGATACATATGTATGCATGTATGTATGCACGTTTATTGTTTATATTTAATAAACATTATTTAAAAAAAAATAAATAAATAAATAAAATAAACTGGGCACCAAAATTGAATTTCATATTTGATAATACAAAGTTCAAGTGGGGCTGCTTACTTCTACGCAGTCAGCACAAGCACTGCACCAACAACAACAACAACAATAGCAACAACAACGACAACACTTTCACAAAGAAAAACTCATCTAGACAATAAACGCGTCAAATCAAGCCACAAAAACTCGTACATTTTCAATTTTACCTTCATTAACACAAAAATCAGTTAAACGAAGAAGCAGTATGAGATAAAATAAAAGCAACAACAGCAACAGCAACAACAACAACAACAACTACCAGGCTAGTTAATTTACAACACGGTGTGTGTGCTGGGTGTTTTTTTATTTTTATTTGATAAATTATGATTATTTATGTTAAAAAAAACAATACCAACAATCGAACACAGATAGATAAATGTTTATAAGTTGAAGCCATTTGTTTGCTTAAGAGCTGCATTAAATGGCAGGAAGGGCTTTTAATACTTGAACATACTGCACTGGGCAAATGGCTTTTTTTTACTCGTCGTTACACACGCACACACATGCCAACCCCACCATCGATCGCATGTGCTTTATTTACACTCCCATACAAATGCTTAAGTACGAGTACTGTATCTCTATTGGACAATCAATAGAATTTATCAATTTATAAATATGTACATACAAGTACGAGTATATTGTATAAATTGAATTTGTTGAACTCCAACTAAAATTGAACATTTGAATTTATCTTCTTTCAGAAATTGTTTTTGGCCTAAAGAATTTTAATTAATTTTATTTTCGTTTCTGTTATTGTTGCTGTTATTGTCTTTATTATTATTATTATTTTAAATTAAAACAAACTTTTTATTTATATACAATAATTTTTATCTTATCGATTGTTGTTGCTATTTTGTTGTTGTTTTTGTTTGTTTGTTTTTAATTTATTGTAGTATAGTAAGATACAAACATACACATACTCACACACTACTGGGTGATCCAATAACAGGTTTCATTTTGAATAGACAGTTGACAAATAAAGAAACTACCTCATTAATAGAAATAAAACGATATTAACAAGGTATTTGAAATTATTTAAAAGAAATTCACTAAATTGTGACTGAAACTCAAGACAAAACTTGAGCTATTGGATGATGTGAAGAATCGAACCTGTGCACATGTAACTGTTCGGTCATTAGACCTTTCTTTTTCGAAAGTGAGACTGGAGCAACTGTTGCGTTATCGAACGATGCTTTATACTGTTATGTCTGGAATTGGGAGTTATTGCTGTGGACGACGTTTATTTTAACCAGGCGCTACGTGTCATCACTTCTTATGTTTATTTGTTTGTGAACACCGAGTGTGTATTGTGTTGGCTCATATTTTATATTCAGTGTTGCCATATGCGTTTGAGGTAAAAACTGTCCATATCGAACAAAACATCTGTTTTCCAGAAGGAAGAAAATTGCACAAATTTTTTTAATTTTAAAACCATCATAAATCGATACGTATAGTATGTGGCATGAAAAAAGTAAAAAGTGTTATAGTTTTAACAAGTTTTCAATTAAAATACATTTTTAAATACACTTGTGCATAATGTGACCAATGCTGCCAAAAATTGTGTGTGAATATTATGAGCATAATCGTAGAAAACTCCTCACCAAATGAAAATTGTGTGCATAGAAAAAAAAAGAAGAAAATAACAAAACTTTTAAGTGTTTCGAGTGTTTTTCACACAAACTCTTTACACCGAAGAAACGTATTGGAATTCATACGTTGCTTTGCTTTCATTGAAAACATAAAGAATTTTTTAATATTTTTTACTCCAGCTAAAAAGTCTAGTTTAATTTTTCTTCTCTTGTTCAGAAAATCACATTAATTAATAAAAATATTTCATTCGATAAGAATTGAAAATACTGAACTTAAGCCCGATTAAGAAATTATTCTGATTAAAAAATATTCTAGTTCAATTAAATTTAAAATGTCTCATGTTTTACTCTTTTTATTTTATCAAAAAAAATTAAGAAAAGAAAAACTGATTTTTTAAAGAAAAAAAACTGCATGACAGCTCAACTGCGCATTCGGCAACCCTGCTTGTGCAAAAGAAGAACAAGATGCATACAAATTCTCTATGAGAGAGATGCATTTGTTACGGTTTAAAAAATTTATACGGAAAATTTTGTAAAAATCGTTACTAAAGGGGGTATAAAAACTCCGAAAATAGCATTACGTAATATGAGAATGGCCCCTTAATAAACATCCGTTGATTTCGCTTGAAAGTACATACTCATATTTTTAACATATCAAAAAGAAACCTCTTATTGGAAGACCCTTTACATTCTACTTCACTTGATCTCATAATCGATGGAATTACAAGTGGAAGTGTGTTTCTCAAAAAAAAAAAAAAAAAAAAAAAATAAAGAAGAAAAACCAACTCGTGTCTGGTTAAGGGAGCCCTCAGCACTTTTTCTTTTTAACAGTATGTATTACAAGAACAACTTTGATCTGTTTTCAAATCAGTTGGTTTATCTCATCGATATGATATTTTTATAATAGAAATCAAGTGAGTAAAATCCATTGACCGAACATTGAATTTATATAAATAAATATGTATATTCGCCATTATTATGAAAATAAAAATAAAAGTGATTTGTTGTAATTCGGGATTGTATGGCGAGTATTTTAGTGATGGATTTTGATTGATTGGTTTATGTGGAGTACAAGCAATTAAGTAGAATCGTGACCTTCCTCCATTTTGATAGATATCTAAGCTATGAAAAAGATCTGTATACAATGCTAAATCCAGTGATCAGACGTACTAGAGCGACCCCGTTGTGTTGAGGAGGTACCGCATGAGGCCCCTAAACTAATCTGTGATACCTCCGGTAGGGGTTTAGAGTGCTATGCCCCGGGACTCGTTGGGTAGCTAAGAAACTGTCTTATCCTGTTCTTGACAGCTGCAACAGAATGTATTATAGGAAAGATCTAGCCTACCAGCAAGTCCGCCGAGCTTCTAGCGGACCCTCTATACCGCGACCGACCAAAGCGGGGTGCTCTTCCCATTTTGGCTTTGCGTTCATTCTAAGCGTTTATTGTGGAAGCATGGCCACATTTTTCTTTTGCAATCTTACACATACTCGTTCACCTTTCTGAAGTTAGTGTTTGATAATATTACTTTCTAATGGTGCCAAACGGCACTACGACCGATAATTTCATAGCGGATCCAGCCCTGGCCAGTTCATGCGGTCGCCAGTTCATTGTCGATGAATTGTGCAGGAAACCAGAGAAGGTTGGTATCGGCCTCAAATAGCACATGCTTATATTTCTTAGCTAAAATCGAGGAGTTTAACATTTGATAACGCACTAATAATCCCAAATTATTATTTGACTTGTTCAGTAAAATATTTTATTTTATTTTATTAAAAATATATACATTGAGGAGGTTTCAAGCAAGAAGTGCTGCCTGGCTGTCGGCGAAAATGCCGATTTCCACCGCTTAACTGATTTTTCAAAATATTTTGTTTTTCATACAATTAACCCGGGAAATCATTTATACGATACTCTGCTAATTAATGGCTAATTAAGCGGATAAAGCAATCAATCTTAGATCAACTAAGCGAAATCAACTGTACTACATGTCTCTCTTACGGCCAGCATTTCAGCCTGAAATATACTTGCGCTGTTCAGAAAACTGTGCTGTGCGGTATCTGTACGCCCAGATCACTTAAGAAAACTCGAGAGCCAATAACACAGATAATTTTATTTCTAATTAAAATAAATAAGGCAAAAGAGCTTTAGCTCATATAATTGATTATTGATACATATTCACTGAAAATCTTAGAACTTTTTTCTTTACCTTAATGGGAATGTCTCTGAGTTAGTGAATTGTAATCAATGATCGCCACAATATGTTGCATGTATATATGTACTCGTATATTACCTGAAAAAAAAACAGAAAAATATCTATAAAATAATGCAAAAATTATATTTGTTAAAGGAAGATTTTTGAAAATATGTATTTAACTTAAAAAACTTCAAAAAAATATGTTTTTGGCAAATTGCTTCTTTTTTGGAAAAATAACTGTATGCCATATTAGTGTTCGATTTAAGGTAGGGTCACACTTGCATTTGCATTTGCCCAAAAAAGCGTAACCACTAAATATTAGTGAAAACCCTTTTGATGCAGACACCTGTTTCTTAAGTTAAACAGTTTAATGCATCACTAATAGGCAAAATGAAATAGCATCCAACATTATTGAAAACACACGTGTCTAAATCAAAAAGGTTTTTCATTAGTATTTAAGGACATGCCTCACTATCTGTCCTATAAAATCACACGACCTACGGCAAAATACAACCCTGATCTGATGAATTCTTATTGTCCATCATACCAGGCTTGTGGTTTCTCAAAAATCGCACGATTGTGCAGGATAGTGTATCGCGGCCTTTAGTGGTTTAGAGTGAACGTACCCTTTAGGAAAGAAACAACTTTATTTGGCGGTTCGTTTCTGCTGCAATTTAGTGTTATTTTGGGCAGGTCTGCATAACAAGTGCCTGGATAAACATTCAACAAAAGCACAAATCTTTCTTTTTATTGTAAATATTTGAGTGCCGATGACAGACAGCGTACGTTGGCTGCTCAATGTTTGTTTGTTGTGAGTTATGAAAATAACTTGAAAATATTTTAAGAATTTTTAAAGATACGCAAATGCCTGTCCTGCCCGAAAGTTAAATTGACAAAAAGTGTTTACGTATATTCGCACTTGCTGTTTGTATTGATAAGATTATTTATGAAAAAATTCATTATCTAAATAAAAAAAAACTATAAAAATCAAAAATTCTTCGCAAGCAGTCATTTCCGTTGGCGGAGACAAAATATTTATGATACTAAAAGATATACAAACATATATTTCTTAGATATGGGGCAAAGTCCAAGTTTAGTTAATGCAGTATTTTTTTAATTAAAAAAAATAATAATTCAACTAAAACGGTTGAGTTAATAATAATAATTTTCGTGTTTAATTGATAATTAATTAATTTTTTTAACTGAATCTTGCTTTTTTTTGTTTCTGTGCATATAAAGTAAAGTTTTCTTTCTCCATTGCCTTTTCCATTGTTAAAATTTTTCCCTCAGTTTAAAAATTATAAATGCGGAAAGAAAAGTAACCAAGCTCCTCTACCTAATAACGCTGCCATAAAACAAAAGCGACAATAATAAATGTCTGTATTAAGTTTCACACATTTGGTGACAATCAACTTCTGCTTCTTCTTCTCCTTCTGTTCGCATGCTACGAGTGTAATTGGCAACACGTGAATGATAGAATGACTCCTTTTTCACATGAGTTGTTGTTGTGGTGGGGTGATTGTTTTTTTTTTTTTTTTGCTGCTGTGCTTTCTGCTCTTCAGTGGCACTTTCTGTTTAATGTGCATGAGCATGTGCTGGTTAAATGTTTGCGAGCAGCAGATTGCATTATTGTTACTTTTTTTTTCTTCAGCTACAAATGTATCTTGTTAGCAACACTTTCCATAAGGGTTGCTCTTAATGCAATCAATCATTCATTCATTAAATCGGCTTAAATATAAATGTTATATTTACATTGCACTTTTTGTTGTATTATTAAGTGAAATAATTTTAAGCCATACGAGTACATACAGTATTTGCGCCCCTTTCCTGTTGACGAGGGCATTGCAAAGATTTCAAATCGATTTTATTTAAGGCGATTTGTACAAACGGCAGCCAACGAGGAACGAACCTTAAGCGATTGAGAATAATAATACTTTTAAGCGAAATTTCGAAGACAACAATAGCTAAAAATTTTAAAAATATATTATTATGTATAATAAAACTTCAATACAATACAAAATAGTAATTACATTTGATACTAGTTCTGCCGACATAGACTTAGAAAATTATCCCTGTTTTAAGAGGGTCAAAGGGGATAAATAATGATGAGTTACCACCTTTTTATTGGCAAGTAACGCTTTTTCCAAAACAATTAGATATTACACAAAACCGCACTCGATTCATGCGTTCTAACACAGAAAAAAATTTATTTGATATCTGAATACGAAAATCAATGATTCAATATAAAAAATTATTGAATTTTCTGTGATAACGATTTTTGTATATATTTGCTTTGAAAAGGAACCCTATTGTTTTCGCTGTGATGTTCGTCTGTCTATCACAGGCTGTTTTCTCCAGAACCGTAAGAGCTGCGGACCTGCAATTTCCACAGAATAAGTAAAACTTTGGCCGTTACAGCAACAAATATATAAAAATTAAAGGGTGCTCTAAAGCGAGCAACGCAGCATGTTGAAATCCTAATGTTGTACGAGTATACAGACAATTATTTAACGACATTTGAAAAATTTGAAGTTAGTGCATTTTTATGCACACTACACCAATTAACACTGAAATTTAAGAAATATTTAAATTAAAGGGTATTCTAAATTAAATTAAATGGAAAGTATTACCAAAAATCAAATAAAAAGGCCGCCAAAGAACTAAAAAATCGAAATAACGAAAACTGCCAGCAAAACTAAAAAAATTGCTGAAACTAAAAAAAAACCGAAAAAAATTGTCAAAAACCGAAAAATTTAAAAAAAAATTGGCAAAACTAAAAAACGCTAAAGCTAAAAAAATTGCTTTAACAAAAAAATCGCTAAAAAACAAAAAAAAAAAATCGTTACAACTAGAAAAAACCGAAACAAATTGGCAAAACTAAAAAACAACCGAAAATAATTGTCAAACACCGAAAAAAATCACCAAAACGAAAGAAGCGTCAACTCCAAAAAAATTAGCTTAAACTAAAAAAAATCGCCAAAAACTGAACAAAACTATAAAAAACGCTAAGACTAAAAATCACCAAAACGACAAAAGCGCCAACTCTAAAAAATCGCTAAAACTAAAAAATTATCGCAAAAAACCGAACAAATTGGCAAAACTTAAAAAACGCTATTACTAAAATAATCGCTAAAACTAAAAAATTATCGCCAAAAACCGAAAAAATTGGCAAAGCTAAAACTAAATATAAAAATCGCTAAAAAATCGAAAAAAAATTTAAAAACCGAAAAAATTAACAAAACGAAAATTAGCGGCAGAAATATAAAAAAAGCTTTAACTAAAAAAAATCGCCAAAAAGCGCACAAAATTGGTAAAAATAAAAAAAGCTTACACAAAAAAAAACGCCAAAAACAAAAGAATTTTTTAAGAATTGTCTACATCAGGTAAGATATTCGATTATATAGGTTAAATATCGTATATAGCCATAACCGCCAAAAAAAGGTTAAAAGACACATTTTTTGGACCTCGTTTTTTTTATGAAAATCGATAATTTACAAGCGCAAATAATCGATTTTGGCCAAAAAATTAAGTTATGCCTCTTAAGCTTTTTTTTTGACGGTTACGGCATGATATGTACGAGTAGTGTCCGTACGAAAGGAACCCTTCTTTTGCGAGTTAAAGTCGCACTTTACTGAATTTATTTTGGTTTTGCATTAAGACAGAAGTTGAATTGCTTGGTGAGCAATTCCTTACACAATGTACAATAAAACTTCAAGTTGCCGTTTGTCGCCTGCATTGTAAGTGCAATGCACAATTTGTCGCGTTTGTCAAAAGGTTACATGCAAGAAATAAGCAATTGTCGCCGTTGCTGTTTATTCAAGGGGTGGTTTATTGCAGTTTTTTGGTTTACCTTTTTTTCTTTTTGAATGAACATTCAATAAATTTGAAATGCATTGTAATTGCTTTATTGCAGCAATAACGAACATAAAATTATACTTCAAATCTTAATTCACAGCTAAAACAAAGGAATGATATTTAAGCAGGGCGGAAGAGGAAAATATATAGACATATTATGTATAAAATAACTTTTTTATGGTTAAGCTGGTGCTAAAAGTGGCAAGAAGTAGCGAAAGGGTGTGTAAAGCAGCACAGCAGCATTATGAGCGATAAAATTTAAAAAAAATAACTGTAATAATAAAACTTTGTGTGAGGGAGACAGAAAAAATGTGAAGCATGTGTTGTCTTGCAAGTACAAAGAAGCATTAATTTGGAAAGAAAGAAATAATAATATGTATGTGTGTACTCGTATGTATGTATGTATGTATGTTTGAGAGGAAGAAAAATAAAACATTTAAAGGTCATTTTCCAAATGAACTTACCATGAAATCACATTGGACACATACCTACATACGTACTTTTGTTTTTGTTTTTGTACTTTTTCTTTCGTCTTTCTTTTTGAAATGTGTATATTTTTGGGTGGCATGGCGTGTCGTGCAGTCATCACGTCACGTTTAAACAATATAATTTCAATTTATTTTCCATCACGTACAATGTTAAAAAGTCGTCTTAAGCTCTAGAGAGCTTAAACGTTTCCCAAATATAAAAATAAAATAAATATTAGAAGCAATAAGAACATTTTTCGATAAATGCTTGGATAAACACATACTTACACATACATACATATGTACATAAATACATACAAATGTACATGCATGTGTAATGGGTGGTTGGTACAACGAACAACAAATAACAAAGGAAAAATATCCAAAATGACACCATCCACACTGCCGTCTGCCAAGAATTTGTACAGAATATTAAAATCCTCACTCGCAACATTCATTCTTAACTCGCTCACATTTTGCTTGTTGTCTTGTTGTTTTTTTTTTTCTTTTTTACAAAATGAAAAAAGCATAAAAAAATTAAAATAAGAAAAGAATTACCAAATTGTCGTAATTATTGTGTGTGTGTCTTGTCTTGTTATAAATTCAGCTTCGAAATGTGTGTAAGTCAGTGAATGGGAGAGTGAGTGATTCAATGTCATTTTAATCAATATGCAAAACACACAATCAAGAACAAACACATTCATACGAATAAATAATTCACAAAAAGAGTATCCGAGGAATACAATAAATTTCTAATGGATTCCCATAGTCAGAACAAACACACATGTGCATAAATTTCAGCATGAGCGTCTATAAAATCAGGTAATTACATACCTATTAAATTTTGTTTTTCAAATACTCCCCAAGAATATTAAAAGAAATAATATGTATGAACATTCTTCAATTCAATTGTATGGTGGAAAATATCATGTTACTCTTGGAAGCTTTTTGGTATTTTTTTTTTAATGTATGCTCATTAAATTTAACAATAATCCTTAGAAAAAATTAGTTAGCAATTGAGATTTTTAATTTAAATTTCGTGTTTGTGTGTGTGTGTGTGTCGTTCTTATTAAGCAAGATTTTAAATAGCTTTGACTTGAAAATGTTAAGGGCTTGAATTTTAAGATATCGATCGAAATGTTTTCTTGTGCTTCTTAAGAACACAGCAAAACAAAAAAAAAAACCAACTTACATAATACACTGGGAAAAAATGAAAAACGAAATGAATAATACGAGTAGAATTCCTGCAGAGTTTATTGTTGTTCTTTGGCCTACTTCCATTTCTCTTTGGAGCCAGCCAGACTGGCAGTGCAAATTTTTGTTGCTATTTCTTTTCCTTGGAAAATTAAATTGCTTGAAGTGTATGGAAAAATATGTATTTCATTTTTTTTTTGTATAATTACTTTTATGTAAAAACTTTTCAGTTACTAAAAAAGCGTAACTTTTTTCATGTACAATTCTGTGTAAGCAAGTGAGTGGGGGTGCTGGGGGGCGAAGACATGATACACACAAAATTGTTTATGTCCTTCATAACATTTGCCACACTTAAAATATGTACATTGCTTGCGTATGTGTCTGCAAGCGAATGTTTCTGGAAAGTAAACTTGTTCTATGGGCGTTTAGTTCATTTCGAAAAATTTGTAAATAAAACAATCATTTACGACAAAATAAAAAACTTGCAAAAAGTTCATCACGAAAATAAATAGATTTTAAAAAACATAATCGCATTGGCAAGCAGCTTTTCATACATACATCAAGAATCTTTGGTGCTTAAAAAACAATAAGGAAACAATCAAAAAACATCAAAAGCAATTACACGGTACAACAATTTCGTTTTATTTTTCGAAAAATTACGGTTGTTCTAGCAATGGACTTTGGGTAGAGAAGACAAAAAAATTTAAACGACTTCAAAAAAATTAAATAATTTTTTTTCGAAGTTTTTCAAGTTCGTGGGAATCGGATAAGTGGGCCCCACCCACTTTTTTGAACACAAGATTAAGTATTTTTCACAACACAACAGTACAATTACGCAAAATATACTACTAAAGTTAAATAGGCGTGGCCTCGCCCACATTTTGGAATGCAAGATTGTGACTTTTTTGAATTCAGGATATATGCCAAGTTTTGTAAAAATCGATAAAGAAGAAGCATGCGAAATGTAATATTAAATATTAATGGGCGTGACTCCGCCCATTTTTTTAACACAAGATTAAATACTTTCCATAGTTCTAAGTCTGTGCCAAGTTTCGTAAGAACCGGTGAACTACAAGCACGTGAAATAAAATATTAAATTTTAATGAGCGTAGCTCCGCCCACTATTTTTTAAATCAAGATTGTGTCTTCTTAAAAGCTCAAGTGCCAAGTTTTTTAAAAGTTGGTTGAGTAAAAGCGCGTAAAATATAATATCAAAATTTAATAGGCGTGGCCCCGCCCACTGGTTTGAATGCAAGGTTGTGTATTTTTTTAAACTCAGGGTGTATACCAAGTTTCGTGAAAATCAGTCAAATAGAAGCATGTGAAATAATATATTTAGATTTTTTGGGCGCGGTCCTGCCCATTTTTTCAACTTCGAGATTGTGTCGTTACGAAAGCCCAATGTTTTGGGAAAGTTTCGTAGCAATCAAATAGGTAAAATATAATAAAATCAAATAAAAAAATTAGAAGACGTGTCCCCGCCCACTTTTTTTACAATGGGTCCAAATGGAAGTTATACCCTCCCAGATAAAAAAATTACAATCGGTCTAAAATGTACCAAGTAACATAACAAGAAAAAAAAAGCAAACGAATTGATAAGCTTCCCCTTTTATTTTCGAAGTCGCTTAAAAAATATACGAGTGTCGGCGTTTTGAAAGATTCCAGCGGAATTTTATTTTAGAGGGTTCGGTTCAAGCAGCATATCGGTATATCAAACAATGTGCTCATTACATCAGATGTATAGGGTATGTTCAGCAATTGTGTAAAAAAGATTAAGACAAATATTTTTATTTGACAATTATTTTATTATGACAAATATTTTATTTGGTTATTTCTGGTATTAAAGTTTTCAAGGTGATTTTTGACTTTTATAAAAAAAAATTTCAAGGACTACTTTCCAGAAGAGTTAGAGGTTTAATGTATACCAACAAAATGTTGTTTGTAATGTTTTGAATAAATGTTCTGAAGACACTGTACACCAAAAATCGAAGTATCACACGATTTTCAACATTTTTTACTACACAATGGTGCAACTTTAAATAGGCCGTAAAATGAGTTTCAGATGTAAACCATTAAAACTCCGATACATGTTTATCTTTTTTAGTCCCCTGTACAAGAATCAGTTGGCAGAACATTGTTATTTTGAAGAAAAATTTAATTTTACGAGTATTGTATGGTGTTATAGCTGGAAGCATACGGTTGAAGTTGTTTTTATGGATAAATTAGAATGTAGTTTAATTTCTTCAGGTGTAGTCAATTGTCTGACAAAAATACTCGTGCACACTAAATATCTCTGCATTTTACAGTCAAACAAACGCATGTAAGCGAACGCGCATAAACTTTAGAAAAGCAGAAGAAAAAACACACGACTAAATACAAACACACACACATGCACAGCCAGCTATACACATACGCACACAAACAATGATACAAACTCACACACAGTACATATTCATATAACATTTACAGACATTCTCTTTTTTGTAGTTTTTTTTTTATTTGAAATAAATATTTTTTTCCTAAAAGATTGAATTCGCAAACCAATATATTCGTTATGAGGCTTAGAATATCCAAACATACATGCATACATACTATACACACACACGTGCATGTGAAGCAGCCACACTCACCCAGCCACATTGCTGCGGCACACACACCAACACACACACATATACGCTCGCATGCATGCAGCACTCGCTGTCTTTTATTTAATCATACAAGGGTTTGTTTTTCGCAAATACTCAAACGAACGGAAAAGAACAAGAAAAACAAAAAGAAGAAAGGGGGTAGAGCGAGCAAGCAAGCAGAGCTTTTGCTTTATTTATTCCATTGAAATAACAGGACAAAAGTCTAAGAAAAGTTCCCAAAAGAATTCATACAAAAATTATAATAAAACAACAGAAATAGTGCTCAAGGCGAATGTCTACATAAGCCTTATTATATACTCGTACAAGAATTTCTTTATATATATAAGAGTACGCACATACATTCACCCAACAAACATACATGTCTACATGACACAACACCCAGCAAACATTAGCGCTTAAATTAAAGTTTTGTTTTATATTCATGCTGAATTGTTTGAAATGTACTGTTTTGTTTGCTGGGTTATGCTCCACATGTGTACAAATAAAACAATAATGGTCTTGCCAACATAAACAGCAAATCAAAAGGAATTGTTTTGCCAAAAACCAGCACAGGATCTTCTTAAAGTCACTGCTTGAGAATGGGGGGTTAAGCAAGCAAACGAGTATTTATTTATTTGAAATAAATTTTAATTTATTTTCTTTGCCAAAGAACAAACGAGTGTTAAACAAAGATATAAAAAACAATAAAAAATATACATGTGTGTCCCTACTGTTGTTCTCATTTCCACGCTGTTTAGTTTAAGGCCAAACGAGTAATAAAAATAATACTTAATACATATTTGAAAAAACAAAATTTTAATCGTTTAAATGTCAAATAATAAATCTCAATTTCACTCGGTCGCGGCCGGTCAAAAACATTTTTATTTTATTTTATTTTATTTTATTTTATTTAAATGATTTTTCTCTCTCGTCTTTCCTTCCTTACTAATGTTTGCATGAAAAGAACCTTTTGTCTGGTGCGAAATTGAAAAATGATAAGAATCGCACGAATCACACGTTATTTCCTCAAGGCTCTAATGTTATAAAAAAAAAGAAAAATAACTTGATCCTGCTGAAGCACACCACAGAAAGTTAAAAGAATTTCAATGTTTTTACTTTTGTTTGTGGTGTTTTCATGTTTCATTTAGAATATAAAATATTGATTTTTTTTTTTGAATGTCTACTTGGCTATTAAAGAAGTATTTCTTATGTTTGTACGAATGCATGTATTTTTTTAAAGCCAAAAATGAACGTTTCCATTTTAAATGTTACATAAATTATTAAAAGATTATTGAGATTATTGACAATGACGGACGGTTGCGTTATTTCGTGTCACCACTCGTTGACGGTGCTTGTAAAAATATGGCGCTTAATGTGAAACAATTTCGTTAATTAATTATTAATAACGTTCGTTCGTTCGTTCGCTCATTCGTGGTTAAAAGATTAACTAGATTGACAACACTGGTTGCGACACCATGCCATTGCAATGGTTTGGCAACCACATGCATTGACAGCTTGTTAAAATTTTGCAATTAATGCTAATTTATGTCGTTAATCAACCAATAATTGTTGTTGTTGTTTATTTACAGGTTACCACAGTTTACACTCAATGCCAGGATTATTTTTTTTATGATGGTAAGTTAGTTGTTTTTTATTCATTCGATATTTGTTTGTTTTAAACTTCTCTAAAAATAGCCAAACAAAAATTTTTCGTAAAAAGATAAACAAACTAAGGCGGTGGCGGTTGTTAAGTAATTAACTTTTATTATTATTGTTATTATTAGTTCGTTATTAACATAAATATTTCGCACAGATTACGACCTGTTCATTAATTGAAACAGAAACAAAAACAAAATAAGAAACATAAACTAAATTGGCGGAGAACGTGCAACTGACGTACGATAAGATTTGATTTGTTTTAACATCTAATCAATAATGTTGTGCAAATTATTAACTTGTAAATACTCCTAAATCGCGATAAACTTTTTTATTATCTACACAAACAGATCTAATCGCAAACATGTTTGAAATCACGCACATTGTTAACTAAGCTTCTGCAGCAACTACACATTGGGCGACCGGCGGCAAAACGTCGCTTTAAGTCAGTTAAGGGGGGGAAGAACATTCGGGAGAGGAAGAGCTAGTCACACACTGCGCAAATGTATTTTAATGGTGTACCATTATCATTGAAGAGCGAATTTCAAGGCCTTGACTGTTGCATATCGTCAGCTGAAATGCAAAGCTACGTAACTAAAAATATAAATTAAAAACTTTTTTTAATTTAATTATTACATCGAAACACATGTTCCTAAAAATTATCGAACTTTTATGCTAAAAATGAGCCGATGAATTTTTATATAAAGGGAGGGCAAATTTAAGGTTGGGAAGTAAATTGTCTTAAAAACACACTTTTTTTAACACATTTAGTTTTATTGATGCCAATGTAAAGGGAATTCCGGCTTCAACGGAATGTAACATCAGAGCGTCCTCCTTCGTCAATATTGTGTAGCAGAATCATTGGCGAAGTAAAAGAATCAATAAAATGGCTACTAAGCACAGCATCGAAAACTTAATACGCCTCATTGACACCAGATTAGCTGCAATGTGCAAAAAAAAAAGTAGAGTTGTAAAATAATGAAGCTTTCCTCTATCTCTTCCTTTACCACCAGTCTTCTCTTTCACTATCCCTTTCCTAACGAAGGTAACCTAGTAATATTAGTAGGCATTGACTGCCTTCTAATACTTCTCTTAAAAAAAAATATGAGAATTAATAATGAAATATGATGTCGGACAAATGTCCATGTCTAGCACGTCGCAGACGTCCGCTCTTTTCAAAAAATTGTGAACCACATTTTGCAACAAAGCTTCGCTTATCTCGTCAATGTAGTGCAGAATTTAATCTTTCAAAGCGTCAGTTGTCTCTGGTTTGTTCACGTAAACCCGGTCTTTCAAATTAAAATTCATTCTTCAAGAGTGTAGCGTTCCATGGTTAAAATTTCTGAACTTTTTACTAAATAAATTTCAAAGGATGACTCGTACATTACATATTTATTATATATGTACATATGTACATACATCCATAAAGGTAGAATAACTGAAAATAGAATTAAAAAAAGAGCCGAAACTTTACTTCACTCACTTTTTCCCCCTCCTATAAAATTTAGAAAAGTGTAGTTACGTGATTTTGCATTTCTGTTAACGATATGTACTTTTTGCTGACACTTTAAACTTCGGAATGGAGCATATGAAAAAAATTCATTGGTTTTATGGTTGACATATCTCCTCCATATCGGGGATTGCGCCCCCCCCCCCCAAAAAAAAAACTTTTAGCTACGCCAATGTTGAAAATTAATTTAAAATTTAGCTACACCAGACAATGACTTTTGTTCTATATAAGCGTATACCGTACCATGCAGACATAAAAAAGAGTCCGTTATGAGTGAAACTTCTCTATAGCCGGAGTTCTCTGTAAGCGTCTTAATTTAGTATATGCAAAACTGCTGGGACCGGCGAACTTATTCGTTCTACTTGTTAATTCATTTTAACTACTCTTCATTATAACCGAACTCCCCTGTATATATGCATAATATTTTTTATGGATTCTAAAATACTAGATTGAAAATTATAACTTTATAAATCAGAATTAATTTCACTTTTTTATAGAAAAAAAAATAAATTCGTCACGTTTTAATTTCTCTTAACTGATTTTGTTGTCGATAAATCTTTCAGTTACATTTTTGTTTGCTTTTTCTGTTTTTTTTTTTAATATTATTACATTGTTTCCAATTTGTTTCTGTCTACGTTGAGGATTATAAATACTAACAAACGTTTCAGATTACTTACACCCAAGAAGTTTAAGTAAGTTAGTAAGAAAAAATCCCAAGGCGACTTTTGAATACTCTGCAAAGTATGTTTATTGTTATATACATACATACATATATCGCACTTGTTCCTCTAAAGGGCTCCAACTCCAAATTTTAAATTTTCTTATTTTTATTTTCATGTACTCTTATATCACATACGAGTATGTACCCTTAATTATGAAAGTGGTGTAACTCATGTGCAGTTTTCTTCGAAATATTAAAAACTTTAATAGATATTTAACAAATTGATCGAGAGTAGTACAACTGTATATTACAATATTTCATAATATAAAAATATTTTTTGATTTATTCAAATGTAATCCACTAAATATCTCCACTCAAGAAATATATGACTGAGGGCACTCTCATAATTAAGGCCACACATGTGTATATATTTTATTTTTAAGTGAAAGAGTAGGGAAAATGATTGAGGATTTTTACAGTGGGTAGAAATGCCCACTGTACTCGTATATCGTTTTCTTGCAAAACCAGAAAATTTGCAAAATCTTGAAATGAACCCCTTCCGGGGAACAAGTGCGATATGCACATATGTAAGTATATAATTGTAAGAAAGATTTTTTTATTCATCGTTAGAATTAATGTGTTTGCCTTTTGAATTTCGCACATTGCAGCCAAGTGACTCATAACAAAATTTGCATAAAATATTTTCGAAATAAGTCTGACTTACAGGTTTAGTTTTTCACAGGAAATTAGAAATGTTTCTGGTTAATTTATCGAAATATGCATTAGCAACATGAAAATGGTCTTTCTCTTTGCGTTCTGATGAAGGTTTGAAGCAATGAACAATTTTAGAATAAACTCTGTTATACTCGTACGTTATGTATGATGTGTTGCGTGTTTCTTTTCACAAGATACAAAAATAAATAAATATATATATTATATTTTTTTTAAATTACAAGACGACTTACAAAGAAATACATTTAATATTTACTCTTTTTGTTTCTTTATTTATTTTTCCAAGAGTTTTTTGTAAACCAGAATGCATACATACGAGTATATATACTTACGAGTATGTATCAGTTTTACAAAAGTTTTATTATCTCAGCACATTTTGTCAGACATTGCAACAACAAACAATTTGCGACAATAAAAAGCTACAAAATATGCTGATATTAACAAAAATGATGAAAATGTCATTTATGATCATAATAATAAAAGTGAAATATGTACACCAATACTATACTAAATTATTTTATACATACTCGTATCAGTATATATACACTGTGAATCTCTTAAATAAGGAATTGAGTTTTATCAATTTTGAACGAAAAATTTTCCAATGAAAAAAGTTAAAATATCGATAGACAAGATTATTAAAACTATGTTTATAGCGATGAAAAAGCTGGGATCAGTGCCTAACGACTTACATATCGAGCCATAACCACCAAAAAAGCTTAAGCGACACATTTTTTTAACTTTATTTTTATTTATTTTTTTTTTTAGGACGAAAGTAGATTATTGAGAACCGGAAATGATAGATTTTGGTCAAAAAATCTAAGTTCGAAAATTATGCTAAAGCTTTTTTGCGGTTATGGCACGATACATGGATTTTTAAGAAATTTGTGCACAAGTTTTTTGCTATTTTGATTTTTCATTGTTCAAATATATTCCGGCTGATTAAATACTTTGAACGATTAACGATAGTTAATTAATGGTAAAGAAAAGCATTACATTGTTGCCATTAGGTTTTTCTAAAGAGGGTTTGCAGTGTGGGCGAATTTTATGTAAGAAATGCTTGACGCCACAGCCACACGTTCAATAAATCGCTTTAAAGTTTATCAGAAATACTGCATGTCAAAATTCCTTGAAATTGATAGCTGTGACACAAATTGATAGTCAATTTTATTTTATAAATGCCTTCTACGACGAAAAAACCCAAAATATTAAATTCTGCTGTTAATGGAAAGGTGAAATTGCAAGCAATCGCTTTGCCAAATTAAAATGTGTGAGTGTGTTAGTAAAAAAAGTGTGAGTATCGAGCTTGTTCAGCAAATCACGATACGTGAAATCACGCTGATTTCAAAAACTTAATAAAAGCTAAATCATTGCTTTTGTAAGTTAGACAGCGCCCTCTTTCGTCGGTATTGTGCACCACAATCAGCGGCGAAGTAAAATAACAAATAAAATGACTACTAAAACACAGCTTCGAAAGTTTAATACGCCTCATTGACACCAGAGGCGCTGCGACACTGCATTACGAAAAACGTGCAAAAATAAAAGTATGAAACTTTCCTCGAGCTCTTCCTCACCACCTTCTCTAACACTATACCTTTTCTAAAAAGGTAACACCTAGTAACAGTAGTAGGCCATTGCCTGAGTGTTACTTCTCTTTAAAAAAAAAATAATAATAAAAATTTCAAATAAAATAAAACCCCACTAACAAGTTCTCTATAAATATAGTTTGTTTTTGAATTCACGTGATTTTCAGAACAAACTGAAAGGAATTGAAATACAAAAATTGATCGTGTGACACCCAAGTTATATAATCGTTCAGAATTGGTAAAATTAAATTCCTTATTTAAATGATTCTTAATGAATAACAATGTCCCTTAAATTATTATCCTTAATCTAGATTTTATTATGTGTTATTTAATTATTTATTTAATTTATAAATGTAATGAATGTCTTCTTAAATGTAAATATGTATGTACATACATATGTATGTATGTATGCAGTATTTAAAACGAATTGTACCTTATCGTCCATTTTAGGTAATGTTTGCCACTGCAACAACAGCATCTCTAAAGAAAACAAACGATGTTGTGATAATGTTGAAAAATCACGAGAGGGCATTACATGTCAATGCCGGCGGCAAAGTGACAGCAACAGATATATCTTTAGCACGTAAGTACCTACAACAAATACGTATTTATGTACGTATGACGAAAAAACTTTCTCACACTCACACATGTCTATATGAATTTCAAATTATTATACACTATTCACTTTTGTGTAAAAAAGGTAAAAAAATTGGTATTTACTGTAAATTTCCTAATAAAATACACACACACACAAACACCTTTAAATAAATACTAAGAACAGAAGAGGATACACACCTACAAGTACAAATATACACAAACATTCAATAGCAAACAAACATACTCGTGCATACGGACAAGTGCCACGAACAAGTAGTCTTTCTTTTTTTTTTTTTTTTTTTTGTAAAGTGCCTTTTGTGGACGGTATATATTTATATGTATACGAGTATGTGTATGCATGTGTGAAATTATGTTTTTGGTGGGGGATAGCAAAACAGTGTGTTTTTTTATTCTACTGTATTTGCATTTAAATTGTTTAAAGTAGTATTTGTGTGTGGGTATATTTGCATAGGACTGACTGAGTGACTGACTGACTTGACTGGCTGGTTGTAAATATTAAAGGGTTCTTTCTTCTCACTTATGTCTACTGTATATTTGCTCGTAACTATTTATGCATGCAATTCAATATACATACTCGTATGTACTACATACATATGTACGAGTATGTAATATCAAGTGCCGATTGCAAGTGATGTGATTTTATGTATTCATTGCTGTTGTTGTTGTTTTTACTATTTTTTATTTATTTGCTTTTTGTGTGTAAAAGGCGGCACAGTTCAAAAAAGTTCAGCTTACATGTAGATTTTAATTTCCTTAAAAAATTTCCGTGAATATCTCGTTGTCTACAAAGTGATGTTTGGAATTGAAGCAAATTTATTTATTTAATTGAGATGTTAAACTGTTTTAATAAGCTGTGATAAATAGTGTATGGAACACAAATTTTCCCCTCAGAACAGACATTAACATGAACTTGAGGATTTCGTATTGAATGGCAACAGTTAAGATCAAACATCCACAGACCCGGCTGGTAAAGCCAACAAGTCTCGAGGCACAGCACTAGTCTTGACTCATTGCTCCTTGACGCTAGTACGTCTATTAGTTAACCTCTTAAGCTGGTGAGTTTCCAATGTGCTGGAAAGTTGCTAATCTTACGCCAATCCCTTCAGAAATGGGAGACTAATAACCCTGAAAATTACCGCGCAATCCCAATATATTATGCACTTAGTTAAAAATTTAACCCAGATTGCGCCCAAATAAGAAAATGAAATATGGCTCAATAAAACTAAGGAAATTTTAAATGGACATTATTTCATTTTCTCTTGGGCCTCATTTATTTCATTGGGCTTTATTTCGTTTCTTACTTGAGCGTTATTTCCTTGGGTCTTATTTCATAGCGCTTAAAGTGAGCCGTAGATGTTGCCTTTTCGAACAAAATTATGCATCCATCTTTACTAATAGTATGTTTCCACCGGCATGATTTCGACAAGGCATGGTGATTTGAGCAAATCATGTGAATTTAGACATGAATTACCATACATTTTGCATATTTGATTTATTTTAAATTACATGTAGAAAATACAATTTTTCTAACTGGATTTATCTATGGAACCCTGGGTTGCTTTTCAAATTACAAACTACATTCCTGGGTCATCCATCTACGAGTATAGTGATTGACAATTTCGGAAAAATGAGATTAAGAATATGTATTTCATTAATTTTAAATGCCAAGTACATATCTATAGATAAAATTGAAATTGAATTTGCTGCTGCGCCCACCTTATAAAGCAACTACATAAATAGACTACGAAAATTCAAATTCCAAATCACTCACAAGCTGGGTGGAAACACTTTGAACTAATTTACTTAAATCTACTTGATTTAAAGTCGGTGAAAACTTACTATAATAGTTTACTATTGTGGAGTTATTCATTCTCAGCTTTATCTTTAGCGATTTGGTTCGCAACCTATATATTCTAAATAAGCAATCACGTGTAGCAGCAGCAGTAAATTTGTCAAATACATATTTGCTATTATTATTAACGCTTGTACCTGTTATCGCGTTGCTAGAAAATCAAATTATTTTTAGCTTAAAAAAACGATTTTTTTACAGCAACAATTCGTTAAACTATAAAATATTTTTAGAAAGGTGTCTCAATATTTAAAAACTTTGTGAAGAATTTCAATTGTTACTAACTGTGTGTATTTAGGGAAATAAATGACTCAAGACTCAAACGTTTCAATTTCCTTCTCTCCTTCTTCATAATGCCATTGATTGCTTTCTACTATAAGTACATACTATAATTTTTATTGCAGCCGTACATTGTTGTTATTAGTTTTTGAAATAAGTATTCTGTTGTTGGTGTTGTTGTTGGAACATGCATGCAAGCAGGCCTCGTCTATCTTTTCTGTTTGTAGTTGCGGTGTGTAGTGTAGACTCATTTGTAGGAACATTTTAACAGTAATTAGATTTCAATTAAATGATAGGTGTGGTAGGTCATGACGACAACAGAGGTGAATACGCAGCGAAGAGGTTAGCAATTGGTGGGTAAGGAGTGGTGTGGTGTGGTGCACTGAATATAATAAAGAAAGCAATCAATAAACTTGCCATTTGCGTGCAATATGTCAAAAGTTTTAACTTTTTTTTTGAATTCTTCATTGGTTTTGTAATTTTTGCTTGAGATGCTCTTTAGCTGGTAGAAAGATAAAAGTATGGGGTTTTTTTCTTTAAATCTTGATTGGTGTATAGTTTTTAACAACATTTTTTGTTCATATGCGCCACATACGAATTGCTTGCTATCAACAATTTTGTACGTACGTGAAATAAAATTAAGTAGCAATCACTTGTCATCTTCATGTATTAGATACCTAATCTTTTTTTTGTTTTTTTTTTTGGAAAGCAGCAAGCAATGTTGCTAAAATAAAATCGACAAGTTTCACAAACTGTGTCCCAATTATCAATAGAAAAAAGCCCCTTAAATGACTTGGCTTTTTCTATTTTGTTGTATCATATGCTCAATAATTGATAGTATGTATTTGTGATTTGTGTTAGCCAAACAAAACATGATTATAAATTAAAAAAAGTCTTATATAAAGTAAGAAATATTGTATAATAAATAATAATAATAAGAAGAAGAAGTAGAAAAAAAAGAAATAAAATGAAACTTTGTTACCATCACACAATTTTGAACGATAAGGCCCCATTAAAATTTTTGTGATAAAATTCCATGCAAAACATGAAAGAATATTGTCATTAAAACACTTTTTTGTTTGTTTTCTTATTAATTTTATTTACATGCACATATTGTTATTATTTTATTTATAAAAATAATAAAAAAATGCAAACAATTTGAAAAAAAAAATGACACAAAATGTCTCTCATTCGCAAGTGTGGAGGACACTTGAAAACCTTTTATTTTTGTTTGTTTAATATACTTATGAATTGTTTTTTTAAATGTCTGGGCCATTTAAATAATAACGAACGATAACGATTATGCAATGGTCAAAAGGGATAGAGAGTGAGAGAGAGAGAGAGAGAGATGGGTGAGACACACTTGCATTTGATTTCAGTTCGATCGATGGATCGAGAGCGAGCGATTGATCAAACCGTAAGGAAATGTTGGCATGAAAGAAAGCATAAAAAAGTCACTTAAGAATGAGCTTATGAATGTGTTAATGCCGGGCTAGTAAAAATATGCAAGAACCCAGCAAACATTTGTAGAGCACTGGGGCAAACTGTGTTTCAATTTATTATGTCAAATAAATGTATTGCTGGGTTGCACTGGCTGCGCGTGCAAATGGGAAGCCATGCTACACTTCGATCGATGTAATTTTGCGAACTTCAATTTAAAAGTCAACATGTTTTTGAGTTGGGTTATCGGCCAATTAAGTATTTTTTTCTTCTTCTTTTTTTTTGGGAGCAAGACCTTTTAAAGAACGCGCGCGTGTGTGTGTGTGTGTGTGAGACAGATTGGCCGGTTATTTAATTTATTTCAAAGTGTTTTTATTGAGTATTTTAATGAAACGTAATGTAGCTTTATGTATTTTAAAGTGCGTGATGTGCTTTTAATGTCTTTCTTTTGTACAAAAAGAAACCGTTATTTAATGTTTTCTTGTCTTCTTCTTCTTTGTAATTAACAGAATTTTTCTCCATGGAAAGTGTAGGCGACATATTCAGCGACACCTTCAAAATTGCACTGTACGCAAAGGAAGTGGGACGATATTTGTGCTTCAGAGGAGGAAAATTGGTTGGCATGGTAAGTTTGGCAACATCAGTCAGTTAGTTTTAAAGCAAATATCAATCACCCTTAGCGGGAATATGAGGCGAACATATTGTTCACGTGAAATATTTACCATGAACAAAATTAGAAAATGGTATACTGACACAACAACAACACAAAAGGGAAAGGGAACACATTTCACTTGCACTTTTATTCCCGATAAGGGTGATTATGTTTATGTTTTTCGTTTAAATTGAAGATGACTAGCATTTGTTCTTCGCTTTTTCCCCCATGTTTTTTATAGAAAAATTTAACACGCGACTGCCACTTTATCGAGTCCCTTGATCATGGTTATTTTTTATATGCCAATGCCTATAATCCCCTGTGGCGTGTGGGCTTTACGAAGGGCTTAAAACCCGTGGGACCGAGACACTGGAAAAGGCCGCAAACTCTGAAACGAGCTTGTTTTCTATTTGTTAAAATAAATGCCGAGCATTTTGATCGCAGTCGATTTACGACAACTACTACTGCTGCACCCGTCACCAAGGCTACAGCAGCTGTGACTTTGAGGGAGGGAACTAAACTGCACGATTCCAAAGCTAGTATTATAGATAGTAACAGTAATAATTATAAGAGAACCAAGTCCGCTAACAACGGCAATCGCCAGCTTCTTACAAATAGTGAAAATGTAAATGCTACGGGGGCTAGAAGGCGTCAATGGCGTGATAGGGATGTCCTGGGGCAGAGACAACGCAAACGGAAACATCATGCAAAACTGTCTGCAATGGCAGCGGTGGGCAATGGCAGCAGTGGCAGTGGTTTATTGCAGCCCAAAAATTTAGTAAGACATCATCACGACCAGGGAAACGGGGAGGGGCGGAGGCATCAGCACCAACGAGAACAAAGAGAACGCAAATTGCGCTCGAGAAACCAAAGAAGGCAGCAACAACGAGAACAACAAAAAAACGAAGAAAACATAGAATCTGAGCCCATGCCTAATGCCACTAATTCCGCCTCACCCTCGGTAGCTGCCACCACTTTGGCAGCCACCGCTTCCTTGGCTCCCTCTGCCCTAAACATCGTTGCAATGCTGGCAGCTGGTCGCCGCAAAAGAGGCCGGCGAAAGAAGCCAACTGACACCAGCGTTACAAATCTTTCCTCAAATTCAGGCCACCATCAGGCCATGGATTTGCAACTAGTAGCTCAATCTCCTCTACAAGCTCAAAGCCAATATGATAGTGTTCCCTTGAACACTGCAAAAAGCCACAATCACAAGCTAAGACATCTCCATGAACACAACTATCATCAAAAACACCAACAAACAACTATCGCCCCAGTGAGTGACACCACCACCACCACCACCAGTCCCATTCCCATTCCCACAAAAGAAGCCATCAAAATAC
This sequence comes from Nowickia ferox, assembly GCA_936439885.1. Taxonomy (NCBI): domain Eukaryota; kingdom Metazoa; phylum Arthropoda; class Insecta; order Diptera; family Tachinidae; genus Nowickia; species Nowickia ferox. Next base: position 2,103,800 of record OW387027.1, on the reverse strand, counting down.
AGCAGCAAAAACATAAATACTCAAATATTAACACACACACACATCAATTATACGGCAGCAGCAGTAGTCATCGTAATAATAGCAGTAGTAGCATAAATAGCAATAACTTAAGCCATAATTTTAATTTAAAACTTAATCATAATGTTAACAATATTGATTTTAGTAACAATAATAATAATAATAACGATAATATTAATGCAATACCTGCCTTGCCAAAAAAATACTTGTCGAAAAATAATTTAATGCAATCAACTACAAGAAGCACGACTGATTTTAATATAAAAGAGCAATTAAGCCATTCCACACATTCCACAACAGAACTACAGTTACAGCGACAGCCACAGCCACAGCCACAGCCACAGACCCAGACTCAGACAACTGACCCAGGCAACAGTCACACTAGTCACAATTTTTACCAATTACCTTTAACACTGTTACAACAAAACGCAAACAGTGACAATAATGATGAAAATGACAATGACTATGACAACGACGACGACGACGATGACAGCGACATAAATGATAAAAATTCAAATAGACTTCTAGTTAATAATAAGAATTTAAGAGACAATAATTTACAGCAGGAGCATTTGGTAAATCGCTTTAAGCTAATTTATCTAGATCGAATAAGCAGCCATAACCTTAATTTGAAACTAAATACGAATAACAAAAATAATAATAATGAAAATAATTCTCCTATTAGTAGTACAACAAATTCAGAAAATGGAAATGATTTTTCAACTCTCCTTCAGTTCGAAGCTAATTCGAACAGCCGTAGCAACAGCAACAGCAACAGCAAAAGCAACAACAAAAGCTATATTAGTAGTATTAATAAAAATAGCAGTAGTAGAAGTGCTTCCAAAATTTCTACTACTACTACTTCCAATTATAGTAATCATAGTCATAGACGTACTAAAAGAAATTTAATTAACGAATATATTACTAACAACAAAATTATAGATATAGATAAAGATAAAGAAGAAGATGAAGAAAGCCAACATAATAATAATAATGTTAACAATTACAAAAGAAGTAAGGCTGCCAGCAGCCGCGGCACCAACAACGGCAGCAATAGTAGTATTAGCCATAACGATGATAAAAAAGTTAATATTTCAAAAAACGCTAGACAAGAATATTTAAAAAAGTTTTTAATGCCTTTCACTACTGCTTATAGCAATAGCAAGTTGTTGACAATTCTAAGCCCACAACAGCAGCATATACTTAAACAACAACATCAAATTATTAAACTTATTAACAATCCTAACAAATATAATTATAATAATTATAATGAAAATGATGGTGAAAAATTCAAAAGAATCCAAAATAAATATGAAAAAATTATAGTACAATACAGATCTGTATTTAATTAATTGGAAAATTGAAATAATTTGAAAAATAAAAGGTAAGTTTCAATTCTCATTGCGATTTTATCATACACTCACACACACACACACAAATGCAATTACAAACTTTACCTCAAGGCGAATTCATGTCAGGTGATTGGGATGTTTTCGCCTTTTGTACTCGTAATTTGTATATGCCTCAGATGTCAACAAGGCGAATTTATATTCACCCCTATGGTGAATAAAATATGAAATTTTTGTTCCCCATGATGAGAAATTTGCAATAGCGAATTTCATGGGAACATTTGTTCCCGCTATCAATGCTTAGTGAATGTAAAAATCGCGAAGAAGATTTGTAAAGCTTAATAATGAGAAATGCATCACATACTTGGGGTTTCACATGAAACTCTTTTATGTGTAGAGTTGTGTTTTTTAAAATTCTAGGTGTGGTGGAAAAAAATTATTTGGTATACCACCGTCATAAATTGACTGAATGCGTACCAAAGAGGTTCATACTCCATGCAAAAATTGATTGGTTGCAGGGAATTACGAGTATTGTTAACAATCGTGAATTTTATTTACTGATTTTGTCCTAGAAATAAATATTTATAACTTTTAACATGTAATTGGAAGGAGAATATTAAAATTATGCTAAGCTAATTCAGTTCGCCTGCAAAAATAAAGTGAACAAAGAGAAAAGTGAAAAAATCCATGTGAAAAATATTATTCAACTATAAGGAGAATCAGAATAGGAATAATTATTGTCTTATTAATATCCACCCTTATTATGCTTGGCGTCAATTTTGAGTCAACATCACTTTAACAAAACTTCAGGTTAGGTTAGGTTAATCTGGGTGGTCAAAGACCCCGCATAGACCGGGTTTGATTCTTAGCGATACCAGCAGATGAAAAGAAACTTGTAAGTATGGCAGCCTATTTTGTGGTGCTTCTAACGAATAATTGCCACACAGATTTAACAAACCATAGCAGTCTTTACAGTTCCACTCTCACTACAAATTCAAGACTCTGAAAAGTGTGAGCACCAAGGCAGTCATATCAAGCGGGGCTTAGAGCCGGGCAGTGACACAGTAGATGTTCTACTGAATTAATTAACCCGTGTTATTTACATTTAGTGTATGTACCATCAAGTATTTGAAATATTTTAGAAGTTTTGTAAGTTTTCGTTGCATGCCAACCTCCACTTCTTCCATTATCTTAAAGCAGATTTTGAACTTGTTTACTGCCTCCTCCACCGTCAAATAGTAATTTTGTAAATTAATGGTGAAAAGCAGACTTCTCTGACAGAAGTCGTGATTTTCCAAATAATACGTATTCTACTCTTCTTAAGATTTTAAAGTTATTTTTGGCTGAACAACACATCATTGATTGTACAGACAGCCTAATTTAAGAAAAGCGATCAGAACAATCAATCAATCGAAGCACCATCAAGTTGGCAGAGACTTTGGATGGCTTTGGAGGGAAAGTGTGTCAACAATGACTAAACTTCGAGATTGGAAATGCCACAGCAGCTTCCTCCAAGAGTCTCAGTGTTCGTTGTTTAAATAACACTGAACTTGAACCTCAAGTCCCGCAAAATCTGTAAAAACAAGTTTGCCACACTATTTGCGAGTATCTTATCTTTTGCAATCTATCACCCACCACTTCTACTTGGTGAGCCAAGGGCATTTAGCGCAGCAGTGACGCGTTCTACAGTGTTTCCTTAAATCGTTAGGAATGTTGCCCCTGCAAAATTCTCAGGTTTTTTTCTTCTAAATAAATATTCTACCATAATTTTCAAATCGGTTGAGATTGTTGTAACTTTCTATTTTTTCTTCCTCTATATTTGATTACTTTTTTTTACCTTTTTATTTTATTTTATTATTTAATTTTTTTTTAATTCTTGTTTGCACACAACAGACCATGAACACCAACAACATGTCAATTTTGCTTACAGAATATCAAAGATATGTTGATAGTCATCGATACAAACGATAAAAAGAATCGGCGTTGAAAACATCGTTAATTCCTCTCACATAAATTGTTAAATACTTTGCAATTAAATATTTTTTTTTTTAGGAAAAGAAGTTCTCCAGTTTCTCTTAGGATTTCTATAGTTTTTATGTACAAAAGATTTGTAATTTTTTCCTTCTGTTGTTGGTTTTTCTTTCTTTCTATCTCATAATAGTTGATCAGTTAGTGTTGAGACATCACCACAGTGTGATGGGAAGATGTGGCAAGTATAAAACCGATAATAACCTTTTGGAATTAATAACAAATGGAAAAATGTCAATCGTTCAAAAAATGTATTTAAACAATATGACAAATTGCTGACTACGCAGGCGGTTAAACTGGTCCCCAAATGGGTAACACACATTCTTCAGATACCAAACGCACATTCCAAAATACTCGTATAGTCGTGCTAACAAAGTTAGTCAATATGTTTATGGTGTGACGGCAATATCATCATGAATGCAACTTAAACAGAAAAAAAAGCAATGTATGTTTGTATGTAAATGATAGTATAGACAGATAAAAGCTTGAAAGAAAAGAAAAGAAAAAATATAAATCTACAATGTCTTCTTAATTATTTACATAATTTCTCACCTTTATGGCGTATGTAAATTTTAATATAATTTTTGTCATAGTTGGTGTTTTAATTTTATATTCATTTTTTATTTATTTTTGTTTTGCTTTTTTTTTTTGTTTCGAGTATAAAACTATTAAAACTGTGTGTTAATTCCCACTCACACGCCCTTTTATTCGCTTTTCAATTTATAAACTTATAAAAAAAACTAATGGACTTATGGCATTAATCTACAGACCCGAGAGCTAACGACAGTAGCAGCCAAAAGATTAGAAACTTTAGAGTTTATTTTTCAATGACTTCAAAAAAAATAAAGGAGGAGGTTATCAACTCGTCTGTATTTTTTGTTTGTTAGTTATATTACTTTATAACTCAGTACATTTTAGACCGATTGCAAAAATTATTTTTTTGTGTGCGAGGGTATATCTGGCATTTGGTCCCATTGTAAAAAAAGTGGGCGGGCACGTGTCCACTAATTTTCTTAATTTGATTTTCTGACATTTTATCTATTCGATTGCTACGAAACTTACCCAACAGATTGGGCTTTTGTAACGACACGATCTCGAAGTTGAAAAAATGGGCGGAGCCACACCCAATAAAACTTAATATTATATTTCACATGCTTTTATTCGACAGATTTTTACGAAATTTGGCACACACCTTCAAGCTTAGAAAAACAAAAAATATTTAATTCAAAAAGTGGGCGGGGTCACTTCTAATAAATTTCAATACAATATTTCTACTTTATACGAGTAGATTTGTACGATACTTGACACACACTTTTAACTCCTAAAAAGACACAATCTTGCATTCAAAAAAGTGGGCGGGACCACGCCTAATACATTTTAATGTTTTATTTCACATTCGTCTATTTGGGCGATTTTAACAAAACTTGGCACATACCCTGAGTTCAAGAACAGACACAATCTTGAATTCAAAAAGTGGGCGCGGCCACGCCTATTAAATTCTAATTTTATATTTCTTATGCTTGTACTTAATTTATTTATGCGAAACTTGGCACACACCTTCAACTATTAAATAGACACAATCTTGCAATCAAAAAAGTGGGCGGGTTCACGCCCATTATAACGTAATATTATATTTCACACGCTTCTATACTTTATTGATTTTTATGTGACTTGGCTGGCACACACCTTGAGCTCAGAAAAATACTTAATGTGTTCAAAAAAGTGGGCGGGGCTACACCCATGAAAGGTTAGTATTAAATTATTATTTCGGCTTTTAAAGTAGGTTTAATTTTTTTTTAAATTTTATTTACTTTCTCATAACACATCTAAAAGCTTCTGGCCTATATGTACTCGTATGTATTGGCCAATCGTTCTAATATTTCGAGCACGCACTGTTGTTGATGTGTTTGATCAAATGCCACATTAATGCGCCCAGAAGGGGTTTCTTTCTACTTAACATATTATTTTGTATAAATAATTTATAGCATTTTAATGAGCTGGTTCAAAGCGTTGCATTTGATTTGCTTTATCATTAAAAAAAAACTAAAATAAATAAAAAAGAAATAAAAATGATAATAAATAAATAAATAAAGAAAAATTATAGAAAATAAAAGTTTAGTTTCTAACTTTTTTTTTTTTTTGGTGGATCATAAATCTGTTAAATGCGGCTGTTTTGGTGTTTTTAATGTGGTGACCGATTGACAGGCGGACTGACAGCAGGACGGACGTGTGCTTACATTTGCCGCCATCTGTTTGCTTTATTGCTTTTAATTTTGTCTCATTATCTCGTAAGATTGCATGGCTTCTTCAAATCTTTATAAATCGATGCGGTTAATAGACTGGACTTTTTAATGGCCTTAACTGTGGGCTTAATTTGTTTCGCTTTGTTTCATTTCGTTTAATTTCAATTTATTGGGTTTTCTTTTAATTTTTAAGTTTATTTTAATTTTCCTCCTTTTATTTTTAATTATTAAATGAAAACAACACTGTCTGTAACACATTTATTGGATTTCAAATTAATAACACGCAGCGGCAGCAGCAAATGCAACCGAGTAGTGCGCGATGATTGCTTAAGAATTTGGTTAACAAGACAACAAACAAAAAAAAAAACAAAAAACTCCACCAAAAAGAAAAAAAGAAGGCTTAAAAAATATACATCAAAGCGTACACACCAAAAAGAATATTTATGATGAAATTTGATTTTTTTTTGTTCAATACTCTGCTGCTGGCTGCATCTAATGCGTATTGAACCCGAAAATAAACCATTAATTTTCTACTGATTAGTGGTTGAATGTGGATTCTAAGAACTAAGAAACAGATTTGAGCAATTTATATTTCTTAAATCTATTGGCAAGAGATTAAGGTGAATTCTCATTATCGAAATTCACACGTGCTACGAAATTATAAAATCATTGGTTTCTTAAGAAATATTCTCATGATAATTTATAAAAAAAAAAATAATTCAGTTATAGATTTGGTTTATTGAATATTCTCGAATGCTGTTTATTCGGGCGCCTTTGTTGCCAGTCTCTGGTTAATTAGCGGTGGCATATCTCTCTCTCTTTCTCTTTATCTCTTACACTTGCTCTCTTTCTGTTTGATAGGCATGTCAGTTTTTTTGAAATATCCACGTATTGATTGCTCTAATCAGTTTAATAAATTCGCACATTAATAAAACTCAATTGTAGAAATGTTGTTCGCCTTTGGCTAGGGCTCACTATTCTATATAATCTGATCTAATGAAATCTTGTTGTCTTCAGAAAATCACTACAAACTTCATCATACCAGGGTTGTATTTTCTCAAAAGTCGTACGTTTGTGCACGATAGTGAGTCCTATCCTTAAGCCCGGCTAGATGCATTTCGTTAAGACTACGTGAAATTTCAGACGGTACAACAACAAATATATGACTTTAAAAATTAAAGGGTGTTCTAAAGCGAGCAAAAAAAATTTTTGAAATCTTAATGTAATATACAGACAATTTTATAGGGTGTTTTTTTTAGAGTGTCACAACTTTGAGTTGGCATCACTGCTTTATTTGAGCACCCATTTAACAGCTGATAGTTGCGTTTTTTTAGTTTGCTTTGAAATTTCATTATGAATCGACTTACACCAGAGCAATGCGTGCAAATTGATATTGATTTTGAATTTCCATTCAAAATTTTACTTTCCGATGAAGCCTATTTCAGGATGAATGGGTACGTAAATAAGCAGAATTGTGGTGGTTGGAATGAGGAGAATCCCCAAGCTTTTATCGAAACACCATTACATCCACAGAAAATTACTGTTTGGTACGCTTTATGAACTGGCGGAGTCATTGGCCCATACATATGTCTTCAAAAACGATAAACATGAATATGATTCGAAATTTTTTTCGTACCTCAATTACGAGGCATTAATCTTGCCAACAGGACGGAGTCACATGCCACACAGCGGGCGCTACAATTGATTTACTCAAAAGAAACTCAAAGTTGTGACACTCTAAAAAAAACACGCTTTCTATAAACACTTGAAATTTCCAAGGTGAGCGTATTTTTATGCAGACTACACCAATTGACGCTGAAATTTAAAAAAAATCAAAATTAAAGGGTGTTCTATCAATTAATGTAATTATGACAACTTGCTGACCTTGGCAAAAGTAATAAAATTTTAAATTTGAAATTAAAAAAAAAATAAAACTAAAATATCACGAAATTAATAAAAATCAAAGTGAAAAAAGCGCTTAAATGAAAAATATCACCATAAATAAAATAAATCTCTCAAATGCAAAAAATCGCTATAATTAAAATGGTCGGAAAAAAATAAAAAAAAATCGCCAAAATTAAAAAATCTATAAAACTAAAAAACAATCGAAAAATTCACTAAAAATAAGGCGCCAAGGAAGATATTCGATTGTATAGGCTAACGTTCATAAGTACTACATATCGCTCATTTACTTAAAGAACGTCATAACTCAAAAATTCCGTCTTTTTTTTTGATACAGAATTGAGCCTCATATTGCTCTTCATATTATGTAAAAATTTCATACAAATATCTACAAATACTCTTGAAAACAAAATAACATTTTTTTTTTCCATTAAGTTGTGTGTAAAATTTATATATTTTTTTTTGAGTTATGAAGTTGTTTCAGTAAATGAGCGATATGTAGTTTATGTACGAAATTCTTCGTGTACGAGTCAAAGTCGCACTTTATTGTCGAAAACTTATTTAAATGTTATGAGGAGAGAGAAACAACTAGAAATTTTTCAAGTGAGCGAAGTAAAGTTTCTTTATTTTCGTATTTAATTCGGCTGATTTTTATGATAAAGGCATTTGGAACTAATGCACCATAATTATGTAATTAAATATGCAATTTTGGGTTTTTAAATAGTTCGTGAGGTTTTGCATTTCAGCTGACGATATGTAGATATCATATTTCCGTGCTTTTCATGAATAATAAATTATGTTACATATATATTTCTCATTTCGAGCTTATGATGCCAAATTGTTATTTGATACATAAAGTATTTTAAATGCTTTTTAAAAAGGTCTAAGAAAATTTAAAAAAATGTGGCCCATATGGACCATATGCATCATTTTCTTCTTCTTCTAAAACAACAACACAACTTGTACCTTGTTTTAAATAAGATTTAAAGGGATTTTTTGGCTCTAATTAAAAAAAAATAGATTTTTAGACATGCGCTGTTATTCATGAAAACCACAGATTTATCCGTTTGATACTGGCAAATTGGGTTTTTAATAAATCTCACAATATCAAACGAACAACTCCAACTGTGATCGCAGCAATAAAACAACAACAATTCAAATATGATTGTTTTAAATCAATTTTTATAGACAGACAAGCAGCAGCGTGTGAAACTGTGACAACTGTGTGTATATTTTTTTATTTTTATTTATGGACTGATGCGGAAACATCATCATCAAGCGAAGCAAAATATTCAGCTAAATTGTATATGTACTCGTATCTATATAAATAACGAATAAGTTTTGTTTCTTAATGAGAATTAATAAAAAAGGAAACTAATAAAAAACAAATGAAAATAAAACAGTTTTATTACGAGCACTAAAATTGTGTGATTCCCGTATTTCGGTTCACGGAGCAAACTTGTGTGTAGTACTCGTATTTAACGCCAAATTAAAGTGTGTAATTAAATCTTTATAATCAATATATTAGATTTATTTAGCAGAAATCTGGTGCCAAGCCAGCAATCAGTTGTGGTTGTAAAAAACCACAAAAAAGCAAAAACAAAATATAATAATAATAATAAAACAAATTATAACAATAACACGAGAACCATAATAATGTTATAGTTTTTATGGTTGCGGTTACACACACACAAACACACACACTCATACATACATACATACATACACAATTACCAGGGTATTGATTGATAGAAACATACATACACATGTAAATTCTTAAAAAAAAATACAATTTGGAGCTCTTACAAGGTGGGCCAAAAGAAATCACCCTCTTGGAAAATGTTCTTATTTTTGCAAATGGCGGCCAATGTCAAATCTGTTTTGACATTTGTGAACTAGACAGATGTAGAATACAAGTGAACAAGCCATGGAGCGATACACTCCCCATGATCGCGGAATAATCGTGTCGTGGCGTTCACGGGTCGCCTCATCTCTCGTTTATGGCGATTTACACTGGCCCGCAACATCGCCCGATTTAACCGTTCCATACTTTTTTTGTGGGGTTTTTTGAATTCCCGTGTTTATGTGAACAAGCCCGAGACCCTGGAAGCCCTCAAGGACAACGAGTGCGAGAATCTGTCGCCCGCAGTTCTTGCCGAAGTGATGCAAAATGCCATAAAACGAGCCTGTATAGCAATCAATTGTGACGGCGCCCATTTGGCCAATATCATCTTCTCGACTTGACCAATAAAATTCTAAAGGTTCAAATAAACATAATGAGAAAACAGAATCCAAGTTTTTCATTTAAGCCTGGTACTCTGTTCACAATTTCGTGCGAAATGCTGTCAAACTACTTATGAATTATTTGCGAAATAAACTTGCAAAAGTAGTACTCTGTTCATGTTGCGAAAAACACGTAAAATGTATCTGGCAGCATGTTTTTCCATGCAAAATGACTCTGGCATCATATTTTTCAGCTGCGAAACAACATGAGCCGTACTTTCTTCGCATGGAATTTTAACAATGTTGCATACTTTCAAGCAATAGAAGCGAAAAATTTATAAACAAACCACAAGTTGGGCTGCATTTAGTACATGTCAAATTTTTCACGCGAAATAATCAATGTTGCTGAAATTTTTGTGCAACTTCGAACAGAAAAAAAAAATGAGAGCCAAGCAACATCGGATGACTTCTTTTGGCCCACCTTGTACTCGCATTTGTATGGGAGATGTCTGTCTAAAGATCTTCCTGGTTTGAGTTGTTTTTTGTCTCTTTCCTTTTCAATTCCTGGCCAAACAATTTAGTACGTACGAACGAGTAGTTCGTTTTAAATATTTTTAGTATCAAGCTTGTTAAGAATTCTTTCTTCATTTATTTATAGAGGCCAATTTATTTATAGTTCCATAAACTATGCGATTATAACATTTCATTTATACACTCGTATTACTTTGCGCCATATAATAAAGAAAAAATAAAATAAAATCAAATAAACATAAAAATATCGGAAACAAACTAGAAAATTCAAATCAGTTTACGAGTAACGCCCACCTTTTGTCGAATGGCGACAAAACAAAAAATAGATCGTTAAATAGATAAATTAATGGTTGGATTTGCTATTTACGATGGATTCAATGGCTTGAGATGACAATAATAAATTTTGTTAAGACCGGTTAAATGTGTGTCTTTATATTTAAATGTATTAATTAATAAAACAATACGCTTCAATTTATTGTTTAAATCATACAAAATACAATACAATAATTTATTAAATAAAGATTTTGATTAAGTTTTAACAAAATATATATTCATGTATGTAAATAAGTATACCAGTATATATCTAATGATTTGAAAGGTGTACGATATAATGGCAGCGACTCTACTGCCGGAGTTTAATCAATGATGTGCTCGTGCTCGTGTGAAGTCTGCTTTAGGTCGATCGTTATAAAAACGTAAGAATGTTACGAATGTGTGTTAATTTTGGTATAAGATTTCATTTCAATTATGAATTTTCCCGAGGAGTTTTTTCTCTTCCCCATCATTTGTTCACGGGGAAAAACATTCCTATTCTAAAAAGTCGGGGAATAAGCAAATACGGCAGAGAGTAAAATCTAAATCAGCTGTTTAATATTTCCATTTTATTGTGCACTAACGCAAGAGCTAAGGGTGTCTATTCTGCAATTCGAAACGAAAGCAAATGCTTTCGAATTTGCATTTTATTCCAAAGCATTTTCTTTCGCTTCGAATTGCCCTGAACTCTGGCATTATTGCACAATAAAATCTAAATATTAAGCAGCTGATTATATTACACCCCCTGAATTACAATCGACACTTTATAAATTGTAATTGGCTAATCTGAATTGAATCAAATGGGAAAGATGTAGATGTGTTTGATCAGGAAAGAAGAAAGGCTAATGGAAGGAAATTCTTCGCGTCTTCATGGGTTCTTATACCGGCTTTCAGTATAAAAACTACTCTAGACTTCCTTCAGCCAGTTGGATTTATTTAATATGTAGTGCATCCATCTTTGGTGGTAAGGTGCTGCTGGAGATTTGTACAAAAAAAACTGTCAATAGCCCCTGAGTTTCTCTCTTGCGAGACTTTGTTCTCATGGACGTGTTCTATTTGAGCCAGATATCCTGACTTCTTTAGTACTGCCAGGTAAATGAGTATTCATAAGTATGTTTAAAAATTCGGGACATGAGTTGTTCTCTTCCAAGCTATTGGTCTAATTTTGTGAAGCGAAAGTGTTTGAATCAGTTAAGCGTTGAATTGAGTATATGAAATTAATTTTTTTAGTTCCAAACAATGTGTATTTTGTACGTTTATTGCCAACAAATATGCGATTAATTTAATGAAATGATTAAATAAATGCTCGGGTTGTTTATAAAAGGCCGTTTGTCACTTTTTTTGCCGCAGAACTTTTGTCATACAAATCCATGGGTCTTGTGTTCATTTGTTCATCGTTTGCGAGTGCAAGAACGTAAGTGTAGTAAGTCTGTTTCTATTTTTAATACAATTTTGTCACTTGATTTTTTTATATTTATTGTGAAAGGCTGCTTTGGTTCTTTACTAAAGTTCTTAATATTCATTTGAAACCTTTCTTGTAAAAAGCTTTTAATAAAATAATGAAAATAAGCAACAAACCCATATACATTTATCTAAGGGGCTGTTTTATTCCCACCCCCCCCCCCCACATCCTTTGGTAACGCTTTTTATACAGTTTGCAGTACAAATTTTCTAAACCGTAACAAATCTCCCCCACGGGGTATTACGTAATCTGTGAATAGCCCCTAATGGAGATTTGCTCTTCTGATTTTCCAAAAGTTTGTTTTTTTTCTGACAAGAGGCCTTTTTCAAACAGTCGATTCAGATAATGGAATTATATGCAGGCATTGCAAACGATAAAAAGAGTGCACGAGGGAGCGCGTTGCGTTGTTGGCGTGCGCTGCAATAAAGATTGAACTTGAAATTTATTTTCTTTATCATAAATCAAAAATGCATTTTAATAATTTCTTAATTAATTTTATTGTTGTTTGCGAAAAAATTGATTGGACGAATGCAAAATACAAACAACAACAGACCGTCCCAATAGTAATTTTCCGCCCATAAAAGGGAGCACATACATATTCTGGCATATCCGCCAAAAAAAAAAGCTTAAGCGACATAATTTTCGAATTTAGTTTTTTTTTATTTCTATCGTAAATAATCGATTTTCGTCAAAAAAACAAAACAAGTTAAAAAAATTGGTCGGTTAATCATTTTTGGCGGTTATGGCTCGATATGTATGTATGTATGTGTGTGTGTGTGTATGCATGTGTGTGTGTGTGCGTATGCCTGTTTATTATAAACAAGTATTTATGAACGTGTTTTCCTTTTCAACTGAAAGAGTAGCTGAATGTTTTAAGTTGAAATGTTTTTGTTTTGAAAAAATGTGTTTACACTGAAATCGCATGATGCATGACATTTCATGCGTCATGTTGACATCACTCACATTCGTGTGCTCGTACCTCAGCAAATGGGTATTCTCCATTTGAAAGCTATTCTGGATTCTGGAATCACGAATTTATTTTTATTATTATTTCATTATAATTTATGGCTTGTGTGATTTCGTCAATACAGGTATTTGTTTATTTATTAATAAATCTTAATAATGTTAAAAAAAATTTAGAGGAATTTCTAGCTTTATCATTATAATTTTGTTTGTTTTACTAAAATAAAAAAAGCCACAGTTTTAAAATAAAAATCTATATAAAAAAAAGAGTTGAGAGAGGGGACATAAAACGGAAATTCCACGGAACTAATGTGAGTGCTTATTTGTGTCCGTCTGTCAGTTAAACAGAAAATATTTAAAAAACCATTTAACAGTGAACGGGTATTGACGTCGTCGAGAACTACCTGTTTTTATTTTGACATTTTGGAATTTGTCGCACAGGCAGCAAGATGTGAGGAGGTTTTGTTATGCAAATTTTCCTCATTTGATATTTTATTTTACGTTTATCTCTTTGTCAAATAATGTCCATTAAAACGTGAATTTTGTTGACATATTTTTTTTTAAATATAGACAAATTAATTAACACATCAACGTGACAGGTTCATATTCATAAATAAAAAAAAAACCTTACAAACATACATACATACGAGTACATGTGTACATATGTTTTATACATACAAAGTACAACCATGGAAATAATAAAATTAAAAAAAAAATAATAATAATACAATCAAAACATATGGCGCCACGATATACAAATAAATGCTACGAGGGCATTTTCGGAATTAACTGACCTCAAGCCTATTGCCCAAAAATGTTTGATATTTGATTAACACATAATTTCTAATACGAGTATGTATTTTCAAAAATTTCGAGTTTGAAAATTTTTATGAAATAATGAAATGATAACTGCTCACATACGAGGGCTACTATTTATATTTTGGGAATAGCAAAGAATAAAAAAGTTTTTAAATGAAAATGGCTTTATTGTGTTTCGAAATGTTCCTCTTGATGATCAAAACACTTTTCAACAAGACGCTCTTTTGCGTGAAAAGCTTCCTGACCGTGTGATATCTCGAAAAAGCGTTCATAACACAGTACAACAGCCAATCTGCGGGGTGAGAAATTCCAAGTCAGGGTGATGGTACTAGGTCAGTATAGTAAAACCCTCAAAGGGTTTGGCGTTCGTATGCGTCAGTTTTTTTTATGACCTTTTAAATTTTTTCTTTTTCACTTGTCCGATTTTGATGAAACAAATTTAGAAAAATTAAGAATTATAATTTCTCTAATCAGTTTCTATACCGTTTTCCTATATGTGCAACACTTTCGAAGTTAATAATAAATTTGTGGAGGCAAAAAAATATTTTTTTGCCTAAAAATTTAAATATTTTTTTTTTAAATTCATAAAAAATCCAAAATGGAAAAAAGTGCCAAAACTAATTACTTTCGCGTAAAGTCACATAACTCATGAGCAAAAAACACGAAATTAATAACACTTGATCCTTTTTTCCGTTTTGGATTTTTTATGAACTTAAAAAAAAAAAATTTAATTTTTAGGCAAAAAAATATTTTTTTTCCTCCACAAATTTATTTTTAACTTCGAAAGTGTTGCACATATAGGAAAACGGTATATATTTATATTTGTTTCATCAAAATCGGACAAGTGAAAAAGAAAAAATTTAAAAGGTCATAAAAAAACTGACACATACGAACGCCAAACCCTTTGAGGGTTTTACTATACTGACCTAGTACCATCACCCTAACTTGGAATTTCTCACCCCCCAGACAATAATCCCAAAAATTTTCCACAGTGTAATTGGCCACCAAGATCTTGTGATTGATTTAACTGCTTTAGACTTTTTTCTTTTGGGGATGCGGGCAAGATGAGGTCTATTCTAATGGCCTACAAGTGATTCAAGAACTCAAAGATGGAATTCGAGAAGTGGTCGAGGAAATGCAGCCGCATTTGTGCGAATTGCTGATGGAATATGGTCCTGCAAACGTAACCGTGGCAGCCATTGCACTGGCATTGTTTTCCATTATTAGTGCCATTCCCTCCTCTTTAGAATTAAATCAATAAACTTGCGACAATTTCGCTCAAAACACTCTTTTGTTACATATCAAAATGAAAGCTCTTATTAGAAGACTCTTTATTGATGTACATTTTGAACTTAGAAAATATGTCATGAGATGCAAGAAATTGCATGCAAATATTTGCTTAAAATTCTAAATATTCTACCAACCTCTTGGCAACTATTGACTTTAGTTTAAGGAAATGTTGCCAATTGTGCCCATAACTGATGTAATCATTTATATTCATGGCACAGGAAACTCTGTTGGCAATTTATATTTTTAAATTTCTGGTGAAAGTGCTCAATTATTAAGAAGACTTTTTTTTTTTGCTCTTTGTCGCAATCAAAATATTCGGCATGCAACATGACAAAAGAGCAGGACAATCAGCTGCAAAGTCCTGATAACAAAACAACATGAGAGAAAAAACAAAAAAAAACAAAAAAAAATGAAGATAGAAGGAAAGAAAGCAGATCCAACTGTTCTGAACAGCTTTGACTGACACTCAAAGGCAATTTAACAAATGTTGTGCGATAATTAGAGTCTTTCCACAAAAATCAAGCAACACACACACACACACACTCCCAAATCTCATACAACATTCAAGTAATTGACAATTTACGACCGTAACGACGACCAACCGGCTTGCTCTAATATACTGCAGCATCAGCAACAACAGCAACAGCAACAACAACAAGAAAACTCTCTTGTGATTGTATGTTTGTATGTATGTATGGGTGTATAAAATTATTTAGGGCTCCAGCAACACAAACACACGTTTATCCACATTGGCCTTCTCACGTCTTTGGCACATGAATGAAAAGGTAATTGTGGCCAAATTGTCTTAAATAAGTGTGTAATTCTCGGCTGAAAGTTATTTGAGGAAAACTAAAACTGATTTCGTGATAATAATAATTTTTTTTTCTTTCGTAATTTGTTAAGATTTCCTCCTCCTGTTTTCATTGATCTTTGCGCAAAACAATCAACTTTGTACTCGTACTCTCGTAGTTATCAAAAGGTGTGTTTCGTTTTTTTTTTTTGGTATTTTCACTCCTAAAAGCCATCAATGATTTGTTGTTGATTTATCGCCCTAAAAAGGTATAAACGTCTGTCATTTCATTGATAAACTGCCAAGATAATGAAACGCCAGTTGTTGCTTGTTGCATTGACGTTGATAGCAATGACGATGACGATCATCATCACGATGCTGCTGACTGGCGATGACGAAAATGGTGATACAAAAAAAAAACGACAAGAGACAGAGTTAGAAAGTTATTTGATATGAATGTGTGCCCCCTTTTTTATTAGAACTTCTTTTTCTGAAACAAAAGAGCAAAACAAAACAAAACTGATGAAACATTGACTAAATGACTGACAACTTAACTACCGTTTAATGGCTGATGAAAAGTGTCAACGATTTGTCAAATTCATAGATTTTGTACATTTGTTAAATGACAGAAACAGTTCGTTCGTTCGTTCGTTCGTTTGTTCTACACAACTGCCTGCCAACCAACCAACCAACCAACCAACCAACCAACCAATCACCAACGTCATCCGTCGTCACATTATTCAGCATTTGAGTGTCGACATCATTATTAATGTTTAGAAATTTATCATTCCACATTTATTCACTTGCACATTTGCTCATTAAAAATACAACACAGATACTCATACTGCCGTCCATCCAACACTCCATCCATCCATTCATCCATCAGTAACTTGTACCCGGCCACAATTAATTGTGTTGAAAGCATTTCAACTGATGTGAGACGGTCTTGTCTTGTCTGGAATGTTATTTAAGTTGTTTGGTGGGCGATTTAAAAAAGGAAAGAAAAAAACCCAAAGGTTTGTAAAAAAAAAACTCGCGCGAGCAAGTAATAATTATTATTGTTTCCATTTTATTTCAACTCTAAAGCAATTAAAGGAAATAGTTATGCCATTAACATGCTGAAATGCCTGCAACATTTCGTCATGACTAACTTGAGGTTTAAAAACTCTTTAAGTTGCAAGAGTTTGAACTCATTAGAAATATATTGAAGTTTTCCCTTAGATTTTCTTTCGGAATTTTGTTCCAATTTTTTTTCTCAACATTTAAAAGTTGCCTGCCTATTTAAACCTGAGAACGCACATTTTGTGGGGTGAAGGGCACTGCACCAACACAATGCACTCGACCTTTTTCTCACTTCACACCACACAATAAGAGGGATCATGATGTTGCGAATGAAAGCTTCCATACCATCAAAATGAATTCCGCTTAAGTACAGATAAAAAGTTTGGTTTAATCAGTCGTGCAAAAACGCAATCAGATCTAGAGAAGAAGCAGTTAGTATTTGTTAAAGCGTTTCTTCTCTCACTCATCTTGAGTTTCACAGGTTGATAACAATTTCTTCTACTCGAAAAGTTCCCACATTCGTTACAGAAACGATGCACTGATTCGGTAACCAAAAGGGCGAGATCTTCGTGTCTCAAGTTATTGAGGGGCGAAAAAGCTCGGTGCAAAAGTTCTCACTGTGCCTCGGACTAAAAGAGTAAACTATAATGGTAATTCTTCGATTGCGAATGTTTTAAAGTATGATAAATAATACGAGTATCTGCAAATAATTCCTACTTAGTGGAAAGCAATCAGCCTCTGCCCATGCTTGAAATGGCATTCGTCACCACGGCTGAGATATTCTTTAGATCTCGAGCAGTAAAAAGGTTTTGTCGGAATTTAACATAAACAAGTCTCCTGGTAGGACTGGTGTTGAATCAGATCGTCCACTCTGTATATTGAAATGAAAGAAAATGCTTTCGAATTTGTATGTCATTAAAATTACAATTCGAAAGCATTTGCTTTCGTTTCGAATTATGGATTAGACCCCCGCTAGCACGTTCATTTTCTAACATTTTCAGCACGTTAACCATGCTGGCGAGTTTACAATATGGTGGAAGGTTGATAAAGGAGAGGCTAATAACCCTGAGAGCTACCGCCCAATCCCAATATATTCTGCACTTTCCAAAATGTTGGATGGTAAACTTTCATCTCGTGAGGCATCTAGAGTCTAATAACTTACTTAACGGCTGGCAGTATGTCTTTTGTGGAGGCCGCTCTACGGGTGACCTACTTGCCCTCCTGTCGGAGAATTGTTATAATTCAATTCACGGCAAAAGTAAGGTGGTGGCTCTAGATGTATCCAAGGCATTTGATAGTGTATGCCATGAAGCACTTTTGTCAAAATGTATTGCTTTTTTGTGTCGTTAATAACTTCTCTCGATTCTTATCTAGTTTCTCTAGAGATCGCACTATGGGAGTTGTTAGAGATGGGACCTCATCAAATGAGTTCAAGGTAAATCCTTCTGTGTTAAACTTTCAATCCCATCTACACTTTCGCAAATGACAGCAGCATTTGTCATTCATTCTCATTCAGCAATAGACCAAGCTTTGGTTAAGGCTTTGAGGTAAAATATGAATGATACTTGAAATAACTATTTAATAATAATCTCTGAATTGGGGTCATGTTAATACAGCCGATTTTAAAGCGCGTAATACCCAATTTGATATGCCTCCTCGTAGCCGCATGACCGAAAATGCTGCTCCTTCTGAAAGTATGGGGTGGTATAAGTATTAAGGATGAGCATGAAAATTCAGTGACATTTTTCAAGTTTCAAAAGAAGCATTCAAGTGGTTTCACACTTCACTCCATCTGATCTGCTTACTAGTTATGCCAACTATATCCCTCCGAAATGGAGGGCGCAAAAGCCTATCGGTGAAAGTACGGTATCGAACTCTATTGATACATTGGAGTATCGACGCAATTTGGGGTGCATTTCCTTGCTGTAATAAAATCAGTTAATTTGTTAAGAGCACACTTATTTGTGACCGATTAGATATAGAGAAAAATCGTTTTTAGCCGTGCTGATAGTATAAGGAATAAACTACTTGTAGAAGAGGTCCTTAAAGTCACTTCTAGTGCAAGAGCAATGCACTGCATGAGCATTGCTCATCCCCTGGTTCTATTTACAAACAAAAAATATTAAAAGAATTGTGGCATCATATTTTGCTTAATCCTTTAAAATAATAATAAAGGCCTCCACCTTTAAGGAATCATGAGTCATTGATTTAGTCAACGGAAACAAGAAACATTCCTTTTCCAAAAAAATGTTTGGTCACATGATGACAATTAAGTTTGTATGTACGAGTACATACATGTGATTATACTTTAATCGCCGTAATTCTGTATCAGTTTTCTTGTAATTGGTCGTCAAATAAACATCCATCATCCCCTGCGACAGCAAAAACAAACGGCTGTGGCCGCAGACCACACTGTGGCAAAGGAATATGGTTTTGCCACTGCAGCTAATTAAGAACCCGACGACACAACAAGAGGAGTGAGTGGGCAAATGATTGGACTAAAATAAAATAAAATAAAATTCACTATTTTATAGCAAATATTTAGTGAGTTGGCACTTTTCTAATTCTACCAAAAAGGAACACACACACGCACACACACTCGCATGCACAAAAAGAGCATGAATGGCAAAAATTAGAGAGAAAATAAAGAAATAAAAGGACATGGATGGAGTCAAGTCAATGACAAACATTCATTTGATTTGATACACATATGGCTTCCAATCAATAGTTGGTGCTTCTGCAACATTTGTTCAATTTCTACCGCAGTTCTTTGTTCTTTAAAGTCAAAGTAAAAATTTACGAAAAATAAAAATAAAAAAATACTTGGCAAAAATATCAAAAAAGAGAAGTACAAAATAAATTTGCGGTTTCAAAAAAAACAAAAACAAAAAAAAAGGAAAAGACAAATGGAAGCGTGGTCAATCAATGTCTTGGCGTATGAATACAACAGCGCAGCAGGCCATCAAAACCCAACAATTCATTGTAACCTGGAGACATCTGTAAGGCTTCAGGATATCCGATAGTACTTAACAGGAAGTTGTTTGAATTATGTAAATAATTAATATTTATTTTATTGCCGTTGCCTGATTTTTATTTGTTTCGTTGTTGCCCCGAAAAAATGCATGACAAATTAATTTGTATTTAAAATATTATTACAAAATTTTCGAAATGAACCAAATTGGCATCTGTTATATTAGTCGGTTTCCGCTAGGGCATCTTTATTCATACTGCTCAAGTAGAAGTGCGAAGATGTATAAATTGCATTAAATATTTTGGAAATCGGAAATTGAACCTCCTGCTTTAGATTGTTTTTTATTTTTCATCAACTAATTAACAAATTAGCTGAAGTAGTTAGTGCATTGACTACAAAGCAAATGACGGTCTTCGAGAGCCAGAGCTCGATCCTTGCCCAGACCAAGTCATAGCAACGTCATTGATTTTCTGATATGCGCTAGTATCCCCGCACTCCTTCGTCGGTATTTGTAGCAATGAATCTCACCGCCAAATTGAAATAACTAATAAAGTGGCTGGGCTAGGTTAAAAATAAATTCAGTAAAGTGCGACTTTGACTACGCACGCGAAGGGTTCCGTACGGCGCTTGTTTCTTTTTTGGTGTTGGCGCTTTTTATCGTTTTGGCGATTTTTCGTTTTGACGATTTTTTCGGTTTTTGGGGATTTTTTTACAATGCATGTTTTGGCTATATTTTTTTCGTTTTGGCGATTTTGTGGGTTTTTGACGTTTTTTTTTTTTGATTTTTTTAGGCGACCATTTTACTTTTGATGATTTTTTTTTGCATTTTAGCGATTCATTTTATTTTAGCTGATGTTTTTCATTTAGGAATTATAAATTAAATTTGACTAAAATCATTAGTTCTGTGGCAATAAAGGTAAAAGTGCTTAAGTCGCGATAAGCTGATTTTGAGTTAATGGTACCTCCGTAATCTGCACATTCGAAAGTACCCCTGGTCAAAATCTCAGTTAATTTGTGTGATTTTTCATGAAGTTATAGCACTATGACTTGCGACTTATCTTTTTTAGACTTCTAATCTCGTTTAGAATAAAAGCTTAATTTAGGTTATACTTTGGTATATTTCAACTTAAATGCATTACTTATAGTGTGTAGAACGACGTTTGCTTAAAAAAGTAAAGGTTGACAGAGAATTTCCCAATTTAACTGCAAAAGAAATAAATTTCTGAAAATCGACTTGAACGTTTAAAAGTGCTCTCCTGCAAAACACGTTTAAAAGTGCTCTCCTGCAAAATATGACTAAAGCAATTTTTCCTTATTGATACAGAACTAATGATTTTAGTCAAATTTAATTTTTTTAATTAGTTAATTTTGCGCTTCTTTAGTTAATTTCAAACATTTTGCAGTGACTCTTCATAGTTTGCTAATTAGTTTTTCCTAAATAATAAATAAATAATAAAATTATTCCTCAGTACAATTTTAATACGCAAAGTTCATGTTTTTATGTAAAACATCATCAATCTGTCTTTTCAATTACAATTTTTCCTGTTGACTCTACAAAGCAAATAAAAGGAAGATGCATCACAAATAAATAATACAAAAAGCCCGGTTTTAAACGTTGAACACAAGTTCTAATGTTGCAGCCCATTAACACTTTTACAACAACAACAACAACAAGAGGAACGGCCAAAAAACTTGTAACAACACACACACACACAGCTGCGGCCAGTGTGTGTGTGTGTGTGTGCTTGGGTGTACGCGTATTTGTAAATAGATCACAACTATACGATAATAACAAATTCCATTTAGTTAGATCCATATTCCATTTAACCTTCAATCGGCCGAAACTGTTTTTATCGTTTGGCGTTCCAGCTGTTGTTTTATTTCCAACATAAAAAAGATTTTTTTTCCCCAAGTTTAAACTCATAATTTAATTGTGTTGGGCTCAACTGTCAAGTTAAAGGTTAATTTGACAAAGAATGTCGATAATTACGGGAGGAAAAAAAAGAACGAAATATTCTCTCACACACACCCAAATCATTACGAGAATGATGATGATGAGTCTTCGTCAGAAGTAATTGGAAGGAGGGGGGGCAACAACAGCAAACGGCAAAACGGCATTGGAAAAAGCTTTTATTCTTTTTGTTTGACTTTGTGGGCCATTGGTTTGTGGTTTGTTGTTGTTGTTGTTTTCGACAGAGATAAGAACACAAAAATTTGGACACCAATTATAAAAACATAAATTTTGATTTCGTTTTTCATTTAGTCCACAGTCGTAAATTTATACGCTCAAACCTAAATACACAAATACACACACACACGCACACACACACAGAGGCAGAGATATGGAAATTGTCAATTGATTGAAGAAGGTGCGTAAATTTATGTGTGCGAGTGTACGTGAGCGATCGTATCAGATCTGAAAACATCTTATTTTACATAAAAAATTTATTATTTCTAAAAATGTCGACAGTTTCCAATAAAATATTTTAACATGACTATTTTTTATTAAAAAGTTTATTTCATTCTTTTATTAGGCGTTCCAGCAGTTATTTAGTGAAGTGCCTTTTTGTTTGTTGTTTGTTAGTCCAGTAGTCGTTTTTGTAACTCTATACTTTCTTTTCATTAAATGAATATTCCTTGGAAATTCTTTTTGGCCGAGAGTTGGCTGGCGTCTGTGGGATGTGATTGAAATCTGTTTTCTTTAATTTAATTAAAAGCTCAAGATTGCTGGGAGCTGAAGTCTTTAACGGTTGCGATTCTTAAGGCGCTTTTATAGTCGTTCAGTCTTTTTAAGCTAATATTTATGAGAGAGTTATAGTTCTAAATTGGCCTCCATATTCTGGGGATCTTAATATAATTAAAAATATTTGGATGTGGCTTGTTAGAAAAATATACGACTACGGAAAGCAATTTGATACAAGTCTTTATAGCAGGCCATAAAAAAACTGTTTTTATGGCGGAGCAGCCGCTATAGCAGTCGCGGACAATCAGCAGTTCCGAGTGTAGTCTCAGAGAGTTTTCGGTTGGTGGTGGACTTCTAACAAATTCTGAGTGTTTACGATACTTGGAACGTCAAGGCGAGTGGTTGACGCCTTCAAATAACCAATAGCCACCTACTGCCAGGGACTGTTCCCCATGTTAGGGGCGGCTGGAAGCGGGCGTCAGATCTTGTAACAAGCGACTCGCTATACAAACGTGATATAAAGTTTCTAAGCCAGCCCGCCCGGGGGCCATGATGCCAACCCCAGTTCCAGGACCGGCTGCGGCAGCCTAACTAGCTATTCATATTAAACTAATTGATTACCATAAGCTTTGAGGCTCTATACTTCTTACAGGAACTAAAGCATCTAATATATATAAAGAATATCATCCTATATGATGGCTTTACCGCTCAATTCCTAGTCGAATTTTTCAAGTGTTAAGAGCTTTTGCGCGTTTAATTTATCAGAATTGCAATAAAACATGACTGTGGTTTTTTAAAGATAAAAATTTCTTATTAAAGTGATGCATAAAAAACTCTTAATTAGTGATTGGATTATGAATGGCAACGAACTTTAGTTGCGTTGCCAATAGCCAAAATGTTATTACGTATAACAACTGACTAACTGGCTAACCGCTGTTAATATCCGTTGCCAAATTGTAATGATATTGACAACTAAAAATTCTTATTTGCTGCTTAGTTTTTAAGGGAAAATTTGGCCAAATTAAAAAAAAAATTAAGAAATTAAAATTAAATTAAATTAACTACTCCATCTTTGGGAAGGCGACATTAAGAAATTGTTAGCTTAAAATAATTTTAAGCTATAACATTTACAAATATTCAAAAATGCCAAAACTTAAAAATCCTAAAACTAAAAAATGCCGAAACGAAAAAAATAAATAAAAAAGCGCTAAAATTAAAAATATTATCACAAATTAAATAAATCGATAAAATGCAAAAAATCATTACTAAAAGTAAATAGGTCGCCAACAAAAAAAAAAAAGAAATCGCCAAACTAAAATAACGCCAAAAGTCCTAGTTTACACTATGCAAGTCTTATTGCTAAGCTGATTAGTTTGTTAGGAAAGAGAGACGAGGGGAAAAGAAACGTTACTGTTCCCCTCGTCTCTCTCTCCGTCAAACTAATCAGCTTAGCAATAAGACTTGCATAGTGTAAATATGGACAAACTAAAAAAATCTCTAAATATGTCTTGTAAAAAACAAAAAAGAAATCGCCAAAAACCCAAAAAAGTTGCCAAAACGAAGAAAGCAATGAATAGCTGTTGTTGTTTTTTTACATTTATTTTCTTTACATACTTCTTACAACTACAATTCGAGCTGAAAAAAAAGTCAGCCAATGTAGCAATGGTGAAGTAAGAAAATAAAAAACATGTTGATTATTGAGTTCTTGTTTCAACTTTGTTATTTGTTGAAATTCTCATTTGTTTCAATGAAAGTTTAACATAATAACTCTAGTTGTTCGAAGACATTTTTGGCTAAAGGTGCCCTGATGATCTGCATTAGCAACAGTGAAATGCGCATAGGATCCAGCCAGCTAAGCCCCTCAATAATCAATCTCAATGTATTTTTAAATGTATTTCTTTTTTCTCTGTATGGGAATCGGCCTGCTCTTCATACAGAGTCTGATCAAATAACATATTAATTTTGAATATTTTATTAGAAACGGATTTCTGGCATTTTTTAAAATGAATTAAAAATCATTGAAATAAAGTTCTTAAATACAATTAAAGATTTTGCCTTAAAATTTAAGCATTTCCACTATGCAAATTCAGTTGGAATTAGTCACAAGAACTTGCCAATACACAAACAATGTATCGACGAATGTCTGTCTGTCTGTCTGTACGTTTGTATGTCATTTAAAATTAATTTATGTATTCATTGGGGAGGTAATGAAATTAGTAAAAATAGCCATACATCTTTAAAATTTAACGTCAAAATAAACATAAATTAAAAATAAGTTTTTTCCTTTTTTTTTGCTTTTAAATTTAAGTTAAGAAAATGAAACTACTAAAAAAACTGTCTTGAGGCTTTTTGGTTGGAAAACAAATTATAAATACGGAGGTATCGAATGTCCTGCGGGGCATGTGTTCTACAGTTTTGACGGTTTCTCTATATGTTCCTACAAACATACATACATACATACTTACAATACATACATATTTACGTATACAGTGCAGTCGAAGAGGCAGGCAGGCAGGCAGGCAGGCAAGGCGGCTTTGTTTTCATATTTTGAATTTTTATTATATTTTATGAATGTGCTGGACTTACATTTTATTATAACATTATTTTGACAGATCACCCAGGATGACTTGAAAGAAGCACTAAAATGTGTCCAGCTCGTCGTAGTAACAATGAAATATAAAAAAAGGAAAAAAGGAAACATAAAAAACGTTTTACGCTCTCTGCGCTACGATGGCACCTTATTAAAAATTCCAAAAGTATTTTTTTGAGCAATTAAGATACAAGGGGCGGCAACACTCTTATTTTATTTTTTTCTTTTTCATTTAAATTATTTATTGGACGGTTGTTATTAAAAGCAAAAACTACACATTCATTCCTTTAAAAAACAAATTTAAAAGAGCGTTTCGAGGTATTTATGATAAATTTATTTTGGAAATGATTGAATACTTGATTGACTTGGGCAAAAATAAAAATTTTTAACTAAAACAAAAATTGGAAATTATCAAAATGATGAAGATATATTGGAGACATCGCTCAAAATTGCATGCAGAAGCAACAAGGCAAGCTCACTCAATAAGAATAAAAACGTTAACGTTGGTGGCCCACCATGTCTTTTGAAGGCAAAATTAAACGCTTGAATACTCGTAATAAAAAAAAAGAAGCGAAAGCAAGAGTGAGCAGATTTTTCTAACTATTTTGTATCTAAATAGTTGGATCTATCGTTAATTTCATGTAAACACAAATTACCCACAGCGCTCAAAATTGACTCTTCAACAAACGATTAATTTTTTATGCTCTAGAGTTTTTTATTTTTATTATTTTCACGGCCTTAGCAAATGGAAAATCAATAAGGAAGGCCAAAAGAAAGGAAAAAAATACAAAGATGAAAGAATTCATTAAAAATATTTTATCTGTTATCAGAGCAACAATCTATAAATTGATAAGCATCAGTTTTGCTTATGCTATAGTGCTAAGCCAAACTCCACTCAATGACGGACGGCGAGGAGGAGATCTTTAACATTAAGGAATCTCGAAAATCATACAGCGTTTGGGGATCAATTAAGAGCTGAATGTTCGATATCATGCCAAGAGACATGCGTACGTACATATATTCCAGAAATTTTATTTATACACGTGCAAAAATTTCACAATTTTTTTTTTTAAATTCCTAAAATTCTTACATAGTAAAAGTGGAATTACAGGGTTTTTAAAATAATCAGGTATGTGATGGAAAACGATAGTTTTCAAAAAGATTTCAATACAATCGTTTTGAAAAGGTGTGATAAATTCCGATCGGTTTTGAGTATAATTTTGGAGCTAATTTTAAACTACCGACTTCTAAAAAGTACACTAGAAGATAAAATATAATTCTCACAATAACGTTGTGAAAAGAAATTTGTCAAAATTTTTTTGGAAAAAGAATTAAAAATAAGTTTTAAAATTATTGACGAAACGACTATAGGAAACGCATCACACCTTCTATCGTTTTCAAATTGTTTTCGTGTCTAAATCGTTTTTCATCACATACCTAAATATATTTGAAATTACATTTAAGGATCTAAAATAGATTTGGATGAAAATTATATTTTTGTGCATCTTTTTTTTAAGTAAGGATATTTACAAGGATATTTACAATCCACATTTACTTTTTCAAATGAGCTTTACAAACAAAAAATGAGCGGTAACAAACAAAAAATTCAAAATAAAATTTTTCTTGATTATGTTGTGATTAATAACTTGACTGCACCCAGTCAAAAATACTTGTGTGGCAACACTCTATTCTTCAATAGCTGTTGTTGTTATTTACATTTATTTTCTTTAAATACTTCTTACAACTACAATTCGAGCTGAAAAAAGTCAGCCAATGTAGTAAAGTAAGAAAATAAACAACATGTTGATTATTGATTGAGTTCTTGTTTCAACTTTGTTATTTGTTGAAATTCTCATTTGTTTCAATGAAAGTTTAGCATAATAACTCCAGTTGTTCTAAGAAATTTTTGCGTGAAGGTTCCCTGATGATCTGCATTAGCAACAGTGAAATGCGCATAAGATTCAGCTAAACCCCTCAATAATCAATTTCAATGTATTTTTAATAAAAAAAAAATATTTTACTGAATGAGTAAAATAATAATTTGGCCTTATTAGTGGTTTCATTGTTGATGCGCCAAAATCATGCATCCATTGCGAGTGCGTGTTTGGTGCGGCTTGTGAAGCGAAGGCATCATTGGCCCACATTTCTTTGAAAATGAGGACGGCGCAACCATTACGCTCAATGGAGACATCTATCGCACCATGATAACCGATTTTTGTAAACCCACTCTTCATGTTATTGATATGAACGAGTATGGTGAAGCTTGCCACACATCTCATGCTACAATCGATTTATTGCGTTAAGAAGCCAAGAAGCTGCGAGTTGACACCTTTGCACTATTTTCTGTAGGGCGCTGTTAAAGACAAGTATTATGCCGACAAACCAAAGACAATTGAGCATTGGAAGACCAACATTCGTGATGCCATTGCCGAGATACGACCGTATACACTAGAAAAAGTGCTCGAAAATTGATTCGATCGAAAGGGGGTACTGTGGAGCCAGCCGCCAGCCATATGAATGAAATCTCTAACCGGATCAATTGTACTTTACAAAAAGTAAATTTGGCAAAATTTCAAACTGTTTTTGTTTTATTGCACTTTTAAATCTAAATTGTGTATGTGTAGGCTGGGTCCAAAATTGGACCCAGCATAACAACATTTACATGAAGTCATCTTTAACCATTGAATTATATACATAGATCGTTCTATCGACTCAAATAAAGATTTCATACAATTCTCTAAATTTTGTGTGTGTTTTTTTTAAATCGAATGCAAAAGCTGTTAAAAAATCAATAAAGGTTGATTTTCAATTCAATTCAATTTTCAGTGCAAATGGAATACGTGAATTGTTTTCATTCATTTGTGGCAAGATATTTTGCAATGAAAGCTCAAAGTTGCCAGCAGTCTTGCCATTTCTATTTGTTCTTCAATAATTAAGCTAAAGTCTGTAATTTATTTTCTTTTTTTGTTAGCAAATGAAGCCTTTAATTTCTTTGTCTGTAAGAGAGGTGATGTCAGTGTATTTGTATACATATGTATGTGGCATGTTGCAATATAACCGTACTCCTATAAAGTAGAATCAATTTTGTGTGTTGTTATTAATTAAAAAATATAAGAAATAAAATAAAACACATACACGTATGGATGTATTTACCGGTCGTCTCCTTTTCTTTTGAAGCAGGTTTAATGGCCAAGACGAAATTATTACGGAATTGGGATGAAGTTTTTTTTTAAGTTTTTTTTTTAGATTTGAAAACTCAATTTATAGCAGAAGGTCATCCTGACTAAGTTTGTTTTTAATGTATTTTGTTTTTTTTTTTTTGGTTTTTGGAGGATATACTCGTACATAATAATGACTCCATTGGGAATTTATTCATTAAGTTAGAGGAACATGTGCCTTTATCCGTTCACATACTCGTACATAAGAATGAAATGAAATGAATTGTATAAATAAATATTTGTTTTACTCGTATAAAAAGCCATATGCATAAATAAGTCGTACTCGTTCGTCGTATGGGCATTTCCAACGATACTTTGTAGATTAGATAACAACTAAATTATAAATTTAAGAAATATTATAATTGCTGCCGCTGAAAGCGTCTCCACATTTGAGGCCTTAATGAAAAAAAAAAAAAATCATCTGGTGTGTTCTCCTAGTGGAAACCAATTTGTTTATCCTTTTTTTTTTCTTTTAAAGAGTCGGTATTTTTCATTGGAAAACTCATTTTCATAACAGTTGTTTTGTATGCGGTTGACAGTTTATTTTTTTTTGTTACCCCCCCAAGTTTGTTAATTAAACAAAAGTGATAATCATAAAGTATATTTCTGAAGGATATTTGAAATTTTGTCCATTGCTTTTTGTTTTGTTTTTGTTTTTATTATCAGGTATTCTCTCTCTTTATTGAATAGTGACGTTACTGACACTCCAGAGTTGAAATGGGTTTCTTTAAATATTTTATAAACTTGAAAACAAAGCGCAGGGCATGTTTTTGTAGGAGTCAGAGTTTTGTGGTCAGTGAAAATTACAATTTTGCGTGTAAATCACTTTAATGTTTTGAAGAAAACTGTTCTATTTACACAAAAATGCCCATTAATCAATTTTGTGTTTTGACTTTTAAAAAACGAATAATCATAATCATAATCATAATTGTTTGTCATAAATAATCTTTTTTTTGTGTGTTTTTTGTTTAGTAAAAAACTAATAATCCATTGTTTGAAAAATATTAAGGAGAAATATTAAATATAAATCATAAAATTTTTCCATTATCAAAGGCGGCAAAGTTTGAAACAAAGACTCCCATAGTGATAAGGACATTTACACTTGATACTATTTTTACCAAGAAGTTTTTTTTTAGAGACTGTACGCTGCATAGATTTTGCAATCAAAGTCAAGGCTTTCAAAAACTATCTTTCAAAATTAAAAATCAAAATTACAACAAGTGCTTTTGATTTCAAAAACTATCAATATAAGTTCAATAAAGTGTAATAAAATAGAAACAATCAAAAAATTTTGTAATTTAAATTTTTATCGATTAGAAAATATCATTTAGTTTTAATATTGCCGCCTTATCGATTGTTTTAATAACTTTAGATTGTTATAAGTTTTTTTTTTTGAAATTAAAAATCTCCATAGAAGATTTCAACAATCATTAACTGTTTTTTTTTTGTTTTGTTAATCTAATTAGGCTAAAGTTTGTGTTTTATAAGAACAAATTACGCCAATAAAAATTTTTATTACTCTGAAAAAATACCAATGGAAAAAAACAACAGGCAGGCTGGTTTCGACTAGCACTCAACCACTTTCATCATCGGCGTGCACTTGATTGGTGATAGATAATGCAAATTTTTCCATGGAAATAGCATACGTGAATTATTTTGGTTCATTACAATTCAAGGCAAGCTCTTTGTTCACAAGACTAAAATTTATTATTAATTGCAATATTCCCTTACCTCGTTATTTTTTTTTCTATTATATTATATAAAGCAGATTCCATACACCCCAAAGGTGAAAAGGTCCATTATTGTTTTCGCTGGAGGTCCGTCTGTCTGTCACAGGCTGTTTCCTCGAGAACCGTAAGAGCTACGGACCTGAAATTTTCACATAATATGTAAAACTTTGGCCGCTACAAGTTAAGAATTAAAGGGTGTTCCAAAGCGTGCAACAAAAATATATTGAAATCTTAATATAGACACTTGAAATTTTCAAGTTAGTGTATTTTTATGCAGACTACACCAATTAACACTAAAATTTAATAAATCTAAATTGAAGGGTATTCTATCAGTTTGCGAGGCAAACTGTTGTAATTTTCACAAACGCTGAAACTGAAAAATCACACAATTAAAAAATTCGCCAAAACGAAAACATCGCCAAAATATCAAAATGAAAAAAGCGCTTAAATGAAAAATATCACCAAAAATAAAAAATTTTAAAAACTAAAATAAATCGCCAACAACCAAAAAAATCGCCAAAACAAAACCTAACGCCAAAACTAAAATAACGCCAAAACCGAAACGAAAAAATCACCAAAACTAAAAAATGTTTAAATCTAAAATAAATCGAAAAAACGAAAGAAAACACCAAAACTGAAAAATCATACAATTAAAAAAATGTCGAAATGAAAAATATCACCAAAAATAAAATAAATCGATAAAATGCAAAATAATCACCATAAGTAAAAAGGTCGCCAAAAACTAGAAAAATCACCAAAAACTGAAAAAATCCCCAAAACTAAAAAAAATCGTTTAAACTAAAAATATGTAAACAAAAAAAACGTCAAAACGAAAAAAAGCGAAAATTAAAAGAAATAGCCAATCCAAACAAAAAATCGCGAAAAAAAAGTAAAAATAGTTAAAACGAAAAAAACTTCTATAACAAAAATAAATCGCAGAAAAACTAAAAAATCGCCAAAAGAAATTGTCAAAAGTAAAATAAAAAAATAAAAAAAAAATCACAAGAGGGAAAAAATCGTCAAAACGAAGTGTTAAAAACCAAAAAAAAAAAATCGTCAAAAAAGCGTCAAAACTAAAAAAATGCTAAAACTGAAATAATTCGTCAAAACGCAAAAAAAAATTGCCAAAACTGAAAACCGCCGAAGACCTAAAAGAATCCCAGAAGCGGAAAAAACCCGCCAAATATCGAAAAAAAGTTTACGAGGTGCTTAAATTTGTTTACGGATATCTACATCAGGCAAGATATTCGATTATATAGGCTAAAGTTCGTATAGTATTACAATGTAGTGTCCGTACGGAATCCTTCGTATGCGAGTCAAAGTCTCACTTTACTGAATTTATTTTTATATTACCTCAGTTTTAGAGTTAAAGAAGTTTACGTAAATCTGTTACACTTTCAGTGAAAACAAAAAAGAAGCCACTAGCATCTGCTGCCACGCTTACGCCCCGCTCCGGCCCTCCTTTAACTAAACTGATGATTTGCTATTCATGTTGACCAGCCGTGCTTAAATTAATGAAATTCAGAAATTCATTAAAAGCGATTTACAACAAAATTTTGGACAGCTGAATGCAATAATTTTTAGGCCACATTTGAAGCCAAACAAATAATAAAATAACAAACAACAATAAATAAATTTAGCACAAGTTGCGAGTATTGAAGAAAGAAAAAAGAAAAAAAAAGAAATTGTAAAATCCTGGCAAAGTCCAGTTAGTTGAACGCCCCTTAGCTGTCAATAAATTAAGGACATTAATGCAAAATTGCTACAATTGTTGGCAACACCTACCAACGAACCGTTCAGCCCTGATTTACAAAGTGAGCGTGTGTGCGTGTGTGCGTGCGTGTGTGCGTAATTATATTTATTTTGTGGGGGATGTTGGAAAACGGATTTGTACTTTATTATTATTTGCGCTCACATTCTAGGAATTATTGCTTTTGCTCGCATACGAGTATGTTTTAAATCTTTGCTGCCGATACACACCCTTTCACGCATTTTCCTGCCTCTCTCCCGGCCCCTTCTTTTATGTTATTATTGATAAAATGCGTTACGCCTTTTAGCCATCCCATGCCATGACAATTAACAGTTGGCCGACCAATTAATGAAAATAAACAATTAAAAATTGAGTGAATTTAATTTCACTTAGAGAATGTGCGAGCATTAGATTTGTTTTTAGGTCTTTTTTGTTTCCTTCATTTTATTGTTTCCTAATCGTTCGTTAGTCCTATTTAATTTATTTCTCTAAATTGTGTTCAATTATAAATTTATGTTTGATATGTACGAGAACAAAAATGTAGTCTGAAAGGCTTTTGGATTAGTAGAGTGGAACAAAAGAAATAATGTTGCATTTTAGAGAAAAAAAAAATATAAAATAAACAAAAAAGAAAAATTAGTTTATTTTTGAAAATTGTCATTCTTATTCTAGAAACCAAACAAAAGAAACAACAACAACAAATCAATGATTCACTTTTCATTTAGATTTTTAAAAGTTTGAACATGGACAAAATTCCATCGATGACTTTTAAAAAAATTTACATTTTTCTCTCTTATCTTAAAGCAGCACGTATTTGTCTTTTAAATTCCTTAAAAATAGTATGCGAGTATGCACATATGTACATATGTACACATTTACCCACAAGCATACAATTGATTTTTCTTCTTCTTAGTTTTGGTTTTGTGTATTAATACTCGTATAAACTCATTGATACCTAGACTGATGAAAGTCATTCATTTATTCCTTCATTACTTTCGTATTGATGATGTACGAGTATGCTGGCTGCTGCACCAACAAAATACCTGTGAAATCTTCTCAGACGGTAAACGGGGTAAATGTACAAACACGGACGGTCACATGACCAGATAAACAGTGATAAATGGACGGACAGCCAAACAAACACGAGTATACAGTGGAGTGAATATCTATATGGTTGGCTGGCTGGCTGGCTGGCTGACTAAATGCATCGTTGGGCAAAGTGTTGTAATATGCTATTGCCAGCATTTCTCTTATCGGAAATACCAACGAAATAAAAGATTGGCCTTTTAGCGGAGCCACTTGAAAATCAATTCATGGAAAACGAGAGGAGAAGAAAAAAAAATTTATAAAACTCTGACTGACCGATGCACATGAATGAATGGCTGACTGAAATCCATAGAAAAAGTTCATGAAAACCAAGGAAAAATATTCAAGTGTAAGCCTAAAAATTTAAAAAATATATAAAAATGAAATTCGCTGTTCAATAATAAAAAACAAAAAAAACTCAAAATAAAAGCGGACAATATTAAAGTGAAAATGTTATCAAGCAAAAACCAGATGACACGAAATTTGTTTGATTTGTAAAAGAAAGAAAAACACAACAGCCAACGATAAATAAATCTATAGGTTTCTTAGTTAATTTTTTTTTTTTTTGGTGCTTTTTTGAGTTAAACGCGCAGTTACACTCACGCACCCACTTAAACGCAGACACATCAAAGCTTTTCCTTACAATTTTCCAAAAAAAAAACCACGCACACACACTTTTAAAGTTGACACCAACAAGTGACGCACAAAGGAAATTTATTGCTCAACATTAAATTAAAGGGTCCTCCAATTTTATGAGATTTCATTTTGATATACAAAAGACCAAAATTTTTAAGCAAAATGAGTGGATGGTTATTTAATTGTAATGGAACACAATTACGGCTGCATGTCCGAGATCACTTTACAAGTTCCATCTTTGAGATCTTGAATCGACTATGGGCCGAAAAAAAGGTGTAATAGGTGTTAAATCACAAGATGTTGGTGGAAAACTGTTATCGCCTGCTTCGAGAAACCGCACGGTCAGCACACTTTTGACCGTGTGTTTTTGTTGAAAGAAAACTTAGTCCACTTCATATATTCCAATTCCATCGTTCTATAGCGCAATCCACTCACCGTAGCAGTTGCTCCAGCCTTATTTTCGAAAAAGTAAAGTCCAATGACTCCGCCAGAGCAAAAACCACACCAAACAGTCACACCTTTTAAAATAATTCTTGGGTTTTCCAATCCCCATATCAAGGACCCAATAGCAAAGACACGACGTTGTTTATGGTCGATAGGCACGAGTTCTTATGTTAACTGAACTTTAAAAGCCTTAACACATCAATCAGTCTTTAAGCAGAATACTATGTATTGTTATTTGCAGAATGCCCAATTTCAATGGAGATCGAGGAGAAATGAACAAACCAGGGGGCGAATCGTTACATCCTGAAAATCCCATTCAGCTTATACGATTGACGGATCACTTAATTTGATTTCGTATGATTGTCGATACGATCACGGATGTGACGATTTGAGCCCTTGTTTTTGTTCAACACTATGGGCTGCAACAGTAATATTTTCAGTTGTTCTTACGCGACGTGCAAGATTCTTTACACCACTAACTTCTTCTTTAAACCACTAACTTGTACCCAACAGCTTAAATAAATCTTTCCACCAGTTTCACAATTGCTGCCGGAGAAGGCGCTTCGCATCGCACAGTGGGGCCAAAGGTGCTTTTTTCGCGGATCAGTTCATATCTCCTCAACTACAATAGTGGCGGTCGCTAAATTTTACACGACTGGGTCTCAGAACAAACAGTATGTTCCAATAAAATTTTGGCGGTATATGAGTAGTGAGGCACACTTCGTCTGATGTGGATAACTCAGAAAACACACTATATGTTCCACCAGAATCTTGGGGGTAGAGGAGTGGGGAGACGTCTTTGGCCCCTATAAGCGATAACCTAAAAATGCTTTATTTTTTGCGAACTGTGATCGCGAAATTTTCACATTTTAATAATTTCAATTTTACTTTTTTTACTTGCCATCTGTCAAGTAGTTACAGCTGTTGTTAAAATGGCGGGCTAATCAAAATGAAACGTCTTATTGGAACACTCTGTGGGTTTATTGCAGCCGCCACTCTTTTCATCATTCATCGAATGAATGTCAGAACATTTTTATTCAAATTCTGTGCAATCATAACTAAAACTTAAAGTAGAATTAAAAAGAAAAACATGTGTAATGAAATTAGAGCGGAATTGATAACTCTGAAGCTCGCCATCCTCGTGTGAAATCGATTAATCGACTAAATCATTCGTTCAATCAATTGACCAAAATCGTTTGATCAATCGATCGGCTGCTCTAGACTAAATCAAATAAGATCTCTTTTGTATTTTTTCTATTTACATCAACATCAAACTCTTCTTTTCTTTGCTTGTGGTGGTACATACTCGTACATTTATAGTTGCGTGTATTATAGTCAAATAAAATTATATTTAGCTAAATATTTTAAAAATAAATAAAAAGCAAAGTACAAACGAACGAACCAACAAATAAACATCACATGAACGAACATATTAAAACTTGTTGGCCAACAAATTGCTGCAATCTGTACGAAACCAGGAGCAATAAATACGAGATGAGACGCTTGTTGCCTACAACGAGATGGGACGCGGCGGCGTACAGAATTTTACATGGCTTTTACAAGAAAATCTAAAAAGAACATGAACATGGGGGACGACGGACGAACAGCAGTTGTTGTCAGCCGTAAGCCTGTGTGTCGTAACTATGGGAGCTGTTTCGGGGATGCAGGCATGACAGGATGATGGCGATCTTGTGCGAATCTTTACATGCGAGTACATTGTTATGGTGAGAATATTTGGTCTAAATTATAGTTTAAAAAGAATTCAAGTGAATTGACTTGCATGCATATTTAGTACGTGTACGTGAATGGAGTTTTTTTTCTCGTCGATTTCATTTTAATACTCTTCGATTATTGTGCAGAGTGTTGCGTAGCGTGGCCACCTGAATATCGCAGCGTAAGTATGCACTTGTGTCCGTCCGTCCATTCGGCTGTAGAAAACTAAAATGTAAGTAGTTCCAGAATTGAGAAGGCGGCCGCTTTTACGAGATATGATTAGGAATTTAAATGCTTTTGTATTATTAAATTAGTAAATATCCTGCTTTATCTCGCTAGATTAAAGTACGAGTATATGAAATATGCAGGTGTACAATGCTACCGCCAACACTACCACCAGTCAGCCACTCACTCACTGCACCAGTCTGCACCTGAACAACATCAACACGCTTACTTTGTCGTTTTTTCTGTTCTTTTTCTTTTTCTTTGTATTTTTGTTTTCTTTGTGTCTGAAACTACAACTTGGCGAACAAACAGCGGAACAGGCAACAATCAGGCAGACAAACATTGAAACATGCAAGTTTATTTAGTTTCATTTCGAGTTGAACTTTAAAAAAGTCTGTCTGCGGCAGCAGTGAAGAAAACGAAAAATACCTTGGCCGGCCATATCGTCGCAAAAGCAACAAAACGCGCTTATTGCATTTTTTCTATTCCCTCTCCATTCATTTAAAATCAAGCGTATCATGTGAGGTGGCCATGTCTTAAACGAAATTAAAATTTACAAGCTTCAGGTTTAAAATCTGAATTAGAAACTGCCATTGGATTTGACTTAAGTTCCTTGTTGGCTTGTTTAGTTCGTGGTTGGTCATCTTGTTCGCTCGAGTGGTGCGGGTAATTGCAGGCGCGCGCGCACTATTCTCAATTATAATATTATTACTTTAGCCGAAGAAAAAAATATAAATAATAATGAAAAAAAAAAAATAAACGAGATACCAAAAAGATTGTACGATACATGGCAATTTATCGATCTACTTATCAATCTACAAGATAAATCATGTGGCATTTAATTCTAAACGATAGATCGTTTAGATGTTAGTGATGGTGGTGGTGGTGGTGGTGTGTGATCTTGGTTTGCAGTGCACACAGCAAAACGGACTGAATATCCCAGTAATGAGATGTGTTTATCTCAAAACTTGCAATTACATCTGTTAGAAGATAGACAAACAGGCGGACGAATAACATTTTCCATTGCCCTACTTGAGCAGACAGAGACCATGACCATTTTTAAGTTATAATGATCTTATTAGGAAAAATCTAAGGAGTATTAAGCTAAAGCAATTAGGGTAAAAGTTTGCTGAAGAGAAATCTTGAGCTTTCTATACAAAATAGCATAGTTTCACGTGATGTCCACGAAACCGTAGGGAGATCTCGATGCTAGTCGCCGTCATGACGAGACACTGAACGATCGGCAGACATGCTAGCAGGATAGACCTGTCAGTGAAGAAAGTAAAGAAGAGACAGTCTTCCACTTTCTTTGTGAATTCCCAGCTTTGCATTTCTCGAGACACTAGTTTTTATGCAGCCATATACTAGACGACCTTTTAGAATTACCAGAGTTTGGTTTAACTGACCTTATCAGTTATCTCAATGCGCCGGATTAGATATTGATATTGATTGGTACTAGAATCACCGTATCAGAGTACTTGGATACGGTTCTACATAGATTGACACCGACATGGTCTTTTCAAAAATTAATCATCTACACTATACTTGAATACCTGTGTGAAGCGGTCAGGCACGCAAACTAACCAAATAACCAACCAACCAACCAACCAACCAACCAACCAACCAACCAACCAACCAACCAACCAACCAACCGACCAACTAGACTTGTTTCGAACTCATTCAGTAGCTCGTTTTTGACACAAACTAATGATCATGTAATTTAAATGGGTTCGATCGTAGGTTTGTGTCAAAAACGAGCTACTGAACCAACTCTAATAACCTCAATGTAAATTAAATGGATTTGAAGCAACTTTTGATTCGAACGCAAACGAACTAGTTTTAAAAGAGATGTTGGAAACAACTCTACAACCAAGCAACCAAGACCAAACGGCCACTATCAAAAATCGCACCTATGAGGGCGATCCTAAAACTAGCCGACCTAAAAGAGAAAACACAACTAGTTTGGGAAAAATGGTTTTCTACTTTTTCATGCCGTTACCTTGCCTCTGCAGATGGAACTGCCTTTGCCTTTTTTGAACACGAGTCTCCCATTCCTGTCCACTGCTTTGCTTAATTCTTTGTCTCAGGTCTGAAGTGGTGAACCCATTCATGTCTTATCCCTGGTTACGAATCGACATAATCCACTCGACTTTATTGCGATGAAACATCGCCGAACACACTCTATTCAAACGTCTGCACGATGCTGTTTTTGTTGAATTGTGATAAAACACGGCACAGCTTTCTCGAGTTCGGTCAATAGGCGATGTATAGCACTTTCTGAAATGCCTATCATCTCAGCTAGCTCGCATACCTTCAGCTGAGGATCATCCAATAACATTTTATGGATTTTTCTAGGTACCTTATACGGCCACCCAATATTTTATAGTCATAAACGAAGTAGCAGACTACTCCAGAGAAGAATTCATCCCGGCTTGTATATTCGTTGACGGCACGACGCTAATACTACGAGTATAATGAGATGCAATGTTCGAAGCGGGGAATAAGAAACCAATATTTATGCAGGCAGTTCAAAAAAATTGTGACCGGGTGGGAAGCGGGCTCTATGACATGATCGCCTGTCGAATCATAGATACAAATATACATAAATTGATTCCTATGGTTCCAGGTGGTCCATAACAAAGTTTTTCCATAATGATCTTTGATGTGCC
Source organism: Nowickia ferox (assembly GCA_936439885.1). Lineage (NCBI taxonomy): Eukaryota > Metazoa > Arthropoda > Insecta > Diptera > Tachinidae > Nowickia > Nowickia ferox. The sequence goes on along the minus strand of OW387027.1, from coordinate 2,065,093 downwards.
ATCGAATTTATCTCGGTCCAGCTCATCCGTGCTTGTCTTGCTTCGTATTCTACTTGTCTTCTCCAACTGTTGGCGGGTCATCTCTTCTTTCTACTTCCTTGGAGTTTCCATTCAATAGGCATCTTAGCTAAGTCATCATTTGGTCTTCTCAATATGTGGCCGATCCAATTTCAATTTCTTTTGGCAATTTCTACACGAATGGGAATTTCTAATTGCACGCTCTTAGAAGTCTGTATTTGAGATGATGGCGGATCCCAGCACAGTTTTTTTTAACTACGATCATGGCTAAACATGAGATAAACTCATACGCATACTTTACAGATCTACAGCTAATATGGTTACCTGGACATCGAGGTATAACAGAAAACACAGAGGCTGATAGAATTAGAGTTGTGTCCAACAGCTCTTTTTGAACTAGTTTGAGAGCGTTCGAATCAAAAGTTGTTTCAAACCCATTTAATTTACATTGATGTTTTTGACCGGACTTGTGTCCAACAGCTCATTTTAGTTCAAAAGAGCTGTTGGACACAACTCTAGATTGAATTGCTAAAATGGGATCATCTTTGAATAACATCCCATTGCTGAACGTTAGACCTTTTACAGACTCAAAACCGAACTCAAACAATGGGCGATTCTAGAACATGAGAGAGTTTGGCAAAATGCTACTGTGCGAAGAGTTGCCCGAATTCTTTGGGATAATCTGAAGCAAAAGAAGTAAGATTGAATAGGTCAACATTCAGGAGACTATTTAGCATAATAACCGGCCACACAGAGATGAGGTCTCACCTACGCCTTATGGAACTGATGGAGGATATCACATGCAGATCATGCGAGGAGGAGGAGGAAACCTTACAGCACTACATATGTCATTGTCCTGCGTTCAGTCAGCTTAGAAGACAAGTTTTCCATGGGAACAGCGTACATAACTTGGAATGTCTTAAGGCCTCTGATTGGAGGGGCCTAAGAAAATTCATAGAACAGACTACTTTATTGGCTTGGCCGGTTTATCGAATAAGTTTGTTGTCGATCCAAATCTTCGGGTAGAGCTCACAATATGCCGCATTGCGCATAAGTGCACTTTCGCATGGAAAAGGGTCAACATAGTTGCCCCTCTCTTCAATCTAACTTAACCTAAACTACTACAAATCAATTTGTTGGGTTTTCTTCATTGGATCTGCTAATTTTGGTATAACCCCCTGTACATATAATCCAGAATTTTCCCAAAAACGATTACTGAGCTTTCATAAATTGCTGTAAGTTTTGTCTTAAATTAATTTTCGTTCCGTAGTGCCCCATACAGTCGCTGCTGAATGAACAAACAGAGAACTGTTCGCAAACTGTATACACATAATAGATGAAGAAATAGGGCGTGTTTCATTTTGCCTCCTCTAAAGCATAAAATAAGTATTAAAAATAGAAAAGAAGTCTTAAAACAAAATATGAATTCTTTAACTAATTTCAAAAATAAAATACTTAAATTTCATTTCCCCAGATCTCTTATCTTTAATAAGTTCTTTTTTTTCTGTTCTTGCTCAAACATCATTACAACAACAACAACAACAAACACAACAACAACAAGCTTACAGAATCTTAATGGAAACGAAAGGTGCAGTTATTTTTGTGTTAACAAGATCGAAGTTGTAATTGTGTTTGTAAATAGTTGGAAATATACATTAGAAAAATACATTCAGCAGAATGTATTTTATGCGTTTTCTAAAAATCCCACTTGTTTTTTTTGTGTTGTTTTGTATCTATTCAATGTTGTATAATGTTTTTCACTATAATTTAGACTTAAGTAACCCAAATTCCTATTTTCTTTGAAGCAGATTTTTTTTCCTATTTCCAACTAGTAAAAGTGAATGAATGAAGCTTTTAATGCAAATTACTTGTAATTTGTATTATTTAAGAGTCAATAATTTAATAGAAGTGGATTAAGTTGAATACCACAGCATTTGAAAAGTATTAAATCCTTAAAGATAAACGCGAGCAGTAATCATATTTTTCTAACGAGACCAAATCAAAAATACGCGTATTTCGGATGAATCGGTATCGAAAACCATGAAACAGTTGAATTTTAGGTACATGAACATCTTTTTATTTTAGGGGATGTTTTTATCAAATAGCCCGAGGTTTACGTTATACCAGATATTATCGCAAAGTAAGCAATCAAGATACATACTCGTATGTCGCGACATTTTTGCAAATTTTGAATGGTTTCTTGCACAAAATGGGGGCACCATATCACTCGTCTACAAACGGACAAGCCGAAAGATTCACACATTCTATAAACAACAAATTAAATCCTGCGAACTGCCAGCCTTCCAAAATTAAAAAAGAGTTTGGCAATATTTTACTTGACTATTGCCGTGCAACCCATTCAGCTACGGAAAAAATCCCCTTCACGCACATCTGATGTGTGGGCGACGCACAGTGGGGCCCAACCCTTTTTTATGCGGATTAATTCATATATCTACAAGTATAATAGTAAAGGTCACTAAATTCGATGTGATAACTCTTAGAACAAGGTACATGATTCGACAAAATCTTTCACCCTCCTAGGAAAGGGGTACCCACCATATAAAGCAATTATTATTTTTTCTATAGCTGCCTAACAGCAGGAGTGAAGCGCACTAAATTTGATGTGTAGGACAAACTACATGTTCCAACAAAATCTTGGCCCTATAGAAAGGGGGAGTCGGGTATCCCTCAAACAAAGTGATTATTAATTAATTATCGTTAATAATTGCTTTTTATAAAGGGTGATTTTTTTAGTGCTTTCGAATTTGATTTATAAAAAACACATAAAATTTAGAGAAATACATGAAACCTTTATTTGAGTCGATAGAACGATCTATATAATTCACTGCTTAAAGATGATTTCATGTAAATGTTGACAGCGGCTAGGCCTGAAATGGTTCATACGGTGAGTCCAATTTCGACATACTCGCGCCAACATATCGGCCGGTACCTCACGAATAAATTCTTCAATGTTGTCTTCCAATGCGTCAACCATTGCGGGCTTGTTTCTATAGATATGAGTCTTATATATATAGTCTAAAGACGTTACAGCGCACGATCTAGGCGGCCAATTGACCGGCCCCAAACGTGAAATAAACTGTTCACGGAACTTGGCTCTCAATTGGGTCCTTGTTTCGCTGAATCACATGCTGTGTGTCATGTGACACCGTCTTCCTGAAACCACATGTCAGCCAAGTTCAGCTCTTCTATTTTGGGTAAAAAAAAGTAACAGAGCTGCAAATGGCGCCGAATCGATAATTCACGGTCATCAACAACACTGGCGGATACCGCTGCGATATTTCCCTCTGCCTGCACTCAATGTATGCATGTTGGTGGTTTAATGTTCAATAATGTTAATTTGGTGCGAAATTTAGTCACAAGATTCCGAATAGCCGCCTCCGAGGGTCACCCAAGCTGACCATAAAATGGAAGAAGTGCACAATGCACTTTCTTAGCCGAGCATGAATTGTGATAATAAAATTTAATAATCTGCAAGCGTTGTCCATTTGTAAGTCGATTTATGGTTAAATTATAGACCAAACTGAACATGTTTAACAGTCTTTTACTAGTTTTTTTTTTGAAGGCAAAAGCAGTTCATGTTTTTGAAGTCCATGTTTGTACGAACTGTATAAAAATCCCTAAACCAAGAGGGGAATATAACATTCCTGTACTTACATATTTAAACATTTCGTTTTAAATAAATGCCTATGCCATTGTTTTCCAACATCTTTAATTTGATTTTAAAATTTTTGCATTAGTTCCCTTCAAAATATTTGGAGAGAAAACTGGCAAAAAATTCTCCCTCTCTCTCATATTTAGAATGCCTGCTTCTTTCCCCGTGAATGTGCTCCCAGGGAAATTGTAATTCATAATAGGGGAAATGGGAAAAGGAAAAAAATTCCTGGGGAATTCATAATTACGGCTGCATATAAAATACAAGGGTTGCAAAGGGCTCTTTATACTGTTTCACAGTAACACACGGTAGGGTGAAGAGGAAACTTCTACCCCTCTTGCGGAAAACTATAACAATGCACCTATATTTTTATTTTCTCTGCTAGAATAATGCCCTAATTCTGTTCGACGATGCAGTTTATCGTCTTGTCTATGCACGAAAAAAAGACGCAGTTGAGATTCTTTAAAACAATTATTATTTATTGTCCATGCTAGAAGGTTCGTGTATTTGCTTTATGATTTCGTTCTAAACATTATATCCAACACATATTTTTTTAAATATTTTTCAAACTATTGTATAATACTTTTAGTTTTAATTAATTTGTCCGTTGAGTCTGCAATTTTGGAGATATTTTCTTGAAATTATTAATGCAAACCTGGCTGTGGCCCAAAACATGGCAATCGATAATTGATATTTCGACAGCATTCATTCAAATATAAATTTCGATCGGTAACGAGTGCAATGATTCGCTCACAGGCTTCATTCATTCATTATTATTATTTCACAACTTTTCAAAGTTAAATTGAATTCGTTCCATAAACATGGATTTTATATTGTAAGATTTTATGGCCTCCACTATCTTACAGTTTTTTCTATTCCATACAAAAATGCCAAAGGTGTTGTTATTTTTGTTGTGGAACGCAACATGCCCACCACTGCCACTGCCAATACAGCGGCTGTCAACAATTTAATTTGACAAGCGCCAGCAGTTGCAGAATATTTTATATAAATTTATTTTTAATATCTTTTGTTGTTTGCTACTTGTCTAACAAATTAAAAAAATAAAAAATAAAAAATAAATACATACTTGTACAAAGTCAAAAACTGCCGATGCATTTTGAATATTGTTTTATTTTTTAACCAGTGAAATAATTTTGTTACTTTGACATGCTGTTAAATCGTTTACTTTTAAAATCATTCGTTGCAGTTTGTTTTGCATGCAGCAGACTTATTTTGTCGAATGCTCCCCAACATTCAATAAAACAACGAAGTAACTTTATCTCTGTAAAATTCCTAGAGTTGCTGGAGTTTATTGTTTTTATTTGAGTTTTACAATTTCACGAACAAAAAAGCAAAAAACTTCTTTTCGCTTACATTCTTAAGAAGTCATAAAGGTGGAATAGAAAAATTTCCATATTTGCGTTCCACTTAAATAGCCGCCAAAACAAACTAAATTGCTATAACAACAGTCAGTTAGCGAAGCAGCCAAGCAGCCAGCCAGGCCAGGCCATGCCGTCAGTCATTCAGTCACTCACTCACTCAATTTTAAACTAAACTTCACGCTTTAAAGTCTCCCACTCCACAAACAAGTGCATTAAACGCACACAAACACACACACACGCACACACACACATGCAATCACACAAACAAATGCACATATGTACTTCCATATGAATTACAGTGGAGATGAAAAGTGTCTGCGTTTATTATAAGTCCAGTTAATTGTTATTCAGAAATAGTTTTGTTTTTTAATTCGATTGAAACTTTTGCCAGCAACTGTATGGTCACTGTATGAATCGTATAGACATTTAGCTGTGTGTTTTATTTTTCTACTCGCACTGTACAAATTTGAATGATGGAACAAATGAACTTGTAGCTGATTGTATGCACAGTCACATTTCGTGTAAAGAAATTAAAGTTGTTACAAGTCAGAAAGACAAATAAACGAACACGTATGTAACTGACGGGCTACAAAGATGCGCACACCACTGAGCAAATTATTAGGTACACTTGGAAAGCCTTTGGAAAATTTCTAAATTTAATAAATTGAAATACAGCAAAGCTAATATTGCTCGAAAGAAGCAAAAAAAATAAAAAATGATATACATACCCAGACAAAAATTGGCACATTCGATATGAATGGAAATTTCAAAATATTTCTTTATAAATTTCATTGAAACATTTTGCAATTTCGTTCGATATCGAGTGCCTGCTGGGCATAAATTACCCCATTCGATATGGAACGAAATTTCAAAATTTTCCACTACTCGAATGTCGTCATCTGCCTCTTGCTATTCTCTTTATTATAATTGTTACAGTCACCCAGAATACTTCACTCTTAATCAGCAGCACGAGTGTATTTGAATACAATGTTACACGAGTATGAAAGTATATGCACATCTATATACGCAGACATGAAAGGAATACTTGTATGTCTTCACTATGTAAACGTATGTACATATGTAAGTATGTTTGTGCATATTTCATGTGAAATAAGTTATGTGATGTTAAGTCTCGTATAAATCGCAAACTCCCATTTAAGCGTAAATGAAAACTATGGATACATAAATATAACTTAATTTCAAAAGTGCCACGCCCACAAAATGGCCCCCTGTCCTCTCTATCTATTCACGTTGTGCATACAATAAAATAAGGAAAAGGTCTCAGACTGAAAATCTTGCTAAACGCAATATAAATTATTTATAACAAGAAACACTGAAACAAATAGAGTTTTTTTTTTCAATGTCCTTTAAGTTAACCCGCCATCGGTGGTTTCAATTTTAATATTCAAATCAATCGAATTTAGAGAAATTCTACACAATCAAATCATAAGTGTGAGCAGAGCAGAGCATTTTTAGGGTTCCGTACCCCAAAGTTGAAAAGGGTTAGAGACGTACATCGCTACATGTCCGTCCATCTGTCACAGGCTGTTTTCTCGAGAACCGTAAGAGCTAAGGACCTGAAATTTTCACAGAATATATACAAAATTTAACAACAACAACAAATACATCATAATACAACGAAAAATGTTTTATATGGACAGCAATGCCACACAACAAAAAATACCGCAAATAACAAACTTTTTCACTCGTACACGCTATTGCGACGTCACAAAATGCCATAGTGTGTACTTAGCATTTGTGTATTTTTATGCAGGCTACACCAATTAACACTGAAATTAAAAAAAAAAATAAAAATTAAAGGGTATTCTAGCAGTTAATGTAATTTTGACAAAAGAAACAGCCAATCTTGAAAACCGTAAGAGTTAAACTCTTGAAATTCTCAAAAACGCTGAAACTAAAAAATCGCATAATTAAAAAAATCGCCAAACCAAAAAAAATTGCCAAAATGAAAAAATCGTTTAAATGAAAAATATCAACAAATATAAAATAAATCGCTGAAATGTAAAAAAATTACCAAAAGTAAAAGGGTTGCCAAAGAAGCTAAAAAAAAAATCGCCAAAACGGAAAAAAATCGCCAAAATGAAAAAAACCGTTAAAACTTAAAAAATCGCTTAAACTAGACATATGTAAACAAAAAAATCGCCAAAAATTTAGAAAAATCGCCAAAAAAAAAGCGGCAAACCCTAAAGTGCATACTTTGGTATTTTTCATCTAACTTATTTTAAAATAGAATTTGCCAACAAGCTCAATTTTGAGCTTTAGTGTTTTCAAAGAGTCGAGGTTTAAGACAAATATTTTTGAATACAATGTTTGCCGTTTATATCGCCGTTTAAAGGTACATATTTCTTTAACAAAAGAAATAGATGGTTCAAATGTGCCCTTAAAATTTTCCTTGCAAAATTTTATATATCTAAATTTCAAGCCCTGTATGCTTGGTTTCCGATGCCCTTTCACCACAATTTCATCCTCCTTAATATACGACCCAGATGTAAACTTTCAAAACGTCGCTGCACGTTTATTTGCTTTTTTGTATTTTTTTTTTTCGTTATTAAAGAAAGCAAAAACAATGTTTTAGTGTAAAGAAAATTTTATGGAGCCACATTGTCTAGAAGAATTTTTACTTGACAAAACTTGACTTTTAATTGCAGAAAGGAATGATGGATGACTGTGAGTAGTTGTAATTAATTGTTTATGCATGAGAGAAAAGCAGATATAGGAAATCATTATATGAAATTTATATATCTCTCTGTATAATTGAAAAACTATTTGAATTTATTTTCTAACCCAGCAACTGACAATGGTACACAAATTCAAAAGGTCAGTAATATTCTTTCCAATATATTGTCTGTTTGGAAATATTGTTTTACTTTGGGTCATTTTCCACATTTAATATTATTGCCAAAACTTTCCAATCGTCAATAGTCTAACAATTAGAATCATTGTAATCTTTAGTATTTTTATTTTCCAAACTCTTCAATATTTTTCCAATACACGCAGCAATGAAGGCCTCAAATTTTATCACCAGCGCAAAACATACATACTTACTTACGAGTACATACATACATACATATGTACATAATATTCACATACATATATTTAATGTAACATACATACATGTACTTACATAAGCATACATATGTACATTCATACATACATGTATGTATGTATATATTTATGTATATATGTGTGGGTGTATGTGCGTGTGCTTCTCAAAACTTTAAAACTTTTATGTCGACATTTAAAAGAACGAGAAAAAAACCTAAACCCCAAATCTTTTCTCATGCTGATGGAGTCTGAATATGGGCGCCTCCAAGAAACTTGGGCGTCACACACAACACATCAACATAAACTTTTTTTTTGTTCGTAATAAAATAAGTTTTTATACTATTTTATATTTTACCTACATTCAAGCAACAACAAAAGCAAACAAGCAAAATAAATCCATCCAAAAATAAAGAAAAACACAAAATCGTAATTTTGCTAATTTATGACAAACAGTAAAATTGAAATATTTTCTGCTAAAATTAAAACCAAACACACACACACACACACACACACACAAGCTTTTGCTAAGGAAAAACGTGAGTATTAACACACATACACACACACACACACGCACACACACACACATCCCTCATCCTTACATACCCATACTAACATTTCAAACATATGTGTATGTAAGTATGTATGTATGTACTCGTATGTATGTTTGAGGATTTTGTGTGTTGGGCAGCGTGACCACATTATCTTTCGTAAAGCGAAATTTAGCTTCATTTTTAGGCTCCCGTACCCCAAAGATGAAAAGCACCCTATTGTTTTCGCTACGACGTCCGCATGCCCGGTTCTCGAGAGCCGTAAGAGCTACGGCTCTAAAATTTGCACAGAATATGTAAAACTTTGGCCGCTACACCAACAATTATATGGCAGTTACAAATTAAAGGGTGTTCTACAGCGAGCAATGAAAAATTTTGAAATCCTTATGTAATACTCGTATACAGACACTCGAAATTTTCGAAGTTAATGCATTTTTATGCAGACTACACCAATTAACACTGAAATTAAAAAATATCAAAATTAAAGGGTATTCTATCAGTTAATGTAATTTAATTTTTATGTAAATTTGACAACTTGCTGTATCTTGAAAATTGTGCGAGGCAAACTCTTGAAATTTTCTAAAACGCTAAAACTAAAAAGTCCCAAAATAGAAAAATCGCCGAATCGAGAAGACCGCTAAAACCCGAAAAAATTGCTAAAACGACGCCAAATTAAAAACAATCACTAAAACTAAACTAAATCGCCAAAAACGAAAAAAAAACGTCAAAACTGAAAAGTGCCAAAAACTAAAAAAAAACCCAAAAATTAAAAAAGCGCCAAAACTAAAATAAATGGTTAAAAACCGGAAAAAAGTTTATCTGGTGCTTAAATTTTTTTAAATAATGTCTACATCCAGGGTTGTCAAGTCGCTAAAATCAATTTTATGTAGTTTTTCTTAATATACATATATTTGAGAATAAATTTGTTTTTATGTAACACTTTTCTTAATATAAATTTTTGCAAAATAATGGTATAAAAATTTAGCAGATAATCGCCAAAAATTATTTCTTGTAAATTTGTTCTCATCCAAATTTAACATGCATTAATCAATATAAGAAAAATCATCAAACCAAGTTGTTTTAATTTCTTCCAAGCGAGTTTCGGTAGGATTTATTTTTTTAAACTACTCCTTCAAGAAGCTAATTTTCCTGAATTACAAAAGTTTTGAAGTTCAATTTTCAACCAAAAATTTAGACACCCAACAAGTTGAAAAACCTACAGGTTTGGCGAGAAATCGCCATAACTGACAGCCTACTGACAGTCTACATCGGGTGAGATATTCGATTATATAGGCTAAAGTTCGTATAGTATTACATACATATGTATGTTTGTAGAGTCCGTATGGAATCCTTTGTGTGCGAGTCAAAGTCACACTTTACTGAATTAGTGTTGATAGCGGAAATTTAAAAATTTTAAAAAAAATTAATGTTAAATAACAGATTTTTGTTTCCCTTTGAAATTATGAACCACCCTAATGTGCGAACAAAATAATTTGCTTGTAAAAAATGCTGGCAGTTTTCTTAACAGTGTTTGGCAAACATTTATACTCATAATGGTGAACAAAAATGTCATTTAGTTTCCAACAGACTTGAAACTAATTCATATCAGACACTTCAGCTGTCCAGTCAAATAAACCAACAGCACACATGCTCGGGTGTGTGTGTGTGTGTGAAAGAAACCTTTGCTATAGCTACTGACGTTTGATTTGATCATAGAGACATCATTAATGTTCAAGGGACTCCCCATTTGATCCTGAACTTGATGGGTCCAATGTTGTGCTGAGAGTTGTTTGTCTTTTTTTATTTTTTGAATTACCAGACTGTTCAGTAACATGTACGTACATGTGTACACACATACGAGTACATATGTATGTATGTATGTATACTATGTATGCGTGCATTTGCATTTGCTCGTTAAAATTGTTTCAGTATTTTGATTTGTATTTTTATGATTTTGTTATTTAAAGTCATGGAGGGATGTGTGTACGACTTGTTAAACTTTGCTGTGTACTCGCCACACAACTGCTCGGCGGGCGGTATTTATAATAATAATAAAAATAAGAAAATAACAAAATCAAAACAGCAACTGAGCAACGAATCACCAACATTCAACATTCAACCATGTAACGTGTGTACGAGTACTCATGTCACTGCTGTTGCTCACGTTGGTTGCTGTTACGATTCCACAGACGGGGGATGGATGGATGGATGGATGGTATGTAAGTATGTATGTACATTTCTCTAGATGATGTCTATTACTTTTTTATGATCAGGTTTACAGGCGCACACACGAACATTATTTTGTTTACGTTACAAAGATGCTGACGCTCAATCACACGCACGGCTGGACAGACACAGTAAAAACATTTGCAAAAACCAAAAATATCTTGACAAAATACAGGGTGAGGGGGAGGGGGAGGTGGAATGGGAGACGAAAGAATGCTAAAATGTAAAGACCGCATCAGCTGCCACTTAAACTGAGTGCTATCAGAGCTTTCGATCAAATTGACTATCAGGTTGCCTTGCCTGCCCTTCTGCCCTTCGCTGAGGATACAATTTTACAATTTCAAACGTTTCTACAGGTTTTTTAGTTTTCATTGTAGATCCTTCCTTCCTTCACAAGTTTTTCTTTTTATTATATATTATTTTATTTTATTTTATTTTATTTTTTTTTCGTGACTGAAGTATACAATATGACTTGTTAAAGAATGGGAAAAAAGAACTTCATTTTAATAACCGGGTGTAAAACAGCACTATTAATACATGACAATTATGAATTGGTTGTGTGGTGTCCGTTGCAAGTTGCAAGAAGGAACTGTTTGGCTTGCAGCAGCAGCTGAGCAAGCGCCCTTTTCATAGGCGCCCAGCATGGTCACATGATGGTTGAGATGGCTCGCATCGCATCGCATCGCCTCGCCTCATTAATTTGTTGTTTATCGCACCTTGTTAAAAACACATGAATGTGGATATAAAAAATGTCAATAGGCTGGCAATTAATAGACTCAATTTAGTGCCGATGTTTTTCTTTATCTTAATCGAAAAAAGACAAGTCCGCCAAAAATAAAAAAAATAGCCCAACACCATCAACACAATGAAAAATATAAAATAAAAACTTAATCATTTAACAAATATTAAAAAAAAAAATATTTGAAGGTTATAAAAATCTAAAAGAGATAAAACGTTTAAGATTTACTTAATAAATAAAAGAAAAATGATGTTAAGGGTATTCACAGTGTTTTATGGTGAAATTGTTATGAGCGCTGAATATAAATTTGCAACAAATTTAACTGGAATTGAAGAAATGTTGCACAGAAATACTTTATATTGGAAAATAACCCAACGAATAGAATCATTGATGGAGCAAAAAAATGGGGTGGGGGCATTAATACTGTTGACTTTCATGAGTAATATTAAAGTAGATAATTACAGACAATTTTTAATAATTCAAGGGGCGGCGGGGGTGGGGTGTCAAAATCAATTCTTGGGAGGACGATGTCCTCTTGAATAGCCTTTCTACGCATCCACATCCAGCCCGTGGAATCATTCATCAGTATTTCTTCAAAAATTCATTTTTGTAGTTGTAGGAAATTGAAGCCCGTGATGAAGGCAACACACGGAGAGCGAAACAATGGCTTTATTGAGAAATAATTTTTGGTGAGCAGTTAATTTCGCGATACGGACCTGTCAACTGGCCGGCTAAATTTTGTGATGTCTATCACACTTGTGCATATTTTCATTGGAGTTATGTGAAGTAAGAAATCTTCGTCAATAAGCCAGCTATGATTCAATAATTAGAAGCTAATATTGTACCTTTCAAATGACTCTCCTACAGCGTAGTTGCGGCCAATATTCGACTGACATTCATTTTAAAATTTTAATGCCAAAGTTTATTCTTTCGGGGACACTGAATATCTGATGTAGACATGAATATCCTGATGTAGACATTTAAAAAAAATTGTTTTTGTCTTTTTTTAGTTTTAGCGCTTTTTTCCGTTTTGTCGATTTTTCTGGGGTTTTGGCGATTTTTTTAGTTTTAGTGATTTTTTTTGTTTTGACAATTTGTTCTGTTTTTGGCGTTTGTTTTGTCAGTTGTTATTCGGTTTTTGGCGATTTTTTTCGGTTGCATTTTTTTAGATTTAGCGATTTTAGTTTTGGCGCTTTTTTTGTTTTTACGACTTTTTCGGTTTTTGGCGATTTTTTGCGGTTGAATTTTATTTTTAGCGATTTTTTTTTTCGTTTTTACGATTTCTTTCGGTTTTTGGCGCTTTTTTCGTTTTAACGATTATTTTTAGTTATCGGCGATTTTTTTTAGTTTTTTTTGCCGACATTTTTACTTTTGGTGTTTTTTTTTTTGCATTTTAGCGGTATATTTTATTTTTAATGATACATATTTTGCATTTAATCACTTTTTTCATTTAGCGATTTTTCGTTTCCGAATTTTTTTAATTTTGGGATTTTTAGTTTCAGCGTTTTTGAGAATTTCAAGACTTTAACTCTTACGGTTTTCAAGATTTGCTGTATCTTTTGTCAAAATTACATTAACTGCTAGAATACCCTTTAATGTTTATTTATTAAATTTCAGTGTTAATTGGAGTAGTCTTTGAAAATTTCAAGGCTCTATATATAATTTTCTGTATATTACATTAGGATTTCAACACGTTACGTTGCTCGCTTAAGAACACCCTTTAACTTTTAGTTGTCATATATTTGTTGTTGTAGCGGCCAAATATTTACATATTCGGTGGAAATTGCAGGTCCGTAGCTCTTACGGTGAGAGAAAAGCCTGCGACAGACAGACAGACAGACGGACATCGTAGCGAAAACAATAGGCTTCCTTTTACCTTTGGTGTACGGAACTAAAAAAGGTCTAAATGAAACAAAACAAACATTTTTTAATTTTTATATCAACGTGTCTATTAACAAATAAAAAAACCCCCTCAAGTTTGCGTGTATTTAAGGATAATTGTATGAGCGTTTTGTTATCATTGGATTATTGTAAGAAATCTGATTTTTTTTTCGTCATACAAATAGCACCGCGGCGGCCACAAAAGCAGGCCACCCTAACCAACATGACTTTAGCATTACAAGCATGCAACAGCAACATGCAACCTTTTTTGTTTCCTGCAGTAAAATTAAGATTTAAGCCAAAATAAAAGCTTTCAGGAAGGTCTCTTTTTCGTGTTCGATTATGTTCGACTCCTCTAAGTTTTGTTCTATTATTTGTTGTTATTATTTTCCATTGAATTTCCTGTTTGACATTTTATGAGAAACATTTTTCATCAAGAGAATTTGTTGGAGCAGAGTGCAGTGCAGGCTCTCGCAAAGCACAGAAACTTTTTAGTCCTCAATTACAAAAAACACAACAACGTTAGTGCTTAATCGTGTGCAGCTTAAATAACTAAAAGGTTTTGTCATTATTGCCTGGTGTTGGTGCTGCTCTCGAAGAGTTGCTACGTTGCAGCAGACTGGTTGCTGTTAATTGAAAATTGTTCGTACGTTTTTCCTCTCGAGCACTGTTGCCAATTGTTCTCTATAGAAATTCGCTAAAATGTGGAAAAAATAGCTTGCAATCCTTCAACGGAATTACACACTATTTGAAGTTGTAAAATTTTAACAAATATTTGCTTGTAGCTGGTTTTCAGATTTTTTTTTCTTTCGGTCACACGCTATACTATATGGCCGTAATATTTGTGAATTCTCAAATAGTTTATGAAAGTCTGTGCATAAGATAAGAGGTTTGTGACTGTTCAAAATGTGTGGTTGAAGTCTACTGACGATTTGTTAAAGCAACAATGAAATGCATATAGACATCGCTTAACCACCAGCAAATAAATTTCACTTAAAAACTACATGCATAGAACTGAAAGTGATATTTAGACGGAGAAAAATATAAATAAATTTCTTTTTGCCAACATCCCAGCAAAAATTACTGCTTCCCAGAAGCGTTTTTGTAGGGGAGACAATGTTACAGAATCACTTTTGCGCTTTTGCGCATGAATAAGGTATTTTTTCGTTCATGGCTTCCAAAAAGTCATGAATTTTTTTGCCTTACTAAAGTGCTTCACAGAAGTAATAATATATAATTGTTGTGTGCTCAGACGCAAAAGTTACTGGTTTGAACATTTTTTCTTTGTAATGATTTTCTACTTTGTTAGAGAGCCCGCTTTACTTTAGTGCTTTTCTGAAGCATTTTTCGAAGCTTTTGCTATCAAGTAAGCAATATATTGCTTCACTCAGCTGTTAGTGCTTCCAAATCAGATTTTTTTGCTGGGATATGGCTTGTAAAAATACTTATGTGAAGAAATTGCATAAAGTATCATAATATGCCATAAAAGCGTAAAATTTATTCAAAAAATACTAAAAATGCTAAAATATGCAAAAACATGCTTTAAAGGGTAAAATATGCATGACTATGCACCAAAAAAATCGATGCCTAAATTTATAAAAAGTTCTGAAACGGATAAATATCTTATCTCCGCGTTAATAAATCACACAAGAAGAAATATGCAATTGCATATTTGAGGTTTTCGTGGTAATAATATTTTTATTTTTCATTATCAAAGACAACAACCCTTTTTAAACAAAATACCTCATACAGCATTTACATTGCCTCGAAATCTAGTACATTTGATTAGAAATCTTTAACGAAATCTATATCGTTTACACTAAGCTTTTTTGACATTTTTCAAGATTTCGTATCCGAGACAAAATTCTTTGTCTGAAATTTAGAGCCGACTTAGCTCATTCGCACACCTTCTATAGAAAATTGTGTAGAGCGTAGCTAATTCACTCACCTTCTATATAAATTATGTTGTATAGGGTAGTAAAAAATAAAAATAAAAAACATAAGATTTTTAGTAGATTTCCTACAAATCTATTGAAAAATTAGATTTTTTGTATGAGGGATTTATTTAGTAAAAAGCAACTAGATTCACCTCGAAATCTAGTAAGTACTAGATTTTGAGACAATGTAAATGCCCTATTCCTGAGTTATAGCGAGTACATACTGTGACATTTTTTGACATCACAATAGTGTGTACTAGTGGCAACGTTTGTCATTTTCGATATTTTTCGTTTTGTGGCATTGCTTTCCATACAAAAAAAAACATATTGAAACACGAAATGCCAGATGTGTACTCAGCATTAGGGCATTAGTTTTTCCTTTGATTCGTGTGTAAATTGAAAATTTTAAACTACTTTTTTCGAGTTATGACGTTGTTGTAGTAAATGAGCGATGTGTTTTACAAAGTGCAACAAATTAAAGTAAAGCTTTTAAAGTTCTTATCCTAAAGGATATTCGAATAAATGATTTTCGAAATTTAAAATATGCGCACAAATGTGGTAAATTTTGAGGAGAATGTGTTTAAAAATCGCTGAATGGGCAACAGTAGTAGCGGAGTGTCTGCATTCACTCCGGGTCTTTTGATTGTTTTGCCTGGCTGGCTGTTTGGAGTGCAGATGACTGACTGGAGAACTAAGAGCCAACCATACTTGTATTACTACTACAACTATTGGCTGATGCGGCGGTTCATCGCTGTGCCGTTGTTCTGTACTGTCTTGTGTTGTGTACTGTGCGGTCGGTCGGTGTTCAGAGTATTTTCCATACAATTTATTAAACTTTTATTTTGTACACTTTTTTTTTGTTTTGTCTTGGCTGCATGGCCAAGATATTGTGTGGTGTTGCTGTCTACAGTGCCTCAGTTACGTGTCGCATTTGGTTGGGTTCACAACTCAATTTGTATCGAAAACATAAAACGACAATTTCAAATGACGAGTGTTAAATACAAAAAGAAAACTAAAGAAAAAAATACAAACAAATAAACAAATTTAAAAAAAAATACATAAACAATCTAAAATAACAATGAATATTAAACGTAAAAGAAAATATGTAACCGTTAAACTCTGCAACTAACTGTTTTGTTCATCATCAACCTCCACTGTTAACGAAAAGTGACAAAAAAAAAGATCGTTATATAACGTTTGATTCCTATTACATAATACGAATTTAAATCAGTTTTCATTCTGAAAAGTATCAAGCCGCATTAAAAATGTAGTTTTCTAAATCGATTAAACGATGATGAGTGCATTGTCTGAAGCAGTCACCACTCACGTAACCCTTAGGAAAAAAGTTCTTAAGCCAGGCCGTAGTTAATCCTAAACATTTTCTTCTTTCTTTCTTTTTTTTAGTCCAAAGAAAAGCAGACCTTGTTTAACAACAAAAATTTGTTGAATTTTCGAAATCAATTTGTGTAAAGTGGAGCAAAGCCACTACTCTTTAGAAGCCGTAACAAAAAATAAAATATTCCACAAGAAAAAATGTGATAATTATGATGCATTTTATGAGCTGCTCGAAATACTTGTTTCTTAACTTTCTGTATTTTTTGGAATTCTTAAAAGCCATACAAACATTTGTTACATACATTTACATACAAATCTTTAAAAGCTTACATACATACATACACACGCACACACTTTTCTAAATGTCCATAAATTGATGTGCAGGTGTTTGTGTGTGACTTTTTGTGCTTGAAAATAACTATGGAAATATAATTTTCACAAAAAAAAAAAAGAAAAAACTTTAGTTAATCTCGTGTAATCAACTTCCTCGTGTAAAAATTTACAACCCCATCTGTTTTTCCTAGTTTCCCTGTAGAATTTACTCCACGATTACAAAAAAAAAAAAACAACGTTCTCTCTTGTGCTCATTTTTGAATATTTTTCTATCACTGCTCAAGGAGTGTGAGAGATAGAGAGTTAGAAATTGTTAGCAAAGGTGTTTTTTTTTGGCAGCAAGAGCAAAAGCCAATTTTATTTAGCCAATCTCTTTTGCGTTTTGAGCACTGACCTGACAACCTGGTTTGAAGTCGCATTCTCTCTCTCTCTCTCTCTTTCTCTCTCTTGACATCCAAAACTTAGCACATGGATGACAGGCCGACCTGCCAGTGTTGCCAGCTCCCCATTTTTCATGTGGACAAATTTTAATTTAGTTGAAATTACTTGTAAGGAATTTTCTTAACAATTTTCTAAAGTCGCGAAATGCTTGAAATCATGTAATAATCGAGGCTGGGAGTTCTATAAAATAGAAATTTTCTCATAAGATTCCTAAAGTCGCGAAATGCTTCAAATTATGTAGTAAACAAGGCTGGGAGATCTCTAAAATTAGAAATGCTTTAAATGATATAATAAACAAGGCTGGGAGTTCTATGAAATTATAATTTTCTCAAGTTTTATTTTTTTATGTAATAAACAAGGCTGGGAGTTTTAAGAAACTATAATTTTCTCAACAGTTTTATTTTTTTATGCAATAAACAAGGCTGGGAATTCTATGAAATTAGAATTTTCTCAACAATTTTCTTTTTTTATGTAATAAACAAGGCTGGGAGTTCTATGAAATTAGAATTTTCTCAACAGTTTTCTTTTTTTATGTAATAAACAAGACTCGGAGTTCTATGAAATTAGAATTTTATCAACAGTTTTATTTTTTTATGCAAGAAACAAGGCTGGGAATTCTATGAAATTAGAATTTTCTCAACAGTTTTCTGCAGTAAAGAACGCTGGGAGATCTATAAAATTAAAAAAGCTTGAAATTATGGAATAAACAAAGCTAGCAGTTCTATGAAATTGAAATGTTCTCAAAAGTTTTCTAAAGTCGCGAAATGTTTGAAATCATGTTATAAACAAGGCTGGGAGTTTTGTGGAATTGAAATTTGCACCTAATGGGCTTGTTGGGTATTGCAACGCTCATAAACCACAATTATTCTATACAATTTCAATACAAAATGATTCACTTTTTGATTAATTTCAGTAAGAACGAGACTGAATCCATAATATAGTGAGATTCTTTCCTGAGTTCCATATATCACAATTGGTATTGATTTGTGAAAACATTCCGTACAAAAATTTTGCATTGATATCACTGAAATAATATTTGACAGTACTCTATAGCAGTACGTCGTTTTTTTTTTATTAGAAATAAATGTTAATACTCAGAAGATAAGGAGAATTCTGAATTAATAGACAGACAAAATTGTTTTCATACACCTTTAAGAATTTTATTAAGTCAATTAGAATTTTAATTTAATTAATTAAAAATTTAATTGACTCGATTAATTATATAATAAATAATTCAAAATTTATTTGAGTCAATTAAACTTTGTTTTAAAATTTTGTTAATTAAAAATTTAATTAAAAAAATCAATTGGCTCAATTAATTGTATTAAAATTAATTAAAAAAAGAATTATAAAATTTATTGAGTTAAAGTTTTATTTAAATATTTAAATAAAAAAATTAGTTAGACAGAATTAATGTTTTTATTGATTTTTTTTAAGTGTTGATTGGACAAATATTTTTTTGTGTGTGTACGTTGAGTCACCAAAAAACAGATTTCTTCTATTAACACCTTTAATTGAAAAAAAGCAATACAATTAATTAAAAATTTAATTCAACTTAAACTTAATTAAAAATTTAATTGAGTCAATTAAAATTGTGTTAAAAATTTAATTGCTTAAAAGTTTAATTAAAAATGTAATAGTTAGTGAAACTTTTGTTTAAATATTTAGTTGATTAAAAGTTCAATTGGACCGCATTAAATTTTCAATAGATTTGTGAGTTCTTTTTCTTGAAATATCTACAAAAAGATATCATTCTTGAGATGGCATTACTGCAAATTTCAAATACACATACATGCACACAAATCAATTTTCAAAAAAAGAATAACTAATTATAAAACTTGTACTTAACTAGAAATTGATATATGTGTATCCAAAAGAGATTTTGGAAATGCATGCTTCCCCCTGCAGGGGAAACAAATCGGAATGACAGCAATGTTTTCTCTGAATTATTCTATTGCACACAATCTTCTTGAGAGCAACGTTGGAGATGTAGCACACACAGAGAGAGTTTAATTTTTTTGCAGAGAATTACATAAATAAGAAGGAAAATAATTATAAATTAATTTTTTGACACTTGTGACATTCGTGACATACAAATCAATTATTACGTGATTTTTTTTTATAAGATGAAAAAACGGGCGATCCAAGCGATAAAGCACGTCTCTAAAGGAAAAAAATATATTAAAAAATAAAATCCGCATAATGCAGTAGTTTCCTGGTTCAAAGCTAAACGAATGTGTATGGTTTCTTTAAAATACATAAATTTATAACGAAAATAAAACATGCATATACGAGTATGTATGTATTTAAGACCCCAATGAACCGCAAATGAATTCCTGGTAACAAAACGAAAGTGACTGAAAATTATCTAAAACACAAATATCTAAAGATATAAAAGTTCACAAAAAAAAAGGAAAAAGAATATAATACTTGAAAAGTGTATAAGTTTCTCTTTGGTGCAAGTTTATGTTTCATATTTCCGTTTTCCATCCATCCATCACTCACACCATTTTTGCTCGCTCACTCACTCACTCACTCTCTGGGCCGTTGTTTGGAGATTCACCCCTAAATACTGCAAAGAATACGAAAAACCGCACCATTGCAAACATTGCTGGCAATCGATTTTGTATCCGGCATTTTCACGTGGTTGTTGTGGTTTTATCCTTTTTTCTTCTTTTTTTTTTAATGTTAATTTATAAATATTTTAGTTGAAGACATCAATCTTGGTATGAGTGAGTGAATAAGTTTGTCAAAGGTGAATTTTTCTTTGTGGTTAAAAGTCGAAAGCAGGGAAGAAATGAGTGGCAATTAAAGTGAAAGTAAGAGAAGAAACAATTCGTTGCGGTTGAAAATTACCAGCAATTTGTGTTTCAAAGTTTAATGTCATTAAAACAATTTACACAAATAAAGGCTTTAGAATGCGTCATTGTCATTAAACCTTTTTATAGCACTTCAATTTATTTCCCTCCCCTTCCTCTTCCTCTTCCTCGTGTATTAATTCAGCAGATGAACGAATAAGAAAGTGTTTTGTGGCATGTGGCTAAAGTGTGTATTGAATTTTGTTGTACGATGACACATGAAAAACAACAAATCTCCTGATGAATAGAATGAATATCCTTTATATAGTTTGTTTCCTCTGCCTTTCTTCTTACTACTCTAGTACCTACACTTTCTTTTGCCAGTTTGACCTATCGACCGAATTGCGTGTACGTGCTCTCGTTGTTCCTTATTGATTTTCAAAAAAAAAAAAAAAAAAAAAAAAAAAACTTGATTTATTAGACTTAGTTTTGTTTGTTGTTGTTCCCTTTTTTCTCAAACAACAAAAAAAAAAAAGACAAAAATGAAAATGATATAAATTACAACCAAATCAAAAAAAAAACAGCATTACATGACAACCAAAAAGTCTAAAACACATTAAATAATACAGCACTGCTGCACACGAGTGCCAAAGAGTGTATATACGGACGTATACTTTTGACCCATATTTAGGTGAACCGAAAAAGAAAATTCCAATTGCATGTTTTTCAGTGTGTTTCGTACTTAAATGGAAAACACACACACACATTTGGATTTTAAATTTTTTAAAAAGAAAAAAAAAACATTTAAGAACAAAAGCTTTTCAAAAAGCAAGAGAAAACAAACTGGCCGTGTTTTGTATAAAACTCATTAGTGGAAGTGATTTTCAGCTCACGGAAGTTCTTTTGCACTTTCATATCACAACAAGCAAACTAAACACGGGAGGGAGCTTGAATACCCTTGAAAAAATAAAAAAAAATAAACAGCAAAAAAGAAATAAACTGCACTGGGGTTTTGTTTTCCATTTTCTAGGTCATTTTTCAGAGAGAACATTTTACAATTGCTGTTGAATAATGGCCTGAATTTTCCAGCTCGTAGAAGTCTTAAACAATGACTTCCGTTTTCTTAAACTTTTGGATCCATCTTGGAAGTAATTGTGCTGAATAAAAATGTACAAACCCAGCAAAAAAAAAAAAAAAAAAAAAAAAAAAAAAAAAAAACATGACAAAACAACCAAATGAATCATGGGTTCAAGTCATGACAAACTGGTTCGATTTTAGGGGAAACAGGCATGATTTTTACATAAGCATGTCTTTAGAGATCATGTGTTTAAGCGGAAATTTAAATAAATTTCTCTTCATTAACAAATATTTTATATATGAAGTTATAGATGTTTGACTAGACAGGGGTAATTAAAAACGGGCTTCTCCGCACCAACAACAAAGAAACTTCAAGGGGAATATCTTCAACAAAAAAGGCTATACTTCGATTCGAGATAAAATGATCGAATTTGTATTTTATTCACATTAATTTCGAAAGCATTTCCGTTCGATTCGAATTACCATAATAACTACCCTGGATTAACATCTACACAAGGATCACAAAATGCATGAATGTTGTAGGAGTCGTGTCTTAGAATTGATCACGCACCCACGCACAACATTTTCTGTCCCAGTCAGTACGCCCTCTCTGGTGTCCTATAAAATATAAAATAACTTCTGGTCACTCATGGGTAGAAATGTTTTATACTTATTTTATTTCCTTAAACATACTCGTATTACCAATTTTAATGGCTCCTTTCGTTGTAAGCATTAATCAATTGCTCAAACAAATGGAATGAGAAAACGTGTTAAATGTGCTTGGAATTCAATTTGTCAAATAGTTATTTGATTTACCAAAGTATTGTACAATTTCACATGCCGTATTGCTGTGATTGAAAAACAACAACAATAACAACTGTCAGTCAGCAAGCCGCAAGCAGCAGCAGCACATGTGTTCACACGACCGTAAGCAAGTTGTTGGTACCCTTCGGCCAAAATAAACAATTCACATGGAGAATAAATTTAAGTTATTTTTGCGAAACACACCAACCGTTTATTCCGTCATTCGAGTCGTCTGTCAGTCACTCACACACACACACTCTGGCATACATACATATATGCACATTTACTGTGACAGACGCTTAGTCAGGCATTTATGTATTTTATTTATTTTTTTAATTTACCAGCTTTCAAGGAATATTATTAATGTCAAATTTTGCTGCCAAACTGAATCCCTCAAATGCTCAAATACTCGTACCCACACTCGCATTGTAATTTTACTCAATTGTTTTTAGGCAGCAGATAAAAAATTCATTTGAAATTAAAATGAAATGAATTCAAAATAAATAATAAGTCAAGTGTTGTTTTTTCAATGGAAACAACACCAACCAACCAACAATAACAAATAATAATAGTAATAATAGAAATAATAATAGTAATCAAATAAAATAAATAAATAAATAAATAAATAACGAAATAAATTATTCAAATTAATATTAGCATCTGCAATAAATTGAAAATAAGAAAAATAAAATATATAATTAAATGTTGAGTGGCAAAGTTTTCAAACCGTAGCCGAATGCGAATCCAAATTACATGCAAAATAAATGGGTACAATGAGGCCAAATAAATACGATGTAAGTAGAACTTTTTTTTTTAATTTTTTTTAAGTTAATTTGTACATTATTTTTTAGTTTACTTCAATACTTCAATATTTTATATTTTTGTGCAACACTCTCAATTAGTGAAACTGGATTTGCTGCAATTTGTGTGCGATTAAGTCATAATTTGTTTTCTCGCTCATAATTTGTTTACTTAAAAATTAATTGCAAACGAAATTATTTATTAAGCATTAAAGACTCGTATGATTAAATTATCAGCTAAATCGAGATATTGGATGCACACGCACTTGACTGAGGTGTGACTTTAAAGCGCGTTCATTTCTTAACAACAAGTGTTTAGTTAGCGCCAATGAACATTACAGTGCACAAGTGCAGCAAGTGCAACATTTCCATATCGATTTACATGATGATTGCGTGAGTCTACCACGCTAAAATAAGGATTACAAGCAAAATATACTGCTGCTGACTGCTGCAGCGAACATCTCCTCTATAAGCTTACAGGAAATTACACAATTATTGTCAACATTTACTTATTATTGTGTGACTGAGGAGACTCGCTCACACCCGTAACTCAACACTTTTTGGTGCGGCATTACATTCTGCATTTTGCTGTTGCATGTTCGCAAAATTGTTATTCAAATTAACACCAGCCACCACACCAGTCAAAAACAAAACGAGTAAATGTTCATATTTATTCATTATTATTATTTCATGGATGTACTCACTCGTACGCGCATTTTCTAGTCCAACTGCTCAACTCATTTTTTATCCACTAACAGCCGATTACTACTGGCTTAAGCTCCCAAGCGACATTTTCCACGGTTTGGCTTCATGAATAATTCTGTCGGTTTATCGACAGCTGCGGATTAAGATTAATCTATGAAAATATTTATGAATTTATTATGTTTTTTCTGGTGCGACTGGTCGTTCGCTGCTTTATGGAATTTCCATAGAGGTGTACCCTACATTTTGTTTATCGTCAGCTTTATGTGTAAACCTGCTAACTCACTTCAACTAAATATTACAGGATAACATAACTTAAGACATTAGCCGGATACATTAAGTTGTAGAGTAGAGTTGTAAATTAAAATAAATATTTTAGCCAGTCGATGTCTCGGTGTTTCTTTCACTTTCGAACGGCATTAAAAAGTCATATGTTACAAAAAGTGGAATTAGCAGGTTTGCACACTAAGCCGACGATATGTATCGCTAGTCACAACAAAAATATTTAAACAAAAAACTCCTTAACAGGCTAATCACAGATCCTTAGAAGAAATGTTTAAGGCCGCAACACAACAACAAAATCAAACCACCCAGATTCTGTGTCTGGCAGAGGAGACAAAAAAAAAATACGTACATTTCTAATCACTTTCTTTTTTTTAGAAAAAAAAAGTATTTTGAATTTTTTAGTTAAAAAAATCATATAAATTGGCTAAATATGTTTAGATTTAATTTGTGAAGATGAAAACCAAGTCGCAAGACGTGATACGTACAAGAAGAATAATTCGATGTTTTGGCAAGGTTATGTGCGGTTCGCCCAGTTTAAGCTCGAGAGCGCTATAAGACGATGATAAGCAACTTCTGTTTGCCAGAATTGGATCATATGGACACCAGTAACATCCCTGCAGAAAATTTGGTGACAATGTATCCAAACGTATTCGTCCTATGACTTGAGAAAATGGGAGTGTTACCACAAGAAGAGAGTAGGGTATGTTGAAAAAAAGACTTATCGTGTAAACAGTCTCAATCATGAGTATTGTAGTAAACGGCACTGAACAAGTTCTATGTGTTTGGATCCAGGACCTATCAAATAGTATAAATATAATGTTAATTGAACGCCAAGTCAATCTGGAACTTCCTATTTCCAAACCTAAAGAAATGGTTCGGTGGAAAGAGATTTAGCTCCAGCGATGAAATTATTGACCAAACAAATGTCTATTTTAAGGACCTCGAAAAATCCAATTTTTTTTAAGGGATACACGTTGGACTAAGTGTATTGAGTTAAATGGAGATTGTGTTGAAAAATAAATTTTTGTTTTGCAAAAAAAAAACTGTGTTTCATTCAAAAAGTCACGGACTTATTGATCCGCCCTCGTATTAACTTTAGATTAGTGTAGTAGTGGGTAGTGTGCCATGCTGTCATGTCGGAGGTTGTCAGTTCGAATTCCAGAGGAAGTTTTAGAACTCGGAGCGATCACTATCACTTGTAGACCGATCACGGGACCATATTAACAATCTCCGTGTAATAGTCGAGCAAATTTGTGAAATGAGCATCATCAATTTCGAGAAAGCCTTCGACAAATTAAACCAGTGATGATGTGAACCAGAGGTGATGTGAACTGCACATTTTGGATACGCGCCACAAAGCAAAGCAAAGGCAGACATTTGTGCGATATTATTATTATTCAATACAACAACAAATAAAAAGGTGAAACTGCGGTAAAAAGGTGAATTTCTCCTTGAAAGTCAGCGTTGCCGCTGCGCTATTTTCACATTTTCAGTGTTGCCGCAGTGGAGTTCGGGGAACTTCTGGGATTTCAGGAACAAAAATATACAGCGAATATTTAGAAAGAAACTGGAATTTTATAAAAACAAAAACTAAATTTCAAGCTTATTCACTCACAATCTTTTTTTTGTGCTGGTACCTTTTCGGCATTTCAGCCCCACAATAAATAAATTAAACAGAAATACAAGTCACTTCTTTATTGCAATATAATCATAACACGAAAAACTATTTATATTAAAGAAAATTAATTTAGAGTGTTTCAATTTCACCAGTCGTTTATATGAAATTTTTTCAGACGAACAATTCTACATTTTTTCCTCAAAAAAAATATATTTCCTTAGATATGTCCATGTTGCTAAAAAGGCTTTATGTGCACATATACATACATACACATGAGCAAGGTGTTTTATTTATTTTCAATCGCTGATCAATTGCTATTCTCACGGCGTCCTTTCGTGTTAAGGTTTCTCTAAGCGTAAAATCATATTAAAAGAAAAAACAAACAAACAAAAAACAAGTGAGTAATTGCTAATCCTCTCCAGATGCTAATCATCCAATTATCACATATAAATTTATTTAATCGACCAACTTAAAGATAAGATTTTCCAATGATACATGTTTTCTTTCCTACATACACTCACTCACACACATACGAATAGATACGAAAGACGCAGAGATGGAGAAAAACTTAATTAAATTACATATATTAAAAAAAAGTTATTAAAAACATGTTTAGGAAATGATGTGAAAGAGATTAGTTTAACTAATTTTTGTTGTGCTAAAGTGAAAATGAAAAACCCAGAAGCAGCGCCAGCGCCAGCAGCAGCAAACAACACAAGCCAACAACCAACTCAATCAAACGTCCAGTCACAATCACAGTCCAGCCAACGAAAATAACACATACCCACAGACAGTTAGTCAAGTCAGTCAGTTCACTGCCGACTGTCAGCCAAATAAAGCTCAAACATTTTCTCAAATGCTTTTCATCTCACCATAGATAAAAACCGACAACAAGCCTCGCACGTACACACTGTTGTGTGTTGCCTACCTCAACGTTTCGTTTGTTGCAACTATTTAAAGAATGTTGTAGTGTTAGACAGAATATGTATCTAGTATGTACTCGTACATGGGAATGCAAATAAATATCTACTTATGTGCAGCTGAAATTAAAGCAACTGGTACGTACGTGAGCCAGAACCCCGCGTGAGAAGAGTTGTATGTATACTCGCAGTATGTATGCGAAGCAACGTTATTAATTTGCTGATAAATTTTAAGCTGCAATGACAGGGAATAACGACGACGTTGACGTGTAATAATGAAACAAAATTTACATTTTGCATTCATCTATTTCTCGGTTGTTGCTCAGATGTCGTCATCATCAACATCTCACGCTTCTTGTATGTTGCTTGCAGTTGGTTGGTGTCAGTGCAAAGACGTTGTTAGTAGCCGTTTAGTTCAGTTGGCTGCCTGGCAATTTTATTAGGATTAGACGCACTTTTTTATGGTTAATAAGATCGATTGATCGTGCAAAGCTTAAAATTGTGTCTGCCCATCCACCCGTCCACTCGTCCACTCGTCCGTCTGTCCGTCAGCCAGTCTTTGTTTTATTGCTCACAATGTGACGCCAACAATAAAAACTACTTTAGGAAAAAAAAAACAATTTTTAATAGTGTTAAACAAGCCTGCCATTTGTTGAATGTTGCACGCTTTATACGTTCGAACCACACCAAATTACAATATTTTTCTTAAGACGTACTACAATCTTTTTCTATTTTTTTTTCTTTTTCTTTTTTTGCATTTATACTTGTTTATATTCATTGGCTACAATTTATTCGCACATGAAAATGTTTTCATCCGTATTGACAATTTTTCTTACTAATCAATGTTGTCAATTTAGCGGTGCAGCAGCAAATCAAAAACCAAAAAATCATTGCTGGCCACGAGGTATTTCAATGAAACAATTTCATAAAGAATCAAGGCTTGGTCACGGAAATACTTCTGATATAATACAAAATAAGCTGGGAGTTTCCAGAGCAACCAATCATCCCACTAAGTACCCAGCAGACGATCAAATAAAACCATCAAACACACAGATGTGTGCGTGCAGACGTATTTTTTCGGTGAACACAAAATTAAAATGCTGATTGACGATTTTATTTGAAGGTCTCCGAAAAATCATCAATTAAAGGACGCTAAGATCCAATCTCACCAACTCTATTTATATATCAATTTATATTTAAATGTCGATTTTCATTAATTTTTGTATGGGAAAATGTCCTTTAAATATAAATTTATATTTAAAAGAAATTTTTGCATAAAAAAATTCATGAAAATCGTCATTTAAATATATATTGATATTTAAATAGAGTTGGTGAAATTAGCCCTAATACACATTGATTGATTGGCGCTTTTATTTGAGCGTTTCCAGAGTCCATTGCGTGTTTCTAATTTGGGTAACGGATGCCCTCTGTAGGCAAAGGCCTGCGGCAATTAACCCTTTTTAGACTTTTGTTTTTTGTAAACAACCTCGAAGTAAAAAGAAGTTCCCTCTAGTCTATTACAAAAATGCCAATATTTCCATCGTTAACGCTGTTAAGATTTATTAAAGTTTTTAAAGAAAATTAATACAGGCTTGATATTGTTCACACGCGTGATGGCTGGCTTTGATGTTAAATTAACATCAAAATAACATTAAAAATAACAGTAGTTCTCAAAAGGAGCTGCCATAGTGTCATAATAAAATGTATGTTGCCATGTTGTAATATTTTTAGGGAGTTTCCAAATTCAAATTTTAAGAATTTGCAATTCCTATAATTTTTTTGTAATTTTGTGAACAATTTTGTCCCTTACTGTACATGCCTAACATTTCCAAATGTCAATTGTAATTGACACTTTTCTTCTATTTTTTGTTTGCCACAATTGACATCATTGCCAATGACGGTTGTCCTCAACATATTTGAAGCAGAAGAAAAGGAGGGAAGAGAAAAAACTTAATATCAAAATATGTACAATGTAACTTGTGGAAGACTGAGTGAGCAGTGTGCTGGCTGATGTGGTGTGGAGTTGAAGAGTGGTGGCTAACAACTCAATTAACCGACAATTTTGCAATATTGATGACTACAGAAATGACGTTGATGACATGCAAAATGATGACGATGCAGCATTTAAAGACTCTGCAGCCACATTTTGACAACAACAACGTTTGGAGACAAATTTTACTAACTATTTTATTTTCAACACTCGCAGATACGAGTAGTATTTGAAAATTGTTTGTTTCTTTTATACTATTTTTTCTCCTCAATTTTATTTTTCGCCTTTTCCACTTATTTGACTACATAAAGAGCAATTAACGTCAAACACAAATAAATTTGTTAAAATTATTCAAAAATCTTATGAAGTGGTCGTGCAAAAAAAATAACCAGAAAAAAATAAAAAATTACCAGCAGTAAATTATTTATAAATCGATGAATTTTGAAAATTTCTGTTGCAATCACGTAATGCAAATAGATAATATTTTTGCACTTATCTAGTTAATTGATTTTAGAGTATTGATTGCTGTTAGGAAAAAACTTTTGAATTTCTGAACCACAATAATGGCACACACAAAAAGGGTCGTTGTGTTAAAAAACAGCCTAACCTTTTGATTTATTTATTCAATTACTGCAGATCAATAATAGAGTCTAGAAAGTATAAGGTCTTGAACTCAACCAAACAATAATTCTTCTGATCCCTTTTGAACAATTCATGCTCGAGAAAAAAAATTAAAAATTATTTCAAAGAATGCAACTTGCTTGTGTTGGAAGTAAATAAATTTGCCAATGGACTTTAGCAATGCAAAGTACTACAATTTTCATCATCATTAATAATGGCCTGGACACGCTGACTATTAACCAAAAAAAAGAGGAGGAAGAGGGAGAGAAAATGAAAATGAAAATTTAAAAAAAATTAATTTAAATTGATGCTTTCACTAATGCCTTTTTAAATTACCAAACTCGCGCCTGCGGTAATAAACAAAAAATTAATATAGAAACGCAATACCCAATAGTAATAAATTGCTAATAGAAAAATACAATTCAGTGGTTGAAAGTTGTATCACAGCACACTTTTCTTATGCAATGGAAAAGTCGAACGTATCACAGCACACTTTTGTTAAAGGAAACTTCACCGTGTCACAGCACACTTCTAGAAAATTTTACAATGGAAAAGTATACCATGTCACACCGCTCTTTTCTGTAAACAAGTTGGCAGTCTGTAGCCACCCTACGAGTGCAACATCTTTTCTATAAGAAGAATGGACTACCACATAGTCAACCATATAAGAACTGCGATGTGTAATACAGTCAGTCATCTCTTCTATAAAAGCTGTGAGCAGTCAACCATATTTTCTATAAGAACTGTGATAACTCATACAATGAGCCATCTTTTCTATAAGAATTGTGAGTAGTCGCACACTTTTCTTATAAAAAAAGTTTCCTGTGTCACAGCACAATTATCGTATAAAAAAAGTGTTCTGTCTCACAGCATACTTTTCGTAAGAAGGTGTCTGAGTCACAGCACACTTTTCATATAAAAAAGTTGTCTGTGTCACAGCACAATTTTCATATAAAAAAGTTGTGTGTGTCACAGCACAATTTTCATATTAAAAAAAGTTGTCTGTGTCACAGCAAAATATTCATATAAAAAAGTTGTCTGCGTCACAGCAAAATTTTCATATAAAAAAGTTGTCTGTGTCACAGCACACTTTTCATACAAAAAAAGTTGTCTGTATCACAACACACTTTTCTTATATAAAAATTGTCTGTCTTTTCGTATAAAAAAGTTGTCTGTGTCACAGCATATTTTTGGTAAAGAGTTGCTTGTGTCACAGCACACTTTTCTTATAGAAAAATTTTCTGTGTCACAGCTTAACTTGCAGCAAGATGCAACAAAACTTAAACTTTTTTATTTCTTTCACATTTAGCTATTAATATCAAACTAAAACTGAGATAGTGTTAAGATACAAGCAACTAAATAAAAACAGGCCTGTAAGAAAAAAGCTTTCAAAAATACCTTTAAAACTTTCCCTCTCATTCTAACACTGAGTAAGTGTATGTATGTGTGTGTGTGTGTGTTACTAACTGACTTAATGACTATTTTGGGCTGACTTAAGTAAATGCCTATTTTTGAACTCCCACTTTTGCAATAAATACTCAAATTATATCAAACGTTTGATACTATTAATTAAAAGAATGTGAAACTCATCGAATGCCTCTATTTTATTATATTTAATGTGTCTCATAAAACCTTTTGTTTATATCCAAAGTGATTACATTGATATGATAATTAAGTTTACGGCACTTTGAAAGGCGTCAATAAACTGTCGCTGTCACAACACAAAGCATAACGTGTAATTTCAGACATGACCAGCGAGTCAAAACGCCCACCCATTGTTATCGTTTTAATCGAACTTGAATTAAAAGAGCACATTTAAAATTCCTAAAACTTTCACTGCCCGCAGTAGGGCGCATACAGTCAATAAGTCAATATGATTTATTACATTTGAGTTGGCAGTTAAAATGTTTCACATTTTGTAAAATCGCACTCAACAACAATGTTGCATTTGAATACAGAGGATTATTAAATGGAGTTAAATTGCCGCAGGTTGAGTGCGTCAAATGCCTTTAACAGCAGTCTTCAAATCTCAAACGTGCTCTTGTTTATTGTCTTTATTACCAGATAATGTTTAAAGTTTCGGTGCCCTGCCATTAACACAGTGATTAACATTTTGCGTAAATATGATATTTCACTGTCTAATTAGCAAGCAGTATTTGAACGCCATTCGAGCTTGTCTGCATAATTTTCCCAACCCCAAATCAGCATTTCGCATGTAATAATCTTATTCGGCGGGTCTTATCAGCTTCATCTACACAATTTCAACAAATCCATATTTATCTAAGGTATAAAATTCATTCTTAAGATATAAGATTTACTACATAAGAAAAAAAAATTAATTAATCAATATTTTCTATTTTATTATTTATTCTATTAAATCACTTTCTTCTTGCAGGTTTCTACAGCTTATGGTCTATGCCAAGATTATTTAAAAAAAATTAATTAATCAATATTTTCTATTTTATTATTTATTCTATTAAATCACTTTCTTCTTGCAGGTTTCTACAGCTTATGGTCTATGCCAAGATTATTTACCTCCTGATGGTGAGTAGCCAAAAATCACAAAATAATAATGAAATATTTAAACGTAACGAAACCATATAAGAGTATGTACATATATATACATTTGCACATACCAGGGCGCACTGGCCAAAAGTAAAAAAAAAGTTTCCCGAATCTTGTTGATTTTTTGATATGTGATAGACAGGAGTACAGGTAGGGTTGCCATATGGCCTGCAATAGCCTGGACTATCAAGTTTTTTTTTGGAGGCTTAGTTAGTTAATATAGTATTTTTTACAGAAACAATTTTAATAGTAGAAAGAAGAAATATGTTGCTTACTTATATAATTTTGCTTGCAAATATGAAATCAGTTGCATTTGTTTCCCTAATGCTAATAACTCGTATTACTTCTATTTTGTACATCACTGACAATTTTTTTTCAAAATCCAGGGGAATTTTTTTCATTGTCCAGTTATTTGAATTTTTTGTTATCTGGCAACACTAAGTAGCGGAGATACACACACATGCTCATAAGAAGAAGAAAAGAAATGGTAATGAATATATATACATAACGGTTATCAAATATTCAGTATGAAGCAGTGTTGCCATATATGTACGTTTGAGGAAAAAACTGCCCATACCAAACAAAAAATCTGTTTTTCAGCAGAAACTAAACTCAATTTCAATGTATTTTTAATAAAAAATATTTTGCTGAATAAGTAAAATAATAATTTTGGATTTTTTTTTATTGTAAAATTTTCACTTACGTTTTCGAGTTTTACTTGGACGTTGTGAGTCTTGAATAAGTATAACACGTCTGTTTTTCATACAAATTCTTCACCGAAGAAACGTATTGGAATATATACGTTGCTTTGCTTCCATAATCTTTGAAACTTGTATAAAAAACATGAAGAAATTTTTAATATTTTTTTCATTTACTTTTTGATGAGGGGTTTAATACGATTACGACAAGAATGAGCGTCTGAAAGAGCTTGTCGCTGATATGAAAAAAAGGATGGAAGGAAAAACTGAATTTTGAAAGAAAAAACTGCACTACTGCTCAACTGTTCCAAAAACTGCGAAAAACAGTTAAAATCTGCTCATTTTTCAACGTTGGTATCAAGAGAAGCTAAAGAAACAGGCTTTTTAAATGAGCAATTTTAGTGATTTTATTATGCATATTATCATTTATATTATTATATTTTCTTAAAATTGTGTGCATTTTAAATAGTACTGGTTGGTTTTTAAGCAGTATAATAAAAAAAAGCTCATTGATGTAAAAATCCATTAAAGGGAAGGAAGCAAAAAGTTTATATAAAATTTTTAATGGAGTAGAACGAAATTGTTTCACCGAGCTCAGCTTTTATACTACTACCAAAATATTAAGTACACCCAGAGAAAAAACACCTTAAAATCAATAAAAGACCATATTGAATTAATAAGAAACATTAACGAAAGTCTAGTATGTTAAAATTTCTTATTTCAATGAGTGTAGAGTCTTTAGTTTGAAATAATAAAACAATTGGGTGCAATAAAGTGCAATCTTTTTTTTGCATAAATTGTGCAGACATGAACATGTGTTTAATTTTAATTAGGTACATGTGTATAACATTATGAGAGAAATCCAAGATTTGGTATTTTTAATGTACCTTGATGATTTCTTTCAGTTGAGCAACATTAATAAAGATGGCGATACCACGGAGCTTACTATTTGAGGTGTGGGAAAAGTTTTCGCAATTTACTCAAAACTTCGAGTGTTAAAGAGCCAAAAGAACATCAGATTCAGATTCAGCGCCGTTTAAATATATAAAGATAGGTGGGTGGGGTCAAATTTATAGACCACTTTGTTTCACCTTGTATGGGGGGGCTACTAATAAAAGTGGGCGCACCATGCCCATTTTTTTTCTAAAAACAAAACTGCTGTTATGCATAGAAATTATCCATACCAAATTTAATACCGATATCTGCTCCGCAACAAGTTATTAATTTATGCCGCCTGAAATTGCACAAAAGTCACCCAGTGTGGGGCCTTGAAACTTAAAAACACATGTTTTATAAGGTTGCCACTTTTCACCAAAGTAATTTACTTCAAACTACTGCCGCCCCCTTATATGTCAGGTGGGCGTGATTTGCGGGCGCCTCGTACACACATATCGTGCCATAACCCTTAAAAAAGCTCAAGCGGCATAATTTTTTAAGTTAAATTTTTTGATCAAAATTAATTATTTGCGATGGTAAATAATCGGTTTTCGTCAACAAAAACACGAGGTCCAAAAACTGTGTCAGTTAAGCTTTTTTTAAAAAAATTTAAAATTGCTGTTTTTGCTGCAAACCTTTGCCCTCAACATATTGGAGACTCTTGATAAAAATGTTATTTATGCCAACTAAATTCTTGTATTGAAATATTTTTTTATTGCGTTGATTAATGGATGGGTGTTTTCATTTATTAAATCTTTTTTGCTTTTTTTTTTCAAATAATGTACATTTCCCCAATATGTTATTTTTGTAATAGTTTTTCAAAAGAAATTTCAAAAGCAATAAAAGCCCATGGATTTTCCCATTTTTGAATTCCCCAAGTAAAACATTAAAATTTTTTTCGCCATAATTTGTTTCATTTTATTTTTATCTCAAAGCCAAAATCACGGTCATTATGTTTTTTTATACGTAAGCAAATTCCTTAAAAAATTTTCAAGCGAAAAACTAAGTAATTTAACAGATATCGAAAGTAAAATATGGAAGCAGTAATGGTGGACTATGAATCCATTGAAATAGAGTGTTGAACTGAATGATAATAGCAGTGCTGCCATTTGGTGGTTTTTGTGAGTTTTTTTTTGTGCTATTGTCTAAAATGAAGAAAAGGTGACTCCAAAGTGTTAAAACAAAAGTTCTTTCAAATCGGTTTGAAAATTAATTTACTTTTTGGACTTAAAAACCGGCGTAGATTATTGCAAATTTGAGGGATTCTAGAGTTAAAAATTGTTTTATTACCGCTTTGAGCTTAAAATGAGCGAGAAGTTCCAAGGATGTCCATATTTTGTTTTTTAATTTTTGTATTAAATTAGTAATTTATATGAGCAGGGTTTTAGAAAGAAAGTTAGTGATTATTTTTAAAAGACCAGCAGCACAGCTTTTGCTTTATTTCCTGTTCTCTTTTTTTAGGTAAATTTTTTTTTCATCCCTCAAGCCTTTCGAATTGACAACACTTCACTTCAAACGCTTTGCCATTTTATATTAAAATATGTATTTCTTATCTTTTCTCAATAAATATTTGTCTAGTTGTGGATTTGATTCTACGAGCGAAAATAAATGTTTGTGGCTAAACTCGAACAAGCCCACTTTTATTAACAACAACGCATTTTACTACCATTTAGCAAACGATAAAAAGCCTTGTTGTTGTTGCTATTTATTCAAAGCAAAAAAGATAATAATAAAAAATAAAAGTGCTACAAATCAATTAAGGTTAGAGAGGCAATTTTGCTCTGCTCGCAGGGAATGTTTAACAATTGAAGCGCAATTTGATTTTTAATAATAGATTTTGTTATGGCGGTTGTAGGAGTCACTCACATGGTTTAACACATGGCCAGTTTGATAAATATCTTGGCTTTTTGCACATACATACATACATACATAAATAATAATAAAAAAAAACAGCTGAAACTTCCCTTTTCATCCACCAGTCAGCCTTAGCCGAACAACTCAATAAAAGGAGTCGTTCTAGATCCAGAAACTTGGCAGCAAGCAATTTTGGATAAATCAGATTTACCAACTTGCTTGTCTGAGTACCAGTGTTGCCGAAATTAAATTTTGGCCCAAAAGGTAGCTCACACTAGCCAATGTGCGCTGTTAGATTGAATTTGTGTCATGAAATTTATTTATAAAAATAAAAGATAAACCTTAACTCGGGGTCCGCCTGCGTTCTAATTGTTAAACGTTAAGCGAGCGACTTATGAAAGTTGTTAAGTTTTTTTATAAACTGTATTTATTGTACGGTAGCAATCGTTAAGTGCATGCAACAATATATCACTTTCTTTTAATTAATATTTGAAGTAGCAACGCAACATGATTACGTCAGCACTACATAGTAAAATTTATTCCACAAGAAATAAGATATATTATTACATATTTTTGTTTTATGATGACAGAACCACTAAACTCACTGTCCAAACAGTCGTCGTCATAGTCGTCCGTCCGTCCTTCCTGCCTTCCTTCCATCTGTCCATTAAGCACGCTATGCTGGCTGGCATTTGAAAATTATTAGACTTTTAGCTTTTAGCACTTATTAAATGCCATATTGTTTCCACCCACTCCCTTAAGTTGGCTCGATTGCATGAAAAACATTTTAAAATAATTAAGTACAATTTTCTCCCAACCCTGATCTATGACAACATTTGTCATGCCTGTCCGCGTAAAGCGAACTTCAAAGCACCATTTAAGGTATTTAAAACTTCATTAAGTATAAAATAAAACACATAATAATAATAATAATAAAAATAAAAATAAACCTTAATATTAATGAATTTGTACAACAGCGAGACAATAAATTAGATTAAACCCAGCAAGAATCGGACATTTTTCTTCACACTCTGCATTCACAGGAAATAAATTATAAATTAACGAGTTCTTTTACAAAACGAATGTACAATAAGTACATGTTTATGCATGTATGTATGTATGTGTGTGTGTGTGTAACAACTACAATAAACTTAATACAATCTTGCAAAACCGATTCAATACTCGTCGCTCGTCGGTCGTACTTGCTTAACTGCACACGTTAAATAGTGATTGCATTTTGATGTGAGTGTGTGCTTGTGTGTGCTCGTGTGTGTGTGTGTGTGTTTGTTGAAAAATACAATTTATGGTAAACAAATAAAATAAAATACTTTTAACAAAAACAAAAAGTAAACAAATGGCTTTTCAAAAAGCTTATCTTTTCATTTTTAACAATAATAAAAAAAAACAAGAATAAGAATTCAAATGGGTACAACGAAAGCAAAACCACCAGCAATCCATCCATCCATCCAAACAGGCAAGCGCCCCAACAAACAGCCAACAGCCAAACAGCCAGCCAATAACCAAGTTGTTCATTCATTAAGGCAGCATATTTAAACCAAAAACACAAACGTTGTTAATGTTGGCTGGCTTTCAATCGTACCGTTCCAAGTTATTTGGAGCGCCACATACGGAGTATACTTATTTAGCAGGAGTGAAAAAAAAACATTATCCAAATTCCATATTTTTTACACGTTCGCTTAATCAACTTGGCCGAACACAGCTCTCTACGAGTACAATAGAACAGTTTGGCATGGAATGGAAGGGGAGGGGGGAGGGGGGATGGTGTCACAAACCAACAAGATCTGTCTTTTTTTCATTTAGTTAAAATACAATAATGGCACTTAGTGTCTTTGCTTGTAGTCTTTTTATTCATTTATTCTTTAATCAATAATAAAATTGATAAGATTAAGTTGAAACAATTAACCCATTAGTAAACTCTGACAACCGAGAATAAACAGATACAAACCGTAACATGCATATAAAGATACATGTGCATAAACGTACATAAATATTCATAATAAAATATTTATTCCAATATCGCATTGACAGATACAGATATTTACGCTCGTTTATGAAGGAGAGAGATTGCGTGTGTGTGTGTGTGTACACCTAACTCTCGATTTACAAACGACATTGAGGATAATAAAGACAATAAATCATATTCCCCGCCTTATCGGGATAAATAGGAGAACGAACAGTATATTCACGTGAAACTTTGTTTTCTTTACATGCAAACAATGAAAAATTAAATGAAATTCAATGTATCTTCAGCTCTCAAACCTATAAACTTCCACATAGCAGGCTTTAACTTAACATATTTACTATCTCATCCCCTCAAATGGTTCTATTTTCGTTATGTATATGCATTTTTTAGGGTTCCGTACACCCAAGGAGAAAAGTAACCCCATTGTTGTCGCTACTTTGCCCGTCCGCCCGTCCGTCTGTCTGTCTGTCACAGGCTGTTTTCTCATGAACCGTAAGAGCGGCGGGCCTGAAATGTTCACAGAATATGTAAAACTTTGCCTGCTGCAACAGCAAACATATGACAGTTAAAAATTAAAAGGTTTTCTAAAGCGAGCAACGAAACATGTTGAAATCCTAATTTAATATACAGACAACTGAAATTTTCGAAGTTAATGTACTTTTATGCAGACTACACCAATTAACACTGAAATTTTAAATGTAGGGTTTTCTATCAGTTAATGTAATTTTGACTAAATAATTTTTGCAAACTTTTGAAATTTTCCAAAACGCACGAACCGACAAATCGCCAAAATGAAAAAAGCGCTTAAATAAAAAATATCATCAAATATGTACAAAAAAAATTTCACAAAAATGAAAAAAAATCACCATAAAACTAAATAACACCAAAAAACTAAAACACGTAAAAATCCGAAAAAATCGCAAAAACGAAAAAAAAAACGCCAAAACCAAAAAAGTCGCGAAAACAAATTATTTATTGTAAAATAACAAAAAAAAATCGCAAAAAACTGAAAAAATCGCCAAAACTACAAAAAAAAAGCTCCAATACTAAAAAAATCGCCAAACGAAGGAAAATCGTCAAAAAAAGGAAAAAACCGCCAAAAAGAAACAAGCACCGTAAGGAACTCTTGATGTGCGAGTTAAAGTTGCTCTTTACTGAATTTATTGTAACTTGCTTTAAATATTTGGGAACAATTTGGAATTGCGTAATGAAAATTTCAGGTTAATAGCTCTGGTAGTTCTGGAAATAATGCGTTACTAATAAATTCAGTAAAGTGCGACTTTGACTCGCAGACGAAGGGTTCTTTCTGTATGGACTCTAGAAAATTTTTATTTTTGTTTTTTGCGATTTTCTTTTTTAATTATTAACGCATTTTTAGTTTTGGTGTTTTTTTTTCGTTTCAGCGATTTGCTTGGTTTTGGCGATTTCTTTATTTTTTTGGCGATCTTTTTACTTTTGGTGATTTTTTTTTTTGCATATCAGCAATTTATTGTATTTTTGGTGATATTTTTCACTTAAGCGCTTTTTATTTTATTTTTTAATTGTGGAATTTTTTAGTTTTACCGTTTTTAAAAATTTCAAAATACATACTAAAATTTACAAAAAATTTTATGTAAAAAATTTTAAGCGCGTTAATCGAAGCACAGATCTATTTTGTGTCCAATTTTAACTTTTCAAATAACAACTCCACACACCAAACAACTTAATTTAATACAATTGAGATAAAAGCTGAAATAAAACAACAACATAAACGAACTCAAGAAAGTTTACAATACACACACACGCACACACACGCACACTTAAGAAAAAAATTATTGTCGCAAAAGTTTCTGTGATTTGTTAAACATGAATACGATTGTAGAACATTTGCAAAAGGTAACTTAATTAGAAAACTTCTAACTCGAGACAACAAAGGAACTAGGAAGGAGATATGAAACACAGATATAAAATGAACAGGTTATCTATACAACGAAGTAGACTTAAAGCCATTTTTTTTAATTCTATGGCGATAAAAACATTTTTTGTAAATCTCGTATTTCATTCACTTCTTAGGAAAAATTGCACAGCTTGTTAATCTTTCTTTTTTTTCTTCTTTTTTAAATATCTGAAAGATTTGGTAATGGAGAGCTCTGTTGCATTCTTGGCGACTGTTTAGAAAGAAGGCTTTAAATATTTTATTTAAGAAATACGATAGATATTTATTTACAAAACCAATCTTTTAGCATGAATCAACATAAAGCAGACTGCATGCAAGTGGGTTTCACAATTTCCAATAAAATTCGAGTAATAATAAATTTAAATATAAAGGAACTCTTGCTTCTAAATATCTCGATTATGGATGGCAAGCGACCTTCAGTTGCCGTGTCAAACTAATAGACATGTGCATAATGAGTAAATAAACAAATAACAACTCCCGTTGGTAAGATTTGAGCTTTCTTTACAAAACATCTTTCAACAAATATTGATACGATGAATTAAAACACTTCCCGTATTCTATTTGCAGTGAAAAATTTGTATATAAGGCTGAAGTTTGTCTTAACTGACACCACACACACCGGACCAAACACTAGGACGTTGAAGGTGTAGAGAGAGAACTAACACTTAGGCAATGAATGCTTACTATTATTACTAGGTGTTACCTTCTCTCTAGGAATGGGATAATGATAGAAATGATGAAAGACAAGTGGTGTTTGTTAAAACAATTACAAGTTGTTTCTTAAAAATTATCACATACTCGTATGTACAAGTTGGCTTCCTCAAAACACGAACTGTAGCCTAATTAAACCAAACCAAAAATTCCCACATAGAAGCTTTATTCTAAAATTAAAATATAATTTCGAAAACATTGAAGAACTTTGATACACTCTAAAAAAGAGAACAGCAAACACGAAAATCGCTGAACAAAGTCCAAAAGACTCAGTTGCTTATAATTTCTTTAAATACTTGAAAGTGAGGGTAATAAAAGTTTTATTAACCCGCAGCAGTCAGTTGATCTAATTTAATTGCATTGGATACTTATACTTTGAATATCAGTTGTTTCTAAATCTGATTAAAAATTTTCCAAAAAAAAATTAAAAATACGCAACTTATTTTCGATCAGTCATTAACACCAATAAAAAATTACCTGATTAAAAATATGATTAATTGAAATACACAAAATATTAACAGAAAAGAAAACTAGGCAATTGCTTTTAAACTTGTTGTCAAGTAAATTAAATACGTTTCCCTTGGAATTTTTGAAGTAATTTCATTGTTATTTACTTGCATAATTTGCAGTCGATTAATCGACAAATTTATATTCACCCTTATTCCAGTTGTCGACATCAACGTCACTTTAACACAATACCAAAAAATTTCTGCTTGTTTACTGGCTCTCAAGAGCAATTTTGTACTACTAACAATCTATTTCCATTCAGTAAGGTATAGAAAAGAGCATTATCTGCCAGCAGGAGTCAGTTGTTTTCGACAACGAGTACACAGGCCCCAATTTTTGGGTGTTGTGTTAAATTGACGCAGACGTGGACAACTGCAATAAGGGTGTTTAAAAAATGTTGGTTCAATTCCCAGTTAAATCCAACTTAAATGGCCTCGACTTTGATATACGATGCACATGAAGTTTAGCTTGCATTTCTTTACGCATTGTTGCCATTTAGGTACATTCTTTCATATTTCGACCACTCCCGCTTTCTTGAAATTCAAAATAAAACTGTTTAAATTTGTATGACAATATTACATTCGCCGATTAGAATTGCAATATATGGGCTACTTTTTATCGCGCTAGACATGATTAAAATGCTTGTCAGTTTCGTGTACGTTTTGCTGTACACATGCTGAATGACTCGTCAAGCATTTATTTTGTAATGGCAACACCATATGAATGTCAAAGCGGAGAATTTATATTAAATTAAATTTTTTGCTCTAAATATCGTAAAAATTCCAATATTCCAGTAAAGTTTAGCAGCTGTGTTTAAAAAAAAAATTATAAAAAAATAATGAAAGGAAAAAACCAATTTTACCAATTGTGCAGTAGACTGGTCGCAAACATTTTTTTTTCCTTTAATTGATATATTTGGACTGTCTAAAATATGAGGTTTGCTGTCATAAATGCGCTATTATTTTTTTAGCTCGATCTGACGGTGCCTTCTGGTGCCTAATGAGGCCCGAAATACCCGATACTTAGTGGGGGATTCTGTTAAAAAAAATGGAAATAAATCTGCAATTTCAAATAGCATTTGAGAACTTGTCGCAAAGCTTAAGTCTGAAATTTGGACTAAATATCTTAAAAAGGGGCGCAGCCACAAGGCACCAAATTGAGCAACCTAGGGTTAATGAAAAATTAAAACCGATGCCAAGCTGATGTTTTTGATCTGATAAAAAAGATTTTTTGCAAGTGGATTTTTCTTTTTTCAAATCCAAGAACTAAAAAAAAGTCTGCTACATTTATGGGATTTCGCTTACAATTTAGGAAATATTTGAGAAAAAATTCAAATTTTGGCATTTTTACCAAATCTTGTCAAATCTTGTTCGATTTATGAAAGAAAACTTATTAGAAGTTAAGAACAAAAAATTTTGGTATCAAAAGCACAATTAAGTCAAAACTTATTTGCAATTTAAATTCAAATTTTGAAAAAGTAAACTTTTCGCCGTTTTTTTTTAAAAGAAAAAAGTGGGTTAATTATTTCGCTATTACAAAATTTTTTTGCAAAAATACTAATTTCATACTTTTAGTTATGCAAAAGGTAATACTATAAGAAATGTTACAAAAGAATTTTTTTCTTTGAAATTTTCGTTATTGAAGGAATTATAGATCGTTTCGAAATAGAACTATTTTTGTTATAAATATCAAATTTAAGGCCTTTTTTCTCAAACTCCAAAGCTGGAATCAAACAATTTATTATGCCACCTTAAGACATGATATGTTTTTAAATAATTCCAAAAATATTATCTGGGCCCGGCAAAAGATAAGAAAAATAGAGCAAAAATACTGAAAAAAATTTAATTTTTGGAATTTTACAAATTTTGTTGGGAATTGCCGGGAACTCAAAAACAAATTCTATTCTATTCATTGTCCACCTAAACGAGCATTTTCAGCCGAAAATATTGATAAATGTGAATATAAGGATCAAAAACATCACATACAAAATTATTATAAGCTTTGTTATGTATTTCGAAATTATCCTACAGCTCGTGGTCCATTGAATATATCGCACCCTAAATACAAAAGGGGCACAACTCAAAATACTAAAATTTTCAGGAGAGACAAAAAACTGTTTATTTAGTTCATCGTGCAGAAGCAACACACTTAACATAAAAATAGACATAACTGTATTTTTCCAGTTAAAGAAGATAGTGATGTGAAAGAAATTTTTGCAGTAGTTAGAGATGCGTATTCTGAATTAATTTATGGAAAAAAGTCAGTTTTGGAAAATTTTGAGTTGTGCCCCTTTTGTATTTAGGGTGCGATATCTCGAGAAAATTAGACACAATTATAAACGGTAAAGGAAACTATATTTTTGTATAAATAAAAAAAATCGGCGTACGAACAAATCATTTGGATTCTTTTTACAAAAAAAATAATATATATTTAAACAACATTGTATATCGTATTTCACTTCACTGTATTTATTCATTTATTTTGTTTGTTTTTTTAAGAATCCTAATGATTTGTCCACCATTTGAAAGCCCGAAATTCTAAATTTTGTAATCCCCCAATATCTGGCTTACAAAATTGGGAAATAAAATGTCTTATTTAGGTGATTTGCAGTGTACATCATACAAATCTGGAGAATAGACACAGCAGATACATATTTGCTTTATATATATAATAAATATGTATAATAAATATATTCCTATAAGTACATATTTAATTGATTTTAAATTTTTAGACTTGATGGCAGACCTTCCTTAACACAAAAGTTGTATTTTCAACAAAACACTCTGTCAAACATTTCCTTGAAATAGTTCTTTCGGCGAAGGTGGATCGATCGATCGGTGACGACTGTCATATTTCAATCATGATAATAATCAAACAGCGTTTATATCTTTACGTTGTTTATAACATTAACTGACTGCACTTGACTTGACTACAGTTTGTGAATCACAGCCGAATCGTTGGAGACAAGGTCGCAAAGG
Source organism: Nowickia ferox (assembly GCA_936439885.1). NCBI lineage: Eukaryota > Metazoa > Arthropoda > Insecta > Diptera > Tachinidae > Nowickia > Nowickia ferox. The sequence goes on along the minus strand of OW387027.1, from coordinate 2,021,730 downwards.
TCATGGAACTGACTGACTGCACACTGGTTTGGTTTCTCTTATTTACATATTTCTTATGTACTTTGGTAATGGAATGAATTAAATACATTTATAATGACCCAGACATTAATTTTGTATTTGTTAAACGCAAGTAATCGTTCGTTAGCAGAACGACGGAGATGAACCTTTTAAACATTGTAAATAAACAATTTCATTATTTAGAAATTTTTGGAAAGCATTTAGAATTTCAGTAGTACGAAATTCGAATAAACGAATAGATATAGGAAATACTTGCATATATATCGTATGCAGTGCTCAGGTGTTCCTATAATTTTCTTAGCACAAACAGTTTTGTCTAAACAATTGGATTTTTCATAGCTGAAATATCATATATGAACATTATACTGGTCCTTATTTTCGAAAAGTCACAATATTTAATTCGGTAACCTCTTAAAGTTTTCCTTTCAGCAAAAAAAAAAAAAAATATTTTATAAAAATTTCAAGTCAGTTTTTTAATATTAACGAGTGCCGCACTGAGCTCAAATTTCCGAATAAAGGGCTAAAAATCCACGAAAAGTCTCATAACTGCCCCTGGCTCCTTGCCAGAAGGGTAAAATGTAAGACCGACCCCAACTCATTATTTCTCCCATAAAAGTTTTCAGAATATACGAACCCGCTATCTGCCCTCGTCAAAGGCGTTCCCATACAAAAATATTTTTATAAAATTTTCCCCAGCGTCCTAACAAGGACCAGGTTAAGCCTAGAGGAACCAAAGCTCTGACCGGCTCACATTAATTGTTTTCTCCGCTAAAGAGAAAGATCTGGTGAAGGTCGGTCTGACACATTATAAGTATCGAGTACTTTCGGCCCCACTAGGCACCAGAAGAAAATTAAGAGCGCATTTAACCGCAGTAAACCTCATATTTTAGACAGCGCATACATGTATTAAGAATTAAAAAAGAACCCATACAAGCTGCCACCAACCAGTCTAATGTGTATACACAATGCAGGCAGAGTTGTAAAACCCGCTCCATATAAATATTTATTTCGATACCTGCATTACGCATTCTTATTCTTAGATAGATTTTATTCAGTTCATTCGTAGTGGGCGCCTAACCCCCAAAAAACACACTCTTTCAATATGTGAAGTTGCTGTAAAGTTAAGCTGAAGTTGCAATAAATTGTCGCTCGTTTGAAAAAGATTTTCCACAATTTTGCACATCACTACAATATTTACCGCGTTTTATTTTCATTTATTGATTTTGCTATCGAAATGCGCCCTTTTTCCAACTTAAAAAGCATTCTCCGCTTAAGTTCTTATGAAATCCAAAGAACAATAAACAATAAATCAATTAAAATGGAAAGATTATAAACAAAAGGAAACTTAAGTATTTGATTAAAAGTTTTGCAATTCAGCTCATTAAATTACATGATGCCACTCGAAAACATAACGAACGGCGCGAAGACAAAAATTAGTTAAAGTTAAACAAATAAAAAATACAAAAAAAAATAATAATAATAATAATAATAAAATACTCGTACTCGTAAATTAATTGATGGATACGGAATTATCGTTTACGATAAAGTGCAATAAATTTAAAATTTTTAAAATAAAATTAAGGGAATTTCATAACGATCTTATTTGACTTGACTTGGACCTTCGCATATTTTTGACTAGACGCTTTAAATTAATTTTAGTATTTTTCTGTGACACTCTACACAAATTAAAAATACTCGTACACAAAACATACGTTTATGGTATTGACTGACAGTTGGCAATATTTTATATTTTTCTATAAAATATTTATTAATAATCATAATTTTATTAACATTTTTTGGGGGAAATAATGTCAACGAAATGTTTGATTAATTAGAAATTCCAAACTTTTTAGCTACACACTCGTATTTCATTAATCACGTTATTCGAAAGTGTCTTTCGCCTACACTTGATACGACCAGAGAGTTAAGGGTCGCTCACTTTAACAATTACAATTCCAAGTGTAATTAAATTCTTGGAATTGTTAACTTTGCACTAAAAGAAAACGCAATAATTTCACTGAACAGACACTTGATAAGCAAACGTTCGTTCAATGGCCGGTAGCGGCCGGTGGGAACTGGGGAACGAGCAGTCAAAATCGGTTTTCTGAAGAAAACTTCTCGAAGTTAAAATCGATTCATACAAACAATATTTTTTTGCAGAAACTTACCCAGATTGAAATTTTAAAAGTTATTTGACTTAAAAACTTAAGAGGCTTGAAAGTTCAATTTAAAGGCCAGAAAAAAATAGTTGGCATTGAAAAACTTTAAGTAGTTTTATTAAACGAGTGAGTACTTGAAGCGAGTGCAGGCGGAAATCAGTCAAGTAGAAAATTTTGAAATATTTATACCTATAAATCATATTCACTTTAAAATTATTTTATAAAAAGAATACTGACAGTGATTTTAACGTTTTTTTTTTTAATTTTTTGTTTGGACTGATTTCAATTTGTGTGCAAAGATAAATTTAATTTTAACTGGCAGAATTAATTTGAAAAAAAAACAATATTTTAAGCAAAATTTCTGGAGAAATAGGAGAATTCTTTATACATCTCAATGTGTATAAAAATGATGCTCTAGATGGACACAATGACCACTAACCTTCTCCAGAAATTTTGCTTCAAAAAAATTACTTTTTTCAAATTAATTTTTGCAAAAAACCAAAAGTGATTTCACAAGTGCCACTAAATTTGCTCTTTAAAGAGCAAAAACAGCTCTTAACGCACACTTGATGTACAAGTTATTTTTGTTTTGTACATATATGGGGAAAAAAATTTGTTAAACAATATTTTTTTTAATTAGTGTATTTTTTTTAATAAAAAAAATATTTTACTTAATAAGTAGAATAATAATTCGGGATTACTAGTGCGTTAACAAATTTTTAACTTAAATATTTTTTTTAGTTTCAACGTAGTTTGAAAACTTTTAACTTTTAAATTTATCTATCTGTATGAATGCACATGAACTCTTTCGAGTTTAAGAATACATACTTAAAATTGTTTTTGATAATCTCAGATTTAAGTGATACATTTGTACATACACGTGCTCTCCGGCAATAGTAAAGTTACAAAATGTTCTATTGCACTTAATATACGAGTATGATTAGATTATCAGTTGAAAAACTAAATTCATTCACAAAAATTCCCCCTTTAATATTTACACGGATTTTTATCAATCGATGTTTATCAATGTCATTCACATTTTATTAAATTGTAAATTTTGTCATTTTGTGGAAAATTATAGTGAAAAATGTGCTGATAAAAATAGAGAAACGAACGGAACGAGGTTTCAACTGTTTACATATGCAGATTACATACAGTTCGCCTGCCACAAAATAAAGTGAAAATATGTGAAACAAAAATTCAGTGAACAAATATTATTAGGGGAAAATTATGCACGGACAAAGGGACATTTATTTCGAAGGTTTTTCCTTCCTTCATTTTCACTAAAGGGGAATCCACAATAGCGTTTTAAAATATACCTTAATATTGCAACGTTTGCATTTTAATGCTTTAATATGATTTTTGTCTCTAAATTAAATTTAATACCAAATGTCAAACTGAAAAGTCTGTCAATATGGCAATATTGTAGTGTTAAACTAAAGAAGTTAAAATGGACAGCGCAATATACTGTGTTTGATATCGTTGCCTGCTCATGCATTAAACTAGAGATGAGCGATTTTACAAAACGTGTTACTTTTTCACAGCGATTGAAAAATCACTAATCACAACTGTGACTGAATTTATCAAGTAACAGGTTTTAGAAATATAGTTCTTTCATACAAACTGTAAATGTTCTTTTAAGCTTAATTTAAAGCAAATAAAGCTACCACATGAATATTTTTTTTATACTTCACCGTTTGTCGAGAAAAAAATCGTCGAATCGTGTCAAATCGTCTTTTCTGGCAACTATGTATAGCTCTCACATTTTTGTATTTGAAATTTTACTGTCTCTCTGCCTCTTATACCACAATTCTCAATATTTGGATGGGGTTGATTGCTAATTGTTTGCTCTTCTTACTAGTATTTATCAAAATACCCATGCTAATAAATACTTTTAAAGCAGAAGAGCTGAAATGCGTTAAACCGTGATCACAGTCACTGTTTAATTTCACTGCTGCTCTTCTTATTAGATTTTGTCAAAATAATAGAACTGCTACAAACAAAATACTAAATGCTAAACTGTGATCACAGTCACAGTTTAAAAGAACAGCGATCTAGAAATCACGTTCACAAGGAGCAACATTATTAAAAAAATCACAATATCGCTCAACACTACATTAAACCCACTCAGCGCAACACGCTACACGAACACACGACTTCAAAGGCCGCTGGCTGCATTTGTCGCCCCGTAGCCAGCTACTTAATTCTTTTGGAGACGACAGCAGCATAATTAGCACCTGATATTCAAGTACAAAAACATATGTATATCATTATTGCCAACTTCGAATATTTCGCATTTATAAAAATTAAATTATTCTTTTAAAATGTACTGTACACTTTATTCTTCACGTCAATTTCTGAATATTATTTCCGTTAAATGAAACAATTTTAAATGTTTAGTTGAACTATAGTGAACTTTAATCAGAAATAATTTCTTAGAAAAAGTGCGTTGCTGCACAGAAAAATATCGGTATTTCCCCCAGCTTATAGTCTAATTTAATTTTTCTTCTCTTCTTTAGAAACTCACATTAATTAATAAAAAATATTTCATTCAATTCGAATTGAAATTACTGAACTTAAGCCCGACTAAGAAATTATTTCTTATTAAAATTTCTGTTAAATAATACTGAATAATTGTAAGATGTCATTCATCCAACATTTTGTATTATACTGGCAACACTGTATTTGTTCATTGTCGCCACAAAATAGAAATTAGTTTAATTGGACTACAGCGACAAAAGCAGCTTAGACAACAACCTGCCGTCCTGTTGCTTTGCTTTCGTCAAAGAATCATTCACAATAAATTTTTAAGATACATACTCAATAGGAATTCACAATGACTTCCTTTTTTATTCTTATTATGCCGGCGATCAATTCAGCAGCTGATTTAGTTATTTTGTTATTCGCATATTGCAAAAATACCAGGTGACTGCATAAGGAAATGTTGTAAAACAATACAACAACAATAGCTGTGTAAAGAACCAAAGAACGTTAAAAACACAATGACAATTGCACCCTACCCAAAATAAGAATAATGTCAAAAATATTTGTCAGATATAAAGCTAATAGATCAAAAAATTATCAAACACGGTACAAAACTGAATGTTGGGGCGTAGGGTGTTTGGTGTTTTTAGTTAGCAAGCAACAGTCACCTGGCTTAGCGGAGTCGCCTTATAGATGTGCCTTGATGTGAATGTTTAGAAAATTTCTGTAGGCCTTCTTTTGACAGATTCATAACAGATTGTTTTCACTTTCTCATTTGATTTAATATATTTTGACAAGTCAGTATTTACAGTATGAAACACTCTTAAATGTCAACACTTTATTGTTGAAAACGTCACCTGGCTCTAAAAATAATCGCATTTGATAAAATACTTATGATGAGATATTTTTAATTACTGCATTATTCAAATTACGAGTGAAATATTTTAATGACTTTTACTTAAAAAAAAACAAAAATATTTATTGTGCCGGCTTTCTTTTAACTGTTTGTTTGTTTCTTTTTTTATAATTTATTTTGACAACTCCAGCAATTTGGTTATAAAATTAATAATCTTTTTCTAGAAACCAAAAACTTTCTTGCACACAATTTTATCTGCCGACAATTTTTCGGCTCATAAGATTCTTGTGAAATCAAAAAGAACAATTAAGTATCACAACATTATTTTATTGTACAATGATTTAACTAAAATAAGAACAAAAAAAAAAAACAAATGTCATTACATTCAGCGTAAATATTTAAATAATTTCGCGCGGCTTTTTGTTTATAGTAGATTACTAATGTGGACTTGAAAAAAAAGAAAATATTGTATGCATGAAAAATGAAAAGAAAGAAAAGAGGTTTCCGTGTAATAAGTGTGCGGACTGTAGGAACTTGATAACACAAAAGCAGGCCTTAAATTAATATCGACACACATTTGAGCAGAAAAGCAACAACAGGCTTAAGTCAATTTTATTTTATTGTCATCAAAGATAAAATAATTTATAGTTTCAACACTTAAATATTTATGTGTTAAATAGCGCCCGCCAAACGCAAGCACAGTACGACGAAATTAAGTAAAAAGTTTAGAGAAAATGTACTTGGAAACTTTAAAGACAAAATTTAAGGGGACAGAGCAAAATATTTGGCGAGCAACAATTCAAAATGGCGTATGACGAGCGCAATTATGCATCAACTCGGGAGATGAACATATGAGCGATATAATTTCTTTCCATTAATGTAATGTCATCAATGTTACATTTTCAATTGAACTTTATATTAAAACAGGACTCTTTTTTCCAAGACGAACATGGCGATTACAATCGCCTCACAATACGCATAAGCAATTTAAGTCATTAATAGAAAATAGCGCAAAACTACCCAATTAAATTTTAAAAATTGCGATTGGTAGCAAGACATTTTTTTTGCTTTGACATTGAATTTCGATTGTAAAAATAATTTTTTTGTCTCAGAGTATAGCCTTCCATTTTGTCCTATTGTCAAAAAAGTAGGCAGGAACACGCCCCAATAATTTTTTCTTTAATTTCATGATCTCTTACTGATCCGGTTGCTGCGAAACTTGTCAAACATCTTGGGTTCTTGTAATGCCACAATTTTGATGTTGAAAAAATGGACAGAGCGACGCCCATTAAAATATATTTTTATACTTCACGACTTTTACGAAACTTGGCACACACCTTGCGCTCTGAAAAAGACTTAATATTGGGTTCAAAAAGTGGGCGGGCCACGCCCATACAATTTTAGTATTTAATTATATGTACATCTATTAATCCGATTCCCACGAAATTTGGCAAAGATTTCCGTGATTGAAGAAGTGGGCGGGCCATGACACTAATATTTGCCTAATTGAGCGTCACCACGCCCCTAAAAATATAAAATTGCCACTAAGAACTTGAAAATAAAACTTAAAAAAAATTAAACCGACTTCAAAAATAAGCACTGAGGTAAAAATATTTTTTCCAGAATTTTCTAAACTGTAACAAGTAATTATTCCCCCCACCCTTCCACTGGAACGTGCTTATTTGTGAAGTCCGTTTAATTTTTTTTTTTTAATTTTTATGCAATTAGAATATGTTTATTTTAGCAATTTTTACATATTCTTTTCTTGATTGCGCCCAAGCACTTCTTCATTTGTTCAGTGTCAACTATTGCCATCTGCGTTCTTATGTAATGCTATTTAATTACTTTTTCGTTTAGTTGAAGCCGTGCCCTGTGGCGTTCTGCAAATTTTTTTCTCTTCAAAATGCAACTCACTCTGCAGCACTGTGTGAGGCGTTAAGTCGCTACGATTAACACTTGTTACAAAAAAAAGGAAAAAATGTACATATTGTATGTATGTATGTATGTACATATGTACTCGTAAATAAATACCAACAACATGAGCAACCATAAGAAAAACAATTGTGGCAAGAGGCACTCGTCAAAGAATGAATAGCTGCGCAATTAACAATACAAAAATGTTATCAGTTAATAGCGCATTTTTTCATTTTCTGATTTATTTTCATTTATTATTATCATTTTTTTTTTTAATTTTTTTTTTTGGTAACATAAAAAATTGACAAATGGGAATTCCTTAAGCTGGTTGCACACGACATGTATTTTACAATACAAGCCTGATCTAATGAATTCTTGTTGTGTTTTGAAAATGTTCATAATAAATACCATCATACCAGGGTTGTATTTTCGCAAAAGTCGCACGATTGTGTAGGATTGTTACATATGTACATGCATCTGATATAACCTCTTCTGCCACCACAAACACTGTACCAAAGCAACTGATGTCAGATGCTTTGTCAGATCAAAGTAGAACGCGCTCTAATTGGAATTTTGCCATCTTGCATTGCCACTTCACTTTTACAGCAGCAAAGTTTTAAGGCTTTAGACTATATGAGATATAGTCATACGCATGAGTATAAATATACTCTGACTATTAATCGGCTACGCATGCGTATATCGAGGGCAATTTCATCTATACACACACACACACACATAAAGCATGTTTTCAAACAGCCACAAACACACATGCCCACACATTTTACATTCGATTTTGTATACACATATGTACGAGTATGTATGTATACGGTGGCGAATGATGAATAACCCTCTCGAGTATCATGCGTATATTTTTTATACTCAGACTATAGGTATAAGAGAGAGTCATCAATGCGCCTGTAGCGTATTTTAGTTTTTTGGATAAACGAAATAGAGACACTATTGAATGTTGCAAGCGGCTATAGTCATTGTTTTGTGTACTCATTGTTCTTCTCTGGTAACAACACAGCTGATGTCAGATGCTTTGTCAGATTTGAAATTTTGTCATCTGGCATTGCCGCCTAACTTTTGCAGTACGAAAGTTTTCAAGCTTTCACACGGCATATATGTACATACGAGTACATATGTACGTATTTTGCAGTGTCAAATTTGACATATCAAACGTAAAAAACATATCGTGTGAAACCAGCTTTAAGGTACATATTTTCAGTTTCAAATACGCGTGTGTCCATTACTATTTCTTGAATAAAATTTATCTGTTGTTACCTTTTTCATATGGTATTACGTATTTAATTTAATTGATAAAATCTTAATTTTAATATAAATATTTTAAGCAAAGATAAACATGCTTTACATACATGTGTATGATTATATTTGCGACAATGAATGGGAAAAGAAATGATATTTTTTTAACAAAAATACCTTAAAAATTTTTCCACTTAAATCAGAACTCTTGCCGGCTTCTTGAACTTTCGTGTAATCTAAGTGATCAGTCGAAATTTATATATGTACTCGTATGTACGTAACCATTTGGTTATTAACTGATATGGCGAGGAAGCATGAATGAATTCATACATATTTAGTCTTGGTTATTTTCCAAATATTTACTTAACAAAATTATTTGAGGGTTCACTGAAATAATTGACTTTTAAGAAAGTTTGTCATAATTATTTAGATGAACTAAATTGTGCAATGATGAAATGAAAGCTTAAGAGTCTTTAAAAAACCATTTATTTATTTCAGGAAGTCTATAAAATTTGTTTTCATTTCCGGTTTACTAAATAAATAACTGTACTAAAGATGTCGGTCTGTCTGCATGTCTGTCTGTCTTCAAATGTGCACTTGATGAAATCTCTTTACTATAAAATAATTCAAATTGTATTTCATCTAGACATTATTGTTTTTGATATTCTGCCAAATAACCCAAAAGAAAACAAGCGATGCCAATAAATGAGCCAATAAAGAGTATTTCATCTTTAACTGTATAAAGACGACGCCAATAAATATCTTGAAACGTGAAGACAGACGCTGAAGAGGATGAACAATTCATTCTATTTCCAAGTTCAAAGGATTGTATATAAAAAAAAACAAATTAAAAAAATTTAGATGTTTGCTAAAAACGTAAATCTCTTTTTTCAACCCAAACAAGCATTTTTGAAAGTTGTGATAACCGCTGTAATTGGTAAAAATTAAGAAAAAAAACATTTTAAAATCATTTAAAAAATGCAAATTTTAGTATTAAAAAAAAATAATAAAACGACCTCATCCACAGCAACAATCACACTTATCGTGAATAAAATTTCCCTCGGATTTTGTTTCCTTGTTTCCCGTTTACAAAATCGCTATTGTAAATTATGCTTATGTGAACATATGGCAACTTTGAAAAATACTTCCTCTATTGTGAATAGTTTTTTCGTGGAATTTTTCGCCATTTAAATTAATTTTTAGGAGTAATTTAACAAATAAAAAGCAAATTTGTTTTTCTTTTTTAAAGAGAAGTAACACTGGCAATGTATGCCTACTACTACTACTATTAGGTGTTACCTTCTATAGGAAGGGGATAGTGATAGAGAAGACACGTGGTGAAGTAAGAAATAGATGGAAGCTTCATTTACTATTGCAAAGTATGCAGAGAAAATCCATCCACAGCTGGAGGTTGCACTAAAGATTCTATGGAAATACTAAAAATATTGAACAGAGTTGCTCTTTTGTTACGGAGATGGATGGATGGATTGGGCACAATTCATACAACGGGTGGAGGGATATTTAAGCAGTTTACTTGTAAACCGTTAGAGGAATCTGTGGTAAATCTGCTGCAGTTTGAAAAATATCAGAACCCTCAGGGAGCAGTTCAGGGGCTCCAGTTGAAAATGTAGCTAATGAATTAGAGCAGCCGGGACATATTTCACTGACAGAAGTAGCAACTACTGAATTCACTGTGCCTTATATGAAGCCTGAATTTTTCTCACAAATAAAAAATTTCCTTTTATTATTTTTAATATTATAAATGTGAAAGTGAGTTTGTGCGTTTGTTTATTTGTTTGTTACGCTTCCACGCCCAACCGCGGGTTGCTGCACCGATTTTGAAAATTATTTCAGCAATGAAAAGCGACATTACCAGCGTCAAATATAGAATATTTTTTATCCTGTTCAGAAACGGTTTTTCATGATTTGCTACGAATTTTTTCCGAAAAACAAATTTTTGGATTGGTTATGGCATTGGTGGATCTAAAATAAATTACGACTGGTGACTTTCATGAGCAATATTAAAATAGATAATTACAGGCAAATTTTAATAATTCTAGGGGGAACAAAAACAGTACTTTGGCGGGCAAGGCTCCCCCCAGCCCCTGAATGGCCTTGGATTAGGGTAATTTTCGTTTCTGGTTTGATTGTTTAACCAGTTTTAAACCGGTTTTTATGAAAGCGAGCTGAGCCGCGGGTAAAAGCTAGTTTTTAATAAAATGTGTAATCAAAAATATCAAACAAGTCACCCACCCAACTGATTGAAATATTAAGAGATGTATATTTAATATTTTGACAAAAACGATAAATAGTCAACGTCGGGTCGGCACCATCTTTATGTGGAATGCTAAACTTTTATTGAATTGGTGTTGATATTAAAAAGACGGCGACGTTGACAACGACAACCGGAATGATTGTGATTAACGCGAAATTTTTGGGACGGGAATAATTAGAGAATTCACAATAAGCATTTTAAAATATTAATGTGGCAACATTGTGCTACAAAACACAGTACATTGATGTATTATAATAACAAAAATTTTTATATTTAATACTTTATATTTTATCCAGACTTTTAAGTTTGACAATTGGTATTAAATTTGATTTACACAAGAAAAAACAACAAACTTGGCAAAAAATTTTAAGAAATTAAATTGTAAACGTTGCAATATTAAGCCATATTTTAAAGCTCTATTGTGAACTCCCTAAATTTGTTGTATCCGGTGTACGTTATAAGAGAACTCCACTGTATTTTGAGAATTCATCTGACCCTAAACAACTTTTAAATAGATTTTATTACAAACTGGCTTAAGAGAGTTAAACAGAGCTGCAATAGCGAGAGAGAGAGAGAGATAGGGAGAGGGTGGCTGTTAGTAAGAGAGGAGTAGTCATACTCCTGCAAATATCGATAATATTAGTTGTAACATTTCAAATAATTTCTGTTTATTTATTTATGCTTTGTCAAGCACCAAATTTATTCATGTTAAATACAAAAATTCCCTAAATTGAAATGAAAATTCTAAATGAGCAAAGGAAAATTATGCTGCAACACATAAGGCATCAGGAAAAGTATTGATGACTATAGAAAGGTAAAAATTTCGCTTACTTTATTTTTGATTGTCATACATATGTACATACATATGTACTCGTATGTATATTTAGCCAGAGTTTGTTTGTTTCTTTCATTTGATGGTGCTGTCTGTTTCAAGTGCTGCAGGGCATTGAAAGTTGTACAAGAGGTGTTCAGTATTTTTGTTTTAGTCGTGACAGATCCACCAAAACGTTTACAACGCCTTGCACCTAAATGTCTAAATCAGTGCACAAAACGCCAAACAGATTTAAAGTGATATTATGTTGAGTTATTTTAATGATGGCCGGCCCATAGTGCTGCAACCATACAACTACAACAACTAATGGCCTTAATGTCGCTGATGTGTTGTTATTGCCATCATCATCATTATTGTTACACGTTTTTATAACTTATAACCGTTTTGAAATTTAAAAACCATAAAGAAAAATCTTGAATATATTTAAATTTAATATCATAAAAGAGACACAAATACGAAAAAAAATGTTATACAAATATCTATTTAAAAGAGTGTGTTGTGGATCCCATAAATTGTAAACAATGAAAAACACCCAGACCACAATGATTTAAAGAAAATACATAAAAAGATACGATCGATGTGTTGTGTTGTGTTGTGATCCAACAACATCAAATGTGATGTGATTTGATGTGCTGGTAACAGACAAATAGTTGATTTGATGACTGTTGTTAAATATCATTAACTTTGTTGCTGATAATTACGAAAATGTGGCAATAAAATTTCAAGATACAAAATTTAAAAATTGAAAATATCATATTCAAATATATAACTCCCTTTTAATAGAAATATATACATACATATCGCTCATTTACTCAAAGAACACCATAACTCATATTGTGTAAAAATTTCATACAAATATCTTGTTTACTCAACTCTTGGGAGCAAAAAAATTATGTTTCTCCATTAAGTTGTGTGCAAATTGAAAACCTTAAACTCGTTTTCTGGCAAACTACTTTTTTTGGGGTCACGACGTTGCTTGAGTAAATGAGCGATATCTCAAAAAGTAGTTAATAAGCAGAAAAAATCGTTTTATCTTAAATCTTATTTAAAAATTTCATATAAAAGGTTGTACACACACCTTTGAATTGAAAACTTAAAATTTATTTTCTGCAAAACAAACTTTTATGAGTTATATCTCTGTTGCAACAAAGCAGGGATATGTATCGATTAATGAGATAGTGCGTCATGAAGTGTGAAAACATACCCTGCGGGAAAAACCAGAAGACTTTCTTACTTCAGACTAGAGATGGACGCATGTCGAATTTTTCCAACCCGACACTACCTGAATATTAATACTAAGATGCTCAACACGTACGAAATACGCACGCGAAAAAATTCTCTCAACACGATACTGCAAAAAACACACGAAATCAAATTGAATAGCAAAAAATAATTTGTTTATATTCAAATAAATACGTATTTTTGTTTAATTTCAGAACTTTAAGCTTAAGAGACCCATACATACACTATCAACAAATTTGCTGCTGTTGCGTGTTTGACGATATAAAATATTGAAAATTTTTTTTATTAGAAATTAAAGCATAAATATTTTACACCTAAAATCCTTTCGTGTTTTTGTGTTAAGTCGTGCATGTTCGTGTCACGAAAAAAACACGACACGCGCTCATCTCTACTTCAGCCGCAATAAAGGCCTACTTAGGATTCTTTGATGCAATTACTATTATTATCTGACTACTAAAGAATGCCTAGACTCTTTCGCATAAAAGATAAAATACACATTCCCTTCTATGAGAAGAGAGAAGGAGTTACTCTTGTTTTATTTTTTTACCAAAGCAAATGCAAAATCCATTAACTTGAAGGCCTTTCAGAATCTCTGGCGAAAGAAGTGAGAGCGGAAAGCCAAGCCCGTAAAGACAACGCGTGAAAAAAAGACATGAGTATCGAATGGAGCGAGCAGGTCTTGTACATCCAAAAGAAGGAGTACAAAGGCGTTTTAGAAGACATCCTTACTCCTTTTTCCCGCTGGGTATTTATGCATGTGCATACATATGTACATATATAGAATTGTGTATCCGGGGCATTATTGTTGTTGTAATATTTTATGGCAACAAATTTATATTTTCATTATTAGTTTATTAGATGAAATAATGTCCTATTTCTTTTTTTTTTTTGTATCAGTAGCGAACGTAGTGTGTGCGCGTGTGTATGCTTTTCACTTTTCCATGGAATTCCATCTGCATATTTGATTTTTCACATGACATGACAAAATTTATGTGTTACTTTAAAGGGGTGTGAAACAAAATTTTTTATGCTAATCGAAATACTATTATGACAATAGCAACAGCAACAACAACAATAACGACAACAAAACTATAAAAACAACAAGCAACAACAACAATCAGTACGACAAAAGGCCAATATAAATAATTAATATCTGTAATAACAAATATTTCTACTGCAAAGCACTGAATGGCTGGCTCCGAGTTAGAAAAAAAGCAATGATAAATTTGAACCGAATGAATGACGAATCAGTTAAGTCTGTTTGTTTTATTTGTAAGTAAAACAACAACAATTTACAAAACGTAATAATAAAGTATTTAATAATAATAAAATAATAAAAAATGGCATTTAAAACTACTCTTACGAATAATGTTAAAATAATAATAATAAAAAAGTCTTATTAATTGATTTGCAGTGTGGGCTGGATTGGGTGGATGGATATTGAGTTTGCAAGGTTCAATGTTAACAAACTCAAGTTGAGTGCTAAAAAAATTTTTAGTTTTAAGAGCTCTACTTTCCTTGAGGGTGTCCGAAAATAAACAACAATTACTTGGCGCTTTATTTTCTTTTATTTAGCAGTAGCCGTAGCAGCAATAAGAAAATGTTCGCACAAAAAAAAAGAAAAGAAAATTATTCAAGTCATGTTACATGCCTTAAAAAAGTTTTAATAATTAACTTTTTATAGATAAAACAATATTCAAAACTATTGCGAACCATGTACAATAGTTGTATAAACGAGAAATCACTGCAATAAGAGAAATTAGACTCTACTTGAAATTTGTCTTAAGTAGTGAAAATATAATTTTGGGATTTGTTTAAAAGAAAAAAACAAACCCAAAAACAATTACATTAAAATAATTTAAAACATTATTTTGACACTATGACACTTAAGACTATCGTTTGAATCCCCCAAATATGTTTCAAATATAAATTGTTTTATGTATGGACATATTTATTAAAAAAAGCTATTCAAATGGTATAAATTCCCTTCGAAAATTAAATTGAATTAGAAAAGGGAGATACAGCTGTTTGCAACAAATCAAGGACAGTAGTATTCATTATTTAAATCGTCATGTCAAAGGTAATATTTATTAAATAAACCGCTGAAATTTTACACTGTTTAGTTTATCCAACTCTCTCCAAAATCCAAAATTCTTAATGGCAAAACCACCAACTCTGTTAATCAAAAATTCTTAATGGCAACCCCATGCTTGCCGTTAATTTTTCTTTGTGTTGTTTTTCCCAGGGACCGTAACTGTTTTTATGAATTTTATAATAAAAGCCAAAAGATAACAGTTCTGTTTTGATTTTTATATTTTTTAACAGAAATAACTGTTATTTTATGATTTTTTGTTTTTTCGAGCAGAAATAAAAATCAATTTCTGAGAAAAAAATGGTGGCACTATTTTTATAACTCTTATGATATAGGTATTAAAAATTTAAATTTTTGGCCCTCGGAATGCGTGTGTGTACAATACCCTCCCCCCCCCCCCCCCCTTCCTCGCTCTTTACTAACTTTATTGAATATGTATTTATTATATTTGTCAAAAGTTACGAAATAATTAGTGTTTCTTTTCCATTCTTGTTACAAATTTTTTTGTTTGCCGTACAAGAATTAGAAGAGAAGAAGAAAACAGAAAACGAGGTTATTATTACAGTTAGGAAACAAGTCATAAATAATTAAATATTTAGTACTGACGCATTGTAAAGCGAACTGAACTTGGAATGGAAATGTTCCAAAGGAAACGATATTGAAAACGATAGTGTAAATCGTTAGATAAGAAAATAATTATGAACGTGTAAATGCTAATGTGAGTGCATTAAATTACGTTTTACAAGATATGTACGTATGAGCGAGTAGCGTACAATTTTACTTTACCTACTGCCTATAAATAGTTAGAGGTAAATGATATTAATTAAAATTCTGTTAATTGGCACAAAACTAGGAAAACAATTGTATCCAACCCACACACACACACACTCTCATAAACAAATTACTACTATACGAGGGTGGGTCAATGAGGCCGTGACTTTTTGAATTTTCCGCCTTTTAGTTTGCGTTTGACAGACTACCGCGTGATGTGAGAAGAAACAATTAATCACTCAAATCAACGCTAAGCTTGAGAAATACTATGGGGATTCTTCGCACGGAAGATGCCGAACGTTCAGGTTGCCCAGTTGAGTCGGGTGTAGACAATTAAAAAAATTCACGGTGGAAAGACATTTGACTCCAACAATGAATTCATCTCCCAAATAAATACATACCCATTTTGATGAACTCGACAAATCTTATTTTAAACATGGGGTAAAAAATTTGGAGAAGCTTTGTACAAAGCATATAGAGCTTAAAAGAGACGCTGAAAAATAAAACGACTTTTTTTTCCAAAAATCTGTACTTTATTCAAAACTTCACAGACTTATTCACCCGCTTTCGTATGTATGGTGGTGTATGCAAATTGTGTTGTAAGTTCACTTATACAACAACATCGCAAAAAAAGGAGCATTTCAACAGACCAACCAACTGCCAGCCAATCTAGATTTTCCTCGTACCACCATATGTTGTGTTGGAATTAAACTATTTGTTTACAATTTTATTTTCTGTTGGCATTTATCTGAATATAAATCACATGATAAATGTCCTTGTTTTGGCACAAATTGCAATTGCAATGTGTTTGCTAAACACTTATTTGTATACACACACACACACACATTCTTGCCACTACAGTGGAGAGGAAAATAAATTGTTGTTCTCAATCAAACATTTTATTCAAATAATTATACAAAAAAAATAGGTAAATATGTATTTTAAAACTTTATTTGATTTGCATTAGTAAAGAAATTTTAAAAAGTATACAAATCTATAAAATGTTTAAAAGAATCAGCTTCAAAAACATTCGGCAAAAAATGTGGCAAGGCGTATTTGGTTGTAGACTTGGATATTCTGAATCCTTGTCTAAAATTCTCATCTGACAGAGCGAAAAATTATTTTTCTGCTCCTTACTATTTTATATTATATACATTCCACAAATATAGATGTAGTCCTTCTATTTTCTATTACATAAATTGTTTTACAAACTCAACTTCATATTCATAAAATTTAAAATCAATTTGAAATGTAGTTTATTTCAAAATTTTCATACAAAAATTTCCTAAACTGGATTTCAAATTCATTTTATTGTTTTATGAATACATTGTGAAAAGGGCCGTAAGAGTGTTATAATGAAAATCCAAAAATTTTATAAAATTGCCAAAATTCTAATTCAACTTAAAAAACTTAAGAAAAAGTTTATACAATTTCGCAATTAATTTCATTTGTTATTTACGACATTTTCTACACATTCCTTTTAAAAGATAACAGCACCCACTACATGATCACATGTATGTATGTGCAATGTACTTATTTCATATTTACGATTGGAATTTTTCTAGGGAATACCAAAACAATCCAGGTAAGGTACACACACACTTATTTCAACTTCTTATCTAAAATAGTTTAAGTGTGTCATACATATAAATACATATGTACATACATGCACACATACATATGTACTTAAATATTTATTATACATACTTACGTTGTAGTTTCCAAATTATTAATGGTTTTATCCACACGGCCCGCATGTCTTTTACAAAAGTTATTAACTCTCCTTAAAACATGAATAACAACGGTAATAAATAGTCTGTCCGTATTAATCAGAAATGAGCCAAACTTAAGTCATTCTTACAGAGAAAGGCAAATACATACATACATACATAATCAGATCAGGCAGGGAAACTGGAGATTTTAATTATTTTTCTATCTGTATGATATAATAGATATTTAACTTCTGATATCTATTTTCGTTGACGCCTTAAGGACGTTCAGTTCTTGACAAAATATATAAATAATAATAAATTAGAACACTGAAAAATTATGATTATGAAAGAAGTACATACGAGTACATAGTTTTCAAATAGTAAATCAATCAAATATGCAAGTCAATTCTCAATTCCCGAAATATGTATGTATGTATGTACGTGGTACATATGCATGATGATGACAAGAAAAAGATAACAAAAAAACTTCATGACTACACCTGCAAATTAATTTTATTTAATTTCATTTGTTGTGATAGAAACAAATTGATGACAACATGTTTTTCATAATTAACATTGATGTAGAATGCGCGATAAGGAATAAAAATTAATGGAAACACGTTCACCAGTTCCTCGTTTGGTTGCTGGCATAGTTGCCAGATAATTGCGAGTAGTATAAAAATATTTACAAGGTAATCAAAGAATTTGAAACATAAAGTGTGGAATCTAATTTCAATTTCATTACACTATGCAACAAATTAAGACTTTTGGAAAAACACACAGACTGGACATTATAGGTTCGATAGTACTACGGAAGGGTAGTAAAAGCCTATAATCAGTTTGGTGACCAATTTTTTTATGGGCCTCCAAAGATTTCGAAAATGAGTGCGCCCTCATCACTTTTCGGCCAATAGATAATTCAGACTTGGTGATAGCTCTAAACTATATATGGCAATAATGCAGCTAAGAGTCTACCGAACAAATCTTATTAAGCTGTTATGCTAAAAGAATAATTTCTTCGGGCACTTTTTTACAAAAATTACGAATTAAAATTTTTTAAATCAGGAATAACTTCTTAATCGGGTTTAAGTTCAGTATTTTCAATTCTTATCGAATGAAATATTTTTATTAATTAATGTGAGTTTCGAAAGAAGAGAAGAAAAATTAAACTAAACTTTATTAGCTGCGGAAAATACCGATATTTTTCTGTGCAGCCACCCACTTCATAAGCACCCATGTCTATCTACTGGGTAGAGATTGTTGTTAACATGATTATAGGTTAGCACGAAGTTAAGTGATCTTAATCACGATTAAGAAATTAATTATTCCGTATTAAAAAGCATTCTAGTTCAATTAAATTTAAAATGTCTCAATAAAATTTTTTTGACAATTTTCAGAATAACTTACAAGGACTCTTAATTTTTTGCTAACAATATTTGGCAAAATTGTAGCTACGGTAAAGTTGGAAAAATTTTGTGAATAAATCAATATAATCTGAATGTGTCTAGGCACATAAATTATCGATTTACCGTTTTCTTTCGACATCGTGGGATAAAACGGAAGTGATTTTCTGTTCCCATGCTGTCTAATAATTAAAATAATATATAAATATGTACATACACTTTTTTTTCACTTCTACAACAAATCGACAATGTAGAGGTAAATAGTCGTATCTGGCAACACTGGTGCCTGTATGGTCGATTAGTGTCTTGAACAAATACAAACTTGCATGTGCGATGCTGTGTGCTCTAACATATAAATACCGTTACATTTAAACGCGCTCAAAATCATAAATGTTGCATGGACGGAGTTTCGAGTTTTTTACACATAAATTAAAACTAAAAGCTGCAAATATTTAGAGACAAGAAAAATAATATCAGCCGTAATGTTTCGAGTTTTATTGATTTAAAAATGTTATTAAATAAAGCTTGTAGATTCGAAGATGTGCTTATTTAGTGCAGAAATCGCCAAGAAAATCTGCTTATAACATACATATCGCACTTGTTCCTCTAATTGGATCAAATAAAAATTTTTAAATGTTCAGATTTGCCCCCTAGATATTTTGAGTAACCACCCTTAGAGGAACAAGTGCGATATATTTTGCTCTAAATTTTACATATAAAGTACGTATAAAATTAAGAATCAATAGGACCACCCCATTTAAAATTTTCAACAATAACAGTGAAACTGGATCTATCATTTGATCTAAAAAAATACATCTCTCTAATATAAATACTTTTACAGTTTCGGTTAAACAAAAAATAAAATCTGAATGCATTATAATCAGCAAAGGACCCACAAACACGTAAAAGAATAACTATTTATTAATCTTCTTTTTTTATTATTTTGCAGGTGGTGATTTCTGGTGCATTATGTACAGTAGAAGACTATGTAATAATGTCACAGTGTGCACACAACAAAGCCATAAACTTAGCTGCAGAAGGAACAGTCTCAGTGACCGATATCTCACAAACACGTAAGTTTCACACATCGAGCACAATATGTATACATATGTTTGTATATACAAATTTATTATTGAACGTAAGACAAGGTTTCAAAATTTTGCTTGTTTTGATCGTTAAGCATTGTCTATATGTATTTCGATCCAGCTTTTGGAACTCATTAGTAGACTTCAACTCAAAAAATTTTTGAATTTAGCTAACAACCATTGTATGTTTACAGTAAGACTATTAATACTATATTGAGAATCACAATATACAAACATAAGTAAGACAAGAATAAAAAATCAATAAATGAATTATTAAGCCAAGTAGGCACATATCACTCATTTACTTCAACAACTATGTAGTTTTGTAGTTTTGCAGACAATTAATTGATTAACTAAAAATTTAACCGAATAATTTGAAGTTATTGATTAACCAGTTTGAATGGACACCCCTAATCTCAGTCCTTTTCAATAATTTAAAACAAAAAACTAAACCTTTTGTAGATACATACATACGTACAAACAAATTTTAAAAATAAAGATCTTTTATTTGTTACTCTACAGGCGCATACATATGTACATACATACATATATACATACTACATGAATACATAAATCTGTGAAGTATTTAGCACAAGGATTATTTAAACCTTGTTGCAATTTCAACCTGCATTGTAAGTAAAATAACTACATACTTAGATAAAATTAAGGGTATTGTGTAGATTTACTTTGACAATTCCTTATGACGAGGTCTGGTCATCACAGTAGGCGTATAATTGACAAAAGGACTTTTCACACTACCGTAGATTGAGCTCGCAAATGCTTGAAGCTGAAAAAATTACTAAATTATGGAATTTTACGTTTTGTTATTATAGCACAAGTACTTATAGAATAATCTAAAAGTGATATTATTTGTTTTAGTGTCTTTACCTACATACATATGTACATATGTACATATATGTATGTATGTATATGACATGCATTTTTCAGAGATGTGTACGAGTACATACACACATACATATATCATCCCTACGGCCGTCTGTCCAGTTCTTTCTCTTTGTGTATTTTTACAGCTTTCTTTCCTTTTCTTTTTGTTTGTTATTGTTGTTTTTAAACAATTAGTCGGTAATTTTTGCACCTGTAGTCTCAAGAGTCTGCATGACACAAAATGAAACTGTATTCTAAATAATACAGGAGAGCACACTCGCCAGCAAGAACACCCATACAAACAAAGATAGAAATGCAACATGCATAAATGCCTCGTCTGTATGCACGCTTGATGTTTGCAAAACGTTTTCGTTTTTACCTTAAATTTATCCACTAGAAACAAACGAGAACAAAATAGTTTTAAAGATATTCGGCAGACCGTTATGTATTTTTTTAGTTGTTGCTGTTTTAAACGCAGAACAGAATATAATAGACTGTCTGTCCTTCCATTTTGTTGTCGGAGGCCCTTTTTTCAATTGTGTTGTGCATTTAGCATGCCTCTGTGTGTATGGCTGTGTGTGTTTTTGAGCAGAACGTGTGCTTTTTAGCTCGTGCTAATTTCCAGAAAACAATAGGCGTTGTGGTAGTTGAACAAACTAAGTTTTGTTACAATAGTAATTTAGCAAAAACAGCACATAATTTATATATGTAGGTAGATACGGAATGTACATACTTATGTACTTGCATATGCACATACATACATATGTGCATACAATGCAGATGCTAAGAAGAAAACAGCTGCGATTGCTAATGCATACAATTGCATCCAACACAAGACATCATGCACACATACTTGCAAGTATACATACATGCCTTCATGCTTTTCACTAAAACGATCCCTAATTATTTTGAATGTCACTTGTGGTTTTTCTACCATAATGAGAAAGTTTTATAGGGGTTTTATCAATTAAGTACTTAATTCATTTTTATCACATTATCATGTGGGCATTGTTTTATGTTTTGTTTGAATTTGGTTTGATATTTTGTTCAATTTTATTTATGTAATAAAAAAATAAATGATGAGAAAATTTAATTAAATAAATTTAAGAACGAATAAAATTAAGTACATGCATAGTTACATACATACATATGTACATCTAATTATTTTTTTAATAAATACTATTGAAATTTTCGTTTTACAAGTACGTCCAACATTTTGTAGTTTTATTGACAATCGATTTGTTAAAAAAGTCTGTTTGTCGAATTATGAGGTGTTATTAAATTAATAGTTTTTTAAGAAAAAAACAAGTGTTTTTTATTGCTTGAAAATTAAATGCATACGGGTTAAGGGAAAAATTTAGTATTGGGTTGCTGTCTCACCAAGCTGCTGGACCAATATGAGAAGATATGAGATCAAGTCACCTTTCAGAAGAAAAAAACAAATTGAAAAAACCGATCTAGCCGAGTGGTATGTACGTGGACTTGTACAGACACACAGATGCATTGTTCGGGGGTTAACAAACTACTTAGTACATAAAATTTGTGACGGCTTTGAGTGATATCAATATTGTTTTATATAAAAAATTTAGAGGTCCATAACTCGTTATGCCTGCCGCCAATTTTTTCATTTAATTTCTATTCTTTTCAATTTTCTATCACATAGAAATTTTTTTGGGATGCTTCACTGAATTGCATTTGTTCCGCAAATTGTTATGCCCATCAAGAACTTCAAAGTATTTTCAAATTAAACAATTAATATTTTACTGAATATGAGAAATACATATCAAATTTTGAGGAAAAAATGGGGTACATACCTGTTTTACACAGCCACCGCCTTTTGTGTGTTGAAAAGCGTGAGGACAAAACTTTGCAAAGATCCATTAACCAAGAACCACCATCAAAAGAAATTATTATATTGCAGAATGTTCATTTCATATAGATAAATAATCACAAATTACACAAATAATAAATTAAAATTGCAAATTATCATTGGAAAACAAAAATTTTAGGAAAGTGCATAAAACACTCCGAGTAAATGTAAAATTACTAAAATCGTATAGCCACCGCCTATTTTGTGTTGAAAAGCGTTGGAATAAGAACAAAACTTTGCAAAAATCCGCAAACAAAGAAACACAATCAAAAGAAATTATTATATTGCAGAATGTTCATTTCGTATCGATAAATAATCACAAATTACACAAATAATAAATTAAAATTGCAAATTATCACTGAAAAACAATAATTTAAGAAAATACTAAATAAGACACTCCGAGTTATAAAACACTATAATACACACTGGCAATTCAGAGATGCCAGTTTATTTTCATACCTTCTCCCCAATTTTAAGCTTTTCATCCCCAAAAACCTATAAATAGCTATTGTCTTATCCCCAAAATCCCCATAGCTGCTTAATAATAAAATCATATTAAAAGAAAAGAACACACAAGAATAAAATACTTATGTATAAGCTTCAGAGTCAAAAACTTTTGATTCATCAGTTAATTTCGATTTCGTTGCACATTTTGTTTGTATTAAAAAGTTTTAGCTTTTACAAAGATGGAACGAACAAATATGTATGTCACGGTAAACTGAATTAATTTTAGAGTAAATGCTTATTATATTTTTTTCTTGTGTTCAAATAAGTATCTGAAGCCATTGTTAAAAAAATTTTAAATATTTTCTTAAGAATTGTACAGAAATTCATTTAAAATGTTTTTTTATTGGTAAACATTGAAAATTTGATTTAAAATATTTAATAATACACAATTTTAAGACTTGTCATGATTACATAAATTTGAAACAAACATACAAAAAGAAAAAATTTATACAGCAAGATTTTTAATTCTATCGTATCACCAAAAATCCCCAGCGAAAAAATTGCCTTTTTCCTGAAAATCCCCTTAATTGGGGACAAATCCATAAAACTGAGAGCGCTGTGGCAAGTCCACCGAACATAACAGTGATGGAAAAGTGGTACGATTGTACTTTTTCTTTTATACTATTTCACATAAAATATATGTATTGTACTACACTTTTATATGATTTGTTTTTCGTAAGAAAATTTTAATAAAAAGTCATATTAAACAAAATTTTATAACCTTGGAATCAAAATTATATTGTACAAAATTTGTTTAAGCCAAAATGGAAAGCCTATTTACCATCACTGGTTTATTGATATGCTTCTGCTGGAAACTGCATTACCATAAACGAATATTCATAGTACACTGCAGTATCAATATGAAAAAGAACTGCACTAACAAAATTAAACAAGAGTAAACAGAAAAAAAATTGCAATTTATCATACAGTGCTCCGACCGAAGTCTAAGCACTGCTTCAAAATAAATAAAGCGGGTATAATATACATACATACATATATACTTATATAAAAGTAATGGACTGAGCCGGGCACGGCAAAGTTACAAAATCGGTAAGGAAACAAATTTTGGAACAAATCTTAAAAATAATAGAAAGTATCCAATCCTATAAGATTTAAATTTTCTATTGGTACCTAGGTATATAAAAAATTGAAAAATAAGAAAGAAGAGTTGTACATATAAAAAATTTACTGCGAGGCTTAGTTTCCGAGTCTCTGAAATTTTCTTTCTTTTTTTTAATTTTTGAGAGCTGCCCCTAACTTGATTTAAGCCCAAATTTTAGCTATTGCGAAATCAACGACAATGATATGTACATACTTTGTACATATGTATGTATATATGTATGTATGTACATGTGTTGCTCCTATGAACAGGTACGAATGGTGAAAATGTTAATAATATTAATGGACTTTTTCAATTTAAGTTCATTCAAATCTGATTTTCTATGTACCTACAATCAAAAATTGTGCGCCTTAAAATTGTTCCCGTGATTAAAATTTGTTAAGCGCCTATAAACTTTCCCAGCACTTGAAAAAGATTCATACATACATATGTACATATACATACACACATATGAATTGTCGTCATTCATGATGTTTGCTTATCCATAAGCATTTAGAAAAAAACTCATTGAATCCAAGAGTCTCATGCCACCGCATCTATTCAACGGTTATTAAATTCACAGCATTGAATTATTTGAAGTGTTCGATAATTTACTCCTGGTCCTCGTTAATGCATTCTCAGCTTCTTGAAGACATTCCAAATTTAAAAACAAATCAAATAAACATGGATACATACATACATATGTATATATGTATGTATGTATAAAAATAATTAGAAATTTCTATAACAACAACAACATCAACAACAAGAACTAAGCGTCATTCTTCAAGGGTCTTACGGTGGCATTTTTAACATGATTACGAAAGCAACCTCAATAAATTAATGAACAGTACCTACTTCTAGTTTTCAATTTCTAAAATTGATACATGCTTCATATCGTTGGTCTCAAGTAGAAAAACATAACAGAAGATAAAAACATAACAGAAACTGCAATATTCAAAATATGTACGAGTATGTATAACTTTTTTTTGTACAACTGCTTGAAAAAGCGTTGTTTTTTACACTATTGGAATACATTTTTCTGAGGAGGTGTATTAGTGTGAAACGTATTGAAATCATTAAAAATGAAAAACTCAATTTCGTAAAAAATAGGAGATAGGGCCTTGCTACTTGAGACCATCCATATTTAAATACATATGTATGTATGTATGTATGTGAGTAAGCAACCGAATACGAAGTGAGCAAGCACAATTTATTTTAATTCCGTTGAACTTTAAAAAGAAAAAAAGCAATAAAAAACATGTACAAATCATAGAAATATTTGCGAAACCAAATCGAATTTTCATCACTTCTCCCTCCAATCATCACTAACCACAAAGAAGTATTTCCATATCACATACATATTTTCACCTTGCAACAAATGATAGTGAACTTGCATCAATGTGATTAAAATATGAATATGCATATTGAGTACTGATTTCAAACCATTTAACGTCATCATTCTTTTCTTAGTGCTTTTCTCTGCATCAAAAACATACCGCCATGCAAACGAATATAAAAATCAAACAAAAAACTTAAAAGGAAAAAAATCAATTCAATATGCATGACATATCAGTGCGTAAGAAGTATTTGTCCATTGACCGGCCGACTGTGGGAAAAAACCACGTACACACACACACACACACACATACTCATACCCGGTAACTTCTTATATGGCCTCATACTCGCATTAACTAAAACATTTTGAAAATCTCCATAAACTCAAGTGTTTTACAAGTGTAAATCAATGATTGTCTTTAAAAATAAAATTTAAAAAAAATAACTAGAAAATAAAAGTTCATTTTCTCGCTCAATCGATCGATCGATGGATAGATAGATCGTTCATTAAATGTTTATTTATCATTTTGACCGGTGAACACACCATGTTTGTTACTAACTTCTTCAACTACTGCAGCTACATAGACATGCGGCCACAACCCAATAACAACAACATAGTGACAACGCAAATAAAAAAAAAAGCTGAAAAATATATTTGTATAAATAATGGCCATCGTTTAGATACTTAGAGACTCGTAACATTAAATAAAATCTAAAACAACAAAAATAAAACTGGACACGATACACGGATATACACGATATTCGGACCGTCTGAAAGGCAAGTTCGTTGTGTTACATGCAGAACACAGTGAACAACAAGAGCAACAGCAACAGCAACAGCTGCAGCAGCAGCAGCAAAACAACTACTACATTTCATATTTAAATGATGTTGTTGCTACCGCTTCGACATAGACATGGGTGTACACCGAGGTCGTGATGCACGCTCTTTGAAATTTAAGCGTTTTAGAAAACACATATATAAAAGTCAAATAAATATGTACATAATGGGTTTGAATCATGGGTTCAAGTCATGATTGACTGATTCGATTTAGGCGACACATGTCATTGGAGATCATGTGTTTGTGCGGGACTTTAAATAATTAATTAATTATTGTGTATTACATCGAAACACATGTTCCCTACAAATTTTCTAGCCTTTATCATAAAAATCAGCCGAATTAAATATGAAAATAAAGAAACTTTACTTCAGTCACTGGCATCCTTTTGTTAAGTTTTTTCTCTCCTATAAATTTAAAAAAGTGTAGTTACATGATTTTGCATTTCAGCTAACGATGTATACACATGTATACATATCGCTCATTTACTCAAAGAACGTCATAACTCAAAAACATGGAATTTTTGAGTTAACGATGCAAAATTAATCCTCATATTGATCTTCGTATTGTGTAAAAATGTCATACAAATATCTTGTTTACTCAACTCTTGAAAGCAAAATAAAATTTTCTTTTTCCATTAAGTTTTCAGGAGATTTGGCTTGTTTTTATGGTTAAGCAATTGTCTGTATGCATTTCGTTCCCGCTTTTGGAACTCGTCAGTAGACTTCAACCCAAAAATTTTTCTGGGTTATAAATGAGCGATATGTATGACTCATAAATGAGGTTTGAAAGCTTTAATTTTGTGCGAAGAGAGATAGAGTCATAAAATATCAGGATCTTATAGAGTTGACAACATATAACTTTTGTTTTATTTTTTGTGGAAACTTTAAAGCAATAAATATTTTTACACATTATTCTTCAGGGGAAGTACGAGTATAGTACACATTTTTATGAAATACTGCGGAGTTTCCCTTTTCTTTGGTATCAATATTGCTTAACAATAATTTTGTCATACTTACTAAATTAATTTCAGATATGATATTTCAAGTTCTAAAAAAAGAAAAAACTACAGAGAAGTCTGAAAAAAATTCGCTATTAGTGGAATTAACTTTTCCAAATCGAGCGTTTTTAAGTCGACTCGTTTTACAGAACAGGCAAGTACATGTGTTTTGTGTCTAGATTAATGGATCATGTGAGAACTTTTGCACAACAAATTGAACCAAATACAGAACATTAATGAGGCGAATGGCTTCAAATTTCAAAACATATTTTTAAATTCACACAATAAGGTTTTCAAAAAGGGCTTCAGTGTAACTAAAGGTGTACGAGTAAGTTAGTGCGTCCTCGCTTTTGTCGTTCAAATTGTTTGACTGTTTCTTGGCAATACGAGTATTACAAGGGTTTAAGATCTGCGGTAGGTAATCAATTTTTATGTAGCATATACATACATACATACTTATGTACATATGTGCATACATGGCTTAATACATACATATGTACGAGTATGTATACCTTCTCTTGTTCATGTAAGCGCGTACGTTAGATCTAAAACTGTAAGCATTTATATTTAGTAACAACAAATTTATATCTTCACATTTGTTTTGGAATTTTGTTGTTATTTTAGTCACTGCTGTTGTTCTGTTTCATCTAAAAAAATTTTAGTCCATAATTGTTTTCGTAAATATTTATTTTGTTTTAAGCGGAAATTCCAATTTGAAAATTGTCTGTATATTTATTTCTTAATAATTTATGTTTAATAAAGTCTTTCCTCTCGGTCTTCCCTATAAATTTCATCTCACTTATTCAAAATGCGGCAGTGATGTGATTTTTCAACATGAATTTTTCAAAGAGTCAACTTTGAAATCATTACGAATTAATAAAGCAAACAAATATTTTCTATGATGTCTTTTTTTTCTAATTTCGATAGTTTCCTCCGAAATAAATATTAAAAGTTATAGATATGTATTTATTTTTAGGACAAGATTATTAAATAAAGTTCACGATTGTTAACAATAATTCCCTGCAACGCCTTTTCTCATGGAGTATGAATTTCTTTGGTATAAAATTATGGTGGTGCACCGCGAATTTTTTTTAACTGCAGCTAGAATATTTAAAAACACAACTTTAAAGTAAAAAACATAAAACTTGTGTATTTCTTCTTATTAAACTTACATTTTTTTGATTTTCAATTAATTTTTAAGCTTTACCAATCTTCTTCCCTTTTTTACATTCACTGCGATTGATAGCAGGGAAAATTTTTCAGGGGAGATTCATTCTCATTTCCATTTCCCTCGAAGGGGAACAAAATTGCACAAGGGAACAAAAATTGCACTTGCCTATTCACCATAGTGGTGAATTTGTACTTTAAGTGTGCTTTAGTCAAAATTTGTATTAAAATTTTGTTTTAACGTACACTTCAAACTCAAATTATTATTTTTTTTAGATAAAGCAAAGTACTCTGTTCAAATTTGTGAAAAATGTTGAGCAACATTGATTATTTCATACGAAAAATTGGACATGTAAACAATGTTAACTAGCCCTTGAAACTATGCAACGATTTCTTAAGCTTTTAAAAGCACCCAATGCGTTTGTTGTAACTTCCATGCGAAACAAGTGCCGCTCATATTATTTCGCATGAAAACTTAAAATGTTGTAGATACATTTCATACGTTTTTCCCAAGATAAACAGAGTAATATTTCTGCAAAATTTTTTCATAAACAATTCGTGCCAATTTTTTTAAATGTACTTTGACAGCATTTCACGTGAAATGTTGAACAGACTACCAGGCTTAAAGGAGCAAATCTTTGACAGTTGAGATGTTTCATTTGCTGTCTATACACTTATACATATTGCAACCGTACCGTAGAACAGCATCTCACTTATGGTGAACAACATCTTTATGGTGTGTATTCTCAAAAGATCAATATTTTAAAACTGATTTTTTAACAACTTTCATTTAAAAGTTCACGAATTATTTTACAAAAAATTGTAATTTCCAAGTATGTAATTATTTTATAAATAATTTTAAAATTAAGAGCTCAAGTTCGAGTTTTAGTCACTAATAATGTGTCAAGTATTTCAGTAGTGTTGTGTTGCAGGAGAACTATTCTTCACTTCACTAACTTTTTTCATACTTTTTTATTTCTTGAAACAACTACACCCCAGAAAATTTATTAAAGTTTTCACCTTTTCCATTTCTAGTAATTTCTGATCTGTTTGAAAATTTCCAATTATTCTGAGAAACTTTTTCACACCTCGCGGCTGTTTACTTATTTTTAATCTTGCCAAGCAACCATTGAAGTGTAACCAATTCTTTCCACAAAATTCTATTGAATTTTACAGCTGGAAATTTGAAACAAATGTGTTAAATTGTTAAATAGCTAATTAATTGCAGGCGCCCAAATAAAAGTTTCCAAAAAACCCAAAAAATATTTACTTTTGTATGGCTGTATGTATGTATGTATTTAGAAAGAACAAACCTACAACCAGAACAACATCATCATCTTCATAATAATCAATCAGCTCAACAATCGCATCTTTATTAAGTTATGCCACCAGAGAAAACAAAAGCAAAATATGTCTGTACATACAGTGAAAATGTATCACGTCTCCAGTCATTATTTTTACCGCGGGAGTACGAGCACAGACATTAGACCAGTTAAAATGATACTAATTGTAAATAAGAGCATTTAAAAGAACTGTGAAACGTGTAAATGCAATTAGCATGTGAGTAGGAAATAATAAATCTATAAGTTTACATTCGGCATTCGAACAGATGTTATACTCGTATGAAGCGTATCTACCATCCAGACAGACCAGTCAGTGAATGCATAAGCTCTAGTTTTCGCTGCAGTGGATTGTCGGCGTTGTCAGCTTTTAAACTGCGATCACATTAACGTCGATCACTGATTGCTTCTTCAAAGTGAATTCTACTCAACTCAAATTCATTTCTGGGAAACGTGACAACTTCTATTCTGTGTGTTTTCTTGTTCTGTACTTTTTTTTTGTTCAAAATGCAATGAAATTTCCAATCCATCGAATAGTGAGTTTATTTTGAATCAACTTAAAATGTATGCCATGTATGTATGTATGTACTCGTATATTGAAACAGTTTTCCACATGCACACACAAATGTGCTACATGAGTGCTTAAAAGTAGAGATGGGCGCGTGTCGAATTTTTCCAACACGACACGAACACGAATACCGAGACGCTCAACACGTACGAAACACGCACGCGAAAAATTTTGTCAACACTATACTGCACAATACGCACGAAATATTATTGGTATAGTATTGAAGATAAGAAAATTTAATTAATTTTTTTTTTCAAGATTTGCTTTTCAAAATATGGCACCGAGTTGGCACTGCCAGCTGTTACACTCCGCCACCACAGCTGATACTATCTGTTTATGTACAAAACTTTAAGGTTCAGAGGCCCATACAATATCAACAAATATGCTGGTGTTTGGTTTGTTTGACGATACAAAATATAAAATTTTTTCTCTACTGGAAATTCATTCATACATATTTTACATCTAAAAGCTTTCACTATTGCAATACATTTTTGTGACGAGGTGTATTTGTGTGAAATGTATTGGAATCACTGAAAAACTCAATTTCATGAAAATACCAGTTAGGGCCTTTCTACTTGTGACCATCGATATGTATCTTTCTGTTTTACGAATTTATATTTGTAATTGGACTTGGATCGAACTCTTTCAGTAGTAACTCGTTTTTGACGCAAGCCAATGATCAAACAGATATAACTTAATCGGGTTTGATCATACGTTTGTGTCAAAAACGAGCTACTGAAAGAGTTCGATCCAAGCCTATTTGTAATAAATTAATAAATATTTGCTCACATTTAAGACTCTATTTAAATAAAATGCTTTATGTAGTACATACGTGTATACAATACAACAACATGTTTTTGTACAAATTTATTTCTATACAAATGTGTATTTAGGTAAATGCATACGAGTACCATAATACGCACCTGCCTTTACCATTCAATTCATTAACTTTCTTACGATTTATGAACTTCAAGTTTTCAACTTTAATATCATTATTCTATACCGTAATAATGCCTCGAGCGCAAACAATAAATAATTTTTTTTTGTTATACATACATACATACATACATACATATTTATGTACATATGTAGATATGTACTACGTATGTATGTATGTATACAATTGTATGTCTGTACATACAATGTACAATGTTAATGAAGTTTCTGTGCTAAAATGTCAAAAAGGTGATAAAAGCAGGATTCATATGAATTTGTGTACGAGTGTGTGTTAAAGCATCGACTCCAAATATGAACACAAATATGCAGTGGTCACCCGTCGTCTTGACTCCTTCATTATTATTGAAGCAATATAAATTTTGTTCGAGTCATAAACTCTATTGTTATTATGATTCATATTTGAAGAGACCACAAGTTTATTACCTGTCAAGTCTCGAATTCCTAAAAAGAAAATCACTCAGGCGGTTGGTCTTATTCAGCACAAATCTCAATTTACCACGTATGCACCATATGTATGTATGTACACATTAATGTACATATATGTATGTTTGTATGGTAAACTTAATACAATATAAATTGAACTTTTCCTCAGACACAGTAGTAGTTGCCACATTACACCTGGTGCTCGCTTTGCACGGAAGTGGCTGCATGATTTTAGCATTAAAAATTTTTGTATAAGTGCATTTATCTGGCATTTGATGGAAAGCGATCGAAAACGCAACAATAAGTCATCTTTTGTATGTAAGCATCACAACTCCAAAAAATTACACATGTCCAGGAGTGCCAAAGAACTGTTGATACTGTAGAAATTACGCAAATATATAACATATTTTTAAATGAGACTGTGTTGCAAAAAAAATTTTCGCGGTCCTTAGATATTTGTTTAGTAAACTGGTTTATGAAAAAATTAAATTTTGATAATTTTGAGTTGTGACTGTTTACGATTTAGCGTGCGATATGTATTTTCATAAGTGTGTATGTATGTATGTATATGCACATAAGTTTTTCTTGGAAAACTTAAATCAAAAAATATTTGTTAATTGAGCAACTACTGTAATTTTTACACCAATACAAATGCCCAAATCAATAGATGTACCCTGCAGGAAGTGTCAACAGCACTGATTCATTATTGACTTTGTCACCAGTACAATTGTACCCCAGACAATACATTTTGCTATGCACATTTAACACTTGCGTGTCACTGAAAATGTACTAATGACATTCTTACTATGGAATAGGTAGTTCTTTTGGGATAATATACATATATCGTTACCTTAATATAGAAAGGCCCTAATTGATTTTTTTTCTTAATCGAGTTTTTTCTATATTTCGTTAGAAGAACATCAAATATATCGAAAAATGCAAAAATATCGATTTCAAAAGGTAACGATATGTATGTATGTCTCCCAGTCCCCACTTTTGTTGACTATTTTGGCGAGTTGTATGCGACATTGTCAGCGGAGCGTCTACATATTATCTAATATTTGCTTTTGATGAGTGGAAACAATTTGGACAGCTACCCACTCTCGGTGGCGGCAGTTGCAACTGAGTATAATTCGTCAGTAGTGCTGGTGACAAAGTCAATAGTCAATCAGTACTGTTTTACTATTGACGATTCCTATAGGGAAATAAAATGACACACACACACACACATATGCAATTAGACCTTCCCCAGTAAACTCCAAAAGAATATGAAAATTATGAAATATGAGCTCAGTGATTGCAAATATAAAACAACCAAAAGGAAATTGAGAAATTCAACAGAAAAAAATAAATTCTTCAAAAGAAAAAGTAAAGAAAAACAAATAGAAGCTTGCAAAAAAAGTTCATTTGAAGTTCGTTTTCGTAGTAGACGGCCAACGTTGCCGCAAATGGTTTTTTGTTTTGCAAATCAAAAAGCCCCATGTTTAGTTTACGTTAGGAAGGAAGGTGTGTTGGGTCCATTGTGAGTCCATTCTGTCAATACCCGTTAATAAAAATTTAACCTTTAATTGCACCCAGAATAATCTCAATTATCTATTATTAAGCCAACGAATTCAACAACGAATGATGAAGCCCCTGATATCTTCTCACTTTACGCCTTGCTCTCATGGAAACGTCTGTTCAGCCATCTAAGCCTATGGCGTTGCACCTTCTGGCAATGGCAGACAATATCCTCAATGGTTTCTGGTTCCTCTTAATTTATCCATGCAAATCCTACAAAAGCCTGGAGTGCCAGTTTCCCAAGTGGTGGTCCTTGCCCTGACCGAGCACTGACCAATCGACGCACCTATCAAGACTCCTATTGCTTTCCTATTCAAGTTTTGGCAACATAGCTCTCGAGACTACAATCCTCCCTACTTCTCCATGAACGGTTTCTTGGCATACACCCATTGTTATGTCAATTAAGTCTGAAAAACCAACATTTTTATTCCAAGGTCAGAAAAAATTAACGGAAAAAATTCATCAAGCCGGAGTTGCCAATACATATAAAGCGACAATAGAATTTGCAACATACTGACTTCCGAAACGCATCTTGCTTTGATGTAATATGTATACATGTGTAGTACAATTAAGGAAGAGTACATCAAAGCAGCTATGACAGCACACCACATTGCCTTACTAGTTTCTAGACATGACCAAGAGTAGTTCATTATAAAATAATTTCTAGAACCATTTCGATATAACAAATATAAATAGATAAATCCGAAGAAAATACGCATTAGAAAAAGTACGTCTTTACAATAGGTTTAAAGAAATATCCTCTTCTTGCAGCCTTCAAGCCTGAACGGCAACCATGATTGCTGAGTGTAAACATACTTACACACATACATTATTACACTCATAACTTATCAGACAGAGCCATGTGTAAGTAACTTTGCACATGTATATATGTATTTATGTAAGCATATATGTATGTATCTACATATGCAGTTGTGTCTTGAACTGAAGACACTTGGAAAAAATTATTTTGCTTTTCTTACAACGCCTGCAAAAATCGAAACTGAAAACTTTTTGTTCTTGCTTCAGTAATTAGTTTATTGCCAGACAAAAAAACTGTTAACACTTTCCTTCTATACTGTTGTGGACAGGAACCCAACACAGTCTGACACTATATTTGTCCATAAGCAGGTTGAGGGCTCTCCTACACTCACTAACAAGTTACCTCCTCGCCTTGTCGAGAATAAGAGGCGAACAATTTTGTTTCCGTGAAATAGTTCCCATGAGCAAAAAATTATGAACAAAATCATAAAATACTACACTGACACAACAATAACGCAAATATTTGACGATTGCAATTGTAAGGAAATTGAACACATTTCACGTGAACTTTTATTCCCGATAAGGGTGAATGTTAAATATTTAAATGGTCATGAGTGGCTCTAATCACTTTTTTTTTAAATGCAACCAAACGGTAGTTACACCCTCTCAGACAAAAACGGAATTTTCTAATATCGATGTTCTGAAGCAGTAAACACAAAAAACAGAGAAATTGCCTTTACTTAGAAATAGTAGACACATCATTTCATAGCATGAAGGCCCTACTTACCCTACGTCGCCACGAGCCATCAACTTGGACATGACATGAACATGACGCCGGCAGAGCAACTGTGAAAAATTCATCAACTTCTTTGTTGTAATGAACACGGGCGATGTCCATGTGCAGGCATATCAAAGTATTTTGCGGTAGCGCAATAGAGATAGAATATTTACCAATTTTGTTCTGTCTCTTTTCTTTCTATTGCAAATGGTTGCGGACGGCGAATATCATGGCAAACATCGTTGCTCAGACATATGTTCAGGCATCCATCATCATCATAGCATGGACGAAACATGGACATGAGCGGTCTCCATTAGCCATTTGCGATGACCGACATGATGTCCATACCAAGTTCATGGCTAGTGGAGACCGCTAGTTACCTTTCTTCCTCCTAACAGTCCTTTGTTCTCAATAAGCTAATGCAATTGACTTAAAACTAAAACAAAATTTTGAAAGCAGTATGGGTATTAAAAAATTAAAAATGTATCGGGGTATGTGTTGTATAATAAAATTTAGATTTTTTTTGAGCTTAAATTAATGTTTTAAAGTTAAAATTAAAAAAGGCTTTTAAGTTAAATCCTAAAGCTTATGTTATAGTAACTTCGAAATTATATTTACTTAAGAAGCTTATGGCTATTAAATGCATCGAGCTTTGTGTATAACCACTGGGACATACAAATGTAAGTGCATACATATTTTTTTCTCAGTGCAAAATAGCTGGAGTACGAGTATATGCAAACAATTATGCTGACTTTTAGTTTAAAGAAAAATAATAACAACGAGCAACGGCAAAACAGCAACAGCTACAAAAATAATAATAATAAAAACGCATGCTTGATACGTACTGGGTTTTGACAAAGAGCATAAATT
Source organism: Nowickia ferox (assembly GCA_936439885.1). Lineage (NCBI taxonomy): Eukaryota > Metazoa > Arthropoda > Insecta > Diptera > Tachinidae > Nowickia > Nowickia ferox. The sequence continues at coordinate 1,985,667 of OW387027.1, read as the reverse complement.
TAATTACCACCACAATCCAGCAAAGCAAAGGAAGAAAAAAAATAGCAAGTACAACATGACCATAAACCCCAGCAAACTGTAAGAAAGTCAACCAACCAACCAACACCTCCACCGCCTGTAAAATCCTATACAATATACTACATACATATGTATGTACATATGTATATACATACATATGTATATACATATGTATGTATGTATGTATCTACGTAAATATGGGTTTATGTATTCCTAAACCACATTACGATCTATTCCATTTCTAGGTATTTTTTTATTCCACACTCTCTTTTCAAACTCCAACTAATGCCGCAATTGTTAAACAGAATACTTAGTCGTATGTGTGCATACACACCGGCAAACTACATCAACAAATGGCAATAATAATAAAAAAAATATACAAAAAAAGAAGCACATAACAATATTTAGGACTGCAGTTTTTCATTATTGCAGACTTTGAGAAATACATACATACATATTCACATTTAGTCGGTTATTAAAGTTAACATTAGCTCAGGTCACAACATCAACCAAACTTGACAAATATCGCAAATTTTTGTTGTCAGACATATCCAACTTTTCCGCATTGCCACGATGCTGACAACGTTCGACTTCACTTACATTCTACAAGTCGAACGTTGTCGACAGGGCCAAAAACAATTTTAAAATAGATGTGGGGACTTTGTTTCAAGTGTAAGTGTGCGACAAGAAGAACGTTGTCGGCATCGTTACAATTTAGAATAGGATCGAACTCTTGCAGTATCTCGTTTTTGACACAAACCAATGATCAAACCCATATAATTTAAACGAGTTTGATCATAGATTTGTGTCAAAAACGAGCTACTGAAAGAGTTCGATCCAAGTCTATTACAATTGAGAATTTATTTTCCTTTTGATTTGAGAAAGGAATGAAAAAGTAAGTAGAAATTTTTGATTGATTGGGAATTCTTTAAATTAAGTTTTAATATTTTTATCGCACTTTTTCCCCTCAAAATTCTAACCCCTCAATAGTTTGGTAGATGAGATTTCAGCCTGTTCTATTTTCTGTTTGTTTTAAGTGCGTACACCAATTTTTTTTCCGTTGGCGCTGTTGCCTAAAGTAGTTGGTGCTTTGAGTACAAAGCAAATAACGGTATTCGAGAGCCCGAGTTCAAATTCTGGTCAGATCCACTCATATAAACATCATAGATTTTTCTGATATTGATTAGTGTATTTGCTCATGCATATCGCAGCGCCCTCCTTCGCCGATATTTTTTTAGCAATTAATCATCGGCGAAGTAAATAATAAATTCTTGTTTTTTTGTTTTTTGGCAATTTTTTAGTATGCACGTTATTTAGTTTCGGCGATTTTCTTTTTGATTTTTGACGATTTCTTTTTTTGTTTTCTTGCAATGCATATTTTTAAATTTTAGTGATTTTTTTAGTTTTTCGTTTTTTCGTTTTTTGGTGTTTTTTTTTATTTTTTACAATACATATTTCAGATTTTAGCGATTGTTTTTAGTTTCGGTCCTTTTTTGGCGATTTTATTTTTATTTTTGGCGGTTTTTTATTATTGTCAATTTTTGTTGTATTGGCGATTTTTTAGTTTCGGCGTTTTTTTGTTTTTATCGATCTTTTTTTTTTTGCTTTTTTTTAGTTTCAGCGAATTTTTGGTTTTATCGCTTTTTTATTTTGCCAATTTTTTCGGTTTTTGGCGATTTTTTTTTTGCTATTATCAATACATTTTTTTTTTGTTTTAGCGATTTTTTTAGTTTTGACGCTTTTTTTTCGTTTTAGCGATTCTTGTCGGTTCTTGGCGATTTTTTTTAGTTTTTGGCGACTTTTGTACTTTTGGTGATTTTCTTGCATTTGAGCGATTTATTTTATTTTTATGATATTTTGCATTTAAATGTTTTTTTCATGTTTAACGATTTTAATTTTTGGCACTCATAAGTCCATATTTACACTATGCAAGTCTTATTGCTAAGCTGATTAGTTTGATGGAGAGAGAGACGAAGAGAACAGTAAAGTTTCTTTTCCCCTCGTCTCTCTTTCCTAACAAACTAATCAGCTTAGCAATAAGACTTGCATAGTGTAAATATGGACTAAGTAGGCATGCACAAAGGTTAAAGGTCAAACACAATGACTTTTGCCGTAGCTGCCAAGATATCGATGAAGAGGAAAGTGTAGAACATTTTCTGTGCCACCGCCCTGGACTTTATTTTTTGCTTAAAACCTTTCAACAATTAGTTGCCCAAAAATAAGAGTATTTAAATGGCAAAATGAAAAAAATAGCATTAATTCGCTATTTCTATAAAAATTTATACTGTTTAAGCTCACAACAATTGAGATTTGTTTGATTTACCCACACGCTACTCGCAAGTGACTTAAACCTTGAATTTGTTCAAAATGGGAACATAAAAATAAATTTACTATACTTTTGCTTTAAGAAAATTGTGTTAAGCAACAAGAAAATCACAGTCTCCTGTTTTTTTTTTTGTAAAAAAAATGAAAACTGAACAATAAGTATTGTTTTTAAATAGTTTATTGATCTCAAAAACGTATACAAATAAAAATAAACACCCAACTGGTAATCTTAAGCGAAATGTATGTGCGTACATATGTATGTATGCATGTATGCATGCATGCATGCATGTATGTAGGTAAATATGTATGTATGTTAGTGTGTGCATTTGCTATATGAATTTTGCTAAATGAAAGATAAATATTTGTGTTTAAAAACATAATGTTGAAATATGCAAATAAAAATTTAATATGTAAACTTTAGACTCGCATCTTCCATACATCATACATACACACATACATACATACACACATGATCAAACACTTACGCATGCTCAGAAGAAACGACAAATGATGAAAATAGAAACGAAACGAGGTGACAAGAAAAATAGTATTGTATGTACTCGTATGTATTAAATGAAACAAGTACTGGATGCTGAAAGGCATGTGGTTAAAATAAATATGTACACATGTACGAGTATGTAAATGAAAAGTACGGGATGGTACCGTCAGCACACAATTACATTACACTGTATCTATACAAACATACGCACATAAAAATGCATACTTATAAATTGTATAAACAAATAGTTTTACCAGCTATGGTAATAATACACTTACATCTGTTTATTTACTAAAAATAATAAAATAAATAAAACAATCAGATATTTATACAAATTTCCTAGCACTAGGAAAACGTAAAATGCATAGTACATACATATGTACATACATAGACACTATTTCTTTATACATACGTACGTATGGGGCATTTACTCAAACAACGTCATAACTCAAAAGAACTATTTTGCCAGAAAACGAGTTTAAGGTTTTCAATTTACACACAACTTCACATTTACACACAACTTTCAAGAGCTGAGTAAAGAAGATATTTGTATGAAATTTTTTCACAATATGAAGAACGACATGAGGATTAATTCTGCATCATTAACTTAAAAATTCCAGTTTTTGAGTTATGACATTCTTTGAGTAAATGAGTAGTCTGTTAATAATTATTGATATATGTACATATTTCAGAGAAAATCTCTTATTCAAATCAAGTTTTTTTATTTATTTTGCAGAAAATATAACAATAGTTGGCCGCCCGGATTTTGTGAACAACAATTTCAAAATAGCGCTGTATGCAAAAGAGACACAAAGATATCTCTGTTTCAACGATCATTGGAAACTAGTTGGAATGGTAAGTAAAATAGAAAATCTCTACTTGGAAATAAATGTCAACTCTCACTTTTCTTCCTACATACATATACATATGTATATGTAGTATATATGTATATATGTAAATACATATGTATTTATTTATTTTATTTTATTATCTAAATTGTAAGCTTATTACTATAGGTATGTACATCAATAGTAGAATTTTTTTTTTGTTGTTGGCTAAACACGTCTAAATGCATTTCGTTGCTGCTTAGTCCGGGTGCACACACTTCAACTTTTGTTGACGAACGTTTAAGTTTGTTGGGGAGAGGGAAAAGAAGAGTCTTAATTGGTACAGAGCTACTTTTGTAAGAACACTCGTTTTGTTTTGTTGCACAAAATTTATTGGAACCTAAAAAACTCATCTGTAGACTTCAAACAAAATATTTTTGAAAAAAGCTAAAAAAAACTTCATACCGCTCATTTACTCAAAAAATGCCATAACTCATATTGTCGTACTTCGGTATTTTTATGTACATATAAAGCAAACTCGTCTCAATTCGCTTTGAAATATGCATACTTGCCCAGCAAAAATTTATTTGCTACAGGTGACCAGTAAAAAAAATATCATATTCTAAATGAACTCCGCTGAAGCGGTGCCGTGGATGTTATCAATGGAAGCCAACACTTTCTATGGAGTATATGAACACCAAGACCGGCCACTGAGAGAAATGTATTCGCGTATGTGTATTCATTTGTATAAGAAGCCGATTGATGTTCGGCACTCTGGTGCCAGTTTGAACAGTCTTGATGTACATACATATCTATGTATATACTTTTTTTGTATGAACTGCATCCTCTGTCGCTTTCAAAGACGCAATATTATTTAACTCACATATTTAATTTACAGAATGTCCATAAAAATCGTACCAAGTGGGATATCTCATACAAAAATCATGTAATTCGGAAAAAAGTTGGTAAGGAAGAGTTCGCTCTCTCTCCCTTACAAATCTGCTTCCAGTCGCCGGTAATTTTCACTCGGTGGGATGTCAAAAAATGTACTTGATATAACATAAAGATTATTTAGGAACATCTCAAAGCATATAAAACTGAATTTGGATTTTGTAAAAAAGTAATTAACAGTTTGTCGCCAAAGCGGCAAGAATATCCCACTATAATGTACGAGTATGTAAAGGTGCTGCATGTAGCCCTAAATTGGATTCGCTGTGCATACATACTCGTATTTTCCAGTGTTTTGGAAACAAACACTTAAGATACTCTTATGTACATGTATGTTTATTGTCAAACTCAAACCATTTAAAAGAGATTCCTTAAGTACTCGTATGAAAAAAGAAATACATGTATATATATGTATGTATGCATATATGTATATATAAATATTTTTGATTTATAAAAGGTTTATAAAACAGATTTCCATACAAATTTTGTTTTATGCATAAAACATGGTATAAAACAAAATAATTTTTTTCATGAATAATGCAGGTGGTGTTTAATTTTGTATAGTCCTTTTGTGTTAATTATAAATATTTTATTTACAGAAAGAACTCCAAGATACCTGCTATTTCAACGAAGCAATTGTTCACGGTTATTTCGTGTTCCGGTCTGTTGTCGATTTGCATCGACGCATCGGTTTCACGCAAAGAGGTAGAGCTGTCGGTCCCAAGAAAACTGTTAACGATGCTTGTTATATGTTCACCAAAATACCAGCCGATCAATTTTTCCATCAACACACACACTTTTCGACACCTAAAACTAAAATTTCCACAACAAAAATACCAAAAATAGAACACACACACGCTCCGTACTCCACACAGTTGGGAAGAGGTAGTGGGGAGGGGCGAACAAAATCAAATCGCTTTAAGACTCAACGTCGTCATGATAATGACTCCGTTATTCACAACCACAGCGGCAACGGAAATGGCAGCGGCAGCGGGAGCGGTAATGGCAACAAAAAGTTTAGAAAGCAGCGTAACGGCACTAAACAACAACAACAAAAACAGAATCAGGATGCAGCAATGCATCAACAAAATCGAGGCCATAGCTACAATTTCAACAATCCAAAAAATAGTTCTTACCTAAATAGTTCTAGACAAAATTTAGTCTTAAGCCAGCATAGTATAAATAACCACATAAATAGAAAAGATAACAACAGCAACAATAACAATAATAACAACAACAACAACCACCCGCCTCAGTACCATCAAGTCCGACATCATCACAATGATCCCAACAAGATAGCCAAAAGGCAACAACATGACCAAAAACAAAAAACAAAAATGCGTCAACGTGTTCGACCTAGTCCTTCCTCTTCCACTGTCGCAGCGATAACAACAACAAAAATAATAATTAACTCTTCAGCAACAGCGAAGATAATTAATTCTAGCAAACCTCATCATACAGTGACCTCCAGCTACGCCGAAATAAGTCCAACCAGTGTAGTTCCAGCGATATCAACTCTTTTACCATCTGACAGCCATGACACCATGACCTCAACAGTAGTTGTGACAAAGCGTAAAGGACGACGAAGAAAGGGTGATAAATTACACAAAAGCAGCTTACGAAAAAAAATTGAGACGGAGAGAGAATATTCATCACTGGGGCCAGCCTACGACGATAGGGAAGATCACATGACCAGCTCAACCGATTATGCCTGGATGACGAATGACATTATGCTATCATCGATTAAGCCAACGTCGGCCAGCTTACCTTCCTGGCAAACCTGGTATCCATCCTCATCAACTTCATACAACGATGATTCGGATAATTTGTCTGACTCTTCTGCATCGGCTGCAACTCCATCAACAACCGAACTAAATCAAGATACGCGGTTATCGACAACTCAGCAATCGTCATCAGTGGCCGATTTAGCTAAAAACACTTTATCTTCTCAGACATCCGCACCACTTCCAATATTAGTGTTCTCAACAACTTTAACGGAAAATGGCCTTGACGATACTTTATCGCCAACAGCAATAACAGACTTAGGAATGACAACAACAAATACCTCAACCTACACTCAAACAGATTTTTGGTCTAGCAGTCTAAAAGACAATATTATGGATGAGAATGTGACAACTATTAGTTTTGAAAGGGAGAATTTCAGCACCTTTGCAACTCCCAAGCTAGTAAGTGCTCAAAATGATTTCAATGCCGATGAACAAGCATTCCCCGGGAATACAACATTATTATTTACTGCAACACAAGATACAGAATACTCGACGCCAGAAATACCGCGCACCACAACAGAAGATGACGAAAATGGTGCCAATATCTCTATTACCTCCTCTTCTAGCGACTACTCTACTGCCGATGATGACACAACGAGTATTGACGCCTTTATTGCGGAGCTGACCACCTCAAACAGTCCCCGCGATCAAACTAGCGAATCTTCAACAAGCGCCACAATACCACTTGCAAACAATTGTACCTCCAACGGAAGTAAATCCATGACTGATTGCATGTTGGCAACGAAAACAATCCTTGCTACCCTTGCCAATAATCACAAAAACAAACACAAACCTAATGAACTCACATCAACCCAACGTTCGACACGAAACTACATAAAATATTCCAAAACCGAAGTTACAACAAAGCAGACAACAAGCTCTTCGTTAAACACAATACCCATAAGTTATGAAAAAAACACAATTTTCCCGGAAACTACATCTAGTATCCCACATTCAGGAACATCTTTATCACTTCCTTCGATAATGCCAGCACGATCAAAGGCACTGCAATACATAACCAGAACATTTTCCAGCGAAAAACCACAAATCTACCCTACCAATATGACGGTGTCAGCTGTGCTTTCAACTAAAACGCCTCTACTCTTGCCTCTAACCACACGAAAATCACTGCGCAAATCAACACAAAGACTGCTGGCCACACCGTTTCACCAACTCACTTATGTGCGCAACAAGGATGGCGATATTGACATCGATAGTATCGATAATATAAGCATATATCCCGATTTGCTCAATAACGATAACGATGAGCCACTCGTGAAACCCAGTACCAGTCGTTTGACCATAATCAGCGGCTTTTTGCCCACCTCCGCAACGGCAACACTACCCGAATCGATACGAATCGCTAAAATAAAAATAAATCGCGAACGTAAACGCATAATGCGCTTACGCAACGTTGGCAACTATGCGTAGCTGTCAATTATTCATCGAATCAATTTTCATTTCATACAATTCTAAGTCAAAATCGAAACCAACTCGTACACAGAAATGCAAAAATTTTGTTAAGACGATAAAAGATAAAAAAAAACAGTTGTTTCTTTATTTATTTTTTTTCTTTTGTTCATTTGTTTATTTAAGAAGATGCATTATCGAATTATTCAACGAGTTTAATGAATTTAACTCGTTTCAAAACATGACAATAACATCACGCATTCTCATAAACACACACACACACATGCACTCTCAAACCCACATCCTTATACACATGCACAGACACACACACACACGAATAATCACTATGCGTAACTTTGCAACGATCTATGAAAAGTTCATTTTTTCTATTGTTCAAGCGATAAAACAATTAATACATACTCGTACATAAATAAAACAAACAAAAAATGCTAAACAAAATTATCTATAAGTACTATGGGAATTTTTTATATATAAAACCAAAAAAAAAAAATAAGAACAACAATTCGCACACCAAACACCACTTCCAGTTGTTACATTTTTTATGAGAATTTAGAGAACCAAAAAAAGAAAGAAAATAAAAAGCAAATATTAAAAAAATATAAATATAAATTAATTAACAAATAATTCATTTAATCAAATTTACAATTACATAAATTAAATTGAGAGAAAAGTAACTAAAATCAAATACTATGTAAAAGTTTATTCAAATATAAAATAAATAAAGGTAATTTATTAACTAAAGTCCTATTAATCTGATTTAGAAAAAAAAACCAACAACAACAACATCTATTGCTAAGTAAAAAAACACAACAAGAAATACTAAGAAAAATGAAAACTTAAATATTGTATTAGTAGCATATTATGTACATACCTACATACATATATAAAATTCAGATTTCATTTAGTTTCCCCTATTAAATTGCAAAGAGAGAGAGAGAGAGAGAGATCTAGAGAGATAGAAAAATTGATAAATCGGAAAAGTTACATAAAACACCAAAGCTATCATCATTTCATCATTTCGTCACCTTATTTGCGTATGAAAAAGAAAATTAACTAAATAGTTATGTACTATTTTGAATGCTTTGAGTTTTTCATTTTGAGGCATAACATTACACACACACACATGCATGCATGCACACATTTATACACACATACATACCACACCCACACACACATGCATTTAATTACTCAAGCAATGAGCAACTTATCTATACCCAGACACATTTTTAATATTCTGAAAAGGGAAATCAAACTCAATCCAATCAGTCAACTCTGGTCAGAAACAATTGGCTTTTTCTGCCAAAAACTGTTAAAAGCTCAAGTGACACAATTATCGAACTTAATTTTTTTACCAAAATATGTTACATATTTGCAATTCTTGTGTTTTCATTTTGTGGTGTCATTTTCAAAATGTGTGCAACGCCATTCCCATTGTGTTTTTTATGTGGAAAGCAATGCCACACAACGAAAAATATAAGAAATGACAAGCGATGTCACAAAATGCCAAAGTGTGTACTCGGCATTATTCTTCAATTCTGTGAATTTCGACGTCAACCCAATGAAAAACTTTCTGCAAATTCGACAGACGTCACTCTTCGATGTATTAATGGAACAAGTTTTGTTAAAATTATTTTAACTGACATTCCTCCAGATTATTTCTAGCTTTTAATTAAATTATGTATTTCATTTTAATAACTGAAATATGTATTTGCATTATTTGAACGAAAATTGAAAACTAGAATCTTGAAAATTTTATACGGTCCTGTTCTGTAAACCGAATCCGAGTACATTTCTCGTTCTGCAGACGTTTAAAATCATGTTTAAAATCATACACGATAATTTTCTTTCACATATGATATTTGAGAATCTATATAATAGAAAAATCAAAAAAAGTGTGAAAAATATTTCTATTGTCGGAGTTAGCTTTCCAACAACGTGCGATTTTAAATCGATTCGGTTTACAGAAGAGGTCCAATAATGAAAGTAAGCAAATGCTGCCATATGGTTGAAAACTGGAAGAATATGAATACATAATTTTGTTTTGTGACAATATTTTCCGGATGACGGTGGTTTCTGTTTTACGAATTCGCAATTCACTTTACACTACAAACGAACCAAATAAAAATAAGCCAAAACAAAAGCAGGTAATTTGAGTTGAATTTTGGAATAAAATTTGTTGCTTTAAAATTTAAAGTTTAAATCAAGCAAGAAAATGTTGATCAAAATGATATGATATTCCATTACGAAAAATATTAAAGTTTTTGGAACATACTCGTACATACATATTTTTGCTGACTCTCCCTACTTTTCATGCGGTTGGAAGCTGTTTAAAAATAAATAAATCCAAATATTTCTGATAAGTTGTTCTCTGCTTAAATCGCTTTTTATAAAAAAAAAACTAAAATTCAAATGAAAGGCTTAATTAACAAGAAGTCAATGAGATTATTAAATGATGAAGGAAGGAGTTAAGTACATACATACATATATGTAAACATAGTGGCATCGATGTAAGTATATAGTATACTCGTATGTACATGTATTTAAATAATAAAAAATATAAGAAGCGCTTAAGCAAATAATATACACTACTTTAATGTATTTATTCGGAAAGAGGAAATTATGTAAAAGTTATATAAATTATGTACTTACAAATATGAAATTGAAATGCTTGAAAACACAAAACTTAACTAACAAAAAGAAAGAAAAAAGAAAAAGAAAAACAATCACTGCAAAAGACAACAACTTAATTGTAAACATTTAATAAATACATAAAATTTATTTTTAATATTTTTGTATGTACAACGCGCAAGCAAAATGAAAATATATGTATGTAAATGTATAAAAAATGTACTTTCTTTTAGTTAACAAAGACAAACGATGCACAGAGAAAAAACTTTTCGTTCGTTTATAGGCAAAAAATTATAAATTAATCACTTAAAATACACGCATACACGCATACATACTTACATACACACATGCAAATAAACAAGCAGGCTCGTTACACACAAAACTTACAAAATGCAACAAGCAAAATTATAATTAGTGCCTTTCGAACAAACAGAAACTTGAAAATAGTACTCGTATATTAAAGCAAAAAATTAAAAACAAATTCGAATTGAATCGCACGTGGATACACGCTTAAACGCTTTTTAATAAAATGGCTTTTGGGTAGTATTTCCGAAGTACACCAACACACACAAGCGGAAACACTCACGCTCACACTCCCTCACCGACCCTGGGGCAACAAAGAAAAACAATTTTGCGCTAACGTTTGAGCTCATAAGGCCTCTCCCCATAATTACTTACATACATACACACACACACACACACACGTATATTTATACTCTTTCTTCTGTGCAACGTTTATTTGAAGAATTGATGAGATAAAAAATCATAATCTGGGGATCTACTCGGTAATTCGAAAGGAAAGAAAACGCTTTCGAATTTATATATATCTTAATGACATGTAAATTCAAAAGCCTTTTTTTGCGTCGAATTACAGAGTAGACCCCCACCCAGCAGGCGTACAAGAACCACGCAATCAATAATCATACCAAATACACTGAGAAAACAAACAAAAAACCCTAAAATTTATTCTAAATACAATTGAAATTTGACTTACTGCCGCAAAATCTGATTGTTGAATTTAATATTGCCGGCAGCAACTGCATCATTATCTAAGTATACTTAACTTAAATGTTGAAAGTGTGCAAAAGAAAAGAAAAAAAACTAATCGAATCTTAAACTATTGTGTAAATTATATTTTTTTTAATTTAATTAATTGTTAGTTGTTTCACTACAAATGTCAAAACTATTTTTTTATTAACAATTTTTATTTTATAAATAAACTAAGTACACCTACCTATTATGTATAATATTATTATATATAACAATATAAACAATGAATTAAAATGTTAAGTTTTGTAGATACATTATTATTTATTTTTACAATTAATATTTTCATTATTTTTAAATGTTTACTTCCTATTTTTATCTATCCATTTATTTCACGTGCCACATGTACACCTGAACACATACACACACACTCACACACACACACACACTCACACACACACTCACATACCTATTAAGGGCCCTATTTTGTAAAGCGCAACGCTAAGCGTTAATAAATTCTATCTGACAAGAAAAAAATGTAAATTACAAAAAAAAAACACACACACACAAAACTTGTTAATGCTTAAGGCTCAGTTAGCCGACTGTAATGGAAAGTAACTGTAGCGTAGGAAACATTTGATCGGTATTTTTATGTGAAAGTGCATTACATTTCTATAACCATTTTCATTACTTTTCACATAACAATATCGATCAGCTATTTCCTACTGTTGCAGTTACATTTCATTACAGTCGGCTAACTGAGCCTTAATGGAATGTAACTGCAACAGTAGGAAACAGCTGATCGATATTGCTATGTGAAAAGTAATGAAACGTAACCACTTTTCATATAAAAATATCGATCAGCTGTTTCCTACGTTACAGTTACATTCCATTACAGTCGGCTAACTGAGCCTTTATAGAGATGTAATGTAACGTAACCTACTTTTTACATAAAAATACCGATCAGCTGTTTTCTACGCCGCAGTTACATTCCATTACAGTCGGCTAACTGAGTGTTGCGTCTTACAAAATCAAATCAGGCCCTCACTCTCTCATTTCAATTGTATTTATGTATAGTTCAAATGTTAGTTATTACACTTGTATCGAACTCTCCATGTAATTTAAATGGGTTTGATCATTGGTTTGTATCAAAAACGAGCTACTGAAAGAGTTCGTTCGATACAAGTCTATTAGTTATAAATATTTTTTTAATTCAAACCTAATGAAGGAAAACTAAGTAAATAAATAAAAATTATAAACTATTTATGCTCGGCTAAAACACAAATAACACTATAACACACACCTATTTACTTACCTACTCTATGTACTTTCCCTCCCCTGAAGTTTATTACATACATACATACATACATACATACTACATATAAATAAAAACAAACAGAAACGAAAAAGCATTATTATATTTAATTAAACATTATTGAAATTATTATAATTAGTACTGAAAATTGATGATTATAATTATTGGTTTAATGAAAACTTCACTCATACGTACATACATACATACATACATATGTGTATGTATGTACTCGTATGTATGTACGATATGCATATGTACACACACAGTATTAACAACTACAACAAAAATTAAATATAATTAAAAAAAATAAAGGAAATAAAATAAAACAAAACTAATTACTAATCTCTTCCGTTTAAGACTTTTTATTTATTGAACTAATTCTAATTGTTAGTGTGAAATGAACAATCAAATAAAAGCCGCAAGATTTGAAGATGAATTGAAAAATTCATAACTATTCAAGATCTCGAAAAAAATATAAATTAAATGTGCAACATAAAGTTAAATCATTATTAAATAATACAAAATAAAATGGAATATACTTATGCACATACTCGTACACTGGCAGTACTAAAAGGGCTTTAAGCAGTTTATTTAACAGATGATTCCCGTATAGCGAGGATTCTTCCCAAAATGCTCTCAGATCCACGCCGACAAAGGCGCATGGAACCATGGACCATAGGCACATGCTAGCATTCTGAATACAATAGGCAACATATCTGATCTTATAGATCACTGCACTCCGAAAACCTACTGCAATAGGAGTTTTCGAATTTCATTGACGAAAGTGTTTTCCCCACTGCATGGATCTGTATAGGAGTTCACAGATGTCTCAAAATAAGGAGAGAGAGTTGGTGGGGCCGTAAGTATTCGGGAATTGAAATAACCAGATTTTCAGATGAATGTAGCATATTACAGGCAGAGATATCTGCCATTGAAAGAGCAACACACTGGCTAAGGTTTTATCGGATATCAAATAGAGTTATCCCTATCATAACTGACATTCAGTATGGAATTGAGTTCCCCACAGGTGGGTATGCCAAGAATGTCGCTTGCGCAGCTTTCACGTATCACATTAAATTGGGTGAGTGGATATGTGACTATATTAGACAACGTAGTTATGGCTGACATGACAAAGACTTACTCAGGTAAGTCGATCTCGATCATATCTGTGGTGCTTCCACTCTCATCTTGCTGGAGACGCTTCGGCGCTACATTTCTTGAATCAGTTTACCTGAGCAATAATAACGAGAACTAAATACCTTATGAACTTCACTACGGAGCACTTGAGGAATTTCTTGGCCACACTGATCGCCCACTGCGCTTTCGTAACCCATGCTAAAGGTCTGGGTCTCCCATACAAAGAATAGTGCTTCAGTTCCAGTGATGAAGAGGAGGAATAAAGCATTATGCATATCCTCTGCCTCTATCCCGCTTTGGGAGATCGTCGTATACACTTCTTTGGCAGATTATCCTTCAGCAGCGTATACGAGTTATCGGAGATGGGACTCAAAAGCCTTTATATTAGGAACAGCGGTTGTACTGCCGCTGACTCCCTCTTTGGCACAGACCTGACCCATTATCTCCTCTGCTCTCCCTCCTCTATGCCTTTCCTATGTATTTTCTTTCTACATACAAGTAGCACAAAGGGATCATTACATTGGGCCCAAGTGGGCTCAATCCCCATAATATACTTTAATGACAAATCACAAGGTGTATACAAAGTATCAATTAACACCATCCTAGGCCATTCCCATATAAAAATAACTTGTCCTATTCATAGGAAGTTTTAGAACTCGGGCTGGTCCCTATGGCTTGCGGACCGGTCAAGTGACTAGTGGCAGTTCCATTTACCTCAGGGTAACTTCCATATAAACTTTTGTTTATAAACAACAATGATTTCCGACAATAGGTTGTGAATTGTGCAACTGTATATACATGTATGTATACATATATACATACATATGTATGTATGTATACGTATAACTACTCAGCAAGAAAAGAGCTTGCGCAGAAGTCAATAAGATCAAACTCCTGTAATCCACGAAAAAGTGCAAACAAATTCGAATCATTTCCAATGGTTTTAACATAGCCTTGTCCTTGGAGAAATTTATTCTGTTATACTTATTATATGAAAATCAATAATGTCTTTTGGTAACAAACTGCCTTTAAGCTTAAAACATACACACATACATAAATTAATTTCAATATAAACCAAATGAGAATTCTATGATACATTATTACACACAGTGTTTACAATACTCGGCAATGAATACGCTTTTTGCTTGAACACTTGGAAAAAGTTAATATCACTTCTTAAAAGTCGAAAATATACTCGTGCAGTTGTAGATATTTGCATAGTAATGAAAATAAATATAATTCCTTAAGAAGGAAGGAAGATATATTTTTAAAGGTCTTTTATATATTAGTTACCTTTTAAATTATAAAATTATTTTTTTTAATTTTTTTCCAGTAATTTTTTACCAAAGTTTGGAAAAAATATTTTGTTATTATTAACAAATGGGTGTCATTTCGACCCCCGTGACGCAAAAGATTAATTAAAACTAAAAAAAAAATGGCTACGCTTCCACGCCCAAATCGCTAAAGCGATTTTAAAAATTCTTTCAGCATTGGAAGGCGTCAAATATGGAATATTTTTTATCCGATTCTGCACTGGTTTTCTAAATTTGCTACGGATTTTTTTTTTCGAAAAACACATTTTTGGTCTGGTTAGGATAAAACCTAGTATATGTATTATAAAAGGGTCAGTGCCTTCATACGGAATCAGCTAAAAAAAAGTTTATTTCTTTAGAGCATTTAGTGGATTCCATAATATTTGAACTTTGACCTCAAATGGGCACGTGTTAGAGTTGTCCGATTCAGCTCAAATTTTCAATCCGAATTTGAATTTCTCTCATATATTCCAATGTCACTCTAATATACATATGTACATACATACATACATATCGATGGTCTCAAGTAGAAAGGCCCTAACTCGTGTTTTTTACGAAATTGAGTTTTTCAGTGATTCCAATACACTTCACACAAATACTCCTCATCACAAAAATTTATTGCAATAGTGTAAAAAATGACGCTTTTACAAGCAGTTGTACAGTTTATATTATGTTTTTGCCTTCTCCTGTAAAGTTACAATTATTTGAGTTAGGGCCTTTCAACTTGAGAGCAACAATATATGTATATATATACAACATACATATTTACGAGTATATGTAGATGTGAATTGTACTAAAAGCATGTCATCCTCTTAATACTTTTTCTTAAATTCCTTTTCTTTTCTAGTAGGCTGCTACTATAGTGTACGAGTACCTTTGGGTTTATTTTTTTGTTTTTCCATTATGTTTTATTTTTTATGTCGGATTTCTTTAATTAAAACCCAAAGACCCAAATCCTTGCTATTAAAATGTTAAATATCGCACACATGCATGTTTTTCCTTCTTCTCCTTTTTTTTTTGTTTGTTGGTTTGGTTATTTAACGAAGCAGGTGCCATTTGTACCTATTGGTCGTAGCATTTTTAATATTATTTTTAGCTTTAAAACTGGCTTTTTAGCAGGAAATAATTATTGTAGGAATATGTTTTTCGAATATTTCTGTGTGCGTTTATACATACATTCATATGTATATTTAGGTATCTGCTTTTGTCGATTAAACGGAATACATATAAGCATGCAAAAAAGTTAAGAATTACGCCACATTCAAATACTTTTTTTAAATTTACCGCCTCTTAAACTAAATGCTTTGTGTTCCGAATAACCTCCATATTTTTCTACATTAAATGACACACGTACATACATACATATGTATGTATAGTATATGTGTAGATACATCGGTACATAATGAGAACAAAGTCAGTGAAATATGGATCTCTCGCCGTAAGTTTATCTGAATTAATTTAAGACTTAAATTTTAAGTGTTTTCAAGGTCAACTTGAAGATCTTTATTCGGGCAATGACTTACTCAAACGGATTCCAACTGGAAAATCACCATAAGCCCAATTTCACCAATTCGTGTAACGCTGTTTTCGGAGATTTTATAACATAAGTAACATTTCTATAGAAGTGCTACCAAGTTTTTATACATTTACAATGCCGTATAAACAGTGAGTTCATTAATTTGCAAATATTTTTATTTGCAAATAGTGCGCGTATAAACGTAGTAATACATAAAGGCTCAGTTAGCCGACTGTAATGGAATGTAACTGCAACGGTAGGAAACAGCTGATCGATATTGTTATGTGGAAAGTCATTACTTTCCAATTCATTACTTTCCACATAACAATATCCATCAGCTGTTTCCTACCGTTGCAGTTACATTCCATTACAGTCGGCTAACTGAGCCTTAAGCGTTTAATGCTACATGACAAGTGTTCGAGTTTTAACGATTATGTACACATAATCGCACCCAGTATTAAATGCATACATAATCGTCACTTTAATATAGAAAGGCCCTAACTCACTATTTCTTTGAAATCGAGATTTTTGAATTTTTCGATTCATTAAGTGAACTGTTATATTTGTAAGTGGTATAAGTTCATTTTTTCATGTATCGAGATATTTTAGAGTTTGCGTTTGACTTAATTTAAAAATATTGGCGAACGATCATCTATATACAAGAGTAATGTTTTTACGACTCTACACCCTTTAAATTTTTATTATCAAAGATTAACCATTATAATGATTAAGAAAATATTAGATTTCTTTTAGCTCCAAATGGACTTTTACCGCCTTCAAAAATAACATATTATAAGAAATAAAAACAAGACCACAATTAAGTCCATATTTTAATAGACATTATTTTTACGCAAATGGATTTTTTAAGCAAAAAAATAGTTAACATGAAGACATTTAAATATGCGATCAAACAAGTTTAGTAAGACGTTGTTTCATTTAAATATTGTATGGTAACACAAAGCAAAATAAAATAAAAATAATTGAATCTTTCACTTATTTCGCCGTTGTGAAATTATTCATAATAAATATGTGGAATGTAAGGCAGTCAGCTCATCATATCATTAATTACAATTCTTAGGAATGGACTTCTTCCACTTTCAAAAGAAAAATTACGATGCCATTTTTAAGTTTAAACAAATTTGTTTATTTTATGGCCAAATCGTACTACATACATTGAACAGCTGATAATAAATATGAATAGAAGGTATATATCTATACCTAATTAAACCTAACGTTAACTAATTTTTTTAAGAAGTGGACTTACACCACTTTCAAAAATAACAGCTCAAAAGTTTTCTATCGAAATATAAAAAAAACTCAATTTCAAAAAAAAATTATGAGTTAGGGCCTTTCTATACTAAACGGCAACGATATGTATGTATGTACATACATATGTATGTGTGTGAAAGGTGCATGATCCTTAAGTGCCACTGTGCTTAGTTGTTAGTTAAATGAAGATATGAAACAACAACGTTTATCTATAATTGGTTACATGTCATGTGCACATCCATACATACATATGCACATGTACATGTAAGTATGTCAGTGCATATTTATAGTATATAAATATATGCACATAACTATGCATAAAAATATTCACATAAATGCCCGTTTTAAGCCCATAACTTTATTTTGAGCATCTTCTCTGTCCTGAAGCGTATGAGTGCATCGTTCATGTCACTGGATTGACCATTTCGCCTGCAGCCTGTTTTGATATTTAATTCTGTCAGAAGTGATTGTCGCCTGAAGCGATTTTTCTTTTTTTTGCCAACACAAATAAGCAAAATATGACATCAAAGCAAAATACATACATACATACATATGTACATACTCTTACATTAAGATCTTATGTATGTAAGTATGTATCAGGAACAGTAACATTCACCGAGACCGAAACAAAATTATGCCAGGCCTTTTAAATGCATTGAAAGCAATAATTTACAACCTTAATTCGAGCAATTTACCGTAAATAGTTTAATACCTGCAATAAATTTAATTATTTATGCGAACGAGCCTTTGGCTTTAAGGCTGCACTGTATACCAAAGGGTAGATAGTCGTCTTATGAGCGACAGCAAGGGACTCAGTAGTTCATTTCTCATGTTACCTCAAATATCGGAATTACATATAAAGATAATAACTCCATCAATTATAGGTGATTACATATTATTATAATAATAATTTTGTTTTGTTCTATGCGACTCACATACGAAAATTTTCATGTACAACGATATCGCTCGTTTATTTGAACAACGTCGTAACTCAAAAATTGGCCACACTCACTGCAATCTGAAAATATCAAAATATTTTGATATTTTTAAAAGCATAAACAAGACTACATAGCAACACATCAAATTCATACTATGAAATTTCATTTAAAAGTGTATACTATATTTTTTAGAGAAAACTAAATAAAAATGATATTTGAAGTAATTACGCGCACACAGATCAAATTAGCTTCAAATCTCTGCAGCGATGGTAGTGAAAATCTAAATTGTTTTGATTTTAGTCAAACTCACATATAATAAATACGAATTAATGAAGCGTCCGAAATGCATGAAATTATTGCGATTCAGCGTTATTTTTTCAAGAGACCAACAGTTTGTTACAAACTATTGCGATATAACGGGGTACGAATTATCGGTACCTTAGTCCATATTTACACTATGCAAGTCTTATTGCTAAGCTGATTAGTTTGACGGAGAGAGAGACGAGAGGAACAGTAACGTTTCTTTTCCCCTCGTCCCTCTTTCCTAACAAACTAATCAGCTTAGCAATAAGACTTGCATAGTGTAAACTAGGACTTACTGTATCTATAGCATACACGTAATTGAGAAATTTCTTTTACAAATTGTTGAAGTTGGTGATGATGGTTTTTATTTATTATTTTTCAAATAATTCAAGTATGAACACTGGCGTAGCTAGAAATTTTTTCTGATGGGTGGGGGCGGCGCTTTAAAACTGGTGATTTTCATGAATAATGTTAAAATAAATAATTATGTACTTGCAATTTTTAACAATTCGAGGCAACAGCAATTTTTTTTTTGGAGGGGTGGGGGACAATGCGCCTTTCTACGCCTATGAGTACGAAGAGTTTTAGTTGGCCGTTGATTAAGCAACGGCTGTCTATATGCATTTCGTTTCTGCTTAAGAAACTCGTCAGTAGACTTCAAGGTTTTTAGTAGTAAGGTCTTTAGTATTCCTCAAATTTTCTACATAGTTGATCAAATCTTTTATGTCACTGACAATTTTTTATCATTTATTTCAGAAACTTGGTCTATTTCTATTTATATCATCTCTTATATAATCTTTGTTATACGTACGCAACTATTTATTGTGTCCTGCAAATTTGAGTTTGTTTTTCATTTTGAGAAAAATAATGACGTCTTTAAGGAGTGTTTCCGGTTTTTTGTTTGTATCACCTACAAATTTTGCATGGTTGCAGAACTAACATAAGTATTTATTTATGATGGCCCGTTTTCATTCAACAAAACACCCAAAAACTATCTTAAAATTTTTTTTTTTTTAATATAATCAATGATTTCTTAGATATTCATAAATTAGTATCCATAAAAAGCGGTCTGTTATGCGAAAAGGAACAACATTATTTCTTTCTAAAAGATCATGAAATATTCAACACTGCAAAAAAACTTTATTTTTTAACTATGGCTCGCAGAGAGGGGTGTATTAAGGAAAACAAGCCATATATCATGAAAATCGATGGACAAATGTTCATTTTATTGCCAATTAAATGAATATGCCATACACAGTGATTTAAAAGAGTGCTTTCGGTAACAAACCCATCTTTTATGTCAAAAAAGTTAAAAACTAATTGATGAGGTGCTTAATAAGGTGGACTGTATCTTATCCAAGAAGATTTTAAAGGGAGATCTTTCAATGATATTATTGATAAGCAAGCTCCGTCGTTAAATTAGCTGGTGATAAGGTTGAAGCTACTTTTTCTCTACATCCAAAGTAACAATGAGCATGTATTTTTTGCTTTTCAGAAAGTGATTATTAATAAAACTCAGGTAATTAATTTAGAAAATTAAATGAATGATTAAGGAACTCATTTTATTGATTATCTTACTTCGCCGATGATTCTGCTACACAACACCGACGAAGTAGGGCGCTCTGATGTTACGTTAGGATTAGTATTCGCTGAAGCCGGTGTAGTTCAGAGACCAGTGTCTATGCCTTCATCACTTCAACTTTCCTACAACAACTGATACAAAGGGACACTAATGCACATTAGAAAAATGCGTGGTGTTGTTATTTAATAATTATCGGGGACCGGGCTCGACCCCAGGACCTTTCATTTTGTAGTCAACGTGCTAAGTATGTACTTCAGCCCATGCCACCCCCAAGATGCATTTCATTGCTGCTGGTGGTGAGTTTTCCCGAACTCTTTAAAAGTTATCATGAAAATTACTTCGGATTGACAGAATAGGTATTAAAAAGAGAACTTCTTAGATCAACAGAAATTATGAATGACCTTGAAAGCCTGAACAGAGTAATTCTATAAAAAAAAATAAACACAGAAATTATCTAAATTTGCACTACTTCGGGATCACAAGTTCAGCATCTAATTGACTTCTTTAAAACATTATATAATAAAAATTATATAATTAACGATTTCGCTGTTTGATGATTATAATTGAAAATGAGTAAATATTTGTTTGAAAAATATAAAAAGGCCTTCAAAAGCTTGTGAATGTATTCCTTTAATGAGCTGCTTTGATGGCCTTATTTTAATATGCCATCACGTGTGTGCATCCTTTATTGATAAATCTTAAAAATTACAAAACAAATAAAAAAAAAACTTAATACATTGAGGTACTAATGTTGGGGCAAATGATAACTTTATTTAAGTGCGAAATATGAACTTCCAATACTATGAAAACAGCAGGGAACGCATACCAATGAAATTAAAGCTGAAGCAGTTTATTATTATTTTTTTTTTGCTGGACTACCAGGTGGTTTGTTCATGTCACAAGCCCAACTTTGAAAGCAAAACGGATTCACTTTTTTACTTTATATTTTATTTAGCTGATATTGGTTGCTATTGATACCCATAGAAATATAACTAAGCATGTTATTAAAACTTTGTATGTTTTTTTACAGAATTCAACTTTTATTGTGATCTGCAATCCTGTGAATTAACAGAAAAGGAATTTGCAAAAATGTTTAATGTGTTTAACTTCTTTTAGGGTTCCGTGCACCCCAAAGGTGAAAAGAACCCTATTGTTGTTGTCTGTTACAGGCTGTTTTTTTTCGTAAACTGTAAGAGCTAAAAAATACCGAAACGAAAAATCGTTAAAAATTAAAAAAAAAAACTTTTAAATGAAAAATATCACCAAAAATAAAATAAATCGCTAAAATGCATAAAAATCGCCAAAAGTAAAAAGTTCAAAAAAAAATCGCCAAAAACCGAAAAAAATCGCCAAAACGAAAAAAGCGATAAAAAATAAAAAAATCGCTAAAGGCTGGTACTCTGTTCAAAGTTGTGAAAAATTTTCAGCACCATTGATTATTTCGCGTGAAAAATTTGACATGTACTAAATGTAGCCCAACTCGCGGTTTTTTTAATAAATTTCTTGCTTTTATTGCTTGAAAGTATGCAACATTGTTAAAATTCCATGCCAAAAAAGCACTGCTCAAGTTGTTTCGCAGATAAACTAAAATGATGCCAGACCAATTTTGCATGGCAAGACATGATTTTACGTGTTTTTCACAACAAGAACAGAGTACTACTTTTGCGAATTTATTTCGCAAATATTTCACACCAAATACTTTTATATGTAGTTTGACAGCATTTCGCACGAAATTGTGAACAGAGTACCAGGCTTAAGACTAAAAAAAAAATATGTATTTTAACAAAAACAAACAAAAATCGCCAAAAGCTCCAAAAAGCGACATGCAACACCTTCACATTGAAGTTTCCCTTGCAGCCGCAAAAAAGTATTCAGGATACAAAGGAAAATTGAAAAACATTATTTTACATGATTTTCAGTCAGTGATGAGAAATGTGGCACTGTTGTGCCATTTTTGGCACTATTAGATGTTGGCTGTCACTAGGGCATTAATATGGAAACTTTTCTTGTACTATTTATGTACGACCAAAAGCACAATACAAATCCTTTTATACTGACAGAATATTTGTTGGTTGAAAGTAAATAGCTAACAATTATTATTTTTTAATGTGTAAAAATTTATAAAACTTACCAGTATATTGACCATCTATCGTCATCAATTTTTTGCAGTTGTTTTTAAGATGTTGTACACACAGAAGAACTGCCGTTTAAACACGATTTTCTTTTCAAAAATTAAAAGTTTTTTAGTAGTTTTTGCACATTTTACGTATTTTTTTTTTATTTTTTTAAGTAATCTTTCCACTCTGACTTTTTGGTTAGTTTAGTCTGAATGATTTTTTGGTAATTTTTCCACGTTTGTTACTTTTTGGATAATTTTTTCAACACTTTAAGTCATGTTCACAAATTGTTGAAGTGAGCGTTTTAAGTTTCTACTTCCAGATATATGTATGTATTTAATATTACTACTGGAACCAATTTTAACTAACTGGGGAACATTGTTGAAGGCGTGTTCATTTTCTTGCGATTATTTTGAAAAATTAAATATGCAAATTCAAGAGGGGCAAATTACGGCTCTAGTTATCGAACGAAATTACGAAATATTTCGATAGAGTTTATATGGAAACATTCTTAAGTTTCGAATCGTATCGAATGCCGTAATTTGCCACCCACCTGGCAACATTATGGGAACGCAGTAACGCAGCGCTAGAATTTGTGTTAAAAACAAAATTATTTCCATATGTCTTTTTTCGCGTTATGTTGCGTTTTGTAAAACATATAATTTTGCTGATTGTTATATTTTTGTCGGTTGTTGAACATAAAGAAAAATGACGAAGCAGCCGGCGTACACAAATTAAACAAATTCTAATAATTTTGCAAAGGGTTTTCGCCACTTTATATTAACTTTTCTGGCAATATTTTAGTGCACACATATTAGAAACCATTTCGTATTCATTTTCCGGAAAAATAAATTAATTTTCTTTGCCACTTAATTAAGTAATTAAAAACATATTAATTTGGACACTGGAACTTATCAACCGAACCGTTTGGAAACTGCGCAAAACTAAATGCATTTGACAGAAGTCATTAGAAATCAGTTTGCGCGCTAAGTAAGAGAAGAAGAGAATAGTAAGCAAAATGTCAAACTTCTTATTTATCCACTGCACGAACCTTATTAAAAATCCTTAGCTGCGGTTACCTATTCAGCTTCCGAGGACTTTTTGTGTATAGATATAACGAACTACAACGAACATCCACGAATTAAACAAATTCTAGTGATTTGGCAAAGAGGTTTCTCGAGTTTATAAAACTTTCCTTGCAATATTTTTATGCACACACATTAAATAACATATCAGTACTAGATTTTCGGAAAAATATGTAAATAATATTTTTCTTTTACTTACTTACTTGCGTGGGAAGCAGGAGAGGAAGAAAAGAGTAAGCAAATGCGTGTGTGTGATACACTTTAATGACATTATTTTGGAAATTGTAAGTATGCTAATAAAAATAATAAGTGTGTATGTTGTTGACTACAAGCCATAAAAGGGAACTTTCAGGAGCTCGAAAAGAAAACATTTTCCCTAAAAAAACTGGTATCGTTGTTTTCTTACATTTACACTTTATTTTAATTTTAATTAATTTTCTTAACGTTTTCTCTTAAATTCTTTTGCACTTCCCATACACCAATGTATTTTGTTTACAACGTCAACCTCACACAAACAGCTGATCGCTACAAAAGAAAGTAACGGACCTGCGCAATTCGCAATCTTGTTGCATTCATTCATGCATTATATGTATGTATGTAGTATGTATGTATATTTTATTTACATATTTATGTATGTATGTACGTACATAAATATGTATGTATGTATGTACGTACATATGTATGTAAATGTATTTATAAATATGTACCAAGTAAAAAACAACAACTCTATAATTTTTGTAACAAATATTTCAATTCAGCATTTTGTTTTTGTAAGAAGACACACTGGCTATCGATTTCTGCTCTCTTTTTTAGCACTTCCAGATAGTGATTCAGGCCATGTTCAACTGACTTCCACACGTTTTGTTGTTCCTTGGACATGTAAGAGGAGAACTGTTGCCAATAGCTGGTTATATGATTCTCGTCAAGGTTAAGTAAATCGACTTCAAATTTTTTATTATTTTTCCTTATCAAATGAAACAAATGCAGATTTGCGTTATGTATGTATGCATGTACATGCAGACATATGTAGGTACATATATAGTATATTTATAGATGTACATCTGTATGTATGTGTGTACATATGTACATATATAAAAGTAACTGCCACCAACTAAACTATGGTAACTCAATTGATCACATTCGTAATAATTTTACGTTTTTAGACTTTTTAACATAATGAAAAATTCATACTCTCCACAGAACATATACATACATACATATATGTACTATGTATGTATGTATATCTAGCAAATTCTCTTTTTGGACGCACCCATAGTTTAGTTGGTAAGCATCGATATGCATAGTCTGAATTATAACTCTATAGAAAAAACAAGTACCTTGTTTCAGTCGATCGGTCAAGCGTATTTATTTCTTGAGTTATAAATTCCTTCAAGGCGGCTAAGACCAAAGTCGGTTCCACGCTAGGAGTGTGACTCTCACATACAATATCAGAGGAGCTCTTAAAAACATAAAGTTTTCCTAAATTAGTTATTAAGCAATTTATGCGAGTTATAAATGTCGTCAGCAAAAATGCAAGCCAGCTCATGCATATGCTTATGTTATGGATTCAGGTTTCTTAAATCGAGTTACAAAAACTGACTCTTCTGACAACTATTAACGCTCGCTTTGAACTTTCTCTGCCGACATTTACATATTTTCTTACAGCTTTCGTTTTATTCTGATCATTTTTCTTATCATCTTGTATACTTTCTACACTATTAGATTGGCTCTTGGAGTGGCATAGAGACATTAAAGAACTCACTATGGGCCCCGACGAACAGTTCGGACACCAGGTGTAGGGCTCAAAATACTTTATTAAGCTTTCCACCATTGCAATATTCGTTATATGAAGGGCCTAAATTATGTAAAGCACTTGAAAAGACTGTGTACGAATTTTGTATATTCGAGAGTCTTACCGAAAATATACTTTCAATTTTAACCAAACATTTGTCCTTATCAGTATATGGATTTAGTATCTCTAAAAGTTTTTCTTCTACCAAAAAGCCAGCACGATCAGATATTTTATGCAAAATATCTCTCAATTGATTCTGATATGCTGAGCTTACTAATGGCCTGAATGCTTCGTTCGCTACTCTGTTGGTTCTGTGATCATCTTGGCAATCCCTTGTGTAACCAAGTTTGTCCAAATCGAAACTCGGTTTCACCCATTCACGGCCCAGCTGTTGTTCATACAAGATGCGATCGATTTGAAATACTCGCGTAACCAAATGTTTGATTTCGTCGAAGTTTATTTTCCAAACTTTGGTAAACTAGAAAATTAAATTTTTTGTAATTCTTGTTCATGTGATTTTCCCCTGGACGTTTTCTTACTTTTATCATGTTATTTTTCCGAAAGTACTCGGACTTGGCTTGCATATCATTTATACTTCCGTGCAGTTTTTGTATGTCTGCTGATAATTTTTCCACCGACCCTTTGTTGCTTTCTCGGATCTCTGATAATTTTTTCTTTAATGCTACAATGGATTCATTAAGTTTTGCTACTCGTCTCTTTTGCTGATTGTTTATAATTATATTCTCTTCATTCTTCTTTTGCAAAACCTGATAGTTGTAATCAATCTTTTCGGAATTCATTAAGATATTGGCTTGAGTTTTACGAATTTCTAACTCTAATATTTCTGCATCTTTTTCGAGCCTTATTTTCGTTGTTCTACTGATCTCCTCCTGCTTACTGCGTATGTTTTCCACTTCTTGAGCATAAAATTTTTGTTTATCCTTAACCAATGCTATCTTTTTGTCCTCACTTGTCTTAAGATGTTCGAATATAGTGCCCCATTTTTCTTGAGCAACTTGAAGAATGTTTTGTTTTTCCGTTTCAATAGTGCTCTGGAGTTCATTAATACTTATTCTGTAAGACTTTTTTAATAATTTGACCTGATGATCAACTCGTTCGACAAGTATGCAAATGTCTGTAGATTGTTTATCTATATCTTCATAATATTTGTTTGTAATATTAATCAGTTCCTGTTGACACTGTCCTATAAGTTCATCCTTGCTGGTCAGTAAGTTTGCAATATTTTCACGTTGTTTTTGCATATCTTCGTATATTGCCATAGGCTCTTTCATATTGTTCATTTCCTTCCATTTTTTGCTAATATCATCAAATTGCATCAACGACAGATCTGCTTCCTTTCGGAGTCTCTCTTGGAGTTCTAACATATGTAACTTGAAATGTAGTTAAGTGTAAAAAATAAAAAAGTTTCTGGCTTACCTTTTTCCTTTTCATATTTGTATTGGCTTCGCAACAGTTCTTGTTTCTCATTGGCAGCTTTTATATTATTAACCAATTCATTTCCGAATCTTTTTAACTCTTCTAAATACAATTCGCTTTTTTCCACTTGAATTTCTATATTCGATTTACCTGGAGTCTGAGAACTAATTTATTTGTTAAATATAATATATCATTCAAACATGTGTTATACGTGTTTGTATACATGTACAAACATACAAATCTTCGTGCCAAAGCTATCTCCTACAACAAAAATAACAACAACAGATCTATGGATCTGTGCAATTTCGTGTGCAACATTATTTTGGTATGTACGGAAGTTTAGCTGTTTGCAACATACTGCAGGTACGTATCAACTTATTTTCACGTACATATACCCCACAAACTTTCTCGATTCAAGTGAAGATAACTTCCGCACGTCGATATTTACTAACTCAGTTTCAAGTTTTTTTCGCAAAGCTTCTGAAACCACTTGAGTTCGTTCATTAAATTTGCTGTTTCTATTATTAATTAATTCTCTAATATGATTTTCAGTTGTTTTCTTTTTTGGAATACCACCTTTCTCCATATTGACAAAGGATTAAAAATAATGTGAGTAAATAAATATACAAAAATCAAGAATTTATTAATTATGAAAATAACAAACATCAATTGAATGACATGTTGTTATTTCTATGACATCCGTTTCCATGCATATGTAAAAACGGCTCAGTAGCAACAAAATTAACAACCAAGGCAAATTTACATATGTCAGATTTATGTTATACCAAAATACATCTTATATTTCCCAGCTGGGCGATGGTCCCAACGAAGCATATTAACCAGAAGGAGACGTAACTAATCCAATTACGCAATATTATTCCACCCACTTGTCTTTTTTCAAAGAAAATCTGTTCTGCCATAGCTTCGAATATGGAACTTTGCACTTATTTCTACACAGAAAAATAAGCATGTAGATATTTTTTAGGAAGTGCAAAAGCATTAAAACTTAAAAGCAAAATGAAGGAATGCGAAATTTCAATAATTCCTGTGCTAAGCATTATTTTATAAAACCTGCACATGGTGACTTCCGCAACAGCGAATGGCCGCTTTTACACTATATTGGGGGTAGCATATCTTTCTGGCAACCCTATCAAACGTCAGGAAAATTTAAACACATATGGCAATGCGCAAAAGTCTTTTTTGTTAAAAAAGGGTTCTAATCTTGATATACTAAAATTATATGTATATAATATCGATATAAATATTTTTTGGAATCGAAGTTCTCATTGGTGGTTATTAATGGAATATATTCAAGTGGTGGAAGAGGATGGAGACGATGCAATTGAACTGCCCACGGAAGATGACGGCAGTCTGCTATTGTCAACATTGCAAGCACAATTTCCAGGTGCCTGTGGTCTTAAATATATTAATGAGGAAACGAAATGCTTTCGAGGAGTGCGCTCGAATGAGGGAAAATTCTTTTCACCATATATGGAATCCGGTTGGGGTATCCATGTATATCAATGTGTTTTCCCCAAAGGTGAATAGTTCGATCCAATCTCTTTTTAGTAGTGGTTGATACAAAAAATTGATTTCAATTTTTTTAATATAATTTTAGAAAACAAACGAAAAAGTGATGACCACCTGGAGAATTCGACAGCAAAAACAAAACGCATTGAGTCGCGATCTCGTTGCACAGATTTGATTGTTTTAGGATTGCCATGGAAGACTACAGAGGAAAGTTTGCGTATATATTTCGAAACGTATGGCGAAGTGTTAATGACACAAATAAAGAAAGATGTCAAATCAGGACAGTCGAAAGGTTTTGGTTTCGTACGATTTGGGTCGTACGATGTACAAGTAAGAGTTTTATCTACAAGACATTTGATTGATGGGCGTTGGTGTGAAGTTAAAGTGCCTAACTCAAAGGTATGTTCCTCACTACTTTTTTCTATCGCATTTTATTAACCTCGTTACGTACATTTTGTAGGGAATGATTCATCAAGTGCCTTGCAAGGTATTTGTGGGTCGTTGCACAGAAGACATTAATGCCGATGACTTAAGAGACTATTTTTCAAAATATGGTGAAGTTACAGATGTGTTTATACCTAAACCATTTCGAGCGTTTAGTTTCGTAACCTTTTTGGATCCAGAAGTGGCTCAATCGCTATGCGGTGAAGATCATATTGTAAAGGGTAAACTAAGAGCTTTCAAAACATAAATACCTATTAGTTTCGGTGTTTAGATTAACGATACTTTATTTTTCAACAGGCGTTTCTGTCCACGTATCAAATGCTGCACCAAAATCTGAACAAATTCGAAACTCTATGCAAAACTATCAAGGTGTTGGCCGAAATGCCCCTGTTGTAAATGCTGTTATGGGACCACATCAAGATTCCATGGCTTATAGTGATGCTCATAGCGGAGGTGGTGGTGGCGGCGGAAAAATTGTTGACCACCCCAGGAATTCTTTTAATGGGGGTGGGAGGGCGGATAACACAATGAATCAAAATTCTATGATGGGTATTAGAGGTTATGGCATGAATACTAACAGTTACAGCGGAGGAGGCAACAGCGGTTTCGGCAATCCTCCTTTGTCGAATAACATGGGCGGCATGAATGGCAGTATGTCCATGGGGAGCAATTCAAGTCCTGGAGGTCCACATATAAACCGATCGGACATGTCTGGACCGTACCAAAGAGGAAACCGTGGAAATTTCAATCATAACAATTGGAATAACAACCACAACCGAAATTTAGACATGCCAAATCTACAGACATTAGGTATTAATTCCCAGGCTCCCAAACCTGCATCAGCTCAAAACTTAAATAATTCTTTGGGGGTAGGACTTAACCTAAACTCCCTACCAATGAATCCAGCAATAGTGGCTGCGGCACTTAATCAATGGAGCATTTTGGGAAATCAACTACAAAATCAACCTCAAGATCAGGTACAGTATGTCAAGGATTTTACACATTGAAGACAAACATTTTTCAGTTTCCCACACAATTTTTTTAATTATCAAACCAAAGAGTAATAAAAACAAAGCAACCATTAAGCGAAATTCAAATCTAAGGTTGCATTTGTAATTAATAAATATGTATAAGACGATCGTTTGCCATCACATGCCTGAGTATGAAAAAATATGCAGCTTCTTTTTTCAACTCGTATAATTTTTTTGCAATTGTTTATTACAAATAACCAATAATTGTTTATCACATACAAAAAAAAAAGTTGTTTTAGACAAAAAATAAAATTCTTGATATATTGTACAACTTTTTAATGGTAAATTTTATTCACAATCAATAATTCATTGCCTTCCAACAGACTGGGAACTTTCTTTCGTGGATGGCTCACTCAAGTAATAATTCGGGCGCCAACAATATGCAATGCAACACCAGCAACTTGCACACCAATAATTCCAACAAACAAGGCAGCAACAATGGCAATAGGTCCCCGTCAGCAAATCAGCAACCAACCAGTTCACCTTGCAACGAGTCTTCTCAAGTAATTAACAAGATTTGCAATTTCCACTCAATAGTTGCAAATTTTAATACTCTTTCATTTTTCTATTTAGAATAGTAGCGCATCGACGAGTGCATCAAAAAGTGGAAACTGGACCCGACCCAAAAGCGAAAATTCTTTTATTTAAAGTTATAACGTTTAATTCCTAATGTTTAAGATGCCGCCTAAATGACAAAAATGCTTGCAGACATTTATTTATAGTCCCGTGCTGCACTGCATTCAAGTAGCAGAACTAAACTTAATCATGTAGACTTTAAATGTATTATAAGCATAATGAAAACATTTCAATAAATGTATCTTCAAATATTTTTAAAGTTAAAAATAAGATTTGTATCTTGTATTTCCTTAAACGGAGGAGTAAAGAGAACCATTCGTGTTTAAGAAATACATACTTTATTTATTTTTACTACAAATATGAATTTAACTTCAAAATAAATAGCGCCATCTACTTCTTGCTGTTAAGAATAATACCATCATATTTCTGTTGGAACCATTTCATGGCATCTTCTTTAGTAAGTCTATGTGGGAAGCCGACCTTACCGGATTTGCGTTTTCTATGTGCAACGTTGTAACCTGAAAAGAGAAGAAAAATTCATCAGTTTTTTAAAGCAAAATAGATCGTTTTAGAGGTTTGCACAAGTGCACACACTTATACCTATATTACATACATATGTATGTACGTATGCATGTGCATTTTCATAAACAAGTGGCAAGATTAAACCTTTATTCATAAATTTATCGTTTTTAATTCCTATTGATCATTTGATTTAGTTTAACCACGAACTTCAGCCAACTTCACAAATTGATTCGACTTTATTATTATGTTTATGTTAAAAAATTACCGTGAGTTTTTGTATTAATTTGTTTAAAAACTCATTAAGCAAATCTTTAAATGGACCAAGTCCATCATTTCTTTGTGCACATTGACTGAATGTCTTGAAAAGAAAAGCATGTCCGACACCATCGCAATGGCAATCAACACTAATATCAAGACATCTAATTAAGTGCAAAAAAAGATATTGAATAAACAAATAGACGAAAATTACCTGGGCGGCCGAGGACAACATAGAAATCTAAACCATAGATACCGATGGAAGGGTCGTATTTGATGCCCAAATCAATGTGTTCTTGGATACCGAAACCAAAATTACCGGTGGTAGAGAAATTATCACGTCTCAACTCGTATTCACGTACTTTAAGTCCACGCTCCAAAATTTCTTCAGCCTTGGCACCGCGGACAGTGCAGTGTACAGCAATCTTTTCATTACGACGAATACCAAAAGAACGTACGGTATAGCGAGCTTTGGAAAACACTGGTTGTTGGCCAGTCAATTGTTCCAATACCTAAAAGCATTTAAAACACATTCACAGCATACACATTTTAAAACTAACTCATTAAATTTCTACCTTTGCGGCACGAGTCAATCTGTCACCAGATTCACCCACACATATATTCAGGCATAATTTTCTAATGTGCAGATCGCGCATAGGGTTCTTAGCGGGATCCCGTTTGATCTTCTTTCCAGCTTCTTTAGTAGCGGCCTACAATTATATAAATACACAAAGATATGAGCAAAAAAATTAGAAAAAATTTCCTAGATTTACTTTTAATAGTGAAACACAACACGCACCGTCATATTGAAATCGGAAAAGGAAAAGAAAGATATTCCTACCACGCGAGTTACTGTCCACTGGAACTGTCAATTTGACAGCTGTCACTCTGTACTGTCAAATTTCCAAATGGTCTGGCCACAACCGCGTAGCCAATCGCTCGAGCACAGAGCTGTACTAGACATCAATCCTACCATAGAACTGACTACTTTCCGCAACGAAGAACAAAATGCACCTGGTACTCAGCCACTATATACTGAGTACTTTAACAGCACTACTTTTCACAGTGATTTATATGAATACATAGAAACTAGGAAAGTAAAGTGAGTAAAATTTAACAAAAGCCTTTTAATTCATAATAAAAAAATATTTATAAAGGTTTTCGGTAACATGCAAACACAAAATGTACCATCCAGGACGCCTGGAATAACGATATTACTGTGAAATAACAATACCAGTGCTAGTTTGTCCCCTACGCCAACGAAAATAAATAGAGAAGTAAAAAATAATTTATATCTGTACACTGGTAGGTAGATAACATTTTGTTGTAAAAAAAGACTGATGGATTCGACTAATATTTCCAATAATATTTTCGTGCATAAGTATGTTTATTATTGATACGGTGCAATATACATATATATATATCAAACATTATTCTTATTACTCGCATAAAAGTAGAAGAATGTTTATACATACCTATGTATGTAAATATGTATGTATGTAGTACATAAAACGTCAAAAGACTAAAAGCAGAGGTTAGGCAAAAATTGCAAACAAGTATGCGAAAGTGTAATATTAAAAACAATTTGTTTTTATATATAAAATAATTCAATATATAAAGTTATATGCACATGCATACATGTCGTAAATACGCAGGTATATACATATAAATATATGCATATACTATGTATAAAAGTATATACATATCGTTACCTTAATATACATACATATCTTTTTTAATCGAGTTCGTTGTGTATTTCGATAGATGAACATCTAATCATTAGATTCTAATGTATCGAAAAATGCAAAAATCTCGATCTAAAAAAATAATCAGTTAGGGCTTTTCTATATTAAGGTAACTATATACATACATATATAGCAGGAATAAGTACGTGTGCATATGTATAGTTTTTCAAGAAGTATTTTTATTATTGGAAAAAATCAAAAATCTTCAAAAGAAACGCTTATTTATTTATTTCTAAGCGAAATACCTACTCAACTATAAAATGTATACATACATATGTACATACATAGGCATGTGCAAATTTTATCGTTTTCTACTTTTTCACGTCCGTTAATAATCACATATGTAGGTACATATCGCTCCTTTATTGCAACATGCTATATTTAAAAAAAATTGAGAAAAGTTCGTTGTATCATGCATAATCTTGTGTAAAAATTTCATAAAATTTTATCTCTTTTAAAAAGAAAATTATTTTTATATCATCCTATGTATGTAAATTAAACACTAAATTTATTTTCTGCAAAACCATATTTTTGAGTTATTACTATATTGCAATAAAGGAACGAAATTTAGTACGTTACACTAAAAAGAAATAAATTTAACGGTGATTAAAGTTTTAACCGTAACTAAAAAGTTCAGTTTTTGCAGTAATAGACATTTTTAAAATTTCAGTCCTTGAAAAAGTTAATGTGAATTAAGTTTTTCATCAAAACTGTCTAATTTATTTATTTTTAATCTTTATGCTGCTGTTGATGTGTATATTCATTGCGAATTGATTTTAAGAATGCCCCGCCGTATAGTTCATTAATGTAAGCGTTACAAACAAAAGAAATTTTTATGCCAAAATTACTTTTATATAAAAAATTCTTCGAAATATGTTGTACATATGTATCGCCTTAGCGATTCGTTGGCAGGGCAGATTTCAGAAAAGTGATCAGCCACAGCTCCTTTCTTAGATTGGTGTTAAGGCTGCTCGCTACATTTGTCGGCTTTGTTTTAAAAATGTGACAGTTTTAAAAATAATTTTTGATATAAGAATGTTTCTTTTAATATTAATATAGTATATATGTATGTACATACATGTAAAATTTGTTATTTTATACTGAGAAGCAGTTTTAAACGAAAAAGTGCACTTTTATTTTAAAAATGAAACAATGATAGATCAAAATTAGTACATATTTTGTTTTTATTATGCAAGATTTAGATTTAAGATTTGAATACTTATTGTTAGTTCATTTTTGAAGATACAATAAATAAATATATGTATGCATAAAATAAAAAAAAAAAAAATTATGCAAGATATCAGGTCAGCTTAAAGTATATACACCAAAAAAAAAAGTTTTAAAATCAAGTAGAAATATTTTCATTTTAAAAAGAAACGTTTAAATTAATGATCAAACAGAATAAGTCCGCAACTTTAGGAAAATTCGTTGTCAAATTAACAAAGCCCATAATAAAATCTATGGCAGTAACTTCAAATGCTCTCGTAATTTTTGTTTTATTTGCTTTTGTGATTATTTTTCTTTGAGTTTTGTTTAAAAATGTAGGAAATTTATTGAAAGTATGGTAGCATTTTTGAGAGAATATTTATTTATATGTGAGAGCATATGAAAAAACGCTGTCAAAATAAAATATATTCTATGCTTCGACTGCTTTCTGGGGCTTGTTTTTTGTGTCAATTTGTATGCAAAATGTGTTTATGCCGCAAGTCTGTTTGATCATTAAGGTTGTAAATAAATAAATACTCGTATATGTATTAATTTTAAAAGAAGCATTCTTATTTTAAAAATGATTTTAAAAAATGCAGCATTTGGAAAACAAAAACCGAAAATTCTAGTTTTAATAATGATTTTTTCGTTCAGTGCACCTGTCTTAATTTATTAATTAGGGGCATTCACACTTTGTATTTTTTTTAAATCTGGATTTTTAATTTTGAAAGTGTAGTTTAATATGAAGATTGAATCCCTTATTGTATTCTTATTATTATGTTTTATTTTTAAATAATGAGAGTTTTTATGTAGTGTATAGTTTCCGTATCGCAAACAGACAACTCGCCTAGAAAATATATATGGAAGTGTATGTAGATTGTCTCGACAAATTGTCTGCTTGTAATGCAGAAACTATACATATACGAGTACATATATTGCTGTTAATATTAATATATTTGTTTTTTTTTTTTTTCTTTGTAGAATTGCCATAGCACAAATATTATTGCACAAGAATAAATACCAACAAGAACAATAGCAAATAAATTTAAAACAAGCCGAAGTTTAAAAGATATAAGAAATAAAAACATAAAGTAATGTCATTTTAATGTAATAACAACAACTATACACGTACATGTACTATCTAAGAGGGATAAAAACGAAATATTTTTAAGAAACGTATACATATTGTAGTAATATTTATAAAACGGCACAAAGAAAATAAGCTGCTAGAACCCTGGCTTTGGAAGAGACTATTTAAAAAAACTAAACAAGTTAGAGCTTATTTAGACTGGCTCAAAACGAAGAAAACGGGGGCGCTGAGTCTCCCGACGGCACCCAGGAAGGACGCGAAGCGTGTTGGTGGATACCTTGGTCTGCGATGGGTTGCTTTGGCTCACCAAGCTCGAAGCAATCCGATATAAATTCTGAAGATACCAGAAGTCAGAAGCGTCGAAGTGATGCCATTTCCAAACAATTACAAAAGGATAAACAGCTCTATAGGGCTACCCATCGGTTGTTGTTGCTAGGGGCTGGCGAATCTGGAAAATCAACCATAGTTAAGCAAATGCGTATTTTACACGTTGACGGATTTTCAGAACAAGAGAAAAAACAAAAAATTGATGACATTAAGAAGAACATTCGTGATGCAATTTTGGTAAGTCTGAAAAAAAGTTGATTTCTATGTTCTCAATTTTTATAATATTAAAAGAATTTACGAATTTATGTATGTACTGACTATTTTATCAGTTCTTTATGAACAATATTAACAATGTTAAGTTTGTGCAGCGGGTAACCTCTTTTTTGGTTTTGAAAGACTACAATTTTATTTCTATTGTGTTTCGTGAAATGTTTGCGGATATAACTAAAGAACCGAAAGCTGCACTTGGTGCAATTCACTTCATTCAGTATGTAGTCCAGAAGATCTTAACATACAATTTTTTCCAGAAGATTTTAGAAATAGCTTAGCCATAATAATAAAACACTTACATATGAAGGCTCTTGTCTTTAAATTAATTTTATTTCCATTTAGGTTTCATAACTTTGAGTTAAATTTAAAACAATGTTTTTTGTAATTTTGAATTATGGCATCGGTTGAATCGGTGTGGTTTTTTCTTTTTTTTTGAGGTGTTTTATTTGAGTATGATTTTACCTTTGGAACAATAATCTGGTATTAAAAGGCTTTCAGCTATAAAATTTATAAAATACTTCAGACAGAAAATGATAGATATTTCATGTCTTGTATTGTGCTTGCACTGATTGCATGGGAGACAATTGACCTTTTGTTAATATGTACCAGGAAGTTATGACTTTTGATAATCTATTATTTGATTTGAGACTGAATTTTGATGGCACCAGAATTGGTTGCTTAAGCTTATTTGTGTATGTAGTTTATAGAAAGGTATCATGCCATAACGTCCATGGAAATAATGTCCATCACCTACATTTGCATACGAGTACGTATGTATGTATGTATGTCAAGTAATGGTTTCACTGAATAAACATTTTCCCTTAACGAACAAATTCTTTAGTTTAGTTCGAAATAAGTAAGTACGCTATGACATTTTTTTTACAAAATAGAATTTGTTTCATGCAAATGAGATGAGCTAAACCATTCAAAAATTCAATGTTTATTACATAAATTTGTTTACTGTTTCTGTATAGGAATCCAATGCGCTTATTTCAATTAACTCTTGGTGAACGGTGCTTAAATAATTTAAAAAATGAAATAAATAGTGAATTATTTTCTTGAGAATGGATTTCCAAAAGTTTTTGGTACGTTTTGTGTTCAAAAATTTGTGGCGTATTAAAATCAGAGCAATAACGAACGCATCACATCGCCTTAAAGTCTTGAAATGCAATGATTACGATATATTCGATTCAACTTGTATCTTTTTAGGATAAGGATTAATACCATATATACATAAATGTATTCCATGGCCCAGATATTTAATTGACGTTTAAAATATATTGTATCCGTCATTCGAAATAAGCCATGATTGAGAAAAGACTTGCTGAGCTCCTCCTCTTCCCTTGTATAATTCGCCTGAAGAGTTGGCGTCACAATGATCACAGCAATTATTCAAACAAAAGCACCATCGAGCTCTGCAAGCATTTGTCCGTAATGTACTGAAATGCACCAGATGCAAATGTTATTCCTGATTGAAGAAAATACACAGACCTCCTTTATGTGTTCTAATTAATGGTTAGTAATATTCTTGATGTTTCGTTTACTTCGAACTATAAATAGGCATCCGAGAGATACATATGTATGTATGTGTATATTTTGTTGAATATTTACCAATTTGACATCCAAGCGAAAGGATCATCGCATTCCATGAGTGTGTCATGTCTTTCGCGAGCAGTGTGTCTTTTTATTTCTGGTTTCACAAGTGCATATAATTTTACGAGTAGTTGCGAAACATAATAAATTTTTTATCACCATAGTCGAGTAAAAATTTAATTTTTTTTATCATTCTAGACTATTACTGGTGCCATGAGCACATTAAATCCACCTATACCATTGGAAAAAAAAGAGAACGAAGCTAGAGTTGAATATATACAGGACTACGCTTCAAGTTCGTAACATCATTTAAACAATAAAAGTTCTTAAAGAAAATGTTAATTATACTATTCCAATTATATATTTAATTTAATGCGATAAATATAGGTCCAGATTTTAACTATCCGCCAGAATTTTATGAGCATACAGAAGAGTTATGGAAAGATAAGGGTGTTTTGGCAACTTATGAAAGATCAAACGAGTATCAATTAATCGATTGCGCAAAGTAGTAAGTATTGCTTAAATAATAACTAATAAGCAGGCAATGTATGTACGGGTATTTACGTTTGTATGTGCTTGTCTTTACAGCTTCTTGGACCGTGTGAGTATAATTAAACAACCCAACTATACACCGAACGAGCAAGACATATTGCGGTGTCGAGTCTTAACTTCTGGCATATTTGAAACAAGATTTCAAGTTGACAAAGTCAATTTTCAGTAAGTTGAGTGAGCTAAAACACATAAAAATATATATTTTTTTTTTGTACTAATCTTCTGTTTGTGATTTTTTTTTTTTCAGTATGTTTGATGTGGGAGGCCAACGGGATGAACGTCGAAAGTGGATACAATGCTTTAATGATGTTACTGCAATTATCTTTGTGACAGCATGTTCTAGTTATAACATGGTTTTGCGCGAAGATCCAACACAAAATCGTTTACGCGAATCCTTGGAACTTTTTAAAAGCATTTGGAACAATAGGTATTTAAAGTCAGCCTTCGCAATAATAAAACCTTTTACTTATTTTGTTATTGCTTCTGTCTGTTTAGATGGTTACGTACAATATCTGTAATTCTATTTCTCAACAAACAAGACTTGTTAGCGGAGAAAATAAAAGCTGGAAAAAGCAAACTTTCGGATTATTTTGCCGAATTTAATAAATATCAAACACCAAGTGAGTCGCAAACATGATATGAATGATTTTTTTTCTTTTTAACTTGAACTTTTAACTATTTTTATTTAATGATTATCCCAGGTGATGCAATAGTCGAGTCTGGAGATGATCCTGAAGTTATAAGAGCTAAGTATTTCATACGTGATGAGTTTTTGGTACGTACAGATATATTTTAATATTTGTAAATATGTATATATGGACATACATATATGTATATACATATATATGTGTAGATAAATATATATTTATGTGTGTATATGCATATGAGGGGCTAAAAATTTAGGGGTTGCAACTTGCAAGTGCAAAAAGAAGGTTCTGAGTTCCCGAAAATATCGAATTTTGGGACTTTTTAATTTTAAATCCCGGGATTTTGGAGTTTTCTTAATCACGTTTTTGCATAAATTATAAAATTTTCAGTGTCATGGGGTTTAAGCTTACTATTATTTGCGGTGCCTTGTTAAAACAAGTTAAAATAACAACTTTGATATATTAGCGCATTTTAAGTGGAAAAAGATATATATTAACCCTATATGTTTGTATATAAAAATCAACTTTGAGGAGTACAAAACAAGGACAAATATTCCGTTCAAGGGTGCATCGTGTGCGAAGTGCAAACTATGCAACAAAATTTTAAAAGCAAATGAACGTAAGTTAAATAAAGTCTTCTTGAAATTAATGGTGTCTATTCTGGAATACGCGTCGACTTGGTGTCAGTTGCATGGAAAACAAAAACAAAATTGTGTAAATGAAAAAAAAAATTGTTTTTGTTTCTCATTCAAAATTAATCGTTTATAAAAGAATGAGAAACGCGTTGAAATTCTCACGTTTATTTCATTTTAGAAATATATGGCAAACAAAAACAATTTTTGAAAATTTTTTGTTTTAATGTAAAGTTTCACTTCTTCGCCGCGTTTTCCAGAATAGCCACCAATGTCTTATAAATGTACAGAGACATACATACTTAAGCTTAAGCGACATAATTTTCGAACTGAATTTTTTGACCAAAATTAATCATTTGCGATCGTAAATAATGGATTTTCGTCAAAACAACGCTGTCCAAAAATTGTGTCGGTTAAGCTTTTTTGGCGATTATGGCTCGATATGATCGCGAAAAGTCACAAAGAAAAATAAAATTTTACATAGAAATTTTATTGAAAAAAATTAAAAAGGAAAAAGAATTGATCAATTACATAATTTAAAACATTTATTACTCTAAAATTATGAAAATGTTAGTTAGGACGTTTTGCGTTTCAGGTGACTATGTATGTATGTACATTTCTTTCTTATAATTGTAGGGATTTAGATTTCCCCGGGGATTCTATTTCAAATTCCCGAACCCTGGTTTTTTTAAAATCAGTCCCGATTGAGTTTCATAGATTTTTGTTGCTTTTTGTAGTAAGATCTTTGACCAATAGTAGCGGACAGTGTGAGGTCATGATGCAGGTCTGCATTTTTGCAGAGTGATATTTGATATTTGTATTTAATACCGTCTGCCCTGTATCTAACTCAATTTTACTATTCGTTTTCAGAACCTCATATACACATGAATGGCTTATTGTAATAACATCATAAGCCATACGACTAAAAGAACTGGGGGCAAATTACGGCATTCGATACGACTCGTAAATTGCTTCACACCCCAATCATGAGCGAATCAACTTTCTTCCCCATACAAAATTATGAGAGCGAATCAAGTAGATTCAATATGAATCTATTTACTTGCGAAGCACGTAAAATTGGTATCTTCTCTAACTTTTATCGCAGTTCATCGCAAGTTTATCTAAACTATATGTGAATGTGTGTGTGAACAAATAGAAACACACCAAACGCACATGCGTATGATACGTATGTATGTGTGAATATACATAAAAAATGCCGAACCAAGCACGAATGCGCAGTGTAAACGGCATGATTCATAAACATGATTGAGAAAGCGAAGCATGTGATTCAAATCGTAGTGGAAACATAGCATTAAGCTATTTTGGTATTAGTTTCTTATTAGACTTTTACATAACAATGTTTTTGTTGAATTTGTTTCGTAATAATTATGGAGGCAAGTATGAATAAAATTCCGCTAGAAATTTTTCCCGGGGAACAATTCCAACTAATCGCAATTAATAGGGAAAGCAAAAAATTCTAATTGGAAAAGGGAGATATTACTCGCGGAATTTTATTCATAATTGCCCTGTATAATGTTGCCACACTAATTTTTCATAGCTTAATACAAACAGTGCAATCATGAATAAAATTCCGCGTGAAATTTATCCCTTTTCCAATTAGAATTTTTTGTTTTCCCTATTACTTGCTATTAGTTGGAGTTGTTCCCAGGGAAAAATTTCACGCGGAATTTGATTCATGATTGCCCTGAAAATTTTAAATTTTGAAGAAGTTATGAATGAAAGTCATGATTCATACATAAATGTCGGGGTATACAAAAACGTTTTGTGAAGGAACAATAAATAAATCATGATGTTACTGCACAAAAAAATCTAGAAATTTAATTCATATGGCTTATGATGTCTTTGCTGTAAAAAATTTAACAATTTATATAAAAGCAAATATTTGCTACGGTTTAGAAAATTTATGCTACAAATTTTGAGGGGGTGGGGGGGGAGGAGGGTATAAAAACTCCGAAAATAGCGTTACGCAATATGTGAATGGACCCTTTAAAGTTGATTTTCTCGAAATAATATTTTTGTGGCATATGATGTTATTACAAAAAGCCCTTCATACGTATGTATGTATGTATTTATTTAAAAAAATAAATAAATTTTTAACAACATAACATACTTTTAATTTTTGTATATTTTTATTTCCAGCGTATTTCTACAGCAAGTGGCGATGGCAAACACTATTGCTATCCACATTTTACATGTGCTGTAGATACGGAGAATATCAAGAGAGTATTCAATGACTGTCGGGATATAATTCAAAGAATGCACCTTCGTCAGTATGAATTGTTATAGGTTTATTCTACAAAAAATCACTTAATAAAAATAATGTGCAAATAATACAATTAATCAATCGAACTTTGCTTTCATCTTTTTAAGAAATTAGCCAAAGTATTTTTTTTTTTTTTTTGCGTAAGTAGAGATTGTGAATAGTTATAAGAAAAGAAGAGAGAAGCTTATTATGTATTTTACAACTCTGCAATGGCATATTTCCTAAATTTTTATTACATTGTTTCAGCGGATCTGGTATTGACTATAAGCATGGGCTATAGATCATTTAATTAGTTATAGAAGAAAGAGAAAGAGCGAGAGAGAGAGAGATACACCAATGCATATCAGAAAATCTGTGATGTTAATATGACTGGGTCTGGCCAGGGTTCAAAATGAACCATATTAAACCACACGAGGTCAATGATACTTTAAAAGAAATCACCAATTTTTTTGTTTTTTAATAATTAGTAATTACGTAGTTTATTTAGAGCCTATTTCACCAATGATATTTAAATATCAATTCATATTTAAATGTCGATTTTCATTAATTTTTGTATGGAAAAATTACTTTTAAATATAAATTGATACTTAAGTCCTAGTTTACACTATGCAAGTCTTATTGCTAACCTGATTAGTTTGTTAGGAGAGAGAGACGAGGGGAAAAGAAACGTTACTGCTCCTCTCGTTTCTCTCTCCTTCAAACTAATCAGCTTAGCAATAAGACTTGCATAATGTAAATATGGACTAAATAAGTTGGTGAAATTGGCCCTTACAATTACTCTAATAGAAGTATATAAAATCATCAAAAAAGATAATTGAAAATAATGCTAAGGCCAATAAATTAATCGAAAGGCTAAAGTTTTGTATTCATGCATTTATCAATCAACTTTTTAAGTTGATGGATTCGATTTAACTTAAATCAGACATCCTTAAAACAACAATGGAAATTTCGATCGATTACGAATGTCGTAATTTATTTGACCCCTGATGTTTGTTTTTTTTAACGTGTTTCAGTTAATATTAGTTTTATAGGTAATTTTTTTATTTCAAACTATTATTCTTGGTAACATGATTTCAAGTGATATTTGATCTACATACATACATTTATGTATATGTATATGTTCTTAATAATTTATGTAGAATAGAGTGAGAAGTTAAACTCTCAAAATTTTTATAATATTTCTTAATAAATCCAGGTGAAAAGTTACTTTTGTTAATTTTTTTCTTTCTTTTTTTTTGGTATAAAATGTGTTTTATTTATCTTGTCATATATTTGGTATGGCCCAAAGCTTAGCAGTTTTATCAGCAGAAGTGGTTAAAATGGAAAAATCATGGGGATGCCATCTTGCCGATATAACCTTGTCACTGTGCTCTCCAACTGCTACAGATGGTAAAGATTGAGTCAAATTACCTTGCAAATCGGTTAAAACAATTTTGTTGTCGTATCCACAAGTTAGCAAGTAATAGGCCGAGGGTGAGAAACGTATTGATCTAGATCATATGAGAGAATATGTATGTATATTTTATTACTTAAGTGGTATGTACATATGTTTGTCATATGTTTAATATATCAAAAAATATTTTGCTTAACCCATTAATAAGATATGTATATTGGTGAATTATGTATGTATGTGTATACAAGATATGTATGTATGTATTTGTGTGAAATTTTCAACAATTTGAACAATGATATTTTTTAGTTATTTATTTGATGGCAAGTATTTTTTTCATATACATATGTACATACATACATACATATTTAATTTTTTTAAAAGTCCTTTTTACGTATTTTGTTAAGCAAAATAATTTTTGTACTAGACAGTTACACGTTCGCTACATGTACGTACCTGATATCAGCAGAATGTGGTTGGAAGCATTGGATATGTCTATTTCTTCGTATATCATATAGAACACATGAACTGTCCTCGTGTCCGGATACTAACAAGCGTCCAGTAGGATCGACACAGACGGAAGTTACCGGAGATCCAAGTTGGTCGTAATAGCAAGATGGCAATACAGTGTTAATACATTCATTTACTCTTAAGTCCCAGAACCGCACCGTTTTGTCCTGGAAAATATTAGTATATGAAATGTATGCATTTATAAATAATAAATCTTAAGGGCTTTGTTTTTTTTTTTTTTTTGTTTTTTTTTAATACTAGCCCAATTCACAATCTTGTGCAAATGGTCTTGCATCGTAGCATGTGCAAAATGGTATGTTATATTGATACCACTTAACAATAATTGATAATATAATTATTAATTATTAATATAATAATTGATACAAGACTGTTGGCATCACCAAAATATGTATCGTAATTTACTACCTTAATGATTAACTCTGTATATTTGCGCAAGTCTACATATGTACTTTTATATATATGTATTTCTATTTACTCTTTATATATACTATATATATTTAGTCTTGGCGCCATTTTTTGACTTCTTCCGAAAATGTATTAGCTTTGAACACACGCGCTTGTAAAAACCAAATTAAATATTATACTTATTAAATAAATAGATTTAGACTAGAATTGAGTAATTGAGTTTTATTCAAAACGGTCTAAAACTACAACAATTGGCGACGAGGTAAAAACAAATAAAAAAAAGGTAAACTTTTCTTTTATCGTGTGCAATACTCGTCAACACTATGTCGTCGTTGGAAAATGTAGTTGGACAACTCCTGGCACGACAACAAGAGGCCATGGAACGACAACACCAGCTAATGGAGCGACTAATAAGTGTAACAACGCAAAGTTCAGCCGCCACTAGTCAACGTGAAGCACCAACACCGTCTGCAAACATAACAGCACCGGAAGCACTTATGGACATTTTGGCCAAAAATATTCGGGAGTTTGTGTATGAGCCTGAAGAAAACCAAATTTTTGCAACATGGTATGAGCGGT
The DNA here is from genome assembly GCA_936439885.1 of Nowickia ferox. NCBI lineage: Eukaryota > Metazoa > Arthropoda > Insecta > Diptera > Tachinidae > Nowickia > Nowickia ferox. The sequence goes on along the minus strand of OW387027.1, from coordinate 1,940,804 downwards.
ACGAAGATGTTTTTCAAGTCGAAGCAGAGCAGCTTGATGATGCAGCAAAAGTGAGGTTAGTTTTGAGAAAGGTCAGTAATGCAGTATTCAACAAGTATAAAGACTATTTACTTCCAAAACAACCCCGGGATGTAAATTTTAAACAAACTGTTGAAAATTTAACTAAGCTTTTTGGTAGGAAAGAGAGTCTGTTTAGTACTCGAATTAAATGTCTAACAAGCGTGAGGCAGGAAGACGAGGATATTATCAGTTATGCAGCCAAGATTAATCGTAATTGTGAAAATTTTTTATTAACAAAATGCACTGCTGATAATTTCAAATGCCTTATATTTGTTAACGGCCTAATGGCACAAAAAGACCAAGACTGCAAAGCAAGGCTTTTGACGTTACTGGATTCGGAAACAGAACAAAAACCCCTAAAGTTAGATGATTTGGTTGCTGAAATAGAACGAGTTAATAGCCTAAAGCGTGACATTGCATTAAATGGTAAGCAAAGTCCGCATATAAACGTAGTAAGTAACACAAAACAACAAAACTTACCACCCAAAGTTAACCAAAATCAAAAGCCTCGACGGCCCTGCTGGCAATGTGGTAATATGCATTTTGTGCGTGAATGCACCTACACAACACACAAATGCTCACAATGTGGCAAAGTGGGTCATAAAGAAGGGTTTTGCTCATGTTTTTCAAGTACTAAAACAAAAACCCAGAAACAGAAACAAAAATTTCAACATAAAAAAAGTAACTTCAACAAAACGCGTGAAGCAGTCAAAAGCGTACACACAACGAACGCAGTATGCAAAAATAGACGGTTTGTTAATATTTTGCTCAACAACGTGAACATTAGCCTTCAACATGACACGGGCTCAGATGTCACGATCATTTCACAGCAAAATTGGGTTAAAATAGGCAAACCAACGTTAGAAACATCACAACGTAAGCCACGAGATGCTTCTACCAACGAAATTCATATAATGGGTGAATTTGAGGCTACCGTAGTACTGAAAACGCAAACAGCCAAATGTAAAATTTTAGTGTCTACTCTTCCTGAGCTAAATCTTTTCGGCTCAGATTTAATGCAGTATTTTGGATTATGGGATAAACCCATTGACTCATACACCACGGCTAGTCAAACGCAAGTTTTCAAAATTTTCACGGAATGTGATTTGCGTACAGCATACCCCGAAGTTTTTAGAAATGAAATTGGGAACTGTAACCAGTTTAAAGTTCACCTACAACTTAAACCGCAGGCAACACCAATTTTTCGTCCTAAAAGGCCAGTAGCATATGCTGTCAAAGAACGTTTAGACAAAGAAATCAGTAGATTAGAAACTGAAGGTATCATTTCTCCAATAAATTTTTCAGAATGGGCTGCGCCCATCGTTGTGGTAAGAAAGTCATCCGGCGACCTACGTATATGTGGAGATTATTCTACGGGTTTGAACGAACAATTGGAACCACACACATTTCCATTACCACTACCAGACGAGATTTTCGTAAATTTTAATAACTGTGCATTTTTTTCCATTATTGATCTAAACAATGCTTACATGCAAATAGAAGTCGATGACGATACGAAGAAACTTCTTGTCATTAATACCCACCGTGGGTTATTTACATTTAACCGTCTTGCCCCAGGTGTAAGATCAGCCCCAGGCGCTTTTCAGCAATGTATGGAGAAAATGGTTGCCGGCATAGCAGGCGTTTTTCCATACCTAGACGATATAATCGTTGCCACAAAAAGTCGTGAAGACAACGTTAAAGCAGTAAATGAGGTATTCAATCGTCTTAAAGAATACAATATCACCGTTAATTTTGATAAATGTAAATTTTTCAAAAATTCATGCACGTACCTGGGCTATTACTTTGATAATAAGGGTATCCATCCGGATAAAAATAAAATTTCAAAAATTTTAGAATTTTCGCCTCCCAAAAATGTTTCCGAATTGAGGTCCTTCCTAGGAGCAATAAATTATTATGGGAAGTTTATCCACGAAATGAGGAAGCTTAGGGACCCTTTGGACAATTTGCTGAAGAATAATGTAACATGGTTGTGGTCCAAAGCATGTCAACGCAGCTTCGAACGTTTTAAGCAGCTGTTATCTTCAGAATTGTTACTTACGCACTTTAACCCAAAGCTCCCTATTAAAGTAGCAGCTGATGCTTCGAATGTTGGTCTAGGAGCATACATTTGCCATGTATTTCCTGATGGTAGTGAGAAAGCTATATATCATGCTTCAAGGACTCTGACACCAGCAGAGAAAAATTACTCCCAAATTGAAAAAGAGGGATTGGCCTTAGTTTTCGCTGTGGTAAAATTCCACAAATATCTATTTGGACGTAACTTTACGCTTCAAACCGATCACAAGCCGCTGCTAGCGATTTTCGGTAATAAAAAAGGAATTCCAGCACATTCAGCTAACCGCCTTCAACGCTGGGCTCTCACACTTATGTTGTACGATTTTAATCTGCAATATGTTTCAACGCATGAGTTTGGAGCAGCAGATATTCTATCTCGTTTAATTGGCAACGTCCCAAAGCCAAACGAAGACACAGTCATTGCAAGTGTTCAAGTAGAGGAAGAACTCAAAATGGTAATAAACGACATCACCGATGTTCTTCCCGTAACGTTCAACATGATTTGTGCAGCAACAAGAAAAGACCCGACTCTTCAACGCTTAATGGAACATTTAAAAACTGGTAAGTGGCCAAGAAATGAATCCGCAGAAATGAGTTGTTATGTGTCAAGAAAACAAAATTTAAGTATTGTCGAAGGCTGTATTATGTACGGTGATCGTATTGTGATACCATGCTGTTTTAGAAAAAGTATTTTGAAAGAACTTCATAAAGGGCACCCTGGTATAGAAAGATCAAAAGCAATAGCGAGAAGCTACGTGTATTGGCCTTTGATTGATGACGATATAAAAAGGTACGTACAAAACTGTGCTAAATGCGCCTCAGTAGCGAAATCGTTACCAAAATCAGAATTGTACTCATGGCCATTAACAACACGTCCCCTAAAAAGAATTCACATAGATATCGCGGGACCTCTCGAAAATTTTTATTATTTTGTAATCGTAGACTCTTTTTCCAAATGGCCTCAGATTTATCAAATAAAATCAATTACATCAAAAGTAATAATAAATTGCTTACTGGATTTCACATCACTATTTGGAAACCCTGAACTAATAGTGAGTGATAATGGAACGCAGTTTTCCAGCCAACAGTTTGCTAAATTTTGTCAAGAAAATGGCATTTTACATAAATTTACACCTCCATACCACCCTCAGTCAAATGGTCAAGCTGAGAGGTTTGTTGATACTTTAAAACGTGCTTTAAAGAAACTTCAAGGATCAGCTACATCGAACGAAAACTTACAAACCTTTTTGAAATATTATCGATCATCACCAAATCCTACCACCGAAAATAAATCTCCAGCAGAATTATTCGTAGGGAGGAAATTAAGAACTAATCTGGACTTGCTGAAGAAACCACAAAAACCTTGCTTGGAACGGAATTCGAAAATGGAATATCAATTTGACAAACGCAATGGAGCAGTAAAACGCAAATACGGAATTGGTCAAAGCGTTTTTGCCAAAATTTATAAGCTAAATAAGTCAGAGTGGTTACCAGGCATAATTAAAAAAAGAATCGGAAATGTAATCTACGAGGTAGAGATTTTAAGTATACCAGAATTCCGCGCTGTTAGATCTCACGCTAACCAGTTGAGACCACGTCATACCGATTCAGTAAATACATCCACGCAGGAAATATTATTTGATTTTTTCAACATAACGCATCAACCATCATCAACAGAAAACGAAACCAGTGTAGTGTCAAACTATCCACCATCACGGGCTGAAACTATTGGGCCTGCTACCCAAAGTGATAGTGAACCGCAACCGCTACCATCGCCTGTAACATCAGATCACAGAGAGCGCAGTGATCCTCAAAGTTCATCGTCTCATCAGCACCCTGTTTCTACTAGAAGATCCGCTCGCAGAAAGCAACTTCCAGTTTGGACTCCGGATTATCATTTTTTTTAAAGAAAGGGAGATGTTGGCATCACCAAAATATGTATCGTAATTTACTACCTTAATGATTAACTCTGTATATTTGCGCAAGTCTACATATGTACTTTTATATATATGTATTTCTATTTACTCTTTATATATACTATATATATTTAGTCTTGGCGCCATTTTTTGACTTCTTCCGAAAATGTATTAGCTTTGAACACACGCGCTTGTAAAAACCAAATTAAATATTATACTTATTAAATAAATAGATTTAGACTAGAATTGAGTAATTGAGTTTTATTCAAAACGGTCTAAAACTACAACAAAGACCATTTGCACAAGACTGTGAATTGGGCTATTTTTAGAATTAAATCCTATATTTCGCTACTTTTTTGTATATCTTCTTTAATTCAATAGATACATATATTTCCCTGGAATGTAAGAAATTAGCAAAATTACACAAACAGGTGGTGGTAATTTTCATTACAAAAAGTTTTTAAAATAAATGAAAAGAATCGTGTTTTCTTCGTGTGTATCATGTGACACTAATAATCAAAACTCAAGAGAGAAAATGTTGAACCAAAAACCGCTTCCTTAAAATACGGATGTCGTACGTACATGTATAGCATGAGACAATTTTAAATGTTTAATATCAGAATGAATCATTTAGTTCTATCAGACTTAATCGAATTTAATATACGAGTAAGTAGTATAATTTGGTAAAGAAAAATTTACGAATTTTTTTGAATATGTATTAGGAAATATTTTTATTTCGAGGAAAAATTCTTTATTTTCACGTATTAAGAAATATTTTTATTTCTAAGAAAAATTATTTAATGAAACATTTAATTTAATAAATGTAGAAGCTTGAAGTTCTAATTCATAAAAAAAATTGATTTATATACAAAATAGGCTAAGCTAAGGAAGGACCTATTTCTCATAATTCGAACGAAAGAAAACTAATTTGAGTTTTTTATTTTTAACATAAATATTTACTATAATCCGCAAGCATTTCTGACATTATTTCATTTTGTATATATGTAAGGCTGACATTCAAATTAACTGACACCACAAACAAATACGCGAACTCTGATGTGGCATTCAAAAACATAAATTAAAAATAAGAGGAAACTATACACATATATGTATGTATATGCATACATATCGTTACCTTAATATAGAAACGCCCTAACTCGTTATTTATTTCAAATCGACTATTTTGCATATTTCGTTACATTAGAGGCTCATATGTATGTATATTGAAATACGCAAAAAAAAATCGATTTGAAAATATGTAGTAATGAGTTAGGGCGTTTCTATATTAAGCTAACGATATACATACATATACATACAACTATGCATGTGTATAGTTAAATGTATGTGAGTGCGCATGTACCAACCTGTGATCCGGTAACGAAAAAATTATTTTCCCAACTGTATATTGAAAAAATGTGCCCTGTGTGTCCAACAAACGTTTGTGATGGTGACAAAACATTGCAGTCGGTAATATAGATTTTACAATTACCAGCCCCACCACTCGCCAATAGTTTCCTTTCGTTAGAAGAATCTTCCAAAAAACACAAGTCTCTGACTGTGCCATCATGCATTGTCAGTTCAATTTCACGTCCCTCGAGTTGCTTATTTTCATCACTGTATTGCATTATTTTAACTGATTTATCATTGGAACCTGTGGCAATAAACTTGCCATCTTTGGACCACGCAGTACAATATATTGAGCCTTTATGGTGCTTTGTACGTTTAAAAATTACGGTAGTTTGAAACGTTTGGGATTTGCTGAAAAATTATTCAACAATGTTATACATACATACACAGACAACCGCTCCTTCAATGGTCCATATTCATAAACGATTATTATGACTAATAAGGGCTTATACAAAATAATTTTATTTTACAAAGGGTTTATCAAACAAATTTCCATACAAAACTTATTTTAAAATCTTTTGCAAGTAAACAAAAAATTATGAATACGACTTTTAAGCAAATTTTAAGTTTAATATTTACATATGTACGTATGTATGTACATAGTACATATGTGTATGTATGAATATGCATCAAAGTGATAAATACCTAATATTGATCTGTGAGGGGTACATGCAGATTCTGAGAGTTTTCGAATTTGAGCCAACAGCATAAATTTTACCATCAGGATGAAACTCCGCACATCGTATTGCTTGGACATCATTCAAAGTGTTAATAGGCACAAAACATAGAGGAGACTTCTCACTCTAAACGTGATTATGTAAAAGAAAATAATTTTGTTTCACATTTGGAAAACTTAATCAATTTAAGATACATAATAGAGCAACAAATTATTTTGTTGCTCATTTCCACAGAATCGTAAATACAAAGTGGAGAAATCGTTTTTGAAAAATGTCTATTTTTCAAGCGTAAAATTTTATAATGCTGCTTGTACTTACTATACATACATATATACATATGTATATGTATGTTTGTATGTATATACTCATGCATTCACTTAAACATTTTTGCACTATATTGCATTAACAATAGATATTTACCTTCATGTTTTGATAAGAACTTTTTTCGGATAACATTTTTTTTAATTCACTATACACTCCATATAGTGTGAATTTATATGCATATGTATTGATGTATATATGTAAATATATATGTACATACATATGTGCATATATATATTTTTTATAACACAAAATTAATAAAAAATTGACATATTAACTGGCTTACAAATGTGCATAGCGAAAAAAATCTTATAAAACTGTTGTTGAAGCAATAGGTATTTTTCTTCTTTTAATTTCCAACAGCTTTAGATGCATTCGCAACATAACCGTGGTGAACATGCATGCATGCATCCACAGGCTTACCACAAAGTTTAAGCCACTGTAAATTTTTAAAATACATACATACATTACATTTATGGTACTATCTAGTGTTATTGTTCAAGCAAACTTTTCTAATTGTTAACGGCCGTATCCAAAAAAATTAAATTACACCTCAAGCTCTTTATTTTTCGCCTAGACATAATAATACGTACATATGTACATACGTATGTACTTATGTATCTTGTGCTATTTTACTGTTCATTAATTAGTTACAACTCAAAATGTTCAAATTTTCACTTTTTGCAAAAAACCAAACAACAGAGGTCATATCTACCCACTGTAAAAATCTCCCTTTGATTTGTCTTATTTTCCGTGAAAAAAAAATCATTATGACTCTCTTTGCTGTAATATATCGTTAGAATCAACAGAAACAGTTTTTGGCCTCTACTGAAAATTCATGAATTTTAAGTTGTTACGCTTTTGAGGATATATTTGTACATAGGTAACTTATTAGCTTTAAGGTAAATTATCTTAGTAGAAATTTTTAACCATTTACATATGTATGTATGTCCTGTTTATGGCATTGGTTTCATTGACGCCTATTAAATAAAAGAAATAAATATGTATGTACACATATGTACATATATACATATCTAGGTATGCATGAACCTATTGTTACATAATCTATGTAGATACATTCTTCATTATTATTATATAAATATTAAATAGTAATAATAATAATATTACATATGTATTCTTATATTATTACAGCAAACCTTAAACTTCGTTATTAAAAAACTCCAACCTTCATTGGATTAATTTTATACATATGTAGTTGTTTCTTTCTCCTGTAATAATTAGAAAAACACGCTTTTTTGTTTGAGGAACATGATACATCTGTTCGAAATTATAGTTACCTCGTGCATACATACATATGTATGTTTGTATATTATAAAGAAACAAAAAGCATTGTAATAGGTATCGTTCGAAACTACTTAAACAATGGTTATGCAATACAACAGAAGTAGACTTTTCTTTCATATGCACATGCACATACACACATGCATACATATATATATATATATATATATATCTATGTATTTTCGTAACCACACACAACTTCTCTATATGCATGCATGTAACACACAAAACTACAGGAGCAGTACTTATACACTTGCTGCTCCTAAGAGTATGCACAAAGTATTATTCATGTTTATTTTTGTTCCGCTATTTCATTATTTCTGTGCCAATAATGAAAAAGTGTTTATGCCTGATCTTATACTATAAATTTATAGTTTTTCAAACCGCTTTTAAGTTTAATGTGTTGTTTTTTAAATATATATATGTATGTATTTATGTATTCCTTCCTGTTGTTATAACATCTGTTACTTTTCTGCAAGACCTTTTTAATTGAAGAGTCTCACATATTCCTCTAGAATAACCCAATTGGACTGGACATTCGAGATAACCTTCCAACTGAATAATCAGCGTGAAAATCACATTTTTCTTTAATCTAGTATTAGACGTAGTCAAAATACACCAACTGTAATCAGGCTGAATATGTGTGTCTGATAAGTTTCAAAATGTAAAAGATTTAGGGAAACTTAAAAAAGATTTCAAAAATCTGCCCTTCAATATTCATACATACATATCCATATATGTATGTATATTATGTAAAAGATTTACCGCTGGGGTATAAGAAATTTGAAGTGATTCCCATTTTATAAGGTGGCAGTCCAGAAACAGCTGATAATTAATTGGTCTGTATTGCTTAAGGCACATTCATAGCGTCTAGACGGGACAATTTTCTGTTATAACAAAAGCCAAAGGTCGACATGAAAAGATTAGATTATCAGCCATGTCACAGAGCTCAATTCCGTTCGGAAGTGGATTTCTTTAGTATTGCCATACCATTTTTTATGTACATTATCAAAATCTTTATATTGGCAGCACACAAAGCAAAAAAAAACAATGCAGAATCAAAATCTGCATAAAAAAATTTAAAACGCCTAAAAATATGCCACATTATGCTTTATTACAAAATTATATTGCCATACTTGTAAAGCAGCCCACCCACTTGCAATATAATTGTGCAATTTTTCGTATTGTAATATAATATCGCCAATGTGTATGTCATATTCGAAGGTGGCACAATATATTGGCAAATATCATATAATGTGGTGGCAACATTGTTCAATGTTGTTTACTTTTTCACTGTCAGAAAAATTTGGCAATATTTTCTTTGAAAACATTGTGCCATTTATTGCATATTATATATGATGTTTACATGAAGTAGTACTTTTGTTATAATAAAAAATTGTCTCGTCCAGAGGCTGTGTAGTGAGCGGTTTACCTCGTATAACGTCAGATAATAAGCAAGGTAAAATCCTTCAGCCAGTTACAGAAAAGTATTTCAGTTTTTGTCTTTAAAATTTGTCTGCTTTCTCTTTCATTTTTTATTTGCGTATATTAAAATTTGTCAATAAGTTTTTTCGTGTTTTTTGACGCATAGCCATGAAAACTTATCAGTTCTCAAAACAAATAGTATGCATATACATATATTAAAACAAATTCAATAAGGCGATTTCAAGGAAAATTGAAAACAGACTGTGTGTGTAAGCAACCAAACATTTTTAAAAGATAATTGAAGAGACTAGCTTCAAATAAAACTGGTATGTGTAAATCATGAATAAATGCAACACTGAGTAAATCGTAATAATAGTGTTGTATTTTGTTTCGTACTAAGACCCTTCAATACAAATATATACATCGCTGTTACTTGGTTGCATTAAATCTGTATTGAACAAGCAACCATGTATCTGCAACAGCGCAGATTTTTCTGCAAAGGCTAAAATAATAGTGTTGCCAGTGAATTTGCACATGGCTGTGTCTCCAATTACACTTTGAAGAAAATTACACTACATCTTTTGTGCAGGTTAAAATTGAAACAGAAATAAATAAAAATAGAACCCAAAGTAGAATTACACACAGATTATACATGAATCTCTCTGTGTATCAAAGCAAAATAAAAAAATTTAATTATTGTGCTATGTTTTAATCAAATGAATTGATATATATTTTTTTTTTTATTAATACAATTTATTATATATATTCAAACTGTCTTTTATTTCTTCCGTTGTTTTTCATTTAAATGTTATGTATAAAATTGATATTTTCTACTTAAATATATACACTAAATTAACCTACTTGAAAGGCAGTGAACAATATTGTTGTTATGATTGGGACATGCGTTGACAAAGATTTTTGTCAATTTTCTTTAAATCCTAATAACATTTCATGTTGGATTTAAAAAGTTTATCAACTTTAAGTTTGAATAAAAAACATATGTATCTATTACTTTTGTTATTAAACAAAAAATTCTATCGAGTATTTTTATAAAACTAATAAACTAAACATTCCTGATCGATTTTCTCGAAAGCACATTTTTGTGCCATACATAAAACCAGTAACCAACCGACGAAAAGTTGCAAGCCAGTTGTATGCAGGTTAAAACAATAAGGAATATTTACCAAACAGGCTGTTTTAAAAGAGAATTGAAGTGGCTTGCTTCAAGAAAAACTGATGTATCTAAAACATTTAAATTTGAAAGGCAAAACACGATCTGTGTAACCCTCACGTTAATTCAATTTATTTATTAATAATTTTTTTTAAGTTTCTTAGCAATTTTGATTGTTAATAAAAATTAATGCAAAACTTATGCCGATTTTCTCGACGATTTTCGAAAACAATATGAAAAATCTTCTGGCAACCCTGATTCTATCACGAAACTACCGCAACAGCGCAGACTTTTCTGCAAAGGCGTGGTTGCTTGCATAAATACGACCGACCCGCTTGTCTGTAATTCAGAAAGTGTTTGACAGTTTACCGTAGAGGTTGTGCGTAAAAGTTTTAATAAGAATCTTACATTTGTTAGATATATCAACTAAAAAATAAAAATGAGAGAAATTGTACACATTCAAGCCGGTCAATGCGGAAACCAAATCGGAGCCAAGGTATGTATATATGTATGGAACTTAAGAAGCGATTCGATCCGAGTAATATCGATTTTCTGGAAGTGAAAAAATTTTGATAAATTCGGTATATAAGCATCACTCCGCCATTTTGTTATCCAAATTTTCTTGCTTTCGCATTCAATATGTATGGCGCTATTTTTTTTTTTTTCAAGATAAAAATGGTGACGCTATGTTTAAAACTTGTTTTGTACCTTACCTCTGTTAACAATTTCACAAACCGGCCAGTGACGTTGATATAATTTAAAGATGCTCAAAGTTTACACATAATTTGTGTGTATTAAGTATTTAATTTTTCTTCTTTAAGAATCGATAAAACCTAGATTTCCAAAATTTTTATATTTCTAATATGCTAAGTACAGTTGTTGCAAAATTACTGTATTATTATGTATGTATATATATATATACATATCAAAATTACACATCTTGTGAATCATCCACTTAGAAAAATAGAATATAAAGTAATAATTCATAGTGGTATGCTTTTTACACTTTACAATATGTATGTATGCATAAGTAAAGAAATGAAAACAGATGGGTGCGGTTTTCTCTTGTGTTGCAACTTTAAAAACTGAGGGATAGGCAGACGGACTTATTGGGTAAAATTTGTATTGGAATGTAGAAAATAGAATGCATACACTAATTTCTGCAAAGTTGAATCAGTGTTATACATACTGCTGAATGCGGTTACAACACTTCAAAAGATAGGTTTTTTTTTTAATACATATTTTTTAATACGTATGTATATTTATTGTATCTTCAAATATGAAGTAACAATAAGTGTTCAAATCTAAATATAATTATTAGTCCCGACCAGTGTCGCACATAAACTTAGTGATAGTAATTAATAATACATGAGCAGTTACATCTGGGGTGTTGAGTATCCCTCTTTTTTTTAAGTGGATGTGTCCAGTAAAATTCAAGATGTTACGAGCAAGGAGATTAGGATGGGACTCAAGTTTTGTTAAGTATTTGCCTGCGTATTTTGCAATTTCTTATAGGTTCTTTAATTGCAAAATTATGTACATATCGTCGGGTGGTTACTGGTTTGCCGCAACAATGAATGCATTCTTAATATCTGTGCGACGATATATATATATGTACACAAATATATTGTATATCGCTCATTTACTCAAATAGTCGTAATTCAAAAAACTATTTTTTTAACTAACGATGCAGAACTAATCCTCATTGTTCTTCATATTGTGTAAAAATTTCATACCAAATTTTGTATACTCAATTCTTGAGAGAAAAATTAATTTTTATTTTTCTATTAAGTTAGCAAATTCAAAACTACAATCTCGTTTTCTAACAAACTATTTTTATTTATTTTTTAGTTATGACGTTGTTTGAGTAAATGGGCGATATGTAGGTATATTCAAATAAATTATATATTAATGTATAGACGTGTATTCTTATGTGTGTATGTATCTACATATATGTATCATTCTTTGTCTAATTATTTTATTTCGAAGCAATGGCTCAAACTCCAGAAGAGCAATTTTGATTATATTGATTATTTTAAATTATTTAAAAATACGGAAATTTATAAATTTTTGTTTGTTGTGGGCTAAGCAACGTCTGTGTATTTCGCTTCTTAAGAAACTCAATAAGTTGTCTGCTCTGTAATTCGAAACGAAAACAATTACATACTTTCAAATATGAATGTTAATAGGCTAATTCGAAAGCATTTTCTTTCGTTTTGAATTGCAGAGTACACCACCAATATTCATTATTTTTCTATAAAAATTCTTCATGATATTAAAAATTTTAAATTTGCTTTAAAAAATTATATTGATGGAAGCACATCGCAAATGAAGCTATCAGTTTGTAAGGACAATTAATAAAATTTTATATATGCATGTAATTACGTACATACTGAAAAAATAGTAGACATCACACGCCATATGGTAGGTTAATGTGGTATAATAGAGATGGTGATCTCATTCGTCATTATTAGCCTACCTCCGCAAAAGTTAGTTAAATTGCTTACGCTCGATTGTGTCATAGTTTAGCTTTATGGTAGAAGCTGAGATTTATCATTACTCACTTCAGTAAACTAGCTATGATCAGACGGAAATAAATAGGTAGGCATATGAGTTTACTAGAAACAAATACATTCTCCCACCCACTTGTACTTGCAATAAACCTTGTTTGTATTTTGTGTGGGGATTTAGAACAGCTGCAGTTTTACATACATATTTATGTGTCGCTTTATTATTAAACTCTGCTTAGCCAACCCACATGCATGAATACACACATACATACATAGTTGTAGGTATGAGCATTTGTAAATATTTAACCAGTCTTCCAAATATGGTATTCTTTGGCTAATAGTAAGAAAAGAAGTGATGTCAGCAGCAACATACCTACTTATCCGATTTTTTTTTAATTGTACTTTTAATTTATTAAATTGTTTAAGTGTCAAATGGTGCAACCACAATTAAAAAAGTATGTATCTATGTATATAGGTACCTATAAAAAAATCAATAAAAGTTGATAGTATGGGCTGGTGGTACGTAGCACCTATGTAATAAATAAAAAATGACTCACTGCTTTATTGGTTGTCAAGGAAATAAGTACATGCATATATTACATACACTAACTTCAACCCCTTTAAATGAGGACATGATTACTCATCAGTTCTGCAAAGTCTGCAAAGATGCATTTCGCTTAAAAAGTCAAATAAACACACCCTCTTCGAGAGATTAACATTTATAAGTACATTTTACATACGTATGTATGGATATCATATGTAATTGTGTACATGCATATATAGTGCATACATGCATTGAAAAATCAATGTACATATATTGCAAGCATATACCTATTCAATTTACTTTTTTTTTTATATATTTTTAGTTTTGGGAAATTATTTCTGATGAACATGGCATTGATGCTACCGGTGCTTATCATGGTGACAGTGATTTACAGTTGGAACGAATTAATGTGTATTACAATGAAGCATCAGGTGGAAAATATGTACCTCGTGCTGTTTTGGTCGATTTGGAACCTGGTACCATGGATTCGGTTCGCTCCGGTCCTTTTGGTCAAATCTTCCGCCCAGACAACTTTGTTTTTGGACAATCTGGTGCCGGCAACAACTGGGCTAAGGGCCATTACACAGAGGGTGCAGAGTTAGTGGACTCTGTATTAGATGTGGTACGGAAAGAAGCTGAATCTTGCGATTGTCTGCAAGGATTTCAATTAACTCACTCATTGGGTGGTGGTACTGGGTCTGGTATGGGCACTTTGCTTATTTCGAAGATCCGCGAAGAATATCCCGATAGAATAATGAACACATATTCAGTTGTACCTTCCCCAAAAGTATCAGACACTGTTGTAGAGCCTTACAATGCCACACTCTCAGTGCATCAGTTAGTTGAAAACACAGATGAAACATACTGTATCGACAACGAAGCCTTGTATGACATCTGTTTCCGCACCTTAAAACTTACCACACCCACATACGGTGACTTGAACCATTTGGTGTCGTTAACTATGTCTGGTGTAACAACATGCCTGCGTTTCCCTGGTCAGTTGAATGCTGATCTTCGCAAATTAGCCGTCAATATGGTTCCCTTCCCCCGTCTTCACTTTTTCATGCCTGGTTTTGCTCCTCTAACATCCAGAGGCTCCCAGCAATATCGCGCTCTAACTGTTCCTGAGCTTACTCAGCAAATGTTTGATGCCAAGAATATGATGGCTGCTTGTGATCCTCGTCATGGTCGGTACTTGACCGTAGCTGCCATTTTCCGTGGACGCATGTCAATGAAGGAAGTCGATGAACAAATGCTCAACATCCAAAACAAGAACAGCTCATACTTCGTTGAATGGATCCCTAATAATGTAAAAACAGCTGTTTGTGACATACCACCCAGAGGATTGAAAATGTCGGCAACCTTCATTGGTAACTCTACCGCTATCCAGGAACTCTTCAAACGTATCTCCGAACAATTCACTGCTATGTTCCGCAGAAAAGCTTTCTTGCATTGGTACACCGGTGAAGGTATGGATGAAATGGAATTCACAGAAGCCGAAAGCAACATGAACGATTTGGTTTCTGAATATCAACAATACCAAGAAGCTACCGCCGATGAAGATGCCGAATTCGAGGAAGAACAAGAGGCTGAAGTTGAAGAGAACTAAAGTAATGATAAAGGATTCACTAAGCAAAATCTAAAAATACTAGTTTCGAAAAAATAAAAAGTTCTAATTTAACATAACTTTTTTGTGAATTTTATTTTTCTGCACAGTACTTGAAAAACCTGTTTTTGAGTCCTAGCTTGGCAAATATTCCTAGAATAGAGTTGCACATTAAGACGACCTAATTTGCCTTGACCCTGAGTTTAGCACGGCTTATTTCAAGGTGAATTCAATTAGGTGGTCTAATATTTACATATTTTTGATATCAAAAGTATAAATTTTTCTAAACGAATTGAATCGAGTGTATGTATTTACCTTGGCTTTATTTTCATTGCTTAGATAATCCCCTTATTGTGAATGGCGTCGTCGACGTCACATCAAGACGACAGTAAATATTGTCACTTGTATACTACTTGTCGACAACAATTGACTACAATTAACATGTTACATTAATTTACAAAGGCCCCTTTCAGATTAGGCAACTTTAATTGCGCAAGTATAATTTTAATTTTTGTTTATTTTCTTTTGAACTTGCTTTTGTGTTCACATTCAGCAACTTTGTTGAGCAAGTTTAATTTTCTTATGCTCGAATTTTCTTAATTTGTTGACTTTTTGTTTCATTTCTGTATTCATTGTAATTGTGAAAGTGATTTGAAATTTGGTGTATACAATGGAAGTTGAAGAAAAAAATAATTTAGTTAAAGATATACTTGAATCCCATGACAAGAATGACAGCAGAAACAGAATTGCCAAGTACAAGCAAGTCTGTACTCAAATCTCGGCAATTCGTTCCCTTCAAACCGACCTTTCCTCTCACACCCACAAACGCAAGACTTGCGCAAGTAAAGTTGCCTAATCTGAAAGGGGCCAAAGCCTTAGAGATTAGTAAAGAGTAGACAAGCGACAATACTTACTGTCGTCTTGATATGACGTCGACGACATCATAAGGGGGAAAGTGTGTGTTGTCGCATCGAGAGTACCTAGTTTATTGTAGAAACGTGGCAACACCACTATCTTGCCAATACGTGATTTACACGATGGCTTTTTATGGTGATTTTTTTTAGTACACAATGCGTTTTCAGTATTTCAAGCTACATGCTATACTTTTTACGCAGCATCGATAGCATTTTAAATTAAACAAAAATGGTGTATCAATCAGTTGAATTACAGTCACCTTTTACACATAAGAAAAAAAATATTGTGAAAAAGGAATGAAGAAGTGTCAAAGAGCTTGCTGTGATGAATTGTTATTGTCATTTGAAAATGTTCATAAGCTCCATCACACCAGGGTTGTATTTTCTCAAAAATCGCATGACAGTATGGTAGTGTATAACGGCCTTATACAACTATATATGTGTATGTGCTACATAAGCCATAGTGTAAACGAGCTCCTTTAAATATATTTAATATGCAACCCTGTTATACATACATATTCACATATGTTTGTATTTACATACATACATACCATCTACAAATTTGCATTCACAAGTGACAGACAATGGTGTTATCTTTTATTTTTTTAATAATCTTTTAATTTGATGTGCAATAATTTATTTTACAACCCTTGAAAATTGGAAATAATTCCATGTTCTTAAAATAACAGTGATGAATACATTAGATGGTGACAGTGTTAATTTTTTGAAGACAGGTACATATTTTATGTGTATTCTATTCAATAAAAATGTATATATGTACATATGTATATATCTATGTCCATACTGCGACATCCATATGGAAAGTGTATATATTGTACATGCAAACATGAGCTGTAGAAATTTGCATTTGGAACGAATTTTTTACTGAACTTAAAAAATAATAAAACAATAAATTCTTAAAAAAATATGACGTAAACTCGAAAGGAATTAATACAAGTAGTACAATAAGCAAAAAATTATTGCAGGAACAGTAGAAGTTTTTGTTACTAAGAAAGGTTAAATGTACCTACATATGTACATATGCTGATGTCCTTAGAATTTCTAGTTTAGTAAAAAATTAAAAAAATTTAATTGCAGATGACACAGAAGAGTTATTAGCCGGCTATCAGAACATAAGGTCTACTATCGCTTCAGATGTCACAGTTAAAAAAACAAAAAATAATATTGTTTTTTGCATTGAAAAATATCAAATAACAATATTAGCCACAGAGTTTGGTATAGGGATTCTTGGTTTGCCTCAGGTAATTACATATGATTTTACTAAATTGAAAGTTTCTAAAGACATGATCGAATTCGGCCGGATTAAGATTTTTGGTTAGCGATAAAAGTTATATTTTGCTTGTAGGCAGGAGGAAATAAAGAAATAAAATGTACATACATACATGTGTAGGCACACTTGTATATACAAATACATCACGACTTTTTCTTTATTTATTCTTGTTTCAGATCACAACACAAACAGTTTTATTGCCACATATGTAGCATCATTAGTACAAGTAGTATTAATAAAGTCAAATCGATCAAACTAAATCATTTGTAATCCATATTACAACTTCCAAAACAACAATAAATAAAATATGGTGGGACCGAGTAGTCAAGTCAGTAAATTTTTGCTGGGACTTCTGGTAGCTTTGATCTTTTTCTACATATACATGGATGTCCAGCTGTACCTGCGCATACAAAATTACCCTCTAGAAAGAAATTATCACTTCAATACAACCAGTGCCACCACCAAAACCGCCACAGATATACCTCAGCGTATTGAAATATCATACGAGTCGCAAACATGGATAAAATGTGAATTAAATCCTTTGTGCCATGTTACGGTAAAGGCAATACTTTTGGATCATACTAATCACTATATATTTGCTCCGTTGGCCACAATTTTTGATAATGTTATTGGATTTTCCCGATCAACGTTCATTACCGCAAATATGATATCTTTTTTCCATGTGGGCGTGGCTTGTGTTGCCGGCAAACTAGTTTCGTCGGATAGCTTGGGATACAGGCGACTAGGAGTAGTAATGTTTCAGTTTCGTACATTTCTAGATGACCTGGACGGTCACGTAGCGCGCGTAAAAAAGAATATTCGAGGTGAACGATCTGAGGTGGGAACAACGGGATACTACGTGGATGGCATTTGTGATGGATTGGGCTGTATTGCCCTTATTCTGGGGATATTTCTTTATCTAAAAAATAATCCACCTAGACGAGGCTATCTTCAGTTGCCTATGGTTGATACTCGTGTCCCGGATGCATCAACTAAGACTAAACTAAAGCCCACCACTCGCAAGGTTGCAAAAAAGGTTGTCAGTTTTACGGGTCAATTACTACTTAGCTCCACAGCATGGAACCGCTATATCGCCGTCTATCAAGATATGCTTGAGAGAAACGACGTTACACCATTGCAAATCTCTCGTCAACAAATCGTGTTTAAGTCAACATGGTTTTTCTGTGTGGCTTGGTTGTGGCGAATAGTAAATGTTCACTCGCTTTTACATTGTCTCTTGCTCAGCATATTCTGCGATAAATTGTGGGAATTCCTTAAAGCCATTCAATACAGTGGCTATATAATCTTACTTGTTTGCATTTGCGCTGCAGAAATGCATTTGTTAGAAGCGCATAACTTTATATTTAACACTAGTGCTGGTGGCAGGGATAATGCAACATCATTTTGATGAATAACAGAAACAAACTCTTATTTTATTTAATATTATTGTAACAAAATAACTCTTATATTGTATGTACGTATGTGTTATTTCTTTTATCCTTTCATATTATTAAAAAAAAAGAAGTTTTAAAATATGAAGTGGTGTATTGTGTATAAATTATTATAATAGTTTGTATAATAAAAACCAACTTTAATGTGTACGTATAAATCAAGTGTACCCACTCATGCAGAAGGACAAAATAGTGTTTATGAATGTATATTTAAATTTATGTACTAAAAATTTGCATATAATGCAAATAAATAATGCAATTCGATGATGTCTTTTCTGTTCGGAAATGTTTTTCCTTGCACTGCTGTCAAATACTTATGTATGTATTTTAATTTTTTTAGTATTTAGAGGAGTTGGGTTGGAGTCAAAAAGGTAAGATAGCAGTAGTAGAACAAAAAAATGACGGAGCACTTCGTACACATTCTGAAAAATTTCCCGTACATCTTGCAACATCGGAATTTTCTAAAATTGATGTAAGTTGTAAATTATTTTGAAAATTTGTAAAAATAAAATATAATAAAAATATTTCTCAACTTGCAGTATATTTCGAATGATCAATTGTTAAAAGAATTGTTTTTGGATCCCTTGCTGTCGAATTACGGCGTTATAATAGTGAATGATGTGCACACGCGATATATTTTAACCGATACCGTTTTGGCTTTGCTAAAAAAGATCCTGAGAAAAAGAACCGCGTTAAAGATTGTACTCGTATCTAATATGAAAGAAGCAAATTTCTTTGCTGAATACTTCAACATGCAGAACCACAAGAATCATCAACTTACGTGCGCAGTTTTGTCAATAGATGATTTGGATACAAAACAGTCCGTATATTATCTGAAATTGCCGTGTGCCGACTATATAAGTAAATCTATTGAGACTCTCAGAAACATACACCAGAAACGCCCATTTGGTGGAGATATCCTTTTGTATTTGCCTAATGAGGATGAAATCAATCAAGCCATCGAGTTATTGAAGAACTACATCAATATGGATCACATTAAAAATATCAATTACTTTAAATTCTCACATCAAAATGAAAAAGACGCCATCTTTTTTCCAAAAATGCATGGAAAGCGTAATGTTATATTTACACAGGATTTGCATCAGGACTCAGTTACCCAAAATCGAATTAATTATGGTAAATATATAATAAGTCGTAATTATTCTAAAGTTTTCTCCAATATTAACTTAAGGTTCGGCCAGAATAAGCAAGTTTTGTTAATTTTAAACCAAATATTCATGAAGAAATATGTTTTCCAAATCTGTTGAGCTTACTTCGTCAGTCTGGCCGAGTCTTGAGCGTAAAATTTAAAATATAAAACTTTTAAATCCTAAAACTTTCTATATTCCTTCCATTTGTTCGTATAGTCGTACATGTAAGATACATATCGTTACCTTAATATAGAAAGGCCCCAACTCATTACTTTTTTTGATATTGAGATTTATGCATTTTTTTTGATGTGCTTCTATCGAAATATACAAAAAACTCGATTTAAAAAAAAAATAAGTTGACGATATGTAGGTATATATGAGCATACTTAAAGCTTTAAATTGTACACATTTTTTTCAGTGATCGATTGTGGTTTTATGCAAGTGGAATGGTTCCAGGCGAAGAGCAACAAAACTGATCAAATAACTGTGCCAGTAAGTAAATTTGTAGCGGAACTGCGTTCAAACTGGCAAAACAAATATCAGAAAGCCGAAGTTTATCGTCTGTACACCAAAGATTACTTTAATAACTTACCGGAAAGATCAGTCGCCAGTATGCGTAGAACAGATTTGTGTTCTGTAATTCTATATTTAAAAACATTGGCTGTGGATAACATTTTGCGATTTGATTTTCCGTCACCACCACCTGCCAAAAATGTTCTATCGGCCTTGGAAAGTTTGTACGCTTTAGGTAATTTAATGAAATAGAGTTATAATTGCCGTGTTCATAAAAAATAATTTTGGTTTGCAAAACAAAATTCGCTTTTTAAACAAAATTATTTTTTATGAATAAGGCCTTAAAAGTTTCGGAGAGTTAAAAATATGGTTTATGAACTTGCATACATACCATTAGCTTAAATCGAAATTTATGTAACTGTCAAAAATTCAAAAACGATTTTTTTTTTGTTTAACACGGCGTATTAGATAATTAATTTTACATTTATTAGTGAAAATCATAGCATGGAGAACGTTACAAAAAGTACAAATAGTTTTTGAATGAATCGAGAAAAATTTCATAATCTGCTTTGTGTTTTAGTAATATTGTGTTGAAATATTTTCATTGTTTTTTATTTTCACGTGGAGTGGTTTTAGAAATTATGTTGACTACGTAAGACGTACTGGTATGTAATAAAGAAAATGATTCAGGAATCATTAACCAATTTAAAAAATTGTATGACTTTTGAATACTAGAAAATTGTTAAATTTATGCAAAAAAGTAAAAACATATTGAACTGAAATGATGATGACTTTGTTCAAAACGCGCTAATTTAGCGGGTTTTTTAGTAGACGCGCTAAAACGCAAAAAGCGCGTTCGGCATAGTTAAAACGCGCTAAATTGGCATCGCTGCACATACCTGAATAAAAAAATTCTAAAATTGCTTACAGGTGCCTTAGACGATCAGGGACAACTTACAAATCCCGTTGGCTTTTTTATGTCTGATCTACCTTTCTGTCCACAACTGAGCAAGGCGCTCTTTAATTCAAAAGAATTCCAATGCTCCGAGGAGATTTTAACAATAGCTATCATGTTGCAGGCGGAACCTATCTTTATTGTTACCAATAATCATATGGCTGATTGTCATAAACAAGTGGCCAAGCGAGCGTTTGAAGTGGCTGAAAGCGATTTGATAACGTTGCTAAACATATATACCGCCTTTGTTGGCAACAATAAAAGCAAAGAGTTTTGCCGCAAGTATTACTTAAACCATCGCAATTTAATGTGGGTGCATAGTGCACGCACCAGTTTCGTAAATCGGCTAGTTAACAAGTACAATATTCCTTTGGTATCGTGTCATGGCAATGTTGAACAAATTATAAAATGCATCGTTTCGAGTTATTTCATGAAGATAGCCTACTTACATCCTTCCGGCGTTTACAGGGACTTGCGTTGTAAATCTGATCTGTATATAGATCGTGACTCTGCGATTTATTCTCAGCCACAGCCAAAATATATTACTTATTGCGAACTTTATGAAAAGAGCAAAACGTATATGAGGAACGTGACGGTGGTCAAAGAAGAATGGTTGTCTGAATTAGCCCCGCATTATTACGAAGCAAAGTGAACAAGTAAGTCTTGTGATTTATGGACGAAACGAACAACTTACGTATTTATTTATATTAAGTTAACGATATACGTATATATCGTTACCTTAATATAAAAAGGCCCTAACTCATGTTTTTGTACATATTTTTTTTTTGTATATTTTGATAGAAGAACATCTAATGTATCGAAAAATACAAGAAACTCTATTTCAAAAAAAGAATGAGTTAGGGCCTTTCACATATTTTATATACATACATATACTTACATACATGTGTATATTATGTAATATAAATATCGAAATAAAAGCGTTTTTTTAGAATTTATGGGTGTTTTATTAAATGCAATGGTAAAGTTTTTCTTTTATTTTTTTTTGGATTCGGCTTGCTCTGTAAGTGCCTGAACTTTATTAATTTTTATTTATTGCAATTTAACTGTGTTATGCAATATAAATTTTTGTATTGTATAGTATTTTGTGTTTTCGTGTTCAATAAAAATTTGACAATGCTTTAAATTGCTGAAATGTTATCATAACTTCGAAAGCGATTATCTCATTTTTTTATGTATTCAAAATGATGATGGTGTGATGATGCCCCATATGTGCGCACTTTAAAAGTAAAATTTTGTTTTTCTGGTTTTCCTTCTATATAATATAATATATATATATACAATTACATGTGATGGGCTACGGTATTTATGTATTTTAATTAGGCGGATTTCGGGTACTTTCGCTGTTGGGTATATACAAAGGTACCGCGGAAGTGTATGCAGAAGGCCGTTGATAAGTGTCATCGACCACACCATTCAACGAGAATTCGTCTACCTAC
Organism: Nowickia ferox; assembly: GCA_936439885.1. Classification (NCBI taxonomy): domain Eukaryota; kingdom Metazoa; phylum Arthropoda; class Insecta; order Diptera; family Tachinidae; genus Nowickia; species Nowickia ferox. Next base: position 1,918,054 of record OW387027.1, on the reverse strand, counting down.
AAAATGAAAATAGAGAGAAAAAAATCATTTCAGAAATGAAGAGTCTTACGGTTATATTTTTTTAGTGATAGAGATTGCATTGATCAGAAATCTTTTGTAAGTTTGATTAAGATACCATTTGTCGAAGCATTTGTGGGTCTTGGCAGGGCCTTTGTTGCTGTTGTTGCGATTGTTGTTCCTGGTCTTTGCTTCGATTGGAACTATTAGCGCCTCTTTGTATGGTTCGATCTTCGTAACGTGTACGACCCTGTGACGCCATGGGTCTGTTAAGTGTACTGTTCGAGTTATTGGGTGAATGAGCAGATGCGCTGTGCGAATCTATAAACTTTGTTAAGAAATCTTGTTCTTTCCAACCGTGCTTCTTGTATACGTCTCGTAACTCATGATGCTGCCACATTGTAAACAAGACTTGACTAGCAAATTTATTAACACAAGATGTGTATTTTTGACGATGATTTGTAATATTCATGAGACGTTCAACGCCGCCAGCGTCCAAAAGAGATCTAGAAAATTCTGCATTTTTCTTTATAACTTCGTTAATAGTTGCCAACACTGCTGTAATTGTGTCATCGGAGGTATTTTGATCGTGCTGTGGATTTCCAGAGGGTAACTTTTGTACTAGATCACGCATTGCATATTTTCCGATCAACTCCTTGTTTCGCTGGTCAATAGCTAAATTACGTAAGGCCGTAGCTACTGCGCACACCACTCGATCAACTTCCATACGCAAAAGTTCAACTAAAATTGGGAGGCCTTTTTCTTTTCGCACTGCTGCTCTTATATCTATGCTTGGTTGCCAATAGCATGCCGAAAGATTTTGTATTGCACCTGCTGCGGCTTCTAAAGTCTCTGGATTGGAACAACTCTGCAGCAGAGCCAGATAATATTGCACTACATCGGGCTGCCACAAATGTTCATAACCCTTCAAGGGTCCTCGATTTGCAGAATCTGATGAATTTTTTATTGATCCCGACTGCCCTCCACCGCTTTCCATCGATTGCTCTATTTGGGCTTGAGCCTTTTTCTTTTTGCTGGTGCCAAAGCAACCAAGATTTTCACCTGAAAGATAATTTAAGTCAACGCAACTTCTAAAAATTATATCTAGATATTTGCTTTCACCTTTTGTAGACGATAAAGCCCTAGTGGGAATCGAAATTGGTTGCTTATCATAATTGGGATCCTCTACCTCCTGACAGCGATAAGATAGATTGCGCAAAATGCATACACAATTCTCCACGGTTTTATTACTAATATTGTTTTTCTCAATTGCTTGTCGTACCACATACAGAAGACATTCTACTAAGTGTTCACAATTTCGCAATTGAGTTCTAGCATATTCACCAGCGGAGCTGACATTACGCAAAACGCCTGACGCGTTACGGAATACTGTAGAAAAACAAGTTTCGCCGGGACATACTGGATCCCAACCGGAATGTGGATGAATTATATTACTGACAACAGCTGCTAGGCACTCGTCAATTATGAATCGTTTAATGTCCTCACAAGAAGACATATTCCATAGAACACCAGTTACCAACTCCCTAACCTCAGACTCCTGCGTACGACACAACAAATTTACTAATGCTGCCAAGCCACCAGCATTTTTTATTTCACGTTTGTTTTCATCATTTTGACGTCCATAAGATAAGTTACGTAGAGCCCCGCAAGCATTCCTGTAAAATATTCAAAAAAATTTCTTTTTAATGTCATATACATCACAGCTACATAACTATGTACTTACTTGTAAATCTCGGGTGCTTCGTACGACAAAAGTCTTATAAGTGGTGGTATGCCACCCAAAATACGAGTTCGTTGTTTGATGGGATCATCCATGTAACACAAATGCTGCAAATATGCAGCAGCATTCGCTTTAATTGCATTATTTGGATTATTTAAGAAACTGATGACTTCCGATAAATTAGGATCCCTCCACCGCATAGTAGAGCAAATGTCGCTGCAAGAGCCTTCTACGATTTCATCTTTTCCACCGTTGCGCATGTGTTGGGATACAACACCAAATGAGCTAATTGTAAGCTGTGACATTTTATTCTGGAAATCATGCGCATCTTCGAAGCTCTGTTGAGCGATGCCCAAAGCATTCGCAACTTCAGCCCCATTTCGGTTATCGTCGAACATGGATGGTCGTGAGACATAAGCATTTTGTTTGGCACTTACCGAAGGCATAACATAATTGGCTTCCGAAACATATCCATACGCAACAGGAGTATCTTCTCCGTATTGCGATTCTGATGGAAAAGGAATGACCGGATTAATACCATATTCTGACATTTCTTCGTACTGTGATGGTTGCATATAACGGAGATTTGAAGCAATCATTCCACTTTGCTCTGTGGGGACGCCGACTGTCGCATTAAGTTCCTGTACAGAGTTTGTTAAATTACTCTGTGAACCGAGTATCTTCGCAGAAGGATGATCCGTTCGATAAGTACACTGGGAACCCATGCGACCAACAGTCATACTAGCAGATCCTTTTGTTGCATATAACGGAGCATTGGGATACACGGTAGTGTACTGTCCATATTCCTGCATCGTTGGGTTTTGGCCATCAAAATCACCTTCATCAGGAATACACACTGCCGACTCCATTATGTCTGTATAGTAATGAATTTTATATTAATTAAAATTTCCCAACTATAATTAATTTCTGTTGCCACAAATGTTGTTCTAGAATTTCACCCGTCTTCTGAAATTTAAATAAGAACATGCATACATATGTATGTATATAAGTTTAAGCCGAAAATTAAGGCAACGATATCATTACTTTTACATGCATATCATTTTCACTATTTATTAAATTTTCTGATAAGAAATATTTAATTAAGGAAATTACTTTTTAACAAATCGTAGTTCATTGCAAAATGCATTTGGAGCCATAGTTCATTGCCTGTGTATAATATGAAATGAAAATTTGGGCGTAAAACGTCAAATGTTGCAAGATGATATTGAAGAAGAATAAGCAGAAGTAAAAAAAGACGAACGACACCACTAAATATACATACATACATATGTATGTACATAAATATATATGTATGTACATAAATATATATATATGTATATGTACACATTTATTTATTATACAATATAAAAAAGTTATATTCAACGTACCAAATTTGCTACATGGTTCATGTATATATATATGTATGTATATTAACATGCACTGTATAGGAATGAAAATGCACGATTAAACATTAATATATACATATATATATGAAAATACATATGTATGTTCAATCGTGCATACGTAAGTTTTACATGTAAGTTTAGTCCCCGTATCCGTTTGTATGATGTACATAAGCTCATATGTGAGTTTGTGTGTACAAGTTCGCAGTGCAGTCTTCGTTGTATTATATTGATTTTTTCCAAAAACAAAGAACTTCTTTTTATATATAAGTTTTGATTCACATACATACATACCTACGTACATAAGTACGGTCATACCACACAACTATATGCAATAAAATTATATGCTTTAATAATACTTTCATCACAGTATTCTAAAATTAATGATGTATAGATTGATATTCAAAATTAGTAACTTTCACCATTGATGGCTATTGTTTTGACCGCACCTGTACATATATTTATGGATATGTACATGTATATAGTTATGTAGACACAAGTGTTTCCAAAATTGTACTTACGCATTAAAAACTACTCTTTAATTTATTCTAATTTAAAATTCACGGCTTATTTAAATATTGTATTGATATCTTTTCAAAAAACACATCCCCTCCATTTTTTATATATATTTTATTTTGTTTTTCTTTAAAAAAAATTATGTATTAGTCTCTTCAATATATATAGTACACAAAGAAAAACTTAGACGCCAGTTACTGTTCACATCAAACGTCAAATAGATGACACTTTACAGGGAAGTATTCAATCCCTTGATTTCATTAATTACCTTGCACGGTTTTTAAATGGTGAGTTTATCATTATTGTTTCTATATTCACTACACAAGCAAAACAAAAACCCAAATTAATTTCTTTATTGATTAAGATAAATGAATGAAAATCTATACGCGCACAACATTTTAGCCTTATATATGGAAAATACCAATTTTATTAATGATTGTGAAAATTTTGTATGTTTATACGTTTTGACTTTTATAGTATAGCCCACGATATTGATAGAAAACGTTCGATGGATTATTACGTGTTGGAAAATATACACAAGTATGTATTTACTTCGATTTTCTAAGGAATAAAGACATGGATTCAACATCGAAATTAATTCTGTGAATAAAGACTTTTTTGATTTGTGTGGTCTACTAAAACATTCAAAACTTGTGATTATTACCGCTACAGTTGTCATAAATTAAACTGTCAAAATGCTTGTTCCTGAAATCGGTGAAACAACTGGATTTGACAATTATATAGACAGCTTGATCCAATTTCCTCAACTCTATTTAAATACCAATTCTTAATTTAATGTCAATTTGCAGTAATTTTCGTATGGCAAAATGACAAATATGAATTAATATATAAATAAGTTGATGAAATTGGCCCTTTCAATTCGAAATTAATTGTAAATTAAAATCTATAAATAGAATTATCATATACAAATCTCCGATAATAGAGCTACGTCAATTTTTCAATATAATATGTGTCATATTATGACAGTGACATGTTGTGGATATTTAATATACAACGCTGCTTATTTAAGTACGGTAAACCTAATGAAAGTTTTTCTGATTGTCTGTGTTGTACCGACTGTTTTATTATACTGTGGCAACATTGAAAAGCAACACTTCACGAATACATGAAAATCAAATATGGCGGATGTTTTAATGTGAAGTGAAGAGTTTCTCAGTGTGCGTGCGAAAAGTCATAGTATAAAATTAATATAAATATAAATTTTTTATGAAAATTTGCTTATCCATTAAGATTTAATGTAAGTGAAGTGGTAATTCATATAAAAAAATATTTATTACTGATAGAAAAACTTTGAGAAAAAATAAATCACCAAGGTTTTTCTTAGCACATACACTGTTAAACGACTTGCAATTGCTATCTACATACCTACATATGTACATATAAATGGAGCTCCTCGGAGGCTCTCGCACACACCTACGTATATATTTATATCGAACTGTGGATGTGTATATACATAAATATATCTATTGCAACCTTATACATATTTTCTTCATTATATCTGGTGTAAAATTTTTAATCTTGGTGCTTTGCGGATATAAAAAGTTTTGAAAGTTATCACTCTGTGTAAAAACAAATGAAAAATATTGTGGATTGTGTTAGTGATTGACTAATTTTAAAACTAAATTTATACAAAAGCAACTTTAATAATCAAGCACAGTCTGTCATAAAACAAAATTAAACATGTTATGGTCATCAAATTAAAAGAACTTTAGAATTAAATTTTAAAGTTTATTCATTAAAGTGGCATTATTTCTTTCTTAAACAAAACTCAAAATTACCTTTTTCGTGTGGTGGTGAAGTAACAAAAAGAAAATTATTACGTTTCATTTTCTTAACCACTCGTTATAAATTGGGTAGATGTGTGGTTTATTGTGTACATATATATACGACGACCCGAAGCAATGATGATTTATATTTTCATCTTGCATATTTCTGCAAAGTGGAAGACTGATAACTAGGAAAAAATCAAGAGTTTTATTTTATTTAAAATGTTGAAATCATTAAAAACACAGTAAGTAGAGATTAGTTAATATATTTCTTCTTTTTTTTTTAAGGAAAGTCTCATGTACATATGTATGTATATACCTATGTATGTAGGTCAAAAAACAATCCAATAGGTATGTAGCTGTAGTCAGTCGGTTCATGGCAATGCCGATGATTTCTTTTCTTATAAAAAATATTGTCAATTTAATATTCAATGGCGATTAACAAATCATTTTCCATTTGTTTCCCAGATATACATACATACATACATATGTATTTAACCCATTATATTCGTGCTAAGTAGTAATGGTGAACCACTTTTCACCTATTGGCTATAAAAGTATAAAGATTAAATTGGTGAAAATTTATGCTTTTGAAATAGAATTATAGGTGCAAACAAAATTTGCAATTGTAAAGCATTCATCAACTTGTTTTTTTTTCATGTTGGACCGTATAGAAAAAATAAAAATGTTTATTAAAATGTGACTGTGTCTATAAATTTGACAGTAAATAAGATCAATTTTATAAGTTGTGCAGAATGCAGTGTATTGTATGCAGATTCAAGAACTTTTATTGATAAAAACTAAAAGTTGAATTCTTTGCTACTCTATTAGACTTATTAAGTATGATTATCTAGTTAGAAAACTACCCAGGCAAAAAAATACAATCGGGCAAACGTTGAAAATTGTTTAATAAGGTGTTTAAAATTCTGCCAAGATGTAAGACGTTCAACGTTTTAAGTCACTATTTGTGGGTAACCAAATGATAATAAAGGTAGTCTTTATGTCGATGGCTAAGCATTGTGAACTTAGCCATCGGTGTTTTACCAATAGGTATTATAATTTTGTTTAGTAAAACTTTTTAAGCATGATGGATGTTTAGCGTAATCGTACCAAATTTCAAAATGAAACATTAGATATGACTCTTTTTACATACATATGTAAATGAATTAATAAATGTTGACTAAAAAACTTAAAAGTTTTGAGGAGATCAAAAAAAATGTGCCCTTAATAATATAGTTTACATATTTTTACTAAATTATTATTATGCCATTTTCTGATTGTAAACCGCTACTATGGCAAACCATTTTGCTTTTTTGTGTAAAAGTGCTTTTCCAGTATTGCAATTTTTGATAGTTGGCAATATTAGGCTGTATTTAACTTCCAACTGCTTTTCTTTTTTCTCATTTGGGTATTTATGAAATTATAAACTAACTAGCTGTTATCCGCGGATTCGCTAATTTTAATATCTTTGCTAATGAATCCAACGGATATCAATAAAGAAAAATTTAAAATTGTCTACCGATTGCATATTTGCCATACAATTTCAGTCAAACATATCCTGTCCAACTGTCCTAGTCTTAAAAATCTAGAATCAAAAACCAACAAAAGAAAACATTTATCATACAGTCGACTTTATCATACAGTCAAACTCGTTAATTTGAATGTGGACATTTCCAAGGGAAAGTCTACTTTTTTGTCGCATGCGACAGCAAACAATTAAGCTTATATTTCGGAACAATGTGACTCGATTATTCTTAAAATTTAACGTAATGTAGAGCTGCTGTCTGACTACACAGATATATAAAGAAGTAAAAAAACTTTAATTTTCTTTGAAAAACAAACATATTTGTTTGATGTCGCACGCGACAAAAAGACATTCCTATAGAAATGCCCATATATGGATAAAATATCCATATCATTGAATAAATTGAAATAAATCTATGTAATTTGGGTGTTAATAAAATAAAAAAGGTCAAAGTTTTTGTTATGTAAAAAAAAACGGAAAAATCTAGGCGCACGGCCTATTTATTTATTTCAGTCTATGGACAAAAAATTCTTACAGACTAATACCCTAATTCAGTAAGAAGATTTAGATCGTTTTTGTTTGAAAGTTTTTTTGAGTTCTCTATATTAGTTTCTTCAAAAATGTTTGTCTTTGATAATGAAAAGTAAAAATATTATTACCATGTTTTTAAAACATAAAAATTAAATTAAAGTAGTATGTATGTAATAGTTTGAAAAATATTTGAAAAAATATATGTTGGTTATAATGTTTAGAACAAAATCATAAAGCAAACATACCAACCTTCTAGCATTGACAATAAATAATAATTGTTTTAAAGAATCACAACTGCGGCTTTTTTCGTCCATAGACAAGACGATACAATCGTCGAACAGAATTAGGCATAAATCAATAAATACATGTATGAATCAAACAGTTTTTCATTAGTAATTAGTGGTTACGCTTTTTTGGGCACATTGCACACAAGAAGTACCAGATGTAAACTCAGCCTTAGCCTTTTTCGTACTCTCAGCATTAAGCATGTTGCAAATTTAATAAAATTTATAGAGAATTCAAAAACAAGAACTCTAAAGTATTTTCAAACAAATACGTCCTAAATCTTCTTGCAGAATTAGGGCATTAGTTTTTGAAATAAAAAAAAAATCTAAGAAACTTTTAATTATATGGTGGTGTGTCCTTAGTTTTGCGGTCTACAGTATGTATGTATGTTTGGGAGCGTGTATCAATGCATTATGCACAATTATCCAGCAGGAAAAAAGAAGTAAAGATGGATTCTAGAAGGTCTTGTTCTTCTTTTGGATGTACAAAGATTGCTCGCTCCATATCATATTCATATCCTTTTTACGCGCATTGTCATTGTGGATTGGTAGTCCTTCCGCTATTACTTCTTTCACCAGATATTCTGAGGGGCCTTCAAATAAATGCTTTTGCTTCGGTAAAAAAGAAAAAAAAAAGACATAAAATGGTACTCCTACTCTTCTACCTTCTCAAGGAAGGGAATGAGGAATGTGTATATGTATGTACCTTTTGTATACCTATCTTTTTCTTTTTCATTATAAAATCAAAAGTTGAGCAAGAAAAACTGAAGTAAGAAGATCTTCTTTCTAAGCTTTCCCTCTGGGTATTTTGAACATGAGTATCATACATAAACATACATACATACATATTTGCATACATACATGCACATTTGAGTATGTGTAAAGAGTAACTGTTCACCAGCCATTATTTAAAAATTGACTGAAGTAAAGAAATAATATAAGTAATTAAAAAAAAAATGATAAATAGGATAGAAAATTTTATTGCATCGTTAGTAAATGAGTTTTTGTCGCAAGGATATAAAGCAGAAATATGTTTAAATTATTATATAGACGTCAAGAACGATTTCAATGGTATTGTTGCCGAAGTAAATCAAACCGTATTCGATATATGCGACGGCGAGCAGAGTGGTGTATCTCTGGATAAGCTTTGCTACTCACGCCTCTGTAGTAGGCAAAGATTTGCGTCGTTTTTATATGTTCTGGCTGAAGTGCATGAACTATTCCTTTCTGGGCGATATTGTACTTATCGTCAATTGTACTATAGGAATGTAAGTATGGAATGCAGTGGACTGCAGATTAAATGCGCTGTTAATGACGTATGTCGGGCATTAAGTACGACACCTTGGAACATGGGAATCTTTGCAGCTGCAAAATGTTTCATATCAGGTATACATATGTAAATTATTTTGAGTTTATGTTAAATCAGTTTGAATGTTGTATTATTTTTTTTTGCGCAATAGGGCCTCTATTTGCGCATATGAGTAACGGCGATCTCATCGATTGTAATGAGTTCAAAGGAGCAACTCTAATGCCATCAAATTTTACTTGCATTGACAAATTTGTAACGACAGCCAAAGTTGTGTTAGTTGTTGAAAAGAACACTGTTTTTCAACATTTAATTGCAAGCGATATATTTTCCCTGTTAAATAATAATATCATCCTGGTAACGGCTCGAGGTTATCCTGATATATGTACGAGATGGATTTTGCACAAATTGTGGATAGAAAATTATTTAAGCATTTATGCATTGGTCGATGGAGATCCATATGGCATAGAGATAATGCTTATTTATCGCTACGGATCTATGACACAAGGACTAAATACATACTCTCTTGCATGTCCCCAATTAAAATGGCTGGGCATACATCCCTCTGATTTCACTCATATGTCGGCCCCGGTAGAACCCTTATCAACAAACGACCACGATAAAATAAAATCTCTTTTACGTCGCAGATATTTGGATGATGAAATTCGAAAAGAGTTATTGTTACTCCAGAGACTACAATATAAAGTGAAGATCGATAACATTTCAGCGAATATGTATCCTGCGTATATTATCGACTATATTATAAGTAAAATAACAGGAACAACTTTGCTATAAATGCAAATGGTTAAACGTATTTACATCCTAATAGGTTTAGCAAAACAAGAAATAAATAATGGAAATAGTTTTTTTTTGTGATGAAAAATAAAAAACACAATTTTAAATTGAAATGGTAAAACGGTAATTTTTTACTGTACAATTTTTCTCATGTGTCGTTTTAAAGCGAAACGAACGAAATATTAATGGGTCAATTTTAGGTGGTAACCAATCTTCAGTTGTTTTGTCAATTACGAGAAACTGTTACCGACAGTAGCTGGCAAATAACAGCTGTAATCTTTCATTGCCTACCTGGCAACCGGAAAGGCAACTGAAGTTTGGTTGCTAACCATATAATTCTGTGGTTTTCATGAATAACGACGAGTTTATGATGTCAAATTGTTATATTTGATATGCTTTTTAAAAAGGTCTAAAAAGTTTGTCAAAAATATAACATCATTTGTTTTATAACAACAACACAATTCTATCTACCATTTTATAAATAAGCTTAAAAAATAACTTTCTTTTGGATCTACTGAAAAAATTCTATTTTTGGACAAGCGCTGTTATTCATGAAAAGCACACAATGTGTAGACTTATGCGGACTACATTTGGCTGAACTAGTTTTTATTCATTTGAGTTCTATTAAAATAATTAATTTTAAAAACTATTTTCCGAGTTTTTTTTTGACCCCTGCCGTGAAAAGCAAGTAGAATTTCTGTTCCCATGAAATTTTTATTCCCCTCGAAGGGAAAAATGCTATTGTGAATATCTAGTGAATTTTTTTCCCGCTGGCAGTCCCAGTAAATGTAAAAAAGTTTAATAACAAAAATGCACACATTTTAGCTTCCAAATGAGATTTTTAAACTTTAAAGTTGTGTTTTTAAATACCCTAGGTCTAGTGGAAAATAATCTTTATTTTACCACCAAGTTCATGCTCCATGAAAAAGGTGTTGTCCGAAAAATAAACTTTTATAACTTTTAATATTTAATTCTGTCTGTATGTATATACATATATACAAATTTTCCAAGCAAGTTGACTGCTTTTAATTTGGAAAATTCACCTATGTAGTCTCTAGTTTGGATTAATACGTAAAAAAAAATTATTAAAACTTACAACCTGTGCCTGTGCCTGTGATTTGTTAAAGTTTAATCGCATTTCAAGACAAGAAACGAAGTTAATTTTTCAATTGGGGTTTTCAGCTCGGGCATCAATAAACAACACACTACATCGAAATGCATTTTTAACATAAACCTTTCTTTCTTTGGTCTTAAGCTGATGTTAGATTTGCAACCAGAAGCAAATCAATAATAATTGATAATATACACGTATATAAAATGACAGAGAGGCAGATATATTGAACGAAGCAAGATCTTTTATTTAAATAAACGTGACAAAAATGCCAAAAACCTTTCGAAAATAATTCGCCTACATACACACATGCAAACGATTTCTTAAAGATTTGAAACGTAAGCAAAAATAAAAGTACATAACCTTCTTCATACCGCGCAGCTTTAACTTGTCTTTCACTCTGGCTCTGCACTAGCAGAGATTTCGAACCATAGCACCGCTTCTATTAGCCACTATGAAGTCAACTTAGTGCTTTTTTAACCCAACTTTCCCTCATAATTGATTACATATTGTTTTACACTTGCAAGCCAACAATGGGTTGATTGGTGGAGACGATATAAAACTCTAGGAGTAGATCTTGGGAATTCAAACTTCCTGTACGAAGACATAAGCCCCGCCCGAAGGAAGCTCCTGACAATTTGTGTGATACGCTCCTGCTATCCAATTTATAATAAACAAACAAACACTATGATGTATTGTTTTAATGTATTTGTTCTTTACCTCATTTCAGACATTTGAAATACTTTGTCAGATTGGATGCTTTTTTTGGAGATATCTTCAGCTGCACATGCATACATAAACTGCATCTGCTTTATGTTAAGGAATCGAGATGATTTAAAATGAACTTAAAGTAATAATCGAAATAGAAATTATTTTAAACATAAAGTACTTATTATAGTATAGAGAATTAAAAAAAAATATATAAAATAATACTGCATTTCCAATGTATGCTGGCGATAAATAAATATGAAATAAAGTAAAAAAGGAGTTTTCTCTTGATCCAGGAGCGTGGTAATTTCTAAAACAGTTAATACACTTTCATTAAACATCCCACTGAACAAAAAAAGGCATATTCATAGACGAAATCAGCAGATAATATAAAGGGAAGGCAAGAAGGAACTTGTTTTGGTATCATTGTTAAGTAATTTTTATATGTGATAAAGGCTACGAATGAATTAAAAATAATGTCAACAACAATGCGCACGACATTACAAACAGTTCCTGAGTCGTTGCCCGCCGATAGCGTAGCCAATGATGGCAATGCAACGTCAAAGCTCACATCATCAATAACGTCTGGGCACAGCGTCAGTACAACTACGAATGGCACAACAACCCCAACGACAAACGTGGCCACATCACATCAGCATCAAACAACAGCGCAACAGCAATCTAATGTGTCGCTGTCAACTATACAACAACAACAACAACAACAACAACAACTGCAGCATAGTGTCAATAGTTCAGTGCAATCGGTGCAAGATTCTCATCAACAGCAACACGATTCAACAAACGCAAACACTATAGTACTGCCTTCTACGACTGTTACTACAACAGCAATTGTTGCCAATACTATTACGCCTAATAATGCGGCCACTTGCACTTCAATTGTATCAACATCTCTAGCAAATGCTAACCAGATACAAAATAATAGTGCGTATCAACAGCATCAGCAGCAGCAGCAACAGCAACAGCAGCATAATCATAGTTCAACGCCGTCACAATCGTCCCAATCACAGTCCCATCATTGCCATACTGGAGCAAATTCAGTGACAGACGGCCCTCGCTCATCAGCCTTAATCAATTCCTCCAGTACAGCTTCTTCTAACCACCACCATCATCATCATCATGCCGGTGGCAATGCTGCCGTTAATAGTGGCGGGATGTCTATAATGGATAAATATGTCACTGGTCATTCAAATACAGCGGCGGCAGCATTAAAACAAAGAGCTTCATCTTCAGCTAAGGTGAGTTTAATTTGATATTACAATAACTTTCAATGAATTTCCAAGATATACGCGTGTGTAAATGTTTAAATTAAATTGCATTACATACAAAAAGAGGAAACATTAAATTAGGTTGTTAATTTGAGTGATTATGCTACAATGCTTAATTTTCATTAATAATATCCTTTATAAAATCTAAAAGGATACGGTTACATCTGTGAAATAAAATTGAAGATCTACTTCTCTCATGTGTAAAAATTAAAAAAAAATCCTTATATGATTGATTGTGCATGGAACACAACACTTTTGTTTAAATTTCAATATGAATAACTGAAATTATGTGCAAAAAAAAATTTTTATGAAAACCACTCAAAGAAATAAATTCCATAAAAATGTTAAGGGGTTAAACAAAAAACTCGAAGTTTAATGTATAGATAGTCTAAAAGCTGCTCAATTGCATTATAGATCTGATATTTTTATTATTATTTTAAAGTTATGTAGATAATAAGTTTGAAAATGATGCGTTTGTTGCATTTTACCATATTAAAATGTTGCGCTTTGATGTGATCTATGCTGAGAATTATATCTCTCTGATTTGAAACAGTTCCTTCATGCCAACGATATTTATTGCATAATTGTTAAGTAATATTTTCAATTAAAAACGTAGATTGTTGCGGAGAGAAAAAAATATGCATAAAACAAAATATTTTAAAGGATTAAAACAATTTGTACTAGAAAATATTTTTGAGCAGCTACAATTACATAAAGCTGAAAATATGTACATAGTAAATATTCATTTTCAGTGTCAGTCTCGTTTCGAATATTATTTTGAATACATAACAATATTAAAACGAGAACACAAAATTTTAGTCTCGTGTGAATATTTACTTGTGTTCATGTGCAATCATCAAAATGATTCGAAAGCTAGAAACACACAATTGTTGAGTATGTACTTTGTATGCTATTATTATTATCACTTTGCTCCACACTAGTCAATAAGTGCACAATATTAAAAAAAGTATACACACATACGAATATGGTACAGTTTTATTTACATGTAAAAGTAAACAAAATAAAGTCAGTTGACGATCAGCTGCGGTGCCTTGTACTTTTGTAAGTTGCAAACTCTGTCTCCCTCTCTCAATTCCATTACTAACCTCTCTCCCATTTTATGTATACTCAGTGGTAAAAATATACACTACCAGTGATGCATTTTGAGTTTTTTTGGTTTAGGGCCAACTAATTTAATTTAAAAGGGCCAAAATAACTTTGCTTCTTTTGGAAAAAGTTTAATAGCAAGTGGTACAATACTGTTGGCGGTTTTCCCATTTAAAACATAATCTGATGTAGATTTCGGAAATCAGTTTAATAAAAATCTCCAAAAGTAAAAGTAGTTTTTAAAACAGAGAAAACTCCATTAAAAAGTGTACTCAAAGGTTTGAAGAACTTTGAGCTGAAAGGGCCAAAATATCCTAGAGAGTACCACAGGGCTTTCAAACATCGAAAAGTGCCACAAATGGCCAAATTGTGCCACATTTTGCATCACTGTACACTACGTAATCGATGATATCAGTAATACTTAGTAGCAGTCAGTTGTGTTTCGTGCGCTTATTTTGCTATTTAGATTTCTCATAAAAGTGTCATAGGACGCGTAAGCAGTGCGCTCTGGCTTACAAAGTAAGCCACGATATCACGATATGTTGCAGTTACATTCCATTACAATCGGCTAACTGAGCCTTTAGATTGGTCGCTTACGATGTCATACTGACTTCAGTGATTATTATCGAAGTACTTAGCTTAATTTCCCGCTGGGTAGTTATGACCAGCGTTGCTAAATGTGCACTTACGTATATCTGTTTATTGCAGTTTTTTAAGCTGTCGAGCATTCATGCAGTGTTTTATTTAAAAAATCAGTTTTAGTTGAAACTGTTAATTTTGTAGTTTTTTGCTTTCGCTTTCCTACTTCTCAGTAAATTTTTCAATTCCAATAAACATCGTATAAAGCACATCATCAAAGTGCAATTCACATATGTATGTATATGGGCATTTCAACAGAAAAGTCCACCTTTTGTACCGTGACGTTGCTTGCTAACGTAGGCTGTTTTTTTTTAAGATAAACTTATATTTTAAAGTGTAGTAAAAAATTAACTTTTTTATTGAAATTAAATTTTTATGGGCTAGGTAGGCCTATGGGCAGGCCATCAAAATGCCTAAATTGTTGATAATTTGAGTATTTAAAACATATTTGAACACTAGCATTTTCCCGCGACGGGTATCGGTCCAGCCAATCACGCGTGATGCCGTGACAAACAAAAGGGATTCATTTTTATATACATATGTATGTATATATCGTATACATAGATTATAAAAACCTTTCTCTTTGTTGATACAGTTAAGTTTTTAATGATCACACTACCTCTTATGCATTTATGTATTAATCATATAGTGCTAAAATGTATTTAAATGTATTTAAATTAAATAACTATTTAGTTTACATTTTTGTGAAGAAAGTAATATAATTATCGTAGACACCCACTAGAACTCAAAAACTACCGATAGTGTCACTATCGAAAGTTTTCGATAGTTTAAAAAACTTTATCGATATATCGATTTAGGACTATCAAAAGTTAAAAAAACTATCGATATATCGACGATACTATCGCGATAGTATCGAACTTGTATGTTTCTCGTATATTGTATTTACACTAAAAATTCAAAACAAAATACTTTCTAAACTAACAAAAAAAAAAGTAGAACTTTTTTTCTCAGTTCAATAAATAGCAAAACTAAATACATAATTGTATGAAAAATAAGTCAGATCAGTGGAAGATCATCCAGTTATTTTTGTTCATGAAGACCAACATATTTACATTTTTGGCTTTTAGTAGACTAAAAAATATCGTTTGTTTTCGAGTATTAATCGATTGCAGAATGAAAACATCGATAGTTACAAAAAAAGTTTACTATGGATTGTATCGATAGTGCCATCGATAGCTTTTTACCTCTACTCCCCACCCCCCACTGTATTTAATGCCGCATGTTCCGGGTATAGGGTGCTTTAATATCAAGAGTAAAAACTGAGCATTTGTTAGAAGTTAGTTAAATTAATTTGGCAATGCTGGCTTAATTAATTCTCAGTATTCTCGTTGCTACTATATTTCATTATAAAATGTGTAACGGAAGTATAATAACCGTCATTTATTTGTTATAGGTAATAAAAAAGAAACTTTTGAGACTTTATACAACAATAAGCAAAATAAGCTTTTACAAAAGTAGAGACAGATAAATAATAAAGCTCAACGACGAGTTCATTGTCACACAAGTGTGTGAGTGCCTGCATACATACATTCATGTGTAGTTGCATTCATACTTCTAAAAAGTCTACAAATAGTCGTACAAATACATACCATTAACTGTCAGCAATTGCTACTAAAACACTTGACTGGTTTCATATTGAGACATGTTTTTAGCAACTAAAATCAATTTAAATTTTTTAGTATAAAGCAAGCATTAAACAACGGCACCACCGAACAGAAAAAATAACGACAAAAAGCATTATCCAACTAAAATTAATTATTAAAAATACTATTTATATATGTACATACATACATACTACATACATACATATGTATGTATGTATATACCTATAATAATAATAAAATTTAATAAATAAAGCCAATATACTATTTACTTACAACTCATGTGTAGTTAAATAATAGTTATTAGCTAAAAACAATTTATAGGTACAAATTATAAAACAAATCGTAAATATTTACATATTTACATACATATGTATGTATGTATGTATGTATATAGGGCTGTAGGTGTACATGTAGCTCATTTATTTGAACAACGTCATAACTCAAAAAACCAGTTTTACGGAAAACGTGTTTGAAGTTTTCAATTTGTTTGCAACTTTATGGGAAAAAAATTTAAGTTTTCTCTCAAGAGTTGAGTATACTACAGGATATTTATTTATGTATAGGTATGAATCTCTTACACCATGCGAATAACAATATGCGGATTAATTCGGTTTCGCGAACTCAAAAACCGCAAGTTTTGAGTTGTGATGTTGTTCAAGTAAATGAGCGATATGTACATACATACGAGTACATGCATACATACATACAAATGCATGAATGTTTTGTTAATACTCGTATTTCAGAAATTCAATTACATATTTGGGTAATACTTTATGAACGTGATCGTACTCTCAACAAGTTGAGTGTGTTAGTATGTATGCATGTATGTAGCAAGTTATCTTCTTAAAATTTACATCTATTAGTTTATCTACTACATACATTTGTACCTATTTATCTTCCAATCTGATATATGTACATACATATTTATGTATGTATATATACATTCATATGTACATACATATGTATCTACTGATCATATTTATATTAAGTACATATTCTACAATATGTGTACACATGCATACATATCTACATGTGATCAGATACAAGTATTATATACTAAATGGATATAAACTATTAAAAAGTAACGAAAATTACAAAATACATACATATGTATATATGTATGTAGATGCAAACAGACACAGATACACACATACCTATAAAGTTGTAGTTAATTTAAAATCTAAACAGCCAATTTACTACACTGAGGCAGTTAAGCTTGTGTTCTTGTGGTGTTCGAAACGCAAAAATATGTTATTCGGACTCGTTTGTGATTGTGTTATTGTTGGAAAACAGTAGTGTATAGAAATACATACATATGTACAAATCTCTTTATATACCAAAGTATATTTACGTACAAAAAATATATACATACATATAAACATAGTGAACATACATACATACATGTATTATATTATTTTCCCTCCTTTCGGTAAAAAACCATACCTATTGAAAAAAATCGACAAGTGAGATTATTATTATATTATTAAGCTCTTCATACGGTGATAATACAAGTTACATTCATATGTATGTATGTACATATGTATATACGTACATGTACATACATATGTATGTATATTAATTCATAGTTAGATAACAAAGGCCATTTAATGATGATCATGATGAGTAAAAAATGTTCAAGTTATTCAATAAAATAATATTTATAAAAACCTAAATAAAGAACGTCAAAGTAAAAGTGCAAAAATTAAAAGAACTGGGTAAAAAAGTACATACTATAATATAGACAAAAGAAAATCACAAAAAGACGAATAAATAAATATGCGAACATGAACGATGATAAAATTAACTAACATACAAATAAAATAGTTAGCAGATAAAAACAATAAATAGGTGTATGTATGTTAAACTTCTCATTTTATTTATATACATACATATCTACGTATGCATATGTATGTATGTATGTATGTATGTACATAAGTGCATATGTGTGGACTTGTGTTCATTTAAAATTTAAGCTCGATTTCATTCACTGCTGGCAGTTTAGCTTTTCTACGTGCCAGTTTCAAAAGCGAAAATAAATTTAAAAAAATAAATAAAAAGCACATACATGCATATGTATGTACAGATGTACATGTATGTATGTATGTATATTTATTAATTGAATTGAAGTTTGTTGTGGAATGATATAAAAATTTGTTAGCAAGAAGTTTGTTTGTTTTTTTTGTCTTGCAATTTTTTTTAGCAATCTTGCAAAATTTCTCTACGAAATTCTCTCTGGTGACATATGTACATACATACATACATATCGCTACGCATTTACTCAAAGAACGTCATAACTCTCTTTGAGATATGTTGTCATAAAAAGAGTTTAAAGTTTTCAATTTACACACAAATTAATGGAAAAGGAAAATTAAATTTTGTTTTCAAGAGTTGATTAAAGAAGATATTGTATTTGTATGCAATTTTTATAGAATATGAAGAACGCTATGGAGCTTAATTCTGCATCATTAACTCAAAAATTCAATTTTTTCAGTTATGACGTTGTTTGAGTAAATGAGCGATATGTACATACATGCACTGCCGATCAGATGATTAGAACCACTTAAATTTCTGTTTTTAGTACGCCATACCTCTTAAAAATTTTTGCTAAAATTTTATTATCATGGGAAAGAGCATTTTTAAGCTTCAAAAATAACAACAATAACATACATAAATGATTAATGCGAAAAAGAAAGAGAAAAAAATTCCGTTCATATGATTAGAATTTTTAATTTTTTTTGCAAGTACCTAGTCGGATAGCAAATAGTATAGTAAAAGCAAAATATTACTTTCTAAATAAACATTAGTTAAAAATTCGCAAGGAAAAAATTATTTTAAACATAGCGGAAAGAGCCAACCGAAATCGTTATTTATATTCGCAAGGATATTTCTAACGAGCCATTGTGCGGGAAATTGTACGAAATCACAAAACTGCTTTGATACTTAAAGCATACTGAAAACTTTATTTAATTCAAGAAGAATTTTTTTATGCTTCCGTAAGTCAAGTTCGATAAAATTAGAGTAAACAAAGACTAATATCAATAAGACATAAAAAAATTAATTTCTATCCTAAAAGCAAAAAAAAAAAAAATCGCTTCTACCGTCATAGTGCACCATAACCAAACGACTATACCTTCGTATAGATAGTTGGAGTTTCCAAGATCCATTCCTACACCACCACACAGGTTTTTTTTTATAGTTTCCAACAATAAGTCAGGGGGGTTATTATGTAATTCGATTCGAAAAGAAAACTGAAAACGAATATGCATGTTATTCACAGATTAAAAATACTTTGAATGTTGGAAATTCCACAAAAAAAAAAAAAACGTTAGTTAATCTGTGCACAAGAATTTGGAACGATAAAATTAAAAAAAAAAATACATTTATAAAATTATAAACATGATTTATTAAAAGTAAGCGCAAAATTTTCGGGAGCTAATATCATCGCCCTTGTTTATTTTTGCTAATCGGTATTCCCGTAGATAGATAAAAGGCGAATATTTTGCGAAATATTTCCAGTGAACGAAAAGTGGTAAACAAAATTAGAAATTATTATATTGACACAACAACAACGCAAACATTGGCGATCGCAATTTTAGGGAAAGGGCACACAATTCATGTGAACTGTTATTTCCTATAAGGGTGATTTATTTGAAAAAAATTCCTAAAAATAGTGAAAAATATAATATGAAAAATAACATTAAAATACCAACCCCAACCAATTTGAAAAGCTTATGGAAGAGTTGGAAAAGAATACTTCTTTCGCTTGAGGATTGCGCAGGGGCGGTGTTCATAATAATTTCATGGAACATTTAGAAAGTGTTGCGGCTTCGCTAAATAAAAAAGAAGTAAAATAGAAATTGGTTGCAAACAAATCTGAGTGCAAAGCAACAGCAGGTGGCGTATATAAATAATTAGTACTGAGACCTTGGAGGAAGTTGTGGCATATTTGCTCCAATTTACAGTAAACGTTGATCTGATCTCTTTTTTTAATTAGGTTCGTGCAAGAAGAAGAATATTGCCATTTTAAAATCTGTCTCGTTTCCCCAAGTTGGACTGCACACTAGCAACTAATTGCTAACGCACACAGAAATTTCTGAAAATTTATCAACAACTTGATTAATTTTTCTTCTTCTTTTAAGTCGTGTTACAACTTGGCTAGAATTCGAAAAAAATCGTTCATTTGTGTGAATCTTTCATTCTCTTTCATTAAGGTTAAGTGAATTAATTCTTTATTTTCTTTCACCTTTTGAAAAAGCGAGTAAAATAAATTAAATAGAATTCTATTACAAACTACAGCAGATCATATATGTATGTACATGCATACATATCGATGGTCACAAGTAGAAAGGCCCTAACTCGTATTTTCAAGAAATTTAGTTTTTCAGTGATTCCAATACATTTCACACAAATACACATTGTCACAAAAATTTATTGCAATAGTGTAAAAATAACGCTTTTACTAGCAGTTTTGCAAAGCAGTTGTACAGTTACAATTATTTCAATTAGGGCCTTTCTACATGTGACCAACGATATCTACTTACTTACACAATTGATAATCTGTCCTATGCTGCAAAGAAAAACAAAAAAATAAATAAAAATAAATGCAGATTGATAAAACCGAAATATGAAAGAAAAAGCAATACAGTGAACTAAAAAAAATAAAACTTGTATTCTAATCAAAGTATCTCTGTTGTCCTTTAAGATCTTAAGATAAAACTAAAAGGAATCAAAAGTGTATTTCGTAATATGCGAACAGCCCTTTAAAAACGAGAAAAGCTACATATGTTTTTATGTATTTCTTTGAATTGAAATGTGTCAACTGATTGATTGGTGTATCTAGGTTCAATGCCTCTTGGATTACATATGTACATATTTTCCTATTTGCTGATAAATGTTAATTAAAAAATATCAACAGATAAAATAGATTTCCTTCGAAATTATTATTTGATCTGGGTCAAAAATACTATCAACATTCTACGGCATGCGGTGACTGCTAATTATTTAAAAAAATGCAAACAACTTGATGAAAAAGCTTAAGGGTTTTGTGATCCCATCTAAAAAAATTATCCATCTGCATGTAAATTTTCTATTTAATTTCACATTTCAGCTTTGACACCTCTGGTTCATACGAATGGCTAAAAGCTTACACGAGTAGTCTTTCTTTTATTGTGTTTTGCAGACGGCGGTGTTATGCACAATAAGAATTTAGATGGATCATCATCTTTTGAAGTACATACATATGTATGTATGTATATACGTACTTACGAACATACATGTATACATATGTATGTATGTGTGTATGTTATACGTGAATTCTCGTATTACAAACTCGACATACATATTTACATGATTACGGACTAAGAATATGTTTTCCTTTCAATCTTGACAAAAACAAAATGTATTTCTGTACATTTTTGTATATATGAGTGTGTATCAATGTAATACACACTGAAATAAATTCACTTTAAGCGGGATTAGTCATCAACTAAAGATTGATTATTAATTATTGTACAAAAAAAAATGTTCTTAGGGTTGTTTGTTTTTTTCTTTTCAATAATTAAGTATCGTACATACATACATATGTATGTAAGTACATAATACTCGTATATGAATAGATATAGAAATATATGCTGTGCATTCGTATCAACATATCCCAGCAAAAATTCACTTAACAACTCAACAAAAAAGTATGTAATTAGAAAACATTTAAAACATTACGGCTGGTACGGAGTTCTTACGGAAATTCGGGTTCTCATATGAACTGTATGTAAAACAACTTACGGAAATTCAGGTTGGATGCTTTCATAAAGAAATTTCCATTTGCTAGTACGGACTTTCAAAAGAAAATACACGGAAGTTTTGAAATTTATTGCCTATTTTAGGGATGTTATAACTATAAGTGAAGACTTTTTTCGGTCAACTGAAACAAAAATTAATGCTCTAAAAATTGTTTCGTCACGGAATTTTTTAATATTTCTTATTTGTAGCAAATTGTAAATAATTTTTAGTGTTTTTGTGTACTTTATATTAAAAAAATAAATGAATTTGAATGAATTAATTCTTACGGCATTATGTATAATGAAAACTGGCATGAAGTTAGCATAAGTGAAAAACCAAATTTAACTAGATGTTAACGAGTTCCCCATTACAATTTGACATTTAAAACCGGTGCATCCTAGTGTGATTTTGAATGTAAAAGTGTATGGCAAAATGCGTTAAGGCCATGTTCAATTTTGCCAGTTTTTCATTATACATACTACATAGAGTTCTCCTACAAAAAGTACGAGTACTTACACATGTATTTTTTTCTTTTCCTGATGTCCTAACAGAAATCCATTTTGTTTTTGTATAATATACATACATATGAAAAATTTTATTTAAAATGTTTGTGCCTATTTAATTTTTTTTATAATGCTACAAAATAATGGGTTGTCGTATTTCGACTTGGACTACGATTATTTGTTCATTGATTAAAGAAAATATGTTAAAGTGTTCTTCAATCTATTACAAAGGCGTCGTACCCAGTCGAAGTCGAAATAACCCAACCACGATAAGGGGGAATGGAATGAGAGCAGCAAGTCAGCAGAGATTGTATGATAAAAGTATTTGATTCCCTTTTTTAACCGACTTCAAAAAAGGAGAAGGTTATCAATTTGTCTGTATTTTTTTCATTGTTACTTCATAACACGGTACATTTTAGACCGGTTGGTATTTTATTTGATTTTATGATATTCTACTTATTTGATTGCTGCGAAACATAGCAGTAACAACTTTGGTTCTTGTAATTACACAATTTTAAAGTTGAAAAAATGGGCGGGGCTACGTCGATTAAAATTTATTGTTACATTTCACATACATATGTATGTATGTACTTCTTCAATTTGTTCCCATATATTTTTTTTTCGAAAATGTTCTATCAGATCTTTGCATTGAAGTCGGTTTTTTGGCA
Organism: Nowickia ferox; assembly: GCA_936439885.1. NCBI lineage: Eukaryota > Metazoa > Arthropoda > Insecta > Diptera > Tachinidae > Nowickia > Nowickia ferox. The sequence continues at coordinate 1,894,744 of OW387027.1, read as the reverse complement.
GAATTATTTTATATACATATGTACATACATATATACAAACATATACATATGTAATTTAAATTTAAAGGTAATATTGATTACATACATGCATCTAATTATATTTCGTATCTACCAGTTGTTTAGGTGGGAAACTTTTAAAAATATTAAAATCAAAATAAAAAATTAGTTAAATACATACATACATACATACATACATACATACGAGTACATACCACATATTTACAATTTAAATTTCCTCTAAAAATATTGGTGCGCGCTTAGTGAGTGAATGAATGTGTGTTATTTACTTAAAAAAAAAGTTTAAGAAACGGCAAACATTTTTATGTATGTATATGTATCTATATAAATATATATTAGAATATCTAAAGAAAGAAGAGAAAAGTGAAAGGGAGAAATGAATCAGTGTGAGAGACTCGTTCGGAAAACAATAAGATACGTTTTCTACAACTAATATGGGCCAGAGCAGCAGCATACACAACAGCAATAATGTCGACATTAATGGCAGTCAAGCAGTACTTTACAGAGAAAGGAAGAACAATACTTTATCTGGAAAATATGCAGCAAGCGGAGACGGTGCCACATCTCGTAAGATTCTTGATTTACAAATTCACGCTGGCGACCGTATACGACCGGTTACTATGGCTGCGGCCACCTTAAATTTCAATGCCGAAAATGAATTGAAAAAACTGGAAATCGTTTCAAAGCAGACGGAGCAAATAAGTTCGGCTATTGAGAATGGTTATCACAAAACCGATTACTGCTACTATCGCACGCCGCAGGGAAATTTTCACAAATTGCCCACCGACTCATATCACAAAATGTCCGAGGGCTGTTATATACGTTTGGCCGATGGCAATTTTCGGCGATTGCACGTTATCGATAAATCTGGCGCAAGCAAAAAACTTTTCGATTCACTCATAATCCATTCGAATAGCAACGAGGAAGGCATTACAAACAATAATAGTCGAAATATATCTGTTGTAGAATGCGAAAAACTTCATGCGACTTTACCTCAACAGCAACAGCAACAGCAACAGCAACACAACAGAACACAATTGCCACCACCCACCAAAATGAAAAACCAAATGTTGAAATTTTTGAAACGTTCCAAGTCCCACACTCCTTCTACCATAAAACAATTGCACAGTTATAACAAAGAATTTAGTTACATCGATAGAAAGTTAAATGCGAAATTAACACGCCACGAGGTTCTTACATCGCTGCCGCCCGTCAAGGAAGTCAGCAGCAATGTTTCGTCGACCAATAATAAAGTGGTGGTAACAATGATGGAAAACGGTGGCCTGCCTATAGTTGCAACAAGTAAAGCGGACAAGTTGAAAAAACAAGAGTCTGACGGTTCGGCCAAATCGAAATTGAAAAAGGTATAGTTACAATATAAAATATGTATTGTTATTTACATATGTAGGACAACCAAGTGCCCTAATTGACACATATTGATTTTACAGTTTTCTTTTATCTCGGAAATTCGTTGATTGTACATACATATTTTGAATTATTATATCGACAAAATGGAATTGTATTTTAATATACATACCTACTATATGTATTATTGACATTTTTCTTTTAAGGGATCTCCTAATATGGCTATTCGCAGCAGTGCACCAATGCGTTGGCGTGCTACCGAAGAGCATATTGGCAAATACAAACTCATTAAGACAATTGGCAAAGGAAATTTTGCAAAAGTTAAATTAGCTAAACACTTGCCCACCGGAAAAGAGGTGGCTATTAAAATTATTGACAAAACCCAGTTAAATCCGAGTTCGCTTCAAAAGTTGTTTAGAGAGGTGAGATTACTCAAAAAAAAAAAAAAAAAAAAATATTAAACATATTGATTAAAAAAAAAATGATTTGTTTGTAATTTATGTAGGTCAGAATTATGAAAATGCTTGACCATCCCAATATAGTAAAACTATTTCAAGTTATTGAGACCGAAAAGACTTTGTATTTGGTAATGGAATATGCTTCAGGCGGTGAAGTTTTTGATTATTTGGTATTACACGGTCGTATGAAAGAAAAAGAGGCAAGAGTCAAATTCCGACAAATCGTTTCAGCTGTGCAATATTGTCATCAAAAACGTATAATACATAGGTAACAAAGGAGCTTGAGAGCATATTGCATTTGTTATTATATTTATTTATTGTATATTTTTTTCTCAGAGATTTAAAAGCCGAAAATCTGTTGTTGGATAGCGAACTGAATATAAAAATAGCAGATTTTGGATTTTCAAATGAATTTACGCCCGGTTCTAAACTGGACACTTTTTGCGGCAGCCCACCTTATGCTGCGCCTGAACTATTTCAAGGCAAAAAATATGATGGTCCCGAGGTTGACGTTTGGTCTCTGGGTGTAATACTTTATACTCTAGTTAGTGGGTCATTGCCTTTTGATGGTTCCACCTTGCGAGAACTTCGAGAACGTGTGCTCAGAGGCAAATATAGGTCACTTAAACATATATTTCATAATATTTATACAAATTGTTTACTTATTAATCGATTTTAAAATTGCTTTTAAATTGCAGGATTCCCTTCTACATGTCTACTGACTGTGAAAATCTTTTGCGTAAATTTTTAGTATTGAATCCAGCTAAACGTGCTAGTCTCGAAACGATAATGGGTGATAAATGGATGAATATGGGGTTTGAAGATGATGAACTGAAACCCTATATTGAACCGAAACAAGACCTAGCCGATGTCAAACGGATAGGTAAGACGGGTACTGTATACAAAGCCATTATAATTAATTTCTCGTTCCCACTTTTAAATGTTTTATGTATGCAAATGTAATATACAGCTGTTGTTCCCAAAATGATATATGAACGAATTAAGAAAAACTGAAATAAGAACAAATAAATAAATAAAACGAACCAACAAACAAACACAAACAAACACCAACAAACAAACAAATAAAAAAAAATTAAAATATGAAAATAACCTTTTCTAACAAATACTTGCAATTGTTCACTGCAGTAGCTCAGTCCTATGGTTTATCATTAAAAAAAAAACGATATATATACATTTCGAGCCTTTGCTTAAATAGAGTCATAACTCAAAAAAAAACTTGTTTCGCAGAAAACGAGTTTTGAATTTACTAAAAACTTACTGCCAGTGCATAGAATTTAAATTGTTTTCAATGTAAATAGCCAGACGAGAATTTTTACATGGCTAATATGAACTGGTAGTTAATGGGAAATATAAAAATTTATTCTTCTCTCACGAGTTGAGTATACAAGATATTTGTATGAAATTATATTACATACTATTGCAGCAAATGCTTGATATTTACATATCGCTCATTTACTCAAAGAATGTCATAACTCAAAAAAAAAACAAAAACTAATTAGTGTGCCAGAAAACGAGAAAGAAAATTTTAGTTTTTCTCTCAAGAGCTGAGTAAAGAAATTTTTACACAATATTAATAACGATATGAAGATTAATTCTGTGTTATTAACTCAAAAATCGCATTTTTTGAGATATGGCGGTTCTTTGAGTAAATGAGCGATATCTTTATTCGCTTGTGAACCGACAAATTTGTTGTATGGTTATTTTTATCGTATATTTAAATGTCAGAAATTGAAAATGTCAATTCAATGTAGTCAATGGCCAGGTATGGGAATTACTATTTGATGCGATAAGCAAATTTCGATTAAGATAGTTTAAACGTTAAATTGAAGCGAATTAAACATATGTATATGTATGTATGTGTATATCGTTAGCTAAAATGCAAAAAGGTGTAACTAAGAAAAAATTCAAAATCGAGTGTTTGATTGATTATTATGAATTCCATTGACAGACTTTTACACTTCTGCGATCAAAAATTAGGCTTTTATTAACAAAAAAGGGACGTTATATATTTTTCATTTCAAAAAGTTTTATTTTTGCTTCTGTAAAATTATATTTTTGTTAGTTACGCCTTTTTGCATTTTAGCTAAAAATATTTTTATATGTATGTACATACATATGTATATCATTAAGAAGAATTTATTTACTCGTGCTAGTTATCATCACGTATTTAAAAGAATTAAATTCAATATTCCCAGACCTGGCCTCAGTTGCAACTAAATATTTAATGGAAAACATATAATACTGCCATATTCATAAAAAATATTTCAGATTTATTAAGCACTAATTTGAGATATTTCTATGGGAAATTTATCAAATAAACTTGCAATAAACCTTAAATATTTGTTATGAATACGACGGATAAAATTCAGTAGTATAATTAGAACACATATTTTCTATGAAAATGACCAACAATAAAACGACAATACTGTATAATTAAACGCATACGACTGTAGTGTCAGCTTGTGAATTGAACAAATGTTTCATTTATGAAAAAGCCAGTGCAAATAATACGAATTTCTCTTACTTTCTAATTTTTTCAATTCTTTGATTTTCGTTATTTTTAAACGACACACACTGCACAACATTTTTGTAATCACTACACTAGTATTTAACACTGCATACATACATACATATGTATGTATGTACCTGTAAATATGTAAAATTTTATAATTACGTATTATCACGATGCTTGAAAGTTTGTTAGAAAAGGTTTTTGTTAACACACAAAATATTTAGTACATTTAAAAGACATATCATTATCACAGCCATACATTCGATTATATGTAATACTAAAAGCAACAATGGCACATCGGAACCCACCAGTCAGTACCATCACTATTATTATTATTATTCTTATTCCAAGTGTACATTTTCTCTTAATTATGTGTAGCGCTCACAAGGTTGGATTTTTATCGTTGTATATTTCTGTTTTATTACACATACATACATATGTACATAGATAAATACATATGTATGCATATACATATGTACATATTAGTATATAATGCATATGTTTATGTCTACATACATACATACATACATATATCTACATTATGTATAGTATATTTATTTGTTGTTTTTAAATTTGTTACAAAATGCTTATTTTGTCGAACTCGAATTGCTTTCAATATATTACAATTACTCTACTGCCTTGCATACTTTTCATCAAACTTCATCAGCTTGATTATGTAGTTTGTCAGTCACGACCTGTCTCTACGTAACGTACACATATGTAGTATGTATATTAAAAAAAAAAAAGAAAATCCTTTCAGTCTTGGACACAGTACAAATTACAAACATGAAGGGATTAAACATACATACATACATACTAGTATACACCTCATATACTTAGATATATTGTAATCTCCCTACTAGTGCATTCACACACACATACACACAAACATATCGTTAGCTTAATGTAGAAAGGCCATAACTAATTTTTTATTTTTTTCTTTTGAAAAAATAGAGTTTTGGCATTTTTCGATACATTAGATGTTGTTCTATCGAAATATAAAACTCGGTTTTTCAAAAAAAAAAATTACAAGTATAGGCCTTTCCATATCAAGGTAACGATTTATTATTAAACAAAAGAAAAGAATTGACTGACCAACTTAAAATTGCATTTTATACAAAAAAAAGTATTTTTTTCTTCTATTATGTCGATTGAAAGTGACTCCACTCTACTACAAATTCATATTAAAAGTAAAAAAAAAATTTAAATACATATTTACATATGGATGTGTATTTTATTATATTTAATATATGTAGCATGTAGCGTTTAAATGTTTTCATAATTAGTATGGTAAACGAAAACCAAAAATTTATTTGAAATTTGTTGTTTTTTTTTGTGTTAATTAATCGGATAATTTGATTGGAGGTGTGAAAATAATAATAATTTAGTAGAGATTTTTTTACATATTACATTTTATATATATTTTTTTTTGTGACATATATGTATATGTATGTTTATTTTGAAAGTATTAAATCGCCCCTAATGCTTTAATGTATTTTTCGTGCATGCCTTTGTTTTCCATTTCAACAATAAAATTGACGTGTGGGTGCAATGCGATCTTGGATTTTAACACACATTATATAGAAGCTCTTGTTGCAATGGGCTATAATAGACAGGAAATTGAAGCTTCGTTATCACAGGTCCGTTATGATGATGTCTTTGCAACGTATTTATTGCTGGGAAGGAAAAGTACTGATGTAAGTAGTCAAATCAAACATATACATTTACATATGTATGTCGATTGTAATTGATGAAAATAATTGAATAATTGCAGCCTGAAAGTGACGGTTCTCGATCTGGCTCTTCGCTTTCCTTGCGAAATATATCGGGCAATGATGGGACAGTTATTTCTGCAAATACTTCGGTGCAGAGTCCAACACACCGCGGTGTCCATAGAAGTATTTCTGCTTCTAGTACAAAACCAAGTCGGAGGGCATCGTCAGGGGCTGATACTTTACGTACGTTGTTGCCTTGTGCCCCTAGTTTTATTTTTATAAGCAACAAATTTAACCACTCGTTTCATGTTTCGTTAAAGGTGTTGCTCCTGGTAATACAGGTGGTCAAGTTGCTACTACTGGAACAGCTGGTACCGTTCCGTCCAGCACAAACTATGCAATTGCTAGTACTGGACCATCTGCAGAAAGATCTTCAATGTAAGTAAAAATGTGCATTTTTATACAAATACCCCTTTTAGGCACGCAAAGTTTACGGAGAAGGGCAGAAAGAGATATTATTCCTCCCTCTGTCTTTCACACAGCTGAATTAAGACTTTGCAAAGTAAACTTTGCGTGTCTAAAAGAGGTATGTATAACCAAATATAATTTAATTGAAAAGTTATACCTCTTTTCCACACACAAAGTTTACTTTGCAAAGTCTTAATTCAACTGTTTGAAAGACATAGGGAGGAATAATATCTCTCTCTCTCTCTCTGTCTTTCTAACAGCTCAATTAAGACTTTGCAAAGTAAAGTTTGCGTGTGGAAAAAGGGTGTTAGCTTTTAAGGCCTTCGTGATTCACTATCCTACACAATCGTGCGGCTTTTGAGAAAATACAGCCCTGGTATGATGGAGTTTATGAAAACTTTAACAATTCATCAGTCAGGCTTGTATTTTTTCGTAAGTCGTGCAATTGCGTAGGATAGTGAGTGATGGCCCTGATTGACATCAAGCCTGTACGCTTTAAAATTTATTTATTTATTTCATAGAAGTAGCAACTTTAAGCGCCAAAACACTATAGATTCTGCTACAATTAAAGAAAATACAGCTCGGCTCTCGGCCCAAAATCAGCGACCGGCATCAGCTACACATAAATTATTAGCAGCAGCAGACACATGTAAGTCATAACATAAAATGTGGGCATATTTTATATGAATTTACATATGTTTGTTTGCCCTTTCGTCTCTTTCACAGCTATTAGTAGTCCAAAACCTCGTACTACACCCAAATACGATCCACCAAACAGTAATCGTCCTTCGGCTACTGTGAGCATGATGCCACGACGTTCAACAACATTATACGAAAAGACTTCATCAACCGAGAAAACAAATGCAATTTCAACAGATTCAAAGTATGTATACATGTCTCGTTGTTTTCCCCATACATATATAATTTCTTTCCTATTCCTTAAAAAAATTTCCTTATTTCCAAAAAAAAAAAAAAAAAAAAACATTGCCGTTTTGTTTTGTCCGTCACTTCAAACATTTAACCATTCTCAGTCAGTCACTCATTATTTCTGTTATCCTTTCGTTAATATCTATTCAAATAACACGCTATATTTAACAATTTCACGAATTAATGATGTGAATAAATAAATTTGGGTGGAAAGCACTAAAACAACTTGATCAACATCAACTCCATAAAGTTATTTGTGTTGCTCTTGGGTCAGTTTTAATAAATAATGCATACAAGAATTACTATTATGGCTTTTTATTAGCAACAACAAAATATTATAATTTTTAGGCCTTTTGACCTTTTTTTTAATATCACATTAAAACCATTAAACTTTGACAGCACTAATTTTTTTGATATTACATTTTATCTTGTTATTTTTTTTTATTTTTATCACTAAATCAATTATAAATCTTCCTTTGCAAACAAAAAATTATTCTTCTAAATCTTCAAAATGGTTCTACAATTAAAAATGCCCTCAAAAATAAAAACACAACTTGGTGAGTATAACAAAATAATAATCTAAGTAATCTCAATAATATTTAATCATTAAAAACAAAAACAAAAACAAAACAAAAAAACTATGAAATAAAAATATTGCTTTTTAGTAAACTTTGTTGCAATAAATAAATACATGCATAGAATATAAAAAGGGCTATAATTAAATCTGTTGAATTGTAATTACATATTGTTGTAAATGGAATAACTAACTGCTGGAGTGGAGTGTCGCGTAGAGTAGGGAAATTCATTAGGATGCTGAGTAGCAAATTTTCAAATGCTTCAAATTTGATTGAAAAAAATAGGCAAAAAGGATAATTTTTGAGTTGGTGATGATCAAGTATCATTCACTAACTTTTTGTATAGCTTTAAAATTACTTTTCCATGCAGATGTACATATACATATGTATGTATGTACATATATGGAGCATTCCACGCCAAATCGAACGGCTTGGGCATTGTTTTGGTTATAATTTCCCAAATTTTTTGCTATATCTTAGTTCCTCTCAAATGGGCATCCCTTCGCTGGTAAATTTGGGATTTTTTGTGATTACTCGTTCAAAAGGTATTAACTTTCAAAAATTCACAGTTTTTTAGTTTCTTGTCCATAACTTTCTTAATAATGGTCCAACTTGGACATTTTTTTGGTTGAAATGTTTGTTTTTAGATTCATTTACATAATACTACTCAAAAGTAATATATAGAATTCATTTTAATGTACATAAGTAGCACTTGCTACAAAAATTGGGATAACGCTGTACTGATGGTACAAAATGTTAAAATTTAATGTACCATTGGATGCGGCTTGAAAAAATCTTTCAGATGATCTATTTTTTAACATTTTGTCTTGAGAAAAAATTCGAAAATATGCAAAAACTACCAAAATATACTTTTTTTAGACACGGTTCAGCTCGCGAACGGTCGTCGCTGGACCCCTCAAATATTTTGAGAATACTCATTAAAAAAACCGTATTTTAATCTGAGAGGGTAACAAAAATGTTTTTTTTTTCATACATCTGAATGCATAATTTCAAAGTAGACATTTTAAAAAAATTTGAGTAACCGATAAACTTTTTTTTCGTTTTTGACGATTCTTTAGTTTTGGTGTTTTTTTAGTTTTGGCGCTTATTTTCTTTTTTGAGATTGTATTCGGTTCTTGGCGTTTTTTAGTTTTGGCGCTTTTTTTCGTTTTGGCTTTTTTTCGGTTTTGGCGATTTATTTTGATTTGGCGATTTTTTCGTTTTTTTTTAAGTTTTTTTCATTTTGGCGATTTTATTAATTTTGGTTTTTTACTTTTAGAGATTTTGAAAATTTAAAAAGTTTGCCTCTTACGGTTTCCAAGACACAGCAAGTGTGAAAAAATTACTTTAACTGATAGAATACCCTTTAATTTTGATTTTTAAATTTCAGTGCTAATTGATGTAGTCTACAAAAAAATAAATACACTAACTTTGAAAATTTCAAGTGTCTATATACGAGTATATATAATTGCCTGTGTGTATATTACATTAGGATTTCTACATTTGCTCGCTTTAGAATATATTCTGTGAAAATTTCAGGTCCGTTGCTCTTACGGTTCTCGAGAAAACAGCCTGTGACAGACAGGCAGACAGACAGACAGCATAGCGAGAACAGTTGGGTTCCCTTTCACCTTTGATGTACGGAACCCTAAAAACTAATTTTTTGAAAAGTTAATATCTTTTGAACGCGTCACCAAAACAAAATCCCCAAATTTACCAGGGAGGCTCTATTGAGGAAAAGTAAAAAATATAAAAAAATTGGGGAAATTGAAAAAAAAAAATTCTAAACCGATTCTAAGTACGATTTGGCGTGGAATGCCCATATATATCGTCGTCGAAAATCCAAAGTACGTAACGGCACTTTTTCTAATTGTACAGGAGAAGCAAAAAACCTTATAAATTTAAGACTATTTATTTGTTAGGTGCCAAATTGAACATATGTAAGTATGTATGTGAGTAAAATTTTAAGGAAAGAAGTATTTTGGTTAATCACATCATAATCAATCAAAAAGTCTATTTTGAATTTTTTGATGATACGTACTTTGGATTTTCGACGACGATATATAGATGAGTTATATATACATACATAGTTGTATATAACACATACATACATATGTACATATGTATGTATATTTACATACATATTTTAATGTTTACACTTTTCACAAGATTTAGATTTATTTGTTAACTTTTTTTTTTAATATAATTTCTCTACTTATTTAAATACTGTAAACTGCTACATGTTCGTAGTAATTTCGTAGTACATAGTTTAAAATTATATGTCGTACATACTTACATACATACATGCATATTTATATGTACATATATACATTTTTATTTCAAACTTCATACATACATACTCGTATATACATATAAATACATATATACTTACAATATGTTCCTAATTTATTGATTTTTATTTTGTTTCTTTTTTGTTTTTCTTTCTATTAATAAAATTATCTTTTTGCATGATGCCACCAACCACAAAAAAAACATAAAAAATGCAAAATCGCGTTCACAAACAACAAAACAAACCATCATAAAAATAATATTATGCTTTGGTCGCTGCTCGCATGAATTTTCCAAAAAAAAAATATTGAAATGATTCTATTTATTGTATATCTCACCTGATTGTTTTTGGAATATGATTGTGTATATAAAAAAATGATCCGCAATTCTGCCGATGCAAACAATAATGCCTTAAAAACTAAACATAAAAAAATGAACCATAGCGTGTTCAACGATCTTAGAGTGACATCGGCTGTTAAATCTGGCAGACATTTTCCCAGGAATGTTCCATCACGTTCAACCTTTCATTCGGGTGAGTTTTGCTTAAAAAACTAATCGATACAATTAATGATTTGATTGTTCAAGTAAATGTTATAACTACATATTATTTCAATTAAAATTAAGAACATTTTTATTTTTTAAAGGTTTTTAAACAGGTTAAAGAATGTACTTACTTATAAATATAAAAATTCTTATGATATGCTAAAATGAATTTTAAATATAAATAACGAAAAGAAAAAGAGTTGTTGCTAATAAAACTAACTTTCTCGTACCTAAGAAGTTAATTTTCTGTTGTGTTCTAATCTGTATTGTTCTATTGTGTACCTACTTGTGCATTGTGAGAGAAATGCACTCGTTAACTATTGTTGTGTGTATTCATTAACACTGTACATTCGTATATACTCTGCATTTATAATTCCTTGTAAAATATGTACTATAGATATTTTTATAAATTGTTGTTTTTTTTTACTCATTTGCATATTTATTTCTTAGAACAAGTTCTTTTTTCTCTAACCTGTTTCTGTTTATGTAATGAAAACTGATTGATATAAATTGCAATCGAACAATCAAATTAAATCAAGCTATCGCAATCATTACATTTCAAATCATTTCGTTATTTTACATTAATTTTTTATTGTAGATCAAAAATTGTTTGTATAATATTGTTTGTATTATTTATTGCAGTTATTTATTTTATTATTTTATTTATTTATTTATTTAATTTATTTTTTGCGAATTATTTTAAATGAGCCATTAAGCAAGATGCTATACATAATATATTGTAATTGTCCAAATGATTTGTTGAGGATACACGAGATCCAAAATGCGACAGCATGTCATTATCATCATTATGGAGATTTTTAATTATTATATATAACATTAATAATAAAAATATTTAAACTAGGAACGTGTTCGTAAATGTATCACTGCACATAATATTCACACTTCTTCCAGTTGTCGACATCGACGTCACTTTACCATAATACAAAAAAATTGGGGCTCGTGTACCCGTTGTCGAAAACAACTGACTCCTGTTGGCAGGTTTATGCTATTTTCTAGATCTCAGGGAACGCAAATATATTGTCAGTAGCACAAAATTGTTCTCGAGAGCGAGTAAACAAGCACCAATTTTTTTTATATTGTGTTTTAAGGTGACGTCGATGTCGACAACTGGAATAAGGGTGAATATGCCCAAGCACATTTGACAATGCAAATACATACGAGTACATAGTGGCAACATTGAATCTATAACATAATAATTACGCTGTGCAACAATGAAAAAACATACGAACTTGACAGTATGTGTTCTACTACCCTTTGGTACTACCAGTAGAACCCTATACGGCCTGGAAATATTTCGAAAATCGATGCTAACTCAAAAAATGGTGTCATCAGGGGGTCAACTCTGTACTTCGAAACGAAAGAAAATCTTTTCGCATTTGCATGTTATTAACATACAAATTCGAAGACATTTTCTTTCGTTTCGAATTAAGGAGTAGATTTCAGCTAGTTCCAACTTGATGATAGCGCTATATGTAACTAAGAGTCCACCGAACAAATCTTATTAACATTTTACGCCCAAGAAATAATTTCTTCGTGCACTTTTTTTTGCAAAAGTAAATGATTTTATTCCTAATTTTTTCTAACAATATTTGGCAAAATTGTAGTTACGGTAAAGCTGAACAACTCATTTTAGGGTTTTATTAAACTTTGGTAGTACTTTCGAACGTATAATGAATGTCTAGTTCGTGTGTTATTCCAGAAGTCTTCTTTTGTTGCATAGTTTTATTTATGAGTGTATACTCGTATACATATATTCGACGAAAATGTAAATAAAATGTGTAAAGCAATAAATGAGTAAGTTAGAAAAATTTCGAAATAGATGATTAAGAAAATTTTTTTGCCGCAGACTAATCATATTATGCATCTCTATATTTTTGCGAAAACTTTGCGCTTTTTTTTTGTATAAAATTATTTATGCAACAATGCTTATGTGTAACAAAAAAATCTATGTCACCAAAAGAACTGCATCGGTCTACTCAAAAACCATTTTAATACACTAACTTGTGATTTAATTAGGCAGTGCTTTTCGTTCTGTGTTAAAAAATAAACCAAACGAATGACACACATAAAGAAAATGGGGAGACATCCAGCCGAAACATTTACTCTAGCACTTAAACAAATCTGACAAAAAAATCACCCTTATTCCAGTTGTCAACATCGACGTCACTTCAATACAATATCAAAAAATTGGGGGTTGTCTATCCGTTGTCGAAAACAACTGACAGCTATAGACAGGCTCATTCTATTTTCTAGACCTTACGACTCATAAATATACCGTCAATAGCACAGAATTGTTCTCGAGAGCGAGTAGACAAGCCCGAATTTTTTTGTATTGTGCTAATGTGACGTCGATGGCGACAACTGAAATAGGGGTAAATGTTTTAAAAGTAGGAATAATAAAGGTATTCGCATCAAAAGTTTTGCACTGTGGCGGAAAAGCAAAATTGCAAAATTTTCAAAAACACCCAACAACAACCACGTAGAATATTATTTTCCACAAATGTTGCACAATTATCTGGGGAAATTTATCAAAGTTGTGCAACTTTTAATGAAAAAAAAAAAATGCAATGTCAAAAGATACTTATAAAATCAACTCTATACCTAATTAATATTTTTCTTTGAAATAAAAAAAAACAAGCGGTTGAAGATGCCTTCTATAAAAATAAAATCAATTAAAAAATTTTTAAAAATTTCAACTTATAAAAATATATAATTTCTGAATTTCTGGATTAATTCTCAGATTCAGATTTCGGAAAATTGGGAATTCACGGTTCATATTAAATTTAATTTTTTTTTAATATACATATTAGGATTTTAAACATACATACATATACATATGTATGTATGTACATATGTATGTAAGTGTGAGCGATCTTTTTGTCTGTATTGTAATTCAATTTACAAGAGAGAGGCATATCGAGCGATAACTTAACCGGGATATTCGAATCGACATGTGCAATACGGGTGATTGACAATTTTGAAACTCTAAAAAGGGGCATAAAGCGGGATATAAATTCAAGGCGGGATCGACCTATGAAAAGCGGGATAATCCCGCCTAAAGCCTGGTACTCTGTTCAACATTTCAAGTGTCAAAATACATATAAAAAAAATTTACACGAATTGGTCATGAAAAAATGTTGCAGATATAGTACTATATCTATACTATATATATATAGTATACTATACTATATATATATAGTACTATATCTTGAGAAAAACGTATGAAAATGTATCTTCAACATTTTAAGTTTTCATACGAAATAAGATAGCTGGCACTTATTTCGCATGGAATTTACAACAAACACATGGGGCGCTTTAAAAACATAAGAAATTGTAGCATATTTTCAGGGCTAGTTAATATTATTTACATGTCAAATTTTTCGTATGAAATAATCAATGTTGCTCAAGATTTTTCGCAAATTTGAACAGAGTACTTTGCTTAAAGCGTGATGTGTGGTCAGGTTATATATGTATATATATACATATAGACATCTATATATATACATATATATCTAATATATATAACACATATTTTTATATTAAAAAAATTTCTTTTGCAAGATTTATAAAATTAGTTCGAGTTGTTGCCGTTGCCGCAAAGTGCGCACTTTCGGATTTTTTTTTATTGTTTTTTTAAATATGAACTAATAATAAGTGTTCAAATCTTAAATCTAACACTTTCCGATATGACGTTTTATTTCTTAGAAAAAAAAATTCTTTTTTTATACATATATATACATAGATTAATGGGTTATATATATTTAGTGTTATCAAATAAAAAAATAAAATTTCAAAAATCTTGAGTACTCACTCCCTCCCAATAAATTTTAACATCGAAAGCCATAAGACTTTAAGCTTTTCATAATTGTAATAATTTCTTACTTATGTATGTATGCATAATGTATTATTTAACTTTTATTATTATTTTATTAATAGCCTAAATCTATGAGTTATAATTTTGTTTTATGTACTTATTAACATTTGTAGGTCAAACAAGGCCACGTAATAACACAGCTTTGGAGTACTCGGCTACTGGCGGTGTACCGGGAGAGTCTTCCCATCCCGGTCGCATGAGTTTCTTTTCAAAACTCTCCTCACGGTTCAGTAAGCGGTAAGTGGAATGTAATTTAAACAAACATATACTAGATACTATCGTACATTTAAACTAGGATGATAGCTTCAGAGAATTTGATTGAACTTGTATTTCTAACATAACTTATAGTACATACATACATACATGCATACATACCATATACATACATACATACATACATATATACATACGTTTATAAAATATATGATATGCATACATACAGACATATGTATTTGTTTTGTTGTGTCAAGTGTAGTCGTCAGTCAGTCATACTGTTAAGGTTATACTCGTGCATATTTATTTATACATATTATTTGTTCGTTAAATGAAAAATTTTATAACAATAACAATAATAATAACAACAAAAAAAAAGCAAAGAAAAACCAAATTGTTATAGAAATAAAAATTAATTTTAATTTGTTAAATTAGCTAGTAAGCTTTTTTATGCCTGAATTGATACATTTAAAACATGTGTACAATATTGTAATTTGAATTGCAATCGTCTTTATGGAATTTAAATAAAATGTTTCTGCTATTTTGTTTATTTTTATTTGACTGTAAACATTAATAAAACTACATTTACTATTTTGTTATGCATTTAACATTTTTATTAATCCTCTGGCTTTCCTTAACATCTTAATCCTTTTTATCTTAAAAAAAAATAATAAAAAAACTATGGCTCAATGGACTACTTAAAATAACAAGCACCCCATTTTTAATTTAGATTCCAAAAACTGAAACATTAAGCAAGATATGAATTACAAACACTCTCCTCCAAAAAAAGAAAAAAGAGATGGATTGCGTTAATATAACAAAAAGAAAATATCTGTAAATAAAATAGAAAGTTATTTTGTATTTGGATCGCATGTACCACTTAAATAATACAGTTGAGGAGAGAGAGGAATATAATGAATGCATCACCGAAGGCGGAAGGAAACGAGCTTCTTCTACTGACACAAAAAATCGCTCTTTACTAACAACAATGACAGAAAGGAAAAAAAGAGTTTAAATGAAATATTTCCATTGGTAGTGTAAGATCGAATTATGTACATATTACATGTATAGAATCGAGTCAGTTTTCAAAACATGTTTAAAAAGCAACAAATCACCACAAATGAGACAAGTAGAACTTAAATATATGTACATAATGCATATGTGTACATCTATGCTGCTTCAACACTTAACTATACTTATTTGCATATCGAGCCATAAGCCCCAAAAAAAGCTTAAGCGACATAATTTTTGAAACTGATTTTTTTTGACGAAATTCGATTATTTTTACGTTCGCAGACAATTGATGTTCGTCAAAAAATTAAGTTCGAAAATTATGTCGCTTAAGCTTTTTTTTTGGCGCTAATGGCACGATATATCGAGCGTTGCTTAAGTTTTACGCAAAATATATTTACTGGGGAAATAAATAATCGATTTTCGTCAAAAAAAGCGAGATCCAAAAAATGTGTGGGTTAAGCTTTTTTTTATGGCTCGATATGGTTTTTTATTTCTTAAATGTACCAAATCATTCATTCGACAGTTTGGCTGATTTCCTAAACGTGTGTACACGTCACATACAATACAGCAGTACTCATACCGCATGAATAAAAAAAAAACAAAATTGCGTACTCAGCTGTACAAAAAAATCTACTGCGCTTCTACGTCATCAGAGAGAATTCAATGTGTAATGCGGAATCTTGTTTTTTTGATTCATGTACCGTATGCACACACGGTCAAAATTGTCATACGTTTGAAAACAAAATATCAAAAGTCACAATTTTAAAGGTTAAATTTAGGAACAAGTTACCATATCGTGCCGTGACCCCCAAAAAAGCTTAAGCGTCATAATTTTCGAACTTAATTTTTTTTCACCAAAAAAAATCGATCATTTGCGATCTTAAATAATCGATTTTCGTAAAAAAAATGGCTCCGTAGAATCTCGTACCAAATCGTTACACACATGATCGAACTAGTTTTTGTGTCGATTGCGACGTTAAAAAGTACATATTGGCAAAGAAGTTAAATAAAATACTTCGTTAAGAATACTTTCCAATATTAGAAATAATATGGTGAAACATGGATATATATATTTTTAAAATGCATATGGGCTATTCCACTGAATGTCACGTACGTTGACATACTTATATTTGACCAAAGCTGGAGCTAATTACACCTCAAAAGTACATAAAGAAATTAAGAAAAATTTTAATTTTCTCTGAAATACAAGCTCAATTGATTGCTCGTATCGCACGTGGCATTGTACGTGACATTATGTGGAATTGCCCATGTCCGCTTAAATAAAAAAATAAAGGAAGTACACTTAAATTATATATTTGTTAGTGATGGTAAAAATTATACCTGCCTTTTGTGACGTCCTTTTTTCTTTTGTTTATTTATACTTCAGTCTCATAATCTGTTTACTTATTTTACATTTTGGTCTTAGAGGTCATTTTGAGAATGCAAAAAAAAAAAAAAAAGTTATTAAAAGTACTGCAGATCGTTACCGTAAACGATGCGAATTTCTTCAATTTTGATTACGGTTATCAATTAATTTTATTCGATCATGAGTGTACTCTGAAGTAAGTTAATTATTTACTAAAACATTTTCTTAATTTCAATATTGATTATTTCAAATCGAGACAGTGTTCATTCACCTCACTGCATAATGAAATTAAAACTGAGTTAAATTTTAGAAACAATGAAATATAAAAAAAAAATTTTTTTGGACAAATATTTTAAACAAATATAGTATGTAAATATTTTTTTTTTGTTCAAGTTCATTTTAAGAGTAATATTAATAAACTAATAATAAATAATATGTAGTATGTACTAAGCAAATTTTATTTTATCGATTGTTGCTTCTTAGACTCGTTAAAATTAACGTTAACATAATGTTGATTAAATATAAAAAAAAACATCAAATATAACTAAGACTATAACCGTTGTAAATTGACTCTAAACCATCTTCTAATATTTTATTTCTTTATCTAATTATATTAATTTTAAGTTAAAAAAAAAACAATGTGTAAATATTATTTTTATTTTGTTACATATTAATTTTTAAAGCAATAATAATATATTCTAGTTGTAAAAATAAAATGGTCACATGCGTTTAGATAGTGAAATTTCAATAAAAATAATATTGTGCTTAAAATTGTTTGAAAAGAAAAAGAAAACAAAAATCCAACTGAAGAACTGTTTTGTCTCTCACATTTAAAAGTGTTACTTAATTTAATATCGCAAGAATAAGATGTACAATTTGTTAGAATGTATATTTTATAAATGTATCGTATCGTATAAAGTGTAAAAAAAAAAATCATTAGCAAAACAATAAAAAAGAAATTAAAAACATTGGTTTTCGAAACAAATCCTACTACTCAAAACTTAAAAAAAAAATGTCTTATACATTCATACATACCATTTACAAATGCAGCAATATCCGGTTCGTTAAATAGGCTAAATTGATTATAAAGATTATATAGGTAGTATGTATATTATTATTTTTTTAATCTCTCAAAGATCAATTTTATTTTTTATAATTGCGATTATACACATGCGTTAATTTGGAAAGTGTTATAGCTCTAGCTTATAAACAAAGCCAACTTATCGAGAAAATTATTACTTTTCATATACATTTTCTAGAAAAGTTTTCCTAACTTAAGATATCTTCAAGCCATGACGGATTGTTCATTTATTTTGACGTCAACAAAGGTCTGGGGGTCTACTCTGTAATTCGAAACGAAAGTAAATGCTTTCGAATTTGTAAATATATTCATAGCACGCAAGTTCGAAAGTAATTTCTTTCGTTTTGAATTACAGAGTAGAGCCCCTGGCTATCCAAAATCAAATATCAAATCTCAAATTGTTATTATGAGCCGCTGGCACAATCGAGATTTTTTCTCATCCAATTTGTGTGCAAAAATGCTTCAACATTTTTGTCAATTTTATGCATAGTACATGCAACCTCGTCATTGTGAAAGGAAAAGGAATTTATTTAAGCTAATTTCATTCCATTCTGATTTTACAAATATTTTACTGAAATCAGCACAAATTAAGGGAAATTATTCGATATTTGGAAAAATATTTCGTATGTATATAATTTGTTTCTTTTCACACTTTCTAATATTAAAAGTCTTGTAGTTGTTAGTAGATACACTTTTTTTGTAACTTTAAAAATTTTGGTGTTCTTACGTAATTCGAATCGAAAATAAAATGTTCCTTTGACTCGAATTACATACATATATGTATAATAACCCCTGATATTGCTGGGATACAATTGTTATATATTTTTTCTATTTATCATTTCTAATTTCTTATACTTTCTCCTTGAATTTTAATTACTATCATTTCTTTTAATTAAATACGTTAGACTTTTATTACTTTTGTTTTTTTTTCTAATTCTTTAATATATACATACATAAATACATACATACATATGTTTCTCTATATTAATTTCTTTCTAAATCATTCGTTATCGCGTCGTATAAATTAGTTGATGTATCTTTCTTTTTTTTTTTTTTGAAGATTAAATATTTTTTTCTTTTAATATTGTCATATATATTATTTCTCTTACAATGTGAATAATTTGTTTTTATAATTACTTTTTTCTTTAATTTTAGGCCAAACCAGTAAATAAGTACTAATGCTAAAAATAAATTGTAATTGTTAACTGAATGAACTGATTGAGAAATAACGTGATTAAAATGAGAGAGAAGAATGGTGAGGGCGTCACATTGTGATTGAAAGAGAAAGAGAGACAAAACACAAACAAGCAGCTTACAGCAATGAAAGAAACAAAAACACTATCCTCCATTTTGTTTTATCATAAATTTTAAATAACAATGTAAATTCTTTATCTATCGACTAAGCAGCAAAAAATGAACAACAAAATGTCAAATTAAAATTTGTTTTAACTATTGTTTAGTTTAGCTCTATTCTTTTTCCTAAGAATTGTTTTGCCCTGTTTTTCATTTGTAATTGAATCTAAACTGTAAGAAGTCATTTAAGAAGATTTAGTAACGGAATTGTAAGTTATGCTATAAATAAGAACAACAACATAAAAACAGTCCATTAAAAAAAGAAGGATGATAAAGTGCTTTCTGTCACTACTCGTATCACGTTATTCTGCACTAGTATTTCAAAACTCATTTCTTTTTGAGA
Source organism: Nowickia ferox (assembly GCA_936439885.1). Taxonomy (NCBI): domain Eukaryota; kingdom Metazoa; phylum Arthropoda; class Insecta; order Diptera; family Tachinidae; genus Nowickia; species Nowickia ferox. Next base: position 1,874,588 of record OW387027.1, on the reverse strand, counting down.
CGTTGCTTAAGCCTTAAAATTATTTTATTGAAATAATTTCAGAAAAGAAAATGTTGTATTTGCATACTTATATGTATAATAAAAGATATAAAAGTGAGTGTGACCATTTTATTTATACGTTAAAAAGGATATTGTATTTAATTAAGCATGCAAAAAAAAACATTATTGGCTATTAATCCCATTTTCTTTTTAATGCTACATAGTATATGTTATCAGAAAAATATAACAAGGTTACAACATTACCACAATTATGTTCGAAGAAAGAAAAAGTATTTGAAATCAAAAATTCAAGAAATTACCATTCTTTTTTATAAGGAAAGAATGTATGTACGTACATACATACATACATACATACATACGTACATGCCGGCATACAATTGTATGTTGTGTTTACTATAGTTTGGTTTTTAGACCGTTAACATTGTATTATGCTTTGGGTAGTTATTAATTAGTCCATACCATATGTAATTTAAAATTATTAATTCCTAAATTTTATAATATTTGGCTATTTTATTATTATTATTATTATTTTTAAATATAATTTAAAATCTTCCGTTATAACTATTAAATCGATAATAAATCTTTAATTAATAAACATGCCGACAATTATTGTTATTAATTGTTTGACTGTTTTAAATAATAAAATTGCGCATACAAAACTACACGATCAAACATAAAAGAAAATACACACACACAAACACAAAAACACACACACACACACATACATGCATACATACTTACATATATAAAAATAGATTTATAGCATTATTTATAATTATTTAATATAATAGTTTTAATATGCCTACTCTTACATTTTCCTTTAGACCTATTTTGTTTATAAATTATACATATGTATATGAAACGTCTGCCTGCATACTACATGCATACATACGAGTACTTATGTACATGTGTGCATACACACACACAACACACATGCATAAAAATTTACATCACATCCACAAATTTCTTCAACGAAAGGAACGTCACGTCGGTCACACTTGGCAAACATTTTGCCAAAAAAAAATCGTAACCACTAAATTACTAATGAAAACCCTTATAATTCGGACACGAGTTTATTTAAGGTTGTGTTCATTTACTTTCCTAGCAGAAACTTGCAACGAGAGCGCAAGGCAGAAATCTACAAAATTACTCTCCCAGATGCGAAAAAGTAAATAAACGATTTACTTGTAAAAACTTGCTAGAAATCCTGCTGCAATTGTAATTTTTCTGATGTAAATTAAATTAAATTAGAAAATTTTTAAAAATCGACGTTTAATATGAAATAGTTTACACGTTTGGCTTCGCTGTGCCACTTGTTACAAATTCGTAAGAATTTTTAGTTAATGGACACACGTATTGTCTATTAGTTATGTTTGAAACTGTTTAACTTAATAAACACAACAAGTGTCTGAATCAAACTATTTAGTGGTTACGCTTTTTTTTTTGGTAACTTTTTGCCAAATATGACAGCACCTTGACGAGAAAGCAATGCGCCGCCACAGCAATATAAATTGAATTTGAATTTTAGGCCAAAACACCAATACAATTTACTAAAAAAAAAAAAAAAAAGTGAAAAGGGGAAACCTACATATTTAAAATAGTGTGTAAAATTATACTTTTATAATTGTTTTTCCTCATTATTTTCAAAATTACAACAGCTTCAAATATTTAACAATGCATGCCGTACATACGACACATACATACATATGTATATACATATACACAGACATATAGCTCCCCAGCAAAAAAAGTGAGGAAAAAGAAGTAGAAAAAGCACCACATCTACTGAATCAAACCACTTCAAATTTAGGTCAAAAACTAATGAATTTTACATTGAGGTGTCATTGGAAGGAAGTAGTTTCCTTTTGACATTTTTTTAACTCAATAAAAATATTGTTTTTGGTGCTATAAAAATCTGAAACTTGGATGTGAAAATAATTCACTTCCGAAAAGTAGTTAAAGAAGTTGCTTTTTATTCAGTGAGTAAAATCACTTGTATATGGTTTGAATAGAAAAAAAGAAGGTTAAATAATTTAATTTTTACTTTTAAGAATAAAAAATTTTTTGATTTGAAAAATTTTAAATGTAATAAAAAACACTTTTAATTGTCTTGAGCCAAAAAGGTAATGAATTTGTTGAAAACAAAGTAGTGATTTAAAATAACTGCTGTAACATCTAAAAATATGCATTAGATGCTTTCGAGCTAATTTAAAAGTGGTTCATAAGGAAGTACTCCTTTTAGTTTTTGTTGGGTCCTTTATTGCAATATAGACATACTTGCATGAAATTTAAGTATGTATTTCCTATTAAGGAGCAAGAGCAGAGGGAGTCGTCGGTCTTGCTCGTGGTTCATCATACTAAAGCAGAACTACCTTAAAAAAATTCATAAATGGCATAATATCGTTACCTTAATACATATATTTCAAAAGGCCCTAACTCATTATTTTTTTGAAATAAAGTTCTTCCTGTATTTCGATAGAACATCGAAAAATGTAAAAATCTTGATTAAAGAAAAATAATGAGTTAGGGCCTTTTTAAATATATGTACTAAGGTATGCTTGAGTTGTACTATCGTTGAAAATATCACTCATTTACTCAAACGTCATAATTCCAAAAAAAAAACTACTTTGCCAGAAAACGAGTTTTTTTTCAATTTACACACAACTTATTTTGCTTTCAAGAAGTGAGTAAACAACGTATTTTTTATGAAATTTTTACACAATATGAAGAACGACATGAGGATTAATTCAAAATTAAATTTTTTGAGTTATGATGTTATTTAAGTAAATGAGCAGCGATATGTACTCAGGGATCAGACAACATGAAAAAGACATTCCACATGAGACATACATATGTATGTATGTATGTATGTGTGTATGCATACGTAAGGCATGTATGTATGTATGTCCGTATGTGTCGTGAGGACATTTTAAATCTGTTTCATCGGAACTGGAAAATAATAAATTTTAATTAAAATGTAATTTAATTGTAGGTTCTATAAGTTAATTAATTATATAAAATAAAACAAAATAAATATGAAACGCCTACGAAAACATACATAGATAAATAACAAAAATATGATGGTAACAATAAATATAATAAACTAACATACAACTTATTTAAAAATATAATTACTCAGAAATAACTTATTTTCTTTTTTTTTTTGTTTTGTTTTTGGTGTTAGAAATACGAGTATAAAGCAAATAAGTAGAAACGATATAAATGAAATAAGGAAATTAGATGCAAATTAGAGTTGATGAATTGGTCATTGAAGTGTTTTACTAATAAAATGACTGATTAGATTTGCTTGAATCGCTGGTAAAAACAAGTATTGAGTTTAAACGGAAACAAATCTGGCTAAGCGTACGTACTATATTTATTCGAATAAAATTTCATAATTTTATTTTGTTCGAATACACGAATAATTTCGAAACTTTTCTTCGAATATTCGACCGAACAAAAAATATAAAATTTTATTCGAATAGTTTTAAAAATTTTGTAAAAAAAACCAATTCACTTCATTACACAAGAAAAACGAAATTAGTTAAAAAAATATATCGTTAGTTAAAATGCAAAAAGACGTACATAACTAACAAAAATATAATTTTACAGGAGAAGAAAAAACTAAAAAAAAAACTAAACAAACTTATAGTGAAGTCCCCTTGTTTTTTGCTAATAAAAGCGTAATTTTTGATCGCAGTGTTAAATTTTGTCAAGACATGTAGTTTAATGGCATTCATAAAATTTTTTGCTAGTTACGCCTTTTGCATTTCATTTTAGCTAACGATATGTATTTATGCATTTCGCTCCTTTATTGCACCCGAGGCATAACTCACAAAAGCTGGTTTTGCAGAAAGCAAGTTTTAAGTTTTCAATTTGAATATTTTCTCTTAAGAGGTGCACACAATTATGATAAACTAATTTAATAATTTTGAGATATGTCTATGTTTAAATAAATTTTTTTATTGAAATTAAAACCTTATGGGCCCACCCATAGTTCAGAATTTTCAAAATGCCAAAATTGTTGATAACTTTAAAGATATAGGCTGTAAAATTGTATCGTAAGCGACAATTTAAATACGTAAAACATTCATACATATTTGAATATTATAAAAAAAACCTTCTCCAGAAAACTTTCATTTTTGTCGCTTGCGATTAAATCGAAAGTAAGGCTCGATATATAAAAAAAATAATGGGCCGTATCGTGGTTGGTGTATCTCAACTTCGATTTTTTTTTTATTAAAGAAAAAATGTTGCGGTGTTCTTTAATATACATATTATAAAAACGTCGTAGTCGTAGTCGAAATACGCCAAAAATTAAAAAAAAACTTGCGCTGTTCACGTTGAATTTCTTATTCTTCTGGTTTCAGAAGTTTTTAATAAGTAAAATTTTAAAATTTTTGAAAAACATCAAATTGTACTGACAATTTACCAAGTAAACAAATAACAAATTCAGTGTAAACTACACTATTGATCAAGGCACATTAATTTCCAGGTAATATCTAGATTACAAAAACAATGAAAAAACAACATGGCTTTTTAGTTGATCCAACATGTCACAAGTAGAATTTATTAACAAAATAAAAATTATTCACATAAGGTTGAAAAAATGTTTAGCACTTTTCACAGTTTTTGTAATAGTTTTTTTAAATTTGTTCAGAAATAATTTTTTTGATAAAATATTTTTCATATTGAAATTTTCTTAACATTTTTTGAAATTTCTTTTTCGTAAACAAATTTTGATGTTTCGAGTGAACTTTAATTTGAAGAAATGAAATCGCTAGTACATGGTGAATGTGCCTTGCTATTGATATTTAAAAGTTTCATATATGGGGATTTCCACAGAAAACTCACTTTAGGAGAATGTTATCTTACGTTGGCTGCCAGAAAACGTTAAAAACGCGGTTTCGAAAAAAATCGAGACGCTTTTTAATATTAAGCCATCGATATGTGGATCATTAAAATGAGAGAGACAGAGAGAGAGATCGAGAGGGAAAGAAGGGCGGCACAGATTAATTACATATGCAAATAATGGGAGAAATAATATATTAGAAGGGTAATTTGAACAAACACAATAATTACACATTGATTACCACGTGCATTACCACATATGCAGAAGAAAAATGTATAGTTTTTGCTTGTGACGAGTGTTAACAATTATAGAATTCATTCCTCGGACGTAATAAAACAATTCATTACTTTCCTTCCTTCCTACCTTCTCCTTTACTATTCATTACCTTTTCCCACTGGGTTGCTTGTACCGAAAAGTTACTTCAATTCCCTTTCGTTATTTCATGCGCTGGCATTAAAGCATTAGAAAAATTTAACATGAAACCGCCTGTGTGTAAACAAACGAGCAGTTTTAAAAAATAATTGAAGAGAACGGCTTCAATAAAAACTGTGTTATTGGCCGAACCTTGATTACAAATAATCTATTATTTCAGAATATACAAATTGATATTTTTATATTTTCCAAGATATACATATGTAGAAGGAGAAAGATGCAAATGGATACAACACTCGTATATTAAAAATTAAATAAGACTAGACATAAGTTTTCAAAACGTTGATAAAGTTACATGTGTATATTTTTTGAGTTCTTCGCCAGATTCAGTCATAATCAGGGGGGTTATTATGTAATTCGATTCGAAAAGAAAGCTGTTCGAATTTGTATGTTATTAACATTACAATTCGAAAACATTTCCGTTCGAATCGGATTACATAATAACCCCCCAGTTGTTATTTTTGAAAAAGTTCGACTGTACAACAAGTACAGTGCAGTTAAAAAACGAAGTGAAAAACGAAATGGCTCACACTAATGGGTCATAGTATATGCATACATGCATATGTTTGTATATACATACATACAAACATACATATCGTTAACTTAATGTAGAAAGGACTTAACTCGTTTTTTTTATCGAGTTTTGTACATTTCGGTAGAAGAAAGAACATCTAATGTATCGGAGAATGCAAAAATATCGATTTCAAAAAAAATAATGAGATAGGGCCTTTCTACATTAAGGTAACGATATGTATGTGTGTACATACATATGTATGTACGAGTATGTATATCCTTTTTAGTAAATTAAAATTAATAGCAACTTCTTAATATATTATTGTTTTATTTATTTTATAACATTTGTAGCAGCAACTCTAATACCGAGGAGTCGGCTAAACCGAGAGTTTTACGCTTTACATGGTCCATGAAAACGACATCGCCCTTAATGCCTGACCAAATAATGCAGAAGATAAGAGAGGTGCTAGATCAAAACAATTGTGACTACGAGCAACGTGAAAGGTAATCTTTAAATATGCATATCACACGTCGCTCATTTGCTTGAAAAACGTTATAACTCAAAAAATTCAAGTTTTCAGTTAATAATACAGAATTAGACAACGTTTGACTTTTCGCACACTTGCATTCAAAACCAAAACAAATTTTAACATTTTGTTGTTGTTTCAAATTTGCACACTTAAATTAAAACAAATCGAACCTTGTCCATATCGTGGGTCAGGACCTTAGTCTTCATATCGTTATTCAAATTATGTAAAAAATTTCATACAAAAAATAAAATTTTCTTTATCAATTAAGTTGTGTGTAAATTTAAAAGTTTAAACTTCTTTTTTTGTGAAACTTATTTTTTTTTTGAGTCACGACGTTCTTCAAGTAAATAAGCGATATGTACTTTAAATATTTTAGCTCCGAACTTACATATAAAGTAATATCAAATGAATTTTCATTACTCACAACTAAAACAATTTTATATTAAAATAAATATTTTTTAATTTATTCAAATGTAATAAATTCAATACTTTTTATTTATTTTTGTCCATCAAAAAACTTTGAAATAATTAATTTATTTTCATGTTTTACGAAAACTCAGCCTTAAGTTAAATTAATTATTGCAGCCAGCGTTGCCAGAATTGCTGATTTATCATATTTTTATGATTTTTTTTTTAATCAATATGATTTGATGATCTTTTCTTGCAAACGCTCTTAAATTAATGAATACATGTCGCTCATTTACTAAGCAACGTCATAATTAAAAAAAACAGTTTGCCAGAAACAAGATAATTGTATGAAATTTTCATTTTTTTAGTTGTGATATTCTTTGAGTAAATGAGCGATATGTACATATGTCATTTATTTAGGATAATTTTTTTTTGTAGGGGTTTTGAGTATTAAAATGCTATAATTATTTATTTTTAACGTTTGCTTTAAAACTAGTTATTATTTATTCATTATAAAAAATTAAAAAAAAAACTTCCTACACATACGCGCATATTCATAGTCAAATCAAAGTATACTTAAATAGTTTAAAACCAATATTTTGTATGGTAAAGTATACTTAATTTTGAAATTGGAAGATAAAATTTGTATGAATGGATTTTAAAATATTCAGCTTTATCAAGTCACATTCATGTCCAGGTAATATCAAGATTACTAAAACACAACAATGAAAAAAAAATATAACATGGCTTTTTAGTTGATCCAAAATGTCAAAAATAGAATTTGTGTAGCAAAATAAAAATAAAAATTATTCACCATTTTTGTAATAGTTTTTTCATATTTTTAAATTTGTTTACAAAGATTTTTTTTTACAAAATATTTTTCATGTTGAAATTTTTTCAAGATTTTTTAAATTTCTTTTTCGTAAACAATTTTTGAAGTTTCCGATCAACTTTGATTAAAAAAAATAGCTCACTGGTGAACGTGTCTTGAGCTTTATTATATATGTACATACATATGTATGTATGTATGTATATACATATATATAAAGTTAAGAAAAAAATTAAAACTATCATGATATGTAGTTCCAAATATTGTTTTTATTTTGGTCGAGTGATTCCATTTATTCCAATGGTTTCTGGCAATTTTGATTACAGCGAATATAGTGGCCTTATTACGTAATTTAAATCGAACGAAAATGTTTGAAAATGTAAATATGTGAATAACAGTTTTCTCTTCAAATCGAATTAAGAATTAAATTAGATTAAGAATTTTACAAATTCCTTTCGTGTGGATAATGCGTTGGAGTGGGTGGTATTTACTATGTTACTCATATGTAGACATCTTATACTGAATGAAGTTGTATACAAATTTTATGAAATTTTTCTGTAATTTATTTTCTTTAAGGTTTGTCTTGTGGTGTGTGCATGGAGATCCAAATACAGATTCGTTAGTGCAATGGGAAATAGAAGTGTGTAAGCTACCACGCCTGTCACTAAATGGAGTACGCTTTAAACGCATTTCTGGTAATTATTACATACTTCCATAAATTAAAGATGCATGTGTACATTTTCAAAATTATTTATTTCACTGTTTTCTTCCATTATAAAGGTACTAGCATAGGTTTCAAAAATATTGCATCACGTATTGCGTTTGATTTACGACTGTGATTTTGTCAGGAGAAGGGGAGTCTAAGCAAAAGTAACTAATCAGCTTTCGGAAAGAGACCCCTCCCACATTTTACTTCAACATCATTTACGATTTCTGACTCATATATATATGATATATACAAACACTTACATACATACATATGTATAACATATACTTCATCATATTATTTATTTTTGTTTGCAATAGTGCATGCACAATGTGGATTTGCACATACATAAGTACATACATATGTATATTGTGAATGTATGCACACAGAAAAAAGTTTGGTTGGCAAATGGTTAGGCCGATAAAATATTAGTTGACTAAACTACATACATATACATATTTCGACTCACGCTATAAATTTTCTATGAATCCAAAAAACAATCCATGTTCATTAACATGAGAGCTGAATTGTAACAATGATATGATTATGACAATTCATAAATTGATTAGATCAAGCGATCGTATTCTTTTGTCGTGACTAAATAAAACGTAGTATATGATAAATTTAATAGCACTGTTTGATAACAGCAACATTAAAAGATTTACAATCGAACTCTGCGATGTTGCAGCAAAAAAAAAATCGGTTGTCTCAACGAATCTGTTTTCTCTGTGTGCATATGTGCATACACAAATTAATATATAATATTATCTTCTTTGACACAAGATACATACATATGTACATATTGCTCATTTACTCAAACAACCTCATACATCAAAGAAACAACCAGTTTGCCAGAAAACGAGTTTGAAGTTGTCGATTTACACACAACTTAATGGAAAAAGAAAATTTAGTTCTTCCCTCAAGAGTTGAGTAAACAAGATATTTGTATGAAATTTTTACACATTATGAAGTACGATATGAGGATTATGAGTAATATGCTGCATCACTAACTCAAAAATTAAATTTTTTGAGATATGACGTTCTTTGAGTAAATTAGCGATATGTACATATATCACATATTTATTTCGTAAAATCAGGGACCGAATTTAAATTACTCTAAATTAAAAAAATACATACATATAAATATGTAGTACATATAATTTTCACACATGCATACATACATATGTACATACACAGAAAATAATAAAAATTAAAAAATTAATGAGATTTTTTTGCATCTGTAAACAATAATAGTATGTAATATTAAAAAGTAGATTTTTACGTTTGAATTAATTGAATTATGTAATTGAGTAGTTAATTGAATTCGCTAACGCGTTTTTCAATCAATGGTGTTTATTAGAAATAAAGTTAAAATATTTTATGTATTTTTATCTGTGTGCTGACCAGCTGGCGCTATTAGAACACCAAAAGTTGGCTTACTCTACTTTTGTATTGATAGTTGGTAATATAAAGAACAGCAACTAACAAAATATGTGGGTTACACCACTTTTGCGCTGATGGCCTCATTTATTACATATATACATACATACATACATATACATATAATTGGCACTCATAAATATAGTTTGCATATGCATACACGTGTTTATACATACATACATATGTACATATGTATGTACATATCGTTACTGTTTTAACTAACCGATCTGAAATTTTGAAAAACAAATAGGTTAAGTCCATTACTAGACTTTATAAAATCATAATACATACACTTTGTGTAAAATTTTTATCACTGTAAGAAAATGTACAAAAGTAGGTTTCTTCATTTACTCAAAATTGTTACGAATTTGTAGCAATTGTTATTGGAAAGTGTTCATTAACTCAAAAAATTTGCAAGGAGAGAGCTTCAAAAGAGAGAGAAAAATTTTGAGACAAAAAATTCTCACTAATTATTACTAGTAAAATTTTTACTTGCAAGAAATATCCAAAAAGCTGTTCTGTGTTTTGTTTTCAAACTAAATTATTTGAAAAATATCTGAAAAAGGAAAACTGAAAAATTTGCATTTCTTTATTAAAAATGTATCTTAATGTATCGTTTTTCTTTGATAAAGCCACAAATACAATTTCATGGTCAAATAATTTTATTTGTTTATCATATGTATCTGATCAGAGATGAAAAGTGGCATTTTTGTATTTGTTAATAGAACAGAATTAAAAAATAATGAAAAATGCATAAAAATCAAAATTTAATATGAAATACTTGAAGCATTGTCAATTGAGTCTTTCAATTGAATTGACTCTTGGCCACACACTTCATAAACCGAATTGAGAGATTTTCATTCAACTGTCAAATTTATATTTTTTTCACAATTACAAATTTAAAAAGTTGAAACTTCTATTGCATTCATTCATTAATTTTTATATTTTTTATTTATTTTATTTTACATAACTTTTTCTATGCAAAATAAAGCTACAAACATAAATTTTGACAGCTAATCAAGAGACTCGAACACACACAGCACACTCGAATTGAAAGATTTACTAGTCAATATGAACAGTCAAAATCTTGTGATTTTTCTTCAACCAACTCGACAATTGCCAAACTAAGCCATACACGCTTTGATTTGGACAACAACCGACTGAATTGATATTGTATGGGGTGCTTAAAGTATTTCATATCAAATGTCGATTTTTAAAAATTTTGTAATATAAAATATTATCAAACAAGATTATCCAAAATACATCAGAAAAAGTACAATTGTATCATGATTTCCATCCATGGTTCTGATAGGAATAAAATTGTCCTGCAAGTTTTTACAAGTAAAGCGGTTCATTTACTTTTTCGTCGTGCTTTGTTGTAAAATTTTAAAAAAATTTGTTAGGTCAGTTAAGTAAAAACAGTGACGATATGTATGTATATTTATTTATTTATGTATATAAAAAATGCAACAAAATAGTTCTAAATTTAAAGAGAAAAGAATTGCGGTCCTTGATGTGGAAATGTATGTACATATATACTCAAACCTTAATGCTATGATTTTCATGAATAACAACGTAAGTCGCATAAAGTTACATACTTATGTGTGTATATTGGGAACACTAAAAGCAAAGTAACAAATATTTCAACCTTTCATATTTTCATCTTCTCCCAAGTGAAAATTTTTTTATAATAGTGTTATCCTTCTCCCATAAACTTTAAAAAACGCAAGTCTTCATACATATGTATGTAGTTCGTTAGTTACTGCAAATTATTCAAGTAAATATTGAAGTTGTGCTGTTTTAGACAACAACAAAAATTCTGCTCGGCATTTTCCTAAATTTTTTTAGTCCTATCTAAAGAGCTGTTAAAATAAAGTAATTTGACATTAAATAATTCAAAACGGAGAAAAATCGACTTACGTTGTTATTAGGTTCGCATTGTACATTTGTCTAACAAAAATTATTTCTTTATCAAAACGTATGATACAATAAATATAAGGTAGCCCAGTAGCCCAGTTGACTTGTAAATATTTGTGATGTCAAACTTTTCTAAACACCCAGGAAACACGAACTCAAACATATGAAAAATTAAATAAATTTTAATTATTTATAAATCCTTATTTGAATTTTTTTTAGAATTATAGTTTAATAAATATTTTAAAAAGCTTAAGGTCTTTTAATTTTTGTTGTCTCTTTTCGATATTGCGCTAGCCTTTGGTTAGCTACAAAAAAAAAAATTAAAAGACCTTAAACGCGTTAAATATCTATTAAATTATATATATTTTTAAATTGTTAATAAAAACTATTTTAAGCATTTTTGGCGAGAAAGCTATTATCATGTATTTATAAATTATTTTTAAAATATTTTTAATTAATTATTATGTGTGAGAAACGGATTGACGTCAAATCATCATCAGTTTAAAATCAAGCATTAATGTTTGCTGGGTGCCAACGTCTCATATACTCAAATCTCAATATGTATGTATGTGTGAATTTTTGACTTATACTAGGAACACAACTGGGACGAATGACGAATTTCGTCCATGTCGACGAATTCGCCGATAAGAGTTCGCAGCGTAAATTCGTCGTGTGAAGCACAATAACGGCGAATTTACTCCGCGAATTCCTCTCTTATACTTGATAAAATTGGCTATTGTGTGTGCAAAGACAGCGAGAGAGAGAGAGAGAAAATTGTTTTTTCGTCATTTGTGCATACGAAAATGAACACAACACAACACCGCCGTAGAACAAAATTCGTCGTGCGTGACGAACTCTGAGATGGAAAAATCAATTTTCTCTCTCTCTCTGTCTTTACACACACACACATGAGCTAACTTTATCAAATATAAGAGAGGAATTCGCTGTGAAGCACAACAACGACGAATTTACGCAGCGAACTCTTATCGACGTGGACGAAATTCGTCGTTCTTTCCAGTAGTGTTCCTAGCATTACCAAATTATATTTTCTATCAAACGAATGCATTCACAAAATGCAGTTTTTTTTGTAGAAATGCATACTATAGATAAATATATCGTTACTTTAATATACATAGAAAGGTCCTAACTCATTTAAAAAAGAGAGGAGAAAACTCAGACAATGAATGCCTACTACTATTACTAGGCGTTACCTTCTTTTAGAAAAGAACATCTAATGTATCGAAAAATGCGAAAATCTCGATTAAAAAAATAATGAGTTAGGGCCTTTCTATATTAAGGTAACGATATGTTATTGCATTATTGTATCATGATGATAAATTAAAATTAATACATATTTATACAGTACCCGTAGTCGTATACATACACACACATACATACACACATTTAAAAGGCACAAAAAAAGAAAATAAATACACACATACATACATACATATTAAAAAATCAACAATAAAGAATAAAATTTATAGCAATTTATTTAAACTTATAAAGCGAATTTTGTTTAATTTGCAAACGTGAAGCTCACTAGCAAGCTGTCTCGACAGGAACCATAATTGTCACAATAACTGTGATGGAAAACAAACATATTTAATGCATATGACGTTACCTGAAATGCAAAATCACGTTACTACACATTTTTTAACTTTTAAAGGGGTAAGAAAAAATTAACCAAATTATTTAAGTGACTGAAGTAAAATTTCGGCTGATTTTGCGATTTTAATTATTTGTTAGTTACGTGGTATTGCATTTCAGCTGACGATATGTACATACATACATATGTACATTGAACTCGTCAGTCAAACTTGCGATTCCGACTTACAGAGAGTATTTGTAACGCAGTGTAAGTACAATAAAACTATTTTTTTATGCTATAGGTCAATTTAATATATTTAGTTTTTTATTTATCGATATTTCGTTAACTTCTTCATTGAATAGGTATTTACAAAAGGTCGAAAAATGAGATAAGCAGTGTATCGTTTTAAGCCAAAACCGATAGATATTTCAGTCTTGATTTAAAATCATTCTACTCACAATTTGTGGGGTTTAAAAGCTAAAAAAAAATATTTGTGTACTTATATACATATGTATGTATGTTCTAAATGAGCCCGCGCAAACGTTGTCTTACCCTCAATCACTTGGTCACTTGTTGGGTCAAAAACAGAACGAAACCCTACCCTAGCCGGTATTGTATTGACCCGAACCTGTGTTGGAAATTTCAGCTCCACAGGTCTTATAGTTCCAGAAAGCATGCGTTAGTAATAAACACACACTACGATTTTATATATATAGAAGATATACATATCGTTAGCTAAAATGCAAAAAGGCGTAACTAACAAAAAATTCAAAATCGAGTTTTTGGCAGCTTGTATTTAAGCGCCATGCTGTTCAACTTTTTTCTAGTTTTTACGGAATGTAGACCTAATTATCAGTAGACTTCTAAATGTGCGGTTGAAGTCTACTGACGATTTGTTAAAGCAACAATGAAATGCATATAGACATCGCTTAACCACCAGCAAATAAATTTCACTCTTAATAAGAAATAAATAAAATACCTAGTTCATGTTTAAGATTTAATTTTTCTATATAAAAATGGCGTTGCGTATAGCACGTTTAATTTGATATATATGTGTGTAAAGTGTGCTGTGTATAGTACATTTAATTTTTCTATATGCGCATGGATTAGAAGATACTTTAAACGTAAATTGTGCATATGGATCGAAAACGCGCCTCTTTTAAAACTGTTTTTTTTCTTTTTGCTATGGAATCTAAAAATTTTATTGACACTTGAAGGTTAGCCGCGAATAACGTTGTAAGTGACAAAGTAATAATTTTTCAGGAGAGCCAAAAAACGTATTTTAAATCATGATTGATTTTTTTCATTAAATAGTGATAATTAGCAGTAACGTTTCTTTTTCTTTTTGTATCTCTGTTACATTTATCAATTATTTTCGACAATTTCGTTTGCATGATTTTGTTAGTTACTTACAAAATTTCTTCCACTGAGTGACTTTTTGTAATTGTATTTTGAGGGCGATAAGATGCATCATTTTGGATGGTTTGACGGTAATCTGTGAAAAAAAACATGGTTTTGTAAAAATTGTCTTTTACAACGTTATTCGAGGCTACGCTTCAATTGAAGAACTGCAATTTATTAATTATCCTTGAAATAAAAAATTAAAACTCATTTTTATTCTTCATATACAAAATGTATGTATATGCATTCATATGTAAGTACATATGTATTAGCACATGTACATGTATGCATATAGTTATGCATGCACATATGTACATATACATATGTACACATATTTATTGAATTACTTTATTTTCTGGCAAATACTTTTCTGTTTATAATAAATATACATAATTTCACTATGAATGAATGCGTACATTCATACATACATGCATACATATGTACATGCAGCATAAATTTGTTGAATTTTTATTTATTACGATCGTACATACGTATGTAGGTATGCATGTATACACACAAACTCAACATAAATAATTAAAGGTAAAGATATGTAGATAGATATACGTAGTATGTATGTATGCAGTAGATATTGTTGGTTTTGCTAATTTTCTCCTTATGCTTTTTTTTTTGTTCTTCATGTAAATTTATTCCTTAGGGTTTGTAAACTGGTGCGGATCATCTAAATTACACAACATAATTTTTATGTTTATTTGTATTGTAGGAAGTTGATATACATAGTTGTAGCAGATTCACTTATATTTAATTTTGGGCTTTATACGCTGAATAAATCAGATATATAGCAGATCACCACTTGTCAACGACAACGTCAGGAACTATAAATGTTATGGATAAAAGTAAAATATTATTATCAAATACTTTGTATTACTAAATCTATGAAATCAATCAACGGTTAACGGGCTCCTTTTTGCTTAAATTCGTTGTGGGGTAGGGTCGGGACAAAGCTGTAAGGAGAACGGATTTAAAAAAAAAAAAAAAAACAACTGCAAACGGTGTAATGGTAACTCATTTATAATTCAATATGCATTCATTTAATCTCTGGTTTGGCTTGCGTTCGTTGCCTTTTTATGAATAATGTATACTGCAGGTGAATATACGTACATATGTATGTATGTATGTATGTACATATGTATAATTTGGTAGTAAGTAGTAGTGATAGTATGTGACTGTTTGATAGTTGAAAACTTTACAAGATAACCGATTCTTTTAAAATGCCTCCAACTGATTCGAACAAATATCTTAATTACTATAATAATAAAAAAAAAAGATTACAAAATATGGTGCATGCTATTAATTTATGTCTCTGATTTATTCGAGTCATTATCTTCTGCCATTTAAAATTTTCCAAGATATAAGAACGATTTTCAATAACTGCAATTAATTTAAAATAAAATGGGAGAAACACTAATAAAATGACCGAAATTACTACAACCCTGAAATTTAAAAAAAATACTAAGGGCCTTAAGGTATTAAGGCCTTAAATTACATAGAAAATTTGTCAATGCTTGGCGTTTCATTTTACAACATTAGGGCCTCAAATTTTGAAATTTTGTAGAATAATTACATCCATTACAATTACAATAATCAATTATTGGGCCTAATTACGAATGCTGTATTTCGACTTTGACTACGACTACTTTATACTAGATTAAAGAGAAAGTGTTGCAATGTTCTTTCATATAATACAAAATGGTCGTGGTCGAATTCGAAATACGACACTCGTAATTAGGCTCATTGATTTGCGATGCTAACTATTTTCGTGAAATTTTTAAAGAATAAAGAGGCATATACAAATGTTTGGATTTTTTTTTTTTGTTAAATAATAAGTTTTTTACACCTTCAATCGGAAAATTTCTTTAAAAAAAATTATGGAAAAAATTTAAAAATTCATATTTGGATGTCAAAAAAAAAAGTACTGAAAACTGTGTGTTGAAATCTAAGGGATATTCAAATTACAAGCGGCGAAAATAGATAACGATCGTGGTCCGTTGTCAGCACCTGATTCGCTTAAAAATTTATTTTATTTTATTTTTTCTCTATAAGGAAAAGTTTCCAGGATATGTATAAAACGTTCATGCTTTTGTTAGCTGAAAAGACGTGTATTTGATCTACTAGCGCATAGTCGCTCACAGTAGCACTAGTGTGCCGAACACTTTACTCGGCTTCTTATACAAATTAATACACATACACAAATACATTTCTTTGGGTGGCCAGCACTGAACTAGAGTAACCTATATTGCTAAAGTATTTTTTATATTTTAAATAATCCCTGTAAACAGTTAAATAATAAAAAATAACTATCTTAGAAAATTCAATGTACAGCTGATGCTACAGTTGATTGATTCGTAATGAAACTGCGAACAAGGATATTAAAAGCTAAAGTTATGAATGAAATTAATTTTTTTATAGTTTATATAATTATTTTTTAAAATTAAAATGTTTCAGAATATCCAAAAAAAAAAAAGTAATCATTCCTACATTATATCATTTAGCATTTTATCGAATTAATACATATTTTCAATTATAGTTAATAAATTTAATTATATGAATTTACAAAATGAAATTACATATTTTTGTCGTTATTTTCGGTTGCCTTTTTTGGTATCTGTTTTATTACTTAAGCAGCTAGCATCTTAGGGGAAAAATTAATTTATGTTTTTTTTTTTTTTGTTTTATGAAATACATCTGTGTTGGGTTGTTTGCCTTTTTCGTTAATGGAAGTTGGGGTTAACTGAAAGGGGGAAATCGGATTAGAAAATATATGAAAAAAAAAGAATATGTGAAAAAATGCTATTATTTATGTGAGTAGAGTAGCACGCTAACTAAACCATTTTTAACTCATTTAAATATCACAAACAGTAGAGAAGAGCGGTATCAAAAAGGTTAGCACATGGCAGCATTGCAGCATGTTCAAGTGTTTTTTAACGACCTTTTTCATTATATATGTATGTAGGTATATGCAATGTTGTAATTGTAAAGCAGATCAAACGAAGATATATGTATGTACGTTTAGGAATTAGTTTTGTGTGTAGAAGCCAGCCAGCTAGCTAATAGGAAAAAAAAACTAGATTGTTAAAAAATTATTAAAAAATCACAATAGGTATTAAAAAAGTTATGTTTATTGAGATATAAATACAATGCAATTTCAATAAACCAGGATTACTTCTGTTAGATACGAATTGTGTTTATTGTTCGAATTCCGAATTTTACTTTCACGTGCGCGTGTATGTATGTATGTGTGTATGTATGCATATGTACATACATATGTAAATACTACGCCTTATATTTTCATCTTTAAAATAATAGTGGAAGAAATTCAAAGGCAAACTAAACA
This sequence comes from Nowickia ferox, assembly GCA_936439885.1. NCBI lineage: Eukaryota > Metazoa > Arthropoda > Insecta > Diptera > Tachinidae > Nowickia > Nowickia ferox. The sequence goes on along the minus strand of OW387027.1, from coordinate 1,856,617 downwards.
CAAATGAATTGATTTCAATATTTGAATGCGAAACTTTTAGTTTTCGTGCACGGTTGAATACGTATTATCTACATACGTATGTACATATGTATGTATGTATGTTTTTGTTGTTGTAAATGCATTGGTTAATTGAAATGGCATTGCAAATCATACAATTTCAAATTTTTTATTTTTTCTACTATTATTATTCTTTAAAATGTAATGCAGATCCTTAAATGATTTTTTTCTATTTTTTTTAATAATTTACATTGTTTTTGTTAGTTACCACTATTTAAAATAAATTTACTCGAGTTGACTTTATATGTATTTGTTTTCTAGACTATCTTCTATTGAAACAGAAGGCTATTTTATATATTCTATATATGTATATATACGTATACATATATACATAAGGTATATATGTATTTATGTATGTTATGTATCATATTTAAGTCACAATAATACTTCTAAAACCTACAATATGTATGTATTTTATTTATAAAGGGTTAATTTGAAGATACAATATTAAAAATATTTTTTATTGCATTTCGAATTTTTTGAGTTAAATTAACAACGATTGGATTGGATTGGTGTTTTGAAATGTTTCTTTTTTTATTGTTAATTCTTTTCATTTGTTGTTGTTGTTGTTGTTTGCTTTTTTAATTTAACTTAATAAATTTCTCATAAGTACCGAATATGTAAATGGAAAATGTCGCCTAAAAATGGAAACCTAATAATCTTTATGATCTTATGTACATTGAAAGAAAGGAATAATAATAATTTGTTGTATAAAACAAGACACAAATTATTTTATTCTTATCTGAAGCCATTGCCTTTGCACAGAACTGCCGATATTGAAATAACTTCCAATTTTAACAAAGAAAATTGGGAATAAATTGCACTAATTAAATTAAAAAGTTAAGAAAAGAAGAAATACAAACTCATATAAGTGGCTGAATTGGAAGTTAACACAGAGGTTCATTCAAAACATACATATTAAATACGAAAATATAATTATAAATTTTGTATTTAAATCCGATCTATTCGAGTAATTCAAATGGAAAACAGGTATGAAATTGCGAGAGATCGGATGTGAGAATGAGACTGACTATATATATGTGGCATTTTAAGATTATATTAAAGCTATTTTTTAGTTAGTAGAATAAACAAAAACAAATTATATTATATACTATGTACGTAACATGAGTTAAATTGTTTTCCTGGTTCTCTTCTGTATTTTAAAAAATAATTCCATTTTCTTTTTTTCATTTTTCTTTAGAAATATTTAAATGTGTATATATGTATGCATGTATGTATGTATGTATGTATGTATGTATAAAAAAAGGATAAAGAAGCGTAAGAATAGAAGATATTAGTGGTATGCATAACGATGATTATTGATTAAAATTAGAGGGCTTTGTTAAAAAGTGTATCATTATTATTTTTAAACTTATATATTTAAGACTGCATAACAAACAAAAGGCCAAAAAATACGGCCCACATTAAAACTATCCCGTGCACTTTATATATGGGATTCTCACCGTCAGCGATCTTTCTAGCGACAAATTTAAGCGTTTCATCTAATAAAACTACGGGAATTGAAAATTTCATCACAGTCATCCATTCATCAACGCCCAAAGGTGTCACTTGGAACACGGCCTACATATTTAAAAGGAAGAAACACAGAGGAGTTGAAAATTTAAATAATTGATTAATGCTTGATTATTTATTCCAGTTCAGTCGATTCAAATTATTCACTTACAGAAAGTACTTCCACATGAAGAATGACAAAGTGCAATGAGAATGATAATGCCATTGAACCAATCAACCACATATTGGACCAAGGAGGCATTGATATCAAAGATTGGTTTTCAGACAAACTGCATATTGACAAAGAAATGAAATAAATGTACAAATTAGAAATTATGACGAGTGAATAACAAAAACGTTTTTACATTGAGGGTCTAGCACCCGCTACAATTATTGCGTATGTTTTGATCTGCAATCGTAAATAATGGGCCTTTATCGTGGTTGACATATTTCGACTTCGACTAAGAAGTTTTGGTAATAAACAAACATTGCGATATTCTTTAACATCCATATTGCAATAACGTCGTTGTCAAAGAGAGACAAAATACGCCAACCGCGATATAAAGGGGCAATATATTATGTAATTTGTCACAGGGGCAAAAGTCCTCAATGCAACAATGGAGATATACGATTATATTTGTAGGAAATTAACCTGTTCATGGCGTTTAACATTTCAATGGTGACCAAGACGGAAAGAGCCATAGTCATGGCATGAGGATCACTGAAAATCTTGCAGTCGACACCCTTGAACTCATCTCCGCCACCCAAGCAGGACAAATGATGTGTGAGTTGCCAGTAGGTTAAATTAGGGCCAGTTTCAGAAAACAAGAACCACCAGGAAGCGGAACCTACCGTTGCAGCGCCGACATAGAAACCAATAGCCATATAACTAAGAATAAAGAATGGCGTTACAGAGAAGACCTTAATAAGAGAGTTGATAAGAAACACCTACCGGAAGAACAACCATCCAGAAATTAAGCCTTCATCAGCTTTGCGTGGTGGTTTTTCCATAATATCCAAATCGGGAGGGTTGAAACCAAGCGCGGTAGCTGGAAGACCGTCGGTTACCTATTGGCGTGTTTGATAAAATAAAACGAATTTTAAACTGTGTTTCATTTAGAAATACAGCAGTTTTTTTTTTTTTTGTCTTACCAAGTTAACCCACAACAATTGTACGGGAATCAAGGCTTCAGGAAGACCAAGAGCAGCTGTTAAAAATATAGAAACGACTTCACCAATGTTGGATGAGATCAAATAGCGGATAAACTGTTTCATGTTGTTGTAAATTGCACGACCTTCTTCAACGGCAGACACAATAGATGAAAAGTTATCGTCAGCCAACACCATCTCGGCAGCGGACTTAGCTACAGCAGTACCCGAGCCCATGGCAATACCAATTTCAGCCTTCTTCAAGGCAGGCGCGTCATTGACACCATCACCAGTCATAGCGGAAATTTCATTCATGCTCTGCAAGTATTCAACAATCTTTGACTTGTGTTGAGGTTCAACGCGGGAGAAGAGACGAGCACGAGCGCAAGCGGCCTTTTGTTCTGCAGGCGATAAATCGTCGAATTCGCGACCAGAGTACGATTTACTAGTTGTATCTTCATCTTCGCCGAAAACACCGATACGGCGGCAGATGGCTTCAGCAGTGGCTTTGTTGTCACCAGTAATGACAATGACGCGAATACCAGCAGCACGGCAGCGAACAATCGAGTCGAACACTTCTTTACGTGGAGGATCCAACATGCCAACAACACCTACAAAAGTAAGATTGACTTCATATTGGTAGAATTTGGTGGAATCTCCCAAGTCCATTTCTTCTGGACGTATTGGACTATCAGCAACAGCCAAAGCTAAACAACGCAACGTATCTCTGCCAGTACCGTATTGGCCGGTCAAGTTAAGGATTTTAGACTTTAAGGCGCTAGTAAGAGGTACTTTGGATGTACCGACGCGAGCGTGTGTGCAACGATCCAAAACACCTTCTGGTGCACCCTTCACGAACAATTTGGGACCAGTTCCAAGACGAGATGACTTAAGTGGGACACAGTAAGAAGACATAGATTTACGATCGCGGGAGAATTCCAAAGTAAATTCCTTTTTCCATTTAGTTTCGATTTCTTGTCGCACAGCAATAGCCGCAGAACGTCGATCTAGACCGGCTTTGTTAACATTGAAGGGATTCATCTTTTCAGCCAAGACAATCAGAGCAGTTTCGGTAGCCTCGCCGACTTTCTCGAAGCACTGTTTGAATTCATTGTAATCGATGGCGGAGTCGTTGCACATAATGCAGATGGTGGCCAATTCTTGCAACGTATCATATTCCGACGCCTTAGCACGTTGGCCATTAAGGAAAAGTTCACCAATGGGTTCGTAAGTGGAACCAGTTAATTCGAATTCTAAGAAGCTGCTGTCATTGCCTTCAATCTTGTCGAAGATAAACATACGAGATACGGACATTTGGTTTGTTGTCAAAGTACCAGTCTTGTCTGAGCAAATTACAGATGTGCAACCCAAAGTCTCGACAGACGGCAGGGAGCGAACAATAGCATTCTTCTTGGCCATACGACGTGTGCCCAAAGCCAAGCAAGTGGTGATGACAGCTGGCAAACCCTCTGGGATGGCAGCTACAGCAAGTGCTACGGCAATCTTGAAATAATAAATGGCACCTTTAATCCAGGAGCCACCGTGGGCGGGATCGTTGAAATGGCCAATATTAATGGCCCATACAGCAACGCAAATAATTGATATGACTTTCGACAATTGTTCGCCAAATTCATCCAATTTTTGTTGTAAAGGTGTCTTGATTTCTTCAGTCTCAGACATTTCGGTTCTAATTTTACCAATGGCAGTATTCAGGCCAGTACCAATTACAATACCACGAGCTTTACCAGCAGCAACATTGGTGCCAGAGAACAAAATGTTCTTTTTATCTTGATTAACGGCGCGTGGATCGGGAATGGCATCAGTGTGTTTTATCACAGACACTGATTCACCAGTCAAAATTGACTGATCAATACGCAATGTGGTCGAGTAGATGTGTGTAATTCTAATGTCTGCTGGAATTTTATCTCCCACAGACACCTCGACCATATCGCCGGGTACGATTTCCTTTGCTCTTATTTTTTGAATACCTGATTTGTCTTGACGAACAACTTTTCCCATTTCAGGCTCATATTCTTTAAGGGCTTCAATAGCAGATTCAGCATTCCGCTCTTGCCAAACGCCAACAACTGCGTTGGCTATTAAAATAAGTAAAATTACTAAGGGTTCTACAAATGCAGTAAACGTATCTTCATGTTCTTCAAAAAGTGCTAAAACCTAACGAACCGAACATTGAGAAAATAAACAAACAAAAAATAAAATTTATGTTATTACATACATATAATATATATACGAGTACACATGCATGTACATTTAGACTTGCAATTTTTATTGCAGCAATTCTTTCATATTTCATATTCCTCTCTCTCTCTCTATATATATATATATATATATATGTATATCTTTGCTGCTGCAACAAAAATTGCAAGTCTGGACCGGGACTATATCAAGTTATGAAAACATTTTCTTACAAATGAAATTATAGCAGCCAAAAGCAAAATCTTAACCAGCAAATCATCAAATTGTTCTAAAACGAGCTGCCAAATAGATTTGCCTTCTTCGGTAGGTAACTCTGAAAACAACAAAAAATAATATGTATGTACTCGTACATATGTAAAAATAAACAATATAAATGTTTTACAGCGATATGTAATTAACCATATTACGACGATTGCCTACGACGGAATTAGATTTTTGATAACTAGGGATTAAATTAATTTTCTGGGATTAATTAAAATTTTTGTTATATTTATCTGAAAATTTTATTTAAGCACAAGGTTGGTTTTTTATAAAAACTTTATTAAACAATTATATTTCTCTTCCATTATTTCGTTAAATGCAAGATGCTTAATCTTCTCTTAATTGCTGTTGGTAAACAATTATTAATTCACAGCTGGCTGTCTACTTTGAACGGTTGCGTATTTGAACTTTTTGATATCCTCGTTTGTTATTCATTTACCACTTGCTCGCGTAGTTCCTACTACTCCACAAAATTCCAAATTTGACTATGATAATGTGCCTTAGTATCTTACCTGCTGTAACTAAGATTCTTGAAAATATAATGCAGAACGATATATGCTTTTCAATGCGGTCTGAATAAAACCCTACTCTCTAGTCCTATCCCTCTCACTGAATGTGTTAGAAAAAATTTTGATGCGCAAAGCCTTTGTGCTTTAATATCTCCTGATCTCACTGAGGCCTATTATTACTATTATTTGCTAAATTAAGGATGCATTTAAATTTTTCCAAATCAGCCTGCAGTTTAGTTTATCCTTAACTCTCAGGTCGTACACAATATGTATGTTTCTTTAAGAATCGGTTTTAAGTTCTATATTATTTCTTATTTACATATGTATATGTATATGTATATGTATATGTATATGTATATGTATATGTATATGTATATGTATATGTATATGTATATGTATATGTATATGTATATGTATATGTATATGTAAATGACCGACCTTCATTATCTGTTTTGCCGACATTTCTTAATTACACTATGCAACAAAATCGAAATTTTTCCAACAATAACAATTTTAAACGACTTATTCAGGCATACATCAAAAATATATTCACATTACATCGGCTTTTTGTACGATATACTCGTACATATGTCTTATTTAAAGGAATTTCCAGATTCTTGTGATGAATCGATATGGGAAACCACGTAACCTTTGTATTTTATATGCATATAAGATGTGGTTAGCACTTTTCCATAAATTACTGCGAGGAGCTTCAAATGTTCCACGAAAATATTCGTCTTAAGAATCTACTACAAATCTCTTAATACAATAAAGCTCGAAATTTAATCTTAAAGCCTCGCAAATGCAGATTTGATCGATTTAGGTCGTCACATTTTTATGCATCCATATTTTATAAATGGAAATCATGTGATCAGATTGCTTAAAAAGTACCGACATATGTAAATAACTACGCTTAATATAAACGTTTTGTTTTGTGATAATATGGCTTTGTATAAAAAAAAATTAAAAACCTACCATTTGGACCATATTTTTTTTGATTATTTTTCACTTGGTCAATAGTAAGACCTTTTTCTCCATCTGTGCCAAAGTATTGTAATACTTGTTCGACGGTTTTAGCATGACCGTCTTCCATGGCTTATCGGTAGGTAGCACTTATCGTAACTGTAAATATATAAAACATACAGTAATTATTACCAACAAATTTTATATGTATGTGTATCGCACTCGTTCCTCTAAAAGGGATCAACTCAAAATTTTGCTGATTTCACTTTTTACAAGAAAACGATAAACAGTGGCCAATCGTATCTATCATCTGTAATAATCTTACATCATTTTGTCTACTCTCTCGACAAAAAAAATATAAACTTGTATTCTTCTTTCTGATATAAGCGTATACTGAAGAGAAAAAAAAACAGATTTTTGCCTCTACTGAGAACTTTTAAATTTAGAGTTGACTCCCTTCAGAGGGTAAATCGTGCTAAATTTAAAACGCGGCGACAACAAAAGGCACAAATTGTTAATTAACTATGTCAACACCATCTACTATACTAAAAACTGTAGTAGATGTTGTAGCTGAATTTATTTGCCAGGTTTTGTATAAAAAAAGAATAATATACATACAAATTATCTCAGAGTTTCTGTACCTCTCCTCTCTCTCTTTGAATTGAACAGTAAACATTTTTTACGATACAGAAGAAAGGTCGCTCACGCTTGAACGTTTAAAATCGTAGTATATTTAAAAGGGGGTTTAAATTTAATACGAACAGTGAATTCCCCTAATGTATTTTGTATTTTCAACGACAAAATAAGAACCAGCTACAGACAAATTATCTCAGGGAGCCTGTCTCTAAATACCTACAACATTTCAAAAACATCCAAACAATGTGAAAGTGAGTTTGTTTTTTTGTTTGCTACGCTTTCACGCCCGAACCGCTATACCGATTTTGAAAATTCTTTCACCAATGGAAAACTACATTATCAGCGTCAAATATAGGGTATTTTTTAAACGGTTCGAAACCGACTTTTTTATCTTTGTTTTTGGCTGGTTAGCGTAACTTTAGTTTCGGGTTTTAGCAGTTTAAAACCTGTTATGTATTTTGTAAACAGATCAACGCGAGCGGAGCCGCGGGTAAAAGCTAGTATGAAATAAAAGTGTAATAGTGTATTTCAAGAGGTTTTGTGAATTAAGCAATTGTATTATAAAATGCCTTTTTACTATTTGTTGATATATTTTTATTTTTCACATTCAAAGTTTACTTTGCAAAATCTAGAGCTTGTATTAAAGAAGGAAGAAGAAGCTCTCATTATCTTCTACCATCTTTCCGATGAGAATTAAGTAATTATTTTAATTTTTAAGAAGAGGCAAGGCAAGAAAGATTCCCTGAATGACATCTTATTGAAACACCCTTTTCCTGACATTTCTTAAAAACGCTCAACGGTAACGCTGATTATATATATGGATGTATTTTCGCATACATACATATTTATGTATAGGACCACGTAAGCTATTTATGACTTGAAAAATTAATGTTTATGACTTAAAACAGATAGTTACAGATACCCAACATACATATGTTACAAAACATTTACATATTTATATATGTATGTAAATAAAACAATGGTGAAACCATAACTGAATGAGATTTCCAGTACATATGGATGTATGTACATAAATACTTATGTATGCAGTATGTACGGATTTATAAACAATGGTAATCTATTGACCCCATTCATAGAATATACTTCCATACATACTATAGTTAACGAAAAGTTACGATTTATTGATAAGATTTTACAAATCGTATACATACTTATATTATTTATCTACATATATATACCTACATATGTAAGCATGTGACGTATGTATATTTAGGTATATGATTAATAGCTATTTGAAATTATTTAATTTTTTAACTCGCATGCATTCAAAATAAGTATTTACGTATGCAAGTATTTACACACTTATGTAAGTATGTATGTACCCTGGTACATATGTATGTATATTTCATGATATCAGTAGCTATATGCATATCACTTTTTAGTTTTTTAGATAGATTTCTACGTTTAAGACAAAAAACAAGGCCCATTGTTACCCCTTGGACTAAAACAAACATGCGACACGTCCATATCTACATGTGACTATGTACCATGTAACAATAGCTGACATGATAGCATTTCGAAAAGAACACGTGTAACAAAGATTTTTTTTCGCAAAAAAGCAAGTTATTGTGAACCCGCTTATTTGCCAAGTCGTTGGCTACGTTGTATTTATATTTCTTATTTGCCGCTTGCCCTGAACTGCTTGCTTTAGAACAATTTTTTTATAAACGTAAGAAAATTTTCACGTATGTACATACACACCATATATGTACATACTAGGTATGTATGTATGTATATCAACCATTCGAAAAGTACCAACCACATATAACTCAGTTATTGGGCATTCAAATGATTTTTGATAGTTTCCTTTAAATTTACAAAAGAAATCAATCACTTGACACTTTTAGATAAATTCGCTTTTAAAGAAGAGTTATTTTTCAATTTAAAATAGACAAAGTCAATACAGCCTTTTCAATAAATTTGTAGATTGCTTGGTCATTTAAATTTTTTTCCATTAAACCACATCACACATTAAATACCTGTTGTTCCTTATATAAATAAATATGTATATCTTTCACTTATTCTATTAGTAAACTTTCTTATTGTATAAAATATAACTTGTGATTTGGAGAATGTTGTTGGTATTTTTACTTTTCTTTCTTTTTCTTTAAATTATATTTAGTTATTGTTCAGTGACTTGCTTTCCTCTTCACTGCTTCTTCTTTTTGTCTTGTCAAAATATATATGTGTGTATATATGTATACATCAGTGATGGGAAATGAGTTTTGCATTTCAGTACCAAAAACTAATTTGTTGAGCACTTTTTAGACCTCAAGGGTAACAAGTTTTTTTAAATTCTCCTATTAATATAAATGCGTCCAACGACAAATACTATACCGCTCAAATGGACATAAAATTTTTTTGCTTATTTTGTTTTCAAAAGAGTAAGTAAGTTTTCAAAAGTTAAGTACTTTTTTTGCAAAGACGATTGTAATTCAATTATTCTTTTAAGACTATCAAATAATTTTCCCCCTCAAAATACAATCTTTACATAAGTAACATTAAATTAGCAAGTGCATTAGCATTACATTGAAATCGGGTGACATTTTCAGTTTTATTCACAATTATTGACGATACTTAATTCGTTTCACAATTTTATTGTATACACAACATACTTTTAAGTTTAAAACAATACATACTTGTAATATTAAACTATGAAATAATATGAATAGGAAACCTCAAGACTAATTTCAGAATAATTGACTTTATTTGAGGCCTATGGTTTTGTTGGAAAGTTTTCGTAGGATTTTAGGTAGATTTAAAATTAACCCACCACAGCTCCAGCAATAAAAACAACGAAAAAATGCATGCATATGCTATGTTAGTGTCGTACTATTGTCTTAACCACAATAATATAAAAAAAAGTACGATTGTCTCAACATTCCCATCACTGGTGACATATATACGTTGTAAATATAAACGCTTGATGCAACTCTGACACTAAAAGTGGTGACAAGTGAGTCACAGTGGTTTAGGCAGGATTATAATGTTTTCACACCTAAAGTTAAAACCTGGTTTTAACATCATAGCCATAAACAACTGATTTTGAGTTTACACTACAAGTTTAACAAATTCAGGTGTGTGTTAAAACTTTTTATGTAATAAATCTATTCAAAATAAAATAAATATCCCAGAGAAATAAGCAGGGATGTAACGAATATTCGTATTCGCAAATTATTCACTTACTTTTGGTATTTGCTTGCATTCGCTAAAATGTATGCGAATATTTCAAGCGAATACTAGAGACAAAAAAAATTTGTGTTTCTTTTCTGAAAATAGTTTGCGACTAACAAACGTCAAAACGTCATTACAGTAAAGCATTATAATCAACGCTTTAAAATTTTAGCGGAAAACTTTTCTATGAATAAGTTCTCATAAGTATTAAAATGAAACAAAAATTCACCGGTGTTTGGAAATATTTTTCAGTTTTTGAAAAAGCGAAAATATTTTCTGACTAAGACTAGTATGTTCAAACTTTTGAAAAATGTTGAGCACCATTCATTATTTCGCGCAAAAAATTTGGAATCTTCTTTGTTGTAAATTTCACGCGAAACAAGTGCCACTCATATTAATTCTCATGAAAACTTAAGATGTTATTTATGATCGCAAATAATCGATTTTTAAAAAAAATTAAATTCGAAAATTATGTCGCTAAAGATTTTTCGGCGGTTATGGCACGATATGTAGTACATCTACATATGTATGTACATATGAATATAATATATACAACTTCATGTTCTTATATAAATTTATTTGTATGTGATATTTTAACGAATTGTAATAGGTATTTGCATTCGCTTTCGCAAAAATTAAAATGTATTATTCGCTTTGTAAAGAGGTTCGGACGGAGAGTACTTTTTCCCCTTTATATGAACTATTTTCCTCTTGACAGAGAATATATAGAACGTTCTACTATGAAAGTATATTCGATGTTTTCCGTCCAAAAAATAATTTTCCTCTGAATTTTTTAATTGTTATTGCGGCTGCATCCATTTTTAACTTGAAAATGTTTTGATCGGTATCAATTCCTGTTAACTGGCTGCTTCCGGTCATTTTAACTTGGCAGCACTGAATTTGATATGTACAGTGAAACCAAGCTTGCATATCATAAGACCTACTTAAAATCAATAAAAAAATGTTTTAAGTTGATTTAAAAAAAATCATTTTGTATGGTAAAACCAACATTTATTAAAACTTTTTTTATTCTGCTGTAAAGTTTATAAAAAGTATTTATGTTTTCACTTTAAAATAGCCAGAAAACTAATAACATATTCCATCTCCCAGATCCTGAAGCTGTCTACCCGCAATACAAAGGTTCGCTGATTTGCTTTCTTCATACACATACTTATATACACACATGCATACATATGTAATATGTACCACATATTCTTACAAGAGCAGAGCCGATTGATAAATTTACAAACGAGTGCATTTAAATACATATATACATACATATACATATATGTACACATGTGTATATACATATACAAATGTATGTACTCGTATGTGATGTTTTCGAAGAGAAAATATATAAATTGTTGGGGATGACAAGTTGAATATTGGGGATAAGGTATGAAAATATCTGGGAGCCCTGCTACATGCACACACACTCACTTATTCACGTACTGAATAAGTCTATATTTATGCATTAGTGTGTGTGCAGACACACACGCATAAAAGTTAATAATTTTGTCAAAAATAATTTGTTATTATGTAATAATAAAATATGAACAACCAAAAGCATGCCCAGCATCCCCTCTACAAATATTTTAATAAAAATATATGCAAACACCTCAGTATGTGTGTGTCTTGTGAATATACATACATATGCATATACATACATATATACAAAAATTCAAATATTGTAACGGCAATTGTGATGTTTCTTAACAAGTGAATTTTAAGGTAATTTTTTCATTTCTGTATGGACAGACATATACATGAATGCATTGTCATTATAATTATGATAATATGTATGTACGTATGCATGTATGTATTTAGGTAAGTATGGGTTATTATTAATAAAAATAGTGTCGAAATTGTATTTGTGAAGCACTCGAAATTTTTTGAGGAGCAACAAATATACATACACACATGGTTATGTATGTCATACATATCTATATGTACATATACATATGTATGTATAAGTCTAAACTAATACATACGTATGTACTAGATACATGTGTGTATGTATTCGTTTAGTTTAAATACAGTTGATATGTAGTTATGCACGTTTAGAACAATAACGTATTAAATATGTACATATATATGTACGTAGATACTACATACAGACATACATACATACGTATGTACATACACACATTCATACATATGTATGCATTGTATTGAAAGATTGTGAAAACCTTGAGTATATGATGGTTTATTTTTAATTTTCTTTTTAATTTTTCAATTTTATTTTGGGAGAATGTCGTTTCAAAAGTATCAAGGTGTTCATATGTTCGTGTAGAAATTAACATTGCCAAATTGTTTTAAGAAATTCACATACAAAATACATACATACATACGTACGTATAGAGTTAATTAAAAAGGATTGAGCTTTTTTCAAAAAGTTTTGGAATTTCGCGCTCTGCAAAACACACAAAACGCACTTATACTTTCTTGTGTAAATTTTAAAATACATACATATGTATATACTCTGTAATGTAGGAAATAATATGTACACTTGGACATTTTTTTTAAATTTTTTTTTGGAATAGGTAGGTATAATATATATTGTTAATATATTGTTTCTTTTTCCTTCATATCATGTTAACAGTGAGCATTAATTATTTCGCATGTTTCAACTCAAAACGTAATTTTGCAGTTTGCAGTATGTATGTATGTATGTAAATATGTATGTATGTATGTATGTAGGTAGGTACATAAATAATTTTTTACAAAATATAAAATAGTTTACATAACAATTTTTGGTGTTTATTAATTTATTCAATATGTATATTTGTTTCGGTATAATTTATGTTTCTTTTTTAATTTCCTCAGTAGTGTTTGATGTGTTTTGTCTTCTCAATGGAAGATGTTGTTAACCAAATATTCGTTATATTTATATTGTTGTTTTAACGTTTATTTTAAACATTTAAAATTCATTGTGTTTTTAATTCTTATCGATAATAAAGCACTGAATAATTCTTGATTATTTTAAAACTTCCTAACTTGCAGAAAACTAGTACATACATATGTATGTACGTACATATGTATGTATGTATGTATGTATGAATATACATACTAGAGTTTGATTTGAGCACTTGTTTATCCTTTATAGTTATGATTCGTACTTTTGCATTGTTTTAGATTTTTTTAAATTTTTACAATTATTTAAGTTGCAACTTACAAAAATATTTGTTATTAAAATGCTGTGCGAACCGAAATTTTTTATATAATTATACCTATATATATATATTTATATATATATATATATTTATATATATATAAATATATGTTTATATATTTTATTTTTTGGCCCAGCCAAAATATTAAGAACTAAGGAAAAGATCGCGCTTTTGAAACGATCGACGGCGACTAAACACAGGGAGAAAGTGCTTCATGAGAGTGTCTATCTAAATTACAGAATTTGTTGCTTTTGGCAAAATTCCCAGACAGACGTAAACTCTCTACTGCCCGGGAAAATACTTTTAGCATATTAGAAAGAATCATCGTACGTAAAATTTCTACGTACAATATACATACATACATATATTCATTTATACATACATAAATATGTACATACATACATAAAGCATTGAAATTATACAAAACCAAACAAAAAAAAAACGAGCAAAGGCAGGCCAGCCAGGCTAGGTGCTTCTATTATTTTGTAGCAGCTAGTGTGCTTTTTAGATGATGCTGCCGTTGTTATTGCTTTTTAGAATATTAATGCATACAGACATACATACATACATACCTACATACATTTGCATGGATGTGTGTATGTACATTTCTCTAGATGGTTTCTATATTAATTATTGTTCTTTTATATTCCTTTTTCAAATAGTGTTCATAAAGCTAGAGAAAATCCAATGTGTGTGCTATGATGGTTTTTTACTTATTGCCATATCTACAGCGCAAATGTTTATATGTATGTATGTACTCGTATGTACATGTAATATATGTACCCTGCAGAAAACATGGGGTTAAGTGTCCCCAAGTCACCCCTTTTGTCGACTATTTAGGTGGCATCGTCAACAGAGCGTCTATTAATAATGGTTTTAATGCGTGGAAAACATTTTTTCAGATACACACAACTATGCTTCTTCTTAATGTTTTATTGATTTGTTGAAAATAAACGTGACGTCCAGCAAAATTTAAGTGTTTATAAAAATTATCTTAAGAAATAGAATTATAAGGTTAATATATATAAGTGTATTTAACAATAATTAAAAACATAATAGGCAAAAAAAAAAATAAAAAAAAACAAATAAAATAACAATCAATATTGCATAAAAATATAAAATGTGAATATTGAAGAGTTTAAAGTGAAAGGTGCCAATTATGGAAATTTTGACCCTGTGGAAGATTTTGTGCCATCAGGTAAAGATTTGTCACATTTTAAGATCCATACGTAAGTGTTTGACTTTACTAATTCAGCGAAACATACAATTTTTAATTTTAATATACATATGTATGTATTTAATAGAAATGACAAACAATTTCCTGCAGGTGGCGACAGTGTCTATAGTGAATCAGTACAATTTTACTACGGACATCGAGCGAAGAAATGTCGATATTGTAGACTAGAGTCCCTAAAATTTACTAGTGAATCTTTGGTGCCAATGTCTCCATGTGGTCCCAAAAAACTACTTAATCAGTAGTGCTACAGTCTAGTGGTGGATTTTCAATGACAAGCTAATGTTAAATGTCAATAGGCGATTACATTGGCTGGGGTACACCTGGTCAGTAGTGCTACTGACAATTTCATTAGTAAATCACTACATTTTCACTATTCGCATTTTCTGCAGGGTGCTTATAAATACATGCATATGTATATATGTACATATGTATGTATATAGACATACAGATCTACTTGCATACTTACATTTACATGAAGGTACGTAAGGATGTGGTTGGATTATAATTGTTCCGAAATCGCGATCTGAAATTTTTGAGTTGAACCCGCTTAACTGGAGAATCTACTACCAATTGGTATGAGCGACAAAAACATGTGTAAGAAATTGTAGCATAGTTTCAAGGGCTAGTTAATATTGATTACAAGTCAAAATGTTCGTATGAAATAATCAATGTTGACCAACCTTTTTCACCACGGAAAGTAACTGTTATGCATTTCATAATAAAAGTCAATAGATAACAGTTAATTTGATTTTCATATTTTTGAGAAGAAATAACTGTTATTTTATGATTTTTATTTTTTCGAGCAGAAATAAAAATCAATTTCTGAAATTCCGCAGCCGAAAAAACATGGTGGCACTGTTTTTATCACTTTTATGATATGGGCATTAAATAAAAGATATTTTCGGTATTTTTTAATGGAAAAAAGTGGTGGAATCCAGTCATTGATCTCATCGTAGTAGTTATGTACATACATACATACATATATAGTATGTATATGCATATTTTTACCATAATGTAACTTCCATTTCTGTTAGAAAGAATAAAAATCAGGAAATAACAATTATTTTTGCTCGAAAAAATAGAAAGCAGAAAATAACAATTATTTCTGCTCAGAAATGTAAAAATCAAAAATAAAAATTAATCCTGTTTAAAAAAATAAAAATGAAAAATTTTAAAATCATTCGAGTTTTGGAAAATCTAGTTGAAAACAACTAAAATAGTGTAATTGGCCACGTTGTCCGATGTTTTCTTGTATTTGATATTTTTTTTCTTTAAAAATTCAAGAGTAATTATTATTTTCGGTACCTGTTTTTCACAAATTTGAACAGAGTACTTGGCTTAACAAGAAGCCCTAAACGTTATGCTACTGTACAAAAGGACCATGTTGTAACTACTCCACTTAAACTAAAATGGTCTGGGCAGTCCAACAATTTTTGTAGAGTAGCTCCGAAATTTCTAGATATTTTTCTTACTAAAATTTTATGAATTCGAATTGACGAGTTGCCTAGGCAACAAAGAATTGCATCTATACGAGATTAACTAACAACAAACATACATACATAAATGCTTCATACCTTAATTTTCTAAAACAAATAAACGAGAACAATATTTATTAAATCTACGTCACTGATATTATTTATTTATTTTTTATTTTTGCACAAAATTAAACAATAACAAAATTAGAAAAATATTACAGAACCTCATATTTATTTTAGATATAAATAAAAATAAAGCATGCAATGTCAAAAATTCTATTATTCGAAGGATGACAATAAAACGTACATATAAAAATGCAAAATTGCATTTGTATGTGTACATACACACTACATACATACTCGTACATACATACGCATATTTAAGCGCATGCATGTGCTTAAACTTATAAATGACTCTAATTTTTAATTATAACAAAGTGCATGTCCTGCATACTCGCATAGAAACATACATACATATGTACATATGCATATATATATCTTAATACCAAATATACATATGGATGTATGTATACATGTACATACATGCTATGCTTGTGTTTATTGTTTAATGCTCTTGAAAGCGCAAGTAATTTACATACATACATATACAAATTATTATGTATGTATGCATGCACGAACTATGTACATACATACATATGCTTCAAAAAAAACTGGTTTTGCAGAAAACGAGTTGGAAGTTTTGAATTTACTAACAACTTAATAAAAAAACGAGAATAATAATTGAGTATACAAGATATTTTTATTTTATTTTTAAATAGTATAAAGAATGATATGACGATTAATTCACGTTTTTTGAATTGTGACTTTTTTGCAGCAAAGGCTCTTCATGTAGTAGGTCAAAAATTTGTGTGTGTGTGTGTGTACGTACTACAAGAGGAAATAATATTTTTTTTAATCACGAATTAATTCTCTGGTAAGTTTAGGACACAAATCTAGCACTTTTTCTAAACACAAACCAGCAGTGTAAAATTTTCATTATGCATACATACATACATACATACATACATATGTACATACTATGTATAAATGAACTTTTCTCAAGGTTTTTTGGCAATAGCTAAAAAGAAACTATAAAAACATGTTTTAGCGAATATCTTGAAAAAAAAACAATAAATGAATGCACATTCGTGTATATCAACCCCAAATTAGATTAGAAGCTACATATCGTTACCTTAATATTTTTCGATATTTTTTTTTAAATCAAGTTTTTTGTTTATTTCGATAGAAGAATATATAATGTGTCGAAAAATGGAAAAAAATTCGATTTGAAAAAAATTAGTTAGGGCCTTTCTATATTAAGGTTACGATATGTAACTTTATTTTTTTTTGGTAAACTAGTGTTATACGCTATTAGAAAAATATAATTGAAACAATAAATATTGCCCTCTTTCAACTTGAAAAATATTCTAAATATGTTCATGCATGGCCATGGGCCTTGTAAGTGCTCATCAGATGATTGATTTCATGGCACTGTTGTCAAATTCTTAATATTTGTACATTCCAATAATTTTCTTTATGTTGTTGTCTGTTTTTAACAACCGAATGTATAGACAATCAATTTACACAAGCCAAATTCATATTGCTTTTTGTAGTACTGTACCCGTTGTATAGTTGCATAGAACTTAATGGGCCTTGTTTTTGTTTTTTTTTAATGTAAATTATAGACGAAACAAGTGCAGCACAGTAGCGCCTAAAGCAAACAAATTAAATAAACCTTTACTTTCTAATGCTGAGTACACATCTGGCATTTCTTGTTTTGTCATTTTGTGGTGTAATTTTCAAAATGTGTGCAACGCCGTTAACATTATATTTTTTATATGGAAAGCAATGCCATACAACGAAAAATATCGGAAATGGCAAACGTTGCCACTAGTACACACACACTATGGCAATGTCACAAAACGCCATAGTGTGTACTCGGCATAAGCTACTGATTCGATTACAAAACGATATATGCAAGCAAAGTTACAAGAGAACTTAATGCTGAGTATAGTACATTTGGCATTTCTTTTATTGTAAGTTTGTGGTATCATTTTCAAAATATGAGCAATGTCGCTCAAATTATGTTTTTTGTTTGTAACGCAATGCCACTCAACTAGAAATGTCGCAAATGACAAACGTCGTTTGCCTAATGTAACGTATGAGTATTATGGTATTTACGTATTTAATACTCATACGCCTTCGAACAAAAACATAATTTAGAAATAATTGTGAAAACGCTAGAGTTGTTCCTCAGCTTAGAGCCGAATTTCTGCTTTCAAGAATGCAGTCTTGAAACCAATTGTATGTCCATTGATTAAAGCTTTAAAAAAATAGCCATATGCAAATGGAATGTGTCGCAAAACTAAGAAGAGAGAAAACTAAACATAAAACCACTTACATATAGTTTATACATACATATGTATACATACTTATGTATGTACATACATAAGCAAATTGCTTAGAGCTTTGGCATACGACCGGTCAGAACTGTTTTTGTTTTCAATATCAATATAAAAATCAGGTATGTATCAGTAACTCAGAAATTGATAACTTCTGCAAAAGTAACTCCCTGCAGATTGTCATTACATACTTTTATTAAAATTTTCAAAATAAAATAATTTGCAGTAGTTTTAGTTCACGAAAAAAAGTCCTAGTTTTAAAGTTCTATCCAATTTTTTTCTCTTAGCGCAGTAAAAAATCTAGAAACGCCTTTTATATTTTAAGTCATCTGCATACATACATACATATGTATGCATGTATGTACATAAGCATGTGTAGATACATGTCCATAGATATAAATACATATGCGTGTATGCAATTTTGTTTGTATGTAAATACATATTATGTAGTTTGTTGGTACTACCAGAAGTGAGAAAAGATCAAAAAACTTGACAAAATTTAAATTAATGTTCATTATGTGGAGGTGTTTTTTGTTAACATGCCTACACACATTTGTAATTTTCAATTACTTAACTCTTGTTCTATGATCACATTATAAAACAGGCAAAAACAGCACTGAACATCAAAGTTGGCATCACTGAACAGCAAAGTAATTAGCAATTCGCCTTGGTAATTAGTTTTCGATTAACGCGTGACCTTGCTTATAAATGTAAATATTTTCTTGCAACGAAGTTATTTTAATTAAGTTCTTCCTTTCGAAAAGTAATCCTAAACATATTTCAAACCAAACAATTTTATTAACCGAATCTGTCATCGCACTCACACTCTTTTCATTAACACTCTCGAACTTTTTAAATTGACATCTAATTTGCTTTCATCTTAACCTATCCATTTATCTGGCAATTTTATGTTCAATTTGAACAGCTGGTCACAGCAGCACATTGAGTGACGCTACCATTTGGAGTTGCTTCTTTGTTGGAGGCATTATAAAATAAAATTGACTATCAATTTGTACCACAGCTATAAATTTCAAGGAAATTTGACACGCAATATATGTAATGAAATTGAAAGCAATTTATTGAACCTGCAGCTGCAGGGTAAGATAAAAATCGCTACTATTGGTTCTGGCTAAATTAACAGCACTAAACCTCAAAGTTGGCATCACAGAACAGCAAAGTAATTAGCAAGGCGCATTCACATCAGGTATCAATTCGCCTTGGTAATTAGTTTTCGATTAACGCGTGACCTTGCTTATAAATGTAAATATTTTCTTGCAACGAAGTTATTTTAATTAAGTTCTTCCTTTCGAAAAGTAATCCTGAACATATTTCAAACCAAACAATTTTATTAACCGAATCTGCCATCGCACTCACACTCTTTTCATTAACACTCTCGAAATTTTTAAATTGACATCTAATTTGCTTTCATCTTAACCTATCCATTTATCTGGCAATTTTATGTTCAATTTGAACAGCTGGTCACAGCAGCACATTGAGTGACGCTACCATTTGGAGTTGCTTCTTTGTTGGAGGCATTATAAAATAAAATTGACTATCAATTTGTACCACAGCTATCAATTTCAAGGAAATTTGACACGCAATATATGTAATGAAATTGAAAGCAATTTATTGAACGTGTAGCTGCAGGGTAAGATAAAAATCGCTACTATTGGTTCTGGCTAAATTAACAGCACTGAACATCAAAGTTGGCATCACTGAACAGCAAAGTAATTAGCAAGGCGAATTCACATCAGGTATCAATTCGACTTGGTAATTAGTTTTCGATTAACGCGTGACCTTGCTTATAAATGTAAATATTTTCTTGCAACGAAGTTATTTTAATTAAGTTCTTCCTTTCGAAAAGTAATCCTGAACATATTTCAAACCAAACAATTTTATTAATCGAATCTGCCATCGCACTCACACTCTTTTCATTAACACTCTCGAAATTTTTAAATTGACATCTAATTTGCTTTCATCTTAACCTATCCATTTATCTGGCAATTTTATGTTCAAATTGAACAGCTGGTCACAGCAGCACATTGAGTGACGAAGCCATTTGGAGTTGCTTCTTTGTTGGAGGCATTATAAAATAAAATTGACTATCAATTTGTACCACAGCTATCAATTTCAAGGAAATTTGCCACCGCAATATGTGTAATGAAATTGATAGCAATTTATTGAACGTGTAGCTGCAGGGTAAGATAAAAATCGCTACTATTGGTTCTGGCTAAATTAACAGCACTGAACATCAAAGTTGGCATCACTGAACAGCAAAGTAATTAGCAAGGCGAATTCACATCAGGTATCAATTCGACTTGGTAATTAGTTTTCGATTAACGCGTCACCTTGCTTATAAATGTGAAGTTTTTCTTGCAACGAAGTTATTTTAATTCAGTTCTTCCTTGTGAAAAGTAATCCTGAACATATTTCTTGTGTTGTTACATCGAAATTTTATTAGTAAGTACATATATGTATGAAAAAAAAATATATGATATAGAAATTGTTGTGGTTGTAATTCAGTTCTTCCTTGTGAAAAGTAATCCTGAACATATTTCTTGTGTTGTTACATCAAAATTTTATTAGTAAGAACATATATGTATGAAAAAAAAATATATAATATAGAAATTGTTGTGGTTGTAATTAATATATTTGTGTGTATCTATGTATATTGTAGTTAAAAAATGTCTGATTCAGAAGAAAGTAACATATCAGATAGTGGTTCCGAAGATGGGTCCGTTGGATCTAACAAGTCGCAAAAGAGTGCGCGTTCACCATCTCGTTCACCTGTTAGATCAAGGTCTGGTACTAAATCTAGATCGGAGTCTAGATCACAATCGAGATCAAGATCTCGGTCACGCTCTCGTTCTGTGGGAACAGAATCTGGTTCAGAAAATTCTGTAAGGGGTCATAAGCAACGATCCAGGGATGAAGATGATGAAGATGATATCGATGGTGACGATGTCGACTCTGAAGAATACGAAGAAGATGAGGATGATAGACCAAGAAAAAAAAAGAAGAAAGATAGATTCGGCGGCTTTATTATCGATGAAGCTGAAGTGGACGACGAGGTAACATGCCCATTAAGCAATTACAAAGTAATAAATTGTAAAAGAAGTATGTTCACATTAGGTAGACGAAGACGATGAATGGGAAGAAGGTGCCAATGAGCTGGGTATAGTTGGAAACGAAATTGACGAGCTAGGTCCGACGGCGCGTGATATTGAAATAAGGCGACGTGGTACCAATTTATGGGAGTAAGAAATAGTAAAAACAAGCATATATGTATATAAATTAACCTTTTTATTTTTATCTTGACAGTACACAAAGAGAAGACGAGATCGAGGAGTATCTAAGAAAAAAGTATGCTGATGAATCAATTGCTAAAAGGCACTTTGGAGATGGGGGCGAAGAAATGTCTGATGAAATAACACAACAAACTCTACTGCCGGGCATAAAGTAAGTGTCTTTAATACGCTTGTTGAATCACTGCTAACAAAACCCAAAAAAAAATTTTAGGGATCCTAATTTATGGATGGTTAAGTGTCGAATTGGTGAAGAAAAAGCAACGGCTTTATTATTAATGAGAAAATTTCTTACCTATTTAAATACTGATGAACCATTGCAAATAAAATCGGTTGTTGCTCCCGAGGGTGTCAAGGGTTATATTTACGTTGAATCGTACAAACAAACTCATGTTAAAACTGCTATTGAAAATGTTGGTAACCTTAGAATGGGAAAGTGGAAGCAAGAGATGGTACCTATTAAAGAAATGACAGATGTTTTAAAAGTTGTGAAAGAGCAAGTTGGCCTAAAAGTAAAACAGTGGGTGCGATTGAAGAGGGGTCTCTATAAGGATGACATAGCTCAAGTTGATTATGTCGATTTGGCTCAGAATCAAGCACACTTGAAGCTATTACCTCGCATTGATTACACTCGTTTGAGAGGCGCTCTCAGGTCCACAGCCAATGTAATGATTTTTATTGCATTTATTAATACCAACATATAAAAATTTTAATTTTCTATTATTTAAGGAGTCCGATGATAGCAAACGTAAGAAGAAAAGAAGACCTCCTGCAAAACCCTTTGATCCAGAAGCCGTAAGGTAAGTTTGTAGCAAAAACTAAATTTTGTATATACGATATTCTATTAATAAAATTTTATATAGGGCAATTGGAGGCGAAGTGCATTCAGATGGAGACTTTCTGCTATTCGAAGGAAATCGCTACTCTCGCAAGGGATTCTTGTATAAGAACTTTAACATGTCCGCTATTCAATCCGATGGTGTTAAACCAACATTAGCAGAACTAGAAAGATTTGAAGAACAACCAGAAGGTAATTATTTTTTGATTATCAACGAATAAAAATAATTGTTTTTTTTTTTTTTTAATGAATAGATGTGAATTTGGAAATTGTGACTGGTGCTAAAGATGACCCCACCGCCGGTCATTCATTCTCAATGGGTGATAATGTGGAAGTATGTGTGGGTGATTTGGAAAACTTGCAAGCCAAAATTATTGCTATTGATGGAGGAATGATAACAGTTATGCCGAAACATCAGGATTTAAAGGTATGTTATTTCATATTCAACAATCGGTTACATATAGTCATTTAAAATATTTTTTTCTTGTGACTTTATTTCTGAAGGACCCTCTGGTATTTAAAGCGAATGAATTACGAAAATATTTTAAAACGGGAGACCATGCTCGTGTTTTAGCTGGCCGTTATGAGGGAGAAACCGGCTTGATTATTCGTGTTGAACCCACACGGGTCGTATTAGTATCCGATTTGACGAACCATGAATTGGAAGTGTTACCCAGAGATCTGCAACTTTGTTCAGATGTGGCGACTGGCGTGGATTGCCTGGGACAATTTCAGTGGGGCGACTTGGTACAACTGGAGTAAGTTTATTATATTAAAATATATACATATACTTTTGCAAAATATTAATATGTACAATTATTTTGAATAGCGCACAAAATGTTGGTGTTATCGTTCGTTTGGAGCGAGAAAATTTTCATGTTTTGGGAATGCATGGAAAGGTAATTGAATGTAAACCTACTGCTTTACACAAAAGACGAGAAAATAGAAACACTATAGCCCTCGATGCAGATCAAAATCAAATAAGACGGCGGGACATTGTTAAAGTAATGGAAGGTCCACATGCGGTAAGTATAAATAAACTAAATAGGATTCCTTGGTAGTTATATAGATATATATACTATAAAGATATTTTGTATTTTGCACTTGTAGGGACGGTCGGGAGAAATAAAACACTTGTATCGTAGTTTAGCGTTTCTACATTGTCGCATGTATACAGAAAACGGCGGAATATTTGTATGCAAAACACGGCATCTACAATTAGCTGGAGGAAGCAAATCCCAAACCAATAGCTTTGGTCCTCTTGGTGGATTGGGTTTTATGTCTCCACGTATTCAATCGCCCATGCATCCTTCAGGTGCGCGTGGTCGCGGTGGATCAAGAGGTGGTCGTGGAGGTTTTAAAGTGACACGAGATCGTGAAATTCTGGGCAAAACAGTTAAAATTAGCAGAGGACCATATAAAGGTAATAAATAATGTTATAACTTGTGATTGTGGAAGTGCAAAAAATTAATTTTTAATTTTTTTGTTTTTATTTTCGAAAGGCGTTGTTGGCATTGTTAAAGATGCTACCGAGAGTACAGTTAGAGTGGAATTGCATACATCATGCCAGACTATTTCTGTCGATCGCAACCACATCGCTATAGTTGGTCCAGCTGGCAAAGATGGAAGTATTTCTTCGTATGGTCGCACACCAGCTCGAACACCCGGTTATGGTTCTCATACACCAATATATGCAGCTGCTGGATCTAAGACACCATTATTGGGCAATCAAACTCCAAATTGGGATTCTGAAGGTCGCACACCGTATAGTAGTTCAATGACTCCATTGCATGATGGCAGTATGACTCCACGCCATGGAGCGTGGGATCCTACTGTTACTAATACGCCAGCTCGCAGCAATGACTTTGATTACTCACTTGAAGAACCAAGCCCCAGCCCTGGTTACAATCCAAGCACTCCAGGCTATCAAATTAATACACAGTTTCCCCCACAAACTCCAGGCACCCTTTATGGCTCTGATCGCAGCTACAGTCCCTTCAATCCTAGTCCAAGTCCTGCTCCTTCACCATACCCTGTCGGATATATGAATACGCCATCTCCTTCGAGCTATTCGCCCAATACACCTGGAGGCGCCCCTAACTCCCCTTATAATCCACAAACACCAGGAGCAAGTTTGGAGTCACCAATAGGCGACTGGTGTACAACAGATATTGTAGTAAAAATCCACACTCACGACGATCCTCTTCTAATGGGTCAAACTGGTATCATTCGCACTGTATCTAATGGCGTCTGTTCAGTTTTTCTTCAAAAGGAAGACCGCAGTGTTTCCGTGGTAAGCTCACATTTGGCGCCAGTATTGCCAGAAGCTGGAGATGAATTTAAAGTAATTTATGGCGATGATCGGGAATCGGTTGGCAAGGTTGTCTCGCAATCCGATAAAGATACAAGTGTATGCCAGCTGAATGGCAAAATGAAAATGATACCTACCGCTTATTTGAGCAAAATGAAATCCATCGACTAAAGTGAAACATTTAACCGGACGGAATACAGTTATGACTAGAATATTTCTTTTTTAACACAAAATCGTATATTATGTAAAATATATAGATTTTTTAACATCTTAAATGCATTTGTAATTTTATACAAACGGTTGTGTAACAATGGAATTAGTTTTGGAACATTATATCAATTAGCAAATGTTTACACTACATATTTTTAGATATGCTTGCGAATAAGATTCTCCAAAGCGATGGCATCAATAGCAAATTTACGAATGCCCTCAGAAAGTTTATCGGTAGCCATAGGATCCTCGTTAAGCAACCATCTGAAAGTAGGTTCGTCGACTTTTATCTTTTCTAAATCGGCATTAGCCGCTTCTTTTGGATTTAACTGTGGTGTGACTTCGTCAACATCATTTTCGAGTTCCTTCAGCAAAGAAGGCCCTATAGTAAGCAAATCACAGCCGGCCAGGGCTTTAATTTCACCAGTATTTCTAAACGATGCACCCATCACAACAGTTTTATAGCCAAATTTCTTATAGTAGTTATATATTTTTGTAACGGAAACAACGCCTGGATCTTCTTCGGGTTCATATTTCTTTTTATCTGTATTTGCAACATACCAATCTAGAATGCGGCCCACAAATGGAGAAATAAGTGTCACATTTGCTTCGGCACAGGCAACGGCTTGGGCAAACGAAAACAATAATGTTAAATTACATTTGACACTGTGTTTAGATTCTAGAATTTTCGCGGCTTGTATACCCTCCCACGTAGATGCCAATTTAATAAGAATTCGCTCCTTTCCCACTCCCATGTCTTCGTAAAGCGAAATCAATTTCAAAGCCTTCTTGACACTTCTCTCAGTGTCAAAAGAAAGTCGCGCATCAACTTCGGTTGAAACACGACCGGGAACAATTTTCAATATTTCACAACCGAATAAAACGCATAAGTAGTCCATAGCTTCTTCGACTTTTTCATCAGGCGATCTGCAAAAACAGCCTGTTAGTCTTGTCTTTTTTTAATTTGGTAGATAAAAACCATACTTACACGCCCACTTTGCTTCCATATTGCACAGCTTTCTGCACAATATTATTATACCGATCCATTTTTGAAGCGTTTAAGATCAGAGAAGGATTCGTTGTAGCATCGGTGGGCTTATAAAGCTTCATGCCTAAAAATAATTTTAATTAGACGTAGGGGATCACTTGCTGAAAGCATCATAGCATTGGAATAACCTTTTACCCTAAAGCCTTTACAAATCCTAATTTTTCCCCTTCACATACCACAAACTCTTTTCGTATGCGAAATGCCTTACGTAAACTGCCTTTTTGAGAATATAAAAAAATTGGCAAACAAATATGTATGTACATACGAGTACATATTATTTGTACGCAATAAATTGGGTCCGACTCTTAAAATTTTTAGTTTACTGCTACAGTCCCTTATACAAGAACGATTGTTAAAGTTAAAGCATTCGTTAAAACTAAGAGTTGTGAAAAATAGTTCATTTTACTGAATGCGCGTATTATATCCAAACGATGAAATGTATTACTTCGTTCATAGTTCTTTATTTACTCTGAGCACTGATTGAAGGAAAGATCTGGGGGTAAATTACGAAAATTTGTTCGACATCGAATGCCGTAATTTGTTCTCTGATTTTTTTGGTTATTGCTCTTTCTTTTGTACTTGTCCGTTGCAAAATTACATTTATTGATAGAACTTGCATTGTACTATTGAAGTATACCATGAACGATTGTGATTTTTCGGTTTTATACCATCATACATAGTACATAATCACAATGGACCCAATTGGGTCTCCGAGTGGAGGTGCGGTATAGCACCACTCTTCCTACATAGTACATATGGGCATATCGAGGATTTAGAACGAGACACTCGCTCGCCTTTGAAGTGGGATAACACGGTAATAGCAATCACTTTTGCACGCGGGGGCAAATCTGTAGCAATAATTAAAATAATGACATAGTATTTGTTTACAACTACTATGTGTAATCAAATATTCCATCTTATGCTTTCTAAGGCAATTCAAGGTTATTAATGTGTGATTAAACGATGTTATTTGCCGCATGAAATTATTATTATCAACGTCTAAATAAATCAGAAATAAATTTTTTCAAATGCATACATATTTAGCTTAAATGGTTAAACTGACATTAATTATTTCATTAGAACTTTTTGGTAATCAAAAATAAGTAATAACTATGCATTTTTTCTTTGAAATGTTAAATAAATCTTTAAAAACGACTTCAAAAAATATTTATATTAATCGAGACTAGTACAACTCTAAATTAAAATTTTGCAGATTACCTATAAAAATATTTTTTGATTTGTTCAAATGTAATCTAATAAATATCTCGACCAAAGAAATACATGACCTTAGACCACTTTCATAATTATGAGCACACAATCATACATATCGATGGTCACAATTAGAAACGACCTGAGTCGTACTTTCGCGAGACTGAGTTTTTCAGTGATTCCAATACATTTCACACATACATATACGCCTCGTCACAAAAATTTATTGCAATAGTGTAAAAATAACGCTTTTACAAGCAGTTGTACTGTTTCTATTATGTTTTTGCCATCTCCTGTAAAGTTACAGTTATTTGAGTTAGGGCCTCTCTACTTGTGACCAACAATATGAAATAGTCAAACAAAAATTATTATTATTATTATGTGTGTATGTACATATGTATGTACTTATAAATAGCAAAGCCTGAATTAAGGTACTATATAGATTTGGTGTGCTTTCGCCTGAATATTACAAAGAATATGTAACCATGTTTTATGAACACTGTTTTTATAGAGATAGATAGACATATGGTAAGTAAACTTATGTATGTACATACTTATATTAAGATTTCTATTTGTGCTAATTAAAAAATTGCAATCTCACTTTCTTACCAAGTAGGTATACAACTTACAAACATACATACTTAATTATGCATACACATACTTCCATACACAAGTATGTATCGTTGGTTACAAGTAGAAAGGCCCTAACTCAAATAAGTGTAACTTTACAAGAGAAGGTAAAAAAAAATAGAAACAGTACAACTGCTTGTAAAAGCGTTATTTTTTACAATATTGCAATAAATTTTTATGACGAGCGATATGTATTGGAATCTGAAAAACTCAAATTCATAAAAAATACGAGTTAGGACCTTTCTACTTGAGACCATCGGTATGTACATTCATTTAGATTCATGAAGCTTTCACGTCATGCTGAATGCTGGACATTTCTTTACTTTTATGCATGTGTATGTACTTACTTTCAAAGTCACCTGTATCAGCAACAATAGTAGTGTATTTCTTCAATTGCTCCAAAGCCGACATTTTTGATCTTTTTGGCTTCACTTCAGGATCCATTATAAACACAAGAGTATATATTATAAATTCACAAGTCCAACCACAGTCCAACTAGTACTTACTTGGACACTGCTTAATTATCACGTGTTGCACAGTTGCTTACGAAAGTATAAAAAGTGTATTATTACACCAACACATGGGTATAACGAATTCGAAAATTGATTCTCAAATAACGGCATACATACGCCATTGTTTTAAAGCTAATAATGCAAAATAATTCATCATATCGTATTTTATGTGTAAATTTATTATTAATTTTATATTTAAAACATTTTCTACAAAACAAGCGTTTGTTTTTTATTCATGGTTATGCTGCAATAAAGTAGCATATACATACATGCATACATATTTACATAAAGTTGTTTCTAGTTAAAAAAAAAATCGAAATACATATGTTATATAGAACATTTTTGGGTTCATGTAAATATTGTAGTTAATAATTTTAAAATGACCGGTTCGCCAATTCATAGCAGCGAAATATCGGAATAAATAAAAAAATTCATTATTTTGTATATAAAAAATAGATCTAAAGCTCAATTAATAAAATTATATATAAAATTAAAGATCAAACAAGCTAACAATAACATTCTAAACAAAAATATTTATTTTGGTAAAGTTGTTCTCAATTTGTTATTTCATTGAAATTAAAAATGATTTTTTTTATCGTATCTATTTAGTAAAAGAGAAAATAAAAGGAAAAATTAGAATAACAATTTTTTAACAATCTAAAAAGTTTGCAGCCATCAAAAGTTCCAAAGCTATTTCAGGGGCGATCGGAAATTCTGGAATCTCTGTTGAGCTGTTTGTATAACGCACTTTGTATGTAAAATATATGCAAACCTTTTGCAAAATGTGAGAACTAAAATGAAAAAAAACATATTTATTTATTTACTAGGTATTATTTATTCATACATACATATGTATATATATGTGACGCTCAAAATAGAAAGGGGCCTAAGGGTAAAAACCGGTTTTGTTCAGGAGAGCCATTTTAAAGATTTAAATACGTGTATCTTTGGTGTACCATCATTTCATAAAACGCGCATATCTCTGGGAGGGAATACTTTTGGGGCATGGGATCGGTCTCATTCGATGCTCAGATGTTGTCCACATCAAAAAAAAAAAAAGTGAAAATTGATTTTTTTTACCATTAGGTCCCTTTCTCTATGCGCTGCCACATATGTACACACATATTTATTACGATTACATAACAGATATCTTATTTAATTGTCTCTACTCTTTCACAAAAAGAATAAGTTGTATTTATTGCTCTTTGTGATATAAGACTATGAAAATAAAGACAGTTGAGTTGACCCCTTCAGAGGAACAATTGCGATATGTATCTGACGTACATACATATATCTTTATGTGACCCCCTCCCACAAACTATATTTTACGGATTTTTACAGTTGAACTACAGCTTTAAGTTTCTATAATTTCGATAACTTGAACTTCCATAACTTAAATTTCTCTCCAAATTGAAGAAAAGTAATGGTACAACGCGTAGCAACGATTCTATAAATTAAATTTTTATTGCTGACTTTAATTATTCATTAAGCTAAAATTCACAAATCTGCATATTTTATTTCGATTTACTTTGGAAACGCTAATACGGATCGTCAGCTCAAAATTTACACATTTTCAGAGGAGGGAAAATAAAAAGGAATGTTAACAAATATTTTCTTATAACTTGAAATCTCTGTAATTTGAAGGTTTTTTTTATGGATAATGGTGATTCATATTATGGAAGTGTAGAGATATTACTTCGCATAACTTCAACGTTTTGAAGAAAATATTAACAAAATATTAAAAAATATCTCAAAGAAAAATTATGGCATTCGATATCGAACAGTGTAAATGAAATATGTATGAATGAACGTATGTATATGCATACTATGTATGTACTTATGTATAATGATAATTAATTTGATAGGCAATGTCTTAACGTAAATTGAAAAATGTGCATATTTCTATTTGGAAGAATACCAATAATAGAAAAAAGCTTTGTTTGCCTAAACTTACGGTATTTCTCGAAAATGAACCTCATTGGCTTCATTTTCTGCAAACTGTCCAGGACCTGACAACATAGCCTTGATGGTGCCTGAAGTTAGAGCATGTTCCCGTTTGACTATAAATTCGTGGCCATCTGAAGATATAAGCTTTACATACATGGCATCAGGGCCTTCACAACCTCCATATAATTTATCACTACGCTGATCCTCCATAGTTTTTAATTGAATTATATATACCTATGTATTTATTTTTTTCTACAACTCTGCCGTCTATCTTAGTTAAGGAAGTCGATTACTTGAATTTTGGCGGCGGTGGTGGATTGGGCGGCAGAAATTCGGCTCACATTGGTATGGTTTTACAAAGGCGTGTTACACAGGCTAATGAACATGCTCAAAATTTCGATTCAAGTTGTCAAACTTAATGCACAGTAAGAAAGACAATTTGTTTGTTCCCCGTTGTCAAAACTGACTGCGATTGATAATGCCAAATTGTTGGTATTGCCATGGCTATTGCGTTGACGTGAAGTTGACAAATGGTTACTGAATAAGGGTAAGGGCCTCATTAGTTTTTACTTTTCTGTATAAAATATTTTGTAATTACTTTTTCTGTGCAAGGAATCAGCTGGCAACCTATAGAACCTATTTCAGTTGTATACAAAATATCATAACAAACTAATACATACTTTTGGCTGTCACTTAACGTTGAATTCTATTTTCTACAGGTTTGTCCGCAATCAGGGGACGAAGCCGATCGGCTCAGAGCCGGCTTCGAGCCGCCGCCGATAAATATTGGGCACCATGAGCCGCCGCCGATGCATACGGCTTGCATCGACTAAAATTTTCAGTCGACGGCACCGGCTGAGCCGATTCTGCACAGTAAGGTCGTCAGATTTTATAAAATCACTAAAAATTTTTGCATGTTAAATTTTTTTTCATTCTCTTGTGGCTTACACCTAACATAAAATGACTAACTGTAACATTAACTTAAGTTAATGATAAGTGTAGACTGCTCAAGTTAATGCATTGAAGTTATAACATCTTTGGATTTATCAAATTTATTTGTTTTACGCTATAATTATACACGCCACTAGTGGCATACAATTGTTGTATG
Organism: Nowickia ferox; assembly: GCA_936439885.1. NCBI lineage: Eukaryota > Metazoa > Arthropoda > Insecta > Diptera > Tachinidae > Nowickia > Nowickia ferox. The sequence goes on along the minus strand of OW387027.1, from coordinate 1,824,713 downwards.
CATATTATCAACGAAAAATTGTTCGAAGTAGTTGAATCCATTTGCTTTACTGTTTTCACATGCAATTGCAAGTTAATTTTAAAAATGTTGCCGAAAAGTAAACTTTAGAATATTTATTTATCCAAGTAAAAAAAAATGCTCTCTTTTTGTTTATAGAGCTATCGAGTTCAGAAGTTAATACAGTTACCCTAGAAAGTTTCAGTACACCTTAAAATTTTGTAATAAATCTAACAACTAACATAATTAGACTAATCGAATCAATCTTTTTGTCTCATTAGCTTTTAGAGAATCATTTGTCTTCATATTAAAACTTGCTTTTAGAAGAAGAGATATTTAAAAAATATAACCATAAATTACGCCAAAAAATATTACGCAAATCACCAGCAGCATTACATAAAATTACATTTATTATGAAGATAAAGTATTCTTTAAAATGTACGTAGGCAAAAATATCGATTCGATTAGGCTAACTATGTTAGTTGTTAGCATTATTAAAAAATTGGAAGATTTACTGAAACTTTATTGTCGACTGTATATCATATTTTGTAATTATATTTTTATGCTTTATCCAATTCAAACATTTGTTTTCGATTTTTAGAGCATATAATAAATAACTGAATTAAGAAAAAATTTTACAAATTGAGAAATTTTTATTTTTTTATCACTACTTTATCAACAAGTACTATTAGTGTCTTAACAATTACTAAACTGAATTGTAACGAGTCCCAAAATAAAACACCAATTTAATATTTTGTTGCAAGAAAACGGTAATGTCAAAATAATACATTCATTACAAAAAATAAAACTTCAAATTAAAAAAAACTACTAGAATGTCATTACATTTTGGTTTCATCTGTTTTATATGGGGTAGAGTCACATTTACATACATACATATGTATATTTACATACATATGTATGTATGTACTATTTTGCTACATACATATGAATTTTTTTTAATGCCGCCTTTTCAGCCGATTAAGCCGCCGCCGTAGTTTTTATTTCTTAGCCGACGTTTTTCGGCTTGAGTCGACTTTCAGCCGCCGCCGAAGATTATTTTGTTCAGCCGCCGCCGGTCGACAAACCAGGTCGGCTTCGTTCCCTGTCCGCAATAGAACAGAACGAAAAAGGAAAAACAAACCACACATACAGACTTTCAGTTGAACAGAAACAAAACAGCTGATTCAGAACGGAATATCACGTAAACACTAATTCTACCTTAACTCTCTTCCTTGAGCTTTGAATACGATATATTTCAGATGGGAGATAGTCAGCTGATATAAAGTGGCATTACTCCTGGTGGCTATTATTATTATTATTATTAGATAAAATTCTGCGCTTTTCACAAAGTAATTGTCAAGCAAGGTCTATGTAATCCTACAAAAATACAACAATTCAAAACACAACACTAATTTCAACCTGTCAGACACATAAAACACAGTTAAAATTTTTCCCGTCTGTGAAGGCACATTGAGCTGACTTGACAGCGCGCAATAATAGTGAACATACGCCTCGGTTTTGTAAGGATGCTTTGTTTGTTTTCTTTATTCAGTTTTCCATGATAATGAAACCTCAGAATTAAAAAAGGAAACATTTTTGTGAAGTAATAATTAACAATGAGTGCTAGCCGAATTTTGATAATAGATAATGGTAAGTCTTATTTTTGTCGGTGTGTGCAAAAACTAGCTTTGGTTTATTTAAGGATCATATAAGTGCCGTGTCGGATTTAATGATTCAGATAAACCTTTGCTGGAATTTCGAAACTTAGTTGCAAAACCGCGTAAGGATAAGAAGAAAGATGTGTCTACAAACGAAAATACATTCCAAATTGGACACGAAATTGATGTCGATGCAATGCGTTTGTTGGTTAAAACTCAATTTGAGAAAAATGTTGTTACTCATCCCACTTACCAAGAACACGTTTTTGATTATATATTCGGAAAACTGGTTAAAAATGAACCTGATTGGAAACCCCATACGGTATTGATAACGGAACCTCTGGCAAATCCAAATTATTGTAGACAAAGTAAGTTTAACTCCCTATTATTTAAAAAAATACTAAAAGTAATCCTAATTTTCTATATTAAGCCATAAACGAGTTATTATTTGAATGCTATGGTATATCTTCTGTGTGTTATGGTATAGATTCTATATTAAGTTGGAAGCACAATATGGATGACAGCAATGAAGAAAATTGTTTGATTATAAGTTTTGGTTACCATACCACACACATCGTACCCGTACTGAGTGGGATTTTACATCATGATAAAGTCCGCCGCCTTAATTTAGGTGGCTTTCAAATGATATCGTATTTGTATCGTCTTCTTCAAATGAAATACCCTGCCCATTTGAATGCTATTACCTGGACTCGTATGGAAGACATTTTTCACAATCATAGTTTCGTTGCATTAGACTACAGAGAGGAACTAAAAAAGTGGGATAGCATAGAGTACTATAATCAAAATGTTAAGAAAATTCAATTACCGTACGTTCAACCTGCAGCATTAAATCCAATGGCGGCTGAAGAGAAGCTAAAGAAAAGAAAAGAATTGACAAAGAGACTAATTGAAGCAAATCAAAAAAGATTTAGAGAAAAAAAAGGAGAGGAGGTTTGCTTAAACTGCTTTGTAAATTTTTATTAAAACTGTTTTTAATTAATATATGTATGTAGTCTAGTTCTGAAGCTGCATTACCTCCAACTTCAATCACAGCAGTTTCAAGTCGAGGTTCGAAATATAAACCCCCTGCTGGCGTAACTTTGGAAGATTGGCTCAAAGAAATAAAAATTAAACATTTGGATATAATAGAGAAAAAATCAAATCGTAATAAACGCCGCCAGGAAATGGCAAAAAGACACACTATGGCGTCCCAAGAGCGTATGCGTATTATTTCGTTGCTTGCTTCGAATGAAAAAGGATCTGATGAATTTGGGAAAGATGATAAAGATTGGGATGTTTATAAAAAAATTAGCAATGAAAATGAAAGCGATAGCGACGCAGAAAATGAGAAACTTTTCGAATATGATAATATAATGAAGTATCATCATGTTATTATGGATAGAGATAAAGAAGCTACCGATAATGCAGCTGAGTTGTATCAAGTAAGTTTGTTATCTTTTATTTTGAGCAAAACAAAACGAGTACAGTTTTGTATAAATTTATACACTCTATATACCTAATTCATTTTAATAACCCTCTTTAAATCTTTGTATGCTTGTTCCCAAAACATCATTTTCATTATAAGCTATATGCAGCGGAGGTATTAACGCCGTTGCAACCATTCTATTTTCAGCATTTAAGAAGTTGAATGTAGCGCAAGCCTACAATTAAAGTAAAATATACAACTTAAAATCGAAACGATCGAACATATTAATTAAATTACTTGTTCTGTTCGTAGCACCTCTACGTTAATTTTATATTTTTTCATAAAGCTCAAAATTTTTTTAGAAAAACTGGGTGTAGCGGTCTGGTCTCCAATTCCTAGAATTAAAAGATCCAACTTCGGTTCCAATGCTGTAAATAGAGATAAGCTTTCTTCGCTTATATCGTCTACTGATTCCACATTCCATGATAACAGAGACCTTTAAGAAATAGAATGACAAATTCTTTTTACCTTTTTTGGTTATATAACTTTATTTACCTTGGAAAAACAGCAACTGGACCTATAACAACCATATCGTTATTCATGCGAAACCCATACTGACTGTAGCCTGTAATCATTATTCCCAAATCCTGTTGTGTGTTGAATATATTTATTTTTGTTTTTCCATCATGGTCATAAGCTTTGCTACTTGACTTGTAAACACTAGTGGATAGATTACGTCTTAAGGAACTAAATGCAGCCAATGTGCATCGTTTCACTAAAACACTACAATACATTACAGATTTGCTACTCCTCAACAAAAGGAAATCACAACAAAAGTCTAAAACCAGAACCCAACAAGCGGAGCTAGTTTCCCTTATTTACATGGAGTTTGACATAACCACTGTGCTCTAGAGAAAAAGTCAAATGTTTCGGTGATGCCACATGCAAAAAAGTAAAAATCTTACACGGTACACCAAGCACACGCTTACCTATTTAAGCTGCGTTCACACTGCCTGTATTACATATGACTTGTCAGCTACACAACTCGTAATTTGATATGCCTGTCAAAATCACCAATTTGCAGACAACTTAACCTACGTCTATAGCCGATATATTTTTATCATGACAAAAGTCAAACTATATTGAAACATAACATGGAACTTGTAATTTGTCATGATAAAAATATATCAGGTGCAGACGTAGGGTTAAGGCTATGACGCACTATCCTACGCAATCGAGCGACACGATAACATTTCAGAAGATCAGGGTTGAATTTTTTTCATAAGTCGTGCGATTGTGTAGGATAGCGAGTCGTGGCCTTTATAATTTTTGCTTTCAAGCGTACATTACAATTACATCTGACAGAAATAACCTCTATATTTTTGCCACCGTATGCACGGTTGTTAAACCAAAACAGCTGATATCTGACATTACCACCTGATTTTTACATAGCAAAATTTTAATGCTTTCACATGACGTATGCACTTTGCAGTGGGAAATTAGACTTGTCTGATGTAAAATACAGGCTGCGTGAAAGCAGCTTTACAACATTTCGTTTAGATTAGTCTATAAAATAGCTATAACCGCCGCATTAATTACATATCGTAGGGTGGTTACTGGTTTTTCGCACAGAATATTAAGCATACATTATTATTGCGGCGAACCAGTAACCACCCGACGATTATACATATGTCCCTTTTTAGACACATTGGCTTTCTTTGAAAGAGGAGGGGTACAGACTTGCTTTTATCGAAAAGTAAAAAATTGATCAAAAGTCTTGCCTAAAAAAAAAGTGATGTATTTAAAACGTGACTATGCTTGTAAACATATAATAATATAAGTGAAATTGAGAACAACAAAAATAAAATGCCGATATTCCTCTCCATCTCATACAAGAGGACGACGTAAATTGACTTCTCTTATAACATTTCATTTTATGAAAATTCTCATCGACTTGACATGTATTACTTTCTATAATTAGTTATTTTATTTACACTTTTTCACACAAACTTTAATTCATAAATCAATTAGACATATTTAGACATATAAAATCCCAGAAATTTTATCCAAAACATTTATTTAATTATTTTAATAAACACTCACACATGTATACTAGTTTATTTTTATGGACGTGTGTTTTTGACAGTTCATATCAAAAGATTGTTGTTATAGGATTTCTTATAACTACGCTCTCATAAAAAGTTTTATAAGATTGCCATAACACTAATTTTAAGTATACACGTAACATAATTCTCTGCGATTGGATTTGGTGCTCTCATCTTATATGTTATGTTAGGTGTAGACTCTATTTATATAACATAGGCTGATTTTTACATAACATAGTGTCCACACCTGATAAACTTATATCATGATGAATGTCAAATTGATATCATTATGATATCTGATAAATTCATCTTGATATCAAATGTCATTTTATGTGTTACTGAGCATTTAACGTTTATTTATTAAACAATTTTCGTTTAAAAAAGACGGCACAACAATTATTTGTGCCTCAAAAATTAAACAACACGCAAATTAGATGTTTTTGGCAAGTATTTTTCAAATATTTGTTTGATTCATCATGATATAAAATCATCAACGTCTAACCCTTTGTGTTGATATTAATGAAAAAATGATAGTTGCTCTGTCGGCGTCATACTAAGAGTTATGATATAAAATCATCAGGTCTAGATATTATGTAATGGAAGATTCATGTACAAGTAAACGATGTTTGTATTATGCAAAAAATCTATAAACTACACCAATGCCTTGACAAACTAGACAAAACTGTATGCTTGCACAAGCCAATTGTGATTCTGGGGTAGGATTTTTCTGTTCGTTCATTTTCCGTTTGAATGACTTGTTTCAAAATATGTTCTAACCTATTTTAGCTAACTCATGACGAACCAAGTAATTTAAAATTTACATATGTTTCTTTAGCTTCACGTTGGTATTGAATCATTTCGAGCACCTGAATTATTGTTTCAACCAAGCATGGTTGGAATGTCAGAGACTGGTGTAGCTGAGCTCTTAAATTTCGTTTTCAATCTATTTGATGATAATGATCAGGAGAAACTAGCTAATAATATCTTTATTACTGGTGGATGTTCTCAATTACCAGGTATTTTTAAGTAGAATACGTGTATATGTGACGGAAATATATAAATTTCAAAACGATCTTAAAATGGCATTTAAAATTTCAGTCATTATATTGAATTAAAACAACTTCAAGGTGTTTGCCATGCAGTTTATAAAATACAATTACAAAGTCGTCAAGAGACAATAAATATGCATAAATCGTTTTCAAATTTGACTTCCTTCACGTATTTGTACAAATATTTACTATAATTTAAGCACAAATGTTAATTAGGTCTAAAAATGCGATTACTGAAGGAACTGCAGGAAATGCGTCCATTTAATTCAACCTTTGCGGTAAGAGGAAGTAAGGATCCTCTCTTGGATGCCTGGCATGGGGCGAAAGATCTAACGAATTCTTCAGAATTTATGCACATTGTAACTAAAAAAAAAGATTATATTGATAAAGGTGCGGAATATTTCAAGGATTTTGCTGTAAGTAATAAATGTGTGCTGACACCTAGGAATGTATATACCTAATTATAAATTAAATCATAAATTCATTAATGACATTAAATTAATTAATTCACAATGTGCTCTTTTCATTTAATATTTTATGCAAAATAAATAGTCCTTTAAGGTACAGTAGTTTTCCTGTTTAACGAACCTTCGATTCTGCGAACATCGCATTTAGCGAACACACAAGTGCGCTCCATAGACTACCTTATATAGCGAATAAAAAATATTTTTTGTGCTCAATTTAGCGAACAAATAAGATTCATAATTTTAGTTTAAAAAAGCATAATGTGAAGTAATTTTTAACTAAAAACATAGTGAATAGCAAAACGTACCACTATTTTAGGTTCTGTTTATGTAGCATTTTTGTTTGATTATGCTGCAATGATCAGTTACGCATATTCTTTCGTGGTGTAAACATAAAAATGAGTACAAGAAAGAGACTTTCTTTAAAAGAAAAACTAAAAATTGTGCATGATTACCAAAATGGATTGCGAGTTGTAGATTTGTGCAAAAAATATGGCTTAAGAAAATCGACCGTATGTACAATTTAAAATCAGAACAAAGTCTTATAAAAAATGCAGGAAGTGCAAACTTTAAAAATATGAAAGCCGTGAAACAAGGTGAATTTCCAAGAATAGAGAGTTACAACTTTTTTCTTGGTTTATACGACAACAAAATAATGCTAATTTGTCAAATTAATGGCTTTTAAAAGAACTTCGGGAAGATGTCACAGAACAAATTTTATTTGTTCCAAAAAAGAAACCAACATTACTCAACAAAATTTTTATGCAAAATTTTCAAGAAAATTCAAGATGAATTTGAATCTTTTTTTCATTCAAATTATTTTATGTTTTATGCTACCAGTGTAATGAATTGTACCTTGTTTAATTTTTTTAATATATTATACAGACCTCTAAACATATTTCAAAATAAATGACAAATAATACAGCTCTAGTTATTTATTTATTCATAACATGGGTACTAGATATAAGTATGGCATATAACGAACTTTTCAGTTTAACGAACAGGCCTGACAAAGTACTGGTTCGTTAAACAACCGGAAAACTACTGTACCGCTATTGCTCTCTTTTTTTAAATATTTTTTTTTATATTTTAAATATGTGTCCATGTCCAGACTGACAATAAATATATTTGCAATAATTGCATATAGTGTCAAAACTATTTTATCACTGGAGTTACTTGTAATGAACGATCGTTCGCTCTTATTTTGGTGCGTATCCTTTTCGATGAACGATTCTAACTTTTCAGTTTTATATCATCGTACATTTTGTTGAACCATTTGTGTCAGACTTCATTCTTAAATCATATTTACACATTACTGGTAATTTCAGAAGATAAAGTAAGTTTTCAGCTCACTTAGATGCAAATAAGAGATCCATTAGTGTTACGTGAGAGTAGGATCTGGGGCTGCCAGTACGTCTCCAGAAATACAGTTTTTGAGGGTTATACAGCCCATGGTCGGTCGTCAGAGTCTCGTGTACGAAACGTGTAGGGGGAGGTTGACAGTTGTGCAGGAGAGGCTGTGGGAGCGTATCACTACACCATTAGAGGCAAAAGAACCAATATATATATGAATATATATATATATATATATATATATATATATATATATATATATATATATATATATATATATATATATATATATATATATATATATATTCCATTATTAATTCCCGTACTTCTGTACACTGCTATCAATAAAACCGAATTTGTCAAAAACGTGTGTTTTTAAGCTAATTTGCCTCCTAACCTTAAATTTGTCCATCTTTTAGTACTATATAATACAAAATCAAAACTTGTGCAAAAATAACATGGATGTAACTCTACGTATCTACCTGACATGAATAACATTAACTTAAAATTGATGTTAAAATTAGTCATTTCATGTTGGGTGTAGACCACAAGTAAGACATAACATATTTATTTCTAGTCGACGGGGATTAGTAGACGGTGTAATTTGCTCTATCTGGCAACACTAATGCATTGTTATGTCACGAACACCGCAACCACCGCAAGAAAGTGTAAAATTTCTGTGCTAAAATTTATTAAAATAATCATATAAGCTTTAGACGTTGTCACAGAATACAACGTTGTCAGAAACTGAGATCAATTCCTAAAGTGTTTGGTTAGATATGCTGAAATCAAAAGGATTTATTTCCCCCGTTTATACAATTGTATCAAAAAGGCTGTTGTCAAATGAAATCAAGGAAGTTTTTAATATGCGTTTGGCTCCTCCAAATGGCACTAATGGAAATCAGCTGCAACTGGCTGTTGTCAGTAAAAATTTAAACGCACTTAGCCTCGATGCATTTGTAAATAATCTCAGCAGCCATGAGGATAGAAGTGCTGCTGTCATAGACTTGCTTGCGAAGCTAAGAGCAACAAAATCGGCTAACAGTTGCCTAGAATCAACACACTTTGCAGTGGTTAGATATTTGTTGGAAAATTCAACTATTCAAGAAATAGTTCCGGTTCTCCTAGATCGTCCAAAGTATGGAATATTTCTGAACAATTTCACTGCTTTCGCGGTTACTCAAACGTTGCATGAAGAAAAGGAGTATACCTTGGGAATGCCTTTGGTTTTAAAGTTAGTGTTATCACATGAGGTGGATAGTTTATTCGTTCAAGGATTTTGTTTAAAAGCATCACTGAAAACTTTGAAAGACGAACTTTGTACAGATAAGCCTAATGAGGATAAAGTCAATATACCACCTAAAGGAAAGGTGCAAGAGGTAATAAATGCTATATAGAAGTAAACAAATGCAAAATAATATTGCACGTATATTTTTAGAAAAAAATTAGAGTAAAATTTCTACGAAATCCTTGTGAATATGATATAAACAATGAAATCGGAAAAGCGCTTTTGAAAATTGAATCTAGAATTCTGGAAGGGAATTCTAAAGAAAATGCAAAAATCCTGGGTTTTGTCTTAACTAAAAACTACTCTGCACTGGAAAAGGCCTTACTTGGAAACGTGAACGAAATAAATGAAGATATTGCTGATATATGTAAGAAAATGCTTGCACGCGAAAATCAAGACGGTTTCATCGAAAAAATTTGTAAACTGCAGTCAAAAGAATTGTTTGAGAATTTTGTTGATAAACTTTTAGCCGAAGCTTCTGTAAAAGAAGTTGCTACATTGGCCGAGAAGCAGGAGCAATTACTGACCGTTTGGCAGCAACACAGGGATCAAAAGCAATTAGAAGCTGAAAAAGAAATGGCAAAGAAAGAAAGGATAGAAAATATTGATATAACCGGAAAGGAAATCACAAAGAAAAAAGATCTACTTTGGTTCTTCGAAAATGAAGATAAACTCGACTTGGAAATATGCAACAAGCAGGTATTTTATCCAAAGAAATGGTTTGGTAAAAAGAAAAAGCCTCGCGTTGTTGACGAACATTATGTACCTCCGCAGATTAGAAGACTTACTTAAATTTACAAGTTGATATATTTTATTTAACTTAGATTTTAAATTTGAAATATATAAGAAGTACCGAAGGACATACAATATTTATTTGACATTTAGCCTTTAATGTATTAGGAATTGTTGGGAAAAATAACCTTTGAACACATGCGTTACTCGAGAAGCTATAATATATGTATAGTCAATTAAAGCGTATACCATTCCTCATAAGAAACTTGGTACCCAATTGTTATATTAAAAAAGTAGGTCGAGAAAGCTCATAAAATTTTCAATTAGGCAAAGAATCACATACATATATATGATAGTAAGGATATCTAACAAACGAACAAACATTAACCCAATGTGTATCGGAACAAATATATAAGAGTAAAAATTAGCTTATTTATTTATTATTATGATTATAAAAATGAAGATGTATGAGGAAAAAAATTATAATTCAACTACACAGCTGTGGCATCGGGATGTCTTTCGAGCATCATAGCAACACCTTGGCCACCTGCAGCACAGGCTGCTACTACACCAAATTTACCATCTTCTCTTACAAGACGGTTGGCAGTGTGCATACAAAGACGTACACCAGTTGCAGCAAAGGGGTGTCCAATGGAAAGAGAACCTCCCCAATTGTTAAATTTACTCATATCTGGAGAACTATACTTTTCACTCAAGCCCAAGTAGGTTTTACACCACCAGTCGGATTCTAAAGCTTTAATGTTTGCAACTATCTGCCCAGCAAAAGCTTCATGAACTTCCCATGTGTCTACGTCTTTGATGCCGAGGCCTGTTTTGTTCAACAATTTGGGAATTCCATAAGCTGGACCCAAAAGCAATTGATCCACCGGATCTTGGGATACAAAGACAAATTGACGTAAATAAGCTTTTGGTTTTAGACCCAGTTGCTTAGCTTTTTCTTCAGTCATTATGAGGCAAGCAGATGCACCATCAGTCTACAAGAACAAACAATAAATTTATATGCAAATATGTATTAAAAATAATCAACTTGAAGATACATACAAGAAATGAAGCATTGGCTGCAGTTATAGTGCCATATGGCTTGATGAAGGCTGGCTTCAATTTACCCAATTGTTCCTTGGACGATACTCGAATACCGTTATCTTTAGACACCAACTCATCAACACCGGATACTAGTTTTTTTTTGTAGAAAAAATTTGGTTAATTAAGGCTATTGAGGAAATAAAATTTGCTAACCTTTAAATGGGACTAAATCCGTTAGGTATCCCTTTTCTTGTGCTTGCTGAGCAAGGGTGTGAGATCTCAAAGCGTATTCATCCTGTTCTTGGCGTGAAACATTGAATGCAGCAGCTAAACGATCCGCTGAATGTCCCATTGTTTCACCGGAGGAAAATTCTGCTACAGCTGGTAATTCTGGCGCCAAAAAGTTTGGTCTAAATGTAGAGAGCAGTGACAAGCGTTGTCCAAGAGTTTTGGCTTTATTGGCTCGCAACATCAAAGAACGCATTTTGCGGGAAAATCTAATAGGAACATCGGACATAAACTCAACACCACCAGCTACAATGACGTCATAAGTGCCTGTTGCAATTAATCCCATACCTGTAGTGATTGCCTAAAATTTGCAATATAATATAAAGTTTACGTCGAAATATAGTAACAATTGTATAATTTCCATACTAAACATTAATATTCATTATGTTTCTGGTGGACAACGTTATAAATTGGCCTTAATGCTGTATTCATATACATATTATAAAATAGCTTATAAGATATTATGCAGTTGATTGATTTTTATGGGGGAATGCATACTTTGTATTTGGATTTTTCGATAATTTATTTACAATCTTATAACAGTGGCGTAAGCTGTCTGAAAATCCTATTAATATTACAAGGGCCATTATTACAACTATTCCGATCAGGTACATACATACATATGTACATATTTTTTGTAACAGAGTGAAAAGGATTATTGAAAAAAATGTTCTAAGATTTTAGAAATGAATTTACCCATTACTATCCAATAATCCTACTAATATTATAAGTGAAATTTATTTTCTGGTGGTTAAAGTTCGGATGTATGTTCTACTTTAACAATTGGCATGAAAATTGGTAGGCGGATAGTATATGGTCCAAATTAAAATATAGTGTACTCTCTAGGGGTAAAATCATTTAAAAGCTTTTGATTAATAACATTTCAACAATTATTCTTTTGTTGAAATTTAATTGTTTCTAACAAAACATGACACAAAAACCTGAATTTATACCAAAATATGAGACAATCATGCATTTATGACCCAACTATGAAAAAATATGAGTTTTCATCAAAATATGGAAAAATATGCACTAACAAATCTATACCACAAAATATAAAATCATTGTTTCGTAAATATGTATATGCATTCCGTGTTTGCTATTACTGCTGATTACTTACCGCATTCGAACTGATACAAGCCATTGTAACTGTGTGAGCTGGAGTCTTATTGCTGAAACCTGCTGCTAAAGCTGCCTCACGAGCAATATTAGACGTTTTAACTTCTTGTATAACTGTGCCATAAACAATATAATCAATAATTGATTTATCTATTTGCGTTTTACGCAAAAGACTCCTGATTTTATAAACAAAAATTATACGAATTATTAATTTCATGTTTAATCATTCTTAGCAGTGTTTTAGCTTACAAAAGGGAATGACGGGCCAACTCATGTGGCATCAATTTCGAGTACGTCGTTCCAGATAATAAAAATGGTGTTCTCACTCCATCCACCAGCACAATATTCTTTCCCTGTGTTTTGGCATTGGTAGACGGGGTAGACAAACAGCGCGAAGCATCTGAAACATTTTTAAATATTTTTTCATAAGATTTATACACACATAATTATGTATGCATGTATGTACACATGTAGTTAAATGCAAATACTATATATACATATGTATATATGTATGTAGGCACTGTCCATACGTAATATTTATTGGACTTTGACCAATATTAGATGAAAATAGTTAAGGTAACTGAATTTGATGTTGAATATGTATATTGATATTAAAACCCGAGTTTCTTAATATATACTTACATACGTACGTATGTATGAATGCCTTGTAAATGATCATTATTTTGGTTATATGTGCATACATACATACATACATGTGTGTGTATGTTAATCAAAGGATTATGAATTTCATGTAAACAATTTACATCCACACATACATATGTATCTATTTATTTATGCATTTGTAATTAGTATGCATGCAAATAAATTGTTTTTCTACTTGCCGATAGTACAAACTTTGTTTGCCAAATTTTTTAAACCAAAAAATTTCCTGCTTCCCAACATTTTCAGAGAAAAGTTTAAACAAAATCTGCCCAAGGTACAAAGATCACTGTAAGTATTGCAAGAACATCTCTGTTTCCAGCACACGTCACATAATGAGATAACTGTAAGGTGACTGCATTAGCGTAGTTGTACATCAGCTGACCCATTTTCAACTGTCAAAAAATATTTGAAAGCTATATAACAAGCCAGCTGAATCAGGTAACAACCAAGGCGGTTCGATACCAGATGTTCTTAATTTGCAACTCTGCATATTCGCCTTGTATATTTGTTAGTGTAAAATTTCCTGCTGTCAGAATATTTCCTAGCGTTTTGCATTGATTGACAGCAGAGAAATTATGTCAGCTCGTGAATTAAGATCACCTGATGTGAAATCGCCTTGGTACCAACAATGTACGTGTGCCAAGGTATGTCAATGTACCCAACTGTATACAGTCACACAAGGCTTAATTTGCAAAAGCCAAGGTTTTGTGGGACAGAAAGGAAAAGAGCTCCCATTTTTTCCTTTCTCTCCTTCAAACTCAAGATTTTGCAAAGTAAGCTTTGTGTGTGTAAACGCCGTCTAAAAATTTTTTGACAACCAATGTGACTTGGTGTGTGTGCTGCTAAAACCACACACATCAAATCACTTTAAAATTTTTACACTATTCTATTTGCTTCTGCACTGAACCAAAAAAAAGCATTCTTAAAACAAGTTTTAAAAAAAGTGCATTTTATTTTTATAGCGAAGCAGTCTTAAAACAAGAACATGCATTTTTTTTAAACGAAACTGTTTTTTGATTTAAACCTTTTTTGTCAGTGTACCAACAAAATTTCAGTCGTTTGGTGTTTCCTCTGAGTACTGAGGAGTACTCGGTACTCAGTCGCTCTAAAACTTTTGTTGCACTATCTTGCATTTATTGAATTGTGTATATTAATTATTTCTAAACCCGTTACATTGAAAAACTATTAAAGTTATTTAGTAAAAACTGAACTTTAAATGATTTGGCTTAAAGTGAACTTATTTTTGGTAACAACGCATGTTGATACGTCATTAAAAACTAAGATTATGTGGGGATTAAGTTGTGCTAGTGCCGGTATGTTCTTTAGATACAATCGAATTTAATTAACACCGCTGCTTAAGTAAGTATTAACTTCAATATATGTATGTATATATGTACATATTTTAATTTATTTGAATGATGTAAGATCCGACTAAAAGCATATAAGAATAATATGTGCATGGACGTACAAAAACATATATATGTATTTATTTATTATTTTATGTACTCATAACTTCACTTGCTGTTGCCTTTCCTTGAAGAACGGCGTTGATTTTTTAAGCGCATTTGTTGTATTAGCCATTGTACACCCTCGTCAAGTCCATCACCAGTTTTTGCGCTACTGGAACTGATGTGCCACGGCTTATTTGTTATTGAAGCCAGATCTAAAGCTACAAGTAAAAACGTCGTTAACATAAATTTTTTTGAAACAAATCTGGCTTAGCTCCCACTCTCAAAAATAAATAAAAACTATGCTATCCTCCAATATGATTTTTCCCAAAGCGACGCTGCTTACTAAAGATTTTCTGCACAGCTCTTAATTGATACCAATATTAAATAGAGCTGGGTCCAAGTCGTTCATTCGTTCATTTTAGACACAAACCTATGATCAAACCCATTTAAATTACATATGTACATAGGTTTGTGCCTAAAATGGACGAATTGAACCCAGCTCTAATATTGACCCTAAACATTTACATCTTATATGAAAAATTTAAATTGGAAAATGTGGGCCGCCGGCAATTTTTTTTCTTTAATCCCACTTATAGCGATTTGGGTATTTCGGCTCCCACTACGACGTTGGTAGCTAGGAAATCCAATTTGTATCTTCTTCTTTTTAATCTAATTCCAAATTTTTTTCTTTTTACTCTTTATTTTAATAATTTTTGTTTATTTTTGATAATAATTCCTATTTGTTCTTGAAAGGGGCCAGCCAAATTTTTATTTTAAACAAGAATTATGATATTAATAATGTTTTATTTATAAACGTTACCATTTATCTATTTATTTATTAAATTCATCATTATGATGGGCATGTTATCTGAAGAGTGAAATATGTAGGTATTTCTTGAAGATATTTTGTATTAAAATTTTAATCATATTATTTTTTTATTTTACTTTCAACGTTCCGAAACGTTATTTTATTATGATTAGTTCAATTTTAATCAAAAATGTTTAAATTATAAGTGAAATTCTTTACGTCTTCAACTTCCTGGTAAAGAATATAAAAAATGTTATTTTTCTTTACCTGCAGCAATGTTAACGCTAGATAATGCATTTATACAATCATTTTTATTTGCGTATATTAATATGGGGGTTGGCCGGTTTGTCAAGTCGGGATGCTGTAGTAAGGTATATAATTCCTCTTTGACAACCACTAGCGGAAAAATGTATATTCAGAATAAGATAGAATCCCTAAATATTTGAAAAAATTACATACCCATTCTCATGTTATCGCTAGAATCTATTACATATATAATTCCTTGACAGTTTTTGAACTGATGTTGCCATAAGTTTCTATATTTCCAGGCTCCCGACATATCAATTATGTTGAAGTGAACTCCATGACCTATAAAGCAATATTTTTAAATTATATTATGCCATATTTCATGATTTGGTTTGGTTATCATACTGTGAAATTCTTCATTGGTGAAACCAACTGTTGGTATTGATATAAACGAATTAGTTTCATTTTTCTTTTTAAAATTATTAATAATAGTAGATTTTCCACTGTTGTTAAGACCCACAACTAACACTGTCATTTTTTCTTTATTTAGTTTTATTAAACTTAAAAAATTATCCAACATTCCCATTGCTTGATAAAAATATTTCTCAGGAGGAAAATTTTCTTTTCAAACTTTGTTTTAACATTTTAATATACATACATACATGTGTAAATGTATTGTAGATTTGTTTTCCTTCAAATTTCTATGGAAACATAATTGATAGCGTTACCTAAAATCTAAAAAGCCGAATGTAGGCTTTTTAACTTTTTTTCCAGTAGAGGCGAAAAACATACAATTCTAGAGTTCGATTTAACCCTGTGACTCGTTAATAATGTGATATTTTTGGGCAAATAGAAAAAATATTATTATCATATACATTAATAGTGTCGCAAATCAAAAAAATTAGTTTTGCAGAAAACACGTTTGAAGTTTTTTGTATGTACAATATGATAAGATAAAAGGTAAAATTCAAAATGCCGAATTATTCTGCTGTATTAATTCAAAAATGATTATAAATTGCGAGGTTTCAAAAAAATTCAATTATTAATTGCCTTCTATGATTTATATTTTATTCTTATTATGTGTGTATTCTAAAGGTTTGCAATGAATAGTTAGAAATCAATTTCAAGGAATTCTCTTGCAATGTAAATGCGTAGTATTTTTCACTCACACAAATGAACTTGATTTTTCATTAGTGCCATTCACAATTTTGTGCAAATGGTCTTGCATCGCACATAGCTTTTGAAAGAGAGAAAGAGAAACCCAATCGAAGCTAAAACAATTGCTCTATCATTCAAACATAAAAAACTGAACAAAATCACCCTTATCGGTAATAAAAGTTCGTGAAATGTGTTCCCCATCTATAAAATTGTAATCGGAAATTCTTGCGTTGTTGTTGTTGTGTCAGTGTACTATTTCTAATTGTGTTCACCATTTTTTGTTCATGGGAAATATTTTTGTATTTGAGTGTACACTAACAGGGTGATATTCTGTGCAGATCTTTAGTGTGTACATTGCACACTGTACAATGAATGCATTTACTGAAAATTTTTACCAATTTGCACTAGTTCTTACTGGAAAGTAAAACTATTCAAATATAAAAAAACAACACAAAATAAATTAACACTGCTGGCATTTTTTTTAGCAGTTTCCTTTTCAGTGTTCGGCAAAAATTTAGCAGAAACCTAATATCTAGCCGCTGCTGCATTATTACAGAATTAATTCCCAAATCTTTCTTTGTATTGTGTAAAAATTTCATAAAAATACATACTCGTATTTGATTATTTGAGACTTTTATTTCAAAATTAATTAGTTTTCTGTAAAACAAGTTTTTGTGCGTTATTACTCTCTTACAGCAAATGCTTCGCTGACATTTGCCAAATCAACCGAGAAGGGCATCGAAACTGTGCTTCTTTCTTATATAGAATTAAATAATTAATCTATAAGAAAAAACAACAGTCTTGGGTGGTCACTAATATGTACATTGTTATTTTAAGGCTTTATTCATAAAAAATATTTTTCATTTCATTCATGAAGATCGATATGAACATTAATTCGGCTCCATTAACTCAAAAATTCAATTTTTTGAGTTATGACGTTATTTGAGTAAATTCTTTTTTACGAATGAGGCAAGTAATATTTAAACCGGCTATATTAAAAAATTTAAAAATTCGAATAAACTCATCATTTTTGAGGATAAAATAAAAATGAAGCGACGTTAAAATGAAAACGTGACGAAAATGACGTTAAATTAAAAAGGCCCTAACTCATTATATTTTTGATAACGAGATTTTTGCATTTTTCAATACATTAGATGTTCTTCTATCGAAATATAAAAAACTCGATTTGAAAACAATAATGAGGTAGGGCATTTCTATATTAAGGTAGCGATATGTATATACATATATACTTACATATGTACAAGGTCATTGACAATACATAAAATTGAAATGTTGAATAATTTTCCACCTTTTTGCAATTCCAACATGATAAAAACATAAAACTTAATAATTTAAAAATCTATAAAATTGTTTAGTATTTTTGAGTTAATAATGCAAAATAATTCGGCATTTCGTATTTTATCTAGTGTAAAAATTTCATATACATAAATAGCTTTTACTACCACCTCGTGAGAGAATATTTTTTAATTTCTTCATTGAGTTGTACATATGTATTTACATTGAAAACTTAAAACGCGTTTTCTGCAGTTGTGACACTATTGAAGTAAAGGAGCGATATGTAGGTACGTATATACATATGTACATATTTATGTACATAGGTATAAACACGGTAATTTCCCGATCAAACGAAAGTATTATTCGCTTTTCTGGTTTGCTAATTGTTCTAAAATTCGTTACTACATTTTTAATAATTCACTTCCTAAGTATATGTACATGCATATACGTATGTATGTAAGTATATGCATGTGAGTGGAATTATACATGCTATGTATATATGTATGTATCTATATATTTGTATACATATACACGTACTATGTATATATGTATATGTGCATAATTAGTTACTAAACCCGAAATGTATATATGTATGTATGTATGTACAAACTTTTTGTATAAATAAATTTATTTGACCATACACTTTTGTTTTCAACACACAGCGCTTGAAATTGTATTTGGTTTAAGTTTTTTATTCGTTATCGTTTGAACATAAATGTCGTGTCATCGTTTTCAATGAAATAAAAAAAACAAGTAAATTTATGCATTGACGGCATTGTTATTTATTTCCACAGTCAATAAAAAATGTATTCACAGTTTTGAATACTATTAAAAAAGTATATTCTAGAATACTGAAATTTTTATAAAATGTTCAAATAATATGTAAATAGTAGTAAAGTCATAGGCGTAGAAAGACCGTTTTGGTGGTGCATTGCCCCCTAATAATTGCTGTTGCCCCCTAAAATTATTCAAAATTGCATGTAATTTTATTAATATTACTCATAAAAATTACTAGTCATAAAGCAAAGTTCATATTAGTACACCCTCTACCTACTATCAAAAAGGAAAAACTCTTGTAATTACATACATATGTACATAAATAAATACCTGCCTATTATATTTTTATTTTTCTTGTATGATTTTATAAAGAGAAGCTGTACTTAACAAATCAAATAATCAAAATGACATTTCGATCAATAATTGTATAGAAAATATCATAATTCACTACATATCAATATTAGAAAGCAGTGGGTTTTTTGATTGAGGGTGTACGAATACGAACGTTGCATGCTGTATGTACATATCGATCCATAACCGCCAAAAATGCTGAACGAAAAATTGGACTTCGTTTTTTTACGAAAATATTTACGATTCCAAATGATCGATTTTGATTAAAAAATTAACTTCGAAAAGTATGTCGCTTAAGATTTTTTGCGGTTAGTCCATATTTACACTATGCAAGTCTTATTGCTAAGTTGATTAGTTTGATGGAGAGAGAGAGAGAGACGAGGAGAACAGTAAAGTTTCTTTTCCCCTCGTCTCGCTTTCCTAACAAACTAATCAGCTTAGCAATAAGACTTGCATAGTGTAAATATGGACTTATGGCACGATATGTGCATGCATACATACGCATTAATAAAAGAACTCGATTTTGGATTTTTTTAATTATGTGGGTATGTACATACATATGTATGTACATAAATAACCAAATCCATTTAAGCTACTACCGAACCGTATGTGCATACATACATACATATGTACAGCTACTGGCTGATATTTGCAATTCTGATAAAAAAAAAACAAGAATAACAGAAATAATTCACATGCTACCAATTTAAATTTTATTTTGTAAAAATATCAACCGAAGTTGAAATTGAACAAAAATAATAAAAGATATAATTAACAAAAACAACAATAATCACCAGTGGTTGTACCAAAAAACCCGTTAAATGTACATGTACATGTTATTATATAAATATGTATGTGTATATATTTATATATACCTATACAAAGATACTAATGCCTGTGTGTATGCGTGTATCTAGTAGAAATGCATACACATACTTTTTCGTTCAAGTATTTGAAATAATGAAACAATTGCTAACTGCGAGTTTTATATAAAGACATTGACATCATTTTTGGTAACATAACCATCATCGTGAATTTGTTGTTTTTTTAAATGTATGTCCAACATTTTCCACACTTTCTTCAAATCGTTCACAAGTTGGTTCATCATTTCGACATTATGGAATGGTGTTGGTGCCAAACGCAACTTCTCTTCACCCCGTGCAACTGTTGGGTAATTTATAGCCTGAATATAATGTCCAAACTTAAACATGAGTAGATCCGATATTTTAGAACTTTTAAGCGGATCTCCTATACGAATAGGAATAATATGACTTGGGGTATCTTCAACAGGAAAACCTAATTTCAGAAAAAAAGATACAAATAAAGAAAATATTTATGTAAATAGTAACATTTAACAAAGCAAACTTTTTGCTAATCGTGCCAAGTTTTTTTCTTTTGTTCATCAAAAATTTATGTATATTTTTATTTAACCTACCTTCAGCTCGTAAGAGATTACGCAAGTAGTTGACATTTCTTCTATGAAGTGCCCTTAATTCACGTCCTTCCTCGGATGCAAGTATTTCTACAGCCTGAAGGGCACCGCGACACACAGTTGGTGGCAGGGATGTGGTAAAAATAAAGCCGGCAGCATAAGACCGTATCATATCTACTAAATTATGAGATCCTGCAATATAGCCGCCAATATTACCGAAAGCTTTTCCTAACGTTCCAGATATTATATCCATTTTATGCAAAACATCATCCCGTTCACCGATTCCCGCACCATGTTTACCATAGAGTCCCACGGCATGAACTTCGTCCACAAAGGTAATAGCTCCATATTCATGAGCAACATTGCACATTTCTTCGAGAGGGCATATATCACCTGTCATGGAATGTACTGTCTCGAACGCAACTATCTTCGGAACTTTTTTATCAAGCTTTGCTAGCATACTTTCCAAATGATCAACATCATTATGACGAAATATATGCTTGGGTACACCACTATTTCGTATCCCTTGTATCATTGAAGCATGGTTTCCAGCATCGGAGAATATGTGGCAGTCCGGCAGGAGTTTAGCTAAAGTAAACAATGTAGAATCGTTTGCCACAAAGCACGAAGTAAACAGAAGCCCAGCCTCTTTTTCATGCAGTTTAGCCAAACGTTCTTCCAACAGTTCATGATACAAAGAGTTTCCAGAGATATTGCGTGTCCCACCTGCTCCTGACCCGTGACATTCTAAAGCATCCGCCACAGCCTGTTTCACTCTCGGATGCGCCGACATGCCCAAATAGTCATTGGAACACCATACCGTAATGGGTCGCTCTTCCCTAGTTGAGTACTCCATTGCATGAGGAAACAGACCTGATCCAGCCAAACGGTTCACTTTTTTAAAAACGCGATACGAGTGATCCTGCTTTTTCTTCATTATTTGCTCATGAAAAAACTTTTCATAAGGAAATTGGTCTGAAGATGTATGAGCTGTTTTTAGTGGAACAGCACTCACATCCTCCTTTTTAGGTAATACTACTACGTCCTCCACATTATGCGCACTAACATTCGAAGTTGCATAGCTTCTTGACGGGGTAACATCAAACTGTCCCCCATCGTTTGCCAAGATAGCTTGACCATTATTTCGCAATACGGGACAGTAACGACTATAGACTTGAATCAGATTATCCGAATAATTACGTACAAAATTAGCACTCAAACGATTTAGGAAAGGACAAGGCATATTGTTTATTCTCTTTTTTTTATATTTATGTTGCTCTTGTTTGCGAATATTCAAAAATTCCCTTGAAATTTTTTGTGTCACTCTGATTGGAAGAGAAAATTGCGTAATGGCACCTAATACTGCACACTATAGTATCTTTCGTCTTTCGAAAGTTATGGTAATTGTGGTAATGTTTTAAACACAGATACACTTTTTCCTCATTCAACAACCGCTACTGCAAGTGTGCTGATGAAAGAACAAAAAGAAACTAATCATGAGAAGAGTGAGTCGCGAAAATTTTAATTAATTAAAATGTCCAAGGCAGATTTGCAGGGCAGTAGAAGTCTGAAAAATGTAAACGTAAACAAAAGCAGAAAAATCCAATTTGTGTCGATAATGCAGTATTTACTATATCAACACCACACGAGGCTGCCAGCATTAGGGATTTGTCCCTTGAGTGGGAATTTTTAGGCTTTTTGTAGAAAAAATAAATCGATTTGATATGACAGACGCTTTTGAGAGTTTTCAAATTATGGGCAATGTAAAAGTACATATATTTGACATTCAGTCTTTAATGTATTATTATTTTTTGGTTAAGCACCGTCTACAGAAAGTTTTATTTTTCGTATAATGTCAAAAAGTTTCCAATTTAGACTGCCTTATTCATAAAAAATATTTCAGGTTTATTAAGTGCTTATTAGACATATTTCTATGGGAAATTTGTCAAATAAACCTGTAATAAACCTAAAATATTTTTTATGAATTAGACCGAGAATATACATACGAAAGGAACTTTTGTTTGTCAAATAAAAATGTTTGAAATAATCTAAGAAACTTTCATAATAAAAAAATAGCAGGAACGAAATGCATATAGACGGTGCTTAACCAACAAAACAAACAAAAATATCTCAACTCGCGAATCTTATGTGTATGGTTTTGAAGTTTAGTTTTCCGGTGGTACTCGCTCTATCCATTTAGTAAATTAAGTTTTATTTATAATTTTCGTCTTTGTGAGCAAATCTCTCCTTCCATTTACCGTTTCAATTTACCTGAAGGCCTACTCCGTAATTCGAAACGAAAAGAAATGTTTTCGAATTTACATGTTATAAGCATACAAATTCGAAAGCATTCTCTTTCGTTTCGAATTACACAGTAGACCCCCTGAACAGACAACTTTCTGATACATACACATATAATTGGAAATGAAATAATGTTACGATTGCAAGTTGATGATGAGGAAAAAATCACTTATTTTAAGCTTTTGATTTCTTTATTTATGTAGATAATATAAAATAGGTAATTTTTGTTCTACAAAATGTGAAATTTTGTATTGAATACAATTGGTACATATGTACATATTTAATTTATTAATTTCGTATATTTATTTTTAACTGCATTATTTAGGTAATATGTAATTCAACACGATATTTGTTTGCTTTTTGCGTCGATTTGCAATATGACATTTTATTAATTTTTCTTTGGAAAATTCGCGCTTTTTCTGCTTTATTTTTGTAATGCTAAATTTGTTCTAAGTATGTATATTCATTTTTGTACATACATACTTACACAACTTATACTCGCTATAAGCAAATAAGAAGGTCCAGGAGCTCTACTCTGTATTTCGAAACGAAAGAAACTGCTTTCGAATTTGTATGCTATTAGCATTAAAATTCAGAGTAGACTCCCAGGTAATGTATTACACGATAAAGAGTCATAGTACTTATGTACATATAAATATGTTTAATATGTTTAGTTTTAGAATGCAAATTTTTAATTTAATAAACAATAAAAAATATACATACAAATGTATGTACGAACATACAAAAATAATTCGAGTAATAATAATAAATACATATAATATAAACTATTAAGTCGTTGATCAAGTTATGAGTAAATTGTACTTTCGATCCATTCATCCATAGTAAATGTTGCAGTTTCAGTGTTATCCGTGTCCTTGTCCTTAAATATATCTAAAGGAGAGAAAATATATGTATGTGAATTTAATTTAAATTTTAAATTTTATTAAAAAATATACAAGTTTTTCAGGAAAGGCAAAATACTTTTAATTTTGAAATTGCTCATCATAAATTTTTATGTGCACGCTACCGCACACTACATCATAAGCAGTCACAACTCAAATTTATCAAAATGGTTTTGTTTTTCATAAACCAGTTCATTGAACACATCTCTAATAACCGCAAAAATTTATTTTTTAACATTGTCTTCTTGAACGGTATAAAATACTGTTAGGCCTGTCTTTATGTTACACACTAGCGTCAGTTCAATAGTATCAATAGTTTTTTGCCACTCCTGACCATCTGGGATTTTTTAAGTTGTGTGACTGTTTATAATTTTAAAAATATTTTTAGGAAGAAAAAATCATTTAGCATCAATAACTCGAAGTCGACTAAAATCGACTTATGTCACACATTCATACATATGTATATGTATTTTATAAATGGGATCCGATTGATGTAAAGATTATTAATAGACTTTTATGTGGTATTTCTTATTGTGGGGTTTATCTCCGCATGATTCGGAGGAAGGATTCAGACTTGTGCGACTTTTGTAATATGATTGACAATTCAGAACACATAATTTTTCATTGCTCTGAGTTTAAAGACATCAGAGTAAAGCACCAGTTATTTCATAAATTCACCAGCCTTTTCGATTTATTTCTCATGATATTGGTATCTATATATTATCAATAGATTGTTTTTATCAAGGAAACTAGAATTCATGTACGTTTCTAATTACTTTAATGATATAGAGGAAGTAGGCATTTATAAAAGCCCAACTTTCCCGAGTTTTACTTTTTGTGTGGGATACCCTGGCAATTTGTGTATGTACTTGCTTCTGCCGAAATATCAACAGCAACAACAACATATATGCATATATTTCAGGTTAAATCTAGTTTAGCCCAATATAGTAAACTTTGGATATATTTTTGTGTGCATAAATTCTGGTAGTAAATTTTGATTTTTATAATAAATACACACCATGTTACGAAAGAAACAAAAAATACTCGTAAGGCTCAAGGTATGGTGTTAAAATGTTCCCGTACATAAGGGTACTATATAATCAACGGAATTTGATGGAAGTGTGGCAATACTATCGGTTTGTTTACATAAAAAAAATTATAGAAAAAGGCGGTATTTGTAAATTTTTAGAGGAAGAGTCTGTGTAATAGAAAAATTCATGAAAGTAATATCAATTTTTTTAATCTAAGTAATAATTAAAACATTAATATACATACAGACATATTTATGTGTATGTACGTATGGTAAATAATGTAATTTTTTGTTTTGTTTTCAGTATGTAATATTTTGTAAATCAATCAAAAATTCGACTTTGAATGTTGTGTTAGTTACTCCATTTTGCATTTTAACTAACGATATGTATATTATAATTTCATGTTGAATATTGTTTTAAAACATTTTTAAAAACTTCTATTATTTGTGATTGCTTTTGCTTCTGAAAATGCATACAGCAAATGTATTTTATACGCGTTTGAACAAATAGTAGTTGAACTTACCCATGTACGTTTTTATTTTTACAGCACACATTAGAAAATCATCGAATGCAATTTTTCCGTCGCGGGAGCCGTAGCGATGTACTAAAGCATTTAAAATGTGATTGTTTAAATGGTAGCCAGCGGAGTTTAAGGCTGTGCGCAATTGAAAGCCATCTATGCGTCCAGTTTGATAGACATCGTACATTTTAAATACAGCCTTCCACTTGGCAATGTCTGTTAACAGAGCTTCGAACTCTTCAAATCCTAACTTTCCGGACTTATCTGCATCCAACATGGCCACCATGGAGCGGCATACGTCTTTTGAGAATCCTTCGGGACTGGCCATCATCACTAAAAAATATTATATGCAAAGTGAGTACAAATACAAATTTACAATACATATATATAGTATATTAGTAGTTTTAAGTCACTTCATAGTCTTCGCTCAAAAATCAAACTTTGTGATTTAGTCACTTTTTGTTCTAAGCTAAAAAAAAGTTTGACATAATAGCCAACACCATAATTTAATTAAATCGAAACGTAATAAAATTAACTAATGAAATGAATCGGTTTTCTAAAAGTACGAAGTTGCTCACCGGTGGTATTGGTGGGATCGTCTGTGGCATTATGATCCACCAGACGTTGGGTAGTATTATTTTGATCATCAACTCCAAGCATTTCGTCAATATTGTTCTTATTACAAAGTCCGCATAGCAACGAAATGATCGTATTCACAATATTATTACCATCAAATTCGGTAGTATTATTATTGTTTAGTCCCTCACCATTTTCCTTGGACAAAGGCGCAAAGTTTTCTCTAACATTTTGTGCAGTAATGTCTGACGACTTTGGCAATTCTACATGTATGTACATATGTATTAATTTTTATTATTGAATTGAATAATGTAGAGAGAAATTTGCAAAAATAAAACAATGAAACTGATTCATGGTTAATCCAACCTTATTAAGTAGCTATTTGCCTACTACAAAATTGCACTGACGGATGAATTGACTCTGAAGTTTTTGAAATGACAAATGTTGATACATAATTTTTTTATATATGTACATATGTACCTGGCTTTAATTTTCGATAAATGTGGGACTTTTGGGGATAAGAAAATCGCTACTTTAGGGATTTTTGGGAATGAAAAATTTAAAATTGAGGATAGGTTATAAAATAAAACTGGAAGCCTTGTTTCGGCATATAGCTACTTTATAAGGGAGAATATTAACAAATATTCACTACTTTTATCAAAGAAAAAATATAACATTGTTAAGAAGAATTTAACATGAAAAAAATAACATAATTAAAATTTACATGCAAAATAAGTGAAAGAGAACAAAACTGCATATTGTAAACACATAAATATGAACATATGTATGTATGTATGTATGTATGTATGAATGTTTATGTAAATTAGCCAGTTACATGTGGCCCTTTGCGATTTAATAATAATGTTTTAGATGATTATTGATGAAATGATGGTTAGGAGGTGTGGTACTGCAATACACCTCCACTCGAGAGACCCAGTTGGGTCCATTGTGATTTGATGAAATTATAGTCTTACCAAAAACTAAAAATGAAATGTAATTTGATTAGGATTGCCCTTAAAAATTGCATTCTAGCGCATGTATGTATAGTAAAAATAATTGTGGAAAAATATACTTGTAAGGAATTTTTTTTGACAACTCTTATTTTAATCTAATGGTATTGCTTTCGACCTCGTTAAAACGGAACATTTTTATAACTGCGCAATGGGGACAACAACAGTTCCTGGCTGGATTCTGTAACTTTTTGCAAACCGAAAATCGTAATATTTATCGACATATTTATTCGTTTGCGTTAACGAGAATATAATTCCGTACTTTCTTTTTTACGATAGTCTTCAGCTGTATTTTAATCACCGTTTAATTCTATTTCAAGTGGTATCTCTGTATAGAATTTGTCAAAATGAGCGAAAAACACAAATATTAACAAAGAAAAACTAAACGAATTTAGAACTTATTTTTTTTTTACTTCAACCGATAGCGAATTTCGTTAAAATATGCTAGTGAATAGCAAAGTCGATAAATTTTCGTTATATTTATTATACCGATACGATTATCGCAATAAAAGTTACGGAATCCAGGTACAGGTGATTTTTATTATCACAACAAATAGAAAATTTTTTTAAATATAGAAATCAACATTTTCACTTTCTTGCTTCACAAAAATGTTTCCTATGAAGATAAATATTTGAGGAGTTCCATAACAAAATGCAACCATGTATTCCATTTGAGCAATTCTTTGAATAACCGAAAATGACTGTATTTGGACTGATTAGAATTTATATTGGAATTTTTTCATTTTGGTCTGAATCTCTAGTTTAGCAATTGAGTTACAATAAAACATATCGGTTTTTTGAAATAAAATGTTTTCTTTAATTTTTTTACGTGTATGTACAATTTTTCAAAACTATATAAAAAATAGTTTTATTCGTATTCGGAGCCGAATATTCGAATTCAAATTACAATTTGTCCGCTAGCTCGAACAATAAAAAAAATTTAATTATTTTCGTTTTACTGTCTTTTAATTATTTTTAGTAAATTTATTTAAGAAATTTATTATTCGACATATTGTATCGAATATAAATTATTTGCTGGGTTTTTGTATTAGTTTCTAAGCCTACTACGCTTATTTTTCTTTTGTGATTTTCAAAAATATTATTATTTGTGAATTCTCAAATAGTTCTTGAAAGTCTGTGCATAAGATAAGAGGTTTGTGACTATTCAAAATGTGTGGTTGAAGTCTACTGATGATTTGTTACAGCAACAATGAAATATATAGACAACGCTGAACCACCAGCAAATAAATTTCAAAGTAAATTTATTTATTTATTTACTTTTATTTTATATATTAATAAATGAGTTTTAGGGTAATTAAAAAAAATAATCAAAACACTGTGTCAAAATTATGTTCTTATACATACTTACATACAGACGGACAGAGTAAAATATGTATTGTTTATTTTTTGTAAGATTTAAAAGAAAAATATGTACATACATATAGATAATAAAAGAATAGGAAACGCAACGGTCTTAATTAAGCAAATTCAATATGTACTCACCATCTCGTAGAGAATGATCCAAGATTCGTTTCAATTCCATCCAATCTACTTCCATGTCTGCGCCTGCAACACTATTAAATAGTCGCTGTAGCGCATCCCTTTGTGGATCTACAGGCTTGACAGGCGATGGCATACTGGGATAAAGCTACAATAAATGAATTTAAATTCAAAAATGATGTTGACGACAAGTGTACATACTAAATACACAATAGCCCAATTCACAATCTTGTGCAAATGGTATTGCATCGTGCATATCATTTGGAAGGTGGTATAGCATATGTTTACTCTACACTAACAATATACATATGTATGTACATATGTATGTACACAGCATTATTGCTCTTGCTACTTTTGTGCAAATTTACAACATATGCAACACTTAAATGCAAACTGACAGCTGGCAATAAATCAAATAAAAAATTACCAAATAGGAAATAAAATAAAAAAAAAAACAAAAAGAGAAAGAGAAAGACCGAATAAAAATGGATTAAATTATCTTCAGGAAGCTCCGGAAATGTGTAGAGCCAAAAAACTTGTAATCGGTCTGTTTTCTATACAATTAATTGTGGATTGACGGGAAATGTTTTACAATTGCATAAATTTGCAATCTCAAATGCACATGATTATTGAATGAATTGGGCTAATCTATTTGATTAGTTTTGTTTTTCAATTTTATAAAATTCTTCTTTTTTTACTTACTGGTGGTGTCACTACGTTGTTCTCATCGCCGTAACCTACGTGATCATCGTTTTCTCTAAAACAATTCCAAATTAAAATTAATACGCACAATGTTTTTTTTTTTTTTTTTAACAAAAGAAATAGAAATGCGACGTTAAATCAGAGACGAACAACTACAATATGAGATAAGAAAATTTCAACAATTAAAATTATATTCATCTAGGAATGAAACAATACGAATTATTTTTTTTACTTCCAAATATCATAAAATTGTTTAATTTGAAAATTATAAAAAAATTAAAATAGAACAAATATCAGAATTAATAGAGTATTTATATGTATGTACAATGTAAATATCACACGAAGTCCGCAGACAAAAAGAAACTACGATACGTACTCCATGTTGTTCTGGGTTTCGGAGAAGACGCGTATTATGAATTCTCCCTCTTCGTTTGGATCGAATGTGGATGGTATAATCAAGTAATGGCCTGGAGGTAGTCTAAAACGTGCTGTAACCTAAAATAGAGAGACTTTACTGACTGCCTACGTTGTTTTCCTAATCATCCCAATCATGAACAAGAAGTCCGCGCGAGTTTTTTCACTTTTCCTTTTCTCCTATTATGAATTTGTTTTTTCCTGGTTTTTTTTACCAAATGCGGCAGCTGAGCTGGCTTTTTTCACTAAAAATCTTTCCCTTGCAAAACAGAAGGGATTTTTTTTTTATATAAGTAAAGTAATATTTTATAATTCTTGTACATACTCGTATTTCGAAAAACATAAATAATGCTCAAATACATCATTTGCAAACATCATTTTTTCAAGTTGTGGAAAAAAGGGAGAAAACAAAAAGTCAACTAGCAACGATATTCGTACTGCGGTGATGCCAAGGAATTTATGATTGGAGGAATTTTAGCGCGAGAAAATTATTTTCCGTGAGAAATACATAAATTCCGAGAGAATATTCATGATTGGGCTGAATATGTAGCTGATACGTATGTTTTATTTCCCAATTTACCTCTCGTGTATTTATGAAATGCGGCGAACGTGCTACGGAAGCTTTGTATTTGAAAAAGTTGAGGCCCTGAGGGCGAACTTGAAAGTCGCGCTCACTCAGATGGTATATGGCAAAGCCAATAGTTAAACATTCCATACCCAAATTACGTTTGGAACGGCGATTCTTTTGCATTAAGGCCACAATAACTGTGCATTTGCCGTCATCGTCCTCTTCATCGGGATCCTCTAAAGTAATGACATATTGTGGGTTGTGCCAGAAAGTGTCCAGGAAATTACGACAACCGCCCGCGGTAACGCCAGTCGTCCATTCGCCTTCAAACATAGACATTTCCCATTTTCGTTTGCCGTCATTCTGTTGACTCTCTGTTAGGGAATCTGGTGACAAATTGCAAATTTCCACGCGATCAAAATTATTTAGAAAATCTTGAAAAGCCATCCAAAATTCGCCATCCCGATCGAAATTCAAGCCAATCTCGTGTTTTTGTTCGTCAGGAATGTAGCGCCATTCTGGAGAGCTATCGCTCCATGGGCCATTCCATTCAGCATCATTGCCCCACGGATTGCGCAAACGTATCATGGGTATCTTGCCTTGGCGATTCGGTGTGATGATATCAATCATGCATACCTTGGTAATGGAATACGCATGTCCGCGTATAAGGCCCTGTGGTGTTTCGGCTTCTAAAATATTTGGATCAGGTTCTAGAGAGCAGCCCATCATTGAGTTGCGTTCAGCTGCTTTAGCCAGAATGTTGAACAAATTTGATGGAGCTTCCTTTAAATCGTACCATTCAGTAACACCGCCCGTAAAATCTTCCATAGCCTCACAGGTAGAGCCGCCTTTGAGCGCCTCATAAGAACCATGCAGCCTACGCGGTTGGAAAATATAATAGAATCATAATTAAATATGATGTGGGGAAACCATTTCCTTACTTTGCATAAGCTTTTTCCAACAACGCGCTCCAGAATTCGTTTACCTCTGTTGAGTGCATATACATTAATTCTCCCCTATATGTAGGCAATCTGTCGTCTACAACAACATCTATCCATTTTCCATATTGCCAGAAGCAAAAGTGAAATACACCAGCGTAATTTTCTTCAAAACTTTGATCTGGAGGCACAACGCGGAAGAAAAGACTGGAGTCTTGCGTGAGATTTGCAGTAGCAGCCAAAAGCCAACAGTCGCCCAGCTCACCCTGCTGAACATCAAATCTAGAATAGCCTTCGACAAAGAACTGCGGATTCTCGGCAATTTCCTACATACACAAATTTTTCCAAATTTTCATTGCGCTGCTGCTAAATTCAATTTGTGTCACTTACATGAGGTCTCAACCACTCAATGTGTCGGTCTGGACGGTTTGAAAACATTAGAGATTCGTTCGTAGCAGTGAATAGAGGGTCTTCGAAAAGCGAACCGTTCTCCAAACATTGCCGGCGTATAGTTTCAAAATCCTGGATTTCCGTTTGCGGCCTATGACTGCCCAAATTTCTTTCTCCCAGCTAAAATATTCATCATAAATTTGATTTACAGTTTTTAATTTAAAGACAGCGCATCTACATTTTGTACATATCGCACACTAAATCATAAATAGTCTGTCACAACTTCAAATTATCAAAATATGTAGTTTTATTTTTCCATAAAGCAGTTCACTGAGAAAAATTCAAGCATCTGTTTATGGTTTAGTGTGCGATATGTACATACATACATACATGTATCTGAACATATCGTTAAATAACCGCCAAAAATCGTCTGCGATCGAAATAATCGATTTTCGTCAAAAAAAATGAGGTCCAAAAAATTTGTCCGTTAAGCTTTTTTGGCGGTTATGGCTCGACATGTACAATATGAAGGTGTTAGTTTGAAAGAGTTTTCAAAAATGAATTTTTAAGGAATAATTTCATTTCTTTTTGGAATTATTTTCATTTAGAGAAAACTGAAAATGAAATATTTTAAGTGAAGAAAATTCTTTCGGGGAACTAATTTGAGGCTGACGTTATTTTATTTACGATTTGTTTCATTTTATTTGATTTGATCTTATCTGGCAGAGAAAATATTTGGAAATTTCTTCTCTATGATGTTGAACATCATCATCTTTGCATTTATGCATGTTCGCCCTTTGACCAAGCGCAAGGACTCTTTCATCCACGCCATTTAAAAAAAAGAGCGAAACTTTCTGCTATTTTGGGTTCATATTACATGAATAATAAATAAATAGTATATTCGTGTCTGTTTGATGACTTTCGAACGTTTTCAATTAGAATGAAAATTTCCAAATCGCAAAAAAAGATTTGGTGTCCGAAATCCACGTAATTGTTAACTTTTTTGAAAGGCAATTTAGAAACGGTTATGCAAGAATGCCGTGGATACATGCACAAGCTAAGTGTCAAATTCAATGTATAAAGTGATTTTGTTTCTTTTTTCCGAATATTTTTGCAAAATTGGTTGCTAATGTGAGAACGAATGTTTTTCATAACTCCTTTTTTGTTTATTAAAACCAAATATATATTGGTTTTAATTTCCGAATTAGGTAGATAAGATATCAAAGCTAATTCCAAAAAATATTTTTTTTTTAATTAAATTAATTTTATTGTGTAAAAAATGAGATTCTATTTGATTTCACACTGCTTGGTGCAGTCGAAAGTAAAACGAAAATTGTATTCGGAAGTAAATGTCAGGACACCAAAATATGCCGAAAAGATTCACTTTCACACGGATGTGAAACTCCTGACAGACACGATTATTTCATTAAATTTTGTTGAGACTTATTAATTTTTTTTAGAGAGTTGTTCCATTAGAACTCGTTTCATTGAGCGCAGGTAAGCGTAAGTTCTAATTTTAAAGTAAAGTTATAATGGTAAAAAGTATAGTATGTACATATGTACATATAATATAAATATTTAACTTAAAAGGAAAGCAAAATTACTTAATTAATCAATAATATAATGTATGAATTTTTATAAGTTTTTTTTTTTTTTTTTGAGATAAATGTGCGACTATACATAAGTAAAGAAATGCTAATATAGAGAAAACTGTGTTAATATGTACAATATACACTCTTTTAAGCTTAAAAGCCCCATGACGTCCATCTATGAATATCATTGGCAATAGAAAAATTCTCTGAAGTGCTGCTGACAATAAGTTTGCTGTCATGTAGGCCAAACATACATATCACTCACTTACTAAATGTTAATGATGCAGTATTAATCATTCTCCTCATATCATTCTTCATATTGTGTACAAATTTCACACAAATATCTTGTTTACTCAACTCTTGAGAGACAAATAAAATTGTCTTTTTCCATTAAGTTGTCTTTAAATGCGTTTTCTATTTTTTTATTTGCTTTTTGAGCGATATATCAAAATAACTGCTTGTTTCGAAAAATTTTACAAATATTAATCAAAATCTAAATCTCTAATATTTACAGCTTCAAAATTTGCAAAATATTTTTGATTGTGTTATTGTGGTCCCAAGTGTAAAACATTAGTTTTCGGTCATAAAGTATTTCCAAATATTCTTTTGGTAAATTTTTGGGGGGGGGGAAAAAATAACTGAAATTATCCGTGCTGGCAAATCATTGAATTTTACAAAATCTTAACTTTGATGCGGCACTATAAGTGTCACAATATGCCGCTTGGGCTTTTGGGAAAACCAAAAGTTGAATTTTCAATAACACCATAACAAGAATAATGGCCAGAAAATGTCATATGACGTCATATGTACGTACGTTAAGAATTTTTTTTTAATATGTAAGTGACATGCGTAATGATATGAGAAATACACGTCGAGTGAGCGCACTTTAAGTGAAGTAGAAAAAAAATTAGTAAATAACTATACATACATAATGTACATAAACATTAAAATTATTTTTGGTTTACATACCGCCAATTGCATTTGTTTTGAATTCTTAAATTTTGTTAGAATGAATCAATGTTTTAAATTAAGATGAAATTAACTTGAATGAACACAAACAAAACTTACCACTCGCATATTTTTTATACTGGGTAATATTCTTTTCGTTTCGGCTTCCTTCTTTATAAAAATTTCGTTTATAACTGAACCCATGACATCTTTAGCCGCCCCCACAGCGGCTTCACCAGCAGCATTAAGGAACTCCTTTCCAGCCTGTCTGAAGAACCCTTTAATTTCATCCATTTTCTTAGGGGTTTACAAAGTGATTCTAAAGACAGAAATAATGTTATTACACAAATGTACTCGTACATACAAAAAACTATCTGTGCTTCACATGAAATCAAAACGTTCACAAATATTATTACACAATTGTTGTTGGAAATAAGTATTTATAACAACTGTCAACATAACCGAATTTGCAATATAGTGTACTAGGAATCCTTCAAGTATTTTTGTCAAATTTTCTTTCATGATTTGCTTTTCCGCACCCTCGAATTTAATTAATTACATGAAATGATTAATTGTGTCAGTTCAGTCTAAATTAAGGATTGCCGTAGAAAATTTGACAAAAGAGTATGACATGCCTACATATGTAAGTGTGTATGTACATATGTATATGCATACATACATATTACCATAATCCATGTTTGTAGAA
This sequence comes from Nowickia ferox, assembly GCA_936439885.1. Classification (NCBI taxonomy): domain Eukaryota; kingdom Metazoa; phylum Arthropoda; class Insecta; order Diptera; family Tachinidae; genus Nowickia; species Nowickia ferox. The sequence continues at coordinate 1,789,910 of OW387027.1, read as the reverse complement.
AAAAATTTCACTTTTTCCAACTTCGCGTTTGATTAAAGAAGCGCAACTTTCACCATAAATCGGCTTGCTTGGAAAAATCGAATAGACTGCGCATTACATAAAAAACATACATTGTATGTTAATATGCCAAATGAATTTTCGAATTGTGTGCTTTTCTTTGATGAGATGCCCTATGCTCATTATAGGATCGAGGGGAATATATGTATGTATATTGGATGAAATACAGTGTTTTTTGAAATTGAAGTTCATATCCCTTTCTTAAGGTGAAACATGGTGATGGAGGTGTGATGCTTTGGAGCTATATGTTAGCCGGTGGTACGGGAAATCTTGAGTTTGATGGGACAACAATGTACAAAAATAGTTATTTAGACACTTTAAAGCGCAACATGCAATGTAGTTCTTAACAATTGGGATTATCAAATAGGTTTTTATTTTCAAAAGAACAACCGCCCAAACATACCGCTGAAGTTGTACATGCCCTGTCGTAAACTTAGTCAACATTAAACTAACTTTAAGCTATTTCGCAACTAGTGCTGGTTGTCACTTGGATTACTTTCCAAGGGAAACAACTAAATATTTTGACATTGCGATGTCCTAAGCGGTAGTCAATTGTCCCACTCTGCACTACTTTCAACTAACTTAAAATTGACTTTTAAGTCGCCTGGTAGTCAGTAAATTTGCAAACGCGCTGGCTACCGAGCTGAGGTACCATCTAAAATAATAACAGTCAAATGTTAATATAAAATTAAAATGAGTTTCAAAGTAGCTGAGAGTAAATTTGTTGGCTCTTACCAAATCCGATTACGTACTCAACTTAAGAATTGATTTTGAGTCAGTTCTGGATTAGCTTTTAGTTACTCCAAGAAAAGTTGGCCATAAGTTGATTATTTTTATAGTCGACTAGTGATTACGCTGTATATAATGTCGCAAAACATACACGCACTATGTACAAAGATAACTGGCTTCAAAAATAAAGTGCGATATTATAACAACAAATGAATACTTTTCATTGTCACACTTTCGGAAAAAATAGGCAAGCATGCAAAAAATTTCTCGATATATTTTCCCGAAAATTTGGCTTAGCAAAAAACCTTGGATGAATCTTCCTATATTTAAATGATTTTTTATAACATAATAAATTCTGCAACATTTCGGGATGACTCATATGAAAATTCTCAAATCCCAATAGGTACCTATTAAAGATTTTATGATTCTCACACAGGAATGTTGGAAAAACCAATCCTTCAAGAAAAACGTGAACATTTTGAAGGAAACCTCGCCTTATAATTTACATATGTAACTACAATATGCATATGTATGTATGTATGTACATACATATGAACATACCTACACACCTTAATGCAAAGTTTAGGCATTTCTGATGAATTTAATTAAAAGTTAATGACAGTAAATTTTGCTGAAGAGAGATGATGAGAAAGTTAAAAGCTAGTATTTCTTTTTATCCATTTAATTTTGCTCTGCTTACATACATACATTCATATGTATGTATATGTGGATTTAATAAAAAAAAACCATCTATTAAATTATACATACATACATACTTACTTATTAAAGTATGAAATTTATATAAAATCTATTTAATACATATTAGGAAATATTTTACTGCAAAATATCCACTATGTTTTAGGAAGAAAAGATTATTAAACTTATGATGTATATGTTTATATGTGTATAATGTTAACAATTATGGAATAAAAACTAACGATATACATATATATGTATGTATGAATGTACTTAGAAATCGACAGGAAATTGTCTGGGCATTACTATGCTGTTTCTAATATTTGCTAAATTGCAATAATTGCCTTAGATACGTTTAGAAAAATGAATAAATGGCAAATTGTTTAAGTTAAACACACATACACACTTCTAATACAATAAATTGTATACAATGTAATAGTGTATCACTTATATATTTTTTTTTATCTTTGAGACATTTTAACATCCATATGTATCCATGTTCGTATGTATTACATACATACTTGTGTACATATGTATGTATTTAATTTTATTAATAATATTTTTTTGTGATGACATCACCTGTTTCAAAACTTTTCCTTTTTAAAATGTTGAAATTTTTTATTTATATTTTGATTTAGTTTGCACTTCACTCAATTTTATTTTTACTAGAGAAACAGATCAACATTCTGTATTTGAGGAATGGTAAAAAAAAACTCAATATATAAGACGCGTAAATATACACTTATGGGAAGCAAAATATTCTTTCCTGTGCAATCAAACACGACTGATTCCAGACTGTGTATGATTTTCTATTTGTATCTGCTTTAACGTTTTATTCCATCTCTATTAGTGATGACACATTTAGAAGAATGTACTATCCAAGGTCTATGCAACTCTACAAAAACACAGTAATAGAAAAAACAACTTTATGTTTAAGTTGTCAGAAACACACACAAACATGAACTACAGTATATGGTGCAAACAACTTTTCACAATTTAAACACGAAAACACAGAATATCATCAGGACGATTGCATTGACCCGGTAAATAGGCCTTGATACTATCAATGCATTTAATACAAGAACTATGCGAGATATCAGCTGATTAAGAATTTTAATTGCCCAGCTGTCAAATTTTTTTTAAATTCTATACGCCATTGGACGGCGTTTAAAATTAGTTATAACTAATATAGTACAAATATACACAGGTACTATTTTTTTAGACAAGTTTCTTGAAAACTAAACAGCCCCGTTCACATTATATCTGATATGTTTAAGGTTGAGGTTTTGTTAGTAAATTAATGTTTTAATAAATAATTTAATATACTTTAAGCAATTACTTGTGTAGAAAATAATTTTTTCACGTGCCGCCATTTAATAGCAACACAGAATTGCCAGTTATCAAAAACGCACTGAACATACTTCATTTATGTACGTGTTTATCGAAGTGTTCTCAGTTAGCCGACTGTAACGCAAATAATGGAAGGTAACTACAACGGTAGGAAACAGCTAATCAATATTGTTATGTGAAAATTAATGAAAATGGTTATGGCGATGTAACCGGAATGTAACTGAACGGTAATAAACAACTGATCGATATTGTTATGTGAAAAGTAATGAAAATTGTTATAAACATGTAACCGGAATTTAAGAACTTGTACATTACTTTTCACATAACAATATCGATCAGTTGTTTCCTACCGTTGCAGTTACATTCTGTTACAGTCGGGTAAAGAGCCCTAAATCTATGTGCTCTCCCAAAGAGTTGCATAGAAAAATACCACCCCAAGTCGTATTCACTTTAAAGGTGTTGTTTAATTTTACAATAAATACAACAATACAAAAACAATATGGTCAAACATAGAAAATAAGCGGCATGCAAAAATAAACTTTTTTATTGAAATTAAAATTTTATGGGCCTGGCTATACTTCAGAACTACTAAAATGCCAAAATTATTGATAGCTTTTAAAATATAGGCTGTAGAATTTTATTGTAAGCAATAATTTATGCACATATGTACCTACATACAGACATACAAATCGCTCATTTACTCAAAGAACGTCATGAGATGCAAAATTAATCCTCATATCGTACTTTATATTGTGTAAAAATTTCATACAAATATCTTTAATCAACTCTTGAAAGCAAAATGAAATTTTCTTTCCCCATTTTCTGGCAAACTAGTTTTTTTCGAGTTGTGACGCTGTTTGAGTAAATGAGCGATATGTAAAACATATTTGAATGTTATAAAAAAAGTCCTGAAAATTTTAACTTTTGTCGCCTACGATCAAATCGAAAATAGGGCTCGATATACATACATACATATGCACATATGAGTGGTATTTATTTCATGGGGTGTTTTTACAAACGTAAGAAATTGTAGCATAGTTTCAGGGGCTAGTTAATTACTTCCCGATAAACAATATTGTTTGTATGTATGTTAAATTGTTCTCACGAAATAATCAATTCGATTCACAATTTTTCACAAATTTGAACAGAGTACTAGGGAGAAAGTATTATTATTATTTGAAACATAAGAAACTTTTTTATTACGAGAATGGGCACGCACGGCATGGGTGTGTATTGATTTTAAAAATTCTAAAATTTTCAATCAGGGGCATATTTTTGGTAACAGAATGAAAAAGATTATTGAGAAATGAATGTGAAAGTTTGTATGTTTGTGAGATTGGATAAAATTTTTTTTCTTTTAGTACATTTTAATATTTTGCTAAACTAGTAAATAAAACTAATACAAATAATATGTATAATCTTTTATGATTGATGGAAATATAGATATTAATGCCCTGAAGTTATATTTAGTATGAACTATTCGTCATGCTTAGGAAATTATTTGAAAATAAATATTCAGCATTTATTAATGGAATAATGGATCATCGACGTTATATTGACGTACTAAGGCAAAATTTGCGAATAAACAAAAAATTAAAAATTATTTAAGTCGTCAGCTGCCTTTACACTAACCGTCAAACCAAAAATAATCCTACAACAAATTTTTATGTATGTTGTTGCAGTGATGAGGCCACTTGGTAAATCAAGTGGCCATAAAAATCTCTTTATGGATGTTGGAAACTTCTATATATCGTGAATATAGATAGGCCCTAACTCATTATTTTGTTTGAAATCGAGATCTTCGCATATTTCGATACACTAGATTGCTCCTCTATGAAAAAAAAAATAGATATCAAAAAAATAACGAGTTAGAGCCTTTCTATATTAAGGTAACGATATGTACATATGTATCACGTTGCAGCTACACATGGGATATTCCGGCTCTTTGGAAAGAAGAAGTACGTGAAATATAAAATTAAGTTTTAATGGGCGTGTGTTTTTCAGAACTCAGGGTGTGTGTTAAGATTTGTAAAAATCGGTTAAGTAGAACCATGTGAAATACATATAATAATAAATTTTAATGGGCGTTTCCCCGCCCATTTTTCACCTTTAAAATTGTGTAATTGCAAGAACCGAACGCGTCCCCGCCCACCTTTTTTTACAACGGGAGGATAAGAATTTTTACAATCGGTCTAAAATGCACCGAGTTATGAAGTAACAATGTCAAAAAAAAAAATACAGAGGAATTTATAAAGTCCTCCTTTTTTATTCGGTCAAAACAATATCAGAAAAATTTGCGCAACTATTTTTTTGAACTAATTTTTTTCTTCAGGCCTCCTTTGGACAAATGGAAAAAATTTGATGCAACTAATTTCAACTTACAATAAAAAAAAATCCGAAAAAAATTAAAATAATTTTTTTTATATCGCTACTTAAAATCCAAAAGCAGGAATACGCATCAATTAGTAACTTTTTGGAAGAAATATTTACACACATGAGTATATACATACATACATACGTATGCACATAGATACATGTAAAAGTTAGTTGGTAGTACATATTTCAGTTAATTAAATCCCAATCAAGTTTATTTTAATTTTGTTGTCAGTTGCGTCCTTGTGAAACAATCGTGTATGTTCTGTAAACCGATTCGTTTTCCAAAACAAGAAATTTTCAAAAACGAGTAAATGTGTTTGGTGTATTTGGTTTTCTGGTAACATTCGAAATTAAGTTGAATAAAGTATTTGAACGTCAGTCAGTTTTTAATAAAAGAAATCACATTTTAAATAAAGAATAACTGTCGTATTAATAAAAAATATTTTGGGTTTATTACAGGTTTATTTGACAAATTTCCCACAGAAATATGTATGTCAAGTAAGCGCTTAATAAACCTTAAATAGTTTTTATGAATATGACAGTGAGCATTTAAAATGCCCGGCTCTAAATCTTTCGACTGCAAAAGTGAAACTGCATGTAATTTGGTTATAATTTGGGATTAAAGACCTCAAACTGTTAATACTAATTGTTTTTTGATGTTTCTTCAGTGATTTATTGGAATAACAATGTTTACTCGATTTAAAAACGAGTAAAACTATGTGAACTCGGTTTAGAGAACACCAAAACTCTTATTTGCTCGGATTCGGTTTACAGAACAGTGCCGAATATAATTCGAGACTCCAGATTTATGGTTATGGTTACAAGAATATACTTACATACATATGTATGTACATAGTATACATATGTACATAATTCTATCAATTTAATAAAGAATTCTAATATTTGTAATAGGTACCTACTTACGAGTACATACCTATTCAATAAGTAAATAAATAAATAAAAAACGACTATGATTCCATTTACATACAATAGTATTGTATGTATAACAAAGTGTGTAAAAAATTTCATTTATATATATATATTTTTTTTTAATATTTAAATTTGAATGTTGTATTATAGTTCATATATTACATACATACATCATAAAATACAATATGTATAAAATAATAATAATAAAAATAAAAAAATAATCATACATATATGTATACGATGTAAAAGTTAAAGTGTAAAATATACAAAAAGTAGAAAAGAAGTTTGGAAATGTTAAAACTAACAAAATGCATAAATATATATATTTGAATGTGTATATAGGTATTTTATACATACATACGTACATACATACATATGTTTATATGTACATATGATATATTTAAGAGCAAATTTTATAAAAGTACTAATCGCGTAAATTTTTTGCTAACAATAAGTTGTTGTGATGGCCCGACAAGTGTCGGACCAACTCTTGTACTGATTCGAAATACATTGAACAAAAGCAGCAACAATAACGTGTATCATTGTCGTTGCCGTTTGTGGTGATTACGTTCCTATGAACTGAACACAAGTGTTTTAATAGATGGGCCTTTTGTTTGAACATCGCTATGCAGAGACGGCAGGCGAAAGGCTTTTCGCCGGTGTGAACTCTTAGATGGGTTTTTAAATTCCACGACATGCCGAATTGTTTACCGCAATACTCGCACCGATACTCGCGGACGGAATTCTGGGAGTTATTGCATAAGCCAGTGCTGGGACTATTTTGATTGCTGGATCCCTCGAGGCTTAGATTTATTTCCGAAATGGATGTCAGGCCAGGTTGCAGATGAGATAATGAGGATATATTCGAGTTGTGCGTTGATTGCCATTGGTATACCAATTGTGGTGGCAGTTGTACTGTCTTTTCAGGGCTGTCATTCCGGGACATATTCTTTTCAAGCAAATTTCGATTTTGAGGCAATATGTCAGTAGGATTAACTATGCTCTCGTCGAGTGGCATTAGAAGGTTTTTTTCCGGCAAATAGCCGGTCATTGGCGAAAGAGACGATTTAGCAGAACGAAATTCATCCAGCAGATTTTGTTGATAAGATACGAATGGTTTGTGGCTAGGCGAGGAATGAAACCCAGGTCGTCTTTTTCGATGAGGCGTAACGACGTAGTTGTCCGGGGAGCTATTGATGTCTCCATGCTCTGATAGCGATTTGAGACAATCCTTGGCAGAGTCAGAAAAAAGTGTTTTTCGCTTAGCACTTTCCATAATATTGAGGGAGTCATAGTCAGGGGAATAGCTGCTTTTTCCACGGAATATATTTTTCATACTATGTTCCGGTTTAGTGCGGACACCCAGAGATAAATTTACCGGATTAAGGCCACTAATGTTGTGTGCATCTGTCTGGCTTTCAATGTCATTTGTATCCTTATTTTTATTTAGGTCCGCTGTGCTGTCGCTGTCAATATTTAAATTGTCGTCATCGTTTTCTTCCGAATTATGTTTGTCCGAGCTGGACGATGATGGAGGGCTTTTTTTTATATCACTGCAGTTTTCACTTTTAAGCTTCTTATCGCACTCCGGACTTTCAAGTGGCGCAGGAACTTTCCTACTCGCATTTATTTGATTGTTTCCGGTATCCGAACTATTGCCACTACCTGCCAATGTTGTTGTATCAGTTGTTTTCCAATTGTCTGATTTAATTTGCAGCAACAAGAGTAGATCGTGTAAATAATTTACATCCCTTGATGTTATGCAGGTTTGGCCCGAATACAAAAAGTCCAATAAGAATTTAAAATATGTTGCATTTACATCCGGGAAATATACGGTCGTCATGCAATCATAAAGTTGAGTATCTTCCAATAAATTTCTTAAAAAAATAAACACACACACGCATACATATTGTTATTAAGTATACAGTAAATTAATATACAAAATTATATTAAATGAATGTAAATTTGAGCTCGAATTACCTTATTAGTGGACTTGCTGCTGCCAAAACCAATTTGTGAGCGTGTAATTTTACTTTGTTCTCACAAACAATCGTCAAATCTGCGGGATGTTCTCCACGAAATGCAGCTCCAATTTCTTTAAGAATACATTCGCCATGTTTGCTGTATTGCAACATCAACATTCTAGGTACCTTTAATGAAATGAACAAATAATAAATGAAATAAAATCATAAACTTTGGCAACAAATTCATTTTGAATGTCTTTTTTAAAAGTTCGCCATGAGACAGCTTGAGTTAGTAAGAGTTAGATAGTAAGTAAGAGGCCTTGGATTTCGAAATACTTTTTTATTGTGTACGTATACATACGTACACACATATCTATATCTATCTACATACATACATATACATGTACGTATGTACATATGTATATTTAGATACATATGCATGTGTGTGTACAATTTTTTTTTTATATGCATACCTACATCCATGCATACAAACATACATACATATGTATATACTATAGACTTGATCAAAACTACTTTCTAAAAATGGTTTACATCTCTTTCTTCGTAAGCTCTCGCATAAAACACACTCAAAAATAAAGTTTTGTAGGAGTAACAAGGGGAGAGCATCCACTACTTCATCAAATTATATACGTATGTATGTACATGCATACAAATGCATATTTATGTACAATGCATACGGATGCATGTCCGTGTATGTGTGCTCACAAATGTATGCATGGATGCATGCATGTATTTGTTTGAAAGAAATGGAAAGTGTTCTTAAAATTATAAATACAAACGTGGAAAAATATTTGCATATGCATGTGGTATATATAGATGTATGTACATACATACATTGAAAAACGTGTAAATATATATACATACATACATGTGTATATGTACATATGCATCTATAGAAATGTGTGTTTTGTAAAAAAAAAATAATAAAAGGCTAGTTGCACTAATACACATGCGCATACTATTTGGTTCAATAACAATGTTGCCACTCATTGTCTGTCCTTCCGTTATTTTCAAGCAGAGTATGGCAGCTTATTCTTTGCACATTCAAACATGTGTGACTTATTTACACACACAGCCATTAATAAACACATCCATACTCTTATATATGTATACATACATATGTACATATAAGCATTTAGCGAAAGCTTGGTTAAACTCTCTTATTCTTCCGTTCAACTTCTTTCTACATATGTTCATATGTGTGTGCATATTCAACAATAATATTGCAATATCTCTCAACCGTCATGCCTTTCACGAAAAAAGCTCCGAATAGTCGATTACGTATGCGTAAAAGATATTAATACAGCCAGAGTAATTCGTACAGCGCAGAAAACCCTCAAATTCAGATACAATTGGTTGTACAAATATTGTGTATATTTGTATTGTAATTTAACTATACACATACATAGATACATACTTCCATACGTATGTATGCATATACGCTAATAGATCTTCATACATAAATGAACATACATATATATGTACATTTGTGTGCATGTACATACATATGTATGTAGGCAGTATAGTATCTGTGTGAGAAGTTCACACTCTTCTCATAATTATGAAATTGTAACTGTAATGGCAAACCTTTTTGGGAAGAAGCATCATTCATTGTAGAAACATTCATAGATACATTCATACATACATAAAATATATTAAAGTATGTAGGTACCTACATATACATGAATTGAATGGATTGAATTTGTGAGAAGTAAAAGTGTTGACATGTACATACATACATATGTATAATTTCAAGAGCAAAGAGATCCCAAGAAACTTTTGATTGCAATAAATCAATACATGTACATATGAATGTATGTATGTATGCGTCATTTCCACGTACATACATATGTACATTTCATACCAGCGCCGCATTATTTTGAGATTTGCCTCTATTTTGAGCTGACTCGTTTATTGAATGCTGAAATGTTGGGCCTGGTTAGGTTTCACAGCTCTTTATTTCTGTATGTTTTTGGCATACCTTTCGTTTTCATGTTTACAGCCTAAGTAAACATACATACATACATATGCGCAAATGGGTTAGTATTAAATAAAACAAGAAAAGTATTAAGACTTTCCCAACAAACAAAATATGTATATTTAAGTAGACATACAAGAATATTTTCTAGTTGATAGAACTGCATTTTCATTTAGAATTGTTCTTGTAAAACTAAGGCATACATACATACCTATTGCAGAAAGCACCTATGAATAGTTAGATGATTGTGTTGCATACGCTTATCATTATAATCTAATGTTGGCACTAAACATTTCAAATTAACAGACATACTAAACAGATTCTCTGTATGTATGTATTTACATACATACCTACATATCGCTCATTTACTTCAATAGTGTCACAACTCAAAAAACCAGTTTCGCAGAAAACGCGATTTAAGTTTTCAATTTGCATACAACTCAATAAAGAAATGAAAAATATTCTCCTCTCAGGAGCTCTCAGGAGGTGATGGCACAATCTATTTATATGAAATTTTTACACAAGATAAAATACAAAATGCCCCAATATTCTGCATTATTAGCTCAAAAAACTCGTTTTTTTGTTATGACACTATTGAAGTAAATGAGCGATATGTATGCACAGTCAAATCCCGATAATGCGTAATTGCAAGGGACCGGCCATTTCTTACGAATTATAGTGCTTTTCGATTTAGCGGGATTTCGATTTGTCAGGGTTAAAATAAAATAAATACGAATTAATGGGGTTTTTCAATTTATTTACTAAAACGATAAAAAACAAATTTTGTTTGTTTTTGTAACACCGACAGAGTTTTTGCGTGCGCTTTGACATTTTTCTTTATTATTCATGTAACAAACTGATCTTAAGAAATTAAACACACACACAAGCAAAAACCCACGCAAAAAAAAAATTGCGGTAAACAAAAATCATTCTTTCCATGTTTCTGTTGTTTTTTTTTCAAGGGACCGACAGTTTATTACGAATTATCGGGTATTACGATTTATCGGGGTACGAATTATCGGGATTTGACTGTATGTAAATCTTGGCTCCTAATTACGTACAACTCGTTTCAGGTAAATTATACATATGTATGTAGGTACATAAGTAATTAGGTGGATATGTATGTATGTATTGTACATGTGTGTACATATCGCTCCCTTATTGCAAAATTGGTCTCAAAACTAGTTACCCAGAAAGTGAGTTTAAACTTTTAAATTTTTATATAACTCAATGAAAATATTATAAACCTGTATTTTCTCAAGGTCTTGAGTGCACAATCTATCTGGAGGAAACTTTTACACAAAATAAAATACGATATGACGAATTTTGCACTATTGAAAACGTATTGCTACGACTACAGTGCAATAAAGTAGGTTTATATACATATACAAATAATGTCCTTATGTATACTAGTATATGTCGACATTTTTGTCACAAATCGTCCAATTTTGATGAATTTATGTCATGATGAATGTCAAATTCAATATATGTATGTATGTATAATTATAAACATAAAATATTTTGGGTGCGCGTAACGTTTTAGTTTCTTACAAATTTATAAAAAAATATTATTATTAGGATAAAGATAGGGAAAGGTATCAGCATTAATAGAAAGCTACCAGAGGATTCAAATAAAAATACTGAACATCCTATAAAGTACTCAGTTATATCGAGCCATAACCGCAAAAAAAGCTTAACCGACACATTTTCTGGACCTCGTTTTTTTTTACAAAAATATATTATTTACGATAGCAAATAATAGATTTTGGTCAAAAAATTAAGTTCAAAAATTAGGTTGCTTAAGCTTTTTTTGGCGGTTATGGCACGATATGAAGAATATTTAAAAAAAGTTATTTTATTTTTCTCTAGTAATTATTTTATTTCAGTTTAATAGCCACATACATATGTACTATATATGTCTATATTTGTAGCAATTTATTTTCTTGAAATAGTTCAAATTTTTATTTTATTTTTTAAATTTAAGAAATCAACGGTATTATTGAAGAAATTATAAGGGTTAAAATTTTCCAGTACTGTCTCCATATAGGTTTTTAATTCTTAGCGCGAAACTAATTTCTTTCTCTTTGAACACAAATGCCATAATTTACTAAAACATAATTATGATGTTTTCGTATACTTTTTAAGCTTCAATTATTTGGCAAAGGGTGCTTCTATTTCACAGAATATTTGTGTATATGTATGTACATTGTCGTAATAATTAAAAAAAAAGCGTAAGTAAGACTTAAAATACTTTAGAGAAACAAAAATAATTATAAGTTTTAGTGTATTTAGTTCTCAGTAGTATTTTGACTTTCGTCAATAAATTTCATATTTTTAATTGTATCTTAATTAATGAAAAAGTAAATTAAAATTTTTTACAAATATGTAAAGAATTTTCCATGGAATAAACTTTCATTTTTTAAAACAAGTCGATTCCCAGCAAAAAAAATCTGCTTCGTCGTAAGCAGGTTTGTAAGGGAAACGTCAAGCTGCATAATATTTGCTCGCGATGTCCCACTTTGGAGCATTTCGTTTTAAGTGTTTATTTCAGTGCAATTAGTATGTAGTGAATTCATGGAATATTGAAGCTTCCATAATTAGGCAAGAACACTACCTACTGACCTACCGAAGCGCATATTTATTTTCATATACAATTCAATTTAAAAAAAATTAGTATTTGAGTTTAAACAACAGAGCGACTTTTCAGTGTTTGTATAAAATTTCATCTTACTGCTTACTTGTAAATACCACATTCTACTAATATTGGTGAAACGTATATGGTTCAAAAGGTATTTTTGTGTAGATAATATAATGCTTTTTGAAAATTCTTAGCATAAAAGTTATAAAAAAGCGATTTAAATTTACTTGAAAAAAGCTTTCTATTTTGTTTTGTCACACAAATAATGCATAAATAAAGACATATCGGTAATTCCAGAAAATGGTCAACCAAAAAAATTTTTTTTTGCTCAAAAGTAATAATAAAGCTGAAAAGTATATTCATTATATATGTATATAAAATCATTTAAAATTTTTTACATTTTTTGACCGAAATATGCAACTGCAAAAAATATTTTTCTGCTGAACCTTGTTTTTACCGATTATTTAAAGTAAAAGGTATTATTTTCCATTTTATTTGTAATTTACAAATTTTCTACCAACAATAACCTTACGCATTAGCACAAATTAAGAAGAAAGGAGCTATATTATTTATTTTTTTCAGCAGTAAATAAGCATTTGTTACTGTTTAATTTCTTTCGTATTAAAGGTCAATCAATATTACCAAAGTTACTCCGTTTAGTTCTCTTGGGAAAAAAGTTATCCCGTCTGCCTTGTCGCGTCCGTATTTGTACTTTACTCATTTAAAAAAAAAAATAAAACAAGATTTTCATATTTCATAAATCTACACATAAATTTTATCTTCATTTCTACATTCGCAAAAAAATTCATAAAATTTCGCGACCCTGGTTTTATTAAAATCGTACCTAGAAATTTTTGTCTGTGGGAGGTGGGGTCATTATGACTGGTGACTAATTTAAAAAAAAATAATTATAGAAAATTTTTTAATAATTTCAGTGAAGGGTCTTCCTACGCCTTTGTTATAGGTCACGAACATCCATTGTAATAAAAATAATCATCCCTATAGTGAGTAACAAGTGGAATTTCTTTCCCATGCAATTTTTATTCTCCTTGAAGGGAAAAATGTTATAGTGAATCTCCCGTTAAATTTTTTTCCCGCTATCAGTCCCACTGAATGTAAAAAATGTCAGACTTGTAAAGCTTAAAAATTAATTGAAAATTGAACAAATTTAAGTTTATTAAAAAGATACACAAAGTTCTTTTAATATACCACCGCGGTGCCCCGTCGTAAAATTTACTGTGTGTGCATCAAATAAAAGTTGTTGCAGAGAATTATTGTTAACAATCGTGAACTTAATTTACTAATCTTGTGCTAAAAATAAATATTTATAACTATTACCCTCTTATTCATAAAATATAAGATATATTTATTATTATTTTTCTTTATTTATTAAAAAAAATCCAACCGAGCTCATAGAGCCATACACATATGTACGTACATACATATATAATTTTGAATTTGAATTTTTTGAAATGTGTTTTGGTATGAAATTTCCATAAAAATTTTGCTTAAAATGTATTTTCAATGAATCTAATTTTTTATAAATACGTGGTTAGTTCGAAGGAAAATATCGAAATTATGCGATGTAATAATTCAGTTCGTCTGCCAAAAATAAAGTGAACAGTGAGCATGTTTTTTTACACTTCTTTGACTTCTTATTGAAGATTCAAGAGTAGTTATTTACTTACATATAGAACGAACTACATACAAAATTAAATTCACTATCCAATTTACATCATGTATACCAGTGACCGCAAATAACGATTATTTTCCAAATTTAAACTAAAAAAATCAAACTAATACAGAAGTGCTACCTGCACAAGGAATTCAATAAGATACTCCTCGTTACGTGGGCTACTTTTAGATGAACAATTTTTTATTTGTTTAATTTTTATTAAAAAAATCAACTTTGTTGACTCTATTTTTATTTATTCCTCAGAAAATAAAAATCAAGAAATAAAAGTTATTTTTTGCTTACTTTTTGATATTAATTTTTTTACTTAAAAGAAAATTGATTTTTAGACTGTAGAAAGCGTATTTTCTGCGCTAAAATTTATATTAACCGATTTAAAATCGAATTTATCGCCAGTTTGAAAAAAAACTCTTAAATGTTAAATTTACTTTTTTATATTTTATTCAGTTATCATTACCATTTAGTAAGAAAAATATATAAAAATCCAAAAGTTACTATTGTTTTCTAAGCAAAAAATAAAATTAAAAAAATAACTTTTATTTCCTAATTAATAACAAATAAAACTCAAAAAATAACATTTATTTTATATAATAATTAAAAAGTAATTTTTAAAATAAAACTTATAACCATTACGGGTCCCTGATGTACACATTTAAACAAAAGTTGCTTTTTCTTCTTCTAAACACTACTTTGTTTACTGGGAAATATTAGTAAGCTTACGAATGAATGTACGTACTCGTTAATACATAAGTACGTACGTATATTCATGGATACATATGTGTGTATGGAGATGTTTGTATGCATGCACATGTACATAAGCATGTGTACGTAAGTTTGCATGAGCATTTTGTATTGGCTGTGTGGTAATACCTCCTAAGCAAGCAGCAAGCAAACACTTTTCGAAAGTTTGTCATTAAGAAGTATGATCGATCTACTACTTTTTAGTAACGTAGAGATTAAATAAAGTCTGCCTTTCACAAAAAGCTTTGGAATCGTCTTTTGTGTCCGACGTCGTCGTCGTCGTAATAATAGTATTCATCGGTACCACCGATGTGACCGACATCGTAGTCTGCTACAACAACACAATTGTTGTTCGAAAATAACAAAACAACAAACATAAGTGTATGAGCATAGGAGATGTGATTGCATTAATACAACAAATAAAAAATTTACAATAAAAAACATTTCGTAAGTTTTGTTTTTTTGTTCATATGGTTATTGTTGTTGTTGTTGTTGTTGTTGTGTTTTGTGAAACTTTAAAAAGTGGTAATATTTATCGCAAGCATTACATTCATGTGTATGTATGTATGTATGTATGTATGTAAATATTTCTTGTTTTTTATTTCTGTTTTTGTCTTGCTTCTTAATATAAAACTTCTGTGAAGACCAGAAAATAAAGTAAAACAAAGAAACTATTTATGTTAAATATATGTACGCAGAAATGATAAAAAAAATTCAAATTAAAAGAAGAAACTTGAAGTGAAGGTCGTATACATATAAGTATGTATGTATGTACCTATAATTTTTTATATTTATTATTTTTTTATATTAAGTTTACAGCAATAATAAATGTGTTTTGTTGTTATGTGTGTGTGTGTGTGTGTGTGCATGTGTTTATTAAATACAATTCATACAATATAAATATGTATGCATGTATGAATGTATCCACGTTTATTTATTATGTTTAAATGTATGCGAGTGTGTATGTATGTATGTATGAAGAAAGATGTAATACACACATGTATACCCGACCTACATAAAAGAAAATTATTATTCATTTTAAGAAATTAACTTACCTCTTTCATTTACAATAGTTTTTTTATTTTTATTGCTGTTTAAAACGCCAAATGCAGGTATAATATTCTTCCTTGAAATTAAGTTATTTTTTAAAACTTGTTCTTTATTAATTTTGTAATATTTTATTGGTATGGTAGGTAGTTAGGTATGTACATATACTCTTGATTTGGATATGTATGTATGTACTATGTAATTATGTATGCAGATACATACGTATTATGTATGTATTTAAAAATATATGCAGATAGGTACTTTCTTAATTTCTTGTTGATTTTTGTTATTGTGCAAACGATATCATCGGTCTGCTGTCACACTTTTGAATCAATTGTTTTTTCATTTAATTCCATTAGTCGTCGTATACTGATCATTTATTGGTATGTATGCAGATATTTACTATTTGTAATTTTTTCTTTTGTTTTATAAAAAATTTTCTTTCTTTTTTATAATGTACACCACTAATTTGTATGTGTCCTCAAAACACTTATTGTGAAACAACATGGGGGGAGCGAAAAATAATTCCACTCACTTTAATGAACAAGACAAAAAAAAAAGCAAATAAAAAAAATCAAGAAATAACACTTTCCAACACCCAACAGGTTTTCCGATCTGCTTGCTTAAATATCACTTTTCTTACTGTGCCGAAACTTTTAAGTAAACACATTTCGTGGTCTAAAACAAAACTGCAGCAAAACTTCATGCTTAGCTTTTATTTTTCAGTTCAGATCAGTTTAGTTTGGTTGGGGTTTCATGTTGTTTTAGTTGTTTTTGGTGTTCACCATCTCTTTTTTCAATGCAATTGTACTAGATACGTTTTATTTTCTCCTTCTTTCAATTTTGATCTTTTCCAACCTAAAATACACTCCGATGTGGCTGTGTGAATGGAGAATTAAATGTTGTTATGTTGTTTTTCCATCGTTATTGTTTCAACTTTCGTGTGAAGAGCTACATACAATATTATTGTGTATGCTGCTCTCTAAAAGCTAAGGTGAATGGCGCTCTCTAGTGCTCTTTTCTTTTATTGTGTTCACTCAGTGTGTGTGTGTGCATGTGGTTTTCTTTTTTAAAGTTCATATTAACGACGAAGAGCTTTTCTCAATTTCTCATTTTAATGATGGTAAATGGTGAATCATAATCACCATCCATATTCTACTTAAGCAGTAAGAAACAAACATATCCACAGGCGGCTTAATTTAATCTGGAAAGAGGGAGAAAGACCTCCTGACTTTCCACAGTATATTCATAAAAAATTTCTACAAGTAATTTATCTACCATTAGGGTCATTATTACAACTTGTCGTTAGTTAAAGGTAGGATTTTGTTCGCCCGATAAATAGGTTTGTATCAATACAACTTCCATTTTTTATTGTTATTTTTTTATTATTATTATTGGTAATAATAATAATAATAATAATAATATTTAATGGATAAAACCATAATAAACGAGGTTTTTATAATGCAAAGTCATTTATCGGTCCGACAAAACGGTAAGTTGTAATAATGGCCCTTAGATTAATATCTATTAGTGTACAGATATCTGTCGTATAAGTTAAATTTTATAAAGCAAACTCGTAGGTAAAAAAACCTTAGGTAAATTATCTGTCAAGGCGAATTCAGTATCAGGTGACCTTATCACTATAACAATACAACTACACAAAAAAACAACATGTAGTTTGCTATGCTACAAAACCAATCTGTCAGAAGATTTCTAAGCAAATTTTGACATTTTGGTTCAAATTGCTCGATTTGGCACCAACAGCTGATAATCAGCCGGGCGGAAAAGGTCACCTGATACTGAATTCGCCTTGTTATCTGTGTGCAGATAACAAGGTTTTCAAATGAGGAAGTGTAATACACAGATCCATACATGCACACATGCATAAACATATTTTGTTATGTGTAATTACCCAGTCAGCATGTGGAAGATTGTTTCATCAAACTGAGTCTTTTCCGAATGCCGAAGCAGAAATGCTTCGAAAGTGATTTATTTCAAAAACAAAATGTACAGAATGTGCGTAATCACGCATAGGTATGCTCGAAATGTGACTGTTTGAAGTAGAGATGGGCGCGTGTTGAATTTATCCCACACGACACGATACGAACACGAATGCCAAAATGTCCAACACGAAATTTTTTCAAAACACAAAATTGCACAACTCGCACGAAATCAAATTGATGTCGCATGCGACAAAAAGTTGACATTCCTGTGGAAATGCCCATATGTATCCAGCTACATCCCCCTTGAAAAAAGATGTTACCCGCGACAATGAATGTAACGCATAATTTTTTATGATTCTCTTGTAAACCTACTTCCATACATACAATCATACATACATATACATATGTACATATGTACACTGCATTCGTAAAAATGACAAAGTTATTCGCAATTCTAATATACATACATACATACATACATATGGATTTTATATTGTGCTAAGCCACACACTTTTCCAAATTAATTAGCCTTTACTTGGATAAAATGCAAGTAATAATTGTTATGCATTAATTAATTGAGAATGCTTACACTATGGAAAATGCCAGCGAGTTGACAAAGTACATGCATACATACATACATGTATGTACATATACATACATACATACATATATGTATCTATACACTTTTAAAAAAGGATTTCAATCAATCTATTGTTCGATAAGAAAATTTCCTTCTAGAAAAATCACATTTTCTGTAGAAAAATTATCCAAATGCACAAAATTTATTTTTTTTCGCGCGCAGAAATTAGTCAAGGATTTCAGGCAAGGAAATCATGAGACTTAAAATTAGACTAAAAAATTTGATTGCAGTAAAATTTATTGTATAATATCATTGAGCTAACTTACAATTTATGCCTAGAAATCAATTGAAATTAATAGATTGTACCAAACGAAGTTACACATAATTACATTTTTTAGTTAAGCGTTCCCCAAATACTTCTCGTACAAAATTATTTCCTTCTTTGACAGATTATAGGGATAATTGAGTGAAGTGGGCACAAATATGTCACCTCTGATATTCCTAAAATTAATTTTTTTTTAAATCTTCTAAACGTCTAATATTTGTATAAAATTTCTTACTCATAACTACTTTCCTTGTAGCCCACTGTAAATTCAGCTGGTAAATTGGTTACGGCTGTTGACCTTTCACAGAACAGTGCATTCCTTTGACTTGCGTAAAATGGAAAATCAAACGTGTTTATATATATTCGCACACATAATCCATGGCTACCGAAATTTGGTTGGCTTAGAATGGCGGGCTGAGTATGACCACATCGACCGAGACGTATATTTTGATGGCAACTGTAAGAGTGGGAACCCTTATCAAGACTCGAGTAGTAACACTGAACATTTTCTGCAGCCATGCTGTGATTTAAATATGCGATAAAGTCAAATCCTGGTCCGGCCATATCACAAACTGTTTAGCAAGGTAACGATATGTATATTATATGTACGTATGCAATAAGGCGTAACTAACAAACATATAATATTACAAGAGAGTCAAAAAACTTGACAACAAACTAAACAAACTTGCAGTTAAGAAAAGCGTAATTTTTGATCGCAGAAGTGTAAAATTTTGCCAAGCCATCGAGCCATAACCGCCAAAAAAGCTTAAGCGACATATTTTTTGAACTCGGCTATTTGACGAAAATCTGTTATCTACGATCGAAATAAGCATTTTCACCAAAAAATTAATCTCGAAAATTATGTCACTTAAGGTTTTTTTGGCGATTATGGCACGACATGTAGTTTAAGGGCATTCACAATAATCAATCAAAAACTTGATTTTGAATTTTTTGTTAGTTACGACTTTTTGTATTTTAGCTAACGATATCTATGTAAATAGTTTTTCACAACTTACTGTCAATTTTTTTTATATTGTATTGTGGTTTGAGCAACCGTCCAATTTTTGAAGCTATTTGTCCACCATAACTGAAACCAAACATAAAAATTTTGCTTGGACTCAGGCCGATTTTAATTAAATGTAGAACTTCTTCGTATAATATTTCACTTAATGCATTAAACTTTTGCAATAATTCTATATAGGATTTCTTAGACCAATAACTATAATCTACACAAATGATACATCCTCCTCGATGAAAGGTTAGTCCTATAAAAATAAGATGAAAAGATGGTTTCCTCAATGTATGGCTTAAGAACCAGTAGACTAACTCACCATCAGACCCCTTAAATATTCACCCCTATCGTGAACAGTTTTTCCCCTCGAAATATTTTCCCTTTTCCAAAAATGGCATTTTTCCACTTTTCCCTTGGTTTTGTTCACCTCTTTGGTTCACATGCAGTAAATTTTATGGCTGTGGTAAAATATTTAAAAATTTGTGTATTTCTTACTATTAAGCTTAAATTTGTCAGATTTTCAATTAATTTTTAAGATTTACAAGTCTTCTTCCCGTTTTTTACATTCACTATGCATTGATAGCGGGATAATTGGCGATAGCAAATTTCCCTTCATGGGAAATGAAAATCTCCTGGGAACAAAACTTTCAAATTTTATTCACGATAGGGGTGATTATTTTTGATAAGGGGAATTAAAAAAGGGAAAATTATTGACGATTGCAATTTGTAATATTTCGAGAAAAAAAATATTCACGATAGGGGTGAAAGTCGAATGTTAAGACTTTCGATAGCAAGCGAAAATCGAATGCAACTCATAATAAGGGCCTGATTTTAAATTACAATTTAAAAATAACGAATATTTGGAACATGAAATTAATGAAAAAGCCAGAACCTGAGTTTAAAAATTTTAATTAAAGTTAAGGGCGGTCTTACGTTCTTGCAATTGGGATATCCATTCGGTATAACAGCTTTCAGTCCATCCATGGAAAATGAATGAGATCTTTTGATTCCTACATGACTTGGTGATATAGTGTAAGCGGGACTTATTGTAGGTCTCAAATCCAGGTGAATTCTGAAATAACATGTTCCCATTTCTAAACAGAATAGGTGCCTAGTTAATTGTATTACTCAGTAAAGTTTCGTTAAGAGAAAGGGAGAGAGAGAGAGAGAGACAGACACCTACTTGTAGTATAAAAAGTATAAACTTTTTTGAAGCCTGTATTTTCTGCGTCGCTCATTACCTTTAAGGGCGATATTTAAATATCTAAAAGTTTTGGTGGTGTACGGGAATTTAGAAGGAACAATTTCTGTTACTTCTTTCGATATCAAAGTTGAGTTCTCAATGGCCAGGTTCAGTTCTCCTGAACTATTGGAAATATAAAGAGTCCACCATTGCAATAGAAAGATCAACAAGAAAACTGAATTGAAATAATACTTTTCAAAAAAATCCATTATTAATACAATTTTAAAAAGACGCATATAACATAGCAGCTACAAGTGCGCCTTTAAAAGCAGTTCACAATAAACTGAACGTTAGTTAGTTAATAATAATGAGAAAAGAAGAAAAAAAGAATTAAGAAATTTCATTGAGATTAAGGTGTTAGACACACACACACACCAATCGTACATACATACATACATACATATTTAAATGTACGTATGTATAGCTCGACTAGTCTCAAACTCTTCTAATCTATCAAAACTTTTGCTTGAGAAAAAAATACAATAACACTGTTCTGCAAAAAAATAAAAGTCGGATAAGAATTTCATTATGTGATTTTAATGGACTTTTTAGTGTGCTGAATCGAAATCTGTGCACAGATTGATGCCATCACTTCCAGTTGTTGAGATTTTCTTATTATAGCTGTGCTATTTATGGCGCGATGCAGGAGATAGGACCTGATTTTCGTAACAAAAATAATCAACACTATTACAGTGTCGGTTAAATGTATTAAACAATATCTGTCACATTTTCTTTACTTATAGCTTCTTTTATTTCCAGCATACTAAGCTTTCCGCTAAATAACAAGAATGTAAAATATTTGCCGTTTTAATTTTTTTTAAATTAATTTTTGAAGACAAAACAAAAATTTAATTTTGCCAATAATTTCTGAATAGTTCCAAAACCGTTGCAAATCGCAAAAAATTATATTAGTTTGACTGGAAGGGTAATTTTTCGTAATTTTGCAACTTTCAGTATTTAATTTATTAAAATCGAACAAAACGTTATCGAGTTACAATATTGAAATAAGTCAGCGTTGCCCGCCTTGTTTAGGGTGTAAAATTAGCCACGCCCATTAAAAAAATCTATGCGTGATAGATAAAAACTGAAAACAGATTTGAATTTAGGGCACTAATGTCCCCCCCATACCTATATATTTTACATAATTTTATTTAAATTACAAATTATTATTTTGCAGAACAGTGTAATTTGTATTTCTAGAGTTTCCAAAGGCTAAACGGAAAATAAAAAACTTTAATGCGGCGCAAATTCAAAGAGTAACAAATTTAGCAACTTTCGTTAAGCAGCTCATAAAATTATGGGCTAGAAAGAAGCTCTGTTTAGGATCTTACCACATACAATAATAAAAAAATAAAAAAAATATATAATTTTGGAAATTTTTTTATCATTTAAAGAATGTCATTGAAAATTTGGTGCTCTACATTTGTGTGGGTCTATATGTGTACATATACATACATACAGCATATACATACATATGAACGTATGTATGTATGTATGTATGTAAAAGTGTGTGCTCAAAAGTTTATATGTAACGAGTATTGTTTTATGCTATTGTACGTATACAACTCTTTTTTAAGTGAAGGTGGTCAAAACTTGTTTTGTTTCATCACTAAAAAAGCTTTTTCTTAAAAGAAAAATTTAGAGATACTACTCGTGGTATTGGTACCACAATGCATTGAATTTAAATGATATTTAACATTGGAAGTACCTATCAACACCTGAATAAAGTTAAGTCGTACGTAAGTAAGTATGTATGTATGTATGCATGCATGGATGTACATATTTACGTGTGTTGCTTTCCCTGTGTATACAGTTTTGGTGAACTAAACAAACTATCGTAACGTTAGCACTGCAATTAAATTCAATATTCACCTTGAATAAGCAAATATGTATCTGGTATGTGATGAAAACCGAACGCTTTCGAAGCGATCGTTTTCTTCAAATTGTGTCATAAATTTCAAGAATGAGTTTCTTCTATTTAGTCAATCCTAAATACGAGTACCTACTAATTGGCTTTCGAAAAACATACACTACAACATAACATGCGTGCATATGTATGTATGTATATTGTACATATGTACATACATATATATGTACATATGTATAGATGTATGTCCATTTAAAATTTATTGCTTTTTTAAGGTCTTCCTCATTAATAATAATATTTTTATGAAGAAGAATCTAAAACCTTTTTGAAGACGACGGAATCAATTAATACAATCACCCGTATTGCGTATGTCAAGTCGAATATTCTTATCTAGTACAAAACTGTCGTAGAAGAATATTCGACTCGACATACGCAATGCGAGTGAATAAATCGATTTCTTTACAAACTATTTTTTTATTTATTTTTTATTAATTCAAAATGAAAACTTATTATAATAAAAAGAAAAAATGAATGTCGACTTATTAAAGCCAGGGATGCCAGGCAGGATCCATGCGACATAAATTGTCATGATTTGTCGCCTGCTGTAAGAGAATAGATATTTTCTTGGATTCAATATTATCGAAATATGAGATCGTTGTCAGACGATTCAATATTGCATTAACGGCCTTGTTCACCAAGCGTATCATATTTTCAGTTGTGTTGGCATCAGCCGTTCCGTCCTCCATGACATCGATCGGTTTGTTGTCGCGCATGCGTTTTTTGTGCAAAGCAATAATTTCATCCCGAAGAATTGTCCGTAAAATTGACGATAGCTTGTAGTTGGGATGTACGAAACATCGTGCTGTAGCAATAATAGCAGCCGATAAGGGACCCGAAATGCCAATATTTGTAAGGAATTCGGCAATATTCGGTGTTAGACGGAAGGGCACTGGTCGACTATGATCCAATTCCTCCTTTTCATCATTGATGTCGAATTTAAAGTAAGAGACATTCATCAGTCCCGAATCTTGGTGTATGTATATCATGTCTGTATTTAAACGCGTCAGATGCAGGGCATATTCGCACAGGAAAGCTAAAGCCATTTGGAGAGTCATCTGCATGAAAAATTATGAAATTATATATTATACATGAGTGTACATACATACATATGTGTGTGCATAAATAAATAAATAACAAATATCATTTACTAAAACAACATCATAACTCAAAAAAAAAGGAAAAAAACTAGTTTGCCATTAAAGTTTTCAATTTACGCACAACTTAATGAATGGCAAAATAAATTTTATATTTATTTTTCTCTCACGAGTTGAGTAAAAATTTCCAACTTATTTTTTTGACCAAAATCGATTATTTGTGATTGTAAATAATCGATTTTCGTACAAAAATGATGTCCAAGAAATGTGTCGGTTAAGATTTTTTTGGCGGTTATGATTTTTGTATGAAATTTTTATACAATATGAACAACGATGAATTATAAAAAATTCCAGTTTGTGAGTTATGAACGATATGTAGATATTTATATGTACAGCTGCAGTCAAAATAATAGCAGCATGACAAATTGTTTAGCAAGTTATCAAGTTTATTATAATAAAAAAAAATCTTTTTTTATGTGAAATGTTTCAGCAAATCTTGACATTCAAATTGAGCTTGAAATAAGCAACTATTTTTGACACTGATGGGAACAATATTAGCAGTTAATTGGCGGTATTATTTTAACCAGCTCTGTGTGCACATATGTACCTATCGCTCACTTACTTCAATAGTGTCACAACTAAAAAAAAAACTAGTTTTCCCGAAAACGCGTTTAAAGTTTTAAATTTACTTTAAATCGATAATAATCGGTTATCGATCGCAGATAATCGATTTATGTAAAAAAAAAAATTATGTTCGAAAATTATGTCGCTTAAGCTTTTTTGGCGGTTATGCCATGATATCCATGTATTTATGCAGGTTTATATTTGAAAAATTTAAATTTAATGAACATTAAACAAAAAAGTTTGTGATGCGTACCATTTTGCGGAATTGCCAAAAGTCTGTGGCGGACATGAACGTTTTGATGGCCCACTGTTTGAAGAGGGTCTTCGGCACCATTTTGCTTTGAATCTCTTGGAATATGTCGCGCAACATGGCGTGCGTTATTTGAGCACCATGCGATTGTACTTCGGACAGGCGTTCATAATACTTCATGATGGGCAAGTCATGTTCGACGTCCATTTTGGCACAAGTGCTCTTATATATTTCATACAACGAGATGCTGGCTGGATTGTCTTCGGCTAAACGCATTTGTGGTGAAATGGGCACAACACGTGGCACGGTAATGTTGAGAAAACGTCGTGTTGTCTCCTTTTGTTTCTCCAAATAGTAATTGAGCATGCGCAGTAGTTGTAAGACTCTCTCTTCGCGGCGGGCATCTCCGAGGCCAGTATCGATTACGACCAAATAAGGATATATTTTGCCATTCGTACCCCTTATATGTAGACGTCTAGCGGCCGTATTATTTTTTTGTACAATTTCCACTCTGGGCATGAAGCGAGATATGCGAATGTGATAGTGGGAGGAGGATGGTATGAGAAATTCTCCTGGCAACTCGACTTCGGCAGTTTTTTGACTGAAGTTTGATAAGAATCTACATTTGTCTTCGATTAAAAAGGAAGTCGGCAGTTTTTTTACTTTTATTTCTAGAGCCTTTATCCAGGACTTGAGTTTTGTTATCAAATTGTGGAGTTTCATCGAGTCCGGTTTTGTGAAATCAAAATCGCGTGTAAACTGTTCTTTCATCATCTGAAATGCGGGATCTTGGAAGGTGACTTGGGCGCGGCGAGCCAATGACTCGGATGCCGCCGAATTGGAAGATGATGAGGCCACCGATCCGGGTATGTTCTCAATGCCAATGCCAAATGTTGAACCCAATTTTTTTACAAAATGCAACGTGTGGGGAGTAATCGTGGCTTCGCTCACCGTACTTCGCGTTTCAAAGGCAATGGCGTAGCATTTGATTAAGCCTTGCCGCAATTGACGCAGCACCTCTTCGGTCCAGCTCTCTCTAAACCAGACCATCTGATCAACGATGCCCTCCAAGGAGCTCAAAATCGTGGGATGAATTTCCCTTTGAACATGCATAACTTTGGAGCAACGCCACATTGGGGGAGTAGCCTTAATGGGATTCACCGATGAGGGCCCAGAAGATGAGCTCGTACTGGTGAAAACTTGGTTCATGTTGCTTTCCAAATTCTGTTGCTATTTCGATCGATGCAAATATGTGTGTGTGTGTGTGTGTTGTGGGTAAAAAAAGTTTATATAAATTACATAGAAAGAAAAAATAGATTACATATGTATATATTTTTGTATATCACTTTTGCCAGAAAATTTTCTTCCAAAATCTGCAAAATTGGACTAAAAACATCTGCATAATATTGTTGCTCAAAATACTCGAACAAATAAATGCAAATGCTTTCATAAAAACAAATATTTGATAAACAAAACGAATTATCCAGAATTGTTTAGCTAAATAACTAAATACACTCGTGTACCAGTGATCGGTAATGCTATTCATACTTACTCATGAAATTTTAAATATAAGTGAGTAGACATCATGTAAACTCAACTACTCTGATTTACGCATACTCACGATGACATTGATTTATAAGTATACTCGTAGGATGAAATAAATATGAATGCGACGTCGACATCACAGTCATAGCACACTCACACTCATAGATCACCTCAGTTTGATTTCTAATTTCAGGAAAATACTCATACTACTCACATTGATTCAGCTCACTCAGCTCAACTCATGCATGTATGTTTATTTAAAAGTTTAGTCATTAAACAGTTTGCAAGTAATACAGGGTTGTTTTTCAATTAATGCAAAAAAAAAAAAAAAAAAAAAAAAAAAAAAAAGAGCAACAGAGAAAGACATAACCTCATAATGAGAACTTTAATGTTCGTATGCGAAGTTCGCATTGTGAAGCATACTTATCAAGGCGAATTCGCCTTGTATCTTTGTTAGTGTAAAATTTCCTGCTGTCAGAATATTTCCTTGCGTTTTGCCTTGATTGACAGCAGGGAAATTATGTCAGCTGGTGAATTAAGATCACCTGATGTGAAATCGCCTTGATACTTGTTTTGCATCGCCCATAGGCATTGAGTTAAGGAGAGTTGAAATCAACAACGTCATAAATGCTGCTAAGTATGAGTTCGATGCGCACTTAAAACTTTCGAGTGAATATGATTCATAGACAACATTGCAAAAAGTATGAGTGCGCATAAGTACAAGAAATTATAAATCATGATTCAACTCTACTCACTTTTTCACTACCCATTACTGTTCTCTGATGCGTACGCAGCACATACAAGCAGATAATAATAACAACAATAATGAAATAGCTTCTGCTTGTTAAGAAGATACACATACAAACACTCCCATCCAAGTGAATTAATACATGGCGTAATTTCAATGTTATACTTCTAATTGTATATCAAAAGTTATAAATAATTTATTTATAATTTGGTTTGCATGCAATAAATTGTATGGCGATGGTGTACTAAATAATAATTTTTTCCATGAGATGGACACATTTTTTACCCAAAATTTGTGTATTTCTTATTATTCTTGAGGTTTACAAGTCTTCCTCCCCTTTTTTACATCCACTACGCATTGATAGCGGGGACAAACGTTCCCATGAAATTCGCGATAGCAAATTTCCCTTCATGGGAACAAAAATTTCACATTTTATTCACGATAGGGCGTGGTTGTGTATGTACGAGTATGTATGTATGTATGTATGTATATAAGATCAGATATCCAGTAGTTTTACGCGTCGAAATGACATTGAATGTATTTAAGGACAAAAATCTGCAAATCTCACTATGATGTAAATTTTTCATTAAACAAAAAAAAAAAAAACCAGCGAAATGCAGAGACATCGGCAAATCTGGCAACAGCGTTGTATTTATCTATCTTGTTGAAAGTAACTGTTGTTAACTCACGTGATTTTGGGGTCTCCCCGAGGCTTGTTCAGCTGTCTTGTGTTTCTCACGTTGTTCGATTTTCAAAGTCAGATAGAGAGTCCGAATGGGAAAGTAAACAGCTTGTGGATACAAACGTCCCACCTGCAAAAAAAAAAAAAAAAAATAAAAAATAAATTTGTATAATAACATAAACATTTTGTTGTTTGGTTTGTTTATTTTAGTAAATTTACATGACTTAAAAGGTTGAGTATAACACTGCCATCGTATTGGACTAGACAGCATAAGAGCTGTGGAATCCACGGCAGCCAATACGATGGAGGTACGCCCACCACATATTTCTCGAGTGTACTCATTAGTGTGTTGGTATTGTTGTCGTATGAGAGGAACCACAGCACTTTGGCTAAATATTTGCGAGTCTTGCTTTCGCTTTGATGTCGACAGGCGTGCAAGTAGCAAGTTAGGGCACTAACGCCCAGTGCAATTTGTTTGTCGCGCAAGAACATTTGCTCCATAAAGTCGCCCCACATGGCCCAGGCTTTTGTGAGGCCATCATGTAATTGTACAGCTGCGCTAAACGCCTTACCAGCCTCCTCTGAGCGGCCGATCTTTGCTAGAAGCAGTCCTTTTAGGGCATAGAATTCGGCATTCATTTCCGCTGTGAAATACTTAAGATTAGTCGATTCAATGACCTCCAAAGCTTCATTCAGATCATTGCGACCAACTGTTGATGCCGTCTGAATGTAGCATTTAACCTGTTGCCGTATTTTCTAAAAAGAGAAGCAATAATAAGAAAGAAATGTGTGCATGAATAAATTTTGTAGTGTTTGCTTGTGCTTACCTGGAAACAGTCGACAATGGGAACGGAAGGTATGGTGTATATACGGGATAGAGTTTCCTGGCACACTCCAGTCAAATTATGCTTCCGTGATATTTTGCCGAAGTAGATGATAGCTTGCGCTGATGCATGTACGCCCAGCATAGTGTTGCCTTGATCGGATTGCTGTTCGAGGTGTTGAGTGATGATCTGATAGTGATGTTGGCGCCAAGTGAAAATATCTGACCAGTGCGAGAGATCGTCGGCTATAACGGGCAAACGGTTTCTCCATGTTTTCACAATAGCTTTCATGTCATGCAGCGACGTGTTGCGGGATTGCAGTAGTCCCTGGTGTATCTGGCTGGCCTCGTGCAGTTCGATTATTTGTTGGGCGGCCTGCAGATATTGCAAATGGATATGCGATACGATGTGAGGCAATCTTCCCCATTCGCGTATGCATAAGCCCGAAGATATTTCCACATACTTTTC
Source organism: Nowickia ferox (assembly GCA_936439885.1). Lineage (NCBI taxonomy): Eukaryota > Metazoa > Arthropoda > Insecta > Diptera > Tachinidae > Nowickia > Nowickia ferox. Next base: position 1,760,425 of record OW387027.1, on the reverse strand, counting down.
GACATTGGCCAGCTGCCTTTCTTCGGGATGGAGAATGGCTAAGAAGCCTTTGTAGAGATTAACCTTGTAGCCGAACTGCTTTGAATAGGCTTGCTCTATCTTGAGCAAAGCCTTCTTCATGAGACTCCAATCGGGTACGCGCCAAGCACTCTCCATAATGAGAACTTCGTGTTGTTCGCGGTTAGTCTGGCCGTAATCGAGCAGGATGTCCCATTGATTGAGTTCCTTGGCACAACGTATCCAATGATTTTCCCACAGCATTATTTCGCTGTTCATGTGGGTATTACAAATTCCATTCGATAAGTCCTCTTTGAATTTCGACATTGCCAGGTCGTATGCACCTTGAGCCTCCTCGAAGAAGCCCATCTGTTCGTATGAAATGGCGACATTTGTTTCGGAATATTGGGCGTATTTCATCCACAAACCAGCCCACAGATCCTCCTCATGCATGGCCGAGTACATTTGAGACAATGAGTCATGTATAGACGTCTGATTGCCATTGCTGTCTTGCTGCTGCTGGTGCTGATCGTTATAGTCCATCATGAAAGAATCTGAATGACTGTTGACATTTTGCTTTTCCACCATTTCCTCCAGCACAAGAGTCATGCGATGCCACAAATTGTGAGCTTTTCCCAAGTATGTGCAGAGGTTGGGAGGTATATAAATTTTGGGATTGCACTGAGTCAGTCCCTCGACGAAGGTGTTTATAGCGCTGGGAGCACAATCCTTTTGTATGATATTCGTTCCAGACGCCAGAAACGGTATAATCTCCTTCACAATGGTGTGCTGCTGGTCCATGCTGAATATTGACCATATACGGGGGAATATCGAAAGCCACACGCTCTCCGCCAAGCTGGTGTCCATGTGGCACAGTTGCGAGGTGGCTACCAGCAGTTGGTCCGTGCGAATTTTTCGATTTATTTCTAAAAATTCAATTTGGCGATGAATCAATTTACATATTTTTGTCTTTCTAGCGGGCAGCAGGTGGTCGCTGTTATCTGCTTTTTGGTCCGCTTCATGTGTATTTATAAAATCCAAGTTGACATCGACATCAAACTCTTCATCTTTATCGTCTATGCCGTGCATCATATCTACGCAGTCCGCTTGCGAAGAAGTATATATTACAAACTGGCTTTTCTCCTCGTTGTCGCCCATATTGATAATGGAAGTTATGCTGGGGATTTTATGCATGTCGTTCGCATTTTGTATGGGAGTCATTGTGTTGGCCGTTAAAACGAGCAGCTCTATACATTGTTTTATCCAATAATGGGTGCCAATGGAGTCCCATGCCTGAGAGCAGACAATATACAACAAGCGATCGTGTAAACGTCGCCTCATCGATGCATCGATAATCTCAAAGAATTTTGATCTAATTACGGGATTTTGACTTCGCAGCCCAGTTAGGAAGGCCCCTTCAAGTTTTGCACTCAATTCAGTTTGCTTTAAATATTCGTCTCGGTATATATAGTTAATCATTTCCAAAAATTGCACGTGCAGTTCACTTTCATCCGAGAACTTCTTCTCAACATATTGCATTAGTTTGACAAGCAAAACCGATTTCTCGCGAATCGACGGTATCTGTACCATCGAATTTTGCTCCTTCACTCTAATCCAATCGTCCAGCATTTTTATAATGCACTTCATTATCTTCGTGTCCATGCTCTTTTCAATTAAATTAACTATAATGCTGCCAATCAGAAGTTTTCGCACCTCCACACTCATTATTACAATGCGATTTTTAATCATGTCCAAAGACAATATCAGCAACTCCAATGACAAGTGATTGTTTTCCGCTGTCGGGTTGATTGACGGCTGCTGTGTATTGTTCTGCTGCGCTATGTGTTCTTTCGTCAGGCGATTCAATACTCTGATAAACTGGAGCATTAAACGATCAATATATTCGGGATTGTTGGCACAGCAGGCCTTTAGGATCATTAACGTGCCAAAAAGTGACGAGGGATTTGGCTGCGGACTCTTCTCGTACAATGTCAAATTGTCCACAATCATTTTGCTGATAGCGCTGTATAAGATCTCAAGCTCTTCGTTTTTGTGTTGCAAGTCAGGTTGGAAAATGGTCATCAGGCGGGTAATGAGTACGTGCATAAGGCGAACTATTTTCGTATTCTGATGTATGATGCAGGCTGAGAGGCCCTTTTGTATCGGCCTTATGATGGCCAGCAGTTGGTCGGGCTTCATTATGTTGGTCAGGAATGTTAGAAAATCCAAAGCTGTACAAATATTATTGATATTCGTATGAGGCGATTCGATTGTAGCAAAAATCTTATCCATCCAATTCAGTTTCAACTCGAATGGTTGCGGCCAAACATCTGGTCGCATTGCAGTACGAAGTAATATTATACATCTGGAAGAAAAGTTGTACGTGTGACAGACATCATGGCCATTATTTTAAATACATATGTTCATACGAAAACATGCTAATACGAATACGTATACTCGTAAGTATGAGCAACCAAGAACTATGTATGCATGTTCATATAAATTTTTTAAATTACGCAGCACAAACAACTACATGTGACTAAAATTTATAGACTGTGTTGTGTGAGCTACAATCATACGTACGCATGAGTATAAAAATACTCTGACCAATAATCGGCTACACATGCGTATGTACAGGAATATTTTATTTATTTTATATACACCAATGTATGTATACGGTGGCTAATGATAAATAAATATTCCGCGTATCATGCGTATAATTTTGTTTACGACTAAATATCCATACTCTGAGTATAAGCATACTCAGGCTATAAGTACGAGACAGAGTCAATGTGTTTGATAAGTATTTGCCTTTTTATTTTTAGTTGTAGCGTATTTTAGTTATTGTTGCTTGGGAGAAAATATGTGAGCGTGCGAATTGTTTGCGCTACAATTATGATTATATGCAGCTACTAAAATTAAAACTATGTATTTACTTATTCATCATTTTGCTGCCTAAATATGTACATATATGAATTAAACATTTTAATGAATGAATGAATACCTTCTGGATAAATTATCTCCTGTGTTGAGAATTGTCGGCTGGCTGTCGTTAACTTGGCAGGCCAATCTTATAAGAAAATTCAAAACTGTGTCGCAGTGCACTTTCCCTATTGAGCGGCAACTTTCATCCACTTTAGCACTCAAAGAAGTTTCGCTTGCTGCTGAAATGAATATGAAAATATGAACATACTCGTATGTACATATATTAGAATGGCTAATAAAACAATAACATACTACTGCCACGAGCACTGTCTGTTTGGAGTTTCTTTCGTTGCGACTCGGTGAAGTCTTCACTTGATGTTCTTTTAATGGAAGACTTTTCGTCCACTTCGTCGTCCATGGCCGAGTTTAACAGTTTGCTTTCACTTTCGTCATCTTTGATGCGCTGCAATTCCCATTTGATAATTACCTCGGCCAAATCAACGGAAAGCTTTTTGTGTTCCAACGAAGCGTTCGGAGGGAAGCCTAATCGTTGCATGTAGTTAACTAAATGGGTAACTAACTGATGTCTTACGGGGAAATAAACCTAATGAATATAGAACACAATTGTTTCTGGTGTTAAAAATTTCTTTCTAAAGAGTGATTTCCATAAAGAAGAAATATTTTCTAAACGACTAGAAATCAAATAAGAACACTGTACAACAAAATCAAACTTTTCCCAATAAATCAAGATTTGAACGACTGATTCTGGCCATAATTGTTTTTTTTTTCCTCCATCCTCGACGTAATAAATAACCAACCCTTAAATGGATTTCAAGTTTTTACTGATTTCTGTTGTTGAAAGTTCAATTGCGAATTTTCGAGTATGCAGGAACTCATGGTAGACTTTTGACATGGCTCTCCACCATGGATTGAGACATAGGATCCCGGTAGTTAAAACATGGGTTCTAATGATACTGCATGCTTGCAGATTCTAGTGCAAGAGGCATGATTTTACTATTAGCGTGTCATTTCAGGTCATGCGTTCACATTCAAACAAACTGCTCGTCATACAAATGAGTGCTTATGGCTGATGAAAACTCGATGATTATAACCCGTTATAATCACTCTTATCGTGAAAATTGTTTCCCCTTTTCACAAAATTGCAATTGTGAATAATTTTTGCGTTTTTGATTCCCCTTATCATGAATAATCACCCCTATCGTGAACAGTTTTTCACTGGAAATATTTTCCCTTTTCCCCAAATTAGAATCATGAATAATGTTTCCCTAGAATTGTGTTCCCTTTTTTTGTTTCCCCTTATCGTGAATAATATTTTTTATGGGGGATTTTTCACTTTTCCCCGCTATCAATTCGTAGTGAATTTGAAAGACGAGAAGAAGACTTGTAAAGCTTAAAAATTAATTGAAAATCAGACAAGTTTACGTCTCATAGTAAGAAATACACAATTTTTTTGTTTCGAATGCAATGTTTTTAAGTGTAAAGTAGTGTTTTTAAATGTTTTAGGTGCCGTGGAAAAAATTCTCAAGCATGCTATCGCCATAGAATCTACTGCATGTGAACCAAAGATGTTCATACTCAATGACGGAGTTATTGTTATTAATCGTGGACATTATTTACTGATATTGTCCTAAAGATAATTATTTATAACTTTTAATATTTAAATGGAAGTTTAAACATGAAATTACGCGATGTTTTGATTCAGTTCGCCTGCAAAAATAAAGTGAACAAAACCAAGGGAAAAGTGAAAAAATCCATGTGGAAAATATCTATTCACGATAAGGGGAATCAAAACAGGGAACATATTTCTGGGAAAAATTATACCCTAATTCTGTTAGACGATTGTATTGTCTTGTCTATAGACGAAAAAAGCCGCAGTTGTGATTCTTTAAAACAATTATTATTTATTGTCCATGCTAGAAGGTTCGTGTATTTGCTTTATGATTTTGTTCCAAACATTATATCCAACACACATTTTTTCAAATATTTTTCAAAATATTGTACAATATTTTAATTTTATTTTTATGTTTTAAAAACATGGTAACAATATTTTTATTTTTCATTATCAAAGACAACAACAATTCTTTAAGAAAATAATTTAGAGAATCCAAAAACAAAAACTCAAAAGTATTTTCAAACAAAAACGTCCTAAATCTTCTTTCTGAATTAGGGCATTATTCACGATTGCAATTTGATGAAAAGGGGGGAAATATTTTGAGGGAAAATCTGTTCACGATAGGGGTGAATAATTCCCTGCAACAACTTTTTTTCATTGAACATGACATGACATGGGTCACATACAGTAAATTTTATGGCGATAAAGAATTTTTCCCACGGCACCTAGAATATTTAAAAACTTAAAAAAAAACATGAATTTGAAGCGCAAAATTTGTGTATTTCTTACTTATTAAGCTTCAATTTGTCTTCTTCCCGTTTTTGACATTCCTGAAATTCGCGATAGCAAATTTCCCTTCGAGGGGAATGAAAATTTTAAGGGAACAAAAATTCCACTTGTTATTCACGATAGGGGCGATTATATTACAACACATGCCAATACATATTCAGGGCAATCATGAATAAAATTTCGCGTGAAATTTTTCCCGGGGAACAATTCCAACTAATAGCAAGTAATAGGGAAAACGAAAAATTCTAATTGGAAAAGGGAGAAATTTCACGCGGAATTTGATTCATGATTGCCCTGATTAATACAAATTTAAACTTGAATGCATGTTTTCCGCAACTGAACCATCATTACTGATTAATTTTTTTTATGAGCTTTATCAAACAGTAGCAAGTAATAGGGGAAACAAACAACAAATTGTAATTGAAAAAGGGAGAAATTTCTATCGGAATTTTATTCATGATTGTCCTGGATAGGAGGAATGGGAAAAAGGGATGTAACTCGCGGGGAATTGTTATTAATAATTGTGTATGAAGTCTTTCCTTATATCGTCGCTGTTTTAACTAACCGACCTAACTGGCATTTTTTTTTTTTTAAATGAGTTGAGTGCTTTACTAGACCTTATAAGTCCCAATACACCTTTTGTCTACAATTTTCATGACTGCAAGCATTACTGTTGTGCCTATATAAGTAAAAAGATTTCCGACGCGGCCATAATAATGAATGTACATATGTATAAAACGACCATAAAAGCTGCTCTCCTGTTAAATTTTCAAAATGTTAGTTAGTTTAAATCAGTGGCGATATGTGCATAAGGCTGCTGGTTTTTTTTTGCTTTTCTCTGCCATGATCTCAGTCGTTAGAAGCTTGTTATTTTTGTTTTGTTTTTTTTTTTATATGCTATTGTAGAGTGTAAAATTGAAAATATGCAATATGTACCACCTTGTAATGCCGCACAATTAACTGCAGAATGTGGAACAGCTGTTGCATTGAGTGTCCTTCTTCGACAATTATTTTTTTAGTCCAGTGTGTAAGCATAGTATTGCCGTCCTCCATACGAAGTGGCATAGCTGGCGTTAAGACATCCAGTGCTTGACGCACCACTGGCCTTGCCTCCAAAGCGTGTCCTTTCAACAGCGAATGAAATACCTGTAAGACGATCTTTTTATGTATTGCCAGCCGTGCAATTATGTGAGCCAAAAGCAAGTGGCCATGATAACGAGCTGTTGGATCAACAGAGTTTTTGCTTAGCAGGCAAGGCCAAGCAAATGTCATCAGTCGGCGTAATTTGTTGCCTTGCCGCTTATTGTTGGCATCGCCGTCGTGTATGTGTTGGGAGGCGCGCTCGACCAGCAGACAGGCGAACTGGAGTAAAGCAATGCGGACGGCGTCATCGTTGGCGTATGGCTTGTCGGGATCGAAAACTTTGCTTATAAACACGGACACGATATTGCTGTCGTCTTCTTGGAAGGGCGTGGGAGGAGCTCCTATTAGTTTATTGCCCTCGCCCTTATCAAAGCTGGCAACGAAGCATGGCACTAATATTGATGTTATAATTTTGGCCTTCAACTCTTCGGAGAGGGAAACGTTGTTGAAATTTTCAACAAAATAAAAGAACGCCTGACGTTTCCAATAGACTGTGTAACTTTGGGCGACGGTGTTTTGTAGAAAGTCTCTTAGGAAATAAAAATCTGGTATAAAGTGCAAACAGAGCGCACGCGACAACTGGAAGAGCAATTCAATTTCGTTCGTGTTGAGAGAAAAGTATTTGAGCAAAACCTTTCCCACCAAATGCCACTTGTAACTGATGACATTCTCCTGGCAACTGCTGCTCAAATTGAATTGCCACAAATGTTTCAGGCAATTTATTAATTCCGTTTGAGTGGCTATCCACTGATCATCTGCCTCCATAACGGCATAGACTATTTTGATTGCTTGTTCTTGAGCCTCCTGCTTTTGCACATCGTTCATGATGGAGCTGTCAATTTGGTTTCCTCCTCCTCCTCCTACAAGTCGTATCAAAGCATTAATGTACGACTGAGCTTTGAGCACGTTGTGGAACGGCTGGCCGTCCTTGTGCTTTAATATGTGAATGAAGAAACGATTCCACTGATCATCGATAATGTAGACGTCCGATAGAAAATAGTCAACGGTTTCGTTGGGAAAACGCAAAAGGAATTTAAGGAGCGGTGCTCTGTATGGTGAAGAGGACTCAATCATTAGATTTTTTTCGGTCTGCAAAACCAATTGACATAAATTCTCTATGTATTTTGGTGTGGCAGCGGTTATTTGATGAAACATTTCTATCAAGCAAACAACTTTCTGCTCATACTCGCCCCCTCTGATGGAAGCAAAGAAGTTGCCGCTTTGTTGGCCCTGCTTACAAATTTGTATGGAAATTTCTAGCAATTTTCTGCAGAGCTGCAAGATTTGCTCGCTCAGTTTTTCGTTAAAAGTTTGCGGGAAAAGCTGAGTGAAATAGGACAAACGTTTAGTAGCGGTCAGTGTTAGATTACGGTGATCACCCAGTGTCAGCAGTAGCGGTCTGATGCAATTGTGTATCTCTTTTTTGTCGATTTGTATGCCGGCATTGAAACGCTTCATGCATTTGAAGGCGGCCTCTTGTAGTTCCGGTTTCTTGTGTTCCATCAATTTAAACAAAATGTTTATGATTTTGTCCTTATGTTGCGTGTCCGTTATGTAGTGGCAGGCAGCCAATGCTTTCAAGGCACTTATACGCAGCGGAACTAAATTTGTAACATTTTTGTAGCAGTCGAGTTTCATGAGCGTCGAATCTTCAGCTTCCGACAAGGTAATCAGCTCATGAAAGAAAAGCTTGTGATAACTGTTTGTGAGATTTATGGTGAAAAGTCTGGGTTCCAAAGTCGTGCAAAAAGTGTTGCCCTCCATTAAACCAATTTGGGCATTCACGGGCTGATGTCTAAGCAAATGTTTTTTTGGTGGTATAATATCGGCCAGAACTTCCTTGTGCGGGTCCATAACTTCCGACACTGTACGGTTTTGAAGTGCGGCTATATACTTCAAGGATGCCATTGATTCTTGTCGCACCAAAGTGTTTGGACTGGTCACTTGCCTCACCAGCTCATGGATGACATCATATATGGCCTTGTTCTTAATCGTGGTTATTTCATCATTTTCTTGATCCTTTTGTGACATGCACAGATCGAGCAAAGATCTCAAGTTAGTTTTCGCTATGTAAATGGCACCATTGGACACTTCTCCTTCCAGATCCATCAAGACGAACATGAATGCTTTTACGAAAGAAAACAGATGCTGGTAGAGGGAACGCAAAGAGAAATGTTGGTACAGGAACTGAATGGCTTTGCAGCCGCCAACTTTTGCATACCAAGGCCTCTCGTAGCACAGGGCTGTCATCTTTTCTGCCAAATACTGCATCAAGGGCAAACGACAGGCCCTCTCTTTGCTGCCTAGAATATTAGCTGCTGTATCCAGAATTAGCCCGATACACAGTTGTCCCGGCTTGCATAATTCTTTCTCTTCATGGCCCATGCATATGGCTAGAGCATCGATTAAGACCAGTGGATCAATGCCATTAAAGGTGTAGTACTGCTTGTAGGGAAATGGCCCGGCTTGTTGGGCTATTGAAATCATTGTATAGTGACGCACAACGGCCACCATAACTGGAAACACATATTCTCTTAAATCTTTGGTAGCCGAAGCCACAAACATTCCTGTCAACGCGTTTTGAAGAGTTTTTCGTGCTTGAAAATCTTCCAGCTTACTTTGGCTTATCGGCATGTTCACAATATTATTTTCAAGGAAGCTGGGATGTAAGAAGAACTTCTGCAGTGTATGTTTCTCGTCGTCCAAATTAATTGAAGCTGCCAGAAAACAACGTATAACTTCCCAACTTTGGCGGCGATAAAACGAATCGGTTGCATTCGAACTGAGTGCAGAGAATGCGGCTTCAATCGCTTTATCTATAGGAAAATCGATGGGTTTTTCGAGCTCCTGAAAGTAAGTGACGACTGCGGTGGGATGTATTTCGCTGTTGGAATATTGTATACTCTGAGGCTCTGTCATCATTTTGCGATTGCCACCACCAAATTTTCCCAGCACACGAAATGCCACCAATGCCGCGTTGTCCTGGTTACGTAGGGTTTTCCAAAGCGCTTGCATAAGAGCAGCTCTTACAGGCTGGATGTGGTCATACAAAAAATCGGGTTGTAAATTATCAACACATAGCTCCAACGTTCTCAGGCCCTTAATTAAATAATTAAATGAAAATAAAACTCAAGAGTTTGGGGATTTTTTTCAAAAACTTACCTGACTAACCAAAGTGGCTGAGCCGTTCAATGCCGAGACCAGGGGATCCATAAGCATCGGCAAGTAGGGCAGCAAAGATGACAGTCGCACCGGCACCGTCAAACACAGTTCAACGAAAAGGTCTTTCATGTGTTGTTTGTGAAAACCGCTCTGCAAACGATTCAAACCTTCCAGTAAATTTGGCAGTAAAGGCAAAAATTCCTGGTACAACAGATCGTGCGATCCACCTCCAATCGAGCGAAATAGTGCCCGCAATAGTAGAAAATAGTTATACGGCTCCTCTGCCGTTAAGGCCAATTCCATCGACTGATTGACGATATTGTGCAAATGCGGTTTCAACATCTGCTCATTTTCTACGGGGAAAAGACTAACACTGCCAAACACTAACTTAAATAAACGCAAATACAAGTTTGATCTCTCCACATTTGTGCCCATCTCATGCATTTTGCCCAACAGATATTCCACCAGCACTGTGGCAAATAAAGGCGATGTAGTTGGATTGGCCAGAAATGAATTTGCCACTATCTGCAGTGAGGGATTTTTGTGTATTCGTTCGACCATAAAATCGATGGTAGTAGCGAACACTTCTTGAAAATTTTGTGAATGCATCATAATAAACTAAAAGAGCACAAGCAAACAAATTAAAAATTTAAGGCAATCACTTTCGTTTCGAATGATTTAATATTTAATATTTACGATGCCACTGAAATGTTCCAGGACCTCCTTCTCTTCTTTAGTTCGTGGAATAATACCAGACGTCTTCAGTTGATTGGCTGTTGATGTGTTAATCGAATAAATGTCTAAAGCTTCCATAGCCCAATGCACCAGATCAATATAAATGCTCACTTCATACGGTTGAAAGAGTTTCTCTTGCTTATTCTTGGTAATATCGACTGATGGTGACTTTTAAAATAAAAAAATATAAAATTTTTCAATATTAAATGAAATCGCAAACAATTAAAATATAAAACACTTACTTTGGAACTGAGGAAGCCCCATGTTATGGTTTTAACTCCACCAACTAAAGTTTTCACCAAGCTTCGATATTCCACTATGTTAAGGGAGCATAACATTTGATTACCAACCAAATTAGTTTTAGAAATGGTGTCTGTAGCATTATCCTAGAACAAAGAAACAAAAAATCAAATCAAATGCAAATCAATTATTATAAGAGACATTCGGCGCCCCAAGTCTTACGTTAATATTTTCCTTATTATCCAATACAGCTGCCGCAGTGGATGTTGTTGTTGTTGCTGTTGTGGTTGTTGTTGATGTTGATGCCGGAGAGGTAATCGAGGGAGTAGTTTGAGCTTTCCTGAAAGAACAAAGTAATATATTGCATACAGGTGCATATTTATTTAAAAACCTACAATCTTTGCGTTATGCTGGGCAATGTGATTTTAGCTATTGTTTGAAACTTGTAAACGAACACTTTCAGCAATGTTGTCAACAAATTTCGTGCTTTAAATGGCTCCATTTCGCTGTGGTGTCGCACACAATCGACAAGATTTAGCAATAGCTTACACGACATCGTCTGTATGCCAGTGGCCAAAGATTCGTCATGGACATTTTTCGAAAATAGTTTTATAGCCTTTTCCAAAACATCCAAACTCAGACTTTGCCGCACATGGTGGGCCAAATCAGCTAGGGTGGAATAAGCCAAGGGTCGTATTGAATCTAGAGTAACACCTTTGCCAATCAATAAATCTTCATCGAATAAACGTTCTATGGAAGGTATGAATTCTGCAAATAATAACAAGAAGGGGTTATTTTTTTTTTTTTTAATATATATGAGTATTATTCTTTCAATTACTTACTTTGCCTTAAGTCTGTGGCAAAAATATGCCTCGCCGCAATTAACAATTCCTTGCGTAGGTGTGCCGCCTCTTTGGGGCACAGATGCATCAAGCTTAAAATTCCACTTGTTACAGAAGCCGAATGTGTCATTATTGTTTCCTAAAAAAACAATCCAAAACATTATATTATTCTTACACAATACGAAATTTTGCAAACACAAACCTGGAACAGTCTTACAATGTAGGCCAGAAAAGACAGTGTTTTTATTTGAGCTCCCATAAAATCAATAAAAATCTCTTTATTGAAAAACTGCGAATTCCTAAAAGATGATATCAAAACTTTCATCACATCACCCTTCTGACAACATTTTTAACTCACAATACCCACCTGTGAACCATTGAGGGCTGCAGATTAATAGTGGTCATAATAAGTGGTATAAATTCAGACACTTCCTGATGTACTGCATTTTTATAAATCTGATACATTAGTACGACTATGATGGGCAATTCTTGCAGTACCCTCAATGACAACATGCCTCTAGGTAAAAGATTATACTGAAAAAAATTCATCATTAGTTTTTTTTTTATTTTGCTAAAGCTCAACAATTGTTATGGATGGGTGTCAATTTCAAGCTTGTATGAAGAAAATAACTGAAATTACAAATTACATTATGAAATTTGTTGCACCAAGCTTTTTCTATTTCGAAATAGAAGCTCCTAGAGAAGATAGTGACATAGAAAAAAAGCATATTTGGCAACTCTTTCTTTTAAATCTGATTAGCTTCTTCTTCGTCTCTAGGCAACTGCGAAAACGGTTCATGCAATTATTTTATGAGAAATTTCATAGTGTAAATTCAGTATTGCAGTAGAATTTTGTGGTGAACATTTAAAACTTGTTTACGAAAAGTACATAAAAGATTTATAGGGAGGAAAGGTAGAGTGGATTACAATGTTCCACAGAAATGTTGCCGAGTATGTTCTAATTTCTGGTATTTTTTATGGAATTATTACAATTAAGTTTAACATTTGTTAATCCCAAATTATTTTACTTATTTAGTAAAATGTTATTTATAAAAAATACATTGAAATTGGTTATTGAGGGGTTAGCTGGATCCATCAGGGAACCAACTAGAGATATCATGCTAAACTTTCATTTAAACAAATGAGAAGTTGTAATTAATATCAAAGTTAAAACCATTGGGCGCATTCATAAGACGTACGTATGTATGTAGTACACAGCTGTTAGTGTTGAGCGATACTGTGATTTTTTAATAATGTTGCTCCTTGTGAACGTGATTTCAAAATCGCTGTTCTTTTAAACTGTGACTGTGATCACAGTTTAGCAGTATTGTAGCAGTTCTATTATTTTGACAAAATCTAATAAGAAGAGCAGCGGTGAAATTAAACATTGACTTTGATCACGGTTTAACACATTTCAGCTCTTCTGCTTTAAAAGTATTTATTAGTATTGGTATTTTGATAAATACTAATAAGAAGAGCGACAAGAACAATTAATTAATTAATTAAATTATTTTTATTATTCTTTTTGTGTTTATTTTTGTAGAACATTTAAATATGTGTTATTGCCATTGAAGCATACATACATATTTATTTGCACTGCCCCCTTTTTAAAAGACACACAAATAGCCTTTAAGTGAAGAGTTAGAGGGTTAAAATTGTCATTGTGAAAGTTTACATAAAACTGCTGAATTAATTCAATCCAGCCGGTGCAATAAAAAATTTACACAATTTGCAATGCCGATTCACCACTCAACTAACTCTCTTTAAATAAAAGCCAGACTTAAACTTGCAAAACGCCGATACACTTATCAATCGTTCAAAGGTCGATATTTTTTCCGTTTTATTATAAAACCCTTTCAATCCTTTTTTCTTCGTTTAAAGTTCAGTTGAAAAATTTAAATTTTAAAACGATCGTTTTGAAAGGGCGTGATTGATTTCAATTAATTTTGGGAATCAGTTTTATTAAATATAAATTAAAATTATTTAAAAACAAAATATTAAAAATGAAAAAAAAATCTCACTACACTTTTTTTGGTTTTAAAATAAGTCTTTATGTCTAAAACGGTTTGGTATCACAAACGATCAATTCAATGCGTTATTGCGTATGACAATGTCCAATATTGAAAATAGGTAAATGAATGGCGAATTTGCGTATAGGATAACTTTAAATATGTACATACCATTTGAAACGTTACTGAGTCCGTTGGGTTTTCCACATGAATAGATTTAATCGCATATGTTTCAGAAAGCAGCTGTTCCATATTAAGTTCCTTCAAGTCCTTTATCCTAATTTGCTGAGCAGGCTCAAATATTTTGTTCATATGGTTGGGAAGTTCTGTATAAATTTTCTTCACCAGAGCCAAAAACTGCTGAACCTAATTTTGTTTTTTGGATAATAAAACATTACTTACATACACATCTAAGGACTTTATTGAAAATGTAAAGCCTAATATACATATTCGCAAACAAATCGTACGTGACTTAATATAAAGAAGCGTACTGGGATATTTTGCTACTTTACCAGAGGAAAACATTTATTAAAAACAGATTAGTCCTTACCTCATTGTTAAACGACGGTCGGAAGTTTTTGTGCAACTCTATTATAATCCTTAAGCAAACCAGCACATTTTCTTCATTATCAATTTGTAAGATCTTGAGCATTAATGATATAATTGATTTTACATGTTGCCTTAAGTTTTCACTAATCGGTAGACGATGTATCATTTCAAGTATTAATTTTCGCACCTTAAGCCGGAAAAGTAAAAAAATTGCATACATATATACATACACACATACATATATTAAATACTTTGCCAAATAGTTTAGGGCAATAATTCCTTTTTGGATATGTACCTGATGTGCTTGATACTCTTGTATAAATTGTGGCTCGCCATCTTGTAAAAAATGCATAAAAGCCTTAAGGGAATGCTCCAAAAAGGATGGATAGGAAGAACTTTGCACAACTACTTCGAAATGTTCACTAAGTTCTTGTGCCGCTCGAAGTTTTTTGTCATCGGTTGCTTTGGAATCTCCCAATATCGTTATGTAGCTGCGAAATGTGTTAAGCTGAAAACTTTCACTGTGAGACATTTTTAAATCTTATATTTTTTTATCATTTAGAAATGTTCTTGTTTTAATTTCAAGCATAAACAAAAATGTGCATCAAAAATTATTATTAGCTGTCAAAACAAACACGCATAATGAACAAAATCGACAGGGTGCTATATAAATATATAAAATTACAAAAGCAACCGTGCAATCTGTTAAACTTAATTGTACCAAGGCACCGGCACCACGACAAGCCCAGCTGGTTAATGTTTGCATAATTTTACAACATATCCGAAACCTGAATGTTCAAATTTCACACGAGATTGTAGTTCAAATACTTTAAACTATTAATTTCAAACATTTTGACTTTTACCGTACTGTACATACATACTGTTTTTTTATATTTATGTTGTAAAAACAGCAGGGGGCAAATTACGGCACTCGTTATCGAACGAAATTACCAAATATTTCAATAGTTTATATGGAAATATTTTTAAATTTTGAATCGTATCGAATGCCGTAATTTTCTCCCAAGGTTTTACTGTTGCTTATTAAATAAAACGACATTATAGGTAATTAGATGAATTCATTTTGTACTTATATTTATCTAATTGAATATCTTTTATATTTCGACTATACACTAAGTATTCTCAAACATGTTTAATTTACAAAATCGCCTTAGAGAAGCAATACGAAGTTGTAAACACTAAATAAAAATACTATTTATTTCGTTATTAAAAAGAAAACAAAAGTCGTTGGTTGCCATAATTTATGTGCGTTAAAAATTAAAGTTCTCTTAATAATTAATTATACTATCCAATTTAGTAAAGATTGTACGCTTAAAAGTTTTGAAAATAAATCTGAAGATTTTCATAATGCGAAAATGTGAATAAAATATGCTTATAAAATAGAAACCCTTAATTAGAATTTTTATAACACCGAATACAAATTCGAAACAAAAATCGGAAATTCTTTTAGTATCAAGTATTTGCAAAACTAAAATCTTAATATATTTCTGGATATTTATTCTTTACGTTTTACGTTTTATCTATGGACTTGTATTATTTCTCAGCCGCAAATTTGCTAAGGAAAACCTGTTAAGAATAATTAATTTTTAATTAATTCGTTTGTTAATCTTATTAAATTTTACAATCTTGTGAACAACTTATTAAACTTTTTTATAAATATTTTTTACGTGGTTGCATACATATTTTGTAAATGCTATTATTTAATTTTCTGTTTAACGATTAATCTTCGTGAAAATATCTGCAATGTCCAATGGTCTTAAATAATTAATTACTATTTTTATTTATCTATCATTATGTCGTTAATTTAACCAAATTACTTTTCTAAAAATTTTCAATCTAAATACAAAACAATATTGAAATTTAAAAAAAAAATAATCTAAATGTATGTAATATATATGTATGTATGTATGTGTATGGTTGAACGATGTATATAGTACAAATTGGTGCAATGTTTTAATTATTGTTTGCCTGAGGGTGCCTCATTTCAAAGCGGACTATGCTCAGAGTCATCCCTTTCCTGTATAGCCGTTATACTTTGCTGTAAGGCATTTGGAGTCAGCCACTCTCTATAAGTAATTAAAAAAAAATAAGTAAATGCATGTATATATGCACTTGCGATATTTCCGTTTTGTTGAGTAATTTCTCAAAAAAGTTATAAATTGTGTAAAACTACATAATTATGAAATATGAAATATTTTTAGTTATTTCGTTTTTGTATTTCAAAAGGTGAAGAAGAACTTAAAGTGAATTGATTTTCAAACAAAAGACAAAAAATATAATTCGATTTTTGAAATTACTCGATTATCAAAACAGGGATTATAATATCATTCTAAAAGCACATACTTTGGTAAACATCTTTGCAGAAACGGTACGCAAGAACTGAAATGAGCTAAACGGTTTACCCAACTGGGAATTTCTTGGCCACAAAGAATCTGCAAAACAATTAAAATTTTAGAATATTTTTTTCAGAAGGATATGAGATCAAAGCGAAATACCTGTGTAAGAGCACTAGAAAAATGATTGCAGTTATTATTCATTAAATGATATCGGTCACCTCGAAATTGGTTGCCCAATTCTTCCACAATACGTCTAACTTCCTGATAAGTAAAATCTGTACAGCCAATTTGTATGCTTTGTCTGAACTGAAACTGGTCTCCTAATTCATCATGATCTCTGGGGGAGATTTCAAAAACCCCAGTAAATGGAAAGGGATGTCCACCGTATGCGAACTCAGTTCCAAACACTTCTACTCCAGAATGAAAGACACCCAAACCAATTGAAGTTGTGTATTCGTTAATCCAATACTGTAAAAATTAACAATATATATATATACATATATATATATATAAATACTTATATATCTTGCAAACTTTTATTTTTACCATGTCGTATACATTTAGTATAACTGGCTCTCTGTTGCCACTGTTGGAGGGTAACAGTTCATCATTTCCACTGTCTTTAGATATGCCCAGACAACTGGGAAATGGTATGTTGCAGGGAAGACCATTAGTAAACATTTTCGGGGGTTTGTTAACTGCAGGCAATAAGAAAAAATCAATGCTTCATAATGGAATTACATGCATAAGTATTCATGTAAAAATATAAGAAATACATAAGTTCACGTGCACATGCGAAGAGTTGTAACAAAAGATTCTTAAGCAAAACACTGAAGATTATCCTTTCTATATTGCATTTTTTATTTTCATATTTTATATACTCTGATAAACAAAGAAGTTATTTTCAGACTTTTTGCGACAAAAAAACAATAGTAAATTGCTTGTACGTATGTATGTTGCACTGTAGTTGTTCTGACACTAGCGAAATAAGTACCTTGGAAATAGATGATTTAAATAAAAAGAAAATAAAAAATTATTGTTTCAACTATAACAAATTATTATCCTTAAACACAAGAATCATTCAAAGAATTTTATGTATCGCTTCACAATAAATATGGACAAATGTTTATTTTTAGTAAAATTGTAGCACTGATATGGACATTTGAGTTGACTCGCACAGGGTAACAACGATATTGCACTTTATGTTTTGCCTAAATAAATTATCGTGTGGAACACTCTTTTACACATAAAGAAAAAATATACAATTTTGTTGTAAGCAAAGTACATACATTTCGGCGGTTGGTTATTGGTTTGCGGCACAGTATATTCAAAATACATTATGACTGCAGCAAACCAATAACCAACCGACGATTTGTTTGTGGAATGTGCTCTCTCTCTCACACACTTTTTACAAAAAACACACGTGTATGATCTATATTGACGTAGATGCGCAGTAGAAAATTTGTTTGTACGGCTGAATGCGCAATCTTGCTATTTAACATCTGTCAAAATGAATTTAACATACGTATATTATGTATATTTCTTTTAATATATTAGAAACTTTTGTTTGTTTTGTTGGTTAAGTACCGTCTGCATGCATATCGTTCCTGCTTAAGAAACTCAAACTTCAGTATTTATATACTCGCACCCGATGGGTTCTGTACGGACACAATGTTCACATAGAATTTCAAAATTTTTCGTTGATCGCCTTAGAACACCCTTTAATTTTTAACTGACATATATTTGCTGTTGTAGCGGCCAAAGTTTTACATATTCTGTGAAAACTTCAAGTCCGTTGCTCTTACGGTTATCGAGACTGACATCGTAGAGAAAACAATAGGGGTCCTTGTCCCTAAATATTAAAATGCATACAATACAAATGGTCACTGAAAATCATATTTCTTCTTTAACAATATTCAACCTCACTCTTTAGATTAGGAAAGGTAGTGTTGTTGTTGTTGATGCCAAATTGGGTCCATTGTGATTCCCTCCTATTTGTACCCGTTAACATAGTGTCCACACCTGACGATTTTATATAATAGCTCGCAATTAGAGATTTGTACCCGTTAACATAGTGTCCACACCTGACGATTTTATATAATAGCTCGCAATTAGAGATGGGCGCGTGTCGAATTTTTCCAACACGACACGAACACGAATACCAAGACGCTCAACACGTACGAAACACGCACAAGAAAAATTTTGTTAACACGATACTGCACAACACGCACGAAATATTATTGGTATAGTATTGAAGATAAGAAAATTTAATTTTCTGGCACTGCCAGATGATCCACTCTACCACCACAGCTGATACTATCTGTTTACGTACAAAATTTTAAGGTTCAGAGGCCCATACAATATCAACAAATATGTTGGTGTTGTGTGTTTGACGATACAAAATATTAAATTTATTCTCTACTGAAAATTCATTCATACATATTTTACATCTAAAATTGTTTCGTGTTTTTCGTGTCCATTTTGCTCAACACGAAACGACCCCAATACGCACGAAATCAGATTTTTTGTCACGAACACTTCGTGTTGAGTCGTGGGTGTTCGTGTCACGAAAAAACACGACACGCGCCCATCTCTACTCGTAATATAACGCCAGCGTTGATGATTTTATATTACGATTCATCATTGATTGATTGGGTATTACGTATGTACGAGTATGTATTTAAATTTCCAAGTGAAAATAGTGTTGACATTATTTCCATTTTGAAAATGTCATTGACATTCATTTAAAAATGAAAATCCTTATGTTATGCCGAGAGTGTGGCCGAGAGTTCGGCAAGAAGTCTTTTATCATTAAAGTTCTTAAGATAATGGGCCTTATTGTGATTAGCGTATTTTGACATCGACTACGATATCGTGAAATTACCTCTTAGGTCTTAGATTAAAGAAAACATTTTCTTTAATCTATTACAATAATGTCGTAGTCGAAGTCTAAATATGCCTGCCAATCACGATAAGGGGGATTAACTTGATACAAAAAATACTAAGAATGACCGGTGGACGTTATTGTCTGCTAAATATTTCTCATATATGATGGACGTTATTTCCATTTTGTTTGTTTATTTAATGTCCGCTGACAAATATACTTACATACATACACACATACATACATATATGTACATATATGCATGTGTCCTTTCTGTAAAATTTAAAAAATGGGACTTAATAAAACGAAAATAGAGGTAAATTTCAATTTGGAATTTATTCTTACACTTCTTTCTATTTTAAAGATAAAAGTTTTTTTTCTTATAAAAATTAATTATTATAAAATATAACTTAATGTTAATGATTAATTAATATGAAGGCGTTGACCTGCTGATATGTATGGAATGTCTCTCTTGTTTTCTGAATTTAGCCCTGCGATTCTGAAACCATACCTAAAATGTAAAATATAATTTATATACATGTAGTATATGTTAAACATAAATATCTTACTTAAAAAGAATCAAAATAAATTTTTTGTGTGTTATATACCTACATACTATATACATACATATGTATGTGTGTACATACACATCCATTTTAAGTATGAAAAAAATAAAAAAACAGAATTGTTCACTTTAAAAAGAGAAAACTAAAAAATGAAATTGTCATACAGATCTATGATTGTGTAATTCGTTCAAAACTTAATAAAAAATTCGGTAAAATCACTATGCGAGTTTTGCAATAAATAACTATTTCTTTTTTAAATTAGTTAATATTGAAGCAGCTTTTTCTGAAGATTTTTGCATACGATTGGGATACTGCCTCAGGTCAATGAATAGTGCTTGGAACATTAAGGCGGTTATTAGTTACATATATAAATATCTAGTTATATGAAAAACATCGTTTAAAAAACCTCTGTGATAAGAAAGTAATTGCGTTTGGTTTTGGTGTTCATATTTTTTATGCTCTATTCGATTATTCCATGCAATTTTCGCTATTTGCAAAAATTGTAAAAAGTTACATGCTTAATGCACATACATATCGATGGTCTCAAATAGAAAGGTCCTAACTCGTATTTTGCACGAAATGGAGTTTTTCAATGATTCCCATACATTTCACTATAATTTATTGCAATAGTCTAAGAAATAACGCTTTTAAAAGCAGTTTTACAAAAAAAAAATACATATTGAATATTGCAGTTTCTATTATGTTTTTACCTTCTCCTGTAAAGTTACAATTATTTGAGTTAGGGCCTTTCTACTTGAGACCATCATCGATATGTTCTTATTTGTGGGCAAGGACTGATTAAAGTTCTTACTTACCTGCACCCTGGCTTCAGTTAAATCTATTTTTGTTGCAATTTCTTCACGCGTGTATATGTCTGGATAATGAGTTTCCTGGAATATTTTTTCCAGTTCTTTTATTTGCGCCGAACTAAAAGTGGTCCGCATTCTTCTTTGCTTTTGGTGATCTAATTGATATGATGATGATGATGAATCGTTTTTAAAATCTACAAACAAATAAGTTTATTTCCTATTTTTAGTTTCTATTTTTTTCTATTTATAAAAAATTATTTTAAAAACACTTTAAATAAAATAAATTATTAAAAATAAAATATTAACGGCCTGGCCCACGATGTCGACAAGAAAGTTTCTTTCGCTTACTTACATTGAAAACGAAAACAAAATAAGAGAATTTGTTTTTGTTTTCAATGTAAGTAAGCGAAAGAAACTTTCTTGTCGACATCGTGGGCCAGGCCGTAAGTTTGCCAAATATTATTAGCAAAAATTAATAGACCCTGAATTTTTTTTTTAATTTTTGCAAAAATGATTGGACGAAGAAATTATTTTTTTTGTCGTAAATTTTAGTAAGATTTATTTAGGGAATTCTTAGCTACATTATTGCCATATGGTGCCATAACCGCCAAAAAAGACTAAGCGACAAAATTTTCGAACTTAACTTTTTAACGAAAATAGTTTATTTTCGATAATAAATAATCGCTAATTGTCTAAACACGAAGTTGCAAATATATGTCACTTAATCTTTTTTGGCTGTTGATTTCGCGCTGATTTTCGAAATCTTTGGAGGCCCATAAGAAAAATCAAGCCTAAAGAGAGGAATGCTTAACCACAAATGATGTCGATCATGATAGTGATTTATATTCGGTGTGTTTTAATAATTGTAAATATTAAGAACTCCCTTACAACGACTACTATCAAATAACCATCGTTGGACAACAGAAACATAGCGGAAATTTCCGTTTTCAAAACTTAATGTGGCTTATGATGTTTTTTTCATGATTTATTCACCGTTACTTGACAAAATGTCTTTGCATATCCACGCATTTATATGTATGTGATTAAAAAAAATCATGACTTCCATATATAACTTGTCCAAAATTAAAAAAATTTACGTCCTGACCCACGATATCGATAACGATCGACTTGTCGCACACTTACATTTGAAACAACAACATAATATTAAAATTTGTTTTTCTTTTGAATGTAAGTGTGCGACAAGTCGAACGTTGTCGTCAACGTGGGTTTGGCTATTAAATTTAGTTAAGGAAAATTGGTGCGATATGTTATACGAAAAAAATTTCAACACAAAAATTTAAATGTAAATACTCAATTATCGTCTAAATCAGAAACTAATTGGAAAAAAGCTTAAATCTTTTGAGGGATGATGTTGGGATGGTTATAATCAATATGAAAAACACATCAAACCAGTTTTTTAATTTGTTGCTGTTATTACAATAAGCTCTCCAATTTAAAGTTATTAGGTTTGTTTGAATACTTTCGCGGTAAAATAGTAAATAGTCCGGTAACTTTTTGATGGAAATTTGTATTTTGTATCGTTATTTTTATTAATGTTTAATTGAAATTTTTTGCAGACATATGATCGAGCCATAAATAAATGCCTCTAAATTTTAAATACAATGCGGTGCATTTTTTCTAGAAAAATTTCAAAATTTTTTAACTTTTTATTAAGAAAAATAAAATTTAGCGCTCCTTTAAAGTAAAAATATACACTCGTAAGGGGCCATACAATAATTTCGAATAAAATCTAATAAATAGAAAAGAAAACTCCATAAAATTCATATTCGTGTTCGTGAATATCCAAAAACTTGGATGTATGTACATATACGTTTGTGTGTGTGTGTATCAGCGATATAAGCTTTTTTCCCAGTCACCTCTGGACGATTGTTTCACCAAACTGAGTCTTTTTCGACTACCTTAGATGATCAAAAACGTGATTATAATCAGTTCCGCGCTTAGAAAGTGATTTGTTTAAAAGCAAAAACGAAATGTACAGAATGTACGCAATCATAAATTGATCACGCATATGCTCGAAATGTGACTGTTTTGCGCGTTATGCTTTACACGCGTTTCATCCTCTTGTTTCATTCTATACTTTGTTCGCGTTGAGTTACATGCACCGCTTTTCATGCGCCATTTTATTTTTATGTTGATCAGCTGTGTGCGTTTGTTTATAAATACTTATAAAGAAAAAATGGAGAGTGAAATCGAGTTTTTAAAAGAATTTGTGGAGTTAGTCGAGTTTGTATATTTATTTTATGTGCAAAAAATGCCTATGAACAATTTCAAAAAAGAAAAGGTTTTGGGTACGGCCGTTGTATTTAGAACGGAATTTAAGTGGGTTTTTTGAAACCACATTTAAAAAATTAAAACTTCTGACCCTGAGCAATTTCGAACCGCGACAAGAATTTCTGCAGATGTGTTTGACTATTTATTCAGCATTTTAAAAGATAGTCTTGAGAAGAACTCGGCCAGGGCTATTCCAGCAGATTGTCGGCTGTTGTTGACTTTAATGTAAGTAAATTGAAAATTACATATAAATGTATGCACATTATTGGCTTAAGCAATAACTTTTCTAAGCAGCTATTTAATACAGATTTAGCGGAGATGACACTCAGTACGTAAAAGTAATCGATAACTAATATGCAAAATTTTTTACTGAGAAAAGTGTGGTGAAAAGTTAATTAAAATACATCGCATTAATGAAAATATTCACATATTTTATTAAACAAGTTTTTTTTACTAAGAAATTTTTTTTATTGAAGAAAAAGAAAAAAATTATCCACGGCAAAATAATATTTATCGATAACGTAAGAAATAAAGTATTATTTAACATCTTTAGCATTCTAGAACAGCTGACTTTCTTTCATGGTGCTTGTAACGCGTACAAAAGTAGAAAGTAGACCTACGCTTTTTGCAATGTAACTTGTCACATACTATTACATTGATTCTACTTTTTTGACAGATGCAGAGAAAGCGTAACGCGCAAAAAGCGAGCTATGGACCTCTACCTTTATGTTGTTGCTAATGCTTATAACGGGACAATTTTCTGTGCAGATTTTAAAGCAAATGAGTTTGTAAATTTATTCTCATTTATTTCAAGGATATTAAATTTGTGAATGCATTTACGTCTTAGCGCAGTTTTTCTTATAAATATATGTATGCACATACTAAACAAGTAAAAATCATAAAAAAATATTCGTAATACATACGCGCGTAAAATTGGTATTACTTCGCTATTGACTTTGCTAAATAAGTCCTAGTTTACACTATGCAAGTCTTATTGCTAAGCTGATTAGTTTGTTAGGAGAGCGAAAGACGAGGGGAAAAGAAACGTTTCTGTACCCGTCGTATGTTCAGTGATCCGAACTTAAGTAAAACTTCAAAATCTTTGGACGTGGCTATAAAAGAGTTTAGTAAAGACTTTGCTACTCCAATTGAACTAGAGGGAATTATTAAGTTTTTGTTTAATAATTTAATAAAAGCCAAGAGTACAGTTGCCAACGATTTAATTAACGATTATATTTAATGAGAGACGATTTCAATTATTTTATACCTATAAAATATTTTCTTCTTTAAAACACAGTACAAAAAACGAAAGAAATTCAGAAATAAACTTTTTTGCAGAATATTCGTCCCTGAGCTCTTGCCAAAAGAAGGAACAATTAGAAGTGTAAAGAATTAAAAAAAATAATAATAAAACAAGACTCTAATGACATCTCCACATCTACGATAATTAACCACATCTACGATAATTAATTTTTCCATGTCAAGTTTTATCCAAAGTAATTCGCTTAAATTGTAAACTCTTAAACCAAATTATTTTTCTGAAAGATTGTGTTGAAAGATCATTTCAAACTATTGAAGTACTAATAAAATTTATAAATTGTTAGTTTTTAATAAATATACATTTATATTTTTTTTCCTTGATTTAGTTTAAGAATTATTATATCAGGCTTATCACAAATAAAATTTCACATTGAAATTTCCGAACGTGTGAAGAATTGGTATCAAAAAACTTCATACGATTGCGAAATATTTTGACAATTTATGAAGAAAATCATTCACAAAGATTTATTGGAATTGATAATACGAAATTAAAATCCATGTGAACGAAAAATTTTATTCGGAAATTTTCACATGTGGAATTCATGATAAGGCTGTATATGTTTTTTTGTTTTACTAATAAACTCAAATTAATAAATAATTTATGCATTTGTATTTGTTGAAAACACTTGATTTATGGAAAAAATTTACTAATCGGTTAACCGGTTAATACCGGAATTAACCGATTAGCCTCGATTAATTAATCGAGCGATTAACCGATTAAAGCAAACCCCCGATTAAATGAATACCACATAAAAAGAAAATGTAAAGTGAGTTCTAACGGCAGAAATGGCTATTTTACAGTGAGTTCTGAAGCTCTTAATCCAAACAATAAAAACAAAAAATGTCAGAAAAAAAATTAAAAGATTGGCAAAAAAATATTACAATTTTCCCCCGAATGGACAGTCGTTTTCGACTCGAAAACGAGCGCATAAATGATTATTTTGAGCGCGTGGAGGAGTCGAAAAAGACTCGAATATGACTATAAATTTCATAGTGTATACATTTTTTGGATTATTTATTACGCCATACTATATAAGTTTTTAATAACCACAGTTGGTTTGAATAAAATCAATCACTCCAACTTTTGAGGATCAATAAAAATATTGGACTTTTTCAATAAAAATTTGTGACGGACGTTGCCAGTAGAAGTTGAAAGAAAATGTTCAATGTATTTATCCAAAATACAGTTCCAAAATTTTAATTCTGATATAGGGATCCGTTTTGAAATTGGAGTTAAATTTTATTTCGTGATTAAATTTTCCATTGTATTTTTATGTTTATTTTATTTTTGTGTTATTTTATATGCAAATTTTAATGAAGTTTTGGATTAAAAATATATTTTTTTTCCAAATATGTAAATCAATTTTTAAGAGCACATTTCCTGAGTTTTTAGGGCATATTTTCAAGTTTTTAGTGCATATTGAATGCGCATAAAATGCTTTTTTTTAGAGCATATTTGTGGTTTCTCTGGTCATAACAGCGGAAAATATCAAAAGTCGTACTAGAATCGTAGATGACAATGTCGTGCAAGTCAATCTGTCCAACTGGGGCATAACCACTTGCATACATACGCACATACGAATATGTATGTATATTTCAGTAGGCTACAAAGCTATACAAAGTTTGTATACTTTTCGGATGCGATATTTGGAAGTTAGTCATACATACATACATATGTGCACATACGAGTACATACATATACACAAAGGACCTTCCAATAGGGAGTTACAAAATTTGATAGCGTCCATACTCAGCTTCTTTTGCCATATCACTTAAGGCCATGACTCACTATCATACAAAGTCGTGCGATCTACGAAAAAGTACAACCCTGGTGTGATGAATTGTTATTGTGTTTTGAAAATTCTCATAAACTCCATCATACCAGGGTTGTATTTGTTCGTAGATCGCACGACTTTGTATGATAGTGTATCACGGCCTTTACCACGATAAATTTGTTTCACTTCGCTCATATTAAGACCGCGTGTCCCATACATACATATTGTACGCACATAGGTCGATGAATACCAACTTCTTTTGCCTAGAATTGTATGATATGAACACCAACGACATGTGGTTTTGATAGCTCATGCTGTTTTGAGGGCCTAGTCATCTCAAATGGAGGTGATGTGAGCTGGACATTTCGGATGACCGCTACATACCACAAAGTACTTTGTGCCACATGCATAGCGAAGCGGCGGCGAACATTTGCTCCAAGTTACATAAATACATACATACATATATTCCATATATAATGGTATCGATAAGCCTTTCAAACGAATGACAAATTTTGTTGATATCACACACACACACTTTGTTTTATTTAAATTTCAAGATAGGAAGTGCTTAACGAAAGACCCTGTACATATATATGTATGTATGCCTCTTTGAAAGCGTGTTATAAGCAGGCAAGCAGCCAATTTAGTTAAGTGTTTTGTTTATTGTAAATTTCCAAGTAACAATGTGAATAAGAAGGTCGCCCATCGTGCACATCTGGGTGAATAAAAGTTTGGCTGCGTCGCTGGGGTAATTTTTAAGATTGGTCGGTCGGTCGTCGGTCTTTTGATTCGAGTGTCATTTGTTTGTTTGTCTGTGCGATTGCTTTTATGCTTTTATTTGTTTGATTGCGTTCTTTATGCGTACGAATGTTTGCAAGTGCTAATTTTATTTCTGGTTTAATACTTAGCATTAGAAAAAACATACACACACACACACGCACGCACATGCATATATGTATATGTATACACGCGCCCGAACACATGTCAATCATAAGGATTATTAAAAAAATATTATTGTAAGGGGGTGCTAATGAATATTTGTTTTGGGCTTAACTTATGCAAGTGTGTACATACATACATACATGCATACATATTTACATATGTACATGTATGTACGAGTATGTATGCATGTACATATGTATGTATGAATTTTTTAAAATTAAAATATTACACGTACCTGAGTATTGATTACTTATCGCTGCATTGGAATTGAAGCTGAAATATGCATCCGATTCGTCTTGTTTGTCATAAATTACTTGTGCATTCATATCATTTGCTTGTATACTGTGGTGGTGCACTGACTGACTGTGGCAGTTCTTTAAGTGGTCCATTACCAAGTCGTAACTGCACAATATCTCTCTGCCGATTAAATTCGAATTATAAAAGGTTTTTGCGGAATCTTTAAGATTTTCCGAAATCACAAAATTTTTCAATGAATACTCCATTTTTATTATGATTGCTTTTTTATTTTTTTATTTAATAATAATACATACTAATAAAAATGATAATAATACGAGTAATAATTATTATTATCGCTATTTTATTTTTATAAAATATAGTACGAGTATGTAGGTAAATAAATTTATTTGAATGTTAATTAAAAAATAAAAATCTAGTTCAAAAATAACTTTATTAGCTCTATATTATTTGGTAGATGCAGTTTATACTCATATTACAATAGTATCTGCTTTAAAGGATGTAATTTGATAAAATAACAATAAAAACAAATAAAAAAAGAAAATCAACTAACTTTAACACACTGGGGGCGGTGCCAAATATTAGGGGTGGAATTAAAATTTTCCACATGAAGCTACACTATTTTCGTTCAGCATTCTGCACGTTTGCAAACTCATGTATTGTATCTACACTTTTTGGGTTTAAAAAGCACTTGCTGCTTGTAAGTGTTGATGTCTGGAGTTTCTTCAGTTGGCTCATATTGAAATGCGCGTTGAAACTGCAGACCAAAAGTTGTAGGGTGATAAACGTGAAAATTTTACAGATTCTGGGCAGTACCATTTGTCTGTGCTCTACTGAAATTAAATAAGTTTAATTAGTTCCATTCGAATTTTGTAACATTTGCTGGTAATTTTTCGTGAGTCGCACATTTGTAAGACGTCTTCATTTTGGATATTTCGAACATCTGCAAATCCGGACACTTAATTTTGTTTACCACAACAGAATCTGCAATCTGGACATCATATTTTTTTTCTAATTCGGACAGCATTTATTTCTACTGCTTTTGCACCGAAAAAAAATCTGATTTAATTTTGTTTCTAAAGTCATAGTACCGTTAGTTTTTTATTGTAATTGATATAAAAAAATACCTGATGCCAATTTTTTTTTTCATATTTTATTTTTGTGAAGATATAAAGAAAGAAAGTGTTTACTTTTGCACAAATGTCGTTTAAGATTCCTTTGTGTGTGTTTCTACGTTCATTAAATTTCAGCATGTCACCAATTGAAGGTTAGCCGCGAATAACGGTGTAAGTGACAAAATAATAATTTTTCAGGAGAGTCAAAAAATCTATTTTAAAGCAAGATTATTTTTATTTTTCGTTTAATATTTTTTTTACCTTATCGAAAATAATGATAATTAGCATTAACTTTTCTTTTTGTATCTCCGTTACAATTATCAACTACAGGCAAATCACGGGATATCGAACGATATAATGTCAGGCCCATTCGTTATACCGAAATGTTCATTATATCGCAGAGTTTTTTTTAAGTACATATTATTTAAATTATAATTATTGTAGACATGATACAATACAATAAAAAGAATGAGTTAAATTTTTTCTTTAAATAAGCAGCCAAATACAAAACTAACGTTATCATTATTTTTTTTATTTACATTGCAGCTGTAGATTTTGTTTAGTATTTTTTTACCGTTCGTTATACAGAGCACACATTTATCAAAACTTTCGCTATATAAAGAGAACTAAATGTTAGAAATACATATGTTCCTAGCAAGTTTTTGTTTTTTATTTTGCCATTTTTTCTTTATCATTCGTTATATCCAGTATAAAATTAGGATGGTATTCGCTATATAAGGTTCTTAATGCAACAAATTTGAACATTCGTTAAATCGGATTTTCCTTAAAGTGAGATTCGTTATACCGAGATTTGCCTGTATTTTCGAACATTTCGTTTGCATGATCTTGTTAGTTTCTTACGAAGTTCTTACAGTGACTGACTGTTTGTAATTGCATTTTGACGACGATAAGATGAATAATTTTGGATGGTTTGATGTTTGAACAACGCAATAGAGTAATGTTAACAGTAATCTGTGAAAAAACTGGTTTTGCAAAAATTGTCTTTTACAACGTTATTCGCGACTACGCTTCAATTATCAAAAATAAACAAAATTGTTTGAGAGACGAAATTAGCACAAGGAAAGTCTTTGTGTCAACTAGTAACGTAATAAAAAATAGGAAAATCTACCATTTGACAGACATAAAGTCACAACGGGATGAAAATGTCCAACTAATTGTGCAACAAGTAATGGAAGCATTTTATAAAAATTAAATAGTGTATGCGGTCGTATGTATGTACATATGTATGTATGTATGTACATACATATGTGTATATGTATGTATGTATGTTAATTTCAATGTAAAAATTTTACTTTAAAGTGAATTTCTTGTAAATAAATATGTATACTCGTATGTATGTATATACATACATATATGTATACATAAGGGGAATAACTCTTTTAATTTTTGCAAACATCATACCTCCCAAGGTAAAATCGTGTAGGGTACAGAAAAATTAAAAAACTTTACGTTAGTTATACATCCATACGTACGCATGCAGCACAGACATACATAATATGTATGTAGATCCTTGGGCGAAAAGAAGTTATACCCTAATGTACATATGGGCAATTCCCATAATTCGTACACTTTTAGCTGAGCGAAAAATATGGTAAATAGATATAAGCAAATGTCAGTGAGAAACGGACGTGACAAAAGTACAAGTTATTTTGTTTATGTGTAGATTTATGAAATATGAAAATTTTGTATTAATTTTTTTTTTTTAAATTGGCAAAATACAAATACGAACGCTACAATTTTTTTTTCAAGGGAACTAAACGCAGTAACTTTGCTAATATTGATTGACCTTTAATTCAAAAGAAATTAAGCAGTAACAAATCCTTATTTACTGCTTATTTATGCAACGAATGCGACATTAAGGTATAAGTGAAAGCAAGCTCAAAAAAACCTCTGTTTTTACTTGAAATAATCATTCAAAAGTCTCAACAAAAAAATGTTTTTTTTTAAAGTCGCATATTTCGGTTAAAAATTTTCAAAAATTAAAAATGCTTTTACATTTATAAAGTATAGACCTTTCAGCTTTATTATTAAAAACAAAACAAACAAAAAAAAAGAAACAAAATTTTAGCAAATTTATTTTTTTCATTGACCTTTTTCTGGAAATACCCATATGTATGTAAGTTACCTTATGGTTTCAAAAGTTTTCTTAAAATGTTTGTTTTGCAACATTTTCTTTTTAAATAATATATGAAATCATAAAAAATAATAGAAAATAATGTATCAGTAAGTAAAATATATCAGATTATTTGAAGTACATACAAATATACATACGAGTACTTCAAATATATTTGGATTTTTGTTGAGCAAAGAAATAAAATTCAGTAAAGTGCGACTTGGACTCGCACACGTAGGGTTCCGTACGGATACTACATGTATGTAATACTATACGAACCTTAGCCTATATAATCGAATACCTTAGCTGATGTAGAAATGTTTTAAAAAATTTCAAGTCTCGGTAAGCTTTTTTTGTCGGTTATTGCCGATTTTTTAGTTTTGTCGCTTTTTCTCAGTTTTTGCTTTATTTTCCCTTTTGGGATTTTTTTTTCAGTTTTTGGCTTTTTTTTAGTTTTGCCGTTTTTTTTCGTTTTGACGATTTTTTTAGTTTTGGCGCTTTCGTTTCCGCAATTTTTTCGGCTTTTGGTGATTTTTTCGTTTTGGAGCTTTTTTTAGTTTTGGCGATTTTTTCGGTTTTTGGCGACTTTCCCATTTTTGTGATTTTTTAAATTTTGGTTTTAATTACATAGTCAAAATTACAATCGGGTATGTTCTGTATTCCACGTGAAATTAAAACGTGCGGAATGGCCATATCATTGTTGTTGGAAATATGAATTTGTAACAACAATGTTATGGCAATTCCGAACGATTTAATTTCACGTTTAATACAGAACATACCCGATTAACTGATAGAATTCCCTTTAATTTTAACTTTTATTTTTAACTTTGAAAACTTTAACGGCCTTATGTACGAGTATAAGAAAAACTGGCATGAAGTTAGCAAAAGTGGCGAAATTGAACATGATCTTAACGAGTTTTGTCATACCATTTTAAACTAAAAACTACGCTAGAATTTAATAGTGGGTTAAAACTACATTATGCGCCGATTTTTAATGTCAAATTGTATGTAGGAACACGTGAAAACCTGTTTTTGATTATACTAAAGGCCGTAAGAGTCTATATATAATTGTATGTCTATTGCATTAGGATTTCAATATTTTTTGTTGTTCGCTTTAGAACACCATATAATTTAAAACTGTCATATATGTTGTAGAGGCCAAAGTTTTACATATTCTGTGAAAATTTTATTTCCGTAGCTCTTACGGTTCTCGAGAAAAAAGCTTGTGAAAGACAGACAGGTAGACGGACAGCGTAGTGAAAACAATAGGGTTCCTTTTCACCCTTGGGGGTGTACGGAACCCTAAAAAGCAAGAAATTTTAATGACGGCGATACCAAAGAAATGCTACTACAAATATAATTATAACCAATTAAAGCAACTTCACCTGATGGTATTTTGCCGGCTCTCCCACAGAGAAGCATTGACTAAATAGAGGATCGCGACATGTGTTATAAAGCCTGAGTCCTCCTCTAATGATGTTCGAGGTTTCATATAAATCCAAGATTTATTACCATTTATTTTCCAAAACTCCCCACTGTGGATCGGTTAGTTAACATCTTTACCACCTGTGTTACACATGAATACACCCCAATGCCATAGAGAGAATCAAGAGTTAGTTGTCTTCATATCAAAATCAAGCAATGTTGAAACTTATTTGAAAACCTTACTGAAAACATTGGAATAAATTGTGAGGAAAATGTCGAGAGAGAAAACTCCGGATGATATAATAAAATTTAAACACCACACCTACATTAGAGGCAGATCTGTTGAGACAGCCTACAGGAAGCTCTGTATCATATTCAAAGGTCGTATCCTAGCTAAATATTCATTGATATAGCGGGGCTGTCAGCCGTGTTTCTTTCTCGATTCTTTAAGAATCTTGGATAAGTCATATGCCTAAGAACGGGTGGATAAGTTGCGAGGTAAACGATACAAAAATAAGAGATAAAATACATATGTCTCATCTATTGTGTTTCCACTATACATAGGCCGAGTTTAAATCTGTGTGCCATGTGCCCAAAAAAACATAACCACTAATTACCAATGAAAAACTTTTTGATTCAGACATGTATTTATTGATTTAAACTGTTGGTTTCTATACAATTTTCTATTAGTTACATGTGTATGAAACTGTTTAACTTAATAAATACGTGTGTGAATCAAACAGTTTTTCATTAGTAATTAGTGGTTACGCTTTTTTTACATATGTGTGGAACATGGGACACAATGAAAGACAATGAAATATTTTAAAGCTAATGAAATAAGAATTACTTAAGACTATAAAGTATTATCTTAAGAACTATAGATTTTTACAGCACCAAGCTTTAACATGGACGTAAGCAAACAGCTTTAGTTATGATAAGCGAATTTGTTCGGTTATGATAATTGCATTTCAATAGAACTTCATTTAATTTATAAATCCACTTTTGCAATTCAATTGGTTTTTTATAGTAACATATAAAGTATTTGTATGGATGTGGCTTGACTTGGAAAACGGTTGTCCTCCGATTACTGCCGTAATACATCACATTTATCGATACACATACAATCTAGTTGGTTGTGCGCATGTGTTATCTAAAGACTCTTTTCGCACTGGCTTACCTGGTAGCATCTACATAAGTTGTGAAAATTAAAAAAATAAATTAAAACAAATTGTTTATGGAGAATTTTGCTATAAAGTTTGGTATATAGTCAGTTAAATTATTCGGTGAAATATTTAAACACTGATATATGTAATTAGTGCATATGCACACAAGAATATGTTCATATGTATGTACATACATACATACACCCATCCATGCAAATAATTTGTGTTCTATATCATTAGGTAAAAATAATGAAATAAAAACTGCATTCAAAATTTTACAGTTTTTTTATTGTCGTATTTATTTTTTGTCTTCTTCTGGAAAGTGTTTTTTGGGGCAATTAATAACACCGACTAACCGTTGCAACAGGGAAGAATAATTTTATAAAAAAAATCCAATTACGTTGTACAAAAAAAAGTAAAGACCAACAAAGAAGAGCAAAAAAAAAATAACTAATCAGTCAGTTCCTTTGTAAAAATTGTTATAACTAATAACTAACTAATAAGATAAAAAATGATTATTAGTATATTTGCATGTGTGCATATTTTTACATACACTATGTGGATATTGCAAGAATAATAAATATCTATTTATTACATTTATGATGGAATTTTACCTGCAAATGCTGGGGAATTTATTCACAGGTAAATATGTATGTATGTGTGCATGTATGTACGCCGCGTTGTTCCATGTCCATCCACTAGGTTACAAAAACACCTACGGTCGGAAAGGGATATATGTACATACAAACAGACATACATACATACATACATACTCGTACATACATATGTATGCATGTATGTGTGTACATATAATAGTAACAAAGTGAACAAAGTCCAGGTAAACAAGGAATAACTTGTAATATTTATACATACATGTGTGTGTGTTTGTATGTACTATACATATGTATGTACGAGTATGTGTGTATTTATGACAATATATATTTCCGCATTTATGGACTATAACCTTGAAGATGATAATGATTGCAATAATAGCAGCAGCTATTAGATAAATAAGTAATTGAATTGGTTTTTAAATTGAATTGAATGAGGTCATAAGTATATTTTATACTTGGTGAATATACGTAAAGTGTTGTGCAAAACACTCTTCAAATTTTAATATATTAGATATTTCTTTTAAAATAACAAAAAAAACAAACAAAAATACGACTACAGACGAATTGATAACATCCTCCTGCTGTAATTTTCACAGGATATGTAAAACGTTGGCCGCTACAGCAGCAAATATAAAACAGTTAAAAATTAACAATAGCGTTTCTAAAAAAAGGAATCCCTATTTACAACTTGAGAAAATAGTTTAAAATCCTTTGTAAACTTTTATTGACTTCAACAATTGTTAATTTTAAATTCTAGCAGCAGAATATTTAATTATACATAAATGTACTGTGTAAAGGATTTGCATGTTAAATTAAAGCAGTAATAGATAATAAAAGGGTTTGCGATATATCCATCAGAAAAAGCGATCTTTCGGAAGGCAAAACAATCAACCAACAACGAACGCCTGATAGAGCAATTTGCCATAAAAATGATTTCTTCAAGCAACTTGGAGACGGTAAAATTATTTTAAAAAAATATGAAAAGTAAATAATACTGATTGTCCCTATAATTTTAGTTAACACCACAGCGTCACTTGGATATAACTTGTGAGCAAAAGCTTGTAGTATGTAAACGAGTAGGCCAAGCGATAAATATGGCCGTCGATCGTTTCGTCACAATAGCAGAAATTATTGCTGAGGGCTTTCAAGACATCAAAGCTGACATGTTTGATTGTTGCAAAGACGCTAGAGACACCGGTATGTTAATAGCTTTTTCTATTTCATACGCGTTTGATGGTTGGCAACTGAAACAAAAAATAGTATCGATATCATATTCTTTCCTATTTGAATAGTATTTGTATTATTACAATTGTTAAGCCTAGATCCCAATATATGCACAATGTACCGATTTTCGTCCGCTCACTGTAATAAAGTGACAAGTAATAAGTTAAATTGGTCTTATTTTTCAACTAATTGAAATATAAGGACATAATTGCACCATACTGCATTGGCAATAAAGCCATGTAAATTTATTGCAGTGAGCCGACGAAAATCATTGGAAAAGCTCGTGTATTTTGAGAGAGTATTTCACGTGTCGTGTATATACAACCATTGTTCTCTTCAGTAACACTCAGGCAATGAATACCTACCTACTACAGGAATAGTGATAGAGAAGACAGGTGGTGAAGCAAGAGATAGAGGAAGGCTTCATTCTTTTTTACAACTCTGCGGTTTGCAGGTTATAATGCAGAGTTGTAGCGTCTCTGGTGTCAATGAGGCGTATTAAATTTAAAGCTGTGCTTAGTAGCCATTTTTATTGGTTATTTTACTTCGCCGATGATTCTGCTGCACAACACCGGCAAAGGATGGAGCTCTGATGTTACATTAGGATTAGCATCCGCTGAACCTGGTGTAGTTCAGTGACCAGTGACTATGCCTTATAAATATCACTTGAACTTTCTTACACCAACTGATACAAAGGGACACTAATGCACATCAGAAAAATGTGTGGTACCGGGATCGAACCCACCACCATCGGTTTTGTAGTCAACGTTCTAACTACTTCAGCTAACTCCACCCTTAAGTTAACTTGGAAATGCCGCATAACTCTAAATCAGCTAAACAGCAGGCTGGAATGTGAGTGGAGTGGAAAGAAACGATAATGCAGACAAAGCGAGCAGGAGTAGGGCTAGCACACCCATTCCCGGGCGGGCCAGAACCGTTATGTGAACTCGGATTGATGTGATGTTTTCATCCTTATATTATTAAATGATACATAGTTGGTCCAAATTTAATGGGCCTATATAATCTACAGATCTCACCTTGTAAAATAATGAAAACGGATTAACCATTGGAAAAAAGTCTCCAAAAAAATTAGTTTCAGCCCATTAAAGGACCATGATAGGCCATAGTTAGGGCAAAATTATTTACCCAAAAGATGTTGTTGATGCTATTTATTGTAAGCAAAAAATGCTCCATTTAAAAGTTATGGCGCTAGAAGTGTTTATAGTCAAGATAGTTTACTTTTTGGGTGAAAAGTGCAATGCGCATGGCCGGTTTGCACGCTATCAGTGCAATTTTTACACATGTGATTTTTTATGACCAGTCTATCAGAGAAACGGCCGTTGGAGCGAGTTAAAAAATATCTTCGGCGATTTGGGTTGTCTAATGTACATACTCGTATGTATATTTCATCGGTATCAATATTATAATTAACTAAACTTTCGGTTGCCACCAATCTTGTTGCATTTGCATTTCATTACAAAATTGTGTGCACACATTTTAAATAATATGGTAATTTAGCCAAATCGATTGAACAACTTTGCTTATCGGGGGACTTGATACACGAAGCTGGAAGTTTGGCGGTGGGAGTGCCAAAAGCGATTGTAGATCATACAGCGATAATATTGGCTTCTCGCTCTCTACTCACCTCCATCACTAGAGTTCTGTTATTGGTTGATATCATTGTCGTTAAACAATTGTTCACGTTCAAATATAAGGACAGCAAAAGTCCCCAGAATCTGGAATGCGTTATGAATTTTACGAAATTCGTGCAAGCGTTTTCAGCCTTTGGCACGGAGATGGTGGAAATGACATGTTTGACATCAAACGCCGCAAACAGCGTGAAAGAAGAAAGAAGCCGTTCCGAAATCCTTTTGGCGCGGCAAGTTTTGGATCATTCTGTGAAAGTGTTAATTACTTCGTCTAAGGTTTGCATGGTCCATTACAATTGTGTGATAGCTAGAGAGAATCGAAATACAGTATTTTGTCAAATACGACGTGGCATGGATCATATACATTTTATAATCAAGGATGCCATTCTAGAGTCTGAATGGCATTCGTCAAGGCATCACTACTCCTACTACAACAGTGATGAACGTGGCACCATCCATGCAACAATTCAACATTTCACGTATTTGATGCAGTGTTGCCGTTACAAAACAAAACTTAGTGATTCTTATTTTAATGCCAAATTCAATCATAATATTTATAAAAAGAAATCCCTTGAAAAGGGCTGGTCATCGATTGACAATAAAAATAAAAAACTTTTCGATTCCGGTGGTCTGCCAGAAGGCGAACGATTGCTGAATGAATGCTATGGCTTGGATCACTTCTCGGGTGGCAGCAGCAGTAGCAACAGTCCCAAATACAAAACAAGCAGTCAAGATTGCGCGTACGGTGATTTAATTGAAAGAATCTTGATATCTTTTGATAGAATTTTAGAAAACATACACGATTTCACAGACTCTCCGTATACCAGCCATGAAATGCGAGAAAATATATTGATATATTGTGATCACTGTACCAGAGAACTCAATAAATACCTACGAAATGTTGTTGTTGCTAAGCAAGCAGGTGATCAGCAGCAATATTCCAAAGATCATTTTCAAGATGAATATATCGATACGGTCTTGGCTACAGTGAAAACCCTTTCCGAACAGCTGATCAATTCTGCCGTCGAACAATCCCGCGAAATGTTTAAGGCGCTAAAAATGTCCACTGAACTAGTGAACCATCTGAATGTGGCGATTTCGCAACAAAACTTGCCGCACTTTACACAACAAGTAAACGAATTTCACGAACACTGTGATCACATATTGGAAGTATGCAAACTATTGCGACACATTGCTGTGCAAGATGCTCTGAAAGAGCAGGCTGGACATGTCTCGATTAATCTGAGAATCTATGGACCGCAAGTGATTTTAGCTGCCAAAATTTTAACTAAGTTTCCTTTAAGCAATGTGGCTAGCGAAAACTTTGATGCCTTTGTGGAAATGTGGACTTGGCTAGTGTCGGAGGTGTCTTTGGTCTCGAAAAAAATCTTGGAGTCAACGGCCGACGTAAACGATCATGACCTGAAATATTTGACCATTGGAACGGTATAGATATTATTGATATTTCCAGCCATTTTCAAACTCGAAAAAAATATAAAATATAAATTCTATTTTTTAGACGCCTTCGACGACTGATATAAAACCGACTAAAACCGTAAATTTTCAAAACGACGTGCCCGAAAATGCCAAGGAGTTAGACTTGGAAACCGAAACGGTGAAGAGAGATCTGCAGCCTCGCTGGAATGAGGAGTTATGTGATAATGATATTATAAAGAGAGCAAAGAATTTATCGGCCATGGCTTTTTTAATGTATCAGTTTACTAAAGGAAATGGTTCACTAAAAACTACCCAAGATCTATTTACTCAAGCCGAATATTTCGCTGAAGAAGCGAACCGCTTATACAAAATATTAAGACAATTTTCGTACCAGGTATTCAAATTTAATTTATAATATACACATATACATATGTATGTATGTACTCGTATATGTTCTTTAGGTTCCTGCAAGCCCACACAAAAAAGATTTACTTAACGTTTTAGATCGAGTACCCACTTTTGTACAATCACTGCAATTTACTGTTAAGGATCATACTGTAGGTCCATCAGCTACTTACGTTAAAGTAGATCACGTTATCAGGGAAACCAAAAACTTAATGTGCGTAATCAA
This sequence comes from Nowickia ferox, assembly GCA_936439885.1. Classification (NCBI taxonomy): domain Eukaryota; kingdom Metazoa; phylum Arthropoda; class Insecta; order Diptera; family Tachinidae; genus Nowickia; species Nowickia ferox. The sequence continues at coordinate 1,721,812 of OW387027.1, read as the reverse complement.
TAGTGTTGTGACGAAGTGCCTAGAATGTGCTACCAAGGTAATTATTAATTATTTTTTACACTATTCATATGCTTTCGCCAAATATTAAAAAAAAAACTTTTTTTGGTTGAGAAAAACATTTTAAGTTTCTTCAGAAAAGAAAAATTCTACGAGAATTTGTGGTCCTCTTTTGTATTTTGTACCACAAAAAGTGTATACATATCAAATTTTCCCACTGTGGTTAAAGCCAACCTCAACTAACTAAACCGCTCCAATAATTTTGAAATTGCGCTGGAAAATTCAGGATAAAAATAATAATAAAATCGTTCAAGTGATCAAGTGATCGTTAGTAGTTGGGGATTGCTCTATTTGGTTTATAGTATTGCTATTTTTTCAGCCCTTTAGCAACAATAAATTTTGATATAATAAGCAATAAGAATTCACGGTTTTTTCATTTAAGCTAATTTCTTTCATTATCATCAAGATGTATTTTCGGATATTGAATCTAATCATGACATACGAATTTAAGTTAACTTAAAGCTTACTCATGGTTAATCAGAAATCTCCATACAAAAAAAGCTATTCATTGCCATAGAACGGGCACGCTGCATAAGTTTCTGCTATCTAATTATAATTTATGTAGCTTATGTTCAATCATGAAAAAAGGGGACTTTGAGTTAGACATAATCTCACGATGTACGAGTCATCCTTATCTCAAAAGAATTTATTTAAGGCTATACTTTTTTTTATTAAGTATATTGTCTTTATATTTAACTATAACATCAATATTAATAAATTGATTAATTAGGTAAATTTCTATTAAGATTCAAAGGAATAATGCTTTTCAACTGCCAGTTGATCGAAGACAATTAAAAATCAGACGAGAATTTTTATTTATATTGCAAAGGAGAACAAATCACTTAAATTTGTTCTTGTTTTCACCATAAATAGGCAGACGAGAATTTCAGATCCAAATTATACGACCAAGATTTTCTTTCAACTTTTTCACACATACTGACTGGTTGCCAAAAGTCACTCAAATTGCACTTATTATTTTAATCGCAAATATATTTCGCTCATTTTCTCAAAGAACGTCATAAATTTTTTGAGTTAGTGATGCAGAATTAAACCTCATATCGTTCTTCATGTTGTATAACAATTTCATACAAATATCTTGTTTACTCAACTCTTGAAAGTAAAATAAAATTTTCGTTTTCCATTGAGTTGTGTTTAAATTGAAAACTTGAAACTCGTTTTCTGGCAAACTGATTTTTTTTCTGAGTTATGACGTTGTTTGAGTAAATGAGCGATTTAGTTTAATTCAATTACTATTTAACGATGTAATATAATATTATTTGTAATAAAAGAGCTGAATTGAAGTCAGCTGTTTCTTTGCCTATAAATTTGAACGCAGAATTGGAAAGAGAATTTGAAAGCAAATTCGCAACAAATTTTAAATGTATGAATGCATTAGTGAACAAGTGTGACTGTATTGAAATTAGAAAGCCAAAACTATAAACTGCCAGATCACCTATCACTCATTCCTAATTAACCAAGCTTAAGTTAACATAAGTTCAGACATGATACGTACATACATAGTTAGTTTCGATGTTTCGAAAAGCCAGGCAGCCGACTCGTGTAAAAAAGTTAGTGCTTTTCATATAAAGTCCACCGCTTGGCTTGTGGAAACAAATTAATCATCCTTATGGGGAACAAAAGGCGAACATTTTGTTCACGTGAAATATTTCCCCTGAACAAAACATGGTGAACAAAATTAGAAAATAGTATACTGTTACAACAACAACGCAAACATTGGCGATCACAATTTTAGGGAAAAGGAACACATTTCTCGTGAACTTTTATTCCCGGTAAGGTTGAATATTAAACCGAATTTAAGTAGGCTATAATTAATACTATTTGCGGAGTTTTTATACATTATAAATTTTCAGTACAAATTTTTTAAACCGCAACAAATCAATACACTTTCTGAAATATGTTTTCGCATTTTGTTTATTTTTTATTTTTGTTCTGGTTTTTTTTTTTTTGTATTTAGTGAAGCTCAATGTGAATTAAATTTTTTTTGTAATTAGCTCACATATTTGCATATTGTTGTTCCATTTCAATTCTTTAGTACAACTTGGACTTTAACAGTGTTGCCGGAGGCATTACAGCTGGTACTATGGGTGCTGATGATTGTGGCGGAGGAGCCATGGACTCAAAGGGCACTACTAATAGTACTGAAGGCAGCATGTGACATTACGGGATGGCTCGAAGAGCCAAAGGTGATACGCGTCGAACTCGTGTTTCCTTTTTACTTTTCTGATTGTTATTCATAGAAAGTCTAATCTTTACACGTCTCAAAATGTTTCGTTTTATTTGTTTATTACTGGTGAATTAAGAAATAAGGTTTTTTATTAAGATAAAGTGTTAAATATGTGTATATTATGTGCATGCAGCAGTATATTATTTTACATATCAAGCCTCAATCGCCACAAAAACGAAATTTTACAGACGTAATTAGGAATCTTCCAAGTTCTTCGTACTAATAGAAAATAATCGGTTATCATGAAAATAGAAAAGGAAAAATTATGTCCTTGCATTCTTTAAAAGATAAGGGCTAGGTTAGTTAGTGCTGCGTTCATTTGTGGCGTTTTTTTTTAATTTAGCAATTTGCGCTAAAAATTGTTTTCGATACAATTTGAAATGCTTTTTTTTGACAAAGTACACAGAGAAAACAGATTCCTTGCGGCAACCGAATTTTTCTTACCAATCGAATTTTGGCCGTTGCTGCAACATCACTGATCACCATCTCATCATCATTCAATTGCAACAAAAGATTAACAAATAGTCTTTGTTTTGAAATAAATTTAGAAAGATTTTTTTATACAATTTATAATATTTAATTCGGTTGTGTTCATCATACCTGTTATTTTGTCATGATAAAATCAGAAGATCGGCTGATATAATCAATTTAAGATTTGTCAGAATCATATCATTATTACAATTGTGCTCGTATGTTAATGAAATTGGATTGTTTTTATGGATTCATAGAGAATTTATAGTGTGAGTTGAAATATAATTAACTCAACTATTTTCCAACCAAACTTTTTTCGAGTTGTATTACTGAACTCACATTATGACTGAATTTGCACAATGCACTTTTCCATGAAATTAGTTAAATAAAACAATTTTCACTTTTTTGCCAAATAGAAAAGGTTTTAAGCAAAAAATTAAAAAATTATGGTCTCAATTCGATATGTGCATATGTACATACTCGTATGTATGTGTATAATTGATCATGAAATTTGTTGCATGAAACCTTTTTCAATTGCAGATAGGGATAGCGTGAGAATTCAAAACCCCGGTACAAATACCGCTCCTCTCATTAGCAAATAAAAAAATATTTCATGAACAATATAATGATTTAAATTCAGTATACGTAAGCACATCTGTACATACAATACAAAAGTCATTTCATTTCTGTAAATATTCTTCTGATTGTCAAAATCAATAGAATCAAACTATTATATCAGTAAATGAGATAAATTTAGTTAGGAGGCGAAGAAAACTTGCTACTGGAAACATTATTAAGTTTTTTTGTTTACATTTTCCGTGCCTGGAAACGGGAAGTTAATCACTAGAATCAAACGCAATTCTCAAGCCATTGATAACAATTTCTCTTTTGAGAAATGTCGTGATTTCAATTCATTCTCAACTTGTCATCAAGTGGTCATGTTTACTGAGGGTATGGGGTAAATGAAAACAATGTTCAACACTGAGAGAAATATAAACAGTGTAATCAGCTGACCTCTTCCATGCAAAGAATGCTTTATTTTTATTAATATTAATTAAGTAATCGTCATATCATCCTTTATATTATGTAAAAATTTCATACAAATATTATGTATGCTCACCTCTTGGTAGCATAATAAGATTTTCCTGTGAATGAATTGTGCGATCGTGTAGGATAGTAAATCATGGCCCTTAATGGTAAAATAAGTGGTAAAAAGTGCTCTGTATGAGCTAATAAGGTGTCTAGACGAGTTCAAATTATATTGATACGTTCACAAAGGTTTTCCAGCATTACCGTAGCTACAACTTTGCCAAATATTGTTAGCAAAAAATCGGGAGTGTCTGAAAGTTATTCTGAAAAAAGAGAAAAAAATATTTTTCCTTCATTTTTGCGAAAAAAAGTGCCCGAAGAAATTATATTTTTGGCATAAGAACAAGATTTGTTCGGTGGATTCTTAGGTACTACATTACTACCATATATAGTTTAGAGCTATCACCAAGTATGAATAAGCTGTTGGCCAAAAACTGAAGAAGGACCATACAAAATTGGTCACCAAAATCGCCAAACGGAGCATAAGGTTTTACTGCCCTTTGGTAGTACTATCGAACTTATGCTGTCCAGGTCGTGTAATTTTCCAAAAGTTTTCATTTCTTGCATAGTGTTATCAACGAAATTTTTTGTTTTGCTTTTCGATATCGTTTTTCAAAGCGAGTCATCAAATGACTCTTGATATTTGTTTTATAAAGAAAGAAAGTGGAGCACACACGATCGATTACGCGGATCCAGCTAAAAACTATATATGTGTATATTAGATATTTTAAGTATCTTTTTATTAATGAATTAATTGTTTTTACTTTGGACTGTAGTCGAACTGTGATAAATATTAAAGAAAAAATACATTTAGTTATTAGAATTTAGCATTTTTGTGATTTTGCCACTATTGAGAATATTTTTTTGCAGTTTCAACAATTTTTATGCCTTTAACCTTTTAGTAATTTTCCGATTTCAGATATTTTATAGATTTTAAAACTAAATGATTAAATAAAATCAAACCTAATTTTAATAAAAAAAATCCAAAATACAAATGATGGCAATGTTCAGAAACTCAAAACACTGCAAACTTATTTTTAGAACTCCCACTGTGGAGCACATTGAAAATATTTATGCCTAAACAAATAGATTTATGCTTTAGCTTTAAAACTAAGAACATTGATAATCTATTCAGCTGCTGCACATAGTCTTAGGAGCGACAAAATGGTTTTTGTGAGCGTTTCGTACTAAAAAATCGGAAAATGTGAAGTTTCTCTGGCTTTATTGAAAACTCATAACAGGTTTATTGTATGGAATTCACTGTGCGTATCTAACGTTGATTTCAACGTTTCTGTGTACATAGTATATCGTCGGGTGGTTACTGCTTTGCCGCATCAATAATGTATTCTTAATATCTGTGGGGCAAACCAGTAACCACTCGACGATATATGAAATGGAAGTATTTGGAGAACTCCATATTAATGCGATCATATTGAATTAGAATGTCTATCTTAAATTTACAGAAAAATAACTCGATATTAAGCTTGCATGCATATTTATTTAAAGAAGAAAAAAAAAGTTATCATTTATAAGAAACTATTACCTTTAAGTTTTTGGAACGTAGAGCTTAACAATATTACCTCAATGGTTGTTTATAATGTAGTCCTGAGTACAACATTAAAGTAATATGTAATTAAAATAAACAATTGTAGTAATAAAAATTGTAATCACAACTTAGGTTAATATTAATAAATCAAATAATGAACAATGGTATGACTAAAAAAAAATGTAGACAGATAGGCACCTAAATTCGAAAAGTAAAGTTGATATGTATGTAAATATATACATACATACATACATATGTACATCATATACATGTACTGTGTATTTGCTAAGGGGTATATAAAAAAAACTTGAAGTTGCAATGAAAATAAAAAAAAGTATTTTTTGTTTTATTATTATTTATTATACATTTATATCTTTCAATTAATTACTATCCCAGTTTTATTATAAAAATTTCAATCATTTTTCTAAAACTTATAAAATAAGATTTGAAATCCTTGTAGTATTTATTGTGCATGTCTTCTTAGAAGTGGAGCTAAAATATTTCCCAATTGCAATCTGTAATCATATAATTATATAATTGCTTTAGTATTTACGTATCTTAAAATTTCAAATTAATTATGTGAATTAAATAATTTTTAAAATAAACATACATAATTAGGGGATTCAGACGGTAGTCTTAACTGTCATAGTGGCATAATGTTTTAACATTTTTGTTTGAAAGAAAAAACAATAGCAAAAACAATTATAATAATAATAATAATTTAAGACATTATGACACTTAAGACTACCGTTTGAATATCCCAAATAAGTAGTTTCAATGCTTGTTGTAAGGCCATTAATTGACGCGGACATTCCACATCAACACATCCTAGGCGTCATCTTTAATACCTATCATGGCGGTAACAGGTGTTTTTATCAACGTAGCTCCGCAAATCGCAATCTATCGGCACTGGCAAACATATAAAAATAAAAATAAATGTACGTACTATAGGTATGTACATATGTAAGTATGTATATACATATGTATGTGTGTATATATGTAAGTATGTCGACATAATAAATTTCTTTGAGTAGAAAATTTTCAACATGTTTTTTTAAGTAGATCATATGGAAGATTTATAACCGGCAAGCTTGTATAATTTTCAATTAAATATCTGATACGTATTATATTTGTTAATGTCAAATATAACTTGGCAAATGAGTATTTAGCCAGAAACTATAGGTCCTAAATTGTTCCCAGTCATAATCCCAAAATATGAGATATGGAATTACACTATGCATTTGTAAACATTATTTTGTTGCAGAAAAACTTCCGAGTTTTGAGAAAGCAGGTTCATATGCATATGTGGTGTTTTTCAATCATGTCATAATATATTTCTTAAGTCATCGATTTGTTTTAACGAAAGTAAAAAATTATACTAATTTTATTATAATGCTTTTGTTTGTGGGGTCTGTCAAATTTTTGTTCGACTCATCAAGGCGGCATGTAAAATTTTAAACGACGATTTTTGCATTTAGGATAAAACGTTTTGTAATTTGCTAAATCTGATTGGAAAAAAGTCAAATTGGCAACATTGCTTGTACACAACATGAGAAAAATACGAGAGAGAGGAAAATGTATAAGAATTTCTAATATCGATTTTCAATTCGTGCTATAGACTACCCCGCAAGCTTCTGCGCACCTCCAGCCCTAAATATAATAGAAATTATTATAATGTCGCATAAATTTCAAATAAAAGCACAATAGAAACCCCAAAATTATCAACACAATCCTGATTAAATTCCCCAAATAAATTTTCCCATTCCCATGTTGTGGAAAATCCCTAATTTCGGCATGAATCCCGTTATGTGACAACATTGCCCACCACTATTGACTACCAAATGACATTTATTTATTCACCACCATAAAATTTTGAGGTGCGTCTAGTCGAAAGTAAATTGATTGATACAATTTTGCGGAGGTAGTTGTTTTTTGTGCTATTTTATTGCAATATCTGCTTGAAAGTTTTTAAAAAATTATACACTACAAATTACCAATAGTGAATAAATTTATAAAGAAATGAATTTTTGTGTTGCCTTGGTTCAAAGAAAAACCGTTCTATGTCCAATAATGGTACTCCTTTTACACTCAAATAAACATGGTTTACTTAAAGACTAAAAGCATCTATCTATACAAAAAGCCAACTAATAAAAGATTTATGAGTTTAAAATTAAAAAAGTTAAAAAAATTTCTTTTATTAATCATAGTTTCTAACGATAGTGTGTTCATTTTTTTCACCAACATATGTGTGTATGTACGTACATATAATAATAATAACTCAAAGAAAACACCGCCTAAGAAAAATAAATACACAAATATGTAAAGATATTTGTTTCAGTATTCCCGTGTTTAATAATTAAAATTTTGATATTTTATAATTCACGCTAAAGCCATGCACGTCTTTACGTACATAAATACATATGTACCAATGAATGCAGATGTAAATATTTGTGTAAAAATAATATGTGAAAGCTTATAAAAATAAAAGGAAATGTATATGCACATAAGCATAAATATGTACATTAACACATGCATATGTATGTATGTATGTAAGTATGTCGACATTGTGTATACATACATAAGGATGTGCAAATGCTTAGAGCCCAATCTCCAATAAAAGTTGTTTGGGATGAGATTACCAAATTCTGATTCTCATATGTATATACACCAATATTTTCTTTTTACATGAATAATTATCATCAAATTTATTGCTTTATGCAGCTAAGAATTAATTTAATCTTGCAAAAAGTAAAACTTGTAATTACACACACTTTTGCACAATTTAATGAAAGCTGGACATAAAACGGTATTCAACGATTTTTACATACCATTCCCAGGTAGGAGGATCTCAATAACTTAAATGATTATTAGGCCTAGTTACGAGTGTCGTATTTCGACTACACTACGACAATTTTGTACTAGACCAAAACATTTTTTCCTTAGTCTAGTAAAAAATCATTTCGTCAGCTTTTAATGTAAACCTGCTAACTCACTTCCAGCAAATTTTACAGGAGAGACAAAGCTTATGAAATTAGCCTAATACATTAAGTTTCTTCGACATATAGAGCTTCAAATTAAAATAAATATTTAAGCAAATCTATGACGCGTCTCTTTCTCTTTCAATTGGCATTAAAATGTCATATGCTATAAGAAGTGGATTGAGCAAGTTCACACTCTAAGGGCACTGCTACACGTTCAATATATATTGTGATATTTGGATCGCGATACATTTTAATGGATTGATGGAACACGAGCGTATGCTGCTACATGTTCAATATTTATCGCGTCAGTATTTACGTTATTTTTGTGGTGTGCGGATCGTTTATTAAAAAATGTAGCGAATAAGCTTTAGCCGACGAGTCTCACAACTCCGACAATGCCTCCAAATTAAAAATAAAATCTTTCAAAATAATTTTTTTGTTCGTTAATTCCGATTCCACCGGCAGAACCCACTCGCTTTCACTATCTTCTGCCATTACCTTTTATTAAAACAAACTTTACACAAATGTAATAAACTTTTTTACTTTTTATTTGAAAAATTTTTGCACTGCGTCTTTTATTTTATTTGTTTTATTTCACTTCTTATTAACGTATCTCGATCTAATATCATGAAAATGCTATACGTTCAATATTTATCACGCGATCCACGCCATCCACGATCTGGATTCCATAATTTAGGCCATTCTGCGATATGGATCACGATCCATCAGTACTGCATGCCCTAAGCCGACGATTTTCATTCTTTGCTTTATAACAATTACAATTACATTTAATTGTATTTAATTGCAAAAAAAAAACTACTACCATCTGAGTTCATTTTTAATTAAAACATATCCAATTCCAATTCCAATTACATCTAATTGTAAATGACGGGTTTCAATCGCAATTACATTTATTAATTGTAATTAATACATTTTCAACTACAATTAAATTTTTGTAACTGTAATTGAAATTTCCCCAGTCTGGACCATATCAGACATGTGATAGAAATATATTTAAAAAACGAATCGGTTAAAAAAACTTATTTATTTTCAATAACTTATATTTTAATTTTTAATTTCAATTTATTGTGTATATTGCCTATTTTAAGCATTGTTATTCTTTCTGAGAGCCAATAATTTGCGACTGGCTGAAAAATGATTCTCGAAACCTTTCGAAATTTATCACAACTTTTCAAAACGAATCATTTTTAAATCATTCGATTTCCTTCACAGAATTGAATACAAAATAATATACATTATATTTTCAATCAGGTAAAACACTGATGGTATGAGAACAATTAACATAAGGCTCAAAGACTAAAAGACATAGGGACTTTATATATAGAATAAGTAAAAAAGCATGTCTCAGTCTATAAATAAAAATCTTTCATTTAATCAAGGTATGTATTTACATAATTATGCACATATTGCAGGATAATGTACAACAATGCAATTTTAAATTTGTTTAATTAAAGCTAATATATCTTCTAAAGTAATTAATTTAAACGTTTACTGGCCGAACAACTTGCATCATGCGGTAAATGTTGACGAGCACAATGATACTGTTCAAGATATCATTGAGAAGACCGTTACGATGGTGCCCACTGGCCAGAAACCCAATCCACAATACTATGCATTACGCTTACAAAATATGGTCACAAAAGAGACTTTATGGATGAATAAGACAACTAAAATCGATAAACTACTTGAACACATATGGAATTCAGCCTGCCCAAACACGGAATGCCCTCAACAAAGGTCACAAAATACTCCGGGAACATTAAATGTCAACGACAAGCTAAGCATTTGGAGACCAGAACTGCGAATACGTTACTTGCCACACAGCCTCAGAGAGCTCTACAATGAAGATAAAATCACATGTTATTTTTATTTCGATCAGGTAACTGCATAGATGCAACTAGATGCAATTTAAGCTATAGAACGTAAATAAATTTAATATGCAATTATTTAAGGTTAAGCAAGATTTTATACAGTCAAATTTAACCGGCATAGACTTTGATAGTGCAATACAACTTTGTTGTCTGAGTATGCTGCACTATTTTCGTAATGTGACGTGTACAGTACCCGATAAAAAGCAACAACATGTCGAGCATATTGACAAAGTGGTCGGCTTTCATCATTTTCTGCCAAAAACTGTGATATCTTCAACAAAGCCAAAGAATCTGAAAAAGATGATACATACGACATATAAAAAAGTTTACCAACTATCAGATATCGATTATATAACAAAGTGAGTACTAACCTAAAATATGTAAATGAGATTATATATATATATATATATATATATATATATATATGTATATTGAAAATTTGACAACAGCAAATAAAAGCTTTGTGAAAAAAGTTTGTAATTGCACTAGATGTAATTAACAAAAATACATCTATGCTTAAAATTTTACTCGGATATATTTAAAAATAATGTTTTTTTTTTTAACGGAATTCAAAAGGCTGTAACTGTAACATTGTCAACAAATGCGTATATTTAAAAAAAAATCTTTGTTCTAACATCCGTGTTGCTTTGAAATGTATATTTAGAGGATTCAAACGATAGTCATAAAGGTCAAGATTTTTTCTTCTTTGATAAAATAAATTTTACTATAATTTTTATAAATCTTTTAATAGATTTTCTTTATTTTAAAAATTCAATACCAAAGAAATACAAAGTAAGAAAATTAAGCGCAATTTATAATTGGCTATTTGCAACAACAAAATGCATACATACATACATTTTTATTTATTTATTTATTTTTATTTAACTATGTTTAAACCATCTACAATACTAAAAAATATAGCAGACATTGTAATTGCATTTATTTGCAAGAGTTAGTACAAAGGAAGAACAAGATACATATATACAAATACTCTCAGAGAGTCTCTGTCTCTCTCTTTTGAATTGAACTATCAGTGTGACCAGATCCTAAAAATTTTTGCAGCAAAAATTAATTTGCTACAAATCTCCCATTTGTTTTCAAAATTGCACAAAAATTGTTATCTGGAACGCTTTTGGGTAAGTTTGTACAAATTTGGACTGTTTCGTTATCCATCTGGAACATATTTGTATTAAAATAAAATTAATGCACTTATGGCTTTTGATTTCAGAAAAAGCGATTCCTTAAGGCCGTAGTAATCATTTGGAAAAAAACGACTATTCTTTCATTTCATTTATTTTATTTCATAAATTTATCGATCCCAATGGGGTAAATACTTTGAACTAATATTTAGAGTAAATATACTATACATATACGAGCATACAGTAAAAAAATATACAACGTAAATATGTCAAAATTAATAACTGTAGTCTCTTCCTTCTCCAATTTTTTTTTTATTGAATAACATCCGCATTTGTTTTTTAACCAACCTTCTAAATTTTTGTTGCTAAAAAATAAATAGTCTTAAATTTATAAAGTTTTTCGCTTCTCCTGTGAAATGGTGACGATATGTCTGTGTGTATATGTATAGTATCGGCGCAAGTGACGAAAGAATTAAATGGAAATCGCTGTAAAAAAATTTTTGTTCATGTTATTGCTGTACACTTACCTACATGCTTACGTGCACACATAATACGTTACATATGGTTACCTTAATATAGAAAGGCCCCATATCATTAATTTTTTGAATTCGAAATTTTTGCTTTTTTTCGATACATTAGATGTTCTTCTATCGAAGTATACGAAACACTCGAATCCCAAAAAAAAATGATTTGGGGCACTTCTATAGTAAGGTAACGATATGTACATACTACATAAGACTTCATTTATTGATCTAACTCGTTTTTATTTCTGTTATAAAAGGTACTTCGACATTCTGAATAAGTTCTACGAGACAGACTTTGAAAAATTTTCCGTTACTTTGAGTTCATCATGGAACATATCTGGTTTTCTGTATGTTGGACCAAAGATAGGTAAAATATCGTTATGACATATTTACAAAATACGACAAAATATGTATTTATCTCCTTTCAGGTATTTCATATCAAACGCACCCGCAAGCAAGCATGACGCAAGTGGCAACATTTAAAGACATAAATCGTATAACGACATTATTTTTGCCTAAAGATGATTTACATTCCAATAACGAAACGACTGCAAAAACTGCAGCTTCAAATTACGACGATGCGACGAATCAATCAAAAACGTGCAGATGCCGCGAAATGAAGACTCAAGTTCGAATTACAACATCGAGTAACGATGAGGATTTGGTAATAACGTGTAACGGATATAACGTAAGAATTTGCGCCAATAATTTATTACATATTTGAATAATTTAATATTTGAAGCATAACACATGTTTTTGTGTCGATTTTCGATTGCTTATTAGACGGCAACAAGTATAGCTGATCTCATTGAAGGATATTGTCTGTTAATAAGTAAAAATCAGGTTTGCACTCTGTGGAATCCAATAAATGATCAAAGAAATGATAAAATGAGCGACACTACAATTCCTATATCGACATTACAAATAAGTAATGGAGACCAAGCGGACGTCAAAGTGGATGAAAATTCAAAACCCAAATTGAACGAAGACTATGCCGAGCTTGGTCTCGTCGATGAAGAAGGCGACTACTCAACACCAGCAGGTATGATAGAAGAAAAACCAAATTAAATATTATTTGCAGAATGTATTATATGTATTATACCTTTCAGTACGAAATTATGAGCTGAATAGAACTGAAATAACTCTCAAGAACACTATTGGCGTAGGACAATTTGGAGATGTCTATATAGGCTCCTACAATACCAAAGTTAAATGCGGCACAAAAGCCGATCAACCCGATTTAACGAATTCCGCTGTCATACAGGTGGCTGTCAAAACGTGTAAAGCAAACGATGATCCCGAAAAAATGGAGAGGTTTCTTGAAGAAGCATGTATGTTTATTTATTCTCTATTTGTTATCGCCCTGGCGCCAAGCATAGGAGTAAAAAAGTGGCAAAACTCAAATCTCTTCACTCACAATTAAACGAAGCTCTCGCTTAATGAAAGCTTGCTGTAGAGTAGGGTTTCTTGTGCTGGGAGGAAACAAAGTTGTTTTATTTATTTGCCCCTCCCTATTGACCAGTAAATTAAATTAAAAAAGAAAAAAGAAAGAAACTGTGGCTCTCCTTCTTGGCGCAGGAAGGGCTTATCAATTTGTGTAATTACAAGAGAATTAAATTTTATGACAGATGTTATGCAAAAATTCGATCATCCCCACATAATAAGATTAATTGGTATATGCAGTGAATCTCCTGTGTGGATTGTTATGGAATTGGCGGAGTACGGAGAACTCAGGGCGTATCTAAAATCGAATGCTGAAAAGTAAAAATACATTAAACAAACTTTTCCGTTTCATATTCATTTGGCAAATATTCATTTAATAAATTTCTTCGTTTGTTTAAATCAGGTTGAGGAGAGAAACTTTATTACTTTATTGCTATCAACTTTCCACAGCGCTCAGTTACTTGGAGTCAAAAAAGTTTGTGCACAGAGATATAGCCGCCCGAAATGTTTTAGTGAGCTCGCCAACTTGCATTAAGGTAATAAATAGATACAATCAAATAAGTATGGGATTGATATGCATATGTGTGTGTGTGTGTGTTTTCGTTGTAAATTTAAAGTTAGCTGATTTTGGATTGTCTCGCTGGGTATCAGAGCAATCGTACTATCATTCCAGTATGTGTATGCTGCCTATCAAATGGATGGCACCAGAGTCCATTAATTTTCGTCGTTTTACAATTGCCAGCGACGTTTGGATGTTCGGTAAGTGGATTCTGCAATTTGTAGTAGCGGGTGTTATATGAAGTTTCCTCAATTTTCACAACTTCTTTAGGTGTGTGCGCTTGGGAAATTTTAATGTTGGGTGTAAAACCATTTCAAGGCATAAAAAATAGTGACATTATAACAAAATTGGAGAATGGAGAGCGATTGCCGTTTCCAAACAATTGTCCGCCCAGATTGTATTCTTTGCTTTCCCAGTGCTGGACTTATGAACCATCTAAGCGGCCAAATTTTAAAAGGATAAAAGAAACATTATAGTAAGTTAAAAAGGGAGCGAGCGCTTGAACGCTTCTCTATTCATAGATAAATAAGAAGAAGAAGAAGCAGAAAAACAACAATATTAATAATAATAATAAATAAATTTAGCGAAATATTGGTAGAAGAACGAGCCAATGGATTTGACAGTATGAATAAGGAAAATGCTCGTGTTCTATCTATGATTATGTGCAACAATGAAGACGGCGAACTGCCGCCACTGAAGCCCTCAAAAATTCCTCAAAGCGTTGGTGGTGGTGGTGGTGGTGGTGGTGGAGGTATGTATGCAATTTTTATTATTTTCTTATATGTACAATTCCTATTCTACATATCCATTGCAGAAAACTCTAAGCTAGACTGTGACAAAACTGCTGCGCTCAGTCCTCAAACGTATATAATAGCACAGAATCCTGAAGTGTTAGCCCGTTTGATGAAGGAAAATGAGAATCGTATAATTAATCCGGCCGCTTACACAACACCAGCCTCGGTATTTAATACTTTAGCAGTCGAAGTAGATCCTACTAAAACGATTAACAATGATTTAGCTCTCAAAACAACAAAACTTCCGGTATCGGAGTTTTTGAAATTAGATAACACAATAACAAGAGAAGAAAAGGCAACAGTTTTAAGCAGGCTTCAAAATGAGAAAATTAACTTAAAAAATTTAAACGAAATCCAATCCAATCAAGCCCCTCAGACTAGTTTGATCGATAAAACGAAATTAAGGAGTAACAACAGTAACTTCACAAATGTCTGTCCTTTGAGACAATACATGCGCCATAATGATCAGTTGTATCATGTAGGAACCACTGACCCACGTTTTACGGCCAACCAGTTTTCCTTTAATTGTAGTGTTGCAGGCGTTGAAGGTTCTTTGCAATCGTTGCCAGCGGGGCGAACAAATTGTTGTTTAGGTAACGAGGACAGGACACAGGCGATTTATGATTTCGGTCGAAATACCTCCATAAACAGGCAAATGTCTTCCGCGTGTGGTAGTCTTGAGCGTGATATGCAAGTTCCATATTTCAATAAATGTGCCGGAAGTCGGTCGTCGATAGGTGGTTCGTTAGAACGAAATAAATCATTTTTGAATCCCATAAATCCTTCGCGAAAATGTGTTCCTCGTAGTGCTAGCCTGGAAAGATCGGTTTTGAAAAGAGATTTCCCTAAAAATTATTCGCGCTCCGGAAGTTTAGAAGCATATTCGTCCTTTTTAGCCTTTAAAAATCACATGAAAAATTCTCCGGAATACAAAGCCTTTGAAGAAGAAATATACGATGTTTGTCCAGCGTCAAATTTAAAAGCTTGCACCAGTACGGGCCAAACATACATGACAATGGCACCCGGCAATGGCTTCGGTTATCCTTATGGCGAACAAACAATATTGATTCAAAGCATGAATGTCAACCTTCCAATAGATCAGCAGTCACATGAAAATAACAGAGAAAAAATGTCTGATGTTAAACCCTTTTATACGGAAGTCAATAACACTAAACCAATGATTCAGATGATATCGGAGGTTTGAACATTTTTTCCCTTTCGAATTGTGCACTAAATAGTTTTTATAATTTGTTTAATTTTGCCATATTTTATTTATATATGTATGTATATTAGAGCGGCTCGTGAAAAGCAGTTTTTTATCCTCTCAGATTATACTCGTACATATGTAGATCGATTGATTTGTTTTATAACGATTCGCAAAATATTGTTCAGAAACTCATCACTGCGCTCGATGCATCCGCATTCGGATAATCCAAAATTGGCAACACTGTAAATGTCATGAGTTCTAAAATGCAAATCTGCAGTATATGATGAGCAAAAAAAACATCATCAGCCACTCATCTCACAAAAATTGCTATTGCAATCACCCGGATAGTGCTGTATATATTATTAACTTTTGGAATTAGTTGGAATATAAATTTTTTTAAATTAAATTGCTTCTTTTTTAATATCAAAACTATGTTATTTTTTCGATTGCACAATTTCAATGAATTTCTTCTTTTATCGAAGTAAAAAAAATTATTATTAATTTATCAATTTTTAATGTTCTCTCGTTCAAAATTGTAAACAGTTAATTTTAAATTATTATTAATTTATCAATTTTTAATGTTCTCTCGTTCAAAATTGTAAACAGTTAATTTTTATTTTTTTTGTTTGCGCTGCAATTAAGCATCTGTATCAGCTGATTAGCATCAGATGAGCAAACCAAACACACATGCGCATCATATGAAGCGCAGTGATGGATTTCCGAATAGCTCGGTTGTTATCGGCCAGATTTTACAAACTACCAGTTTTACGAGAAACCGGCTCACGGGTCCTGGTGGGAGCCGTTGTGTTGTTATCGGTTGAGCATTATGTTTCTGCTTAAGGAACTCTTCAGTAAACTTCTACAAAAAAAAACATTCTTAAGAAAAGGTAAAAAAAACTTCGTATGTTTATAAAAAAAACTCTCAAAATGTTATTGAGAATTACGTACACAAAAGTTTTTAATATTTTTTTTTTATTATTTTTTAATTAATTGCGTTAAACGTTAATCCAGTAAATGAGAGGGAGAATTGAGAGCGAAAAATTACAGTTCATTGACTGAGTAAATGTGACTTCTTGGAAAAATTTTGCAAGTAAAGTCGAATAAAACGAAATCATATGAATGTAAATGCAAATAAACAAAAGCAGAGGGAAAGAAAAATTTCTGCTGAATTGCCATTGAATTGTTGTTGTTCGCGTGGAAAGTGAGGAAAAAGAAGTAAAAAAGCACCACATCTACTGAATCAAACCACTTCAAATTTAGGTAAAAAACCAATGAATTTCACATTGGCGTGTCATTGGCAGGAAGTGGTTTCCTTTTGTCATTTTTTTAACTCAATAAAAATCATGTTTTTGGTGCTATAAAAATCTGAAACTTGGGTGTGAAAATAATTCAGTTCACAAAAGTAGTGTATATGGTTTGAATAGAAAGAAAGGTTAAATAGTTTAATTTTTTGTTATTTTATTCCATTGTTATTTTTAGAATAAAAATGTTTTGATTAAAAAACAAAAAACAGTTGTAATTGGCTTAACCCAAAAAGTAATGAATTTGTTGAAAACAAAGTAGTGATTTAAAATTCCATTTGATATGTTTAAAAATAACTTCTTTACCATCTAAAAATATGCATTAGATACTTTTATTTATTTTGTTTTATTTCATTTTTTGCTGGGTCTTTATATTGTATAAAAACTTCATACAACAATGTAAATTGAGAACTTTAAGCTCGTTTTCTGCCAAACTATTTTTTTTGAGTTATGACATTGTTTAGGTAAATGTGCGAGCGATATGTATAATTTTGTATATATTTTTATATGTGTATTTTTTGAGCGCCAAAAATTTTAGCAATTAGCTGCTGTATATAATTTAACGAATTTTAAAGTTGTTATTGATCGGTCAAGTACAAATATTCACCCTTATCGGGAATAAATTCACGAAATATTTCCCGTGAACAAAAAATGGTGTACAAAATTAGAAACTAGTATACTGACACAACAACAACGCAAGCAATTTTAGGGAAAGGGATCACATTTCACGTGAACTTTTATTCCCGATAAGGATGAATAAATACACCATTTATGTTACGTGGTTACCGTATTTTGACTTCGCTAACGAAATTTTACTTCTAGATTAAAGTGCAAAATTTAAAGTGTTGTGTGAAGTGGTGTTTAGTGAAAGTCGTCAAAGTACGCCAACCACAATAAGGCCCAATGTTTCTTGTCTTGGCAAAAAATACAACACAATGCAAAAAAGTAATAAAACAGACAATTTTTAAGCGCGTTCCAGTTCACGAACGTCAAAAACAAAAAACAATACAAAGGAATGTATAATCTGAGAAGGGTACCTACCATTCGAGGCGATCTAATGTACATATAAATACTAAATAAACATATGCATTCATTAATTACAGCTTTTTCTCTTTTTTTTATAGTTTAATTAATCCCTGCACGTTATATTTGTATACTATACATATGTATATGTATATACATACATACATATGTACATGTGTGTGTGTGTGTAGTATATATATTTAAGTAAACTGTAGGTACAATTTCTTATTATTCTTTGTTTTGATGTATTAATCTGTAACATAAAACTACTAATACCATTTGTTCGGTAATACCGAACTAACTTTTGTGTTTTTAAAATTAATATACATATTATATTTGACCTCTTATTGCTAGAAATCATGTCAAAGATCATTAAGCCATGATATGTCAGCGCAAAATTATGCGTTCAGTTCGATTACTAATTGTGCAACTGATAACATTACAAATAACTCTGCCGTCTTGGCTAAAAATCAAACTGTTGCCCCAACAACAACTTCCAATTTGAACTCACAGAATGTGACAACTAGTTCGGGTGCATATGCGATAGCAAATGAGACATCCACAACCAGCAGACAACAGTTGTCTGACATACAAAAAAATAATAGCCGGCCAAATTTGAATCGCAATGGGGACGACGTCTATATGGCAACAAAAAATGTGGTGAAAGCCATTATTACGCTTTCACAAGTGGTGGGAGAAAATAAAAGTAACAACTACTTGGAATTAGTTAAGGATATTGGATTCGAACTAAGAAAACTGTTGCAGTCGGTCGACCATATATCACCTTTAATCCCTGCTGAGGCATATAAGTAAGCAAACGAAAAAGTTGAATGCAGTCAAAAATAAAATGTAAAATGTTACTTCTATTCATCTTGTAGAGAAGTCGAAATGGCACATAAAGTTTTACCTAAAGATATGCATGAGTTGGTGGCAGCTATGAAACTAGCACAGCAATACATTGACACCACCCTAGACGTAGAATATAAAAAGTAAGTTTTTCTTTTTTACACAAATTGTTTTATGAAATATTTCATGCTATATCTTTTTTAATGCACATCCATGAATATAATTTAATATCTAAATATCCATAAATATAATCTCAGAGGCATGCTTTCGGCTGCTCATGTTTTAGCGATGGATGCCAAAAATTTATTGGATGTCGTAGATGCCATTCGACAGAGATATGATTCCACTTTTAGTGAACAGTATGAACAAAATGTAAAACAATTAAATACATATCAAATTAGGTATAGAGCTCTTATTAAAAGAAATATGTGTATGAATTTTCTTTAGGATTTTTCTTCGTCAACTGCGACGAGAAATACTCCCATTGGCGAATTGATGAATGAGGATGGTTATCAAATCATGCAAAATCATCCAAAGGAACCATTTTACTTAAACAGTGCTGTATGTAGTTACAACCTCAATCTATTCTAAAACTAAATTTTTTTATTTTTTTATTTTATTACAAAAATATATAGGAAGCTCACAATATTGTAGTTAAGCAAAATCTAGTCCACCAAACAGAACACTATCTTACAGCTAGAAAAAATTCCACTTTTAACGCTGATCCGGTAGGAGTTTCGAATTTTTCAAATGAACAACAAGCATTAAAAATTATTGAAGATGCAAGTGATGCAAAGACTCCACTTAAATTATAAATAATTCTGGGCATGATTACATACCCATTGACCACTACATAAATAGAATAAAACCCAATATTTAATATATGTATTTATTAATAAAATATAAATAAAAACAAATAACACAATAATATATATATTTTTTTTCTATTAGAAAATGATATTTAAAAACACACCCATTTACATGTACATACATATGGATAAATTTATAAGTTTCCTTCGAAATGCTGTACAGAATTTGCCTTGGAAAAAATAACAAAATTTCAGATTATTGCTCAGAAACAGGAACGTGCTTAGATTGGATCGGGTTTTCTTCGATTTTTAATTGCAGTGAGCAAATAAAAAATACATACATACATATATATGCAGGCATGTAAGTACATTTACATATTTATACATTTACCTTTTAGTTTTTTTATATTAAAATTTGTGTTGTAAACAAAATTCAAAGAAAGGTGTTTTTTTTTTTTTTTGCTTATAGAATTTATTAACTTGATTAGTTTAACTTATTCAGCTATTATACATTTTCATTGTCACTTTAACGTACTTGAACATGTTAATGTGTAAATATATATTATTATATATATAATAATTAATATCGAAAGAAAGTTCAGCATTTCGTTATGTATGTATCCAATTATTATAGGCTGCGAAAAGATTCAAAAGAAATTCACCTACGTTGTTATCTACTTGAATTACAGCTCTTCTACTGGAAATGGCTAAAAATATGGGGCTGCTGCTATTTATTTGATTTCTAAAAGTAAAAGAAAACAATTAGCTTGTAATAAGTAGGATGTGGAATTTTGACGACTTTTCTACTTTTAAAAATTATAAAAATAATGATAAAAAGTTCGGGCTCGAGTTCAGACGAACTCGAAGTTCGGGTACGGTCAAGTTATATTATAATCCAACTGCTCATTTTGCTCATTTACTCAAACAGTGTCATAACTCCAATACTGGAATTTTCGGGTTAATGATGCTGAATTAATTCTAATATTGTGGTAAAATTTTATATCAATATCTTGTTTACTCAACTCTTGAAAACAAAATAAAATTTCCTTTTCCATTAACTGATGTGTGTAATTGAAAACAAATTAGTTTTTTTTTTGGGTTATGACGTTGTTTGAGTAAATGAGCGATAATCGCTTCGAATTAAAAGTACTCAGTGAGAGTGTTATCGCTTTGGAGATACGTATGTACGTTGGCATACTTACATAATAGCGCAGAGATTGATGTCACATTTGAAGCAATAATGCAGCCTTAGCACTCCCTTATCCCATTCAGCAATATACAATTTGTGCAAGAAATCCGGATTCAATGAATAAGAAATTACGAAATTCAATTTGTTTTCTGCAGCGGTCGGCGTCAACATTGCCGCCAGTAAATGGTACCATTCGCTATTCTCATGAGCAATATTATTATTGTTATTACCACCGACATTATCGTTCAGTTCGACAATATTGACCATAAAAAATTGTTTATACAATTGATTGTTTGTAGTGAAATTGTTTCGATGATTAGTAACTTTAAAACATGATTTTGTTAACAGAGTGTATGCACTATGGTTCATAATAAATTGATTTGGCAATGCTTTCGGTCTCAAGCCAATTTTTTCCGGTTGAAAAAATCCGTTTGCTTTATCCTCTAGTGTTAAGATCTTTTCTATGTAATCGAAAAGTTTCGTGTTGTGAGTAAGTGTAAGACTGTAGAAAGTTCTCTTGTTGTGACTCTCTAAGCATCCACAGTATTGCAAATAATTGTCGTACATATTGTAAAAAATTTGACGCGTTTTCAAAACCAACTGAGCTGCTTTATAGTCAGCAACAAAGTAAATCCAATCGTCTATGCGTAAATAGCAACTATGGGTTTTCGATTCTGGTTGATTTCTGATGATTTGAATACTAGAAGATGTCATTTTTGTTGGTCCTAAAATAAAAAATCACCGTAAGTATTTCGAGCCTTATTTTCGATTTAATCGTAAGCAAGAAAAGTTAAAATTTTCAAGAGAAGGTTTTTTATAATATTCAAATATGTTTTTTATATGTAAATTGTCGCTTACGATAAAATTGTACAGCCTGTATCGTAAAATTTAGCAATAATATTGGCATTTTGATAATTCTAAACTAAGGGTAGGCCCATACAATTTTAATTACAATAAAAAAAGTATATTCTCGATAACATGTCGCTTACGATAAAATCGAAAATAAGGCTCGATTTTGTTATTTAGAACTCTATTGTTTGAGACAATTAAAAAATTATTATTTTTTTTTTCATAATAATAAAAACTCACAAAAAATTTAATTTTTATAAAATTCACCTGCAAAAAGAGCTACTGTGATCGGTGTCACAACCGTGTTACATTCCGCACTGTTGCATGTAATGCTATTTTTCTCTTTTCCAAACAATATCCAGGGTGAAGTGAAATTTAACGATTTCACTGAATCCAACTGTAGTGGCCGTAGAACTGAATTCGGGTGCAGCACAATTTCTTTTTTATA
Source organism: Nowickia ferox (assembly GCA_936439885.1). Classification (NCBI taxonomy): domain Eukaryota; kingdom Metazoa; phylum Arthropoda; class Insecta; order Diptera; family Tachinidae; genus Nowickia; species Nowickia ferox. Next base: position 1,699,400 of record OW387027.1, on the reverse strand, counting down.
AGGACATTTAAGTCGATTTTCATTGGTATCTAATACACATATATTAGGATACAGTCCGCCCACAAGAGCTGCTTTAATTACTGACCAGCAATTCGACTTTAGATTTATATAATGCATGCTTAAATCACCTTTACTGTGTATTAGTTGCGATGATCTCAATGAACCGACCAATTGTGTTCGCATATTACACACTTGCTCCAATAGCCCATTTAAAACAAAATGATATTCATTCAACTCCAAGCTGTTATCTTCATTTCTGAAGTTATTCTGCCATTCTTGATAGAGGCGCAAATACATTAAATGATCGGATGGTATACCTTCAGATAATCTTTGCTTTTCTTCTTTTATTTTATAACGCAATGAATCCTTAAACGGTTCATTTATATCATTCGTGTAGTGGCACAATTCCAGCGGATCTAAAGTCGATAAAAAGCCGACTATAGTAAGTACAGGATCCAAGCATTGCAGCAGTATAGCAAATACGAGTATTTTGCCCAGATAACATTCGACTGGCAAGTCTATCAGGCGACATCCCAGCCATGTGATATCTTCCATGTCCGTGAATACATTTAATTTCTTTAAACTCTCAACTGTTCGATGTATTTGAATAAAAGGAGGATTTACTATTGTTTCCTGTAAATACTCGGCAACCATAGTGTTCGGTGATAATAATTTAACTGAAAGACAGACACGATCCAAGTTCATGCTTAATAGTTCGGGGGTTGGTAATTCTGGCAGTTTTTCGTACATTCTCTTTGATATTAAACGAAAACAGACACCACCTGAAATTTCTTAGTTTTATTAACAAGCACTTCATCATATCTACAACGCAAAACTTACCAATCTCTTTTTTCAAGAGCATCGAACGATTTTCCATACTCTCCTTCGATACCCATTCATAAACATACTCCTTACACATACTTCGATAATTATAAATGCAGCGATATTGGCGCGCAGTATCGATAACATATTCAATATCGTCGAAGCACAATAAACTTTCGGCTATATCTGTACTTAATATTAGTTTAGTAACGTTCGGCCATTTCTGGATTATGGCATCTAAGTCAGATTTTTCAATGGAGTTGTGTAATAAAAATACCATAAAACTTTCGGGGATATTACCCAATAGCTTTTGTTTTAGAATTAAATAATTCAACTTAACCAGGTGCTGGTATGAGGGTAAAAATACAATAATGTTGCCTAAAATAAAGTGTAGTTTTAGTAAACATTTCAAATTTTTAGATAAGACATACTTCTATGATATTGTCTATCAAATACTTAAGTATAATTTAAGTGATTTATTTACATTCTACATTTATACAATATCGACAGTATTAAACAGATCTGTTTTGTGTGTTTATATTAGGCGCAAACTTAAAGTTTTTTTTATTAACTTCTACATAATCTAATTTATAATTTCACGCGAAAAATAATGGGTCTAAGTACGAGTGTCGTATTTCGAAGTCGACTACGACGAATTTTAAATAGATTAAAGAACATTTAAAAATACTTCTATAATATAAGTATTACATAATCGTAGATGTTGAAATATCACAATCGTAATTAATTTTTTAGAATTCGAATTTTCATCTTTGCCAAATCTACTCAAAGAAAGATCTCAGATTTTAAATGTTTTTTAGTGTAACGGAAACTAATATTTGCAATGAAAAAATGTATGTTTCCATTTGAAATTATTGTAGTTACGCTAGATAATGACATTAAAATAAATAAAAAAATATTGTAAAAATAACACTCACCTATGTTCCACCTTTTATTAGAATTTATCATATGCAGAATATCTAGAATAAGATGATAATCAATGCAGTCTTTGTTGGAGCCATCCACTTGCGAAATTTGTTGTTCACTGTTTGACATTTGCAATATATCAACACATTCTTTAAATCCCATTGATATTGCCGCTTTTACAGCATTCGTATTTTGATTATCACAAATATACGGATCGGCATTTAGTTGTAAAAGAGTTTTAACTTGATTTAGTTTGCCCAATAGGGAAGCAATAATAATTGCAGTTCTACCAGTAACGGAGTGGCGATAATTAATATTGCAACATTCACCTTTAACCATATAAATGAAAGCATCGAAATAGTGATCTACACCCATTTTCTCATAATATTCCAGACAATTGTCCAAATGTTTTTTGTTGGAATTATTCATATTTCTGACAGGCAACGCGTAAAATGCTTTCGTTATACCGGAAGAGATTCGCTTTTTAGGTAGATTTTCTATTACATCTTCTAGATACAAAATATCACGTTTCTCGCTTAGATTATCATTGCATTTTTTCAATAACAATTCGTAGCCTTCACCGAAATAATTTATCAGTTCGTAATTATTGGACGAGTTGGATAGGAGTATAATCTTTAAATGAGGATGATATTTAAGGGCCTCCTTCAGTTCCCGCAAAAGCAAATCGGCATAAGCCTCATGTAAGTGCACATCTTCAACGATCACATGAGAAATATGGCGAAAGCTGTCTACTATTGATTGGCCCATTAGGACTCTTAGGAGAAAAAAAGATGTTGTATAAACAAGGTTAGAAGAATCACTTATACGGCTTTGAAGTTGAATTTGATAAGCAACTGTTTCACCAACTTTTTCTTGAAATCGATCAGCAACACGTTCACTATTGTAAATTGCCACTAAATATTCCCTTTCAACACATATAATCTTGCAGTGGACTTTCTTCTCCGCGCAGCTATTTATAATGAACATGGGTATTACTGTAGGGTTATCAGATTTTGGACCTCCATTCACTACTATAACTCGATTAGTCTGCAAGTGATTTAAAATAGCCTCTCTATAAGCTTGAAATGTGCAATCATTTGGAAAAGCAATATAGTTGGGCCGCGCTAATGACTGTTTTAAAGGCCCCAAAGAAAATCGATGCTGCGGAACCACTGGCAAAGAGTTGCGGGAAGGAGCTTGATCAGACCAAATTCCTTCTTTATACACTGCAGATTCTGATCCGTAATTCAGCATGTACATGTCCTTCAAAGATTCTTTCTGAATTTTTAAACATGGCGTTTCTTTAATTATATGATGACAAGAGTCTTTATAAACAATTACATGTTCTTGATTGTTAATGATATATGTATACATTCGTAAACTTAAATCATCGGTAGACTTGATGAAATGCTGTCGGTCCAACGAAAATAGATAGCCCAAGAACTTCACACAACACCTTTGTCCGAAACAAAATTTCGATAACTGTTCTGATATATAAAGTTGTAAGGCTCCCGTGGTCATTTTCAACAACTATTTCCAAAACCTTACGTAAAATACTTCTCCAAAAAAAATAAATTTTATTATTCCAAACAGATAAACGCACAATTAAAGAGTAGAGCCGTTACTTACAGGATTACAAGATAAATCGAAGAGTTGCCAGATATGTATATATACGCAGTCAGTGCTGCCAGTCGTTTTCTTAAATACTTTGTGCATCCACCTGTTATATTTTCGCCTTGAACTGATCAGCATCGGTTGAAACCAAGGCGAATTCACATTGGGTGATCTTAATTCACCAGCTGACATAATTTCTCTGCTGTCAATCAATGCAAAACGCTAGGAAATTTTACACTAACATATATACAAGGCGAATACGCAGAGTTGCAAATTAAGACTACCTGGTATCAATTTGCCTTGGTTGAAACAAAGCAAGGCGATTTGATATCAGGTGGTCTTAATTTGAAACTCTGCACATTCGGTTTGTATATTTGTTAGTGTAATATTTCATGCAGTCAGAATATTCCTAACGTCAGCTGGTGCATTAAGATCACCTGATGTGAAAATCGCCTTTGTGTTGAAACAAAGTACTCCAGCAAGGCGAATTGAGAATTGTGATCAAGGTGAATTGATATCAGCTGCTCTCCATTTGCAACTCTGCATATTCGTCTTGTATACTTGTTAGTGTAAAATTTCCAAGGCGAAGTCATGAATTCGCCTTGTGAAATTTCCTGCTGTCAGAAATTTTCCGAACGTTTTTCTTTGATTTGACATCTGATAATCAGCTGCTGCATTGAGATCATCTGGTGTGAATTCGCCTTGCATGTGACAGTTTGACCTTTTCCGCCCGGCTGATTATCAGCTGTTGATGCCAAATTGAGCCAAAATGTAAAAATTTGCTTAGAAATCTTCTGACAGATTCCATTATGGTTCAAAATTTTACTATTAATAAAGTCTATGTGTATTTAATAAACGTCTTGGTTATATAATGAAACAATAAGGTTGTAATTTTTTTTATTTCTTATTCCTATTAAAATTTGTCTACAAGTTTCAAATTATATTTAACCAGGTGGTAGCAAAACTCACGTTAATTTTCTTGCACGGAGCCAAGGCGAATACATGTGAGGCAAGGCAAATCCATACATAAGGTGTACACCAAGGCAAATTCATTTAAGGTTTACTCGACTCAATTGGCTTTGAAAAATGTATACTTTCGATCAAGGCGATTTGATACCATGTGGTCACAATCCATCACGTGACTATTTTCGCCACTTTCGCTCCATTTTACAAGGTTCCCATATTGCTAAATCTCTTTAACTTTTCTGGAAAGTTGTCTTTAAATAAGACAGGATCGGCCCTGAATTCTACTGTACGAAGCGGCATTCGCCCGTAGATGTTGGAAAACTCATCAATACATCTTGATCTCTCACGCATATGATTTAAATCGGCTGATAACATTTCATTATTGGCACATTCAGGACATTTAAATTTTTTACGAGGTGTTACTTTTATTGGTGGCTTATTAGTGACGTTGGCAACTAAAAAATTCATAGCAATGTCTTCACAGTTCATGCGACTATCAACAATCTCTCTTATAAGATTAGGCATTCGATGGGTATACATATGATTCCAATATTTGTGGTGAAATGCAGCTCCGGTTAGAACCATAGATATTTTATTTGTCCATTCAGACTCATAATGCCAATGAGAAGTCATATTTTCCCACACATGTAATCTACTTGGGAATCCTACAATCCTATCTGGAAATTCTCGCCAAACTTCATATCTAATTAAAAATAAAATAAAAAAAAACAAATGCATATTTTCATAAAAATTTTTAAATGCTTTTCTTTCATACCCAAACTCCACTTCATCATCCGTTAACATATTAATATCATCATCTATTGTTAATATGGCTTCTGTTTCAATTTCTTTGTACGGGAAAAAACGATTTGAAAGTCTGTTATTTCGCGTTTGGATTATTTTTATTGGTCTTGAAGCGGCTGGAAAGCTTGAAACTTAAGAATAAAAATTATTTCAAGTATGTATGTAAGGAAAACAATTAAAAATACAACTCACGTAAAGGTGGTGATTTTTGTTGATTATTCCAAACAACAAGAATTGCATGTAATGAAGGCACCAAAGATAATTTTTCAATCAATATAAAAAGGCTTTCTATACGGTCATAAGTTAAAATAACTGCTGTAAATCCATCCGATCGACTTACGACGCGCGACAAAAACAACGGATTAAGCGCTAATCCATTTGAGCTATCCACAAAGTTCCAATGTCTTTTATTTTTTCCATTATGTGGAAATATACGTGATTGCAAATAATCTAATGTTGTCATTGTTAGAGCGCGAATGCCATTAAAATAATTATTATACAACATTTCACCTTGTTTCTTCATTTCTTCTATTTTATCTTTTGTTACATGCTTTGTACGTTCCACAACGAGATGCAAATCGGATTCGCGAATCCTTATTGAAGCCAATGACCAATCAATTACATCTTCAAATGGTAAAACATAGCTATCAATTGCGACAACTGGTATACAATTAAATGCTAACATTTCCAACAAGTCTGGATGTCCCAGTCTTACACTAGATGCAAGCAAACAGAATGTACCTTTTGACAAAAGTTCAGGATATTTAAGTTTTCTTTCATTAGTGCTTACAATGCAGCGTTCAGCTCGATTTGCCTTATCGTTACACTGCTCTATTAACAAAATATCGTTCGGATATTCATCCAACAGACTTCGTAAAATCCACATATATGTTGGTAACATATTAAGTTGCGCAGCTACTAGTAAATACTCATTCACACTTTCCTTTTGAGCAGTTGGATAGTTTCGCAACAGCGGGCTCCACACAGGAATTGAAACGTCAAATCCTTTTCTATACGACCAAGAATCAAAGCTTCCTCCAACAATTATTGCATGGTCTGTATTCACATCAATTACTGTGCTAAAATTTGGATAAGATCCAGCAAGCATATTAAATAATACATGATTCCTTCCATCATTCCAATATTCTAATGAAGCCAGCGCCGTATTGACCAAATCAATATTAATGTTATTTTGATTTATTAGATCAATACTTGGTGTAAAGAGACAAGCCTGATTTGGGTTTGAGGTGTAGTATGGACTCTTTACAATAGTACTAAGAATTTCATAGAATTCCTGCGTAAGAGTAGCTGCTTCTGCTCCGGATTTCTCACTTACATAATCTATTAAAGGGTAAACATAAATACTAATCCGGTCACGACCACAACGATATGGATCTATGCACGTCCATATCGAACAATTCATTCGTCGTGCTTTCGACCTGTCTGAGCTTTCGGATAGCCTGATCTCTATAATATCATTTAAATCAAGAGAGATACGATCAAAGTTTTTCAAATCATTTTTTAAATGATGTGATTTGTATATAACATTGTATAACGAAACACCACTTAGTACAATAGCTGATATCAATAATAATATGTAGATATTTTGTTGATATTCGTTGCGTATTAAAGCCAATTTATTAATCATCTTGATTTCTCAATATCGGTCCAAAATTTTTATTGGAGAAAATAACTTCTCACACCTGAAATTCCACACGAATATTTTTTTATTTTTTTCAACAAATCAGACATTCCTTTTGTTGTTATGGTTTACTTTAAAATCATATCGAACACATGAAATAAACTAATGTACACAGCTCCAAGTCGCGCGGCCTCATTTTCGAGCTCTAGCCGCCGCAGCCGCCGAATTGAGCGGCTCTGATTAAGGCCTGATTTTATTATCGTCGGTTTCTTATTGGTTTGCTGCAGTAATAATGTATTTTGATTACAGTGCCGCAAACCAATAACCAACCGACGTTATAACAACCAACTTTGAAACGAAAATATAATTTTTTTGCTTTAGTTAGTTAGTGTTTACAAACAGTTGCGAGTCTAATTTCAAAATAATGTCAAATTGCAAACATCTTATGAAAAAAATTTGCTTTTAGAAATGAAAAGGAAAAACGATAGCAAAAGCGAAATAGATTTAATAATTTGTTCTTTATTTTATTTTTAAGTTACTGAAAAGAATATTTTCTTAAAATTTTTTATGTTTAAAAATACCATTAACATGCGTTGTTGTACATATAGTTCTGTTCTTTTTTTATTTTTTCATAAGCATCACTTTTACTAATAAATTGACACAAAACTCTTTCTCGGTAGCAGTGTTTCTTCATTTGTCATTTTACTTACGGTTTGTGTCGAAAAATTACTTACAAGACACTTCTCTAGCAAGTTGAGCTACAAGTAAATATATAGCCATATATATAGAAAAATTACACGTGCTTTACATGGTAAATTTTTCATATGGAAAAATTACATTTTTAAATTTTTCATATGGAAATTTTAAGTGTGCTATACATGGTACATTTTTCATATAAAAAAAGTAATGGGCTATAATTGTACATTTTTTTTTATTATGATGATGTTAGTCCATTGAATTTTTTACATAAAAAATGGACGATGTATATATAGTCCATTATATTTTTTGCATGAAATAATTTTTTCCATGAGAAAAGGACGATGCCATAGTCCATTAATATTTTTACCAAAAAAATATAGTCCATTAATTTTTTTACATAAAAAATGGACGATGTATATATAGTCCATTATATTTTTTGCATGAAATTATTTTTTGCATGAAAAAAGGACGATGTATATCCATTAATTCTCCATTAATTCTCCATATCCATTAATTTTTTTCCAAAAGAAAAACAGATGATGTATAGTCCATTGAATGTTTTTCTAAAATATTAACGATGTATTGCCCATTATAATTTTTGCATGAAATTATTTTTTGCACGAAAAAAGGACGATATACTCCATTAATTTTTTTTACAAAAAAAAAGTTGATGTATAGTACATCGAATTTTTAACATTAAAATGAACGATGTATAGTCCATTATATTTTTTTCATGAAACTTTTTTTTGCATCAAAAAAGGACGATATATAGTCCATTAATTTTTTTCCAAAAGAAAAATAGATGATGTATAGTCCATTGAATTTTTTACATAAAAAATTATTGATGTATAGTCCATTATATTTCTTTCATGAAATTATTTTTTGCATGAAAAAAGGACGATGTATAGTCCATTAATTTTTTTCCAAAAGAAAAATAGATGATGTATATTCCATTGAATTTTTTACATAAAATATTATTGATGTATAGTCCATTATATTTCTTTCATGAAATTATTTTATGCATGAAAAAAGGACGATGTGTAGTCCATTAATTTTTTTACAAATGAAAAATAGATGATGTATAGTCCATTGAATTTTTTACATAGGCCATTTAAATTTTTTTCATGAAATTATTTTTTGCATGAAAAAAGGACGATGTATAGTCCATTAATTTTTTCACAAAAAAAAAATAGATGATGTATAGTCCATTGAATTTTTTACATAAAAATGAACGATAGTCCATTAAATTTTTTTCATGAAATAATTTTTTGCATCATAAAAGGACGATGTATAGTCCATTAATTAAAAACAAATAGATGAAGTATAGTCCATTGAATTTTTTAAATAAAAAATTAACGATGTAAAGTTCATTATATTTTTTTCATGAAATAATTTTTTTGCATCAGAGAAGGACGTTGTATAGTCCATTAATTTTTTTACAAATTAACGATGTAAAGTTCATTATATTTTTTTCATGAAATAATTTTTTGCATCAGAAAAGGACGATGTATAGTCCAATAATTTTTTTACAAATGAAAAATAGATGATGTATAGTCCATTGAATTTTGTACATAAAAAATTAACGACGTATAGTCCATCATATTTTTTTCATGAAATTATTTTTTTCTTGGAAAAAGAAAAATAGATAATGTATAGTCCATTGAATTTTTACATAAAAAATTAACCATGTATAGTCCATTATATTTCTTTCATGAAATTATTTTTTGCATGAAAAAAGGACGATGTATAGTCCATTAATTTTTTTACAAAAAAAATAGATTTTGTATAGTCCATTGAATTTTTTACATAAAAAATTAACGATGCAAAGTTCATTATATTTTTTTCATGAAATTATTTTGTGCATGAAAAAAGGACGATGTATATATAGTCTATTAATTTTTTTACAAATGAAAAATAGACGATGTATAGTCCATTGAATTTTTTACATAAAAAATGAACGATGTATAGTCCATTATGTTTTTTTCATGAAATTATTTTTGGCATGAAAAAAGGAAGATGTATAGTCCATTAATTTTTCTACAAAAAAATAGATGATGTATAGTTCATTAAATTTTTTATATAAAAATTATATTTTTTTCATGAAATTATTTTTTGCATGAAAAAAGGACAATGGATAGTCCATTAATTAAAAAAAAAAATAGATGATTGTAGTCCATTTAATGTTTTACATAAAAAATGGACGATGTATAGTCCATTGAATTTTTACAAAATAAATAGATGATGTATAGTCCATTAATTTTTTTACAAATGAAAAATAGATGATGTATAGTCCATTGAATTTTTTACATAAAAATTAACGATGTATAGTCCATTAATTTTTTTCATGAAATAATTTTTTGCATCAGAAAAGGACGATGTATAGTACATTAATTTTTTTTACAAATTAACGATGTAAAGTTCATTATATTTTTTTCATGAAATTATTTTTCGCATAAAAAAAGGACGATGTATAGTTCAATAATTTTTTTACAAATAAAAAATAGAATTGAATTTTTTACATAAAAATTAACAATGTATAGTCCATTAAATTTTTTTCATGAAATAATTTTTTGCATCAGATAAGGACAATGTATAGTCCATTAATTAAAACAAAAAAATAGATGATGTATAGTCTATTGAATTTTTTACATAAAAAATTAACGATGTAAAGTTCATTATATTTTTTTCATGAAATTATTTTTTGCATGAAAAAAGGACGATGTATAGTCCATTAATTTAAAAAAGTAGATGATGAATAGTCCATTGATTTTTTTACATAAAAAATTACCGATGTATAGTCCATTATGTTATTTTCATGAAATTATTTTTGGCACAAAAAAAGGACAATGTATAGTCCATTAATTTTTTTCCAAAAAAATAAAATAGATAATGTATAGTCCATTGAATTTTTTACATAAAAAATTAATGATGTATAGTCCATTATATTTCTTTCATGAAATTATTTTTTGCATGAAAAAAGTACGATGTATAGTCCATTAATTTTTTTACAAATGAAAAATGAATGATGTATAGTCCATCATATTTTTTTCATGAAATTATTTTTTTCTTGGAAAAAGGACGATGTATAGTCCATTAATTAAAAAAAAGATGACGCATAGTCCATTGAGTTTTTTACATTAAAAATTAACGATGTATAGTCCATCATATTTTTTCATGAAATTATTTTTTTCTTGGAAAAAGGATGATGTATAGTCCATTAATTTTTTCCAAAAGAAAAATAGATAATGTATAGTCCATTGAATTTTTACATAAAAAAATTACGATGTATAATCCATTATATTTTATTCATGAAATTATTTTTTGCATCAGAAAAGGACGTTGTATAGTCCATTAATTAAAACAAAAAAATAGATGATGTATAGTCCATTGAATTTTTTACATAAAAAATTAACGATGTAAAGTTCATTATATTTTTTTCATGAAATTATTTTTTGCATGAAAAAAGGACGATGTATAGTCCATTAATTTTTTCACAAAAAAAATTGAATTTTTTAAATCAAAATGAACGATGTATATGTCCATTATATTTTTTTAATGAAATAATTTTTTGCATCAGAAAAGGACAATGTATAGTACATTAATTAAAAAAAAAATAGATGATGTATAGTCCATTGAATTAATTACATAAAAAATTAATGATGTATAGTCCATCATATTTTTTTCATGAAATTATTTTTTTCACGCAAAAAGGACCATGCATAATAGTCCATTAATTTTTTTACAAATGAAATATAGATGATATATAGTCCATTGAATTTTTTACATAAAAATTAACGATGTATAGTCCATTAAATTTTTTTCATGAAATAATTTTTGGCATCAGAAAAGGACGATGTATAGTCCATTAATTAAAACAAAAAAATATATGATGTATAGTCAATTGAATTTTTTACATAAAAATGAACGATAGTCCATTAAATTTTTTTCATGAAATAATTTTTTGCATCAAAAAAGGACGATGTATAGTCCATTAATTAAAAAAAATAGATGATGTATAGTCCATTGAGTTTTTTACATAAAAAATTACCGATGTATAGTCCATCATATTTTTTCATGATATTATTTTTTTCTTGGAAAAAGGATGATGTATAGTCCATTAATTTTTTTACAAAAAAAAATAGATGATTTATAGTTCATTAAATTTTTTACATAAAAAATTAATGATGCATACTCCATTATATTTCTTTCATGACGAAATGTATAGTCCATCATATTTTTTTCTTGAAATTATTTTTGGCACAAAAAAAGGACGATGTATAGTCCATTAATTTTTTTACAAAAAAAATAGATGATGTATAGTTCATTAAATTTTTTACATAAAATATTAATGATGTATACTCCATTATATTTCTTTCATGAAATTATTTTTTGCATGAAAAAAGGACGATGTATATTCCATTAATTTTTTTACAAATGAAAAATAGATGATGTATAGTCCATTGAATTTTTTATAGAAAAAATGAACGATGTATAGTCCATTATGTTTTTTTCATGAAATTATTTTTGGCATGAAAAAAGGACGATGTATAGTCCAATAATTTTTTTTACAAATGAAAAATAGATGATGAATAGTCCATTGAATTTTTTACATAAAAAATTACCGATGTATAGTCCATTATATTTTTTTCATGAAATAATTTTTTTGCATCAGAAAAGGACGATGTATAGTCCATTAATTTTTTTTACAAATTAACGATGTAAAGTTCATTATATTTTTTTCATGAAATTTTTTTTTGCATAAAAAAAGGACGATGTATAGTCCAATAATTTTTTTACAAATGAAAAATAGAATTGAATTTTTTACATAAAAAATTAACGATGTATAAAGTTCTTAATATTTTTTTCATGAAATTATTTTTTGCATGAAAAAAGGACGATGTATAGTCCATTAATTTTTTCACAAAAAAAAATTGAATTTTTTACATAAAAATGAACGATGTATAAAGTTCTTAATATTTTTTTCATGAAATTATTTTTTGCATCAGAAAAGGACGATGTATAGTCCATTAATTTTTTTTACAAATTAACGATGTAAAGTCCATTATATTTTTTTCGTGAAATAATTTTTTGCATCAGAAAAGGACGATGTATATATAGTCTATTAATTAAAAAAAAATAGATGATGTATAGTCCATTGAGTTTTTTACATAAAAAATTAACGATGTATATTCCATCATATTTTTTTCATGAAATTATTTTTTTATTGGAAAAAGGACGATGTACAGTCCATTAATTTTTTTTACAAATGAAAAATAGATGATGTATAGTCCATTGAATTTTTTACTTAAAAAATAGACGATGTATAATCCATTATATTTTATTCATGAATTTATTTTTTATTTGAAAAAAGGACGATGTATAGTCCATTAATTTTTTTACAAAAAAAATAGATGATGTATAGTCCATTGAATTTTTTACATAAAAATGAACGATGTATAGCCTATTATATTTTTTTCATGAAATAATTTTTTGCTACCGAAAAGGACGATGTATAGTCCATTAATTAAAAAAAAATAGATGATGTATAGTCCATTGAGTTTTTTTATATAAAAAATTTACGATGTATAGTTCATCATATTTTTTTCATGAAATTATTTTTTGCATGCATAAAGGACCATGTATAGTCCATTAATTCTTTTACAAATGAAAAATAGATGATGTATAGTCCATTGAATTTTTTACAGAAAAAATGAACGATGTATAGTCCATTATATTTTTTTCATGAAATTTTTTTTTGCATAAAAAAAGGACGATGTATAGTCCAATAATTTTTTTACAAATGAAAAATAGATGATGTATAGTCCATTGAATTTTTTACATAAAAATTAACCATGTATAGTCCATTAAATTTTTTTCATGAAATAATTATTTGCATCAGAAAAGGACGATGTATAGTCCATTAATTAAAACAAAAAAATAGATGATGTATAGTCCATTAAATTTTTTACATAAAAAATGAACGATGTATAGTCCATTATGTTTTTTTCATGAAATTATTTTTTTATTGGAAAAAGGACGATGTATAGTCCATTAATTTTTTTACAAATGAAAAATAGATGATGTATAGTTCATTGAATTTTTTACATAAAAATGAACGATGTATAGTCAATTATGTTTTTTTTCTTGAAATTATTTTTGACACAATGTATAGTCCATTAATTTTTTTACAAAAAAATTGATGATGTATAGTTCATTAAATTTTTTACATAAAAAATTAATGATGTATACTCCATTATATTTTTTTCATGAAATTATTTTTGGCATGAAAAAAGGACAATGTATAGTCCATTAATTTTTTTACAAAAAAATAAATAAAAAATTTATGATATATAGTCCATTGAATTTTTTACATAAAAATTAACGATGTATAGTCCATTATATTTTTTCATGAAATAATTTTTTGCATCAGAAAAGTACGATGTATAGTCCATTAAATTTTTTTACAAATTAACGATGTAAAGTTCATTATATTTTTTTCATGAATTTTTTTTTTGCATCAAAAGAGGACGATGTATAGTCCATTAATTTTTTTCCAAAAGAAAAATAGATAATGTATAGTCCATTGAATTTTTTACATAAAAATTAACGATGTATAGTCCATTATATTTTTTTCATGAAATTATTTTTTGCATGAAAAAGAACAATTTATAGTCCATTAATTAAAAAAAAATAGATAATTGTAGTCCATTGAATGTTTTACATAAAAAACGGGCGGTGTATAGTCCATTGAGGTTTTTACAAACTAAATAGATGATGTATAGTCCATAATTTTTTTACAAATGAAAAATATATGATGTATAGTCCATTGAATTTTTTACATAAAAAATAGACGATGTATAGTCCATTGAATTTTTTACAAAATACATAGATGATATATAGTCCATTAATTTTTTTACAAATGAAAAATAGATGATGTATAGTCCATTGAATTTTTTACATAAAAAATAGACGATGTATATATATTCCATTATATTTTTTTCATGAAATAATTTTTTGCATGAAAAAAGGACGATGTATAGTTCATTAATTTAAAAAATAATAGACGATGTATAGTCCATTAATTTTTTTTACAAATTAACGATGTAAAGTCCATTATATTTTTTTCATGAAATAATTTTTTGCATCAGAAAAGGACGATGTATATATAGTCTATTAATTAAAAAAAAATAGATGATGTATAGTCCATTGAGTTTTTTACATAAAAAAATAACGATGTATAGTCCATCATATTTTTTTCATGAAATTATTTTTTTATTGGAAAAAGGACGATGTACAGTCCATTAATTTTTTTTACAAATGAAAAATAGATGATGTATAGTCCATTGAATTTTTTACTTAAAAAATAGACGATGTATAATCCATTATATTTTATTCATGAATTTATTTTTTAATTGAAAAAAGGACGATGTATAGTCCATTAATTTTTTTACAAAAAAAATAGATGATGTATAGTCCATTGAATTTTTTACATAAAAATGAACGATGTATAGCCTATTATATTTTTTTCATGAAATAATTTTTTGCTACCGAAAAGGACGATGTATAGTCCATTAATTAAAAAAAAATAGATGATGTATAGTCCATTGAGTTTTTTTATATAAAAAATTTACGATGTATAGTCCATCATATTTTTTTCATGAAATTATTTTTGGCATGCATAAAGGACCATGTATAGTCCATTAATTCTTTTACAAATGAAAAATAGATGATGTATAGTCCATTGAATTTTTTACAGAAAAAATGAACGATGTATAGTCCATTATATTTTTTTCATGAAATTTTTTTTTGCATAAAAAAACGACGATGTATAGTCCAATAATTTTTTTACAAATGAAAAATAGATGATGTATAGTCCATTGAATTTTTTACATAAAAATTAACCATGTATAGTCCATTAAATTTTTTTCATGAAATAATTATTTGCGTCAGAAAAGGACGATGTATAGTCCATTAATTAAAACAAAAAAATAGATGATGTATAGTCCATTAAATTTTTTACATAAAAAATGAACGATGTATAGTCCATTATGTTTTTTTCATGAAATTATTTTTTTATTGGAAAAAGGACGATGTATAGTCCATTAATTTTTTTACAAATGAAAAATAGATGATGTATAGTTCATTGAATTTTTTACATAAAAATGAACGATGTATAGTCAATTATGTTTTTTTTCTTGAAATTATTTTTGACACAATGTATAGTTCATTAATTTTTTTACAAAAAAATTGATGATGTATAGTTCATTAAATTTTTTACATAAAAAATTAATGATGTATACTCCATTATATTTTTTTCATGAAATTATTTTTGGCATGAAAAAAGGACAATGTATAGTCCATTAATTTTTTTACAAAAAAAAAATAAAAAATTTATGATATATAGTCCATTGAATTTTTTACATAAAAATTAACGATGTATAGTCCATTATATTTTTTCATGAAATAATTTTTTGCATCAGAAAAGTACGATGTATAGTCCATTAAATTTTTTTACAAATTAACGATGTAAAGTTCATTATATTTTTTTCATGAAATTTTTTTTTGCATCAAAAAAGGACGATGTATAGTCCATTAATTTTTTTCCAAAAGAAAAATAGATAATGTATAGTCCATTGAATTTTTTACATAAAAATTAACGATGTATAGTCCATTATATTTTTTTCATGAAATTATTTTTTGCATGACAAAGAACAATTTATAGTCCATTAATTAAAAAAAATAGATAATTGTAGTCCATTGAATGTTTTACATAAAAAATGGGCGGTGTATAGTCCATTAATTTTTTTACAAATGAAAAATATATGATGTATAGTCCATTGAATTTTTTACATAAAAAATAGACGATGTATAGTCCATTGAATTTTTTACAAAATACATAGATGATATATACTCCATTAATTTTTTTACAAATGAAAAATAGATGATGTATAGTCCATTGAATTTTTTACATAAAAAATAGACGATGTATATATAGTCCATTATATTTTTTTCATGAAATAATTTTTTGCATGAAAAAAGGACGATGTATAGTTCATTAATTTAAAAAATAATAGATGATGTATAGTCCATTGAATTTTTTACATAAAAATTAACGATGTATAGTCCATTATATTTTTTTCATGAAATATTTTTTTGCATCAGAAAAGGACGATGTATAGTCCATTAATTAAAAAAAATGGTTGATGTATAGTCCATTTAGTTTTTTACATTAAAAAATAACGATGTATAGTCCATCATATTTTTTTCATGAAATTATTTTTTAATTGAAAAAAGGACGATGTATAGTCCATTAATTTTTTTACAAATGAAAAATAGATGATGAATAGTCCACTGAATTTTTTACACAAAAAATAGACGATGTATAGTCCATTATATTTTTTTCATGAAATAATTTTTTGCATCAGAAAAGGACGATGTATAGTCCATTAATTAAAAAAAAATAGATGATGTATATTCCATTGAGTTTTTTACATAAAAAATTGACGATGTATAGTCCATTATATTTTTTTTCATGAAATTATTTTTTTTATTGGAAAAAGGACGATGTACAGTCCATTAATTTTTTTACAAAAAAAAAAAATAGATGATGTATAATCCATTAATTTTTTTACAATTGAAAAATTCCATTGATTTTTTTACATAAAAAATTGCCGATGTATAGTGCATTATATTTTTTTCCTGAAATTATTTTTTGCATGAAAAAAGGACGATGTATAGTCCATTAATTTTTTCACAAAAAAAATTGAATTTTTTAAATAAAAATAAACGATGTATAGTCCATTATATTTTTTTAATGAAATAATTTTTTGCATCAGAAAAGGTAAATGTATAGTCTAATTAATTAAACAAAAAATAGATGATGTATAGTCCATTGAGTATTTTACATAAAAAATTGACGATGTATAGTCCATCATTTTTTTTTCATGAAATAATTTTTTTTTTGGAAAAAGGATGATGTATAGTCCATTAATTTTTTTCCAAAAGAAAAATGGATAATGTATAGTCCATTTTCATGAAATTATTTTTTTTTGTTGGAAAAAGGACGATGTATAGTCCATTAATTTGTTTACAAATGAAAAATAGATGATGAATTGTCCAGTGAATTTTTTACATTAAAAATTTACGATGTATAGTCCATTATATTTTTTTCATGAAATAATTTTTTGCACCAGAAAAGGACGATGTATTGTCCATTAATTTTTTTACAAATTAACTATGTAATGTTCATTATATTTGTTTCATTAAATTATTTTTTGCAAGAAAAAAGGACGATGTATAGTCCATTATTTTTTTTACAAATGAAAAATAGATGATGTATAGTCCATTGAATGTTTTACATAAAAAATGGTCGATGTATAGTCCATTGAGTTTTTTACAAAATAAATAGATGATATATAGTCCATTTTTTTTTGCAAATGAAAAATAGATGATGTATAGTCCATTGAATTTTTTACATAAAAAGTAGACGATGTATAATACATTATATTTTATTCATGAAATTATTTTTTGCATGAAAATAGGACGATGTATAGTCCATTAACTTTTTTACAAAAAAAAAAATAGATGATGTATAGTCCATTGAATTTTTTACATAAAAATGAACGATGTATAGTCCATTAAATGTTTTTCATGAAATAATTTTTTGCATCAGAAAAGGACGATGTATAGTCCATTAATTAAAAAAAAAATAGATGATGTATAGTCCATTGAATTTTTTACATAAAAATGAACGATAGTCCATTAAATTTTTTTCATGAAATAATTTTTTGCATCAAAAAAGGACGATGTATAGTCCATTAATTTTTTTACAAAAAAAATAGATGATGAATAGTCCACTGAATTTTTTACATAAAAAATTACCGATGTATAGTCCATTATATTCTTTTCCTGAAATTATTTTTTGCATGAAAAAAGGACGATTATAGTCCATTAATTTTTTTTTACAAATTAACGATGTAAAGTTCATTATATTTTTTTCATGAAATTTTTTTTTGCATAAAAAAAGGACGATGTATAGTCCAATAATTTTTTTACAAATGAAAAATAGATGATGTACAGTCCATTGAATTTTTTACATAAAAATTAACGATCTATAGTCCATTAAATTTTTTTCATGAAATAATTATTTGCATCAGAAAAGGACGATGTAGAGTCCATTAATTTTTTTACAAATGAAAAATAGATGATGTATAGTCCATTGAATTTTTTACAGAAAAAATGAACGATGTATAGTCCATTATGTTTTTTTCATGAAATTATTTTTGGCATGAAAAAAGGACGATGTATAGTCCATTAATTTTTTTACAAATGAAAAATAGATGATGAATAATCCATTGAATTTTTTACATAAAAAATTACCGATGTATAGTCCATTATATTTTTTTCCTGAAATTATTTTTTGCATGAAAAAAGGACGATGTATAGTCCATTAATATTTTTACAAAAAAAAATAAAAAATTGATGATGTATAGTCCATTGAATTTTTTACATAAAAATTAACGATGTATAGTCCATTATATTTTTTCATGAAATAATTTTTTGCATCAGAAAAGGACGATGTATAGTCCATTAAATTTTTTTACAAATTAACGATGTAAAGTTCATTATATTTTTTTCATGAATTTTTTTTTACAAATTAACTATGTAATGTTCATTATATTTTGTTCATTAAATTATTTTTTGCAAGAAAAAAGGACGATGTATAGTCCATTAATTTTTTTCCAAAAGAAAAATAGATAATGTATAGTCCATTGAATTTGTTACATAAAAATTAACGATGTATAGTCCATTATATTTTTTTCATGAAATTATTTTTTGCATGAAAAAAGGACGATGTATACTCCATTAATTTTTTTACAAAAAAAAAATAGATGATGTATAGTTCATTAGATTTTTTACATAAAATATTAACCATGTATAGTCCATTATATTTTTTTCATGAAATTATTTTTTCCATGAAAAAAGGACGATTTATGGTCCATTATTTAAAAAAAAAAAAAAAATAGATGATGTATAGTTCATTAACTTTTTTACATAAAAAATTAACCATGTATAGTCCATTATATTTTTTTCATGAAATTATTTTTTGCATGAAAAAAGAACAATGGATAGTCCATTAATTAAAAAAAAATAGA
Organism: Nowickia ferox; assembly: GCA_936439885.1. Classification (NCBI taxonomy): domain Eukaryota; kingdom Metazoa; phylum Arthropoda; class Insecta; order Diptera; family Tachinidae; genus Nowickia; species Nowickia ferox. The sequence goes on along the minus strand of OW387027.1, from coordinate 1,679,774 downwards.
TGATTGTAGTCCATTGAATGTTTTACATAAAAAATGGAAGATGTATAGTCCATTGAGTTTTTTATAAAATAAATAGATGATGTATAGTCCATTAATTTTTTTTACAAAAAAAATAGATGATGTATAGTTCATTAAATTTTTTACATAAAAAATTAATGATGCATACTTCATTATATTTCTTTCATGAAGAAATGTATAGTCCATCATATTTTTTTCATGAAATTATTTTTTGCACGTATAAAGGACCATGTATAGGCCATTAATTTTTTTACAAATTAAAAATAGATGATATATAGTCCATTGAATTTTTTACATAAAAATTAACGATGTATAGCCTATTATATTTTTTTCATGAAATAATTTTTTGCATCAAAAAAGGACGATGTATAGTCCAATAATTAAAAAAAAAATAGATGATGAATAGTCCATTGAATTTTTTACATAAAAATGAACGATGTATATATAGCCTATTATATTTTTTTCATGAAATATTTTTTTGCATCAAAAAAGGACGATGTATAGTCCATTAATTAAAAAAAAAATAGATGATGAATAGTCCATTGAATTTTTTACATAAAAATGAACGATGTATATATAGCCTATTATATTTTTTTCATGAAATAATTTTTTGCATCAAAAAAGGACGATGTATAGTCCATTAATTAAAACAAAAAATATATGATGTATAGTCCATTGAAATTTTTACATAAAAATGAACGATAGTCCATTAAATTTATTTCATGAAATAATTTTTTGCATCAAAAAAGGACAATGTATAGTCCATTAACTTTTTTACAAAAAATAAATAGATGATCTATAGTCCATTAATTTTTTTTACAAAAAAAATAGATGATGTATAGTTCATTAAATTTTTTACATAAAAAATTAATGATGCATACTTCATTATATTTCTTTCATGAAGAAATGTATAGTCCATCATATTTTTTTCATGAAATTATTTTTTGCATGTATAAAGGACCATGTATAGGCCATTAATTTTTTTACAAATTAAAAATAGATGATATATAGTCCATTGAATTTTTTACAGAAAAAATGAACGAGTATAGTCCATTATATTTTTTTCATGAAATAATTTTTTGCATCAAAAAAGGACAATGTATAGTCCATTAACTTTTTTACAAAAAATAAATAGATGATGTATAGTCCATTAATTTTTTTTACAAAAAAAATAGATGATGTATAGTTCATTAAATTTTTTACATAAAAAATTAATGATGCATACTTCATTATATTTCTTTCATGAAGAAATGTATAGTCCATTATGTTTTTTTCATGAAATTATTTTTGGCATGCAAAAAGGACAATGTATAGTCCATTAATTTTTTTACAAATGAAAAATAGATGATGAATAATCCATTGAATTTTTTACATAAAAAATTACCGATGTATAGTCCATTATATTTTTTTCCTGAAATTATTTTTTGCATGAAAAAAGGACGGTGTATAGTCCATTAATTTTTTTACAAAAAAAATAGATGATGTATAGTCCATTGAATTTTTTACATAAAAATTAACGATGTATAGTCCATTAAATTTTTTTCATGAAATAATTTTTTCCATCAGAAAAGGACGATGTATAGTCCATTAATTAAAACAAAAAAATATATGATGTATAGTCCATTGAATTTTTTACATAAAAATTATAAAAATCCATTACATTTTTTTCATGAAATAATTTTTTGCATCAGAAAAGGACGATGTATTGTCCATTAATTTTTTTACTAATTAACGATGTAAAGTTCATTATATTGTTTTCATTAAATTATTTTTTGCAAGAAAAAAGGACGATGTATAGTCCATTAATTTTTTTACAAATGAAAAATAGATGATGTATAGTCCATTGAATGTTTTACATAAAAAATGGTCGATGTATAGTTCATTGAGTTTTTTACAAAATAAATAGATGATATATAGTCCATAAAGGACCATGTATAGTCCATTAATTTTTTTACAAATTAAAAATAGATGATATATAGTCCATTGAAGTTTTTACAGAAAAAATGAACGATGTATCGTCCATTATGTTTTTTTCATGAAATTATTTTTGGCACAAAAAAAGGACGATGTATAGTCCATTAATTTTTTTTACAAAAAAAATTGATGATGTATAGTCCATTGAATTTTTTACATAAAAATTAACGATGTATATAGTCCATTATATTTTTTTCATGAAATAATTTTTTGCATCAGAAAAAGACGATTTATAGTCCATTAATTTTTTTTTACAAATTAACGATGTATAGTCCATCATATTTTTTTCATGAAATTATTTTTTGCATGAAAAAAAGACGATGTATAGTCCATTAATTTTTTCACAAAAAAAATTTAATTTTTTAAATAAAAATAAACGATGTATAGTCCATTATATTTTTTTAATGAAATAATTTTTTGCATCAGAAAAGGACAATGTATAGTCCATTAATTAAAAAAAAATAGATGATGTATAGTCCATTGAGTTTTTTACATAAAAAATTAAGGATGTATAGTCCATCATATTTTTTTCATGAAATTATTTTTTTTTTGTTGGAAAAAGGACGATGTATAGTCCATTAATTTTTTTACAAATGAAAAATAGATGATGAATTGTCCATTGAATTTTTTACATTAAAAATTTACGATGTATAGTCCATTACATTTTTTTCATGAAATAATTTATTGCATCAGAAAAGGACGGTGTATTGTCCATTAATTTTTTTACAAATTAACGATGTAAAGTTCATTATATTGTTTTCATTAAATTATTTTTTGCAAGAAAAAAGGACGATGTATAGTCCATTAATTTTTTTACAAATGAAAAATAGATGATGTATAGTCCATTGAATGTTTAACATAAAAAATGGTCGATGTATAGTCCATTGAGTTTTTTACAAAATAAATAGATGATATATAGTCCATTAATTTTTTTACAAATGATAAATAGATGATGTATAGTGCATTGAATTTTTTACATACAAAATAGACGATGTATAATCCATTATATTTTATTCATGAAATTATTTTTTGCATGAAAATAGGACGATGTATAGTCCATTAACTTTTTTACAAAAAAAAAAATAGATGATGTATAGTCCATCATATTTTTTTCATGAAATTATTTTTTGCATGCAAAAAGGACCATGCATAGTCCATTAATTTTTTTACAAATGAAAAATAGATGATATATAGTCCATTGAATTTTTTACATAAAAATTAACGATGTATAGTCCATTAAAATTTTTTCATGAAATAATTTTTTGCATCAGAAAAGGACGATGTATAGTCCATTAATTAAAACAAAAAAATATATGATGTATAGTCCATTGAATTTTTTACATAAAAATGAACGATAGTCCATTAAATTTTTTTCATGAAATAATTTTTTGCATCAAAAAAGGACGATGTATACTCCATTAATTAAAAAAAAATATAGATGATGTATAGTCCATTGAGTTTTTTACATAAAAAATTAACGATGTATAGTCCATCATATTTTTTTCATGAAATTATTTTTTTTTTGTTGGAAAAAGGACGATGTATAGTCCATTAATTTTTTTACAAATGAAAAATAGATGATGAATTGTCCATTGAATTTTTTACATTAAAAATTTACGATGTATAGTCCATTACATTTTTTTCATGAAATAATTTATTGCATCAGAAAAGGACGGTGTATTGTCCATTAATTTTTTTACAAATTAACGATGTAAAGTTCATTATATTGTTTTCATTAAATTATTTTTTGCAAGAAAAAAGGACGATGTATAGTCCATTAATTTTTTTACAAATGAAAAATAGATGATGTATAGTCCATTGAATGTTTAACATAAAAAATGGTCGATGTATAGTCCATTGAGTTTTTTACAAAATAAATAGATGATATATAGTCCATTAATTTTTTTACAAATGATAAATAGATGATGTATAGTGCATTGAATTTTTTACATACAAAATAGACGATGTATAATCCATTATATTTTATTCATGAAATTATTTTTTGCATGAAAATAGGACGATGTATAGTCCATTAACTTTTTTACAAAAAAAAAATAGATGATGTATAGTCCATCATATTTTTTTCATGAAATTATTTTTTGCATGCAAAAAGGACCATGCATAGTCCATTAATTTTTTACAAATGAAAAATAGATGATATATAGTCCATTGAATTTTTTACATAAAAATTAACGATGTATAGTCCATTAAATTTTTTTCATGAAATAATTTTTTGCATCAAAAAAGGACGATGTATACTCCATTAATTAAAAAAAAATATAGATGATGTATAGTCCATTGAGTTTTTTACATAAAAAATTAACGATGTATAGTCCATCATATTTTTTTCATGAAATTATTTTTGGCACAAAAAAAGGACGATGTATAGTCCATTAATTTTTTTACAAATGAAAAATAGATGATGTATAGTCCATTGAATTTTTTACATAAAAATGAACGATGTATCGTCCATTATGTTTTTTTCATGAAATTATTTTTGGCACAAAAAAAGGACGATGTATAGTCCATTTATTTTTTTACAAAAAAAATAGATGATGTATAGTTCATTAAATTTTTTACATAAAAAATTAATGATGCATTCTCCATTATATTTCTTTCATGAAGAAATGTATAGTCCATCATATTTTTTTCATGAAATTATTTTTTGCATGCATAAAGGACCATGTATAGTCCATTAATTTTTTAAAAAAAAAAAAAAAAAAAAATTGATGATGTATAGTCCATTGAATTTTTTACATAAAAATTAACGATGTATAGTCCATTATATTTTTTTCATGAAATAATTTTTTACATCAGAAAAAGACGATGTATAGTCCATAATTTTTTTTTACAAATTAACGATGTAAAGTTCATTATATTTTTTTCATGAAATTTTTTTTCCGTAAAAAAGGACGATGTATAGTCCAATAATTTTTTTACAAATGAAAAATAGATGATGTATATATAGTCCATTGAATTTTTTACATAAAAAATTAACGATGTAAAATTCATTATATTTTTTTCATGAAATTATTTTTTGCATGAAAAAAGGACGATGTATAGTCCATTAATTGATGATGTATAGTCCATTGAATTTTTTACATAAAAATTAACGATGTATAGTCCATTATAATTTTTTCATGAAATAATTTTTGGCATCAGAAAGAGACGATGTATAGTCCATAATTTTTTTTTTACAAATTAACGATGTAAAGTTCATTATATTTTTCTCATGAAATTTTTTTTGCGTAAAAAAAGGACGATGTATAGTCCAATAATTTTTTTACAAATGAAAAATAGATGAAGTATATATAGTCCATTGAATTTTTTACATAAAAAATTAACGATGTATAGTCCATTATATTTTTTTCATGAAATAATTTTTTGCATCAGAAAAAGACGATGTATAGTCCATAATTTTTTTTTACAAATTAACGATGTAAAGTTCATTATATTTTTTTCATGAAATTTTTTTTGCATCAGAAAAGGACGTTGTATAGTCCATTAATTAAAACAAAAAAATAGATGATGTATATATAGTCCATTGAATTTTTTACATAAAAAATTAACGATGTAAAATTCATTATATTTTTTTCATGAAATTATTTTTTGCATGAAAAAAGGACGATGTATAGTCCATTAATTTTTTCACAAAAAAAATTGAATTTTTTAAATAAAAATGAACGATGTATAGTCCATTATATTTTTTTAATGAAATAATTTTTTGCATCAGAAAAGGACAATGTATAGTCCATTAATTAAAAAAAAATAGATGATGTATAGTCCATTGAGTTTTTTACATAAAAAATTGACGATGTATAGTCCATCATATTTTTTTCATGAAATAATTTTTTTCTTGGAAAAAGGATGATGTATAGTCCATTAATTTTTTTCCAAAAGAAAAATAGATAATGTATAGTCCATTGAATTTTTACATAAAAAATTACGATGTATAATCCATTATATTTTATTCATGAAATTATTTTTTGCATGAAAATAGGACGATGTATAGTCCATTAATTTTTTTACAAAAAAAATAAAAAATTGATGATGTATAGTCCATTGAATTTCTTACATAAAAATTAACGATTATAGTCCATTATATTTTTTTCATGAAATAATTTTTTGCATCAGAAAAAGACGATGTATAGTCCATAATTTTTTTTTACAAATTAACGATGTAGAGTTCATTATATTTTTTTCATGAAATTTTTTTTTGCGTAAAAAAAGACGATGTATAGTCCATTAATTTTTTCACAAAAAAAATTAAATTTTTTCACAAAAAAAATTAATTTTTTAAATAAAAATGAACGATGTATATTCCATTATACAGTAGTTTTCCTGTTTAGCGAACCTTCGATTCTGCGAACATCGCATTTAGCGAACACACAAGTGCGCTCCATAGAGTACCTTATATAGCGAATAAAAAATATTTTTTGTGCTCAATTTAGCGAACAAATAAGATTCATAATACAAGAAAGAGACTTTTTTTTAAATAAAAACTAAAAATTGTGCATGATTACCAAAATGGTTTGCGAATTGTAGATTTGTGTTAAAAATATGGCTTAAGAAAATCGACCGTATGTACAATTTAAAATCAGAACAAAGTCTCATAAAAATGCAGGAAGTGCAAACTTTAAAAATATGAAAGCCGTGAAACAAGGTGAATTTCCAAGAATAGAAAAACAACTTTTTTTTGGTTTCTACGACAACAAAATAATGTTAATTTGTCAACTTAATTGCTTTTAAAAGAACTTCGGGAAGATGTCACAGAACAAATCTTATTTGTTCCAAATAAAAAGAAAACCAACATTACTCAACAAAATTTTTATGTAAAATTTTTAAGGAAATTCAAGATGAATTTGAATCTTTTTTCATTCAAATTATTTTATGTTTTATGCTACCAGTATAATGAATTGTACCTTGTTTAATTTTTTTAATATATTATTCAGATCTCTAAACATATTTCAAAATAAACGACAACTAATACAGCTCTAGTTATTTATTTATTCATAACATGGGTACTAGATATAAGTATGGCATATAACGAACTTTTCAGTTTAACGAACAGGCCTGACAAAGTACTGGTTCGTTAAACCGGAAAACTATTGTATTTTTTTAATGAAATAATTTTTTGCATCAGAAAAGGACAATGTATAGTCCATTAATTAAAAAAAAAATAGATGATGTATAGTCCATTGAGTTTTTTACATAAAAAATTGACGATGTATAGTCCATCATATTTTTTTCATGAAATAATTTTTTTCTTGCAAAAAGGATGATGTATAGTCCATTAATTTTTTTCCAAAAGAAAAATAGATAGATGTATAGTCCATTGAATTTTTTACATAAAAATGAACGATGTATCGTCCATTATGTTTTTTTCATGAAATTATTTTTGGCACAAAAAAAGGACGATGTATAGTCCATTAATTTTTTTTACAAAAAAAATAGATGATGTATAGTTCATTAAATTTTTTACATAAAAAATTAATGATGCATTCTCCATTATATTTCTTTCATGAAGAAATGTATAGTCCATCAAATTTTTTTCATGAAATAATTTTTTTCTTGGAAAAAGGATGATGTATAGTCCATTAATTTTTTTCCAAAAGAAAAATTGATAATGTATAGTCCCCTGAATTTTTACATAAAAAATTAACGATGTATAGTCCATCATATTTTTTTCATGAAATTTTTTTTTTGCGTAAAAAAAGGACGATGTATAGTCCAATAATTTTTTTACAAATGAAAAATAGATGATGTATAGTACATTGAATTTTTTACATAAAAAATTAACGATGTATAGCCTATTATATTTTTTTCATGAAATAATTTTTTGCATCAGAAAAGGACAATGTATAGTCCATTAATTAAAAAAAAATAGATGATGTATAGTCCATTGAGTTTTTTACATAAAAAATTAAGGATGTATAGTCCATCATATTTTTTTCATGAAATTATTTTTTTTTTGTTGGAAAAAGGACGATGTATAGTCCATTAATTTTTTTACAAATGAAAAATAGATGATGAATTGTCCATTGAATTTTTTACATTAAAAATTTACGATGTATAGTCCATTACATTTTTTTCATGAAATAATTTATTGCATCAGAAAAGGACGGTGTATTGTCCATTAATTTTTTTACAAATTAACGATGTAAAGTTCATTATATTGTTTTCATTAAATTATTTTTTGCAAGAAAAAAGGACGATGTATAGTCCATTAATTTTTTTACAAATGAAAAATAGATGATGTATAGTCCATTGAATGTTTAACATAAAAAATGGTCGATGTATAGTCCATTGAGTTTTTTACAAAATAAATAGATGATATATAGTCCATTAATTTTTTTACAAATGATAAATAGATGATGTATAGTGCATTGAATTTTTTACATACAAAATAGACGATGTATAATCCATTATATTTTATTCATGAAATTATTTTTTGCATGAAAATAGGACGATGTATAGTCCATTAACTTTTTTACAAAAAAAAAATAGATGATGTATAGTCCATCATATTTTTTTCATGAAATTATTTTTTGCATGCAAAAAGGACCATGCATAGTCCATTAATTTTTTTACAAATGAAAAATAGATGATATATAGTCCATTGAATTTTTTACATAAAAATTAACGATGTATAGTCCATTAAATTTTTTTCATGAAATAATTTTTTGCATCAGAAAAGGACGATGTATAGTCCATTAATTAAAACAAAAAAATATATGATGTATAGTCCATTGAATTTTTTACATAAAAATGAACGATAGTCCATTAAATTTTTTTCATGAAATAATTTTTTGCATCAAAAAAGGACGATGTATACTCCATTAATTAAAAAAAAATATAGATGATGTATAGTCCATTGAGTTTTTTACATAAAAAATTAACGATGTATAGTCCATCATATTTTTTTCATGAAATTATTTTTGGCACAAAAAAAGGACGATGTATAGTCCATTAATTTTTTTACAAATGAAAAATAGATGATGTATAGTCCATTGAATTTTTTACATAAAAATGAACGATGTATCGTCCATTATGTTTTTTTCATGAAATTATTTTTGGCACAAAAAAAGGACGATGTATAGTCCATTAATTTTTTTACAAAAAAAATAGATGATGTATAGTTCATTAAATTTTTTACATAAAAAATTAATGATGCATTCTCCATTATATTTCTTTCATGAAGAAATGTATAGTCCATCATATTTTTTTCATGAAATTATTTTTTGCATGCATAAAGGACCATGTATAGTCCATTAATTTTTTTACAAAAAAAAAAAAAAAAAAATTGATGATGTATAGTCCATTGAATTTTTTACATAAAAATTAACGATGTATAGTCCATTATATTTTTTTCATGAAATAATTTTTTACATCAGAAAAAGACGATGTATAGTCCATAATTTTTTTTTACAAATTAACGATGTAAAGTTCATTATATTTTTTTCATGAAATTTTTTTTCCGTAAAAAAGGACGATGTATAGTCCAATAATTTTTTTACAAATGAAAAATAGATGATGTATATATAGTCCATTGAATTTTTTACATAAAAAATTAACGATGTAAACTTCATTATATTTTTTTCATGAAATTATTTTTTGCATGAAAAAAGGACGATGTATAGTCCATTAATTGATGATGTATAGTCCATTGAATTTTTTACATAAAAATTAACGATGTATAGTCCATTATAATTTTTTCATGAAATAATTTTTTGCATCAGAAAGAGACGATGTATAGTCCATAATTTTTTTTTTACAAATTAACGATGTAAAGTTCATTATATTTTTCTCATGAAATTTTTTTTGCGTAAAAAAAGGACGATGTATAGTCCAATAATTTTTTTACAAATGAAAAATAGATGAAGTATATATAGTCCATTGAATTTTTTACATAAAAAATTAACGATGTATAGTCCATTATATTTTTTTCATGAAATAATTTTTTGCATCAGAAAAAGACGATGTATAGTCCATAATTTTTTTTTACAAATTAACGATGTAAAGTTCATTATATTTTTTTCATGAAATTTTTTTTGCGTAAAAAAGGACGATGTATAGTCCAATAATCTTTTTACAAATGAAAAATAGATGATGTATATATAGTCCATTGAATTTTTTACATAAAAAATTAACGATGTAAAATTCATTATATTTTTTTCATGAAATTATTTTTTGCATGAAAAAAGGACGATGTATAGTCCATTAATTTTTTCACAAAAAAAATTGAATTTTTTAAATAAAAATGAACGATGTATAGTCCATTATATTTTTTTAATGAAATAATTTTTTGCATCAGAAAAGGACAATGTATAGTCCATTAATTAAAAAAAAATAGATGATGTATAGTCCATTGAGTTTTTTACATAAAAAATTGACGATGTATAGTCCATCATATTTTTTTCATGAAATAATTTTTTTCTTGGAAAAAGGATGATGTATAGTCCATTAATTTTTTCCAAAAGAAAAATAGATAATGTATAGTCCATTGAATTTTTACATAAAAAAATTACGATGTATAATCCATTATATTTTATTCATGAAATTATTTTTTGCATGAAAATAGGACGATGTATAGTCCATTAATTTTTTTACAAAAAAAATAAAAAATTGATGATGTATAGTCCATTGAATTTCTTACATAAAAATTAACGATTATAGTCCATTATATTTTTTTCATGAAATAATTTTTTGCATCAGAAAAAGACGATGTATAGTCCATAATTTTTTTTTACAAATTAACGATGTAAAGTTCATTATATTTTTTTCATGAAATTTTTTTTTGCGTAAAGTCCATTAATTTTTTCACAAAAAAAATTAAATTTTTTCACAAAAAAAATTAATTTTTTAAATAAAAATGAACGATGTATATTCCATTATACAGTAGTTTTCCTGTTTAACGAACCTTCGATTCTGCGAACATCGCATTTAGCGAACACACAAGTGCGCTCCATAGAGTACCTTATATAGCGAATAAAAAATATTTTTTGTGGTCAATTTAGCGAACAAATAAGATTCATAATACAAGAAAGAGACTTTTTTTTAAATAAAAACTAAAAATTGTGCATGATTACCAAAATGGTTTGCGAATTATAGATTTGTGTTAAAAATATGGCTTAAGAAAATCGACCGTATGTACAATTTAAAATCAGAACAAAGTCTCATAAAAATGCAGGAAGTGCAAACTTTAAAAATATGAAAGCCGTGAAACAAGGTGAATTTCCAAGAATAGAAAAACAACTTTTTTTTGGTTTCTACGACAACAAAATAATGTTAATTTGTCAACTTAATTGCTTTTAAAAGAACTTCGGGAAGATGTCACAGAACAAATCTTATTTGTTCCAAATAAAAAGAAAACCAACATTACTCAACAAAATTTTTATGTAAAATTTTTAAGGAAATTCAAGATGAATTTGAATCTTTTTTCATTCAAATTATTTTATGTTTTATGCTACCAGTATAATGAATTGTACCTTGTTTAATTTTTTTAATATATTATTCAGATCTCTAAACATATTTCAAAATAAACGACAACTAATACAGCTCTAGTTATTTATTTATTCATAACATGGGTACTAGATATAAGTATGGCATATAACGAACTTTTCAGTTTAACGAACAGGCCTGACAAACCGGAAAACTATTGTATTTTTTTAATGAAATAATTTTTTGCATCAGAAAAGGACAATGTATAGTCCATTAATTAAAAAAAAAATAGATGATGTATAGTCCATTGAGTTTTTTACATAAAAAATTGACGATGTATAGTCCATCATATTTTTTTCATGAAATAATTTTTTTCTTGCAAAAAGGATGATGTATAGTCCATTAATTTTTTTCCAAAAGAAAAATAGATGATGTATAGTCCATTGAATTTTTTACATAAAAATGAACGATGTATCGTCCATTATGTTTTTTTCATGAAATTATTTTTGGCACAAAAAAAGGACGATGTATAGTCCATTAATTTTTTTTACAAAAAAAATAGATGATGTATAGTTCATTAAATTTTTTACATAAAAAATTAATGATGCATTCTCCATTATATTTCTCTCATGAAGAAATGTATAGTCCATCATATTTTTTTCATGAAATAATTTTTTTCTTGGAAAAAGGATGATGTATAGTCCATTAATTTTTTTCCAAAAGAAAAATTGATAATGTATAGTCCATTGAATTTTTACATAAAAAATTAACGATGTATAGTCCATCATATTTTTTTCATGAAATTATTTTTTTTTTTTTGGAAAAAGGATGATGTATAGTCCATTAATTTTTTTACAAATGAAAAATAGATGATGAATTGTCCATTGAATTTTTTACATAAAAACTTAACGATGTAAAATTCATTATGTTTTTTTCATGAAATTATTTTTGGCATGAAAAAAGGACAATGTATAGTCCATTAATATTTTTACAAATGAAAAATAGATGATGAATAGTCCATTGAATTTTTTACATAAAAAATTACCGATGTATAGTCCATTATATTTTTTTCCTGAAATTATTTTTTGCATGAAAAAAGGACGGTGTATAGTCCGTTAATTTTTTTACAAAAAAAAAAAAATAAAAAATTGATGATGTATAGTCCATTGAATTTCATACATAAAAATTAACGATTATAGTCCATTATATTTTTTTCATGAAATAATTTTTTGCATCAGAAAAAGACGATGTATAGTCCATAATTTTTTTTACAAATTAAAGATGTAAAGTTCATTATATTTTTTTCATTAAAATATTTTTTGCAAGAAAATAGGACGATGTATAGTCCATTAACTTTTTTACAAAAAAAAGTAGATGATGTATAGTCCATTGAATTTTTTACATAAAAATTAACTATGTATAGCCTATTATATTTTTTTCATGAAATAATTTTTTTCTACAGAAAAGGACGATGTATAGTCCATTAATTAAAACAAAAAAATATATTATGTATAGTCCATTGAATTTTTTACATAAAAATGAACGATAGTCCATTAAATTTTTTTCATGAAATAATTTTTTGCATCAAAAAAGGACGATGTATAGTCCATTAATTAAAAAAAAAATAGATGATGTATAGTCCATTGAGTTTTTTACATAAAAAATTAACGATGTATATATAGTCCATCATATTTTTTCATGAAATAATTTTTTTCTTGGAAATAGGATGATGTATAGTCCATTAATTTTTTTCCAAAAGAAAAATAGATAATGTATAGTCCATTGAATTTTTACATAAAAAATTAACGATGTATAGTCCATCATATTTTTTTCATGAAATTATTTTTTTTTTTGGAAAAAGGACGATGTATAGTCCATTAATTTTTTCACAAAAAAATTTAATTTTTTAAATAAAAATGAACGATGTATAGTCCATTATGTTTTTTTCATGAAATTATTTTTTGCATCAGAAAAGGACAATGTATAGTCCATTAATGAAAAAAAAATAGATGATGTATAGTCCATTGAGTTTTTTTCATGAAATAATTTTTTTCTTGGAAAAAGGATGATGTATAGTCCATTAATTTTTTCCCAAAAGAAAAATAGATAATGTATAGTCCATTGAATTTTTACATAAAAAATTAACGATGTATAGTCCATCATATTTTTTTCACGAAATTATTTTTTTTTTGGAAAAATGACGATGTATAGTCCATTAATTTTTTTACAAATGAAAAATAGATGATGAATTGTCCATTGAATTTTTTACATTAAAAATTTACGATCTATAGTCCATTACATTTTTTTCATGAAATAATTTTTTGCATCAGAAAAGGACGATGTATTAATTAATTTTTTTACAAATTAACGATGTATAGTCCATTATGTTTTTTTCATGAAATTATTTTTGGCATGAAAAAAGGACAATGTATAGTCCATTAATTTTTTTACAAATGAAAAATAGATGATGAATAGTCCATTGAATTTTTTACATAAAAAATTACCGACGTGTAGTCCATTATATTTTTTTCCTGAAATTATTTTTTGCATGAAAAAGGACGGTGTATAAGTCCATTAATTTTTTTACAAAAAAAAAAAATAAAAAATTGATGATGTATAGTCCATTGAATTTTTTACATAAAAATTAACGATGTATAGTCCATTATATTTTTTCCATGAAATAATTTTTGCATCAGAAAAAGACGATGTATAATCCATAATTTTTTTTTACAAATTAACGATGTAAAGTTCACTATATTTTTTTCATGAAATTTTTTTTGCGTAAAAAAAGACGATGTATAGTCTAGGGATGCAACCGATACCGATATATCGGCGATACTGCTGGTTGTCCGATATATCGATATCGGCGATATTTTACTGTCGATACGCCGATACTTCTTATATTTTTCTTTAGAGTTTTTTGAACAACTGAAACTGAAATGTATTGACAATTTTGATGATTTTAGAAAATAAACAGTATGACATTCAGTTTGAATTGACTCATTGACTCATTCAGTTTGAATTGACTCATTCAATCTTACACTGTTATTTTGTGAAAAACAATAATTAATTTTTTGTTAACATGAATTGAAATTCAATTTTTTTTTTAAGTCTTATTAATATCAATTTTAAATCTTGAGCCAATCTAAACTGAATGCCAACGTTTAATTTGTAAAATCATAAATATTGCAGACGTTTTGTAGTTTGAAAATTTGAATTTTAGAAACTGAAATGTACTGAAAATTTTGATGATTTGAATGGCTCATTAATAAACACTGTTATTTTGTATAATAGAAGAATTATTCTACTTGAGTTTTGTTAATTTTTACTTGAGCTCAATTTAAATGTGCGTATCGGTATCGGAATCGGTATCGGCGATATTTATTTTTGGGTATCGGTATCGGATCGGCGAAATGGCGTATCGTTACATCCCTAGTATAGTCCATTAATTTTTTCACAAAAAAAATTTTAATTTTTTCACCAAAAAAATTTAATTTTTTAAATAAAAATGAACGATGTATAGTCCATTATATTTTTTTAATGAAATAATTTTTTGCATCAGAAAAGGACAATGTATAGTCCATTAATTAAAAAAAAATAGATGATGTATAGTCCATTGAGTTTTTTACATAAAAAATTGACGATGTATAGTCCATCATATTTTTTTCATGAAATAATTTTTTTCTTGGAAAAAGGATGATGTATAGTCCATTAATTTTATTCCAAAAGAAAAATAGATGATGTATAGTCCATTGAATTTTTACATAAAAAATTAACGATGTATAGTCCATCATATTTTTTTCATGAAATAATTTTTTGCATGAAAAAAAGACGATGTATAGTCCATTAATTTTTTCACAAAAAAAATTGAATTTCTTCACAAAAAAAATTGAATTCTTTAAATAAAAATGAACGATGTATAGTCCATTATATTTTTTTAATGAAATAATTTTTTGCATCAGAAAAGGACAATGTATAGTCCATTAATTAAAAAAAAAATAGATGATGTATATTGTCCATTGAGTTTTTTACATAAAAAATTGACGATGTATAGTCCATCATATTTTTTTCATGAAATAATTTTTTTCTTGGAAAAAGGATGATGTATAGTCCATTAATTTTTTTCCAAAAGAAAAATAGATGATGTATAGTCGATTGAATTTTTACATAAAAAATTAACGATTATAGTCCATCATATTTTTTTCATGAAATTATTTTTTTTGTTGGAAAAAGGACGATGTATAGTCCATTAATTTTTTTACAAATAAAAAATAGATGATGAATTGTCCATTGAATTTTTTACATTAAAAATTTGCGATGTATAGTCCATTATATTTTTTCATGAAATAATTTTTTGCATCAGAAAAGGACGATGTATTGTCCATTTATTTTTTGCAAGAAAATAGGACGATGTATAGTCCATTAACTTTTTTACAAAAAAAAAAAAATAGATGATGTATAGTCCATCATATTTTTTGCATGAAATTATTTTTTTTTGGAAAAAGGATGATGTATAGTCCATTAATTTTTTTACAAATGAAAAATAGATGATGTATAGTCCATTGAATTTCTTACATAAAAATGAACGATGTATAGTCCATCATATTTTTTTCATGAAATTATTTTTTTTTTGGAAAAAGGATGATGTATAGTCCATTAATTTTTTTACAAATGAAAAATAGATGATGTATAGTCCATTGAATTTTTTACATAAAAATGAACGATGTATATATAACCTATTATATTTTTTTCATGAAATAATTTTTTGCTACAGAAAAGGACGATGTATAGTCCATTAATTAAAAAAAAATAGATGATGTATAGTCCATTGAGTTTTTTACATAAAAAATTAACGATGTATAGTCCATCATATTTTTTTCATGAAATTATATTTTGCATGAAAATAGGACGATATATAGTCCATTAATTTTTTTTACAAAAAAAATAGATGATGTATAGTCCATTGAATTTTTTACATAAAAATGAACGATGTATAGCCTATTATATTTTTTTCATGAAATTATTTTTTGCATCAAAAAAGGACGATGTATAGTCCATTAATTTTTTTACAAAAAAAAAATAAAAAATTGATGATGTATAGCCCATTGAATTTTTTACATAAAAATTAACGATGTATAGTCCATTATATTTTTTTCATGAAATAATTTTTTGCATCAGAAAAGGACGATGTATAGTCCATTAATTTTTTTTACAAATTAACGATGTAAAGTTCATTATATTTTTTTAATGAAATTTTTTTTTGCATAAAAAAAGGACGATGTATAGTCCAATAATTTTTTTACAAATGAAAAATAGATGATGTATAGTCCATTGAATTTTTTACATAAAAAATTAACGATGTATAAAGTTCTTAATATTTTTTTCATGAAATTATTTTTTCACAAAAAAAATTGAATTTTTTACATAAAAATGAACGATGTATAGTCCATTATGTTTTTTTCATGAAATTATTTTTGGCATGAAAAAAGGACGATGTATATAGTCCATTAATTTTTTTACAAATGAAAAATAGATGATGAATAGTCCATTGAATTTGTTACATAAAAAATTACCGATGTATAGTCTATTATATTTTTTTCCTGAAATTATTTTTTGCATGAAAAAAGGACGATGTATAGTCCATTAATTTTTTTACAAAAAAAAATAAAAAATTGATGATGTATAACCCATTGAATTTTTTACATAAAAATTAACGATGTATAGTCCATTATATTTTTTTCATGAAATAATTTTTTGCATCAGAAAAGTACGATGTATAGTCCATTAATTTTTTTTACAAATTAACGATGTAAAGTTCATTATATTTTTTTCATGAAATTTTTTTTTGCGTAAAAACAGACGATGTATAGTCCATTAATTTTTTCACAAAAAAAATTGAATTTTTTCACAAAAAAAATTGAATTTTTTAAATAAAAATGAACGATGTATAGTCCATTATATTTTTTTAATGAAATAATTTTTTGCATCAGAAAAGGACAATGTATAGTCCATTAATTAAAAAAAAAATAGATGATGTATAGTCCATTGAGTTTTTTACATAAAAAATTGACGATTATAGTCCATCATATTTTTTTCATGAAATAATTTTTTTCTTGGAAAAAGGATGATGTATAGTCGTTTAATTTTTTTCCAAAAGAAAAATAGATGATGTATAGTCCATTGAATTTTTACATAAAAAATTAACGATGTATAGTCCATCATATTTTTTTCATGAAATTATTTTTTTTTTTTGGAAAAAGGACGATGTATAGTCCATTAATTTTTTTACAAATGAAAAATAGATGATGAATTGTCCATTGAATTTTTTACATTAAAAATTTACGATGTATATTCCATTATATTTTTTCATGAAATAATTTTTTGCATCAGAAAAGGACGATGTATAGTCCATTAACTTTTTTACAAAAAAAAAGTAGATGATGTATAGTCCATTGAATTTTTTACATAAAAATTAACGATGTATAGTCCATCATATTTTTTTCATGAAATTATTTTTTGCATGAAAAAAAGACGATGTATAGTCCATTAATTTTTTCACAAAAAAAATTGAATTTTTTCACAAAAAAAATTGATTTTTTTAAATAAAAATGAACGATGTATAGTCCATTATATTTTTTCATGAAATAATTTTTTGCATCAGAAAAGGACGATATATTGTCCATTAATTTTTTTACAAATTAACGATGTAAAGTTCATTATATTTTTTTCATTAAATTATTTTTTGCAAGAAAATAGGACGATGTATAGTCCATTAACTTTTTTACAAAAAAAAAGTAGATGATGTATAGTCCATTGAATTTTTTACATAAAAATTAACGATGTATAGCCTATTATATTTTTTTCATGAAATAATTTTTTGCTACAGAAAAGGACGATGTATAGTCCATTAATAAAAAAAAATAGATGATGTATATTCCATTGAGTTTTTTACATAAAAAATTAACGATGTATAGTCCATCATATTTTTTTCATGAAATTATTTTTTGCATGCAAAAAGGACCATGCATAGTCCATTAATTTTTTTACAAATGAAAAATAGATGATATATAGTCCATTAATTTTTTTACAAATGAAAAAAAAATAGATGATGTATAGTCCATTGAATTTTTTACATAAAAATGAACGATGTATAGTCCATTATGTTTTTTTTCATGAAATTATTTTTGGCACAAAAAAAGGACCATGCATAGTCCATTAATTTTTTTACAAATGAAAAATAGATGATATATAGTCCAATAATTTTTTTACAAAAAAAATAGATGATGTATAGTTCATTAAATTTTTTACATAAAAAATTAATGATGTATACTCCATTATATTTCTTTCATGAAATTATTTTTTGCATCAAAAAAGGACGATGTATAGTCCATTAATTTTTTTACAAAAAAAAATAAAAAATTGATGATGTATAGCCCATTGAATTTTTTACATAAAAATTAACGATGTATAGTCCATTATATTTTTTTCATGAAATAATTTTTTGCATCAGAAAAGGACGATGTATAGTCCATTAATTTTTTTACAAATTAACGATGTAAAGTTCATTATATTTTTTTAATGAAATAATTTTTTGCATCAGAAAAGGACAATGTATAGTCCATTAATTAAAAAAAAAATAGATGATGTATAGTCCATTGAATTTTTTACATAAAAATTAACGATATTCCATTAAATTTTTTTCATGAAATAATTTTTTGCATCAAAAAAGGACGATGTATAGTCCATTAATTAAAAAAAATAGATGATGTATAGTCCATTGAGTTTTTTACACAAAAAATTAACGATGTATAGTCCATAATTTTTTTTTCATGAAATTATTTTTTTTTGGAAAAAGGATGATGTATAGTCCATTAATTTTTTTACAAATGAAAAAAAATAGATGATGTATAGTCCATTGAGTTTTTTACATAAAAAATTGACGATGTATAGTCCATCATATTTTTTTCATGAAATAATTTTTTTCTTGGAAAAAGGATGATGTATAGTCCATTAATTTTTTTCCAAAAGAAAAATAGATGATGTATAGTCCATTGAATTTTTACATAAAAAATTAACGATGTATAGTCCATCATATTTTTTTCATGAAATTATTTTTTGCATGAAAAAAAGACGATGTATAGTCCATTAATTTTTTCACAAAAGAAATTGAATTTTTTCACAAAAAAAATTTAATTTTTTAAATAAAAATTATATTTTTTTAATGAAATAATTTTTTGCATCAGAAAAGGACAATGTATAGTCCATTAATTAAAAAAAAAAAATAGATGATGTATAGTCTATTGAATTTTTTACATAAAAATTAACGATTTATAGTCTATTAAATTTTTTTCATGAAATAATTTTTTGCATCAGAAAAGGACGATGTATAGTCCATTAATTTTTTTACAAAAAAAAATAAAAAATTGATGATGTATAGCCCATTGAATTTTTTACATAAAAATTAACGATGTATAGTCCATTATATTTTTTCATGAAATAATTTTTTGCATCAGAAAAGGACGATGTATTGTCCATTAATTTTTTTACAAATTAACGATGTAAAGTTCATTATATTTTTTTCATTAAATTATTTTTTGCAAGAAAATAGGACGATGTATAGTCCATTAACTTTTTTACAAAAAAAAAGTAGATGATGTATAGTCCATTGAATTTTTTACATAAAAATTAACGATGTATAGCCTATTATATTTTTTTCATTTTTTGCTACAGAAAAGGACGATGTATAGTCCATTAATAAAAAAAAATAGATGATGTATAGTCCATTGAGTTTTTTACATAAAAAATTAACGATGTATAGTCCATCATATTTTTTTCATGAAATTATTTTTTGCATGCAAAAAGGACCATGCATAGTCCATTAATTTTTTTACAAATGAAAAATAGATGATATATAGTCCATTAATTTTTTTACAAATGAAAAAAAAAATAGATGATGTATAGTCCATTGAATTTTTTACATAAAAATGAACGATGTATAGTCCATTATGTTTTTTTTCATGAAATTATTTTTGGCACAAAAAAAGGACCATGCATAGTCCATTAATTTTATTACAAATGAAAAATAGATGATATATAGTCCAATAATTTTTTTTACAAAAAAAATAGATGATGTATAGTTCATTAAATTTTTTACATAAAAAATTAATGATGTATACTCCATTATATTTCTTTCATGAAATTATTTTTTGCATGAAAAAAGGACGATGTATAGTCCATTAATTTTTTTACAAAAAAAAATAAAAAATTGATGATGTATAGCCCATTGAATTTTTTACATAAAAATTAACGATGTATAGTCCATTATATTTTTTTCATGAAATAATTTTTTGCATCAGAAAAGGACGATGTATAGTCCATTAATTTTTTTACAAATTAACGATGTAAAGTTCATTATATTTTTTTAATGAAATTTTTTTTTGCATAAAAAAGGACGATGTATAGTCCAATAATTTTTTTACAAATGAAAAATAGATGATGTATAGTCCATTGAATTTTTTACATAAAAAATTAACGATGTATAAAGTTCTTAATATTTTTTTCATGAAATTATTTTTTGCATGAAAAAAGGACGATGTATAGTCCATTAATTTTTTCACAAAAAAAATTGAATTTTTTACATAAAAATTAACGATGTATAGTCCATTATATTTTTTTAATGAAATAATTTTTTGCATCAGAAAAGGACAATGTATAGTCCATTAATTAAAAAAAAATAGATGATGTATAGTCCATTGAGTTTTTTACATAAAAAATTGACGATGTATAGTCCATCATATTTTTTTCATGAAATAATTTTTTTCTTGGAAAAAGGATGATGTATAGTCCTTTAATTTTTTTCCAAAAGAAAAATAGATGATGTATAGTCCATTGAATTTTTACATAAAAAATTAACAATGTATAGTCCATCATATATTTTTCATGAAATCATTTTTTTTTTGGAAAAAGGACGATGTATAGTCCATTAATTTTTTTACAAATGAAAAATAGATGATGAATTGTCCATTGAATTTTTTACATAAAAATTAACGATGTATAGTCTATTAAATTTTTTTCATGAAATAATTTTTTGCATCAGAAAAGGACGATGTATAGTCCATTAATTTTTTTACAAAAAAAAAATAAAAAATTGATGATGTATAGCCCATTGAATTTTTTACATAAAAATTAACGATGTATAGTCCATTATATTTTTTTCATGTAATAATTTTTTGCTACAGAAAAGGACGATGTATAGTCCATTAATTAAAAAAAAATAGATGATGTATAGTCCATTGAATTTTTTACATAAAAATTAACGATGTATAGTCCATCATATATTTTTCATGAAATCATTTTTTTTTTTTGGAAAAAGGACGATGTATAGTCCATTAATTTTTTTACAAATGAAAAATAGATGATGAATTGTCCATTGAATTTTTTACATAAAAATTAACGATGTAAAGTCTATTAAATTTTTTTCATGAAATAATTTTTTGCATCAGAAAAGGACGATGTATAGTCCATTAATTAAAAAAAAATAGATGATGTATAGTCCATTGAATTTTTTACATAAAAATTAACGATATTCCATTAAATTTTTTTCATGAAATAATTTTTTGAATCAAAAAAGGACGATGTATAGTCCATTAATTAAAAAAAAATAGATGATTTATAGTCCATTGAATTTTTTACATAGGCCATTAAAATTTTTTTCATGAAATTATTTTTTGCATGAAAAAAGGACGATGTATAGTCCATTAATTTTTTCACAAAAAAAATAGATGATGTATAGTCCATTGAGTTTTTTACATAAAAAATTAACGATGTATAGTCCATCATTTTTTTTTCATGAAATTATTTTTTTTTGGAAAAAGGATGATGTATAGTCCATTAATTTTTTTACAAATGAAAAAAAAATAGATGATGTATAGTCCATTGAATTTTTTACATAAAAATGAACGATGTATAGTCCATTATGTTTTTTTTCATGAAATTATTTTTTGCATGCAAAAAGGACCATGAATAGTCCATTAAGTTTTTTACAAATGAAAAATAGATGATATATAGTCCATTGAATTTTTTACATAAAAATTAACGATGTATAGTCTATTAAATTTTTTTCATGAAATAATTTTTTGCATCAGAAAAGGACGATGTATAGTCCATTAATTAAAACAAAAAAATATATGATGTTAGTCCATTGAATTTTTTACATAAAAATGAACGATATTCCATTAAATTTTTTTCATGAAATAATTTTTTGAATCAAAAAAGGACGATGTATAGTCCATTAATTAAAAAAAAAATAGATGATGTATAGTCCATTGAATTTTTTACATAGGCCATTAAAATTTTTTTCATGAAATTATTTTTTGCATGAAAAAAGGACGATGTATAATAGTCCATTAATTTTTTCACAAAAAAAATAGATGATGTATAGTCCATTGAGTTTTTTACATAAAAAATTAACGATGTATAGTCCATCATTTTTTTTTCATGAAATTATTTTTTTTTGGAAAAAGGATGATGTATAGTCCATTAATTTTTTTACAAATGAAAAAAAAAATAGATGATGTATAGTCCATTGAATTTTTTACTTAAAAATGAACGATGTATAGTCCATTATGTTTTTTTTCATGAAATTATTTTTGGCACAAAAAAAGGACCATGCATAGTCCATTAATTTTTTTACAAATGAAAAATAGATGATATATAGTCCAATAATTTTTTTTACAAAAAAAATAGATGATGTATAGTTCATTAAATTTTTTACATAAAAAATTAATGATGTATACTCCATTATATTTCTTTCATGAAATTATTTTTTGCATGAAAAAAGGACGATGTATAGTCCATTAATTTTTTTACAAAAAAAAATAAAAATTTGATGATGTATAGCCCATTGAATTTTTTACATAAAAATTAACGATGTATAGTCCATTATATTTTTTTCATGAAATAATTTTTTGCATCAGAAAAGGACGATGTATAGTCCATTAATTTTTTTACAAATTAACGATGTAAAGTTCATTATATTTTTTTAATGAAATTTTTTTTTGCATAAAAAAAGGACGATGTATAGTCCAATAATTTTTTTACAAATGAAAAATAGATGATGTATAGTCCATTGAATTTTTTACATAAAAATTAACGATGTATAGTCTATTAAATTTTTTTCATGAAATAATTTTTTGCATCAGAAAAGGACGATGTATATATAGTCCATTAATTTTTTTACAAAAAAAAAATAAAAAATTGATGATGTATAGCCCATTGAATTTTTTACATAAAAATTAACGATGTATAGTCCATTATATTTTTTTCATGTAATAATTTTTTGCTACAGAAAAGGACGATGTATAGTCCATTAATTAAAAAAAAATAGATGATGTATAGTCCATTGAATTTTTTACATAAAAATTAACGATGTATAGTCCATCATATATTTTTCATGAAATCATTTTTTTTTTTTGGAAAAAGGACGATGTATAGTCCATTAATTTTTTTACAAATGAAAAATAGATGATGAATTGTCCATTGAATTTTTTACATAAAAATTAACGATGTAAAGTCTATTAAATTTTTTTCATGAAATAATTTTTTGCATCAGAAAAGGACGATGTATAGTCCATTAATTAAAAAAAAATAGATGATGTATAGTCCATTGAATTTTTTACATAAAAATTAACGATATTCCATTAAATTTTTTTCATGAAATAATTTTTTGAATCAAAAAAGGACGATGTATAGTCCATTAATTAAAAAAAAATAGATGATTTATAGTCCATTGAATTTTTTACATAGGCCATTAAAATTTTTTTCATGAAATTATTTTTTGCATGAAAAAAGGACGATGTATAGTCCATTAATTTTTTCACAAAAAAAATAGATGATGTATAGTCCATTGAGTTTTTTACATAAAAAATTAACGATGTATAGTCCATCATTTTTTTTTCATGAAATTATTTTTTTTTTGGAAAAAGGATGATGTATAGTCCATTAATTTTTTTACAAATGAAAAAAAAATAGATGATGTATAGTCCATTGAATTTTTTACATAAAAATGAACGATGTATAGTCCATTATGTTTTTTTTCATGAAATTATTTTTTGCATGCAAAAAGGACCATGAATAGTCCATTAATTTTTTTACAAATGAAAAATAGATGATATATAGTCCATTGAATTTTTTACATAAAAATTAACGATGTATAGTCTATTAAATTTTTTTCATGAAATAATTTTTTGCATCAGAAAAGGACGATGTATAGTCCATTAATTAAAACAAAAAAATATATGATGTTAGTCCATTGAATTTTTTACATAAAAATGAACGATATTCCATTAAATTTTTTTCATGAAATAATTTTTTGAATCAAAAAAGGACGATGTATAGTCCATTAATTAAAAAAAAAATAGATGATGTATAGTCCATTGAATTTTTTACATAGGCCATTAAAATTTTTTTCATGAAATTATTTTTTGCATGAAAAAAGGACGATGTATAATAGTCCATTAATTTTTTCACAAAAAAAATAGATGATGTATAGTCCATTGAGTTTTTTACATAAAAAATTAACGATGTATAGTCCATCATTTTTTTTTCATGAAATTATTTTTTTTTGGAAAAAGGATGATGTATAGTCCATTAATTTTTTTTCAAATGAAAAAAAAAATAGATGATGTATAGTCCATTGAACTTTTTACTTAAAAATGAACGATGTATAGTCCATTATGTTTTTTTTCATGAAATTATTTTTGGCACAAAAAAAGGACCATGCATAGTCCATTAATTTTTTTACAAATGAAAAATAGATGATATATAGTCCAATAATTTTTTTTACAAAAAAAATAGATGATGTATAGTTCATTAAATTTTTTACATAAAAAATTAATGATGTATACTCCATTATATTTCTTTCATGAAATTATTTTTTGCATGAAAAAAGGACGATGTATAGTCCATTGATTTTTTTACAAAAAAAAATAAAAATTTGATGATGTATAGCCCATTGAATTTTTTACATAAAAATTAACGATGTATAGTCCATTATATTTTTTTCATGAAATAATTTTTTGCATCAGAAAAGGACGATGTATAGTCCATTAATTTTTTTACAAATTAACGATGTAAAGTTCATTATATTTTTTTAATGAAATTTTTTTTTGCATAAAAAAAGGACGATGTATAGTCCAATAATTTTTTTACAAATGAAAAATAGATGATGTATAGTCCATTGAATTTTTTACATAAAAAATTAACGATGTATAAAGTTCTTAATATTTTTTTCATGAAATTATTTTTTGCATGAAAAAAGGACGATGTATAGTCCATTAATTTTTTCACAAAAAAAATTGAATTTTTTACATAAAAATGAACGATGTATAGTCCATTATATTTTTTTAATGAAATAATTTTTTGCATCAGAAAAGGACAATGTATAGTCCATTAATTAAAAAAAAATAGATGATGTATAGTCCATTGAGTTTTTTACATAAAAAATTGACGATGTATAGTCCATCATATTTTTTTCATGAAATAATTTTTTTCTTGGAAAAAGGATGATGTATAGTCCTTTAATTTTTTTCCAAAAGAAACATAGATGATGTATAGTCCATTGAATTTTTACATAAAAAATTAACGATGTATAGTCCATCATATATTTTTCATGAAATCATTTTTTTTTTTGGAAAAAGGACGATGTATAGTCCATTAATTTTTTTACAAATGAAAAATAGATGATGAATTGTCCATTGAATTTTTCACATAAAAATTAACGATGTATAGTCTATTAAATTTTTTTCATGAAATAATTTTTTGCATCAGAAAAGGACGATGTATAGTCCATTAATTTTTTTACAAAAAAAAATAAAAAATTGATGATGTATAGCCCATTGAATTTTTTACATAAAAATTAACGATGTATAGTCTATTAAATTTTTTTCATGAAATAATTTTTTGCATCAGAAAAGGACGATGTATAGTCCATTAATTAAAACAAAAAAATATATGATGTTAGTCCATTGAATTTTTTACATAAAAAATTAACGATGTATAAAGTTCTTAATATTTTTTTCATGAAATTATTTTTTGCATGAAAAAAGGACGATGTATAGTCCATTAATTTTTTCACAAAAAAAATTGAATTTTTTACATAAAAATGAACGATGTATAGTCCATTATGTTTTTTTCATGAAATTATTTTTAGCATGTAAAAAGGACAATGTATAGTCCATTAATTTTTTTTTCAAATGAAAAATAGATGATGAATAGTCCATTGAATTTTTTACATAAAAAATTACCGATGTATAGTCCATTATATTTTTTTCCTGAAATAATTTTTTGCATCAGAAAAGTACGATGTATAGTCCATTAATTTTTTTTACAAATTAACGATGTAAAGTTCATTATATTTTTTTAATGAAATTTTTTTTTGCATAAAAAAAGGACGATGTATAGTCCAATATTTTTTTACAAATGAAAAATAGATGATGTATAGTCCATTGAATTTTTTACATAAAAAATTAACGATGTATAAAGTTCTTAATATTTTTTTCATGAAATTATTTTTTGCATGAAAAAAGGACGATGTATAGTTCATTAATTTTTACACAAAAAAAAATTGAATTTTTTACATAAAAATGAACGATGTATAGTCCATCATATTTTTTTCATGAAATTATTTTTTTTTTTGCAAAAAGGATGATGTATAGTCCATTAATTTTTTTACAAATGAAAAATAGATGATGTATAGTCCATTGAATTTCTTACATAAAAATGAACGATGTATAGTCCATCATATTTTTTTCATGAAATTATTTTTTTTTTGGAAAAAGGATGATGTATAGTCCATTAATTTTTTTACAAATGAAAAATAGATGATGTATAGTCCATTGAATTTTTTACATAAAAATGAACGATGTATAACCTATTATATTTTTTTCATGAAATAATTTTTTGCTACAGAAAAGGACGATGTATAGTCCATTATTAAAAAAAAATAGATGATGTATAGTCCATTGAGTTTTTTACATAAAAAATTAACGATGTATAGTCCATCATATTTTTTTCATGAAATTATATTTTGCATGAAAATAGGACGATATATAGTCCATTAATTTTTTTTTACAAAAAAAAATAGATGATGTATAGTCCATTGAATTTTTTACATAAAAATGAACGATGTATAGCCTATTATATTTTTTTCATGAAATTATTTTTTGCATCAAAAAAGGACGATGTATAGTCCATTAATTAAAAAAAAATAGATGATGTATAGTCCATTGAGTTTTTTACATAAAAAATGAACGATGTATAGTCCATCATATTTTTTTCATGAAATAATTTTTTTCTTGGAAAAAGGATGATGTATAGTCCTTTATTTTTTTCCAAATGAAAAATAGATGATGTATAGTCCATTGAATTTTTATATAAAAAATTAACGATGTATAGTTCATCATATTTTTTTCATGAAATTATTATTTTTTTTTTGGAAAAAGGACGATGTATAGTCCATTAATTTTTTTACAAATGAAAAATAGATGATGTATAGTCCATTGAAGTTTTTACATTAAAAATTTACGATGTATAGTCCATTATATTTTTTCATGAAATAATTTTTTGCATCAGAAAAGGACGATGTATTGTCCATTAATTTTTTTACAAATTAACGATGTAAAGTTTATTATATTTTTTTCATTAAATTATTTTTTGCAAGAAAATAGGACGATGTATAGTCCATTAACTTTTTTACAAAAAAAAAAGTAGATGATGTATAGTCCATTGAATTTTTTACATAAAAATTAACGATGTATAGCCTATTATATTTTTTTCATGAAATAATTTTTTGCTACAGAAAAGGACGATGTATAGTCCATTAATAAAAAAAAAGAGATGATGTATAGTCCATTGAGTTTTTTACATAAAAAATTAACGATGTATAGTCCATCATATTTTTTTCATGAAATTATTTTTTGCATGCAAAAAGGACCATGCATAGTCCATTAATTTTTTTCAAATGAAAAATAGATGATATATAGTCCAATAATTTTTTTTACAAAAAAAATAGATGATGTATAGTTCATTAAATTTTTTACATAAAAAATTAATGATGTATATATACTCCATTATATTTCTTTCATGAAATTATTTTTTGCATGAAAAAAGGACGATGTATAGTCCATTAATTTTTTTACAAAAAATAAATAAAAAATTGATGATGTATAGCCCATTGAATTTTTTACATAAAAATTAACGATGTATAGTCCATTATATTTTTTTCATGAAATAATTTTTTGCATCAGAAAAGGACGATGTATAGTCCATTAATTTTTTTTACAAATTAACGATGTAAAGTTCATTATATTTGTTTAATGAATTTTTTTTTTGCATAAAAAAAGGACGATGTATAGTCCAATAATTTTTTTACAAATAAAAAATAGATGATGTATAGTCCATTGAATTTTTTACATAAAAAATTAACGATGTATAAAGTTCTTAATATTTTTTTCATGAAATTATTTTTTGCATGAAAAAAGGACGATGTATAGTCCATTAATTTTTTCACAAAAAAAATTGAATTTTTTACATAAAAATGAACGATGTATAGTCCATTATGTTTTTTTCATGAAATTATTTTTGGCATGAAAAAAGGACGATGTATATAGTCCATTAATTTTTTTACAAATGAAAAATAGATGATGAATAGTCCATTGAATTTGTTACATAAAAAATTACCGATGTATAGTCTATTATATTTTTTTCCTGAAGTTATTTTTTGCATGAAAAAAGGACGATGTATAGTCCATTAATTTTTTTACAAAAAAAAAATAAAAAATTGATGATGTATAACCCATTGAATTTTTTACATAAAAATTAACGATGTATAGTCGATTATATTTTTTTCATGAAATAATTTTTTGCATCAGAAAAGGACGATGTATAGTCCATTAATTTTTTTTACAAATTAACGATGTAAAGTTCATTATATTTTTTTCATGAAATTTTTTTTTTGCGTAAAAACAGACGATGTATAGTCCATTAATTTTTTCACAAAATAAATTGAATTTTTTCACAAAAAAAATTGAATTTTTTAAATAAAAATGAACGATGTATAGTCCATTATATTTTTTTAATGAAATAATTTTTTGCATCAGAAAAGGACAATGTATAGTCCATTAATTAAAAAAAAAATAGATGATGTATAGTCCATTGAGTTTTTTACATAAAAAATTGACGATGTATAGTCCATCATATTTTTTTCATGAAATAATTTTTTTCTTGGAAAAAGGATGATGTATAGTCCTTTAATTTTTTTCCAAAAGAAAAATAGATGATGTATAGTCCATTGAATTTTTACATAAAAAATTAACGATGTATAGTCCATCATATTTTTTTCATGAAATTATTTTTTTTTTTTGGAAAAAGGACGATGTATAGTCCATTAATTTTTTTACAAAAGAAAAATAGATGATGAATTGTCCATTGAATTTTTTACATTAAAAATTTACGATGTATAGTCCATTATATTTTTTCATGAAATAATTTTTTGCATCATTTTTTTTACAAAAAAAAAGTAGATGATGTATAGTCCATTGAATTTTTTACATAAAAATTAACGATGTATAGTCCATCATATTTTTTTCATGAAATTATTTTTTGCATGAAAAAAAGACGATGTATAGTCCATTAATTTTTTCACAAAAAAAATTTAATTTTTTCACAAAAAAAATTGATTTTTTTAAATAAAAATGAACGATGTATAGTCCATTATATTTTTTTCATGAAATAATTTTTTGCATCAGAAAAGGACGATGTATAGTCCATTAATTAAAACAAAAAAATATATGATGTATAGTCCATTGAATTTTTTACATAAAAATTAACGATATTCCATTAAATTTTGTTCATGAAATAATTTTTTGCATCAAAAAAGGACGATGTATAGTCCATTAATTAAAAAAAAATAGATGATGTATAGTCCATTGAATTTTTACATAAAAAATTAACGATGTATAGTCCATCATATTTTTTTCATGAAATTATTTTTTTTTTTTTGGAAAAAGGACGATGTATAGTCTATTAATTTTTTTACAAATGAAAAATAGATGATGAATTGTCCATTGAATTTTTTACATTAAAAATTTACGATGTATAGTCCATTATATTTTTTCATGAAATAATTTTTTGCATCAGAAAAGGACGATGTATTGTCCATTAATTTTTTTACAAATTAACGATGTAAAGTTCATTATATTTTTTTCATTAAATTATTTTTTGCAAGAAAATAGGACGATGTATAATCCATTAACTTTTTTACAAAAAAAAAGTAGATGATGTATAGTCCATTGAATTTTTTACATAAAAATTAACGATGTATAGCCTATTATATTTTTTTCATGAAATAATTTTTTGCTACAGAAAAGGACGATGTATAGTCCATTAATAAAAAAAAATAGATGATGTATATTCCATTGAGTTTTTTACATAAAAAATTAACGATGTATAGTCCATCATATTTTTTTCATGAAATTATTTTTTGCATGCAAAAAGGACCATGCATAGTCCATTAATTTTTTTACAAATGAAAAATAGATGATATATAGTCCATTAATTTTTTTACAAATGAAAAAAATAGATGATGTATAGTCCATTCAATTTTTTACATAAAAATGAACGATGTATAGTCCATTATGTTTTTTTTCATGAAATTATTTTTGGCACAAAAAAAGGACGTTGTATAGTCTATTAATTTTTTTACAAATGAAAAATAGATGATGAATTGTCCATTGAATTTTTTACATTAAAAATTTACGATGTATAGTCCATTATATTTTTTCATGAAATAATTTTTTGCATCAGAAAAGGACGATGTATTGTCCATTAATTTTTTTACAAATTAACGATGTAAAGTTCATTATATTTTTTTCATTAAATTATTTTTTGCAAGAAAATAGGACGATGTATAGTCCATTAACTTTTTTACAAAAAAAAAGTAGATGATGTATAGTCCATTGAATTTTTTACATAAAAATTAACGATGTATAGCCTATTATATTTTTTTCATGAAATAATTTTTTGCTACAGAAAAGGACGATGTATAGTCCATTAATAAAAAAAAATAGATGATGTATATTCCATTGAGTTTTTTACATAAAAAATTAACGATGTATAGTCCATCATATTTTTTTCATGAAATTATTTTTTGCATGCAAAAAGGACCATGCATAGTCCATTAATTTTTTTACAAATGAAAAATAGATGATATATAGTCCATTAATTTTTTTACATAAAAATGAACGATGTATAGTCCATTATGTTTTTTTTCATGAAATTATTTTTGGCACAAAAAAGGACCATGCATAGTCCATTAACTTTTTTACAAATGAAAAATAGATGATATATAGTCCAATAATTTTTTTTACAAAAAAAATAGATGATGTATAGTTCATTAAATTTTTTACATAAAAAATTAATGATGTATACTCCATTATATTTCTTTCATGAAATTATTTTTTGCATGAAAAAAGGACGATGTATAGTCCATTATATTTTTTTCATAAAATAATTTTTTGCATCAGAAAAGGTCGATGTATAGTCCATTAATTTTTTTACAAATTAACGATGTAAAGTTCATTATATTTTTTTAATGAAATTTTTTTTTGCATAAAAAAAGGACGATGTATAGTCCAATAATTTTTTTACAAATGAAAAATAGATTATGTATAGTCCATTGAATTTTTTACATAAAAAATTAACGATGTATAAAGTTCTTAATATTTTTTCATGAAATTATTTTTTGCATGAAAAAAGGACGATGTATAGTCCGTTAATTTTTTCACAAAAAAAAATTGAATTTTTTACATAAAAATGAACGATGTATAGTCCATTATATTTTTTTAATGAAATAATTTTTTGCATCAGAAAAGGACAATGTATAGTCCATTAATTAAAAAAAAAATAGATGATGTATAGTCCATTGAGTTTTTTACATAAAAAATTGACGATGTATAGTCCATCATATTTTTTTCATGAAATAATTTTTTTCTTGGAAAAAGGATGATGTATAGTCCATTAATTTTTTTCCAAAAGAAAAATAGATGATGTATAGTCCATTGAATTTTTACATAAAAAATTAACGATGTATAGTCCATCATATATTTTTCATGAAATCATTTTTTTTTTTTTGGAATTTTTTTACAAATGAAAAATAGATGATGAATTGTCCATTGAATTTTTTACATAAAAATTAACGATGTATAGTCTATTAAATTTT
Source organism: Nowickia ferox (assembly GCA_936439885.1). Taxonomy (NCBI): domain Eukaryota; kingdom Metazoa; phylum Arthropoda; class Insecta; order Diptera; family Tachinidae; genus Nowickia; species Nowickia ferox. Next base: position 1,647,067 of record OW387027.1, on the reverse strand, counting down.
TTTCATGAAATAATTTTTTGCATCAGAAAAGGACGATGTATAGTCCATTAATTTTTTTACAAAAAAAAAATAAAAAATTGATGATGTATAGCCCATTGAATTTTTTACATAAAAATTAACGATGTATAGTCCACTATATTTTTTTCATGAAATAATTTTTTGCATCAGAAAAGGACGATGTATAGTCCATTAATTAAAACAAAAAAATATATGATGTATAGTCCATTGAATTTTTTACATAAAAATTAACGATATTCCATTAAATTTTTTTCATGAAATAATTTTTTGCATCAAAAAAGGACGTATAGTCCATTAATTAAAAAAAAATAGATGATGTATAGTCCATTGAATTTTTACATAAAAAATTAACGATGTATAGTCCATCATATTTTTTTCATGAAATTATTTTTTTTTTTTTTGGAAAAAGGACGATGTATAGTCTATTAATTTTTTTACAAATGAAAAATAGATGATGAATTGTCCATTGAATTTTTTACATTAAAAATTTACGATGTATAGTCCATTATATTTTTTCATGAAATAATTTTTTGCATCAGAAAAGGACGATGTATTGTCCATTAATTTTTTTTACAAATTAACGATGTAAAGTTCATTATATTTTTTTCATTAAATTATTTTTTGCAAGAAAATAGGACGATGTATAGTCCATTAACTTTTTTACAAAAAAAAAGTAGATGATGTATAGTCCATTGAATTTTTTACATAAAAATTAACGATGTATAGCCTATTATATTTTTTTCATGAAATAATTTTTTGCTACAGAAAAGGACGATGTATAGTCCATTAATAAAAAAAAATAGATGATGTATATTCCATTGAGTTTTTTACATAAAAAATTAACGATGTATAGTCCATCATATTTTTTTCATGAAATTATTTTTTGCATGCAAAAAGGATGATGTATAGTCCATTAATTTTTTTACAAATGAAAAATAGATGATATATAGTCCATTAATTTTTTTACAAATGAAAAAAAAATAGATGATGTATAGTCCATTGAATTTTTTACATAAAAATGAACGATGTATAGTCCATTATGTTTTTTTTCATGAAATTATTTTTGGCACAAAAAAAGGACCATGCATAGTCCATTAATTTTTTTACAAATGAAAAATAGATGATATATAGTCCAATAATTTTTTTTACAAAAAAAATAGATGATGTATAGTTCATTAAATTTTTTACATAAAAAATTAATGATGTATATATACTTTATTATATTTCTTTCATGAAATTATTTTTTGCATGAAAAAAGGACGATGTATAGTCCATTAATTTTTTTACAAAAAAAAATAAAAAATTGATGATGTATAGCCCATTGAATTTTTTACATAAAAATTAACGATGTATAGTCCATTATATTTTTTTCATGAAATAATTTTTTGCATCAGAAAAGGACGATGTATAGTCCATTAATTTTTTTTTACAAATTAACGATGTAAAGTTCATTATATTTTTTTAATGAAATTTTTTTTTGCATAAAAAAAGGACGATGTATAGTCCATTAATTTTTTTACAAATGAAAAATAGATGATGTATAGTCCATTGAATTTTTTACATAAAAAATTAACGATGTATAAAGTTCTTAATATTTTTTTCATGAAATTATTTTTTGCATGAAAAAAGGACGATGTATAGTCCATTAATTTTTTCACAAAAAAAATTCAATTTTTTACATAAAAATGAACGATGTATAGTCCATTATATTTTTTTAATGAAATAATTTTTTGCATCAGAAAAGGACAATGTATAGTCCATTAATTAAAAAAAAAAATAGATGATGTATAGTCCATTGAGTTTTTTACATAAAAAATTGACGATGTATAGTCCATCATATTTTTTTCATGAAATAATTTTTTTCTTGGAAAAGGATGATGTATAGTCCATTAATTTTTTTCCAAAAGAAAAATAGATGATGTATAGTCCATTGAATTTTTACATAAAAAATTAACGATGTATAGTCCATCATATTTTTTTCATGAAATTATTTTTTGCATGAAAAAAGACGATGTATAGTCCATTAATTTTTTCACAAAAAAAATTGAATTTTTTCACAAAAAAAATTGAATTTTTTCACAAAAAAAATTTAATTTTTTAAATAAAAATGAACGATGTATAGTTCATTATATTTTTTTAATGAAATAATTTTTTGCATCAGAAAAGGACAATGTATAGTCCATTAATTAAAAAAAAATAGATGATGTATAGTCCATTGAGTTCTTTACATAAAAAATTGACGATTATAGTCCATCATATTTTTTTCATGAAATAATTTTTTTCTTGGAAAAAGGATGATGTATAGTCCTTTAATTTTTTTCCAAAAGAAAAATAGATGATGTATAGTCCATTGAATTTTTACATAAAAAATTAACGATGTATAGTCCATCATATATTTTTCATGAAATCATTTTTTTTTTTTGAATTTTTTTACAAATGAAAAATAGATGATGAATTGTCCATTGAATTTTTTACATAAAAATTAACGATGTATAGTCTATTAAATTTTTTTCATGAAATAATTTTTTGCATCAGAAAAGGACGATGTATAGTCCATTAATTTTTTTACAAAAAAAAATAAAAAATTGATGATGTATAGCCCATTGAATTTTTTACATAAAAATTAACGATGTATAGTCCACTATATTTTTTCATGAAATAATTTTTTGCATCAGAAAAGGACGATGTATAGTCCATTAATTAAAACAAAAAAATATATGATGTATAGTCCATTGAATTCTTTACATAAAAATTAACGATATTCCATTAAATTTTTTTCATGAAATAATTTTTTGCATCAAAAAAGGACGTATAGTCCATTAATTAAAAAAAAATAGATGATGTATAGTCCATTGAATTTTTACATAAAAAATTAACGATGTATAGTCCATCATATTTTTTTCATGAAATTATTTTTTTTTTTTTGGAAAAAGGACGATGTATAGTCTATTAATTTTTTTACAAATGAAAAATAGATGATGATTTGTCCATTGAATTTTTTACATTAAAAATTTACGATGTATAGTCCATTATATTTTTTCATGAAATAATTTTTTGCATCAGAAAAGGACGATGTATTGTCCATTAATTTTTTTACAAATTAACGATGTAAAGTTCATTATATTTTTTTCATTAAATTATTTTTTGCAAGAAAATAGGACGATGTCCATTAACTTTTTTACAAAAAAAAAGTAGATGATGTATAGTCCATTGAATTTTTTACATAAAAATTAACGATGTATAGCCTATTATATTTTTTTCATGAAATAATTTTTTGCTACAGAAAAGGACGATGTATAGTCCATTAATAAAAAAAAATAGATGATGTATATTCCATTGAGTTTTTTACATAAAAAATTAACGATGTATAGTCCATCATATTTTTTTCATGAAATTATTTTTTGCATGCAAAAAGGACCATGCATAGTCCATTAATTTTTTTACAAATGAAAAATAGATGATATATAGTCCATTAATTTTTTTACAAATGAAAAAAAATAGATGATGTATAGTCCATTGAATTTTTTACATAAAAATGAACGATGTATAGTCCATTATGTTTTTTTTCATGAAATTATTTTTGGCACAAAAAAAGGACCATGCATAGTCCATTAATTTTTTTACAAATGAAAAATAGATGATATATAGTCCAATAATTTTTTTTACAAAAAAAATAGATGATGTATAGTTCATTAAATTTTTTACATAAAAAATTAATGATGTATATATACTCCATTATATTTCTTTCATGAAATTATTTTTTGCATGAAAAAAGGACGATGTATAGTCCATTAATTTTTTTACAAAAAAAAAATAAAAAATTGATGATGTATAGCCCATTGAATTTTTTACATAAAAATTAACGATGTATAGTCCATTATATTTTTTTCATGAAATAATTTTTTGCATCAGAAAAGGACGATGTATAGTCCATTAATTTTTTTTACAAATTAACGATGTAAAGTTCATTATATTTTTTTAATGAAATTTTTTTTTGCATAAAAAAAGGACGATGTATAGTCCAATAATTTTTTTACAAATGAAAAATAGATGATGTATAGTCCATTGAATTTTTTACATAAAAAATTAACGATGTATAAAGTTCTTAATATTTTTTTCATGAAATTATTTTTTGCATGAAAAAATTAATTTTTTCACAAAAAAAATTGAATTTTTTACATAAAAATGAACGATGTATAGTCCATTATATTTTTTTAATGAAATAATTTTTTGCATCAGAAAAGGACAATGTATAGTCCATTAATTAAAAAAAAAATAGATGATGTATAGTCCATTGAGTTTTTTACATAAAAAATTTACGATTATAGTCCATCATATTTTTTTCATGAAATAATTTTTTTCTTGGAAAAAGGATGATGTATAGTCGTTTAATTTTTTTCCAAAAGAAAAATAGATGATGTATAGTCCATTGAATTTTTACATAAAAAATTAACGATGTATAGTCCATCATATTTTTTTCATGAAATTATTTTTTGCATGAAAAAAAAACGATGTATAGTCCAATAATTTTTTCACAAAAAAAATTGAATTTTTTCACAAAAAAAATTGAATTTTTTAAATAAAAATTAACGATGTATAGTCCACTATATTTTTTTCATGAAATAATTTTTAGCATCAGAAAAGGACGATGTATAGTCCATTAATTAAAACAAAAAAATATATGATGTATAGTCCATTGAATTTTTTACATAAAAATTAACGATATTCCATTAAATTTTTTTCATGAAATAATTTTTTGCATCAAAAAAAGACGTATAGTCCATTACTTAAAAAAAAATAGATGATGTATAGTCCATTGAATTTTTACATAAAAAATTAACGATGTATAGTCCATCATATTTTTTTCATGAAATTATTTTTTGCATGCAAAAAGGATGATGTATAGTCCATTAATTTTTTTACAAATGAAAAAAAAATAGATGATGTATAGTCCATTGAATTTTTTACATAAAAATGAACGATGTGTCCATTATGTTTTTTTTCATGAAATTATTTTTGGCACAAAAAAAGGACCATGCATAGTCCATTAATTTTTTTACAAATGAAAAATAGATGATATATAGTCCAATAATTTTTTTTACAAAAAAAATAGATGATGTATAGTTCATTAAATTTTTTACATAAAAAATTAATGATGTATACTCCATTATATTTCTTTCATGAAATTATTTTTTGCATGAAAAAAGGACGATGTATAGTCCATTAATTTTTTTACAAAAAAAAATAAAAAATTGATGATGTATAGCCCATTGAATTTTTTACATAAAAATTAACGATGTATAGTCCATTATATTTTTTTCATGAAATAATTTTTTGCATCAGAAAAGGACGATGTATAGTCCATTAATTTTTTTACAAATTAACGATGTAAAGTTCATTATATTTTTTTAATGAAATTTTTTTTTGCATAAAAAAAGGACGATGTATAGTCCAATAATTTTTTTACAAATGAAAAATAGATGATGTATAGTCCATTGAATTTTTTACATAAAAAATTAACGATGTATAAAGTTCTTAATATTTTTTTCATGAAATTATTTTTTGCATGAAAAAAGGACGATGTATAGTCCATTAATTTTTTCACAAAAAAAATTGAATTTTTTACATAAAAATGAACGATGTATAGTCCATTATATTTTTTTAATGAAATAATTTTTTGCATCAGAAAAGGACAATGTATAGTCCATTAATTAAAAAAAAAATAGATGATGTATAGTCCATTGAGTTTTTTACATAAAAAATTGACGATGTATAGTCCATCATATTTTTTTCATGAAATAATTTTTTTCTTGGAAAAGGGATGATGTATAGTCCATTAATTTTTTTCCAAAAGAAAAATAGATGATGTATAGTCCATTGAATTTTTACATAAAAAATTAACGATGTATAGTCCATCATATTTTTTTCATGAAATTATTTTTTGCATGAAAAAAAGACGATGTATAGTCCATTAATTTTTTCACAAAAAAAATTGAATTTTTTCACAAAAAAAATTGAATTTTTTAAATAAAAATGAACGAATATAGTCCATTATATTTTTTTAATGAAATAATTTTTTGCATCAGAAAAGGACAATGTATAGTCCATTAATTAAAAAAAAATAGATGATGTATAGTCCATTGAGTTTTTTACATAAAAAATTGACGGTCCATCATATTTTTTTCATGAAATAATTTTTTTCTTGGAAAAAGGATGATGTATAGTCCTTTACTTTTTTTCCAAAAGAAAAATAGATGATGTATAGTCCATTGAATTTTTACATAAAAAATTAACGATGTATAGTCCATCATATATTTTTCATGAAATCATTTTTTTTTTTGGAAAAAGGACGATGTATAGTCCATTAATTTTTTTACAAATGAAAAATAGATGATGAATTGTCCATTGAATTTTTTACATAAAAATTAACGATGTATAGTCTATTAAATTTTTTTCATGAAATAATTTTTTGCATCAGAAAAGGACGATGTATAGTCCATTAATTAAAAAAAAATAGATGATGTATAGTCCATTGAATTTTTTACATAAAAATTAACGATATTCCATTAAATTTTTTTCATGAAATAATTTTTTGAATCAAAAAAGGACGATGTATAGTCCATTAATTAAAAAAAAATAGATGATTTATAGTCCATTGAATTTTTTACATAGGCCATTAAAATTTTTTTCATGAAATTATTTTTTGCATGAAAAAAGGACGATGTATAGTCCATTAATTTTTTCACAAAAAAAATAGATGATGTATAGTCCATTGAGTTTTTTACATAAAAAATTAACGATGTATAGTCCATCATTTTTTTTTCATGAAATTATTTTTTTTTGGAAAAAGGATGATGTATAGTCCATTAATTTTTTTACAAATGAAAAAAAAATAGATGATGTATAGTCCATTGAATTTTTTACATAAAAATGAACGATGTATAGTCCATTATGTTTTTTTTCATGAAATTATTTTTGGCACAAAAAAAGGACGATGTATAGTCCATTAATTTTTTTACATAAAAAAATAGATGATGTATAGTTCAATAAATTTTTACATAAAAAATTAATGATGTATACTCCATTATATTTCTTTCATGAAATTATTTTTTGCATGAAAAAAGGACGATGTATAGTCCATTAATTTTTTTACAAAAAAAAAATAAAAAATTGATGATGTATAGCCCATTGAATTTTTTACATAAAAATTAACGATGTATAGTCCATTATATTTTTTTCATGAAATTTTTTTTTGTATAAAAAAGGACGATGTATAGTCCAATAATTTTTTTACAAATGAAAAATAGATGATGTATAGTCCATTGAATTTTTTACATAAAAAATTAACGATGTATAAAGTTCTTAATATTTTTTTCATGAAATTATTTTTTGCATGAAAAAAGGACGATGTATAGTCCATTAATTTTTTCACAAAAAAAATTGAATTTTTTACATAAAAATGAACGATGTATAGTCCATTATATTTTTTTAATGAAATAATTTTTTGCATCAGAAAAGGACAATGTATAGTACATTAATTTTTTTTTCAAATGAAAAATAGATGATGAATAGTCCATTGAATTTTTTACATAAAAAATTACCGATGTATAGTCCATTATATTTTTTTTCCTGAAATTATTTTTTGAATGAAAAAAGTACGGTGTATAGTCCATTAATTTTTTTACAAAAAAAAATAAAAAATTGATGATGTATAGTCCATTGAATTTTTTATATAAAAATTAACGATGTATAGTCCATTATATTTTTTTCATGAAATAATTTTTTGCATCAGAAAAGGACGATGTATAGTCCATTAATTTTTTTTACAAATTAACGATGTAAAGTACATTATATTTTTTTAATGAAATTTTTTTTTGCATAAAAAAAGGACGATGTATAGTCCAATATTTTTTTACAAATGAAAAATAGATGATGTATAGTCCATTGAATTTTTTACATAAAAAATTAACGATGTATAAAGTTCTTAATATTTTTTTCATGAAATAATTTTTTGCAGGAAAAAAGGACGATGTATAGTTCATTAATTTTTACACAAAAAAAATTGAATTTTTTACATAAAAATGAACGATGTATAGTCCATTATGTTTTTTTCATGAAATTATTTTTGGCATGAAAAAAGGACAATGTATAGTCCATTAATTTTTTTACAAATGAAAAATAGATGATGAATAGTCCATTGAATTTTTTACATAAAAAATTACCGATGTATAGTCCATTATATTTTTTTCCTGAAATTATTTTTTGCATGAAAAAAGGACGATGTATAGTCCATTAATTTTTTCACAAAAAAAATTTAATTTTTTCACCAAAAAAATTAAATTTTTTAAATAAAAATGAACGATGTATTATAGTCCATTATATTTTTTTAATGAAATAATTTTTTGCATCAGAAAAGGACAATGTATAGTCCATTAATTAAAAAAAAAATAGATGATGTATAGTCCATTGAGTTTTTTACATAAAAAATTTACGATGTATAGTCCATCATATTTTTTTCATGAAATAATTTTTTTCTTGGAAAAAGGATGATGTATAGTCCATTAATTTTTTTCCAAAAGAAAATTAGATGATGTATAGTCCATTGAATTTTTACATAAAAAATTAACGATGTATAGTCCATCATATTTTTTTCATGAAATTATTTTTTGCATGAAAAAAAGACGATGTATAGTCCATTAATTTTTTCACAAAAAAAATTGAATTTTTTCACAAAAAAAATTGAATTTTTTAAATAAAAATGAACGATGTATAGTCCATTATATTTTTTTAATGAAATAATTTTTTGCATCAGAAAAGGACAATGTATAGTCCATTAATTAAAAAAAAATAGATGATGTATAGTCCATTGAGTTTTTTACATAAAAAATTGACGATGTATAGTCCATCATATTTTTTTCATGAAATAATTTTTTTCTTGGAAAAAGGATGATGTATAGTCCTTTAATTTTTTTCCAAAAGAAAAATAGATGATGTATAGTCCATTGAATTTTTACATAAAAAATTAACGATGTATAGTCCATCATATATTTTTCATGAAATCATTTTTTTTTTTTGGAAAAAGGACGATGTATAGTCCATTAATTTTTTTACAAATGAAAAATAGATGATGAATTGTCCATTGAATTTTTTACATAAAAATTAACGATGTAAGTCTATTAAATTTTTTTCATGAAATAATTTTTTGCATCAGAAAAGGACGATGTATAGTCCATTAATTAAAAAAAAATAGATGATGTATAGTCCATTGAATTTTTTACATAAAAATTAACGATATTCCATTAAATTTTTTTCATGAAATAATTTTTTGAATCAAAAAAGGACGATGTATAGTCCATTAATTAATAAAAAATAGATGATTTATAGTCCATTGAATTTTTTACATAGGCCATTAAAATTTTTTTCATGAAATTATTTTTTGCATGAAAAAAGGACGATGTATAGTCCAATAATTTTTTTACAAATGAAAAATAGATGATGTATAGTCCATTGAATTTTTTACATAAAAAATTAACGATGTATAAAGTTCTTAATATTTTTTTCATGAAATTATTTTTTGCATGAAAAAAGGACGATGTATAGTCCATTAATTTTTTCACAAAAAAAATTGAATTTTTTACATAAAAATGAACGATGTATAGTCCATTATGTTTTTTTCATGAAATTATTTTTAGCATGTAAAAAGGACAATGTATAGTCCATTAATTTTTTTTTCAAATGAAAAATAGATGATGAATAGTCCATTGAATTTTTTACATAAAAAATTACCGATGTATAGTCCATTATATTTTTTTCCTGAAATTATTTTTTGAATGAAAAAAGTACGGTGTATAGTCCATTAATTTTTTTACAAAAAAAAATAAAAAATTGATGATGTATAGTCCATTGAATTTTTTATATAAAAATTAACGATTTATAGTCCATTATATTTTTTTCATGAAATAATTTTTTGCATCAGAAAAGGACGATGTATAGTCCATTAATTTTTTTTACAAATTAACGATGTAAAGTTCATTATATTTTTTTAATGAAATTTTTTTTTGCATAAAAAAAGGACGATGTATAGTCCAATATTTTTTTACAAATGAAAAATAGATGATGTATAGTCCATTGAATTTTTTACATAAAAAATTAACGATGTATAAAGTTCTTAATATTTTTTTCATGAAATAATTTTTTGCAGGAAAAAAGGACGATGTATAGTTCATTAATTTTTACACAAAAAAAATTGAATTTTTTACATAAAAATGAACGATGTATAGTCCATTATGTTTTTTTCATGAAATTATTTTTGGCATGAAAAAAGGACGATGTATAGTCCATTAATTTTTTTACAAATGAAAAATAGATGAGGAATAGTACATTGAATTTTTTACATAAAAAATTACCGATGTATAGTCCATTATATTTTTTTCCTGAAATTATTTTTTGCATGAAAAAAGGACGATGTATAGTCCATTAATTTTTTCACAAAAAAAATTTAATTTTTTCACCAAAAAAATTAAATATTTTAAATAAAAATGAACGATGTAGTCCATTATATTTTTTTAATGAAATAATTTTTTGCATCAGAAAAGGACAATGTATAGTCCATTAATTAAAAAAAAAATAGATGATGTATAGTCCATTGAGTTTTTTACATATTTTTTTCATGAAATAATTTTTTTCTTGGAAAAAGGATGATGTATAGTCCATTAATTTTTTTCCAAAAGAAAATTAGATGATGTATAGTCCATTGAATTTTTACATAAAAAATTAACGATGTACAGTCCATCATATTTTTTTCATGAAATTATTTTTTGCATGAAAAAAAGACGATGTATAGTCCATTAATTTTTTCACAAAAAAAATTTAATTTTTTCACAAAAAAAATTGAATTTTTTAAATAAAAATGAACGATGTATAGTCCATTATATTTTTTTAATGAAATAATTTTTTGCATCAGAAAAGGACAATGTATAGTCCATTAATTAAAAAAAAAAATAGATGATGTATAGTCCATTGAGTTTTTTACATAAAAAATTGACGATGTATAGTCCATCATATTTTTTTCATGCAATAATTTTTTGCTTGGAAAAAGGATGATGTATAGTCCTTTAATTTTTTTCCAAAAGAAAAATAGATGATGTATAGTCCATTGAATTTTTACATAAAAAATTAACGATGTATAGTCCATCATATTTTTTTCATGAAATTATTTTTTTTTTGGAAAAAGGACGATGTATAGTCCATTAATTTTTTTACAAATTTAAAATAGATGATGAATTGTCCATTGAATTTTTTACATTAAAAATTTACGATGTATAGTCCATTATATTTTTTCATGAAATAATTTTTTGCATCAGAAAAGGACGATGTATTGTCCATTAATTTTTTTACAAATTAACGATGTAAAGTTCATTATTTTTTTTTCATTAAATTATTTTTTGCAAGAAAATAGGACGATGTATAGTCCATTAACTTTTTTACAAAAAAAAAGTAGATGATGTATAGTCCATTGAATTTTTTACATAAAAATTAACGATGTATAACCTATTATATTTTTTTCATGAAATAATTTTTTGCTACAGAAAAGGACGATGTATAGTCCATTATTTAAAAAAAAATAGATGATTTATAGTCCATTGAGTTTTTTACATAAAAAATTAACGATGTATAGTCCATCATATTTTTTTCATGAAATTATATTTTGCATGCAAAAAGGACCATGCATAGTCCATTAATTTTTTTACAAATGAAAAATAGATGATATATAGTCCATTGAATTTTTTACATAAAAATTAACGATGTATAGTCTATTAAATTTTTTTCATGAAATAATTTCTTGCATCACAAAAGGACGATGTATAGTCCATTAATTAAAACAAAAAAATATATGATGTATAGTCCATTGAATTTTTTACATAAAAATGAACGATATTCCATTAAATTTTTTTCATGAAATAATTTTTTGCATCAAAAAAGGACGATGTATAGTCCATTAATTAAAAAAAATAGATGATGTATAGTCCATTGAGTTTTTTACACAAAAAATTAACGATGTATAGTCCATAATTTTTTTTTCATGAAATTATTTTTTTTTGGAAAAAGGATGATGTATAGTCCATTAATTTTTTTACAAATGAAAAAAAATAGATGATGTATAGTCCATTGAATTTTTTACATAAAAATGAACGATGTATAGTCCATTATGTTTTTTTTCATGAAATTATTTTTGGCACAAAAAAAGGACGATGTATAGTCCAATAATTTTTTTACAAAAAAAATAGATGATGTATAGTTCATTAAATTTTTTACATAAAAAATTAATAATGTATACTCCATTATATTTCTTTCATGAAATTATTTTTTGCATGAAAAAAGGACGGTGTATAGTCCAATAATATTTTTACAAATGAAAAATAGATGATGTATAGTCCATTGAATTTTTTACATAAAAAATTAACGATGTATAAAGTTCTTAATATTTTTTTCATGAAATTATTTTTTGCATGAAAAAAGGACGATGTATAGTCCATTAATTTTTTCACAAAAAAAATTGAATTTTTTACATAAAAATGAACGATGTATAGTCCATTATGTTTTTTTCATGAAATTATTTTTGGCATGTAAAAAGGACAATGTATAGTCCATTAATTTTTTTACAAATGAAAAATAGATTATGAATAGTCCATTGAATTTTTTACATAAAAAATTAATAATGTATACTCCATTATATTTCTTTCATGAAATTATTTTTTGCATGAAAAAAGGACGGTGTATAGTCCAATAATTTTTTTACAAATGAAAAATAGATGATGTATAGTCCATTGAATTTTTTACATAAAAAATTAACGATGTATAAAGTTCTTAATATTTTTTTCATGAAATTATTTTTTGCATGAAAAAAGGACGATGTATAGTCCATTAATTTTTTCACAAAAAAAATTGAATTTTTTACATAAAAATGAACGATGTATAAGTACGGTGTATAGTCCATTAATTTTTTTACAAAAAAAAAAATAAAACATTTATGATATATAGTCATTGAATTTTTTACATAAAAATTAGCGATGTATAGCCTATTATATTTTTTTCATGAAATAATTTTTTGCATCAGAAAAAGACGATGTATAGTCCATAATTTTTTTTACAAATTAACGATGTAAAGTTCATTATATTTCTTCATGAAATTTTTTTTTCCGTAAAAAAAGGACGATGTATAGTCCAATAATTTTTTTACAAATGAAAAATAGATGATGTATAGTCCATTGAATTTTTTACATAAAAAATTACCGATGTATAGTCCATTATATTTTTTTCCTGAAATTATTTTTTCCATGAAAAAATGACGGTGTATATATAGTCCATTAATTTTTTTACAAAAAAAAAAAATTAAAAATTTATGATGTATAGTCCATTGAATTTTTTACATAAAAATGAACGATGTATAGTCCATTATATTTTTTTAATGAAATAATTTTTTGCATCAGAAAAGGACAATGTATAGTCCATTAATTAAAAAAAAAATAGATGATGTATAGTCCATTGAGTTTTTTACATAAAAAATTAACGATGTATAGTCCATCATATGTTTTTCATGAAATTATTTTTTTCTTGGAAAAAGGATGATTTATAGTAAATTAATTTTTTTTACAAATGAAAAATAGATGATATATAGTCCATTGAATTTTTTACATAAAAATGAACGATGTATAGTCCATTATGTTTTTTTTCATGAAATTATTTTTGGCACAAAAAAAGGACGATGTATAATCCAATAATTTTTTTACAAAAAAAATAGATGATGTATAGTTCATTAAATTTTTTACATAAAAAATTAATGATGTATACTCCATTATTTTTCTTTCATGAAATTATTTTTTGCATGAAAAAAGGACAATGTATAGTCCATTAATTTTTTTACAAAAAAAAAAAAAAATTGATGAATTGAATTTTTTACATAAAAATTAATGATGTATAGTCCATTATATTTTTTTCATGAAATAGTTTTTTGCATCAGAAAAGGACGATGTATAGTCTATTAATTAAAAAAAAATAGATGATGTATAGTCCATTGAGTTTTTTACATAAAAAATTGACGATGTATAGTCCATCATATTTTTTTCATGAAATTATTTTCGGCATGATAAAAGGACAATGTATAGTCCATTAATTTTTTTACAAATGAAAAATAGATGATGAATAGTCGATTGAATTTTTTACATAAAAAATTACCGATGTATAGTCCATTATATTTTTTTCCTAAATTATTTTTTGCATGAAAAAAATTGATGATGTATAGTCCATTGAATTTTTTACATAAAAAATAGACGATGTATTATCCATTATATTTTATTCATGAAATTATTTTTTGCATGAAAATAGGACGATGTATAGTCCATTAACTTTTTTACAAAAAAAAAATAGATGATGTATAGTCCATTGAATTTTTTACCTAAAAATGAACGATTATAGCCTTTTATATTTTTTTCATGTAATAATTTTTTGCATCAGAAAAGGACGATGTATAGTCGATATTGTCCATTGAGTTTTTTACATAAAAAATTAACGATGTATAGTCCATCATATTTTTTTCATGAAATTATTTTTTGCATGCAAAAAGGTCCATGCATAGTCCATTAATTTTTTTACAAATGAAAAAAAGATGATATATAGTCCATTGAATATTTTACATAAAAATTAACGATGTATAGTCCATTAAATTTTTTTCATGAAATAATTTTTGGCATCAGAAAAGGACGATGTATGGTCCATTAATTAAAAAAAAAAATAGACGATGTATAGTGCATTGAGTTTTTTACATAAAAAAAATAAAAAATTGATGATGTATAGTCCATTGAATTTTTTACATAAAAATTAACGATGTATAGTCCATTATGTTTTTTTTCATGAAATTATTTTTGGCACAAAAAAAGGACGATGTATAGTCCAATAATTTTTTTACAAAAAAAATAGATGATGTATAGTTCATTAAATTTTTTACATAAAAAATTAATGATGTATACTCCATTATATTTCTTTCATGAAATTATTTTTTGCAGGAAAAAAGGACGATGTATAGTCCATTAATTTTTTTACAAAAAAAAAAATAAAAAATTGATGATGTATAGTCCATTGAATTTTTTACATAATCCATTATATTTTTTTCATGAAATAATTTTTTGCATCAGAAAAGGACGATGTATAAAAAAAAATTAAAAAAAAAATAGATGATGTATAGTCCATTGAGTTTTTTACATAAAAAATTGACGATGTATAGTCCATCATATTTTATTCATGAAATTATTTTTTTATTGGAAAAAGGACGATATACAGTCCATTAATTTTTTTACAAATGAAAAATAGATGATGTATAGTCCATTGAATTTTTTACTTAAAAAATAGACGATGTATAATCCATTTTATTTTATTCATGAAATTATTTTTTGCATGAAAATAGGACGATGTACAGTCCATTAATTTTTTTACAAAAAAAATAGATGATGTATAGTCCATTGAATTTTTTAGATAAAAATGAACGATGTATAGCCTATTATATTTTTTTCATGAAATAATTTTTTGCTACCGAAAAGGACGATGTATAGTCCATTAATTAAAAAAAAATAGATGATGTATAGTCCATTGAGTTTTTTACATAAAAAATTTACGATGTATAGTCCATCATATTTTTTTCCTGAAATTATTTTTTGCATGAAAAAAGCACGATGTATAGTCCATTAATTTTTTTACAAAAAAAAAAAATAAAAAATTTATGATGTATAGTCCATTGAATTTTTTACATAAAAATTAACGATGTATAGTCCATTATATTTTTTTCATGAAATAATTTTTTGCATCAGAAAAGGACGATGTATAGTCCATTATTTTTTTTTACAAATTAACGATGTAAAGTTCATTATATTTTTTTCATGAAATTTTTTTTTGCATAAAAAAAGGACGATGTATAGTCCAATAATTTTTTTACAAATGAAAACTGGATGATGAATTGTCCATTGAATTTTTTACATTAAAAATTTACGATGTATAGTCCATTATATTTTTTTCATGAAATAATTTTTTGCATCAGAAAAGGACGATGTATTGTCCATTAATTTTTTTACAAATTAACGATGTAAAGTTCATTATATTTTTTTCATTAAATTATTTTTTGCATGAAAAAAGGACGATGTATAGTCCATTAATTTTTTTACAAATGAAAAATAGATGATGTATAGTCCACTGAATTTTTTACATAAAAAATAACGATGTATAGACCATTATATTTTTTTCATGAAATTTTTTTTGCATAAAAAAAGGACAATGTATAGTCCAATAATTTTTTTAAAAATGCAAACTTGATGATGTATAGTCCAGTGAATTTTTTACATAAAAAATTAACGATGTAAAGTTCATTATATTTTTTTCATGAAATTATTTTTGCATGAAAAAGGACGATGTATAGTCAATTAATTTAAAAAAAAAAAATTGAATTTTTTACATAAAAATGAACGATGTATAGCCTATTATATTTTTTTCATGAAATAATTTTTTGCATCAGAAAAGGACGATGTATAGTCCATTAATTAAAAAAAAATAGATGATGTATAGTCCATTTAGTTTTTTACATTAAAAATTAACGATGACGATGTATAGTCCATTAATTTTTATACAAATGACAAATATATGATGTGTAGTCCATTGAATTTTTTACATAAAAATGATCGATGTATAGACCATTATATTTTTTTCATGAAATTTTTTTTGCATGAAAAAAGGACGATGTATAGTCCATTAATTTTTAAAAAAAAAAATTGAATTTTTTACATTAAAAATTAACGATGTATAGTCCATCATATTTTTTTCATGAAATTATTTTTTTCTTGGAAAAAGGATGATTATAGTCCATTAATTTTTTTACAAATGAAAAATAGATGATGTATAGTCCATTGAATTTTTTACATAAAAATTAACGATGTATAGTCCTTTATGTTTTTTTTTCATGAAATTATTTTTGGCACAGAAAAAGGACGATGTATAGTCCAATAATTTTTTTACAAAAAAATAGATGATGTATAGTTCATTAAATTTTTTACATAAAAAATTAACGATGTAAAATTCATTATATTTTTTTCATGAAATAATTTTTTGCATCAGAAAAGGACGATATATAGTCTATTAATTAAAAAAAAAATAGATGATGTATAGTCCATTGAGTTTTTTACATAAAAAATTGACGATGTTATAGTCCATCATATTTTTTTCATGAAATTATTTTTTTCTTGAAAATGAAAAATAGATGATGTATAGTCCATTGAATTTTTTACATAAAAATGAACGATGTATAGTCCATTATGTTTTTTTTCATGAAATTATTTTTGGCACAAAAAAAGGACGATGTATAGTCCAATAATTTTTTTACGAAAAAAATAGATGATGTATAGTTCATTAAATTTTTTACATAAAAAATTAATGATGTATACTCCATTATATTTCTTTCATGAAATTATTTTTTGCATGAAAAAAGGACGATGTATAGTCCATTAATTTTTTTACAAAAAAAAAATAAAAAATTGATGATGAATTGTCCATTGAATTTTTTACATTAAAAATTTACGATGTATAGTCCATTATATTTTTTTCATGAAATAGTTTTTTGCATCAGAAAAGGACGATGTATTGTCCATTAATTTTTTTTACAAATTAACAATGTAAAGTTCATTATATTTTTTTCATTAAATTATATTTTGCATGAAAAATTAACCATGTATAGTCTATTATGTTTTTTTCATGAAATTATTTTTGGCATGAAAAAAGGACGATGTATAGTCCATTAATTTTTTTACAAATGAAAAATAGATGATGTATAGTCCATTGAATTTTTTACATTATATTTTTTTCATGAAATTATTTTTTGCATGAAAAAAGGACGATGTATAGTTCATTAATTTAAAAAATAATAGATGGTGTATAGTCCATTGAATTCCATTGAATTTTTTACATAAAAATTAACGATGTATAGTCCATTATATTTTTTTTCATGAAATATTTTTTTGCATCAGAAAAGGACGATATATAGTCCATTAATTAAAAAAAAAATAGATGATGTATAGCCCATTGAGTTTTTTACATAAAAATTAACGATGTATATATAGTCCATCATATTTTTTTCATGAAATTATTTTTTTCTTGGAAAAAGGATGATGTATAGTCTATTAATTTTTTTACAAATGAAAAATAGATGATAAATAGTCCACTGAATTTTTTACATAAAAAATTACCGATGTATAGTCCATTATATTCTTTTCCTGAAGTTATTTTTTGCATGAAAAAAGGACGATGTATAGTCCATTAATTTTTTTACAAAAAAAAAATTAAAAATTGATGATGTATAGTCCATTGAATTTTTTACATAAAAATTAACGATGTATAGTCCATTATATTTTTTTCATGAAATAATTTTTTGCATCAGAAAAGGACGATGTATAGTCCATTAATTTTTTTTACAAATTAACGATGTAAAGTTCATTATATTTTTTTCATGAAATTTTTTTTTGCGTAAAAAAAGGACGATGTATAGTCTAATAATTTTTTTACAAATGAAAAATAGATGATGTATAGTCCATTGAATTTTTTACTTAAAAAATTTGCGATGTCAAATTCATTATATTTTTTTTTATGAAATTATTTTTTGCATGAAAAAAGGACGATGTATAGTCCATTAATTTTTTCACAAAAAAAATTGAATTTTTTAAATAAAAATGAACGATGTATAGTCCATTATATTTTTTTAATGAAATAATTTTTTGCATCAGAAAAGGACAATGTATAGTCCATTAATTAAAAAAAAAATAGGTGATGTATAGTCCATTGAGTTTTTTACATAAAAAATTGACGATGTATTATAGTCCATCATATTTTTTTCATGAAATAATTTTTTTCTTGGAAAAAGGATGATGTATAGTCCATTAATTTTTTTCCAAAAGAAAAATAGATAATGTATAGTCCATTGAATTTTTACATAAAAAATTAACGATGTATAGTCCATCATATTTTTTTCATGAAATTATTTTTTTTTTTTGTTGGAAAAAGGACGATGTTAGTCCAATAATTTTTTTACAAATGCAAAATAGATGATGAATTGTCAATTGAATTTTTTACATTAAAAATGAACGATATATAGTCCATTATATTTTTTTCATGAAATAATTTTTTGCATCAGAAAAGGACGATGTAAAGTCCATTAATTTTTTGACAAATTAACCATGAAAAGTTCATTATATTTTTTTCATGAAATTATTTTTTGCATGAAAAAAGGACGAAGTATAGTCCATTAATTTTTTTACAAATGAAAAATAGATGATGAATAGTCCATTGAATTTTTTATATAAGAATTAACGATATATAGTCCATTATATTTTTTTCATGAAATAATTTTTTGCATCAGAAAAGGACGATGTATAGTCCATTAATTTTTTTACAAATTAACGATGTAAAGTTCATTATATTTTTTCATTAAATTATTTTTTTATTTTGCAAGAAAAAAGGACGATGTATAGTCCATTAATTTTTTTACAAATGAAAAATAGATGATGTATAGTCCATTGAATGTTTTACATAAAAAATGGTCGATGTATAGTCCATTGAGTTTTTTACAAAATAAATAGATGATGTATAGTCCATTAATTTTTTTACAAATGAAAAATAGATGATTAGTCCATTGAATTTTTTACATAAAAAATAGACGATGTAAAATTCATTATATTTTTTTCATGAAATTATTTTTTGCATGAAAAAAGGTTGATGTATAGTCCATTAACTTAAAAAAAAAAATAGATGATGTATAGTCCATTTAGTTTTTTACATTAAAAATTAACGATGTATAGTCCATCATATTTTTTCATGAAATTATTTTTTCTTGGAAAAAGGATGATGTATAGTCCATTAATTTTTTTCCAAAAAAAAAATAAAAAATTGATGATATATAGTCCATTGAATTTTTTACATAAAAAATTAACGATATATAGTCCATTATATTTTTTTCATGAAATAATTTTTTGCATGAAAAAAGAACGATGAATAGTTCATTATTTTAAAAAATAATAGATGATGTATAGTCCATTGAGTTTTTTACATAAAAATTAACGACGTATAGTCCATTATATTTTTTTCATGAAATAATTTTTTTCTTGGAAAAAGGATGATGTATACTCCGTTAATTTTTTTCCAAAAGAAAAATAGATAATGTATAGTCCATTGAATTTTTACATAAAAAATTAACGATGTATAGTCCATCATATTTTTTTCATGAAATTATTATTTTTTTTTTTGGAAAAAGGACGATGTATAGTTAATTAATTTTTTTACAAATGAAAAATAGATGAATTGTCCATTGAATTTTTTACATTAAAAATTTACGATGTATAATAGTCCATTATATTTTTTTCATTAAATAATTTTTTGCATCAGAAAAGGACGATGTATTGTCCATTAATTTTTTTACAAATTAACGATGTAAAGTTCATTATATTTTTTTCATTAAATTATTTTTTGCATGAAAAAATTACGATGTATAGTTCATTAATTTAAAAAATAATAGATGATGTATAGTCCATTGAATTTTTTACATAAAAATTAACGATGTATAGTCCATTATATTTTTTTCATGAAATATTTTTTTGCATCAGAAAAGGACGATATATAGTCCATTAATTAAAAAAAAATAGATGATGTATAGTCCATTTAGTTTTTTACATTAAAAATTAACGATGTATAGTCCATCATATTTTTTCATGAAATTATTTTTTTATTGGAAAAAGGACGATGTTCAGTCCATTAATTTTTTTACAAATGAAACGATGTATAGTCCATCATATTTTTTTCATGAAATTATTTTTTGCATGCATTAAATTTTTTAAAAATGAAAAATAGATGATGAATTGTCCATTGAATTTTTTACATAAAAAATTAACGATGTATAGTCCATTATATTTTGTGCCTGAAATTATTTTTTGCATGAAAAAAGGACGATGTACAGTCCATTTATTTTTTTACAAAAAAAAAAAATTATTTATGATGTATAGTCCATTGAATGTTTTACATAAAAATTAACGATGTATAGTCCATTATATTTCTTTCATGAAATAATTTTTTGCATCAGAAAAGGACGATGTATAGTCCATTAATTTTTTTTACAAATTAACGATGTAAAGTTCATTATATTTTTTTCATGAAATTATTTTTTGCATAAAAAAAGACGATGAATAGTCCAATAATTTTTTTACAAATGAAAAATAGATGATGTATATATAGTCCATTGAATTTTTTACATAAAAATTAACGATGTATAGTCATTATATTTTTTTCATGAAACTATTTTTTGCATGAAAAAAGCACAATGTATAGTCCATTAATTAAAAAAAAATAGATGATTGTAGTCCATTGAATATTTTATATAAAAATGGAGGATGTATAGTCCATTGAAATTTTACAAAATAGATGAGATATAGTCCATTGAATTTTTTACATAAAAAATTAACGATGTATAGTCTATATTTTTTTCATGAAATTTTTTTTGCATCAAAAAAGTACGATGTATTATAGTCCATTAATTTTTTTCCAAAAAAAAATAGATAATGTATAGGCCATTGAATTTTTTACATAAAAAATTAATGATGGATAGTCCATTTTATTTCTTTCATGAAATTATTTTTTGCATGAAAAAAGTACGATGTATAGTCCATTAATTTTTTTACAAATGAAAAATTAATGATGTATAGTCCATTGAATTTTTTACATAAAAAATTAACGATGTATAGTTTATTATATTTTTTTCATGAAATAATTTTTTGCATCAGAAAAGGACGATGTATAGTCCATTAATTAAAAAAAATAGATGATGTATAGTCCATTGAGTTTTTTACATAAAAGTTAACGATGTATGGTCCATTATATTTTTTTCATGTAATAATTTTTTGCATCAGAAAAGGACGATGTATAGTCCATTAATTTTTTACAAATTAACGATGTAAAGTTCATTATATTTTTTTCATGAAATTATTTTTTTCTTGGAAAAAGGACGATGTATAGTCCATTAATTTTTTTACAAAAAAAATATATGATGTATAGTCCATTGAATTTTTTACATAAAAATTCATGTTGTATAGTCCATTATATTTTTTACATAAAAAATGGACGATTTTCATGAAATTCTTTTTTGCATGAAAAAAGAACGATGTATAGTCCATTAATTTAAAAAATAATAGATGATGTATAGTCCATCGAGTTTTTTACATAAAAAATTAACGATAGTCCATCATATTTTTTACATGAAATTATTTTTTGCATGAAAAAAGGCCGATGTATAGTCCATTAATTTTTTTACAAATAAAAAATAGATGATGAATAGTCCATTGAATTTTTTACATTAAAAATTAACGATGTATAGTCCATTATATTTTTTTCATGAAATTATTTTTTGCATGAAAAAAGGACGATGTATATATAGTCCATTAATTTTTTTACAAAAAAAAATAGATGATTTATAGTCCATTGAATTTTTTACATAAAAATTAACGATGTATAGTCCATTATATTTTTTTCATGAAATAATTTTTTGCATCAGAAAAGGACGATGTAAAGTCCATTAATTTTTTGACAAATTAACCATGAAAAGTTCATTATATTTTTTTCATGAAATTATTTTTTGCATGAAAAAAGGACGAAGTATAGTCCATTAATTTTTTTACAAATGAAAAATAGATGATGAATAGTCCATTGAATTTTTTATATAAGAATTAACGATATATAGTCCATTATATTTTTTTCATGAAATAATTTTTTGCATCAGAAAAGGACGATGTATAGTCCATTAATTTTTTTACTAATTAACGATGTAAAGTTCATTATATTTTTTCATGAAATTATTTTTTGCATCAAAAAAGGACGATGTATAGTCCAATAATTTTTTTACAAATGGAAAATAGATGATGTATAGTCCATTGAATTTTTTATATAAAAAATTAACTAAAGTTCATTATATTTTTTTGATGAAATTATTTTTTGCTTGAAAAAAGGACGATTTTAATTAATTAATTAATTCTTTTACAAATGACAAATAGATGATGTATAGTCCATTGAATTTTTTACATAAAAAATGGGCGATGTATAGTCCATTATATTTTTTTTTTCATGAAATTATCTTTTGCATGCAAAAAGGACGATGTATAGTCCATTGAATTTTTTACAAAAAAATATAGTCCATTGAATTTTTTACATAAAAAATTAACGATATAAAGTTCATTATATTTTTTTCATGAAATTTTTTTTGCATCTAAAAAGAACGATGTATAGTCCATTGATTTCTTTCCAAAAGAAAAATAGATATTGTATAGTCCATTGAATTTTTTACATAAAAAATTAACGATGTATAGCCCATTATATTTTTTTCATGAAATTATTTTTTGCATGAAAAATGCACAATGTATAGTCCATTAATTAAAAAAAAAATAGATGATTGTAGTTCATTGAATATTTTGCATAAAAAATGGACGATGTATAGTCCATTGAGTTTTTACAAAATAGATGATGTATAGTCCATTGAATTTTTTACATAAAAAATTAACGATATATAAAGTTCATTATATTTTTTTCATGAAATTTTTTTTGCATCAAAAAAGGACGATGTATAGTCCATTAATTTTTTTACAAATGAAAAATGAATGATGTATAGTACATTGAATTTTTTACATAAAAAATTAAGGATATATTTATATCCTTTCATTATATTTTTTTCATGAAATAATTTTTTGCATCAGAAAAGGACGATGTGTAGTGCATTAATTTTTTTACAAATTAACGATGTAAAGTTCATTATATTTTTTTCATTAAATTATTTTTGCATGAAAAAAGGACGATGTATAGTCCATTAATTTTTTTACAAATGAAAAATATATGATGTATAGTCTATTAAATTTTTTACATAAAAAATGGACGATGTATATATAGTCCATTATATGTTTTTCATGAAATTATTTTTTGCATGAAAAAAGGACGATGTATAGTCCATTAATTAAAAAAAGGACGATGTATATAGTCCATTAATATTTTTTACAAATTAACGGTGTAAAGTTCATTATATTTTTTTCATAAAATTATTTTTTGCATGAAAAAAGCACAATGTATAGTCCATTAATTAAAAAAAAAATAGATGACTGTAGTTCATTGAATATTTTACATAAAAAATAGACGATGTATAGTCCATTGAGTTTTTACAAAATAGATGATGTATAGTCCATTGAATTTTTTACATAAAAAATTAACCATGTATAGTCCATCATATTTTTTTCATGAAATTTTTTTTTTGCATCAAAAAAGTACTATGTATTATAGTCCATTAATTTTTTTACAAATGAAAAATGAATGAATTTTTTACATAAAAAATTAACGATGTATAGTCCATTATATTTTTTTCATGAAATAATTTTTTGCATCAGAAAAGGACGATGAATAGTCAATTAATTAAAACAAAAAATGGATGATGTATAGTCCATTGAATTTTTTACATAAAAAATTACCGATGTATAGTCCAATATATTTTTTTCCTGAAATTATTTTTTGCATGAAAAAAGGACGATGTATATATAGTCCATTAATTTTATTACAAAAAAAGAGATGCTTGTAGTTCATTGAATTATTTACATAAAAAATGGACGATGTATAGTCCATTATAATTTTTGCATGAAATAATTTTTTGCATGAAAAATTGTCGACGTATTTATAATTTTTTCATAAAAAATGGACGATGTAAATATAGTCCATTATATTTTTTTGCATGAAATAATTTTTTTCATGACAAATGGACTTATGTATGTATGTACATATTTTTTTGTAAAAGAAATAATATGGATGTGGTATAGTAATTTATTGAAAGTTTTGATAAATAAATTAATAGTAAAACAATACAAAATTTTTTGTTGGAACTAAGAAATTATTTCTGATTAAATTAATTGTATATACAATACATATGTACATATACATAAACATTTTAAATGTTATAAATAACTAATTATAATGGATTAGATTTTCAACAAAAACATGTAATTACATTAAAAACAAGTAACAACTACTTAATATACAAACATACATATACTAAAATAATTCCAATAACTTCGGCGATAGCGCCATAACAATTATCAGCCAAACATGGCAATAGCTTAAGGAGTTCTTGCTCACACCCGATCGAACCGTGTTGACTGTAAAATTAAGACTTAAACCATCGAAGGTTACAAAACAATAAAATGCATCTACATCATCATCTGTATTTTGCGCTATGGCTGTCATGGAAGCGTCATAGTAATTATTATCGAGTTTTTCTATGTGCGTTTCGTTACTGGACAGTACGATATTTTCGTCGGTGGATCTAAATTAAAAATTTAAATGCTTTTTACCAGAAATAAAATTATGACAGCGTTCATTCACATCGAACACACAGACACACACACTCCTTAAATTTGTAGAATTTAAGGACTTTTTCTAATTGGCTCAAACAGTTAAGCAATTCAAAAATGTACTCAGACATACTAATTTTATTTTAAATTAAAACTTACACTAAATGTATTCTGGGTTTTGGAAATATGTTTGTGACACTACATTCCAAATATGTTTCGTTTTGCACAGGATGGTTATCGAACACAATTGAACTATTGCTAACATCGACTATGCGAAGGACCTTTTCCATTGCTCTGTAGTCACGGTCTGTTTGGACTAAACATTTATAGGTTCCACTTAGCTCGATTGAAGGGTTTACGAGCGTAAGACCTCGGTACTCATAGTTCGCCTCCAGTGATGTGGGTTCTACTTCCCCAATATGATGCCTAAAGTATGGCTGCAATAATTAAAGTGATTATTATTTTAAAATACATTGAAATTGAATTAAAAAAAAACATAAAGTGTGGCATTTGTTCAAAACAGAATGGCTGACTTCATTAGTTTCCCAGCAAAATATTCGTCTACCTGGAAGCAGGTTGCTAAGAGAGAGAGAGAGAGCGAGAGAGAGCACAACTCTCCCTTACTAACCTGCTTCGGTATCCCATGATTTTTGTTCTTGATGTCCCACTTCGTAGGTCTCCAGGTATCAGCTTCTTTCACACTTCATAGATGCATTAAACTCATATAAAAATTTGCTCTTTATATTTAAATCAGGAGTTGATCCAACGATCTCCGCATGGTGCGCTAGAACACTACACTTCACTGACCTACCGAAGCATATATTTATTTTCATACGCAAATCCAACAATAAAATATCAAATCACGAGAAGTAAAAATCTCATTCGCATCTAAATTTGTATCGAGGTAAGCGAGAGACGAAGCGCAATAAAAAACTTTGAGTATTTACATATGTATAAGCAGCCTACCAACTTCATAGTGTTTGTGTTAAATTTCGTCATTCGCTTACGTTATTGCATGCTCGCAAGGCAGAGGGGATGCACTGTGTGCTTTTCCGCGCTTAGAGAAGCGCTTGTTTTTGTCTGAGTGCTTACTTGTACCAAATTTATTTTTGCTGAGACATATTTACCTAATTCGTCTCTTTATCAAAATAAACAATATTTTTTAAGCTTAAATTAGACGTGCTATAGCCATGACCAAACCAAAACTCAATTGGGTTACATGGTTATAGCTATGGCAATATGGCAAGTCACGTGTAATTAAATACAGTGTTGCCCATAAGTTTGGTTCGAACAGCTGTTTTCTATGGTTATGGTTATGGCACGTCTGATTGATCCTTTAGACTTTTGAGTTTCTAAATCAGCTAAGTCCAAACACACATATACATATGTATATCTACTCTGATATTTGAATTTGAGATAAACAGCTTTTAAAGCTTTTAAATTTGATCTTGTTTCTTTGCAAAGTAGGAGCAAGCCGAGATCTAATTGGCTGTTGTGCTCTCGTTGGTGTGAAAGCAAAAAAAGCTCTAAATATTTGTGATTCGAGCTTTTTGATATACGAGTATATAGCCTTGAGCTCTTCAGAGGGTTAAGACGTTGTATGTAGAACATAATTTTCATACAAACTAAATCCACGGAGATTTTATGAACTTTTCGGCGCCAATTGTGAATGTTAAGTACGAAACTAAGCATTTTAAGCTTTTCCTTACATACATATGTATTTCTTATGTCCATACCATCCGTTCTATGCATTGTTGCGTTTTATGCATGTGTAAAAAAGTAGAGTCAAGATAATTGTATGTGACAAGTTACAGAGCAAAACGGTGTAGAATTCATGGAAGCATAGTATGCGTCGTATGCATCATGAAAAAAAGGTCAGCTCTTTGTATTAGCCAATCATGACGAATTAAATATGTACATACATATGTGTATTCTATTTTCAATGATATCGATAAATATGTTTGTGTGGTGCCACATCTTTTTTTTTTTTTTAAAGAGAAGTAACACTACTATTACTAGGTGTTACCTTCTTTTAGGAAAGGGATAGTGATAGAGAAGACAGATGGTGAAGGAAGAGATAGAGGAAGGCTTCATTCTTTTACAACTCTGCTTTTTGCACGTTTTTAATAATGCAGTGTTGCAGCGCCTCTGGTGTTAAATGAGGCGTATTAAATTTTTGAAGCTGTGATTAGTAGCCATTTTATTGGTTATTTTGATGATTCTTCTACACAACGAAGGAGGGCGCTCTGATGTTACATTGGGATTAGTATCTGCTGAAGTCGGTATAATTCAGTGACCAGTGACTATGCCTTCATCACATGAACTTTCCTTTGATATATTTAAAGATTCTTAAAAGAGCATTATGGCAAACACTTTAACCTGTCACGTATCCACGTTTAAGGGTACTACTTATCTTATGTAAGGACTTAGAGGGTTAAACTGCTCAGCGGAATATTTTGCATCAAAGTGGTAACTAAGCACAGCCTAAACCTATATTGCGATTTAAAATAATCACATTCAAAATACTCGTAGGTTCAGACGCAAACTTATTTTGTATCCTCTGAGGGAATCAGTTGTTAGAACCTTGCTACACACGTATATTATATGTGTATTGTAAAGTGTATGCATAAGCCGGAAGTTTGACTGAGGCGCTACTCTCCGGTGCAATATATGTATGTATGTACTCGTATGTATGGCATTGATATTTGAATTCATTTTTTAATTTTGAACAAAAACATGCATATGGATCCATACATATGTATGTATGTATATGTATTTCCATAGAAGAAAATCTTTGTATCGAAAAATGCAAAAAACTCGATTTAAAAAAATAATGAGTTGGGGCCTTTCTATATTAAGGTAACGATATGTAAATATGTACTCGTATGTATGTATATTCCTGAGAAAATAAATTTAATAAAACTAAAATCGCATCAAAAGTTCTTTTCAAACATTTATGAGTAATCGCAGCATCTATCGAGCTTTCTCAATTTTGTTTTTATATCTGCTTTTATTTTGATGTGAGAGATACTAGTAGATACAATAACAAGCAACAATGCAAATTGTTGCATCTGCTTCACTGCTTCATGTATCAAACGCACATTAAGAAATTTCTAAACATTTCTCTAAAAAAAAAAAAAAATTTGAAAGTAGGAAAATAATGTCATCCGATATTGAAAGAAATTTCAAAATATTTCTATCGAATTTAAAATATGTACATACTCGTATGTATGTATATCAATTTCATATTTGTCAATAAAAGAACAAACAATAATTTAATTATTAATTTCACGTAAACTATAATAAATGTGTGTGAATAAATTGAAATTGAAAATAATGTAAAAATATTGTGTAAATCGAGGTATAGGTATATGGACGTTTGTTTGTTCATATAAAAACGATTAGTTTTTCACCAAATGTTGGCATTTTTTTTCTTTCAATATTTTTACATTTTGAAATGAGATCATACACATGATAAAAACTTTATTGTATTTATACAATATGCTATAAATAATTTCTAGAAACGAAACTTTCATTTTGATTTTCTGCTACGAATTCCACAACATTATTTCATGGTCAATATTTTGAAATACGTTTCTTTAGATTTGAGTTAATGGCAACATACTTACAAGCACTGACGGCTTTTGACCACGGATCCATTGATATATACAGTTATCATTAATAAACCATTTGACTACCAAGTACGAAGGTTCCTCCACCAGCTCATAATTACAGTCCAATTTTATAGCTTCTATTTCATCATCGTGTACTTTTTCGATTTTAACTAATTCAGGAACATCAATTCCATGCAGTACGATACAATTTGTGACTGAAATTTATATGATTCATTCAGAATATTAAACAAAAAGGCATGTCTGTATGTATGTATGTGTATATGTAAATTTTCTATAATTCAAATACATATACAATATATCATTAGATACTTTACTTTATTTCCACATTTCAAATACAGTAGACGCTCGTAATTTAGAACCACTTTGTGCCTGGGGTATTTTCCAAAGGTTTTTTAAGTAAAACTACACAAAAAATACGTTTACATATGTATATATTTTTTTATTTTTTAACAAATTAATTATTTGACATATTGTCATAAGTTTATTTTCATTGAAATTTATTTGGTGGTAGTTAAGCATGTGTATATGCATTTCATTGGTGTGGTTGAAGTCTACTGATGATTTGGGATAGCACCAATGAAATGCATACATGTACGCCTAACCACCATTAAATAAATTTCAGTTAGATTTTTTAATTTTATTCACATATATAAAACGAACACAAAACATACCATTTCATTATAATTCATCACAGCTTAAAGAAAGTGGAAGCCAAATAAAAGCTTAAAGACAATTTTTCAATGTTAAAAACAAACAAAAAATAACAACGCTCTGAAATGGGAACTGACGGTTCTAATGCAATGTAATAATAACATTGGTTCTAATTTCTGAAGCATTCAAATTCTCGCGAGTTCTAATTTACGAGCGTCTACTGTACTTCAAATGTATGTATGTGTTTGTATGTAGTTGTGTAACATATGTACATACATACATACATATTTATGTGTATGTGTGTATGGAAGACCAATAAGAGGTTTAATTTTGATATGAGTATTTAATTGTAAATGGGGAGAATACCCGTAATAATTCAAACCAATATCATATCAAGACCATATTATTTTCATGAAATTTTCCCTCACCATTGGTATGGCCCACAAAGAAAAAAGTCTAAAGGTGTTAAATTATAAGATCTCGATGCCTAATTGTGATCGCTTCTTCGAGAAATCACATGATCAGAAAACTTTTCACGCAAAAGAGTTTTTCACAATTTTTTTTTAACCGACTTCAAAAAAGGAGGTGGTCTATTTTTTTTTTTTTTTTTTTGACATTGTTACTTCATAGCTTGGTGCATTTTAGACCGATTGTAAAAATTCCTTTTTGTCTGAGAAGGTATAGCTTGCAGTTGGTCCTATTGTGAAAGAAAGTGGGTGCCGACACGCCCAACATTTTTTTATTTGATTTTATGATATTCTACTTATTTTATTGCTGCGAAACCTAGCAAACACCTTTGGATCTTGTAGTTACATAATTTTAAAGTTGAAAAAATAGGTGGGGCTTACGCTCAATTTTTAGGAAACTTACCGCACACCTTGATATCTTAAATACACACTACATTCCATTTAAAAAATGGGTGAAGTCACGCCCATTAAAATTTAATATTTTATTTTAAGTGGTTCTATTGTACCGATTTTTACAAAATTTAACACACACCTCAGCTCTAAAAAAATACAAAATCTTGGATTTAAAAACTGGGCGGAGGGACGCCCATTCAAATTTAATTTTATATCCCATAATTTTTTTTTTCGAAAATGTTCTATCAGATCTTTGCATTGAAGTCGGTTTTTTTTGCAGAATTATTTTATAAAAAAATCGAATCTCAATTATTTAGCGAAATATTGAAAGTTAAGTAAATACGCACATAGTATGTATGTATGTATATAAAATGTATCTAGTATACCAGTATACTACATTCAATTCGAAATATACCAAAATACATACATACATATATCAGCTAAATTAAACTCGAGTCATTCCGCTTTGACTTCCTGAAAAATGGCATCAAATAATTGAGATTTTGTTGAATAGTACTTTTGTATATGGTGATTACGGGGGTGCCATTTACTCAAAATTAGCTTCGTTTTTGCCACAGATTTGGAATTATAAACTTCAAAATTAAACCTTTTTCAAAACTTCAAATAACGTTGAGTGACAGAGATAGAATAAGAGAGAGGGGTATAACTAAAAAAATCATTAGTGGAGCAGAAATCCTTTTTGTGTAATTTTGTGAAAGTTTTGTCACTGTATTTTTGATTGTTTGCATTATTTTTTGTTGTAAAATATTTTTTTTTTTTTACTTTTTGAAATATTTAAATGTTTTCAATATTTCACCGTGTACAACGTATGTACTCGTATACTTGTACGTATGTATGCAGTTATTAGTTTGATTATTTTCTATTTAAGACTCACATAGTATAATTTGTTCACCGAGGCACTTTACTTTTACAAACGTACATACATACATGTATGTATGTATGTATGTATGTATGTATCTCTGCATGTACTCGTAAGTATGTAACGATTTATATTCTGAAATAAACACAATATTAAGATTCAAAATTTTTACCTTGAACACATAAAACACTTATACAGAATAATAGAAATGTGAAGATCAGTTTCATTTTTCCTTTATTTTTTGTTTATTTATTTATTTAGTTATTCTATTTTTGTTATAAACTTTATTCAATTCCTAATTTATTTTGAAATAAAGAAGTATTCAAAAAATAGTTGGACAAATATTTAACCGTGTTGAGCCGAATGTATCGAAATGTGAACTACTAAATTACTGAGCGAAAATTTTGTATTATCTTTATGTCTTTTTGAGTGCGATACAAAAATAACGTACGGTTCGTTCCAATTGGCTGCCCAGCAAAGCCGTTTGCGCAAACATGAGCGACTGACGAACAAAGAGCGCAAAAAAGTTGTTAAGATATACGAGTATTAGGCACAAGGAAAAAGAAAAATAGACAAAAGAATCAAAAATTTGCTTGACAATTTATTATGTTTTGGTCAAAAGGAAGACATGTAAATGTGTATGTACGCCCAACATATTTATGTGCGCATAAATATACGTACATATTTATGTACTATATAAAAACAAAATTTCGAACTGATTACAGACATTATTATTATGATGTTTCTTTAGCCCACATGCGTTTGTGTTTATACAGAAGTATAGTTGGCTACACAATTATTTTTACACGACATTGAAAACTATGTGCTTTAAATAAAATTTAAAAAAAAAATGCATTTTAAATTTGGCTATTTTTGCCACATTAGTAACTTTGGTAGCACAACTGGTTTTTCTTACATAAAAGTATCCTGTGTGACCACAGCACACTTTTCTACACAGCACATTTGTTTTAATTTGTTTAAAGTCGGCTGAGTTATCACAGCACACTTTTCTTATAAAATAAAATTGGCTGCGTCATCACAGCATAATTGCCTTAAAGAAAAGACAGCTGTGTAGTCGCAGCACAGTTTTCTTATATGAAAGTCGACTGTGTCTGGTTAGGAGAGCGAACCCGAAAGACATAAATATGTATTCGAAAATTAGTTTAGTTGATGAAACTTAAATTTGGAACAAATCCTTTACGGAATAGAATTGAAGCGATAGAAATGATTCTATTTGTTAAGAAAGAATAATGAAACAATAGAAGAAACGTTAGCACGAAAAATGTAGTTTGATGGAAAAGAAAAGAACAAATCCACCTTTTGGTTTGCAGGAGCAAAAATGCACATATGTATGCGTACGTATAGCTGTGTAACTTTAAATGTATAATTTATTTTGTGCAATACTGTATCAAACCATGCACAATGTAAATAGATACATACATACATATATCTGTACCTACATGTGTGCTCGTATGCATGTTGTAAGCAGTAGTATTTTAAAATTGTGTGGCGGATAGTGGCGCTGCACTGCATCTAAAGAATGGAAATATACATACATATGTATGTATGTATGTATGTAAGTTCGTACTCAAATTTAATATCTTGGTTAAATGAAAACTTTTTGAGTGAGCAGTAATAGTCACGGTTTGTTTATTTTAACTTTCCACTCACTGCACACACATCTGGTTAATACTTCTACTCCTTCTTATACCAAGGGATCTGCATATGATATTTTTTATTTTTTTTGTATTTACATTAATCATATTCATGTGTGTGCAATTATCTTGATAGAGCTCAGTCAACTGATAAACAATAGAACGTGCCACAGCTGAAAGGTGTTTTATCCATAGGCATGTAAGTAAGTAAGTAGCCGGTCAGTCATTGAACCAGTAAGGCTTATTTACACACACACATATGTACATATTTACACACATGCAAATGTACATATGTATGTATACTATATGTAGTATGCATACATACAAAATTATACCAAAATTATATTGGATAATTTTTTTATAAAAAAAATCAAGTATTTGTAAAGTATTTTTAAAATATTTTTTGGGTTTTTATTGTCATATACATATATGTACATGCAAATGTAGAAAAACAAAACTAACCCACGAAAACTTTTTGTATACAAATAAAACAATCTCACAATACAGATGCATTTTAGCATACACAGTTGGCCAACTTGTCGCAGAGCACACTTTCATCAACAACTACTTAGGGAAATTTCAACAATTGGCATGCACGATATTTGTTTGCGCGATTACAGTTTCTTTTAAGACAATCTAACAGAAACCGTACTCAAATGCCTGGTAAAAGAATAACTACTCAACTGGTCATGAATCAAACTATTCGGTGGATATTGTCCACCATCTAGGATTGAACCTGTACAAAGGATTGAACCTGCATAATATGCTACCAAACGAAGCAAAATATGAGGGGAATTTTAATACATTTAATAGAATAATTATAACATTTGTGAGAAATAATATCATGTAACTAAATTAAGGGAAGCGAAAGTATTTTAAATACTACTATATACTAAATAAATAATAATAATAATAATAATGGGTCTTATTACGAGTGTCGTATTTCGATTACTACTACGACGATTTTGTACTAGATTAAAGAAAAAATGTTGCAATTTTCTTTAGGCCTCTACAAAATCGTCGTAGTCGATGTCATAATAAGACACTCGTAATAAGGCCACATAATAATAACGTTCAATTTAAAATTGTGTTTGCATTGGAATAAAAACATTTGTAAATAAGTACAAGGTGGGCCAAAAGAAATCACCCTATTGGAAGATGCTCTTATTTTTGGAAATGGCGGCCAATGTCAAATCTGTTTTGACATTTGTGAACTAGACAGATGTAGAATACAAGTGAACAAGCCATGGAGCGATAATGGAATAATAGTGTCGTGGCGTTCCCGGGTCGCCTCATCTCTCATTTTGGCGATTTACACTGGCCCGCAAGATCGCCCGATTTAACCGTTCCAGACTTTTTTGTGGGGTTTTTTGAAGTCCCGTGTTTACGTGAACAAGCCCTCAGGGACTGATCTGTTAGAGCTGCCGCCAACAGGTCCTCCACGCCTCAACATTGTCGTGCATCCATCGTGCAAGATGTCTGAAAGACGTGGGCTAACTGCCCTTAAGTAGTCGTTGATGAAAGTGTCCTCTGCGACAAGTTGGCCAACTGGGTGGGTATTTCACGTATGTATGTATGTATGTATATTTTTCTGAAACTGTTATGAATTTTATAATAAAAGGTAAAAGATAACCGTTGTTTTGATTTTTAGGGTTGTTTTCTCGAGAACCGTAAAAGCTACGAATCTGAAATTTTGACAGAATATGTAGAACTTTGGCCGCTACAAAAAATATTTGACAGTTAAAATTAAATAATGTTAAAATCCCATGTAATATACATATGTATGTACATACATACAATTATATATAGACAGTTGAAACTTGCAGAGTTAGTGTATTTTTATACAGACTACAACAATTAACACTAAAACTTAAAAAATCAAAATTAAAGGGTATTCTGTCAGTTGATGTAATTTTGACAACTTGCTGTATCTTGGAAACCGTAAGAAGCAGACTCTTAAAATTTTCAAAAAACGCTAAAACTAAAAAATCCCGAAATTAAAAACTCGCAAAACCGAAAAATCGCATATAACCGCAAAAACTAGGAAAATCGCTAAAATCGGAAAAAAGCGCAAAAAAACGTGTGCTTTTTTTTAATAATTATAATTTTTTTATTTTTATTTTTTCGCGCAGAAATAATTGTTATTTTCTTATTTTTATTTTTTCGAGCAGACATAAAAATTAATTTCTGAGATTGCACTATTTTTACACTACCTTATCACTTTTATGATATAGGTATTAAATGAAAGGCAATTTCGGTTTTTTCCAATGGAAAAAAATAAAAATTATTTCTGCTCGAAAAAATAGAAATCAAAAACTGATTTTTATCTCTGCTTAAAAATATAAAACTTTAAAATTTTAAAATTATTCGAGTTTCGAAAAATCTAAATGAAAACAACTAAAATTCTTTAAAAATTCGAGAATAATTATTATTTTCGGTCCCTGATATTTTTACGTTCCCATTTACGTACAAAACTAGTGCTGTAGCACATGTGCGTTGTCCACGTTCGAACGTGGACAACGTGCATTTTTTAAGTTGTTTCAGTATCCTGCGGCTTATTAACCTTACAAAACGTTTTACCAACACACAAACATAATGCACATACACGCACACATACCGTCAATATACAAAAGTAATGTAAGAGTAACATCGGATATACATATAAGTAGCTTTCATTTAATGAACTGAAATTATTATTAAGCTAAAACTTTACTTACATATTCTTAAATTACTCTTTAAATAATTTTCAAATATAGAATGCAGTACACATTATTTTGATGCTTGCATATGGTTTTAGAAACTAAGATTTCCAAAAATTGTAAAATATTTTTAAGAAACCCAGACTTGGACGATTTTAATTACATTATTTTCAATTACAATTATATGTTACTGTAATTGAGAATTTTTTAATTGCAATTACAAAAATTTAATTATAATTAAAAAATTTTAAATTAGGATTACAAAACCTTCAATTACAATTACTTGTAATTG
Organism: Nowickia ferox; assembly: GCA_936439885.1. Lineage (NCBI taxonomy): Eukaryota > Metazoa > Arthropoda > Insecta > Diptera > Tachinidae > Nowickia > Nowickia ferox. The sequence continues at coordinate 1,610,932 of OW387027.1, read as the reverse complement.
TACAATTACGTGTTATTGCAAAAGTAATTTTACAAATTACATCGTATTGCAATCGTTTTTTTTTTGTTTCAAATAATTTAAATAAATTTTATAAATAAAGATAATAATCATAAAAAAATTTCTTTTTCTGCTGATTTTTACGATATTGAAATAAGTTCGATATTGACTCAATTTTGATATTGCTATGGAACTTTCGAAATCGAATGTTTTTTTAAATAAAACTAAGCGACGAGTTTTCTCTAGTTTTGCACGATAAATGTTAACGGGCACATTTCCTCACTTGACCAAGACTAGTTAATGATATCGATTTCGAATATATCTTGAACATTTATCGCGTAAAACTGTCGAGAATGACACAAAAATTAATCGAAAAAAGTTTACCTGTCGCTAAGTTTGGTTTCAAAAAACACTTGATTTCGAAGATTCGCTAACAATATCAAAAGTGAGCTAATATCGAACTTATTTCGATATCGAAAAAATTAGCAGAAAAAGTAATTTTTTACGATTGTTATCTTTATTTTTTAATTTATTTTATTTATTTTTTAATTCTTTAACTTTTTCAAATTCAAATTCTTTTTCTGTTCAATGTGTTTTTTAACTCTTTAACTCACGGTGTAGTCAGACAGATTCGAACACGGTACCTCTAAGTTAACAGACTAGCACACGTCTACTACGCTATCGTCACACATTCGAGAAACTATCGAAAGAAGTTCGCTTTAGAGAACATTCGATTATTTTATTTTAAGATTCGCAAAAAATATACAACAATTTGGTTTCGAAATTTCTTCGGTCGAGTGGGTATACCTGCACACTGTTTTGTATGTATTACTTGTTTTTTGTATTCATTTGGCGTTTGACTGCTTTTTAAACTTGTGTATTTATTGGTTGAAAGTTGACGCCAGCAAAATCACCATTCCTATTGCCTCTTTCACCAAGAAGCTGTCATGTTATGCCAGCACAATTGTTCTAGTGTGTAAAGCCTCACTGGAAACATTTTTTGCTGGCTTTGAAGTCTTTTAAAAATGAAATTAAACTAATTTGGTTATTTTTAAAATTATACTTTTGTTTAATTTAAATTATTACTAAGCTAAGTATTTATTTGTTAGAACGTAATTCTAATTATATTCGTATTAATTATTGTTTTTTTGTTTTTGTTTTTTTAATAAAGTAAAATTTTTATAAATTTATTTATAAATTGTGTATGTATGTATGTATGTATGTATTGTTGTGTGGTGTTGGTTTGCGGTGTGTAAGTTATGATCCTATACATGCATTGATGCAAACAAAAAATTTATTGCTATTATGGATGATATTGCTGCCAGGTGTGAGAATTTGAATTCAGTTTGGCATGATGGGAATGTGGATGTGGCTGAGCCGCAAGTGGAGTGTATGTGCTATTCATTAAATGGGGACTCTCATTGGATGATTGGGTAGGAGTTGTTAACATAAATGTCGACCATTGCGGATAGTAAGATCCATAGAAATCTGAAAGGGATTGTGGATGCGAGGTTGATATTTGAGCGTTTGTTGGAGCAGGGGGATGTACAACGGCTGGCTGTGGATGTACAACGGGAGCTATGCTTGTATGAGATGAACCACTGCTAGTGGAATGGTAACGTGCGCTTTGTTGCTGAGATCCGTAAGATGGGTAATCCGCATATTGTGTTTGAGGATAGGAATTGTATGAATTTATATCGCCAGCTCGAACGGTTGTGTAATGAGCGACGGAGTTGCAAAGTGTGGGATGTTGTGTATACGATGTGTATGTTTGATGTTGCGTATAAGCTGCAGGCGATTGGGAATGCATTATCTGTGTTGGAGTTTGAATCTGAGAAGGGTTTTGTTGCGAGAGCTGCTCATTTAATGTATGAGCATGAGAAACGTGAGAATTTGATTGCTGTTGTGTATGCATCGGTTGAGCTTGTTGTTGTTGTTGTTGCTGCATTTGTGTCTGTTGTCGCTGGCTAAATTGTGAAGTACATTGTTCTTGGGTGTCATTGTTTGTTGACATTAACGAAAGATTTGATGATTTAGATTTCTTTTCAGATTCCACCAAAGGCGTACTATTGTTGTAGACAGTCGATTCTGCATTAGAAAAGCTATTATATATATTCAATTGATTGGATGTCTCCTTTGGCGTTTCATCATTTTGGGGGTCTGCATTCTTTGCCAAATTGTTCAGCTTCAAGTCGGAATCTTAAAAAAAAGTACAATGATGTAAATATATGTGTACATATATGTACATATGCATTTTATAATAAAAAGCAACCAAGTTTAAAAAAATAGCACGCAAATTTTTGCGTCAAAAATTCTAACTCTCAACCAATGCTGGAAGAAGGGAGCTATTCCAAAAAAATAAATATTGAAATTTTCTTTGTAGTATTGAAATAGTATCTTTCAACTCAAATTGGTCGAATTAAAAAATCATTAAAATCAGTTGACATTTACAAAAGTTACACTTCGCACTTGTGTGCCTGCCAGCTCTGACGCTGCTAAAAACGTTTAAGACTTCTTTCTCTTACTAACACAAGATATTATTTTCTTTATACCGAAACGATAAAAGAAGGATAACACTATAACTTATAGCAAGAAATTTTTGTCAATTAGTTAGAATACGTTTGCATACCTTTGCTGGCGGGAGATGTTGAAATTTCAGTTTCAGATTTCTCAGTCTTCGGAGACTCCTTCGCAGTAGTAGTTTCTGGCTCTCCAGTTATGTCAATGACATCATTTTTTTCAGTGGCAGCAACATTTGCTTTGTTCAATGTCCTTATAGCTATAATTTTACCACTGTCCAGTTGCATGTAAATGCCTTTGGCAGACTTCAGTACCATCACTCTTTGTCCCGCCTTGATTATAATTTTTGATTTATTGCTTGAATTTGTTGGTATGACAACATCTAAAAAATTATAAAGTGTGTAACGTAAATAACTGATTTAAATATAATTAGAGTTAAACTTTGTATGCGCACCAAGTGGTAAAGACATTTCTTGAGCAGTCATTCCTTGCTTTTGCCACACTTCAGCTGGTATCCATCGGGTTGTCCTAAGACCACTGCTATTCTTTTGTGCTTGGTTTCTGGGTGCTTGAATTGGACGAACCTTTTTAAAGCGTAAAATTAAAAAAAAAAAAGTTGAATTTTTATTTTAATTAAAGAATATACGAATAACACAACATTTGCATACCGAAGCAACTGGCCTAGTTATTAATGAACCATCTTTACGTACAGTCTGATATTGAATTCTGCTGGAGTTGGAATAAATAGTTTGTTTGGATGAAGTCTTTTTTTGCATTTCATAGCTACGATGCGCCAATCTCTTCTCAGCCTGTGATAGTTTGTCGCTTTTTCGGTCAATCAATAAGCTTTCATGAAAGAATGGTTCTTTGGTTAGACATGTTTTATAATCAGTTAAAATCTTTTTCATTATTGTGTCCGTATAAGAATCCAATGGCTTGATGTATTCAAAGGTATTTGTTTTGTCATCATCGTCATCATAGTCGTAACATAAATTTGTTACATCTTTTATGGAGAGATGGGCATCAGGGTTACACTCGTCAACTACACGATCGGACATGCCCTGCTTTTTGATTTGGCGATCGTATATTTTCTTCTCCAAACAGCGGTCCATAACTAAACGATATATAAAACATGCTCTTCGCTGGCCATATCTAATTAGAGAGAGAGAGTTGATGAAAATGTTAATCTAAATAGTCTATTGCACACTGTTACCTATAAATTCTGTAAATGGCTTGTGTATCATGACAAGGATTCCAACTTGCATCGAATATTATTACTCTGTTAGCTCCAACCAGATTGATGCCTAAAGATCCAGCCTTCGTCGATATCAGGAACAGCTTGATATTTGTGTTCGAATTGAATTCATTTACGTACTTTTCTCTTTCCTGGGATGTCGTTGAACCGTCCAAACCTTTGAAATTGAAAGGAGATTAAAAACAAAGAAATGCAATTTCTTTATGGCCCACTTACGAAAATAATGTTTGTTGTATGTCCAATTAGAGTCTTCACCAGGAATACGATTAGCTTGGAGGAATTTTTCGATAAGGTTTAATGTAAGCAAGCTCTGGCTAAACAGCAAAACACGGTCGCCTATACAAATACTTTCGTTGAGAATGCAAAAAAATATTTCCATTTTCGGAGAGTTCGTAATTAGACCAGGCTCGTATTTCTTCATAAATTTCATCGCCCAGTCGTATGTAATTTTTTCCGTGCCCTTTTTTTGCTCGACATCATTATTTTCTGAAAGTCCAATTGAGCTGCCAAAATGACTATCGGTTTCTGATTTATCATTATCATTTACAGCGTTCGTAGGCTTGTCATATCTTTCGTCTTTATTTAATGAAATGTTTTTATCCATGTCTATGTCCGTTTCAATAGTTCGTATTTCATTTGTATCTAAATCAACTATTTCTGATGATGAATTGTAAGAGTCGTCTGCATTGTTCGCTTCATGGGTATTTTGTTTAACCATGCAGCCCACATAGTTCGGTTGCAAAGGTCGGCCCATGGTACTCATCATAGACGGATATGAAAAATATGAAGATTGCATGTCTTGATTGTAGGGCACGCTGCCAAGAGAGTTATTTTCATACTGATTCATTTCTAAAAACATTGTCGCTCTACGAAAAAATATACAATACATACATACATACATAGAAAATCAAATGTTTTTCAATGAAAATCAAAATAAATTTTTAATTTATTTCATTCGAAATTTGTAGATATTGTAGATAAGCAAATGACCAAACAAAATTGACCTCAAGCTTTAAAAAAACTGTTTGTTTTGTGCTTTAAAACTGGTTTTTCCATACAAAATTTTTAATATATAACAAAAATATTTTCATCAATAATACTGTTACATTATTTTGTAAGCAAAAAATATGACTGAATGTAATTCTAAATTCATTTTTTTAGCAAAACTTGTACAAATAAAAATTAGACCGCTTAACAAGGATTATGTTGGTCTACTTCTACGCAGTAGCTATTGAACACTTTATTAAGGCCAAAAAACCGTTGATAAAAAAAATTTTATTGATAAGCGAACACTGACAGCTTTATAAATATTGATGTTTTACCGGCAACACAAAGCTTTATATTTTTTTTTTTTTTTGAATTGAATGTTTGAATAAATAAATATGAAATATGAAATTATGTAAAAATATGCCAAGTAGGTTTAATTCTCGACAACCGTAGGAGCTACGGAGCTCAAATTTTTACAGAATATGTAAAACTTTGGTCGCTGCAACAACACGTCGGGTGGTTACTGGTTAAGAATACGTTATTTGTTTTATTTATTTATTATTTGTTACAAATATATGTATAAGTTTTTTGCGAGCAACGAAAAATGTTTCATTACACATACATACATACATACATATATAGACATCTGAAATTTGCAAAGCTAGTGTATGTTCATGCAGACTACAATAATTACCACTGAAATTTAAAAAAAAAATCAAAATCTTGGAAATCGTAACAGGCAAACTCTTGAAATTTTTAAAAACGCTTAAACTAAAAAATCTCAAAATAAAAAAATCGCCAATATGAAAAATTTGCAAAAACCGAAAAAAAATCACCAAAACTAAAAAAAATCGCTAAAAATTATATAAATCGTCACAAACCGCAAAAATCGTCAAAAACGGAAGGAAGTCGCCAAGACTATAAAAAAAATCAAAAAAACCGAAAATCCCAAATACCTATAAAAAAAAAGCCAAAATTAAGAAAAAAAAATCACTTAAAAATCGTTGCGATGACTTGGAGCTATTCTGAAGCTCAGAGCTGCCTTACGATTTAATGCACATTCTTTATATAAAGATTTATTTAAATTGCATAGATGTATGTACATAAAATGTGCTCATTTCTGTTTTAAATTTAAAAAGTTACTTCCAAAAGATGATTTGGATATTTCGACTATATAGATGAAAGTTTTTATTAAATAGACCATAAATTTATTTGTGAGGACCTTCATACATACCCTTGGTAACTGTTTGGTTTTGTGTCTGACGTTGTTTGTAATGTTTCCTTAGGATTGTTTTGAAAATGTTTCGCAGTTGATGGAGAACCTGTTTCTGCGTCTTGAACAGATGCTTTTGTGACCGTCTGATAGTTTTGTGGTTGAGATAAATTTAACGTATTCTCGGACATAAGCGGAAAGGAAGTAGTCGTAGCAGAAGTAATTGCGGGCGGAAGAAATCCGTTTTTATTTCCACTCGATGTAATTGGTATATCGTCTACTTCTTCAATGTCCCAATCTAGGCCAGAATCGGCCATCTTCATAGCATCGTACAAAACATCAGGATGGTTCCAGATTTTGCAGCAAACTGCGAATGCCTTAAGGGGATTGGGGACATTCTTCGTACGCACAATGTCATTCATGAATGTGTCGTACAATTGTTTCTGTAGTTCGGACATACGAGTGAGAATGACAAATTCTTGCTTTTCGGGCAATGACTGTTGGAGTACAGTATGCGATCTTCTCTGGACAAAACCAACAAGCAACGAGTGCAACACATGAGCCCTATAGCGCATCAGTTTAATATCGTCAGGAGTAGAATCTATGCAGAGGCCATTTTGAATGGGTCTTTCAAACATGTTGCAAAATTCGGTCCGGGTACCCAAATAGTTTGGCCGTACAAAATCAACCATGCACCAATATTCAAGCAAGTTGTTCTGCAGGGGGTATCCGGTTAGAACAATTCGTCTGCGAGTGCTAATTTGCTTAAGAGCCTGTGATATACCGGCCTGAGCATTTTTAATCCTATGTCCTTCATCGCATATTATTAGGTCTGGCCCTGGTTTTACTAAAGCCTCATACACTTCGTCCATGACGCGACTGCGAGATTCATTAAAATCGCTCACAGCTTGAAACTTTTTGCTTCGCCGCTTTCCAGCCGTGCTTAATTTAAGTGCTAATAGGCGGTACAATTCATAACCAATTAGTAATACTCCACCTCTCTCCTTCCATTGCAGAATTACTTTGGCTCTTGCTGTTAAAGTCTTTTGTTGATCATTAAGTACAAAGACGTCGAAATGACGAGGCCTTATATATTCAGGACTTCCCGACTGTTTCGGTATCCACATGTCAAATTCAGCATGCCAGTTTTGTAAAGTGTTAATGGGCATTACGCATACGACCGACCTGGAATCCGTATACCTTAGAAATATATCACAGAAACAAACTACTTGCAGAGTCTTCCCCAATCCCATTGAGTGTGCCAAAATACATCCGAATCCACCAGAACTTTTAAAGCGCTTTATAGATTCAATTATATTATCAAAGAGAAAACGTACTCCTCCAATTTGGTGGGGTTTTATGGTGCGAGCTATTTGAGGTGCTATAAATATATCCTCCTCGTCCTCCGGATGACCAACATTAATAACTACGCGACCAAGATGATCCGGAACATTAAACTCATCCTTGACGTGCATACCACTGTTGTTCGGGTCGTCATTTTCGTTGTCTTCTACGAGGTCTGCTTCGTCATCTGATAACACAATGCAATCGTCATCATCTGAGCTGTCATCTATGGTAACAACTTCTGTTGTTACAGCGTCATCTTTTTCATCAGCACTTTTAATCACATCTATATCAGTTTCTGTGCCTTCTGATGATCTACTGCATGGAATTTTTTCCAACTTAAAATCCTTTTGCTCTGCAAATTTAAGCATGCTTGACTTTTTCGGAGCGAGTATGAGATCGGCAGGATCTCGCACCCTGTGCTCATTTACAAATCGGTCGAAGTGAGTTAAAACTGCTTCCCTTTGCTGATATTCTCTCAAAAGTTTTTGTTGCTCGGCAACACGTGCTAAGCGTTCAGACTCTTCATGTTGTGCTCTCAATGTATTCGTATCCAATTGGTTACTATCCATTACTTCCCGAATGTTTTTCCTTAAATTCGAAATTTTCTTCTCTTCTGCCAACTGACAAAGTTGTTGCTTTTTCGCTAAATGGTTCTCCATGTTTGAATCAATAGGAGATTTTCGTTTTTGGCTTTCCATCGTTTCGGATGAATATGTTGATGAAGACATATCGGCATCAAAGGAGATTTTATTATTGCATTGTGAAGCGGGACTGTGTACAGCTTGTGGATATGATGTTTCTCCAACATTATCAAGAATACTTGCAGTGCTAAAAGTAACATCATTATTGTTGGTAGATAGTTTCTGCGCTTGATGTACTATATCGTTATTTATTAAGGAAATATTATCTGGATATTGATGCATATTGATCACCTGCTGATTATATTCCTTTAGCTGTTTTAAAGTATCAACCATTGGTATCCCAACACCGTTATTGGGTATTGGGTAATTGGCTTCATTCGTATCTTCCATTTCTAAGCTTATCGGTAGTATTTTTATACGGGTTTTTATCTATTATGTGTGTATATTGTATGTATTTGCAAAGTAATTTTATGCAAACCCATTTATTGGATAAGTTTTACCCAATTTTTCTTTCTACACATATGTACATACGTACAAACTAATGCATGGCATCTGCGATATAAAGATTTTTGCGTTACAAGGGTGAGGCGAGCAGGTTCCATTCAGTTTTCATATTATTTCTCTTTTAATTTATCATAGTAGAATATAATAAACAAATTTAAATGTACTTTTGATTCAAATAAACAATTATTTTTCCAAGGGATCAATCCCAACAGTTGAATGAAAAATCATAAACGTTCTTCACAGATACATATTGACAACTTTATGATACAGACTTTTTCTCGGTACGATTTGATGGTTAACACCTTTTGTTATTTCACCAACAATTCACTTGTTCACACAACCATAACTATCTAAAGTGTATTTTAAAAACTATTTACTTTAAATATAAGAAACTAAAGTTATTTTTGAACATTTTTTATTTATTTTGTCTAATTTACAATACTTTCTTTCATTCAAAAAACACCATAATACAATCACAAAAGGCAAATGCTAATGTCAACATAACAGTTGGCAATTTCTAATGAAATGAAACATTCTCATAAGTTGGCATCTCTTAAAGAACCCAACATGTTTGACATCTTTCCGAGCTAATTATCAATAGACTAGAAGCCGATACACATTGGCGGGCGGCGGATAGCTCAGAATATAGCCGATGGCGGCTAAGCTAAATGTTTGTGTGTGTGTGCTACCTGTCGGCCAACACTTTTTTTAATTTTTAAAATCTACTACAACATTAAAGGCCAACTTCACCAGCTCTGTTTAATATCAATTCATATTTAAATGTCTATTCTCGTTAATTTTTGTATGGAAAAATAACTTATATGTATATTCAATTAAACTAAAAGGTCGAAAAATTAGATATTATATGTATATGAATTGATATTTAAATAAGTTGGTGAAATTGGCTCTAAGACTTGCTAACATCAAAATTGTTGGCCCTTATCGTGGTCGACTACGACTACATTTTGGTCCTAGATTAGAGAAACAATGTTGCCGTGCTCTGTAATCTATTACAAAAACATCATATCCAAAGTTTAAATACGAAGAAAACTCCGGTGATTTTAGCCAAAAACGGGCGGAATAAGGCGCATAGAAACGAACAATACCTATGTTAATGTAATAGTGGTATATATATGTACATCTGCATTCAATAGTATATTGATGATATTTGTATAATTTATAACACTAAACTCCTTTCACGATTTTTTATTAACTTCTTAAATTACTTTTAATATAATTATGTCCATACATACATCAGTATGTGTATGTATGTATGTTTTGTGTAAATTTTACTTATTAAGACAAATTTTACAGAGCGTTTTATTTATTTTGTTTACAAAAAACTAAAAAGAGGGCATCTTAAAATACGAAGACACATTTTCCTTTCGACATCATTCTTATAATAAGTATGTAGGCATGTAGGTGTAAGTAATGCTTACATCAAACATTTTCTTTTCCAACAATAACAATAACAATGACGATGTCGACTGCAGCGGCAATACAATTTTATGTGACTGTGGGAGCAACAATAATATGGTGAACACAAGGAGTAGCAGGAATCATGGAAACAACAAGATATGTAGGTCTCGCACATGTTGCTGAAATTATAAAAAATATATGTATGTATGTATGTGTGATGTGTACCCAGTGCCACTCATTTACTTCAACAACGTTATAACTCACAAAATATTAGTTTTACAGAAACCGAGTTTCAAGTTTTCAATTTACCCATCCACACATTAATGGAAAAGATATTTGTATGAATTTTTTACACAATGTAAATAACGACAGGATAATTAATTTTGCACTATTAACTCAAAAATAGCAAATTAGGAGTTATGATGTTGTACAGGTAAATGAGCGATATGCGCATCCATAATAGGTCGGTTTACACACAGCAGTTTTAGTTGAGGAACTTTTTATTTCCTATTTATTTCTCTCTCTCTCTCTCTCTGTTTTCCATAAGCTCAAAAGTTGCTCAACTAAAATTACCATGTGTGAATCCAGTGTAACTGCACATAAGTGAACATTCAAGCTAACGAACTCTTCGTGATAATTAAACGAAAGAAACAAATCGCCGAAGGGACAAAAATTAAGAAAAAAACTAACTTTCACAATAACGCTTTATGTACATATTTATTAAGAAGTGAAGCGATTTTCTCTTAAATTGCATAGTTCACGTTTTCGTTGAGAATATTATAATGGAATAATTAGCAAATTATCATTAGCGAATGTTTCTGATATTGTTAAAGTTATTCGTTACAGAAATTGCAAGTTGTGCTCTTGAAATCGCGAGCTCATCTTTGAGATTAAAAGATTGGTTGCCACAAACTGGGCTGCGGACGAAGACTGATATGTAGGCAATTTTAATTTCGCTAGATATAATCATTCTCGGATATTTGCAAAATATTCGAAGGCAATATTATTATCGAATGTAAATATCGCTCATTCCCTCAAACAACAGAATTAATCCTCATATCGTTCTGCAAGTGGTGTGACAATTTCATACAAATATCTTGTTTACTCTGCTCTTGAGAGAAAAATAAAATTTTATTTTTCCATTAAGTTGTTTTGTAAATTGAAAACTTTAAATTTGTTTCCTGGCGAACTGGTTAATTGGAGTTATGACTTTGTTTTAGTAAATGAGCGATATTTATGTACATATGTATATAAAGTATATGTACGTATATTATATACTCGTATGTTAGATGTATTTTTTATTTTACGGCAAAATCAAATTGAACAAATCTATGTACATATTTACGTAAGTGCACATACTACATACATATACACATATGTATATATATATATATACAAATGTACATATGTATATATAAAAATAAATATAATTTTACATACAAGTAACCGATAATTGACTTGTTGTTCCTTCAATCTTTAGCCGAAACGTGCGCTTTAGTCCAAAATTTACTTACTACTAATTTATGAAGTTTGGAACTTTTGAAGCTCTTTTGGAAAATTATCGATGCATCATTAAAGTTTGTTTCTATGGAAACAATACCAAATATTGATATAACTAAAGTTTAGTTACTAAACATATCTTTTGCATGTGTGCATGTACATATGTATGTACATACATATGTACATATGTATGTACGCATGTATGCATTTAAGGATGTAAGTACGTATACATTTCGAGAAGTCATGCTAATAAGACAATAGTGATACACACATTCATATACATTATTATTAAGTTTTTAAGTAAAGTAGGTCAGGATATTTTTCAAAAACAAAGTTCGTAAAGTAGGTGTGTACATATGTAAGTACATACATACGCACATAAGCATATGCATACATACATAGTATATACGTATGTATGTACGTGTATTAAAGAGTAAAAATTTTTTATATTATTATTAAAAAATACTTATTATTACTTTTATTATTAGCATTATTATTTATTTATTAAATTATTGTTATTATTATTATTAATAATATTATTATTATTATTATTATTATTTAGTTTTTATTTTATGAATTATTAAAAAACATTTTTAGTTTACTTTTACCCAGCGAGAAAACTCAGAAGACCTTCTTACTTCAGGCCTAATTAAAGGCCTACTTAGGAATTTTTTTGATTCAATTCTTTGTTTTTTTTTCATTAAAGCAAAAGCTAAATTCATTACTTTTAAGGACTTTCAGAATCGGTGTCGAAAGAGGGGGGAGAGGAAGGAAGAAAGGAAGGTATTGAATGGAGCGAGTAGCCCTTGTACGTCCAGCATAAGGAATACAGAGGCCTTCTAGAAGGCATCCTTACTCCTCTTTTCCGCTGGGCACAAACGTCATAACTCCGAACAAGTAGTGACTAAAGAATATCAAAAAACCTCGACGACTGCGACCACCTTTGAACCGTTAAATATCCTAAATGGTCATTCAAAATGAAAAATCGTAATGATGATTTGAAAATACCTGTCGAATGATACCTATTTTGATATAGTTCGCCGCCTTTTTATTTTTCGTACTTTCAAAATGGAGTCTGTTTGTCGCCATATTGAATTTTCACTACTGTCATATCTTTAGTGACACTCAAGGGATTAAGACAAACCAATGCCGCAAAGGAAAACACACACATACATACAATACCCTTCTTTGCGTCGCGCAGTCGGGCAAAAAAATAAATTATTGTAGTTAGTTTACACACAACTTAATGGAAAATTTCATTTTTCTCTCAAGAGTTGAGTAAACAAGATATTTGTATGTATATGAATAACTAAAAGACTCCATCTTTTGAGTTATGATGTTGTTTTACTGAATGAGCGATAAAAAGATATAAATAAATAAATATAAAAGGTTACAGTGAATTAAGTTAATAATTTCAATATTTTGGGAAATGCAAGGATACCAGTTCCGAGGGTAGATGGATTTTCTTTAGTTACATCATTGTTCAATCAAAAAAGATACGCCCTTTTTGCATTTATATGACGATATGTAGTTTGTTTACTCAATTCTACTGTACGAGTATATGTTGTGTAATTAAAGGGTTAATATTTTTATTGAGTTACACACTATAAAATATGTTTTTCCAACACTATAGATTTTTTTACTGAGTGTAAATTTCTTCATAATCCCCATAATCGAACTACATACAAACGTTAACTGACAACAACAACATTCTTGGAAACTGTTTAACTTAATAAGCTCGTGTCTGAGCTGTCAAAAGGTACGAGTATATCCTCAGTATTTAGTGGTCACACTTTCTTTGCCATGTGTGACCGTAACCTTATTTGACGTTTTAAAGGCATTTGTGTATTGGGTTTGTTTCATTTCACTCGTTTCATTCATCTTAAAATGTACGCATGTATGCATAAGAAGGCCTTTTCGAAGGATGTTAACAAAAAAAACAAAAGTGAAAGCAAGTGTCAGGATAACATAATATAGTAAAACATGATAAAATATATTGCAAAAGTGAAAAACTTTAAAATTATAAAGCATATTTATTATTTTTTGGTAAATTTCTTTTTTGAAAAAATAATATGCGGTACACACATACATAGACACATACTTGCATACATGCACACATATGTAAATAATGTATGTATGTTAAACAAATAAGAGCAGACATTCTCATACATCCTGGAAAAAAGTAAATGTTATTATAAAAAGTATTTTTTAGATACGAAACAATTCATACATACACATGTATGTATGTATGTATGAATGTATGTCGTACATTTTTTGTATGTATGTATGTAGGTTTTCATGCTTACATTATTAAAAAAAATTATTGTTTTTGTTAAATTAGTTACTTAGGCAATATGTGATATGAATGTATGTGTGTGTGTGTACCCCGTGTAACATATGTACATATATAAAAATAATAATTAAATAAAATTTAAGCAATACTGATCCTCATTCACTAAATAACAAAATAAGACAAAAATGCCAGGTGGTGTTAATGCAACAGATGGCTTACAAAACTTCTTCTATTTAACAAAATCCTTGGAGCCTTTCCTGAACACGATTGTGGAAGTATGAATGTAATGACAACAATCTATAATTAAATCCACGATATATAGTTTGAAGAACAGCAAAAATTCAAGGAAAAGAAAATGGTAAGGCATTTTAATTTGTAATGAAATTGTTTTATTAACTCTAAATTCATCTTATATACATATACACGCAAAGAAAAGATATGGTTGTAGCATGGTTGAGAAAAGAATATTATGTTTTCCGAAACAAATGTGTGGTCATTGAAAACAAGTTATTGTTATTTTAAACATTAATTGCGTTACGATAAACAAAGTAATGTGATATGGTTAGAATTTAACAAAATGTTTAGTTAAAAAAAATCTTTTTCAGAAATATCTTCTGTCAGTTCAGTGTTTCGTTTGTAAGCTATCGGCATTGCACACCACGTAGTGTTAAATAAATTAATAAATAAGTGAAGTATAAGCAAGATGATAGATAAATAAAAATATATATACATATGTATATATTTCTTTATACATGCGTGTCTGCATTTCGTATATACGCACATATTTGTGTAAGTACACGTGCACATACATATACATATACATTTTATTTCAACAATATTATTTTATATTTATTTCGGCTTTGACGCACAGCTGTTTTAAATAAAAGATCTACGAATATATGGTTAAAAAACAAAATACTATTATTATATAGAATAATAATGTGGTCGTATTTAACAATACTTAATTATATTTCAGTTACATCCAATAATAATATTGTCATATTTAACCAAAATGTGATAATTTTGAACAATACTAAGATTAGGTTTAACAAAGTTAATTGTTATTGTAGATAATATTATTATTAACTCAGATAATAATATTACTAAAACTTTGCTTTTCTATTGACAATAATATGATTTGACTGCAACCATATAAATCAATCAACCATATTTTTTCTTTGCGTGTACTTAAGATGAAAACATATCGCTCATTTACTCAAACAACGACATAACTTAACAAAAAAACAAATTTAAAGTTTTCAATTTACAAAACTTAAGGGAAAAAGAAAATTTTATTTTTCTCTCAACAGTTGAGTAAACAAGATATTTTTATGAAATTTTTACACAATATGAAGAACGATATGAGGATCATTAAATCAAAAAATTTTTTTTTAGTTAAGACTTGTACAAGTACAAGTCGTTAGAAAACCTGAAAACGGCCCAAACAAAATGTGTAAGTCTTTTTGCAAAATTTTAAAATCTTCCGGCATTTCTTGTGTTGGCATTTTGTGGTGTCATTTACAAAATGTGCGCAACGCCAATACCATTATGTTTTTTTTATATGGAAATCAGTGCCACAGAACGAAAAATTTCGGAAATGACAAACGTTGCTACCAGTACACACTATTGCGATGACACAAAATGCCATAGCGTGTAATCGGCATTACACAAGTTCTCCATGAGCAAGTGATTTCTCACTAAAGCATTTTTTAGGGTTCCTTACAGCCCAAAGGTGAAAAGGAACCCTATTGCTTTCTCTACGATGTCCCTCTGTCCGTCACTGGCTGTTTTCTCGAGAATATGTAACACAAACAACAAATATATAACAGTTAAAAATTAAAGGGTGTTCTAAAGCGAGCAACGAAAATTTTTTAAATCCTAATGTAATTAATATACAAACAATTATATGTAACCAGACATTTGAAATTAGAAAAGTTAGTGTATTTTTATACTGACTACACCAATTAGCACTAAAATTAAAAAAAAAAATCAAAACTAAAGGAAGGGTATTATATCAGTTAATGTAATTTCTACAACTTGCTGTATCGTGGAAAGTGTAAGAGACAAACTCTTGCAATTATCAAAAGCGCTAAAACTAAAAAATCCCAAAATAAAAAAATGACCAAAATTAAATAAAAATAAAATAAATCGCCGAAAACCGAAAATATTTGCAAAGAAGGAAAAAATCACCAAAAACTAAAATAAATAAAAAATAAAAAAAAACCAAAAAAAGGAAAAAAATCGCCAAAACGGAAAAAAGCGCAAAACCAAAAAAAAATCTCTACCACTAAAATAAACCGCCAAAAAACGAATAAATCTCCGAAATAAAAAAAGCCCAAAAAACCTAAAAAATTACAAAAATTAAAAAAAGTGCCAAAACTAAAGCTATGTACAGACGGTTGTCAGATCTTACAATATTGTTAGTAAAATGTGCTAAAAATTTCTTACAACCGTGTGAACTGGCAATTTTTGTCAGACATCGTCAGTCCATTGCAAGACTAGCAGCTGACAACAAATTGTCAGACATCTTACAGTCGTGTGAACACATTGTAAAATTATTGCCAGATATTTGTCAGACATTTTAATATTGTCAGATGTGCAAAGTTTATGCATCTGACAATGGCGTCATTGTAAGAGAATTATTTCTATGGGCTTTATTTTAAAGAAAGTATACATAAAAAAAATATATATGCCGACAAAATCATTGCAATTGCTTCTTTATGGTTCATAATAATTTATATTTTTACTTTTTACATTTAACACAACCAAAAGCGTTTGATATTTAACAATTTCTAATAAATGCTTTGAGTCTGGCAACGCGAAACAACAGTTCTGACAATTTTTGCATATGACAACCGTGTGAACTGACAATTTTTCGACTGACGATTTTCAACAACCGTCTGGCAATAAATTGTAAGATTTTCTGACAAATTTGATACAATCGTGTGAACTGACAATCTACCTTTTGCTGGCAATTTTTGATTGCGAGTACATTGTCAGCACATTGCCAGATCTGATAATATTGTAAGATCTTACAATCGTCTGTCGAAACTTGCCAAAAAAACGGAAAAAAATTAACCGGGTACTTGAATTTTTTTTTTGCAAAATGTCTACATCATGTAGGATATTCGATTATACAGCCTAAATTTCGTGTAGTATATTACATATGTAGTAATGGAACCCTTCGTGTGCGAATCCCACTTTTCTGAATTTTTAAAAACTCTTATTAAATTGTACTAATTTCATATGTATGTATGCATGTATATTTTTTGCAGATCTTCAAAAAATATTCACCAATCAAAACTTCATCCATTATATTGTTTGCTTGTAATATAATATGGTCCCTACATCTGTACTTCTTAAATCAGCGCATAACTACCACAACTTTATCGACTAGATCTCACAATTTCGCTAAGAATTTTAGTTCGATCTATTTTGCGACTTTGCAAGAAAACCGCTTAATGACAAAATCCAGTAGACTGGATGTGAATAATTTGCAAAAGTTGGACTCATTCGAATTGGCCTTTCAAAATATAACCCTCAATTTGGGACGCTGGGACAATCAGCGTGTGTACAAATTATTTGATTTCGCTTTAACCGGTGACACCTACGAAGAGTCATCGCTGAGAGGTCTGGTATGTTTGGCCACACAGACCTCTGTCGAGCGGCTGCTATCCGTGGCAGAGGTGGCCAAAAAATGGCTGGGCCCCATATCAGTTGCTGTCTTTGTATCAGGTAGCGAGGAGTTTGCTATACTAAAACATTATGTTACGTATTTGCGGCTTTGCTTCGACTTTGTACGCGCGAATGTTACCTTTCATCTGGCATTTCCACACGCTCGAAAACCTCAGCATCAAACGGCCGACTCGCACAAACTATTGCAACTGTTTGATTGCCGGAATCCGCAAAAGACACTGCAGAGTATGTTAAAAATGAGAACACCAGAGACAATAAGATGGCGCTCAAGAAATCTATATCCACAAAATCATTTGCGCAACGTTGCGCGCAAAGGCTGTCAAACGAAATATGTGTTTCTCACAGATGTCGACGTAATACCGAGCAATAATATTGTGACATTGCTTAATGAATTTCTGGCCTCAGCCAAATGTACGACGGGGCTGTGTGCTTACGTCATACCCACACTAGAAATTGATGATCGTGTGCGATTTCCATCCAGCAAAAGCGAATTACTGCGTTTAGTGAAGAGAGGATTGGCAAGGCCTTTCCATGAAAAAGTCTTTATTTACAATCAATATGCTACAAATTTTTCAAGGTAAGAATATTTGCTCGTGTTTTTATACACAAATATTTACAAACATACATATACATACATACATATATACATATGTACTTATATGCCCAGTTGGCCAGAGTGCCTGGCGCGTTAAACTGATACTCTGTTCTGAGTGACCATATCTTGATTGTTGTCCCCAACTGAACACTTCACTTCACTGAAAATAATGAATATTTAATAAAGAACAGTAATTTTCGAGAATATCATGAAACTCAACAAAACCTGTATTTGATTCAAATATAATGTTTGTTGAAAATATAATTTTGTAGAAATTCATTAGGAAAAAATAAAAATATTTTCAACAATTTTTTTATCAAATATGGGAAAAATCTTTGCCACAGAAAATTCTGCAACTTTTTTATTGACTCAATACCTTTCCATCAAAAAGTGTACAAAAATCTTTATCAGAGGAAATTTAAATATTTTCTTCTGTATTTTGACTTTGTTGATGACAATCTGAGCGACAAGTCGTGTGTTTTGTCTTCAATCAAACACATGAATATATTGGCCTACTATTAACAAAGTTTTAGATGGTAAGCGCGAAAACTTATAAACATGCAGCCACAGTTCGAATCCCAGCCAAGTCAGTCAATAATTTAAATGAAACGGAAAAAACAAGTAAGCAAGAACAAAATTAAATATGACTGTTCAAAATATTAATTAAAGTTTGGTCTGTTCTGTTCTGTTCTATTGAGTGACATTGTCACTTAAGAACTCACATTACCATTTTGTGAACGACAATCGATATGGTGGTAGACAGTTTATTTGAGCTGTCGTCAATATGTCTTCCACGATTTTCTAATGTCTTGTGTACTCGTACATCGTTTAAGATGTCCTAAAGACATGGCCAACTGGGCGGATATGCATGAGTGTATGTAGATGTGTATGTATGTATGTGTATGTATGTATGCTTGAGTAAAAACTTAGTACATTTTTATTTATTTATTATGAATCATACAATATCTATTTGTGTTCCGTCTTCTTGTTTGATCACACTTTTGCTTAAATTTATTTAAATTTTTATGTAATTTATTTAATTATGTATGCAGATAGTTATTCACATTTATTCTCTATTTTTGTAGTTGGCTTGCTAACAGCAGTCCCACAGATGACAAACAGATCGCCATTAGTCACCAGGTGACAAATTATGAATTTTTTTATGAACCTTTCTATGTGGCTTTGGACAATGTACCCCCACACGATGAGCGCTTCGTTGGCTATGGTTTTACAAGAAACTCGCAGGTTAAGATCTAATGCATGCATTCGTATGTGCATGCTCTTACATGCCCAGCGGGAAAACTCAGAATACCTTCTCACTTCAGACCTTATTAAAGGCCTGCTTGTCCAATTACTAAAGAATGCCTTCTATGAGAAGAAGTAACAAGGGGTACAAAGCCCTTCTAGAAGGCATCCTTACTCCT
The DNA here is from genome assembly GCA_936439885.1 of Nowickia ferox. Taxonomy (NCBI): domain Eukaryota; kingdom Metazoa; phylum Arthropoda; class Insecta; order Diptera; family Tachinidae; genus Nowickia; species Nowickia ferox. The sequence continues at coordinate 1,591,541 of OW387027.1, read as the reverse complement.
TATTTTTTCCGCTGGGTACATACTATGCGTGTACGTATTCATGTGAGTGTGCGTGTCTATTTACTTTATTGTGTGTACACACATACACACACACATGAGAATTTGCATGCATATACATACATACATGTGCAAAATGTCCAAGATTCTAACGCACATCCATACTGATCCCACCTTAAATCATAAACAGTGGCAACTCAAAAAATCCCAGATGTTCAGGAGTGCCAACAAACTGTCGTCGATACATTACAAATGACGCAAATATGTAACATAAAAATAGGCACAACGGTATTTTTTATTTTGTTGAAGAAGAAGACTGTGTTGCAAACAGCGTTGCCAAATGTGCAGAGTTACTTATCTGCTTTTCGCATTTTTTTTAACAGTTGAGCAGTCGGGCGGTCGTGCAGTTTTTTGTTTCAAAAATCAGTTTTTAATTTTTTTTCCATATCAGTGACAAGCTCATTTATTCGCTCATTCTTGTCGTAATCGTATAAAACCCCTGATCACAAAGCATATGAAAAAGAAACAAAAAATTAATGGGTCAAAAATATTTAAAAAAAAAATAATTTTTTAATGCAAGTTTCTAAAATTATGAAAGCAAAACATTCCAATACGTTTCTTTGGGAAACAATTTTTATGCAAAACACATGAAAAATTTAAAAGTTCTGTGATTTTTTGTGTGTTTTCTATACAAGGAGTTTTATACGATTAGGATCACACTAACTTTTTTGCAGTATTAAATTAATTAATTAAAATTATTATTAAATTGAGAACTTGTTCAATTTATAACACTTTTGTGATGAAAATAATGTCATACTTATTTAAGACTCCCAACCCTCAGGTAAAATTTCAAAAACGTAAGCCAACATTTTAGAATAAATTTAAAAAAGAGCAAATAATAATGAAACAGTGTCTCAAGAAAAGCGCCATTGAAAAGTTTGTAACTGTGAGCTAAAAGTATTAGGTAGAGAATATCTGTACTTAGCGATGTAATGATGGTTTTACGTTCTAATAAGAAATGCATTACTGTTAAAAAAACGTTTGGGCAGTTTTTTCTTCTGAAAAACAGATTTTCTGTTCGGCATGGGCAGTTTTTTCCTCAAACTTATATGGCAACACTGGTTGCAAAAGAAAAGAACATGTTTGCGATCGTTAGAGGTTTGTTCAATGAACTGGTTGATGGAAAAACAAAAGCATTTTGAAAATGTCGAGTTGTGACTGTTTACGAGTTAGTGTGCGATATGTATGTAGTACATACACACATACATACATTGATACGTACTAATGTTTGTATACTTTATTTTGAAGGTCTATGAGATGTACGTTTCTGGTTACTCATTTTACGTCTTGACTCCTGTATTCACCTGCCACTGGGGGCTACAAAAGAAAAGTGCTCGTCCATCGTGGCGTGAGCAGCAGAACACATTCAACAGCAAACGCTTTGAAATATTCAAGAAAGAAATATTTGCACGTTACAAAACACCATCACACTCGTTCGATCAGAAGAAGCATGGATGATATTGATTGATGTGCATGTGCATGTGTGTGTATGTATGTATTTCATCTTACAAGTGAAGCTCTAACATTTTTTAATTAAGCAGATCTTAATTTCAGATTATCTACCTACGCTTTTCATGAAAGTTTTTCATGATCATTTCACAAGAGGCAAGTTAAAAAATTTTATTTAAGGTTAAACTGTTTGTATGTATGTGACACGGAAAGTTAAAAGGGACCTGTTGCACACATTTTGAAAATGACACCACAAAATGAAAACAAAATAAACGCCAAATGTCTACTCAGCATAATAATGATATGATGAATAAATGAACTAATAACCTCAAATATGTACATAAATAAATATATTGTGTGAATTTTGTTGCCTCCATTCAATAGTTTTTATATGGAAGGCGTATGAGTGTTGTAATATTTTTGAATTGTATAATACTCATACGAGGTCCTAAAGAAGAGAGGGAATGGCGAATAAAATTGACAAAACATTCATGCATGCACACATGCAAACATACTTACATACCCTTTAGGAAGTGTGAAGAGTAAGACACTATTGATTCCCTATTGACTTTGTCACCAGTGCTACTCGCGAATTATACCCCCAGAAAATGCTTTTTGTCATAGACATTGAATATGTGCCTGTAATCAAAGACTAGGTTTTTCTTTTGTGACCATATACATATATGTATATAGACATTGGATAAAAGAGATTATGCCGCCGATTAATTGTCACTCAGCTGCCGCCGCCAAGAATGTGTATCCCACAAAATGGTTTCTACCACGGACCGTAATTGTTATGAGTTTTATATTAAAAGTCAAAAGATAATAGTTATTGTTTCATTTTTATATTTTTTAACAGAAATACATAATTATTATTTGCTGATTTTTATTTTTTCGGCCAGAAATTAAAATCAATTTCTGAGATTCCGCAGCTAAAAAAAATATTGTGTCCCTTTTATTATATGGGTATTAAATGAAAGGCATTTTCGGTATTTTCCAATGGAAAAAGACAAGATGAAATCCCCAGACCATAGCAGCTATATGTACATATATATCGTTACCTTAATATAGAAAGGCCTTCACTCATTATTTTTCTGCATTTTTCGATACATTAGATGTTCTTCTATCGAAATATACAAAAAAAAAACTCGATATCAAAAAATAATGAGTTAGGGCCTTTCTATATTAAGGTAACGATATACATATACATATGTATATATATATTTTTTATCATAATGTAACTTTCATATGTCTTAAAAAAAATAGAAATCTGTTCTGCAAAAAGAATAAATAAAAGTCAGACAATAACTCAGCTCAAAAAAAAAATAAAAATTAGAAAGTAACGTCAAGAATAATTATTATTTTCAGTCCTTGGTTTCTACGCATCTAAAGAAAATAATAATATATAGACGCCCCATTGACAACGTCGCGGAAATATTCGGCAAAGGTTATGATTTGGACACACTTAACCCCAAGCTTCCCGCAGGGTACAACATGCATACATATGCATTTGCGTACACATACTTAAATATCGCTGGCTTAATATAAAAAAGGCGTAACTCGAATTTTGGATATTTTATATGAGAAGGAAAACACTGAATAAAAACTAAAGCATTTACATGTAAATATAATTTTTTAAGTGACCTTAAATCCTTTATTTTTAACTGTAACCTGATACTCCTTTTTTATATAAGCCATCGATACATATTTTTGAGACTATTGTTTATCATTTTAAATGCAAAAACGTTTATTGATTTGTCTCCGAACAAAGTGTAGCGTTTCACAACCGTAAGCGTAGAAAGTACATTCTTGGTGGGGGGACAGCTTTTTTTTATTTTTTATTATTAAAACTTGCCTGCAATATCTGTTTTAATATTATTCATGCAAATCAACCAGGGGGCCATTACACCCCATCTCCACAAAGAAAAAAATTTTAACTCCGCCATTTATTAAGAACGCTTCAAACAGGCAATCGGAGCAACGGTCTCAAAGTTGCTGCTCATAGTTACAATGTTCCGCAACTTGTACACGATATTTTTAAATATCATATCGGAAATGTATACAAACTTTGTACTGATACATTTTGGAAGTCAGCCATACATACATACATACATATATACAAAAATACATACATATGTACATATTTATTATATAATATTTAAAAGGCAAATTGTTGTAGTTTTATGTGTTTTTTTTTGTATTTTGGTATTTTGCTTAAATAATTATTAATCATATCTAGGAAAAACATTTGGACTTTTAGGAAAAAATGTAAAAGTTATTTATCCGTCTGTGACGTCTCTTATTTGTTTTTCTTGAACTACGTACTTTTTTCTTGGCAACTACATATCATTACGAATTCTTAAACTAACAAAAATAGACAGATTCGCTCATTTACTAAAACAACGGCATAACTCGAAAAAATATAGTTTGCCAGAAAACGAGTTTAGAGTTTTCAATTTACACACTAACTTAATGGAAAAAGAAAATGTTGTGTTGCTTTCAAGAGTTGAATAAATAAGATATTTGCATGAAATTTTTACACAATCACCCTTATTCCAGTTGACGACATCCACGTCACTTTAACACAATACCAAAAATTTGCGGCTTTTTTACTCGCTCTCGAAAATAATTTTGTGCTGCTGACGATCTATTTCTGTTCCATAAGGTTTAGAAAATAGCATAAGCCTGCCAACAGGAGTCAGTTGTTTTGGATAACGGATACACAAGGCCCAATATTTTGGTGAACATGTAACGATGTGAGGATTAATTCTATTTTTTTAGTTATGCCATTGTTTGTGCAAATGAGCAATATGTATGTATTTTGTAATTAGTTATGGAAAAATTGTGTGAAAAAAATCAAATTTCAAATAATTCTTGTGCAATTAAATAAAAAGAAATGGAAAAAATTGAACTTTTCGATTAAAGCTGTCATGACGACTGTATTTTTCGGTGTGCCGGAACAAATATAATTTTAAATCAATTAAAATTACAACCCCTTGGGTATAAATTTTAAAAATGTGGTGTGAATTGATTATTTAATTAATCAGTAGTTGTTTTTTTTCAAATTCACTGGCGCATATTCATAGTCAAAACAAAGTATTCTTTAAAAATTTAAAACCAGTATTTCCATACAAAATAACCAGTATTTTAAGCTCTTAAAACAAGCCTTGCTTTGACTATGAGTATGCGCCAGTGAATTTAAATTTCACCGTATTAAAATGTCGGAAATTTTATTGCAAATTAATATTTTTCTCCAATTTCTTTAGTTTTTTTTAACTTAATGTATTTTTTATTTTTTTTTTCTTAGGGACGAAAATAATCGATAAATATTCGCCTGAATTTTGCTAATACGAATCCCATTGTCGTGAAACACACGAATACAAATATCTATTACGTCACTTATACGAGTATGTATGTGTGCATCATTATCTCATCTAAAAATATAAATAAATACATACACATGTACATGTACATACATACATAATAATGTAAATGCTCTCACAATACATACATACATACATAAGTATGTATTTTTATGAATATGTAAATTATAAAACATTTTTAATTTCACCACGTGTTAACTAGCTTAAAAATAATATTTTTACTTTTGTATCATCAATAAAACTATTTTTACAATAAGATTAAGAAGTGATGTAAGTGATCCTAATAAATAAAATAAATTTAAAAAAGAACATCGATGCAATATGTCTTATTTTTAATTGAGTCAGGCTACATGGCCAGAAGTAAGTGGGATAAAAGTATGAAACAAAAATACATACGTTGTCTCTCTTTTTATTTTTATTTCTTATTTTTGCTAAATTATGAACCGAAGCATCATTCTAAATGACCGCTACTTTCGGAGCGAAAATAGATAGAATTTTTTTTAGTAATTTAGCAATTTGAATGTATTAATGGGAAGAAAGAAACATGCCACACCAGCACCTTGAGTGCAATATTATCTTGATATTGTTGTTAGTTAAAATTAATTTACCGAAAACGATTAATTTTTCTTATGTATATTTTAATTTGTTTGTTTTTTTATACATGCTTATATATATATACATATATGCATGCAGTAATAATTTTTACGACATACTCATATATGTATACATATATCGTCACCTCAAACCTAAAAAGGCGTAAATGCAGCAGAAAACAATTGGCGAATTTAAACGGTACAAGGATCGCCCGGTGGTCTAAATTAGACTACTTGACGCCTAGTATACAAAACAAAAACAAAGAAAACGTTTGAGCCAAGAAATTAAAAAAAACATGTATATTAATACTAGACCCCTGCAAAAGACCACTTACAAGAACTTTTAAGACATGAGGTATTTTTCAAATGCTTTACTGCAGCGAAGTCTTCTAAAACAAACGCTAAAGAACACTGTTGGTAAAGAAGAAAACACTTTGTGACGGGAGAACTTGTGATGATTGCTTCTTCATACGCATGGGCGCGTATACAAACATCATGCATGTGCATACGCACACACACACGTTCTGTGTATGATCTTTTATTTTTCTGCGCACATACAAACGCACACATGCATTGAGATTAGTTGTGTGCGCTTGCTTTGAAAAAAACTCCCTTAAGCTAAGATAGTACTCTGTTCAAATTTGTGAAAAATGTTGAGCAACATTGATTATTTCATACGAAAAATTTGACATGTAAACGAAACTAACTAGCCCAAGCTACAATTTTTTATGTTTTTAAAAACGCCCCATTTGTTTGTTGTAAATTCCACACGAAATAAGGTTTATGAAAACTTAAAATGTTGAAGATACATTTCATACGTTTTTCTCAAGATAAACAGAGTACTATATCTGCAACATTTTTTCATGAACAATTCGTGCCAATTTTTTATTACACATATATGTATGTATTTTGACAACATTTCACGCGAAATGTTGAACAGAGTACCAGGCTTAAAAGACAACCATAATAACTTACCATCTACATCTTACACACACACCCACTCAAACATACAATATGCAAAAAAAAACAAGCATGCACGCATCCACACTATTTCTTTTCACTGTTTGTTACGAACAAGAAGTCTTCGCGACAATGCTTGTAAAAACTCATATACACGAACTTCAATACATCAATCGTGCTTCGCTTATTATACGACAGCATTTGTTATTGGTTTAGTATAATACATGCCACGTGAATACATTTAAAAAACAATACGTATTTACATTTCAAGACTGTTTACGCAGGCCTCTATAAGATATTTATGTACTTTAAAGTATACGACAAAAAAATTTGTGTCGTATTTATATATACGATTCTTGAGTGTCATAGTTAGTGTTGTTAATTATGTTTTATATTTGATCGAATGAAATAATTTCATGATTTGGTTTTTGTTCGCACATTCGAGCATTCGACAAAAATTATTCGAATAATTTTTTATTCTTAATTGGAATTTTTTTTTTTGATTCGAACAAATATGAAAAAATATTTGCTCGAATATTCGAATAATTTTTATTCGAATGACAACTAAAGCACAACATCTTAAAAATACGTTTTAAAGTAGTAATGAAAATGTAGAATTTGAGATCCGAAAGTAGGTCAAATTTGGATCATAATATGAGCGAAAATATCAAGCGCATTGACTATCTTTCATACTTATAGTCATGCTATGAATACTTAATCGGACAAAAAAATTTACAGATGATATATACTCAGGATATTTATTCATCATTCACCACCGTATACATGAATTTTTTTGTATAAAATGGAATGGAAATGTGTTTTGGCTGTTTGAAAACTTGCTTTATGTGTGTGTGTAAATACAATAGCCCTGTATATACGCTTGTATAGCCGAATAATCGTCAAGAGTACTTTTTTACTCATGCGTAGCTCATACAGTTTATAAATTTTAGTTGATGTCGTTTGTGCTGCGTAATTTAAAAAAATGTGTGTAAACATAGTTGTTGGTTGTTCATAGTTATACGTATTCCTATGAACGTTATTTTTGTATTTTTAGCTGTACGCATTCCTAGTTGTTGGCCAATACTCAAGGAGTTCTTAAAACGATACTTTTGTCATGCTCTGATGCTTACATACAAACAAATCGAGCCATAACAGCAAACAAGCTTAGGCGGCATATTTTTTTAACTTCTTTTTTGACGAAAATCGATTATTTGCGATTATGAATAATCGATTTCTGTCAAAAAATTAAGTTTGGAAATAATGTCACTTAAGCTTTTTTAGCGGTTATGGCACGACACGTGTGTATGTATGTGCGTGCGCAAAAAATATTATTTTTTTTTGCTTGTCGAACATTTTGTTTTTGTGTAATATCTATGTACATACATATGTATATGCATTTTAATTGCAAACTTGCTGAAAATCTACTGATTTTGAATCACTTGATTTTTTTATTGTCTATTATTCATGCTCTTGAGATCCTTTGCTCGAATTTAACTTCGAACACCCGATTAACAGAATATTTTCGCTAGATATCGCTCTTTTACCTCTGTCTATGATTATTGTGAATTAAATTAAAATAGTTGTCTTTAGTATGTATACAAACTTAAATTAATGAGACGATTTAGCATTTAAATTGCGATATTTCTGATTTCAGTTAAAATGATATACATACATACATACATACATGTGTAACATATTTTACATTCATATGCAAATTAAAAAGTTTATTTTGCATTAATTCCAAATGAGAGATCCACGTATGCATTCTAAATTTATAATTTTGTTGAAATGTACATACATACATACATATGTACATACACATACAAATTTATATGTACATATGTATGCATGCATATATTCAATAATATTATTTAATACAAAAATGAGTGTTTATGATTAAAAATAGATTTGTTATTTATAAAAGAAAAGTATTAAAAATTAAGCAACTACAAACATATATATATATTTTAAGAAATTAAAAAAAAAGCAAATAAATAATTCTTCCGCATCCAAACACTGTGTACGTAAATAAATAGCACATCTCTTCATTTTTACGAAAAGAAAAAAATCGAGTCTACCGACTCCAAATATTATAGAAAACTTGTAGTTGATTTGTAATTGAAATAAATAAATGGGATGGGATGGGATAAGAGGGGTTGGGAACGCAGCGAATGTTCATTGTATTCTTAAAGTTTTGAAACGAACATATTCACAAAAAAAAATCTCATGAGAATAGTAGTGAATGAATATATCTCATAAAATGATCCGTGTGCATTATTTTTCAGAATCGAGAGACTAAGCAAGTGAAATTTGTTCAATAAAGGGAATTCTCTCTCCCTCTCTCTTTCTAAACATCTTTTTCTATTTTGCATCTTTTATGTGTTGTGCCGTGTGCAGTATGAAATAAAGACTACCTGCGCTCAGCATCAGTGAAGTTCATTTTAAATCGGTATTTTTCACGTAGTGGTACCTCAGTGCGGTAAAGTGAATTTCAGTTCAAATTATTTAATTAATATTGATTCAAATTACAATTAAGAAAAGTTTTTGTTAAGTTTCGAAAACAAACGCTTTGTTAAATCATAACGAATAAAATAATTAATTGTTACTTGTTCCCACTTCACACATAGCTTAAAAAAAAACAAAACAAAATGCCTTTCGTTCCCGTCGAAACTCCAAAGTGTCCAAAGTGCGGTAAATCCGTATACGCTGCCGAAGAACGTGTTGCCGGAGGATACAAATTTCACAAGACCTGCTTTAAATGTGGTATGTGAATTATAACACTGACACAACTTTAATTACATAGACATGCATACATACAAATGTACGTACGTACGTACGTATGTATTGATGTGTATGTATATGTATAAAATTACCATCGAAAAACTTAAATAATATCTACATATGAATGACATAATTTGGGGGACTCAAACGCTAGTTTTAAGTGTCATAGTATCATAATGTTTTAAAGATTTTGTTTAAAAGAAAAAAACAAAAGCAAAAACAGTTATAATAACTATGACACTTAAGACTGCCGTTGGAAGGAATCCCCAAACTTTTTGAAAGTGAAACTATTTTTAAAAATTGTCTGTATTTTATAGGAATGTGCAACAAAGCTCTTGACTCCACAAACTGCACAGAACACGAAAAGGAATTGTTCTGCAAAAATTGTCATGCCCGCAAATATGGACCTAAAGGTTACGGTTTCGGTGGCGGTGCTGGTTGCCTGTCCATGGACACTGGCTCTCATTTAAATAGAGAGTAAGTACAAAATATAAAAACTCACATACATACATTTGTATTCAAAAAGTGAAAGCAAATTAGTTTACTGCTAGTACTACTCAATATGTATGTATGTATGTATGTACATACATATATGTATACTTATGTACATATGTATATCCTCCTACTCGAAGAAAAATAACCAAACGATTATTCAATTTACATTAAAAAAATAAAAATAGTACATGGATACATACATACATATGAATGTATGTATGTAGTATGTATTGCTTGCACAAATTTTAAACACATACCATCTTCATACATACATACATACACATGTACGCATGTATGTGTGTATACACATACATATATCCCCATGTACTACGATTGTACGATTCCACGGTGCATTCTAGATATAAAACTCATTTTTAAATAATATATACATTTATATGTACATATATACATACGTATGTATATATATATATATATATATATATATATATATATATATATATATATATATATATATATATATTTTTTTGTTCCTTTTAACTCCTACAAGGAGCATAGGGCCGTAATGTATGTATATATCGTTACCTTAATATAGAAAGGACTTAACTCATTATTTTTTTGATATCGAATTTTTTGTATATTTCAATAGAAGAACATCAATGTATCGAAAAATCTCGATTTCAGATATACATATAATGAGTTAGGGCCTTTCTGTATTAAGGTAACGATATGTGCATGTATGTAAATACGGTATATATACATACATATGTATGTCCATTAGAGTGACCATTAGTTGTATGGAGAATAAAAACTGAACCGATTTTTGGGGAAGAGTATATAAGAAATAAAAAATAAATAAATAACGGTCACTTTAATGTTCATATATACTATATATGTGTACCTATATACCTACATGTATCCATACATATAGGTATACATATTATGTATAAATAGGTATGAACATATACATATGTCCATATACATATGTATGTATATCCTTATATTTACATATGCATATATGAATATATATATGTGTGTATGTATGTATATACATACACATATATACATGTATGTATGCATGTATATATAAATATATTTATATGCATATACACCTATAAATATGTATGTATTTTCGTGTATACACACATGCAAATGTCCACATGTAATATATTTTATACATAAACACTGTATATGTAAATGCACACCCATGTATGTATGTATGTATATATGTACATACATACATATGTGCATGTGTATGCAATGTAAATATTCTTATACATACACTCTACATATACTTACATATACATACTCTCTACACTTACAGGCCACTATGTAAAAACGATTGTTGAAGTTACGCTATACTTTTTTTTATCATACACCCATTTTCGAAGATGCCTCTTCAACAGTTGTTTTTGCAGACGGTTGTTAAACTCTTATTATTTATTTTTAAATTCGCCACTACTATGCCAGCCGCAACTTGTTATTTACAAAAATATAAGTATGTCACCGTTTATTTTTAATTACATTTGTTCCGTTGTTGTTTTGAACTTTTTCCGTTCGCGTAATACAAAATGAAATTATATGAAGTACACGCATACATATGTAAGTTTGTATGTAATAAATTTACACACAGGCTAATTCACAATAATATTCGTTTGGTACAACAAACATACATACATACATGCATATCTCTCATTTACACAAACAATGTCTAACTAAAAAAAAAAAACTTGTTAGCCAGAAAACGAGTTTAAAATTTTAAATTTTCTCTCAAGAGTTGACTAAACAAGATATTTGTATGAATTTTTTTTTATATTTTTTGAGTTATGACGTTGTTGGAGTAAATAAGCGATACGTATGTATGTATGTACATATGTACTCGTATGTATGCCCACAGCTGTGCGATGCTTGTTTCTAAAATTTAGAATCTAAGTGCATCCAAGCAGATACTATTTATGTATTGTACACTTGCATACACACGCATGTATGTATATATTGTATGTATGTATGTATGTATGAATGTATATTTAATCGTATGTTGCTCAAATTTGTTGCACACAAAGCTGTTATGTAGTATATTTCTTTAGTTTCATACATATGTATATGTACGTTTTAGTTTTGATAATTATGTATGTATATATGTATGTATGTATGTACATATGTACGTATGCAGTATAACAGTTAGTTTTATTATTATTATGTACAAAAATATCACAAACACATACTAAGTTAATTTTTCGTATTATCACAGCAACTAAATTACTTACTGGCGAATTCTAGACGCAACAACGATGGAATTCAGGATTTGATCTGTTTCAGTTTCAATGTTATGTTTCAGTTAGTCCATTTGTTGTTTACTACTACTACTACTCCAATACTACTCTACTACTACTACTACTACTTTTACCACCTTCTAGTACCGTTGTTCCCTATGTATGTACTCTGAATATGTGTATTAAAATATCTAAACAGAACAATACATACGCAGTGGTATTCTCTATATATACAATACTATACATTTTAAATATTTATTTACTTTTTATACTCTATTTTTTAAATTATTCTGTTTTGTTTTCATATTTACATCAACAAGTTTATTTAATGTTTAATTTAATTTAATTTATCAATTGTTCCCCATTTGTTTGTGTCATTTTGTTTTCTCAATTTTAATAATTTTTGCGTTAAATGTGATGATTGATGTCCATTAAAAACCATATGCCAACAAAAAAAAGTTGAAATTATGTATTTTTTTTTTGTTACTTACATATGTATACTGTTATAATTATTATTATTATTACATGCTATTTATAAATTAAATTAGTTTGCGTCATTTTTGATAAAAAACAAAAAACAAATTAAAGCTATAATATACATAAATCTATAAACACAAATTTTTGTTATGAAATGAAATTGTCAAATAAAATAGACTTCTGTAAAAAAAAACTCACACACACACAAAACAAAAAATGGAATTGTTAATAATTTGATTATTGGTTTAAATGTAAAACAAAAAGATAAACGGTGAGAAAACGTTCAATTTATAATTAAAATAACTATTTAACGAATCGCATGGCTTGGGCAGCAAAAATAATTTCTGTTAAAAGAATAATATACAAACATAAATACATACATACATACATGCATACATTTCCACAGGTACATCTACGTAAATGCATACATACATACATACATACATACATACATATGTACATTTGTGTGTATGTGGCAAACATTTAAGCGTAACTTGAATTATTAATAATATTAATGCTTTAATAACCATTATTAAAAAAAAGAAAAATAAAACGGAAACTAAAACGCTTTTAACGAGAAACTAGATTCATAATAATATAAATAAATTATTTTTATATACATTTATACTACATGCATATTTACATATAGTACATATATTCATAATTAATTTTCATATTTCAAGCATTTCTTCATTTTACTCGCTTCTGCAGATATGTATTTTTTTTCTCTAGCATAATTTTTATACTACTTTGCAGCTAAGAGTCAGTCCACCGAAAAAATCATGTTAACATTTTATGAAAAAAAAAAAATAATAATAATTTCTGCGTGTTCTTTGCTTTGCAAAAATAAAGGAACAAAATTTTTTCACTTTTTTCCAGGGACCGCAACGTTTATAAGTTTTATTTTAAAAATTACTTTAAAAGTAATGATTATTTTTTTATTTATTCCTCAGAAAATGAAAGTTATTTTTTTAGTTTAATTTTTATGCTTAAAAATTGTAATTCTTAAAGTGAATAATATATAAAAAAGTAAATTTAATTTAACATAGAAGAGTTTTTTCAACAGACTCTGGCGATAAATTCGGTTTTAAATCGGTTAATACATATTAATTTTAGAGCATTCTACAGTTTAAAAATTAATCTAAAAGTAACTGTTATTTTCTGAGGAATAAATTAAACTGAAAAAATAATCGGTAAAGTTGAGTTCTTTAATCAAAATTAAACAAATTAAAATGAACGCATCCACAAATAAACGTAGTCCATGTAACAAGGATAATCTTTGTTGTATTCCTTGTGCACGTAGCACTTCTCTATCCGTGTGATTTTTTCAGCTTAAATTTGGAAAATAATCGTTACTTGTGATCCCTGCTTTTTTCAGAATAAATTACGGTGACTTCTAATTTGTACCCTACTTGTGTAAAGAAAACTTGTATATGTTTCCCTTAATCTATTACGAATACGTCAATATTTCCATAGCCAACGTCTTACACAAACAGGCTGTTAAAAACTTGAATTTTTTTCTGCTTAGACCAGGGGTTCCCACCAAATTCCTGTTCACGGACTTATTGTAATTTTTTATTTTTTTATTTTTTTTGTAGCGGATCTCCCTTCTTTGAAACTTAGGATGTTTCTTTTTTAGGTTAAATTAAAATTACAAAAATAGATGATTAAAAATTTGTTTATAAAAGTTCATAAATACGAGTATGTTTAAAAATGCACCGTATTTATTTAAATATTCAAAGCAAACTTTTTAATAAGATTATTTGCACATTCCCTCAAACTAAATAAAATGGCAATAAAAAAGAGATCAGCTGTTTTTGAGAGTGTGATGGCAATACCAGTCAGTGCAGAGTCTGGGGAACTTTATATTAAGCAGTGAGAAGTAAAAGCTCTCACTAATATTTGTTTGTGTTAGAAGATTTTGCAACTGGTATTAAATACATGTGTATATACATATATATTTATATACATATGCATATAAATTTAAAATAAAATAAAACTTAAAAATGTATGTAGAATAAAAGCAAAAATACTGTTTTTCGGCTCTTCACGCGGACTTATACCGTTTTCTTTTCTAGACAAAGTGCAAACATTTTTAATTTTTTATTAAGAAAAATGAAATTTAGCGTTCGTTGAAGGTAAAAAAATTACGCTCGTAGGGGTGATACAATAATTTCTCTATCTAATCTTTATTTCAAGAAACCATTTTATTGCGAATTTTCATTGAAAAGTGCAATACTTTTTACTTTTTTTACTACTGCTCCATTTCTTGTGTTTAGGTTTTGTTGTTGTTTTGCCAAATATTGTTAGTGAAAAACTATTAGTCCTTGTAAGTTATGCTGAAAAGAGTGGAAAAAAAATCTTCCTTCATATATTTAAAAAAAAAATTGCAGGAAAGATTTATATTTTTTTGGCACAAAGTGTTACTGAAACTCCACAGAGAAGTGTGCACCAGAGAATGACAAAAGTATCGTTGTAAGTACTCTTTGAGTATTGAATGTGTACAGCTAAATATAAAAATCACGTTCGTATGCAAACATACGCATTAATTTTGAACCGAACGCGTGCAACTATTTACAATCTACAATTATGTTTATACATATGGCACAAACGATAGCACCCAAAATTTAAAAACTGTATGAGCTACAATCATACGCATGAGTGTAAAAATACTCTTGACTGTTAGTCGGCTACACATGCGTATATACAGGCCTAATTTATTTACACTCACACATAAAGCATGTTTTCAAACAGCCAAAATACATTTTTTCCATTCCATATTAATTACACAAATTGTATGTACACGGTAGCGAGTGATGAACAAATATTACGCGGATACTCGGAGTATTTTTTTGTCCGACTAAATATCCATACTCTCAGCATAAGCATACTCCGGCTATAAGTATGAAAGAGAGTTAAGCGCGCTTAATAAGCATGTGCCTTTTTATTTGAAGTTGTAGCGTATTTTAGTTTTTTGCACAAACGAAGTAGAGATGCTCTTGTTTTTTGGAATCGGGTATATAGTTATAGTTGCTTGAGAGAAAGTATGTGAGCCTACGATTGATTGCGCTACAATTATCATTATACGCAGTTACTAAAATTAAGACTATTTACTTAAGTATATTTTTTTACTACTCATTGTAATTTTCTAGACCCCCTGTTAGTTAATCTGAAAAAAGTAAAAAAAATTCTTTCCTTTAATTTCGCAAAAATCTTTGGAGGCCCATAAAGAAATTGGTCACCAAAATTGCCAAACTAAGTATAGGGTTTTAGTACCCTTTGCTAGTACGATCGAATCTATACTGTCAACACCGTGTGGATTTTTCACTAATGCACAGTGTAATATTTATATACTACAGTCAAATCCCGATAATTCCTACCTCGCTAAATCGAAAGCCCCTATAATTCGTAAGAAATGACCGGTCCCTTGCGATTACGCATTATCTTGATTTGATTGTATTAACGTATTCGTATTTAACATTTTAAAACTTAATTTTGCACAAGACTTAATATAAAACTGGCTTTAATTGCAAGAAATATGCACAGCTGTATGTATGTATATATATATTTTTTTTGTTGTTGTATATTTTAGAGAAATTGATGGTGTACGCAATGGAGCGCGTCTGGAGCCGAAAAAAATTGCTAGAGCTCCAGAAGGTGAAGGATGTCCTCGCTGTGGCGGTTATGTGTATGCCGCCGAACAAATGTTGGCCAGAGGCAGAGTAAGTATTCGTTATTTATACGTTAATTTATGTACATGAGAGAGAAAAAACAGACATTAATAAAATGCTGAAAAAAGGGTTATCACAGAAGATGCTTCAAATGCTTGCTGTGCAATCGCACTTTGGATTCAACAATGCATTGTGATGGACCCGACAAGGATATCTATTGCAGAGGTACATACATACATACATAAATACTTGATGAACGTTCAGTAAAGTAGCAAATCCCTACATACATACATACATTCACACACACACTTAACTTTTTATTTGTATTTTTTTAACTTTGGTTGAATGTGTCAGTGACACAGTGTCCCACACAGCTTACCTTGAATTTCGCATGTGGGCCGTATGTCTTTTGTACTTATATATGTATGTATGTATGTATGTATGTATGTATGCCTTAGTGAATGTGTTATATCTGTGCCAATAAGGAACAAGGGCTTGTACGAGAGTGTTTTTAAACTTTTATATTTATTTCTTTTGCAGTTAAATTGGGAAATAAAATCAATATAAATCTAAAAAAAGATAAAATAACGTAGATTTTGCCCGGGTTCATTAACGCAAAATAAGCTGATTTCGACTTAAGCACTTTTTCCTTTTTGCATACAGATATATGTATGTATGTATTTATGTATGTAAATATTTACATGTGTATTTCTCTCTGTCAGTGGTACTATTGATTTAATATCTACTTGTGTGACTCAAAAATTAAAAATGTTATTTGTAATAATTTGTTAAATGTTTTTCCTCTGTCTTTTGTTTTAATTTTATTGCTCTTGGTCAATTCGGAATAAAGGCTTGGCATAAGGAATGCTTCAAATGTGGTAATTGTTCTAAGGGCTTAGATTCCATTCTTTGCTGTGAAGGACCAGATAAAAATATTTATTGCAAAGGTAAATAACTTGTTAAAAACATCCATATACATACATGTACCCGACAAAATTTTAGCAAACTAAAAGTGAAAGGTTAGATAATTCATACTACAGACTTTTTAGTTGATTCTGTATTCTGATTAGAATAAACAATTGGACAGTACACAGCCAAAGAGCCAGGGAATCCCACGTGTAGGAGCTTCCTTCGGATGCTGTATCTAACATATGCCTTCGTATAGGAAGTAGGAGTTTCTTTTAGCTCGATTATGGATGGCAACCGAACTATAGTTGCGTTGATACTTGCCGAAATGGTATTACGGATGGCAACTGGCAACAGTTGCCATATTGGCAACCACAAAGTTTTAGTTGCTGCATAGTTTTTAAAGCAAAAAAGAGGAAAAAATTCAAAAGTAAGTGCAATATTATTATTATTTTGAATTTTTTCTTTGCATATTTAAAGAAAGTATGCTTTAAAGCTAAAAAAAAAGAAATTGTTAAAACGTATTTTAGGCAATGACATTTACTCACAGTGGAGGCGGTAATTCTAAAAAGCCGTCTAATAGATTCCTCCTCTTCATCAAAAATTAATTCCACTTAACTAATCCTTTTTATGATTAGTAATGTTTTGAGCACTTTTACTCATTAATTTTCTTTTTAGCACTTGTATTTCTTATTGATTGAATTTTTGTTTACATTATTTTCAGTTGCCAAACTGTCAATCTGTCATAATCGTATTTTCGATAACTTTTTGGCAACTGAAGCTCGGTTGCCATCCATAGTCGAGCCATTAGACACACTCCTCGAATTTTTTATGGTCTCCACCAGTATGAATCTTATTAAACACGTTTGCCCTTGATAATGGAAAAACAAACAAATATAACTACAAGCGATACAGTTAACTGAGGTAATCATTAACAAGTGCGAGTGAGATGCAAAATTATCAAAGGTCGACAAACACAATGAAAACAAACCTGCTTGCATTTAAGAAATAATTACGATGACGTGAGATCGGCTTAACGACTTGTATTTGCAATATACACATGTATGTATGTATGTATATCGATATGTTCTAGTTCTACAACAACATAAAGCTACATGTATTTTGTTGGTACATAACAACAAAGTCCATATATTTATAGGAGGGCACGTATGAGTAATACTGACGAAAAATAACATATTACTCATACGCAACCGTATGCGATTTTATTACATCATTAATATAATAAATATGGACATGATATTAATACATACATACATACATATGTATATCATTTAATAGGTAGTCAAGTGCATTTTAAAATTTTTTAAAACTTTAGTCACATGCAGAAGAATAAAATTAATTCTGGTACTAAAAATATTGAAATTTTTTTTATTCATGTCATCTTCCTTTTTTTATACATCATTTTATATTTGGGCCACTAGTTCAGGAGATGTTTATGAATTGCCAATTTGTGTGCTCCTCTTCTGAACATTTTGCATTTTTTTTAGTTTTGATGGATTTTTATTTAGCGTGTATAGATAGGATTAAAGATCCCAAACATTATTATCTACATATGCAGGTAGATACTCGGACAGGCATGTTTTGTCTCATATGAATGTATGTACATAGATATGTACATGTGTGTGTCAGTTTTACTTATGTGTGTCGTGTTTTGTGTTTTCTTTTATTTGTTTTTAAAATTTAGCATGTTATGCGAAAAAGTTTGGTCCCAAGGGTTACGGTTATGGCCAGGGCGGTGGCGCCCTTCAATCTGACTGCTACGCTAATGGGTAAGTGTTATGTGTTTTTGATTTTAAATGTGAATGATTACTCCATTCATTGTTCAGAATTTTAAATTAAGGATTATTAAATTTTGGTTTTTCATTTGAGCTAACGATACGTAACACATACGTGTTACGGTCGATAATTTTTATTTTAACCATTAAGAATTGTCTAAATGTAAAACTATTTTAAGGTTGTTATGCACAGAGATTTGGGGCTAGAGGCTATGGCCACATAGGAATGTCATCATTAGGTCTAATGTCTGATATAAAAGATGTTGAATGGCAAAGGTATATTCTACTTACATACTTATATAAGCCTTCCACAGTCTGTTCCATGAATGTCCTTACTTGTTATGTGTTCAAATTGGAATTCACATTCGTTCCACTGTAACTAACTCAGACGCTTGTTACATACTCGTATATGATCAAATCAAGTTAGCCATGATTCGACGCAGCTGGTTTTAGATATAAACCTGCAATCAAACTAATTTAAATTATTTACATGGCGCTTCACGGTATTTCTTTAGCGGCAATAATATTTTTCCTTCGCAAGAATGACAAAATGACAATAGGAGGTCATCTCTTTTCGTAGATTTCCTCAAACTTTCTTTGAAAGAATCAAAAAATATTTTTTTCTACAGTTTTTAAACTTAAACAGTATTGAATAAATCCTCAGGTCAGTTTCGAAGAAAAAAACTTGAAAAATCTCGCATTAAGTATGAAAATTAAATTAAAAGACCATTGAAAGAAACAAAGTATGCATTTGCAAAATCATACTAAAAACGTAACATTAATATTTCATTTGTGATGTTTTACAACTTTACTTTGTCCCACAAAATTCTTTTGATTA
Organism: Nowickia ferox; assembly: GCA_936439885.1. Lineage (NCBI taxonomy): Eukaryota > Metazoa > Arthropoda > Insecta > Diptera > Tachinidae > Nowickia > Nowickia ferox. The sequence continues at coordinate 1,571,904 of OW387027.1, read as the reverse complement.
AATTTTTTTTCAGTTCTTTGTCAATATGAAGTAGATTAATTGTGTTACACATATTCACCTCTATCGTGGATAACAGGTGGAATTTTTGTTCAAAAGAAATTTTCATTCCCCTCGAAGGGAAAAATGCTATCGTGAATCTCCCGTGAAATTTTTCCCGCTATCAGTCCCAGTGAATGTAAAAAAGCGAAGAAGACTTGTAAAACTTAAAAATTAATTAAAATCAAACAAATTTAAGTTTAATAATAAAAAAATACACAAATTTCTTTTAAGTTTAAAGTTGAGATTTTAAATATTCTAGCTGCAGTTGTAAAATATTCTTTCGTATACCACCGCGGTGCATCACAATAAAATTTGTTGTGTGTGAACAATGAAAAAATGTGTTGCAGGGAATTATTGCTAGCAATCGTGGACTTTATTTACTTATCTTGTCCTAAAAATAAATATTTATTACTTCTAATATTTATCTATCTACTAATTCAGTTTCCCTGAACGAATCAAAAAAAAAAGGGAAAACATTTCACGATTCACGGCTAAAAGGGGAAAATGTTCACGATATTGGTGATTGTTTTTTAAGCAAAATTTTTAATGAAATAAATACAATTAGTTATAGTTTGCTATTTTTTCTTTTTGATCTTAAGATCTTTGCTTTTTTTTTGTTATAAAAAATTGCAAATTAATTTGTTTAATTATTTTTAATAATAAAATTATTTTATTTTATTTCTTTTAACACATATAAAGTAATTTGCTTTTTTTTATAAAATAAAACAAAAAGTTAAGGATTTTGAGCCCAATGAGGAAAAATAATTAATTATGTACATATGTACATATCATATAGAAAGGCCCTAACTCACTATTTTTTTTTTAATGGAGATTTTTGCATTTTTCCATACATTAGATGTTCTTCTAAAAACTCGAATACAAAAAAATAATGAGTTAGGTAAGAATTTTCTATATTAAGGTAACGATATATTGAAAAGACCAAAGAAATAAAAATTTTCCAGATACTGAAATTAGTTATTTGTAGCAATTATTGTTGTAATAGTTACTAAAACATTTTAATGACATTTTTGTTTTGATCTAAGGATGTTTTTTTTAATTCCGTGTAACATCCCTGTCGGAAATTCCGTTAACTTTAAACTAACTTTAAGCTAACTATTTCGCAACTGGTACTGACTGATACTTGGATTACTGACTCTTTACTTTTCAACTAACTTAAAGTTGGTTTTTTTTTAAATCACCTGGTAGTCAGTAAATTTAAGAAATTTTTCATATGTATCATCACACGTTGTATACTCAACGCGCTAACTACCCAGCCAAGGTACCATCTAAAATAATAACAGCAAAGTGTTAATATAAAACTGAAATGAGTTTCAAAGTAGCTGAGAACAAATTTGTTGGCTCTCACCAAATTCGATTACGTACTCAACTTAAGAACTAATTTTGGATTTGTTCTGGATGACATTGCAGTTAGCTTTAAGTCAGTCTAAGAAAAGTTAACTACAAGTTAACTATTTTTGTAGTCAACCACTCATTCTTCGACAAGGATGTCCACACACGCACACATGTCCGAAAGTAAAAAAAAAACTTATCTGTGTATTGTTATGTATAATTTTTAGTGATATGGCGCCCCGAACAGCTGCAATTGATGTTAGTAAAATTCAAGCCCGACCCGGTGAGGGTTGTCCACGTTGTGGTGGGGTAGTGTTTGCAGCTGAACAAGTTCTTTCCAAAGGACGTGAATGGCACAGAAAATGCTTCAGTTGCAGGGATTGCACTAAGACTTTGGATTCGATCATCGCTTGCGATGGTCCCGATAAGGAAGTGTACTGCAGAACTTGTTATGGTAAAAAGTGGGGACCTCATGGATATGGTTTTGCCTGCGGTTCCGGATTTTTGCAGACTGATGGCTTGACGTAAGTAATTCTTTTTTTTTTGGCATATTACATACATACATGCACATCGTTAGCTAAAATGCAAAAAGGCGTGACTAACAAAAAATTAAAAATCTAGTTTTTGATTGATTATTATGAAAGCCATGTCTTGAAAAAAATTTACACTTCTGCTATCAAAAATTACGCTTTCATTAACAAAAAAAAAAATAAGGGGGCTTAACTACAAGTTTGTTCAGTTTTTTTATATAGTTTTGTTAGTTACGCCTTCTTGCATTTTAGCTAACGATGCAACGATGCATATGTACAACATAGCCATAATTCAAAAAAACCTACTTTTATACAAAATCAGTTCGAAGTTTTCAATTTACACACATAAATGCAATTCAATGAAGATATTAAAACAAAGACTCTTCTCCCAAAAGCTATTTGTATAAAAAAAAATAAGAATAACACATTTTTGAGATATGACTATTTTGCAATAAAGGAACCATGTGTGTCTGGAATTTGTTTTAAAATAAAATAATTTTTTGATTGTGCAGTGAGGAGCAAATTAGCGCTAATAGGCCATTTGCAGCACCCGATACCACTTCTATTAAAGCGCCTGAAGGTGAGGGTTGCCCTCGTTGCGGCGGTGCTGTGTTTGCAGCAGAACAACAGCTGTCCAAGGGCAGGATGTGGCACCAGAAGTGCTACAACTGCTCCCAGTGTCATCGCCCTCTGGATTCTATGATTGCTTGTGATGGTCCCGACAAGGAAATCTATTGCAAGGCTTGCTATGGCAAGAACTTTGGACCCAAAGGTTTTGGCTATGGTCACGCTCCCACATTGGTGTCCACAAGCGGTGAATCCACCATTCAATAGTGAGTAATAATAAACAATCATAAGCAATTTTATTCCTATTGCTGCCCTGAATATTTTTCTCTAACTCGATCATTTTAAACTCTTAGCCCCGATGGCAAACCTTTCGCTGGCGCTCGATCTTCAGAAGGTTGTCCCCGTTGTGGGTTCGCTGTTTATGCTGCCGAACAAATGATCAGCAAGAGCCGAATTTGGCATAAAAGATGTTTCCACTGTGCTGATTGTCGGAAATCATTAGATTCTACAAATTTGAACGATGGTCCTGATGGTGATATATATTGCCGCTCCTGCTACGGTCGTAACTTTGGTCCGAAGGGTGTTGGTTATGGCTTAGGTGCCGGCACATTGACTATGGCTTAATCGTTTCGCGGTTACACGAGATAGAACAAGAACAACATTTCCACTCTAATCGCCTAACACCGAAATACCACTACAACGACGAAAAACTTTTTAAAATGATATAAAGAAACGAAATATAATTACAGTAGATTTAAAGTAAAAATGAATTAAACGAACAAACGATATTTATAAAAAAAAATACCTTAAAACACAATCACACATAATCAATCGTATTTTAAATCTACGCCAACATAAAACAAAATGGAAGTTACGACCCCAATTACGAACGCCTTCATATATTTGAATAGATTTCTAATTCTTGTTGAGGAACATTATTAAACGATCATTTCGAAATATTTATGTATAATGTGTACATATATACATAATTTGTATAATTTATATAGTATATATGTATATACTTTTGTTTTATATTTTCATAATAATGATTTTACTATGAAATAATCAGACCTGATTAAAAATTCATACATTTATTAGTTAAGCCATAATTTACTTATATATATAATAAATTCACATACATATTTACATAAATAAGTACATACATATATACAGCAGCATAAGAATGTGAAAATGAACATATTTATCGAATACGGATGTATGTAGATAAATACATATGTATATATGTATGGGGCACATACATATGCTATGTCCCATACTTACACATGTATGTACATGTATCATATACAATACATACACATATTATGTGCATACGTACATACTAAGTAGATTTATTACTTTATTATTCTTTTATACATACATACTTACATATAAGTACATTTATTTATATACATATAAGTAAAAACAATGAAGTGCATACATATAGTTTTATATATATATATATATATCAATACATATATCTATACATATGTACATGCAAATAAACAAGCTAAAATATATTAACAAACACTTTGAAAATAAAAGCTTTGAAAAAAATGCATATTTGGATGTTTAAAAATAACGGAATCAGGTCATGGGAAAATGGTCGGTCACATAAACACGTCAGATGTACGCACATGCATACATAAATTCTCGTACATACATACTTATATACATAAAGGACTTTTCAGAACTTAATATATGACAATCGGGGTTGTTTGTTTTCCCTATTACTTGCTGTTAGTTGGAATTGTTCCCCGGGAAAAATTTGATGCGGAATTTTATTCATGATTGCCCTGATATTATCAAACATATCGTTGGTTTGTTACTGATTTGATGTATGGAACATTTTTAAAAAAAATTGAGTTATTGATTGATTATATATGAATAATGTGTCCTCTTTCCAAATTCGTTATCAGTTTTCCAATATCTTGAATATATCAGAAGATATAGAGCTGCAATATTGCACCATTTCCACAATTGTTATATATTTTAAAAATTGTTTTACAGCAATCGTCAATTTTTTGGATATGTGGCACATTTCCAACGTAAAAGAATTAATATTGTTATTCGCATTTGTTATGATGTATGTATATCAATGCATATTATACTCAACGAACGTGAATCAAAGCAAAATACAAAAATTTAATTATTGCGTTATGTTTTAATCCAATGAATTGATATTTATTTTTTATTAATAAAATTTCTTTTATTAAATATATTCAAACTGTCTTTTATTTCTTCCGTTATTTTTCCTTTAAATGTCATGTTATATGAATAAAATTGATATGTTCACCTTTTATATCTACTTAAATATATACAGTAATTTAATCTACTTGAACAAGTAGTGAACAATATTATTGTTATGATTCGGACATGCGTTGACAAAGGCTTTTGTCATTTTTTCTTTAAATCCTAATAACTTTTCACGTTGGATGTAAAAAGTTTATCAACTTTAAGTTTCAACAAAACACATATATATGTACATATCTAATAATTTTATTATTAAACAAAAAATTCTATCGTGTATTTTTATAAAACTAATGAACTAAATATTCTTCATCGATTTTCTCGAAAACACATTTTTGTTCCATACATCAAACCAGTAACCAACCGACGATATGTACTTCAAAGACATCAACTAATGAAAAAAATACTAAATCACAAAACTTTGCACGCCTCCTTTAAGTTCGCATAATAGGTAAATTTAAGATTTGTTTCCCTCCAATATTATCAAGACCAATAAGAATCTTATAAAATATATAATTTCCTTTGTACATACAATATAATTGGGAATTTAATCCAAGTGTGTGCTCCACTTTACCGGCGTAAAGTAATTACACGTTGCTTGCGAATGGTTACACAGTTTATTTTATTTTTTATTAAAGCAAAAACAGATACAATTTATATTAACACACAATCTTATTGGCAATGAAAACACAAAATTTTTATTAAATTTCTATTACTGAACTTGACTGAACTCTTGCGTTGTGCAGAATAAAATGTAAACATTAAGCAGCTGATCCAGATTTTTTCCCTCTTCCGTATCAAGGCGAATATTAATTCGCCTTGTGCTGAATTTGCTTATTTGCCCGGCTATTTAGAACAAGAGGATTTTTTCGCGGGAACAAATGCGTACATACACATATGTATGTACTCGTATGTATGGATATTCATATACATATCGCTCCTTTAGAAAACAAGTTTAAAGTTTTAAATTTACACACTACTTAATGGAAAAATAACATTATATTTTACTTTCAAGAGTTGAGTAAACCAGATATTTGTATGAAATTGTTACACAATATGAAGAACGATATGAGGATTAATTTTGCAGCACTAACTCAAAAATTCAATTTTTTGAGTTATGACGTTCTTAGAGAAAATGAGCGAAATATATTTGCGATTAAAATAATAAGTACAACTTGCATCATTAACTTAAAAAATTAAATTTTTGAGTTAATGATTACGTTGTTTGAGTAAGTGAGCGATATGTATGTACTCGTATGTATGTCGTGTACATACATACATATTTTATTTTATTCAATTTCATTAATTAAAAGACCAACTCATTATTTTTTTTATACAATTTTTTTACATTTTGATAGAAGAAAAATGTGAAAACCTCATTTCAGAAATATAATGAGTAGGGCCTTTCTAGTATATTAAGGTAACGATATACATTTGCCAAGAAAAATACTTCTATGTATTTAGAATACATATATTCACATAAATTGCAAACCGCAAAAAATATCGTTATGTACCGCATATTTTGACTTAGAGGCCTGAATGAATAAAAACACACGATTATACATTTGTTTGATAGGTAGGGCGGTTTGCATTTTTGATGTCGATATATTTTGTATGTATAAGATTGAAACAGTTAATTGCATTTTCATTCTTTTTTTAATATTTTACTTTAATATGTGGTATAAAAGTGGGATGTCTGTGTAGGTATATAAATTTTATATTTATCCAACTCATATGTATATCAAAATTACACAAATATGTATTTAGTTTATTATGGCATATTTTTTATGATATTTATATCAATATTTATTTTTTGCAAAAGATCTACAGCATTTTTATACATACATACATATATAAATGATATTAAGCTTTCTATTTTTTTGTATTCTTTCTTTGTAAAAATGACATACATGCATATAAAAATTAAAAAATCCTGCAATATTTATATCCTGAAGATTTTTCAGGAGTAATATTATTGGTTTTTCTTTACAGATATTTTACAAAAATATGTTACATAATTCTCCTTAGACTTACATACATTAAGAGACGTTAATAAAATTGGTAATTTAAGAATCGTTACAAACTGTTAAATACTTAAGATTGTTTATATTTATATATATGCATATGGTGTGTATTTATTTGTGTGTTTGTGTGTGTGTGTGTGTGCTTTTCCAATCAGAATTATTATAAAGTATATTAAAGTTCCGCAAGGAATTTCTCCCTTTTCCAATTAGAATTTCTTTTGGTTTCCCTATTACTTGCGATTATTTGAAATTGTTCACGGGGAAAATTTTCTCGCGGAATTTTATTCACGATTGCCATCAATAGCAAGTAATTGGGAAAACAACAACAAAATTCTGGTTGGAAAAGGGAGAAATTTATCGGGGAATTGTATTCATATTTGCCCTGTATGAATGTGTATTCACATGAACATACGATGCATGTGTATGTGTAAGTCACAGTTAAACTGGCACTCACATGAAAACGACATATGTATGAATGTGTATTTTCATCGAAATTCTGTTTCCCCGCATTAAAGTACATAAAAGACATTTTTTATATTATTGCACTTTTTAATTTTATCCAGAAATATGTAATTTCTTAATTGGGCTTAAGTTCCGTATTTTGAATTCTAATAGAGCGAAATATTTTTATTAATTAATCATCACTGTTCCAGTTGTCGACAAAAAGACTACAAAAATTAAACTAGTCCTTAGCTGGGAGAAATGCCGGTGGTTTTTAATTAATAAAAATATTTCATTCTATAAGATTGTGAAATACCGAATTTAAGTACGATTAAGGAATTACTTCTGCTTAAAATTCATTCTGGTTCAATTAAATTTAAATACATATGTATCTAGTTGCATGTTTTATTTTGAATTTATCCCGGAGGGGAAAAAATAAAAATAACATTAAACGGTCCACGCAATTTCCTTGCTGGAACACAGACTAATAATAAGTAGATTAATGTTCCCAAAATCCTAGTAATGGATCCATCTGATGAAGTGAATACTCGACATTTAAAGGAAATTTTTATTTCTTTTCGAAACTGCCAATAATTTACATGTTGGCGTTTTTTTCTCAAAAACTGAACAATGTTAAAGATATTTTAACGACATACATATGTACACACATATATATCGCACTTGATCAACAATCAAAATTTTTAAAATTTCACTTTTTGCAAGAAATCAACTAACCACATCAATATATATACAAGTATACATGTCCATGTATATATTTATGTATCTCTTATATATACACATATCGTTACCTAAGACGCAAACCGCCCTCTCTAATACCCCTTTTAGACATGGAAACTTTACTTTCATTACATTGCCAAAAATTCGCTTTAAACACCTCAATATCTTCGATTCTAAGATGTGTTTGCCTCCTTTTATAAAATTATGAAAATTTTCGTTAGGGCGTTTTGCGTTTCAGGTAACGAAACGATATGTATCATGTAATCTAATATTTAAATTCATTTAAAATAAAGACGAAGTTTACTCACTTGAATTTTCGGCTCCGAAAATTGTTTACGTACGTAAGTATGTGTCGCATACAAGTGGGCTCAGGTGTGTATCTCCTATATATCGTCACATAAATTCAAAAAGGGCGTAACTTACAAAAATTTCAAAATCTTTTTTTTATTGATTATGATGTAACTATAAAAAATCCATCTACCCACAATATTTTTATCCGAATGTATTCAAAAATATCGAATTTTTTAACGAAATTCAAAAGAAAGTAAAAAAGTAATTAATGCGTTTTGAATTTACAAGAGATAATTTTTTTCCAATTTTATTTCTACTTTTGGCGATTTTCTGCAAAATTTTCATACGATTATTTTATAAAAATTTATATTGAAAAAAGTTTTATATAAAAACAAATTTATTAACAAATATATATTAAGAAAAACTGCATAAAATTGATTTTGGGAACTTGGGCGATTTTTAAAACCAATTTGGCGAAATAGGTCGGAACAAATCGGACAACTTCACACTGCGAAGTTTTTGTTTCTCATGAGAATGAGAATGACATAATCAACAAGAACTTCATGTACATGAAACAAAGTACCTTTTTTCCATTCCTCCACATGTACTTACATATTGAGCCATATGTCGCTTAAGCTATTTTGGCGGTTATGGCACGACATGTACGTACATACATACACATCGTTGCCTTAATATAGAAAGGCCCAAACTCATTACTTTTTGGAAATCGCAATATTTGTATTTTTCGATGCATTAGATGTGATTCTATCAAAATTATAAAAAAAATCGATTTCAAAAAAATAATGAGTTAGGGCGTTTTTATATTAAGGTAACGATATATCAAATTTCCACTTAAATTACATGAAAAAAGTTGGAAATTCAAAATTAATTCGGGAAACTATCAATAATTTCTGCTTATTAATTGTCAGTTTTTGCTTGTGTCTGAAAAAAAATTATGTATAAAATACTGATGTAACGAATGTAAATTTTTACAAACACATACGAGTATTTTGAGACAATACCCGAAAATACGAATCCGAATACTAAATTTAAAATTTAGAGACGTTTATCTAAGGCTCGATTTACACGTTTTCAAAATGAAATATTTAAAATCAAATTAAACAAAAAATATTCCTGCATCAATACTCACTCACTCACTCTTCTTCGCGTATATTATAATTTGTAAAAATGTTCATAAAATTATAATTATACTGTGTATGTATGACTGTTTCAAGTGTAACTCGGTATATTTTTTTTATAATAGTTTTTTTTTTATATCAAAATGAATTGGTTTGATCACTAATTAAATTCATAACTTTTCCGATTAATAACTGCCAAAGCTCTCCTCTCTTACACACAAATGCATAAATTGTAAATTGTCAATGCGAATTGCCACAAGAAGAGTATTTTTTTGAAACAATAAAGCACGCGAATTGTTTATTAACCTTTTGATCATATTTTGGCACGTTTTCAACAATTTCTAAATTAAAATCGTACTACATGTCATAATCGGAATTACATAAAATAAAATATATGTATAATAAATATAATAATAATATTAATAATAAAAATAAAAATATTAAATGCCTTATTCATAAAAAATATTTTTGATTTATAAAAGATTTATAAAACACATTTTCATACAAAATTTGGCTTATAAACCTTTTATAAAACTGAATTATTTTTTTATGAATAAGGCAGTAAAAATATATGTGTATGTTGGTATATTTTGTTAAAAAAAATATATATGCATATAAACATATACATACATATATCGCTACCTTAATGTAAAAAAGGCCCAACTCAAAATTTCTTTTAGATCAAGATTTTTGCATTTTTCGTTACATTAGATGTTCTTCTATCGAAATATACAAAAAAAAAATCGATTGCAAAAAAAATAATGAGTTAGGCCCTTTCTATGTTAAGGTAACGATATACATAGTACATATGTATTTCAAAAAGGAATTATCTAGATTCTACAGCCGCGAAAACCAACCAGCATATAAAGAAAAAAATGTGTTAGTAGAAAGCACATCTGGTTAAAAAAATACTGCTTTTAAAAAGTTTTTCGAAATCGTCTGCATTTAAAACTTACATTTTAAAATAAAGGAGGGAATGTACATATTTTGAATGGGCATCCATCTTTCTGCGAGCTTCAAAGTAATAAACATCATTTCTAACGCTCAAAGCGGCAGCATTAATCTCATTCGGTTTAGAAATAAAGACGGCCTTTATTTTAAATAAATCAAACATATTTTTTTTCTCAGCTTCTTAAATGTTTCCAAGTGTGTTTATGTTTGCTAAATTCGCTTTACATCTTGACATACAAAATATATTTATCATTAGCTAGACAGTTAATGAAAATGTGGTAAAGAACATGATGATGATTATTGATGACGATGAAGTTCATCTTTAAAATTAATTATTATAATTTTGACCCTCATTTAATTAACATTATAATTATATTAATATTATTGTAGTATTATTGTTAGTAAATTTATATTATAATATGTACGTGTGTGCATAATTGTAAAATTTATTAGCAAAATCCTTCTATAAAAGAGCACAACAACAGTAACTTTTTTTCTGTCTTTTATCCTGTGTCATGTTCATTTCACGCACTATTGTTGCAAATACTTCATTGACATTGATACGGTCCTTAGCAGATGCTTCTATGAATGGACACTCCCAGAGTTGTGCCACCGCATTACCTAAAATCCAAACGAATAAACGAATAAACGAAAAAACAAAATATGTTAAAGTAATAAAAATAAAACACGTTTGAAATTAACTTTTTTTATGAAAATGAGGGGTCGGTGGCAAAAGTCTTTGTTCAATTTTTATTTAGCATACGGATTTTTGAAATATTAACAATAAATATAAAATCTTAATGATTTTGTTTTTCCATTCTTGTGATAAATATTAAAATTTTGCAAAGACTTTCTGTGTTCCATTAAAGCCCCGCAAGACTAAAAAATTCATGCTATAATACCTTCGGCAGTCGAAACTTCTCTTTGGCAATCTAAATCTAATTTATTAGCGACTAGTAAAATAGGTGCTGGTTGACTTCCTTTAACACGTGTTATAACATTTTTCATGCTGGATATATCCTATTAAAATTACAAGCAAGAGACATAAATATTAACACAAATACACACATACATACATATATATTTAAGAAATTTGTGAAAAATGTTGGTATAAATGTGAATTGAATTCAAAAACCTTTTAGCATGTAATTTCAATACATATGTATCTCCATATTTAATTGAGATTAATTAATTTTGCTCATCTATTAATTTGCATGGACTCAAAATATTTTGTTTTGAAGTTTGTGTTTTTCTTTAATATTTTGCCCATTTCGCATTTCTTAACGTAATTATTTTTTGTTCTATACTTAAGTATCAAACCAAAAAAGTTTGTCTTAAGTAGAACAAAAAATAAAAAAAATATAAGCAAATTAACTATCATGTGCATAATTAGTAAAGAACAAACGACAATGGCAAGACTGTTGTAAATTTAGAGATGGTAAAAATGAGCTTTCATTACAAAAAAGCTTTCAGCAAATTGTAATACGATGAATCAAAAAAATTCACATATTCCATTTGCAATAATGGCTGAGTATATAAAGCAGAAATCTTCATCCACTGACACCACACACAGTGCACCAAACACAAAAGAACGCTGATGAGGAAGGTTTAGTGGCCTTCGAAAACAGCCGGTTGTTCCGTTCAACTACATACATATGTGTTTGTCAGAATATTTACAACTAACTTTGGTGTTATTTGTTCATTAATAATTATTTATTTACTGCAGTACATTTCTATTATCACAAGTAATTTGGCTTACAAAGCGATACGAACTTTAGCCTGATCAAATCATAAATATAGAAACAAATGAAGTTCGAACAACCATAATTAAAATTAACTAAATTAATTTTTTATTTTTATTAACAAAATTTAAAAATTTAACTTGAAAATTTTTGTAGTTCAGGAGAATTGGTTTATTGAAGGATTAGTTTCAAAAATAATTCCTACCAAAACTTACTCGTCTGCAAGAAATTAAAACAATGTGATTTTGATGATAAGAGAATATTAATTATGTATATTAAATAATGCGTTTTGAATTTGGATGAGAAAAATGTACGAGAAATAATTTTTGGCGATTTTATTTCTACTTTCGGCGATGTTCTGCTAAATGTTCATACGATTATTTTATAAAAATTTATATTAAAAAATTTTTATATAAAAACAAATTTATTATCAAATATATGTATATTACGAAAAACTGCATAAAATTAATTTTGGGGACTTTTGGTGATTTATAAAATCAATTTGGCGGCATATGTCGGAACAAATCTGACTGACAACCCTGCTAAGAAACAAGATAACATGACATTTGTTTCTTTTTTTTTGTTATTATTTTTATTTTTTATCATCTTTCTACTCACAAATTATATATGTATGCATATAAATGTTAAATTATAGTTTATTATTGAATTGGAAATAACTAAAAGGTTTTTAAATTGTATGCGTTTTCTTTCACATTCTACGGGGTTTTATTCTTCTCCTTTTCACTTACCTGAAATGTTTGATGGTTTGTTAATGAATACATAACGATAAATCCGTGTCCATTTTTAATGTAGAGATCCCTCATTGAAGCAAATTGTTCTGTACCAGCAGTATCTAGGATTTCTAGCACACATGGTGAACTATCAACCTTTAATATATGTATGTATGTACAAAAACAACAATTTTAGTGAAAAGAGCTTTAAGAAATAGTATATGTTTATATGTATATCTGCATTCATAATTAAAAAAAAATAGAAGAATAAAAAATAATAAATAATTTTTTTTATAAAGCGTTTATACTTATACAACACCCCAATAGGAGGCCTGGGAGAACAATTCATATAAAAAAAAATTGCCAAAAATGCATCAGATATTCATTCGAGGTCCTTTTTTATGTAAAATTCTCTTTTATAGCGCTGCAATTAGCAAATACAAAAGGTTTCGTGCAACAAAATTCATGAAATTTCATTAAAAAAACTGCTTAAATTAGGTATAAATAATATTGTCATAAATAAATTTCTCAAATATTATCATATTTTTTATGAATATAGTTGCATGAAACTTTTTTGTGTCAATTGGGTTCGAGATTTAAAAAAAAATTATAATAAGCCGCCGTTCGCCCTATGCGAGTCTTATTGCTAAGTTGATTGGTTTGTTAGAGAGAGAGAGAGAGAGAGAGACGAGGGGTTTTCTCATTCGTAATTTAAAAAAAGCACACATGCATACATAAAACTATGCATAAAAAATATGTGCTCAAAAATAAGACTTCGGGCCAATTTCTCGATGTCGACAACGTTCGACTTGTAGCACGCTTACATTCAAAACAAAAACAAATTTTCATCTTTTGTTGTTGTTTCAAATGTAAGTGTGCGACAAGTCGAACGTTGTCGACATCGTGAAATTGGCTCTTGCATTATGTGAACGCTGATGCGATAAATTTAGCAATAAGAATTGCGTATTGTGAACTGGAGCTAAGTGGCGACTTTTAAACTATTTAGAGGATTTAAATGAAATCTAATTTTGTTAAGAGAAGTCTTAATTTTTTTACCCATTGCATTAGAGTAAGAGTAATTTTTATTAAAAGACAAAAAAAAACATGCTCACAGTTACACACCATCTCTTAAAGTTTTCAAACTATTTCACTTACAAAATCATATTTTTTGTAATGGGCGTCTAGGAGACGATCAAATAAACTCATCAATCACACAGTCGATTGTCGGCTACATAAAAAGTTCTAAGTGCTTGTTTCACAATAAAATAAAACCAGTATCAGTTGAAAAGTTTTCAAGTATGTATGTTTAATGTTATTGCTTGTGTTCTGCTCTCAACTATAATTTCAAAACAAAAGACTACCCATATGGAAATAGAATTACGGTAATTTGTAGCAAACATAGCGAGTGAACTGAGACAATGATAAAATCTTTCATGGTTGTTTGCATCAGAACTGCAGGGATTATTAACTCAAAGAGAGAAATAGATATTTTAGTTGGGAGTAAAGTAAAAAAAAAATCAAATTATCGAAATCGAGGTATTGATCAACACATTGTGATTCTATTTCAGTTTAGTTTTAATTCTGTTGTGCTCTACAGCAATTTTGTTCTAGTTCATTTATGTTTTGCAAAGCTAGTTTTCACATTTTTTTATTTTTGGTCTTTGATACTTGTTTATGTACGTTGTACATGCTTTATATATCAAAACATTTACGGCCTTATGTATAATCTAAAATTGGAATGAAGTTAACATAAGTGGCAAAATTGAACCACGGTGTTAACGTGTTTTGCCATACAATTTTATATTAAAAATCATGCTAGGATGTAATCGTGTGTTAAAACTACATTATGCACCGATTTTTAATGTCAAATGTCAAATTTTTAATGTCACTTATGGTAACTTCATGCCAGTTATTTGATTATACATGAAGCCGTTAGTCTTCACTGTTTGTTTTTTAGTACGAAAGATGGAGAAAGGCAGTCCAGTACCTGTTTGCAATAAAAGTTGATGTTTGTGAGTCATATCTGTTAGGCTTGTGCAGCTCTCTAATACATACTTATGTAAATACATACATATGTATAACATATATTTACTTAAGTACATATAGGTATACACCAAGGCAAAAACAAATTCCTCCCAGCAGGAAAATGACACTTCATTCCATAAATACCTACGTAACTTATTATATGTATCTATATGATAGTAATTTCAGCCGGCAGTAATTTCACATTGATTACCACTAAGATTACTGAGTCAGAAAATGTTTCGCGTTTTTTTTTAACTTGCATACGACGGCAGTTTGATAATTCCCTTATTTTTGGTACATATTTCTAACATTTAAGCCGTTAAATTTTTTGTTTTGTTTATGTTTTTTATTCCCATTGTTGTAATGTTGAATGTTGAGCTTTGACTTACAATATTTATGTGTGTATGTATATAAAATTAACAAAATGTAATTTAGCTGATTCGCTTGAAAAGCAAACCAGAGTGAAAAACTTTTATAAATTTTAAAATTATATAGGTTCCATTATCTCAATTTTAGCTTAAGTCTACTTAACTCTCATTACTTTTTTGTCGCAAATATATTTTGATAACAGCGAGATTTTAATTATTATAACAGTAAAATATATTGCAAAAATTAAAAAGAAATTCAAACGACTAGAAATTAATAAATAGATTGTTTTCTTACATATGTATTTTGCAGCACTTAAGTCTTAAGATCGATTGTTAATAATTTAAAGGATATTTAAAGAAAAAAATTAAGTTAACGCCATTCGATAGGTCTTGACAACTAAGTGCCACGCAAAATGAAAATGTTGCATCCATTAATTTGATTGAAAATTGGCTTTTAGGTAAACCAGGAACAGAACGTTTTTTATGGCGTCTAGTGATTCTTTTGCATGTTCATTATTTTAAATATCCAGACACTTGTTTTCTTTTTGGATTTGAATACTTTAGCAAAGGGTAACAGTTTGTCTTACCGTTTCTTCTTCTTAGCATCAGTTATCGACAAAAAAAATATATAATCGAAAGAAGCGGTTGCGCTCACTTAGCTAAAACTAACTTTAATAAGGGTATTATAAATTTTACAAACCTCAATTTCCTTACGATAGAAGTCTTCTATTGTGGGATCATATTTCTCTATGAAACATCCAGACACAAATTGCACAGTAAGGGCGGACTTGCCGACACCTCCGGACCCCAAAACTACTACCTTAAATTCACGCATATTTTATGATATTTATGTTGATGGTTCCTGATTCCGTCCGTCTCCGCTTTTAAAACTGCTACTAATCTATATACATACATACATATGTACAATATAAAATAATTATTGCTTTGCATAGTTTCTAATCAAAATGAATGCAAGACTAGTATGTAAGTACCTTTTAAGATTTTTTAGGAGCTGCTTGATGTAATATTTTTTATCTCTAACTTGTTTTTTTAAGTTCTTTTTGTTTGTTGAATAAGCAGTTTCAATGTATGTATTATATACTGGACATACACAGTCATATACTAGAGAGTAGTATATATGAGCATATGTACATATGTATGAATTAAATTGTTGTTCTTTTTTTACTTTTCAATTATGTGTAGATATGCAAATCGTGTGTAACGCAAAAATTTGTCTGCACTATTGGGTTTTACAAAAAAATATATATGAAAGAAAATTGTTTGCGTTTTATCTCCTTTTTTCTCGTGATTTTTTGTGTTCTTTCTTTCCTGCCTTTGTAGAATTAAAGTGGAAATAAAATAAACGTCGTAATTGGCGTAATGGTGGTAGTAGAGGTAATGGAGTAGTAGTAGTTCGTTCTTAAAATATAAACGAAGAATGAACTGGGAACAAACAGAACACCTGCGATTTTCTACTATTTCGTTTTTTAATTTTAAACATTTTTATTTAAAAAAATCACATTTATTAAAAGCCGTTTCTATTTTTCACACACACATATTTTAATAAAAGAAATACGTCGGCCAGTTATTGGCAGAAATCTCGCTTTGTCTAAATTTCAGAAAAATCTACAAGAGACAGTGCTGTCAGATTTATTTTCACCCTCCTCGCTAAATAACTTGTGGAATATCGCCAAATATTGCCAATGTAACATAATGTCCACACCTGATGAATTTATATCATGATGAATGTCAAATTGATATCATGATGAAAATTCATCATGTATTTTCAATGAAATGCAATATGAGAAATATTGTGTATACAATTATTGATTTACCTTTTTTTATTTTTACCAAAGATAAATCAATAATTGTATACACAATATTTCTCATATTCCATTTCATTGAAAATTTGCGTTAAATAGCTGATGTTAATAACAATCTCTACCCCAGTAGATAGACTTGGGTTCTGATGAAGTGCGTGGCTGCACAGAAAAATATCGGTATTTCCCCCAGCTAATAAAGTCTAATTTAATTTTTCTTCTCTTCTTTGGAAACTCACATTAATTAATAAAAATATTTCATTCAACAAGAATTGAAATTACGGAACTTAAGCCTGACTAAGAAATTATTTCTGGGTAATAATATTTCTTTATCTGGCTTAAGTTCAGTAATTTCAATCCTAATTGAATGAAATATTTTTATATTTTGAAATAGGTTGTTGATAAGTAATTTTATACGCCAGTATTTATATGTTAATATACATGTTTGTAACAGTAACAGAATAAAGGCCAAAAAAAAACAATATAACTTTTATGTCCTACAATAGACGTTACGGACTGAATTTTAAATTTAACAATATTTGTAACTTAATTACAAAAGAAAAATATTTTTTAGCCAAAACTTACGGCGTGGCCCCGATGTCGACAAGAAATTTTTTTTCGGTTATTTATATTAAAAACAAAATAAGAAAATTTGTTTTTGTTTTCAATATATATAAGCGAAAGAAAATTTCTTGTCGACATCGTGGGCCAGGCGGTTAATGTTTTATTATATTGGCGTTGTTCGACAAGTCATTTGGCGGGCTTCCAGCTGAAAATAAATCTGACAACACTGGACGCGGCGGATTCAACAATAATTCTCTCCTCTTCTATTTACTTGTTCATTCTCTTCTTGTTGTATTCACAACAACAACATGAAAATATCTAAATTTTTTGATTTTTTCGCCTGGGTTTGCACAAACACGTACAAACATTAAAAAAAAAACATTCAGAATGTGAATGTCTAACGTTCAAACCTTGAACATTGCACCAATGGTGCGGCGAAAAAAATGAGGTACGGTGAGACATAAAAGTAAGCGCCAAGGTCTACAATAATTTTTTAAAATGATATTATATTGCGGCAATTTTTGCAAATTGTGTACGCATTTTGCATCTGCTTCTTCTATTCCATTTGGATTTCCCTTTTTTCCTGTATATATTTGAAAGCTTATTTTATTTTATTTACGTGCCTCACGCACGACCGCCGACCAAGTTATTCGATGATGAAAACCCACTTCTGCTTTGACATTCCAATAATTACCAAAATGACGCCCCCAGCAGTTGTCAGATTTATTTTCAGTCTCCTCGTCAAATGACTTGTCGAATATCGCCAAATATCGCCAAAAAAACATTAAATTTTAGATAAAAAAATATTTTTATTTTGTAATTACATTAAAAATATTGTTAAATTTTAAATTCAGTACGTAACGTCTATCGTAAGACATTAAAGTTATAATGTTTTTTTTTCGTCTTTATTCTGTTACTGTTACAAACATATAAATTACTGGCGTACAAAAAGTACTTAAAAATAACTTATACCAAAATATCAATATATGTATATAGGATAAACTCAGCTTGAACACCAAGATAAAAATTATTATTTAAATCTTGTGATAAAACTGAAGTAACATTTACTTAAATATGTATTTAAGTACACATATCATATCCTTGAAGTGGTAAGTACCAGCAGCATCGTCGTATTCATACATTCTACACGAGAACTCGTGCAGGCTTTTTGGTGCTTCATTATCAAAATATTGCTTCTAATTAATAAACGAAACTTTCCCATTGTGTTTCATAACCACCAAATGAGATTTTGTGGGCCATATTTTTTTAAACTTCTTGAATTTCAGTAATTTTTGTTTGAGATAAAAAGTCACAACATTTAAAATTTCATGCACGAAATATTTACGAGTTTTTTGTAGAAAAAATTCTTTGCAAAAAAAAATTTAATATTTTTACCATTGTTTTATTTAATTGAAATCGTAGATATATAGCCACAAATATCGCCAAGGAGTTCAAATATCGCCAAGTAAATCGCCAATCGCCATTTCAAAGCATTCATCGCCAAAAACAAATTTTCGTCGCCACGTTTGGCGAGATATCTGACAGCACTGACAAGAGATCTACCCACGGCACTGCTATACTTTTAATCTCTCCACTTGATGGGTTATTTTTTCAATCACAATAGTTCTTACCTTTTTGACATACGATTCAGAGTTGTATTTTTGTGCAAAATAATTTTAATCTCACATACTTGATTACTATAAATAACTCAGAAATTCCGAAAAATATTTAAATTTTTTTAATAAATTCTTCAGACAATATCCATTTCGATTATCATTTAACTAAATCTGTTCGAAACAATTAACATGTGTACATAGAATGTCATCCAAGTTGTGTAGCACCGACCCGAGTAACCGTTTGACCGTTCAACCACCTTTTTATGCAACTGCTTTAATGTAACGATTAGCTGTCAACATTTTGTCTTGTAAACACATTCATGAAAAAATAGTATATCTTTTTCGAAATTTGTTTAATGTAAAAGAAGGCTAATCAAATATTTGTTTTTGCAAGGAGCAAAACTTAAATTGTTAAGAAGAAAAATATGTATGTACGAAAGTGTGTAGAGAATATATTATAAGTACAAAGAATGTGTTGATGTGAAAAAGATATGTATCCGTTTTTTAATACGTTTTACATTCGTGCGTACATGATGTACTACATATGTGTGCGGTGTGTATATACTATCTAGATGTTTTGTTGTTTTTTTACAGATATTGTATAAAATGTTCGACTCCACCCAAGAAATAAGTTTGGATGTATGGCAGAAATGGATTTTGGATGCAATTTCCAAAATTCGTTCGCAGAAGCAGAGACCCAGTGTGCAGCGCATTTGTCAGGCAATTGGAACACATCATAAATTCCATGAAGACATTGTCGCTGAAAAGTTGGAGCAAATTGTTGAAACTGGCTCCGTTATTAAGGTATATAACAAGGGTCTGCATTCCTACAAGGCTCCAATGGCAAAGCGGATTATTTGCATTGAGAAAAATACGAATTTGTGCAAAGTAGTGGCCAGAGCTGTGCACGATTTGGGTGAATGTGAAGGATCCAGTCTAAAGAGTATCGAAAACTATATACAAAAGTTTAATAACATTCAACTTATTGGAGACGCAGACTACAAAACGACAATAAAACAGTCTATAAAAAAAGCAGTCGAAGCTGGCTTTCTCATACAGGAGGGTAAACTGTACAAAAAAGGGCGTTCACTTAATACACCAAGAAACTCTAACGCTTCGGCCGATATACCCGTGCAAATTGTAAGTATTTACTTATTTAAAAAAATTCCAAAACCCAATGAAAAACATTGCTTTTAAGGGCAATGACACATGCAAACATTGTTCTGGAAATGCACAAAAAAATTTGAACGGCATTCCGGAACCACTAAGCTCATGCAAGCAATGTGGCATTTCACTTCACACAACTTGCGCTAACATAGCAGCAAAGTGCAAAACCCAATCGTTCGTGTTACTTTACATGCTGGTAACAAAAGGAAGCTCTTGGTATTGTGAAAACTGCGTCAAGTGCAGTGCTTGCGGTAAGGGCAACAAAGGGCCCTGCTTGCTACAA
Organism: Nowickia ferox; assembly: GCA_936439885.1. NCBI lineage: Eukaryota > Metazoa > Arthropoda > Insecta > Diptera > Tachinidae > Nowickia > Nowickia ferox. The sequence continues at coordinate 1,551,271 of OW387027.1, read as the reverse complement.
TGCTTTGTCTGCCAGAAGAATTTTCACTTAAATTGCTTGGACACCATTCCTGACAAGAAACCCAAACATCCTTACAGATGCAGTTCATGTTTGAAATTAAATACGGATGTTTTTCGCTTGGTTAAAGGAAAAGATGCCCAAAAAAAGATGGTTTTAACTAAAAGCCGGTATGTTTCAAGAAGACTTATTTCATCATATTAATTAATATTCATAAAAAAATAATTCAGTTTATTATGAAGAATTTTTAAAACAAATTTTGTATGGAAATCTGTTTGTTATATTTTTTTTAATACAATTTTTTTTTGCCTATACTATATACATACATACATATTTTGTTTATTATTTAGGGCATCCGCAACTGCTAAACAGCAAGCTGCACATTGTCCAATACCTAAAGCAAACATCACTAATACGTCAAATATTACACCCGATACTTCGCCGGAAAAAGGATGGTTTTTGCCACGAAACAAGGGTGGCGCTAAAATGATGAATATAAAAGTAGAAACAAACGTATTAGAACCGGTAACCCCTTCAACAACTGCATCTGTGGTACAAGTTGAAGATCAAGCGAACCCAGATCAAACATTTAAGCAAGAGCTAAATGCTTATCAAGAAAGTTATTTAAAAAATCTCAAAAGTCGCAAGAGAACCCTCTCAAATTTATCATCATCCAGCTCATCAAGTGACAGTGACGAAGAACAGAACAATGACGGTGAGGACCAAGACAATGGTGATACTTCCTCCTCCGACTCGTGTTCTTCAACCAGTAGTAGCGGTTCTGACTCTACCGAGAGCAGTAGCGACAGTTCAGATTGCGATGACAATGATGACGATAATGACGACGATGACTATGATTCAGAAAACAGCGAATCAAAATCAAACGTTATGATGGCGCAAATTTATAAGAAGCAAAAGTGCGAAGGCTTATTGAATGCTGGACCGATGGGCAAACATTTAAATCTGATGCAGCCGCAAAAGGAGGAAGAATGGGGATTTGCGGCCGTTGCTAAAAGTCATCCCGACATCTTTACCAATAACAGTAATAGCAATAGCGGCAATAGTGGCAGCGATATTGTAAAAAGTTTAAAATCAGTAAAGCGAAAAATTGCCGAACACTTTACATCGATGACCAAAGATCAAGAACCGAACACCCATGAACAGAAACAACAAAAAAATCAAATGGAAAGTCAAAATGTACATCAGAAACCTTTAATCAATTACAGTGAAACAGTTAATCAAAATGCCAGTAAGATCGTTCACAATGATGTGGAAATCAATAAGGACAAAACTAAGAATAAATCGAATGCAACTCCTCAAACACAAACGGAAAATAAACTCACCATGATGATAAAATATAAACCGAAACCAAACACAGATGGCACATTGAATAGAAATGTCGAAGATCCAATTGTGCAGAAAAAAGCAGTATTGTTGAAATCGATGCCACTGGAAAAGAATACGATCCAAAAGTCTGTCTGCGAAGATGAGGATGATGTTATACCATATCTGTCGCATAAAAATATTATTAAATATAAAATGTTAGAAGACATTGACAAAGCAAAAAGCACAGAAAAACTAGAGGAGTTGCCAAAAGAGCCGGAGGAAAAGCATCCTTGGGAGGTGAAGACAGATGAAAATCCTTTTGACTCTCAGCCACTACCGAATGGTGTTTTGCAAACTGATTACGACATATATAAGATAATTCGGGAAAGAGCACGCAAAGCAATCGCTGGAGCCATGGACAGTCCGAGCAAATTGATAGCAAAACCTACTTTTATAAATTCAAATATCGAACGCTGTCCAGGCTCAATCGAAATAGGCAAATGGCACATTGAGACCTGGTACTCAAGTCCATTTCCACAGGAATATGCCAGGTATCTATTCTTTAATCGTATTGAAAAACTTTGCACCCAAATCTATGTCAAGACGGAATAAGTGTTTTTTTTTTAAGCCGATTTAAGGTAAAAATTAAGTACCCCAGAGGAAAGTTCAATGTGTCATCTCAATTTATAGGGAGTCTTACAAGTAGTAAAAGCAAAGTATAAAAAATAAAAGAAGTAAATTAAGAAAACCAAACGAAACAAACAAACAAAATTCCTTTGAAAAAAATTCAAAATTATGTATGTATGTGTGTGTGCATATACTAGAGGGGAGCACAAAAAAAACATTTGAATTGTCCTATTTTTTATTGCCCTTGATTTTTATGAGAACACTAAAACTTTTATTCCCTTTTATCAAAAGCATGCAACAGCATTTGTTTATCTGGCAAGCATGGGCTTTATTTATTGTAGCGTAGAAGCACTATTACATACCTATTGCATACCGATTGACAATAGTGCCAAATGAAATGAAATATTGTTTTTAGTGTGAGAATATGTGTATGGGTGGAAGAAGAAAAAAATAACGCAGATTCTTTGAGCGTGTTAGTTCGCCTATGATGCTGTTCTAAGTTTTATAATTTATTAATTCAACACTTTAAAAAATAAAGAATCAAAATCATGGATATATTTGTAAGAAGTTTCATTATCACTTATGATATTTTATGAAACTTTGAGTTTCTGAAATGAAATATGCTGCACCATGAAAAGTAGAATAAAATAATTGCACACTGGACACAACTGTCTATTCACCTCGTACAATGATTTTATGCGTTTTTATTTCATTTCTCTCTAAACTTGCTTTACAATCAACTTCAATTACTACAAACAATTCGGTCTTGAAAAATTTGAAGAAACATGTTGAATTTTAAGAAACTACAATGAACTTATTGAAAGCATTGAAGGTAACAGAAGTTCCTGAAAAGTACAAAATTTTACTATAATTTCAATAAAATGATACAAATAATCCACAAACTATTATTAATTTATTTAATAGAAATTACTTTTGTTGATGTACTAAAAATTGTAACTAATTTGTAATCATTTTTACTGGAAAGTGTTCATAAACCCGAAAAGATTGCAGGGAGAGAGCGTCAAAAGACAGAAAAAAAAATTGAGAGACAAAAAAAATTCTTACAAATTAATGCTGGTGAAATTTTTACTTGCAAGAATTATCCAAACAGCTGTTCTGTGTTTTGTTTTCAAATTAAACATCCCTATTGTGAATAAAATGTAAACTTTTTGTTCCCATGAATTTTTCATTCCCCCTGAAGGGAAATTTTCATTTCCCTAATTATGTATATGGGAACGTGTGTTCCCTCCGTCAATGCGTAGTGAATGTAAAAAACGGAAAGAAGACTTGTAAATTAATTGAAAAACAAACAAAATTAACTTTAATAACTGGAAATACACATATTTTGGGTTTCAAATGAAGTGTTTGAAATTTTATTTACTGATCCTGCCCTAAAAATAAATATTTATAACTTTTATATTTAATTAGAAGGATTAGAGGAATAATATTGGAATATAAAAATATTATTCATGATATGGGGAATCTGAAAAAGAAACATATTTCACGATTGCAATTTGGAGAAAAGGGAAAATATTTCGAGCGAAAACTGTCCACAATTGGTTTGAATTTTTCTTAATTGTTTTCTTTGATTAAGCCATATAAATAAAATGTTATGGTGAAAGAATTTTGTTTCTTTATCATATCTGATCAGAGATGGAAAATGGCTTCCTTGTATTTGTTAATAAAATAGAATTAAAACAAAAATAATGAAAAATGCAAAATACATCAGAAAAAGTACAATTTTGTATCATGATTCCTTGCAAGTTTTTACAAGTAAAGCGTTCATTTACTTCTTCGTATCTAGGAGAGTAATTTTGCAAGTTTCTGCCTTAATCTCTCCTTGCAAGTTTCTGCTAAGAAAGCAAATGAGCACATCTAATAAACTAAAAATATGTATGTGTATCAATTATTAAATATTTTCGGGATAACGGAAAATTGTTCCAAATTAAACAACACCCCGTCGAAAGACAGAAAAAAGTTTATTTTTTGTCTCAACACACATTTCACAAATAATCGGTTCACATATCGCTCATTTAAATTTAAAAACAACTTAATGGAAAAAGAAAATTTTATTTTGCGCTCAAGAGCTGAGTAAACGAGATATTTGTATGACATTTTTACACAACATGAGGAACGATATGAGGATTAATTCTGCATCATTAACTTAAAAATTAAATTTTTTGAGTTTGACAATTTTTTTTTTTTTTTTTTTTTTTTTTGAGTAAATGAGCGATATGTATTTATAAGCACTTTTTTCTTATTGACACATATGTATGTACATAAATAAATATCGCATATTGTTTTAGTTTAAGTTTAACAAGTAAGTAAACGTTTCCCTTTTATCCAGGCTGACTAAATTGTATTTATGCGAATTCTGTTTGAAGTATACGAAGAGTCGCTCAGTGTTGGATCGTCATCAAAATAAATGCTCGTGGAAGCAGCCGCCCGGCACAGAAATATATCGCCATCAAGATATATCAGTATTTGAAGTTGATGGAAACATTAACAAGATCTATTGTCAAAATTTGTGTCTCTTGGCAAAACTTTTTCTGGACCACAAAACACTTTATTACGACGTAGAACCATTTCTGTTTTATGTTCTAACTAAAAACGATAATAAGGGTTGTCATCTTGTTGGTTATTTTTCCAAGGAAAAACACTGCGCCCAAAAATACAACGTCTCGTGCATCCTGACGATGCCTCAGTTTCAACGACAAGGATTCGGTCGTTTCCTAATTGATTTTAGTTATCTTTTGAGCCGGGAAGAGGGCCAACTGGGTACTCCCGAAAAACCATTGTCTGATTTGGGCAGACTTTCGTACTTCTCTTACTGGAAATCTATTCTCTTGGAGTACATGTATGAACATAAAGACGACAACACAATAACATTCAATGAAATTGCTCAAGAAACCGGACTTACAGTGGTAGATATTGCTTTAGCATTAGAATTGTTAAATTTTATAAAGCTGCGCAAAAATGAACATGACATTCGTTATCAAATCAACATTAAAGTGAACTGGCAAAAGGTAGCCGAGCATCATGAGAAAGTGGAGAAGAAAAGCAATAGAATACAAATTGAACCCGAAAGACTACGCTGGAGTCCTCTGCTAACTTATGTAAAAAGCCATTCGTTGGACCACTCGAACAGGCAAAATCTATCGCCAAGAAAGAATGTTTTAAAAATTGATGAATCGCCGAAAACAAACAATAATCCGAGAATGCAAAAACAACAAGCAAATTTACGCGCCGCATTTTCTGCAACACCAAAAGCAATTAAAAAAATGTGTGCAAATCCAAAGTTAAATGATGAAAACAAAATTGTTCCTAAAACGGAAGACATGTCATCCGCCGGTAAGAATTCCCGCGCAAACGACATGGAGACAAGAAATTCAGACCTTTCAAATGAAGACAGTCGGAGAGTGTGTACGAAGAAGCGCAAGAGAATTGACAGTCCTTCGTCTCTAGAACAAGAAGCAGAAAATGCAGCAAACGAGAACAATTTCGTGGAGAATGTTGTTGAAAATTCACAGACCATTAATAATAGTAAGACGAGCCCCGCAAGCAATACTGAAGATCAACATGATATTGAAAAAATAAGTACGCCACCTGCGGAAGAGATACAAACCAAACAGGAGCAGGACTTGGACCAGAAACTAGCTAATCAGAACATTGAAGTGGAACCATCAGTGAAGACGGAACAAATTGAAATTTCTAAAAGTAATTCAAACCGTTCCCAGCGCATAGCTAATCGGAAACAAAGCACTGCTTTGCCACCACTCAAAAGGAAACACGAAGAGTTAGCGGAAACGACAACTGAGGCAAGAAAAGAAATTTGTACAGAAGGCGCCAGTTCAGAAAAAGTTGAGGAAGAACCCACTGCAGAAAAAACTGCTGAAAATGATAATGAAAATGTGTTGGAGAAAGGAAAGGAGAAAGAGCCAGCAAAAGAAATTGATAATAATGCAGCAGCAGAGATTGAGAACGTTCCAAAATCATGTTTGAATAATAATAACAACAATAATATGGAATCAAAAAATGACAAGCGTATGCCGAACTTATTTCCGAAATTAAGAGCAAAAAATTCGGGAAAACTTAATGAGGAGCCTACACCCAATGATACCGAATTGGAATCGGCCGCCATGCAGAAGCAAGAAGAAAGCAAATCTGATACTGCTTCTATAATCAACGAAGAAACAGGAGCAGAAAAAACTGAAAGCTTGAAAAAATCAGTAATCAAAGTGGAGTACAACTTGCCAACGCCTGCCTCCTGCATCACTTCTCCATCCACCAGTTCAGTCATAAAATCTACGGAAAATGATGAAAAAGTTCTTGAAGCTGTTGCAAAGAAAACTAAAAAATCTCTCTTCAGTGAAACCGAAGATGTAGTCAAGCCTGAGCTGGAAAGAACAACAACAACAACAGCTCAATCTGAAATAATTGCAAAACACGTTGATACTGCTTCTTCTCAGACAAATGATTCAAAGCAAATTGAAAAAATGGAAGAGGAAAAATTAGAGCCAACAGCTCAACAAAATGCAAGCGAAAGTGTTTCCAACGATTCCAATTTGAATTTACTAAAAATCAAGCAACAAACCTCCAAAAGCAGTGTCTCCGTAATCAATGACAATAAAAACGCAGGTCAGCAAGACCGCGATGCAGCTGGTGCACCTTCTGGTGGGAAAATAACTGGCGAAGCTGCTGATTTACCATCGCCGTCGACTGAAGAAGAGGACAAGGTACAACTACAACCAAAAAAAGAGTCTGAAATCTTAAAAACAGAACAGTTCTCACCAACTCATACAAGTCCAATTCGTTGCGATAAGCCTAAACAAGAAGAATCGGAGAATGTTAAAGGCGGCTCACTAGAACTAGAAAAACCATTCTATCCCGAGAATGAAATAAAAAATATTACAAAAAACTCAACGACAAACCAGAAGAATAATAAACTTGAAACTGATAAGCAAGAGAGCGTAAATTCGCAGTGTCCCTTGTCAGCTGTTGTAAAACCAGAAGTAGTGCAACTGCAGAGCACGGACCAGGTTCAACTTAAGAAAGAGCAATCGACTTCTAAAACTCCTGTAAAGGCAAATGCATCCGTAAATTTACCCGACACAAAACCCGTTTTGGTCCCAGCGCCACTGCCGCAGACCGTATTGCAACCTACAGGACAGCATATTCAATTACCATCTCATCAACTGCCATTGCCAGCACAAGCACATCAGACCCCCCATCCAACGGTATTGCATTCATCAGGCAGCGCTATTTTAAAATCTGCCGAGAAGTTCAAATGCAAGACAGAAAAAGTTTCAACGGATAATGTTGTCACTGGCGTTCCAAACAACGAAAGGCCAGTGATACACGAAAAACATATAAAATCGTCGTCAAACAAATCAAAGGACAAAATCGACTCAAAACTGTCGACGACCGAGTCGTCGAAAAGTAAGAACTTGCACACCGGCCGTGAAAAGCCAGAACCCCAAAATAAATTTATTGCCCAATCCCAAGGCGGCGTAAAGACTTTTCATGGTCCCATACAAATAAAGGAAGAAGACAGAATGTTACAAGCTGCTGTATCGTCAGCTGCAGCTCCTGCTGTCCACGATAAGTTGCATTTCAAAAGCACATCAGAGCACAACTTGAACACAATCGATTTAAATAAAATAGCTCCACAATTTCCCCTGAATCAGCTTTCCAATTATCATACATCTCAGTATTGGCAGTGGGACTACTACGGCTACAATCTCTCCCATTTGGATGCTACAGCACAAAAGAATCAAAACAAATTTCACAAGGATTTGGCCACATCGATGGCCTACAACAATTTCACTCAAAATCTATATCAATCGGCCAATTTAGCGATGCAACATGTGCATCAGCAACATATGCAACAACAACAGCAGCAGCAGCAACAACAACAACAGCAACAGCAACAACAACATCATCCTAAAGATAAATTAAAAGCGGAACGTAAGACTAGTCCACTGAAGAAGGAAGAACTTATCAAAAATCATCCACACACATCCAATTCCAACGAAATGCTACGAGAAGACAGCTCAACTTGCAACTATAACAATCAACTTCTTTATGCTAATGCCCAAAAGAATAGAGGAGCAGCAGCAAGCCAATCGAATGAACATCATCACATACGGACCGCGATCAATAATCATCAAAGTTCTGCAAACAAATACCATAATGCACAACAGCAAGGTTCTGTAAGCCTATTGGCCGCTCAGCAGCTGCACCAGCAACAACAGGCGTCTTGCCAAAAAGCTAAAGTGGAACAGAATATTAATCAGTCGGTCAACAATCAGGCAAGTTCGGCCTCCACGCCAACCTCAATGAACGCCAATGACGACAACAAAATGAAATCCACAAACTCGTCTGTTCTAAGTAACAATTCGCAGCAGCAGCAGTCCACAGCTGCAGCCACTGTAAGTCCCGAAATTGCCTCTCCATTGGTTTACAATAACAACAACAGTAACGAAACTTCAGCTGCCGCCGCCAACAATAACAACAGCAGCAGCAGCAATTCTGGCTCAAGCACGACAAATGCGAGCAGCACAAACACAAATAACACTGGCAACAGTAGCAGCAGCAGCAACAACAACAACAACAACAGCAGTGCTACTAATGCAATGCACCATTATGAATGTGGCCTTAATGTGCCGATGGGTATGGATTCACCAGCCAGTATTGCCAGCGATATAACACAAAATTCGTCAGATGTGTCCGGAAATGGTGTTCACATGCAGCAGACACAACAATTTCCCAATTGCTCAATGCAAAACCAGGGCACCAATACACCCATGCATATGTCAATCCACACAACTCATATTCAGCAACAACAGCAACAGCAGCAACAACAGCAACAGAATAACATGAGTATCAACAACCAAAATCTTAATAATTTAGGTCATAACCAACAACATAATACACAGCAAAATCGTAAAATAAATCAAGTGAGTAGACAGCATTTAAAACACGAAATAATTAAAAATAATATTTTGCTTCTCTCTTCCTCTCTCTCTTTCAGAATGAAAATTCAGCAGCTGCCTCCAATGCAGTGCAAAGATCAAATACGCCCAAACAAATGCGAAACACAAATTCATCAACCTCGAACACACACAGGCAGTCCAAACAACAACAACAGCAGCAACAACAGCAGCAGCAGCAACAGCAACAAGCTTTAAACAACAGCCTCAATCAACAACAGCAACAGCAGCAGCAACAGCAACAACAAGCCTTAGCAAATCATTCGAATCAAAACAGTTCGGAACAAACACAGCACCAAGACCAATTGCACAACATACAATTTGGCCAATTAAATCCACATGCTCATCATCAGAACATGCAGGGCTCTGAAAATATCTACATTTCACACTTGGGTCAAAATTATGCTGGCAACACTTCGAACTACAATGAAATCGCCAACATGCCGGCTGTCATACAGCAGCGAATGTCACTGAATAGCGCAATAAATTCACATTCAGGATCGGTACGCGTTGAACAGTCGTCGCCCTCCTGTGCTGTCAATAACTTTTATTTGCAAAACAATTTAACTTCAAACGATTCGCTCAATAATGCTGCCAGAGTGCCAATATCCATACCGTCTGGTGGCTCCTCGACAACTAGTTCATCGAATGAACATTCATTGAGTCAACAGCAACAACAACAACAACAGCAGCAGCAGCAACAACAACAACAGCAGCAGCAACAGCAACAACAGCAGCAGCAACAGGCCAGATCAGAATCATTGCCCAGTGCACAAGCAGGTTCTTCAGCTGTTGTCGGCAATCTAAGCAGCCTCTCAAGATTGCAGCAATTAACCAATGGCCTAGATATTCCACCATGCAACACATCGCCCATTGGTCAGGTCGATATGACCCCACCCCCACAACACGGCTTAACAAATAATTCTATGACACCGCCGCCCCACTTGATTGTTCCACAAAACAGGAATCCAAACACATCGCCCAACATGCTGCAATCGCAAATGGCATCGTTGCAGTACAAGTACTATTCGAGCAACATGAATATTGCACCCATCACCACAACTCCGCAGAGCATCAGCCGTTCTGTGCGTAATACTGCTTCAGCACCTATCCAGCACATTTCCTCTTCGCCCTCGACCTCCTCACCGAACAGCAGTCGTACGGCAAACGTCCATATTACACCGAACCTAATGACGCCCTACAGCGCAATCAACAGCTACCGAATGTCCGCCCAGCAAGGCCCCTCTTCCGGCTATTCAGCCGGCACCGACTATCCCAACTCCCAAATACCAATGCAAATGGGCGTTATGAATATGCAATCTCAATATCAAGATGCATGCGCCATACAAAGGGCCGCCCAGCAGAATTCAATGTACTCTACCTACTCTCCATATATTTCCTTAAATGCTCCCATGAGGAGATAAGTGAAAAGGAAGAAAAAGTTAAAATATTGAATATTTTAGCTTTGAAAAATAACCACAATACACATAATATGTATGGACTTGATAAAAAAAAATAAACATTACACGGAGTCTATCACCTTTTACTTTTTTTTCTCTTCCTATGCACTTTAACTGCATATACGAGTATACAGACAAACAAACTGCATACGAGTGACAGTATAATAATGAAACTTTTTGTTTTTCTATCTCCAAAGCGTCATTGTCCTTCATTTTTTTCACACCGCCCGTTCTCGTTCGACTGCTGTGAAATGCTGCTAAGCAGAAGCCGAATACAATATTTTAACGATGTCATAACAAAACCGACGTATTGGAGTGAGAGATGAGAGATGAGAGATCGGTAAAGGCGATGCCAAGGAGAAATACACACACCCACAGACACATATATTTTGATGGTATTTTAAAAATTATGTATGTACTTTCATTCGCAACATTTTTATAAACATGTTTCATTCACTAATACACAATTATTATGAACTTTATCTAAATATTATTCACTTGATGTCCTTAAAAGGAAATTAATAAAAACGAAAATTCTTTTTTGAAAAGTGCAATTTTTTTTCTTCTTCTTTTTGTCATTTTTGAGGAAACTATCCAGGCAGAAAAAAAATAAAAAATATGTACCACCACAACACTGTACCACCAGTACTGCAAAGTGAGTGTGAATAATTTTTTTCTAGAAATGTTTTCCTTTTTTTTTTTTGATTTCCCTTATCATGAATAATCACCTCTATCGTGAATAACAAGTGGAATTTTTGTTCCCAAGACATTTGCATTCCCCTCGATGGGAAAAATGTTATCGTGAATGCCCCGCGAAATTTTTTCTCCGCTATCAGTCACAGTGAATGTAAAAGAGGGAAGATTTGTAAAGCTTAAAAGTTAATGGTAAATCAAACAAATTTAAGTTTAACAATAAGAAAAATATAAATTTTATGTTCCAAATTAAATTTCTTTAACTTCAAAGTTCTGTTTTTAAATATTCTAGCTGGAGTGGAAAAAATTCTTTAGTATACCACCGCGGTGCACCAACATAAAATTTACTGTATGTGAACCAAAGAGATTCATACTCCATAAGAAAAGCTGTTGCAAAGAATTATTGTTGCAATGTAACAATCGTAAGCTTTATTTACTTATCTTGTCCTAAAAGTAAATATTTATAACTTTTAATATTTAATTCGAAGGAAAATATCGATATTATGCGATGTAGTAATTCAGTTCGCCTGCAAAAATAAAGTGAACAAATTTCAGGGAAAAGTGAAAAAATCCCCATGAAAAATATTATTCATAATAAGGGGAATAAAAAAGGGAAAAATTTTCACGACAGGGGTGAATATTTTTCACGATGATATTTTCACTTTTCCCTTGGTTTTGTTCATTTTATTTTTGCAGGCGAACTTTTAAGGCTCTAGAAAGGCTTAATAAGAAAATTTTTTTTATGAAAATCTGTTTTATGAACCTTTTATACAGCCTTAATAATTTTTATAAATACGACTGTTACATTATAATTTCGATATCTTCCTTCGAATCAAACAATCCAGGTGTCTCAGTCAGTACTAGTTGCGAAATCGTTAGCTTAAAGTTAGTTTAAAGTTAACGTAATTTCCGACAGGGATAGTGTAGCATTTCATTTACTAATCTACTTATTTTTCATATTGCTATCTGTAACATATGTAAGTGTAGCAAACATACACATTTACACAAGAATTTATAAGAACCCAGCGGGAAGGAGTAAAGATGCCTTCTAGAAGGACTCTGACCCCTTATTTTGGAGGCACAAGACCTGTTCGCTCCATTCCATACTCATATCTTTTTTACACGCGTTGTCATTGCGGTGCAGACCTTCCGCTCGTACTGCTTTCGCCAGCGATTTTGAAAGGCCTTCAAATTAATGAATATTGTATTTGCTTTGGTAAGAAAAACATGACATGGCATAGACTTATTTTATGCGAAAGAGTCGAGCACTTCTGTAATGCATTCTTTAGCAGTTAGCTAGTATGTAATAGTAATTGAATCAAAGAAGCAAGCCTTTAATAAGGTCTGAAATAAGAAGGTCTTCTGAGTTTTCATGCTGGGAACTTGCACAGTCATGTACATACATATGTAGGCATGTGCATACATACATAATATACATAATACATATATGTATTTATGTATGTATGTACATATGTGACGCGCAAAATAGAAAGGGACCTAAGGGTAAAAACAGGTTTTGTTCAGGAGAGCCATTTTAAAGATTTAAATACGTGTATCTTTGGTGTACCATCACATCATAAAACGCGCATATCTCTGGGAGGGAACACTTTTGGGGCATGGGATCGGTTTCATTCGATGCTCAGATGTCCACATAAAAAAAAAAGTGAAAATTTATTTTTTTTTACCCTTAGGTCTCTTTCCCTATGCGCTGTCACATATGTATGTATGTATGTATGTAATCGTTAAAAAAATTATTGCCTCAATGTTGTTTCATTAATCAAGGGTCTAGAACTTATTCCACAAATCATAACCCCCGATACGTAACGATAATAATAAATAGCGCTTGATTTTTGTTTGATTACATATTTGCGGTCAAAAGCGATAAGCGCCTAAGTCGAGTAAGGTAGTATGTATAAGCTACAAGATTAAACTCACAAAACTTTATATCTACTACGTGAAATCCTTAAAACATTTACATTACAATATGCGCCAAAATATTTGTCATAAGTTTTAAGAAATTCACCTGTTATTTTTTTTTTTTTTTAAACATATGTAATTATATTTTTCGACTTAGGCTATTTGCACTTCTGACCAGAGATATTAATATGCTTTTGTCTTAGTTTCGAAATCACTATCAATTATAAACTTGAGTTTTGTTTTCATTATGGCTTGGCTTTGTTATCATTAATGTTATTCGCAAGATTAAATAACAAAAAAAAAAAAAAAAAGACATGAAATGAATAGCATCAGTTCGTAAAAAATCGTTTAAAATCAATTAGTTGTAGAAATGAAACGTGTATGTATAGTTGGAGCTGGGACTGCTGGTCTCTGTGGCGCTCGAAGAGCTTTAGAAGATGGCTTTCATGTGACCATTTATGAGCAGACAAATAAGGTGGGGGGTACTTGGGTCTATACGGACGAAATTGGAACAGATAAATATGGCGTAGATGTGCACAGCAGCATGTATCAGGGCCTCAGAACTAATCTGCCCAAAGAAGTAATGGGTTATCCTGACTTTTCAATTAAAACTTCGAATGAATCATATGTGCCCTCAGAAGTCATAGAGGAGTTTTTGAATGATTACTGCAATCAACACAAACTGCAGCAGTACATAAAATTTTTGTGTTATGTGATAAGAATAACACCAACAAAGAACAATAAGTGGCAGGTATGTACATATGTATTTATGTTGCAACTTTATTCGATATCATAATAGTTTTGACTTGGTTAGCATTTGATAGAAATTTTTCCCGTGTTACAATTTCAAACAATAGCAAGTAATAGGGAAAACAAAAAAAATTTTATTGGAGAAGGGAGAAATTTCTCGCGGAATTTTATTTATGATTGCCCCATATCTTTCGCCAGTAGGCAGTGTTCCAGCCTATTAGTTGGAGGGTAGCGGATTCAATTCCTGCCGCAGACTTTTGGACTTGTCATTTTGTAACAAAGAAATTTGAATCTTTTTTTTAATTTTCTTATTTTAGGTGATTGTGAAGAATTTAAGAACGAACAGTGTAGATTTTCTTCATTACGACTTTGTTTTTGTATGCAATGGCCACTACCACACCCCTTCGTATCCCCTCATCAAAGGATTGCAAACGTTTGAAGGACTACAAATTCACAGTCATGATTACAAAAATTCAAATAGATTTAAAGGTAAGTTAAATATTTCCTTTCAATCAGCTGATTTATAAATACGAATTCTATAAAAAAAACTGTAAGTCCAGTTTTATATCATACCACCAATGGTGGCAAAAATAAATAAATATAAAAAATTAAGGCTTAAATGCAATTTAGAAAAGCAGCTCCAAAAAAAAATAAAAATTTCTATGAAAACTTTAAAGGCCTATAACTCGGAAAATTTTTCTTATTTTTCTGTCACATGAGCTATTTGATAAAAATATTTTTTTGAGATTTTCGCAGTTTCCTATGGGTCGCCACCAACATTTAATATTTTTTATATTTAATATTTTTCTACTACATATCGTATGATCTTTTTACTTTTTTTTAATATGCTCCACAAAATTGCATTTGTTCCAAACTTAACAGTCTTATTTACACAATTATTAAGGATTTATAAAGTTTTTTTAAAACAAATTTTCATACAAAATCAAAGTTTTTCTTATCAATTCATATTTAAATGTCGATTTTCATAAGTTTTTGTATGGAAAAATTACTTTTAAATATGAATTGACATTTAAATAAGTTGGTGAAATTTGCCCTAAGCCTTTATAAAGACTTACAGCCTTATTTATAAAAAAGGTTAAGGCTTTATAAAGACTTAATAAACAAAGTTTTGTATGGAAATCTGTTTTAAAACCCCTTTAAAAAGCCTTAATAATTTCTATAAATAAGGCTGTTAATAATTTTTATAAATATGGGCTTAGTAGAGTAAGCCTTATTCTCGAAAGTAGTATCGTTTATTATAATAAAATAATAAAATGCATAATTCAAAATAGCAGGGAATCTCATTGCCGCTCTAAATTGTTATTAAACAATTTATTGAAATTTAGTGCTAAAGAATGACTCAGCGATTCAGTAAAAGAATATTACTTTTTTCATTGATTTTTATTCCTTTTAGACGAGACCGTACTTATCATTGGGGCAGGGCCAAGTGGCATGGATTTGTGTAATGAAATATCGAAGGTAGCAAAAAAGGTCACCCTCAGTCATCATATGCCTGAAACTCCCAAGACAATTTTTGAATCCAATGTTAATCAGAAATCTGATGTGGCCCACATTGATGGTTCTACAGTTTATTTCAAAGACAATTCCAGTGAGCAATATTCGATAATATTCTATTGCACTGGCTATAAATATGCATTTCCATTTCTATCCGTGGATTGTGGCATCCACGTAGACGATAATTATGTGAAACATCTTTATAAACACTGCATCAACATTCGCCACCCCTCTATGGTATTTATAGGAATACCTTTTTATGTGTGCGCTGCACAAATGTGCGACCTGCAGGCAAGATTCGCTTTAGAATATTGGAAGGGTCGGCAGATTTTACCTCCGCAAAATGAAATGCTTAAAGATACCAAGCAAGAAATGCAGCAACGTTTTTCCAAAGGCTTAAAAAAACGTCAAGCTCATATGATGGGCGAAGACCAGGTAAATAATGTAAATGATTGGGGTGGGGGGGGGGGGTGGTATTGTTATTATTAATTAAAAAATTTAATTTGCAAAAATTTCAATCGTAACAAATAAAAAAATTAAATACAACATTTAACCATCACAATTATTAACTTGACTGCACCCGATTAAAAATACTTGTGTGGCAACACTCTCTTATTGAGAATGCAATGAATAGCTGTTGTTGTTGTTGTTTTTTTACATTTATTTTCATTAAATACTTCTTACTACTACAATGCCAGATGAAAAAATTCAGCCAATGTAGCAATGGTAAAGTAAGAAAATAAAAAACATGTGAATTAATTAATGAGTTCTTGTTTCAACTTTGATATTAGTTGAACTTCTCATTTGTTTCAATGGAAGTTCAACATAATCCCCCATATGCAAAAAAAATAACGTGTCCTTCAAGTGTACGTTAAAACCGCTTTTTGTATGGAAATTTTGTTTTAACGTACACTTCAAGCACACGTTATATTTTTTGCATATGGGGGAATATCTCTAGTTGTTATAAGAAATTTTTGGGTAAAGGTTCCCTGATGATCTGCATCAGCAACAGTCAATAATAAATTTCAATGTATTTTTAATAAAAAATAATAATAATTTGGGATTATTAATTTGTTAAAGCAAGCTCATTTACATAGACAACAAATAGACAACAAATAACAATTGTCCTAAAGAATCACAAATGCGCCATTTTTCTGTCCATAGACAAGACGACACAATTGTTGTAAAAATTACACACAAATATCTTGCATACTTGAGAGAAAAATAAAATTTTCTTTTATATGCATATCGTTCCTCTCTTATGGAACTCATCAGTAGACTTGAAATAAGCTAATAAGTGCCATAAGCAGGAACAAAATGCATATAAATGTTGCTTGACCAAAAAACAAGCAAAAATTCCTAATTCACTAAAGACATTAATGTCAAATAAATATAAATACATATGTACTCGTACATTCATAAATATCTACTTCAGTATTTCTTATATTTTCTTTTTCCTTTAAGTTGTGTGTAAATTGAGATCTTTAAACTCGTTTTCTGTAAAACATTTTTTTTTTAGTTACAACGTTGTTGAAGTAAATGATCGATATTTATTTTCGTTTGAAACAAATTATAATTTTCAATAATTACACTGTAAAAAAACAAACAAAAAAAATTAAGTCTGGGTCTTATTTGAAAGTGGATTGCAGTTACCCTGCCGATTTTTGTGCTAAATCGGCATACGCAACCATATATGTATGTAAATAACAATTATATTTTAGGTAATAACCAACTTTTATGGAAGATCCCATGAATAACATTATGTCCATGTAACTCTTAGTCCAAGTCAAAATACGCCAATCACAATAAGGCCCATTATTGTTGTTATTTTCTTTTTAAGTCCAGTTAATTTTTGGCGAGTGTGCGTTCGCCTTTTCGAATATGTATACCAATTGCCAACATTATTGTAATACATACATATTTCTTAAAAAAGCTCTACTTTTCAACAAGCTTTCTCAACTAACAAATTTTTTTCTCTTTTTATTTAGATTTTTTATTACAACGATTTGGCAGAAACTGCTCACATTGAAAATATTAAACCAGTGATGACCGCCTTGCACAACGAAAGCAGTAGAAGATTCTTAGACGATTTATTACATTTTCGAGATGACATATTTCGAATAGTGGATGATAAAGAGTTTATTAAGTTAAAATAGAGAGTATGTATTTTTATAAAATAGTTTCAGTAAATTTTTATACATTTTCCACAAGAAAATCTAATAAAACTTGTTGTTGTCTGTTTTTAACTTGGACTTAAACGTAACTTACAATCTACACTTGACTAATTTGTGACATCATCCTACGTGTGTGATCGTATGTATACGCAAGTACAGTGACTCCAAAAAGTGAGTGCTCACTAATATGACTTGACATTGATTGATTTAATAGAAAAAAAATATAAATTTTTTTTGTTAACAAACGCCAAAACTAATAAAATAGCGTTGAAATTTAGCTCCATAATGTGAGTGCTCAGTAAGTTTTTTTAGAACATTCATAAGTGAAAAGTGGAAAACTAATACTTTGTTTGGGATCCCTAGTTTTTAATTATTACTTCTAATATTCGTGGAATTCATCGAATTCATAAAATCCGGTGGAATTGGATCACATTCTTCCCGTAAAGTACAAATTAAACCATTTCTGTTCCCAATTATTTGTACTCGTGATTTTTTCGTAAATGGTCTGCTATATTTTGTTTTTGAATAAATGGGCTTGAAGGCCAACTTTGAGGGGCGGACGCACCCCCTAAAACACAACTTATCGCTATGAAATTTGTTGGTATATTTTTTTTTACATAAAACTGAACCGATTTTGAGGGGAGAGAATATAAGAAATCAAAAAAAAAATAATTAACGGCCACTCTAATGTACATACGAGTATGAATATTACAAATTAAATTTAAGCAAAACATATCTTTACACAAAATCTTAAAGAGTTTGAATGCAAGCACACATTAATATACGTACATACATACTCGTACATACAAATTATTCTCAAATATGTTTGCCTTTTATACGCTGAAATGTATAAACTTAAAAATAGTGGCAACTAAATAATAATAGTGTTAAACATAAAAACTTTGGCTTTTGCAAGAAGTTAAAAAAGCTCGAGTATGACAGGAGCGTAAAGTATGTAAGATGGAGTGGGTCACATATTCACTATAAAAAAAGAACAAGCCCTCTTAACAAAATTCTGCACAAATATGAATCAAGAGAAAAATTTAAAAAAAATATTATGTAAAATATTTTTACAATGCCAAACAGACAACCAACCAACCAACCAAATAACAGTCAAGTCATTGTTCAGTTGGCCAGCTACATATTGTATGTACGTGTGTATGTATGTATGTATGTACATATGTACATAGTTAGTAAGCCAGCAGCAAAATAAAAACTTCACAATTAAAACGGCAGCTTTTGAAACGTATTTAACATAACCAGTTTCATTACTTTCTTAGCTTTTCTGCAGCAAAGTCGTGTTGCCTTTTATTATATGGTTGGGTATTTATTGTATAGTGTAACTATGTTAAAGTAATTTCTTACGGTTTTGAGCAATATTAGCAGTCGCAGTGCACACATTTGTTTTTTTGTTTTGTGGACTCTTAAGTTTATAATATCACAAGAAGTAACAAAAATATATATGTATATTTTTAACAAAGATATTTTAATTAATTAAAATTTCAAATTAGTGCAATTTTTTAAATGTGAGTGTTAAAGGGAATAAAATAAAAAGTGAAATCTTCACTTCACTGCACAGAAATAAAAATACCACAATTACAAAAAGAATGCCAAAGAAAAGTTTAAAAGATTTATTTATGTATCTGCCAATAACAAGTTTTTATTTTCAATATTTAATAAATAGTAGACTTTTCTTCTAATAAAAGTATAAAAAATAAAAAATAAAACGCAAAAATAAAGCATACCAATGCTTACATACATACATAAATACATAAGTACAATATACATAAATTTATATATTTTAGCAATAAAAGCGTTAAGCACAAAGTATACTACCGCCGTCCCATTGTTAACACTTATACAATAGTGCAATTTTGTTGTTTATGTTGTAACTAGTTTAGAGTAGCGATTGTTGTTATATATATACATACATACATACATCCATACATACATATGTACATTGTAGAGATGGCAACTAATCACCTGAATGATCGTAATTCCTTCATTCATCACATCACTTCAGGGGGCAAATGAAGGCATTCGATATCGATCGAAATTTCCATACAAACATAATTAAAATTGCATGAAAATTTGTTCGATAACGAGTGCCGTCATTTGCCTCCAGTATAAATAAAGTTCCGTGTGAGTGTTATTTAATGTTTAGTGATTGATAAGTTGAATAAAACATATTCTGAAATTTTGCTCACCTGAGTGAAAAGTTTTATTCATGTTCCAATCTCTAATTCTCTACTGCCTGCATTTGATTTATCACACATAAAAACAATTTGAACACAATTTGAAATCACCATATTAAACAATATTTTATTTAAATGTTTTTGTTTTTGTTTTTTTTTTCATTAATTCCATTCATTCATTGAAACTAGTGACGTGCAAGTGATGTGTTTTTTTTTTCCTCGCTAAGGTAAAAATAAATTGCTTGCGTGCGCAAACGTGATAAAAATAAAAAAGTAAAAAACAAATTCCCACGCACTAACGAAATAATATTTCTAACATTGTTGAAAGAAAATATGTAAGTACGCACTAGTATTTGATTTTATTAATTTTTTACAAGCATATCGTGCAAAAATGTAAGCGGCATAATTTTCGCGCTTAATTTTTTCATGAAAATCGATTGTTTACGATCGTAGTTAATCGATTTTCATAAAAAAAACAAAGTTGAAAAAGCTTAAGCGACATAATTTTCTAACTTAATTTTTTGAAGAAAATCGATTATTTGCGATCGTAAATAATCCATTTTTGTAAAAAAAAACGAGGTTAAAAAATGTGCCAGTTAAGCTTTTTTGGCGGTTATGGCTCGATGTATGGATATACCATGTTTATATTAACTCCCGTAAATACGTTTAAATTGCTAATATTCATAATTCGCAAAAAATAGTGTATCAATTGAACACAATATTTTAAACCAAGGCGAATCCATACTAAATAATCGTAATCGATCAGTTGACTATTTTCGCCGCTTGTAATTTGAATATATGTGACCTTCTCCGAGAAAAGTGGCCTAGTGTGTCAAACAACGGGTTTGGACTTCAGAGTGGATTCTGGTACCTAAAAGGATGTAGAATAAGATGAAATGAGTTAGATTTCCGATAAAACGTACTAAACGAACTTGGAAAAATCGATAAAAATTGGAAAAACATTAAAATTTTTTTCTTTTGATTTTTTGGTTTTAAATTGTATTTTTTTTTTTTTTTGTCCGGTCCCTTTTCTAGGAGAAGGTCACATATGTCCATATGTACATACGTTGGATGCCAACACAAATTTTTCAGTATGTACATTTTTTTCACATTAAAATTATAAATTACTCAAAGCGAATTGAGCCGAGTATACTTTATATGAATTTGCCTTGATTTTAAATGTACTGAATGAAAGCAGCTTTTGATACAACCAAGGCTGAGTTTACATCTGGCATTTCTTGTGTGTCATGTGCCCAAAAAAGCGGAACCACTAATTACTAATGAAAAACAGTTTGATTCAGACATGTCGGTTTTTAACCAAAATTTAAGTTAGGGCTTTTGCATAACATTGACAATGAAAAAAAATATGGTTGTCATAACGAACTGGTTCGTCATTATTTACATTGGAAATCAAGTGTTTGTGCGGGAATTTAAATAAATTGCTCTTCATTAAGATGAATGAATCGAACCCAATACATATTCTCTGATTCGAAGACGTTTTTTATCTTTTATTTTTACGGGTGATGAACCCGTGCATGTTTTCTGATTTTAAAACTTTTTGGATGTTAATTTTCATCACTTCAATAATGACGAATTTATTCGGATTAGGAATTCACTTCATCTAACGATTATGAAGGCTTGAAAATTAATTTTTAATATTTTTTTTTCACATATACATACAATACATACATACATATGTATATCAATACATACATAATTGTAGTTCAATTGTGTTGAGGCAGATTATAACATAATTACATACATACGTGTGTACATACATAGATATGTACATACATACATATGTACATATTAATCTGTCATATTTCAAACAATGTCCGTTACAACCATTTATCTGTTGATACACATACTTTAAAAATTCATACATATCTAATAAATGTACGTACTTATACATGCATGTGTATACATACATACATATGTACATACCCTTCAGTTTTAAAAGTAGAAATTGACTCAAAATCCGTAGGTATTTCCATATCGAAAAATCGACCAACTACTACAGTAGCCACAAGTAATGCAAGAGTTCGCCTTTTCACTCTCTCACTCACTCATAAATATGTTAATGCCTTTAACCTCAAAAAATTGTTTTTTGCGAGTGGAAAAAACTTTGCTGTTATTAAAAAAAAAAATCAACAAGAAAAAAATTATTTTAAGTACATAATTATTTTGATTTTGTGTTGGCGTCAGTTACAATTGGAAGTGAAAAAAGTGCTTTTCTTTTAGAAAGTTAAATTGAGCAGCAGAAGTCAATGAAAACGTTGCATAAAAAAGAAAAAGAACAATTAATTGAAAAATGTAGTAACCACCCTTATTGGAAATAAAAGTTCACGTGAAATGTGTTCCCTTTCCATAAAATTGTGATCGCCAATGTTTGTATTCTTTAATTTTGTTCACAATTTTCTGTTCACGGAAAATATTTCACAAAATGTTCGCCTTTTATTCTCGGAAATGGTGAATAGTTAATTGCTTTATCACTAGAAAAATTAGTTGTATTGATTAGCGAAATCACTGACGAAGGGTTATGCAGAAGGTGGCAATTGACTACCGTCAATGTCATCCCCATGTTTAAATAGACAGTCGTGTGCATGGCTAGTAGTTAGGCTGGTAGTTAACGAAATAGCTAGACATTCGTTAGCTACTCCGACTGCAGGGTACATACTTATGTACACATGTATACAATTAACGTTGGTCATTTATATTTGTTGTTGTAAAATGAAGTTAATTTCAATTAAGTTTAAAATAATAAAAAGAAACGAAAATAATCTTAGAAAAAATGTTTGAAAGTACATAACCTTGAGCTAAAGTGAACTTAAACGTAAAAATAATAAAAAAAAATCAAATAAATAAAAAACACGTACATAAATAAATCATATGGTGGTTCATACGAACATGTGTATGTATGTGTGTACATTTATTAATATAATATAATATAAATACATATATAAGTATGTATGTAGATATGTATGTAAGTTCATACGGGTATAAATTTGCATTCAACTTTGGCTTAAAGAAGTAACCAAAGATGTTTAGACAAAACCATCAACAATTTTCTTAAGATACACTTCAATCAAAATACGAGTATGTAGATCCTTCTACGTATGTATGTATGTATGTATGTATGTATGTATTCGCATTCGAATTCCCGAATATTCGGTCATTTTTAGATATTCGTAAATTTGGCGAAAACGAATATTTTTCCAAAAAAAAAATTAATAAATGCATAAATCCTAAAGAAAATTTAAATATGTAAATGGCACAAAAATATTAGTTTGTAAAAATTAGAAAAAATAAATTTATTTCAATTCAAAGAATAAACAATATTCTTGTACACAAATAAAAAACAAATAAAACAAACTTCCTTCTTTCTTGTACAATTAACATTATAAAAGTTAAAGTATTTTTCTTCACCTCAAGAGAGGAATGTTTAACTTAAAAAACAAAAGTTTAGAAGCCTTTTCCCCATCAAGCCTATTACGATAAACAAGACAAACAACAACACTACTGACTAAATATTGCCTGGCTTTAGGTGTAAATATCCTCGGCTTTATGTATAATCAAAAATTGGCATGAAGTTAGCATAAGTGGCAAAATTGAACACGGTCTTAACGTGCTTTGCCATACAATTTTACATTAAAAATCATGCTAGGATGTAATCGTGTGTTAAAACTACATTATGCGGCGATTTTTAATGTCAAATTGTATAGAGGAAATCTTCAACACGTTGTAGTTCAATTTTGTCACTTATGCTAACTTCATGCCAGATTTTGATTATACATAAGGCCGCCTGTATTTTTGCCCAGGGTTGTCAGATTTTTGCCGACCTATATATATGGCCAAATTGATTTTAAAAATCGCCAAAATCAATTTTATGTATTTTTTTTAAATACATATATATTTGATAATAAATTTGTTTTTATATAACACTTTATTTTAATATAAATTTTTATAAAATAGTAGTATAAAAATTTAGCAGAAAATCGCCAATAGTAGAAATAAAATCACCAAAAATTTTTCTCATTCAAATTCATACCACAATTAATATAAGAAAAATCGTCAAAAACAATTTTTTTCCTGAATTAAAAAAAATTTTAAGTTCAATTTTGTTTAAAAAAGTAGCCATAAAAATCGCCAACAAATTTATTTATCGCCAAAAAAAATCGCCATATCTCCAAATCAAAAATTTAGACGCCAAACAAGTTAAAAATTCGCCACGTTTGGCCATATCTGACAACCCTGCTTTTGCCTATTTAGTTTGAGGTCCATTTTTCCGCATAATAGTCTGCTATAATTTTCCGCGGTACACATTTTAAAATCTAAGATGAGAATTAAAATTCGAATCGAAAACAAAATTCTGTTCGATAGAAAATTCGGTGCTCATAATATAAATTTGACACTCGAT
Organism: Nowickia ferox; assembly: GCA_936439885.1. NCBI lineage: Eukaryota > Metazoa > Arthropoda > Insecta > Diptera > Tachinidae > Nowickia > Nowickia ferox. The sequence goes on along the minus strand of OW387027.1, from coordinate 1,527,208 downwards.
TTTCGATGTTCGATGAATGCAACTCATAGTAAGGCTCAAAGTGTCTACCGACAACTCTAGCAGATTTTAGATTGAGATCTTTATGAAAATCTATACCGTTTAGACCAAGTATTTTTTTTTGACATTTAACAAGATTTTTTATCAAAAGCAAAACCAACTAACTGAAAATTTTTCCAAACTACAACCAAACAACTGTAGTGCAGCCAATTCACACACCTTTTTAAACCATAGTTGCATTACTAAGTTCTACTAGATTCTAAGTAGATTTTGACAAAATCTAGTGACGAAGTTAATTTTGTTTTGTATGGGAAATGTACTATATTTTATACTACGAGTATATTATATTCATTGACATGTTAATAATACCAGACTAGAGCATTTGGGAGTTGTTTCCTTGTATGATGAATATATTAATTTTTATTTAAAAAAAATTAATTTAATAGGGCATTTACACTTGCACAAAATCTAGCAGTTTTAATTAAAATCTTTACAAAAATCTACACCGTTTACATCAAGTTTTTTTTACATTTATCCAGATTTGTTTATCCATAACAAAACCCATTAACTGGAAATAGCCAATTCACACACCTTTTTAAGTACACAGGCAGACTTTTTAGTACAAATTTGAAAAAAAAACCTAGTTGCATCACTAAATTCTACTAGATTTAAGTAGGATTTTGTATAAGATTTGGCTCATATGCACTATAAGGTATATTCATATAAGGTAGACTCGCCTCAATGTCAAAAAACGTACTGAAAAATATGTGTTGACATCTGAGGGATACATTCAAATTACAAGCGGCGAAAATTGTCATCTGGAATGTAGAAGCCACCTGGTATGGATTCACCTTGATTTTAAATTTGTTCAATGATTTCCGAGACATTTGACAAGTTGTGACGGAAAAGCTTTTTTTAATTTTTGCTTTTTAGCTATTTATAAAAAAAAGAAACATGGAATATATGTATGCCATTTTATTGGATCACCCGTATCGTGAACATTTTTTCCCTCGAAATATTTCCCCTTTTCACCAAATTGTAATCGTGAATAATTTGTCCCTACAAATGTTTTACTTTTTTTTACATGTTCCTTATCATGAATAACATTTTCACGTTAATTTTTTCACTTTTCCCTTGGCTTTGTTCACTTTATTTTTGCAAGCGAACTGAATGATTACATCGCATGATTTCGATATTACCCTTCGAATTAAATATCAAAAGTTGTAAATATTTATTTTTAGGACAAGATTAGTAAATGAAGTTCACGATTATTACCAATAATTCCCTGCGACACGTTTTTTTCATGGAGTAGAATCTCTTTTTTGCACACACAGTGCACCGCGGTGGTATACTGAAGAATTTTTTTCCACTCCAGCTAGAATACTCGTATTTAAAAACACAACTTTGAAGTTAAAAATAATTCATTTGGAACATAAAATTTGTGTTTTTCTTTTTATTAAACTTAAATTTGTTTGATTTTCAGTTAAATTTTAAGCTTTACAAATCTTCTTCCCTTTTTTACATTCACTGTGACTGGTAGCGGGGAAAAATTCACGGGAGATTCCCATAGCATTTTTCCCTTTGAGGGGAATGGAAATTTTACGTGAATAAATAATTCCACTTGTTATTCACGATAGACGTGAATATTTTCCAAGCAAAACGAGCCATTTTGTATCTTAATTTAAACATGAATGGTTGGACCGATAGCCTCCATTTTTTTTTTTTTGGTTTTGTTTGTTATTGTGTGGAGAAGAAGAATATGAAATAAATAAAATAAAAATAAATCTACTCAGTTTCATACTGGATGCGAACGAAGTCGCGGGAAGATGCCAGTTTTTAAAATAAAATACATTTGAAACTGGTTTTAAATTTTATGAATTGCGGGGGCTATAGTTTGTAAAAAATAAGTAATAAGCTTGTTGATAGAAGACAATCCGTTAACAAAACTGATTTTAAGTGGAATTTTATTTGTAAACTGTAAAAATTTTTGTGAATAAGGCTTCATGCATAGAAAGCCCCAACTCATTATTTTTTTGAAATCGAGTTGTTTGTATATTTCGATAGAAGAATATCTAATGTATAGAAAAATTTAAAAATCGCGATTGTGTTACACATGTTTTGTTATTAATTTTATAATTTTTACTTTTAGATAATTAGACGAAAATTTGTACAACTTTTGTTTCAACCAACGTAAGTCTACCACTAAGGTTTAAATAATGTTCACACGACCTTTCATAAACAAAATGCATGTTTGGATCACAATCATTTTATATTTTAACGGTAAGCAAAAATTATATTAATGTGCTTAAGTAGGTATTCTTATGTACAAATGTATGTGTGTATGTATGAATGTATGTATATCGCATCTTTCAGTTTAAATTTATTATTTTTTTGTTATTGCGTGAACATATGCATGTGCATGCATTGTCTTTTCTTTCCATCAATAATTATGCTGTATTTTGTAAAATATGCATATTACATAAGTACATATAGTACTCGTACATACATACATAATATCTACATGAAAAAATACATACATATGTACGTATGTATGTACGTACACACATGCATAAGTATGTAGGCATCAGAGAATGACAATGATTACTCACTTTCCGAATTTTAGTTGACTCTTTCTCATACTTATAGCCTGAGTATGCATATTTATTCATCATTCGCCCCCGTATACACACATACATTTATGTACTATATAAAATGGAATGGAAAATATGTGGGTGTGTGAGTGGCTATTTGAAAACATGCTTTAAGTGTGTGTGTGTGTGTGAATAAAATAGCCCGGTATATAAGCATGTGTAGCCGATTAATCGTCAAGAGTATTTTTATTAGAGTTGTGAATAATAGTTCATTTTACTGAATCGTTCAGATTGATACGAACGATGAAATGAACTAGTTCGTTCATTTCGTTCATAGTTCTTTATTTACTCTGAACGAACGGTGATTGAACGAAAGATCAGATTTGTTTTCCTTTGGTCGCTCTTGCTTTGATACTTTGTTTATTTGTAAATAATAATGATAAATGAAAATCGAATTCCGTGAAGATTTGTGGAAAATATTGTGAGGAACGAAAGTATATTTCAAGTCGTTTTTTTTCAAGCAAGCCATGGAAAAAAGTTTGCCACTGAATAGCTAATTTAAAATGTTTAATATTTGAATTTTGACTGGTATATTACTAGAATGGAATATGGAATACAAAATTAGAAAACATACTTTAAAATATTTCCCAATATCAATGAAATTAAATATAAGACATAAAAACATAGTAAATCTTGCGTATTAAATTGGTAAAAATATATAAGATCAACAATGTATTTTCAGTGCATCCCTGAAAATAACGAACTGAACGACAAAAAGTTCTATGATGTAAACAATGAACGATTCATTTTTTTTTCTAGTTTTATATGTCAGACGTCATACTAAAATTTGGTTTATTCATTGGTAAATTGTAAATTTTAATATCGTTTCTGACGTTTACCAAACCTATGCAAAGAACTATGAACAATGAACTATAAAAAAGACAACAATTCTAAAGTCAGAATCGATCAACTGAACTAGTTCGTTCGTGAACTACACAACCCTAATTTTTACACTCATGCATATGATTGTATCTCATACAGTCTATAAATTTTGGCTTCGTTTGTGCTGGGTAATTTTAAAAATGTGTATAAACATAGTTGCTGGATGTTTATATACATGTATTTATACGTATTTGGTTTTAAATTAATGCGTGTGTTTGCATATGAGCGTTTATTTTTTTATCTTTAGCTGTACGAATTCATAGTTGTTTGACGGCCAATACTCAAAGAGTACTTAAAACGATACGTTTGTCATTTTCTGGTAGGCATGTGTATAAAGCCTAGATCCCATCCCACTATCGGCACAATGTACTGATTTTCGTTATAAGTAATAAGCTAAATCGAACTTATTTTTCAACTGATTGAAGTATGTATAAGGACATAATTGCACCACACTAGTAATAGAGCCATCTAGACTTATTCCGGAATTAATTGAGAAATAAGGCATTTTTGGTTTATTACTTATGACTTTATTGCAGTGAGCCGACGAAAATCGGTACATTGTGCCGATAGTGGGATCCCGGCTTAACTCGTTGAGAAACGCATTTTATTCAAAAGATTCTTATCGAAAAAATTTATAGTCAAGTTGGAAATAGTACATAGGAACGTACATATACAATTACTGTTGTGGTAAAAAAATATTTGCACTAATTAATTTACTTTTGCTTTATTTCAATTTTTATCGCAAAGTCAATGCTGTTTATACAAGCGAAGGAGGCCCGTTATTGACACAAACCATTTATGGCTTTCTGGATTTCACCACAACTATTGGTAATACGGTAATGATATTTTCGCCACAAAGTGCTCCGTCATTAGGTAACTAACAACCCATTCATGCATATAACGTTAGCTGAAATGCAAAATTACTTAACTACACTTTTTTTTTGAAATTTTATAGAAGGGAAAAAAACTAAAAAAAAATTATTCAAGTGATTGAAGTAAAGTTTCATAATTTTCATTTTAAATTCGGTTTGAAAATTTGTAGGGACATACGAGTACATACATACATGTGTTTGGATGTAATACCCGATAATTAATTAAAAATGCGATTTTTAATTGTTTTGTTAATTATGTGGTTTTGCATTTCAGCTGACGATATGTAGATTAAAACCAATATTACAATTTATTAATTTGTTATACAATGAAACAGTTATAAAACCAGATGTAATAGCACCCGTTATTAAGACAAAACCAGAGAAAGCGAATCCAATTTCTTTCGACGATGCTATTATCCCTACGAAATTAAAAACAGTAAATGCAAAATCAAAAATACAAGCTTCTCTCAAACTTGGCGAAAATAAGATTATAACTCCAAATGCTGCTGCAGGCACCTTTTCTTCGACAAGTACATCGACAAGTGTTGGGATTCCAAACGAGACGTCGTTAACAATTGATAATGACCTGGAGTCTCCCGAATACGATTTGCTTTCACGACAACCGCCTCAATTTATTGAAGAGACATTTCGCGTAGTAAATTTGAAATCGAGCAATAAAAATCAGAGGACACCTGTTGTTATAACACCTGAAAAAAATAGTGCGAGCAATATTATTGCATCGAGCTCGAAGACGCCATCGAGATCACACAAGAACAAAAAGAACAAGCTGAGACCTTCTAGTACTCTGCAAGTTTTGAAAACTGCTGCTCCAGCAACACCTCAAAAACATAACGCCAGCAACAAAGTTACGCAGCGCAATACATTCTCTTCATCGTCATCCTCATCGACATCTCGCAAGAGCAGCAAAAAAGGTTCAAGTCATAGAGGAACATCTACATCTACAACTGCCCAACCACAAGAAGTGGTTGTCGTTAAGTCTACAACGACGAGAAATAAACCCAAAAGGTACCAATAATTAAAGTAGATATGTACATACATACGAGTATATTTAATTTCTTTTTTTTTTTTTTTGTAGAAAAAACAAGCACAAAAATACCACCACCTCCAAACCAAGATACTCTACCACAACAAGTGCCACAACAACAGAGCAAACGGTTCGAAGGGCGTTCAGACCGAAATTACAAGTTACTAACTCGGATTTGGACAGCAATAATTTGCATATAACAAAACTTAATCGCGCACCAGGTCGCTGGCAATACAAAACTTCACCCAAACCAAGAGTTAACATAAGAAAACCACCAAATGAGGCTAACGGCCCAATAGGTTTAAACAACGTTTCCTCTTCTGCGAATAGCAACCTTAACGCACTCGCTGATACAGCTTTAAGTGAAAATCTAAACAGTAACTTCCTGAATCAAAATGTTATCTACAATCAAAGCGATTTAGAAATATCCGGTTCCCAAAACGGGCCCATCTTGAACAATATTGACCAAGAGGGGAAACAACAAAATCTTTTTACTGAAACCATAAATGTCGAAATATCCACACCAGTTGATTTTAAAGACACCTATTATGAAATAGCAACCATTAAAAAGCCATTTATATTTCAGGTAACGATACGACACATTTATATGTACATACATACGAGGATGGGTCATTGAGTCATTGACATTTTGAATGAAACACAGGTTTTTTATATAAAAAGTTATTTTATCCTTTGAGTTCTATTTACGTAGTCAAACGTTTCTCCAAGTTTTTGTTAATCCCTTCCGAAAAATATGATTTGTCGAGGCAATTTGTTCGTCGTTGGAGTTAAATCTCTTTCCACCGAGCCATTTCTTCAAGTTTGGCAACAAGAAATAGTCACTCGGGGCTAGATCTGGAGAATAGGGCGCAAATCGTAACCCGATTCGTGGATTTTTGCCATAGAAACTGCACATGCGTTTGTGGTCGATTGTGAGCAAACACGGCACCCATCTTGCGGAAAGCTTTCTCATACCCAAGTGATCATTCAAAATTGAAGCCACTGAGCCATGTGAGATGCCTATAGTTTCCACAATCTCCCTCTCAGTTTCAATCTCCGATCGGCTAAAACCATTTCAAATTGCTTCGGATGTAGAGACTTCAAGTGGGCGTCCAGAACTTTCGACTTGTACGGCCCCAAAGGAATTCAGCAAACCACTTTTTACCATTGAATTTGATGGTGGAGAGTTCCCATAGTATTTATCACAAGCTTTGCCTTGGTTTGAGTGATGCTATTTTTCTGCACAGAAAATTCACTTTTTTCCATCAACATCTGCCAAACACAAATTAGACAGGAGTTAACTGACAGTTGCCTGACGGGAAATTCCAAAAGACGCGCTGAGTTAATAACCCACCCTCGCATATATTGCAAAATATATTAATTATTATTTTTTAACTAAATTTTATTTCACATCCACATCTACTCAGGCTGGAGTATTAAAAAAGACTCGTTTCATTACCGTTACATCGACCATTGAAAAGTATTTAACTCCGGAGCCTTCCATAGAAGCCCGAAGTGATGATGAACCTTTGACGGAAAATATTCTTGCGACTTCGGTAAAATCAGAAGGCGCTCTATTTGGCAGTATCACAACCTTACCTCCCATCTATGTAAATGGCGACAGCGATACGCCGATTTTGGAAACAGTAACCGAATCATTTAGTATTGTAAACAAAAAGCTAAAAACTCAAATTCTGCCTGTTATTAATGAAAACGATAACGAAACTACTTATCACACTCTGGTGCAGACAATCGACTTGACCAGCCTCATAACTGTTACAAAAACTACTTCACCTCAATTAGAAACTAAGGAGTTTAATGGATTTAAAGATTTTGTGGGCAACTTAGATGAGGCCGGCTCCGAAATAAATTTGGACTTGGAGTTCGGGGACGAAGGAAACCAGGAAAACGGTAGCGGAGAATCACACAAAAGCGACTTGGATGCCGCAAGATTCAATAAGACATTACAGCAAACACAACCAACATTTACCACACCGGTGCTAAACTTGCCATCACAAAATATAATTACGAACTCGAGACCAGTAGTCAAGCTGGAAACTCTTTGGGAGTCGTATGTGGTTCCAATTACCAATGGCCAATCAACCACATTCAGAACATTATCAAAGGCCAAGGGAGTCGTGGAAAAAACTGATTTTGTCATCGATACCACAACACTTTCTGTTCCTCAGCCAATCTTGCCACCTTCTACAATCAATCCATTCTTATTGCCGCTTCCCCAGCAATTCCAAACCATTACTTCGCCCGTAATCCAGCAAACAATTGTTACACAAACCGAAAGCAAAGTTTTAAAATTAACCTTTGGCGCCAAAACCGCTTACACAACACTGTACTCAACACAAGTAGTACCCACTCTCCAGACCATGTATGTAACCACTTCTGTGCCTGTGCAACCCACAGCTAATCCGTTCCAAGGATTTTTCCCTCAACCCTACAATCCCTTTGCTTATTTAGGTTAGTGTTTATATTATCAGCGGTCACACTACTTTCTAAATTAAACTAAATTCACTTTGTTTCCATTATAAAATGCATACATACATACATACACATAATACATTTTGGCTAAATTTTCATATAATAGGTGTGTTCATTTACTTTCCTAGCAGAGACATGTAACGAGAGAGCAAGGCAGAAATTTACAAAATTACTCTCCCAGATACGAAAAAGTAAATGAATGTAAAAACTAAACATTTTTACAAATTTGTAACAATTGTTACTAGAAAGCGTTCATTAACCCAAAAAATTTGCAACGAGAGAGCATAAAAAATTGAGAGACAGAAAAATTCTTGCAAGTTTTTACAAGTAAAATTGTTACTTGCAATAATTATTCAAACAGCTGTTTTGCGTTTGTGTTTACAAATTAATTATTTCAAAAATATCTGAAAAAGGAAAACCCAAAATTGTGAATTTTTTTATTGAAAAAATATGTTGTATACGTATGTAAAAAGAAAGCGTATTTTCTTAATTTATTGTTTTTCTTTCATTAAGCCACATAAATTAAATTTTATTGTCAATGAATTTTGTTTGTTTATCATATTTGATCAGAGATGGAAAATGGGTTTTTTGTATTTGTTAATAGAATAGAATTAAAAAATAATGAAAAATGCATAAAAATAGTAAATGATACATGAAGCTGTGTAAAGTATTTCATATTAAATGTCGATTTGTAAAAATTTTGTAATTTAAAATATTAGCAAACAAGATTATCCAAAATACATTAGAAAAAGTATAATTGTATCATGATTTCCATCCATGGTACTGACATGAATAAAATTTTCTTGCAAGTTTTTACAAGTAAAGCGTTCATTTACTTTTTCGTATCTGGGAGAGTAATTTTGTAAATTTCTGCCTTGCTCTCTCGTTGCAAGTTTCTGCTAGGAAAGTAAATGAACACACCTAATAATTACAATTGTATGTGCTACTTGCATTATTTTTGACTTCATTCGATGCAACACGACCTTTTCAACTAACAATGAGGTCATGCCAATAGCTCATATCTCAAATCTATAATAATTGCCGGATAAATTTAATTTTCACCTTTTTGAATCGTTTTCTTTTCAAACACAATTTTCAATTTATTATTGAAGAAATGTAATATGGAAGACAGTCATTCAGACAATTGAAAAAGAGTGCATGTATTAAGCCACATGCGCATGTGTACTGCAGGCACATATTGCTCTTGTCCTATTGGAACTGTCAGTTACGAATGCTGTCTAAGACTAAATTCACACTGTGAAACTCTTAATGAAACTAGTTGCATAAAAGAAAGTTTTCTATTTGACAAAATGATGTATGGTGAAGCAAATAAAAACAAAAAATTAAATAAAAATAAAAATACATCAAAGGTTCATGTCAAGCCATTTTTCGATACCACTCCCCTCGCCATCGCTCTTATGGGCAAATGGAAAAAGGTTGCATTAAACAAATTTTATGAAATTTCATGATGTGCATTCGGTATAAATCTTAGATTTTTCGTACAGTGTACAAGTTCACAAAAGCAAAAATACTCATTTATTTTAATCATAAATGTAACATTAATTTATTTCAAAATAATATGTAAAAAATCTCCATTCATAGTTTTAATGATAAACATTATTATACATACATATGTACATAAATAGTGCTCATGTATATAGTATTTCCTAATTGTTAACGCGTCCGACAAACTTTATTAAGCGATTTGATCGCAATAACTTTGCCCCCTTAATTTGTACATGTATACGCACATATCCAAGTATTAAAATACAAATGAATTTATTTCTAGACGTTGTACATACATATATATATATATATATATATATATAGACATATAACATAAAATCTTATTGACATTTATATACTTTAATTTGTTATTATTTCCTGTTGCAATTCAAGTACTTTTCCATAATGTTAATATTTTATTATACCGAACTATTCGATTACTTCTTAACATGTTTTGATAAATAAATACATAATGAAAACAAACCACTTACCATATTATTTATTTTGGTATGTATTTTAATAATTTCAATTCATGACTTAGCCAAACGGCAAATGAGAGTAGAAGCAGAGATCCCGATTGATGCGCTGCCGCAAGTGCCACAGGCACATGATGGAGAAGAGTCGTTATGCCGAGTGTGACCTGTAGCCAGCCAACTAAGGCTGTAGCATTTATAGCCCAATAAGCTCGCCTGGGAAGCTTTGTCTTCCTTGATAGCAACCACATGGTTGACACAAGTGTCAATGTGGAAATTCCCAAAATGCGATGATTGAACTGCACAGTTGTTGGATTTTCAGTTAAATTCTTGTTAATCGGTTCAAATGCCAATATATCGTCCGGAATCCACTTGTCGCCCATTTTCGGAAATGAGTTGTACACTAACCCCGCATCCAAACCAGCCACAAATGCACCAGAAAATGCTGTTATAAATATAAAGCCTTTGGCGGCATACGCAAGTCTTTTAAATTTAACTGCTTTGCTGGAAATTTCACTTAAAGTTTCAGCCGGCAGCAAACGCTTCAGTCCTTGTGATAAAAATAATGTATAGAGAATAAATGCAGCCGCCAAATGCGTGGCCAAACGATATTGAGAAACGCGGGGAACATCGTTAATATCGTCGAACCGATTTTCAAGTCCCGACTGTACCATATACCAGCCCATCAAGCCTTGACATCCGATTAATGTGCCCAACAATAATACCATTTTTTTCGATGCACTATTAAAATAGTTCTTTTTCCAAAAGTACGCAGCAGGCAACAAAAATACAGCCCCTATAGCACGTCCCCACATACGATGTATATATTCCATCCAGAAAATTGTTTTAAATTCCTCCAAAGTCATATTTTGATTTTTCCTATACAAAGTAATAAATAAGTTTTGCCATCTTTGTTAAAAATCTTGATTTACCGCATTTCTTTATAAAACGAAACACAATTTTCGATCAACAATTTACTTTGAAAACAAAAATAAATTTCGATTTTTCCTTGTTCAACGTATAAAAACTCCGTAAATATCGTAACGTAATATGTCTACGGCCCTTAAGAAAATTAGAATGATGCGAGAGGTGTTCTTCAGCTCAGAGATGCTTTACATCTTCTAAAGTTCAACAAAAATACCTATGAAATGCATATAGACATCGCTTAACCACTAGCAAATAAATTTCACTTATAGTATAATTATGACAATATGTCGAATAATAAATCTCTTGAATTTATAAGATAAAGTTTTATAGGTATATAGAATTCTGACACTAAAATAACTCCAAGCTGACCATGGTAGAATGCTACCATAAAGCTGACTAATAACGAAAGTAATAAATGTCTCTACAAGAAGACCCGAAAAATACTCATATTTAATAACTAATACGTCTGAAAACTACTCACAAATGACTAAATTTACTCGAATATGAAAATGTTATAAGATGGTAGCTGGGTTGTGTTCAATAATGTATGTATGTACATTATTTATACATGTATGTACATTATTTATATACATATATTTACTTTACGAGAACTTACATTTTAAACTCTGGATACTGTTGATACTTTGAAAATTCTTCCTTCCAATCCAGATCAGTATGCGGTATTTTCTCGCCTAACAACTTCCAACTAACCATGGACAGACCGGACTCTGTAAGTCTAGTAACTCCTCCAAGTACCACTGCTAAATATACCATACCGCCACATCCAATCAACCACTTTCCCACAATCTTTTCAGTAGGTTTAACTTGTTGGTGGTGTAATATCCTTACCGGTGTTTTTCTTAATGAAAAAACTTCCAAAAGGGGCTGATGTACAGTATATTTTATTAGTTTAATTTTGATTTCATCTATCCAAAAAAGTTACCTTGCATGTTCCATTACTTCTGATTACACTTTGAATAATAGTATGTTTCTTATAAAGGTTATAGGAAACATTTGTTTTGTATGCAAATTTTATTAGATGGTTCATTGTTTTTATTTTTATTACATACATATAAATATACGTCTTTTAAGGGATTGCATGTATAATCTTTGGATTGCATCACTCTGTTTGTAATGAAAACAAAACAGGGTGGTTCATGTTCTCAATGAGCCTTCACAGACGGGAACAATTTTTAAGCGCAAAATATTTCTACTTTTCTTCTGGTAAGATATGTATTTGTTCTCCCAATTTTTTATTTATTAGTGTTTTTTATATTTTGACGTTTGCCTGTTTTTAAAGTTGTTTATGAATTGATGTTTGTGCTGCTAATGTGGGGTTACAGCCAGCCCAATTGTTCTCGTGTGTGAATGCCCAATAAGTTTTTTATTTCAAAGCCACAGCAGAAGGCTGATCGAGTTATTACCGCCGCCGGCTATTTATGCAATAATCCTGCCGCCGCCAAAATGTGCGGCTCAGCCAAGAAGTAGAATAATTATAACGACAAAGTGACTCTTGAATATTTACAGTTGCTGCAACCGTCCGACAAAATATATGTTACAATTTTGAAACACTATACTGGATACCGATTAAGTTCATAATAGTCCGCTGTAAGAGTGAGTGCGTACTGTGAAATACATACAGGCTTACGCATTACGGATAAGACAGCGGCAGGTTCATGCTTCCGGTAAATCTTAAAGTGAACTTTAAGCATTTGAGTTACTACGAGTATATAACATTCCTTTACACACACTAGTATTTTCTAGTTTTCTTCTTAATTTTTTGTTCATTGGAAATACATACATACATATGTATGTATGTACATAGTTCTTATTCCCGATAAGGATGATTATAAACAAGTAAGCATTTACATAGTACATAAGCAAATTTATATTTATTAACAATTTTACAATATGTGAAAAATTTTATTGTAATTATGTATGTTTTGTTTAATCGTAACAAAAAAGAAAAACAGACTAATCAGTTTATTTTATTAATATTAATTTGTAATATTACAAAACACCAGAGATGAATGAGTGCACTTGGGCTGCTTGTTCCATTATCCGCATCAACATTTTAATTCGAGTTCCTTTCATCCATTAGTTTTTAAATCAATTGATTGAGTGTACTAAAGCTGGCTGAGGTTTTATCGATTTCATCGAAATTCTTTTTGATTTTGGACGACTCTCTCATTAGCTGTGTTTCGGGGGAAGATGTGAAATATACACCACTATCATTATCGAATATATGACTACATAAAAGGCTTGTTGGCGATTTAGTTTGATTCGAACATTGAGCAATTAATTTTGATAGTAGTAGTTTTCTGTAAAAAAATTAAATTATTAAATTTTTAAATTATTCAGGTGTGTGAGGAAAAACGATCGTTTTCAAAACGATCAATCAAAAATTATTCAAAAAACTATTAAAAACTATTTTTAAAATGATTGACAAAACGACTATTAAATCACACCTTTTATTGTTTTAAAATCGGGGGAAAATTACGGCATTCGATATCGAACGAAATTTCCAAATATTTCAATGAAATTTATATGGAAATATTTTACAATTTCGATCGTTGTGGTTGACTTTTGACGGTTTTTTTTTTTGTTTTGTGATAAAAATTGGAGTGCATATTCGCGTTCAGCTCCCTAAATAACTAAAGAAACAAATTCAATTTCTAGGGAAAGGATAAGTTTAACGAATTTTTTAAACTTATATTTTTTATATTAGTAGTTATAGGCTTTTTCGATAGTCTGCTGTTTCTTTTGTTAAATATATGATTTAGACAAAAGGTGACTTAACTGAATTCTAGTAAAAAAAGCATTGGCGCCATAATAAAAAATAAATAAAAGTATACGTATTTAGCACATTTTGAAAATAAATTAAGAAAAGTGGTGTATGCGGCACAAAACGTATTTTTAATTTTACAATAAAGTATTATTAACTTCTAACTTTATTCATCAAAGTTCACTAAAATTTACACATTTCTTTTAAACATGTGTCGGAAGCAATGGTGAAAATACAAAAAAAATTCTATCGGGTATACTTTGAGAAAACTTCATGTAAACCTTCTTTGTCGCTTTTCTCCATTCCGACTTTTTGACATATGCTCCAAACCAATAATAGGCTGACGATATGACGAAATTAAATTAAATTAACGGTTATTAAAATGACATACATTTCAATACCTCCCTAGATATTAAAGTAAAAATTGCATTCACGTTATGAAAAATTATTTTAAATACTGCCATCAAAAAAATTCTAACTCCAAACTTCATTGCATTTGGTGTGGAACCTTTTTTAACGATAGCGTAAAAGTAAAAACGCAATTATTCTTATTTTTCCATGGACTTTTCAGCCCTATCTGTCAAATTTTGATATTTTTGATCGATTTTCGTCAAAAAACGAAGCTCAAAAAATGTGTTGCTTAAACTTTTTGGGCGGTTATGGCTCGATATGTACATATGTAGGTACTTTGCTTTATTTTAATGTTACCTTAATGTCGGAGAATCCAGATTTAAGTTATTGACGTAAGCTAATTTATTTTAAATAAAAATAACAAAATTACATTATTTGTTTTAGAGTTTTACATTATATTAATTATTGTCCTTATTTACAATTGGCATGCCATAATAGAATATTTGTATAAGGATATTGATATAATTGGTTTTTTTCATATATATACATATATACATGCATATGTATGTATGTATATAGTATGTATATTTATGTAACACTTATCATGCATCATGCTTTATTTTATTATACTTATAATTATTATTTTTAAATTAAATGACCACCTCCGATACTATCTAAGCTTTTCTTATCGATAAATCTTTTGGAATATGTGTATGGTAAATCATAGATATTCAAACCTCTTAAAGTATTTAAACTAGGCCGCTGGCGCTCTCCACTATGATAAGGTGCGAGTACATAAATGGGATAAGGATCGTGAATGGAGGCAAGATTTTGCAAAGTGCCGCCATGTAATGTGCCAAAATCTTCTTCGGACGCTACATAAATACAGAATAAATGTTGGTTCGATCAAATTTTATTTGTATGCACATATCACATGCATTTTTGCTTCGAAATATTAAATAAATCTTAAATTAATTTCATATTAATCGAGACTAATACAACTCTAAATTAAAATGTTGCTTAATATAAAACTATGTTTTGATTTAATAAATATTTCGAAACAATAAATACATGTGTATGTATGTGACTTAGACCACTTTCATAATTATGGGCACATATCGAGCCATAACCACCAAAAAATCTTAACCGATACAATTTTTGGATCACGATCGATCGCAATTGATCGATTTTGGTAAAAAAATCAAGTTCGAAAATTATGTCGCTTAAGCTTTTTTGGAGGATATGGCACGATATGTAAGTATGTGTGTATGTATGTGCAGCAGAATTTTTTTATTTATCATACTTACATAAAGGCGCGAATGATACCTGAAAAAATTTAGTTTAAATTTGTAAATTTTCTACCTTGATGTAACAACGAATTATATCGGGCCATATTTTCGATTTAATCATAATGTATTAAACACATTCACAAAAGGCCGCTGGCCACAATTCAAGTAAACAGTTTTGTTTTTTATTGAAATTAACATTTTATGGGCCTACCCACAGTTTCGAATTATTAAAATGGCAAAATTGTTGATAACTTTTAAAATGCAGGTCGTAAAATTTTATCGTAAGCGACAATTTACATACATACTCGTATGTATGTAAAACATATTTGAATGTTATAAAAAAACAAACAACCTACTCCCGAAAACTTTAATTTTTGTAGCATACGATTACATCGAAAATAGGGCTCGTATATGTACGCACGTGTGTACATTAGAATTGTTCGAAAAAAAAGTTGTGCCAGTCAGCCCCTAGTATTAAAGATAATGTAAAAACAATTCCAAAAATATATTTTTTATTTTGTTTGCCATGCCTACAAACACCGCCCTTTTAGTATTTTAATCACTGTGTCGCCATTTTTAGCCTGATCATAAGATTTTATACACCGGTGTTCATGGCTCTCTAAGGGCTACATTTCTTTCCTTAATAGTTTTTTACTACCACGGCATATTCTAGTCATGACTTTTAAAAACTCGGTTCGTACTCACCCGATGCTAAATATTTTTGAACGAAAGTCTAGACTACACTAGACTAGACTATATGGCGTGTTAGTAAAAAACTATTCAAGACAGAAATGTAGCCCTTATAGAGCCATGAACACCGGTATATAAAATCTTATGATCGGACACAGTGAACAAAATACTAAAAGGGCGGTATTTGTAGGCGTGGAAAAAAGTTAAAAATATATTTTTGGAATTGTTTTTACATTATCTTTAATCCTGGCGGGTGACTGGCACAATTTTTTTTTATTTGTATGGAAGGCGAACCACTCTAAAGTACATATCGCTCATTTACTCAAACAATTCAATAACACACCTTAACGGCAAAAATGAAAATGATGCATAATTAATTTAATTGAACTAGAATGAAGTTTAATCAGGGATAATTTCTTAATCGGGCTCTACCCAAGTAGACAGACTTCCACCAGCTAAAAAGTATAGTTCAATTTTTGCTCTCTTCTTTAGAAAATCAGATTAATTAATAAAACAAAATATTTCATTGAATAAGAATTGAAATTACTGCACTTAAGGCAGATTAGAAAATTATTAATGGAAAAAGAGTAAACAAGATCTTTGTATGAAAGTTTTACACAACGAACGAAAGAACGGCATGAGGTGAATTAATTTTTTGAGTTATGACGTTCTTTGAGTAAATGAGCGATGTGTAAATTTGAAAAGTTATGATTATCTTACCTTTTTCGGCATTCCCATCACAGAAGCGCTGTAGATGAAAACTGACAACAAATAAAATAGTTTCATTCTGAATTGAGAATGTTTGAATTTAAAATTGGAAACTTGTTGAGAACGTTACTCTTCCACGTTCAAATAATCACTGTACACTAAACTTCAGAAATATCCTCCTTTTATATACGCTTACTAAAATCTGAGACTTAATACGTCGTATATGTAACTACGAGTAGTTGTATGAAACTTCTTTATAATATTAAACATTAGTAAATATATACATATACATACATATGTACATACATATGTATGTTCGTGGGGATGTAGGAATGTATGTATGTATGTATGCATGTACATTTTGATATCCCAGTTCATTCTTGTAAGTTCAATTGTCAGTAGTTGTGCATGCATATGTATGTATGTATGTATGTATGTATGTATGTATGTTTGTTTGTAAGCTCTTCCACTTATTTCCAACAAAATCGTTTTGTACATATTGCAGTGGTATAAATTTATGAATGAACGTGGTTTTCTCTAGCATTAAATGGTATTTTAGTAACTAAATGTTGTTGTTTTAAGAATTTGCTGCCGAGTGTTATGAGCCATATGATCAAACAACATCAGCAACTACCATATTTAGCATTTAAACAATATAAATATTTACTATATTTACGTACTACATGCATACGTACATACATACATACGAGTACATACAGCCACAGATAAGTGCGTTGAAATATCACACATTTTATGTGCGGTTTTAATCAACTTAACCATAAGAAATCACAGATGTGATGGTGATAAAAAAATTATGATGTTGGTTGACCAAAAGAAAATAAATAATTTTGCTTTAGACAACATTCATTACAGTTATAAATACATACATACATATGTACGTATATAACTATGTATGTATGTATGTAAGTGCATATGGAGATATGTAGGTATGTATGTACATACATACTGATTGATATACATATATATGTATGTATGTAGGAGTACGAAAAAAAGAACTAAAACAAAATCGGCAGCAAGTCAATTCGTTAATTCTGTCATTAAACAAGACTAATGGTATAATTTTATTATGTACATACTCGTATGTACATACATACATATATGTACATACATATATGTATAGTCGTATTGACTATAGTTCTCGTAATGTTTAGTTGTGAGCACAAAAATAGTAGTTTCTTTGCATTACTAAAAAAATCCTAATTTTTAAATAATAACTAGCAACTTCCCGCGACTTCGCTCCCATCCATAAAGAAAGAATTACATCCAAATTCATTAAGCCGTTTTTGCTTTACAGTGGAACAAACTGAAACTTGCAACTGAAATTTCAACTATTGGTTTTTTGTTGCACAGTGTAATGTTCCGTGCAACTTTCTTAATTTTTTCTTTCATATCATTCTTTTCCCGACAATAACAAATAAAACAAACAAAAAAAAGAATGGGAGTGGGAAAAATCGGTCCAGCCGTTCACGCGTGATGCCGTGACCAAAGGAAATAGGGATTCTTTTTTATTGCTTTCTTTTTTATGCTTTGTGCTGAACATGCAGGTATTTTTATAATTTCTCTATCAGTTTTCGTTTGGAAGTTATGAATTTTTACAGTTATGGTTATTCGCCTTTTTTTAGTAAATCGGCTTTCCTGAAAATTAAGCGAAGTGAAGATTTGGTACCTCTTCATTTGAGCGGTCAAATATATATAGATTACATATTTCAAAATTAAACACAGTATGTATTTAAAAACATTTAGTTCAACGGGACAGGACCATACTTCCACCTACCAACTATACACGATCTGATTTTACCAAACCAGTCGCGTAGATACCAATCAGGCATTCCGTTTTTTGGTTCTCATTGCTCTTTCTCGCCGGGATTCCTGTCTGAAACATCCTGTACGCTCAGGAACCGTGAGCGCTGGAATATAGTTCTACGCTTGCTAGCCTCAGTAGTTTCAGGATCTGTTCCCTGTCCGATGGTACATCGGGCACACGAACGAGGACTCCATGCCGACTTGGAATCTCTTTAGAGGGGACCACATCATGTCTAGCTGCCTGACATAGCTCTTGAAGAGGTGCATTGGCCAGCGTTGGCATCATGACGTACCGCTCGTCCTCATCATCTTGTCTATTAGCAACGTGAGTTGTCCCCCTGAATGTCTTCTACGACCTTTCGAAGAACTCCGATTAGTTGTCGCATGACTGCAAACCAATTTAATCGGGGGATAGCCCCGGCCGACTATAGACGGTCTGCTTCGTTGTATGACCCGTCAGTACACCTATGGGGACTTAAATGCTTGATTGCAGGTAGCTGCCCTTGCAGCTTGGTCTCCTCAGAAAAAAACGTTTCGCCCATTCTAGTGACAATAACTCGTCAGGTCATAGGATCTCAACTGACCTTGTGGTCAGTCTGGTGCAGAACCTATCTCCGGTATGCAGCTGAAGTAGTGGTAAGGGAACCAGAAATCTTGTTCCCAGTTTTCTTACCAACACATCCAAGCACGACTTGATGTGCAGCTTGGGAACTCGAACTATGATTTGCGGTTCCTGTGCTAACGCATTTCAGGAGTTTGAGGACACAGCTGGTTTTGGGGAGGTAGAACTCAGGTACCTGAAGTTTTCTTGGACATGTTTGGAACTTCTGTAGTTTTGTGCTTATTTGCAGTTCCCGAAGCAAGTGTTTTTGCTGTTTCAGATTTGGTGGTGCGTGGTGTCTCACTGCTTTTTTTAACGCATTTGAAAGATTTGGGTTTCTCCATTTCCTCTCCTGTGATAGGTTTGTTGCCACATGGCCGTATATTAGTTTGGTCTGGTCTCCCCATCAAACTAATTTGATCTGTCGTCATCCGTTTCTTTTTGTACCGTTCTATAGTCTTTGCTTGTCCAACCGATGTGGATTTTTGCTCTTAATTGTCAATTTTGTACCCATGAGTGTCGCGGAAGGGAGATCATCCACGAAATAGCTCCCATTAGAGTAGATAGGGCCATTTTCTGCATGGTGAGGTGTTCAGCTATGAGCAGTACTCCGTTATAGTACAGCCTTTTACAACTGGTTGAAAAACTTCATTAGGCACGGGTCGGTTAACACTTCGGTTTAGGTGTTGGATAATCTTTAGTATACTACGTTTCTAATTAGGAGACTTCAGATGGGTCCTCAAAGAAAGTCTTTCATCGATTACATACATCAGACCAAAATCAAAGACTACAGTCTTTATTTAAACCACCACACTACGGGAAGGTAAAGGTGTTTACTACTATTGGTTTATATAAAGGTTTCTCAGGTTTTTTTGACCTTACTGCTCCTACTTATAATACACTGCCTGTATATTCTCAGTTGACACTTCTGCATCGATTATTCTCCCCACAGCATGTTTGCTAATTCCAGGATCAAGCATAAGTCGGTTACAACCTCTTAGTGCAGCAGCACTTAATAAAATGAAGAAAGAAGCGAGACTTATTATTGTTATTATTTCGTGATGTGATACCCGTCAAGCGAGAGAACGTATGTAACTATTGGACAAGAACTGATGAGCGAAGGTAGACGTATTCACTTATACCCCATATTGGAGAGTGACCCATAAATATATATTTTTGCTATCTTTGAGAGGTCATGGTCGAGGATGTGCACGATTTACAAATTGAAGAGAGAATTTGAGAAGAAATTTAAAGGAGCAGTATTGCATTCAGGAGTTTGCATAACTGGACGAATATACAAATATAATTTTGTGAAATTGGTTGTACTTATTGAGAACTCCTGATGGATGGTACTATTTTCATTCATTAAACCATTTTCACACACTAAAATTAATATTTTACATACATTTGACTGAAATGTTTAATTCTATGAATTTTTCGTTTTATTTTTGAATAGAATTTTGTTTGTACATTGAACATGACAAAATAACAACAACATAAATTGAGGGCCACATTTATTATTTTCCATCTCAAATTAGTAGAATACTATATCTTTTTCTTTTTCTTTTTCTTTTTTTTTTAAGTAATAGGTGTAGTGTAGATATTTTTAAGAATAGTAATCTAAAACTTTTTATTATTTTTAATTCAATCCGAATACTTAAAAGCTAATCGTCTGTCATTTTTTACCGCCTGCGCCCGACGTTTTTAGAACACGATGGCCCGGTGCTGTTGGTGACAGACTTAAAGGTGAAGGTATATCCTGGCGCTTATCCTGAATGGAGAGGGGTAGAAACTGTTGTTGACGTTTCTTACTCAGCTTATTGTTATCGTAACCATTTTCGTGTTTTCCATACAAAATGGCCAAATGTACAACACAAAAGAGTCCAATACTCTGCAAAAATAAACACAATATTGATGAGAATTAAATTAAAAAATACTCGTATCTGTTTCTGAACGAAGTTTTAAGCATCGAAAAATATTGAGCCTGATTGTGTAAAGCATTGTCGTAAACGCCCCTGAGACTGAGTGGTAGCAATGTCAGCCTCTCAGTCCAGAGGTCATGGGTTCGATTTCCTCCATAGAGCATGGGTGTTTTCCGAACACAAGCTAATCGCTTCGGGGGTTGTGTTTGTTTAGAAAAAAATATTTCAAAAAGTAACACGCAACCTGTAATCCTTAATCTGCTAAAAAAAAATTACTTTGGTGTAAACGCTAACGCCTTACACAATCAGGTCCATGCATTATATAAATTTATTATAAGGAGCTTTTTCATAAAAAGTATTTAAATTTTATAAATTTTTAAATTTTTAAGATTCAACATTTCCTTTCAAACTAAAAATATTTTTTTATAAATAAGGCAGTAGACATTTAATGAAACATACACTCAAAATATTCTGTACGTAAAATTAGATGAAATGGAAAAAATTATTTTTGGAAGGCTTAGCATCAACAAATAATTTCTTTTTCAATTCGTATTCGTAAAATATTGAAATTAACTGATATTGTAATTTGAAATAAATGAAAAATCACTTAAAACCCGGTCTACTCATTTTCCTTGTGAATTCTAATGTTGAAAAATTAACTGACCCGTATAAAAGTTTTTTTTATAATTTTTTATTTTTATTTTAACTTAAAAACCCACTCAAACCAAATAAGCTTAAGGCTATAAGGAAATAGAAGTCAGTTCTTATAACACAAACAACGGAAAATATTGAAATGCAAACGAAAATCCGTATTAACGTATACTTAATTTTTTAAATGAATATTCGAATCCGTTAAAATTAAATTGCTTAGAATTCTAACAGCCTTTTGAAATGTTTTTAAAACAGATTCCCCTAAAAAAAATTCGTATTATTAAGCCTTTATAAATCCTTAATAATTTTTATAAATAAGTCAGTAAATAGTTACGCCCCTATGCAAAAAAAGACATTTTGACTAAAGCATACTTTAAGTATAAATTAATTTTTTTGCATTACCAAGAAAATGGTAAGGAGCTGAGCCTTTTCAGTGTTCCCTTGTCGCAATAAAAAAAATAAATCGACCTTCGTTTGCAAGGAACTTTATTTCAATGATTTCAAATTATATCGCAGCTATTCTAAGGACTGCTCATAAAAATTGTTTCATGTACATATCGCTCCTTTATTGCAACACAGTCATATCTCAAAAATGCATTTTTGACGTTAATAATGCAGAAAACCTCGTTATATCATATTTGATCTTGTGTAAAAATTTCATACAAAATGCTTTTACCCTCACTTTCATATGTAAATTGAAAACTTAAACTTATTTTCTGCAAAACCAGCTTTATTGAGTTATGGCTATATTGCAATAAAGGAGCGCAGTATGTATAGAGTACTTATTACCAAAAAAAATCAGTAAAAAGTCTATGTTCAGACGATGAGAGTCTCATTTTTAAGATTGCTAGTTTATTGGCGAGAGAGACGAGGGGAAAAGAAACGAGTACTCAGCTTCATGTACTGTCGATACGTTTTGTTTTCTCTTTCTTAATGTTAATGCATACACAAAACTATTCATAAAAAAATATGTATGTTCGCATTGTGTGAACGCTGGTGAAAGTTCAAAAAAGAAAAGGCGATAAGCTTAGCAATAAGAATTGTATAGTCTGAACATAGACTAATGAAGTAAAATATTTAAAAAAAGGTCGCAAAAAAGTTAAAGAAAGCGAAATATTTATATTGAATTTTTCCGTCAAAATAAATTAAAAATGTGGACCCTGAAAAAATAATAATATCATCTGTTTTTATACATTTCATTGGCTAATTCGACAGTTTTATAGAAAAAGAAAAACTAAAAAATTTACATGCCTAATGTACATATCGTCACCTGAAATCTAAAAAGCCGTAATTGCAATTGTTGCTGTTTATTTTTACAGAAGAAGTAAAAAACAATAGATGTTTAAGGGCCAATTTCACCAATTCTATTTAAATATCAATTAAAATTTAAAAGCTGATTTTCATTGAAAAAAATAAATTACATGCAAAACAACTTTTAAATATGAATTGATATTTAAATATAATTAATGAAACTGGCCCCAAAACTGTTTAGCTCTGAATAAGCTTTTGTTTTTCATTAATTAAATTAGTATTATCGGTTAATCGGCATCACTTTCAGTGAAAAAGTCGATTTGCGTTAGTTACGATTTGTGCATTTTAGGTGACGATATGTATGCATAAATGCACTTATTCACCTGAAAAATGGCAATGATTGCAGCTCCAAACGCCGTTATTAATAGCGTGTATTTTATTTGCTCTGACACAACTGCCAAACAACCCCTTTTGTAATGCGTATCGCATGCTGATTCGTAAGCGTGTTCTGGCCTGGAGCAACATGACCATGGCAAGGATAGCCGACGATAATCCAAAGGTCCATCGACACCGCAGCATTGCAACTATACGAAAAATACAAAGAAAGTTTTACAATATTATATATTACATAAATATATGTTTAAATACATACGAGTATGTACGTGTATTAATAATCTACACAAATCATATTATACCTGCAGCAATATGGAATAGTAGCTTAAGTAGACTTAAAGAAATTTAGCTTTATTATGCTTTATTATGTTTCAGTTGGAATTTATACTGGCAAAAATGCTACATATAAACAGAAATAAGCACACGAAAGTAGAATCATGCGTTAGAGCCTTTAAATCTCTTGTAGGGATGAGCGATTTTTCGAACCCTGTTACTTTTTCACAGCGATTGAAAAATCACTAATCACAACTGTGACTGAATTTATCAAGTAACAGGTTTTGGAAATATAGTTCTTTCATACAAACTGTGAATGTTCTTGTATGCTTACTTTGCAGTAAATAAAGCTACCACATGAATTTTTTTATACCTTCACCGTTTGTCGAGAAAATATCGTTAAATTGTGTCAAATCGTCTTTTGTGGCAACTATGTATAGTTCTCACATTTTTATATTTGCAATTTTACTGCCTCTCTGCCTCTTATACGACAATTCTCAATATTTGGAAAGGGTTGATTGCTAATTGTTTGTTCTTGTCGCTCTTCTTATTAATATTTATCAAAATACCAATACTAATAAATACTTTTAAAGCAGAAGAGCTGAAATGTGTTAAACCGTGATCACAGTCACTGTTATTATTAGATTTTGTCAAAATAACAGAACTGCCAGAAACAAAATACTGCTAAACTGTAATCACAGTCACAGTTTAAAAGAACAGCGATTTAGAAATCACGTTCACAAGGAGTAACATTATTAAAAAATCACAGTATCGCTCAGCACTAATCTCTTGGCAGGTCGCGTCAAAACTTCGACCTCGACTTAAGCTATTATTCCATATTGCCACAGATACATGCGCTTCTTTATTGCAACATAGTCATATCTCAAAATAACGCCGAACAACTCGTGATACAAATTGCATAATAATAGTTTGCACACTCACCTCTATATCGTTAGCTAAAATGCAAAAAGGCGTAACTAGCAAAAATGTAATTTTGTAGGAGAAGCAAAAAACTAAAAAAAACTAAACAAACTTGTAGTTAAGTTGCCTTGTTTTTTTTAACAAAAACAAAAAGCGTAATTTTTGATCGCAGAAGTATAAATTTTTTTATATACATTCAGTTTAATGACTTTCATAATAATCTCGCTTTTGAATTTTTTTGCTAGTTACGCCTTTTTACATTTCAGCTAACGACATGTGTGTAAATTGAAAACATTGATTTATGACTTAATTGCAATAAGGAGGAAGAAGAAGAAGAAGTACACACATATCGCACACTGTGTGAATCATAAAGAGTCACAACTCAACAAAAGTCCAGATGTTCAGGAGCAGCAAAATGCTGTTGATACTGGACAAATGTCGCAAGTATGTTGCAAAATGTTTTATAATATATAACATGGCATAACGGTATTTTACATTGTTCAAGAAGACTAGTTTATAAAAAAATAAAATCATTTTGATAATTTTGAGTTGTGACTGTTTATGATTTCACTGCAATTTCAATATTGCGGACACAGTGGCAGTCTTTATATTTTAGTTTCTCATTGAACAATACCCTTCTTTTATACCTCCGACATCCTTACATTTATTTTTCAATACCTTTCCACAAGTACGATCACACTTGGCAAACATTTGCCCAAAAAAGCGTAACCACTAAATATTAGTGAAAACCCTTTTGATTCAGAAGTTACTGACTTGACCCCAATTTTTTGAAAATCATCCTCATAATAAGCCTAAAACACCGGTCCTTGAAATGATTTAGAAAACGATAGAAACAAATTGATTTGTACAAAATAATACAAAATAAAAAAATAATCAAGATTAATTGTGACCGTAACCGCAATTTATTTGATTTGATTTTGCTCTACGAAAGGAACGACGAATAATTATAATTAATCCTCATATCGTTATTCATATTGTGTAAAAAATTTATACAATCTCTTGAGAGCAAAATAAAATTTTATTTTTTAATTAAGTGTGCAAATTGAAAACTTTTAAATCGCTTTTTGTAAAACTGGGCTTTAGAATGCGACGTAATTTCGACCACTAGGTATATTATAAATACACAAATTTATGATTATATTAATTTTTTCTGCAATACTTATCACAGCCTAAAACGTATTAATTTGTAAAATTTTTACATATGTACATACATATATGTACATATATGTATGTATATATACATATGTATGTATGCATGTGTGTATGTAAAATTGTATTTCGACTTTGGCAACACTGTTTCAAGTTATGGTTCAATTTGAGGTCAGACCTGCCTGTTTGCTGGGTAGCATCCATGCACACACACATACATATCGATATAAGCATGGTTGTGTGTGCGCGCATACAACTGTATATAAATACATACATACACACATACATGTACATATATGCATGTATGTATGTATGTGTGCAAGTAAAACATTTTTTCAAGGTTACCTGTGATTGCATTCTATTCCACAAATGTTGGTTATCAACCTTGGTCCTAGAAAATTTGTCCAAGAACTCAACAAATGAATCATCTATGTAAATCTCTACAGATGATGGCAAATGTTCTCTCATGGCTAAAGACCAGCCACACAATAAGAACTGTATTAAGATGTTTATCACTAGGAATGTAGCAAACTTTTTAACAAAAAATATGTGAATAGTAAAATATGTAGCATATTATATAAATATTTATTTGTTTAATCATTTACTTACCATACCCAAAAGACATCGCTTCTTTTGGTTTGTAGCCTGACAACCTATCCAACATAGAATAAACGTTCCAGGTCCCAGGCATAATAACAGAGCTGCAGGAGCCCAGAGTCTATTTTGCACCACCCCATAGTGTCCTGAGTGGCCCCACAAGAGAGAGGTCCCCAAGAATATTTGAGCGCATCCAGTAACCTACATACATACAAATTGCATCCTAAATAATGCAAGTGCCACGTATGCACATGTGCATGCATACATATACCTATGTACATACATACATATGTATGTATGTACACATGTATGTGATTGTTTACATATGTACATGCATGCATATGCTCAAATTTTAAATTTACAAATATTTAATAACATATTTGTAACAGAATTGAAAAATATTTATGTACACACACACACATACATATGTATGTATGTATGTCTTACATAAGTATGTATGTGTGAATGTTCATATGTATGTGTTTGTTTGTGTTTCCATAGAGTCTGATTTGTTTGCCACATAAAATGAATGGCATTTAAGGTCATTTGCCTATATTTGCAATATAAAATTTGCATGCACACAAACTTATATATGTATGTATGTATGTCTGTATGTACATACATTGTTTATTTAATTTATGTATATGTACATACAATTGCGCAATCATGTTTTTTTTATTTATCACATACTCATGTACACACACAGTGCAATTTGTTTTTTATTATTTTTTTTATTATTAAAAATGTAAATTAAGGTGATTAATTGATTTTAGTAAGATTTGGAACTATTTTATTGTTTGTACATACCGCTAATAGGACAATATAACAATAAACCATATATTTGAAACATTTTATACGTTTTGTTAATGCCATTTCATTGGTTTTTATTCTATATTTTTTTTAGTTACTTCCCCCTCCTTAGGATGATGGGTCGTTGATTGGTGGTTGTTCTGTTATTTGATGTTTATATTTTAATTATTTTATCTCTCTTTACGTTTTGCAATGTCACTTTTCTTATTCACATAATGCAATCATTTAAATGAATAATAATGCATATAAGCTTCCAGATAATAAAGGACTTTTTTAGGAAAATTTATGTCGCAGCAGATTTTGAAAATTAAATTATAAAAACAATTCAATTGAACCAAGTAATAAAAATTATAAGAAATCTGTTGTGATAATCAGTAACCAGACTTTTTCTTACATGGCATTATTATACTGTTTTCAATTTGAACAGTGAACGCATTATCTATAACCATATTTACGCAAATGAAATACTACTTGCATATGGTTGCTTTTAGGTGTGTGATATTACCTCATCAAAGGATTCCGAATGACAGTTATGTATTTTGTTATGAATACACGCGAAAATGTTTTCATCTATTTAGTTACACTGGCATATTTTATAGAGCACGGTAATAAAATAAAAATCTATTACTATCTTAATTAACGGAAGTGGATACAAATTATCTCTTAGAAGATTTTTTGGGTAGACACATACATATGTCCATAGCTGCCAATAGTCATTCATTAAACTACAAAGAAATATAATACATTAGACGTTTTAATACATATTTAAATCTACTTTATTTTTAATATGTAAATTAGTTTGTTCTATTACAACAAAAATGTGTAAGCCCAGAGAATTGCTCCAACACGTGCTGAAAAATTCAGTACTAAATTTATTGAATTATATCAACTCTGTAAACCACAACTAACTTCACTTCGTACATTTCTTTCTTTTTCTTTCTTCCGGCCCAAGAGGACAATATCGAAATGGTGCGTTTTGTGAAAAAATTATGGAAAATATTAAATTGAATAAAGTTATTTAAATGAAATGCTATTGTGTTTAATTCGTATTACTGAAAGTTTATTTTTCGCTGCCTTGGTGCAGATATCGTTTGTTTTGTGTATATTAACTGAAATTATTTTATGATATTTTAAGACTAAAAAACGCCGTAATGGAGGACGTTGTAAACATAACAGAGGACACGTAAAGGCTGTTCGTTGCACGAATTGTGCTAGATGTGTTCCGAAGGACAAAGCCATCAAGAAGTTTGTTATCCGTAACATTGTGGAGGCTGCTGCTGTGCGCGACATTTCAGAAGCTTCCGTTTGGGACGGTGAGATAATGGAAATTGTAAAATTTAAGATGACAGTAACCAACAAAATAATTTTCTCTTACAGCCTACATTCTTCCCAAGTTATATGCAAAGTTACATTACTGTGTCTCATGCGCTATCCACTCTAAGGTCGTAAGAAACAGATCAAAGGAGGCTCGTCGTATTCGTACTCCTCCTGTTAGGACTTTCCCTAAGGACATGCAACGTACCCAACCTAGGAAGTAAATGATCTGTATAAAAGTTATTAACAATAAATACTGAAACATTTTAAGATATTAATATTTTTCATTGTGTTCGGTCGTATACCGTAATGATTGGGACTGTTCTCGAGTACGTATTAGGATGTTTACTCGAATTTGTTGAGAACGTTCTTCAGTCAACTTTCATAATAGCCCTTGTTACGAGATTTCCAGCAGATTTTGACACGACCACCTTTTAAAACCATTGAACAAATTTCCACAAGCTTTGCTGTGAAAAGTGTAAACCATTACCCTTATTCCAGTTGTTGCAATCGTTGTCGAAAACAACTGCCAACTCCTGGTAGCAGGTTTATGCTATTTTTAAGACGGGAACGGATATAGATTGTCAGCACAAAATTTTTCTCGAAAGCGAATAAACACGCTCCAATTTTTTGGTATTGTGTTACATATTTTTAGTCTTGGATTTGATATACTTGATTTGAACATGAACGTTGTTTCAAAAAAAGCTGTTATGACCAACTAGGCATTTGCATGGGCAACCTCCTAAAAAATTGTTTCACGTCTATGAAAATTGTACAATTGGTTGGCACATTGATTTAGTCGATTTTCAACAGAGTTGCTATCATTCATAAATTTGGGTTTACTGCAAGATTTACTTGAGCAACAATTTGATTTTAATTGTATGACAATAAAACGCAAAATTCTCTAAGGCTAATAAAAACAATAGATCACGTCCAAACCATGCCTGGCTTTATGAAACCTTATCAAGGACATTTAATAAGGAGTACATCTACAAGTCCCTGGAAGGAATACAAAAACACAAAAGCCAACAGCATACAAAAGCCAACCAGGTGACTACAGGAACATTTGTTTTTGTCTGTTGAGGCCATCGCAACTGTCAAAAAAACAAAATTTCCTTCTTTTTATATATGGAGTTTGACAGTTGGAATGGATATTTTTTTTATCGCTGTATTAGTTGTGCTTTCACCTGGTTAAGGCGCATTGTTTTTTTTTCTATTAATATAGTTGCGGCGGAACAAAGTGCATTAATACTAAGTGGCATCTTAGTATTTTTATTTGAATGTTGACAGTTCGAGTTAAGATTTTATGCTATTTTATATGGAGTTTGAAGGATGGGGTTAAGTCAACTGACGATCAGCTGCGCTGATAAGGCCTCTAAATATTAACACACTTTGTGGCAGAGTTGCATCTACATGTACATATTTATGTACTTTGTGGTGAATTTAATAGAAAAGTACTTTAAACGAATAAAACTTGGTTTTACTCACACCATTATTCGAATTGAAGTAATGCTACGTTTTTATGCACATATTTTAATGTTATATTGATCAATATATATATTGCTCTTTTATTTCAATAGTGTCGTAAATCAAAAAATTCGGTTTTTAGTGTTTTTGAGTTGATACTATTGAAGTATATGAGGGATATGTATATAAGACATGGTTACTCTTTGTTAATAGAACTTGGTACCGGCTACTTTAGAAATTACATCTCTATGTGATACCAATTTAATTTTCCACAATGCGAAAATAGCTAATGTAGCCCTACGCTACATAATAATTTTCTTTTCCGCAGGAATATCGTAAAATTTTGGAAGGTTCTAAATTTTGTGCAAGTTTTAACATTTTAGGCGAGTGCATGCACAATGTCTGTACATTATAAATTTAAAAGTACTCTCGATTATGACACCATAACGTTTGACGGCCTGCATATATCGGTAGCGGACTTGAAAAAAGCAATTCTGCAGCAGAAGCGTCTAAGTAAAATTAATGATTTCGATTTGCAAATTATTAATGCCCAAACTAAGGAAGGTAATCAAAATATCTGACGTGGCATCTTCTATATATTTTTTTAATATGATTCGATTTAATTTCAGAATATCAGCATGAATCCAGCTTAATACCCAAAAATACCTCATTGATAATATCGCGTGTGCCGGTGGCCAACCAAGCTAAAAAATCGTGGGATACATCAAGTCGACCAGTTCAGCCCAGAATACAACCGAAAGTAGATTCAGCTGATTTGGACTTATCAAAAATGGAAGGTAGTGAGGAGGATAAAATACAAGCTATGATGTTACAAAGTACTGCTGAATATGACCCCAAAAGGTAAGATTTAATATAAGTATGTATGTACATGTGATTGTATGTATGCACATACACACATAACTGGTGCAAATATTGTTAATTGCTATGTGGAAAAAAAATTAATGATTCTGAATTTATTAAAGCTATCAAAAAATTAGAGGCTATTCACAAACTGGCGAAGTTCCTTCCACCTATCGATGTAACAAATGCAAGAAAGGAGGTCATTGGATTAAGAACTGCCCGTACACTATAAGTAAGGAACATACTGTCGAAAAGAGAACAACCGGTATTCCCAAGTCATTTATAGACAAGGATGATAGGTAAGATAATAAATAAAATTAATTTACCACTAAATAGTTTATTTAAGAAATGTTAAACATGATATACACAACAGAGCACTAATGGTTGATAGCCAAGAAGCGGCAGTGGAAGAGGAAAAGAGAGAAGAAATCCCGGAAGATCTTATATGTGGAATATGTAACGATTTATTTGTTGATGCCGTTATGATACCATGTTGCGGCAGTTCTTTCTGTGATGATTGTATGTTAAGAGCTTCAATTAAACATGTACTTTAAACATAGTACTTTTTCTATTGCGTTCCTTAATAACTTAAAGCTAGTGAAATTTTTCCGTTATATACATACACTTAAAAACAAAAGAAAAAGTACTCATGTTTGTATATACATTTTCTTATATCCTTGACGGATATATAAATCTGTATATGCATTATTATTTAAGTGTATATAATTACTGTAATTCATAGTATTCTCATACTTTTTTGTTCAATAGGCGTTCGCACAGCCTTGCTCGAATCTGAGGATAATGAGTGCCCCGATTGTAAGGAAAAGGGCAGTTCACCTGGATCGCTGATACCAAATAGATTTTTAAGAAACTCTGTCAATGCTTTCAAAAATCGAACGGGCTATAAGGCAAGCAGTCAAGCAAAAAAAGGTAAATTTTTTGAAACAAATTATAAATTAAGATAAAGTAAAAGAAAAGTTTTGTTTAGAATTAAATAACAAGCCTCAAGAAGAAGTGGAAACAAAACAAAGTGAAAAATTGGTTGATAAGGAGGCAAACAATGGAAAAGCAGAAGAGAAAATATTAAGCGAACCTGAAAAAATAGAAAAGGAAGATAAGGAAGATATTGATACAGAATCAGCACCAAAAGCAACAACATCACCGAATAAAGCAGATGGGGATTTAAAGGATGGAAGTGTTGATTCGAAGCACAAATCAAATGCAACCACCAGCCCTGCACATGAAGATTCTGATTATGAAGACAATATAGTTGTTACAGTTCCGTCGGCTTCAGACACTCGCACCGAAAAATTCCTTAACCGACGTCATGGTTCTCATCCCAAACCTCCAGGTATCGAGCAAAACTCTCCGAAGTCTAAAAATCAGGTACTTCATAATAAATTTTTATAATTGAAATTTAATATTAATTCGACCCATTTGTTTATTAAGGCGTCTCCTCATCGAGAAAGCGGTTCTTATAAATCTAATGAACATCCCAACCATTCTGCTAAGGAATGGGAACATTCGTCACAAGAAAAAATTCGTGAACACGTGGAAAGTGCAAGTAATGAGCATTTTATATATGAAAAGAACAGAAACTTGTCAAAGTCAATAGATAATGTTCAACCACCTGGAGCTAATCCAATTCCAGTTCCTGCATATACTCATCAATCATACGACATGCAGCAACAACGGCCAATAAGACCTATTGGCATGCATCCGGGATTTCACAACCATATGCATCGACCACCATTATTTCCTCATCCGAACATGCCTCCACACCATCCACCACATCAAATGCGACTACCGATGCCGCCCATGAATTCGTACGACTCGGGTTATAATCAAATTGGCAATGTGGCACCAGGGTAAGTGAGCTTCTTCTTTGTAGAACTGATTGATTTCCTTTGAACTTTTTCCGAGTAACAGAATACAATTTTCATTTTATTTACATAATATTGAAAAAAAAGAAGTATTTTACATACTCTTTATGCACATGTACATATATAAATCAATGTTACATATCAGATTGTATGTGAGACTAAAAACGGTGTTAGAATTAAATAGTAAATCTTGCCAAAAAGATTAAAACACCCATATAAAAAAGTGTTTAATGTCCAATGATAAATTAGTCAATCGTATTATGTACACAACGATACAGTGTTCCACTTGTCGTCAATGAATTCCTTTTTGACGCTTTTTAAGATGTGTATGTGCAAAAAAAAAAGGTACGCGTCACATTCCAACGAATTTTAACACTAGAAATATATTTTGTTCTTGCATATTTTGACACAAACACTGCAACCATCAATGCAACCTATAAACATCAAAACCTTTTGATATTTTTGAAACTTCGAATGCAACTTCGAACTCAACCATAAGCAAGACTACACACTATGCGAGCGACAATGCAACCTGTCTGGTTGCATAAACACGTTGCTAGGTCTGTACCAACCATAATATAAAGGTGTTGCGAAAACACGTTCCATAGTGCGTACCCACTATTACATGGTGGATATTTTGACTAACACACTACTAGCTACAATGCAACCTATAAACATCAAAACAATTTGATATTTTTTAAACTTCGAACGCATATCACAAATTGGAAAAAAAAAACTTTTTTTTTGGAAAAGAACAAAGAAATTATGTCAGATTTTTACAGTGGAAAATATATGTATATGCTCACTGTATATTGTTTGTGAAGTGAAAGTGAAAAATTCAAAATTTCTAGTTGACCTCCTTTAGAAGAAGAACAAGTGCGATATGTAAATTAACTGTGGACATTTACAACTTAGAATTGAAAGAGTGATATGCGGGCCGGTTCTGAAAATCACTGTGATTTAAATCACATGAAATTTACAAAAGCAATTACATATTTAGCTTTTATTAATTTTTTGAAATCACCGTGATTTGATACGTCGTGATTTGCAGAACAGGCCCGATATTTCCCTTAATATTAGGCTGTTTTATTCGTAAATCGTTAAGAATTTATTGAAATATAAGTTTTAATAAAATACAGGGTAACTTACATATTTTTACATTAAACGTTTTTTTTTGTTGTTGTTATATATACATATGTATTTACAAGAGCAATGCTATAGCAATTCCGAACGATTTAATTTCACTTGGAATACAGAACATACCCGATTGTTTTTAAGCTTGAATAAAGTGAATATATAGATTATTATAATGCAATTTTTATTTAGTTATAATTTCTTTGCGTATAATTTGTACATCATATGTATAAATTTTTATATATATATATTTTTTTTGCATTGTACATATGTATAATTTTTTAGCGCCAAAACTATTAGCAATCTGCTGTTGTATATATTTTATATTTTAATACCGGTCGAAAGAGAAAGAGACGACTCATCGACTTGCTAAAATATTTATTGTTATTTGAACCTCCAGAAGTCGAAGAAACTTAATGTATTAGGCTAATTTCTTAAGCTTTGTATAGAAACCTGTAACATTTTTTGGAAGTGAGTTAGCGGGTTTACTCTCTAAGCCGACGCTATGTATTACTCAGTATTTACTGTTTCTGGATTTTACTGGAAAAGCACTCGAACACACCTATATGTATGTATGTATGTACGCTTCTGAAGACATACTCGTACATATGTAATGGGTATTGGATTCAAATGACAACTAGTAATAGTTTTTGTTTGCGTTAAAACCTTATTTAACAGAATCACTTCAATGTTCTTACGAACTCTTTTGGAAGTTATTGTGATGGTCTCTTGAAAAATGCTTAATTTATTTAATCATCACTTTTCTAAAAAAAAAATAACAGTATAGGCATAAAAATGTATGATTTAAAGGGGGGTAAACCAAAAATATTTTTATATAACACCCAAATAGATAAATATTTATAAATGAGAGAAAAAATTTAAAAAATTGTATGTACATATGTAAACCATACTCTTGTTAGTAAAATTATATGCAGTAAACATTTCACATCGCTTGCACAAATAAAGTGTGTGAGTGTAAAAATTAAAAATTCCCCAGCTACGGAAACAAGGAACAAAATTAGTAAACTTAAACTTGAAGACATTGTTCGAGAGCGTAAAAATATGGAACTCCTCAGCCTTATCAGGAATTTCACATGTGAAAATTGCCGAGTCAAATTCTTATCATATTTTCCAATTAAATTGAAAATTTACATATTTCCAATTTTTCCAACATCCAAATTTTTGTGAATAATTTTCTTCATAGAAGTTGTCAAAATATTTCGCAATCGTTTGCAGTTTTTTGATACCAATTGTTCACACGTTCGGAAATTTCCATTTATGATAAGCCTGCGTTGTAGCACTACCCTTCCTAACCTTTGTATGACATTTTTTACACAACATAAAATACCATATAACGAATTATTTTTTAATTTATTTTTTAATTTTTGAGATATGCAAGTGTTGCAATAAATGAGTGATATATGGAATGAAAATATGTACACATGTACATACATACACATTTATGTACTTAAGTGGAATGCTGTATCTATTGAATAGGTAAAACAAAATATACATTTTGTAAAAAAAAAAAGAAAAACAACTAAGTTTTAAGAAGTTTTAATAAAAATAAAAATAAATAATTAAATGTACATACCTACATATGTAAGTATATCATATAAACACTTATAATATACATGTATGGAAATGAAGTGTCTAAGAGTTAATTATGCTTTGCTTTATTCCTTGATAATAAAATTATTTGTAATTGTATTTATATTAAAAAAATTAATTAAAATTTGAATACAATGCAAATTTAAAAATTATAATAATTGAGTCATAATTATTTCTTATTGATCAACCAAATAGAGAAATCAAAATATGTAATATTTTCTACGCGCATATTATTGTAATATTTTAGCAAGAGATGATTTTAACTGGAATATACGAGTAATAACTACATAGATATTTATGCACATCTTCTGGACTTCGTTTGTCTTCTTTTGATTAAGTTTTTTTTTTTTTTTTGCTTTCTCGGTAAGTTATCGCTGATTGAGAGAATAACAATTTTGACACTGTAAGTTATATGCCTCAATGCTGGAGTTTTAACTGGGAACTTTGTAAAACGGCGGACGACGTACTACTTTTGTGTTGGAAAAAATGATTTTATTTTAAATGTATGCATGTTTTTTACTCCACAGATACCAACGTTTCCCGTCATCTATGCCGAATCGTTTTAATTATCCTATTAGGGAGGCAGAAGCCCCTAATCAAATGCGCCCATTTAATAATATAGCATCAGTTTATGAAGAAGTGGCCGCTAAAGTTGGGATTGGGTAAGATTGCCTGCATTTGCAAGATAATTGACAATAAAAATATTATTGTTATTATTATTATTATTATTTATGCTTAGAATAATTGACGATCCATTAGAAGCTTTCAATCGAATTATGAAGGAGAAAGAGAAAAAGAAAGATGAGCGTCGTTCTCCTGATCGCCGCAGAAGGTCAAAAGATCGTCATGTTAGAGGAAATTTTCGTATTTCACCTTATAACAATCGCAATAAGGATCACGGGTACTACGACAAAAGAGGTCGTTCCCGAGAACGCGATAACGATCGCAGATGGCCTCGCTATAATAAAGGCATTGATAAGGAAAGAGAACGAGAGCGCGACAGAGAAAGAGATAGAGACCGGGACCGTGAAAAAGATCAAGGTTATAGAGCAAGACGCTCAAAATCTTTAGACAGAAGTTCCAGGTAAATTTCTTTTTCTTTCTATATGCGACTCTTGCAACCAGCTTTATTATTTTTTATTTTTAGGTCTAGATCTCACTCTCCATTTAACAAAAGATATAGATCGCCGCAGACAGCTAAAGTGCACAATACACACGAAAAGTAAGTAAAGCAAGCAACTCGTACGTACGTATGCAAATAATTAGATTTTTGAACACAACTTTCCCTATTTTAAGACATCAACATCAACAATATTATCCTCCTAAAATGAGAATTGATGAACAACAAGAGGATGTGTATGAAAGGTAAATATATAGATATTTTCCCAAAGAATGATTGTGAATTTTCTTATACATATTTATAGACAAAAAAGGGAAACTGCTAGATCGTTGGCAAGTACTTCAAAATCTTTTGACTACAGAGTTGGAAATAGACCACAAAATGATCAGGATGACAAGAATATGGAATTACGGTAAGTTCAACATTTATTAACAAAATGTTGCTGCTTTACTTACTTACATATGTATCACCTTTTTTACGTTTTAAAAGGAGGCCCTATAATATTAATGATGAAAATTCGGAGCCGCCACCACCAGGATTTGAAATACAATCATCTCGTAATCCATTCCACACAAATAGCACTACTTCGTTACCGGCCACAACTATCAGAGAAAGAGACCGATCTGTACGCAACAGTACTCCGGATCTCTATGAAAAATGTGTATCGCAGGATATGGAAGAAAACAAATTTTATAACATTGGCAGCAAAACAGAGCAGCAGAGATCAAAAAGTAAATCGGCATCTCGTTCGAGATCGCGTTCTCAATCGAGTTTAAGAATAAGCGAAAAACGCCGAAAGATGCATAGAAGCACGACGCCGAAGGAAAAGCCAAATGATGGGCATCTAAAACAACGGGATAAAGACAGTTCTTTGACTAGTAGGAGTCACTCATATATTAAACAGCATAAAAGCGAAGAAAGTCATAGCAAAAAGGAAAAAGAACTAAATGACCACGAATCAAAGCGGCGCAGTATGACACCGCCTAGACACAAGGACACTTTAAGTGAGCCACATCAAACATCTTCAGAAACAGATCACAAGGAAAAGTCAGAATGCAAAAAGTCTGATAAAAAACTTAAAGATAGAAAGAAAAAACGACGAGAAAAGAGTGAACGCAAGAAAGTTAAAAAGGAAAAGAAGTCTAAGAAGGAACGACATAGACCTAAATCGGAGGAAAAGGATTGCCCAAAAAATAACGACATTGAAAAGGACGACGAACTTAACACCAGCGTCCCCAATGTTGAAAGCAATCAGGAAAACAAGTCGGAAAAGGAGCTTGAAACTGAGAAGGAAATCTTGGAAGTTTATCTTGATATGGAAAAAGATCTAGTTCCGATTTCTACTCCAAAAAGTGAACACAATGGTCTACTTACAGCTCAGAGTGAAGGGACTCCTAAAAACAATCAGCCATCGGCAACAGAAAACGAAGAAAAAACTCCAACGCCATCTGACATTAAATGTTTCGATGCTGTTTTGGATATTCACGAGTACGAAACTGATTTCGATGACAACAGCTTTAAACTGCAGGATGGCGCCAATAAAGTAGTCCCTGAAGCTTCGAAATGGGAAATTGAAGATCAAGCTGCTGGCGGAACAATTAATTTATGTGGCGATAAAACAGATATTATCCAAACGCATGATCTTACAGACAATAAAGTGACCAATGATATTATTGTGCGTGCCGAAAAGGCAATTTTCGCACGTGCAATTAACGCTATTCGTCCTATTGAAGTACATGCGAAATCAGTATCGAAAGAAAAATCCTCCAAGTGCTTCGTTGACGACCACGAGAGTATTCGAAATATACAAATAACGCTGCCTGTAAATATTCACAAAGATCGCTCTATCGAGGTGAAAAGTGAAGGCAATGAGAAAAAGAAATCAGTCAAGGATCGGTTGGGCAGCAAGGTTAGTCAACCGATTTATTCTCAGCTTGGTGACACTCGACGAGATGCAGATCATGCATATAAATCTGGCTTCTCCTCCACCGATCGCAATTCAGAAACTGATCGAAATCGGCGAAAGCATAAAGACAACAACAACAGCAAGAGAAGCGAAGTTGAAAATTATCGTGAACGTCACGGACGTCAAGACGGTCACAGAAGTCATGAGAAAGAAACCGATAGAGATCGACCCAGAGGCAAAGATAAAGACCACTCAAGGCATCGGGAAAAAGACGTTGTAGACAAAGATAGAGATTATGATGGAGACAAAAATCGTGAGCGTACTCGCGACCGCCATGGCAATGAATCTGATCTCAATCGCAGCAGACGTCATAGCAAAAGTAAAGATCGAAAGACATCAAAGGCGGATAAATCTCATCATAGCTCTGAGCGGGAACATCGTGACTATGATAATAACTCTTCACGCAAACATCGCCACTCAAATTCTCCTGCGGTAGTGCAAAAAAAGCGAAGTCTTTCATCCACCAATTCCGATTCGGACGATGAAGATCGCAGCAAGCGAAAGCTTTCTAAAAGTGACAAAAAAACTCGCAAGCGTTCAGAGTCTCCAGATAGCGACACTGGCAAAAAGTCAAGCAGAAAGAAAAATAAATCAGACAAAAAGAAGAAGAAGAAAAGTAAAAAATAAATGAAATTGTAAAATGGATAAACAAACACACATACTCTTAATACAATACATACCAACTAAACAAACAAACATACATACATACATACATACATATGGTATCTCCCCTACAAAAACAACACATACAATATGTACACCCATAAGAAAGAATAAATGCTCATTTTCAGCATTTAGCAAACATACATACAAAAGAAGTTTATAGTAAAAAAAGGTATGTAAATTGAATATATATAATTAAATGAAAATACACACACACACACATGCATACATATATATACATATATTTAAAATAATTATTAAGGAAATGTAATTTTCTTTTTTAAATAAAATCCAAAATTAATAAGAAAATTTTCCGAAAATATGATAAATATTTTTTATTGTATTTTAAGTTAGACCACTTACTTAATACTAATTATATTTTATATTCAATAAAAACAAACCCTTAGTGTAATGTACATACATAACATATTTATTAATATATAAAAATAGAATTATACATAAGTATGGAGTATATTATCATCTGTCTGTTTAAAGGGGATCGATGATAATGGTTTCTGAAATAAACAAATATCGAACCAAACCAATTGCTGAGATTCAATTCAATTTATTAGAATATATCTCTTGCAATCTACGTACGATCTTTTCCGTTTGTATTATTTTATTTGATGTGTCATATCCTTTGGCAGTGAGACAGTCTTCTAAAAAATATAAAATGCCCACAAAAAACGTCAGACTTCCTAAGATGAGTGCATTCACTTTCAAATCATCTTGGATATATTCTACTGAGTAGAATACCATGATTCCTTTAAAACCAAAAAAAGTAATGCAAATGAAAATTTCTAAATAAGTTTATTTAAACTGACCTTGTATGAAGAATATAACGACACCGAAACGCAAGAAAAGTGTATCTGTTGTTGTTAGCCGTTTTTTTAAATTAATCACTCTAAATAAAATAGATATCTAACGCATTCTCAACAAACTGTATTCTTTTCAACAGATACATAGAGATACACACCTGTCCAATAAGCAAACAGCAATTATAAAAGTGAAGCCAGCATAACAAAAAATTCCAAAGTCATTTCCCTCCGTTGACCATGAAACATTTTGGTATAGATTCCACTCGTTAGACGTTTTCTGATTTATTTTCAAAATCATTTGCGCCTTATTGTCCGTAATTTTTTTAAATATTAAAGCGCTTATGCACCCAATCTAATAAATATATAAAAAGATAAGCATTTATACTCTATCCCTACATATTACATACATACATATGTACATATAGAAATATGTAAGTATGTATGCATGTATGTAAATATGTGTGTCCTAAAAAGCGTACAAGTTGTAAAATTTTAATACTTATATTTCGACCGTTCTGACTCATTCCGTCTAAAAAGCAATACTAAAAGATTTTAGTGCCAAATCTTTAGAAGTTTGAGCTCTCCAAGTACAATTGTTAATTTTTTCCCACAAATTAAATCTTAGAGAAAAAATGTTAACCATTTTTTTTTTTTTTCATTATACATACATGTGTACATATTTATATACATACATATGTATGCATTCATAGTCACACATAACATTTACAAACTGTTTAATAGGTATTACATTGTTTGGATTTTTCTTGTTGAGCTCGCGTTCGATATGCATAATTACATACATACCATTATCTTAATATAGAAAGGCCCTAAATAATTTTTTTGAAATCGAGATTTTTGCATTTTTCGATACATTAGATGTTCTTCTATCGAAATATACAAATATCGCGATTTCCAAAAAAAAATGAGTTAGGGCTTTTCTATATTAACGTAACGATACATATCTTATCTATGTGTAAACTATCGTGGGTAAAATTTTTTTTAAATTCAGAATACAAATAGTAGTATACATACATACATATGTATGTACGTATGTATATATCGCTAAATCACACTAAGTCCATATTTACACTATGCAAGTCTTATTGCTAAGCTGATTAGTTTGATGGAGAGTGAGACGGGAGGAACAGTAACGTTTCTTTTCCTCTCGTCCCTTTTTCCTAACAAACTAATCAGCTTAGCAATAAGACTTGCATAGTGTAAACTAGGACTAACTCATAAATAGTCACAACTAAAAATTATGAAAATGGTTTTGACTGTTTATGATATGTACATACATATGTATGTATGTATGTACCTTCAGCCAATAATTTATGTGCATGAATACGATGCACTTAATTGTTATTACCCCCTTCCCCCCACTTTAGTAAGAAACTCTTTTTACAAAACCTTCAGTATACATTTTCTAAACGGTATCAAATCCTTAACCCCCACCGTCAAAAATTCTCGTGACGTCGTAACCACAAGCCCATGTGGCGTTTTACATGTCGTGTACTATATATGTAAACTTTACTTTGCACAAGGGTTTGTCTTGTGCAAAAACTCGATAAGTTGTAAAATAAAAATGCAAATATTTGAGCTTTATAAACATGAAAAATAATGATAAAAATCACATATTGTATTAAATTCATATTCCAACCTTCATTAACATAAGATTAATAATTAAAATTTAAATATGTACTCCTACATACCACCATTTACACGTATGTACGAGTATGTATATATGTACACATGTACTTATGTATGTAGTACAACATTAGTATAGGCAACACAATGCTAACTTATGTTAGCAATAATTACATACATACGAGTACATACATATATACACACATAACTCCATCAACTAAATGTTTATATCTTGATTGATTGCATTTTTATTCAACTTTACTAAAATTAAATAATTTAATAATGCCGAGTTTACATCTGTGTGCCATGTGCCCAAAAAAGCGTAACCACTAATTACTAATGAAAAACTGTTTGATTCAGACATGCATTTATTGATTTAAACAGTTTCCAATCACAAAATTTTCAATTAGTTATGTATGAAACTGTTTAATTTAATAAATACGTGTCTGAATCAAACAGTTTTTCATTAGTGGTTACGCTTTTTTGCGCACACAGATGTAAACTAGTGCCAAGTTAAAGTTAAAATAAATGCATGAACATGCTGTTGGAGTGACAAATATTTATTACAATTAGAGATGCTAATCGGGACAGGTGTTTTTGTTATCCCGCGCTTCGGGATTTAGTGATGGAGTCTCGAAATCCCGAACCGAAACCCCGGGATTTTCGGGACTTACAAAATCCCGAAAACATTGTGAACAAATGTGTATCTTTATATTAAAAATAACATTTTTATTTAACAATTTATCTTTTTGCATATTTGAAAGGTGCATACAGATATTTAATTAAAATATTTTACACTAATGCCGTTTTCGTTTCTAGAAAAAGTGTCACATTTTTTTTTACTTTTTATTAATAGGGCATTTACATTGTCTCAAAATCTAGTACTTACGAGATTTCGTGCAAAATCTTGCGGATTTTTACTAGATTTCCCATACAAAACAAAATCTATTTTGGCAGTAGATTTGTAGGATATCGAATCAAAATCTAATATTTTTATTTATTTTTTATTACCCTGTACAATATATTTATAAAAAAGATGGCTACATTGCAGTTGTTTGGTTGTTTTAGAGATTTTTCAGTTAATGGGTTTTGTTTTGGATAAAAAAAATCTTGAGAAATGTCAAAATAAATTGATGTAAATGGTATACATTTTCATAAAGATTTTAATTAAAATCTGCTAGATTTTGTGCAGGTGTAAATGCCCTGTAAGACAATTTAAAGTTGGCGTTCGTTTTAGGCAAAAATTTACGTTCTTAATAATTTCTAAGAAACTTTATATTTCAAAAAAGCATTTTATTTGCAAATTTTCATTGAAAAGTGCAATATATTGTAACAGTTTTTCCTAGAAAAGAAAACGCCATAAGATATATTATGTATACTCGTATACAATATAATATTATCTACTAAAATATTTACTCAAAGCAAATTTTTTATTTTAAATTTTTAAATATAACAGTTTCTAATAATTTTTAATATAGAAGATGAGAGTCAAAAACATGATTTATTCAAAATCGGGATTCAGAAAATCCTGAAAATCCCGGGATCTAAAACTAAAAAATTCCAGGCTCCGGAATTTTCATAGTCCAGAAAATCCCGGGATTTCATGGCTCGGGATTTCCCGTTTAGCATCTCTAATTGCAATTAAATAATTGGAATTGTTTTTGTATTCAAATAAATGTTTTCACATACTTGTTTTTTATTAAAATTAAAAGATGTATGCACATATATACATACATACATATATTTTCTGAAATTCGCCGGTATTGCCAGTACTCGGCGCACACGACATACAATTTTTTTGTTAAAGAAGCTAAACATTGTATAGGATTTCCAGTTAAATTTTTTTTTTTAATTTTGACATGTTTAATATTCTTATGCATCTACGAGAGTTGAATTTTCATAAGTGATTTCAAACAATATGTAATGTTTTAAATATTTTTACTCAACTGATAATTGAGAATAGTTCTTGTTTTTGAACATAATACCAATTGTTTTATTTTGTTCTTTTCCACGCAAACCACAGATATAACACGCAAACAACTGGCCTGTGTGCATTTAGTATTTATGTACATATAAAAAAAATCCTAATATATTAGGTAGAACCTAAAAATATGCACATACTCGTTTACTAAAGCAACGTCACAACTCGAAAAAAAAAACTAGTTTGTCCGAAAGCGAGTTTAAGGTTTTCAATTTACCCATACCTTAATGGAAAAAGAAAATGTAAGTTTTCTTTCAAGATTTGAGTAAACACGATATTAATATGAAATGTTTACACAATATGAATAACGATTTAGGGATTAATTCTGCGTTATTAACTCCAAAATTCAATTTTTTGAGTTATGGCGTTGTTTTAGTAAATTTGCGATATGTGTACCAAGTACTCTGCAACAATGGAAAACAAGGAGTTATTTTTTTCTTTTCGTGTAAAATACGTTTAACTTCTCAAAAATCGGACTGCAAAAATATGAAGAAAATTGAGTGACACACACACGCACAGGAAAAAAGTCACTCACATGATCACTTTCATAGAT
This sequence comes from Nowickia ferox, assembly GCA_936439885.1. Lineage (NCBI taxonomy): Eukaryota > Metazoa > Arthropoda > Insecta > Diptera > Tachinidae > Nowickia > Nowickia ferox. The sequence continues at coordinate 1,483,111 of OW387027.1, read as the reverse complement.
CTTATTTAACAGCCTTTGGCATATATAGTCTGTGCAAAAAATAAAACATTCTCTAATACTCGAATAGAGATGCATAAATACATATGCATTTATGTGTGTATATATGTATGTATGTACATATGTGTATACGTATGTATATTTAATCTATATTCTTTTTTACATTTCTTTTGATTTTATATGCTTCCGTAAATATTACAGTTCCAGTGAACACTAAAATTGTTCCTATCCAATGGTAAAGTGTAAACGGGTTTTGAAAATATAGAATTGAGAATAATAACGAAACAAATTTGCGTAGTGTTACAACCAATGTAACAGTCAGTGAACTGCATTCTGCTGTCAATACATATACAGAACTAATACAGACATATTGGGTTACCATATTGCACAGTAAATAGAATATTTGTTCCGGAAAGTAAGTATTTACACCTGCAATGACTAGTGGATCGCTGGAAGCACATATCACTAGATGAGCCAAAATGTTTTTACCCAACAACATAAAGCCTGGTAATGGTAATAGATGCTAAAAAAAAGTATTAAAATAAACTTCGAAATGTTAACTGTATTTTTCTATAATATTTACCGTATAATATAGAGCTTCTCGTGATCTTTTCCCAAATTTTTTGTATAGTACTTCTTGATATATTCCCATACAAGCTGATATTAGCAAAGCTACTGTTAGAATGCCGATTCCAACAAACCACCAAAATATGACAGAATAGTTGTCATCATAAGACTTATCTTTAAACTTGGGGTTGCTAGTGTCCTCCTAAATTAAAATTAAAGCAGTTATTTTAAACTTTGTATTTAATTGATACATACAACATCGTCACCTAAAATCCAAAAATCCATTTTTACAGAAGAAACAAAAAATATACACATGTATGTTTTGAAGTATGTATGTATTCATAATCAATTAGAGTTAATTTGGAGTTTTTTGCAAGTTCCGGCTTTTTGTATTTTGTAAGACGATATGTATCTATGTACGTGCCATTGTTAAAGCTAAAGTAGTTTTAAGGTACTGCTTACCACTTTTGTAGCCGAAACCAAAGTACAGGTAATTATTCCAACCGTAATCAATAAAACCGAAACATATTTAGAAATTCCATAGTGCTTTTTAAGTATCAAAATTCCCATTATCATATTGGCCATTAAAGATCCCTTGAATTGAAAAAATTATATACCATACATACATATACTTTTTAAAATTACCGCTCTAAATATCATATGCAGTGGCATTGGAATATTAAAGTTGAAAGCATAATTATTACAAACACTGGTTACAAAAAACATGATAACTAAAATGGCGTAGTCTTTGAACCCAATCACAGGCTTAACTGTATTAAATTTAGACGTAAATATACAACCCTCTAGGGCTATAAATAAAAACTGTGAGAAAGTAATGAGATTTCCGGCTCCGGCATCATATCTAAAAAGAAGTAAAGTGAAAATTATAGTGAAATATAAAAAATTTAATAACATAAGTATTATTTCTCAATGCATACTTCACTAAAAGTTCCAAAAATATAACATTACTGCAACATCCAAGAAAAACGCCTAATACTGCAGACCATGCCTTAAAATTCATAGCTTCTATTTTAAATTATTAGTTTCTCTGAAAAAGAAATGTTAATTTTAAATTTTTATATAAAATTCGCTTAAAAATCTTTTTTTAATATACGAGTATAGTCATATATACATACATACATACATTATTAGTTTCTCTGAAAAAGAAATGTTAATTTTAAATTTTTATATAAAATTCGCTTAAAAATCTTTTTTTAATATACGAGCATAGTCATATATACATACATACATACATGTTTTAAATTTATTACTCTCTACAACAGTGAATAATAATTGCAAAAACGATTGCTAAACTTTTAAGTTTATTTAACAAACAAATTTTGCATGAGAAACCCGGTTTAAACGAATACTTTAACTTTTTGCATAAGGCGATACACGAGTACCTTTACACGATTCAATAATAGACTAAACAAAACACTTTAACGATTGTCTGATCTGATATGATTATCCATCATAATTATGATGAATTATGCTCAACACAATAAGGTCTACGTTTATAATTAAACTGGAATAACAATATTAAAAAAGTTCTTATATTCAAAAATTTTAATTGATACGTATTTTTTATTCCATTATTTATTATTATTTTTAAATTGCAAACAATTTTTGGCGATTTATACTTAATTATTAATTGTATCATGAATGATTTAGCAAATATTTTAAGTGCATTGTACATACATACATACATATATGTATGTATGTAGCTTAAATATTCTATCTGCTTTCGATATCACAATTCGTTCAGTCTGAAAGATAGACACGTTTGCTTATCTCATCAGATAAATCAATTTTTGTAATTTATTATGTAATTCAAAAAGGATAGTTAATTTCGTAAGCTTGATAAGATACATATGTATGTATTATTACTTATTAGACTCATAAATAAATTACAAAATCTAATACTAAAATAAGGAGCATTAGCAACCAGGCTATAAGCTCTGAATGTATGTACATATGTGTATGATTGTGAGTTTTACTTTAACATTTTTGGACAAAAAGTAATAAATAAATATTATTATTTATATGTACATACAATGTAACAACAAAACAATTCTTCCAATACAAAATTAATTAGGACTTGGAACATAGCACACACCACACTTTATCACTTAACAATATCTGATAACTATTTATTTTATTAAATTTCGTAGTTAAATGTTTATCTCGAGATTAACAGCAAACTAAATTCCTGTAGTATGATACAATAATACAGGTACTCGCAAATCTACAACAAATAAAAAATAGTGGGCTTTTTATTGTTTTGTGTTGAGAGCTGTCAAAAAAAAAACAATTAACATGTACTTCCATTTTATATACATATGTTATATATATGTGTGTATGATTGTACCATGTAATTATAGCATGTACATGTACACGCATGTATGTGCACTTGCATACATATTTTGACAAAAGTGTTAAATTGTGCATTGTTGCTTACGTATTTTGTTTCTACTGCGTCCACCACAAGTCGCTTGACAGTGCTGCCACATGATTAGTGCGCCTTGCTATACGTCCCTATAGCAAGACGTATCAAACGGGTGAATGCTGCATCATCAGCTGATTTCTTTTAAAGCTAACAATTCATTTGATAACTAGCTCTTGCCTAGCCTTGCTTGTTGCTTACATTTTTTTGACAATTCAATGGCATGTTAAAATACATTTACTAACAACGCCTTTTAAACATTATTAAAACAGTAATTTAGGTGGTCTACATCACAGGATAATAACCCATAGTCTATGGTCTGAGTTATCCATTAACATAATGTTATATAAATATTTTGTTCCAGCCTTGGGGACCCTCACGAAAGAATGGCAGCACTGTCTACACAATATAGGTACCACCTACGTTATTTTGGATTGTATATATAAATGTATATTACTTATTTCTTTATTTTCCTATAATAAAAGTTACATTTTACCAGTTTCATTAATTAGTAATAGTTGACCAGCTTCTATGTAAACATTGACTAGTCATAGTTTACCAATGCTTATGTAAGCAGTGCAGATATATGTGTTTTAATTAAGTGAAATTAATAAGTTAGAGAGAGATAAAAAATCACATGCACACAAATTTTTGGTCATTTTTTCACCAATCACCTAATAAACTAATTGGGAGACTGTGACTGAAGTGTCAGTTATCGCTACTAGTCAAATGACTATTTAATTGCCTAGTAGTCTTCTCGTAGGGTGCTATTCTTCTTTGCTGTCAATTGTACTTTGTGCTGGCAATACTACTTTCAATAGTCTTCTGTCAAAACAAAGTGCATACTTTTAAATAAAAAATAATTTTACAATATGTCACTAATACTTAATGAAAATTTTGAATTACTGAAACAATTATTTACCGATTGTTTAAATGCTAAAAATAATATAAAGGACACGGTTAGTAAGATTGCTGAACAACTATGCGAAAACATAAATATGTATATATTCACTTACATGTAGATTGCATTGATAGAATTCTGCCCACTAATTCCGGTATGATTATGAAAATATATAACTATGTATACATTTTCTTTTCTACAGAAAATCGACCTAGATGATAAATTAAAAATTGGTTCCATGGAATTTGTACTTATAAAAAAAATAAATCGTTTAGTTAAATACAAAGTACGTTCTGGCCGCGAAGAATTGCAAGCACAGAAGACCTTAGTGGACTGCAATCGATTACATCTACAAAATCTTTTATATGAAGTAAATTATTTGAGACGTGAAATAAAACAGTGTTACAAATTTAAAAGTCAAGATGAAGATATTGATATATATGAGCCCAAAAATGAGACTTGCAAAGAGACATCACTGAGCCACAAAGACCGTATAGAACGTTTAGAAAGAGAACTTGGTTTAAGGAAGAAACTGTCTGATGACTGCAACAAATTGTTAAGCGATAAAAATACAATATTCAATCAAATTATAGTTAAAATGGAAGTTCTGTCTACGTTCGCTCCAGCACTGCGTACACTTTTAAAGTCTACACGGCCATTACAAGAAGCTTTACAAATGCCGATAGAGCAAAAATGGAAACTGGAGCACAAAGTTAATATGTTACCGCAGTGTTTATACATTGCTTATGTAAATTTAACGGCAATAGAACAATTGGATGGTGGCTTTGAAATAATAGTTCTAGGGCAGGAAGATGAATTGAAATTGTATGAAATGAAGAAAAATCAATCAAGTAATCCTTCAGATCAATCGTCTTTTTTACAATCGCACCCCCTCTCACTTCAAATTAAGGTACATAAATACATATTTTCAATTTATTTTTTATTAAGTTTATTTTAATAACATGCAATGTATTGACTATAGTTCGTTGATGCAAGCTTTTTAAATGATAACTTGACCATTAGAATGTTTTATTTGCCATCTCTTGATATCACTACTGGTTGCTGCGAAATCCACTTATCTGAAAATCAAGTGAACCACTCGGAAAGTAACTGTCTTCAAGATTTTCTAAAATTTATTGGAGATGACGATATGGGTGATTCCATGCCTTTTTCTATTGCAAGTTTAAACGTAATTACTAATATTTTTACCATTCATCAAAATCGCCTAAGCGATTTTCATATATTACATACAAATATAGGGGCCTTCGTTATTAATTAGATGTATTTTTAAATTAACTCTAGCTTCAAAACCATAAGATATCTATGGAGGAATTCAACAAAAAACTTGCAAAACATAATTTAGGAAAGCCATATCGCTGGCTTCAACTTCTATGTGGAAACTCGTCCTTTAACAATATTAAGATAAATCATAACAACATTCTACAACTAAAAGATTTTACATCAGACTGTGTAAAAAAAATTAAGAACTATTGGCATTCTCGTCTAATTTTAATATCACAAATCCGGTCGTTTATGAATAAAAACCTGGATGAGTATATAGATAGCAATATGGGAAGTATGAAACCAAATTGTGCTTTAGTTCAGTGGACGGAAATATCCTGGGAAGAATATGTAAGCTCAGAAACTACTACACAACTGATAAATCACAATTTGACCGACGATAGCAGCAGCTTCTTTAGAGCTGTTATAGTACTGGGCTCGGCAAAGATGGAATGTCTTATTAGCATTTCAAACAAATATCCCACAAACGTGCCTTTGTGGACAATCACGGTGCATTGGAATGGTCATCATAATGCAGTGAACAATTCATCTATTAAGGTAAATAAATATGATATATCTACATATGCATGCGTGTATACATAGATACATATATTAGTGACGTAAAGAATATTCGCCTATTACACGATTTTCGGATTCGTATTCCCCCAATTGACTGTTTACTTAAAAAAAAAAAAATACACGTCAAAGCGTATTCATATGAGGTTGCCTCGACAGCCTAGGTGATTGTGTGTGAATCTCCTTAGATATCAATACATTTTTGATATCCCAAGAACGCATCTTTCAAAGCGAATTGAGGCAAGTCTACCTTATATGAATATGTCTTGAGACATAGTGTTAAAAGCACTGCACAAAAAGTACTATTTTTTAGTAATAAAAAAGATTATTTTAAATTTAGAGTAATTTTAATTTTTTTGAATTGCAGATGATGGAACTTTACACAAATTCTTTTAATGATTTGAAATCTCCATGTTCAAATCTTTTGGCAAGGCAGTTATTACGTACCATGTACAGCTTTGATATATTTCTGGAAACAGAGGGTCCTCTTTATCAACCGTTAGAGTACATAAAGGAGAAAAGCTTTATAAAATCATTTTCAAAGCGTATACGTGTACGGCCGTTTAAAAAAGTTATCAAAGGTTCTATTAACTATTTCAAGCAGTAAATATTTTTTTCTTTTCATGAATAAATAATAGCCAGGGGTGTGCTGGAAAATGTGCGATTTCCCTTTAATTGGACGATTTTGTCCATTGGAATTTAAGTTTGCAGAAATTATTTGAAGCATCCCAAAACAAACAAAAAAATTAACAAATAGGAAGCTCTTCAAAGAGATTATTAATAAAACTCCGCCGTTTTTAAATCACGCGATTCCCAGCACATTCCTGACTACATTTTCTATGTTCTACATACTAGATTAGTATAATTTAGTAGATATATCTATACATATGTTTTCCAGAGCTATAAAACATGGTAGTCTTCGAATTCATTATGAGTTTTCAAAATTAAATTTGTTCATCAGTCAACCAATCAATCGATTTAACAGCTTTAAAAATACTACTGTACATATGTGTGTATGTATGAACATTTACATGTACTTTGAAAGATTTCTCTGTCAGTTTATTAGTCATACATACATACATACATATGTATATACTTATAAAGAAATATGTATAGTCAAATACAGGTATCCTTATTCGTACCACGAATATTGAGAAGCATATTTCGCAATAAAGTAAGTACGAATTCAATCCATCGATAAATACATTAATTTTGTTCAAACACATACGCAATTCAGGCTACAAGATCGTCAGAATTAAAGGGACTCTCCGAATGTGTAGATGCAAACCCTCGTATCAAATCGCTTTATGAGAAAGCATTGTTATATGCTAACAACATATGCATTAATGATTGTTATGGAAAATATACATATTTACAATTGTATTCTAATTCCAAAAGGCTCTCATCGCAAATTTCCAATATATGCGGTAAAAAATGGTTAATTTCTTTAAATTGAATTAAATGGAGACATAAAAATTCTAGGTAGCGGATCGAATTCAACAGTAGCATTTTTTAATTCCAACGATGTTATGACAGTGGTAATTTTGTGGGCAAATTGGATGTCAGGACAGGAAGTTCTGGTCCTTAACCATGATCTTGACGCACATCAATATACAGATTTAGTAAAAAAAATAAAGTGCGTCTTATAATATCTTCGGATGTACACGAACAACATAGCAAAAAATTATCTTTTGAGAACAGCATCCCATTGATGCACATCGATCACAAATTTCTCAATAATAAATACAATAATTTCTGCGAAACAGTTTTACTTGACGAGGTTTACAACAACTCTGAAGCAATAATTATGTGTACTAACGAAAGCATTCCAAAAACAGTTGTTTTAACGCACATCGAATTGGACACAGAAATAAAAAATAGAGTGCATACATGGGCTATTTCGAAAAACGATAGAATTCTTTATGTGTGCCCATCATTTTGCAGTTGCATTAATGAATATATATTTAATTTATTGTCCCCGTTAAGTGTAGGGAGTCAATTGTATATATTTACATCCTTTGATAGCAAGGCTGTTTGGCGCGCTATACTCGGCATGAATATTTCCTCAAATGAGCGGATCAATGCATTGATTGCAGAACCAAAAGTTTATCAAGAACTGATACTAGAGTATGTTAAAATGTTTGCAGGGAACAAAAGAGCTGCAGATTACATCAAGGACTACTGTACCCATAATATTCGCTTTATGATTTCATGTTATCGTCTCGATCCCAATATATCTTCTACATGGCTTAAGATCACAGGACATTCCCTACAGGCTAACTCTTATTCAATTCAGTATTCTGCTGATACGAAAGACATTGCTCACAATGAAAGAGAACATACATCCTGGAAAAATAGTGATTACATGATTCGCATATTTGATGCAAAAAAGAATGTGTTGTTAGAATTTAATAGAAAAACTAATAGATTTCCAACTTCTTCCACAACGGTTATAGGAAGACTTATGAAATCAAATAATAGTGCATTCTCATGCACTGGCGAAATAGTTTCTTATTGCAATGGCAATTTCAAAATAATTGGGCGTTACGTATGTGATTCCAACTGATTAGTTTTGAAATTTCAACAAATGCTTGAAATTATATGCAATGGTATACATTCATAATTTTTTTTTCTCTATCAATATGAGTAATTGTGCGATAATAGGGAAAAGAAAAATAAATCATGAATCACTTTTGAATGAGTCACAAACTAAACTCTCATTTCCACTTGAGTTCTCTTTTTACTACAACCAAATTTTAGTGAAAATAAAAATTCATAAATTATAAATAGATTTGTGTTTTTGTTTTTTTATTTATAAAAAGCTGAAATTCAATGTTTCATTCTTTCCGCTTCAAAATACAAATATTGTGTTATGTTGTAATTTTATTGGATTGGGTGGTAGTGGTATTTATAAAAAATCAATTGTATTACTGACGGTCAGTGGCGCGCAATTTTTCTTCAACCGCTTCGCGAGATGCTTCAGACAAATCTGTAGCTTGTATGTATTTTTGAACACCAACAAGAGACTTTTTCAAAGCGTCAAAGGAGCTGGAGTACAACATCTTCTTCTTTACCTAAGATTAGAAAGGTCATATAATATACAAGGAAAATTGTTTCAATTTCTACTTACTTTGGCAGTATCTGGGCACCACGACATAAGGAAGAGTTTTTGTTTTTTGGAACTTTCTGATGTGCCTTGACATTGATGCATATATTCAAAATCAAAGAGTCCATAGCTTCGAGAATAATAGACAGGAATAATTAAAAAATAAAATAAAAAAAATTAGATTTACTTTGGCACTTACCGACACTCTCCTGGGCCACATTTTTGAATGTCTTCCAAAAATTGGTCGTACTCCGCATTACGTTCACCCACAGTCTCCACATCTATTTGTTTTTCATCACGAATATAGAAGATGACATATCTATGTTTTTTATCCTTCTTAATTTCTTCGTACGTAGTTTTACATACATCAGATACGGTGACTCCAGAAGCCTGTAGGTGGAAAAATATCGGAATACCATGTTAAACCACGCCCTATGCAAAACATACACCCCAATAATTAAAGAAAAAAGCCGGCATTATAATAGATTTTATCTGCTCTATATGTAGCTACATGTGCAATTTCACTCATTTCATTTTTGAATATGCATTGGTATCTCCCATTTATATCAAAGCTCAATGGATAAAATTAATTTCCCATTTTTTAAAAGCCGCAAATGATAATTTCGCCATTTTTATATTATTAAATGTTGAGACGACTCTCAGCATACTCTCCCTCTCTACTTGATGTGATATATGCATTTCTGACCTTATAAGGCTATTTCTAAATAGTGTGTGGTCGTCTAATAATTTATTAATTTCATATAAATATATGGATATACATATATTTTTAGACGGCATAACCTCTAAAAATTAAAACTAATACACAGCTTTTTGATCAATTTTGATGGGAACTATCGCATTGTTAAATGGCACATCTTTTTTTTCCAATTGTGGGTAGTATGTATAACAATATTTCTTGCGTATGTGTGCGACTCTTTGCCGTCTATACACATTGAAGAAATTTTAATATATTTGCTTCCTTTGGTTTTTTACGATAGATTTTCTTTTAATTTTTGAGGAATTCGTAGACGTGATTTTTGACTATTCCAATAAAAGTTTCTCCTTACCATTTCTTAAATATATGGGTGTAGACGATGTGAATTTAATAAAAAATGCGAATAACCTCCAGCGTGTAGACGCTAAAAAATTTTTGCCAGACTGACGCACACAACACTGAGAGTTGACAGAGGTGAAATTGAACCCCGCCAGTGTTGTCAGACATGGCGATATATCGCCAAACGTGGCGACGAAAATTTGTTTTTGGCGATGAAAATTTTGAAATGGCGATTTACTTGGCGATATTTGAACTCCTTGTCGATATTTTTGGCTATATTTCTACGATTTCAATTAAATACAATAATGTTAAAAATATGAAATTTTTTTTGTAAGGAATTTTTTCTACAACATACTCGTAAATATTTCGTCCATGAAATTCTAAATGTTGCGACTCTTTATCTCGAATAAAATTGTCTGAAATTCAAGAAGTTAAAAAAATATGGCCCAGAAAATCTCATTTGGTGTTTATGAAACACAGTGGGGAAGAGTTTCTTTTATTAATTAGAACCCATATTTTGATAATGAAGCACCAAAAAGCCAGCACGAGTTCTCGCCTAGAATGTATGAATACGATGATGCTGCTGGTACTTACCACTTCAAGGATATGATACGTATACATAAATACACATTTAAATAAATGTTACTTCAGTTTTATCACAAGATTTAAATAATAATTTTTATCTTGGTGTTCAAGCTGAGTTTATCTTATTTAGATTGATATTTTGGAATACGTTATTTTTAAATATTTTTTGTACGCCATTATTTATATGTTAATGTGAACACTTTTCTTAATTTTTTTTAAATAATATAATTTTTGTATTTTACGATAGACGTTACCTACTGAATTTAAAATTTAACAATATTTTTATTGTTATTACAAAATAAAAATATTTTTTTTTAGCTAAATAGCGAGGAAGACTGAAAATAAATCAGACAACACTGCTGGGGACGTCATTTTGGTATTTATTGGAATTTCAAATCAGAAGTGGAATAGAAGAAGCAGATGAAAAATGCGTACACAATTTGCAACAATTGCCGCAATATAATATCATCAATTTATATTAATTTTAAAAAATTAATGTAGACCTTGGCGCTTACTTTTATAACTCACCGTACCCCATTTCTTTCGCCGCACCATTTGTGCTATGTTCAAGGTTTGAACCAAGGCGAAATCACATCAGGTGATCCTAATTCAACAGCTGACATAATTTCTCTGCTGTCAATCAATGCAAAACGCTAGCAAGGCTAGGAAATATTCTGACAGCAGGAAATTTTACACTAACAAATATACAAGGCGAATACGCAGAGTTGCAAATTAAGACCACCTGGTATCAATTCGCCTTGGTTTGAACGTTACACGTTCGAGACCGAGTTTGCGCAAACCCCAGCGAAAACATCAAAAAATTTAGATATTTTAATGTTGTTTTTGTGAATCCAAGAAGAGAGTGAATGAGTAAATAGAAGAGAATTATTTTTAAATCCACCGCGCCGTGTTGTCAATTTATTTTCAGCTGGAAGCTCGCCAAATGATTTGTCGAATATCGCCAATATAATAAAAAAAGTTTTAGCTAAAAAATATTTTTTATTCCATAAATATTTTGATTATGAATAGTTAAAAACATGTTTGCATAAAATACTGAAAATCTTATTTTTTCCATGGAAAAAAATTATGGTAAGAGTTCCTTGGAAACGTCTTCTATAACACTAAAGGCGTGCTTGATTTCATCTTCGGTTAATAGACGGTTTGTAGTTATACGTATACTATAGCGTATTTTATTTTTCTCTATATTATTAAGATATCGTGCTTGAATAATTGCAATACCCCGTGAAATACACTGCAAAACAGAAATGTTTAAATTTTAAGTAATATGTATATGAATTTTTAAAAGATATACCACGTCAGAGACTTTCTCAAGTAATTCCAATTCCTCAGTTAAATCGTTTAATGGGGTTCCGATGTATAAATGTTTTATTGGCGACAATTTGTTGCCTTTTAATTTTAGTTTAGAAAATTTGGAAAATGTATCATGAAGGAATTCACAGTTTTTCCGCAATTCTTGAAAAATGACAGGTTCTTTCTCAAATCTATTCAAAGCAGAGATTGCAGCTTGACACAGCATAGGTGGTAGAGAAGCTGAAAAACAATAACCCAGCCCAGAGAGACGCTGATGCTCTACTATAAAATGGGAACCAACACAAAATCCTCCTATTGAAGCTACAGCCCATTCCATGCCAGCAGATATCAAATCGACATCCCCGTGCTTGAGTGTAATTAACATTTATAATTTTGTGATTTGGTTTTTCATTTTTTAGATTAATTATAAAACTTACATTGGTATTAAAATGTTCAGTTATGCCACGACCATTCTGGCCTAAAACACCAAAAGAAATACTTTCATCTAGGAACAGCCGTAGTTTATATTTAGCTCGGAGTGCCACCAAATCTGGCAAAGGACATATTTCACCTGTATTTATATAAATACCTTCAACAACCAAAAATCGACGAGTTTTCGAAGATTTTTTTGGATTCTGAAATATATGCATTGCATTTTAGTCGCATTCTGAACATATTTATAATATTTCTCTTTTTGTATATAACCTTAGTATCTCTTAAAGATTGTTCTTCTAATAAGCGTTCTAGATCTTTCATATCATTATGCTTAAAATAATATATGGTACTACGAGAGGCGTCAAGTCCTTTTTGAATTGCAAAATTACAAGCTTCATCACTTGAATGAAAGGAATTTATTAATGCTGCAAATTAATTATAAAAAGGTTGTATTAATCTTACGCAAAAATTAGATCTCCTCGTTTGGAATATGCAGGAATTGCGCTTGCAACGGTTGAAAATCCATAAGAATAAACCACCGCTTCTTCCATTTGCATAAATTTAGCGACACGTTCTTCTAATTCTAAATGAACGTCCATTGTGCCATAAAACCCTCTGGGTCCGCAAGAGCCAACCCCATATTTTCGAAGAGTTTTACAAGCATCATTTAATATTTGTTCATCTTCTAGTAAGCCCAAATAATTATGAGTTGCCAAATTAAGGCAATCATTGCCATCGACTATTAAACGTTTACCTACTCTCGATTGGACAGTATGAGTGCGCAACAGAGGATGGTTAGGATCAGTATCCCCAATTAAAAGTTCTGGTTCATAACTTGCTATTATTTCATCTTCCTCAACTTTACTATAGCGCTTACGTCCACTGCGTTTGTAGAGCAGGAGCCATATTACAGAAAGTAGAAGAAAGGTTTCTAAAACAATTGCGTACAACGGGGTCTGAAATCAAGTGAAGATAGTACATAAGTGTCTATACTACATACGTATGTGTGTATATTCTTAAGGAACTCTTCCATATATGTATGTACATATGTACATATCGAGTGTGCATATAACTACTTACATTTTTAAATATTCTTTGAATTTCATCAAATATATATGGAATGGCCACCATATTACGGATTTCTTTTTATATTTACAAATAATCAATGTCTTATGTTTTCAATAGCAATCAACTTTAATCCTCAGGCGAGCTCTGACCACTATATCCTCATGACACATTTTTTTTAAGTGTCAAATTCCATGCGAAAAAAATTATTCACCTTAAAATAGATATATAGTGAAATGTTAATTAAAGATAGACGTACAATATGAAGAGGAATCAGCTGGTGAACCACGACTCTATTGAGACAACCATTTGTCAAACTGCATACACATCGTCGGGTGGTTATTGGTTTACCGCAGTAATAATGTATTCTTAATATACTGAGTTATATTTATTATTACTGCAGCAAACCAATAACCAACTGACGATATATTTATATAATATACTGTGTGGCAAACCAGTAACTAGTTGACGATTTGTTGAAGCTGCTTTTACATGGTCTGCTCAGGAATGAAATGGAATGAATAAAATAAAATCTCCACGCGAATATTGTTCCGTGTGGAGAGAAGTTCCAATCGTGCAGGCATTTGCAGTACACGCCAGTTATAGCGTTTTATTAAAACCGAAGGATTGACAACATTCATTTAAGATATGCAATTTCATGATAAAACAAAATGTCAAAATTGACCGCCGAAAAAGTTTTGGCATTTATTTCTGTGGGAAGAATAATCACAGATAGAATTTATTTGAATCTAACAAAAATAAAATAGTTAAACATAAAATGTATGAACGCAGTTTATTGCGATATGCACACACCACGGGCTTTACAAGTTTGATTTATACGAATGATGGAGAATTTATATTGACGTGCGGATCGGATGGTGATATTCGTAAATGGCGAAGCATAGATGATGATGATCCTTCATCAAATTGCTTGGGGGAGTATATTGTGTGTTTGGCTCAAAAAGGCGACAAGTTGTTGGCGTCTACGGACCGAAATACAGTACAGGCTTATACTTTTCCAGATATGGATCTTGATGGTACTCTTATGCGATTTACAGCTCCAGTTGTTGCTATTAAGGTTAGAGGTGATTACCTGGTGGCTGGTTCTGAAGATACAAAAATTATGTTTATAAATGGAGACTGCGAACCGATAGAACTAGATGGACATAAAGGTCCTGTGCTCGCGTTAGATGTACACCCTACGTTGCCGTATTTGACTTCAGTTGGCGGCGAAGGCGTTCTTAAAATTTGGAATATGAGTGAATGTAATGAAATAAAACAAGTAAGTGGTTTAGCTAAAAGTAATAGTTTTGAAAACGCCAAATATTTCACTACTCCTTGTTTCGAGCCACTTAATGGCAACATTCTCGCATATGCATTTGGAAAAGAAATTATCGTATTGGCCACTTCAACATGGGAAAAGCAATACTCCCTAAGAGATGATAAAATAAACGGAGAGTATACTTGTTGTAAATTTTCAAAGAATGGCTTGCACTTAGCAGCTGGTACTGACTTGGGGGAAATCTCTGTTTTTGATATTGCAAACAGGCAGCCCAAGAAATGTGAAGGTCCCTCTAGTGAATGCCAAAGTATAACGTGTTTAGATTGGAATAGTAAGAATCACGGGGAAATTGCGTACTGCGATGCTTCAGGACAATTAGGAATATTGCTTTTTGCGGCTGATGATTCAGATGATGAAAGTAAAGAGAAAAATAATAACGTTATAGAAAATGACTTTGGGAAAATAGAGTTCACTGAAGATGACTCTCAAAGTAATGACAAAGAATCTATTGGGAATGAGTATAATGTCGAAGGCGAATTAAATGATGATAACGCTGTATCTATTGAAAAATTGAAAAGTGAAATTATGTCCTATAAGAATTCAAATATCCGATGCGATGAGGAGACAAGAGATTCTGTAGAAAGAGCTCCATCGGAAAACGCTTCAGTGTCAGAAGCAGTTTACAGCAAATATTTTAAACAACAGCCAGCTTTTCAGCCTAGCTCAACACCCACTCAATTAGAACATCGTTATTTAGTGTGGAATGCTATTGGAATAGTGACTTTGCATGCTGATGGATCAGATGGTGCTATAGATGTCGAATTTCATGATGCTAGTGTTCATCATTCCTTGCATATCCCAAATTACAATGGTCACAACATGGCGAGTCTTAGCTCAACAGTTTTGGCTATGGCATCGGAGAATTCATCAAAAATAGTGTGTATAGCCTTATCTGCTTCTGGAAACAGAGAGTGGTCCGTTCAATTGCCAGATTGTGAAAGTGTTGAATGCTTATGTGCCACATCACGAATGGTGGCTGTAGTCTCAAATTTGCAATTTTTGAGGATATTTACGGTGATGGGAACACAAAGAGAAATTATTTCCATACCAGGTCCAGTGGTTTGTGTTGCCGGGTACGAAGATCGTATCTTGGTATGTTTCCACAATGCCCCATCGAGTGCAAATCAGCAGAATATTCATGGCATGCTATTGCAAATAACTGGATTTAAAGTCAAGTGTCAAAATATAAATATAGCTCTCAAACCTGAGAGGCAATTAGCTTGGCTGGGGTTCTCTGATTGTGGCTCACCTGTAATGTATGATTCAATGGGTTTGGTTCAATTGTTTAATCTAAAATCCAATTGTTGGTATCCAGTTTCCGATACAATGAAGCAGTCATCAAGTGTATCAAATAATTATTTTGTAATTTCTCTTTCGGAAAGATCACAAATCCTTCAAGCTGTTCTGTGCCGGGGTACTTCATATCCAATGACTACGCCCCGTCCGATGGTACAGGAATTACCATTGCAAATGCCGCTTTGCGACACAGAGAGTGAAAAGTCTGCATTTGAAGATACCTTGTTACGTGCAAATATAATGGCAATGGATAATGCAGACAAACATGTAAAGGAAACAGCTATTAAACTTTTTGCCCTGGCATGTCGAAGTGAAATTGAGCAACGTGCCAAAGAACTAATTGAAACCATTGCTTGCACAGATTTGCTAATGTTGGCTGTTAAATACGCGACAAAGCTGGGAAGAATTCATTTATCTGATAAGTTGTCCGAAATGCTACCTCAAATGGAAGAAGAGAAACAAGCAAGAGAATATGAAGAAGAGTTAGTTGAACAATCGTTACCTGCCTCATCTCCATATTCGTCAAATGCTTATCAAAATGGTTCTATTTCGAACAGCAAGAAATTAGCTCCTAAGTCAATGGATTTGGGTTCTTCAAAGAGAAATTCTTTAAAAAGATTTTCATACAACAATAGCTCTCCATCAGTTTCTTTGTTTAGAAAATCTACAAACGAACAAACCTTGCCGAGATCATCGGAAGCCTCACAGGAAAATTCCCAATTTGATTCCCAATTGCAAAAAACCTCACAAAAGAGTGAAGATCCAACTATAACCCGCACACCATTAAATTCTGTAAATCCGTTTGCTTCTAAGCGAAAGCTTTCAGATATTGATAAAACTATTTTAATGGGTTCTGAAAAACTAAAAATTATTAAAAAATGAATAAATACATACCTATGTACATATAACTAAATTATTTTTATTTATTTATTTAATAAATACTTTACAAAGTAAATTTGCAAAGTATTGTTGCACAAATATGGGTGGAGTAACTAGACCATATGCCCAAGATGTTATTAACAGTATTTTAAAAAGGTTTTGTGACTGACTGACTGTACACGACCTATGCCTTCACGTAGGAAGTAGCAAAGTGGTTGTTAAAGAAATTCTACAGAAGAACCGCAAGAATATACGGTTATCCGTGGCAGATCATTCAACCAGTGCGAGCGAGACGCAAATTCTCGAAGGCCAATAAAAAACAGTGGCCTGGTTGGACTTAAGAAATAATTGCCAACGACGCTTGATGTTGACTCGCCCAGATATATATGTTGATATTTCGCATAAACTTTGTGTAACTTCTTCAGGAAGCTATTATATAATACCTAAAGCTTAATAAAATTAAGCCGGTCACTTTTAAGTTACTTGTTCGTGGTGTAACACTTCTAAAGCCTATATGTATGTATATAGTACACGATGGTGTTCCATTTCAGAGGCTACCAACTGCTTTAGACCCCAACTGACAAAATCTGTTTATTCTAATACGTTTTTGATGGAAACAATTTAAAACCGTTTGGCAAAAATTAAATTTTCAAACAAGATTTCTTTAGCACGAAATTTTTTTGTGACGTCATTTTGTAGATGCTATTGCTTATGCTAAGAAATACTTATACCATGGTAGAAAAAAGCAGAAAAGTGGCAACATTTTTGTGTTTTCATGTGTGTGTTTTTAACAACACACACACTGGCACACTGGTTATGCAAAATTTGACATACATATGTATAATTCTCTCCAGCAAAAATTAACCAGCTGAGCTTGTGTTGGCATCTGATTATGCTGGCTTGATACATATGTGTGTATGTATATTTGTGTTACATATATCCTGGTGCAAGAGTTGGTTCATTTCAAAAAAAATAATAAATGGATAAATTTTCCAAATTAAGTTCGAGGAGAATAAGTTTGTTAAGAAGTGTGAATAATGTGACTGAAAACTTCAGCACACAATCAATTTATCAAAATATATTTGATAGGAATTCTAAAAGGATTCAAAAGGAAAGGGCTGCAAAGAGGTATGTACAGATATGAATTATTCATTGTACCAAAATGTAATAAAGTCTACAACAGCAAAAATTTATGAATACCTATTGTATAATGTAAGTATAGCAAAGATGTAGAGTTATATGATTACATTAAAAAGGAAGTCGGCTATAGAGTTGCAGACAGGGTCTTTGATATTAAAAGGACTTTTGAAAAGGCTGCAGATATGGGTTGCAATCGCGGCTTTTTATCTAGCCAGATTTTGGCCGAAAGTGTTAAACACTTAACAATATGTGATATCAGTCCAAGTATGCTTTCCCAGGCCAAGGGAACACCTGGCTTACAAATGGATAAAATTGAATTAGACGAAGAAAACTGGAACGTATGTACATATAAATTTTATTTATGTTTCTGTGTACGCTGTTAATTAATAAAATTGCAATAATTGCAGTTTCCTGAAAATTCCTTGGACTTGGTTATTTCATCTTTAAGCCTTCATTGGGTCAACGATTTGCCAGGTTGCTTTAGCAAAGTAATAAAAAGCCTTAAGTCCGATGGAGTATTTATTGCTTCAATGTTTGGAGGTGACACTCTTTATGAACTAAGATCTTCTCTACAGCTTGCTGAGTTGGAAAGAAAAGGTGGCATAGCTCCTCATATTTCACCATTTACACAGGTATGAATTTAAGGAACAACTATACTTTAAGGGCACCTCTCCCAATAAATAAAATTATGCTAACCGCTCATTACAAAAATAATTTGGGGTTATACTCTCATAAATTGCGAAATTACAAACGGCGTGAATAGTATAAACACTTATTACTAGTGCTATGTGGAGTATTGAATACTTTTGGTAAATCAAAACAGGTGGAATTCAAGCTTCTGCCTTTTTCATGTAAATTTGGCGAAAAGGGAATGTTTGAGAGAATCATCTTTGTTTTTCAAATGTCTGTTTATGTTATAGTAGGTATGACCTTTTATTATTCTTTCTACAACAAAGATAGGGCAAAAAAGCAACGAGTAAATAGAGTTTTTCGCATATTAATTTAATTTTTTTTAATTTTATTAATTTATCGATCCCAAAGGGTAATATAATGTTTCTAAATCAAAGTAATGAACAATATATATATACATATATATATATATATATATATATAACCAACCATATACGGCCTTTATGGATCGGTTAGCCAATTGAATTTATTGCATATTGAAATAAAAAAATATCTATGTATTTTTATGAACAATAATTTCACTATTAAATAGATTCGAGATATTGGTTCATTACTTAATCGTGCCGGTTTCACCATGCTTACCATAGATACTGATGAGATCGTCATAGGATACCCTTCTATGTTTGAACTTATGTGGGACCTGAAAGGCATGGCAGAAAATAATGCAGCGTTTAATAGGCCCTTGCACTTATGTAGAGATACTATGATGGCCGCTAGTGCAATATATAAGGAAATGTATGCGAAGGTAGAAAAAAATTATAATCAACGCAGAGCCGGAATTATTATTATTTTTTTAGGATAAAGGTATTCCAGCAACATTTCAGATAATTTATTTTGTCGGTTGGAAACCAGGACCTAATCAACCTACACCTCTTCCCAGAGGCTCAAGTGATGTTTCTTTAAAAGATCTGGCTAAAATGATAGAAAGCAGCACAAAAAATAAAAAGAAATAAAACGCTTGAAAAAATACTATGTATGTGCTCCTTCTTTGGCAAAACGGTCATAATCTCGAATCTTACCCAGACATATGTGGATTGTGGCCAAGTATAATCGCTCAGTTTAATGTCTTCTACTTCTTGTTCGTAAGTTTGAAGTTCTTTTTTTAACTAACTTCACTAACTCAAGTTTCAAGTACTTGGAACTTTGAAGTTTTCAATTTACATTAAATTTAATGGAAAAATTAAATTAAATTTTTCTCTCGAGTTGAGTAACAAGATATTTGTATGAAATTTTTACACAATATGAAGATTAATTCTGCATCACTAACTCAAAAATTCCATTTTTTGAGTTATGACGTTCTTTGAGTAACTGAACAATATTTACATACATCCATATAAAAAAATTGGCATGAACTGTTCATGAAAAAAATGTTGCAGTAGCATTACTCTATTCATCTTAGGAGGCCTCACCGCACTTAAGAAATAATTACGATGGCGCGAGAGCTGTTCTTTTAAGTTGTCATGCGAAATAATTTTAATGGGACTGCCAGCTTGGCATATACAACAAACACAAGAAAGAGGTGTTTTTACAAACGAAGAATTTGTAGCATAGTTTCAAGGGCTAGTTAATGCTGGATGCATGTCAAATTTTTCGAACAAAATAATCGATGTTGCTCAACATTTACCCCAAACTTGAACAGAGTACTGAGCTAAATCCCAGTACGGAATTTCTCGTTTGTAAATTTATATTTATTTCTACACGGAAAAATAATCGTGTAGCCCTTTGTGTAGAATTATGTTTGCATACACACAAATTCATTTATTTTCGAATTTACAACACACTAAAGTACAAAAATTAATTAAAATTTGATGAAAATTAGAAATGTCAAAAATTCCATGACCAAACATTTCTTTGCACATTAATTTTTGTTTCAGTTGACTGAAAAAAGTCTCTACAGAATATTTATAACATCCGTAAAATAGGCAATAAATTTCAAAAATTCCGTGTACTTTCCTTTTGAAAGGAAATTAGTTTATGAAATTTACCACTGAATTTTCATAATTTTTTTTTTACATACAGTTTGTATGACAACCTGAAATTCCGTATGAACTCCGTACCAGGCTTTAAGCTTAAAATGTTGAAGATACATTTCATGTTTTTCCAAAGATGAGCAATGTACACCTTCTACTACATTTTTTTTTATCCATTTACTAAAACAACGTCATAACTCAGATAATGCGCGTATACTAACTTTTTAAACTATAACTTGTGAGTACAGTCGATAAAATGATTCCATCATTCTGTGTTTTTGTGTGCTTTGTTACGTTAGGTTAACAGGCTGCTGGTAAGGAAGGGTGAAATTTATAGTCCAGCTCACTTGGGTCCAATACAATGATCCCTTTGTGATATGTGAGTTGAAGATAGTGTGAGAGTGTGATAGGGAAGGAAGAGATAGAGGAAAGCTTCATTATTTTTTTTACAACTCTACTTTTTTGCACGTTTTTAATAATGCAGTGTTGCAGCGCCTCTGGTGTCAATGAGGCGTATTGAATTTTTGAAACAGTGTTTAGTAGCCATTTTATTGGTCATTTTATTTCGCCGATGATTCTGCTACACAATACCGACGAAGGAGGGCGTTCTGTTACATTAGGATTAACATCTGCTGAACCCGGTGTAGTTTAGTGGCCAGTGCCTTATGCCTGCATCTCTAGAACTTTTCATACAAAAACTGATACAAAGGACACTAATGCACATCAGAAAAATGCGTGATGTTATTTTAATGACTGTTGGAGACCGGGATCGAACCTAGGACCTTCGGTTTTGTAGTCCACGTGCTAACTACTTCAGCCAACGCCACCCCTGCTTTGTTAGGGAATTAACAAATTTATATATATTTTTGTTTATAGCTCTTTTTTATTTATAATCAACTAAATGGAATAAATAAGTCACAATTCCAATAAAACAACCATATTTAGTTGAGTTATAAAAGAATAATTTGTATTTTTTAAATGCCATAGAAATCGGAGCATTTATTACGCTAGTTTCAAAAATATGTATATGTATAGCAATGTATCTTTTTATTAATTAAAAATTAATCTAGCACTAAAATTCTTGCTTTATATAAATCTTACTTCTAAATTTTAAACATTATGTTAAGGCATAGAGAAAAGATTTGTATTTATTTGTATGGACTGAGCTGGCGCTTTGGATGTAATAGTTACAGTATTCAGAGTATTTTGTTGTCGAGAAAATTCCAGTGAATTCACGGAGGACGGGGCATAAACAGCAGTAAGTGTTGTGGGCTGTACTAATTCGAACGCCTTATTTTCTATTGTGGTTGAAGTTGTCATTGTAGAAGGATAGCAGGGTTTAATGGAGTTAAGTTGAGGCGACGTACAAGGTTGGCGTCAGGTACCCATTATTACTTCTCTCTGTGGTGTTAATTGAAGAGCATTAGCAGTTTTAAGATGTATACTAACAAATAGAGAAGTTCAAGTTCATAAAATAAACTTTTTTTTATTATTTAAAAGCATACTTATTATCCTCCAGAGAAAAAGTTTCTGATGAACCATGAGAAGCCATTGATGTACCTGCAAGCGAACTTCTTATTGAGTGATTATCGTCGGGAATAGTCAATGTTACTATTAATTAATTATTGCATTTATATAAATGTATTTTTTTTTCAAAATTTCCATGCCAATTGTTTTTTTTTAGGTCGGAGTATATATGGGATGTTTATTTTTAATGTTAAAGTTGCAACGTCCAATTTTATTTAGTAATGAATTGAGCAAATTTTGAGGGAAAAATAAAAATAGAAATATTTACCAATTTTAATAGATATAATTTTTTGTAGACATATGTACATGTACATATGTACACATGTATGTATTTCTAAAAAGTAGAAGATTGAATTCATTTTTTTTTTCTTTATTTAAATATTTACCGTGACACAAGTGTGTAATTGACAACATATATATTATAAGAGTTGTATGTAATACATAATAAGAAGTTGTTGGTTGCTACACCCAATAAACAAGTTGCACTGTTGCGGAAAATAAAAATTGCAAAATTTCCAAGAAATCTAAGAACAGAAAATTTTTTTTGCACACATGATGAAAATTATGATTTCATGTACGACCTACGACTCCGACAATAGGTTGTGAATTGAGCATATAAAACCAAAGCGTCTTGGCGGCTTTCAAAAACCGTATGTCCTTAAAACCTAAAAAAAAAATCAAAACACTGTCTGGTAACCCTATGCACAAAGAAAAGTTAACTGTCTCACAGAGCAATAACACTCGATTTATATGCGGCGTAATGTGCAACGCACTTCGTCGTTAGTGAGGAGGTGATTTTTTTTTAGAATAAAACATACTAACATTTTAGAGAGCAAATAATTTTTAAGAAACGAACATCAGAAAAACACCATTAAAAAACCATCGTCGGTTGGTTATTGGTTTGCGGCAGGTACAGTATATTCAAAATACATTATGGCTGCAGCAAAGCAATAACCAACCGACGACATGTTCATATGAAAATTACCAACCACATTTATACTACATACAATTGGTAAATGATTGGACAAATAATTTCTGATGAGCTCACTATATCATATACATATGTGAAAAGAAAAGTGGTGACGAAAAAGGAAAACATGATATGAATCTTGTTGGGATTTCTGCTAAATTTTCCATTCATACATATTGCTTCCAAGTCCTATCAGCACATAAGTTTCTAACAAGAAGTCATTTAGTAAATACATTTTTAGAATAATTTTACTGCAGCTATTTCATTGTTGTGTTAGAACTCTCTCTAGAATGTCTTCTGGTATTCTAGTATAACTTCTGTATTCTACTAATTTATTGTTTAACTTATTTAATACTTCAACTTAATTTTCTTAAATTTATAAAGAATAAAATTATTTGAGTATTTTGAAAAAGATTTATTATATAAAAATTAGTATATGCGCGCGAACGAATTATTAGCAATAATAACGTAAAAAGTATTTGTAAAATTTAATTTTTTTTTAACGTCATAATATATGTGGGCATACAAAATTATTTCAAATTCGAATTTATGCAATGATGGAAAATGGAATGTTAGTAACAAAAAAGGTACATGATTTGGCAACTTTAAGAAGAAAATCACTACTGGAAAAACCTAAATTAGAGAAGTATAGTTTAAAGTGTTTCTAAATCAAGCATCTTGTGGATTATTAATTTTTTTAAACCATAGGATAATTTATTAAATACACAATTGTTAAATGCAAATAAATGTATGCTATAAGTCTTATAAAGAATATTTTTATACTTAAAAATTACAAAATGCTAAATAACAAAAGAAAACTGCATATAAATTTAATTTTCATTGGAATTAAAAAATTTTGGCGTTTTGGAGGCAACGAAAAGAAAAATTTTTAAATAAATTAATAACGTATACAATAATAATATATTATATGCATCTTAAAAAAAAGATTCAAGAGCAAATAATAAATATAAAAACGAAATCGTTATAAATTAATATTAATGGAAAAAATCTGTTTAATTAAAGACGAGTGTTTTCTACACTCAATTCATCGTCGTTGTTGTCGTTGTCATCATCACATTGATCATTCTTTTGTAATTGTATTTTTTTCTTATCGTAATTATTAATCAAAACGGTTATATCGTTATGAACAATTAGTTGTTCGTCAAAACAGTTAACAAGTTGGTCTTCTTTATGTAAATAACTTTTATCAAAAGAATAATGTTCAATAGTACGATTCGTTGGTGTTGTTTCATCTCTACAAAGTATAGGTGCAAAAGGAGAGTTGCAAGTTTTTGTTGCAGTCGATGGCGGAATAACGGTGTTAGAAGTGAAATTGCTATTATTGTTGTTGCAAGACTGTGATAGCGGCGGTGGTGGTGTAAGAGTAACAAAAAATCCATTACTATACAAGGAATTACTGCTAATAGCTGGTGATGTTGCTAAACTAGTGATACTTTGGTAAGTTTTCATGGAATATGCATCACCTATAATGTGGACAATATACGCACACATACAGAAACGAATAAATAAAAAAAATTTAAATATTGGCAAGTGTATATTAAATACAAATGGAACAAATATATGTACATATTTTTTTGGAAGCGCTTTTTTTATTAAATGCAGAATGATGGGTTAATTTATTTACAAATTTATCTTGGTAACTTTGTGCAATCTGCAATTTTGCAATCTTAATTTATATTTACATAATACCATATAATACACCAGATAAGATCGTTAAAAATAGTTCCTTTCATCTTTCATCTTTATTACTGCGATAACAAAAACTTGATTAAAATATTTAATGATTTGAATGTAATTTTAAATTTTTTCTTCCAATAAATACATACTACGTCAAAAAATATACAGAGATTGGAAATTGTAAATGCACATTTGCAGATGCATCAAAGAATTGTTTCTTACTTGAAAAAAAAACCGTTTTGGAAAGTGAATTAAAAAATAAACACACATATGAAAATGACAAACAATTTTAAAGGAAAAATACAGACGAAGTGATAACATCTTTTATTGAAGTCGGACGTAACTACACAAAAATTCGAAATCGAGTTCGAGTTTTTTTTATTGATAATGGTTCATTTTACCAAAATACATGTTCACGCAAATATTTAGACCCCGTGAACAAAAATCACGTCTTATTCAAGAAATTCAAACGGACGTAACTACGAATGCATATATTTCTTATTGCAAAGAACGTACAAAAAAGCTTAAATATATGTATATAAAAAGGAAATAAATGGTTAAAAAACATAAGTATCCACTACAAATAATTTTGAAGAAAATGTTCAAGAATACTTTATTGTTATTGATTTTGTAACCTTTTTTGTTTCTCCTGTAAAAGATATAAAAGTGTAGTTCTGTCCGCTGGCATTTAAGGTGACGATATGTATGTATGTATGTATGTATGTACTAAAAACCTAACTTTGTTGAAGCCCAAACTGTATAAAAATAAACAGTATTTTAAATTCATCATCCAACATCAAAATGTTGGATGGACAGATAGTAAATGAATTTTTGCTGCTTCCATATAAACGTTGTAATTAAATTCAGTTTTTAGTTTGTTTATAATATATCTAAAGTTCTCCATACAGTAGCCATGTCTATTAATATAAAAAGTTTCAGTTATTGTTTTAAAACGAATGCCCCGTCCCACCTAAATGAGGACAGAATTCTTTTTAACATGTCAACTAAATAGTGTTGACGATCAGTACATAACTCGTTCACTGAGTCGTAAATGGAGCTAACAGCGAAATTACTCTTAAAAGTGGATAGGAGGAGTGTTAGTATAAAGATAACATCCATAATGAATTTACTGATTTATTAATGGAAAATATAAATTGGTTATAAATGACGTGCATAACAAACAGTGCCAATAACAAACATGCTGGATAAAAGCTACTCAGTATTGAATTAAATAAATCAAATATTGATAAATACTATAAAATGTATTTTTTTACGAGAAAAACAAATGGACAAACTTTGATTGAACTCACCCGTGGCACATTCAGACGTTTCATACGATACGGTTGATTGAACTTCAATGGCATTTTGTTCTTGTCTGCAAGGGATGTTTTCGTTGAATACTTTTTTTTTATTATATTAATCACTATTTACCTTAATATAACATCATTAATAACCTGCTTTTCTGTGTCTGTATATTCTGATCTTCGCCGACCAATTTTTTTTTCAATATCTGCTTCTATAAATTGACCGAGTGGTTTTGTAGGAAATTCAGTGGCTTTGGCTGGTGGAGGAACATCGAGTTTGTGTTCTTTTAATTTTTTCATAACACGTTCTAAGGCCTCTATTGCGAAGTCATCGTTGTAACCGAAGTTTTTATGCAATTTTACTTGTAAATATTCTAAAATTGAATCCATATCTTTGAGACGTAATAATTCTGATTTGTGCAGGTATAATATGGTAATAGCCATAGCAGTGATAACGCAATCTCCTTCAAACAAAAATATGTCCCACACGCGCAAGCTTAAACTAAATGGTATCTGTTGGTTGAATAGCAAGCAAGTAACATTTATTAAAACTGATGTAAATTGTATTATTAAATAATAATAATAATAAGAAACTTACACGTTCTACGAATACCACAAAAAACCATTTGATTGAATATAATATCGAGTCAACATTATGTTTCATAAAGTGTTTATGTAATTTTGGCATTATTTTTAACATAATACGATCATGATGTTCCAGAAAACGCGTAAGCTTTGGAAAGCCTTCGATAAAAAGACCATGCATGGCATACTTTTTACTAACTATTAAAGCATTTAAAGCCCAAAAAGCCTCTTCTTCTTGCATGTAGAGTAAAAGTACGCCAGCTACACATGCCATTCCTTGGCAATATCCCAATTCTGGATTATAAACGCTATATGCATTCAGAACGTTAAACAATGAGACTTGTTTAACACTATATCGTTCTCGAAATGCTAAGTTATCACGAAATTGTCTGTTAACATCGGAATCAATTTGTCGTACTTCTGTTGAGTATTTTCTTGACAAATCCAACATACGCTGATAGACATCACGATTTGTCTCCATCGACTCATCAACATTTAGTAGTTTTTTCCATGCTGGCCAACGCATTCTGTCTGGTATTCCTTTAAAAATTCTTTTTCGTAATTTTTCATGATGCGGGTTCCATGAAGCCAGCATTTTCATCCATTTCTTGTCACGTTCTAGTTCGATTTTAGTACGCAAGACTTCTTGTGAATCGCGGGTATCTGGTAGGCGGGAATCATGCATAAAACCGTATCTGCAAGAAATATATGCATTTATAAGCATTGATACATCTGCAAACACATGCATAGTGCACATATTTTCTGCCTTTAATACAATTTTCGATAAATTTCTTTGATTTCTGGTTGAGTAAGTAAAATCTTTAATATTCTTATATGTATGGATGTTTCATGATATATGTATTTAAATTTAAATTTGTTTAAAATTAACAGATTCTTAATTTTAATTAATCTTTAATGTATTAAGAAATTGTTCTAGCTGTTCACACAGTTTCAGTTCACTGCTTGCGATCTTTGCCAACCTGATATATACATATGTATATAGCTAGAAACATACATACATATTTATATGTATGTACATACATGTCCATAAGCTCCTTTCTATTTATATGCATGACAATTTTCTAAAGGTATTAGCTTTTTTCAAATATCATATATCCTTATGACTGTAAATTCTTTCTTTGAAAAATCATATCTGATAATGGTTAGTTATAGATTTTATATACATACTTGCATTTCTTCTCTCTCTAGGAATACTTTATGAATAAGCTTTTTCAATTGTATATTTTCTAATCTACGAATATGTTTATTTTGTAACTGATTCCGTATAATTTTCTAAATATCTAAAAGGATATTATTTTCTTTAAGGTTGTACTTTATCACAAACTTATATTTTCACCACCAACGATGAAACTTACTTTGAAGCTTTAAATTTTAACTCATCATTAATTTATTTAAGATTTAAATGGAAAATTATCTAAAAAATGTTATACTTACTTATCCGTAATATGATATATTTCATATTTTGGATTTTCCCAAGGATCCACCTGATTTGTTGGATCTAGACCCAAACTATAACGATTAAATATCAATTCCCGTTCTTCTGCAGCACGTTTCAATAAGGCCTGTTGTTCTTCGTCGATGTTCATCATTGCGTTTAGTTTATGCAAATTTATGCTTTTACAAACTAGTTTTAGTTTAGTAGAACTCGGTTCGAATGTCTAAATTTATAACACAAAATCACTTAAATTAATAATTTAGAAATATCATATCTTTATTGTACTTTTTTTTGGAAATGTGGATAACATTTGTTCAAGAACTTATAAATGCATACTAATTTGTACACAAACTATCAAAAACTGATTTGATTGACGCAGACTTAAAACTTTTCCATCAATTATGACGTGATTTTGGGGCTTCTGTGATAATTTGTTGATATTTAAAATAAAAGGAACGCCCCTCCAATCAATCTCAGAAAGGCATATTGTTTTTAATTATTCCATGGTTTCATTTTAATGTAATTTTTTCATTTCAAAAAGCATTATTTACATTGTACGCAAGTTAAGTTAAGTATGTATGTACACAAATGAATTAATATTGTACTTTTCCTTTTTTTCAACAGATTAATATGCATATGATTGCAATTTTTAATTTGTATTTTTGATCACTAAACCATATAACTATAAAGTGCCGAAGAAAATGATTAAAATGTACTAGTGCATCGACACAATTTTCCAAGATTTTTTAGGTATTACAAATATCATTAATATAGTATGTCGCAAATTTGGCATTCAAAGATAGTGTTGTAATAAAAAAATGTAATCGGACTCGGTTATCATAACTTTCACTTTTGACATCTTGTTGTCAAGTAGGTTCCAATTGACACATGGGAATTTTTGACATCTTGTCAATGAGAATGGTGGGCTGTTTTTGATTAAGTATTCGATTGTCAAAGTCAGTATTTAAAAAATAATAAAATGATTGGTTAATGTGAGCTCATCATGTTTTATTTTCCAGTTTTTAATAATAATTGTGAATGTCATTGACTATGAAAAGTATCACTCAAGGCGAATTCACATCGCCTTCAATTCAATTTGACTTGGTATCACTTTTGGCGAGCCGGTAAAAACACGGCATGAGCGGCCAAGTCATCGCCGCCGATAAATTTAACCCCATCAGCCGCCGCCGAATAAATTGAGCGGCATGTTTCTCTGACAGTCAGTCTTTTCGCGGTACTTCTGTTGTTTTATAAGTGAAGGAATAATAAACAAAATTATGAAGTAAATACCGTAGATCCATTAAAATTCGAGTTATAAAATAAGAAATTTCCTTAATCAAATTATATTTATGTGCTTTAAATTGTTTTTTTTACCAGAATTAGTGTTGACGGGTTATTAGTCTACTTTCCCTATGAGTACATTTATCCCGAGCAATATGCATACATGCTCGAACTTAAACGCACATTGGATGCGAAAGGACATTGCTTGTTGGAAATGCCTTCGGGTACTGGTAAAACGGCAACCTTATTGTCTCTTATCGTGGCTTACATGTTAGAGCATCCAGAAACTATTCGGAAATTAATATACTGCTCACGTACTGTACCAGAAATAGAAAAGGTGATAGCCGAATTACAAAATTTAATGTCTTACTATGAGAGGAATGCTTCCCAAAAGCCTGGCTTAACAGGTCTGGTATTAAGTTCACGAAAGAATATGTGTATTCATCCTGATGTCAGTAAGGAGAGGGAAGGTAAATCGGTTGACGGCAAGTGCTACGGTTTGACTGCCAGCTATGTAAGAGAAAGGCACGAGCATGATTCGGACACTCCTATATGTTAGTAGATAAATCCATTTACATATGTATGTATAGATACAATATAAACAAAGTATTTTAATTGTCAGGTCAATATTTTGAAGGCTTTAACTTGGAGGGCAAAGAGTCAACTTTACCAGTTGGTGTTTACAGCATAGATGATTTAAAGGATTATGGACGGATGCGTAATTGGTGTCCATATTTTTTGGCCAGATATGCTGTAATAACATTTGTTGAAAATTCGATTATATTTACATGCCATTGATTATAAACTACTTTGAATTTTTCTATACATAGATAAATCAAGCACACATAGTCGTATACAGTTATCATTACTTGCTGGATCCAAAAATAGCTGAGGTTGTTTCGAAGGAGATGTGTCGGGAATCGTGTATTGTTTTTGATGAAGCTCACAATATTGACAATGTGTGTATTGATTCTATGAGTGTTAAAATTAATCGTCGAACTGTGGAACGAAGTACAAATGCTTTAAATAACTTGCAAAATTTAGTTCAAGAGTAAGTAAAACTAGAGAACTATTTCTAAAATTGTTCTAATAGGATTAAAATAAATTTAAAGTTTTTTTTATATCGCTCCTTTATTGCAACGTAGTATGTATAAATCAAAACGCTTATTTTACAGTAAATTAGTGTATGTAAAATTTTAAAATTTTACAAGATACATACATACATACGATATGACTGACTGACGAATGATTCTCAGTGTTGCGATAAAGCAGCGATTTGTTAGTAAATCGCATCTTTTAAAAATTTTAATATCTCATATATTTATCCATTTATAATACATATGTATGTATGTATACCCATACCAATATTGCCAATAATAATACAGTATTATGTATATGTAATTGTAATAATAAACAACAACAACAACAAAATAACAATATATTTTTTCTTTTTAATTTAAGAATACGCGATGAGGATACAAATCGTCTCAATGAAGAATACCAGCGTATGGTGCAGGGACTGAAAGATGCCAGTGTGCAGAGGGATACAGATATGATTTTGGCCAATCCCATTTTACCTACCGATGTCTTAAAAGGTAATTGTTTGTGTAGCATGTGGAGGACGTACAATTTTTTATTTATCTTTCTTTATGTATTGTTCATACATTGCAGAAGTTGTGCCGGGAAATATTCGAAATGCAGATCATTTCCTAAGCTTTCTGCGGCGTTTTGTTGAATACATTAAGACGCGCTTAAAAGTTCATCATGTAGTTCAAGAATCTCCGGCAGGCTTTCTCAAGGACATTGCAGCAAAAATCTGTATAGAACGTAAACCTTTAAGATTTTGTGCCGAACGTTTGTCTAGTTTATTGAGAACCTTAGAAATAACAGACCTGACGGAGTATGGAGCTTTGACTTTGGTAAGTCTATATACATACAATATTCATCCATATATGTATGTACATATACATACATATGTATGTATGTATATGTACATATATGAATATACGGCGAATATATGTATATACGGCGTATAATAAACAATTGGCATGAAGTTAGGATAAGTGACGAAATGGATAAGGTGTTAACGAGTTCCTCCATATAATTCGACATTAAAAATGGTCGCATTACGTAATTTTAACGCATCTCTAAGTCCTAGCGTGATTTTTAATGGGAAGTTTCATGGCAAAACTCTTTAAGATCATGTTCAATTTTGCTACTTATGCTAACTTCATGACAGTTTTTTCTTATACATGAGGCCGATAGTGTTTGGGGTGCTAATTTGATAATTTTTGGCCATAATGAAATACAACAGAGTCATAACTCAAAAAAAAAAAACAAAAACTGGCAGACAAAAAAAAAAGTTTTAATATTTCAATTTACATACTAGTATATAGGCATTTCCACAGAAAAGTCCACCTTTTGTCCCGTTACGAACGCTTGTATATATTTTGGAGCAATTCTGTTCTATTTTTTCCTTTCTTTTCTTTCACTAATGTAATGAAATGCCCATATACAACTCAATGCATGCCCAAGTCTTTTAGATGAAGTTTTAACACAAAATTAAATATGATGTAATGATTTTTTCTGCATTATTTTTTGAGATATGACTATGTTGCAATAAATGAGCGATATGTGGATACTTCCAATAATTGTAATATGAAACACCAACTACAAAAATTAGTAATTGCCATATTAGTCAATACAAATAATTTAAAACTTATGTAGGTCTGTGTTTTTAACCATAGCTACGCAAAAAAAAAACATGATTGATGAATCAGTTCTGGCCAACGAGAGAAATGTTAGCGCCTTTGTTTATTCATTTGTATAAAAAGCCGATTGATGTTCGGCATACACATGCACATATGTATGTATGTACATATCGTCACCTTAAATGCAAACGGACGTAACTACACTTTTATATATTTTACAGGAGAAACAAAAAACGTAACAAAATCAATAACAATAAAGTATTCTTGACAATGTTCTTCGAAATTTACTTGTAGTATGGATACTTATATGTTTTTTTAACCATTTATTGCCTTTTTATAAATATTAACTGCCTTATTCACAAAAAATATTCCAGGTTTATTAAGCGCTTATTTAACATATTTCTATGGGAAATTTGTCAAATAAACCTGTAATAAACCTAAAATATTTTTTATGAATTAGACCGTTAAGGTTTTATGTTAGTTACGTTCTTTGCAATAAGAAATATATGCATTCGTAGTTACTTCCATTTGAATTTCTTTAACAAAGTCGTAATTTTTTATCGGAAAGGTCTAAATATTTGCGTGAACAAACATAGTTTGATAAGATGAACCACAATCAATCAAAAGCTCGATTTCGAATTTTTGTGTATTTACGTCCGTTTGCATTTAAAGTGACTATATGTATGTACATATTCTATGAAATGGTAAGTGCCATCTCCCTACAAAGCACATATTAGTTTTCAACTACATACATACATATGTATGTACTTCTAAATATTTATCAGATTCCGATCAAGAAAATATAATCACCCATATTCCAGTTGTCAACATCGACATAACGTCAATGCAATACCAAAAAATTAGGCATTTTCCACTCGTTTTTGAGAACAATTTTATGCTATTGACAGTCTATTTCTGTTCAATGAGGTCTAGAAAATAGCTTGCCAATGTCTGGTAGTTGTTTTCGGTAATGCGGTATTGCCGCGACGTCGATGTTGACAACTGGAATAAGGTGAATTATCCTGATAATAGAACAATGAAAATTTTATTTTTATAGTTTTAAAAACTATCCTCATGCTGAATAAAATCATTGCATGATTACCTGTTTTTATGGTAATAAAAATAAATTTCCATAATTTATTATTCCTAGCACAACTAAAACGAACGACGATTTTTTCGTTGCGAACTTTCGTAATCAGAAATAAAACATATTTATGCATAATAAAATGAACACAACACCGCCGTCGATCGATAGATTTATTTCTATTTTTACGACGAACTACGAAAAAAAAATTTTTCTCTCTCTATCTCTCTTTATTTTTGCACAAACAATAACTAACTTTATCAATTATAAGAGCAGAATTCTCTGAGTAAATTAGTCGTTATTGTGCTTCACACGACGAATTTACTCAGCAAATTCTTATCGACGAACCCGTCGGCGTGAACGAAATTCGTCGTTTGTCCCAGTTGTGTTCTTATCATTATTTGGAAAACAAAAACGTTTTATATTATATTTTTATTGACCTTTTAGTTTATTTTTATGTTATATTTATTAATCCCGAGGTAATTTTTTGGAAAATTATTTATTTTCGATATTTCGTTAACAGTTTGTCAGAAAATAAGTACACAATAAAAGTTTATATACCGTATACATGCAATTTGAAATTTAATTACAAAAGAAAAATATTTTTTTAGCTAAAATTTAATGTTTTATTATATTGGCGATATTCGACAAGTCCTTTGGCGAGGAGGCTGAAAATAAATCTGACAACACTGCCCCGTACCTTTTTCTTCGTGCTAGTTTGGGCACATCCATCAATCAGTTGTTTGAAAAATAAACAATAACAAAAAAATTACATTTTGCCAAAAACTAAAAAAATGGAAAAATGTGCGAATTTTTTTTTCAAAACTATTGGTGAACAAAGTTTTATAAGTTTCTATATGAAATTAAGAAAAAAAACCTTCTGTATGTGCTGAATCATACCTGCAGAAAATGCGAATAGTGAAATTGTAGTGATTTACTAGTGTCTTTGTCACCAGTACTACTGACGAATTGTACCCCAGACAATGCTTTTTGCTATAGACATTTAGCATGTACGTGTCATTGAAAAGCAACTACTGACGTTGGTACTACTCAGTAGGTATTTCTTTTGGGACCATATCGATACATTGGAAAGAGATAGTCACTAGTACATTTTAGTAATTCTAATGATAATAAAAATGAATATTTTATTAAAAATTTTTGTTTTAATAAAAAAAATACATAAAAAAGCAAACATTCGTTCAGCAAGTAAGGATTTAGTTTGCTGTTTGTATTAAATATAAATGAAAAATTCAAGGTTCCGTCGAATTATTAAAATCAAACACTTACATATGAATCTGGAGTTACTGGACTGGACTTTTTAACTGATCCCACAAACTCTTCTACAGGATCATAAAAATTTCCACAATTATTTCATTTTAAAATATTTTTATTTTTATAATTACAAAATGGATTGCTTTTTATTTGTCTTTTGCAATTTCTTTTTATTTGATTCTTTGAATTATTTTTTAATAAATTTTTTTATTTGCCTTTTATATTGATTTCGTAAACTAATTTTCATAAAAACTTGAATTTTGCTTGAAGCCACTTGTATTTTCAACAAACCAATAAAACATTAAGAAGAAACATAGTTGTGTGTATCTGACAAAATATTTTCTACGCATCAAAAACAATGTTAATATGTAGACGCTCGTTTGACAATGTCACCAATATAGTCGACAAAAGTGATGACTTGGGGACACTTAACCCCATGTTTTCTGCAGGGATGTAAGTAAATACGAACGTGTGTATATACATATGTATGTATGTACATAAGTATGTGTTTAGTTATGTGTATACGTTTGTATATGCATACTTACATTGACGTTTCCTTTCACGTTAAAAATTTTGGTTTTTCGCGTTCCCGTACTTTTGTGTATTTTTGTATTTTATTGAGAGAAATTATAGTTTGCTCTCATTTTACCGAACTTTGCCCAAAAAGTAAAGAAACAACCCTAATATGATAGGTGTGTTTCTTTACTTCTTGGGTAAAGTTCGGTGAAATGAGAGCAAACTATAATTTCGTGCTCTTCTTCTTGCACATTTTAACACAAAACTTCTCTCATTTACCCAATTTTCGCATAGAGTAAAGAAACACACCTGATAGTACAATTTTTGTGAATAAAGCAAATACTTTGAAAAAAAAAATTGAAAACCATGTACACGAACCTTCTAGCATAGACAATAAATAGTAATTGTCGAACATTGTTTTTTTTTTTAATCTGCAAACGTAGTTCTCTTCTTTTGTTGTGTTCGGTACGCTGTTATTTTATTTATTTATTTATTTATTTATACATATTGCACAAAGTAAATTTGCATAATATGGTTGCACAAATATGGGCGGAGTAACTAGACCATATGCTCAGGCTGTTATATCTTACATTTTCATAAAAATTTATACATACATACTCGTAGATATGTATGTATACAAAATTATAAAAACGACGACTATGAAAATAAATTAAAGCAATCAGATCGAAATTTTGTTAGAGAAGTGTCGAGAAAGTGGATGCAGTTTAGATTTACACTTTGAAACTGATTCCTTGCCTTTTATATCAGGGCAAACTTTTGATAAGAGTTGTTATTCAATGTAATTCGCACCCCAAAATCTGAATAAGTAAGTACATAAGTATGGTTGTTTATTTAAGGTAAATATTTTTCTTTTCTTAAAGATCACACATTTCGCTACATTGGTGAGCACGTATACAAAGGGATTCACTATTATTATAGAACCTTTTGATGACAAAACTCCGATGGTTGCAAACCCCATTTTACATTTTAGCTGTTTAGATTCCTCGATAGCAATGGCGCCAGTTTTTCAGAGATTTCAATCAGTTGTTATAACCTCTGGCACGCTGTCACCCATGGATATGTACCCAAAAATTTTGGATTTCGATCCTGTGGTTATGAGTTCATTTACAATGACTTTGGCCCGTCCATGTCTATTACCGATGGTAAGTTATATATGTACCTTGATATAGAAAGGCCCTAACTCAATATTTTTTTGAAATCGAGATTTTTGCATTTTTCCATACATTACATGTTCTTCTATCGAAACATACAAAAAATTTGATATAAAAAAAGATAATGACTTGGGGCCTTTCTATATTAAGGCAACGATAGGTACATACGTACATACGTGTCTATGCATCTGTACGTTTTCATTTAATATTTTAGATTGTTTCAAAAGGCAACGATCAAGTTGCAATATCTTCGAAATACGAAACGCGTGAGGATACTGCTGTTATCAGGAACTATGGGCAGCTGTTGGTAGAAACTGCAAAGACTGTACCAGATGGTATTGTTTGCTTCTTTACTTCATACTTGTATCTAGAATCAGTTGTGGCATCCTGGTATGATCAGGGTATTGTGGATACTTTATTACGTTATAAGTTATTATTTATCGAGACACAGGATAACGCTGAAACCAGCTATGCTTTGATGAACTACGTAAAGGTGAATACATAAATACTTACTACATACTCGTACATAATCTGTAAGTATGTATGCATGTAATACATTTAATAATCTTCTTTAATGTAGGCTTGTGATTGTGGCAGAGGTGCCGTTTTGTTGGCTGTTGCGCGTGGCAAGGTGTCCGAAGGTGTCGATTTTGATCACCATTATGGCCGTGCTGTTCTCATGTTTGGAATACCGTATGTTTTTACCCAATCTCGTATATTGAAGGCTCGCCTGGATTATTTGCGAGATCAGTTTCAAATACGAGAAAATGATTTTTTGACGTTCGATGCAATGCGCCACGCAGCTCAATGTGTTGGACGCGCTTTAAGAGGCAAAACTGATTATGGCATCATGATATTCGCTGACAAACGTTTTTCGCGTCATGATAAACGAAGTCGTTTACCGAAATGGATTCAAGAACATTTAGTTGATAGCTTTTGTAATCTGAGTACTGAAGAATCCATGCAACTTGCTCGTCGTTGGCTGAAGCGAATGGCCCAGCCATTTACTAGAGAAGATCAGCTGGGGATATCTCTGTTAACGAAAGAACAATTGGAAAATATGGCAAAAGAAAAATTGGAACGTCAAGCCCAGGGCAAAGAGTCCGTTGGTGGAGAAGTAATGGAATTGTAATGGATTTTAAATTATGTTATTTATTTTATTTATTTTTAAAATAAATTTAATAATAATATGTAACATAAAGGGTCTTTCATTTAGCATTTGTTATCTTTAATTTTAAGTAAAACAAAGTGTGTGTGAGATATCATCGAATTTTTTATTCCTTTGAAAGGTCTGTCGGTGCCATTATGTATGCCGTGGCTTCGCTGGGTGGCGCGCATCCAAAATGTCCAGCTCACATCACTTCCACGTGGGATGACCAACACCTCAAATCGTTTGTGCAGAGCTGTGTTCAAACCACATGTCGCTGGTGTCTATATCATCCAATTTTTGGCCAAAAGCAAGAGTCTAAGCGAAATCGACCTATCGCCTCGGTAAAATGGGCGAAATGATGCAACAATTTTATCATTTGCACGTTTTGCTGAACGCTATATTCGTCCAAGGTGAATAAATGACAGCTAATATGACAGGAAGACCTCTTCACACAACTGGCGTCGCCAAATCGAAGTCGAAGCGGCCAACCAAGACAAGAGCTGGAACGAGATAAAAACACTTGCACTCCTTGTAGGAACTACGGGAACTTATGTATGTATATATACTCGTACATATATATTTACATATAGGTACATATATACATATAATACGACAGATGTAGCTTTCAACAATATGCCAGCTGTCAACTGTAAAAGTTCAGAAGTCCCTATTAGAAGACCCTTTGTTACTAGATCTCACAAATGAAACAATTTCTTAAGTCATATTGTATTCGAATATCTCATTCCATTGCATTTGCATCTGTTGAAAACTATATCACGTATATACGAGTACACCAATTTTTTCAAAAAATGAATGTCCTTAATATAATAATCCACTCTTATTCTTAATTTCAGATCATTCAAAGCTAAACAAAAATTTTCCAGGAGTAAGAAATCTGTTTACATTCTCACATAAGTATGTACATACATGCGCATACACATACATATGTATGTATGTATATATGTACATACATGCATATGTATACATATAAGTATGTGTATAAAATGAACTCAAGTTAAAATTATCGATGCTACGCAATCGATATCAGTTCGAAATGATTAATAAACCAGATTTTTAATTTAATTTAGTATAGTTACACATGCATAAATATCGGTGTGTATGTATGTGTATTTATAAAGAAATTTATACACATACATACATACATATACTTATAAATATGTATTTATATGTACATAAAAGACTTCCGTCTGTTTTAAATTAAGAAAGGCAGATGCAAGCGTACTTGTATGTAGATATGTATGTATGTACATATATCCATATGTATGTATGTATGTATGTATGTATGTATGCGATAAATGCGATAAATATCAACTTAATTTGCTTTTAAATTAACGGCAGCATTCAGAAAAGTGAAATATTCCAAAAATTCTAAGGAACTTTTATTAAAAATAAATCATATTGCAAGATTTTATACCAGCTGGGAGTCTACTCAGTAATTCGAAACGAAAGAAAATGCTTTGGAATTTGCATGTAATTAACATACAAATTCGAAAGTATTTTCTTTCGTTGCGAGTTCGTTCGTTCGTTGTATACTCGACATCAGACTTTAACCCAAAAAATGGCACCTTAGCTCATTCAAGCACCTTCAATAGGTAATTTTGTAGAGCTTAGCTAGTTCACCCACCTTTTATATGTATAAATATGTTGTACAGGGTAGTAAAAAATAAATAAAAATATGTATTAGATTTGGAGTAGATTTCCTACAAATCTGCTGACATATTAGATTTCGTTTTGTATGGGGAATCTAGTAAAACCCAACTAATATGTATATACATACTCGTAGATTTAGCTCGAAATATTGTAAGTACTAGATTGCGAGGCAATGTAAATGCCCTATTACTGATTTAGGCCATAAGTATCAATAATCCTAATGCCACTCTAAGGTACATATGTACATACACACATACATACATACATATCGCCCATTTAGTTGAACAACATCGTAACTAAAAAAATTATATTTTTGAGTTAATAATGCAAAATTAATCCTCATAATGTTATTCACATGTTGGAAACATCTCATACGAGTACAACTCAACTCTTGAGATAAAAACAAAATTTTCTTTTCCCATTACGTTGTGTGTAAATTGTCGATTGCAAGAAGTAGGAGTACACGAAGTTCCGGAATACATTCATATGTATGTATGTATATTATTTACAGCAGCAGCTCCTCTCTTAAAAGTCAGCTGATATTTTGAATTTAATATGTAGGTATGTATGTATGTATGCAGTATCTATGTGCATTTAAGATACTAGATACTTTTCTAAGTTTCTTTTAAAACTTTTTTTATGTAAGTTTGAGCTTTGAGCACTAAAATTGTAATTGATGTAAAGAGAATATACATGCATACATGCATACAGACATACACACACACACATACATATGTACATTTGTACACATGCGCAAACAATAATTTCCTTTAAAATCCTAGAGAGCAAAAAAAGCAACAAATTGTTTATCCAAATGAAGTACAAGTGTAAATATGTATATGTACATATGTATGTATGTACATATGTATGAATGTATGTAATAATTAATATAAAGCAACAGAAATATGTTGTACGTACATACATACATATGTATGTATGTATGGATGTACATGTGTACATACGAACCATGCATAGTGACTGCAATAAACCGAAATTAGCGAATTGCTTTTGCAAAAACAATTAATTGTTTTTATTTTTATATCAATTCGTACAAGTTTTTGTGCCTTAATTTGTTACAAAAACCAATAAGTATAAGCAAAAAAAAAAAAAAAGAACTTTTAAACTTGAGTGTTCAATGGCAAATCAAAATAAAAAGGTCGCAAGTAAATGAGAAACTGTTTAGTCGTTGGTTGTCGGTTAAGGAAAGTGAAATAAAACTGAAAATATTATAAAATACACATTTAATTTACAAAAAGTGAACGTTCTAGACACAATAAATACATAAATATGTATGTATGTATGTAAAAGTGATTTTAAGAAAAAAAGAGATTCGCTCCGCCTGGCACTTTCACAAATAAATAATTTTTAACACTAATCGAAGTTATATTTATTTTTTAATAGATACATTTACAAACATATTTAAATTAAAATGAAGCAATTAACAAGTGAAACACAAAGTATTGGAAAACCTAATGTTTCCTCGGCACACAACGCTACAACACAAAATCAAAGGCTACTAATGCAATTTAGCGCAAACAATAGCAGCTGTAATAATACAAACGGTATCAACGCCAACAACACCAACAACACCAACAACACTACTGCCGTAACCAAATCTGGCCTTCATTTGAGTTTTGTGGGCAATGCAAATAAAACTGTTGCTGGTGCAAATTGTAAACAATGTCATATTGGTAAGTACGCACGTACATACATTCATGCATATATTTACATATGTACAAAAATATGTACATGCATGCATACATACATATATTTATACTAAACCGTACGGCAAAAAAAGTTGGCCGTACACCTTCAAATATGAAATACATATTATTGCACAGCGATGCCAATTTGGTGTTTTTTTTAAAGGCACTAAATTGGTGCTTTTTAAACTTTGATTTTAGTGCTTTTAGTGCGTTTTGCAATTGGACTAAATATTAATTTGTGAAACTCTAAATTTAAACACATACACGTATACTCAATGAAAATCTAACAAGGTGACTGACTGCACTTGCCGCTTTTACTATAGGGTCTTTCCTTCCCAATTATCTAATTTCCTATAAAAACACTGAAAAAAAAAGTTCTGTTTGCTTTTTAGATACATATGAAGTTTGAGAATTGTACGCAACGTCTTGGTTGTATGCATGATACAATAATATAAATTTTGTTTGTCAAAAAATATCTGATTAGACCACTTTTAGATGCGAAAAGTTTTCTTTGTAAAGTCTTTATTCAATAGGATGAAAGACAGATAGGGAAATACTTTCTCGTTCACATAATTATGGAAATTTAGCTAATAATAACATTACCATATTCAAATGCTGAGGTGAAAAGAAGTTTCAGAGCTTATTATGAATTATTTTAAAAGTATAACTAAAGGCCATGACTCACTATCATACAAAGTCGTGCGATCTAGGAAAAGTACAACCCTGGTGTGATGAATTGTTATTGTCTTTTGAAAATTTTCATAAGCTCCATCATACCAGGGTTGTATTTTTCGTAGATCACACGACTTTGTATGATAATTTCACGGCCTTAAGGCACTCGATAAGTACCAAAATTTCAAAACATTTCCACTTAAATTTTATTGAAGTGTTTTGATATTTCGACTATACCGTATGATTTAATTTAATATATAAAAGAGTAAAAATAACATTTGAATTGTAATCATTATCATGTACAAACGAGTGCATACAAACATAGTTATTGCATTTAGTGCTTTTTTTCATGAACGAACAGTGCTTTTTGCTCAGAAAAAGTTTGCATCACTGTTATTGCAAGTCAATTTCGAAAAAAACAATTTTTTTATTTTTTTGCCGCAAGTGTTCTTTCTAACTTTGTCACTTACAGTCGGATCTTAAAGTGTGATATACTCGTATGTATATATATATGTATCGATGTTTTCGTCTTGAGTGGGCCAATGTTTTGTCTTATGGGCTATTGACCTGAAGTATCCCGTCCTAGTATTGACCAACCATATCTCAGTTTCGACTGCCCAAATATACACCCTAAAACTATTAAACTTTTCCACAGAAAATGTTGTAAAAAGCCTTACCGGGGAAGGGGGTATAAATACTCCGAAAATAGCGTTACGTAATACGTGATTTACGTGATTTGCCCCTTATTTTCCGCCTCTTAAAAAATACCTAAAAATTACTAATGTAGCAAATATTCGTATTCTTATTCTCAAATATTTGCATATATTTTCTGTCCTTGTTGACCTTGCAGAACTCCCTAAAACTTTCCGCTAAGCTGCAGATTTTGGACAAATTATAGTTAACTAAAATAAACAGAACAGAACAGAACAGAAACTTCTTTTGCAATCATATTAAAAAAAGTTAAAAAGTAATTTTTCTTACAAATTTGGTCATTTCCCCATTTTGGAGAAAAACTATAAATTGGTGATTTTTGGAAATTATTAATCAGTGAATTTTGATGTGTCTCGGCGGGAGCTGGGTTTTGATTTTAGACTAAGATTTTAATTTCTTAGAGTAACTTTCTTAGAATTTTGTGTAGATTTCGTTTTTGCTAAAGGATTGTTGACAAAAACAATTGAACCACCCTAATGTGTATGTATACATATTTATATAAATAACAAAAATTAAAAATTTTATAAAAACCTCCGATATACTTATCTAAAAAAGATGTGATATCTTCTAAGCGGCTGTACCGATTTTCCTCAAACATAACTAAGAACACTCTCGATCAAGTCACCTTGCAAACAGAAAGAAAACTAAATCAAAATCGGTGAAGCCATTTGGTACAGATAAACAAAGATAAACAGGTCGTGTGTTAAAAATGCATTTACTAAGAAATTACTTTTACTCGATTAATTGACATAAATTGTTTTTTTGAGTTATTCGTTAATCGAAGTTGGCTATTTTCATTATGCACTCTAAACCTAGATTGAGAATGTTAATTACTAGAGTATTTATTCACTTGATGAGTCAGTCGTTTCTTAGTTAGGTTAATCGAGGAATTTTTTGCGTTTCAATTATTCGGTTAATCGAGTAAAATAAATTTCTTATAGGAAATTTACTTGTCACGAAATCTAGTACTTAAGAAACACAATCTATTTTGTCAGTAGATTTGCAGGAAATCTAATCAAAAGCTAATATTTTTATTTATTTTTACTACCCCGTGCAACATATTTACAAAAAAGATGAGTGAGTTAGTTACGGTCTGCTTGAAAAGATGTGTGAATTGGCTACATTGCAGTTGTTTGATGGTAATTTTAGAAATTTTTCATTTAAAATCTTGATAAATGTCAAAACAAGTTGGTGTAAACGGCATAGATTATCATAAAAATTTTAATTTAAATCTGCCAGATTTTGGGCAGGTGTAAATGTCCTTCCTATTAGCAAATTCTTCTTTTTAACTGATGAAATTCCTTAAAAGAACATATTTTAGTCACTTTTGAGATGTGTGTAGTTATAACAAAGTACGAATATTTTCGACTGATATCATTATCATGATAAGACTATAAAAATGCCAAAAGTGAATGAATAATATTAAAGTTGTGATGAAAGTGGATTCCACAACATTAATTTAATTGGATGGAATAATAAATTTCTTGGCCAACAATTAATAAAAGGCAACTAATTCCTTTTCAAAAGATTTACTTGCTTGCTTGAAAGCTAGCATCAACCAAAGACGAATAAAAGTACATAACATGTTTACTTACTCTTCATCTTAATTCCACAGGGTTCCCCAAAAACAATAACCACAGATACGCTCCAAAAAAGTCAGCTTTTATTAAATAACAATTTCGATTATATAACGCTAAAGCTCGTTACCTTATATGCAGACATCAATACTCCAAGG
Source organism: Nowickia ferox (assembly GCA_936439885.1). NCBI lineage: Eukaryota > Metazoa > Arthropoda > Insecta > Diptera > Tachinidae > Nowickia > Nowickia ferox. The sequence goes on along the minus strand of OW387027.1, from coordinate 1,439,252 downwards.
AACAAGGAAAATTAACAACAATTCAACTTTCAATCTACATACTCGTACACAACACAACAGAACAATCTTGTTGCTTTACTCGAGATTTCTGCTAAAGCTGAGTACACATCTGGCATTTATTGTGTTGTCATTTTCAAAAATGACAATCGGGACTGGTTTTTACGATCCCGGGATTCGGGATTTCACAAAATCAAATCCCGGGATTTCGGGATTTTTCGTTATCGGGATTTCGGGATTGGCATCCCTAGATATTACCCAATTACATAAATATCTACTCGTATATTAATTAGGCACATGCATATAAAAACGACTGCTAAATATGACGATTTATCCTCATTTTGTTTTTTTTTTTTTATTAAAATGTTGATGTTTTTCTTTTTATTATTAATTTCATCTCATACCCCCTGCACTTACTCGTAATATAAAATAATGTAACAACTTAATTTTCATGTAAAGAAAGTTAAGTTAAACTTTGCCTTTTTCAACTGGTAGTTGAAAAAGTTGAAATGCATGATTTCTTATGAGGTCTGTTAAATTCAGAAAGTGTCCTTCAACGAAAAATACAAAAATTGGGAAACTCTCAACTTTTTGCGTGCATTGAATAGTTTGACAGATATTGGATGGTTTTTTTTGGCATGTTTTGATTTATGTTTTTGTGTTTTATGGCAGCAAATGTAAACAAGATGTAAACAAAATAAATAAAAAAGTCAGGGACTGTAACGGTTATAATTTTTATTTTAAAAATTACTTTTTAACCATGATATCGTGATTTTTATTTATTCCTCACAAAATAACAGTTACTTTTTGATTTTATTTTTTTAATTCATTTTTAAAATATAGAAAGCGTAATTTTTGCGTTAAAATTAATATTAACCGATTTAAAATTGAATTTATCGCCAGAGTCTGTAAAAAAACTATTATATGTTAAATTAAATTTAGCTTTTTCTAGTTTATTCATTTTAAAAATTAAAATTTTCTGAGGAATAAATAAAAATCAAAAAATAATCGGTAAAGTTGAGTTTTTTTAATAAAAATTAAACAAATAAAAGTCATTGCATCTTTAGGTAGTCCATGTAACATGGAGTATCTTGGTATATTTCTTGTGCACGTAGCACTTCTCTATTAGAGTGATTTTTTTACTTTAAATTTGGAAATCGTTATTTGCGATCCCTAAAAAAGTTTATTAATATAGAAAATGTAGAACCAACCCATTGAAGTTGTTCAAATGCTTCCGTCAATAAAGTACTCATTGTGCCAACATTCTCCGTTGTTGCGTTAATGTCAGTTGAAAAAGGCGAAGTGTAACGTATAACGGATTCTATGTGCCTGGGCCTGTAGACTGAAACCGCGTTAAGAAAACCCGCAAGCTGAAACAAAAGAACTTGCAATCAAATTGTATAATCGATTGCTTTACATCGAATCTGATCAAAATCGATCAGGCGATGGATGATGTTTTGGATGAAGAAAATATGCATCTAAATGAAAGCAATTTCTTGTGTTACCTCAATAAAACTATACGAAGTGCATATTAAACATTTTAAAGAATCTAATAAAAACTGTAATAGTAAAGTAGATGATTTCATATACATACATACATACTTACATACATATGTATGTATGTATGTACATATTTTGATAAGACAAAGTAAAGATTAGAAAACTAGTAAATCTTTTTAATGCAATTCAATCGGTATGCACTTTAAGTGAAAGGGAGTTTCTAAGTCAAGTTTTATTAAAAAAAAATAAACAAAAAACTGTTTAAAAAGCAAACACCTAAACTCTGTGCTACATGCATACTTATGTAGGTATATACATATGTATGTATGTATGTATTTTTAAAAGATGTGATTAAAATCTCGTCAACTCTATTATTTCTCATTATCTAAACACATTTTTATATGTTTCGCATAATTTACTTCTGGCCTGGAATATGTACGTATGTACGTACATATATATATGTATGTAGATACATGCATATATATGTACATAGTATGTACACATATATATGTATGTATTATGTGGAGTTGTTGGTTCTTTCATACACATTAGATGAACAAAAGAAAAAAGTAACTGTAATTCTGTACCACTTCATTATTTATATATATATATATATAGTTTGTGCATACATGTGTGCATACATACATATTTATATATCTACAGTGAAACCTCTCATAAGGGATACCTCTCATAACCGGACCCCTCTAATAACCGGACAAGTTTTCTACATCCAAATTCAATGTAAAAGAAAGTGTAACTCTTTCATAAGTGGACACCTCTAATAACCGGACCAAAATTGTGAAAGGTTTTACTGTATACATACATATGTACATATGCATAAATGTATAATTTGTACATAAACTAATTAAAAACTATTGTGTGTGTGTGTGTATTTAACATTGCTTCGTTCTGCCACAAATGAAATAATTCATACTTAGGTAATTCCAAGATAATGAGTAACAGTTAAATACATATGTATGTATTTATGTATGCACATATGTACATACATATACATATGTATGTATGTATGTATGTATCTAATCTGTGTAACCTTGCAAATGTTATGTCCGGCGTAAGTTTGGCTATCTTAATTGTTTTTAATTTTACTTAAGCAGCTCAACTACTTTTTAACGTTCATTCTTGTGAAATTCAGTAAAAACCTGATTATTGTTGTGTTTGTGTTATAAATATGGCTTTGTGCTTGGCTTTGATTAGTTTGATGGCTGGCAAGTGTATAATGCAATCGTTAATAAACGAGGTATAGACATACGAGTATGCACATGACACATACATATGTACATACATATGTATGTATGTAAGTATGTACATACGAGTACATACGCATGTAGATAAATGATCGAAATCGATTTAGAAAACGAATTGATTTAAAACCAAAAAAAAGTGTTGATTGAGCATTATTTTCGTTTTGAGTAAATCGTAAAATTACGGCTGTAACTTGCCCCTCCCCCCCCCCCCCCCGGCTTGTGATGAAAGTCAATTAATTATAAAATCAGAAAAGTCGTGACGTAGTCGCTATTTCTTTTATAAGTGAATTTTTCATAAATTTTCGTTGCATATTTTTTTCAGACCTGTTTTATAAATGTTTCTATTTGAACTTTTGTCGTGCGAAATGCGTGAATTCATTAAAGTGCGATTTTGAAGCGCACACTTTAGACATTTTTAGAAAACAATTTTTAGTTTTAGTGCTTTTCTCGACTTGCCGATTTTTTCGGTTTTGGCGATTTACTTTAGTTTTTGCGATTTTTTAGTTTTGGCTTTTTTTTCGATTTGGCTGTTTTTTGTTGTCTTTTAGTTTAGCGTTTTTTTTCAATATGGCGCTGTTTTGCTTGGCAATTTTTTTCTTCTGGCGATCGTTTTCGGTTCAACGTTTTTTTTACTATTTTGGCGACCATTTTACTTTTTTGGTGATTTTTAAGCTCTTTTTTATTTTGGCAATTTTTTAATTTTGTGATTTTTTTTATTTTTTTTAGCGGTTTTGAAAACTTTAAAAACTGATAGAATATTCTTTAATTTTAATTTTTTTAAATTTCAGTGTTAATTGTTGTAGTCTGCATAAAAATACACTGACTTTGTAAATTTCGAGTGTCTATAAATAATTGTCTGCATATTGCATTAGGATTAGAACACCCTTTAATTTTAAACTGTCATATATTTGCTGTTGTAGCCGCTAAAGCTTTACATATTCTGTGAAAATTTCAGGTCTGTAGCTCTTACGGTTCTCGAAAAACAGCCTGTAACAGACAGACAGAACAATAGAGTTCCTTTTCACCTTTGGAGTACGGAACCCTAAAAATCAACAAGTATATTAATATATCTAAGGCAGTGGCATCGGATTAGGAAATAGTCTTCCTCTTCACTGTGATAACTTCCTAATAATAAGGCTGACGGATGTAGTCTGAAATGTCTTAGTTATGGATCTTCAACAAGCCTTTAAGTTGCAGCAACTAAGGACTGAAATTATGACCCACTACAATGATCATCCTATACATACACATGTACATACATACATACACGTGCTGATGTGTGTCATACATTTTCGTGCAGCAAATTTCATAATTTTTTTTTAGCAAATTCGGAGTTTTTCATCTCTTGCTACGCAACTCCTATTACCACAAACAAAAATAAAACATTCATGTAACAAATTACATACACGGGGAAAAAAACTATAAATCTATGTATGTTAAGTTTTCTCTTATTGATAACCTGAAATATGACCCAAGAATTAATTTACATATGGCACACACCAGCTGTAAAAACACCACAACTCAAAAGTGTCAAAAATTTGCTCTTTGCCGTAAATCGTTTTACAGTTGATTGTAATCTCTTTCTATTTACCGTTTGTTTTTTTCTTCTGAAAAATACAGTTCTGTTTTCTGTTTTTAATTAACGCCCCTATTTCCGCCCTCAATTCAACTCTGAAAGTCAACCCAACTTCCACACAACCCAATAATTTTGTAGAACATATTGTAAATCACAACCAATTTTTGCTTGAAAATGTTGTGCCACAAGACACCTACAAAATCAGCCGTTATTTGAGGAGTGAATGGCAATGCCAAAAAAAGTTGAGTTGAGTTTTTTTAGAGTTGTGCTACTGTCATATTTAGTGTACGATATGATCTACTAATTAGAATGCGTGTGATTGTAGTGAAAGAGAAGCCAAATAAACAAACTGTTTGCTGGATTTGTAAATGTCGCCGACTGTGTGATGATAAAATCAATATCTATAGTATTGTAAGGTCAATGACATTATCTTTTTGTCTAACATCGCAATCGAAACGAAAATCCAATGAAATTTTCTACTCGCAGATAAGGTTTCATTCAAATAATTACAAACGCTAACTCGTACATAAATACAAATGAACACACATACATACATACATACATTCATACATATGCGCATATGTTGGTGTGTAAATATAAAGCGAGAAAACTTAGGATAATAATAATTTATAGTAGATTTCGTTCCCAGTGAAAAAATGGGAAGTAATTTTTCAGTTCCAACTTTTTCTCTAGTTCCAAAGCATCAATAAGTGTGTATTTTGGACTTTTCAGAAATCGATTATTAACAACATCCAGATAATTAATTAAGAAGCTCTTTCACTTATGCAAAATTCTAGATCATTTGTAGTTTGCAAATACTTACGATATGTCTTGATATTTGAAAATAGAATCCATGTCTGAAGAATTCAATTTTTATTTATAAAAAATATGTACATATACATATTATTAAAAGAAAGGATTTGATCAGGAGTTTTTATCTAAATAGTACAAACTCTTCTTAAGGGGGCCACCCCTCCCTTTCTGCAACGTTACGTAATATGTGGACAGCCCCTTATTTATGCTTTCGAATATGTGTCGTGCAAGTGCATTTCATTTCATCCACTCATAACGGTATACATATCTCGGCATCTCGAAAACTAGAGTTGATAAAAAAAAACAGAATGCAGCATTTTAATAACAAAAAAAATTAAACCACTTTCAGTTCGCGGCAATAAAAAAATTTATTGAAATTTGTAAAGTAGAGTTTGCTATTCATTGAAATTTTATTTTGTCGTTGTGGGCATTCGCAATTTTGTAATTGCGATACTCAGACGATTTCCATAAACGAAAATGGTGAATATCGTGAATTCTTGATGGCATGTAGGCAAAAAAGGATTTGCGTGGCGGGCCCTTTGAGCATATATAGCCGCGCATGGCAAACCAAAAAATACGAGTATGTTTCAAAAAGGCAGAGTCTAAACGGCGGTAGTATTTTCTTCTGACATGCTGCACCTAAAATCAAAATTATGTATTTGATGAAAATGATGCAAGCGAGAGACAAAAAATAAAAGAGGAATATAATAGAATACACATCTGGAACACATGTGCCCAAAAAGGCGTAACCACTAATTACCAGAGCTGTAAATGAATCATTATTTTTTGATTTTAATTCGTTACGAATTAGCTAAATTTTGAATTAATTCTTTTCACAACAAAAAATTAAATGAATGAAATTTTAATCAATTCAAACGAATTAGGCAGAAATGAATTTCAATTCGTATCCAATTCAAATGATTTTGTAGAATGAGTTGCAATTCGTTTTCAATTCGTTTGAATTGAATTGATTTTGAATTCATTCAAATGAAATGAATTTCTAATTATTTTTTCTAATTCATTTTTGCATTAATTCAAAATTAATTCAATTCAAATGAATTGGAAATGAATTGCAAGTCCTTTTTAACTAAATTCCTTTGAATTGACTGAACTTTCATTCAACTAATTTTTTTGTGCGAAAGGAATTAATTGAAAATTTGCTAATTCAGTGCATGAATGATTCGCGAATTAATTAAAAAATGAATGATTCATTTACAGCTCTGCTAATTACTAATGAAAAACTGTTTGATTCACACATGTAAGTATTTAATTATTTAAACAGTTGCCAATCATGTTGGATTGTATAAAATTGTCTATTAGTTGTGTATGAAACTGTTTAACTTAATAAGTACGTGTCTGAATCAAACAGTTGCACTTTTTTGGCCAAATGTGTGCTCGACATACGTATGTACCTTTTGCTCCACATGCTGGCGGCAGTTGTAGTCCAAAAATAAATTTTTGCCCATACGATTGGCGTTTGGATGATATAGTTTAGCATTGCTTTTTTCCAAGGCTCGAAAAATCATGGATGACCTCTCATATGACTTGATCTTTTCGGTGGGGGTGTACTCCTTACCAAAACGACGTGCTATCCACTCACGCAAGAAAGGCACTTTGTGGGCATCCGGCAGTTGCGCCCATACAAACTTGGGATTCTTGCGCAAACACTGAAAGGCCTCAGACAGCATTTGTTCCATTAGATAATAACTTTTGCCATTGTAGTTTGTTAAAGATGAAAGAGGAAGATACTGGCCAATGGAATTTAGCGTTTCCGTTTCGTTAGATTTCGTTTTAATCTCAACCATTTTCTCTGCTTCGTACTTTTGTGCTTCATTTTCGAATGTTGTTTTGGTGTACTTTTTTATGGCTTCGTCATATGGAAGATCCGAATGTAGACTTTCTGTAGACAGTGTTGAGATGTCTTCATCCAATGCTGCTAGGAACATTTTGCGGATGCGGGTTTTCTCATCATCTTGGCTTTTTGGCACAAATATATTTTTATATTCAAACTTGTGTGGTTTGTGATTAGTGGGTCGTTTGAAAAACGCATCGCATCTTGTGCCCACTGTAGCGCTGACATTGCAACAAGGAGCTTTAATTGGCATTTTGTTGATTGCATTAAATTTATGTTTTGTTCGAGTATTTCCACAACAATTTGTCGTAGTCTTACAAGTAATTGCACTATCCTTGATAATATTGTGTGGTTTCAACTTTGCTGTATTACTACTTTCTTCAATCTTTTTACTGTCATTCCCAAGGATTACATCGAGCATTTTAAATTCGCTTGAAATGATTTTCAATGATTCATGTTTTGGTATGGCTTTCTTTCGTTGGTTGAACTTGCGCAATTCCTGTCGAATGGCATCGTTTAGCTGCTCTTTGATTTTGTTGGCATTGTTCTGAATAAAAAAAGGAGAAAAATTAAACATGGAAGTGTGACGGATATTACAAACCAAACAATTGTGACTGGATTTGCACTTACTCTACCCCGAGATAACTTCCACTTAATGCCATATTTTAAACAGTCATTCTTACATGCTGCAAGGTTTAATTCATGTTCAAGTTTCAAAGCCTTGTGATAGTTACACAATATGCTAATGTTCTTCAACCGTAGGGAGACTTTAGCAAAGTCATAAAATATGTTTGTAAGTATTTCGCGAATAATTGAGTGAACAATACGTTTGGTGGGATTGAAGCGATAGTCTGCATACCACCTATTGGACTCATTCTGCACATTCTCATTCATATTGTATAAATTGAGATTTACTTTAAAATTCGGTTCTTTCAAAAATAATTGTTCGCCATAATGTTCAAATCGACAATATTTCTTAAAGTAGGGCAATACGAGATCGTGCGAAACTCTTTTACTTTTCCGTCCCATAAAAGACTCTTTAATATCTAGACGTTTAAAAGCTGATTTTTTCATTTCAATTCTGGATGTATGGCCTCTTGGAATAATTTTATCCAACTCTCTCAGTGTTGTTATCATATCTAAATGGCAGATTGCCGAACAAATTAATTGTTCATTTATGCTATAAGAATTGGGGTCGGGCTGCTTAGGCGTCTTGTAGTGCATCTCCATTAGAAACCATAGAAAAACTAAGTCATTGCCGCGGCTTAGATGCATTAGAAACTTTATTTGCTTCGATGTTATCATTGGCTTAAGTCCAATCAGACTTAGGCAAGTGCTTACGCGATGTGTAGTCTTTTGCTCTCCGTCATCCCGCAATGCGTTAAATAGTCTGTCAGCTGCCTGTATGTGGATATGAGACGTGCCGCGAAACCAGGCTGCAACATTTTTTTGTTTAAGAAACTCTTTTATTGCTTCGCTTCCTGTTGTTTTCCCCTTAATAGGCGTAAACTCATTTATCTTGAGATTATTTTTTCCATACATTTCGGCATAATCCATGGACTGGCGCTCTCCAACTTCCATCTCTTTTTTTCTTACCAACAAACAAGGAATTTTACTAACAAAAATATGCACAATATGTACGCATTTGCATGTATAAATTTGAAGTTTTATCCCAAAAATTTGAATTAAGCAAAAAAAAAAAACAAAACAAAAAAGGAAGAACTATTCGAAATCGATTTAAAAAATATAATTTTTTATTTGAACTGGAAAGTAATAGCCAAAGTTGAGCCAAAGCAAATTCATATCAATTCGCCTTGATAATAACAAGTAAATAGTCGAAAATGAGAGCTATATACAAACGTATATAAGTCCCGGTTCACACACATTAAGTTTGACTCGTCAGGTCTTGAGTTCTTAGGAAAGAGGCGAAAAGAGAATGGAAAGGGGGTAGAGAGTTGACCATACTCCTCAAGTTTATAAAGGGTGTTTTTTATTGAGGTATAGAACTTTAAGTTGGCATCACTTTTTTAACTGGCGGCCATTTTGTCAGCTGTCAAGTGATTAATATTTAGTTTGGTTTGCCATTTCATCATGAACAGGTTGACAAAAGAACAACGCTTGCAAATCGTGCAAATTTATTTCGAAAATAATGGTAAATAATGGTTCAGTTCGCGAAGTTTACCGCAAGCTCCGTCCATTTTATGGTCGACAGAGCAATTAATTCGGTTAACCATGGATCGTTTTCGCACTACGTTTACTCTATGTGATAATACGCATCCGCTGAAGTCGCTCGTCTACGCCAACAAACCAGAAACGTTAGGGGACTTGGAAGCCAACATTCGTGGCGTCATTGCCAACATACGGCCCCATATGCTCGAAAAAGTGGTTGAAAATTGGACCTGTAGAATTGGCTTTATTCGAGCCAGCCGCGGCGGCCACATGCCCGAAACCATATTTAAACGTTAATGGCATAAAATTATCCTTCCAATAAAGCCAAATTGATGGACATTAAAACGATTTTCTTGTGTTTTATTTCAATTCGAAGTTATATACCTCTAAAAAAACACCCTATATTTTCATCCACAATATTCTATACCTGGGTTGTCAGATTTTTTCCGACCTACGAGTATTTCGCCAAATTCCTTTTTAAAATTGTGAAACATCGCCAAAATCAATTTTATGTCGTTTTTAACCCCCGACCAAAAACAAAATCGTTAAAATGAACAATTAAAATCTTTTTAGCTAAAGTATGTAGGTTTTCCTTTTCATATTATATTTGAGCTTTTCATGGTATGATTCGCCGCAGTGCAATTGATGTTGGCTTTTAGTAAAGTTAGTTTAGCTTTTAACTGACCTTGCACGCTTGCTTAAATTTGCTTTATTATTTTTCAAATAATTTTATAATCAAAAGCTCACTGCAATATCCAACGAATGAATGAATGAATGAACAACAAGTTAGTACCGTCGTGCATTAGAGATGGGCATCATAGTTTTGGGTTAGTCGATTTTCTATTTGTTTTTCAGAGTGTTAGAGATGTAATAAAATGGGAAACTTAGTCATTTTGAAATTTAAACGCGTGTGCACACATGCGTACTAAAAATTAAGTCAAAACACAAAGTAGTCAACAATTTGCCCAATCTTTAGTATAATTTTACCACAGTATTATTGGAAACTTTACTCAAATAAGTAAAAAATTACTTAAATTGATATTGTACCCTGAAATGAATTAAAAACTAAAATTTGTAATGACTGTTTTAAAACAATTCAAATCAGTACTATTGAGGTTCGATTTATTTTATTTATACGAAAACTTCGGGAGCTTTTTTCATCAGCTTCAAATTTTACTTTTTTTGCAGCCTTGGCGAGTGTTGTTTACGAACCCTTCCTTAACCATTAACTTCTTGGGACATGAGTATTAGGGTGTCCCAAACTTTTTTTATTTATTGATTTATTTTGCAATCTTAGTTTGAAAGCTTATAGGGTATTTTATTTTTTTTATTTGTTTCACATTTTTCGGAAAAGATTTTAAGTCGAATTCTTGACAAAAATCGAGTTTGCCGTTCGTATTTCTTTTGATTTCATTTAAAAATTTAATATTCATCGGATAAGAACCTTAAATCTGGGTATAACTCAGGAACGTTAAGATTAAATTCCAAAATTATTTAGAATTAATTGACCATTTATCAATACATTATTATTTTTTTTCATTTTTATAAAAATTTAAAAGGTTATAAAGCATTACTTACAAAATTTATTGGAAAATTTACGAAACATTGTAATGTAGGCTACCTAAATGCGCAAATTCATTGCAAAAACTTAAAATGAAGCTTGGACAGTTTTCTTTTAAATTGTTTCCTCAAAAGTGAAGAAAATCGTGGTTTTAATCAAAGTTATGAAGAAACAACGAAAAAAAAACGAACGGCAAACTCGATTTTTGGCAAAAATTCAACTTGTGCGACCTTAAAACCTTTTCCATGGATGGGAACTCAAAGTCCTGAGAATTAAATTCAGGAAAGTATTAGTAACACTGTGCAACAGTGAAAAATGCACACGGTCTTGACAGCATAAGTTCGATAGTACTTCAAAAGAGTAGTAAAACCCTATACTCGTATGTAGTCAGTTTGGCAATTTTGGTGATTTTTTGAGGTCGCACTGATTTTTGGAATCTTTTGAGGTTCATAAAAATTATTGGTCACCAGCTGAGTATAGGGTTTTACTACCATTTGGTAGTACTATCGAACCTATACTCGCCAGTCCGTGGGTTTTTCTAAAAGTCGTCATTTGTTGTATAGTGTAATTAAAATTAAAAATGGTATTAATAGTTAAATTCAATGGAAAATATTTAAATTCAAAAATCTGATTGGTCAGAATTCTCAATTGATCGAGAGATTTATTACTCGGCATATTGTTTATTGTTTATTACATATGTACCTATATATTTCGACGGATTTTAAGATGAAAACTCCTTAGTTGCGTTATTTCTCACTTATCATCTCTAATACAAGAATACTTAATACATGCATACATACATTAATACATACATACATATATAAATACATACATATGTACGTTCACTGGCATGTATCCCCCAAATTTCATGTTATCGTATTCTGTCATCAACATTTTACTGAAAGAGCCAAGAGATTTGGTAAAGCTTAAAGCTTCGTTTTCTTGTCAACAAGTGTTTGAGTACATACACTAAATAACGGTTAACAAGTTGAGTTTGAGAGCCGTTTTACGTAAATAAATACATAGATACGCACTCACGTATACATATGTATGTATATTTAAAGAGGACTTTCCCTGCAGCCAGTGTTGCCATATACGCTTGAGCAAAAAACTGCTCATATTTCAGAAGAAAAAAACTGCCCAACATTTTTTTAACAATAATATATTTTTTATTAGAACTTAAAATCATCATAACATCACTACGTACAGCCTGCGGCATTAAATCAGATACTCTAACTAATATGCTTTTAGCTCACAGTTACAAACTTTTCAATATCGCTTTTCTTGAAATATTGTTTCATTATTGCTTGCTCTTCCTAAGATTTATTGCAAAATGTTGGCTTACGTCTTTGAACTTTACTTGGGGGGTTGGGAGTCTTGAATTGTTACCTAATTTACATTAAGCATTTTTTCATGAAATTAGTTGCATGACAAATTTTTCATTTATCAATAGCAGGCTGGGAGAAGCGAATCAGATTAAAAAAGTTGCCAAGAATGCTTCAGAGATTCATACTACGTCATTTTTTATACATATATGTACATATCACTCTTCTATAGCGCTGCGATTAGAAAATAGAAAAAGTTTCGTGCAAAAATGTTTAATGTAAATTTGGTATATGTAAGTAGAACATTATTTTCTTCACTAAAGTGTTATAAATTAGACAAGATTTAAATTTAATAATAATTTAAATTAAATAATTTAATGCTGCAAAAAGCTAGTGTGATCATTAGAATCCCAATCGCAGAAAGCTCTTCATCAAAGGAGAATTCAGTGTATAGAAAACAAAAAGAAAATGACAAAACTTTAAAATTTTTCATGTATTTTTCATAAAAATTCTTCAACGTAGAAACGCATTTTTAATCAGATCTATTTGGGAAGTCACTTTCACCACAAATAAGCGCATCTTTCACTTTTTGCTATTCTAAAATACTGTGTTGGAGATGAGTGCTAGAAAACATATGTTTTCTTTCACTTTGGAGGTATTCTAAAATACTTGGTCACCATGATTCAATGTCATATTCGTTCGACGCCAATTTTAACGCCTGAGTAGATAAAGAAAAAAGATATACGAAGTGTTTATTCGGTGTCTACCAGAGTTAATTAAGCTTTAATGGCGTTCGGCCTACAACACAATTAATTTTTTTTAGGTTCTTCAAAGATGTAAAACAAATAAAACAACTAAATAATTTCACTTTCACTGTTTATTGTTTCTTTTTAAGTTACTTAGCATTTATACTGATAAGTTTTTTATTTATTGCGAGTATTTCCTTAAATCCCTTATTGCTTTCAACTTTTTCTGCATACAAGTCAGCTGTTTTCAATGTTGTTGATGTTTTTGTAAGAGATTACAAAAAATCGATTACTGAAAACGATAATTCTTCTCACGTATTTTAGAATCTGTCGACGTCGAAAGTGTCTAAAGTGAACGTTCGGCGACGAAGAAGTGAAGCGCGTATTCTCGAATAGCCCTGAATATTTCTGACTCTTTTTTGTTTGCTTTTCATATGTACATATGTATGCCTTTTGATGAGTGGTTTTATACAATTACGACAAGAGCGAGCGTATTAGTGAGCTTTGTCACTGATGTGAAACAAAAGAAAGGAGAAAGAAAAACTGATTTTTGAAACAAAAACTGCACGACTTGTCAATTGTTCAAAAAACTGCGAAAAGCTGACAAATCTGCACATTTGGCAACGCTGCCTGCAGCTTTTGCCTTTCAAAGTTGCAATGTAAATGCATAAATACATGTGTGCACACATATGTACATCTGTATTTAGTAAGCGCGTGTAAAGTGTATGAAAATGTGTGTGTGTGTGTGTTGGTGTTATACTTAGGATGAAATTAATTCTCAGTGTAAAGTCTAAACTTTTTTAAACAATCGAAATCAGCTTCTTTAAAAATATGTATGTGTGTGTGTGTGTATGCATGTGTATGTATATTCATACATGCATACATACATAAATATTTAGTAGGTTCGTCTGTCTGTATCTCTAACATATAAAAGTAAAAAAACGATTTGAACTTTTGAATACTTTGTAGAAAATTTAGTTGTTCAAAACAATTCATCGAGCAAAGACGGAAGTCACGGTCACGAGAGACAACTCAACTCTTGAGTGCAATTAACAAATTTCATAGGCAAAAAGTATTGATAAATATAAATAATATTAAAACTTAATCACACAAATTATTTCTTTTTCTATTAAACTTGCCAAATTCGTTAATAATAATAATAATAAAGAACAAAATTAACGTACATTTTACTATTATAAACTATCATGAGTTTTACGCGACAGTTGTCTGAGATGAGTGCTAGTGAATTAAACGATGCTATCGACGATACCAATTTCCCACAATCTCATGTCCTCTCACGTGGTCGTAACAATAGTGTTTGCTCAACAAGTAGTACATCGGGTACATCTTCCCTTGTCGACCGCAATCTATCGCAGACCGACGAAGCTGCTCCAGCAAATAACGTTTCGTTTGCAGGCAGCAACAACAGCTCTGCGTTAGACAATGCTGTTGTCAATGACATTTCCATATCTTCTAAATCCAAGAGCAATCGTCCAAAGTTGATTTTGAAAACAAATGGTATTAACAACGACAATGATTCCATTAGGTCACCTGTAACCCCGATGACACCAAGGACATCAACAACGCCAGGTAGTGGAAACTTTTTTCCTATATTTTCCAAAATTTAATATTATAGAACAATTACACATACATACATATGTACATACATGCATACACATGCATGTGTATGGCTGTATAATACAATTTGTATTTACGTACTCGTGCATACATGCATACATACATACTACTGTTTATTATTGCATATGCGCTCATTACATTTATACATACATACATATGTATGTACATATTTCCCATTTACTAAAACAACAACATAGGTATGTAAGTAAAAAAAATAATTGATTTTTGAGTTAATGATGCAGAATTAATCCTCTCATTGTTATTCATATTGTATAAAATGTTCATAAAATATCTTCTTTACTCAACTCTTGAGAGAAAAATAAAATTTTCTTTTTACATTAAGTTGTGTGTAAATTAGTTAGGGTATTTTAAAGTTTTCCGTACAACTTAATGGAGATATTAAAAATATATACATACATATTATTCTTTCAAGAGGTTAATGTGTCAGCTATTTGTGTGAATTTTCCAAATAAGACCAAACGCGAACATCGAATTATTCCATTCTATTAAATATAAAATCACATATTTTGACTTGTTGAAGCGAATGAACGATATCTATATGTACGAGTACATTAATGCGCGTAAATATGTATGTATGTATGTATTTATGTACTATACTCGTATACCTGTTATGAATGTGAATCCCGAAATCTTGGGTTTTTCATTATCGCGATTTTAGGGATCTGATTACTTAAGAAACAAAACATAGACTTTATACGCCTTATGAAGAATTTCATAAGGCAATTTTAATGTCGGTTTGAGCGTCCTAGGATTTTATTTCAGATCATGGTTTCTGGCCAAAATTCTCTTGGAATTTTCCCGTAGACTTAATTTTTGCTGTACGGGTTTCGACGAAAAAATGTAACCATCCTAATACATATATCGCTCCTTTACTGCAACATTGGCTTAACTCAGCAAAAGCTGGTTTTGCAGAAAAAAAGTTTATAGATATAAACATATTTTATTTTGATACCTATTAAATTAAATTGAACTAGAATGAATTTTAATCAGGAATAATTTCTTAATCGGGCTTGAGTTCAGTGTTTTCAATTATTATTGAATGAAATATTTTTATTAATTAATGGTATTTTCCAAAGAAAAGAAAAATTAAATTAAACTTTTAAGCTGGGGGAAATAAACGCATTTTTCTATACCGCCACGCACTTGAAAAGCACCCACGTGGGCAAAGAATGTTTGTTTTAGCACCGACTATTTAACATGCATTTTTTTTAATGAAATGCAATATGAGAAATTATTATATTCGGGTATGTTCTGTATTCCACGAGGAATTAAAATGTGCGGAATTGCCATAGAATTGTTGTTGGAAATGGGAATTTATTTATTTATTTCACATGGAATACAGAACATACCCGATTGTATTATGCGACTAAGCCGAAGAAGACTTTTGGAAAAACAAATGGACTTGGTAGTATAGGTTCGATTCTACTACTAGGGTAGTAAAATCCTATAGTGAGTTTGGCGATGTTGGTGACCAATTTTTTGTTATGGGCCTCCAAATATTTCGAAAATTAGTGCGCCCTCAAAAAGTAGTGTCATCAATTTTTGGCCAACAGCTAATTCAGACTTGGTGACAGCTCCAAACTATATATGGCAAAAATGTAGCTAAGTTTTCCCTGAACAAATCTTATTATTAACATTTTACGCAAAAAAAAATAATTTCTTCATGCAATTTTTTTGCAAACGTAAAGTAAGTTTTTTTTCACTTTTATCAGAATAACTTAAGTTTTTGCTAACAAAACAATATTTGGGAAAGTTGTAGCTACGGTAAGCAAAGCTGAACAACTTTTGTGAACATATCAATATAATCTATTTTTTGTATGATCCCCTTTTTGCGACGCTTTTTGAAATTTGGCAATAATGCCTAGACACGATCAAAATGCTTGATGCCTGTTTCGTGAAAGTGTGCTGAATGTTTTGATGTACCCGTCAAGTATTAATTTTGAGTTAGATACCGGAGAATTAATTTTTAGTTGGACTTTGTGCTGTCAATATCCAAAGAAAATTTAGTGGCAATAATGGCAGCGTGTTAAAAAAAAAAGAAATTAAAAATAATGAACAGAAAAAATATTTGGCGGCGCTTAAAAGAAGAAACAAACAATAACAAACATCATCTAAAACTTATTCGTGCTTGTTGTACGTCACACATCAAAATGTGGCATCAAGCATACCAAAAATCAAAATTTTTAACTTTTCATAAATCATCTTCAATTTAACACATACAAACTGAAGTCGAGACCACTTAAGCGTTACGTCTGCACTCTACTTTATGCTCTTGTTTGGGAACAGTACGACCTTGTTAAAAGTATTTTAAGCTGTTTTTTTTTAATTAAGTTTCTCTTTCGATGAAAATTTTAAATTTTTTTTATGACAGCTCTCACGGACTTTGAAAACAAAAACTAATAAAAATTAAGCTGGTCATAATAATTCACGTCTTTTATTATTTAGATGAATAACTATATTTTTTATGTGAAATTTAGTATATATACCATATAGTACGTAAATATGTATGTATGTATCTACATAAACTGTAACTATTTTAACTATTTTCTTTTGTTTAAATGAATAATTAATTCTGTGGTTTTCATTAATAACAGCTCATTTACAAAAATCCAATTTTTTTCAGTAGAGAAAAAGAATAATTATTTTTGATGCTTATTTAATTTTTACAGACTTTTTATATGTGAAATTTAGTACATAGTATTTATATACCATGTATGTATGCATGCAGATACGCACGTAAATATGTGTAATGTATTTTAAGGCCTCTTAATAGATTGTTTAATGAATATGTAAATTTAGACTTATTTATGTTCTACTGTCAAGATTTACATATCGTCGGCTTAGAGTGTAAACCTGCTAAATCCACTTTTTAAAACTTATGACATTTAAATGCCGTTCGAAAGAGAAAGAGAAGCGTCATCGAGTGGCTTAAATATTTGTTTTAATTTGAAACTCTATACCTATGTTGGAAAGAAACTTAACGTATTAAGCTAATTTCTTGTGGTATGTATAGAAAATGTTAATTGTATTTTGCCTCTCCTGTAAAATTTGCTTGAAGTGAGTTAGCAGGTTTACACTCTAAGCCGACGATATGTACAATATCACTTTGTACATACATACACACATACATATCTAGATCAGAAAAACTAAATAACTTTTTTCTATTTTCTAGGTCACGAAAAGTGTACATTCCACCACGATTTGGAATTAGATCACAAACCACCCACAAGAGAGGCTTTACTACCTGACATGGCAAGATCTTATCGTTTACTTCTAGGTGGCTTGGGCGAAAATCCCGATCGACAGGGATTAATTAAAACTCCTGAAAGAGCTGCGAAAGCCATGCTGTTTTTCACCAAAGGCTATGACCAAAGCTTAGAAGGTAATTTTTCAGTCGTGAAACTCTAGGCATCCATGCATCATTTCAAAACTGCTAATGAATGCGTGTGTGTGCGTGTGTGTGTGAATCTGTCTTGACAAAAAAAAAATCCCCTGCAAGATAAAATTTCTAAGTAAAATTAACTCCGTCATGCACAAGGTGAATTCCCAAACTTCGAAAAGTTTAAATTATAATTTAGCAGCATTTGAGGTTGATTCAATGCTTTTTTTTTTGGTGGAAATAAAATGCAAAAAGTTTTAATCAGTGAATTATACATACATACATGCATGTATATATGGATGTGTGATTTAATAAATACACTTATACCTTAATATTGAAAGGCCCTAACTCATTATTTTTCTGATATCGACATTTTGGCATTTTTCGATACATTAGATAGATGTTCTTATATCGAAATATAAGTACACAAATCTCGATTTCAAAAAAATAATGTGTTACGGACTTTTTTAAATTAAGGTAACGATATATACCTTTGTATGTAAACTTCTGGCGTTGATCCATGCAAACCTGTTGGTACAGACATACATACATACATACATATTATGTATGTATGATTATGTGTCTATTTGGGACAAATGTATTAAACGCGTTCACGTAATTTCTTGCAATACGGCGGTTTTAATAGCTGGGATTTTTTTTGTATCAATTGAATAAATTAAATTAATTTCCAATTGGTTAAGTACCTCCAAATAAAATTTCTTACTAATTGGTAGCCAACTAAAAGTTGGTATGTATTATGATGTGTTACCGCAAAATTACCTGGAAACTGTAAGCGAAATTCAATAAATAATTTCGGTAATGGAAATTTATTTGGAACATTTCAAATTAATTCCTATTGGAGGCAGTGTTACCATATGTGAAGATTTGCATGTCTTATTTTTAAAGTTTTTTTTTGACATGTTAAAAAGACCAAAAAAAAAAGATTTTTTCGTTTTTCTTTTAGCTAAACTACTTAAATACATATTTTCTTATTTACTCCGTATATGGTTAATTCCCTAGAATGTCAAGTACGATGTCACGTACGTTGACCAATCAATTAAGCTTGTATATCAGATCAATACGTATAGATTTTTCCTTATACTTTACGAAAGGTAAATTAGCTATTTACGCTCCTCAAAAGTACGCAAAGAAATAAAGAAAATTTTAAATTTTCTCTGAACACTCTGTGGAATTGCCTATATATCGTATGCATATTCTGTGCAGTAAATAATTTGTATTATTTAGCTTTATGTTTGTTATGTGTGCTGGAAACAAAATAAATTTAAAATTTAATTGAACTTGATTTTAATAATGAACTTGATTGATAAAAAAAATATTTTTAATGAAAAAATAAGATTTTTTTTGGTGGACTTGAAGATTTTTGAAAAATTAATATGGCAGCACTGATTATGGGCCATATTCTTATTCTTCTTTCAGGGTAAATCTATGGTCCGTATCTATTTCAGCCTTTAAAAATGCTTAACATTTTATTCACTGTTAATGCTTTTACCAAATTGTCATAAAATGTTGATAACAGAATGCTTCAAAAAATGTTAAATACCTCAAATTCAGATTCCCGGATGTTTTTCGTGCTGAATTGGATGCATTCGTTTGCATGTGTGCATATATGTAAGTACATACATACATATGTATGTATGTGCATATGTATGTATGTAAAAGTACTATATTTAAATACATACATATCTAAATATATGTAAATTCAGTGAATTTATTAAAAATCAGTTCGATTACATTTAAAGTCAACAAACGTGGTCAATATTCACATAATTCAAATCTTGTTGTGAAACATAAGGCTACTGCCTCAAAACGACATTGAATATTTAGTTTCAACAAGTATACAGAATATTACAAATATTTGTAATTGCTTTGATAAAACTGCTACATATGTACGTATGTATGTACGTATGTATTAAAAAAAACCAGTTCAAACAGCAATTCCCTTCTAAGTTAAAAAAAATGCAGTAATTTGCGATTGAATATCGCTTTAAAATCGAAATGAAAGTAATTTGCTTTCGGCAAACAGGTATTCAATGTTAATGCAAACTAATAATAATAACCAAACAGGTGTTTAATAAACAAATACATACAGTACGGCTCAGGTTTAATAGACAAATCAACAAATAAAATATATAAATTTTAAAGAGAAAATTGTCATTCTACATCGTTTGAATTTTATATCGTTTGGCATACAAATAATATATAAATTCATCATCAAATGTCGCACAATTTTCGTTTAAAGAAGGCGGCACAACAATTATTTGTGACCAAAAAATTAAACAACACGCAAATTAGATACTGTTTTTGGAAAGCATTTTGCAAATATTTTTTTGATACAAGATTTCTTCTTGAAAATTATATAAAATCATCAACGTTTACTCCTTTGTGTTGATATTAATAAAGCAGTTGCCCAGCCGGCGTTATATTACGAGTTATGATAAAATAAGAAGTATGTAATGAAAATAAATGTAAAAAACAACAGCTATTTATTGCTTTCTCAAGAAGAGAGTGTTGCCACACAAGTATTTTTGACCGGCTGCAGTCATGTTAATAATTGGTGTTTTTGTGGGAATTTTTACTATTAACTTTAACAATTCCCCCAAAAAAAAAAAGAAACCAAAAATTGTTACATTAAGCGGTGTTTACATAATGCGATGTTCACATTATAGCGAATGCACTGTAGAATAAAATTTAACTTAACTGTTCTGTGTCGCCCTCTACGTTTCTATGAGAAAAGTGTGCTGTGTCACCGTCGACTTTTCTATAAGAAAAGTGTGCTCTGTCGCCGTCTCATTTTCTATAAAAAAAAGTTTGCTGTGCCGCAGTCAACTTTTCTATAAGAAAAGTGTGCTGTGTCGTAGTCAACATTTACATATGAAAAGTGTGCTGTATCGCAGTCAACATTTACATATGGAAAGTGTGTTGGGTTGCCATCAACTTTTGCATAAGAAAAGTGTGCTGTGTCGCACGAAAGTGTATACAATTTCATCTTATGAAATTGGATATTTTCTTTTAACTCCTGCCCTTTTAAGGGCAAACAATCCATTGAATAATAATGGCATTCACTGAATACATAACAATAAGGAACGTTATTACATAGAAATTTCTTAAAAAACACTCTTCTTTAAGCACTTTCTAAGATGAATTGTGAAAATTTCATGTGGGTCTTATAAAGTTATTTTTATAGTATATAACAAACTCAAGTTTAATAATGCTAAAATAGTTTATAACAACTCTTCGTAAGTATTTTTGAGAAATTGTTGTAAGTGGCAGCCAGTTAATGTACATCACATACATATCGCACATTCAGTTCGATAGTGTCATAACTCAAAAAAACTAGTTTTGCAGAAAATACTTTTAAAGTTTTCAATTTACATACAACTCAATGAAGGCATGAAAAAATATTCTTCTCTCAGGAGGTGATAGTACAAGCTATTTACTTGAAAATTTTTACGCAAGATAAAATACGAAATGTTATATTATTCTGAATTATTAACTCGAAAAACGAATTTTTTGAGTTATGGCACTATTGAACAGAATGTGCGATATGTACATATGTTTGAATAAATACGTACAAATCCGCATCCATAATTTAGATTTGATTGTGTATACGCATAAAACAAAAAATACCCAATTGGCCATATCTTTCAGACATCTTGCGAAACGGATGCACGACAATGTTATAGCGTGGATGACGTGGGTGGCAACAGCTGAAACAGGTCAGTGAGGACATTTTCGAACAAATGGCCGCTAAATTCAAACACGCCACGTAGAACTGACAATTTTTTGAGTAGTATGATGTGACCGACTATGGCCCATAGTCTTGAGGTATACTCAGCTAAATTCCCTTTGAGAAATTTATACTTAAAATGTAAAAAAAAAATTACTGAAAAATATGTGTTAACATCCAACGTATATTCAAATTACAAGCGGCGAAAATAGTCACCTGATTGATGGTATACATAATGAATAAATAAATGAAATGAAATTTCTATAATATCTTAATTAATGAAATTATACATAATTTTAAATTGAACTTTGCAAGACTAGCTTGCGAACAATATCCATCAACTAGTTTGATAATTGACCAGTTGAGTAGTCTTTGAGTCGACAAATATCGGTCATGATAAATGTCGAAATTTCCTTAAGTAATCGTTAATGAAAGTGCTCTCTGTGACAAGTTGGCCAACCGGGTATATGCTTACATCCATACATACAGACCCACACACACACACATCCACTCATGCATGTATCAGTTTATTGTTGTAGGGATTACCATTAAAGCAAAGTGGTCAAGTGGCTGACATTTTGATTATTTCAAAGATTTATTTGAAAAGTAAATACGTATAGGTATACATTCATACATACTAGATATTGTTTTTGCGTCATTTAAGCCCACTTCTAGAAATTAAAAGAAACTTGTAGGTACGCAAAAAAAGTAAATTTTGCCTTAATGCTTTGATTTTCGATTTGGATTCATTTTCATAGATAAGAAGTGTGTATATATGAATGTATTTACATGAGCATATATGTGTATACATATTTATGTATAATATATATATATATATATATATATATATATATATATATATATGTATGTAGACTGACATAGTGAGTTTGCAGATTTTTGTCCTTAAATTGCAGACTTTAGACAACGATATTTCGACAAGTAAAACTAATTGGAATCTGATCTTATATATTATATATTATAGCGACACCTCATATGAAAACTGAACAGCGTGTCTTATGGTTCATTGAATGGGACTACAAACATATAAAATTTTCAAACCCCGTCCAGCTCGCCGACGACCATCGTAAGAATCTCAAAATGTTTTAGGAATGCTTATAAATAAATATAATAGTTTCTCCAGAGAAAGGGTTACACATCCCTTCATTGTGTAATCTGTGAAAGAAAAAATATAGTGGTATGAGATTTGAAGAAATTTTGAGATTCTGTGTGAAGTTTGGTAGATAATAAAACAAAAATACACTTATGATCTATAGAAGCAAATTAAACGAAACTGAAGAAATTGTAAACTTTTTTACTGAGATCAGTGATTAAATTTTGGAAGGGTTTGCTTTTAAAGAGCAATTATTAAAAGAAACAACTTCACATTTTAAAATCAATTTACAAGCTCAATTATGAGATTTGTGAATATGAAAATTTGCCGACAGCTTATAAAATAAATTTCCCTTAACATCTATATACTATGAACAAGGCACTCTTAAGTCAGATTAAATTAATTATTTTTAAAAATTTTTTTAATGGAAAGGAATCAGAGTGAAATTTTTAGATTTTTTCCATAAATTTTCTATTTTATAAAAAAAGATATTTGGCAAATGAAGTCAAAAACATCTTAAATTGCACTTGTTTTTAGTTGATCAGATTTTTTGTAGATTTAAAAAATATTACGGGGATTTTTTAGCCCAATTTAGCAGATTTCAGGAGAAAAATGTCTGGCAAAAAGTGCATACGAGTATGTATGTATGTCAGACATATCGCATACATAATATAGATTCAAAAATATATATTCATAGATAATTACTAATTGAATTACTTTTTTGTTTTCAGATGTTCTGAATGGTGCTGTCTTTGATGAAGATCACGATGAAATGGTTGTCGTTAAGGATATTGAAATGTTTTCAATGTGCGAACATCATTTGGTCCCATTTTATGGCAAAGTATCTATTGGCTATTTACCTTGTAATAAAATTTTGGGCCTCAGTAAATTGGCCAGGTAAGATTACATTCATGATGTCTATGAAAATTGTGCCACTTTTATTTATTGTAATTTTTAGGATTGTGGAAATTTTTTCTAGACGTCTGCAAGTTCAGGAAAGGTTGACGAAGCAAATTGCCGTTGCCGTTACACAAGCTGTACAACCAGCTGGTGTTGCAGTTGTTGTGGAAGGAGTGTAAGTAGTATGATTTACATACATACATATTTACATATGTACATATGTATGTGTTGCAATAGCGCCCATTTTCTAGTAGAACGTCGAAACTAAAAGCATTGATTTGCTGAAAATTTTACTTCTTCATTGAGCGTGCCATTGTAAAATTGGTGGATAATCTTTTAAAAGTACTAAAGTTTATGGAGGAACCATTTACTTGAGAACAAATTTTGGCTGGGCTAAAATGTTGATATGCTTAGCAATAGAAAACTCGTGAAAGTGTCCCTACTTTCACCACTTGATTCAAAGTCATTTACCACCTGAGTTCAGTTAAAAATTGTTTCTGTTATATTTTCATCTATTTGTTCAGTAAAATATTAATTGTTTTTTAAAATTACATTGAAATTGATTATTGAAGGCTCAGCTAATAATTCATGTTGCTAATACAGATCATGAAGGAACCTTTACCTAAAAAATATCTTAAAACAACTTGAGATATTCAGCCTTACCATGAATTCCACATGTGAAAATTTCCGAATAAAATTTTTCGTTCTCATGGATTTTAATTTCGTATTATCAATTCCAATAAATTTAAAAACTTACATATTTCCACTTTTTCCAACAGACCAATCTTTGTGAATCATTTTCTTCATAAATTGTCAAAATGTTTCGCAATCGTATGAAGTTTTTTGATACCAATTATTCACACGTTCGGAAATTTCCATGTGAAATTTTATTTATGATAAGCCTGATTATGTTCAACATTAATTTTTTATTTTCCGACTATTTATTTCAGCTCGAATTGTAGTTGTAAGAAATATATACATACTTACACATGTAACTGAAAATAAATGTAAAAAAACAATAACAGCTATACATTATTTTCCCAAGAATAGAGGGATATCTATATAATAGTATGTAAATTAAAAAAACATATTTTTTTTTCAACAGGCACATGTGCATGGTCATGCGGGGTGTACAGAAAATCAACAGCAAAACTGTGACATCTACTATGTTGGGTGTTTTCCGGGATGATCCAAAAACTCGAGAAGAATTTTTAAATTTAGTTAACAGCAAATAAAGCCTTACAACCATAAGTATAAAGTGGCCTAATTTGATATATTTACATACAGACGTACATACATACATAAATACATACATACAAACATACAAAATATGATTACGTATTTCAATAACTTTTATAAATTAGTAAATGAGTGAAGCTCGAACTCTAAAACACACAAACAAATATTTAAATACATACGCATGTACATACTTATATACATATGGATGTATGTATGTATGTTAAACCAACCGTTAGCTTAATAAATTCGATTGCATGCAATATAAATATTTCTGTGCATACATATGCATATGTCGATATGTTATGTGTATATACATACATACATACGTACATGTATAGTGTGCATATGAGTGTGTAATTTCATAAAATTTCAACTAATTTCCTTTTAAATCATATTGAAGCATTTTTATATTTCTTTCGATGTCATATTGGCCGAGATAGGATATCAGCCGATAAATTATCCAAAATAAAATGGTTTGTTAATTTATTTCTTTTTTCTTATTCTTTATTATCACATTCTGTAAAAATGAACCTGTAATAAACACGCACACGTGTATGGATACCTAAACGCAAGTGTAAACAAAAATAAAATTCAATGGCTGACAAATGCCATTTTTCGTTTCCGTTAGTTTTAAGTGAGAGTTCTTAACGCTCTCATCGCTCTCAATTTATTACTATTGTTTTTTAAGTTCCTAAAAGGAAATGCGATGAGAGTAAAAACATTTGTTTCCTACTGATGTTCACACATACGCACACATGCATATGTACATGCAAACTCACACACACACACTATATATTTGTTAAAAATGTCTAGTTTTATTTGGCTACTTTTACGAATGTATTAAATGAATTCTGCTTTCAATACTAATAACTAATATGCAAGATTCCTTGAAATTTAGTGAATAAGATGTAAATTATGATACATACATCATGCATCTCTACATATTCAAATACATACATACAACATAAATTGTATTCTATATGTGCAAAATTGGGTCCAAACATATGTAGGTATATTATTAAAAACTAAACTTTAATTTTATTGTTAAAATTTAATGAATACATATTTAATGAGACAAAAAAGAAGTAAAGAAATTTACGATATCAAAAAATATTTTTATTTCAATATTTTATTTTTATTTAACGCTTACGGAAATGATTACGAATTTAAAAGATATACATATGTTTATTTGCTGTTGGCTTAGCACGCCCAGATGCATTTCGTTGCTAAATATTTGTTGTTTTGGAAAATAAATAATCTATTGAGAGTTTGTCTATAAAAATTAGGGGTTTTGTCAGCTTGTTTGAATTGTGGTTGAAGACTACTGATTTATTGGATCTAGACGTGCTAAACCAACAGCAAATATTTTTTTAAACTTATTTTTATATTATTATTTTTTACGTTATTATAGATAACAACATTTACATGCAATTTTTTCATAAAATTAATTTCTTTTTAACGAATATGCACAAATTTAATACATACATACATAATTTATTTGAAGGTTTTATTTTAGAATACTCATTTTTTATTTAGTTTGTAAAGTTTTGAAACTTACATAAATATATGTGCATTCATATGTATGTAATTAGCTGGGTAGCTTTAATATATCTTTAATTAATATATATATACATACATATATATATATATATATATATGGGGAAGTAAATATAATTACTGATATACATACATATGTATATGCACGTATATACACACGTGTACTTATACATACCAATAAATATATATTTTTTTAAACGACTTCATTAAACAAATTGTTATTGTTACTTTCTATTACAATTTGTCAAGACAATGTAAACTTTTTAGGGAATTTACAAAAAAGAAAACGATTTTTCAATAACAAAAGTATACTTATACATACTTAAATATAATAAGATTACATAATAAATGTTATATCTATATAGTATATATGTACATACATGAATATATTTACATACTATACAAACATATGTATATTTAAATTAATAAAATATTAAATTTGTTGAGCAGCATAAATATTTTAGTACGTGCATTTTGAATATACATACATATTTACATAGACATACTCCAATTTAAGGGAAATGAACACTATAAAACCAAATTACTTAAGGATGGATGATGAATAAGTACTTTCGCTAAGTAGAGTTGAATCGAAAATAATGAAAATTTATCATTACTCATCTTGTAAACGGAAGTACTCGAACAAAACCCACTTAAATGCTGTTTACACAACCCATACAGCCGAATTGAGTAGAAACATTTATATGAAAATCATGAGCCACAAGTTATACATGTGCAAAGTTTCCTAAGAATCGGTTATGTAGAGGAATATGGAATAATGGACATGGCCAATATACCGAAATTGACGTAAAGAATAAATTGAATAATTTTTATATATATATATATATATACGTGATATATGCAAGTACATTTTAAAAGAGTAATTTAATTTTTATAAATGCGAAATATTTGTTGATGGAAATACTGACATGTTTTTGTACTTGAATATCAGAAGCCGATTATACCAATTTGCATGAAAAGTGTTCCCGTACTAAAGAATTGAATAAATGAGAGCGGTTTTGAATGAAACCCAACTAAAAATGGAGTTGTATCAAAAATAATTAAAAAATAGTGGTGAAGAAATTTTTATAATTTTTTGTATACAATTATTAAGGAAGAAACATTCTAGATATTGTGAAGCATGTACATACATACTTATGTACTACTGAGATGTACATATGTATACTGTTTTCACTCTTCTGAAGGTGTTTCACAATGCGAATCCATATCCGCTGGTCTCAACTGCTCAGGTGACTATTTTCGCCGCATGCAATTTGAATATCCCTCAGATGTCAACACACATTTTTCAGTACATATTTTTGACATACCAAGTATAAATTTTTCAAAGCGAATTGTATGTGAGGCATATGATTTGGGGCACACGTACGGACAATTTTGGAATTTGTCTTTAGTATTTTTGCAAAATGCACAAATGCACGCTTTTCATCATATTTGATTTTTCAATTGATGGAATACGTCGGCGAATTCAGCAAGACGAACTGAACTCGCAGTAAAAAACCTTGTTAAGTGTAGCCGTTTTAGTACATACATAATTAATCAGCCTTGCTGGTTAATCGTTCGTTGCCGCCTCTGTACAGCTGTTAGTACAATTGTTAAACGCCGGCAACATTTTATATGTCCGCGACGGAGTTCTGTTTTCTTTGTTGTTCCATAATTCCGATGGAAAATTAAACTACTTTTGCCTAATAAAAGTTAATAAAATAGCAAAAAAAAATTAAACAAATTACATATACTTAAATTTCATTACGTAAGCATTTTTCAAATGCAAATCTTTTATACATGCTTATATTAATTCGATGCAAGATTTTACAAAAAAATATTTCCAAACCACCGAATACCCGAATCAACGTCACGAAACGAATTAAACGAAAAGAAAGTGTGTGTGAAAATTATCAAGACCTTGTGTGAAATGAATATATTTTGTTAAAAAAAAGTAATAAATAAAGAAGAATGCATGATGTTCTAAAAGAATAATATTTAAAAGTTTATTTTCTTTTTGATAATCAATAAAATATAGAAATACATACATGTGTTTGATATTGATGAAAAAGCGTTTAAGGAAATTAGAGCAAGGTTTTCGCTGGTGACGATTATACGTACATATGTAAATTTTTTTTAGTTTTTGAGTTTTAAATGATACAAACCGTATGTACATATATATTAAAATTGAACTGCAAAAAAGCAAACATAAAGTAAAGATAGTAAAATACTTTTTTTTCATCAATATACATAATTTTTTTTCCATTGTCTTATATTTACAAATTAGAACTCTCCATCTATTGTTGTTCGTTTTGATTGCTCTCCCTTTTGTGTCCTCTACATGTAGTATACAAATGCAACGAGACATCAACGACAACAGTTCTGACTACTCTCCGGGTGGGATTTTGTGCATTTGCTTACAATTTGTTAAAAATAGTTAAAGCTTTTCTATCGTGTAAAATATTATTAGTAAAAATATAAATAATTATTAACTTAAAGTTCCAAATAGAACATGACGAAGTTTTTACAACAAAATCTCAGCGAAGTGCTTGTTGCATTCGTAAATACTCAAATCCATTTACGTTTATAAAAAATAAAATAAAATATTCAACTAAAAGCCCCCAAAATGAAATAACATTATCAACAGCAACAACAAAAAGTGCCTCAATGTATAGCACACGAAGATTAGGAAGAGCAAGAAAATATAATTTTACATCAGGATATATACAATTTTGATAGACGAATACATATATACTTCAGGTAAAATATTAATTCAGTTTTTATTTGCAAATAGCAAAATTTAATAGACAGACCAAGCACTCGTATTATTAAAAAATTACATATTGATTTGATTATTAATTCTAGTTTCATAAGTATGGAAAAGGCCAAAGCTTATATAAAAAATGAATTAAAAAGTGGTAACTCACAACATCTACAGCAAACACATCAGCAGCATTCTGAACATTCAGTGGCACCACTACCACGACCAACAATAGCTAATCAACAACAGCAACAGCAGCAACAGCAACAATTTAATTTAAATCAATCTCAATATTTTCAACATTCGTCACATGCAAGCAATAGGCAAAGTCCACCACGACTTCAGACCTCAACAACAACAGATGGTGCGGCTGTAATACCATTGTGTTATGTTTGTGGTGGCCAAGGTGGATATGAGCCTGTTAGAGTTAAGCCCAACTATGAAAGACCGTCCGAATCGTACTTTCCATTTTTGGAAAGACATGAGCCGCCCTCTGGCGTACCTCAGATGATATCCAGTCAAATGTACACATTAGCCTGCCATCTTTGCTATCGCTCTCTGAATGAACAATGGGACGCTTACGAAAGGGAGAAAAAGCCCCACATACAACGAATCTATCACATGAAAAGGGTTGACAATAAACCTTACATTGGTGCTGATATCGCTACGCAGGGTGAATATGCGGCCCAAATGCTGGGACTCAGTGCTGAACACATGGCTCAAACTAGTTTCGGGATGGAAAATCAATCATATTCATCGCAAGCATCGTATAATTTTCAAAGAAGTTTAAGAGATCCCATAAATTATCGAAATGAATCTTCCTACCACGTGCACGCGTCGCCTTCTCATCAACAGGCACATTCTCTACATGGAACTACTTCTAGAAACTCCTCACCTTCACCAGCACCGATCTTGTCGCACGATTATTATGCAAGAAACTCTCCTTTATCGACGGCGAGAAATCCAATCGAAAAGCCGCATACTTCAAGCCGACCGCAATCTCGAGAGGGCGGTATTAATCAAATAACATCACCATCCCCGAGGCCATCCAGTGTTCAAGGCAGCGTTTATGAAACATTAAACATTAAACCTTCTTCGTATGCTCACCATAAATTAAAATTAGGTCAACTCTCCTATGCAAATTCGGTCGTGCATAACTCCTATGTGAATGCACATCAACTTTCTTCAGCTCATTATTCTCCACACAATCTGCAAATGGACCATTTAGCTGCACAACCGCAACAATTACAACAATCGGGCCATAGTTATCAAATATTTAAACAAAACCCGGTCATTTCGCCAACTGATTCTCCAGCAGTTGCCTCCTCACAAAGAACACCACTATCTAGTCCCTTTGGTAAAGAATATCTCGCTTCTCGTGAAACAGAAGATGTCTTAGATTTGCGTAATACATCAAATACAAGATCTTCCATAACGCCAAAAACGCCAACTCCAATATCAACTCCAACTCCAATAAGCTCATCTATTACCCCAACTTCGCATGTGAAGACTAATCCGGCAAGTGCGTCCGTTGAAGTGGGTATTTTGGATCTTTCAATGCCCGATAAGAATTCAACTACCGAGGTCTGTTACGCCTGTGGCGATGAGCAAAGGCGTGGCAGTTTAATTGAAATTAGTACTCTAAAATCAAAGGATGATAAAATTGATCGTCCATATTTCCCAATTTTTTATGATATGCATCCCAGACCTGCTCGCTCCCGACCAATGGATCCCAGAGGCATGATACAGGCTTGCAGCTTGTGCTACGACCACTTAATGAAACAGTGGCATCATTATAAGGTAAGAATTCAAAAATGTATTAAAAAAAAATCTGATTTATTTAGTTTTCTGCAGAGATACTGATACATATTGTGTATCTTGATTGAATTTTTCGATTTAAAAGAACATTGATCAATTAAGAAATTTTAAAGTATTTCGACGCGAAGTTTGTTACCTATGCTTTTGGAGTTGAGTTTGTTTTGTGCACATTATTTTCTCAGAAAATTGTTTATAAAATTTTCACAATTCTGTTTGATAATATACTCGTATGTATTTGAATTAAAAACAGTTGTGGGAGGGAGAGTGGGTGGTAGTGATCAGGTGTTTAGTTAATAAACGCAAGTTAACTAGTGAAGAAAAATCACCAAACCGTCAAAAGGCCAAATATTCAAGTCCACCAGAAAGTGAAACAGCAAGAGCGAAAACTCATCAAAAACTGGAAATTTTGTTGTATACACACCACCCATCGGGGAATGGAGGATGCTTTTAAATCTCTGTTAAAGTAACCAGTGCAGTGTTCAGTCGTGAAGTCCAGTACTTTACACCAGACTAATTCTGTGTGTGTTTTTTTTTTAACAATAACATATTTGTGACTGTCAACGTGACTAGTAGCGTGTCCAGCGTTCTTCCATCACATCATACGAATATACGACGACAATTGTAATTGATCTTCCACCTCCAGTAATTTCTTAATCTACCCTTCGAACTGCTCTACACTTTACAGGTCATTGGTTTTCTTAAAATGTACATACATACATGCATACATACATACATACATACATACATATTTAAATATATACATATAATAGAAACGTTTTGTTTAACGGCGAAAAATGTATAAATAAAATAATTTTTCACTCCGCCGCCGTTGTTTGTTTTGTTTTTTTTTTTTATCAGCTGGAGATTACTCACTCACAAAATTGTGTAGATAGTTTAATATTTTATTTTGTGTTAGTGATGGGAGCAAGAGTTTGTTTTTTGTCGTTTAAACTGTTCTTGTTATTATCGAAGTTCTCACTCAGTAAACAAATAGACGGACGCAATTTGACACGTTAGCTTTTTCTAAAATGTACTAATTTTTGTTATTAACTTATATATATTCTTTAAAGTTACATACATACGTGCATTAAATGTTTATTTGTCAGTTCGCTTCAGACCAGTTCAATATTTAAATAGCGAGAGTGTACAAAGTATACATACTACATATGTATTTATAATATTAATTTAAAAAGTGTTGTTTGTTAGATGTCTATTGGGCCTTATCAAAAAAAAAAAAAAAAAGTAACCAAAAATATTTTATTATTTTTGCTTGTACATTATTATTGTAATTACATACAAGTATAAAAGTATTTGTATAACATTAAAAACCAATAGTGCAAGTGTAGAACAAACGTACTTATCGCTTAAACTCGAAATACGAGTATACAAAATTAAAAAAATTTAAGAAACAAAAAATGTCTAAGAATGATGCGGTCATTGCCACCAATGGAAAAATTGATTCGGTGAATTCAAATCAAAGGAATTTTAATAGCAAAAATGCTAGCAACTGTTTCAGCAGTTATGCTACCAATGTTGTTGCTACAACTGCTACAACTGCTACTTTCAATACGAATACTACCTCAAACAACTGCAAGAATAATTATGCGCTGGAGAAAACTCCATCAGAGGAGGTCTATGGTCCATCGAACTTGTGGATGGATTATAAGAAACTGAAAACCTATTTAATATTTAAAAATAACAAAAGGATAAAGGTAACAACTTTTAATTACTAAACTAATTTAATTCAATTAATTTACTACTTCCACAACAATAGATTGTAGTACTCGTATATACATACATATTTTTCAATCAATTTGTTGCTTCCTTGAATATTACATTGAATCTAAAAAGAAGTTATCAAAGTTAAAATTAGATTACAGACAACGGATGGGTTGAAAATGACGGTCAGTAGCCATACAGTGCTCCGACCGAAGTCTAAGCACTACTTCAGAAAGTTCCGACTGACGTCTCCTTGCGGCTACATCAGTCGGGAGAAGAAATTCAGGCAAGTACGGGGTAATGACAGAATATCGGACAGAGCTGTCTGAGGTATTAGCTGACGACGAAGGAGAGGGAGGGTATGGGTGGGTATTGACATCGAGGATGGTTTGTTGAAGGCTGGAGTTCTACTGACTATCCGATCAAATGCTGCAAATCACAAATAAAAAATTTATAATAACATACAATAACGATAACGTACAAATATTTCTGTACAAGCTGTTGAGTTTTAGAAGATTAGAAAACTGTTGGGCATCTCCTTTCTCCCTCTCTCTCTCTCTCTCTCTCTGTTGGAAGATTAACGGTGTGTGGCATTGATTTAGTACTGTTTTCACTAACCGACCTAAGTGACATTTTTTTTGAAAAATTACAGGAACCCCACTAGAATTTATTATAAGTCATAATAAATCTTGTCTAAAAATGTTATACCTGTCTGTCAAGGCCATGACTCACTATCCTGCACAATCGCTCTACTTATGAAAAAATACAACCCTCATCTGATGAATAGCTATTGTATTTTGAAAACTTTCACAGACTCCATCATACCAGGTTTCGATTTTCTAAAATATCGCACGAGTGTGTAGGATAGTGAATCCTAGCCTTAAGCAGTACTGTTGCTCCTATAAAAGTGAAAATATTTCAGACGTATGCACGCATAAAACATTGAACAAGGCTGCTTTCCCGTAAAATTTAAAATTGCTAGTTAGTTGGATGTTGTTGGACCCAACTAATGTATAATTTAAGATCTTGCGAGCAAATATTGAAGGGAAAATGAAAGTGAAATACGTTTAAAGTTTCCTTCAGTTCATTATTATTTTGAGCAGGATTAATTATTAGAACATTAGATTCGAGGCTATGGCTTTTGGAGCTGGTTCAGAGCTACGGTGATTCGATAATATATTATGGATATATATAAATCTGGAGCACTGCTTGTAGATAAAGTTATCAGACTTTATGCGATTTAGTGATGAATAATACATATGTACATACGTTTAAATGGTTATAAAAAGATGCCGAATTGCGGTATTTGCAATTAAATTGATCCAGTTTTTACATTAGCGGAATTCACGGTTGGCCTTGTATATCTTTTACATATTGTAGCTTTGGTAAATTGTTCTCGGGCCTTAAATTTGCCAAGATTTACCAAAGCTACAAGATGTAAAAGATCTGCAAGCCCAACCGTGAATTTCTCTATTGATATGATCTCAATCTTTTTGATTCATGCTGACAAAAATCATCGCAATCCTTTTTTCTCTATGGAATCGATCAATTTTGAAATACAAATTTTCTTTGTCAAAGTTTTTGGTCGAATAATAATAATAATAGAAATTAGTTGAACTCAAGTAATTTTTTTTTATCTTTTCAAGAATAATGAGATTCCCGAAAACGAGCGCAATTACTATTTGCGTAAAAAACCAGCGTCAGTTGTGGAACGTGCAAAATTCGTGTGCTATACATGTGGCGTTGATACGCCCTCCTCTCAATTAAGGCTGGTATATTGTTGTCCTAATGCAGAGCGGGAGCCATATTATCCGTTCATACAAACAATTACAGCTTATAAAAATGCTAGTCCAATAAGTCCGCAAGGTGAGTAACATAGATTTATTATTTTCTATGTGTGGTAATAGTCAAATAATTTTGTTTTGCTTTTGCTCTACAGGAATGGTTCAAATATGCTTTAATTGTTATGAAAAATACTCTAGTCGCGCAGAGGGAATTCAACACACAACTTTAATTACTACTTCATCTGCAGAGAAGGTAAATTCATATTATTTGAATGTATGTGTACCAAAATTGATATATTAAGGCTTTTTATATTTATGATCGCGCGTTTTTGTTTATTTTACTTTTTATTCTAACCAACCAATTAATCAATGAGTGTCTGCTGCAATGAAAAAAAAAAAAACAATACAAATCCAAACTTTTTTCATTATTTGTGAGTTAATGAATTTAATGATATCAAAACGTTGCCTTTAAAATTTAATAATAAAAGTTTTAGCCTCTACTATCAGTAGGACTAATTGCAAAAACAAAGCAAGGCACTGAATTCCAGCAGTTGTAGTGCTATAGCTTTAATATTTTTTCCATTTCAAAGATAAGAAAAATTCAAAGGTGCCTGATGTAATGCGGGGGTTATCGCATTAATAACAACGGAACAGACGCTGTGGGTGAAAGGTTTTTCAAAGGTGGTTGTTTTATACTCTCTGTTGCAAAATGATCAGAAAGTTTTGGAAAACTTTAAATGAAACACGTTTTGCAAAAAACAAAATCGAATTAATAATTCTGTGGCAAAAAGGAAAAAGTGCTTAAGTCGAGATAAGCTGATTTTGAGTTAAGGGCACACCTGTAATCTATATATTTGAAAGTATCCCTGGGCAAAATCTCAATTATTTTTGGTGATTTTTCCGGAAGCTATTAGCGCAATGATTTGCAGCTTATCTTTTTTCAATTTACAATCTCATGGGGAATAATAGATAATGAAAAAAATAAAAATATTCTAAATGATCAAACAGAATAAAGTCTGCAACTTCAGGAAAATCGCTGACAAATTAATAAAGTCCATAATAACATGGACGGCAGTAACTTCAAATGCTCCCTAACTTTATGTTTTATTTTCTTCTGTGCTTTATTTTTATTTTATTATTATGTATTATTTTTATTTATTTTTTATTTTTTGAGAGAGAATGAGTATTTATATGTGAGAGCATAAGAAAAAAAAAATAGATTCTATCTCTCGACTGTTTTTTCTGGGGCTCTCTCTTTTGAAGATTGTTGTGGAGAAGTTGCACTTTAGGTATGGGATCATAGATTTATGCTAATGTATAGATCAAAGATCTATATGTTCTATTGGCTGAAGTAGTTAGTGCGTCAACTACAAAGCAAATGACTCTGTTCCAGAGTCCGAGTTGAAACCCTAGTCCCACACTAGTCATATAAATATCATAGATTTTTCTGATATGCGTTAGTGTCTATGCTAATGTACATATATGTATCGCAGCACCCTCCTTCGTCGATATTTGTAGCAATTAACCGCTGGCGAAGTAAAATAACTAATGAAATAGCTACATGGCTTAAAGTAATACGCCAAATTAACACCAGAGGCGCTGCAACGATGCTATAAAAAAATAACAAAACGCACAATAGCAGAGTTGTAAAAATTCAAAGAGAAATGAATTGAGCTTCGCTTCCTTCTCTCTATCTATCTGCCACTTCACCATCTGTACTTGCTCTATCCCTTTCCTACTCTCAGGTAACACAAAGGGATTTGAAATTTGGACCCAAGTGGCTGAAAACTTACTTTCTCTTCTCAGCAACTGGTTAAATCTAACCTAACCTACAGATCCTTTGTGTATATTTGTCTGCGAAGTAAAATAACTAATAAAATGGCTGCATAGCCATTAAAATGATGCGCCTACTTAATACCAGAGGCGCTGCAATGATGCTGAGGATGATTAAAAAACGCATAATAGCAGGAAAAAATTTATTAAGCTCCAACTCTCTCTTTCTATCTATCACTTCACCATCTGTACTTGACCATTTCCACTCTCAGATAACATAAAGGGACCTGTCGTTTGAACCCAACCTAGCCTGAACAATATTTATATTGAAACAAATTCCGCTTATTTTAAATATTATTTGATTTGAGTTTTCCTACAAGACACTTTCCTAGTTCTCACATGACTAGTTCCATTCCCTGAGAATTCATCTACATTTAATAGAAGGATGCACTAAAGCGAATTGAATTCGCCAATGCTTCTGCTTTTCTATTTATATATAATTATGAAGAATTTTAGTTTGCATATGCATTTCGTTTCTGCTTAAGAAACTCGTCAGGACATACACTTCAACCAAAAAATTCTTGAGTAAAGCTAAAAAACTCCGTATGTTTATAGAAAAAATCTACAAATGTTATTGAGAATTAAGTACACAACATTATAAGTTAAAAAGTCTCAAACAAAAATTTGTTTCTCATATTAATACGAATAATAATTCGCTTTGAAAAATTCATAATTGGGATGCCAGAAAAATGTACTGAAAAATATCGTGTCATAGCCGCCAAAAAAAGCTTAAGCGACATAATATTCGAACTTAATTTTTTGATCTAAATCGATTACTTACGATCGTAAATAATCGATTTTCATCAAAAAAAAAAAAAAAAAAAAAAAACGAGCCCCAAAAAATGTGTCGGTTAAGCTTTTTTAGCGGTTATGGCACGATATTATGACGGTAGGATGTAGCAAAGTATTCAGGGTGTGGTGGTATGAATTTTGTTTGTTGTACCACTGATAATAATTTCAAATATGCACAGAAATATTCGTGTTTGTTTTATTTGTTCGGAAAAAATATTTATTCAGACTTAGATTATAATAAGTTTTCTTTATGATGCGGCCTAATTTTTTTCTTTCAACCGCCTGTTACTAGAACGAAGCATCAGCTTGTTTAGCATTAAAAGAAAATCAAAACGTGCTCTTATTTTTGTTATTATTAGAGATAACTTCTTATTTTCTGCTGTTTCTTCTGTTTGATGTTAGAATTTCCAATAAGTAAATACGCACGTAATCGAGCAACATCAGCGAAATCAATTATTTTCACTTTGTAAGGTGCAACGATAAGAAATTTTAAAATAACTCTGTTATCACTCAGTTATTATTTTGAGCTTTTTCACATTGATAGCGGTGCAATAACGATTTAATGCTATTGACCTTTTCAAACTAATAAGCATGGGATTTCAAATAAAATTTGTAGATATGATTATGTGTTTTCACGCAAGACATGTTTGTATTAGGTACTTTAAAAGCAAACTTACCTTATCTTGGATCACTAAACGTTTCTCTCTAAGCTCATTTTGTAGATTTGTAGGTTTAAATTTAAGCATCTGAATGCTTCTTGCAGACATATTGTTATTGAAAAAAATAAATTAATTCAGTAAAGTGCGAATTTGGTTCACATGCGAAGGGCTCCGTACGGACACTACATACATATTTAATCGAATATCTTTAAGAACAAATTCAAGTATGTACCCATTAAACTTTTTTTCAGTTCTTTGGCGATTTTTTAGTTTTGTTTTTTTTCCTTATTTTTGGCGCATTATTCGTTTTAGGGTTTTTTTAGTTTTGGCGTCGTTTCGTACTGGCGTTTTTTTTTTTTTTTTTTTTTGATTTTGACGACTTATTTTAGTTTTAGCGATTTTTGTTTTAGTATTGGCACTTTTTTCGCTTTGGCGATTTTTTTGGTTTGGCGATTTTTTGTTTTGGAATTTTTAGTTTAAGCGTTTTTGAAAATTCCAAGAGTTTGCAATATCTTGCAAGTTGGTAAAATTACATAGTCAAAATAACATTTACTGATGGAATACCCTTTAATGTTGATTTTTTAAATTTCAGTGTTTCTTGGTGTAGTCTGTATAATAAAAATACACTAACTTTGAAAATTTCAAGTGTGTATTTAGAATTTTCTGTATATTACATTAGGATTTAAACATTTTTCGTTGCTCGCTTTTGAAAACCCTTTAATTTTTAGCTTTCATATATTTGTTGTTGTAACGGCTGTACTGTGAAAATTCCAGGTCCTTAGCTCTTACGGTTCTCGAGAAAACATCCTGTGACAGACGGACAGACAGACGGACATCTTAGCGAAAACAATAGGGTTCCTTTTCTCCTTTGGTGTACAATACTCGTATATGGCAAATGCTTGAATTGCAGGTCATCACTGGAATTTCCCCCTAAGCTCAACACAAAACGTTCTAAAACTTATAAATTCTTATATAAATTAGTTCAAACATTTTATATCCAATTTTTCCAGTTTAAGAAATTTAAACGAACCTAGAAAATCGATTTGGCAACAACATTTGGAGTTGTTAAAATAACACGGTTTGCGAAATTTTTTCACAACAGATTAATATGAAATTGGCAGCGTTCGCCACAGTCTTTTAAGTAAAAAATTTTACATAAACTTTGGAGTTACTCGTATTAAAAAAACACCATATTTGTTTTCGTTTATTCGACACCGAATCTCGAAATTTGCGGCATCCGACGCATTTTTTCTAGTTCAAAACTGTAAAGAATCCGAAAAAATCCATTTGACAAGACGACGACATCTCTCGAAGATATTAATTCCTTTTAGTCCACTTTGCGGCAGTCGATGCTGTTTGTTGAGCTCGACAGCTGATTAGTAGTTTAAAAATTATTTGAAAATAACATTTTATCTTCGGAAATTCAACCAAACCGATTCGGTTCCTTATTTCTCCTTATTTTTGAAAATCGGAATGACATCAAACAGTCTATTCGAATTACAGAGTGGACCTCCCCAGTATTGAGTTATGGCGGAAAATTAAAAAAAAGCATTTACTAAGGATGTACACTATGTACATACATATATGTTATTTTACACATATGGAAGCCATTTCCCGGGAGTTGTCCACGTAATTTTATTTTATAAAAATATGATAATTGGCATTTATGCGAATTTCTAGTCAAGTGTTTTATTTTATAAATCAATTGTGGGAATAATGCAATTAAGCAGATATCGTTTAAGCATACATTGGACCTTATTAGCTTTGTCGAATATTTCGATTCGACTTCGATTAAAGAAGCAAACAAATTTTTTTTTTAATTTCGAAAAACTTCACGATAAATCTTTTTCCAGCAAAATTTTCTATAGTATTAAATACATACGTATGTGTTTAATTTAAAAATTAAAATAAATTTTAACTAATAAATACTTAAACATTGTAAATTTTTCAAAAAAAAAAAAAAAAAAGCCATGCGAAAATAATTCCAACCATTCCTCCACGCACCAACCACGTGATGTGAAACCCTTACTAAGCAATGACTCACGATCAACAACGCCAACACTCCAAGTGGGAACGCTTCATCAGCAACCCCATCAGCAAATTGAAAATGGCCATGGCCATGGTCAATATCCGTAAGTAGTAAAAATAATAAAAATAATTTTAGTTGTACTTATATGGAGCAATTTGTTTTTTTTTCATTTAAAATAGATGCTACATATGTAAAACTCTTTGCGCTTCCAATAAGATGGAGTGGCTATTAACCAGTGCTGAGCATATGAACTCCCACGCTATGCATTTTCCTTGTCTTAAAGGCAACACAAACCCCATTTCAAATAGTAACAATAGTACCAGTCGAGATAACAATATAAGCAGTAGCAGCAGCGGGTCTGCCGTGAATTATGACCCGAATGCCAACCGTGTGTTGGCATGCAAAGATTGCGTTAATCATTTGGCGCGCCAATGGGACACAATGGATGCGGAAAGAGTTCCTTTAGAGCACAGAAGGTTGTTCTCTTTCATACTTGTGGTTTTTGCAATGCATTGATTGAATGAATGTGTGTTTGTTTTCTTTTTTATTATTATTATTGACTTAGATACAACATTCCTTCTCCAGTGATTACCTCTACTTCACCTAATGGTTCCAGGCATGGAGGTTTAAGCATAAATACTCCGCCATCGACACCATCAGTTTCCTCTACGCCGGCCACTTCAACTTCAATATATTGTTTTCTATGCGGATTGCATTCGGATTTAACTTTGGCAAGAGTACTTTATGCCAGCAAAGAGGTAATGTGGTAAAAGATAAATGCGTCCATCTTAAGCATTCATTCATTATCATATTTTTATGTTTTAGGGTTCAAGGCCATATTTTCCTTTTTTACTAAAACACAGTTCCTTGCCAAATGCTGAGCAATTACGGCCAGATTATTCAGCTTATGTTTGTACCTTCTGCTATCACTCTCTATTGAAACAGTGGCGAAAGTAAGTTAATTGTTTTCTTAGTTTATAAGTTTATAAGTTTATTTTAAAATAAGAATAAATATGACATTGTTGTTTTATTCATTATTTTAGGTACGAGTCCCAAAATCCTTCCGTAATTGCAGTAGATCGCAAATACAACTGGCACGATTATATTTGTCATTTGTGTGGCATAACTACTTATAGGAAAAGAGTGCGCGCTTTGCCGGTCAACGAGTTTCCCTTCGTTAAAAATCGAAAAAGTGAAGATGGTCTTCTATTAGAGAACGGCGAGTATGCCGTTGTCTGTTTGGACTGTTACGAAAGTTTGAGGTAGTAAAACTGCTCTTTAGCTATTTTTGATTTTTTTTTCAAAAGAAAATTTTATTAATAAAGGCAACAAGCGTCACAACATGATCGTTTTGGTGTTCCAATATCTAAACGGGCATATAATTGGGTACCACAACCTCCGCCACCCGAAGACAGCCCTGATGTGTCTGTAGCACGTCTACCTTGCGGCGAACGTTCAGATAGAGTTGTACGTTGTCTTCTTCAAGTTTTATTCATTGCAAGAAAATATATTTAAAGGTCGTTCTTGATCTCTTTTACATAATTTAGCCAATCACTACTGCCATGAGACCAGCTGCCTCAGCCAAAAAGAATAGTTCACCCAAGCTATACGACAAGTCTAAAGATGGTAAGTGTAAATGTAAATGTAAATGTAAATGTGTTAATATCTAAATATCATATTTCCTGCCAACACTTTTATCTGTGCAATTTACATCTTTCGTGTATTGTTCCATAAACACAAATAGATAAATTAACACACAAATTGCGGGGCGAAAAAAACTAAATGTCAATAAATAAATACCACTTGGCTTCACTTAAACTGTGGCCAAATAATTGATAATAATACCCAGTATGAATTTCGTATTTCAATTTTATGTTTGAAAACGAGGAACAAAAACAATACAATACATGGCTTTCCAACAAATCGGATTAGGGTTTAGTTACAACGACACTTAAATACATGCATACATTTATTTATAAGCATATTCATGCATTCGGACACAAACAAGCATATGCATGGGGAATACTCTACTCGTATGTATGTACAATGTAATGTATGAAAATGTTCAAGAAACACCTCAACTGAAAATAAATTATATATTTGAACATACATACATATGTACATACGTACGTACGTACATACATATGTATGTAGGTATGTATGTACATATTTAAAGTGGATTTTATTCTCATTTACACTCAATTAAATCAATCATGTAAAGGTGGTAACCGGTGGTACGTACGAGTTCAAAAATATGCTTAAATACAACGTGTGCTTGAAGTTTACATTAAAACAAAATGTCCATAGTAAACCGGTTCTAACGTACACTTCAAGCACACGTTATTTTTTAGTTTTTTGCATAAGGGGGTTAGTATTGTGTTTACACAGCCTTTTTTATATCGGTTAAGAAATAAATTTATCCAAATATAATTATACATACGATATTTATGTACGAGTACATACACTGTGGTTCATCAGGATAAACCCAAATATGTACTTATTAAGCAAAATTAGTTTATTCATTTCGATTACAAAAAAAACAAAATAATAAAGTTAGATTTGCAGAAAAGAAGAAGAGGCCTCAAATGACAGCTTAATTACTAAAATCAAAAATCAACTACAAATGCATTATAACGGCACTTTCTCCCATTTGTTTGAAGTCAAGTAAGAAATTCCTCATTCATTTTTGGTTCATCAGAATAGAACTACTCGTACGAGTTCATTCAGTTTAACTTGAATCATTCGCGCTCTTTTTTATTAATATTAAAATCTAAGCTCGTAAAAGTAGTAAACCAAATCAAAATAGGTAGAAAGAGTGCTTTAAGTTCATCGGAAATTATGAAAATTTATGTTTACCACTCTGAAAAATATTTTTATCGGAAGAAGTCATAACGTTGGAATGAATTATCCAAAAAAAAATCGTGAGACATACGACAAAAATTACAATTGTGCTACTTCACAGCTCTGTTGCCACAAGACAAGCGAGAACTTCAGCGCATTCTACCTCTGAAATTAAGCATTTGGCGGGAGCTATTTTGAGCAGTAAACATCTGCAGCTTCGGGGTCAAATTGATACCTCTTTTTGGTAAATTTTTTTACAAAAATATTTTTTAAGTGCATTAATGTGGTACAAAATCTTTATTAATAACCATTAATAAACAATTAATAAAGAAATACATATGCGACAAAAAATTTACCAAAACGGGTCAATTACCTTTAAACAAAATTTTCTTTTTTTTCCAACGGCAGGTCTAGTGTAGTATTATGAAGCCACATAATACGTCCACATTATTAAGGCTGGTACGGAGTTCTTACGGAATAACAAGTTCTCATAAGAACTGTATGTAAAAAAAAACTTACGGAAATTCAGGTTGGTAAATTTCATTAAGAAATTTCCGTTTCCCAGTACGGAATTTCAAAAGAAAAGTACAAGGGAGTTTTTAAAATTAGTTGCCTATCTTAGGGATGTTATAACTATAAGTGGAGACTTTTTTCAGTCAACTGAAACTAAGGGCCTGTCCCACGATGTCACCAACGTTCGACTCGTCGCACAGTTACATTGATAACAACAACAAAATTTTAAAATTTGTTTTTGTTTTCAATGTAAGTCGACATCGTGAAATTGGCCCTTAATGTTAAGACAATTGTTTGGTAACGGAATTCTTGCCATTTCTTATTTTTTAGCAATTAAAATTTGTAATTAATTTTTAGTGATTTTGTGTTTTGAATATTAAAAAATAAATGAATGTGTGTGCATGCAAACATAATTCTACATAAAAAGCAACACGATTATTTTTCCGTGTAGAAACTTGTAAATGTTAATTTACAAAATTCCGTAAGAACACCGTACCTGGCTTTAGTTAAAAAAAAATGCTGGAAATTATCACGTGCACAAAATTAAAAATAAAATGTTAAAAAGGATTTTTGTTTAAGCCAATGAAATGTAAATACCACTTACGGTGGTATCAAAGTCAAAACATTTCCATTTATATCTACATACAAGTACATACTCCTCGTATGCATCAGAGTTCAAATCGGGATTATGACGACAAAATTGCTCCACATTTCATTATACATACATACCATGTACATAAATAATGAAAAATGTATGTAGTAAAAAGAAAGCGATGTACGAGTATGTATGTAGG
Organism: Nowickia ferox; assembly: GCA_936439885.1. Classification (NCBI taxonomy): domain Eukaryota; kingdom Metazoa; phylum Arthropoda; class Insecta; order Diptera; family Tachinidae; genus Nowickia; species Nowickia ferox. The sequence continues at coordinate 1,395,312 of OW387027.1, read as the reverse complement.
TACCTACCATTTTCTTCAAGGAAACAGAAATTTGATTCCCGCATGTAAACTTTGGTAAAACTGTAATCTTGTATGCTACGTAGTACGTACATACTTACAACTTATGAGAACCCATATAAAACAAATAAAGATATAAATGTCTCTTCGTTCTAAGTTAATTGCACATCCATACATACAAACATAAATGCAAGCAACTAACCAACCAACCTTATATCTGTCATCTGGTTGATCCGATTGTGTGTGTTTTGCTACAAAGTGTGCTTAAACAAACGCCTGCAATAGACGAAAACATAAATGGGGAAAGGAAAGCAACAATTCGAAAAGTGATTGGAAGCAATGAAAATAATAAAACCGATTTGATTTGAAGTAAGAATAAGAAGGTTGATATAACGGAAGCATTCGGAAAATACAAAAACTGTTAATTTTGTGCTTGTAGCCAAATAAATTTTTTATATGTACATACGAGTACATACATACATATCATTACCTTAATAGAGAAAGGCCCCAGTTGATTATTTTTTTGTTTATTATTTTAACAAAATCTGTAAGGTTACTTACTATCATTTGTATTCAAACCGTAGTCATAAAGGTCATATTCTCATAATGTTTTAAATTATTTAAATATAATTTTTTGTTTGCTTTCCAAACATTATGACAATATTATTGTTCGAACTTCATTTGTTTCTATATTTCGAGCCTCTTTTTCGATTTTATCGTAAGCGACATGTTATCGAAAATAGACTTTCTTATTGTAATTAAAATTTTATGGGCCTACCCACACTATGCAACAAAAAAATTAACCACTATAATGAGATGTTTTCTTAGCTAACTTCGGGTCGCTGAACACGAATATGGCATCATTCATTTATTATTCTTAAGAAGCGTTTTCGAAATACTCGCGAAAAACATGTTTTTTTGCAGCTTACAAAGACATTTCCAACAATCTTGGGAACTGTTTATTTAAATTAAGCAAATTTAACACCATTGGGAACATATGTTTTTCTTTTATCAGCCCATATTTTTAATGTGTTGACCGGATAAAAATTCATTGAGTTACGGCCCTTTAAATTTAAAAAACTTTTAAGTTTTTTTGTGTTAAATTCAGTATTTTAAGTTGCGCCCTTAAGGGAAAAAAAGTCTGAAATTTCTATTAAACCTATATCTTAAATACAATTTTGTAGCCAAGCATTAAATTATTATCATCGGACAAAAAATTAAAATGTTACGACATATTTACTGAAAATATCCGAATTTGAATTTTCGGATGATTTCACTAAAAATTAAATTTTTAAAATCTAAAGGAATTTTTATCCGATCAACACACATTTTTGGAAATATCTTTGTAAACTGAAAATAAACACGTTTTTCAGCGACCCTAAAGTAGCTAAGAAAATATCTAATTTTTTTAGGTTATGGCAAAAAGGCAAAAAATTTTTGCATAGTGCCATAGTTTAGAATTATCAAAATGCCAAAGTTGTTGATAACTTTTAAGATACGGGCTGTAATATTTTATCGTAAGCGACAATTTACGTACAAAAACATATTTGAATATATTAAAAAATATTTTCCTGAAAAATTTAATTTTTGTCGCTTACGATTAAATCGAAAATAAGGCTCGATTTATTATTTGATTAGTCTAAAGATCGTATCGCTTTGTAAGCCAAATTACATGTGATAATTATTAATGAACAAATAACACCAAAGCTAATTGTAAATATTCTGACAAACATGAGTAGAACGGAACAACCGGCTGTTTTCGAAGGTCACTCATGTTCCGTTCTACTTTATTAACTTTGGTGTTATTCGTTCATTAATAATTATCACATGTAATTTGGCATACAAAGCGATACGAACTTTAGCCTAATCAAATAATAAATATGACATCCACGACTACCGTTTGAATCCCCAGTTGTGTTTTTGTGCCATAAAATAAACATTTTTTGGTCATTTTTATATATGTATGTACATATTATATAGTGGGAAATACGCGGAGAAGATTCGTTGAGTCAACCGAATTTATTGCCAATCGAATTTTGGCCGTTGCAGCAACTATAACAGAGCTCGGTTGCAAAGATAGGAAACGCTTAAAGAAATACCCTTTATGTTTGTAGGGGTAAAGTGCAAGGTGTTAAGTAGAGCGACACATTGCTATATTAAAATCAACCACAAAAATGACGAAAATATGTTTAAAAAATGTTTAAGCACAAGAGAAACATTTTTAACGAACAAGGTGTCTTTAAAGGTAAAATACTCCATTCTGTTTCATTTACTGTGTACGTATGTATGTAAATGGTTTTAACATGTATGTACATACATATGTATGTATGTCGACAATGGATATGTATTGAAAGTAACATTGATGAGATTCCTTGATTCTCATACACTTTTATCGCTCTGTTGCAGAGTGCAAAGTGCAAATGGAAGAGGCTTCCTTCCATATTTGCTGTATCATATTTGTGTATACTGCCAATTCATTGCAAGAAGCATCCCCATTTTGGACTGCATGTACTTTTTCTTACTTTACACACATACATACATACATACATACATACAAATGTACATACGAGTGAGCAGAGTCCTGTGTTTTGTATGATGTTGAAAATGTCTGTGCATAATAAGGAACAAGTACTTTCAACTCGATTTTCAGAAATTTACTTCTTTTGCAGTTAAGATGGGAAATTCGGTTTTCTCTTTTATTTTATTTAGGAAAACATCGTTCTACACACTGTAACTAATACATGCAATTTGAAATATGCGAAAGTGTGTGCAGGTAACCCTCGATTTTCGCGGTATTTCATTTACGTGATTTCGATATAACACGGATTAATAATAGGCACCGATTTTTTAATTATGCGTTTTTTATGCGCATTTAGTATAACACGCTTAACAAATGAGTGCAACATTCATTCATTTCATTTTCAGCATAATAAATACAACTTAAAATATTTCGAGTTTTTATAAATGGCACCAGCGAAAAGAAAATAACATTGTGATCGAATTCGAATTAATTTTTTTTTGTAACAAGCCGGGGCCCAAGTGGGTAAACCTAATTCAAGTACGCTGAATCTAATGGTGCTAACAATTTTTTTTTAGATTAAATCTTGTTTTAAAAATAATTAAGATTGAAAACTTGGTTAGAAGCAATTATTCCCAGTTATGTTAATGTTAAGAAAATTTCAACATGAAAAATATTTTATTAAAAACATTTTTTGTAAACAAATTAAAAAATGTGAGAAAAAAATTTTAAAAGTTTTTATTTTGTTATTCAACTAAAAAGTCATGTTGTTTTTTAACATTGTAGTATTTTTAATCAGAAATAATTTCTTAGTCAGGCTTAAGTTCAGTAATTTCAATTCTTGTTGAATGAAATATTTTTATTAATTAATGTGAGTTTCTAAAGAAGAGAAGAAAAATTAAATTAGACTTTATTAGCTGGGGGAAATACCGATATTTTTCTGTGCAGCCATGCACTTCATCAGCACCCAAGTCTACCTATATTGTTATTAACATCAGCTATTTAACGCAAATTTTCAATGAAATGGAATATGAGAAATGTTGTGTATACAATTATTGATTTACCTTTGGTAAACACATTTGTAAGTATCACTATTCATTTTCTGTTTATCCGTTTCTTCATTTTTCTATTCAGGTTAGCACGGAGTTATGTCACTCTGCCTAAGTATGTTTAATCATTCTTGCTTATCTTTTACGATCATCACATTAATTATTTTTACTTATTCGATGTATTTGTATTTGTGAATGTGTCTTGCGTGAAATGTTTGAAGTATTTTATTTTGTCAGGTTTTAATACCCATATTTTATAAAAATATAACAACAAATATGTTCCTTAATATAGAAATAAGCAACAACATACATACATACATACAGTAGCAAATCACATTCACCAGGTAGTAGCGAAGACGAACGAGCTGAACGATTTTTCTTCAAATTAAAGTTGATGAGAAAATTAAAAAATAAAAAATAAAAAAAAATTCAGCATGAAAAATATTTTATTGAAAGAAAATTATTTGTAAAGAAATTTAACGATATGAAAAACTGTTAAGAAATTGTGAAAACTGTTAAACGTTGCAAATTTTGTTAGTGGAATAGCTCCCGTAGAGAATTTTTTTCAGCTTGATGTGAATAATTTTTATTTTTATTTTGTTAAACAAATTCTATTTTTGACATGTAGTTTTTTCATTGCTGTATTTTTGCGATCTTGATATTATCTGAAAATGAAGGACAGTAGGTTGTTGGGCAATTGTACAATGTGTACAAAACCTCCAATTTTTTAAAACTGTAATTAAAATAGGGAAAAAGTTAATAATTTTATGTGTTCCAGAATTCACAGGATTCTTAGGTGCCAAAATAAAATTTCGCATGTACATATGTATATCAATACTGAACATTATTTTACACGAATTTGATTTACACGTACACGAGGATTACCTGCATAAGCCAAATTAAGCTATTATTCCATATGAGACTTTCAGCACAAAATAATTGAGGTTTTTCTCAGAGGTAATTTTGAATATGAAGATTACAGTACAGGAATGCCATTAACTCAAAATTCGCTTATCTCGACTTGAGCGCTTTTTCAATTTTTGCCACTAATATATTATGCAAAACCAAGAGCTAATGAATGGTAGAGTAGAAATACATACATACACTTGAGTACATGCGTGAGTACTACATATGTATGTACATATAGTCGAAGTAATATTCATCCTTATTCCAGTTGTCAACATCGACGTTACGTCAATACAATACGAAAACAACTGACTGTTATTGACGGACTTATGCTATTTTATAGACTGTCAATATCATACAATTGTTCTGGATAGTGAGTAGACAAGTGCCAATTTTTATGTACGATATTGACGTGACGTCGACAGATAATTACAGAATAAGAGGAAAATATAAAAGTTGATGTGCTTTCAAACTATCCAATGAAACTACATATGCATCTCTTAAGTAATAAGGATTTCGAGAATATTAAAAACATTTACATACTTATAATTTATTTCAATACAAACTGCTCTGCCTCTAAAAACAAGCCGCGAAGTTGAGGTGTGGTTGCAAAAATCACAACTCCTGCATATTTTCTTCTTCTTTCTCTTGTAACATTAATTGGATTTGAATGTGTTTCAAGTGCAAACGTTAAAACATAATTACGCACAAATTGATCACTTATTTCTCATTCTGTTCCTCCGCTATACTATAGATAATAAAGATTGGAAAAAACATATGTACATACTCGTACATAAATATGCAATAAATGGTTGTCAATTAGGAAACATTTCGGTGAATTATCGTAAAACCCCTGTAGGTATTAATAACAATCTGTGAATGAGTATTAAGTTCAAGTGATATTTTTAATTTATTTCCTCCCATTGACAGAAAACCTGACGATTTCTGATGATTGATACATTAAAAAAAGTTTTAAAATAACTTGGATTTTTTGTCTAAATATTTTATTTTTGCTACATAAAGAACAAAGTGCAAGTCGCCTTGTGTGCGTATTTTTATTTAAATTTAAAAATAATTGTTATTTGCAGTCCCTGCTACAATCAAAATAAAATGGGCGGTAAAAGGGATGTGGGATTTGTAAAAGCATTTGGCTAATTCCCTTCTTAAGCGATTTTATTTAACTCTCATTCTCTCGCACTTTTGCATTTTTCTTTCCTTCTTTCTTCTCACTTGTAGCAACAGTAAATAAATGCATTGAAATCAATGCTCTTCCAACGAGTGTTAACTTGCCACAACAATTTTAATTTGCCTCAAGAAGTGGCAAAAAGAGAACACAATTTTCCGTTTAACAGACCCATTTATTTGCCTCTCGCTTACATTTCTGCATTGCTACTGCTTTGTGCAGAATCCAAATGTACTTTAATAGAGTCCCTTTAGTCTTTTTTCGCTTTGGTTTTAATTTCATTCCATAAATAAGAACTATATAAATATTTTTTTTTTTATAAATATTTAATAGGGTTTATGTAGTTTTCCGCATTTTTATAATCAACTAAAATTGCATACAAAATCTGAACTGAAATCGTTTTAGAGGAGGAATTAAAAGATAAATGAAAAATAGGGTGTTACTTGAAGGGTGTCCTGTTACTGATTTTACCTGAATTTGCAAAAATCCAGTTTTCATCATATTTTGGCGTTTTGAGGTCCTGGGAGTAGATTCTTAACAACGAGTCAACGGATGGGAAGCAAATTTGCCGCATTCGAAAGGTGTTGAGCTCACTCAGATGTTGTGGAATAGTGAATCGCTTAGGCTCGAGAGATTTCGAACATTTTCGAAAATAAAATTCTTAAACAAATTTTAAACTACTAAGCCAAAAAAGTCCAAAATCTAATCAGCACTTAACCCAATTCGACTAAAGTCGAAAATGATTCTTTCAAGAGATATCGTTGTCGAAAAATTTAGAAAAAATTGTTTTTTTCTAATGTGTACATAAGTTCAAAAGTTTTGTTCAAACCGATTTTAGATATTCACTCGAGCCATAACCGCTAAAAAAAGCTTAAGAGAGACACGTTGTTTGTACTTGGCTTTTTTTTTTGACAAAAATGGATTATTTACGATCGCAAAATAATCGATTTTGATCAAAAAATGAAGTTCGAAAATTATGTCGCTTAAGCTTTTTTTGGCGGTTTTATCGGATGACGCAAGTTTAACGAAAATATGTACACAGAAGAATTTTTTTAACAAATTATAATTTTTTACTTCCAACAAATTCTGCCAGAAAGCATTTAGCAGAATTTTTTGAAAGTTTAATGCTTTTTGCAACAATGGCTTAGAAGCACAATATAAATTAATAAATATATGTATAAGAAAAAACCATTTTTAGGTCCACTAAAATTATATTAAAATCGCTTGATTTAAATAAACAATTTTCATAGAAGCAGGGACTGCAAATAATGATTATTTTCCAAATTTAAACTAAAAAGATCAAAGTAATAGGGAAATGCTACGTGAACAACAAATACACCAAGATACTCCTTGTTAATTTTTATTAAAAAACTCAACTTTACCGACAATTTGAGTTTTATTTATTCCTCAGGAAATAGAAAATATTTCTTGATTTTTATTTATTTCTCAGAAAATAAAAATTACAGTTACCTTTTGATTTTTATATTTCTACTTAAAAAAACACAACAAGCTTGGCAAATTATAATTATAAACTAAGGCCTAGATCCTACTATCGGCGCAATGTACCGATTTTCGTCGGCTCACCGAAATAAAGTTATAAGTAATAAGCTAAATTGGCCTTATTTTTCAACTGATTGAAATATGTATAAGGACATAACTGCACCACACTGCATTTGTAATAGAGCCATATTGACTTATTCCGGAATTTATTGAGAAATAAGGGAATTTTGGTTTATTACTTATGACTTTATTGCAGTGAGGCGACGAAAATCGGTACATTGCGCCGATAGTAGGATCTAGGCCTTAGTTTATAATTATAATTTGCCAAGCTTGTTGTGTTTTTTTTTTAAGTAGAAATATAAAAATCAAAAGGTAACTGTAATTTTAATTTTCTGAGAAATAAATAAAAATCAAGAAATATTTTCTATTTCCTGAGGAATAAATAAAACTCAAAAAATTGTCGGTAAAGTTGAGTTTTGATAGTAGGATCCCGACTTAAAACTTAAAAAATGTAATTATTCTCAAAAAATAATGAATTTATAAAAACTCAAATGTATCCGAGTTTATTCATGCAGGCTTATTTATGGTCACCCTAAATTTAAAATGTTTACTTCCATACAAATGCAAGCATGTACATACATAAGTATGTACATATGTACGTACGTACCTCTACTCAGTTGCTACTGTTTATGTTGTGCGGCATGCGAAGAAGTCCTTACGAGTAAGAGATAGCAGCTATACAGACAAAGAGGGAGCAAATAAGTTCAATTTTCAAATTTAGTCCTTTTGCAAACGTCGTCGTGTTCTTGTCAAATTTTTAACGGATATACAACGTGTGTACGCAATTTATTTACAAAACGCCCACCGTCATAAAAAAAATATCAACGTTAAATACCTATTTGCAGCTGCAGTCAGTGGTAGCAATAATACCACATACATACATACCTACATATGTGTATATGTACGACTATGTACATAAATACATGCATGCATACCAACATTTATTTTAAACATGTATAAAAGAAAAATTTAACTAGTGAAAAAAATCTTAATAAATCGTGTCTGTGTGTGTGTTTGCTCACTTTTATCTTTTTATCTTATTTTTGTTATTTTGTCACTTATAATAATGTCGTAACTACATTTACACACATACATATGTACATCTTATGTATAGAACGCCATAGATATAAAATTCTTAATCCCTTAAGAATTTAATACTCATGTTGTGGCAAGTCACAGAATAATAAAAATAAAACCTAAATATGTATAAATTTCTTTCGGTTTAAAACCTCCTGTTTAATGAAATACAATAAAAAATGTACCCGCATTCGTTAGCACATACATACAATCATACACATCGCTCATTTACTAAAACAACGTCATAACTCAAAAATGAAGTTTTTGAGTTAATGATGCAGAATTAATCCTCATACCTATCGTTATTTATATTGTGTAAAAACTTTAAACAAATATCATCTATCTTGTTTACTCAACTCTTGAGAGAAAAATAAAATTTTATTTTTCCATTAAGTTGCATGTAAATTGCAAACTTAAAACGTGTTTTCCTGCAAACTAGTTTTTTAGAGTTATGACGTTGTTTTAGTAAATGAGCGATATGTATGTATGTACATATATGTGTGTGTGTGTGTATTAAGCATTGGGGGTGCAAAATTTCACTGTTAGTCTCCCTACCCCTTCAATACACGAACATTAACACCCGCATACAATACAAATCTCAAGTGCGAAAGTAAAATATTACACATTATGTATATACATGCATATGCATGTATGTAAATACATATGTATGAATTTATGCATGTTAATACAAATAATAAAAACAAAATAAAATAAATAAAAATATGAAAGAAAATCAGAAAAAAATAATACCTGCATGCATACATATGTACGTACTATGCACATACAAACATATGCCAGTATGTAAATACATATGTACATATGTATACACAAGTAGTATGTGTGCATGGATGTAATATGCAAATAAATAACTTAAGAAGAGAACAAGACGGACACACATGACATTTTTAGAAATTTTAGACAACAGAGTTTCTGTGTTGTTTATTTTATCTATTTAGTCTATTTTTGTGAGTAAATAGTTAACGGTAACGTGCGCGGAAATTGTTATTCAAACAAAAAATAATTAAGATTAATAAAACATATGTACGTACCTACACACACACGCTCACGCACATGCATGCATGCATACAAAATTTTTCAGTTGTTAATATTAAACATGTGCTCTTGTGTTTGTCATCTGTAAAGGAATTGCATTCTATTTGGAAAAGTGTATCTGTGTGTATTTATGTATGTATATGTATGTATGTGTGGATGTGAATAAATACATCCTTAAAAGAGAGGGATGAAAACGAGACTTAACGAAACTAAGTTTTATTGCATCACAAAAAATATATGTATATAATATGTACATGCAAACATATGTACATATTTACATGTGTATGTATGTATACATACAAAAAAAAAAGATGTGATTTTGTTGTGCCAAAAAATAAAACAAAAATAATAGTGATAATGATTATTGATAGATAAAATTTAAAAAGTAACAAGAAATACGTATGTATGTAGATGTATGTATATTTACATACATATGTATGTACATACAAACATCCATATGTACATACGTACCTAAAAAATTTAGTGCTTTTGTTCGGAACTGACTTTATGTGCTCCACGGTTCGTGTGGTAAAATCGTGGATTTCATTGTCGCCTTCGTAGTACATTGATTGCTTTTGTAGGAGCCCACAAAATCGAATAAATACACACAAACAGTCACACACGCACACACACATACTTTCTGTGTAAATATGCATTCATGCTAATGCTGGAGCATACAAGTGAGACGTTCTCCAGCAGCATAATAGATGGCATGCCATCATAATTGTGTTCTTGGTATATTTTAAAGTTTTTATCATCAACCCGTTCCTGCTTTGGCGTTTTCAGCTCCATATTGTGTGTATACAGAAAAATTGCGAGTATGTGGATTCACACTATTGAAATGTACATACCTATTGCTCTTGCAACTTTAAAACTAACACCAATCTAACCAACATTATTCCGAATGTTGCCGAACCAATACCAACAACAAAGTACTCCTCCTATACATACATACACATGTACATACACCCTGCAAAGATAAATATGAACGAATGTAAACATTTGGCTGCTGCACATTCAGAATATTGAAATATACATATGTACATATGTATGTACACAAGGATTCTTTAACTAAGGCGTTAGAAAAACAAATAGGAAACATAGCAATCAGAAAAAAACACACATACACACACACACACACACACAAACACAATCCTTTTACTAAATTTCTACATCTCTTCGAACATAATAAAGAAAAAAAGCCTTGTTGGATTAAACCTGAACTAAATGATGGAATGGCTACCGAGAGGATTACCCAGCATACATGCGCCAATACCAATTTGCGGTGAGTCGTTGGTAACGTTATCGTATGTACACTCCAGCCGAAAAGTTTTTTTTTTTAATTCTAGTCCTTTAAGTGGTAATATGTACTCTTAAATAAAATCAAACGAAAATCGCACAATCTACTCGTACATAAGTGCATACATGTGTACTTACAACATATTTTAAACTGAATATTTTGTGAGTGTAACATTTGTATTGATTTTCAAAACATTTGTTCGTTCTTCATCATTTGGGTAGTACAACAAATGAATAGCGACTTGAATCAAGGTGTATGAAAATCTAATTTGGTACTTGTTTTTTGGCTTCGATATCAATTGAAATAAGTGTTGGCTTAAATATACATATCGTTACCTTAATATGGAAAGGCCCTAACTCATCATTTATTGATTTAGAGTTTTTTGTATATTTCGATAGATGAACATCTAATGTATCGAAAAATGCAAAAATCTCTATTAAAATAATTAGTTAGGGCATTTCTGTATTAAGGTAACGATATGTAGTTTAGTGAGCTCCTCCAAATAAAATAAAATGATAGAAAAACTTTAATATTAAGAAAAAAGTGGAAACATTATAAGTTTTCATATAAAATTGTGATTGTGTACGTGATTTCTGAACGTATCAGGTCGATATTGCTATTATTTGCACGGCTTTTGAAAATATCTTTCAGGAAGTGGTAAAATGGTTTAAATTTGTTAAACTCAGTAATAGGCGGCGTGTCGGGAAATATCATATAGAAGAGAATCCGCACTTCCGACCGAAGGACATGTACAGATGATAATCTTTAGTAATTATTTTATTTGTTTATTTTACCTTTTTCGTTGTGTATTACTAATTGTGAAATCTTAATTAAAAACTAATCACAGTCACCCTCTGACTTTTTTTTAAATCACTGTCCGCATGTACGGAAATAATACCTTCCAAATTACAAAGAAACAAAAGTGAAAAAAACACATTATTGTTTTACTGAAGCAAAAATTTAGCCAGAAAATGCCAAAATATCTACAAAACTTTGTGGGTCCGTAACTCCGTAAATAAGCGTTTTTTTGTACATAACTGTTTCTTTCTTAGAATTAAATTTTCTATCACTTAAGACAATGACTGCAGTCATGAGTGGAATTCGGCGAGAAATTTATCCCGGGGGAATAATTTCAAAAAGTAGCAAGTAATAGGGAAAACAAAAAAATTTAAATTGGAAAAGGGAGAAATTTCTCGCAGAATTGCCCTGAGTATGTTTTTATTTGGTTGGACTGGACAATCTTTACTAAACTATATTACTGCCTGTGTATTTATTAAATAAGATCTAACATATTGCTCAATCAAATCCAAGTCAGAGCTTTGAAAGTACAAACAGCCGATAAGTGAAATTTTAATTACATTTAAACAAAGTGTAAAAAAAATCAGAGAAATAGCAGTCTGCCATCAATGCCAGCAACCATAACCGGTTTATATTTACCGGTGCGGCAATAGAAGTTTAAAAATATAATTCTTTTATATGCCAGGGATGATATTAAGCTTAATAAATTGTTTTTCTTTTATTTTAATTGCACTAAAATACCTCTTTCATAACTATATTCATACAGTATGTCAAGAATATGTTTTTACATTAAAAGAAAACGAGAATTTTTCATTAACTGACTTGAAAAAAGTTTATATTATTCATTTAATTCAAGATTTTTTGAGAACATATGAATCAAAGAATGTATTTACTACCATGTAACAAAAACAAAAATAGCACATTATGATTTAAACAACTTAAAAAGAACAAAAATTAAAAACACTTCAATATTTTGCTGTCAAGAAACTCTTTGTATGGAAGCCGTTGGCATTCGTAACGACGTGTAGTCTCTTTTTCATTGAACTTTTTAATTTCATAAGGCCATATTCACTTGGGATTTTATTCCATTCCTCCCCAATATTGCATTTTTCAATTCATTTCGGTTTTTGGGATACCTCTTTGCTACTTTTTTCTTCAGATATGCCATACATTTTCTATGGGGTTCAAGTCTGGACTCTGACCTGGTGTATCCAATACTTTTTTGCAATTGTACAGCAGCCACGTTCGCACTGTGTGCTCTTTGTGCTTCGGTTCGTTATTTTAATAAAACCTGAATATTGGCTGGTTGCCGTTCATTAACCCGAATTTATGTGCACTTTTTATTAAGTGAGCCCTCAATGTATTCAAATATTGTTGCGCATCCATGGTACTTTCGATGAAAAACAAATCTCCAACTTCTTTGCTGGAAATACAGCCCCATACAACAACAGAAAATTTTCCAAATTTTTGCGGTTGGAATAATGTTCCGATTTTCTAGGGCTTTAAGAGGCTGCCCCCATACTCTTTGTACCATCATTATTATATTGGATGATTTTAGTCTCGTCACAAAATATGACGTCGTTCCAATAATCATCAGGCTTATCTGCATACATCACACCGAAAGATAATATTTTTCTTTATTTTTTTTATTTTATGAGGGTGGCGTTGGCTGAAGTAGTTAGCACGTTGACTACAAAAACGAAGATCCTGGGTTCGAACCCGGTATCAGACAGTCATCAAATAACAACACCACGCATTTTTCTGATGTACATTAGTGTCCCTTTGCATCAGTTGTTGTAGGAAAGTTCATGTGATGAAGGCATAGTCACTGGTCACTGAATTATACCGACAACAGCAGATACTAATCCCAATATAACATCAGAGCGTCCTCCTTCGTTGTGTAGCAGAATCATCGGCGAAGTTAAATAACTAATAAAATGGCTACTAATCACAGCTTCAAAAATTTAATACGCCTCATTTAACACCAGAGGCTCTGCAACACTGCATTACTAAAAAAACGTGCCAAAGCAGAGTTGTAAAAGAATGAAGCTTTCCTCTATTTCTTCTTTCACCATCTGTCTTCTCTATTACTATCCCTTTCCTAAAGAAGGTAACACCTAGTAATAGTATATAGTAGGCATTCATTGCCTGAGTGTTACTTCGCTTTAAAAAAAAAAAAAAAAAGATAATATTTTTTCAACATTTTGAACAGAAAGAAGTGTTTTTTTCTCGCAGCTCTTGATGTATACTTGTTTTTGTTAAGTGTTTTCCTTACTGTTTCGTGTGATACAGTCATGGCATTCTTCCTAAAGTTCTTTTGCAAGGGTTCTGGTAGATATTGATGATTTTCTTTAACTTTTCTTAATATTAAGCGTTCTTCTCTGCCGGATATTTTACATGGACGATTGGTTTGGATTGGAGATTTTAGCTCCAACCTTTGCTCAATTTTAGCCCGATTTCTAGCACACTTTTGCCGATGTGCTGGTTATAATAATAATAAACCAATTGGATCATATCCTTTGAAGTTCCTTTCCTTAGCATGATTCAAACGTAGCAACTCAATCACAATTTGCATACATTTGTGAGTATTTACAGAGTAAAACATTTAATTTTGAGTTATGTGCTTATAAGCATCATAATGAAGAGTGATTAACTGTAAATACATTCCAAAAATTCCAATTGCTCAAAGAAATTGCGACACAAATGATTTTGTAAAAACAATTTCTTGACAGCTAAATAAATGACTGTTTTTGTTTTGTTTTTTATTCTTCTTAATTACAACCATTATCGCCTTGTTTTCGCAAATCTCGTTAGAAAAGAATGCCAGCAATAAAATTAAAAGGAAAAAATTTTTTGAAATTGTGGAAAATTTCGCAATTTTTTTACAATTAAAAAAAAACTATTTTATTTTCATTGTAAAAACAATATATTGACATACTGTATGTATTTTGGATTTATTGCAAAACCTAAATTATATGATACATTTATTTTGCAACTCTTGCAGTTTGTGAATTCGGAAGATCTTTCGGGTTAGGTTAAGCTACAAAATATCTCTAGAGTAATGCGGAACAATTTCCGAAAGTTCTGAAAACATTGGCTAAATTTTTAATCCAGATACTTTTGCAGAACTCGCTAACAAGGAGTGCGCACAAAATAACTTTTACGATAGTTGAAAAAAAATGAATACCGTTACATTGCTTTTTTTAATCATCTGTTTTATTAAAAAAAAAAACAAAATTTGAGTACCGGTAAACTTTTTTTCGCTTTTTGGCGATTTTTTTCTAGTTTTGGTGCTTTTTCTTTGTTTTGACGCTTTTTTGTTTGTTTCTGGCGATTTTTGTGGTTTTTGACAATTTATTTTAGATTTAGAGATTTTTTTTCGTTTTGGCGATTTATTTCGGTTTTTGGCAATTTTTTTAATTGCGGGATTTTTTAGTTTAACACCTAATTTACATTAAAATTTTCTTTCATGAAATAAGTTGCATGAAAGTTTTTCATATCAAAAAAGGTCCCACAAATGCATCAGAGGTTCATTGTACGTCCGTTTTTATATAACACTCTCTTCTATAGCGCTGCAATTAGCAAATAGAAAAAGTTTCGTGCAACCAAATTCATGAAATTTCATGAAAAAATGATTAATGTAAATTAGTTATAAGTGTTTTTAAAAATTTCAAGAGTTTGCTTCTTAAGGTTTCCAACACACTTCAAGTTGTCAATGTTGGGTTGTCTTTGACAGTCTCTTTATTAATAATCTAACCATGACATAAATATATAGATTTATATACATACATACGTGCATATGTACATTCTTACAGTGATGAATAATAAAGTATAACAATAGTAGTAACAGCAAATAGTTGTAAAATAGTAATCAACTAATAATAATATAAATATTTGCCACTATTTACACAACAGTCAAAATTACCCTCTATTTTTGATTTTTAAATTTCAGTGTTAATTGGTGTAGTCTGCAAAAAAAATGCACTAACTTTGAACATTTCTAGTGTCTATAAATAATTGTATGTATATTAGATACATTACGATTTCAACATGTTTCGTTGCTCGCTTTAGAACACCCTTTAATTTTTAACTGACATATACATATATGTTATTGTAGCGACTAAGGTTTTACATATTTAGTGAAAATGTCATGTTCGCGAAAACAATAGGGTGCCCATTCACCTTTGGTATACGGAATCATAAAAAAAGATTTTCTGAAAAATATAAAAATTGCCGGACATGAATGCAAAATAAATTTGTATGCAAAACAAAAACGGTAAAAACTTTACAAACAGACTTTTTCAATAATAGTGAGTGCAGCGTAGTGCTGCCACGCACTTCATCAGCTCAGAAAAATGTTTTTCTTCTCTTCTTTAATCCCATTAATTAATAAAAATATTTCATACAATAAGAATTGAAAATGCTGAACTTAAGCCCGATTAAGAAAATATTCCTGATTAATAGTATGTAATATATTTGTTTCATTTCTAGTGCCACCTAAAGCTTCCCAGAAGCGACCAGCTACTAGTCCAGCTCCTGTTGTGCCATCTCCACTTCATTTGCAATCTCCATCGACAGCCTCTGCTACTGGAGGCAGTTCGGCGAATATAGTGCAATCGCAACCAGCAACAGCAAATATAAATCACAGTATCGGTGGCAATCACCTTGGCGCTCATTCTCCTTCACTAACCCAACAGCAGCATCAGGCACATCAGCATGCTGTTGCTGCAGCAGCAGCAGCTGTGCAAGTTCAACAACAACTAGCTGGCGTGCCAGTGAATTTAAATAGCGCTGCAACGCAAGCGCGAGGTCCATTTGCATCCGCTTTGCGAAATCTAGCAAAACAAGCGGACATCAAGGAGGAAGAGGAAGTATCCTCACGAGAACGAAACGAACGTAATGTGGCCCCCAATGTGGCAGCCCCAGGTGTAGGTGGGGCCAGTACAAGTGTTTCAATTACATCAAATCCGAACATAAACAGTAGAACCTCCGTATCAAATGAAAGAATCGGAGGCTCAACTTTGACACAGACAGTAAATAATGAAGAAAGATCTTCGACGACGAAAAAGCGTTCAGCACCTTCGCCACAACCTGCTGAGAAAATAGCCCGTCTTAATTCCCAAACTAGTTCTGGCATGCAGCCGGAATTATTGGCTAGAAGTGGTTTCCAACCATACCGATCAGACGAGAGACTTATCCATCCAGCGGGTGCGTTTCCCTTGGACGCATATTCTCCATTCGCTGGAATAGCTGGTATGCCTCCAGGTAAAAGTTTACTTTTCTCTTCTGCCAGTGTGATAATTTAATTTGTGTGTGTGTGTTTTTTTTCAGGTGCCTTCTTAAACCCTGCTGGCCTACCATTCACCGATCAAATGTATTTGGACCAGCGTTTTCAGTTGCTAAGAGCGGCAGGAGCACATCCTTCCCATCCGCATGCAGCTCTGTACCCTCCGATGGCATCGCCATACACTTCTCATTTGTATTCAATGATCCCTAGTGCTGCACTGGGACTTGGTCCTAGTTTACATGATCGAATTAAACTAGAGGAAGAACATAGAGCACGAATAGCTCGCGAAGAAGAGCGTGAGCGAGAAATTCAACGGGAGAAAGAGAGAGAAATGCGTGAATTGCGCGAACAGAGGGAAAGGGAACAGCGTGAAAAAGAGCAAAGGGAACGTGAACAGCGAGAAAAGGAGCAAAGAGAGAAAGAACAAAAGGAGAAAGAGGCAAGGGAGAGGGAGTTGCGCGAAAAAGAAAGAGAAGCTCGAGAAAGAGAACGACAACAGCTTTTATCAGCTTCGCATCATTACTCCAATCCTCTATACAACCCGTTAAGCCGCAATTTGCTTGGATCTATGATACCACATTTGAATTTAGGCTTGCGTGCACCACCGGCCGGCCTCCAGGCTTGCATATCGACAATGTCTCCCTATCATGTAACAAACCAAAGACAAAGCCCTCACGGGGCAATGGGCTTAAACTTGGGCTTGCCTGGTTTGCCAGGAGTTTCTCCGTTATCCCATGTGCCCACAAATATGCCGCATCATCTGCAGCAAGCCGCACTAGGTCTCACACATCCTGGTTTCTCAGCAGCGGCTTTAGGTTTAGCTCACCACAGCATGAACTTGACTCATCCACACATGTCTCCGCATCATTCAGCAATAACATCTACCCATCAGTTGGCATCTCATTCCACTGCAATGTCGACCACGTCAGCAGGACCCTCTCCGCTTAGTGTTGTCAGTTCCGCTAACGTTAGTTCGATGGCAATACGGCAGTCGGAGTCAAATATGATAACGTCGTCAGCACCTACCATTCAGGCTACAGGAAGTATTGTCCAACCAACAACTTCGTTATCCACCCACATGTCTCCAATGAGCAGTTCTTTGTATTACACCCATCATCCGAGTCATTTGGCAGCAATGCATGCAGCAGCAGCAGGATCCTTGTCAGCAGCAACAAGTCAAACTAGCGGATCCCTACAAATTCCAATGCCGAGTTCTATGAACCCGCTCTCATTTTCTACAGCAAATGTGTCAGGAAAATTAACAACTACTTCCACAGCAGTATCATCGGGCAGTGGCCAAAACGGCCACAACAACAACATCAATAATAGTAGAACGTCCCAAAGTCCGCACGCTATGCGGCATCACATAGCGAATGTGGTGCCACAAACTACCGTTATGGATAAGCCGAATACAACCGGCATATCGAACACTACACATGAACCAGCAACTCTGGATCTGACCGGCTCTAATTCCAATTCAAGCAATCATGCCCCTTCTACAGTCAGCAACACAGAGTCAGTACGCGTAACAAATTTACAAATCAATTCCAGCGAAGTTAATGGAGTGGAAAACAACACCGATGCAGGAAAAGATCAGGAGGATTCTTCAAAGCCTGAAATTCATGCAAGTGAAAAGAAACCACCATCCTCCCCTGCGACTGCGGCCCTGACGACTACATCGTGCCCTGGCAACAAAGAATTGCCAGACGCCTCAGATCATCAACGCAGTCCAACTACAACTGAAGCACAAAATCGTCGGCACAGCAGCCCTGGTCAAGGTAAAATTTCTGGTTCTTACACATCCTCCTCCTCCTCCTCCACTCTTGTCACTGAACAACACCAGCAGCAGTTGGTTAAAGAAGCAAAATTATTGTCGAATCACGTCATTAAAGGTACACTCACAAAAAATACTGAAATCTCCCAAAGTCACTCGTCGCCCAAACCAACTTCTCCTCCTAATATGGAAAGCGGCAAAAATTCCAAACTGCCATCAATACCTCTAGCAACTTCAGCTCTTAGTACTGGTACTGGTACCACAACTCCTTCTATTTCTACCTCTAACAAAACGTATAAGACCCACACGTACTTGCAACATCTACAGTCTACAACCGAACAGCCACCAACACTACACCCACAGCCCCCAACATCGGCTGGACCAATTAGCACATCGACAAACCCTCGATCATCACAGCAGACTGCTGCAGCCAATCAATCGACGGATGTTGCATCCACCTCTGGTGTAACATCGACCACAAGTGGTACAACCTCACCACCCGTGGTGAGTAGCAGCACCAATATTGCCGGCTCTTCGCCACAAACGAACTGTATTGATGAATCTGCTGTGTCCAGTGCTACACCCACCACCTCAGTTCACGCTGAGGTGAGTAGTAGGTGATTGTATTTAGTAAACCAAACGTGAAAAGCTCCACTCTTATCTTTTCTCAGACCGATCGCGCCAACCACAGCCACACACCACTCGTAACTAAATAAAACCATCGTTGCCTTTTATTTTTAAAAGATTCTAAATTCTAAAATAAAATAATGAGAGACTTTTTTACATCCATTTGCCGGATGATGAATTAACAGTTTCTCCGTTTTTGTTTTTGTTGTTGATGTTGTTGTTGTTTGTTTTCTGAGCTACGACGGCCATTTGTTGATTTACATATGTATGTAAATGGTCAGTCGCAAATGGTGGAGATTATTTATGTATTTTCAGTGGAAAAAAAACAAAATAAAACTAGAACGTGCTAATTAATATACACACATACATACGGGTTTTTAGATAAATAGATGAGTCATTAAATTCACATCATGCAAACATGCATGTACATATGGTTATATACATATGTACATACATACATACATACATACCGTGAATTAAAAATGGAGAACAACTTTCCTCATATCCTAAATTTGTTTACTTACAAACACACACACATACAAACATGCCTATTGTTTTTATTTTTATGTGGCTTTTGTATTTTATTATTAATAATTTGTTTAATTGTTTGCTCAACTAAATTAAAAAAAAAATAATAATAATGATAACGTACAATTTAAGCGTACATGTGTATTTATACATAAATACACACATGCAGACATAATTGTTTTTTGTAATAGCTTAATAATTTTACATCCACACACACACACACACACAAGCAGACACACATCCATACACATACTCTATTCACTACATCATTTGTGTAATAGTTTAATTGATATGAAAAATTTGAAGAATTAATTAATTAATCAATTATTTTTAAGTTTATTATTCTTTTTTATTATCTACATATTAAAATGTGAAGAAAAACAAAAACAAACAGACAAACAAAGAAAATCCTCTGCTATTCTACAATTCAAATTGAAGTTGACGACGTCAACCGCATCGATTTTCATTTAAATTAAAAAAAAAACAAAAACAAAAAAAATCAAAATGTATTTTCTTTTTTATATGTATATTATTTTTTAAGTGTTTTCCTTTTGCTTTAAATGCGTTTTATTTATAAATGTATAATCTAATACACAAACAAAAATATACAAATATTGATACTTACTATTACTAGTTATACATACACACATATGTGCAAGTGAATATGTACATACATCAAATAGAAAACATAAAGTGAAATATTCAATTGCAAATTAAATCATAAATAAAAGTTTTGAATTATAATTAAAAAAGAAAGAAATCAAATGTTTTATGTGTTATTTTGTTTACACACACACAAACACGCACACACACTAATTTCGTTTGGATCAAACAACCGCAACGATTGATTTATAACCAAAAAAAAAATTTCTCTTCCAGATACAGAAGCTAAACATGCGATGCATGCGATAAACAATTTCACCAGCAGTAATACTAACATCATAACTGCGGCGGAAGAGCCATCAACATTATGACATCATCTCTTCAAAAATATTAATAATTAGCCAAAATAAAGATTATTTAATTGTACAGATATATTGTAGAACACAGCACGCGTACATACATACATACATACATATATTTTCAATATACTTGCATATGTATATAAATATTTTTTTTTTAACTCAAAGTTAAATAATACAGCAAATGCAAACTCTTAATTCACTGGCCACATTTTGTAATTTGAGGAGGAGTCACAGAGCAAAAAGTACTTTGTTGTTGCATTCTTGGAGAAAACTTATTAGTACTCGATTCTCGTTTTCGTTTTATTATTTGTGCTCAAATTTAATTAATATTGCAGAAAAAAGAAATGTCGGAAAAAAAGAAAAATATGAATGAATGCATTCTTAACAATTTGGTTGAGCCGTAGTGAAGTTGAAACTTTTGGACGCATTCAACTTTGCTAGTTAATTATATACTTATACCAGCAGAAAGTAAAGCACAGCAAATCAAGCCTTAGATCTGTGTAAAAGTCGTAGCTAATTAAAAATGTAATAGAATCACCGAGATATCACACTCATTTGGATGACAAGAATGTTAATGCATTTTTGAATTAGATGCAGGCCTCCAGTGAAACGATATAATGCTAAAATCATTGGATTTTCTCATTTAAAAGAAAGACTCAAAAATCTAAAATTACATTGCTCTTACTTCCACTCAATAGTTTCAGAGATATTGCGCAAGTTGTGGTGAAAAAAACTTTTTCTAATAATTTCTGTGTTTTTTTTACAGTTCCATGTTTATTTTTCCATTGATCACATGTGTCCAAAATTATGAAAGTGGTGAATACTAGCTTTACCTACAGCTCCGCTCATATTTATCTGCTTAAAAAATACATGGAAACCGGTTTGAAAACCCAAAACGAGAATTACAATAACCAGCCCAAAATTTTTTTTTCGGAAAGAATGCCTACGAAATATAAAAAAAATCGGTTCTGTTTCGGATAAAAATATCCTTTATTTGACGCTGGTGATGTAGCTTTCCATTGGTGAAAGAATTTTTAAAATCAGCTTAGCGGATTGGGCGTGACAGTTGAGCAAACAAACAAATAAACAAACTCACGTTCACATTTATAATATTAAGTAAGAATTTATTGAAGTTTTTTTTAAGATTTATTTAATATTTCGAATTTTTCCAACACGACGACCCAAACAGTGCCCATGTTCTGTAACTTTGGCGAGAACTTCTTTCGTCGAAAAGATGTGAAACAAAATATTCCATCGTTTCTCGAAAAGTGAGAAAAAAGTGTGCCTGTAAGTCATGTCGAAAACCATGTGATTACGTCGTTACGTTAGAAATGTCAAAATGTAATAGTCGAAGCCGACGTGACATCGCAGACGTTGTGAACGCTTATCACAAATGTCGTGGACGGCGACCAAAATTTACTAAAATTGAAAAATTTTCAACGACGGCGGCGAAAATATAACAGACGGCTGTACGAAATAATGTATAGTGCGACTTTAATGTTTGTAGTTTAGAATATGTTTATTGTTTACTAAATATTTTCCAATAATACAAAAAATAAAAATAGCTTTGTGGTGTAATTAAGTGATTGTTAAAACAAAATTGTTGAAGTGGTGCATATAAAGAGTTAATGCCATCAAATTGTCTTCTTGCGAAGACATATACTACATAGTCTACCAAATTTTTCTTTTTGTTGCTTAGAAATTCGCATAATTTTCTAAAATTATAAAAGAAAAATTGTTAATAATGAAAAAACAAAATACTAACATTTTCCGTGTTATTATCCATCGCACTTGGCTTTTTAATATATTTTTTATTTTTGAATTAATTTCTCACCGAGTTTTTATTTGTGAGTGAATTTGACAGTTCAAAGCGGGAACTTTTCTCGCAAAAATTTTACAGACACACTTTTTCTGTAAATTGGCGAATAATTTCTTTACGTGACAGCTGTTACTCGCCAAAAAAAAGTTACAGACACAGTTTAATGAGAAAAGCAGCTGTTTGTTTCAATTTATTGCATTTTTGTTTCATTTCACACATTTCAAGCGAAAACTTTCTCGACGCGGGAGTTACAGAACATGGGTACAGGAATACCAAGACGTCCAACATGTACGAAATACGCAGTGAAAAATTCTCTCAACACGTTACTGAACAACATGCACAAAATCGAATTGAATAACGAAAAATTTTTTGTTTATATTCAAATAAATACATATTTTTGTTTAATTTGAGAACTTTAAACTATCATCAAGTAACGGTACTGCACTTCATTTCAAAGTTGAGTTCTATATGTAAACAACATACCTACAGTGGGTCCAACAATATTAATTATTCATATATGCAGTCGAAATCGATCGATCGAATTTCAAAAGGATCTTTTTCAAATATGTGAAGAATATCGAAAGATTTCGAAAATAATTTTTAACCAAGCCTGCACAATTTAATTTCAATCTAATGTAAACATGTTTTATAAAAATCTGTGCTTAAAAGCGATAACAGCACAAATCGACTTTTAACACAATCGAGTTATATATGCTACAAAATTCTGCAAACTAAACTTAATTTTTACGTGATATATGTACCTCCCCATGTCTCTATTAATGAAAAGTAAAATGTTGCAGGAAAAGAATTTTTTCGCCACAACTTTATATCTGTGAAACTATTGAGCAAAGTTCTATTGTTTAAATTTTTTCCATACTATGAAATTGGATTCGAAACGGAACTTTTGTGAAAGCAGCCAAACCTTTCGAAATAGAACATTTTTTTATTGTATTATAGTATGTTTCCACTATACGTGCTTCGCTCTCTATTCATGCTTCACACCCGCCATATAAAATTATGAGAGCGAATCAAGTAGATTCAATAAATTTTTAAAATTGGTATCTTCTCTAACTTTTAGCGCAGTTTATCGCTAGTTTATCTGAACTAGCTATAAAAACAAAATAGGTATATGTGTATGTGTGTGTGTGAACAAATAAAAACAAACCAAACACGTGCGTATGATACGTATGTATGTGTGAACGGCGAATGCGCCGTGTAAGCAGCATGATTCATAAACATGATTGAGGAAGCTAAGCATGTGATTCAACTCGTAGTGGAAACATAGCATTATACAGTTTGTCCCGGTTCACACATGGTCAACTTTTGTTGATCAACTCATAATTCAGCTATAAGAGAGACTGACAATGAAATAAATACAAATATCTCTTTTTTCTATCACTGCATGATGGAGAATAAAATTTTTCAGCTCGATTTTCTACAGAAGAAAATAAAACAAAATGCTAAATATTAAATTAAGGAGTTTTTTTAGCAGTTTTTTGAAAAACTTTGCTTTTTATAAAAGAACATGATAAAGTAGCAACAATTATTAATTAAAGAGTTCCTCTTATTTGTTTTTTTTGCGCATAAACAAAAAGTTTCACATTGACGGTACTAATTTTGGAACTGAGTTGATATATTTGGGTCATACGTCCACATTCCTTTTAACCGACTGCCAAGCAGGGTTATTAAAATAAATTTTCAACTTTTTACTGGTTTCTTTTAAAGGCATTACTACAATAACAAGCCATTGCACTGAAAATTTGTGTGGTAATCCAAAGAAAACGTACACCTTGTCTTCGGCCGATCAAAAACACCATCCATCATGAGTTAATTGAAAATATGTACATACGTTGCCATGTTTCGCAGGTCGCACACAAACGATACATTAGGACATGCATTTTTATGTTTGTGATGCCTTTTGTAATGTACTAGATTAAAGAACACCGCAACATTTGCTTCTTTAATAAAGGACCAAACTGTTTGTCACAGCCGAAGTTGAAGTACGTTATATTTACCAACTTGTTGAAATTTTGTATTCGACTTCTCATTAAGTTGCTTTGCGGCAACACATACATACATACATATATACATACATATATATATATATAAGTAGTTGTCATGTTCAAGTTCGTCAATGCAACCCTTAAAGAATGCGATTTAAGAAAACAACTGCAAATTGCTTGGCTGATAACCAAGTGTGTCAATGCATTATGAAAAAATAGTAATAATATAAAAAGGAGTATGTAGTTTAATATTATTACAATATGTATGTATAGAGAGCGGTTGTCTAGATACATACATACTTGTATTCATTGGTTTTAAATATATAAAAATAAATTTGAAAAATGCATAAGTATATATTTTTTAGGTTAAATTAATTAAATGTGATTTAAAGAAGACAAAATTATAAATTTAATATATCTCGTATAACTTATAAGCTAACATTAGTTGAGAACACACAAAAATTTCGAAATTTAAGTGTTTGGAGTCATAATTAAAAAAAAAACACAATGAAAGATTTATTTTCACATTTTGTTTGCATATTCAATACTATTTTGAAAATCTTGAGCCATCTGTGATAAACTTAAAACAAAATAAAAAAATGTGTAAAGTAAAACAGAAATGATTGTAAAACTCCATGAAAAATATGATACAAATTCAATATGTATTATTATTTACTTATTATAATTTGCGTCAATTTTTCGGTACATTTATACAGTAAATACATACAATATTTTTTTGTGTAATTTGTATCTGAAGAAACAATCTGTGTTTATCAAATCAATTTCCTTTTAATTTATTCAAATCCTCCACTGATTGAAATACAATGCTACATGAATGTATGTACATAAATTTCTCTAATTTTTAAATTATAAGGCAAATAAACTAATAAATAATGATATTAATATAACTCATTTACTATTCATTGTACTTTAAAAAGAGATGACACGACATATTAGAGCGTATAGAAATAAATTCAGTAAAGTGCGATCGACTTTGGCTCGCACACGAAAGGTTTCGGTAGAAATTTAGAATTAGTGCTTTTTTCGTCTGCCGATTTTTAAGTTTTTTTTTTGGCAATTTTCTTAATTTGTTGGCGCCTTTTCTCAGTTTTGTCTCTTCATTCGTTTTCGCGGTTCTTGGCGTTTTTCGTTTCGTTTTTTAGTTTTGGCATTTTTTTAAGTTTTGGCGATTTTTTCGCTTTTTGGCGATTTATTTCACTTTATTTACAATACACATTTTTAGTTTTAACGATTTTTTAATTTGACACTTTTTTCGGGTTGGGCGGTTTTTTTGCTTTTTTACAGTTAAAGATGTTTTAGTTTTGGAGCTTTTTTCGCAGCGCGATTTTATTCTTTTTTTTTTTTTGAAATTTTTTAGTCTTTTGGCGACTTTTTACTTTTGGTGATTTTTTGCATTTTAGCGATGTATTTTATTTTTGGCGATATTTTGGATTTAAGCGCTTTTTTAATTTTGGCGATTTTTCGTTTTGGGTTTTTGTTTGTCTAATTTTGAGATTTTTATAGTTTTAGCATTTTTGAAAATTTCAAGACTTTGCCTCTTGCGGTTTTCAAGATACAGCGAGTTGTGAAATTACATTAACTGACAGAATACCCTTTAATTTTTATTTCTTAGATTTCAGTGTTAATTGGTGTAGTCTGCATAAAAATGCACTAACTTTGAAAATTTCAAGTGTCTATACATAATTGTGTGTATATTACAGTAGGATTTCAACATGTTTCCTTGCTCGCTTTAGAACACACTTTAATTTTTATATTTTTTTTAACTTTTTTTCTTGTAGCGGCAAGTTTTACACATTCGGTGAAAATTTCAGGTCCATAGCTTTTACGGTTCTTGAGAAAACAGCCTGTGAGAAACATACAGATGGTCGAATGGACATCGTAGCGAAAACAAAGTTAGTAAGCCAATATCAGTTTATATATACATACATATTTATTATTACATATACTCGTATATGTATAATCTTTTATTTTTTAATACAACTTGATAAATTGCACCTTACAATATTTAACATAAAATATTGTGTTTAAATTAATTTGAAGAAATTTAAATTAGACCGACTCCTGGGATTGTCTGTAATCAAATACTGAACCACGTTCTACAAATTTTGTGCCAACAGTAGTAGTTGTAGTAGTTGATTCTCCTCTTAAATTGGCGGATTCAATGCACTTTCCGTAGCCACCGCCGCCGGGAGTTTTCATTGCAAACAGATCCTAAAGAGAAATAACAAATAAATAAATAAAAAGATTTGAAAAATTGCTCTAGTAATAACTTACGCCTGCTTCTACATCAATGCATGTTTTCGCGCCCAATCTTATGATACGTCCATTGTTTTTGTAAAGTAAATTGAGGCCTCTTTTTCCAGGATTTCCGCCATTCATGCCGTAGGGTTGTAAGGTCCGACGTTCGGTTAGGACAGAAAGCGTGACCGGCTTGCGAAATAAGATCTGTCTTTCGACACCTTCGCCCCCCTGATATTTGCCCCTGCCACCGGACTGGTCGGTTCTCAAACAGAATCTTTGTAATATCATGGGATATCGCAACTCAAATATCTCCGGATCGGTTATGCGCGTATTGGTCATATGAGTGTGAACTCCACCAGAACCATTCCAAGATGGCCCAGCACCGTCTCCACCCGCTACGGTTTCGTAGTAACCCCATTCTTCGTCACCAATGGTCACATTATTCATGCAACCTTGAGAAGCGGCGCAGGCACGAAATGCCTTAAAAACTGTATCGACTATACGTTGTGAAGTCAACACGTTTCCTCCGACTACAGCTGCGCCATCCGATGGGTCTAATATTGAATTCTTGGGTATGATGACTTTAATAGGAGCTAAACATCCCTGATTCAGCGGCACATCATGTCCCACCATGCATCGCAAGCAATATATAAGTGCGGACAAGGTAATAGCGCGTGGCGCATTGCAGTTTCCCCAAACCTCAGTGCCAGACCCTGTAAAGTCGCACACAGCCGATCCTCTCTTTGCATCAATGGTAACTTTCAAGTGAATTGGTGATCCATCGTCCATGAGCTCTTCAGCTTCCAAAACGCATGACCCAGTTCGCGACAAAGTGTCTTTCGCTATTTCTTTTAGCATATCGCGAACGGCTAGTTCGGCGTTTTCTTGAATGTAATTCATGTATGCTTGAACTACCTTAAGTCCATAAGAATCAATGAGTTCGGAAACTAGTTGAATGCCCTTTTGGTTTGCCGCAATCTGAGCTTTCAAGTCGGAAATATTGTCAGATAAATTGCGTGTGCCGGTTGCACCTTTTGCCGATGTTGGAGTTGTAAATGTTTTCACTACGCTTTCCTCTTGGAAAATGCCATTTTCCACAAGAAGAAATGACTTGAAGGATGCACCTTCTTGTGCTAATGATGTTGAATGGGGAGGCATGGAGCCCGGGGTTATACCACCAATGTCGGCATGATGTCCCCTAGACGCTACAAAGAATACAGGACCTTTATGGTCCCTAGAACTGTGTTGCAAATACATATGTCCATCATACACATCGTCAACGAAAATGCAAACTGCTCTCTATCTTAAAAAAAACTTAAAAATCTTTTTCAAAGATTTAATACGTTAGCGTAACGACCCTCGAATACGTACTTAGGACGGTTTGCACTTTTTTTGACGATATCCGAAAATTCTTTTTTAATGAAATATCGATACGTACTTGTAAAATACAGGAGTAATGACTGTCAAGTCTGGCAAGTGCGATCCACCGGCTTGAGGATGGTTGGACAAAAGAACATCTCCATCCTTCAAAGTGTCAGCGCGTACTTTTAGTTGGTATTGAACAGTTTCCTGCATGGCACCCAAGTGAACTGGTATATGAGGAGCGTTACTAACAAGTCCGCCGTCAGGTCCAAATAAAGCACAAGAGAAATCCAATCTTTCCTTTATATTCGTCGAAATAGAAGTTCGTTGCAAAACTCTTTTATTTGTATGAATATGAAATGAAAGAAATATGTATATCAAACACACATAAATTTCACTTTCTTAACCAACTGCACGTTTACCTACCTGCCCATCTGCTCTGCAATACTCATAAAGCGATGACTGAAAATACTTAGCTGTATTGCATCGAGGGAATCACCGACTTTCGTGTTATCAGGAGAATGGACATCAATTATCAAATCGCCATATTTTGTTACTTCTGCCTCACAATTGGGCTCGACGAGTATAGTGGACAGTTGGTCAATTATTATTGCTGGTCCTTGAATTCGATGTTTATAACGAAGGTCTTTCGATATAAATATAGGAGCATCTAGTATTCCCTGTTCAAAACAGACTTTTGTAATGCCAACATGTGTTGGGTTTGCGCTGTCTGACACATCGATTTCAGATTCCGGAGGAGTTGAGGTTTTCCCTAATCCTCTGACCCTTACATCGTCTACTATAATACGACGATTCTCCAACACAAATCCAAATTCTTTTCGGTAGCGATCTAGAAACGATTCCTTATATAAATTAGCCCAGTTAGAGGATTGTCCTTCCGAGGCAGAGCACATTAGGGCGCAGTCAGTGCCTTCGTAACGAAGATGGAGGAAGTCTTTCAGCTCAATATTTACGAAGCCTTGATTTTCCAAAATCTCACGGCACCTTTTAGCCAACTTGGAAACACTGGCTCTGAGTTTGTCCTCGTTTGACAAACAAAATTCTAATCCACAAGGTTCCTGCAGTTCCTGTACGACATCTGCCAAAGCCATTCCATAGGCTGACAAAATGCCTGCATATTTATGTATAAGAACCTTGCTAATGCCCAGTTCTCTAGCAATGGCGCAAGCATGTTGGCCACCAGCTCCACCAAAACATGAAAGTACATGTTTTGCTGTATCTAAACCGCGAGCTTGTGTAAGGGCGCGTATAGGTCGACACATGGCTTCATTCGCTACTCGTATAAAGCCTAAGGCTACTTCTTCCAATGACATTTCCTGCCTATTTGCTTGTTGCTTTAAACTACTGTTTATTTCCCTTAATAGTTTTTCGAAATTCTTTTTTGTAATTTCATAATCTAGTGGTTTATTTTCATTGGGGCCAAATATCTTAGGGAAATATTGTGGCAACAAGCGGCCCAAAATCAAATTAGCGTCAGTAACAGTCAAAGGTCCACCTTTTTTATAACACGATGGTCCAGGATGTGCTCCAGCACTTTCGGGACCTACGACAAATAAACCAGATCTGAAGAGCAACTGAGAACCGCCTCCAGCGGCTACAGTATTTATGTCCAATTGTGGGGCCTGTATTATAATTCCAGCGGTAGTGCTTTCCACAACATGTTCATATGAGCCAGCAAAACGCGAGACATCGGTAGATGTTCCTCCCATGTCGAATCCAATCAAAGGCATGTCTGTTTCTCGGGACCCTGTCATGGCATAGCCAACAACTCCACCTGCTGGTCCCGAAAGTATAGCTCTTGCTGCTCGGAACTTATTGATTTGTGTTAAACCACCGTCCGATTGCATGAAAAGAACTTCAACACCGGCCAGCTCCTCATGGAAACCAGATTTAAAACTACATACATATTTACATGCATACGAGTATGTGAAATAACATGCGAATTAGTCATATTACTTTTCACACGAATACTACTTACCTATTTAGATAACGGTCCACATGTGGAGTTAGGTATGCCTCAGCACATGCGGTATAACCTCTCGGCACCAATCTATACATTGGCATTGCCTCATGCGATAAGGTAATGTAATCGAACCCCAGCTCTCTGGCAATTTGACCAACCTTTAGTTCATGATCGGGACATGAGTAGTTATGTGCTAACACAATAGCCACTGAAGAAATCCCTTGTTCTTTTACTTTTACCAAAGAAGTACGTACCGCTGCCTCATCTAGTGGCGACATTTCCAAGTAACGTGACCCACCAGCTCCCTCCAAAACTTTCCACTCATTTTCTTCAAAAAAAAAAAAATTATGCAAAATAGGTTTTTTTAGCTTGATTTACATATGAATGTACATTATGGTTATTATCGAACATTACTAAACTTTTGAAATTTTTTAGGATCTAGGTTACTCGTAAAAGAAAACAAAAAATAATTAAATATTGATTTTAAGCCTTGGATTCTTACATATTGCAACGTTTAAGGTTTTTAAGCGTGGGAGTTCCTTTAATTGCTCAAAAATAAAAATAAATAACGCACAAATATGTCTTTGTTTATTGTATGTACTTTCGTTCATTATTGGCTAACAACAATTACAACTGTCTTTACTTAATAAATATTTCTTAGCTTTATTATCGACTTAACGATGTCTTTACTCTCAACGATGTTGACTCCACTCTCATACCACTTTTTATACCATAGGAAATGCCTCTAGAATGCTCGCCATAGATGGCGTAATGAAATGTGTGCAAACTTAGCAAAGCAAAAAAATAGAAGAAAATGTATTAGTGCATAAAGATGTTGCTGCTATGCAGACGTTACCATCTGTGCTGTCGTTTCCTTTTGTTAACGACGTTACTGTTTCTACAAGTTTATGGATGATTGTATTGACCGTTATTTTGAATTTCTGGGTTACATGTAACGACTTTTATGCTGGTAATACTGTGTGCGGAGATGTTTGTAACATGTGTGTTTGTACTATCATATGAGTGTGTGTGTGGATTTGTATCTCTTAACAA
This sequence comes from Nowickia ferox, assembly GCA_936439885.1. Lineage (NCBI taxonomy): Eukaryota > Metazoa > Arthropoda > Insecta > Diptera > Tachinidae > Nowickia > Nowickia ferox. The sequence goes on along the minus strand of OW387027.1, from coordinate 1,364,207 downwards.
GCAGAAGCTATACAATTATTTATTTATTTATTTATTTATACATACATATACAAAGTAAATTTGCATAATATGGTTGGGCGGAGTAACTAGACCATATGCCCAAGATGTTATTAACAGTATTTTAAAAAGGTTTTGTGACTGACTGTACACGACCTATGCCTTTACATAGGAAGTAGCAACGTGGTTGTTAAAGAAATTCCACAGATGAACCGCAAGAATATACGGTTATCCGTGGCAGATCAGTCAACCAGTGCGAGCGAGACGCAAAACTCTCGAAGGTCAATAAACAACAGTGGCCTTGCACCTAAGAGATAATTGCCAACGGCGCTTGATGTTGACTCGCCTAGAGCTGCTTTACGACTGCTATACAATTATTGTTGCTGCAATAGTATTTATTTTTACTTCATCATCTTCGTTGTATTTGAATCTATATTTGAAATTCGTAACAATTTTTTGGGTACTTTAGAAATATTCTTTTTTTCCATTTCCATTTTTCAAAATTAAATAAATCATTTTTTGTATGTAAAAAGAAAAAAACACAAAAATTAGTTCAATTAACAAAATTTTGCAGTATGTACTTGGAAGTGGAATTCAAGATACAATAATTAGAGGGCAACCTTAATAATCTTGCTGACTATATTTATATTGACCACATTGGTCCATGTGTTCGGGAGTACTTAAGACACCATGGGCAGATAATTGGCGATACTATTTTAGAACTCGTAATAAATCTCAATCTAAGTTTGATTCGAGAGGAATGTGGCAAATGTTACGTGCAAACGAATGTTTTCAGGATTCTGGTTCTGTGGATGACTTACATATGTAGATCCTGATGCATTAAATAGAAAGTTTTCTAACCATATAACTACTCATTTATTTAATCTCTTTGAAATTTTTTGAATGAAAAAGCGCACTACATATTGTCATTTTGGAAAGTTTTTAAGTTACATATCTATATTTTTTATATCTTTGAAGATAAAATTTTTCTTATTATTGTTTGTTAAAATCTTTATTGTTTTAATAGCTGTTGTCTACATACTCGTACATAGTTATATTTGAAATTTATATTACTCTACCAACTACATACATACGTACTCGTATATATGGGTCTATGAGCTCTGTTGGTTTTTTTATTTTAATAAATAAATAAAACAATTAAAGTGAACGTGTAATAATGAACAACTTTTTATAGGCCAAGTTGTAATAATGGTTCTAAGTCTAATATACATAGGTACATTTGTATGTACACACATATGTATTTAAATGGATAATTTTTGTTTGTTGTTGTAAAAAAACAAAAAGGATGCGAAAATAAGATAAAAATGTTTGTTTGCGGCATCTTCATCAGCAACATTTTGAGAGTTTTTCTATAAACATACATACATATGTATGATTTTTTTTAGCTTTTTTCAAGAAGTTTTTGGTTGAAGTCTACGAAATGCATCTAGATGTGATTAACCAACAACAAACAAAAACTCTGAATACATACAATAACATAAAATTAATTTCAATTTTGAACTTACTCGCTTTTAGATGGCACCGTTCCTTTGATTGCTCTGGTATTATGCGACAGTCAATTTCAACCACTGTTTGATATAAGTTAGATGGTTTTTGAATGTTAAGTTCAAAAATATTTGGTCTGGCCTGATTTCCAATATATAACAAATCGTGAAACCCCTTATTGACAACCAAAGCGACAGGGTCACCTTTTCTTTCCAATAAAGCATTAGTTGCCACAGTAGTGCCCATGCGAATCCAACCAATATGAGAGGTATCAACTAAACCCGCTGGAGTTAAATCTTTTCCAGTTTCCTATAAATAATTAAGTATTCTTGAGTACATGCACACATACTTACATATGTATGTGCATATGTAGTATGTATATAAAATTAAACGATTTGACCTCTTTCAAAATTCTTCGAATACCTTCCCTCGGAGCATCGTCATAACGTTCTGGATCCTCTGATAAAAGTTTTAAGGTTCGCACGCTGCCATTAGGACAGAGACACATAACATCTGTAAAAGTTCCTCCACGATCTATCGCGAAACAGTATTTTCCTCTTGTGTCGCTTTTTAAAGAAACCATTTTGCGTTTCGTTATTACTGAACTTTACGGTTACACTGCAAGTTAAGAACTGAAAGTTAAATAAAATGATAATGTAGAAATAATCAGATTAAGATAAAACGTATGTATGTATGTATGTAATTTCTATTAGATGGAGCTCCATACATACATATGTATGGATTTATTTGTTTACATGCATGCAAGTGTATGCGCATACCAGCATACTTATGCATGTAAATATATATGTACGCAAATATATACATATGTACTAACCTTGCAGACAAAATAATTTGTATGAAGATAGGAGTATACTAGTTGCTTTTCACTTCAGATTACTTATGTAACTATCTCTCCATTTTTCATATATCCAACTACCGATTTTAGTATTAGGTTCTCATATTAGTACAACTAGTTCATTTGTATAGTATATGTATGTGTGTATGTATGTGTACTAGTTGAAATTCTAGTGAGTAGGTATAAAAAAGTGCTGTCGATATTTCATAAATTTTTGCTAGTTTTTGCTAGTCTCGTTAGAACTAGTAATATGACTGTCCGAAAACTAACTACATACATACTTAGTTATAAATTTAGCTGCAGGGTATATAAATATTTATATACCTACATACAAACATATGTATTTAATGAACTCAATGTCTGATGAAACAACATACATACATGCATGTCGGTGATAAGATTCCATAAAGAGCTGTTTAAAAAAATCGGAAAGTATATGTACTTTGAATGTTATATACATATGTATATAATATAACGATTTATGCATGTGCTTATGTATGTATGGATGTACATATTGTATAAACAAAAAAACCCGTAAGAGGGCCTTGCTATATTAAGGTAACGATATAAGTATGTGTATATTCATACAAATATGGTGGCAAAATATCAGAAAGCAGAAATAGAAACCGAATAACCATTGTCTGATCATTATCCAAAAAACTAAGGAACGAAAAAAGTCTGACGTTTCACTACAATCAATGCACAACTTTTTACTTTATTCACATTTAAAATAATATACATAATTAATGAAGAAACATTACTTAATAAATAATAAGACAATTTTATAGAATCCAACATGATTGGAAACAGTTTACATCAATAAATACATGTCTGAATCGAAGAGTTTATCATTGTTAAGTAGTGGTTAAGCTTCTTTGGGCAGATGGCACACAAGAAATGCCTGAGGCCTTATTATGTAATCCGAATAGAACGGAAATGTGTTCGAATTGTAATGTTAATAACATAAAATTTCGAACAATTTTCTTTTCGAATCGAACTACATAATAACCCCCCAGATGTGAGCTCAGCCTTAGCTTTATACTGCACAAAGAAATAAAATTACATACATATGTATGTATATACACACAAATATACATACATACATACATACATATAATATACATGTGTACATAAATACCTTTCAAGGCGTACATCTTTTGTCAAATTAAGTGCCATTATTACAGCTTGCCGATGTTAAAGGCAGGATTTGGTCTGCCCGATAAAATGCTTTGCTTTAATACAACTTCAATTTTTGTTTGTTATTATTATAAATAATAATAACATTTAATGGATAAAATAATAATAAATTAAGGTTTTATGATGCTAAGCCATTTATCCGTCCTACAAAATCTTGCCTTTAACTATCGGCAACTTGTAATAATGGCAGAGTCTCACAGGTTATATATGTATGTATTTTAGTTAATAAAGCAACAGATATAAAAATGTATGCACATTTCAGTTAAGATATAACGATTGAAAAAATCAGATAACCTTGAAGCAATGGGCAGGAAACAAATACAAAACTATACAGCTCTAATTACTTTCCAATAAAGCTGGAGATTCACAATTTTCTTGACGCTTTACGAATTTAAGTAATCTAACAATTGTCGCTGGTGTAACACCTTGAATTCGACTAGCGGCAGCAATTGTTTGAGGCTGAATCATTGTCAATTTCTGCCTTTCCTCATTTGACAAACTTAGTGATTTTGAAAAATAATCGATATCTTTTGGTATCAACAGGCCTTCTTCGTTTCTTACTTGGTCTGCATCTTTTAACTGCTCCAAAATAAAGTGTGCATATAATGCCTCAATTTTAATTCTTTCTCCTATGCCACCCATATTTTTGATGTGGCCTAACTCTGAAGGCATTATATCTATCAGATCATTTAATGTAATGTTATCGGATGGTATACCAAGCATATCGAATGCTGTTTTCTCAACAGATGATTTGGCTTTGATGAGACCTAGGCGATCACGCCAAAAATTTGAATGCCTTTTCATACTGGTAAGTAATTCTTTTATTTCCGTCAGTCGGTTTTTTAGACTTTCGAAATGTTTATACTGCTCGTCAGACACTAAACCAAAATTATACCCCTTTTCTGTTAGTCGCAGGTCAGCATTATCTGGTCGCAAGGTCAACCGAAATTCCGCTCGGCTTGTAAACATGCGGTAAGGCTCATTTGTGCCCAAAGTTGTTAAATCATCAATAAGAACACCTATGTATCCCTCTGTGCGACTAATAGTCAGTTGGCGCGGATTTGCTGTTTGATCCACATGTTTCGAGTTTGCAGCAGCATTAGCACCGGCTATAATGCCCTGAGCAGCCGCTTCTTCATATCCAGTAGTACCATTTAATTGTCCAGCAAAGTAAAGATTTTTTACTCTTTTTGTTTCTAAGCTGGGGTATAATTCTCTTGGATCTATGAAGTCATATTCAACACCATAGCCTGGTTGCACAATTTTAGCTTTTTGGAGTCCGCTTATACATTGAACAAGTTGAACTTGTTGCTCGTAAGGCAAAGTACATGATAAGCCCTGTGGATAAATTAAGTCGCTATCGAAGCCTTCTGGTTCCAACCATATCTGATGCGTTTTTTCTCCAAATCGTAAAACTTTAGATTCGATAGATGGACAATATCGGGGTCCATTTATTTCTTCGGTTACATGGCGATTTAAATGCAAGTTTTCTTTTACAATCTTATTAACTTGTAATGAGGTGTAGGTAAGATAGCAAGGTAATTGTTTATCAGCGCTAATCCAAACATTTTCATTCATAAATGAAAACGGCACAGGTGGGTTGTCACCGAAATGCGCTTCAAGTTCGGAATAGTCTATAGAATCTTTTGCAAGTCTTGGAGGCGTGCCAGTCTTCAGTCTTCCCATTCGAAATCCTAAGGTTTCAATGCTCTTACCCAATGCAACGGCGGGCACATCACCCATACGACCTGCAGGCCTTACTTCAAGTCCAAAATTTATGTTTGCTCTTAAAAATGTACCTGTAGTTAAAACAACAGTACGACTCTTTATTATCTGACCGCTTTCTATAACAATTCCTTTGCATTGATCATCTTCGATAAACAAATTATCAACTGAAGTGCACAATATTTTGAGATTTTCCATATGAAAAATTTCATTTTGAATAGCTTCTTTATATAATTTACGATCAATTTGTGCCCTGGGGCCCCACACTGCTGGCCCCCTACGTTTATTTAGCACTTTGTATTGCACCCCAGACTTATCACACATCTTAGCACAGAGACCACCCAAAGCATCTATCTCACGCAGCAAATGACCTTTACCAATGCCTCCGAATGAAGGATTACAAGACATTTCTCCAATACTATCCCGTTTGTGAGTGATCAAGAGCGTGTGAGCACCCATACGTGCGGCTGCTGCACATGCTTCAGTTCCAGCATGACCACCACCCACAACAACAACATCAAATACAGAATATTCTCTGTTACGTTGGTAAAACGACGGAAATAGACTTTTTACAACGCATTTTAAAGACCTTGGTAACATCAAATTACTTATGTATATTTGCTTAAAGAAAGTATGTAATATTCTCTCCACAATATAATACAATCGTTAACTATTATACAGCAGCAATAATTTCCATAGACTTTTTTTTGAGATTATTTATTTATGCAGCGTTTACCTCACAAAACGTACTTCATGTTTTATCCAGAGCAGATATAACCAACCCGTAAATATGTGCATATGTATGTATATTTAACTCCTTAACTGTCAAAACTCGATGTAAATCATATACATACCCATATGTATATATGTATATACATGAACTAAACCTGACAACCAAGGTATATCTACCAGGTACACGCGTTAAAGAGATTATTCATCAGCTGATTTTTTATTTACGCGTTCATATCGTACAATTCAGTTGCAATTAAGGTCACAGAGGAGACCAGAGTTGTAGAAAGTGACTTAAGAAAAAAGCTCAAATCATCCGATTTGATCGCTGTTAAAAAGGGACAAATATAGTGTGTTTGTTATTGAATATTTTTAGTACAATAATCAAAACAAACAACAGAAAATGTGTTCTTAGTGAAATGAACAATTGAAAATTTTTACAAAATTAAATGAAAGATTATGCAGTGTTGAACTAAATAAAACAATGTGTTAAATATTATTAGTATTATAAAAGTGATTAAAATTAGTTTCCAAATGCTTACAAACTCAATTTTAAACATTTTCCTTCAAAAATATTAATTTTTAACTTGAACTTGCAAAAAGCAAACAACGAATGAGACCACAAAGCATAAAACGAAAATACACTTGAGCACATGAACATTTCTACAAAATTAAATGGAGGAATTTGCGGTATTGAATTAAAAAACACAATGCGAAAAGGATTATTAGTATTAATAAAGTGACTAAATATTGTTTTCAAATGATTAGAGACTTTGTTTTAAGCATTTTCGTTCGCAAATATTAATTTTTACCGATAAAACGTAAATGCAAGACAAAAAATAGCCGGCAAAGGCTTAAAATTTTAGAAATAAAAAAGCCTCAAGAGCGTGGTGTGTAACTTTGCATTTTTATAGCGTTAAACGTTTAACAAGCAAGAAACGAGTTGCCGAGTAACGCCTGGTATGTACCTCCACCTTTAGTTCTTTGCCTTCCTTAATGCACAAGTACAAAGTTCTATGTATAGCCCATTTAATTTTTCTATAAGAAAATTTTGCTATGTATGTACATACTATATCCCATTTTATTTATATCCCATTTTATTTTTTGCATAATAAATGCACGATCTACATATCTACAGTCCATTTAATTTTTTTCCATGAAAAATGGACGATGTATAGTGCATATATTTTTTTTTCATAAAAAAGACCATGTATAGTCCATTATATTTTTGCAAGAAAATTTTAATTTTTCTATAAAAAATAAATAATTTTTTGCATGAAAAATGGACGATGTATAGTCCATTATATTTCTTGCACAAAAAAATTTTTGGATGAAAAATGGACGATGTGTAGTTTATTTATTTTTTTTTATTTTTTTTTTGCACGAAAAATTTTTTTGCATGAAAAATGGACAATGCGTACAAAATGTTTTTCATATGAAAAAATTTCCTTGTATAGCCCGTTTGATGGATGTTTCATGTTAAAAATATATCCCATTTAATATTCCATATGAAAAATGTAACATTTATAACACTTTTAACTTTTCGGTATGAAAATTTTGCTATGTAGACCCGATAGTTAATATTTTTATATGAAAATGTGCTACGTAGAGAACATTCACATTTTCTATATGAGAAGTTTGCTGTGTACAGTACAGTAATTTTCTCTATGAGGAAAAATTGCTGTGCACGATACAACGAACTTTCTATGAGAAAAGTGTGCTCTCTGCTGTACAGTCAACTTTTCTGTAAGAAAGGTGTGATGTGTATGGACAAGTAATTTTTTTCTATAAGAAGAGTATGCTGTGTGTTCTTTAAGATTGTCAAAATATCGCACAATAAATCATAAAGAGTCACTGCTTAAAAAATTTCATATGCAGAGTAGTGGCAAACAACTGTTGATACAAGCATAACGGTATTTTATATTCTTCAAGAAGACAGTATTGCAAAAGGAAATGTTGCGGTCGTTAGAGATTTATTCAATTAACTGGTTTATAAAAAAAAACAAAACCACTTTGATTATCTTGAGTTGTGACTGTTTATGATTTAGTGTGCGATATGTTGGCAATATTCAATTGGATTTGAAAAATAAAGAGAAAGGATTATAACGACCCTACACCTGACGTTATAGTATTTTCTCTTTATTATTGACAATTTGTGGAAAACTACGACCTACTACAAAAATAAGAAAGATTTAAGATTTGATTTCAGTTATGAGAGTCAAAAATTTTATTTCAATTTCAATTTTGAATTACTTAATAAATGAGAAAACATTTCTACATACATATATTCGGGAATTGCCAGTTTTACTTGAAAATGTACTACATACATACGAGTGCATGTGCATATGCACATATACATATGTATGTGTATGGCTACACAGCGGGAAAACTCAGCAGACCTTCTTACTTCAGGCCTTTTAAAGACCTGCTTAGGAATTTTTTTTTTTGATTCAATTACTATTCTTATTTAACTGCTAAAAATGCCTTATAGAAGGCCTCGACTCTTTCGCATAAAAGATAAGATACACATTCCATGATTCCTTCTATGGGAAGCGGGATGCGAAGGAGTAACATTTTTTTTTACTTTTTTACCAAAGCAAAAGAAAAGTCCATTAATTTGAAGGCCTTCCAGAATCTCTGTCGAAGGAAGCTAGAGTGGAAGTCCTACCCCGCAATAACAACGCTTGTAAAAAAGATATGAGTATGGAATGGAGCGAGCACGTCTAGCACATTCAAAAGAAGGAGTATAGAGGCCTTCTAGAAGGCATCCTTACACCTTCTTTTTCCCGCTGGGTATGTATGTATGTATGTACAAATGTATACATTTTGCTCATTTGCTTCAACGGTCATGCAGAATTAATTCTTATATCGTTATTCATGTTGTGTACCAAATCCATAAAAAAAATTGGGAGAAAATTTTAATTTTCTTTTTTCATTAAGTTGTGTGTAAGCTGAAAACTCTAAACTCGCTTCCTGTAAATATAAGTTTCTTGAGTTATGACGTTCTTGTACTAAATGATATAAATATATTCAAGCATACTTACAAGTACATATTTTCTCTAGTAGTGATAAATTAAAAAATACATATAATCGTCAGCTTAAAGGAAAAACCGTGCAAGTGGGGAAAAAAGTGAAAACCAAACTCATGACTTCTGCTTCTTATTGGGTAAGTAGTTTTATATAAAATTTATATGCTTTCCCAACATATTTGAAAACATGTGTATTGGGGCACATGGTTTTTCATTTAAGAGGACAATCAATACAAATTAGTTATGATGAAGACATTTATTTAACTCCCTTTTAAATGGTTTTAATTAATAATTAATTAATTAATGCTTTTCATTTAAATTTTGTTTATAAAGCAAAGCACATTGACAAAAATAATCAATTGCCAAGCATTGCTTACATTTGTATGCACTCGTACTTTGGTGTTTTGTTTTGTTTTGTTTTTGTTTTTTATTATTCACTTGGTAATATTTAACTTTATGTATTTTGATTTTAAATGTATATTTATTTATGTCGTATAAATATTATTTGTTATTTATGCAAGTATGTAAATAATTTAATTGCCAAAAACATTAAAAACAACATTCATAAATATAAACGTGCATGTCGTTTCTTTCTGCGCTTAGTGGCTGAATTTTCAATTAAGTCGGGTGAATTTAAATTTTCTTTCCGTTGTTGGTGTTTTATATTTTTTAGCAAGTAACGTTCTTATACGTATTTGAGATTAAATAAATATTATTGGTGTTTTTGTTATATATATATATATACATATACATATATGTATAAACACATACATACATACATACGTACATATATAGGTACATACATATGCATGTACATACATACATGTATACATATGTATGTTAATGTAAAAGAAAAACTTATCAAAATCTAAAAATATATGTACATATATGTAAATATGAAATGAATATCTATAGATTAATATGAAATTTAAAAGAAATCCCAATTATAAAGTTAGTTGGTTCTTTAGATAGTATCATTATTTTATTTCGGGCAATTTTAATAAATTCGCTAAAAGTAGAGCTGGAGAATAGGAATTTATAAATCTTAAAGTACTTTTCATTTAATATATATACATATACTCGTAGATGTACATATGTATACATATGTAGGCATCTTTATTTAACATATAATACATAGTTGGAAAATACTAAATGAAGGAAATTAAAATCGTTTTATATTGTTAACCAAATTTTGATTTGGCTTGCTTAACTTTTGTTTACTTGAAACCTATGGTTGTTGGACAGACATGCATACATTCATATACGCACATACATATGTACATTTGTATATGTGTGTGTGTATTAACATTCACGCTTAAGGAAAGTGTTTATTGAGTGTCCTGATACAGTAAATTTTATTACGATAATCGTACCGCTATAACAAATATAACGAAAATTTTGCTGAATAACATAATTTTATTACAATGAAATGGAACTTTTGACTGAAGTGAAAGTACCTTGTTTGTCTTTAAATTTATCTCCTGTCAAATGACAACAAACCCACGCTAGCTATGGTTGGTTATGCCGCACACCAAAGGTGCCCATCTCTACCGAGCACAACATGCTTTGATACAAACACTATGAAGTCAAAATACACTTTAACTTTAACAATCGTTGATGAAATCTGTTAAATTATCCAACTCATGCCTGTCCAGAGATTCTGTCCCACCATGTTAATTAAATATATTTTTAAACTTGAAACATAATTGGAATGCATGTACACACATACACATGCACATACATATGTATGTATGTATGTATATCTCATGTAAATCTTATCTTTTAAAGGGGCACATGTTCGTGTACATACATACATACATACATATGTATGGTACATACTTACGTAAATATACATTTGAGTAATTTTTATTTCCTTCCTTTACTTTATATGTATGTATGTATTTATCTAGTTTTATATTTTACTAAAAAAAAAGTTTTGCAAAATTACAACACATTACATTATTAATTAGGGGTGATATTGTTGTTGTTACTTGTATGTATTAACACGTTAAAATTTGTATTATATATATTTTTTTAACAATTAATAATGCTTTATTTTTGGTTTGTTTGTTAAAGTAATTGTTTAAAGTAATTTCGTTATCAGGTTAGTTAGTTTTAAGTAAATTGCTATGTATGCATATATGTATGTATATAAATATTTCTTTTTTCATTTTTATTATACTTTCATTTAATTAACAAATTTATATTCTCTTTTTTTCTTTAATTAATTTTTTTTAAATTAAAATGTGTATAATATACTATTTATAATATCGTTGCCTTAATATAGAAAGGCTCTAACTCATTACCAGGGAAACCACAAATATGCTCTAAAAAAGTGTTTTACGCGCATTCAATATGCACTCAAAACTTTGAAATATGCGCTAAAACTCAAAAACAAACATATATTTTAAACCCAACACTTTAATAACATTTTCATATTAAATAAAAAAAAATAAAATAAATATCAAAAAATTAATAAAGAAATCTTTACATATTTGTTTTCAATTGCGTAGTTTTTTATATATTTCGCTAAAAGAACATCTAATGTGAAGAAAAATGCAAAAATCTCGATAAAAAAATAAATATTTGAGTTAGGGCCTTTCTATATTAAGATAACGATATGTATGTAGTAGGTATGTATTTATGTACGTATGTATAAATTGTTTAGTTTTAAATATTTATTGGTTGTTGTTGTAAAACTTGTTAATTTTATTTCTTTTTTTTTTGTATTTGTGTTGATTTTGTTATAAAAAGCTTCTTTTTTTAGTAAATAACTGTCTAATTGTATTAGAAATATAATTTGTATGCAAGTTGCATCTACGAGCATGTGTGTGTGTATGTGAGTGTGTGTGTGTGTGTGTGTACGTCGAAAGTTCTTGTTGCATAAATGTTTGAGTGTATTTGTGTAAGTGCTGTCATCTTATTTATAATTTTAGTCCCTAAATTGTGGTTTCTTCATTTCACTTCTTACATTTTAGTTCGTGTATCGATCGTAAAGTAAATCAATTTTATCAATGTTACTTTGTAAATTTCTTTTTTCTTTTATGTATGTAAATATTGGTTTGATCTTAAAAATAATATTTTTAAAAAATGTTTTTCTTTTTATAAAGTAAAAACCAACCATTCTTTATGTTGGCCGTGACATTGCTCAGTAATTATTACTTTTGTAAACCTACTAAGTAGTTCAAGGAGGCGGGGTAATTTATGAGGATCATAGCACATACATACATATGTATGTATATTATTGTAGTTTTTTTCTTTTTTTTTTATAAAATATAAAAAAAAATTTAAATAAGTTGCAAGTCGCACACATCATCTCCTAAAATCCGTAAGAAAATTGATTTTGCTTACCCACAAAACTCTACTGTATTGTATATAAACAAAATTTAAAATATCATGTTTGAGTCAATTGTTTTTTTTTTTTTTTTTGTTTGGATCTTAACATTCATACACATATAGCACTAGTTCAAAAATAATGTATTGCTTATTTCTATTCGCTGTAAAAATTTCGAAATAATACCTTTTCTGTGGAAGAAATTGCTTTCGAATTGCAATGTAGAAAAAACACAAATCCGAAAATGTTTACTTCCGAATAGAATTACAAGTTGCTGTTGACCAAGTGCTATACGAATGTTTTAGGGGAAATGCATTGCACATGTGATAAGTTAGAAAGAAAACAAAGAATGAATTTCAAAGTACACGCATGTGAGGATTAATGCTTATGATGATTATACACCTTGTGCTAGACTTTCTTTGGACAATGCCAACATTGTTTGATCCATGGGTTGATGATGGTGGGGTATTATAAAAGGCGATGCCAACATCTGCAATGGACTTGAGACATAATTTTTTAATGCGAATTAACGTTAAACCGATTAGGTACAGACATATCGTTACCTTAATATATATTTTTTAAATCGAGTTCTTTTTACATTTTTCGATACAGATGTTCTTCTATCGAAATATATAAAACAAAAACTCGATTTCAAAACAAAAATAATCGGCCATGTCACAGAGTTCCGAACGGAATTGAATCCACCTCAAAATATATAGGCCTAGCCGAAGCATACCCCAAAATACCAGCGCCCCCAACAGTTTGGACTCACCTAACAAATTTCCGTATTTTAGTTTTCTTTTTTAAAAACCATTTAACACAAAAATGGGATGGATTGAATTCCGATTCCGAACGGAATTGAGCTCTGTGACATGGCCGAATAATGAGTTAGGGCCTTTCTATATTAAGGTAACAATATGAGCATGAGCATGAAAATTACTTTACTTACTCAGTAAAAGCTGATGGCTGCGCTGCTGCCACTGGATTGCGTACTGTATGTAATGCTTGGGAGTTCTTAGCTCTGGCTAATAGTGTCATTACCGTGCGCTTGGTCGGATTCATGCTGGAACGTGGCACACCCAGCAAAGGACGTTTACGTGTCAAGTTTCCAGCTTCGGAATCAGACAAATTTTTAAATGAATCGAAAGTTGTTTTATATGTATGTATGTATGTATCGACATACATACGTATGCAAAAGTAATTTTACCTATATTAATTGTCTTTATATTTCTAAGGGCAGGATGAAGTATTGCACCCGAAGAATCTAGAATTGCTAAAGCTGATGCAGTACTAGTGTCCGTATCAGTTGGCAATGCCAAGGTAGTGCTCGACTGGGCTGGTGTTAGACCAGCAACAGCAGCTACCGCAGGCGATTGCTTAATTAGACCTCCCATGCCAGCAGCTGAAAATTGTTGGTGTAGTGTTACGGCCATAGCAGAAGGATGTACTGAAAGTTTCAAGGTTAACAAACAGCCCGCATTTTGTTATGGTACAATAAAATATTTTTTTATTTCAAAATCTTACGTGACGTTGTACATGCTGCTGGCATCTTTGGAGTTTCTGTTGGATTCGGTGTTACTGCAGTCAAATTGGAAGTAATGCGTGTTTTTTCCATTTTCTCAGGGGTCATACAATCCATGATAGATAAGTCGTTGTCAGATTTTTCATCATTCGATGTATCCATATCGGTTATACCACCCTCAACAATATGTGTGGGACTTGCCTGATCACTACCAAAATTTTTCAAAGCTGTTGAAGAAGTCAACGCCTGCATTTCCCACATTTGTTCATGTCGTATGTCGTCATGGTAGTCCTTGTTACGAAAGAAAAGAAAAATTAAAATAAATTATTTACAAATGCTCGAATTAGCTTTTGTTCGAGTAATGTAAATTTTAAAATAAAACAAGCCGTAATATTAAAATAAAAAATTATACGAAACCATTTTGCTTGAATGTCGTTTTAAATAATAAACTTCTTCTTCTTCTTCTTCTACTTACCGGCACCAGAAATCTTCGCACTTCTGCTAGAGCATACGCAATGCGAGCGTGGGCTTCTGCCGGCGCCGCAAAAGTCGAAATTTCCACATGCAAATCATCAAATAGGTGGGCATATCGGCTATCACCGCTTGTTCTCAATTCTTCCTCTTTTTTGCGATCTCTCATCGAGCCACGTCCCAGAACTGCCATTTTGCACATTGTTTCCTCTTGCAAACGTTTCATAGAGTTGCCTTTCGGACCCAATAGTTTGCCCACAAAATTAAACTACATAGTATTGCATATTTAAATAAATAAATAAATAGTTATTCTAGACAAATAATATAATAATATATGCACATAATATCGTTCATTTACTTGAACAACGTCATAACTCGATTTGGATTTAGTTTTACACAAAACGAGTTTCAAGTTTCCAATTTACGACAACTTAAATAGCTGATGTTAATAGCAATCTCTGCCCAAATAGATAGACATGGCTGCTGCTGAAGTGCATGGCTGCACAGAAAAGCTAAAAAGTCTACTTTAATTTATCTTCTCTTCTTTATAAAATTACATTAATTAATAAATATTTTATTCAATAAGAATTGAAATACTGAACTTAAGGCCGACTAAGAAAGTATTCCTGATTAAAATTTTTATTAACTTAAACCTGCATAGACCTTATTAGTTAAAAGGAAACAAGTAATTGGTCTAATGAAATACATAAGCATGGACAATTCCCAGGCGACGGACGCGAGATTCATACACTTTTAGTTGAGCAAAAAACAAGAAGGGAATGGAAGGATCCAATATATGTATGTATATCTTAAGTGTTTTAAAGCAATGAAGGAGTAGTATAATTAAGAAAAAATGTTAGTGAGTTTTGTGAACTTATAGAAATATGCATAATTCAGCGAAATTTTCTGAAGATTTTTTTGTGAATGTGGAAATGAAGGTGAAAGAAGATTGTTTATGTGTAGATTTATGAAATATTGAAATTTTGTTTTAATTTTTTTTTAATGGGTAAAGTACAAATACGGACGCGAAAAGGCTGACGCGACAATTTTTTACAAGATAACTAAACGCAGTAACTTTGCTATTGATTGATTGAACTTTAATTCAGAAGAAATTAGACAATAAATAACAAATACTCATTTTTACTGCTGAAAAAAATTAATAAATATTGATTTTATGCGATCATTAAGTGAAAGCAAACTCAAAAAACTTCCGTTATTAGAACTCGGTTCTCCTTCTTTTGTGCTACTGCGTGAGGTAATTGTTAGTAGAAAGTTTATAAATTACAAAAATAAAAAAAATAATACCTATTACTTTAAATAATCGCTAAAAGGCTTAGCAAAAAAAAAAAAGTTTTTTAGTCGCATATTTCGTTAAAAAAAATTTAAAAACTAAAAATGCGTTTATGGATTATAGACATTCAGCTTTATTATTGAAAGCAAAACAGAAATGAAATACCGAAGTATATTTATTTGACATAAAGTCTTTATTTATTTAATTTCAAAAATAAAATAGATGCTCAATCGAATAAAGATGCTTGTTTTGTAAAGATTTTTGTTTGCGGCTTTCAAACTTATTATGTTTGTATATTGTGATTCTCAATATATTATTAAGAGTCTTACTATAAACATACGAAGTTTGTTAGCTAAATTCAAAAATTACTTAACCATAAAAACAAGCCAAATTTTCAAAGCAAAACAAACATTTTTGAGCAAAAAAAAATTTTTTTTGGTTGACATTTTTCTGGAATTACCCATATGTAAATATTTCATTTGGAGAAAATTTAATTTTTCCATCAACATATTTTTATGAAATTTTTTACCCAATGTGTATAACGATGTGAGGATTAAGGCTGCATTATTAACTCAAAAATTAAATTTTTTGAGTTATGACGTTGTTCAAGTAAATGGGCGATATGTATGTAAATTTACCTTTGGATGATCTCGGACGGGCACTGCAACCTTGACCGCAACTTTTACAGGGCGATCTCTAGTTATATCCAGCATTTTTGATTTTTCTACTTTCAAAAAAAAATGTTTGTTATTATTTACTCATTTTCCTTTGGTTTATGATTTATAATGTATGAAAATTGCACTGGAATGGTATAGATTTTTTTTGTATATACGAGTATTTATACATTTGATTATAAATTTATAAGTACATACATACATACATACATACATGCTTTCGTTGAATTATTTTTTCAAAATTGTAAAATACGTATGTATGTATGTATGCATGTACATACATTTATGTTGCTTCTTAACAACAAAAAAATATTTTTTCGCATGAATTTCTGCTTTCTTCATAATTAAACTCAAAATTCATACAGATTGTTAAGAAATGTAAGGCAGGAAAGCTCAATTATTCGTTACCAAGGCTCAACATTAGGCCTTGTGCATAACAAAAATGAACAATTACAAATATCGTCGGCTTAGAGTGTAAACCTGCTAAATCTACTTTTTATAAAATATGATATTTTAATGCCGTTCGTAAGAGAAATAAAGAGACGCCTCATCGACTTGCTAAAATATTTATTTTAATTTAAAACTCTACATGTCAAAAAAAACTTAATGTATTAGGGAATTTCTTAAACTTTGTATAGAAACCGTTGACAGTATTTTGTCTCTCCTGTAAAATTTGCTGGAAGTGAGTTAGCAGGTTTACACTCTAACCGGACGATATGTCTGTAGAGTGTTGCCACACACGTATTTTTGACCGGGTGCAGTAAAGTTAATAATTGGTGTTTTATTAATTGGTGGGGGAATTGTAAATTTGGGATTATTATTGCGTTAACAAATAAATATTAAACTTAATTGTAACGAATCCCAACGAATTACACCAAATAAAAATTATTTTCTAACAGTTACAAATTCTTTTTGATTTTCAAATATCAAAAGAATTTGCAATTGTTTTTTTTTTTTTTCTTCAAATATCTAAAAAAATTTGTAAATTTAACTTTATAACGTTTTGAAATAAAAAACACTCTCTGAAGAAGACACACAACGGAGTGGCGAAATATTGGCAGATTAAAAATATTTATACAAAAAGATGTCAAGCTGAGATATTCTGCATAAACATATTAACTATTTTTTAAGATATTTTTCATTTTCGAATAAAAAATTATTCGAAGTATTTGGGACAAATAACTTTTACAAACTACTTTTTATGAGAATCGATATTTTGTAATTTCAAATAAAAGTTTGAAGAAACTTTTATAAAAAATTTTGTTTATCTATATAAGACCATATGAGAATACGCGTATGTGAGTATGAATGTACATACTCGTACATGGCGCGGTGGCATATGAAGGCATGTTATAGAAATAATATAAAGATTGTTACGCCCACATACCCCATCACCTGCCTGCGATAGTGGGTGGATACCACAAAACTGTATGTATGTACATACTTCAAAAACAAAAGTATTAAGAAAAAAGCAGGGAGATTACAAGGTATTATGGAGGGGTTAACTGCATTCAAGTGTTTGTTTAAACTCGTTAAGTTGTTTTAGTTGCAAAATGACGAAATATGTAGATACAAACATACATTTGTATGTGTGTGTATGTGCGTGTGGGTGTTTGTGTGTCTATCTGTCATATTTTATATGCAAGAACATCCGTAAAACAGATTAAACTATAAAATATTTACAAGTTTTCATGTATGTATTTAATACGAGTATTTTTGAATAGTTTCACATTAAATCTAAAGCCATCAACCCTGGCCTAAAGCCTTAAGGGAATAAAGCAAATAAACAAACTAATCTCTTACTTAACTGGTTGTTTAAACTCCAAACACACAAAACCACACAAGCACACACGCACAAATTAGAAAAATGGAAAACTTTTCGGATGGAGATGAAAGGAAATGAAATGAAAAAAAATTTAATTAATCATAAATAATAAATAAAAAACAATAGTTAGTTTATTCTTGGAACAACTTACCTAAGTTTTTTGGTGAACGTTGCTCATCAGGTGAATCCATTTGCTGCTTTGCTTTCAAAACGACATCCATATTTTATGTTAATGGTTATTTTCAGAAATTCACAGCAAATTGTTCTGTTCTCTTAACGCACTTCTACTACCTGCATACATATTATTTAATTCTTGAGACGTACATACGTACGTAAATAATTTATTTAAATTTTAAGTGAGATATTTGAAAAATTACACATTCACATTTCAATACAAAAAAATATTAATTGCTAAGGAAATGTGTTTCCGGAAATACACACACATGCATCTACACTGCGAATCACTTAAATAAGGAATTTAATTTTAACAATTTTGAGTGAATATTTTTGTGACGAAAAAAGCTTAATGGGAGATGGACCAGATAGACAACTTTTATATCCACGACTTAAGAAAGAAAAAAAAAT
The DNA here is from genome assembly GCA_936439885.1 of Nowickia ferox. Taxonomy (NCBI): domain Eukaryota; kingdom Metazoa; phylum Arthropoda; class Insecta; order Diptera; family Tachinidae; genus Nowickia; species Nowickia ferox. The sequence continues at coordinate 1,345,466 of OW387027.1, read as the reverse complement.
ATTTTTGCAAGGAAGGCACATCATGAATGCAGAGTTGTGGCATGGGAATAGAAGTGTTGCCCCACAAGTATTTTTGACCGGGTGCAGTCAAGTTAATAACTGTTGCTTTTTTGGGAGTTCTTAAAATGGGAATCGTTAAAATGTTAAACTTAATTGTAAAAATTCCCAAAAAAAAACACACCAATTATAATTGGTAATTAATAATTATTAACTTGACTGCACCCGGTCAAAAATACTTGTGTGGCAACACTCTACTCTTGCGAAAGCAATGAATAGCTGTTGTTGTATTTTCTCACAAGTGCAATTTAAAAGGCATCATGTCAAAGAAACAGTGAAACACGGTGAAGCAAAACTTCAAGTTTATGCAGTAAATAGCCTTAACTCCTGACCTCAAACTGGCAGAGAATTAGTGATCAATCGTGAAAATACGCTTTGAAAACCGCAAGAGCCTAGACCCACATCACTGGAAGAGGGTACATCGGAATTTTCAGTGTATTCCAAATTGACACCTACACATGTGGTTGGCAGAAATTCCATTCACTCTTGTGCAGTTTTTATGAAATTTGCCTTGACAAATATATACTGCACGACTTTTTAATTTTGATACTTCATGAGCCAAAAAATTATGGGGGTTGGATGGTGGTGAATGGGTCCTCATCGGAATCAAATCTAGTGAAAAACGAGGCAAAATCCACAAAAAGCTTCACAACTATGCCTAAGCTGCTCCTAGAGGGGTAAAACTCAAGATCGACCCCCAATAATATTATAACCCCCAACTTTTCTTATAAATACTCGTATAACAACCAACTATCTCTTTAAGGGGGCTCCCATACAAAATGTTATTTTTTATATAAACATTTTTTAACTTTTTTAGTTACGCCTTTTTGCATTTTAGTTAAGGATATATGTTTGTATGTATATTAACAGTAGAAATAAACCTAAATATACATATTTATGTACACTCACAACATTTAGATTACTATATTTCTTTTATATTTTCGCATCACATTTGTTATGATCACGGGCCAATTAAGTAATAAATTAGAAAACAATAAATCTAATAATAATTTAAACAATAAAAATAATTCTTAAGAAATTTCAGCTCGCTTAAATTTAATAGATCTCATACATTTTCCATAACCATTTGGGTTTAAGAAAGAAAACAAATATATAACGCATAATTTGCGGTGACCCAAATAAAAGTTTGATCCCTTTAGACCAGCAAAAGTGAATAACGGTACAATAATATTAAAGAAGTCTCTAGCGGAAACAAAACTTATCGGTGAAGAATTTGTCTCGTTAAATTCAATGGATATTTAATTTTTTTTTTATTTTTAAAATACAATTTATATAGTATTTAAAAATTGCGTGGAGGCTATTGTTCTATTGTTTTTGTTGTTGTTGTTTTCTTCACTTTTCACTTTTCACTTTCAACTTTGTCGCTTTATCTTACATTCTTTCGATACTTGTTTTTCTATTATTTTGCAAGTACTCGCACAATTAATACATCTTCAATATACTCGCACATACTACATACACACAAAAATATACTAAAACATGTTTTTCACTTTTCTTATTTAAAACTTTCTTTTTTTTAATTGATCAGAGATGGAGAGCGTTAAAAAATTAAATATCGAGCCTTTGCTTCATTAAATTAAAAACTCAATAAAAAGAAACTGAGTGGAAATGGAAAATTTTATTCTTGCCTCAGTAATTGTGTAAACAAGATTTATGAATGAAATTTTTAGACAATATTCCTGCATCATTAATTAAAAAATTACGTTTTTTGAGTTATGACTCTATCGCAGCAAAGGCTGCAAATATAGATGTACATACATATGTACATTATACATATGTATGTACAATGTATGTATTTATGTTATTTTCATATCCATTTTTTTATTTATTTATTTTTCCATGTATTTATGAGAGTGTGTATTTAATATTTTAACGCATAAACTTTATTAAAACAAACATTGCTTCACATGACTCGTATGTACAGGTGTATGTATATACATGCATACGTACATATTTAGTATATACATATGTAAATAAATATATTAATTTGTATTTTCGTTTCTATTTCTTGATATTAATTTAATATTTTTTTATTGTTTTTAGCAGGTATTCATGCCTGCTGCACTGCAAAACTTAAATATGATTAGAAAATTATAAGCATCCTGTTTTAAAAGCTACATGTTGGCACTTTTGATATTAGAGAGCAACTGAAGTATTTTGGAAAGTGAAGCAAGTATTTTGTTTGCAACTACTCGTGCTTCAAACGAACAAACAAACAAACAAACAAACGCACATTTTATCCTTATGCCCTGTAATGATGAGATACATATGAGATATGAGTATACTATACATACATACTGTAGACGAGTATACACGACACAAGTACCTTACTACAGTTAACGAAGAAAGCTTTTTCCTGCTTTACTCTCTCTCTTGTCTTTTTACGCAGTTTTTGTTTATATATTTTTTTATGTGTGGTTTTTATCACATAATGAAAAGGATGCGAGAGAGAAATACTGGGTTTAGTTTTGTTGTAAAGAATAAAGCAAATTGAAAGGAACAATAAAATTTGAAAGAAAGGATACAATATCGTTGGCTTAGTCAGCAAACTTGGTAACTCCAGTTTTTATGGAAATTAAGATGTAAGTGCTAGTATAGCTCACAATACACTTATATTTTCTTTTTTACTTTTAAACGGTGATTAGCTAATTTCTTAATTCAAACGAATTTCATGTCTAGCTAAAATCTCGTTAAGTTAAATTTTTAAAGTACAAAGTGGTCTTAATGAGGTATTTAGGGCGCCTATACACGTTCCGATTATATTGATATGTTCACAAATATTATTAGCAACAAATTAGTAGTCTTCCCTGTAAGATATTCTGAAAAAAGTGAAAAAATAGATTTTCTTACGGGCTGGCCCACGATGTCAACAATAAAGTTTCTTTCGCTTACTTATATTGAAAACAAAAACAAATTGTCTTATTTTGCTTTTATTTTCAATGTAAGTAAGCGAAAGAAACTTTTTTGTCGACATCATGGGCCAGGCCGTTAATTTTTGCAAAAAAAAAAATTACACGAAGAATTGAAGCAGTTGTAATATAAAACGTACCAAACACTGCAACAAGAGAAAAAAAACTTTCATTTAGCTAATGAAGTAGCGACATTGATAATTCTGCATCGTATGAATGAAATTGTTCATAAGCTTAATGAAAGTTTTCATTAAATGCATGAAATGCTTCATTAACACATAATACAAAATTCATTGATCAAATGAATGCTTTCCTTTCAGTGTGAATGAATATCACTGTTAATTTTGTTACCTTGTTTAAAATGAAAACAATTTTATTCGAATTTCTCAAATAAACTTACAGCTTTATTAATAAAAATTTGTTTTAAAAAACTAAAGAAAGAAAGCCTTAATAATTTTTACAAATAAACCTGTTACAATTTAATTTATAATTCATTGAGCCTAATAATTGTGTGTAAGTAAGTGCCTTACTGTCGCCACACACACATCCATACAAATGTATTTATATGTACATATACATATATGTATGTATATATTTATTTGCCTTTGATTATCGCTCTTTTTCCAACCTGAGCACCTTTTTTGCATGCACGTTTCGCCAATGAATTGATAAACACTTATTTTGCACCATAATCCTTTGGGCTTATTATTAATCATACTTCTGACACTCGACGATACTTTGTCAATTTGTAAATTTTTGTGTTAACAACCAAAAACCTTTAATGCCTTCCATTCCTTTTTACTTTTCACAAAATCCATATAATAAATAATGGAATTAGTTGTGTGTAAAACAATTCATCTTTTCTACATGCACTGAAAAAAAAATGTAGTTGCATATTTCTTTCTCGATTTATACGACGAAACAAATAGATTATCAGTACAGTTTTAAGGCGTGGCTTGTTCAGTATATGTATACTCTGCTTGTAAAAATATATTTCAAAGATTCGGTGCATATTTATATAGATTTCATGTGAATTTCATCATTTTTAAATTTCAATATATATAAAGTTTTACGTGAAGTTTCCGCAATGCAAGCAAGCTCTACTTTGTCTAGAAAAAATATATGAAAAACACTCAAATTTTTAAATGATTCTTATGCTCATTTTATAGACAAGTCGTTTGCTTGCATTTTAAGCATATTAAACATATAAAGGCATCATGGCAAAGAAACAGTGAAACATGGTATGGTGACCAAAGATGACTGTCTGCAAAAGCGATCATCCTTGAGATAAGATGGCGACCCAGAGCTCACGGCCGAAATCCTGCAGCAATTTAAAAAAAAAACAGTCGAAACAATATCGATTAGCACTGACAAACCTAGACGAGCAATGGAAGCGGGTCCATGGGAGTTCTCAGTGTATTCCAAATAGAAATACATCACATAGATCACAATATCGGGCTTACAAAATATCGTCACTACCATGTCAAACTTTTCAATATGCAAATTTGTACTTTTCAGAAGAGCATGAACACCCGTCAATGGTGAATTTAAAGTTGGCGTATTCCTAAAAATGTCGGGCTTAAAATATTTCTTATTGAGTTAGCTATCGTCTATAAATTAGTGTACCAAGATAACGGATTTAAAAAAATTCAGCAAAGTGCGACTGTGACTCATACACGAAGGGTTCCGAACTTCAGCCTATATAATCAAATATCTTACTTGATGTAGAAATTTAAAAAAAATAACTATCCGGTAAAAAATTTTTCCGTTTTTGACAATTTTTTTAGTTTTAGTGCTTTTTCTTAGTTTAGGCGCTTTTTAATTTTTTGAGATTTTTTTTCGGTTCTTGGTGTTTTTTTTTAGTTTTAGCGCATTTTTCGTATTGGCGATTTTTTTTTGTTTTGGCGATTTTATATATGTATATGTATTAGGTTTTTTAGTGTTAGCGATTTTTTTTAATTGGTGTAGTCTGCATAAAAATACACTGACTTTGAAAATTTCAAGCCACTATATATAATTGTTTGTATATTACATTAGGCTTTACAAATTATTCGCTTCTCGCTTTGGAACATCCTTTAATTTTTAACTGTCATATATTTGTTGTTAAAGCAGCTAAAGCTTTACATATTCTGTGAAAATTTCAGGTCCGTAGCTAGCTCTTACGGTTCTCGAGAAAATAAGCATATAACAGACAGACAAAAGGACATTGTAGCGCAAAGAATAGGGTTCCTTTTCACCTTTGGTGTACGGAACCCTAAAAATACCTAAAAAACTAGAATTAGAAATTTTTATTTTAAAATTTTCTGAACTCGGAAGCTTCATGGAATATTAATATTGTTTCAACAACTTCTCTTCACTATTTGTTACAATTTACGGGGATTTTTTCTGTTTTTTTTATATTTAATATCCAAATAATTTCTGCATGGTTTTGTTTGTTTTTATCAGTCGGTGAATAAAAAAACAGTAAGAGGAAAAAATATGGGATTGAATGGAAGTGGTGGGGTTTAAGAAACAAAATGATTTCTCTTTGATTCTGCACAAAAGTAGAACAAAACGTCTTTTAATAAAAAAAAAATAAATAAAAAATAAGGAAAATTTTACTTTTGTAGATGAAAACAGTTTTGGTGGTTTTACCTTTTTATTACTTTTCCCTAAAACTCCCATTTTATGGTTTAAATAAAAAAAAAATTACTTGTTTGTGGTCGTATGTTTTTCGTTTTATTTTAATTTTATTAAATGGAAGCAGTATTTTCTAAATATGTACTTCATTGCAATTTCTACATGTATGTGGATGTCTGTTTTATGAATTAATTTTCTTAATTGCTACCGGCAGCAACTTGAAATTGTTATATTAAAGGTAAATTAAGGAGTCCTCGTTTCTATTCGTACCATTCATCTATTTACGTAGACTGAGCGGTCCGAAAAACTATAAATAATGATTAAATGACGATTAAATATTGTATCTTCTTGTCCGCATTTAAATTTTAGATTCATTAAATATTATTTATTTATTATTGGTTTACTTTAGTTCATTTACTTCAACAACGTCATAACTCAAAATGAAGCGAGTTTGACAGAAAATGAATTTAAAGTTTTCAATTTACACACAACTTACAGGAAAAAGAAAATCTTCAATTCCTCTCAAGAGTATACAAGATATTTGCATGAAATTTTTACGAAATATGAATTAATTCTGATAACCAAAAAATCACATGTTTTGAGTTATGACGTTGATGCAGTAAATGAGCCACAGGTACACTTTGCCAGTGTTTCATGAACTTACTGTGAGATAATATTATAAAAGTTTACATATTTACATATGGCCATCTTTTGTCACGTTACATTACTTGTGTTATATATATTATTTTCTTGCATGTTGATGTCGAGCGTAATTAGCTCCACATTTAACAAGAAACATAAAAAATTTAACAAAGTGACTCTAAAATACAAGCTGAATTGCTTGGTGACGTAACGTGACAAAAGGTGGACTTTTCTCTAGAAATGTTCATATCAAATTTGTTGAAATTTTGACAGGAGTCAACTGGCAGCTGACTGATGGCAGCAGTAATGATTCAATTCAAAAAGTCACGGAATTATTCTCCCAGCAATATTAAATTTCTATTTCCGCATGTGATGTAGTAAAAAATACCATTTCCCAATACTTAAATCGACAAAATTATATGTTTTTATGCATGTATAACCCTTTGACAAAAAAAAAACAAATAGTAGTGCCAGTAAACTATGAAAGGTCATAAAAATTTATTTAAGATAAAATAAAATATTAAAAATGAAAATGTAAACTTGGAAATCTCACCCCTGCATATTTCTGTAGCATGCCATCGATTCAATCTTCCTGGTACTTTCTTTCTTTATTACAATGTAAAGTTACAGGTTTTTAAGAAACACCACAATCCAAAAAAGTCTCAATATAAATCTGAGGGTGAATAGTTTCAATGTTTGTGTGTGCTTTTGAAAAAAAAGAAAATATATTTTGTATAAAATATTACAATTTTGTTGCATGAATGAGTCGCTACAAAAGATTTGGATGCCGTAAAAGACAATATATTGACAAAACCATTATGAATGGGCTTTCAAGATTTTGTTTGTTTGTTGTTTTTAAACTGTATTATGCCCAGAAGTAATAAAAATTCTTGCTTCACTTGCTTATATTTTACAACAACAACAAGCAACAACAACCTTATTATTTATTTATGTACAAGAAGCAGCACAGGACCCTCACCACTTACTTACTTCCCTTAATACAATAAATATACTATTGGTGCTCATTGCTAAAGTATGTACATACGAGTATTTATTTATTTATCTACTTAGTTTAAAGTATTTCCTTTAGATGATTTATGCTTTAGCGCTTCGCAAACACTCACTCACACACACACACACACACACACACGTTTATTTAAATAATAAAGTTCACAGCAGTTGTATTAATTGCTAACACGATTAATTATTAATCTACTTTCAATGAAACTTGGTTTTTATTTTGGTTTTTCCTCTTTTTTGTTTGTTAACATGTTGCTTTTGTGTACGAACACAATCTGCCTCTTTATTCAGTTTCAATGTGAAAAACAAATGCTCTTTTTATTTTCACACTTAACTTTCCACATCACTGATACAGTTTGACTTTAAAACTGGGTCAAAATGATTCACAATACCAGAATCCCACATGGCTAAAATACGAAGAAAAAAACTGTCTTTTATTTAAAGCATAAGCGGCCAAACATTTTGTTTAAACGTGTTCAAATGTGTGTGTAGCAGCAGAGATGGCCCAATTCATCAGCCGTAATGCAATTCATATCTGAATAAAATTTATTTATTTTATTATAAATGTTTCTTGCAAAATACAATTAAATCTGATTCTAACATTTTGGGCAGCTAATAGATCGTATCTAAACGAGAGACTGACAACTATTTTGTTTCACACTGTAGTATACTTGACGCTCCTTTATTGCAACATAGTCATAACTTCCAAAAGCTAGTTTGTCGGAAAATGCGGCTTAAAGTTTTCAATTTACATGCAACTCAAAAATTTCTTCTCTCAAGATTTAAGTGTACAAGCGTTATGAGTGAAATATTTCCACAAAATAAAATGGCATATTTTGAGATATGACTATGTTGCAATAAAGCAGCTAAAACAGAGTTTCATTTAAAAAATAATGCTTTGGGAAAAATAAATATTTTTGCACGTATACAGAAGAACTACGGCTTGCTGGGTCCTACTAATGTTTTTATGCAGGGACAGAAAATAATGATTATTCTTGAATTCTTAAAGAAAAAAAATCAAGTACAAGGAAACATCGTACAACGTGTCAAATCACTCCATTTTAGTTGTTTTCAACTAGATTTTTCAAAAATTTTAATGATTTTAAAATATTTTATTTTTATTTTTCATTCTTATAAATATTTTTGAGCAGCAGAAATAAGTCTTATTTACTGAAATCTATTTTTTTAGAACAAAATTAAAAATCAATTTTTGACTTTTACGGCCTGTCCCACGATGTCACTAGAAATCGTTCGATGGACAACTTGTATTGCAAACAACAATAACATTAGAAAATTTTTTGTTGTTTTCAATATAAGTATTTGATCGATCGATTTCTAGTGACATCGTGGGACAGGCCGTTAATTTTTTCTAACAGAAATAGAAGTTACATTATGATATATATATATATATATATATATATATATATATATATATATATATATATATATATATATATATCATAATGTAACTTCTATATATATATATATATATATATATATATATATATATGTATATAACTACTACGATGAGATTAATGTGTGGGGATTCCACCATTTTTTCCATTGAAAAATACAGAAACTCGAAAATGCCTTTTATTTAATACCCATATCATAAAAGTGATAGAAATAGTGCCATCATGTTTTTTTCGGCTGCGTAATCTCCAAAATTGTTATGAACTGTTAGGCCCAAGTTACGCCCTAGAAACAGCTTGATGGATATAATTTAATTTTATACTTATCTTTATAAGAAATATTTGCTCCTGCCACCGAACAAAGAATATAAAAGGCATAGCTCTATTCGCTATCATCAGCTGTTCAGGCTGAGCACATTGGTTTTTATTTCTGGCCGCAAAAGAGAAAAATCACAAAGTAACAGTTATTTCATTATTATCATAACAGTTGCGGTCCCTGCTTTTGTGTATTATATGTAACCTCTACGTATACTTAATATGCATGTGTACTTATACATACATACGTACATGTGTAACACTCATACGCACTCAATACTTGACAACATACTGTTACGCAAATATATGTATATCATATTAGGCAGGCCCATTAAAAGAAAACTATACGTGATAGATAAAAACTAAAAAACGTGTGTGAGTTTAGGATATTGATGCCCCTAAATTACACATATTTTTATTTAAAATAAAATTTTTGCCCAACAATGTTATTTACAGCATTTAACAGCTCGTCGTTAGCTGCATTCTCAAAATGCATAATTGAATCAAATGAACATTATAAACAATAAAATGCAAGTATATGCATGCATATGGTATGTATACATAATTATGTACAAATGTATGTACATACACGTTCTTATGTACGATCCAGTTATTTCTTTTCCCGTAAACTATTGAATGTTAAAATAAAAAAAAGTAAACTTTCTATTCGATTCATCACATTTTCGCTTTCTTCATTTGTTTTGTGCTTCAGATTTGAGAATACAATGCAAACAGAAACGGTAGAGTTTCTTGTTTTAAAAATGGTAAATTTCAAATGAATGAATATGCACACATACCTACACACATAGATACATATGCACGTACGTATATGCGAGCATGCATGCATTTACATAATTTAAACTGCAAATGTCTACTTATGTATCTACGGCCTGGCATTTATTGTCTTAGTAAATATATATTAACTTCATATCCTGGACCACATTAGCAAGGCATTTGCCCTCCTCGACAAATTTCAACAACACTTCCTTTTCTATTGTTGAATTAAGTAGCAACATTTTTATTGCATACTTGACCGCAATCTAATTGATGAACTTTTTATTTTAAAATATATTCCTTATGTTTGGCGTGCATTTTTCAAAGAAGAGCAGCATAGCATGCCCTCCAAGATGGCCGAATATTTGATGCTGGAGTTTAATAGAAATCTCAATAGGGTTTCCCCTTCATTTTTAAGTCGTTTATTTTAATTATAAAAGTGGTCGGTCTAAGCCATATTGACTTCCAATTATTAAACAGATCTAGCGAAAACCTGAATAAATATTAAATAAATGTTTATTAATTTTATTGACTAATACGAGGTGTGTTCAAAAAGTGTGTTGAAAAAGTATTGCGAATTTTGAATTTTCACGGGTTACGTATATTCGAATTTTGATTTTTTTGTGGCGTTATGTTGGACCTCATGTCTCTCACTTATGCCGACAATTTCGGCCATTTTGAATGTTCAGTTAATTGTTGACAGCTGCTTTGCTTGCACGTGTTTTGGCTCGTCTTCGATTTTTACCTATTAAAAAAAATGGAACAAAGAACGAGAGAGGTTCATATTCAATTAAAAAAGATGTTGTAAGAAATTATTGTTATTAATCGTGGACATTATTTACTGATATTGTCAAAAAAAAAAATTATATCTGCTTTTAATTTAATTAATTTAATTGGAAGTATAATATTGAAATTACGCGATGTATTAATTCAGTTCGCCTGCAAAAATAAAGTGAACAAAACCAAGGAAAATGTGAAAAAATCCTCTTGCAAAATATTATTCATGATAAGGGGAATCAAAAGAGGGAATAAGTTTTAAAAATTGCAATTTTGGGAAAAGGGAAAATATTTCCGGGGAAGAACTGTTCAAGTTTGGGGTGAATATAAAGAGTGATTGCATATGAGGACGTATGAGTAATACATTGTTCTTAATCAGAATTACTAATACGTCCTCATATGCAAAATAGTAAATGGTGAATAAATGTGACTTGAGGCTATTTTTGTTATTAAGTATTTTAAAAAAATACACGTGGAAGTGTTTAATAATTAATCAAGTGCATTTTAAAATGTTTACAAAATTTTAGGACCTTTTCAATTAGCTTAGGTTATCTTCTAACTTTTTTGGTTACAGCATTTTGTATTTATTATCACTTTTTTTGGATTGAAGAAGAAGGCAACAATTTAGAGAGCCCACAAGCATCATTACTCGCAGTCGATTTAGGCTCCATAGTTTCGGAAAATAGTTTCAAAACACGAGCATCATATTTACAATCGTAATGAATTTGCTTCGTTTGTAATTGTAACAAGTACAGACATATGTACATACATACATGCATACAAGCATACATGTATGTGTATGTACGAGAATGTTACGTACGAACAGTTTGTATGTACAATTATTTTTCTTTTCTTTGCCTTAAAGAAAGAAGAGAAAACAGTTGGCTAAGCAACAACTTAAACAACTTAAAAATAACATTTCGCACTCGTACATATGTACATATCATTACCTCAATATAGAAAGGCCCTAACTTATTTTTTTTTGATACCGAGATTTTTGCACTTTTCGATACTTTAGATGTTCTTCTATCGAAATTTACAAAAAACTCGATTCCAAGAAAAAAATGAGTTAGGGTCTTTCTATAGTAAGGTAACGATATGTAAGTTTTTGAAATGGCCTAAACGTTGCAACTACAAACAAATATTTGCTTTGGCATCACAGTGGATGGAAGGAGTGAAGCTTTAATTTTACAAAGAGATACACAAGCACACACGGTACATTTATTATGTTAATAATTGAATAAGTGAATAAAAATGTAGCACATGATGTATGTATGTATGTACTTTTGTTTAAAATGTATTTTATTGGTTTACCTTTTTTTTGCAAGTTACAAATTCCTCAAATGTTTCCGTGCATTGTGTTTCTATAACAGTTACGTAAATTCATTAGGCAAAAAGTTAAAACTCTTTAATGTGCCAATAGAGCTTGAAATCAAGTTACAGATGAAATTAAATGTTAGAATAACAAAATATGAATAAAAATGACGAACTTATCACTGTTGTCATTGATGAAATTTGCTCAGCTCACATCTCTTTTTGAGACTGTGTCACTTTGGCGACCTCAGAAATATCTTAGAAAGAACCTGCCAGCTGACTCGAGAAGAGAAAAATTGAGCCAGTCGTTCGGGACCAGAGAATGACAGTGTGCTCATTGTCTAAATAAAATATACATAAGTAAATAGTCTTAACTTTAGCAACTGCATTTAATCATAATTGTAGCACAAATAAATCGTAATCTCACATATTTTCTCTCAAGCAACTATGACTATAGCCGATTTCAACATTAAGGAGCATATCTACTTCGCTTATGCGAAAAAATAAAATCTGATACATCTAAAAATAAAAAGGCTCATGCCTGCGTATGTTTATACTCAGGCTACGTATATTTAATCGGACAAAAAAAGTATACGCAGGATACTCGAGATATTTATTCATCATTCTCAACCGTATAAAATTATTTTTCTATATAAAATGGAATGGAAAATGTGTAGATGTGTGTGTGTGTTTGAAAACATGCTTTATGTTTGTATGTAAATAAAATAGCACCGTATATACGCATGTGTAGCCGATTAATAGTCAGAGTTTTTTATACTCATACGTATGATTGTAGCTCGCATAGTCTATAAATTTTAGTTATAGTTGTTTGTGCTGCGTAATTTAATGTGTATAAACATAGTGGTGGAGACCAGAAAAACCTCTAGGACTGGATCCTGGAAACTCCTACTTCCAATGAATCACTTAAAATGATAATGCGTCTACTTAACACTAGAGGCGCCTCACCGATGCTATTAAAAAAACAAAACGCACAATAGAGTTGTAAAAAGGAAAAAAATAACAATAATTAATCTTCTCCTCTTTCTATCTGTCACATCGCCATCTGTAGTTACACTATCCCTTCCAACTCTCATGTAACACAAAGGGACCTGTTATTTCGATCCAAGGGAGCTAAAAACTTACTTTCTCTTCTCAACAACCTGTCAACCTACCTAATTAAATATACATACAGACATACATACATACATGCATATACATATATGTATGTATTTGGTACATAAACATCTCTTATCTCATCTTAAGCCGTACAAAACTCAAGAATTCCCTAAATAAAACTGTAGCATTTTACAAGGTACTTCTTTTTTTTATTTATTTTTTGCTTCCCATTAAAAATTTTATTAATTTGGGAACTTTTTTATTTTTATTCTTTAAACCGCAACATAATGTAATTTTGATCGATAAAGTTTGAAAGTGTCGTTGCTCAAACTTTTAGTTGTTGCAATTGTTTACAATTTGTATGTAAGAACACATGAGTATATGTGCACACTACTTGTGTATGCATGTGTGTGTGTTTACATGTTTATATAAACACACCTACACACACCTCCACATATCCGCAAATCGAAAAAGGTCGTCGAATGTTATAATTTGTAAATATTGTTCTTTTTAATTCTATTTATCTATACTTGAACCACACGTTTGTTTCACTCGCCCAGTTGGAAAAATATTTGTGGGACTGAAAATTGCCAAAAATTAAGAAAAAATAACAGATTTAAGATACAGCATAAGTCCATGTCCTCTGCCTGTCCAAAAAGTCAAAAGTTTTATTACCATCAGGAACTTCATTACATACTCAGATTTTGATTTTTCGACCTTCGACCTTTTCATGCCAACAAAAGTCTTGAAATTGTTCATTTTCAACATAGTTAAATGATTAAACAATTAAAACAATCTCATAACTCAATAAAGTAGTTTGCAAAATTTAATTTTTCTCTCAAGACTTGGGTCTACAAGATACGTGTTTAAAATTTTTACACAATATGAATAACAATGTGGGGATTAATTTAGCATTATTAGCTCAAAAATTCCATTTGTTGTGTTATGTCTTTGTTTTGGTAAGTGAGCGATATGTACTTCCGGTGCATTCACATATTACGTAACGCTCCAGGGGGAGTGAGCGTGAATAGCCGCTTATGTGTAGGTGTTGAAACGTTGTCTGAGTTATTCAATTTCTAATTGGGTGTCTTTATATAAAATAAGAAAAGTTCTCTCTATAACTTTTCTTCGTATATTATGTGTGTATTATTTAATACTGTGGAAAGGTAGATATTTAAGTATAATCCAGTACCCACCGAACATTTGGAAAATCATTTTGGCGAAATGTGATCTGAGACTTTTTTTAATTACTTTTGACAACTAAAAGCTGATTAAAAAACGGATCGAAAGTGACTCCATACGTAGTGATATATTAAAAATTACAATAATAAATTACATACAATACAAGAATAGTCAAAGTGTTGCATTCAAATAAATCACATAAGATACCAAATATAAATCCCAATTTTAATGCAAATAACCAACGACTTCATTGAGGATGTTGTCAAGTATATAAATGGTTTTCCAATAGGGATTCCCGAACATTGACTTTTGAAAAGTCAAAAGTATACACTTTTACACTTTTATTTCATATGCTTTTAAAAAAGTTGTACATATCTAATGAGAAATTCTGAGAGTATTTGTATACAAGTAGCTTGTTCTTTTTTGAAATTTAAAATATAAAATACATTAATACACTTCACAGTGCAGTCCTTGTTGCTCAGAAACAATTTATTTAAGTTTACAAACAAATTTAAATAAAAAATTTGTTTTGAAGCAACATTGTTTTTTCTCAATACGGCAGTGCATTTGATACAAGATAAACGATACAAATTGTTGTCAATTCAGCAAATATTCTTAGTCTGTATAAAAACGCCACATATGTACATACATACAACATACAAACATCAAAAGTATCAGTAAATTACTAATAACTCTTTAACTCCAATTATAGTGCAGGTGCAAGTAAAATTAAAAATCAATTTACTTTCAATTCATTACGATAATCGAGGATGGATGGCCAGAAATCCAATTTAAAAGGAACATTAGCTAATTGGAAATATTTTGTAATGTTTCAATACACTGCTCGAAATGTTATTGTTAGAATGAAAATCTAAATTTCGACATTATGCAAGATCATGAGTAATTTTCTTCCTTAAGCATCGGTGTTCTTGTACAAAAGTTTTTCTAAAGATTTCCATAATAAAATATTAGGAATGTTTTCTCTAAACTCGTCGCAATTTTCTTTATTATGAAGAGTCACCTCCACCAAAATGTTTCAATTTTATTCAGCGTCTTTTGAATACAGGGTGGCTGGTGTTGTTTTAAATGAGAGAAGCTTTTCAAATTTCACAACGATGCATTTGAAAGCCAACGATATATACATATGTATGTATATTTAATATAACATATAAGAGTTTTGCATGAATAAATATGTAAATTCGACCTTAAATAGGTTAACATTAATTTTAGCGCTGAAATGCTCTTTCTAGAGTTTAAAAATTAATTTTTTTTTCTAAGCAAAAAAAAAACTCAAAAGTAAGTTTTATTTCCTTTCCGTAGAAAATAAAAATCAAAAAATTATTTTTATCTCCTGTGGTATAAATAAAACTACAAAAAAACTTTTATTTTCTAACCAAAAATATAAAATTAAAAAAAAGAATTGTTTTCAAGAAATAACTTTAATTTTCTGATGAATAAATAAAAAAATCAGAAAATAACTTTTATTTTCCAAGTGAAAAATAAAACTCAGGAATTAATTCATACACAAAAATGCATACGGGGGCGTATGATGAATGAATACTGTGAATTTCATGCGAAGCGTTGCCGACAAGTCGAACGTATTCGACTTTTTTTGGAATCCCCAGTAGCTGATATAATATAAATACTCGTACGCCGTGATAAATAAACAGGCACACACAGTCGAATTCAAAAATTCGACAGCAAGCAAAAAATTTCGGCTAGTGAAATGGCAGGCAATATGTTAGTTTATACGTACACACATACATACATATCGCTAGCTAAAATGCAAAATGTCTTGACAAAATTTAACACTTCCTATAAGTTTGTTTAGTTTCTTTTTTTAGTTTTTTGCTTCTCCTGTAAAATTATATCTTTGTTAGTTACGTCTTTTTGCATTTTAAGGCTGGTACTCTGTTCAAAGTTGTGAAAAATTTTCAGCACCATTGATTATTTCGCATGAAAAATTTGACATGTACTAAATGCAGCGCAACTCGCGGTTTTTTTTATAAATTTCTTGCTTTTATTGCTTGAAAGTATGCAACATTGTTAAAATTCCGTGCGAAAAAAGCACGCTCATGTTGTTTCGCAGCTAAACTAAAATGATGCCAGACTAATTTTGCATGGAAAGACATGATTTTACGTGTTTTTCACAACAAGAACAGAGTACTACTTTTGCGAATTTATTTCGCAAATATTTCACACCAAATACTTTTATATGTAGTTTGACAGCATTTCGCACGAAATTGTGAACAGAGTACCAGGCTTTAGCTGTGTGTGTATATGTGTGATTGTATGTATTTCTAAGTGAACAATCTAGTTAGTTTTTTCGCGGTGTATGTGCCGAACTCTTAAGCGTAACGCAATTAAACACGAGTGCATGCATATTTAATTTTGAATATATCAAGCCTTTGCTGCAAGAGAGTCATAGAGCAGAAAACATGAATTTAAAGTTTTGAATTTACTAACAACTTAGAGCGATTATCACAAGTTGGCGTTACAAATTTAATTTAACGTACCAAGTAGAATAAACTGGAAAAACTTTTTATACGTCCGCTAAAATCTAATCCTTAACTAAAGCCAATTTGTAATAATTGATAAGAAAAATAGACTGTAAATTTGGACCTGAATGGTAAAATAAAATGTAATTTTCCTCTCAAGACATGAGTATGCAAAATATTTGTATGAAATGAACGAAATGATACTTAACTCTGTAATTTTAACTTAAAGAACATATTTTTTGAGTTCCGACTCTCTTGCAGTAGAGACTCAATATGTACACACACATACACATACATACACATGCACAAGTACACACACACACACACATATACATATATATGTGGATATAAATGAATTACATTTAATTTGTATAACAAAAATAGTGTCCTATATAAACGCATTGAATTGTTAAATTTAAATTAGTTAACGTAACAAAAAAGTAGACGTAGACGTCTTACACGCACGACATTATGGCAAATAAAAAACAAAAGAAGATGGAACTAATATATTTATATTGTGTTGGTAGCATGAAGAAATATTTGCAAGAAACGACCTTGCATGGACTTAAATATCTGGCAGATAGTTCACTTACAATTTGGGAAAAGTGAGTTGTATTTGTCGGATGCATCACCACACCACTATTGGGATTTACAATGGTACCAATTTAAGCACCATCACACCATCAATTTTGCACCAAATACTTTTTTATCATATCTTTCTAAATGTTCAATTAAAAATATATGGCTTACGGCAATACATGGAACTTCTTACTCGATTCAAGTAAAAAAATTAACATTTTCGACAAGACTATCTCTCGAAAATCTTAATCGATATACATAGAGTAGATCAAATTTGCCGTACTCGGCACAGTTTCTTAAGGCCAAAAAATAAATGAATTCTGAAAATCGGTTTGACAAAAACTTTCAGAGTTAATAAAATAAAGCGCTTTTTGCAAATTTTCCTCAGCAATATCTATCTCTCTCCCAAACGAATCAGTCGATTTTAATCAAATTTTGTAGGATTTTTTGAGTTTAGGAGCTAATAAGATTTTCAAATTTCAAAATTTATTAGAAAAAAGTTTTATTCTATTCCGATCGGTTCAGCCACTCTTAAATTGAAATGAAAATTGTACATATACACACACACATCACATACTTTCCACAAGGACACCATAATCGGAATATGACCCCAAAACGTGGAAATCTGAATAAGTTCAATTTTCGAAAATCAGAGTGTAATCGGAAAGTTCGGGGCTATTCTGCAAATCACGAAATGTGAAATCATGGTGATTTCAAAAAATTAATAAAAAGCTAATTCACTACTTTGGTAAATCTCACGATTTATAGCGTTGGAAGTGGGAATAGAATATTCCTTTATAAATGACAAAAACTTAAAATACTATAAAAAGCCACTAGTAAGTCACCTATTAATAGTTTGTTGTTTAAATCGCGTGATTTTCAGAACAGGCCCGGTTAACAAATGTTTAATTCAGTATAAACTTTCACCAATAGCCATACATACAGTCTGCAAAGTTCGTATTCGTACACCCGTAATCAAAAAAAAACCCACAGCCTTGTAAAAAATTAAATTACTTAAATTAAATAATAAAATGTTTAAATAAAAATATATTTTATTAAAAATGTTTAAAGAAAAGCAAAATTTACTAATTTCAAAAAAAAAAAATTCAAATTCATATTCTTCCACATAAATTTTTTTTAATCACACTAGAAATTGAAATTATACCTTTTTTTAAACTAAAGCTAATTTTTAAAATAAATTTTTATAATTATTTTATTGTAAACTTCATCCCTTAAGGATATGTAGTGAATTCCATATCCTATTCTTAGAAAAGAAAAACGATTGTTAAAGTTAAATCCTGCTTTAAAACCGGTTTTGCCATATCGAGCCATAACCGTCAAAAAAACTTAAGCGACCATTTTTAGAACCTCGTTTTTTGACGAAAATCGATTATTTACGATCGCAAATGATCGATTTTGGTAAAAAAAATTAAGTTCGAAAATTATGTGGCTTAAGCCTTTTTGGTTGTTAATGCATGATATGTATGTGATTAATGAATATACATAAGTATGTACATATGTATATTGGTATAAAAAATTTTTGTTACATGGTGTAATTTAACAATGTGTACAGTACACATTATACTCTTAATATTATAGTAGACATATATTGCTTACATAATGCAATTTTTCTTTTTCGTTCAAGATTATTCTTCTTTGCTTCGTTTCTAGCTGCACTTGTAATTGTTGCAAATTTAATATCAAACATATACGCAATGTGGGATACTACTCCGGTAATTATTGGCATAAGTCCACGTCTGACATCTATACTTACGGTTCCTTTTCCAGCCTTGACCGTGTGTAACATGAATCAAGTTCTTTATTCAAAAGTCTCTAATTTCTCCGAGTAATTACAAAATTTTTTTTATTTATCTACAAATGTATGTACATATGTACTATATCGTTTTTGTGATGCGTCTTTCTTTCCATTTTTAGAGATTCTTCAGAGTTTGACATAATTCGTTTTCTATGCTTCACCGATACAGAATTCGATGATCTGTTAAGGAAGAAGGGCAATATCACAAACAACAACTTGAAAATAAATGAGTTTCTAATAAAGGTTTGAGCACAAAAAAAGATCTATTGATAAGTTCCACACACATAAATATGTAAGCGCGATGCTGATGAAGAAGCATATTTTAAGATGCGATTAGGCGTGTCCCATAAATATATATAACCATATAAAATGTTGGAAACCAAACTTGTGGCCAACAATGTATTTGATTATAGATGACATGCCATATCACCATAACATAAAAAGTCGACAATGCATACTTTAAACGGCCTTTTTCTCTTATGCCTTCTTTATATTATAGAGTAACCTAAAGCCCACATTGTCATATAAAATAATTAAATAGATATACAGCGTCCATTTTTTATATGAAAAAAATTAAATGGGCTATACATTGTCCATTTTTCATGCAAAACATTATATTGGCAATACATCGTCCATTTTTCATACAAAAAACAAAATGGGCTATACATCAGCCATTTTGTATGCAA
Organism: Nowickia ferox; assembly: GCA_936439885.1. Classification (NCBI taxonomy): domain Eukaryota; kingdom Metazoa; phylum Arthropoda; class Insecta; order Diptera; family Tachinidae; genus Nowickia; species Nowickia ferox. Next base: position 1,325,729 of record OW387027.1, on the reverse strand, counting down.
AAAATTAAATGGACAACACATCGTCCATTTTTATGCAAAACAAATTTAATTGGCAATACATCGTTAATGTGTAATATAAAAAAATTAAATGGACTGACTGTAAACGGTAGTTTTTCATTTAAGAAATTAAATTGGCTACACATCGTCCATTTTTCATACAAAAATTAAGTGGGCTATACATCGTCCAACAACATAAACGGCAATTATTTGATAGGAATAACAAAATATTGTTGCTCCAACTGTGACATTAGATTTACTTTAATTTTACTTTATTTAAATATTTTGTGTTGTGGTTTTTAAAGAAATTGCGTTATTTTAAATTTTAATGTAGAAAGTGATTATAAACTATGTCTGTGTGCATGTATGTATGTATGTACTCGTATATGTCAGTAAAACAAATAAATCTTCAATTACATATTTATTACATTTATTATTTTTACATATCGTTGCCAGATTAAATAAAACTTATCCCAGAAGAAGGTGGAAAATAGCAACGAAACGTTGGATAAAATAATGCAATAATAGTTTTTTATTTACATTAAAATATAATAAAGACCTTGAATGCCCACACTAGATTACTCTATAATATCAGGAATTTATTTTAAATTTTTTTTTCTGGTTTAAAGTTTTGTTTATTTATTTGTTTTTTTTTTTCTTCCTTTTTGTAAATTAACACTTAGACCCGGTTCACGCACGTCAACTTTTGTTGATCAGCTGTAAGGAAGACGGAGAAGGAAATACAGTTCAATCTCTAACTAAATTAAAAGTTGATCAACAAAAGTTCATGTGTGTGAACCGGCACTTATATACATATGTACTATATATATGTACGTACATCATCGTTTAGCATGCTCAACCTTGCTCTCGGCTGTTACTTAATTGTCAAATAAGCTCTATTACCTACAACTGTAGCGAACTTTTTCGTGAAATAATAACAGATGAAGGACTATGTTGTGTGTTTAACGCTTTGCATCCAAAATTTCTATATAAAGGAAAGTAAGTAGCTTCTAAGCATATGCACATACATATACATACACCCAACTCTTTTTTTACACGGTGGATACGTTCCTAAGGAAATCGTGCAAAAAAAATCGTGTAAAAAATACATGCAACCTATGGAAAATTTAGTGATACGTTCCATAACTTTAAAAAATTGTACAAGTTGAAAAAATCCAAACATTTCCTGAGTAAAACGTGCAAAAAAAAGTGAATATCAAGAAAAATAAAATAAAGTTTATTCCAAGCTTGAAAGATTAAAATTAAAAGTTAATTTTATAGTTACTCGTCGGTTTCGCATAACAGGCGTACACGCTTATCACAAAAAGGATTCAAAATGTAAAAATTAAAAAAAATATAGTGTGAATTCTACCTGAAATATTTCACAAACTCGCACTTTATTGAACTGGAAGTTAAAATACAAATCAGTATAAAACAATTTTGAAAAGAAATTCAAGACAAAATTTTTTATTGCGCATAAATTGCTATTGTACAATAAAATTTCCTGTTTACATACATATACTTATATATGTATATTATATTGATATATGGCACAATATTTTTGATAAAATTAAAAGTCATTTGATTTATATTGCGCAACAAGAAATATTTTGTAATGTGTTGCCAACATTTATACAATAATTATTTCCAGGTACATCACTAAACATTATCATTATATTTTTTTAAATTACTTAATTAAAATTTATTATTATTGCTTTGGATTTTGTATGCATCTAGTATGTGTCACGAAAAATCAATTTAAAAATTTCATAAGCGCCCATGTGTGTGTAGCTTTTGTTTACTTTTACATGCATATTTTGCAAGAAAACTTGCGCCATATATTTTCTTTAATATTGTGCAATTTATTGTATAGTGTGGAGCAAAACGACAATAATAATAGCAAACAAAGTACTCAATATCTAAAAGATATTCAAAACGCATATAGTGAGCACGTTAAAACTTTTGTTCTATTTGAAATCCATCACATGCTTGAAAGTTTACTTTCTGACTCTTTAAGAAAGTTTTTTCTATATTATGGGCCTTATTCTGAAAAAGGCAACTCCAAGCTTTGATAAATTTTGTATGTGTTTTGTTTTTGTAATTAAAATTTTTCCATATAAAATTTATCAACGATTGGCGCTGCGTTTTACAAAATTAGCTCCTAAGTGTTAATGAAGCAAAATTTAAGAGATTTTTTTTAACTTCAAAATGTCTGTAGATCCAACAAGCAAAACAATTTTCAATAAGAAAAATTAGTTTGTCGCTTAAGATACATATTTTGTCGTTATTTGCACTATAACCACAAATATGTATACATATATCGTTACTTTAATACCTTAATATAGAAAGGCCCCAACTCATTATTTTTTTAAATAAGTTTTTTGTATATTAAGGTAACGATATGTGTGTATAAATGTATGTATATTAAATTAAAAATACTTTTCTTTGAGGTTCGATATAATTAAAGATTTAAAGGACGACAAACAGACGAAAGCTGTCAATTGGAATCCAGAATATGGTTATCCATCAACACTTCCTGAAAAATATTATCCGAGACCGGCCGCTGGTGTGTACTACTACTGTACTTTTCTATACGAATTATTATAATGGAATATGTTTGTTTTTTTAGGTACGGGGTTTTCAATGGGTGTGTCGTTAATTTTGAATGCGGAATTGGATGAATATTATTGTTCCTCAGCAAATGGACCGGGAATTAAAATATCTGTCCACAATCCCATTGAGACGCCTTACGTTAAAGAAACCGGCCTTACAATACCATTGGGCTACGAGACTCGCTTTCGTATTGATGGTTCATATTCGGCAGCCGTATCCTCTATACGCTCCATAAGTCGTGTTCGACGTCAATGTGTTTTTATCAATGAAGAAAAGTTACTTTACTACAAATACTATACACGAGGAAATTGCGAAATTGAATGTCAGACTGCGGATTTTTATCAGCGATGCAAGTGCATACCATTTGATTATCCCCTGATCTACAGTAACTCCACTGAATGTGAAATGAAAGATAGTTGGTGTGTTAAAAAAGCGACCACTGAATGGACTGTGAATTCCCCAGACAATTTGTGCCTAAAACGCTGCCTACCCAATTGCTTTGATTTAACTTTTCTACCCGATTCCTTCTCCAGCCCATTAGCGCAACACAATTATACAATTCAAAACAGCATCCTACAAAATATGGGCAAAGTTGAAATGAAAAAAAATATTGCCGTTTTACATATTTACTATCGCGAATCAGTATTTTATGGAGATTTAAAAAATGTGTACATCGGATTCACAGAATTTTTATGTAAGTTATGTATAAAAGAACATGTCGCCCATTTATTTAAGCAACGTCATAACTCAAAAACAAAAACTCGGTTGACAGAAAACGAATTCAAAGTTTTCAATTCACACACAACTTATTGGGAAAAAATATTTTATTTTTCTCCCTCGAGTTGAGTTGTACTAGACATCTTTATGAAATTTTTCATTTTCATTTTAAATTTAATTTTAATTTTTAAATTTAGGAAAATTATTTGTTTTTAAATACACTTGCTTCTTCTCCTAATCATTTGGAACTTTTTTTTAATTGATTTTGTTTTTAATGTAAACTGTCGAAAAAATACTTTTCGTTTTAAATATTCAGGCAGTTTATTACTTTCTTTACATACATCTTGTGTAAAATTTTTATAAAAATGGCTTGTGCGCCCACCTCTTGGGGGAAAATATGTATGTATACCTTCATTGCGTCATATGTATGTGTGTATGCACATATGTGATTTTTATGAAAAGCAAGTTTTTAAGGTTACGTACACCAAAAAAGGTAAGAGGGAAGGAATCCTATTCTTTTCGCAAAGATGTCCGTCTGTCTGTCACTGGCTGTTTTCTCGAGAACCGTAAGAGCTACGGACTTTAAATTTTCACAGAATATGTAAAACTTTGGGATTTTGGAGTTAACGATGCATAATTAATCCTCATACAATATATTATTGATATTGTGTAAAGATTTCATACAAATATCTTATATAAAATATAAAATTTTCAAAAACTTTAAATTATAATTCCCACGGAGTTCATTCTTTTTCTCTAAAAATAAAATCCACCTATCCTAAACAGATTGACATAAATATTAAAAATTGAGGGAGAACTTTCGAGAGAATTTTCGAAATCAGCAGCTACATATTTTGTTTCCAGTTGTTTTATTTTAACTGAAAGCTTAGAAATTACTTTTTAAAATGGGGGAACAAGGAATAGGAATATGTTATTCAGAATCAGGCTAATATAATACACACATACATGTAAAAATTAAATACATATACATATGTACATATCTCTCTTTTTCTTAGCTAACATTGGAGGCATTATGGGCCTATTTATGGGCTTCAGTTTCATATCGGTGGCAGAAATTGCTTATTTTGTCATTTTAAGGCCAGTCTTTCAGTTTCTTTTGCCTCAGAAATTTAAAAATCTTTTATCGAATAAAAAATAAATCGCAAATTTCGATATTAAGGTAAGTCGAAATACATACATCGAATTTCAGATTGGAAATTAATTATTTTATTCTCCCCCATGCTCACCAAATAATCTAAACAAAACACACACTTTCGGTTTAATAATGACTTTTTTAACCTTTAACTTTTAAATTATTAAAATTTATGTATATTCTTTTTTGGATTTTAAAATAATCAATGAAAGATGTGAACATTTAAATAACAAACCATAAAATAGAGTTTAATAATAATACATGAATGTGTTATTGGTAATTGTTGAATCATTAATGAAAAAACACTTTATTTTTTTATAAAACAAGTCATTTAATGTTGTCGTGAAAATACATATACATACATATGTATGCGTATGTATGTATTTATGTATTTACATACATGTTTTATGTATATTTTCACATAAGTATATATGTATGTATGTGGACATATCGCTCATTTACTCAAACAGCGTCTTAACTCCAAAAAACCAGTTTGTCAGAAAACGAGTTTGAAGTTTTCAATTTATTTATTTTTCTCTCAAGAGTTGAGTAAACAAGATAATTGTATGAAATTTTTACACAATATGAATATCGATATGAGGATTAACTCTGCATCATTAACCCTAAAATTTCACTTTTTGAGTTATGACGTTTTTTGAGTAAATGAGCGGCGATATGTGCATAGGCTCCATGAAATAGCATCCAAAGAAATGAAATAAGTTCAGAAAAAAATGATTTGGGGTTATTTCGAATTTGGGACTCATTTTATTTGCTTTAATTTAATCATTTTTCGTATATACAAGATCGGAGAATGGCAAAAGTATAGTTTTAAGTACTCAAACAAACAAACAAGCAACTATAAATTCATTCAGCTAAAAATAATAAAAAAAAAACACTCTAAACGTGTATGGGGTGCATACACGCTTCAATTCAATTGGCAATTAAGTCGGTTGTTGTCCAAATCAAGGCGTGTATGACTCTGTCAATTGATTAGTTTGGCAGTTGTCGAGTTGGTTGAAGAAAAGTCAAAAGATTTTGATTTTCAAGTTGACCAGTAAATCTTTCAATTCGACTGTGCTGTGTGTGCTCGAGTCTCTTTGTCAGCTGTCAAAATTTATGTTTGCAGTTTATTTTGTAAAGAAAAAGTTAAGTATTTTTGAAATTGTATTTAATTTCATTGAATTTTAAATAAAAAAGTATAAAAATTAATGAATGAATGCAATAGAAGTTTTTAAATTTGTAATTGTGAAAAAAATATAAATTTGACAGTTGAATGAAAATCTTTCAATTCAGTTTATGATGTGTGTGGTCAAGAATCAATTCAATTGAACGACTCAATTGACAATTGAATTGAAACGTGTATGGGGTGCTTAATATGCAAACACACGCACTCATTTTACACCGAATACGCATAACTATGTATAAACATCCAACAACTATGTTTATACACATTTTTTTTAATTACGCAGCACAAACAACTAGAATTAAAATTAGTATACTGTATGAGCTACAATCATACGCATGAGTATAAAAATACTCTGACTATTAATCGGCTACACATGCGTATATACAGGGCTATTTTATTTACACACACACATAAAGCATGTTTTCAAACAGCCACACATACACCCACACATTTTCCATTCCATTTTATAAACACAATGCTATCGTATACAGCGAATGATGCAAAAATATCCCGAATATCATGCGTATATTTTTTTGTCCGATTAAATATCCGCTACAATTATGATTATACGTAGTTACTAAAATTAGTACTACATAGTATATACTTATTTTATTATTTTTTAGTACCCATTGTCATTCTCTGATCCATATGTACATACTCGTATAAGGAATATTGTTATGGCAAGGCATTGGAGGGTGCTTATTATAGAAACACATACATACATACACTCAGACATAATTAAAGGCACAAACACATATGGTACATATTGTTAAATATGTACATAAGAAACAAACGAATTTCTTAAGATGTACTTTTGAATAATGTTAAAAAAAAAACATTTTTAAATTGTGAAATGTTAACAAACAAAATTTTTAATATGTAAAATACGAAATGGGAACATAAAAAAATAAAATTAAAGTATGTATGTATGTATATACCTAGTATGTATAGTAAATTAAAAACATCAACATAGAAGTGAATCTTTAGCTGTTTTACAGCAATTTAATCATTATTTCTTAGCAAATTGATATGGCGGTTGTTGGGATGGTCGATATCGTATATTTGGATTTATGCCACTAACAACAGCAGCTGCAGCAGGACTGTTCGGTATAATGCCCGGACCACGCCCACTGTAATTAGCTGCACTTACAACTGGTATTCCTGTGGGCGAAGCTCCTACAATTGTGGCTTGTGGTGGTATTGTTGAGTGCATTGCATTTGCACGTTGATTACCTGCAACCAAAACATTTACAGTCATTTAATTTTACTTTCATCTGTTACATCGATATACATATGTACATACATAAATATACTTATACATATATGTATGTATGTACATAAATATGTATGTATATATGTATGCATGGGTACATACTACATACATATGTACATATACATATCTAATAATAGGAATAAGCAACCGTAATTGTTATGTTTAAAGATAACAGTTATTTTTTGTTTTTTTTTTTCTTTAGCAGAAATAATTGTTATTTGCTGATTTTTATTTTTCGAGCAGAAATGATAATCAATTTCTGATTTCTATTTTTTTAACAGAAGTGGAAGTTGCATTATGGTAAAAATGTGTATATGTATGTATTAAGGCGAGTTGCACGCCTTCCAATGTTTGATAAATATTAATTTTATTAAAAATAAGTACTTCAAAAAGTTATTCTCCGTGATGTTGGTAACAACATAGCCCTCAACGACTTTTCTGTAAATCGTATATTTAAAAAATAAACTACAAATTATCGAAAAAGGCCCTATACTTCATATTAACATGTTCATAAAATTCCCATTTGTTTCACAAACAGTGTTCTTTAGATTTTCATAAGGCCAAACATATGTATGTAAGTATGTATATGAATGTATGCTTTAGTGTATATGTGTGCGGTTATTAATATGAGGATCTGCACTCCCATCTCTTAGCAACTAATAATGTAAATACTGACTTTAACAAGGCATGTTAAAAAATTTACCGTTATATGTTTTGACAGGAGTTTATTTTATCTTGTGTATTAAGAACTTGTGTTTGCAAATTATTTGAATATTAAAAGTGGAGGTGAAAGTTTGAAAATGAGCTCAAGAAGTTTACGACAAAATATATACTTACTTGGAAATTTTTCTACAAGTTTAGGTGGGAGTAAATTACCATCAAATAGAGAGGTTTTATTTTTCAATTTACGTGTGGTGAAACTTGATTTACGAAAGAGTGCAAAATTAACAATTGAGGAATTATTGATATTTTGATATTCTTGGTTGCAAAAAATAGATTATCTTTTTGATATAGCACCTTCAAATGTGCTAGAACTAGATCCACAAAATTATATTATAAATAGAAGTTCCATCTCTAGTACTGACTGAGTTATTAAATATTTTATTACAAGACTTTTTGTTAAAAAACTACCTGCATGATGTATATTACTTTCTGTGTATTTAAGCTTCCGTTTAAACTTTCGAGTCGATTTTCAAAAATGTATTTCTTTTACATTTATTTAGGAAAACATTGCTCTACATGCCAAAGTATGTATATATATATATATATATATATAAGCTAAATTAAGCTATTATTTCATATGAGATTCTATATGTGACCTGATCAACGAAAAGGGACCTCTGCGCCGAAAAAATAAGAAGAGTTGCATAACCATGCGCAAAACACGGAAAAACGAAGCGCTTTTTTTAAACGCGTTTTTCTCAATAACTTCTTTTCGGCGCAGAGGTCCCTTTTCGTGGAGCAGTTCACATATACTGAAAAATCTCACAGAACAGTAAAATAAATATAATTTAAGCGCTTTTTCCATATTGCCACAGATTTTTGTGGAAATTTTAGGGGGCGAAATGACGTATAGTGCCATGGACGAAACAAAAGAAACAATTTTGTTTTGCCAATACATAAAATTTTATTAGCTCAACCACAGCAACTTCTATTGACTGTCCAAAAATCAAATTTTTCAGGAGATAGTTCTGGTTGAAGCTGCGGTCTCTGTATCGAAAATTTTTCAACTTTTGTTATTAAACAATCATTAATAATCCAATTAATTTATAGGAAAGTATAAGATCCTAGAGAAATTTAAAAAAATATATTTTAAAGATCGAAATTGTTTTCAGACAAAACAAGTTATGTGAAGAAAAATAATAAATAATAAACCACCAAAAAGATGTACGGGTGGTCTGTGTTCTACGTGAAATTAAATTGTTCGGAATTGCCATAGCATTGTTGTTATAAAAACATATGTAATTCAAACAACAATTTTATGGCAATTCCGCACGTTTTAATTTCACGTTTTTTTTATACTATAGAAAATTCCCAAATTTAAATCTTTTATATATAGATACGTACTTTGTACCTATGTACAAATGTATATGGGGGATATAAAAAACATAAGATTACTTAAAATGAGGAATAACAGAAAAGATAAAAAAAACAGACTCGACAAGTGGTTATGTTTTCTGATTAACTAAACAAAAGACATAAGTGACGCTGTGTTTCTTTTTAAGAAAAGAAAAAGGCCAACGTTAGTGTTGAAACGTATTTGAAAAAATGAAGAAGTTATGTTTTTGTTTTAGAAAACTTATAAATGATATACATATTTACATAGATAGATCCATATTTTACAAAAATTTGTTTAAAACTTTTTAAAAAGCATTTAAAATATGTATAACAATTTCACATAATAAATTCGAAATGAGAAAAATTGAACAGAAGTTGTTATTCATGAAAAGCAAAGATGTATGTATGCCCTGGCCTAGATTATTTATGCAAGCAGAACTAAAATTTGGATAAAATTTTCTACTAGCATTTTGTGCTTTTGGAGAAAATAATTGTAATCAGTTCCTTTTTATTTTGCTGGTCAAAGCCATGAACTTGAAAAATGTTAAATATAAGTTCACGTTTACACAAGTTCACTGTATTTGAAAGCATTTGAAAATAAATGCAATTATTAAAATCGAAAATGCTGGGTATATTGGTAAGTGCAACCCAGCGATGAGTTTCCAAACTAGGCCGAAGATTGTTCGATTAATTACCTGTCACGTGGTACGAATTATTATGAGAACGATAATAAACGGCATCTTCATTATGATGATAGTGTTGAGATTGTTGTTGATATTTGTTTCTAAGGATTAGATATATTGAATTAGCTAGAAGAAATAAATTATTCATTATTATTATTACCTATAATTTGATGAGTTATTAAAACGATGATTATTACTGCCACCACTAGTAGAAGCACTATTGATATTGCTATTACCAACGCTTCCGGTTCCTTGGCCGCTACTATTTTGTTGCTGACGCATCGTTATCTTTTTGGCTGCTTCAGGATCTTCCATTAGCTCTCTAAATTGTTCTTGGCGTATATCGTCATGTTTGTCTGGTATCAAATAACGCCTTAGCTCAGCCAGAGCATACGCTATGCGCGCATACGCTTCTGCTGGCGGAGCTATAGTTGAAACTTCGACATGAAGTGGAAGATTTAAGTGGGCATATTTTATATCGGACGAATTACGCAATTCCTCCTCACGAGCACGATCCTTCATGGAAAAACGACCCAAAATAACAATTTTACATTGTGTCTCTTCCTGGAGGCGACGTAAAGAGTTACCTTTGGGTCCTAAGAGTTTGCCCACATAGTTGAACTGTATTTAAAAATGTAGCGGTAGAACATTAAGAACCAATTTGACGAGACTCACACCTTACCTTTTTATCTTTTATAGGCACGTGAACTTTTTGCGATAACTTTATAGTCCTTTGCTGATATACGTCGGCGTACTGCTCTCTGGCTGGTATACGACCATTAAGCTGCACCCGCTCGAGAGCTGCAGAAGTTACAAATTTACAAATAATAATGTATGTGGGTAAAGTATTTATACAACACCTTCATCAATTAGCTTGACTGCTAAAGGAAAACTATTTTCCAATTTTGCTCGTTCAACTAATAGCTCTTGCATATACTTTTGCGAAGCTTCACTCAGACGTGAGGATGTCTTTTCGGCGCCATGCTCCAGATCAATATGGTGACCATTACTTACATTTATTCCTACATCATCAATACCTTGTGATTGGTCCATTCCCACCCGCATTCCGTTCTCCGCCATTAAAGGGATTATGTACAACAAAACCAAATCCCGGACAAGCTCTTTACACAAGTATGTATTTAATAGTATTCAACACGGTCTATTATTTAAATTCCTCGACTTTATGTATTCTTATTCTCAATCTAACGCGGCTCAAAGGAAATTAACAATATTATGCTTGTGTAATGTCAATAATTAATATGAAGAAAAATGTATTTTTTTACATAAAATTCACAAGGATAACGCTTCTTCTATTTCATAAATGTAATTCACTTTAAATCAATTAAATAGCGATGTCATTTCGCAACCAAAAAATAAAGAGAATAGAACTCATATTACTACAAAACATTATTGTCAAACTCCATACCCAAAATGTGAAACCGCGATATTATCTTTCCGTTGTGTCACTTGTTTTATATGCTGTTTGACAATTGAGAAAGGAGCTGCTGACAAACACTGGAGCCAATGCAATCACCTGTTTGAAGCTGTTCAAGCATATCGTCGATTGGTTATGGGTTTCCTACAGTCATAATGTATTTTGGATATACTGTGCCGCAAACCAATAACCAACCGACAACCGACGATATGTCATTTCGTATTGGAAGCAGTCTAGGCGAATACATATGAATATGCATTGGAAACAGTACTATCGTCATTGGAATTTAAAAAGTTTCGAACTTTTTGGGGCAAAAACAAGGTCATTCGAAGGCATATTCATCAGACCAAATTGTTTTAATAGCAAGTGGCCTAAACAGCCCAGCTGATCGTCAGCTGACTTTATCCCATCCGTCAAACTCCATATAAAATAGCATAAAATCCAGGGCACATTTATTAGGTGGCAGCACTACACCAATTGACTAATGTCATTATACCAAGCCAAATGTCAAATTTGGATTGTGTAGGTATAAGCCTTAAAACATGCTTATATTTAAGGAAATTCAGTTTTGTATGGTGTTTGACATTTCCAATAAGAAACATACGCTCAGATGATGCTACCCTGTTTTGAAAAGTAAGATGGTAATTTATACCAACAGAGTACATGTGGTTATTGCTGTTGTAATATTTGTTGTAGTAATGCCGGTACCTGTTAAAATCTTAACCGGAACTCTCTTTTTTTTTAATTTTAATATGGATGGCTTATAGGTATTAAATAATTATTTTTATAAAACTTTATACCTTGGACCACCGACTGACGCCAGTTTTCATCATTTTATTCCTTCACCTTTTGATAACGGTCTTCCAGTTAATAACTTGTGCTTTATTTTTTATTATCACTATTAGGCATTTATTAATTTATTTGTTTTACACTTTGTTTAGTATACATTCATACTTATATCATTTTGGTTACTACGTTAAGGATTTTTTTTTTATTTTTTTTTTAAATTATTATATTTCTTAAACATTTATAGATATTTTTACATATAAACCTATTGTATTAGTACTTATTATGGTAGTATTAGTGAAAACCGATTATGTCCATAGGCTGGCTCAAACTTGCACAAAAAGCCGCAATATGCTGACAAAAGATGGCACTAATAGAAAATATTTAATTCTTTAAGCAATTGCACAAACCCTAATATAGGGGTTATTAACATATTGTGTAACGCTACTTTCGGAGTTTTTATACCCACCCTACCATCAACGCACCACACAACAATTAATAGCGCATATAACAAAATTTTATTTATTTGTTTCAAGATCATATTGCAATACAAAGACAATTGATCCGAGTATACTTTATATGATTTGCCCTAGTAAACGTTCTTTATTCTTTCGTTTTTTTTAACATATTGCTATGTAAAGTAACTCCGTGGACTTCGAATGGTAATATCGGGAAGAATTGTTAAACTGAACTTTTTTATGTAAAATTTCCCAGTGTTAAAAAAATTACATTCGATACTAAAAAATACTGCTCTAAAATGCATTCCATACCTTTTTATGTACTGAGTACGGAACACATGTACTGTACCGAGTACTCGCTACTCAAGTACATATTTATTTCACAGCACCAGGGTGTTAACTGAGAATCCATCTGACTTGTTATACACATTTTAATTGTGTAAAAAGTTGCAGAAAAAATATTTTAAGATAATAATTAAAAGTATAGAAGGATGCCGCGTGACTATGATCGTGACTATACAAGTGAAGATACTTCAGATTACAAGCGAAAAAGACGATCCGATGAGGAAAACGTTAAAAAAGAAGAAGTTGATGGAGACGAAGCACAGCAAACTGCTATACAGCATGATGCCCCGCCACTGAATGAGAAGACTGCTGCCCATTTGGAGGAGTGTGTACAGGAAAAAAACTTGCTGGACTCCAACAAGTTCAACGTCTGCAGAAGACTTTTGGATGATGGTAAGTTCGTAGATATTACTTTTCTGTTAAGAAATCTCTTCGACCACCATTTTGTATTCTTGCGAACATACATACACACACACACATATGCACAGTTAGTGCCATTAATATTCGGTTTTCACATTCGCAATCAATAAAGTCTACCGAACAATGGTAACCATTTAAAGCAGGCGTGCCCAAAAGTTCCTTATGGAAGAGCAAACACCAATACATTTAAAGAAAAACTAATTCCCTGTAGTCGGCGTAGCTAGGAAATGTTTAGCTATTTCGTTAACTAACAATGGTTACCATTAACTACCAGCCTAACTAACTGGCCATGCACACGACTGACGATTTTAACATGGGGATGACATTGACAGAAGTCCATTAGATTAAAGAACAAGTGTTACGGCGTTCTTTAATCTATTAATCCTTGTGCCTTAGATTTCTTATAACAACGCTCTCATTAAAAATCTTATAAGATTGAGAAAACACTAATTAGAAGTAACATAATTCTCTCTGCGATTGAATTTGACTATCTCATCTTACCTATTATGTTAGGTGTAGACCCTATGTTAAAGAATACCGCAACATTGGTTCTTTAATCTAGAAGGACCAAATGAAATGAAATGAAAAAATGTACTTTGTTTATTAAAAGAAGTAATTGACTATTTTGGTAACATGCGCCCGCATTCATATGCATATTTGCATACAATTGTCTTAAAGTGGTTCCATCTTCCCCACCAATTCTTAGATATTATTATTAATCAAAGTTTGAGTAATAAATTCAAATCTGATAATATTTATTCATATGTATATTCTATTAATTTTTATGAACTCATATTTATGCTCAAACTAACATTGTATGTATTCATATTCATTTATGAAAATTTTATTTATTTTGTAACACGACGTGTAACAGAAATTGAACGCATTCTGATTAGTGGAAGAATTCCAAAACCAGAAATTTACGCCAATGTTTACAATGAAAAACCTATAAGAGTAGCGCAAAAGGTTTTGTTTCCAATAAAGGAATATCCAAAATTTAATTTTGTTGGCAAAATAATGGGACCTAAAGGAAATACCTTGAGGCAATTACAAGAGGAGACTTTTTGTAAGATGACCGTATTGGGGAGGAATTCAATGCGAGATCATGGAAAAGAAGAAGAACTTCGAAACTCTGGCAACCCGAAATATGCACATCTAAGTAGAGATTTACATGTAGAAATATCTACAGTAGCTCCTCCTTCCGAAGCGTATCATCGCTTGGCATATGCTTTAGCAGAGATACGCAGATTTATGATTCCAGATGCGAACGATACAATACGTATAGAGCAAATGCGCGAGTTAGATGGCAAAGATCGCATTTATAAGAAGTCCCATTATGCAAAAACGTACGGAGAGCACTCAGCTGCATATGGCAGCAGGTAAATACGGAACAAAATTATCCTTTTTAATAACAAAAAAAAATATTAATAAATTTATTTCTTAAGGACCCCTCCTCCCCCACCATTTGACAAGTCTACTAAACCAAAAGTATATTCCATATTAGAAAAAGCTCGTTATGTTATGGAGGATCCGAACTACACTATGATAAAGACCCATAGGTAAGTATCGAATGTTGCCGCACTTTTGCGACTTACATTTCTCTTAACATCATTTACAGGTCCCGAGATCATGATATATATGAACACCCAAGTGAATATGACCGTTACGGCACACCACCGCCGACATCTAAACATTCGAGTTCACATCATGCTCCATATGAAAGTTCATATGAACGCGATTACCGACGGGATTATCATCCACACTCATCTTCATATGCTGCAGCAGCTTATGCAGGTAAGTTAATTTGTAATATGTAGTTTTCATCTTGCAGCTGAAATACTACGAAAATCAACGAAACTTTAAAAAACGTGTCGAAATTTTGAATTGAAAATAGTCAATGTTAAAATATACTCGTAAATAAATAAATTAAAGAAAGAATATTGAAAAGGAAGCCAATTAACGAATTCAATTAAATTCTTTAACCAGTAATTTAAAAAATTCTTCATTTAAAACTATTTTGAATCAAATTAAAAAATACATACATATAACCAAGAAAAATATTAAAACACTTAAAAGCAATATACCTACCACATAAAACCTTAAAATTCGTTTACTTGTAGACCAAATACTCTTTTCGGTAAAAAAAAAATATAATTATGTATATAAATTTATACCCCAACAAAGATTACAACAACAACAACTTTCTTTATTTAATTTATAAAGCCGTTGAACCAATGGAATAATATTTTATTATAAAATAATTGAAAAAAATATATTCTTTCTTTTCTCTTATGCAATTCTTCAAAAAATTAAAACTAATTTTTATTATTCCTAAATGTACTTATACATACCTACTTATGTATGTATATAAACATGAAAATGGCAAAGACATTATCGCCGGAATGCTGTAATTATATTAAAATCAGATTAAAAATTTCCGTGTTAAATTTTCACAAACAAAAATTTCTAAATTTCTCCTCTAATTTTTTATATCAATTCAATTTTAAAACAAACAAAAAAACTAAAACTCATCGAAACCAAAACTTATAATAAAATAAAAACTAAAATAAAATAACAAAAATAAAACCAAAACAACAACTCACTCTTCTTCTAAATTAGCTAAAACAAGTAATGGCCGTTCTTCGTCTTCTGCATATCGGCCGGCCGCATCAGCATCACATTCTTCATCGCACTATGAGACAAGTGGATCACGTTCCCGTGAAAGCGTACGCTATCGTTCAGCACCCTATCCAAAAATACGCTAACATAAACTTTTAAAAACTGGAAAAATTGTTCAAAAATAAAGCTCCAAATACATACATACAACAAGTATATTGATATCATCAAATTTTAACAGAAACAAACAATTTAAAATTTAAAAATAAAAACCAATATTAATTAAAAAAGACAAAAAAAAAAACAATTATTCTTAAATTTATTATGAAGAAAATACCTTCATACAATGTCAAAATAAAATAAATAAAATGTCTATATTTTGTTTTTCCTATAAAACCATTAATTTAATTGCACTTACATCGGAAATTGTCATTAAACTAGCATTAAATAAATTAACAAACATTATTTTCAAAAAGAAATTATCGCAAATGTACAATAGCAAATCTTCGCAAAATTAATAAAGTCCTGTTTATTTAATATATTTTTACTTTCTTTACACATTTGTCCAATTAATGTATGTAGTATGTGTTCAACAAACTAATGTCGTTCCCTTAAAGTATCGAAGAAAAAAATATTTGTTAAAACTAAAGAGCAACAACGTGTACTTTGAAGTTAATAAAAAAAACTTAAATCGATTAAAATTCATATACAAATGCATAATAACAACAATATGTTGATAAAGAAACTTAAATTTAAGTAGTTGAATAACAAAATTCAATAACAATCAAATAATATGTCAATCGAATTTATATAATGATGTATAAATTTCGTAGAAAACAATGAATGAGGAGCGGCATAAGCACGGATTACTGTAATAGTGAAAGAGTGAGTGTAAGTATGAAATGTCAAACGAATATGAATGAAGCTTACATGAACTGCACAGAATTATGAAATAAATAAAGTACTGGAAAATTATACATTTTGTTTTATTTTTGTAGTTGTGGAATAATAAAGCTAGGTAAATAAAAATGTTTTAAAATGTCATTGCACCATCTAAAAACATAAGACAATCTACAGCCTCTATTGCCAGATCCACATCACGCTTTTGTACGGTTTTCTTTTTTGCTTCCACTGTAAAGTTGTACGACTCTTTAGCAAGTGATTCAATGAAGAGTTCTGTAGAACGGGTAACCAAAAAAACCGCTTCGTTGGAAGCTATATGTAAATCTGGGTCCAATTTCATAATGTTGCGAATTCGTGTTAAAGGAAGCTGGAACAACTTTGCGTGGTTGTGTGTTGCCAAATTCGTTTTGTCAACTAAATTGGGATAATGAACAATTAATTTTTTTTAATAATACACCCATAGGAATTACTTACCTTCTTTGCTAGCTTCACCATTTACACTTGTAGTAAACTCTGAGCAGTTGGGATCCACCTCACCGACGTTTTCATCTGGGTCCTTATTCACTGATTCTGTTGCATACTCCTGTTCTAATTCTGTAATGATTTCTTCGGAAAAGTCTTCTTCAAACAGATTTTCACTGGACATTTTGTTTGCTTTCTGTTATTTCAGTAGCACCAGGCAGTTGGGTTGTATTCTGTGGTTGGGTTGACCATAGACGAAATTGTAATTAGTTTTTATAAGTTCTGTCTATGCCACAGAATATGAATAGTATATGGTCTATGCAACTCAGCAATACAAAAAACAACACAATGTTTAAGCTGTCAGAAACACACACAAACATATACTAAAGTATATGGTAAACAGCTTTTGGCAGTTTGAAAATGGAGACCACAGATGAAGAAACAACAAATCATCAGGAGGATTGCATTAACCTGATAAATGGATTTTGGTTCTACCAAAACAACTGAATGGGGTAGAACTAGTTTTACAACAAATATAACGAAATCCACATGCGCATTGTTAACTATGGCTCATGGTAAAATTATATAAGGTACATACACAAGCCCAGCCTGTTAATTTATACAATGCAGAAAGTTGTCAAACTTTGTTTACAAGCTGCAAAAATGTTATTGTATATGTGCGAATGAAATGATTACAGTGTTGCCAATGAATTTGCACATGGCTGTGTCTCAGTGTAATTTTGTTGTAGTCGTGCAAGTACCTTGTATAATTTTACCATGCTATGGCTGTTGCAAGTGCCGCGTAGGATTGCCAATTTGGCAAGTAAATGTCAATCAAGGCGATTTCAGTATCAGGTGACCTTATCACTACAACAAAATAACTACAGAAAAAACAACATGTAGTTTGCTATGTTACAAAACCAATCTGTCAGAATATTTCTAAGCAAATTTTGACATTTTGGTTCAAATTGCTCAATTTGGCATTAACAGTTGATAATCAGCCGGGCGGAAAAGGTCACCTGATACTGATTTCGCCTTGATGTCAAACACAATATAGAAGTGAATATTTGCATGGTAGTGGAAATAAGAACATATTTTAATACTGATCTGGTGGGGTCGCAAATATTTCATGCACTTTGATATATAATAATGAAATTGTGCGACTATTTTCATGCACGCAGCCACATAGAAAGAAAACAGTTGTCAGTCGCTAAAAGCAAATTTGCACTAACAATGCAGATAAGCTTTATCTATAAAAGAGAAAAATTGATAATACATACATATGCATTTATACTGTATAAGTGTGTGGAGAAAAGGATGAAACCTTTCTTTGACATATCCAATAACGAAACAGCCAAAAAGGCAATCAGTTTCCAGGTTCAGTTCAATACACCATGGATATCAATATATATCTTACCCCAGGCACATACAAATAATAATTTTATCGTTTTTTTTTTATTAAGTTAATAGCAAATTCTGTCAAATTTCAAATTGCAGACGGAAACATAACTATTTCATATACAATTTGACAATAAAATGACCAAGGCGAATTGAAAATGACAAAGAATTGATCAAGGCGAATTGATAGGTGGTCTTAATTTACAACTCTGCGTATTCGCCTTGTATATTCGATAGTGTAAAATTTCCTGCTGTCAGAATATTTCCTAGCGTTTTGCATTGATTGACAGCAGAGAAATTATGTCAGCTGGTGAATTAGGATCACCTGATGTGAAATCGTCTAGGAATTGATTTGAGTGCGGGAATGCACTTACCTTATTAATCTGCCTTGACTTATGCGATATTGTAGAGAACATTTTGTGCAACTATGTATAGTAGTTCATCCTGTTTTTTTTTTGGAACTGGGAAAAAAATCGAAGCCGACGCGAAAGTGAATGAAATATTGTTGAAAGGCTGTAATCACAGAATATGAACCAGAATCCTCACTTGTGAGTTAAGCGAAATCGCCGTATCAGCTGATGGGTAAATGGCAGAAGGGAGAGAAAAAATTTGCTTTTTGCATGTGTAAAAAGCAATGGCTATACATACCATTTATGAACATATGACTGTGAAAAAATACAAAATTAAATTTTGCAAAAGTGAATTATTTTACACATATTTTTAATAAAACTTAAATATTTGCATAAAAGAGCGGTGATTTTTGTGTTTTAAATTGTTTAAGTAAAGGCCAGTGGTGTTCGTCAGCTATTGATTATAAATTGCGACCTAAATAATATGAAAAAGTTAAAATATTTGCAAAAACAATTCCATGAGTTTTAATTGCCACAAAATAAATTTCGTTTAAATATATTTTTTTTTGCTTAATGTACTTTAAATACAATAAATGTTAATGTAATCGGTGATAAACCTATTCGTATTACGTGTTTTCAATAATTTCTGCCAATGCATCGCTCTGGAATTGGTTGTTTTCATAAAAAATTGGAATTGTTAGTGTACGGTCGCTTGTTAAATTGATAAATTTTATGTAATAAAAAAGGTAAAATAGAAAAAAGAACTAGCTGGAATGAGTTCAGATTGCGATAAATGGAAGATGACTATTGTAATGTCCCTTTGGAGCATGTGAAACGCGAATTACGTCGCGGCATTGTGGAATGCCAAAAACACGGGCTGATGCAAAGTGCCAAATGGCTGGCTGAAATGAACCATGGTCTGTGCGATATACATAGACATCGATGCAAATAGTGAAAAATTCAAAGCAAAGTGGAATATGGTAATTACTTTTTTTGATGTACGGGAATACGACCGGGCGGCGTATTTGGTGCGTAATGCCGAATCTGCATCATCATTTGTATGCTACATATATAGCAAAGAAGAATATGATCGGCCATCACATTATACATACAAGTGCTTATAGTCGGATGATGTAAGTTAAATCACAATTACTTGAAAACAAAATACTATAATTGAAACTTTCTGCTCTAGCGTAAATCGGAAGCCAAATCTTTACTTAAGAGTATCGAAAGTAAACACAAAATATTAACGCTAGGAACAAGTGCTGCTAATACCGACAACTTAACCAACAATGTGGAAATAGCCGATAAAATGAGAACACTTAAAAAATTGATTTATTTGATAACATTTTGTCGCTTAAAAATTTGAATTGAAATCACCCAACTGGAGTCACTTTGTGAATAACGAAATAGAATAGTGTACCACAAATACAATTGCTTTGTGTGCAAATCCTCAGGAATTAGCGCGATTATTGAAGGCTACTCCTAAGTTCCACAAAGACCAAAGCAGCCGCCTGCAAGACCGACTCCTGCCCGACCTCCCATACCCATGTCACCAAAGAATTCGCCTAGACACTTGCCTCATGCTGGTGAAATTAGTGTAGTACCAAAAATGCTGCTTGTTTCAGGTATTTTTATACAAGCCCTGCGCACATTGACTTCAAAAATTTTTAAGTTTTTTTCTGAAGGTTAGTATCTACTTAATACCTATCTAAATTGCTATTAATTTCTTAAGAGCAAAACCATCATAGGGTTGTGTTATCAACCACATCTTAGACTTATATTATTTAACAATTTTATTTTATTTCAGAATTTTTGGAGTCCCAGGTGGTCAACTTTGTCCCACTGTAACTCTTCTCCTGCTTAAGCCAGAGGGCTGCCTAGACATGTGTTATAAAGGCTAAGTCCTCCTATGAAGATGTTCGAAGTTTCAAACAAATCCAGTCAATATTTTAAAAGTTCCAGATTTATTAACATTTATTTTTCAAAAGTCCTCACTGTGCAATGTAAATGTTTGTCGTTATATATCTTAAAATCCAAATATGTATATACTTGAAAAGAAATTAAATTAGCAATTATATTTAATTAGTTTTCCATTTGAATTTGTTAAGGTATTAAGGCGTATTTGTAGTTATTATTGCGCATATACTCACCCCAAATTTTTAGTAATAAAATCTTCAAAGAAAAAAGTTATGTTTAATTTTGGAATTGTTTTCTTATTTTTATTTTTATTTTTTTTATCAACTGTATAAATATGTATATATTTTTAGATCATCTCAAATTGTTACAAAAAGAACTCCGCACTACATACATATGTAAACAAAAGTAAATTCCAAAATTTGCAAACCGAAAAACAAAATGAGAATATTTACTAATATAATGGATTAAATTTTTTAACAACTTAAATAAAAATACTTTTACTTAAGCCACCAAAGTCTAAAGTTGTTTTCTCCTTGCAAAAATTCGTCCTTAGCTCTTAGGGGTCGAATGGTCTTTCTACATAGCAACGATATTTCGTTTAGGTTCTTCCAGATTTTCTTCTTGCCGTTCACCTTTAAAAGAAATTAAAATTAAAAAATAGCATTATTAAAATTGTATTTTTAGTTATAAAAAATTATATTTTTTTTTAGTAAAAAAGAGCTTTTTTTTCATGGAAGTAAGGCTTTATGTCTATAAAACAAAAGTTGAATCTCTTTTATAAAGTATTCTGTAGCCCGGAAAATGGCTTTTTATTTATTGAAAGTGATTTCCTTTTTGTCTCAAGTACTTGTAAAAAAGAACACAATATGAACACATTTGCTTTCCAAATGATACGAAAACTTCTTTTTTTCGCGACTTATAAACTTGTGTTATTGTACATTAGACAATATCACAATCGTCCTTTCCAATGTACACAATTCCACATTGTCAATTAACTTCATATGCACACATTAGTCTTATTTCTGACAAGTACTTGTAAAATAGAACACAAAGCGAACACATTTGGATTCCAATTGATCCGAACACTTCTTTTTTAAGCGGTATGTTAAAACCAACGTATTTGTATATTGGACAAGAACATCACTCCTCCTTCCAATGTACAAATTTCCACACAAACAATTCACTTTACGTAGATACAAAGCACTTATTTTTGTTAAGAACTTGCAAAAAACACAAAAGGAACGAAACACTTGAAATCCAAAGGATCCGAATACTGCATTTTTATACGACTTGTGCTATTGCACATTGGACAAGAACGTCATTGTCCCTTCCAATTTACACGATTCCACACCTACACTTCACTGCATCTGTACACATTAGCCATATAAACAACTTATTTTCGTAATTCACTTGCAAAGCGAACAAAATTGGATTCCAATTGATCCAAACACTTCATTTCAAGGTGATATGGTAACCAAAGAATTTGTACATTGGACCAGAACATCATTGTCCCTCCCAATGTACAAAATTCCACACATAAAACTCACTTTAAAAAATTCACTTTGCACAGTTTTCATATAAATTACTTACTTAGTTGGCTCTCTCGGGAACAAATCCAGCTTCTATCCTGTAGGACAATCCATAGTGCAACTGTGGCTCCTAGAAAATAAGTATATATTATTAAAATCTATTGTAAATAACTAAAAGAAAATATAAGTTTATACTTAAATTTCCAATTTTGCTGTGTGATGCTCCCAGTAAATCGATGTTTTTTACACTATCACTTTTGTTTTGATCACTTTTCTCACTGTTGGTAATATGTGGACAAAACAATCTACCAAATTTTGTCCACAAAATACCAACTTTGGCTAGGATTTTGGCGCAATATCACTTTTTTCCCACTTTGCTCCAAATCCTGTCAAGAAATTTTATTTTTAGTAAACATTGAAATTATTAAACGTCAAAACTGCATACTTGGTGTGATAGAGAAAAATATAGCAAAATTCTCCAATGTTGCTATCTCTATCGCAACATTTATGCAGTCGTGTCGAGTCTAATTGTTAGTCTATGGCTGTAATTGCAATATTTCTCAAGCGGTGATATTTTTGTTGAATTATCGTAATAATTGCTACGCTATAAAAACAAAGCGTAAGTGACGTGAAATCTATTAATTGTTTTAAATGTTGTACATACAATGAACTTCAAAAATTGTAGTTGACTTGAAAGTCCTATGAAGAACTGGTATTCGAAAGAAAAGTGAAAGTGCATTTCCAATTAAAGATGAGATATTAGACATGAAGAATAAATATGCATACATAAATATGTATTATGAAGAAATAATGATGTTTTAAAGTTTTGAAGTCGAAAATAGAGTTTACTTCATACAAAAGGAAAATTTAAACTTTGTCTGATCCGGAATATGTTCCATAGGAAGAATTTATATTTGTAATTAAGCAAAAAAAAAAAAAAAAATGTAATATTATTTTTTACAGGTCAATATTTTGCGATTTAAAAGAAAGTAAGTTGGCAGAAGTGATTGCACGAAGGTTTTGATAAATATTAAAATGGCCAATACCTACGATGGTAATGGTGAATATTCCAATTACACCGAAGAGGAAAGCGAATATGGTAAACAGCGCAAAATGGCAACAACGGGGCCACAAAATGGGGACAATAACCAATTAGAACTTCACGGTCCAAACGCGAGTATGACTTCCGGTGAAAGCAATTACCTCAACGAAAAGGCCAACGATTATATGAGGGATTGTGTTAATGAAAAGTCTCGAATGGATCGTAAATTTCCAATCGCAGAAAAGCTTTTAGATGCAGGTAGTTTGAATTTCATATTCATTGTTCAAAAGCACTGTTTCTACACATTAATTTCAGAAATTGAAAAAGTGCAGGCAACAGGCCGTCTACCATCGAGAGAACAAAAATATGCAGATATATATCGTGAGAAGCCCTTAAGAGTGTCGCAAAAAGTTCTAGTTCCAATCAGAGAACATCCTAAGGTATAATCCAGTCGTTAGAAAAAGAAAATAATTTCAAATTTCCCTTCATATATTTTAGTTTAATTTCGTTGGAAAATTGTTGGGACCCAAGGGAAATTCTTTGCGGCGATTGCAAGAAGAAACAATGTGTAAAATGACTGTCTTAGGACGAAATTCTATGAGGGATCGTGTAAAAGAAGAAGAACTTCGTAATTCTAAAGACCCAAAATATTCACATTTAAACAGTGATCTACATGTAGAAATATCAACAGTGGCACCGCCGGCAGAAGCATATGCACGGGTTGCATACGCTATGGCTGAATTGCGTAAATATCTTATACCAGATAGTAACGATGTAATTAGGCAAGAACAGTTGAGAGAGCTGATGGATAGCACACATATTTCTGATGAACAGAAATCATTAAACTTTAATAAAAAAGTTTCATCATATCAAGTAGGTGCAGCCAGCAGCGTGGGAATTTTAACTGCAAGCTCCAGCAGCTCTGTTGTAGCACCTCTCGGATCGTCTTGCTCCAACCCTTTGATAAATCAAACAAAAAATACAACGCCTTATAGGTCTTCTAGCCAAAACGCCGTCGGTCCAACATCATCAACAGCATCATCATACAATAAAAATAATGTAGCACCCAAACAGAAAGTTATGTCAATATTGGAAAAGGCTCGTTCTGCAATGGAGGAAACCTATGGGTAATTTTTACAGAAATATACATACAAAATTATACGCATACATATATGTATGTATTAAATATTTTTTACTACTTTCTTTTCACTGAAAGCCGGGGATATGATGATAACCTCGCATATGATCATCATCAAACTTCTCATTCATATGATACATATGCCACTTATCCCGGACACGTGACTCAACCGCCAGCCGGACATAATCCTCATGGACCTCAGACGCCAGGAATTGGAATCGGTATGCTAAATTCAACAAGAGCTCCATATGACAGTGTTGATTATGAAACCAACGATTATAACAGACGAGACTATTATCAGAATAGCACTGCTACTGCTACACCAAGTTACGGAGGTAAGTAAAAAAATTTCCAAAACAACGAGAATTGTTTTTAAATAGTTTTAATTTTAGCATCTGGCATCCAGCCGCCAAATAATGGCGGCATAAATCCGAATCAAAACCAAAACCGTGGTCATGTTAACAGGTGAAATATTTTGCCAACACAAAAACAACAGCAGCATAACGCAAATAATTCATTTTTGAGATTACACTATCCTTTGATTTCATCTCCCTCAAATTCTACTGCTTTAAAAACAGGAAATATTTCTAATTTATCTGCTTTAGTTGATGCAAAATCTAACTTAATGAGTTCCAACAACAATTCGGTAAATTCTATTAGCAGTTCGACATTTAGTGCCAAAAAATGTATAAGCACATCTTTCCAGGCATTCCAAACACAAGCAACAGCAAGTAGTCCGCATATAAATCATTCCTTACGTACAATGACAATACCAACACAAAACTTCCCACCGTCTCTCACCCAAAATCAATCAACAAATCTATCTACAACAAATAATAATGAAAAAATGGAAACGTTAAATATCTCAAAAAATTTTACAAATCAAAATAATACATGTGTCAATAATAATAATCCCTCTGAGGCATCCATAAATACCTTCAATAATTCATCAACTCCTAGTTTACTTTTCGTAAGGTATTAAAATAATATACATACATACATATTTATTTTATAGAACAGACAAGTCAATATACTTTGAGGGCACCTATACAATATCAATACATGCTTATTTTTATAATACGAGTTCTGATTTCCAATATTATTACAGATTTGCAATTAACTTTATTAGTCTTCATGTGGATAAGATACCATTTTTATATCAGTTCAGTACACACAAATTGACTCATCATCTTTAAAACAGTCTACTGCGACAATACAAGAGCCCTCCCTATAAAATAAAAAATACCATTCTATTACATCAAAATACTCAACGAAAAGCTTCAACAATCCATAATTTTTATGGTCATGTTTTTTCAATAGCTCCTACATATTAATAAACAATTTATAGTTTCCTTTTTTCACATCGAATCATGAATTCTTCATAAAAAAATTAAAGTTCATAACCTTCCTCTCTAAAAAAAATATCATTTTCATTTTTATTTCATTATAATACATGAAATGTCAACCACCATCATTTAGTTTAAATCACAGATTGGGTAATGCTAAAATGAAAAGGCTTTAAGTCTTATAAAAATACAATAATTGACGAAGAACTATATTATAAAAATAATAATAATAATAATTATATACTTTAAACATAAAAACAAAATTTAATGAAGTTATAACAAACTAACAACCTTTTAAATGAGGGAACCTAAAAACCAACAACAACATACATAAATGTAAGTTGAATTATTAAAATTAATTTAAAAATATACTTAAAAAATTATGGTAATGTATTTGTAATAACAAAATAAACTAAACATATGTACATACATACATACGTAGATATGTATGATATGATAAAATTTGCAAAAGATTAATAAACGTATATATTACTATACATATATAAAGGGTACATTATGTGGAATGTTATTAAATATTGAAATGTTTGAATTTTTCATTATAATAACTTTTAAATGCATTAATTGTATAAAAAAAAATTAATAATAACTATAAAATTTAAACTCGCTAAAATTTAAAGAATAAAACAAAAAACGAAAAAATGCTACAATAAATAATAAATAAAAATCCCACAAGTAATTACTTTAAAATAAAACAAAAATAAACAATTATTTCTTAACAAATAATAAATAATACTGATATATAATATATAAAGTGAAAATGATATAAATACATACATATATATTTATATTAACATACATAAATAAAGCAAAAAATTTAAAAATTAACTGCAATAAATATACATACAACATACTTACATATATCTAAATGTTAAAAAGTATTTGTCCAATAAAAGTAAATAATCGCCTAAAATTGGTAATTAGCACAATTTATTTATTTATTTAGATAAATAATTAAAGTTTCTTAATTCCTTATGAGACTTTTTTCGACTCTGGAAGAAGGGAGGAAATATAAAGTAATAGAACAGTTGACCAGGAGTGAGTGAAACGCCAACACTTGAAAATATTGATTAAAAAAAAACATTGAACGCTTAAGAAAAATCTAAAAAATTTTAGCTTTAGGAAAGAAAAATTTACACACAACTTAAAGGAGAAACAAAATTTTATTTTTCTCTTGAAGAGCTGAGTAAACAAGATATTTGTATGAAATTCTTACACGACATCGGGATTAATTCAGAATCATTAATTAAAAAAATCTATTTTTGAGTAAACGAGCGATATGCATACATAAATGTCATACGATCAATAAATAAAAATATGTTATTTTACCCCTCCTGTGTGAACATAAAATTATGTTGATTGTGAATTACAGGTGTTACATTGTTTGTGAACATAGCATTATTTCGAATGTAAATATGTATGTATTTAAATAATGGAATTTACTTTAACACAGTTTCTTGCTGACTGCACAGACAGAATAATGTTAAAACTCAGCTTTAAGGCTCAGTTAGTCGACTAAGCGGCTAAAGGCTCAGTTAGCCGACTGTAATGTAATGTATCTGCAACGATAGGAAACAGCTGATCGATATTGTTATGTGAAAACCAATAAAAATGGTTATAAAGATGTAATGTAATATAACCTACTTTTCATATAAAAATATCGATCAGCTGTTTCCTATGTTGCAGTTACATTACATTACAGTCGGCTAACTGAGCCTTTAGCCGCTTAGTTGCTACGTTCTATTCTTCAAATATTTGCATGGTCTGACCGTTCCTTGGCAACACACAAAATATGGTCAGTATGGCAACTCTTAATAAATAAAATTGCTATCAAAATAGACAAGCCTACAGCACACGATATACGAAAAAGCCACATGCACATGTGGCTATGATATCACAAGAACTTTCAACATGGTGTAACATTTTGATAGTATTTTCGCCCAACAACGAAATGTAGCACATAAAGCCTAGGCGGACACAAGCATATAAATGTCAACATGCATATCTTATTGGTACACGTTGCATGAAAATGAATCAGAGCGATATGTGGCCGTGGCTTTTTACACACCATGTAAGGCAGGCATACATAAGTGTATATAAATATGTGTATATATGTATGAGTGTGTATCAAGTGAAAATTGACTGTGGAACGATCATCCATAATGAAAAATAAGTGTTAAAAGAAATAAAATGAGCAGCAATAATAGTAATTCATGCGTCGAAACACCAGAAGCTCCCGATTGGTTGTCTAAGTTGGAGGATCGTCGAGAGAAGTTAAAAAGAACAAAATTGGGACATGAAACAGGTGCCGGAGCTCCATGCAACGAATGTGGTGTTAAATGTCCCGGCCTCGATTTGCATTTTTGGCGTAAGGTTTGCCGAAATTGCAAATGTCGCAAAGATCAGCATATGTGTCAGGACGATGAAGTAAGTGGGTGGGCACAATTTGAAATACTTGGCCAAATTCGTTCAAAACCAGCTTGTAAGTATTTTCAATACATACATACAATTGTAAACTGGACATCCTAAAAGTGGCTAATTTTTCTATTTTTTTTTCAGTCATTAAAATTAAAACCTTAGCAAATCAGCCGATTAAAGTTGAATGGGTGCCTCCAAATGTCGCACCCGATCTTGCCGCTGATTATATGGAAAAATTAGGGTCTGAAAATGTCCCAATCGCCGGTAGTGAAGCAGCAGCTAAACGAAAACAACAACTGGAATTCCAGGTACCACTACATGATTTGGATGCAGGTTTCTGCGATAACCTAACGGAATCAGAGATTGATCAACTAAGACAATATGTCCAAAAGATACGAGACAATTGCGTGGGTCAAGGAAGTGTTGTTCGTGTGGGGAACTATGGGAGTGGAATGATAAGTACTTTAAACAAAGAAGAAATAAAATATGCCGATGTAATGCTCGCTTTGGAAGAAACTCCCGTTTTCGACTACACATTAGCAACGATTTTATCAAATAAAAAACTTGCAAAGGCTATTATTGAAAATATAAAGTGTGAATATCCTAAAATTTTTGTCGTATTTTCGGATACAATTTCCGATGAGCCGCTAAGCACCCAAATTGAATCGGAAATAAGCCCAGCACTTAAAAAAAAACTGAGAGGACTTGATGAACCCGCTGTTCAAAGTTTAATACTCAATGGACCCATATACGACAAAATATTTGGCGTTTTACAAGTAAGTACTTTCACTGGTTTTTACAATCTCATGTCATTTATTTTAAAATTAGAAAAACAATTTCGATATATCGCGAGATCCTCGTTTGGGACCCTTATGTGACTTTCGCAAGGTGTATTTGTCGAACACTTCTATTAAAAACGAAATCGACACAGTTTTTATTAATGAAATCAAGAAGAAAACATCAGTTAATTCTCCCCTTAGAACACCTTCTAAATTTTTAAACGACTTAAAATTTAACTCTCCGTTACCCATAAAAACGGCAACCAGTCAGTTAAAGTCTGGAACGCAACTCTTCCAGGAGACTCCCGTTCGAAGGGTTAAATTTGGTAACATATCAACTATTATATACGATTGCAATTTACCGTCTAATATTGATTACGAACGAGATCCAATTTTTGCAAAGATTATTCGATCGGATCAATTAAAGCAGGCCATACAATATGTTAAAAATACGAAACAGCCTCAATGGATTTCACTGCCGCCTTCGATAGTCGGTCCCTCGTGCGATACTCCCGACACTTGTTTAAGTGGTTTGAGTGAGACATTTATGGAAAAGCTCCAAAATTTTGGAATCGAATCGAAGGACGTGTTACTAAGCGCGATTTTAAATGCGCCCTTTTATGAGAAACTCTTTGCAGATCTCCAAGAGAAGAATATTGATTATAGTCAATGTAAGATACTGAAACCAATCGAGCTGTTAGGTAAAGAGTTGAGTACTAATCGTAATTTTTACGAGGAGGCGCGTGAGTATGTCACTGCACTACCCAGCAGTTTCGATATTGTCTATGCTCCGAAGAGTAGTGAACTAAGTGTATCAAAAAGCAGTGACTCCGGTTTTGATTCAAAACCATCGACTCCTGTCCGTGGAGCATCTTCACAGGGATACGCGGAAGAAATAAATGCTGTAAAAGGTAAAATGATTTCTATACCTGGAATCGAGGACATGAACATGTACCCAACTATTGAGGGCGCCTCAAAGGGAATGAGAAATATAAGTATTAACGAACGTCCTTCGTGGCAACACCAGCAAAGTAAACAGAATAAGCCAATCAGCATGGAATCAATGATATTGTTGAAATGTAGAGACTGCTCGAAAACTATAAACTTTGGTGAAGTTGCGGTCAAGGCTGAACGTGCAGGAAAGGAAATTGCATGGCATCCAGAATGCTTTAAGTGCAGCACGTGCCGCGAGCTATTGGCCGACTTGGTTTACTTTTTTCATGGTGGCCAAGTATTCTGTGGCCGTGATCTGGCTTTAAAGCTTAAAATCCCCCGCTGCAAGGCTTGTGACGAACTGATATTTACTAAAGAATACACTGCTGCCGAAGGTGCAACATTTCATATAAAACACTTTTGTTGCTATCACTGCGATTTGCCATTGGCCGGCAAACAATACATTCCGGATGAAAAATCAAACATGCCATTATGTCTGAAGTGTTATAATGAATATTTTGCCGTTACGTGCCAGCGATGCTCCAAGACAATTGGGCCATTAGAAAAGGGTGTATCTTGGGTAGATATACATTGGCATGATTCCTGCTTCACTTGTGTAGGCGAAGGTTGTGGGAAGTCTCTTATTGGAGGACGTTTTTGTGTTAAGAAAAACATGCCCTTTTGCAGTCCAGCCTGTGTTCGCAGTATTATGAACTGAATAAATTGGACGCGTATGGTGGGAATGATGACTGACACTGATCGTCTGTTTCATACAAAAAGTCCATGTTTTAATTTTAAAAATTTTGTAAAAAACAAATAAATTAAACTTGATTAAAATTAACTGAAAAACTAATGAACTCAAGTTTTATTACAGGTCTGACAGACAGACATGTGTACATATTTTATCATATTATTACATTTTAATATGCTATTTTAAAGTAATTTCTGGATGAATAAATTTTATTTCATTTTTATAATTCACCTAATTCAACCAAATCTATACGTCGCATTTAGTGTATTATGTAGATAATTTATGTGAATTCGGTCCAATGCGCTTAGAAGGAGACATATGGGGGCCTACTCGACAATGCTTTCTAAAGTATTTTCTTTCGTTTCGAATTACAGAGCAAACATATGCATATGTACCTACATACATATACATATATGATAAGTGCAATACGTGTGGCAGAACCCGGTTTTTTTATTCGTAACTCAAGATTTTGGAGGTGTTTTGAAAATTTCAAAAAACAGCTTGTTGCTATACTCGATAATACCTACCAGAAAAATAGAATATAATACATACATCTCAGTTATTTCGACTTCATTCACTTTTGGCACACACTGTTATTTTTACTTAAGGACATGAGAGCTTCAAAACCATTTTGGTTATACACGTAAGAAACATTAGCTTTGCATTCCTCAATACGAGGAGATTGGACCAGAGGTGTTCCCTGGTATTTTGGATTCTATTCAATCAAAGTCCACAGAACGGGTGTAAGCTTCTTCGTGCTGCTAAACTTACATATTTAGCATTATCAAGTTAACTTGGAGAGAGGTAAAGTCATAATGACAGCCTGACTATCCCACAAGATGGCTATTTCCCTTCCTCGGTAGCCCTTTACACTTTACAATTTTTCATAAAATTTACAAATCTGATACAAATGTTATTCTCTCCAAAATTCTTCGTTTATCCAAATCCATTAATAAAAAGCGACCGTAAGTAAAGTCTAATTTCTAAACAAAAAATAAATTCTGCTACAATACTCTAAGAAAAGACTAAAAAGACAGTTTCGTATTTTTGATTACGTATTTCAGGGTGCTTTAATACATCGCAAATTTATTTGATTTTTATTTATTTTTGAAAACTTTAAATTATCTTTCTCATAATTTCTTAAATAAACATAATCACATTTTACCAAAACTTAAATAATTGTTTCTATACCTTAAAAATACGCAGTAATTTGGAGAAAGACGTTAGTTTGTTTCAATTTAATGTATGTATGTATTCTTACTTCAAATATTTATATATTATGTATATATGTATGTATGTACTTTCTATAAATGTATGCATGTAATCTATTGGTTAATTTCTTTTTATTTTGAACCTGATATTGATAGTAATTATGGACTTGTTACGTTTGCTACAAGGAGATGAACAGACACTCTGTGTTTAGTTTATTAATTTAATGGAGATGTTGAATTTGGAAATTTATTTTGAGTTTGTTGTAGGCATTGTTGTATTGTATTCTTAACGAATTTAATTAAGTTGAATTATTTATAAATTAAATTTCATTTATTTACTTTTTTTATTGTAATTAATCAATCAATATAAGAAAAGCATCAGGTTTTTATTTTTTAATAATTGCTTTTGCTTTCTTTACTCTTTCGGTAGCCTTTTTGTTTTGTTTTGTTTTTGTTTGTTTTTAATACTTTAGTTACTACAACTTTTAATGTTTATGAATAGATTATTTTGTTTGTTTAGTAGCAGAACTAATAGTGGTAGTAATTTAATAGTTATTATTATGCGACCAAAAAACAAATTTGAAAAATAAAAAAATAAAGAGAGAAAACGTCTAAGCAAATAAAATAAAACATAAAAATAAAATAATCATAAAATCATAGGGATAATAACAAATTAAAATTGTGGAGAAAGAATGGCTTCCTACTTAAATAATAAATTAAATTTAAACTATTAAAATACTACTTTATGTTAAACAAAAAAATTCATTTGTAATTATATATTGGATTAAAAAAAAAAAGAATATAAAAATTAAATAAAAGGATTTAGGGAAATAAGATAATAATAATTAATGTGTGTTGGAGGAATTTGATTAGTACAGTTTTTACAACATCCATCAATTAAAAGTTTGCATTATTTAAGTGTTTTTTTTTTTATATAATTGAAATATTATTGGTATGACACAATTAAAATGTATGTATGTATGTATGTATTTTTTATTTTCATATTTTTTTTTGCTGCATACCTTAAAGCTATTTATTCGGAAATTAACATTAAGTTTAAGAAAGAGTTATTATGTAACTATGCATGTTGGTTGTATGAAACGAACTTTAAATTATAAAAATACATATATATGTTTGCTATATACTCGTATGTATGTATGTATGTATGTATGTTTTTATAAAACAATCACAAATACATATTTCAAAGCGCGTATTTCATCACAAGTGATGGAAAAACTTAATTGATAATTTTAACAGCGAAAAAATCTCATTTTGCTATTTATTAATATTTTTAATATTGAATTTATTAGTTTTAAATATATGAATAATATTCATTCTTTTTATGGCCTGGCCTGTCCCTACCTCATTCAAGTCGGTGTTTTTATTGCTGCAAGAATGTTTGTGTGTATGTATTTTCAGTTTATTACATACTTACACAATAGTATAAATAAACTGCGCATCATAATTAGGATGATGGCCATGACATTGATTATATATAGTGCAACCGCCAGCGGCCGTCAACAGTTTGTGTACGCTCCGCGGGTATAGTAAAGCTGTGTCATTCGTTCTGGCAGCGTTGTGTACAAGTTACTTATCAATTCCATTGGCAGTCTTGACCACGCTTCACGTATACGAAATATCAAATCGTCTTTGCGCGAAAACTTGCGACCTCCATCGAACACCTCTCGTATTAGCCAGCCCCATATGCTCTCCATTATATTTAAATCGTGCGCTACAGTTGGCCATTTTTGAGTTTTAATACTCTCCGCATTCAACCACTCCTGGACTGAGGGCAGAGCATTTGTGGTCCAGTTGTGATCTTGAAGGAAAAATTCGGCATTACCTCCTAACTTGGTAACTATGTTGGCTCGTTCCCTCAAAATAGTTTCCACACACGTTTCCGTTTTTAATTTTACAGTCGACACTTCTAAATGAATGGGTCCTCCTGCCGTTATCACTAAATATATGTACACCGAATTGCCGCGTGGTCTTTGGGACAGCGTACGTTCATAGTTTCGCAAATCATGAAAATAATATGAAAAGCCGTCGGGACCATCTAAGTTAAACTTTCTCTCGTCCTGGAAGACGACACGTCTCCAGTGATCTTCAGTCCAACTAATCTGGGCATTGGCGAATGTTAAGCGTTCTGTTTGATGAAATTGCGACAAAACTGGTTCCGTTTTTAGTTTCTTCGCCCCACTAGTACTGCTGGATCGACCATTGTTACCACCACTGGTGCCGACCGAAGAGCCGGAGCTGTTGGATCCGTTGGCGGGCGTGTTGCGCGCGCTGGCTGTTGTTCCAGGAGGAGAGAGGCTAGAACCAGTAGTATTGGATTGTTGAGTGGGGGCGTGACTAGATATTGTCCCTCCTCCAGTGCTACTGCTGGCTGCAGAGAAGTTTGAGTTCTGATTAAGAGCATGCACAGCCACCGAATGACTGTAACTATGGCTATGGGCTGTGCTCTGTGAACTGTGGCCGTGCGTGGCATGAGTTGTCGTATGTGCGGGTGTTGATGTATGTTGTTGGTAGTACGGATGATGGAAGCTGGCCGCATGTTGATGATGCTGATGTATTGTGGGCTGTTTTAACTGCAATTGTTTAAGCTGTGTTTGCGATTGGGCTAGTAAATGTTGGTGAGCATGCGAGTGGACATTAATACCACTACTGTTATTATTATTGGTGACAGTGACAGCACCACTTTGTTGCTGAGTAGTTATGGCGCTGCGGGTCGCAGCAGCAGGCGTGGGATATGTAGGCTGTTGATGTTGTGAAACGGATCGCTGTACTGGAAGTTGGGATGTTGTAATCGTTGCAGTAGAGGGAGTTGTGCTCGTGTAATTGCCTGGATGTTTAAGATAATATTGCAACGCCATCAAACCAGCCTCTTCCGTGCCTGCGGAGCCCAAATTCGCCACTTTTGGATCGTAAATAAGTTTCCTAAAGTTTTGAATATCGTCTGAACTCAGCAGTAAGGTTTTCATTTGGATTTTCTTTTCTTTTTTTGCGCGAGGTAAAATATATAATTTATATATTCTCCTGAATATTTCGTATTATCTGACCTGTCTTTTATTTACCGAAAATTATGGAATCAAATCCCTTATAAATTTTCAGAAGTAGGTAATTGAATTTAAACGTTTTAAAATTTGTTTATATTTAATATAAAGTGGTTCTGATGATAATATTTAATATTATATCAATATTTAACTTGTTTTGGCACAGTTTATGCACAGTTGCGTATTTATATTTTTGTTCGTGGCTTTATAACTGGATTGTGCCCTTTTGAGATCTTGGATAATTTAAATCTTTTCTTTTTCAATGAGCAGTTTTATTTATCTGTTATTTATTTCAAGCCCGAAACAATTTCTGCTCTTCGCTGGAACATTAACTCCTAGATCTGTAATTTATGAGACACATTTGTCATGTTTCTGCCAAACCATTTGACTACAAATGGATACCAACAATGAACGTATCTTTGAAGAATAGCCTGTTGCAAATTTATTTAAACGTTTTCAGATCTCATTTTTATTTGGCAATAAGCGAATAATCTGCTGTGCTGAATAAAACTCGCTTAGATAAGCTCATTTAATAGCTGACTTTACAGTCCATGTATTTGATTAAGAGAATATTACGTGGGTTGTTTGACCATTTCCATACAAATTATTATTATATGGACATGCGTGTTTCTTTCCTTATTAACAGATCTCTGTATGTAATTCGAATTTTGAATAAGGTGCAACTGATGTTGAAGTTTATTTATAACATGAAAACAGACATCACTAGAATTCTCCAATACCTAAAATGATTAGAAAATTTCGCAATTTTATTTTAATGAATTTTGTTAATGCAACATTTTCGCAAAATACATATGTATATAATTTTTGAGTTTAAAAATCAACGCAAAAAGCAGGTGGTACTATTAAAAAAAAAAGTCTTTTAAATTTGGCAATAAAAAAATCTTCAAAGAAAACACGTACATTTTTCTATTCGAAGTTAATGTCACCAACAATAATAATTTAATAAAGCATTACATTATACTCCACAAATTGTATATTTAATTGCTTAAAATATATTTCTGTGTGTATATTTATGTAACTAATTTCATAACATGGACATTCAGTCATAAGTTCTAAGGATGTCATTAACTAATTATGTAAATGATGAAATTATAAAATTTAAAGTTATAATTTTGTTAAATACTTGTAAATAGATTGTTCTTGCAAAAAAAATATCTTGGCCAAAAGGCTACGTATATTACATTTGAATAAATGGAATGAAATGAAAAAAAATAGAAATCGATTCTGAAAACGAAGCAATTTTAAAACTCCTTTTAATGCACTTTTTATTCAAGTATCATAATATTTGTGATAAAATACTTTTTAATAACGAAATATTAGTAAACATAATAATGCACAATCTCCTACTTTTTAAAGTCGGTTAAAAACAACTTTTAAATAAAATAGATTAGTCTCCGAAATCGATTTCCATCACATACCTGATGAATTCCTTTGATGAGAAATTTATTGTACGAAACTTTTTTTATTCTATTTGATAATGCGAGCGTTAGAAAAGAAGAGTCTACAAGATTTTTGCAAGTTTTTATCAACACATTTCTCCTTTTTTTATCAGCAAATGTGTCTGTACATACATATGTATGGATGCATTATGTATGAACCAATTTATGCATGTGCAGACAAACAAGATTTTTTTGCTTTGTGCTTATAAGCTTTGCTCAACAAACAGATGGTCATCTTACATACATAGTATGTACGTATGGATGTACATATAAATCGATACATATCCCATTTCAATTGAATATATATAGGTGGATACATGTACATGTGTGTATGTATGTATACACAATATTATAAAATTCATCTTTTAGTTTTAACGAAATGTTTATATTAAGTGTAATGTATATGCATATGCACACCTACAATTCCTATGTAACTATTACTTTCAAAATCGATTTATTTTATGATTCAAGGTGCATAATGGTTGGTTTTTAAATTATTGTATTATCCTGTTGTAAAATAACTCAAATATCCTATTAGGTATAACTAAATTCTAATAAGAACTTGAGTTCTTTTTTAATTTTTATATTATAATGGTGATTGAAAAAAGATGATAAATGCATTCAGTATTCGAAATCATTTTCCTCAATATTTTGTATTTTAAACATAATTAATTTTTTTTTTAATGAGTACATGAACATGTATGTATGTATTTACCTGTTATATTTAGAAGTGAGTATATTACATATGCATACATATGTCTGTATATACGAATGTATATAAACTTTTTTACACACATATGCCAACGTCCATAGAAAATCACAAAGAATAAATATGTACTGCATATAATAGGTATGCATAAAAAATACACTTATTTATATTGAGAATTTTAATGTATTTTATTAAATATAAATATTCTCTTTCCCTGAATAAAATTGCATCGTGTGTAAAATTGTGACGAATAAATTCACTTTGATTGTCAGGTCAAATAAGTAGAATTGATGGAAAATAATCGAATTCAATGATTCAACTTACCACATTTTTTACTCACAATATAAAAACGATGTCCCACTGTAAATTATTTTTACACATACAGCCGAATTTATGCCAGCCGAAAAGTGGTCAATAATAGACGTATGTGTATATAATTTTCTTGAGGCTCGTGTAGACTTATAAATATGTTTATTTTTTAAATTGGTATTACTCTTTAATTTATATTATTCATTCTTGCACAAAAATCCTTAAGGCTTTTTCTGAAATTTAATCTTTTGTTCGAATGATTTGTTACACCGATTACGCCATTTTGAGTTGCAGTGTTCGTGAAACGTGTTTTTTATTCTTACTTTCTTTATATTTTTTTTTTACCAATTCTTAAGAGTGGACTATAAATATTTTTTTTAAATTCACGTATTCTAACTGGATATATGTATTAAATTCAAATATCTAATGAAAATTTAATTAAAAAAACTACACGAACACCGAAAACAGGGCGAGCCAACAAAACTTTTCGTTTGTGCTGGCTCTTTTTAAAGTGAACATTCATTACGGATTAACAGCACATTCAAATATCTTGTCATTGCATCAGGGATCCAAGTCAGGTCATGTTAAATATATAATATGTCCATTCACAAAAATTTAAAACAGGTTCCAATGGGTCTACTCTTTAATTCGAAACGAATTGTAATAGTATGTTTCCACTATACGTGCTTCGCTCTCTATTCATGCTTCACACCCAAGGCACATTTACTACTATTTTGATATGCTTTGTTCACACCCCAATCATGAGCGAATCAACTTGCTTCGCCATACAAAATTATAAGAGCGAATTACGCAACAGCAGGAGTTTATTTGTTAATTCGATAAATATACATAAAAAATGCCAAACGAAGCACGAATGCGCCGTGTAAACAGCATAAGCATAATTTAGTAGCGAAGCATGTGATTCTACTCGTAGTGAAAACATAGCATAATGTTAATAGCATACAAATTCGAAAGCATTTTCTTTCAATTCGAAGACCCCCAGGTGATCTTGATTCAACATATCGTCGGTTGGTTATTGGTTTGCGGCACAGTATATTCAAAGCACATTATGACTGCAGCAAACCAATAACCAACCGATGAAATTTTTTGACAGCAGGAAATCTAACACCAACAAATACACAAGGCGGATATGCAGAGTTGAAAATTAACAGGTTTATATACTATATTTAATATAAGCTACATTTTGTAATATATATATATATATATAACTGTATTAAAAAACGCTCATAGAATGAAAAGTTTATAGATAGTATCCACGTACGTAGTATAAATCTCCAATAATATCATGTCATCGAATTATAAAGGCGAATTGATGTGACAAACATGTACAACAATACAAAATATAACATTAGTTCGTCCCTCTTCAAATAAACCCATGTCTAAAACAGTTCAAAGTGTACATATATCAAGTGGCCTTATCAGTGCAGCTGACTTAACCCCATCCTTCAAACTCCATATGAAATACCATAAAATCTTAACTCGAACCGTCAACATTCAAATAAAAATAATCCTACAACAAATTTGTATGCATGTTGTTGTAATGATAAGGCCACTTGGTATTAATACACTTTGAAACAGTTGACTAAAATAACAAAAATATATATCTGGCATATGTATGTACATATGTATGGCCTGTTAAAGTAAAAACATTTCACACGTATTCATGAGAATGCATGAAAACAATCAGAATAGCTTCTCCCCTGTAAAATTGTTAAAATGTCAGGTCAGTTACAAGGCGAATTATTCGAGGTTTTCTTGGAGAAAATAATTTGGAATAAACTTTGCTTTTATATATAATACTTTAGGAGATATACGAGTATGTGGAGTACCAAAATTAGTTTTTTGAAAGTCATCTCTCCCTTTATTTTTTTAGCGTTTAGGTAGGTATATATCTTCGGAATTTTGAATGTACTTTATTTTTGGAGATACCCAGGTTTTACCTTATTTTAGTCCTTTTGGCTGGGCGGTAGTCATGCAGTCAGTTACGTTACTTTTTTATATGTGTATGTGTGTAAATATGAAAATGGACACAAATGGTCACGTTACGTCACCAAGTAATTAAGCTTGTATTTTAGAGCCATGTTGTTCGATTTTTTCC
Source organism: Nowickia ferox (assembly GCA_936439885.1). NCBI lineage: Eukaryota > Metazoa > Arthropoda > Insecta > Diptera > Tachinidae > Nowickia > Nowickia ferox. The sequence goes on along the minus strand of OW387027.1, from coordinate 1,286,138 downwards.
AATAATTTGCTAACTTTAGAACTTACTACGATTTACACCTCGATCCAAAAAGTATATAAAACTTGTTTTTCTTTGAAAAATAGGCTAAGTCACCAAGCAACGAAATGAGGAAAATGTTTGCTTTTCTGTGGGAGTGCCCGAAATATAGCCGTTACCCAAATTAACAAAATTCGTATTCAACTGGAATATATCGTTGGGTCTTTTTTATGTTACCTTTGATGCTTGAGCAGCATAAAAAGTTTTTTGCTTTTTATGAACATTTGGAATTTTGTATTTTGCCATTACTGCTGTGCATTATGACATGGCCATTATTTTTATGAAAACATTTTTCGAGGTGTCTTTATATTAAATTATATTCATAATAAAAATGTTTCTTAGTCGGTTGGATTTTGAATAACTATTAAAATGAAATCTTTATCGGGAGCAACCATTATTTCATGCTTCTTGGAACGTACCCTCAGAAATGTTAAATCATTTGATGGATCCAAGTCACGTACAACACTTCTAGCTTTGTCAGCCAGTTGACTCATTAAACCAGCATATTGCACCGTGGTAGTGTTGTCTAGAGTTGATTTTACCGGAATGCCTGAACGAGGTCAATTAAAGGAAAATTTAATTTTATGTGTAGTACAAACAAATGTATATAATACTTAATTCAGTACATATTTTTTTTGATAGTTACCTTCATTGTTGACCACTATAGTGCCGACAACACCTTTATGTGACTGTATACGCTTTAAAATTTCTTCAACTTCTTGAGACTTAAACGATTAAAAAAAGAAATACGTGCACATTATATACGCACATATGTATATATAAAATATAACATACCATATTTATAATTGAAAATATTATAAAGTGTCAGCTGGAATTTCTGTGGTTTTTATGTTCTCGGTGTTATTTTTGTTAAAAAAGACCGGGCGATTGCTAGAATTGTCAAAAATATTTAATTAATTAAATAATACTTCACAAAAATCCTGCATATAAACAAAAATATTGCAAATCGAAAAAAAGTAATTCCACCCCACCTCAGAAATAAAAAAAAACCAGCTAGCTCAAGGCACATTAACTAAAATTTGTCATCCAAGAAAAATAACAATAATCGCAGTGATGCCAGATAAAATTATTCTTAAGATCCCCACATAATTCAATCCATTTTCCTTGCTTAGCGTTCACAAATTTTTTATGTATTTTGTTTCTGTATTTAAAATTTTTTCCATATAAAATTTGTTAATTTTTTAACTGACACTTAAGTTCATGTTTTTGTGTGTTTCTGACAGCTTTAATATAGTGTTTTTTTGTATTGCTGTATTTTTGTAGAGTTGCATAGACCTAATAAATAGATCATAGACCAACGTTTATGTTCTGCATAATTAGTCATGTTTTAGACTTGGCAGTTTTTCTTGAAGCAAGTCTGAGTTTATGGGAGAGAGGGGAAAGAAGAGGGGTACTGACTTGCTTGTACAGAAAAGTTACTTCAATTCTCTTTTGTTATTTCATTCGCTGTATTAAAACAACAGCAAAATTGATCAAGAAACCGTCTGTGTGTAAACAAACGAGCAATTTTAAAAGAGAATTGAAGAGAACTGCTTCAAGAAAAACTGCCAAGGCGAATCGATAAAAGGTGGTCTTAATTTGCAACTCTGCGTATTCGCCTTGTATAATTGTTAGTGTAAAATTTCCTGCTGTCAGAATATTTCCTAGCGTTTTGCATTGATTGACAGCAGAGAATTTACGTCAGCTGGTGAATTAGGATCACCTGATGTCAATTCGCCTTGAAAAACTGCGGAGTCTAAAACAAGACTTATAATGATTTTACCATCCCTGTTATATATGTACAACTACTCTATTTATTTCTCTTAATTAGTGAGTGATGAAAAAAGAAAGACGTCGTTGAAAAGTGCACGCGAATTTTTTTTTCAAGTTAAAAGCAGGAAAAAATATTTTATAATTCAATATTGTCTGCAAAAATTTTACAATGTAACTTAAATTGAGTTAAAAATATGATAAAAGGAAAACAAGCAAGTGAAAACTGTTAAGTATTGTGTATAAATGATGTACATACTTATGTACGTAGGTTTTTATGTGGTTTCATCAAAAGGTGAAAATATAAAAAGTTTAATTTGGACTGTTCTGCAACTGCGACGTTGTCTGTGAAGAAATATAATTCATTTATTTAAACAGGTAATAGAAATAAATTAAAACAAATACATATGAATGTACTTAATTATAAGTGTTTTGCGAAGACAGTCTAAATAAAATTGGTAACAGGTTAGTTATAATTAATACACATGCATATATACATATGTGTGTTGTACACATGTATCTATGAACGTTACAACCGTAACATACATACCGACGTACGTACATATATGAAAATATATAAACTAATTTTTTTATATCTTGTAATTTTTATAAGTGCATATCTTAATAAATAACAAAAATAGACCAACTATAAAAGTCACTCCCCGCTTAACATTACTCTCTGATTCGGCGAAGTAATGACGCGCATTCACTTCGAACTCTGACCATCTAAAATAGGTGTAAGATAAAAAGTTGATGATAAAAGTTATTTATAAAAAAAGTTTACTTTAATTAGTGGTGAAGATTTTTGATTGAAATAATTAATAATAAATAAATACATACGCATGTAAGTATGTATTTATGTATATACATACATATGTATGTACATATGTATAGACATTAATAAACATTTGAAAATTCATCTATTTCTTCAACACTCAAGAAATCTTATCTCTGCATGTACAGTAGCGAGCAAAAAAATGAAACGACGCATCTTACAGTATATGAATTCATCTGTTTTAAAATAATGGTAACCAATTCATGTATTGTTTTGTCTATTAATGTGCATTGAGCCCATAAAGTTAGACACAATTTGTTTTAGTTTCTTTTACAAAAAGTTTAATAGGTGTATGTACTTAACTCTAATAGGGAATAATTTTAGCGAGCAAGAAAATCAACTCCTGTGATCCAAAACATACTACATACATACATATGTTTATTGAAATTTCTTGTAAAATTGTACCCAAAACTAATATTTTGCTGCGTACGTAATTTTTAGGACACATTTATATCCAAATAATGATTTGAGGATCTTGATTGGCAAGGTTGTCCCCATAATGATTTCAAAATGGATTCTATCTTATTCAATCGGATTTTCCTTTTTTACTTTCCGTTCTTGTGTGTTGCTGGGATTGCACGTGCTGGGGACTATTATCGTATTGGAATATACTCACAAGGATAATTTCTTCTTAAAGATGTGTGTGTTGTGTTGTGCTTGTGTTCTTAAACTAATTTACTGTACATACCACCAAAAATACTGAATTTAATAGGAGATAATCATATCTTATACCACACCATAATTAATTTTCCAAAATTTTTAACTGTTTTTAGCTGGTAATCGTGGATTATATTAGGGATTTTGCCGAAAAAGCAAATTAAAACCTTAGCCCACTGTACGTTTTGTTGACTTTACTGATTAGCGATTTCCTGATTTCACTGTTGCTTATGCAGATCATCAGTGAAGTTTTACCCAAAAATTTCTTAGAACAACTAGCCTCCTTAAAGAACTAAGTAGGTTACAAGTAAAAATAAAAGATTTATGGCCACCTAAAGAATTATTTTAGCAAGTATGTAGCCATTTATAGCATAAAATGTTATGAATGTAACTTTGATTGATATGCAGGTTTTATTTATCTCACAAACTTATCTCTTCTTTTATTTCTTGAACTTCTGGTGTGTGTGTGTGATATCGATCTTTTATTGCAGAACTTAAATGGTCTCAATAATTTTATTTTAAAATTAGAGATTAGTATAAATGATGTCACCATTTATTTATTTTGATTTGTTTTCTTTCTGTTTAGAAAAAAAACAAAACAAAAATTTCAATCGTGATGATTTTTCTATATTTGCATGTTATTATATTTTAGTATGTAATAAATAAAGAACGCAAACATACATACATACATATCGTGCCATGACCGCCAAAAAAGCTTAAGCGACATAATTGTCGAACTTGATTTTTTGACAAAAATCGATTATTTGCTATCGTAAAATTATTGAAACACTCACAAAGATGCAGAAATTGCAGAAGCTATTCAATAAGTTATAAATATTATACTGATTTTAATTGTTCCCATTTTACTAGAAATATGTACACAATATTTGAAATTATGGCCCCTATTATGATTTACAACTAAATGGATAGTTTAGTTGTAGTTGTCAAATTTTTATTATGGATTACAACTTTTTTCACCATGAGACAACTGCTTTTTATCAGTTGTATTTTGTTTTTTATTTCGAGTGTGTATTAGTTTTGCTTCATTATTAAAGACGCCAACCAATCCCATTTGTCAACCATTTGCCATATTCATAAAACATGAAATCTAAAACTAAAATACAAGGCCAAAACTTAAAATATTTAAAATGTTTTCTGATGGCTACTATGGTTTACAAAAAAAAACCTAGCATAAATGAAAACCTTTTCTTTTCGAGCATTGTTTCGAATACATCTAAAATTAGTTGTAATTCAGAATACCAAAAAACAGTTAAGTGGTTTTAAAGTTAAGTTGTTACAATTTCAACTAAACTTAGTTGAGTTGTAAACCGTAATAGGGACATATGAATTTATAATTTTTGTGGTATTTAAATAAGATTTTTCTGAGACTTAATAATACATATCGTTACCTTAATATGGAAAGGCCCTAACTCATAATTTTTTTCAAATTGGTTTTTTTGTATATATACGAGTAGAAGAACATTTAATGTATGGAAAAATGCAAAAGTCTTTCTGTATTAAGGTAACGATATGTATCTTAATTTTTAGATAATTTCTGATATTTTATTTGATTTAACCAAATTTTTTGCTAGTTTTCTGCGGAGCATTTATAATCATTAATGGTCAGGTCAGCAAGTCTTCAAAATTATTATGTAAATTGAGAGGAAAGTGAATTTTTGAAACGTGTACATATTTGCAATACTTCTATGTACAAGAGTGTATGTGCATTCAAATAAGTAATATTTACCTTTCTTTGACCCATAAATAATAAAAATAAAAAATAAACGTTATAAGAAACATTTTAAGAAGCCATAGTATAGAAATTTGGCCTTACATATATATACATATGTACATAGTTTCTCAAATATGTACATAGTTTATAATTATCATTTACAACGTACAAATGTTTCTTAAGACCTTTTGTTAGCATACTGTTGAATTTATTTGTTCACTTCACAAACAAACCTTCCTTGTATCGTGTATCATGTACTGAAATACACTTATTTTATGCTTGTTAATTCAATTTTCATGAATTCAAAAACATTAAAATTCTTACATTGCTAATCTTAATTTTCGCGAATTATGTATGCATATGTTTAGCTGAGATTTTGCTATTTACAGTTTTACGTTCTTAAGTATAACAAAAAACTAAAAACAGTCTATGTATGCACTACGTACAACGAACTGCCAATTGCAGACAGAAAAAATTTTGCTCCAGTGAAATATGTAAATTAAAAATTTAACTGAGTCAATGAAGCAAACTCTTGTTTCAAAATTTAAAGTAAAAACAAAGTATACTGGTTTTAAACTCTTAAAGTATACTTTGTTTTGACTATGAATATGCGTCATAGAATTTATGCATTTTTATTACAGGTACGAGTATGTATTGTATTTTGAAAACTTTGGTAGTACTATTGTTTCATTATCTTGAAAATTAGGGAACTGAATGAAATTAGTAGCATGAAATTTTTTGCTTTTGTCAATAGAAGCCTGCAGAAGCAAATCAGATTAAAAAAAAGTTGCCAAAACTGCAACTATAACTATATAGCGCTGCACTTAGCAAACAGAAAAATGCTTAATTTAAATCAGGCATGAATGTACTAAAAGAAAGACTTTTGAGGCATTGAAAAGAAAACAATAAAAAAAATTAAAACTTATTCTTTCAGACTGACTAAGTGTATCCACAGTGCTTTGAAGCAAGGAAGAGTTCTATATTTAAGAAACTATTTTTGGGGTGGAATGAATAATATAATTAAAAGATATGTATAACCCAATATCAGCAAAAAAAAAAACGGACGCGACTAAAATTAGAAGTTATTTTTGTGCACTTATAAGAAATCTACATAATTCAGCAATACTTGTGTTGACTTGTGTTTTATGTGTTGATTTATGAAATATAAAACTTTTTCTTTTATTTTTTGTAAATTGGGTAAAGTTCAAATCTGGGCGCAACAATTTTTTCCAAGAGAACAAAACGCAGGAATTTTTCTAATAATAACTTAATCAGAAAAACAATGAAACAAATAAATAATTATTAACTGTTGAAAACCATTAACACTGATTTTGGGGCGAGGACGCGCGCGACCCCTTCTCTTGTGCACTTTTATAAAAAATCAAAAAAAAAAAAAGCACTTTCCAATTTTCACTTTCCCATATGCACATATCGTTAGCTAAAATGCAGAAATGCGTAATAAATAAAAATACAATTTTACAGGAGAAGCAAAAAAACTAAACATATTGATCCCAGAAGTGTATAATTTTGTCCAGACATGTGTGGTTTAATGGCATTCATAATAATCAACCAAAAACTCGATTTTTAAGTTTTTGTTAGTTACGCCTTATTGTATTTTAAAATATAAAATAAAATATAATATAAAAAAATTTATTGAGTGAAATAAGTGGAACATAAAAATAACATTCGCTGCTGATATATTATTATTATTAATTATATTATTAATAAAAAATGCATTTTACTATATTTACACAGTTAATTGGTCATTATGATGGAACTTGAACCACGCGTTGCCTTGCTGCAAGATTTACGGTTACAAACATTCGATTCAATACGCTTTGCCTCGTATCGTACAGCTTCCAAATTACGTTATATACAAAAGTCGACAAATTTGCATTTAGTTGATATATGGAATGTTATTGAGGCTTTTCGGGAAAACGGTTTAAATACTTTGGAACCACAAAGTGATGTAAGTGTGGCCCGCTTAGAGACACTGGTTTCATCGCTGTATCATAACCTGAATAAGCGTTTACCAACAGCGCAGCAAGTTCCAGTTGACTCCAAGGCCGGATTGTTATTGAATTGGCTGCTGGCGGCTTATACCAGGTAAATTAATAAAAACTATCCACATATGTATGTACATATATCGAATAAAATGTCAAATTCAAGAAATAAATAATGCGAATTAAGAAATTCATTTGTTGTTGGCTGCTCAAGCAACTCATCAGCAGATTTCAATCACAATTGAAAAAAAGCTAAAAACTGCAGGCTTACAGACAAACTCGCAATAAATTATTTACACATGTATGTACATATTTATCTATTATTTAAAAAGTTAGTAGGAAAAAAAACATGCTGAATAATATTATATGTATGTTGTTCTTTGAAAAAGTTTCTTAACTTACCAAAAGATTGTACCCATAGTTTTGTAATTCTCAATCATTTATTTAGAGTTTGTCTATAAGTACTGGGGTTTTGTAAGGTTTTTTTTTTTTGAATTGTGGTTGCAATTCACTGATGAGTTTCTCGAGCAGCCGCGAAATGCATCTAGATGTGCTTAACCAATATAAAAATCAATTTTTTAATTCATATTATTTTTGACACGCGTTAAATTAAAATAAAATATTAAAAGGAATAAAAAATAATTAGAATAAATAAATTGACAGTGATAACTCTGGCAAAATAAGGGTGTTCTCCATAAAAGTGGCCTTGGCTACGATGTGCTCTGGCAAGTTGGTGGACAAGTTAAGATGTAAGTCTAGTATTGATTTTATACAATAATGTAAATAATTTAATACTTTTTTCTTTCTTGCAGATATATTCTCCCAAATCTCAGACGGTGCAGGTCAGTTAGTTAGCTGGAAATTAGGTGAATTTTTGAGGGAAGTACTTGCTTTGCCTGCTGCTGTGTATGAGTCGCCTACATTTCATTATAGCGATGGATTGGAGGAACAGATTTTCTCCTCTGAAAATAAGGTCACTGTTAATGATTTCATGGCAACACTGATGTCAGAACCTGGTCCATCGTGCCTCGTATGGTTACCTTTGCTACACCGATTGGCTACTGTTGAAACGATTGTCCATCCGACAATATGCTCTGTTTGTCATAAGGAAAATTTCACTGGCTTTCGTTACCGTTGTCAGCGGTGTCACGCCTACCAACTGTGCCAGGAATGCTTTTGGCATGGCAAGACATCACTGAGTCATCAAAACGATCACGAAGTCAAGGAATACTCGAGTTATAAGTCACCCAGCAAACAGATTGGTCATTCGTTGCGCAAAAGTTTCCGATGTGTGCCCGAAAAGTCGACTCAAGTGTTGCCACGATTTCCTGAGCAGCCGGAGAAGACTTTGAATCTGTCACATATTGTTCCACCCTCTCCACTGCCTTCGCATAATGGTTTCGCTGATCCGTCAATGCTCCATAGTCTAGGTGGTACCGTAGCAGGTGGTGGGGCCGGTGGTTTACCCAGCGGCCTTATGTTTGACCGATCTAGTACCATCGATTCGCGTGCAACTGGGCGAAGTATCGACAGTGCAAATGGTATTTCTTCATCGCGGGTTGCAGCTGCATCAGCAAACGACGAAGAACATCGTTTAATAGCCCGTTATGCAGCACGACTTGCTCAAGAAAATCGTACAGTAAGAAGTTATTTAAAAATATTCCTTAAGATTTTATTTTTAACATGCGCATTTTTTGTCTTCAGCCTAATAGTGGCGGCGCTATCAATGCTGATAATCAACATCCCATAAGTTCAGATAATTCGCGTGCCCAACGCGAGCTCATAACGCAGCTGGAGTCAAAAAATAAAGAAATTATGCGCGAAATAGCAAGATTGAGACGACAGCAGGAAGCGGAACAGATGACACCTGAAAATCCTGCTCTTATAACTGAGTTGCGTGCATTGCGTCAACGCAAGGGCGAACTCGAAGGTCATTTGGGTGCATTACAAGACTCGCGACGTCAGCTAATGGAACAGCTGGAGGGTCTCATGCGAATGTTAAAGAGTCAACAAACTTCTTCGCCAAGATCCACTCCCAATTCCAGCCCTCGTTCCGGCAAATCACCTCCTATGCCAGGCGGCAGTCATTCAGCCATGGGCAGTGCCGGAAGTGGTTGTATTAATGCCCTCGGAACCTCTCCAATTGGATCCTTGCATACGCAGTCATCTGTACACTCGTTAATGGCATCTGGAAATGTCTTCCGTGTTCAACCAAACTCGTCGAATACTCAAGCTTCATTTAATTCGAATCAAATGGATCATGCAAGCCCACAAGTTAGTGGAGAATTGCGAGGTCCTTTCAGCACGAATGCGGCTGGTAGTGAGTATTACAGTTTTATCATTAAAATAAATTATTTCAATTTTACCTGTTACTCGAGTAGAGCTGTTTGCCTGGAAAATGCATACACATGATGCCCATATGTGTACATATGTTTGTATATATGTAATGCATGTGTGTATCTATGTCCAAATAAATATGTGTGAGTGCATATATGTGTGAATACAAGACAAGGTTGGAAGCAGCTAATTAATACCTTCTTGTTAGAGGAAAAAAGTGTGAACTTTTTTAAACAATTTAACCAATAAGTCGCTAAAATAGATGATTAATAAAGCCTTGCCGCTTACGCACTTTAACTCAGGTTTCCTTCATGATAATTAACAAGCCTGCTTAAAACAAAATACAGTATACATATCTGCATTTATATACTAATTTCATACGATTACATGTCGTTAGAGAGAACACAACCCGCCAAATCGAACAAAATAATGCAAAATTAAAGATTATGTTCTTTGATATCGATTCAGTAAAAAAAAAAATCATCTCCCGAAAGTAAGCGACTGTATAATAACCATAATAAAAATTCCATATTCACTAGTATCAAACAAGCTTTCCAAAATGTTTAATTGACCGTTTACGTTTTTTGTAGCAATTTGTTAGATTCTGTTGCACTATAATTCTAGTTGAGCAACTTTTGAGCTTATGGAAGAGAGGGGGAAGACAATGAATGAAGAGGGCAGCCATCATATTTTCCTCTCTCGTCCATGAACTAAAAAGTTGCTTAACTAAAATTGCCATCTGTCAATCCAGTCATACATATAAAAGAAATTGGCATGAATTGTTCATGAGAAAATTTTGCAGAAGTAGTAGTCTGTTCATCTTCACAATTTTCGCATTGAATTTACAACAAACAAATGGTGGAGTTTTTGCTTATGTAGGTAAGAAATCGTAGCATATTTTCAGGGGATATTTAATATTTACTACGTTTATACATGCACTATTTGGCCTTTCACACACGAGACTAATTTTTATGTTATAAAGTAACTCACTGTTTATACGGCATTGTAAGTGCATAAAAACTTGGCAGCACTTCTATAGAAATGTTACTTATTTTTACAAAAAAATTGTGTAAATGTATAAAATAACAAATAATGATTTATTTTTATTGTCATTATTTTCTTCTATCAATGTTTTTTTGCGCAATATTTATCAATTTATTGTTTTTTATTAGGAAACATTTGTAAGTGTGGCAACCTCAAGCATTTTATTTGTAAATAGTGCGTTAATCGTGAATAGTTTTCTGAATTAGTAAGTCGCAACAAAAACAACAATATGGCAACAATTTACAGTTTTATTTGCAAATAAGTCGTGCGTATAAACGTAGTAATTGTTTACATGTCAAATTTTTCGTACGAAATAATCAATGTTGCTCACCACTTTCACAAATTTGAACAGAGTGAAATACTTGCCACATCTGATCCCAATTCCACAATTATGGCAAATTGTGTATTTAAATAAATCAGTGAGTGTAAAAAAATTAATCTTGTATTTTTCCAACAACATGTACATTAGGGACCTCTAATTTTGTAAAGCTTAGAAAAAAAAATGCATGAGCCAAAAAAATATGGTGGTGCAATGGGTCCTCATCGGGGTCAAAACTAGGGAAAACGGGGCAAAATCCACTGTCCCTGAGTTGCTCCTATAGGATCCCCACGAATGTTTCCCCCACCATTTTTTAAATGAACATACTATACTAACCCCCTATCTGCGCTCATTAAGGGGGCTCCATTGCAAATTAATATTTTTTATACAATTAGTGTAATAAGTGTTAGACTTGATTATAACAATTCCCAAGAAAAAAACACCAGTTTTTCTTTAATTCCATGTTCCGATTATAACTAAAAATACTCATAGAGCACGTATGTATGTATATACCACGTGTAGGAGCTTCTTTTGAAGGCTGCAAACCATCTATACTTTCGTAAAGGCAGTAGGAGTGTTTCCGAGTATGTATTTAAAATTTTTCATTGCCACTAAATTTTATACAGCTTTTTGTTAAATGCAAGTCCAAGTTTTGCACTAGTTGAGTGAGTGAAGAATGTTTGCACCAGCGGCTATTGATAGAGAAAATGTTTCCACTATTACTTAATTTTTTTTTAAGTGCTGACTAAGAAATGGATTTTTATCAAAGTGCAAAATAATAATTTTATTTAGTGCTACTGTAACGCTTATTTCAATAAAAATGTGATGCACTACCCCAATCAATGACACATGTATGTACATATGTTTGTAAGCTGCAATTGTTTTGTTCAGATAAACAACTCTTTTTGTATCAATGTTGCAACCTGTTTTATCCACAACCAAAAAAAGAAGGGGGTATGCAAAACAACACATTATCTTCTGACTTTTATACACATTATGCATATTTCAAATTTTACAACCTTATTTAAAAAAATATTCTGGATTTGTTGGGGCTTATAAGACAGATTTCTACACAAGATCTGTTTTATGAACCCCTTAATGAAGCAGTAATATTTTTTAAATAAAGTAGCAAATCGTTATTGTTGTACAAGAGCTTGTACGTCTTTATGACTTATGCTATGCTTCCGTGGCGATTTGAATCACTTGCTTCTTCGCTCTCACAATCGTGATTGCGATTCATACATTAAGATTATTCATATTAAACAAATATTTATTGTTCGAAATCAGTTAATTCAGCAGACTGTTTTCCAAATGCAAGTTATGAATTTAGTGAAGAGGTTCTTGATGCTGGCTCCCGCCGTTTGTCGACTCTCCTTAATGACTTGAATACAGGTAATTTTTAATATTATGTTTTCGTGTCATTGTTCATTTTCATTATGTACTTTGATGTTGAATATGTACATATTTATGTTTGGATATGTATTTGCTCCGAGCTAGGCTTTTGCATTCATACGATTATGTACATATGTAGTTGCAAAATGGTTGTATCAAATCATTTAACTACAACGACATAATATTCGCTTTAAATTGCTATTCTGTATTTATGTACATCTTGATTGATATGTAGACTTCAAGACAATTAAAGATTGCATACAAAAATACGCAAATGTTGTACTCATAGAGTATATTAGCTACGTCCATAGGTGATTGATTGTATTGTGCTCTTAAATATTTCATATGTACATACATACATATGTATATGTATATGTCTTTGCAGAGCAAGTGGTTAAAGTTTCACAGGGCCGTCGTTTTATTTTGCCTTTAGGTAAGTGTATCTATCACCCATCATCCTGCCTGTCCATCAAATGAAGCAAAAAGTACCCAGCAAAAACTTAAGGTACCTTAAGGCACCACCTTGTTTACCGGCATTTTGTATTCCAGTTGTGCTCTTTAGGCATTAGGAAGTTAGATATACATACATACACACATATGTATGTATCGCTCTTCCAAAAAGTTTTTGCTGGATAGAGTCTTCTATTATGAAAAAAAAAACATTTCTGTTCATCTTAGCAAAATGATGCGATAGCGAGAAGATGAAAATGAACGAATGAAGAAGATTCGTTTAAATGAACGCTAAAAACGCAATACATGTGATGAATTGTTAATTATATATTTTGTTTTTTTTTTCTATGATTATAATTTTTTAGACTACTTTCCAAATAGAAGTTCGAAGCATAAAAGATGTAATTGTTAGATTTGTGTCTTATGGCTCTAACTATTTACCTATTTGATATCAAATATTCAATTAAAATATTAAAACCATTCTCAATATTTGTACCCACATATGTATTATTAATATTTAATGCACTACATAGACATACGTCATATAGAAGGTGGCGAATCGGAGGACGATGATGAAGACTATGATAATTTCGACATGGATTTTAGCTTCGGTCGCCTTAATCTCGGCGATAGTGGTATTTTAAGTCTCCAACAGCAGTACGAAACATTTTTAAATGCTCAGCACGACAATTTCACCGGCCACGAAGATGTTATTGAGTTTCATCTTGTGAATGATACCGACATTGAATTAGATTCCGATCTTGATATTGCTGAAGAACAGGCTAATATTAATCGAGTTATGGGTTATAAGAACTACCCAGAAATTCTAATTGATGATCCAGATGCTGGTTTCCCACTGCTGCACGAAATCGGTGAGACAATCGATGAATTGCAGCTAATTATGCACGCTCATATTATGAAATATAGTTTGAGTTTGTAACAGAAATCAGTGTTGATATTGTCGTTGTTTTAACTGTTACTGTTACTATTACCGTTACTGTTACTGTTACTGTTACCGTTACTCCTGCAATACTTTTTTTTTCAAATAAATACCAAGGTACACTTACAATTACAATTATCGTAATTCTTTTCTCCAAACACCATATCATTTTGAAAATTTCCAATTTCCAAAACATAAAGTGCATATCGTCCTCCACCTGAAACGCAATTCAATAGAGCAAATATTTTAAACCAATGAAATTTATAAATATTTAACATGTGGTGCGTGTCACTGAAAGTCTACTACTGACGTTGATACTATCGGCTATGTAGGTAATTCTTTTTGGACCATATGTAGACATTTGAAATGGACACTATGACTGTGAGCACAAAGTTGACAACTGTTAAAAAGGGACAAATATAGTGTGTTTGTTATTGAGTATTTTTAGTACAATGTATACTTAGTGAAATTAACAATTGAACATTTTTACAAAATTAAATGAAAGATTTTGTAGTATTGGACTGAAAAAAACACAATATGTAAAAGGTTATTAGTATTATAAAAGTGATTAAAGTTAGTTTCCAAATGATTAAAAACTCAATTTTAAAAATTTTCCTACAAAAATATTAATTTTTAAATTCAACTTACAAAAAGCAGACAACGAATGAGACCACAAAGTATAAAATGAAAATACATTTGAGCACATGAACATTTGTACAAAATTAAACGGATTAATTTGTTGTGCTGAATTAAAAAACACAATGCGAAAAAGATTATTAGTATTAGAAAGTGATTAAAATTTGTTTTCAAATGATTACAGACTTCGTTTTAAGCATTTTCGTTCATAAATAATAATTTTTCCAATTTATTTACAAAAATCACGCAGCGAATGAGACCACAAATCATAAAATTAAATTACGTTAAAATAATACCACGCGAAAGAAAAAGTAAAGAGGATTTTTATGACTGCGTGAGCGAAATCTCCGGAAACACAATTATCTTCCGTTTCGTGACATATCTGGTTTACTTTGTGACTGTGACTATGGCTAGTATATTTTGGTAACTCCAGTCTACACTACTGACGTTGATACTATCGACTATTTAGTTCTTTTGGAACCATACATATGTAGAGATTATCGGCCCTGTTCTGTAAATCAAAAAGATTTGAAATCGAACGATTTTAAAAACTAACTCCGATAATAAAATTAATTTTGAAGTCAAATGATGAGTTCCAAAAGTGGGAACGAAATGCATATAAACAATTGCTTAACCATGAAAACACAACAAGCCAAATTTTCAAATTAAATATATGTAGATTCTCACATATCATATCTGAAAGTAAAATTGTCGTATGTATATGATTTTAAGCACTTCTGCAGGACCACAATTAATTTTGGAAATCGCACGATTTCAAATCGATTCGATGTGTCGCCGACAAATTATCACTCGGCTGCCGCTGCCAAGAGTGTGTATCTGAAAAAATGTTTTCTACTCACCTAAAGAAAATATTAATATGTAACGCTCCGTTGACAATGTTGTCGAAAAGTCACCAAAATAATCGACTAAAATGGTGACTTGAGGAGCCCAATTTTCCTTCAGGATACCTACCTTTGTATATACGTACGTACATACATATGTATGATTGTATGTGATCAACTTTATAAGTGAATTAATGGGAATGTTAGATGCATACATACATATCTATACGAGTATATGTACATATGTATGTATGTACATACAAACTTTTTTAGTGTACGAGTATGTATACAAATACTGCACAAAAGCGAAGAAACTGAGTTTCACAATATACTTATTTATGAATATTCCATGTACAAAAATATTGTTTACTGATGTAAAGGGAGATATTTTTGCGTTTTAGATAACGATATATGTTTATGTACGCAAATTTAAAAAAAATGTCCTCCAGGAAGGGAAGTTTTCAAATTGAAATGGTGTGTAGTCATAATGCTAAACGTCATCATTAGATAGCTAGAGAGGGAGAGAGAAACCGTTCTTAGTCAAGCTCTATCATACATTTGTGCGCGTAGTTTGTCAGCATTAAAGGCTCAGTTAGCCGACTGTAAAGCAATGTAACTGTAATTCATACATTACAGCTGATCGATATTTTTTATATGAAAAGTATGTTACGTTACATTACATCTCCTACCGTTGCAGTCGGCTAACTGAGCCGACGATTTTTGGGGAAATGCAACCCTGATCTAATGGAGGTTTATGAAAATTTCCAAAAGCAACAAAAACTCATTAGGTCAGGGTTGCATTTTCTAAAAAATCGAACGATTATGTAAATAGAGTGAGTACAGCCTTAATAAGTTATAATTTTGATTCAAATTCAATTATAATTAATGCTAATAAAATGTTTAATTTGCTTTATTTTAAATTTTATACTCTATTTTCAATGAATTATTTGTATATAAACGTATATAAATTTTTTAGGATTTCCTTGTTCTTTTTCAACTATTTTTTTTATTTTGTGTTGTTTATTTATCCAAAATAAAACGTTTCAATCAAAATTTTCGCATAAATAAAGCGAATTGCGTATAAAAAATTGCTTCCCTTAAAATGTAAATTTAAAAATCTATTTTACTTTGAACGGTATCTTAATAATAAAACAGCTCATATTTCCGATGTTTTCATTAACTTTGTCATATTTTAAATAGAAATTTCTAATTCAGCTCAAAGCTGGAATTAAAAATAAAAAGTTCTCTTCTTTATATACATAGTACAATTATTTGTCAAAGTCAATTGCCAAAATTGTAAAAAAATTCCAATTTTGGGATTTATTATTTATTATTTTCAATTTCTCCAATAACACGTTCTTGTACGGAAATCTTATATAGATTCCGTCAAGTATTTTAAAACTTATTTTTCAATGATGTCCTTGTAGTTTTAATGTTTATTTTTTGTCAGTTGCTTAAACAAGATTCCGTTGTTTAATAACATTGTTATCTAAATAAACCCGTTCTTCACTTTTCACGAAAACAAACTAAAAATTAAATTAGAGCCTTGTAAAATTATTAATTTGTTTAATCTAATTTGCTTAATGTGAACATTCACTTCTCATCAAAAATTTATTGAGGCATCATCCATCGGCTACAGAATTTGATCTATTTGCTTTGGACAATCACAATATGCAAAAATATACTGAATTACCCAAACTCTGCTGGGGTCAATTTCGTATTGGATGGAATTAGTTTTGCATTAATAGCAATTAGAAATCATTAGTACTTATTGATAGTTAATCCTACTATTTACATACATACATATGTACATATACATATTTATGTATGTATGTATGTATACCGTTGCATTTCTTTCTAGCTAAAGCCAATTAAAATTCAATACTAGTGATAAACTCCCATGTATGGTACAATCCAATGACATGTGTGCATACATACACACGAATCAAGAAAACAAGATTGCGCATTGCGCAGCTGCTTTCTTTTATTTTCTGCTTGTGACGTAGACATAGAACTTTGTTTGTAAACAAAGTACACAGACTCTTCACAACAAACACACGTGTGTAATCTATGATGACGTAGATGCGCAGTAGAAAATTTTTTGTACGGCTGGGTGTGCAATCTGTTTTTTTTTTTTGATTCATGATACATACACACATTTTAAAAAACTTAAGGCTGAGTTAGCCGATTGTAATGCAATGTAACTGCAACGTTAAGAAACAGCTGATCGATATTTTTATGTGAAAAGTAATGAAAATGGTTGTAGAGATGTAACCGGAATGTAAGAATCTGGATATTACTTTTCACATAACAATATCGATCAGCTTTTTCCTACCGTCTCAGTTACATTCCATTACAGTCGGTTAACTGAGCCTTAAGGGTTGTTATTATAACTTGGCGTTAGTTAAAGGTTCGATTTGATCGGACGTATAAAAATGTTTTCATTATTACAACTTTAACCCAAAGTGAACGATAAATTAAAGGCAAGTTCGACCGACCAAGTTGCTTAAAGTAAAGTTGTAGTAATGAACAACTTTTTATATGTACGTCCGATAAAATCTAAGCTTTAAATAACAAGTTGTAATTAATCATGCCTCTACATCGGATGCATTTAATGTATGTATGTATGTACATATGTCTATATATAAGATGTTCTTATTTTGCTTCAATGCCCTTTTTAAGTTATTGGGCTGCAACAGCAACTGATTTTACAAAGAATTATAGAAAATGCAATTTAATTTTATCAACTTCTATAAAATACGTGCATACATACATACATATGTATGTATCTATGTACAATGTATGTAAATGACATTCGAAAAAATTTCATGTTTATACTTTTTTGCATTTGTGTTAATTGGAAACCTTGAATATTTATGTACATATCGCTCATTTACTCAAAGAACGTCATAACTCAAAAAATTGAATTTTTGATTTAATGATGCAGAATTAATCCTCATATCGTTCTTCATATTGTGTAAAAATTTCATTCAAATATCTTGATTACTCAACTCTTGAGAGAAAAATCAAATTTTCTTTTTCCATTAAGTTGCGTGTAAATTGAAAACTTTAAACTCTTTTTCTGGCATATTGGTTTTTTATGGCGTTCTTTGAGTAAATGAGCGATATATATGTACATACATGGACTTATCATAACATTTTATGTAGATAAATTCAGCGTAATTTAAATATGTAACTCTTTTCATTGACTATCGTTTCAATATTATTTTGTTCTACATAAAACTTTTGTTATACATTTTGCAGATATTGATGACCAACAATCTATTGACTGGACAGATAAGGTAAATCTTTTATTACAAAACCAAACTTTTATGGTAAAAAAAAAATTATTTTTCAAATTAAAATACGTATGTATTTAGAATAGAATTGAAATAGGGATTCCTTATCAATATTAATGTCACTCTGAACATTTAAAATATGTACACATTTTCTCACCCCAAATAGAGAGTCACACTTCGAGGTTCTAGAACTTTATTTGTATGCGTAAATCTTGAAAAATAGACATGGTAAAATAACCTCCCCCGAGTGGAAATAAGCGAATTAATATGTACATATGTACATATATTGCAGCAAATATCAAAATTAATTTATTGCCAATGGGGACAGCTCATTTTCAGTGCTTGCAATGAATTGTTGCCAATAGTTTTTGGTTGACAATTATTGCTTATTTTTTTTGCATTGTGTTTCGACATTTAAATAATCTTAGTGCAGAAAGAAATTGAAAAAAGAAAGGTCTTATTGCGGTTGTCGGTTGCCGTTTTTTAGAATTGCACGAATTTTTTGCCTGAAGTCTACTGATGAGTTTGCTTAGCAGAAACGAATTTCATCTAAGCGCGCTTAATCAACAACAAACAAAAATTCTTCATATACAGGGCAAATTATGAATCAAATTCCGCTACAAATTTCTCCTTTTCCAATTACAGTTGTTTTGTTTTTGTCTCGGAATTTTATTCATAATTGCCCTCTTCATTTAAAAATACTACATATCGTTAGCTTAAATGCAAAACCACATAAATAACAAAAAATTCAAAATCGCATTTTTAATTAATTAATATTACATCGAAATGCATGTCCCTTAAAAACTGCAGTGAAGCAGTTTATCATTTCAGCTAATGATATAAAACAAATATTTAATTTTATGTGTGAACATGCGCTGTAGTTATGAGCAGCAAGAAATTTTTATTTATTTGTCCGTAAGCGTCAGTATTTAATACATATTATTATTTCCTCATACACACATATGTACATACTGTATACAAAGTTAATATTCGAACACCCTCAACTTTTAAAAAAGGAATTCACTTCAAAAGTTTACAATCGTACACTAAAATAATCCTAAAAATTTATTTTAAAAACTTGTTTTAGCATAAAAAGGGCTTAAATTTTCTTTTGTAATAACATCAATTTCTCATCTGATTACAAAAAAAAAAAAAATTATGTGCAAGAATATTTAATTTGTTTTTTAAAATTAGTAAATTCAGAAATTTAAGTAATTTAATTTACTACAAGGCAGTGGGTTTTTTGATTGAGGGTGTACGTATACGAACTTTGCATACTGTAGATATAGCTCATATATGTACATAAATACATATGTAAATATGTATGTATGTACATATATGTATGTAAAATTTTAAATAATTTTTATTTCTTTACTTTTCTATTTTAGACTAATTCATCAGGTAGCCAGTGGCAGGAACAGTTTGCCCAATGGTCTTTACACTCTCAAAAGAACTAATTAATGCCAGGTTTATTTTTTTCCAAAAATAATTGAATTTATTAAAGCTGAAACAATTTTATGACTTCATCAAAACGACTTGGCTCGGCAGTTTTACCTAAATATATAATTATATGATCTTTATAACTATTATCTAACATGCATATAAAAAACTACTTATAATACATACTTACATATATACATACTTGCTTACATACATACATATGCACTCATTAACAAACATAAAATTAAGTTGATGACGTTCATACTGATGATACTATGATATAAACTAAAAATATACATATAACTACTTATAATGCAAACACATTTTATTTAATACGTAATAATATTTTATTAATATTTATAAACTAATCAAATAAGTGAAAAGTAGCTTTAAAAAACAATTGTATGTTTTCAAAGCCAGTATCGATCGCCTCATCCATACGAATATTCTTCGTTTAAAAAATGTTTATAGAGGAAATTTAAATTATAAATATTATAATGAATAGGCCTAAATTATCCATGGTATGTCTAAATTAAATACATGCATACATATGTATATGCATAAAATGTATAAATACAAACATACGTAGTGTATATGTATGTACACATGTTAGTCCCGGTCCGGTTGCAGCACTTCTTGCATATAGAAATATATATGTACATTTTGTATTGCTCTCTCATTAAAAAAGAAAAAGTTGCTGCAACAAAAATTGCAAGTCTGGACTGGGACTTACTAAATGAAAAAGTGAAACTTATTATTTTTTTAAATTTATTTTAGTAAAAATTATTTATGCTTAATCTTGTCAAATACAAGCTTTACGTTAACATACACACATACATACATGCGGATGCATGTATTCACTTTTCTAAAAAACATATACTTACATAAAACTATAGGATTTTTAGCTAATAACATGTATAACAAAGAATTTCTATTCAAATTTATAATAATAGTCAAATGTTTATAAAATGAATCATGATCCAAAATTTGTTACATTTAATCAAACCGGATTATATATTTTTTGTTTGTAATCCACATATTTAACAGTTTAGAGTATGTAACAATAATATGTATAATCAAAACAATTTAGACGATTATTAATTAAAAACTTTCGAAATAATTTTAGACTCATACATGCAAACATACACGCAGGCAAGTGTACGTTATCGGTTAATTCAAACATGATTTGTACGTACTTAATGATTTTCAAAATGGATTAAAAATAAATTATAAATAAAGTTTATTCATAAATTCATTATGAATTTATAAATATATATATATATATATATATATGTATGTACAAGAAATAAGTAAATTTATTTAACATAAAGTCCTTATTTTATTTGGAATTTTTGCTTGTTTTTTAGATAATTTCGAAATCTTTTGTTTTTTTGGGTCTACTGATAAGTTTCATGTACAGGGACGAAATGCATATATGCATATATACATATAGAAAAAAAAAAATGTATGTACTCGTATTTGTATATAGATATATAACATATGTACATATCGTTACCTTAATATAAAAAGGCCCTAACTCATTATTATTTTGAAATCGAGTTTTTTGTGTATTTCTATAGAGGGACGGGACATCGAATGTATCGGAAAATTCAAAAATTTCGCTTTCAAAAAAATAATGAGTTAGGGCCTTTTTATATTAAGGTAACGATATGTATATACATATTTTAGTATCTACATATACATACATATACATATGTACATATGTATGTATAAAAATAAATAAAAATGCAGTTATAAATTTGATTTGTTAGATAGGTATTTATTTAATTTATGTACATATATAATGATAAACGTTGCACTCCCTCTCTCTATGTATACATATCGCTCATTGACTAAAACAACGTCATAACTTAAAAAAAAACTAGT
This sequence comes from Nowickia ferox, assembly GCA_936439885.1. Lineage (NCBI taxonomy): Eukaryota > Metazoa > Arthropoda > Insecta > Diptera > Tachinidae > Nowickia > Nowickia ferox. The sequence continues at coordinate 1,264,519 of OW387027.1, read as the reverse complement.
TTGTCAGAAAACGAGCTTAAAGTTTTCAATTTGCATACAACTTCAAGGAAAAAGAAAATTTTCGTTTTCTTTCCAGAGTTGAATAAACAAGATATTTGTATGAACTTTTTACAGTGTGAAGAACGATGTAAAGATTAATTCAACATCATTAACTCAAAAATTCCGATATACATACATATAAAAAATGGCATTTTCTTTTACGAGTACGTCTAGTATTACATTAATATCTGGAAGTGACTCTGTAGTTCGAAACGAAAGAAAATGCTTTCGAGCTTGCATTGTGATAGCATTTTCTTTCGATTCGAATTTAAGAGTAAATCTGTCTAATTCTTTTCGAGTAGAAGTGGTTTGAACTAGAAAAAACAAAATAAAAGTTTTACGGCCTGACCCACGATGTCACTAGAAATCGTTCGATCGACAACTTGTATTGCAAACAACAATCACATTAGAAAATTTGTTGTTGTTTTCAATATAAGTATTCGATCGAACGATTTCTAGTGACATCGTTGAATCGATCTACCATTGACGATAATGTCGTTGAGCCAAATCAAATAAAACATATACAACTTTTTAAAGCAATAACTTGCGAAATCTTAGAGATTCTATTTATTTGGAGTGAATAAAATTTTTTTTCTAAATATAATAAAAATAATATATATACATATATAAATACATATTCATACATATACATATATGCATGTGTAGAAAATATTTGCAACATCATTGCTGAGATTACATAAATATTTTTATTTGATCTGATGTGCTTAAAACGTGCAGATGACGACCGTGGCTGCTGTTACTAAATAAGTATGTACATATACATATATGTATGTATGTACAAATGTATAACAAAGTCGACTGAGAATTTTTAGTTTGAAACATATATCTCAAACTCTTTATAGGCCAACTCTTCACCACCATAAGGAATGTAACAACAACCATGTGAGGGTTGCACTTTTCCAACAGTTACTGTACCGTCGTGTGTTGCACGACCGATAAATAATGGTTCGCCTTCAGCAGTTTCGCCACCGGGTACAGCATTTGGTGGGATATTTCCATCATTAACTGGAATCCATCTGCCGCCACCAGAGCACATAACTTCATATTCACTGTGACCGTGTTCTCCTCCACCCCAAGCTACATAGCAAACGCCGTGGGTGGGATGCAATTTACCAGGAATTAAATCGCCTTCATGTCTGGCACGGGCGATATACAATTGTTCGCTGCCATCGAAGCCACCTTCCATCGAGCTGGGAGGAACTACGCCGTTTGCGGCAGGTACCCAGCATCCTGGACCACTACCTGTGGGAGCAGAGAATCCCATTGAGGGTGCTGATGGTGCAACTTCTAAGAGTCAAAACAAATATTGCACATAAAACATTATACATATGTACATACGTTAGTCGAATTTGTAGCTTACCATCAATTAACCAACTGCCATTGGCACCCCAACCAGTGCAGACGCCCACATAATTAACAGGAAATAAGTTTGGATCTGCATACGACATAAACGCGGCAGCTTCGCCTTCACGACCAACGGTTATAACATTGTCATACCAGCGAATCCAAAAGCCTCGAAATTCTCCAGCATTTACAATACCTTCCGTGGGGACTTCAACAACATCAGGCTTTTGATGATTTTTTCGGATTACCGATTTGGTATTGCCCCAGCCACCTAAAAATACTTCATACATGGGATCCATCTCCGCCGGTTGGGGTGAAAGAGCCAAGTGGGCATCATTAGCACAGCGGACCTTAAAAGTGAAGACACCACCAGAAGCTGGATAAAATTGGTATTCCAATTTGTCAGGAGTGTTGACTTCTGCAATTAGAAAAGTGCATATTGAATCTTTAATTTAGTTCATTTTACTTCTTATGCATCTAAATTTCAAAACATTTCAACAAATTCAGACGAATATTTCGCAAATATTTGCATCCCTAAATAAGTTAAAAAAAGATTGATAAATGGCACAAAATAATATTTAGGGAACACAAACATATGTACATACATACATACATATTAAGAAAAAAAAAAGATTTTCAACGTAAAATAATCCTCCATAACGTGGTTGGCGTATTTCGCAACCGCAGTGTCGTAGTTGAAGTCGAAATGCGCCAGTCACGATAAGGCCCTTTAACTAAAAAATGCAATTTTTCGAGTTATGCCGTTGTTTTAGTAAACAAGCGATATGTATGTAGTTATAACTAATCACGCAATAAATTTTCTCTGCGACCAAAATCAATACAAAATAAATGACATCATCTTCTGTTATGCCGACATGGAAAACAACAAACAAACAGTAGGTATGTGAAAGATTTTTAAACTTTAGTTGCTGTTTTTATTCAGGCATTCGCAATGGCGGGAGTAAAAAAAGCTGTTTTATACCGAGTACACACATGCATAAATACATACATATGTATTTATGTATATACATGTATGCATACTGCATGTAAGAACATACATACATATGTATGTATGGATGTATGTATGTCCAGAGTCATATTTAACATTAAAATTATAATATTAATTGTAGACATACATACATATGTATGTACATGCATAGTTATTTTATAAAATTTTTAATTAAATATTCAAATTAACATACATATGTACACACTTGACTCTGAGTCATTAAAATCTATATTTATTTTAGTAGATTTTTAAAAAGTAAATAATATATCGCTCATTTTCTCAAACAACGTCATAACTCAAATCACACACAACTTAATGGGAAAATAAGATTTTATTTTGCTTTTAAGAGTTGAATAAACGAGATATTTGTATTAAATTTTTACACAATTCAGCATCACTAACTCAAAATTTCCAATTTTTCAGTTATGACGTTCTTTGAGTAAATGAGCGATGTGTATATACATACATACAACTTATGTATTTATGTACATAGCAAACATAATATTATTATCTATGACTACTACATACTATGCATGTACATATGTATATACTTAAAATTTAATTAAATTTTATATTAAAAGGCAGTAAATAAAAACTATTTAAAACCTTGGAAAAACTTGTAAACAGGCTTACATAGATAAACAGACAATTACATACATACATACATATGTAGCTTTTTTATAGTGTATGAAATTACATGCACACATACATATATACATACATATGTAGTACATATGAATAATACCATTTACATCTAAACATGTAAATATATACGTATTTATGTACATACATAGCATTATCTTAAAAATATAATGTACATATTCATATGTATGTACATACATACCTTCAACAGTGTATGTATTTATGTCTGTATGTATTATTGTACATAAATTAGGAAGTATGTATGGACATATAGTATATAGTACATACATATGTATGTACCTACACACATATGTATGCATGTATGTATGTATGCAAATATTAAAATGAATTTCTGCATTTCGAGTGAAAGTAATACATATGTATGTATGTATGTACACATATGCATATGGAGTATGTGCAAACGTACATATTTAAGTGTACATGTATTTATGTACATAAATATGTATGTATGTATGTATAATTATATTTAAGTTGTTTATAAAAATTGGAAGCCAGCCAAATCTCCAATTATTTATATACATATTTTCGTGTGCATGTACATGCATACAACCATATACACACAAATAGTCTGATGTGCATAGGTACATATGTATGTACGATTGTTAAATAAAATAAAGTAGGTAGGTAGTACATATTTACGTATGTAGTATGTACATTAGTAAATCCAAAGATACATACATATACTACATACATACATACATATGTATGTATGTATGTAGATACGTGTTTTCACATCTACGTTTTTGTTTCTGCATACTATACCTACTTGCTTAAATTTGTTTCAATGAAAATATGTATACCTATGTATATGTATTTACATATTTGCTTTAATTTATATTTAAATATACTTCACTTACCAATCGGCATTTTTAAACAAATAATAAACAATTAAATTACTTAGTATGTATGTATGTATTATATATTTCCACTTTAAATATGAACTTTTTAGCAAAATCTGAGAAATGCACGAATCTGTTGTTTACTGAACACAACGGTTTTCGAATGACGACTGATTCAAACAATTTAAAAATCTAATTTGTTAGGTGATATCATCCAACCAGCTGATAATAATATACAATGCTAAAGCTTAGACTGTTTTTAGACAGGGAAAGCTTAATTTTAATTTAATAGAAGTTTGTTGAAAGAAGAAATGTTGAGTACATACACACTTTCTCGCGCTCGCTAACTCGTTTTGTCTTTCGTTGTGGATAGTCACTTCGTATTATAACCACTACCCAGGGAACACTTGTAAAATTTAATTTTCCATGTCTAAACACGAAAAAAGCTCAGAAAAAAGTGACTCAAAACACTCATTGTTTATATTAAACAAAAACAAGTGTACATATTTATGTCTAAAAACTACTGCATATTAAATACGAATGTATGCATAAGTATATGGAACTTGTTCCTCTAAAGGGAGTCAACTCAAAATTTACATACGTATTTTCAACAGAGAACAGTTTTTATATCCAATTACTCTTATATGTATCACAAATAAATAAAAATAAAATAAATCTGTATTTATGTATTTTTAGCGCTAGAGTAGAGAAAATGATGTAAGACTTTTACAGTGGGTAGATATGACCACGTACATATGTATGTAAGTGGCTAAAATCTTTGAAAACTTTGTCGATTAAGTTGAATTTAAAACTTTCAAACAAACCAAAATAACGATTTCTTTAAATACATATATTTAGGTAGGTACATATACATACATACATACATATGTATGTACATGTACATATTTATATAAATTTGCTTGGATGTCATATGTATGTATACGTATGTATGTGTACACATGTACATATACATGTATGTATATGTACATATATGTATGTATATATGTACATAGGGGCCATCCACATATTACGTAACGCCATTTTTTCCGAATTTTTACCCCTCCCTCCCCCCCCAGTAACAGATCGTAACAATTCTTAGACCCCCCCACCCTCACAATAACGTAACAAGAACTTTAAAAAAATTTAAATTGTTTTAAGTTTTTATTTAAAAAAAAATTAAATTTAATTCATACACATACATATGTATGTATTTTTAAATAACTTTTTGTTTGAATTGAAGTAAATTTCTTTATTTAGTTATTACAAACTAATATACAAATATTTTTATGGCATTTTCTTAAGTTTCGTTTAGGATTTATGCATTTATTTATTTTATTTATGGGAAAATGCAAGTAATTAAGAATGGACGAATATTCGGGAATTCGAATACTTTTGTTGCTTTATTTTAATTTTCTGTTAGACTAACACAGTGCGTAGACAAAAATCAAATAAGCTTGCAAAATATAAATAATAACAATTATGTATTTATGTACATACATATGTATATGCATATATTTATATCTATTTAACACTCATGATTCTTGATATATTATGTATTTCTTTGATAAATTAAATACATAAATAAATGAAAAATCGAAGTGTTTTTGTACGAAATTAGTAAAATTTATGTTACGTAACAATTTTACAGACCCCCCCCCCCTACCCCCCCGTAACAAATCCTAACAAAACTCGAACCCCCCCCCCCCCCCCCCAAGGGCGTTACGTAATATATGGATGGCCCCATATATTTATGTATATATACATACATATATACATAAATGTGCATATATACATATATGCATATGTATATATACTAGATGATCCCGGCAAACGTATTACCCTCAATTATTTTTTTTAACTACAAATTACTCCATACAATGGTTATTTGTTGGGCCAAAAACAAAACGAAAACCTACCCGGTATTGACCCGAACCTGTGTTGAAAATTTCAGCTCTACAGGTCTTATAGTTCCAGAAATCATGCATTAGTAACAAACACACTGCGATTTTATACATATAGAAGATATATACATATGTACATACATATATGTATATATATACAGTATACGTATGTATGTATACATACATACATGTGTATATACTATATACAGTAGTTATATATGTATACTTTTACATAAAATACACATACATATGTATGCATTTAAGTATACATGCATACATATATATGTATGTATGTACATGCATTTATACATACATAAGTATATAAATACAATATGTAGATAAATTCAGGGGCAAGCCCCTAAATGTAAATTTCCTCTAGGTATTAAAGTAATGGTCAGACGTACATACATATGTATGTACATATAAACATAGTAATACAGATGTACACATTTAAGTAGGTACATATGTACATACATGTATTCCAATTTGATTTACATACATAGGTACATTAGTATGAAGTATTAATTAAACAGCATCACATTTATGTACTCGTATGAACATGTATTACAATTTGAATTACATACATATATATGTACATATGTAAGTATCAAATTGTAAATTTTTTCGATCCAGCTGCAAATTAACACATGGTTACAGAAATCAAAATAATATTTAATGTACCAATTGTTCTTGTTATAGCCAGAATTTATTTGTTAAAAATGAATTTCGCAATCTTTTTATAATTTTCAAACATCTAATTTATTTTTAACAATAACAAGTTAAGTTGTTTTCACATGACACGTTTTTTGCATCTTACATGTGAAATTTCTCACGGCCAGATTTATAGGTAGTACATGACTAGCTCTATCTATGTATGGATGCACATTAAATTTTTAAGTACTCCCTTCTAACCAATTTTCACTTCCTAATGCAAACTAGATTCGTTTCCTTCCCTTTGAAAGTACTGACGATGTTGCCATTATTAAAAAACGCTATTGGAGGTTATTCTTATGCAGGGTATACACCTTACTTAATTTCGTACTTAGCGTAGTATGACTTGTAGTACGGTTTTAAGATACACGTTACTACAAATCATACTTATTCATTTGAAAGACAATTTTTAAGGCAATACGCACGCGAATAAATGAACAATGTGATTAATAATGTGGTGGATTTATTAATAATAAGTGAACTGCAGTTGAAAAGAATAAAAAAATAAAATACCTAATGCAAAAGGAAAAGGATCATGTTGTAGAAAGGGGTTAAAATAATGTTTTGTTTTAATTTTTTAATTAAAATATCCGCTATATAAAGCTAATTTTAAAATTCCTCATAAATAAATTTAAATTTAAAATAAATTTTGCTTTCCAACAGCATGATACACAATACTTATTATCGTACTTCACGAAGTTCCGCCCACAAAAATAAAAAATTTTGATTTTCATACTACAAAGTATATTTCATAAGTATGACAGCATGAAACACGTTACAAATGATACAAAGCACAAATTTCTATAAAAAATTTAATGGATTCGTACAAACTAATATTTTTAGCCATTTATTTAAATTTTTTAGGAGTTACGCATTTATTTGTTTAATTCTAAGTGAAATGTATTTGCTGGACGTTAAGTGATGCCTATATGCATTTCATTGTTGCTTTAACAAATCGTCAGTAGACTTCAACCACATATTTTTAATTCTTTTGGAAAAATATTCGTATTCGCCTGAATTTGGCGAATATCTAAAAGTGGTCAAATATTCGGCAATTCGAATACGAATATTCGTGCATCACTACTGCATATGTATGAGTATGTATAGAAAATGTTAACAGTTTTTGTCTCCTGTTAAATTTGGTTCAAGTGAGCAGGTTTACATTCCGAGCCGACGATATGTATTTTTGCGTGTATGTATGATTACACAGTGAATCAAAAAAGTATTCCTGCAAGTATTTTTATATTGGAATTATTCAAATATCCCCCAATAGGGAATTTCGTTAGAAAGTTAGACTTTATAATATCTCATTAGTCTGACGGCTAAGCCAATGTGTAAGTTGGGTTGACTCTCAGACAATCAATTTGTCAATAGAGGATTTAAATTTTAAATCGTGTTTTTGAAAAAAAAATTTTTGGAAATTTTTAATTTCTATTCACCCAACCACACTTCGAATATTTTCTTTCTGTAAAAAAAACACCTGAAAACGAAAATTTCACAAACAAAATCCAATTTAGAACATTATTAAGAAAATGATGAAAATTAAAAAATAAGTGATTGTTTGTAAATTTAATATCTTTTGAATAATTAATCAAAATATCACAAAATTGGGTATATGAAACATTTTTTTCAAACCGACCGATTAGGCGTAGAATGCCCCATATATATGTAAGTACATTAAATACATACATACATATTTACATAAATATGTAAAGACATACATAATAAAATTTTATCTCAACCCCTAAAATAAGTTAAATTAAAAACCGAGTAACTGTACGAAAAGTTCTTTGATTCAGTGTATTCACACGTACTTATATGTGAATGTGTGCAAGTTTGCATGAACGCTGAGTATTCACAGAAACGTTTTTCATGTCTGCTTATGTTCACTTTTGATATAAACTAATAATTGTAAATCGCATGAGTCAGTGTAGTGGTTGGTAACGATAAACAATCGAAAGACCTGTGTGAATATCGCGCTCGTATGTACATACATATACATATATGTATTTTTTATTCATTTATTTACAATAAACGGGATGATTTTGACCGTCATTATATTTTAAGCAGCTGTCAGACGTTGAGTTGCATTTTATTACAGTGTCTTATTCGTTAAAAGTCTTCAAATACCTAAAAAAATCGCAAAGAAAAAACTAAGAATAGAGAAAAAAGAGTGAAAGTAAAAAAAGTTGCAGAAAGAATTTCCAAAATGAATTCAAAGTAAGTGATATTAATTATAGAAAGCTAGATTGTTAAAAGTACATGTATGCATGTACTTTGGTTAATGCATTTAACATAATTGCATAATTAAACAACAAATTTTAAGCGTTATGCAAAATATGTAAATATGTAGGATGTGCAATGTAAATAGTAAGTAACTACATATGTATGAATGTGTGTATGCTGTGAACGTATGTATGTATGAGTATGTATGTATTTTGCTTTTATCATGCTAAAAAAGTGCAACGTTTTATCAAAGCCAGTATTGCCAGCTTTTAATATTGTTGAAAATAATGGTTTTGACTTTTACTGCCGCAAAATATATACATATGTAGGTACATACATATGTATGTTGACGCTAAATTGTCGATTACAACATTATTAATTGATCTATATAATTCAATTGAACTTAATTAAATGGAATTACCTATACTACAAATAAAATAAAATACTTAAAGTAAGTAAATACTTTCTACTTGAATTATTGTTTAGATATCAAGTTTAGCACAAAAAGGTCAATCGAAATACATATGTATGTATGTACCTACATACATACATACATATGGATGAACATATTGTGAATTGTTACAAATGAATTTTTGATCATTCTTTTAGAAGACAGGTGCTTTGAAAAGTAAAATGCAAAGTTATAAAACATCATAAATTTTAGGCGAAAAGAAAAGGCGGAGAGAAAAATTTTAGAATAATCTGAACTCGGCTGAATTAAATTAGTATGTACATACATATGTACACACATACATACATATGTATGAAGGCATGTATCTAATATCAAATTTCACAAATATATATATGTATGTATGTATGTTTGTACATATCGCTCATTTACTCAAAGAACGTCATAACTCCAACAAATATCTTATTTACTCAACTATTGAGAGAAAAATTAAATTTTCTTTTTCCATTATAATGTAAATTAAGACCTTAATAGAAATCGTAGCGTGTAGCATGCTTTCGTACTAATGAAGTAGGTATACTTTGTAGTACGAAAATCAATAATTTTGATTTTCTTGAGCGGAACTTCCATAATTACGATACGATAATAAGATTTGTGTGTCATGCTGTTGTACAGAAACATTTATTTTCTGAACAGATGATTTGCAAAACGAAATTTTTCTGCGACTGAATTTTCAAATTCGCGTTATGTAGGGGATATTTTAATTAAAAAAAAATAGAATAAACAATATTTTAATCATTCAATAATAATTTAATTCATTCAGTATATTCATCACTCTTACTCTACCTTGGAGTATGCTGTTAGTGCTTCTTTTTCCTGCCTATTTAGTTTCCTGAAAAATCATGATTAGATAATAACAGCAATAAAAAACTAATTTTAATTTAATTAAATTAACATAACTTGGTTATAAAGTTTCGGATATTTAATCCTAAGTTTAGCAAAACTGAGCTATAAAGTGACCCTTACAATTTTTTCCATTATTACAACTGTGGCAACATTGCTGTGGATAGCAACTGCTTTTGATTATTAAAAATACTTAGTCGCAACAACTTGATTTGTTTATTTGCTCAATTACAAACATAACGAAACCATTATGTCTATTCTTTTATTTTTTTTGTATTATTATGTATATGTTTTGTGTTATATCATGTTTGTTTTGTGTAATATTATTTTTTCAAATAATTTGGCTGTAATTTATAAAATGGATAGTATGGAAACTTATGAAAGTATGGTAACTTCAAATGTCTAAACAATCATGACCATAAAAAGCGTAATTTTGAGATCTAAAAAGCGTAAAAAGCAGCCCGGCTGATTATCAGCTGTTGATGCCAAATTGAGCAATTTGAACCAAAATGTCAAAATTTGCTTAGAAATCTTCTGACAGATTGGTTTTGTAGCATAGCAAACTACATGTTGTTTTTTGTGTAGTTGTATTGTTGTAGTGATAAGGTCACCTGATACTAAATTCGCCTTGGCACTAACGTGAAAAACGAGTGAAGATCCAAACGAGTGAAGTTTAATAATGTGTAATATTTTCTATTTCGGCAATAATACCATCCTTAATGAAATTTATCAGCCGAAAAAGGTATCCTTTGCACTGAAAAAATAAATACACCAAGTTTTTATTAAATTAATTTTAAGAAATACATAAAGCACTATGTAGTGCTTTTTCTCAGTTTGGCACTAACGCTCAAAATTTGGCGTTTTGGGTCTTCAAAAAGCACCACGTTAGCCTCGCTGACCATGACCACCATACACGAAGAATTATGTTAAGAAACGTGTGTTTCTATTATTGTTTCCTTGCTTCACATAGGCGTGGAATAAAAAACGAAATATCAAAATTTTACAATGTGCTATAAAATGTAAATTATTTTATATTTTGTAAATGAACATTTTAAAGTTATGGAACTATTTATACAAAGTGAAGAAGTGCTTAGAAATTAAGTTATTATATATAAAAAAGTACAAATACACTAAGCCAAACCGTGTTTATCGGCAGATTGATGCCAGTCATATAGCCTATTTTCACTTTCCAGAGGTCAGTGAAAATATTTTCGTCGTTTAACATCCAAAATATTATTTTTCTCAGCAATTTTTGATTGTTGCTGCGGCTGCATCCATTTTCAAGTTGAAATCAATGGGTAGTTATTTTTATTAATTAGCATAAACATTATCAGCTGTTTCCGGTCATTTAACTTGGCAGCACTGAATTAGTACAGCAAAAAAAAGTTGCATTTCATAAAACATACTTGTAACCAATTCAAAAAAGGTTTTAAGGTTTTGTATGGTAAAAACAGATTTTAACAGTTGGTTTTAACGTTGAAATCTAGGGGATTATTATGCAATCCGAATCGAACGGAAATGTTTTTGAATTGTAATGTTAATAACATAGAAATTCGAATAGTTTCCTTTTCGAATCGAATTACATAATAGGCCCCCTAGTTTTATTAAAACCATGTCAGTGTGAAAACACTATTAGCTAACGCAAAGTTATAATAATATCACTTAATGAGATGTAGATCCAACGACAACTTTTCATTAAAATTACACTGAAAATATTATGTAGGTAAATTCAAATGAAAAACCACTTGGAACAAGTAAAATTTCATTTAAAAATCCTTCCGCTTACATTTCATTTGAATCAAGAGAGTTTTTCAATTATTTTTTAATGTTAATTTTATAAATAACACATTAAGTAAAAATAAACAAAAAATCTTTTGTTATATTTAAAAAAAAAATTAAAATTTATTTATAAGTTAGATATTTTAGTTTTACTTATTAACAATTAAAAATAACTGAAAATTTTGACTGCACGGAAAATCATTCCAACAATGTAGTTGTTTTTTTTTGGCAACATCCATAAAAAGTTAAAATATAATTTTTTTCGTAGGACAACTGCATTTTCATTTAAATTTAACTTTAAGGTAAACTTCTGAAATAACTACAAACAGTTAATGTATTTTTTTTGGAGTGTAGGATGCAGTTGAATACAAAAGCTATCATTCTGTTTACATTGAAGTTTCTATATATGCATCAGATTGAAATAAAGCCATACATAAGTATGAATGTACATATATGTATTAATATTTTCATTAAAAAAATCACCCCTATTCTGTGTTTCGAATCGAATCGAAATTTTCTCCGCTTGGCAACTTTGGTTTCTGCGTTCTTCGATTTTTCTCTTTCGATTGTATGTATTCTGCATTTCGATCGTAACTACATACGTTTTAGTAAGTTGTTATTTTAGTGACGGAACGTCTTTCGATTTTTGCTTATTTAGCTTCAAAAAGTGATTAATTCTAGAGATAATGTAAATATTAAATGCAAAAGAACGTTTAATTAATGAACTACACAATTTTGTTTTTGTTTTTTTTTTGGTGCGGAAATGTGATTTTTATTTAATTTATTACACTTAGAAAGCAACAACACCTAACAATATAAAAAGTTGTTAAATTTAATGGCAAGAAAGGACGATATTGTGGATTAAATCGAAACAAAGAAACTTTTATCTTTGTTACAATTATGTATACAAAATGAAAATATCAGCTCCGGCGCGATAGGATTATTCACAGTGGATAATTTTGGCCACAAATACCTCTTGCTTATCACTTTGCTTTTCTTTGGTCTTTCTCTACTTAACTTGCAATTTATTTAATAAACATTTTCACAATGTTTAATATTATTATTTGTTTTAATTGTTAAATCACTGTTTTTTGCACTAAATTTAACTTTTTGCTAAAAATTGTGCAAAATTGCTTGTTTTTTCTGTTACTATTTCACACGTTTCCTAGCCAAGCAGCTGGTTTAACATACCTTTCCCTTCTTCTGTTTCATTCGATTCAGTTTTTTGGCACAATACCATTTTGCGATCAGTGCGTAACTTAATGCGGGAACGTAATCGAATCGCAGAATAAGGGTGACTATTTTCAATCTACATATGTACATACATAGTATATTCATACATATGTATATAAAAATTAATCCCTTTTTTGTCACGGCATCACGCATGAATGGCTGGACCCTTTTCTTTTTTTTTTGTTTTGTTTGTTATGAAAGAAAAAAAATTAAGAAAGTTATCTGGAACAGGGCAAACGGAAAAAATTGTGCTGTTAATATTTTGTCTGAATTTGATAAGATTGGTATAAATGCGATGGGAACGAAGTAGTGGGAAAGTGCTAATATAAAATAAAAAATTATTCGAATAATTTCCTTAGCAACTTTATATAAAAAAATATTTTACATTTCTTTACTTTGTAATAGGGATGTAACGACAACCAGTTTTGATCATCAAAAAATGTTGCAGAAGTATTATTCTGCTCATCTTGGAAAAAAAATATGAAATACATACATATATATTCAACATTTTAAATTTTCATGCGAAATAATATGAGTGGAATGAATGCTGCTCAATATTTTTCAAAAGTATGAACAGACTAGTCTTAAGTAGAAAATATTTTTGCGCAAATCAAACACTGCCTTTTCTCTTTCAAAAATCGAAAAATATTTCCAAACACCGCTGTAATTATGTATCTTTTGCATCTTTTTCGTGCTGGCTTAAAATAATGTTCGCCTTTTTGACGTTTGTTAATCGGAAACTGTTTTCGTAAAAGAAGTACAAACATTTTTTTTGTCTTTAGTATTCGCTTGAAATATTCGCATACATTTTAGCGAATGCAAAAGCGAATGCAACTGGCCAAAGTAAGCGAATTATTTGCGAATGCGAACATTCGTTACCATCCCTACTTTTTAATATGACAAAATAAACAGCTCAGAGTTACAAAAGAGTGCGCAAATACTTTGTTTTCACGATTTTTTGGGATAAAATTATTGCGGCGAATGACCCCAGATAACCAGATTAAAATTTAATTCGATAAACTCATACATACATATGTATGTATATATGTATATTGGATCAAACATATGAACGCTAATGGTGAAGTGGTTCCGTTCTATTTGCATTTGTTCAGCAATTAAATATTCCTTGGCCAATTTGTTAATTAAAACATCGTTATACATTCATACTTACATATACATCTGTATATGTATATATTTATGTCAGAGCTGGCCACCGAGAGAAACAAGAGAGAAATGTATTCGCGTAAGTGTATTCATTGTATAAGATGCCGATTAATGTTCGCCACTCTGGTGCTACTTTGGACAACTCAGATGTACTCGTATGTACTTGGCTTGGATACGAACCTTAGTCTAGCAACATACATATTTATATTTGCCACAAAAATAAACTAATTCCCGTGTTATTCCGAGAAAAAAAAAACTACGGGAACATTTTTTTGCAAATCATTGTGAGCTACTACATATCGTCGCCGTTTTAACTAATCGACCTAACTGAATTTTTTCATCAAGTTTTAGGTCTGGATTTTCTTTTTTAAATAAAATTATAATTTTATTTACATACATACATATGTATCTATTTATATTAAATATTTTGCCTTTTCTTTGAGAATCTTTATCAGGAAAATAAATTATTTATGACCAATAGTATCAAAAAATTAAAACTTGAAAAAATGTTTAAGCCATTTCGAAATTTCTATTTAATAGCCGCTATGAATATGAATGCAAAAAGCTTGATTCTTGTGGGTTATACTATTGTATGTTTAAATATTTCGTTGGTACTTATGACAACTCATCTACAAACCTTCAACCACATTCGGAGGAAGCTTATTATAAATCTCCCATGATCATATGCGACACAATAATATAAGAAACGTGTGCTAGGACACAGTCAACTTTTCTATAAGAAACGTGTGCTGGGACAGAGCCAACTTTTCTATAAGAAAAGTGTGCTGTGGCACAGTCAACTTTTCTATAAGAAAAGTGTGCTGTGGCACAGTCAACTTTTCTATAAGAAACGTGTGCTGGGACAGAGTCAACTTTTCTATAAGAAAAGTGTGCTGTGGCACAGTCAACTTTTCAATTCGGTAAGTGGGCTGTGGTTCAGTCAAGTTTTCTATGAGGAAAATATTCTATCGCGTAATCAACTTTTCAATTAGGGAAGTATGCTGTGGCACAAGCAAATTTTTTATGTGTGAAAGTGTGCTTTCAATAAATAACTGAGAGTTACACAAATACAAACTTGATAAATAATTTTAAAATTCCTAATTTCCGTTTGCGTTTTTGTGTAGGAAATACCAGTGTACGTACGTATCTGGTCTGCATTATCTGTATCTGTAACATGTCCAAGATAAGTATGTATAACGGACGGTATTTGTAATTATTTCGCTTATCTAACACTGAAATTATTAATACTATATACGAGTATGTATGTATTATTATTATTTCGTTTCAAAGATATTTTTTTAATTATAAGAAATTGGTATTTTTTAAGATACCAGGGTAAATTAGTTTTAATGTTAATTAGAAAACAAATCAGGTACTTAAGGAAAATTTAATTGCCTTTGTTTTAGTTTTTTATAACATTCATCAAAAATGGTAAGGTTTGTCATTCCGTTTCCACAATATGCATATTTATGCCATCCCATACAGTAGGTATATATTTTCTGGGGACATATGAGTATGATAGTCGAATAAGCTATTTGCGAAGCGTCCAGAAAAGTTAGAGACTTCAGAATACCAATTTTCTATTTTTATAACCATGGTGACTATTATTACTGTGTCAGAATAGGAGGCTGCTGTATAGGTTTACAAATGAATCTTTTTTTATATTTTCAAAACAAAAATTAAGGCGAATTCATATTAGATGGTTTTAAATGCTTAGTTGACTATTTTCGCCGCTTTAGATAAGATGGCAACACAAATTTTTCAGTACGGTTATTTTTTTGCACAAAACCCTATTCGAAACCGGGTTTAAAAAAAGTATTTTTCGTATAATTCCTCTTGAGGGGAATAAAAATTTCATGGGAAAAAATGTCTGTTCTTATTCACGATAGCATTGATTATTGATACCCAATTGTAAAAAGATTGTAAGAAAAAAAAAACATTTTGCAATAATTTTTTGTTTGAATTCTTTGCTAACTTTGATGACTTTGCTAACCAGAAACATAATGCATCCTGGACGTGCTTAGCCAACGACAAGCGAAAATTCTCTATATTAATTTATTAGACTTATACCCGTAATTTTCAAATATAGATATCTATTCGTGTACAGACATCTATCGTGTAAGTTAAATTTTACAAGTCCAACTTATAGGTATAAACGTTAGGTAAATTAGCTTAGCTGTAAGTATAAATTATGGGCATTATTGTCAAATATACATACATTCATACATACATACATATGTATGTATATACTTTGCTATATTTATATACACATGTAAGTTATAATAATTTATTGCTGATTTATTTTAGTTTATTTTACTTTGTCCGCTAACTAAGTAGCTATAATTCGTTTTTAAAGTTGAAATTATCACGTGCGCAAATACCTACTTATGAAGAAGAACAAGAATAGCTCAAAAGCTTAGGCAGATCACGTTAAGCTTTATTAAAACGCCCAGCTTGAATGAAAGATGAGGTAGTAAAAATTAGCCAGAAGTATGGTTATAGCAATTAAAATTTAGTTCGAACGATTTTATAACAATTATGAATTAATTTAGCTATTATTTTTGCGCTTGAGTAGCATCATATTATCGCAAGTTTTTCTACATTGATTCCTTTTCAGTCTGGTAACATTGATTGGAAAACCCAACTTGAGAAATGTTTTACATTATAATCAGCCTTAAGTTATGCTTCAGAAGTTACTGATTGTGCACATGCATATGTTTTGTATAAATATATGAATGTACATATGTACATATTAGTAGATCTACATATGGATGTACATACATATTTGTATAAATATAAAGAGCTTGTGTTAACAATTAATTTGTATATTATGTACATGTAGTATTTGTTAAAATTGTGGCATTTAAATTTATTTCCAATTCTCATTATTAAATTCAAGGTCATTTAATTTTTTTTACATTCAACAATCTATGTACGAAAAATAAATTCTATTAAAACTTTTATTTATAGTTGTGTTGAAAAATAGTAATAATAAAACTGAATACAAAAAAAACTGTAGTTGGCAGTTTACATTTTATTGTTATTTAACTACATACGAGTACAACCAATTAGTGATTTGAATAGTGAATATGGCGTATTGAATTCAACACCACAGATACTTAATGCATTTAATAGTTTTTTTTAAATAAAATCACATCTGTTCGTGGTAGAAGAAAAACGTTATTTTGTTGTTAATTATTTTTTTTTGTATTTTACTCAACGTCACTGACGACACAATACAAAAAAAAAAACGAGACTTGTTGTGCATGACTAGTTAAACGATCTATGATTGGCTGGGATTTGGCGGTGTGTCGTTGTCTTGTGGGTATGTTTGGAAAACTGAATGCTTGAGGGAGATAAAATAAATGCATTACAAATATAAACAATGGAATCAAACATATGTATGTATGTGTGCATGTATGTACGGTTATGTACATATGAACAACGCAACACAATACCATATTGCTTTAATAAAACCTCTTAAAGTTCAAACATTTTATTTTTTTGTTTAAATTTCAAGAGCCAAATTATTTTATTATACTTTTATAGTCATGATATTTATTTGTGTATGGCATACCTACTTGGACGAAATTTTTCGTTGTGTGGCATTACTTTCCTCCACATAAAAAACATAATGTGAACGGCTTTGCACACATTTTGAAATTGACACCACAAAATGATAACACAAGAAATTCCAGATGTGTACTCAGCATTAGACTTTATTATTGTATTTTTGAGAATAATAAAGGTCTTATTCATAAAAAATAATTTAGATTTATAAGAGACTTTGTTTGATACAGTTCAGGCAGTACAGTAGATATTTCATGAAACAATTTATTTTATAAACCCTTAATAAAACAAAATTATTTTTTATGAATGAGGAGGCAGTAAACCCATAGTGACTGAAAAATATCCAACATTGAATTTGTATGAACAAGTTTTGTTTTTATTTTTTCGTTTCCTAGCAAACTCTAACTTGTCTTACAGTTATTTTGCTATAAAATTTGCACATTCAAAAATTATATAAAATTCAATGTAGACAACTGATAAGTGAACAAATAGTATTTGTTGTATTTAGTGTCAAAAAACAAAAAAAAAAAACATATAAACGTGCTATCTAAGTATAGAATTTTTAATATTCGAACGAATAAAATGTTTACTAAACCTGCAAAGTGTCTATTGCATTGCAATTATTTAAGATCTCCGATTAAGCTTGTTCTATGGAATGTGAGGAGACCAAACAGCTTTTTATCTAATACGAGTACGAGTACTACCAGGTAAATACGTAAAACACTTAACTTTTTTTATATGTACATATGTAGTACGAGTATGTACTTAATTTTAGTTTTCTTACAAAGATTTTGAAAAGCAATAAACACCGTTCTGAATTTGTATATTTGTATGTATATTAGTTATCTTTAAAAATTAAAAAAAAAAATCTTGATTACTGCAAATTATAACGAAATAAATGAACAAAAATTTAATGGCAACGAAAAATACGTTCATACTTGTGTATAAATATATACAATAATATTATTTGACAGCACGAGTGCTTAAAATGGAAAGAGTTTTCTTTAGCGAAACAGTCGACGTACTGAAATCAGTTAAGCGTTTGAATTCAAACCGAAAACAACTGGATTTTTTTAATACAATAAAGAATATTTTGTAAATTTATAAGTGATACAAATAAATACAAATACATAATACACCTGTATAAATGTATGTATATATTTTTTTAAATTCTTAAAACAGTTAAACTTGCACGAAGTTTAAAAAAAATAAGCAATTATTATTCAAAAATAAAATAATTCTCACTTGTTTGTACGGACGAAATTTTCTTTGGAATTTGAGAAGTTAGATGTTTCTGTGCGTGTGTGTGCATAATTATCTTTGCAGATAATTGTTTAGGATTGTCAAAGAGACAATTTGTTTAGAAGGTCCTGTATCTTTTCGAATGAGAGCAAAAAAAAAACAAAAAATAAATAAATAATTTATTTTTGATAAAAGATTTGACAAATTTAATTTTACTATTTTTTATTTATTTATTAACTGTCTCATTCATAAAAAATAGTTTTGTGTAATAAAGGGCGTATGAAAGAAATTTTTTATGAAACCGCCTTTTTTTATAAACTTCTTATAAAATAAAAAAAAATTTTTATGAATAAGGCATGAATAGTTTGTTATCTAAAACAAACAGATAAAAATATTATAAATTATATTGCTAGTGCATGTATTCCATGGAATAGATCATTATGAAGTTTTATTGAAAATATAATTAAATGAAAGGAAATTATATCTATTACAAAATTTTATTTAAAAAAATATTAAGAAAAGATAAATAGTAACCAAATAAGTAATTACAATAAAAAATATTTACAACGTTTAAATAATTCCCTTTTCAACGTGTTATTAGCGTTGCCAAAAGTTTGAATATGATTAGGCAAATTGTACCAGAGACTAGTGGTGTCAATTAGAAATTGCCGATGAGATAATAGTCTCTTGTATTTTGAATGAATTCTCTTCATACCATGATTATATCTTGAAAATACAACTCTGTTATCTATGTACTAGGTGTCTCGGATGATTCGATATAATAATTTTAATATAATTTTTTAGAAGGCAGTCGAGGACGTTTTGAAAGGGTGTGCATTCTCAATCAATTTTTATACTTCAGCGTTATGAAAAACCACACATTGTTCGTAGACAAAGCAACTGACGTTTTGGACGCCTCTCAAGATGATATGAGGCTACAGTCTGAGTTTTTATTTATTTTTGACAGAATTATACATATAATCAATCGACAATATCGTACTCTTTACTGTGGTCCAGAAAAAATCAGGAATGTTGACATGTTCTTGCAAAATATAAAGTTGTTCATGGTTTTGTAGCTGATAAATACATTTAGTGGCAAAACTCGTAGTAATTATGTACGGCATGTGCAGCACACATAAAAAAATTAAAAATACCCACAAATTGATTCGTGTTTAATTAGAAAAGTTTTTTTATTTTTCTTTTCCCAAACAAGATGGCGAAAGAAAACGTTCGTTTTACAATTTATATTGAAAACATAGCACACGAGTTGTAAAATATGAAAATTAATTTTTAGTTTCCATGTAAGTTATCGACTTTGTACAACTGGCCAATAGATTTCCGGCAATAAAACCAACGACAAGAAAAGTTGTATGTATGTATGTATGTATATCCAAAAATTTCAAGCAACGATTACTCTTCGATCTGTCTTGACCATTTGTATAGATTTCGGGCAGGTTAACTTGGAAATTGCAAAAATCTTTACAATTTCACATTCGTATTAACATACAAACATTCAGATGTGTGTATGAGAACATGTTCTATGTACGACTACATACGTACACAGAGAAAAAACTGCCTAATAGAATCAAGAAGATGTTCTCTATGAAACGTTTTTGGGCAGAAAGAAGCGAAGATTTTTTCATAGAGACTCCTTATTATTTTTATGTGGTAAATCTTATTAATTTTATCAAGAAGAAAACCACATAAAATCAAGAAGAAATCTTGCTATTCACAATTTTTTTTACTCAATTTCCGTTATTTTTGGCACTAAGAAAACAATCCATAGAGAAAAACTTTTTGATTCTATTAGGTTTTCTTCTAAATTCTTATTGATTTCATTAGGTTGCCTTATTGATTTTTTCAAAAAGATTTTCCTTATTGATTTCATTAGGTTCCTATATGATTATGTGTAAATCGTCTTCTTAATTTTTTTTAATAAGGAAATCTTCTTGATATTATTAGGTTTGTTGTTATTTCATATCTATAAATAAACATAGAGACAATTTTTTTCATGATCTTTTTCGTTTTTCTATAAGCATGTTTGCACAATAATTTCAATGCTTATTCAGGCTGCTGGTTAGCATATTGGTTAGAGTGCTTGTCTATCAGTCAGAAGGTTGCTGGTTCAATACTTGTTTTCTCTCAAGTAATAATATGTATGTATGTATGTATGTATGTATGTGTGTATGTATGTATAAATAAATAACATCTACATATACTACACACATACATATGTATATGGTATAGAATGTAAATGAAAATACATAAGTACAAATAATAAAGACTTAATTTTTTTTTTTTTTATTGTGTCGCCTAATAAAAACAAGAAGAAACCCTTTTTGCAAAAATCAATAAGATAACCTAATAAAATTTACAAGATTCCTTCTTGATTTTTTTTCAAAAAGGGTTTCCTTATTAAATTAATAAGATTTCCTTCCATAGAGATATCTTATTAATTTTGTTCTATTTTATGAGGTATTTATTAGGCACTGTTTTCTCTGTGTATGCACTAGTATGTATAGTAGTTACATATTTACATATGTACATACATATGTATGTATGTATGTGTACTATACAATATCCCTGCAGCTAAATTTATAACTACATAGTTTCGTTTTGGTGTAGTAAATTTGCTAGTTCTAACGAAACAGCTGCAAAAGATAAATTCATACTATCCAAAAACGGACAAAAATATATACATCATGTACATATGTATATGCTTACATAAGTAATATAATATAACATGCCTGTTATTTACCATGCCATGTTATATAACATGCCAAGTATGAGCAACAATTGATAAAAAAATTGCTTATACGCATAACGCAAACAAGCTAGTTTTGAAGAAATGGCGTTTAAACTTTAAAGTTGTCAGTTTACTTACATACATACATACAATCATACATATGTACATACAACTCAATGAGGAAATTAAAACATGTTGTTCTCTCACGAGATGAGTGCACGAAGGATGCGTAAACATTTGTATTCGTTGTGCGTTTAGAAAAATATACTTTTAATATTTTATGTGCTTACTCGTATATAGATAATGTAATGTTTGTATTGGGGTATTCACAAGACAATATGTTTTTACATTAGTTTAAAAATATTGTTGGTGGTTTTCGAACAAAAAAGGCCTAAAATATATTTGGTTGTTTTACATTATTTCGCCATATTAACGAAATGCTTATAAAACAAAGGCCTATAAATCGAATTCGTCTGTAATGTGTGGAAGAGACTCAATACTTAGATACTTCTTGCAGTACTTTCACTGAGTTGTTTTCTTGATGACGACATCGTGATAAGAAAATTTATTGTCAAGCTACGAACAGTCTACGTCACAGCTCTGCCAATTCAAATGAATTTTGACATACATATGTACGGTTGTGTGATCAACTTGAAAGAAAAATATATATGTATGTAGATCAATAAAAATAAAATAAATTGTTTTAAAAATATAAAAATTAATACCAACAATTTGCACATATTTTGTTATGTGCCCAAAGTTATAATAATAGTATACATAAGTCACATATTCGTTGTTTGCGCTTGCTATTAAAGCAAATAATAAGAATTATAATAGTCTGGACTGATGAAAATTTTATTTAACATTTATCAAATATTTATATAATTTTTTAAAAATTTTCGAAATTTAATTCGAAACAAAAGTATACATGCATGCATATATCGTTGGCTTAGTCGGCAAATATGCTAAATCCTTTTTTTTAATTTTTCAGGATGGACAAAAATTGTCTAAATTTCTTTAAAAATGTACAGTTAAAACTCACTTTGCTTAAAAAGTCGACTTAGCATATTTGCCGACTAAGCGAACGATATGTATGTGTGCATGTATGTCCATGTGTATGACTTAGAGCACTTTCGTAATTTGGTGCATAAAAGCAATAATAGCATAAATCGACTTAAGACAAAATCGAATTATATGTGCTACAAAATTCTACAAACGAAGCTTCATATTCAAGTGAAATTCTCATATCTCTAACGAAGTTAATTGGAAAGATATAAGAAAACAATATTTACCTAGGTCTTATAAAAAGTCCAATAAGATTTTCAATAACCGCCAAATTATACTAAAAACCACATTTATATAAAACCGTGAGTGTATTCGTTAGGACAGTAATCTTTACTTTACGACAAAATGAGTTCCATTTACTGATTTTGATTTCAAAAAAAAAGATGAAATGTTAAAATTGGTTTTGCTCGAAACTACATAGTGTTAAAAATATTTGTACTTTAAATAATTATACTTTGCATTTTAAATTTATATTGGTCTATGTTTCATTGATTTATAAATAAATCAATTTCCTTGTTTTAAAAAAAGGGATTGAGTAAAGAAAAGCCAAAACGATAAAAACTAAATTTTGAAGTTAAATTCTAATAAATTTTTCTTTCTTAATAAAATCGTCTTTTCTTTAATATTCTTCAAAATTTATAACAATTTAATAAAAACAAATGTTTAAAACACCGCCAATTCCTAAGAAGGTCGTAAGCTGTGGTAAATGCGATTGTGGGGATACAATGGATATGGTCCAATGCGATAGCTGTGACGATTGGTATCATTTCACATGCGTTGGAGTCAGCCAATCTATTGAGAACCATGCTTGGGTATGTGCCAAATGCGAAAACTGGAACAGCCAGACGAAGGAAGATTTAAGCAAGAAGCCTGTTAAAACAAAAACCGTTTCAGTCAAGACGCCTAAGATTTCTGGTCTACAGAATAAATTACTATCGGAGAAAACACTGAACGGTTCAACGAAGACATCTGTAGAATCCTCCCGTCATTCAAGAATTAACCTCGAGCTTTTGAGATTGGAGGAAGAAAAGGCCCTAGAACAGAAGTTTTTGGACAGAAAATTTGAAATTATGGCAAAATCTGATAACAGTTCGCAAAGTGTGTATAGCAAATGCAGCGAACGTAGTGCTAGAACTCGTCGGTGGGTTTCAGAATTACCTGAAATAAATAATCCAGAAAACCTAATTCGGAGTCATCGTGAAGAATTGTCTGATGATGTATACCTAACGCGTTCGAAAATTGCTGCTAGACAAGTCCTTTCAAAAGACTTGCCTCCTTTTTCAGGTAAGCCAGAAGAATGGCCTGTATTTTTGAGCTCATATGAGGAAAGTACGAAAATTTGTGGATTTTCGGAATCAGAAAACCTTTTAAGGCTACAAAAAGCTCTGAAGGGAAAAGCTTATGACTTAGTATGTAGTCAGTTATTATTACCTAAAAATGTACACGAAATAATAAGAACTCTAAAAATGATGTTCGGGCGACCTGAAGTAATTATTAACAGTTTAATTGAAAAAATACGCTCCGAACCGGCATTGAAAGCAGACAAGCTCGAAGGTCTCACTTCATATGCAATATCCGTAAGAAATTTGTGTTCTTCATTGGAAGCTTCAGGAATGTCAAATCATCTTATGAATCCACTTTTAATGCAAGAACTTGTAAGTAAACTGCCTGCACAAACTAAACTAAATTGGTCATTGTATATAGGCGAAAATGTGTCTGACATTTCAAAGTTTTCAAGTTGGCTTTTCGGCTTAGCAGAAGCTGCGACAAGAGTAAGTTATTCTTTTCCGACTAACAAGGGAAATATTAATGTACATACAAGTGAATATGAAAAGAAAACTGATAAAAAAAATGAGTGTTATGCATGTGAGAAAACTCATACGTTACAAGAATGTAAGAAGTTCGAGTCATTAAAACTACATGAAAGGTGGGATATAATTAAAGCAAAGAAATTGTGCCGCATCTGTTTGAAGAAACATGGAAACTTTCGTTGCTCTGATAAAAAATGTTCGGTTCAAGGATGTGAATATCGACACCATAAGTTATTACACAAATTTTCTTCAAATTGTGCAACAGTAACAGCTCATTCAAATTGCTCGGATGTACAAAATAGAAGTCAAACATTTTTTAAAATATTGCCAGTCATTTTATATCACAATGATCGTTGGATTGAAATATTTGCTATGCTTGATGATGGATCAGATGTCACTTTAATGGATCAAGATGTTTGTGATTACCTGGGACTTGAGGGTGAAGCAGATACATTGTGTCTTAGGTGGACATCAGGAACTACGCGTAAAGAAGAAGATTCAGTAAGAGTAAATATGCAGATTTCGGGTTATGCTCAAGATGCAAAAAAATATTATTTATCAAACGTACGGACCGTAAAACAGCTATGTTTGCCTACTCAAACCTTTGAAGATAAACAAGCTAAATATCATAGACATTTAAAAAATCTTCCTATTACAACATATGCCAATGCTATACCAAAGGTTTTAATTGGTCTCAACAACAGTCATCTTATTAATACTTTAAAAATGGCTGAAGGTAATTTTAATGAACCTTGTGCATCCAAAACACGCCTTGGCTGGGTCATTCATGGTGGTGGAGAGTCTTCAAATAGTGAACATAATGTGTTTCACGTCAACACCTGTGAATGTAATTGTGAGCTAGATAAACTGCAGACACTTATGTCGGAACATATTTCTTTGGAAACTATAGGAAAACCATATGAGCTGAAGTCAGCGAAAGAAGAAAGAGCGATTTCTCTTCTAGAATCTACAACAAAACGTATTGGACAGAGATTTGAAACTGGTCTGTTGTGGAAAGACGATAAATGTGACGTTCCAAATAGTTATCAAATGGCGCTAAAAAGACTTACCTGCTTAGAACAAAGAATGAATATGCCCGACAAGAAGAACCTGAACGAACAAATACTAAATCTTATAGATAAAGGATTTGCCAGAAAATTAACTGCAGACGAGGTTTTAGAACCGCACGACAGAATATGGTATTTGCCAATATTTACAGTGAGAAACCCGAACAAACCTAATAAAATACGCCTAGTTTGGGACGCTGCCGCCAAAGTTAAAGGAATTTCATTGAACTCAATGTTGTTAAAAGGTCCAGATCTGATGTCTCCTTTACTTAAGGTACTTTATGGTTTCCGAATGAAGCGAGTAGCAATATCAGCCGATATTAAGGAAATGTTCCACCAAGTGAGAATACGTAAAGAAGATCAAAATGCCCAACGCTTTCTTTGGAGAAATAACACTTCAGAAGATCCAGACGTATATATTATGAGAGTTATGACATTTGGAGCTGCATGCTCCCCAAGCTCGGCTCAATTCGTAAAAAACAAGAATGCTTTAGAGTTTAAAGAAAGTCATCCAAGAGCAGTTAATTCTATTATTCATCATCATTATGTGGATGACTTGCTAGACTGTGCTGATTCCCCTGAAGATGCTATTCAACTTGCTAGAGATGTTGCAAATATCCATAGAGAAGGTGGTTTCTTCATACGAAACTTTAAGTCGAATTCACCGGAAGTACTTCGTAGCCTTAAAGACCTAGAAGAAAATAATACTTTGAAGGAAAGTCTCAATATTGAATTATCAACCGAAAAAGTGCTCGGAATGTGGTGGCTAACTGAGACAGATGAATTTACTTTTTTATTAAAACTAAATATGTTAGAGAGATCATTACTTCTGGGAGAAAAAAAACCCACTAAGCTTGATGTTCTTCGGACACTTATGTCTATTTTCGATCCGTTTGGATTTCTTTCACCATTCGTGATTTACCTAAAAATCTTACTACAAGAGGTATGGAGAACAACACATGAATGGAATTCGTGTATAAATGATAGGCTTTTTCAAAAATGGCTTATTTGGATAAAGTTTCTACATAAAATAGAAAAAATTAAAATACCTAGATGGTATGGTTTTACATCTAATTATAACGTACAACTTCACGTTTTCGTTGATGCTAGTGAACAAGCGTATGCAGCGGTTGCATACTTTAGAATTCAATGCAATGAAACGATTTTATGTAAACTGGTTGGTTCAAAATCAAAGGTCGGCCCAAAGCAGCCACTGTCAATTCCGCGAATGGAGCTATTAGCAGCAGTACAAGGTGTACGACTAGCCAATACATTATGTAAAATGCATGAACTGCAATTTGAAAAACGTTTTTTTTGGAGTGACTCTAATACAGTTCTGTCTTGGATAAACTCCGAGGCAAGA
The DNA here is from genome assembly GCA_936439885.1 of Nowickia ferox. Taxonomy (NCBI): domain Eukaryota; kingdom Metazoa; phylum Arthropoda; class Insecta; order Diptera; family Tachinidae; genus Nowickia; species Nowickia ferox. The sequence goes on along the minus strand of OW387027.1, from coordinate 1,237,414 downwards.
AATTATAAGCAGTTCGTTATGTTTCGCATAGGTGAAATTCTTGAAGCAAGTGAACCGTATGAATGGAGATATATTCCAACCAAATTAAACGTAGCTGATGATGCTACCAAATGGAAAGGTGAAATTGTATTTGATCTTGAAAACAGGTGGCATCAAGGACCTTCATTTTTAAAAGAGGAGGAATACTACTGGCCCCAAAAACAAAAGTTCGAAAATGCAAAAGAAGAGCTGAGACCTCATATGATAATGATACATGCAGGCGAGCCTGATATGTTTAATAGACATTGCCTGGATATAACAAGATTTTCAACTTGGAAAAAGCTATTACAAACTGTTTACAGTATTTTTAAGTTTTTCTACTTACTAAAACGACAAAATGTACCTCGTTCCAAAATTATACTTAAAGCAGAAACCATTATTTATAAATTTATACAAAATGATATATTTAAAGATGAAATATGTTTATTGCAAACAGGTGAAGATATAAACAAAACAAGTTGCCTTTATATGTGTTCTCCATACTTGGATGAGAATAATGTAATACGTATGCGTGGGCGCATTGACTTGGCTAATGTAAGAGAGGAAACAAAGAGGCCTATAATTCTACCCCGAGAGCATTACGGAACTAGCCTAATTATTCGACATTACCACGAGCAATACCATCACGTTCAACATGAGACTTGCATCAATGAAATTCGACAGAAATTCTTTATTCCACGATTGAGAGCAGAGTTGAAAAAAGTTCGTAACAAATGTCAACATTGCAAAAACTGTAACGCTGTGCCAATAGTTCCTGAAATGGCTATGTTGCCAAATGCTCGGCTCTCGTTCTATGAAAGACCATTTTCTTATGTTGGTATTGACTACTTTGGTCCACTACATGTTACAGTAGGACGTCATAAGGAAAAACGTTGGGGTGTTATATTTACATGCATGACAATAAGGGCTATCCATATTGAAGTAGCGAAGGACTTAACTACCGACTCATGCATTATCGTGATACAAAATTTCATAGCCAGACGTGGAACACCATTGGAAGTATACTGTGATAATGGAACAAATTTAAGAGGAGCAGAAGCTGAGCTTAAAAAAGCTCTTAAAGAAGTTGACTTCAACCAAATTGATAAAAAGTTTTCATCATCTACAACAACATGGAAATTTAATCCACCAGCTTCACCTCACATGGGTGGCTGCTGGGAGAGACTTATTAGATCTGTGAAGAAAATACTCGGCAAAATAAGTCCACAGTTTTCTTTCCGTGATGATACACTGATAAGTGCGTTAATTGAATGTGAACGGGTAATAAACTCGAGACCATTAACTTATGTTGAACTTGAGACTTCTTCAGAAGAAGCTTTGACACCAAATCATTTCCTGCTTGGTTCATCTAATGGATATAAACCTCTCGGCGATTTCACAGAATCTGATTGTCATCTACGCAAAAATTGGAGAAAATTGCAATATTTTGCAAACTTATTTTGGAAACGTTGGGTGCAAGAATACCTTCCAACGCTTACGAAAAGAACAAAGTGGTTTAAAAAACAAGCAACTATATCTATTGATGACGTGGTAATTGTAATCGATCCGAATCTTTCTCGAAACAATTGGCCACTTGGGAAAATAGTAGCAGTATATCAAGGCAAAGATGGAAATGTCCGAAGTGCAGCAGTAAAAACAAAAGATGGAGTTTACACCCGACCTGTAACGAAACTAGCGAGATTAGATGTTAGACACTCAAGAAAATAGATTGTTAAAAAAAATATATTCTTTTTTTTTTTAACGAGGGGGAGAAATGTTAAAAATATTTGTACTTTAAATAATTATACTTTGCATTTTAAATTTATATTGGTCTATGTTTCATTGATTTATAAATAAATCAATTTCCTTGTTTTAAAAAAAGGGATTGAGTAAAGAAAAGCCAAAACGATAAAAACTAAATTTTGAAGTTAAATTCTAATAAATTTTTCTTTCTTAATAAAATCGTCTTTTCTTTAATACATAGTATGTATGTATTTCGACTTATGCTGTTATCAATTGTTACCACTGAATTATGGCCACAGATTTGTATTATTTAACTTAACTTACATACATAAAAAGTCAAATATTTCATTTCACTTCACTATTAAAAAAAAAAATTAATAAAAATTTATATTCATTATAAATACTTAAGTACTGTTCATACAAAAACACTTGATTGAATTGTAGCACAACTAGTTTAACTGATAAGAGATGAATAGATATAGTACATCCATATGTTTACATATAGTATATACATATGTACATACATACACAGTGGCTTTGCAAATTTTTTCTTTTAAATTATAACAAAAATATTTTTATATATTTTTCTTTTAAATTAATTTTTCCAACAAATAATTTTAAATACAAATTAGCATATTCAAAAGAGTACCTTCGCCTCGCCTCGCCTTGCCTCGCCGATTTTCTAGTGAATTGTTGGTAAATGGGCGAATTTTGCAATATTTGAACTTTCAGCCCAATGGGGCACGCGTTGGGGGAGTTAAGACTATTTCTATTCATAGATATCTATTAGTGTACAGATATCTACCGTGTAAGTCAAATTTTATAAGGCAAAGTCGTAGTTAAAAAGCTTAGGTAAATTATCTGTATGTTGAAATTACGGGCATAAGTGTTATAATAATCTGCCTAGACTTTTACGAAGATCCAAAAATGTATATTTGTCCTGCATTCTAATGCCACTCTAATATATGTGCATCCATATATTTCCTTTTCGTTCATACTTGATTTGGCAATAATATTTTATTAGCTGGGAAACTATACGTGACTATCTCTGTATTATTTCCGATAAAAATTCACGATTACTTATATTATTAATACGTATTTATTGGATATTCGTATATATACATATATGTACATGTACAATGTATGTTCATATGTATGAATGTATGTGCATACTTACATATGTATGTGTCTATGCTTTTCTATTTTTTTTTTGTAATTTTCATTATAAATAATTGCATCTTAAATTTTTTAAATGTATTTGAGAACGAATTGTGACGAAATATCACTCTCTCATCAATATTTCTCTCTCGCTCTCTCTCTCTCTCTCTCTGTCCAGAAATCGTGAAATGAATTGAAATTGCTTAATGATAAGGAAATACCTATAACAAAAGTTATAACTAAACGTGACTTAAATTATAATAAAATAATGTCTTCCCAAATTTACTCTCTGTGTCTTTCCGTCTGTTATAATGTTGTATTAAACTACGAGTAAATCGAATTGTTGCATTGACATTAACAACAAAAAAATAATATTTAACTTAATTTGCATTGTGTAAACATACTAAAGTAGCCACTTGTAAATGCTTTATAAAGCTTTGATTAAGTTTTTTTTTTCATATGAAAAGATAAGTGATCATTTATATTAGCAGTGAATACGTATTTACATACATATGTATGTATGTATGCAAGTATGGCATGTATGGAGATATGTAGATATTTGGATAAATACATATACATACATACATATGTATGTATGTAGGTATGTGTGTATGTAGTTTGTATATTTAATTTCCTTATACCGGTTTGAAATAAATGATGAAAAAAACACACACACACACTTTTAACCTTCCAAACACGTGTCTGGCTGACAGGGATTTCCTTTAGAATCTAATCTAAAGCTTAGGCCATGTGCCACACATTCATAAAAAAATTCGTAACCACTAATTACTAATGAAAAACTGTTTGATTCAGACACGTATTTATTAAGTTAAACAGTTTCATACATAACAAATAGACAATTTTATAGAATCCAATATGATTGGAAACATTTTAAATCAATAAATACATATCTGAATCAAGCAGTTTTTCATTAGTAATTAGTGGTTACGCTTTTTTGGCAACATGGCACACAAGAAATGCCAGATGTAAACTCAGCCTTACATACAACTCAATGAAGACATGAAAGCTATTTATATGAAATTTTTACACAAGATAAAATACGGAATGACGAATTATTCTGCATTATTAACTCATTATGACACTGTTGAAGTAATATATATAATAATATAATATATATATATAATATAATATATACTGAACCTCAACCATATTACAGTAAAATCGACTATAGCCATTTGCGATAATTGAGTGAAGTTAATTCAAATTATCTTAAAATCTTAATTTGTTTACATTGAAAATAATGTATTCCAATTAAACGCTTTTATTTTATTTTATTTTATTTTATTTTTTTCTTAAATCGAATTGCATTAGACACAAAAGATTAAAATAGAAAGCACTAAATGCTCTTAAATTAGCATTGTATACTAATTTATTGCTCACGGCTGTTAAGTTAAAATAGAGAGAAAATTTTATAGTTCAGGGATGGAAAAGTTGGTATCATTATACTTTTTTTAGCACTACTCGATAGTCAAAAGTACCATAGCTCCCCAATGGCCAATTTAGTACTATTCAAACGTTTTTCCTATTATATCACATGACACAGATGGCACACAAAAATATTGAGTCTATAAATAACCAGTTTCGAGTGCTGGTTGCATGTGGAAATTATTTTTGCTCGAATGTATTAGAAATGAAAAATGAAGTAAATGAACCGATGTTTTCCGATATTTCAAGAATTGCTAGAAGAAGTTCATCTATTCCACATTAATTTGCAAATGTGGAAAAGGTATTTTCGTACTAAAATGTAATAAAAACCAAGGAGAAGTGCAGGCTGTTTGTTTGCTTCGACTGTCTCCAATCAAATCAAAACAAAGGATGGAAGTAAATCCGAAATGTTATTTTTATATTCAGATCTCAGCAACTAATAATCTTGTGTGTAGCTTCTGAAATTAAACATTAATATTAATTAATTATTAATTAATATTAATTATTACTTAATATTAATAATTAATGAAATACCGAAGTATATTTATTTGATATAAAGTCTTTATTTATTTAATTTGAAGATTTGGCTTGTTTTTATGGTTTAAGCAATTGTTTTGTAAAGATTTTTGTTTGAAGCTTTCAATATAGTTTTAAGAGTCTTACTATAAACATACGAAGTTTGTTAACTAAATTGAAAAATTTTTTGGTTTGAAGTCTACTGATGAGTTCCAAAAACGGGAACGAAATGCATATAGACAGACAATTGCTTAACCATAAAAACAAGCCAAATCTTCAAATTAATAATTAATATTATAAATGTGAAAGTGAGTTTGTTTGTTTGCTAAACCGATTTTGAAAATTCTTTCACCAATGGAAAGCTACATTACCATCGTCAAATAAAAGATATTTTTATCCGGTTTCGGAACCGGTTTTTTATATTTTGTACGGAATTTTTTCGAAAAACACATTTGTGAGGTGGTTAGGGTAACTTTTGTTTCGGATTTAATTGTTTAACCAGTTTCAAAACCGGTTTTTATGTACTTTTTAAACATATCAATGCAAGTGGAGCCTTGGGTTAAAGATAGTAATATAATAAATTAACTTCAAAGTGGCCTTAATTGTGAAAGTGCTCTAAGTCATACATTTCATGAGTCGAGTTATTTAGTAGATTAAGTTTTAACAAATCAAAAATTATTTTTGTATTATGCAACATTTTAATTTAGAGTTGTACTAGTGTCGATTAACATAAACTTATTTAATATCAGTGAAATATTTATTAACGTTTTGTAAAGATGTACATATTTAATATTTCGAAGCAAAAATGCATATCACTTAGACCACTTTCATAATTAAGGGCAGATATGTATATATGTATGTATATTTCTTACGTACATTTTAGTTAATTAAAAAATTAAAAAATAAAATGAAGAATAATTTGGTACAAACGTACTGAAGCAAAAGTACCATATTTCTTAAAAGTTAGTACTACAATTTATAAATCTGATTTCGCATCCCCGTAATAATACTTTTGTTAAAAATTTGCAATGCAGTTGAGTATAAATAAATACACATGAGAAATCGTGGAAAACAATAAAAATAATAAAATTTATGCATAAATATATAAAACGATAATTCTCTGCCACATTTTTATATACACACGTATGTAGATACATATGCACACATATAGGTATGTATATATGTATTTATGTGGATGACTATACATAGAATAAAAACAGAAATATTAAACAATTTGAGCTATTACACGGCTGACCGCCGCTGTCAGTCGGTGCAGCGAGGAAAATTTGCTTTTAACAGCTTCTCTGACATAAAATTTCTTAAATAAATTCCAAAGAAAATTTTGCAAATTTTGCAAAAACGTTTAATAATAAAAAAAATTAGCTAATCGCGATTTAAACAAGCCTTAAACCGTTTATAATTAAAAAAAATTATTATGACGCGGATATGGGTTTTGAGATTTTTGACATTGTTTTTGTTAACTGTCGTCTATGTTCGAGTTATCGATGCCAGATATTATACTGACAGCTCAGTACAAAAGATAATAAATATTCTCGAGAGCCCCACATGGTAAGTATTTCTACGGCACTATTTATTAGATATGTACCAACTAAAATTTGACAAAATTTTTGTTATTAAAAAGTTAAAGCCCTCTTGCACACGCCAAGTTTACTTTGACAAACTTTCACTATACCGTTAAGTAACTAAATATATATAAGGAAGGAAGCAACAAATCATCTTTGCGAATCAACTTTGCGAGTACATCAAAGTCTCAGTACAGACTTGAAATTTTGTTGCAGCAATTCTTGAATATGTATAATGTTATAATGTTTTCAATTCAAATATAAAAAATATATACATTTGTACATATAACATGTCGCACTTGTTCCTCAAAAGCGTAACAACTCAAAATTTTCAAATTTTCACTTTTTGCAAAAAACCAAACAACAGAGGTCATATCTACCCACTGCAAAAATCTCCCTTTGATTTGTCTTCTTTTCCGTGAAAAAAACCGTTATGACTCTCTTTGTGTTTTTAGAATAACTACTATTAAAGGCCGTGTAGGCTAGTGTATCACTGCCTTAACAGAAACAGTTTTTGGCTTCTACTGAAAATTCATGAATTTTGAGTTGTTACGCTTTTGAGGAACAAGTGCGATATGTGTGCATGAACATTATGTTCACGTAAAATATTTCCCGTGAACACAAAATGGTGAACAAAATTAAAGAATAGTATACTGGCACAACAACAACGCAAACATTGGTGATCACAATTTCAGGGAGAGGAAACACATTTCACATTAACTTTTATTCCCCATAAGGGTGATTAATAAAGTACAAAACATATCCATATGTACATATGTACATATGGATATATTGTCACCTAAAATGCAAAACAAATCGCGTTAGCATATTCCGATAAAGGCCGATTTTCATTAACGAAAGAAATTGATTTTTTAATTTTATAATTCATTTTCTGTAAAGAATTTCAAAATGTCTTTACGGCCATTCGGATTTTATATGTCGATATGTATGTATGCGTGTATGCATGTGTGCGTGTGTGTATGTACGCATATACATAATACATACACATATGAATATACATATCGATGGTCTCAAGTAGAAAGACCCAAACTCCAATTCCAATACATTTCACACAAATACACCTCGTAACATAAATTTATTGCAATAGTGTAAAAAATAAAGCTTTTACCAGCAGTTGTACAAAGCCGTTTGTACTGTTTGTTATTATGTTTTTAGCTTCTCCTGTAAAGTTACAATTACTTGAGTTAGGCCTTTACACTTGTGACCAACGTTATGTATGTGTATTAATGGGTATTTTTAAATACTAAAAAGCATAAATAAAAATAACTAAAATGGCAACACAGGAGAGGTAAAATGAAAACCGTTAGGATTTATCAGAAGATCCCATACAAAGTTCTCTTCTTTTTGCATAACACAAACATTCATATGTGTGTATGTATGTGTGCATGTGTGTAGCTTCCCTGTACTGATGCACTACTGACTTTGTCAGCAGTACTACTGACAAATTATACCCCATACAATGATTTTTGCTATAGACATTTAGCATGTGCGTGTCATTGAAAAGCAACTACTGACTCACAGCAAAATTTTTAACTGATCCCACAAAATCTTCTACATGCAATTTATTTTTGTTTGATTCTTTGAATTATTTTTTAATACACTTATATTTGCCTTTTAAATTGATTACGTAAACTAATTTTTATAAAAACTTAACAATAACCAATAACATTAAGAAGAAGCATTATGTGTGTATCTGACAAAATGTTTTCTACGCATCAAAAACAATGTTAATATGTGGACGCCCCGTTGACAATGTCACCAAAATAGTCGACAAAAGTGGTGACTTGGGGACACTTAACCACACGCTTCCTTCAGGGATAGTGCAGACATGCACACAAACATATAAACCCTCTAGTCAGCCTAGAACCATATGTCTCTATGTCAATACTTTTTTCTCTAGCGACAATTGCACTAGTTAAAATGCCGACAACTTTTCTTTTATGTGCGAGTAGAGATACGTTAGAGACTACAGTTCTAGTGTATTTCTGGTGACATTGTCAATGAACGCGTCAATAGTTTGTTTTTCTTTTTTATTATGCTATGCAATAATGTTTAAGTTTGTTTCCCCAACCCTTATAAAATTCTAAGACGAGGGTCACTAAAATGTACTAGTGAATCTTTGGTTCAAATGTCTCCATATGGCCGTACAATAATAGTGTTAAAGTCTACTGGTAGATTTTCAATGACAACCCTATGTTATACATATGTATGTATGTCAATAGGTAATTACATTGGGTGGGGTACACCTAGTCAGTAGTACTATTGACAACGCTACTAGTAAATCACTACAATTTTACTATTGACAACGAGCGAGAAAATATCGATATTGTAGACTAGAGTCCCTAAAATTTACTAGTGAATCTTTGGTGCCTATTTCTCCATGTGATCCCAAAAGAACTACTTAGTCTGTAGTGCTACAGTCTAGTGGTGGATTTTCAATGACAAGCTATGGTTGGTATGAATATTTCGACTTCGAGTGCGACATTTGGGTTTTAGATTCTTGCGGTTTTCCTTAATCTATTACAAAAACGTTGTAGTCGAAGTCGAAATACGCCAACCACGATAAGTGGGTAATATTTTGCTTCGCATTCCATTTGTACATAGTTAATTTTATGAAAAAAAAGGTAAGTTAAATAAGTTATCTTTTTAATATTGTTTTATTTCTTATCATATTAGTGATATTTACTGCTATGGAAACCTTTTGCATACTGTGCAAATGGCACACTTGTTCGATGATTCAAAAACATTCGTTGACATGAAACTAAAATTTGCTCCAGAACAAACACTTTTGGACTTTGAAGCCTTCATGTCGTCAAAAAATAATGAACCATCAAGGGAAGAAATACGGCAATTTGTCAATGTGAGTATTTTTCTCTCTCAGTTTTTGTATGTGTACTATTATTCTTAATTTTATGTTGGACAAAATAAAAATATGTAGTTAATAATTAAAAAATACTAAAGGGAAATAAATATGCGTGCTTATATGCATACGTACATATGTATGTCAGTGGCTTTTAAGGTTGACAACCGATAACGTGGTTAGAACCGATATCCATTAAATACTTTTTTAAACTCAAGGCCTATTAAAGTATTCACTCGAATAATGTTGGATTAATTAATCGGCAAATTTAATTTGTAATGTTCCATTCCAATGAAAATTTCGAATTTTCAGTAAAAATTTATTCAAGTAATTAACATTGATTAATTGTTTTACTGGTGTAAAAAAAATTAATTTAATTCAGCGGGATTTTCACAGAAACTAAATAAAAAAATTTCAACATTTTATAATTTGACGAAATTTTTCATTTCAAAAAAACGGAGCTTCTTTATTCATACAAAATATTTTGGTTTGTGTGGAAAGTGATTTTTTTTTATTACAGAAAACGATTTATGTATCAAGCCAACAAGACTGCACTGAGTAACAAAATCATACTTTTTTCCATAGGATGTGTGCATCAGTTTTATGTAAAATTCTTCGAGTATCACTCTTGTGGAATATATTAACCCTCTTTAACTCTTTTCCGTATGGTTAAAATGTTTCACATAAATAATAGCAATTAAATTCCACTATAAGTCCCTGAAATGCACCAAAGCTCGATGCTCAACTCTGACACTCGTATTTATGTATTTAAAATTGGTTGGTTAACAAGCCCCACGAATATGGGTTTTGCCATTTTAAGTTGAACTTTTTGTCTTTGCTGCATTGGAAGACCAGAAGTGGAACTTCATGGCGAATATTTTAAACCGCTCCATCACCGTTAATGGGTACTAATTTGTTTTGTTTCACAAAAATACTCCTCCTCCTCCTGAAAGCATGAATAATATCGAAGTGAACCCTTAAACGGATTTCAAGTTTTGATTAAGCTCTTGTGCTAAAGCTTAATTTCTAGTTTTGGAATATGTATAAGCTTACACCGGAGTTTCATTCCGAATATTTTCGTAAAAAATTTTTACCCGCACGAAATGCCATTCTGGCCCTGAACTTTGTTTGCCCCCTTTTTGGAAAAAGTTTGATTTGATTGTACACTAAGAGAAAAACATTCATTCAGCTAATGAAGTTGCATCATTAACAATTCATCGTACGAATGAAATTTTTCATTACCTTATTGAAAGTTTTCATTACGTTAACTCGTTACTGATGACAAAATTCATTGATCAAATGAAGGTTTTCCTTTCAGTGTACCGTATAATAATTAGCAATAACATCTACTCGTATGATACTTATTATAGGATTACTTCGAAGATCGGGGAAAAGAGTTTGTAGCTTGGATACCGGATGATTGGAAGGAGCATCCTGCATTTATTGATAAGATTAATGATCCTGATTTGAAACAATGGGGCATCGACTTGAACGGTATATGGAAGGAACTTGGACGCAAAATGATTGACGATGTTTACAAAAACCCAAATTTCTATTCTATTATACCGGTTGATAATCCAGTTATTGTACCCGGAGGACGTTTTATTGAATTCTATTACTGGGATTCGTATTGGATTATCAGAGGTCTATTGTATTCGGAAATGACACATACTGCAAAAGGCATGTTGGAAAACTTCATGTCCATTATACGCAGATTCGGTTATATTCCCAATGGCGGGCGGGTATATTACGCCGGGCGCTCTCAACCTCCACTTCTGGCGGCGATGATCGACTCTTATGTAGAGTTTACAAACGACAATAAATTTGCAGTAGATGCTTTAGAAGTTTTGGAACACGAATTCGAGTACTGGATGAATAATCATACTGTACAGGCAAAGGGTTATGATGTATATGTCTACAGTAACTCAGCGCCGGGTCCTCGTCCCGAGTCTTACCGTGAAGATGTTGAAACAACTGAACAATTGCCTACCGATCACGAGAGAGAAGAACATTACAATGAACTGAAAGCAGCGGCTGAGTCTGGCATGGACTTCAGTTCGCGTTGGTTCATAAATGATACAGGAGGACATGAGGGCAATCTAACAAATTTGAAAACTCGCTCTATAGTTCCTGTAGAATTAAATGCAATTCTGTATTGGTATGCCAAAATTATCGCAAAGTATCACAAATTTTCTGGAAACTCTGAGAAATCGGAAGAGTATGAAAAGAAAGCGACGTACATTTTAGAGGTAAGTGTGTTTATAAATATGTACATATAGGTGTATATACATATAGTACATATATATACATATACATAAATATTTTAACATACATACATACATATGCGTGCATATTAGTGTTGAGCGATATTGTGATTTTTTAATAATGTTGCTCCTTGAGAACGTGATTTCTAGATCGCTGTTCATTTAAACTGTGACTGTGGTTACAGTTTAGCAGTATTTTGTTTGTAGCAGTTCTGTTATTTTGACAAAATCTAATAAGAAGAACAGCAGTGAAATTAAACAGTGACTGTGATCACGGTTTAACACATTTCAGCTCTTCTGCTTTAAAAGTATTTATTAGTATTGGTATTTTAATAAATACTAGTAAGAAGAGCGACAAGAACAAAAAAAGTGTTTACGAGTACACGAGATAAAATAAGAAATACAAAAATGCGTTTTTTGAGTTATGACACTATTGAAATAAATGAGCGATATGTATTTACGTATATTTATGTATGAGGCCATCAGCGCAAAAGTGGTGTAACTCAAAACTATTTACATATTATTTAATGGGACTAATTACTAGTGTCGTATTTCGACTACGATTACGACGATTTTGAACTAGATTAAATAAAAAATGTTGCTATGTTCTTTAGTCTAGTAGGAAATCGTCGTAGTCGTAGTCGTAGTCGAAATACTACAGTCGTAATTAGGCCCAATATCTCAAAAAAGATTATTTTAAGCTAAAAATTAAAGCAATTTTAAAGTAGTCTGTCTTCATTCCTTCGGCGAGAATAAATTATCAGAATATTTTCTAAAAGATCATGTATACATCATACATACTATGTACTCGTATGTACATATGTATGTATGCATGCATACATGTACATATATACCGTTTGAACTAAATTTTTCATTTAATTTTCAGGCAATTGAAGCCGTTCATTGGGATGAAGATGCAGGAGTGTGGCTCGATTATGATCTTATAAATAATAAGACTCGAAACATTTTCTCTCCTACAAACTTAGCACCATTGTGGGCGAAAGCATACAATTGCGATTCATCACAAAATATTTCGGCATCTGTGTTAAGGTATATTGCAAAATTAGAACTAGATAAACATCCCGGCGGAGTTCCCAATAGCCTTTACCGCTCTGGTGAGCAATGGGACTTCCCTAATGTTTGGCCTCCAATGCAATATCTGCTTGTCGAAGGCTTAGATAATTTGGGCACAAAAGATGGCAAAAGTTTGTCAAAAAAATGGGGCCACCGCTGGGTCAAATCAAACTTTAAAGCCTACAGCGATACGAGAGCTATGTACGAAAAAGTGAGTATGTATGTACATGCGTATATGAAAAATATGACGACTTTTGTTTGAAATTGAAAATAAGTATAAATACTTGCAAGGATACCATTTACTCAAACAACGTCGTAAATCAAAAAAAAAACAGTTTGCCAGAAAACGAGTTTGAAGTTTGCAATTTACAAGCAACTTAATGGAAAGAAAATGGAAGAAAATTTTATTTTTCTCTCAAGAGTTGAGTAAACAATATATTTGTATGAAATTTTTACACAATCTGAAGAACGATATGAGAGTTAATTCGGCATCATTGAGTTATGACGTTATTTGAGTAAATGAAGGACATATAGGTATAATTATTTTGACCTTTTTAGTATAATGCCGAAATATTTGGAGGAAATGGTGGTGGCGGTGAATACGGCGTTCAAACCGGTTTTGGATGGACAAACGGTGTCATAATAGAGTTCCTTAATAAGTATGGTCATGAGATCTCAATTGCAAACAACTATAATGGCGGAGGTAATTCCTAAACTGACACCCTGAACTACATACAACCAAAATAAGAAAGAAATCTCACCACTGTAAACGTTTAAAGTGTATTTGTCTAATTGTCGTTCATATCCTCATTGAAATCAATTTTTGCTGTGTGTTCCTAAAATATTATAATTGTACAAAGTATTTTATTGTATACATTGATCATTTAAGTCTATTTTTCAATATACATACATACATAAAAATTAATTGTAGAAGTAAAAAATATTTTAAGAAAAGCAAGAGTGAAACACAATCTTTTATTCAAACATCTGTCTTCGTGGTATTGAAATTTATCCTTTCACTTTAACGCACAAAACATACATACATACTCGTACATGCATACATACATACATATATTAAAAATCACTTGCTGGTTAAGTATTGCACTGTGAGAACCATTCGAAGTCATATACACGTGTACATACATTTTATTCGACTTTTTTATCGTGAAACTGAAAAGAGATGATATGAAAGCAATTCGTAGCACTAACTATGTAGTTTATTTATTTTTTGATTATTAAATATAAATAAATATTGAAGCACATTTTCACGTTCTGCAGTCAAACTTATACGATGCATTTACGAACAGACTCTATATTCATTACATTTCAGTTTACTTTGAATCCCTTGGAGAATATTGGATAATATGAAAGTTATGTTTTTAGTGACCTTTTTAGTTTATTATTTTGTTATATTTATTAAGCTCGACTTCTTTTTTTTTTATAAAATAACAATTAATTTTATTTATTTTCGGTATTTTGTTAACAATTTGTTAGCACCGTCAGGAAATAAGATTATTTGCTGACCCACATAACGGTAGTTTTTGTCACCCTGAAAGAGGGGAAGCGGAAATGAAATTATCTACAAAAATGTTTGCAATTCACAATACACAATACTGCAGAACACACCAACCAAAGCCCAAAACTTAACACAAACATCTAAAACCAGCCAAACTCCAGATTGCCCATTTTATCTATCTTCAGTTTACAAAAGTGAACTAATTTGCATTCAAAATTCATTGTTGTGTTATAAATCATGTATAAGTTGTGTTCGCGCAATCAAAACTTATGTATGTGCTGTCATAACAAAACATAAGCTAATAAATTTTAAATTAAATGCCTGCAGCGTTCTTGCTTGGTTTATTATTTTAAAAAAAGCTTAAATCAAATGGAGTTCATAAGTAAACAATTGAGGGTTTTCTTCAAATGAAAAGAAAATACGTACATATGTATATTCTCTTTTTTAAAGTGCAGTTTAAATAAAATATACCAGGGGGTCTACTCTGTATTTCGAAACGAAAGAAATACGAAATACGAAAGCAGAGTGGGACCCAAGATCGCCTCAGCATACACTAGCGATTTTGAAACACCAAATTTCTAGCGTTTTCGTTTGTTGTGTAGTAAACCAGAGATGGGCGCGTGACGTGCTTTTTTGTGACACAAACACGCACGACTCAACACGTAGTGTTCGTGTCTGAACCTCTGTTTTCATGCGTGGACGGGTCGTGTCGTGTTGAGCAAAATTGAAACGAAAAACACGAAACGATTTTAGGTGTAAAATATTTCCAATTTCCAATTTAAAAAAAAATTAATAATATTCAAAATACAATTATTTTGTATCGTCAAATTTATAATTTCGAGATTTTATCTATAGATATTACAGCGAGTAATTTTGATAATAAGTAACTTGATACTAATTTGCAATTATAAAATTATTCAAAGGAAAATAGGAAAAACCTTTATATGAAAAGAAAAACAAATCGGTCTCTTTAACTTAAAGTTCTGAAAGTAAACAAAAATATTTATCTACATATGGGCAATTCCCAAGTGACGGACGCGACATTCGTACACTTTTAGTTGAGCAAAAAACAAGACAGTATTGGAAATATCCAATATATATCTTAAGTGTTTTAACACAATAAAGAAGTAGTATATTTATGAAAAAATGTTGGGCGATATCAATAATATAGTAAAAAGATACATATAAGCAAATGTCAGCGAGAAACGGTCGCGATAAAAATAGAATTTATGTTTATGCACTTATAGAAATATACATATCTACGTAATTAATCGAAATTTCATGAAGATTTTGTTTTGTGAATGTGGAAATGAAGGTGAAAGATGTAGTTTATGTGTAGATTTATGAAATATGAAAATTTTGTTTTAATTTTTTATTTTAAATGGGTGAAGTACAAATACGGACGCGACAATTTTTTGCCAAGAGAACTAAAAGCAGTATCTTTGCTGATATTAGGTTAGGAAGGGTGAAATTTAGAGTCCAGCTCACTTGGTTTCAATACAAGATCCCAGATACAGATAATCTTATCTGTGCATAAGATAAGAGGTTTGTGACTGTTCAAAATGTGTGGTTGAAGTCTACTGACGATTTGTTAAAGCAACAATGAAATGCATATAGACATCGCTTAACCACCAGCAAATAAATTTCACTTATAATATAATTATGACAATATGTCGAATAATAAACCTCTTGAATGTTTTCTTCTTAATATTATTTTGTATACAATGTATGTATTGTTTTGCTTCTTATTTATTAAAAATAAATAAAAATTTTTTATGCAGTTTTGATTAAATTCTGACAGTCACACTGTTTGAAGTTATGCGGTTTTTGAAGCAGGAACGTATCTACCCCTTTTGTATAGAAATAGTACCCTTTTTTATGCGGTTCTTTTTAATGCTGTTTCCTTTGGAACGCATCTACCGAAAATTATTATTTAAATATAAGTAGTTGCAAATAATTTTTTTCATTTTCGGTTTAAATAAAAGTTCATCAATCAAAACAATTGAACTGCTTACATTAAAAAAATGGAAGTAATTTTTTTTTCGACTTTAAAAAGTAGTTTCATCAAGAAAATAAATAACTATTTCCCACAACGAAACAAATAATTATTTCCTACAATAAGCAACATAATTACTTCTCAAGAATCGAGGAACAGCTTCCACCAAAAATGCTTAATTCCAAACGCGATTACCATTTTTGAAATTTTTGCTGGGAATGAATGTTTTGTTTGTTATTCACTTTGATTTGGTGCGTAAACCTTTTGTAAATCAAATTTTTTTTATAAATACTGCAGAAATAATTATAGTTTGTTAGAACATATGTACATACTTATCTTTAAAATTACCCAAGTTGATTAAACAACTTTTATTTCTCTTCGCCACGGTAAGAATTAAATATTAGGTAAATATAAGTTTGCTTCATTCGCTGCACACACTTTTTAACATATCGTCATCTAAAATCCAAAAGGACTTAAGCATACTTACCGCCTTATTCAAAGCAATTACATATTTCGTTATATAAAACAAATTTTGTATGTAATTACATATTACGAATAAGGCCTTTATTAATTAATTATTAATTATAATTAATCACAAGATGAGTATATTATTTAATTGAATTTTTTTCGATTTCAAAACTTTTGTATCTTAGGTGATGATATGCAAATCATCAATCAGTGCTTGTAAATTCATAACAAAATACATATTTCATTGTTCACTTGAAAGCAAAGTATGAATCGCCAGCTGTTTTTGGAGAAAACAATTTTAAACACACACCCTCCCCACACCACCCAGCCTACATGTATGTATATGTACTTATGTGTGTGGGTGTGTGTCGCTGTATGTATTTATGTATACTACATACTTGGAATGCACATAAAAAAATATAAGTATGTATGGACATGAGTACATACATACGAGTACATATATATATGTATATCGAGTCATATCCGCTAAAAAAGCTTAGCCCACACATAAAATTAATTTCGAAAATTATGTCGCTTAAGCTGTTTTGGCTGTTATGGCACGATATGCACACATACATACATAACTTCATTTTGGTAACAAATTTCCTACGAAAGTGCAATTCAAAATTTTACTAGAATTCAAGGTCCACTACATTTTACTTAGACTTAATAAATTCGCTTAAATTATACATATGTACGAGTATATGTACTCGTACACTCATACTATGATACGAGTAATTTGAAAGTCGTTAATATGAATTTCTCTATAATTTTAACTATTTCCCAGATCTCTAGAAAAACATTATATAAATTGAAAAAAATCCATATAACTTGTGGTTCTCCCTGTATTTTTGAAATTATAATTTTTTTCGGCTGTACGTACGCTCTATGGTTTGGTCCAGACTTGCAATTTTTGTTGCAACAAGTTTTAGTTTTTAGTGAACAAGAGCGAGAGAGGAATGCTAAATGTATATATTTCTATTTCAACACTCTCCCATATACTCAAAAATTACTGCAACACAAATTGCACCTCTTGACCGGGACTATAATTTGAATTATTTTAATGTGCTGTGTTTTAAGAAAAATTTAAAATTAAAATAAAACAGTCATTTGCTTTAGTTAGTAGGCATTGCTTGACGTCATTCTATAATTTGAAGTATATGTAGCTGTCCCTAGACTGTATCATTTTAAATGGAAATGAAACACGCAAAAACTCAATTCGTTCGCTTTAATTTCTATGCCATGCTTTTGGAATTCGCCACAACTTGGACAGTTAGTTGCCTTTTTTTAGCAGTTAAATAAAAAAAATACATTTCTTTGCTTGATTTTTTGTTGCTTTCCCTCATTTGTGAAATTTAGTGGTTGGCGCAAATGATCTTGCGAAAAGCAAATGCAAAATATTGCAGCTTTTTTATGAAATATAACTGCCAATATTTGTGTCTTCTAGTTAACAAAGTTAAAAAAGATATTTTAAAATATTTTAGCCAGTGTGTATCTCGCACGCTGGATATCATCAGTAGGCTCGTAGTATCGAGCCTTTGTTCAAACGTTTGTGTTTTTAATGAAATGAGTTCAAAATATTCTTGTTTCTCTCTCTTTCTCTCTCTCTCTCTCTCAACAATTTAAGCTTTTTCTCTAGTCCCTTGAATTTCAGACTGTATATGTACGTACATAAATGTTTATTTGAAGAAATGACTTCCATTTATTGATTTACTTAAAATCATTGAAATTTACATCCCTTTTCACAATTTACAATTAAAAGCCAACAGGGACTTTAACGGAAAGTTTTGTATGAAGAACTTGCAGTTAAAGTTCACGTTAACTCTTAACCATACATTGTGAAAAGGGACTAAATTTTAGTAAATATACATACATACATTTCAAGCAATATCAAGTAATAGGGAAAACAGAAAAATTCTAACTGGAGAAGGGAGAAATTTCTCGCTGAATTTTATTCATGTTTGCCTTGATTATCTTAAGGGCCGTTATTACAACTTGCCATTAGTTAAAGTTAGAATTTTGTCTGTCCGCTAAATAGCTTTGCCTTATTACATCTTTAATTTTTTATTGTGATTATCATTAATAATAATAATAATAATATTCAATGGATAAAAATATAATAAATGAAGGTTTTATATTGCAAATCCATTTATCGTTTGGACAACCTCCTCTGCCTTTAACTAACGGCAAGTCGTAATAATGGGACCAAGTAAATTTACTAAATTTTAGTAAACTTTCCTGTTTCTTGTAATTCTAGTAACTATTTTGTAGGAAATTAAAAAGAAGTTATACATATATGTGTTTGTGGCAGTTAGTATGTATGACATACACATAAATAAATACTGCATACGAGTATGTAACTACATACATACATATGTACATGTGTATGTGTCAATGTGTGTATGTATACACAAATGTACAGTTTTAATAATATTCTTTTCTAAAAAATATTTTTAAATTAAAATATCTTAGGTAAACTTAAAATGTGGAGTATTTTAAGTGTGGCTACTGTGGCAATAGTTGCTATAATTATCGGAAGGATCATTTTGTAGGGTAAGTATTAAATATAAATAATTAAAATTATTTTCGTCACAATATCTTTTTAATATCAAATGCATCTATTTTTTTTTCTACGGATCGAATCAAGCACTTTACGAAAGACGTTTAAAAATATTAAATAAAGTCCTTATTCATAACAGATATTGATTTATAAAATCTTTAAAAAGTAGATCCACACGAATTCATTATCTCAGCAAATTTTTAATTTTCAAAATGTAAAAAAAATTCATAAATAGTGTGAACATATTTTGTTTGCTGCAAATAAGCAAATGACGAACGTGTAGAAATGTATTAAGTATTGAGTGATCTGAAAAGTATATTAATTATATAGAAAATTGTAAAAACATTAAAAACTTTGAATATTAAATTATTTGCAAAAGTAAAAAAAAAATACTATGGAATATAATTGGTACGATTTTAATGCCAAAAAATTTTTACTTTGCTCTTAACTCTTTTCAATAGTTTCAGAGATATTGAACAAGTTGCGACGAAAAAACATTTTTAAAGGGTAGATTTTGTGGCTTATATGCATAAAAAAATAAAATGTTCTTCAAATCTATTAAAAAATTTTCTATGAAAAATTTGAATTAAAATACATTTCAATTTCATTCAAAATTTGTATGGAAAAAATATTCTTTGAAACGAATTTCGGTTTTTTTTTTCATAAAAATTTGAATCGTTTAGAAACGAACCTTGTTACAAAATATACCTAAACGAAAATAACGAAAATTCGTATTTACAAAATCTACCCTTTATTTTTCATTGTGCATAGAAATATATTCCAAAGATTTGATTTTATTCACAACTAATACATAATAAGGGCAATTATGAATAAAATTCCGTGAGAAATTGCGCCCTTTTCGAATTAGATTTTGTTTGTTTTTCCTATTACTTGCTATTGTCGCGGAATTTTATTCATAATTGCTCTCAGTAATAAATATTGCATCCACTGTCTGTTGCAAATATACATATATATATGTGACCTGCTCCACGAAAAGGGACCTCTGCGCCGAAAATTTTTTTTTTTACTTTTTGAGTGATGCTTATAGGAAAAAAACGGTATTTCAAATAACTCAATAACTTCTTTTCGGCGCAGAGGTCCCTTTTCGTGGAGCAGGTCACATATAATGCAACTTTGAAATGAAATGACGTGCCGTCACTAAGGGCCATTATTACAACTTAAAGTTAGGTAAAAGTAGGATTTTATATATTTATTTATTTTTTAAAGTGAGCAATAAGTTAAAGGCAAGTGTATCCTACCTGGTTAAAACGAAATAAATTTGTAATAATGAAGAACTTTTTATACGTTCAATAAAATCCTACTTTTAACTAACTTTAACTTGTAATTAATTCATATTTAAATGCCGATTTTCATTAATTTTTTTATGGAAAAATTACTTTTAAATATAAATTTATATTTAAATAAGTTGGTGAAATTGCCTGTTAATTGTGAGTAAAAAATCAAAACTTATGGGATATATTAAATAATAAATTAATTCCTTAAATTTAATACGATGTTTTTTTTACAGATATTTTGCAAATACCACCGATCTTGGATAATTGAAGAGTGGAAAACATCCCAATTTTACATGCATATGCACATGTGTACATACATATCGCACAATAAATCATAAACAGTCACAACTGAAAAAATCTCAATTGTTCACGGGAGGCAAATAAACTGTTGATACTGTGCAAATGACGCAAGTACTCGTATTTAACATAAATATTGTTAAAGAAGACTGTGTTGCAGAAGAAATTTTTACGCTTGTTAGAAATTTGTTCATTGAACTGTTTTATGAAAAAACCGAAACCATTTTGTTAATTTTGAGTTGTGAATATTGATGATTTAGTGTGCGATTTTTCATTATTTCAATGTAAATACAAAATTATATATTTTTTTGCAAAAAATAACTCCTTAGTTTTTCCATGTAGCAGTATTAATATGTTAAAATCAATAAACAAAATCCTATAAAATACGGATGATTGATTTTCTTTATTTTCTTTTTTATACCTTTTAGCCTTAAAAATATTTGTTTACATACACAATCAGGAGGGAGGGGTGTTCTGTAAATCACGGGTTTTGAAATCGCTTAATTTCCAGGAAAGAGCTCTTTTAAATTGGTTTTAGATGTTTAAGATATTTGATGCGAACTTATGAATTCACTAAATCGTCCGATCGACAGAACACTGTTTTTTTTTGTTTTTGGAAATCGCACGATTTCAAAACACAAGGTTTACAGAACACTCTTGAATGTTGGATTTGAAATAACTCAAATAAATCTGACTTCTTTCAATATTAAACATATAAAACCGTTTGTGTGCTTGTTGGTAACGCATGATCTCCGGAACTATCAGAGCTATCGAGGTAAAATGTTCAACACAGGTTCGGGTCAATTCGCGTTAGGTTTTTGTTTCCTTTTTGGGCCAATATGTGACTACTTTGTTGAGTAATTTTGGAACATCGCATTTGTAGTCAAACAAAGTATAATAATAAATAAAAAACGAATTCGAGTTTCAAATAATTGTAAATTGGCAATTATATTATTCAATTAGTTTTGGAATAACCGAATATTCTTACGGTTCTTGATTTTAGGAAAATGTAATTTGTCTTTATTGTTAGATCTGTTCCAGATGCATAAAAAACAGATACCAATTTTTGTGCAATTTTGATAGCGAATGAGAGTCATAACTCAAAAAAACCAGTTTGCCAGAAAACGAGTGTAAAGTTTTCAATTTACACACAAGTTAATGGAAAAAGAAAACTTAATTTTTCTCTCAAGAGTTGAGTAAAAAAGATATTTGTATGAAATTTTTACACAATGTGAAGAACGATATGAAGATTAATTCTGCATCACTAACTCAGAAATTCCATTTTTTGAGTAATGACGTTCTTTGAGTAAATGAGTGATATTAAACTGAGAAAATAATCAGGAAATTTACAAATAAAGAAAACAAGTTTTTATTTAGAAATATAATATAAAGAAGCAAAATGGAGGGTTTTGTTTTAAAAAACTTGAATTTGTAAGTAATTTGTGCATATTTCTCCCTTTCTTTAATATATTAAAATTATTTTGCGGATCAGTTACAGACTATTGCCAATTATGCAAACATGACTAAAACTAAAATTACTTAAATTAAATTTAGTTGAAAAAGTAAGCAACATTAATATTTCAAGATGTGCAATTATGTTTTTTCCAGCAATTTTGGATAACTTTGTCACATTCATAGAGTAATTATCTTTTTACTCTCATTAGTCCGAACTTGCACGAAGTCTTGTATAACACACCGATTGTTTATTTTCAAACAGCTGATTGATTTTTTGTGTGCCCAAACTAGCACGAAGAAAATATGCATACTGTTTCGTGCATAAAGAAGAACAAAACCTCTCTCATTTACCTAATTTTCGAGTACGGGAATGATGTTCGTGCATAGCTGACATAGACTTTTTACCAAGAAAAATATATAAAAAATACTCATGAGGATGAATACTATTTGTTTTGTTATTATAAATTTCAATATATCATTACCCTATTAATTAAGAAATTCTTGAACATTTTATAAAATATACCCAGGTATTATTAAAAATAAATTCTTAATTTATTATCCAGACATGCAAACTAACTTCATGTCTTTGACTCGTTGATAGGAAAACAACTTATTTCTTTCAAATGTAATTAAATTTTTTAAGAAAAATTTATTAAATTCACAAATGAGTTTACTTCTGCAACCAAAAAATATTTTTTTTTTCTAATTCACTCACTCGCCCATAATCTAAGAATTGGCAACCGCTGCCGATTGCTGCGTAGATTCTTGGCTGAAGTAAGGTGCTATATTGGGTGTGAGCAATGTATGGCAGATATCACAGACACGAGCAGGCCGCTTTCGAGGTCCAGATGGTACAGTTTTGCTTAAACATTTGTCACAGTAGATATGACCACAGTGGCGGCAATGTAATTTACGAACTGTAACTGTGAAATGATTATTACACGCTGGACAATTGGCTACATCATCGTCATCTTGCCAACGTACTTCAGAATCAGCATGCCTCAATTGTTCTAATGTCATCTAAAAATTTATCTTTATATTTCACAAACATGTACCTAATGAATATAAATTATTTGTTAAAATACCTGTAGTGTTTGTGACAATTGAACAAAATCTTTTTGTACTATTACGCTCGTAGCCAAATCGTCTTGCAAATTTTTGATTTTAGCCTTGGCGTCAGCAAAATTTCGGGTTATTTTTTCCTATCAAAAAAATTAATGATTAAATTTCATGTTGGCAATTTATTTCCAAGTATGTATGTTATTTTTAGATTATTAACATTCATAGATATGCATACATACATTTATATGTATGTATGCACATGCACAAAAAATTATAGAAAATTAATTAGCTTTGATTTATTGAAACACACTTACATTTTGTGATTGCAGTTCTATTATTTCTACCCTTAATTCAGATATTTGTCTATTCAGTTCAGTTTCTTTTCTCTCCAAATCGGCTTTCAACGCTTCAGAATTTTGTAATGTTACCATATGCTGAGTTATCCTCTCCCTTAAATTTAATAATATATATGAAAGTGTTAAAGGACATTTAGGAAATAAAAGGAATGAAATATATAGTACTTACTGCAGAGATTTTATTTCATTTTGATATTTCTTTTTATTGGTAGTCCTTTCATCGTTACAAGACTCCAATTGATCCCGCAGAATTTGAATTTCATCTAAAGATGTTACACATCGTTTCTTTTCAAAATCGCAACCTAAGCGCGCCTGAATAAGCTCAATTTGCTGTCTTAGAATTACTTCTTGCAATTCTTCCACCGTATTGGGCAGATTGATATATTGATTTTCAATTTCTTCCGCTGTTGCCAAATACCGGCCTGATAGATAATCGTTATCAGCTTGCAAAGTCTCTAAGTGTTTATTGATTTTCCTCCTCTCATCGCTGACACGATGCAGCTGGCGCATTACATCATCTCTGGTCTCTAAAAATTTTTGTTGCAGCTCTAGTAATTGCTGCTCATTAGAAGTAACCTAAAAATAAATAGATATATGTGCTTGGTAACAAGTTGGGAAACGTAATAACACAATAACTACTTGTTCCCTAAGAACATGGACTTCGTTTTTGTGAGCTTCTCTCTTTTCTTGCCATTGATTTTCTAAGGCCGTTCGAAGGGCAGCTTCTTTTTCTAAATCTTTAACAGACTCGTCAAGCTGTTTTCGCAACTTTTCATATTCAACCTGCGTTTTTTCACATATTTTTTTAATTTCGTCTAATTCTTCTTCTAATTTTTTACAGTTGCTACAATGAGGGATTATGTTGGAATTGATTAATTCAGTTCTTGCTGCACGCAACTTTTCATCAGCCTCCCTGAGTTTTTCTTTTAAAGCTTCCATTTCTGCGTGAAGTTGAGTTACGATTGAGCTAAGAACTTCTTTGTCCTCATGAACCTTCAAAATAAAAAATTAGTTATGTATGCAAACAACGCATATCTCTACTTCAGACTAACATATTTCCCATCGTTTTTATTTTTGCTTTCTTCAGTATAATTTTCTTGCACAAAATTCTTGGCTAATATGGGACTAGTAGTGTCTACACCTAACTTTCGCACCAACGTTTTCTTCACTTGACTTAAAACTTGCGGACCTAAGATACTCAACTCTTGTGAGCTGCTGGAATTTGTTTGTTGTTGCTGTTGTAATAGGTTTTCATTTAACTGTCGATACCGAGTAGACTCCATTTTGATATTTTCCAGTTCAGACTTGCAAATAGTCGACTCTTCAATAGTTTCTAAAGTATTAAAAGGACGTTGTTAATATTTCAAATATTTTCTCATTCCCAAAACAAACCTTGAACCAACTGCTGCAACGAAGATATCTCTTCCTGGGCTTTTATTTCTGCCATAATCATTTTTGACTTCACCTCCTTCAATTCTCGTTCTTTTTGCACAAATAGCTCCTTAAGTTTTGCTCTCTGGGTGTTAAATCTACATTGCATATTTCGATTCTCCTCCTCCAGCGCACGAATTTTTTGCAATAATTCTAATTACATACATATAAGAACCACATCCTAAACTGATTTGGTAAAACTCAACACACTATGTTTACCTGTTTTTGATTCAAGTCCCCTCCCACTTTCAACATCGGGACTAATATTTTTCAATTCGCTCGCATCGATTTCATGATCTTCATTACTAACTATATCACTTTCTTCCATTTTTATTGCAAAAACATTAAATTCTTAGCAAATATTTACTATATTTTTCTCGACATTCCCTTGTCAATTTCTAATTAAATTTGATCTTTTATTGCCAGATGAATTCGAAAAAATTTCCGGGGTTAAAAAATCAAACGTCACTACAAAAAACAAAAATATGGCACTCATTGCTACCCACTCAATGATGCCTACCATACTAAATTATTCCGGACATTATATCTGAGAAGGAATGGAGTATAGATTTACTATGTTAAAACTATTATTTTCGCTATTTGCATTTTTTAAATAGGACATGAGCCATGTTTATCCTTGAACAGTTTTTTTTTTAAATTTATATACAATATCCATTTCCATAAAACTTTATTCGCAAGTCGCTACTTTTTTATCACTATTATACAATAATTAATACACCCTACAAGAAATGAATGACAATAATATATATATTGTTGTATCATGGTTATCACACTTTTCTAGTTTTCTTCCACGCGGTTCGAGGAGGGTTAATTCATTTCTGCATTTTATTTTTGCTGTCAAACTCTGTATAAAAATAAAACTACGCAAGGCGAATACACATCAGGTGATCCTAATTCACCAGCTGACATAATTTCTCTGCTGTCAATCAATGCAAAACGCTAGGAAATATTCTGACAGCAGGAAATTTTACACTAACAAATGTAGATGGCGAATACGCAGAGTTGCATATTAAGACCACCTGGTATCCACCGCCTTGAAATTACGTTTTAAAGTTGTTGTTATTATTGTTAAATTGTCACTAAATACACGCTGCGTGTGTGTTACATTAAAAAAAACCAAACACTGAACTATCGAAACTGAATAATGGTAAAAATTTTTACTCACATTGTTTATAATTTGTGAAACGTATATATTTTTGTGTTTTTATCAGGGGAAAGGCAAAAAGTCTTTTATTGATAGGAAGAATGCCGTATCATTTCATTTGGTACATAGAAGCCAGCATGATCCCTTAGTTACAGACTCTGAAGCTCCTCAACATGTGTTAGTAGAGGCAGGAGCCCGTCAACCTCATAAGCAAAACAGCGACGTAGACCGTGTTAAGCAGAGGGAGGAACAACGGAAGTATGGAATAGATTTCGACGATGATTATGACTATCTGCAGCATTTGAAAAGGCCTGAACAGGAAGTGGTTTGGGAATACGTTGAAAATCCTAATCAGGTAAAAAAGAGGCTTGAAAAGGGCGAAGTTACAGTTGCGCCAAAGTTGAAGTTGCCAAGTTCTGTATTTGCTACAGAATTCGAAGAGCAGGAGGGCATGCTGAACAAAGCTGCACCTCACCCAGGTCCTCGGCCAGATTGGGATCCAGATGTGGTCGCTGCTTTAGACGATGATTTTGACTTTGAAAATGAAGAAAACCAATTAGATGATGATTTTGTGCTTCAGGCCATGATTGATAACGGTGAAGATTCTGATGACGACAGCGAATGCTTCGATTCTGATGATGACGATTTTGATGAGGATGACGAAGAACTAATGGATCGCTTGGGACCACTTATGAGAAATCATAGGTATACAACCGATGAAACAAAATCTCAGTTTACCGAATACTCCATGTCCTCCAGCGTGATAAGACGAAATGACCAATTATCACTATTAGACGATCGCTTTGAACGTTTCTACGCTACTTATGATGATCCGGAGCTGGGTGACCTTGCCACAGAGGATATTGAAGGCTCTTGGCATCAAAAGCATCCCTACGTATTGAACTGTTTTAA
Organism: Nowickia ferox; assembly: GCA_936439885.1. NCBI lineage: Eukaryota > Metazoa > Arthropoda > Insecta > Diptera > Tachinidae > Nowickia > Nowickia ferox. The sequence continues at coordinate 1,210,218 of OW387027.1, read as the reverse complement.
ACAATTCAAAAAATCGGATCAAATCATTGAGTACAATAAACAATGGGATGAAAAACGATTAGAAAAGTACAGAAATGTTGTCGAAGGCGATCAAGATCCTAATGAGGAATTAGTAGAAGTGGAGGTAAATGATCCACAGGAGAAAAAATGGGATTGTGAATCAATTCTATCGACATGTTCTAATATTTACAATCATCCGATATTAATCGATGAACCGAAACGAAGAAGTCGAAACACGTCATTCTCATCAATTCCGAAAGAATCACAAAAAATTGAAATAGATTCAAAAACCGGCATGCCGTTGAACGTATTGCATGGTGATGTTAATCAACTAACTGCAAAAGCTTTAGCCAAACTTGAAAATTGCGAAGTACCAAACGTTAATAGAGGACCAAAATCGCTTTGCGCTAAGTCTGTGCTATCTACTTTAAGTGTACTGTCAATTCGACCGAAAGATGAATCACCAGAGGAGAAAAAGGAGCGAAAGCGACTTCTTAAAGAATACCGGAATGAAAGACGTTTAGAGAGAAAAGCCAATGCTGATGCATTTAAAGAAGAAAAGAAAAGACAAACGCATGTCAAATTGAACCAGCGATTAAACCAACAAGGAAATAAGATTTTGTAATTAAATTTTAATATTTTCTTTATGTGTACACATACGCACATATGTACAGATTTGCATGTTGACTTACATATCGCACATGTTTCTCTAAAATTTACAAATTTTCAGTGGAGGCACAAAAATGTTTTTTTTTTAATACTTTGTATTACAGAGGGATTCAAAAATATGTATATATATTTTTTGCGAAAGAGTAGTGAAAATGTAAGGTTTTTGCAGTGGGCAAACTGATTTTTTTTTAAATGAATTAAGTCCACTACGAAATAATACACCTTGTCTACTATTTGTGACTGTAAGCATTACCGCTCGCTGTACTTGTAAAAGTAAAAACATTTCAGACCTATCCATAAAAATGCTCGGTCGGTTAAATAAAACAGCGACGCTTTGACCGCTGTAAATCTTTTTCTTGCAAAAACTGAAAATTACAAAATTTTGATTGATCCCCTTTAAGAGGAACGTGTGCGATATGTATGTATGTATACATGTAGATATATAGAGTAAAACCAATAAACTTTGTTTTTTGCTTGGGTCAAGCCAATATATTTTTTCAATTTTCTTATTTTCCAAATTTTATTTTAAAATACCGATGTTAATTTTTCAATTTCTAGTAAATCACTTAAAACATCTTCCGTTTTCGCACCAATTTTTTTTGATACTTCATTTCGTTCAGCAGCTGTCATGTTTGCAAATGACCATATTAAATCTCCATCGATTATGCAGCGACTTGGATTCAGAGAAAGTTTCTTTGACATTTTAATTGTGCGAAACTCTTTCGGATTTAATCCACATAGATGTTCTTGATACGAAACTAGCACGTTCTGTAACATCAAAAATCTGCGATAAACTTTTTCGGGAAGGGGTAAACAATATCCAATAGCTCCATCTAAAGTCCCATAAATCACCATATGTTTATTTTCGTACATAAATGGATAACGGTGAGTCGGACCCCTTTGGTGGCACTGCACTCTAAACATAGTATTCACTGCCTGACCTAAGTGAAAATCGCCCTTGCGTAACAGCTTTTGTCCACCTATAGATTCTCGAACTTCGGGTTGATACATGTAGATTAATAAATTCTTTTCAGCATCCGTAACTAGAAAACCAAGATTAGCATTGTCCACCATAAACTCTACACCGTAAACTTCTAATGGATTAAAGTCCCTTGATGCAAGTGATAAAGTACGAAAATCTTCTTGGAATCGTAGCAAACTCACCGATTTGTAAACATCTGCAATAAGAATCAGAGATTTTATGGATATAATTTCATGAACGTAAATATTGGTATCGATGAAAGCGACTCCAATTAAATCGTCATCTTTTAACTGCCACAGATAAATTTTTTGACCCAGAGCCGTTACCAGGAAACCCAAAACATCCGCTAAAGCTGATACGGGTCCCTTCTGTTCTTTTTTAAAAATATCTTTGAGTTTGAACTTTGTCAGAGGTTTCCCAGGTTCGGGCACTACTTCAATTATATCATAAATGTGGATATTTCCTCGGGATGTTATGTCTTCACTATAATTGAAATTTGAGCCAATACAGAGATATTCTTTGAGCCCAGAACGTGTACCTTCATAAGCAAGCTTCACTATTTTAAATGCCGTTACATGTTCCCATCCTTCGAATTCAATTGATGCATCCGGAACAATTTCCCATGTTTCGGGACTCATAAGAACAATACTAAATTTTGAAGCATTAGGATAGATAAACCTTTCTCCTTTATTTTCCTCCGTTAGTTCCTTATCTTCGCCGTTAAAGCGAAAATATTTATTGCTGACTTCCTCTGTTTGAGTAACGAGACAATAGACGCGATTTTCTCTGTGGTAGACAATTTGACGGGGAGTACAGCGAAGAGGTACTTTTCGCACCGGCCAAGGTGAATCGTAAGTTAGATAAGTTGGTAGCACACAAATTTTAAGATCAAAAGTGGTATCGAAACAAAGAAATCCTTGTGGGCAATTGACGTTGTTAAATGGAGCAAAGCTTCGAAGTGATCCATTTACAAATATTTTGTGAATTCTGAGCTCTCCTTTGCCAGTCAGAAATATAAAGCAAGGATTGGGTCCACACACAGCTATACCATTTAAGCCAGCGATATTTGAAAAATAACGAAGTCTGCTAATATAGGAATCCTGCAAATTATATGAATCTAACAAATCACCTTTTTCCTGATTAGCTTCCTTGTTTTTTAAATCTTCATCAAACATATTGAGACTCTGCAATTTTCGAAAACGCATTTTCATGTGGCCTTTACCGTAACGATATGCTTGATATATTAGCAACTCCAGACGAGTACGTATCAAAAGTAATGGCCTACTGCCATTGTTCCCTAAGCCAACCATTGATATTTCCTGTGCCAGAGGAGAGTTTACATGATGTGGCATACAATTCAGTAGAATACCTTGTTTATTGTCTTGTTGGTTAAGCGTAGCAGGAACAAATTCCATTGAATCTGTTAGAATTGTATCTCCATTTCCCACGTCATTCACCAAATACATTAACTTCATATCTGGCATGGAGTAAATTTCCAGAGTACCACTTTCTCTTGCTACAATCAACCAATATGAAGGTTTCACCTGCACCAACAACCGTCTCCACCAATCTGAATTTTTTTGCCTTGACTGTTTTGCTAAATCAGCCATACTATTCATTTTGAACGCATTCCCGGATTCGCCATACAATAAATCTTCTTCGTCTTCGATTTTCATATTAGGTTCTGCTTTCATATAACCTAAGCTGTTGTACAATGAATTTCCAGAGCTGCCGGTTAGATTTAGCACATCATCAGATTTTGTGGTGAACAAACCAGACAAGTCTTTGTATGCGGCCACAGAAATTACAGCGGGTACACTGCTAATCGTGTTTTTGTTAATTGCCAAACGCGGAGATCCCTTTGTTTCGCGGAGCGCTAAAGTTATAACTTTGCCATGTAGCACTCTTAAGCATACATATGGATCAGCTAATGATACCTGCACTACGGGTGCTCCTTCGTCAATCGGTACATTTTGTATAAGGCGCTTGCCCTGCAATAATCGCACCGAACGTGTAGTAACCTGAACGATAAAGCGATTTTGACCCAAATTTCCAACAAAAATAGTTGGCTGAGTACAGCAGAAACCAGTGTTTTCAATTTCATTTATCTCTTCTCCCGTCTGCAAAACTAAAGTTGACGTTCGTTGAGACAATATCATAAAATCGTGATGATCTTGACGAGACATCTTTTTACTAACGTCGTCATATAGTGTCCAAACATCGAGACAACCGTCTAATTCAAATGACGTTATAACTTGTGGATAAATAGAGTTTACAAACACGCAAAGCGAACCATTTTTACTGTGACCACTAGATGCCACTACATCTATTTTTAAATCGCTTAACTGGTTAGCTTGAGGTCGCATTGTTGCACCACCCTCTTCGAACTCCACTCTCTCACCAGCACACATAAAATTTATTGGCCCAATATTAAGCAAACTATCGCAAACTTCAAAAATATATTTTCGTAGTTGCACAGAGGTCTTAGTGCCTGATCCATACACTTCAAGCTCCTCATCTTCAATACGTCGCCGTTTTCGTGATTCTTCATTAACTACATTATCTGCATCGGAGGTTTCAATTTCATCTAGAGTTATTACAGTGCTTTGATCTTCTTCTGTAAAGTGAAGTAAAAGGGAATTACCCAAGCGGGAACCCAAAAACAAGTATTCACTTTGAAAAACACACATACAGCTTGTAAGTACACTGGCTGCCGCTTTGTGGAAGTGAAAGTTACGCACTGTTCGCATCGAATCTACACAGAGGGTAACAACATATAGTTCTCCACTGCGCAAAGATAAAACAAACTTATCGACGTCAATAAATGAAATGTTTGCAGCGTCAAGACTAATTCGGACACCGTCCTGCGGTTTTAGGGGAAAACTTGTACTATGGTCGGCCGAACTGTTTAATGATACGCCGTATGGAGGAACACTTTGATTCAGATATATTATAGCATTTACGGTCGTTACTAAGCAACCCCCAATTGGTTTTTGTATAGGAAATACCTGCAAGCAATCAAATGGTAGCCCCGTCACTGTCCATATAATGGGATGCACCCGTTGTTGTATATTCAATGAAATTGCAACCAAGACGCAAGTATCCGCCCGAACAGCTACCCGACCAGGAAATGTGCGAACAGGTTCATACAAAATAAGCAAAGTAGGTTCATAATATCCGTGTAAGAATTGCAAGTCTAAAACATTGTCGATTTTTTCATCAAGATCTCGCAGCGTAATAAGATAAGAAGCAAGTATGGGTGTTCGTGCTACTATCGCTGTCGGAGCTTTCTTAATAGGCTTTACATCAGTCATTTCTATTTCATCTATACCATTCTCTTTTCGAAATGGTAAAACAACTAAACGTTTGCCATATACTAACATCACTGCACACCGAGCGTCAGGATCAACTCGAACCATTGGTATATAGTATCGACCTGTCCAGCCATCTCTTATATCTTCTTCTTCAAAAAAATGCAACGACAACGTTTTAAGCGCAAATGTATCCGGGTCATGTTGTACAACAGACAATTTGGCGTCTTTAAAACTTATTAAAAGAGCATCTCTCATCGATCCCGTCAATGTTACACTTTGCAACGACATTACATTACCATATAAATTATAGGATGCTAGACACTCCAGGCGCATCTTTGAGGGCGCTCTGATATCGTTGGGGTTGATTTTTTGGTGACGCTGTATTCCATCGATATTTGGATAAATTCTATAAATTTTTAGAACATTTGCGCCTGCTACCACCACATTTTCTTCAAGATTGTTAAAAAAGCGGCATGTTATTGCAAATTCCACTGCTGTCGCTGGATGCGTTTGCTTGCATATAGAAAACATTTTTAGAAATTAAATTTTTTAGCAATCAGATATATATTTTATTATATATTTTCTATATCATTTATTTCTTTCGCCGGACAAATTTTAGTTTTCTTTATCAGCTTGTACGTAAATATGAAAATGTTGCCAATCCTTTTTTTTGGCTTGCATGCTTTAAATCAAAACGAAATGATAGCCCTTAGGAGGGTAACCATTACGAATGTAGCAGTCAGAGCTCATCGCTGCTATGTCCTAATTTACACTATGCAAGTCTTATTGCTAAGCTGATTAGTTTGTTAGGAAAGAGGGACGAGGGGAAAAGAAACGTTACTGTTCCCCTCGTCTCTCTCTCTCTAAGACTTGCATAGTGTAAATATGGACTATCAAGGCGAATCAATCAAAATTAGGTGATTTTAATTCACCAGCTGACTATCTATAGTAATAGCTTCTCTGCTGTTAAATCAAAGCAAAGCGTTCGGAAATATTCTGACAGCTGGAAATTTTACACTAACAACTGTAAAAGGCGAATATGCAGAGTTGCAAATCAAGACCACCTGGTGTCAATTCGCCTTGGCTGCTATATTGCAAGTTAGTCATATATCAAATATATAATTTGTTATATGGAATTTGATCGATTTTGACATATAAAATATATCTCTAATCTACCCTACACAATTTGTGTCGAAACGTGTTTAAAAAATTTATATCAATAAATGAAATTGACTTGACACAAATCTATGTATGTAAGTGTGGTAGCAACCCTACAAGAATCGTATCAGTCAATTTACCGGTCATTTGATCGGAAGTCATGCAGGATATATTCATCATTGCGTAGAACAAAGTTTCTATCACATTATTAAGGACAAAATGAAAAATGTGATGGAAACTTTTGTGTACGTGTAATGTTGCATCTCACTCTAACGACTATATAGTCGCACTGCTCAGTCTACTGCTTTTTACTAATCAATGGTAGCATAAATATTAGTCAAGTTTGACTGATCATAATGGACTGATATACACCCCATAATTGAGCAATCATACATGAATGATATACTGACAGTAAATATAATTTTTATTATTTTAATTTGTTTTTTTTATATAAAATGTCATTAAAAAATATAAAAGTAAATAAAATATTTTAAATTAAAGATATAATGCAGAAAAAACAAACACGACCGAATATGGCAACTACACTAACATCAGAAATGTATTCTAACCTCACCTCCCAATTTCGCATGGGTGGAGGTCCCTCTCCATTCGGCAATCCCAATTCTCAGCAACTAAATAATTGCAGCGGCGGTGGCCATTATATCTTCAAATTCCAACTCGCTAATGTCAACCGTGGTTTCAGTGAAACCACCACCGACATCCCAACAATTGGGAACAATAAGCTCCAAAGGTGCAGGAGGCGGTGGTACCTTTGATATGCCTTGACCATGTTGCTACTTCCTATGTGAAGGCATAGGTGGTGTATAGTCCGTCACAAAAACTATTTTAAATACTGTTAATACCATCTTGGGCATATGGTCTAGTTACCCCGCCCATATTTATGCAACAATACTTTGCAAATTTATTTTGTAAAGTATTTATGAAATAAATAAATAAATATGTATTGAAAAATGTGTGTTAACATCCAACGTATATTCAAATTACAACACGCGAAAATAGTCACCTGATCGGCTGCCACCACCTATTTTATTTCGCCTTGGAGTGGTATAATAAAGATAAAAAATAGCGGTTATTTTAATTCGTTTATTTTTAAGTTTTTTACATAAATTACATTGAGACAGTTTCATGTTACATAACATAATATAGTCTTGTGATTAAGGTAAAAGGAAACGCATAATGGAAAATAGTTTTATAACAAAAAATAAATAAGGTTGTAAATATCCACATACATATGTAAATATAAAAGCGAAAATAATACTTAAATGCTAATTGAAGGAATAAAATTGCAATAAATCGCTATTTACATACTATATGTCCTTTTATATTGTTGACGGAAATGTGTGTACTACGTAACTAATCATCAGCATGTTACAAAAAACCATTCCATGAGATGTGAAACTATAGTTTCACTATAGTGAACAACAATTATTAAACCAATTTTATGCATATTTTGAAACCTTTTTACCGTTTGTTTTAAATTATTTTATTATTATTACCGTTTGGTGGATGGCTGTGAGTGGTATGACTCCAGGTTTGAGTATCTAAGCTTTTACTGCAATAGGAACTTGATTTAGTTGTTCGCAATTCAGGAGGTAAATAAATTTTAACAAGATTTGTGATAGTCACTCGGCAAATTGGACATTTTTCGCATTTAGCAGCACACAGGTTACATGCAGTGACATGGCAACAAGGATTAAACATTGTATTGATGCCACGATCCATACAAATCTTACAGGTCATAGCTTCTGAAATTCTAAAATCTACACATCGTTCGATTGCTGCCTCTCTTTCTTCCTTTTCACGTAATACTGAGTCGAGCTTGCTTGTCATAGATGAAACACTTTGAGAATAGGAGCTATCTACATCTTCGATGTCAGCACTTCCAGTAAAATTTGACGTACAGCGGATAACATCAACCACACTTCTGCTCCCGATGTAGGTGGAAGTTTCAATACCACGTTCGTGTAATATACGACGAGCTTGGTCTTGTACCTCTCGACTGGTGTGTTGTATATCAAAAACATAGCGCTTTCCCAATTCCGTATCTTCTTTGAACATTGACGCTATGGTGCCCTTGAGGTCGCGGGTAAATTGATTAGTCACTACGCCGCGCACTTTATCACAAACGTAAAATGCGTGCCGTTCAGTAATGGACCTGTAAAGACCAGCTGCAATGGCGTGTTTTGGCAATTTTATTTCTAATTCTCTTCTTGTATTGTGATCGTCTACATATTCCAATTTAAAGGTACGTCTAAAAGATTTAGCTGCCGCTATTGCACTAAAGGGAATGCTAAAACAGAAATAGATAGATGCAAATGTATACAAATTAATACAAAACACGCATGTGTACATTAACTAAATACATACTTTCTTTCGCTTTCTCCAACATAAACTTTAATGCCATCGGCACCAACTGCTACATCGCAAGTTTGCAAATTTTCAGAAGCCGTTACACCACTGAAAACTTCTTCGCCGTATCCCGGCAAATCGTAAATTTCTTGAAGCAACCAATACTTTGCAGATTTTGTGGACATTCTTAGCAAAGATAATTTTCCGTGTTCCACAGCAATTTGTTTGAGAAAGTCTACAGGTAAGTCCACATCTGGTTGTTCACTTATTGGTCTAATTAAGTAATCTTGATATATACGAAGCGGTGACACCTCTATGAGTCTCGCTGTGGATACATCCGGTTCTTGTTGTTTAATATCACAGGTACTGTTAACATTTTCAGATACTTTGGTTGAACTCTCGTTTGTTCCAGAGGTAGTTTCGTTATTTTCGTTAATTATTGGGACTGTTGTGACAGCTCCAGCAGTTGCGCTTGAAGTAGAGCCGTGAGACAATTGAGAATTATCCATATTTTCAATTGACTTTTGTTTCGACAAACGACGTTTTTTAAATGACAATACATAATCTTTCTCCTTCCGATCTTTTATAATTGCCCCCTGCTGTTTCTGATACTGCTGCAACTGTTGCTGCAGGCAGTGCTGATGTTGCTGCTGTTGGTGAAGGCCTCTTAAGCGCTCTTGTTCTCTTTTTATTTTAAGAGGGCATTCCGATGTAAGCGAAGCTTCATTGAATCGTAAACCATCGGCTTGGCATAACAGAGCTGCAAGTTTTGCAGCATTTTCCCAATTTCTCGCACATAATCGACCTTCCAGTAAGTCCGCTTTAGCTTGCATATAAAATAGATTACGTACACTTTCTTGTAGTACGAAATGTACCGGAACCCAAAATTTGATTCGCAATGCTAACATCATTTGTATGCCACTACCACTACCGCCGTCACATGAAAGTCGATTCCGCAGGTTAATCCACTTATGTGTACGACATTCTTTTTGATTAGGAACCCAATGCTGCAGCCCGAAATATTCCATTTCACATATAATACCCAATGCTTTACAAACCTGTAAGGAAAAAAACTAAAACACTGTTACATAATTTTAATTAAAAAGAAGTTAGCAATAAGAACCAGATCCATACACATACTCGTAGGTATATGTGTGACAACTCAAAAAATCTCAAATGTTCAGGAATGGAAAAAAGAAAATTGTTAGACAAAATAAATTTAGGAAATCGGTTAAGTAGTTTAACAGTTGCTGACTTTTCACCATTTTTTTAATTTCACGCCACTGTGAAAAGCAAAAAAAAAACGATTTTTGAGTTTATCAATAATCCAGAATTAATCCTCATATCGTTATTCACATTATGTAAAAATTCATAGAAATACCTATCTTGTACTGATACTAAACGCTTGAGAGAAAAATTATACGTAAATATTTATTTTCTTTACCATAAGTTGTCTGTATATTGAAAACTTTAAACTTGTTTTCTGGAAAACCTAGTTTTTTGAGTTATGGCGTTGTTCAAGTAAATATAAATGTCTACGTTTCAATAAAGAAGCTATGTACATACATATGTACATATATCGTCGGGTGGTTACTGGTTTGCCGCATCAATAATGTATTCCTAATAACTGTGCGACAAACCAGTAACCACCCGACGATATATGTACATAGCTTCTTTATTGAAACATAGGCATAACTCAAAAAGCTAGTTTTACAGAAAATAAATTTCAAGTTTGCAATTTAGGTACAACTCAATAATGAGGATATAAAAATTCATTTGTATGTAGTACATATTTTCATTCTTCAAGACGTGAAAAAACAAGTCTTTTATAGGTATGCAATTTCTACACAAGATTAAATACCTAACTATGAAACCTAACTAAATAGGTACCTACCTACCTATAAAGAATTTTTCTGCATTATTAACTCTAATAATAGATATGATTATTTTGCAAAAAAATTTAGCTACATATGTATGTGTACATACATAAATACGTTCATATGTACATATGTACATAGATACATACATATGTACTATGTATCTACAACTCAAAAAAGTTTCTTCTATCAAGAGGTGAGTGAGTGTACAAGCATTTGAATAAAATTCGATTCGATAATCTGCATTATTAACTCCAAAAACACAATAACTATAAAAGTTTTGCCGCTAAATCAAAAGGTACAAAGTCCAAATATGTATGGGGAAATACTATGAACATATAATGTATGTACATACATACATGTATTCATATGTATGAACAAAAACCGCAAAAGTAATTGTGATGTATCAAAAAAGCGAATGCATATTTAGTCATGTACGCTTTTTGTATGCACATTCATACATACATACATATGTATGTATGTATGTACTATATACATACATCTGAACATAAGGTGTATTTTCTCATTTAAAATGTTTGTGGAAAATTAATGTTTTTTGAATATTTCAACCCCAATATGTATTATAAAAATACCAAAAAACCTATTTTTCAAAAAATGCGAAAAATTTGCTTTTGTTCTGCGTTTCCACAATTATTCTTGTAATTGTGTGGCTATAGCAGCCATACATATGTATGTATGTATGTATTTGACGACTTCGGTATCCAAATTTGACGATTTTTTGAAATTTAAAAATTTGTTTAGCTTTCTCCGAAAATCTAGGTTTATTATATTTCGATATTTCTGTGAGTGTGTATGGATGTATAGAAACATACTCGTATCATAAATTAAGAACGATTCAACGGATCGAAAGTAAATTTGCGTATTGGAGTGATATTGAGCTCACTTAGATGCCGTAAGGTAGTTAATTAATCGATTCGGTTGGGAAGATTTCGAAAATAAAATTTTTGCAAAACAAAAAACAATTTCTTAAACAAATTTTTAACTACTTAGCCGATCGAGTTCAAAATCTTATCAGCTCTTAATTTCAAAAAGACACATCGATTTCTGCTAATTTTTACTAAAATCGAGTGTTTCGTTCGGGAAAATCGACAAAAAGTATATAATTCTTTTAATAGCTTTAAAAGTAAAAGATTTTATCGGATGCCTCAAATTTTATCGAAATGTTGTAGCTAAGCGGGAAGTTTCAGGGATGGTCTGCAATGTCACCGATTCCCACATTTTTTATTTTAAATTTTAATTTAGTATAAATTAAAATCAGGCATTTTCAAAACGCAGCACATTCGAATTACTTTAATTATGTTTAATTTTTCATACCTATAACCTAGAGATATTAAAAAGAACTCTGACGATTTTTACTCTTAAATTTGACGATCTTAGCTCTAATTTATGTTTCAGCCACATATGCATGCAGACAAAATAACTAGAAAAAAAGTTTTATCATTAATAAAGAGAATTAAGAGCTTAAGCCTTAAGGTGAAATTCTCTGTTTCTTAACATTTAAGAGATCAAAAGTCTTCGCAGGGCTACCAAATTAAAAAGTCAAATCGAAAATAATCTTGGGTATTTATAAAAGCTACGAATGAAAGTTTTCTTGTAGAAATTTTTATTTTATTTTTCTAAGCTTGTATATGCGTCCACACAAAAATTATTTTTATGATGCACATGAGTATGTATGTACTAGACCTGAGCACAAGATGTTTGCTTGCAATTTTTGTTGCAGCAATTCTTGAATATGTGTGAGAGTGTTGAAATAGAAATATATGCATTTTGTATTCCTCTCTCGCTCTTTTGCACTAAAAATTAAAAAGTTGCTGCAACAAAAATTGCAAGTCTGGACAGGTACTTAATCTTCATGGTGTACATTATTGTGCTCTTGATTTTATGAGAACACTGAAACTGGTGGTAAATTTTATGAAAAGCATGCAACAGCATTTGTTTATATGTCAAGCGAGGGCATTAGTTATTGTAGTGTCGAAGCATATTTCACTAGTGCACACCGAATGACAATTGTAAAATGAGCACACAAGTGTAAAAATATGTATATGTGTAAAAGAAAAAACAAACAACGTAGATTGTTTGAGTTAGTGTTAGTTTGCATGCGACACTGTTCTAAGTTTTATAATTTATTAATTATGACTAAAAGACAATGGATATAAAAGTAAAAAGTTTTAGTACCACTTAATATTTTATGAAATTTTGAGTTTGTGAAATGAAGTATGGTGCACTATGAAGTGTTCAATAAAAATATTGCACACTTGACACAACTGGCTATTCAACTGTTGTACAATGGTTTTGTGTGTTTTTTGTTTCCTTGTTCTCTATTTTTGCTTCACAATCAATTACGATCACCACTACAAACAATATTCGCTCTTGAAAAAAATACAATACTTTGCACTTTTTCATAGCTTGCGCACACTTCTAGTATGTACATGGTGCAATTATATAGGTGACTGCTATACAAAAATACGGCAACCAAAACTGTGTAAAGAACCGAAGAACGTCAAAAGCACAAAAATAATTGTTCCAAAACCAAAATAAAACGAAGCTTTTGACATTTGTTAGCTACAAAGAACATAGAGCAAAAAATTATCAGCTGAGGTAGCGCTGCCACCTTACATACATATGTACATATGTGCTTAATTGAAAAGTCATTTAGCTGACAAAAAAAAAATTTAAAATTGCTTATTTTGTTTGTTATTATCCTGCCTGTTCTGCAAATCCACTAATAGTATGTATCATTCAAAACACATCAATGGGGCCATTATTTATTTTTGAAAAACGAGAAATTCACTCGGATTCGATTTACAGAACATGGCCGTATGTAGTAAAACACATTCCAAAAAAGCCTTAAACTTCGTTTCTAAAAATATGCTCATTAACAACAAAAATGAAATCACTTTACTACTATCGCTTGCACAATTTTTTCCAAGTTGATACGGAGTTCATACGGAATTTCATGTTCTCATACAAACTGTATATAAAAAAATACGGAAATTCAGGTTGGTAAATTTCTAAAAGAAATTTTTATTTGCTAGTACGGACTTTCAAAAGAAAAGTACACGGAATTTTGAAATATATTGCCTATATAAATATAAGTGGAGACTTTTTCAGTCAACTGAAACAAAAATTAATATTCATACAATTGTTTGGTCGCGGAATTTTTGACATTTGTAATTTTCATCAAACTGTAATTAATTTTTAGTGTTTTTGTGTGTATGAAAATTCAAAAATAAATGAATTTGTGTGTATGCAAACATAATTCTACACGAAAGGCTACACGATTATTTTTCCTTGTATAAATAAATGTAAATTTACAAACATGAACGTACTGGGCATTAATTGGGAATTTTCGTCAGATAATTTATATTGAAAACGACGAAATCGTTCGATCGAATACTTAGTATGTTGAAATCAACAACAAATTTTGTAATGTTATTGTTGTTTGCAATACAAGTTGTCGATCGAACAATTTACAAAAATTACAAAAACTTTCTTTTGTCTTAAAAAACCGTCAAATAAATTAGATTTTTGGAATCGGCACTTTCTACCAAAAGTTTCACTAAACTGTAGCAAAAAAAAAAAAAAATTCAATAATTTCCGTTTAATCACGCAAAACGGCAACCCTCATTGAGAGATGCAAAATTATAATTTTGTGCTTTGTTTTGGTCTCTCAAAAAGCGAAACAAGAGAGTGTATCACGTTGGAATTGCGGTAAAAAAAATTGAGTATGAATTTAGTAGAAAAAGCGAACGAATAACAACATATTTTGAAATTGGACTTTGGACTACGACCCAAACAAAACTTGGACTTTGAACGTTGTTGCTCATGATTGTTTTCATTGATGTACTTAGTGGATATACTTATATGCACTGCACACCTACATACGTAGGTACATACACTCAATATGCAGTACATACATACATACATGCATACATATGTGTACATAAATACATATGTATGCATGTATGCACATACATGAACATTGGTAGGTATATATTAATGCTTCCTCCTCAAAATATGTACCTACATACATATGTATGTATGAAATAATTAATTAAAGGTGCACATCAGTTCCGATGCAAAGGATTATGTACATATAAATAATAGTGGTAAAACTACCCTCCCTGAAAAAATAACTGAATCACTCCTGGGGTGGTGCTAGTGGAGTTATCGTGGGACCACTATTGATAGTGCGATATCATTACTTCCAACAAAAAAGGTAAATATTTACATACAGTAAAGCACATACATACATACATATGTATGTATGTACTTATGTATTGTATTTACATATGTATGTATGTATGTTTTATGTTTAATCTTTTTAGCACATCCACACATATACATACATATGTACATATATGAAGTACCGGCAGACTGGTGTGTCGTGGGTTAGCTTCCCATACTCTGGCCGGGTAAAGGGGTTTGGTAGTATGCTTTAAAGTAAATTGCTATGCAAATCTGTATGTACATAAATATGTACATACATATGTATGTATGTAATAAATAAATAAGAAATCAAAGTTAAAATAAACATCCATTCATATGTAGATACATACATGTATGTACATATGTATGTATGTATGTACAGAAATGGATAAAAGCACGCGTTTAACGAGTGATCTTGATGACGACATACATACATACATACATACATAAACACATATGAATGTATCTCTGCTTTTTATTATACAAATGCCGGCAAAAAAGTATGTATGTATGTGTTTTCATTAGGGGACGACTTATATGTATCCGATATTATTTTGTTGAAATACTGATCGTAACTCTAAAAACGTTCTCAAGTGAAAAACTTAATTTTGCAATGTTTTAGATTGATCGGGGAACGCATTTGAAAAATAAGAATTTTAGGTAGTTTAAAAGCATTAAAACGACATAAAAGATTCGTACAAAGTTTAAACAATGTTTAAGAATTTTTTAATTTTTTATACCTAGGTACCTAATTAAAAGTAAGATGAAACTTAGGTACATACATACATATGTACATACATATATGTATGTATATGTATGTATATCGTCACCTAAAATACATTTTACCTTTTTGTACGAGAACTAAAAAGTACATATGTACCTATGTATCATATTTTTTCTCCGGTCGTAATTTGAATATCTCTTAGATGTCAATACACATTTTTTAGTACATACATTTTTGTTAACAACACAAGCATGAATTTTTCAAAGCGAATGAATATGCCTTGACCTAAAATATAAAAAAAATAAAAATTTAACAATGAGCAAGTTTTTTTGAAGACAGTTTGGAGAAGTTGCTATACATATTTTAAATCGACAGATTCTATTTAGTAATAATTTCTTAATGAGGCTGAAGCTTATTTTTTCTAGTTTTTTTAATCTTGTTTTAGTTAAAATGTGTGATTTTAAGCAGAAGACTAGAACGAAATAAAATAAGCAAAATAGGTATAATGGTTTTCAATAAAAGCCTAACTTGAATTTAAATTTATAATAGGTACCTATTAATTATTTTTTATTATTGTACATAGGTATGTATCCGCCAAAAAAGTAACATACCTATTTCCCAGCAAGACGAACACATGTATTAAAAAAACACAATTGAAATCTCAAAGAAGCCTGCCGAAAAACTTTGAAATTAGACTTAAAGCTCATTTTTTTAATTAAAATTATTGTTTTATACAATTAAAGCAGTATTACTAAAGTAGGTACAAAAAAAATTTGATTAGGTTACTTTGGGAGTGAAATTATTTTATGTAACAAAAACAATAAATTGTTTATTGATAACAGGCCCAATTACGAGTCTCGTATTTCGACTTCGACTACGACGAATTTGTACTAGATTAAAAAAAATGTTGCAGTGCTCGTTAATCTAGTACAAAATCGTCGTAGTCGAAATACAACACTCGTACTTAGGCCCAATATGTATGTATCTCAACAAATTGTTTGATTTTTAGTAGGTATAATTATGCATACATACATACAACATGTGCATATTTAAAAAAATTATTATGAAGGAATGATAAAGAACTCTATATAGGTACATACATATGTACATACTTTTATGGATACATATGTACATACATACTCGTATGTATGTACATACATATATTAAAAAAATATGAAGAAATGATAAAGAACTCTTTACATTCATACATACATGTATGTATGTACATACATATGTACATCTACGACTATACCACTTGAACTTTGGACAGCCGAGGTTCAGAAGCGTTCGTTGTTTTATTAATTTGCAGGTGCGTTTCAGTCCATTGAAATTTTTGTTTGTTGCTTTTGCGATATTTTGTAATTTACTTCATTCATTGCACTTTAAATTAATAAATCTTTAACTTTTAAACTTGGTTTGGATAAAAAACATAACGTATGTACATATATGTATATGTATGATGTATGTATGTACGTTCTCTATTGCACGTGATATCAAAACGTTCAAAATGTTATTTCCAACAATAGTGTTATAACAATTGCGAACGTTTTGACTTTAAATGGAATACGGCACATACACCCTACCCAAAAAAAAAATATGTTTCGAAAGTATGTATGTACCTACATATGTACATATGTATGTATGTACTTTACTTTTTGTCGGTCACTCTAGGGTGTCACTGGTATTTCTTACCATCTTACCATAGACTTTCGCACAAATACATATGCATATGTATGTATGTATACTATCTGTTAAATGTATTTACCTTTTCTAAGCATTCTTGACCTATGGCTTTGGGATCCCATTTAACTGCTTGCTGAGTACCGTTTGGTAAATTCACAATGCACCACATTTTGAAGTTTTTAGTTGGCGTTTTTAACTTAAAGGTTAAAATGCACTACTTTATTTTGCTCTACGCTCACTCTCCTTTTGAAATAGTTGATTTTCGCCAGCTGACTAGAGAGTTTTTGTATCTGTCAGATACAATTTTTATTTCAAATTTCTTTGTTCACAAAAAAAAAAAAATTTATTTCACCAAAGCTACAGGTTTAAAAGTTTAATCTTTCCTCTTTTTGTTTTGATTGCTTTTGGGGTTGTACATTTGCGTGTGTATGTATAAAATTTATTTTTATGTATATTTATATTAGGTATTTTGAATATAAATGACTAAATTTTAAATGTAAGCAAATATTCATATGTGCTTCTTTTCTTGCTTTATTCAAGTATTTGGTCTGTATATGTTTGACTTTTTGTAGCCACAACATTTATTGTAATGACAAAAATTTATTAATGTGCAAAAAGTTTCCATTTAAATTGATTTTTTATATATTAAATTTTTTATGGTCTTTTGTTGTTTATTTTCGCTTTTTTGTATTTGTATTAACATACAAAATCTGTTTAACCAGCGAATCGGGAAGTTGATTGAAAATATTCCTTTATATCGCTTTCACAATTTATATTTATCTTATTTTGCTCACAGGACTCCAATTATCTAATACCCGCAACTCCAGACAAGTGCGACGAGCTGCTATAGTCAACTGAAATATTGCACAGTATTAAAACAGAAGTGAAATAATTTTTCATACAAAAGATACTTGAGAGCAGTGTTGGTATCTCGAGAAAGATACATTTTGGTTTCCAAAAAGATACATTTGTTCGGTTAACGTTTAACATTTATTAACATAACATTTTTATTTCATATTTAATGAATATTGTGAAGTAAATGATATCATATAAATTCATTTTTATATTTATTAAAGTCATAAATATTAGGCATGTAATTTTTAAAAATACATTAAGCAAACTTTAGTATTAATTATATGTACATAACTATCTTTGGATGCTATCAAAACAAATTCATTTTTGTAAAAATTAATATACGAGTTAAGGCGCTTATGCTAAGGCGATTATATCAAAAAGTTCATATAAATTTCCTGAAAATACATTGCGTACAGATTCAAAAGATACGAAAAATGTCGGGATTACACATGGTACCTGAAGTCATCAAAAGATACGAAAAATGTATCTTTTGTATCCTAATGGCATCACTGAAAACCACAGTAAGCTGTAATAAAAAGTGTAAAAAGCGGAAAAATACGAAAAAAGGGGAAAAAATATTTTTTTTTAATATTAATAAATTAAGCAATTTGTAAAAAAACAACGAAGAGTTTAAAGTGTAAAAACTCAAAATATAATTTTAGGGTTGTGCTTCAAAATAAACAAAGGTTTTGAGATCAACTAACAGAATTTATTAACATATTTATTAAAATAAAATCACGATTAATTTAATAAAAATAAATTATACCGTCGTTGCTCCGACAAAATCAGCTACATATGTTTTTATTACTAAGTTTCAGGAGAGCAAACCAAAACTGTTTTAATTTGAAACCTCGAAATTTTTTTGCAAAATGCACTTATATAAGTATTTCGTAAAATTAATCTTAAATAATTGTAGATTTTTTAAAATATTTTTTGATAAATATGTAAAGGCTACTCTTGCTAACTTCTGAATCAATTAAGATATCTTTAAACGATTTGATGGGTGTATGTATGACACATCAAGTTTTATAATGGTGAAATAAAACAAAATTTCAAAAATATACAAATAACCGATCACGCCAGAGCAACGACGATATACAAAAATAAATAAAAAACTGAAGTCATGTCTTAAAAAAGTAAAACTTTTAAAAATGTTAGCAGTTTTGTGGTCGTTATTAGTTATTTATTAGCTATGAATAACTTAGGTTTAGGTTAAGATATCTACATATGTTACTGAAACATTTTTTACACATAAAAATATATTAAACAACATCTTTTCATAAGTAACTTACAAATTTTGTTTTTTTTGAGATATTAAACCGTTGTGTAAACTTTAACAAATGCTTATTGCATACTACATACTACTTTCAATCAATTATTATTTAAAGAATTATTACAAGAAGTACCACTTTGCAGTTATTTCTGGTTTCTCTTTTGCCGCAAAAATTTTAATAGTTTTATCACAATTATGTAAAATCCTGTACATGTCTTTTAAACATAAGATGGCTCAGATGGTTGCTTAAAAGTACTATTCGCGCTTAAAATTATTAAATTTGAAATTTAAAAATATTTTTGTACTATCAGAAATTTTTGAAAAGCACTATAAATACATGATTTTTATAAAGGGATTCTTAAGAATATTTCGCATTTTTGAACAGGCAACAAAATACCCGAAACGCACCAAAATACCGTCACTGCTTGAGAGATAGAGATACTTGGGAGATAGAGAATAATATGAAATACGAGTATTCACTCTGAATAATTCATATAATTCTCATTTCCCGTTTCTCTTAAAATAAATTAATATTCTCCTTATGCATTAAAAAATGCTAAGGGTTGCCGGTAAAAAAAACATATGTACATATGTATGTACATACATATTATGTTTTTTTGTCACAAAATGTTAAGTTTTTGTTATGGGGACCGATCACCTTGTCATTAGTTGTGCACATGTTTTGTATATATAAACTGGTTCTCAATCGTTAGGCAGCTCTGGCCTGAAGAACAGCTCTCGCGTCATCGTAATTATTTCTTAAGTGTGGTCTGGCTTGTGTGTGTTATTTGGTCTTATGTGAAGGCATAGATCGGGTATAGTCAGTCACAAAAACATTTTTAAGAATACTGTTAATAACATTATGGACATATGGTCTAGTCACTCCGTCCGTTTTTGTGCAACCATATTCTGCAAATTTTAAACTGGTTCTTTACCTACCATTTTACAATTTTTTTCGAGTTCTTTCCAAATTGTAAATTACACGTTGTAATATGTAATGAAGTTTTGCATGAGAACAATTACAAAATAAAACCAGGACTTTAAAAGCATTAAAATCTATTGAATCAAGAAAATATTTAAAAAAGTAAATATTTTTATATTATAACCTAATAATTAGATACTTTTAGCCTTATACCTACATACATACATACATGGAGTATCGCCCAAAATTAACTGGAAAAAATTTCATATTTCTCCTTTTGTTCATCATATTCACACTTTATAGTTTTTCAATAAAAATTTTGTGTAGATCAACGCTTCACTCAAAAATTTTTATTGATTTACAAAATATTGCATGAATAATAATATGAATAATGCAATGAAAGCAAAACACAATTTTTAATAGAAAATAATTTATACATGTACATATTATGTAGTATATTAACTTGAAACTTTTAAAAATAAAATAAATCAAATATACATAAGTTACAAAAACGGTTCGATAAAACTATCTGAACAAAACTTTGGCCGAAGCCTTGCTCGTAAAAGGCATCGCACAGAATTACAAGCGTTCTATTCATTTAACTTGACTTAGGGCTTTATTTTGTAAAACGCAAGCAACGCTAAGTGTTGCAAAATTGCATATGGAACAAATGTAAATTGCGAAAACAAAATACATACAAAATTTGTCGAAGCTTAGCGTTACGTTAAAAAAAATCTTCAACCTAAAACAAAATATAACAAAAAGTTAATCACCCTTATTACAGTAGTCAACCCTTTGCTATAGACAATCTCATGATATTTTCTACAACATAGCACAAAATTGTTCTCGAGAGCGAGTGGACATGCCTCAATTGCATTGACGTGACGTTGATGTTGAGAGCTGGAATAGGGGTGAATAAAATAATTAATTTTTTAGCAAAAATTGCGTAATATAATTTATTTAATACAAAATTGTCAAACTAGAATAGAAAAGGGTACTTTGTTTCATGAACATGAACTTCTTATTGAGTATGTCATTATCGTTTCATTCTCATAAGAAATAAGTATATGAGAAAAATGTATTAAGCTGCAAACCAAAGGAGTATTTAAAAATGTTTCGTAGCAAATGTTTTACTGTATGGACTATGGGGACTAAAGGCATCACTCTGCATTTATAATGACTAAATAATTTGGGATTATTATAGTGCGCATATAGTCAAAGGAAAACTAAGCAACAAAAAAAAAGCAACAAAAAAAATTACATTGAATAAATGGGCTTGAGTGCCAACTTTGTGGGCGGACGCACCCCCTAAAATACAACTTATCGCTATGAATTTTTTTTTGTATTTTTGTTTACATAAAACAACCGATTTGGAGGGAGAAATAAAAAAAAAATTCTCTATACAACTAACGGCCACTCTAATGTACATACATATCGTCGGTTGGTTACTGGTTTGATAATTGGTATATTTAAAAAAAAAATCGAGTTATTGATTGATTATATATGAATAATATGTCCTCTTTCCAAATTCGTTATCAGTTTTCCGATATCTTGAATACATATATCAGGATATATAGAGCTGCAATATTGCGTCATTTCCACAATTGTTAAATATTTAAAAAATTGTTTTACCGCAATCGACAATTTTTGGGATATCGGCACATTTCCAACGTAAAAATATTAATATTGTTATTAGCAATTGCTATGATGTACTCGTATATCAATGCATATTCTACTCAAAGAACGTGAGTCAAAGCAAAGTACAAAAATTTAATTATTGTGTTATGTTTTAATCAAATGAATTGATATATATTTTTTATTAATAAACTTTATTTTATCAAATACATTCAAACTGTTTTTATTTCTTCCGTTGTTTTTCCTTTAAAGTCATGTTATACATATGAATAAAATTAATATTTTCACCTTTTATGTCTACTTAAATATATACAGTGATTTAACCTACTTGAAAGGCAGTGAAAAATATTGTTGTTATGATTGGGACATGCGTTGACAAAGATTTTTGTAATTTTTTCTTTAAATCCGAATAACTTTTCATGTTGGATGTAAAAAACTTTAAGTTTGAATAAAAAACATATGTATCTATTACTTTTATTATTAAACGAAAAATTCCATCGTGTATTTTTATAAAACTAATGAACTAAGCATTATTCGTCGATTTTCTCGAAAACACATTTTTGTTCCATACATCAAACCAGTAACCAACCGACGATATGTATGTCACATTTTAAATTTGACTTCCCAACATGGATCTGAATATTAACCTAACTCGTATGTTCATGTAGATATAATATTATCCACTACATTGATTATCATGTCAAATTGTATTGTATTGTAGTGGGGAAAACTGTTGCGGTTTACAAGTTTTGGGCCGATACACTTACATATATTTTGAACCTAGAATCAGTCATTGTTAGTTTGGAAACGTTAGATTTTGTTGAATTCATTAGAAAAGTATATTTTGTGTATTTGATTAATTAAAGCGATATTAAACTTTTATCAATATAAAACACGACAGAGCACTATTTGGTCCTTTATTTATAGCAAAAATACCTGTCGAGTTTTAACATATTCTATAACTGTACAAGTTACGAGACTGTGCGAAACGGTTGCAGCAACTTTGCGCTAATCAAGCCTAACATGAAATCAGAAAATAGCTTTCTGATAACATAACTATCTGGTAACACTTCAACAAAAGCTTTTGTTAAGTGGTTTTTGAATTAACTTAACTCTGGCATTAATTGCGTTTTGAATTATACTAGTTACCATTGACTTCAAAACATATTACAGTGGTGTTTGTTTTAAAAATTCGTTAGACATACATTTTCAGTTTAAACTTTCTTCATTAAGAAGTTAAAATATTTTTTTCAACCAACACTTGCTTTTATTACAAACTAAAAACTAAAGATAAATTTATGTTACGTTGTCTTACTATCCAGCATTCGGCAAGATGACACGTCAAATCTTTTATAGGGACACTATACCTGACACAGAATTTCTTAGCGACTCAGTACCTCTTTTCTGTAACTTGTGAGAAGTTTTAAAATCGAGAAAAATTAAATATTATATCAGTTGTCCTATTTTACACCGGGTTATTCATATAAAAGCTTAAATAAACTCATAAAAATATGAACAAATATAAATTTTCTAACTGTGTTTCAAAAGTTGATAACAAATTTTTCAACTCGAAGGTTTTCACATTCGTTACAGAACCGAGACACAGATTGCAAATACTTAAAAATAAACATACATTTGTATGAAGAAAAGAAGCTAATCAAGTAACCGATAGGATTTAGCTTTAAATCGACGGAATATAGGAAATCTATAAGTACTCATTTCCAAGTTTAGATCACAACATTCCAAAACGAACATACGTGTAATCCTATAACAACCAATCATATTTTCTATAAGCAAAGTGTGCTGTGACACAACCAACCGTCTTTTCTATATGAAAAATGTGGTGTGATATAGTCAACCATACTTTCTATAGGGAAAGTGTGCTGTTACACAATCAACCATCCTTTCCATAAGAAAATTGTACTGTGAAATGCGCTATACACAGCACAATTTTCATATAAAAAATGTGCTATACGGAGCCCAACTTTCATATAGAAAAATTAAACAGGATGTATGCATGTATATCAAAACAAAAAAATTGAATGGACTATACACAGAAAATTTTCATATATAAAATTTAAATAAGCTACACGACGTATATTATTCATACAGAAAAATTAAATGGGCTATACATCATATATTTCTCATACGTCTAAAAAATTTAATGGTCTATACATACATAATACATTTTTCATACCGAAAAATTAAATTGCTGTACATCGTATATTTTTCATACAGAAAATTTAATAAGCGAACACGTGGTATATTTTTCTTACAAAAAATTAAATGGGCTATAAAGATCTTCAATTTTTCACAAAAAAATTTTATGAGCCATATAAATAGCGTTCATTTTTCATATAAAAAATTTTTTATGCAAAAATTAGATTAATTTTTAATTAGTCCATTATAGTTTTTGCACGAAAAATTTTGTTTCCAAAAAAATGGGCGATGTATAGTGCATTTAATTTTTTTCATAAAAAGACGATTAATAGTCTATTATATTTTTTGCACGAAAATTTTTTCGCATGAAAAATGGCCGATGCATAATGCATTTAATTTTATTTATAAAAAGACGGTCCATTATATTTTTTCCACGAAAAATTTTGTTTCCATAAAAAATGGACAATGTATAGTGCATTTAATTTTTTTCATAAAAAGACGATTAATAGTCCATTAAATTTTTTGCAGGAAAATTTTTTTTGCATGCAAAATTGAGGATGTATAGTGCATTTAATGTTTTTCATAAAAAGACGATGTATCGCCCATTATATTTTTTGCACGAAATATTTTTAAGCATGAAAAATGGAGGATGTATAGGGCATTTAATGTTTTTCATAAAAAGACGATGTATAGTCCATTATATTTTTTGCACGAAATATTTTTTCGCATGAAAAATGGAAGATGTATAGTGCATTTAATTTTTTTTTATAAAAAAAGACGAAGTATAGTCCATTAAATTTTAAAATTTTTTAATGCATTTAATTTTTTTTATAAAAAGACGATGTATAGTCCATTAATTTTTAATTTTTTTAGTTTATTTAATTTTTTTCATAAAAAGAAGATGTATAGTCCATTATATTTTTTATTTTTTTAGTGCATTTAATATTTTTCATAAAAAGACAATGTATAGTCCATTATATTTTTTATTTTTTTAGTGCATTTAATTTTTTTTCATAAAAAGACGATGTATAGCCCATTATATTTTTTATATTTTTAGTGCATTTAATATTTTTCATAAAAAGACGATGTATAGTCCATTATATTTTTTATTTTTTTAGTGCATTTAATATTTTTCATAAAAAGACGATGTATAGTCCATTATATTTTTTATTTTTTTAGTGCATTTAATATTTTTCATAAAAAGACGATGTATAGTCTATTATATTTTTTATTTTTTTAGTGCATTTAATTTTTTTTCATAAAAAGACGATGTATAGTCCATTATATTTTTTATTTTTTTAGTGCATTTAATTTTTTTTCATAAAAAGACGATGTATAGTCCATTATATTTTTTATTTTTTTAGTGCATTTAATATTTTTCATAAAAAGACGATGTATAGTCCATTATATTTTTTATTATTTTAGTGCATTTAATTTTTTTCATAAAAAGACGATGTATAGTCCATTAAATTTTTTGCACGAAATATTTTTTCGCATGAAAATGCATTTAGTTTTTTTCATAAAAAGACGATGTATAGTCCATTATATTTTTTATTTTTTTAGTGCATTTAATATTTTTCATAAAAAGACGATGTATAGTCCATTATATTTTTTATTTTTTTAGTGCATTTAATTTTTTTTTCATAAAAAGACGATGTATAGTCCATTATATTTTTTATTTTTTTAGTGCATTTAATTTTTTTTCATAAAAACACGATGTATAGTCCATTATATTTTTTATTTTTTTAGTGCATTTAATTTTTTTCATAAAAAGACGATGTATAGTCCATTAAATTTTTTGCACGAAATATTTTTTCGCATGAAAATGCATTTAGTTTTTTTCATAAAAAGACGATGTATAGTCCATTATATTTTTTATTTTTTTAGTGCATTTAATTTTTTTCATAAAAGGACGATATATAGTCCATTATATTTTTTGCACGAAATATTTTTTCGCATGAAAAATGGAAGATGTATAGTGCATTTAATTTTTTTTTATAAAAAAAGACGATGTATAGTCCATTATATTTTTTGCACGAAATATTTTTTCGCATGAAAAATGGAAGATGTATAGTGCATTTAATTTTTTTCATAAAAAGACGATGTATAGTCCATTAAATTTTTAATTTTTTTAGTACATTTAGTTTTTTTTCATAAAAAGACAATGTATATTCCATTATATTTTTTGCACGAAATATTTTTTCGCATGAAAAATGGAAGATGTATAGTGCATTCAATTTTTTTTATAAAAAGACGATGTATAGTCCATTAAATTTATAATTTTTTTTAGCACATTTAGTTTTTTTCATAAAAAGACGATGTATAGTAAATTATATTTTTTGCACGAAATATTTTTTCGCATGAAAAATGGAAGATGTATAGTGCATTTAATTTTTTTCATAAAAAGACGATGTATATTCCATCAAATTTTTAATTTTTTTAGTACATTTAGTTTTTTTCATAAAAAGACGATGTATAGTCCATTATATTTTTTGCACGAAATATTTTTTCGCATGAAAAATGGAAGATGTATAGTGCATTCAATTTTTTTTTATAAAAAGACGATGTATAGTCCATTAAATTTATAATTTTTTTAGCACATTTAGTTTTTTTCATAAAAAGACGATGTATAGTCCTTTATATTTTTTGCACGAAATATTTTTTCGCATGAAAAATGGAAGATGTATAGTGCATTTAATTTTTTTTATAAAAAAAGACGATGTATAGTCCATTAAATTTTTAATTTTTTTAGTGTTTAATTTTTTTCATAAAAAGATGATGTATAGTCCATTGTATTTTTTATGTTTTTAGTGCATTTAATTTTTTTCATAAAAAGACGATGTATAGTCCATTAAATTTTTTGCAGGAAAATTTTTTTTGCATGCAAAATGGAGGATGTATAGTAAATTTAATGTTTTTCATAAAAAGACGATGTATAGCCCATTATTTTTTTGTACGAAATATTTTTTCGCATGAAAAATATAGGATGTATAGTGCATTTAATGTTTTTCATAAAAAGACGATGTATAGTCCATTATATTTTTTATGTTTTTAGTGCATTTAATTTTTTTCATAAAAAGACGATGTATAGTCCATTAAATTTTTTGCAGGAAAATTTTTTTTGCATGCAAAATGGAGGATGTATATTGCATTTAATGTTTTTCATAAAAAGACGATGTATAGCCCATTAGATTTTTTGTACGAAATGTTTTTTCGCATGAAAAATGGAGGATGTATAGTGCATTTAATGTTTTTCATAAAAAGACGATGTATGCATAGTGCATTTAATGTTTTTCATAAAAAGACGATGTATAGTCCATTATATTTTTTGCACGAAATATTTTTTCGCATGAAAAATGGAAGATGTATAGTGCATTTAATTTTTTTCATAAAAAGACGATGTATAGTCCATTAAATTTTTAATTTTTTTAGTACATTTAGTTTTTTTTCATAAAAAGACAATGTATATTCCATTATATTTTTTGCACGAAATATTTTTTCGCATGAAAAATGGAAGATGTATAGTGCATTCAATTTTTTTTATAAAAAGACGATGTATAGTCCATTAAATTTATAATTTTTTTTAGCACATTTAGTTTTTTTCATAAAAAGACGATGTATAGTCCATTATATTTTTTGCACGAAATATTTTTTCGCATGAAAAATGGAAGATGTATAGTGCATATAATTTTTTTTATAAAAAGACGATGTATAGTCCATTAAATTTTTAATTTTTTTAGTACATTTAGTTTTTTTCATAAAAAGACGATGTATAGTCCATTATATTTTTTGCACGAAATATTTTTTCGCATGAAAAATGGAAGATGTATAGTGCATTTAATTTTTTTTTATAAAAAGACGATGTATAGTCCATTAAATTTTTAATTTTCTTTAGTACATTTAGTTTTTTTCATAAAAAGACGATGTATAGTCCATTATATTTTTTGCACGAAATATTTTTTCGCATGAAAAATGGAAGATGTATAGTGCATTTAATTTTTTTTTATAAAAAAAGACGATGATAGTCCATTATATTTTTTATTTTTTTAGTACATTTAGTTTTTTTCATAAAAAAAACGATGTATAGTAGTCCATTACATTTTTTATTTTTTTAGTACATTTAGTTTTTTTTCATAAAAAGACGATGTATAGTCCATTATATTTTTTGCACGAAATATTTTTTCGCATGAAAAATGGAAGATGTATAGTGCATATAATTTTTTTTATAAAAATACGATGTATAGTCCATTAATTTTTTAATTTTTTTAGTACATTTAATTTTTTTTCATAAAAAGACGATGTAAGGTCCATTATATTTTTTATGTTTTTAGTGCATTTAATTTTTTTCATAAAAAGACGATGTATAGTCCATTAAATTTTTTGCAGGAAAATTTTTTTGCATGCAAAATGGAGGATGTATAGTGCATTTAATGTTTTTCATAAAAAGACGATGTATAGCCCATTAGATTTTTGTACGAAATATTTTTTCGCATGAAAAATATAGGATGTATAGTGCATTTAATGTTTTTCATAAAAAGACGATGTATAGTCCATTATATTTTTTATGTTTTTAGTGCATTTAATTTTTTTCATAAAAAGACGATGTATAGTCCATTAAAATGGAAGATGTATAGTGCATTCAATTTTTTTTATAAATAGACGATGTATAGTCCATTAAATTTTTAATTTTTTAGTACATTTAGTTTTTTTCATAAAAAAACGATGTATAGTCCATTATATTTCTTGCACGAAATATTTTTTCGCATGAAAAATGGAAGATGTATAGTGCATATAATTTTTTTTTATAAAAAGACGATGTATAGTCCATTAAATTTTTTATTTTTTTAGTGCATTTAATTTTTTTCATAAAAAGACGATGTATAGTCCATTATATTTTTTGCACGAAATATTTTTTCGCATGAAAAATGGAGGATGTATAGTGCATTTAAAGTTTTTCATAAAAAGACGATGTATAGTCCATTAAATTTTTAATTTTTTTAGTACATTTAGTTTTTTTCATAAAAAAAACGATGTATAGTCCATTACATTTTTTATTTTTTTAGTACATTTAGTTTTTTTCATAAAAAGACGATGTATAGTCCATTATATTTTTTGCACGAAATATTTTTTCGCATGAAAAATGGAAGATGTATAGTGCATATAATTTTTTTTATAAAAAGACGATGTATAGTCCATTATATTTTTTATTTTTTTAGTACATTTAGTTTTTTTCATAAAAAAAACGATGTATAGTCCATTACATTTTTTATTTTTTTAGTACATTTAGTTTTTTTCATAAAAAGACGATGTATATTTTTATATTATATATTATATTTTTTGCACGAAATATTTTTTCGCATGAAAAATGGAAGATGTATAGTGCATATAATTTTTTTTATAAAAAGACGATGTATAGTCCATTAAATTTTTAATTTTTTTAGTACATTTAATTTTTTTCATAAAAAGACGATGTAAGGTCCATTATATTTTTTATGTTTTTAGTGCATTTAATTTTTTTCATAAAAAGACGATGTATAGTCCATTAAATTTTTTGCAGGAAAATTTTTTTTGCATGCAAAATGGAGGATGTATAGTGCATTTAATTTTTTTCATAAAAAGACGATGTATAGTTCATTATATTTTTTGCACGAAATATTTTTTCGCATGAAAAATGGAGGATGTATAGTATATTTAATTTTTTCATAAAAAGACGATGTATAGTCCATTATATTTTTTGCACGAAATATTTTTTTGCATGCAAAATGGAGGATGTATAGTGCATTTAATTTTTTTCATAAAAAGCCGATGTATAGCCCATTAGATTTTTTGTACGAAATATTTTTTCGCATGAAAAATGGAGGATGTATAGTGCATTTAATGTTTTTCATAAAAAGACGATGTATAGTCCATTATATTTTTTGCACGAAATATTTTTTCGCATGAAAAATGGAGGATGCATAGTGCATTTAATGTTTTTCATAAAAAGACGATGTATAGTCCATTATATTTTTTGCACGAAATATTTTTTCGCATGAAAAATGGAAGATGTATAGTGCATTTAATTTTTTTCATAAAAAGACGATGTATAGTCCATTAAATTTTTAATTTTTTTAGTACATTTAGTTTTTTTTCATAAAAAGACGATGTATATTCCATTATATTTTTTGCACGAAATAATTTTTCGCATGAAAAATGGAAGATGTATAGTGCATTCAATTTTTTTTTATAAAAAGACGATGTATAGTCCATTAAATTTATAATTTTTTTTAGCACATTTAGTTTTTTTCATAAAAAGACGATGTATAGTCCATTATATTTTTTGCACGAAATATTTTTTCGCATGAAAAATGGAAGATGTATAGTGCATATAATTTTTTTTATAAAAAGACGATGTATAGTCCATTATATTTTTTATTTTTTTAGTACATTTAGTTTTTTTCATAAAAAAAACGATGTATAGTAGTCCATTAAATTTTTAATTTTTTTAGTGTTTAATTTTTTTCATAAAAAGACGATGTATAGTCCATTGTATTTTTTATTTTTTTAGTACATTTAGTTTTTTTCATAAAAAGACGATGTATAGTCCATTATATTTTTTGCACGAAATATTTTTTCGCATGAAAAATGGAAGATGTATAGTGCATTTAATTTTTTTTATATATAGTCCATTAAATTTTTAATTTTTTTAGTACATTTAGTTTTTTTCATAAAAAAACGATGTATAGTCCATTATATTTTTTGCACGAAATATTTTTTCGCATGAAAAATGGAAGATGTATAGTGCATTTAATTTTTTTTTATAAAAAGACGATGTATAGTCCATTAAATTTTTTATTTTTTTAGTGCATTTAATTTTTTTCATAAAAAGACGATGTATAGTCCATTATATTTTTTGCACGAAATATTTTTTCGCATGAAAAATGGAGGATGTATAGTGCATTTAAAGTTTTTCATAAAAAGACGATGTATAGTCCATTAAATTTTTAATTTTTTTAGTACATTTAGTTTTTTTTTCATAAAAAGACGATGTATAGTCCATTATATTTTTTGCACGAAATATTTTTTCGCATGAAAAATGGAAGATGTATAGTGCATTTAATTTTTTTTTTATAAAAAAAGACGATGTATAGTCCATTATATTTTTTATTTTTTTAGTACATTTAGTTTTTTTCATAAAAAAAACGATGTATAGTCCATTACATTTTTTATTTTTTTAGTACATTTAGTTTTTTTCATAAAAAGACCATGTATAGTCCATTATATTTTTTGCACGAAATATTTTTTCGCATGAAAAATGGAGGATGCATAGTGCATTTAATATTTTTCATAAAAAGACGATGTATAGTCCATTATATTTTTTGCACGAAATATTTTTTCGCATGAAAAATGGAAGATGTATAGTGCATTTAATTTTTTTTTTATAAAAAAAGACGATGTATAGTCCATTATATTTTTTATTTTTTTAGTACATTTAGTTTTTTTCATAAAAAAAACGATGTATAGTCCATTACATTTTTTATTTTTTTAGTACATTTAGTTTTTTTCATAAAAAGACCATGTATAGTCCATTATATTTTTTGCACGAAATATTTTTTCGCATGAAAAATGGAGGATGCATAGTGCATTTAATGTTTTTCATAAAAAGACGATGTATAGTCCATTATATTTTTTGCACGAAATATTTTTTCGCATGAAAAATGGAAGATGTATAGTGCATTTAATTTTTTTCATAAAAAGACGATGTATAGTCCATTAAATTTTTAATTTTTTTAGTACATTTAGTTTTTTTCATAAAAAGACGATGTATAGTCCATTATATTTTTTGCACGAAATATTTTTTCGCATGAAAAATGGAAGATGTATAGTGCATTCAATTTTTTTTATAAATAGACGATGTATAGTCCATTAAATTTTTAATTTTTTTAGTACATTTAGTTTTTTTCATAAAAAAACGATGTATAGTCCATTATATTTTTTGCACGAAATATTTTTTCGCATGAAAAATGGAAGATGTATAGTGCATATAATTTTTTTTTTATAAAAAGACGATGTATAGTCCATTAAATTTTTTATTTTTTTAGTGCATTTAATTTTTTTCATAAAAAGACGATGTATAGTCCATTATATTTTTTGCACGAAATATTTTTTCGCATGAAAAATGGAGGATGTATAGTGCATTTAAAGTTTTTCATAAAAAGACAATGTATAGTCCATTAAATTTGTAATTTTTTTAGTACATTTAGTTTTTTTCATAAAAAGACGATGTATAGTCCATTATATTTTTTGCACGAAATATTTTTTCGCATGAAAAATGGAAGATGTATAGTGCATTTAATTTTTTTTATAAAAAGACGATGTATAGTCCATTAAATTTTTAATTTTCTTTAGTACATTTAGTTTTTTTCATAAAAAGACGATGTATAGTCCATTATATTTTTTGCACGAAATATTTTTTCGCATGAAAAATGGAAGATGTATAGTGCATTTAATTTTTTTTTATAAAAAAAGACGATGTATAGTCCATTATATTTTTTATTTTTTTAGTACATTTAGTTTTTTTCATAAAAAAAACGATGTATAGTCCATTACATTTTTTATTTTTTTAGTACATTTAGTTTTTTTCATAAAAAGACGATGTATAAGTCCATTATATTTTTTGCACGAAATATTTTTTCGCATGAAAAATGGAAGATGTATAGTGCATATAATTTTTTTTATAAAAAGACGATGTATAGTCCATTAAATTTTTAATTTTTTTAGTACATTTAATTTTTTTCATAAAAAGACGATGTAAGGTCCATTATATTTTTTATGTTTTTAGTGCATTTAATTTTTTTCATAAAAAGACGATGTATAGTCCATTAAATTTTTTGCAGGAAAATTTTTTTTGCATGCAAAATGGAGGATGTATAGTGCATTTAATGTTTTTCATAAAAAGACGATGTATAGCCCATTATTTTTTTGTACGAAATATTTTTTCGCATGAAAAATATAGGATGTATAGTGCATTTAATGTTTTTCATAAAAAGACGATGTATAGTCCATTATATTTTTTATGTTTTTAGTGCATTTAATTTTTTTCATAAAAAGACGATGTATAGTCCATTAAATTTTTTGCAGGAAAATTTTTTTGCATGCAAAATGGAGGATGTATAGTGCATTTAATGTTTTTCATAAAAAGACGATGTATAGCCCATTAGATTTTTTGTACGAAATATTTTTTCGCATGAAAAATGGAGGATGTATAGTGCATTTAATGTTTTTCATAAAAAGACGATGTATAGTCCATTATATTTTTTGCACGAAATATTTTTTCGCATGAAAAATGGAAGATGCATAGTGCATTTAATGTTTTTCATAAAAAGACGATGTATAGTCCATTATATTTTTTGCACGAAATATTTTTTCGCATGAAAAATGGAAGATGTATAGTGCATTAAATTTTTTTTATAAAAAGACGATGTATAGTCCATTAAATTTATAATTTTTTTTAGCACATTTAGTTTTTTTCATAAAAAGACGATGTATAGTCCATTATATTTTTTGCACGAAATATTTTTTCGCATGAAAAATGGAAGATGTATAGTGCATTTAATTTTTTTTATAAAAAAAGACGATGTATAGTCCATTAAATTTTTAATTTTTTTTAGTGCATTTAATTTTTTTTATAAAATGACGATGTACAGTCCATTAAATTTTTAATTTTTTTAGTGTTTAATTTTTTTCATAAAAAGACGATGTATAGTCCATTGTATTTTTTATTTTTTTAGTACATTTAGTTTTTTTCATAAAAAGACGATGTATAGTCCATTATATTTTTTGCACGAAATATTTTTTCGCATGAAAAATGGAAGATGTATAGTGCATTTAATTTTTTTTATAAAAAGACAATGTATAGTCCATTAAATTTTTAAAATTTTAGTACATTTAGTTTTTTTCATAAAAAGACGATGTATAGTCCATTATATTTTTTGCACGAAATATTTTTTCGCATGAAAAATGGAAGATGTATAGTGCATTTAATTTTTTTTATAAAAAGACGATGTATAGACCATTAAATTTTTAATTTTTTTAGTACATTTAGTTTTTTTCATAAAAAGACGATGTATAGTCCATTATATTTTTTGCACGAAATATTTTTTCGCATGAAAAATGGAGGATGTATAGTGCATTTAAAGTTTTTCATAAAAAGACGATGTATAGTCCATTAAATTTTTAATTTTTTTAGTACATTTAGTTTTTTTCATAAAAAGACGATGTATAGTCCATTATATTTTTTGCACGAAATATTTTTTCGCATGAAAAATGGAGGATGTATAGTGCATTTAATGTTTTTCATAAAAAGACGATGTATAGTCCATTATATTTTTTGCACGAAATATTTTTTCGCATGAAAAATGGAGGATGTATAGTGCATTTAATGTTTTTCATAAAAAGACGATGTATAGTCCATTAAATTTTTAATTTTTTTAGTACATTTAGTTTTTTTCATAAAAAGACGATGTATAGTCCATTATATTTTTTGCACGAAATATTTTTTCGCATGAAAAAGGGAAGATGTATAGTGCAATTAATTTTTTTTATAAAAAAAGACGATGTATAGTCCATTAAATTTTTAATTTTTTTTAGTGCATTTAATTTTTTTTATAAAATGACGATGTACAGTCCATTAAATTTTTAATTTTTTTAGTGTTTAATTTTTTTCATAAAAAGACGATGTATAGTCCATTGTATTTTTTATTTTTTTAGTACATTTAGTTTTTTTCATAAAAAGACGATGTATAGTCCATTAAATTTTTAATTTTTTTAGTACATTTAGTTTTTTTCATAAAAAGACGATGTATAGTCCATTATATTTTTTGCACGAAATATTTTTTCGCATGAAAAATGGAAGATGTATAGTGCATTCAATTTTTTTTATAAAAAGACGATGTATAGTCCATTAAATTTATAATTTTTTTTAGCACATTTAGTTTTTTTCATAAAAAGACGATGTATAGTCCATTATATTTTTTGCACGAAATATTTTTTCGCATGAAAAATGGAAGATGTATAGTGCATTTAATTTTTTTTATAAAAAAAGACGATGTATAGTCCATTAAATTTTTAATTTTTTTTAGTGCATTTAATTTTTTTTATAAAATGACGATGTACAGTCCATTAAATTTTTAATTTTTTTAGTGTTTAATTTTTTTCATAAAAAGACGATGTATAGTCAATTGTATTTTTTATTTTTTTAGTACATTTAGTTTTTTTCATAAAAAGACGATGTATAGTCTATTATATTTTTTGCACGAAATATTTTTTCGCATGAAAAATGGAAGATGTATAGTGCATTTAATTTTTTTTATAAAAAGACAATGTATAGTCCATTAAATTTTTAAAATTTTAGTACATTTAGTTTTTTTCATAAAAAGACGATGTATAGTCCATTATATTTTTTGCACGAAATATT
This sequence comes from Nowickia ferox, assembly GCA_936439885.1. Classification (NCBI taxonomy): domain Eukaryota; kingdom Metazoa; phylum Arthropoda; class Insecta; order Diptera; family Tachinidae; genus Nowickia; species Nowickia ferox. The sequence goes on along the minus strand of OW387027.1, from coordinate 1,174,911 downwards.
TTTTCGCATGAAAAATGGAAGATGTATAGTGCATTTAATTTTTTTTATAAATAGACGATGTATAGTCCATTAAATTTTTAATTTTTTTAGTACATTTAGTTTTTTTCATAAAAAAACGATGTATAGTCCATTATATTTTTTGCACGAAATATTTTTTCGCATGAAAAATGGAAGATGTATAGTGCATTTAATTTTTTTTATAAATAGACGATGTATAGTCCATTAAATTTTTAATTTTTTTAGTACATTTAGTTTTTTTCATTAAAAAACGATGCATAGTCCATTATATTTTTTGCACGAAATATTTTTTCGCATGAAAAATGGAAGATGTATAATGCATTTAATTTTTTTTATAAATAGACGATGTATAGTCCATTAAATTTTTAATTTTTTTAGTACATTTAGTTTTTTTCATAAAAAAACGATGTATATATAGTCCATTATATTTTTTGCACGAAATATTTTTTCGCATGAAAAATGGAAGATGTATAGTGCATATAATTTTTTTTTATAAAAGACGATGTATAGTCCATTAAATTTTTTATTTTTTTAGTGCATTTAATTTTTTTCATAAAAAGACGATGTAAGGTCCATTATATTTTTTATGTTTTTAGTGCATTTAATTTTTTTCATAAAAAGACGATGTATAGTCCATTAAATTTTTTGCAGGAAAATTTTTTTTGCATGCAAAATGGAGGATGCATAGTGCATTTAATGTTTTTCATAAAAAGACGATGTATAGCCCATTATTTTTTTGTACGAAATATTTTTTCGCATGAAAAATATAGGATGTATAGTGCATTTAATGTTTTTCATAAAAAGACGATGTATAGTCCATTATATTTTTTATGTTTTTAGTGCATTTAATTTTTTTCATAAAAAGACGACGTATAGTCCATTAAATTTTTTGCAGGAAAATTTTTTTTGCATGCAAAATGGAGGATGTATAGTGCATTTAATGTTTTTCATAAAAAGACGATGTATAGTCCATTAAATTTTTTGCACGAAATATTTTTTCGCATGAAAAATGGAGGATGCATAGTGCATTTAATTTTTTTCATAAAAAGACGATGTATAGTCCATTATATTTTTTGCACGAAATATTTTTTCGCATGAAAAATGGAAGATGTATAGTGCATTTAATTTTTTTCATAAAAAGACGATGTATATTCCATCAAATTTTTAATTTTTTTAGTACATTTAGTTTTTTTCATAAAAAGACGATGTATAGTCCATTATATTTTTTGCACGAAATATTTTTTCGCATGAAAAATGGAAGATGTATAGTGCATTCAATTTTTTTTTATAAAAAGACGATGTATAGTCCATTAAATTTATAATTTTTTTAGCACATTTAGTTTTTTTCATAAAAAGACGATGTATAGTCCTTTATATTTTTTGCACGAAATATTTTTTCGCATGAAAAATGGAAGATGTATAGTGCATTTAATTTTTTTTATAAAAAAAGACGATGTATAGTCCATTAAATTTTTAATTTTTTTTAGTGCATTTAATTTTTTTTATAAAATGACGATGTACAGTCCATTAAATTTTTAATTTTTTTAGTGTTTAATTTTTTTCATAAAAAGACGATGTATAGTCCATTGTATTTATTATTTTTTTAGTACATTTAGTTTTTTTCATAAAAAGACGATGTATAGTCCATTATATTTTTTGCACGAAATATTTTTTCGCATGAAAAATGGAAGATGTATAGTGCATTTAATTTTTTTTATAAATAGACGATGTATAGTCCATTAAATTTTTAATTTTTTTAGTACATTTAGTTTTTTTCATAAAAAAACGATGTATAGTCCATTATATTTTTTGCACGAAATATTTTTTCGCATGAAAAATGGAAGATGTATAGTGCATATAATTTTTTTTTATAAAAAGACGATGTATAGTCCATTAAATTTTTTATTTTTTTAGTGCATTTAATTTTTTTCATAAAAAGACGATGTATAGTCCATTATATTTTTTGCACGAAATATTTTTTCGCATGAAAAATGGAGGATGTATAGTGCATTTAATTTTTTTTTATAAAAAGACGATGTATAGTCCATTAAATTTTTAATTTTTTTAGTACATTTAGTTTTTTTCATAAAAAGACGATGTATAGTCCATTATATTTTTTGCACGAAATATTTTTTCGCATGAAAAATGGAAGATGTATAGTGCATTTAATTTTTTTTATAAAAAGACGATGTATAGTCCATTAAATTTTTAATTTTCTTTAGTACATTTAGTTTTTTTCATAAAAAGACGATGTATAGTCCATAATATTTTTTGCACGAAATATTTTTTCGCATGAAAAATGGAAGATGTATAGTGCATTTAATTTTTTTTTATAAAAAAAGACGATGTATAGTCCATTATATTTTTTATTTTTTTAGTACATTTAGTTTTTTTCATAAAAAAAACGATGTATAGTCCATTACATTTTTTATTTTTTTAGTACATTTAGTTTTTTTCATAAAAAGACGATGTATAGTCCATTATATTTTTTGCACGAAATATTTTTTCGCATGAAAAATGGAAGATGTATAGTGCATATAATTTTTTTTATAAAAAGACGATGTATAGTCCATTAAATTTTTAATTTTTTTAGTACATTTAATTTTTTTCATAAAAAGACGATGTAAGGTCCATTATATTTTTTATGTTTTTAGTGCATTTAATTTTTTTCATAAAAAGACGATGTATAGTCCATTATTGCTTCCCAATTTTTTCCAGGAAAATTTTTTTTGCATGCAAAATGGAGGATGTATAGTGCATTTAATGTTTTTCATAAAAAGACGATGTATAGCCCATTATTTTTTTGTACGAAATATTTTTTCGCATGAAAAATATAGGATGTATAGTGCATTTAATGTTTTTCATAAAAAGACGATGTATAGTCCATTATATTTTTTATGTTTTTAGTGCATTTAATTTTTTTCATAAAAAGACGATGTATAGTCCATTATATTTTTTGCAGGAAATTTTTTTTTGCATGCAAAATGGAGGATGTATAGTGCATTTAATGTTTTTCATAAAAAGACGATGTATAGCCCATTAGATTTTTTGTACGAAATATTTTTTCGCATGAAAAATGGAGGATGTATAGTGCATTTAATGTTTTTCATAAAAAGACGATGTATAGTCCATTATATTTTTTGCACGAAATATTTTTTCGCATGAAAAATGGAGGATGCATAGTGCATTTAATGTTTTTCATAAAAAGACGATGTATAGTCCATTATATTTTTTGCACGAAATATTTTTTCGCATGAAAAATGGAAGATGTATAGTGCATTTAATTTTTTTTATAAAAAAAGACGATGTATAGTCCATTAAATTTTTAATTTTTTTTAGTGCATTTAATTTTTTTTATAAAATGACGATGTACAGTCCATTAAATTTTTAATTTTTTTAGTGTTTAATTTTTTTCATAAAAAGACGATGTATAGTCCATTGTATTTATTATTTTTTTAGTACATTTAGTTTTTTTCATAAAAAGACGATGTATAGTCCATTATATTTTTTGCACGAAATATTTTTTCGCATGAAAAATGGAAGATGTATAGTGCATTTAATTTTTTTCATAAAAAGACGATGTATAGTCCATTAAATTTTTAATTTTTTTAGTACATTTAGTTTTTTTCATTAAAAGACGATGTATAGTCCATTATATTTTTTGCACGAAATATTTTTTCGCATGAAAAATGGAAGATGTATAGTGCATTCAATTTTTTTTATAAAAAGACGATGTATAGTCCATTAAATTTATAATTTTTTTTAGCACATTTAGTTTTTTTCATAAAAAGACGATGTATAGTCCATTATATTTTTTGCACGAAATATTTTTTCGCATGAAAAATGGAAGATGTATAGTGCATTTAAATTTTTCCCATGAAATTTTTAATTTTTTCTAGTAATTTAGTTTTTTTCATAAAAAGACGATTTATAGTCCATTATATTTTTTCCACGAAATATTTTTTCGCATGAAAAATGGAAGATGTATAGTGCATTTAATTTTTTTTATAAAAAGACGATGTATAGTCCATTAAATTTTTAAAATTTTAGTACATTTAGTTTTTTTCATAAAAAGACGATGTATAGTCCATTAAATTTTTAATTTTTTTGGTGTATTTAATTTTTTTCATAAAAAGACGATGTATAGTTCATTTTATTTTTTATTTTTTTAGTACATTTAGTTTTTTTCATAAAAAAAGATGTATTGTTCATTTTATTTTTTATTTTTTTAGTGCATTTAGTTTTTTTCATAAAAAGACGATTTATAGTCCATTATATTTTTTGCACGAAATATTCTTTCGCATGAAAAATGGAAGATGTATAGTGCATTTAATTTTTTTCATAAAAAGACGATATATAGTCCATTATATTTTTTGCACGAAATATTTTTTCGCAAGAAAAATGGAAGATGTATAGTGCATTTAATTTTTTTTATAAAAAAAGACGATGTATAGTCCATTAAATTTTTAATTTTTTTTAGTGCATTTAATTTTTTTCATAAAAAGACGATGTATAGTCCATTAAATTTTTAATTTTTTTAGTACATTTAGTTTTTTTCATAAAAAGACGATGTATAGTCCATTATATTTTTTGCACGAAATATTTTTTCGCATGAAAAATGGAAGCTGTATAGTGCATTTATTTTTTTTATAAAAAGACGATTTATAGTCCATTAAATTTTTAATTTTTTTAGTACATTTAGTTTTTTTCATAAAAAGACGATGTATTATAGTCCATTATATTTTTTGCACGAAATATTTTTTTTCGCATGAAAAATGGAAGATGTATGGTGCATTTAATTTTTTTTATAAAAAGACGATGTATAGTCCATTAAATTTTTAATTTTTTTAGTACATTTAGTTTTTTTCATAAAAAGACGATGTATAGTCCATTATATTTTTTGCACGAAATATTTTTTCGCATGAAAAATGGAAGATGTATAGTGCATTTAATTTTTTTTATAAAAAGACGATGTATAGTCCATTAAATTTTAAATTTTTTTAGTACATTTAGTTTTTTTCATAAAAAGACGATGTATACTATATTATATTTTTTGCACGAAATATTTTTTCGCATGAAAAATGGAAGATGTATGTTGCATTTAATTTTTTTTATAAAAAGACGATGTATAGTCCATTAAATTTTTAAAATTTTAGTACATTTAGTTTTTTTCATAAAAAGACGATGTATAGTCCATTATATTTTTTGCACGAAATATTTTTTCGCATGAAAAATGGAAGATGTATAGTGCATTTAATTTTTTTATAAAAAGACGATGTATAGTCCATTAAATTTTTAATTTTTTAGTACATTTAGTTTTTTTCAAAAAAAGACTATGTATAGTCCATTATATTTTTTGCACGAAATATTTTTTCGCATGATAAATGGAAGATGTATAGTGCATTTAATTTTTTTTTATAAAAGACGATGTATAGTGCATTAAATTTTTAAAATTTTAGTACATTTATTTTTTTTCATAAAAAGAAGATTATAGTCCATTATATTTTTTGCACGAAATATTTTTTCGCATGAAAAATGGAAGATGTATAGTGCATTTAATTTTTTTTATAAAAATACGATGTATAGTCCATTAAATTTTTAATTTTTTTAGTAATTTAGTTTTTTTCATAAAAAGACGATGTATAGTCCATTATATTTTTTCCACGAAATATTTTTTCGCATGAAAAATGGAAGATGTATAGTGCATTTAATTTTTTTTATAAAAATACGATGTATAGTCCACTAAATTTTTAAAATTTTAGTACATTTAGTTTTTTTTTCATAAAAAGAAGATTATAGTCCATTATATTTTTTGCCCGAAATATTTTTTTGCATGAAAAATGGAAGATGTATAGTGCATTTAATTTTTTTTTATAAAAAGACGATGTATAGTGCATTAAATTTTTAAAATTTTAGTACATTTAGTTTTTTTCATAAAAAGAAGATTATAGTCCATTATATTTTTTGCACGAAATATTTTTTCGCATGAAAAATGGAAGATGTATAGTGCATTTAATTTATTTTATAAAAATACGATGTATAGTCCATTAAATTTTTAATTTTTTTAGTAATTTAGTTTTTTTCATAAAAAGACGATTTATAGTCCATTATATTTTTTCACGAAATATTTTTTCGAATGAAAAATGGAAGATGTATAGTGCATTTAATTTTTTTTATAAAAAGACGATGTATAGTCCATTAAATTTTTAATTTTTTTAGTACATTTAGTTTTTTTCATAAAAAGACGATGTATAGTCCATTATATTTTTTGCACGAAATATTTTTTCGCATGAAAAATGGAATATGTATAGTGCATTTAATTTTTTTTATAAAAAGACGATGTATAGTCCATTAAATTTTTAATTTTTTTAGTACATTTAGTTTTTTTCATAAAAAGACGATGTATAGTCCGTTATATTTTTTGCACGAAATATTTTTTCGCATGAAAAATGGAAGATGTATAGTGCATTTAATTTTTTTTATAAAAAGACGATGTATAGTCCATTAAATTTTAATTTTTTTTAGTACATTTAGTTTTTTCATAAAAAGACGATGTATACTCCATTATATTTTTTGCACGAAATATTTTTTCGCATGAAAAATGGAAGATGTATAGTGCATTTAATTTTTTTTATAAAAAGACGATGTATAATAGTCCATTAAATTTTTAATTTTTTTAGTAATTTAGTTTTTTTCATAAAAAGACGATGTATAGTCCATTATATTATTTGCACGAAATATTTTTTCGCATGATAAATGGAAGAGGTATAGTGCATTTAATTTTTTTTATAAAAAGACGATGTATAGTCCATTAAATTTTTAAAATTTTAGTACATTTAGTTTTTTTCATAAAAAGACGATGTATAGTCCATTATATTATTTGCACGAAATATTTTTTCGCATGATAAATGGAAGATGTATAGTGCATTTAATTTTTTTTTATAAAAAGACGATGTATAGTGCATTAAATTTTTAAAATTTTAGTACATTTAGTTTTTTTCATAAAAAGAAGATTATAGTCCATTATATTTTTTGCACGAAATATTTTTTCGCATGAAAAATGGAAGATGTATAGTGCATTTAATTTTTTTTATAAAAATACGATGTATAGTCCATTAAATTTTAAATTTTTTTAGTAATTTAGTTTTTTTCATAAAAAGACGATTTATAGTCCATTATATTTTTTCCACGAAATATTTTTTCGCATGAAAAATGGAAGATGTATAGTGCATTTAATTTTTTTTATAAAAAGACGATGTATAGTCCATTAAATTTTTAAAATTTTAGTACATTTAGTTTTTTTCATAAAAAGACGATGTATAGTCCATTATATTTTTTGCACGAAATATTTTTTCGCATGAAAAATGGAAGATGTATGGTGCATTTAATTTTTTTATGAAAAGACGATGTATAGTCCATTAAATTTTTAATTTTTTTAGTACATTTAGTTTTTTTCATAAAAAGACGATGTATAGTCCATTATATTTTTTGCCCGAAATATTTTTTTGCATGAAAAATGGAAGATGTATAGTGCATTTAATTTTTTTTTATAAAAAGACGATGTATAGTGCATTAAATTTTTAAAATTTTAGTACATTTAGTTTTTTTCATAAAAAGACGATGTATAGTCCATTATATTTTTTGCACGAAATATTTTTTCGCATGAAAAATGGAAGATGTATAGTGCATTTAATTTATTTTATAAAAATACGATGTATAGTCCATTAAATTTTTAATTTTTTTAGTAATTTAGTTTTTTTCATAAAAAGACGATTTATAGTCCATTATATTTTTTTTTTCACGAAATATTTTTTCGCATGAAAAATGGAAGATGTATGGTGCATTTAATTTTTTTTTATAAAAAGACGATGTATAGTCCATTAAATTTTAAATTTTTTTAGTACATTTAGTTTTTTCATAAAAAGACGATGTATACTCCATTATATTTTTTGCACGAAATATTTTTTCGCATGAAAAATGGAAGATGTATAGTGCATTTAATTTTTTTTATAAAAAGACTATGTATAGTCCATTAAATTTTTAATTTTTTTAGTACATTTAGTTTTTTTCATAAAAAGACGATGTATAGTCCATTATATTTTTTGCACGAAATATTTTTTTGCATGAAAAATGGAAGATGTATAGTGCATTTAATTTTTTTTTATAAAAAGACGATGTATAGTGCATTAAATTTTTAAAATTTTAGTACATTTAGTTTTTTTCATAAAAAGAAGATTATAGTCCATTATATTTTTTGCACGAAATATTTTTTCGCATGAAAAATGGAAGATGTATAGTGCATTTAATTTTTTTTATAAAAATACGATGTATAGTCCATTAAATTTTTAATTTTTTTAGTAATTTAGTTTCTTTCATAAAAAGACGATTTATAGTCCATTATATTTTTTCCACGAAATATTTTTTCGCATGAAAAATGGAAGATGTATAGTGCATTTAATTTTTTTTATAAAAAGACTATGTATAGTCCATTAAATTTTTAAAATTTTAGTACATTTAGTTTTTTTCATAAAAAGACGATGTATAGTCCATTATATTTTTTGCACGAAATATTTTTTCGCATGAAAAATGGAAGATGTATGGTGCATTTAATTTTTTTTTATAAAAAGACGATGTATAGTCCATTAAATTTTTAATTTTTTTAGTACATTTAGTTTTTTTCATAAAAATACGATGTATAGTCCATTATATTTTTTGCACGAAATATTTTTTCGCATGAAAAATGGAAGATGTATGGTGCATTTAATTTTTTTTATAAAAAGACTATGTATAGTCCATTAAATTTTTAATTTTTTTAGTACATTTACTTTTTTTCATAAAAAGACGATGTATAGTCCATTATATTTTTTGCACGAAATATTTTTTCGCATGAAAAATGGAAGATGTATGGTGCATTTAATTTTTTTTATAAAAAGACGATGTATAGTCCATTAAATTTTTAACTTTTTTAGTACATTTAGTTTTTTTCATAAAAATACGATGTATACTCCATTATATTTTTTGCACGAAATATTTTTTCGCATGAAAAATAGAAGATGTATAGTGCATTTAATTTTTTTTATAAAAAGACGATGTATCGTCCATTAAATTTTTAATTTTTTTAGTACATTTAGTTTTTTTCATAAAAAGACGATGTATAGTCCATTATATTTTTTGCACGAAATATTTTTTCGCATGAAAAATGGAAGATGTATAGTGCATTTAATTTTTTTTATAAAAAGACGATGTATAGTCCATTAAATTTTTAATTTTTTTAGTACATTTAGTTTTTTTAATAAAAAGACGATGTATAGTCCATTATATTTTTTGCACGAAATATTTTTTCGCATGAAAAATGGAAGATGTATAGTGCATTTAATTTTTTTTATAAAAACACGATGTATAGTCCATTAAATTTTAAATTTTTTTAGTACATTTACATTTATATTATATTTTTTGCACGAAATATTTTTTCGCATGAAAAATGGAAGATGTATAGTGCATTTAATTTTTTTTTATAAAAAGACGATGTATAGTCCATTATATTTTTTGCACAAAATATTTTTTCGCATGAAAAATGGAAGATGTATAGTGCATTTAATTTTTTTTTATAAAAAGACGATGTATAGTCCATTATATTTTTTGCACGAAATATTTTTCCGCATGAAAAATGGAGGATGTATAGTGCATTTAATGTTTTTCATAAAAAGACGATGTATACTCCATTATATTTTTTGCACGAAATATTTTTTCGCATGAAAAATGGAAGATGTATAGTGCATTTAATTTTTTTTATAAAAAGACGATGTATAGTCCATTAAATTTTTAAAATTTTAGTACATTTAGTTTTTTTCATAAAAAGATGATGTATAGTCCATTATATTTTTTGCACGAAATATTTTTTCGCATGAAAAATGGAAGATGTATGGTGCATTTAATTTTTTTTATAAAAAGACGATGTATAGTCCATTAAATTTTTAATTTTTGTAGTACATTTAGTTTTTTTCATAAAAAGACGATGTATAGTCCGTTATATTTTTTGCACGAAATATTTTTTCGCATGAAAAATGGAAGATGTATAGTGCATTTAATTTTTTTTATAAAAAGACGATGTATAGTCCATTAAATTTTAAATTTTTTTAGTACATTTAGTTTTTTCATAAAAAGACGATGTATAACTCCATTATATTTTTTGCACGAAATATTTTTTCGAATGAAAAATGGAAGATGTATAGTGCATTTAATTTTTTTTATAAAAAGACGATGTATAGTCCATTAAATTTTTAATTTTTTTAGTACATTTAGTTTTTTTCAAAAAAAGACGATGTATAGTCCATTATATTTTTTGCACGAATATTTTTTCGCATGATAAATGGAAGATGTATAGTGCATTTAATTTTTTTTTTATAAAAAGACGATGTATAGTGCATTAAATATTTAAAATTTTAGTACATTTAGTTTTTTTCATAAAAAGAAGATTATAGTCCATTATATTTTTTGCACGAAATATTTTTTCGCATGAAAAATGGAAGATGTATAGTGCATTTAATTTTTTTTATAAAAATACGATGTATAGTCCATTAAATTTTTAATTTTTTTAGTAATTTAGTTTTTTTTCATAAAAAGACGATTTATAGTCCATTATATTTTTTCCACGAAATATTTTTTCGCATGAAAAATGCAAGATGTATAGTGCATTTAATTTTTTTTATAAAAAGACGATGTATAGTCCATTAAATTTTTAAAATTTTAGTACATTTAGTTTTTTTCATAAAAAGACGATGTATAGTCCATTATATTTTTTGCACGAAATATTTTTTCGCATGAAAAATGGAAGATGTATGGTGCATTTAATTTTTTTTTATAAAAAGACGATGTATAGTCCATTAAATTTTTAATTTTTTTAGTACATTTAGTTTTTTTCATAAAAATACGATGTATAGTCCATTATATTTTTTGCACGAAATATTTTTTCGCATGAAAAATGGAAGATGTATAGTGCATTTAATTTTTTTTATAAAAAGACGATGTATAGTCCATTAAATTTTTAATTTTTTTAGTACATTTAGTTTTTTTCATAAAAAGACGATGTATAGTCCATTATATTTTTTGCACGAAATATTTTTTCGCATGAAAAATGGAAGATGTATAGTGCATTTAATTTTTTTTATAAAAAGACGATGTATAGTCCATTCAATTTTTAATTCTTTTAGTACATTTAGTTTTTTTCATAAAAGTACGATGTATAGTCCATTATATTTTTTGCACGAAATATTTTTTCGCATGAAAAATAGAAGATGTATAGTGCATTTAATTTTTTTTATAAAAAGACGATGTATAGTCCATTAAATTTTTAATTTTTTTAGTACATTTAGTTTTTTTCATAAAAAGACGATGTATAAGTCCATTATATTTTTTGCACGAAATATTTTTTCGCATGAAAAATGGAAGATGTATAGTGCATTTAATTTTTTTTATAAAAAGACGATGTATAGTCCATTAAATTTTTAATTTTTTTAGTACATTTAGTTTTTTTAATAAAAAGACGATGTATAGTCCATTATATTTTTTGCACGAAATATTTTTTCGCATGAAAAATGGAAGATGTATAGTGCATTTAATTTTTTTTATAAAAACACGATGTATAGTCCATTAAATTTTAAATTTTTTTAGTACATTTACATTTATATTATATTTTTTGCACGAAATATTTTTTCGCATGAAAAATGGAAGATGTATAGTGCATTTAATTTTTTTTTATAAAAAGACGATGTATAGTCCATTATATTTTTTGCACGAAATATTTTTTCGCATGAAAAATGGAAGATGTATAGTGCATTTAATTTTTTTTTATAAAAAGATGATGTATAGTCCATTATATTTTTTGCACGAAATATTTTTCCGCATGAAAAATGGAGGATGTATAGTGCATTTAATGTTTTTCATAAAAAGACGATGTATAGTCCATTATATTTTTTGCACGAAATATTTTTTCGCATGAAAAATGGAGGATGTATAGTGCATTTAATGTTTTTCATAAAAAGACGATGTATAGTCCATTAAATTTTTAATTTTTTTAGTACATTTAGTTTTTTTCATAAAAAGACGATGTATAGTCCATTATATTTTTTGCACGAAATATTTTTTCGCATGAAAAATGGAAGATGTATAGTGCATTTAATTTTTTTTATAAAAAAAAATTTTTAATTGTTTTAGTACATTTAGTTTTTTTCATAAAAAGACGATGTATAGTCCATTATATTTTTTGCACGAAATATTTTTTCGCATGAAAAATGGAAGAGGTATAGTGCATTTAATTTTTTTTATAAAAAGACGATGTACAGTCCATTAAATTTTAAATTTTTTTAGTACATTTAGTTTTTTTCATAAAAAGACGATGTATAGTCCATTATATTTTTTGCAGGAAAATTTTTTTCGCAGGAAAAATGGAAGATGTATAGTGCATTTATTTTTTTTTATAAAAAGACGATGTATAGTCCATTATATTCTTTGCACGAAATATTTTTTCGCATGAAAAATGGAAGATGTATAGTGCATTTAATTTTTTTTATAAAAAGACTATGTATAGTCCATTAAATTTTTAAAATTTTAGTACATTTAGTTTTTTTCATAAAAAGACGATGTATAGTCCATTATATTTTTTGCACGAAATATTTTTTCGCATGGAAAATGAAGGATGTATAGTGCATTTAATGTTTTTCATAAAAAGACGATGTATAGTCCATTATATTTTTTGCACGAAATATTTTTTCGCATGAAAAATGGAGGATGTATAGTACATTTAATGTTTTTCATAAAAAGACGATGTATAGTCCATTATATTTTTTGCACGAAATATTTTTTCGCATGAAAAATGGAGGATGTATAGTGCATTTAATGTTTTTCATAAAAAGACGATGTATAGTCCATTAAATTTTAAATTTTTTTAGTACATTTAGTTTTTTTCATAAAAAGACGATGTGTAGTCCATTATATTTTTTGCACGAAATAATTTTTGCATGAAAAATGGAAGATGTATAGTGCATTTAATTTTTTTTATGAAAAGACGATGTATAGTCCATTAAATTTTTAATTTTTTTAATACATTTAGTTTTTTTCATAAAAAGACGATGTATAGTCCATTATATTTTTTGAACGAAATATTTTTTCGCAGGAAAAATGGAAGATGTATAGTGCATTTAATTTTTTTTATAAAAAGACAATGTATAGTCCATTAAATTTTTAAAATTTTAGTACAAGTAGTTTTTTTCATAAAAAGACGATGTATAGTCCATTATATTCTTTGCACGAAATATTTTTTCGCATGAAAAATGGAAGATGTATAGTGCATTTAATTTTTTTTATAAAAAGACGATGTATAGTCCATTAAATTTTAAATTTTTTTAGTACATTTAGTTTTTTTCATAAAAAGACGATGTATAGTCCATTATATTTTTTGCACGAAATAATTTTTGCATGAAAAATGGAAGATGTATAGTGCATTTAATTTTTTTTTATAAAAAGACGATGTATAGTCCATTAAATTTTTAATTTTTTTAATACATTTAGTTTTTTTCATAAAAAGACGATGTATAGTCCATTATATTTTTTGAACGAAATATTTTTTCGCAGGAAAAATGGAAGATGTATAGTGCATTTATTTTTTTTTATAAAAAGACAATGTATAGTCCATTAAATTTTTAAAATTTTAGTACAAGTAGTTTTTTTCATAAAAAGACGATGTATAGTCCATTATATTTTTTGCACGAAATATTTTTTCGCATGAAAAATGGAAGATGTATAGTGCATTTAATTTTTTTTATAAAAAGACGATGTATAGTCCATTAAATTTTTAAAATTTTAGTACAAGTAGTTTTTTTCATAAAAAGACGATGTATAGTCCATTATATTTTTTGCACGAAATATTTTTTCGCATGAAAAATGGAGGATGTATAGTGCATTTAATGTTTTTCATAAAAGACGATGTATAGTCCATTATATTTTTTGCACGCAATATTTTTTCGCATGAAAAATGGAGGATGTATAGTGCATTTACTGTTTTTCATAAAAAGGCGATGTATAGTCCATTATATTTTTTGCACGAAATATTTTTCCGCATGAAAAATGGAGGATGTATAGTGCATTTAATGTTTTTCATAAAAAGACTATAGTCCATTATATTTTTTGCACGAAATATTTTTTCGCATTAAAAATGGAGGATGTATAGTGCATTTAATGTTTTTCATAAAAAGACGATGTATATCCATTATATTTTTTGCACGAAATATTTTTTCGCATTAAAAATGGAAGATGTATAGTGCATTTAATTTTTTTTATAAAAAGACGATGTATAGTCCATTAAATTTTTAATTTTTTTAGTAATTTAGTTTTTTTCATAAAAAGACGATTTATAGTCCATTATATTTTTTCCACGAAATATTTTTCCGCATGAAAAATGCAAGATGTATAGTGCATTTAATTTTTTTTATAAAAAGACGATGTATAGTCCATTAAATTTTTAATTTTTTTAGTACATTTAGTTTTTTTCATAAAAAGACGATGTATAGTCCATTATATTTTTTGCACGAAATATTTTTTCGCATGAAAAATGGAAGATGTATAGTGCATTTAATGTTTTTCATAAAAAGACGATGTATAGTCCATTAAATTTTTAATTTTTTTAGTACATTTAGTTTTTTTCATAAAAGTACGATGTATAGTCCATTATATTTTTTGCACGAAATATTTTTTCCCATGAAAAATGGAAGATGTATAGTGCATTTAATTTTTTTTATAAAAAGACGATGTATAGTCCATTAAATTTTTAATTTTTTTAGTACATTTAGTTTTTTTCATAAAAAGACGATGTATAGTCCATTATATTTTTTGCACGAAATATTTTTTCGCATGAGAAATGGAAGATGTATAGTGCATTTAATTTTTTTTATAAAAAGACTATGTATAGTGCATTAAATTTTTAATTTTATTAGTACATTTACTTTTTTTTCATAAAAAGACGATGTATAGTCCATTATATTTTTTGCACGAAATATTTTTTCGCATGAAAAATGGAAGATGTATGGTGCATTTAATTTTTTTTATAAAAAGACGATGTATAGTCCATTAAATTTTTAACTTTTTTAGTACATTTAGTTTTTTTCATAAAAATACGATGTATACTCCATTATATTTTTTGCACGAAATATTTTTTCGCATGAAAAATGGAAGATGTATAGTGCATTTAATTTTTTTTATAAAAAGACGATGTATAGTCCATTAAATTTTTAATTTTTTTAGTACATTTAGTTTTTTTCATAAAAAGACGATGTATAGTCCATTATATTTTTTGCACGAAATATTTTTTCGCATGAAAAATGGAAGATGTATAGTGCATTTAATGTTTTTCATAAAAAGACGATGTATAGTCCATTAAATTTTTAATTTTTTTAGTACATTTAGTTTTTTTCATAAAAGTACGATGTATAGTCCATTATATTTTTTGCACGAAATATTTTTTCCCATGAAAAATGGAAGATGTATAGTGCATTTAATTTTTTTTATAAAAAGACGATGTATAGTCCATTAAATTTTTAATTTTTTTAGTACATTTAGTTTTTTTCATAAAAAGACGATGTATAGTCCATTATATTTTTTGCACGAAATATTTTTTCGCATGAGAAATGGAAGATGTATAGTGCATTTAATTTTTTTTATAAAAAGACGATGTATAGTCCATTAAATTTTTAATTTTTTTAGTACATTTAGTTTTTTTAATAAAAAGACGATGTATAGTCCATTATATTTTTTGCACGAAATATTTTTTCGCATGAAAAATGGAAGATGTATAGTGCATTTAATTTTTTTTTATAAAAACACGATGTATAGTCCATTAAATTTTTAATTTTTTTAGTACATTTACATTTATATTATATTTTTTGCACGAAATATTTTTTCGCATGAAAAATGGAAGATGTATAGTGCATTTAATTTTTTTTTATAAAAAGACGATGTATAGTCCATTATATTTTTTGCACAAAATATTTTTTCGCATGAAAAATGGAAGATGTATAGTGCATTTAATTTTTTTTTATAAAAAGACGATGTATAGTCCATTATATTTTTTGCACGAAATATTTTTCCGCATGAAAAATGGAGGATGTATAGTGCATTTAATGTTTTTCATAAAAAGACGATGTATAGTCCATTATATTTTTTGCACGAAATATTTTTTCGCATGAAAAATGGAGGATGTATAGTGCATTTAATGTTTTTCATAAAAAGACGATGTATAGTCCATTAAATTTTTAATTTTTTTAGTACATTTAGTTTTTTTCATACAAAGACGATGTATAGTCCATTATATTTTTTGCACGAAATATTTTTTCGCATGAAAAATGGAAGAGGTATAGTGCATTTAATTTTTTTTATAAAAAGACGATGTACAGTCCATTAAATTTTAAATTTTTTTAGTATATTTAGTTTTTTTCATAAAAAGACGATGTATAGTCCATTATATTTTTTGCACGAAATATTTTTTCGCATGAAAAATGGAAGAGGTATAGTGCATTTAATTTTTTTTATAAAAAGACGATGTACAGTCCATTAAATTTTAAATTTTTTTAGTACATTTAGTTTTTTTCATAAAAAGACGATGTATAGTCCATTATATTTTTTGAACGAAATATTTTTTCGCAGGAAAAATGGAAGATGTATAGTGCATTTAATGTTTTTCATAAAAAGACGATGTATAGTCCATTAAATTTTTAATTTTTTTAGTACATTTAGTTTTTTTCATAAAAAGACGATGTATAGTCCATTATATTTTTTGCACGAAATATTTTTTCGCATGAAAAATGGAAGATGTATAGTGCATTTAATTTTTTTTATAAAAAAAAATTTTTAATTGTTTTAGTACATTTAGTTTTTTTCATAAAAAGACGATGTATAGTCCATTATATTTTTTGCACGAAATATTTTTTCGCATGAAAAATGGAAGAGGTATAGTGCATTTAATTTTTTTTATAAAAAGACGATGTACAGTCCATTAAATTTTAAATTTTTTTAGTACATTTAGTTTTTTTCATAAAAAGACGATGTATAGTCCATTATATTTTTTGCAGGAAAATTTTTTTCGCAGGAAAAATGGAAGATGTATAGTGCATTTATTTTTTTTTATAAAAAGACGATGTATAGTCCATTATATTCTTTGCACGAAATATTTTTTCGCATGAAAAATGGAAGATGTATAGTGCATTTAATTTTTTTTATAAAAAGACTATGTATAGTCCATTAAATTTTTAAAATTTTAGTACATTTAGTTTTTTTCATAAAAAGACGATGTATAGTCCATTATATTTTTTGCACGAAATATTTTTTCGCATGGAAAATGAAGGATGTATAGTGCATTTAATGTTTTTCATAAAAAGACGATGTATAGTCCATTATATTTTTTGCACGAAATATTTTTTCGCATGAAAAATGGAGGATGTATAGTACATTTAATGTTTTTCATAAAAAGACGATGTATAGTCCATTATATTTTTTGCACGAAATATTTTTTCGCATGAAAAATGGAGGATGTATAGTGCATTTAATGTTTTTCATAAAAAGACGATGTATAGTCCATTAAATTTTAAATTTTTTTAGTACATTTAGTTTTTTTCATAAAAAGACGATGTGTAGTCCATTATATTTTTTGCACGAAATAATTTTTGCATGAAAAATGGAAGATGTATAGTGCATTTAATTTTTTTTATGAAAAGACGATGTATAGTCCATTAAATTTTTAATTTTTTAATACATTTAGTTTTTTTCATAAAAAGACGATGTATAGTCCATTATATTTTTTGAACGAAATATTTTTTCGCAGGAAAAATGGAAGATGTATAGTGCATTTAATTTTTTTTATAAAAAGACAATGTATAGTCCATTAAATTTTTAAAATTTTAGTACAAGTAGTTTTTTTCATAAAAAGACGATGTATAGTCCATTATATTCTTTGCACGAAATATTTTTTCGCATGAAAAATGGAAGATGTATAGTGCATTTAATTTTTTTTATAAAAAGACGATGTATAGTCCATTAAATTTTAAATTTTTTTAGTACATTTAGTTTTTTTCATAAAAAGACGATGTATAGTCCATTATATTTTTTGCACGAAATAATTTTTGCATGAAAAATGGAAGATGTATAGTGCATTTAATTTTTTTTTATAAAAAGACGATGTATAGTCCATTAAATTTTTAATTTTTTTAATACATTTAGTTTTTTTCATAAAAAGACGATGTATAGTCCATTATATTTTTTGAACGAAATATTTTTTCGCAGGAAAAATGGAAGATGTATAGTGCATTTATTTTTTTTTATAAAAAGACAATGTATAGTCCATTAAATTTTTAAAATTTTAGTACAAGTAGTTTTTTTCATAAAAAGACGATGTATAGTCCATTATATTTTTTGCACGAAATATTTTTTCGCATGAAAAATGGAAGATGTATAGTGCATTTAATTTTTTTTATAAAAAGACGATGTATAGTCCATTAAATTTTTAAAATTTTAGTACAAGTAGTTTTTTTCATAAAAAGACGATGTATAGTCCATTATATTTTTTGCACGAAATATTTTTTCGCATGAAAAATGGAGGATGTATAGTGCATTTAATGTTTTTCATAAAAGACGATGTATAGTCCATTATATTTTTTGCACGCAATATTTTTTCGCATGAAAAATGGAGGATGTATAGTGCATTTACTGTTTTTCATAAAAAGGCGATGTATAGTCCATTATATTTTTTGCACGAAATATTTTTCCGCATGAAAAATGGAGGATGTATAGTGCATTTAATGTTTTTCATAAAAAGACTATAGTCCATTATATTTTTTGCACGAAATATTTTTTCGCATTAAAAATGGAGGATGTATAGTGCATTTAATGTTTTTCATAAAAAGACGATGTATAGTCCATTATATTTTTTGCACGAAATATTTTTTCGCATTAAAAATGGAAGATGTATAGTGCATTTAATTTTTTTTATAAAAAGACGATGTATAGTCCATTAAATTTTTAAAATTTTAGTACATTTAGTTTTTTTCATAAAAAGACGATGTATAGTCCATTATATTTTTTGCACGAAATATTTTTTCGCATGAAAAATGGAAGATGTATGGTGCATTTAATTTTTTTTTATAAAAAGACGATGTATAGTCCATTAAATTTTTAATTTTTTTAGTACATTTAGTTTTTTTCATAAAAATACGATGTATAGTCCATTATATTTTTTGCACGAAATATTTTTTCGCATGAAAAATGGAAGATGTATGGTGCATTTAATTTTTTTTATAAAAAGACTATGTATAGTGCATTAAATTTTTAATTTTATTAGTACATTTACTTTTTTTTCATAAAAAGACGATGTATAGTCCATTATATTTTTTGCACGAAATATTTTTTCGCATGAAAAATGGAAGATGTATGGTGCATTTAATTTTTTTTATAAAAAGACGATGTATAGTCCATTAAATTTTTAACTTTTTTCGTACATTTAGTTTTTTTCATAAAAATACGATGTATACTCCATTATATTTTTTGCACGAAATATTTTTTCGCATGAAAAATGGAAGATGTATAGTGCATTTAATTTTTTTTATAAAAAGACGATGTATAGTCCATTAAATTTTTAATTTTTTTAGTACATTTAGTTTTTTTCATAAAAAGACGATGTATAGTCCATTATATTTTTTGCACGAAATATTTTTTCGCATGAAAAATGGAAGATGTATAGTGCATTTAATGTTTTTCATAAAAAGACGATGTATAGTCCATTAAATTTTTAATTTTTTTAGTACATTTAGTTTTTTTCATAAAAGTACGATGTATAGTCCATTATATTTTTTGCACGAAATATTTTTTCCCATGAAAAATGGAAGATGTATAGTGCATTTAATTTTTTTTATAAAAAGACGATGTATAGTCCATTAAATTTTTAATTTTTTTAGTACATTTAGTTTTTTTCATAAAAAGACGATGTATAGTCCATTATATTTTTTGCACGAAATATTTTTTCGCATGAGAAATGGAAGATGTATAGTGCATTTAATTTTTTTTATAAAAAGACTATGTATAGTGCATTAAATTTTTAATTTTATTAGTACATTTACTTTTTTTTCATAAAAAGACGATGTATAGTCCATTATATTTTTTGCACGAAATATTTTTTCGCATGAAAAATGGAAGATGTATGGTGCATTTAATTTTTTTTATAAAAAGACGATGTATAGTCCATTAAATTTTTAACTTTTTTAGTACATTTAGTTTTTTTCATAAAAATACGATGTATACTCCATTATATTTTTTGCACGAAATATTTTTTCGCATGAAAAATGGAAGATGTATAGTGCATTTAATTTTTTTTATAAAAAGACGATGTATAGTCCATTAAATTTTTAATTTTTTTTAGTACATTTAGTTTTTTTCATAAAAAGACGATGTATAGTCCATTATATTTTTTGCACGAAATATTTTTTCGCATGAAAAATGGAAGATGTATAGTGCATTTAATGTTTTTCATAAAAAGACGATGTATAGTCCATTAAATTTTTAATTTTTTTAGTACATTTAGTTTTTTTCATAAAAGTACGATGTATAGTCCATTATATTTTTTGCACGAAATATTTTTTCCCATGAAAAATGGAAGATGTATAGTGCATTTAATTTTTTTTATAAAAAGACGATGTATAGTCCATTAAATTTTTAATTTTTTTAGTACATTTAGTTTTTTTCATAAAAAGACGATGTATAGTCCATTATATTTTTTGCACGAAATATTTTTTCGCATGAGAAATGGAAGATGTATAGTGCATTTAATTTTTTTTATAAAAAGACGATGTATAGTCCATTAAATTTTTAATTTTTTTAGTACATTTAGTTTTTTTAATAAAAAGACGATGTATAGTCCATTATATTTTTTGCACGAAATATTTTTTCGCATGAAAAATGGAAGATGTATAGTGCATTTAATTTTTTTTTATAAAAACACGATGTATAGTCCATTAAATTTTAAATTTTTTTAGTACATTTACATTTATATTATATTTTTTGCACGAAATATTTTTTCGCATGAAAAATGGAAGATGTATAGTGCATTTAATTTTTTTTTATAAAAAGACGATGTATAGTCCATTATATTTTTTGCACAAAATATTTTTTCGCATGAAAAATGGAAGATGTATAGTGCATTTAATTTTTTTTTATAAAAAGACGATGTATAGTCCATTATATTTTTTGCACGAAATATTTTTCCGCATGAAAAATGGAGGATGTATAGTGCATTTAATGTTTTTCATAAAAAGACGATGTATAGTCCATTATATTTTTTGCACGAAATATTTTTTCGCATGAAAAATGGAGGATGTATAGTGCATTTAATGTTTTTCATAAAAAGACGATGTATAGTCCATTAAATTTTTAATTTTTTTAGTACATTTAGTTTTTTTCATACAAAGACGATGTATAGTCCATTATATTTTTTGCACGAAATATTTTTTCGCATGAAAAATGGAAGAGGTATAGTGCATTTAATTTTTTTTATAAAAAGACGATGTACAGTCCATTAAATTTTAAATTTTTTTAGTACATTAAGTTTTTTTCATAAAAAGACGATGTATAGTCCATTATATTTTTTGCACGAAATATTTTTTCGCATGAAAAATGGAAGAGGTATAGTGCATTTAATTTTTTTTATAAAAAGACGATGTACAGTCCATTAAATTTTAAATTTTTTTAGTACATTTAGTTTTTTTCATAAAAAGACGATGTATAGTCCATTATATTTTTTGAACGAAATATTTTTTCGCAGGAAAAATGGAAGATGTATAGTGCATTTAATTTTTTTTATAAAAAGACGATGTATAGTCCATTATATTCTTTGCACGAAATATTTTTTCGCATGAAAAATGGAAGATGTATAGTGCATTTAATTTTTTTTTATAAAAAGACGATGTATAGTCCATTAAATTTTTAAAATTTTAGTACATTTAGGTTTTTTCATAAAAAGACGATGTATAGTCCATTATATTTTTTGCACGAAATATTTTTTCGCATGGAAAATGGAGGATGTATAGTGCATTTAATGTTTTTCATAAAAAGACGATGTATAGTCCATTATATTTTTTGAACGAAATATTTTTTCGCATGAAAAATGGAGGATGTATAGTGCATTTAATGTTTTTTATAAAAAGACAATGTATAGTCCATTAAATTTTTAAAATTTTAGTACAAGTAGTTTTTTTCATAAAAAGACGATGTATAGTCCATTATATTCTTTGCACGAAATATTTTTTCGCATGAAAAATGGAAGATGTATAGTGCATTTAATTTTTTTTATAAAAAGACGATGAATAGTCCATTAAATTTTTAATTTTTTTAATACATTTAGTTTTTTTCATAAAAAGACGATGTATAGTCCATTATATTTTTTGCACGAAATATTTTTTCGCATGAAAAATGGAGGATGTATAGTGCATTTAATGTTTTTCATAAAAGACGATGTATAGTCCATTATATTTTTTGCACGAAATATTTTTTCGCATGAAAAATGGAGGATGTATAGTGCATTTACTGTTTTTCATAAAAAGGCGATGTATAGTCCATTATATTTTTTGCACGAAATATTTTTCCGCATGAAAAATGGAGGATGTATAGTGCATTTAATGTTTTTCATAAAAAGACTATAGTCCATTATATTTTTTGCACGAAATATTTTTTCGCATTAAAAATGGAGGATGTATAGTGCATTTAATGTTTTTCATAAAAAGACGATGTATAGTCCATTATATTTTTTGCACGAAATATTTTTTCGCATGAAAAATGGAGGATGTATAGTGCATTTAATTTTTTTCATAAAAAGACGATGTATAGTCCATTATATTTTTTGCACCAAATATTTTTTCGCATGAAAAATGGAGGATGTATAGTGCATTTAATGTTTTTCATAAAAAGACGATGTAAAGTCCATTAAATTTTTAATTTTTTTAGTACATTTAGTTTTTTTCATAAAAAGACGATGTATAGTCCATTATATATTTTGCACGAAATATTTTTTCGCATGAAAAATGGAGGATGTATAGTGCATTTAATTTTTTTCATAAAAAGACGATGTATAGTCCATTATATTTTTTGCACGAAATATTTTTTCGCATGAAAAATGGAAGATGTATATTGCATTTAATTTTTTTTATAAAAAGACGATGTATAGTCCATTAAATTTTTAATTTTTTTAGTACATTTAGTTTTTTTCATAAAAAGACGATGTATAGTCCATTATATATTTTGCACGAAATATTTTTTCGCATGAAAAATGGAGGATGTATAGTGCATTTAATTTTTTTCATAAAAAGACGATGTATAGTCCATTAT
The DNA here is from genome assembly GCA_936439885.1 of Nowickia ferox. Lineage (NCBI taxonomy): Eukaryota > Metazoa > Arthropoda > Insecta > Diptera > Tachinidae > Nowickia > Nowickia ferox. Next base: position 1,151,484 of record OW387027.1, on the reverse strand, counting down.
ATTTTTTGCACGAAATATTTTTTCGCATGAAAAATGGAAGATGTATATTGCATTTAATTTTTTTTATAAAAAGACGATGTATAGTCCATTAAATTTTTAATTTTTTTAGCACATTTAGTTTTTTTCATAAAAAGACGATGTATAGTCCATTATATTTTTTGCACGAAATATTTTTTCGCATGAAAAATGGAAGATGTATAGTGCATTTAAATTTTTCCCATGAAATTTTTAATTTTTTCTAGTAATTTAGTTTTTTTCATAAAAAGACGATTTATAGTCCATTATATTTTTTCCACGAAATATTTTTTCGCATGAAAAATGGAAGATGTATAGTGCATTTAATTTTTTTTATAAAAAGACGATGTATAGTCCATTAAATTTTTAAAATTTTAGTACATTTAGTTTTTTTCATAAAAAGACGATGTATAGTCCATTAAATTTTTAATTTTTTTGGTGTATTTAATTTTTTTCATAAAAAGACGATGTATAGTTCATTTTATTTTTTATTTTTTTAGTACATTTAGTTTTTTTCATAAAAAAAGATGTATTGTTCATTTTATTTTTTATTTTTTTAGTGCATTTAGTTTTTTTCATAAAAAGACGATTTATAGTCCATTATATTTTTTGCACGAAATATTCTTTCGCATGAAAAATGGAAGATGTATAGTGCATTTAATTTTTTTCATAAAAAGACGATATATAGTCCATTATATTTTTTGCACGAAATATTTTTTCGCAAGAAAAATGGAAGATGTATAGTGCATTTAATTTTTTTTATAAAAAAAGACGATGTATAGTCCATTAAATTTTTAATTTTTTTTAGTGCATTTAATTTTTTTCATAAAAAGACGATGTATAGTCCATTAAATTTTTAATTTTTTTAGTACATTTAGTTTTTTTCATAAAAAGACGATGTATAGTCCATTATATTTTTTGCACGAAATATTTTTTCGCATGAAAAATGGAAGATGTATAGTGCATTTAATTTTTTTTATAAAAAGACGATGTATAGTCCATTAAATTTTTAATTTTTTTAGTACATTTAGTTTTTTCATAAAAAGACGATGTATAGTCCATTATATTTTTTGCACGAAATATTTTTTCGCATGAAAAATGGAAGATGTATAGTGCATTTAATTTTTTTTATAAAAAGACGATGTATAGTCCATTAAATTTTTAATTTTTTTAGTACATTTAGTTTTTTCATAAAAAGACGATGTATAGTCCATTATATTTTTTGCACGAAATATTTTTTCGCATGAAAAATGGAAGATGTATAGTGCATTTAATTTTTTTTATAAAAAGACGATGTATAGTCCATTAAATTTTTAATTTTTTTAGTACATTTAGTTTTTTCATAAAAAGACGATGTATAGTCCATTATATTTTTTGCACGAAATATCTTTCCGCATGAAAAATGGAGGATGTATAGTGCATTTAATGTTTTTCATAAAAAGACGATGTATAGGCCATTATATTTTTTGCACGAAATATTTTTTCGCATGAAAAATGGAGGATGTATAGTGCATTTAATGTTTTTCATAAAAAGTCCATTATATTTTTTGCACGAAATATTTTTTCGCATGAAAAATGGAGAATGTATAGTGCATTTAATGTTTATCATAAAAAGACGATGTATAGTCCATTATATTTTTTGCACGATATATTTTTTCGCATGGGAAATGGAGGATGTATAGTGCATTTAATTTTTTTCATAAAAAGACGATGTATAGTCCATTATATTTTCTGCACGAAATATTTTTTCGCATGAAAAATGGAGGATGTATAGTGCATTTAATTTTTTTCATAAAAAGACGATGTATAGTCCATTATATTTTTTGCACGAAATATTTTTTCGCATGAAAAATGGAGGATGTATAATGCATTTAATGTTTTTCATAAAAAGACGATGTATAGTCCATTATATTTTTTGCACGAAATATTTTTTCGCATGAAAAATGGAGGATGTATAGTGAGTGCATTTAATGTTTTTCATAAAAAGACGATGTATAGTCCATTATATTTTTTGCACGAAATATTTTTTCGCATGAAAAATGGAGGATGTATAGTGCATTTAATGTTTTTCATAAAAAGACGATGTATAGTCCATTATATTTTTTGCACGAAATATTTTTTCGCATGAAAAATGGAGGATGTATAGTGCATTTAATGTTTTTCATAAAAAGACGATGTATAGTCCATTATATTTTTTGCACGAAATATTTTTTCGCATGAAAAATGGAGGATGTATAGTGCATTTAATGTTTTTCATAAAAAGACGATGTATTATTATATTTTTTGCACGAAATATTTTTTCGCATGAAAAATGGAGGATGTATAGTGCATTTAATTTTTTTCATAAAAAGACGATATATAGTTCATTATATTTTTTGCACGAAATATTTTTTCGCATGAAAAATGGAGGATGTATAGTGCATTTAATGTTTTTCATAAAAAGACGATGTATAGTCCATTATATTTTTTGCACGAAATATTTTTTCGCATGAAAAATGGAAGATGTATAGTGCATTTAATTTTTTTTTATAAAAAGACGATGTATAGTCCATTATATTTTTTGCACAAAATATTTTTTCGCATGAAAAATGGAAGATGTATAGTGCATTTAATTTTTTTTTATAAAAAGACGATGTATAGTCCATTATATTTTTTGCACGAAATATTTTTCCGCATGAAAAATGGAGGATGTATAGTGCATTTAATGTTTTTCATAAAAAGACGATGTATAGTCCATTATATTTTTTGCACGAAATATTTTTTCGCATGAAAAATGGAGGATGTATAGTGCATTTAATGTTTTTCATAAAAAGACGATGTATAGTCCATTAAATTTTTAATTTTTTTAGTACATTTAGTTTTTTTCATACAAAGACGATGTATAGTCCATTATATTTTTTGCACGAAATATTTTTTCGCATGAAAAATGGAAGAGGTATAGTGCATTTAATTTTTTTTATAAAAAGACGATGTACAGTCCATTAAATTTTAAATTTTTTTAGTACATTTAGTTTTTTTCATAAAAAGACGATGTATAGTCCATTATATTTTTTGCACGAAATATTTTTTCGCATGAAAAATGGAAGAGGTATAGTGCATTTAATTTTTTTTATAAAAAGACGATGTACAGTCCATTAAATTTTAAATTTTTTTAGTACATTTAGTTTTTTTCATAAAAAGACGATGTATAGTCCATTATATTTTTTGAACGAAATATTTTTTCGCAGGAAAAATGGAAGATGTATAGTGCATTTAATTTTTTTTATAAAAAGACGATGTATAGTCCATTATATTCTTTGCACGAAATATTTTTTCGCATGAAAAATGGAAGATGTATAGTGCATTTAATTTTTTTTTATAAAAAGACGATGTATAGTCCATTAAATTTTTAAAATTTTAGTACATTTAGGTTTTTTCATAAAAAGACGATGTATAGTCCATTATATTTTTTGCACGAAATATTTTTTCGCATGGAAAATGGAGGATGTATAGTGCATTTAATGTTTTTCATAAAAAGACGATGTATAGTCCATTATATTTTTTGAACGAAATATTTTTTCGCATGAAAAATGGAGGATGTATAGTGCATTTAATGTTTTTTATAAAAAGACAATGTATAGTCCATTAAATTTTTAAAATTTTAGTACAAGTAGTTTTTTTCATAAAAAGACGATGTATAGTCCATTATATTTTTTGCACGAAATATTTTTTCGCATGAAAAATGGAAGATGTATAGTGCATTTAATTTTTTTTATAAAAAGACGATGTATAGTCCATTAAATTTTAAATTTTTTTAGTACATTTAGTTTTTTTCATAAAAAGACGATGTATAGTCCATTATACTTTTTGCACGAAATAATTTTTGCATGAAAAATGGAAGATGTATAGTGCATTTAATTTTTTTTATAAAAAGACGATGAATAGTCCATTAAATTTTTAATTTTTTTAATACATTTAGTTTTTTTCATAAAAAGACGATGTATAGTCCATTATATTTTTTGCACGAAATATTTTTTCGCATGAAAAATGGAGGATGTATAGTGCATTTAATGTTTTTCATAAAAGACGATGTATAGTCCATTATATTTTTTGCACGAAATATTTTTTCGCATGAAAAATGGAGGATGTATAGTGCATTTACTGTTTTTCATAAAAAGGCGATGTATAGTCCATTATATTTTTTGCACGAAATATTTTTCCGCATGAAAAATGGAGGATGTATAGTGCATTTAATGTTTTTCATAAAAAGACTATAGTCCATTATATTTTTTGCACGAAATATTTTTTCGCATTAAAAATGGAGGATGTATAGTGCATTTAATGTTTTTCATAAAAAGACGATGTATAGTCCATTATATTTTTTGCACGAAATATTTTTTCGCATGAAAAATGGAGGATGTATAGTGCATTTAATTTTTTTCATAAAAAGACGATGTATAGTCCATTATATTTTTTGCACCAAATATTTTTTCGCATGAAAAATGGAGGATGTATAGTGCATTTAATGTTTTTCATAAAAAGACGATGTAAAGTCCATTAAATTTTTATTTTTTTTAGTACATTTAGTTTTTTTCATAAAAAGACGATGTATAGTCCATTATATTTTTTGCACGAAATATTTTTTCGCATGAAAAATGGAGGATGTATAGTGCATTTAATTTTTTTCATAAAAAGACGATGTATAGTCCATTATATTTTTTGCACGAAATATTTTTTCGCATGAAAAATGGAAGATGTATATTGCATTTAATTTTTTTTATAAAAAGACGATGTATAGTCCATTAAATTTTTAATTTTTTTAGTACATTTAGTTTTTTTCATAAAAAGACGATGTATAGTCCATTATATTTTTTGCACGAAATATTTTTTCGCATGAAAAATGGAAGATGTATAGTGCATTTAATTTTTTTTATAAAAAGACGATGTATAGTCCATTAAATTTTTAATTTTTTTAGTACATTTAGTTTTTTCATAAAAAGACGATGTATAGTCCATTATATTTTTTGCACGAAATATTTTTTCGCATGAAAAATGGAAGATGTATAGTGCATTTAATTTTTTTTATAAAAAGACGATGTATAGTCCATTAAATTTTTAATTTTTTTAGTACATTTAGTTTTTTCATAAAAAGACGATGTATAGTCCATTATATTTTTTGCACGAAATATTTTTTCGCATGAAAAATGGAAGATGTATAGTGCATTTAATTTTTTTTATAAAAAGACGATGTATAGTCCATTAAATTTTTAATTTTTTTAGTACATTTAGTTTTTTCATAAAAAGACGATGTATAGTCCATTATATTTTTTGCACGAAATATTTTTTCGCATGAAAAATGGAAGATGTATAGTGCATTTAATTTTTTTTTATAAAAAGACGATGTATAGTCCAATAAATTTTTAATTTTTTTAGTACATTTAGTTTTTTTCATAAAAAGACGATGTATAGTTCATTATATTTTTTGCACGAAATATCTTTCCGCATGAAAAATGGAGGATGTATAGTGCATTTAATGTTTTTCATAAAAAGACGATGTATAGGCCATTATATTTTTTGCACGAAATATTTTTTCGCATGAAAAATGGAGGATGTATAGTGCATTTAATGTTTTTCATAAAAAGTCCATTATATTTTTTGCACGAAATATTTTTTCGCATGAAAAATGGAGAATGTATAGTGCATTTAATGTTTATCATAAAAAGACGATGTATAGTCCATTATATTTTTTGCACGATATATTTTTTCGCATGGGAAATGGAGGATGTATAGTGCATTTAATTTTTTTCATAAAAAGACGATGTATAGTCCATTATATTTTCTGCACGAAATATTTTTTCGCATGAAAAATGGAGGATGTATAGTGCATTTAATTTTTTTCATAAAAAGACGATGTATAGTCCATTATATTTTTTGCACGAAATATTTTTTCGCATGAAAAATGGAGGATGTATAATGCATTTAATGTTTTTCATAAAAAGACGATGTATAGTCCATTATATTTTTTGCACGAAATATTTTTTCGCATGAAAAATGGAGGATGTATAGTGAGTGCATTTAATGTTTTTCATAAAAAGACGATGTATAGTCCATTATATTTTTTGCACGAAATATTTTTTCGCATGAAAAATGGAGGATGTATAGTGCATTTAATGTTTTTCATAAAAAGACGATGTATAGTCCATTATATTTTTTGCACGAAATATTTTTTCGCATGAAAAATGGAGGATGTATAGTGCATTTAATGTTTTTCATAAAAAGACGATGTATAGTCCATTATATTTTTTGCACGAAATATTTTTTCGCATGAAAAATGGAGGATGTATAGTGCATTTAATGTTTTTCATAAAAAGACGATGTATAGTCCATTATATTTTTTGCACGAAATATTTTTTCGCATGAAAAATGGAGGATGTATAGTGCATTTAATTTTTTTCATAAAAAGACGATATATAGTTCATTATATTTTTTGCACGAAATATTTTTTCGCATGAAAAATGGAGGATGTATAGTGCATTTAATGTTTTTCATAAAAAGACGATGTATAGTCCATTATATTTTTTGCACGAAATATTTTTTCGCATGAAAAATGGAAGATGTATAGTGCATTTAATTTTTTTCATAAAAAGACGATGTATAGTCCATTAAATTTTTAATTTTTTTAGTACATTTAGTTTTTTTCATAAAAAGACGATGTATAGTCCATTATATTTTTTGCACGAAATATTTTTTCGCATGAAAAATAGAGGATGTATAGTGCATTTAATGTTTTTCATAAAAGACGATGTATAGTCCATTATATTTTTTGCACGAAATATTTTTTCGCATGAAAAATGGAGGATGTATAGTGCATTTACTGTTTTTCATAAAAAGGCGATGTATAGTCCATTATATTTTTTGCACGAAATATTTTTTCGCATGAAAAATGGAGGATGTATAGTGCATTTAATGTTTTTCATAAAAAGACGATGTATAGTCCATTATATTTTTTGCACGAAATATTTTTTCGCATTAAAAATGGAGGATGTATAGTGCATTTAATGTTTTTCATAAAAAGACGATGTATAGTCCATTATATTTTTTGCACGAAATATTTTTTCGCATGAAAAATGGAGGATGTATAGTGCATTTAATGTTTTTCATAAAAAGACGATGTATAGTCCATTATATTTTTTGCACGAAATATTTTTTCGCATGAAAAATGGAAGATGTATAGTGCATTTAATTTTTTTCATAAAAAGACGATGTATAGTCCATTAAATTTTTAATTTTTTTAGTACATTTAGTTTTTTTCATAAAAAGACGATGTATAGTCCATTATATTTTTTGCACGAAATATTTTTCGCATGAAAAATGGAGGATGCATAGTGCATTTAATTTTTTTTTATAAAAAGACGATGTATAGTCCATTAAATTTTTAATTTTTTTTAGTGCATTTAATTTTTTTTATAAAAAGACGATGTATAGTCCATTAAATTTTTCATTTTTTTAGTTTATTTAATTTTTTTCATAAAAAGACGATGTATAGTCCATTATATTTTTTATTTTTAATTTTTTTTTTTAGTTGTAGAAATTCAACACTCAGTCTAGATTGTAAACTTTTAATATACAAGTCGCTTTTGAAACCCATATGGTGCTACGGAATACAGCTATGGGGCACTGCTTCAGCTTCCAATATAGAGAGAATCCAAGGAAGGCAAAACAAGATTTTAAGACTAAAACATCGGCTCCATGGTACATCAAAAATTCAAATTTACATCGTGATTTAAATATGCCACTAGTGACTGAAGAAATTAAAAAATACGCAGGCAAATATTTAACAAAACTCGAGTCTCATCCTAATCCACTTGCTCGTAACATCTTGAATTTTACTGGACACATCCGCTTAAAAAAGAGGGACACTATGGCTCTAATACTCAACACTTCAGATGAAACAGCTTGAAAATATTTTTGTGCTTAATACGATATTTATGTATTATTGATTCCTATCACTAAGTTTATGCCTGACACTGGTTGGGCCTAATTATTATATCTAGATTTAAGATTTGAAAACTTATTGTTAGTTAATTTTTTGAAGATACAATAAATAAATATACGCATGAAAAAAAAAAAAAATTTTTTTAGTGCATTTAATTTTTTTCATAAAAAGACGATGTATAGTCCATTAAATTTTTAATTTTTTTTGTACATTTAATTTTTTTCATAAAAAGACGATGTATAGTCCATTATATTTTTTATTTTTTTAGTACATTTAGTTTTTTTCATAAAAAAAAGATGTATAGTTCATTTTATTTTTAATTTTTTTAGTACATTTAGTTTTTTTCATAAAAAGACGATGTATAGTCCATTATATTTTTTGCACGAAATATTTTTTCGCATGAAAAATGGAGGATGTATAGTGCATTTAATGTTTTTCATAAAAAGACGATGTATAGTCCATTATATTTTTTGCACGAAATATTTTTTCGCATGAAAAATGGAGGATGTATAGTGCATTTAATGTTTTTCATAAAAAGACGATGTATAGTCCATTATATTTTTTGCACGAAATATTTTTTCGCATGAAAAATTGAAATTTTTTTCATAAAAAGACGATGTATAGTCCATTATATTTTTTGCACCAAATATTTTTTCGCATGAAAAATGGAGGATGTATAGTGCATTTAATTTTTTTCATAAAAAGACGATGTAAAGTCCATTAAATTTTTAATTTTTTTAGTACATTTAGTTTTTTTCATAAAAAGACGATGTATAGTCCATTATATTTTTTGCACGAAATATTTTTTCGCATGAAAAATTGAGAATGTATAGTGCATTTAATTTTTTTCATAAAAAGACGATGTCCATTATATTTTTTGCACGAAATATTTTTTCGCATGAAAAATGGGGGATGTATAGTGCATTTAATGTTTTTCATAAAAAGACGATGTATAGTCCATTATATTTTTTCCACGAAATATTTTTTCGCATGAAAAATGGAGGATGCATAGTCCATTATATTTTTTGCACGAAATATTTTTTCACATGAAAAATGGAGGATGTATAGTGCATTTAATTTTTTTCATAAAAAGACGATGTATAGTCCATTAGATTTTTTGCACGAAATATTTTTTCGCATGAAAAATGGAAGATGTATAGTGCATTTAATTTTTTTCATAAAAAGACGATGTATAGTCCATTATATTTTTTGCACGAAATATTTTTTCGCATGAAAAATGGAGGATGTATAGTGCATTTAATGTTTTTCCTAAAAAGACGATGTATAGTCCATTAAATTTTTAATTTTTTTAGTACATTTAGTTTTTTTCATAAAAAGACGATGTATAGTCCATTATATTTTTTGCACGAAATATTTTTTCGCATGAAAAATGGAGGATGTATAGTGCATTTAATGTTTTTCATAAAAAGACGATGTATAGTCCATTATATATTTTGCACGAAATATTTTTTCGCATGAAAAATGGAAGATGTATAGTGCATTTAATTTTTTTCATAAAAAGACGATGTATAGTCCATTAAATTTTTAATTTTTTTAGTACATTTAGTTTTTTTCATAAAAAGACGATGTATAGTCCATTATATTTTTTGCACGAAATATTTTTCGCATGAAAAATGGAGGATGTATAGTGCATTTAATTTTTTTTTATAAAAAGACGATGTATAGTCCATTAAATTTTTAATTTTTTTTAGTGCATTTAAATTTTTTTATAAAAAGACGATGTATAGTCCATTAAATTTTTCATTTTTTAACTTTATTTAATTTTTTTCATAAAAAGACGATGTATAGTCCATTATATTTTTTATTTTTTATTTTTTTTTTTAGTTGTAGAAATTCAGCACTCAGTCTAGATTGTAAACTTTTAATATACAAGTCGCTTTTGAAACCCATATGGTGCTACGGAATACAGCTATGGGGCACTGCTTCAGCTTCCAATATAGAGAGAATCCAACGAAGGCAAAACAAGATTTTAAGACTAATAACATCGGCTCCATGGTACATCAAAAATTCAAATTTACATCGTGATTTAAATATGCCACTAGTGACTGAAGAAATTAAAAAATACGCAGGCAAATATTTAACAAAACTCGAGTCTCATCCTAATCCACTTGCTCGTAACATCTTGAATTTTACTGGACACATCCGCTTAAAAAAGAGGGACACTATGGCTCTAATACTCAACACTTCAGATGAAACAGCTTGAAAATATTTTTGTGCTTAATACGATATTTATGTATTATTGATTCCTATCACTAAGTTTATGCCTGACACTGGTTGGGCCTAATTATTATATCTAGATTTAAGATTTGAAAACTTATTGTTAGTTAATTTTTTGAAGATACAATAAATAAATATACGCATGAAAAAAAAAAAAATTTTTTTAGTGCATTTAATTTTTTTCATAAAAAGACGATGTATAGTCCATTAAATTTTTAATTTTTTTTGTACATTTAATTTTTTTCATAAAAAGACGATGTATAGTCCATTATATTTTTAATTTTTTTAGTACATTTAGTTTTTTTCATAAAAAAAAGATGTATAGTTCATTTTATTTTTAATTTTTTTAGTACATTTAGTTTTTTTCATAAAAAGACGATGTATAGTCCATTATATTTTTTGCACGAAATATTTTTTCGCATGAAAAATGGAGGATGTATAGTGCATTTAATGTTTTTCATAAAAAGACGATGTATAGTCCATTATATTCACGAAATATTTTTTCGCATGAAAAATGGAGGATGTATAGTGCATTTAATGTTTTTCATAAAAAGACGATGTATAGTCCATAAAATTTTTAATTTTTTTAGTACATTTAGTTTTTTTCATAAAAAGACGATGTATAGTCCATTATATTCACGAAATATTTTTTCGCATGAAAAATGGAGGATGTATAGTGCATTTAATGTTTTTCATAAAAAGACGATGTATAGTCCATTATATTTTTTGCACCAAATATTTTTTCGCATGAAAAATGGAGGATGTATAGTGCATTTAATGTTTTTCATAAAAAGACGATGTAAAGTCCATTAAATTTTTAATTTTTTTAGTACATTTAGTTTTTTTCATAAAAAGACGATGTATAGTCCATTATATATTTTGCACGAAATATTTTTTCGCATGAAAAATGGAGGATGTATAGTGCATTTAATTTTTTTCATAAAAAGACGATGTATAGTCCATTATATTTTTTGCACGAAATATTTTTTCGCATGAAAAATGGAAGATGTATATTGCATTTAATTTTTTTTATAAAAAGACGATGTATAGTCCATTATATTTTTTGCACGAAATATTTTTTCGCATGAAAAATTGAAATTTTTTTCATAAAAAGACGATGTATAGTCCATTATATTTTTTGCACCAAATATTTTTTCGCATGAAAAATGGAGGATGTATAGTGCATTTAATGTTTTTCATAAAAAGACGATGTAAAGTCCATTAAATTTTTAATTTTTTTAGTACATTTAGTTTTTTTCATAAAAAGACGATGTATAGTCCATTATATTTTTTGCACGAAATATTTTTTCGCATGAAAAATTGAGAATGTATAGTGCATTTAATTTTTTTCATAAAAAGACGATGTCCATTATATTTTTTGCACGAAATATTTTTTCGCATGAAAAATGGGGGATGTATAGTGCATTTAATGTTTTTCATAAAAAGACGATGTATAGTCCATTATATTTTTTCCACGAAATATTTTTTCGCATGAAAAATGGAGGATGTATAGTGCATTTAATGTTTTTCATAAAAAGACGATGTATAGTCCATTATATTTTTTGCACGAAATATTTTTTCGCATGAAAAATGGAGGATGTATAGTGCATTTAATGTTTTTCATAAAAAGACGATGTATAGTCCATTATATTTTTTGCACGAAATATTTTTTCGCATGAAAAATGGAAGATGTATAGTGCATTTAATTTTTTTCATAAAAAGACGATGTATAGTCCATTAAATTTTTAATTTTTTTAGTACATTTAGTTTTTTTCATAAAAAGACGATGTATAGTCCATTATATTTTTTGCACGAAATATTTTTTCGCATGAAAAATAGAGGATGTATAGTGCATTTAATGTTTTTCATAAAAGACGATGTATAGTCCATTATATTTTTTGCACGAAATATTTTTTCGCATGAAAAATGGAGGATGTATAGTGCATTTACTGTTTTTCATAAAAAGGCGATGTATAGTCCATTATATTTTTTGCACGAAATATTTTTTCGCATGAAAAATGGAGGATGTATAGTGCATTTAATGTTTTTCATAAAAAGACGATGTATAGTCCATTATATTTTTTGCACGAAATATTTTTTCGCATTAAAAATGGAGGATGTATAGTGCATTTAATGTTTTTCATAAAAAGACGATGTATAGTCCATTATATTTTTTGCACGAAATATTTTTTCGCATGAAAAATGGAGGATGTATAGTGCATTTAATTTTTTTCATAAAAGACGATGTATAGTCCATTATATTTTTTGCACGAAATATTTTTTCGCATGAAAAATGGAGGATGTATAGTGCATTTACTGTTTTTCATAAAAAGGCGATGTATAGTCCATTATATTTTTTGCACGCAATATTTTTTCGCATGAAAAATGGAGGATGTATAGTGCATTTAATTTTTTTCATAAAAAGACGATGTATAGTCCATTATATTTTTTGCACGAAATATTTTTTCGCATGAAAAATGGGGGATGTATAGTGCATTTAATGTTTTTCATAAAAAGACGATGTATAGTCCATTATATTTTTTGCACGAAATATTTTTTCGCATGAAAAATGGAGGATGTATAGTGCATTTAATTTTTTTCATAAAAAGACGATGTATAGTTCATTATATTTTTTGCACGAAATATTTTTTCGCATGAAAAATTAAGGATGTATAGTGCATTTAATTTTTTTCATAAAAAGACGATGTATAGTCCATTATATTTTTTGCACGAAATATTTTTTCGCATGAAAAATGGGGGATGTATAGTGCATTTAATGTTTTTCATAAAAAGACGATGTATAGTCCATTATATTTTTTGCACGAAATATTTTTTCGCATGAAAAATGGAGGATGTATAGTGCATTTAATTTTTTTCATAAAAAGACGATGTATAGTCCATTATATTTTTTGCACGAAATATTTTTTCGCATGAAAAATGGAGGATGTATAGTGCATTTAATTTTTTTCATAAAAAGACGATGTATGGTCCATTATATTTTTTGCACGAAATATTTTTTCGCATGAAAAATGGAGGATGTATAGTGCATTTACTGTTTTTCATAAAAAGGCGATGTATAGTCCATTATATTTTTTGCACGAAATATTTTTTCGCATGAAAAATGGAGGATGTATAGTGCATTTAATTTTTTTCATAAAAAGACGATGTATAGTCCATTATATTTTTTGCACCAAATATTTTTTCGCATGAAAAATGGAGGATGTATAGTGCATTTAATGTTTTTCATAAAAAGACGATGTAAAGTCCATTAAATTTTTAATTTTTTTAGTACATTTAGTTTTTTTCATAAAAAGACGATGTATAGTCCATTATATTTTTTGCACGAAATATTTTTTCGCATGAAAAATTGAGAATGTATAGTGCATTTAATTTTTTTCATAAAAAGACGATGTCCATTATATTTTTTGCACGAAATATTTTTTCGCATGAAAAATGGGGGATGTATAGTGCATTTAATGTTTTTCATAAAAAGACGATGTATAGTCCATTATATTTTTTCCACGAAATATTTTTTCGCATGAAAAATGGAGGATGTATAGTGCATTTAATGTTTCTCATAAAAAGACGATGTATAGTCCATTATATTTTTTGCACGAAATATTTTTTCGCATGAAAAATGGAGGATGTATAGTGCATTTAATGTTTTTCATAAAAAGACGATGTATAGTCCATTATATTTTTTGCACGAAATATTTTTTCGCATGAAAAATGGAGGATGTATAGTGCATTTAATGTTTTTCATAAAAAGACGATGTATAGTCCATTATATTTTTTGCACGAAATATTTTTTCGCATGAAAAATAGAGGATGTATAGTGCATTTAATGTTTTTCATAAAAGACGATGTATAGTCCATTATATTTTTTGCACGAAATATTTTTTCTCATGAAAAATGGAGGATGTATAGTGCATTTACTGTTTTTCATAAAAAGGCGATGTATAGTCCATTATATTTTTTGCACGAAATATTTTTTCGCATGAAAAATGGAGGATGTATAGTGCATTTAATGTTTTTCATAAAAAGACGATGTATAGTCCATTATATTTTTTGCACGAAATATTTTTTCGCATGAAAAATGGAGGATGTATAGTGCATTTAATTTTTTTCATAAAAAGACGATGTATAGTCCATTATATTTTTTGCACGAAATATTTTTTCGCATGAAAAATGGAGGATGTATAGTGCATTTAATGTTTTTCCTAAAAAGACGATGTATAGTCCATTAAATTTTTAATTTTTTTAGTACATTTAGTTTTTTTCATAAAAAGACGATGTATAGTCCATTATATTTTTTGCACGAAATATTTTTTCGCATGAAAAATGGAGGATGTATAGTGCATTTAATGTTTTTCATAAAAGACGATGTATAGTCCATTATATTTTTTGCACGAAATATTTTTTCGCATGAAAAATGGAGGATGTATAGTGCATTTACTGTTTTTCATAAAAAGGCGATGTATAGTCCATTATATTTTTTGCACGAAATATTTTTTCGCATGAAAAATGGAGGATGTATAGTGCATTTAATGTTTTTCATAAAAAAACGATGTATAGTCCATTATATTTTTTGCACGAAATATTTTTTTTCGCATGAAAAATGGAGGATGTATAGTGCATTTAATGTTTTTCATAAAAAGACGATGTATAGTCCATTATATTTTTTGCACGAAATATTTTTTCGCATAAAAATGGAAGATGTATAGTGCATTTAATTTTTTTTTATAAAAAGACGATGTATAGTCCATTAAATTTTTAATTTTTTTTAGTGCATTTAATTTTTTTTATAAAAAGACGATGTATAGTCCATTAAATTTTTCATTTTTTTAGTTTATTTAATTTTTTTCATAAAAAGACGATGTATAGTCCATTATATTTTTTATTTTTAATTTTTTTTTTTAGTTGTAGAAATTCAACACTCAGTCTAGATTGTAAACTTTTAATATACAAGTCGCTTTTGAAACCCATATGGTGCTACGGAATACAGCTATGGGGCACTGCTTCAGCTTCCAATATAGAGAGAATCCAACGAAGGCAAAACAAGATTTTAAGACTAATAACATCGGCTCCATGGTACATCAAAAATTCAAATTTACATCGTGATTTAAATATGCCACTAGTGACTGAAGAAATTAAAAAATACGCAGGCAAATATTTAACAAAACTCGAGTCTCATCCTAATCCACTTGCTCGTAACATCTTGAATTTTACTGGACACATCCGCTTAAAAAAGAGGGACACTATGGCTCTAATACTCAACACTCCAGATGAAACAGCTTGAA
Source organism: Nowickia ferox (assembly GCA_936439885.1). Taxonomy (NCBI): domain Eukaryota; kingdom Metazoa; phylum Arthropoda; class Insecta; order Diptera; family Tachinidae; genus Nowickia; species Nowickia ferox. The sequence continues at coordinate 1,135,956 of OW387027.1, read as the reverse complement.
AATATTTTTGTGCTTAATACGATATTTATGTATTATTGATTCCTATCACTAAGTTTATGCCTGACACTGGTTGGGCCTAATTATTATATCTAGATTTAAGATTTGAAAACTTATTGTTAGTTCATTTTTTGAAGATACAATAAATAAATAACCGCATGAAAAAAAAAAAAATTTTTTTAGTGCATTTAATTTTTTTCATAAAAAGACGATGTATAGTCCATTAAATTTTTAATTTTTTTAGTACATTTAATTTTTTTCATAAAAAGACGATGTATAGTCCATTATATTTTTTATTTTTTTAGTACATTTAGTTTTTTTTCATAAAAAAAAGATGTATAGTTCATTTTATTTTTAATTTTTTTAGTACATTTAGTTTTTTTCATAAAAAGACGATGTATAGTCCATTATATTTTTTGCGCGAAATATTTTTTCGCATGAAAAATGGAGGATGTATAGTGCATTTAATGTTTTTCATAAAAAGACGATGTAAAGTCCATTAAATTTTTAATTTTTTTAGTACATTTAGTTTTTTTCATAAAAAGACGATGTATAGTCCATTATATTTTTTGCACGAAATATTTTTTCGCATGAAAAATGGAGGATGTATAGTGCATTTAATGTTTTTCATAAAAAGACGATGTATAGTCCATTATATTCACGAAATATTTTTTCGCATGAAAAATGGAGGATGTATAGTGCATTTAATGTTTTTCATAAAAAGACGATGTATAGTCCATTAAATTTTTAATTTTTTTAGTACATTTAGTTTTTTTCATAAAAAGACGATGTATAGTCCATTATATTTTTTGCACGAAATATTTTTTCGCATGAAAAATGGGGGATGTATAGTGCATTTAATGTTTTTCATAAAAAGACGATGTATAGTCCATTATATTTTTTGCACGAAATATTTTTTCGCATGAAAAATGGAGGATGTATAGTGCATTTAATTTTTTTCATAAAAAGACGATGTATAGTCCATTATATTTTTTGCACGAAATATTTTTTCGCATGAAAAATGGAGGATGTATAGTGCATTTAATTTTTTTTCATAAAAAGACGATGTATAGTCCATTATATTTTTTGCACGAAATATTTTTTCGCATGAAAAATGGGGGATGTGTAGTGCATTTAATCTTTTTCATAAAAAGACGATGTATAGTCCATTATATATTTTGCACGAAATATTTTTTCGCATGAAAAATGGAGGATGTATAGTGCATTTAATGTTTTTCATAAAAAGACGATGTATAGTCCATTATATTTTTTGCACGAAATATTTTTTCGCATGAAAAATAGAGGATGTATAGTGCATTTAATGTTTTTCATAAAAGACGATGTATAGTCCATTATATTTTTTGCACGAAATATTTTTTCGCATGAAAAATGGAGGATGTATAGTGCATTTAATTTTTTTCATAAAAAGACGATGTATAGTCCATTATATTTTTTGCACCAAATATTTTTTCGCATGAAAAATGGAGGATGTATAGTGCATTTAATGTTTTTCATAAAAAGACGATGTAAAGTCCATTAAATTTTTAATTTTTTTAGTACATTTAGTTTTTTTCATAAAAAGACGATGTATAGTCCATTATATTTTTTGCACGAAATATTTTTTCGCATGAAAAATGGAGGATGTATAGTGCATTTAATGTTTTTCATAAAAGACGATGTATAGTCCAATATATTTTTTGCACGAAATATTTTTTCGCATGAAAAATGGAGGATGTATAGTGCATTTACTGTTTTTCATAAAAAGGCGATGTATAGTCCATTATATTTTTTCCACGAAATATTTTTTCGCATGAAAAATGGAAGATGTATAGTGCATTTAATGTTTTTCATAAAAAAAGGATGTATAGTCCATTATATTTTTTGCACGAAATATTTTTTCGCATGAAAAATGGAGGATGTGTAGTGCATTTAATGTTTTTCATAAAAAAAGGATGTATAGTCCATTATATTTTTTGCACGAAATATTTTTTCGCATCAAAAATGGAAGATGTATAGTGCAATTAATTTTTTTCATAAAAAGACGATGTATAGTCCATTAAATTTTTAATTTTTTTAGTACATTTAGTTTTTTTCATAAAAAGACGATGTATAGTCCATTATATTTTTTGCACGAAATATTTTTTCGCGTGAAAAATGGAAGATGTATAGTGCATTTAATTTTTTTCATAAAAAGACGATGTATAGTCCATTATATTTTTTGCACGAAATATTTTTTCGCATGAAAAATGGAGGATGTATAGTGCATTTAATGTTTTTCATAAAAAAACGATGTATAGTCCATTATATTTTTTGCACGAAATATTTTTTCGCATGAAAAATGGAGGATGTATAGTGCATTTAATGTTTTTCATAAAAAGACGATGTATAGTCCATTATATTATTTGCACGAAATATTTTTTCGCATGAAAAATGGAGGATGTATAGTGCATTTAATGTTTTTCATAAAAAGACGATGTATAGTCCATTAAATTTTTAATTTTTTTAGTACATTTAGTTTTTTTCATAAAAAGACGATGTATAGTCCATTAAATTTTTTGCACGAAATATTTTTTCGCATGAAAAATGGAGGATGTATAGTGCATTTAATGTTTTTCATAAAAAGACGATGTATAGTCCATTATATTTTTTGCACGCAATATTTTTTCGCATGAAAAATGGAGGATGTATAGTGCATTTAATTTTTTTCATAAAAAGACGATGTATAGTCCATTATATTTTTTGCACGAAATATTTTTTCGCATGAAAAATGGAGGATGTATAGTGCATTTAATTTTTTTCATAAAAAGACGATGTATAGTCCATTATATATTTTGCACGAAATATTTTTTAATGCATTTAATGTTTTTCATAAAAAGACGATGTATAGTCCATTATATTTTTTGCACGAAATATTTTTTCGCATGAAAAATGGAGGATGTATAGTGCATTTAATTTTTTTCATAAAAAGACGATGTATAGTCCATTATATTTTTTGCACGAAATATTTTTTCGCATGAAAAATTGGGGATGTATAGTGCATTTAATGTTTTTCATAAAAAGACGATGTATAGTCCATTATATTTTTTGCACGAAATATTTTTTCGCATGAAAAATGGAGGATTTATAGTATATTTAATTTTTTCATAAAAAGACGATGTATAGTCCATTATATTTTTTGCACGAAATATTTTTTCGCATGAAAAATGGGGGATGTATAGTGCATTTAATGTTTTTCATAAAAAGACGATGTATAGTCCATTATATTTTTTGCACGAAATATTTTTTCGCATGAAAAATGGAAGATGTATAGTGCATTTAATTTTTTTCATAAAAAGACGATGTATAGTCCATTATATTTTTTGCACGAAATATTTTTTCGCATGAAAAATGGAGGATGTATAGTGCATTTAATTTTTTTCATAAAAAGACGATGTATAGTCCATTATATTTTTTGCACGAAATATTTTTTCGCATGAAAAATGGGGGATGTATAGTGCATTTAATGTTTTTCATAAAAAGACGATGTATAGTCCATTAGATTTTTTGCACGAAATATTTTTTCGCATGAAAAATGGAGGATGTATAGTGCATTTAATTTTTTTCATAAAAAGACGATGTATAGTCCATTATATTTTTTGCACGAAATATTTTTTCGCATGAAAAATGGAGGATGTATAGTACATTTAATGTTTTTCCTAAAAAGACGATGTATAGTCCATTAAATTTTTAATTTTTTTAGTACATTTAGTTTTTTTCATAAAAAGACGATGTATAGTCCATTATATTTTTTGCACGAAATATTTTTTCGCATGAAAAATGGAGGATGTATAGTGCATTTAATGTTTTTCATAAAAAGACGATGTATAGTCCATTATATTTTTTGCACGAAATATTTTTTCGCATGAAAAATGGAGGATGTATAGTGCATTTAATGTTTTTCATAAAAAGACGATGTATAGTCCATTATATATTTTGCACGAAATATTTTTTCGCATGAAAAATGGAAGATGTATAGTGCATTTATTTTTTTTTTAGTACATTTAGTTTTTTTCATAAAAAGACGATGTATAAGTCCATTATATTTTTTGCACGAAATATTTTTTCGCATAAAAATGGAAGATGCATAGTGCATTTAATTTTTTTTTATAAAAAGACGATGTATAGTCCATTAAATTTTTAATTTTTTTTAGTGCATTTAATTTTTTTTATAAAAAGACGATGTATAGTCCATTAAATTTTTCATTTTTTTAGTTTATTTAATTTTTTTCATAAAAAGACGATGTATAGTCCATTATATTTTTTATTTTTAATTTTTTTTTTTAGTTGTAGAAATTCAACACTCAGTCTAGATTGTAAACTTTTAATATACAAGTCGCTTTTGAAACCCATATGGTGCTACGGAATACAGCTATGGGGCACTGCTTCAGCTTCCAATATAGAGAGAATCCAACGAAGGCAAAACAAGATTTTAAGACTAAAACATCGGCTCCATGGTACATCAAAAATTCAAATTTACATCGTGATTTAAATATGCCACTAGTGACTGAAGAAATTAAAAAATACGCAGGCAAATATTTAACAAAACTCGAGTCTCATCCTAATCCACTTGCTCGTAACATCTTGAATTTTACTGGACACATCCGCTTAAAAAAGAGGGACACTATGGCTCTAATACTCAACACTCCAGATGAAACAGCTTGAAAATATTTTTGTGCTTAATACGATATTTATGTATTATTGATTCCTATCACTAAGTTTATGCCTGACACTGGTTGGGCCTAATTATTATATCTAGATTTAAGATTTGAAAACTTATTGTTAGTTCATTTTTTGAAGATACAATAAATAAATATACGCATGAAAAAAAAAAAAAATTTTTTAGTGCATTTAATTTTTTTCATAAAAAGACGATGTATAGTCCATTAAATTTTTAATTTTTTTAGTACATTTAGTTTTTTTCATAAAAAGACGATGTATAGTCCATTATATTTTTTGCACGAAATATTTTTTCGCATGAAAAATGGAGGATGTATAGTGCATTTAATGTTTTTCATAAAAAGACGATGTATAGTCCATTATATTTTTTGCACGCAATATTTTTTCGCATGAAAAATGGAGGATGTATAGTGCATTTAATTTTTTTCATAAAAAGACGATGTATAGTCCATTATATTTTTTGCACGAAATATTTTTTCGCATGAAAAATGGAGGATGTATAGTGCATTTAATTTTTTTCATACAAATACGATGTATAGTCCATTATATATTTTGCACGAAATATTTTTTAATGCATTTAATGTTTTTCATAAAAAGACGATGTATAGTCCATTATATTTTTTGCACGCAATATTTTTTCGCATGAAAAATGGAGGATGTATAGTGCATTTAATTTTTTTCATAAAAAGACGATGTATAGTCCATTATATTTTTTTCACGAAATATTTTTTCGCATGAAAAATGGGGGATGTATAGTGCATTTAATGTTTTTCATAAAAAGACGATGTATAGTTCATTATATTTTTTGCACGAAATATTTTTTCGCATGAAAAATGGAGGATGTATAGTGCATTTAATTTTTTTCATAAAAAGACGATGTATAGTTCATTATATTTTTTGCACGAAATATTTTTTCGCATGAAAAATGGAGGATGTATAGTATATTTAATTTTTTCATAAAAAGACGATGTATAGTCCATTATATTTTTTGCACGAAATATTTTTTCGCATGAAAAATGGGGGATGTATAGTGCATTTAATGTTTTTCATAAAAAGACGATGTATAGTCCATTATATTTTTTGCACGAAATATTTTTTCGCATGAAAAATGGAAGATGTATAGTGCATTTAATTTTTTTCATAAAAAGACGATGTATAGTCCATTATATTTTTTGCACGAAATATTTTTTCGCATGAAAAATGGGGGATGTATAGTGCATTTAATGTTTTTCATAAAAAGACGATGTATAGTCCATTAGATTTTTTGCACGAAATATTTTTTCGCATGAAAAATGGAGGATGTATAGTGCATTTAATTTTTTTCATAAAAAGACGATGTATAGTCCATTATATTTTTTGCACGAAATATTTTTTCGCATGAAAAATGGAGGATGTATAGTACATTTAATGTTTTTCCTAAAAAGACGATATATAGTCCATTAAATTTTTAATTTTTTTAGTACATTTAGTTTTTTTCATAAAAAGACGATGTATAGTCCATTATATTTTTTGCACGAAATATTTTTTCGCATGAAAAATGGAGGATGTATAGTGCATTTAATGTTTTTCATAAAAAGACGATGTATAGTCCATTATATTTTTTGCACGAAATATTTTTTCGCATGAAAAATGGAGGATGTATAGTGCATTTAATGTTTTTCATAAAAAGACGATGTATAGTCCATTATATATTTTGCACGAAATATTTTTTCGCATGAAAAATGGAAGATGTATAGTGCATTTATTTTTTTTTAGTACATTTAGTTTTTTTCATAAAAAGACGATGTATAAGTCCATTATATTTTTTGCACGAAATATTTTTTCGCATAAAAATGGAAGATGCATAGTGCATTTAATTTTTTTTTATAAAAAGACGATGTATAGTCCATTAAATTTTTAATTTTTTTTAGTGCATTTAATTTTTTTTATAAAAAGACGATGTATAGTCCATTAAATTTTTCATTTTTTTAGTTTATTTAATTTTTTTCATAAAAAGACGATGTATAGTCCATTATATTTTTTGCACGAAATATTTTTTCGCATGAAAAATGGAGGATGTATAGTGCATTTAATGTTTTTCATAAAAAGACGATGTATACGATGTCCAGTATATTTTTTGCACGAAATATTTTTTCGCATGAAAAATGGAAGATGTATAGTGCATTTAATTTTTTTCATAAAAAGACGATGTATAGTCCATTAAATTTTTAATTTTTTTAGTACATTTAGTTTTTTTCATAAAAAGACGATGTATAGTCCATTATATTTTTTGCACGAAATATTTTTTCGCATGAAAAATGGAGGATGTATAGTGCATTTAATGTTTTTCATAAAAAGACGATGTATAGTCCATTATATTTTTTGCACGCAATATTTTTTCGCATGAAAAATGGAGGATGTATAGTGCATTTAATTTTTTTCATAAAAAGACGATGTATAGTCCATTATATTTTTTTCACGAAATATTTTTTCGCATGAAAAATGGAGGATGTATAGTGCATTTAATTTTTTTCATAAAAAGACGATGTATAGTCCATTATATATTTTGCACGAAATATTTTTTAATGCATTTAATGTTTTTCATAAAAAGACGATGTATAGTCCATTATATTTTTTGCACGCAATATTTTTTCGCATGAAAAATGGAGGATGTATAGTGCATTTAATTTTTTTCATAAAAAGACGATGTATAGTCCATTATATTTTTTGCACGAAATATTTTTTCGCATGAAAAATGGGGGATGTATAGTGCATTTAATGTTTTTCATAAAAAGACGATGTATAGTCCATTATATTTTTTGCACGAAATATTTTTTCGCATGAAAAATGGAGGATGTATAGTGCATTTAATTTTTTTCATAAAAAGACGATGTATAGTTCATTATATTTTTTGCACGAAATATTTTTTCGCATGAAAAATGGAGGATGTATAGTATATTTAATTTTTTCATAAAAAGACGATGTATAGTCCATTATATTTTTTGCACGAAATATTTTTTCGCATGAAAAATGGGGGATGTATAGTGCATTTAATGTTTTTCATAAAAAGACGATGTATAGTCCATTATATTTTTTGCACGAAATATTTTTTCGCATGAAAAATGGAAGATGTATAGTGCATTTAATTTTTTTCATAAAAAGACGATGTATAGTCCATTATATTTTTTGCACGAAATATTTTTTCGCATGAAAAATGGAGGATGTATAGTGCATTTAATTTTTTTCATAAAAAGACGATGTATAGTCCATTATATTTTTTGCACGAAATATTTTTTCGCATGAAAAATGGGGGATGTATAGTGCATTTAATGTTTTTCATAAAAAGACGATGTATAGTCCATTAGATTTTTTGCACGAAATATTTTTTCGCATGAAAAATGGAGGATGTATAGTGCATTTAATTTTTTTCATAAAAAGACGATGTATAGTCCATTATATTTTTTGCACGAAATATTTTTTCGCATGAAAAATGGAGGATGTATAGTACATTTAATGTTTTTCCTAAAAAGACGATGTATAGTCCATTAAATTTTTAATTTTTTTAATACATTTAGTTTTTTTCATAAAAAGACGATGTATAGTCCATTATATTTTTTGCACGAAATATTTTTTCGCATGAAAAATGGAGGATGTATAGTGCATTTAATGTTTTTCATAAAAAGACGATGTATAGTCCATTATATTTTTTGCACGAAATATTTTTTCGCATGAAAAATGGAGGATGTATAGTGCATTTAATGTTTTTCATAAAAAGACGATGTATAGTCCATTATATTTTTTGCACGAAATATTTTTTCGCATGAAAAATGGAAGATGTATAGTGCATTTATTTTTTTTTTTAGTACATTTAGTTTTTTTCATAAAAAGACGATGTATAAGTCCATTATATTTTTTGCACGAAATATTTTTTCGCATGAAAAATGGAAGATGTATAGTGCATTTAATTTTTTTTATAAAAAGACGATGTATATTCCATTAAATTTTTAATTTTTTTAGTACATTTAGTTTTTTTCATAAAAAGGCGATGTATAGTCCATTATATTTTTTGCACGAAATATTTTTTCGCATGAAAAATGGAAGATGTATAGTGCATTTAATTTTTTTTATAAAAAGACGATGTATATTCCATTAAATTTTTAATTTTTTTAGTACATTTAGTTTTTTTCATAAAAAGACGATGTATAGTCCATTATATTTTTTGCACGAAATATTTTTTCGCATGAAAAATGGAAGATGTATAGTGCATTTAATTTTTTTTATAAAAAGACGATGTATAGTCCATTAAATTTTTAATTTTTTTAGTACATTTAGTTTTTTTCATAAAAAGACGATGTATAGTCCATTATATTTTTTGCACGAAATATTTTTTCGCATGAAAAATGGAAGATTTATAGTGCATTTAATTTTTTTTTTATAAAAAGACGATGTATAGTCCATTAAATTTTTAATTTTTTTGGTGTATTTAATTTTTTTCATAAAAAGACGATGTATAGTTCATTTTATTTTTTATTTTTTTAGTACATTTAGTTTTTTTCATAAAAAAAGATGTATTGTTCATTTTATTTTTTATTTTTTTAGTGCATTTAGTTTTTTTCATAAAAAGACGATGTATAGTCCATTATATTTTTTGCACGAAATATTCTTTCGCATGAAAAATGGAAGATGTATAGTGCATTTAATTTTTTTCATAAAAAGACGATGTATAGTCCATTATATTTTTTGCACGAAATATTTTTTCGCATGAAAAATGGAGGATGTATAGTGCATTTAATTTTTTTTATAAAAAGACGATGTATAGTCCATTAAATTTTTAATTTTTTTAGTACATTTAGTTTTTTTCATAAAAAGACGATGTATTATAGTCCATTATATTTTTTGCACGAAATATTTTTTCGCATGAAAAATGGAGGATGTATAGTGCATTTAATTTTTTTCATAAAAAGACGATGTATAGTTCATTATATTTTTTGCACGAAATATTTTTTCGCATGAAAAATGGAAGCTGTATAGTGCATTTATTTTTTTTATAAAAAGACGATTTATAGTCCATTAAATTTTTAATTTTTTTAGTACATTTAGTTTTTTTCATAAAAAGACGATGTATTATAGTCCATTATATTTTTTGCACGAAATATTTTTTCGCATGAAAAATGGAGGATGTATAGTGCATTTAATTTTTTTTATAAAAAGACGATGTATAGTCCATTAAATTTTTATTTTTTTTATTACATTTAGTTTTTTTCATAAAAAGACGATGTATAGTCCAATATTTTTTTTGCAAGAAATATTTTTTCACATGAAAAATGGAGGACGTATAGTGCATTTAATTTTTTCGCATGAAAAATGGACGATGTATAGTGCATTTAATTTTTTTATAAAAAGACGATGTATATTCCATTAAATTTTTAATTTTTTTAGTACATTTAGTTTTTTTCATAAAAAGACGATGTATAGTCCATTATATTTTTTGCACGAAATATTTTTTCGCATGAAAAATGGAGGATGTATAGTGCATTTAATGTTTTTCATAAAAAGACGATGTCCATTATATTTTTTGCACGAAATATTTTTTCGCATGAAAAATGGCAGATGTATAGTGCATATAATTTTTTTTATAAAAAGACGATGTATAGTCCATTAACTTTTTAATTTTTTTAGTGCATTTACTTTTTTTCATAAAAAAAAGATGTATAGTCGATTATATTTTTTGCACAAAATATTTTTTCGCATGAAAAATGGAAGATGTATAGTGCATATAATTTTTTTCATAAAAAGACGATGTATAGTCCATTATATTTTTTGCACGTAATATTTTTTCCCATGAAAAGTGGAAGATGTATAGTGCATTTAATTTTTTTTATAAATAGACGATGTATACTCCATTAAATTTTTAATTTTTTTAGTACATTTAGTTTTTTTCATAAAAAGACGATGTATAGTCCATTATATTTTTTGCACGAAATATTTTTTCGCATGAAAAATCGAGGACGTATAGTGCATTTAATTTTTTCGCATGAAAAATGGAAGATGTATAGTGCATATAATTTTTTTTATAAAAAGACGATGTATAGTCCATTATATTTTTTATTTTTTTAGTACATTTAGTTTTTTTCAAAAAAGACGATGTATATATAGTCCATTATATTTTTTGCACAAAATATTTTTTCGCATGAAAAATGGAAGATGTATAGTGCATATAATTTTTTTATAAAAAGACGATGTATAGTCCATTAAATTTTTAATTTTTTTAGTGCATTTAATTTTTTTCATAAAAAGACGATGTATAGTCCATTATATTTTTAATTTTTTTAGTACATTTAGTTTTTTTCATAAAAAGACGATGTATAGTCCATTATATTTTTTGCACGAAATATTTTTTCGCATGAAAAATCGAGGACGTATAGTGCATTTAATTTTTTCGCATGAAAAATGGAAGATGTATAGTGCATATAATTTTTTTTATAAAAAGACGATGTATACTCCATTAAATTTTTAATTTTTTTAGTACATTTAGTTTTTTGCATAAAAAGACGATGTATATTTTTTGCACGAAATATTTTTTCGCATGAAAAATGGAGAATGTATAGTGTATATAATTTTTTTTATAAAAAGACGATGTATAGTCCATTAAATTTTTAATTTTTTTAGTACATTTAATTTTTTTCATAAAAAGATGATGTATAGTATATTATATTTTTTTTTTTTAGTACATTTAGTTTTTTTCATAAAAAGACGATGTAGTCGATGGAGGATGTATAGTGCATTTAATTTTTTTCATAAAAAGACGATGTATAGTCCATTATATTTTTTGCACGAAATATTTTTTCGCATGTAAAATGGAGAATGTATAGTGCATATAATTTATATTTTTTGCACGAAATATTTATTCGAATGAAAAATGGAGAATGTATAGTGCATATAATTTTTTTTATAAAAAGACGATGTATAGTCCATTAAATTTTTAATTTTTTTAGTACATTTAATTTTTTTCATAAAAAGACGATGTATAGTCCATTATATTTTTTGCACGAAATATTTTTTCGCATGAAAAGTGGAAGATATATAGTGCATATAATTTTTTTTATAAAAAGACGATGTATAGTCCATTATATTTTTTGCACGAAATATTTTTCGCATGAAAAAGGGACGATGTATAGTGCATTTATTTTTTTTCATAAAAAGACGATGTATGGTCCATTATATATTTTGCACGAAAATTTTTTTCGCATTGAAAATGGAGGATGCATAGTGCATTTATTTTTTTTCATAAAAAGACGATGTATGGTCCATTATATATTTTGCACAAAATATTTTTCGCATGAAAAATGGACGATGTATAGTGCATTTAATGTTTTTCATAAAAAGACGATGTATGGTCCATTATATTTTTTGCACGAAATATTTTTTCGCATGAAAAATCAAAGACTTATAGTGCATTTAATATTTTTTATAAAAAGACGATGTACGGTGCATTAAATTTTTAAAATTTTAGTACATTTAGTTTTTTTCATAAAAAAAACGATGTATAGTCCATTATATTTTTTGCACGAAATATTTTTTCGCATGAAAAATTGAAGATGTATAGTGCATTTAATTTTTTTATAAAAAGACGATGTAGACTCCATTAAATTTTTAATTTTTTTAGTGCATTTAATTTTTTTTCATAAAAAGACGATGTATATATAGTCCATTATATTTTCTGCACGAAATATTTTTTCGCATGAAAAATGGAAGATGTATAGTGCATTTAATTTTTTTATAAAAAGACGATGTATAGTCCATTAAATTTTTAATTTTTTTAGTACATTTAGTTTTTTTCATAAAAAGACGATGTATAGTCCATTATATTTTTTGCACGAAATATTTTTTCGCATGAAAAATGGAGGATGTATAGTGCATTTAATTTTTTTTATAAAAAGACGATGTATAGTCCATTAAATTTTTAATTTTTTTAGTGCATTTAGTTTTTTTCATAAAAAGACGATGTATAGTCCATTATATTTTTTGCACGAAATATTTTTTCGCATGAAAAATGGAAGATGTATAGTGCATTTAATTTTTTTTTATAAAAAGACGATGTATAGTCCATTAAATTTTTAAAATTTTAGTACATTTTGTTTTTTTCATAAAAAGACGATGTATAGTTAATTATATTTTTTGCACGAAATATTTTTTCGCATGAAATATGGATGATGTATAGTGCATTTAATGTTTTTTATAAAAAGACGATGTATAGTCCATTATATTTTTTGCACGAAATATTTTTTCGCATGAAAAATCGAAGACGTATGGTGCATATAATTTTTTTATAAAAAGACGATGTACAGTCCATTAAATTTTTAATTTTTTTAGTACATTTAGTTTTTTTCATAAAAAGACGATGTATAGTTCATTATATTTTTTGCACGAAATATTTTTTCGCATGAAAAATGGAAGATGTATAGTGCATTTAATTTTTTTTATAAAAAGACGATGTATAGTCCATTAAATTTTTAATATTTTAGTACATTTAGTTTTTTTGCATAAAAAGACGATGTATACATTATATTTTTTGCACGAAATATTTTATCGCATGAAAAATGGAAGATGTATAGTGCATTTAATTTTTTTTATAAAAAGACGATGTATAGTCCATTGAATTTTTAATTTTTTTAGTACATTTAGTTTTTTTCATAAAAAGACGATGTATAATCCATTATATTTTTTGCACGAAATATTTTTTCGCATGAAAAATGGAAGATGTATAGTGCATTTAATTTTTTTCATAAAAAGACGATGTATAGTCCATTAAATTTTTAATTTTTTAGTACATTTAGTTTTTTTCCTAAGAAGACGATGTATAGTCCATTATATTTTTTGCACGAAATATTTTTTCGCATGAAAAATGAAAGATGTATAGTGCATTTCTTTTTTGTATAAAAAGACGATGTATAGTCCATTAAATTTTTAATTTTTTTAGTACATTTAGTTTTTTTCATAAAAAGACGATGTATAGTCCATTATATTTTTTGCACGAAATATTTTTTCGCATGAAAAATGGAAGATGTATAGTGCATTTAATTTTTATTATAAAAAGACGATGTATAGTCCATTAAATTTTTAATTTTTTTAGTGCATTTAGTTTTTTTCATAAAAAGACGATTATAGTCCATTATATTTTTTGCACGAAATATTTTTTCGCATGAAAAATGGAAGATGTATAGTGCATTTAATTTTTTTATAAAAAGACGAAGTATAGTCCATTAAATTTTTAAAATTTTAGTACATTTAGTTTTTTTCATATAAAGACGATGTATAGTCCATTATATTTTTTGCACGAAATATTTTTTCGCATGAAATATGGAAGATGTATAGTGCATTTAATTTTTTTATAAAAAGACGATGTATAGTCCATTAAATTTTTAATTTTTTTAGTACATTTAGTTTTTTTCATAAAAAGACGATGTATAGTCCATTATATTTTTTGCACGAAATATTTTTTCGCATGAAAAATGGAGGATGTATAGTGCATTTAATTTTTTTCATAAAAAGACGATGTATAGTCCATTAAATTTTTAATTTTTTTAGTACATTTAGTTTTTTTCATAAAAAGACGATGTATACATTATATTTTTTGCACGAAATATTTTTTCGCATGAAAAATCGAAGACGTATGGTGCATTTAATTTTTTTATAAAAAGACGATGTACAGTCCATTAAATTTTTAATTTTTTAGTACATTTAGTTTTTTTCATAAAAAGACGATGTATACATTATATTTTTTGCACGAAATATTTTTTTGCATGAAAAATGGAAGGTGCATAGTGTATTTAATTTTTTTTATAAAAAGACGATGTATAGTCCATTAAATTTTTAAGTTTTTTAGTACATTTAGTTTTTTTTTCATAAAAAGACGATGTATAGTCCATTAAATTTTTAAGTTTTTAATAAATTTAGTTTTTTTCATAAAAAGACGATGTATAGTCCATTATATTTTTTGCACGAAATATTTTTTCGCATGAAAAATGGAGGATGTATAGTGCATTTAATTTTTTTCATAAAAAGATGATGTATAGTCCATTAAATTTTTAATTTTTTTAGTACATTTAGTTTTTTTCATAAAAAGACGATGTATAGTCCATTATATTTTTTGCACGAAATATTTTTCGCATGAAAAAGGGACGATGTATAGTGCATTTATTTTTTTTCATAAAAAGACGATGTATGGTCCATTATATATTTTGCACAAAATATTTTTCGCATGAAAAATGGAGGCTGCATAGTGCATTTAATTTTTTTGCATGAAAAATGGAAGATGTATAGAGCATTTAATTTTTTCATAAAAAGACGATGTATAGTCTATTATATTTTTTGCACGAAATATTTTTTCGCTTGAAAAATGGAGGATGCATAGTGCATTTAGTTTTTTTTATAAAAAGACGATGTATAGTCCATTTTTTCGTATGAAAAATGGACGATGTATAGTGCATTAAATTTTTTATATAAAAAGACGGTCTATAGTCCATTAAATTATTTGCACGAAAATTCTTTCCGCATGAAAAATGGAGGATGCATAGCGCATTTAATTTTTTTCATAAAAAGACGATGTATAGTCCCATATATTTTTTATTTTTTTAGTGCATTTAATTTTTTTCATATATTTTATGCACGAAATATTTTTTCGCATGAAAAATGGAGCATGTATAGTGCATTTAATTTTTTCGCATAAAAAAAATGGAAGATGTATAGTGCATTTAATTTTTTTCATAAAAAGACGATGTATAGTCCATTATATTTTTTGCACGAAAAATTTTTTTGCATGAAAAATGGAGGATGTATAGTGCATTTAATTTTTTTCCTAAAAAGACGATGTATAGTCCATTATATTTTTTGCACGAAATATTTTTTCGCGTGAAAAATGGAGGACGTATAGTGCATTTAATTTTTTCCATAAAAAGAAAAACGAAAAATTTTTCGCATGAAAAAGGGGGGATGTATAGTGCATTTAATTTTTTTCATAAAAAGACGATGTATAGTCCATTATATTTTTTGCACGAAATATTTTTTCGCATGAAAAATGGAGCATGTATAGTGCATTTAATTTGTTCGCATAAAAAATAAAATGGAAGATGTATAGTGCATTTAATTTTTTTCATAAAAAGACGATGTATAGTCCATTATATTTTTTCCACGAAATATTTTTTCGCATGAAAAATGGAGGATGTATAGTGCATTTAATTTTTTTCATAAAAAGACGATGTATAGTCCATTATATTTTTTGCACGAAATATTTTTTCGCATGAAAAATGGAGCATGTATAGTGCATTTAATTTGTTCGCATAAAAAATAAAATGGAAGATGTATAGTGCATTTAATTTTTTTCATAAAAAGACGATGTATAGTCCATTATATTTTTTGCACGAAATATTTTTTCGCATGAAAAATGGAGCATGTATAGTGCATTTAATTTTTTTCATAAAAAGACGATGTATAGTCCATTAAATTTTTAATTTTTTTAGTACATTTAGTTTTTTTCATAAAAAGACGATGTATAGTCCATTATATTTTTTGCACGAAATATTTTTTCGCATGAAAAATAGAGGATGTATAGTGCATTTAATTTTTTCCATAAAAAGAGAAACGAAAATTTTTTCGCATGAAAAATTGAGGATGTATAGTGTATTTAATTTTTTGCATAAAAATACTATGTATAGTCCATTAAGTTTTTTGCACGAAAATTTTTTCACGTGCAAAATGGCGGATGTATAGTGCATTTAATTTTTTCATAAAAAGACGATGTATAGTCCATTATATTTTTTGCACGAAAAATATTTTTGCATGAAAAATGGACGATATATAGTGCATTTAATTTTTTCATAGAAAGACGATGTACATTCCAGTATTATTTTTTGCACGAAAAATTTTTTCGCATGGAAAATGGAGGATGTATAGTGCATTTAATTTTTTCCACGAAAATTTTTTTCGCATTAAAAATGGGGGATGTATAGTGCATTTAATTTTTTCCATAAAAAGACGATGTATAGTCCATTATATTTTTTGCACGAAATATTTTTTCGCATGAAAAATGGAGCATGTATAGTGCATTTAATTTTTTCGCATAAAAAATAAAATGGAAGATGTATAGTGTATTTAATTTTTTTCATAAAAAGACGATGTATAGTCCATTATATTTTTTGCGTGAAATATTTTTTCGCATGAAAAATCAAATGGAGGATGTATAGTGCATTTAATTTTTTTTATAAAAAGACGATGTATAGTGCATTATATTTTTTGCACGAAATATTTTTTCGCATGAAAAATGGAGCATGTATAGTGCATTTAATTTTTTGCACGAAAATTTTTTTTGCATGAAAAATGGAGGATGTATAGTGCATTTAATTTTTCCATTGAAAGACGATGTATAGTCCATTATATTTTTTACACGAAAAATATTTTTGCATGAAAAATGGAGGATGTATAGTGCATTTAATTTTTTTTATAGAAAGACGATGTATAGTCCATTGTATTTTTTGCACGAAAATTTTTTCGCATAAAAAATGGAGGATGCATAGTGCATTTAATTTTTTTCATAAAGTCCCTTATATTTTTTGCACGAAAATTTTTTCGCATAAAAAATGGAGAATATATAGTGCATTTAATTTTATTCATTAAAAGACGATGTATAGTCGATTATATTTTTTGCACGAAATATATTTTTGCATGAAAAATGGACGATATATATGCATTAAATTTTTTCCACGAAAAATTTTTTCGCATGATAAATGGAGGATGCATAGTGCATTTAATTTTTTTCATAAAAAGATTATGTATAGTCCATTATTTTTTTTATTTTTTTAGTGCATTTAATTTTTTTCATTAAAAGACGATCCATTATATTTTTTGCACGAAATTTTTTTCGCATTAAAATGGGCGATGTATAGTGCATTTAGACCATGTATGGTCCATTATATTTTTTGCAGGAAAAAGTTTTTCGCATGAAATATAAGACGATCTATAGTCAATTATATTTATTTTGCACGAAAATTTTTTCGCATGAAAAATGGAGGATGTATAGTGCATTAAATTTTTTGCATGAAAAATGGAGGATGTATTGTGCATTTAATTTTTTTCATAAAAAGCGATGTACATTCTATTATTATTTTTTGCACGAAAAATTTTTTCCCATGAAATATGGACGATTTAGAGTGCAGTTAATTTTTTCCATGAAAAATGGAGGATGTATAGTTTTCAAGAAATTTATTATTCGACATATTGTCATAATTACATTGTAAATGAAATTTATTTGCTGGTTGTTAAGCGATGTCTATATACTATGTTCATACATATGTTGATATTCTCTGCTTTGCAAGTTTAGAAAGAAAAAGTACAAATCGAAATATACCTACATAATTGTACATACATAAATACTTTTCCTTAATTAAAAAATTAACCATTACGAATAATCATTGTTTACAATTGAATAAATTTAAAAAAAAAAACTTGATACTATCTGGTGGTGTTGCGGCGTTTACTAAAAATATTAAAACAGGTACTTTGGGAATCTTTAGAAAAATTATAAAAATTTATTTTTATAAAGAACGCAATCAATTTATTCTGTTTTTATGAACCCAAATGACTGCCTTAATCAGTCTAGGAAAGATAATTTTTGAAAATAAAAAAGTATTAATAGCATACCGATTTAATAACTTTTACTAACATAAAAAACAAGATTCTCAAAAGAAATACATACATATGTATATAGTCGTATGTATGTATGTATGTACAAACTTACCCAGCGGGAAAAAGAAGGAGTAAGGATGCCTTCTAAAAGGAACCTATACCCGTTCTTTTGGATATACAAGGCCTGCTCGCTCCATTCCATACTCATGTGTTTTTTACAAGAGGTGTCATTGCGGGGTAGGCCATTTGTTCGTGCTTCTTTCGCCAGAGATTGGAGAATTAATGGATTTTGCTACTTCTTTGGTAAAAAAAGAAAACAAAACATGTTACTCCTTCTTTTTTCCTTTCTCATGGAAGGGAGTGTGGATTGTGTGAATTAAAAAAATTCATAAGTAGGCCTTTAATAATGCCTGCACCAAGAAAGCCTTCTGAGTTTTACCGCTAGTTATGTACTACACGTAATCGATTTCTTCATTTTATTACAAATATTTTTGAAATTAGTATCATACTTGGCTGCCAAGCATTTAATTTATCTAATGTTTTAAAATTATGATAGTGGGTGTTATTAATGAAAAAGCTGTGTGTTACTTATTATTAAAATTTATTAACCTATCAGCTCAAAATAATTTGTTGGACCGTAAGGGGAAAATTAATCTTTAAAAGAACGTTTCTAATAATCCTCAACGTTGCCACAAGTTTTGAAAAAATCGTTATGAAACTAACACTCTGATTTACCAATTCTCATTATTCTCCGAGAATTTGTTTTTTCCAAGAACAAAATCCTTTCATTCTGAACAGATTGCGAAAGAAATAACAATTGAGAGAGAATTTCGAATTTTTAAAGTCAGCTATTCTGACTGGAAACCCAGTTGTTTTATTTTACCTGAAAGTTTTCAATTTATTTTTTTTTTAAATACAAGTCGGTCCGATAGGAAGCTCCTACAAGTAGGATAATTTGACTCTATGACTAGGAGCCTAGGAGCCTGTTTTAGTTCTTATCAGAATTCAAAATACAAAAAAGGATTTTTAAAAAATGCAACCTTGATCTAGTGGAGTTAGTGAAAATTTTGAAAATACAATAATAACTGGTATAATTTTCCAAAAATTCGTACGATTACGTAGTACTATTCTACAAATAATAATACAAAAAATATCAAAAATATAACAAAACCATCATTCTGGCAACCATCGGTTGACAATTATCAAAACGATTGATTAAATATGAACACATAATTTGAAAAACCTTCTTTCTTATATGTACATACTTATGTATGTATATACCTGAACAAGTTATGTCTTTTGTGTAGTTTATGCGATATTTGACAAGTCTAACGTTAATATTATTGTACATGTACAAAGTATGAATAACTTAGAGCATGTGTTTGGTTTACATTTTTCATTATCTTATCGCTTATTATTATTTAAAAATCGTAAGAACGAAAAAAGTTCTGAAGTTAGAATTCTTAGATTGATCTATGGCTGTTTCAACATACATACAATATACCTATGGCAATAAGGAAAAAGTGCTTAAGTCCTATTTTACTGTTTTACATTCAAGTCGATTTTCAGAAATTTACTTTTTTTACAGTTAAATTGGGAACTTCTACTTTTGAGCAATCAGTAACTTCTGAGCAATCAGTAATTAAATTTTTTTTGGAAAATACGCTTCTACACATTACAAATAATGCATTTAATTTGAAACATACCAAAACATAAGTTGAACTAATCTATTATTCCATAAGAGATTATAAGTCTAAAAGAGATAAGGAGCAATTCATTCCACTATAACTTCCTGAAAAATCGCAACAAATAATTGTGATTTTGTCTAGGTGTCATTAACTCAAAATTAACTTATCTCAACTTAAGCCCTTTTTTCTTTTTGCTACAGATATACAACATACATACGTATGTATCGAGTCAGATCCCTGTAGGAAGTGTCAATAGTGACTTTTTCACCAATACATGTATTATTGAAGAGCTACATAGTTCTTTTGGGACCATATCTAGACATTGGAAGCAGAGACTCACTAGTACATTTTAGTAATCCTAGTTTGCACTTATTTTTCATATTTGGTATTTATTAAAAAAAAAATATAAAAGGAAAAAGTAACTTATGCGTATACATACATATGATTACTGTAAATACATGGGCAAAATCACGCAGTCTGGTTTTCGTCCTAAATATACCATATTACATGCAACTTTTAACTTTGAGCTACAATAATTCAAAAACTTATACCAATTTACATTAAGCATTTTTTTCATGAAATTAGTTGCATGTAAAGTTTTCGTTTGTCAATAGAAGGCCTGGAAAAGTAACTGATCAAAAAAAAATGCCAAGAATGCTTCAGAGGTTTATGCTACGCCATATTTTATCCATCACACACTTCTATAGCACTGCAATCAGCAAATAAAAAAAGTTTCGGGCAACAAAATTCATGAAATTTCATGAAAAAACGCTTAATGTATATTAGGTATTATTTAAAAAATAAATAAAATTTCCTGCATCGACTTCAACTATTTTTGGACAAAGTTGTTGGCTTGGATATACTTAACTCCATCCTTCCTACTGGGATGTGATAAAATATTTCTTTGGACTTTGTTCGTCTAGGAATAATGTCAGCGAAAATTCTTAGGCGTGACTAAGAAAATATAGTAAAACAAAATTGGATGAAAACTTAGCATTTGTACATACATATACATACATATATGTATTTACCCAATTTAAATTTATTTTTTCATTAAACTACCCAGCAAAAATTCACTTACCAAATCACCAAAAAAATAATTAGAAAAAATTTAAAACAGTACGTACAATTCTGAATACTATAAAAAATAATTATTTTTGTTCGTTATGCCCAAAAAGGAATCCAATTTTTTGTATAATGTAATTGAATTTTTTATTCTTATTCCCAGTCAACATGTGGATGATTATTTCACCAATCTGAGTCTTTTTCGGCTGCCTTATATGATAAAAAACTGGTTAATCAGTTCTGCGATTAAAATAAGACTCGAAAATGATTCCCAGAAATACTTAGAAAATTATTTGTTTAAAAAACAAAATGTACAGAATGTACGCAATCATAAATTGATCACACATATGCTTGAAATGTGACTGTCTCGAAAATGAATAGATATTGATCAGAAGCGCAAGTCATAAAATACCGCGACTCTGCTAAAAGAGTATTTTGTTCATTCTCCCGAATGAACAGTATTTTTCGACTCGAAAACGAGCGCATAAATGTTTAATTGAATCGCGCGGAGGAGTCGAAAAAGTCTCGAATATGATTATTAATTTCATAAAATGCTATACAAAATAATGAGTGCAGTAAGTCATTGAAATTGAGAATGTATGCTAAGTTTTTGCTGGATGTTTGCATGAAAATATCGGTATCAATCAGATCAAAAACGTTGACAAAAATGCTTCAAATATCCATGTTACATAATTTTTAATATGTACATACATATATCACACACACATATATACATATATTTCATGAAATTTCAAGAAAAAATGCATAATGTAAATTAGGGCGCCCCTGTGGCTGAGTGGTAGCGATGCTATCCTCTCAGTCCAGAGGTCGTGGGTTCGATTCCCGCCACAGACCCCGGGTGTTTTCTGTAGAAAAGTTAATCGCTTCGCGGGTTGTGTTTGTTAAAAAAAATGTAATAGTGTGTTTTTTTAGTTTACTTGGGAAAATTATCATCAATCAGCATCTGCATGTGGTTAAAATTTACGTAAATAAGTACATACATATATATTAGGGATGTAACGATACGCCATTTCGCCGATCCGATACCGATACCGATACTCAAAAATAAATATCGCCGATACCGATTCCGATACCGATACGCATATTTAAATTGAGCTCAAGTAAAAATTAACAAAACTCAAGTAGAGTAATTCTTCTATTATACAAACTAACAGTGTTTATTAATGAGCCATTCAAATCATCAAAATTTTCAGTACATTTCAGTTTCTAAAATTCAAATTTTCAAACTACAAAACGTCTGCAATATTTTTGATTTTACAAAATAAACGTTGGCATTCAGTTTAGATTGGCTCAAGATTTAAAATTGATATTAATAAGACTTAAAAAAAAAAGAATTGAATTTCAATTCATGTTAACAAAAAATTAATAATTGTTTTTCACAAAATAACAGTGTAAGATTGAATGAGTCAATTCAAACTGAATGAGTCAATGAGTCAATTCAAACTGAATGTCATACTGTTTATTTTCTAAAATCATCAAAATTGTCAATACATTTCAGTTTCAGTTGTTCAAAAAACTCTAAAGAAAAATTTAAGAAGTATCGGCGTATCGACATTAAAATATCGCCGATATCGATATATCGGAAAACCAGCAGTATCGCCGATATATCGGTATCGGTGTCGGTATCGGTTGCATCCCTAATATATATGCCTATGTATGTATGTATGCATATGTATATATACATATAAATGATCGATGAAATCATTTATCATATGTCCTAAAATACATATAATAATAATTATTATTTTGTGCTCATACAATTGATTTATTGAAACATTTGGCAAACAAACAATTTTGTGCTAATTACGTATTTATCAAAAAAATTTTTAGAAAGCCAAGTTTTCATCATATCTCGACGGTTTGATGTCATGGGAAGAAATCTCATCTTAGCATTTTCACGATGATGTCCGTATGGATGTGTGTAAGTAAGTGCAAGGGGACGTAACTACACAAAATTCTAAATCGAGTTTTTGATTGATCATGGTTAGTTTTATCAAACTGCATACATTGAGGGCCATCATGAATAAAATTCCGCGAGAAATTTTTCCCGGGGAATAATTTTAAGCAATAGCAAGTAATAGAGAAAACAAAAAAAAAATTATAATTGGAAAAGGGAGAAATTTCTCGCGGAATTTTATTCATTATTGCCCTGATTATGTACCTGTTCACGGAATATTTATATACCTGCGTTTTGGTAGGATTCAAGAATTTTTGAACATAAAATTTTGGATCTACAATTTAATCAGCTCTTAAAATCAAAAATAAAAAAACAATGTTGGCTTAGCAAGCTTTATTAAAATCGATTGATCTTTTTCAGAGATTTAAAAGACGCTTTATTTTACGAGTAATAACTTCAAAAACGCTTGTCAAGTCGATAATTATTTTTTTGATTAATGCCACTTTTTATCTAGGGTAATCGATTATTCGACATTTTCCAGAAACCGTGTTTCGAATAGTTCGAATATTTGAAATCATGATATGTAAAGTACATATCGCACACTAAATCATAAACAGTTTTTTTTCATAAACCAGTTTACTGAACAAATGTCTAATGACCACAAAAATTTCTTTTGCAAAACAGTCTTCTGGAAGAATATAAGATATCGTTATGTTTGTTTTTATGTTACATGCTTGCGTCATTTGTACAGTATTAACAGTTTTTTGCCACTTCTGAACATCTGGCATATTTTGAGTTGCGACTGTTTATGATTTAGTGTGGGATATGCATTTAATTTAAAGTCTAAGAAAGAATGTTTGGGTTGCAATCTTACATGAAATAAAATAGTTTAGCTTTGGTTTTACTTAATTAGATAATTTTGTAATTTCGGGAAAATTTTTGTATTTTTTAATGATATAACAACAGAGTATCTATTATAAACCGACCAAATAATTGGAGTATTCAAACGGTAGTCATAAGGGTCATATTGTCACCTAATCTAGCTCCTAATCGGCATCTGATATATACAAGTACAGCAATACAAACAAACATTTTTGGTCTTCGATGGATGTCTAACTCTGCATAAAATATGAAGCAAAATGCCGACGAAACTAAAAAACACTTTTTATTGACATCCATTGGACTTAATTCGACTCTGCTACCATCTCATAAGACCGCTTTAATTTTCTTGTTGCAGTAAGTATTGCCATACCCAAAAAACGCCTAGTACTTTTGCACTGAAAAAAAACTTGAGAAAATCAACAGAAAACGTTCGACTATGTTTTAATATAGCGAAAACTAATTTTATTGCAAAATCTAATAATTTACAAGTATTTTACTGAGCCGGGTTTTAATTATAAAAAAACCGGACTATCTGACATTCGAAAAATCAACATTTTGAAAAAATCGACAACCGTATGTATTGTGAAAAAACCGGGTTTTAAAACCGGTTGAAAAACCGAGTCGATCACACTAATAGGTACCTTAATGCGCTTAATTCAAATCCGTTTTCAGTTTTTATCTATCACGTTAAATTTTTTTTAATGAGCATGGATTATAGGATACCTTAAGCAAAGCGGTCACGCTAATTTATTTCAACGGTTTGTTCTATTTAATTAAATTTAACACTGAAAGATGCAAGATAAAGTTGTCTATAATTCAAACTAATATAATACCGATTTTCAACGTTTTCAGAGTTATTAAGAAACTATAGGCACAAAAAAAAGATTTTTACTGCAACATTATAAATTTTTGTTTTTCGAGAGACAATTTTAAATTTTTAGTTGAACTACACAGAAAAATATTGGTATTTTCCTCAGCTAATAAAGTCTAATTTAATTTGTCTTCTCTTCTTTAGAAACTCACATTAATTAATAAAAATATTTCATTCAACAAGAATTGAAATTACTGAACTTAAGCCCCACTAAGAAATTATTTCTGATTAAAATTTGTGTTTTTCTTTTTTTTATTTAGTAGATAGACTTGGGTGCTGATGAAATGCGTTACTGCACAGAAAAATATCGGTATTTCCCCCAGCTTATAGACTAATTTAATTTTTCTTCTCTTCTTTAGAAACTCACATTAATTAATAAAAAATATTTCATTCAATAAGAATTGAAATTACTGAACTTAAGCCCGACTAAGAAATTATTTCTGATTAAAATTTTTGTTTTTCTTCAAAAATGTATAAAAAATTAAAACGCCAAGTATTTTATATTTCTGTTATTGATCGCGAAGCTCAATTGCAACTAGAGATGGGCGCGTGTCGTGTTTTTTTCGTGCCACGTACACTCACGACTCAACACCAAGTGTTCGTTCTGATTTCGTGCGTGTTCGAGTTGTTTCGTGCTGAGCAAAATTGACACAGAAAAACACGAAACGATTTTAGATGTAAAATATGTATGAATGAATTTCCAGTAGAGAAAAAATTTAATATTTTGTATCGTCAAACACACAACACCAGCATATTTTTTGATATTGTATGGGCCTCTGAAGCTCAAAGTTCTGTACGTAAACAGATAGTATCAGCTAGCTAGAGTAGCAGAGTGTCTCAGCTGGCAGTACCAACTCGGTGCCATATATTAAAAAGCGACTCTTGAAAAAAAAAAAATTAAATTTTCTTATCTTCAATACTATACTAATAATATTTCGTGCGTGTTGTGCAGTATCGTGTGGACAAAATTTTTCGCGAGCGTGTTTCGTGTCGTGTTGGAAAAATTCGACACGCGCCCATCTCTAATTGTAACTTACATAGTACGTATGTACATATGTAAGTAGTTTACATACCTACATATAGAGAACATTTTGATTTCCGTTTTTTATTTGTATGAATTTACGTTTTAATATGCATATTTTCCACTGACCCAAGAAATTGATACATACGTGGTATGTCGTATTAGTTTTTTTACAATCTGCGTCATAATGTTGATTTTTTATTTTAATAACAGTTAAAAATTCAACTCATATAATTTGTGTTTAATATACCTATGTATTTGTTATAATAATTAATAAAAACTTATTCGCAACTAGATATTGAGCAATTTTCTTTTTAATTACTATACCTATTAAATATCATATTCAATATTTTTAGACATTTACATGCATACAGAACTATGAATGTATGTACTATGTATTTACATACTATGTATATATGTATATGTATATGTACACGGGTATGTATGCATGTATGTACTATATGTATATACGTGCATACATACATATGTATTTATAAATGTATATAATCTTCATTAGTATAATATATGTAGTATTTATAACGGTGCTAAATAGGAGCTGGTAACATGTGAAAACTAATCTACATACATACATATGTACATATGTACATACATACATATTGATGGCCACAAGTAGAAAGCCCCTAACTCGCATTTTCAAGTAATTGAGTTTTTCAGTTATTCCAATACATTTCGCACAAATACACTTCGCCACAAAAATTTATTGCAATAGTGTAACAGTACAACTGTAGTACAACTTTAGCAATTTTCACTTTTTACAGGAAAACTATGTAATTATTGTATATGTATACATATGTACATACTCGTATACAGTGGTCATATCTACCCACTGTAAAAATTTAACATCATTTTTTCTATTCCTTCGCCAAAACGTAAAGCTGTATCCCTATTTGTAATATAGTATAAGAGTATATCCGTACCTTAATATAGAAAATATTAAGATTTTTGCATTTTTCGAATTAGATATTATTCTATCGAAATATACAAAAAACTCGATTTCAAAAAATAAGGTAACGATATGAAATTAAAAGCAGAAAATTTTTAAACTTCGAGTTGACGCTCTCTAGATGAACTAGTGCGATATACTATAGACACAGAGCAATAACATTCAAATCGTTCCAAATGAATAAACATAATTGTTTCCTATTACACTACACAACAGTGGTTTTGATGGTTAAATAAAAATGGCCAATCCTTATGTATTTTTATTTCCTGATTACGATGGCGTCTTTTATTGTTATTAAAAAAATTTGGAAGGTTTTAGAAATTTATTCGGTGCGGAAGGTTTTTGTTTCAAACGGTTTTTGTAATCAGTAAAATATTCCCCATAGCGTATTGCCTGTCAAATTTTTAGTAAAAAAAGTTATATGGCAATGTACGAGTATATGTATTTATATACATACATATACATATAAATATGTAGTACACATATTTTTACACGCTGCCATAATACATACATATGTACATATTTTAATTGCATACTTAACGATTATTAGACGGAAATAAATGAAATTATTTTATTTTTCTTTTAACACTGACATTAAACCGCATCATTTCATTATCAAAGCATTATTAATATTTAATTATGCATGCACTCATAAATAACAATGATAATATACATATACATACATGCATATGCAGCACATATTACATAAATACATACATATGTATGCATGTAAGCGAATATGTTCCCATCAAACCAAATGCTCCGAATTCGTATAGAATTCGAAACGACTTTGTCGACCAGTCGTCTTCCGATTTCGGAACCGAAATATTACCGAAATCATAACGATTTTTGTATGGAATGGTTGACACGACTTCGCAATGATCTGTAGTTACGAAATCGTAACAATATGTCGGTAAGATATCGTAACGATATGTCGGTACAAAATCGATACGATATGCCGGTTCGAAATCACAACGATATTTGCTGCTTTTGTGAAATTAATTTGCATATGCATAAATCTATGTACAAATGTATTTATAACATACATACTTACATATTTTAATATTTATTACAATTATTTTTTATTCATGTTTAAAACAAAACTTATTACCAATTTTTATTTACATATACATACATACATACAATCAGCAATTACCGGTATTTAAAAAATATTTCTGATTTCTGACTTAAAATTTTCAAGTAATTTTCAACTAAAAATTTCGACTTTAAATATTTCAAAGTGAGTTGATTCTAATATACTCGTATATATGTATGTATGTACATATGTATGTACATTATACCACACAAAAAATTTATGGGATGCCGAAGGTATTTATTTTATTCGCTCCACCAGCAGTTTCTGATAGACTGGCCATAAAAAATTACATGTGTGTAAAAATTGCGCTGAAAGCGTGCAACCGGCCATAGACACTTTTGGACCCATAACTTACAAATGCGGTGTTTTTCGGAAAAATTTTATATAACCATTTTTGTGCAGAGTAAATAGCACAACATTTTTCCTATACATAACTTTGCCCTAACTATTGCCTATTATGGTCTTTTAATGAGGTAAAACTAAGTTTTTTGGGACTTTTTTTCAACGGCTCTCGCTAAAAATTTAATAGCAGTAATTATGATCCGTTTTCATTATTCTGTAAAGAAAGATCAGTAGATTGTATAGCAACATTATACTTGGACCAAGTACATACATATGTATGTATCATTTAATAATAAAAAGATTAAAACTTCACATACCAGTTTATTATAAGCTTGTTTATGTTTTTGGAAATTATCCTACAGCTCGTGATCCGTTGAATATATCTCAACAAAACTAGACACAAATATAGACGATAGAGAGAAATATATTTTTGTACAAAAAAATCTGTGTATGTATATATATGCTTGCATATATTATGTAAATTCCCGAACAAATCATTAGGATTCATTTTACAAAACAAAATAAATAAATTCAGTGAAGAGAAATGGTTTATAAATAATAAATTTTTGTTTTTTTTATAACAAGGATCCTAATGATTTTTTCGTGAATTTACATAATATATTCGCGGGCCATGTCGATACACAAACTGTTACTGCCTGACGACAGTTTGTAATGCCGAGTGGGAACATTTGTGACATCGTAATGCTAAATCTATTTTATCCATACATTTGGGTTATATGTGTGATCTAGAATCAAAACCATATCTGATGGCTCAAGAACTTAAGATTTAGTTTTTAATACACTATATCAGGTTACTTTCTGTAAATTAGTTTGGAAGTATAGTCAAAAGAAATAACGGAAAAAATTAAATGTAAAGCTTTTTTATCAATTTTTTTTAATAAATTATCTAATTAATTGTTATAATATCTGAAGCACTTTTTCTGATGAAGTTTTTCAGCAAATCACATAAGTTTTATACATATGTGTTTTCTAGTTAATATACTGTTCCAAATAATACAGAATTTTGAAATGAGATAAGCGAAAAATATTTCTGGCTATAACTTAAAAAAAATAACCCAAATAAATTGAAGCTTCGCAAAGTAATTTTAAATTAGAAATTCATTCTGGATTTCAAAAAACAAATTCCACTAAAAGTTGACTTATTGATGCTTTTTATCGTTTTCGAGGCTTTTACTTTATTCGAACTTACATTCAATTTCTATCTACAGAGAGAAACAAAAACGGTGTAAGGGATGATCAATTAATGTAAAAAATAAGAAGAATAGAGTTAATTAGGCCTACTCACTTGTAGAAATCATTAGGTTTACTGCAAATGTTTGTAAACATTGTGTGCAATCATTCAAATAGTAAGTCAGGGTTTGTTTTTGTTTGTTCGTTCGGCTTAGTTCGTTTTAGTGTTTGTTTAATCTTTCAAACCTTTTTTTTTAATTCAATTAATAATGCATTCATATATTACTTCATACAGTATAGTATTGGATTTAATATATGTACTTACATATGTATGTATGTATGTATATGATGTTATATGTATAACTTCAAGCAGTAAGTATAATGAATCAAAGAATGATTAATGGGTGGGGTTTGAGTGATAGTAATGTAAATCCACAATTTTTGCACGAAAACAAAATGTTAAGGAAAATAATACGTATTTTTTAATTGTTGGACGTAATGCACTATAAACAGTGGACCCACGATAACTCCACTAGCACCACTCCGGGACTACTTCAGTATTTCATCAGGGTGGGAAGTTTAATCAACTTTTTTTAAGAATAACGAGAGTAACGACTCCGCGGGCCCTGAGTTATTGCATGTTAGAGGGCTTAAGACTTGGCTGTCAATTAGATGACCCTTCTTAATTGACAGCCATGTTAGAAGCAGCTGTTTATTTCCAGAGAAAATGATACGCATATATATTACTTTAAACGGCATTTCGGAAATTTCGGGCCATTTTCGGAGTTATAGTGATCCTGCCGTGGAAGATAACCGGACTTATGAAAGCTTCGTACATATTTAGTAAGAATGGGTCTAAACCATAGTCGCTCAAAGTGGCACCAATCTGCTAAGCTTTAAGCGGCTTATACAAATATGGCTACATGCAATTACATCCATGGACGTTATCTCTCTTTTTTGATTGACATTATTTCCATGGACGTTATTGTATTTAACCAAATAAATACACATACACACACCAATACATTTCTCTCCGTGGCAAGTGCTTATCTAAACTTCTATAGTCTTATGCATAACGAAAAACTGGTATAAAGCTAGCATACATACATACATATGCACATAGTACATACATAGTAGATACATACATAGTACATATGTACATAGTTTAGTACATTGTACATACATAAGTACAATTAGACATTAAAAATCGATGCGTGATCCTAAGGTAAAATTTTGCCACTTACATAGTACCTACGCTAACTTCATGCCAGTTTTTCGTTATGCATAAGGCTGCTAGTTTCTTACATGCAAGTACATATAAATACATATGTATGTATGTATGTACATATCTATGTATGTATGTATGCATAATTACAAGAGCATCTGTAACACAACTCCTTGATAAGTGTCTATAATTACAACAAAAACAAAAATTGATTACTTACTTACATCGATATGCACTTGTATTTAGTTAGAGCATGAATACGTGTTTGCGTATTGATGTATCGAATTTGTTGCTACATGGGTACCTACTTACATACATATGTATATGAACATACACATGTATACATACGTACATATATATTTTCATTATTGTTGTAGGTAGGTATAATCTGTTGTTGTAGTTGAAGTCGCTTCAATTATTCTTCAGCGTTATCAATATGAGTTGTACCTCCAAATACTAATGGAACAGGCAATACAGTTCTATCGATTATGTGTGATCATATGCACATATAGACGTCATAGGCGTAGAAAGACCGCTCTGGGGGGTTCCATACCGCCTAAAGAATTGCTGTTGCTCCCCTAGAGTTATTAAAAATTGCATGTAATTTTATTTTAATATTACTCATGAAAATCACGTCTTAATGGCCCCTTGAAAAAATTTCTAGCTACGCCAATGATGTAAGTACATACATACATAAATAAATATGTATGTACATATGTATGTATATTTTCCATATTTTATTTTAATCTTTAAATAATTCTAATATTAATAATAGTGATTTTGTTTTGTTCTTGTTAATGACATATTCACTATATACATAAATACATACATACATATGTACGTATGTACATACATGTGTATATAAATATGTAGGTATGTATGTACATACATACATATGTATGTAGGTATGTAACTATTTACATATCCATACATACATATGTACATATATGTACACACATATAAACATCTTCATGCATTCATGCAGACAGTAATTAAATTACCACAAAGTGTAATAAATAGATGCATGCATATGTAAATACATAAGTATGTATGGATGTACATTTATACTCGTATGTACATACATATTTACATACATATGGATATACATACATACATATGTATTTATAGAAAACAATTTCATACATAGGTACCTATTTTTAATTCGATATTTTTGTTGTGCTAGCAGATTATTAAAATGGTAAATGAAAAAAGTATCAACACACATACATATGTATGTATGCATGTACATATAAATGAATGTATGTACATAGGTACATACATATGTAAGTGCGGATAATAGATGTACATGTGTAACAATGTAGATACATATATACATACATACATATGTATGTATGTATTTACCGTCTGGTATTAGACTTTAGACTGCCGCGTAACATCACTGCCTCAATCAAAAAAATGAACCTACATAAATGGACGTTTGTCTGCTTAATTGCAATAATAACAAATATTAAGGTATTTAATCTTATTTCTTCGTTTCATTTTCCTCGGGGATTTATTGATTTAAGCACACACATACACAACTTATCATTTGTTATGATTTTAACGGTTGTGGCATGGTTTCCAGTATTTCCATGACTTATCCACGATCTTCCATTTATAATCGTCAAAAATCCCCAAATCTTCTCTAATAAATAAGTTTCATACACCCAACATACATAAATATGTACATATGTAAATAGTATGCAATTCAATAAAAACTATTTACATACTATGTATATGTACTTACATACATATGTATGTAGTAGAATGGCCCTAACTCAAATAACTGTAACTTTACAGAAGGTAAAAACATAATAATAAACAGTACAAGTGCTTGTAGGTACAACTGCTTTCTTTTTTTAACTATTGCAATAAATTTTTGTGATGACGTTTATTTGTGTCAAATGTATTGGAATCACTGAAAAACTCAATTTTGTGGTAATACGAGTTAGGGCCTTTCTACTTCTTAACAGCGATATATACATATGTATGTACATATGTACATATATTGATTTTTAAATGATTTCAAAAGGAAAAATGTATGTAAGTATGAAAAATGTAATGTATGTATATACATACATATGTAGATGTTAGTGTTGAGTTTTAAAAATAAGTACATACTTACATATCGTCACCTTAAATGCAAACGAACGTAACTACATTTTTATATGTATTTTTTACAGGAAAAACAAAAAACGTTACAAAATCAATAATAATAAAGTATTCTTGAAAATGTTCTTCGAAATTTATTTCCTCTTTATACATTACGAATTCATATTCGTAATTACGTCCGTTTGAATTTCTTTAATAAAGTCGTAATTTTTGATCGCAGAAGTCTAAATATTTGCGTGAACATTTAGTTTCATAAAATGAACCATAATCAATCAAAAACTTGATTTCGAAATTTTGTGTAGTTACGTCCATTTGCATTTAAGGTGACGTTATGTACATGTACATGCTTATGTATTCGAATATTCTACATTATTATTTGAAAATTGTGTTCATTGGAACAAAAAAAAAAGGTTTTTAAAAATTTGTTATTCCAAAATTAACCCAGGTAGATCCCCAACACGAAAATTTCATCCCCAATAAAAATAAAACACGCTAAACTGGAAGCGCTGTTGTGTGGTTTCTTAGAATCACACACACACACACACACACACACATCACACACTCGTATATTTTTAAATTGTTGTTACTATTGCTTTCCGTATTGTTTTCCGAAAAAACCGATCACGATCTTGGTTGGTTTTTGTACTTGCTGTTGACTTGTAGGTACATCTTTTGTAGAACATTAATCAGTTCAAACGTATTAAACTGAGTGCTATATATAATTTTAACTTGCTTATTATAATTTTAGTTTAAAAATGAACATTGTAATATAATTAACTTATTCTCTCAAAAATAAAAAAGGAAAATTAATCAAATAACAGAAAAACATTTGTACATTCATAAGCACTAAGGAAAAATATTACATATTCAAAATTCCGATAAAGTAAAAACCTTATTTAATTCTAAAATAAAATGAATAAGAAAGTAAGTTGTTTATTGAAAATTATTTAAAATTTAAATGAAAAAAAAAAAAATGTTATCTGTGTAATTATTGGGTACTAGTATGAATAAAAAAAGTATTTCCAGAATTTTGTGTTCTAAAACAAATTTTTAAGTAAAATGCAAATACTTTTTTTTATTCAGACTACCCATTATTTGTATATCATTAAGGCAAGATTATTTGGTTTTTGTGGTATGATTCAAATTCAAAATTTTATTTCATGTTTTTATGCTGCGTAATGTTCTGCAAAAGTATTTTATTGTCTTTAAAGATTTATTTCTTAGTGCCTTTCTTAACACCAATTTGATATTATAAATGAAAAAACACGATTTTCTATTCTATTTGACCCGAACTAGTTTAATATTTTTAAATTTCTCAAAAAAATGTACTATAACTTGTTTCATTTGAATGTGTGTGAACTACGTATAGTGTAACCTTGTGCAATACAATACGGTCCAACTTTCCTTTAAAAAACGGTTTTAGCAACAACCCCAGTCTTGTAACTGTCTGAATATTTAAATATTTCGCACTCTTAATTAAAAAGCAATCGCAAATCCAAAATCCGAAATGTTCAAGCAAGTGAAATAAAAACGATATAATAACGATTACTAACTTTAACGATTAGCTTTTGATTAAGGTTGAGATATGCGGATACATATGCAAATGCATGTAATACTTTCATTTTACTTTTAAAGCATGTAAAATGTAATTGCATTCGATCAAAGAAAAAAATATGTTTGTTGTAAGCCAAACCGCATTTCATAGTACACGTTGTCTTTACTTTATTTTTAGGTGAAGAGAATATATATATAATATATTGGAATTTATTAATTTCAGATACTCAAACTTTCAATTTTAATCGTTATCATTGCTCTATATTGTCGTCCCTTGCAATGTAAACCACTCGATGGTAGCAGCAAAGATGACATTGAAAATGACGCTGGTATTAATGACGAATATAATGGGAATTTGGATAAAAAGACAATTGAGCAAATACGCAAGTGTGATAATGATTCGGAAATTATGGAACTGTGCATGCGCTGTGCAAAGATTACGAAGAGTACAATAGTCTACCCGCTTTGTTGCGCTAATGAGGATAAGATAAAAGACTGGTGTTATGATTATGTGTTCTATGGATAATATAATATTAAAAGAAATTTTAATAGAATAACTACTCCAATATTAAGAGTTGACAAAGTAATCCATGGAATATACACACATATATATATATATATATATATATGTATGTGTATGCATATATATATACATATATATATATATGGATGTGTATGCATATATATATACATATATATATATATATATATATATATATACATTTATTTATATATGTAGTATACGCGCATGTATAGTAAATATATATGTTTTAAGTTTACCAATTGGCTGTGATAAAACAAATTATGTAGTTAATATTACGTAAATTTCATCTACAATTTAATATATCGAGTAAGGACGTTACTTACTACATTCACCGCAATAAAAACATACCATGTTTTCCATTTAATTTCATAAAAATATTTATTTTGAATAATTTATTATTTTTTAATTTCATAGATATAATTTTTCATTCATTTTTTCTTAACATAACATTATAAAATTGTAAAAAATTAAAATATCAACATTTTTCAAATACAAAATCCCGTGTCTTCTTGTTTTCTTACCTAAATACATAAGTTAAACTGTATTTTCGAAATAAATAATGGCACCTTGATTACTTTTATACAAATCATTATATGAATTATCAAAACAATAATAAAACTAAACGACGAAAAAATAATAATCAACAATAACTTTATCGTTCGTATTTCCAAGATGCGACAATAAAAAAATAAAAACAATTGTAGTAATAATAATAATGACACCAAAAAGACACAGATTTCATATGAAAATGATTTTTTAAAGCATTTCTGATAAATAATAGGAGTTAAATTAATTTGTGAAAGTAAATTCATGTAGGTAAGTTTAGGTTTTCGTATACATATAAAAAAACTTACCCTGAGTAACACAACGTTTTATTAAGTTTTAGCTTTTGAAGTTGTTGTTATATGTACATATTTACATGTGACATCTTCACAATTTCCCATGAGATCATAGGGGCAAACGACACCATTGGGATCCACATTGCTTTGTAAAATTCATATTTTTTAATCGGACTTAAATATGCATGTGCACGTATAGAAAATATTTTTTTTAGTTTTACCTGTCAATATTTCTTAAATGCTCTAAGGGCGATATGTATGATGACAAGCGGAACGTTTGTTTAGACTCATTATCCGAAGAGGCTTTATTTGATATTATATTCACATCCATGCCACAAGCATCAGCTGAATTTTCATGGCGCTCTGAAATGCTGGGTACCGATTTCTGAAACTAACTCAACACATGGTTTTATTAAAAATAAAAATCAATTTCAGCACACTTAAAAAAATCAAAAAGACACAGTTTGTTTAAATTTTTACTAAATATATGTAGCTGTTGTCTTCAAAAAAAAAAAAAAAAAAAAAAAAAAAACGCACTTCTGTATTACCGCCAATCTCAGTTTGTAAAATGGATTCAAGGTTAGGTTTTACTTGATCTTCTTCACATCTTTCAGGGCCTGTTTTTATGTTAGTTGTTGTAATATTTGGTTTGATTTCGGCATTATCTGATTTACACTTTATCTCACAGTCTTCATTACTTTCCTGCTCTTTACAATGCGTAGGTTGTGGCCCAACAGCAGCATCCTCCTTGTTTTTAAAATCCTGAGCTTTCAACGAATTCACAATTTTTATTTCCGTGGCCAACTTATTACTTTTAGTAGTTATAACTTCTTTTAAATCGTTGTTAAGTCTGTTTAAAATAAACTTACTAAAAATCCAACTTATACGTTATAAAATCAACTACCTTACCTATAGTCTTCCCCCTTCAGAGATTTCCCCAAGTTGATTGCAGCCTTAAAAACTTTAGATCGCTTTTGTTTCAGGGATGTTATAATCTCGTTAGTGGTACAAATATTGGGATAAATACGAGACATTTTTTGTTGTTCCGCTTTATGTTTATCTTGCAATATGTCCATTTCCGCTTTAAGTTCTTTCAGACGATTTTCTAACATTAATTTGGCCAACTTCGTTTTCTTTGCTTCCTCTACTAGTTTTAATGATTTGTCTAAATTATTTATAATACCAGTTCTTTGAAAGGCAAAAGAAAATCAAGACGAGTTTTTACCATGATCAAATAGTTGAAATAATCGAAATAAATAGAATACATAAAAAAAGAATACATACCCGAATTTCAAGTATAAATTTTCATAGGATCGCAAAACATTGCTCTTGTGAAATTTCGTGGAACTAGATGGACCGTTAGACATTTGTTTGGTATTTGTAGTACTCGTACCGTCTGTTGGTGTTGTAGTATTGCTGGCATTTCTCAATAATACCTTCTTAACAAGAGTGGTTTTCGTAGCTGAATTTGAAGAGTCCGACTTATTTTTTTCTTTACCATTACCTTCCAGGGCCGAAAGACTGGTGCAATTTTTCTCATTTGGGGGGCACTGATTATTTTCATTCCCTCTATTATTGGCTAATTTTCGTTTGTTTTCCAATAATTTCATGCGATGCACAAGTTTCCTGTATTCACTTTGAGCTGCTTCTGGTAAATGTCGTACGGCCTACAATAAAAACATTTAAAAAAGTGATAATTTTCTGGTGACCCTGCATTACGAACCAATGGAGTTGTGTTTAATTTTTCGCCTACATCTGTAGAATTAGTTGGAAGTGTGCTGTCAGCTATATTGTTGTTAGATAAAGAAGATATTTTTGTTTTAAAATGAAATGTTTCCAACTCTGTATGTTCAACAGTTCCATCTGCACTACGATCTACCGGAGAATTAGATCTTAAAGGTGTACGACATGGACTTTCTAAATTTAAACTTAAAGGGCTAACGTTATCATTATAATCATACAGTGGTTGATACACAGCATCGTAATTTCCTGCACAATCATATTCGCTTGATTCATCGGAAGAATGTTGAAGATCTATAACAATTGGTGAGATTTTGTACATATGTTTCACCTGATCGATGGAGGTAATTAGACGAGTATTATCAGATACGGTCGATAGTTTATTGATCATTTCATCCTTTGATTTCTTTGGTACAAACGTTGATTCTTCTGTCGCTTGTGGAACAAGCTTTGAGTTCAAATCAATGTTTGTGTTAATAACTTTATTTGGTTTAACTATTTTTGTACTGCGTTGCAATAGGTATGAGGATGCAGCAGTAACTTTCATCAGGTCTTTCGTTATTGGTTTATTAGCCTGAGCATTATTTTCGGCATTTGATGTTACTTTATTGCTCATTTTTACTGACCTTTTATTATTTGATTCAACTTTATTTCTTGTATTGCCATTGGATTTCGCCACAAATATTTTCGGCATATTATCTTTATAATTAGCAATATTATGAACACTTGAAATATCTTTGTTCTCAGATTTAAATGCGGCATTATTCGTTATTGTTATTTTAAAAGTCGTTTGATTGGCAGTAACATCGAAATTTGCTTTAACTGTCTTATTTTGTGTTAATGCATTATTCGACTCCTTATTTATTGGATGAACATTAACAGAATTGTTTATGAGTGCTTTGTTAAATTGGCAATCATTTTCTGTAGTCGATGGATTAGGTTCTTTGACTTCATCATAATTGGAAGGTTGCACTACGTCAAGAACTTGTTCTGTCGAATTTTCACAACTTAGCGGATTTTTAGACGTAATCTTGCAGGTCGAATTAAGAACGGTTTCTTTTATTATTTGCAGCCTTCTTGTGATATCGGATATATCAATAGTACTCGTTACTCCTGAACTATTTGAGACCATTGTGTGTTCGCTAGCTATACTGTTATGACTCTCAGCATTTTCTGTGTGTTCGAAATAATATTCATCTGTATTATCTTTGCACAAATCAGTATTTTCAGACTGCGACTGATTTTTAAACATACTCAATCGATTTCTCAGTTCCTCCAAACGGCTGAATGAATCGTTGCTATTTTCTGCATGGTCTCCTGTATTGTCATCCATTCCTAATTTATCTTTAATGGAAGAACCCACTGCTGGCTCTTTCTTACAAATCTCAACTTTCGAGTGTACTTTCAACCTTTTAACGGCTTCTTTTAGTATGCTCTCAGTGGGCATTGTTTTAGAATGATTGCGATCAAGAACTTCTTTTGCAGTTCTTTTTTTCTGATTTTTGGGCGATTGAAATTTAGAAAGAAGTAAAGCTCTTAATGCCTCTTCTTCCTCTTCATCATCATCATCTTTTATACGGCACTCTATTTGCGGCAATAAAGAGATTTTATCACAATGTGCCTGTTTGTCCTCTTGAGTGCACATTTCTTGTTTGATTATACTATGACGATTTTGTTTAGATTCCTCATTGCAAGTTTCTATTTCTCCATTATTTGCAATACATAACATATGGTAAGGCGGTGGTGGTGGCACATCTTCATAATCGTCAACCCCCGGTGGAGGGGGTGGCAATTCATGTAGTTTTTGCATGTAAAAGTCATATTGGACATCCTTGGAAAGATCGTAAGATTCTAAGCAGTATTTGGGAAAATTGTCTACATCTTTTGACCAACTGTCAACTGTTGCATCTTCACTGTCACTGTTGGCTATATCCATATCAACAGGTTTGCAATCTACCATTTGTTGTATTTCTTCCTGATCCTCTAACATCATAAGTTGAGGCGAAGTTTCAGGACTAACTGACACGCATGTTGTTTGGATATCTTCAACTTCAAGGTCAACCTCATCTATATCATCTAGTTTATTTTCCTGACGCAATATGCCAGACGAAAGCATTTCATCAAAATCTGTCGGTGAGTACGCAGCTTCAGCGTTACGCATTTTGCGAGCCATGTGTTTTTTTAAAACAGCAGATTTCAATGCAATTAGGCGGAGCTCCTTTTCTTCCATTGAATCTGTTGAATCTTCCTCGATAGTATGTATATCTGGATCGTTTTCAATGAACTGGACATCATCGTCTTCATCGTTATTCTCATTACCCATATCACGTCCACCAACAAAGGCATATCGCTCATTTCTTGCTGTATTTGTAGGTTGTACTAGCAGTTCTCGTGCCAATAACTTATCTTTCAAACAATAATTTTTAGAACTTAATCTAGATTCATTGGTAGTTCTCGCTACAGCCAGGCGTAAGGTATCCCTCGTTATGCATTTTCCTTTATTATATTTCCCCTCTCTCTGTTTTGCCGACCAAGTGCAGCTATAGTTATCGGCATCAGTTAATGGCGAAGAGTCGGATGATTCTAGAGATTCTAATGACAAAAATTCCTCATTTACTTCTTTGTGCGTAAGACGGTCGGAATGGATTTTTTTATGTTTTCTTGCAAACAGCTTTTGCTTTCTTTTGCAATGTGTTTTTCTTGAACGAGTCTTTAGAGGGAAATGATGTATATCATCATGTTCGTGGGGTCGGTGGCAATGTTTTCTTTTACGTTCCCCACTTTTTCGTCGCTTGCGTTTCTTTGGTGTGAAAAACTCAGTAGATGAAATTGACGATACGTCGGTAGGTATTTGGGCTGCCCGACCGTTTTCTAAATGACCTTAATAATATACATACATACATATTAACATTTTATTTATATTTTGGTAACTAGCTTATAGAACTTACTTATTTTATCAACATAACTTCTTGATATCACAGCAATTTGTTCAATTTCTTCATTTTCTGCTTCCAATTGACGAATGCGTTGTCTCATACACAGCTCCTCATCAGAAGAGACTATCAGGTCATATTCATCAACAATTTCTCCTTCTTCAGGCTCATTTTCAATTTTAATATAATTGATGTAATTTTTCATATTTCTGACAAATGTTTTATTTTTCATAACTTCACAATTGTGTCCACAATAATTAATTCAAAACTATTGCCGAGCAGTCTTTCCTAAGGAAAGTTTCCTTTCTACGTTTTTTCCTTATCTATTTTTTATAAACGTCAATGTGACATGCAATTGTCACTTAAATGTCTGTATAATAAAATAGGGCTGCCAGATTTTTTCAGAGTGAAATCACTGAATGGAAAGTTTTCATATCTGAAATTCCTAAAAATTCTTAAAAACCCCCGCAAAAAGAATAGCCTGTAGCAGTGTTCTGTAATTTGCGAGAATTCGCGTCCAGAAAAACTAAACAATTATATTGGTTGTCCTTGTACAAGAAACACGAGCATGGAACTAGGTTTTTTGTTATATTTACATACATTTTTTTTATTTTGTTGTAAATAATGAATTTTTCTTCAAAACTTCTGTTGTTATTTGAAGAGCAAAATGTGAGATTTTTATGAAAATATGTATGCAAAATTCATGTGAGTGAATGTGTATTGTCAGTATTTTACTTATTTTGGCGCACTTTTTTGACGTTTATAGTGGCCAAACCGTGATATACAAACCCAAATAAATTGACAGTTGTTAGGTTTTTTAATTAAAATCGTCAATAGCCACCATCTAATGGCGATTTTTTTTTTAATATGTTACACTATATATTAATACATTATTACTGCCGCAAAAATAAAAAAATATTCATTTTGCTCGAATATATATTTTCTGTATAGCTCATGATACAATAATACAGGTAACCTCTAAGCGCCAGGTGATGAAGTTTGTTTGTGATGTGATCTGCCAATTGTTGTTTACGTTTTACCTATATAGTGCCTTTTAAACTGTAAGAGTTCCTATTAAACTGTACTAATACAAACCAGCTTTGAATATACAAGAGAACATGCAATCAATACACGCGCATGGTGCCTAATAACTGTACTAATACAAATAAAGCTTTGCAAAGACACAAGAAAACGGAAGTACATGTCTCTTGTTTTCTCTTGGTTTTTTGACAGTTGTCATCACAAAACAGCAATAAAAAGTCCTGTTGTTTTATTTTTTGTAAATTTGTTGTAGATTTGCGGCTACCTGTATTATTGTATCATGATATAGCTATATCCAAGGCACATTTACTACAGGTACATGCATTAGAGAAAACAGTGTGGCAACTCTGTGCTTCTCACATAGTTTTACAAAGTAATTGTCAAGGCACATTTGATATGCCTTGGTAATTGTCAAAAAATTGTATGCATCAAACAAGGCACAAAAGTAATTGTCAAATGAATTCTTCGTTATAAACGTGTAAACAACAAATCAGCGGATGTGCAATTTGCCCGATGCATGTACCCAAGGCACATTTACTACAGGTACACGCATTAGAGAAAATACTGTGGCAACTCTGTGCTTCTCACATAGTTTTACAAAGTAATTGTCAAAGAATTGTATGCATCAAACAAGGCATTAAAGTAATTGTCAAATGAATTCTTCATGATAAACGTGTAAACAAAAAATCAGCGGATGAGCAATATGCCTGATGCATGTACCTGTTTGATATGCCTTGCATGTACCTGTTTGATATGCCTTGGCTATATCAATACACAGTTATTATAATACAGTTATTAATTGGCATTGGCAACACATCTCACTACTTAACGAATCAGGGTTGATATTGTTCCTACATATTTGACGAATGAATTACTGTTCAGCATAACTTTTCAAGTTTCCGGTCTTTTCTACCTAGGTCTCCAAGCAAAATGCAACCAAAAGTGAGTTGAAGCAATTTCATTGAAAGTTACGGAAATTTAATGATTTAAGAAATTATATGCTTTCAGCGCAGGGAACCTATACATGCTGTTCAAGTTTTTGGACGTAAAGTAAGTACAAATCGGCTCATTTGTAAAGTGAAGTTGTGTATATTGGCACGTGTTTATATTCTTTAATAATAAAAGATTTTTGTATGAATGCTTTCCCGAGAGAATATTTAGCTTAATTTAAGAAGTGGTTAAGTATTTTGATGAGAACGTTTAATAAATAATAAATTTTACTACTATCATTTTTAGAAAACTGCAACTGCTGTAGCATATTGCAAGAGAGGTCGTGGACTACTTCGTGTCAATGGCCGTCCTTTGGAACAGATTGAACCTAAAGTTTTGCAGTACAAATTGCAGGAACCACTTTTGTTGCTGGGCAAGGTAAGTCAATGTGTATTTATTGATTTATATATTGTAATATGTACATATATATGCAAGTATATCTATTACCATTGGTAGTAAAAATTCAAAAGTTAAAATTAATTTTATTGAAAATAAAGTAAATTTTGTCTTGATGTGATGAATCTTATCCCGAAATTGAAACTTGTGAAAACTAAAATATATACTGATTTATTGGAACAAACAAATACGGAATTCTGCTAATATTGAGATTAACGTATTTTCTTTTTTTTGCCTATTGTTTTTAGGAAAAATTCGCTGGTGTAGATATTCGTGTCCGAGTTAGCGGTGGTGGTCATGTTGCTCAAATATATGCCATTCGTCAAGCCATTTCAAAGGCTTTAATTGCCTTCTACCAAAAATGTACGTATGCCAATTCTCGTTTATATAGCCTGATGCTACCAGATTTTCATTGGGAAAACTAAATTTCCTTTGAAAGATGTCTATCAGGCAGATTAAAATTATTGTTAAACATATTACCAACCAGAATTTTTAGATGCTCCAACTTTCTGGGTGATGTATTACCAACATTTATTTTATGAAGTTTCTATATATATTAGCGGGGGATGGTATTTATTTTTATTGTATTATAAATTGATTTTTTTTGTTTATGCTGCAGCCACACGTTCATACTGTGTCAAAATTCCTTGAAATTGATAGTTGTGACACAAATTGATAGTGAATTTCATTTTTTAAATTCCACCGACGAAGATACAACTCAAATTTGTAGCTTCAATCAAGGTGTGCTGTGACTATCTGTTCTAATTGAAAATTAAATTGCCATATAAATGGATAGGTGAATTTGAAAGCAATCTAGTTTTCAATTTAAAAAGCTTGAGTGTGTTAATAAATAACGTTGAGTGTATTTCAAATTGAATGGAATTTGGAAGGCAAAAATTGAAGGTGTGCCCCCAATTTAGCTCAGTTTTTGA
Organism: Nowickia ferox; assembly: GCA_936439885.1. NCBI lineage: Eukaryota > Metazoa > Arthropoda > Insecta > Diptera > Tachinidae > Nowickia > Nowickia ferox. The sequence continues at coordinate 1,092,240 of OW387027.1, read as the reverse complement.
AGTAAGACCACTTTAACTTGGAGGCCACACGTTCAATTTTTGCCTTTCAATTCCATTCAATTTGCAATACACACTTACTAACACAATAAAACTTTTTAAATTGAAAACTAGATTGCTTTCAAATTCACCTATCCATTAATATGGCAATTTAATTTTCAATTTGAACAGGTGGTCACAACACACATTGATTGAAGCAATAAATTTGAGTTGTTTCTTCGTCGGTGGCATTTAAAAAATGAAATTGTTTATCGATTTATTGAACGTATGGCTGCAGCGTTAGATACGCAGAGTTTACTTTGGTCTTAATTCACCTGAGAGAAAGACAGAAAGAAAGTATTCATGTCTTTCTCAAAGTTGAATTAAAACTTTGAAAAGTGAACTTTGCATGTCTAAAAGAGGCCTAGACTAAAAAACATCGCATATTTTTATTCCGTCTTAATACGTTATTGAAATCGCATATACAAACATAATCCATCCCCCATATGCAAAAAAATAACGCGTGCTTGAAGCTTACGTTAAAACAAAATTTCCATACCAAAATCAGTTTCAGTGTACACTTGAAGCACACGTTATTTTTTTGCACATGGGGGAATAACTAAAATCTTCAAACAAAACAACATTTAATTTTTATCTTGAATCAGTTTTGTTTAACAACAAATAAATTAATTTTTTAAGTTAAAAGATACTTATTTATTTAAGAGTTTTCTCTTAATACCCTGATTTTACCAGATTTTCATTGGAACATGCAATGTCTTTTGAAAGATAACTTTCAGGCAAAATAAATTTATTGCTAAACATTTTACCAACCAGAATTTTATTTGCTTAGACTTTCTGGGTGATGTATTACCAACATTTATTTGAAATTCTTATAATTGAAGTTCTTGTTTTTTGCTGCAAGAGCGCCATAAGGTGAAAAAGGTGCTTTAACAGAAAAAGATTTAAATTTAGTTTTGTTATTGTTAACAACTTGATGGTAAAGAAATATAATTTTTCGTCTAAGAATTTTTAGGTAAACTTGAAAAACGCAATCTTGAGTTATGACGTTCTTGCAGCAAATTCGCGATGTGGATGGATTTTACATTAGTCGTCCCGTCAATGCCAGATGTTTGTATGAATATATAAAATTCATTCGAACGAGTTTTGAAACTGCGGGTCAGATTAAATTTTTTGGGTATTTTTAAAGAGCTTTGTGAAATAACAAAATTTTAAAGTACACCATAACAAACTATCCATTAAATTTATTTTAAAAACCTTTAAATACATTCGTATGTGCGTATTTTCTTTTAATGTTAAATTTAAATATTTTGTGTTTGTTTTTATATTTTAGATGTCGATGAAGCTTCGAAGAAGGAAATCAAGGATATTCTTATTCAATATGACCGAACCTTATTGGTTGGTGATCCACGTCGCTGCGAACCCAAGAAATTCGGTGGTCCAGGTGCTCGTGCACGCTACCAGAAATCCTACCGTTAAAAATGATTTGGTTCGGTTAATTCCATGCATTTTTAAAAACATAATAAAGATTTTTATTTAAGAACGGACAACTTGATATGATTTTTCTTGTTAATTTTTGGAAGGATGTATGATAGGGAAAGGGAGTAGTTAATAATAATAAGCCTTTCTTAGCCTAATAAATAAATCCTGCGTGTTCTGTAAATCGAATCGATATAAAAACGCGAATTTTTTTTTTCATGCTTTGTAGTTTTTTATTTTTTAGAGGTTGAAATATCACATTTGAAATTAATTTAGTATGTATGATTTAAAACACAGATTCGGTTGGTCCCATATGTAGTCTGTAATAAAGGATATTAAATAGGACAGTGTTTAAATAATTTTAGTCGAAGTAGCAAACAAACCTGAAATTTGTACTTTTCTCTGCTTTGGCCTTTTCCAACTGTTGAATGAGATGTATCAATGCCGAACGAATTCTTTTAATTTGATGTGATGTTGCCTTTGATTAGTTCCGCTAGTAAAAGCATAAGCAGTCTGTCTATGCTTTTGTAAGTAGGGAACAAATCTGGCGGATTCGGTCAACGGTTTTGTGGACAAGGAGCAAAAACCAAGAACGCGATCGCTTACAACTTCAAATTTGCGTCATTCAAAAGCATGTAGACTGGCTTCTGCTTTTATTTGCGATCATTTCTAATTTAGGTACAAACTATTACAAAATTAAGTGAAAGAAATGTTTTTCTTGGTTTTTATATATCGCTCATACACTCAAAAAAACTTAATTTTTGAGTTATTGATGTGTAAAAAACTCAACTCTTCAAAGCAAAATCAAATTTCTTTTTCCATTTTAAAATATGGTCACCTAAGATCCAAGTCCGTAAAACACTTCGCTTATTTACAGGAGAAGCAAAAACCTTATAAATTGAAGACTATTTTATTGTTAGTTTCCAAATTTCAGAATTATCTTTTAAAAATCAATGCGGATTTGGTTTAATAAAAAAAGTTATAAAATAATAGTAGTTTTTTAGTAATGGTTCTTAGGGCTTTTTGGAATCGTTTCTTCTGAAACCAAAAAGCCGTGAGTACATTAATGTTTTTTATAAAAAGTTACAATTAAGTTGACAAATATTGGTTTTCAACAGTAATTAAACAGCTATTTAGCGAAACTGTTTTTCAATGTATTCTTTGCATTTTGACTAAAAGATACAAAATTCATCTACAAATTCGAAAAAATTATTTTACTTCAGAAATAAAAAAATTATACAATAAACAACGAAAATTATTGCATAAATGGAAAGAAAAGTATGCATTTAATCTGAGTACTACTGTAAAAACTATGGCAATCAACCGGGAGTAAAAATTTAAGTTAATTAAGACATTTTCCAGCAACTATCAAATATTTCATTGCGATTTTCTTCGGAAAACAGCATAATGTCGCAATGGACTCTTCACACATCATTTTGATGTACACCCATCTTTATAGTACGTTTCCACTATGAGACAAACAAGTTGTTTTTCTCAGAACACTTCGAAGTGTTTCCACTATGCTTTTGTGTGTTTTGCTTATACGAATTTTCGAAATCAATTTGATTTTATTATCAAGGCCACAAACCTTATTATTTAGATTAGTAAATTTTTCTCTCTATACATATGTATAAACAATATATAAATACAACTGATGTGGTTTGTACAATTGCTTAAAAACTTGATTATTCTGTATTAGTGCCATTTTTTATCATCATACTGCGGTTTTTTTCGAAGTTTCAGCCAGCAACGCAGTGTTGCACTGACAAATTTTGTCATGTTTTGGAGGAAAACTACTTATTTGGTGTTTTGCTGATATGCAAAATGTATGGGAAAACATGTAGCAAAACATTGGTTTTGAGCAAAACAAGTTTTCTGCTCCAAAACACGTATATGGAAATATTTCCTTTTGTTAGGCCCGTGTATTGTTTTCCTTTCATTCGGTTTATTTTATTTTTACACTTTTTATTAACTTAGTAGAACGATATTCACTATTAGTACTAATTTTATTATTTTTGTGGTAAGGAACAAATATTCTCAGCGTTCTATCTTACAAAAATTTTAATTTAAAAAGACGGTAACTGAACGTAAAACAAATACCAACTTCGTTCAAATTTATTTTCTTTTGTAAATTAAAGGTGTTACGGCTTTTTTTTTAGGAAAGATAATCATAATCAATCAAAAAGTCTATTTTGAATTTTAGGCGACGATGTAAACTGAAAACTTTAAATTCGTTTTCTAGCAAACTGGTTTTTTTGAGTTGTGACGTTGTTTGAGTAAATGAACGATATGGAGTGGACAAGTGGAAAAATGACTTGCATAACTACTTGAATTTTATATACATAATTCGTATGAAATTTAAATGGGAACTTAGAGAGCTATAAAAATACTTAGCATACCTTGGTAAAGAAATCTGGAGTTTCACAGTGGTAACGTTAAGTTACCAATAAAAAACTATTTCAAAGTGATCAAAGAAGTGGAAAAAAGATTAGCTTTATTTTCTGGCTTAAACGTATTTTTTTAAGCTTTTTAAACGTGATTTAACTTAATGTTATTTCAAAATGTGGTCACACTGACAACGAGGCTAAACTCGCAAAGTACAGCAATTATCTAGTGTGAAGGCTCACAAAGATGATTATTTGTGGTTCCATCTTTATAGATTCTGGCAACGCTATTTGCAATAGGAAACACATGTCCATACCTACACCCATACATATGCGTGTGTATATGAGAAAAACACTTTTTTACTTTGAATCAGAGTCGGCATTGGGAATTTTAAAGTTGTACCAATAACTTTCAAAAATTGTACTTTTTTGACCTTAATTGTACTTAAAAAAATTCAAGTTCAAATTACATATTTTTTATCGTTTTCACAAATTTGCTTGTAAGTTGGGATGTTAAAGCATATGGTTACACTTGTTTGTTGAAATTTAATATACATATACAAATTAATAACATGAGCTCTGGCATCCGAATTTAGGAGAACAAATATTTGGAAATGGACGGACTCACATGTTTTTCGTTTTCTCGCTGCGTTTTGCGTTCACAAGACTGTTTTCAAGTCGGCGAACTACATACATACATATGTATGTATGTACTCGTATATCATCATTCGACAGGTATTTGAATATGATCCTTAGTTTTCTCTTATAATTTTTCATTTCGAATGACCATTTAGAATAAAATGTTTTAGTTTTTTTCCTAACAGTCAAATATGTATGTACTCATATGGACATGCATACAAAAACTTTATTTTATAAACAAATTATATGAAGTTAAAGGTGCAATCAGACGTGCCATAACCATAACAGCCGTTCGAACCAAACTAATGGTCAACACAGTATTTGATTATAGGTGACTCCCCATAACGATATAGCAATTACTATAGAAACCAATTGAATTTTGGTTTGGTTATGGCTATGGCATTATGGTTCTGGCACGTCTAATTACACCTTAAGCACATACTCAAAAAGCGTCATAACTCAAAAAATGGAATTTTTGATATAATGATGGAGAATTAACCTTTATATCGTTCTTCATGTTGTGTAAAAATTTCATATAAATATCTTGTTTACTCCACTCTTAAAAGCTAAATAATTTTCCGCGTTATGACGTTTATTATTTTGATTGTCCATCTGTCACACAGTTGCATCTTTCGAATTGAATTTAAGCAAAATTGACAAGATAATGAATAAAAAAATATTAAATTTTTTAATTGTAAATGTGTGCATTTTGTTAAACTAATGTTCCGCAGAATTTTTACTCGCAGCATGTACAGTTAAATATTTTTGTTAGTTATTAAATTTTTTTAAAGTACATAAATATTTGTAATACTTACTTAAAAATCAATATAAAAAAAATATTGTACGGTGCTACGAAAAAGTCTATTCGGATTTGGGCAGTTTTTAATTTAGTTAATATTAAATCTCGCGATGTGTACACCAAACTCTACAGAAGTGTAAAATTCCCAATCGGGGTGCGTTTTTTACTTTGCTGGGATTATTTGACGTTAACGACTGAAGCATGTGTTAGTTAGTGAGCGAGTGAGACGTCGGGTGTGACAATACACATATGGATGTAAAAATAACACAATCAACAACACTACTACAAGAGCAGCACCAACGCACAAACGAACAAACGATGAGAACGACGACAGTCAGTGAAAAATGACGAATTGTGGCAAAGACAAAAGCTAAAAAAGTGCAAATAATATCATATTCCCAACAAAGTTGTTTGTTCCAATTTGTGTATTAACATTTGCTATCAAGATTTGCCAAAATGGTAAGTTTTAGTATTGAAATTTTTGTGTTTAGTGTAGAATTTAAACAATAAATAAGAAGGAAAAATTTTATTGAATGAATGTTTTCTACTAATTTCGGGTGCTCCAATAGAAAAAGGGAAGCCCTCTGAAAAGAAAAAAATGCATTATTCACAATACAAGTAAAGTTAATCAGTCACAATAACGCGCTACATACGTACAGCGCGGGCATTGTGAATGACATAGAAAGTATTTAACCTATAAGAGGAGGTTTGGTTTTATTTGTTGTTTAAATTCAGAACTAAAAACATTTGCTTTACAAATATTCAAACTACCACAGATCCATTGATAATGCGGATCTATGTACATACCCACTAAGGGATAAAGGTATAAGTTTGATAAAATTTATTGTTAAGTACTCAATATTTTTTGTGAATTTTTTCGACTTTTTGCCTTTTTTCGTTTCTTAATTTCAAGGTTTTCAATATTTTATTCAAGGATCGTGTGACAAAGCCTCAGAAAAAAATGCTGATAACTCTTTTAAGAGAGACCAAATACATGGAAGGCAAAAAAGAAAAAGAGTGGTATTGGGAAAAAATTCAGGAAGCCTTGAATAAAATAGGACCTAAGAAGACTATTATACAGTGGAAAAAAGTTTGTATTAAATTAAATATTCGTATATTGTTTAAATACTTATAAGCAAATATGCACATATGTTCCTACATACATATTTATAGTGTTGGCGTGATATGCGGCTAACAACACGCAAGAAGCTGGCCGAACTTAAACGATGCCAAATGGCTGGGGGATCTCCACCTCCTGGAATTGAACTTAGCCAAGAAGACAATGACATCATAGATATTGTGGGCACCGAATACTTTTACGAAGAAATGAATGGCGAGCTAAAACCAGAAAATTTCATGTCGGGCTTTGATTATGTTCCCGAACACTTTTGTGATGCGATACTTACTGCTGCAGCAGTATCAAGTGGTCAACAGCAACATATGCAACATCAGAAAGAACAGCATCCAGCTCCGCAACAACAGCAGGATCATCATACAAATGACGGGGAGACAAACGATGCACCAGGATCTTCTAACCACACCGATACTCAAGCTGGCGCATTTGTTCAGGCTGGAGTTGCACAAATGGCAGGACATAATGGCGATCATTCGACATCAACAGTGAATTTGCAACAGCACAATATTATGCCAACTCATCCAGCATTTTCAAGTGGCATACATCCACATCTTATGCGAAGGCAACAACATGCTTCGGCAGCATTTCATCGCGAAGCTGCCTTTGAGGAGAAATTGTTGCAATTTATGCAAGATGCTTTTCCCAAAAAGAGTAAAAAAAGAAAAAGTCGTGATCCCGACAAACTTTTTCTTTTATCGCTCTATGAGGAAATTAAACGTGTCCCAGAAGATATTCGGTTGGACGTTAAAGCCGAACTTATTCAGGTACTTAAGAAATATCAGAAAAAGGCGCCAGTGAAACAAGAAAAAAACCATCATACGCATGCACAATCATCTTCTAGTTCTGGAAAATCTTCTGGAAATACAACGCCCAACGATAAAATTCAACTTCCACAGCACACACAGCTTTCGCACAGCATGTACCAATTACAAAAGAAGTATGATAAAAACGAAAAGGAACCTTCACCACAATCTCAATCAGATCGTGTACAACAACATGCCAGAGAGCAATCGTCAACCACAAGTGTGACCTTGCATGCACCGCAGCAAATTCCCCACACACTTTTCCAACTTCAAAAGAAATATGAAGAAACTGCTGCTGAAAAAGTTCATCAACAGAACGAGCAACGTAAACATGTTGATGCCGCCCATCAGCAGCATCAAACAGCACATCAACAGCCACCTCCTCCTCCGCCTTCCAATGAACAACATCTTCATCATCCACAAATGCCGCATGGTATTATGTTTCCCCTTCCTCAGATACGTAATGAGCAGCCAGGTGCTCAACAACATCACTCACATAATCCGCACCAACAACCTCAGCAAAGTCAGCATCCGCACCAACAAACACAACAGCAGCAGCAACAACAGCATCATCCTCCATCAATATTTGGCAACTCTTCTGCTTCAGCGCCTGGTATGAATACAGATCGTCCCGCCATGTCCTATGAGAATGTCGGGTGAATGTGGAGTCGATTATGGGAAGCTGCCTGGGAGGTTCGACTCCCACTACCGGCAGTACCATTGTTAGAAAGTAGTAATAATTCTGAATAGATACATACGATTGCAAAATACAATTCAAGATGGACAAATTAAAGCATGTGTATGCAATTATAACTTACATAACTGACCTTTAATTGATTGTTCAATATTGTAACTTAACACTATGTTGAACATAATACACGTACTTCAAAATGGCATCACCTTAATGGTGCGAACGAAAAAGTTTTCAAAGCGAAACTTCTGTTAAATTTATTTCAAAATAGAAGAAGAAGTATGATTTCTTAACACAACACGTCTTATGAAGTCCTGCATCAAATTTCATCAGACCGTATAATACATTTCAGGTGACGATGATTACATGCACAAAGTACGTGGACTTTTTTAAATCATTTCACACATAAACAAACTCATACGCATACATTAACTTTAATCCGTGAATATTATTTAAAAATACATATGCATACATATATATATAAATATATATATATATATATATATAAATAATTAATAGTTTCTTACTTTTTATGCAAACGTAAATAAATGTTAATACAGATTTATCAAAAGAGTTTAAATGAAAATTTTAAAAATTAAATTGATTTGTATCTTTAACTTGAACCAGAGGTGGGCACAGCTCACGCGTGACTAACACGTGAATGTAATTTAAAAAAGTTTCTGAAAAATAAATCAAAATGCCATTCATCTAAAACTAGTAAGTAGCTAGATATTGCAAAGCGTTAATAGATTTGATGGTAAAATTAAAGATGCGTTTAGTTTTTATTTTTTTTTGTTTGCAATATCTTAATAGCGCGCATGAATAGTTTCCAAGATCCCATCTCTAGTTCTAATGATAGACTGTGCATGTATGAGCTGAATAAATTAAATCTTAATTAAGCAAACGCAGACATTCGTATGAACAAATTTTATTAAATTCTTAAATACTCTTAAGCTGCTGGACAGCAGTTAGCTCGCAACAATAATGTTGGACGGTTCTGTGCGAAACTACTATGCGACGATTATAAAAAGTGTTTCGGTATCATCATCGAGTAAACATACATAAACTGAGTTTTATCTTTATGACTTCTCTTTCGTTCATGCTTTCGCTGTGTGATAAAATACCATAATTTCTAATATATCACCTTAAATACTTGTGTATATGTATGTACGTACATACACACATACGTACGTATAATTGTGCTCAAAATTGGTGACAAATGAAATGAGATTAAGAAAAATTTAATAGTATTGAATGAAATTAACTTTTAGTTCCCTGCCACCCACTCATAAATTACACACATGCATACATACATACATATGTAAATATATTCAAATAAAAGTGTATGTGAGTTGTAAAACAAACTAGGTGCATTTTAAGTATAGATTCAGATATTCTAATAGTAATAATAACAAGCGTTATAACAATTATTGTTATATGCTACTCAAATAAACATTTCATTTATGAAGCAAATGCGCTTATCACAAAAAAATACTTTTATATCAGTCTCTTAAAAATATACACTTTTAAACCAGAGGAGAGTCGTTAATAGACTGTTCCACGTACAACTGATCGCATTCTACTCTAGTTATTCTGACTGACTGGATGGCCGGCTGCTATAACTACGATCATTACGATCATTCGCAGCAGCAAAGGTCGCTTGAATAAAAGTACATATTTTAATTTTAATTATTAGTTCTTGTTTGAAAGAAAACAAACGTTTTAATTGTAAAAGTTGTGACTAGTAAATACATAGTGGCTTTTGCCGTTTCTTTTTCTTGAATACGTTAATAACGATAAAACTGAAATTAAAAAAAAAAAACGCAAAAGTTTGATTACTTTCAACTGTTGGCACAAAATCGTCCCGCCTCGTCTCATCAAGCCATTCAGAGCGTGGGAGAAAAGAGGAAGTTAGAGAAATGTGTGGATTGATTTCATTCATCAATAAGCGTTGGAAAATATTACAAACTGCGGTTTTTTTCATCGTCTAGTATATTAAAAAAAAAAGTTTACTCTGTCGCATTTGTTAACGTAACTTGTGGTTCCTACATAATAATCATCTCTATTTCTTTTCTAATAAAAACAAACTGTGATATACATACATATGTATGTACATATTTACATACTTAAACAAATCTTACTACACCTTTCCTCTTATTGCAATCAGTAACTGAAAAAAAATAACAAAAATAAAACAACAAATATGCCAAAAGGTAAGTAGTAATGAATACCTAGTTACTCAACCATATCGGGAATGAAAATTCACGTGAAATTTGTCCCCTTTCCCTAAAATTGTGATCGCCAATGTTTGCGTTGTTGTTGTGTCAGTATACTGTCTTTTTAATTTTGTTCACCATTTTTTGTTCACGGAATATATTTCGAGTGAACAAAATGACAAAATGTTCGTCTTTTATTCCCGATGGTTTTCCCCTTAAGAAATTAATAAGCAATTTGGATAGGTATTAGGTACTAAGGTTCAGAAAAAATATAAAAAAAACTCCCATCACGTCATAATTTGTTTGTAGGAGCGAGCCTACCTAATATTTTCACGGGGTGTACCATTATAATTCATCACAACTCGAAGGCAGTATGTACGAAGTTGACCAAACACACACCATCGGCTAACTAACAAAATTTGCTTCAAATCATCTTAATATAGTAAGCTAAACAAATCAATGGTTTCTTAGTTATTCGTAAAACAAAATTGAAAAATTAATTATTTTTTTTTATAAAAATTTAACAAATTTTTTCTTGTAAAAGCTCATACAAAATCTAAGTAGCAAAATATTGAACTTTTGCCAATTGTTTGTAAAGGCAAATGTGTTAAGAATAAAATAAGGTAAATATTATGAAAATCGGCTAAAAATTTTAGACTTTACTAGTAATTTAGTGAAAACAAATTGATTAAAAAACGTTGAGTTTGTTCAGAGCGAGAAAAAGAGCAAAACCTGTATTATTACTCGCACCTAAAGTGATGTTTTGTGAGTTTAGGTGTTTTCAGTAAATTACTAGTAAAGTTTAAAATTTTTACCCGATTTTCATGATATTTACCTTATTTTATTCTTAACACATTTGAAAGTTCAATATTTTGCAGTTTTGAATTTTTTATGAGCTTTTAAAAGAACAATTTTTTTAAATTTTTGCAAAAAAAATCAATTTTTCAATTTTGTTTTAACGAATAATTGATTTGTTAGTTAGCCGAGGGTGTTTTAGTATCCGACTTCGGATACACTACCTTCGAACTATGGTGAATTATACTGACATCCCTCGTGAAAATATTAGGTAGGCTCATAAAAAGAAATCGTGACGTGATGGGGAAAAACCAATGATGTAGTTTGTTTTAGTATACTTAGATATATGAAAAAATGGAATGAATCCAATTAAAAGTTGGATTTCGTGGGGTTGTGTAATTAATTGTTTTATTAATAGAAAAATTAATTGAATTAATTGTATTGATTAGGGCATTCACTGACCAAGGGTTATGCAGACTACCGTCAATGTCATCCCCATGTTAAAATCGTCAGTCGTGTGCGTTGCTGGTAGTTAGGCTGGTAGTTAATGCTAACGATTGGTAGTTAACGAAATAGCTATACATTCGCAGGGCGCCAGTTTATAGAAGACAAGTAAAAATGCTCGCCTGTCTATTTACATTGAAAACAAAAACAAAAGACCATTATTTTTTGTTTTTGACGAGACGTTACTAAAGTTAAGTTTTCTTTAATAACATCTTCAAAGTTCAAAAGTTCGAGTCGTTCGAGCATAAGAAAAACAAAAGATAATAGCAGTATGAGGGAAAATGCGTTTTTTTGGCCAAAAACCTTGAAATCTGCAAAATGAAGATAAATCCGCATTGCTGGCAACCAGGGGCACATCCGCTATAGCTATAGAACTGAATTTTAGTATACAGCAGTCCCAGATGAGTAACCACCTAGAAAAATCTGAAAACGCGAAATTTTTAACAAGGGAGCTAGGGCACACCCTTAAAACTCAAAATTACAAATTAAAATTAAGCACACACATTGCAGTTATGCAAAGCTAGACATTTGCGTTTTCAAATAAAAGTTTAATCTTCTGTTTTATGTACTTCGGCTTAAGATACTTTAATCTACTTAGAAAAGTATGCGGGGTTATTGATTAAAAAGAGGACTTGGAAAGTTTCCAAGCTAATGAATGATACTATAACACAAAAGCAATTAAATTTTTATTTACGAGGCTATTGTATCATTAACGTAATTTTTTTCGTCAATTTTACAGTACAAGCGCGCACTGTCTTATGGTACTTGACATTCTTTGGATTTGCGGTCAATTACATGATCCGAATAAATCTAAACATTACCATTGTGGAAATGATAGCAGCTGGCGGAGGTAAGCCCAAACAGCAACAGTCGCCTTCATCAATCGATGGCAACGTATTAAAAGCGAATAATATTAATCGATTCAATCAGAGTTTTCCAACACTTAGTATCGAACATCGAGGAAATAAGTATTCTTTCGAGAAACACTTCATGAATCTAACAAATGTATGTATGTATGTATATGTGTAAAAAATATACACAGTGGATCATCTTTACTTAAAGAAATTTTTTTACAATTTAACTTAAAAAGATGTTGAATTTTATCTCATATGTATCTACTCGTAAATAATTGTTCAAAGGTATGTTGCTTCTGACTTCAGATGCGATTTGAATTTATTTGCATCTGTATGAGTGTATGTATGTATGTATATATGTATGTGTGTGCAGGAGATCGATCTAGTGTACAACTAGTATTTTAAACTGTAAACTTTCCTATACCATCTTAATGCTCAAATTAGCATCGAGTGTGTTTAGAATACTGCTAGTGCCATTGGTACTAGCTTAGGACTAGTTTATTTATTACCAGTTCTTATTTAAAGAAAAATTCTATCAAATTGGTGGTTTTATTCCTTTGTTACCCAGTGAACACTGCTAAATAGTTCAAATTCGTCATTATTTATCAAAATTCAAAAATTATTTAATAATTATTTTTAGATGAACCTAAAATTTTAATTTGTATGATACCAATTTTGGCGCCTTGGAACTACTTCATATAATAGTACTCATCAGCACTAGTAATTTGACACAACAACCTTAACCCTTTTTGCACTAGTTCTTGCTATTCTAGTAATTATACTACAGGGTATCGCTCATAACTAAAAAAATAAAACTAGTTTTACAGGAAACGAGTTTAAAGTTTCCATTTTACACACAACTTAATGGAAAAAGAAAATTTTATTTTTCTCGAATTTATTTTTTTTTTTACCAAAATCGATTATTAGCGATCGTACATAATAGATTTTCGTCAAAAAAACGAGGTCCAAAAAAAATGTCTCGGTTAAGATTTTTTGGCGGTTATGGCACGATATGTACATACATGATATTTTTATGAAAGTTTTTTACACTATACAAACAATGACATAATGATTACTTCTGCATTTTTTTAAATTGATGTTATTAAAGCAAATGGGCGATATGTATGCAGTCAAGTAAATAAACGCCATTGAAAATTTTTGCAATAATCTCACCTCTCTTAAGATGGCACCTCTCACCTCTCCATTACAGTCGGCTAACTGAACCTTAACAGAGCCTTTTATAACAATTCAGATCGGAAGCAAATTTGACGCATTTGAAAGATGTTGGGCTGACTTAAATTTCGTAAGATAGTTGCATCGGCTCGGAAGATTTCGAAAATAATGTATAAATAAATTTTCACTAAGCCGAGCAAGTACAAGATCTAATCAGCTCTTCACCTCAAAAAGAAACGTCAATTACTGCCAATTTGACTAAAATCGGGTGATTCGTTCAAGAGATTTTGTTGTCGAAATTTTTTTTTAAATGTAACTTGAAAAGTCTTCGTTAAATCTATCCAAAGCGTATCGGATGCCAAAAGATTTGACCTAAATCTGTAAAGTCGTTGTCGAAAATCTGATAGAAAAAAATTATTGTCTTCTATTACTTTTTCTTGGGATTTAAAAACTGGTGGGATGCTTCAGGGATGGCCTGCAAGGTCAAGCGATTTCCATTTTTTTTTTATTTTAGGGGATACATACATATATACATACTCGTACGTATGTGTATGTAAGAATCAGTCAAGACAAATCGGCACAGCATTCGCTTGTATGGATTATTGTCGCGTACCCAAGTAAATTTGGACCACTTTAGTGTCTTAAATTTAAAATGAATTAAATTGTTGAAATTTTATTGCACATACGCATGTACTCGTATGTATATGCATGTACGTATATTTCTTTTCTTTTTCGATAGGCGGGGTACGAAAGAGATGGTTTTCATTGGAACGAATATCAACAAGGTCTGGTGTTGGGCTCCTTTTTCTGGGCCCATTGGATCACACAAATACCGGGAGGAATTTTGGCTAAAAAATATGGCACCAAGCTGGTGTTTGGACTATCGAATGCTATTGGCTGTTGGATGTGTTTCTTAATGCCAATTGCGTCATATTGGGATTATAAAGCTTTGATTAGCCTCCGTATTATACAAGGCCTAATAACGGTTAGAGGGATATGAAATTTTCTTTGCACTAAGAACTTTGATTATATGTGTGCACGTGTGTATTTTAGGGCTTGGCGTGGCCGGCGATGCATGTACTTACTGCGAAATGGATACCACCAAACGAGAGAAGCAAATTTGTTACAGCCTATTTGGGTAGTTCTGTGGGCATAGCGCTCTTTTATCCACTCTTTGGTTATATGTTACATTGGGCTTCGTGGGAATGGGTCTATCATATTTGCGGCATGTTGGGTACGTTGTGGTGGCTGGGCTGGATTATGTTCGTATTCGATAGTCCCGTTGAACATCCCCGCATAAGTGGCACTGAACTCAGATACATTGAGAAATGTCTGGGATCTGCCGTTCAAACTACGAACTCCCAAGCACAGGGTACACCGTGGAGGGCGATTCTAACATCAAGGCCTGTTTGGATGAACGTCATTGCTCAATGGGGAGGTATTTGGGGTCTTTTTACACTAATGACTCAGGCTCCCACGTACTTTAGAGTGATACACAACTGGAACATAAGAGCGGTAAGAAAAGCGAAGTTTTTGAAAGCTATTTCAGTAATTTAATTATAATTTTTTTTTTTTTTATTGCTGATCAGACCGGACTACTATCCGGCTTGCCACACTTAATGCGCATGATTTTCGCCTACGCTTTCTCCTTATTTGCCGATTATTTATTACAATCAAATAAAATGAGTCGCACTAATCTTAGAAAATTAGCCACTGCGATATGTATGTGATTAAAACTTTTAAGAGGTTTCCGAAAACGAGGAAATGTTCTAATTTTTTTTCGCGAATATTCCATTTTTAGGTTGCATTGTTAAAGGTCTAGTTGTTGTTGCTTTGGCCTACTTTGGACATAATTCTACAGCTGCCATTATATTTTTAACTGTAGCCACTATGTTTCATGGAGCCGTATCATCTGGTCCTCTGGCCTCCATTGTCGATATAGCGCCCAACTATGCTGGCATTGTTTTGGGCATAAGTGGCATGATTGGTGTACTTCCAGGTTTCATATCGCCCTATATTGTTGGTATTTTAACTCTGGGAAATGTAAGTTACATACAAAAAAAAAAAAAAATAAAATAAAAAGTTTGTTTTCCAACATTTGTAGCAAACTTTCGAAACTTGGAAACATGTGTTCTTAATATCAGCAGCCATGCTAATTGGCAGCGGTGTGTTATATGTTTGCTTTGCCAGCTCAACCCTACAGGATTGGAACGATTATTCGACCCGATCGGGCGACAAGGAATTGCAGTTATTAAATGAAAAACTTAGCAGCAGCAGCAGCCAAGACCCCAAAAAAGATCTCTTGCAAGCTGACAATAATAAAAATATAAAGAAATAAACTTTATCCAATTGTTACTGTGCACCCAATTTGTTGTTGCTTCATGGGTTGGCTGGGACTGTCAACTTTATTTAAGAACTGTTTACATTTAAGTAGTATATAGTTATTTTTATTAACACTCGTTATAATAGTCTTATCCATTTTTTTGCTATTGCTATATTTCAACTGTAGTTATCGCTTGCAAATGTGATATAAAAATAAAAACAAACGCTTGTATGCATGTTCGTAAGAGTATTTTGTATTGTAAAAATTTAGAGGAAGAAAATTGTGCACTCATTTCTACAAAATACGAGTAATGTTATCAAAATCAAAATAGAAACATGTATTTGCTTTAAATTTAAGATTATATTATTTGTTTTTTCTTTCTTTCTTTAACTTTATTAAGATTTATCACCCCACACAGTCAGATAAGACTTTAACTACGCACATCATCGCATATGAAATTAGAATTTATAAACATCTTTATAATCCTTTTAATCTGCAAGACAACGATTCAAAACTCAGTTCCTCAGTAGCCCATTATTAGTTATTATAATTATATACATACATATTAATTTAATATGTACACACACATACATACATACATACATATGTATGCATGTATGTGTGTGTGTATGCATTATGCTATGTGTTAGTTATGTAAAAGAATTAAATAAAATAAAGTTTTAAAACAATAAAAAGTAAAAAATTTAAATAATTTCGTTTCGGTTCGCTTGCTATCCATCACAATATGCAACAAATGAAGACTTTGGAAAAACACACGGACTGAGCAGTATACATATGAGGGTTTGATAGTATATACTACCTAAAAGTAGTAAAACCCTATACGAATACATATAAATGGTGCTTAAGCAAAAAACAAGCCATTGACTGACTTCGGATACGAATTATCCCAAAATAATTTTTTTTAAAAAGCCTAAGAAAGTTAGCTAGAGTCACACACGTTATTCTTTTTAAATATGAATATGACTCATCCGTGACTCACAAGTCACTAATGCATGACTCACGCGCAACATATAACATTTGTACATCTCTAATATAATCTTTAATATCAAACAATGAAACAGCCATTAAGAATGACAGAACTAGTCGTAAGCGCTTATTATTGGTATGTGGCTATTACTAATTCGTGCATAACTCCTGAGCCGCACAGATCTGCAGCATAAATTTTTCTAAGCTAACGCTCATTCGTTCAAGCTTTAAAATAAAACTAAAATCTCTGCTTAATTGAGCCCAATTTATAACTCTATGTCCACTTACACTGAGAAAATGTATTTATTTTAGTGCATTTCCAATATAAACATTAAAAACAAAAGCACTTTCATAAACAATTTGTTGAAAAATTACTTAAGAACTGCAAATTACACAAACACATTTTTCTAATATTTATAATTGTTACTTATATTGTTACTTGTTATACTACATTGAATTTTGAAACATATATTCCATGTTTTTTATATCACCTACTGGTGAAATATTTTTTCATATAACTTGTACTTTCCAAAAAAAAATTGTTGTTATAGAATAAATTATCTCTTTATTTGATCGGGAGTTTGATTCATTTTCAATACAATTTGTGTTACAAATTTAAGCAAAGCATTTGAACGAGTACCTGAACTAGATCGTTGCATAGTTAGATCTATTGCTTTTTTCAAAATTACTTGAATTAAATGGGATTTAATGAAGCAGTTTTTAGATTTTTTGAGATAATTTTTCCACTTTTCTCTCACAATTTTCAACTTTAACGAGTCATTACAAAAGCCCGGTAACCTATTTGAAATTTTTTTTTTTTGCCAAATGGTCCAAAGACCGGCACTGTACGACTCTCCTTATGAAAGTCAGCACAGATATTAGAGAAGCCCGCGTAATACCATCTGAACACAGAAACTCGGAATGAAAAACACGCCTTCTACCGTTGCATCTCTCGCCATCTTCCAAGCATAAACGATACTAGGGTGAACGATTGGTTACTTTTCCACAGAGGGTAATTCAGTTCAAAGTGACCAGAAAGAAAACCAGTAACAAGTCGTAAATCATTCCTGTTGAGGTTCAGGATTATTGAAGACATACTCCAAAACATTCCTCAGGTGCAAAAATAGGCTGTGTGACACTTCAACTAAACAACACAGGAGTGTAACTAAAAGTTTATATATGTACATACATATGTATGTAGATAAAAAAATGTGTTCCTATGATTGGCAATTTTATAAATATGTACGTAATTTATATTTCGCGTTTATGAGAAAGATAGACTAAATTAAAAGAAAAATCAAATAATATATCTAGTATGTATGTCACAATAAAAGTTAAAGATCTCCACTTCAAGCACTTTTTATTGGGTGTAATCATTCCCCTTATCTTCACATCATTCAAGTGGAATTGCGGTTTGATTCAATCACTCCCCTGAGTGCAATCGGAATTGCATGAAAAAGAAAACTAAAAGTTAAAACAAAAATTAAAAGTTAACAAAATTAAAGCATATATTTCTCTCAATTATAAAACCAAGAAAATATTGATTGGATAGCAAATTTTTTAAACGTGAAAGAAGCAACTTAACAAACAAACTTTTGTATATACATAGATATCCCAGTGGGAATTTGAGTTAACTCAAAACTATTGAATTATCAGCCAAAAATTAGTCAGAGGTGGTTAAAATTCGCACTCATTCTGCATGTTAAAAGTGATTAGTTTTAGCATTGAGTGGCCGCAGGACGAGTGCATTAATAGGTCATTATGAGTTAGCTTGTGCCAAATAAAAAAAAAAGTTTTTTTTTAGTTAATTTTGATTTAACTTACTATTGATTAACATTGACTAAAAAATGCTTAAAGTTTAAATTAAATTATTATTAAATTATTTTTTAAGAAACGAGAACGGGTATCGAACCGTGATCATTTTGTTTGCCAGCCATCATACTTAACACTCTGCTAACGCGCCATATAAAATATAAAAGGCACAGAGTTAACATAAACATGAGTTTTATGCTTACATCTTCTCGCTGCACTTGGACTCATCTCCGTATCAGCTTTCAGTTAGCTAGAAGTTAGCTCAAAAGTTATCGAGAAGAAGTTAGTTGTACAAAAACAACTCATTAATCTCTGCATCAGTTTTGACTTAGCTTAAAGTTAATTCAATACTTATCGGGAAGAAGACAGTTGTGCAGAAAACAACTGACTCACATATGTATCATTTATGAGTTACTTCATAAGCTAGTTGTAAATGAGTTAGCAAAAAGTCACCTTTTTTTTTGAGCTAGCTAATAAAAATCCGACTGGGTATCTACTCCATACATATGTATGTTTGTGTGTGAGTAATAACACCAACGCAGATGTGTGCTGCCATAATATGCTTAACACGTATTAAAAAATGAAAAAATATTTCAATTGGCATTTTGGTAATAATTTGAGGATTTTATAAGATTACAGAAAGAAATCACCCCAACCTGCAACAAAACTCATCTGAACTTCGAGCCGAGAAACTTGTCTAAGCCAGGAAATGAAAACAACACACCACCTTCTGCCCATCCATAACTTTCAGTGGGAAAATATTTGTAATATTTTTTCGTTTCAAATCTAACAATAACAAGTTTCTTTACTATTGTATGTGTGTATGTGTGTATGTGCGTATGCATTTATATTTATGTTTTGCTAAACGTCAGTCTAAAAAGTTTTGCCAAACATTAATCATTTTGTGAAGAGACATCATGGAAAACGGCATGGCATGGTCATCTCTTCTATATAAAAATGTATTTGTGGGCCTTTATATACAATCCACATTTAATATATAATACTCACATACTTACATACATACATACGTACATGTATTTACTTCTTGCAAACCGAAGAAACAAAAAAAAAAAAAATTATAAAAAAGAATGAAAAAACGTGTTGAAATTTGGACACATTTTTTATAAATTGTAAAAGTGAAAAAATGAAATATGTACTTTATCCGTCAGATACCAGCACAAATAAATTTCCTTGGAGGTTTAACAAATTTAAGTGCAAGTTTGTATTTTGCCCTTAACTACATCTAGATTTGGGGTATACAACATTTGTCATTTAGTGTGAAACCATTCTTTCTTATGCCGAGTACACTATGGCATTTTGTGACATCGCAATAGTGCGTAGTAGTGGCAACGTTTGTCATTTCCGATATTTTTCGTTGTGCGGCATTGCTTTCCACGTAAAAAACATAATGTGAACGGCGTTGCACGCATTTTGAAAATGACACCATGATGTGTAGTCAGATGTAGTTGAGATTAAAATGAATTTCAAATATTTACATGAATATGTGTAACCCTTTCAATACGTCTTACCACTGTAACAACAAAGTAAGAGTTTCTACAAGAAAAATTTCATCATCTAAACTGGTGCTTACACACAATAAATATGTACATACACTGAACCAAAAAAAGAAACATTCTTAAAACAAGAATTTTGGGTTCTCTTTTAGAAATTACTGCAATTTTAAAAATAATTTTTTAAATAAATAATTATTTTAATGTTAATATGCAATGTTGTTATTTTTATAATGAACGTTTAGCCTACGTCTTCACGAGCCATAGACTTGAGCATGACATGAATATGACGCCGGCAGAGCAACCGTGAAAAATTCATAAACTTCTTTGCTGTGGTGGTGAATACGTACATGTTCAGGCATGTCAAAGTATTTTGCGGTAGCGCAATAGAGATGGAATATTTACCATTTGTGTTCTGTCTCTTTTCTTTCTATTGCAAATGGTTGCGCACGGCGAATCTCATGGCGAACATTGTTGCTCAGACATATGTTCGGGCATCCATGTCAGAGCATGGACGAAACATGGACATGAGCGGTCTCCATTAGCCATTTGCGATGTCTGACATGATGTCCATACCAAGTGGAGACCGCTAGTTAGAAACGAAATTTTTACAAAATCTGCCTATTAGTTTTATTTCATAAACGTTTAGTTTTAAAATTAAATTGATTTTTATTAATTAAAAAAAAAAATTTTTTTTTCGTTGTACATATCCAGCCATAATCGCCAAAAAAAGCTTATTATATATGTATATATTTTTTAAAGTTTAAAACAACATAGCAAGCTAAGCATGTCTATATGCATTTCATTGGTGCTTTGCCAAATCATCAGTAGACTTCAACCAGACATTTTCAACAGTTACAAACCTTTTATCTTATGCAAAGACTTTCCGAAACCATTTGAGAATTCACAAATGATAATATTTTTGAAAATCACAAAAGAATAAAATAAGCGTAGTTAGTAGGCCTAGAAACTTAGGCTGAGTTTACATCTGGCATTTCATATGTGCCATGTGCCAAAAAAAAGCTTAACCACTAATTACTAATGAAAAACTGTTTGATTCAGACACGTATTCATTAAGTTAAACAGTTTCATACATAACTAATAGACAATTTTATAGACTCCAGCATGATTGGAAACTAAATAAAATTAAAATAAATATGTGACCTGCTCCACGAAAAGGGAACTTTTTTTAAATTTCAAATATTATATATATTATCTGTTTATATCACATTTATAAATTTTTTCATTACTTATGTTCATCTTTACAGGTGATTTGTAAAAAAACTAAAAGAATAGAAACTTGCGGTTTGCGGCATTTGAAAGAGCGTTTTTTTTTCCTTAAGAATCACTCAAAAAGTAAAAAAAAATTTTTTCGGCGCAGAGGTCCCTTTTCGTGGAGCAGGTCACATATATGTCTGAATCAAACAGTTTTTTATCAGTAATTAGTGTTTACGCTTTCTTTGGCACATGACACACACACACACATATGTATGTAAACCTGGCCTTATACATGTGCATGTACGAGTGTGTAAAGGAAGGATCACGCGATAGTAGAAGCATGCGTTAAGTCGACTTAAGCGACTATTACATATGGCCAAAAATATCTTTTATTGAAATTTAAATTTTTGAGTTATGGCGTTATTTGAGTAATTGAACGATATTTACAAATAGCCAGTTCCATAAACATGCCAAACACGACTGAAAAAGCCTTAAAACTTATTTCCTCATATTTTAAAAGAGGAAAACACAAAAGGTTGAAGTATTTATAGCTTATTACAATTTTCAAGGAGCAAAACTAACAGTTGAAAGTGACTATCTCCTTGATTAATTTTAAGAAATTGCAATAAACTATTTGCTCTTTTCTAGCAACTAAATTCAGGAATTTGTAACATTGCAATTACACTTTAAAGTCAACGTTACAACAACAAGGAACAAGACCCATGAGGAAAGTGAAAAGGAGGGGTTCGGTTAGCGGTATATTTTTAATTTGCTTTGGATGCTATTCTAATGTCACGTACGTCTACGTCATTTGCATTTGATCAGTCGCAAAGTGCTTCAAAATAAAAGTTCAAAGCAAGATATTTGTCGGGAATGAATATTAATTGTAATATTTTTCCATTTGGTATAATACAAATTATATAAGCTCTTAAAACTCGTCACGTACGATATTGTAAGTATGGACATACTACAACTGGAATTAAAAGTATCTGAGTATGAATCACAATGGATGCAATTGGGTCTCAGAGTGGTTAATACATGTCGCTTAATTATACCACCAACGTCATAGCTCGATGCGATTTTAGAAGTAATAATGTAGAAAACGAGGAATTCGTATTTTATTGTGTAAACTATTCATATAGGGTGTTTTTTATTGAGGTATAGAACTTTAAGTTGGCATCACTTTTTTAACTGGCGGCCATTTTGTCAGCTGTCAAGTGATTAATATTTAGTTTGGTTTGCCATTTCATCATGAACAGGTTGACAAAAGAACAACGCTTGCAAATCGTGCAAATTTATTTCGAAAATAATGGTTCAGTTCGCGAAGTTTACCGCAAGCTCCGTCCATTTTATGGTCGACATAATCGTCCATCAGAGCAATTAATTCGGTTAACCATGGTTTGGCCACCAAGATCGTGTGATTTGACACCATTGGATTATTTTCTTTGGGGATATGTGAAGTCGCTCGTCTACGCCAACAAACCAGAAACGTTAGGGGACTTGGAAGCCAACATTCGTGGCGTTATTGCCAACATACGGCCCCATATGCTCGAAAAAGTGGTTGAAAATTGGACCTGTAGAATTGGCTTTATTCGAGCCAGCCGCGGCGGCCACATGCCCGAAATCATATTTAAACGTTAATGGCATAAAATTATCCTTCCAATAAAGCCAAATTGATGGACATTTAAACGATTTTCTTGTGTTTTATTTCAATTCGAAGTTCTATACCTCTAAAAAAACAAGTATACTCTTTTAGAGATTGATATTTCTCATTACCTGAGAACTAACAGTCAAGCAATGAATGCCCACTACTACTACTACGAGTTACCTTCTTTAGGAAATGGGTAGTGATAGAATGGTGAAGGAAGAGATAGAGGAAAGCTTTATTATATAACAACTCTGCTTTTTGCACGTTTTCTATTTTAATTTTTTTAAGGCATTGTTGCAGCGCCTCTGCTGTCAATGAGGCACATTAAATTTTCGCAGATGATTCTGCAATATAATACCGACGAAGGAGGGCACTTTGATGTTACATTAGCATTAGTATCCGCTGCAGTCGGTATAGTTCAGTGATCAGTGAGACTAATCCTTCATCAATTGAACTTTCCTACAACAATTGACACAAAGGGACGCTAATGCACATCAGAAAATTGCTGTTATTTAACGACTTTATCGCTAACCGGGCTCGAACCCAGGACCTTCGGTTTTGTAGTCAACATGCTACTACTTCAGTCAACGCCATCACGCCACTTTTACTTCAAGCAAAAATATAAAAAAAAACAATCAAATATTTTAAGGCTGAATAATCCATATTTCTATTAATTAATCTTAGTTTTTCTGTCCACAAGGTGAAAAATCTTTCAGAGAACCAGACTTTTTTCAAAGAATTTCTTGAAAGCAACGAAATAATAATTTAAATAAGCAATTCTTATATATTTATGGATATAGCCATATACATGAATATATGTATGTACATATGTATGTATGTATGAATATGTACTTTATTTCTTTGATTCATTGATCTAGATGGGAAAATTAGCCCGGTAATTTTCACCCATTTCAACTGTTCCATTGTCTGTGTGTTTAACAATTTCTTAGCAGCTCCATTATATGGGTATCAAACGAAAGGGCTTTAATTAGAGTCAAATTAGAGTCATTCTAAATTTAAAATGGCGGCCGCACCAAATTGGTAGATCATAATTTGTATGCATCCTCATGAAATGCGTGTGACACGAAAGAGATTTTTGAGAAGAAACTCAAAATAAAATGGAATCAAAAGAAAATGTTTTCTGAAATTAAACAACGAAATGCATCTAATCGTGCTTAACCAACAACAAATAGACCTTTTAAAATTACCTTAAAATATTTGATAGATTTTATTTTATTTCTTAAACAATTTTTAGTTAAACTAAATATACATATTTAGTCTGGAATTAAAATATAAATAATTTTGGACATAAGCGAGTTTAGGATGGGAGACATATAAAATAGACATATAAATACTTACATAAATACATACGAGTATGTGCACATGTAAATATGTGCATATAAATAAATTGTTGATGTTGAAGCTTTAATTTTCTACTTCTATAAACACATCTTGTTTCAATTTCCATTGGGCAAATATTATTCCTGTTTTATTTCCAAATTTGAATTTGCCGATTGCCAGACTTGTACTTAGTGTTGTGAAACTATTTCGAGTTTGAAATTATTCGAATAAAATTGAAAAATTTATATAAAAGAAAATTTCAGAGATTTTCTTTTCCAAAAATAAAATCGTTATTCATTATCAATAAAATGAAAGAAATAATACGTAATTAATAAAACGAGAATATTATTTAAAAAAAATCATATTCTTTACAAAGGTGTATACACATATCGAGCCATAATCGCCTTTGGACCTGTTTTTTATGAAAACTGATTGCTTACGATCGCAAATAATCGATTTTGATCAAAATATTAATTAATTAGTAAGAAATGTTTAGTTCCTTAAAATGGCCATCAACCACACACTCCACCCCTTTATTGTGGGCAAGCCTTTTACCAACGAGCAATTTTATCAAATTTGGAAATAGAAAATAGTCCGAGGGAGCTAAATGTGGCGAATAAGGTTCATGATGAAGCAATGCGAACTTTAATTCACTGAATTCGGATGTATGAACTGTTGCATTATCTTGATAAAACAACACTGCTAGAAATTGGCATAATATTCGATATTATGCCAATTTCATATGTCTTTCATTGGTCTGAGTTTTAAGGTGATTTATTAAATCTACAGAAAAAAGTCCAAACTCTTTATACGAGTTGTGAATTATCAAAAAAAAAAAAAACATTCCAAAAGCTTTTTATATCAAATTGACAAAATTTTGTTCACTCGAATAAAAATTGAAAAAATATTATTCGAATATTCGAACAATTATTGTCGTCTGAATGACAAATTTAGTTTTAGTGTCCTTCTCTGCTGTTAAACATATTTCTATATTTTCTTTTTTTTTCATTTAAAAGGTTGCAATTTACAAATGCAAATAATCATCCTTCCAAACAGTGATACAGGCAGAAGAAAAGAAAAAAAAACAGCTAACGGCATCTTGGCTAATTTTAAGCCATAATAAACCACTACGTTACCCCATCTCTAAAATTATTGTAAAACTCAAATATACATTCATATAAGTACGTATGAGTACATGTGTATGTATGTAGGAGTTGATCCTAAGTTAAGTGTGTTTGCTGTATCCTTTTGAAGTAATGTCAGCCAGTTACAAGTCCTTAACTAGTTGCTTTCATTTTTTTAAGGAAAATCTACACTTCATCGTATGGGTTTTAATACGCACCAATAAATGTTAAAAATAAGATTGATGTGAACGTGAATGGGTCGTTTCTGTTAATATGAGTTTGCTTTTCCTTTCCCTTCTGAGGATATTTTAAACAGTTTTCTCGTAAAAAAACTCCCCAAATGGAACTACACGTCCTCATTATCATAACTTATAATGTGTATAATATTCGTAAATGTGTATGTGCGCGTATTTGTGTGTGTGTTGGTAAGGAAGATGATGTCCTCGTTGTTGCTTGCAGTTACGACACAAAAGTCATCACATTATCCTTTAATGTCTAAAAATTGCAAAAAATTGCAAAAAGGATGCTTCAAAAACACAATGAAACAGTCAAAACTTTTGAGACGGCAAAAAAATAACAAATTCACTGCCAAAGAACAAACAATCGAATAACAATAATTTAATAATTCAATATTTACTTTTTGCATGCCATTATTGTTTTTTTTGCGACATTTTTTTCCATTTTCATATTTTACTTTTTTTTTTGAACATTACATACAATTCAATTCGGCGAAATGGTAAATATTCCGGCAAAAACAAAAATATGTTTATGACATTAAAAAAACCCTTTATGGCAAAAGAAGAGATTCTAACTTCCACAAATACGGCCACATCCACACACACACATACATACATACATGCATGCCTACATGTATTAACAAACACTCATACACATGCACATACGTATGTAAGTATTTATGCACATACATACATGCATAAATATTGTTCTTGTTGTGTGCATAATCACAATAAATGTTTATCCTGGGAATTGTCCTTGCACATTCATTAGAATACAAGAAGAAGAAGTTTTCCTCTCTTTGACGTTCTTCTTCGCACTGCTTCCTACACAGTAGTGCCGAAGACATTAACCATAACAGTTTGAATTTTATTAAATGTATATAAACATACTTAGATGCATATACATATATGTATGTATATATGTATGTGTGTATAGTATATCAGTTCTCTTTTAATTACACATGTATGTATGTGTGTTTCGACCGTCGGTCTGTCCAAATTTGAAAAAAAAGTATTCTAAGTCTCCGATATACGATAAGTTTCCCAAATTGAATCGTGTTTTTCGAAGTTGTGAGGCGTAAGTCTCTTCATGATGAATTGCAATCCTTAAGCAATTCAAAAATGTAAAATGACCGACATGCTGATTTCAAGGTTTTTCTTTATAGCGAACCAGCCACCTCCAGAATCAAAAATTTTGCAATAACAAATTATTATTTTACTTATTAAGTAAAATATTTTTTTAACAAAAATACATTGAAGTTGGATCCAGCTGGATCCAGCTAAACCCCTCAATAATCAATTTTAATGTATTTTTATTTAAAAAATATTTTACTTAATAAGTAAAATAATAATTTGGGATTACTAATGCGTTAAAAAATTTTAAACTTAAATTGTAACAATTCCCACAAAAACACAAACAAAAAATAATATTGTTTTTACCCATTTCTCTCTTCGATGATAACGAATTATAGATACCGCTTCTGAGATCCCACAAAAAGCCACTTTAAGAAGGTGTAGTTCTGTTAAATTTTTGTCCCACGCAAAACAACACGTGCTGGAAACTTCCCATGCAATGAAATCAAAATAGGCCGTGTTCGTGAGGGTCGTGTCATCGACTTGTTAACAGTCTTTAATTCATAGTTCAGAGTCTTCCATTGCAGGCCAGAAAAAGTCGGTTATAATACGGCCATAGTGCTGTGAATTGGCGGTAACTGTTTTTCCAGCGTCATTTTCGAAAATATACGACCCAATGACATCTCCAGACCAAACAATCGCTTTTTCCACAATAACTTCCTGGTTCTACGGCCGCCCCATATGCGACAGTTTTGCTTATTGACGTGGCCACCGAGTGAAAAATAAGCTTTATCGCTGACGAAAATTTTGTTCGAAAAATCAGCATTGAGGGCCTGTTGCTTTAGCATCCAAGCAGCATTCTAAACAAATAAGTTTATTTTTAAAATCGACATGAAAGCTTAAAAGTGCTCTCCTACAAAAAAAATTAAAATATGCGACACATACGCCACAGCATAATCTTTCCAATTCCTTGCACAATGGGTCGATTATGACTAACGTATTCACACCGTAATGGTCGAAAAGTAGCCACCACTATTCTAGTAAGTTCTAACTAGTTTATAACTTTTCTGCTCAAAGAACTTAAAGTTCTTCTGTGTAATTGTTTTTGTAAAAACTATCTGAAGTGCAATCTTTACGGTAGAAAACAACATTCAAGACATGTTGCAATTCAGTTACACTGGAGAAACAAAATCCGAAACATAAAATAGTACAAATGTATCTCTATACTTTATAAATATATGTATGTATGTACATACGTATGTATGCATGTACGAATGTCTATGTGGATGTATGCAAGCATTTGTATTTTTGGTCAAAATTTAAGTATATTCACTATGCTTTATACTTTCTTATTTATGCATATCCGTACATGGTACACGGTACACTCACACTCACACATAAGCATACATACATACATGTATGTAAGTTTATGAAATCATTTTTAAAACAAAATTGTATGGCTTCGCTACATTATGCATGGACACTCAAACATTTATAACTTGATACACATTCATTTATATATTTTATACACCCAGAAAACATTAATTTTTCCGATCACTTTCGATATCAAAGTTTTTTTTTAACAATAAATTCTGTCAGACAGTTTTAGGGTGAACATTGTTACAGAATATGTAAGACTTTGGCGGCTACAACAACAAATATATATGACAGTTAAATTAATCAGTTAATGTTATTGTGACAACTTGTTGCACCTTCAAAACCGTAAGTATAAAAAATTCCGATATTAAAAAATGCTGGAACGAAAAATCGCCAAAATGAAAAAAGCGCTTAAATGAAAAAAATCACCAAAAACAAAATATATCTCTAAAATGTATAAAAATCACCAAAAAACTAAAAAGAATCACCAAAAACCGAAAAATATCGCCAAATTTTAATTTTTTTAAGGCAAAATGCAGACTAAAAACATTTAAAGAAATTTATTTGAAAGTTCCATTCCCTGTTGAGCGCACAAAACCCCATTGTATTATATGGATTGAGGCCGTCAATTACTATGCTTCTCAGAACAAAAAAAAAAAAAAAATTAAGGCCTCTGATCAAGGATGATGCTCACAATATTTTTTAATTAAGTAAATAAAAAAAAATTAATTAAGAAAATATATTTCCTGTTGGTTAAGCACGTCTAGATGAATTTCGTTGCTGCTTAGGCAACTCATCAGTAGACTTCACAACCACAATTCTAAAAAGCTTACTCACAAAGAAAATGTTTGCTAGATACGTATGTGCTGAAGTGTAACGTATGGATGTGTGTGCAAAGTAAGAACATTCGGGCAGATTCAATTCTGTTGTACGAGTAGATGCTGGTGTATGAGTGAACAACATGACCAGCGTTCTAATTCAATTTGCATACATAAATTCATAAATAATGTAGAAATTTTATTACATCGAAATGCATTAATTCAAATCAGTATAAAAGAAAATGGGTCTACTTACTTATGTGCATATGTTTGTACCTATAAAATGTACATGTGTATCTATGTGCGCATATAAATTTCAAAACTACAAATAAAATAAATGCAAAGAAATGGTTGTATGGTATTTGCTTAAAACAATTGCACACGGGTACGATGGATATCTCATTGGAATTAAACTCATACGGTTGTAAGATTCTATGTGTATTGTTAAGACAACCAACTATCTATATGCGATTTGGATTTATGTTGCAAATTTTGAGCACAGCTTTAGTTTAGCTAATAGTGAAGTAATTAATATTCCCACTCAAATTCGCGAATATGCGCTTCTTTTTTATCACATTCGGATTCGCATACACCAAATTCAGGCGCATATTCTGCACCGAAAATTTACAGAAAAATATTAATCTTCGATAATTTTTAATAAGAAGAAACATCTTTTCGAACGTATGATAACAGTTTTTTTGTAGTAAACTTGAAAAGGCAAAATATAAAATTCTTTTTAGGGTTCCGTACACCAAAGGAGAAAATGAACCCTATTGTTTTTCTGTCGTCTGCCTCGTCTGCCCGTCACAGGCTGTTTTCTCGAGAACCTTAAGAGCTACGGTCCGGAAATTTTCACTTAATATATAAAACTTTGGCCGCTGCAACAACAAATGTATGACAGTTAAAAATTAAAAGGTGCTCTAATGAGAGCAACAAAAAATTGAAAAAAGTTTAAGTTCTAATGTAATATACCGACAATTGAAATTGAAATTTTCAAAGTGAGTGAGTGTGTTTTTATGCAAGCACTAGCAACTGAGGGAAGCCATGTATTGCTTATTTGATAGCAAAAGCTTCGCAAAATGCTTCTGAGCAACACTAACGTAAGGCGGGCTCTCTAACAAAGTAGAAAAGTGAGTAAAGAAAAGTTTGCCAGCCAGTAAATTTTGCATCTAAAGGTACGGTCACACTTGTCAAACATTTGCCCAAAAAAGCGTAACCAACAAACACTAATGAAAAAAGTTTTGATCCAGACACTTTTTTATCATATTAAACAGTTTCGAACACAACTAATGCACCATGTCATAGAATCCAACAATATTGGCTACTCTTTAACTTGACAAACTTTTGTCTGAATTGAAAGATTTTTCATTAGCATTAAGTGGTTACGCTTTTTTGGGCAAATGTTTGACAAGTGTGACCGTAGCTTAAGTAAACAAAAACTATACATTATTATTTCTGTAAAGCACTTTGGTAAGGCAAAAAATGCATGGCTTTTTGGAAGCTAAATGTATTGTTTCTAGCTGGCTCATCTCGAACTTTTTGAAGCAGTGCTTAGACTTCGTGCGCTGTATGATAAATTGCGAATCTGGGAAGCAGTAATTTGTGCTGGGAATTGACACTGAAATTTAAAATATCAAATTAAAGGGTATTCTATCAGTTAATTAAAATTTTCCAAACGAAAAAAATCGCCAAAAACCGAAAAAAACGCGCCAGAACTAAAAAATCTCTAAACTAAAACAAACCACCACAAACCAAAAAAAAGATCGTCTAAAACGAAAAAAAACACCAAAACTAAAAAACGCCAAAACTAAAAAAAAGCCAAAAACCAAAAAATCCCAAAAACGAAAAAACGCACCAAAACAAAAAAAATCTCCAAAAACCGAAAACAAGTATACCGGGTACTTAAAATTATAAAAATGTCTAGTATTAGATATCTACGGCCTTATGTATAATCAAAAACTGGTATAAAGTTAGCATAAGTGGCAAAATTGAACATGGTTAAGTTAAGTATTTTGCCACACAATTTTACATTAAAAATCATGCTAGGATGTAATCGCGTGTCAAAACTACATTCTGCGGCGATTTTTAATGTCAAATTATACAGAGGAACTCGTCAACACTTAGTTCAATTTTGTCACTTATGCTAACTTTATGCCAGTTTTTGATTATACATAAGGCCGCTAGTGTCCGTACGGAAACCTTCGTGTCTTACTTTACTGAATTAATCTATTTATATAATTTCAAATTAAGGGTCAAACCTCATGAGAGTATCTTTGAGACAAGAAAGAGACTTATGTATTCGCTTTTTATTTTAAATAACAACTTTTTTTATATACAAAAGCTGACTGTGTCAGACACAACACACTTTTCTTATAGGAGAGACACAAATGACAAACGAGCTACAAAAGGTAATTTTAAAGAGTCTCTCTCTGTCGTGTGTAGCCCAGCAATTAAAAAAAAATTTCGCCACTTTTTAAGATAATCGAATGATATCCATAAACTTTTGGGATATTTTAAAGCTTTTACAAATTATTTATAATGCCTGCTAACTAACTGGAGTATTGGCGCAAAAATACATTTTCAAATTAAATTTTAAATATTAAATAAATGTCACTAAATTTTAATTTTAAAATTCGATATTCGTATGTACAAACATACATACATATATAATTCAATTGATTGTTTTATCTTCATGAGCATAATATTTTCATTAGTTAAGAATTTAAGGCAATGAACTTGATTTTTTTTCTTGTAGAAATCGTTAACATTGATTTGTTTCTTGCTTGTTTTGAAATTCGTACTCCTTTTAATATACTTATGTACTCGTATGTACATACATACAGTGTTATTGCCTTCAACTCGGAATTTTTATAATTAATCCTTAGTGAGAAGATAGCCTGCTTTTTATTTGTGCATTTGTAAATTCAAACATACTTATGTATGCTGTGAATTGTATTCTGTAACAGTTGTAGTGTTTATACTCGTATGTACTCATTGCCATTGGATTACAACACGATTACAATGAAAGTCCTGGGGGACAATCTTGTTAATTACTACAAGTGGTGCTCAAATGTTGAAAAATATGTTTGTTTGTCTGTCTGTCTGTCGGCATTTACATCAATTCAAATGCTCCTGCAACACTTCAACAATAAAAAAGTAACAACACAATTATCTATCTATCGATACACACACACACACACAAATACATACATATGTATGTACAAACGATTATGTGTTGTCTGGTGTTAGAATGTTAGTGCGGTTGGGTATTTCACTCACAAGTGATTTGCTGTAGTTGATTTACGCCTTCACTTCTACACTTTTAAATAGAGGAATGCGAGTCGCTTTATTAAACAATCAATACTGGGGCAAGATGTTGGATGTGCAACCATCCATCCATTTATCTCCAGCTATCCACATTTTGTATGAGTGTATGCATGTTTCGCTTCGCTCGATTTTTGTTTTTAGTCCGAGCACGTATTTTAATCACTGTCCCCAAAGTAGTTCATATTTTTTTTAGTAACGTTCGTTGTATTTACGGATGCCTTTCGCAAAATGCCGTTCTGTTCTGTTCTGCTGATGCTGCGAATGAGATGATGTCCTGCTTTTTGAGTTTGCTTCCTCTGTGTTAGATATAAATGAGAACGAATGCATAAATCACAAATATTTTTCACGCTAAACAAAAAAAAAAAAAAAAAAGAAATTGAAAAAAATCTTTTAATCTTCTAAAAAGCTTCGTGGTTAACCGTGTAGTTGAACAAATACAAAAGAAATTACGCTCAATAGCATTTTGATGAAAGTGTTGAAAAGAAATATTTGCAACACATGAGACCAGCGAGTGGGAAAATAAACAAACAACACAAAGTTTTGTTCTGAGCTTGTGAATAGTGAATAGATATTAACGTGAATGTGATATTCATTCACATAAAAGCCTTAAAAGCGCAGTCATTTATATAATATTTTGCTTTTACTTTTCATAGTATGAACCAAATGCAGTCATTTGTAATTTTCTTTCTGGTTGGAGATTTTCAAGTCATTACAAATATTAATTTTTTTTATTGCTTTTAAAACGTTCTCTTGCCTCCGTTAATATTAAATTAATTTAAGAAACAACAACCTGTCATAATAAATTAATCGAACTATAAAATTGACCTCCGTATTATATTCGTATGAATTTCAATTTATTTCTTGTTTAAAAGCAAAATTAATTCTTGTGGCCTAACTTTGACAAACATCTTTATTATTGCGTTCTTGCAAAGTATTTTTAACATGAACCATATAACAACTTTTTATGTTTTGCACTAGAGCCTTTTGTTGCTTTGAATGTAATTTATTTTATTCTGACAAGCACTAGCAGAACGGAACAACCTGCTGTTTTCTTTCCCAAGCCGCTTCAGCTTCACTATGTGATGTGTGATGCCAGTTGATGCATCTGGCATTTCCTGTGTTGTCATTTTTTGGTGTCATTTTCAAAATGTGTGCAACGCCGTTCATATTATGTCACAAAATGCCATTGTGTGTGCTCGGCATTATATACATTTTTTTAATGCAAATGGAATACGAGAATTTTTATGATTCATCGTATTACAATTTGCTGAACGATTCTTTTAGTGAAACCTCAAATTTACCATCTCTAATTTAACACAGTCTTGCCAGTGGAATTTCTTCTTTACTATTTATACACATGCCTGTCAATGTTTAATATTTATAAATGTGTAAGAAAATTTTTTACTGAAACATGCAACACTCTTAATTATCATTAAAAAATTGTTTTTAAACTTAAGTCATGATAGCTACCTGCTTGATTTTTAAATTTGAAAATGTATGGAGTTCATGACGATATATGGACGATATGTGAGGGTTAAGTGTGCTACAAGTTTTTTTGTTTATGTTGTTATTGTTCTTATTATTAATCCTGAAAACAACAAATAACTTTTACAGCAAAGATAAATCATAAACCGCCTAAAGTTTGTTGGACAGATACTTAAAACACAAATAGAATAAAACA
Organism: Nowickia ferox; assembly: GCA_936439885.1. Classification (NCBI taxonomy): domain Eukaryota; kingdom Metazoa; phylum Arthropoda; class Insecta; order Diptera; family Tachinidae; genus Nowickia; species Nowickia ferox. The sequence goes on along the minus strand of OW387027.1, from coordinate 1,058,297 downwards.
CACATATACACACACACACATGAACACAAATATGAAATACTCGTACAAATATCCTGAAGAAGACCCCAAACTTGTAAAACACCCACTGCATTAAAAGCATGCGAGTATGTGTATGTTTGTATGTACTCGTACATGAGTGGAAGATGGTTTGTGTGTGTGTGTGTTTGTGCATGGCTTCTGTTTCTCTGAGTTCGAATGTAACAATATGTGAATATGTTATTTGCTTGGGGAATTCCCAAAATCTCAACAGGTTCCCGTACTTTGCATACTCTCGTAATTTTTAATTCAAAAGACTAAATGAGTAAAAGGACGACGACTACAATATCTTTCCCATTTCATTTTAGTTTTTATATATTTTACTTTTCATACAATATTTACTTTAAAATCATCATCATCGTATGACTTGTGGCATGTGGACGTGGTTGATTGTGAGAGTTGCTTAAGTTTACAAGGCATTCAAAATATTTATTCAGCCAACTAATGTTATCTTTCTTCTTAGTCTTGATGCTTTATAAACTATAGCTAAAGCGTGTTTTTTCCAAGAGCTAGAGAACTTTAAGTTGACAATACTGCTTGAACTTGAACTCTTTTTTTCCAATAATCGTTCTCTACAGACAGGACAACAAGTATTCGTAGTGACATCAGCTGTACAGTTGTTATTACTGCTGTGGTGCTTCGTATCGAGGAATGAGCCCTTTTGGCACAGTGCTCAACAATTTGAGCTTGATCGGTGGCTTTTATTTTTAACACATTTGAATGCCGCATTATCGCTCCCACACGGCCTTATCGAAAATAGGACCTTCCGATTAGACTTCCTTCGAACAAGCCGATGTGGTCATGAGCTGGAAATCAAATTCATGACAATTGCCACCATTTATTTATATGTGCGTTTGCAGAAAGTCTCTGAGCGATCTTACCATTCAAGAACACAATCATAGTCCATATATGATACAAAAAGATTGTCTACACGTAATTCGGTTTCTTATTATGATTATTTGTCAGCGATTCGGAAGCAGTTCTATGTCATGTAGCGTACGTTGATAACTTTTATTCCCAAGTTTGCGACAGAATTTTCTATGTGCAATTGTGGCTCGCTCGCTAGAGCCTCGTTAAACAGAAGATACCATAGATAGATGAGCTTTCATTACAAAAAAGTTTCAGCAAATTTTAATACGCTGAATCCAAAAAATTCACATATTCCTTTTGCAAAGAAAAATGAGTGCATATATAAAATCGAAATTTGTACCAACTGATACCACACACTGATGATGAAGATGTTGGGAACCTTCGAGAACAGCATTTTGTTGCGTTCTCTTAAGCTTTGTAATTAATGTAATTTTTAAACAAAAGTTTAATTGACTTAAATACATTTTTAATTGATTTTACAATTAAATTTTTTTTGTTATTTGTTCCTTAAAAATTATCACATGTAATCCTAATCAAATCATAAATATAGAATATTGACCTAAGTCTCAATGAAAGATATTAGTTGGTTTACGTAGGCATTCAAGTAGAATCCAGATGATTCCTTTTTGAAGCAATAAAATATATATTAACAACTATATTGTCATAAAATCTTGGGAGCATTCGTTTATACAGTAATCTTTAATTTACGACAGAATTTCATTAATTTGCCCATTTTTATTAAAAAAAAGTTCACATTTTATGATTTTTTTTTTCGAAAATGTGTTTTTCGACTTAAGCCACATATATACATATATTTATTTCAAATTAAAGTTCCTATACCTCCAGAAAAGCACCCTTTAAATATGTATTTAAAAGTAAGTAGAAAAGCTAGAAGAGCAGAGTGAATATCCAAAATAAAATTATAGAAAAACAAATGTGTATGTCTCTACGAGTAAGTGTGGAATGTGTGCTCATGTTGGTTAAACCAAACCCACTTGCAGAGAGAAGCATTACTCCGGTATTTCAACAGTTCAGGATTTGAATACGAACAGATAAATTCTTTGTTTGCTGGGCTTCCTGAGACATTTTAACTTTGGCTTTTTTGACTTTTACATATTTATATTTGAAAAAAAAAATTAAATTAACTTCGGTGGAAAATAATAATAAGGATGAAACCCAAATAAATATATGTATGTATGTATGTATGTATGCCATTCAAAAATTTGTGAAGGTCTGTCTGTCAACGCGACATTTCTCACTTGGTTGTGGCAAAGTTTTTAATTATTATAATTAAGTACTTTGAACTTTGAGCTCGTAACTCTTTTCCAACAAGTTAATAAGGTCTTTCCTCGTGCTCTGCTTTCTCTCTACACATACACTTGCGAGTACATACATACATACATACATGCATACATACTCATGTATGCATATTCCAATCCCACTCAGTTAAGTCTATAAAGGATGTGAAGCTATTAATTTACCGGATTACGCTGAGGTTTAATTTGTTTAGATACTTTTTATGGCATTCGTTTGAAGAATATATTTTATGAGTGCCTTAGAATGTGTAAAAGTGTTTATATGTAAATATAAAATTAGTATTAACTACGTATATATGTATGCATGTCTGTATGTACATATTTATCTGGGCATGAGGGAGGAAAAGAGGATTTGCGGAATTAAGATTTATTTCACGTTGTGTGGTAATAGTAATTAATTTTTGTAATAATTGTATTAATTTTCACATCATGGCAATAAGTTTCACTCAACAAATAATGTTACATTTATATGCAGGATTCTGTAATACGAATTTAATAGTATTTGCTTTTAAATTAGAGGTACAGTAATAGTTTTGAAATTCCTTTTGGAGACTTCAGGTTAATGATATTTTTATTCCCCTCGAAGAAAGAAATGTTATTGCGAATCTCCCGTGAAAATTTTCCCCCACTATCAGTTCTCAGTGAATGTAAATAATCGAGAAGATGATTTGCAAAGTTTAAAAATTAATAGAATATCAAACAAAGTTGAGTTTAATTATAAGGAATACATAAATTTTGGACTTAAAATAAAATGTTTTCAAGTGCAAAGTTGTGTTTTTTAATAATCCAGGCGCAGTGGAAAAAATTACTGCATGTGAACCAAAAAGGTTCATATAATCGAGAATATTATTTAGTGATCTCGCCCGCAAAATAAATAATTATAATCTTCAATACTTGATCGGAATGAAAATGTTGAAATTACGCGATGTGTTAATTCAGTGCAATTTTGGGAAAAGGGAAAATATTTCCGGAGAAAAAATGTTCACGATAGGGTTCGGGTGTCACTGCTCACTTTTCAACTTTGAAAAAACTTTTAAAATCATAAATATTACCCCTGTGGAACTTTCTTTAGTTAGTTTGACTTTCCATTAGCTAAATTTTCGTCTGATTTCAATAGCTAAATGTGAAATTGCGTCTGTAATTTAAAGGTTTTTACTTTTAATCTGAGAACTTATTATATTTTCATCTGATGTGCAGTATGAACTTTAAAATTTTTACAAAAAATTATTAACTGCAAAAACTAATTTTTTGAGATATGTACTCGTATGTCTAAGTTGCACTAAAAGCTCGATATGTATGTACAGCATTTTTTTAAATATCACACTAATTCCTTTTAAAATAATCATTTAATAAGAGCCGATAATTTAGCTTTCTCTTTGTAGACGATTTTTTTTTTTTGAAGTTTTCATAAAATAACAAGTAGGGAAATTACTTGCAGAAATTGATGATTTTAGTGATACGTTTTGAATAGAATTGAAAAAAATATCAAGTTTATGTTTTCTTTTCTTTGATGTTTCCAAATAATTTGATTCAACCTCAATACTTTTAACGATTTTTATGTTTGTACAATTGTTTACTTTATCGATTGGTTATTTTATATCAGTTAATAAAACATTATCATTTACTTGAGAAACGTCATCTAATTCTTCATCGCAGTTGAGGTCATTCGCCGCAATATTTTTATCAAAAAATAATCGTGGAAACAAAATATTTGCGTGCTCTTTTGTAATCTCGAGCACGTTATTTAGTCATATAAATACTTAAAAAGCTATGAAATGTAAAATATTTTTTATTTTAGTTAAGGAATTTATTCGAATATTCGACAAACATTATTCGAATAACTTTTGATTATAAATTGTAAAATTTATGCTCGTTCGAACAAAAATGAAAAAGAGCCGAATAATTATTGTTGGAATGACATGACTAGTTATAAACCAAGGAAATTATTATTTTCAATCGTATCACTCATCAACATCATAACTCAAAAAAAGTAGTTCGCCAGAAAACGAGTTTAAGGGTTTTCATTTACACACAACTTAATGGGGAAAGCAAATCTTATTTTTCTCACAAGAGCTGAGTAAACAAAATATTTGTATGAAATTTAAACACAATATATGATATGAGGATTAATTCTGCATCATTAGTTCAAAAAATAAATTTTTTGAGTTATGACGTTGTTTCAGTAAATGAGCGATAAGTTGTTGGTAAATTCAAAACTTTAAGCTCGCTGTGAAATAATTTTTTTGGTAAGTTATAACTCTCTCTTACATGCCCACAAGCATACGTACTAACTTTTTAACTTGCTTTCAAGCAAGTGAATTGTGTACATATCTAATTCTTGTTTAAAATGCCAAATTATGAAAATTCTTTAATACAACTTGAGAGATTTGGTGGAATGGGTTTATTCCATATTCAGGCATACGCGTATATGGCAAAACTTTATTATTAGTCAAACTACTAAGAAAACTTTCGTTCGCAAATACAAGTTTAGCGCGTCCCTCTACTCTCGATGTAAAGTTGTCTATTTAACTTGAAAACTTCCACCGGGCATGTGTTTGCTAAATGCTTAATAGAAAATGTCTAAGAAGAATCACAAGATACACATACTCATGCACATAGATGCACACACACACACACACACACACACACACACACACACACCTTCTTACCTACCAGTACTTTAATTATTTTAAGCGTTCTGTCTAAATCAATTTGATTAGAAGTAGAAAGGAAAAAAATTAATAAATAAAAGCGTTTGAAGCTAAACCAAGTCAAAGGTTTTTGCCTTTTGATTCTTAAGCATTCGCCTTAAAGATTGTTATGTGATGGGGACTCTTTTGGATTTTAATATTTTAAGATGAAGTAGATGAATTTATTATGTGCAGAAAAACCATTAGCTTAACAATAAGATTAACTTAGGATCATGTTTTACAATGAATTTATGCATATTTTATTAATTCACTCGCATGCCTGAATACCAGAACTTCTTTCCACATCACACGAGTATGTGAAACAGGTTGCTAATATTTTAATACGCATGAAGAAACGTTGGGAACGTTATACGAGCGTATTACGTGCAGGCAAATGAAAAGTTGCAAATACGAGTGCGTGCGAAGTATCATTAATATTGTGCGACGGAAAAAAAGCTCATACGCACCGAACGTTGCTTGCTACACTTGGCAAATGAAAATGTGTATTTTCCTCAGAGTACTTTAAACTTTCGTAAGAATTTTATATATTATAAATTGATGGAAAAAAACATTAAAAATAATAATAAAACAAATTTAATAAAACTAAAATGTATGTACATATATATGTATATGGGCATTTCCACAAAAAAGTCCAGCTTTTGTCATGTTACGTCACCAAGCAATTAAACTTGTATTTTAGAGTCGATTTTGTTCTCCTTTTTACTAAATGTAGACTGATTTACGCTCTACACCAACATGCAACAAAGTATATAAAAGACAAATTTTTCTTTGAAAATCAAGCTGCGTCACAAAGTAACGTAACGTGACAAAAGGTGGACTTTTCTGTGGAAATGCCCATATACATATTTGAGCGTTTCATTTTGAAAGTGAAACAGGTCCATTTTTGAAAAAAAAACCAAAATAATTGAATAGATTTAATTTCCTCACGATCTTTATATCTGCAAACATTTTGCGAAAATGGATTTGTTTCACTTTTCAAATGAAGGCTCATATACATATGTACATACATTAATACATATCCCACCTCTTAATCTAAAGGCGCATCAACTAAAAAATTTACAAATTTTCAGTAGAGCCAAATAATTCTTTCTATTTGTGTATACTCTTATATCAGGGATGGATACAACTATATTGCTTTTGATGAAAGAGCAGAGAAAATGATGTAAGATTTTTACAGTGGGTAAATATGACCACTGTATAAAATTTTTTTTTTGCAAAAAAAGGGGTTAACCAACTCCCTTTAGAGGAACTAATGAGATATGTATACATGTATTTCGTGCGATATTGCCTACCATTTCATTCAAGATTTTGACCCTGCAAAGATCTTTGTAAATATTATTTTATTTTATTATTTATTAATTTTTTTTTTATTTTGTTAGTTCTTGATGTGTAATTGGTTGCTACTTTAAAATTAATCATTCGACTCAGTGTTGTCGTACATAAAGCATTCTGCAATTTGCCAAATCAAATAGAAAAATTAATAAAATTGGCAACACCACTCACACACAATATGAGGAGAACATCAAATAAAGGATATGTAAGCGAAGAAAATTCATTCAATAGCAAAATTATTATTTTTAAATTCGTGCTACAAGGCGTACCTCGCATGCTTCTCTAACCATCTCGCCCACAAACTAGTTTCGCATGACTCATGCGGCAGGGGCAAAAAGCTAAATGTAAATGACCTCTAACAAATGGTTTTCTATAAGATAAGTTTGCTGTGACACAGGTAACTTTCTCATAAGAAAAGTGTGCTGTATATGACACATCCAACATTTCTATAACAAAAGTGTGCTGTATATAGTATGTAAACTTTTATATATATAATTATGACGTAATTTATTAATCTGCTGCCCACAACATTTTAGCTCGTATGTCCAAAAATACCGATGTTATTGGCGAAAGTCAATAAGGCTACTAAGAACTAAATATTCCACAATTAAAAGTGAAGCAAAATAAAAAGTGTACTTAAGATTTTTTTTTTATATGATATTACACACACAAATGTCGTTGATGGAAAGAAACAATTACATATTTCTTCGTACTTTTGAACAGTTTATGGATCCGGCCATACATGAGTTTACACAGCTTCTACTTTATGCAAAATGCGAAGAGAATAGTGATCGTAGTACGCACTTTATGTTCAACTGATGCATTACTTTTTTGATGCAAAAAGCTTTGAAAATTTTTGATAAAAGAAAATCAAACACCATTTGAAGAAGAATAAAATTTATTGCTTTCATTTTTAGTAACATTTATTTCGCGAAAAAAGATTAAAAGTTACGAATAACGAAATATTTCTTAATTTGAATATGTGCATGCATACATACGAGTACACACATAAGTATATACATATGTATGTACAGATATGTTCATATGTATGTAAGTATGTATTTAAATGAATGACTTGCATGTTATTTAAGAGAGTATTTGGTGAACAATTTGATGTTTGTTTTAATTTTTAACAAGGAAAAAATCAAAAACCGCAGTTCCTGAAAAGCAAAAAAACGAGAAAGTCAACATCATAATTCACCTTGAAGTTTAAACAACCTCCACCGCCCCCCGACCATACTTTTTTAATGTAGAAACACGAGCATCCTTGTTGTTTATCTATTTAAATATTATAACACACTTACACACATTCTTATGTACGGCCATTTATTTTTATGCATAAGTCGTGTGAGTGTGTGTGTGTGTGTGTGTGTGTGTGTGTGTTTGCATGTTTGCAAGTACATTCCATGTAAATGTATGTGTGTGATGTATGCATGTGTTTTTGAATGGAAAAATATGTTTTGAATGGGAGGGGGGGGGGGGGGGGGTTGGAGGAGAGAGAAGAGAGCGTTAATGCTTTGTTTGAATGAATTTTTGATTGCATTGTTTACGATTGAATTTTTTCGCCATAAATTGTTTATTCCGCCAAAAATCCTCCATCTCTAGAGAGGGCGCGTGCAATATTTTTTATTTTTTCTAACTAATGTTTTTGTTACTGCTTCTGTTTTATGTATGTCTGCATGTGTGTGTGTATTGTCTCTTAAAAGATTCCATTTAAGTACTCGTATAAGTGAAAAAAATCTCTGTTGTTTGCAGCATTTTCGAATTTGCATGTACGAATATTTCACAGGTTCTGAGGACTACCAAAATTGTTTGTCAGTTAATTTTGTTTGTTTTTTTTTTGTTAAAAGCGATTTATGTTGTTGGTTTTCGCTGTTTTTGTTCCTTTTTTTTTGAAAATCTGTGGTGTAGGTACGATTTTTTTAAATATCCTTGTAATTTTTTGTTTGTTTTTTTGCAAGTTGCAAAAGTAAAAAATAAAAGGAAAACATTTCAATTTATTTGATTTTATATTCTTGTCGTGGTTGCGTTTAGTTGCTTAATGTTCATGTAAATAGAGCTTATGTCTTTAGATCGACTGCAGGATGGGAGGAATCAAGTAAAAACCGACAGGAAGTGAAGCACAAAATACCATCTAGGGTAACATCATAAGCCGATAAGGATAATGGCATCCTTATTTTCATTTTATATTGTTAAGGCATAAGAAACAGCTAAAACGCATCGATGTTGCAGATTAAATTAGCGATAATATTTTCAAATGAATAAATAATAAGTAATTGAGAGAATTATGTAAGTGGCAGAAGGGCCTCGAAAAATTTTACTTTGCCAATATTTAAAAGTTATATGGCTAAATAATCATATAAAATATTTGAGATAATAAATTGAGTGCGCATAATAAATAAATCGTTAGATGGAAACATTCCCTCTTATACTGCATTCACTTTTAAGAACAGACATGTTACGTTATTGGCTGCATAATGTATAGTGTTTTTGTGCTTTAATTTCTTGTTACATTCGAGGTTTCAAAACTATCAAAATATTTTGATATTTTCTGATTGCATTGATGTCGGTTGCATAGTGTATATCGTTGTTTATTGTTGTTACTGGTTTAGTTCATTGAAAACAAGCAGGCTGCGAATATGTAAAGTGTTTTCTTTAGAGTGTCACAACTTTGAGTTGCTTTGAGTAAATCAATTGTAGCGCCAGCTACGAAAAAAATTTCGAATCATGTTCCTATACCGTTCACCATTGACAGTAACATTTTTGAAGACATATGGGCCAATGACTCCGCCAGCCCATAAAGTGCACCAAACAGTAATTTTCTGCGGATGTAATGGTGTTTCGACAAAAGCTTGTGGATTCTCCTCACTCCAAATGCGACAATTCTGCCATGCAACAAAAAAAGGGACTTTATCGGAAAATAAAATTTTGAATGGAAATTCAAAATAAATATCAATTTGTGCTTCAGCCCATTTGCCGAACAATTTGCACGCGTTGCTCTGGTGTAAGTCGATTCATAATGACATTTCAAAGTACACTAAACAAAAAGCAACTATCAGCTGTTAAATGGGTGCCAACTCAAAGTTGTGACACTCTAAAAAAACACCCTATATGGTTTTGTCCAGCGCAGAAAGAGTTAAATAAGCTGAAGAAAAAAAAGAAAATTACGATTTAAAAATATGAGCGTTGGGCAAATTTGATTAATTTGGTCAAGTCCTTACAGGATGAGCACAATTTATTGATGAAAAGATGCGATGATGATAATAATGAATGAATGAATTATTTTCATTGGACCCACGGATATAAGTCTGTGATTCAAGGTGATAACAGCATAAGTCGACATTATGACTCAGCTTTATATGCAGGTGAAATTGCCCTGCCTCTAACGAAGTTGATTATAAAGACAATATGGACGTACGTTTTGAAACAAGTACAATAAAATTTATAATAAGCATCAAATTATAATAAAAACTACATTTTCATTAAATATTGGGAGCACTTGTTAAGAAAGTAATATGTACTTTACGACAAAATTATTTTTAATTTGCATATTTTGATTAAAAAACAACATTTATCCGTTAAAAGTGGGTTTTTTCAAAAATATGTTTTTCGACTTATCCTATTATTGCTTGTGATCATGCTAAAATTTTAGCATAAGACTCTGAAAAAAAACTGGAATAGAAAGTTTATTTTTTTCTTTATGCATTCACACAGTTTGTTTTTTTATTGCATAACAATTAGATTTATTTGAAAAGTGCATGTGAAGTAACTAACATAAATTTATGTACTAAATCACTTACTGCCACAACATCTACGAGTAATGCGGCATATGTAGATGTTGTAAATAATTTTCAAGCTGTTTGATATGCAAATGTTGGCTTTATGACTGCTCCGGTCGTATGTAAATTTTCTTTTTGGCCAGATAATTTGTAGGCTTATAAAGTAAACTCATTAGGTGATACACACACTTAATTTGACCTGGTTGGCTAAATGAGCTTCGAGCAAACACTGTACATTATAAAACTTCCATTTACATAAATGATGCCTCTAATACACACTTGTGCACACACACATACACATACAAGTGATATGTATGTATGTATGTATGTATGTATGTATGTATATAAGTATGTGTAGGTGTGGGCAAGCACCATTTTCATAGATGATATAAAACAGTTCAGTATTTTCATAGATATTAAAATAATTTAGAGTCCATGCATTTGAAAGAAAGAGCTTGTGGTTATTGCCAATGGCGTTACTCTTTTTATGTTTTTTTTTTGAAATTCACACGTATTTTACATTTTTGTGTAGGCATTTGCATTTGAAAGTGTGTTTGTAAATGATAATTTCTTCACCTTTTTTCCGAAAGGATAAGCCTTTTAAAATAACTAGATAGAGCGTTTACATTAAGAGGTGTGTGTGTGTGTGTGTGTGTGTGCGTAAGTGTATGTAGGTGTACGCAAGTTGGTTTATGACTTGCGTAATTATGTGTAAAAGCTTTTAAATGACTCCAAGGCACGCACAACTACTGATATCTGCATAAATGGATGGATGGATGGAAGTATAAATATGTACGTATGTATGTATGTATATGTATGTACGTACATACATGTGTACGATCTTCTGCACGTGTGAAAAGAACTGTCAAAGAAATTTATTGCTTAAACCTTAGGTATGAATAGTATTTTTGTACTATTTTAATTTTTATGATTTCTGAATTAAAACTGCGCAGTGTTAAGGGTTATTAAAAAGGTGTTACAGGAGTGTAATAATTAAGGAGTTTATACGAGTATTTTTACAAGCCCATAACGTTAATGAGAAAGGGCACTTTGAAACAATTTCATTCCAGGTATGCAGGTATAACTATTTTATTACATTTAGTTCAGTATTTTCAAGGATGTAAAGATGTTGCAGATGCAGGAAATGCATTTAGAATTCTATTAGAAGCTGCTGAGTGCACTTAGAGTATGTAAGCAAACAAAACATTATGCACACGTTTCTTGCATACAAAAAAACTTATTTTTTTACATGAGCAAAACTAAAATTAATATTTTTCCAATGACAAAGAGTGCAAACAAAACAATTTGCTTTTGCACTCATTTGCTTACCGAAGCGTATTTTTTGAGAGATTCGTATTATTCTAAGCGGGAACAGTTAATGAATAAGAAGCGAGAAAGTAATGCACAGCATGTACAATTTTTCATTCTAGAATTCATTACATGTTAACACAGAACATAATAAAAATTGTAAAGTTTGTAGGCGACATGAATAAAGGTAGTAAAAGAAATAATGGATTATTTTTTCAACAAATTATAATGAAAATACGAACAGTTGGCACGAGCAGAAACAATACATTCCTTCTACTGTAGATGTGGTAATCTACGTGGTAATGCACGCGGTAATCAATGTGTTATTATTGTGTCTGATCAAATTACCCTCTCGCTTCCAAAGGAAAGCATTGTATTGCTTCTTCCATTATGTATGTAATTAGCGACAGCTTGTCGCGATGGATTACTATTGTAAAATATAAAAATAAAAATATTATTTTCATGTAATGAAAACAAAAAACTTTAAAAAATTTCTTTAAATTTCAATCAGTCGTGCCCTCTATTGTAATGAGCAAATCAATCTGCAAACGTTTGCGAAACATGTTTTGCTCAAAAGAATTCAATTTTGTTCCTATTCTTTTGAAAAAAAATTTAATGGCATAATAGTATCGAATTCGAAATCGCTTATTCAATTGCTGTCGGTTGACCGCCACATTTTAAAGAAATTAAATATTTAACTTAAATATACACAAATAATTTAAAGGATGCTTATGGTAAGTTCTTATATATTTGCAAAATTATGGTCTAAATTATTTCATTTAATCATTTGTTGTCAATTTATGTAGTTTCGCAAGCAAAATTTACGTATTTTCATCTTTACTTTTGTTCCCTTAAGAATTGTTGATATGACAAAAAAAAACAACAAAAAACAAAAAACAACACATTTTTTTTAACGAATAAACCAAACAAGGAACAGTAGTGACCGACCGACCGACCGACCGACCTTACTTAGATTTTAACAAAAACATCCTCTCGTAAATTATCATGATCCTGGTGTGTTTAACTTAAACATTCGTACACGTGTGTAAGTTTGAATGTGTTTTTCAGTTTGAGTAATTTATATGTTAAATATAATATAAAAATTTATATTTGGATTTTTATGTAGAGCTTACATGAGCTGGGCATCTTTGATAAGTATCCAACCTTAATGAAAAAAGGACATTAAAAATATTATACACAGTGGAAAAAGGTACGACGCCGGACTAACTTATTTGAAGACATATGAAAGGGCCATATGAACAAATTTGTGCTTATGAAAACTTTTGCCATCATGTGAATAGCCCGGTTCGCCAATAGTTTCTTCAAAGACGAACGATTTGCAGAAATCATCTTACGAAAAATACTTTTACACAAAGTACTTTTTGCGAAAGTTCGAGTATAAAAGTCATAAAAGTACATTTACAAAAAGTGCCTTTTTAAAACGAGGCCAACTTAGTAGAGCGCCTCGCAAAAAGTACTTTTTTACAAAAAGTACCTTTTACAAAAATTGCCTCTTATAAAAAGTACATTTTGCAAACAAGTATCTTTTTTCCCAAAAAGTAGATTAGAACAATTTAAGCAAAAAGTAAAAAAAAATCCAGTTTGTAAAAAGTAACTTTGAAAAAGATCCTTTTATAACAAGTCTATAGAATACGAGCTCAAAAACTTTTTTGCAAGGTTGTCGAAGCAGCAATGAGATGCATCTGGACGTGCTTAACCCACAACAAACAAATATTATACTCGTGTATTTTGCTCAGTGTAGTTATTTGAAACCTTTACCTAAATATCACAGTGAAAGTGTGGGGCATTTGAGGAGAAGTATAAGACCAGTTTATTATTTATAATATTGTATAAAATAGCTCTCATATGTTACAAGGGTTTAATTCGACTATAAAATAATGTATGTGGTAAATTTTGGGTAACATTAATGTGGACAGTTGTTTAAAAAAGAAGCATACATCTACATGTGCATGTACAATACACATGTAATATATGCAATCATACGAATGTGTGTACTTACACCCAGTTCGCAATATTTTTCAGACATCTTGCAAGACGGATGCACGACAATGTTAAAGCGTGGAGGACAGCTCAAACAGATCATTGAGGAAATTTTCGAACAAGTGGCCGCTAAGCTTAAACATGAAAACAAGAGCGATAGTTGAGCTCAAAATTTTCCTTGTCCCTGCAGAACTCACAAATTCTATAATATTTTCATAAATGAAACTACACACAATTTTACATTAAACGTTGCAAGACTAGCTGGCGGACAATATACGCCAACTATCAAACTAGGACCAGTTGAATAGTTTTTCTTTTACCGAGTTTTCTGTAAGATCGTCTTAAAAGAAACTGCAATCGACAAATATCGTGTATGTCAAAATCTTCCGAAGTAGTCGTTGGTGAAAGTGTGCTCTGTGACAAGTTGGCCAACTGGGTATTCATAACTAAGTACGCGACAGTATATTACTAAAATAATAAATTTTAAAGCCAGTTAAAAAAATATATATTAATATCTGGCAAAGACCAGTGTTACTTTAATTAAAGTAGCACTTCCTTCTTAAAGACCGATAACTAGAATTCCGAAACAAAAAATCCATAATCTTTTTTCCAAAATCTTCAACTTAATTTAACTATTATAAAACTTAAATTCCGATGTTATTGCAAAATAAGAGTATGCAAAAGCTTCAGCAGTCAATTTTTATTTTAAAGCTCACTTAAGAAAAATTTTGTAAGTGTGTGTGTGTGTTGAGGATAACTTACACACACATACTTCAACATTTATCCCTTTCTCAAGAAATACAAACATACACATTTATTTTTGCTTGTTTGCATGTACATAGTATAAATTTTGTAAATGTATGTATGTATTTTATTCAAGGAAGCCGAACGAAATCAATACATATCTAGTATGTATGGATGTATTAACATCCGTATTTATGTATTTGCAAGAAACATTATCTAAATTCTCATGAATGACAAAGAAATACAATGTTATAAAAGGCTTAAAAGCTAAAACCTGTTGAGATCCATACAATTCCCCAAACACTTTGACAAAATGAATCACAGAGTATTCCAAGTAGCTTTAAATTCCTTTTTGAAATATCTGCATCTTCGAAACAATATTGTACGTACATATCCTTATAGAGCGTTCTTTAAAATTTCACAACTGAGTGCATAAAAATTTCAGAGTAGCAGTAACAGCGGCTAAATAATAATTAATTTTTCATTACAAGTAAGGACGAAAGTTGTGGAAGTAATTAGCAGGAGTTTGCTGAAGCATTTCTTCCTTCAAATGCATTCACTACTAATATTGATTAACCCAGTTTGTTTTAAAAAAGTGTACGTTTTCAAGTTAAATATGCCCAAACATTTTTTATTATACATGAAAGCAAACTTTTGCTCATACAACACAATGTTTGAAATACTCTTTGAGTATTGGCCGTCAAACAACTATAAATGCGTACAGCTAAAAATAAAAACACGCTCATATGTAAACACGCCCATTACTTTTAAACCGAATGAATGCGTTTAACTATTTAACATCCAACAACTATGTTTATACAAATTTTTTGAATTACGCCGCACAAACGAAAACAAATAAAATTTATAGACTGTATGAGCTACAAAATCATACGCATGAGTATAAAAATACTATGCCTATTAATCGGCTACACATGCGTGTATACAGGGCTATTTTATTTACACACCCACACATAAAGCATCTTTTCAAACAGCCAAAACACATTTTCCATTCCATTTTATATACACAAATGTATGTGTACGGTGGCGAATGATGAATAAATATACATATTTTTTGTCAGATTAAATATCCATAGCCTGAGTATAAGCTGGTATCGCTAAGGATCGAGGTCCTTGACCAACCAGACTAACCTAACCTGAGTATAAGCATACTCCGACTATAAGTATAACAGGGAGTGGAAGTAGAAATGCTCTTGTATATTGTAATGGGCTATAGTTATGGTTGCTTGAGAGAAAATATGTGAGCGTACGCATTGTTTGCGCTACAATTATGATTATACGCAGTTAATAAAATTAAGACTATTTACTTATGTACATATATTATTTTTTTGAGTACTCATTGACATTCTCTGATTTTCACCCCAATCACGAATATTTTTTCCTCGATGTTTCAGTCGTAAATAAATTCCAATTATGAATAATTTCACGGGGAATTCTTTCAGTGTTCCGCTGGATTTGTTCACTGTATTTTTGCAGGCGAAATTAACAAATATATCCTTCCAATTAAATAATAAATCTAATAAATATCTATTTTTCGGACAACACGAGTATCAATAAATAATGTTCATGATTCTTTATCATAATTCCCGGAAACATCTTTTTAGATCACATGCATTGGGTTCTTATGGTGCTTGGACATCAAGGAATTTTTATTAACTAAATCTTAAATTTGTATTTATTTATTATAATACTTTTTTATATTTCTTTGATATTTAAATAATTTTTAAGCTTCACAAGTCGTATTCCCTTTTTTACATTCACTGGGAACTGAAAGCGGGAAGAAAATTTCATGGGAACTAAAATTTAACTTCTTATTCGCGACAGGCGTGTTTACTTCACAAGCCATTTCACGAAAACGTTTAGAAGAATTGTCACAAATTTTGAGGGGAAGGAATCAGCTGTTTCCTAGACTTCATTTCTTTTGCGCTGCGCTTTCACTTTAACGCCTGCCACACACTTTGCGGCCGTTGCACTATACGCAATTTGGTCCATTTTTTTGGCCAAAAATTAACTTTTGCATTTTATTTTCTAAAATGTCTAGTCTTTTGTGTTGTAATATGATAGAGAATACCTCAAAGCAAATAGAAGTAAATTTTATTTTCATAAAAAACAAATAACCAGCAATCACGTGACTCTTAAAATCATTGCATTCAAGCAACAATTTAATTGGGAAGCGCTTCGTGCTATTTTTGGTTACAATACCTGACAATAGTTCAATAGTTTAAAGTCTTTCTAAGAATCTAATTTTGCGTTTACTTAATCAATTTCATGCTGCTTTTTTTTTGGAGATATTCAAGTTTTTTTGCAGGCAACCTCTACTTCCCTTATAGCGAACTTGGTTCGAAGAAAAAACAAAGGCAAGAAAAAACAGCTGTTTTGGATTTTGTGCTTAGAAAAATTGGAGGTGACCGAAACATTAACTGAAGTAAAAAAAAAATAATTTATTACACATATAAAACTGCCTTTTAAGTTAATAAAGAAGTTCAAATGCACGGATAGTTAAACTTGGAACACTAGGAGAATTAGGGTTAGTATATTTTTACATCTACCCACATCTTTTGCTAAAGGTCTTTCTTCTTAATCAAAAAATCTGTTTTACAATTCGAAAAAGTTTCCAGTCTGGCTGTTATTAATTTTGGCAAAAAAAAAAAAGTTTAATGAAGTACCCATAGTGCGTTGGTACTACATGAGGCAGGTTGTGTATGAGGGATTGTTAAGTGTGTGGGGTCGTTTAAAAAGATTAAAAATATTTGATTTTTTTTTCATGTCGTAAAAATGTTGTATAGTTTGTGAGCATAACGACATATTTGGTGGGTAAAAAATAGTTTTTAGTCTGTCGCTTGTACACAGTAAAAAAAAAATTGGTAATCGTTTTTAAGCCTGCCTTAGTATGCACGAAAACTCTCACGAGGCATCTCGATATCTTCAGGGACATATTACCCAGCTGGAACTATGGCTAAACTTATGGAGAATAAAAGTAAACGAACAGAAGTGTGCTCAGCTAACATTTACCCTACGAAAAGATACCTGTTCCCCCTTTAGAATAAGTAATCAAATTGTTCCTCAACACTCACATGTGAAATACCTTGGTATACACCTTGACCGACGCACAGTGGCGCCATTTGCCTTTTTTCGTTGCAAAAATCATATCTTTTGAACCGAACAAGATAATCGAATAATTTAAATTGCATGTCATAGATAATTGTTCAACCTATAAAATGAGCGGTTGGAGTGGACGCTACACCTTATAGGTGCTTACTTATGGGTTTTCAAAGTTAAAATTTGTGAAAAAATCCAAGTTTTGGTAACAAAAAAATTTTTTTTAAGAATTTTATATTTTTTTGTAGTTCTTTTGTAAGCTTTTCATGTTTTAAGATATTACCTAAAAAATTACAACAAAAGAGTTTTTTTTTAAATGATTTTTTCAATTTTCTGTAAAATATTCATTTTCTTGGTAAGACAAAGTATGTCTAAAATACAAATCATTTCTAAACTCTAATTTTTTTCTAACTCATCTATTTTATGGTAACAAAATCAAATTATTTTTACCAATCTTATATTTCTTAGTTCTTTTGAAAGCTTTTTCTGTTTTAAAGTTATTAGCCAACAAATTAAACAAATTTTTTTTCAATTAATTTTTTGAATTTTCTGTAAAATATTCATCACAATTCGTAACAGAAGGTATATTTAAAAGACTAATCATTTCTAAAGTATAATTCCATTGTAGTTCTTTTCGTGACTTCACATGCCGCAGGGAAGAAATAAGTGGATCGGAAGATGCTGCTAACATGTTGAAGAGGTCCTCATTTTGCCTCACCCTTGATGCTTTGAACGTGTTCTGCAATCTATATTTTTTGTAAAATTTGTTAAGAGACTCCTGCGCTTCTTCAGAAAGCTCTCCAATTGGCAAAGACTGGTACTCAATTATATCTTTGCCATGCGCCAATATTTTATGGACGGTCGGGGTCAACTTCTTCTGTGGATAAATTTTTGCTAAAAGAGATGCAGTTTCCGATGCATATTCTCCAAATTTTGTAGAATTAACACTTTCTTGGCAGTTTAAAACATTCAAGATCGTTCCCAATCTTTTGACGATTTCATTGTCAATTCCAGTGATTCTAGTTACTGCCTCATCATTTGCAAAAAATCTCCTTGAAGTGTTTCCATCGTTTGAGTTACCGTATCCACACTTGGGGCAGTCTACTTTTAGTCCAAGTTGTTTCCAAAAAGCATTCTGTATTTGCTTCTTTCTGATCTTTTCCTTATCCTTAATTGATGTATTTTCATCGATGTTTTCATCTTGTTGTGGTAGGGTATACGCCAGTTTTAGCAAGAACTCCATACACCTTATCCTTGCGTGCAATGGTGACATTCCATATTCGTAATTCTCCTCGTTTGTAGAATCGTTTAAATTACCGAAGTTCTTCTGACTCTTTTTGCAAATCGGGCATGTCAATGTTGAGGTTGTTCCTGTCAGTTCGTTTACGACTTTTCCGTCAACCATGGTCAGGTGGAACTCGTAACTACATTCAATATATTTTCCTTCTCCAATTTGCAATTTTGTATGCTTAATCTTGCTTATTTGTTCTTCAATGTCCTTCACCGTGGTCCTTATGAGTTCTGCCGATTCCTTTGCAAACTGAAACATTATTGGTCGGCAATAATGCACTGATGACGGTCGATGATTTTTCCAGTGTAGGGAAACATCAGATTTTAGCCGCAATGGAACAACAGATGCCATAAACATATTTCCGTCAGATATTGTAGTGTCATCGGAAGATATCCTTTGCTTATAAACGCTTTGTCCGGATGATCCATCGCAGCCCCATTTGCTGATCAATGTTAGTTTCTGAGGAAGAATTTCCACCTCATTTTCAGGAAGACTTTCCAACAACCGTTTTGCTGTATGGTCCATAAGATCCTGCAGATTGGCTTTCGCAGAGACTTCCGTAAACTCCGTACGCAATGGTCGTGAATTTATTTTGGCTTGCGTAATATGCTTGTATCCGGGGAAAAGGTCAGCCCCGTGTCGCATTAAAGATGCCCGTAGTATCTCATATTTCTCTTTGGAAAGTTCTAAGTCCAAAAACAGAGCCAAGGCTTCTTCGGAACTATACTTTTTAATATGTGCGTTTGTGGGAGTGGGAATGCTTTCCTTAATCCTTTTTAGTCGCAGTGGGCTTGCATCAGCAACAGATTTTGTAATCTGCGACCTAACTCGTTCACTATCCTTTATGTATTTAATAGACAGCGCATCCGATAAATCCTTCGTGGTCAAGTCATTGGTGGCATCGGCAAGTTTCCTCTTTCTTGTGAAAATTGAACACTCCTCCATACTTTTTTTTGGCCTTCCTTTTTCTCCTCTGGTTGATGTGGAGGGTTTATCTACTGCCAATATATCCAGGATGGTGTCTTCATTAAGCCAGTCCTCGTATTTGGAGTTGAAGATGTTAATGGTTCGATTGCATTTCACCCATTTTGTCTTAATTTTGGCATGTATCATACAAAGATTATTTTTTATACTTTTGTTTCTCTCAATATTTCCGTATAAGCTATCGAGTTCTTCTAAAGCAGCTTCCGCGAAACACGTTGGTGTAATTGACTTTCTAAACAGTTCAAATAGTTTTAAATTGTTCAACGCCATGTTTTCAATACTTGTTTCGCCAACTTTCAGTCGTAGACTAATGCAGGCATTAAGCTTGTTTTGCAATATATAGGCCTATGCTACCATGTCTACAAATGTACCTGTTACATGCATACATATGCATTTGGGCTGAATTATACAGTTTTGATATTATGCACGTAGCCAAATGAGATTTGTGCCTACCTGTACCATAAGTCAGTATTGTTCTTCACCATATGTACGCCAAAAATAATTTTTAAGTGAGGTGCGTACCTGCTTATTTCAATGAGTAGTTTTTTGTGCATCTTGTGTCTGTAACGGAATATTAGGACCAAATTTTTCGCCAGAGGCTCTCAGGTAGACAACTGACTCAAAATGCAATTTTCAAACTATTACATCAAAGTAACTGTCAGTCAAGGCATGTAAGGGATGCCCGCCATACAATTTCTGCAACCATGTCTTTTTAACGTTTTTTACCTGTAGAAGCCAAATAGGCACGTAAAGGCAGATAAAACCTTTTGAGTTATGTAAAAGACTAGTTAAAGAACATATTTTGAAAATATGGCGGAGGTAAAAAAAGGTAAATTTTTTTTATTTTCCGTCAAAGTTGAAGAATAGTGAAAAAATGGATAGTTTTTAAATACTGATTTACCTAGAGAAACACAAAGCAAACAGCACAATTTTTTTTATTGTTATACATTTAATAAGCACATCAATCACTAAAAACAAAAAAAAATACTATTCGTTGCCTAGTTTTCGTGATATTACACCTGAAATCGGATCAAACTACCTAAAAATTGTGTGTTTTTTTAAATCCGAAAATTGGTTAACTTTGAACAGTTATGTCTTCTAAACTAAAAATCTGATATTGTTAAGAGTAGCATATTTGAGATCGTTGAAAAGTTTACTATAAGATGGATTCATTTAAAATTTCGCAGGCGCACATGAAAATTTTGATTTTTGCAACCTCGTTTGCTCTACGGGCGCCACTGTGCGACGGCTTACATGGAAACACCACATTGAATCTAAGCTAACACAAATGGCGTTGGCTGAAGTAGTCAGCACGTTGACTACAAAAACGAAGATCCTGGGTTCGAACCCGGTATCAGACAGTCATCAAATAACAACACCACGCATTTTTCTGATGTACATTAGTGTCCCTTTGCATAAGTTGTTGTAGGAAAGTTCATGTGATGAAGGCATAGTCACTGGTTACTGAATTATACCGACTTCAGCAGATACTAATCCCAATGTAACATCAGACCGCCCTCCTTCGTTGTGTAGCAGAATCATCGGCGAAGTAAAATAACCAATAAAACGGCTACTAATCACAGCTTCAAAAATTTAATACGCCTCATTTAACACCAGAGGCGCTGCAACACTGCATTATTAAAAAAAAACGTGCAAAAGGTAGAGTTGTAAAAGAATGAAGCTTTCCTCTACTTCTTCCTTCACCATCTGTCTTCTCTGTCACTATGCCTTTCCTAAAGAAGGTAACACCTAGTAATTGTAGTAGGCATTCATTGCCTGAGTGTTACTTCTCTTAAAAAAAAAAAAAAATTAAACTAAAATTAACTCAGTTACATTGGCTGATTGGTAGAAATTCCACCCTGAGTCTAGATTGTAAACTTTTGATATACAAGTCGCTCTTGAAACCTATATGGTGCTACGGAATACAGCTATGGGGCACTGATTCAGCTTCCAATATAGAGCGAATCCAACGAAGGCAAAACAAGATTTTAAGACTAATAACATCGGGTCCATGGTACATCAAAAATTCAAATTTACATTTACATGATAAAAAAAGATGAAACAGCTTGAAAATATTTTTGTGCTTAATACCATATTTATGTACTCGTATTATTGATTACTATCACTAAATTTATGCCTGACACTGGTTGGGCCTAATTATTATATCTAGATTTAATATTTGAATACTTATTGTTAGTTAATTTTTTGGAGATACAATAAATAAATATACGCATAAAAAAAGTGGTTTTTAAGCAAATAAATTTTCATTGCTTCCAAATAATCAAGAGTGTTCAGTTAATTTGTATTTCTGAAAGCAACTATTTGCTATTATTTTGCACGCCCTTGTACTTTTCATTATAGTCGTAAATATCAATGTAAGTATGTACGAGTGTGTATGTAGATATGTATGCATGCAAGTGTATCAATTTAACATTTTTCAATTGAGTGTAACCTTGTTGAAGTAGAACGCGTTACCCATGAATTCCACGCACATACACACACACACACATACATTTCAGGGAGTATTTTCAGTTAATAAGTATGTAATTTTACTTAAACAAATATTTATGTATGTTTGTATGTTCTTGCGTTTGTAAGACATGGCATGTCTTATAGATTATTGATACATTTGGTTGTAACGTTGTTGTTTCCGTTGTTGCTGGTGATGATGACAACGATGATGGCAAAATGACAATAAGAAATGTAAAATGCAAATCTGTTCTTTCTTTTTTCTTTTCCTAAAGGTTTTGTCCGCTTTGTGTTTCTTTTTCCTTCAGCCAACCACACTCAAAAAGCTTTCAATATTATTAGCTCGCTCGTTCTTTTTGTTCACAAACTAATTTGCATAAAACCTCAAACATTGATTAGTAATAGAATAGTAGAAAGAAAAAATAAAATAATGGGAGAAAACAATCAAATAAAAAATCCACCTTCCTTAAACTCTTTTTGATGGCTCCAAGTGTTCTTTATTTAATGTTTCGCAACTCAAAATTTATGACAACTTCTATTGAAAGTCATTCAAGTGTAAGTGGCTGACTACAGCAGCGTAAGTGAAAGTCAATCAATAGTACGCGCAGTATTTATTTATTATACTCTTTTGTAGTTGTACTTTCCGTTTTGTTTTTATTTATATTTGACATGTCATTCTGCCTAATTAACTTTGACATTTGAATAGTGGTGATCCATTTATTTAGCCGCACACTCATTCATACTTTTACCACTTAGGAATTGGCAAATAATAATCATTCATTATTAATTGGAAATTTCGCAAAAAATTATTTTCCAAATTCTAATTATAACTTTATGTTCAAACTTGTGTAATACACACGTATACACATGTGTGTGTATGTTTGTACATTAGGGTGGGTCCAATCTGAAATCTATGGAAAGCTCTAATAAATTCTACTCCGGAAACAAAATTCTATGGCGCGCATACCTACATTAACATTTTAAACTAAAACTCTACAAGAGTGGATTAAAATAAAAAACTTAAAGTTGTTTATATTTAAGTAAAAGGGATCTACTCTGTAATTCGAAACGAAAGAAAATGCTTCTGAATTTGTAAAACATTTCGATTCTAAACGTATCAAATTTTTATGAAAAATAAGAAAAATTCGTTTCAAAAAATATTTTTTCAGACAAATTCCAAAACGAAAAAGTCGTTTGTATTTACAAAATCTACCCTTTAATTTTCATTTCATTACGTACATAGTACGTGCATTATTTTCTCAACAAATTCAGGCATTCCAATTCGGCACCACACAAAAAACCGCTTTCAGCTTTTCTAGAACAAAACTTATCACACCTGTTTTGTACACCACTCGATGAGTTTTCGCCCATTGACCCACCCTAATGTATGTAAATGCATGCATATGTACACTTACGTTTGTAGGTATGGATCTGTGTAAAACTGTGCCAATGTATCTGTTGTAAGAAACTTTGTGCAACCCCATGGCCCTTCTTCCATTGTCATAAACTCTTATGAGCGGAAAAAAGTAGAAATTAACTTTTTTCCATTTGAAAAATAAATACATAGATACTTACATTCATACATATAGTATGTACTTGTATGTATGCATGTACGTAGTTTCTTGTACATATGTATGCTTATTTCAAACTCCATGGTACAGAAAGCTCAAGGTATAACGAAATTCACTTCTTCACTTCTTTAAATTTTTCATTTGAATTTTAAAGTTTCGTGAAGCATAAAATTTATTTTATTTCAGCTAAACTTTTAATTATTATTGCTCGAACTTGATTTGTTTATGTATTTAGGATTCGATTTATTTTATTTCGCCTACTCAGTTATTCTAGACTGCTATGGAAAAAAACTAAAAATTATTCAGAATGTCTGTGAAGCTGCAAAGGCAGGTTAGGTTAGGTTAGGTTAGGTTAGCAGGCTGCTGGTAAGGAAAGGTGAAATTTAGAGTCCAGCTCACTTGGGTCCAATACAATGATCCCTTTGTGTTACCTGTTAGTTGAAGAGAAGATAGTCAGAGAGGGTGATAGGGAAGTGATAGTGATAGAGAAGACAAGTGGTGAAGGAAGATGGAGAAAGCTTCATTCTTTTACAACTCTGCTTTTTTTGCACGCTTTTGATAATGCAGTGTTGCAGCGCCTTCTGGTGTTAAATGAGGCGTATTAAATTTTGAAGCTGTGTTTAGTAGCCATTTTATTAGTTATTTTACTTCGCCAATGATTCTGCTACACAACGAAGGAGGGCGCTCTGATGTTACATTAGGATTAGTATCTGATGATGCCGGTGTAGTTTTTAGTGACCAGTGCCTTATGCCTGCATCACTACAACTTTTCCCACAACAACTGATACAAAGGACACTAATGCACATCAGAAAAATGCGTGGTGTTATTATTTTTAATGACTGTCGGAGACCGGGCTCGAACCCAGGACCTTAGGTTTTGTAGTCAACGTGCTAACTACTTCAGCCAACGCCACCCACAAGCTGCAAAGGCAGCACAGCAATAAAATGAATTAAAAAAAATTAATTTTGCCTTAAAAATATTCTTTCTCACAAAATTGATAAGGGAACGTATTTAATTTGAATCTTCTATTCTAATTTCGAGGTTTGTTGACTACAAATAATATTTTTATCAAGAGTGGCAAAGATAAGGATCTTAAATTTTCGAGTTCTATTTCTGATATTTTGAATAAGCTAATGAAGGATCTTTTGTCCACATTGCATTTTCCGTCATCATTACCATAAGGCCGCGTAAGTGCAACCTTAGGAAGTTTAGAAGTTGCCTCGCGCTATAAAGCAGATTGTCTAATTGCGCCATCTGGTTTGAGTCGTCTGCACTTAAGGCAGTATTAATTTGTCTCCGGCAGGATGAGAGTCAGAGACTGCAGAGATTGTCAATATCGACATCCCGAAGCAGGACTTCTCTTCTAGCGTGCTTTTATGATGTTTTTTTTTTTAAAGGAATCATGTCAAAGTACGCATGTGAGAATGGTGTGTGAATGACCCGTCATCGGGTTTAGTAATGTGCAACATTTTGAAGGCCTTGATTGCAGGTTGACTATCGGCTCTAATTTGGATATCGTTATTCGATAAAATCTTATCCAAATCACTGCTCTTTTGATGGCACATACATATTTCTGAAGGGAGTCTGAAGGATGTTTTGTTCCCGATTTCAAAGTAGTCAACCCCGCAAATTATTATTTAACGTTTGGAGCCATCTGTATGATGGGGAAATCGATTTAATTACTGCCTTCAGTATTTATGCCCCAGGAAGAGCCCATGGAATTCCTGCAGACATAACTTCGTGTTCAGGTTTTAGTTACTCTCTCTTGCAGATCATCTCTTTATGTTCATTTACTGTAAACCCCTAGTATGATGCCATTTAATTTAGGACTACTAGTTCCGTTTTAGTTAAATCGATAGCAGTCAATGACCTCAGTAAGTGCTGCCTCCAGCCTTTGCGTTAGCGTAACTAGATGGAACACTGTTATTGCCACCGCCACATCGTATGTATATGCAACATTAAAAGTCACATTCCACAAGGGGAGTTATAGCCCTCCACCTTTGCGACACGCCTCTGCGGGCGTGCTTGGTGACACATGCTGCACCCATAGTCCAAGTGCTAGTTCTGCATTCGACCATATTCTTTATAACTCCCTCCCCGGCTCTATGAGAACCTGGATGTTGCTGTCGAATAAATATTGTTAAAGGCGCTTTCAATGTATGTAAGTGGTGATAGGTTGAGAGAGAGTTCGGATGGCGTGAACCAGCTGATTTGTATGGAAGGATGCCTTCAATTATTTTAAAATAATTGTTTGTTTTAAAGCATTATGACGCTATGACACTTAAGATTACTGTTTGAATCCCCTCATTATGTGTGTGATTGAATTGAGAAAAATTGTTCCAATAACTTGCATAATTGTTCGTTCTTCATTTAAAATTATTCTACTTATTTTATCATTTTGGAAAATTTGTGTAGAGTTTGAGCATTCTCTGAGACTCATGTGATGGAAGGAAAAAGTCGTTAAAGCCAAATTTACCTGTTTTGGTGTAAATTAAACTTTGACTGTTTGTTCGTTCACACAAAAAAAATGTGTGGAAAAATCATTTGTTTTTCGCATTTTCATACAAAGTTGTTCATTTATTTTGCTACAAAATCAAATGCGTATGAGCATTAAGTACTTCCTATTAAATCATTGAGAAAAAAAAGAACAAAACAAGATGATAACAATAATAATAATAATGAAGCAAAGCCACATCCATGCATTTTTCTTGAATCGGATTCATACCCACTGAATCCCTTCCATCTAAAAATTAAGAAGAAGAAAAAAAACAAGAGGGAGCAGAAAAAAACAAGAAATGAAAGGAAATGAGTGAATGAAAATAGAGTGCGATTTTCAAATTTCCCAAAGGAGTCTGAAGATACATACTCGTATTTATATGAGTTGAGAAATTTGTATGCACGGGAAACATTAAAATGTTATGCGCATTAAAAAAAGCAAATAAATAAATATTTTTTCAGTCGTGTTAGAAACCAGCAAATAACTGCCAAGACGAATTCAAGGAATGAAATTAATTCAAAATTGTATTAAAAATACTAAAATATGTACACTATGGCAAGTATAAATGAAGTGTTAAATTCACACTTTCACGACGGATACAATAAATAAGAAAGAAATTTGTGATCACAACGTTTTTTTATTGCTTTTATAACATACTTATGAATCTATTAGGTCAGCAATATGCGAGTGTCCTGAAACATTTAATCTAAAATAAAGTAAAATAAAATTAATACTGACAAGTTTGCAACATTTTTATTGTCAAAACTCATCAAAAAACCCTTTTCTTCTGACACTTGAAAGAGTTTCTCGTACAAAAAAAAAAAAAAGTTGTAAACAAGAAAATTGACTCTTGTTCCTTGTGAATGCTTGGTGTGCTGGGGGTGGGGGTGGGAGTGTGAGGACGAACATCTCTTTTTCTTTGCTTAATTCAATTATTTCGTTGATTTTCGTTGTCCTGCAGCAAAAATTACAATCTACGCGACAACTAACAAAATTATGAAAAAAGAAAACGTTTTTTCTTTCTTGCTCCTGCTGTTTGTTGTTGCTTGTTTTACTCTCTATTGGCCGGCCATAAGAAAACTTTTATGCGTCGGAAGTTCTAATTTTTTATGATTTTGTGAAATTGCAACCAACTGCCATCCAAAGTTCCCGGGGGAAATGTGAAACAATAAATGAAAATAAATGAATTTTCTCTTTTTTTCTCAGTATTTTTATTGTTGGTAAATACTTGAATAAATGTCTACGAATTTTGGTTTGCATGAATTTACAAATAATACGAACGAATATTTTCTTGTTCTCTTTGCACGAGTAAATTAAAAAAAAATGTTTAAAATTAATTTAATATTATCCCTCACAGTTTGCAAACACACAAACAAACCTGCAAGTGCAAACAAAAAACACGGTTTTTTATTTTTTCATTTATGTGGCTAATATTAATTTCATGTTAAAAAATAAAAGGTTATGAATTAGTTTATTATGTCCTCATCTTGAGAAACAAATTCAATCTAAAATAAGAGTAAGTTTATGAAAAACTGTTGGTAATTTCCGCAAAAAAATATATTTTTTGTTATTTAAAAGCAACCATAACCCGCAAAGCAATTAGCATATCTGCAGAAAACACCCAGGGTCTATGGCGGGAATCGAATCCATGGCCGTTGGACTCATCCACATGAGCAATATTTTCCAAGAAAAGCAACCAAATCAGTTTAGTTATCTCGCATATACAGACAAATGAATGATTTCTAGGAGGATATTTTTGCGATAAGTATGCAGACGATTTTTGAAGTAAATGCAAAATTGAAAATTCAAATGGAAAGAAATTATACTAAATTATTATACTAATTTACATACTTGTAAAATCTAAATAAAACTACTAAACTAAAACTAAACTACTATACTAAATTATTATACTAATTTACATACTTGTAAAATCTAAATAAAACTGCTCGCAAAGTGCCCGCCCAAAAGTTGATTATCCAACATTTTTGAAATATCTGGACCAATTTTCAAAATTATTTTTGCATATGGAATATTTTGACAAATTTTTTTGGAAGTTGTGCAAAGTGCCCGCCCCAAAAATTGATTATCAAACAACTTTGTCATTTGGCCAATTTTAATTTTTTTTTGCGAATGGAAAAAGTTCACTAAAACTTTGCAATGGGAGGGAGAAAATGTGCCCGCCACAAAAATGGATTATTAAATTAATATGCCGTTTGTGTACCAATTATCAAAATTATTTTTGCTTAAGGAAAAGGTTCACCGATTTTTTTTGGAATTCGGGGGCGGGGGAGCTCTTCAAAGGGCCCGCCCCAAAATTTGATAATCAAATAGTTTTGTCACATTAGGATCAATTTTCAAAATTCATTTTGCATATGGAAAAGGTCCACAAAAAATTTTTTTTTCGAAATTTTGGGGGTGGGGTATAAGTGCCCGCCTTTAAAAAGTCAATATCAAATAACTTTTTTTCTGTGGAATAATTTTCAAAAAAAAAAGAGAGAGAAGAATGTATACAACAGTTTGTGAATTGTTGAACAATTGAATAATATTTTCATATTCTTTCGTAATCCAAACGCCAGTGAATGATAACATAAAAAAATGCAACATTCTCATGTTTTTATGTTTAAGCAATGCCTTCTTCCTTCACTTCATCTCACTCTATCTACTCGTATGTTTTTAACGTGCACGAAAATGTGTCATTACAACACTGAAAACTATAGTTGTTAAGGTTTTTATGGGCACATACTTGTCGCCCTGCCCTGACATCCAAGAGGAAACCAATTCAAGTCGAAGGAACTGCTCAATATAAAATTCACTACATTAATAAACAAGTTATCTGCATACAGTATGTGAGTGTGTTTATGTGTGTGTGTGTGTGTGCGCTCCGTAGCAAATTGGTTTTGAGGGGTTTAATATTGTTTGGGACACCAGGAAAAATGTGTCTACATTGTTAAATATTTATGTAAGAAACGGGTAAAGAAAAGGCATGAATAGCATCAAAGCTATGAATTTTCAATTGACACATCGTTAGTTTTTTTTTTTTTTGGGTGAACGCATTTTATGCACAGCAACACTCTGAGGGAGGATGCAAAGGTGAAGGTTGAAAAATATAAAGAAATAATTGAAGAAAAACAAGGACAGAAACTTCAAAATACTTTTTGCTGGTACTTAAATTAAAGAAGTTTGTTTCGGTTGCCAACTTTATGACAATTTATTTGTTGCCGTAACAGGTGCCTCCATTTCTTTGCATTAAAAATTTAACCGTTAAATGAAAGTTGTTTTTTCTGTATTTAATTTTGCTTAAAACCAATTTAACCACTTTATCAAACGCACTGCAAAGTCATGTGAAATACTACTGTCATACATACATACATACGTATGCACTAGAGCATAAATGATGTTTATTGAGGAGTTTGATGTTGTCCATTGGTAAATAACCACAGCAAACATTTGCTTTCTGTGGTTTTTCAATTGGGTCAATTTGTGTAACGTAATCAACCAAAAAAAAAAAAAAGCGAAGCAATAGCAATAGCAACAACAACACTACAACCCTTTAAATAAACAAATATTTGTCCAACTCACACACACACACACATACATGTACAGAAATACTTTCATATGTGGGAGCACATATTTGGCCATTCTACGAATTACCGAAATGTACGCACGAGTGACCAAATTGGTAATTCATTTTTATTTTGCCAAAGATGAACTGTCAAAAGTGCTGCTTCTTCCTTTTTCCTACTTCTCAAAAAAACAAATAAAAATAAACAAAATTTCATCACATTCAAACATAAAAATACACACAGGCACGCACGCATCGGCGTGATGTGATTTTATTTGAATTTCATTGTTATTTTTATTTTTATTAACGTAATTGAATGAAGCAACTACAGGTTGACTGACTGACCGACCACTTTACGATTGGTTAGAGGCCAAAAAAGAAAAAAAAAAACAAAAAGAAAAGCATACAAATTAAAGCGAGAAAATGAAACCAGGTCTGTCAATAAATAGTTGTGAAACCAATAGAGGAAATGAGTTTGTGTGAGATTCATTACGAATATCCCAGTTGGCCATGTCTTTCAAACATCTTGCAAGACGGATGCACGAGACAATGTTAAAGCGTGAAGGGCCTGTTGGCGACAGCTCAAGCAGATCATTGAGGAAATTTTCGAACAAATGGCCGCTAAACTCAAACATGACAAAAGGAGCGAAACTTTCGCTTATATATGCTTGTATGTTTTTTGTCCTATAGAACTGACAATTTCTGTAACATTTTCATCAATGAAATTATAAACAACTTTGAATTGAAGGTTGCAAGAGAAAGAGACTGTAATATCGGGCAAGACAAAGCTCTAAATTTCCTTAAGTAGTCGTTGATGAAAGTGTCCTCTGTGCAGGGTTGCCGACAAAGGAGGACGGGTCTTTTAAAATAAATTAATTTAAAAAAAAACAGCAGTACATATCGCTCTTTTATTTAACGAATTCATTGCAACATTTTCCGGAATGCATCGGGTATATAAAAAATTATAACACAAGAAGAAAAGTAAACGGAAAATAAA
This sequence comes from Nowickia ferox, assembly GCA_936439885.1. Lineage (NCBI taxonomy): Eukaryota > Metazoa > Arthropoda > Insecta > Diptera > Tachinidae > Nowickia > Nowickia ferox. Next base: position 1,027,711 of record OW387027.1, on the reverse strand, counting down.
AAATTCAGTTGTGCATAATTTTTTTTTATACATTTTTAATAATAATTCTTTGGAGCAAAAACAGCTGATAACACATGGGAAGGTACTTTTCCTCATTATAAGTACTTTTGATTTTATGTTCAGTTTAGTTAAGGAATCTCAATGAAACTATCTTCGTAAAACACACCGATATTTAAGATCCAAACCAAATTCGTACTATAAAAAACGAAAGTAACGTTATTGTTTGGATGTGGTAACATTTATATGCAATTTTGATTTGATAACAAATTTGATTTGATGACAAATTTGGTTTCAGCGTCCCAAGTAAGATAAGATTTATATGAAAAATTTGTTTTACAACAAATGTCAAGCTAGATAAATATAAAAAAACAGCATTAAAACATAAAATTTGACATATCAAAAATTTTTGAGAGGTAGATGTAATCACCTGCTCAAGTCTCGATTTAGCAGAAAAAAAAACAATTATAGATAAAAACGCCAAAAAAAAGAGGACAGTGTTCAGGGAATGTCAGAGGACGGATGGCAACTCTACCTCTGCGACAAGTTGGCCAACTGGGATGCTTTTAATTTTGCAGAGCCAAACACACATAAATGTCGCTCCATTAAATAATTGAAAACTGCATCTTTTATAAGCACAATATGAAGTTAATAATGGAGATTTTTTCACTTAAAGTTGACATTTAAATTTTATGTCTTAAACTTAAACTTGGTGGAGTGTTTGGTTGGTTGGAGTGGCGACGGCCGGTTCAGGCATCACAAAACACTTTTGACAAACAAAATTTTGCTTATGACTTTTGTTTTTTGTTGTTACGAGTATTGCTGTTGTTGTTTTATTAGTTGTAGCTGTTGTTTGTCGTCTCCTTAATAACGTGGGCTGATGTACTTATTTTGATGGGTTGACACGGTGGGTGAGATTTTTTATAGGGGGGGTCAGCACATTTTTTTGTGCCGTTTTGCTCTATGGTTCCCAAAACGGCTGCTGGCATTCCACCCCTGGGAAATCATTGTCTATGGTAAACAACAAATAACACAAAAGAGAAATAACAAATTTTTTAAATACTCGTACACCAAAACTGTGTGAAGTTATGCCTTAATTATTTTATTGTCATTTGGAGGCATTATTATTTTTTTTTATTTTATTTTTATTTTTTGCTTAAAAATTAAATTAATAATAAAAAGTACGATTTTTTTCCAACTTTAACAGAAATGTACGAATAACAACATTCGAACACACGAACGAACACGTTGTACTTTCCCGTTTCGAACATCTGTTGTTTGTTTTTTGGTTTTTTTTTTGTAGCGAAGAACAAAAAAACGGTGTCCAGCTCAGCAACGCTGCTGGGATGTGGATTATAAAGTTATTTATAGGTTTGTTTGGAAGCATTTTTAATTCACATAAAAGTGTTTAAGCGAGCACACGTCCACTCACGTAAATATTCATATATTTATTATATAAAATACATTCGCAGCATGTTTGAGGGTTAGATATGAGAAGACATAATTTTGCACGAAATGTTTATATTATTTTTCAGCAGGACCAGCCAGCGTACAGAATGTCCTTTATTTTTGAATATAATTATTTGTGATTGTTTACACTTGACTTTTGCCTTACGGCACTGTTAAGCGCATGTTTTGAGAATTTCAATCCCAATCCTAATCCAATTGCTTGGGGGAGCCTTGACAGGGTAATGACGACAGTAAATATATTTAAAAGTGAGTAACGCATCTTCTCGAAATTATTATGAAGGCTTCATTTTTATATTTTTGCTAAGCACTGTAATATCTCTGATCAAAGGAAATGATATTTACTTCGACCGCAAAGGAAATGTGACTGACTTCTTCTGGTTTAAGGCAGGCCAAAGCACTGCTGGCATCCTGAACCTCAACATGAACGGGTTATGGCTTGTTACGGGTTTTCCTTCTGGTCCCTTTGGACTGAACTACCCTGTGGAAAAGTAGCCAAGATCGTTAACCCTTGTGTCGTTTATGCTTAGAAGATGACGAGAGAAAGGCACACATTCTTTGCGAGTGTATCGTCTTGTGTAACAGTAGAAGGTGTATTTTCCATTCTGAGTTTCTCCGTTCAGGTGGTATTAGGCGGGCTTCTCCAGCCTCTTTCATAAGGAAGTTATACACATAATTTTTGTCTAGAAAGGTATTTATATACAACTTTTTGGTTCCATTGCCAAATAAAATGGGAGGAACTACGCCCACTAAAAATTTTTCTATAATTTTCTGTACTCCAACACATCTGATTCCTTGATACATCGGCCAGATTCGTACAATGACACAATCCATGATGTGGAAAAGTGGGCGGATGCCAAGCCCACTAAAATTCAATATAGAATTTCACAAAGTCATCTTTATTCGATCTTTATGAAATGTGGCACATACCTTAAGACTTTGCAGCGACACAATATATAAAAAAATGTTATTGTTGTACTTGTACAACCGATTCCTACAAAACTTGAAAACACAATTAATTCATTAAGGCTTTTTTCTATTGTATCCCTTGTCAGGTGCTAGAGCACCTCTCCCAGACCTGCTCCCTAACTGTTGACAGTTCCCAATCTTCCAGCAGTTGCTTGCTTGATTGGCTGTATCTTCTGTGCCATTAAGCTTCATAGTCCTCAAGAATGTGCTCCGGATTTCCGTCGTCATAACCACAGAATCTCCACCGCCTGTTACTCTCATGCCAGATCTGTTGAGGTGTTTTCTCTACCTGCAATGGAGTGTGAGGAGGCCGGTTAGCATTCCTAAATTATCTTTACTTAAGTACATGAGAGCTTTATGCATCCCAGTCATTAGCTTTGAATGCCTCTATCCAAGTAGATTTAATCAGAGGTGTTCCCTATTCGATCCAAGTCCACAAAACGGTTCTGGGTGTGCCAGCCCCTCCTGGGCAGTTTTTCTGCATCTTTTTTTTTTTTTTGCTTCTACTCAGGCGTATCCGAACCCAGCAGACCTTATTCGTGCAGCTTAGCTGATGTGGTTTTATTGACGTTCCCAAGTTAACTTAGAAGGTCACAATTTCTCTTCCTCGGTAGTCCCTGTCGAGATTCAATTGTGCGCATCTCCCAATGACATGAACTTTCGACTGAAAGATCGTCTGGCCTTTTCCTTTTCTTATTGAGTCAATTAAACTTTTAATTAAATTTACTTTTGAAACAAAAGTTTAATTGTCTCAAATACATTTTTAATTGATTTTTGGTTTTTTTTTTCAATTAAACGTGTTTGCAGTAATTTTTTTCTCTGTATTGGGGTTTTTACTTCGTGCTTATTGGTTTGCATTTTGACGATGAGGATCAAAATAAAAATAAAATTCGTCCAGCGTCAAGTGTGTTCGAAGTGTATGAATGAGATTGTTCCGTATGACCGGTAAATTTTATAAACTGTTATTGGGTGCACATTTTTGTGTATAAATTATAATTGTTTACTGGATTTTTAAGCTCAATTAAATTAATTTCCCACCTTTGTGTGGAAGTGTCTGTGTGTGTGTGTGTGTGTGTGTGTTGGAGCAAAAACATGCAGTCGTGTGTGTAGACATGCAAATATTTAATATATTTAATTTCATGTATGCAAATTATGTTTGTGTATATGTATGTACGAGTATGTATGAAAGAGTATATGGGTGGGAGTGTGTGTGTGAGAGTGTATGTATACAAAATTGGACCTCCACTATAATGTTTTTATAATACCCCAGAGAGATATCGAAAAGGAGAAAGAGGTTCCAAAAAGGATAATAATGTATGTACATATATGTATATGAGTGCATGTGTGTGTACGTGAAAGTGTGTGTGTTAATAAATACTTATGTTTTTATAATATTATCTACCTAATGTAACATATGGGATTCGATATCATGCATTTGCGATAATACTTGAAAATTTTATTGTATTTAAAATTTTCATAAAAATTTAAATGTCGTGTAGCTGTTGCGCGTTTGTTGAACGTAAATAATTAATAATATTACCAAATTTTAATTGCATAATTATAAACTTAACCCAAAGAATGTGTCTCCAGAGTATATTTCTTGAATTTAAATATGCAATAAAATCACGGCATAAAGATTCTATTTTAGTGCTTTTTCTTCTTTGTAAGTATGTATTTTGTCTGTTGCCTTTAAAATGTCATTTGGACAACCCCTTTCATTCATTGTTGGACCAAAAATAAATTTCTAAATGCCTTAGAGAGTTTAGCGAAGAAGTGTTAAAACTTTTGCCAACTGGCTGCAAACAGCTGAATTTCTAATTGTAGAAACCGTCATTGTTTTGTACTTAAATTGTAATTTAAGTGCGAAATCAGCACGACTGTTTTAACTTAATAACCAGCAGCTCATCGTATTTGCATTTATTGTTGAAGTGACATTAATTAATTAATTAAGAAAGAAACAGTCAAAAGTTCCCCGAGGAAAGACTTTCACAAAAGATTTAAAATCGCTAAGAATTATGAATTTTTTGTTTGTTTTAGAACATCACAGTAATCAAAATAATATTCATTAAACAGCTCAATATTATACATACATACATGCTCGTGCATGCATACACACATACACACAAGTAAACATATTATTGTTCCAGTTGACAGTTTATGCTTCTCTATATTTTGCGTTATAAGCATTTATTAGGGTCCCGTACACCGAAGATGAAAAGGAACCCTGTTATGTTTTCTCGAAAGCAGTATGAGCTACGGACCGGAAATTTTCACAGAATATGTAAAACTTTGGCAGCTACAACAACAAATATATGACAGTAAAAAATAAAAAGTATTATAGAGCAGGAGAGAACTTTTACGCGTTCAATTCGGTTTTTAGAAATTTATTTCTTTTACAGTTAAATTGGGAAATTCCCTGTTAACATTTATTTTTTTAAGCAAACATCGTTCTAGCCACTGTAAATAATACATTCAAGTTGAAATATACACAACTATATCCTGAATTAAGCTTTTATTCCAAATGAGTTTAAAAGTCTAAAAAAGATAAGCCGCAAGTCATTGTGCTATAACTTCTTGAAAAATCGCACAAATTAATTGAGATTTTTCTCAGGGGTACTTTCTGTAGATACCATTATCTCAAAATCAGCTTATCTCGACTTAAGCACTTTCTCCTTTTTGTCACAGATATAATTGTCTGTAAATTAAAAAAAAATTAAATTAAAGGATATTCTATCAGTTAATGTAATTTTGACAACTTGCTGTATCTTGGAAACCGTAGGAGGCAAACTCTTGAAATTTTCAAAAACGCTAAAACTAAAAAAATCCCAAAATTAAAAAAAAATCAGAAACGAAATCACCAAAAAGAAAAAACGCTTCAAGAAAAAATATCACCAAAAATAAAAGAATTCGCTTAAATGCAAAAAAAATCAGCAAAAGTAGAAAAAAAAGTCACAAAAAAACTAAAAAAAAGTCGCCAAAACGAAAGAAAGCGCTGAAACAAAAAAATCGCTAAAACTAAAAATATGTATTATAAAAAAACAAAATCGCCAAAAAAACCTTAAAAAATGTCAAAACGAAAAAAGCGCTTAAAAAACGGCAAAACTAAAAAAATCGCCAAAAAGAAAGAAGAGCCGCATTGAACCCTTTGTGTGCGAAGTCGCACTTTGCTGAATCTATTTCACTCTTACGGAGTATCAATAACAAATTGTTCATGTCTATCTGTGGTACTGTGATCACATCATCACTGTGAAAATCAACTGTGGATCACGGGAGAAATTCAAACATTTAGAGATCATTAGACATTTTTTTTGCAACAAATGAAAAATTGAGCACTTTGCTAAGTGATGATAGAACTTTGATTTATTTTATAAATTTCTAATAAAAAAAGAAACTTATTTGAAAGGGGAAGAAATGTTTTTTTATATTTTACTTAAACAAAATTTACCTCATTTTGCGATAACAGACAACAGCATCGTTAAGAGGGAGTAAAAATTATGAGAAAAATAAAATAAATAAAACTTACCCATATTCAAATATCTGTTAGAAACTTTGAAACTTAAAAAGTTTTGACAGCATAAGTTTTCCTTTTTATAAAAAAAAAAAGAAATCTTCATATACCTGCATGCATACGCATGCGAGTACATATTCCATGAAAAAGAAAAATCCCAAGTCCCATTGGACTTACAACAATGTGTCAAATAAACGATGGCATTACATTATACATTTTTTATATTTAAACGAAAATGAAAACTAAAATTTAAATGGATGGCCAACGACTAGAGTCACAAAAAGTAAAAGAAATTTAGAGAAATTATGCAGAAGTCTCTTCATCCATTTGTATGCACTGCAAAAATTTTCTTTACGAAAGCACTGAATATTGGCATTTATTTGAAAATTAGATAATAAAATTAAGTTTGAAGGGCAGCATGAGGTGGCTGCATTAGTTCGATCGGACATACATACATACATATCGCACACTAAATCATTAACAGTCACAGCGCAAAAAAACTCAGATTTTCAGAAGTGGCAGTATGTATGTAACATTAAAACAGCCATAACGTCGCACAGTGGGGACTTTTGCAAAATAAATGGTGATAAATTTGGAACTTCTGAACTGCTGATTGGATTTATCTGGAACTTCGAACATCTTCAAAAGAGATTTTTTTTAAGCAAATACAACCAGCGAAGCGATTAGCATCGGGAATTGAACCCACGACTTCTAGCATCACTACCACTCAGCCACACGTCTTGACGGCTTAAGCATAAGAGGCGTTACAGTGGGCTGGAGTTCACAACTTGGGACTCAAAAAAAAACCTCTGAGGCTTCTAACTTTTTTAAATGTTATTCGATTTTGAGCAAAGCTACAAATTCTTAAAACATAATCGCTCTAATGTGACATATGTTGCCGTATCTCTCACAGCTTAGAAGATATTTGACTTAAGACAAAAAATAAATATTTAATTAGTATTTCGTCCATAACTTTTTGGTTTAAAATTTTAAATTGAAAGTCAGCATTCGATTTTTGAGAAAATTTTCAGTAAAATGTAATTTTTTTCTTAAATCTGCATTAGGGAAACCGGACAAATTTTAAAATTTTTCTGAAAAAGGCAGGTTTTTAAAAAAAATATCTTCATTATTTTCCATTTTGTAAAAAACTTTGTTTAACACATTCACTCTGCAGTCACATATCGCAAAAGGCAATCCATTGACAGTGTGTTTGGACACATTTACTTTGTATTTTGAGAATGTACCCTACATTCAGTAATGTCCGCAAATCGTCAATTTTAATAATATTTTTGTGTGTTTAGGTGCCTATAAAAAATTGTGGCGATAGATTTTGAAAATTTCAACATTAACATTTAATAATGTTAATAGTTTTAAAGATTTTAACTACAATTGAAGAGAAATTTTTTCGTAAATGAGGATACACGCGAGGATTTTCTGAACAAAGTAAATTTTTTTTTCATATAGAGAAGTAACACTCAGGAAATGAATGCCAACTACTATTATTAGGTGCTACCTTCTTCAGGAATGGGATAGTGATAGAGAAGACAAGTGGTGGAAGAGGAAAAAGGAAAGCTTCATTACTTTACAACTCTCTGCTTTTTGCATGCATGCTGCAGCGCCTCTGGTGTCAATGAGGCGTATTAAATTTTCAAAGTTGTGTTTAGTAGCCATTTTATTGGTTATTTTACTTCGCCGATGATTCTGCTACACAATACCAACGAAAGAGGGCGCTCTGATGTTACATTGGGATTAGTACTCGTTGAAGTCGGTGTAGTTCAGTGACCAGTGTCTATGCCTTCACAGGAAAAAATATAGTTTTGTGCCATAAAAAATATATATTTAAATAATTTAATTTTCTTAAATTGGCATTTTTGAATTCCATATGTGTCACTTCTACTACACCTGGAAAAATTATTGTAATATATTTAACCGATCTTGAGATATTCTGATTGTAGGGTACAATTCAAAATTCTTTCCTTTTATTCACACATTAGCTGTTTACTACGGTTGTGATTTCTACAATGCAACCTAAATAGAAAAACAAAACTAAATAAATGACACCTAATCTTACATTGTTCAAGAGGACTGTGTTGCAAAAGACATTTTTGCAGACGTTAGAGGTGTAATTCGATTCGAATAGGAAAATTTACGAATTCGTAGATATTCAATTATGTATTACGATCTTCGAAAGTTTAATTCCGGATGTATGAAAATTCATTTTTCGATCAGTACATACCGAAAATATTCTTCAAATTAAAATATTCTTAATTATTGTAACAGTTTTCGAAGAAGTCATACAGTAAGACTTTGACTAGACCAGCAGCTCTCGGTATCATATTCAATAAAATAATTTTCTAATAAAAAAAATTAATATAAACATTGTTTTCATTAAATTGTCTGTTAAAACAATTCGAAAAGTAAAGCAAAATTCTTGCAGTGTACTTACTGCGCCAACATTTTATTCGCAGAACAACTAAAATTTAGGAAAATAATTCTCTCATTATCGATGTGTTGAGAAAAGCAGAAGGTTTCCTAAAATTTTATTTTTATTTTTATTTTTATTTCTTTGTGAATCAAATTAAATAAAAAATTGGTTTAGCATAATTTTTCATTTCAACATTATTTTCTATCGAACAGAGTTGGAGTGTTTTTTTCGTGCGTGTGTTTTCAATATAAACAAAGAAATCCCTAAATCCGTAACAGCATTTTTGTTGTTGTTTTCTTTCAGGACATTTGTCAATTTTCTTACTTTACAATTTTGTTTTTGTACTAATAATTCGATATGATTGATGATAAGTTGAGATGAACAGAAAAATACACTTTCATTTCATTTAGATTTTGCCTTAATGTCATAATGACTTAAAGAAAATCCCATTCACAATCAGTCAAGGTATGTACTCGTATGTACGTTTGTTATTTGCTGTTTATGCAAATCTAATGCAAAGAATTGTATTGAAAAATTCCTTGAAATGTTAAATTTCAAATTGTCTTAGATTTGTGAGCAGGAGGCGAAGGGAGGAACATCACATAATAGACGGTACATACAAATGATGTGTTTAATGTCAATTTAATGCTCGATATGATGTTCATGCTGCGAGTGCAATGAATTTCATATAATTATCGTTAAACCATTAAGATATTGTTTAGCGATACCGCAGTTATGGTCTGTCCGTCCCCCGTTCCCCCAACTTAAAGTACTTGAACATTTGTTGTTTCTTGAAACTTTTAAAGTTTGTCTGTCCGTCTATTAGTATTTTATCATTTGCATTTCTTGGAGAATTAAATAATCCAAAATATTTCTTGTGTGAAATTTTATGGCACCCTCGAGTGCTCTACAAACCGATTAAGATTCACACATACATACATACATACAGTTAATATGAGCATGTGTGTGTGTGGCTGCGAGTTTTTATTTGTATGTTCTCTAACCCAGATTTTGAATAAAGCTGAGTGAGTGTATCTTCTTTTTTCTTAAAATAAATATACTGTGCATACGAAGATTTACAAATAATGTACAACATAGAGAAGAATATCTCATTTATATGATAATTTTGTTTAGTAGTTATCTTTATGGGCAAATATTATATTAGGAATCACACAAATTTAAATTAAATCAAAAATTAAAATTTCTTGTTAAACCAAGTTCGAAGACATACATTATGTACACATATATATATGTATGTATGTATGTGTGTGTGCATAAATAAATTTTGAAAAATTCTGGTACATCTGCCTCCCATTACCAACATTTCAAAACTTATAATTTTGTTTTGTCTACGTGCGTTATTTACGCTGTACTTTCCATTCTCATCTTTTTATTGGATGCAAAAAGCAATTTTTTTTCTTTACCACAATTTTTAGTTCAAAAACTTTAGCAAAATACTTTTGTGGTTTCTTTTTCACTTGTTACCAAAAAATAAAATCATATTTTTCTTGTAAAAAAAATCTTCATTTCTAGTTACATTTGACATTATTTTCAATAAACTGGCTTTAAGAAAAAAATGTTCTGCTGAAGACGTTCTTTCATTTCATATTCCTTCGAATATAAATTCACAAAGATTATATTTTCGTCGTGCGATTGAAAGAAGAAAAAAAAAAATAAACTTTTGGCACTTTGCCATGGTTTCTTGTCAAATGACAATTGTTGAAGGGCGTCTTCCGATACACGACAAAATGGTTAAGTACATTTTTATAGGTGACACGTCGTTTATCACTTGTGTACCTAATCGAATTTTATGGAAACTGTTCTTCGTTCGCAAGGAATATTTTTGTCTTGCTAATGCCTTCTCGAAAAGAATGGACAAGTATTTTCTTCCATGGGCTAAAGCAGGTTCTTGAAGTGAAATGCAAAGGAATGTACTCGAATGTATGATGTATGTGTTTGCTATAGGAATTTTAATGACGCACTCTTTGCTTTCTCCAGTATGGATTAACCTAATAAATTTCTTTGATTTGAATTTTTGCTCAGAATTAATTCGTATTCTGTATCAATCATATCAATATAAGTGAATTTTATTTGCTGGTGGTTAAGCGATGTCTATATGCATTTCATTGTTGCTTTAACAAATCGTCAGTAGACTTCAACTACACATTTGAAACAGTCACAAACCTTTTATCTTATATCTTATAAATATTAGACTTCCAAAAACTGTTTGAAAATTCACAAACAATAATGTTTTTAAAAATCACAAAAGCAAAATAAGCGTAGTAGGCTTAGAAACTCATTTATACAAAACCCAGCAAATAATTTAGCATTTATTATTTTTAGTTGTATTCTTTTAATATTAATTTTTATTACTTATTATGTTTAAGATTTATATGTTTAGAGATTTGTTCAGTGAACTTTTTTATGAAACAGCAAGACCATTTTGATAATTTTGATGTGAGGTGACTGTTTATGATGTATTGTGCAATATGGACTACCGAATTGCATATGGAATTTACTTCAATTTTTTTTTTAATAAAATAAATAAAAATGCACATTTTATATTTCAAAATTTTTCTACAAAACATCATCACTCGATTTTTGAAATTATTTGTGGTAGAAAAATGGGGATTATGACACCCACTGTGCGCTGCGAACTGCCAAATACGCTCTGATAAATAATTTGGTTTTTGTCTGTGCTGCTAATCAGATTGAAATTTATCTTCACACATAGACCTATTTTCGATTTAATCGTCAGCGGGAAATATTAAAGTTTTCAGGAGAATTTCTCTCTTTTCCAATTAGAATTTTTTGTTTTCCCTATTACTTGCTATTAGTTGGCATTGTTCCCCGGGAAAAATTTCACGCGGCATTTTATTCATGATTGCCCCGAATATATACGATAAATTTCAATTTCATTAAAAAAGTTAAGTTTTTACCACATGTCGCTCACGATTAAATCAAAAATAGGGCCTGATATTGCAGTATATTTTCTGTAAATAAATGGGAATCGAATTTTCCTCACAATCCTTTTTCCACCCTCCATCATGTGGTTTAGATGGATCGAAGTCAAAAATTGTTGCGTCATTTTATAATGCCTTTAAAGCCATTCTGTCTTTCCAACATAGAAATCTGACATTCGCCATCTTTTACAATGCGTTAGAGAGAAGTTCTACTGTATATTCACACTCACACACGCACACACATGCATATGTGCACCGTTTCGTGCTGGAGAGGCGGCTTAAAAAAGACTTAAAAGGAAATAAAAATTGTACCTGAAAGATATAAAAATCAACTTTACTACTCATTTATTATTCCTAATGCAAACTGAATTGACACTTTGCTGGCTGGCAGATCAACAATGTCAAAGCAATAGTGACTATTTTGGAAAAAGACCTCCTGCCACCACCAGCACCCATAATCACACTTTATTTAATACTCGTACGTGTTTATACACATTCCCATAAAATGTGAGCATAATGGTTGATTTCAAATAAAAATCGACATTCGATAGCAGAGAAAGAGCAACAAATTTCAAATCTATAAAATCATGTACGAGTATAATACGGTTTGTGCCATCGCATTTCAATATTTGGCTGCCCCCCAAAAGTTTCTATATTGCAAATTCGCTTTAATGCCACCACACAAGTGCAAAGATCAAAAAATATAAAAAATGAAAATAAAAACAAAAAACAATTCAATTCGTATGAAAAAGATATTTTGTGCAAACGATTTCCGGCATAAAATGCAGAATGTGAAAGTAATAAATGTAGAAAACACAGAAAGAAATAAATAAAATAGATTTTAATTCCGAGTCTCTGCTGCCCTCTGCTCCCGTTTGTTCACTTCACTGTTCAATAATACTTAATTTAAACTTAATCATGTTTATCAATTATTAAGACAATTAATTTAAATTTGCATTTTGCAAATTGTCCTTAATGAAGCACAATTGATTGGATTATTTCTTCTCCTCCTCCATAAATGTGACTGCGACAAGGAAGGACCTTGTAGAATATCATTATAATAATCAACATTTAAGTTATTTTTCATCTTTCAAACGGTAGAGTGACGCGTTTAGTTTAATGCCATTTGTTTTGTTGTATTGGCGAAAAAATTCTCAGTAAAATTCTGTTTGCAATGAAATGTCCTTCCTCATTCTCCTCCAAGAGGCAGGTTGAGGTTGAGTGTGTTGGTTTATTGTACGAGTACATACTGCCAACCATCACAGATGGCTTCTGAAGTTCACAATTCTCGTATTTGTGTGCAATTTCATGCATTGGCTTTTGTGCGGCTTCTCTGCGGTGATTACAATAACAAATCCTTGCCACCGACAACAGCAACAATGTGAATGATACTCGTACAATTGTGTTGCGTTGTGTTGTGAATGTTTCGTTTATGTATTTTGTAACGTTTGCTCATTTGTGTGAATTTTGTAAATGTCAGGAAAACAAATCAAATTGTTTATCCTTGATTACTGTCGATGTGTGGTTGTGGTAGTGGTGATGGCATTGTATTGGTGCCAATGATGACGGTGCTGGTCTGGTGCAGGTGGTGTTAGAGATGGTGGTGGTGTTTAACCTTTTCCAACTACACTTTACTCTACGCCCAAACTCGATACAAAACACACAATTATTAGACGATTTGACAGCAAAGGTCTCCGTATCATACACAGGAAGAAATTAAATATGCGAGTATATCCAATTTAATAAATCCTTCAAACTGTATCCTGCTTGACGATGCATTCATTCAACTCTTTGTTGGCGGAAAATGTTTTCATTTACATTTCGGAATAATATTTTTCAGTGTAGTCGTTATTAAACTACTCGTAACATTTATGCTGGTAACATTGTGCAACCACAACAATTAAAAATTGATTTGAAAAAAAATCTAATTCAATTGTATAATTTTGCAACATATGGGAGCATAAGAACGAGTCAACGACTCTTAATGCCGAGTGTCGTATTTCAAAATGCATAATGAAATAAAAATAAGACCAAAGGGCGCACGCAAATTCATATTACAATTAATTTTTAATAATTATTTTTAATTTTAATCTGTATAAATTAAACCAAGATCAGTGTTTTTCAAAGCAGTTCAAAAAAGCACACGAAGTATTTCGCATGTGACAGCAATAATACTCGTATTGATAAAAAAATCGTATATAGGCAATTATAGATCTAGATCGGACAAAAATTATAAAACAAGAACAAAGTTGAAAATCAATTCTTCCTAAAGAAGAGCCTTTGCTTTAATCGCTTCCTAGCAGGGAATGGAACTGACACAAGACTAGTCACGTGATGGGTCCCCAAGTGATACAGACCAGTCCGAGTTCTAACACTTCCTATGAAGTGGATTAGCACCGGGTCCCAATTAAATTGACTGAAAATCACGAAAATTTTGAATATTGAACCATCTACACGATATGTTTTTTTAGGGTTCCGTACACCTATTGTACGATGTCCGTCTCTCTGCCACATGCTGTTTTCTCGAGAAAATTTTCACAGAATATATATAAAACTTTTGCCGCTACAACAACAAATATATGACAGCCAAAAATTAAAGAGTGTTCTAAACGAAACATGTTGAAATCCTAATGTAATACACAGACAATTATAATCAGACACTTGAAATTTTCAAAGTTAGTGTGTTTTTATGCAGACTGCTAATTAACACTGATGTTTAAAAAAATCAAAATTAAAGGGTATTCTATCAGTAAATGTAATTATGACTATGTAATTTTGACGCTCTTTTGAACTCTTGAAATTTTCAAAATCGTTGAAACTAAAAAACCCCAAAATAAAAAATATCGCCAAAACGAAAGAAATCGCAAAAAACCGAAAAATATCAAAGGAAAAAACGCCAAAACTAAGAAAAAGCTCCAAAACTAAAATAATCGTCAAAAACCGAAAACAAATACCGGTTACTTAAATTTTTTTCATGTCTACATCAAGTGAGATATTCGATTATACAGGATAAAGTTCGTATAGTATTTCATATGTAGTGTCCGTACAGAACACTTCGTGCGCAACTCAAAGGCGCACTTTACTGATTTTTTTTTCACCATACACTTCTCCCTACTTTTGGTAACACTCCCAATTTCTCAAGTCATAGAGCGAGTACGTTTGGATCATTTGCAACCAAATTTTTTGCAGGCTTGTTATCATCAATACAGTAAAACGGCAATATCGTGCAATTCGGCTACTGATTAATTATGAATTTAATATAAAAATCATGACGATTTTTGATGTCAACCGAACTTTAGTCGCGTTGTCAACTGGCAACGCTTATATGTATGTAGGTAATTAGCATTTCCTTACAAAAGTAATTTTCTTGTTGAGTTGCCATTTCGAAACCCAGCTCATTTTCGTAAAAATTTGTTTCTTGAGGATTTAATGGACTCCGTAATGCTGGATTGATCGATGAAAAAAATTTCCTGCAATAAACACGAAAAATATAACAAGAAACAATTAAAAATTTTATTGAGTCAGTTAAATTTTTAATTAAGTTAAATTTTTAAACAAAAGTTTAATTGACTCAATTAAATTTTTAATTGATTTTTTTTTTCAATTAAACGTGTTTATTGAAAGAATTTTTTTCCTCTGAATTTATTATAGTAAAATTGCTCCCATAATTTTTTCTCCGACAAGGTATATAGCTCTTGTCCGACTTGTTTCGACTGATGCTATGAAGTTAACACGGTTACACAATTCGTAGAGTCTGGCTTTAGCGAACCGAACTTTACTGGCGTTGATAGCGGTTTTAGCTTCCTTTCTTTCTTGTATAAGTTTCATTCCGGGAATTAATTTTATATATCTTAGATGCTGCTCAGCTGCTTCCATAAATATGTACGTCCCTAAATAAGTACGAGTATGTAGTTATTGTCATACGCTAAACACACACTTTTCATTTCAACTATAAAACGATCGTGTTTGGCATTGGCCGCGAACTCTTTATTAAAGCACAGTTAAGTCAACATTTGTATCCTTGCCTGTTAATTATGGACAACGTATAATGACTTTATAAACATGTGTTGCGCTTTCTAGCTAAATTTAAGCCCAAAATAGTCAACACCAATATTGCAACCCCCGGCTAGCGGCGCATGAAAATTAGAAAAGAAAACAAATTGATATTTTCAGTTCTCGCTGATTACGTAAAATGAGTGGCACATATGTGCAAATTTTAGTTTTAACTGCACACATTTTTATCATGATACGAGTGTCACAAGCTCTTCTTAGTGCAGCCACCACCCCACCACCAACACCAACACGATTAACGTGGTTGCAAAGTGGTGATAAAACTGTAGTGCACTCCTCACTGTAAGTGACGCACTTAAAGCATTCTCACAAATGTAATCTATCATTCATTGTTTTTATTTGTAAGAGTTTATTTGTTTGTTTGTTTGTTTGCTCGTTGTTATTATTGTTATTGTTGCTGGATAATTGTTTAAAAAATACCCGAAAGTACCACTCAAGCCCATTCATTGAAAAACAAAAATCAAACCACTGTGAGGAGATTTTAAAATGAACCTTTTCACGTAATCGTTGTGCATGATTACAACGACAAGTTGTAGAGGAAACAGGAAGAGAGCCATACGCTTTAATTAACATCAAACATGTTAATTTTTGCGAATTTATATTTTTTTGTGAACAAGTGTTAGAAATTGAAGGGAATAAAAATTACATTGAAATTATGTGGACATAATGTGAAAAAGAAACGAGTTTCTGAAATTCAGAGAGGCAAACAAGTTGCGAGTATATTTGGATTGTAAGCTGCTGTGAACGTCTTAAAATTTGTCAACTTTTTTTTAAGCCATAAATATGTTATGTAAAATATTTAGATATAGGGATTGGGCCTGGCGAAAAAATAGTGCCTTGAGCCTTAAAAGTATGCTGTTAAAACAGCTTATGTCAACATTTACTTTGAACCACACAAGTCATTATAAGTTCTTATGGTGTTATAATTAACATGCAATAATTCGTTGGCAAACATAGAAAGACGCGACAGTATCGCCATATTTCCATTCAATACCGCAACATAATCACACACAGAAATTTCCGGAAAAGTGTGCGAAAATTGGGAGTAAAAATTACTCCATGAAGGCATGCATGTATGTACGTGCCGTGCCAACCACGCCGACCGACCACATGCTAGAAATATTTTCCAAACTTTAATGAAATGAAATAGTGAAAAAACAAATTATGTTGTATTTTAAGTAATGCTTTCTTTCCGTGCCCAGAAAAACACCCGATAAATATTTCTCAATTGAAAATTTTCAGCTACTTTTGCCTTCTCGCTGTGTAAGCTTTGTATGTTCGTGGTACACTTTTTTGCTGAATACTAAAGTTGGCCAACAGTTGCTGCTTTATCGACACTCGTGTTTCAAGTGCCAAAACGTTTCCCTCCATTAAACCGAATCACTCACTCACTGTGTGTTTGTGTGTTTGGAAAGGAAGGAAGAAAGCATTTGCCCCTTTTGTGGAGTCTCTCCACCAATCGGGTGCTTGCATTTTTTAAGAAATAGAAAATAAAAATATAAAAAATACGTAAAAAGATAAAAAAAACTATTGTGTTCCAACAGTCAAACGAATAAACTGTTGGCATGAATATAAAAATGTTGGCCAAAAACAGACAGTAAGAGGCAACACAATCGCACACTCGCGCACACAAAAAAACGCAAACAGAAACAGAATGTAGTTTAAATATTCTTCTTATTCTTCTTCTTCGTACTTTCCACGGCTGTGTTGTCTCTTTCTAGTTTCAAACAAAGAAGAAAAAGAAGCAACACATGAAATGAATAAAAATATAAAAATAAAACTTTAATGCAAACAAGTAATTAACCAATGGGAATGATAAAAAAACTCATAATATTTATACGATAAACTTTCTTACAAACACGCCGTGGAAGGAGGAACTTTTTGCAGCTTGAAAAACTTTTTCCTTCTTTCTTTTTTTTTTGGCACTTTTGCTCTGTTCACATTAAACTAAAGTGTCATTTCACTTAAAAGGTATTAATTTAAAATTGATAAATGTGTACAAAGTTAATTTTATTTTAACTTTAAATAGAGGAAACTGTTTTCAGTACTTTCAGAATTGAAGGAGAATTATTTTCCAAGGAATTACACACACACACAAGCACAAACACACACACATACACACAAACATGCATATCCCTTCAGATAATGTTGAACTAGATCAGGTACAGATCAGTTACGTCACATTCGTGATCGCATCGACAATGGTACGAAAGATAATTGCGTTTAAAGGCAGCATTAGTTTGTACGTGCTGTTCTGTTCCGAATCAGCTGTTTTGTTTCTGTTCAATTGAAAGTCTGTATGTGTGATTTGTTTTTCCGTTTTCGTACAGTTCTGCTGCGGACAAATCTGTAGAAAATAGAATTGAACGTTAAGTGACAGCCAAAGGTGTGTATGTATTAGTGTGTTGTGATATTTTGTGTGCAAGTGTAATCAATTCTATAGGTTGCCAGATGATTCTTTCCACAAGAAAAGTAATTGCAAAATATTTGATACAGAAAAGAACGGCACAGAACGGCAACGAAAAGTAAACACTAATGCAGCTTTAAGTCAATCATATGAACGTAGAGGCATCATGACATACGATTGCAAGCGGATCGTAATTTTTTGTTAAAATTCACAATATATTTTGATTTCCACAACACTTTGAATAGTATATTAAATTCACAATAGACGCAGTTAACTAGTCGGAGAATGTATGGTCAAGTTTCGGTGTCTATTCCTGCTCTCTACCAACACCTACATTTATACATACATACATACCCTGCAGAAAACATGGGGTTAAGTGTCCCCAAGTCACCACTTTTGTCGACTATATTGGTGACATTGTCAAAGGAGCGTCTACATATTAACATTGTTTTTGATGCGTAAAAAACATTTTGTCAGATACACACAACTATGCTTCTTTTTAATATCTTATTGGTTTGTTGAAAATACAAGTGGCTTAAAGCAAATTCAAGTTTTTATGAAAATTAGTTTACGAAATCAATATAAAAGGCAAATAAATAAAAATTAAAATTAAATAATTGTGGAAATTTTTATGAGCCTACAGATTTTGTGGGATCAGTAAGTCCAGATTCATACGTAAGTGTTTGATTTTAATAATTCGACGAAACCTAGAATTTTTCATTTATACATATATAATACAAGCAGCAAACTAAATCCTTAATTGCTGAACGAATGTTCCCTCTTTTATGTATTTTTTTTATTAA
Source organism: Nowickia ferox (assembly GCA_936439885.1). NCBI lineage: Eukaryota > Metazoa > Arthropoda > Insecta > Diptera > Tachinidae > Nowickia > Nowickia ferox. The sequence goes on along the minus strand of OW387027.1, from coordinate 1,009,101 downwards.
AACAAAAATTTTTAATAAAATATTCAGTTTTATTATCATTAGAATTACTAAAATGTACTAGTGACTATCTGTTTCCAATGTCTCGATACGGTCCCAAAAGAAATAAATACTCAGTAGTACCAACGTCAGTAGTTGCTTTTCAATGACACGCACATGCTAAATGTCTATAGCAAAAAGCATTTTATGGGGTATAATTTGTCAGTAGTACTGGTGAAAAGGTCACTAGTAAATCACTACAATTTCACTATTCGCATTTTCTGCAGGGTACATACACATGTACATATGTCTTAAATTAAATTTTTTAAATTAAATTTTTTTAAATTAGTCCTAGAAACATAATAATGCTATAAAAATATAATTTTTTTCATTAAAATTTTACTTTATTTAAATTTTTTATGAACTCTGCACTAAAATTCTTATGTACTCGTATTGAACAACTATGGAGGGCATACTATTACAGCTTCAGTGGCAAGCAAGTAAATCCAATATTTAAAGTACCTGATATATGCAAATGATATACATACATATATACATATATTTACTTTCATTCAGACTTTCTGATCTTAAACGTATCACACCAGCTCTTCAAAAAGAAAAAGGTGTGATGCACAGGCGTAAATAAATAATAAATGCCGATAAAATAAGAACACTAAGCGTGGAAATTGATACACCAGCATCATTGGCCATATGGTGTCAAATCTATAAATCTGCTACCAATTTTTGTTACCTTATGCGCCCTCGAGACGATCAAATAAACTCGTCAATCAGTCTATGTGTGTGAGTGTCGTATGCTTGTCGCTTAATAGGAGATGTAAAAGTAAAGACGTCAAATATCTATACATATATGTATATACCTATATGTATATTTATTTATATATGTATACACATGTATATATTCCCCTCGATCGTATAAGTACAATAGGGCCTCGAAAAAAACACTTCAATTGTCATTTGTATTTTCACTTCGTACCGCAATAGAAACTTTTGTACGTCCGCACACTTCTCCATCATTTACAAAAATTACAAAGAAACTGAAGTTTTTTCTTGTAATCGCATACATTTGGAGACGATCAAGTAATCAGCCGTCAAATAAAAAAAAAAATAAAAACTTTTTGATTTTCATTAATCATTTAATAGAACGCGTACGCTTAGCCGAAAAAATACGACTGTGCGCACACAACTATGTGATTGATGAGTTTATTTGAACGTCTCCAGGGCACTTTCGTTGTGCAAATGTTGCACTAGGAGACTCTGGGTCAGGCGTAAATGGAAGAATAAATCAGACAAGATCATCTTTTGGTATTCTAGCTCCAGTATAGTAAAGCAACAAGATCAGCCTCCACACCAAATTAAGAATTTTCGAAGCAAACGTATAAGCGTTACTTTTATATGGATGCTAAACATGGAAGGCCTTCAAAATTTCATCCATCGCAGCCTTAGAACATTACTGTGTATATGCTGGCCCGAAGCTATTTCAAATGCCGAACTATTAGCGAAATGAAAAAAAACAAACACCTCTGGCAACAGAAATTCGTAAGCTGAAATGGCAGTGGATTGACCATACACTAAGACGTAACGCTAAAAAGGTGGCCAAACAAGCTCTACCACATGGCATTGGTCTACTGAAAGCGAAATGGGCAGTCTTGGTATTTCCTGGAACGAACTCGGCTATTATAAGGGTCCTACGGAGGTTAGAGAAATTCATAAAAATCATCTGTATTAAACACAATTTTTACGATCTTTATCGACTGCAGTTTTTATATAAAACTTAAGCGTTTCTGGATGCGAATGTGCTTGAACTTTTTTAGAGTGTCCATGTCTCTTTCACGCATTATTTGCCATAATTCATTTCATTACACAGAAAACATTCAGGACAACTTTCCTAATACCATAAATTCCAGAGCCAAGTGTACGATACTGAGTAATTGAGTCACCCAATAAAAAATAGAGCTTCCAAGGAAGTCAATAAGATTCTGAACTTGTGTTCTGAAAGTAGTGCGAATTTGAATAGTTTCTAATGATCTTTACATACGGTTGTCATTGCAAGAAGTTTTCTTTTTTGATACATATTTAGTGATTCCGAAGTCATGGTAATGATGATAAGTAAATATGATTTTTCTTATGTTCTTTTTTTCTTTTTCTACATTTCTTTTAAATCAATATATTTTTTACAAATAAATATCTAATACTTCATGACATTGATTTAATTATCCTAAAAAATCAAGAACGAATGAATGAATGAATGTTGTTAATTTAGTATTTCTAGGGGTTACTTTATTCTTAATAATCGCTTCCAGAAAAGTAAAAAATACACACATACTCGTATTGATATTTTGGTAGTAGAGAAAAAGTAGTTCTAAAAAAATATTTTAATTAATTAGCTGATATCTGCTACTCGGATAAAGAAAACTTTTTAAAATCTAGTTTGCAATTCTAATCCTAAATTTGATTAACAAAAAAAAAAAAAATTCAAAACAAATAATACTTTGGAAATATGTAAACAAATCTTGCATCGCAATAACAAAATCCTCCTGAGAACTATTTTTTTTCTCATCGCTCCTGTTGTGACAATATGTTTCTATAAAAATAATAAAAGTGGGCGTTATGGATTCGCAACAGTTGCAATGGCAATAATTGATGAAACAATATTTGATGATGTCTCTATTTTTGCAACCTCCACCTCCTCCTCCTCCTCCTCTTACAAGGCTTCTTTCAGCATCATTTTTACATGCGTGATATGTGGTTTCTTTATACACTTGCAAAATTTTTCTTGCTTTTGTCCGGAATGGCTCTAAGTCTATTATTAAAATGTTTATGCGCTTGTAAGGATTTGCTTCTTTCATCTAAATATTCGCGTGCTGCTCACTTACCTTTCACATGGATTGGGGGATTATTATTATTAAAATGTGCAAGTAAAATGTTAAAGAAATGGCAAATAGTAAATAAAACACATACACACACACACACAACTTCATCAATAGCAACAACAATTGCAAATCGATGATAACAACACGTGTCGTAGAAAGCCACGTGACACGGAAAGCTGTGCCTTCCTTGTACATGCATCCATATGTATGTATGTATGTATTTATGTATGTTTGTATTTATGCACAAACAGAATATTGTTGTAAGACAAACAAAGGCCGAGAAGTACATTTATCACAGTTTACAGATCTGATAGATGCGGCGAATTTTCCAACGGATGCAATTGCAATTGCTTGTTGTTCGTTAAAAAGAACGGCCGGGCGAATGGGCGGAAGGAAGTAATGGGTATTTAACAGCGAAAACAGGCAAAGTAGGCGTATAAAGTAATGGAGAAAAAGGAAAATTAAATCTTTGTATACAAACCATTAATGACACACTCACTTATTCACATTAAGATGTATATAAAATAAAGCAATTTAATAATGTAAGACCAGAGAAAAGAAACAATAAGCCAACAGAATGGCAGGCTGGCAGGCTACTTGTTTGATTATCCCATGATTTGTTCCGACAAAACAAACACTGATAATGTTTGACATGAGCCGCTTTATTACAATAAATGACACGGCGCGATACAAGGCCGGATTTTAAAAGGATAATCGATTAATACTTAATAAACTTTTAACATTATTATTATGTGCTGCTGAGAGCAACATACAATTTTTTCGTACATACGAGTTCACACACAATTGAGACATTCATTTGTGATGGAAACCAAATGAATGTTTCAATTAAAACTTACAATCCTTTGAATGGCTGTACAATTTACCTCAACAAAAAAAAAATCATTACACCTTTATGATTGTGTTTCTTTTTTTTTGGAGAAGGGGGGGGCGGATGGAATAGGAATGTGCATTTGATTTGCTCTCCTTGGCCATAATATTGCAGCAGGCTTTAATAAGATTTTGATTGCAAATTTCTGTTGACCTTTTATGGCGTTCAGTGGTCAATAATCATTTGCTTCAGTACACTTATGTGACCGACCATATTCATTCCTGCTGTTTATTTGCCAACCACCTTTACGAGCTTTGACAACAATTACTTTTTCATTTTCTCCAATTTCGTGTACATACGAATACTCGTAGTCTTGTTTTCCTTCTTTTTAATTATTGTTGTGTGCATGTGTGTGCGTGTGTGTGTTTTTTTTTTGCTGACCACAACCCCAATCAAACAAGGAAGCAAGATTGTCACTTCTGGTCCCCTCTGGTATACCAAAAGGGACCATAATTTTATATTACACTCGCCAGTTTGTTGGCAGAAATATCCTGACTGTGTGTGCTCCTAAATATTTATTTTTATACTCGTATGTATTTGGTTTTGTAAATTTTCTTTAAGCAAATTTGGGAGAAATTTTTGAATTTAATCTGGTGTTTTTATTAAATTCCTAAAAACAAACCTTTGATTAGAAAGTCCATATCGCTGTTAACTCGTATTTTCACGAAATTGAGTTTTTCAGTGGTTCTCGTCCTCCACCTCGTCAGACAAATTTATTGTACAAGCACTTGTACTGTTTTTACCTTCTCCTGTAAAATTACAGTTATTTGAGTTAGTGCCTTTCTACTTGTGACCAACGATATGTTCAACTAAGAACGCATTTTCTGGAGTTGTTTATGGTCATTGATTTGCAATTAAAAAACCTCATGTCTGACAATAAATTCTAAAGCAATTAGCATCCGGTTCTGTCCCACACACGCTTCATTGTCGAGCATTTTTACATTTCCTGTCTTCTTCTTCTTCTTCAAAATTCTTAAACACATACAGACATACATATATAAGTATATATAGGGTCCGCCATCTGACGTTTTTTTCCACTAGTGCTTATTTCGTGAACACTTAGCTCATGTCTGATTTGACAGATAATTAGTTTTATCCTTCCGCTGAACGAATATGGTTGTTTATACGCTTGAACAACGCTGGGAAATATTGCCTGCGATCGACTTACAGATTCATCTTTTCAGATGAAGCTCATTTTGATCTTGGCGGGTATGTAACAAGCAAAATTGTCGCATTTGGGGCACAGAAAACCCGCACGCATACATTGAAAAGCCGACGCACCCAAAACGAGTCACTGTTTGGTGCGGATTTTGGTCCAGAGGCATAATTGGGCCAATGACCAAGGAGTGGCCGTTACAGTGAATGGCGATCGTTATCGGGCCATGTTGAACGAATTTTTGGTCACAAAAATTTAAGAGAAGTATATTGGCAACATTTGGTTTCAACAGGACGGCGCTACGTGCCACACAGCCGAAGCCACACTCGATGTTTTGCGCCCTGTTTTCAAAAAAAAAGTTATCTGGCGGACCCTATATAATTTTACGTATTTTTATTGCTATTTAAAATAACATTAAAATGTGTGTTTTGTTTTAAACCCGATAGAACTAGCGAAAGGGGTAACCGCCAAACGAACTGTCATTTATGATCAACACACTTTGGCGAATCATCGTGAATAGATTGTCTAATTTTACATTGAAAATCAGTCTTCAACGCAAATCGCAACTTATAGACGAATTCGGTTGCTCAGCGATGAGGCTTAACGGGTCCGCATTTAGTGTGAAACGAATTCACAACACACCCTGCAGACTCCTCTATTACTTGCAGAAGCAAATTCATTGTTTGATGCGGCTTACACCCGGGAGCCCTTTTTTCAAAAATAAAGTAGGATCCCACTTTACGCACTGTGATCAATTATCTTTTGTTAGAAAATATGGATGAAATTGATCCGTGCGAGATGTGGTTTCAACAAAATGGCGCTACATGTCATATGGCAACCGCAACCGCAACCATCGCCTTATTGAAATCAAAATTTGGCGATAAATTGATTTCGAGAAATCGACCTGTCAAGTGGCCTTCAAGGTCGTGCGATTTGAAGCATCTCGTTTACCACGCGAAGTCGCTGGCTTTTGCTGATAAGGCAGCAACAATTGACGCCTTGGAGGCCAACATTGTTCATGTTATTCGTGACATACGACCAGCAACGCTTGAATAAGTGGCCCGCAGTTGGACGTCCAGAATGACCTTCACTAAGAAAAGTCGCAGTGGTCAAATGCCTGAAATCATTTTCAAACGTGTAAAGTTTTTGGATTACAATTTATTTATTTTTTGTTGCTATTTTTTACAATTTAAAGTTCTATCGGGCTTAGAGACACACCCTACATACTTACATACATACATACTCGTATGTACACACATGTGTAGCTTGTCTTAAACAAATTGCAAGCGAATAAAGAAAAAATATTTGCATACATATGTCCATACATAAGTATACTTATTTGTAGGTAAATTTCATTAAAACATACGAGTACAAGCATTCGAAGTGTGGTTTTGCTTAATTTATGTTCATTTGACTGATAATCTATAGCCAAGCAAAAGCTAATAAATTTGCAATTATTTGACATTTAAAAAGCTAATGTTACAAATTAGCAACAAATAAAACTGAAAATATAAAAAATAATTGGACTTGAGTTATTTGACCTCTTTTCATGCGGTTTGACTCGGCCGTACTACGTATATGTATATAATAACATTCGATACAGCAAACGAGTAATATAAGGCCAATAAACAAAAAATAAAAATTGAAATAAAAACCAGAGGTCATTTGAGTTTTCTCTGCATTAACTAGAATCTCTTGTATCAAATGGCGAGAATTTATATTTGTTGGAGAATATCCTTTAAGAAGAAACGTGATTCGACTTTGCAATCACACACACACAAATGCCATCTCTTGTATTTGTTTTTTATTCTTGTTTCCCATTCTTTAGAACAACCATTTGATAATTGTACAGCAACACAATTCCTAATAAAAAATGCACTTAGATTCACTCACTCAACTACTTACATAAATACGGGTACATTCAAACATACATACATTACTAAAAACACACACGTATTGTACATTCATACATTACCCAGCAAACAAAAATGTCTGACATTCGTAAGCTATCGAACAGACACATCGGATGCCGCTAAGGGCGTGATACACTATCATACAAAGTCGTGCGATCTACGAAAAAAATACAACCCTGGTATGATGCAGTTTATGAAAACTTTCAAAAGACAATAACAATTCATCACACCAGGGTTGTAGTTTTTCGTAGATCGCACGACTTTGTATGATAGTGTATCACGGCCTATATACAACAAATTCTGTCAGAGTTGTGATCCCAAAATGTATGAAGTAGTTGGTTGACATGAATTTGATGGATAGATTCCTGGAAAATTCGGCGTTGCTTCACTGCGTTTTTGTTAGACGTCTAAGCACGAACAAAAAGTATCCATTTGATAAATGTACATTGCATAGTATTATAGTTTTCAATTGTATTTATACCATGTAATATAATAAATGGTGATAATACATCACGAACAAAAGTCATGGGATACCGAAGCAGGTTGGTAAGAGAAAGTTGGGCTCTCTCTCTCTCTCTGCCTTGCCAATTTGCTTCAGCTAGATGGATATTTTTACTGGGATAGTTATTAGACAACAAGTTTTTGTTCAAAATACCGTTATATTTTTAGTGTTGATAATTACACAAAATGTTTATACTTATATTTTTTGATGACAAGTTCTCCTTCGAATCTGATTAAAATTTGTTACTAAAGTTTTATATTATGAAAATATCGCGCTGTGTGTCTAATAGTAGTGAGGGCGTTTTCCCTTCCCCCCCAACGAATTGTTTCCCCCTCCCAATCAATAGAATTATTAAAAATTTACCGTAATTATCTTTTTAAAAATTGCTCATGAAAATCAACACGATCGTGCGATTTTTGAGAAAATACAGCCCTGGTATGATGGAGTCTATGAACATTTTCGTAGATCGTGCGATTGTGCAGGATAGTGAATCATGGCCTTAATTGATATCAATAATGAATAAAATAACCAATAGAATAAAATGGCAGCTTAATTTAATACGAGTCATTGACACCAGAGGCGCTGCAAAACTGGCTTATTAAGCACGTGCAAAAATCAGAGTTATAAAATAATAACATTTTCTCTATCTCTTCCTCTTCCACTATCTATCAAATGAATCCAAGTATGTAAAACTATCAGAAATTTCGTATATGAAATTTTCCAGGTATGTCTGACAGATATATGTAGAACATACAAACTAAGCACCTTAAGAAGGCAATCAAACATCTTTATTGACTGGGTAGAAAGCACACATACATATATACATATGTACATACATATGTACGTAATTTTGTATGTGAAAATAATTTAGTAAATTTCTGTGATAAACGTGACAGGACAGAAGTATGAGTTAAATAGATTAGTCATCAATTATGCAAAATACTCGTAAATCACCGTTAATAGACGCACACAGGCACACTCGCACACACACAATCTCACATGCATACATGTACATACATATACGTATGAGTTTTTATGTGCACATTTTTTACATGTATGAATAAATCTATACCTACATACATGTAGATAGATGTCTCTGGAATTGCACATTTACTCGTACTTGCATGATTAAATTTTTAATGCAAATATTGGAAGTTAGATGTCTCATGTTTATCTAAATCATTTGAAATACGCATTGCAGTCGCAGCATCGAAACACAGCAAAAATAGCAATAGTATAACGCAATAGCATATAAAGGGTGTTTTTTTTAGAGTGTCACAACTTTCAGTTTCTTTGAGTAAATCAATTGTAGCGCTCGCTGTGTGGGATGTGGCTCCGTCCTGTTATAACCACATATCAGCAAGATTAAAGCCACGAAATGTATTTATTTGTAATTCTGAACATCATCGTTTTTGAAGACATATGGGCCAATGACTCTGCCAGTCCATAAAGCGCACCAAACAGTAATTTTCTGCAGATGTAATGGTGTTTCGACTTGTGGAAAGCTTGTGGATTCTCTTCACTCCAAATGCGACAATTCTGCCATTCAACGAGAAATGGACTTCATCGGAAATTGAAATTCAATATCAATTTGTGCTTCAGCCCAATCGCGGAACAACTCAAACTTGTGACACTCTAAAAAAACACCCTATATTTAAATATACATGTACAAAAATATTTTCTAATGCAAAACACGTCAACTGAAACGCTATCTGCATACACATGCATATGTACATATGTATGTGTGTATAGAAATATTGTACCGTTTGCTAGGTTAGGTTTGGAAGGATAGTGCCCAACCACTTCCGCTCGGAGTTCTATAGGTCCATTATGAATCCTTTCTGACAAACCGTGTCTAAGATTTAAGTGGGCCTCATCGCATGGTGGTCTTAACACCAAATGCACTCAATGCTATGCGCTTTGGCTCCATATGGCCATAAACCACACAGCTGGCAATTATTGGTTAACGCGAGACTATGTACGAGTATATAACCCTCTGCTAAGGAGTTGAACCCAACTAAAATGTGCGATCCAAAGATACTTTCTGTTGCTGTGGAACAGTACATCAGGGTCGTGTCCCTTTTCAGAACTAGTCGCTTTTTCGTGAGTATCTTAAGGTATTTATAACTAACAGCCGCCACGTGTATCCCCCGAAGGAAAATTTCACCAATAATCGGACACAGAAATCAAATTTCCAAGCCTACAGTGCTCGGCCTCGAGCGTACAGACTACATGGAGGGGACTATAGTCTACTTTTTCAGTCTTTCAGAAGACATTCGATTGCCATCCATAAAATGAACCATCATTAGCCCTTATATCATTTTTAGGGTTCCGTACACGAAAGGTGAACAGCAACATCGCTACGATGTCCGCCTGTATGGCTGTTTTCTCGAGAGCCATGCGACCTACGGACCTGAAGTTAATGTAATTTTGCTGTATCTTGGAAGGCAAATCCTAAAATTTTCAAAAACGCTAAAACTTAAAAATCCCCAAATTAAAAAAATCGCCTAACGAAAGAAAGCGCCAAAACTAAAAACAACAGAAAAAAACGCCAAAACTAAAAAAAGAAAACATAAACCGAAAAAATGCCGAACGAAAAACGCCAAAACTAAAAAATTCGCTGAAACTAAAATAAATCGTCAAAAACTAAAAAAATTACCAAAACAAATAAAAAAAAGAAACACCAAAACAAAAGAAAATACCCAAAAAAATGCCCAAAAACTGAAAAAAGTTTACCGTGTGCTTAATTTTTTTTTTAAATGTCTACATCAAGTAAGATGTTCGATTATATAGGCTAAAGTTCGTTTACTATCAGGGCAATCATGAATAAAATTCCGCGTGAAATTTCTCCCTTTTCCAATTACAATTTTTGTTTTCCCTATTACTTGCTATTAGTTGGAATTGTTCCCCGGGAAAAATTTCACGCGGAGTTTTATTCATGATTACTCTGTATAAGATATGTAGTGTCCGTGCGGAACTTCGTCATTTAGTTGTATGTTAAACGAAAACTTTAAACTCATTTTCTGACCAACTTTTTTTTTTTGAGTTGTGACTATGTTGCAATAAAGGAGGGATATATACGTTCATATGTATGTGTGTGTGTGTGTGTGCAAACTGTTTAACAGATCAGTGAGTTTTCGTTTTTCCAAAAAGTGCATTCAAACTCTTAGAATTTATTTTTCAAACAGAAAAGGATGTTGCAGTTTTATGCCAATCAATACTCAGATGTGGTATGGGAATATATACTTGTACTTGTGCGAGTCATTCCATGTTTTTTTTAAGTTCGATATTTTTTATTATATTCTATTCGAAATGAGAATTATTATCAGAATTTTTAAAGCAGACATGACATGACAGGACATCATTAGCACTCATGATGATATTACACACTCACACAAAAACACAAGCACATACATACATATATACGAGTACATACAGACATATGTTTAAGTTTAGTTTTTGAGTTATGAAAATTTAATTGTCCTCCTAAGATAGATTTTGTCCAAATATTTCTACTAAGCATCATTATGCATTTGTTAGTTCATATTTTCAAACGCAGTGTGAGCTGAAATGATTTCGAATAAATGTTTTGCTTCCGCTCCACTGTGTGCTGCATTAATTGAGCAAAAAGCTTTCAAATGCACTTTTCGTCTAAACGTGTTAATTAAATATGGACACTTGTTTCAGGTGACATGTTGTTGCCACTAATACAAACAACAATATTGAACATGGGGCACTAATGGCAGCTCCGATTCCATGGCGTGAGTAAAATTTTAGATTTTTTGTTTGAAAAAAAAATACATAAAAGTTAAATCATGTGTGCAATGCAATGCACTTTATTTTATTTTTTGTTCTCCGTTTCATTTATTTTTTGTTGGCAAAAGACAAAATTTCCACACAAAATGAAAACACAAACATTTTGGATATTTTTTAGTCTCAAAAGTTTTTTTTTGTTTTTTGTATGCACTCGTATGTATTTTCTTTCATTCTAAATTTTAAATTCGATTTTCTGTATATTGACTGAAGATTTGATGTGGAGAAAAGTTCATCTATTTAATGTCCTCTACTCACATACGAGTACACAATTTCATGATGTTCATTAAATCGTGAATTTATATGCATCGTAATGACTTTAAAAGGCTAAAACATTAATAAATTATGAAATAAAAACTACACTTAAAAAAAAGGAAAGGAAAAGGAAGAGTTCAGGCGAAGCGAAATCAAAAGTATTTCTAAACAAGATGTTCTTCAGCGTTTGCCAAAGCAAAAGGCTTTTTAAATTTTCTTATACTCCTGCTAAATATTTTCGTAGTGTAACTGTGTTAGCCGTAAAACTTAAAAAAAAGAAACAAACATGTAACAGTTCATGTGCACATCGATGGGAAGGAATAGAGAATACGTGTCCGTCCTCACTTACTCGCAAGATGTAAAATGATGTTTTAGTTAAGTTTGTTAAGGTTTTATTCGTTTAATATTTTAAGACTATAAAATGTGCCATTAAAAAGGCAAAAAGGTGCATTTAAAGTCAAAGTATCCGTCCATCCATTTCGACTCAAACATACAAACATACAGCTATTCATTCATTTATATTACACTCGTTATCCTTTTTTCCTTTACGAGTATGTAACACAACGTGTTCGTTTATTTATAATTGACTGATGGAAATAAATGTGAATATTGGATTAAAGAACAAGTTGGAATTTGGTCATGTGACTACTGCCGGTATTAATACAACAAAGTTAATAATTAAAATTTGTTTTCAAGGGGGTTACGACATATGCAAGTGTGCTTGAGGATATCACACATAATTCTATCAAATGTAGTCCTTAACATTTTATAAGGTATAAAGCATTCTCGCATTCCAAGCGATTTTGGGGTTCCCTCTCCAGGATAACACAAAGGACTTTGTTTCCTTTATAAGGAAGACATTAAGAAGTTCGGTGGATTTTTGTATTTATTTAATGTATTTTTTTTTATTTAGTTAACCTGCAAGTGAGTAAAACTTTCTCACAAATACATATGCACACATTAAAATTAAAGGCAATAAAATAATAATATTTATAAAAATGGGTTTCATGCGCACATTTTAAAATAGAAATAAGCAAGGAATTTTTATTAAAAAAGAAAATTAAATGCAATATCACAAAATGTGCTACGCTCCTATTTTAGGTCCAAGAATACCCCCATGTAGGGATTTTTTACTACTGTCGGCAACACTGTAGTTACTCATCACTATTTGATGAGGTTTGTAAATTTTTGGTGAAAAAGCTTAAAATCTATTCAACCATTTTTTAGCCCATATTTTCGCATCAATATTGAGCCATTTCAACGCCATTATTATCGGTCCTATAGGATCGGATGAGAGAGGAAATCATCAGTGGTTTTTTTTTCAAAGAGCAGTAACAATCAGACAATGAATGCCTGCTACTATTACTAAGTGTTATCTTCTTTAGGAGAGGGATAGTGATAGAGAAGACAGGTGGTGAAGGGCAAGAGGAAGGAAGGAAAGGAAGGGAAGGGAAGGGAAGGGACACCGCACCTCCACTCGGAGACCCAATTGGGTCCATTGTGGTAGGACAAGAGGAAAGATCAATTCAACTGTGCTTTTTGCACGTTTGTAATAATGCAGTGTTGCAGCGCCTCTGGTGTCAATGAGGCGTATTAAATTTTCAAAGTTGTGTTTAGTAGCCATTTTTTATTGATTATTTTACTTCGCCGATGACTCTGCCGCACAATTCCGAGGAAGGAGGGCGCTCTGATGTTACATTAGGATTAGTATCCGCTGAAGCCGGGGTAGTTCAGTGACCAGTGACTATGCCTTCTTCACTTGAACTTTCCTACAATAACTTACGCAAAGGGACACTAATTTACATCAGAAAAATGCGTGGTGTTGTTATTTAATGACGACTGTTGGATACCGGGATCGAAACCAGGACCTTCGGTTTTGTACTCAACGTGCCAACTACTTCAGCCAACGCCAGCCTCTTTTAAGAAAATCTAACAGAAATCGTATCCAACGACTCGGTGAGTAAGCTACTATTGTAGTCTTAGGGTCAAAGGTTCGAATCCTGGAGACAAGCAGGAGTAGCTTCCCAGCTTGTGTTTTTTTAATTTCATTTCAAATAAATTGTATGTTAAATGTTCAATTAAATAATGTTGAATTAAAATTTTATTCATGATGGTGTATGTGTATTTGGTGTGTAACTAAAGAATATTTAAGGTTGTTGTGACTGCAGCGGTAAGCGCGTTGACTACCACGCGATGAGTCCGAGTTCAAGTGTTGGCCGGGGAAGCCAAACACACACAATCACTTTCCTGATGCCTGTGGCAACAATACACACAATAGCGTAAGTTAAATAATTAATAAAAAAAATACAATAATTACATTAAATTAAATTCATGTTATTTCAAATTGAAATAACTTTGTTTTTTTTTTTTGGAATTGTTACAATTTAAGTTTAAAATTTGTTAACGCACTAGTAATCCATTTTATTCAACATGGTTCTTCGTGTTATTTCACTAACGAATTTACGTTATTCATACTCAAAATAACTTTGATTCAACATGATTCTCCATACGAAAAATATTCTCTTTTTCTTCATTTTTTTATCTAGTTTTTCGACCTTTTTTATATTTTCAGAAAATTATACGTTTTATGACACACATTTATTATTTAGAATTATAAAAATATTTTTTGTGATTGACAGCAAAAAAGAGTCAACAGAAAAATTTAAATATCAAAAATAAAGAAATATCCTGAAAAAATTAACGAAAATATAGGAATACAAAAATAAAAATATATAAAGACCTGAAGCTTAAAAAGATAGTTTCATTGGAAAAACTTTTTTGAACATTACTGCAAATCATGTTGAATTAACATGAAACACATGTGAAGCACAATCGTTGCGGAAAAATGTTAAATTAACTTTATTTACGTAGATTTTAATGTCAAATATTGCAGAAATGCAATAGATAGAACCAGAAATGAAAACATAAAACATGAAAGTAAACTAAGTTGGTATGGGTATGCAATCAGGATGGAAGACTCCAGAATTCTGAAGCTGGTGTTATAGACAAAACCAAATCGAGCACCCAACAGTTGAAAAAACCCCTAACTGAGAAACGAAGCCTCGGGCGCAAACTTATCAGACCTCTACACTGCAAGAGGTCACGAATACGAAAGTAAGAAAATATTTAGCAATTTTGATAACAGAGAATGCGAGAATGTTCAATTCAAGAGAGTTTTAAACATATTTTGTTTTTAGATTTTATTTCGAAATCACCACATTTTCTCATGTTGACTCGAAACTTAATCAACGAACAAAACAAACAAAAAAGCAATATTTATTAACTTGTACTTCAAGATCCCCTTAAAATAATATTTATTGTTAAACTATTCACAACAGTATCACTCGTCTACCTTGATTCACTCACCCCAGGCATGTGGACATGTTGCATTTTAAGGGTAAAAAGAGTTGCATGAACGAAAAAAATAATTGAAATTAATTATAAAAACTACAAACGGCACAACTGTTCATTTAAAATGCCTAAATGTCTATTGTAGCACACACAAACAATACAATTTATCATAAAGGACACCCAAACTACAAGGGCGTGAATTTAAAACTGGATTCATAAGTTTTAATGCCATAAATTGTTATTTTTTTTCTTTCATCCAAACTTAATTACGAAGGTGCAAAGACTTTAACATAAAAATGCGCTCAGACACGCATCTAAATTTATTTATTTATTTTGACTTCCAAGGACTATAAAGACATTTTCGTCGTTATGCAAATGAGTCCTTCCAATTACATGAACTGCTTACATACTCGTACAACAAACAATTCAAATAAAAATACATACGGCAATTTCAACTCAACACAATTTCATAAATAGTTCCTAATGCAATGTTTCTTAATTCATACGCGTAGGCTGTCAATGTCACGCTGATGTTTTATCACTTTTGTACGTGACGTGTGTGTAGCCCTCTCTCTCTCTCTCTCTCGAGCAGCCACAGCAGCAAACACTGAAACCCGGTCGGTCGATTGCCATTATTAGAATAACATTACTTTAAGTCACTATTGATATGGAAAATAATTCATTATTCTTTAGCCTGCTTATCCTGCACGGAATCCTACAAAGGTGATTGGAGACCTCATTTTAATACACACACACACACGCCCACGCACATTTAGGTATGCGTGAGTGAGCAATAAACTGCTAAAAGAGAAATCACCTTCGTTTACCCAATTGATGATTGAATGAATGGTCAGCTACAAATTATGCTTTTTATTCGGTGTGTGCTGGCGAGCGAGCGAGTGTGAATATTTAAATTTTTTAACATGCAGGCAACATAATATTGTTAATGCCAAGATCTTATCATTTAATTCGTTAAAATTAACACAGCATTGTTAACAGAAAATGAGGCAATTAATTAGGAAAAGTGTATGTACATGACGCCACTCTAGCGCGGCGTGATGGCCTCTTAAAACCGAATGAGCAGCTCCTTAAAAGCAACAAAAACCATTAGTTAAATTAAATATGGTCGTATGTGGACGGATGAGTGGGTGGGTGGGTGGTTTGCTGCTTGGCTTGTGGAGAACAGAGAATAAAGTCATTTACATTTTACACTTGACGCTGAAGGATGAAGAACGTTGCTCATACAAAAACATTTTAGTGATTTTCTTTTCTCTTCAGCCAACGTGTTTTTTTTTTAAATATTTGTCTTATCACACATTGCAAATCTTTTGAACAGTCCAGCGAACATTATTCATAAAAGACATTCGTTTTGTGTTGATGTTGTTTTTTTTCTTCGTCTTAGCAAACATTTGTGCAACATTTGTATTCTTCGAAGTGCTTAAGATGAAGAACTTTTCTTTTCATTTCACACCATATTAGTTTCTTCTATAATAATATTTCAGTTGCTGTTTATGTTTTACAGGCACTACTTTTTTATTTGTTTCTTTTTTATTAATAAATCAGACAATAATTTATGATCTTTCTTTCCTTGTTTCATTACAAACGTTTAGGAATCAAATAAAATTTTAACACAAAAACTTATCTAAACAAGCAGATCTTTCTTTCAGCCAGTTATTAATATGATCAGTTGCAACCATCTCATAAATTTATAAATATTTATTATTTCATAATGATGTCTTTGCTGCTCAACATCACATGCGTCTATTTAATGTTCCCTTTACCCAAAAAAGAGGAAAAACCATGATAATAATTTTAGTAACTTTAGATCCACTTGTTCAGATAGAAGGAATCGAGGTAAGTTAATGAGGTTCATGCAATGAACGGCGAGTGGAAGCCGAGCGATTTGCAGTGACCTCGTGAATAAAAAAAGTAAATCACTCTTATTCCAGTTGTCAATATCGATGTCACGTCAATACAATGCCAACTACCAACTCGTTTTGATCTGTATATTTTGCAGTGTCTGTGAAAGATAAGATATACTCGTGTCATTCGTGAAATCGAGCTCTTCAAACTGGTTCTATAGACCTCATGCTATTTCTTTGTTCTTCTTACTTATCTCCCTCAAGATTCTGCATAGTGTGACCTTCGATGAGAAATGGAGGAGATAAAGGGTGGTAAGTGATTCGCTGTTCACTCCGTTGTGAAGAACTTTGACTGAGACTGTGTAACTTTAGTGATATTGATTACTTTTGTTAGCACACAAATGCTGCCCATGTTGCGCTGCGACTAATCGTGTCGAATGTCATTCAACTGACCGATCAATTATGATGCGTAGAGTATTCGAATGGTCAATATAGCTCCAGCAACAACATTTTTTCAACACGTTGAAGACGTTGCCATCAGTTTTTGGATTGCGTTTGGGATTATTATGCCTCTCCAATTATTACAATTACTTCACAGAGCAAAATTTCACATTAAAATCTACGGACACAAGGTTAATTTAACATTTTTCGATAACTATTTTACTTCGTATGTGTTTCATGTTAATTCAACATGATTTACCGTAATCTTCAAACAAAATTTTTCCAATGCAACTATTTTTATATATCTTAGTAGTCAGCTGCTTCAGCAAACGAGCAACTTAAAAAAAAAACAATTGAAGTAAAAAATCGCTTGAAGACAAATTGAAACGCATACGAACTGAATTTATTTTCTTGTTTGGAGACATGATCGGCTACTATTGTTTTTTTCCTCAATATTTTATTTCAGAAATGTTTCTCTTAAAATTGGCCAATAATTTCATATAGAATGCATACATTTAAACGTATGAGACAACGAACGATCTGCTGGAAATGTTAAAAGCGTGCAATATTGTTTGGAATCTCTAAGCATGTAGTGCAAAGTTTTAAATGTCAGAATACCTGTTTACAACATTTTCACAGCAGCAAAGAGCAAAAAAACGAAAAGAAATGAGACGCGGAATACGAATACGAACCAAAAAATGTTGATGACGATAACGACATCGACAAGCGAAACTGATGATGAGAATGAATGACGCTTGCAGAAGCGACATTTTTAGTTAGTTGGCCCTACAATAAATTGATTGCTAACTTGTTACTCATACACTATTATGGATGATGCCAACAATGATGCTGATGGCGATGATGAGGACGTCGACAAGAACGACGGCCTTTCTTTAAGAAAAACAACTTGTTTGAAATGTTTCCGAGAACATTTCACAACTGACAGTTGTCATTAGTGATTTATAAGTAATATTTATACGTGTTGCAGCCAACTAGCAGCACAACAAATCCAACAAATAAAAACTAAAAATACACTGACAAAATAATAAAATGAGAACAGACACAAAGAATTATTCTATTTCTTCCCATTAACCATAACCACACTAAACAGCTGTTCGAGCCAAACTTATGGCCAACACTGTACTTGATGAGAGGTGGCACGCCATAACGCCAAAGCCGTAACCATAGAAACCAATAGAATTTTGGTTTTTCGTCGTAACCACAAGCAGCTGTTTGCTGCTTAGACATAATTATATTTGTTGCTTGCTGCACTTTTGAAATTAATAAATAAATGAAGAAGCATAAACAGCTGTTTATGGTTATGGCAGCACTAATAGGTGCAGCGATAAATTTATGGTTATGGCACGTGTGACTGAAACTTTAGTGATAAGAAATTCTCAGTTACTCAAATGGGCTTAACAATTTTGCTCTCTTCTTTCTGCCCTTCCAAAATGTGATTTCTCCCTCTGTGTAAGTCTCGCTTATTATTCTATGTGTCGAGTGGATTTAATGTTTTTATAGTTGATAGAAATATTGCTGCCAGTGCTTGCATAATCGTTTAAAAATTGATGAAATCTGAGATGAAAAAAGGGCCAAAAATATTAGGAAGAAAAAATAAAATAGCAAAAGAAAAAAAAAATACTGCCAAAGGTGTTTACAAGTTTATCGGTTTCGGTTGTTCGACAAAAACTTGTTAAAAAGTTGTATGAGCAAAAAAGAGCAGCGAGCGAGCAGTAGTAAGAAAACAATTTAACAATATTGCAACATGTTGTACAATGCGTTAATTTTTATTTTTGTTATTATTATTTTTTCTCATTTTTTTTTTGTGGTTTTCACGAAATGCCCACAAAAAGCATTATGCCACCAGCATAATTCTGCAGGATGAACGTGATTGTGCTACTGATTGCTACAACTTGCTTGCTTGCTTGCCTCGCATAACGTTTAATTTGTATTTTTGCGATAGTTGTTGTTATTGCTTTGTTAAAAAATAAATATTTTTAAAAATAAATATACCCACACACACACACACACACACACATAAATATTTCTCACAACAACTGTCTGTCCGTCTGTCCGCTTGTCTTCTTATGCGATCGTCAATAAATGGGAATGTGTTAAATTTTTCTAAACGTTGCACGTTTGCTTGTTGAACATGAAACGAAAAGAGGCAGCAAAGCACAACGAAAACGCACTTGGATCATTTTGCTGCAAAGCAAGAAAAAAAACAACACAATAACAACAATAGAAGAAAAAAATCATTGCATTTGGTTAAGCACGTGTTGCGGATAATTAAATTAAATTTTATTTTAAAATCTGGCCTAAAAAGACCGGGAAAAAACGTTTATGTAAACAATCGAAAATTGGTAAGCTAAATACAAACACGTGACCAGCGACATCCAACCAACCAAGCAGCCATTCAGCCCACCGGACGGGCATAATACAACCAACAGGCTGAAACAAGTGTTCAAGTGGTGGCCACTTGCACTTTAACTAAATGTGCTTGCCGCTTTCAAGTACTCGTACATATTTACTCTACTTCAAATTCAATGGCAAATATCAATACAAATTCAAGGATAAGGGCGGTGGGGGTGCGGGTGAAGGATACAACAAGCTTTTGTACTGATTGTTTTGATTTCAAAAAAAAAAATACAACAGAAAGAAGAAAACATTTTGCAAATACGTTAGAGGAAATCTGTTCACATTTTCTTTTTTAGCAAATATCAGAGATAAATGAATGTCTGGCTAAAATGAGAATAAAAAAAGTTTGTTGTTTAAGTAAGCTTCCAAGGACAAAATTTAAAGCTTTGAACATCCCGAATGACTCATGACATATGGGAGTAAAGTCGGGAAAAAAAATCGGACAAATCTGTTCATTAGTGTTGAGCGAAACTGTGATTTTTTAATAATGTTGCTCCTTGTGAATGTGATTTCTAAATCGCTGTTCTTTTAAACTGTGATTGTGATCATAGTTGTGAAATTAAACAGTGACTGTGATCACGGTTTAACACATTTGAGCTCTTCTGCTTTAAAAGTATGTATTAGTATTGGTATTTTGGGTATTTGGATAAATGCTAATAAGAAGAGCGACAAGAACAAACAATTAACATCAACCCCAACCAAATATTGATAATTGCCGTATGAGAGTCAGAGAGACAGTAAAATTGCAAATACAAAAATGTGAGAGCTATACATAGCTGCCAGAAAAGACGATTTGACACGATTAGACGATTTTTTCTCGACAAACGGTGAACGTATACAAATAAATTCATGTGGTAGCTTTATTTACTGCAAAGTAAGCATGCAAGAGCATTAACAGTTTGTATGAAAGAACTTCATTTGCAAAACCTGTTACTTGATAAATTCAATCACAGTTGTGATTAGTGAAAAAGTAACAGGTTTCGAAAAATAGCTCATCACTACTGTTCATAGACACGCTGTGACAACGCACAGTGGGATTTTGGTGTCAGAAACAGTATTTTTCGACTACTCAATGTCTAAAAACGATTGATGTAGTTTCATAGAGAAATGTTTAAATATGAAATGTGCATTTGCGGTTTTTCTAGAAAAATATTGAAGTGAATTGTGGCCCTTTGTTCCCAATAGGAACCACAGAACATAATATATGTATATTGAAATAAATTGCATGCAAGGATGTCAAGCATGAAATGAAATGTCATCGATAAAGGAAAAGAATCTCAGCGTGTCATGGCTATGCTTGCAAGACCCATATTATTTTCATTAAATTTTCCATCACCAATTCTCACATTTGCGGCCATATTCCATCTTTGAAGTCTTGAATCGATTGTGAGTCATTGTCATATATATCAAAAAAAAAAGTGTAAATAAGTTAAATCACAAGATCTCGGTGGCCGATTGTGATCGCCTCTTTGAGAAATCACACGGTCAGGAAGCTTTTCACGCAAAAGAGCGATGGTATCGCTACTTGTGTGGCTTGTAGCTTCACATCAATATCCTTCAAATTTCAATATCATAAAAGATCATTAATCATCATTCGGTAGCGCCATCCATGCTCCAGTTACTTCGAAAAATTAAGGTGCAATGACGAAACAGTCAACATAAAAGATCGCAAAAACGAAGGTGATGCAAATGAATACATTCATGACAAACGATCCGAACCTTGAGACGTTTTGTCATTATATAACATCGGCAGGCTTCTGATTATAACTGGCGGATCCAGCGATCATATAAATCATATTAAATCTGGAGGACACTTTTTTAGCGCCCTTTTAGTACGATGTGGTGGTATATAAAAGAAATGTGGAGAATTCAAAAATTCAATTCTTATATTAATTCGACTCTTCTATATGGAAGCGAGTAATGGAATGCGGTTCTTCAACGATATCTTCGCAGAGTCCTGAAGATATTTTGAACAGTCACCATATCGTCGCACCATGTCAAACTATCCATTATATATATTTGTACTTTTCAGAAGTTGCGCTCTTCAATTGTGAATTTAAAGTCGACGTATTCCTAAAAATGCCAGCCCTAAAATATTTCTTATTGAACTATCTATCGTGTATGAGAATTTCAGCATTTTGAAACGAGGCATATCCTAGAAATTAGGGTATCAAGGTAAAGAATCTAAAAAACCAATTGTGCATATTGAATAGTTTGATGTGGTAGGGAGGATATCTAACAATCGGTTGTGGGGATAAGCAAACCAAACGCCCGTTTACATTGCTGGTTAACGCTTACATTACGAAAGTCTTATGAATACATCTCTAGACAAACTATCGAATGGAACCCAGCCGCAGAAGAGGTGCAGCCATCCCACACATCACACCACTAAATGAAGATCGAGGCGACAAACACTGACAAAAGCTAGAACGAGATGGCCCTTAGCTCCTTAAGGGAACGATGGGAGCATATAGATATGTATGTGTATATAATATGTATATTGGCCAATATCATTTAATGGATTTTATCGACTATTTCTGGCGTGCAGATTCATTTGTGCTGGTACGACCGCACAACAAAACTCAACAAACAGATTTTGAACCATTCTAAGTGATCGTGCAGAGTGCTAATAATATGCAACAGGTTTTTCTTTGGTTTCGGAGATAGTTTTTTTACGTAAAAAATCAAACTTAGTCGTCGTTCCTTTTTTGTAATTCGTTAACGGCACCGCTGTTCAGTTTACTTGGCAAAGTCTTCAGTAGGGAAAAAGGGAAAAGAGTTCCCATTCTCCATACAAAATAAACTTTGCGTGTGGAAAAGTCGTCAAGCTGCTCTCGTACATGCATATAAATATTATCCTACGTCTTCACTATCATGACATGAACATGACGCTGACAGAGCAACTGTAAAAAATCATCAACTTATTTGTTGTGGTGAATACGTTCGATGTCCATGTTCTGATTTATCAAAGTATTTTGTGTTAGTAAAATAGAGATGGAATACTTAGCAATTATGTTTTGTCTCTTTTCTTGTTGACCGCCAATCTCATGGTGAACATTGATGCTCAGCCATATGTTCGAGTATCGATGTCAGAACATGAACGAAACATCGATATGAGAGGTCTACATTTGCCATATATGATGTTCACGACTAATGTAGACCTCCAGTTATGTACTCGTATATAAAGATATGTATGCGCAAAAGTTTTTTGTTAACATTACTTTATAACAATAATATGTTTTCATTTCATTATTCATATAAATAGTTACATACGAGTACATACATACATATTTATACATACAAATTTATAATTTATTTATTGTCATAAGGAAACTGTTTAACGTCCCTTTTCACAATACTCGTATATGATTAAGATTATAAATGATTGATAGTTTATATTATTTTGATATTTTTGTTTAAAATTGCTTAATCATGAACCCAAACATTACGAAAAAAAAAACAAAGACATAAATTCAAGACCACCACGTTAGTCAAAAAATGTGCAATTGAAGTAATAAAATCATAAATTTAGTTGGAAAAACAGACAGACGGAGAGAGAGAGAGAGGCATTAGCACAGTCATTGTCAAATGTGATTTTCTTACAAAAATTATATATTTGTGCATTTACGTATGATAATAATGCGAACTTCAAAGATCAGTGGTTAAAGGAGAATCTTTTCCGATCTCAATAATTTTTTTTATATTTCCGTCGGATTCCATTTAAATTTCCCACACACCATTATTAGTAATTGAAAATTAAAAACATTGAACCTGAGATGAAGCGTCCACATGTATGTATATCAGGATCTGTGTGGCGCTGCAACATGTAGATTCACTCTTTTATCCTTAAATGTTCAGTAATTGTTCCCTTGCACTTGAGTAGCTCTTGTTCTAAGTAATGCTCTCTTCTGTCTGCTCAAAACTGTCTTTTTAGGGTTCCGTACACTAAAAATGAAAAGGAAACCTGTTTTCTCGAGAACCGCTACGACAACAAATATATTACAGTTAAAAATTATAGGGTGTTCTAAAGCGAGCAACGAAACATGTTGAAATCCTAATGTAATATACACACGAGTACAATTATGTATATATAGAGCCTTGAATTAATCAAAGTTAGTGTGTTTTTATGCAGACTACACCAATTAGCACTGAAATTTAAGAATTCAAAGTTAAAGGGTATTCTATCAGTTGATGCAATGTTGCAAACCGTAAGACACAAACTCTTGAAAATCGCCAAAGTGAAAAAGCACTAAAACTGAAAAACATCCGAAAAAAATCGCCAAAACGAAAAAAAGCATCAACGCTAAAAAATCGCTAAAAAATTATTTGCCAAAATCGAAAAATCACCAAAACAAAAAAACCCCTCAAAAATAAAAAACGCAAAAAACCTCAAAAAATATCAAAAAAAAATCAGTCAAGACATTCGATTATAGCCTAAATAAAGTTCGTATAGTATTAAATATGTAGTGTGCGTGCGCAACCCTTCGTGTGCTGAAAATAATCTCCTCTTAAGAGAATATGTTCTTCATAACTTCATTGAGTTGTTTGTAAAAGTTTAAAACTATAAATCAGTTTCTGTAGAACTAAAACTTTCGAGTTATTACGTTCTTGAAATAAATGAGCCGTATGTAGCTTTTTATGGACTACACATATTTAATTTTTATATTATTTCATTGTAAATGAGCTGGAGTTTTTTTTTCTATTGACATACTTTATTAATTTCATTTTTAATTTATTCGTTAAATTATTTTAAAGTTGTTGAAATTTACTTTTACAATTTTTTTTTAAATTTTTATTTTTACTTAGATGCATTTCGGGGTTTGAAGATTTTTTGGGTTGTGTATAGAAAAAGAATGTTCGCAAAAAAAAATAATTGAAAAAAAGCTAAAGTCAATAAAAAAATTTAATTGATTCAATTAAACTTTTGTTTAAAAATTGAATTTAATTAAAAGTTTAATTGACTCAATAAAATTTTTAATTGATTTTTGTTTTTTTTTCAATTAAACGTGTTTATTGCAGACAAATTTTTTTTCTGTGTGGTTGCTTCAACACAACAAACTTTATTTATTTTTTTAATTTTGCCACGCGTTTTACATAAAAAAAAATTCAATATTAAGAAATCAGAATTGTACGAAATTATGATTATTTTCCTCTTTCATAATCCGTTCGTTCACTCTGTTCAGCCTCCTTGAATGATCTGTTGTTTTACACTTATTAATTATAAATAATTCGACAACGGGTTAACTAGCAGAAGAGCTTTAGAGTTGTTTGGATGCCGCTGCACACGAAACACTTGGGAATCAATTGTACAGAAATGTTAGTGGGTGTTTCGTCTTTATTACAGAACAAGCAGGCAATCAACACACGCGCGTGTGCGTGTGTGTGTGTGTGATGCCTTAAATAGTCTACTTTATTTTTAAAATGCATCTTATTTAATATTGTTTTGTGATTATCATCATGGCAACATTAAAATGATGACAGGCAGCTATAGAGAGAGAGAGCGAGAGAGAAACTCTTTCATATCGACTTATGCATATTTAATTAATTGTGGCAATGTCTAGGGACAGCTGGGTTGGTTATAAGTTAAGTTGCAAGTTAGGAATTTCAGATTATGCCCATTTGCATAAAACAAATGAAAAAGCATGTTGCTCGCATGTAGCAGAGATGAATTGCTTAAAGTAGGTTCTTTGCACTGAGCATAATATTTAGATAGATAGCAAGCATTTCGTATAGATTTGAACTTCTTGTTCATTTTCACGAGTTTTTTTGTTTTTTTTTTGTTGTTTGGTTTCCTCTTCGAGGAAGTCCTTGGGGTGCAATTAATGTCAGTTACACACGTTTTACATATTTTATAAGTGACGTGTGGTGGAGTAGTTGCTTGATTGTATGCTGATGGCACAGCAGCTATAAAATCTTGAATATGTCCTGCTTTGTTATTAGTATTTGTCTTTTTTTTTTTTTTGTATCATCATCTACTTTGTTTCTGTAATTTTCCAAATGAAAATTTATTCATAAATATTTGATGCGTTTTACTTTTATGTGCATACATGTTTTCATATATTTATTGGACAACTAGTGTACTCGTATGTATTTTCATCCTTCACTCAGGCACCACACACACTCACTACACACAAATATTAAAGGAGAAATTTAAATTATTTTCAATAAGTTTTATTTTTATTTTCGACTATTGCCTGCTGACAATGGGCGCGAACGTCTTAATTACTCAGACTCCTCCTTGCATAAGAATAGAATGAATTTGTGTTGGTAGAAGGTTTGTTTGTGTTATAAAGTCACAAAGTACTCCTTCCTGGCTGCTTCTGTGGGATTGTAATAAAAATGTAAATTTTATTCCTGCTTCATTTTTTTTTTGTTGACCGGCAAATAAAAATTCGGATTTCAACGCTCACATACATTTTTTTATTTACACACTTCTGTGCTTAGTTTATGATTTGGTCCGTTTTTGAGCGGTAAGAAATTAAAATTCATTTTTTACTTTCCTTTCATTTCGTTTCCTTCTTATTTTTATTATTATTTCATTTTGAAAACAATGTTATTTATTGCACAAGTTTTACATGCACACATACGCTACAACGACCATCATTTACATTCATTTTTAATTTGATCGCAATTACTTTTTCGTACATTTTTTATTTTTAATTAATATACTTCAGACATTTTTCCACATGAATTTGTTACGCTAGTCCATAAACAGAGGAAGCAGCAAATTAAAACATGTAATTTTCAAGCATGAAATAAAAAGTAAAACAAGTTATTAGAAATAAATCAAAAATTCGGATAATTTATTTCAATATTTTTAAGGCAAAAATCGCTACCTTGCTGGTAGCAAGAAGAAGCTTCCCTAACATGACCTTTAACTTCAAATAATTCAATGTTGACTTAAAACATAATGAAGAACCTGCTGACTTCCCATGATTTTCTCTCCAGAGCATTTTAAATACTAAATACCCATATCTCCGGCAAAAATAATTGCCAAGTAAGCAGGCAGGATACAAATCAGGAGGTCTAATCGAAACGAAAGAAAATCCTTTCGAATTAACATAACATTAGCATACAAATTCGAAAGAGTATTTATTTGTTTCGAATTACAGAGTAGAGCCCCAAAAGACAAGCAGATGATCGCAAAAGCAAACTTGTAGTAAATTATGGTGACGGCCATTGTACCAAGTAATAACTGGTCCTTATTTCGATCTAAGATCAGCTTTAGCGGCCGAAATGTTTGGATAGGAGCATCAATCTTATTTTCCCATTTACTTTTTTTTGTTGAGAATTTCACAAATTTCTTTGTAACTTAAAAAAATCGGTTAAATAAAAGTTTGGGAAATGTTGTGTCAAACTATCAAAGGCGTGGTTCCGCCCTCTTTTATACACATAAAATATCATGTTAAATTATAATGCGCGTGACACTGCCCACTTTTTTAAAGACAAAATTTTGCCAAAACAAGAGCTTCAAATGTAAAATAATTATTTTTATTATCCTAGAGGCTTTCGCTGCGATGTTCGCCTGTTCGCCGCAGGCTGTATTCTCGAGAACTGTAAGAGCTACGGCCCTGAAATTTTCACAGAATATTTAAAACTTCAGTTTAGTTTTTCCTTAATTATTCTTTGTGCTTTTCGCTTGTTTTGACATTTTGTATGCAGGGATGCCACATGATATACATACAATTAAATGGCGAGTAAAGCTACGGTCAGACTTGTAAAACATTTGACCAAAAACATGAAATTTTTGATTGCCATAGATCTGACCACAAAATATTTTTGAGAGCAAACAACATTTAGAGAAAATAAATTTGTTTGTAAGCAAATAAAAGTTTCTCTGATGTGAACATAGTGTGACCGCCCTCTAAGAGGCAGATGTGCACTATCGTGAAAAAAAATATATTACAGAATCATATTATCGTTTCGCAAAAAGTTACTGAATCCACATACAAAACTGTCAGATATGGCGATTTCTCGCCAAACGTGGCGATTTTTCAACTGGTTGGACTTCTAAATCTTTGATTTGGCGACATGGCGATAATAAATATGTTGACGATTTGTATGACTATTTTTTTAAGTTTCAATAATTCAGGAGTAATTCTCGTTTGATGAAAGAGTATTTTCAAAATAAATAAACAAGAAATTAAAACAATTCGATTGTGATGAATTTTCTGATATTAATTTATATTAATTAAAGTGTTTTGAATTTGGATGAGAAACATTTACAAGAAATACATAATTTTTAGCGATTTTCTGTTAAACTTTTTAACCAACATTTTATAAAAATTTAATTAAAAAAAGTACATATCATATAAAACAAATTTATTAACAAATATGTATTGAGAAAAATAAGATAAAATTTATTTTTGGCGAATAGATCGGAACAAGTCTGACAACCCTGATCCATATCTCAGGAAGCTTTAAGCTTCGTTCAAATCGTTACCCTGATTTGCAACTTAATTGAAAAATACTTTTAAGCCAAAAAGAAAATAAAAATGACACTTCAATTCTATTCAGTGTGTGTGCGTGCGGGCACGTGTGTAAGAACGTGTGTGTGAGTGTACATTTTTTTTGAGAGTGTGTGAGTGTGTACGTGTAAAGTATGTTTTAGTTTGATATTGAGATAATAAAGTGAGAATGCAAGTAAATAAAAACTCTTTCTTAATATTCTAATTTGAAATCTTATCAACACACAATTTGAATATTTCACTTTATTATCCTTTTTCCTTCCTCATCTCTGAGAAAGTTCAAAAATTAAAAAAAAATTCATTTGCATTTAAGGAGTTGTCAAAAGAGTTTCTTAAAGTCACATTCAGTTGATATTTTTGCAGTTATGTGTTTTTTATTGCTGTTACTTTGTTAAAATGATTGTTGTTCGCACGATATTACATGCAACATATTTGTTTTATACTTTTTGGGATGGCAGACATTAGATAGATAGAATTTGTTAGTTTGTTTGGATATGACTGCGTTGCTTAATTTCTAAATGCTGCCAATATAAACAAAGTTCTTCTGTGGTTCTTGTTATTATTGTTGTGGGGTTAAAGACTGGCGAAACATTTGCAATAACACACAAGAAACACAAGAAACTCGCCCCCAGAGTCTACTTCGTGGAGGTTTCAACCTTTTGTTTTTTTTTACTATTTCTTTCTTGTACTCGTACGACTATATTTATTTCTTTATTATTATTATTATAATTTTGTTTTTTTTTAACTTTCTTTTACACATTAAGAGCAAACGAGATGGGACAAATCTTAAACTAAACCATCAAATTACCTTCTAACAAAGTAAATACGCACAATAACTCTGGGATGTGGAGCAACGTGATGACGTTGGCAACTACTAATAATATTTAAACATTGTTTTAGGTATGGACGAGTACAATACAAGATAACAAGGACTACCAGCCACTCACTCGCAGGACCAATAAACCAAATAACGGATACATATGCATGTGTGTGTGTGTGCTAACACGGATGTATGTACTCGTATGTATGCATGTGGCAAATATTGTGTGTTTAATGCGTATGTGATGTACGAGTATTGATGAACAAATATAAAAAATATAAATTTGGAATTATTGGACAAACGACCACGCTACCGAAATGTTTCAAATTCAAACTATTATCAATAAAATTATGAAATTCATATTCAGTACAAGTGTCTTTTTTTCAAATCTCCACTGGGAATAAAAATTAAAATACTTTTTACTAAAAATAAAACCTTTCTTTTTTTGAATTTCAATTGGAAACTATCAGTAGTTGTTAAAAAGGCATCCATTACACTAGTGTAAGTTTGTATGTACATACGTATTGTGGTGTCCACTATTTGGTTATTCAAATGTCAGATCAAGCGTCTCAATAGCAAAATTTACATGTTTTCAATTTGTTGAACACATGTGCGTGGATTTTTAGTGTTTTAAGAAGTGTACAATTTCATCATTTCCAAAGGATCACAAACGCATAATTATAAAGGGCGGAAGAGGGTGTTGCTCAAACAAATAATTTGCATATGAATTGTTTCCGCCATTTAAGGAAAAGTACATGTCATGTGTTTCCAAACGCATGCTTTTCTATTTGTAACAATTAGCTCACACTTTTACCAAAATCATTCTACTTGTAAGCCTTTCGTTCGACTCAGTGGAAAAGGCCGCAGTGTATTAATCACTCATTCCGTTTGGAACTCCCACAATATTATTATGCGACGTCGTGAACTATTTTAGAATAAATATGTACGAGGGCAGCCGTACAACTTGCCGACCTAACAAAGCAAACACCACAAATTTGGGAAAAAAGTTTTCTATATCTCAATGTAGACTTTTTCCAGCGATATCCAATTACTTCCATATCACGTTTATTATTGTCTAGCTGCTTAAAATCACCACCAACCGCAGACTCCAGCTCTTCACCGAGCCATTTTCAAGTTCGGGAATAGAACACAGTTTGAAGATGTGTGACTTCCCTGATGCCAAATGCGGCCTTTCATCCATACATAAAAGTATGGCAAATGAAATGGCAAAATACTCGCCGTTGATGGGGTTTTCTTTTTTTTCAATAAAAATTATCCCACGCCCATATAAAGAAAAGACTTCATAACTTTGCCTGCAAATTGAGCTGACATCGTCTAATTTGGATACGATTCTCTCTGCTCTGCTCTGTTGTATCAGATGTGCAGTGCAGATATGGCGATTTTTCGCCAAACGTGGCGATTTTTCAGCTTCTTTGGCGTATAAATTTATGATTTTTTTTAATACCCCAACGAAAAAAATTGGAACTAGTTCCAAAGATTTATTACTTCATTGCATATCAATCATTACAGGTACTGAATTTAATATTCTAAGGCTGTTGTTTATCTAAAAAATTGTTCTAGACAACCTTTTAAGCGAATGACATTCACTTATTTGGATGACATCCGTCCTATGACATCTATGTGTTAAATTCATTGATGTTTCACCAGAAATGAAACTACTTGGAGCTGAGTTCATCAATGCAGTAACTAATGATTTCTATTGTCACTTTTTGCTGGGACATATTTATAATAAATTTGTTTTTATATAATGATTTTTTTAATATACATTTTTATAAAATAACAGTTAAGAAATTTAGCAGATAATCAATCGCCAAAAGAACAAATTAATGCGCCAAAAATTATTTCTTGTAAATTTTTCTCATCCAAATTCAAAACACTTTAATAACTCCAATTAATATAAGAAAAATCATCAAAATCGCATTGTTTTACTTTCTAGTTTATTCTTTAAAATACTCTTTCAACGAAGTAATTCTTCTGAATTATAAAAATTTTGAAGCACTTACAATTAAAAAATAAAAATCTTCAGAAAATCGCCATGTGGCCAAATCAAACATTTAAACGCCAAACACGTTTCGCGAGAAATCGCCATATCTGACAGCCTGGTTCTCTATCTTGGGCAGGTATAGATCTTCAAATTGAGTTCGTACATAAAAAGAAACATGTTTTTTAAAACGAATATTTTATTAAGGAAATTAAAATTTAGTTCCTTATTTCTCATCCATTTTACGAAGAACTTCTTCATTCATCATTCTCTTAATAAAGAACCTCTCAAAGAGTCAAACAAACGCCAATTAAATTGAAAATCAAATACTCGTGTGTAGTTGCAAGTTAGTTTAAAAAATTTTTTGGTTTAAGCAGAAAATCACACCCAACAAACATCTGAAGTTTCTTACTCGTAAATGCTAAAAATAAAGGATGACACAAAAACCGGTAGCGAAAATGTGTGTGTGTGTATGTGTGTGAAAGATTGAAGGGTGTAAATTTAAAATTTGTTCTTTTTTTTGTTCCTTACCAAACCTTGTTAGCAATGAAATGAGTGACTGACTTCATGCGGTTTACAGTTGTTTGTAGCGTTAAAAATTCCCTAATGGGATTAACACACCCCTACAATTAGAAAGCAGAAAAAATAAGGAGAATAAGAAGCCAAAGGGGTCATGAAAACGGCAGGTCATATTCCGGTTAACACTTTTATTCTGAGAGCACAATGATGACTTTGACTACTACATCAAGACGAAAAAAATACACACACAATAAAAAAACAAACAAAAAACCGCAAACGATAATACAGGGAAACACAAGCAAGCAAGCAGTGCGCCAGATATGACGACTCACTCTCAGGAATATTTACTTTGGCATTAGCATTTCATATGTATAATTGTACGACAACAACAAATCATGCCGATACGATGCTGATGACGCTCTAACGACAATAATAATTAAAATAATTTTGAAATTCCAGAAAAAGATGTCAGCACAGTCAGTACGTTTCACTTAAAACTTTACTTAAGATACAAAGAAAAAAGAAGGAAAAGTTGCCAAATTGTTTGGATTGAATAAAAAGAAAGAAAATACCTTCCAAAAACTGTTAAAGTATATTAAAGGTATTCGCGCCAAAAGTTGGTTGCACTGTTGCGAAGAAGCAAAAGTGTAGTTTTCAAAGAAATTTTTGAGCATTTTTAATTTTTTAATTATATTCTATTAACAAATACAAAAAAGCCATTTTCCATCTCCGATCAGATATGACAAACAATCTTCAACAATTGTACTTCCTTAACCATAAAATTGTAATTATGTGGCTTAATAGAAGAAAAACAATAAATTAAGAATATATGATTTCTTTTTACATATGGGCATTTCCGCGAGAAAGTTAACTTTTTGTCGCGTGCGACAGTAAGCAATCAAGCTTATATTTCAGAACATTGTTAATCGATTTTGCTTAAAATTTTACCTAATGTAGAGCTGCTGACGGCCTATACAAATATAAACAGAAGTAAAACAAAAGTTTTAGTTTTCTTTGAAAAAAAGCAAACATATTTGTTTGGTGTCGCACGCTACAAACAGCTCTTTGGATACTTCCTGCAAGTAAAAATTTTATCAGTAAGAATTTGCAAACATTTTTGTCTCTCAATTTTTAACTCTCTTTCGACGCTCTCTCCTTGCAATTTTTATCGGTTAATGAACACTTTCCAGTAAAAATTGTTACAAATTCGTAAAAAATTTTAGTAAATGAACGTGAAGAAATTTTCAAATTCGATTTTAGGATAACGAATAGTTTTATTATTCTCAAGAGATCCATGGTTCAAACGTGTTGCAACAATGTTTTATTACGAATTCCAAGTCTTGGCGTACTGTAAGTGTAAATGGAAGTGTGCGATATTATTATTAAATTAATTACGGAATTAATAGGCGAAGTTTTGACAGTTCGGCTTCGGTATTACAATAAATACTTTTAACAATCAAGAAAAATATACATATTGTGTGTAACCTTAAAGCCAACTAAACAAATCACATTGCTCACGTCAGCAAATGCCTGAATACCTTTATTGTATTTAAAAAAGTAAGTACTCACATACATACTCGTACATACATACGCGTACATACATACATATGTATGTAAATGTGTGTGTTTTTCGAAGATTAAATTATTTTCCAGAAAAGTAAGAAAATTTAATTAATTACACTTAATAAAGAATGTGGATTTTTTTTAAGCATTGTGTATATGCATTTCGTTACTGCTTAAGGAAGTCAGTCGTACGTAGACTTCAAACCAAAAAGTTTTTCAAATAAGCTAACATAATAAATTTAAAAAAATAGCAAGACTGTTGTAAATTACAGATGGTAAAATTTAATTTTCATCAAATTTCAATACGATGAATCAAAGCAATTCACATATTCCATTTGCACTGGAAGATTAGTATATAAAGCTTGACACCACACACAGTGGACCAAATACAAGAACGCTGAAGATGAAGGTGTGGCGGCGGCCTTGTTGCGTTCTGCTAGTATTTGTCAGAATATTTACAATTAAATTTGGCGTTATGTGTTCCTTAATGTAATTTGGCTTAAAGAGCGATACGAACTTTAGCGAATCATAAATATAGAAATTAATTATTCTATAAACCAATCATTTCATATTTTTTATTTTTAACACAAACTTTTCACTGAAAAAACACACTAAAATTCGAGCGTTGTTTTTTTTTAATTTGTATAAAAAAAAAGAATCTGAAAATCAGTTTTTCATGTAATTTCTCGATTTGTGAGGTGTTTTAAACGATTATCACCTGCCATTTCGGTTTATTTTGGGAACTTTAAATAGGCAACAGTTTATTTGACGTTCGTATGGTTTGATAACATTTAAAGAATGTATTCGCTCCGCAAAAACGGTCATGCTTCAATCAGAGATAAACTTAACAAGTCACATACATGACTTGCGACACAAATGAGATACGGACCGCTATTTTAAAAAACGAGTGGAATTTTTGTTCTCATGACATTTTTATTGGCCTCGAAGGAAGAAATGCTCTCGTGAATCTCCCGGGAAATGTGAATGTAAGAAACGGTAAGAAGATTGGTAAAGATTGAAATTGTAAAAATTTAAAATCCAACAAATTTAAGTTTAATAACAAGAAATATAGAGATTTTAGGTTTCAAACAAAATGTTTTTAAGTACAAATTTGTGTTTTTAAATATTCTAGATGCAGGTGGAAAACATTCTTTAGTATACCACCGCCATGAAATTTACTGCAAGAAGATGTTCCACGAAATTATTATCATTATAACAAGCATTAAGATTATTTACTGATCTTGTCCTGATAAAGTGCGTGGCTGCACAGAGAAATGCGGCATTTCCTTCCCTTAACTAAAAGTATAGTTTAATTTTTCTTCTCTACTTTAGAAAATGACATTGATTAATAAAAATATTTCATTCAATAAGAATTGAAAACACTGTAATCTGCATGACGGACTATAAAATTATTCCTGATTAATATTCGCACTAATTTTAACACGTAATAAATAAAACTAGGAAATTGCAATAAATCTTTTAAAATGTCTTGAAATTTATTAAATTAACTTTGCAATATGTGACAAATTAGACAAGTTTAGCAAAACAGATAACCTTTGTCCGTCCAACTTACACAATAGGTACATACGAGTACATATGTATGTATGTATGTATGTATATTGTATTAATGAAAAGGTGTCACACTTGGTCCAATACCTCCCAAACCACAACAAATAAAGACAAGACAAGAGTTTAGCTCCTCCTCCCCAACTAAAGTTCTGTTTTACAAATAAAAACTTCAAAGGAAATTCCACTACAAGCAAAGCAAGTCTTTGCTCTTTCGAAAAGCAAACAAAATTCTATGATCGCCTGCCTCTTCAGTCAGTATGCAACTGCTGCTCAGAAATGTCGAAATATAATGATGCATGCACGACGACTCCTGCAAACAACATTCATCTGCCACTGAATATTTATTGCAAGAGGATGGAAATGTTCCAAGTGAAACTAACAAAATAAATTTGGCGAGCAGTAGCCAATCGGAATGAATGAATGAACGATTGTTTGCCAGCATATGAAATATGCATGAGAATGCGAGGGAATAAATGAATGAATGAATGTACACATGAAGTCCGCGATCTCTAGGGGAGCTGCAAAGGCAGCAACAAAAGAAAATTTCATGTTTACATTCCGATAAACACAGAGACGACATGATACGACCGACCGACACACATGTTGTGAAAGTGTTTACTCAGTTGGATACGGTATTATCAGTTTCGTTAGTCAAAAGTGTTTCATTCCATTACGTTTCAGCCTCAAATAATGGTGGTTGCCAGGGCGCATGACTCACGTGACTGGAAATAGTAGCCAATCAGTAGACACTGGCGAGCCCACCAATCGCACACAACAATTTGAGGTTGCAGCACTTCACAACCACACACGTGCAGCACACACACACACACACACACTCACACACTTATGTTTGCATTTCTCTAAGGGAATGTCATCTGTGAGGTATTAATTTGTTTTTGCTTTTATTTTTTTTTTGTGAAGAAAATAAAATCTAAAGAATTATTTTTTTAGTTTAGGCTGAAAAAATAAATCTATTAAAAATGGGTCAGCTTAGCGGTGGAATTAGATATGCAAATGACTCCAGCCAGGTGTTATTCAAACGGGGCTTGTTTCATTTTTCACGGCATTCCTTGTTGTCCATATTTAATTATTTCAATGCAACTGCTATCTCTCTCTCGCTCACTCACGCCTGGCGCTTTGTGCTGGGAATTATGTATAAGAAAAGTGGAATTTGCTTTCTTTGTTGTGCATTAGAGACACTTGCTTGCTTGCTACTCCACAAAACCTGCCTGAGTGAGGGCAAGTCCCACTGGTTGTTTGCTGTCTTATTGTCTTATTGTTGTTGCACTAGAAGAAGTTGGTGTGTTGGTGCAATTGCGGAAGCGTTGGTGACAGCTAAGCTTTGCTTAGCGCTCTTAACAATTTTTGCTAGAAGAAAGAAACGACAGCAAAGTACATACGAACGAGTACACCTCTTGCCCGTAAATGTAGCGCGCATATCTCTGTGGATTGTAAACATTTCTTTTTTGCCTTTTTTTATTACTTTATGGTGCGCGGTCCTTTGCGAGTAATAATGGGAAAGGATGGTTAGTTTAGTTTTAGCTGCTTATGGCTGGCCGTACATTCGTACATTCCGTTGCAGTCGATAATGCTGTCGCTCTTCGCCAAGTCTCCAGATAGAGCAAAGCGACGAACGTTGTGATAATGGATGTTGCAAGCAATCTTGCTGTCTGTCTGTCTGTATGTATGATTGTGCACCCAATAAAGGTGGTGCGTGCGTTTGTTTGTTGGTTTTAATGGTTGTGCGTGTGTGTGTGCATTTGCTTCATCCAGCCAAGTTCCGTTTCGTTTCCGTTCGTGCAACACAACATAATACATACATGCATACAATGTGTAATGTAGTATAGATAGATGGTACAACAAAGTAAGAGCCATGAGCACCAGCACCAGCAGCAGCAGCAGTGGTAGTATTAAAAAGTAGTTGTAGTGGTAGTCGGTCGTCATTGCTGTGAGACGACTGCCTGTTGTGTCTGACTTGTACACATTTGAACAGTGGCTGTGCTGTGTGCATTGTGCTGTGCTGTTCTGTGCCGTGTTGTATTCTATTGCGTTACGTTGTATGTTGCATTGTGTCTGTTATGCTGTGCTGTGCTGTGCTGTGCGGTGTGTCTTCAGTGAGCTTGTGATTGAACCCAGAGTCATCATAAGATTGTCGTCGTTTCATGTTATTGCATTGCGGGATTCAGTTGGGGTTTAACTGTCACTCGGGACGGTAGATCGCGCTTAAAATTGTTTAACTCTTGCTGAAACAGCAAACAAAGCAACTTGTTTTCAAAATCCCAAATTCTCAACGGTGCATTGATACTTTAACACGCAAATAAAAAAATAAAATAAAAAATAAACAGCAACAAATTTCAAAAATCATTAACGCCCACAAGACTGTCAATGAAATATAGCACCAACAACAACAACAACAACTACAAAAACAATAAGCTATTAAGTGTCTAAACAAAGCAAATATTAATAATAAATCAAAAATAATTGTTTTTTGTATCGCTGACTGATCTCGTAAAATTGTTTGAGCAACTCGAGAATTAAAGCAAAAA
Source organism: Nowickia ferox (assembly GCA_936439885.1). Lineage (NCBI taxonomy): Eukaryota > Metazoa > Arthropoda > Insecta > Diptera > Tachinidae > Nowickia > Nowickia ferox. The sequence continues at coordinate 972,147 of OW387027.1, read as the reverse complement.
AATAAATAAATAAATAAATACAAAAAATTTAGGAAATAATAATAAAAAAAAAGAAAAGCGAAAAATCACACTGACTTGAGTAAAATCTAATTAGTCTGATTAATTGACCTTCTGTGTGTTTGTTACAAAGTAAACGGCTTCAAACTGCGTTCCGACGAGGCAGTACCGGGGTTTAGCTCGGCTTCACCATGGCCCACGCTCGATTTGGAATGGGGTCGAAAATTGTATCCCACTGCTGCTCCTCGCACGGCGAGCGGCTTGATGTTTGGCTTGCCACCCACTACAGCGGACATGAATCAACCGCGCGGCCCCATGACTTCATTGAAAGAAGAGCCGTTGGGTGCACGAGCCTGGATGCAACCTGTCGTCGATCAAACCAAGTATGTGCAAGTAATTCATAACTTCTTCTGAGAACATACATTGTATCTATGAACTTTATCTTCCCTGTGTGAAAATAATTATTAAACCTGGACCACAGTGAACATGAGAATCTGAAGATTAGGAGTGAGTGATTAAAGTTTCCGGACAGTTTGTTAATTTTCTTTAATGGTTTTTCTCACAAGGGGAAAAAATTACGAATTCTAAAATATTATACGAAATGATGGAAAAATTCTAAAGATCGAATTAAAATTTTGTTTGTCAAAGTGTTACTTTCGATTAATTTTGCTTTTCGATTATTTTTAGTGGTAAAATTTTCGAAAATGATTTTGTCTACTTATCCGCATTTAAAAGGAATTTTACTGATCGTAACACGGCAAGAGAGCTTCCCTGAGCGTGAGTGAAAAGTTGCGAGCTTATTTAAAGCTTCTAATAGAAATGTTTATATCATAGCGCCACCTAAAACGCAAACTGCTCCACCTGGCATTTTTATTTTATTTTGTGATTTTACAGACAGAAAAAAACTTACTTAATTGAAATATGTTATCTGGGAATTTATTAAAAAGTTGCTTTTTTTTTTGTTCAGGGAAGTGTGATTTTTTTTACAAAATGCTCTGTAGTTCTAGTCAGTTTTTTTTGCAGTTTGCATTTTATATTTTATGTGGCAATCGCGAAACTCGATTTGGAAAATTATGTTTGACTAAAACTTTTATATAACAAAGTTATTATAAATTTTTGAATACAGGTCCATTTGTCGAAGTGGTACAAGCATTTTCGATTGTTTCAATTCATCTTGATTGAAATGGCTTGCAAATTGATATTCCGCAAACGTGGCTCCGCTGTGAGCCGTCAATTGTTGTCGTAAAAAAATCATGCAATTATTTTTCGTGTCTGATTTTTGTTTTCAATGAATTTTATCCTTTATTTTTCAATAATAAAAGGTGGGCAAATTTGAGGTTAGGAAGTAAATTGCCTGTCAAATGATGAAATGTCAAGAACTGAGCTGTCATCCTTTGACATTTATTTAGTAAAAAGTTGTGGTAATTTTAACCATGGGACCCTACACTCTTGAACAAAGAATTTTAAATGTGAAATTTGTGAATTTTAATTTTAAAGACCGGGTTTACGTGAACAAACCAGAAACAACTGACCATTGACGACATAAGCAAAGCTTTGTTTGCAAAATGTGGTTAAAAATTTTGTGAAAAAAGGAAAAAAAAAAGGAAAAATTCATTTAAACAATGCAATGATTATCATTAATACAATGAACTATGAAGAACTCATGAATAGAAGAGATTTAAAGATTTCATGTATACAATGTATTTGCTCATTGTATTAATGAAAAGTTTCATTAATATAATGCAGAACTTTTAATGAAACTGTTTCATACTCTGAATGCATGATTTTCCTTGCACTGTGAATTTGTCAAAAAAAAAATGTGTGTTTTAAGCCAATCAACTTCCTAACCTTAAATTTGGCCACCCTTTATTTCCGCCTAACGGTTACAGAGCTTTAAGCTTGGCTCCGTGTTGATGTCTTTCTTCCTAATGTTTTATTTTTTTTTTTTATTTTTTACTTTTGGTTACAGTTTGATTATTATTCCAATCAACTGAATGATTTTATTTATGCATTTAAATGTTTTATTTATTATGATTATTATTATTATGATTATTGATTATTATTCCAATCAACTGAATGATTTTATTTATGGATTTAAGTGGTTTATTTATTAACACTCACCTCTTTATTGACACCATAATTAATTAATACAATTGGATGCTGTTTCTCGCTTTTTGTTTTCTTCCTTTTTGTTAGTTTGTTTGTTTTGTATTCGCCGGTTTTTAGCCAGGGGGCTTTAGATAAATATTATATTATCTGAAACAAGCAAAAAAACAAATTCATTCATAAGATGGAGACTTTATTTTGTCTATAAAGTTTTTTTTATCTTAAAAGTGTTACCACCATAAAATTGGGCCTTTAGGCTCTGTATTGTGTGTCAACACTTCCTAAAACAAATTACGCAAAAAAGAATGTGCAAAAGTCGTCTCTTTGTTTCTTTTCCTTGAAACTTTTTATAATATCCTTAAAAACTCAAATACACACAGCACACACACACACAATTGAATCGCCACAAAATTTATTTCACTCAAGACACACAATCCACCCGAAAAATTTTGGGTAAAGAAATGTTTTGTTTGTTAACTTTATATCCCTAAACAAAAAAAAAAAAGAAAGAAAAAGAAAACAAAACACTGTGATAAGCAAAAATAACAGCCAAGAAGACTTAAAAATGCCCTTTTTGATTTTGTTCACCTTCAATGCAATTTTCAAAGTTTACATCCAGTACTTGACACAGCTTTTATTTAAAATGGAACGAATTTAATCTGCACAGAAGGAGGCGGGGTACTTCAAGCCTGTTCCTTTTTGCAGATTGTTGCATCGTAAAGCATGTAATTCTTGCATTTTAGATTAAAAGTGGGTGCAGTACGTTTATGTATAATTTTACGAGGAATCCTCTAAATCTCCTCCATATGGCTATTTTTGTGCTTTCTATAAAAAGGGGCACCCCTAATTTAAAATGTTCCACAAAAATATTCGTCAGCAATAAAAATTTATTATTAACCAGAAATTCAGCTCTAACACTAGATATATACAATTCAAAATTTCAAATGCATACTAGGTATCATGTCGTACTTATTTGCATTTGGTAATAAAGTCCCTCGAGCCCGGATTTCATCGGCTTTCAAATGCTAAGCGTTTACTTGCATGGCTGCTTCGTATCCACTTTCCAACTGACAGCTAAGTTCAAATGCAGGGATTTTTATAAGCTCCGCCATATTCAGTACGTCTCCGTCAACACAAGTACAAAAGTTAGACAACTCTTAACTCGCGACACTAAAAAAAGTCGACCGTCCGTGCTGTGGAAACAGGGTATAAATCAAAAACAGTTATAACTCAAAATTCCAGTATTTTTAACGCCTATTTTTACTACTTACTTACTTACTTGCGTTACTGTTCCGTATCTGTTTCGGAATCAAGGCCGAGTCACAAAGAAACCGTCAACGTTATACGTCGCCTTTTTCAACTGATTAACCCTGTTTGAAATAGGACAACCAACACAATTATTTCATTTTTTGCAATGCGAGAACTTCTCACAAGTTACAGAAATGAGGCACAGGGTTTCTTATGAGATCTGTCACATTCAGCACGTCTCCTTCAACGCAAAGTACAAAAGTTGGGCAACTTTTAACTTTCAACGTATATTGAGTAGTTTGACAGCTTTTAATTGGATTTTTTTTTTGTATATTTTGGCTCAGGTTTTTGAGCTTTGTGGCAGGCATAATAAAATAAAATAAATGAAATATATATGAAAAAAACTCAAGTTTAATTAATGAAATAGAGAACCACAACCCATTGAAGCTGCTCAAATGTTTCCTTAAACAAAACATTCATTGTGTCAACTTTCTTCGTCGTTGCCAAGGCACATTTACTACAGGTACATGCATTAGAGAAAACAGTGTGGCAACTCTGTGCTTCTCACAGAGTTTTACAAAGTAATTGTCAAAATATTGTATGCATCAAACAAGGCACAAAAGTATTTGTCAAATGAATTCTTCGTTATAAACGTGTAAACAAAAAATCAGCGGATGAGCAATTTGCCCGATGCATGTACCTGTTTGATATGCCTTGGTCGTTGCGTTAATGTCAGTTGAAAAAGACGATGTATAACGTATGAAGGATTCTATGTGACTCTGCCTTTAGTGTGCGATATATCTCGATTGGAAATTTTAGGAAATATATGCAGCAACATTCCTCAAACAATTTTGAACACATTCTCAGGAAAATGTGGAATATAAAACCAATACAATAGAATCTCGAAACATACATTTTTTACGAACTATAAAGGTTTTTCATTTAACCGGATTTCGATTTAAAGAAGTATGACCACTAACAAAAAATTTTAAACAAAAATCTATAAAAGAAAGCTACGGGACACTGAGGTTTGCTTCCTACTATGAGTTTGTGCAAACGTAGATGCCTGCATATGCGCATAATTTTTTACTGTTGACTTTTTTTCGTGCATTACGAATTAGTATGAGAGGTTATTAACAACCAATTACGATTTATATTGGAAAAAAATACGAATTAACGCAGGGGACCCAAAATATACGAGTATGGAATTATTGCGATTCAACGCGATTTTTTTCAAGGGATCAATAGTTTGTTACGAATTCTTGAGATTTTCGTTTTATTGGGGTACAATATATCCGGGACTCTACTGTAGTTTTATACTTGCAAGTTACTGTTACTTAGAATTACGGATGCCAAATCGGACTGCCCTTTTCAATCCCGGGATTTCGTTATTTTGACTTTTGTAATCCTGGGGAGGTTTTGGATTTTTGTTTTTATTGAGAAAGAAGTGATGATATTTTGTTACGAAATTTTTTAATTTAATTTAAGACGATAAAAGCTATTAACGAAACGAAAATAGATTCATTGAAAAAATAATAATAATATGAAATAAATATTTTATTAACAGATTTCCCCATAAAAGCTTTCAGTTTATTTAGACTTTAAATTTTAAACAACCCCTTCACTAGAAGAAGAGAAGAGTGATCCGCCTTTTAGAGAATAAAAAGAACTTTCCGGAGGGAAAAAAGTACGTATTATCCTGCTTTTTCACTAAACATATTTCCCTTGCAAAACAGAAGGGAGTTCACATAAAAATACAATCAATTAGAAGAAAAGTTCCCGAGTGTTAACAATAATTCCCTGCAACAAGTTTTTTCAAGGAATATGAATCCCTTTGGATTAAACTCAGTAAGTTTAATGGCGGTGCAGGGCGGTGGTATATTAAAGATTTTTTTTCCACTGTACCTGGAATGTTTAAAAACACAATTTTAAAGTTAAAAACATTTAATTTGAAAGCTAAAATACCTGTGTTTCTTATTATTAGACTTAAACTTGTTTGATTTTCAATTAATATTTAAGCTTTACAAATCTTCTTCCCGTTTTTTGCATTCACTGGGATTGACAGCGGGAAAAACATTTTACGGAAGATTCACAATACAATTTTTCCCTTCGAGGGGAATGAAAACTTCACGGGAACAAAAATTCCACTTGTTATTCACAATAGGGGTCAATGTTTATTAGATATTTAAATACATATCTACTCGTACTTATATAAATACTTATTAATATTTTTTTAATAGCGTTCAAGTGTAATAGCGTTCAAGTGTAAGCACTCGCATTGGCGGCACTCGATACACCCGATACATCGGTGACAAAAGTATTAACCAAATAGGAAGAGTGGTGCTATACCGCACCTCCACTCGGAGACCCAACTGGCTCCATTGTGTTGAAAAATCTCAATATCGCACACCACAACAATTTCTTTTGCAATACAGTCTTCTTGAAGAATATAAAATACCGTTATGCAACTACTCAGCAACCGAAATTTTTAGAGTTGTGACTGTTTATGATTCAGTGTGCGCTCGGTCATAAAGGAATGCATTGGCAGCTAATCACACTTGACTTTGGCAAACATGTCTTGAGTCAGTCAGTTCCAATTTTTCACATTATTTTGCTGTTCAGAATTGATCAAAATTATAATAATTTTAAGCCATGGAAGCTAGCTAAATATTCAGGTATGTTCTGTATTCCACGTGAAATTAAAAAGGTGCGCAATTGCCCTAGAATTGTTGCTGGAAATGGGAACTTATAACAACAATGCTGTGGCAACTCCGAACGATTTAATTTCACGTGGAATACAGAACCTGCCCGATTATCAGTCTTATTTATAAAAATTATTAAGGCTTTATAAAGGCTTAATAAGAAAAATTTTGTATGAAAATTTGCTCTAATAACAAAAATTAAAATTTAAAAAACCCCCGATATATCTAGAAAAGCTGTGATATCTTTTAAACGGCTCAACCGATTTTCTTAAAACATAGCTAAGAACCATCTCGACAGACACACAGATACACAGGCACACACACAAACTTATAACACTATTTATTTTTTTTTTGGTCGGGGGTCAAAAACACTTTATAAAGCCACAAAAAAGGCAGACAGTTGAATGGCTAAACGGCGATTCTAATTAATCATTTCAATGTTTAAGAATTCGTATGTACAGAAGAATATTTCTTCTATTAAAAATAGCATGCAGGACGAAGAGAATAAACTATTTTGATTGAAGAGCACTGTGACATGTTTACAGCAACTATATTGTGTTTTCTGTATCCTTTTATATGATTGTGGGGAAATTATACAGTTGCTTTTACAATTCTGATTTACATTTGATTGGTTTACAGCTTAAATCAAAATCACACAAACAAAAGTTCACGCAACTACACCAAGTATACTCGTACAACATGTTCTGGGATCATGTTATGATCATATATGAGCATATTCTGTTTAAATGTTCTTCTTGGGAAATTTATTTGCAAAAAGTTGGTAAGAAATCGACTAATCAATAATATCACTTTTCGATTATTTGCGATCGTAAATAAGCGATTTTTGTCAAAAAAAAAACATGTCATTTAAGATTTTTTGGTGGTTATGGCTCTCGATATGCTTTCTAATCCCTTCAATTTCAATTTACTTGAATCAATAGAGATATGGAAATTTCACAGCGTCACAAACAAACTGATAATTCATTGTTACATTACAAAACCGTGTACGTACTCGTGATTAGAGAATGAGAAAGCTTCTTTCTTAACATCCCCCAAAAATGGCTGCGGTATAAAAGTGCGTTCTGCTTGTAAACTGCTGAACAGGATAAACAGCAGCATTTACAACTTATTTTTGGGGTTTGCGAATATGTATTTCGTATTGTGTGTGTTGCGTTGCGTTGTGTTGTGCGTTGTGCGTATTTTGGACGCACTTTTGAGTCTCTCAATCAGTTAAGGGGGTTGAGTAGGAGTGTGTGGTGTTAGAGGGTTGCTTTTTAAGTTTGTTTGAGATGTTTTTCCCCTCTTCTTCTTTTCATTTTTGATGTCTTGGCATGTTTGTTAGTTTGTTTGGTTGTTTGGTTGTTCAACTCCATGTTTGTTTAGAGTTAAAGCTTTAAGCATCTCATTAGTATTAACAGAGATGTATATCAAATGAGATGTTTTTATTAAGAAACGCCAATACAAATAAGAAAAGTGATAGTTTTCGAGGAATACAGTGCGTAAGAATGACCGCGGGTTTTTCGCAAACAGCGACGGCCCAACAAAATGGCCGTCAACACAGTGTTATTGGCAAAATATTGAGGTGAATTAAGAAAATATTGCTTAAATTAAATTTTATATATTTAAAATTGTTTTATTTGAACAAAAACAAAACGAATAACTAACGCTCGATATGCAAACAATGTTAACAAGCAAAAAAACGATAAAAAATGAGAATAAAACTCTCTTCTGAAAAAAAAAGAAAGCAAAATGTTGGCAAAAAAATGGTTGGATAAAATAATGCTGTATTGACTTTTTCCGTTTCCGTTTCCGCTGTGTAGATGTGTGTGTGTGAGTGTGTGTGTTTACTTTTACGAGCCGTTCTTCAGCTCGTTGTGTTTATGTTTTATTTAATTCCTGCTCAAACCTTTAACTTTCATTGTTGTCAATTCTTTGTTTTGTTTCTTTAATTCGACTCCCACCACTTCGATACTTGTTGTTGTTATTGTTGTTGTGGTTGTCCTTATTTTTATTCTAATTGCCCTTTTTATAACAACGCACAACTTTCCAAAACTCACACTCACTTTAATATAAAAATAAACTATAAACTATAACGAGATTTACTAGAGCGCATTTACAATTGTTAAGTTGTATTGCATTCTTTTGCTTTTTATTATTATTTCGAGTATTTTTTGTGTGTTATCCTTGTAGTTTGTAACTACGACTGCACCTGGATATGCCATTTAGGTGTTTGCAAACAAAACAAAGAAAAAAACTTTGATTTCGGATATCTTTTACCAAACATGTTCGAAGGTAAATTATTGCAGAATTATTTTTGAAATGTAATAAAATGTAATTTATATTGTAAAAGATATGGAACTTCAAAAAATAACTTTTTTTATTTATAAAAAAACATCATACCCATCGTTTGGTTTAAGTTCCTCTTTGCACTCGCACATGGTTGTTCATCACGCATGGTTTGTTTGCACCATTCATGCAAATTGTGCAGTTGCTGAGGTAAATGTGACCGACATTTTTTTTCTTTCGAAAAATTAAAAAAGCTCCAGCTTGAATGAAGTCTCTTAGTTTTGCGACTTACGAAAAGGTAATTGCGGAAGCCAGACACTCATACAGGAGAGCAAACTACTTTTAGTCATACAAAAACAAACAACTCTAAACAAACATTTACGGCCATTTGTGATGTGATGCGTAGATTCATGCCTTTCTGTTGCTTAGTAGTTTTCGATGATCGTGTTGTGATCAGGTTCTCAAAAGACCAGTGTCCCCACAACAGTTCAAAAGTGGATGCTGTTTAGAAAGAAATTATAGCGGCCACAGCTTTGAAAAACTCTACTGTGGACCAAAGATGCTCAAAATTGAATTGCAATTAAATTTATTCAAATTACATAATACGAATAGAATTATAATGGGCCCTGGCGATCAAATGAAACCTTCAAGCACCACTTCGTTACCTTAATATAGAAAGGCCCTAACTTGTTATTTTTTTTAAATACGAATGGAATTATAATGGGTCCTGGCGATCAAATGAAACCTTCAAGCACCATTTCGTTACCTTAATATAGAAAGGCCCTAACTCGTTATTTTTTTTTAATCGAGTTTTTTGTATATTCCTATAGAAGGACATCTAATGTAACGAAAATTCTCGATTTTAAAAAAATTATGAGTTATGGGCGTTTTGATATTAAGGTAACAATTTGTATTTTGACTTCGTAGCGCTCGTATCAAATCATGTCGTCATCGGATAATGATTTTTTGTTATTAAAAATAAAAATACGAAAAAAACTGGATGAAATCTTGTTTTAAAAAAGGACCAGTTTTAACATGCAAAGATGACAACGAAAAAGGAAAATAATATAATAAAATAGAGTTGCATTTAGTAATTCGTCAGCAACAGATTCACTTTTGCTGCAATCAGTCAACCTTTGTTCGTAAAATATAATTTTTTTTAAATCATCCAATTGTGCCATAACCGCCAAAAAAAAGCTTAAGCGACATAATTTTCGAACTAAAATTTTTTCAAAATCAAACGTTTTCGTTCGATTTGCAATTTCTATAGAAAACAAAAACAAATTTTCTCATTTTACTGTTGTGAGTCGAAAGTTTTCTTTCAATATCGTGAAATAGGCCACAATGGCCTTTGGCGTCTTTCTGACCGAAAATCACACTGTTCGGTACAAATTAATTCTTGTACAAATTCTTTAGCATTGGCCACGTTTTTTATGGGATATGAAGGTTTTGTAGTGTATGTGTGTGTGTGTGTCTATGTGTGCGTTTGTATGTGTACTTTTATATTATTTGACTAATTGACAAGGTCGATAGGTAAATAAATCGAATGCAAATATAATGACCGTGATTTATGAGAAAATTTTGATAGCAGGAGTAACAGAAACAATGGCAAGCCCATGGTACTATGCTATTCATTCACAAGAACGCAGCAACAACAACAATGAATGAGTCCAGGATATTATTATGTGTATCATTTTTATTTATGTTCACACATACATTAAAATTCTGGCAATAAAATTAAAAGAAAAAAAATTATTCTACCTTACGATATGCAAGACCATATACGTATGCAGTGTGTGCAAGTTTACATTTGTATGTACGAGGGCAGTCGCAAAATTAGCCAACTTAACAAAAAATAACACAATCAGTTTAGGAAATAATTTCTTTATTTCTCTTATCGTAATATCCTTTTAGCTCGATACACTTTGCCCAGCAGTACTCAAAAGCTTCGATATCCTGTTCGTAATAAGGACTGTCCAACTGCTTGAAATATTTATCAAACGCAGACTCCGCCTCTTCATAGTTAATGTTTTATTGCTTTTCCTTTTTGAAGATAATCAATAAGAATTATCCTACACGCATCCTAAAAAAACAGCGATCGTGGCCTTGCCTACAGATGGAACTGTCGTCGCCTTCTGTGGACACGATTCTCCCATTCCAGTCCACTTCAGATGTGGAATGGTGTACACAAAAACTATAATTTATTGCGGAGAATCAGTGCTCAATGCTCTATGTAAACATCTTCACGATGCTATTTTTGTCTACAGTGACCAAACACGGCACCCATCTTGCATACTATCGGTCAATAGGCGATGTCCTATAAATTCAGATAGCTGGCGCAACTTCATCACCATTTTGTGGATTTTCTTAACCGTTTCTGGCGTGGACAGCTCAATTGGTCGATCACTACGATGTTCATCTTTTCAGCTCATACAGCCTCGTTTAAACTCTGCCACTCAATATTTTATAGAAGCAGACTCCCTCAGAGTAAAATTTAGATCGGCTTTAATATTGGATAATTGGACTGAGACCTTTCAACTGAAGGCATTAAATTACATAAAGGTGACTATTCTTTTCCATGTGTAAAAATTCACTGAAATCGTTTACTTTTGATGATACTAAACAATATGGCAGCTTTAAACTTAAAACATGCGTTTTATAAGGTTGCCACTTTCCACCAAAGTATTTATATTTTTTTTTTTAAATGCTGCAGATGGGCTAATTTTGGAACCATCCTCGTATCTGCACGTAAAGATTTGAACTGAAAACAACTGCAATAACCAAAGGATTGTAAATATTTTTAATAAAAAAAGGAATAAAAACAAGAAAAAGGCATAAAATATTCGTTAACTTTATTGCTCATATTACGAGTATTTATTTATTTGTGCAGGGGCTCTGATGCTGCCACGAGTTACAACGTTTCAGGCCAATTTGAGATGAGAGATGATTTCATCTCACGAAAATCTTGCAGCGTATACATTTTTCATCCGAGCAGGATACTTATCCTTAAGAAAAAATTATATAAAAGGAATTCCTTTTGGTGAAAGTTTTGAACAATTCTGGTTAATGTCGGTCCAATACTAATTACAATTGCATAAAAAAAGTTTAGAGAAATTTAATCCAAATACATGCACATATTAATGTTTATGCTGCACATACATATATATACATACACACACATACATATGTACATATATGCGTGTATACAAATATATCGTTATCTTAATATAGAAAGGCGCTGACTTATTATTTTTTTTTATACAGATTTTTGCTTTTCTATCAGAATATAAAAAAATTCGATTTCAAAAGAAATAATAATAATGAGATAGGGCCTTTCTTTATTAAGGTAACGATATGTATGTTTGAAAAATAGTTTTTTTGTTTTTCAGCATGAAAGACTTTTATTATTTTCTGCTAAAATGTTCGTGGAAACTCCTCAAGTGTCTTGCTAATGCTAAAAATAGAAAATAATAGAAATGTTAAAGCAACCTCAACCATAAACCATTCACAAAAGTGAAATGTCAGCGAGTTGCAAATTAAATTGTACGTTACAATTTTTTTGTTTTTTTTTCATTTGTGTATTTGAACTTTCTCTACAAAATAAAAGTGATGGCGGAAAAAATAGCAGCAGATCTTTGCCAAAATGTGAAAGAGAAATTGAACCGTAAGAAGAGAAATAAATTTTTGAGCTGTTACTTTTGAAAGTAGTATAAGTCCACTTCTTAAAAACATGTGTTAACGTTAAATTTAATTATGTAAGACACCTTCTATCCATATATATTAACATCTATTCAATATAGTCCGAATTGGCCATAAAATTAGTCCATTCCTAATACATAATTATAATTAAAACAACTTTCATGTTGCAAGTTTTATTTGATTATTATGACACAACGCCTATATCCGTCCAAAACAGCCCGAATATATGACAGATAATTCGGCAGATGGCCGCTATAAACTGCCAAAGTTCGGAAGTCCCTATTGGAAGACCCTTTGCAGGTAGTTGCAATATCCTTGTCTAACATTTAAGTGTATTTATCTAACAATTGTTTCGATATACCGCCAATGAATGTTTAAAAGCAGGAATTTTGATTGTAGGTGGGCACGTGTTTTGTTTTCTTTTTGTGATATATTGACATTCGACTACAGACATCAGATAACAAGCACATGCCGATGCATGCATGGGTTTGTTATTTTTATTATTTTGGTTCCTATAACGCTCTAATTGTTGGTTTTCCCCGTCTAAACGTACTTATGTACATGCATAGATATCTATGATTGTTAGTTTAGTTTAGTTTAGAGATACTCGCTCATATGCAAAGTGCTTTGTTCAAGAATGTAAATAAAACTTGGAATATTATGCAAACAAAGTGTTGATACAATCATAAAAAATATTTGTATACTCCTTTTTCTGCATACAAACATCCGTACAAACGAGTATTTGGAGTTGTGTGCTTTTCAGTGTGCAATTATTCTTGTGGACAATGATAATATTTGCTTAGCCCAAAAACAAATGAAAAAAATATGTAAATACATAAATAAAATAAAATAAAAAAGTAAAGTTATAAAAAAAAAATAATAACAAACGGGAACAAGGAATACATTAGTTAATGCAAAAGGAGTCATAACACACACACACACACACACACACACTCACACACTTTATTAAAACCAACAACACATACATATGTTGACATTTTTTGTGAATATATTGTTGTTGTTGTTGTTGTTGCTTTTAGTGTGTCCATACATATTGTAACAATCCTTCTTTTATTACCAACAATTTTGTGTTTAATTGTAGTTTTATTTTATCTTTTTTTTCATAACTTTCTTTATGCGACATTTGGTTTTAGGTCATTTCCAATTTATTTCATTCAGTTTGTTTGCTTGCACTGTTAGTCAGCCAGTAATTAAGTTGATGAAAGGAAGGACATCAAGAGGAAAAGGAAATGTCATTAAATAACAACAACAGTGTGACACACTAAATACTCATAATTTAGTTGGAAGGTGTACGTACGAGTACATACGACGTAAATAACACACGCTCATGTTATTTTACTTGCAATTATTAAACTATTAGACAAGTTTATTAAACATAATTAACTTGAATAAAAATGATTTTAATACATACAATTGAACAACAGCCACACACACTCACACACACACAACAGTGTGTAAACTTAAATTAATTTGAAGTGATTAACACAATCAATTTCTCAAATACGAATACGCACTTCTTCAATTATCTACCAGACGTCGATTTTCTTCAAAATATGATTTAAAAAAGTAATACTCGTACATATCGTGAGCTTAAATGAACGACCGAACTAACCTAAAAAAACAGAATCGATTTTTGGATTTATTTTTATGTGTTACATATCGAGCCATAACCGCTAAAATAGCTTAAGCGACACATTTTCGGACTTCGTTTTTTTTTAAGTAAAAAGGACTATTTAAGATCACAAACAGAAGTTCGAAAATGATGTCGCTTAAGCTTTTTTGGCGGTTATGGCACGATATGTTTTAAATTCCGTTCTTCGAGAATAAAAATCAAAACACCCATCCCCCTTCACCTGAACAATTTCCTAAAATTTGTTTTTTCATTCTCTGCATTTATTTCCAGCTTGGGCATTGGAAGGGCACATTTTGAAAAACAGCCGCCCAGCAATTTGAGAAAGTCAAACTTTTTCCACTTCGTGATCGCACTGTATGATCGGGCGGGCCAGCCAATTGAAATCGAAAGGACTGCATTTATAGGATTTATCGAAAAAGAATCGGAAGCGGACACTACGAAAACCAACAATGGGATACAATATCGACTACAATTACTTTATGCTAATGGTGAGTATGTATGAGTAGAATTTATTCCAAAAAGAGAACAAATAAATATGCAAATAAATAAAATAAATACTTTTAATGAGGAATAATTTTTTAATAGGGCTTAAGTTCAGTATTTTTATTATTTTAATATGATTTTCTAAAAATGAGAAGAACAATTAAACTAGACTTTAGCTGGGGGAATTACCGAAATTCTTCTCTGCCGCAACGCACTTCATCAGCACCAGTTCGAAAATGCAGCGTAAATAGCATTTGTGTAAACTGTATTATGTCCATATATATCGACACTTTAAATCAGCCGTGGCCAAAGTGGCACCAGAATGCCGAACTTCAATCGGCTTCTTATCAAATGAATACACATTAGACCACCCAAATTTCTAAAAGTATTTATTTTATTCGCTCCACCGACAGTTTCTGATACACTGATCACAAAAATAAAAAATCACCTGTGTGTACAAATTACACTGAGAGCGTGCAAAACGGACCTGAGCATTGCACTTTTCACTCAAAAAATAACCTATTTTCACTATAAACTCTTTTGGCCCCAAAACTTTTAAATGACGATTTTTTTCGGAAAAATTTTATATAATCATTTTTGTTCAGCATAAATAGCGGCTCTCGCTAAAAATTGGATAGCGATAATTATAATCTGTTTTCATTATTTTTATTACATTTCGACCAAATATGTATCATTTAATAACATAAGGATCAAGACATCACATCGGCGATATTCGTCAGAGAGTGCAGTGGGGGGGGGGGGGGCAAATTTTGCATCATGTGTTGAACCTGCACCTTTACAAAATCCAAATGATGCAGGAACTCAAGGTAAAAGACCATAAACAATCACGTGTGTTCGGGGAATGCGCCCTTGAGCAGTTGGAAACTGACCCTAATTTGCATCGAAAATCATCATCAGCGATGAAGCCCATTTTTGGACGAATGGGTACGTCAACAAATAAAAGATTTACTGTGTGATATGGAATTTGGGCCGTCGGCCTCAGCGGATTTGAGAACGGCGTTTTCCAGGCCAGCGATGTCAACGGCGAGCGCTATAGACAGACAACTTCTAACTTTTTTTGGACAGAACTCAGCTGATTTTAAAAAGGGGAAGTGGGTTTAAAAAAAACTAAAAGCTAAAGCTAAGCCGAAGGCGACAAGAAGCAGCAGAGGTCGGAAGACTCTATACGAGATAAGCGTTGTTAGTGTATGTACATGCTTCAGTTCAAAAAGAACCAATTTGTTGCATTCACATAATTTGGTTTTTGCTTAAGTTCAAGTCCTTTTAAGGAAAAAAAAATATTAAAAATCTTGACAAATACTAATTTCAAATTATTTTAATTTAAGATCGATCGAACCATCCATTGATTGCTGATACTCTTCGTCTCTTTTAAGCTAGAAATCAAATTTTATTTGGATACGTATACAAAACACTTGTTTAAAGTTTTCATTAAAGTTTATTTTATTTTTTCTAATTTATATTGTAGTTAAGCTTAAATTTCCCCCAATATAAAACGATAAAGCTCTTTTTTCATATTTCTCTTTTAGGTGCCCGCCAAGAACAGGATATATTCGTTAGACTCATTGACTCTGTAACAAAGCAAGTAAGTTCTTAAATAACAAAATAAAAAATAAATGAATTTCTATTTGAATTCCCCTGCTTAAGTTCAAAAGTTTGAAACGAAACTCAAACGCACAAACGAAATGAATTTGTCTTCAATCGAACCATAAGTTGCATTCAAAATTGATTGTCACAGTTAATTAAATGCGTCCTGCACGCATCAACCAACATACCAGCGCAATAAATTGACTTGTCAAGCACTTAAATGGGCAGCAGCAATAGATGCATGTACGTGGAAACGTACGAGTGCAATAAAGGAAATAAAAATCGAAGTCATTACCTTTCGAGGTAGCGCCCACTAAAAGGATTATTTCCACTATTTTTTATGTACTTTTCTTCGTGCTCGTGCACGAATGTCCTTAAGGAGAGGAATGGGAATAGTTTGTGTAAGGAAAAAAAAACTGCAAATACAGCATTTTCGGAAAAATATTTTTGCTTGGTTAAACTGGCCATATGTCTTCATTGAATGTGGCTGTGGCTGGGACTGGGGCTGGTGCTAGTGCTCGGCCTGGGGATGGCAAGGTGAGGGAGGGCGAGTGTGCGTCAAAGGGAGAGTTAGTTAGATAGAGATCTATTACAATTAAAATATTTTTTGCTTTTGCAATTCGTCCTTTGAAAACCGTTTTGCAAAATGACTAACTGCTCTAACCAATACTGGCGCATGCATGAGCACTCCTACAAGGATAAAAATGTGTGTGTGTGTGTGTGTGTGTATTTTGGTCAAAGCACATACGTAGAATAACTGTTTTTTACACACATTCACTTTGTGTGTGTGTGTGTGTGTGTGTGTGATGGTGCGTGCTTGTTTGTTTTATTCTGTATTGTTTTCAAGGGCAATTAATTTCTAGGGTGACAAATTTTTATAGACTCTATTATGAGTATCATTGTTGTTGTTGTTGCTGTTGCTGTTGTAATTTTATTATAAAAATTGTGCAAACGGGCGAAGAAGGTCTTTGTTGTAAATTGGATGTCTTTTTTTTTTTTTTTTTGTTATTGTAGTACTTGGGTGTAAAGTACTGTTTGATTTGAAAAAAAACAAAATAGAAACAGACACACTGAACGCTAACATTTTACCCCTTTAATTTTTATTTTTTTTATTAAGTCTTTATCATCGGCAGATGATGAAAACATTAAAATGTACCATTGATACGAGCAATAATAAGAGTATTGAGCCATTGATTATGTTATTTTATTTTACGCAATAAAACGATTTGCTGGTCGAAGTCGAAGTTTGTTTTCGAATACAGCGAATAAATATAAATGGGCCATGTGCCATGTGCCTTCTTTTTGTCTGGTTGATAAACAATATTTTTAGCAATAGAAATGAGACATAAAAAATTGTAATTTTTACAAAATTTCCTCTAAAAAAATTAATGAAAATATTATGCGAAATTCTCGACACTTTTTCACCCTTATCGGGAATAATAGGCGAACATTTTGATCACGTGAAATGTGAACTAAATTAGAAAATAGTACACTGACACAATAACGACGCAAAAATTGGCGATTACAATTTTAGGGAAAGGGAACTGATTTCCCGATAACAAACAAAGTGAATAAATGTTTGTTTCTTCACTCTGCTAAAATAAAGTTTCAGTTCAAGGTGAAACACTGACAGTCAGTCAGTGTTATTTAAGTGATTTTTTTTTGTTAAGATTTAATATCGTAGTACTACAAATTAGTAAGTGTGTAATTATGTTGAGTCGGAAGCAAACATTAAAACATTATTTCCCACATTTATTTAACGGCGTCCCTTTTGAAAGTCTTCGGAAAAAAGGCTTGGTAAGAAAAGAACAATCATTTGATCCGATTATCTGTTTAGATCAAAGTAATATTATTACGATTAGATAAATATATTGCTTAAGCGACACAAGGCACAACACACAGTGTGCTCGAACAGAAAGCAAAATAGGGGAGGAAGACAGAAGTTGAAAAATTTACACATAATTTTATTTACAATTGAAATATGATTCTACATTCGTTCTTAAAACAAAAATTTTAAAGCAAACTTTATAGGATATGCATTTGTGCAAAACAGATCAGTAAAATAATGCATTCGTTATTTTTACATAGTAAGCTATCAATATAATATGTAACAAATATTTAGCTTAGAATTATGCTTGTATATGCCAAGACAGGCAAAGCAAGACAAGCCAAAACAAGACAAGACAAGACAAGACAAGGCAAGGCAAGGCAAGGCGAGGCAAGGGAAGACTAGAAAAGACAAGACAAGACAAGACAAGACAAGACAAGACAAGACAATACGCGACATTCCCCACTACAAACTGGAGTTCAATACCAGGAAACGTGATTGTAAATCGCAGTATTCACAATCAAAATGCATGTTCTCCATTATAATAATTTTATTGAGTGCAGAGCATTGCACGCTGCCAAAAATTTCTTGTCAAACACATACTCGTGCTAGACGACCTATCGGAGGTATCACAGATCGTTAAAGCCGACGTCATGCCGTCCCTCAACTCAACGTGGTGTATGTAGTACGACTAACCACAGGATTTAGCATTGCATATAGACCTTTTTCAAAGGTTAACACTGGGACGAGAGTGAGTGGCATCTATCTCACGATTCTGCATGATTGCTTGTAGATATCCAAAAGGCAAATAATTTCCTCATCAGCAAAAAATAATTTTCATGATCGTAGGTGTTCTTTCCTGATCACAACACTCTCGCGAGCATGGAAGTTGCCAGTTTCGTATTTCTTATCTTTATATTACATTGAATTCTTTAAGGTATCTGATATTGAAGCTCAAACGCTCTCTCCACGCATAATCTGCTATTTAAGGGTTAAATCGCTGACCAAATTCTGTTGGTCGGTATTTGTTGCAACCCTATTCGTGTTGTTTGTGCTACATCTCTAATTTCAAAGGCAATCAAAGATGATGGAAAACACCAGCACCAGCAGCACACGCAGCAGCAGCAAATGGCAACAACAATAAAAACCCAACAAAAATATTCATAATTTTACTTGATCAGATAACAAAACATGTTACATACTTGCATTACAAATGCTCTTAAAGCGCTTCACTTCATATTTTGCGCTATTTCGGCTTTTGAAAAGCAGGCACCAAATGAGTGAAGGCTTTAATAATTTGGGAGGAGGGGGAGGAGAAGGCAATTGTAATTTGCGTCCTCATGATAATGCGTTTTTGTTTCTCTATGCGAGCACCACGTGCTGATATGCCAAATAGATTGGCTACAATGAGATCATATTTCAGCAAAATCTACCGTCGTAAATGAAACCAAATCGAATGTAATGCCAAAATATTCGGGAGCAACAAACAAACAAACACACGTTCGATTTTTAAACTGCATAAAATGTTGAAAAACAAAAGCAAAAAAAAAACCTACAATTATTTATCGCAATTGTACGCATTACAGACAATAAACTCACTCTCATTCAGGCACACATACACTCGAGTGTGTGTGCGAGCCGTGCCACGATTCTCTAAATACAGTTGCTAAAACTGCAACAGTAAAGGCCTCAAACAAACGGCCAAAACAATGAGTAGTTGATGGCTTATTGTCCGCAGTAATTTTGTTTAGTCAAAATCTATCGTTGTGTCGTTGAAAAAAAAAATACTGCAATCAAACTCTTCTGGTTAGTGCAACACACACACACACACACTCACTCTCACATACACTGAAATATGTTTGCGAGTTCTCATTCTCCTTTTTGTTCTTATTTTCGTTTTGGAGATCTGAACAATAATGCCCGTCATAAAAACAATAACCAATAATGATGGCGATAATGATTAGTTTTTCTATTTACGAGTATGAATGTAAATATTTTTTCAGTTGCATGGTGTGTGCTAAAAATAAAAACATGAACAAAAAGGCGCGGATACAGCTTAATTCATTTATTAATTTTTAAATTCTTTTGAGTTTACGGAGGAAGAGGAGAGTGGGCGTTTAGCTTGGAGCGAAATAAAAAATGTTTAGGTTTCACTTTCTCAATAGAAAGGATACATATCGTGATAATTTTGGTTGAATTTAACTTTTTTCTCCCTGCAAATCTGCAGGCCACCCAAAAAATATTTATTATCGTTTCAGCAGAGATCTATTAAAGCAAGAGCTTTTTTGGGTTCCATACTGAAGAGAAAATAAGAACCTTGTTAACGTGAGTATACTGTTCGCCCTTCAGTCCGTCCGTCCGTCTGCCTGCCCGTCCATCCATGAAAAAGTAACTTTGTTCCCCTTTGAACCCATTTCTGCCTCTCGGAAATTATCAAACCAATTTTTATATAAATGCATGACAAACATAGATACTCGTACATCTGTGCCTAAAACGACACACATAATTTGTTGGGGTTAATTTCGTATTGTCTTTACATTTCTTATGATTGAATGTATTTATGGAATTTATGATATTATTATTTGTGAATTCTCAAATAGTTTTTGAAAGTCTGTTTGTGACTCTTTAAAATGTGTGGTTGAAGTCTACTGACGACTTGTTAAAGCAACAATGAAATGCATATAGACAGTGCTTAACCACCAGCAAATAAATTTAAAATTTTTGTTAAATGAGAGCCCCGTCTCTGCTTGGCCATAGCTTAAGCTTCTGTGTGGATCGGATCTGATTAGGAAAAGAAAACTAATTTTTTTATTATTAACATACAGTAGCCCAGCCGACACAGTACGAGAACGCCATTTTGACAAATTATCCTTTGTATCAGTTGGGTTAGGAAAGTTCAAGTGATGAAGGCATAGTCACTGGTCACAAAGAATTAAAAAAAAATGTTGCTTAAAATATTTCAGCAAAAAGCGCTAATTTTTTTAAATTAATGTTTTTAAATAACGTTAAGTAAAGCTCGACCTTTTTTGGTGAACGGACTTGATCATAACACTTTTCAAATTGAAAATTATGAGATTTTGCCTGCTGTATCCCTTGAGTATTCAATAACATTGGAGTCATTAATAAGATGATTAAAATGTAGTAAATAAAATTGGCTGCCAACAAATTGCTACAAAGATTGCAGCGACCTAAAAGTGACTACAGTTGCAGCACGGCACTAGAATTGTTTAATTCGTAATCGATTATTTATCAAAAATTGATTTTGGCGACTTTTTAAGTCGATTTGGAGAAATAAGTCAGACAAAATCTGACAACCCTGGCGCGAAGTGAAACCATACAACCGAATTGAGAACCCCCTCCTTTTTTTTGAAGCTGTCTAAAAATATTCATGAAAGTATTTACGTTACTTGCATCAATTTACTTGCATCGTTTGCGTTCAGATGACTTCAAACACTTTAAAATAATTTATTTTGCAAATTTATTCTCTTTTAAATCTGCATTCATATTTTCAACATTTATCATTGTTTGAATGTGTGTGCGTGAGTGTGCTTATGCGTGTGTATTAAAATGTGACAGTGTGTATGTGTATGTGTCAGCATGCATTTGTTTATCTTGTGTGAGTGTTAATTAAGCGATAAAATTAATTCGAACGTCAACACTTTGAATTAATGGTGCTGAAATTCACTAGTAGCAAAAAATAACAACAAATAAGCAAGTATGTGTTCACACATGCACTCACACATCCATACATATGTATATAGATACATACATGTGTATAAGCAATCTTATGCCTTTTCGTGCATTTCGGTGTGTTTGAGTGCAATTATAAAAACAAAAATCAACTTTCAATAGGTCTCGCATTTGCAGCAGCAGCAGCAGCAGCCGCAATAGCAGCGACCGATAAAAGCCATCAAATATGGCCGTATAAATATTTATAAAAATATACCATGTGTGTGTGTAATTTTGTGCAATTTGCATGCTACACAACACACACACACTCGCATAGAGATAAAAATAACCTAAAGTGGAGACAATATTCAAACATGTTGTTGGTTGGTTTTGCAACGCCCCACAATATTTAAAACAAACAAAAAACAGATACGTACGAGTATTATTGCCGCTCTTATTGATGTTGTTCGTATGCTTGCAACAACAACCAAAAAGCAAACATCAAGCACACACACTCTGGCAGTATGTGTGTTTGCATACACACACACACACACACACACATTTCCCGTCACCATTAATTCACATGAATATTGGTTGGCACATTAAACGATAACCACAATGGCGTTGTTGCTTTTAAGGCCAAATTTATTTCAACACACCGAACACATACTCGTACATACACATAAATATATATTTAAATAAATAAAAATAATCTATTGAAAAATATTATGAAAAGTATAAAAACAAATTTGTGTTGCATTGTAATTGCATTTACATGCATAAATGAAAATATATTTACATATTTTTTTTGTTGCAAAAATTTTAAAAGCAAACTAAACATTAATAGATTTAAATACTTTCACAATTAAAATTAAATTTATGCAATAAATTGCGCACACATGAATTTGAATTGAATATCAAATACACCTGCCTCCCCACAACCCTCCCCCTTTTTAATTCATTCGATTTCCCTGCTCTTCCCCCAACTCATTCATGGGCCGCAAGGACACATGCCAATCATCATTAGATTTCTGTAAATGTGTAAATTCATTGGTATTCTATTTAGATGAAAAGTAGTACTCGTATTCGTATGTCTGTTTGTGTGTGTTTGTGCGCACATCTATGAGTGTCAAATCAAAAACTAAAAAAATCTATCAAATAAAATGGTGTTAAATTTCACGAAATTTTTACAAAAAAAGAAAACACCAGCAGCAAATTGATTATAAATGGAGAAAGTTGAGCAAAATCTGTCAGCAAAATTAAGAGTTGCATATTTGATTCAGTTTATTAGTGTAAGAGATGCCTTTTATTAAGTTTTAAATTGAAATTTGATTGGCACGCAACATATCCATTAAGGATTGGGGAAATTCCAAGGGAAATCGACCTCAATTTCTCACGACAAGTCGGTATGTTACATTTTGGTGTTAAAAGAAATGTTTCATTTATACGACTCTTTAAAACATTAAAAACTATTTGTGTTTAAAAATATTTTAAATTTAATTCAAGTGGTAAATGAAAATTACTTTTTTTTATTTAATTATACTGATAATGCTTATTTCGCTTAGTGCAAATTTCAGCTCTATTTCGATTCATTGTGTCACAGTGTACTGAAGGGCTTTTATAAATATTTGTATTTATTTTTTTGAAAAAGAATACTAGAATTGTTTCGATTCCTTGAAGGCTTTTTTGTTATTGCTCCCTTTTAGGGTTCCATACAAAAAAGCTGAAAACGAACCCTATTGTTTTCGCTACGATGTCCGACCATCCGTCCGTCTGTCTGTAACAGGATGTTTTTTCGAGAATCGTAAGGCTTTGGCCGCTACAACAACAAATGTATGACAGTTAAAAATTAAAGGGTGTTCTAAGGCGAGCAACGAAAACTGTTGAAATTCTAATGTAATATACAGACACTTGAATTTTTCAAAGCTAGTGTATTTTTATGCAGACTATAACAATTAACAATGAAATTTCAGTTAATGTAATTTATACTAAGTAGTTTTGACAATTTGCTGTATCTTGGAAATCGTAAGAGGCAAACTCTTGACAAAACAAAAAATCGCCAAAATTAAAAAAACGCTCAAATGAAAAATATCACCAAAAATAAAATAAATCGCTAAAATTAAAACAAAATTACCAAAAGTAAAAAGGTTTTCAAAAAACAAAAAAAAAACGCCAAAAACCGAAAAAATCGCGCAAAACTAAAAAAATCGCTAAAACTAAAAAGAGAACCGAAAAAACATCATAAACCGAAAAAATAGCTTAAATGAAAAAAGCACAAAAAAATCGCTAACACTAAAGAAATCGCACAAAACGAAAAAAAAGCACTAAGACTAAAAAAATCGCCAGTGAATACATCAGGTAAGATATTCGATTATATAGGCTAAAGTTCGTACTACTACAGATGCTGTTGCTGCCGTGAAGTCAGCTACTTAATTATAAAGACACCGACAGCAACATCACATAAGCACCTGATATTTAATATAAATATTTCATATAATATAAAAATTTAAAATTAGCTGAAGTTGGCTGTGATGGCGTCAAAATAATTGCATCGTTTTTGTACTGTAAGCTTCAAATTGAAATTTAGAAGTTTAGTTTCAAAATAATTAAGTATTTAAATTAACTGCCTGTCCCACAAAGTCGACGGAATAAGTTCGGTCAACAACTTGTATTGAAAAGAACAATAAAATAAGAAAATTAGATGTTTTTTTTTCAATATAAGTAATCGATCGAATGTTTTCTGTCGACATCGTGGGACAGGCAGTTAAGTTTAAACATACCGTGCGCATTTTTTTGAAAAAAGTTAATGCATAATTTCATAATTATTATGTTTTTTTTTAATTTTAATTAAAAAAGTGGTGACTAATAAAAAAATAATAAGAGAGATAGAAAAAATTGTGCCATATGTAAAAATTGTTTTGTTCGCTAAAACCGCAAGTACTCAGAATAATTCAAACAGATGAGTTCAAGCAAATAAAAATCTATCTATCATTTTGTATCTATTTGCTGTAGTGCTACATCATCTGTACACACACACACACACACACACACACACACACACTCATGCATGTACTTACATAAGTGTGTATTAATGCATAGATGCAGGAAAAAAGGTTGCTTCAAGTACTTCAAGCCCTTCAAATGCATACGCATGCATTTAAACAAGCAAGCAAACAAACAAACAAACAAACCAACGTGGAAATATGTATCTTACAAATGCGAGTAAACAAACAACCCACCAACCAAAATCAACCAGTCTAATTTGAAAATAATTAAATACAAAACTCACTAAACTACGAGTAACATGTGTAATCCCTTTTACTACGAAAAAGATACTCGCACAGACAGACAGTCAGACAGACAGACATTCAAATGGACAAATCCAACTAGAAAAAATCCTGCCAACATGCACATTTAGAGGGTGCAAGGAGTCCTTTGTTATTATTTTTATTATTTTATACGAGTACATGTAACACTAGTTATAATTTTTATGAATAGACAGATAATAATTTCTACAACAATGCGTCTATTAGAGAAATAAAAAGCATCAACCACCAACCTGAGCAACTCTATACATACGAAGAGTAACGTGGAAGCATCATTGACGATGATGATGATGATGTGTGTGTTCCTGTTTTTCTTCTCAAACGAGATTTCTATTAAAAAGCTTAAAACTTTTCCTCTGTCATGCCTTCAAAACACACAAACAACAGAAGTAAGTGGTGGTGTAAACATTTAGTCAGCCAGTCAGTCCGTCAGCCTGTAACACATTTATTTATGTACATCACTTGCCACTTACTGGTTTGCTGGTTTGCTGGTAACCGGTAACCAGTACCATATGTGCGATTGCTTATAAAAACTTCCGAAAACCAACAAAAAATTTTTAAAAAATACAGAAACAACAAATAAATTCACTTTACCTTATGCCACAAAATCGAGAATAAGTAACAAAGGCAGAGGACATACGAGTACATATAAACAGAAATAAAAAGGCAAACATAAACATAATCAGAAATTAATTTCCAAAGGAAAAGTATCAAACACTAATCACAGGGATTTTGAGGGCTTTACAGAGAACAAGGACAACATAAACACACCAACAAAGCCATTATCCCTTTTTTGTTTTTGTTTTTTTTTTGTTACGAGTAAATGTCTCTATGATTGCTCAACATTATTGTACGCACTACTACTCCTCATCGCCAGTATGTGAGTGAATTCCACTCGACACTCTATTCAAATTTACTATTTTCTATAAAAACAAAATGTTAATGAAAATATTTACTTTTAAAAAAAGTCAACTCAAATAATATAGTGCATTTGTTTCTTTTAAAATTGGGTCAGCGATACGACAGCAAATCCAGAAAAATAAAAATAATAATAAAATTTATGCATGGAATGTTTGCATTTGAATTAAACTATGTCCCGGTCCAGACTAGCAATTTTTGTTGCAGCAATTCTTAAATATGCATGTGGGAGTGTTGAAATAGAAATATATACATTTATTGTATTCCTCTCTCTCGTTCTTTTGCACTAAAAACTAAAAAGTTGCTGCAACAAAAATTGCAAGTCTGGAACGGGACTTTCTTTCTATTGATTAAATTGCTTAAGGATGTTAAAAGAGATGATGCGTCAGTTAGCACTCCTGCTTTTTTTGTATTGAAATTTCACCAAATAGTGTGCAATAGGCATGAGCCTGCCTGCAGAGGTGTTTACATATAGACCAGCATCTTTCCACCGGCCCACAAAGCAGCTACTCGTACGTTTTCCCTTTTGCTCTTCTAAGAATTATGCAATTTTGCTTATTAACAAAAGATTTACTTGCGCATCTCTTCATCTACGAAGGGCAGGGAAGTTCTGTGCAATTGCTCCACATTCTCAACAACTTGCAAGGAAACTTTAATTTCTGCATGTCTGTTTAATTTATTCAGCAGATTCCTTTCCAAGAATGGATTTCAGTTTCCTTAAAGTTTCGAATAAAAATAAGTAAATAATTAAATGATTTTCTTTAAAAGGTCTTTTTCCAGTTTCTAATTTATATTGTTTTCTTCTGTTGGTGCTTCTTTGCAGGCAATTATTTATGAAGGACAAGACAAAAATCCAGAAATGTGTCGTGTACTGTTGACGCACGAAGTGATGTGCAGGTGAGTTGTAAATGAAAATATATATTTTTTTTCTTCAAATGCGTCTGTTTAAATGTATGAAAATATTAAAGAAATATAACGAATTAAAGGTTTCTTATATAAAGACATATAACTACAGTATGTCAGGAATAAGTTTTCACATTGCAGAAATATAAACATTTTTATTTTATTTTATAAAAAAAACTTACTTCTTTTGTGTGTGTTTGAATGATTTCAAGTCGAATGCTTTCGCTTTTAAACATTTTTAAATCATTTTAATTATTTACCAAGATTTAAAACAAAAAAAATTCTACTTTGACTATAAAAAGGCAACAAATTTAAAAAAAAAAACCTTTTCGCTATTTTTTGTTTGTTTTTGTTTTATGTCAAGGAACTCTTTTCATGAGAAATCTACAAACTGCCATTTGTGTAATTGGGCAAATGTGGGGAGGCTTGTTTCATGAAACCCCTTTTCAACTTTAGGACAAACAGTTGTTGTCAAGAAATTAATTTATATTCATAAAAAGTTAAATTTGTTTGGAATATTTATATTTTAAACAAATTTTGTATGAAAAATTTTAAATACATATATTTATTTCAAGCTCTTTTTAAATTTTATGAATATGGTGAAAAAATTTTAACTTTTGTGTAAAAATGCATAAAGAATGCAAAAAAACTAAAGTGCTGAGATTATTCAAAGAAATTGATATTTATAAAATGCACAATCGAACAGCAAACATGGGGTTAGTTTGTATACGACGTTGACGTTAGAAATCTTGGCGTTTGTGTAATAGATAAAAGAAACTTGTACTACTTTTCTTTAATCTATTACAGAAACGTGAAGATTTCCATCGTCAACGTTTTACACTTACTTTGGACAGTTATAAATGCGACTTGTATATGCGATCTTTATTGGAATGATGTTGCGATTTTTCGACATACGCACATGGTTTTCGCCACACTATAGTTGGTCCATCGTTGTATTATAAAATTGTTTTGGTGACAGAATATCACGTCGTCCCACGGGTAGCGAAATATTCATCATGGCGAAGGAAACCAGCTTCTCTATATTCATGCAGAGAGTAGTGCTTTTACGGACTAATGTTGAAGAGTATTTGTTTTATTAATAAGGTCTGACAAATAGTTTCATGGGAAGCAACAACATCACACTCTTTTTCAAGCTTCTTTGTAAGTTTTCTGTGAAAATTCTTGGCATCCGGATGACATTTCTTACAATTAAGTACTTTGTACGTTTATTTATTCTAGACGTAGGGATAAATCCACGTTCTATGTACATAAATACATATTTTTTATAATAATATAACTTTAATTTCCATTCGAAAAAAGTTCATTATTATTTCTGCTCGTAAAAACAGAAACCAGAAAATAACAATTATTTCTGCTTAAAAAATAAAAATAAAAATTTTAAAATCATGCAATTCGTGGATTGGCCACGTTGTCCGAGATTTAATAGCACTTCTTTTTTTTTCTTTAAAAATTCAAAAATAATTATTATTTTCGGTTCCTGTTTTTTTTTTCTTAATAAATTTCAAAATATTTTAATATTTTCAATGTGCAAAGTTAATATTGACAGACTGTATATGACAACATATACATACATACATACATACAAATGTACATACAAAAGAAGTTTCAATTTTTTTCAATCAACACTTTTTTTGGTTGGCATCAAGACGGAAGGCACAGTGAAGGATTAAAGAAAGGTTTGGAGCGTAAACCAACATGCAGGCATATTTCATCAAGTTCTTGTTCTTGTTCTTTCTTTACCTAAAACCCTTGAGTATAAAATTTCTTTTTTCGCGTCTTTTGTCTGTCTTATTTGCTTTAAAATTTGTTATTCCTGTTTTTTTTTTTTTTTTTTTTTGTAACAAGTAATATTTTAGGTATGTGAAGTGAAATATCTCTTGGATTTGTCTACATTTTCACACTTTCTCTATACTTTTTTTGCATCATAAAAGAATATGATAATTTTGCAAGTTGCGATTATTTTTTTTTTCTTCTGATTTGTGGCATTTCTATTTGAATTTCGTTATTTTAAATTTTCTTTTTTAGTCTAAAGTAAACTTGCAGATTTTGCTTTTGGTAATCGGAGTGTTTCCTGGAATCTTTATTGAATATTCAGTGGATTTTGCACATTTTTAAAATTCTTAAATTTCCTGAATGCGAAACGTTAAATGTGTCATGTGTGTGTGTTTTTGTGTGTGTGCGGGTGTGTGTGTGCGTTCGAAAATAATTCTTAATAAAATGGCCTTGATTGTTTAAGCTTTAATTTCCCTTCATTTTGTTTTACAATAATCGTTTCTGTTTTATGCTCTTCCTTTTGCTCTTCTTTTTCTGCGCTTTACCGTTTTGTTTATATTCCAGCTGATGATGTCCGGCGAATGTGTTTAGTTCGTAGAGTCCAAATGTCTGAAATGGTTTATTTTCTATTCTATTGCAAAATAATACGTTTACAGCCTCCACAGGCACACACACACACACCCTGACACACATACTCTCATATACACATGTCGTTAAAATGGAGGCAAACGGTAAATTTGTTCTTATACACTTGTCCTTCGACTTACAAGAAAAGAAAGCTTTTTACACATTTTCTTCACTTCAAAAGTTTGCCTTGACATTTCTGATGTCTTATCAAGTCACGTCAGTTGCAGAGAGGGTAGAAATTTTAGTATTTTTCCATTTGCCATGCATTTCTATGGATTATTCTTACAGTTTAGTCTGACCTCACCTAACCTAAAAAGTATACAATTTCTGATGGGTTTGCTTTTGCTCATAAACATACCGATTTCGGCTATGAGCCATTTGCAGCGTTCTCTTGGATAATAAAAAAGTTTTAATAAAAAAATAGTTGGAATTTTACATTTATACTTGTAATATTTGTTGCATTGACTAAACGTTCTCATACTATTTGATTGCTGGCAATTAAACGTCTCCAAATGTACGAAAAGGATCATTCAATAAGATGCCTACGAGCAAGAAATCTAAACAAATGTCAGCTTTTACGAGTTGGCAGCTGGATCAGGGCAAGACAGAAGTTGTACAGATTAAATTTATGTAATTGTTGTTTTTGATCATGTATTGGATCTTAAGCTGCAAATGGATATTCTAATATTCAACTTATTCTATTTGCAAACTTAAAAAATGGCTTGGTGCTAAACAAAAAATTGCCAACAATGAAGAGCTGGAGTCCGCAACTGATGGCATTTTTAGGAACTATTTACTTACATTGGCCACGTAAGCTGAGGTGTAGGTGTATTTCGCAACAGGGTCCGTCCACTATTTTCCCTTTTAAATGTTTCTGTATCATTGAGTGAAAGAGTGTGTCTGTATGCATGAAAGTGGGTGGTTGTTTGGGCTGTTGTATGCGATGGCAAAAACTCATGCCAGCAGCGCCATCATAAAATGGTTCTTTAAACTCGACCAACATAAACAATGGGTCCTTGTTATCGCATCGAGTAACAACGCACTCGTTTCATGTTTTCTATTTTTTTTTTTTCTATTTGCTTTATTTTTTATTTTTTTCTCTTTGAAATTTTTTCCAGAGTGTCCACAATACATTCATTATCTTTGTCACTCCTTTTCTCTACTATCACCAGAAAAAAAAACAAAAACAAAAAAGGAAACATTTACTGGGTTGTTGTTGGTATGCTGAAAAATTATGGCTAGTCAACAGCATAAGGGAAGAGATAACAATGAACTTGGCTGTGTGCCATATTTTTTTACGCATTTAAGCCCTGACTAAATAAAATATTTGCAGCTTGCACATTAAATAAGATTGTAGATCTCCTTACGACAACAATACACAGGTATTGTAGTAACAATAACATTATTGATTAGAGCAACAACAAAAAATGAAATAAAACAACCTTTAGCTTCATGAAGTAGACGATACTTTCCACAGGATTATGATGGTTTAATATCCAAATAATGCGAAACAAAAACGATAAGATTCTAGAATGAATTTTAAATATTTGGGCTTATAAAGTGCCCAATAGCATCTGTCCATACATATTTCTCTAATGAGACTTAAGCTTCTTTTAGTTTTTTTTTTTTTTTAACAAACACAACCCGCGAAGCGATTAGCTTGTCTGCGGAAAACACCCAGGCTCTATGGCGGGAATCGATCCCACGACCTCTGCACTGAGAGGCTAGCATCGCTACCACTCAGCCACAGGGCACCCTTAAAAAACACTTTCTAGAAAACCTTTTTTATTTGTAATTTGAAGACTCATAATTTTATTATTTTGCCAGAAATGTTTTAGCGTTGCTATTTAAAAAAAAATTCTTAAGTTTGATTTGCTTTGATTGCTTTTTTATGGGGCAGGATTTTTCCCGACCTTTGCTGGGCTCTTTGAATATAGGGTGCCCCTGTGGCTGAATGGTAGCCATGCTAGCCTCTTAGTCCAGAGCTCGCGGCTTCGATTCCCGCCATAGACCCTGGGTGTTTTCTGCAGACAAGCTAATCCCTTCGCAGGTTGTGTTTGTTAAAAAAAAAATTACCATTTTGACTATAGTTTCTAATGAAGCGTTATTCTCAAGGCTATTCAAGAGCCCGAGCTCGAACTCTGGGCAGACTCTCAGTCACATCAATATCATAAATTTTTTCGATATGCATTAGTGTCTTAAATAATGTATTTCACACTTTCGAAAAAATAATCTTATATTATTGTGTTAGTTAAATTTTTAAAGAGTATTTCATGCTTTAATTCAAAAATCATTATTTCGATGCGTTTGACAATAAACCAACCAATTTAACATTTTCTCATTTTCTTTTATTTTGTATTTTGTATTTTTAGCCGTTGTTGTGACAAAAAAAGTTGTGGAAACCGCAATGAAACGCCATCAGATCCTGTCATTATTGATCGGTAAGTAACAAAATAATAATAAAAATTTACAATTGTTGCTTCATGTTTCTGTTCCGATACACAAACACACACTGACACACATACACATACAATCACATGGAAATATGTATTAAGAAAATATGCATCGTACTTTATTTTAAGTTCTTCTTTTTCTTTTTACATTTTGTCTTCAATGCTAATAAAGAGACATCGATACATTTAAAAAATAATATGCAGGAATATCGTAAATACCAGTGACAGATTACATGCTGAAATATACACAAGTTCACTCACACACACACACACACTCTCATACATACATACATACGTTCATGTATACATATGCATGTGTATAGCAGTGTTTGTGTGTCATCTTTGCTTCAAAGTTGACATTTTAAGCAGCTTTTCATTATAATAAATATCAGACTACTACTTGCTTTTTTTGCAAATGGATACACAACCACACGCATCAGAACCCTCCTCCTTCTTTTCCCACTATCAGTAGCCTTTTGGCGGGTCATAGTCGATCCTTTTATTGCCCTACATAAGCAGCTAAAACTGCTTAAAAATAGTTAAAATTGTAAGGAATGCCAAGAACTTGGAAACATTAGAGAAAATTATCAAAAAGATAGCAAAGTGATATTAATTAAAATGTCTTGAGTCAGACCTAATTTGTTGCAAATAAATTCTAAAGCCTTAAATGCCCGAACAAATTTGGTTTTACATATTGCAAAAATTATAAAAATTCGCAAATAATTTTCGGATACATTGAACTATTTTCATATAATTTTCCATTTTCACACTAAATATTATTTTATTTTTGTAATATTTGTTCTCATTTGTTTTGTATCATCTTGTTTATGTTTCAAATAGCACCCACTAAAATATGAGGGGTTGCTCACAGTTATTTTAAAACATGTATGTACACAGTTTTAAGACAACTGTTTGAATGCCCCAATTGTTTTCATTGAAATTTTATAAGTTTGTATATTACAAGCATTAGAAATATTACTAATTAAAAAAATGGGGAAATTCGAAAAAGCATCATATAACTTTTCTATACAAAGCCTGCAAATATTTTTGGTTCTTTAATTGCCGAAATCTTGTTACATCTTCTGGATCTCTGCGCGCATCGATACCTGCCATTGTCAATTTTATTGTCACGTGCCAACAAATTGTGTAGCATCACACGAGGCGTTTGTCCTTCAGCCTTCACTGACTTTATACTCGATAGTGGCTTGTGCATGGCTGGTGTGTTGGCCTTTC
Organism: Nowickia ferox; assembly: GCA_936439885.1. Classification (NCBI taxonomy): domain Eukaryota; kingdom Metazoa; phylum Arthropoda; class Insecta; order Diptera; family Tachinidae; genus Nowickia; species Nowickia ferox. Next base: position 939,616 of record OW387027.1, on the reverse strand, counting down.
ATTTTAATGAGCGTGTGTATGTGTGTGTGTGAGCATGACGTGCAATACGTCGATAAGTTAACCACCGTGTACAATTTTACCATTTTCCAAATATCTTTTTGTTTTTGTTGTTGTTGTGTATAATTTTGTAACAAGAGGAATTTAAATATTTTACTCGTTTTTTTCATTATTTTTATTACAACGACCAGTTTGTTGTAAATTGCCAACGCATGTTCTCACTTTGCATGAATGAAATGAACACGAAATGGGAAAAGCCCATCAGGCTCTTTAACGGAAAGTTGTTTGGTTAATTGGTTACCGAAAATAAAACAAGATGAAACAAACAACATAAAACCATTAATAAACTGCACACTTACATACTTGCATTACATACATACGAGAATACACATACACACATACAAATGCACGCTCATGCATGCACACATACATACATACATACAAACACCCATTAATTTTTATAAAATTGTATGGCAGAATTTTACACGTGAACGGCAAGCGTTTCTTTTTTTAGGACTTTAGGAAATAATTCATCGATTCAAAATCTTTCTAAATTTGTTCAATATTCATAAAACAAGACAATAAAAGATGCTTGCAGCTTTCACTTCAATCGTGTTTGACTTTTATTTTTATGAAAAGAGGTCATCGGTTGGTTTATGGATTAGCAGAATACAAGATTTATAAAGTAAATATTAAACCCGTTTCTGAAGAAAAATTTCCCGGTAAGTTTTCCTCTACCCATTATTCCCAGAAATATTAACAAAAACCTTTCTCAGCGTGAGATAGCCAGGACTTCAAACCGTTCATTCCGAGTGTCCAATATGTGGCATGAGCTTTGGGGCAAAAAGCGCCGTCCTGCTGGTATCAACATATTTCATTTCTGGTTAAAAAAAAGTTGGATATCATTGGCCTCCAGCGCTCACCGTTGAAGGTGATGGCCTGGCCCCCAACTTTCTCATAGAAATATGGAGCGATGAGGCTGCCAGTCCAAAATCCACACGAAGCAGTGATGTCATGTGGATTGGTATCGTTCCCAAGCTCGACAATTTTGTTTGTTGACTTAAAAATTCATCTAGAAATGGGCCTGTTCGCTGAAGATGCTTTTTGGTGAAAACTGGGGTCAGTTTTCAATTGCTCGAGGCCACTTCCCCGAGCACATGTCGCCGTCTATGGTCGTTTAGATTCAGCTTCTGGGTCAATTGAATTTTGTGAAGATGCAGGCTCAATTTACGATGCAAAATTCGCTAAGTTGTGGTCTGCGACAGGCAGGGTTCTCCTGCACACTCTCACGAACACGATGCTGCTTTCAATAGGTCTTGCGTTTCATGCACGTACGGGCGTTGGTTGATTGTTTACTGAACCAGTAAACTCAAATTTAGCCACCACACTGCGAATAGTCCTCTCGGTAGGACGATTATGGCCACGGGAGCTGGGCAAAATAGAACTGAATAAATGGCAGCCAATTCGACAGATTTATGTAGCTGCAACGATCTGGCCGCTACCAACTTTCAAAGCTCGAAAGTCCCAATTGGGAGATCCTTTTATTGCACAATTGAATTCAAAAGCTAATCTCTGATGTTTATTCTCCATTTCGAATTCTAATAATAATAATAATAATAATTTGATAATAATTGCCATAACCGCCAAAAAAAAAGCTTAAGGGACATAATTTCCGAAATTTCGATTTTCGTAAAAAAACAAGGTCCAAAAAATGTGTCGGTTAAGTTGTCGATCAAACATTTTATATCGACATCGTGGGACAGGCGGAAAATATTTTTTTATGAACAACGCCGTAAATTAATAACACTTGAAAACTTTTTAAAAATTGAAAACCCTTAAATAGGAAAAACTTAAATCTACACACTTTATTATTCTAAACACTATATGCACTCACAAAATGCAAAAATAAACACATTCTTGTAACAGCAATTGACTTTTTATATATATAAAAAATAAAAAAATTTAAAACACAAACTCTCACACCATCCGTTCATCCATCCATCCACTGCTGTCACCATCGGCACTTCTGCAATGGCTACCGCCAGTTTTTATTTAACAATGTTCACAAGTTATTTAACATTTTTATCATATTTGCATATTCAGTTGAGTCCTTGTGTTTCTTGTTTGTTTTTGAGTTTGTGTCCTCCTACTCCCTACAGCCTGCACTACAGCAGTAGTTACACATTTGCTACTGTGTGTGTAAAAGGAATATTGTGAACCGTTGTTGAATACATTCGATGATTTTAAAGTCTACTTTAGTTTTTGATAACTTTGCTGCATTTCTCTTTTTGCGTCCATGACCGACCGCAATTTTTCTTGTCACTTAGCAAAACAATCACACCGTATGTATTACAAAATGAACTTTGGCTCTTTTCAAAAATAAAAAATAAAAAATTATATGCTATGTATATCAAATATGTTTGCAAATAGAAATATGTAATAATATTTAGTCCTTCAGTAGAAATGCATTTAGAAAATTAAAAAAATGTAACCACCCAAAGTTTGATTAAAGCGTTCGCAGAGAAAGAGGAAGACAGACACTCGAAGAATTGTGCCAGTAATTGAATACACACAAACATACACACATACATACACACATCCATACACACATTGGGATCAACAGAAACTTGCGAATTTTATAAAACACAGTTAGGCCTCGATTATAAGTAACGGTACGGACCGGGAGCATTCTGGATAATCGATTTTCCCGGTTATTGGGGTAACAGCTTTTATTGTTTTTTTTCATATTTGTGTATAGGGTGTTTTTTTAGAGGTATAGAACTTCGAATTGAAATAAAACACAAGAAAATCGTTTTAATGTCCATCAATTTGGCTTTTAAGGAAGGAGCCGCGGCGGCTCGAATAAAGCCAATTCTACAGGTCCAATTTTCAACCACTTTTTCGAGCATATGGGGCCGTATGTTGGCAATAACGCCACTCGAATAAAGCCAATTCTACAGGTCCAATTTTCAACCACTTTTTCGAGCATATGGGGCCGTATGTTGGCAATAACGCCACGAATGTTGGCTTCCAAGTCCCCTAACGTTTCTGGTTTGTTGGCGTAGACGAGCGACTTCACATATCCCCAAAGAAAATAATCCAATGGTGTCAAATCACACGATCTTGGTGGCCAATCCATGGTTAACCGAATTAATTGCTCTGATGGACGATTATGTCGACCATAAAATGGACGGAGCTTGCGGTAAACTTCGCGAACTGAACCATTATTTTCGAAATAAATTTGCACGATTTGCAAGCGTTGTTCTTTTGTCAACCTGTTCATGATGAAATGGCAAACCAAACTAAATATTAATCACTTGACAGCTGACAAAATGGCCGCCAGTTAAAAAAGTGATGCCAACTTAAAGTTCTATACCTCAATAAAAAACACCCTATACTTATACATCTAAATCAAAAAATTGCATAAATATCCCGGATAGTAGAGGTAATAACGGTTGATCGATTCAAAAGAAATAAAACGGATGATCGACGTTGCCGGTTAACCAAATGGCGGATAATCGAGGCCTTACTGTAATAGTTATACCTTGTCATCACATTATTTTATATGTGTTTGCGATGTATTTTGCAATTAAAAATAATTTTGAATCGCCATAGCAAAATATTTGCAGAGATGATGTTTGCTACACAAAGAAACTCGAATTACTTTTTTTCAGAATTTATATAGATTAAAAAAAAAATAGTTTGCTGTTGGTTAAGCACTTCGTAAGCATTTCGTTGCAGAACATTTTTAAGGTAGAAAGTGGTCTTAATGAGGTATTTAGGGTGCCTAAACACGTTCAGATTATATTGATGTGTTCACAAAAGTTATTTAGTTGTATCGTAGCTACAACCTTGTCAAATATAATTACCAAAAAATTAGGAGTCTCTGTAAATTATTGTGAAAAAAGTAAAAAAAAACCCTTTATTTTTGCATAAAAAAGTGCACGAAGAAATTATTTTTTTTTAAGTAAAATGTTTATAAGATTTGTTTGGTAGACTCTTAGCTACATTATTGCCATATATAGTTTCGCGCTATCGCCAAGTCTGAATAAGCTGTTGACCAACAACTAATGACATTATATTTTTTGAGGGCGCACTGATTTTCGAAATCTTTGGAGGCCCATAAAAAAATTGGTCACCAACATTGCCAAGCCCTTAGGTAGTACTACCGAACCTATACTGTGTAGTCCGAGTTTTTTATTCAAAAGCCTTCATGTGTTGCATAATGTAATCGTCGATTCGTGGATGTCTTTTTTTAGCAATATTTTTTACAGCATATAATCAAAAAAAAAAAATTATTTTATTGCATTTAATGACGATGTCTAATTTATTTAAAAAAATATGTGATAAAACAAAACTCCTTTCATTAAAAAAATTATATTTGAAGTTCATGTAAATTCAATTCATGTTATTCAATTTTTTGAGATCACAAACAAAAAGGATCTAAAAAGTTATCATAAAAGTATGAGATCAAAAACAAACAAAACTTGAAAAAAATACACTTTTAACAATATTAAAAAAATAATGGATTTACCCCCTGTTTTCACAAGTCAGGCAGACGGCTCGTCTCAAAATATTTGGCAATTTCAGCAACCGCTTAGAGTAATTCATTGTCCCATTTGACTTACGAGACAATATAGATTTCACCGTGATTGATTAAGTTTGTTAGGGAAAATTTTACAAAGAAGTTACTTGGATGCTAACGATCGACAATACGACGTGTTCCAGCAACCTTGATCAAAAAAGACGACTGCTCACAGCGCCAGCAACTCAATAACGAACACTACACAAGCCTGGTTCGTGATCGCCACCAGGGCTGCCAGGTATGATAATTTCTCCCCAAATTTGGCGATTTTTCAACTTGTTTGGAGTTTAAAATTAAAAATCTGACAACCCTGATCGTCACATCTATTTAAGAAATATATAAAAATAAAAGAGCGGTCGGTCGGTGCACGTGGCATTAACGAACATTAGTACTGTATGGCTAAAGGGACGTTGAATCTCCATCGCAAATCATGTAAACTCTGTATTTTAGCGCAGCACTAAAAGTAAAATATTAAGAGAAGCCTTTTTGTGGAATATTTTAACTTTCTAACATCTCAACTAACTTCTTTCTTTCTGCGGTTCTTTTATTTGCACCTTTCAAAAAATTTACCCTAAACAGGCGGCACATAACGGGTTAAAATGCTCTACAAAAATGTTCGCCATAGAATTCTACTAGAAGAATCTGAATACACCAAAGCTTGAGTAAGGTCCAGACGTCAACTTTTCGATACTCGGAAAAATTTATATTTTTCTGTTATTTCCTTATACCGTCGCATTTTTTTGGGTGTTCTTAAGGTGTATTAGCAAAGTGGATAAAAGTTTTGTCATCATTTAAAACGATTAGACAAAAAAAATTACAATAATAATAAAAAAAGTCACGCGATATACGAGCACATGCAGCCGGAAAGAAGGTTCAACTGACAAAATAAAGGGGTGAATATTTAAGTGGAAGCAAAGGACAGCGACACTACTCCGCTACTAAGCCCCCAATTATAGAAAAAAGAAGCAGAAGTGAACAGAGCATATTTGTGTGTGTGCAAACAAACATATCTATGAACATATCACATCATAGATACACACACACTCGCATGCAAATAGGCGAATGAGTTAACATACATAAACTATTTAGATAATTGCAAAAATACAACTTAAAAATACCACCAACAACAAAATCATTGCAATTACCGGAAAAATCAATCAAACTAAAAATTATTATTTAGTCAAGCGCTACGGCAGCCCACAAAATGCTTGAGCAATTCAACTATTCACGCTTTCTTCATCTCATATCCAATTGATAAAAAAACTTAATTGTTTATATGTAAATTGTATCTTTATACGCTTTTAGCACCAGCTGGCGTTTTATTGAGAACCAATTTATGTTTATGTGCTAACAACAACAAAAAATAAAATTAAGAACAAAAAAACTCCCATAATTTTAAAATCAAATCAACGAGCAGCAGTCGTCATATCATACATATACGAGTAAAGCAGCGTAAAGCAAACAAAAAATCAAAGCGATCAAAACAGCAAAAAAGTTTACATGAAGAAACCACACACCGTGAAATGCGAACAATAAATACTTAATGCAAGCAAGTGAACGAACAGTGAGTGATCTGTGTGATCGGAGGAGAACAGTGGTGAATCCTTGCATTCATTTAATTCCTGAACTCACACGAAGCCCACATTTCCATCGCCCATACAAAACATTGGAATAATTTCAAGTCGCCTTTTAATACGTTAAACAAAAAAAAAAAAAAAAAGATCAAAAATCCTAAAATAAAAAACAAACTAAAACAAACATGAAGATGACAATAATATCGCAAGAATACAAAAGTGTCGTCATGGATGAAACTTCTTGAGCTAAAACAAATCATACGAAATACGAAATACGCAGCAGCATCAGCAGCAACAACAAGAGCGAATGCATTAAATACAAAAAGTGATACTGAACTGATGGCTTAAATGGGCCGCCGCCGACACTCTGTGATCGTCACTGTTATTATTCTGCGCATAATTTGAAATTCGGTTTTTTGATTTAATGCAATTACAATTTTGACTTTTCTCTTTGAAAAAGGCCAAATAAAACGACAACGAAACAAATTCATCAATAAAACATGTGTGTGCAAAAAAAAAAAATTAAATATATGTACAGGAGCAAAAAACTTCCTTTTGGTTAAAGGAACTGGGTGACTGAAACCATTAAAAGTAACAACAACAACAACAACAACAACAACAACAGCAACAACAACAAAAACACAGAAAAGAAAAATTCAAAAACCAGTTGTGAACATTTCTTGCGAATTGTTTCATGCATACCAACAACTAAGTAACTACACACACATGAGAGATGGGCAACCAACGTTCACGTGATTGCCATGAGTCACCTGCCTATTATGAACATAAAACGTGATGCATTTCATTCAAAAGTAGTTCATAGTGGAAAAAAAGGAACTCCTGTTTTCATTATTTTTTTAAGTAAATATTTCGCTTTACATGAACGTGAACGTGATTAAAGAAATAAAACGTCACGTATGAATTGTTACGAGCTGTTTTTTGTTCGTCCTAAGTAACCACCTAACGAGGTTACTAACCAGTTCTTATTTTTCTGGTACCTAACATAACAAGGTTTGGCGGGCAAACGGGGGAAATTTCATCTTTCTCTATAAAAAAGAAATACGTTTGTGATATGCAGAGTGTTTAGTTTGTCAATTTTGTTAGTTTTGTTTTGTTACATTAAATGTTCTGTTTAGAGTTGCTAATTACTGGCGAGAAGGGTTGGAACCTACCTGAGAAGTGGGAGGTGGCTGGGAACCTCGCCAGGTGGTTAGTTAGAACGAAAAAAGGCAACAACAGAATAACATTTATTTTCTCGTGAGTATGAACATTTTGCTAATGATACCAGCTCTGATAAATCTGTACTAGATTTGACAATTCATGAGCTTGATTGAGATGAGAGTTGATTAGAAAGTACTTTATTCGTGGTACGTACCAATTTTCAATAGAACCAACAGACTGAATAAATAGCAGCCAATTTGCCAGATGTAGCTGCATTAATTTGGCCCCTATCCAACTTTCAAAGCTTCGAAGTCGCTATTGGAAGTTCCGTTATATTTTTTACCAGTAACCCCAGCAAAAATATCCGTCTAGCAGGTAAGGGAGACAGAGAGAGTCCAATCTCCCTTCAGTTTTTGAGTACTCGTGTAAATAGCCGACCAACCTCGTAGTGTTTGCGGTAAATTTCATCACTCGCTTACGTTATTGCATCCTCGTAAGGCAGATGGGATGCACTGTGTGCTTTTCCGCATCTCCAAGGGGCTTCCGTTTGTCTTAGTGCTAACTTGTTCCTAAATTTATTTTTGCTGGGACAGTTAGAGGAAACTTTAGGAAGGAAACAATTAATGAATAAAAAAGGCTTGAGGAAAATTTAAATGTTTCTTATACGATTAAATGGTGAAACATTCAACTCTATTTTGGATGGCCTGCTAATTTTTTCCTCCTTAGAACATGTGATGACGGTGGCATGACATAACAAGCGATCATATTTCCAGAACTGTTAACTGTAACATTCTGAACATCAGCGCTTTTGAATGTATATTTTTTTATTTTTTTAAGAGAAGTAACACTCGGTTAATGAATGTCTACTACTATTACTGGTTGTGGCCTTCTTTAGGAAAGGGATAGTGATAGAGAAGACAGGAGGTGAAGGAAGAGATTGAGGAAAGCTTCATTATTTTACAACTCTGCTTTTTGCACGTTTCTTCTTAATAATGCAGTGTTGCAGCGCCTCTGGTGTCAGTGAGGCGTATTAAATTTTTACTAAATAACATCAAATGCTTGCGGACTAGCATCTTCAGTTATTATTTTTCTTATTGAGATACTAGATTCACCAAAAAGTGTAATTCATGACTGAATTACTCAATCCCTGACTTGACAAAATCCAGCAAATATATTTGAAGAATTTACTTGAGTTCGTTCATTCACTACGCAAACGTATCATGAATAAAAACTGAATCCAAATCACCCGCCATTTGCGAAGAAATGTTTTTTGAAACAGCAAAAATAGTTAAAGAAATTTGCAGAGATAAGCATCATAATTTTAAATAAAATTTATTCCCTAAAGAAAAAAAACCCTTATAGCCAAACAACATGGAAAATTACGGCCGGGCGGCCCACGCTTACTTACATATGTATATTGAAAAGTTTTCCACATAATTTGTTGAGCAAGTACTTGAGTCAAAAAAGGAGTTTTCAATTTCCCGAAAGTTCTTATCAGCGGTCCTTTGGAGAGGATAAAAAGGGGATGCAAATTGTATTTTGAAATAAAGAGCCAACAATACCAAAAAGAGTTCTTTTTTTGCATCTGTCTCTTGTGCCAAGACATGACTAATTCCGGCCAGCCGTGTTGGAGGAAGCCTTCACAGCCAGCCGCTGACGCGTCATGACGTACTCGTATAAAAACGTCTATTTAAATTGTTTGTTAGTAGTTTTCATGTTGGTTGGTGTTTTTTTTTCTCTCTCTGTCTTTATTTCTGTTGCTGTGCATTTGTTATTATGTCACATAGTCAGTCAGACCAGACCAGACCGTCCTTTTATGTTTGATGCAAGTTGCTTAGTATAAATTACAGTTTGAGTTATTTTGATAAAAATAAATAAAAATGTTGTTGTAGCTGTACGTATGAATGTAGTAGCAACAATTGCTTGTTGTTATTGTAACAATGCATTTAAACAACAAGAAAGTAGCAAAAAAAAAAATTAAATAAACAGCAAACTGGGTTTCTTTTGTTTGGCAAACACTGGGTGACAAGTCGCAAGTCGCCAGTCAGCCTACCAACAAACAATCGCTTCATGGATGGATGGCTGATCTCAGGCAACGTAGGGTCGTTTGATCATTTGATCGTTTCATCGTAATGCATAAGTGGCAGGGACCTCCACTGAAGTTTGCGCTTTACGCGCTATTTGCAACACTACTCTACATGAACATAGATCAAATCACTGAATCGGTGGCCAGCCAAACCACAAAGAAAACGAAAACCATAAAGATAAAGACGACGGAATCGATGAGATGCGATGAGATGAGATGAGGATCAAAAATTTTTGTTGTGCTAAAAGATTCATCGATAGTTTTGTTTTTGGCAGAGGATAAGTGATGCTTTACAATGCATCGGAATTATAACACGTGCTAGATTATAACGAGTTGAACATTTCCTACAGAGTAACACAAATCGATTCAAACAAACGCTACAAATTCTGAATTTCATTTATGAAAGCGGAATATAATTTTCTTCAAAGAAAACGAAAAAAAACTTAATTCCTTCTTGTTGCTGTTGGCTGAAATGCTAAAATAATTTTTAGTTTAATATTTTTTTTGTCATACTATTAATGCATGCGCATATTGCATGCATACATGCATACATACATACTTATGCATGCGTATACACACACACACGCACACTCAATTGCAGGCCCACAGTTGTGCGATATACATATGAATTAATTTGATTCGTTTCGTATTGAATTGATCGTTTCTTTGTGCCGAAATGGTTCATCTAGTAGTTTTTCTCTACATTTTCTTTCATTTTAAAATAAAATAAACTATTATTATGATTCCTTTTTTTTCATTGCACGAGTATTGTTATATGTATAAAGTTGTTGTTGTTGTTGTTGTTGTTGTTGGCTTGTTTAGTTTTAGCGGCGGCATTTTAAAGCAAACAAAAGCTTACCTAGATTTTATAAGCCACTGTGGTCTCTGCTGATTGACGATTGTTAAGAAGCCGCCGACAGTCTTTCTCGAGTAACGATCATCATGATGGGGATGGGATCATCATCCTAAGAAACAATTGCAGCAACAACACCAACAACAATGAATATCAACATGACAAACATGGTTGCACTCATTGTTGGCTACACGACTTTTCTGGAGCTTTCATTTACCAAATACTTCCAACTACACACATTTCGCTGAATTTTTTAAATTTTGTAACAGCAACAATAAAAAGTCATATCTAAAATGCATAAATTCATACGCACACATGCATACGAACACACACACACACATACATGCCTGTTTTATTTCTTATACCCAGTGAACATTTTTCCCTGCAAATTTCAAACACAATGACGTCGATCATTGACAAACAAAATACTTACGAAAAACTTAAGGAAACTTGCAGAGCATGTCTAGGGAAGTATGTATGGGATAAAACTTATAGCTCAACAACAAGTGTTTTGCTTGTAATCCTGATAGAACTTTCAGGGCCATTATTAAAACTTGTCTTTAGATAAAGTCAAGTCCCTCCTTTAAGGGGAATTCCTTTCAAAGCTTATTTTAGAGTGCTTAGACTCATTACAAAAGCTATCTATACGGAACAGGGTTTCCATTTACTGGATACCTGGCGACACCGGTCATCTTGGGAACGAGGAAACGGCCTCTGCTGCTACCTTTTAGGGCCCCAAAGCCGTTTAGTGGCGTACATTGGTCGACTGTAATCTCTTTGATCAAAGCAGATGATACTTCGACCGCACAGAAAATGTGGCTGACTTCTTCTGGTTTAAAGCAGGCCAAAGCATTGATGCATCCATTTTCATACAGTGGCATCCTGAACCTCAACAAGAATGATTTACGACTTGTTGTTACTGGTTTTCTTTATGGTCACTTTGGACTGAACTGTCCTTTGTAGAAAAGTAACCAAGTTCGTTCACTCTTGTGTCGTTTATGCTTAGAAGATGACGAGACAACGGCGCAGTTTCTTTGTGAGTGTATCGTCTTATGTACCAGTAGAAGGCGTGTTTTTCATTATGAATTTTCGGTGTTCAGATGATATTAGGCTTGCTTCTCCAATCTCTGTGCTTACTTTCATAAGGAGAATCATACAGATCTCGATTTAGTTTACAGATTTATGCCACAAAGGATCCATTATGTGTGGCAGTGCCGGTCTTTGTACCACATCTTTCCCTTATTCTATTCCAACAGGTGGGATGAATCTGACTTTAACTTACCGCTCACTTTAGACTAAAGTGCTGCTAGTTTATCACCAAAAGTCAGTGACTTCCCGTGGTTCCACATGAAATAATCGAAAGATGTTGAATTGCTTGACTTTGGAGGCCATTTGTCAGGTCTGTTTTTGATTTGAACTCATCGACAAATTTTGATTTTGTTGAAACTACATATCGCCCGGATCAAAATCAATGATCATGGTCCGATAATGATCTTCATTAACCGTAACTCGAGCTCCGGCTTCACTAACAAAAAATAAGCTTCAATAATGCCGCCAGTACGCACGCTGCAGCGTGTAAATTGCACCTAAAGTTGAATTTCGATAGATGTAGTGGAAGTCTGCATGGTACATGCGGCAATTTTGTTTATTAACAACCCCGTTCAGCCAAAAATGAGCCTCATCTCTCAACACTATTTTGCGATAAAACATCGCATCAGTTTCCAATCGCTGTAGAGCCCATTCGGCGAAAGAGCGGCGCATATCATGGTCTCGTGGCTTCAATTCCTGCACCAGGGAGGCTACTCTGTAATTCGAAACGAATAGGAAATGCTTTCGAATTTGCATCTTGAACGGCTGTAGGCCAATATCTTTGCTCACAATTTTTCACGTAGTGGACCAATTCCTAGGACCGAAGAGAAATCGTTGACACTTTCGTCTACAGCAGCGATATTATTTTCAGTAAGCACATTACTTCGACGTGTTAGTGTTATTGCATCATTTAGAAATTATGTGGTATGACTTCTATCCACAGTTCGATGGAAGGCTTGCTCAGACGGACAAGTGTGTAGACCATAAAAATCACGAAGTCCGTCGTCAATTAAATTGAGCGAATTCATGATCGATTTTCAAAGTAAATCGGGACAATCAATTCAATCTATTCATGATGATTTTATCATGAATGTCAAAAAGTGAGCGCAGTATAGTTCGTTTGACAGCCCATTCGTAGGCTTCATCAAGCATAAAATTAATTTTGCCAATTTGTTAGAAAGCAATTAATCTTTTTAATTCTATTCACTTTGGCTACTTAAACTTTCCTTGACACTTTCTAATGAAGTTACAAGGTTCTGTAATATCGTTCCATATATTTTTTTTTATAAAAATCGGCTATTTACGACTGTAGATTTTTGTCAAAAAACAAAGTTGAAAAATGTGTCGCTTAAGCTTTTTTTTTTTGCTGTTATGGCACGATATGTTAAAAATTGACAAAGTCCATGTGCATCAGACATGATTAAAAATGTTTGCTGAATATGCAATTGTATGATGGAACTAGGACGTACTGACATCACTCTGTACACACTTGAATTGATGGATTAACCATTTTTGTCATTTCGACTTTTTAAGCAGCTTGTGTCAATAATATATAATATGGCTGTACGTATAGTAGTTACCCTTTTGAAAAAAGAAGAAGAGACAGAACTATAAAAAGAAGAAGAAGGTGACAGCAGATCTAGTTATTTAGTTACATATTAGTACTTGAAAGTCAAGCCACAGATGCAATTGTAAGCCCAGCCAACAATACGAACTGAATTTTGTTTTCATCAGCATCAGCTCATTGCTTGACTCTCACCCGCAAGAGTGTAAAAATTACTAATGATCGCGAAATCCGTTTGCTAATTTCACTCATTCATTTTACACGCAGGATTCCTGCGAACAAGCACAAATAAAAACACAAGACCACTCATGCTTTTGCTGTGTTTTGTTTAGTTTTTTTTTTATTTATACATGCAATTGTTCGGTGGGTTATTTATCGTTTGTGCGAGTGCATTGATGAACAGAAGAATTGTTCGAAAATTAATAATTATAATTGCTGAACGTCTTTGCCTTTCATACTTTTATGTTGCGTGACACATTCCAATGTTTGATTTGCGACGATGTGTTAGAATAATCCAAAAATACGAAAAAATGACAAGTAAGTACAATCAACGACACACTCGCTCGCACAATCAGCAAGCAACAACAATCAAACTGACAGACAACAAGTCTCGGCTATTCGGACTGTAAAATGTAGCATAAATAAATTATGGATGTATGCAAGTGAATTTCGTTGCTCTGGTTTACGGTACGGATATGGATTTACTACGTGGCTTTGCGTCCATCCAACATCAGAGAAAAGCATTTAAACGAGATCATTAAAAAAATCAATACGATTGATCGCTATTCCATTTATCATCATCCTCATCATCATCGTCATCTCGTACATTCATACAATTTTTCCAATTTGCAATTACTAAGTAAAAAAAAAAAAAAAAGAACAATACATTGAGCGTTAAATTGCCAATCAACAATTACAATGCCGTAGTTTAAGTTTAAGTGCAAGTGTTGGTGCTGCTGTCTACTAACTGATCCACTGAGCGAGCGGCTGACTAGACTAGACTGTTTTCTTTTAATCTATTTAACATTTAATTAATATTCCAGTTATGGGATAATTACGAATCTTGCAAACATCACTAATAACATCACGTTGATTAATGAAATCATTATGTGTTGTATGATAAAATGCAATAACAAATCACAAAATTATAATGAAACATCGCGCACACACACACACACACACACACACACACACACACTCGTCAATACACATGTGAGTTTGTGAGCAATTTAAATGTGGATAATACTTCTTATAGTTAGACGACATCTCAAAAATACTTTAGAAAATTGTTTTATTTCTCGTTCTGTCGCACATGCCTGCGACGACAAACAGACGGACACGCACAGAAATATAGTTGAATTTTTTGCAGTCCCAACAGCCACGTACAAGTACATGCATAAGCAACAAAAAAAAACATCAAAATTCTGCAGGTTATGTGACTACTGTCCGAAGGACGGACTGGCCTGGCCTGGCCGTGTAAAGCATTCACGGCACACTTCAAGCAGTTGCCGCTTACCATATTAGTGGACATCCCTGGAGCAAACTTCAACTGATTTGCTGACTGCTTGTTTAACAGCGGCAGACATGAGGACCACCCAAGCAGCGTAATTAGCTAGATTGTCTTACTAAACTTTAAAGCAACGAAAGCAACTTAACGAGCCTCTATTATAAATGTATGGGTGTGTGTGTGTGTGTGTGTGTGAGTTTCTTTTTTGCTTTTGTGTGGCCTAATAAACAGCCCGCACTCAAGTCAATAATATTTGCAATAAGCAATCACTTGTATACTATTTTATATACATACTTATTTACTTGCAATATGTACTCGTATGTACACGTCCATTCACATTTACATAGACTCACATTTAGTTTTATTTTTTTTATATTTGTATGACATGATGATTATTTGATTCTTGGTATTGCGTCAAAGTCCCAACAGCATGAATTTGAATCCCAAAGCAACCCCCAAAATAAGCCCATTTATCTTTTAGTTCAAAAAAATAAATAAATAAAAAAGAAAAGGCAAAACGCAAGCACCCTTTTTCCAAAACAAAAACATTGCTGATACATACATGTTCACTATTCATCTTAAATTGGAGAAGGGAGAAAAGGAAAATTGTAAAAAAAGGAAGCTACGACTTTTCTTCTCTTTATTTGGAGCACTTTTAAAAACAAAGTAGAAAATTCGCACTCAAATATTGAGCAGTTTCACCTCTAACACAATTAATAAGCGTTAATACCGGCCACAAATTTTGCTTAAGCAAACTCAAGAGACGCAACAGGATTTTTCCAATTCCTAAAGCACTTTCACTTTATCAAAATTTCTCTCTAATGAAAGTAAAAATGTTTGCAAGAGCTTTCGTCATTCATAAGAAATATAATCGCACAACAGCCACACACACACACACACACACAATCACATGTGCACACATACATAAATACATACAAAAGTAACTGCAAGCAAACAATAACAGAGTCCTTTGATAATCGAGTTGAAGACGACAGTGTTACACAGTGTTGCCGTATGTGGAGATTTATATTATTTTTGAAGTTTTAAAAAGACCAACTGCCGTATTCATAAAAAATAATTTAGGTTTACAAAACGTTTAATACAACCCTGGGGGTCTACTCTGTAATTCGAAAAGAAAGCAAATGCTTTCGAATTGTCATGTTAAGAACATACAAATTCGAAAGAATTTTCTTTCTGTTCTGGAAATCAAGTGAATTCAAATCACATGTCTTTTTAAAATCACATGTGTGATTTTGTGCTGCTCTGTAAATCACACAGTTTCTGTATTTTTTTAATGTGAATTTAGCTTATCGAAAAACACAAAAATATGTTTTCTTTATTTTGAAAAAAAAAAACAAAACACCAGTATCGCAAAAGCAAATAATATTTTCGACCGCGGAAAATGTGTCTCCAGACTTTTCAATAAAACAACTAATTGTTCAAGAAAATTCATAGAGAACACATTGAAAAATATATTTAAGTAATTTATTAATTACGCGCTCAGAACACTTTTTTGTGGTTTTAAATCACTTTGATGTAATGTGATTTTCAGGGCATGCCTGATAAGCAAATTTGCACACAAACTTCGTTTTGTAAACCTTTTGTAAACCAAAACTATTTTTTATGAATACGACAGTAGGAAATTTCTTGGCAAAAAATAAGATGCAAAAAAATGTATTTGATGTAGGTTTCGTTGCTGCCGCGACAAAACCTAAAAATATCATATTAGCCCAATTCACAATCATGTGCATTTGAGATTGCAAGTTGCAATAGTGATTGCAAAATACAAAAACCACAATTTATTGTATAGAAAATAGTCCGATTACGATTTGTCTTTCTTCCTTAATATAATAATTCAATATTTTAGCTCTGACCTCCTCAATCCATTTTTTGTTCGGTCTTTTCTTTTTTGTAATTTTTTATTTTATTTATCTACAGCTGTCAATTTGCATTTAAGTGTTGCATATACATAAAGAGTAGATTTAAACAATGGTTTTGAGTAATTGTATATATTTACACAAAAGTAGCAAGAGCTGTATGTATTACTTCACTGGAAACAAAATAATTTTTAAATGAATTTTATTCCAAAAAAAAAATAATAAGGCATATTAATATAAAAAAGGATTTGTAGATTTGTGAAAAAAATATATGGCAACACTGACAGCTAGACAGTTCTTCTCAAACTCTCACACACTGAGACAAAACAAAGTGTCTGCAAAAGCTTTCAAACTCAAGAACAATAAACAAAATGGTGGAGCGAGCGGATGTGACTTTACCGTAACGAAAATTCCTTCGCCGCTGTAAATACTATTGAATGTACGAGTAAGTTTGTATTTAATTTTTTATGCGATTATCACATCCACATTGTGCACCACTTAGCACTCAGTCTAAATATCAAAGGCAAGTGCCTTTTAGCAAACAACTGACTCAAGTCTACAAATAATATCTTCTGCATTTCCCACACATCCACAAACACACACACCCATTCCATTTCGATTGTTTAAAATTAAATTTATCTTCTAAATTAAAGGTCAATTTCTAAATGAAAATCACGTTCCCAAAAAACTCATTACGCACATCATTGATTTTGCATTTCTTTTTTTTCTAAAACGAGAAAGAACATCTCAAGCAGACAAACAAACAGTCGAAATAGACAAGTACTCGTATGAATGGATGTGTGTATGTAAATTTACAATCGAACATTATTGTGTTAATTTTTTTTTAAACTTTTATTTGTTTTAACACGATTGTACTTTGAACTTAACAATGATATTGTGCGACAGTGAATAAGATTTATCGTAAATTGTAGGACTACTTGAGTGCATAAGTGTATCATTTTGTCATTAGAAATTCGATTACACTCACTCACAATTGTTATCGTTTTTGCACGATGTTGAACAGAAGAGAAATTAGCAATCTGAAGCACATTCAAAATAGTTTGAAGAAATAAAAATAAAAAACAAAAAATATGTATTTTTGCAACGCTTTGTTTGGAACTTAATTTTGTGGCAAAATGGAAAAAGTGCTTAAGTCGAGATAAGCTGTTTTTGATTTAACGGTATCGCTGTAATCTCCTTATTTTGTGCACTTTTTCAGGAAGTTATAGCGCAATGGCTTGCTTCTTATCTCTTTTCGTTTTATAATCTCATGTGGAATAATAGTCGTGGCTTAATTTAGCTTAAGCCGAGTACATGTATGTACATGTACATGTTGTCTGTCATTTAGTGGTGTAATTTTCAAATTGTGTGCAACGCCGTTCCCATTATGTTTTTCCTATGCAAAGCAATGCAACACAACGAAAAATATCGAAAACGACTAACGTTGCCACTAGTACACACTTTTGCGATGTCACAAAATGCCATAGTGCGTACGCGGCATTATACTTTGGTATGTTTCAAATCAAATGTATTATTTCTAAAAGAAATTTAAGTGAATACCGAATTTCCTAAGTTAACTGTAAAAGAAATAGATTTCTGAAAATCGACTTGAAAGTTTAAAAGTGCTCCACGGTAAAACAATAAAATATGACTTAAGCGCTTTTTCCTTATTGGCACAGAATTCTTTTTTAGTTTAATATCAAAAGCGTACATCATTGAAATCAAAAAAGGATTTCAACCATTCCAGTCATTTTTGGATTGGAAAAGTAAATATTTTTTTTTTAAGTGAGACAATTTTAAATTTTTAGTTGAACTATAGTGAATTTTAATCAGAAATAATTTCTTAGTCGGGCTTAGGTTCAGTAATTTCAATTCTGTTTGAATGAAATATTTTTATTAATTAATGTGAATTTCCAAAGAAGAGAAGAAAAATTAAATTAGACTTTATTAGCTGGGGGAAATACCGATATTTTTTAGTGCAGCCACGCACTTCATCAGCACCCAAGTATATCTACTGGGGTAGAGATTGTTATTAACATCAGCTATTTAACGCAAATTTTCAATGAAATGAAATATGAGAAATGTTGTGTATACAATTATTGATTTACCTTTGGTAAACACATTAGTAAGCATCACTTATTCATCTTCTGTTTATACGTTTTTTTTTCATTTTTCTATTCAGGTTAGCACGAAGTTATGTCACTCTACCTAAGTATGTTTAACTATTCTTGCTTATTTCCCCCAGCTAATAAAGTCTAATTTAATTTTTTTTTAGAAAATGTCAGTGCAAACAAAATTAGTAAGCAAAGTTTCTCACATTGAAAATGTTACCTAATAGTACTAGTTTTTGGACCACGTTTGCAGTTGCCGTTTGATCATTATAATTCGTGTGTGAACGTAAAAGCAATTCCAGCAGAAAACTTTAAAAAGTTTAAGCAACTAAAATTGTTGTGTGTGAACGCAGTTTTATGGCAAATTTGCACAAGGAATTTAAATTTAAATTTTGGAATAGCACTTCACCACAAGAACAAGCAGTGCTGCTGCTCCTTTTACACATCTGCTACTTAAATTAGTTCCTTATATTTAGCTGGGAGCTAAATTTGGGGAATAAATTGAACATGACAACAACTCGGAAAATACTCGTACACGGAACAAATAAGGGCAAACAAATACACAAATTTGGTTGAATTATTTTCTCTTCCACGGCGGTAAAGAATCTTGCAGCTTAGCCACAAGTATTTTTAAGTATTTGTTGTACTTTCTTTTACTTTAGCCGCCCCTTGGTCGATTACTGGACATTTTCGATGTGAAGTACATGCAAAAGTTGTTCTACTTTTCAACAACGTTTTGAAGGTTATTCTTTTTGTTTTTTGTAATTTAATTTCCTAAACAGATCGTTAAATTTATTTGAAGAGATCATTTACCTTTTTTATTTGATTAAGCAAACTTTAAATAAAAAATAACATGTAAATATGCAGTGCAACGTGTTGTTTATTAAAGCAACACGGACTACTGAAAGTCTCACATGGAGTAAATGTCAAATGGCATTTCTCTGCGTTTTAATAAATCGAACAGATGTTTGCCGGAAGGCAATTAGTTATTTACACTTTTACGTACAAGTCCATACATACGCACATACATTTCTATGTATGTATGTACGTGTAGTATATATAAATATTTACACGTGTGTGTTGTATGAGTGGCTCGGAGTATTTGGCATCAGCATTTCCTATTCAGGTTCGTACTCGTGCAACTGACTTGTTTGTCATTTTTCTCTTGCATACATATTTATTTCACTTTTTGTGAGTGAAATGTTGTTGTTGTTGTTGTTGTTTTTGATATTGGATTTGTACAGCAGCAATTGAAATGTAGAATACTAGTGCCAGCATCAAGTGCACCCAACGTTTATTTATATGTATGTATATACATACGAGTACATATAAACCTTAGGGCGACAAATTGAATTCACACGGATAAATAATTTGCCTAAAGGATCAGAAACTACCAACACCACGTTGACTGATAAAATATTGCACAGCAGGCTATTTTATTGCTGTCCTTTCTTGTTGCTTGTTTCAAGTGTGTTTTTGTTGGTCTTGGTGTTGTTGTGCCGTTTTACATTTTTTTTTGTTCTTTCTTCTTAGTGCTTTTATGAACATATTTATACAGAAACGACAATTTAAATTGCAAAAAAAAAAAAAAAAAGAAGTAGCAATGATGATATCAAAACGCCCATTTTTCATTGTGTCCTCGCAAGTAAAAAAACAAGAAAAAAATCATAAAAGATTCATAAAATGAGCAAATGTAAGAACAACGCGTATGTGTTGATTCCATAGAAGCGACTGTTTGTGTTTATAAACGGAACAAATTAAGAGGGTTTATAATACGATAACATTCAGAGTATCCATCCTTTAACTCCGCAGGGTTCTTAACAAAAAAAAAATTCACTATTATTCCCGTTGCTCAGCTTTTTCAAATCATTTTTAAGGGTCCTCAACACAAACATAAATAAGTAAATAAGTTTTTTTTAACTAATTTACAATAAATTTGACATTTGTCTCTAATTATCTTATTGCGAGGACCAATTTGGGATTGCGTTTGTAAGCAGAAGAATTTGTTATATAAACTTTTTTTCATCCCCTTAATCAACGTCTCAAAAAAAAAACTAAAATTTGGAATATTAATTTAAAAAAGTTTGTGTTGTTGTTGGTTAAGCAGGTCTACATGCATTTCGTTGCAATTCAAATTACAATTCAAAAAAGCTGTCAAAGCATCAATACTTATAAGAAAATTTTCAATTAACTATTGAGAATTACAAAACTAAAATCATACTCGCAGTAGGTTAAGAAAGCTTTTTTCAAAAAACAGCAAACACTCCCACATATAAAGACTTTCTTTTCTGATTGCCAAATTTCATTACTCGCTTACAAGTCACACATTAAATAAAATTAAAAAAAAAAAGATGTAGAAGTTGATTGATGAGAAGAATGATTCTTTTAGTTTTAATAGATTACGTCATCATGTTGCCAAATAAACAAAGTAAGTAGTTCTCAAGAATCGATTATTTAAGTCTCACGCCTTGTTAAAATCATTAAGCTGGTAATCCAGCAGGGAAGAGCTTCCATCAAAAATTATTAATTCCAAAGCCGATTAACTTTTTTGAAATTTTTTGCTGGGCTATTATTATTGCGCAGGTGTTGCCATTTTTCCATTCGTATTCAATTTGGAAAGCATTAAATGAAAATAAGAAAAACTCCAATAAATGAAGACTGATTAAAAAAAATTATATGAAAATAATTAATATAATAATATAATATAATAATTAACTAATAATTAACTGAGCCCATCCATCGACCTTATTTAATAGACTTTGCTACGAAAATTTTTGTGGCAAATTGTTTATGAGCATGTGGCAAAAAAAAACGAAAAAGTTTGTCTCAAGCAGAACAAACGACAATGGCAAGACTGTTGTAACTTTAGAGATGGTAAAATTGAGTTTTCATTACAAAAAAGCTTTCCGCAAATTGTAATATGATGAATTAAAACAATTCACATATCCCATGTGAACTTTAAATTAAAAATAAATTAAATTAAAATGCTGAACGCATTTTGTTGCATTCTCTTAATGTTTATCAGAATATTTACAATTATTGTCTTTGGTGTTATTTGTTCCTTAAAAGTTATCACATGTAATTTGGCTTACAGAGCTATAAGAACTTTAGCCTAATCGAATCATAAGTATAAAAACTTTGAGTAAGTGCAAGTGTAACTTATTCTGTCATCTCGCATAATATTAGAAAAGTAAAAGAAAGAAAGATAAATAAAATCAAATTAGCGAAATTGTCATCAACACTCAGGGGTATGAAAAATAGATTAGGAGGACCTATTCCCACACCTACCGAATACACATACAAAATTTCATAAACATCGGTCAAGCCGTCTCGGAGGAGTTCAATTACAAACACCCTGACGCGAGAATTTTATATACATACGAGTACATACGAGTATACATATATTTACATATAAAGTTTAAAAAAAAAAGTTGTATTGTTTTTTAAATGTAAACTAACAAATCGATTGAATCCAAAATATAACCAGCTTTTAAATTCAAAAAAAAACAATCTCATCTGCTGCGAATTTGATTAAATTAATCGATTCGTTCGCGAGATATCGTTGAGGAAAATTTTCGAAAAAAATCTCTTTATTTTAATAACACCAAAATTTTCAGTCAAATCGATTTTCAGGATGAACATATTTTTTGACTTAAAAAAAACTGCGTTTTATATCGCAAATTTTATCTTAATCGATTAAATGGTTCGAGAGATCTATCTCATTTTGAATTTGTTTAAGCTGCTGCAAAAATTAATGGATTTTCGAGAGCTTTGAGCTTGAAATGAGCGGGAATTTCCAGGCATGGCCTGCAAGGTCAACCATATCAAATTTATTTTATTTTTTTGCATTTTAATTTTTACTTTAAACTGAACATACAAACATTATCAGGACAATCATGAATAAAATTCCGCGTGAAATGTCTCGCTTTTCCAATTAGAGTTTTTTGTTTTCCCTATTACTTGCTATTAGTTTGAATTGTTCCCCGGGAAAAATTTCACGCGGAATTTTATTCATGATTACCCTGTATGACTCAACATTACTGCAATCTTAACCATTATTTAAGCTGTGAATGGCAATGCCATTGTGGAAGTTGAATGAAGTGTTGGAAACAAAGTAAAGGCTCAGTTAGCCGACTGTAATGGAATGTAACTGCAACAGTGGGAAACAGCTGATCGATATTGTTATGTGAAAAGTAATGCAAATGCTTATAGAGATGTAATGCAACGTAATCTACTTTTCATATAAAAATATCGATCAGCTGTTTCCTACGTTGCAGTTACATTACATTACCGTCGGCTAACTGAGCCTTTACTTTGTTTGGCATTTATTTAAGGGTCTTCGAACTATCATCACTCTCATGTACATACATATGTACATATGTATGTATGTATGTCCATATGTATGTATGAACATACGAGTATTTCATTACATTACGTACATGATACTAATTTGACACATTGGCCCTCTAATTGTTGCAAGCAAACTCTAAGTATTTTAATTGTTATTTAATGTTTCCTTGAAAGCGATGCATATACATACATATGTACATATATGTATGTATGTATATTTGTATGTATGTATGTATTGACGTATGTATGATAAAATACATTGACAGGGGATGTATTTTACATACATAAGTATGTATGCCTGAGTATACGTATCAGTCGGATTGTCTAAAAATATTCAATAAATTTTGTTTTTTTTTTTGATTTTTTCCTTTGTTTTTGTTGGTATCGAATTTCAATTGTGTGTATGAATTGTTGTTGAAATGAATGAAATTTGAATAACAAAGTAATTTTCACTACAACAAAAAATTGTTTTTTTTTTATGTAAAATAGAGAAAATTATTACGCCGATCCCTATTCCCGTCGTCGATAGGTTGGTTAATATGTAAAACAAAAAAAGGAAAATGCTCGCACAAATGTCTGTACTCGTACATTAAATTTGATGCTGAACATTTTCCTGTTGAGATAATAAATTTTTCGAACGTTGATGTTTTTATAGTCGTATGCACATATGCACGCACATGAGTACATATTGCGTAAAGTATCTTTAAATTCATAAAACAATAATTCTTTGTTTGTTTGTTTCTTACAAGTTACTTTTAAATTGTAAGAAATTGACTTTTGAGAGTTGTGTATCAAATTTTAATTGAGTTTTTTGTTGTTAAATATTATGACAAGGACACTAATGTGTAATTAATGTCTTTTTAAGTTCAAACATTTTTTTTGTCTTTATTTGTAGATTTTTCCTCAAATTCTTTTTGAAATGTAATCAAAATTGCTTGAAAAATGCTGGCAATCCGAGAGACATGCGTAGATTTCAGGTAAGACTTTAAAAAAGCCCTTCAACCACTTGTAAATATGTATGTGTATTCCCTTTGCTATTTAATTATTTATTTATTTACTTTTCTTTAAGGTTGTCATATCGACGCAAGTAAGTGTTGAGGGGCCCCTGTTAGCGATTTCGGATAATATGTTTGTACACAACAACTCAAAACATGGACGCAGAGCCAAGCGTTTGGATACAACGGAAGGTACAGGCAATTCCTCTCTGTCCATAACGGGACACCCCTTAGCGCCTGACAGTACCTACGATGGTCTGTAAATCAAAATTTAATTAAATTTTTTTAAACAACAACTTATATGTTGCAATTTTGAGTTCACTTTATGTATGTATGTATGTATGTGTTTTTTTTATTTTAACAAAAATTATTTTACAAAGCTTTGCCTCGCATTTCTTTGTTGCTTAAGCAACTCTGTTTCAGTAGACTTCAACCCAAAATATTCTTGAAAAAGCTGAAAAAGAAACACTTCGCATTTGCAAAATTGCAAAATTTTTCAAAGATACGAGTATAACAACAACCATATGGAAAATTATTTTCCACAACTGATTCAAAATTATCAGGGCCTGAGTAAGTGCAAGTTGTGCAACTTTTTATGGCACTGCCAAGTCAAACTTATAAAATCGAACACGATCAAAATTGTTAGCAAGCATATTTATCGTATGAATGAAAGTTTTTTAGTTTTTTAGTAGACACCGACGGCGCTTGATGCAAAATGAAAAAACTTAGATTTTTGTTTTGTTGCTTGCTGTCACATGTATGTACATATGTATAGTGTGTTAACCCGTCAAGCCAGATCAAATTTTATACATAATTACAAACAGAGCCATTTTTATATGTTTCATCACAAAAAATCAACCTAAAAATGAATGCTTGGTGCGTCGAGGATGATAATTTCAAAACAGCAAGCACACGTATACGAAACTCACAGCAAGTATTTTGATCGTGTCTAAAGCCCTTAGACTGGGTTCACACACGACAATTTTATTTGAGCAACGTTTTAGTTCATGGACGAGAGAGAGAAAATTATGACTTCTCATTTTTTCCCTCTCGCTCCCATAAACTCAAAAGTTGCCCAACTAAAATTGCCGTGTGTGCATCCAGTCCTAAAAAAATGTGTTTAGCAATATTGCCACTACACTGTTCTGGTTACAGATTGTGGGCTGCATCGCTAAGCCAGCGAATAAATAGAGAAATGAATAATTTATGTTTTAAAAAATTATTTCAACGATTCGCAAGGTTTTCTTCTTCAGATTTCAGTGCAATATTTTGACATTGAGCTAATTTGAATATGCGTTTCCAATTTGGAGGTTTTGTTTCTTTTTTATTATATATATTTTTTTTTATATTTTCCATTGCAATTGGCATAATAACCCCGTAGACCAACCACATTTGACTAATTTGAGAGTCTCTTCTGGGACCAGAAATAATAAAATAAAAAATTCAACAAAACTGAAAGGATGGCAAACTAAATACCTCTAATTTCTCTCCTTACAATTTTAGGTTTATACCCACCGCTGCCAGTGGCCACGCCCTGTATTAAAGCCATTTCACCGAGCGAAGGTTGGACGACTGGCGGTGCCACGGTTATAATTGTTGGCGACAATTTCTTTGATGGGCTGCAGGTGGTGTTCGGCACAATGTTGGTGTGGAGTGAGCTAATAACATCGCACGCTATACGAGTACAAACACCGCCAAGACACATACCGGGTGTAGTCGAAGTAACATTATCCTACAAAAGCAAACAGTTTTGCAAGGGCTCGCCCGGCCGTTTCGTTTATGTTTGTAAGTTTTTATGATTTTTTATGAATCGCACGAGTACATACATGTGTACGTACGCAAGACCACATTTTGCACTTGTAAATTAATCGTTGCGTCTTTTCCCCGTCTAAGCAGCCCTCAATGAGCCCACCATCGATTATGGTTTCCAACGACTGCAGAAGTTAATACCACGTCATCCTGGCGATCCGGAAAAATTGCAAAAGGAAATTATTTTGAAAAGAGCTGCCGATTTAGTGGAAGCATTATACTCCATGCCAAGGTAAGAACTGTCCTTTAAAATCGTGATCCCTATTCTGTGCATACAATCGGTATGTTTCTTGCAACATTTCGCATATTTCCAAAACTATTTGGCAGATTGGAAAATTTATATGGAATATATGGAATTGTTTTATGTGATCAGAAAACTTCAAATTGAAAATGTGTGTATGCAGGAGCTGGAGCATGGAGCTGCATTCCGGCAATAATCTGTCAAATGTGGTTGAAACCACACAACAGCATTTTCAACTCTTAGTGGATATAACGCCCTGCTCTGCCCTCGATAAGTTTTACGAAGTAAATTTTTTAACAGTTCGATAAAGTGTCAAATCAAACTTAGCTCCATCGGGAATTGTCGAACTGGCACCGCCAGAAAAACAGTGCGGCCAATTTGAAGTTCTGTGTCTCAAAAACGCTCCACATTTTAATAACTTCCAAAAATGTCACCAGAGAAGGTCACATTATGTTGCACTTACATACATACATACATATGTACATATATTAGCATACATGGCACATTTGCAACAATACTGTATTACAT
Source organism: Nowickia ferox (assembly GCA_936439885.1). Lineage (NCBI taxonomy): Eukaryota > Metazoa > Arthropoda > Insecta > Diptera > Tachinidae > Nowickia > Nowickia ferox. The sequence continues at coordinate 913,289 of OW387027.1, read as the reverse complement.
ACATACATAATTAAAGATTATGACGAATTTGTGTTTGTTGTTGCTTAAGCACGTTTAGATGCATTCCGTTTCCGCTTAGGAAACTCATAAGTAGACTACAACCAAAACCCTCTTGAAAAATCTAAAATAAACTTCGTATGCTTTTGGAAAAACTCTCAAAATGTTATTGAGAATTACGTACATACTCGTAAGCTTAATAACCTAAAAAGTCTCAAGTAAAAATATAAATTCTTCATATTAATACATTATAGATTTAACGTCAAATAAATATATCGCTCATTTACTCAAACAACGTCATAATTAAAAATAAAACGAGTTTAACTGCCAGTTTATAGAAGACAAGCAAAATTTCTCGTCTGTCTATTTATACTGAAAACAAAAACAAATTTGAGTGCTTTGTTTTTATTTTCAATGTAAATAGGCAGACGAGAATTTTTACTTGTCTTCTATAAACTGGCAGTAAAGCTTTCAATTTACATACAACTTAAAGATTTTTCTCTCAAGGATTCAGTAGACAAGATATTTGTATGAAATATTTACACAATACGAAGAACGATATGTGGATTAATTCTGCATCATTAACTCAAAAATAACATTTTTTGAGTTATGACGTTCTTTGAGTAAATGAGCGATATGTACTACACGTGAAAGTATGTAGATACTATATTTAATTTGTGTGATATATACATATTTTGATCAAGTTATTTTTTTTCGATTTAAAATAGATCGCCTGGTGGATCGACTGGCTTCAATTCATATGCTGGTCAACTGGCAGTGAGCGTACAAGATGGTAGTGGCCAATGGACTGAAGACGACTATCAGAGAACACAATCGAGTAGTGTTAGTCCACGTGGGGGCTATTGCAGCAGTGCGTCGACACCACATAGTTCGGGAGGCGGCTCTTATGGCGCCACAACTACGGCAGCTACAAACGGTTACGGTCCCACGCCAAATATGGGCACTTTGTCGTCTTCACCTGGCAGTGTTTTCAATTCCACATCAAGTCAGTATAGCCAGACAACAAATTCTTTTTTTTATATTTAAGTGGTTTTTGATTTGAAATTAAGTTTCGTTTCTATTTATTAATTTCTTCTTTTAGTTTTTTTTTTGATTTCTTGTTTGCATTTTTTATTTTTAATTTACTTAAACTTTTAATTTTTTCTTCGCAAGCACTCCTTTAAGTTGTTTAAAATAGAACCAAACTAGACACGATTTTAAAACAAAAACCATGAGAACATTAAAAAAAAGATAATTAAAAATAAAAAAACTTAAAACATAAAATCTAAAAACTAAAAACTGTTATGTAAATCCAATGCTCAGCTTGTGCATTTTCGCCATTAATTCCAACAGTGTCCTCAACTTGGCACCAGGCTCTGGTACAACATCATCACTCGCATCCCCACCACTACCATCATCCGCACCAGCCATGGCACAATCCAGCCGTTTCTGCAGCCACTGCGGCCGTCTAAGCATTGCTGCCACGCTCGCACACACAAACACACACAAGCACACACAAAACTGAAGATCAATCGTCAGTCAGTCAGTCAGCTGTTGATCCTGGTCGTTGTCGTTGAGAAGGGGTAATGCAAATGGTGTTTCAACCATCAAAAAAAAAAAAAAACTCATACAATAAAAATGCCAAAAAGCACACAAACACACACTTGCATCCACACACACACACACACATCTCTTCACATATCCAAGTACACACATGCATACATACATACATACGTACATGCGTGCGTATTTATATTTTATTTTTACTTTGGCTTGTACGCAGAAACACTCAAGAGTCTCAGGCAGGAATCGAACCTGCGACCCTCCGCTTCTACTAGACAAGTATGCTGCTTGTTAGCCTAGAAGGTACTCAGCATATATGTACATATTTATGTACATATATCGTATGTACATATGTGTGTATGTAGATGGCTGTGCAACCTGCCTTTTGCATGCACCCAACACAAACAAACAATTTAATTTTCTGTCATATCAAGCCAAGTCTCAAATGTGTGTTTGGTGGGACATTTTAAGTGATGGCGAAATGCTGACACACGTGAATAAAGTTCGAATTTTGTTAAATATCTAATACACAAAAATTAATTAAATCAATAATAATAACAAACAAAGAAACTGAACAACAGCGACAGAGTTAAAAAACAACACTAACATTTGTATAGCAAAACAGTGATTTAATTTAATTTTTTACCACATTTTTTGCCATGTTTTTCTAAATTTTTCCTTTTTCCTTTAATTAAATTTATTTTTAACTTAATACCATTTGCATTGAAGCGAATTGAAACTTTTATAATTAACTTTGAATTACAAGCAGTGAAAATCATCTTCACTTTGAATAGTTTTATAAAAAAAACAACCAGTCACATTGAAAAACGGATGCTTATGTTTGTATATCTCAGCAGAGAGTTTGTAATGATGTAACACAGTTTGTTTTACCTCCCAGTAATGCTTCGTTTGTAAACAAAACCACAGTGTTTCAAGTTTTATTCAACGGACACAATATTCTTCTATTAGGAAATCTAACTCAAAACAAAACACGTGACAAGTGTTGTCTTAAGCCAAATGATATTCACTATCCTATGCAGTCTCACAAAATTTTGAGAGAGCACAAGCCACAAATTTAATGAAGTTTATGAAAATTTTAAAACGACAACTCAAAATTCGGTTAACGCAACTAATAGAAATTTTGCGAAAAACGAGTAAAAAATTTGTATGCCTGTTTTCCACTAAGAAATAAAAGGTAAACTTTTAAAATAAATGCATTTGCCACGAACTTCTTTAGTGGTTGCTCAATTTTTTTTATTTTTATTATACATACTGTTGATTTATGAATTTTGTATTCATTGCAAATCGTTTTCACAGGTATACCAGTTACAAGTTTCTTCAGAATGTCGCTCTTCTGCTTTATTGTTAGTTCAACCAATTTTGTCACTACAGACATTTTCTTTATCTTACTAGAACAACCACTCACAAGCAATTTGTTGAACTACATTGGTTTCAAAAACAGAAGCACCACGCAAAAATTCTTAGTCATTCCCAGAATAGCGGCAAATCAAAATGATTTTTGTACGTAAGGATAATATTTCATGTACAAAGTTTTATAGTTTTGAATTTACTTATAAAAAACTAAAGTAAAAAACACAAAAAGAGAGAATCTGAAATTTGTTTGCAAAGCTGCGTTAATTGAAATCTTATTTTTTTTTAAGTTGCGTTAACAGAGTCACCAATGTTAAGAATTTGGGTATTGCAAATATCAAGCTGTTGCGCTTATCGAGAGTTGCGTTAATCGAATCTGCACTGTATATCATTAAACTACCGAAGGACCGATTTTCTTCAAACATAGATCAGACGATTTTATATAAAGTCACCTTTCAAACTAAAAAATATATGGAAATTAAAATCGATTCACCCGTTTGGGAGCTACGACGCCACAGGCATATACATATGTATATTCGAATTTCGAAAGGATACGGCCCATAAATGCGATCTACCGATAAACCAAGAACATGGAATTAATATCTTTTGCAAAATAATTATTTCAGCGTAATGAAAAGAAAAATATTGAAAACTTAAACATTACGAACTGTGCGAAAAGCTAACAAAATTTGTTTGCTGGGATATGTCATAATTTCTGTATGAATGATAATTAACAATTAATTCAGTGCAATGGTACAAGTCTCGTTTCGTCTTAATATTTTATAGTTTTATATTTTTTGTTTATTTTATATTCAACTTGTTTTTATGTTTTTTATTTGTTTTATATTGCAGGAGTTACCAGTTTGAGTTTTAATCCATTCACTTTGCCCAATTGCAATACACAAGGCTACAGCAGTTCACAGCTAGTGACGTCAACTAAATAATATTACTACTAAATTAAAAAATGGACGGCATTTTTGAATAAAAACGAAAAACTGAAAATCATTTCAAAATTGTTCCATAGTAAATAATATTATGTCGTCAATCAAATGGACGCATACACATGTAAATACATACACACTTACATACATACACATTTTATAAACACTGTGCAATATACATACATACATACATACATAAATTTATACTTAACTTTATTTTATTTTTTTTTAATAAAATTGTACATAAATAAATACACACATACAAACATTTCTAGGTCCTTGTTACATATGTACACACATACATACATACATACATACATACATACTTCCTTCATTCATACATCATTCAGATACATAAACACTACACAACAACTACTTAAGTACCCAGTTTGCCAACTTGTGGCAGAGGACACTTTCATGAACTAAGCAGTTTCGACATTTATCATGCACGATATTTGTCCTTGAAGACAATCTAACAGAAAACGTACTCACTCGGTACTCGGTAAAAGAAAAATTACTCAACTGCTCGTGCATCAAACTAGTTGGTGGATATTATCCGAAAGCCGGTCTTGCAACATTCAATTTAAAATTGTGTATAATTTAATTAATGAAAATATTATGGAAATTATCAGCCCTACAGGGACAAGGAAAATATTTATGAGCGAAAGTGTCGCTCTTCTTGTTATGTTTGACCTTAGCGACCATTTGTTCGAAATTTTCCTCAACAGTTCCTCCACGCTTCAACACGTTTGAAAGACATGGACAACTGGATGTGCTGCAGAGCTTTGGCTGAAGGCAAAAGCTTGCAACTACTGCTCATAATATTGAGAACTCGAATTGTTCGTCCTTAACGTTTATCTATTTCCCATGTTTTTAGAATTCATAATCAATTTATTCGAAAGTACATCGAATTAGGAATGTATGATATAAACATTTTTTTAAGCCCTTCATAGGAAAAGCGCACCTTAGATGATTTTCAGTAAAACTGCATCTACTTTACGAAATCATAGTGCTGTAATTCGTTTAGTCCAGGTATCGAGCGATACATGGGAATCAGTTGAGCTTGCATTCCGTCCCTGAAACTATCTATCTATCTAATATTGATTTGACGAAGAGTTTTGAAGTTATTGGAAAAAAAGCGATTTTTTCGAAATTTTTCCAACGAATCACCCAATTTTAGTCAAATTGTCAGTTATCGACTCGCCTTTTTGAGGTTAAGAGCTGATCGATTTAATAGTTTAAAACTTTTCTACCAAAACACTTTTGTGAAAATTTTATTTTCAGAATCTACCGAATCGATTCACTATCTTACGACATCAAGTGATTCGGCAAATTTGCTTCCGATTCTTTGGCCCGTTCTTAGGCTGTGGGATGTTTACATATACACACATACAAACACACATCCATACATACATACATCCATATGGACATCATCGCGTAAATACTCAGAATCGACTCTCAGGACCTCAACTGAAAACTCAATTTTCGAAAACTGGGATAAAATCTGCAACTTCTTATAACGTAAAATTAAAATAATATCTTGCTATTGTTGTTTCATAACAAAATATATGTAATATAGAAAGGCCCTCATTCATTTTTCTTTTAAATCGAGTTTTTTGTACATTTAGATCACTGCTGGCCACTGAGAGAAATGTATTCGTGTATATGTATTCATTTGTATAAGAAGCAGATTGAAGTTCGGCACTCTGGTGCCACTTTGGCCAGCTCATAGCTCATAGATAGAAGAACATCTAATGTATCGAAAAAAAATAATAATTAGTTAGGTCCTTTCTATATTAAGGTAACGATATACACAATTATTTTCCAAATAAGTTAAAGACTTATAATACACATTTATATTAAAGATGCATTGCTTTTTTTTTAAATTAAAACAAAATTTTGTGTGAGAGTTCACAATTCGCTCATTTACTTGAACAACGTGATAAGTCAAAAAAATAATAGTTTTGCAACTTAATGCAAAATTATAATTTTATTTTTCTCTCAAGATACAAGAATTTTGTATGAAACTTTTATACAGTGTGCATTATTAGCCCAAAAACAAAAAAGAAAAAGCAATCAATAAAAAAGAAAAACAAATTTTCGTATTTTATTGTTGCTTTAATTCTCACACTAAGTTTTGTTTCTATTTAAAAAAAATAGGTGAGTTATCACAATTAGCTTTTGATTAAGCTTTTGAATTCATGTTACAGTCGTGATCAAAACATTAGCGGTAATTATATAAATACAGTTGATGCAAATATTTGTAAATAGTTTTAAAATATTTCTCTTTTTTCCGTCTTACTATTCTAAGTAGATTAATTATATTCATTTAAATTTGTTAAAATAATTTAATATGTACATTTTTTTGTATATCTAACGATAAAGCGAAAACTAAAAAAAAATAAAATTAAATTATATAATAGTTGATAATAATAAATAAATAAATGTATACGACTACTTTCACTGTGCATAAATAACCACAACTTACACGCAAATTACGAGTATGCAGTTTGCAAACTCTATTGTAAATATTTAGAATAATTTCATAAAAGTGTAATATCAAATAAACGAACTATAAATATAATCAACTACATGCATACAGTTTTGTTAAATTGTTCAATATACTACAAAGTGTGTACGTGTGTATTTTTAAAAAGAAAACAAGCTGTACACGAACGAATTTCGAAAGAATTTCTTAAAACTTAATTTCTAAAGTGGAAAGTGGAAAAAATTCCGTTAGAATTTTCCAAGTTTCAATGTTGTATTTGTAAGACCGGGCGTATTCAAAATAAGCCTCTTCAACCCATAGAATTTATTGAATATAAATGATACTGGCTGGAACGGCAGACAAATTATATACAGTATGCAAAATTCGTATTCGTACACCATCAATCAAAACAAAACCCCCACTGCTTTGTAATAAATTAAAGTGCTTAATAGGGGATTTACTCGCACACCTGCACAAAATCTAGCAGATTTTAATTAAAATCTTTATGAAAATCACGGTATCACATCAACTTTTTTTAACATTTAGGGCCAATTTAACCAACTCTATTTAAATATTAATTGACATTTAAATAGAGTTGGTGAAATTGGCCCTTATAATAAAATTTTTATCCAAAACAAAACCCATTAACAACCAAACAACTGCATTGTAGCCAATTCACACACCTCTTTAAGCAGACTGTAGCTAATTCACTCATCTTTTTTATAAATATGTTGTACAGGGCAGTAGAAAATAAATAAAAATATTAGATTTTGATTTGATTTCGTACAAATCTGCTAACAAAATAGATTTTGTTTTGTATGGGAAATCTAGTAAAACGCAGCAAGATTTACCAATGTACGAGGTAATGTAAATGCCCTATTAAATTTAAAATTTGTTAGAAAAACCGCTGCTCGTAATGCGGCCCCTAAACGTTGCAACTGGTCGTACAATTGAGTTGCATATATCAGTTGCTCGTTCACTGCACAGGCTGCAAATTTTAACCAATTTTTCATCAAACTTCATTAGGAAATTATTTTTACAGAGTCAACATGAGTTCGGATTTTTTAGCTCTATTTGCCATAAATAAAATTTTTATGGAGGAAGAAGACCCAGAAAAGAAAAGTAAAAGCATGTTTACATATTACTTATTACTTATTGTTCACTTGGCACCGATGTTGCTTACAAAACGTTAGAATGAAAATGAAAAACGAAAGATGTAATCGCCATCACACGCACCAATTTGAATACTAAGTTGTTCGTCAGTTTTTTTTTTCAATAAAATTTTACAAGTCGCAACGTGTAGGGGCTGCATAAAGTTGTCAATTATTTTTTATAGCTATGCTATTTATTGCGCGATACAGGAGTTAGGACGTGATTTTCGTAACAAAAATAATCGACACTATTACAGTTATAAATTTATTTTTGTTTTGATTTCTTTGTAGTTAAAACCAGAGTACCAAAATAAACGAAACAAATTGTTTGATTCTGTTTTGTTTCGTTCTTTGAAGTGAGTGAAACAAAAACAAAACAAACACAATGAGAAGGATTGCTCAATTTGTTTTTGTATTGTTTTTGCACATGAGCACAAACCAGAGAACACAGCCAATCGGCTGTAAGCCGATAAACAGCCGTCTCCGGCCACAAACAATACATTAGTTTAAAGTAATAGAAACTAAATGGAAACGTCATATATAATATAATTTTATTGCATTGTTATTTAACACATTAAGTGTGTTTTATATAGCTAAGCGACATACATAGCTATACCCGGGTGTCCTTTTAGACACCTCTCTTTTTTTTAAGTTGTGGGTGTACGAATGTGAACTTTGTATACTGTACATTCATACATACATACATACATATGTACCTACGTATGTACGTGTCTTTTTTTTCATTCACATCGTTCTTCAAATGCTAGTTGGTGAAATAAAGCTTTTTTTCTTTTTAGAAAAACAAAATACAACTTTAGTACATTTTGCAGCAAAATAAATCAACATTTTTACATATTTAAATCAAACGTCATACTACGTATAACCTTTAAGATAATAGCATTATCACATTAACACATATCGTTGACTGATGGCATATTTATGTACATAACGAGCCTTAATTTCGATTTAATCGTAAGCGACATGTAGTAAAAAATTAACCTTACTATTGAAATTAAAATTTTATGGGCCTACCAATAGTTTAGAATCATCAAAATGGCTAAATTGTTGATAACTTTTAAAATACAGGCTGTAAAATTTCATCGTAAGCGATGAAAAAAAATCCTTCTCCTGCAAACTTTAACTTTTGTCGCTTACGATTAAATCGAAAATAGGGCTCGATATGTTATCATATCATACACTACTCACACTCATACATACATATTAAATAAGTAATATTTTTGTTTCCTTTTCACCAAATCTTGTTCGCCAATAATAAATCTAACGAATATTTATTAGCAGAAAAAAAATATTAAAATAATAATTAAAAAGTTAAAATTGAATTGAATTTATGCATTCAGATTTACATAATTTGTATATAACAAAGTTATTCATTTACGCATGTATGTGTATACAGTGGAATAAAATATAAATATGTTGTTAAATTAATAAATTCTTAAAAATATATGCAATTTGTTTTATACAATAATAATTAATCATTTATTTATCACTCATCTTAAAATAAGGCTACAAAATTTAACGATTCTGCGCATACATACTCGTACATACATACATACACACATCCACACATACATGGATACATAGATACATAGATACATATGTACTTATTTATCGTGTCGATCCAAAAGTTGATATTTTTTTAACTTTTTAATTTTAAGCCCAATGAAAAATAATATTGAATAATATGTAAAATTATATACATAAAATAAAGTACATAAATACAAACATACATATCTTACAATACATATACATACGAGTACATATACAATATTATAAATATTAGTTTTTATGAACATGCGTTTAGTTAATAAATTAATTTTTTCGCATTGAAATGAATAAAAATTTAAATAAAAACAAATAATAATCAAATTAATGCATTTTTAAACGATTGATTTTTTGGTGAAAATTTCTTTTTTGCGATTTGGAGTTATTAAACAAACAAAATATGGCTGAAAGTGAGAGCAAAAAAACCTTCTGATCATACCCAAGAAATAATTAGGACATAAAATAATAGTATATATGTAATAATATATAATAAATCATACAAACTTATTATTAACCATTAAATGATTACATTTTGCGATGGTAAGCAAATCAGTGCGCCCTCAAAAAAATTATGTAGTCTTTTTTTGGGAAACAGGTAATTCAGACTTGGTGAAAGCACTAAACTATATATGTATAATAACAATAATGTAGCTAAGGGCCAAACCCACCATGTCGACAACGTTCGACTTGTCGCACACTTACATTAAAAACAAAAACAAATTTTAATATTTTGTTGTTGTTTCAAATGTACTCGTAAATGTGCGACAAGTCCAACGTTGTCGATATGGTGGGTCAGGCCCTAAAAGTTCAACAAACAAATCTTGTTAACATCTTATCCCAAATAAATAATTCTTTCGTGTACTTTTTGTTTTGCAAAAGTTAAGGGAAAAAATGTTTCACTTTATCAGAATAATTTACAGGGTCCCCTGATTTTTTTGTCAACAATATTTAAGTTGCTTAATATAAAAAAATGTTTTTGTAGCTGTACGTATGCATGTAGTAGCAACAATTGCTTGTTGTTATTGTAACAATGCATTTAAACAGCAAAAAGAAGCAAAAAAAAAAATTAAATAAACAGCCAGGCCGTTATTGTTTGATGCTTTGTTAAATCTGAGTATGAATTGATTCGGATATAGAAACCTGTGAAGAACTATTTGAGGCTGTCTGCACAAAAGTGATGTAATTAATTAAATTTTTTTAATTGCTCTATTACTTTGTTATATTCAGGGCAATCATGAATAAAATTCCGCGTGAAATTTTTCCCGGGAACAATTCCAACTAATAGAAAGTAATAGGGAAAACCAAAAATTCTAATTAGAAAAGGGGGAAATTTCACGCGGAATTTTATTCATGATTGTCTGATTATGTTCTGTGCAAAAACGATTTTTCAGCTCCATCATCTTTTGAATACCAAAAGGTGGCTGGCTTACTTTATTTTTGTATTATAATAGTTGGAAAGGTAAAGAATGTATGTATGTATGTAACACAACAGCAAATGACAAAAATGTTAATGGGAAATGGCCATGAGGTTGAAACAAAAATTTACAAGATTAAAATAATACACTGTCTATGTAACACATGACAAAAGTTACTCCGACAAGGAATTTATTTTTACTAATCCTGCCCCCGTAGTCTGTAACTCGCAAAAACTAAAGCTAAATTCAATCGCTAAAATCGCTGTACAAATACAACTTAAACATTTTTGGCACTGACATAAAACAGTAAATAAATTGACTTAATACATTTGGCTTTAGCTTCTGCGACGAATACGGGGGCTGGTCATCGCTAGTTACTTTTACAGGTATCTGCGTTTGCTTATAAATATTTATTTATAAATATTTATTTATAAATATTTATTTATAAATATTTATTATTATTTTTTTCTTATTGGTCATTGTGCTCGATGAGAAATAGACTCAATCTAAAAACGGTCAATCTTTTGCAAAATATACCTAACCGATAGAGCAGTTGCTTAAAATTAATTAATAAATTTCGGAAAGGTATGTGATCTGTAACGGAAAAAAATGTTTAATGGGCCAATAATCATTGACATATTAATTTGCCGAATTTTACTGAACTACGAATTTTAGACACTTTGGATAATTTTTTAAGGCTGGTGGCATCAGCGTTAGCAAAAAGCTCATTGTAAGCATGAGCGGATATTAGGATTATATATCATTTTTATTATTAAACAAGTGGTACGCACATATACCTACATAGTTAGCTTAAACAGAAAAACTTTGTAACTTTTACATTTCTTTAAAAGTTTTCAAGAATAAACTTTAAAAGTTAAACTTGGGAGTACCTATGTAAGATTACGATATTAAATACAATGTAAAATCTAACTATTCCAGGCACACAATGTTTAAATATACATATGTATGACTGCTGTGTACCACTTCCTCTACTGACACTTTTTCTCTTGTTAAATTAAGACGTAGTTATTTACATCACATTTCGTTTAAGCTACCGACATGTTTGTATGTACGCAAATAGACATACTTTCAATGTTCCAAGTCATGCATATATTCTTAATGAAATATACTCACTCCGTGTTTGATATATCCGCGCTACCACTGTCGGGAACATCGATCACTTTCCGCTGCTTCAAATATTGCAAACGGATCATTTTATTTGCAGTCTTCAAAAAGCTGCTGGGAAGCAAGTCCCCGGAACATAGCAATGATATGGGAGCAAAATTTTGTCCACAAATTTCAACCACATCTTTAGACATGCTGGAAATAAATCCAGCTCCTTTCATTTTTAATTTTTTTTTTTGCACACAGCACAAGAACGAATGATATATTTTTAAGCAAAAACACAATAAAATATATTTTTAGCCCTCTGCTTCATTATTTTGAATACGCAAATTGTATGTACGTATACATTCTTAAATTTTCTCACAATTTAAAACACTTACATTTTACAAAACACTATTATTTTTCACTTTTAAAAGCAAACCGCGCGTAAACTATTCTCGGTGGCGCAAACCAACTTTATTGATATAAAGAAGAAGAGCAAAATCAAACGTGAAACAAACAAAATGCAATCAGCAAAAATAGCCACCTGATTTGTTTGGGGTGTTGTGAAGCGAAATATGGCTACCTTGTAAGTTGAAATCGCCTAGGTCGAAGATACATCACTGCAGTGTTGCCATGCCAGAGGAAAAGTACTAGATTGCAGAAATAAAAGTGCTAAAATATTCTACAGCACACACAACAAAGTGCTAAAATCAATTAACATCTTTATGCCCATTTTTTCAGTTGGTAATCAAATTGTAATTATTTTTAAGTTCTAATTAAATACGAAATTGTGTTTTGAGTGAATAATTAAATAATCAAAAAATCAATTAACATCTTTATGCCCATTTTTTCAGTTGGTAATCAAATTGTAATTATTTTTAAGTTCTAATTAAATACGAAATTGTGTTTTGAGTGAATAATTAAATAATAATTAAATGCCCAAACTTGTGTAATTAACCCCTAGTTTTTAACTTAAGAATTAAGTACTTAATTAGCTAATTTTTATTTAAAATTAAGTTGTAATTAAATACGATTTCATTTTTTCATTAGTTAATTAAAGTTCTTATTAAATTACGTTGAAAGTACGGTAGCACTGCAAAATTTCCCAGTATTATGGAAGGCTTTCCAAACAAGAGCTGTTTAACATAAATAAGAAAGTTAGGTTATCAAAATGCAGAAAATTAAAATTGCATAAAAACACATTTAATGAAACCAAAGGAACATCAGAATGCATTTTCCTATTTATTTATTGCATGATATGAAACTATGAATTGTATATGTTATATATTTATGAAAACTTTTATTCATTTATTGTGATTTGAAGTCTGCATTTTTTTAAATTTTTATTCATTTTGACACACGTTAAATAATAAATTAAAACATATAATAATAAATGTAATAATTATGTATTATTATATTATAAAATAAGTGAAATTGTTATTTTTGTCTAATTCATAAAAATTAATGAAAAACTCATGCCGATTTTCTTGACGATTTTCGAAATTAATATGCCGAAAATGCCGATGTGCAGATTATTCAGCAAAATCTTCTGGCAGCCCTGGACATATGTATACCAATATAGAAATTAAATAACAAAATTGTCTGTGAAGAAAACCATAGCAAAAAATTACTTGCAATTTCAAAAAATTAAAAGAATTTTGTCAATTCTGAATTGAATCTAAATAAAAAAAATGTGTGTGCATTTGCCTGTTCGAAGAATTTAAGGTAATAAATCGTAAAGAGAGCATTAATTTGCTTTGTCATTAGCACAGTGAAGTTTGTGAGAGAATCAGAGTGTTTATCGTTCAACAGTACGACTACCAGTAAAATACTCGAGTGTTTTTTTTTTTTTGCATATTGTAAAAGCTATTCAGAAATTGTATTTGTGCAAATCAATTAAAAAGTACAGAAAAATGTTTATTTAATGATATTATAAAGAATTAAACAAAAATTACAATGGAAACTATCTGATAAAACGGTAAAAATTACAAAAGTGTAAACAGCTGACGACTACGTCGAAAGCTGCTTTAAAAACCCCTACGCCCACCGCGGTTATGATTGAGTGAATCACTTTCTGTCCGCTGCTTCGGTTTCTTACACACATTTTTCTTCATTTTTATAAAGTGCAGTTATTTTCTTCATCAAAGATGTAATGGACAGTGAACTTGATAAAATAATTTACATTATTAGTTACTTGAAAGCGCAAAGACAAGCATTTTCTTTGATAAAATCTTAAGGAGAATTAGAAAAACCGAAAAGAAAAGGAGTCATCAAACTGAAAATTTTTCAGTACCCGACCGTGGTGAAAGTAAGTGGAAAGAGGGCACAAATTTTTATTTATGTACTTCATTCGATGTGGAAACGCCTGCTGCCCTGTGTGCAAAGCTACCCAAAAAAGTAACAGAAAAGAAGAAGTAAAAGACGAACATAAGCAAAAAAACAAAGGTGGAAAGTAGAAGAAGAATACGAAAAACACTCCTCTGCACTGACTTCATTAATTCTGCCGCTGCGACGCGACGGCTGTCTACAATCACGTTAGCTGCTTCAAGACGCTGCTAGTCGACTTTTTGTATAATTTTAAATCGTCCAATTTTTAATTTTTGCGAAGGAAAAATATTAAATTCGCAGAATGGATGAAACCCAAGAGATCCGTCAGGTATGTTGCGATAATCGAATATTGTTTGCTATTAAATAGATTTCTTTTACATATTCAACAACTTGTAAGCTCTTTGTATACACCTTAATTTCCTTCGATTTGTCATTAGTTAATTTTTCAATGAATTACTTACTACATTGTAGGGAACGAACACACACAATTTCAGATATAAAAGTTGTAAAAATCATTAGATTTATCAATATCCTATACAAACAGTGTTACATACCATATTAATTTGTAAGAATTTATATGTAGTACATATGTATAGATATGAAGATATGTATGTACGCATGTAGCATGTACGAGTGTATATACCTACATTTATGTATATACATGTGTATGTATATACTATTTATATGCATACCTGGCTTAACAATGCTATAAATATTTATGTAGATAAACATGCCTAGTATTTACAGTGGCATCCACAAATGCTCAGGAAAAATAATTGATTAGGACTTTCAAAGGAACGGAAAAATGTAACTTTATTTTATTTTTAACGAAAACCACTTCAGATCTAAAGAACCTACATGCAAATACCTACTTGTTATTATGGTTAAACCATTTGAAAACGGTTTCGGAGTTCACTGTGTGTAAAAATTTAGTGTACTATTCTTTTCAACAAATCGAACAAACCAGTTACAACAAAAATGTGTTATTTAGGTATACAATATTAATTTTAATATTATTATTCCTCGCCTACATCTGTTACCAAAAAATAATTTACATAAATAAGTATGTATGCTACATACAAGTTATAGGTACCTATAATAAATATAATTAATATAACAAAGAATTAATTAGCTTTGACAACGGAGGCCAAATGAAATATTTCAAATCCAGTTACAGAGATTTTCAGTACAAATGGCCAGTTCTATTACTATTTGTGATATCGCGTGTACAGGGAGCTACAAGAACTTAATACATATCGTTCGCCAAATCATAAACAGATATATTTTTTTAATTTATTTTTTTATTTCTTATTGTTCAAGAAGAATGTGGTACAAAATAAATGGAACTGGTTTATGAAAAAACAAAACCGGTTTTATAATTTTTAGTTGTAATTATTTATGATTTAGTGTGCGATATGTATTCTGCTATCTTCCTAAATCGATTTTTCGTTAGATGCTCAAATTATATTTCAGTACTTTTTGCAAATAATGGAAAAAATTACCGAAGATTGAATAATTCTTGCAAAAACACTTCTTTGAAATCATACCTACTGCATCTTCAAATTTCCACTATTTATTTTTATACATATTTATTTATTTATTTATTTTTTAAATAAAAAATAATTGAAATATCTGTGACAAATAACTGTCATTTTGAACCACATGACTCAAAAGGGTTAATTTAAAAAAGTTTAGATGGTTTATCTAATTAGTTTATTAATTTCGGGTCTTCGAAATAGAAATACATCTCCTTGCAATTCTTCGGATTCTTGCGGCCGCAAATAATTTTATTATTATTTATTATTTTACTTTCTTTTTAACACTTATTTTATTGTAATTTGCAATGTTTATATAGCTGGGGCCACTTATTAACTTCTTGTTTAGTTTATTTTCTTTTTCTCTCTTATAAATAACTTATTTTTAAATCCTATATATATGAATTTACAATACATATATAATTGGCCAAAAGGCTTCCTTTGTTTGTATTGATATTAATAAATAACTAAATAAAATTAAAATTAAGTTATTGGGGCAAATATTTATGTAGGTTTAAATTATATTCATTGCTGATAAGCAAATGTATCAGTTGTATGTTTTCAATAATATAATCAAATGTATTTATTATTGATTTAAATAATCGCAGTGATAAATTTCTCTGAGAACAGGTTAATCTGAATATATAGTTTGCTAGTAAAACCGTAATATCTTATTGAAATTATTATTTAAATTAATTTTTGAAAAGGCTCGCTACCGTGCATCGGTGAAATGGTTACTCTCCAAGGCCTATAATAATCGCGTCCCAGACAATTTAAAGGAACCATTCTATCGAGATCATGAGAATCAAGAACGGCTGAAACCAAAAATTGTCGTCGATCTGGGGAATGCGACATTGTATTGCCAAACATTATCGAATTTATATTCCGATCCAAATTACCAAAGCCTTAACCACTGGTCGATATTGCAAACGTTGGCACGTAAGGGGGTACCTGTCAATGAATTGCCAGACATGCCCCTAACGGAAACAGTATTAATACAAACAAATCCTTTAAGAATAGTAAGTAATACATGCTATTATATTTGTAAATGCTATTAATTTTATATAACAAAAAGGTGGGTCATATGGCGGTTATAGAGGCGCTTATGATGTTATATGCCAAGGAAATAACCTCAAACGAACGAATTACGAACGCCATCAAGAGGATATC
The DNA here is from genome assembly GCA_936439885.1 of Nowickia ferox. Lineage (NCBI taxonomy): Eukaryota > Metazoa > Arthropoda > Insecta > Diptera > Tachinidae > Nowickia > Nowickia ferox. The sequence goes on along the minus strand of OW387027.1, from coordinate 896,660 downwards.
TGGTAATAGTGATCAACCTGTGGCCGCAGCCGGTGGAAATATTGAGCAAACAATGTTGTGTTGGGTCTCTCACACGTGCTCGGCTTTAAAAAAACGTATAGAACGTGATATACAAATTAATCCGGAAGATGAAAATGTGAGTAAACTCGCCTCGCCACACAATCGATTCTTATGTGGTCTGTACATATGTATGTATATGTTAACCTATTGCAGGGCAAGCGTTTGCAAACCCCAGATATACCGCCTGTTCGAGACTTTCAAGATCTTTGTGATGGAATTTGTCTAGCCTTTTTAATATCATACTATTGTCCTAAAGTTGTGCGTTGGACGGATGTGCGCATAAATTATTTACCGGCAGTTGAGGACTCCATACATAATGTTTTGTTAGTAAGCAATTTTTCTCAGAAATATCTACCATACAATGTGTTCCATATGTTTCCCGAAGATGTCACTTATATGAGAGGGTACAGAATTATAAATGATTTATTATGCAATCTTCGTATTTTGTTAAATGTTTTCGTTTCGAAATCCTTGCAGGTCAATGCGCCTCAATTTGCTTGTGCTTTTGGCCGACTTGTTCAATCTTTTCGAAATACATCCAGCTAATTGTGTAACTTATCCTGGCATGGACTCTCTCGGTAAGCTTCTCCTAAATTGAAGTTGCTGCTTCCTTTCCCTTTTTTTTTTTTTGCTTTTATATTGCTTGAAAGAAAACTTATAATAATTTGGTAATGGTATATATTTAATACACACACATATCGCTCATTTAATTGAACAATGTAATTACTCAAAGAAACTAGTTTTACAGAAAAGAGAATTAAAGTTATGTCATTGTTCAAGGAAATGGGCAATATGTACTATTTAGTTACTAAGTACAAGTGTCACTGAGCTAAAGTTCTTTTATAAAGCTTTTTATGTTAACGCTTAAACAGTTCTTATTAAGAAAAGAGGTGATATGGTAAGGGAATCCATTTAACATGGGTGGGTGATTGGTTGCTTCTTTTAAAATTGTGTAATAAAAATCACTGTGTATTCTGGCTTATAAAGAAACACACACATATGTAATGTTAATCAGTGTCGTTTTTAAAGGAACTGTAACACTCAGCTTGTGTCGTCTGTTGTACAAATTGCATTGTAAGGCTGTAAAATTTTGTGAATTGCATTTAATTGTTTTGCGTTTGCGTATGGAATTTAATCTGTGCTCCAGGAATTCGCATACTCATTTATGATGGGCTCAAGACACATTTTACAACTACATAAATTTCTCTGTTTTGTCCACTTATTTTTTTTACATTAAGTAGGTGTTTTATATAACAGTTACATAAATATTTTGATTTTATAAATATGCAAAACATTTTAAAATATTCTTCTTTATGTCTTCTTTCTTTCTGTTTCTGTTACACAATTAAAAAATATTTATTCAAAAATATACAAAAAAAAAAAAAACAAACAAAAAACTTGAAGAGATCATCGCTAAACAGAATGCAGGTGCCAACGAACATGGAATTTATCACCGGCGTGGTTTAACTATGCCCTCTGTTACGCCGATACCAGACCTAAGAAGTGAATTAGATCAACCGTCTACATCGCCATCAACAAGACCTCAGTTTCAAGGTCAATATTAAGGAAGATTTTAGAATTTATTATTGTTTCTCATTATTTTCGATTCGCAAAAGGGAAAAACATTGCAATATACATTCATAACTCCCTCTCTCTCTCTCTTAGCTTCATTACTTATTTGTTATTATTTTTTTACAGTCTAATACGTGTTCGTTTGTTTTTTAATACATTTTTTTTTTTAATTTTTTATTATTAGGATGCATGTCTTGTTCTGTAATTATTTCAATAGAGTTTTCATCTCACATCATTATACCCATTCACCGATACATACATACATACATGCATGTGTATATCTATGTATGTACATATGTATGTGCTTGTACATTGAATTGAATTTTGAAAATTTCCATACATACATAAGTTTGTCCCCATTTCATGAGTAACATAAATAGTAAAAATATATTTTGCTTTCCCTTTCACTGGGCGAGAAATCCCGGTGAAAATGTGTATGTGTGTGTGTTTCTTTAATATGATGAATATGTTTTTTTTTAACTTTCTGAATTATTAGATTAATACTTAGTGCGTTTTTGATGAGAATCAAAGTAACAATTGCTTAATAATCCCTAAAAGTTAATTACTCATCTTTTTTCAACCACTTTTTTCTAACACTTTTTCGTTAAGAATTTTATTTCTTGTGTATATTTTATTTAAAAAGTGTTTTGTTAAATTATTTTCCTTTATTAAAAAAAAAATACTTTTTAGTTGCGTATTCAAATTCGGCAAGCGGCCTCATACACAAATTAGCACCACCCATACAAACAGCAGCACCACCACCACCATCACAATTCGATCAAAATCAACTGGCAGAAAATATTCACTTCGAGAACGAAGGTAATCATTATTTTCAATTTGCTTATGTTACACCTTTTAATTTTTTTAAGTTTTTGTGAATGAATTGTATTATTATTGTTATTTTGATTTTAATTTTTCCATTAGCATTTGTTGTACACAAATCACGTGGTATTACCACACTTTCATCCATGCATATGCAGCAACAGGATCCCTTAATACCAGCTCGTTTAAGACAGGCAAAAGAAAAAAATAATACAGAAACAAAGGCTGACGAAAGAGGTTTGTTTGTTCGTTTTTTTATTTTTTTGTTCACTTCATTTCTCATTTGGCATTTATCAATTTTTTTTTCTTATTCTCAAATATATCGTACGACCTTAATTTTTTGAAATCGAGTTTCTTGTATATTTCGTAGAAGATGTATCAAAAAATGCAAAAATCTCGATTTCAAAAAAAGTAATGACTTAAGGCCTTTCTATATTAAGGTAACGATATATCGATATATGTATATGTACAATTCCTTACAGGGGACAATGTGCCAGCTGGCAGACCTAGCAATTGGGATCAACATCGCCGACCTAGTTACGCTGGTACGCAACGGAAATAAATGCTTTAATGTTCGAAAATGTGCTTGCAATATTTACCTTCACATTTTGTTTGTTTTCTAGGCCGAAGATCTCGTCGCAACTCCTCTAGTGAAGATTCCCAATTGACAATCGAAAATTTTGGTGGATCTCAGGATCAACTCAATAATATTGACCGCTTTGAAAGAGACAAAGAGCGTAAATTGTCCAATACCACAATAGGTATTATTATTTTTATTATTATAAAAAGGCATTATGAGACATGATATTTTTAACTATTCCAGAACATGTTGTTCCTGTAAGATCTTCGATTGCCGATGCTCGCGGTACGTTGCAATTGGGTTATGATACGGACTCAGGTTCTGAAAAACAAGACCGCGATACTGAGAAGCAAGAGCCGCTTAAACGCCAACCCAGGTGAAATAAGTTTATTTTGTATTTTTTTATTTAAGAAACCATAAAATGCACAATTACATAATTACATGAACATAATTACAGCTGCGACAATGTTAATTTTATATCCAGTGCACAAAATAAAAGTAGTAACGCCATTCACACCCCACAAAAGCATTCCACTAGTCCAGAATTGGTGTCTGAGGACTCGCCACGTGATCAAAACGCCACTCTAACCAGAAAATCTTCAAATGCAAGCGCACATGTGAAAACTTCCAATTGGCAAAACAATCAGTGCGGTAATATTCCGGCGTTGCTTAATTGTTGCATTTCCTAATCTATACTTTACTTTTGTTCATTTTAGACACATTCGATGATGATACTCGCTCATTGGAAAGCACTTGTAAGCTCAGCAATATTCGAATGAAACTGGAGGAGAAGAGAAAAAAGATTGAGCAAGACAAACAAAGAATTGAGATGGCTTTAATGCGCTACCAAGAAAAAGTATATACACATATATAATCACTTGCTTATAAATAAATTAATTGAATTCTTTTGTTTGCAGTTAAATCAGGATGATTATATGGAAGCAGACTACATGAAATGGGAAACAATGAGTAATGATTCAAAGCGTACTTCAGACATAGATCCGAATGAATTAGATAAGTATCAGGTTGGTGACATGCATACATTTTATTTAATTAATGCAAACTTTTATTTAATTAATGTATTTCGTTGTTGTGGTGGCTAAACTTGCATTTTATTTTTTATTTTCTACTTAACCAAATCGAAAATCATTTCATCCATTTTTGGCCAATGATGATAACTCATTTAATAAGTACCATACATAAGTGCATTAGCGTCTAAAAAGTTTCTGTATATATTTTGTAATTCAATTTCTTGCATATTTTGGAAAACCGATCTTATATGGGAAACAAAGACTGTTTTTAAAATTTATTTCTTTTTTTTTGCATACTTGCTTGCTCTTGCTCTTCTTTTATATCGGTATTCATAAACGATTGCTAAATATTTAGTTGTATTTAATATACATAAATATGTTTAACATTTGCTATTTATTTAAAATACATAGAAATTTATTATTGAGGGGTTAGCTGGATAATATGTGCATTTCACTGTTGCTAATGGAGACCATCAGGGAACATTTACCCAAAAATTTCTTAGAACAACTAGATATACATATTATGTTAAACTTTCAACTTATATCATAGTCGCAACAAAAACTGAATAAATAACATGTTTTTTATTTTCTTACTTTTCCATTGCTACATTGGCCCACTTTTTTCAGCTCCAAGTGTAATTGTCAGAAGTATGCAAGGAAAATAAATGTAAAAGAACAACAACAGCTATACATTGCTTTTGCAAGAATAGAGTGTTGCCACACAAGTATTTTTGAGCGGGTGCAGTCAAATTGGTGTTTTTTTTTTTGGGGAATTGTTACAATTAAGTTTAACATTTGTTAACGCACTAATAATCCCAAATTGTTATTTCACTTATTCTGTAAAATATTTTTCATTTAAAATACCATTTTAGCAATGGTAAAAGTAAGAAAACAAAAGGAAATGGATTTTGATAAAATTTAAAGCTTAAACGAAGCCTAATCTATATATCTTCTCAAAACAATGACCATGAAGTGGCGCGGGGGGGAATGTATGCATTCCCGAATGTATTTAAACGAGTTTGATGAAACTTGAAACAGAAGCTACTTATTTAGAGTGGCACATTGGCTTTGTATTTTCTTTATTATTATTATTTTTTTTTTTCAAAACTACCGTCAAAATAAAGATAAAAGTGACGAGCCAAGCCATGGATAAAAAAACCACTACTTAAGCCCATTAACTTATATAAACAATACTGTGTCATAAAAAATGTGAAATTTTATTTTGTAGCGGTTCAAATAGATTTGCACATTTTTAAAAATGAAATAAACTCTAAAAATATTCCCGCTTATTGTGAATGGCGTCGTCGACGTCACATCAAGACGACAGTAAAAATTGTCCTTGTCTAGTCTTTGTCGGCAACAATTCGCTCTTATTGATAATCTCTTATTAATCTCTAAGGTTTTGAAAATTAATGGAGCATGTTAACAGTATTCAATTGTTGCCGGCAAAGACTAGGCAAGTGACAATTTTTACTGTCGTCTTGATGTGACGTGGACGACGCCATTCACAATAAGGGTCATTATTAGTTTCCCCCACATTAAGAGTTTGTATTTTCAAATCAACTGACGTGGCACATTGTACGGATGATATTGGTTACGACGATTCACATATTTAGTTTATTGTTTTTAGTTAATGAATTTATTTCAAGTTTTGTCTTACAAGAAATATGTATGTTTGTTGGTTTACGTATGTTTTTCTGTATGTACATAAATATATGTATAATATGTTTGTCCACTGCAAACGTGATTAACTGCATTTCTAACCTCCTAATACTTTACATCATTAACTCACACAGCAAAGCATCGCTATTATGAATATGAATCTGCAAGACATTCAACAAGATATACAAAGGTTAGCTACGCAACAAAATCAAATACAGGCCCAACAAATGCAAGCTCAACAGCTCCTGCAGGCCCAACAAATTGCGAATATGCTGAATCAGGTAAACGTAATACATACATATACAGCACATGAAAACATTTTATTATACATATAGCAAATATGTACGTATGTATGTATTATGTACATATGCATACATGTAACCAAACGCACTTACACACATTCAGCTCATTTCCATAATTAGGTGTTAAATGTTTCCTCCCTCATTCATGTCTGAGGAGCCCATTTGTTTATGTTGCTCTACAACACAAATCGTGGCAAAATAACACGTTCTCACATAGAGAAATACATAAATCATATTCGCCTTAAATACAAAAAAAAAACATTCAAGATGCATAAAAACTGTCTCTTTTTTTTTAAGCAACAGCAAAGTTTCGGCTCACAGCAACATCTGGCAGATCCTTATCCAAACCGACCCTTGCAACATCAGCAAAACTTCGGATCGTCACCACATTTGCCACAGTCATTTAATGCTGGTGTTGTTAACAACCCCTACGGGTCTAGGCCACCTAGCCGAGATCCCTATCAGCAAATGCAACCAATGCCTGTGCAGTATATAAATGAAACTCCTCCCTATTTGTACGCGCAGCAACAACAATCCATGTTGCCTCAAACTCAGTATAATACAATGCATCCACAACACTACAATGACAACAGCAATGCCGTGCCTTATAGCAGAAGCAACAACAACCACAGCTTCGGTGGGCCACAGACGAACAATCAGCCACCGTTGCAGAGCCATCATTCGCATCAACAGTACATTCCCCGTCAAAGTATTTACGATGATTATCCAATGCAGTCGATGCATGGTCGAGAGCCGAATATGTCGCCGCAACCCAACAATTACTACGGGCATGAGCCTCTGTTGCAACAGCAGCAACAGCAGCAGCAACAACAACACCAACAGCAGCAGCAACAAAATCAACATCAGCATCAACAGTATCCGCCACAAAGGAGAACATGGGCTCAGCCGTCATTTGATCCAATGCAGATGATAGATGGCGGGTGCAATAGTTGGCAAGTTCAGCGACGATCACAAAAGGCAACTGACGGAGAGGTTGGATCCAATTGGGGCAGTCCTCAGATGGATAATAACATTCAGGTCCACCGATCGTCCATACACCAAAATGGAGATGCCCAGCACCACCAAATGTACAACGTGCACAGCTCTCCGTTACACGGTCAGAGGATGTCAAGCGGTAATAGCGGAGGAAGTGCATGCTTAGGGGTTCAAAGGCAACAGTCTATGACCAATTTAAGAGAAGCGAGATCGCCAAATGTTTTTCCCAAAGCTTCATCTGCTCCCACTCCACCTGACGATGTTATGGCACCCCAGAGCATTTGCTTTATTGGCGATCAGGACGATATTGACGAAATCGAACGTAACGTTATTGAAAAAATGCAATCCACTGGCCTTTCCGAAGACAGCTTTCCGATGTACCACCACCATCCTCAACAGCCGCATATTTCTCAATTAACACAAATGCCATCCGGCGACCGAGAGCACAACTATGACGATTACAGTTGCGTCGGCGATGACACGATACCGCAAAAACTAAACATTACCAGTGGTAATCTAACCTACAGAATACCTTCACCGCAGCGTCCACAGCTCCATCCAAACAGCTTCCAGGTAAGTCTCTAACTAGCAAATGTTGTTACAACAAGATCACTTTGCATTTATGTATAAACTTTTAGGATCCTCGCTCAGCAGAAAAGAACACTAGCGAGAAGGGCTTTTACATTTCTTTCGATGATGAACAGCCCAAAAGACCCAAACCTCCATTAAGAGCCAAACGTTCTCCAAAAAAAGAAAAGAGCCTCGACAGTGTCAGCAGTCAGCTGTTGAACAATTCTGATTTAACCGATTACGCTGAAATGATCGGCAATGATGTTACTGCCGAACCAAAAATACGATCCAAATTTCACAAACTGAACTACGGCGACAGTAACAGCAACAGCAACAGCAACAGCACCAGTACTTACCAAAATAAAAACTCAACTGACATAAATAAGGCCACATATAATAAATATACCGACACGCCAATCCATCTCAGCCAGGTGATGTTGATGGGTGAGAGCAAAAACGAACACAAGCCACAAAATTGCTCATCGTCGCACAACAATAATCAACCACTAACTCCACCCCCATCTGTAGCGTCCAGTTCGCCAACACATTTGAGGAGCAGCATTTCTGCAGAGGGCCGGGAAATAAAAAGCAAAGCTTTAGTGATCGGCTCTGATCCCACTACTCTTGATCCGGAATCAGCTGAGGAAATGGAACGCCGAAAGGAAAAGATAATGCTCCTATCCCTGCAACGTCGCCAACAACAGGAAGAAGCTAAAGAGCGAAAAGAACAAGAAGCTGCTCGAAAACGAGAGATCGAGCGTGAAAAGGAGGAAGAGAAACAACGTAAAAAGGAAGAACAAATGGCGCGCAGAGCAGCTATTCTCGAACAACATCGCCTAAAAAAAGCCATCGAAGAGGCTGAACGAGAAGTAAATAGAATTTATTTCCTCCCACTTAAAGATCACATATAATTAGTATAACTTGTTTGGGCCATTACAGGGAAAAACTCTGGATCGTTCAGACCTTGGACACAAACCAAGTTCCCACACAAACACTGTGACTAGAACACGCCCAAAGCCCACACGTCCACGACCCAAAACAATACATGTCGACGATGGATCAGTAGACATAAGCGAGGCTTCCAGCATATCTAGTCGTGGTAAAAAGGGGTCTGGTACCAATCTCACAGGTAAACTTAAGGCTCAATGAAAAACATCCCTCATAAATGTTGTTTAGAGTTACATACGAGTATGTAAATACATCTGTATAAACGTTTATTTATAATTTTATTTCCCTTTTATTTGATTTGATTTAATTTTGGTTTTTCTTTTCCGTTTCCGTTTTTCGTTTCGTTTTGTTTATTTCGTTTCTTTTCTTTTTGTTTTTTTTATGTTTGATTTTCAAATGTTTGTTGCATGGATCCTTACACTGTTGCATTAATTGCAAAACAAACAAAAAGGCTACGGCCAACTAAATACCAATTCAATAAGGAGAGATTATTACCGAGGCTCTCAAGACTCTCTGGCAGTTAAAGGTAATTAATTGTGTTTTGTTTTTAATTTTTTATAATTTCATTACTTTTCTTACACACGTACAAGTATACACAGCACACATTTATAGTATTATTATTATATACATACATACATACATATTAATAATATTGGTTGGAGGAATGCTTTTGAGTTTGTTATCATATGATTTATCGTAGATACTACCTACATACATACATACATACATAGGAGTACATACATACATAAGTGTATGCATTTTTTAAGTTAATGTTTTTTTGTTTTGCATGAAGCAATTATTTGTGATATGGAGAAAGATTTTTAATAGCCCGTGTTGGCCCCGAATAATACATTTTCTTTTAATAGAATCACCGGACGAGTACCCAAGTACAAGTTCCACGCCAATTGGACGTCGGGGATCATATAAACTTTCTAAAGGTTGGTGGTGGGAAATTGTGTATCTACATTTGTACAAGTTAATATAGATTTTTGTACAGTTCTGCTTAATTTGATTGTAACAAACCTCCTTCCTGCCTTCTTATTTATATCTACTTCATTTATTTGTTCTACATCTCTAAGTTTAGTTTGGTTTGTAAAATTATCTTTATTTATTTCTTTTATTTGCTTTAGTTAATACTCCTTATTTTGGAAGTTTCCAATGCAATATTCTTATTTTAATGACAATTATTCAGGACTTTGACCATTTTATCGCTTTAAGTGCCGAAACTTCATAACAACATAAAATTCTGGCACTCGATTTATTTTGCACATGCTCTTAATGCTTGCTTTCAATAATAATAACATATACGTATGTATGTATACAGTATACATATGTTAATAATATCCTTCAAGTTCGCATGCTTTCAATGAGTTAATTTAACATACTAAATGCAAATATATAGTATATGGGAATGATGAATGGGGAGACAGACAGACATACAATATTTTCTTAAAAAAAAAAAAACTTGCTCGAAACCATTTTATTTGTTAAGGTTTATACATACATACATATATACATACATATCGCTGCCTTAATATAGAAAGGCCCTAACTAATTATTTTTTTGATATCGAGATTTTTGCATTTTCCGATACATTAAGATGATCTTCTGTCGAAATATACAAAAAACTCGATTTCCAAAAAATAATAAAGTTAGGGTCTTTCTATTTTAAGGTAACGATATACTACATATGGTTAATGGATTTTTTTAATACATTTTTAATTTAAGAACTAAAGGGAGATTGGGTTGTTGTTTTTTTTTTTTGACGCATATAAGCTTTATTCAGATAAATTTAAAGTTATAATAGAGAATACATGTTACCAAAAAAACTTTACCCTCATAAAATGTGGGCATTTTTCCAGAACCGAATATTGAACGAGGTCGAACTTTATCACGTATATCAGTAGCCAAAGGAAGTACTCTAAATTTTCGTGGGCGAAAATCAAATTCGCTTATGAATCTATGCGGTAAGAGCTTTAGTCACCATTATACATACTAAATTTTTAAGTTTTCTTTGTGTTAAATATCTATAAATATGCCTACATGCATACATACATATGTGCATATGCATATGTACATACGTACATATATACGTATACATATATGTATATATGTATGTATTATGCGTATGTACATAATGTATTTATGTGTATACATATACTCTTGGTTTTTGGCTAATAACTTGTTGTTTTTTTATTTGTTATTTGTAATCCTTTTTGTGGGTGTTTTCCTTTGTCTTTTTGTTTTATTTAAATTTGCTTAATAAATTATATATAGAACATTTTAAATTTAAGCATAACATCATTTTCTCGTTTAAAATTTACCAAATTCATACATTTCTCAGACATTCCATTAACTGTTCACCACAGCATTAGAATCTTGTTAATGAATACAATATATGTATGTAATATATAGATATTTATATACATATATATATTGAATCTGATACCAATGGACATAGGACTAAGTAATATCTCTTTTAATTTCACTGTGTGACAAAATATAATATAATATAATATGGTTCTGATCAATTTGGGCTTGTCAGACACACAAAAGATCAAAATTTCCGTGCAAATACAATTAAATATGTTTGAAAATTTGTTCGATATCGAGTGCCCCTGCAATTTGCACTATGAAATTTTTCTGAAATTAGTTGCATGAATTTTTTTATAAGAAAATGCTTTCGAATATACATACATGTTATTAAAAGCCTTGATACACTATCCTACACAATCGTGCGATTTTTGAGAAAATACAACCCTGGTGTGATGGAGTCTATGAACATTTTTAAAAGACAATAACAATTCATCAGATAAGGTTTGTACTTTTTCGTAGGTCGTGCGATTGTGTAGGATAGTGAGTCATGGCTTTAAGATACAAATTCGAAAGTATTTTCTTTCGTTTCGAATTACACAGTAGACCCCCTGCAGAAGCAAATCAGATAAAAAAAAAACTTAGTGAAAATGCTATATCACTTTATAGCATTTCGTGAAATTTCATGATAAATTTCATAATGTAAATTCGAAAACGTATCGTTTCTTTACATGCCGTTTATGAAAAAGTTTTGCTATGTGGTAAAATTAAAGAATTCTCTATTCAAATTGTTGCGTTGTTGTTGTTTTTATAAGCAAGCAAAGAAAGGGGAAAAAACTAACATTATTTTTAAAATTATTAAAATTTAAATTTAAATTTTATAGTCGTCTCAGAAAAGTTATTAATTTATACGTTTTAGGTTTTGCTGTTTCTCATTTCATAACATTTAAGCGAATATTTTTGCAAATAAAAATAATAATTTGTTTTGAATTAAAAATAATAATTTTCTTATAGTAAACTATAAAATAAAATGTACCCTCAAAGATTTGAAAAATGAAACCCCAGCTTGACAAAGTTGGTGCGAAAAAACAAGTTACGGCTTCTTACAAGTTTGTAATTGTTTAAAAGTTATGTTTCCTTCTTTTGGTCCAAAGACCGGCACTGCGACACTAATGGATCTTTTTTGTCATAGATCTCTAAATTAAATCAAGTTCTGTATGACTCTCCTTATGAAAGTCAGCACAGATGTGGGAGAAGCCTTTTAATTTAACTTTCAAACAACTTTAAACATTTTTTCGTAAATTTTTTTCTCAACAAAAAAGCCTTTTTTATAACAAGAAAGAAAGAAAATCAAAGTCTTATTTTTTTAATAAATTTTTTTTTTGGGCGTATGTATGTATAATAAAAATATTAATTGTGCCATTATAAAAACACAATTTTCAAAAAATGAAAGCAATAAAAAAAATATTTTTTATTTAAAAATATTTTTAAATAAATAATAATGAGAAAAATCAATAATTCATAACATTGTTTTTCGAACCAACTTGATCAAACCTGTCGGTAGCTTTCGAAATTAAGTACAAAATATTTAAAAACTACAAAAATTTAAATTACTGAGTATATTTTGTTTGACTTCCAATTTAAAGTAGAGAAAAAAGCTCTGTTTTGTTGTTTTACGCAGTCGGGTATTTTGATTTTCTAAATTTTCCGATTTAATTTTCATTTTAAAATTACATAAGGTCTGTTCATTTACTTTCCCAGCAGAAACTAGCAACGAGAGGGTAAAGGAGAAATTTACAAAATTACTCTCCCAAATACGAAAAAGTAAATGAACGCTTTAAGCACCCCATACACGATTCAATTAAATTTTCAATTGAGTCGGTTGTTGTCCAAATAAAGCGTGTGTTCGAGTCTTTTGATTAGCTGTCAAAATTTATGTAGTATAGCAAAAGTTATGTATTTTTAAAATTGTATATATTTTCATTGAATTTTAAATAAAAAAAACAAGCTTTAAATTTTGTAATTGTGAAAAAAATATAAATTTGGCAGTTGAATGAAAATCTTTCAATTCAGTTTATGAAGTGTGTGGCCAGGAATCAATTCAATTGAAAGACTCAATTGACAATTGAATTGAAACGTGAATGGGGTGCTTTACTTGTAAAAACTTGCAAGAAAATTTTATTCATATCCGAACCATGGATGCAAATCATGATACAATTTTACTTTTTTTGTTTGTTGTATTTTGGTTAATCTTGTTTTATAATATTTTAAATTACAAAAGTTTTCAAAATCGACATTTAATATGAAATACTTTACACCGTTTTAATCAGAAATAATTTCTTAGTCGTAATTTCAATTCTTGTTGAATGAAATAATTTCAACTAAAAATTTAAAATTGTCATGCTTTACACAGTTTCATGTATTATTTACTATTTTTATGCAGTTTTCATTATTTTTTAATTCTGTTTAACAAATGCAAAAAATCCATTTTCCATACCTGATCAGAGATGTATGATAAACAAATTTTATCAATACAGAAATGCACATTTTTCCGTTTTCCTTCTTCAGATATTTTTCAATTAATTAATTTGGATACTTGCAAGTAAAAATTTTACTAGTGATAATTTGTAATAATTTTCTTGTCTTTCAATTTCTCTCTCTCTCTCTCTCTCTCTCTTGACGCTCTCTCTTTGCAAGCTTTTTGAGTTAATGAACACTTTCCAGTAACAATTGTTACACATTCGTAACAATTTTTAGTAAATGAACAATCTTATATTCTTAACGTTACACAATAGAATAAAAAATGTATATGTGTGCATTTAACAATTCCTCGAGTACTACTTTGGAAAACGCAAAAGCAAATTGTTTCTTTCAAATATGCATACATACATATACGATGTGTATATATTTGCTATATTCTGTGATACACGATTCGCAAGATTCTATTCGTGTACCAAGGTACGTGTACGTCAATTGGATACTGAATTTAAACACAAATAAACTTTACTTTGCAAATATCAATATCCGTCCTTCTGTCAGTACTTGAGTTGAATCCGTAGGTACCTAAACGTATATATGTACATACATATGTATGTTTTCCTGTGGTGGTGGTGGCTATACAAGCCTAGGATTCGGCACTGCCAAATATCTATATAATATTTTTTTGTTTTTTTTTTTGTGTTTCGTCTCATATAAAACTTATTGTATTATTTATCACACTTTAAAACAAGCCATTCTTTCCAGTTATGTTTTACTTATTTTTTCTATGTTTTTAACAACATTTATGTATTTGTGGAAATTGTTATTATCTAAGAGAAAAAGTAAAAAATACAATTCCGCAAATACTGTATAAGTATAAGTATAAACATGGTGACGCATTCACTGGGTAGTGTACTAATTGAATTATTATTGTTTCTTTTCTTCTTCTAAATTGAAATACATTAAACGAAAAAAAAAAACAAAAATTGAATTAAACGGTGAAACAATAAAAATGTGTAAATATATGTTTAATAAACGTGATCAATAACTGCTTGAACATCATTCTTCGATATCATCAATCACCGACTCATCTGCTTGCTTAACGAATCCAAATAAATGTTTGTTTTGTAATTGTCTTGCTTTGATGATAACTTTGATGTTTGGCTAGAAATAGATTCTGGTATAGGAAGAGCTACGCCTCCACGTAGAGCACCATCGCCCGGTATGGCTACGTTGAGTAGGCATATGCCCTCTCCATCAGGCCCTGGCTCCTTGCCGCCCGGTTTAATATCAAAACGACGTGGTATAGACGATGGATCGAGCGATATATCATCGACTGGCAATTCCATGATGGACTATTCGGGTTCGTATAGATAAATATCTTCTCATTATCCAATTACATGCATATTAAATCCTACATTCATATCCATATACATACATACACACATACACACACATATCGCTGTTAACAAGGAGAAAGGCCCTAACTCATATGTCATATGTAACCTTACAGGAGAAGTTAAAAACATAATAATAAACCGGACAAGTGCAAGTACAACTGCTTTGTAAAACTGCTGGTAAAAGCGTTATTTTTTAAACTATTGCAATAAATTTTTGTGAAGAGGTGTATTTGTATTTGCAATGTATTGGAATCACTGAAAAACTCAATTTCATGACAATACGAGTTAGGGGGCCTTTCTACTTGTTAACAGCGATCAATTCTCATTTCAATTGTGTATTGAATTACTATTAAGTTTCTCTTTATTATTTAATTTTCGTTCATATTTATTATTTTCTGGATACATACATACATATGATTTTTATTTTTCGATATATGATTTAGACGCAGAACTGATTCGATCTCGTTAAGATTTTAAGTAGGTCGACTAGAACTTGGGTAGACATATATATTTTGAATTGCAACAAAAGCTTATTATGTAATCTACATACATACATACATATGTATGTATGTATGTATGTATAATGAATGCGTGACGTCAGAATAGCATAAGTTTTCAATAACAAATTTAGCTTATTATATTAATACCAGTTGTAGCCATGTGCATTATTTTAATTATTTTATTTACAGTATATTTGAATATTTTGTTTGTTTTGTTCTTTTGTTGTTTTGTTAATTGTTGAAATAATCCTTAATTACTACCTATTCCTATTATTTTTCAAATCTAACCTATGCCATGTTGTTTGAAAAGATGGAACGTTAGTTTGCACAGACTTATTGATTGAATTTTTTTGAATAATATATTTTTTCATACCTATACATACATATGTACATATAGTATGAAGCATGTACATACATACATATGTATGTATTATATGCATATACCACTTAATTCACAACAATTTGTATCGTGTATTTGATACACAAATACGCGATACAAATCGTGTATTTGTATCGTGTATTATTAATTGTGAAGACCAAGGCACATTTACTACTGTTTGATATGCCTTGGTGAAGACGCTGTGTGTAGTGTATTAATGTATTTTGTATTTTTAATGACAAATTCTCTCAGAGAGCCTCTCTCTGTAAATCATGGCCAAACCGGCTCTCTCAGATAGCGTCTTTGTAAATACAACATTTTAAAACATGCATACCAAGGCACATTAAATACAGGTACACGCA
The DNA here is from genome assembly GCA_936439885.1 of Nowickia ferox. Classification (NCBI taxonomy): domain Eukaryota; kingdom Metazoa; phylum Arthropoda; class Insecta; order Diptera; family Tachinidae; genus Nowickia; species Nowickia ferox. The sequence continues at coordinate 880,685 of OW387027.1, read as the reverse complement.
TTAGCTGCAACTCTGTACTTCTCACATAGTTTTACAAAGTAATTGTCAAAAAATTAAATGCATCAAACAAGGCATAAAAGTAATTGTCAAATGAATTCTTCGAATGAGCAATATACCAGATGCGTGTACTGTTTGATATGCCTTGATGCATACGAAATAAAAGTGTAAAGGCTCAGTTAGCCGACTGTATGAAAAGTAGGTTACGTTACATTACATCTCTGTAACCATTTCCATTACTTTCCACATAATAATATCGATCATCTGTTTTCTACCGTTGCAGTTACATTACGTTACAGTCGGCTAACTGAGCCTTAATAGTGTACCTATTTAATTTTTATATGAAAATTACCAACGACACATTTTACACTATTGAATTTAATATGATAATGCAATCCATACAAGATACAAGAGGTTTTATGAATTAAGCAAATATGTATATACATACGAGTACATACCCAGCAAAACATGACACAACTGGATTCAAGTGATGGCGATTTAGTTCGATTCAGGGGAAACATGCGTGATTTTTTACATTAGCATGTAATTGGAGATCGTGTGTTTGTGCGGGAATCAAATATAAATGTCTTTCTCTTCATTAAAATGAATCGAACCAAATGCATATTCTCTGATTCGAAGAGGTCTTTTAGGTTAAAAAAATAAATGGATCTTAAAAATGACAAGCTCTTTGAACTAATTAATTTGTTTTTGCTGGGTATGTATACAATGTATACATACACATTTGCATACACATACATACATATGTGTATACATACATATGTATGTGCTCAAATTTTAAAATTGAATGTTTTTAAATTTGTACTATAAGTGAATAATACATCGTTACCTGAAACGCAGAACCGCAAACAATTTAAAATCGACTTTTTAAAAAATTCTGTGCTATTTTGTCAAAATGATCGCTACAAAAAAAAACTAAATCTACGCGAAAAATAACGATTTTATTGATTTTGTTACATTAGAAAAAATCGCATTGAACAACTCAATATTTTCCATTTGAACAAATTTGTTGCTGCTTCTATAAAATTATGATACTGTTATGTAGTTAGGGCGTTTTGCGTTTCATGTAACGATATACTTTTTGATGGATTTTGAATACATGCATTCAAATTTAACGTTATTGCAATTTAGGGCCTAAACTATATAAACAACCAGCAGCAAAATCGAATAGGGGAATAATTCTTAACGCTGTGGAATATTGCGTCTTCCCTGGAGCAGTCAACCGTGATGCAAAGCAAAAAGTTTTGGAAAAAATCGCCCGTTCCGAGGCAAAACATTTTCTGATACTCTTTAGAGATGCAGGCTGCCAGTTTCGAGCGCTATACAGTTACACTCCTGACACGGAGCAGGTGGTAAAATTGTATGGCACGGGACCTAGTCAGGTAGATGAAGTCATGTTCGATAAATTCTTCAAGTAAGTGTTGCACATTGTTCGCCAAAATAATTCTCAAAAGAAAAATAAACATTTCATTTCATTTTTATGTAGATATAATTCGGGAGGCAAATGTTTTTCTCAAGTCCACACAAAGCATTTAACAGTCACCATTGATGCTTTCACAATACATAATTCGCTGTGGCAGGGCAAAAAAGTGAATCTGCCGAGTAAAAAAGACATGGCTTTAGTTATCTAAACACAAATCACACGATGAGTCTTACCAGAATTAAGTAAAGAAAATTAAATTTAAATTAGAAATAATGAGGGATAGCCTTGAAATTGCTTAAGAAGGCAACTTCGTTAAATGCTTAATTAGTGAAGAATGATAAATAAACCTATTTTATAAAATAAGAACAAAAATGCAACCATTACGAATACACCCTTAACTCATATAATAATTCATATATAACCATTTTATGTTAGTAATATTTAATATTATAACTCATAAAAGTTATATGTACATCTATTGCATCCTCTCCCAATAACTCTCATACTCTTTTAATCTATCTACTAAACTTGAATTAAGAACTGAAATATTATAACTATACCTACATATATACAATATAGTATGGTATTTAAAATGAAAAACAAAAATATATAAAAAATTAATTAAACAAAATAAATAAAAGAAAGACAACACACAAATGTCGTTCTTCTTATGTATATTGCATAAATCTAATTGAAATAAAAATAAAATATACTAGCGAAAAAATTAATTAATCTAAAACGAAAGTCAAATCAATACTACTCTACTAATTATTAATTTATGCTGAAAATGCATATAAAATAAATAAAATATGTTATATATACATACTATATACATACATACATAAATGCAAACTATGTATTACTTAAATGATTAAAACAAAAATAACTGAAACTCTGAAAAGATAAACCTAGTTTTATCATTTACTAATCTCTTAAGCTGTCTTTCGTTACACTTGTCTGAGTTTCACTCTGATTTCAATAACTAAGACTTCTAATAATTCTAAAATCAAAACTCGTATATCAGATGAAAATAGAACAGGGGTCTAATCGTCGCTTTCGATAACGAGCAGATTCGATCACGCTTTTTTAGTTTGAGATTATGGCATTCGATATCGAACCATATTATTACATTGTTCGATAGCGTTTTCACCTTTAGCTATTGATATCAGACTAAAACTCAGTGGAAAGACAGCTATAGTTTTTAATTTGTGCTCTATTTTTCAAATAAAATATATTTATATTTCTAATTTTTGTTTCTAAAAAAAATATTGCTTGCTCCATTTTATACTACATTCATATATTTAAAAAAAGAAAAACACGTACACATTTTAATAACCGGAAATCGTAATACATACACATTTTCCATCCCATTCATTTCTAATTTTTTTTAGTCGCTAATAATTATGTATTTCATTTTTGTTTCAAACACAAATACATACATACATAATAAAATGCGAAAGAGGTAATGCAAATTCCACACATTATGTAATTTATATTAATAATAAATAATTTTGTATTTCAAATAAACATATAAAAAGGTTTGTTCTTCAATCAGAAAGAAAAAAACGACCGCTATTTCTATTATTGGGAATAAAATACGCAAAACATCGCCCAACTAAAAAATAGCTGCATCAACCGACGCAGTTTCTTAACGTGCTAAAATGATTATTTTTTATTAAAATTAATGCTCTAATATTTCGAGCCATAACCGACAAATAATCGATTTTGGTCAAAATATTAAGTTCTAAAATTATGGCACGATTTGTTATAGTTTTTGCACTCCAAGTATGAACAAATTTTAGGATCCTGAATTTTTTATATTAATGTGCATATTTATTTGCATACTATGTACTATTAAATAGCTACATATGTATACCTATAACTTGAAAGACATTGCTCGAAAAACGGATTGCAGATAATTTTTATTATATGTAATTGAGAAAAGAATACCAAACACAAACCTCGGCATGTTTGGTTATGTCCACTGTTAAACTGTAAAATGTTTTGTTATTTAACCAATTTAAGTGCCCATTGACTCGCCTACAAGGACATGTAAAAATATTCGGACCATAACCAGTAAAGATTGAAACTTCGTACTGCCTAAACCAATTGGTTCGTTCTAAATCTTATATCTCGGTAGACTTTCTGAAAAGTTATAGAGCTGAAAAATGTTTCTTAGCTTAATAAAACAGTTTGTACTTTGCTCATAACTCATAACCTGCAGTCTATAGAGGATAAAAATATGCGACGAAAAGGGTCTATCATTTTCCGGGAGAATTTTCACAAAAAGATGAGATTTTGCAGTAAGTAATTTTACATGTCAGGTGTAAAAATCATGTCGTGTGAAATCAGCTTAACCTTTTTCGGGCTATCATTTATTTTTTGCTTAGTATTGTTATTCTGACGATCTGGCAGCATAAAACAACTAATGCCTGTAGGGCTGCCAGATACTTTTTTGTGCCCTCCCTAAATTAAAAAAATTCTAAAAAATCCCTTGTTAATGGGTTAAGGTACCCAAGGAAATTCTTAAGAAAAAGGCGTTTTTATTTAAATTTAGATATTCATAGAATTTTTTACTAAGTATCAGTAGAGATAATTTTTACTACACAATGATGCGCACTCTTATATGCATATGTAAACACAAATTTATTTAAAAAAGTCAGTACTTCATAAATCTCTGAATCTTCACCGTGTGAACTAAAATAAATTTTATTTAGTTTTAATAATTGTTTTTTGAACTTTATTGGTTTCTATATTTATGATTTGATTTCGCTAAAGTTCGTATCGCTCTGTAAGCAAATTTACATGTGATAATTATTAATGAACAAATAACGGCAAAATTAATTGTAAATATTCTAAAACTAGTTGTTTTCTAAGGTCGTTGCACCTTCATAATCACCATTCCTTGTGTTTGGTGTCAGCTTTTATATTATATAGACTTACAGTTGGAAATCTTTCAGGGACTCAATTTCTTGACAGCAATCTTGGTTTATACTGAAATTATTAATAAAGCGTCCAGTGAAAATTGTTACTTTAAATGCACTTTCCACACATGCATTACTAGTTGGATTCGAAAGCATGTTAAGCACAGATATAAGATGTAAAGTACATCTTGAACCAATTCCCTAAAGAGCCTTGTGACAGCTGCATGTCAAAAGTTAAAATTCGTTGGCCAAAATTCCATTCAATTTAGCGAAATATCACTTTCAAACTGTTTATTTTCATTGGTAAATGGAAGTTTATACAAGAAAATTATATTTAAGGAGCAGGACTGTCAGATATGGCGATTTCTCGTCAAACGTGGTGATTTTTCTACTTGTTTGATGTCTAAGGCCCAGCTTACATCTGTGTGCCATGTGTCTATTAGTTATGTATGAAACTGATTAACTTAACAAATACGTGTCTGAATCAAACAGTTTTTCATTAAATTAAAGAGTATTCTATCAGTTAATGTAATATTGACAACTTGCTGTATGTTGGAAACGAAAGAGGCAAACTCTTGAAATCTTCAAAAACGAAAGAAAAACTACATAAAACTGATTTATTTAAAATCAATTTGGCGAAATAGGTCGGAAAAAGTCTGACAGCCCTGCTAAGAAGTTTCTCAAAAAAAAGTCCTTTTATTTATTTTTTATAAATAATCCCCCCCAACCCCAAATTTAAATTTTCATTCTCTTTTGGGATTAATTATTAAAATCTGGTAGCGCTATATGGTTGCCCAACAGCTGTCAACAAGTCAACAACACAACTCCTGGTAACTCCTGTATCTGAAAGCACATTAAAAAAAACATGGTGAGGAAATTGAAATTTCACGAGAAAAAACTTCTGAAAAAAGTAGATTTTATAACTTGGAATGTTGACAATGGTGGACAAGAAAATAAAATTCTTCGACGTTATCATATACGCAAACGAGAAGATTACACAAAGTAAGTAAAGTAAGAATTTTAAAATGTGAACACAAAATTTGATGTGTGTGTGTGTGTGTGTGTGTGTGTATATTAACTATTTAACAGATACAATAAATTGTCGCGACAGGTGCGTGATTTAGTTGAAAAAATTGCCAAGCTAGAGAAAAGTGATTCTTTTAAATCCGAATCTTCATACATGCTTTTGGAGAAATTGTATGGCATGGGTCTCATTAACGATAAAACAAATTTGGAAGCGGCGAGCAAACTGTCGGCCAGTAGTTTTTGCCGACGCCGCTTACCTGTTGTTATGGTTAAAAGTAAGTACATATGTATGTCCATACATACATACCGATTTCTTTCAATATAATACATACATATATACTTACAAACTCGTACTTATACTTACATATATCTCTGTATGTAGTATATATGAATGCATTTTGTGCATCTTTGAATATATGAAATTAAAAAATTTGTTTTTTTCAGACAAACTTTCGGAAAATATTAAAAACGCTACAGATTTAGTTGAGAGTGGCCATGTAAGAGTAGGCACTGAAATGATAAAAGACATCGCATTCTTAGTTTCTCGTAACCTTGAAGACTTTGTAACATGGGTAGATGGTTCCAAAATTAAACAACATGTTATGTCATACAATGATTTACGCGATGATTTTCAACTTTAAAGGATGAATAAAACGTTAAAACCTACAATGACATTGTTATTATTCCATAAAGTAAGTACACTAAAACATATTAAATATTTCTAACTATGAAAACATATCAATTTTAAAGGTATTAAATGTATGCATATTCATGCAAATCGTTACATTAATAAAGAAGACCCTATCTATATACATACATCTTACTTCACAGATAAAAATGAAAAAATCAATAAAAATAAAAAATTTAAGACAATGTAGAGTTTCTTAATTTTAATTGCTTCCTTTTAAAGCGCTATCTAGAGTCGAAGGCTGGTTCGATTAGATATATTGCTCACAAATTATGCCTAACTAATTAAAGATCGCCTGTTGTAATAAAATTTCACATTTAGGCGAGGTCGCTGCTGCAATTTTATACGTATGTGTATATACATATTGTGATTCGAGCATTATTTTCACTTAAGTTAGCTTATTATCCCGTAGTTCCTACAAGGAGCAAAGGACCATATTGACCAAATTGAAAATTGGGGTTTTTTTAAGTAAATGCCCTAATCCAGTAAGAAGATTTAGGACGTTTTTGTTTGAATATATTTTTGAGTGTTTGGTTTCGATTTTTCTAATGTCCAGTTTCTATAACGAAAGCGAGAGACTTTTGCAGAAAGTTTGTATAGGAATCACTCAAAAATTCGAGCGCTTTCCATATAAATTTTATACTCAAGTCGACCGTCTGGGTTGTAGAAACGGGGTAAATAATTTTCGTAAAAAATGGTTGCTGTCTTTGATAATAAAAAATAAAAATGTTACCATATTTTAAAACCACAAAAATTAAATTATAACAGTCTAATTCATAAAAAATATTTAAGGCTTATTACAGGTTTATTTGACAAATTTCCCGTAGAAATATGTCAAATAGGCGCTTAATAAACCTGAAATATTTTTTATGAATAAGGCAGTAAGACTTTTAAACTGTCTCAAAATCTAGTACTTACGAGATTTTGAGCTAAATTTAGTAGATTTTTACTAGATTCCCCATACAAAACAAAATCTAATTTTTCAATAGATTTGCAGGAAATCTACTAAAGATCTAATATTTCTATTTATTTTTTACTACCCTGTACAACATAATTTATATAGAAGGTGAGTGAATTAGCTACGCTCTACACAATTTTCCATTGAAGGTGTGGGAATGAGCTAAGCCGACATTTTTTGCGTTGCAATTTAAGACTTCATTTCAGACGTAAACGATATAGATTTCGTTAAAAATTTCTAATCAAATATACTAGATTTATGCAGTATTAAAGTTTGAAAACATGTTTTGGATATCATATACACAAACCTCTTAGCATAGACAATTAATAATAATGTGTAGTTTTTGTATAGTAATCACTCAATTAAATGAGTGCTTCTCAAATAATTTTAAATACTCAAGTCGGCCGTCCGTATTGTAGAAACAGAGGGTTAGTCCTCTTCATATATTTATTTTCTAGACAAGTCGCCTGCTTGCATTATCGAAACTACACGAAATTGTCCTAAAGAATCACCACTTCCATTGACAAGACGACACAATTGCCGAACAGAATTAGGGAATAAAGCAAAAAAAAAACTTGCAAAATTCGCCAATTCCTATCTATGTATGTATGTGTGTATGTCAATGTTTGTCATTTTACGTATGTATGTTTGTACATATATGTATGTATGTATGTATGTAGTATATTTTATTAGACTTTTATAAACATGCAATAATACAAAACTCAATCGCTTATGGCAATATTAGACTTATAAAATAGTACATATTGAAAGTAAACTAAACTAAACTTTGTTTAATGTCAACTTGAGAAAAACCCAGCAATAACATTTACATACATAGATATGTAGAAAAAAAGTTCTAAAGTGAAGTGCTGCTATTCAATGAACTATATTTGTATCCGTTGTTGAAAAAAGCGCTCTCTCTTTCTCTCTTTAAATACAAAAAAATCCATTAAATGGTCTGATCGATAAACCAGAATTAAACAAGCAGTTTGCAGTAGAACTTAATTAAAATTATTATGATTTTGTCCGAAATTTAATGAGTTTAAAGTTTGAGTGGACGATGAGGGTAAGGATTTTTCTTGAGTGCTCTTTAAAGATTGTTAATGAAAAAAAAAAAAATAATGGTTGTGTGTGCGTAATTCTTATAACTATTCTTCATTTGTATTGACCACCACAGATTTTTCGCCCAAAACACGCATTGCGTTTGAATAATCTGAATCAATTTGGGGTATAATTTGTTTTTCATTGGGGTGTAATGTGCGAATGAGATCAGTTAGTGAAAGAAATGATTGTCGGCCAATGTCATCGAGATCAGAGGTTAAGGATGGAATGTGTCTATTTTCCTCGTTATTTCTTTTCTCAACCTCTTGCGAAATCTCCTTCAATCGTACTTCAACTGCCGGTAGTTCAGGGGTATGTTCGATTTCGTAACTTTCCAAAGATTTTTCTTTAATTGTTGATTCTTCTGATTCGTCTTCTTCTTGTTCTTGGGAATGTGAGCTGTTGATCTTACCTACGTCGTCACTCTGTTGGTCACTTGTTTTATTGCCATCATCGTGCTCGTGTCCACCATCATGATCATCGTGTTGCTCCTCAGAGTTTTCTTGCAGACTTACCTCAGAGTCGTGCTCAAACTCTTCATTCTCTAAATCACGTCCCTGAACTTCCTCTCCTAGGCTATTATTCAATTTTTCATCGTCCTGTTCCTCCTCTTCGCTGTTCTGGTCAGTGTTGTGAATATCTTCGGTTTTACTCGACACTAATGCGCGCTCTTGATCAAGCTTTAAGGAAACGTAAGAGGGTTGGTTTGATTTTTTGGCTGTTACATAGGAAGAAATTAACAGTGGCAATGGTGTTGTTGTTGTTGTTGTAGTTGTTGTTCTCATTTCCGACTTTACAACATCGGCAATGATGCTGCTGCGTGGAGTTGTGGTGGTAATAGGGCGTCTGGATTTATCAAAAGAGAAAGAGTTGAGAAAAGGTAATTTTATGTTAGTACTTCTTTGATGGCGCAAAAAAACAGAAAATCCTGTCATTACCACTTACATACTTGACATATCGCTCATTTACTCATTTTACTCATTTCATAACTGAAAAATTGGAGTTTTTGAGTTAATGATGCAGAATTAATTCTCATACCGTTCTTCATATTGTGTAATAATTTCATACAAAAATATCTTGTCTACTCAACTCTTGAGAGAAAAATTAAATATTCTTTTTCCATTAAGTTGCGTGTAAATTGAAAACTTCAAACTCGTTTTTTGAGTTATGACATTGTTTGCGTAAATAAGCGATATGTACGAGTGTGTATGTATATTTATGCATATGGATGTATGTTTGTATGTGAGATTTAAACTACTTCAGGAAAGCTAAGCCCCAAATCACCACATTGCTATTAAAATTATGATTAATAGTTATGATATCTGCATTTTCTAAACGTGAATGAAGAATAAATGTGTAAAGTATAGAGCATATTAGATTTACGTCTACCATATACTAATAGCAAATGTTGGGGAGGAGGCAGGTTATATGTAAATACAGATTGAAAAGGACATTTTAATGAATTTGGTTTAGTAGTTATTATTTTTATTAGTATTATTATTATTATTTTTAAGCTTGTTGTTAGTTAAGCACATCGTTGCTGCTTAAGCAATTCATCAGTAAAAATTACAATACAAATCAATAATTCAGTTTCAGTTAAATAAAACTAGTTTATGTTGTTAGTATTGACTATTTATACAATATTAATATTACTTTATAATGCGACTTGGGGTTTAGCTCACCTAAAATAAGTGTTTCTTTTTTTCAATTTATTTGCTTCAATTAGCTGAAGTTGATCTTTTTTGCTGAGTATATTTCATTTTATGATTTGATTAATTTTTGTTTTTTCTTTTTCTTTTTTTGTATCCATAAGAGATTCGTTTTATTTATTTTTTTAAAGTAACATTTACAGGCTAAAATTTATGTTTGTGGATTTCAAATTGCTTAATTTCACATTTTAATAAAAGAAACCCCTTAAGCTTTTATAATGGGGTGGCTCTTCTTACCCCTGCGCTGAAGAGACTGGAATACTACCATAATTATAGTAGTAACAGCGCGTTTGCTCGCAAATAAAGTCTTTCACCGCAGAACAGTCTTCTGGCATCCATTTTAAAGTTGGTTGTTTCAAAATTACGCAACCTTTTTCGGCCCCGCTGCTGCTGTTGAAAGAAAGTAAGAGAAATGCATTTTTTTTTTATTTAAACAAAAATGTACATTTTCAAAACTTTAAAAAGAAAGTGTTTATTTTATTCATAAGATTAAGCATAAATTACCTGTCTCGTGCAGTTCTCTGAGGAGATGTATTACTGTTATGATCAACGGGATCGAGGAGACCAGCTTGTATGGCGTCAGCAGTATTTTCAAAAAAGTCAAATGTGGCATTAAAAGGCAATCCTGTGCTCATCCATAAGAACATGCCCGTCCCTAAACGATTACCTGAAGTCCAGAAATCGTAATTGCCGTAACCAGCATTCTTCAAATATGTCGTCATTGATTCGGCCTTTTCTTTAGTTTCAAATGAAGCTAACTGTAAACCCAACGAACGGCAGTACTGATAAGCCAAAAAATAATTTAATTCCGGAGAATACGGATTCATGCGACTGATGAAATACTGCACACCGTCCAAGTGAATGGTGGTTATACGTTGTCCTTAAAAAGGAAATAAAAAATAAAAATGATAAAAATGAAATTAAATATGAAAACGAATTAATTTGTTCAAAATTGTGTTCTTCGAGCCCGCTCGTCTCAAATAACACAAGGATCTAATCCTTAAAATAGTTTCCCTTCTCATCATATTTTTCTTTTTATATTTTTATTAGCCAATTATCTTTGTCTTTCTATGTATGTACATACGGGTGTTAATATAAATAAATATGCATATGTACTTATGTATGTATGTATGTATGTATGTACTTATGTCTGCACATACATTTGCATTAATTTTGTTAATTTTCATTTTTCTCTTCTACTTTTGGAGTAGTGTGTAGTTTAAATCACTTCCTGTAATTAAAATTCACTTCACGTTCAAACTTTACCTAAACTGCATTGGTTAGTAGTTAGTTCATATATGTATGTATGTATGTACAGACATGTCTCAAACATGGAAATACAATACAACGCACTTTTCAAGAATATACAAACTTGGTTAATTTCGAACATACTATTCGGTAAATAAGTACTTAATACCGTTTTTTATTCCTGAAATAGAATTGTGTATTCTGGTGGTATTGATAAAAAAAATATTCATATTTTAATGTACATACATACATTTAGATAAATACATACAGATGCATACATATGTACATGTTATGAATTCCAATGGAGAAAGGCCCTAACTAATTTTTTTTTTGAAATGGAGATTTATGTACGAGTATACTATTTCGATAGCAGAACATCTAATGTATCGAAAAAATGGAAAAAATATTGATTTAGGGGTTTTCTATATTAAAGTAACGATATACAGTTATACAGAAAAAATAACGGCTTGATTTTAAAATAATAAAAAACATTTCAAGTACATACTAATTTTTTTTAAATTTACATATCGTCACCTAAAATCCAAAAGGTCGCCGTAACAACCAAAAAATTCAAAATAGACTCTTTGATTGATTATGATGTGATTAACCAAAATACATCTTTCCTTAAAGCTTTACTCACATATGTTCAAAAATACCGATTTTATTCATTAAAACCAAAAGACCCTGACAAATAAATAGTCTTAAATTTATAAGGTTTTTTGCTTCTCTGAATTCATCCGTTTGTATCCGACAAAATGTTTGTCCGTACAAATTTGTCTGTGTATGAGTTGGCTGAGGTGAATTCAGCTTAAAAGTTTCACACAACATGTATTTCATAAAATATGTTGAATTTTTGTTTGTTGTTGCTCAAGCAGGTCTAGACGCATTTCGTTTCTGCTTGGGAAACTCATCACTAGACTTCAACCAATAATTCTTGAGAAAAGCTAAAATAAAAACTAATAAAAGGCCTCAAAAAAATTCATTTAAATGCAGAACAAACATTTATATATGATTTAGATTCTGTATATTTTTATTTAATTAAAAATATTTTGATGAATCAGTGGCAAGTTGATTATTTGTGATGTGGAAACTACATTCTAATATCGTGCCATTATCGCCAAAAAAGCTTAAGCGACATAATTTACGAACCTCATTTTTTGATGAAAATCGTCAAAATAATTGAGGTCAAAAAATATGTCGCTTGAGCTATTTTGATATAATTTAGTGTTGATTATAAAAGAAAAAATTTATTTTCATATCAATTTGTAGATATGTATGTATTAATAATTTTTCGAATTCTTATGGCGACACTTTCTGACACTGTCTGAATGTCTAAATGTTCCCCGGGAAATAGTTTTCAGAGAATTAATTTTTAAGGATAATATAGTCTTCATATTCTAAACAGAAGGCGAGAGAAATAAAAAGTGAGGGCGAATTTCGAATTTTCGAAGTTGGCTATTGTGTTTCCAGTTGTTTCATTTTACCTGAAAGTTTGCAAATGGTTTCTTAAAATGGAGAATAAAGAAATTGCACTTTATAAAAACAAAAATTTTTTTTTTGCAATTTTTGCTTGTTAAGAAAACATAAAACATATTTTTTTCGAAATCGAGATTTTTTCATTTTTCGATACATTAGAGATGTTCTATCCAAATATACAAAAAAACACCATTTCAAATATTATTAAGAAGTTGGGCCGTTCTACATTAAGGTATCGATGTGTATATATGTATGTATAAATTTTGAGAACTCTTCCTGCACTTACCTGTTGAAAGAACCACTAAACCGATGAGGCAAATAAGAACTTTATGCATTTTGAATATATTTTAATTAAATATCTTATTTATTAGGTAGGTATAATTTATTTATTCGGTGTTTGTTTTCTTTTTTTTTTTTTTTGATATTATTTACTTTATATGAAAATTTAAGTATTTGTCAATTCACACAATTTTATTGTAGCTTAAATATTCTTATACGATTAAGAAAAAATTCGAAATGTGTATTCGTGGTCAGCGGTGCTCGCTAGCTTAGATTTAATCTAAACTCTTCGGCGGTTACTTTAAAAATGTCAAGTTAAGCTGATGGCGAAAGGCTCGCAGGTTCTAATCAGTTCTGTTAATATTTTGTTTTTATACTTCTTTGTGAGGAAGACTATACTCGTATGTATGTATGTATGAATGTAATTTTTATTTGACGAACGAACGAACACCTTCACTTAAAACCAACTAACGCACTCACTACCAGCTCACTCGCACATTCAGTATTTAGGTCTAAAATATACACCACAGTTTGCTGTTTGTGTGTTAATGATATTTTTGTTTGCAAGTATTTGTTTAGTACGTGCGCTTTTTTTTGACTCTGATTATATACATATGTATGTATGTATGTATGTTTGTAGTATATTTTGTGGCTCTTTAAGCGCGACTTGTTTCCGATTCAAATTTTCGATCGCGAATGCCAGAAGTTGGAATACGTTGTAAGCTTAAAAGGAATTTTTAACTGACATCCGTAGGAAAGTAAATAAGCCAACAAGAAAGAATGCAGAATAAAATAACTAAGAACCTCGTCTATGTATTATAATCTCATGCACACATACACACGCACACATAAATACATACATACATATCTACATACATATGTATATAGAATACGTAAAGAAAATACTTTAAAAAAATAACTACCAAAAAAAGAAAGAAGTATTAACTGAATAACCAAACAGCCAAGAAACAATTCGACCCAACAACACTACAAGAAAGAACTCTTGTTTTTCCTTCGGATTGTATCGTCTGCTCGTACACAAATAAGTTTCATATTCAGTACACACACACACATCATAACGATGATCATGACAATTGTCTATCTGTCCGTTGCAACCATGGCTTGCCTTACTGTATGTATGTTGGACGCTAAGGCTGCACTGACACAACTACAAGCACCCATACCAATGCAAATCTATTCATGAACACATATTGATATTTTTAGAATATTCTTGTTGTAGTTGTTGCTGTTGCATAAGTGCATACATACATATTACGTACATACATATGTACACACATACATACATACATACTTACATACATACTTACATGTGTGTATGCATATGAATGTCCCTATAGGTTCGTTCTTAGCGCGATTACTTACTAAAAAAAGTAGTAAAAAAGAATAACTGACTGCAAGAATATGTGAAAAATATTTTATAGCCAACCTTAATCGCATTTGTACAGAAAGGAAGGGGTCTTTGTTGCTCGTAATAGTAATATGTACATAAGTAGTTGAAGCAAAATATTGTAACCAATTTCTAATTTCCTCTAGAATACTCGTATTTTGAATTCAGTACTCATAAAAATATATATGTAAGTACATATGTACGAGTATGTATGTATGTACATGAATGTGAAGAAAACAGGTAAAAACTGTTTACTGATGATCACTTCCTTGCATCGCTAATCCTACGCCATAAACCAAGTCAATGGATGACATGGTATTAACAAAAATCCAATTAATATTTATTCTTTTTGCCCATAAAATTGTAAACTATTAAAAACAAGAAAAAAAAAATCAAAACAGTATCAGTGCGCACACACTTCAAAAATTGATTGATTGATTATGAAGTGGTAAATTTTAATGCAATAGATACTTAAGTACATATGTAAGTATATAGTATGGATATACATACATACTCGTATGTACGTATGTATTCTTTTTGTCATGCATTTTCGAAATAGGGCCCAAACAGACTAACTAGCTATTGGTATAAAATTTATTTTTTCTATTTCGGCGATGGACCAACAATCACACTGCAACAACAACTGCAGACCAACAGTTAAACAAACAGTGAATTCTTGTTATCTAGATAAAGAAATGCATTTAATGGGTTTCCTTATTATGAAATATATTTTTATCTGTATCTTCCGTATTATACATATGTACATACATACATATGTATACATATATCATACATACGTATGTATGTGCACACGTATGTACATAAGCACAAGTACATTCAATAAATCAATATGGGTCTTCATGAAATCGTCCAAAAGTCTCGCAAACTGCACGTACTTAACGTATGTACATAATTTTTTTTTGCTAAAACAACAACACAACTACCTTTAAAAAATAAAAATAAACTTCAAAAATAACTTTTTTTAGCTCTACTGAAAAAATTTGATTTTTGGACATGGGCTGTTATTAATGAAAAGCACAGAAATAAACTGTAAAAAATTGTATGGAAATTTATTGACACAAACGTGTTAATTTTGCCCAACAATTTTGAGTCGTAAACTAAAGGTACGGTCAAGCATTTGCCCAAAAAAGCACGACCACTAAATAATAAGGAAAACATTTTCATATTCAGACACGTGTTTATTAAGTTAAATAAATAAATAGTTTCCAATAAATTTGAATTTTATATAAAATTGTCTATTAGCTAAGCAAGAAACTAATTAACTTAATAAACACGTGTCTGCATCAAAAAATGTTTCATTAGTGTTTAGTGGTTACGCTTTTCTGGGCAAATGTGTGCCAAGTGTGACCGCACCTTTAAGCTGTGCAATTATGCATTTAGTGCACAACAAATTCTTCGAATAATCTGGGAAATTTGGGTTTTTGCCTTTCCTTAGGCATTTTTAGAGACAATTCACCTTTTTTTTGTATAGTAGAAATATACATATATTTATGTAAATATGTACTTAAATTAAAAATTTTTTTGGAAATTTTCTTGTTTTATTTTTATTAAAAATATTTATTTTTGAAACAAGTTTCGCTTATTTGTCCAATTGCATAAATGGCAATTTTAAGAGTTCTCATGAAAACCCTTAATATTTTTATTCAGCGTTGGCTGAAGTAGTTAGCACATTGACTACGAAAATGAAGGTCCTGGGTTCGAGTCCGGTATCAGACAGTCATCAAATAACAACACCACGCATTTTTCTGATGTACATTAGTCCCTTTGTATCAGTTGTCGTAGGAAAGTACATGTGATGAAGGCATAGTCACTGGTCACTGAATTATACCGACTTCAGCAGATACTAATCCTAATGTAACATCAGGGCGCCCTCCTTCGTTGTGTAGCAGAATCATCGGCGAAGTAAAATAACTAATAAATTGGCTACTAATCACAGCTTCAAAAAATTTAATACGCCTCATTTAAGTTGTTGAGTTGTAAAAAGAATGAAGCTATATCTTCTTTCACCACCTGTCTTCTCTATCACTATCCATTTCCTAAAGAAGGTAACACCTAGTAATAGTAGTAGGCATTCATTGCCTGAGTGTTACTTCTCTTAAAAAAAAAAAAAAATTGTTATTTTTAGCTCAAAATAATTTTGTAAAAATTTCAAATTGATATTTTAATTTTAAGGCAGACAAGAGCACATACACACGTATTCTTAACCTCTTTCATTTAGGTCCTTACTATGAGCCACTTTCGATCTTCGACTGTAGTGGAAAGTAGTGATCGAACGAATTTTCATTTGGATGATATTATGACGCGCATTCGACAAAGAATGTCCTTATTGTGAATATCAATCACTATTAATTGTTTATAATAAAATACTTCACAAACTTCAAACTTCTGTTCGATAGAAAATTCGTTGCTCAACGATTTTCGATGTTCGATAGCCAGCGAAGATCGAAAATCAAATGCAACTCATAATAATGGCCTTAGTCTTCGATGATAGGGATGGGCAAGTGAAAAAATATATCGATATATTTGTAAATATCGATTGGCATCGATATATGTGCCATTAATTATGAAAGTGGTCTAAGTCATATATTTCTTTGGTCGAGATAATTAGTTTATTACCATTGAACGAATCAAAAAGTATTTTTATATTATGCAACATTTTTATTTAGAGTTGTACTAGTCTCGGGTAATATAAATTTTTTGAATAGAATTGATTTATTTAATATTTCTAAGCAAAAATGTGACTTAGACTACTTTCAGAATTAAGGGCACATACATACATACATATAAATAAAATAAATCGATATTTCGATGTATGTACACATATGTATGTACATACTCGTATATAAATATTATATTTTTTCAAGCATGATTTTTCATACATAATCCCATAATTTTCCAAAAATAAAACATAACAAGTACTATTCTTATACATACTCGTACATGATTAACCTGAAAATAGACAATTTCCAACTTCCTTCCCGTTTCAACAATATTTTATGGTTCATCAGAATAGAACCCAGTAATTGTTAAGTAAAATTTCCGACGAGCTTAAAGAACTTTTTCTACTCATTTTGATTTGATTTACTACTTTCACGAGCTTAGATTTAAATATTAATAAGATTTTGTAACGCTCTATAAAAAAAGCCACTCATTCAAGCTAAACTGAACGTGGTTTTATTCTGATGATCCAAAAATAAATGAGGAATTTCTCAGTTGATTGCAAACAAATGGGAGAAAGTGCCGTTATAATGCATTTGTATTTGATTTTTTTTTTCTTTAAGCTGTCATTTGCCGTTTCTTCTTCTTTTCTGCAATGCAACTTTGTTTATTTTTGTTGTAATCGTATAAACAAATTTTGCTTAACAATTACTTGGTTCTATCCTGCGTACATCAAGGAAATCATACTCAAAGAATGATAATTTTTCGAATACATACACAAAAAATTATAAATGAAAAAAAAAGATTTTGTTAAGAATATTCTATTTAAGGAATTTAAAAAAACTGAACGAAAAACCAAAGAAAAGCTACAAAAACATCGAATTTGATGCTGTCGATATAGGAAAATATGAATATATGTATCGACATTTTTGCCCATTTATTTGGAAAAAATAAGAGAATGGTTGCTATCAGTGGATCGATCGTACCAAAGTAAAGTTCGAAAAAGTTTTTTCAATTGTCTGTTTACTTAGAAAATGTTTCATTTTCAATTAATATTTTAACTCAAGCCACATTAATTTTCAGGTAATATCAAGATTACAAAAACACAATAATGAAAAAACAAAATGGCTTTTTAGTTGGTCCAAATATATAATTTTTTTTAACAAAATATAAATAAAAATTATTCACACGGCTGCTACCACTAGCAAAATTTGCAACGTTTAGCACTTTTCACAATTTTTTAATAGTTTTTTTTTCATATTTTTAAATTTGTTTACAAAATAATTTTTTTTAACAAAAATTTTTGCAACATTTTTTTTAAATTTCTTTTTCGTAAAAATTTTTGAAGTTTACGATGATCTTTAATTTGAATAAAAAAGTAGCTCAGCTGCGTCTTCGCTACTACCTGGTGAATGGGGCTTGATTTTAGCTGAATAAACGTTTGTTTTCAAGGTACTAAAATAAAAATAAAATTTCTACCACTGCCACTTCTGCACGTTACACAAGCCACCAATACACAACAGACAGCGCCCACCACTTTTTTTAATATAATTACAACGCTATGTCGATTCCGAACGATTTAATTTCACGTGAAATACAGAACATACCCGATTGTTTTTAAACGTGAATAAAGTGAATAGATTTGTACATACATACATACATATTTATAATTTTGTATATGTTTGCAAATAGATAAGCAGAATTTTCTTAAAGCCAAAGCTATTAGCAATCATCTGTTGTATATGTTTTACTGGATTTTAAAATTTTCCCGTTAGCATATTTTTATTGAGAGTAAATATATACATAATTTCTTTATATTACTCAGTTACGGGATTTTACTGGAAAAGTACTCGAACAGACCTAATGAAATAGAACACTAGTAAATATCAAAGCAAACATGATGGAAGTATAGTTTTAAAATTGTATAGTGTAAAGCGTCTATTTATTTATGTAATCTTACGCATAAGTTCTAAGGCAAAAAATATGCAACGGAAGCACTCGGGATATAGTGTTTAAAATGTATTGGGCTTAAAGGAATAGGGCATGTTTTCACAAGTTTAGATATATTTTAGTTGTGCTTTACTACAATTTTGCTGCTTATTTTTTCATTTTTGTTTTACTTGGCTCGTTTTTTGATGTTACATACCTACACATTGTTTAATTCTTTCATATTTGTTTATACATATACATATGCCTATGTGTTTATATACATATATATACATACATGCATACATATGTCCGTACGTTTGTACATCAAAAATTGTCAATACGTAATAATAACGTAAACTATACCCTGGTGCATTAACTAACAAAAACCGGTTATTCGAGTATTTGATAACTCCCATCAAATACAAAGTTTATGCAGTTATTTTTTGTTTTTTAATTCATTCTTGTTATTGTTGAGAAATTTTACAAAATGGTCAACAACAATAACTAGAAATTCTGTAACAATCATTTTATTATATGTATGTAACCCACAATAACTAACTGGACGTACATACATTTGTATGTAAGTATGTATGTACATATTTGGTGCGTTTTATTGCAATTTGCAAAGCTTTTTCTAATTTCACACAATCATCGAGATTATCCTGATCGAGTATGACTCATATGCCACTTTCAGAGATAGGTATTTGCCAAAAATTATTATCCATGTACATACGAGTACATATCATGTGTATGAAGTTTAGGCAAGTTACATCAAATGAATTAATAATTCAGCCTCAATGTTGAATTAAGACGTTCAAGTGTGGGACTCCCTGTATATGCATAAAAATTTAAAATATATTAAAATACCCTGCACTCGGCGTAGCTGGCGAATGTCTAGCTATTTCGCTAACTACCAGCCTAACTACTAGCGATGCACACGACTGACGATTTTAACAAGGGGATGACATTAATGGTAGTCAATTGCCATTATCTGCATAACCCTTCGTCAGTGATTTCGCTAACATTAACTGTTTCTTGTTGATTTTCCTTGGAATAACAGGCAGTAATGCCAACACTTGAATCATCAAAAGCACTGTCAGCATATAAAAAAGCCATAATAAATTAATAAGGTTTAACAAAAAATTAATGCCAAATTTACTTTAAAAAATTTTTTTAATTAATTAACAAATGAATCAAAAAAATTTCTTATAAAGAATTAAAAAAATTTATTGAGAAAAGTCGAAGAGTTTGGTTCTTTGCTTTGTTTAAGTTTAAAAAATTTTGATTATTGAAATAGCACTAAAAAGCACTGCGAGAAACTGTAAAAAGTACTATAAATACACGTTTTCGTTCTGAAACGGGTATTTTATAAAGTTTCGGGTATGTACTTAGAAAGAAAAAAGCACCAAAAATACCCGAAAAGCACCAAAATGGCAACGCTGATAACAGCACATTTTTTCCCACTCGCGAGAGAGTCAAAAGGCGAACTCTTGCGTTACTTGTGGCATCTGTAGTAGCTAGTCGGTTTTTCGTTAGGGAAATATCTAACGATTTTGAGCCAATTTCTACTTTTAAAACTGAATGTTATACATATATGTACTTACATATGGACATACTTATTTATGTACGCATGTATGTAAATACATACATGTGAACATATGTACACAGGTATATGACTATACACGTACGTGTTTAATTAAAATAAGTTATTTTTACCAAACTCTTCCAATGGATTTATGACATATGTAAATGTAAATATGTAAATATGTATGCATGTATATTTGTATAAGTATAAGTATGTAGTATGTACATAATTGTAAAATTTCCCTATATATGTACATATGTGTACATACATACTTACATATGTATGTATGTATGTATGTAGTAGCATTTAAATCGTGCCATACAAGTCAGTGTTACCGCTCCGATGGAATTAGTCTAAATTTAATTTTAATATCTTCGAATATTATATATTTCATTCTAATCATATTTTATGTTGAAAATTTAAAAAATTTTTTTTTACCTTAACACTGATACTCTCTTCAACATTTCATATAAAATGCTGTCAAAATACATGCATTTTAACAAAATGGGCATGATTTGTGCACGAACAAATGTTGCAGAAGAAGTACTGTATTCATCTTGGGAAAACCATATGAAATCTTCAACATTTTAGGTTTTCATGCGAAATAATGGGTTTTAAAATTTGTAATTATTCATTCCGTTGCTGCGGTATTTTTCCGCGGTTGCGGTTCATCTCTACAGCGACGGTATTACCATATTATTGATTCCGCACTATAGATACAGACATATATGTATATGGGAAATTGCACAGAATTTCATGTACGATGTAACGTACGTTGACCACTCAATTAAACTTATATTATGTATAAAGAAAAATCTAACCGCATTGATCTGAAATACAAGCTTAATTGATTGGTCAACCAACGTACGTGACATTCTGTGGAATTGCTTAGGCTCAAATTTTATGGGGAAAAGCGTACGGAAAGAAAAAAAATTGTAAGGAAAATATAAAAATTTGCAAAATTAAAATTTATTTTAAATTTATTTCGTTTGTTATTTTTATAAGAAAAAATATAATTTAGTTAGTTTACTCTCTTACAGAGAGTTTTTTGTTTTGCAGCGCAGTCTTCTTTTTATATTTTGTTGTTAAATCAATTTTGCGGAAAACGTATGCCGCAGGAAACAGTAATGAATAATTGCAGTTTGCTTGTCGATCGGTATTTATTTCCGTTGAACTTTTCCTTTCCGTGCGCAATCAATAATGCCATCCAATATGAGTGTGTTTGTTTGCCACAAACACATGGAGCGTTTTTAGAAACGTAAGAAATTTGTAGCATACTTTCAAGGGCTAGTTGAGATTACTTTTTGGACAAAGCAAACTATAATTTCTCTCAAAAAGATACAAAAATGCACAAATATATATACATACATACATACATACATGTATGTATATACATACGTATACATATAAGTAAACACATCGTTGGGTATATACCCACGTACGTATTTACTTACATACATGATTCAGCATAAAATGTGTTTTTTCTTTAATCTTATATAAAAACTTATTAAACTTTAATCATCACTAATTTTTAAATCTGTTTTTTTCTTGATACAACTTTCCATTTTATTTTAATAAAATGTATTTTTTTTTATTGTTATTGTGTATTTTTCAAACAGCTGATTGATTTGCGGTGTGCCCAAAGTAGCCCGAAGAAAAAGTACGGTCGGGATCCCAATGCAGAATAAAGAAACAGACCTATCGCTTACATGTAAAATTATTTGTACGAAATGTTGCAGCTAAAATTTTGCAACAGTCGTAAGAATTTACAATATGACTGAATAACCCATTATTTTTCTTGAAGACGTTCAGAATCAATAAATTTTGTTTCTATACATATTTCATTATTAACTAAAAAGAAAGTACTTTCGCATAAATAAGTGTTTGTTTTATTCATTACTTTGTAAGCCATTAAAAAAGTACTACACATTCAGCCCTATCGTGAACATTTTCCCCCTCGAAATTTTTTCCCTTTTCACAAAATTGCAATCGTGAATAATTTCCACCCGGAAATTTTTCCCTTTTTCGATTTCCCTTATCATGATTAATATTTTTCACGTGAATTTTTTCACATTTCCCTTGGTTTTGTTCACTTTATTTTTGCGGGGGAACTGAATTATTACATCGAATAATTTCAATATTTCTCTTCAAAATATATATTCAAATTAAAGTAAATTTTACGATTGTTAACAGTAATTGCTTGCAACACTTTTTCATGGAGTATGAATCATCTCTTTTGTTCATACACAGTAAATTTCATGGTATATTAAAGAATTCGTTTCCACTGCATCTAGAATATTTAAAAACACAACTTTAAGGTTAAAAAGTTCATTTGATACCTAAAATGTTTGTGTTTCTTGTTATTAAACTTAAATGTACCTATTTGATTTTCAATTAATTTTTAAGCTTTACAAATCTTCCTCCCTTTTTTACATTCTTTGGGACTGATGGCGGGGAAATAATTTCACGGGAGATTCACGACAGCATTTTTCCCTTCGAGTGGAATTATTAAAAAAATCACGAAAATTTTTTGCTGGTCCTAAAAAAATAAAATTTTCTTTTTCCATTAAGTTGTGCGTGCGTAAATTGAAAAGCTTAAACTCGTTTTCTGGTAAACGAGTTTTTTTGAATTATGACGTTGTTTTAGTAAATGAGCGAAATGTACATATGCAAGTATGTAGTTTGAAAAATTGGTGAGGCTCAAATAATTTTGATAGTTTATTAACAAGAACTTGAAGGCATAAAAGTTTTTCATCGGCAACGTTGTTGCGGTCTTAACAAATCCACACAATTTTGAATTTAATGCAAGGCTCCACTCATGCGCAGCGACATCATCATGTACGTTGTTGGTTGACTTCTTTTTATTCAAAATTTTTTTTTTTTTTGCCTTATGCCTGGTATTTATTTATATTTTTATTTCTTTTTTTCTTTTTGCAATTTCCTTTAGAATGAATGTCAGAAAATCATGAATTCTCAGGGATTAAGATTTACGCCTTTCAACTCTTTCGACATTATTATTTTTATCGCAATCGTCATTGTTGTTGTTTTTGGCAACTTTTGCTGTTTTTGCTTGTCTATCTGTAACTTTTTTGCTCGTATTGCTCGCTTGTTTAAATGTTGTTTGTATCTTAGGCAAAAAGTAATAAAAATGAAGACACGAATGGACTTACGAGTGTTCGAACTTGGCAGTAACGAAAAAAAGTAAGTTTAAATTTCTTTGAATACTTTTTGCAACGCCATTCTTTTGAAGCAGACTGTATTCTTGTTTGGAATTCTTTCTTATACTCGCAGTATGTGTTGTAGACATCTTCAATAATGTATCTTTTTTTATTTTTATTTTTATTTTTGTCTAAAAATAAACCTTTTTTTTCCAATGTTTAAAGGTTTTCATTTTAGCCTTTGGCTTATAAAAGCTTCTTTAACGCAAACGAAAAGGAATAGGATACAAAATTCGTTCTTGTGATTCTGCTGTTCTACCAGTTCATCTCTACATATGTACATGTGTACATATTTATATATTATGTACATGTATGTATATACATACATATGTATATACATATTATACCATTCATGCA
The DNA here is from genome assembly GCA_936439885.1 of Nowickia ferox. Classification (NCBI taxonomy): domain Eukaryota; kingdom Metazoa; phylum Arthropoda; class Insecta; order Diptera; family Tachinidae; genus Nowickia; species Nowickia ferox. Next base: position 856,662 of record OW387027.1, on the reverse strand, counting down.
CTCATCTGTATAAATGTACATACATACATACATACATATCCATAGATATATACATACATACACATACATACATACATAGTATGCATTATGGTTAAATGTATCCAAGAGCTTGGCTAGAATGGACTGATTGTTGGTGTATTGAAACTGTATGAAGGCCTGCTCCTTTGATGCACATACATACATACATTAATTTCAATGCTTCTAAAATGGCTGGATTCGTACATACATACGAGTAGATAGTATGTAAATATGTATGTATGTATGATTTATACAATTATGCAGTATGTCTTAAGCTGCTGACTTCTTTAGCAAATATCGAAGAAATCATAGAAAAGCACTTAAACTTTGATTTTTTTTTTGGAAAAAAAGAAACGTTGAAATCTTCTGTAATTTTTTAGCAATTCAATGAGTTTGTTTCCATCGTGTGATTCTTCGTTTCGTTTTTATTATAACAGTATTATACTTTAATTTTATACGACACACGAAAGGTCACAAGACAATTGGGAAGTTTTAAATTTGTTCAAAATGGCAAACAAAGTAGCATGGCTAACTATTCAGTTCATGGATGTGTGAATACTCGTACATGTAACCGTCATTAGAATAGATAAAACCATAATTTTGAACATGAAATTGTGGTTATTTGGCGGGAAGACAGATCAGTATAGCTTGGTTGTTATTGCAAAGGAACAAACCGTGTGGGGGCATACGCGCCAGCTCATTGCAGTCACAGTGCTCGACTTTAACTGCCCGTACATCTTCGAATCAATGTGTTTGGTGATCTAAACAAGTAAATCCGGGAATTGAAGAAGAATTCTAAGATCTTGAAGTCATTGCACAAATAGTTGCGCGAAGTATTGGTCTTTCCAACTCTAGACATGTCCTCTCCACCAGGAAATGTTTTTATATATTCAATATCTTGTTCCCAATGGAAGGAAGCTTTCTGATTAGTGAATATATGTAAATTTTTGGTTTATCTTTCACACATTGGGAAAATTGAGATCAAATGTGAAATGAAATGTATCGTCTGGTTTTCTGATTTGAAGAACCATGTGTTGTTGAGACAGCAGCTCCCGCAGACTTCACGCTTCGACTGCTTCTATATCGAGCCATAACCGCCAAAATAGCTTAAGCGACATGTTTTTTGAACTTCGTTTTTTGACGAAAATCCACTACCTACGATCGTAAATAATAGATTTTCGTAAAAGAAATTAAGCTCGATAATTATGTCGCTTAAGCTTTTTTTGGCGGTTATGGCACGACATGATGCATACATAATGGACATTCCTCAGTGTCCCAAAATAAAGAAACGTGGAATTTTTCAGCGCTTGTGCAGTGACCTCTCATCGCTATTCGATCATATTGAAAAACTTTCCCTCATACATACAATTCCCATACATGTATGTACATATGTATAGAGAAAGTAGGTGCCGCCAACTTGAAATGCGTTCAGCTGCTTCGGAGTGATGAAATAACAAACATTCAAGTATACCCTTGAAAGGAATTTATAAAATTCGTTAACATTTTGTTATTGGCCAACTATGGGTTAAGAAGACATGTAAAAATCTTAAAAATCTTTAAGAAAGTTATTATTTCAGATATTGTCATAATTTTATTTTAAGTGAAATTTATTTGCTGACGGTTAAGCTTTAACAAATAAACCGTCAGTAGACTTCAACCACACATTTTGCACAGTCGCAAACCTCTCATCTTATGCACAGACTTTCAAAAACCATTTGAGAATTCACAAATAATGGTTTTTTGGTGATTTTCAATGAAATGCATATAGACATGCTTAACCTCCAGCAAATAAATTTCACTTAAAATCTCAAAAATCAGTCAAGTCAGAAAATCAAATGATAATTTCCACGAGTGCGTTTATTTAAATGAGACATGGGAGAAAAATAAAATATACCCTCGCTCGCATGGCCGGTCGTTCATGAGCAGGGATGGAAAAGTTGGTACAATTGTACTTTTTTCAGCACTATTTGAAAGTCAAAAGTACCATAGCACCCCAATGACCAACTTAGCACTATTGAAACTTTTTTCCTATTATACAACATAAAAAAAATTAATCAATAAATAACCAGTTTCGAGAGCTGGTTGATGTAGGAATTATTAAGCCTTTAAGAAACGACAACATTTATACGTTTTGCTCGAGGGTATTAGAAATTAAAAATGAATTAAACAAACCGATGTTTTCGGATATTTCCAGAAATGCTAGAGGAATATTATCTATTCTACATTCGCCTGAAAATGTGGAAAGGGTATTCGTACCAATATATAAATAAAACCAAAGTAATAAAGACTGTTTGCTTCGACTGTCTCCAATCGAATCAAGGATGAATCAGATCTCAACAACTAATAGTCTTTTGTATACCTACTGAAATTAGACATTAATATTGTTTAAAAATTAATATTAATTAATAATACTAATTAATGATATTATAATAAATTAACTTCAAAGTGCCTTTTTGTTAATTGTTAAGTTTTTACACACATACATGCATACATATACAAATGAATTTTACGTACGTTTTGAGTTAATTGAAAAAAATTAAGAATTTGGTACAATCGTACTGGAAAAGTACAATTTTTCTTAAAAGTTAGTACAATTTGAAAATCTGATTTCGCATCCCTGTTCATGAGTAATTTTGTGAGTGAAAAGTGGCTCAACATGCCATCTCCAATACGAGCATTTCAGTGACTTATTGTTATGATTTATGATTTATTATGTATGTATGTATGAATGTATGTACATATCTATATATATATATATGTACATATATGTATGTTGTATGTATTTTTATTTTTATTCAATAATTCGATAAGCGAGCTCTGCTTAGAAATTTAAAATTAATTTATACATATACATATGTACGTTTTAAAAACAGACCTCCAACTTATATGTACAATTTCCTGTCTTCTTTTTATCAAAAAAAAAAAAAAATAAAAATAAATATTCTTCAGTATGACGAGAAATTCTTCTTCAAAAACAGAAAACAAAAGCACACGTAGTGAAAAAACTCTTTACAAAACTTCACAGTTAAATAACGAATGGTGCAGATGGATGGATGATGTTGGTGCTGATAATGATGACCGTAAACTATAATTACCTATTCCTTTATTCTTATTTTCCTATAGACCACAATAACAAATATTTAAGATTCAAAAATAAAAGTAAAAGATTATTTGTTTTTGAAGCATAAAAAAAGCTCTTCTTAACAGAAAAATGTTTGTCGGTATTATCAATTCCCCAAAAAAAAAGAAAATATTCAAACGTGAAATGTGATCATACATTCATATACGAGTAGATGCAGACATACATACATACATATGTACATATGCATGTAGACATGTATGTACATATGTACATACTCGTATGCATATGTGAACACATTTGTACACACTTGTGAATATCCATGCATACACATGCTGCATAATGTACATACATACATACATACATACATACATACATACATATGTATGTGTAAGTTCAAGTTAAAGTTGAGAATAAAAAAAAAAGTTCATCGGCTTTTTAATTATTTTCTGATTAATCAGTGATCATTTCAGCACACTGTTGTTTCAAGGGCAACAAAACTTTGTAATATTCTTTGTGGATGCATAAAAGTTGTATCCATATCTTATGTCTGTTATATTTACTCCTTCTATTTGGATAATTCCAGTATAGTTTGAAACATTTTATTAAATAAAAGTCTAAAGGTTTTATTTATAAAAATTATTAAGGCTTTTTAAAGGCTTACAGCCTGTTTGTGCAAGACGTTGACGATGGAAATCTTGACGTTGCTGTAACAGATTAAACAAAACTTGTAGACGTTTCCTTTAATCTTTCACAAAAACGTCCAGATTTCTAACATCAATGTCTTACACAAACAGACTGTTAATAAGAAAAATTTTCTATGAAAATTTGTTTTATAAGCCCTTTATAAAGTTTTGATCTTTGGACTTCTCCATTAGCAGAACAGTGGACCAAGGTTGGTAAAAAAGACAAAATTTTAATTTTTTTCGCGAACATTTCCTAAACTATAAGCGAAAACCTTAGAAACTTAGAAATGTAGCAGACTTGTTTGTAGCTCTTGAATAGAAAAAAAAAATCCACTGGTAAAAAATCTTTTTTCATTAACCCAAGGTTGCCCACTTTGAGGCTTTGTGGCTCCGCCCCCTTTAAATATATGCATGTAGTCCAAAGCTCTGTAACATCTCCGCAAATGCTGTATGAAATTTAGAAATTGCAGAATTATTTCAATTTTTTTAAACAAAATTCCTCGCTTTAATGGGGTACTTTAGACCCCACTAGGCATCAGAAGGCACCATACACCCTGCATATATTACTATCCAAAAAATGGTCCCCTATAGTGGAAAACTTTTGAAGTCTTTACAGAATTGTAGAGGCATAAAATACACTACTCACATGTATGTTTTAAAGTTGACCCGATCAGCGAAATCGGTGTTATTGCAACGTATTACAATCATTCGTAGTTTTTTTATGTGTGACTGCAGGATGTTTCTGCAGAAAAGATGTCCATGAATATTATAAACGTGCGTTGCATATTAAACTGATTGACTACTAAATTTTCCAGATGTTGTCCGCAACTGAAATAAAATTTCAAACAGAGGTTTATTAAAAGAACAATGTATTATAGGTGTGTACTTCATTCAGGCTTCCCTTTTACGCAAAAAGAGCAAAAAAATTAGAAAAAGAGCACCATTATATAACTATGAATGATACTACGAGTAGTTATTTTTTATAGACACTTTCATAAATCCAAACAAAAGTCATAGAAAATGTGTATGTACGTATGCACAGGCTTGTATGTACATGCATATGTATATGCATGTGTATTAGGGTGGTCGACTCGGGTTTTTAACCGGTTTTAAAACCCGGTTTTTTTCACAATGTTGATTTTAAGAATGTCGAATAGTCCGGGTTTTTTATAATTAAAAAACCGGCTCAGTCGAATACTTCTCGATTTGTAGATTTTGCAATAATTTTAGTTTTCACTATATTAAGTTTCACAGCCTGTTTGTGTAAGACGTTGACGATGAAAATCTTGACGTTTCTCTAACAGATTAAATAAACAGGGGGTAGACGAACGTTTTCTTTTGATTTTCCTAAGTATATATTTTTTAAGTGTAAAAGTTCTAGGCGTTTTTATTTGGGTATGGCAGCACTTACTGCAACATTAAATTAAAGCGATTTTATGATTTATGAGGTGGTAGCAGCGGCGAATTAAGTACAATGGATGTCAATAAAAAGTGCTCAGATGATCAGAAGTGGCAAGAAACTGTTGATACTGTTCAAATGACGCAAGTATGTAACATAAAAACAAGCATAACGATATCTAATAGTGTTAAAGAAGACTGTGTTGCAAAAGAAATTTTTGCGGCCATTAGACATTTGTTCAATAACTGGTTTATGGAATAACAAAACTGATTTGATAATTTTGAGTTGTGAATGTTTATGGTTTAGTGTGCGATATGTACTTTACATATGGGAATTTGCACGAGAAAGTTAATTCACTTTTTTATCGCGTGCGACAGCAAGAAATTAAGCTTGTATTTCAGAATAAAACGACTCGATATTTCTTAAAATTTTACCTAATGTGGAACTGCTGACGGTCTACACAAGTAAATAAAGAAGTAAAAAAAGGTTTGTTTTCTTTGTTTGGTATCGCACGCTACAAAAAGTTGACATTCCTGTGGAAATGCATGCAATGTATTTACATGAGCTGTTAACTCTTTTTTTAATAAAGCAATTTATAATCAAAACTCTTGTATAATAAGTTTGCCATTATAAAACCGGTTGACCGGTTTTTCCTGAATTTTAAAAACCGACACCGGGTTTTTCATAATTTCAAATATTCGAACTATTCGAAAACCGGTTTCTGGAAAATGTCGACTAGTCGATCACCCTAATGTATATGTATGTATGTGTGTGTGTTGAGGAGACTCATTCAAACTCATACAACAAGACGCATTACTTAAGGGCATTTTGAAGAGTTCAAAGAACTTTCCTTTCCGTCAGCTAATTAAAGAACAATCTTTATAATTAGTGAAGAAGTTAATAAGAAGTTAATAGTTGTTTGTGGCATTTCATTTAAAAAATGATCAGATTTACTTATTGTCGTTGTTGCTTCTCCTCTCTTGCTGCGAGTGTATTTTTAATTTGATTTTGTAGCACAAAAAAGAAAAAATAATGAACACATTCATCTGGATGGATGGTGTTATTCAATAAATTTTGAATTATAAAAGCTGTCTTAATACAAAATCTATGCATTTATATACTACATGAGTTTTTAACTCTAGAAGAGTTCTTCAAGCAAATCATGCAACAGACGAGATAAAAGAACAGACACTTCTTAAAGTATTACACGTACTCCTTTAAAGGCTCAATTCAACATTTGGAAGCTGGTAGTCAAGCAATTAAAAACGAAGTACATACGCCAAACTGTCTGTCATCTTATGCATGACCGCTTCGGCCCATCTTTTTTTTGACACATTCTGTGTACTCGTACATGTACATATACCAAAAGGTAGTTTTAATAATTACACTGTACAACGAAATTTATTTATTTTTTTCAAAATAACAATCTTTTGTCAATTGAATCTTGTAGAATCAAAAAAAGTTTACATCTGAAACTCATTTTACTGCCTCTTTAAGGTTGCACCCTTGTGTAGTAAAAAAATGCAGAAAATCGAGCGATACTTAAATTTTTTGTATATAGTGTCTTCAGAACATTAGAAGCAACATTTTGTTAGTATAGTTCAACCCTCTAACTTTTCTGGAAATGTGTATTTTCTTTTGCAATTTAAAAAAAAAGCGGAACTCAGCTTCAAAACAGGGTTGGGTGAAGAATGTTGTTGAAATATTCTGCGATAATATTTGTTATGAAATTATAATATATGTAAGTCTGAGATCACAATTAAGTCGAAAATTGAACTTTAAGTCCCAGTTCACACCACGCAAGTCTTATTGCTAAGCTTATCACTTTTTCTTCTTTGAACTTTCATAGGCGTCCTCACAATGCAAGTCTTCTTTTATGCATAGTTTTGTGTATGCATGTGCGCTTTTTTAGCATTACGGTACAAGGAGCTGAGTACTCCTTTCTTTTCCCCTCGTCTCACTCTCTCAATCTCTCTCTCTCTCTCTCTCTCTCACAAAGTAATCAGCTTAGCAATAAGACTTGCATATTGCGAACGGGGACTAACACCACAAATACCAAAAAAAAAACTTAAGAGATAGTTTAAGAGTTAATAAAAAAAAACTATTCGAACAATTATACAATTAATTTTTTATTTTTCTTTTTTCTGGTATTAAAGTTGAATTTTCGACTTAGTGTGTTCTGAGACCTATAGTAGAATTTCATGGCAAATATTTTTGCAGAATATGTCAACTACATAAATTCCTGTTTTGAAGCTAATATCCGCTTTTTTTCAATAAAAAAAATTACCAAAAACACCCATTTCCACAAGAGTTAGACGTTTAAAGCATGCCAACAAAATGTTGCTTGTAACGTTCTGAAGACACTATACATACTCGTATATCAAAAATCTAATTATCACATGATTTTCTCAATTTTTTACTCCACAAGGGTGCAGCTTTAAAGACGCCGTAAAATGAGTTTCAGATGTAAACTTTCAAAACACCGATACACGTACTTATATCTTTTTTTTAGTCCCCTCTATAAGAATCAGTTGGCAGACCATTATATCTGTGTGTGTGTGTTTTTTATTTGAGAGAAAATTAAATAAGAAACCTCATCTTGGCAATATTCCACAATTTTTTTTCGAAAACAGAAGATTTTCATTTTATAGAAAATTACTGTGCATAGTTATTAAAATTTTTCTATTCTCGACAAAAACATACAAACATTTCCAAAGAATTCCATTTTATGGGTTTTATCTTCTGAATCAATCTTCTGAAGTTATTGAAAAGCTTAATTAACATACATACATCAGTTCTTTGAAACGAGGATTAATCTTTTTCCGTAGTGAATGTGCGTGCATGCGAGAGTACAAATGAATATTTAATATTTTATTGGCGAATCAATTTATTCAAACGAACGCTTTGAATGAATGACACCTTTCGAATTCCTCGTCGTATGTATTACGAATTACTTTCACTGCAAGCGGGCAAGCAAACAATTAAACAACAGTGCAACAACACATTAATACTTCCTGTTCTTAAAACACCTGTCCTCTGCTCTTGTGTATTAATAAGTGCAATGCATTCGTCAGTCATTTCATTGGGTAATTTGAAAAATTCTTACTGGGTTAATACAAACATTCCTTCAGCATGTGAAAGTATGTACATACATATGCATGTTGGATGAATAAATATGTAAAAGTGGATTTAATTTCTTGAAAAAAAAAATTAAAATATGTAATTATTTCAAATAAGTCAACATCTTAATTCGTCTTATATATATGCGGTGCAAAATGTGGTGTTTGTTATTCAAGTGCAACACAAGCTCAAGCAAAGTATCAACATGAGCAAATTCGTTGTGGTCGTATTAATTTTCGCCGTTTTGAAATTAGCCACCTCTTTGCCACAAATAGAGCAGGGCTCGCTGCTTGGACCAAGCGGGGTAAGATTTATTTTTTACCAAATGCACTTATGCTCTCATGCATAGATATGTATGCAATGTTATATAATTGATCGTTTTTGATTTCTTCCCTTAAGCGTTTTGAGCGAACAAAAAATCAAGCAGCTCCCCCCGTAGATCTGAGTTTGCCTCCAGTGTACCTACCAGAATCCATTCCAATACACGAAGACGTTAAGGAATTTCATAGAACGCGATAACAAGTTGATTAAAAAGACATTTTGTACACACATCATATCAGTTAAATACATTTTAGTAATAATATTTATACAAAAATATTCATATGAAATTAAATACTCGTATATGCATACACAAAGCGAACAAGTGTTTTTCGGAAGTTTTGATCATAAGGCTCTAATTAATGATGATTCTAACTTTGAATTCATTTCCGGTCGATTTTGTTTTTCGTTCTTTAGATTCCGATGGATTTCGCTTATTTCCAAAAATTGTAAAATCTAAAGGCAGAATTAGTTTTTACTTTCGGTTCTATTACGAATCAGATGACTCTTTTTTGTTTATAGAAATCTAATACAAGTCGTTTGTTTTTCTGTTTCGGTTCAACCTGCGAAAATCAAAAAATTGTTAAATGACAGCATAAATTAAATAAAAACATTTTGAAATAAATTGAGATTGTGAGTTAGATTAAAAAAAAAAATTAATTTTTAAAAGAAAAACATAAAATTATATTGCAACATAACAATGGACGATCCAAACTCATCACAGAAACAGCTGATAAGTCACTACAGAAAAAGTAAGTACGCGAATTTGGAAGCAGAACGGCACAACACAGAACAGCAACAGAAAGTATGGACTAATGAAGCCTTAAACTTTTCAACTAACGAATGGTTCTTGAATAAAAAGCAGAACAAACAAATTCAAAACTTTAAAATTAAGAGAATAAAACAACAACAAATTATAAAAAAAACTCACGAAATGGATGGTGTTGTTATGGTTGCAATACTCTGATTGAAAAATTAGACCGTTTTTTTTATTGATTACATTAAAAAATTAAAATATTTATGCACAATTATTAAAAAAATCTGTAAAATAAAAAATGCAGTATTTGATGTTTTATTAAAATTTTTCTTACTAAAATAGAAATAATAAAAATCGACAAACATTTGAAATTGAAACCACTTTCGATCGAAATTGAGTTCGGTGACACGGCCGATAATGAGCTACTCAATTTTCATAATTATGTTTGTACATATGTATATGTATGAATATTATAATTTTTTTATTTTACGATTTTATTAGTTACGATTCAGTTGATGATGCTATGGACGAGAGAGAAAACAATAAAATAAAAAGACATTTAAAATGGACACAAATTTGTTTGTGTTATGAAAAAATAACGTTTAAATAATAAATAAATCTCGAAGCGCCAAAAAATATGCTTTGAAAAATCATGTTTATTTTATTAAAAAAAAGTCAATTCGCTCTCAATTATTACCAGGCAGTGTTGCCAGAAATTTATGCAAAGTTTGTGCTAGAATGTGCTGCAGAAGATAAAATAAAATGCGAGGTTTTAAATTGACATGGGTTTTTTTTTTTTAAACCGTGAATGCTTTTTTACGAAAGAATGTGCTAGTCTAGCAGTAGAAAATGCTGACATGGCAACAATGTTACCAGCATAGCTCGGATTTCCATGAAAATTCATATTTTTTTGCAGTCGTTTTCAAGATTGCTGTACATACAGAAATGCCGTTTAAACGATTTTATTTTCAAAATGTAAAATTTTGTGGTCATGTTTTCACATTTTAGTTTAAGGCAAATTTTTTTGACAATTTTTTCCAGTTTTTTCTTAAATTTTTTTTAGATCTATTTTTATTATTTTAAGCAATTTTTGGGTAATTTTTCCACTTTTTACTCTTTTGATACATTTTTCATTACTTTAAGTCATGTTCACAAATTTCTGACAATTCTCCATTACGAAGGGATCGTTACAAGTCTTTGCTTCAAGATATGTACATATACATATGTATGTATGTATTTGCTGGGGAGCCATGGTTGGACGTGTGTGCATATTATTGCGAATATTTCAAAAAATGAAAAATGTAGATACATTTGATATTGTTGGAGTCCAAGGCAATAGAGGCATCCCGAAAAATTTTTACAAAAAATTTTATAAACAGTCACAGCCTGCGTGTAAACGCATAGTAAATATATATTATTGAGGAGCTCCAAACGAAAACGTTGACCCCCAAAAAAAAGGGGTATCGCTGATCAAAAATTTGAAAAATACTCGGAAGTTTCGTTGATGGTGAAATTGGTAAAAATGTTTTTAAACAGTTTAAATAAAAATAAAATATTGAAATAAATACTTTTAGAAAATTTAATAATTTGGTGGAAACAAATCAGGGTTTCCAAATAATGTACAGCATATCTACAGAGATTTCTAGAGTGTAGTAGAATAATATATAAAATCCAAATAGCAACCTTTGTAAAATATGTTATTTCGAACAACTTGGTTTTTTTTATGAACAATGTTAATTTAATTTAATGTGGAAAGGAACTGCACAATCTACAAAAATATTTTAACAAAAAAAAAAAAAGAATTTCATAATATTTTTCGATGGTGTCAAGTAGAAAGACCCTAATTCGTATTTTTTACGAAATTTAGTTTTTCAGTGATTCCAATGCACTTCACACAAATACACACCTCGTATTGCAATAGTTGTAAAAAATAAGGCTTTCAAAGCAGTTGTACAAAATTTACCTTTTGAATATTATGCTATTTTTCCACTACGAGTTGAATAAAAAGCTTCGCATTCTCAATCACGTTTATGAATCATGCTGTTTACACGAGTCATTCGGGCTTCATTTGGCATTTTTTTTATGAATATTCATACATACCCAGCGTGCACAAGAAGTAGTAAGGATGCCTTCTAGAAGGCCTCTATACTACTTCTTTTGGATGTACAAGGCCAGCTCGCTCCATTCCATACTCATACCTTTTTTTACACTCGGTGTCAGTGCGGGATAGGTCTTCTTTTCTTACTTCTTCCGCCGGAGATTCTGGAAGGCCTTCAAATTAATGAATTTTGTTACTCCTTCTCTTATCTCTTCTCATAGAAGGGAGTGTGGAATGTGTTAATCAAAAAAATTCCTTAGCAGGCCTTTAATAAGGCCTTCAAAAAGAAAGCATTCTGGGTTTTACTGCTGGGTACGTATCGTAAGCACGTGCGTTTGGTTTGTTTTAATTTGTTCACACGCACATACACATATACCTATTTTGTTTTGATAGCTAGTCCAGATAAACTGGCGATAAAATGTGATAAAAGTTAGAGAAGATACCAATTTTACGTGCTTCGGAAGTAGATTCATATTGAATCTACTTGATTCACTCTCATAATTTTGTATGGCGAAGCATGAATAGAGAAACATACTATTACTGTTTCAATTACGTTTTTACCTTCTCCTGTAAAGTTACAATTATTTGAGTTAGTTACGATATATAGTTTTTTCACACCATATTAACTTGAAATTAACAAGTTTTAAGTGCATTTCTTTACGCCTTTGAGTAATTTTTTAAGGTCATTTTGTTATTTTGTTGGGAATTTTTTAGAATATTTTAGGTCATTAAAATTCGATCGATGATTATTACACAGCAAAAAATACTCAATATTGTTCGAACCGATTGGCATTTTCACGACTTCGTATAAATTACAAAAATCAAAAATTTCAATAAATTTATCATCCCATACTATTCAACAAAATTATACTCTTTATTACACCGACATTTAAAATTATATCGTTAGTCGATCTTTATAATGAATTACCCAAATTAGTTAAAAGGTACAAATTTAATTTTAATTGCTTTTAAATTTGATGGTTGCAAAAAGCATGAAACATCATTAAACATCCACTTATTTCCTTAAGTTACACATGTAATTGTAACCTAAATAAAAATTTTAAATTTGCCTCATACATATTGATATGAATAAATTCATCATTTCGGTGTATTCAAAGAATTTAATTAACATTTTATGGCAAATATTTTTGTAGAACATTTTAACCCAATATGTACATACATCCTCGTTTAAGGAACACAAAATACGAATACATATAGAGAGGCGGACCAAAATGTTCTAAAGGAGAGTTTTTCGTAAAGTTTTACATAAAAGTGTTTTACACTTCTTATGCGTAAGGATATTTGTTAAATGGTTTTCGATGCCAAATGACCTAAAAAAACCAGAAAAAGAAGAATTAATGAAGCCCTGACGCAAACGTTCGAAACGCCGATACACGTATGTTTATAATTTTGTTTTTCTTTCTGTCTAGAATCTTATTTAGGTCTTAGGCGGTCAGTTTCTCATGAAACTGACCGCCTAAGACTTGCGTCCTGATAGGTCCCGATCTTTATAATCTTCTTGCTTTGGAAAAAGTGTGATTTTGTTGTACAGTGTGCTAAATGTGAAACAAGTACTTTCTGGCTTTTTATTAAAAAAAAATTACGCGGTACGAGTATGTGCTTCCATTTTAAGACTTTGTTAAATTTATGTATGTGATGATTGATTCAGTGAAGTGGCACGATTGTGACGAAAAAATTGCCATGATGCCATTCCTGCAGGAAAAAATCTATTAACAAATAAATCTGTGGCAAAAGGGAAAAAGTGTTTAAGTCGAGATAAGCTAATTTTGAGTTAGCAGCACTCTCTCTGTCTCTCTCTCAATTATTTTGTGCGATTTTTCAGGAATTTGTAGCGCAATGAGTTGCTGCTTATTTTTTTTTTTTGGACTTGTATAGTCTCATATGGAATAAAAGATTTGGTATATTTGAAATTAAATGTATTATTTCTAGTGGGTAAAACGATAAAAAAAAAATAAAATTTCTGAAAGTCGACTTGAAAAGTTTTAACGTGTTCTCCTGCTAAACTCAGCACTTTTTGCCTATTGCCAGAGAAATAAGTACGAGTATGTATTCTTTAAGGCATCTAATTGCAAACTTGTTATTCAGAATTGTGTTTTTTTCCATTAATATTATTCAAAATGCATCAGTGAATTAAAGTCGCTTTGGCTTTTATTAAAGTTGTTTTTTATTATAATTGCTCTATTTGAGATATTTTGTGCTTGACGTGTTAAAAAATAGTGCTGACATTTCAACGAATAAATAAATAAATAATTTGAGATAATTCAACTGAATTCGTAGATGAAAGATACTAATCTTACGATTACGATTTATGTAGTTACCAACATTAGGGGAGTGACTTTTTTCTTAAAAATTTTATAAACAAAGTCATATCTAAAAAATTAAGACATTGAAAAAGTTTTATCTCCGAAGAACCTGAAGGCATTCGTATGAAATTTTTTGACACGATTTAAAATACGATATGATGAATTATTTTGCATTATTAACTCCAAAAACTAATTCATTAATATGTTCAATAAAGCAACGATGATATAACAAAATCTTTGAAAAAATCGTTTAAATTGTCAATGCAGCTGCTGTGTATTCATAATAAAAATTATAAACTTGCTTTATTTCAGTGGGAAACAATTTTTGTGGTAAAGAATTTCGAAATGTAATATAATGAGACCAATAACGAGTGTCGTATTTCGAATTCGAGTACGACTATTTTCTACTAAATTAAAGAAAAAATGTTGCAATGTTCTTTAGTCGAGTACAAACCCGTCGTATTCAGAGTCGAGATATGACACTCATAGGTGAAGTTTTTTCGATTCATTTTTGAGTGTCACTCTCGATAGTTTTACACCATACATTTTCGAGAAATATTCGAAATCGATATCAATTACGAAAGTAAAGCAAAGTGCTTATACATATTTTAAAATTAATGCGTGTGTTTACATATGCGAGTGTTTTTTTTATTTTTAGCTGTACGCATTCATACTCGTAGTTGTTTGACGACGGCCAATACTCAAAAAGTACTTAAACGATACTTTTGTCATTCTCTGGTGGTTATATCCCTAATGTAGTCCATGCACACTTACATATGTACATAGATATAAGCAAAATACATTTAAGTAAATAATTTATGGACTTGCATATACATACGTATGCATGTAAGTGGATAGATCTAACAAAATGTACTTCAAACGTTGCATTCCATATAAAAAATTAAATGTGCTAAATTTATTACGAGCAGTCGTGCAAGCGTGCTTTGAAATTTTATGAGCTTGGCTGGAATGAATATCGTCTAAATTCACTTCAAAAGCCCAGAGGCAAGGCTCAGCGTTTGGTGTCCGTGAATCATACAGTATGTACAGATTAGCAGCGACAATATTTTTATTGCAACTTTTCTCCCTTTAAATGATGACATTTTATTTTAATTTTTTTTTTTTTTTACTATATTTACGATTGTTGCATTCGTTACCAATAACAAGTTGTGGCTAATTTGCTCAATTTGACACACAGCGCCCGTGTCCGTTGTTTATACAGACTTTTAAAAATTGATTATTTTTTACACCCAGTAAATAAATTTGTAATGGTTATGCACGTTAACGGAGAGAGAAAAAAAAAATTTAGTTTTGTTGTGAAACAATAAGAAAAACGCGCCAAATTCTTGCCGAGTTTGCAAGTGTGTGGGACGACTTCTAAACAGCACTGTATTTGAATTTGGAATCTTTCCTAACACTACGTCTACATAGAAAATTTTAAATTTTTATTAAATATGTAATTTTTCTAATAATGGATACCTAGAACAACAAATTAATATTTATAATTTCTTTGTCTATATATTTGAACGTGCACACAGATGTATGTATGCACATACTTTTAGAGTAGAATACATATGTATGCATCTATTTGAACATATATCGAGCCATAACCGCCAAACATAGATTTCGAACTTCTTGTTTTGCACAAAATCGTTTCGTTTACTTGCTTGCGATCGTAATTGATTTTCTTCAAAAAAAAAAAAAAAAAAAAAAACCTAGTTGAAACCATGTGTCGCTTAAGATTTTTTGCAGTTATGGCTCGATATGTGGATCAATTATTATTAAAAATAACAAAGCAAACACTAATTGTGAATCAACTGGTTGTTAGCAGCAGCCAGCCAAAAGATGTGCATAAATGATTTCTTAGCGTAAATATTTCTTTATCACGTTCATAAACACAATCCAAGATGCTAAGAAGAAAGATAACGAAACAGAGTGTTTTATGAATGCAAACATTTCAATTGGAAGCCTTAATAATTTTTTTGAAATTGAGATATTTGCATTTTTCGATATATTAGATGTTCTTCTATGGCAATATGTATAAAAATAACTCGATTTCAAAAAATTAATGAGTTAGGCCCTTTCTATATTAAAGTATTTTTCGGGATATTGAAAAATATTCAATTTTATTATAGTTATAAAATACCTAGTTTGTGAAGACGGAGGAGAACATTTTTCATAGCTCATTAGCCTTCAAAAATAATAATTGACGATAAATTCTTCCAACTTTTGATTTTAAAAGAAAAAGAAGAAGTGCAAAGCAATTTTCAATGATTTCATTCTTTGCTACATCTGCTGTGAAATTAATATTAAAAATATTAGAACAAGTATTTATTTCATTTACCATTTACTACAACTTAATGCTTCACAATTAAAACACTAAGGGAAAAATTCACGCATCTACACACACACACTCTCAAACTTTAACCAATACCACTAAAACGAAATGAATATCTGGAAATGGGCAAAACACTCAGGTACACCGAACATTATTTTCACTAAAAGGTGGGTGCAGAAAGGAAATAAAAAAAAGAGAAGAAGATGACCTGTCACAAATCCCAAACAAATGAGTAATTAATTGAGTTTGATGAGAGGTATTTTTATAAAAATGTCTCTACAGTTTATATACAATTTTATGTTACAACATGCATACTCGTATATATATATGTATGACTACATTATAACAGATCATAAAAATCGGTTGCATAGTTTCGGAGATGCAGAACTTGCACTCCTGCCCCCACTTGATTATAGCGTGTACGAGTATGTTTGTTTTAGACGCACATGTACCAGTCGGATATTTTCGGAGATACAAAAAATTCCCCTGCTCCCCTCTTAATCTTGGTAAAAAAAAATATCAAACCTGTGTTTTCTTTTAGATACAGATTTATCTATCTTATGTTTTGTTTTTGTGAAAATTCCCACCTGCCCCCTTCTAGGTCTTAATTTAAAAAATATATAAAGCTCACTTGTACTTTGAACAGATGTCAAAACAAAATAAGCAATCGTAAGCGAATTGTACCGTCATTTTGGATACAAAACTATTATACAGTAGAACCTCGTAAATTAGAGCCATTTGGTTGCTGGGGTAGTCCTAATTTTCGAGCAGTGCATCTTCGTTTAGAAAATGCTCCAAAAATACTTCAACATAGATTTATTTTTATTTTATATACTCGTATATGTATTTCATTTTATTAAAAATTCAAATTCAAATTTCGAACTTTAGAAAATCGTGTATTTCTTGTTGTAATATGATAAAGAATACCTCAAAGCAAATTTTGTTTTTATAAAAAAAAAAAAACAAATAATCATTTGTATTAATATCAAATTTAAAAAAATAAATGTTCTTGTGTAACTTTTGATAAGCTTTTGAAAAAAGTTCAAAGTTTCTCAAATCTGAAATCAATAAAATCTTAGGGAACAAAAAAGCACTAAGATGCTCTTGGGAGCGAGTAGGCAAGCCCCAATTTTTTGGTATTGTATTGACGTGACGTCGATGTCGACAACTGGAATAAGGGTAAATGATTATTTTGTGGAGATGCCAAGACATACATAAATAAATTATGTACGAGTATAAAGGAATTTTAATACAATGACCTCAAGCTCAAATAATCACTTATTAAGTAAAATAAAAAGGTCAAGAAAGTCCGGTGATTGTGAAACTTAGAAAAAAAATAAAACACATTTTTCCTATCGTATCCACTCTTATGTGGTATTGATTTACACACACGTACTGAAGAGTTTCGTTCGACAAAAAAATTTTCCTTTTGGAAAATATAAGAGTTTGAGTGTTATTTTTAAATAATTTTTAAGTTTTATGTTGTTCTCAATTTTTGTAAGAAAATTAAAAGTTTATACGTGTGAATTCTATTTTACATACTTGCAATATTGAACCAAATAAATAAACGTTCTTAAAGGGCAAATATCATAACGAACGTACATACATATTTACATATCGTTACCTGAATACAAAAAGGCCCTAACCCATTATTTTTTTTACGTCGATATTTTTTGCATTTTTCTATACATTAGATGTTTGTTCTTCTATCGAAATATACATAAAACTCGATTTAAAAGAAATGAGTTAGGCCCTTCCTATATTAAGGTAACGATCTGTACGTACGAGTACGTATGCATATGCATGCATACATACCTACAGACAAACGTGGAACAAATTGATTGGTGCTGTATAATTACTAAGTTATCGGTTAGATACATATAAAAACTCTTGTTTAGGAGCTCGATTTGTGCATTCTTTGCTAGGAAAGCAAAGTTATATCTAGTTGTATTGTTCAAAATAAGAAAATTTAATATAAAGAAATGATGCAAGGGAAACTATTTGTGCTTGTACTTGTTGCGTTGGTCAGCATTATGTGCATTTTGGGTGTCAGCGGCAGTAAGTAATAATAAATCTAAACATTTACATAAATCTGTACGTATATTCACACATCTGTACATACTTGGAATGTATGGATGTGTGAGGCAAAATCTTTCGCATGAACTCAAAAGATGCTCAAGAAAAATTGCTGTGTGTAAATTCAGTCACATACACATTTCCAATAACTTCTTTCATTTACAGAGGGTAATCATCCAACAACTCGAAAACCTTATCCTGCTAGTAAGTATTTGCGTATATTCACCCTTATTCCAGTTGTCAACATCCACGTCACGTCAATACAATACCAACAAATTTTGGTCGTGTCCACCCGTTCTTGAAAGGAACTGATTGCTTTTGACAGGCTCATGCTATTTTCTAGATCTTAGAGAACAAAAAGAATGTGTCAATAGCACAAAATTGTTATCGAGAGCGGGATTTGGTATTTTGGTTGACAACTGGAACAAGGGTGATTATGTTTAGCGCTACTGGCACAAATGTATAATAAATTTCTTTTCTTAATTTTCAGTCGTAAATATGACTTTGAACCCACATCAATTTAGTGTTGGGAGAGGATATACAGGCAATTGATACAACACTCTGCACTTCTTAAAGCTCTAAAATGGTCTCGAACAATTGAGGAGAGTATAGGCTCAATTCGCAAAGTGTTGTTAGTCCATAATATTAATCGTTTGATAATAAAGTTGAATTGCAAAAAAAAAAAAATAAATCTTTTTAAAGAGTTATTTCTTCAGGGCAGTGGTAATAAATGTGTGTACTCGTATCTTCTAAACTACTGATTCCATTACAAATTGAAGGCCGCTAAACATTTCCAAACCTCGTAACTCATTTCGATCGATGTTAAAGATGTTTGATTTGTTTGGAAAGGATATATTTTTCTATCTCAATCAGTTTAAAAGATATTTGCGTTTGAAATTTTAAATTCTTGTTTTTGGTTTTGACTTCATATGGTCGGTTTTTCACTGATGGCGCTTTGAAATAAGACTCAAGGAAATAACGCCCAAATAAGAAATGAAATAAGCCCCAATAAAATAAAAGCCAAAAAAATTAAATAAAACCCAAGAGAAAATTTATGAAAAACTCGCAATGTAAATGAAATAAAGCCGAATTAAAAATTTCTTAATTTTATTGGGCCTTATTCCACTTTCTTATTTGGCTCTTATTTCATAGCGCCTTCACTCCCGAACAAAAAAAGGGGTGTTATAAGTTTGTAGAGTGTGTCTGTGTATCTGTGTGTCTGTCCCTGTCCACGTACAGACCAAACGGCTGGATTGATTTTGATGTCTGTTTGAAAGGTGACTTGATCGAGCGGGTTCTTAGCTATGTCTTAAGAAAATCGGTCCAGCCGCTTAGAAGATATCACATATTTTCTAAATATATTGGGGGTTTTTTGAATTTTGAATTTTTGTTATTAAAACTTTATTTAATTTGTTTAGTTATTATGAGTCGAGACTTTAAAATGTGTTAAACACTAATATATGTACATATGTACATTAAAGCGAGTCACAGAAGAAAAGTTTTGGTTACTCAAAATGTTCGAGGGGTCTAGCGATGACCGTTCGTGAGTTGGACCGTGTCTAAAAAAGACATATTTTTAAAATTTTTTAGTTTTTTTTTTTGCATATTTTTGTATTTTCTCCCAAGACAAGATCAAACATTACATTAAACTTTACCATTCGTACGTACGATTTTTTAAGCATTTTCATAGCATATGCCACTTATATTAAAATAAATTCTATGATTTTTTAAATATTATTTGATGTGAGTCATTGTTAACTTATTTCTGTTGTTCTCGCAAAAGCTCGCGAGAGAACTGGCAACAGAAATAGTGGGGCTTGAAAAAATCTCTCAGATGGTGTATTTTTTAAACGTTGTCTGGGAAAAAATACCAAAATATGTAAACAGCTACAAAAACATATCTTTGTTAGACGCGGTCCAGCTCACGAACGGTCATCTCTAGACCCCTCAAATGTTTTAGAAATCCTCATTTAGAAGATCGATCTTTAATTTTAGAGGGATAACAAAATCACGTTTTTCATATTCATACAAGCTAAGTCGCTCTAATCTACGTATCGCTGTTAACAAGTAGAAAGGCCATACCTCGTATTTTCACGAAATTGAGTTTTTCAGTGATTCCAATACATTTCACACAAATACTCCCCGTCTCAAAAATTTATTGCATTAGTTTAAAAAATAACGCTTTTACAAGCAGTTTTACAAAGCAGTTGTACAAGCACTTGTACTTTTTATTATTATGTTTTTAACTTCTCCTGTAAGGTTACAGTTATTTGAGTTAGGGCCTTTCTACTTGTTAACAGCGATATATATGTAGCGATATATTGTAACATTTGTAATTTTTTTAAGAACAATGAAGGAAACAATAAATTTATTTTTTAATTAAAATTTAGAGACAAATTTTAATAAAAAAATAAATCTATTCACAAGTCTTTTAAGCTAAAAACTACTGCAACGATTAAATCTAATAATTGAAAAAAAATAAAAGACTTGAGGAAAAATTATCACAAAAACCTCCTACAAATGGAAACATGTTTTGCTTTAGAACTTTAATAAATGTAGTCTTCAAGTTCATGGCACCCGGGTTTGAAAATTAGGTTGAATTTTTTTTTGTTCGTTACATCAAAGCTCCGAAATTAGTGAACGGATTAAAAAAGGTATACTCGTATGTATATAATATCGTTTGATATAATTCTCATAAAATTTGGATCTACCTACTCGTAGTCAGTTTAAAGTTATCAATCTTCGATTGTTTTGTGGAAACATTCAGGGGTGGTCTGGAAAACGATAAATTTGAAAACGCTTGATTTCTACATTCGAAAGTAATATATTGATTGTACGATTCTGTAAATTGGAAGTTAAGTTTGCATAAGTTTTTTAGGCATACAATACACACAAAAAATTAACAACAAGCTTTATTTTAAAGTAAAAGAAAAAAAAGAAAAAAAAGGAATCATGTAAGCATTCTTTGACACATCTGGTGCGATATTAAAAATACTAAAACAAGTGTTTCATTTACCATTTGCAGCAACTTAATGCTTAATAATTAGAATACTAAGCAAAACCCAGCTAGCATTTGGGGGATCATTTTTTGCAAAAATATTTATATGATTCTCCTCAGATCACTTTTGATGATCAAAAACTGACTTATCACTTGGGTGATTGAAAAAGGATTCACTTATGAGTCATCCGTATGATCAAATGATGATTTCTTGAAAATAAGCAGCAAAGTGCAAAGAAACCGCAAAAAGAAACCCAATGACTTAACCCTCTAACCCGCAAACTCTGAAAAGTTTAAAAAAAATTTTTGGTTAATTTTTTTTTTAATAACTATCACCCAATAAACTCAAAAAAGACATTAGGAAGTGATTTACTAATTCAGTTTAAGAGTTAGGTAAGAAAAGGTGAAGAGTGCCTCAGGACACTGTTAGCAGTTCCGGTATAAAAAAACAAATCGCTATTAATTTTTATTTATTATCCGATTTTATTAAAATTGAAATGAAAATATAAAAAAAATATGAAAAAACATTTTACTTTCTATGATGATAATCATTAAAGCAATTTTTGGCATTTGAACAGCACAAATGAAGGTCACACTTTGAGCAAACACATTGTGTTTGTGATTTTTTGCAGAGTTTGCACCATCTTTTGCCACCTTCTTTGCCTAACCATATTGGAAAATGGCCGATATTGTCATAGCTTCCTGGCTGTGAATCTTGCTGTACGGTTGCTTGACGTGGTGTTCTTGGTCCACTACTTGGGCGACCAGATGCACGTTTTCTAGTGTATGTCACAAGTCCAGCAGCAATTTCTTCTCGAAATTGAGGTAGCTGGAGCAATTGTTGGCCTTCAGCTGAAACGTTATCCGGATCGTTACATTTTTCGGTATTAATGCGACGGTACAAAATGTAAGCGTTCGTCGTTGCCATATCGATAAAGTGGTAAAAAAGTCTGGTCATCGCATTGCGAGTCTTTGCTCGAATATGGTAACGACCCATAAGGCCATCCATCAAATCTACGCCGCCCATATGGCTGTTGTATTCACGTATAATTTGTGGGCAAGCAACTTGGACATACTTTTTTGCTTTTCGGTCGTAACGTGATACCTTTGCTACGTGCGAGTCGGGATTCGTTCTTTCAAATGGCTCGATGCCAACATAAGTTGAAGCTAATCGCAAACACTTGTTGTCTTTCCACAAGACATTGCTTACTTCAACGCCAAGGACAGAGCCCACAAATTCATCCGAGAAACCTCTGGGTTTATCTTTGATGGCATTATCCGCAGGAAGTTTACAATTTGGAATACGGTTGACTCGGACCGTGCCCAGACTATATATTCCCTTTGCACGCAAATAAATCAACAATGGCAACGACGTGTAGAAGTTGTCGAAGTAAACGATGTGGTGCACGAAGTTTGTCACTGTTTGTGTCAAGCGCACAACAACATTTGAAGTAGCACCAAGATCTGGAGCACCGGGTAAAACTACGTTATCGCCTGCACCATTGTAAACTTCAAAGCGGTAAGCAAAGCCAAAAGAATCGCATAAAACGAATAACTTTATCCCCCATTTGTGTGGCTTGTTTGGCATGTACTGGCGAAGATGATGGCGCATTTTTGTGCTGCACATTTGCTCATCCACACAGAGTCGAGCATGTTTTGGCACGGAATCGAATCTTTTGTTGAGTTCGTTTGCCAATGTTCGAACGCGAAACAAGGAATCGTAACCGGGTTCACCTTTTTTCACTCGCTCGCTTTCATCTCGAAAAGACAAATATTTTTTTATCAACTCAAATCGCCTTCGGCTCATCGAGGTTTGAATTGGTGCAAACGCATTTTTACCCCAGTAGCTCTCCAAATTTGGATACCTGTAAGCCGACATGTACATCAAAATTCCAATATAATGGTACATTTCATCAATGTCGATCTTGAACTGTGTGTTTATATTTTCGCTGAGAGCTGCTCGATTCGTTTCAATGACAATCAATTCTATTATTTCCTTTGTGAAAAAATAAGAAAATATATCCACTGGTGTTTGCAGTTCTTGAATTTTTAATGGCAGTGATGAGTCTCTCCTGAAAGCTACTTCATTTATGTGTAGCTTCATTGGCCGTTGTCTCCAAGTAACTTGCGAAAATTCTTTTGCATCCTTTTTTAGCGATTGAAGGTCTATAAAACAGCAAATCATATTTTGTTGAAACAATCTGGTGACTTTCAATTCTTACCTGCACCAATGAAGCCACCATTAGATGGCACATTTACTGGTCCACTACTTTCTAATAATGGCAAGGGAGAACGGGGTCTTTTCGCTGGTTTAATTGCTGCTGTTGATGGAACTGACCGTTCGGCTGCAGAACATGACTCTGTTGTTGGTAATGTTGATTGCAATTCAAAATTTTCTACACCAATTTCGCTCTCAACTATTGGATTGGCTGATGATGTAGATGCGTCCAATACACCTGTATTGATGGATATATTAAGTGCCTCATCGAAAAATATAGAGCTGTTTTCCATTTCATTAATGCATTGTGAAATGCATTGGTCATCCTCTTGGCTGATTTCATCCGGAGTATAATCAGCATCATTCTCTTCATCATCAGTATTATAATCATCTTCTTCATCAGTGTCAATAGCATCCATGAACTCAACTAACTGATCATCGGTCAAAGCGGATAGTTTAACACGTCTTCGGTTTCTATCTGCCATTTTTACCCTTCTGTTGATTAAGAATGTAAAATAAAATAGCAAAAAGCCAAAAAAGAAGAATATATAAGGCTTCAATAAATTTAGCCGGAACCCGCAAAAGTGCCCTGAGGCACCCCTCAGTTTTTGCGTTCTCAGTGCATTTTTTGTTATTATTTTGCATTCACAAACATATAAATATAAATTAGAATATCTTACCTTTCCAATAAAAATTATTTCAAATAGATCCGCCGACTAGAAACTGGTATAAATTACTTTAAAAAAAAAAAGTTCACACACAAAATTTTACGTGCACTAATGTTGATGTCTCTTGGTAAACTGCTGACGGAATCAAAACCAAATGTGAAAATTAATTTGAGCTTTGGAGAGAAACGTCAATAAATCTGTTGCTATACGCACCCTTAAAAATTAAAAAAAAAATAGCAATTGGTTTTTGAGTAAATGCGAATTTTGTAACAAGTGCCTTGAGGCACTCTTGCGGGTTAGAGGGTTAAATACTACCAGAAAATTGCTCAAAAATTAATCAGCAAATCGTATCATAAATGATTCTATGGGATGATTCATTTGTAGAGTACCATTTTCTCACAAGGGGAGTATCATTTATGACCGAAAAATGAGCTCATATGCGGTTATTTTTCACGTCAATCTGATTCGGAAAAGATTCGATTATGATACAAAATTCTAGCTGGGAACACTCACGCATCTACACACACACACACACACACACACACACACACACACACACACACACTCAAACTTGAACCAATACCACTTTAAACAGGCAAATAAAAATTATACACAGGTACACCGAATATCATTTCCATTAAAATTTTAGAGCAGATAGGAAATCAACAAGTAAAAACTAAAACAAAATTAAAAATCTCGAGTGCAAGCAACTTTAAACCGTTAAAGATCCTAAATGGTCCTTCAGGATTATTTTCAAATACCTGTCGCATGATGCCCATTTTGATTTAGTTCGCCGACTTTTTATTTTCTTTTGGACGCCATATTGAATTTTGAATATTGATATATGTATCTTTAGTGACACTCCCGGGATCAAGACAAATCAATTGACGTAAGAATTAAAAAAAAAATAAATTAAAAAGTGGGAGAGAATTTCGAACTTTCGAAGTTTGCTATTTTCTTTCAAATTGTTTTGTTTTATCTGGAATAGTGAAAAATTTTGCCGCGGAATTCAATCTGAATAACATTGATAGTGCCGCAAAGCAACACACATCCATACATACATCAGTGCGCCGCGCAGTCATGTAAAAAGAGCAGAAGAATAATTAAATAAATAAAATTTTATTTGAAATACCGAAGTATATTTATTTGACATAAAGTCTTTATTTATTTAATTTGAAAATTTGCTTGTTTTTATGGTTTTGCAATTGTCTATATGCATTTCGTTCCTGCTTTTGGAACTCGTCAGTAGACTTCAACCCAAAAAATTTTTGAATTTAGTTAACAAACTTCGTATGTTTATAGTAAGACTCTTAATACTATATTGAGAATCCCAGTATACAAACATAATAAGTTTGAAAGCTTCAAACAAAAATCTTTACAAAACAAGCATCTTTATTCGATTGTCCATCCATTTTATTTTCCACCACCTTTTTACCATTAGCTGCCACATTGGGCAACAATAAAAGTATTAAAAAGCAAAAAGAAAAATAAAACATTTATTTTCATATTTGAAATACCGAAGTATATTTATTTGACATAAAGTCTTTATTATATTATATTATATTGTAATATTTATAATTGGTATAATTTATTATTTCCAGCGAAATATAGTGAATAAATTCAGAAAAGTGCGACTTTGACTCACACACGAAGGGATCCGTGCGGACACTAGATATGTAATACTATACGAACTTGCTAAAGTTAGCATTTTGGCATTTTGTTCGTTTTTGGCGTCTTTTTCTGTTGTGACGATTTATTTCAGTGCTAACGAATTTTTTTTAGTTTTGGCGTTTTTTCCGTTTTGGCGATTTCTTTTAATTTTGGCGACTTTTTTGGTTTTTGGCGAGAACACCTTTTCACCTTCCGTGTACGGAACCCTAAAAAGAAATAGATCTTGTAAAGAGATTTTTGTTAAAAGACCTCAAGTTCAGGTAAACATTTGTCAAATTAAAGAATAATAGATAAATATGTACTCGCATGCAGGCAAAAGTTCTAAACGTTTTATTTTACATACAAACGTACTTTTTTTGTAATCGAGTTTTTTTTCGAAATATCGATAGAAGAACATCTAAAAATCTCGATTTCAAGAAAAAAAAACCTATGAGTTAGGGCCTTTGTATATTAAGGTAACGGTATGTATTTATGTATGTGTAAACGTGGAAAAAATTGATTCGTGATGTATAATTAGTAAATTTTCGCTTAGGTGATATAAAAACCCATATTTAGGAATTCGAATTATGCATTCCTTCGTATAGACAAGCAAAGTTGTTTAAATAAAAAAATTAAGTTAAAAAAAAAAGATGAAACAATTGAAATTATTTTTACTTGCACTTATTGCGTTGGCCAGCGTCACGTGCGTTGTGGGTTTAACCTCCCGTAAGTAATATATATATATATATATGTATATATATATATATATTTAAATAAGTGCATAAGTAGATACATATACATACATACATTCTTATTTTCAATAACTTTTCCATTTGCAGAAAATAAATTGAATTTTCGTCCACCAACTACCAAACCTTTAAATCTGACCCTAAACTCTGATCTTTACAGGCGTAGGACTGGAAATTGATACAACACTCTGCACTTCTTGAAGCTCTAAAACAGGCTCGAAGAATTGAGAGGTTGATAATAAAATTGATTTAAAAAATTTCTTTTAAAGTGTTATTTATTCCTTAATGAACCTGCACGCATTATCGTTTAAGACAAAAGTAATGGGAATTAATCTGTATCTTCTGAAATACTGATGCGATGCCATTACAAATTGTTGTACTCGTATGTATGCATAAATAGTAAGACTTTGCTTTCAGAAGCCGTGTTTGACTACCTTGGGCTACGAAAACATTTCCAAGCACGCAACTTGTACGAATGCGGGTCCATTTTATAGATGCTTGATTTGATTCAAAATATCTTACTTTATAAAGGACCTTTTGTCCGGAAAAAGCAACCCTTGAAGTGAATAAACTTTTAAAAAGTTTGTTATTTTTTAAATTCATATTCATATTTGCACGTCGTGTTAAATAAAAATAGAAATTGGGGAATATGTTTAAAACTTTATTTACCTTTATTCGTATAGTTATGAGTCGTGGTGTATAATATGTACATACGAGGGTGGTTCATTAATTCAGTGTCTTTTTGAATTTGCCGCCTCTTAATTGAAATGGCAACACGGCTCCTGTCAACAGGCAACTGTCAGATGAGTCCTGCCTAAATTTGAATAAGCTTGGCAGCCGTTGACCGCAATTTTAATGGTAATAAAATGGTTTACTGAACTCCTTTGTGGCCATACGTTCCGGCCGTCCAGTTGAGGTCTATACATCCGAAACAATTGAAAAAATTCACGACGGTTGAAAGTGAGAGAGTTTGTGGAAGCCGTAGGCATCTCACATAGCTCAGTGGTTTAAATTTTGAATGATCACTTGCGTATGAGAAAGCTTTCCGCAAGACGGGTGCCGCTTTTGCTCACAATCCATCACAAACCCATGTGCAGTTCCCATGGAAAAATTCCAATCCAATTTAGCTACGAATTGCTCCCTCTTCCGCCCTATTTTCCAGATTTAGATTTAAGGAGTGACTATTGACGAATCATCTCACAAACAAATGCCTTTTCTGATGACCTCGACAAATTATATTTTTTCGAAAGAATGAAAAAATTAGAGAAACGTTGGACTAAGTGTATAGAATTTAAAGGAGACTATCAGGCATGTTCTGGAAATCATATTTTTCAAATAAAATAAGTTTTCATATAAAAACCTCAAATTATAATTTGATTTCTAACATTTGAGCAGACAAGATAAACATTCAGAGTGGTAGATTATCAAGTCGATTGTATGTTTAGGTTTGTTATTTCAGAGCTGCGTCATTTGTAAACTGATTCAAAAAAAAATATTTCTGAAAGGGTATAGCTATCATTTAGTGTCGTGATCAACTTCAGCTTAAAGTGATTCGTGTCTGATTGATTTGTTGACAAATTAACAATAAATTCTTACAACTTATGGTTTGTTAAAAAATAAAAAAAAATAGATAATAAATCATGCAAACACCAAAAAAAAAACAAAAAGTTATTGCAATTTTTAGTGATTTCATTCTTTGACACTTCTGATGTGAAATGGATATGGAAAATACTGGAACAAATGTATCATTTACCATGCACATACATATGTGCTGCAATTTACTTTGCTGCTTTACAATTAAAACACACTAAGCGAAAAATTCACACATCCACACACACACACACACACATACTCACTCACATGCACACACACATACACTCAACTTTAATCAATACCACTTTAAACAAAACAAATGTCTCTAAGCAGGCAAATAAAAATCAAACTCGAAACGCTGCCTACACTCGGCTGCACCGAATATTAGTTCCCCCTAAAATTGAAGACAGAAAGAAATTCAAACAAAAAAATAAGAGAGGAAATAATTAAATACTGATCTATGTATGTACGAGTATATTGATTTATTGCTGCATTTAAATAAAATTTTTATTTATAGTGACTACGATCGATACCAACCCTGTCCAAACGAATGAGTTAAAAAATTTTCTGTTTCTGAAATGAAGAAAAATAATAATTAAAAAAAAAATAATACATATTTTAATCATGACATAAAATGGAAGAGTTTTGTCAAGAATTTTCCTAAAAAAATAAGATGAAAAGTGTGGGCGATTTGATAGTTTTTGGGGCAATTAAAAATCATTTTGTTTTTGCTTTCTTTTACTTTTATTGGTTACAAATAGATTTTTTTTAATATATTATTGTATACGAGTACATGGGTGGGTCACTCTACATATAGAAATATATTTATTTTTTGTACAATCTGGTGTGTGTACTAGGGGATAAAATATTAACATTGTTGAACTAATTCTTGAGATACATATAAATTTGTGCTGATTCGTAATATTCTATATTCGCAATTATTACACATTAAGTTTTGCTTTATCAATATGTAATTCCTACTTAATTTAAAATTTTTTGAAAATCTTTTATTTTAAATTAATTTTCCAACATTTATCTGTACATAAGTTCGCTAAACAGAAAAAAATATTCCTGCAATAAAGAACTTAAATTGAAAATAAAACCAAAAATCAATTAAAAATGTAATTGAGTCAAAAAATGTTTAACAAAAGTTTAATCAACTTAAATACATTTTTAATTGACTTTTGGTTTTATTTTCAAGTTGTTTATTGCAGGAATATTTTTTCTTTGTATTTATGAAAACTTCCTGTGCTTTCAAAATTAAATTGTTTTTCAATTTTCGAATAATATTTGTAAAAAAAAACAATGGCTCTAATTAACGAGTGTCGTATTTCAAATTCGAGTACGACATTTGTTGTTAGAGCCTAGCAGCTAGACTAAAGAACTTTGCAAGATGTGTTCTCTTTCTAATCTAGAACAAAATTGTCGAAAGCGAAATACTACAACACTTGCAATTGGGCCCAATATTGGCTAGAAATATTGTGATTTCATTGTAGAAAACCTGACAAATTTCGGAAACATGAATAACATTCGCTTATACTTTTATCTGAAATCTAAACATTTTAATTTGAAACCTTTCCAAATATTTACTTATGAAGAAATTGTAAATAAAATTCATTTTGGCAACAAATAGAAAGAAAAACCTAAAAATGTTAAATTTTTTCCAAGCAAGCCTCGTCTGTTGAATGGTTTAATAAGCCAGTGTAGGGTGATGTTGACAAAATCATGTAAAAGATATAAAACGATCAAGCCATCCAGGCTACCAGCCAGCCAGCCAGCCACCCAATCGTACTGAGTATTAGTCTCAGTCTTCCTAAATAGCAAACAAATCAAGCGCTGATGTTGTTGCTGTATCTTGTAGAAGCGAGCAGGTATTTTATTGTTGTGGTTGTTGTTGTTGTTGTTGCTGTCTATTTGAGTAGATAGTGTAACAAAAACAATTTTTAACTTATGTATTTCAGATAGTGTCATGTACGTACTCGTACCAAATACACATAACGCTTCAGTCTTCGTTTGCCTTTGATTCTCGGCTGTATGATCTTGTTTGTATTAAATTTTAGTGTCTGTTGCTATTTTTCTTCTCCGCTCTTGAAAATAGAAAAAGTATAAACGACCGAGTCAGTTTGAATTTTAACACCGAGCGCGGAATATACAAATTCACTCCGAATTTCGAGGGTACAATTTAAAATATTTTTTACTACTTCATTACTTCATTATATTATTATTATTATTGATAT
This sequence comes from Nowickia ferox, assembly GCA_936439885.1. Lineage (NCBI taxonomy): Eukaryota > Metazoa > Arthropoda > Insecta > Diptera > Tachinidae > Nowickia > Nowickia ferox. Next base: position 826,336 of record OW387027.1, on the reverse strand, counting down.
TCCTTTGACAAATTAATTATTGTTTTGGGTTTTTTATTCGAAGCTTTTTAATTGATGCAATTAAAAAGACAAATATTTATAAGATACTTGTTTTTTTCTCTTTTTTTTTGATGCATTTGGAAGTTTTGAAATGTCAGTGCCAGTGTCAATATTTCAAAATATAAATATATATATATATTTATATATAATTTTATAAAAAAAAAATAAAATAAAATAAACTGTGTGGTAGGAGTTTATAAAACATAATTTTTAATATCTATTTCATACATACATATGTATGTATGTCCATATGTACTCGTATGTACATATGTACTTATGTGTATTTAAAATTATTAATGTACATATGTATGTATGTAGATATTACATGTGTATCATAAGCAGGTCTTTAGATTTGCACAAAGCATCCATGATGGAATAAGACAACACGTAAAAAGTTTTTTTTTTCTTTGTAATTCTAATTTAGTTAACAATGCCACCAACATTCGATTCTATTTTAAAATTTTAGAAACAGATGCCAATTTCGGTTATGGCGAACGAAAAAGTGGAGTTCAACTACAAAATACGAAATGAAAGACGGCTTTATACACATGTGTGTACCTATGTGCATACATATGTATGTACGTGCATATACATACATATAAATATGTATGTACATACATACCGTTAACTTAAATGCAAAAGGCCATGCATTACAATTGCATCCGCTATAGGAAGTTACAGAAGTTCACGATGATGTCTGTATGAACCCAGCGGGAACAACAAGGCCTCTATACTACTTCTTTTGGATGTACAATTAATTTTTTCACGCGTTGTCATTGGGGGGTAGGTCTTCTGTTATTGCTTCTGTCGCCATAGATTCAGGAAGGCCTTCAAATTAATGGTTTTTTCTTTTGCGTTGGTAAAAAAAAACGAAACAAAACATGTTACTCCTTTTCTTCTCCCTGCTCATAGAGGTGAGTGTGGAATGTGTGAATCACAAAAATTCCTAAGCAGCCCTTTAATAAGGGAATGTACATATTTATGAATGTGCTTTATGTGTGTGTGTGTGTAACATCTCATAACTTAAGAATGGGTCAACAGATCGGTAGCAAATTTGCCTCATTCGAAAGATGTTGAGCTCACTTAAATGTCGTAAAAATAGTGAATCGATTCGGTTTGAAAATGTTCGAATATTTTCGAAAATACAATTTTAATTAAACTATTAAGCCGGTCAAAATATAATCAGCTCTTAACGACAAAAAGACACGTGTTATTGCTGCCATTTTTAATAAAATCGGGTGATTAGTTCGAGAGATATCGTTGAGGAAAAATTTCGAAAAGATTTTTTATTTTTTAATGACTTCAAAAGTCTTCGTCAAGTCGAGTGTAGATAATCACTTATTTTTAAAGACTTAAAAAGTCTATAAAATGCCACAAATTTTACCGAAATCTGTATCGTAACATAGTGAATCGATTCGGCTTGATAGATTTCGAACATTTTCGAAAATAAGATTTCAACAAAACAAGTTTTTTAAACAATTTTCAAACTACTACGCCGCTCAAGTTCAAAATATAATCAGCTCTTAACTTCAAAGAGCACGCTTATTGGTGCAATTTTTACTAAAATCGTGTGATTTGTTCGAGAGATATCACTGACGAAAAATTTCGACAAATCGTTTCTTGTTTCGAAAAATCGGTTTTCAAAAATTGTCGTCGTCAAATCGATTATAGATATTCAATGATTTTTATAGACTTAAAAAGCGCATCAGATGCGACAAATTTTACCGAAATCCGTAGCTTAGCGGAAAGGGATGGCTTACAAGGACAACTGATACTACTACTACTACTACTGCTAATAATTTGACAATGACAAAAGTTCTGAAACGGATAAACAAATATGTAAATATACTTTGCATATCTTTTGTTAAACAAATTGATTTACTTCAAAATTAATGAAAAATTATCTTTATTCCAAAAAAAAAAAAAAAAACAATATACTAGAATAAAAGTTAATAATGGCAAAATATTGATTTCTTAACTCTTTTTAATTTATGGGCTACTTTGAATCTAACAAAGCGTAAAAAGATTATGAAAAAAATATTATTTGATTTAAGATATCTGATTTTTAATTTCCTGCAAAATTATTAAATTTTCTGACGTGTGTGCCTACACACACACATGCCAATATATACATGCACACATATATACATATAATCAAATAAAATAAAATCCATAGACATCTTATTATTTAAACAAATTTAATCTAAACGAAGTAGAAAAATTTATAACAATTAGTTTGTCAAGTGAAATAAAAAGTTTATAACAATTATACACATACTTCCTTATTTAAAGTCATGTGTGCGAATGTGTAGTTTTTCTGCTATGGATGTTTGTATGTATGCACGAGTAACTATATTTTTATTCATGTTCGTTCTTTATATCACAAATAAAGTAAAAGCTGATAAATTAAATCCATTGGGCTTGGTCGATTGGTTTACGTGGCTGCTTGTTAACCACAAGCAATCAAGTAGAATCGTGAGATTCCGTTTTTATAACAGTCACTCTACCTTCATTAGGTCCCCTATACTACATAATCTGTGGTACCGCAACCAATCGCGAGATGCTTTTCCTATTTTCGCTTACTATTTGTTCTGAGCGTGCCTCCGCTTATGCTGCTCGAACTATACGCCAAATAGGTTGATGAGTAAGCGCAGAAATACTGTATGTACTGAAAGCTTGACTCCGACCTCGTAAAGCATGTAATAATGTTTTACTTAAATGAAGAAATAACACGTGTGAAATTGGTCATGGTTATGGTTAATAAGGTAATTTTAAAATATTAATGTTTGAATATGATTTCGGTATTTGGAGCCAAAACTTCATACACTCTTCGCAATAAATCTGTCTAATTTTCAGCATCAATACGTGAATTGTTCCTTCCAAGTAGAGAGGGGCGTGTGTCGAATTTTTCTAACACGACACGAGCCGAAATACGAAATGGCGAAAAATGTTCTCAACACGATAATGCACAACACGCACGAAATCAAATTGAAAAGCAAAATATCATTTTTTTATATTCAAATAAATGCATATTTTTGTTTTTGTTTTGTATTTGTTGTCAACAAATTTTGTGGTGTTGCGTGCTTGACGATATAAAATATTAAATTTTTTATTTATTGAAAATTAATGCATACATACATGCATACAAGTATGTATTTCAATCGTTTCATGTTTTATCGTGTCAATTTTGCTCAATATGATACGACCCGACCACTCTCGAAATCGGTTTTTTTTTTTGTCACGAACACTTTGTGTTGAGTAGTGCGTGTTTGTGTCACGAAAAATAAAAAACGACACACGCCTATCTCTACTTCTACTTAAGTGCGAAATTTTTATGTTTTATGGATGCAGATATACGATTTTTTTACTACACGTTTTGGGAGAAAAACTTTCTAATGGACTAAAATTTATAATCACATTGCGAATGAATTTATCAAAACTTGATGAATTTGTGAATATTCAGGTGCTCTTATAATAAAATTATGTTCCCGTTAAATTAATTATTTGATTTTACATTGTGTAAGTTGGTGTGACTACTTTTTGCGCATACTGTAAAATGGTGGGATCAACAGTTGGAAAAGAAATTAAATCAAGTGATTAAGGTGAAAATTAGGTAACATGCTTTCATATTTATACAAATACACACATACTCGTATGTTTTCGAAATAAGAAAGTTTAAACAAAAAGTTTTATTTTCAACGCGATGCCCAAAATACAACAACAACAACAACAACAACAAAGTAATAATAAATATATATAATATTCGTATAATTAAATATTTTTTTTTTTTTAATTTTGGTTTAAAGTGAAATTTACATACACAAATAGGAGTATAAAATGTGAAGGCTTTAAATGTTTTTAGAAAAAAATTATTAATTAATTAATGTTAATTTTGTAACGCTCTATTGCGTCAAAATAAATGGGCTAGTCCAACAATAAACATTATCAGTTAGTTTGAATTATTTTTGTTCGAACTTTGTTTGTTTTGGGTTTGGATCAGGTGGCTATTCACACAGCCAGGGAAACCGCAAATATTCAATTGCATGTTTTTTCTTGTCTGACGTATTAATGAGGAGATAATATATTTATCCGTTTCAGAACTTTTTATGAATTTTGGCATCGATTTGTTAGTGCATATGTTTGCATATTTTAGTCTTTAAAGCATGTTTTTGCATATTTCAGTCTTACACGCATACCTTAGCGAAATTTCGATTTTTTGGAGCATATTTGACGTTTTTAAGGCATATTTTGATGCTTTATAGAATTTTTTTTTGTTAATTTTAATATGCTTGATGAAACTTGTTTACTTTTTCAATCCAAAACTCATTTCCAATGTTCTACTCGTATAGTGTACACATTTGGATTATTTATTGCGCCATACAATATAAGTTTGCTTTGAATAACCATCACACATCACAGCACAATTATCCAATTTTTGACAATTCGTTAAAAATATTGGACGGTAATTTCATTAAAAATGTAATTTTGCTATTTGTGATGGGCGGTGCACCGATTAACATCATACAGGAAAAAAAAAATGATTTTGACATTTGAATACAAAAATTGCTGATTCAATAAAAACATCTTTTGAATTTTCTGTGATGGCGATTTTTTGCATTATTGATAAATAAAATTGTATGCACGTTTATTGAAAATATTTTTTCAGTCAATAAAGAAATTTAATGAATCAAAGAAAAAGGTTGTTGACTATAATTTTATTTTCAGTGATAATTGTTATTGTGTGTGTGGATGAATGTCAGATTTTTCATCCACTTTTTGTTTGCTTTTGCTTGGCTGACATTTAAAACATTTAGTTTTTGAGATGCGTCGAACCGACAACCTCTTAACTAATAGACTAACATACTTACCACTCAGCTTATGTTTCTTCTACATGTCCGCATTGCGTTATGATGTAATTTAACAAATAACTTTGTTGATTAAAAAAACAAGCCACGACGTTTTCGGATTGAAGGAGGCGGGTTTTAAAAACCCCGAAAATAGCGTTACGTAATATGTGTAAAGCCCCTTAGGCTAAATTCGTATTTTTAGGAAGCCAAATTGCATGTGCGTTGCAATTGTTAAAGAAGCTAGAAAACATTTCATGTTTGGAAAACGTTTTATATTTGATCTGTTTTGTTGAATCAAAAACATCTTTTATGAATAACAAATTCGCGCAGAAAATGTTATGGGAGCGGGAGAGAATTTGTAATGAAAAGTGTGATCGATTCTCTTGATGATCTGCTTAATCTAAGAGTCTTAGTTTTTATGCATAAAATAATATACGAGTACATGCGCCAGCCAGAACATCTTTACAATAGACTGTCCTTCTCAGATAACTGCAGAGGTAAAAGAATGCGATCTTATGGATACAAGAGCCTAATGTCTAAATGGCACTTTTACATATTTGGAATATCTCTCTGGAACTCGATCCCTTAACGTCCGTTTGCATTTAAGGTGACGATACATTCATATTTTGTAGCCTCTTGTCATTTTGTAAAACGTTTAATTGTGTCGTACAGTGTTATTTCCAAAATGCCAATATATAATATTTAAGGTACTAAAATATAAATAATAGAGTGCATTTGTATGCAAATAAAAATATTATACGAGTATATAATTCATTCGAAAGCCGTAAACACTGACATTTACGAGTAGATGATCATGAATAAAGTGCTTTGGTTAATTTTGAAACTTTGAACATTTTTTAGTTCGCATAAAATATGATGTGGGAGGGTAAACTTTGGTTGGCGAACGTGTGCAGTCTTTTGGCATATTTGGCCCAAGTTAGTGGAAATCCCATTGCGAAGGAAGTGGCAACCGAATTCATAATACTGCACAACAATGACATGCACGCGCGCTTCGAGCAGACAAGCGTGAACAGTGGCAAATGTACACAGGACCTGGCTTATACGAACAAATGCTATGGAGGATTCGCTAGAGTGGCACATGAGTATGTAAAAAACACCCAATTCACTTTTGCATTTCTACAAAATATTTGATTGATATACGAATATGTATCTGATCGCATTAACAGAGTGCGCAAGTTCAGACAAGAGGCCAGAAATGGAGGTACTCCAGTGCTGTATCTTAATGCCGGTGACACATATACTGGGACTCCTTGGTTTACGATTTTCAAGGACAACATAACTGCTGCCTTCCTAAATAAGCTGCAACCAGATGCGATCGTAAGTTGTTTTTAACTGGAGACAAGTCTAAGAGTACACTTAACAATATGATAATTAGTCCCTAGGGAATCACGAATTCGATGAGAACGTCGAGGGACTGGTGCCTTTTCTCAATAAAGTCACTTTCCCCGTTTTAGCTGCGAATTTGGACTTAAGGGGAGAACCGGAATTAGCTAAAGCGAAAAACTTTTACAACTCAACAATTCTGGAGGTGCAGGGTGTCAAAGTGGGTGTCATCGGTTACTTAACGCCCGAAACTAAAGTGTTGACTTTCCCGAACGATGTCGAATTCTTGGATGAGATTTCCTCAATAAAGTATGTTTATTTTTTATTTTCTTTAAATCTTGAAATGGTCTACATAAATATAAATTGAATTAATTCAGTGCTGAAGCCGAGAGAATTAAAAAACAGGGTATAAATATTATCATTGCTTTGGGTCACTCTGGCTATATGAAGGACCAAGAGATCGCTTTGAAGTGTCCTGATGTGGATCTTGTAATTGGTGGACACACAAATACATTTTTATACAACGGCGCACAGCCCGATGCCGAGAGAATTGACGGCCCCTATCCCACGGTGGTTAAGCAGCCTGGTGGTAAGCAAGTACCTGTGGTGCAGGCCTACGCATATACGAAATACTTGGGAAAATTACATGTCCAGGTAAGAGTAACCACATAAATTCAAATATACGAGTAATGTCATTAATTAAAAACTCTCGGTGCTAATTTTAGTTTGATAAAGCGGGAAATCTGATTGAATATGATGGTACTCCTATCCTTCTAAATGCCGATATACCCAGAGACGATGATGTTCTCCAGTTGCTTGAGGTTTATAGACCAAATATTACCGCGCTGGAGTCCGACGTTGTAGGCCACACTAAAGTGTATTTAGAAGGTCGGGCGGAAATTTGTCGCCGGACCGAATGCAATCTTGGCAATTTGGTAGCTGATTCAATGGTCTACTCTCGAGTACTGGAAAATCAAGGTGGTTCATATTGGACGGACGCACCCATTGCCTTTGTACAGGGTGGAGGTATGTAAGGCTGCATTGAAAATGTAGTCAAATTTTCTCTTAATTTTATTTACATATTTATTTAATTTTTTTTAAGGAATTCGTAGCTCGATTGAAAAAAGATCAGATGGCTCAATTCTTGCCACAGATCTTTTGTCCGTTCTCCCCTTTGCAAATGATTTGTACATAACAAGAATCACGGGTAAAACAATTTTGAAAGCGTTGGAGCATTCGGCTGGTATGGAAGCAAAAGACTCGAATGGAGGATTTCTGCAAATGTCAGGAATTCACACAGTTTTTGACTACAATAAAGATATTGGTAGTCGTGTTGTTTCAGCCCATGTCAGATGTGCCGAATGCAAAGTACCCACCTATGAACCCTTGCGGGAAAACAAATCATACAATGTAATTGTGCAAAATTTCCTTATTAATGGCGGCGACGGCCACACATTCGTAGAGAACGATGGCAGTCAGCCACAAAGATTACAAAAAAATGATTATGATGCCTTGTTGCAATATCTGAATCAACGAGAATTCGTTTATCCAGAAGTTGAAGAGAGAATTACTATAATTGCGAAAGATGGTGACGATAATGGAAAAGGTGGAGACGGAGCCATGGTGACTGTGTCGAGTTCTTTGCTAATGGTCACAGTGACGGCACTTCTAACAATTCATTTTACAAACTAGACCTGATAAAGAAAAGTAGAAAAAAACCTCAGGAACATTTTTGTTTATCAATAAAGTATTGTACATTTAAAATGCTATAGATTTATTTAAGTGAAAGTCTGCGTTTATATTTAAGCAATAGCTGAGCCCGGCAAACCTTGTCCTACCTTCAATTGTTTTTTTTAACTACAAATTACTCCACACAGCAGTGATGGGAAATGTGGCACAATCGTGCCATTTTTGGCAGTATTGGTTGTTAGCTGGCACTGTGGTACTCTCGCTCCCGTTCTGGCACTTTTTGTCCATTCGATCAATAACCGGTAAACAAGTTTTATGTGTGTTCATGCAGTTTTCTAGCTATACACAATAATGTATCATTTAAGGAACATAGTATACTAAACGATCATCAAGTTTTAACATTTAAATTATATAAAAAGTAATTTGGCACTATTCAAGTGATTTTGGCACTATTTAGAAACAGATTCGGCACGAAAACAAGAATTCCAATTCCCATCACTGCCACACAGTGGTCACTTGTTGGGTCAAAAACAAATCAAAAGCCTACCAGGTATTGACCCGAACTTTCAGCTCCACAGAGAGAGAGAGAGATAGAGAGATCATGTGTTACTAACAAACACACACACATACACAACGGTTGTTGACTTTTCAAGAGCGGAACCCTTGGAATCATTTCTGTAATTTGTATTATCTCCATCAATATTATCTAAACTTTTTGACTATGATTCGTTTATTTGCTTATAATTACAAAAGACAATTTTGTTTTACCGTAAGCAAGACATTGAATTTCAAGGTACTTTTGTAAAAAAAATTGTCATCACAATTTCTTCAACGCATCGCATGCTGGAAAATAAAATAAAAGTTTTAGGCAGTCAATCCCATTTGTATATATTCAAAAATTCCATTTGCATAACAAAAATTACAGCAAATGAGTGAAATGAGAAAACTAAATATCGCTGGCTTATATTTCCATGTAATAACAAAAAATTCAAAACCAGTGTTTTCTTGTAATCAGGTACACCAAAAAAAAAAAAAAAAATCAAATCAAAGAAGCAATTTGATTTTAAAATGAAACGCTTATGAGATGGAATTAAGTTTTATTTTCAAAATAAAAATGCAAATTTTTGCTTTAAAGCTGCATTGTTATAAAAATATGTATAAAAATATAAGAAAATTTTATTGAAATGGAAATCTGTTCTAAAACGCTTCATAAAACCTTAATAATTTTTATAAATAAGGCTGTAATATTTTAGGAAACATACTTATTTTAAAAATTATTTTTAAAAATGCAGTATTTTTTAAAATAAAACCCAAAATTCTTATTTTAAGAGTGATTTTTTGGTTCAGTGTATGTATGTTTGTAAGTGATATAAAACGATTTAGACATAGAACCGATTTGAAAAAAAAACAATGAAAGGTGTGATACACTGGGCCTAATTACGAGTGACGCATTTCGACTACGATTACGACGATTTTGTACTAGATTAAAGAAAAAATGTTGTTGTATTCTTGTACAAAATCGTCGTAGTCGAAGTCGTAATAAGACCCACTATTTGCTACAATCATTTTGTCAGTCTTTTTTATAGCAGATTTTTCAATAACTTTTGATGAATTTCCCTTCACAGCTTTATTATATTTTACCTTCTAGTGAACTTTTTAAGCCCTTTATCAAATACATAAGCAGAAATCAAAGCAGCCAACTAATAACCCAAGCACATGAACAGTTCCATAAAGTTATTTTCTTTCTCTTACAGTTCTTCGTTTAAGGTGAAAATATATTGAATTATTTTGTATAGGTTGAAGTAAATTTATATTACTAATCTTTTATTTCCTAAATGCACATTGTTGCTCCATACCTCCATAAAATTTATCTTATGAACCGAATTAAAAAAAAAATACGCATTTTGGCGAAATTGTTACTCGATTAAGTTTATGTTCGTTGTTTGCTGAACTCGTTTAGACAAAACATTCATGAAAAAACTTGTGATACATAAAAAAAACTTTTGCATGCTAATTTGGAAGCATATTTTTCACATACAAATACATAATGTACATACATAATTAAATATGTACATATGTATTATGTATATGCGATAAAACAATAAACAAATAAACAAATAGCGATTTCTCTCATTGCTTCTGTGAATTCTCAAATTACATGGCATTCAATTTACAAAACAAAGAAGCACTAGTGTATTCCTTGTTTTGTAATTTGACCATAAAAATGTTTCTTTATAATATTCAAAAGTCAGAATTGTACTGGTTTACATATTTTTTTATTTTTATTTACTTTTCTGATTTACATATTTATTTAATAAAGTATGGAAGATAACTTAAAGCAAAAATTTTAAATTGGTATTCGTGTTGAAAGTACATTTTACTTATTAATTCGCTACATTAACTTTATATATGTACATACATCCATACATATACATATATGTATGTACATATGTACAGACATACATACATCCATACATATAATATTTGTCACTCCACCTCGTTTTTGTGTAATTTAAAAGGTACAATCGTCTTCATGTAAACGTAACTCAGAAATACAGGCACTAAAATAACACTTGGGTAATTTTGATTTTTAAAAATTTTTTTTTACTAAAATTTTACATTTCATCAATTAAATATATGGTCTTAAAATTTATTTCTAAACAAAAATATAGTCGGTTCGACCAGAGTAAATTAAATACATTATATCATACATACTACATACATACATATCTCTAATACTAATTGTTCGACAATACACATTTATGAATTTTCCACCGCAATAGTTTATAAGGTAAAATTTTTCCTATAAACTTGTTAGCGCGAAAATTGTATTATTTAACCTAAGTTATGGTACGAGTACATGCATGTATTTAGTTTACTTACTCTCTTATTTTAAGAAATAATATTAGATAAAAGTACATACATACATACATATGCATGTATCCCACACTATAAATTATAAACATTCACAACTCCAAATTATCAAAATCGTTTCGATTTTGCACAAGCCAGTTCACTGAACAAATCTCTAACGACCGCAAAAATTTGCCACTCCTGAACACCTGGGATTTTTTGAGTTATGACTGTTTATGATTTAGTGTGCAATATATGTACATATGTATGGATACATACATACATACAAACGTATTATGGAGGCACTCTAAATTATCTTTGGCATAAATGTATAACGTGAAATGACAATTAATAAAACAAAATCTGTATACTCTAAAATTACATAATTAACTAAATTCATATTTAATTTAATTGTAGCCGTTAACAAACTATTAAATACACTTATACATACATATCAATACATGCACACATACATGACTGTAAGCAACCACTAGAGAGCTGCACAAGCATAACGCAAATGAATTACCAGCATACAATTTTATTTCAAATACTGCCTCTCTTCATCTTCTCTGCTTAATGGGCTATTTCACGCTATTGAAAGAACAATTTCAATTCAAAATTTATATTGAAACCAAAAACAAATTTTCATAATTTACGGCCTGTCCCACGATGTCACCAGAAATCGTTCGATCGACAAATTGTATTGCAAACAACAATAACATTAGAAAATTTGTTGTTGTTTTCAATATAAGTATTCGATCGAACGATTTCTAGTGACATCGTGGGACAGGCCGTTATTGTTGTATTTAATATAAATTTTCAGTCGAAAGTTTTCTTTCGACATTGTGTGAATCCGTCATACGTTATACGTGGATTTTTATGAGCTATGTTACATTAAAAAGTTTGCTAACTTTTAACTTTTAGCGTAGTTTGACAGCTGGTAATTGCAGTTTTTAGTATGGTTTGATTCAGGTTTTTGTGCTTTATGCCAGCCAAAATAAAATAAAATAGAAGAGCTAACAAAATAAATAAAAAACTTAAGTTTAATAAATAAAATGGAGAACAAACATATTGAAGCTGTTCAAATGCTTCTGTGCGTCAATAAAGTACTCATTGTGTTAATCTTCTACATCGCTGCGCTAATGTGAATTGAAAAATGCGAAGTATAACGTATGACGGATTCTATGTGATTTGGTCTTAAATATCAAAACACTAGCCAATGCATATGAACTGCAGGTACTCGCATTAGATGAAACTGTGCGCTTTTCACAAAGTAATTGTCAAAAAAATTTGATCAAATAAGTTATTCGTTGAAAATGTGTAAATAAAAAAAGCAACTGATTCTATATGCCTTGACACAATCCATGCAAAATGAAATAGAAAAAAATGTCAATAAGTTACACATTGTTTTTAACTTTGCTTACAACTAAAATATCTTCATCCCAGCAAAAAAAGTCGGAACTAGTTCCAAAGGTTTACCACTTTCATTACATACCAATCACTACAGGTACTGAATTTAATATTCTAAGTGCCATTATTACAACTTGCCGATAGTTAAAGACAGAATTTTATCTGCCCGATAAGAAGCTTTGCATTATTACTACTTCAATTTTTGTTTGTTATTATTAAAAATAATAATAATATTTAATGGATAAAAAAATAATAAATGAAAGTTTTATAATGTTAAGCCATTTATCCATCCGACAAAATCTTGTCTTTATCGGCAAGTTGTAATAACGGCCCTAAGGCTGTTGTTTATATCAAAAATATTTCTAGACAACCTTTTAAACGCATACCATTAAGTTATTTGGATCATAAGCCGATAGCCCATAGTTGCTAGTGCTTTGCTTTAGTTTAGTTTATTGTAATTTTAATTATAATAAATTTAAAAATAATAATAATAATATTTGGATCACTCCAGTCCTATCACAATCATGTGTTACATTCATTGATGTTTTACCAGATATAGAACTACTTGTACTTGTAGCTGAGTTCATCAATGCTGTAAATAATGATTTGTATGTTCATATTTTGCTGGGATATGTATGTACGTATATCAATTCTGCTACTGACAATCATTGAGATTTTTTCTCTGTTCTAGTTCCCTTGCTGTGCTTTCTGTAATCTACTGCAACTCTACTTCCCTATAATGTTTTGTTATTCTATTTTTTCAGAACAGAACACAAGCATTAACATTGAGGTAGTTGAAAACTTTTCAACTGATACAAAGCTGGTTTTGTTCTGAAAATTACATTGAACTAGAAGTATTGCTTGGAAGTGAAATGCAAATTCTATAGAGGGGCTTGTGCGGCACTCTAGCAACAACTTGTATGGGTACATTTATAATTTATGCTATTTAACAACTTATATATACATAAGTATTGTGTTCTTTTAAATTTCGGTCAGGGAGAATACTTTTTTTATAAAAAATAATAATAAATATCATAATACTTTAGCAAAATTGCAGTGTGCTAATTTTTCAATCGTTCTTAAACAGAAATTCGGCCAGCGAGTAGAAGAGTCGTTTCATGATTTAATTCCACTGTGCTGCAGCGAAATTAAGAAATATAGTAGATTTTTGGTATAACTATAATTTCGAACTATTTCGGACTAGAAGTTGCAATATGAACAATTTTGAGAAGAACTTAATAAAAAAAAAGATTGAAAATGTCGCAAGAAACAAATCAATTATAAAATATGCATAAAACGGAAATAATGAGCACGTCATAATTTTTGTCACATATCAAATAGGAGTTCGAACAATGTTAGGTTTTTTGAAGTTTTTTAACTCATTTTTTGGATGTGTTTAAACTTTTTAAAAAATTAGTTAAGGTCTACTGGTGAAATGCGTACATACATATGCATGTACATATGTATGTACGCATGTAGCTCAATCTCAAATTCCAAAAAAATTTGTAATTTACTATTATTTCTATTTAGGGAAAGTACTACTTTTTTCTCTTTCGAATTTCTTAAACCAGGCATAAATACATATGTAAGTACATACTCGTACATTATAAAAGTGTCAGCCTCATCAGTACCGCGTTATTTAGTTTCCTATTTTCTATTTATACATACATACATATGTACATACATACATGCAATGACTCCTTTTCATTTAAAATTTACAATAGTTCGAGGAAACTATTGCTATTAACGACGTTAAAATGAGTACGACTTCAACTGCAATTGTGGAAGAACCATCATCACTCTGATGAGTTATATTTTCGGGAGGAGTGCCAAACTCAATAGAAACATATTGACGAATGTCGGTAGGCAAAACAGCGCATGAGAAATTTCCACCCATATTTTTATTATAATTAATTATGGTCAGGCGATACTTATTGTCCACTGCATATTTGCCAAGAGACAAGGATGTATTTCCATTAGTAATGGGATGTTCCTCATTGTACCATAAAATCTGATGCTTGGAATCTAGAACAAGAAATTTTAAAATGAACCAGTATTAGATTTTGTTTGCTTCTGCCGTCACGAGCTTCATTTGTACGTACCATTAAAGTTTGCAGGTAAACATTCTATGGTAATATTTTCAACATCTTTTGTTGCGTAAACAGTTATAAAACTGCTTTCAAAATATGGTTTTATTGTAGACTTTGGAAGTGAGATTTCTCCATTCGATGTATCAGCCTCGTCGCTGTAATCATACGTTTCAATCGTTTGCTTACTCTCTGCCGATACTTTTTGAACTCCGGCAGCATCAATTCCTTAAAAAGTAAATTAAGATAAGTTAGTGTACTTTTTCATTACATTGTATGGATTGTTTAATAAGATCACTAAAAAGTGAATTCCGCCTTTGTCTGTGCACATCAAATAAATGAGAAAAAACACGAAAATAGAACAATTTCCATTTTGTTTCCAACTTTCCGAATATTAAGATTTTAATCGAAATTTTTAAACTACATACATGTAACGGAAATTATGTATGTATGTATGTATATGTGTATGTGAGATTATGTATGTTACGCCATTGCCATCTTCCATGAAATAAAATTCTAATTAACAGCACGGAGTTGCCATATTAAAACTTAGTTTGCTAACAGCTCTCTGGATGCGTGAGAGTGGAAATGCTGCTACGCAGAATTGCCGGAAATTTGCCGATGTGAATAAAATTTCCGTTTGACGAAAATGTTTCTATTTTGAACAAGAGACCATTTACATTTAGCGTTTTGTTTGTGCTGCATCACGGCATCTCAATCAGGTAATACCACTAGACAGAAAAATTTAAACTTTTGCATTCATCACTTTGGAAATTAGTTTCAATGCGCTTTGTGTCGTTTTAATTCCGCTTTGCGTCGCTGTAAAATTGTAGTTTTTCTCTAGAATTATAATCACATGCAAAGAATTTTCTAATTTTCATGTAATTCTGTTGGCTATGAGCTATAAGCATAGTTGCGTGCTATGAAGTAAGAATTTAGTTCTCAATAGCAAGTGCTGTATGTAATTAAATTTATCAAATATTTGGAATATATGTATCACTAAATTAATGAAAATCAATGCATTTATATAACAGCGTTGCATTTTTTCCATCTCTACTAACGACGCAACCTGGAGTGTATTTATTTTTAATATTGAATTGTGTTTAACTTCTAAATTTTGTTAATTGGGCCAACAAATATTAAATAACACAAGTTTTTATTCAAGAGTTCTTCGAAACTGCATACCATCTGTCTGCTTAGATTATTTTCGTTCTAAAACCAGAAAAGATTTCAATTTGCTCACTAGTTCATAATTTTTTTATATTAATTTAAAATAATGTTTATTTATCGTCGTATGTACGTACATACATATCGCTCATTTACTCAAACAACATCATAACTCAAAAAAACTAGTTTGCCAGAAAATTACTTTAAAGTTGTCTCTTTACACACAACTTAAAGGAAAAAAGAAAATTTTATTGTGCTCTCAAGAGTTTGTAAGTAATCAGGATATTTGTATGCACTTTTTTCACAACATGAAGAACGACATGAGGATTAATTCCGCATAATTAACTCAAACATAAAATTTTTTGAGTTATGAGGTTGTTTGAGTACTTGTACATTTACATATGTACAATGTACATAATATGTATGTACATGTGTATGTACTGAAATTGTGCTAGTGATAATTCGAATATTTATTTATTTCATAAGTACTTTACAAAGTAAATTTGCAAAGTATTGTTGCACAAATATGGGCGGGGTAACTAGACCATATGCCCAAGATGGTATCAACAGTATTTTAAAAAAGTTTTTCTGACTAACTATACACGATCTATGCCTTCACATAGGAAGTAGCACGTGGTTGTTAAAGAAATTCCACAAAAGAACCGCAAGAACATACGGATATCCGTGGCAGATCAGTCAACCAGTGCGAGCGACATGCAAAACTGTCGAAGGCCAATAAGCAAAGTGGCCTGGTTGCACTTAAGAAATAATTGCCAACGACGCTTGATGTTGACTCGACCAGAGCTGCCTTACGACTGTAACGAATATTTGTTTCCGGAATACTCGCGTTCATAGTTGCCACATGCATGCGAATATTTTTGTAATGAAAAACGATTTCGATACAAAACCGATGTGAAAACGTTAAAAGGTGTGTTTGATGTAGTTGTGCTGTTGTTGATTAGTCAATAATTTTAAATTTTTTAATTTTTTCAATAATTTTTGATACATTTATTTTCATACCTATCTCCATTATATTGTTTAGATTTTATCCTCTGGTGTGCTTCTTGAAAGTCAGTAAAAGGATACCCAAAACCGATCGGAATTCATAACACTTTTGCAAAACGATCGATTTCCATCACATACTTGATGGAAAAATAAATGAAGGCGTTCAAAATGAAATATTGTTTCATGCTTTCTTGAGCATTTGTTTATTCGACTGCATTCTGAATGTAATCGGAAATCGTAAATAATGATATAGTTTTTGAACTCATTAAAAACGAATGCGATATTACTGGGTAATATATTGAAATAAATATCCAGCGAGAAATACATGCAAAAACGGAATTAAATCCTCACATTGACACATTTTCATAAAACAAGTTTTATATCCAACAAATAACAAGAATACAACAGCTTAGTGGTAGAGAGTATGCATTGACAGTGAGAACTGCTCGGTTCGTATCCTCGCTGCGACAAAAGTTTTTATTTTAATTTTTGTTTTGCATTTACGTGAAAAACATCATCGAATCAGGGAACTTGCATGAGTTAAATTCATTCATTTTAATGGATATCAAAGTATTTAAATTCTCGCACAAGCACATGACCTCCAATGACAAGCTAATGTAAAAGTCATGCATGTTTCATCCAAATCGAACCAATGCGCCATCACTTGAACTCATGATTCAAAACATGATTTATCATGTTTTTGTTTTGCTGGGTATTAATTAGTTATGTTTAAATAAAAAAAAGAAATTATTTTGAACTTCTAATAACAAAAAAATAACAGGCACTTTCCCGGTATTAATCAAATAACTTATACATTTTATATCGCTTTTTAAAGTACTGGAATGAGTTTCATTACAGTTTTGTAAAAATTTTGAACTATAATGGCCTCAAACACGGGTAATGAAGCAAAAATGTTACTGTCAATTAAATTTTATATACCTGCTACATGTAGGTATGTACTCGTATGTATGTACATATGTATGTATATGCCATACGTAAACATTTCTAAATTTTAAATTTAATATGGATTCGCCTTGTCCAGTATTGTCCTAGATATTCGCATTCGTGTTTGCGAATATTTAAAAATTGACATGCGTTACATACATACTCGTGTATGTATTTCTACATATCTACATACATACATACACACATACATACTAGATATGTATTGACTTTAATGTCTGCCTGTATAGTATAATGTTGAAAACGTACTACAGCACTGGAGTGTTCCGCATGCAGTCATACACCGTGTACACACCACATTACGCTAAAATATATCTACAACATTAATATAATACATTTGCCTACTTTACCACACAATGACGAACGATGATGTCAGAATCAAAATATTATTCTCGTTATTGGTATGTACGTACATACATATGTATGTACATACATACATAATTATATTGTACGTACAATATGAATGTAGAGTTAAAAAAAAATCGAACATTTAGCATACTGCTGTTTAATTATTGTTAATTAAAAATATTGTGTTTGCATTATTTATTGTTGGTGGTTTTATGGAAAATTTCTCATTGTTAAAAGTCTCCAGTTGCTAATTGTAAAAGACTTGAATGCGAAATAAGCTCTTGTGGTGGTCACGTTCAACAATTTTTAAAATATATATACTTACATACATACATACATACGTACATACATAATATGTATATTACTTCATGCATACTTTTTCCCATACATATGTACATACATACATTTATATTAATATATGTATGTATGTACATATTGCTCTTTTACTGCAACATCTTCATAATACCCAAAATGGAATTTTTGACTTCATAATGCAGAATTGATTTTCATATCGTTATTCATATTGTTTAAAAATTTCAAATATGTACATAGTACGTACATATGTATGTACATATGTATGTATGTATGCATGTATTTGAGAAAAAAAATAAATTTTCTTTTTCCCTTAAGTTGTGTAAAACTGAAAAACTTTAAACTCGTTTTTTGCCAAACTACTTTTTTTTGAATTAGGACGTTATTGTAATAAATAAATGTACCGATATGTATGTATGTATGTACATATGTAAGTATTTAAAATTTCCACATGTGTGCTAAAAAAATAAATATCTATGTATGTATGCACATACATTTTTATTATTGTAAAACATTAATGTACATACATATGTAATCATACACATGTACATATTGTATTTATGTACTATGTACGAATATTTGTATTCAAAGGCATTCATTGATTCATAGATACATTAAAATACATATTTAAATAGCATGTATGGAATGTATGTACGCACGCACATACATACGTATGTACATACAGATGTATGGCTATATTTACTTAATATATAAAATTTTCAATACATAAAATATTGATTTTCCATGTTTTATATTTGAATTATCGCTTTTATGTTATTTTACATACATATGTATGCATATTAACAATCTTTTTTTTTTTTTTTTCTTGAAAACATTGGACATCAACCAAATTTTTTGGAAAACTCAGACACCAAATAGGCAAATGCATAAATGAATTAATGTGGTTTTATCCACGCAACAAATCAACACACATCCACCAACACACACACACACAAATAAAAAAATACGTACATACATACATTCATTTGCAAATAATTTAACTCAAACACCCCTTTTTTTTTGATTATCTTTTAGTGCTTAGTTTTTTCTTTTAATAATGATTATTGTAATTAATTAATCGTCTTTAATTTTTAAAAAAAATTTTCATTTAATATTGATTATTTATACCAGTTGTTTTAATTAATCCAACAATTAATATTAACGGCAAAATTTCCCTGGTGCTGATGTTGTTCAAATACATTTTCTTATTATTATTTTTAATACTTTTCATTTGATTTTTTATAATTTTATTATTTTTTTTTTTTTATTTTCAGTGTTTATAATTTTTGCACAATTGTGTTAATTCTACTTCTAATTTACTTTCAATATTTGAAAGTTTAAACAATATTTATATGTATTCTGGTGCAAAACAACCGCGCTGGACTTGACATAAATAGAAACTGATGTGTGGAAATGTAGTTGGCTGCTATAAAGGCCCAAACAAAACAGAGTCGAACAGAATGAAACGAATAAGACAGTGGCGGGTCGCATGTGCGTTTATTCATATTGTTATAAATTCTCTCTAACATTTGGACATGGAATTGATCACATCAACTCATGTTAATATTGGCAATATTGTTACCCAATTTACAAAAAGTTGTTCGGTGTAAGAAATGTTTTTCTGTTTATTCTTTCACATAATCCACCCCTGTTCAAAGTGTGGCAATGAGCAGTGTTTCTTCAACCAAAGTAGGCATGTACATACATATGTACTCGTATATGGGCGCATGTTTTTTGGAAGTGTTGCTTGTAGACTGGCAGTAAAATACCCGCACATAAATTTATTAAATTTTATTATGTACATTTACTACCGTATTCATAAAAAATATTTTAGATTTATTAAAGGTTGGTTTATTTGACGTATTTCTATGGGAAATTTGTCAAACAAAATATTTTCTACGAATACGGCAGTTTAACTCTCGTTCTGCTAGTGTTTGTCCAAATATTTACAATTTTATATTTGCTGCAGATTTTTGTATAAAAATTATCATCACATGTGATTTGGCTTGCTCAAAATATTTTCTCACAGAATGATAAACATTTTCTCGAATCGCAAACTTCTCACACTTACTACAGAGAGGAAGGAGGCAATGTTTGAAAATAGCCGACTTATAGGTAGAATTAGAAAAGGACCTAATTAACCAGGCCTGTCACAGAAATCGATCGAAATTGTTTCCATTACGTATTTTCATTTCGATCGATTTTGTTTTGCCTTCTCCAGATTTCGATCGATTTTGTTCAATACGAAAAAGCGGCAATTCGATTGTTTTCAATTTAAATGTGGCAATATTGGGCAACGAAGAAAAAAACACATGGTTATTAGAAGAGAAAAACAAAAAACTAAAGGCACAACATTATTTTTTTTCAATTGAAGTGAACAAAATTTAAAAATTAATACACGAAATGTCTGCAATAACTGCAGTTTTTTTTTTAAATAATTTTGACTTATTTATTAGAAAGTTGTAGTGTACTTTCCAAGAACTACGAGTACTTGATCTCTAAGTTTCACAAGCATTATTATTTAAATTAAAAAGTTCATTAAAAATTCGTGAAAATTTAAGAGACCCTGAACAAACAGCATATGCATGCATCAAAAAAAGAATTCTGTTTACAATTGTGCAAATAAATATTTTTGCCGTAACGCATCCAAGTGGCAACAAGGATGACTCATTTCAAGGAAGGATTTTCGCAGTTTTCTGTTCATTACATACATATACATATATAAAACTGTATGTATGTATGTATGTATGTATATGAAAAAATACCCTGCAGGAGAGTAGGCGATAATTGTCTAACAGCTACTACATAGTATAATTACTAGACTACTACTGGTGATGAGTACTCGTATATGAAGTAGTTTCAAGGCACCACATTGCAAAATAAATTTTGACTTTCTAACAGAGCCCTTGCACTGTATGAAAATTGGTATCATAAAATTATTAAAACTTTAGGTTCATCTAAAAATAATTATAATTAAATAATTATAGTTAGCCTTTTATATTTTTAAATTTTGATAAATAATGACGAATTTTAACTAGCAGTTGTCGTCACTGGATAAAAAAGGAATAAAACCACCAATTTTATAGAATTTTTCTTCACAAAACAACTGGTAATAGACTAGTCCTAAACTAGTACCAATGGTACTAGTAGTTTTCTAAAAACACTCAATGCTAATTTAAGCATTAATATGGCATAGGAAAATTTAGTAAAATACTAGTTGGACACTAGCTCGATCTCCTTCAGGGTATGTGCAGAAATATACATACATACATACATACATACATGTAAATATATTTTGTACATATTTTGTTTTCTTTTCTAAGGTTGAGTTTAATGTGTAGGAGTGCTGGCTGCCACACCGATTTAGGTTGGGCTTTGGGGATACACTTTGGTTATTTTTCTTTTGGATAAAATTGAAAGACAAATATTTATAAGATGACATATAGACCACACATTTTTTTCTACATACATACATACATGTATGTATGTACATAGCACGTGCATAATATGTACGTATGTACATATGTTCATTCATGTGTATGCATATTACTGATAGATATTGCGTCTTTTTTAAGTCATTTGTATGTACATATATAGATACACACACACACACACACACACACACATGCATTTGTATAACGAAATTAGGTCAAGGACGTATACAACAGAAGTAGATTTCATTTCTTTGCAAGGAATCGTTTTTTTGGCTGAATATACATACAGACATAAATACATATGTATCTATAGAGTATATACATATGTACATATGTATGTACATCGTTTTTGTTTTGTACTCGTATGTTTATTTTCTGCATAAATATGTAAATGGTTAAAGATAGATGCATACATATGTATGTATGTACGTAGGTATGTACATACATATGTGCATATGCACATTGTATTCAAACACAGAAAAATTAATCAATCGGTAAATACAATAAAATAGTTTTTCTACAATAAGTAATTTCAAATTACATAAATATTTAACAATTTTTAAATTTTGCCAGTCAAAATTTTTGTAATGAAGAACTTTATGGCTCTTTTTTTCCATTATTTTCAGTATGCAATCTGTAATAATCAGGGACCGAAAATAGTAACACAGTGTAACAACCAAAATGGGAATGGGATGAGACCAATTGCAAATGAAAGTTGACATTATCCATAAAATTATAATTACCATCGTCAGAGTGGTTACTAGTGTTTTTCAAAAAAAAAAAAAATTCCCAAGAAACCGCACAATTTCCGGTAAAGAAATCCCGGGATATATTTGCGGGAATTCCCGGGATTTTTTTTGTTTTGATTTTATTATGGCAACTTTACTTCATATGTACACATTCCTTGATGAGTGTCGTTATTCACTTATGAAGGTGATGGTGCAATAATAAGGTGATGGTACTAGCACAATAGCTAAAATTTTACAACAACTTCTCTCTTCTGACTATAAGGCCAACATCCGTAGAAAGTGTACGTATTTTTTCATTAACAGAAATTTTTTTAAATAAAATTAGAAATAGACTGTCGAACGATTATATTAATGCTGTACTAAAGTCCTATTTGCAAAGCAAGATTTTGTAATATTTTTTTAATAATGTAATTTGTTTTTTTCTTTTGTTTGCGTTATATCAATGCACTTGACTTTCCATTTACATATAAAATTAGTATTTATGCATTACTATTATATAAAAAACTGAAATTATATTACTTTTTCGGCTAATGTGTTTATAAAACGTTATTATTTAATCGATCTCATGAAATGTTATATGTTTTTTGTGGAAATAAATTAAATTAAAAAATATTTTGTATAGTTTTGCACTGGGCGGGAATTACCGGGAAACTGAAAAGTCGTTCCTAAGTTAACTCAAATGAAACTTAAATTAACCCAAATATATTGGTTAATTGGCAGAAATTCAACACTCAGCCTAGACTGCAAACTTTTGATATACAAGTCGCTTTTGAAGCCAATATGGTGCTATGGAATTCAGCTATGGGGAACTGCTTCAGCTTCAAATGTTGAGAAAATCCAACGAAGGCAAAACAAAATTTTACGTTTGATAACATCGGCTCCATGGTACATCAAAAATTCAAATATACATCGCGATTTAAATATGCCACTAGTGACTGAAGAAATTGCACTAAGTTTATGTCCGACACTGGTCAGGCCTAATAATTATATTTAGATTTAAGATTTGATTACTTATTGTTCGTTCATTTTTGAATAAATAAATATATGAAAAAAAAAATATTTTGCCGTATTTAAAAATCTTTGATATTGCAAAACTGTCTAGTCTAGTGTCTCAATTTAAACATCCCACTGCAAATGGTAAATTTCGCGGTATTATGTAAACCTTTTATTCCTAAAATTTTTTTCGATTTTGTTCAGCAGTAAAAATGAGCTCAGGGAAATGAAACCGAATATTTCCTTTTATTAATTTTATAGTTATGACTGTGCTCTAGCGATAAATTTTATTGCTTATCTCCATTCCATGATATTTTTTGCATGAAAATTTTTTTTGCATGAAATATCCATTTAATTTTTTTCATAAAAAAGACGATGTATAGTCCATGATATTTTTTACATGAAAAATTTTCTTGCATGAAGTATCCATTTAGTGTATAGTCCATGATATTTTTAGCATGAAACATTTTTTTGCATGAAAAGTGGAAGATGTATAGTCCATTAAATTTTTTTCATGAAAAAGACGATGTATAGTCCATAATATTTTTTGCATGAAAATTTTTCTTGCATGAAGTATCCATTTAATGTATAGTCCATGATATTTTTTGCATGAAAAATTTTTTGCATGTAGTATCCATTTAATTTTTTTCATAAAAAAGACGATGTATAGTCCATGATAATTTTAGCATGAAATATTTTTTTGCATGAAAAGTGGAAGATGTATAGTCCATTTAATTTTTTTCATAAAAAGACGATGTGTAGTCCATGATATTTTTTGCATGAAATATCCATTTATTTTTTTCACAAAAAAGACGATGTATAGTCCATGATATTTTTTGCATGAAATATCCATTTATTTTTTTCATAAAAAAGACGATGTATAGTCCATGATATTTTTTGCATGAAATATCCATTTATTTTTTTCATAAAAAAGACGATGTATAGTCCATGATATTTTTTGCATGAAATATCCACTTAATTTTTTTCACAAAAAAGACGATGTATATTCCATGATATTTTTTGCATGAAACATTTTTTTGCATGAAATATCCATTTAATTTTTTTCATAAAAAAGTCCAAGATATTTTTAGCATGAATAATCTTTTTGCATGAAATATCATTTAATTTTTTTCATAGAAAAAACGATGTACAGTTCATGATATTTTTTGCATGAAAAATTTTTTTCATTGAAATATCTATTTAATTTTTTTCATAAAAAAGACGATGTATAGTCCAAGATATTTTTAGCATGAATAATCTTTTTGCATGAAATATCATTTAATTTTTTTCATAGAAAAACGATGTACAGTCCATGATATTTTTTGCATGAAACATTTTTTGCATGAAATATCCATTTAATTTTTTTCATAAAAAAGACGATGCATAGTCCATGATATTTTTTGCATGAAATATTCATTTAATTTTTTTCATAAAAAGACGATGTATAATCCATGATATTTTTTGCATGAAATATTTTTTTGTATGAAATATCCACTTAATTTTTTTCATAAAAAAGACGATGTATAGTCCATGATATTTTTTCCATGAAATATCAATTTAATTTTTTTCATAAAAAAGACGATGTATAGTGCATGATATTTTTTGCATGAAAAATTTTTTTGCATGAAATATCCATTTAACTTTTTTCATAAAAAGACGATGTATAATAGTCCATGATATTTTTTGCATGAAAAGAGGAAGATGTATAGTCCATTTAATTTTTTTCATAAAAAAGACGATGTATAGTCCATGATATTTTTTGCATGAAATATCCATTTATTTTTTTTTCATAAAAAAGACGATGTATAGTCCAAGATATTTTTAGCATGAATAATCTTTTTGCATGAAATATCATTTAATTTTTTTCATAAAAAAAACGATGTATAGTCCATGATATTTTTTGCATGAAAATTTTTTTTGCATGAAAAGTGGAAGATGTATAGTCCATTTAATTTTTTTCATAAAAAAGACGATGTATAGTCCATGATATTTTTTGCATGAAATATCCACTTAATTTTTTTCACAAAAAAGACGATGTATAGTCCAAGATATTTTTAGCATGAATAATCTTTTTGCATGAAATATTATTTATTTTTTTTCATAAAAAAACGATGTATAGTCCATGATATTTTTTGCATGAAAAATTTTTTTGCATAAAATATCCATTTAATTTTATTCATAAAAAAGACGATGTATAGTCCATGATATTTTTTGCATGAAATATCCATTTATTTTTTTCATAAAAAAGACGATGTATAGTCCATGATATTTTTTGCATGAAATAACCATTTATTTTTTTCATAAAAAAGACGATGTATAGTCCATGATATTTTTTGCATGAAAAATTTTTTTGCATGAAATAATCATTTAATTTTTTTCATAAAAAAGACGATGTATAGTCCATGATATTATTTGCATGAAATATCCATTTAATTTTTTTCATAAAAAAGACGATGTATAGTCCATGATATTTTTTGCATGAAATATCCATTTATTTTTTTCATAAAAAAGACGATGATGTATAGTCCATGATATTTTTTGTATGAAAAATTTTTTTGCATGAAATCTCCATTTAATTTTTTTCATAAAAAAGACGATGTATAGTCCATGATATTTTTTCCATGAAATATCAATTTAATTTTTTTCATAAAAAAGACGATGTATAGTGCATGATATTTTTTGCATGAAAAATTTTTTTGCATGAAATATCCATTTAACTTTTTTCATAAAAAGACGATGTATAATAGTCCATGATATTTTTTGCATGAAAAGAGGAAGATGTATAGTCCATTTAATTTTTTTCATAAAAAAGACGATGTATAGTCCATGATATTTTTTGCATGAAATATCCATTTATTTTTTTTTCATAAAAAAGACGATGTTTAGTCCATGATATTTTATGCATGAAAAATTTTTTTGCCGAAAATATCCAATTAATTTTTTTCATAAAAAAGACGATGATATTTTTAGCATGAATAATTTTTTTGCATGAAATATCCATTTAATTTATTCATAAAAAAGACGATGTATAGTCCATGATATTTTTTGCATGAAAAGAGGAAGATGTATAGTCCATTTAATTTTTTTCATAAAAAAGACGATGTATAGTCCATGATATTTTTTGCATGAAATATCCATTTATTTTTTTCATAAAAAAGACGATGTATAGTCCATGATATTTTTTGCATTAAATATTTTTTTGCATGAAATATCCATTTAATTTTTTTCATAAAAAAGACGATGTATAGTCCATAATATTTTTTGCATGAAATATCCATTTAATTTTTTTCATAAAAAAGACGATGTATAGTGCATGATATTTTTTGCATGAAAAATTTTTTTGCATGAAATATCCATTTAACTTTTTTCATAAAAAAGACGATGTATAGTCCATGATATTTTTTGCATGAAATATCCATTTATTTTTTTTTCATAAAAAAGACGATGTTTAGTCCATGATATTTTTAGCATGAACAATTTTTTTGCATGAAATATCCATTTAATTTTTTTCATAAAAGACGATGTATAGTCCATGATATTTTTTGCATGAAATATCCATTTATTTTTTTCATAAAAAGACGATGTATAGTCCATGATATTTTTAGCATGAACAATTTTTTTGCATGAAATATCCATTTAATTTTTTTCATAAAAAAGACGATGTATAGTCCATGATATTTTTTGCATGAAATATCCATTTATTTTTTTTTATAAAAAAGACGATGTATAGTCCATGATATTTTTAGCATGAAATATCCATTTAACTTTTTTCATAAAAAGAATATATATAGTCCATGATATTTTTTGCATGAAAAGAGGAAGATGTATAGTCCATTATTTTTTTTCATAAAAAAGACGATGTATAGTCCATGATATTTTTGCATGAAAAATTTTTTTACCGAAAATATCCAATTAATTTTTCTCATAAAAAAGATAATAATTTTTTTGCATGAAATATCCATTTAATTTATTCATAAAAAAAGACGATGTATAGTCCATTATATTTTTTGCATGAAATATTCATTTAATTTTTTCATAAAAAAAGACGATGTATAGTCCATGATATTTTTTGCATGAACAATTTTTTTGCATGAAATATCCATTTATTTTTTTTCATGAAAAAGACGATGTATAATAGTCCATGATATTTTTTGCATGAAATATTTTTTTGCATGAAAAGTGGAAGATGTATAGTCCATTGAATTTTTTTCATAAAAAAGACGATGTATATATAGTCCATGATATTTTTTGCATGAAAAATTTTTTTGCATGAAAAGTGGAAGATGTATAGTCCATTTAATTTTTTTCATAATAAAGACGATGTATAGTCCATGATATTTTTTGCATGAAATATCCATTTATTTTTTTCATAAAAAAGACGATGTATAGTCCATGATATTTTTGCATGAAAAATTTTTTTCCATGAAAAGTGGAAGATGTATAGTCCATTTAATTTTTTTCATAATAAAGACGATGTATAGTCCATGATATTTTTTGCATGAAATATCCATTTATTTTTTTCATAAAAAAGACGATGTATAGTTCATGATATTTTTTGCATGAAATATCCATTTATTTTTTTCATAAAAAAGACGATGAATAGTCCATGATATTTTTTGCATGAAATATCCATTTAATTTTTTTCATAAAAAAGACGATGTATAGTCCATGATATTTTTTGCATGAAAAATTTTTTTGCATGAAAAGTGGAAGATGTATAGTCCATTTAATTTTTTTCATAATAAAGACGATGTATAGTCCATGATATTTTTTGCATGAAATATCCATTTATTTTTTTCGTAAAAAAGACGATGTATAGTTCATGATATTTTTTGCCTAAAATATCCAATTAATTTTTCTCATAAAAAAGACGATGTATAGTCCATGATGTTTTTTGCATGAAAAATTTTTTTACCGAAAATATCCAATTAATTTTTCTCATAAAAAAGACGATGATATTTTTAGCATGAATAATTTTTTTGCATGAAATATCCTTTTAATTTATTCATAAAAAAAGACGATGTATAGTCCATGATATTTTTTGCATGAAATATTCATTTAATTTTTTCATAAAAAAAGACGATGTATAGTCCATGATAATTTTAGCATGAAATATTTTTTTGCATAAAAAGTGGAAGATGTATAGTCCATTTAATTTTTTTCGTAAAAAAGACGATGTATATATAGTCCATGATATTTTTTGCATGAAAAATGTTTTTCCATGAAATATCCATTTAACTTTTTTCATAAGAAGACGATGTATAAGTCCATGATATTTTTTGCATGAAATATTTTTTTGCATGAAATATCCATTTAATTTTTGTCATAAAAAGACAATGTATAGTCCATGATATTTTTTGCATGAAAAATTTTTTTGCATGAAAAGTGGAAGATGTATAGTCCATTTAATTTTGTTCATAAAAAAGACGATGTATAGTCCATGATATTTTTTGCATGAAAATTTTTTTTCCATGAAAAGTGGAAGATGTATAGTCCATTTAATTTTTTTCATAAAAAAGACAGTCCATGATATATTTAGCATGAAAAATTTTTTTGCATTAAAAGTGGAAGATGTATAGTTCATTTAATTTTTTTCATAAAAAAAAATATGTATAGTCCATGATACTTTTTGCATGAAAAATTTTTTTAATTATTAATTTTTTATTTATTTAATTTTTTCATAAAAAAAGACGATGTATAGTCCATGATATTTTTTGCATGAACAATTTTGTTGCATGAAATATCCATTTATTTTTTTCTTAAAAAAGACGATGTATAGTCCATGATATTTTTTGCATGAAAATTTTTTTTCCATGAAAAGTGGAAGATGTATAGTCCATTTAATTTTTTTCATAAAAAAGACAGTCCATGATATATTTAGCATGAAAAATTTTTTTGCATTAAAAGTGGAAGATGTATAGTTCATTTAATTTTTTTCATAAAAAAAAATATGTATAGTCCATGATACTTTTTGCATGAAAAATTTTTTTAATTATTAATTTTTTATTTATTTAATTTTTTCATAAAAAAAGACGATGTATAGTCCATGATATTTTTTGCATGAACAATTTTGTTGCATGAAATATCCATTTAATTTTTTTCATAAAAAAGACGATGTATAGTCCATGATATTTTTTGCATGAAATATCCATTTATTTTTTTCATAAAAAAGACGATGTATAGTCCATGATATTTTTTGCATGAAAAATTTTTTTGCCGAAAATATCCAATTAATTTTTCTCATAAAAAAGACGATAATATTTTTAGCATGAATATTTTTTTTGCATGAAATATCCATTTAATTTATTCATAAAAAAGACGATGTATAGTTCATGATATTTTTTGCATGAAATATTTATTTAATTTTTTCATAAAAAAAGACGATGTATAGTCCATGATATTTTTTACATGAACAATTTTTTTGCATGAAATATCCATTTATTTTTTTTTTCATAAAAAGACGATGTATAGTCCATGATATTTTTTGCATGAAAAGAGGAAGATGTATAGTCCATTTAATTTTTTTCATAAAAAAGACGATGTATAGTCCATGATATTTTTTGCATGAAAAATTTTTTTGCATGAAATATCCATTTAATTAACTTTTTTCATAAAAGGACGATGTATAGTCCATGATATTTTTAGCATGAAAAATTTTTTGCATGAAATGTGGAAGATGTATAGTCCATTTAATTTTTTTCATAAAAAAGACGATGTATAGTCCATGATATTTTTTGCATGAAATATCCATTTATTTTTTTCATAAAAAAGACGATGTATAGTCCATGATATTTTTAGCATGAAAAATTTTTTTGCATGAAAAGTGGAAGATGTATAGTCCATTTAATTTTTTTCATAAAAAAGACGATGTATAGTTCATGATATTTTTTGCATGAAATATCCATTTATTTTTTTCATAAAAAAGACGATGTATAGTCCATGATATTTTTAGCATGAAAAATTTTTTTGCATGAAAAGTGGAAGTATAGTCCATTTAATTTTTTTCATAAAAAAGACGATGTATAGTCCATGATATTTTTTGCATGAAAAATTTTTTTGCATGAAATATCCATTTAACTTTTTTCATAAAAAGACGATGTATAGTCCATGATATTTTCAGCATGAAAAATTTTTTTGCATGAAAAGTGGAAGATGTATAGTCCATTTAATTTTTTTCATAAAAAAGACGATGTATAGTCCATGATATTTTTTGCATGAAAAATGTTTTTGCATTAAATATCCATTTAACTTTTTTCATAAGAAGACGATGTATAGTCCATGATATTTTTTGCATGAAATATCCATTTAATTTTTTTCATAAAAAGACGATGTATAGTCCATGATATTTTTTGCATGAAAAATTTTTTTGCATGAAAAGTGGAAGATGTATAGTCCATTTAATTTTGTTCATAAAAAAGACGATGTATAGTCCATGATATTTTTTGCATGAAAATTTTTTTTCCATGAAAAGTGGAAGATGTATAGTCCATTTAATTTTTTTCATAAAAAAGACAGTTCATGATATATTTAGCATGAAAAATTTTTTTGCATTAAAAGTGGAAGATGTATAGTTCATTTAATTTTTTTCATAAAAAAAAATATGTATAGTCCATGATACTTTTCGCATGAAAATTTTTTTACCGAAAATATCCAATTAATTTTTCTCATAAAAAAGACGATGATATTTTTTGCATGAAAAGAGGAAGATGTATAGTCCATTTAATTTTTTTCATAAAAAAGACGATGTATATAGTCCATGATATTTTTTGCATGAAATATCCATTTATTTTTTTCATAAAAAAGACGATGTATAGTCCATGATATTTTTAGCATGATATTTTTTGCATGAAAAATTTTTTTGCCGAAAATATCCAATTAATTTTTTTCATAAAAAAGACGATGATATTTTTAGCATGAATAATTTTTTTGCATGAAATATCCATTTAATTTATTCATAAAAAAGACGATGTATAGTCCATGATATTTTTTGCATGAAAAGAGGAAGATGTATAGTCCATTTAATTTTTTTCATAAAAAAGACGATGTATAGTCCATGATATTTTTTGCATGAAATATCCATTTATTTTTTTCATAAAAAAGACGATGTATAGTCCATGATATTTTTTGCATTAAATATTTTTTTGCATGAAATATCCATTTAATTTTTTTCATAAAAAAGACGATGTATAGTCCATAATATTTTTTGCATGAAATATCCATTTAATTTTTTTCATAAAAAAGACGATGTATAGTGCATGATATTTTTTGCATGAAAAATTTTTTTGCATGAAATATCCATTTAACTTTTTTCATAAAAAAGACGATGTATAGTCCATGATATTTTTTGCATGAAATATCCGTTTATTTTTTTTTCATAAAAAAGACGATGTTTAGTCCATGATATTTTATGCATGAAAAATTTTTTTGCCGAAAATATCCAATTAATTTTTTTCATAAAAAAGACGATGATATTTTTAGCATGAATAATTTTTTTGCATGAAATATCCATTTAATTTATTCATAAAAAAGACGATGTATAGTCCATGATATTTTTTGCATGAAAAGAGGAAGATGTATAGTCCATTTAATTTTTTTCATAAAAAAGACGATGTATAGTCCATGATATTTTTTGCATGAAATATCCATTTATTTTTTTCATAAAAAAGACGATGTATAGTCCATGATATTTTTTGCATTAAATATTTTTTTGCATGAAATATCCATTTAATTTTTTTCATAAAAAAGACGATGTATAGTCCATAATATTTTTTGCATGAAATATCCATTTAATTTTTTTCATAAAAAAGACGATGTATAGTCCATGATATTTTTTGCATGAAAAATTTTTTTGCATGAAATATCCATTTAACTTTTTTCATAAAAAGACGATGTATAGTCCATGATATTTTTAGCATGAACAATTTTTTTGCATGAAA
Source organism: Nowickia ferox (assembly GCA_936439885.1). NCBI lineage: Eukaryota > Metazoa > Arthropoda > Insecta > Diptera > Tachinidae > Nowickia > Nowickia ferox. Next base: position 794,160 of record OW387027.1, on the reverse strand, counting down.
TATCCATTTAATTTTTTTCATAAAAGACGATGTATAGTCCATGATATTTTTTGCATGAAATATCCATTTATTTTTTTCATAAAAAGACGATGTATAGTCCATGATATTTTTAGCATGAACAATTTTTTTGCATGAAATATCCATTTAATTTTTTTCATAAAAAAGACGATGTATAGTCCATGATATTTTTTGCATGAAATATCCATTTATTTTTTTTTATAAAAAAGACGATGTATAGTCCATGATATTTTTAGCATGAAATATCCATTTAACTTTTTTCATAAAAAGAATATATATAGTCCATGATATTTTTTGCATGAAAAGAGGAAGATGTATAGTCCATTATTTTTTTTCATAAAAAAGACGATGTATAGTCCATGATATTTTTGCATGAAAAATTTTTTTACCGAAAATATCCAATTAATTTTTCTCATAAAAAAGATAATAATTTTTTTGCATGAAATATCCATTTAATTTTTTCATAAAAAAAGACGATGTATAGTCCATGATATTTTTTGCATGAACAATTTTTTTGCATGAAATATCCATTTATTTTTTTTCATGAAAAAGACGATGTATAATAGTCCATGATATTTTTTGCATGAAATATTTTTTTGCATGAAAAGTGGAAGATGTATAGTCCATTGAATTTTTTTCATAAAAAAGACGATGTATATATAGTCCATGATATTTTTTGCATGAAAAATTTTTTTGCATGAAAAGTGGAAGATGTATAGTCCATTTAATTTTTTTCATAATAAAGACGATGTATAGTCCATGATATTTTTTGCATGAAATATCCATTTATTTTTTTCATAAAAAAGACGATGTATAGTCCATGATATTTTTGCATGAAAAATTTTTTTCCATGAAAAGTGGAAGATGTATAGTCCATTTAATTTTTTTCATAATAAAGACGATGTATAGTCCATGATATTTTTTGCATGAAATATCCATTTATTTTTTTCATAAAAAAGACGATGTATAGTTCATGATATTTTTTGCATGAAATATCCATTTATTTTTTTCATAAAAAAGACGATGAATAGTCCATGATATTTTTTGCATGAAATATCCATTTAATTTTTTTCATAAAAAAGACGATGTATAGTCCATGATATTTTTTGCATGAAAAATTTTTTTGCATGAAAAGTGGAAGATGTATAGTCCATTTAATTTTTTTCATAATAAAGACGATGTATAGTCCATGATATTTTTTGCATGAAATATCCATTTATTTTTTTCGTAAAAAAGACGATGTATAGTTCATGATATTTTTTGCCTAAAATATCCAATTAATTTTTCTCATAAAAAAGACGATGTATAGTCCATGATGTTTTTTGCATGAAAAATTTTTTTACCGAAAATATCCAATTAATTTTTCTCATAAAAAAGACGATGATATTTTTAGCATGAATAATTTTTTTGCATGAAATATCCTTTTAATTTATTCATAAAAAAAGACGATGTATAGTCCATGATATTTTTTGCATGAAATATTCATTTAATTTTTTCATAAAAAAAGACGATGTATTATAGTCCATGATAATTTTAGCATGAAATATTTTTTTGCATAAAAAGTGGAAGATGTATAGTCCATTTAATTTTTTTCGTAAAAAAGACGATGTATATATAGTCCATGATATTTTTTGCATGAAAAATGTTTTTCCATGAAATATCCATTTAACTTTTTTCATAAGAAGACGATGTCTAAGTCCATGATATTTTTTGCATGAAATATTTTTTTGCATGAAATATCCATTTAATTTTTGTCATAAAAAGACAATGTATAGTCCATGATATTTTTTGCATGAAAAATTTTTTTGCATGAAAAGTGGAAGATGTATAGTCCATTTAATTTTGTTCATAAAAAAGACGATGTATAGTCCATGATATTTTTTGCATGAAAATTTTTTTTCCATGAAAAGTGGAAGATGTATAGTCCATTTAATTTTTTTCATAAAAAAGACAGTCCATGATATATTTAGCATGAAAAATTTTTTTGCATTAAAAGTGGAAGATGTATAGTTCATTTAATTTTTTTCATAAAAAAAATATGTATAGTCCATGATACTTTTTGCATGAAAAATTTTTTTAATTATTAATTTTTTATTTATTTAATTTTTTCATAAAAAAAGACGATGTATAGTCCATGATATTTTTTGCATGAACAATTTTGTTGCATGAAATATCCATTTATTTTTTTCTTAAAAAAGACGATGTATAGTCCATGATATTTTTTGCATGAAAAATTTTTTTGCATGAAAAGACTAAGATGTATAGTCCATTTAATTTTTTTCATAAAAAAGACGATGTATAGTCCATGATATTTTTTGCATGAAATATCCATTTATTTTTTTCATAAAAAAGACGATGTATAGTCCATGATATTTTTAGCATGATATTTTTTGCATGAAAAATTTTTTTGCCGAAAATATCCAATTAATTTTTCTCATAAAAAAGACGATAATATTTTTAGCATGAATATTTTTTTTGCATGAAATATCCATTTAATTTATTCATAAAAAAGACGATGTATAGTTCATGATATTTTTTGCATGAAATATTTATTTAATTTTTTCATAAAAAAAGACGATGTATAGTCCATGATATTTTTTACATGAACAATTTTTTTGCATGAAATATCCATTTATTTTTTTTTTCATAAAAAGACGATGTATAGTCCATGATATTTTTTGCATGAAAAGAGGAAGATGTATAGTCCATTTAATTTTTTTCATAAAAAAGACGATGTATAGTCCATGATATTTTTTGCATGAAAAATTTTTTTGCATGAAATATCCATTTAATTAACTTTTTTCATAAAAGGACGATGTATAGTCCATGATATTTTTAGCATGAAAAATTTTTTGCATGAAATGTGGAAGATGTATAGTCCATTTAATTTTTTTCATAAAAAAGACGATGTATAGTCCATGATATTTTTTGCATGAAATATCCATTTATTTTTTTCATAAAAAAGACGATGTATAGTCCATGATATTTTTAGCATGAAAAATTTTTTTGCATGAAAAGTGGAAGATGTATAGTCCATTTAATTTTTTTCATAAAAAAGACGATGTATAGTTCATGATATTTTTTGCATGAAATATCCATTTATTTTTTTCATAAAAAAGACGATGTATAGTCCATGATATTTTTAGCATGAAAAATTTTTTTGCATGAAAAGTGGAAGTATAGTCCATTTAATTTTTTTCATAAAAAAGACGATGTATAGTCCATGATATTTTTTGCATGAAAAATTTTTTTGCATGAAATATCCATTTAACTTTTTTCATAAAAAGACGATGTATAGTCCATGATATTTTCAGCATGAAAAATTTTTTTGCATGAAAAGTGGAAGATGTATAGTCCATTTAATTTTTTTCATAAAAAAGACGATGTATAGTCCATGATATTTTTTGCATGAAAAATGTTTTTGCATTAAATATCCATTTAACTTTTTTCATAAGAAGACGATGTATAGTCCATGATATTTTTTGCATGAAATATCCATTTAATTTTTTTCATAAAAAGACGATGTATAGTCCATGATATTTTTTGCATGAAAAATTTTTTTGCATGAAAAGTGGAAGATGTATAGTCCATTTAATTTTGTTCATAAAAAAGACGATGTATAGTCCATGATATTTTTTGCATGAAAATTTTTTTTCCATGAAAAGTGGAAGATGTATAGTCCATTTAATTTTTTTCATAAAAAAGACAGTTCATGATATATTTAGCATGAAAAATTTTTTTGCATTAAAAGTGGAAGATGTATAGTTCATTTAATTTTTTTCATAAAAAAAAATATGTATAGTCCATGATACTTTTTGCATGAAAATTTTTTTACCGAAAATATCCAATTAATTTTTCTCATAAAAAAGACGATGATATTTTTTGCATGAAAAGAGGAAGATGTATAGTCCATTTAATTTTTTTCATAAAAAAGACGATGTATATAGTCCATGATATTTTTTGCATGAAATATCCATTTATTTTTTTCATAAAAAAGACGATGTATAGTCCATGATATTTTTAGCATGATATTTTTTGCATGAAAAATTTTTTTGCCGAAAATATCCAATTAATTTTTCTCATAAAAAAGACGATAATATTTTTAGCATGAATATTTTTTTTGCATGAAATATCCATTTAATTTATTCATAAAAAAGACGATGTATAGTCCATGATATTTTTTGCATGAAATATTTATTTAATTTTTTCATAAAAAAAGACGATGTATAGTCCATGATATTTTTTACATGAACAATTTTTTTGCATGAAATATCCATTTATTTTTTTTTTCATAAAAAGACGATGTATAGTCCATGATATTTTTTGCATGAAAAGAGGAAGATGTATAGTCCATTTATTTTTTTTCATAAAAAAGACGATGTATAGTCCATGATATTTTTTGCATGAAAAATTTTTTTGCATGAAATATCCATTTAATTAACTTTTTTCATAAAAGGACGATGTATAGTCCATGATATTTTTAGCATGAAAAATTTTTTGCATGAAATGTGGAAGATGTATAGTCCATTTAATTTTTTTCATAAAAAAGACGATGTATAGTCCATGATATTTTTTGCATGAAATATCCATTTATTTTTTTCATAAAAAAGACGATGTATAGTCCATGATATTTTTAGCATGAAAAATTTTTTTGCATGAAAAGTGGAAGTATAGTCCATTTAATTTTTTTCATAAAAAAGACGATGTATAGTTCATGATATTTTTTGCATGAAATATCCATTTATTTTTTTCATAAAAAAGACGATGTATAGTCCATGATATTTTTTGCATGAAAAATTTTTTTGCATGAAATATCCATTTAACTTTTTTCATAAGAAGACTATGTATATTCCATGATATTTTTTGCATGAAAAAATTTTTTCCATGAAATGTCCATTTAACTTTTTTCATAAAAAGACGATGTATAGTCCATGATATTTTTAGCATGAAACATTTTTTTGCATGAAAAGTGGAAGATGTATAGTCCATTTAATTTTTTTCATAAAAAAGACGATGTATAGTCCATGATATTTTTTGCATGAAATATCATTTAACTTTTTTCATAAAAAGACGATGTATAGTCCATGATATTTTTAGCATGAATAATTTTTTTGCATGAAATATCCATTTAACTTTTTTCATAAAAAGACGATGTATAGTCCATGATATTTTTTGCATGAAAAATTTTTTTGCATGAAAAGTGGAAGATGTATAGTCCATTTAATTTTTTTCATAAAAAAGACGATGTATAGTCCATGATATTTTTTGCATGAAAAATTTTTTTGCATGAAAAGTGGAAGATGTATAGTCCATTTAATTTTTTTCATAAAAAAGACGATGTATAGTTCATGATATTTTTTGCATGAAATATCCATTTATTTTTTTCATAAAAAAGACGATGTATAGTCCATGATATTTTTAGCATGAAAAATTTTTTTGCATGAAAAGTGGAAGTATAGTCCATTTAATTTTTTTCATAAAAAAGACGATGTATAGTCCATGATATTTTTTGCATGAAAAATTTTTTTGCATGAAATATCCATTTAACTTTTTTCATAAGAAGACTATGTATAGTCCATGATATTTTTTGCATGAAAAAATTTTTTCCATGAAATGTCCATTTAACTTTTTTCATAAAAAGACGATGTATAGTCCATGATATTTTTAGCATGAAAAATTTTTTTGCATGAAAAGTGGAAGATGTATAGTCCATTTAATTTTTTTCATAAAAAAGACGATGTATAGTCCATGATATTTTTTGCATGAAAAATGTTTTTGCATTAAATATCCATTTAACTTTTTTCATAAGAAGACGATGTATAGTCCATGATATTTTTTGCATGAAATATCCATTTAATTTTTTTCATAAAAAGACGATGTATAGTCCATGATATTTTTTGCATGAAAAATTTTTTTGCATGAAAAGTGGAAGATGTATAGTCCATTTAATTTTGTTCATAAAAAAGACGATGTATAGTCCATGATATTTTTTGCATGAAAATTTTTTTTCCATGAAAAGTGGAAGATGTATAGTCCATTTAATTTTTTTCATAAAAAAGACAGTCCATGATATATTTAGCATGAAAAATTTTTTTGCATTAAAAGTGGAAGATGTATAGTTCATTTAATTTTTTTCATAAAAAAAAATATGTATAGTCCATGATACTTTTTGCATGAAAATTTTTTTACCGAAAATATCCAATTAATTTTTCTCATAAAAAAGACGATGATATTTTTTGCATGAAAAGAGGAAGATGTATAGTCCATTTAATTTTTTTCATAAAAAAGACGATGTATAGTCCATGATATTTTTTGCATGAAATATCCATTTATTTTTTTCATAAAAAAGACGATGTATAGTCCATGATATTTTTAGCATGATATTTTTTGCATGAAAAATTTTTTTGCCGAAAATATCCAATTAATTTTTCTCATAAAAAAGACGATAATATTTTTAGCATGAATATTTTTTTTGCATGAAATATCCATTTAATTTATTCATAAAAAAGACGATGTATAGTCCATGATATTTTTTGCATGAAATATTTATTTAATTTTTTCATAAAAAAAGACGATGTATAGTCCATGATATTTTTTACATGAACAATTTTTTTGCATGAAATATCCATTTATTTTTTTTTCATAAAAAGACGATGTATAGTCCATGATATTTTTTGCATGAAAAGAGGAAGATGTATAGTCCATTTAATTTTTTTCATAAAAAAGACGATGTATAGTCCATGATATTTTTTGCATGAAAAATTTTTTTGCATGAAATATCCATTTAATTAACTTTTTTCATAAAAGGACGATGTATAGTCCATGATATTTTTAGCATGAAAAATTTTTTGCATGAAATGTGGAAGATGTATAGTCCATTTAATTTTTTTCATAAAAAAGACGATGTGTAGTCCATGATATTTTTTGCATGAAATATCCATTTATTTTTTTCATAAAAAAGACGATGTATAGTCCATGATATTTTTAGCATGAAAAATTTTTTTGCATGAAAAGTGGAAGTATAGTCCATTTAATTTTTTTCATAAAAAAGACGATGTATAGTTCATGATATTTTTTGCATGAAATATCCATTTATTTTTTTCATAAAAAAGACGATGTATAGTCCATGATATTTTTAGCATGAAAAATTTTTTTGCATGAAAAGTGCAAGTATAGTCCATTTAATTTTTTTCATAAAAAAGACGATGTATAGTCCATGATATTTTTTGCATGAAAAATTTTTTTGCATGAAATATCCATTTAACTTTTTTCATAAGAAGACTATGTATAGTCCATGATATTTTTTGCATGAAAAAATTTTTTCCATAAAATGTCCATTTAACTTTTTTCATAAAAAGACGATGTATAGTCCATGATATTTTTAGCATGAAAAATTTTTTTGCATGAAAAGTGGAAGATGTATAGTCCATTTAATTTTTTTCATAATAAAGACGATGTATATATAGTCCATGATATTTTTTGCATGAAATATCCATTTATTTTATTCATAAAAAAGACGATGTATAGTCCATGATATTTTTTGCATGAAATATCCATTTATTTTTTTCATAAAAAAGACGATGTATAGTCCATGATATTTTTAGCATGAAAAATTTTTTTGCATGAAAAGTGGAAGATGTATAGTCCATTTAATTTTTTTCATAAAAAAGACGATGTATAGTCCATGATATTTTTTGCATGAAAAATGTTTTTGCATAAAATATCCATTTAACTTTTTTCATAAAAAGACGATGTATAGTCCATGATATTTTTAGCATGAATAATTTTTTTGCATGAAATATCCATTTAACTTTTTTCATAAAAAGACGATGTATAGTCCATGATATTTTTTGCATGAAAAATTTTTTTGCATGAAAAATTTTTTTGCATGAAAAGTGGAAGATGTATAGTCCATTTAATTTTTTTCATAATAAAGACGATGTATATATAGTCCATGATATTTTTTGCATGAAATATCCATTTATTTTATTCATAAAAAAGACGATGTATAGTCCATGATATTTTTTGCATGAAATATCCATTTATTTTTTTCATAAAAAAGACGATGTATAGTCCATGATATTTTTAGCATGAAAAATTTTTTTGCATGAAAAGTGGAAGATGTATAGTCCATTTAATTTTTTTCATAAAAAAGACGATGTATAGTCCATGATATTTTTTGCATGAAAAATGTTTTTGCATTAAATATCCATTTAACTTTTTTCATAAAAAGACGATGTATATATAGTCCATGATATTTTTTGCATGAAAAATTTTTTTGCATGAAAAGTGGAAGATGTATAGTCCATTTAATTTTTTTCATAATAAAGACGATGTATAGTCCATGATATTTTTTGCATGAAGTATCCATTTATTTTTTTCGTAAAAAAGACGATGTATAGTCCATGATATTTTTTGCATGAAAAATTTTTTTGCATGAAATATCCATTTAACTTTTTTCATAAAAAGACGATGTATAGTCCATGATATTTTTAGCATGAAAAATTTTTTCCATGAAATGTGGAAGATGTATAGTTCATTTAATTTTTTTCATAAAAAAGACGATGTATAGTCCATCATATTTTTTGCATAAAATATCCATTTAATTTGTTCATAAAAAAGACGATGTATAGTCCATGATATTTTTTGCATGAAATATCCATTTATTTTTTTCATAAAAAAGACGATGTATAGTCCATGATATTTTTAGCATGAAATATCCATTTATTTTTTTCATAAAAAAGACGATGTATAGTCCATGATATTTTTTGCATGAAATATCCATTTAATTTTTTCATAAAAAAGACGATGTATAGTCCATCATATTTTTCCATGAAATATCCATTTATTTTGATAAATGATATTTTTTGCATGAAATATCCATTTATTTTTTTCATAAAAAAGACGATGTATAGTCCATGATATTTTTAGCATGAAAAATTTTTTTGCATGAAAAGTGGAAGATGTATAGTCCATTTAATTTTTTTCATAAAAAAGACGATGTATAGTCCATGATATTTTTTGCATGAAAAATGTTTTTGCATTAAATATCCATTTAATTTTTTTCATAAAAAGACGATGTATAGGATATGATATTTTTTGCATGAAAATTTTTTTTGCATGAAAAGTGGAAGATGTATAGTCCATTTAATTTTGTTCATAAAAAAGACGATGTATAGTCCATGATATTTTTTCCATGAAAATTTTTTTCCATGAAAAGTGGAAGATGTATAGTCCATTTAATTTTTTTCATAAAAAAGACAGTCCATGATATATTTAGCATGAAAAATTTTTTTGCATTAAAAGTGGAAGATGTATAGTTCATTTAATTTTTTTCATAAAAAAAAATATGTATAGTCCATGATACTTTTTGCATGAAAAATTTTTTTAATTATTAATTTTTTATTTATTTAATTTTTTCATAAAAAAAGACGATGTATAGTCCATGATATTTTTTGCATGAACAATTTTTTTGCATGAAATATCCATTTATTTTTTTTTCATAAAAAGACGATGTATAGTCCATGATATTTTTTGCATGAAAAGAGGAAGATGTATAGTCCATTTAATTTTTTTCATAAAAAAGACGATGTATAGTCCATGATATTTTTTGCATGAAAAATTTTTTTCCATGAAATATCCATTTAACTTTTTTCATAAAAAGACGATGTATAGTCCATGATATTTTTAGCATGAAAAATTTTTTGCATGAAATGTGGAAGATGTATAGTCCATTTAATTTTTTTCATAAAAAAGACGATGTATAGTCCATGATATTTTTTGCATGAAATATCCATTTATTTTTTTCATAAAAAAGACGATGTATAGTCCATGATATTTTTAGCATGAACAATTTTTTTGCATGAAAAGTGGAAGATGTATAGTCCATTTAATTTTTTTCATAAAAAAGACGATGTATAGTTCATGATATTTTTTGCATGAAATATCATTTAACTTTTTTCATAAAAATACGATGTATAGTCCATGATATTTTTAGCATGAATAATTTTTTTGCATGAAATATCCATTTATTTCTTTTCATAAAAAGACGATGTAGAGCCCATGATATTTTTTGCATGAAAAATGTTTTTGCATTAAATATCCATTTAACTTTTTTCATAAAAAGACAATGTATAGTCCATGATATTTTTTGCATGAAATATCCATTTAATTTTTTCCATTAAAAGACGATGTATAGTCCATGATATTTTTTGCATGAAAAATTTTTTTGCATGAAATATCCATTTAACTTTTTTCATAAGAAGACTATGTATAGTCCATGATATTTTTTGCATGAAAAAATTTTTTCCATGAAATGTCCATTTAACTTTTTTCATAAAAAGACGATGTATAGTCCATGATATTTTTAGCATGAAAAATTTTTTTACCGAAAATATCCAATTAATTTTTCTCATAAAAAAGACGATGATATTTTTTGCATGAAAAGAGGAAGATGTATAGTCCATTTAATTTTTTTCATAAAAAAAAATATGTATAGTCCATGATACTTTTTGCATGAAAATTTTTTTACCGAAAATATCCAATTAATTTTTCTCATAAAAAAGACGATGATATTTTTTGCATGAAAAGAGGAAGATGTATAGTCCATTTAATTTTCTTCATAAAAAAGACGATGTATAGTCCATGATATTTTTTGCATGAAATATCCATTTATTTTTTTCATAAAAAAGACGATGTATAGTCCATGATATTTTTAGCATGATATTTTTTGCATGAAAAATTTTTTTGCCGAAAATATCCAATTAATTTTTCTCATAAAAAAGACGATAATATTTTTAGCATGAATATTTTTTTTGCATGACATATCCATTTAATTTATTTATAAAAAAGACGATGTATAGTTCATGATATTTTTTCCATGAAATATCCATTTATTTTTTTCATAAAAAAGACGATGTATAGTCCATGATATTTTTAGCATGAAAAATTTTTTTGCATGAAAAGTGGAAGATGTATAGTCCATTTAATTTTTTTCATAAAAAAGACGATGTATAGTCCATGATATTTTTTGCATGAAATATCCATTTATTTTTTTCATAAAAAAGACGATGTATAGTCCATGATATTTTTTGCATGAAATATCCATTTATTTTTTTCATAAAAAAGACGATGTATAGTCCATGATATTTTTTGCATGAAATATTTTTTTGTATGAAATATCCATTTATTTTTTTCATAAAAAAGACGATGTATAGTCCATGATATTTTTTGCATGAAATATCCATTTAATTTATTCATAAAAAAGACGATGTATAGTCCATGATATTTTTAGCATGAATAATTTTTTTGCATGAAATATCCATTTAATTTTTTTCATAAAAAAGACGATGTATAGTCCATGATATTTTTTGCATGAAAAATTTTTTTGCATGAAAATTGGAAGATGTATAGTCCATTTAATTTTTTTCATAAAAAGACGATGTATAGTCCATGATATTTTTTGCATGAAATATTTTTTTGCATGAAATATCCATTTAATTTTTTTCATAATAAAGACGATGTATAGTCCATGATATTTTTTGCATGAAATATCCATTTATTTTTTTCATAAAAAAGACGATGTATAGTCCATGATATTTTTAGCATGAATAATTTTTTTGCATGAAATATCCATTTAATTTTTTTCATAAAAAAGACGATGTATAGTCCATGATATTTTTAGCATGAAAAAGTTTTTGCATGAAAAGTGGAAGATGTATAGTCCATTTAATTTTTTTCATAAAAAAGACGATGTATAGTTCATGATATTTTTTCCATGAAATATCCATTTATTTTTTTCATAAAAAAGACGATGTATAGTCCATGATATTTTTAGCATGAAAAATTTTTTTGCATGAAAAGTGGAAGATGTATAGTCCATTTAATTTTTTTCATAAAAAAGACGATGTATAGTTCATGATATTTTTTCCATGAAATATCCATTTATTTTTTTCATAAAAAAAGACGATGTATAGTCCATGATATTTTTTGCATGAAATATCCATTTAATTTTTTCATAAAAAAAAGACGATGTATAGTCCATGATATTTTTTGCATGAAATATCCATTTAATTTTTTCATAAAAAAGACGATGTATAGTCCATGATAGTTCTTGCATGAAATATTTTTTTGCATGAAATATCCATTTAATTTTTTTTCATAAAAAAGACGATGTATAGTCCATGATATTTTTTGCATGAAATATCCATTTAACTTTTTTCATAAAAAGACGATGTATAGTCCATGATATTTTTAGCATGAATAATTTTTTTGCATGAAATATCCATTTAATTTTTTTCATAATAAAGACGATGTATAGTCCATGATATTTTTTGCATGAAAAATTTTTTTACCGAAAATATCCAATTAATTTTTCTCATAAAAAAGACGATGATATTTTTTGCATGAACAATTTTTTTGCATGAAATATCCATTTATTTTTTTTAATAAAAAGACGATTATAGTCCATGATATTTTTTGCATGAAAAATTTTTTTTGCATGAAATATCCATTTAACTTTTTTCATAAAAAGACGATGTATAGTCCATGATATTTTTAGCATGAAAAAGTTTTTGCATGAAAAGTGGAAGATGTATAGTCCATTTAATTTTTTTCATAAAAAAGACGATGTATAGTTCATGATATTTTTTCCATGAAATATCCATATATTTTTTTCATAAAAAAGACGATGTATAGTCCATGATATTTTTAGCATGAAAAATTTTTTTGCATGAAAAGTGGAAGATGTATAGTCCATTTAATTTTTTTCATAAAAAAGACGATGTATAGTCCATGATATTTTTAGCATGAATAATTTTTTTCCATGAAATATCCATTTAACTTTTTTCATAAAAAGACTATGTATAGTGCATGATATTTTTTGCATGAAAAGAGGAAGATGTATAGTCCATTTAATTTTTTTCATAAAAAAGACGATGTATAGTCCATGATATTTTTTGCATGAAATATCCATTTATTTTTTTCATAAAAAAGACGATGTATAGTCCATGATATTTTTTGCATGAAATATCCATTTATTTTTTTCATAAAAAAGACGATGTATAGTCCATGATATTTTTTGCATGAAATATCCATTTAATTTATTCATAAAAAAGACGATGTATAGTCCATGATATTTTTAGCATGAATAATTTTTTTGCATGAAATATCCATTTAATTTTTTTCATAAAAAAGACGATGTATAGTCCATGATATTTTTTGCATGAAATATCCATTTAATTTATTCATAAAAAAGACGATGTATAGTCCATGATATTTTTTGCATGAAATATCCATTTAATTATTTCATAAAAAAAGACGATGTATAGTCCATGATATTTTTTGCATGAAATATCTATTTAATTTTTTCATAAAAAAGACGATGTATAGTCCATGATAGTTCTTGCATGAAATAGTTTTTTGCATGAAATATCCATTTAATTTTTTCCATAAAAAAGACGATGTATAGTCCATTATATTTTTTGCATGAAATATCCATTTAACTTTTTTCATAAAAAGACGATGTATAGTCCATGATATTTTTAGCATGAATAATTTTTTTGCATGAAATATCCATTTAATTTTTTTCATAAAAAAAACGATGTATAGTCCATGATATTTTTTGCATGAAATATCCATTTAATTTTTTTCATAAAAAAGACGATGTATAGTCCATGATATTTTTTCATAATAAAGACGATGTATAGTCCATGATATTTTTTGCATGAAATATCCATTTAATTTTTTTCATAAAAAAGACGATGTATAGTTCATGATATTTTTTGCATGAAATATCCATTTATTTTTTTCATAAAAATAGTCGATGTATAGTCCATGATATTTTTTGCATGAAATATCCATTTATTTTTTTCATAAAAAAGACGATGTGTAGTCCATGATATTTTTTGCATGAAAAATTTTTTTGCATGAAAAGTGGAAGATGTATAGTCCATTTAATTTTTTTCATAAAAAAAACGATGTATAGTCCATGATATTTTTTGCATGAAGTATCCATTTATTTTTTTCGTAAAAAAAGACGATGTATAGTCCATGATATTTTTTGCATGAAATATCCATTTAATTTTTTTCATAAAAAAGACGATGTATAGTCCATGATATTTTTTCATAATAAAGACGATGTATAGTCCATGATATTTTTTCCATGAAATATCCATTTAATTATTTCATAAAAAAAGACGATGTATAGTCCATGATATTTTTTGCATGAAATATCTATTTAATTTTTTCATAAAAAAGACGATGTATAGTCCATGATAGTTCTTGCATGAAATATTTTTTTGCATGAAATATCCATTTAATTTTTTCCATAAAAAAGACGATGTATAGTCCATTATATTTTTTGCATGAAATATCCATTTAACTTTTTTCATAAAAAGACGATGTATAGTCCATGATATTTTTAGCATGAATAATTTTTTTGCATGAAATATCCATTTAATTTTTTTCATAAAAAAGACGATGTATAGTCCATGATATTTTTTGCATGAAATATCCATTTAATTTTTTTCATAAAAAAGACGATGTATAGTCCATGATATTTTTTCATAATAAAGACGATGTATAGTCCATGATATTTTTTGCATGAAATATCCATTTAATTTTTTTCATAAAAAAGACGATGTATAGTTCATGATATTTTTTGCATGAAATATCCATTTATTTTTTTCATAAAAATAGTCGATGTATAGTCCATGATATTTTTTGCATGAAATATCCATTTATTTTTTTCATAAAAAAGACGATGTGTAGTCCATGATATTTTTTGCATGAAAAATTTTTTTCCATGAAAAGTGGAAGATGTATAGTCCATTTAATTTTTTTCATAAAAAAAACGATGTATAGTCCATGATATTTTTTGCATGAAGTATCCATTTATTTTTTTCGTAAAAAAAGACGATGTATAGTCCATGATATTTTTTGCATGAAATATTTTTTTGCATGAAATATCCATTTAATTTTTTCCAAAAAAAGACGATGTATAGTCCATGATATTTTTTGCATGAAAAATTTTTTTGCATGAAAAGTGGAAGATGTATAGTCCATTTAATTTTTTTCATAAAAAAGATATTTTTTCCATGAAATATTTTTTTGCATGAAATATCCATTTAATTTTTTTCATAAAAAAGACGATGTATAGTCCATGATATTTTTTGCATGAAAAATTTTTTTGCATGAAAAGTGGAAGATGTATAGTCCATTTAATTTTTTTCATAAAAAAAACGATGTATAGTCCATGATATTTTTTGCATGAAGTATCCATTTATTTTTTTCGTAAAAAAAGACGATGTATAGTCCATGATATTTTTTGCATGAAATATTTTTTTGCATGAAATATCCATTTAATTTTTTCCAAAAAAAGACGATGTATAGTCCATGATATTTTTTGCATGAAAAATTTTTTTGCATGAAAAGTGGAAGATGTATAGTCCATTTAATTTTTTTCATAAAAAAGATATTTTTTCCATGAAATATTTTTTTGCATGAAATATCCATTTAATTTTTTTCATAAAAAAGACGATGTATAGTCCATGATATTTTTTGCATGAAAAATTTTTTTGCATGAAAAGTGGAAGATGTATAGTCCATTTAATTTTTTTCATAAAAAAGACGATGTATAGTCCATGATATTTTTTGCATGAAAAATTTTTTTGCATGAAAAGTGGAAGATGTATAGTCCATTTAATTTTTTTCATAAAAAAAACGATGTATAGTCCATGATATTTTTTGCATGAAGTATCCATTTATTTTTTTCGTAAAAAAAGACGATGTATAGTCCATGATATTTTTTGCATGAAATATTTTTTTGCATGAAATATCCATTTAATTTTTTCCAAAAAAAGACGATGTATAGTCCATGATATTTTTTGCATGAAAAATTTTTTTGCATGAAAAGTGGAAGATGTATAGTCCATTTAATTTTTTTCATAAAAAAGATATTTTTTCCATGAAATATTTTTTTCCATGAAATATCCATTTAATTTTTTTCGTAAAAAAGACGATGTATAGTCCATGATATTTTTTGCATGAAAACTATTTTTCCATGAAAAGTGGAATATGTATAGTCCATTTAATTTTTTTCATAATAAAGACGATGTATAGTCCATGATATTTTTTGCATGAAAAATATTTTTCCATGAAAAGTGGAAGATGTATAGTCCATTTAATTTTTTTCATAATAAAGACGATGTATAGTCCATGATATTTTTTGCATGAAATATCCATTTAATTTTTTCATAAAAAAGACGATATATAGTTCATGATATTTTTTGCATGAAATATCCATTTATTTTTTTCATAAAAAAGACGATGTATAGTCCATGATATTTTTTGCATGAAAAGAGGAAGATGTATAGTCCACTTAATTTTTTTCATAAAAAAGACGATGTATAGTCCATGATATTTTTTGCATGAAAAATTTTTTTGCATTAAAAGTGGAAGATGTATAGTTCATTTAATTTCTTTCATAAAAAAAAATATGTATAGTCCATGATATTTTTTGCATGAAAAATTTTTTTACCGAAAATATCCAATTAATTTTTCTCATAAAAAAGACGATGATATTTTTTGCATGAACAATTTTTTTGCATGAAATATCCATTTATTTAAAAAAAAAAAAAAAAAGACGATGTATAGCCCATGATATTTTTTGCATGAAAAGAGGAAGATGTATAGTCCATTTAATTTTTTTCATAAAAAAGACGATGTATAGTCCATGATATTTTTTGCATGAAAAATTTTTTTTGCATGAAATATCCATTTAACTTTTTTCATAAAAAGACGATGTATAGTCCATGATATTTTTAGCATGAAAAAGTTTTTGCATGAAATGTGGAATATGTATTTTAATTTTTTTCATAAAAAAGACGATGTATAGTCCATGATATTTTTAGCATGAAAAATTTTTTTGAATGAAAAGTGCAAGATGTATAGTCCATTTAATTTTTTTCATAAAAAAGACGATGTATAGTCCATGATATTTTTTGCATGAAGTATCCATTTATTTTTTTCGTAAAAAAAGACGATGTTATAGTCCATGATATTTTTTGCATGAAATATTTTTTTGCATGAAATATCCATTTAATTTTTTCCAAAAAAAGACGATGTATAGTCCATGATATTTTTTGCATGAAAAATTTTTTTGCATGAAAAGTGGAAGATGTATAGTCCATTTAATTTTTTTCATAAAAAAGATATTTTTCCATGAAATATTTTTTTCCATGAAATATCCATTTAATTTTTTTCGTAAAAAAGACGATGTATAGTCCATGGTATTTTTTGCATGAAAAATATTTTTCCATGAAAAGTGGAATATGTATAGTCCATTTAATTTTTTTCATAATAAAGACGATGTATAGTCCATGATATTTTTTGCATGAAATATCCATTTAATTTTTTCATAAAAAAGACGATGTATAGTCCATGATATTTTTTGCATGAAAAATATTTTTCCATGAAAAGTGGAAGATGTATAGTCCATTTAATTTTTTTCATAATAAAGACGATGTATAGTCCATGATATTTTTTGCATGAAATATCCATTTAATTTTTTCATAAAAAAGACGATATATAGTTCATGATATTTTTTGCATGAAATATCCATTTATTTTTTTCATAAAAAAGACGATGTATAGTCCATGATATTTTTTGCATGAAAAGAGGAAGATGTATAGTCCATTTAATTTTTTTCATAAAAAAGACGATGTATAGTCCATGATATTTTTTGCATGAAAAATTTTTTTACCGAAAATATCCAATTAATTTTTCTCATAAAAAAGACGATGATATTTTTTGCATGAACAATTTTTTTGCATGAAATATCCATTTATTTAAAAAAAAAAAAAAAGACGATGTATAGCCCATGATATTTTTTGCATGAAAAGAGGAAGATGTATAGTCCATTTAATTTTTTTCATAAAAAAGACGATATAGTCCATGATATTTTTTGCATGAAAAATTTTTTTTGCATGAAATATCCATTTAACTTTTTTCATAAAAAGACGATGTATAGTCCATGATATTTTTAGCATGAAAAAGTTTTTGCATGAAAAGTGGAAGATGTATAGTCCATTTAATTTTTTTCATAAAAAAGACGATGTATAGTCCATGATATTTTTAGCATGAAAAATTTTTTTGAATGAAAAGTGCAAGATGTATAGTCCATTTAATTTTTTTCATAAAAAAGACGATGTATAGTTCATGATATTTTTTCCATGAAATATCCATTTATTTTTTTCATAAAAAAGACGCTGTATAGTCCATGATATTTTTAGCATGAAAAATTTTTTTGCATGAAAAGTGGAAGATGTATAGTCCATTTAATTTTTTTCATAAAAAAGACTATGTATAGTTCATGATATTTTTTCCATGAAATATCCATTTATTTTTTTCATAAAAAAAGAAGATGTATAGTCCATGATATTTTTTGCATGAAATGTCCATTTAATTTTTTCATAAAAAAGACGATGTATATATAGTCCATGATATTTTTTACATGAAATATTTTTTTCCATGAAAAGTGGAAGATGTATAGTCCATTTAATTTTTTTCATAAAAAAGACGATGTACAGTCCATGATATATTTAGCATGAAAAATTTTTTTGCATTAAAAGCGGAAGATGTATAGTTCATTTAATTTCTTTCATAAAAAAAAATATGTATAGTCCATGATATTTTTTGCATGAAAAATTTTTTTACCGAAAATATCCAATTAATTTTTCTCATAAAAAAGACGATGATATTTTTTGCATGAACAATTTTTTTGTATGAAATATCAATTTATTTTTTTCCATGAAAAGTGGAAGATGTATAGTCCATTTAATTTTTTTCATAAAAAAGACGATGTATAGTCCATGATATTTTTAGCATGAAAAATTTTTTTGAATGAAAAGTGCAAGATGTATAGTCCATTTAATTTTTTTCATAAAAAAGACGATGTATAGTTCATGATATTTTTTCCATGAAATATCCATTTATTTTTTTCATAAAAAAGACGATGTATAGTCCATGATATTTTTAGCATGAAAAATTTTTTTGAATGAAAAGTGCAAGATGTATAGTCCATTTAATTTTTTTCATAATAAAGACGATGTATAGTCCATGATATTTTTTGCATAAAATATCCATTTATTTTTTTCGTAAAAAGACGATGTATGACCATGATATTTTTTGCATGAAATATTTTTTTGCATGAAATATCCATTTAATTTTTTCATAAAAAGACGATGTATAGTCCATGATATTTTTTGCATGAAAAATTTTTTTGCATGAAAAGTGGAAGATGTATAGTCCATTTAATTTTTTTCATAAAAAAGACGATGTATAGTCCATGATATTTTTTGCATGAAAAATTTTTTTGTATGAAATATCTATTTAACTTTTTTCATAAAAAGACGATGTATAGTCCATGATATTTTTTGCATGAAATATTTTTTTGCATGAAATATCCATTTAATTTTTTTCATAAAAAGACGATGTATAGTCCATGATATTTTTTGCATGAAAATATTTTTGCATGAAAAGTGGAAGATGTATAGTTCATTTAATTTTTTTCATAAAAAAGACGATGTATAGTCCATGATATTTTTTGCATGAAAAATTTTTTTGCATGAAATATCTATTTAACTTTTTTCATAAAAAGACCATGTATAGTCCATGATATTTTTTGCATGAAATTTTTTTTTGCATGAAATATCTATTTAACTTTTTTTATAAAAAGACGATGTATAGTCCATGATATTTTTTGCATGAAAAATTTTTTTGCATGAAAAGTGGAAGATGTATAGTCCATTTAATTTTTTTCATAATAAAGACGATGTATAGTCCATGATATTTTTTGCATGAAATATCCATTTATTTTTTTCATAAAAAAAGACGATGTATAGTCCATGATATTTTTTGCATGAAATATCCATTTATTTTTTTCATAAAAAAGACGATGTATAGTCCATGATATTTTTAGCATGAAAAATTTTTTTGCATGAAAAGTGGAAGATGTATAGTCCATTTAATTTTTTTCATAAAAAAGACGATGTATAGTCCATGATATTTTTTGCATGAAAAATTTTTTTCCATGAAATATCCATTTAATTTTTTTCATAAAAAAGACGATGTATAGTCCATGATATTTTTTGCATGAAAAATTTTTTTGCATGAAAAGTGGAAGATGTATAGTCCATTTAATTTTTTTCATAATAAAGACGATGTATAGTCCATGATATTTTTTGCATGAAATATCCATTTATTTTTTTCATAAAAAAGACGATGTATAGTCCATGATATTTTTGCATGAAAAATTTTTTTCCATGAAAAGTGGAAGATGTATAGTCCATTTAATTTTTTTCATAATAAAGACGATGTATAGTCCATGATATTTTTTGCATGAAATATCCATTTATTTTTTTCATAAAAAAGACGATGTATAGTCCATGATATTTTTAGCATGAAAAATTTTTTTGCATGAAAAGTGGAAGATGTATAGTCCATTTAATTTTTTTCATAAAAAAGACGATGTATATATAGTCCATTATATTTTTTGCATGAAAAATTTTTTTCCATGAAATATCCATTTAATTTTTTTCATAAAAAAGACGATTATAGTCCATGATATTTTTTGCATGAAAAATTTTTTTGCATGAAAAGTGGAAGATGTATAGTCCATTTAATTTTTTTCATAATAAAGACGATGTATAGTCCATGATATTTTTTGCATGAAATATCCATTTATTTTTTTCATAAAAAAGACGATGTATAGTCCATGATATTTTTGCATGAAAAATTTTTTTCCATGAAAAGTGGAAGATGTATAGTCCATTTAATTTTTTTCATAATAAAGACGATGTATAGTCCATGATATTTTTTGCATGAAATATCCATTTATTTTTTTCATAAAAAAGACGATGTATAGTTCATGATATTTTTTGCATGAAATATCCATTTATTGTTTTCATAAAAAACACGATGAATAGTCCATGATATTTTTTGCATGAAAAATTTTTTTGCATGAAAAGTGGAAGATGTATAGTCCATTTAATTTTTTTCATAAAAAAGACGATGTATAGTCCATGATATTTTTTGCATGAAAAATTTTTTTGCATGAAAAGTGGAAGATGTATAGTCCATTTAATTTTTTTCATAATAAAGACGATGTATAGTCCATGATATTTTTTGCATGAAATATCCATTTATTTTTTTCGTAAAAAAGACGATGTATAGTCCATGATATTTTTTGCATGAAATATTTTTTTGCATGAAATATCCATTTAGTTTTTTTCATAAAAAGACGATGTATATATAGTCCATGATATTTTTTGCATGAAATATTTTTTTGCATGAAATATCCATTTAATTTTTTTCATAAAAAGACGATGTATAGTCCATGATATTTTTTGCATGAAAAATTTTTTTGCATGAAAAGTGGAAGATGTATAGTCCATTTAATTTTTTTCATAAAAAAGACGATGTATAGTCCATGATATTTTTTGCATGAAAAATTTTTTTGCATGAAAAGTGGAAGATGTATAGTCCATTTAATTTTTTTCATAATAAAGACGATGTATAGTCCATGATATTTTTTGCATGAAATATCCATTTATTTTTTTCGTAAAAAAGACGATGTATAGTCCATGATATTTTTTGCATGAAATATTTTTTTGCATGAAATATCCATTTAGTTTTTTTCATAAAAAGACGATGTATATATAGTCCATGATATTTTTTGCATGAAATATTTTTTTGCATGAAATATCCATTTAATTTTTTTCATAAAAAGACGATGTATAGTCCATGATATTTTTTGCATGAAAAATTTTTTTGCATGAAAAGTGGAAGATGTATAGTCCATTTAATTTTTTTCATAAAAAAGACGATGTATAGTCCATGATATTTTTTGCATGAAAAATTTTTTTGCATGAAATATCTATTTAACTTTTTTCATAAAAAGACGATGTATAGTCCATGATATTTTTTGCATGAAATATTTTTTTGCATGAAATATCTATTTAATTTTTTTCATAAAAAAGACGAGTATAGTCCATGATATTTTTTGCATGAAAAATTTTTTTGCATGAAAAGTGGAAGATGTATAGTCCATTTAATTTTTTTCATAATAAAGACGATGTATAGTCCATGATATTTTTTGCATGAAATATCCATTTAATTTTTTTCATAAAAAGACGATGTATAGTCCATGATATTTTTTGCATGAAAAATATTTTTGCATGAAATATCTATTTAACTTTTTTTATAAAAAGATGATGTATAGTCCATGATATTTTTTGCATGAAAAATTTTTTTGCATGAAAAGTGGAAGATGTATAGTCCATTTAATTTTTTTCATAATAAAGACGATGTATAGTCCATGATATTTTTTGCATGAAATATCCATTTATTTTTTTCATAAAAAAAGACGATGTATAGTCCATGATATTTTGTGCATGAAAAATTTTTTTGCATGAAAAGTGGAAGATGTATAGTCCATTTAATTTTTTTCATAAAAAAGACGATGTATAGTCCATGATATTTTTTGCATGAAAAATTTTTTTGCATGAAAAGTGGAAGATGTATAGTCCATTTAATTTTTTTCATAATAAAGACGATGTATAGTCCATGATATTTTTTGCATGAAATATCCATTTATTTTTTTCATAAAAAAGACGATGTATAGTCCATGATATTTTTGCATGAAAAATTTTTTTCCATGAAAAGTGGAAGATGTATAGTCCATTTAATTTTTTTCATAATAAAGACGATGTATAGTCCATGATATTTTTTGCATGAAAAATTTTTTTGCATGAAAAGTGGAAGATGTATAGTCCATTTAATTTTTTTCATAAAAAAGACGATGTATAGTCCATGATTTTTTTTGCATGAAAAATTTTTTTGCATGAAAAGTGGAAGATGTATAGTCCATTTAATTTTTTTCATAATAAAGACGATGTATAGTCCATGATATTTTTTGCATGAAATATCCATTTATTTTTTTCGTAAAAAAGACGATGTATAGTCCATGATATTTTTTGCATGAAATATTTTTTTGCATGAAATATCCATTTAGTTTTTTTTATAAAAAGACGATGTATATATAGTCCATGATATTTTTTGCATGAAATATTTTTTTGCATGAAATATCCATTTAATTTTTTTCATAAAAAGACGATGTATAGTCCATGATATTTTTTGCATGAAAAATTTTTTTGCATGAAAAGTGGAAGATGTATAGTCCATTTAATTTTTTTCATAATAAAGACGATGTATAGTCCATGATATTTTTTGCATGAAATATCCATTTAATTTTTTCATAAAAAAGACGATGTATAGTCCATGATATTTTTTGCATGAAAAATATTTTTCCATGAAAAGTGGAAGATGTATAGTCCATTTAATTTTTTTCATAATAAAGACGATATATAGTCCATGATATTTTTTGCATGAAATATCCATTTAATTTTTTCATAAAAAAGACGATATATAGTTCATGATATTTTTTGCATGAAATATCCATTTATTTTTTTCATAAAAAAGACGATGTATAGTCCATGATATTTTTTGCATGAAAAGAGGAAGATGTATAGTCCATTTAATTTTTTTCATAAAAAAGACGATGTATAGTCCATGATATTTTTTGCATGAAAAATCTTTTTACCGAAAATATCCAATTAATTTTTCTCATAAAAAAGACGATGATATTTTTTGCATGAACAATTTTTTTGCATGAAATATCCATTTATTTAAAAAAAAAAAAAAAAAGACGATGTATAGCCCATGATATTTTTTGCATGAAAAGAGGAAGATGTATAGTCCATTTAATTTTTTTCGTAAAAAAGACGATATAGTCCATGATATTTTTTGCATGAAAAATTTTTTTTGCATGAAATATCCATTTAACTTTTTTCATAAAAAGACGATGTATAGTCCATGATATTTTTAGCATGAAAAAGTTTTTGCATGAAATGTGGAATATGTATTTTAATTTTTTTCATAAAAAAGACGATGTATAGTTCATGATATTTTTTCCATGAAATATCCATTTATTTTTTTCATAAAAAAGACGCTGTATAGTCCATGATATTTTTAGCATGAAAAATTTTTTTGCATGAAAAGTGGAAGATGTATAGTCCATTTAATTTTTTTCATAAAAAAGACTATGTATAGTTCATGATATTTTTTCCATGAAATATCCATTTATTTTTTTCATAAAAAAAGAAGATGTATAGTCCATGATATTTTTTGCATGAAATGTCCATTTAATTTTTTCATAAAAAAGACGATGTATATATAGTCCATGATATTTTTTACATGAAATATTTTTTTGCATGAAATATCCATTTATTTTTTTCATAAAAAAGACGATGTATAGTCCATGATATTTTTTGCATGAAATATCCATTTATTTTTTTCATAAAAAAGACGATGTATAGTCCATGATATTTTTTGCATGAAATATCCATTTATTTTTTTCATAAAAAAGACGATGTATATAGTCCATGATATTTTTTGCATGAAAAATTTTTTTCCATGAAAAGTGGAAGATGTATAGTCCATTTAATTTTTTTCATAAAAAAGACGATGTACAGTCCATGATATATTTAGCATGAAAAATTTTTTTGCATTAAAAGCGGAAGATGTATAGTTCATTTAATTTCTTTCATAAAAAAAAATATGTATAGTCCATGATATTTTTAGCATGAAAAATTTTTTTGAATGAAAAGTGCAAGATGTATAGTCCATTTAATTTTTTTCATAAAAAAGACGATGTATAGTTCATGATATTTTTTCCATGAAATATCCATTTATTTTTTTCATAAAAAAGACGCTGTATAGTCCATGATATTTTTAGCATGAAAAATTTTTTTGCATGAAAAGTGGAAGATGTATAGTCCATTTAATTTTTTTCATAAAAAAGACTATGTATAGTTCATGATATTTTTTCCATGAAATATCCATTTATTTTTTTCATAAAAAAAGAAGATGTATAGTCCATGATATTTTTTGCATGAAATGTCCATTTAATTTTTTCATAAAAAAGACGATGTATATATAGTCCATGATATTTTTTACATGAAATATTTTTTTGCATGAAATATCCATTTATTTTTTTCATAAAAAAGACGATGTACAGTCCATGATATATTTAGCATGAAAAATTTTTTTGCATTAAAAGCGGAAGATGTATAGTTCATTTAATTTCTTTCATAAAAAAAAATATGTATAGTCCATGATATTTTTTGCATGAAAAATTTTTTTACCGAAAATATCCAATTAATTTTTCTCATAAAAAAGACGATGATATTTTTTGCATGAACAATTTTTTTGTATGAAATATCAATTTATTTTTTTTAATAAAAAGACGATGTATAGCCAATGATATTTTTTGCATGAAAAGAGGAAGATGTATAGTCCATTTAATTTTTTTCATAAAAAAGACGATGTATAGTCCATGATATTTTTTGCATGAAAAATTTTTTTTGCATGAAATATCCATTTAACTTTTTTCATAAAAAGACGATGTATAGTCCATGATATTTTTAGCATGAAAAAGTTTTTGCATGAAAAGTGGAAGATGTATAGTCCATTTAATTTTTTCATAAAAAAGACGATGTATATATAGTCCATGATATTTTTTGCATGAAACATTTTTTTGCATGAAATATCCATTTAACTTTTTTCATAAAAAGACTATGTATAGTCCATGATATTTTTTGCATGAAAAGAGGAAGATGTATAGTCCATTTAATTTTTTTCATAAAAAAGGCGATGTATAGTCCATGATATTTTCATTAAAAAGACGATGTATAGTCCATGATATTTTTAACATGAAAAATTTTTTTGCATGAAAAGTGGAAGATGTATAGTCCATTTAATTTTTTTCATAATAAAGACGATGTATAGTCCATGATATTTTTTGCATAAAATATCCATTTATTTTTTTCGTAAAAAGACGATGTATAGTCCATGATATTTTTAACATGAAAAATTTTTTTGCATGAAAAGTGGAAGATGTATAGTCCATTTAATTTTTTTCATAAAAAAGGCGATGTATAGTCCATGATATTTTCATTAAAAAGACGATGTATAGTCCATGATATTTTTAACATGAAAAATTTTTTTGCATGAAAAGTGGAAGATGTATAGTCCATTTAATTTTTTTCATAATAAAGACGATGTATAGTCCATGATATTTTTTGCATAAAATATCCATTTATTTTTTTCGTAAAAAGACGATGTATAGTCCATGATATTTTTTGCATGAAATATTTTTTTGCATGAAATATCCATTTAATTTTTTCATAAAAAGACGATGTATAGTCCATGATATTTTTTGCATGAAAAATTTTTTTGCATGAAAAGTGGAAGATGTATAGTCCATTTAATTTTTTTCATAAAAAAGACGATGTATAGTCCATGATATTTTTTGCATGAAAAATTTTTTTGTATGAAATATCTATTTAACTTTTTTCATAAAAAGACGATGTATAGTCCATGATATTTTTTGCATGAAATATTTTTTTGCATGAAATATCCATTTAATTTTTTTCATAAAAAGACGATGTATAGTCCATGATATTTTTTGCATGAAAATATTTTTGCATGAAAAGTGGAAGATGTATAGTTCATTTAATTTTTTTCATAAAAAAGACGATGTATAGTCCATGATATTTTTTGCATGAAAAATTTTTTTGCATGAAATATCTATTTAACTTTTTTCATAAAAAGACCATGTATAGTCCATGATATTTTTTGCATGAAAATTTTTTTTGCATGAAATATCTATTTAACTTTTTTTATAAAAAGACGATGTATAGTCCATGATATTTTTTGCATGAAATATTTTTTTGCATGAAATATCTATTTAATTTTTTTCATAAAAAAGACGATGTATAGTCCATGATATTTTTTGCATGAAAAATTTTTTTGCATGAAAAGTGGAAGATGTATAGTCCATTTAATTTTTTTCATAATAAAGACGATGTATAGTCCATGATATTTTTTGCATGAAATATCCATTTATTTTTTTCATAAAAAAAGACGATGTATAGTCCATGATATTTTTTGCATGAAATATCCATTTATTTTTTTCATAAAAAAGACGATGTATAGTCCATGATATTTTTAGCATGAAAAATTTTTTTGCATGAAAAGTGGAAGATGTATAGTCCATTTAATTTTTTTCATAAAAAAGACGATGTATAGTCCATGATATTTTTTGCATGAAAAATTTTTTTCCATGAAATATCCATTTAATTTTTTTCATAAAAAAGACGATGTATAGTCCATGATATTTTTTGCATGAAAAATTTTTTTGCATGAAAAGTGGAAGATGTATAGTCCATTTAATTTTTTTCATAATAAAGACGATGTATAGTCCATGATATTTTTTGCATGAAATATCCATTTATTTTTTTCATAAAAAAGACGATGTATAGTCCATGATATTTTTGCATGAAAAATTTTTTTCCATGAAAAGTGGAAGATGTATAGTCCATTTAATTTTTTTCATAATAAAGACGATGTATAGTCCATGATATTTTTTGCATGAAATATCCATTTATTTTTTTCATAAAAAAGACGATGTATAGTCCATGATATTTTTAGCATGAAAAATTTTTTTGCATGAAAAGTGGAAGATGTATAGTCCATTTAATTTTTTTCATAAAAAAGACTATGTATAGTCCATGATATTTTTTGCATGAAATATCCATTTAATTTTTTCATAAAAAAGACGATGTATAGTCCATGATATTTTTTGCATGAAAAATTTTTTAGCATGAAATATCCATTTAATTTTTTTCATAAAAAAGACGATGTATAGTCCATGATATTTTTTGCATGAAAAGAGGAAGATGTATAGTCCATTTAATTTTTTTCATAAAAAAGACGATGTATAGTCCATGATATTTTTTGCATGAAATATCCATTTAATTTTTTCATAAAAACGACGATGTATAGTCCATGATATTTTTGCATGAACAATTTTTTTGCATGAAATATCCATTTAATTTTTTTCATAAAAAAGACGATGTATAGTCCATGATATTTTTTGCATGAAATATCCATTTAATTTTTTTATAAAAAAGACGATGTATAGTCCATGATATTTTTTGCATGAAAAATTTTTTTGCATGAAAAGTGGAAAATGTATAGTCCATTTAATTTTTTTCATAAAAAAGACGATGTATAGTCCATGATATTTTTTGCATGAAAAATTTTTTTGCCGAAAATATCCAATTAATTTTTCTCATAAAAAAGACGATGATATTTTTAGCATGAATAATTTTTTTGCATGAAATATCCATTTAATTTATTCATAAAAAAGACGATGTATAGTCCATGATATTTTTAGCATGAAAAATTTTTTTGCATGAAAAGTGGAAGATGTATAGTCCATTTAATTTTTTTCATAATAAAGACGATGTATAGTCCATGATATTTTTTGCATGAAATATTCATTTATTTTTTTCATAAAAAAGACGATGTATAGTTCATGATATTTTTTGCATGAAATATCCATTTATTTTTTTCATAAAAAACACGATGAATAGTCCATGATATTTTTTGCATGAAAAATTTTTTTGCATGAAAAGTGGAAGATGTATAGTCCATTTAATTTTTTTCATAAAAAAGACGATGTATAGTCCATGATATTTTTTGCATGAAAAATTTTTTTGCATGAAAAGTGGAAGATGTATAGTCCATTTAATTTTTTTCATAATAAAGACGATGTATAGTCCATGATATTTTTTGCATGAAATATCCATTTATTTTTTTCGTAAAAAAGACGATGTATAGTCCATGATATTTTTTGCATGAAATATTTTTTTGCATGAAATATCCATTTAGTTTTTTTCATAAAAAGACGATGTATATATAGTCCATGATATTTTTTGCATGAAATATTTTTTTGCATGAAATATCCATTTAATTTTTTTCATAAAAAGACGATGCATAGTCCATGATATTTTTTGCATGAAAAATTTTTTTGCATGAAAAGTGGAAGATGTATAGTCCATTTAATTTTTTTCATAAAAAAGACGATGTATAGTCCATGATATTTTTTGCATGAAAAATTTTTTTGCATGAAATATCTATTTAACTTTTTTCATAAAAAGACGATGTATAGTCCATGATATTTTTTGCATGAAATATTTTTTTGCATGAAATATCTATTTAATTTTTTTCATAAAAAAGACGAGTATAGTCCATGATATTTTTTGCATGAAAAATTTTTTTGCATGAAAAGTGGAAGATGTATAGTCCATTTAATTTTTTTCATAATAAAGACGATGTATAGTCCATGATATTTTTTGCATGAAATATCCATTTAATTTTTTTCATAAAAAGACGATGTATAGTCCATGATATTTTTTGCATGAAATATTTTTTTGCATGAAATATCTATTTAACTTTTTTCATAATAAAGACGATGTATAGTCCATGATATTTTTTGCATGAAAAATTTTTTTGCATGAAATATCTATTTAACTTTTTTTATAAAAAGACGATGTATAGTCCATGATATTTTTTGCATGAAAAATTTTTTTCCATGAAAAGTGGAAGATGTATAGTCCATTTAATTTTTTTCATAATAAAGACGATGTATAGTCCATGATATTTTTTGCATGAAATATCCATTTATTTTTTTCATAAAAAAAGACGATGTATAGTCCATGATATTTTTTGCATGAAATATCCATTTATTTTTTTCATAAAAAAGACGATGTATAGTCCATGATATTTTTAGCATGAAAAATTTTTTTGCATGAAAAGTGGAAGATGTATAGTCCATTTAATTTTTTTCATAAAAAAGACGATGTATAGTCCATGATATTTTTTGCATGAAAAATTTTTTTCCATGAAATATCCAT
This sequence comes from Nowickia ferox, assembly GCA_936439885.1. Lineage (NCBI taxonomy): Eukaryota > Metazoa > Arthropoda > Insecta > Diptera > Tachinidae > Nowickia > Nowickia ferox. The sequence goes on along the minus strand of OW387027.1, from coordinate 764,263 downwards.
TTAATTTTTTTCATAAAAAAGACGATGTATATATAGTCCATGATATTTTTTGCATGAAAAATTTTTTTGCATGAAAAGTGGAAGATTTATAGTCCATTTTTTTGCATGAAATATCTATTTAATTTTTTTTCATAAAAAAGACGATGTATAGTCCATGATATTTTTTGCATGAAAATATTTTTGCATGAAAAGTGGAAGATGTATAGTCCATTTAATTTTTTTCATAAAAAAGACGATATATAGTCCATGATATTTTTTGCATGAAAATAGTATAGTCCATTTAATTTTTTTCATAAAAAAGACGATGTATAGTCCATGATATTTTTTGCATGAAAAATTTTTTTGCATGAAAAGTGGAAGATGTATAGTCCATTTAATTTTTTTCATAATAAAGACGATGTATAGTCCATGATATTTTTTGCATGAAATATCCATTTATTTTTTTCATAAAAAAGACGATGTATAGTCCATGATATTTTTTGCATGAAATATCCATTTAATTTTTTTCATAAAAAAGACGATGTATAGTCCATGATATTTTTTGCATGAAAAATTTTTTTGCTTGAAAAGTGGAAGATGTATAGTCCATTTAAATTTTTTCATAATAAAGACGATGTATAGTCCATGATATTTTTTGCATGAAATATCCATTTATTTTTTTCGTAAAAAAGACGATGTATAGTCCATGATATTTTTTGCATGAAATATTTTTTTGCATGAAATATCCATTTAATTTTTTTCATAAAAAGACGATGTACAGTCCATGATATTTTTTGCATGAAATATTTTTTTGCATGAAATATCTATTTAATTTTTTTCATAAAAAAGACGATGAAGATGTATAGTCCATTTAATTTTTTTCATAATAAAGACGATGTATAGTCCATGATATTTTTTGCATGAAATATCCATTTATTTTTTTCGTAAAAAAGACGATGTATAGTCCATGATATTTTTTGCATGAAATATTTTTTTGCATGAAATATCCATTTAATTTTTTTCATAAAAAGACGATGTATAGTCCATGATATTTTTTGCATGAAAAATTTTTTTGCATGAAAAGTGGAAGATGTATAGTCCATTTAATTTTTATCATAATAAAGACGATGTATAGTCCATGATATTTTTGCATGAAATATCCATTTATTTTTTTCATAAAAAAGACGATGTATAGTCCATGATATTTTTAGCATGAATAATTTTTTTGCATGAAAAGTGGAAGATGTATAGCCCATTTAATTTTTTTCATAATAAAGACGATGTATAGTCCATTTAATTTTTTTTATAAAAAAGACGATGTAAAAAAGACGATGTATAGTCCATGATATTTTTTGCATGAAATATTTTTTTCCATGAAATATCCATTTAATTTTTTTCATAAAAAGACGATGTATAGTCCATGATATTTTTTGCATGAAATATTTTTTTGCATGAAAAGTGGAAGATGTATAGTCCATTTAATTTTTATCATAATAAAGACGATGTATAGTCCATGATATTTTTGCATGAAATATCCATTTATTTTTTTCATAAAAAAGACGATGTATAGTCCATGATATTTTTAGCATGAATAATTTTTTTGCATGAAAAGTGGAAGATGTATAGCCCATTTAATTTTTTTCATAATAAAGACGATGTATAGTCCATTTAATTTTTTTTATAAAAAAGACGATGTAAAAAAGACGATGTATAGTCCATGATATTTTTTGCATGAAATATTTTTTTCCATGAAATATCCATTTAATTTTTTTCATAATAAAGACGATGTATAGTCCATGATATTTTTTGCATGAAATATCCATTTAATTTTTTCATAAAAAAGACGATGTATAGTCCATGATATTTTTTGCATGAAAAATTTTTTTCCATGAAAAGTGGTAGATGTATAGTCCATTTAATTTTTTTCATAATAAAGACGATGTATAGTCTATGATATTTTTTGCATGAAATAACCATTTAATTTGAAATTTATTTGCTGGAGGTCAAGCATTGTCTATATATTTCATTGGTGCTTAGCCAAATCATCAGTAGACTTTAACCACATTTTGAACAGTCACAAACCTCTTATCTTATGCACAGACTTTCAAAAACTATTTGAGAATTCACATATTAATAATCACAAATAATATTATTTCTGAAAATCACAAGCGAAACACAAGCAATAGGCATAGAAACTATAACAAAATCCCAGCAAATAATTTATATTCGATATGAATCTATTTTATTTTTCTACACCTTTATACAATTAGGAATCCATTGGATAACAATAAAAGTATTTATAAGGCAAAATGAAAAATAAAACCTAAATTTAAAATATTAATTATTTGCTGGGATTTTGTTATAGTTTCTATGCCTATTGCTTGTGTTTCGCTTGTGATTTTCAGAAATAATATTATTTGTGATTATTATATGTGAATTCTCAAATAGTTTTTGAAAGTCTGTGCATAAGATAAGAGGTTTGTGACTGTTCAAAATGTGGTTAAAGTCTACTGATGATTTGGCTAAGCACCAATGAAATATATAGACAATGCTTGACCTCCAGCAAATAAATTTCAAATTAAAATAAACTTATGACAATATGTCGAATAATAAATTTCTTAAATATAACCATTTAATTTTTTTCATAAAAAAGACGATGTATTGTTCATGATATTTTTTGCATGAAATTACCATTTATTTTTTTCATAAAAAAGACGATGTATAGTCCATGATATTTTTTGCATGAAATATCCATTTATTTTTTTCATAAAAAAGACGATGTATAGTCCATGATATTTTTTGCATGAAAAATTTCTTTGCATGAAAAGTGGAAGATGTATAGTCCATTTAATTTTTTTTCATAAAAAAGACGATGTATAGTGCATCATATTTTTTGCATGAAATATCCATTTAATTTTTTCATAAAAAAGACGATGTATAGTCCATGATATTTGTTGCATGAAAATATTTTTGCATGAAAAGTGGAAGATGTATAGTCCATTTAATTTTTTTCATAAGAAAGACGATGTATAGTCCATGATATTTTTTGCATGATAAATTTTTTTGCATGAAATATCCATTTAATTTTTTTCATAAAAAGACGATGTATAGTCCATGATATTTTTTGCATGAAAAATTTTTTTTCATGAAAAGTGGAAGATGTATAGTCCACTTAATTTTTTTTATAAAAAAGACGATGTATAGTCCATGATATTTTTTGCATGAAAAATTTTTTTGCATGAAATATCCATTTAATTTTTTTCATAATAAAGACGATGTATAGTCCATGATATTTTTTGCATGAAATATCCATTTATTTTTTTTCATAAAAAAGACGATGTTTAGTCCATGATATTTTATGCATGAAAAATTTTTTTGCCGAAAATATCCAATTAATTTTTCTCATAAAAAAGACGATGATATTTTTAGCATGAATAATTTTTTTGCATGAAATATCCATTTAATTTATTCATAAAAAAGACGATGTATAGTCCATGATATTTTTTGCATGAACAATTTTTTTGCATGAAATATCCATTTAACTTTTTTCATAAAAAGACGATGTATAGTCCATGATATTTTTTGCATGAAAAGAGGAAGATGTATAGTCCATTTAATTTTTTTCATAAAAAAGACGATGTATAGTCCATGATATTTTTAGCATGAAAAATTTTTTGCATGAAATGTGGAAGATGTATAGTTCATTTAATTTTTTTCATAAAAAAGACGATGTATTTATAGTCCATCATATTTTTTGCATGAAATATCCATTTAATTTTTTCATAAAAAAGACGATGTATAGTCCATGATATTTTTAGAATTAAATATCCATTTATTTTTTTCATAAAAAAGACGATGTATAGTCCAAGATATTTTTTGCATGAAATATCCATTTAACTTTTTTCATAAAAAAAGACGATGTATAGTCCATGATATTTTTTGCATGAAATATCCATTTAACTTTTTTCATAAAAAGACGATGTATAGTCCATGATATTTTTTGCATGAAAAATTTTATTGCATGAAAAGTGGAAGATGTATAGTCCATTTAATTTTTTTTCATAAAAAAGACGATGTATAGTGCATCATATTTTTTGCATGAAATATCCATTTAATTTTTTCATAAAAAAGACGATGTATAGTCCATGATATTTTTTGCATGAAATATCCATTTATTTTTTTCATAAAAAAGACGATGTATAGTCCATGATATTTTTTGCATTAAAAGAGGAAGATGTATAGTCCATTTAATTTTTTTCATAAAAAAGACGATGTATAGTTCATGATATTTTTTGCATGAAATATCCATTTATTTTTTTCATAAAAAAGACGATGTATAGTCCATGATATTTTTTGCATTAAAAGAGGAAGATGTATAGTCCATTTAATTTTTTTCATAAAAAAAGACGATGTATAGTCCATGATATTTTTTGCATGAAATATCCATTTATTTTTTTCATAAAAAAGACGATGTATAGTCCATGATATTTTTTGCATGAACAATTTTTTTGCATGAAATATCCATTTAATTTTTTTCATAAAAAGACGATATATAGTCCATGATATTTTTTGCATTAAAAGAGGAAGATGTATAGTCCATTTAATTTTTTTCATAAAAAAGACGATGTATAGTTCATGATATTTTTTGCATGAAATATCCATTTATTTTTTTCATAAAAAAGACGATGTATAGTCCATGATATTTTTTGCATTAAAAGAGGAAGATGTATAGTCCATTTAATTTTTTTCATAAAAAAAGACGATGTATAGTCCATGATATTTTTTGCATGAAATATCCATTTATTTTTTTCATAAAAAAGACGATGTATAGTCCATGATATTTTTTGCATGAACAATTTTTTTGCATGAAATATCCATTTAATTTTTTTCATAAAAAGACGATATATAGTCCATGATATTTTTTGCATTAAAAGAGGAAGATGTATAGTCCATTTAATTTTTTTCATAAAAAAGACGATGTATAGTTCATGATATTTTTTGCATGAAATATCCATTTATTTTTTTCATAAAAAAGACGATGTATAGTCCATGATATTTTTAGCATGAAGAATTTTTTTGCATGAAAAGTGGAAGATGTATAGTCCATTTAATTTTTTTCATAAAAAAGACGATGTAAAAAAGACGATGTATAGTCCATGATATTTTTTGCATGAAATATTTTTTTCCATGAAATATCCATTTAATTTTTTTCATAAAAAGACGATGTATAGTCCATGATATTTTTTGCATGAAATATTTTTTTCCATGAAATATCCATTTATTTTTTTCGTAAAAAATATATTCGATATGAATCTATTTTATTTTTCTACACCTTTATACAATTAGGAATCCATTGGATAACAATAAAAGTATTTATAAGGCAAAATGAAAAATAAAACCTAAATTTAAAATATTAATTATTTGCTGGGATTTTGTTATAGTTTCTATGCCTATTGCTTGTGTTTCGCTTGTGATTTTCAGAAATAATATTATTTGTGATTATTATATGTGAATTCTCAAATAGTTTTTGAAAGTCTGTGCATAAGATAAGAGGTTTGTGACTGTTCAAAATGTGGTTAAAGTCTACTGATGATTTGGCTAAGCACCAATGAAATATATAGACAATGCTTGACCTCCAGCAAATAAATTTCAAATTAAAATAAACTTTGACAATATGTCGAATAATAAATCTCTTAAATATAACCATTTAATTTTTTTCATAAAAAAGACGATGTATTGTTCATGATATTTTTTGCATGTAATATCCATTTATTTTTTTCATAAAAAAGACGATGTCCATGATATTTTTTGCATGAAATATCCATTTATTTTTTTCATAAAAAAGACGATGTATAGTCCATGATATTTTTTGCATGAAAAATTTTTTTGCATGAAAAGTGGAAGATGTATAGTCCATTTAATTTTTTTTCATAAAAAAGACGATGTATAGTGCATCATATTTTTTGCATGAAATATCCATTTAATTTTTTCATAAAAAAGACGATGTATAGTCCATGATATTTGTTGCATGAAAATATTTTTGCATGAAAAGTGGAAGATGTATAGTCCATTTAATTTTTTTCATAAGAAAGACGATGTATAGTCCATGATATTTTTTGCATGAAAAATTTTTTTGCATGAAATATCCATTTAATTTTTTTCATAAAAAGACGATGTATAGTCCATGATATTTTTTGCATGAAAAATTTTTTTCCATGAAAAGTGGAAGATGTATAGTCCATTTAATTTTTTTTATAAAAAAGACGATGTATGGTCCATGATATTTTTTGCATGAAATATTTTTTTGCATGAAATATCCATTTAATTTTTTTCGTAAAAAAGACGATGTATAGTTCATGATATTTTTTGCATGAAATATCCATTTATTTTTTTCATAAAAAAGACGATGTATAGTCCATGATATTTTTTGCATGAAATATCCATTTAACTGTTTTCATAAAAAGACGATGTATAGTCCATGATATTTTTTGCATGAAACATTTTTTTGCATGAAAAGTGGAAGATGTATAGTCCATTTAATTTTTTTCATAAAAAAGACGATGTATAGTTCATGATATTTTTTGCATGAAATATCCATTTATTTTTTTCATAAAAAAGACGATGTATAGTCCATGATATTTTTTGCATTAAAAGAGGAAGATGTATAGTCCATTTAATTTTTTTCATAAAAAAAGACGATGTATAGTCCATGATATTTTTTGCATGAAATATCCATTTATTTTTTTCATAAAAAAGACGATGTATAGTCCATGATATTTTTTGCATGAACAATTTTTTTGCATGAAATATCCATTTAATTTTTTTCATAAAAAGACGATATATAGTCCATGATATTTTTTGCATTAAAAGAGGAAGATGTATAGTCCATTTAATTTTTTTCATAAAAAAGACGATGTATAGTTCATGATATTTTTTGCATGAAATATCCATTTATTTTTTTCATAAAAAAGACGATGTATAGTCCATGATATTTTTTGCATTAAAAGAGGAAGATGTATAGTCCATTTAATTTTTTTCATAAAAAAAGACGATGTATAGTCCATGATATTTTTTGCATGAAATATCCATTTATTTTTTTCATAAAAAAGACGATGTATAGTCCATGATATTTTTTGCATGAACAATTTTTTTGCATGAAATATCCATTTAATTTTTTTCATAAAAAGACGATATATAGTCCATGATATTTTTTGCATTAAAAGAGGAAGATGTATAGTCCATTTAATTTTTTTCATAAAAAAGACGATGTATAGTTCATGATATTTTTTGCATGAAATATCCATTTATTTTTTTCATAAAAAAGACGATGTATAGTCCATGATATTTTTAGCATGAAGAATTTTTTTGCATGAAAAGTGGAAGATGTATAGTCCATTTAATTTTTTTCATAAAAAAGACGATGTAAAAAAGACGATGTATAGTCCATGATATTTTTTGCATGAAATATTTTTTTCCATGAAATATCCATTTAATTTTTTTCATAAAAAGACGATGTATAGTCCATGATATTTTTTGCATGAAATATTTTTTTCCATGAAATATCCATTTATTTTTTTCGTAAAAAATATATTCGATATGAATCTATTTTATTTTTCTACACCTTTATACAATTAGGAATCCATTGGATAACAATAAAAGTATTTATAAGGCAAAATGAAAAATAAAACCTAAATTTAAAATATTAATTATTTGCTGGGATTTTGTTATAGTTTCTATGCCTATTGCTTGTGTTTCGCTTGTGATTTTCAGAAATAATATTATTTGTGATTATTATATGTGAATTCTCAAATAGTTTTTGAAAGTCTGTGCATAAGATAAGAGGTTTGTGACTGTTCAAAATGTGGTTAAAGTCTACTGATGATTTGGCTAAGCACCAATGAAATATATAGACAATGCTTGACCTCCAGCAAATAAATTTCAAATTAAAATAAACTTATGACAATATGTCGAATAATAAATCTCTTAAATATAACCATTTAATTTTTTTCATAAAAAGACGATGTATTGTTCATGATATTTTTTGCATGAAATATCCATTTATTTTTTTCATAAAAAAGACGATGTATAGTCCATGATATTTTTTGCATGAAATATCCATTTATTTTTTTCATAAAAAAGACGATGTATAGTCCATGATATTTTTTGCATGAAAAATTTTTTTGCATGAAAAGTGGAAGATGTATAGTCCATTTAATTTTTTTTCATAAAAAAGACGATGTATAGTGCATCATATTTTTTGCATGAAATATCCATTTAATTTTTTCATAAAAAAGACGATGTATAGTCCATGATATTTGTTGCATGAAAATATTTTTGCATGAAAAGTGGAAGATGTATAGTCCATTTAATTTTTTTCATAAGAAAGACGATGTATAGTCCATGATATTTTTTGCATGAAAAATTTTTTTGCATGAAATATCCATTTAATTTTTTTCATAAAAAGACGATGTATAGTCCATGATATTTTTTGCATGAAAAATTTTTTTGCATGAAATATCCATTTAATTTTTTTCATAATAAAGACGATGTATAATCCATGATATTTTTTGCATGAAATATCCATTTATTTTTTTTCATAAAAAAGACGATGTTTAGTCCATGATATTTTATGCATGAAAAATTTTTTTGCCGAAAATATCCAATTAATTTTTCTCATAAAAAAGACGATGATATTTTTAGCATGAATAATTTTTTTGCATGAAATATCCATTTAATTTATTCATAAAAAATACGATGTATAGTCCATGATATTTTTTGCATGAACAATTTTTTTGCATGAAATATCCATTTAACTTTTTTCATAAAAAGACGATGTATAGTCCATGATATTTTTTGCATGAAAAGAGGAAGATGTATAGTCCATTTAATTTTTTTCATAAAAAAGACGATTATAGTCCATAATATTTTTAGCATGAAAAATTTTTTGCATAAAATGTGGAAGATGTATAGTTCATTTAATTTTTTTCATAAGAAAGACGATGTATAGTCCATGATATTTTTTGCATGAACAATTTTTTTGCATGAAATATCCATTTAATTTTTTCATAAAAAAGACGATGTATAGTCCATGATATTTGTTGCATGAACAATTTTTTTGCATGAAATATCCATTTAATTTTTTCATAAAAAAGACGATGTATAGTCCATGATATTTTTATAATGAAATATCCATTTATTTTTTTCATAAAAAAGACGATGTATAGTCCAAGATATTTTTTGCATGAAATATCCATTTAACTTTTTTCATAAAAAGACGATGTATAGTCCATGATATTTTTTGCATGAAAAATTTGATTGCATGAAAAGTGGAAGATGTATAGTCCATTTAATTTTTTTTCATAAAAAAGACGATGTATAGTGCATCATATTTTTTGCATGAAATATCCATTTAATTTTTTCATAAAAAAGACGATGTATAGTCCATGATATTTGTTGCATGAAAATATTTTTGCATGAAAAGTGGAAGATGTATAGTCCATTTAATTTTTTTCATAAGAAAGACGATGTATAGTCCATGATATTTTTTGCATGAACAATTTTTTTGCATGAAATATCCATTTAATTTTTTCATAAAAAAGACGATGTATAGTCCATGATATTTTTAGAATGAAATATCCATTTATTTTTTTCATAAAAAAGACGATGTATAGTCCAAGATATTTTTTGCATGAAATATCCATTTAACTTTTTTCATAAAAAGACGATGTATATAGTCCATGATATTTTTTGCATGAAAAATTTTATTGTATGAAAAGTGGAAGATGTATAGTCCATTTAATTTTTTTCATAAAAAAGACGATGTATATATAGTCCATGATATTTTTTGCATGAAATATTTTTTTGCATGAAATATCCATTTAATTTTTTTCGTAAAAAAGACGATGTATAGTTCATGATATTTTTTGCATGAAATATCCATTTATTTTTTTCATAAAAAAGACGATGTATAGTCCATGATATTTTTTGCATGAAATATCCATTTAACTGTTTTCATAAAAAGACGATGTATAGTCCATGATATTTTTTCCATGAAAAATTTTTTTGCATGAAAAGTGGAAGATGTATAGTCCATTTAATTTTTTTCATAAAAAAGACGATGTATAGTCCATGATATTTTTTGCATGAAAAATTTTTTTGCATGAAAAGTGGAAGATGTATAGTCCATTTAATTTTTTTCATAAAAAAGACGATGTATAGTCCATGATATTTTTTGCATTAAAAGAGGAAGATGTATAGTCCATTTAATTTTTTTCATAAAAAAGACGATGTATAGTCCATGATATTTTTTGCATGAAATATCCATTTATTTTTTTCATAAAAAAAGACGATGTATAGTCCATGATATTTTTTGCATGAAATATCCATTTATTTTTTTCATAAAAAAGACGATGTATAGTCCATGATATTTTTTGCATGAACAATTTTTTTGCATGAAATATCCATTTAATTTTTTTCATAAAAAGACGATGTATAGTCCATGATATTTTTTGCATGAAAAGTGGAAGATGTATAGTCCATTTAATTTTTTTCATAAAAAAGACGATGTATAGTTCATGATATTTTTTGCATGAAATATCTATTTATTTTTTTCATAAAAAAAGACGATGTATAGTCCATGATATTTTTTGCATGAAATATCCATTTATTTTTTTCATAAAAAAGACGATGTATAGTCCATGATATTTTTTGCATGAACAATTTTTTTGCATGAAATATCCATTTAATTTTTTTCATAAAAAGACGATGTATAGTCCATGATATTTTTTGCATTAAAAGAGGAAGATGTATAGTCCATTTAATTTTTTTCATAAAAAAGACGATGTATAGTCCATGATATTTTTTGCATGAAATATCCATTTATTTTTTTCATAAAAAAGACGATGTATAGTCCATGATATTTTTTGCATGAACAATTTTTTTGCATGAAATATCCATTTAATTTTTTTCATAAAAAAGACGATGTATAGTCCATGATATTTTTAGCATGAAAAATTTTTTTGCATGAAAAGTGGAAGATGTATAGTCCATTTAATTTTTTTCATAAAAAAGACGATTTATAGTCCATGATATTTTTTGCATGAAAAATTTTTTTGCATGAAAAGTGGAAGATGTATAGTCCATTTAATTTTTTTCATAAAAAATGAAATGAATGATATTTTTTGCATGAAAAATTTTTTTGCATGAAATATCTATTTAACTTTTTTCATAAAAAGACCATGTATAGTCCATGATATTTTTTGCATGAAAAATTTTTTTGGAAGATGTATAGTCCATTTAATTTTTTTCATAATAAAGACGATGTATAGTCCATGATATTTTTTGCATGAAATATCCATTTATTTTTTTCGTAAAAAAGACGATGTATAGTCCATGATATTTTTTGCATGAAATATTTTTTTGCATGAAATATCCATTTAATTTTTTTCGTAAAAAAGACGATGTATATATAGTCCATGATATTTTTTGCATGAAAAATATTTTTCCATGAAAAGTGGAAGATGTATAGTCCATTTAATTTTTTTCATAAAAAAGACGATGTATAGTCCATGATATTTTTTGCATGAAAAATTTTTTTGCATGAAATGTGGAAGATGTATAGTTCATTTAATTTTTTTCATAAAAAAGACGATGTATTTATAGTCCATCATATTTTTTGCATGAAATATCCATTTAATTTTTTCATAAAAAAGACGATGTATAGTCCATGATATTTTTAGAATGAAAAATTTTTTTTCATGAAATATCTATTTAACTTTTTTCATAAAAAGACCATGTATAGTCCATGATATTTTTTGCATGAAAAATTTTTTTGCATGAAAAGTGGAAGATGTATAGTCCATTTAATTTTTTTCATAAAAAAGACGATGTATAGTCCATGATATTTTTTGCATGAAATATCCATTTAATTTTTTCATAAAAAAGACGATGTATATATAGTCCATGATATTTGTTGCATGAAAATATTTTTGCATAAAAGTGGAAGATGTATAGTCCATTTAATTTTTTTCATAAAAAAGACGATGTATAGTTTCATGATATTTTTTGCATGAAATATCCATTTATTTTTTTCATAAAAAAGACGATGTATAGTCCATGATATTTTTTGCATGAAATATCCATTTATTTTTTTTAATAAAAAGACGATGTTATAGTCCATGATATTTTTTGCATGAAAAGAGGAAGATGTATAGTCCATTTAATTTTTTTCATAAAAAAGACGATGTATAGTGCATGATATTTTTTGCAAGAAATATCCATTTATTTTTTTCATAAAAAAGACGATGTATAGTCCATGATATTTTTAGCATGAATAATTTTTTTGCATGAAATATCCATTTAATTTATTCATAAAAAAGACGATGTATAGTCCATGATATTTTTTGCATGAAATATCCATTTATTTTTTTTAATAAAAAGACGATGTATAGTCCATGATATTTTTTGCATGAAAAATTTTTTTGCCGAAAATATCCAATTAATTTTTTTCATAAAAAAGACGATGATATGTTTAGCATGAATAATTTTTTTCCATGAAATATCCATTTAATTTATTCATAAAAAAGACGATGTATAGTCCATGATATTTTTTGCATGAAATATCCATTTAATTTTTTCATAAAAAAGACGATGTATAGTCCATGATATTTTTTGCATGAAAAATTTTTTTCCATGAAAAGTGGAAGATGTATAGTCCATTTAATTTTTTTCATAAAAAAGACGATGTATAGTCCATGATATTTTTTGCATGAAATATCCATTTAATTTTTTCATAAAAAAGACGATGTATAGTCCATGATATTTTTTGCATGAAAAATTTTTTTGCATGAAATATCCATTTAATTGTTTTCATAAAAAAGACGATGTATAGTCCATGATATTTTTTGCATGAAAAGTGGAAGATGTATAGTCCATTTAATTTTTTTCATAAAAAAGACGATGTATAGTCCATGATATTTTTTGCATAAAATATCCATTTATTTTTTTCATAAAAAAGACGATGTATAGTCCATAATATTTTTTGCATGAAAAATTTTTTTGCATGAAAAGAGGAAGATGTATAGTCCATTTAATTTTTTTCATAAAAAAGACGATGTATAGTCCATTTAATTTTTTTCATAAAAAAGACGATGTATAGTCCATGATATTTTTTCCATAAAATATCCATTTAATTTTTTCATAAAAAAAGACGATGTATAGTCCATGATATTTTTTGCATGAAAAATTTTTTTGCATGAAAAGAGGAAGATGTATAGTCCATTTAATTTTTTTCATAAAAAAGACGATGTATAGTCCATGATATTTTTTCCATGAAAAATTTTTTTGCCGAAAATATCCAATTAATTTTTCTCATAAAAAAGACGATGATATTTTTAGCATGAATAATTTTTTGGCATGAAATATCCATTTAATTTATTCATAAAAACGACGATGTATAGTCCATGATATTTTTTGCATGAACAATTTTTTTGCATGAAATATCCATTTAATTTTTTTCATAAAAAAGACGATGTATAGTCCATCATATTTTTTGCATGAAATATCCATGTAATTTTTTCATAAAAAAGACGATGTATAATCCATGATATTTTTTGCATGAAATATTCATTTATTTTTTTCATAAAAAAGACGATAGACGATGAAATATCCATTTATTTTTTTCATAAAAAAGACGATGTATAATAGTCCATGATATTTTTAGCATGAAAAATTTTTTTGCATGAAAAGTGGAAGATGTATAGTCCATTTAATTTTTTTCATAAAAAGGACGATGTATAGTCCATCATATTTTTTGCATGAAATATCCATTTAATTTTTTCATAAAAAAGACGATGTATAGTCCATGATATTTTTTGCATGAAATATCCATTTAACTTTTTTCATAAAAAAGACGATGTATAGTCCATCATATTTTTCGCATGAAATATCCATTTAATTTTTTCATAAAAAAGACGATGTATAGTCCATGATATTTTTTGCATGAAATATCCATTTAACTTTTTTCATAAAAAGACGATGTATAGTCCATGATATTTTTTGCATGAAAATTTTTTTTGCATGATAAGTGGAAGAGGTATAGTCCATTTAATTTTTTTCATAATAAAGACGATGTATAGTCCATGATATTTTTTGCATGAAATATCCATTTATTTTTTTCATAAAAAAGACGATGTATAGTCCATGATATTTTTTGCATGAAATATCCATTTATTTTTTTCATAAAAAAGACGATGTATAGTCCATGATATTTTTAGCATGAAAAAATTTTTTGCATGAAAAGTGGAAGATGTATAGTCCATTTAATTTTTTTCATAAAAAAGACGATGTATAGTCCATGATATTTTTTGCATGAAATATCCATTTAATTTTTTCATAAAAAAGACGATTTATAGTCCATGATATTTTTTGCAAGAAATATCCATTTATTTTTTTCATAAAAAAGACGATGTATAGTCCATGATATTTTTAGCATGAAAAATTTTTTTGCATGAAAAGTGGAAGATGTATAGTCCATGAAAAATTTTTTTGCCGAAAATATCCAATTAATTTTTCTCATAAAAAAGACGATGATATTTTTAGCATGAATAATTTTTTGGCATGAAATATCCATTTAATTTATTCATAAAAACGACGATGTATAGTCCATGATATTTTTTGCATGAACAATTTTTTTGCATGAAATATCCATTTAATTTTTTTCATAAAAAAGACGATGTATAGTCCATCATATTTTTTGCATGAAATATCCATGTAATTTTTTCATAAAAAAGACGATGTATAGTCCATGATATTTTTTGCATGAAATATTCATTTATTTTTTTCATAAAAAAGACGATAGACGATGAAATATCCATTTATTTTTTTCATAAAAAAGACGATGTATAATAATCCATGATATTTTTAGCATGAAAAATTTTTTTGCATGAAAAGTGGAAGATGTATAGTCCATTTAATTTTTTTCATAAAAAGGACGATGTATAGTCCATCATATTTTTTGCATGAAATATCCATTTAATTTTTTCATAAAAAAGACGATGTATAGTCCATGATATTTTTAGAATGAAAAATTTTTTTTCATGAAATATCTATTTAACTTTTTTCATAAAAAGACCATGTATAGTCCATGATATTTTTTGCATGAAAAATTTTTTTGCATGAAAAGTGGAAGATGTATAGTCCATTTAATTTTTTTCATAAAAAAGACGATGTATAGTCCATGATATTTTTTGCATGAAATATCCATTTAATTTTTTCATAAAAAAGACGATGTATATATAGTCCATGATATTTGTTGCATGAAAATATTTTTGCATGAAAAGTGGAAGATGTATAGTCCATTTAATTTTTTTCATAAAAAAGACGATGTATAGTTTCATGATATTTTTTGCATGAAATATCCATTTATTTATTCATAAAAAAGACGATGTATAGTCCATGATATTTTTTGCATGAAATATCCATTTATTTTTTTTAATAAAAAGACGATGTATAGTCCATGATATTTTTTGCATGAAAAATTTTTTTGCCGAAAATATCCAATTAATTTTTTTCATAAAAAAGACGATGATATGTTTAGCATGAATAATTTTTTTCCATGAAATATCCATTTAATTTATTCATAAAAAAGACGATGTATAGTCCATGATATTTTTTGCATGAAATATCCATTTAATTTTTTCATAAAAAAGACGATGTATAGTCCATGATATTTTTTGCATGAAAAATTTTTTTCCATGAAAAGTGGAAGATGTATAGTCCATTTAATTTTTTTCATAAAAAAGACGATGTATAGTCCATGATATTTTTTGCATGAAATATCCATTTAATTTTTTCATAAAAAAGACGATGTATAGTCCATGATATTTTTTGCATGAAAAATTTTTTTGCATGAAATATCCATTTAATTGTTTTCATAAAAAAGACGATGTATAGTCCATGATATTTTTTGCATGAAAAGTGGAAGATGTATAGTCCATTTAATTTTTTTCATAAAAAAGACGATGTATAGTCCATGATATTTTTTGCATAAAATATCCATTTATTTTTTTCATAAAAAAGACGATGTATAGTCCATAATATTTTTTGCATGAAAAATTTTTTTGCATGAAAAGAGGAAGATGTATAGTCCATTTAATTTTTTTCATAAAAAAGACGATGTATAGTCCATTTAATTTTTTTCATAAAAAAGACGATGTATAGTCCATGATATTTTTTGCATAAAATATCCATTTAATTTTTTCATAAAAAAAGACGATGTATAGTCCATGATATTTTTTGCATGAAAAATTTTTTTGCATGAAAAGAGGAAGATGTATAGTCCATTTAATTTTTTTCATAAAAAAGACGATGTATATATAGTCCATGATATTTTTTCCATGAAAAATTTTTTTCCCGAAAATATCCAATTAATTTTTCTCATAAAAAAGACGAGGATATTTTTAGCATGAATAATTTTTTGACATGAAATATCCATTTAATTTATTCATAAAAACGACGATGTATAGTCCATGATATTTTTTGCATGAACAATTTTTTTGCGTGAAATATCCATTTAATTTTTTTCATAAAAAAGACGATGTATAGTCCATCATATTTTTTGCATGAAATATCCATGTAATTTTTTCATAAAAAAGACGATGTATAGTCCATGATATTTTTTGCATGAAATATCCATTTATTTTTTTCATAAAAAAGACGATAGACGATGAAATATCCATTTATTTTTTTCATAAAAAAGACGATGTATAGTCCATGATATTTTTTGCATGAAATATCCATTTATTTTTTCATAAAAAAGACGAGTCCATGATATTTTTTGCATGAAAATTTTTTTTGCATGATAAGTGGAAGAGGTATAGTCCATTTAATTTTTTTCATAAAAAACACGATGTATAGTCCATGATATTTTTTGCATGAAATATCCATTTAATTTTTTCATAAAAAAGACGATTTATAGTCCATGATATTTTTTGCAAGAAATATCCATTTATTTTTTTCATAAAAAAGACGATGTATATAGTCCATGATATTTTTAGCATGAAAAATTTTTTTGCATGAAAAGTGGAAGATGTATAGTCCATTTAATTTTTTTCATAAAAAAGACGATGTATAGTCCATGATATTTTTTGCATGAAATATCCATTTAATTTATTCATAAAAAAGACGATGTATAGTCCATGATATTTTTTGCATGAAATATCCATTTAATTTTTTCATAAAAAAGACGATGTATAGTCCATGATATTTTTTGCATGAAATATCCATTTATTTTTTCATAAAAAAGACGAGTCCATGATATTTTTTGCATGAAATATTTTTTTGCATGAAATATCCATTTATTTTTTTCATAAAAAAGACGATGTATAGTCCATGATATTTTTTGCATGAAAAATTTTTTTGCCGAAAATATCCAATTAATATTTCTCATAAAAAAGACGATGATATGTTTAGCATGAATAATTTTTATGCATGAAATATCCATTTAATTTATTCATAAAAAAGACGATGTATAGTCCATGATATTTTTTGCATGAAATATCCATTTAATTTTTTCATAAAAAAAGACGATGTATAGTCCATGATATTTTTTGCATGAAAAATTTTTTTGCATGAAAAGAGGAAGATGTATAGTCCATTTAATTTTTTTCATAAAAAAGACGATGTATAGTCCATAATATTTTTTGCATGAAAAATTTTTTTGCATGAAATATCCATTTAACTTTTTCATAAAAAAGACGATGTATAGTCCATGATATTTTTTGCATGAAAAATTTTTTTGCATGAAAAGTGGAAAATGTATAGTCCATTTAATTTTTTTCATAAAAAAGACGATGTATAGTCCATGATATTTTTTCCATGAAAAATTTTTTTGCCGAAAATATCCAATTAATTTTTCTCATAAAAAAGACGATGATATTTTTAGCATGAATAATTTTTTTCCATGAAATATCCATTTAATTTATTCATAAAAAAGACGATGTATAGTCCATCATATTTTTTGCATGAAATATCCATTTAATTTTTTCGTAAAAAAGACGATGTATAGTCCATGATATTTTTTGCATGAAATATCCATTTAACTTTTTTCATAAAAAAGACGATGTATAGTCCATCATATTTTTTGCATGAAATATCCATTTAATTTTTTCATAAAAAAGACGATGTATAGTCCATGATATTTTTTGCATGAAAAATTTTTTTGCATGAAATATCCATTTACCTTTTTTCATAAAAAGACGATGTATAGTCCATGATATTTTTTGCATGAAAAATTTTTTTGCATGATAAGTGGAAGATGTATAGTCCATTTAATTTTTTTTCATAATAAAGACGATGTATAGTCCATGATATTTTTTGCAAGAAATATCCATTTATTTTTTTCATAAAAAAGACGATGTATAGTCCATGATATTTTTAGCATGAAAAATTTTTTTGCATGAAAAGTGGAAGATGTATAGTCCATTTAATTTTTTTCATAATAAAGACGATGTATAGTCCATGATATTTTTTGCAAGAAATATCCATTTATTTTTTTCATAAAAAGACGATGTATAGTCCATGATATTTTTAGCATGAATAATTTTTTTTGCATGAAATATCCATTTATTTTTTTTCATATAAAAGACGATATATAGTCCATGATATTTTTTGCAGAAATATCCATTTATTTTTTTCATAAAAAAGACGATGAGTCCATGATATTTTTAGCATGAAAAAATTTTTTGCATGAAAAGTGGAAGATGTATAGTCCATTTAATTTTTTTCATAAAAAAGACGATGTATAGTCCATGATATTTTTTGCATGAAATATCCATTTAATTTTTTCATAAAAAAGACGATGTATAGTCCATGATATTTTTTGCATGAAAAATTTTTTTGCATGAAATATCCATTTAATTTTTTTCATAAAAAAGACGATGTATAGTCCATGATATTTTTTGCATGAAAAGTGGAAGATGTATAGTCCATTTAATTTTTTTCATAATAAAGACGATGTATAGTCCATGATATTTTTTGCAAGAAATATCCATTTATTTTTTTCATAAAAAGACGATGTATAGTCCATGATATTTTTAGCATGAATAATTTTTTTTGCATGAAATATCCATTTATTTTTTTTCATATAAAAGACGATATATAGTCCATGATATTTTTTGCAGAAATATCCATTTATTTTTTTCATAAAAAAGACGATGAGTCCATGATATTTTTAGCATGAAAAAATTTTTTGCATGAAAAGTGGAAGATGTATAGTCCATTTAATTTTTTTCATAAAAAAGACGATGTATAGTCCATGATATTTTTTGCATGAAATATCCATTTAATTTTTTCATAAAAAAGACGATGTATAGTCCATGATATTTTTTGCATGAAAAATTTTTTTGCATGAAATATCCATTTAATTTTTTTCATAAAAAAGACGATGTATAGTCCATGATATTTTTTGCATGAAAAGAGGAAGATGTATAGTCCATTTAATTTTTTTCATAAAAAAGACGATGTATAGTCCATGATATTTTTTGCATGAAATATCCATTTATTTTTTTCATAAAAAAGACGATGTATAGTCCATGATATTTTTAGCATGAAAAAATTTTTTGCATGAAAAGTGGAAGATGTATAGTCCATTTAATTTTTTTCATAAAAAAGACTATGTATAGTCCATGATATTTTTTGCATGAAATATCCATTTAATTTTTTCATAAAAAAGACGATGTATAGTCCATGATATTTTTTGCATGAAAAATTTTTTAGCATGAAATATCCATTTAATTTTTTTCATAAAAAAGACGATGTATAGTCCATGATATTTTTTGCATGAAAAATTTTTTTGCCGAAAATATCCAATTAATATTTCTCATAAAAAAGACGATGATATGTTTAGCATGAATAATTTTTATGCATGAAATATCCATTTAATTTATTCATAAAAAAGACGATGTATAGTCCATGATATTTTTTGCATGAAATATCCATTTAATTTTTTCATAAAAAAAGACGATGTATAGTCCATGATATTTTTTGCATGAAAAATTTTTTTGCATGAAAAGAGGAAGATGTATAGTCCATTTAATTTTTTTCATAAAAAAGACGATGTATAGTCCATAATATTTTTTGCATGAAAAATTTTTTTGCATGAAATATCCATTTAACTTTTTCATAAAAAAGACGATGTATAGTCCATGATATTTTTTGCATGAAAAATTTTTTTGCATGAAAAGTGGAAAATGTATAGTCCATTTAATTTTTTTCATAAAAAAGACGATGTATAGTCCATGATATTTTTTCCATGAAAAATTTTTTTGCCGAAAATATCCAATTAATTTTTCTCATAAAAAAGACGATGATATTTTTAGCATGAATAATTTTTTTCCATGAAATATCCATTTAATTTATTCATAAAAAAGACGATGTATAGTCCATCATATTTTTTGCATGAAATATCCATTTAATTTTTTCGTAAAAAAGACGATGTATAGTCCATGATATTTTTTGCATGAAATATCCATTTAACTTTTTTCATAAAAAAGACGATGTATAGTCCATCATATTTTTTGCATGAAATATCCATTTAATTTTTTCATAAAAAAGACGATGTATAGTCCATGATATTTTTTGCATGAAAAATTTTTTTGCATGAAATATCCATTTACCTTTTTTCATAAAAAGACGATGTATAGTCCATGATATTTTTTGCATGAAAAATTTTTTTGCATGATAAGTGGAAGATGTATAGTCCATTTAATTTTTTTTCATAATAAAGACGATGTATAGTCCATGATATTTTTTGCAAGAAATATCCATTTATTTTTTTCATAAAAAAGACGATGTATAGTCCATGATATTTTTAGCATGAAAAATTTTTTTGCATGAAAAGTGGAAGATGTATAGTCCATTTAATTTTTTTCATAATAAAGACGATGTATAGTCCATGATATTTTTTGCAAGAAATATCCATTTATTTTTTTCATAAAAAGACGATGTATAGTCCATGATATTTTTAGCATGAATAATTTTTTTTGCATGAAATATCCATTTATTTTTTTTCATATAAAAGACGATATATAGTCCATGATATTTTTTGCAGAAATATCCATTTATTTTTTTCATAAAAAAGACGATGAGTCCATGATATTTTTAGCATGAAAAAATTTTTTGCATGAAAAGTGGAAGATGTATAGTCCATTTAATTTTTTTCATAAAAAAGACGATGTATAGTCCATGATATTTTTTGCATGAAATATCCATTTAATTTTTTCATAAAAAAGACGATGTATAGTCCATGATATTTTTTGCATGAAAAATTTTTTTGCATGAAATATCCATTTAATTTTTTTCATAAAAAAGACGATGTATAGTCCATGATATTTTTTGCATGAAAAGAGGAAGATGTATAGTCCATTTAATTTTTTTCATAAAAAAGACGATGTATAGTCCATGATATTTTTTGCATGAAATATCCATTTATTTTTTTCATAAAAAAGACGATGTATAGTCCATGATATTTTTAGCATGAAAAAATTTTTTGCATGAAAAGTGGAAGATGTATAGTCCATTTAATTTTTTTCATAAAAAAGACTATGTATAGTCCATGATATTTTTTGCATGAAATATCCATTTAATTTTTTCATAAAAAAGACGATGTATAGTCCATGATATTTTTTGCATGAAAAATTTTTTAGCATGAAATATCCATTTAATTTTTTTCATAAAAAAGACGATGTATAGTCCATGATATTTTTTGCATGAAAAGAGGAAGATGTATAGTCCATTTAATTTTTTTCATAAAAAAGACGATGTATAGTCCATGATATTTTTTGCATGAAATATCCATTTAATTTTTTCATAAAAACGACGATGTATAGTCCATGATATTTTTGCATGAACAATTTTTTTGCATGAAATATCCATTTAATTTTTTTCATAAAAAAGACGATGTATAGTCCATGATATTTTTTGCATGAAATATCCATTTAATTTTTTTATAAAAAAGACGATGTATAGTCCATGATATTTTTTGCATGAAAAATTTTTTTGCATGAAAAGTGGAAAATGTATAGTCCATTTAATTTTTTTCATAAGTCCATGATATTTTTTGCATGAAAAATTTTTTTGCCGAAAATATCCAATTAATTTTTCTCATAAAAAAGACGATGATATTTTTAGCATGAATAATTTTTTTGCATGAAATATCCATTTAATTTATTCATAAAAAAGACGATGTATAGTCCATCATATTTTTTGCATGAAAAATTTTTTTGCATGAAAAGAGGAAGATGTATAGTCCATTTAATTTTTTTCATAAAAAAGACGATGTATATATAGTCCATGATATTTTTTGCATGAAAAATTTTTTTCCCGAAAATATCCAATTAATTTTTCTCATAAAAAAGACGATGATATTTTTAGCATGAATAATTTTTTTGCATGAAATATCCATTTAATTTATTCATAAAAAAGACGATGTATAGTCCATGATATTTTTTGCATGAAAAATTTTTTGCATGAAATGTGGAAGATGTATAGTTCATTTAATTTTTTTCATAAAAAAGACGATGTATAGTCCATCATATTTTTTGCATGAAATATCCATTTAATTTTTTCATAAAAAAGACGATGTATAGTCCATGATATTTTTTGCATGAAAAATTTTTTTGCATGATAAGTGGAAGATGTATAGTCCATTTAATTTTTTTCATAATAAAGACGATGTATAGTCCATGATATTTTTTGCATGAAATATCCATTTATTTTTTTCATAAAAAAGACGATGTATAGTCCAAGATATTTTTTGCATGAAATATCCATTTATTTTTTTCATAAAAAAGACGATGTATAGTCCATGATATTTTTAGCATGAAAAATTTTTTTCCATGAAAAGTGGAAGATGTATAGTCCATTTAATTTTTTTCATAAAAAAGACGATGTATAGTCCATGATATTTTTTGCATGAAATATTTTTTTCCATGAAATATCCATTTATTTTTTTCATAAAAAAGACGATGTATAGTCCATGATATTTTTTGCATGAAAAATTTTTTGCGGAAAATATCCAATTAATTTTTCTAATAAAAAAGACGATGATATTTTTAGCATGAATAATTTTTTTGCATGAAATATCCATTTAATTTATTCATAAAAAAGACGATGTATAGTCCATGATATTTTTTGCATGAAAATTTTTTTTGCATGAAATATTCATTTAACTTTTTTCATAAAAATACGATGTATAGTCCATGATATTTTTTGCATGAAAAGAGGAAGATGTATAGTCCATTTAATTTTTTTCATAAAAAAGACGATGTATAGTCCATGATATTTTTAGCCTGAAAAATTTTTTTGCATGAAAAGTGGAAGATGTATAGTCCATTTAATTTTTTTCATAAAAAAGACGATGTATAGTCCATCATATTTTTTGCATGAAATATCCATTTAATTTTTTTCATAAAAAAGACGATGTATAGTTCATGATATTTTTTGCATGAAATATGCATTTATTTTTTTCATAAAAAAGACGATGTATAGTCCATGATATTTTTTGCATGAAATATCCATTTATTTTTTCATAAAAAAGACGATGTATAGTCCATGATATTTTTTGCATGAAAAATTTTTTTGCATGAAATATCTATTTAACTTTTTTCACAAAAAGACCATGTATAGTCCATGATATTTTTTGCATGAAAAATTTTTTTGCATGAAATATCCATTTAACTTTTTTCATAAAAAGACGATGTATAGTCCATGATATTTTTAGCATGAAAAATTTTTTCCATGAAATGTGGAAGATGTATAGTTCATTTAATTTTTTTCATAAAAAAGACGATGTATAGTCCATCATATTTTTTGCATAAAATATCCATTTAATTTGTTCATAAAAAAGACGATGTATAGTCCATGATATTTTTTGCATGAAATATCCATTTATTTTTTTCATAAAAAAGACGATGTATAGTCCATGATATTTTTAGCATGAAAAATTTTTTTGCATGATAAGTGGAAGATGTATAGTCCATTTAATTTTTTTCATAAAAAAGACGATGTATAGTCCATCATATTTTTTGCATGAAATATCCATTTAATTTTTTCATAAAAAAGACGATGTATAATTCATGATATTTTTTGCATGAAATATCCATTTATTTTTTTCATAAAAAAGACGATGTATAGTCCATGATATTTTTTGCATGAAATATCCATTTAATTTTTTCATAAAAAAGACGATGTATAGTCCATGATATTTTTAGCATGAAAAATTTTTTTGCATGAAAAGTGGAAGATGTATAGTCCATTTATTTTTTTTCATAAAAAAGACGATGTATAGTCCATCATATTTTTTGCATGAAATATCCATTTAATTTTTTCATAAAAAAGACGATGTATAGTTCATGATATTTTTTGCATGAAATATCCATTTATTTTTTTCATAAAAAAGACGATGTATAGTCCATGATATTTTTTGCATGAAATATCCATTTAATTTTTTCATAAAAAAGATGATGTATAGTCCATGATATTTTTTGCATGAAATATCCATTTAATTTTTTCATAAAAAAGACGATGTATAGTCCATGATATTTTTTGCATGAAAAACTTTTTTCATAAAAAGACGATGTATAGTCCATGATATTTTTTGCATGAAAAATTTTTTTGCATGAAATATCCATTTAACTTTTTTCATAAAAAGACGATGTATAGTCCATGATATTTTTTGCATGAAAAATTTTTTTGCATGAAAAGTGGAAGATGTATAGTCCATTTAATTTTTTTCATAATAAAGACGATGTATAGTCCATGACATTTTTTGCATGAAATATCCATTTATTTTTTTCACAAAAAAGACGATGTATAGTCCATGATATTTTTTGCATGAAATATTTTTTTGCATGAAATATCCATTTAATTTTTTTCATAAAAAAGACGATGTATAGTTCATGATATTTTTTGCATGAAATATCCATTTATTTTTTCATAAAAAAAGACGATGTATAGTCCATGATATTTTTTTGCTTGAAATATCCATTTAACTTTTTTCATAAAAAGACGATGTATAGTCCATGATATTTTTAGCATGAATAATTTTTTTGCATGAAATATCCATTTAATTTTTTTCATAAAAAAGACGATGTATAGTCCATGATATTTTTTGCATGAAAAATTTTTTTGCAAGAAATATCCATTTAACTTTTTTCATAAAAAGACGATGTATAGTCCATGATATTTTTTCCATGAAAAGAGGAAGATGTATAGTCCATTTAATTTTTTTCATAAAAAAGACGATGTATAGTCCATGATATTTTTAGCATGAAAAATGTTTTGCATGAAATGTGGAAGATGTATAGTTCATTTAATTTTTTTCATAAAAAAGACGATGTATAGTCCATCATATTTTTTACATGAAATATCCATTTAATTTTTTCATAAAAAAGACGATGTATAGTCCATGATATTTTTTGCATGAAATATCTATTTATTTTTTTCATAAAAAAGACGATGTATAGTCCATGATATTTTTAGCATGAAAAATTTTTTTCTATGAAAAGTGGAAGATGTATAATAGTCCATTTAATTTTTTTCATAAAAAAGACGATGTATAGTTCGTGATATTTTTTGCATTAAATATCCTTTTATTTTTTTCATAAAAAAGACGATGTATAGTCCATGATATTTTTAGCATGAATAATTTTTTTCCATGAAATATCCATTTATTTTTTTCATAAAAAAGACGATGTATAGTCCATGATATTTTTTGCATGAAAAGAGGAAGATGTATAGTCCATTTAATTTTTGTCATAAAAAAGACGATGTATAGTCCATGATATTTTTTGCATGAAATATTCATTTAATTTTTTTCATAAAAAAGACGATGTATAGTTCATGATATTTTTTGCATGAAATATCCATTTAATTTTTTCATAAAACAGACGATGTAATTACATATAGTCCATGATATTTTTTGCATGAAATATCCATTTATTTTTTTCATAAAAAAGACGATGTATAGTCCATGATATTTTTAGCATGAAAAATTTTTTTGCATGAAAAGTGGAAGATGTATAGTCCATTTATTTTTTTTCATAAAAAAGACGATGTATAGTCCATCATATTTTTTGCATGAAATATCCATTTAATTTTTTCATAAAAAAGACGATGTATAGTTCATGATATTTTTTGCATGAAATATCCATTTAATTTTTTCATAAAACAGACGATGTAGTTA
Organism: Nowickia ferox; assembly: GCA_936439885.1. Taxonomy (NCBI): domain Eukaryota; kingdom Metazoa; phylum Arthropoda; class Insecta; order Diptera; family Tachinidae; genus Nowickia; species Nowickia ferox. The sequence goes on along the minus strand of OW387027.1, from coordinate 738,045 downwards.
CATATAGTCCATGATATTTTTTGCATGAAATATCCATTTATTTTTTTCATAAAAAAGACGATGTATAGTCCATGATATTTTTAGCATGAAAAAAAGACGATGTATAGTCCATGATATTTTTAGCATGAATAATTTTTTTCCATGAAATATCCATTTATTTTTTTCATAAAAAAGACGATGTATAGTCTATGATATTTTTTGCATGAAAAGAGGAAGATGTATAGTCCATTTAATTTTTGTCATAAAAAAGACGATGTATAGTCCATGATATTTTTTGCATGAAATATTCATTTAATTTTTTTCATAAAAAAGACGATGTATAGTTCATGATATTTTTTGCATGAAATATCCATTTAATTTTTTCATAAAACAGACGATGTAATTACATATAGTCCATGATATTTTTTGCATGAAATATCCATTTATTTTTTTCATAAAAAAGACGATGTATAGTCCATGATATTTTTAGCATGAAAAATTTTTTTGCATGAAAAGTGGAAGATGTATAGTCCATTTATTTTTTTTCATAAAAAAGACGATGTATAGTCCATCATATTTTTTGCATGAAATATCCATTTAATTTTTTCATAAAAAAGACGATGTATAGTTCATGATATTTTTTGCATGAAATATCCATTTAATTTTTTCATAATAAAGACGATGTATAGTCCATGATATTTTTTGCATGAAATATCTATTTATTTTTTTCATAAAAAAGACGATGTATAGTCCATGATATGTTTAGCATGAAAAATTTTTTTGTATGAAAAGTGGAAGATGTATAATAGTCCATTTAATTTTTGTCATAAAAAAGACGATATATAGTCCATGATATTTTTTGCATGAAATATTCATTTAATTTTTTTCATAAAAAAGACGATGTATAGTTCATGATATTTTTTGCATGAAATATCCATTTAATTTTTTCATAAAACAGACGATGTAGTTACATATAGTCCATGATATTTTTTGCATGAAATATCCATTTATTTTTTTCATAAAAAAGACGATGTATAGTCCATGATATTTTTAGCATGAAAAATTTTTTTGCATGAAAAGTGGAAGATGTATAGTCCATTTATTTTTTTTCATAAAAAAGACGATGTATAGTCCATCATATTTTTTGCATGAAATATCCATTTAATTTTTTCATAAAAAAGACGATGTATAGTTCATGATATTTTTTGCATGAAATATCCATTTATTTTTTTCATAAAAAAGACGATGTATAGTCCATCATATTTTTTGCATGAAATATCCATTTAATTTTTTCATAAAAAAGACGATGTATAGTCCATCATATTTTTTCCATGAAATATCCATTTATTTTTTTCATAAAAAAGACGATGTATAGTCCATGATATTTTTTGCATGAAAAATTTTTTTGCCGAAAATATCCATTTAACTTTTTTCATAAAAAGACGATGTATAGTCCATGATATTTTTTGCATGAAAAGAGGAAGATGTATAGTCCATTTAATTTTTTTCATAAAAAAGACGATGTATAGTCCATGATATTTTTTGCATGAAAAATTTTTTTGCATGAAAAGTGGAAGATGTATAGTCCATTTAATTTTTTTCATAATAAAGACGATGTATAGTCCATGATATATTTTGCATGAAATATCCATTTAATTTTTTTCATAAAAAAGACGATGTATAGTTCATGATATTTTTTGCATGAAATATCCATTTATTTTTTTCATAAAAAAGACGATGTATAGTCCATGATATTTTTTGCATGAAATATCCATTTAATTTTTTCATAAAAACGACGATGTATAGTCCATGATATTTTTTGCATGAACAATTTTTTTGCATGAAATATCCATTTAATTTTTTTCATAAAAAAGACGATAATATTTTTAGCATGAAAAATTTTTTTGCAAGAAATATCCATTTAACTTTTTTCATAAAAAGACGATGTATAGTCCATGATATTTTTTGCATGAAAAGAGGAAGATGTATAGTCCATTTAATTTTTTTCATAAAAAAGACGATGTATAGTCCATGATATTTTTAGCATGAAAAATGTTTTGCATGAAATGTGGAAGATGTATAGTCCATTTAATTTTTTTCATAATAAAGACGATGTATAGTCCATGATATATTTTGCATGAAATATCCATTTAATTTTTTTCATAAAAAAGACGATGTATAGTTCATGATATTTTTTGCATGAAATATCCATTTATTTTTTTCATAAAAAAGACGATGTATAGTCCATGATATTTTTTGCATGAAATATCCATTTAATTTTTTCATAAAAAAGACGATGTATAGTCCATGATATTTTTTGCATGAAATATCCATTTAATTTTTTCATAAAAAAGACGATGTATAGTCTATGATATTTTTTGCATGAAAAATTTGTTTGCATGAAATATCCATTTAATTTTTTTCATAAAAAAGACGATGTATAGTCCATGATATTTTTTGCATGAAATATCCATTTAATTTTTTTCATAAAAAAGACGATGTATAGTTCATGATATTTTTTGCATGAAATATCCATTTATTTTTTTCATAAAAAAGACGATATATATCCCATGATATTTTTTCCATGAAATATTTTTTTGCATGAAACATCCATTTATTTTTTTCATAAAAAAGACGATGTATAGTCCATGATATTTTTTCCTTGAAATATCCATTTAATTTTTTCATAAAAAAGACGATGTATAGTCCATTATATTTTTTGCATGAAAAATTTGTTTGCATGAAATATCCATTTAACTTTTTTCATAAAAAGACGATGTATCCATGTTATTTTTTGCATGAAATATCCATTTAATTTTTTTCATAAAAAAGACGATGTATAGTCCATGATATTTTTTGCATGAAAAATTTTTTTCCATGAAAAGAGGAAGATTTTTAGTCCATTTAATTTTTTTCATAATTAAGACGATGTATAGTCCATGATATTTTTTGCATGAAATATCCATTTAATTTTTTCATAAAAAAGACGATGTATAGTCCATGATATTTTTTGCATGAAAAATTTTTTTGCATGAAATATCCATTTAACTTTTTTCATAAAAAGACGATGTATCCATGTTATTTTTTGCATGAAATATCCATTTAATTTTTTTCATAAAAAAGACGATGTATAGTTCATGATATTTTTTGCATGAAAAATTTTTTTGCATGAAATATCCATTTAATTTTTTCACAAGAAGACGGTGTATAGTCCATGATATTTTTTGCATGAAATATCCATTTAACTTTTTTCATAAAAAGACCATGTATAGTCCATGATATTTTTTGCATGAAAAATTTTTTTGCCTGAAATATCCATTTAACTTTTTTCATAAAAAGACGATGTATAGTCCATGATATTTTTTGCATGAAAAATTTTTTTTAATTAAGTATCCATTTAATTTTATTCATAAAAATGACGATGTATAGTCCATCATATTTTTTGCATGAAAAGTTTTTTTGCATGAATTATCCATTTAATTATTTTTCATGATATTTTTTGCATGAAAAATTTTTTTGCATGAAATATCCATTTAATTTTTTTCATAAAAATTAAATGGTATTTTTTGCATGAAAAATTTTTTTTAATTAAGTATCCATTTAATTTTTTTCATAAAAAAGACGATGTATAGTCCATGATATTTTTTGCATGAACAATTTTTTTGCCGAAAATATCCAATTAATTTTTCTCATAAAAAAGACGATGATATTTTAAGCATGAATAACTTTTTTGCATGAAATATCCATTTTATTTATTCATAAAAAAGACGATGTATAGTCCATGATATTTTTTGCATGAAATATCCATTTAATTTTTTCATACAAAAGACGATGTATAGTCCATGATATTTTTTGCATGAACAATTTTTTTGCATGAAATATCGATTTAATTTTTTTCATAAAAAAGACGATGTATAGTCCATGATATTTTTAGCATGAAAAATTTTTGCATGAAATGTGGAAGATGTATAGTCCATTTAATTTTTTTTCATAAAAAAGACGATGTATATATAGTCCATGATATTTTTTGCATGAAATATCCATTTAATTTTTTCATAAAAAAGACGACGTATAGTCCATGATATTTTTAGCATGAAAAATTTTTTGCATGAAATGTGGAAGATGTATTATAGTCCATTTAATTTTTTTCATAAAAAGACGATGCATAGTCCATCATATTTTTTGCATGAAATATCCATTTAATTTTTTCATAAAAAAGACGATGTATAGTCCATGATATTTTTTGCATGAAAAATTTTTTTGCATGAAATATCCATTTAACTTTTTTAATAAAATACGATGTATAGTCCATGATATTTTTTCCATGAAATATCCATTTAATTTTTTCATAAAAAAGACGATGTATAGTCCATGATATTTTTTGCATGAAATATCCATTTAATTTTTTCATAAAAAAGACGATGTATTATAGTCCATGATATTTTTTGCATGAAAAATTTTTTTGCATGAAATATCCATTTAATTTTTTTCATAAAAAAGACGATGTATAGTTCATGATATTTTTTGCATGAAATATCCATTTAATTTTTTTCATAAAAAAGACGATGTATAGTCTATGATATTTTTAGCATGAAAAATTTTTTTTAATTAAGTATCCATTTAATTTTATTCATAAAAAAGACGATGTATAGTCCATCATATTTTTTGCATGAAAAGTTTTTTTGCATGAATTATCCATTTATTTTTTTTTTTCATGATATTTTTTGCATGAAAAATTTTTTTCATAAAAATTAAATGGTATTTTTTGCATGAAAAATTTTTTTTAATTAAGTATCCATTTAATTTTTTCATAAAAAAGACGATGTATAGTCCATGATATTTTTTCCATGAAATATCCATTTAATTTTTTCATAAAAAAGACGATGTATAGTCCATGATATTTTTTGCATGAAATATCCATTTATTTTTTTCATAAAAAAGACGATGTATAGTCCATGATATTTTTTGCATGAAATATCTATTTATTTTTTTCATAAAAAAGACGATGTATAGTCCATAATATTTTTTGCATGTAAAATTTTTTTGCATGAAATATCCATTTAACTTTTTCATAAAAAAGACGATGTATAGTCCATGATATTTTTTGCATGAAAAATTTTTTTGCATGAAAAGTGGAAGATGTATAGTCCATTTAATTTTGTTCATAAAAAAGACGATGTATAGTCCATGATATTTTTTCCATGAAAAATTTTTTTGCCTAAAATATCCAATTAATTTTTCTCATAAAAAAGACGATGTATAGTCCATGATATTTTTAGCATGAAAAATTTTTTTCCATGAAATATCCATTTAATTTTTTTCATAAAAAGACGATGTATAGTCCATAATATTTTTTGCATGAAAAATTTTTTTGCCTGAAATATCCAATTAATTTTTCTCATAAAAAAGACGGTGTATAGTGAATGATATTTATGAAAAAAATTTTTGAATTAAGTATCCATTTAATTTTTTTCATAAAAAGACGATGTATAGTCCATGATATTTTTTGCATGAAATATTTTTTTACATGAATTATCCATTTAATTTTTTTTCATAAAAAAGACGATGTATATATAGTCCATGATATTTTTTGCATGAAAGATTTTTTGCATGAAATATGCATTTAATTTTTTTCATAAAAAGACGATGTATATATAGTCCATGATATTTTTTGCATGAAAAATTTTTTTGCCTGAAATATCCAATTAATTTTTCTCATAAAAAAGACGGTGTATAGTGAATGATATTTATGAAAAATTTTTTTGAATTAAGTATCCATTTAATTTTTTTCATAAAAAGACGATGTATAGTCCATGATATTTTTTGCATGAAATATTTATTTGCATGAATTATTCATTTAATTTTTTTTCATAAAAAAGACGATTATAGTCCGTGGTATTTTTAGCATGAAAAATTTTTTGCATGATATATGCATTTAATTTTTTTCATAAAAGACGATGTATAGTCCATAATATTTTTGCATGAAATATCAATTTAATTTTTTTCATAAAAAGACGATGTATGTCCATGATATTTTTTGCATGAAAAATTTTTTTGCATGAAATATACATTTAATTTTTTTCATAAAAAGACGATGTATAGTCCATGATATATTTTGCATGAAATATCCATTTAATTTTTTTCATAAAAAAGACGATGTATAGTTCATGATATTTTTTGCATTTAACTTTTTTCATAAAAAGTCCATGATATTTTTTCCATGAAAAATTTTTTTGCATGAATTATCCATTTAATTTTTTTCATAAAAAAGACGATGTATAGTCCATGATATTTTTAGCATGAAAAATTTTTTTGCATGAAAAGTGGAAGATGTATAGTCCATTTAATTTTTTTCATAAAAAAGACGATGTATATTCCATGATATTTTTTGCATGAAACACTATTTTGAATTAAGTATCCATTTAATTTTTTTCATAAATAAGACGATATATAGTCCATGATATTTTTTGCATGAAAAATTTTTTGCATGAAATATGCATTTAATTTTTTTCATAAAAAAGACGATATATAGTTCATTATATTTTTTTAATGAAAAATGGACGATGTACACATACATACATATGTAAATAGGAGGTAGATAATAATAGTCCATAAGTCTGTTCTAGTCCAATAAAAAAACGACAGGCGGGCATTCAGCAGGTGAACCTAACTCGTATACGCTGACTTCAGGGCCCGTAGCTCTCAAAATGGGCCGATATTTTAATTAAGAATTAAATAATTAATAAACACTAAATATAAACTTTCTTTTGATACACCCTGTATATATGTACATACATATTAATGTATGTATGTAAGTGCGTATGTATGTATGTATGTATGTGCTTTCTTACCTAAACACTAAGTGAGTGATCTTGCTATCTGTAGTATAGACTAATAAATTTATAGAAGGTGGAATACTCGAAATAATATTATTGGCGCAAATGAGTTTCAGTTGTATTTTGGTATTGCGAGAAACCAGTAGTATTTTGGGGTGCATTTTGCACACGTGAGTAATAAATAACAAATAAAGCAACAAAGACAAGAGAAAAATCGCTCAAAAACTTTGCAAATTGGCGCAATAGAATTCACATCCACAATGTGTTTTCAAAGGAAATCGCATGTAAAAAATAAATTATTGTAATTGCGAAACAATTGTAAAAATGCATATGCAAAAACAAAAAATATGTGCATAAAATTATAAATACTTACATACATACATACGAGTACATATGTATGTATACACCTAATATTTTGTGTGCTAATCAATTAACTAAATATGAAAGTGTAAATAATTGAAAGAGAAGTTAACATAACCGAAACAATTAAGACGATCGAACGATCCAAATATAATATTGGACATGCCAAATACCAAATAATAATAAATAATTGATAAAAAAATTTTGTACCTACTTACATACATACATATGTATGTACATATGAATAACTAAATTACTTATGTATGTAATAAAAATTACATATTTATATCTACACGTGTGTAATAACTTTTAGTCAAATTAAAAAGTATTTAAAATGTGCACAACTACTAAAAATTGGATTATAGTATTTTGCCTGGTTTTAGGATTAATTAGCAGAGGTAAGTGCTAAAATTAGATCTTGAGTCATAATTAAAACAAAATTATGCCACAACAACATTTTCATACTGCAATTATCTGTCATACAATTGAGAAGATTTAAACACATAAAAAACACTTTTAAATAATTTAGCATTTTCATGGAACCTGGTGCTTGGAGTGGGTACTTTCTACTAATTTTATAGCATATTAGATAAATATTTGCATGTACTCTTACACATACTTATGTATATATATATGTATGTGCATACTCAAATAAGTACAAATGTTTGTCAGAAACAAATGTCAATTATCTGATTTATATATTGTATTTTGTTTTATGTATCTATTTTTCGACATTGCGAAAACAACCGACTGCCGACTGGGAATATGAATACTACCCGTGTTCAATACCATAAAATTGATCTCGATAATGAGTTCACAAGCCCCAACCTTTTTATATTATATACATATATTCAACCTTATTACTAAAGTCTAGAAAAGAGCATGAAACTGTAAAATTTTCTGGTATTGTATTGATGTCACATCGATGTTGACAATTGGAATAAGGGTGATTGTGTTGACATCGACAGATAGTTACAGTGTATAGGAGATTGTTTGTTTTACGAAACATCTTCTGAAAAGACAATGCTTAAAATCACACAAAAAAATAATTAAAATTTTACTTTAACTGCAACTTGGTCACTTTTTATCCAGTCATAGCATATAAGCCATGTCAAAGCGCACTTTGATATCGTTTGACCCTAGATGGCGCTTTAAAGAGAAGTATACGCTGAAAAGATGAAATCAGAAGTTTTTAAATATTTTTATCGCGTTTAGTTCACCCCGATAAGATTAAAAAAAATCCATAAACATTTTAATATCCCTAAAGTAAGAATATGTAAAGCAATACTATCAAAACGAATTATAAATATGTATGTACACATACACACTTATGTACATATCGCTGTTAACAAGTAGAAAGGCCCTAACTCGTATTTTCATGAAATTGAGGTTTTCAGTGATTCCAATACATTTCACACAAATACACTTCGCCACAAAAATTTATTGCAATAGTTTAATAAAAAAACGCTTTTACAAGCAGTTTTAAAATCAGTTGTACAAGCACTTTCACTTTTTATTACAGTTATATGAGTTAGGGCCTTTCTACTGGTTAACGGCGATATGTATGTATGTATGTATGTGCATACATATCGCTCGCTCAAAGAAGGTCATATCTCAAAAAATTCATTTTTTGAGTTAATGATGCAAAATTAATCCTCCAATCGTCCTTCATGTATGTAAAAATTTCATACAAATATCTTGTTTGCTCAACTCGTGAAAGCAAAATGAAAATTTCTTTTTCTATTAAGTTGTGTGTTGATTGAAAACTTTAAAATCGTTTTCTGGTAAACTAGTTTATTTGAGTTATGACGTTGTTTGAATAAATGAGCGATATGTTCTTCTGTACATACATACATACAATATTGTTCAGCAATATTTTATAAATATGTACATACATGCATACATAAATATGTATGTATCTTGTATAATAAAGTTTGTTCAGCAGTTTTCAATAGTGGGTGTACGTATATATTTACATATGTATGTATGTACTACATACACCTTTACATGCAATCGTACCGAATACTTGATTTTTTAGCATTTATGATTTCCCAGCAAGCACATACACTGAAACATATATGTATGTATGTATGTATGTACATATATGCATGTACAATGTAACATTTTTTTAAATTGATTTTAAAAGAAAAAAAATTTTATACATATTAAAGTCCGGTACGAAATTTTTACGGAATTTCACGTTTGTAAATTTACATTTATTTGTATACGGAAAAATAATCGTGTAGCTTTTAGTGTAGAATTATGTTTGCATACACACATATTCATTAATTTGTTAATTTAAAACACACAAAATTTTGCTTTCGTTCCAAATGTAAATGTGCGATAAGTCGAACGTTGTCGACAACGTGCGACAGGCCCACAAACACTAAAAATTAATTACAACTTGTGAAAAATAAGAAATGTCAAGAAATTCGTGACCAAACAAAAAGTCTTCACTTATATGTAGTTCTAAAAATTCTGCATGCTTTCCTTTTGGAAGTCCGTAATAGCAAATGTTATGGGACATTGAATTTCCGCAAGAATACTGTATGTACCAGCCTTTAAGAGTAAAAATTATTAACACTGAGTTTAAAAAATTTCTTTTTACCCAATTTTTCAAAATTTTTCAATTTTCCAATTTGTTTTTCATATTTTTAAAAATGTTTTATTAATAAAATATTTTTCATGTTGAAATTTTCTTAACATTTTTTTTATTTTTTTTCGTAAGAAATTTTCCCGCCAAATTCAAATTGAATAAAAATAGCTCAGCTGTTACCCGGTGAATGTGCTTATGTATGTAGTCTATTTCACTCCTCCGCACTCTTCTGTTTTTTTTTTTGTATCTAAAAAAAAAAATGAAAATGAAATTAATTTTATTTATCTTAATATTTCTTAAAAAATAGAGTAGAAACAGTTTTGATCACCAGACCACATACTCGTACAACTATGTACATTGTGATCGTTTGTTATCTTATCAAAAACCTTATCTGTCTATTATTTATTTGCTATGTACATATGTATGTATGTATGTATGTATATATTATATATAATTATGTATGTGCATACATACACTATATAAAATTGTTACACAAATTGTTACATACATAGACCATATAAAATTGAATGTACTATATATTCATATCCGCATATTTTGAAAATTATTGCAAGACACAAAAATGTAAGCGTACGATAAAAAATTTTAATTGTGCAATGTTAGGTTAGGTTATCAGTTTGAAAGTCTTCGACTCGCTTGTATATATTGTCACTTTGTGTTATCTGTAAGAAAAAAGAGAGAAATATAAGAAGGAAAGAAAGCAGTTTAGAAAAATTCGATTATGGGTGTGCTATAGTTTCTGCAGCTGGAGTCAGCGATTGAATCATCCACTCCTAATAAAGGAAGATCAACCACTGACAATTTCGAAAGGCCAAGGAAAACCTCCCTTCCTGAGAAATTCAAAATCAAGTTGACTTCTTACTGAAGTGTAGTTTCCAAATTTCAAACAGTCAACCTGTCTAGAAAATAGTCAAAACAAAGTGTACTTTTAAGCATTTAAAACCATACAAAATACTGGTTTTAAATTCTTAAAGTATACTTTATTTTGACTATGGTTATGCGCCATTATGTATATCTCTGTCCATTTCTTTCAGCGCAATGCATTGCTAAACGATTGCCAGCAGTTCACAAAGCGGAAGATGATGTATATGACTACATAGACTATGATTACACTGGATATGACAATGGCAGTGATAATAAAAATGACGAAAAAGATAACAGCGGCCAAAAATCACTGACAACATATTCCGGAAATAATGCGGCGGCGTATTTTGAAAAAACGATTGTTCATACTTCTGCTGATACCAGTGACGATGTCATCTTGAACTGCGACGTTAGAAATTTCCATGGTGGGTTATACTTTGCCTAATGCTATATATACATATATTGATTGTACAGTTGTACATACATACATAAAGTCGGCTTATGGTGTAAACATGCTAACTCACTTCAACAGAATTTTACAGGAGAGACAAGAAACTGTTAACATGTAGCTTAAGAAATTAGTCTAGCACATTAGTTTATTTCGACATGTAGAGTTTGATGTGGCGTCCGTCTCTTTCTCTTTTTACCGGCATTAAAATGTCATATATTATTAAAAGTGGAGTTAGCAGGTTTACACTCTATGCTGATGATGATATGTACATATACTCGTAGACGTATAGTTTAGTATTTTTTTTTTTTTTTTAATTTTCATTTTGTATTTGGTAGTGAACAATGTCGTCATTTGGTACAAGGATCAAACTGTTTATTCTCATGGCCAATATGCTGCAAATCCGCGAGTCGAAGCTTTAAAGAATAACTCAATATTACTGAAGAGCATTCAGCCGGACGATGCCGGCGTATATTATTGTGATGTTCTTCCCGAGAATATACGTTTGCAAATCGTGCTTGAAGTGAACAAGATGCTTAGCATTCTATGTGATGGTCGAGATGTTATTGATCGCACTATTCTTGCTCGAGAGGGTGAGTCTCATATTTGTGAATGTAAAACGAGTGGATCGGGAAAAGATAATATTAAGTGGTCTGTTAACGTAAGTAGTTTTATATTTGTAAAAATCTTTCAATAATTGGTTGATGTTTGTGCAAAGCATTTCTATAACAAAAAAAAAAAACAAAAAGAACTATTAATTATTAATATGTATGTACATACATATATACATACATATGTATATACTTAATATGTATGTACATATGTTCCATATTTATATAATCTAAATGCATTTATTGACTATTAAATAGGATTGGTGATTTTTTTAAGGGTAATCGTTTCGATGAAAGTCTAGGCGAATTGATAGATGGTTCCATTGTTATAAATGCCGTGGAGGACTATCACAGCGGCGTTTATCAATGTTTGGATGATGATGGCAGTGAAAAACCTAGACATGGCATGTTTAATATGGATGTACTTTATCCACCAAAGGTGACGACACATCGCCATCATATTAATACAGAAATAGGACGAAATGCAGAACTATATTGTGATTACAAAGGAAACCCTATTGCCTTTACTACCTGGTTGAAAAATAATCAGCCAATTAAATATTCGGAAAAGTACATGATCACGCATACAGTGGAAAAACATTTTAATCGCAGCACGCTAATCATCAAAGATGTTACAATCGACGATTTAGGCGAATACATATGTAGAGCAGAAGTAATTACATTTGTACTTATTGGCAGTCTATTAACTGAATTAAGAAAGCTTTTTACTTAAAATTTTTTGAGTTTAGAATTCATTAGGTTCGAATGAACTCAGAACACATTTAATGCTAGAGCCCGAAAAAGGACAATTGGAAAATGCCATAATAGATGGCAAGAAAGTAACATTACATTGGTTAGTGCGCAGCCTGCAACCATTGTCGGAAGCAGTATTGGATTACAAAATGTCCGGTGTAAGCTGTCGTTATACACACAGATATACATACATCCATATGTATATATCGTCGGCTTAGAGTGTAAACCTGCTAAATCCACTTTTTATAGCATATGACATTTTAATGCCATTCGAAAGAGAAAGAGACGCATCATCGATTTGCTTAAATATTTATTTTAATTTGAAGCTCTTTATGTCGAAGAAACTTAATGTATTAGGCTAATTTCTTAAGCTTTGTATAGAAACCGTTAACAGTATTTTGTCTCTCCTGTAAAATTTGCTGGAAGTGAGTTAGCAGGTTTACACTCTAACACTCTAAGCCGACTATATACTTATGTGCATATTGAGGAAATTCGGGAAATTTTTCTGAGATATTTTATTTTATATTTTTAGTCTTACACATGGAGCTCAACTAAGGTTATACACACTCAGCGCCATGAGAACGGTATCTGGAAAGTAACCCATGAAATGGAATTAATCGAAGGAGAATGGCAAACCCGCATGAGAACTAAGAATATTATTGGATGGTCGAAATTTTCTGCCCCCTTTATTTTTGAAATTGAAGACAAAGGTACATACTTATTGTACATACATACATATGTAATGTAAAATTGCGCAAGCGACGACAAAAGCTTCGAAATTTCTCATTTTTGGAGTCGTAGGTCTTACATGAGTTGTTGGTAATTTCAACGAAACCATTGTTTATAAGCAAATCTTTATTAGACTTGAATCGAACTCATTCAAAAGCTCGTTTTTGAGACAAATCCATTTAAATTGCATGAGTTTGGCACAAACCAATGATCAAACCCATGTAATTTAAATGTAAGTTTTGTGTCAAAAAGGACCTGATGAATTACTTCGATACAAGTCGTGTTACTAATAAGAAAATTATTATTGTCATAAGTTTATTTTAATTGAAATTTATTTGCTGGTGGTTAAGCATTGTCTATATATTTCATTGGTGCTTAGCCAAATGAAATACATATATAGACAATGCTTAAAAACCCGCAAATAAAGTTCAATTAAAATGAACTTATGACAATATGTCGAATAATAAATTTCTTAAATGTTAAATTTAGATTTTAGTTTTTATTTTGCCTTATAAATACTTTTATTGTTATCCAATGGATTTCTAATTTTATAAAGGTGTAGAAAACTAAAATAGATTTATATCGAATATAAATTATTTGCTGGGTTTTGTTAAAGTTTCTAAGCCTAATATGCTTATGTTTCATTTGTGATTTTCAAAAATATTATTATTTTTGAATTCTGAAATATTTTTTGAAAGTCTGTGCATAAGATAAGAGGTTTGTGGCTGTTCAAAATGTGGTAGAAGTCTACTGATGATTTGGCTAAACACCAATGAAATATATAGACAATGCTTAACTGCCAGCAAATAAATTTCAATTAAAATCTAGATACTAATGTTTATATAGAAATTACAAACAACGTTTGAACTAAACTTGGATCGAACTCATTCAACAGCTCGTTTTTGAGGCAAACCCGCTTAAATTACATGGGTTTGATCATTGGTTTGTGTCAAAAAACGAGCTGTTGAATGAGGCAAACCCGCTTAAATTACATGGGTTTGATCATTGGTTTGTGTCAAAAAACGAGTTGTTAAATGAGTTCGATCCAAGTCTAGTTTGAACTAGACTAAATACTAAATTTTATACTGTATGTTTAAGAAAGATAAATCTAATATATGAAATTTTAATAATTTTTTTTTATGCAGATGAAGTCAGTAATGAGCCGAGCAATGAAAATGTGGCAATGGCCGGTTTTGGAATTAATAAAAATTCTTCTCCAAAAGCTTTTAGTTCAAATATTCAAAATATTTTAATATTAACTTTGCTTGTGCAAATTTATATGCTGTAGAAGAAACTATTTCCATATACATACATATTTAAGTATGTATGTATGTATTTACGTACCTAAACAAGTTGAATAACACAAGTGCAATCCTATTTATTACATATGTACATGTGTATGTACATACATATATTAGTGAAATTTTAAAATAAAGACAAATTACTGAAAATAGTCATCTTAATTGTTGAAATATCTATAAAATTATTTAAACAAAATGAGACAAAGCGAACATATCGCTCATTTATTTCAATAGTGTCACAACTCAAAAAAACTAGTTTTCAATTTACATACAACTCAATGAAGAAATGAAAAAAAATATTCTCTCACGTGGTGGTAGTAAAAGCTATTTATATAAAATTTTTACACAAGATAAAATACGAAATGCCGAATTATTTTGCATTATTAACTAAAAAAAATGCAGTTTTTGAGTTATGACACTATTGAAGTAAATGAGCGATATAAGCAATTGTAAATAAATATTTTTAAAGGGTCTAAAGCTTTGTGCTAACGCTGATTCACCACACAATTTGCTCAGCTGGATCAACAACCATCATTGTTAGTAACACGCCACGTAGCCACCTTATAGGCCAGACACAAAGCGAAGATGCCAATACACACAACAGAATGATTAGCACAGTCATCAACCTAAGTACGCCAGAATACTAAGACTTATTTCGTCATATCGTAAAAACGGTAACACTGCAATGACAGCAGAAAAGAAATACAACTGCATACATATGGATTTTTTCCTCACATGCTCCAGTTGTCACCTTTCTGTTATTGACATTGTCAACAGCTGTTTCTGTTTCGTTTTATTGCCTTTGTTTTATGAAAGTACATAAAACACATTTTCAGAGCCCACGAATTTCCAGTAAAGAATTGTAAACATTTTTATTTTTTTAATTTATTATATGTTAGTTATATTTTACATGTTTATTAAACAAATTCTCTCAAACGCTTGTATGCCTTTAGCTCTATTAACAAATCGCAGGTGAGTCAATTGATGTTATAATAAAGTGAAAAAAATGTACTTTTCGAATTGTAAATACATAACTTTAAATTATTTGCTAGCAAAAACTTTTCCACCATACTTTTTTCGACAAACTATTTTTCTTCGATTATTTGGAATTTTAAAAGCTGCAGAAGGATGAGTAATTCAAGTTCAGGGAATATTTTTTCTGTTTCTGGAGAGTCTAGAGCAAATGAGACGCATTCTAAAAGCCCTTTAGACTTGGAGCCAATTTTAAGGTATTTTAAGGCATCAATATTTATTTAATTGAAGTAAAAGTAAAATTTTTTCTACATACATAGGTATACACTGAACCAAAAAAGCATTCTTAGAACAAGAATGAAAATTTTTAAAATAACACAAACAAACTTAGTTCTATTTCATAAAGGTTTCGTTTTTAAAATCAAAATGTTTCTTCTTGATTTTAAAACTTTATTTATGTTTTATAGGTTAAATAATATAAGAAAAAGTCAACAAGACACACGCGATTATAGAGGCCTCCAATTACAAAATGGTATAAAGGTGCTGCTTGTTAGTGATACTAAAACCGATGTTTCTGCTGCAGCGTTAGCGGTTCAAGTCGGGTAAAGTCGGCTTATATGATTGCCTAATTGTCTCAGATTGAATAAAAATTTAAAACCATTGTAGCCATATGTCTGACCCGGATAACTTGCCTGGACTAGCACATTTTTGTGAACATATGCTCTTTTTAGGAACTGAAAAGTATCCACATGAAAATGGATACACAACGTATCTCTCGCAAAGTGGAGGTAGTAGTAATGCAGCTACATACCCTTTAATGACTAAATATCATTTCTATGTGGCTCCTGACAAACTGGATGAAGCTCTTGATCGTTTTTCTCAATTCTTTATTGGACCGCTTTTTACACCTAGTGCTACAGAACGAGAAATTCACGCTGTAATTATTAAAAACACAAACTCTTATTAATTTATTGATACTCACTATTATGAGTATGTGATGGAAATCGAAATGGAGAGATGTGATGAAAATGTCGAACGATTTCCAGTATCAAATTGGAGTTAATTACTATTTATTGACTTTCAAAAAGTGGACTGGAAGCTTAAATACGAATAATACAGATCCATTTTGAAAAGAAACATAACGAAAATTATTGAAAACGGTGTTAAAACCAATTACATACACATAAAATGTGTCGAAAACCGATTTCTATCACATACATGATTATTTTTCTAAAAGAAATCTTGAGTGCAGTAACGAGATAAGTGGTACATTGTATATATTTACATACATACATATCGATCCTTTATTGTAACAGAAGCATACTCAAGCATACTCAAAAAAGTTAGTTTTCCAATTAACTCAATGAAGATGTAGAAATATTTTGTTGTCTCAAGAGGTGCGTGTACAAGCCTTTTATGTGAAATTTTTACACAAGATAAAGTATGATATAACAATTTTATCTGCATCATTAACTCCTGAAAACGCATTTGTGAGACATGGCTATGTTGCAATAAAGGACTGATGTGTACTTATATTACAAAAGAACAAAAGCTAAATTTTCCAGTGTGCTGTTGACTTCTTTAAAGTAAGTATCAAATGTGGTGTAATAATTATTTTTTGTTTCTATTATTACAAGGTCAATTCGGAACATGAAAAGAATCTCTCGAGTGATACGTGGCGCATAAAACAAGTCCAAAGACATTTGGCAAAGCCTGGGCATGCTTACAAAAAATTCGGTAGTGGGAATAAAACAACACTTTGCGATATTCCAAAACAACTGAACATTGAAGTGAGGGAGGAATTACTTAAATTTCACAAGGATTGGTATTCATCAAATATCATGAGTTTGGCAGTTATTGGAAAAGGTAAATTTGTTGGCAATGCATCAATATGTACATATCGTCGTCGAAAATGCAAACCGCCCTACCTATCCAACATCTTCTGCTGTGAAGTTTTCAAAATGTTAGATAAGGCGATTTGCATTTTATGTAACGATGTATTAAAGGAGCATTTTATAGTGTTATTTACTTATGAATGAATATTGTTATGTACCTTCAGAGACATTGGATGAACTTGAACATATGGTGATGGAAAGGTTTTCACAAATTGAGAATAAAAATGTTGAAATTCCACATTGGCCAAGGGAACCATACGATATCGATCAATATGGACAAAAGGTTTTGATTGTACCTGTCAAAGATTTACGTTCTCTTACCATTAGCTTTACTACAGACGATCTAACACAATATTATAAATCTGCCGTAGGTCTTGTGCTTTCAATGTGCTTCTTTTTATAAAATATTGGTATTCGTTTTCGAATATATTTATATTTACAGCCTGATAGTTATTTATCTCACTTGTTAGGACATGAAGGTAAAGGAAGTATATTATGTGAATTGCGACGATTGGGATGGTGTAATGAGTAAGTGTGTATAATATTTACATTGCGATTGGTTTAAATTAATAGTTTCGCATATTGTACGTGTGTAAGTTTGTTGGCAGGTCACCAAAACACATTGAACGGATTTGGTTTTTTTGAAATTTCTTTAGATCTGACCCAACAAGGAGTTGATCATGTTGATGATATAATAGAGATAGTTTTTCAAGTAAGTGTTTATTAACATCTGTCTTAAAAATGTATGTCCTCACACTCCTCACACTCATGCATTGAATATGTTCAAATGGAAAATTTGATCTTAATTGTACTACAGTATTTAAGAATGCTGCGCGAACTAGGACCACAAAGGTGGATTTTTGATGAATGTGTCAAGATTAATGAAATGCGCTTTCGCTTCAAGGAAAAAGAAAAACCCGAAAGATTAGTTACTGGTGTTGTATCATGTATGCAGGTATTGATAGAATGTTTCATTATGTATTATAAGTACAATAAGAGAAATATGTCTTTTCACGAAATATTTTTAGGTTTATCCATTGGAGCAAGTACTGACTGCACCATACTTAAACAATGAATGGAGACCTGATTTGATTACTAAACTGTTAGATGAGTTAGTGCCATCTAAATGTCGGGTCATTCTTGTAGGACAGAGCTACGAAGAAGAAACCAATTTAACCGAGCCATATTATCAGACCAAATATGGAACATTCAAAATAGACCAAGATGTTATAAAGGTTCTAATGTTTAATGAAGACAAGGAAATTTTTATTAATTTTACCATTCTTTTTTAGAAATGGGAGAAATGCGAATTAAATGAAAACCTGGAGTTACCCTTACCAAACGCTTTTATACCAGAGAATTTTGAACTGGCTCCTTTCGATGTTGATTTATCCAAGCACCCGTTAATCATTACGGATACAGAAATCTTAAGAGTTTGGCACAAGCAAGATAATTTTTATTTGAAGCCAAAAGCTTGCATGTCTTTTGATATGTCAAATCCAATAGCTTACTTGGACCCACTCTATTGTAATTTAAATTATTTGATGGTGGCATTAATAAAAGATCAGCTGAATGAGTACCTTTATGACGCCGATTTAGCAGATTTGAAACTTCAAGTTGCTCCGCGATCGAATGGAATTGATGTAATGATGATGACATTCATGATAAAAAAAGTAATAATCTCTAATTTTTCTTTAATTAGCTTAAAATTTCAGGTTACAACGACAAACAAGTTGTGTTATTGAAGAAACTTCTTGATCACTTGTTTGATTTTAACGTAGACGAAAAACGGTTTCACATCCTTAAAGAAGAATACACGCGCTCTTTGAAGAATTTTAGTGCTGAACAACCATATCAACATTCAATTTATTATTTGGCTCTTCTTTTAACTGAAAATGCTTGGGCAAATAGTGAACTCTTAGATGCTATGAAGCGTTAGTACATATTCGATGATCTTTCGCTTACATTAATAGTAAATATAATGTTAAAAGAGCTTTTCTTTTTAGTTGTTACGTTCGATCGTGTTCTCAGCTATGCTAAAGAATTTTTCTCTCGTCTACACACTGAATGTTTTATTTATGGAAACGTTACAAAACAACAAGCTCTGGAAATAGCTGGATTGGTGAACAAACGTTTGGAGGGTACGAATGCAATGGTGTTACCCTTGCTTGCCCGACAAATGCTTGGGAAAAGAGAATACAAATTATGTGCTGGTGAGTACCTCAATCAAAATTTAATTACATTTATCGACATCTCGTATGCAGGTGACAGTTATTTGTTCGAAAAAAGTAATAATTTCCACAAGAGTTCTTGTGCTCAATTGTACTTTCAATGCGGACCTCAAACGGATCATAGTAATATAATGGTAAATTTAATAGCTCAGATTTTAACAGAACCCTGCTACGACTGCTTGCGCACTAAGGTAACCCAATGATGTACATATGTATATGCTTATGTACATAATTTTCTAACATAACATTTAAATATGTTAATTTTTTTGTATACAGGAACAATTGGGCTATATTGTGTTTAGTGGAATGCGAAAAGTCAACGGAGCAAATGGCATTCGCATTATTGTCCAGTCTTCCAAACACCCGTCTTACATTGAAGGCCGTATTGAAGCATTTCTCGATAACTATTTGGTATGCACTTTTTCTTTATTTTTTTTATTAAAATATAAAATTAAATATGCATAGATTTTAAAGTCTTTTTATTAATGTCTGTTTCTTATGAATGCAGAAAGTTATTGAAGAAATGCCCCAGGATGAGTTTGATTGCCACAAAGAAGCGTTAGTGGTAAAAAAGCTGGAGAAACCGAAAACAGTTAATTCACAATTTAGTTTGTTTTACAGTGAAATTGCTTTATCGCAATACCATTTCGAACGCAGCGAAGCTGAAGTTGAAATTCTGCGAAGTATAAGAAAAGATGAGCTTCTTGAATGCTATAAAGTAAGAAAATATACTATAATCAATATATCTGTGGCCAAAAGGAAAAAGTGCTAAGTAATATTTTACTATTTTTAAGGAGAGCGGCGCTTTTAAACTTTCATTTGCAGTTAAATTGGAAAGTTCATTGTTCATTTAGGAAAAAATCGTTCTACATACTACAACTAATATATTAAATTTGAAAAAGATAGGCAAGTCATTGCGCAATAACTTCCTGAAAAATCCAACAATATAATTGAGATTTTGCCAGGGATACTTTTAAATATAAAGATTAGCTTATCTCAACTAAAGCAGTTTTCCCTTTTTGCCACAGATATAATGTATATAAAGTCGTAGAGGTAAAAATAGCAACATTAAATAACAATTATTCAATTCACATCCTATTATAGGAGTCGTAGATCGTGCAAACGTTGTTGGTAATTTCTTTGTAAACATTTGTTTATAAACAATGTTTTTATTTAAATTACCAACAACTCATGTACGAACTACGACTCCGACAACAGGTTGTGTATTGAGCAAATAATTTTTCAGAAATAGCACATACTCTGTTTACATTGCGAAAAACATATGAAATGTATCTTCAACATTTTAAGTTTCCATGCGAAATAATATGAGTGGCACTTGTTCCGCATGGAATTTACAACAAACACATGAGGTGCTTTTAAAAACAAGAAATTATAGCATAGTTTCAAGGGCTAGTTAATATTGTTTACATGTCAAATTTTTCATATGAAATAGTCAATGTTGCTCAACATTTTTCACAAATTTGAACCGAGTACTAGACTTTATGCATTAATCCTTTTAGTAACTCTTATTTTTCCTACAATTTATGTTTTCATACAAAAGGCTTTCAAGGAAAAATAAAAATTATTTCCTTACAGGCATTTATAGGTAAAGAAAGCAAAGAAAGGCGCGTACTTGCAGTTCATATAGTATCAACTCAGGATGTAAAAGAAGAAAGCGAAACCGGAAATGAAACCGACAATATGAACGACCTGATTAAAAATCATGAAAAAATAACGGACTTGGTTGCATTTAAATCATCTAAGGAATTGTATCCGTTATGTTCTCCCTTCCTTGATATCAGAGCAAAAGGTGCTCGCAGCAAATTGTAAAATATATGCAATCAAATTAAAATAAACAAGATTTGTAAAAAAATATTTAATATATTCAATAAAGAAACTATTAGGTGAATTTCTGTTGTGTTCATATTTTGTATACTCGTATATCGTCACTTAAAATACATAATGCCGTAAGTACAACATATTACTTTTTTACAGCAAAAGCAAACCAAATTTTTTAAAGTACCCATACTTAAATTTTAGTCGCCTTTTGACTTCCGTTAATTTCATCATAATCAATCAAAAACACGATTTGAAAATGTATGGCCAATTATACAAAATGCTGAACAGCTGATTTTCTTATTCATTTATTCCGTTGCTAAGGCATAAACTTAAAGTTTATTGGCACAACAATGATGTTTATAATACGTTTTTTATTTTAATTTCATTGATTAAATATTGCAAAAATATTTGCATTTGATTTCAAATGCAGTACATTTAAAATTTTAAACAAATCTAATTATTACCTCCTCCGCATGAATAAATGTCGAAAGTTTTAAGGAGCGATAAATTAAAAAGAAAAAACCCTGTAAGAAAATAGTTTTAACAAGACAAAAGAACTGTCTTTAATATTTATTTATTTTTATTTTTTAAAACTTTCTCTTGCTCAGGAAACACCAGACTTGAGGCCAGATTTGGCACTAAATAAAAATGTAGTTTTAAAAAAACAAACAGCAACTCGTGCTATAAAACTCTCAACTCGTTTGAACGAAAGCATTCCTGTAACCGATGAAAATGTAAGGAAAGAAAAGAAATCAACAGACAATGCATTAAACAGCAAATCAAAAAACCCAAAGGTGGATGTAGTACATAAAATAAAAAAGCAAGGGAAAACTTCTGAAAATGTTCAACCAAACAGATTGGTTGCTCGAAAAGTCAGCACAGTTTCACAGCAAAAACATGTACCTTTACGTGCCAAAGAAGTGCCGACCACTTCAAAGGACATGAGGACGCCCAGCCAAAAGCATAAATTATCCACGAGTACAACAGGCAAGACGGCCGTTTATAGAAAGCAAAATGTTGTTCTAGATACTCCTCATAATGTAACTGTTTCCTCACCACCTCCAAAGAAAAGAAACGATTACCGCAAAGTTAAAGTTGTTAGCGATGAAGATAAAAGAACTGATTATCCCAAATTAATACGGAAAGGAAGTAGAACATTAGCTCCGGACGAGATTGTGATACTAAAAAGGGAGCCCGACCGAATAGAAAATAATGAAACAATTGCAAAAGATAACTTACAAACAGAAAGTACATTTAGGGTTGGTTTAAAATCACCCGTAGCATTCGAAGTCAACTTCGAGGACAATGACGTAAAGGAAAGATTAATTTTTCCTGAAAAATCAAATGCGATGGATGGATTCGATAGAAACGACGAGGAAATTAACTATTCGGATGATTTTGATTCCTATGAATCGGACTTTGAAACTGACTCTTCGACACGTTCCTTGGAAGAATGTGACTTGTCATGTTTACCAAATAAAGAAATATCTGATATAATAACCGAAAAAACTGAACACTGCGAAGTGCCTGAAGATGTAGCAAGTCAAGAGAGTTCTTTTAACCAATTAACTTCTGATGGATGTGAACATAAACATAACTCTGAAGGTATTCAAGACCCCATCGTGGAAATTCAAAGATATAAGGAAAGCAAATTAGATTCTGGACATTATGAAACAATCTATCGCAAACTAAACATCAGCAAGTCATCTGATATGTCGGCGCAATTTAGCCAACCTGTAACGGACAGCTTGGAAACTTCAAGTCTGGGAATGTCGGAACAGGCGGATTCTGGCATATCAACTTGCGCAAATTCTATTCCTGTCTCTTACAACAAAAGTATTGCACAAGTAACATACGGTGGCTATCGGGACTTTTATGTCAAACCCATCATTAATACAAGGGGTTCAGAACTGATGACAAAAATCCAACTTGACGTTTTAAGCTTCACATTGGCTGATCTCAAGCCCATTTCCTATGAAATATTTATGCACACTTTTGGTAAACTCAACACAAATCAAAATTTCACTCAAACTGACGTGAATCAAATAAACGTGGAACAGCAGACCGAAGTTAAAGACACACGTTCGATTTGGACCCAAAATCCCGCGCAATTTCTTCAATTAGAAGTCGAGCACAATTTAAATAAGAACGGAATATATAATCAACATTGCAGCGGCGAAATTATTGATGATTACCAAGCCCGAAATCCATCACACTGTGAACTGGAGCAAAGCCTACACATGATGAAAGAGCTTAATAGTCAAAATTTTAAGAGTGATCAGCAAAACTATGCAAGTCGACAAAGAAGGCCGATAAACTATGAAAACTTAAGTTCATTTCTTTTACGCTCGTCCATTCTTATTGATCAAATTCTTGGATTTTCTAATGCCAAAACTAAAATCGAACCAATGCAAAGTCCTGTGCATGAAAACGATCAAGTCTTAACGCGAGTGTGTGAAAAATATTTTTGTATGGAAACTAACTTTCTCAACAGTTTGCACGTTGTAAAATTATTTTCCAATAATAAATATAATTTACTTATAACTGTACATGAATCTTTGCCTGATACAAATGTGTACAGCTCTGACTTTACCAATCTCCTCATGGTTTGGTGTACCAACACCTGTGATAAGCCATTGCGTCTTTTAACAGCCTGGAGTCAAGTTTCCAAAGTAGAAATATCTAATGATTCTTCGGATATAATAGTGGCGGCTTTAAGAGATGGTAGTATAGCGCTATGGGATTTAAGGGAAACACATTCGTTTTGTTCTAAGTTGGATGGTTGTTTAACGCATTTTGCTGCAACACAGTCAATAATGCCATCATGGTGTGGAGATAAAAATAATTCGAAATTAATAATGGATATGGGAGCCTGTTTGGATATAAAAAGCTTCAGAAGCCAGACTACCAACATGTTAATGCAAACGGCGTTTCCAAACACACAGGTACATATGACCATACTTCATACATACATACATACATACATAAATATGTATTTAAATATACATATGAACATACTTTTTTTTTATTTACATACTAGTATCTTCCCGCGACATCGTTTGCACCCAGGAAGAAACAGAAACTGAAATTTGTCTTACACACTGAATTTGTGTATATGAAGTTTAGCCAAAACCGAAAAAGTTCGAAAAGTATAAATTTTTACCCATTTTGCCCCTCAAAAAGTACCATATATTTTAATCTGGACCAGTTCCGAACCGGATAAAAAATAGGCGATGTTAGCCGCTGGTAATGTAGCTTTCTATTGGTAAAAGAACTTTCAAAATCGGTTCAGTGGCTTGCGCGTGAAAGCGTAGCAAACAAACAAACGCACTTTCACATTTATAATATATAAATAAAAAAACTAAATAATAATAATAAGGATTAGTAGGATGGGATAATTACATATCGCTACCTTAATATAGAAAAGCCCTAACTCATATTTTTTTAATTGAGATGTTTACATTTTACGATACATTAGCGGCCTTATGTATAAGCAAAAACTGGCATGAAGTTAGCATAAGTGGCAAAATTGAACATGACCTTAAAAGAGTTTTGCCATGAAACTTCACATTAAAAATCACACAATTTTATTGTCAAATTGTATGGAAGAATAATAATTCATTTTCGTCACTTATGCTAACTTCATGCCAATTTTTTCTTATATATACATAAGGCCGTAGATGTTCTTCTATCGAAATATACAAAAAACTCGATTTAAAAAAAATAATTAGTTGGGGCCTTGCTATATTAAGGTAACGATATATATGCACATACATACATATAAATATTTTTACATATCTTACAAAATTGAGAAAGGTTATAAATTTCAGTTTTCTGTGACAAAAACTTTAAACTGCGCATATTTAGGAACATTAATTAACTCCTAAACAAAATGTTGATTCATGCTAAACTATTTTTGTAAAATTTGTTACTTCAACTTTTTTAATTTGCTAATACGAATATGAATTTTAAAAAAGTATGACAAGATAGCTCAAGTGATTTTAAATAATAACTTTCACCAACTTTGCTTCAGTGCACAAGGAAATTCTCGTTTCATGCAACTGCAATGCAACATTATAAAATTTTTCATGGAACTCGTTGCATGGCGAAACAAGTGAAGTCAGAAAAGTGCATAAAATTGTTTCAGAAACACTCTACACCATTTAATTTAGTATGCCAGAAAAAAATTTCAGGTAAAAAATTTTTCGAAAAATATGTAACATATTTTGTGCTCTATAAAACGGCTTAATCTAAATATTGGATTACTCTATGTCTATGAATTGAATCAAATTTATATAACATAAATTGAATGTTGTTTAAAAACATTCACATATTTCATACATCGTCGTTTAAATGAAAAGTCATGTAACTAACAAAATATTCAAGGCCAGAGGGCAAATTACGACATCCGATATTGATTGAAATTTTAAAATCTTCCCATATACATTGAAATACATATATTGAATATCGTGTGCCGTAGTTTGCTCCCAGGTTTTTAGTTTATTATTAGGGACTATTCACACATAACGTAACGCTACTTTCGGAATTTTTATAACTCCCAGCCCCTCACCCATGATAACGCTTTTAACAAACACCACCTTATCCCCCGCCCCTTGGAGCATTACTAATATGTGAACAGCCCCTTATGTAGTACATCAAAACACATTATTACCCCAAGTTTTAAGTTTCGTTTTTAAAACACTTAAACTACTATTACTTGAACAGCTTTATAAAAAAAATTTCTCCCGTAAATTTAACAAATGTATGAATGTGTACATACATACATCCAACAAATTTCATTAAAAGAACATTTAAAAAATTAAATTTTGGTAAAGCATTAAGAAGTGAATATTTTTTGCATTTCAGTTCGCTTCTCTACATGATTCGGGGTTTGTCACTGTTTGGACAATTACTGAAAGATCGGAAATAATTGCTGATCGCATACAAACGGAAAAATATGAAAAACTCAAATGTTCCACAAACTACACACATGCATATGAATATACTTCACCATGGGCTCGAGTAAAATTAAAGCAAAGTTCGTTGGTGAATATCAAAGAATATTTGGAAACGAGATCTCATCACTCTCAATCTCGGTTTGATAAGATCAAGGCTTTCTTTCAAAATAACATTTATAGCGATGAAGCTTTAAAGGAGCTCCATGGATCCACTTTGGATGTTGGGCAACAAGGAATCCGTTTTTCGAGCATAGAATGCGGTTCAGAAAACTTATTCATCTGCACAAATCAAAACTTCATATTGATGTGCTCGAAAACCCTTAAAATGGAACAACTTAAACGCATAACAATAAACGACAGTCAGTTTTTATTTCCAACTGCTCTTAAATTATTAACTAACGAACATTTTTTAGCTGTTGGACTTTCCAACGGCGTAGTAATGATTTTAAACTGTCAATCCCGCAAAGTAACTCAAACTCATAAAATAGCAAAAGAATCCGTTGGTACCCACACAAATTCGAATTTGGATAGCAATGCATTGATAGGCAAGTCGTGTACAATACAGAATATACTGTTGAACGTGCAAAAGTCATACGAAGTTATGGACTACGATCAAAAATATCGACCATCCACGGCTGAATGTATAACTTTAATTGATAGCAGAACAAAACCGTTTGAGCTGAGGATACTTGACCAGCAGGTCATTATGAGCGGTTCGGTTCTAAGAAAGAACTTGATACAATCCTTAGAGCTTTCCTCTGATGGCTGGTATTTATTTGCACTGGCAAACGGCTTCGTGCGAATATATGACTTTTATTTAGATCAAGAAATTACCTACGAAGAATCTAAGGAAACATCCAAAATAATTGGTATAGCAACCGGCAAATGTGGTTGCAGAGAAAGTAATTTAATGATTCTTAGACCCAACAGAGAGGTCGAAGTTCATGTATTAAATAAATAATAAGAAGAAGAAAAATTTCAATAAAATTTCACCAATAATAACAAATGGTTTTCTCAATTTTCATACATACATACATATGTATATACTGTTGAACAACATTTGCGTGAAGCAAGACTGTTTGCTAAAAAGAATTAGTTGCAAAGCCCCATCACTACTAATACCTGAACACAACTGTAAGCAAGGCGTACAAACTGCAAAAAATATGCAATTAAACCAATTTAGAATACCATCATTTAAAGGAGGACTAAGCAAATTATACCTGCATGCATATGTACATACAACGCCAATATCTCGAATAGGGCAATAGTGTGGGGAGTGTTAGGGGGTGCGTCTGCCCCTCATGGAATCTCTAAAAAATATATGGCAATAGCTCTTTGTATGTATATAGCAATTAGCTCTTCTAGTCAGCAACATTAGCCTCAAAGAAAGTTTTTTGCTAAAATTAATATTTTAGAAAATAACCAACAAAAAAAAATATAGGTATAATTATATTTATATGGAAATTATTTACACTAAGCATGTACAATAAGAGCTTATATCTATTAAATTATTTCATACACATATTACGTATAGTCAAAAGAAAACTAAACAAAACAAAAAATAAAGCAAAACAAATAACATTGAATAAATTGGCTTGAGGACCAACTTTGAGGAGCGGACGCACCCCCTAAAACACAACTTATCGCTATGAATTATTTTTTTTATTTTTTTTTACATAAAACTGAACCGATTTGGAGGGAGAGAATATAAGAAATCAAAAAAAATCTCCATACAACTAGCGGCCACTCTAATGTACATACATATATACATATGTACTTACATACATATGTAGATACATAAATATGTACATACATACATATGTAAGTATGTATATTAAAAATAAACCAACAGACTGTTTCTTTCAATGAAAAACCTGCTGTGCAAAGTTTTCTCTAAAAGAAGCAAGTATTAGAAATATTAAACAACTTAAAACATAAAACGTAATTACTTACACCAACTAACATGTCATGCTGACATAAAATTATGGCTATAATGTTTCAATGCATTTTCCTGGCCACATAATTTATCTAGGGCTTCTACAACGAGTCTCAACTTGTATGTGTGATATTAGGGCAACTTTGTTCCAAATGTACAAAATACACACATATATACATAAGTACACATATGTGTACATATATACATATGTATGTAGTTTTATTTTTACCAATCTGCTTAGAGTTGGTCGAACTCCTTCACTAATTCATTTTAGGCACAAACTTAGGATCACACCCATGTAATTGAAATGGTTTTGATCATCGGTTTGTGGCAAAAATGAACTAGTGAACGACTTCAAATCAAGTTTAAAATAGCTGAAGTGACCTTGTGCAGCCTTGTTGAGCTAATTATATACAACCGAATATACATACATATACATATGTATGTATATGTATATTCTTTGAGTTAACAACCCATTTGGTTTGTCATTTTATTGAACATGATTTAGGTCAAGTGGTCACCACGATTGGCGAAACGCTTTTCACTGCATTTGCGAACATATTACCCCAATAATTCATCCAATGTTATCAATAAAATGGCAAACCACCAACCAACTGTTGGCAGTTGAATCGGTTCAGCATTCAAAGATTTGAAAGAGCTATTAAGCACCTGAATGTCTCAGAAAAAACATATTTCCTGCAAATTATAGGAGCCACCCTAATGTACTGAGGCTAAATTGTCAACTACTAATGTGTCTACATACATACATACATACATACATACATACATACATACATACATACATACATATGTATGTATGTGCATATTGATTTCCCTTGTTGACACTTTGTACTCTTCTTTTTGGGTTTTGACGAAGCCTAGTGAAATAAAGTTTGTAATAGATTATTCTGCAATGATTAGTGGTGCAACTAAAAATAAAAATACATAAATAACACCTGTTCCCAATCTCATGCGTGTTTAATGATGGGTTTTTTTTTGGTTTAAGGGTTAAGTGTGACTTGAGTTTGTACATGAATAAATAACTATGACATCAAACAATTGTTGCAATTAAGAAGCAATAATATTGTAAAATGTCAACTTCCATATTTCGTTTTTTTTAGTTTAATCCAACGAATCACATTTTTATTAGTTATATGCTAGATATTCATATGAATATTTATACATATGTACATATGTATGTATGTACATATGTACTATGTACATACGTAGGACAATGGAACCATTCAATATTTTTTCGAAAAAGGCAACAAGGTACTCTCTAAATGACCATTGATGTTGCGTGTCAAACAAACATAATTATGGACACCGTAGTATTTTAAGATTTTTCAACTTTGATATTAGTTGAACTTCTCATTTGTTTAAAAAAAAATTTGGGAAAAGATTCCCTGATGATCTGCATTAGCAATAGTGAAATGCGCATAGGATCCAGCTAACCCCTCAATAATCAATTTAAATGTATTTTTGATTGAAAAAAATATTTTACTGAATAAGTAAATAACAATTTGGGATTATTAGTGCGTTAAAGCAAAGCTCTCTCTTTGAATACCGATATAGCGAGTTGTAAATAAATCTGCTTCATATTGAAGTGGGAGTCCTCAGCATGTACTATTTTTCATTGAGCATTACGAATTTTCAATCTGTTTGATTGACTTAAATTTTATTTTAATTATATAAATATCGCTTTATTAAGACAAACTAAGTGTTCCAAATGTGTAAAACCTTAAAAAATTAAAAAAAAAATATTTATTATTTAGATGAACTCAAGAGGTCTAACTTCTCTTCCGTTTAATACTGCTTTAAACTTTAAATCAAAGCAATATTGCATTAGTTAAATATGTAAGTATGTATATTTTTGACCCAAAGTCCCAAAAACATCGTATTTTCTCTTAATCAATCAGCCCAATTCTCAATATTCCCCTGGAAGTAGTTCCCGCGAAATTAATTTTTTTTTCTAAAAATAAAATCCAACTATTTTGATTCCAGTTGTTTTATTTTAACTGAAAGCTCTCAAACAACTTTTTAAAATGGGGGAACAATGAATAGGGAATAAACTCCCGGGAAGATGTTATTCATAATAAGAATATAAATTTTCTCTCCTTAAAATAAAGACAACTTTTTCCCCCCTTTCACAGAGAAGGAAATACATTTCATGTTAATTAGGAGGTGAAGGTAATTTCTTAAATGATACCGCTAAATAGGTTTTCAACTTAAAAAATAAATTTTAGAAAATAACAAGGCCTACTCTTCTTTGACTATGATTTTAAAATGATAATTTTATATTGAAATGGTAAACAAGTCAAAATTGTCCTTCTCATCTGTGTCGTTTTCAAACGATACTCAAACGAAAAAACGTCCAAATACAATTTAATCCGTTTCCAATTTGAAAATATGATAAATAATGTTTTAGGGAAAAATTATATAGAACCACTTTAGTGGGGAATGTATCTTACATACCAAAAAACCGTCCCCTCGGCCTTAAAGATTTTTTTAGTGTTTATTTCTATAACTCTTCCCTTGAATAGTGCAGACTGAATTCAACCTATAATTATAATAAAAAATTAAAAGACAATATGAACCTTTGCCTGTAGGGTTAAGCGTTAAAGAAGATGTCTTTTAGCGTGTGTCACATAATTTAACTTAGAAAGCAAAGCCAGGGGTACTAACTTTGTATGTAAGTACATTAAAAACACATGTTTAATTTCAAAACAAAAGAAAAACAAGAAAAAATTAGGCACAAAATTTAACGATATCTGTGCTCTGTGCTCTGTGCTGGTTATTAAATCATCCCCTTGTTGTTAAATCATAACCCTATTTTGTGTATTTTTATATCCTTTCGCTTTTAGCTCGTCAATAACAATTATTCTCTTAACAGCACCCACATAATTATTATTCTTCGTATTGAAATATTGCCATTAATTTGTTTAAATATACGAACATACAGTATTACATATGTACATACATATTCTACCAATTACCTGCACAAATATGATATGTAAACACGTACATACATACAACATACATATGTATGTATGTACATATACATTTAGATATGTATGTATGTATGACCAGTAATATATTTTTATTTTTATTTGGAAAGTGAAGGTGTTTTCAATATTTGTCTTACTATTTATTATTTGTTTTGTATGTGCTAATGTGTGGTAATTGGTGCGTATTATTTGGTCATAGTTCAAATATTAATTGTTCAGGAGGTCCTAAAAAGATCACATTATAATCATACTTACGCATTGTTTACTATTTTGTAACGAAATATCATATTGTATCCACTTATGGGTCGGCGTCTGGCACAATGTCAGCAATATGGCTACAAATGTACATACCTCTGAAAGGAATTACATACATACATGCATATGTATGTATGTATGTAAGTTGGTACAACAAGGAATGACGATGTATGCTTTGTTTGGCTTTAGAATAAGCTTAATTGTACTTATGTAACCATAAAATATATACTATGTACATATCGCTACTTAGATAGATAATTCAACAATGTCATACTCAAAAAAGTTACATACGAGTATGTACATATGTATGTATCTAGTTTTGCAAAAAACCAGTTTAAAATCTTCAATTTACATATCGTTCATTTATTTCAACAGTGTCACAACTCAAAAAAAAATAGTTTGCAGCAAACGTGTTTACAGTTTTCAATTCACATACAATCCAATGAAGAAATGCAAAAATATTCTTCTCTCGTGAGGTGTTAGTACATGTACATACATATGTATATGAAATTTTCACACAAGATAAAATAGGAAATGGTGCATTACTCTGCATTATTAACCCAAAAGTGCATTTTTTAGTTACAATATTGTCATAGAAAAAATATTCTTCGCTCAAGAGGTGGTGATAAAAGCCATTTGTGTTAGTTTTTCGGGTTCCGCGTACGCATACACCAAAGGTGAAAAGGAACCCTATTGCTTTCGCTACGCTGTCTGTCTGTCTGACACAGGCTGTTTTCTCGAGAACCGTAAGAGCTACGGACCTGAAATTTTCACAGAATATGTAAAACTTTGGCCGCTACAACAGCAAATATGTATATGCCAGTTAAAAAGTATAGGGTGTTCTGTTGTGCGAGCAACGTAACATGTTGAAATCGCATGTAATATACATAAATATGAACATACAATTATATATAGAGTCTATATTATAGACCATTGTCGCCCAAAGTGGCACCAGAGTGCTGAACTTCAATCGGCTTCTTATAGAAATCAATACACATACACGAATACATTTCTCTCGGTGGCCAGCAGCAAAATAGACATTTGAAATTTTCAAAGTTCGTGTATTTTTATGCAGACTACACTGAAACTTAAAAAATCAAAATTAAAGGGTATTCCATTACTTAATGTAATTTTGACAACGTGCCCTAAGAGGCAAACTCTTGAAATTTTCAAAAACCCTAAAAGTAAAAAATTCCAAAATAAAGAAATCGGAAAAAGCTCCAAAACTAAAAATAATCTCTAGAAACAAAAAAAGATCGCCAAAAAACACGAATACCAGGTAGTTAATTTTTTTTTTTTCATTTCTAGATCAGGTAATAATGTTCAATTATATAGGCTAAAGTTCGTGTGCAAGCCAAAGTCGCAATTTACTGAATTTATTTATACCACCCAAATGCATATGTAAATGATTGATGTTGAAAACTTGATTTGTGAAGAAGTTTGGCATGACGAGAACAGATTAACAAAAATTTTAAAGATTTTTTCCAAAATTTTCTAGTTTTATTTTTTTCAGAATACATAACATTAAATCAAAAACTGGATAAATAACTAATGCACGTGTAATTGATATTGAGTCCTCCAAACTCCAGCCAACACTACAGCGCCATTACCGTAATAAATTACCAAATTTCAAACTTCGTTTGGTGTTATAATGAAATAAAAAGAGATAAAATATGGACTATATAAAGTATATGTATAAAGTTGAAAATACAATAAAAAAAATCAATAGATGTAGCCAGAATAGTAAAATTCCTTTACCTTTGATCTTCAGTTGATTTTGACACGCATGATTAAGTTAAATATTAATTAGGCCAGTTTGTTGTCTTTATGGTATGTACGAGTACATACACACATACATAAATATGTATGTATGTAGCAGTACGAAATATGTAAATGATTAGAACACCCACATACTGTACAGTAGACCACAATAGAACGCACAATTAAAGTAATTTACAATAATTCTTAAGCTTTTGTGGGTAGCACGTGGTTAGCAAATGCTTAACTGTGTATAATAAACAACACTTAAAAGAGAAAAATTTGATAAACTAGGACGCGAATTGAACATTTTTAAAAGAAATTTAAAAAAAAGTTGAAGACCTAAAGCTGATGTGAGTTAAGGGACATATACATAAGTACATATTACGGGAAAAGAGGTAGCAGTCGAACTTGCAAGACAAGCATTTAATGCGACATTTTGAGGATCAGAACTCAGAATAGCACTGGGTAACGCTCCAATATTTTTTCCGAGCACACCTACTCCTTATCTACCACATAAAAATTTAATTTTTATAAACATTTTCTCCCACAGCTCTAGCTGTCCTTACAGGGCCTCTGGGGTAGTCAAGTGTACGACCCTTCTAGGGTACGTTTCGGGGCTTTACTGTAAATTTTTAGGCCTTCAGCCTCACCACAACCCTAATCTAAATACGTATGTATGTGTGCATGTTTGACATTCTTTATTTTCAATTTAAAAGGTAATTAATTCTCCGCTCTGTCCATTTGCAGCCCCTTCTCGAATGTTAACTCTGAAAATCAAGTAAATAAATTTTGTACGTATGCATATATGTATGCATGTATGTATGTATTTTTATGTTTAATTGTAACACCGATTTCTAGAACATACGACCAAATTTGGACAATTAATTTTTTCTATTTTATTCAAACGTTCCCAAGCTGTATTCAGTTGATTAGTAGTACGAGCTAATGCTAACTTCGCAAAAGGCCCTATCGTACGATATCCCTGACGAACGTAACGAACGAAGCCATGGGAGCTTAATTCCTTTAATGCCATTTTTACTTGAGCTTCGACATCTCCACAAGCGATATCCCTAAATAATACAAAAATAAAACAAAAAGTGAAGTCGTAGCGAGATTATTCGCAAAAACATACATACATACATACATACATATGCATATTTTAACTTACTCTTTTTCTAGTAATTCCACAATATGACTATCTTTGATTCCCCTTATAAACTTTGGATGATCTTGAAATAAACGTACGACATCGAGCACAAATAATGGTATGTGCAAATGATATTCATTTCGTCTCAAGCTGGAAGTCGTAGATTCTGTATCGCGTATGTCGCAGCTTACCATTGACATATTTATTTTAAAATTTCGATTAGAATAAAAAATGTTTTCTTTCGTTTGTATGTATGTATGTATGTATGTACCCAGCTGACATTTAGGTGATTATTTCTATGGCAATAAGGAAAAAGTGCTTAAGTCATATTTCACTGGTTTACAGTACCTGTAGTAGGATATTCAATCGGTTAACCGGTTAATTACTATCCAATTGACTGATCGGTTAATTTAAAATTTGTTTTTTTCGATTAATGGTTAAACCGGTTAATTTCAGTCGATTAACTGAATTAACAAATTTTTTCATATTTTGTAGTATTATAACTTATTTTTTGTGTGAATGATTATTTGTTTCGTCTCATTTAAAAAAGGTGATTGCTTAAAAATTCTTTTTATACTAACAAAGGTCTTAGGTGAAACTTCAACATTTTGGACATGGCTATAAAAGAGTAAGAGTAAAGACACTGGTACTGTAACTAGAGGGAATTATTAAGTTTTTGTTTAATAATTTAATAAAAGCCAATAGTACTGTTGCTAACGATTTAATTAAGGATCAGATTTAGTTAGAGTCGAATTCAATTGTTTTACACAGTACAAAATCGAAAGCTAAGAAATTCAGAAATGAAATTTTTTCCAGAATATTCGTCGCTGATCTCTGCCACTATGGGTCAGATAATGACCAGCCAACAGAAGAAACTATCGCTAATAATACAAGAAATGTTCTAAGCAGGACTCTAGTGGCATAATGAATGATTTTATATGTTTTGAGATATCCAGCGAAAAGGACTGAGAAACTATATGCGAGTATTTTGTATAAGTAAAAGTATTTTTCCAAGTCTGGTTTTACCCAAAGTAAAAAAAAAAAAAAAAAAAAAGTGTTAAACATTTACACCAAATTATTTTTCTGAACGATTGTGTTAGCAGATCTCTTTAAATTATTGAAGTAACTCGCACCAAACGCGATGAAGTCTGGAGTTAGAATTTTTTTGATGGCAGTATTTAAAATTATTTTTCAGATTTTAGTTACTCTTTGTTTCAATACCGGTATTGAAATGTAAATACTCGTATATCATTTTAATAACATTTAAACTTTTTCGCTCGTGGTTTATTGAATTTTTATTGTTATTAAAAAAATTTGGAAAGTTTTCGTTTCAAGCCGGCCTAAGATGTCGGCTTTTATAATCAGTCCAATATTCCCCATAGCGTAGTGCCTGTTAAATTTTTAGTAAAAAAAAGTTATATGCCTGATACACACACACTGTCGAATTTTTATGAGCTAAGTCAAAATATGGGTGGCTTCTGACTAAAGTTAATTCAAATTTCAAAAGGATATTCGCCTGGCATTATATACACAATAAACAAGGTAAAACCGTCCCAACAAGTTCTATCAATATAAGATCAATGAAAGTCATAAGGTGATTAAAAGTTGTTTACAGTTTTTGTACGCCTCTGTTTTTTATTTTGTTTTGGTTTTTTTCTCATAATGCCACAAAATTTTTTAACAAGTGGAATACCCGGTGGCTAAACCGAATTCTATAAATAATATATGGAAATCATGAATAATTTTTTCTTACCTTGCAGCTACACGTTCAATAAATTGCTTTAAATTTTTTCACACATATTTATGGTTTGTCAAAATTTGCCATAATTGAAGTTGTGACGTAGGCTGCAAGCAATTTGATTTCCAATTTTATGTTCAAAATGCCGTCGTCGAGGAAACAATAAAAAATGTTCGCCTCACTGCAGGTACTTCATGAAATAAGTGCAATTTTAGAAAAAGATAACCGATAAAGATAAAATTATTTTAAAACAGCTGTTAAATTGAAAGAAAAATTTAATGAAGCGTTGAAAGAAAGATTGAAGTCCAGTAAAAAAGTGTGAATGTATTGAACTTTGAAACAAAAATTTAAGCAAAGATTGAACGTGTAGCCTCCAAGTTAGAAATGTGTTCCCTTCTTTGATTCCCCTTATCGTGAATAATATTTTTCATTGTGATTTTTTCACTTTTGCCTTCTTCTTGTTCACTTTATGTTTGCAGGCGAACTGACTTAATACATCGCGTAATTTCAATATATATTAAAAGTTATAAATAATATATTTTACGATAAGAGCAGTAAATAATGTTCACGATTAATAACAATAATTCCTTCCAACACCTTTTTTCATTGAATATGAACATCTTTCGTTCACATGCAGTAGATTTTATGGCTGTGGTATACTCAAAATTTTTTCTACGGCACCTAAAATATTTAAAAATACAACTTTACACTTAAAAACATTTCATTTGGATCCCAACATTTATGTAATTCTTACTATCAAACTTATGGCAATTTCTTTTCTGAAAAAATATATTACACTATATATACTCGTATGTAATATTTTTAATTGTTACCTAGAATCACTCAAAGTGCTACATATTATATTACTACAATCGAACAAAATTAGCTGCTTTTATTTGCAACGGTTACATTTTATCATTAATGTACTTCATTAGCGATTTTAAGGCTATTTGAGAGGTTTTTCGCACACTGTTATAATTTTTAAACACACATTGACAATCAAAACAGGCACAATCAAGGTGTATAATTACACACACCATGGTCACAATATGTAAATAAATATATTTATTTATTTTCATTTTTATAATTTTTGTCATAAATTATTTATTGAAAATATTTGTACTTAACAGCCATTTTAAACTAAGTTATACTCGTAAGTAGTTGTTGTTAATTATTTTGGAAACCACAGACTTTGTTTTCTAATTTTATAGTTGTATTTAGTGTAAAGTACAACTGTCATTTTTATGTTTCATCAAAATTGGCTTATTATCATATTATGTAATGGTAGATTGAAATTAAAAATAATACTCGTATATAAAAAAAATGTATAATAATGTTTATATTTTGTATTCAAGAAACCTTCTCTCGAAATTATAAACATGCCATGCAAAATAAAACATTCGTCAAAACACATTTGGAAAAACAAGGGCAGTATGCGCACCTAACATAAGGTGAGGGTAAAATATGTAACATATTTACATGTTTTTCATGCAACATATTCAGAAAAGAATTGAGAATTGTTTCCACAGTTGTATTTTTTGTACAAACGAACAACATACTCGTATATGCAACATATTTGTCAGAAAAGAAATCGCTATTAAATTTCTCTAATTTTCAATTAATTTTTAAGTTTTACAAATCTTCTTCCCGGGAACAAATGTTTTCATGAAATTCGCGATAGCAAAATTTCACTTCATGGGAACAAAAATTTCACATATTATTCACAATAGGGGTGAATATTTTTTGCATGCAATATGCAGCCAATATAACAACAGCGTATACGTTACAAACAATATTTATTGTGTATACTCCATAGTGCCATTTCACACTATGCCTTTTTAGCCTGCCTTGTTTTGACAATTTTCCTTTAAAGCCCCTACGAAAAGTCACGCACATTTACATTAAGGCTTTTTTCTTCGTGCCCTTTTAACAATTACATATATACACGATTAATACTGAGAGTACGAAAAGGGCAAAGAGAAAAGTCAAAATTCCCCTCGAATTTTCATTACGCGCCTTTTATTTTACCCCACAAGCAGAAAAGGCACAGTGTAAATTGCGTCATAGGTACAAATAGTTTATTGTACGTGCAATTAACATTATATATCGTCCCTACCATGTTAAACTACACAATATGCAAAATTAGTTGTTTAGATTCGTTACCTTGGCACCCTAATTTCTAAGATATGCCTCGCTTCAAAATGCTTAAATTCTCATATGCGATAGATAACTCAATAAGAAATATTTTAAGCCTGAAGGGAAAATTACGGCATTCGATACGACTCGTAATTTAAAAATATTTCCATATGAACTCTATTGAAATATTGTTAAATTAGCCCCGTGGTATTTTTAGGAATACGCCGACTTGAAATTCGCAATTGAAAACTCTTTGCGCTCTTCTGAAAAGTAAAAATTTGCATATTGGATAGTTTGACATAGTAGGGACGATATGTACATATAAAAGCTAAAACCGCACATAGATATGCACATACATATAAAAAAAATTGGCGATTGTAAGGGTACCCTAGATATCAAAAGGCATATCTAGAATTTGACGACCAATAAAAACAATCAAGAACAAAATTGAAGGTGTATTCGAACCATTAATGGTATTAAATACTTTTTGATCGGAGTTAAGATGGAGACGCAATATACAAAAAACTGTAGTCAGAAATAGCTACATATCATCCCAGGGGGAGAATGGCACAGTTTTTTCTTGTGTATGGAGTCGTATTAATTATGAAAATACCAACTTTAACCCAAATTTTTTTCTATTCGCAAAGCTGAGATCATTGCCTAATATGATCTTAATTCTGTTGCAAACAGAATTTTTCACCAATAAAAGAAAAAAAATCTCGATTTTGGATTTAATTTGTTTGTTTTTTTTTTAATTATGGGATTTTTATTATTTATTTATTCATTTTTATCAAACTTTTCAGTTATTGTAAATTGTTTCTTAAAAATTTTATAATTCTTTAGAATTGAATTTTGATAAGAAGACAAAATTTCCTAAATAGATTTTGAATATCTTGCGAATTCTTGAGATAAGAGCAACTATGAAAGAAAAAACAACCGAGCTTTTAATTAGTACTAGAATCGCCCGGTGGTCAAAATTCCACCAATCGACACGTACATATAAACATAAGTATGCGTACATGACATTTACGCATAAAAACATTTATATTGCACTTATCTACCTACACAAAAATAAATGTTAACCCATACATGTTTCACCGATATTGGTGGACGCTAATATACTTAAATAAGAAAAAAGCGAGACTACAAAAACGTTCGTACACCATGGAAGATATTGAATAAAAATTCATGTAGTTTTGTGTTGTTGTAAATGTTGAGTTAATTTCAGTGTTCATAATTTTCACCGCACATTTTCCAGTAACAAATTTTAACGCTAGTGTTTACTATGACTGTCAAAATAATTAATTCTCACCGTTGCAGACGCACTGAAATTGGTGAACACTTGCTTCCAAATTCACTGTTGCGGAATCGAGACCCTAGGTACACAATATGTATTACTTTACCACAGATACATCTACAAATACATATATGTATATGGATATGTATATGTACCAGTGTTGCCAGTGAAATTTCGAGAAAGATACATTTTAGTTTCCAAAAAGATACATTTTGTAAAAAATTTTAAAGTCCATTTTTAACGTTTAACATTTATTAACATAACATTTTTATTTCATATTTAATGAATATTGTAAAGAAAATGATATCATATAAATTCGTTTTTATATTTATTTAAGTCATAAATACATATTAGGCATGTAATAATAAAGTTAATATACGAGTTAAGGCGCTTATACTAAGGCGATTATATCAAAAAGTTCATATAAATTTCCTGAAAATAAAAAAGGTGTTTATATTTCCTAAAAAAGATGTTGATATTTTCTGTACATTTTGCGAACAGATTCAAAAGATACGAGAAATGTCGGGATTACACATGGTACCTGAAGTCATCAAAAGATACGAAAAATGTATCTTTCATATCCTAATGGCATCACTGATATGTACATACATAGATAAAACTGAGAAATAGAAATCAAAATCAAGCGTTTGTGTATCTTCGTCTAAAATTTTAAGTCAATAGATTATTATTTAAGTGAGCATACAATCTAAGCCATACATACATAATTAGAAATTCCTTTTAATATGTATATATGTATGTATGTATGTATGTATGTATGTATGTGATATCATTGAAAATACAGCAAACTCCATCAGTGTGACCAAATCTGAAAATTGTATGTTATGATAATATACATACATATTTACATACATACATATATGTATATGTACATATGTATGTATATGGAGTATTTTTGTGGTTAATCCAATGTAATGCAATTTTATTAGCATTATTTATTAGAGGCATACCTTACATGCATGTTTGAACTAGTCGTTCGTTTTGCAGGGAACTATAACATGCTTCCTATCATGTTATTTTCACACAACCCTTTACTGATAAACGGCGGAAGCTGATTCTGTTTTGAGTAACATTTCCTGTAGTCTGAAAGCAAGTGAATAAAATATTACACGTGTTGAAAAAATATTTTATTTTGAAGAAGTTTTTGAAGTTTGGATTTAGATACATACATATACATATATGTATGTACGAGTATGTACATATTTACATAAAAGCGATGAAAATCTAGCACACTGGGTAATATGACACAAAACTCTTTAGAATGATGCTATTTTTAATATAATTCAAAGGTTATAAAATACATACGTACTAAATGTTTTCTCTGCTTAAAATTGTACTGAACTAAATCACTATAGTATCTGCAACTTTTAATCTAATCGACTCCTGCAATATAAGCGTGTACTGCTCTATTTCTATTTCTTACTAATATC
Source organism: Nowickia ferox (assembly GCA_936439885.1). NCBI lineage: Eukaryota > Metazoa > Arthropoda > Insecta > Diptera > Tachinidae > Nowickia > Nowickia ferox. The sequence continues at coordinate 696,929 of OW387027.1, read as the reverse complement.
TTCTAATTGAAGGTGTCATTAACAACTTGTTTTTATGTCTAATACAATTCGTATTTGTTTACCCAAATAGTGGAAGAAATTACGTCACGGCATAAAATTGTTAAATATACAGAAGTTGTAATAATTACCACACATACATACATACATGCATACATACCTATACAAATACATAAGTATGTACCCTGTCGGATATTCCGTTAACTTTAAACTAACTTTAAGCTAACTATTTCGCAACTAGTACTGACTGACACTTGGATTAATTTCTTAATGTAATCAACTGTCAATTGCCTCACTCAGCATTACTTTCCAACTAACTTAAATTTGGTTTTTTTAAATCACCTGGTAGTCAGTAAATTTAAAAAAATTTTCTGGGGTTTGAACATGTATCATCACACTTTATGTACTCAACGTGCTAACTATCCAGCCAAGGTACGATCTAACATAATAACAGCAAAATGTTAATACAAAACCGAAATTAGTTTCAACGTGGCTGAGAATAAACTTATTGGCTCTCACCAAATTCGATTACGTACTCAACTTAAGAATTAATTTTGGATTTGTTCTGGATGACATAACAGTTAGCTTTTAGCCAGTCTAAGAAAAGTTAACTATTTTTGTAGTCAACCATACATTCTCCGACAGGGTATGTATGTTTGCATGGATAAGGTCTTATTTTAATGCAATGTGCTGTATAACGATAAAAACTTTATAAATATTAACAAATTTTACTGGCAGACATTTGTATTTACTACTTTTGAAATATGGATATAAGTATTCAAAAATTATCCTGTTAATATCTACATGGATTTGTACGATATTTTTTGAAATATGACAGTCAATTCAGGGGGTCTACACTGTATTTCGAAACGAAAGAAAATGATTTCGAATTTGTATGATATTAAAATAGCATTTCGAAAGCATTTGCTTTCGTTTCGTACTACAGAGTAGACCCACAAGTTTGCTTGTTTCCAAAATGTCAAAAAATTATTTTACATTTTGTTTTATTTATTGCTTATCTCTGAATTTGTATACACAAGTGCAGACGTCCTATTTATAAGGTTTATACAAGTGTCCTGATAATTGTTTTTGCCGCTTTTTGTAAAATCCAAGTTTAAGGAATAAAATTAAAAATGGCTGCTAGATTTGCTTTGAGCCATTGTTAACTTATTTATGTTGTTAGTTCTCGCAACAAGATAATATCAGATAAATAATAATATTTTAAAAAATAATAGAATTTATTTTAAAATATTTTATTTTTTATGGAATAACGCATTGCTGCCAATGGTACGACTGGTAAAGTTTAATGCAATATTGGACACGTCTTGAAAAAATCTTTCAAATCGTATACTTTTTTCAATATGTTGTCTTGGGAGAAAATACGAAAATATGCAAAAAAAAACTACAAAAATACACCTTCATTTTGTTATGTACTTTGTTTTCTCGTACTTATTCCCTTATTTTCAATAATAAAATACGTACATATGTATGCATTATGCATGAGGACGAGCCAAAACACGTGCAAGCAAAGCAGCTGTCAACAATTAACTGAACATTCAAAATGGCCAAAATTGTCGGCATAAGTGAGACACATGAGTACCAACATAACGCCACAAAAAAATCAAAATTCGAATATACGTAAAACGCGAAAATTCAAAATATACTAGTTGCTACAAAATATGATAATTGTCTGATGTGAAATAGGCCTCCAGCAATAATTGTGACAATTCATTTTAGCATTAAAAATTAATTAATTACATACATACATACATACATATGTATGTACTTAAACCAAAACAATCAAATCAAAATCAACATACATACATATGTACGTATTTTACTTGTACCTAAATTTTTCTCTTTGAATTTTTTTTTCTTTTCAAAGCACAGTCCGATTTACTGTCTTCAAAATATGGCAGACAGTCATTCAGAAAATGGCATGGTATCACTGCAAGTTGTAAACGTTGTGGAAAACTTGATATTTATAGTATTCGTTTAGGCAGTCAGTTAAGTCTGTAAAAAAATAAAATCCAAAAAAACTTTAAAATCCGTCATTATAAAAGAAAGAGAGAAAACAGATGTGGTGTATTTGTGGCAGATTTGTCAACAACTTGTCAATGTACATAAATTTGTATGTACGTAAAGTATAGAACTGTAGCAGTAAATGTCTGGATGGTATGTCTCCATGTTCCCTACTACCTAGTCAATTGTTTTAGTATTACTAATAGATTTTCAATGACAAGCATATGCTAAATGTCTATACCACAAAGTATTGTATGAGGAATAATTAGAGAGTAAGTAGCACTGGTGACAAAGTCAAAAACGATTCAGTACATTTTCACCATCGACATTTCCTTCAGGGAATTTTCTCATAAGGACACACATACGTACATGTGTATGTATGTATGTATGTATATACACGCCTGTAACGAACAGTAATCACTAAAATTCTATTAGTTCCCAGTGGGAATTTGAGTTAACTCAAAACTATTGCATTATCAGCCAAAAATTAGTCAGTGGTGATCTGTTTTAGCATTGAGTGGCCGCAGGACGAGTGCATCAGTTTTTAACTAACCATGACTCAAAAAAAAGTGTGTTGATTAACATTTTTTAGTCAGCTTAAAGTTTAACGAATTTTAAACTCTTTTTTTAGAAACGAGAACGGCTATCGAACCGTGATCACTTTGTTTGTCAGCCATCATACCTAGCACTTTGCTATCACGCCATATGAAACATAAACGGCATCAGCTTTGAGTTAGCTTAAAGTTAGGTCAATACTTAAGGGGAAGAAGACAGTTGTGCAAAAAACAACTGACTCACATCTGTATCATTTATGAGTTAGCAAAAAGTCAACTAAATACATATATTTTGACCTGGCTAATAAAAATCCGACTGGGTTTCTATTACATGCACATACATACATATAAAACATTTGTAAGCATTTGTAGATATACATACATATGTACATGCAAACATATTTGTGTTATGTATGTGCACTTAACTTTTATTTTGATTGGTTATTACACATTTTGCCCCTCCCTGTGAATACACATACATACATATTTACAACAGCTTATTTTTTTAATATCTTCATGCATAACATTGTACACATAATAGTGATTTCCTTATTCAAACTGTAAAAAAATTAATCAGTGTAATACTTACACCCAATTGGAAAATGTGAATAGGGGGAAAGCAATTGAAAAATATGTATGTATGTACATACATACATATCGTCGGGTGGTTACTAGTTTGCCGCACAGGTATTAAGAATACATTATTGATGCGGCAAACCAGTAACCAACCGACGATATGTCGTTTCCTAAAAGGCAAATAAGTCAGGTTTTACACGCATCAGATTTTGTTGTTGAAGTTTTGATTTTATAGTGAGACAGAAATAGATAGATACATGTAACAAAAATACACATACTATGTACACATATTAATAATATATGTATAATAAATATATGTATATGTATGTATGTATGTACATTAGAGCGACTCACAAAAAATTAGTTTTTGTTGTCCCTCTCAAATTAAAGTTGGGTCTCTTTAATGAGGATTTCCAATATATTGAAGGGGTCCATTCGTGAGCTGGAGCGTGTCTAAAATATGTCTATTTTTGTTGTTTTTTGCTTTTTTTTTTGGTATTTTCTCCCATCACAACATAAAAAAAGTTTCATCATCAATGCGTTATTCTATAAAAACCATGATTTTTTAAGCCTTTTTATTGTAGCTGCTACTTACATAGAAATGTACATAAATTTAAATAAATTCTATTGGGTCTTATTACGAATGTCGTATTACGACTATGACGATTTTGTACTAGACTAAAGAATATTGCAACAGTTTTTTAGTAGTCGAAATACGACACTCGTAATTAGGCCCATTATTTTTTAAGTATTATTTGATTTGAGTCATTGTTAATATATTTTTGCTTTTAGTTCTCGCAAAAGTTCGCGCGGTATTTTTAAAAAATATTTAATTATATTTTAATATGGAAAAATAATTTTCAAAAAATTAAGAAAATTAAAATCAGATACGATATATCGTCGGGTGGTTACTGGTTTGCCGCATCAATAATGTATTTTCAATATCTGTCAGTAACAACTCGACGATATGTATTTAGTTTAGTTATATTCCTTGTCTAGCTTTAGAGGAAAAAGTTGTCTGACCTTAATACAATAAATTTGCAAACAAAATAAAACAGCATTATTAGTTTTTGGACACTCCCGCACTTAGTTTTGGGATGTAATTTCATTTCTTAATTGTTTCGCTATATAATATATTACATTTTTTACTGTAGTACTTTTATTCATTCCTAAATTATAAAGATATCGCTAGGATTCAACGAAATGAAAATAGGCCCCAACAATTCCACACAATTTTTTTAATTAAATAAAAATATTTTATAAAAATTAGTAATTTTGCTTTAATATAATATGCAAATCAAGTTTCATGCATAAAATAATAGTATTTATTTGGTTTGAACGCTGCAGCAGTCTCTAAGAAAATATATGCAAACTATTTTCCCTCATGCAAGATAAATAGGTTGCTGGTAGGTAAATGTTTTCTGTGCTTTAAAACACACACCCATATGTACATACGAGTACATATGTATGTATATATTTTTTATTTTTTAGAATCTCCGCCTAAGATTGACCAAAGTAGCACAATACCTTTCATGTAAGCCCGGTCTTTCAAATTAAAATTCAAAAATTTCACTCTCACCCAGCTAAAAAAATATGTATGGTCCATATATTTGTAATATGTATGAATGTATGGATTCATGTATGGAAATGTATGGGATTATACATGGCAAAACTATTATATACATATGAGTTGATATATGGACTAATATATGAAATGGATTATAATATATGACCTCATATATGGAAATTTAATTATGAAGATCTTCATATGTGGATCCATATGTAGAAATAAGATGTAGTATATGGAGCTATATAAAAATTTATATGTATACGTATAAGTCGCATAAGATCGTATTTGCAATCAAAAAAAATTTCCTCGATCTTTTTCTCTTTTTTTTATCATTGGTGAATTGGAAATCTATTAGAAAATACATACGGTATGCAAAGTTTATATGACTAGAACCTCAACTTTAAAAAAAAACATTCTTGTAGGATTTGAAATATTGTAACCCTATTAAATAAATCAAATTAACAAAAGAATAAGTCAGTCATTCATTTTATAGAAAATTACGGAATACTCTAGATATTGTTAAGAAACAAAGTTCATTTTACTGCAAAAAATTATATTGAAAACTAGTGTTAGTACAAAACCCGATTAATTTTTCTTTTATAATTAATTGCATTAGTTTTTAATCTGACTTCTTAAATTAAATTTTATGTACGAATATGAAGTTTGCGTAAATAATTGATTCACCTTTTCTCTTAAAATGTTGAATAATTGTCTTTTGCTTCGATTTTAATTATTTGTCCAAACAAATGTTTCATTAAATACAACCTCCCTATTCAAGATCTTAAAAAAAGCAATTTTAATCATTTAATTTATTACACAGCAGTGCGCTTTTTTGAGTCAAGGAAGTTTTTTACACATATGTACATGCATGAAAATGTGTGAATTATATATCATATATGTCCATATACCCTCATTTCTCGGATCCGAATGAAGAGTGTAGCGTCCAAGGCTAAAATTTCCCAACTTTTTACTAAATAAATGTCAAAGGATGACAACTCAATTCTTGACATTTCATCATTTGACAGCCAATTTACTTCCTAACCTCAAATTTTTGCAATTCATTTCCTTATAGTATGTTTCCACTATACGTGCTTCGCTCTCTATTCATGCATCACATCCCAATCATGAGCGAATCAACTTGCTTCGCCATACAAAATTATGAGAGCGAATCAACTTGATGCAATATGAATCAACTTGCGAATCATATAAAATTGGTATCTTCTCTAACTTTTAGTTTATCGCCAGCTTATCTGAATTAGCTATGAAAACCCAACAGGCCAAGACTGGCCACTGAGAGAACACCGAGAGTAATGTATTCGCGTATGTGTATTTATTTGTATAAGAATCCGATTGATGTTCGGCACTCTGGTGCCAGTTTGGACAGTCTTGGAATAGGTATATATGTATGTGTGTGTGAGCAAATAAAAACCCTTCAGTTTTAAGAGTAGAAATTTACTCAAAATCGTTAGGTATTTCCCTAATGAAAAATCGATTACCTACTACACTAGCCACAAGTAATGCAAGAGTTCGTCTTCGCCTTTTGATTCTCTCACTAATAGATATGTTAATGCCTTTAACCTCAAAAAAAAATTTTTGCGAGTGAAAAAAAATATGCTGTAATTCCCAAGAAAATCAACAAGAAAAAAATTATTTTAAGTACATAATTATTTTGATTTTGTGTTGGCGTCAGTTACAACTGGAAGTTCGTGGTCAGTGAACGTGTAATTTTTAGTGAAAAATTGCTATTCTTTTAGAAAGTTAAAATGAGCAGCAAAAGTCAATTAAAACGTCGCATAAAAAAAATGTAAAATGTGTTCGCTTTCCCTAAAATTGTGATCGCCAATGTTTGCGTTGTTGTTGTGCCAGTATACTATTCTTTAATTTTGTTCACCATTTTTTGTTTATGGAAAATATTTCACGTGAACAAAATGTTAGCCTTTTATTCCCGATAAGGGTGAATAATTAATTGTTTTATCAATAGAAAAATTAGTTGTATTCATTAGCGAAATCACTGACGAAGGGTTATGCAGATGGTGGCAATTGACTTCTGTCAATGTCATCCACATGGTAAAATCGTCAGTCGTGTACATGGCTAGTAGTTAAGCTGGTAGTTAATGGTAACGATTGATACTTCACGAAATAGTTAGACATTTTCTAGCTACGTCGACTACAGGCAGCGTTGCCGTTGTGACACTAAAGTATCACTTTTGACCCTTTTTCGTGCCAACGACATGACACTTTTTATTACCCTTTTTTTATTTTATCCCTTTGTATCATTTTAACAACATGAATGTCACTTTTTGAAAAGTTAAAGTTCCAATATTCCTCACGAAAGTTTTTAGTACACTTTATACATGTGTGTTGTATACATATTTCCATACATGAGTTTTGTGAACGTACATATAAAAATTGATATCGCATTCATTATTACAACAACTGACTTTTATGCAACTGTCATATTCCATGCATACCTATTTTTTTCATATAAAGTTTAACAATTGTGTAAAATGAACTGATGATCAAGTTTGAGTAGGCCCTGATTTATATACATACTATATTGAATATTAGAGCTTGCACGAGCAACAACACACAGTGGCGTGAAATAAAAAAAATTAACGAATTTTTTTAAAACTATCACTGATTGAAAATAAACTTACAAACAAACTTGCAAAATTTAGAATAAGTATTTGTAACAAGTGATAAACACTATCAATAGTTTTTGTAAAAGTAACTTCTTTTTTGATAATATGATAATGTATTTAATTAATTGTTAAAATTCGTGTTTGTTATTTTTTAAATAAATAAATGTTATTTTTTTTTGTTCACAAAAAACTTGACGCTATTTTGCATTTTTTACCCTTTTTTCATAATGATTTCATTATTTTCAATTCATAATTTCATAATGAAATATTGTTCATAACTTTGGGGCATATTTTCCTTTGATTGGGGTGTTATTTTATAAAAAAAAAGTTTAGGGTCTTATTGCTTAATACGAAATGAACCTAAGTTTTGGGGTAATTTTTCATTTCGGACTTTGGGCCAATACAATTTACTCGTAAGTAAATATGGTCGTAATTAAACTTAAACACTAGAAATCAGTAAAAACTTGAAATACGCTTAGGCATAACTTCGCACTTGTACAGCTTGCATTTCTTTAAATATAATGTATTCGGCGGTCTTAAGTAAAAACCTACGAAGAGCATTTTTATGAAATATTTTAACTCTCTAACTCTTCTCCGCACGCATATTTTTGTTGCTTTCGCAAAAATTTGTCAAATACATATCCCTAAGTGGCGATGTGATGTGTTATAATTTTAAACAATTGAATACAAAGTTTGTATACTTTTCGGATGACGTTTTGATTATTATTGTCGGCTAGAAATGCAGCTTGAAATCCGGATTGTGAATAAGTACTAAATTAAGCCTGGGACACATTTCAAGTTTTCACTTGTAGCATGCGCTTGAGTCGGTTTATGAACCCTTATGTATTCAGAGCATTATACGAGTATAAGTGTTTTATGATGAATATTCTTGTGGAGTTTAAAACTATTTTTCGCCCGCTTCTTCGAGAGGAACAAAAAAGACCCACACAGAGGTACCACAACACAATGTTCCACGTAAGATTTTCAATAAAAGTGCTCAACACACACATTTTTCAAAACAAAAATTATTTTGTTGTGCAGTGTAATAAGAGTAAATTAGTGGTTTAAAATCAGTACATATTTTGTCAATTTGGATCAAATTTGCAGCATTTGGAAATTTATTTGGGGCAGAACCATGTAAGAATAATTTCCCAACAAGTAATTAAGAGCTTAACTCGTATCGAAAATTCCTTAGCACCATTTTTGACTACATCTAATACAAACGTATTTTTGTACTTTTTTACACATACATATGTACGAGTATGTACATATATTTAAATATAGATACGAGTATGCACGAGTATATGTATGATAATTATAACGTATGTATACAAATTCAAATTTTTAAAACTACCAGTTACATGCAGTCCTTACAGTCATCTGAGCCACTTTCACACAAACATGATGTCAAACTTACAAAACTCATGTCATATTCTACTAGGGTTTCTGAAGCGGGAATACACTCCCAATTTCCCGGAGAATTTTTGTCAAACTCTCGCGAAAGGGGAGAAAATAAAAAGTACTCGCATTTTATTTTCTATTGCATAATTCCTTGTCCATCAAAAACAAAATTAAGCGAATAATCAGTTTTGGTATTTAAAATTAGATTTCATTCGATACGATTCGAAATTTAAAAATATTTGCATATACCTACTCGTAAACTGTATTGAAATATTTCGTAATTTCGTTCGATAAAGAGTGATGTAATTTGCCCCCAGTACCTGTGTTCTGTAGCAATTATAATGGTTGTCCTGTTTTCCACAGGCTGATTCATATAAAACCTGAAATAAGCTTACAAGAAACATGGGCAGGGAACTAAGTTTTTTGTTACTCATCCTGTGTTTCACAGAATGATAACCGACTTTTCGTCTCACCAAGGTTACGGAACATAGGCACAGGGTTTTCTGATTAGATATTCCTCGAATAAATAGCAAATCGACTCACGTTGTTAACGAGAGATATGAATATGTATCTTTAGAGAAAATACAAAACACGACATCTAAAGCAGAAAAAAGAAAAATTATGAAGTCAAAACAAAATTTTACGGTTAATAACATCGGCCACATGGCACCTAAAAAACTCAAATTTACATCGTGACTGCAGAAATATTTAATCCTACTGGACACATCCGCTTAAGGGCTCTAATATCCAACACTCCAAATGAAACTGCTTGAAAATATTTTTTTTTTGCTTAGCACGACTCTTATGTATTATTAATTACAATTACCATCACCATCAGTAAGTTTATGACCAACACTGGTCGGGCCTAATAATTATATTTAGATTTAAGATTTGAATAATTATTCTCAGTTAATTTTTGAAGATACAATAAATAAATATTAGTATCAAAAAAAAAATGTTATGTAACTAAAAAATTTACAACTCTTCCAGTAATAAGTAACGATTCCATTAGCATAACAAACATTTCCTATGCACAAGTGTCAAATGTGGATATTTGTTTGCTTCTTCTGGTTGCAAAATTTTGCAAATTTTGTATAAGGATAATTTTACAAAATGCCAAGTATATACACATCTATGTATGAACATACATACATATATTGTCGTAAGCGTGCGTGACCGTGAGAAATTTTATATCCGTGGTGAATGATGACGGAAGGGGGGTAATACAACTGTTGATTTTCATGAGTAATATTAAAATGGGTAATTACAAGCAATTTTTAATAATTCAAGGGAGGGGGTGGCCTTTCTACGCCTATGAAAACACTCACGCGCGAAGCACATTTTGGATGAAGCGATGACTTCGAACAATTTTTCACTTATTATTTTATTTAACGAGATTGTTTTAGCTAAGAATATTTTTTTGCGGTGAAATTCAAACGAATGTGATACATTTTTGCTCCCGTGTGCTGTGAAATGTAAAAGTCCAGGAAATCCCAAACCCTATATTCAACGCACATACATATGTACATGTGTATATACATATCTAGTATGTATGTATGTATCCATGAATGTAGATACATTTGTAAAGTGCCACGCTATAAATGTGGTAATTACCAGTCAACATTGCGTGATTGGTTGAATCAGAGTTATTGGTGGGAATTGTGGGTACCCGAATGGATTATATATGTATGTATGTATGTATGTATGTATGTATGATTATGTATGCAGTTACATATGTACTTAATATGTATGCTTGTATTTTGGACTTCTGCATACGTTAAATAAACTTTAAGACTACGCAATAGTTTAGACGAATAAAGGAGACATTTTTATTAACAAAAAAAGTTACATATCAAGCAATTTAATAACAACAAAAAGCTTCAGTTATTGTTTAGACGTTATTGGTAGCGAGTGACGATTTATGTTACATATTTCAAAAACCACAAAACATACCTACTACATATTAAAAAAAGCATGTGTAATACATCTATACTTCCAAGAAGTTTCAGCAATTTGGTAGAACCATTTTCATTTTCCACATATCAATTGTTGCACACTCGAAATCGTTTAATGATGCCCAGTGCTGCTGCAGGTAAATATAATTTATGGAAATAGTGCTTAATTTTGATATTAAACTCAAATCAAATTTAAAAAGCTTTATCCCCCCGTCATCTGCATAACATATGTATGTATGTATGTACATACATATGTACTAAGAAATTTCAAATTACTAATTACATACATACATATGTATGTATGTAGGTATGTATGTTATGTTTATCATCTATTTTTGAATATGATCTCCGTAAAATCTATGGACATACATCCATACATACTCGTATGTGCCTCAGACATTGAAGTCATACAATTGAGGCACTAAAATTACAAAATCACTTAACATTGGTTTGAAATTTATTTCAGGTCACTAAAGTTGATTTTGAGACGATTCCAACATTAAACTTGTTTCTTTTATTGCTTTTAATTGTTATGTTTATAAAAATTTAAAACATAACAAATTCACTCTCAGTCCAATTTCATCACATTGAAATTACCAGCAATTAACTTGAATATACATGCTGTTATATATGGATGTATGTACATATGTACATTTGCATACCCAGCTAAAAAATATACATACGTACATATGTATGGTCCAAATATTTTTAATATATAAATGTATATAAAGACTTTGTGTCAAATAAATATTCTTTGGTATTTCATGAATGCATATACATAAATATATACATACATATGTATGTATATTAAATATTTCATGCTTCAAAATACGAAAAACTTTTTCGTAATTTGATTTTTGTTCAATAAACGAAAACTGTTGTACATTTCACGAAATATTTGTAGCTTTTGCAGGAAAACAGTTTTGATAATTTTACGAATTTCGTTGAGTTACAAAAATTATTTCGTACAATTATTTTCGTATATAGTACCATATTTTTCGTTTATTTTATTGAATTTAGGAGAAAATAAAACATTTTTATAAAATTGGAAATATCGTAAAATAAACAAAATTTTGTTTTTTGTTATCATTTCGTTTACAGTACAAAATTATTCTTAAATCTACACAAGTTTCGTGAAATTTACGAAAAAAAAACTGAAATAGAATAATGTTGTTTTGTTTTACTTTTTAATATTTTCTCCATTTATTTTCATGTCATTGTATATATTGTATAAAAAATTGTTGTGATAAAAAATTAGTTTGTAGAAATAGAAATAAATCTATCGCAGAGTTCGTCACGCACGACGAATTTCGCTCGGTGGCAGTGTTGTGTTAATTTTCATATGAACAAATGTGTTTTATTTTCTATGACAAAAGTTCGCAAAGAAAAATTCGTTGTGTTCTCAGCATTCCCAGTTTGATTCGAGAGTTTCAGTGCAAAATATGTATGTACATATGTATGTATGTGATGTATGAGGAATACAGAGACTGTAATAATTCCCCTTGAATTATCTTTTTCTTTTCATAATTATTACGACCTTTAATTTCAAGAATTACAAATTATTCAACAAAATTATTTTTCAAATGTAAGAAAATATATTTTTTTGCAGATTTTTATATATGTATTAAAGATTTTAATTTTAAAGAAAATTTCGTATATAACACAAAATTGCTTTTCATGATTCACGAATTTATTTCGTAATATAAACATTGTTTTTCGTAAATTTACTAAAATAAATTTTAAAAATTCAAAATTTTGTTATTTGCAAAACAAATACTATTTCTGCTATTTAAAAAGCATTTCGTGCCGTAAAAACAACGAATATTTTCGTAAAATAAAATATGAAATATTTTGAGTGTATATAAATACATGACAAAAGTATTACATATATATGAATTGATATATGGGCCCGAGATGGGCGCGTGTCATGTCTTTCAGCACGAAAATCTGACTTCGTGCGTGTTCGGGTCGTATCGTGTTGAGCAAAATTGACACGATAAGCTCGAAACCATTTTTGGTATTAAAATATGTATACATGAATTTAAAGTAAAGAAAAATTTAATATTTTGTTTCGTCAAACACGCAAAACCATAAAATTTGTTGACAGTGTAGGGGTCTCTTAAGCTTAGTTCTGAAATTAAACAAAAATATGTATTTATTTGAATATAAAAAATGCTGTTTTTGCAATTCATTTTGATTTCGTGCGTGTTGTGAAAAAAACAAAAATGTATTCATACATGATATCTCATATAAAATCGTTTTTGCAATCAAAAAAGTTTGCATTTTATTAACTCGATCTTTTTCTCTCTTTTTTTATACTGCTGAAATGGAAATCTATTGGAAAAAAATACATACGGCATGCAAAGCTTATATGCGGCGTACAGCCTCAATGTTTTAAAAGGAAAACTCACTCTTGTACGATTTTATACTTTGTGATCCTATTTAATAAATCAAGTAATCAAAAGAATAATTCAGTCATTACATTGATAGAAAATAACGGAATACCCTAGATATTTTTAAGAAACAAAGTTCATATTAATGCAAAAAAAAATATATTGAATACTATTGTTAGTATAAAAACCGATTATTTTTTCTTATGAAATTGCATTAGTTTTTAATCTGGTTTCTTAAATTTGCTCAAAACGTATCGCGAAATTTGAATTTTCGCATTTTGATTTTTTTGTTGCGTTATGTTGGTACTCATGTCTCTCACTTATGCCCGAAATTTCGGCCATTTTGAATGTTCAATTAATTGTTGACAGCTGCTTTGCTTGCACGTGTTTTGGCTCGTCTTCGAAAAAAATCAAAATTCGAATATACGTAACCCGCGAAAATTCAAAATTCGCGATACGTTTTTAACAAACCTCGTATATGGGATGTAATATATGCTCCATATATATTTTTTTTAGCTGGGAATGCATTTAAAATAGTGATTCTAATTTGTACAAATTTTAATTACGGAGAGTTCTCATTTATTAGGTACTCATGGTACTGTATTAATTTTAAATAAATATGAAGGGGTAGAAAAAACGCGCCAACATTCATTTAACCACAATTATGCTTCATCAGAAAACAAAATTGTCTCCTATGTATTTATCGGATAACCGAACTAACTTGAAAAAAAAACGGTCGCGAACTGCCACAAAACAGTAAACATGTACATATGTATGTACTCGTATGTCGATATGAAATGGTTAACAAAAATACAAAATAACTTAACATCACTCTTAGCAAGTTTACAGGACTAGCTACTAAGAACGTTATAAAATGCAAACTACATACATAGTATGTATGTACATATGTACATATGTACTTAAGTTATTGAATCAAAACTTTTAAATGAATCGTTTATTTCAAAAACCAGACAAGCGAACAATTTTTGATTTTGTGCAAGTCAAAGAAAACTTCCTAGCCATCCTAAAATTAGTTTTACAAAACTGATGTTTTTCCTGCGAAAGTTATCAATTTCTTTAACGGTTTGAGAAGCATAAATTGTTTTTACCTATATTGAAATATGTATGTATGTATGTATTTAAAAAATAATATAAAGCTCGATATCGAGATTTCAATGGAGTTTATATGGAATTCTTTTAAAATTTCGATCGATTCGAATGCCGTAATTTGCTCTTGATTAAAAATATTTTTCAGATTCGCCAACTTATAACAATGCGATAAAAAATTTACAAATTCAGCAATCACAATTGGATGCGTCTACAATATTGTCGCACAACTATGAAATGGAGCGAACGCCCCCAGCATCTCCAATTTTGGATGTAATGGAGGGCTCAATGTTAGAACAATCACCAACAGAGTTAGAAAAGGCAACTTGTTCTTCGCTCCAGAAAGAAATTTTTGAAAACAAATCGGAAAAAAATTTTAAATCGTTCATTTCCTCAAAGTTGCCTTCAAGCAATGATACATTTATATTACCCAATATAAGTAGTGTATTGCCTTTGTCAGCAGCTTCGGCATCACTTTTAAATCATCCGGCAGCTTTACCAGCATTTGAATATTTGACGCCAGGAGCTAAGAACATAAGCCCAGTTGATTTTCCGCTAGTGGACCTAAATCGGGTTGGCAGCATATATCCATCATATCTCCATCGCAGGCCAAGGGGTGAAAAAAGGCCAATCCCAGAAGAACAAAAGGATGATAAATACTATGAGCGAAGGAAGCGCAATAACGAAGCAGCAAAAAAATCAAGAGACGCTCGTAAAATTAGAGAAGATCGTATTGCGTTCAGAGCAGCATTTTTGGAACAAGAGAATTCCTTATTGAGAACACAAGTGATGGCACTCAGAGATGAATTACAAACAATGAGGCAAATAATTGGAAGTAGTAATTTAAGTCAAATTTAATAATAAAACTTTAAATTTTTATTTACATTATTAAAGGGTTTTCATAACTCTACCCGCAAGAAACTGAACAAAGTGTATGACTGTAAGATGAAATATTTTCTATTACATATGAATATACTATATATGTACATATATAAATATGTACATACTGATGTATGTATGTACAGTAGCCATATATAGCAGGGGAATATCAGGGGACCAAAGAAAAAGTTCAAATGAACAAGAGTTTGATAAAAATTTCTTGATTGTTTATTCACAACCCTCTTCACGAACTTCAATGTGCTTCTGTTCAATGAACTTACGATTCTAATGAGAACTGAGCTGAAAGCATCCAAATCGCCCAAATTGAAAAATTAATGCTCGCCCATCTATTTGGGTCATTGGGCTTTATCGTGGTTGGCGTATTGAACTACATTTTGCTGCTAGAATAAAAATACATACATATGTATGTACGTATCGTTCCAATTTTTTAGTATACATATGTATGTTCTGCCGAAGCAAGAACTTATAAAGGTGCCCTCAAGGAACTTTACTATATTTTTTATTTTATTATTTGTGCTATCTGATAAAATAGGTTCTCGTTTTATTCAATAATACTGTGTACAATATTTGATAATGCAATAATAGTGCATTACTTAATGATGTGCTCAGTGGCAATACAAAATTAGTGCATTTTTCGCCATGAGATTAGCTGCTAATGCAATATTAATCCATTAAGACCATGTCAGATACAGCTTTTGCTTCGCGTTGGGTTGAAGATTCGCTTTGACATCTAATATGAAATGTACATGATTATATGAAACATGTCACATAAAGTACTTTTAACGCAAAGCGAAGCGAAAAGTTAACCAACTCTCAACTTTTTGCGTGTTTTGACAATCAGTTGGTATAATTATCTTAATTTCTTTGGCCAAACTCGCATGTAAATATGAAATTTTAATTAACTTTTGGTAAATTTATATAAAAGACGAGTTTTTTTAACAGAGTAATCGAATTGTGCTGTATTTTGTGCATTAAACAGAGCAGTAAAACAAAAAGTGAGTGTTGTCAAAGTTTTTATTGTGTCATACACATTTTGCTTTACGCTTTTCTGCCAACAAAAACTTCACGCAAAGCATTGAAGTTGTGTATGACACCACCTTTATTTTAAGAGATTTTATTTAAGTGCAATAAATAGTGCACTACCAGCATCAAATTTAAATTTGCACTAAAATGTTTGGTTTTCAATCAGTGCTTATGCAAAAGTAATGCAAGTTACCGAAGTCTGGTTGTATTCATCTGTTTTTGACATTCATCCATTATTCTTACACAAACAAATCGCATTTTGTTTTTGTACTTTCTTATTTGTTGTAGACCTGCATATACTTTAATAAATATGCTTTGGATGAAATTAACAAACAGTAAAGATATAAAAAAAATTGTTTTTATATAAATATACTCTCTATATTTCAATATTTCGCTTCCCCTTCGTATATCTACTTCAGGAAACAATATTTGTTTACAGTCTAAT
Organism: Nowickia ferox; assembly: GCA_936439885.1. Taxonomy (NCBI): domain Eukaryota; kingdom Metazoa; phylum Arthropoda; class Insecta; order Diptera; family Tachinidae; genus Nowickia; species Nowickia ferox. Next base: position 680,344 of record OW387027.1, on the reverse strand, counting down.
TTATAAAAAATATTTTAGGCTTATTACAGGTTTATTTGACAAATTTCCCATAGAAATATGTCAAATAAGCGCTTAAGTAGGCAGGCACTAAGACAAAAAGAATTGCTTCGGAGATGCAAAAAAAGTTGGTCTTTGTATACTCAAGTACTCAAATTTTTTATAGTGCATCCTCTCATTTACCTGGATACAAATTTGGATGTGAATGAGCTGTTTATGTTTTATGGTTTTTTTTTTATTGTTTAATTTAATTGTGTATTAAAAATAAATATGTGTTTCGGTAGTTCGTTCAAGTGTTCTAGCCTATCATGCGAAGATCGTTGGATCGACTCAATTTTTTTTAATTGTATACATATAAAAAGACACGAGTTTAATGCATCTAGGATGTGCAGAATGAAGCTCATACCTGGAGACCTACCAAAAGGGATATCACGAACAAAATCATGGGATACCTAAGCAGGTTAGTAAGGTAGAGTTAGAATCTCTCTCCCTTACCAACCTGCTTGCAGGAAGAGGGATATTTTTGCATCTCTGACGAGTTCTATTAGTGAATTTTATACAGAGTGATTTCGTTCGTTCATTGGCTTTGGATGTTTTGGCATTATTAACATTTTTGATAATTATTTATTACGAACAATCACCTAAACAAAAAGAAAACAAAAAATTTGTTTTTTGTCGATTGTTCATTTATCTTATTCAAGGCATATTAAATGTGCCTTGATCTTATTCTTACAAAATCGCAATATTTGTACTCGTATTGTAAAGATATTCTCCTCTATGGTATTTCCCATAACGGCGCTATTAACGAGGTCTATACAAAAACAGCCCTAGTAATTAAATTTAAGTTTTAGTACTTTTTGCCATTTGCGTTTAGATATTATTCATTTGTTTTTCTCTGCCACCATGAATCAAAAAAACAATATTGCATATTGCGCAGGTCCGTTATTTTATTTTCTGCTTGTAACGTAGACATAGAATTTTGTTGTAAACAAAGTAGATACATTTGTTTGTGGAATGTGCTCTCTCTCTCACACACTTTTTACAACAATCATCACATATGTAGTCTATGATGACGTAAATGCGCAGTAGAATTTTATGGGTGACTGACAAGAGAAAATTCGATATGTAAGACAACTGTACTGAGTTAAGTTCAGAAAAGGTTCGGACTATAACGTATATATTGGGAACCGTATGAATGAACACTTTATTTCGTTCGTAACTTGAGCTTGAAATTACTTTTTCGTCGGCCCAGAATAGTTTTGCTCCACCAACCATTCTTAAAAAAATGAGTTAGGTATGAAATACATATATATATTTTGAATACCCTCTTTCTGGTTATAAAACGCGTTACATGAAATTTATTATGGTTTCTGAGATATTAAGCATTCATTTTGCTTTATATCCACTATTTTTAGGTTTAATAAATATTGTTTTGCTCTGCACACCACTGTTAGGCGATTGCGTCAAATTCTTCATACAAAAACGTACGAAGCAAGGCGCATCCAAGGCGAATTCATAACAGGTGACCTTACCGATACAACAATACCAAAAACAACGTGCAATTCGTCTGGCTTAAGGCGAATTCAATAGACCCCATCTGTCAAAAACAGATTTTACTATCTGTGTTTATCATCAACAATAAATGTAATTAAAATGTTGAAGGACGGTTCTGGTTAGATGATCCTGATATTTTGGGACAACGTAAAGAAACCTTACTTGCTGCCTTATTGCAGTGTCTCCGATGGTTTGTTGAACGCGAAATCAGTGGTGTAAAATGTGTTTTACTAGCTCATCATGGTCGTAAACACAATATTATGCTTAAATGCATGAAATTATTCACAAAAGTGGACAATGCGATAATTAAAAGTGTACAACAAATAAACGTGCGCCTTATTTATACATACTCGTATATATGTATATTTTAGAAGTCAGCTAGTACTAGCTGAGCTCGGCAAACGTTGTCTTACCCCCACATTTAAGAATTTGCGTTGTGTTGAGTTGATACATGAGGAAATGCAGCGTATTGTGCAACATGAAATGTTAAGGTATGCTTTAATATTTATTTCTATAAGCTTAATTTATAATATATGTATATATATCTGTTTAAGGCATCGCAAATTGCGCGGAAAAATTGTTGATGTGGTGACAACGCTATTGCGTCGTCGTTTACCAGCCACCAATGTCATGGTTGAGAATTTCGGAGCCATTGAATTGGCCTATATAAATACTAAATATCAACATTTTCATAAACATCCTAGTCTACTAATAAGATGATGGAACCATATGGACATCAGCATCCACAAAGACGTGCCTCAAAGTACTAAACTAATTCTTTGCCTCAAGTAATGCAGATTGTTTGATAAAATCTTATTTCTGTATTGTGCGAAAATTCGTACAAGATTCTGTACCAAAAGCTATTATGCATTATACGCGAGATACATGTGGTAGAAATATTTTGTATTCGATAAAATTTTTTAAAAATCATCAATAAATGAACTAATGGAGTTAATTCAGAATGCATGGGTATTCATACATTATAAATCTTTTAACTTTAAATTCATATTTTTGAAACATAAAGAACAATTTAATTTTTTTCACTTTAAATGTAAACAAACATTAGATAAAAGAAGAGATTTTGAACATCTGTCGGAAAACTTCATGTAAACCTTCTTTGTTGTTTTTTTCAACTCTATCTTTGTGGCGTATAGGCTAAACCAATTCTGGGGCGACGTCGTGTTAATGAGCTATTAGTACTTAATGAAATCATCGTTTTTCAGATTTGCTTGGGATTTTTCCAGTTTATGGACATTAAAAAGTGACTGGCAACTCTGCATGCACTTGCTTATTTGACACATTTATTTTAATAGACGTTTCTGACATTACGTCCATCATTGAATTTTTGTTTCGTTTACGACACAAACATAAGAATTTCCATTTTAATAGTTTTTTTTAAGAAAAATTAACATGTGCGAAAGGTTGGAACAACTGCTTCAAATCAAAAATATGTGCCTAAAGGAGTTGAAGCAAACACAGGCAAATTGTGAACGATATTCATCCGATATGACGGCACTCACAGCAAATTTAAATGCGAATTGGCAAGACGCCAACTGTTTTTTAACAGAGTATGATTCTTTAATAACTAATATTACAATTATTATGGATGCGGCAAGAAAGTTTAATCTTCATTTGCATTTAAACAGTATGAAACTTTCTAAAATACAAGGAATGTTCTCATTTAAAAAGCAAACAAAAAAATCACAAGGCGCTATTGGACACGCTGAAACATCAAAAGAAACTGGAAGGTACTTTTTTCCAGCCGAAGAGTATGATATAAATTCGGAAGTTGTCGATGACTTTGTGTACCCTGCATTATGTTTAAGCGAAGTTTATAAAGCTAATGATGTAATTAGTGGTACAGTTACATATATTAAGAATTTAAGTGACATGATCTTTTATATATTCGATAACTCTTCTAAATACACAGCATTGGTGGTTGAGCTTTCGAAGTGCTTAGAATTGCCTCAATACCATAGCATGCCCTCAACATTCGAAGTTTTTGGTTGCGTTTTAGATAATCACATTTTTCGAGCAGTGCTTAGCTCTAAGACGTTCTACGATGATGAATTGAACGAGAAAATTGTTCCTTCTTATATATTAGATACTGGTGAGATTGTGCCAATTAAATCGGGACATATAATGTATAAATTGACTGATGATCAAAAAAATGTTCCTGCATTGGCACTGCCTTGCAAACTTGTAATAACAAACAAAAATCCATTTATGACTAAAGAGACAGCGCAAGATAAATTAAAGCAAGTAGAATATAAAAAGTGTCACTTTAAAATAGTATCAATAGAGAATAATACTTTACTCGTGGAGATAATAGATAATCCCAACATGGAAACTATACAAAATGAGTTACAGGGTCATGTCGTTGATAATGTGTTATTAGAAAGAAACTTGAGCAAAGTAGATCAATTGCAATTAACAGAAGAAGAATTAAATATGATTTACGAGGAACCGCTAAGTACTAGTAATGCTATGAAAGCAGTAATGGGGTATGATCCACAAGACGACAAACGCATATGTCGTTTTTACAACCCCTCAACCGGCGGTTGCTTTAAAGGTGTGAATTGCAAACTCGAACACACATTAATGCAACCCGATGGTTGGACTAAAGATATTTTACCAACATCTTCAATAATTGATTGTCAGCATCCTATAACAATTTTCGCTCCCGATAGTATTATTAATATAACACCAACCTATGTCGGACAACTGGATCGATTTTACGCACAAATTAATGAATCTCATAAAACTTGTTCTCCATTAGTATGGAATGAAGAAGACGTTCCTTCTTGGAAGCTACTAAGTAAGCCGCCCCATATGTTTGAGCTCGTTTTATCCCGCTACATAGACGGTCTATGGTATCGTGCCAAAATTATGTCCCACGATGACGACTATAAAATTTTTAAAGTTTTCTACATTGATTATGGCAATACTCAAGTTGTGCACTTGAGCAGCCTAGCATCAATTGACGCCAGCATGGCTCAATTGCCCATTCAAGCTGTTTTGTGCAGATTTGAAAATGTTAATGAAAAACCTATTTCAGTGGAAGAGCGCAAAAAGTGCATAGAAATGTTGTGTGAAATGATCCTTAACAAATCAATGGATGTTAAAGTTATTTCCCACTATGAAGATTTATTTATTTCTTTTGTAGACAGAAAGACTTATCCTTTACCAGAAGCACTTATTGAAATGGGTTATTTGGAGACAAGCAAAAACAAAATTATTGTATAAGTAAGAGTGTTCAATTATTTAATTTTTGATTTTGTTCGAGTAAGGAATTAATCGATTTTTCAGATTTTAACTTTGCTTAATTAATCGAGTAAGGTATTTAAATTACATATGTATGTATTCGAATTTCCAAATAATTGTATCCAATGGAAAAGAACATATGTAGTACATGTATTTGTATTTGATTGATTTATTATATTAATAAGCAAAAAGCAATAGAACAAAAATGTAGTTAAATATAAACAATAAAACAACAATAAATTTATGTTCTAAAACAAGTAAAAAAGTAATATATGTGTACACACGTACATATGCATAAAAATATGTGTAATGAAAAAATAATGTGTGTTTTTCTTTCAAAATCGTCTGATACATTTTGATCAGATTCATTGTTAAATTATACAATTTGAAAAAAAACGTTATGTTCATCTGGGAACCTTACAGAATTAAGATGAAGAGTAAGCGTTTTAAGTACTTTAATTTATCTTTGTTTATTCTGGGTTTGAGACAAGAAAGTAAACATTTTGAAAATCGTCGTTGTTTTTTTTCTGTTCTTCGTTTTACTTATTAGAAAGTTTACAACGTTTACGCACGCTAATATATTTCAGATAAAATTCCTCATCTGAGTCAACTTCGTTTCCTTCGTAATTTATATCAATATTCTTGTCTTCATCATTCCTTACGATTTAGACACAAAACCGATTCAAAAACGATAAATGGTAGGTATGATGTGCTTGCTATAGATAATCGTTTTGTCAATCATCATACAATTTGTTTTCAATATTCAGTGTTTTGAAAATTTTTTGATAAAATAAATGAAATTTTTTATATTCCCTTGTCGTGGTTGGCGTTTTTCGTCATCCACTACGACGTTTTTATAATTATACAACGCGTTGCGGGATTGTCTGTATAGGGTTGATGCCACAGATTAATGAGCAGCCAATCTCAATAGTTTGAGTGAGATTGTCTTGAAAAATTTTAAAGATCCATAATTTGGAAAATAGATAGAAATGTTGTCGCCAATTTTGTTTTATTTTTAAATTTTATATCACACATGTATGAACATACATACATACATATGTATGTATTTTTTTGGATTTACTTCACTAAACTATTTTATTTGTTCCAAATTATGGACTGTATAAATATTTTATGTTCATATTTCTAAAAAGTATTTTACTTACATACATACATACATATGTACATGCAATTCAGATTTTGACTTTTCCTCATGGATGCGCAGAGCACAAAGTAGTATACTTTGTGGTGCAGAGTGAACCTGGGCTTGCAGTGGTATCTGCGTATCACATCTTGGAACTTGTGGATATTTTAGCAGAATTTTAGTTACAGAATGGTCAATACCAAATTGTTTCTATTTCATATTCACTAAAATCTTAACCCGAACTGTCAACACACAATTAAAAATAATCCAACAACAAATTTTGTATGAATGTAGTAATGATAAGGCCACTTGGTATTCATTCGTGATTTCGCACCTTTACTTCTGATGTGCAAGAGATGTGTTATTTCCAATAGTATTTCAATCGGATAAAATTATCGATAGTTTGTTCAAAATTAGACTATCGACAATTTTGCATCCCTAGTCGGCTTTATTCAATGCTGTGCACAAATTACTAATATCTATATATGTACAGACGCTGGTTATTTCTAGTCTATATTTTCTAACTAGTATAATAATTGAGTAAGAATATAATTTGTGCCGTGCCGATAGTCATGGACGAATGTGAAGTGCCAGTTTTTGTAAGTAAATGAATCAGTTCATCATCTGTAATAAATTAATATTTTTGTAGGGCATCGTCGACTCGTTGAGCACACGCTATGGCAACACGTTGGCCGGTCAGTTTATTAATGGAAGTACAATATCGCTACACGCCTTTAGGCCAGTTACTGCAAGTACGCTTGACAAGCCAACTGAATATGCAGGGAGCGATACCACGCTAATTCATTTCTTGAAGCCCGAATTTATATTTGATGATTCGATTCTGAGAAGTCTAATAGCTGAATCCAATTCAACATTCGTAGCATTGCAGTCTCTGAAAAGAAAAGGTTCAAAGGCGGAGTATACCAAAATTTCCAGAACGTATCGAAGTATAATAAGAGCTTGTTTGGAAAAGTTGCAAGATGCAGCTGGCAACGCAGAAACCGAACATCCAGAAAAATATGAATTATATAAGCAATATATATCCATTTTTTACTCTATTGAGTGTGTTTGGCATTTAAGTGAAATACTTTTCTTGGAACAAACATCTTCAAGCGTTATAGTGCCTCAATTACTTGAATGGGTTCGTTTCCACTTTCCAACATCAGAGCGGATGGCAACCGAACTATTATTGCTTAGGAATGATGCTAGTGATAGTGTTGAATACTGGCCAACACTTAAAGGATTAATAATGCAAGGGCAGGTTGATGTAGCGAGAGCAATTCTTCAACTTCATCCTCAATCAGAAAGTTCAGCATATCAAATGGCCGACCAAATTTTTAAAGCCATGCCAACTTACAATGTAAGTAGTTATATATGTATGTATGTACATGCATATCGCTCATTTACCCAAAGAACGCCATAACTCAAAAAATTTATATTTTGAGTTAATGATGCTGAATTAATCCTCATATCGTTATTAAAATTTAATACAAATATATTGTTTTTTTTTTGAGTTATGACGTTGTTCGAGTAAATGATATTACAATACGTTAAAAATTCACATGAAAATAAATTTGTATAAGAACATGAAGTTGTATTATATACGTACATACATAGGTGTATTACATATAACATTTTATTTAAATTGATTCTTTGAATTGAGCAAATGTTTATTAATTTAGTAAAAAATTCAAATTCTTAAAACAGAAAGATGTAAAAATAAATTTACAAAATGTTAGGCAATCAATCCATTCGTACTTTGGCCCTGAAGCCTGGTACTCTTGTTCAACATTTCATGTGAAATGCTGTCAAAATACATATTGAGAAAAATTGGAATGAAGTGTTCATGAAAAAATTTTGCAGAATTAATATTCTGTTCATCTTGGGAAAAACATACGAAATATATGTACATATCTTCAACATTTTAAGTTTTTATGCGAAATAATATGAGTAACACTTGTTTCCCGTGGAATTTACAACAAATAAGGACTAATTAATAGTGTTTGCATTTAAAATTTTTCTACAAAGTAATGAATGGTGCTCAACATTTTTAAAAGATTTGAGCAGACTGGTCTTAAGTAGAAAATATTTTCGCGAAAATCCAACACTTACTTTTTTTCAAAAACTCAAAAATATTTCCAAACACCACTGGATTTCGGTTTTATTTTAATACTTATGAGAGCTTATTTATAGAAAAGCTTTCCGCTAAAATTTAAAGGCTTTGATAGGAATGCTTTACTTGTAAGTATATGTATGTATCTTTTTCATGCTGGCTTAAAATAATTTTCGTGTTTTTGACGTTTGTTATTCGTAAACTGTTTTCGTAAACGAAATACAATTTTTATTGTCTTTAGTATTCGCTTGAAATATTCGCAAATAGCAAAAGTAAGCGAATAATTTGCGAATGCGAACATTCGTTACTCCCTAATATGTATGCATGTACCTATTTAGATACAATACTCATGTAAGATGTTTTTTTGCATGCCGGATAGATACATACATATGTCGCTGAATGTATACATATTTTGCTTTTTAACAATAGATTTACGGTGGAGTCCCAATGCAAAAATTTCGATCGCAATGGCAATATTGGATTACAGATACCGAGCGCAAGTTAAGTGCAAACATTCTGAGCATCGAACCCCTCTTGGAGGAACTTGTGCAAATCGTTGTCGGAAACACAACCGTGTGGAACACACTGGCACAAAATTCAGATTTTTGGTACGAGTATCTGCCCGGTTATCTTTTTTACACCAATCCTGGCTGCAAACGTTTCGACTTAGGTGCAGCTGCAAACTCTTGGTTAGATCGGTGGGCACGATTTAAATCTAAACAGGGAAAAGAGCCAAAACTGAAACATTTAGATAAAGTTATATTGTCGCTGATGGAAAGCGAAATGCATCAAGTTATTCATTCTATACAGTTGATGGCAGACAATAAGTGGTTCGTTACACACCTCACAGACTTGCTTTTCAATTGTGGCCAGTTACAAATATATGGAGAGCATCAAATGAGGTTGGCATTCGATCTGCTGTAGAACATACACATGTAAATCAAATGCTATATTTATTTTTTTCTTCCAGTGACTGCCTTAAATTGAGAGACTCACTACTCTACGAATTTGGTAGTTGTCTAATGTCAAGAAATTCATTATGGCAATTAGGTATGGATTATTTGGAATTTTGTTCGGAGGAAGGTGAGCAAGAATTTTCTATCACATCTACGTTTTCGCATTCACTTGTTTCCTTTTCATAGGATACGCTGCTATAGAATTATGTCTTACTAAAATTCCCATCAAATGCGAAAAGCATGCTTTGAAAATTTTGGAAGTGTGTAACAAAAAAAAGTTATTCAATGCTGAGCAGGAAATATGCAAAGTACAAGCGAAAAAATCTTTAGATAATCATCGTTATGGAAATGCTTTAGAATGGGCCATAAGATCTAAAGATACATTATATGTCACTTCAATCGCCGACTTCTTATTGAAAGTACGTCTTTCAATATACATCATATCGCTCAATTACTCAAATCTTGATATCGTTATTCATATTGTGTAAAAATTTCGTACAAATATCTTGGGGGCTATTCTGGAAAACGCGTCGAAGAAGTGAAACTTTACATTAAAACAAGAACAAATTTTCAAAAATTGTTTTTGTTTGCCATACATTTCTAAAATAAAATAAACGTGAAAATTTCAACGCGTTTCTATATCTCTTTTAAAAACGGTTAATTTTGTATGAGAAACAAAAACAAACTTTTTACATTTGCACAGATTTGTTTTTGTTTTATATGTAACTTTCACCAAGTCGACGCGTATTCCAGAATAGACACCCTTGTATACTCAGCTCTAAGTTATGTGTAAAGTGAAAACTTGAAACTCATTTTCTGAAAAACTGGGTTTTTGAGTTGTGGCGTTGTTTGAGTAAATGAGCGATATGTACCCACATTTATGTATGTATATGCAACCGACTGAAATGCTTATATTATTTGAAATTAATTTTCTATTAGCATTATTCCAGTACGGGAGACATGTTATGTCCGGATGCTTTAGCAAATATTGGAGCAAAGATGTTTATTTCCCCTAGATTAGTATTTTTAGTTAAATACTTTGATTTTTATCAATTTTATCGCAAAAGAGACTTTTTACCTGCCGCTGAATTGCTCATAAATTTGTTGGAATCAAAGATCACCCCAGAATTGTAAGTACATATGTATGTATGTGTTTCATGTGTTTGAAATTTCTTAATTATGTATATTATGCTAAAACTTTATAGATACATACGTATATCCATAATACATATTGAGTTTTGACCCGTTTTAGCTTTTGGCCCTCTTTGCTGATTGATACCATACCACTTTTGGAGTCAAAAGATCCAAAAATACTTTCAAGGGAAACGAGTGCCATTTTATACCACTTGGAGTCCGAATTGGTACCACTGATTGAAAAGAAAAAGAAAAGATTGGAGAAATATCCAGATGTAATTAAATAAAATAATTTTTTGCATATATTTTTCTTCCATATTAAATTTACTATATATTTTCTTTTTCATTGAATTTATAGGAACCTGTTAATATTCTAAAGGATTATCGAATAGAAAACATTGAAGAAGTCATAAACTTGCTACGTTTAGCTTGCGCTCGTAATCTTTCGCGAGCAATTATTATAGAAAACACCATGATGGGTTGAAGATATCAATTTATTGATGATAAATTTTCATAATTTAAGTTTTTGCTTTCTTTTTTTTGTCATGTTTAATATCTTTTACTAATAAATTGTTCATTCATACAAATTTAATAAAATATTTCTTAACACAATAAATTAGATAAAAGAATTTAACACAATAACTGAAATCTATTTGCTGGTGGTTAAGCATGTCTACATACGCATTTCATTTCAAATAATAAATTTCTTCAGAGTTGAATTAATGTTTTATTTTTTATTTAGCCTTGTAAATACTTTTATTGTTATCCGACGGATTTCTAATTGTATAAGGATATAGAGAAATAAAATGAGTTCACCTTCATATGGGTTATTTTCTGGGTTTTGTGTCAGTTTCAAATCCTACTAAGCTTATTCTTCTTGTTATTATTATTATTTATTTTGAAGAATCTTTAAACTTCAGAAACTAATCTAAGTTATATGCGCCCATATCGTAGTTGGCGATTTTCCACTTCTACTACGACTTTTCTCTAATATCAATTTTTTGTTTCCTTTTGGATCAAAATCAGGTTTATCTGTTTGTGCAAATATAATAATTATAAAAATTGGATAATGAAATACAATATTATTCTTTTCAATATTTTATTTTTATTTAACGCGTACGCAAAATGAATACGAATTTAACAAATTTCTTTGTTGATAGTTTACCTGCAATGAAATGAGTCTAGACATGCTAAACCTTCATACATATTATATTGTTCTTTTTAGATTTAAATATTAATTTTTTTTTTGGTTGTTTGGGATTACTCCATTAAATATTAATTAACTCTTTTTTGATGAAATCTAGGTATAACCATATTAAAAAAATGTAGAACTGATAATTAAGAATGGAACAGTGAATTTATTATTCAGGTGTGTGATACAAATAGGACGTGCTCATAATTTCCAATTTGAATATCTTTTATAAAGATATATAATACTTTCAATGTATTTTAACTCTAATTCACTTTTTGGAGGTCAATAAGTATGATTATTCTATAATCAGCTCTGTAAACTGCATGCAATTTTGTGTCACAACTTACAAAAATTATAATTTTTAAAATCATTAACGGCCTTATGTATAAGCTAAACATTAAAAATCACGTTAGAACTTAGTAGCGGGTTAAAACTACGCTGCGACCATTTTTAATGTCAAATTGTATGGAGGAACTCGTTTACAACTAATTCAATTTCGTCACTTATGTATATTAACTTCATGCATGTTTTTTCTTATACATAAGACCGTAAATTTTCATCACCTGTTACCTGTTAGTCTAGTCCAATTTATTTAGTTGAAGAATTATTATACCCACATACATACGAGTACATATGTAAACATTCACCCTTATTGCAGTTGTCAACATCGACGTCAAGTCAATACAATACTAAAAAATTGGGGCTTGTCTACTCCTTCTCGAGAACAATTTTGAGCTTTTGACAGTCTATTTCTATTAAGACATTCTAAAAGTTTTATATTATATTTCACTCTACTTCCAAGCACTGTGTTCTAGTAAATAAAAAAACTAACAAAACATGGCTCTCATTCATTCGAAAAGCTTTTCTCTACAGCTTTGTTAGTGCTTGTGTTTTCAAAACAAGTAGAAAATCAAAACAAAAGGGGAGAATGAAACAAAACAACAGTAAATCATAGCATAGTAAAACATAGAATGCAATAGAACACGAGCACAAACATGCAAACTATGTATGTATACATACATACATACCTCTCAGAACATTCAAGCCTGTTTTGAATGTGATGTTCTATTTCATTTTTGTTTTGAAATGCTTGATTTTACTTCAACATTGTTCTATTGCAGTTTTGTTCTGTACTTCAGTATTCGTATCGAAAAGCAAAACACATTTTACAATATCGGAGCAATGTACACACACTTTTTGAACTTAGTGAGGTAATTTACACGAGAACAATTTTTAAGCCGCACAATTTTTGTTCTTTTCCAAATTACACGAGACTAATTCATCTGGCATAAAATGTAGTAGAAATTTACTCAAAATCGTTAGGTATTTCCCTAACGAAAAATCGACTAGCTACTACACTAGCCACAAGTAATGCAAGAGTCCGCCTTTTGACTCTCTCTTTCATTGATATGTTAATGCCTTTAACCTCAAACAAAATGTTAGCCTTTTATTCCCGATAAGGGTGAATAATTAATTGTTTTATCAATAGAAAAATTAATTGTATTCATTAGCGAAATCACTGACGAAGGGTTATGCATATGATGGCAATTGACTACCGTCAATGTCATCCCCATGTTAAAATCGTCAGCCGTGTGCATGCCTAGTAGTTAGGCTGGTAGTTAGTGGTAACGATTGGTAGCTAATGAAATAGACATTCGCTAGCTACGCCGACTGCAGGGTATACACAGATTTGTGTGTGTAGTGTTTTTCGTATTCATTTAACATTTGCTGTTTTTTAAGTTGTGTGTGTATTGTTTTTGTGCTGCTAATGCGGGGTTGTAGCTGGTTGAAAAATTATGCCAACCACAAAACCACTCTCTTTGCCTCTCTCACCAACAAACTGGCATGTTATGCCAGCACAATTATGCCCGTGTAAATCAGCGCAATGAGATGGCTTGGAAGCCATTTTTTAAGGCTTGTACTGCACTCTAATTTCTATTCCCTAAGGTCAAGAAAATATCATGAATACCAATTTTTTGGTATTGTGCAGTTAAAAATAGAAAATTAATAGAAGCCCTGTTTTTTTGTTGTTATTATGGATATACATACATATGTACATACTATAATGGTATAACAACCATTTCGGAGTCTGCTTAGCTTTAAAAAAACGTGCCAATTTTTCCGCCTGGATACATTTTTTTAGTGATAAAAAAAATAAATTACTGGTAGCTAAATAATCCGTGTTATTACGAGTGATGTTTACCATTTTGAATTTTCCTTTTAATTAAGTATATATTCGAAATATATAAATATAATTACTTAGTACTAAGTTAAATAGCGGTAATAATTAACACTTTTTCTACATGGTTATTCTATTTATTTATAGTCAATTGGCAAATGTATTGTTTTTTTTTTGTAGTTGGGGGCAGTACACTAAATTGTAAGCGCACTAAGAATTTCATTACATTTCATAGTGAAACCTTTTGTCAGTCATAGCGTATTTCATTTTAAATATAGCCAAGTTCAGTAATAGTGAAGAAATCTGCAGTACACTCAAATAGTGAAAAATTTGAACGGTCTCTATACTAAACTCGAATAATGCATGCACAAAGACAATATGGATATGGGGTGTATTGTATACACTCTCCTTTAATGGATATAATTTTTTATATATTGAAATTGATTTAAGCAGATAATGGCTATAGTTTTGATATAGATTTTATTGTAGTTTATATATATGTATATATATATATATATATATTCTTATTTATTGTGTTTTAATCTAGTAGAGCATTCGTCTGTCCACACAGTTTGAGCGGCATTTTTTCTTTTTGTGTACTGTCACTTAAAGAAATGAAGGCAAACATGTTTTAATATTAATTCTAGTTAAAAATGTTTAACGTCAGCATCACTATCGTTTGTTAAGGTTGGTATTTTACAATTCACTACTCCACATTCATAGTGGAGCGTACATACATATGTAGATATGAACAGCCTCATGTATAAAAAAAAACTGGCATACAGTTAGCATAAGTGACGAAATTGAACTACGTGTTAACGGGTTCTTCCATACAAGTCGATATTAAAAATCAGCGCATAAGAGCATGTTCAATTTTGCCACTTATGCTAACTTGATGCCAGTTTTTTCTTATACAAAATGATGTAAGCATTTTGGATTTTGTACTACAACTACAGCGCTAGTGGAAATGCAAATTTAGTACACTACCCCAGCTCTGGGTTGCAGGCTAAAATTAAATATTTCCGTTTTTTTTTGTTATGTTAATGTGTGTGTGTTTGGGTGTGTGTGTGTAGTTTCATAAAGTACTAAATATAAATTTGTTTTAAAAGTAATCTGAGAGTATGTATTGTTATTACCCTGTCGGAGAATGTGTGGTTGACTACAAAAATAATTAACTTATACATATTTAACTTTTCTTAGACTGACTAAAAGCTAACTGCAATGTCATCCAGAACAAATCCAAAATTAATTTTTAAGTTGAGTACGTAACCGAATTTGGTGAGAGCCAACGAATTTATTCTCAGCTACTTTGAAACTCATTTCAGTTTTATATTAACATTTTGCTGTTATTATTTTAGATGGTACCTTAGCAGGGTAGTAGCGCGTTGAGTACACAACGTGTGGTCATACATGTTCGAACCCCACAATTTTTTTTTAATTTACTGACTGCCAGGTGATTTAAAAAAATCAACTTTAAGTTAGTTGAAAGTAATGCAGAGTGAGACAATTGACTACCGCCTAGGACATCGCAGTGTTAAAATAGTCAGTTGATTACATTGAAAATTAATCCAAGTGTCAGACAATACTAGTTGCGAGATAGTTAGCTTAAAGTTAGTTTAAAGCTAACGGAATTTTCGACAGGGTACATATTAACATACATATCGCACATTCAGTTCAATAGTGTCATAATTAAAAAAATTCGTTTTTTGAGCTAATAATACAGAATAATAATGCCTTTCGTACTTTATCTTGCGTAAAAATTTTTTATACATAAATAGCTTGCACTATCACCTCCTGAGAGGAGAATATTTGTTCATGCCTTCATTGAGTTGTATGTAAATTGAAAACTTTAACGTGTTTTATTTGAGTTATGACACTATTGAACTGAATGTGCGATATGTACATATGTATGTATATATATATATATACGAAGATTTAATATTATGTATTATAATTATTACTAGAAATACATTTAATAGAATCGAATTAATTTTTTGTATTTGCAGCGGTAGAAGCTGATGAAGCAACAGTCACTATACTTGTAGCACCAGTTATAGAGCCCAGACGTGATAATGAGGGTTCACGCTTTGGAGGGACTATTGGTTTGTTTGGAGGTATTGGTGGTGGGGCACCTCTAGCGCCAGCTGGTGGCACCGTTACAGGTGGTACCGCTATGGGCACGGGATGAGGCGATGGAATTTGGTCAAACGAGTGACCTGCCGCTGCAGCAGCTGCTAAAGCTGAATATTTACCGCCTGGAGCACGTTGAATTGTTGCTGTTGGTTGCATTTTAGCTGGTGATGGTGATGAAGGCGTTGTCGTTTGTGCTTTTTGTACAATAGCTGCTGACGTTATAGGAGCTAAGACAGCTCCTGGTGTTAGTGTGCATGAAGAAGGATCATTAGCAACTGTAGCAGATTGCACCGCTAGTGTTGCAGTTCCTGCTATTTGAGGTAAAGGCGCCATATTTAATGGAGCTGCTGCTATACCCGTACGCAAGTTAATTGTTGTTGGAGTAAGAGATAGAGCTATGCCGGTTGTGGGTCCAGATACAGGGACACTCGAAACTGTGGCTGTAGGTTGTACAATTTTAGCAATATTCACCATTGGTGTAACACATCCGTCTTCTGAAATATTTTCATAAATTTGTTATGAAACGAAACATATTATTTAGAACTAAACATATACGACAAATTAAATATTAAAATGGAAACGAGCAAATTATATAGAATTTTTAGTTAGGAAAACGTCTTAAAAATATTGTTATGTATGTCGCCAAAACTCAAAAAAGTTAAATTTGCACAAAATGAGTTTGAAGTTTTCAATTTACATCAAGACTGTCCAAACCGGCATCAGAGTGCCGAACATCAATCGGCTTCTTACACAAATGAATACACATACGCGAATACATTACTGTCGGTGTTCTCTCAGTGGCCAGTCTTGATTTACATACATACATAAATATGAATGAATATATGTATGTATATGCAATTCAATAAATGCAGAAAATTTTCTACTCTCAAGAGGTGAGTGTACAAGACAAGACACTTGTATGCAAAATTTATTTGTTGATATGTACATACATACATATGTATGTATGTATGTATATGACTATTGAGAAAAATATCATACATATAGGGTGTTTTTTATTGAGGTATAGAACTTTAAGTTGGCATCACTTTTTTAACTGGCGCCCATTTTGTCAGCTGTCAAGTGATTAATATTTAGTTTGGTTTGCCATTTCATCATGAACAGGTTGACAAAAGAACAACGCTTGCAAATCGTGCAAATTTATTTCGAAAATAATGGTTCAGTTCGCGAAGTTTACCGCAAGCTCCGTCCATTTTATGGTCGACATAATCGTCCATCAGAGCAATTAATTCGGTTAACCGGTCAATTGGCCACCAAGATCGTATGATTTGACACCATTGGATTATTTTCTTTGGGGATATGTGAAGTCGCTCGTCTACGCCAACAAACCAGAATCGTTAGGGGACTTGGAAGCCAACATTCGTGGCGTTATTGCCAAAATACGGCCCCTTATGCTCGAAAAAGTGGTTGAAAATTGGACCTGTAGAATTGGCTTTATTCGAGCCAGCCGCGGCGGCCACATGCCCGAAATCATATTTAAACGTTAATGGCATAAAATTATCCTTCCAATAAAGCCAAATTGATGGACATTAAAACGATTTTCTTGTGTTTTATTTCAATTCGAAGTTCTATACCTCTAAAAACACCCTGTACATATTACTTTTTGCGGAATTTAAGAATGTTTTCGCGCCAAAGATGTTGAAGTTTAAAAAATTAGTTATAACATAGAGACTTATACTTGGTACTGGCAATTTATCATAATTATAAAGCAAACTACACCAAATATAAAGGACTGACAGTTGATGAAAAAATAATAGAACGATTTGTTGCATTAACAGAAAATATCAGATAAAATCTAGGATGTTTGAAAAGAGTTATAAGATTTGTTAAATAAGTTGTAAGACCCAAAAATAGTAGTGCTGAATACCAAATCGACAGAAAAATAGGTTAAAATTACTCCACCCACACTTTATTAAAAACATACCGTAAATTATGAAATGTTCTAATTGTAATGCACTAACCAAATTGATGGCTCTAAAAATCAAAAAACAAATATTTGCAAATAACACTGTGTGACAAAAAAAAATACCTGTAAAGTGCTACTATTTTTCTGATAGGTATTGTCGAGCATAACAACAATTTGTATTTGAAATTTTCCACACCCCCAAAAACTTGAGTTACGGGTAAGAAACCGGTTTTCGAACACGCGTGCGCTTATCAATCTCTAACCAAGTTAAGTACCAATTGATTTTAAATTTATAAACAGGTTTAAAAAGAACAGACTAAGACCTCTCGAACAATATATATTTTATTTTAGTAAATATATGTATGTGTATTTTTTCACCAAATATAATTTTCTCGGTTTTTTTCGTCACTTTTCTACTTTGGATTAGCTCTTACGCAGGCTTTTTAAACGAAACCATACTATTTATGACTTTATTTATAAAACATAATTATTTAAGATTAATTCGCAGGTTTGTGTTAAAAAATTCCTCAGAAATTGACTGAGTTATTAAATATTTTATTAGAAGACTTTTTGCTAAAAACTGCCTCCATGATGTATTTCGCGTTCTATTTATGCGCTTTAAGCTTCAAAGAATGATAAAAGTGCAATTTAATATAAGGGAGAATCAATTATTTTACTTTAAGCAAAAAATAATAATCAGGAATAATTTCTTAATTGGCCTTAAGTTCAGTATTTTCAATTCTTATTGAATGAAATACTTTTATTAGTTAATGTGAGTTTCTAAAGAAGATAGATATGGGTGCTTATGAAGTGCGTGGCTGTACAGAAAAATATCGGTATTCCCTCCAGCTAATAAAGTCTAAAAACTCTCGTTAATTGAATTGAAAATACTGAAATTAAGCCCCATTAATAAATTATTCCTGATTAAAAATCACTCTAATTCAATTAAATCTAAAATGTCTCTCTCACAAAAAAAAAATAATAAAAACTATAATGTAATCCCTATATGGAAAGTAAAAAATAAAAAATTAAAAATAATACGTAGTTATTGTATGAGCAATAAATCAAAAATAATCATTACACTGCAATCAATAAATGAAAATTAAAAATATTCGTTATTTTTAACCAAAACCTAAAAGTAAAATTGAAAGAAGTTAAAGAATTATTTTACAATTAAAAAATAAATTTAAATTTTTTTATTTTTTTTTTTTGTTATTAATTGATATATAATTTTATTTTTATATTTTTTTTTGTAAAAAATCAATTTCCAACTATAATCATTAGGTTTGTTTTTTTACTCTACATTGGGATCCCAATTTGCACGAAAAGCGTTCCGGTACTCGAAAATTGGGTAAATGAGAGTGGTTTTGTGAGAGTAATATTCTTCTTCTTGCTCGAAACAGCCCAAGGCGAATTGATTGATGTGAATTTGCCTTGAAACAGCCCGTACTTTTTCTTCGTGCTACTTTGGTCACATAGAAAATCAAAAAGCTGTTTGAAAACTAAACAATAACAAAAAAAAATTACATACTAGAAAAATGGAAAAATGCATGAAAATATATTTAAAAGCTAGTGGCGAACAAGGTTTTATAAGTTTTTATATGAAATTAAGACAAAAAACCTTCTGTATATGCTGAATCATGTAAGTAAATAAGTACGTGTGTATATATGTACATAAGTATGTTTTTAGTTATGTGTGTACATGTGAATATGCATACATGCATTGAAATTTTTTTGTGTTAAAAATGTTGGTTTCTCGCGTTCGCGTACTATTGTGCATTTTTGTAGTTTATTGAGAGAAATTACAGTTTGCTCTCATTTTACCGAACTTTACCCAAGTAAAGAAACACACCTATTATTGTCGGTCTCTGGTAAAAATTGCGAATTTGACATTTTAAAAATGAATTTGAAGCTCAAAAGTGTGAATTTTAAATTAAAAAAAAAACGTTTGAAATAGAAAAAAATAATAATTAGTACATAATATGTAAGTATGTATGTACATATGTAATCAGAAATTCCTCAATTATTCTACTTATTAAAAAATAAGGTTAAGCACAAAAAATAATACTGGCGACGAACCGCAGATCTTCAATATCGAATGAAATTTTAAAACTTTTCAATATAATTCATTATAAAAAGCACAGTATTGTAAATTTGATATGTAATAGTAAAAAGTCAACTTAAAGATCTTTTAAAAACAGAGTACATATATACATACATGTATGTGTGAAGCTTAATTCGACTTAAGTAAAGAAGTGTTTTTCGCTACCTTTAAGAGATTAAAAGGTTCTAACGCTTGATTCTACATTCCTGTGATCATTTCTTTGCTAATGTAGCGTTGAAACTATTTCAACTTTCAACTGCGGCAGAACACAGCATAATAAAGCTAAATTTGCTTAAGTCGACTTAAGTGATTATTCTTATAGTGCCACAGATACATACATACATATATTAATGCGTTTTGTATGCCATTTGTAAAAATAAATTTACAGACATAAATAACAAAAATGTAAAATAATAAAATTTAATAACAAACAAAAATCACCTTGTTTTTGATATATTTTTCAAATATCTTTTTAATTGTTGTTATGTAGTAGTTTATTTAATTTTTGGGGTTTAAGGAAAATAGAAGGTGAAGAAGCACAAAAAGTATATTAATTATGGTTATTTATTGACTTTAATTTGTTTTCAAAGTTTCTTTATTTTTTTTTCTAACAAAATATCTCTGTATTAAAGAAAATTAAAAAGCTTTATGTAAGTAAAAGTATAAAAATTTAATAGAGTTTTTTATACATTAATAAAAACTGAAATTTTGCGAACTTACCAGTAAAAGATCTAGATTTCGAAGTTGTATTGCTATTGTTGGCATTTTGTTGCATTTGGTACTTTTTTAATGCCTCGTTTTCAGCTCTCAACGTAATAAGTTCGTGTTCCAATTCTTTTACTCTTTAAACATATAAGAAATATAATAAGATTTATGCAAAAACTACGAGTATGAATATTTCTATGTAAATAGTATTACCGAAGTTCTTCCTTAGCTAGGTTAGCTTTAATTTGTTTACGCTCTTGTTCAGAAGCAGCTGCCTGCTTTTCCAATTCTTCTTCCATACGCAAGGATTTTTTGCTTTCCTCTTCCAAACCTTCAGCTATATTATCAGAACGCTGTTTCTCTTCGGCTAATATCTGTGCAAGATCTTCTGAACGTTTCCCTGACAAATAAAAACATATTTCTGCTTTACACCTTATTTAATAGGCCCTAGGGGAAAAATTTCCCGGGATCCCGCACAATTTCCGGGAAAGAAATCCCGGGATATATTTGGTTTGATTTTATTATGGCAACTTTAGTTCATATGTACACATTCCTTGATGAGTGTCGTAATTCACTTATGAAGGTGATGGTGCAATAAGATGATGGTACTAGCACAATAGCTAAAATTTTACAACAACTTATATTGTGTTGATTTTGTAGTAAAGAACACGCTGTTTCGATTCAAAGAAAATCTTTTTGATTAAAAAAGGAATTGCAACTTTTTGAAGGAAGTGGTGAAAAAACTGAAAGTGTCTAGAGATTATATAATGATCTTCTGACTATAAGGCCAACATCCGTAGAAAGTGAACGTATTTTTTCATTAACAGGAGTTTTTTTTTATTTATTACTTATTTTGTATTAAAGTCCTATTTTCAAAGCAAGATTTTGTAATATTTTTTTTAATAATGTAATTTGTTTTTTTTTTTTTCGTTATATCAATGAACTTGACTTTCCATTTACAATAATATTGGTATTTATGCATTACTATTATATAAAGAACTGAAATTATATTAGTTTTTCGACTAATGTGTTTATAAAACGTTATTGTTATTTGTTTTTTGTCGAATTAAATTTAATTAAAAAATATTTTGTATAGTTTTGCACTGGGCGGGAATTCCCGGGAAACTGAAAAGTCGTTCCCGATTTCCCGGGAAATGAAAAAGTCCGGGAAAAGAAAAACTCTAATATATATATATATATATATATACATATATATATATACATATATATATATATATATATGTATATATATAGAAACGGATGACGGCGTATTTAATCAGTATGGTGGATATACCTGGACAAACTAATATACGGTCGACTGGCAACCAACACATCGCAGAATGGGACATGGGATATGATGGATATATGGGATACCTGTGGTTTTCACATCTTCCCCTTGTTTCGGTATTTGTAAGTAAACACAAACCTACAGCAGTTCCCAACATGTCAATTGTGGATAGGAGTACCAGAAAAAAAACATTATTTTGGGTGTTTTATTTTTAACAAATGGTTTTAACAAATAGGAATAATTGTGATTATTTTCTTAAATCCACAAAATTCACTTAATTATATACATAATAGGTGTGTGCATACTATTTGCGCACACGTTCAAAAAAGTTTTAAAATCAAGAAGTAACAATTAACAAGTAACGTTTATAAAATAGAACTAACAGCCATACCAAATTTAGAACGTTGAGCGTTGCGTTAGCAGCAGATTATGTGTTTAAAGTACATATGTACATGTAAAATCTACTTTAAATGTACATTAAATGCGCACTCTGCTGTTTATCCAATGCTCAACGCTCCAATTTAATTTTTAATTAGATTTTAAACTACTTACCTTCCTCATAATATTTCATCATGATTTTTTTTCTTTCTGCTATTAATAAAAGCACTATTTGTTTTTGACGATTTCTCTCAAAATCCAACGTTTCTTGCAACTTTTTTAGATCCTTTTCTAACTTTTTGACCTGAGATCTTTCTTCTTCCAACTCTTGCCTTAGTTTAGTCCGCTCCATTTCTAATCCATATGTTATATCATCACCTTGTGCAGTATCATGTTCATGTTTTCTTTTCTCGTCTTCGAGTTCCTGCAACATGCGCTGATTGTTTTCCAACGACTCTGTTAAAATGCTGACCATCCTCAAGTGCGTAGCCCGCTGTTTATTAACCATTTGATAAAGTTGTTCCATTTGTTGCTCGATTATTTGACGTACCTCCATTTCAGCTTGAGCAGCCTGTGTAGCAGAATCCCTAGATATTAGATTACCAGACAATGCAACTCTATCGCGAAAAATAGCTACATGCGGATCAATTGGTTGAAGCCTTTTACTTTTAAGTTGAGATATATATTGTTTTACGCGTTCGTTGCGCAATGCTGCGATTACAACATCTCGGGCCTGCAATTCTCCTTCAAGATAGTACAACATTTTCACCAATTCGCTGTGAGGTATTTCAGTGCGATACCCTTGTTTGAAGGTAGCACCTGCACCCGGCTTCATAGTCTGAAACTCATGCGAAGCATTCGCAGTACCACCTGCATTACTGCTCACAATTATAGAGCTACCAGCTATAGCACCATTATCAAGGGAGTGGTCGCCACTAACCACTCCACCGCCTACAAATCTAGCAGTACCACTATTTTCAGATGCAAATGGATCGTTTACATTCTGTTCCATTTCAGCCGCACTTTTATGCTTTTCTTTTATATATCTGAAACTCTTTTTATATTTTATAGTTTTTATAATTTACATATATTAACTATTCTTAAAAACTTAATAATTTTCTCGTTCTGCTGCAATGCTGTATGTACATACGGATGAATTTTCTGTACTACGTCGGCTATACAAACATATGTACATATATGTATTAAGTATGAGTCTGTGATTTCAACCCCTTGTTTTAAATTCTCACTCAAATATTTTCACATAACATTGGGTTATTTAAATAATTTTTTAAACATATTCATATATTACTTCCCGTCGTATAAGAATTTACTTTTTACGTTATGCGAAAGAATTGCAGGACTTCCACCTTTGTTTTTTTTTCTTCAAATTGTCAAATTGCTTCATTCGTGGAAAATGTTTCATACGAGGCCAATCCAACAAGGTGGCTGCATTCGCAACAGTATGCGTCAGCTGATCTCTTGCCTACTGTCAAACACGAATTTAATTTTTTCTTATTTTACGTGTGGAATTTCTTTTTTTTTAATTTACACTAGTACTAGTAAGCCTAGTACCACAAACTAGTACTCTGTTCGATGTCGTGAAAATTTTTTACCATGCATTATTTCGCGTGAAAAATTTTACACGTAGCAAGTGATGCCCATATTACTTTTTTCAAATAATCGCTTTTATTGGTTAGAAGTATACAACATTGATCGACTTTAGTAAACAAAAACGTCAGCTGTCAATATTTCACGTGAAATAAATGCCAGTCACATTAGGAGTGATTAGGACTGTCATGATTTTATCGCTTTTCCCAATTTACTGTAATATGTATAAACACGCATAACGAAAATAATTTCGATTTACTCTTCTAACATACATAAGCGAAGAAATTTATTTATTTAGGAATATTTTTGAAGAATGTTCTAATGTTCTTTGAATAAAATTCTAAATAAAATTTTTATGAACTGTGTGTGTAGACACTTTCGATATCATTTTTATTGATTAACGCTGAATAATCAGGGGTATAAGCATATGAAATTAACAGGAAACGAAAAATTTTAAATGTTGGGTTATTCTTTCCGTAATAGGATAGGATTACTATTTTGAAAAAATAACTTGTTTTATAGAAAACGAAAACAACTTAGTGGTAAAATAAAATGTAATTGTCTTCTCAAGCGCTGCTTGTATAAAATATTTGTGTGAAATTTTAATAACGAACGATAAGACGACTAACTAAATAACGCATTGTTGAGTTATGACTAGTGTTGTCATTCGAACAAAAATTATCCGAATATTCGAACAACTTTTTTTCATTTTTGTTCCAACGAACATAGAACAGTTTTATTTATTTTTTATAAATAAGTAACAATATACTGTCGATTTTAATAGGTTTTCTATTATTTTTTAAATACAAAAGGTTTTGAAGTATTATAAGCTAAAGAGTTTCGAATTCTCTTACCAATCAATCTTTCCGCGTATGGTATTAATGACGGAGTTCTCAAATATATACCTTTGGCATTTGGAGTCCAAGCTTTAAAAATACAATGAAAATCAACCGGTATCTGTAGACCAACCCATCCAGAAGATGAAAGTGTAATATCTCCCGAACAATTCAATTCATTAAATTTCGATTTTAAAACAACTCCTTTTACAGTTATATCTTCATGGTGACATTGCAGGCCAGGCCATTTTCTTAGCCGCTCTTCATTTCCCATTGGAATTTTCATTAACGGAGTATTTAAATAATTATTATAAATATCTGCAGCATTACTGGTCTCAACTATCATTGTAGGAAGATCGAATGAAGCGAATAGAAATACTTTTATCCAATTCAAATTATTCGAATCACATTTAATAAAATCTAGTCGACTTAAACCAGCTAACATTAAACTCATTCCAGGCTTTATCCGATAACAACGAGGAGAAATCATTTGCTTTGGTTGTAATTCTTCTAGCTCTTGTGGTGTCAAAATATTAGTTATTTGGTCAGGTTGTAAAACACCTGGAGTGTCATAAACCCATCTAGCTTTTTGGTACTCTTTACTCCTTTCATTAAACGTTGTTATGGGTTGTGTTCCCCTACTCATTGCAAAAATATCATCAACATCATTTGCACTTCTAACAGGAGTGCGGAATATTAATCCCGCAGGTGTAGCATGGGTTGTATTTCCGAATTTTCTTGCACTTTCTGCTCGCAGCTTTTCCATCTCTCCTTTTATAAATTTTTCGGAATTTAACCTTTTAAAACGTTCGTAAACTCGAATTTCTGATGGCCTTTGTATTGGAAATTTTAGCATATGTAACGTTGTTCCAGGCCATGGGCAGGTAGTTGCTTTTCTTATTAAATTATCCGATTCTGGACGGCTATAATCTGAATTTAGAAGTATATTAAATAAAGAACTTTTACCTACATTTGTACAACCCAATAAATAAACATCTCCTTTATATGCCCATATATTTTGCAACTGTGTTATAAGTTCTTCAATTCCATAACCGGTTTTTGCAGAAATTAAGCTAACATTCTTTATATTTAGTCCATCGAAACCAATTTTTACGATTTCCTCTTTCAAGCACTCTTTTATATGATTTAAATAGTTGTTGCTGTCTCTCGGTAATAAATCAACTTTATTACCGACAACAAAAACTGGCCTTTTAGATCCCAATAACTTATGCATATCTGGCCATATCGAACAGGGAAAATCAAGAAGATCAACAATTACAATTGCTAAAGCGAATTTGTCCTTTATACTAGATATTGTTTCTATGTAGGATTGTGGTGATATTTCTAGCTCTATTGCATGATTATAGTATTTCAAAAAATGACATCGTTGGCAAATAACTGTTTTGAGCTCATTTTCTGATCTACCCTTAAAAATTTCGGACGGTAAAAATCCTGCAATGATTATAGATATACATATATGTATATAGGTATAATTGCAAATTGAAATTTTTACATTTAAATGAGTAATTACATAAATATACTACACACATATGTTTATGTAGTATGTACATATGTATATACATAGATACAAGTAAATTTATATACATATATGTACACATATATTTTATATAGGTATAAAATTATATTACCGGGACTTTTCTGATAATTGCAGTGTAAGAAAGCACCACATCCATTGCATGGAATATTTGATGGGGGGAACATGGGATCAGCAGTGCCACCGTTATGTTTTATATTTGACTCGATCGTTCCGCTATAATATTCATAATCTTCCATCCAGTTTTCGGCCAGTTTATGAACTTTCCGGCTTGATGTTTCTAGTTTATAATGATTTCTTCTATTTTTAGAACCGCTTTTTAGACCATGGTTCATATGCTCTTCTTGAAGCTCCAAATATGAACTGTAAGCAATGTGCTTATGATTTTCATATCTATTTTTAGAAAGTATCCATAGTTTTTGGCGCAAGCTCAATTCTGAAAAGCTATTGTTTGAGTCTGAAGCTATAAATCGGGTTAAGTTTACTTTATTTATAAAGTTGAAAGAAAGTAAAGCTAAATTTTTATTAAACATGTTAAAATTATAATGTTCTATACAGAGTTTATAATACCAAGATATTGTAACACTTTGGTTCTATCGTTAATACACACAATTGTTAATTTAAGTACTACATATCGTTAGCTGAAATGCAAAAAATGGTGCCTTAACAATTTTAAATTTCATAGGAGAGAGAAAAAACTTAAGACAATTATTTAAGTGTCCGAAGTTAAGTTTCTTTATTTTCATTTTTAGTTCGACTGAATGTTATGATAAAGGTTTGAATATTTGTAGTGACATGTGCTTCGATGTATTTACTACCAATTGTATAGCAATTGTTTAAAATTTTTTTAAATATATTGTTAGTTATGTAATTATTAATTTCAGCTGACGATATATTTGACAACCTGAGATTTTGACAAAGAAAAGAAGAGCGAAAAGCAAAGCTGCCATTTATTTATTATCCTCTCCAAACTTAAAAAAATATTTCCCCAAAAAATTCCTTGTCAAAGGAAAAATCCCCTAAAAAAGTGTTAAATCGTCGGGTGGTTACTGGTTTGCCGCACAGATATTCAGGGCAATCATTAATAAAATTCGGTGTGAAATTTCTCCCTGTTCCAGTTAGTATTTTTTGTTTTCCCCGGGAAAATTTTCACGCGGAATTTTATTCATGATTGCCCTGATTAAGAATACATTATTGTTGCGGCAAACCAGTTACCACCCGACGAAATGTATATACTATACATATATTTCATAGACTTTTATACTGCGGCGGTCCAAAATCCAAATATTTAAATATTTTTGAACATGCCAAACTGTCATGTAGATCTTAAAAACAACAAGAAATAAAGGGCAATATCAATAAAATTTAACTTATACTTATATATCAAAAAGTGAGGAATTTCTTCTTCAAAAAATCCCCAGCTTTTATAATCCCAATTAAAGCCCCAAATTAAAGCTTTCATCATATTTTGCAATGAAAAATAACCCTCAATTTAGGCCAGAGCTCCTAATCTGGCAGCCCCAGCGAAAACGGCAAATTCATTTTCAGTAAACGACTTTCATTTTGTTTTTCTTCTTCAAGCAGAAATAGCCGGAACGGAACAACTTGTGGTCAAAACCAGAAAATATTATTAAATAGAATAGAAAGTGTATAGAACACAGAAAAAAACATAAAAACAAGATTTTCTCGAGAAAAGCATAAAAGGATATTCTTTTATCAAAAAGAAAATATTTCGAGTGAAAAAAGAATTGAGAATTTGACAAGCACAAGGCGAAGTACAGTGAAATTTTTGTAGAAAACGGAATTCTTTGGTGTTTGTGTGTATAAAGCAATAATAAATGCAAGCAACAACAATTAGATATACATTTATGTATATTTTTTACAAATAATTAAAAAGTATATTACGAATTGTGAAGGTAAGAGGTTAATAACTGAATACAATAAAAAACGAAAGTATATACGTAGCATATATTTGTATGTATGTATGCAGATTGCGAAAGAAATGAACCGTTTTCCATAATTTGTGCACTTTGTTGTTATTAACAGAAAATGTGTAAAAGTGAGTGTAATTTATTTGTTTCTTGAAGTTTGGAGTACGTACGCAAAAGGAAAAATAATTTATATAAAAAGTTGAGCCCTAAATAAGTGGGAAAGAGAACAAGAGATTATCTTAAACAAATACCTTCATGCTACCAGACTTAATTCTCTTTCAAGTTTAGGTTTTTATATAAATATAAATAATTAATTAACAATTCCAAGATAATTTATAAAAAAGTAGACATTAATTAGGATTTATATAATTATAGGTGCAACTTAAAATATATATACATTGTATGTGTTTAAATAATTTAATTGCAAATTAAAATATGGTAACACAGTTAAACAAATACCAGCAAAAATACATAATTTGGTAAATTAATCACAAAAAACACTTATGTATTTTACTTTAATCAACTTTTAAGCCGATTTTATAGAAATGTTGGCTAATTGATGTTAGCACGCAAAAATAAGTAATTACTTATTGTAGATGTATCAACAAAAAAGATTTTAATCTGATTAGACGATACCAGCTTTGTGTTACAATATTAAAATACATAACAAATGGTATTTTTATGTTTTTCACATTGCTTGTAGAAGTGTGTGTATTATATAGTGTCTAAAACATTTTTACGAAATTGATCTCGTTTACAACAATTTATATTTAATAAAAAATAAATCAAATTTTTGGGAATAGTTAGATTGAATCTTGCATAGTTACAATATAACGAAAGAATTTTAAACTTTCGAACAATAGAAAACCACCTTTCGTAAGAGTAGGTGGAACTATAATGGTAAACTATAATTTTCAGCCTTATAAATTGTCATAAAGTAGATAGATATAAAATGATTAAGATTACGACTGTCGTGGAAAATCGAAATTTATTATGTACCCCTGTAGACACATATGTATGTATGTACGTATGTATGTATGTTTACATACATACATATACGTACTCAGATATAGCTTCTAAACTTCAGATTAGTTTTTAAAAAGTCAATTTCAATTTCGGATTTTTTTCTTTAAATTCTTCCTTATTGTTTTTCGCCCATTTATAGCAAACGAGTTTCTATCACACAACTCCGAATAGCCGGAATTGGAAAATTAATATTACTTTAAGGGACTTGCACGAAATCCCTGAAACGGTACGAATACTTCTTTTATAATTCCTTCTATAGTTTTCAGTGTCTTAATTATCCGAGTTCTGGCGAATGATAAACATCGATTTTAATTTTCCGAAATAGGTTCTTAAAATACTTCTTGCAAATTTTTTTCATTAATATTACTGTGGCAATAATGAAAAGTGCTGAGTCATATTTTACTCTTTGGTAGGAGAGCACTTTTAAGCTTTCAAGTCGATTTTAATACATTTGTTTCTTTTTTAGAGTTTAATTGGGAAATTCGGTGTGCACTTCTATTTTATTTAGAAAAATATCGTTCTACATACATACATACATATGTTCAATTTGAAATATATCAAAATATGTATAAGCAAAATTAAGCTATTCAGGTATGGATTGAATGGATGATGGAAAACGATTTCAAAACAATCGTTTTGAAAAGGTGTGATGTATTTCGATCGATTTTGAATAATTTTTGAGCTAATCTTAAACTACTGAGTTCTAAAAAGCACATTAGAAGATAAAATATAAACCATATAATAGGGTTGTGAGAAGAAAGTTATCAAAAATGCTTGGAAAATTGTTAAAAACCATTTTTAAAATTATTGACAAAACGACTATAGGAAACATATCACACCTTTTATGGTTTTCAAATTGTTTTAGTGTCTAAATCGTTTTTCATCACTAGGGAAAGGATTTTCATGCATTTAAAATCGCGTTTTATGTACATAAGATATACATTTTAAATATAAAAATATGTATTAAAAACTAATAGGTACAATATGCATTTATTAACGCTTTTTTAACATATAATAACATTAACAAATTTAAAAAATCAGCTTCATTGCTTTCTGAACAAACATTTGTATTCCATATACAAAATACAGTTAAGGAAAACTTTTATTTACGTAAATGAATAAGTATTTTTGTAAATTGTCAAGGGTAAATCTTTGACATTTTTATTATAGAAATTAACATTCCACGTCATCAAAAGTTATTGGTGCATATTTAAATGCTGCTGCTTCGTTTGTGGAATGTTCAGTTTCTATATTTTGGCTGTTTGAACTATAATCTATATTGATGCAATTTGTTGCATTTTTTAAGTCCATAATTTTTTTGTATAACTTTATCTAATTTATTTTTAATTTCTTCACTATTCTGTCTTTCAGAGCAAGCATTTTTTTACTTGAGCTGTTAAAGAATCAAAACTATCTAATTGGGCAATAGTGTCAACACGAAAGCCATTCTCTGGGTGCACATGCATTCAACCACGCTCTCCATCTAGTTTCTATAGGCTGTGGGGAATTCGTATCCCTGAATATTTTCCTTTAAAGGCTGCAACACGCAAAGGAGCTTTAAAAAACACTTTATATCCACATGTAATTAGTACAGAACCGGTAAAGAGCGCCAAAATAAAATTACAAAAACATTTTTGGGTTTAAAAGGGCTTTAATCCCATGCTATTAATTTTTTTTGGTATTGAATTTTTCAAATGAATTGAGTTTTCATCCCAGTTGAAATTGTTTTCGTTTTCCTCCGTTTTGTTCTTACACAGTCGTAAGAATTGCAGAAATTCTTTGCAACTAATCAAAAAACACAAAAATTTGTTTTATAGCATGAAAAAAAATTAAAAAAATTTATTAAAAATATGAATTTATTGTGAAATATGCAAAAATATGTATTTATTTTAAAAAATGCAAAAATATGCACTAACAAATCGATGCCATTTTGTCGCAAACTTGTTGATTCGCAAAGATATTTTATTTACGTTGAACTACGACCAACGACAGAAAACATGTATTTACATGAAAATCCTTTCCCTATTCATCACATACCTGATTATTCCATATAAGATTAGAAAGAGAAAAAATATAAGCAGTTCTGTTATAACTTCCTGAAAAATCTAACAGAACAATTGAAATTTTGCACAGTGAAACTTTTGAGTATGAAGATTACAGGGGTGCCATTAACTTCAAATCAGCTTATCTCCACTTGCATTTTTCCTTTTTGACACTCATTTCGTCGGTTGGTTATTGGTTTGCTGCAGTCATAATTTATTTTGAATATACTGTGCCACAAACCAATAACTAACCGACGATTTATTAAAAAGTAATATTTTTCTTCTTCCAACTATGTATGTATGTAGTGCCTAACCATATCGAGCCTTATTTTCGATTTTATCGTAAGCGACAAACATAATTTTTTTCAGGAGAATGTTTTTTTTAAATATTCAAATATTTTTTTGTACGTAAATTGTCGCTTACGATAAAATTTTACAGCCAGTATCTTTAAATTTATCAATAATTTTGACATTTCGATAATTCTATAATATAAACATAAATAAATAGCTAAAATCTTTTATATCTTTCATATACATACATATATGTATGTATAAGAAAGTTAATTTCGTAAATACTTTTTATATAATTGCGGTGACAATTTTTAAATATAAATAATATGCGACGTAAGGTTGAATAACGAAAAATAAGAGAATATTCGCTACTTACATGCAACGTACTAAATTTTTTTTATTGTATATGAAATATAAAACGTTTAAATAATTAAAAAAATCTATAACGCTCTTTCTTATTAATTTTGATTTCAGCAAATGCTTGCGACCAAAGTGCAACCAAAGATAATCGATTTCTTCAAAATTGTTGAGCTATTTTTCATAATTTATTAAGACGCTCATTGCACGTGAAAAACCTAACAAAGCGCGAAATTACAATAAAAAACCAAACAACGTTAGAAAGAACGATTTCATTCTAAGTATTTTACGTTTTTATTATTGTACGAAATTTACAATAAATATAAAGGAGAAAACATACACGTGTTTACATATTTGAAAACAGCCTTTTAATGATGTCGTCTGATCAACAGTTCTTTTTAAAATGGAACGATTTCCAAACAAATATGGTGACATCATTTCGGCACTTAAGAGATGAAAAAAGTTTTACGGATGTAAGTGTAAATCTTAATGCTTTATAAAACATATTTTCATTCCAAAATTTTCTCAAAAATGCCTTTAAATTATATTAAAAAACGCATGTAATTTAGAACAAAAATATATATATTTAAAATCAATATTGTTTTATTTTAGGTTACTCTTGCTTGTGAAGGGCAAACGTGTAAAGCACATAAAATGGTCTTATCAGCTTGTAGTCCGTATTTTAAGGCATTGCTTGAGGTAATACTTTAGTTGCGTATATATGTAAATCATTAATTTGTATTATACATGGTTATAATACAATATTTGTAAGTCTAAACCCGAAATCATCTATATAATTGTTTTATTATTTATTTGGAGGTTTCTATAACTATTTTTTTGTATTATCCTTTTAAATACAATTAGGTTTTTAATTATTATTATATATTTATTGTGAACAAGATAAAAATCTAATATAATTTTTTTAATATGTACATATACATATAGTACATTGCAAACTCTTAATTCATTCAATAAAGTTTTAGATATGATCATAAAAAGTGATCTAATGAAAAAGAAAATTGAAAAATTGAAAACAGAAAAACTAACGACTTGTATTAGATTTCTATAAACAAAAAAGATTCGGCTGATTCGTAACAGAACAGAAAGTAAAAACTAATTGTGCCTTTAATCTGGAAAGAATTCGAATATAAGTACGTTTTTTTAAGAGAAGTAACACTCAGGCAATGAATGCCTACTACTATTACTGGTTGTGGCCTTCTTTAGGAAAGGGATAGCGATAGAGAAGACAGGTGGCGAAGGAAGAGATAGAGGAAAGTTTCATTTATTAAAATCTTTTTTCGGTTGGAAAAAAAACAAATTTATCTCTCGGAAATCAGATCCTTTAAAACACCTGCTTAATCCAATTGTAGAAGCTAAATTTCATTTCATTTAGCAGATTCTTGCATAACATAATTTAAATACATATGTAATATTAATAATAATATTAGGTGTGTTTTTACTTTTGTAGTAAAATGTAGTAAATGAAAAATTTTCAAATTTACTCTCAAAAAGAGTTATTGCCCCAAAAAGTACGCGAACAGAAAAATAGTAAAAATTAGTAACATTAAGGAAACAGCTGACTTCAACTCCACATAGTGCTGAAAAATATATGCACTTTTGACTATTCAGTTCTTTTTCTTATTGGCAATCGATATAACACGACCAATCTAAGAATAAATTTGTAATTTATTTTATGTAATATTTACAATAATTTTCTTTTTGATTTTTCTGATTTGTTGTTGGTTAAATTTGTTTGTTAATGTTACTGAGTACCTTAAAAACAAGTGCAGTACTAAGTAATCAGATACTTTACAGTTTTACAGCTCTGAATAATTAGTCATCCACAAAACAAAAGAATTAATAAATTATATTATAAAATATTTATGTATATTAACAGTTATTATTACCATTCTTTATAATTTCTCTATTTTGAAATGACTCACAATTTCTATTTAACCTTTTCAAAAAATTTTACACTTTTCGTTTGCTTACTTTTCATTTGTTTACATTTTGCATCATATTTTTTTTATCTTACTAAACTTTGCTACGAAAATTTTCTGCAGTAAAAATTTCCAAAATACTGAGGCAAGAACTGTCACTTTACTCTCTCAATTTGTGTTCTCATTTACTGTATTTTGGGTAAATGAACGCAATTTAGTCAATTGCAGTTCAGTAAAAATTTGTAAAAACTTGGTTTGATGCCGGCTAGTCGTAAAATTTTTTGGGAGTCCCTAAAAGTAAATGAAGAATAAAAAAGACTCAGCGTCATTATTACTTTGACTGTTCGAGAAATAGATTTAAATTAATTAATGCATACAAAAATAATAAATGAAGGTTTTATAAAGCAAAGCCATTTTTATCTATCGGCCCGACAAAATCCTGCCTTGTAACTTTAAATTAGTGTGAATTTATAAAAATGTGTTTTAAATATTTGATTTCTGAACAATTTGTTTTTGTGATTTACTATGTTTTGAAATTGTGCAGCCGACAGTTTACAAAATTGATCTGTTTACGTGTGTACGCAAGACGTTTATATCACATGTTGCATATTTTGATACAGACACTGCAACCATCAATGCAACCTATAAACATCAAAACATTTTGATATTTTTGCCTGGTTGCATAAACACGTTGCTAAGTCTGTACCTACCATTATAAGCTAATAAAAATCAATCCAACTTACATACAACTTGTATACATATATATTTTCTAGTTTAACTAATTTATTGCATGTGTTTTATAATTTACGCAGGAAAATCCATCCAAACATCCTATTATAATACTCAAAGATGTTTCCTATATACATCTACAAGCTATTTTAGAATTTATGTACGCTGGAGAAGTGAATGTGTCACAAGAACAGTTACCTGCATTCCTTAAGACAGCTGATCGCCTAAAAGTGAAGGGGTTAGCAGAGACACCCAGTTCAATAAAAAGGGAAGGTTGATGGTGTTAAATATATACAAAATGTCTACCTTACTCATAATAAAAAAATAAATATAAAAAAACAACAATATGCAGCAGCCACATACATACATATATATACATAATTACAAGTTTAGATTCACTTGTTTCAAATCAACGCGTACACATGTTACCATAGTTTTCTTTATTTGTTCTACTTCTTTTTTTACTCTATAAGAAACTATTATGAAATTAAACGAGTCTTAATTTAAAATCATTTTAATATTTTCGGTTTTGCGTTTTTCTGCTAGTTCTTAAAATTTTAACAAATATTGGACATTTTTTAATACAAAAGAAAAATAAAATTATTGTACAATATTAATTCTGGCAGGTGAAAAACTAGACCGATAATTGGATAAAAATAATTACCTTTCAACAACTAACTACATACATTCACACACAATTTAAACATAATGCACACATACGTACTATATGTAATTTATATAAAAAAACATGAAACTGCAAAAAGTTGCTCTTGAGGAAAGAAAGAAAGAAAAAATGAAAACTAAATTTTTTACGATTAAACATTCGATAACCAATATCTTAGGATTATTACAAAAACTTGAAGAAAACTGAGATCCATTGCATTCAATTTTAAGTTTTTCTTCTCAAAGTCTGTGAAGTATTTAGTTTATGTTCGTATCATTTAATAACTACACATTTAATTTGACATATGCATACATAAATTTGTAATTTAATATTTTTACTTTTTGATTTGCTATTTTATTTCAGTTGAAACTATTTAATATTCTGTGTTTAATTGATTGAATGTTCATTTTTCTCATGTATTATTCTATGTCCTTAAAAATATAAAAATTTTAAAAAAATTTAAAATGAATACATAATTAACACTTGAATATTATCATTTAAATAATTTAAACAATAATTCTTAATTTTAACTACTATATATTATATAAAAAAGTGAAAATTAAAAAAAAATAATAATGAAAGAAACATAAAAGCCTATACATACATACATATAGATACATACATATATTAAATATAATGTAAAAGTTCTTGTTTGAGATGCCAATGATTTTTGTGCTCAATAAAAATGTTCCCTTATTACCCGACTGCGCGACGCAAAGAAGGGCATTGTGTTTATCAGCCTATCGGCCTTATATAAACCGATTTTAATGATTCTTACGTCAATCGATTTGTCTTAATACCGGGAGTGTCACTAAAGATATGATAGTAGTAAAAATTCAATATGGCGGCCAACAGACGCCATTTTGTAAATACGAAAAAAATAAAAAGTCGGCGAACTATATCAAAATGGGTATCACTCGACAAGTATTTTAAAATTATCTTTGGGTTTCTCTTATGATTTTTCATTTCGAATGACTGTTTAGGATATTGAACGGTTCAAAGTTGGTTTTTTTTTAAATTACTACATACTTGTTTTGTAACTTTTTTCCACGTCACTTCAGTGCAGTACTAAGTAAACATTCAAATACATACATACATACATCAATTTTGTGTGGTTTTCGAATGTAGCAATGCTATGTCACCTTTGTCCTAGTTTTTTATAAAAATGTAGCTACTTTGGCCGGATTCCGAAGCGATGAATTTTGAGATGTTCATAATTCACCAAACTTTTTTTTAAATAAAAAAATGTTGGCTCTAGAATACTATAGATTAGGAAGGATGGTAATATAACACACCTCCACTCGGGGACCCAGTTGGGTCCATCGTGATTAGTGTTGTGAAAATCAGATGTGATTTTAAAAGTAATAATGGTCGTGCAGATGTTTTTTCACTTTTTTTTTAAATTTCCTATTGTATAGAGCATCAAATGTTATATTTGAGAGAAATTAATCATAATATAATATTTGATTTTAAAAACATCTGCAGGATCATATTACTTTTAAAATCACATGTAATTTAAAAAATGTGATTTTCAGAACATGACTGTATAACTATAAAAATAATTAATTTGCACCGATGCGGAAGCACAAATAAAAGCGAAAAATTAAAAATTCGTCGTTGCGGAATCCGGATCCTGCTTTTTGGCTTACGCATTTGTTGGTAATGTACTTACGGCCTTTGGAATTCCGTTAATAAAATCGTTATTCTTAAACGTCTCCGTGTAAAATATTGAGGAAAGGTGTATATTTTTGATATTTATGTACATCATTATCAATTGAAAGTTAATTTTGAATATTTGGTGACGATATGTAGTGTACATATGTACATATATACATACATATGTATGTATGTATACATATTTGATTTGTCAACAGCAACGAAATGTACATATTACAAGCCAAACAGCATAAACTCTTCCTTATAACGTAACTAAAATACAATTACACATTTAATAGGCGTGGCATCTCCTTTAAATACTGAAGAGGCAAAAGAACAAGAACTTTTGTATCTGTATATACCCTCTAGTCAGCCTAGAACCATCTCATGTCTCTATGTCAACAATCTTTTCTATAGCGACAGTTGAACTAGTTGAAATGTTGACAACTTTCCTTTTATGCGCGAGTAGAGATACGTTAGAGACAACAGTTCTAGTGTATTTCTGGTGACATTGTCAATAAACGCGTCAATAGGTTGGTTTTCTTTTTTTATTATGCTGTGCAATATTGTTAAAATAAATACACATGTATGTATGTGTTTAAGTTTAAGATGTCTAGTGAATCTTTGGTTCAAATGTGTCCATATGGTTGTAAAAGAATAGTACTAAAGTTTAATGGTAGATTTTCAATGACAAACCTATGTTATATGTCAATAGACGATTACATTGGCTGGGGTACACCCGGTCAGTAGTAATACTGACAATGTCACTAGTAAATCACTACAATTTCACTGTTCGCATTTTCTGCAGGGTACATACATATGCATGTATGTTTGTATGTAAGCATGAACGGTTTCATGAGCTTCAAGCAAAAATTCAATGGAATCATTAACTGCATAATTATGTGTGTATCTACAAATCGTCATCAAAAATGCAACCACCCTATCTAATAAATAGGGGAGAAGTTTTGCTTCATTGATTATGGTTCGTGAAGTCAAAATACATACATATGTACTTATACTACATCCTGCAAACATATGTATGTACCTTTTAGAAAAAAATGTACACTCCAATACAATAAATAAATTTAAAAAAATAGGCCGATTTTAATGTTTTGGAACGAAATCTATACACAGATATGGATATTTATATTTACTTGTATACTATTTATATTTGCATGTAAATAGTTATGTATTTATGGATATACCTATTGTGTGTTCTTATAAGCATTATTATTATTATGTGTGTTCTTATAAGCACGTAAAAGAATAAAGGACATGCGCATACATATGTAGATACCAAGTCCATATACGTACAATACACACATGACATGTGTTAGTACGTATTATAGATGTCAAATGGGAATCACGAAAAACACATGTACGTAATACGTTTATAGATTTTATGCATACATTGCAGACACATTTACGTATGTTTATATTTTTATCAGGATCGATTAATAGTAGTCCGTACAATAGAACAGTTTGTAAGAAGTTTTGGTGAATTACATATATATAACACAAATGGATCGCGAAGGATATGGACCTGAATTTGGTAAGTTGAATAATCTGCAAAAGTGTCGTAAGTTTTTTGATTTTTACAATCATATGTACACACATACATACGTATTTCAGATGATCGTTTGATAAAATTAGTAAAAGAAAATTCTGCCATTTATGATGTCAGTCATCCACATTATCGAAGAACACCGGTTCGCATGGCAATATGGGACAATATTGCTAAACAATTGGGAGCGCCATGTAAGTAAAAACAATCAGTATGTAGAAGGATATTTTATTGTACAAACTAATTTGCACAACATGCAGAATGCACACATTCATACATACATAAGTATGCATGCATGTGTATGTGCATTCACACACAGTAGTCATGGCCACAAATGTTTAAGGAATAGTTGAATGTACTGCGTGCTTCTTCTTTTGATTGTTTGTTTTTGTTTAATAATTTGTTTGGACCAAACACTAAATTAAATCATACATACTATTTAAATGCATATGTACATACATACATATGTATGTATATTTACACAATCAGCTCGCTTTTTGCAAACGAAATGGAAGAATATACGTTACAATTATCTTCAGGAGCTAAAGAGTATTGAAACTGGCACCGTAAACCCAAATATAAGGAAGAGACGATTCACGGAAGATTTATCGTTTTTGAAGTATACCGCTTACCGCAGGGATGGCATAACTCCAACGAAATCAAATTGTAATGGGTCGTAAGTAAAATTTTACCAACACGAAAACGAAAATATCATTATAATACATAATCTTTTTATAGTGATGATAGCAATAGCTGCATAAACTCGGACAATTTGGCATTAGTCAGTAATACTTACGAAGTTATAGAACTGGACCATAGTGAAGATGAGACCGATAATTTCTTGCCTGATGTTTCAGCATTTTTAGCTCCAATGAATGGTTTACCCCAAAAGAGTCCGACAACACAATATGACAAACCTGAAAATTATGATGAGATTTTTGGCACCAGCAAAAATAATACAAAGGATCGGATAATACAGCAAAGTTTGCAGAACTCAGTTAAAACCCGATCTAATTCACCGACAAGTTCTCCTGATTCAAGCGGATCATCTCCACTGCTTACACCTATTTCAACAATAACAAGGAATGGCACGGATACAAAAAGCTTAAGTAATTGCAATAGTCTATATTCTGAGGTAACAATACAGCCAATACTACCTCATGATTCTACATCCAAACGTCAATTAAATTTATACCTCAACGACCATGCATTGTCAGGCAGCGGAAGTCGCCAACATACTCCGACAACAACACAGATTAACAGCGATCCTATCGAATTGTACTGTCTCTCTCTAGTTGATTGTTTCCGAGCAATGCCGCGTTCAGAAAGAGAAAGGGTAAAGTACGAATTTGCCAAAATTCTCAAAGATGCCCAGTATAAAGATCAATTGTAAACTAATTACATACATACTTCGGCTTAAAATTGTTTCAATTTTTATGCCTAAAAATAGCATTTGCATGTTTTGAAAATTCCACTCTACGGCGTCAATGTCTTAAGGATTTTGCAAATTTTAATGTGACCAGTCAAAGCATTCGTAAGTTGTGAGGTTTAAAACTCGGGGTGAAATCTGCAAATACAAACTAGATACAGTTGGTAAAAACTTGATAACATAAGGTTAAGTTATCTTTGAATTTTAAGATGTGTTCAAATTTATTTATTTATTAATACATATTGTAAAAAGTAAATTTGCATAATATGGTTGCACAAATATTGGCGGAGTAACTATACCATATGCCCAAGGTGTTCAAATTTATTAGTACATATGTACATTAGAGGTATAACTTTTTAAAATTTTTTAAAATATCAAAATTGGCATAGCACAGTCCGATAGAGCATAAAAAAAACTACAATGGAACGTATATTTATTTTTTCGCTAAGGTCAAAAAAGTTCACACCCAACCGCGATGGAGTTTTGAAAATTTTTAATTTTCTTTTTGGTTAAGAAAAATTAATCTGTTTATTTAAAACAAAAAATAAATAAAAAACTTTAAATAATAATTTTTATCTTTCAATAACTAACCCATAATTTTTCTTGTTTTTGTTATAAATATACTACATATATGGGCAATTCCACAGAATTTCACGTACTATGTCACGTAAGAAGAGCAATCAATTAAGCTAGTATTTCAGAGAAAATTTAAATGTAGTTTTACCTTTGTTAAAAGATAAGGAAAAATCTAACCGCATTGATCTGAAATACAAGCTTAGCTGATTGGTATTCGTACGTGACATTCTGTGGAATTTCCTATATGTAACTTTGACTAATTTAGAAAATCAATTGGTGCGTGAACTTTTTTGAGAAAAATTACAAAAGATTATGATTTTCGTGGTTACTAGGATATGGTTGACCTCTTCGTACTATGCCAAAAAATTGGTTATACCCCTAATGTACATACATATTTATTTAGCCAGAAGAAAATATTTGAAATTAGTATAAAAAAAACGCCTCACCTTACTGGTCAATTATATGGAAAACAAAATTTAAAAAATATTAAAAAATTTCTTTTGATATGAATACAAATTTCAAATATGAAGAGAAAAAACCTATACCTGATTATTCAGTGTGTTTCATCGCTAAAGACTATGCATGAGAAACAAAAAAATATAGGGCCTAATTTTGTAAAACGCAAAGCCAAGCGTTAACCACTTTTATATGGAAAAAATTTAAGGGCCTTATGTAAAACGCAACGCTAAGCGTTGAAAAATTTCGTATGCATGCATTTTGTTTTTGTAATTAATATTTATCCATATAAAATTTGTCACACACACAATTAGCCCGTAAATTACAAAAACAAAACACTTAAAAATTTTTCAACGTTAAGCGTTGCGTTTTACAAAATGACTCATTTTATGTTTTTCATGTAATTTATCAATTGGTATGGTATTTTATACAATTAGGCCCTAAAATAAAATTCTTTTAAAAAAAAAACTATTTTTATTTATTATTTTATTAAAAAAAGGCAACTGAGTAGCAGTGGCTGCAATCCAAGTGGTATTATATCAACACTGAAAATGGTAAAGAATCGGTGCTTGAAATTCGGCATCAACTAAAACGACTTGTACTTTTCACTACGAAACACAAAATTGTATCCTCTCTATCAAAATTAAACGCTTTCACTTTAAAACTTTTGACAGCAAAGTGGTCGGTGGAGGTGTCTATATCGAAGAATTCGGCATAAAAGTTTCATTTCGTTTACAGAATGAATGGAACGTCTTCCAGCCAGATATCCGTATCATAAGCGATACCG
Source organism: Nowickia ferox (assembly GCA_936439885.1). NCBI lineage: Eukaryota > Metazoa > Arthropoda > Insecta > Diptera > Tachinidae > Nowickia > Nowickia ferox. The sequence goes on along the minus strand of OW387027.1, from coordinate 638,835 downwards.
CTCTTTTTTTCTTGCTTAACTCAAACGTGTATTAAACTAAGTTGAACTACATCCATAAATAGTAGAAAACTAGCTATTAAAATCTTAAGAAATCAGGAATCCAAGGAAATCAATCTTCAAGAGAACTTTTTTTTAATCTTTTCAGATTCGGGCAGGCGAAACCATCAATAGCGGTATATTTGTGCTAATCGTATTTGCTTAATACCTTCATTAAAGAGCAAAAAACAATAATTTTCCTAAGAAAATTCTGAATTAACATTGGATACACTTAAATTTCAAAATTTTTAAAGCAATTTCAAAATGTCATATTGATGTTGAACGTGAAAATAACGAAAAAATTCAAGTTGAGGCTGATTTTGTTTGAATTCTTCCATTTTCATGTATGTGCCTTAAGTCTTTTGATGTTCAAACCGTTGATGTATTGAAAGAAAAATCACAAACGACTTAAGACCACAACTCGAAAAAATATGAAAATTCGGTCGAATCAATATTTCATGGTGATTTTCGTATTTTTTCGGCCACGCGTTTCCGAGATAAACGGAAAAAATTTGAAAATTCCAAAAATGTACTAATTGTTGCTGTCTTAAGTCTTTCGAATTTCGTTATACATTTTGTTGGGCAGCTAGTTGCAAAGACTTAAGAGACATTCCGCCAACTGAAGAATTTAAACAAATATTTTTGTCAACTTGAAAACCTGAAAAAGTAAAGTATGCACTCATATTTTATAAGTAATTAATTATATGTTATTTGTAGTTTTCTTTAACACTATTGTATATGATTTTAACTTAAAATTTTGAAATGCTGGTTTCTTACTAATTAGTTTGTAGTTAAACTTAGTTCAACACACGTTTGAGTTAACCGAGAAACAAATTTAAACGGGCTTTAGCCGGCCATTGAGTTTTTCAATAAACGGATTTAGAGATCAATTTAGCTAGAAGTGCCTACTTTGTTTTCAATCCAGTGCCTCGTTCCTGTAACGAATGTAAGAACTTTTCGATTAGAAAATATCGTTAGGAGCTTTATTCAAAGGGTGTGATAATGGAACATTATTTTCAATATTATTGCAATGCAAAGTATGTAGTTTCCTTTGTAATCATGCATTTGGTGAGAGACTTTTTAAGCGAATTTTAATAAAACCAGAAAGCTGTGATAATAACGTTTCCATTTTAATCATCCGCAATATAAATGAGATCATTAATATTCAAATGTCGTAATTTGAACCGTAAAAATATAGAATTGCTTCAACAAATTCTTAATTTTTCTAAGATACGACATGTGTAGCCTCCTTCCTTATCAACGTCAGATTAAGGTTAATATTAAAAAATTGTCTTTTTATATTTACCACGTCGCAATGTTATGAAGTTGTTAATGGATTGTTTTAAATTTGTATATACATATGTGTTATGTTGCGGAAATATTGCAAACAAGAGTCGGAGGACGGTCATCCGGCCTTATAATTTTAATGTTATGAGTACATAGAAATTTTTGTAAATAGGATGTTGTACTGATGTTATTTGTACCCGCATATCGTCGTAGTTACGTCGTACTGATTCTCTTTTCTGCCTGGGTAGTTTTGATAGCTTTTTTAATCATTATTGTTACAAACTGACGGAGTAAAATATAACACTCGATATATTGCTGGAAGATCCTATTTAGATAACTTAACCGTGCAATATCGCGCTACTAGTTATTTTACCTTTACTACTCAAAAAAAGAAATATTGGCGGTATTCGATTTCTTTAAAATCCAACACACACAATGCAAAGAAAAGCTACGATATTTTGCATTGGCACTAACGCACGAAAATTTACATCAAACATCGAATACCGCCATTGTTAAATTTGCTTTATTTTCAAAGTTTATCTATATTGTTTTTATTTTTAGTTCTGATGTACATACTTTTCGAAAGTCAAAATTGATTCAAAATTGTTTGTCTGTGTAGTTACATATATTATATATATTATGTATGAATGTATGCGTAAACCGTATTAATTTTCGAATAATCGAAAATATTTAAGCGTATGAAAAGTTATACCCCGCCTAAATAAATTGATTTTGTGTCAGCTAATTCGTAAAATTTACTCGTGATACGGTGTATTCAGGACGGAACTATTGAATTCCTGCTTTTGTTGCTGTTGAGTTTGAAATGTAGATGATGTTGGTATGTTGGCATCACCTGGAAAGAAAAATGTTTTGTCTTTGTATGTACAGTGGAGCAATAAAGTTTAAGTACGCCTTCCAATTATTTAATCATGCTAAAATGTTTCTCCTTCTCAGCAACCTACTAACCTCACCTAATGATTAACATCTCTCTCGTTTATATTCACATACTTTAAAATCGTATTTTAATATATGGTTTTCATATTTTTTTAGCTAAGAATTCTAAAAATGTATTTTAATGAACATTACATATTATTTTCTAACTTTAATGTGAACGTAAATAGAAATGTCTAGAAATGGGTGGAGGAAGGGGCGTAACAAATGAAGTAAAAAATTTGCCTTAAAAAAATATAAAAACACTTCTATAAAAGCAATAATTCAAATATTTTACGTGATGTACGTAATTTTTTTGCGTCATATATTTTATGGTTAAAACTAATATTTTTCTTCCAAAAGCAAAGTAGATAAAACAAGCTGTATTATATTAGTTGCATACACATGTTCATTATTAAAAAATTTGGAAGGTGAACTTAAGCTTTACTGGGCCACTGTATACAAATTTTTTTAAATGATGAGGACTAATAAAACAATGAACCATTTTATTATTGATTATTTTGTAGATAAATGTGTAAACATATACATATATACATACATATGTAACTCACTCTAATGATTTCTCTTACCATCTAAATCATTTTGATCATTTATTATATCGGATAGGTCATACATTGGTTGGTATGTCATCAATTGAGACCCTAGTGAGAAGAAGTTACATACTTAGTAAAAGGTTTATTATTGCATAATTACATAGTTACCCTTCTTATCATTGCTAGTACTTCCATCGTTAACCAAATGTAATCCATAAGGTCCTAGAATATCCGCGTCATTGAAGAGCTAAATAATATTTATACAAAAGTTAAGTAGAAATTAATGTATGTTTGTATAACTACTACATAGTAATAAAAACTAAGAAAAGTTTGGTGTCGCTAAGAATGGTTTCATCAAGAAACTTGTATGTATGTACATATGCACATATGTTTACATACAAATTTTTTTTAGTGTAACCAATTAAATATTTAACATTAATGGCTATTTCATCTAAAGTAGTCGATTATCTATCTTTATGATCAAAAGCTATTGGTGAACAAATTTATTATATTCTTCTTTTTATATTTTGATATTTCGTTATACCTTTCTTTTGATTATTGATTGATTTTCTTTAAATTTATAAATACATGTATGTACTTTTGTGGTTAGATACATACATATACGGATATGCATACAGTCAACTGTTAATAATTTGAATCTCTCGATAACTTGAACTGTTTCCCAGGTCCATTCAAAAACATTCAATAAATTGAAAAAGAAAACACATGTAATTTGGTCCACCTCGTTAATTTGAAATTTTTCCAACAAATACAAAATGCAAAGCTACTTTGGCTAAATACTAGTAAGACTGCAAAAAATAATCTAACTTTGGAAAAAAAATTCACTATCGTATAAATAATTTCAATGACCTCAATAAGGATTGGAATTTTGTTTGAAATTGCGGACAGCCCACATTTTTTAGCTTCTTTCAAAAATCTTTTGGAATCGAAATGCGTCGCTTAACCAACAAGCAAATTTTTAGTGATTGATGTAACTACAATTTATTTTTAAATATTTGCAAATTTTTAAATTTTTTAATAAAACTTTTGCTGGTTTCTTTAACTATTTGATGTAGAAAAGGGAAACATTATTATTAAAAGCCAAATGTAAAGTATGTATAGTGAATATTTTTTGGTTTTAAGAGAATTTACAGCTGATGTGTTTTGTTTTAAAAGTATGTAATTGTTATTTTCTAAGCAACAAATAATTCTTATTTCCCCAGAAAATAACTTATATTTTGCAAGTATTAATTCATTTTTTTTCTTGCTTTCTTGAAAATTAAATCGAGTTTTCAAAAACAAAACAAAACAAAACACACCTGTTTTGCTGCCCGGCTTGAGATTTACTTAATGCCGACAAATTTTTCCCATTTTCCACCATAAACATTCTAGTAATGGTGTAGAATCAAATGATCCATAAAGAATGACAATTATCCCTTACAAAGGACACAATATTCATTGTGCATAGATTTTGTTAAGTTTGGAAATAAGCGAATTTTGAATACTTTGAAAATTTAAATTTTTTACGTCTTTTTTGTTTTTTATTTTTGCTGACCTTATTGAGAATATCCTCTTCCATAGCCGGCGGGAAAAATATTACTTGATTATTCTTCTCAAATGTACTGAGTTTTGGATTCTGTATAGAGTTGGTTTCGTTTAAAGGCATCTTTAATATTAAAATATTTTTTTGTTGCATTTATTAATAACAGTTTAAATTTACATACATACATATATTTTTTTAAGAACATACATTTTTTATCGTTTTGAGTGTTAAAAGTTGATTAAGTAGTCCATTTATAATTAGTTATATAAAATAAAAAATTGGAAACGATTAAAAAAATTTATATTAAACAATTTGCAAACTTTATGAAAGCAATAATAAATTAAGAATGAAAATATTTAATTTTCGATTTGATTTCTTTTAATTACACACACTGACAGTGAAATTCCTTTTTTAAGAAAACCCATGCAATCTTTGACTTGTTCATTCGGTGCACTGAAAATACTGTCTACTAAGGGGGCAAATTACGGCATTCGAAATATGAAAATTTTGTTTTATTTTTTTTTAAATGGGAAAAGTAAAAATACGGACGCGACAAGGCGGTACCCTTGCTAATATTGATTGAACCTTAATTGAAAAGAAATTAAACAATAACAAATGCTTACTTACTGCTGCAAAAAATTAATAAATATTGATTTTATGCTACGGATGCGACATTAAGGATTAAGGTATAAGTGAAAGCAAACTCGTGAAACTTTCCTTAGAACTCCGTTCTTCTACTTTTGTGCTAATGCGTAAGGTTATTGTTAGTAGAAAATTTCTAATTACAAAGAAAGAAAAATAATACCTATTACTTTAAATAATCGCTAAAAAAAGCTCAGCAAAAAAAAATTTCAAAAACAAACTATTTCGAATAGAACGTTTTTATACCTCCCTAAAATAAAAGTAGTCGACTCAATTTTGTCATGTCCTTGAAACTCCAGGTCACCTGCTTTTTAAATGCAAACGTTTTCAACATATACAAAGCATACAAACAATTTTTGAAAGATACACGAATTTATGCACCCTGTTTACCGAACGCCAATTGCATTCATTTTGTAATTGTGCTATTCACCAACCAAATTCAGAATTTAGAAAAATAACAAAAAATATTTGTAAATATTTGTTGGCTGCATTTCAACGTTTTACTTTTTGCAAGTTAATATATTTCGATTTGCTAAAAATCATTATGGAAATTGTTCACATTCCATCATACATTTTCAAAAAGAATCGTTGAAAATCATTCGATTTCCATCACATAACTGGAATATATAGATTTTTGCAGCAAAAGAATGGTTAACCTGTAAAACGTTTTTACATCGTTGTTGAGTTAGTCAATATCGATTTTTCGAATAAAAAAAAAACAAAATAAATCATGAGTGAATTATGAAAAAATGTACAAAACTGATAAATAAATATGTATGTATGTATGTACATATGAATGTACTTAAGTAGGTATAGAAGTTTTCAATAGCTTTAACTCGTTCACAAATTGTAAAATTTTGTAACGAGTTTGTTGGTCAATATCGTCGTCATTGTTTTTGTTTGCAATTGGATTAGACATTTTATTACTGCCAGCAATTACATTATTAGCATCCTCATAATTTGTTTCTTCATCATTATCATATGAACTTAAAGCGGATAAACTTACACCCAGCAAAGTATTGTTATCCAAAGAGTAAACATCACTGCGAAGTAAATCTTTTAAGCCTTCCAGTTCATCCTGGACGATGTCTAAGTGACCACTGACTTCATCACTTTAAATAGTTTGAAAAGAAATAAAAAAAAAATTTGTTTAATATTTTTATAATTCTAAAATGTAACTAAGATTTCTCTCAGTTACTAACGCAGTACTCAACCGCATTAAATCTTGAGTGTTTTCGTATTTGGTGAGGGCCATGTTACCAAAATTCTTGTCTTTAAGTGTTGATGGTGATGACGATGACGATGGCGAATTAGTTATAGTTTCTTGAGCGCCGTTGCTGTTATTAGTCAAACAAATAGATGCGGATGCAGCCGCAGCCGCAGCAGCAGAAGTTGATGGCTGTATGCTGCCATTGTCTGGATCTGGTTCCGGAGAATATGTTGACAATTTTCCACTACCAATAGTGGTTTGCCCAACTTGCTGCTGTTCACTTTCTTCGGAATTGTCATGTTCGGTAAGGTGACTTTTTTCTTCGATGGATGTTAGATCATTATCCTGAGTAAAAATGAGTAATATGTATCGTATAAATATGAACTGTATTTTTGTACATACATACATTCACATGTATGTATGCACATATTTACTTACTTCAAATATATCAGCCGGTATATCATTGGTAATGAAATTGTTTGGATTGTACAAGTCGGAACTGTGGTTGACCAAAAAATCATTTTCCGTTGAAGTGGAACTCATCAAATAACTACCAGCAGTATTTGAATTTGACTGTGAATCTTCGCTGCAATTCGTATCCGGTGTCAGACTACGATTATTAGGATAAACATTTAGGAAAAGCATCGGATCAATTGAGGAATCATTTTCTGATTTTATTTGTATTGTTTGAGGAACTTGCTGTATATTTTTATGCTGTTCCTTTTGTGATGTTTTGCATATCTTAGCGTTTACAGCACTAGACCCTTTTAAACGCTTTTGGCGATTTTTCAGTTTTAAAAATTCATTACGTGCGTTTTGCTCACGTACCATTGGTGTTGTCAATACATTATCTTCATTATAGCTAACTGGACTAGCAGTTGTTTCTTGGGGATGTGCATCTGGCACTTCAGTTATGTGGTAAAATATCTTTGAACCATCATTATTAACAGTCTGTATGAGCCCACCGTTAATGACGACTCCTGTTGAAGCCGCTGCATTTATATATTCACTCGAATCTTCTGCACATTGATTGGAAATGTCAAGATTTTGAGATACGATACTAACACTTGACGAAGGACGTTCCAAATTGTGTGGTGAATGTGCAACTTCGGCATCATTAGTAGGTGTTGCTGGTGTAGTAACTCGAACAAAAGGGCTATTTGGGACCATTAATTCCGGCTCAGTTTCAGAAGTAACTTCATCGAACAACTCTTCGCCTAACTCGTGAATAACTGGACCACATTTTGGTTCCGATTCACTGGTCTTACGTATCTTTGATTTATCTGGTATGTCATTAATCATTAACTGCATGTGTCGCTTTACACTGGTCATATTGCGTTGCGGCTGAACGATCGTTATTAAAAATTGTATTAATTTATTAACAATTTGTTGTTGCTTTGCATGTTTTTGCCTTAATGATGCAATTTCACGCCAAAGAGCTTCATTTTCCTGTTTCATTACAGAGAAACGCGAATCTAAGGAATCTTGTCGGCCACGCATTGCTTTAACATCTTGCAATACTTTTGTTACTGCTTCCGGCTTTAAAGCAGACTTCTCATCAACGGATTTAGTTGATGCTATTTTTCGTTTTATATGCTCTAATAAATACGGACAATTACGCTTAAAGCAAGGGTGGGTAAATTCCATTTCATCTCGGTCGAACTTTAAGCCGCCATTATCAATGGATGTTATCTTATGGAACCCGTCTGTATAATTCAAGAACAAAAGAAAATCACAGCTCCAGTATTAAAATATAATTATAAGTTATTGGCTTTTTCTTACACATATTCAGTTGCCTTATAAAGGAAGCCATATTGTTGTGTTTGTAATTCAGTGGTAGCAATTCCCGAGCAAATTGGGCTTGGTTCTGAATGATAAAACTACGACCATCCTGAAAAAAAGTATTATAGAAACTTATTTGATCTTTTTGTATTGCTTAAGTACTATTAAATAAATACATCCTACACTTAGTGTGCACACCCTGGGTTTGATGGGTTAGCTAACTAACTAAGAGTCACTTTTTTACTAAAGACTGGCTATAAATAAATACCGACCTAGAAAACGGGTAGTTAGGTAATCCTTGTCATATCCACAGTTGTGGAATTCCGGGACAGGAAAAAAACAAAATACATACATATGTATTAAGTTTTATGCAGACTCTTGCATGCCTGCATGCTTAATAATAACGTTCTTTCAAAATTATTTGTAGATTTTTAGTGGGTCTGGAAAATGAAGTTTCATAAATATAATAATAAACTACATAAGATAATAATTTTCTCACTTACTATATCCCAACTTTTTTAAAACTCTATTTAAATATTAGCGGTTTTTCATCTTATTTCAAACATTGTAATTAAATATATTTTTGGATAAATTTATTTAAAAAATTATACATTTATATATGTACATAGCATATCGTCACCTAAAATCGAAAAGGTCGTAACAAACAAACAATTCAAAATATACTGTTTTGGTAGAATTAATAGATTCGTATCGTGAGTTTACGAATCAGCTGAGAAAATCTGTAACATAAATAAAACACGTTCGCTTGCCGCCTCACATATTTACTAACTAACATCCAGATTTAAGCGATACGACAATTTCAAAAGTAACACGATACGAATCGACTAATTCTACCATTTGATTGATTACGATGTGATTAACCAAAATACATCTTTCCTTAAAATTTTACTCATATATGTTCAATTTGCCACCTAACAAATAAATAATTTTAAATTTATAAGGTTTTTTGATCTCCTCTCCAATAAATTAAAAAATACATACATATACATATGTACATACATATCTATGTAATTTTGTCCCCTCGGTAAAATGAAATTATTTGAATGGGATTTTGTTCGGCGATATTCTATAAGGGCCAATTTCTCGATGTCGACAACGTCCGACTTGTCGCACACTTACATTTGAAACAACAACAAAATATGAACATTTGTTTTGTTTTGAATTTAAGTGTGCGACAAGTCGAACGTTATCGACATCGTGAACTTGGCCCTAATTTTAATTTTTTCGGCTGCTCTCTATAATTTAATTTTTTTTTAATGTGCTATGTTTTATAAAAAAAATAAGCATTTTTCTATACATTGTAATGCCATCTTTCTCGCTCGCCGACGTTCTATAATTTGAAGCTTGGCTTTTCTACACTCTATTATAATTTGAACTACCAAAAAGTGAAATCGTTTTCTTTAGTTTCTATGCAATGCCCTTAGTTTTTAAAACGTTCACAGGCGATGATTTCTTCCCAGTTCTCATCACAATCCGAGGTTCTCTGGACAAAATCACATTGTAGTCGGTCACTTAAAAGAATATTACGGCCCTCTTTTCATGACAATTATCAATGTACATATGTACACAACACATGTACATATATATACATATATCACATAAGAAACAATCAGAAATTTTAATCACACTCTGTTAATTTAAACTGTCGATTATTTGAACTTTTTCCTGCTTTTACACAACACACCACCTACCTACTTACTTCCAATGACACTAGCGTAAAATTAAATTTATTTTCCCTTTTTTTCTTCTTTTTTTTTTGTACCAAGTAATATAAACCAAATTTGTTTTATACATACATACCTTGCTCCAGCAAATAAGGTTATTAGTCTCCGGATCTTCGACTAACCGCCAAAGCTTTGCTAAAAAGGCTGGCACTCCTGCACCCGTCTCGCTGAATGTATGCATTCCTTCCTTTTTTTAAGATTTATTTTCAGGATTTTATTGCTTTGTAATTATGTCGTCACAAATCAAAAGCAATTGTATAAATTTAGATTTACAATTATTTTCCTGGTAATGAAGTTGCAAGTATAAAAAATAGTAAGATTTATTTTCGAAATTTCGGCTTTTGCTTAAAATTATGGGAAAACTATAAAACATCTTGTGTGCAGCTGATCACATAAAACATAGTAATTAAATAAATTTTCAGTTTATTTAAAATGAGAAAGGTTGTATATAAACTCTGAGAAGCATTCTAGAAGAAATACAAAATTGCGTTTCGTATCGTTTAATTGTAAAGTAAAACAAATAAAAAAAACAGTGCCACGAATATTTTGGCAACCGTCCTCAAAAGCTGCAATGGAAACAAATTCAGTACTAAGGAGACTTATGGAATTAACGTGAGTGATAGGAAAATCTGCAGTTGCCTTAAAATAATTTTAGAACAAAATATTCATTGAAGAAGTCCGTTGATAATTTCAGGTCCCATATGGCTGCTTTCAAAAGGCTTCTTTATTGCAACACAGTCATACCATGAAACTCAATGAAGCGATCATACATACATACATACAAATATTTAATAATAATACTGCTCCTTCATCGCGACACAATCGTAACCAAGGTCTACTTAACATCTTGGGTCGTAACTCGAAAAAACCTACATGCAAAAACATAATTTTAAAGTTTTCAACTTACATACAACTCAATTTTATCAAAAATTGTGCAAGACATTTGCATAAAATTTTTACACAAGTTCAAAGTATATATTTAACATGACGAAATTTTCCACAGTATTAACTCCAAAAACGATTTTTTTAATACGGCCATATGTAATTAAAAGGCCGAAAAGAAAACGTAGACGACGATGAATACAATCACGAAGAAACCTGCCAAGGGAAAATTTTCACATACAACCTATGATATATACCATTGTTTCTTACACTTTTGGGCTTTCAAAGATATTTAATTATTAGTTCACAATATCTACTTTTCGACTGCTCAAAAAACTTTTATTTCTGAATAATTAATAATGATTTTTTAACAGCGCAGTAAAAAAATTTCACAAAAAATCTTTTTCTCACACGTACTCAAGGCACATTTACTACAGGTACACGCATTAGAGAAAACACTGTGGCAACTCTGTGCTTCTCACATAGTTTTACAAACTAATTGTCAAAAAAATGTATGCATCAAACAAGGCACAAAAGTAATTGTCAAATGAATTCTTCGTTATAAACGTGTAAACAAAAAATCAGCGGATGAGCAATTTGCCCAATGCATGTACCTGTTTGATATGCCTTGCACGTACTTTTTGCACACGCGGTTGATATTTTCTGTACTTAAAAGCAGGGTTGTATTCTGTGGCAGGGTGACCGATGACATTTTTCAAAAAGTGGCACAAAAAGGGAACCACAAAACAGGGAATTTATCAAAAAAGGTTGTGTGTGCAAAAAGTACCTTTTGCAATAGCAACATGAAATGCGCATAGGATCCATCTAACCCCTCAATAATCAATTTCAATATAATTTTAATAAAAAAAATGTTTAACACAATAAGTAAAAATAATAATTCGGGAGTACTAGCATAAAGTAGACTTTGTGCTACTAGTGCGTTAAAAAAGTTTTAAACGTAATTGTAACATTTCCAAAAAAAAAACACCATAAAAATACCTGTAAATACTACTAAGTTTGTATATAAATGAAATTCAAAGCTATAAATACATAACTTCTCTGCTGTCAATCAATGCAAAACGTTAGGAAAATTCTGACAGCAGGAAATTTTACACTAACAAATATACAGGCGAATATGCAGAGTTGCAAATCGATACCACCTGGTATCATATCGCCTTGGTTGGTGGGGTATTTAAATAATTTGCTGTCAAGTACACACACACATGTACATATTTCGGTACAAAGCAGATTCGACATTGTGCGTACTTTTTGTGCTGATATTCGCGGTTTAAAATTGTTTAATTAATTAAAGTTGGAAATTAATATGGTTTTTTACTTCAGCAGTAATGTGGTTGATCCACCAGCCGTGTTGTATATGGGTCGCGACAAATATGAGAGTATAACAATATATTTACACATGTTTGTAAGGATATGTTAATAATGTTTTTGAACAATTCTGTGTGCAGATGAAGACTTGATCAAATGGGGTTGGCCTGAAGATGTTTGGTTCCATGTGCACAATTATTCATCAGCTCATGTTTATCTTCGGTTGGAAAAGGTATGTTCGAAAATTTAGAGTAAAAAAATGCGAAAAATATTTGCATGCATTCTGTTAGGGCCAGACCGTCGATGATATTCCCACGGCAGTTATAGATGATGCAGTTCAGTTGGTCAAGGCTAATAGTATACAAGGGAATAAACTTAATAACATAGATGTTGTTTATACAATGTGGGAGAATCTAAAAAAAACACCAGACATGGAAGCTGGTCAAGTGGCCTATCACAATGAAAAAGCAGTTAAAAAAATAAGAGTGGAAAAACGGCGTAATGAAATAATAAACCGGCTAAATAGAACAAAAACGGAGGATTTTCCAGATCTTAGGCAAGAACGAGAAAAGCGTGATTTGTTGGAAAAGGAAGAACAAAAGTCGCATATTCGATCACAGAGAGAACTCGAAAAGAAAATCGAAAAGGAACGCCAACAAGAGGAAGAGCTAAGAAGCTACACATCATTATTAAAAGCTGAAAATATGACCACCAATTATGATAATGGCAACGATTCCGATGATTTTATGTAATCATGTATGTACCTTTTTCAAAAAGTAATAAATAAAAATTTATAAGATTACCGGATAGTAAATTTTATTTTTTTCACACAAATGCGTTTTTACGTGTTTTACAAGAATTTGTTAGTGTACAGGATTTTAAAGGGGTTCTTTTTGTATTATTTAATTTTTAACCACACATGTAATTGGCATTAGTTTTGTTAAATTTTTCTATTTTTTATATATAAATTTTGAGATAACCGATAAAATATTCATATGGTTTGATTTATGCCTTATATGAATACATATAATTTTCTCGTTACAAACTTAAAAGTACAATTTTCGGTTATTTTTAATACTAAAGTTGGTGCTAATTTCCCCCATTTGCATTTTTTTGGACTGAATTACCACCACTTATTATATACATGGATTTGTTTCCATCTCGTTCACTTCCATATATCTTTCCAGCTTTTTTCGCCAAAGAACCTAAAAGTTCTTGAGACACTTTGTGCGCTGAACGCAAGGAATATGCCCATTCTTTTAGTCCGATTTCATCCTGTAAATATATTTTGCAAGATAATATAAAATTTAACAAAATAGCGAGCGAACATAAAGATTCGTAATCGTAAAACGGAATTACTAGAACGGAGGAACACTATTATTGAATTTAGAAGAGAAAATCAATAATATGTACTACAAAATAGAGACACATCTTTGGAGTTGAGTTTTCAATTGCGATTTTGAAACCGCTGTAAGCCTAAAACAAAATAAGATTTCAAAAGATCTACAAAATACTGTATAATATCTACAGTAGCAAACAAAAATGCATACACAGTTTGGATGTACTATATAGCATACATGCTTTACGACTGTCTTCTATATTTAAATTGAAAATTCCGGGTGAAAAAAGAAAGATAAAAAAACTAGAATGTAAATAAACGTAAAATACGCCATTTAATGTGTTTTTTGAGAAATAAATATTTCCATTTTGAAAATTAATTTATTGCTGTTTATTGCTGGACGCTTAGTCATATCAGACAATTATCAGTTTTTTCTTTATCAGTATCCTGTGATACTGCAGTATTCAGTAAACATGGTTTCAAAAACAGGAGGTCTACTCTGCATTTCAAAACGGAAAAAATGCTTTAGAATTTGTATGCTATTAACATTACCATTCCAAAGCATTTATTTTTAGTTTCAAATTACAGAGTAGACACCCTACCCGCATACCTATTTATAATAGACTGTAATATTTATTTCAACTTACTGTATTTGTTAAAAAAATGCAACCATCACGTAAGCCACCTTTGAACGGTATTTCAATACATTGTTCACCTCTGTATGTTACAAAGTCCGAGGATATATCTTCTATTTGATCCATAAATATCAACTCCGGCTTGTTATTGCCACTCTCTGCGTGCAATTCCAACCTTAAAGGAAGAACTCGTTCCTTAACTGGAATCTTTCAATTTTAAAATAATTATATATATTCTTACCGGTTTGGATACAATTTGGCATATTTCGTTTGCCATACAGAACCGAATAAACCACCATACTTTTTTATATATCCATGTAAAATGCAATCCGATTCTTTTTCGTCAGCATCAAAGTGCAATTTCTGTTTGGCTTTCTTCTTTTGTTCAATTTTGTCCGTTTCCTGGTTAATGGTTTCATAAACGGTTTCTATCACTTCTTGCTGCCATCTAAAAGAACGAATGTGTCATATGTATGTATAATAGACAAGACTTTCATATTGCGTTTACCTTTCCGATATTGTTAAATTAAAATTCTTATACAGTTCCTGATCAGAATCTGCGAGTTTGATGCCTTTTGTATCTTCTTCATCAAATGATCCGATATCGAAGGCATCAGCTGCATTTACTTCACCACGTGGTGGTATTAAAGGCGGTGTGTATTTATGCATATACACCTGGTGCCAATCAATGCCCGAAAAGAACGGATGAGATTTTACCTCTTCAGTCCTAAAGATGAGTGTGAAATTATAAAATTTAATTAGATTTAAATTTAATATGTATTAGGTTTAGCAAATACAATATGGCCTACCCATTTCCCATACAACCAAGACGTTTATCAACATCTCTCTGTAGCAGTAATTCTAATAAATTTTTCAGTTCTGGGCTAAACGTGTCAGGAAGTTCTACATTCTAAGCCAATTAACAATTTAAGATAGAATTAAAATTTAAAAAATTTATATATACATGTGGTTATTAGTGATGTAACGAATACTCGTATTCGTATGCGTATTTGTTAAATTCAAGCGAATGTTTGTCGAACTAATAGTTTACACTAAAGCGTCTAACAAAAAATTTTTTCTGATAATTTCCAAAATATTTTTTGGAGGATTAACAGCAACATTTCGTGAGAGCATTTCGCGCGCTTAAAAAACAATAACTTTTAGTGTTTTTTAAATTTTGTCGTACATATTTTCTTGCAAGACAACAAAGTCGAGATATTTCGCAGTCTCGAATATTGGCATTCGTCACATCACTACGTAGTTAGAGTGTATGAAAATTCTGTTGCACCGAATTTCCATTTACTTACCATGGTAAGAGTCATTTTATCGATTTCGCGTTTATCTTTGGTTTTGTGCTGCCTGAACGGAGAATGACCTTTGAGCAATTTGTAAAGCATGCAACCAAAACTAAACCAATCTGCACAGGAGTCATAAGCTGTAAACTTGGACAAGACCTCGGGTGCCATGTAACCATGTGTTCCAACAGAAGCATGAGGTTTTTTCCTTGAAAAATCACAAGCCAAACCCAAATCCGAAATCCTTATATGTCCATTTTCATCCAGCAAAATATTTGCTGGCTTTAAGTCTCTATACACAATGAAACGCTTGTGCATATGTTCCAAGCCCAGTATTACCTATTTATGAAGATCCGCATATACATTCAAATTGAGTGATTTTCTTTTAAATTTTTCTACTAAATATAAGGTTTATTAATTATAATTACCTCAGCAGCATAGAATTTCATTTCGTCCTCATTGAAGACACCGTGTTGTGATAAGTGATAGTGCAAATCACCACCATTCATTAGATCCAATATGAAACACAATTTGTCTGGCGTATGAAAAGCATATGTCATACATACAATAAAGGGGCAGTCATTCTATATAGGCGAAAATTTAAAATATATAAAAGTAAGAGCCGCTTTTACAAAATACATATTTATAACAACAATGCTATGAGAATTCCGAAAGTTTTCATTTCGTTTCATTAAGGCCACAGAGGCCAAAATCTATTGTATGCTACAAAATAAAGCAGCAATAATACCTAAAGGTACGATCACACTTCTGCAAACATTTGAACAAAAAGAAAGCGATACCTGCTCATTAGGTTAAACAGTTTCCAATACCCAGCGAAAAATAAAATAAGTACTTCTTTAGAAACCACTTCTTAATTACTTCCAAAGTAGGTTACGCATTTTTTGCTGATTTAAAGAAGTTATTTTTAATCACATATCTAAAGTAATGTTAAATCACATATTTTATTATTATTTTTCTCTAAAATAAAAACGCATTAAGAAAAGTGATATAAAAGTAGAAAAAGCACCACAACTACGGATACGAACCACTTCAAACTCCGAGCCCGTAAACTAATAAAATTGACTTTGATTTGTTCAATTATTTTAATGAGTAGAATACTTTTAGGAATTAAAAGTCTTTCCAAGTGGGTTAATAAAGCAGTGAATAAGCAGAACTTCTTAAATTATAAATTTAATTGCTTTGGAAAAGTGATTAATAACCACATCCTAAATGTAAAATATATTGGATTTATTTCACCAATAAAAAATCACACCTTATTTTAGAGTTTTTATAGCAAATAAAAAGTGAATTTTATTTACTCACGGGTTGGCAAAAACAAACCACTTCGCTCCAATGCTAATGTAAAATTCTAATTCACGCTAATGTAAAATTCACTTCTTTTTGTTCGGAGTTTGGAGTGCTTTTTCTACTTTCTTTTCATCACTTTTTTTGCTGGGTAATGTTGCGTTTTTTGGCATTGTCTATTAGTTATTTATGAAACTGTTTAACTCATTTACTAAAAATGTTTACAAATTTGTAACAATTGTTACTAGAAAGCGTTCATTAACCCAAAAAATTTGCAACGAGAGCGTCGAAAGAGCGTAAAAAATTGAGAGACAGAAAAATTCTTGCAAGTTTTTACAAATAAAATTTTTACTTGCAATAATTATTAAAACAGCTGTTTTGCGTTTGTGTTTACAAATTAATTATTTCAAAAATATCTGAATGAGGAAAACTCAAAAATGTGAATTTCTTTATTGAAAAAATATGTATACGTATGTAAAAAGAAAACGTATTTTCTTAATTTATTGTTTTTCTTTCATTAAGGGCCATTTTCACAACAAATAAAAGTATACTTTAAAGAGTTTTAAAACTAGTATTTCAATACAACATACTGGTTTTAAATTCTTACGGTCTAATTCATAAAAAATATTTCAGGTTTATTACAGGTTTATTTGACAAATTTCCCATAGAAATATGTCAAATGAGCGCTTAATAAACCTGAAATATTTTTTATGAATAAAGCAGTTAAAGTTTACTTTTGTATCGTTGTGAAAATGGCCCTAAGCCACATAAATTCAATTTTATTGTCAATGAATTTTGTTTGTTTATCATATTTGAACAGAGATGGAAAATGGGGTTTTTGTAATTGTTAATAGAATAGAATTAAAAAATAATGGAAAATGCATAAAAAATAGTAAATAATACATGAAGCTGTGTAAAGTATTTCATGTCGATTTGTAAAAATTTTGTAATTTAAAATATTAGCAAGCAAGATTATCCAAAATTCATTAGAAAAAGTACAATTGTATCATGATTTCCATCCATGGTTCTGACATGAATAAAATTTTCTTGCAAGTTTTTACAAGTAAAGCGTTCATTTACTTTTTCGTATCTGGGAGAGTAATTTTGTAAATTTCTTCCTTGCTCTCTCGTTACAAGTCTCTGCTAGGAAATTAAATGAACACACCTTTAATAATCAAATGTCTGAATCAAATAAGCACAAGTGTGAAAGTGGTCCATACAAAAAAAAAATTTTTGTTTTAATTGATAACAGAAAGACAAAGTGATGTATCACTTATAAATGAAAAAATTAGAAATTTGGTTGAAATATTTTTATTACTTACTCCAGTGCTAACAACTTGCAGCATTGATCGTTCATTTAATGCCAACATTTCTCCCTGCTTCATTTTAATTCGCTTTTTATCCAAACATTTCATGGCATACATTTTTCCTGTGTCAGCCTTTCGACATCCATACACTTCTCCGAATCCTCCACGACCTATTATTCTGTGAACACTGAAGTCATTCATAGTTAACTGGAAGAGAGATTAAATACAGATAATATAAAAATTTATACATATATGTAATTATACACTATTTGCCTTATTCATAAAAAAATATTTCAGGCTTATTAAGCGCTTATTTGACATATTTCTATGGGAAACTTGTCAAATAAACCTAAAACATTTTTATGAATTAGACCGTGTGTTAAAAAGCTTGCCTGTATGTTAAGTTCTAAGTTCTTCCACTGGCAAAATCGAGTAAATTTTTCACTAAAAATATTTAAATTAAACACAAACGTTAACATAGTTTAAGTGTCTTTAAAAATAAATACCTTTCCAAAAATTTTTTAAACGGTTTTCCTTTTAAATAACTAAATATTTCCTCAATGTATGGCTATGAATGAAGAAACAATTCATAATATAATACAAAAAATTCAGATACAATAAGCAATGAGTCAATAAAACCCAAGATTTACCTCAAATAAATTTGTTGGTACTTCATTTTTGAGTAGGTATTTCTGAACGCTTCCCACAGCATCCTTAGAATAATCCTGTCAAGTAATAATTTTTAAATAAACAATTTTTTAAAATTGATCTTTAGCACTGTTTTTTGAAAACTGAATTGATTAAAGTTCGTTTAAAAATTAAAAAAATATAATAATAATATTCTGACTCCATCATACATATTGTCGGCTTAGAGTGTAAACCTGCTAAATCCATTTTTTATAACATATGACATTTTAATGCCATTCGAAAGAAAATAAATATAAATAATAAATATTTATTTTAATTTGAAGCTCTGTATGTCGAAGAAACTTAATTTATTAGGCTAATTTTGTCTCTCCTGTAAAATTTGCTGGAAGTGAGTTAGCAGGTTTACACTCTTAAGCCGACCACTTTAAGGACTATCCGAACTCACAATTAAACATTTGAAAACGATTCGGAAGCAAGAATATAGATGAATGCATTCATATATGTGCCCTTAATTATGAAAGTGGTCTAAGTCATATATTTCTTTGGTCGAGATATTTAGTAGATTACATTTCAACAAATCAAAAAATATTTTTATATTATGCAACATTTGAATTTAGAGTTGTACCAGTCTCGATTAATATAAATTTATGTAATATTTACTAAATATTTATTGAAGTTTTTTTAAGATTAATTTAATATTTCGAAGCAAAAATGCACATGACTTAGACCACTTTCATAATTAAGGGCACATATGGTAAGGTCAGAATATTTTTTGTAGGTGGATTTTGTTGCGTAGTCTAAAAAATCCTCCTACATAGATAAAAAAATTTATAATAGTAAGTTTTTTTGTATATGGTCATTTCCACCTTTTGTCACGTTAAGTTTACTATGTGATGTAGCTTGTTTTTCAAAAAAAAAAAAAATCTGTTTATGTACTTTTTTTGCAAAAGGCGGACTTTTCTGTAGAAATGCCCATATATGTATAGGGTGTTTTTTATTGAGGTATAGAACTTTAAGTTGGCATCACTTTTTTAACTGGCGGCCATTTTGTCAGCTGTCAAGTGATTAATATTTAGTTTGGTTTGCCATTTCATCATGAACAGGTTGACAAAAGAACAACGCTTGCAAATCGTGCAAATTTATTTCGAAAATAATGGTTCAGTTCGCGAAGTTTACCGCAGCTCCGTCCATTTTATGGTCGACATAATCGTCCATCAGAGCAATTAATTCGGTTAACCTGTCAATTGGCCACCAAGATCGTGTGATTTGACACCATTGGATTATTTTCTTTGGGGATATGTGAAGTCGCTCGTCTACGCCAACAAACCAGAAACGTTAGGGGACTTGGAAGCCAACATTCGTGGCGTTATTGCCAACATACGGCCCCATATGCTCGAAAAAGTGGTTGAAAATTGGACCTGTAGAATTGGCTTTATTCGAGCCAGCCGCGGCGGCCACATGCCCGAAATCATATTTAAACGTTAATGGCATAAAATTATCCTTCCAATAAAGCCAAATTGATGGACATTAAAACGATTTTCTTGTGTTTTATTTCAATTCGAAGTTCTATACCTCTAAAAAAAACACCCTATATATATGTATAGAATATGTATGTACATAGCAAAGCAGGTTAAACAAGGTAATGACAACTGTGAATTAAATTCGACTTTTAACGACAAATGATACAGAGTTGACTAAATACATATATAATTTACATGTATCGATCGGGCTTTTGAAAATTTCCGTCTGAGCCTATTACAAAATGGTTATGCTGAAACGCCAGAGAAAACCATGAAACCTTTGGATTTCAAGTGTAGAATGTGATCAGCATTTTTATTTAGTCTTAAAAATGTTTTTTGCACGCTTCAAAACTTTTCCGTATAGGATTTTTAGTTCTTCTTAAAAAGGAACTGTAAAAATATTTGAAATAAAATTTCAACTATAAATCTCGGTATAGGTATGTACATACTTTGCTAAATATTTTTCCTTCATTTCTTTCTTTGACTCGAAAATACATTTTTTGTTTGTAGGTACTCAAATAATTAAATAATTTAAGTAAAAATATATACATATGTAAATACAAAATTAAAAGTATTTCAAAACATGAAATTCAAATGTTAAAAAAAATAATAATAATAATAATTAAAAAGGAATATAAGAAAAAAAAAAAATATAAAAAGTATTTCTATCGAGAAATAGACTTTATCAGCTCCCCAGCTGAAAGTAAAGAGAAAATCATTTATAATAAATGAAAAAGAAAAAAGGTAAACGGCCTCTTCAGTAACAAAAATAGAACATTATGCAATTAATGGTTACCAACTTAGTTTAGAATAACCAAAAAATTTTAACAATTTTAGACGGAAAACATTGTTAGAATGTGAAATGATTCGTAACGATAGTGGTAACACTAACACGAAAACACTTTTCAAAATAAGAGGACATAATTCTAGGTATAAAAAGTTGTGGGTTCCTAGTCGAACGCGAGAACCTAAACGAGTCGAATAAGGCCTTGGGCCTGCAACTTTTAATTACTTTGTAGAGAAAAAAAATATTACGATATTTAATGAAATTTTCAAAAGAGCAACCAAGAAAATTATGAAAATTTTGTAGATGGTGTCTAAAAAAGAAAACTAAAATATTTGGAGGTGCTGATATGCTGGGGTATGCTCCGGCTAGGGCTTGACATATTAAGGTGGATTGAATTCCGTTTCCGAAAGGAATTGAACTCTGTGACATGGCCGATTAACACCGGAAATAATAGGAATAATGCAACATTATTCACAATATGTACAGCACAGTCAGTCAGTTAGTTAGAAATATTTAATTTTTCAGTTGTTTAAAGTATTAATTAAGCAACGGGTGGGTAAAGGGTATTAAAATATCACATAATACAAAAAATTAATGTAACAGGTTTCCAATCTGAGGCGACGATATTTAATACTTGTTGAAGTCGGAAGTCGTAGTGAGTTTGCATGTTTTATGTAGCGTACAATTATATATTACATTTAAATACTGCATACATATTTAGAATTTCGGGCATTTCAGAGTATGTGACTATGAAAGCTGGGCATGCATGCATGTATGTATGTATGTATGTACATATTTGTTATCTTGAAAGAAGACGAATCCACTAAGCGCACGAATATAATTCACAGATGTTCCTACCCTTTTAAGTCTGTTTTGCGAAAAACAAAAGTACGTGTGTGCTGGATGTATTTAAATTGTAAAATATAATATGCATACGTATGTGTGTGTTAGCAGCTCTTCCATTATGAAATTATCATATATTTCTCGTGCCATTTTTTTTCGATCTTCATAGCATTCGGTTTTTTCAAATTGTTTTATCTAAAAATGATAGCAATAAAAATTTGTAAATACATATATTTTACAATAAATTACAATTTAATGTACAGTTATTTGGTATAAATTGCATTAAGCATTTTTTAATGAAATTAATTGCATGCAATTTTTTTCGTTCGCCAATAAGAAGCCTGGAGAAGCAAATCATATCAAAGTTGCTGCAGCAATTGGCAAAAAGAAAGGTTCGTGCAACAAATTTCATGAAAAAATGCATAATGTAAATAAGGTATTACAAAAATATAATTCTGGGTCGATTTGTATGGGATAATAAAAACTTACAACTACAGAAATGTATGTAATGTTAAGACAATAACACACATTTCATAAATAAAAAAAGATGTAGGTCGGAAATAAATTTGTAGGACGCACAATTCGGCATTAATATTGTTTGCTAGAATTTTTCAAGTGGTGAATAAAACGAGCATGCTACATTTTCTACTGTTTCTCAAATAAATCTTTGTGCTACAATTAAATTTGCACGATTCGATTGTCATATATTAGAATAAGTCAAGAGTGGTTTGTTACAATTACTAATATTGAAAATTCATAAATTATATTGTTCTCAATTTTACACAACACTTTTAAATTGTATATAGAAAGCACTAATTTTTTTTAGTGATTTTCATAAAAATTTTTTACACAAGTCTTCTGTCTGCCTGAGTTGTGGACACAGGGTGTAAGTTGTGTCCAAGGCCTATTAAATAATTAAATATGAAAGTACTGAGGTGATTTACTTTTTTCTTGTAGTTTTCTGCACACCTTGTCAAATAGTATGTACTTCTTTTCTCACTAATTTTTCTTACAGGTTGAGACTATTTAAACAAAAAGAATCTGCTAAAAAACAAACACAAGTCAGGCAGGCGACTCGTCTAGACGGTCGATTTGAGTAGACAATTTATATGAAAATCACAATTTTTTAGTGATTTTCATAAAAATTTTCCACACGTATCCTGACTTGTGGAAACAGGGTATGAGTATAACGGTAAACAAACTTAAACCCTGTTTCCATAACACAAGCGGTCCACTTGAGCAAAAAAGTTTATATGAAAATTACTAATGTGCAGTTTCCACAAGTCAGGCAAACGATTCGTCTAGAAAATTTGTATGAAAGTCACTCAAAATAATGAGTGTTTTCCATATAAATTTTATACTCGACCGGCTGTGTTTTGTAGAAACATTGGGTAAATTTTTTTAGTATTTTTTCACATATTTTTCAAACTATTGTATATTTATTTAATTTTAACTATATTTATTTGACCTTTTTTCTTATTTTTTCTTATTTTCTTTTGTTTGTTAAGCTCGAGGTCGTTTTTATAAAATTGTAATTGATTTTTTTTTCGATATTTCGTTAGAGTTTGTTAACATCGTCAGGAAATAAGCAATAGAAATTGATATTTTATAAAATATAAAAAAGGTTTTGAAACATGTCATAATTTAATTTTTGTGTTTTAAAAACATGGCAATAATATTTTACTATTTTTGAAGAAAATAATTTAGAGAATTCAAAAACATGCACTCAAAAATATTTTCAAACATAAACGTCCTAAATCTTCTTACTGAATCATGGCATTAGTTCAAAATAATATTTTATTTCACTGCTTTTCACTACATTAAAAAAAGTAAGCTGATTTCAACATCTTTTTTGTTATAGTCTACTTACTATTGATGATTCCATAAGTATGATAAAGATGCATAAAAACGTTGCTTACAAAAAAAAAAAAAAAAAAAAAAAAAAACAAGCAACAATTCCTAATATATTTTTTTCAGTACGGCAGTAAATGTCAAATAAATATACGTCGGTACTTCTTATATAAAATAATTGATAATTGTAAATAATCAAAAATAGTATTATATAGAATTAAGAATAATGATTTTCAAATTTCGAATATTGATCAATATCACAGAAACTATTAAAAAAATGGTTGCAGATTTTAAAAATAACTTAAGAAAAATTTACTTGCTTTGTTCACCGCTCGAAGAATTGTATGAGACTATTTTGATGTCCATTTGCGTGGGACATTAGTTCATTTCTGAACTATATCTGTGGCAATAAGGAAAAAGTGCTTAAGTCATATTTAACTGTTTTGCAGGAGGGTATTTTTCAATTAAATTGGGAAATTCTCTAACTTTTATTCTTTTAAGACAAACATCGTTCTACACACTATAAGTAACACATTTAAGTGGAAATATACCAAAGTATAACCTAAATTAAGCTATTATTCCAAATGAGATTCGAAGTCTAAAGCAGATAAGTCGAAAGTCATGGTGCTATAACTTCCTGAAAAATCACACGAATTAATCGAGATTTTGACCAGGGGTGCTTTCAAATATGAAGATTACGGAGGTACCGTTAACTCAAAATCAGCTTATATCGACTTAAGCACTTTTTCCTTTTTGCCACAGATATAGTCATGACAAAAATTTCTTAGTATAGTAAACACATGTTTATTATATTACTCCGATATGATTTTTCGAAAGAAAATAAAACGACTAAAGTCCACCATGTAATTCGAAACGAACAAATATTTTTTTCGAATTGTCGAAAGGATTTTTCTTTCGTTTCGAATTACAGGGCAGACCCATCTGCTCTAATACATATTTATTTACCTGCTCATAAAATTTAAATTGCTGTATTGGTTCATCAGAGTCATTTTCACAAAAATCTTTGAACAAGTTGTAACCTTCAAAACAAGAAATTATTTTGATGAATAAGGTTTTATTTTTATTTTTACCTACCTATTACTTGATTGAAAATTTTGTAAAACTCCAATTCATTTTCTTTTTCCAAATACTTGTACATAACACTTCGAACACTGCAAAATAAGTCACAAAGTATTTTAAAGTTAATACATATTTATGTGCATTTATACATATGTACATATGTAGAATGTATGTATGTACATATGTATATGTAAATTTGTATATGAATCTAGAATAAAGAAATATATGTATATCTGCATGTATTAATGAATATCGTTACCTTTTTTTTTTGTATCGAAAAATGCAAAAATCTCGAATTCAAAAAAATAATGGCCCTTTCGTGGTTAGCGTATTTCGACTACGACAGTTTGGTCGTAGATTAAAGAAAAACTGTTGAAGATCTCTTTAATCTATTACAAAAACGTAGTAGCCGAAGTCGAAATACACCAACTTCGATAAGGGGAAATGAGTTAGGTCCTTTTTATATTAAGGTAACAATATGTTCATACCATGCAGAAGATTAGGTGTTAATTGTCTGAAAGCTACAAGTACAATTACTAGAAAAGCAAGATTTCGTGATGAGTAATAGTATATGGAGTAGTTCAAACTCGCCATATTGCAAATTAAGCTTTGCCTGTCTAAAATTGTCCTTGTAATGTATGAAAAATTTTATATAATAATTATAATAATTGAACCTTCTTATATATAAATACGGCACACATTTTTTGTCGTACACTTTTAGAATCTTATCATCTACGAATATTGGTGAAACATATATGGTTTAAAAGGTATTTTTGTTTAGATACATATGCACAATATAAACGTTATAATTTACTTGAAAAAATCAGCCTCTATTTTGTTTTTATTTTATACTCCGATGTTTATAATAAATAAAAGTTCCGTTTGTTTACTTTTTCAGTAAAATCCAGTAGTTGAGTAAATTTTGGGTAATTTAAACATTTTACTCTCAGGAATGTCTCTTGCACAAAAAAGTACCCAGGCAGAAATTGCCAACCGTACAAAAATTGTAGTACTGGGAAAGCACTTTTACTCAAGAAACCAGAAGGGTTGCCAACGTTACGGTTTAAAATCTGAAAAATTATTTGCCAATGTTTTTTTAAAAAATTTTATTTGTTATATTTTTAGTTTTTATTTATTTTTATATTAATGTACATTAAGTTCTTTATGTAAAAGGGTGATAGCAACGGTTTCATTTGGGCATTTGGTAAGAATACACTTAACATTTACCATGCTTAGCTCTAATTAAATTAATTAAATTACTACGTCCCTGGATAACAGTGGATACGTAAAAAATCAAGAGTTTCTTTAAATATATTGCCTTTTAAGTAAATATTATCACATTTGTATACTGAAAGTTTGCTACTAAAAATTTCTGATATTACCATGACATTTCCATTACTTAGTAAACAGGTATTATCAGGAGGAACGGTTGTAATTTTATAGCCATAAATGTTTACAAAAGAAAATAGTGTTTTCGATTCAACTGTGTCTATAATTTTTCCCATATTTTCTATTTTTAACAAATGGAAATACTAATGGTATATTATTTGACAAACTGTTAGTATGGAAAATGTGCAATTTCTTTTGAATTTGCCCTATTGGATTTGTAGTTGATTTAACAATTAACTTTAAATACCCCAAACTATTTTCAAATTCAAAAGCAAAAAATTGTGATAAAGAAGCTTCTACGTTAATTACATCATCTGGTATGTGGATTAGATTATGTATATTAATGGTTTGCGAATTAGGGCCGTAATATCGAGGTATAAGTTCAGCAAATGATTTTAACAATTCTTCAACGTATTTTGAATTTAATATGCCTAACTTGGTTTACGACAAAATACGAAGTAAATAAAATAAAAAATTTTTTGTACATTTCAACATCTAATACCTTTTTTAAAGTAATTGCAACAGCATATAACAAGAAGAAACGGAATTCTGTAGCTTTCCTCAAACTGAAAAGGTATATTGTTAGATACCATTAGTAAGTTCTGTTGAAGTGCTGATACATTTTCTTGTGAAATATAAGAGAATGAATTTATTTTACAGTTAGCTTTGGAAGTAATTGTTTACTAATTCGGAGATAAAGCATGTGCATGTCATCAATAACGACGTGTTTTATGGGATCGAAATTAATAATGTCCAGTAGTGGGCTATCTTTTTTTGATAAGTGATGTTGCGGGTTTGATTTATTTTTAAATGAATATGAGCGTTCCTCGCAATTTGTTTCCTTAAATTCTTATTGACTGTCTCCCCTTAAAGATACACCTTTCGCAGGAAA
Organism: Nowickia ferox; assembly: GCA_936439885.1. Lineage (NCBI taxonomy): Eukaryota > Metazoa > Arthropoda > Insecta > Diptera > Tachinidae > Nowickia > Nowickia ferox. The sequence continues at coordinate 612,007 of OW387027.1, read as the reverse complement.
AAATCCAGTGTGACCTCTGTAGCATTTAACAAAACCTGGGGCTAGCTTATCGCAACAAAAAGCAAAATTTCAAATTTTAAAGTTTTTCGTTCAGTTGTATACCTATGTAAGAATAATAAAAAAAATATATACATATCAGGTTTAACATTTGAAAGTTTTTCTTTATACCTGTGCTAATGAAATTATTGGCTTCTAAAACGAATTCTGCTTAAAACTGCCTAGCTGAAAAAAGCTTAACATTTTTGGATAACATATTCATTTTTGAGTTTGAAGTATTGGGAATATATTACACTTAACAAAAAAATTATGTTGGCAAAGCACTTAAATTTTGGTTTTCATAGTGTTTAGCCAACGACGTAAAAAATAGTTGGGCAACCCCATCATGAGGTTATCATTTGTGTGTTGGCACAACACTCCAAAAGTAGAATTTGTGATGTTTTGCCAACGTTTGAACCACCCCAGGAAACGCTTTGCCAACGTTCACCCGATTGTATTTTTCTGCGTGGGCGTATATTCTTGCGGTTCTTTTGTAGAATTTCTTTAACAACCACTTTGCTACTTTCTATTATCAAAGCATAGGTCGTGTATAGTCACAAAAACACAATTTAATTTAAAAACTGATCAATTTAACGATTATTATTCTTTAATTTGTTTCACCTTGAACATAATACTTTTCATTTTTTTCTTTTTTTTGTTAAACTTTTATTTCAACTTTTCTTCTTTTAAATGTTTTTATTAAAAAATGTATACTTTGTATTTGCTTACTTTTGTAGAAATTTGCACAAGTTTTATGGGTAAACAAACGGACCTATAGACATACATATCGTCATATAAATTCAAAGAAAAGGCATAAGTTACATTTAAAATATTTAAATACTGTATTAAGTTCTCTGTAGTCTTTTGAATTTCGTTAATAAATTCGATATTTTTGAGCATACTCGAATAAAAATATTGTGCGTAGATGGATTTTATATAATTATATCATAATCAATCATTGTCAAAAGACAATTTTAAACTTTTTGTAAGTTACACCCTTTTTGAATTTATATGAATACCGGCTGATCCTAGTATTTAGAAATTGCTTTTTGTATTTTGATAAATGAAAGAAACAAAAAACAAATTTTAACAACAGTTTGCACTGAGTAACAAAATAATAAAACTAGCAATAGAAATGCCCCTTTATTCTGCAACTCGCTAAATCAAAAGCTCTATCTTTAAAAATCTATAAAGTCAAATTATCGAGAATTTATTCATCATTTTAGCATTCAAACTTAGCCTCAGCTAATTACAGAATAAGGGGGCTGGTAATAAACCAGTTCTAAAGGACCCAATCGGATCCAAAGTCACTAGGATACTGTATACGTACCCATGGTACTGATAATTTTCTAAGCACTAATTTGAGCATTAAAAACAGACTTTTAAAAACTATTTGAGAATTCTCAAATATGTAATAATAATTTTGAAAATCACAAATGTATAGACAATGCTGCTTAACCACCAGCAAATAGGTACATTATGAGGCGATTTTTAATGTCAAATTGTATAGAGGAACTCGTGAACACGTATTTCAGTTTTGTCCCTTATGCTTTTTAATTAGACATAAGGCCGTTTATTTGTTGTTGGTTTAGTATGTCTAGATGCATAATAAATTTTTTAAATTTCTAGGAAATTAATTTTGACGCGTTAAATAAAAATAAAATATTGAAATACATAATTACCTTTCAGTAGTCTTTTGACTTTAAATATATTTACATAAACTAATAAAAATATTGAGTAGATGTACTTTCGTTAATTTTGTATATGAAACAAAAATTATAGGTACCTATTTTTTATTTTTTTGCAAGTTACGCGTTTTTTATTTTTTTATGACAATATGTACATACATACATATTATTACTGTAATCAAACGTGATTTGTGAACTAGAAAAATTTTTGTTTATTTCAATTAAATATTTTTAAAGATCGAAGAAATTTAAGCAAATATTTAAATATTTTTATGTATAATATGTATGTATATACATATATAGTGCACATACAAATATGCACACATCCGTAATATATTCTTAGTTAAAAAATTAATTGTTTTTCGTACTACACATAGAAACAAAGGATTTCATTATAAAATTTTTTATGAAATTAATTCTATCAAATTTCTTGCAACAAGTTTCTTAATGTAAATTCCGTAGTACATATCCTTCAACATATTATGTTGAGTTGTATGTAAATTGAAAAATTTAAGCCTTTAAAACAAGTTTTTTGACCATGTTGCAATAAAGAAGCGATATGTACATTCATACTTATTTATATTATATAAGTACATACATACATATGGACATGTGTAAATATAAACGAAGATTTATTTATTATACCAACCTTGGGTCAGGCAAAATTAACTTCTTGCTAGCCCTAGCCGCCGGAGTGCATTTAGACTTCTCCATTGCCATTAAGTAACTGACATCCGCCAAAACAGCTTCCAAATCTGCCATCTTATTTGCGTTGGTACTTTTTATATATTTTTTTATCTTCCTACTCAAATTAATTACTTTTATGTGATTTACTAAGGAACAAAGAATTACAATTTAAATAATTACGATTTTTCGTGTTATTAAATAGATGCTGGTTCAATTGAATGTAGTACAATACAATAGAAATATACACGCATCCACACACATATGGTTACACTATTCCTAATCGTTATTTTTGTTCATACAAATATTTATACACAACATAAATACATTCTTATGTACATACATATTTATGGACAAATGCATACACACATTCCAAATGTACTTATATACACATCTAATAAATCAGATAGATTTTTATCCACATATTCTTTTATTTCGATGAAACATAAATTCATTTCCACCAAATTGTATTGGTTACAAATATTTGATATTGTAATAAATCGTATAACATCTATTATGTTGCCAATGAATTATCTTTTAATTTCGTATTCATAATTAGAACATTCAATATATATTAATTTATCTATACTAAACCATGAATCAGTGATGGGAAATGAGATTTGCATTTCGGTACCCAAACATTTTTTGTGTACTTTTCTGATCTTAAGAGTACCACAAATTATTGTAATTTTTTATTTAAAATTTAAAAACAAATAATTATATAAAATTCATTTACAAAGAAATGAAAAAAGGAACACAAACCATATATTCATATGTACGTAGGTACAAATGTTGAAGTTATAACAAGGGTTTGAGACTTCAATAAATCTTTCACCTGGATAATACTTGATACCGTTGGAACACAAAGCCTGTTCCTTTGTTTTGTTTTCACGAGATTTTGTTAAGAGAAAATCCTTTTGCAGAGGAGTAAGATATGGACAAAATTCCGTAAGCTTTATAACACATGTCTTCTGGCTTAAGCTGGAGAGGAGTTACAGTGGGGGAAAATTTACCGGTCAAAAACTCAAAAAAGTTCTGAGGCTTGCAACTTTTTTAAAAATTATGGAATATAAATAGAATTTTCAGATTTATTACCATTTATTTTGCAAAAGCTCCTACTGTTATATTATATTTTCTGTTTTTAATGGTTTCAGCTCTTCAATATCAGCAAATGCCTTATATTGGTTGCTAATATTTTTTAAATTTTGATTTTCACTTGGAAACATTTTAATTAAAAGTGGTATAATGCTGTTTATTTTACCAGATAAAAAATTTGTTGGGGAAAACTTACTAAACCAAACTAACATTTCCTTGTCAAAGTACACTTTTGCCTTTAGAACTTGACAGAATTTAAAATAAAAATGTTTACAATTTTCTTTAAACTGATCTAAAACAGCTGTTTCAGCATGATTTGCGTTTATATGTATATATGTAGATCAACTTTTGTGCCACACAAAATATAATGGTTTTCGTTTACATTTAAGTGTGACAAATTACAATTTGCTTAAATGTCTTTACTAATAAAGTTTCAGGGCATTTGTCGAAAATTAAATTTAATTCTTGGCAAAAATATATGCATTTGCTCGTCTAATTTGACTGTTAGAGTATCAAATGTGTTGGAGGAGTACTACAGTACTTTTTCATGTCACATAGTACCAACTAAAGTACGATCGTACCAACTTTCACATCACTGCCATGAATAATACCACACTTCAGAAATAACAGAGTTGCCAAGCAAATAAAATCCCAGTTGAAGTGTAAACATTTGCAAAACAGGGTGTATAGCATAAGATTTATTTATTGTCTTAATTTCCTTGTAAATTATGGTAAAATTAGTCGATTCGTATCGTGTTACTTTTGAAGTTGTCGTATCGTTTAAATATGTATGTTAAGGCTCAGTTAGCCGACTGTAATGTAATGTAACTGCAACGGTGGGAAACAGCTGATCGTTGTTTCCAACATTACAGTTACATTGCGTTACAGTCGGCTGAGCCTTTAGTTAGTAAATATGTGAGGTGCTTTGTGCTTTGTGACAACCAAAATATCATAAAAAGAAAAGATAAATAAAAAACCTAAGTTTAATAAATAAAATGAAGAACATACCTATCGGAGCTGTTGAAGTACTTATGTTAATAAAGTACTCATTGAATCAACCTTCTCCGTCGTTGTTTTAATGTCAATTGAAAAATGCAAAATATAACGTATGAGGGATTCTATGTGACTCGGCCTTGAATGAATTCCCGTGCTGCATTAATTCGTTTTTCAACACTATTAAATTAGTTGTCAAATTTGGTTTTGCTTGAAGAAACGTTAAATATGAAACTAGATTAATTTAAAATGAATCGTCAGCACTATCACTTTCAACTTTTTATTTAATTGTTTTTTATAAATATTTCAAAGTATACCTTATTACTTTAAGCGTGCGCTTATATAACGATTTAAATATTTACTTACATCTAACGCCGCTAAACGGTAAGAAAAAGAAAATAGGAAAAGTTAATTTGTTGTTGGTTTAACTCCAGAGCAGAGATCTTCAAAACCGCGCACATGTGCGAGTGCTCTCACAATAATGAGAGCAATAAAAGAATTTGTATTTTTACTTAATATGTTACTACAAACAGGGCTACCACTTTAATCTCAGACTATTCGTATGTTCCGGTTGTGCAGTCGCATGTTACTTGGTGTCCACACCTGACGAATTTATATCATGATGAATGTCAAATTGATATCACAATGTAGTGTATAAATTTCAAATTAAGATAAATATTCCTAAAAGTTCTAACTATAATCAAAACGGTTAATACTTCCTTGATTTTTTCTTTACTCAACAAAAAACCGAATATTAATGACGCTACATATTTTGAAGTACTTCAAATAATGTCAGTTTTTACCTACTGATATAATTTTTTCGATTATTTTTTATGAATTAATATTCGTACTCAATTGCTAAATAAAATAATGAAAGAAATTTTTCAGTTTAAATGGTTGCCACTGTTTGCTATACTTTTTATTGATTGTGAATCTGAAAACGGAATATTAGTGATTCTAACTGCATGTATGTATTTAAAAACGAAAATTACTTAAGTCCATGAATTGGACCCTTTGTATAGGTATACATATGTACATATATAACAGGTGGGCCAAAAGAAGTCATCCGATGTTGTTTGGCTTTCATTTTTTTTCTATGTAAATGAAAAACTTCGATTCAGTTTTTTGATTATATTTATTTGAACCTTTAGAATTTTATTGGTCAAGTCGAGAAGATGATATCGGCCAAATGGGCGCCGTCACAATTGATTGCTCGGTTTATGCCATTTTTCATCACTTCGGCGAGAACTTCGGGCGACAGATTCTCGCACTCGTGTCGAATGTTGTCCTTGAGGGCTTCCAGGGTCTCTGGCTAGTTCATGTAAACACGGGTCTTCAAAAACCCCACAAAAAAGTCTGGAACGGTTAAATCGGGCGATCTTGCGGGCTAGTGTAAATCTCCAAAACGAGAGATGAGGCGACTCGGGAATGCCACGACACGATTATTACGCATTCAATTGTATTTTACATCTGTCTAGTTCACAAATGTCAAAACAGATTTGACATTGGCCGCCATTTGCAAAAATAAGAACATCGTCCAATAGGGTGATTTCTTTTGGCCCACCTTGTATATGTATGTATATGTACATATGTATATATGTACGCACTACGTAGTATATTTAAAAACAATAATCATTAAAATGTATACATACGTTGTCTACTTTATTCATCATCATATGTTAAGCTGATTGAACTGTTGTTATTAAATAAAAAAGGTTGAATTTAAAGACTGCAAAAAGTAGTGGAACATTTAACATTAAAACATTAACTTTAATCGCTTGTTTTCCTTACGATGCCAATTTTCATGTCCACAGCCCAGTGAGTCACAATTATCTAATATGGTTAGAAAATAGGATAACTAAAAAAGTATAGAATGGAGTATATGTACTAATAATATAATATGTATAATGCTTTTTTGTTAAGTATATATTTATGTACGTAAGTAGTATTCACTTGAAGTATGTATGTATGTATGTATTTGTAATGTATATTATGTATGTATGTATGTATGTTATGTTAAACTCAGTATCATACAATATTTAATGAACTATGTACTAATCAGGGGTGTTCTGGAAATTGTCCCATTTTCATAATCGAAAATACTTACAACGTCATGCATAACGAAAACGTTCCTGAAGTTAGCATAAGTGACGAGTTCCTCTATACAATTTGACATTAAAAATCGGCGCATTATGTAGTTTTAACTCGCAGAATTGTATGGCAAAACTCGTTAAGTCCATGTTCAATTTTGCCGCTTATGCTAATTTCTTGCCAGTTTTTCGTTATGCAGAAGGCTGTTAGTGTCTTATCAATTGATATTTTTGTGCATTGAAGTCTAAAACATAAAAAAACAGAAAACTTGCACATCAACTAAACTCGGTATTTGTTACTCGAAATTGTTTTGAAAGTACACAATTTGTAGAACACCGCTGGATGTTTGCCTATACATACATATATGTATATGTATATATAAATATACGATTATATACGATTGCGTTGCATTCCTTTCCATCTTTATTTGACGATGAGATCAGTTTTAAAAATTTAATCTCTTTTCGTTAGCATTAAAGTTAAGTTCTCCCTCAATCTTTTACTTATTGCACAAGTTTAGGTATGTTGCTCAGAAAATATAGAAAATATCGAGCGTAGTGAATGTCACTGCGGAGTTCCATCGTTCATTAGTTGAGCACTAAAAGACAGCTCGTCCTTAAATTAAGCAATTTCAATTTTAAAATTAAAACGTTATTTCGGGGACTATCCCATATAATATAGTTACCTCAAACATGTCTTTAAAAGACGACGATTCATTTCCAAATGGACTCGGCGATCGAGACTCTGAATAATTATGTTCAGATTGTTGATCATTCATGGAACTTTTTTGCATCATTCCTAAATTAAACACATTATTATTAATATTTCACTTACATATGTACATAGATACATACATATGTACATTTGTATATAGTCATTAATTAATAAGTTAGCAGATTTAATATACATACATATATACATACAGTTTGTCAAAAAAAATTTTTTTCAATGCTCAAAAATTCTAGAAATTATAGTCCCGTTTCACACACGTCAGCTTTTGTTGATCACCTTTTAATTCAGCTGGTAGAAAAAAGGAGCTATTTGTATTTCCTTCTCCGTATTTCTTACAGCTGAATTACGAGTTGATCAACAAAACTTGAATAAATAATTTTTTGTTTTGTTTTTGCGCACACCGTTAGCTCGGATTGTCTACGACAATATGGCGCCTAAGTTCTACAGATATAGGTACTCATTACAAGAAAACAACAGATAGTAAACCATTCCTTGTACGTGGTGTAAAGAAAATGCTTTCAATTTAACATCAAATAACAAAAAATAATTAATAAAAATATTTCATTCAATAAGAATTGAAATTACTGAACTTAAACCCGACTAAGAAATTATTTCTGACTAAAATTCACTATAGTTCAACTCAAAATTTAAAATTGTCTCAAAAATTCGCTATTTCATGGAAACTTTTTGCGTCTAATTTTTATTAATGCAAAATACTTTTTTAGGGTACATTCATAAAATATTTGCGTTACCTACAATAAGTGACGCTCGAAATTCATTTTAAAAAGTGTCCGGAAAATAGGTTAACAATTATATTATTCAATTAGTATATTTCAATTATTACAAAGAAAATTCCTGCAAAGTAATTGTTGAAGTGTCTTCCCTTAATCTCAGTACAGTTTATTATATCATTAACCTTGCTGAAAAAGAAGATAGACTGAAACCAAAGCACTCGCCAGGCAGACAAAAAAAATATTATCCGGTGTATTGAAACTAAAGTGATAAGAATTATTGTAGATAAATCGCGTTCCAGCACTAGAGGACTAGCACAGAAAATCAGTACTGACTTCATGGTAAATGTATCACATGCAAGTGTTCGAAACGTGCTGAAAAATCATGAATATTTCTCCAGAGTTGCTAGAAAAAAAAAACTCTACTGCCAGCTGAAAACATTGAAAACCGACTGAAATTAGCTATTGAACATATTTCTTTTCCTTTGGAGTACTGGGATAATGTAATTTTTTGTGATGAGACAAAGCTAATGTTTTTCTATCAAAAATAAATAAAATAAAAAATAAAAATTTAATACTCATAGTAAAGTTTTGAAAATTATCTGTCATGGTATAGGATTGCATATCATACAAAAGAGTTGGTAAAATGCGGATTTTAGAATCCATAATGAACAAGGAAGTTTATCTTGGTATTCTGAAGAGCAAATTATCTGCCAGTGCTCGAAGATTCGATTTTTTGACACAGGAATCCCGGTGAAACTTAATTATAAATTCTATCTAGACAGCGACCCGAATCAAAAATCGTTTCTCTGTAGGACATGGGTGCTGTATAACAACAGAAAAGTTATTGACACCCCATCGAAAGTTTGTGGGTTCATCTAAAGAAAAAGCTCTAGGAAAAATAAATTACAGTGGAGTATAGTACACTCAAATTAATTCATTCGATGTCCAGATGTTTACAAACGGTAGTTGATGCTCAAGGAGGGCACATAAAGTATTAGCAGAGAATATATATACATATATATTGAATGTGATATAAATTTGAAAACATTTATTTGACAGTACGAAAACTGAACTACTTTGCTTTTAGCTATCATTAGAAATTTCTTGTTGAAGTGATATTAATTATTTTTAAATAACATAGTTATGGTAGGTACAGACTTAGCAAAGTTTTTGTGCAACCAGGCAGGTTGCATTGTCGGTCGCATAGCGTGTAGTCTTGTTTATGGTTGCATTCGAAGTTTCGAAAATATCAAAATGTTTTGATGTTTATAGCTTGCATTGACGGTTGCAGTGAAGTTTGCAGTGTCTGTGTCAAAATATGCAACATGTAATGTAAACGTGTTGCGTAAACATGTTGCAAAGTGTGTACTACCACTATTATAAATAACTTTGAGAAGGTACACATAAAAAATATCCAAAATTTTTGTAATTCACTTCAAAACACGCGTTTCTTTGAAGAGTATTTGATTTTTTACAGCAATGAAAACATTTTTTTTGACAAACTGTATGTATACATAAAAGGTCCGTTTGTTTCCCTCAAAATTTGTGCAATTTTGTGCAAATTTGTACTGGATTTTACTGCAATGCGTTCGTTTACACATAAAATTGCAAAAGAGAGTGCCAGCTGAGAGAGTAAATTTGTCAGTTGTTGACTGAGAGTCTGCAAATTTTTACTATAAAATCCAGTGGATGAGAAAAACATATCATTCAATAAAATAAATAAATAAATAAACAAATACAAAGTATACATTTTTTAATAAAAACATTTAAAAGAAGAAAAGTTGAAATAAAAGTTAAACAAAAAAAAAATGAAAAGTATTATGTTCAAGATGAAACAAATTAAAGAATATTAATCGTTAAATTGATCAGTTTTTAAATTAAATTTTGTTATTTACTTTAATTTTTTAGAGATGTAAGATTTATGTATGTATATGTGAATACTTATTTCTGCATACTATTCAGGGTAACGACTATCAAAAATCAAATATTGATGTATTTTCGTATGTCATTTACCCAGAATAAAAACTAAAAACCAAATACAAGCTAAAGCTTTCACAGAACTTCTATTTTAGAAATATATATCGCTTCAAATTTATAATTATAAAAATGCATGCATCAATTACCAAAAACATGTATTTGATCGGTAGTTAAAATAACACATACTATACAACACTATGATCAGCTGTTTTTATTAATATGCAAATTTCTGCAACTTTTCCGTTCGCGTACTTTTTTGTGCTAGAGACATTTTTGAGAGTAAAATTTTCAAATTGCCTAAAATTTACTAAACTAGTGGATTTTACTGGAAAAGTAAACAAACGGACCTAAATACACTCCCGATCAGATGATTATATCTTGAAATTTTTTCAATAATAATAAAATACTAGTCTTTTTTCCAAAAAAAGACAAAAATTTAAAAAAAATTGTTTGGGAGCTACGGCGTCATAGAAACACATATTCAACTGAATACATCTAGAAAAGGTGTGATATTTTCTAAACGGTCGGACGGATTTTCTTCAAAACATATTTAAGAACACTCTGGATCAAGTCACCTTTCAAACAGAAAAACTCTAAATGAAAATCCGTCCAGCCGTTTGGTATGTACGTGGACTTGTACAAACTTTTTTTTAACAATAATAGCTATTAATATTAAGTTTGTTGATATTTTCCACATTTTAATAGTGGGTGCTACCACCTTTGTTTAAAATAACTTCAAATATAAGGGGTTCTAAGTGAATCACAATTGATCCTTAATACGTTATTGCACCCCAGACCATAACTCTACCCGCTCTGCTCAAAACGTGACAATAATCCCCGTTATTGTGATTGGCGATTTTGCGGCAAAAGTGAGGCATTTTGTACTAGATGAAAGAAAAATGTAGTTTGTTTTTTTTAATCAACTACAAATAGTCTAATTTGAAGTCGAAAGACGCCAACCACGATAAGGGGAAGGAATAATTGAAGCCATATTAAATTTATTTGCGTCAGTAAAAACCACAGTACGACTATCATTAACATGACATCTTACTTGAAAGTCTCTTTCTTTGCGTAAAAATAAAAATTATCTTCCGCTCTTCTAAACGTCCTATTCTTTCTTTTTCTCCTTTTTATTCCTCTGAGCAGCCCTTTCTCCCTCAGAGGTAACACAAAGGGACCCAAGTGAGTCGAACACTCTATCTTTCATCAGCAACCTGTTAACCTAACCAATGTTCGTTAAAATTAATTTGTAATTGCAATCGTAACAGTCAATAAAAAATATAAATTATATTGTGAGCAATCGCTAAAATAGATATTTTTAATGACTAAAAAAAGGTTCTTCAAAAATTTATTAAATTCTTCACAAAAATGTACACACATAAATAAGTTTGCACTTACCATTATTGTGACCGATTTTAAGATGCCTAAACTGTTTTAAGGAAGCCATATCCGGTTGTATCATACTTAACAATTGATTTCGAGATTCATTAGGACTCTCTATAGACGTTGGTAAATCCAAAAGCCGTTGGTTTTGAATTCCATCCCCAGGTCCCATATGTGATATATGATTGAAATTTGTAGGTGCAGAAATCATTTTTGATCTTCTATCGGTACTATTATTTTATTAAAAAGAAAACAGAAATTTTATATTTGTTAATACTTATTGTAATTTCTAATTTTTACTTAACCGAGTATCAAAATGAATATGCATTTGCAAAAGTTTGTTTGTTCGTTACTGTTTAATCAACTCATCAGTAGTTTTGTAATTCTCAATAATTTATTGGGAGTTTTTCTATAAACATTGGGACGTGCTTAACCAACAACAAACTTTTTTAAATTTATATTTTTTAATTAAATAAACTAAATTGAAAAATATTAAAATATACGAACTTTTTGATAGTTTTATTAATTTCTCTCATTGAAAAACGACGTTTTGTGTTCGCACCACTAATGCGTTTCAAGTTTCTAGACTGGAATAGTCCCTCTGAAATATTAAATTTATTAAAATGAAAAAAATAAATAAATAAATAAAACCATTACTTATGTATGTTTTCAATATGATTTTATTAAGATTCACGTGTAACTAACAAGCTATCAAATCTTTTAACATCTAGATTTCTACGACCACAAAAATATGATTATTTCCATGAAAACTGAAACACACATTATGTACTCGTAGCTTTCGGTAATAAGTCGTTTTCCTGACTAGAAAAGTGGTCAGTACTACGCACATAAAACGTAAAGGTTGAGAAATGTATAAGAACAGTCTCGAGGAGGGATAGAGAAGTCTGCGATATCATACCAAATGTATCAGGCACACTCTGACCAGCTCAGGTCACATATATCTAGTTTCAATCCCACCCTATGGAAATCAACCGTTCATACATACACTCTGAATAGAATGGCGTAGGAAGGATTGGATCTTCAATCCAAAAGTCAGCCGCACATGGGGCTGGCAGGATTGAAGGGGAGTGATATGCTTGTCCTACCCATTACGAGCAGTTTTATGACAATGACAACTATTCCATCTATGAACAGCCGAATGGTCAGGAAACTTTCTTTGTGATTTGGACTGCCTTTCCAGCCATGAAAGATCTCCCGATCACAAGGAGGACTAGTTGCTTACAGCTCCTCTTCCGCGTTAGGCCAGGGTAGTCACCTCTACCCATGTTTTGCATGGATTAGGCATTGCGTGCTATCACAAAAGCTTTATTCGTGATGCCAATATGACGAACTATTTTGCATTATTAACTCCAAGATATATGTATGTATGTATGCATGACTTTGTTGCAATGTAAATGCAATCGATATTCTTTATTATCACTGCTTTTGTGATTTTGGATTTATTTTTCACATTAGTTCAATATAACTATGTGTGTATGTATATTATCTTGTTTGAGTACTATGTAAACTCTGCTCGAATTTTTTTTAGTTAAAGACTAAATAAATGCATTCAAAAAGCAATTATGTACGTACATATCAACCCTACCACGTCAAACTATAAAATATGCCAAAATTGGTTTTTTTATTCGTTATCTTGGTGCCCTGATTTGTACGATATGTCTCGTTTCAAAATGCTGAAATTTTCATGGACGATAGATAACTCAATAAGAAATATTTTAAGCCTGGCACTTTTAGGAATACGCCGACTTCAAATTCACAGTTGTCGGGTCTTCGAGCTCTTCTGAAAAGTACAATTGGCATATTGGATAGTTTGACATGGTAGGAGTGTTGTCATTCGAATAAAAATTATTCGAATATTCGAACAAAAATTTTTTATTTATAATAAAAAATTATTCAAATTATTTTTGTCGCATATTCGAACAATTTCCTCAATTACTTTGTATAAAGAGTATTTTACATTTCATAACTTTTTAATATGTTAAAAATAGAATGTTAAGTAATCAAATTACTCCAAAATATAAATACTTTTTCCAGCTTGTTTGTATAATGTCGGCTAAACGAATAGAAAAAAGAAAAAAATATAATGCCTCTTAAATAGATTTAGAAGGTAAGGTGTCTTACAACTCCTTATAAAGAGTTTAGAAAAAAATAACTGCTTTTCTCTAATCAAAAGTCTTAATAATCGAATTAATAATTAAAATCGAATATTATTCCTCAGATTTCCTATCCAATACTATATTTTTAAAATATGCCACAAAAAGTGAAAAAAGAGTACGCAAATACTTTGTTTTCACTACTATTTTTTATTCAAAATATCGCAAATAATCTGAAGCACGATGAAGTATTAGATGACATTTCTAAAGTAAGTGATAATGTTTTATTACCAGATCTAAAAAATTTTATCAATAAAGTAAGAAATTGTACTAATATAAAAGCCGTCAACAATATTGAGGTTGATTTAAATTACTTGCAGGAATCAAAGAACTACATATATGTACGCATATAACTATATCACCAGCATTAACAATTTGCTAAAGATTGTCTGCTGCTTTCAAATGATTATGCATTTTAAAAGAAATCAATGACAAATTAAATTTTTTTGTAGATATGTATAAATACGTATGTATGTATGTATACTTTTTAACTAATTTCGTTTCGGTGTAATGAAGTATTTTTTGTTTGTTAATAAAAAATGAAACTAATACACATGCGTGTCGTTTTTTGCAAACTTTTTTAAAATTATTCGAATACATTTCTTTAATTCTTTGTTCGTTCGAATATTCGGACAAAAGTTCAAAATTATTCGTCTGTTCGAACAAGAAAAATATCATAAAATTCTATTCGAACAAATATAAAACACGAATAATTAACAACACTACATGGTGTAGGGACGATATGTACATATTTTTTCCAGAATTACAAATTTGTTTTCTGGGATATTCAAGTAAAAAAAACAATAAAAGAATGGACGTAAAAAGAGCTGTCAGTACACGTTACAAAACAGAAAAACAAACAGATAATGTTATTTACTTGTGTGAATGTTGGCTAAATAAACCACGTTTGGGGTGTCGTTGACATGTGTCAGAACTATATTTCCTTGTTGGCTCAGAGGCAAAGAGCGTTTAAGACCAATAGACTGCACCCACTCAGCTGTCTGTGTATTGAATATATCCAGATGTGTTTCAGAAAACACTAATAAATGCCCTTCCGAATATGCTGAAAACATTCGAAATGTTTAAAAAAAAAGAAATTAAAGCGAAAATTTGTACATGTCTATCTCACTTATGCTTGTAGGAACAGCGGGATACATAATTTCGCGGTCGCGTGACTTACGACCTTGTAAATCAACATATATGGCTAGAGTTTGGAAGACTAAGAGGTATTCTCCGTAACCTCCTCCGGCACATTGTATTTCTATAACACGTATCGCATCGACGCCAGAATAGTTTAGAAAGGCACAAAGTTGATTTTCAGGATGAATTAATGCTAATTTATAGAAGTAGAAAGAAATATAAACATAGAAATAAATTATTTAAAAAATCGAAAGACCGTTCATTCATCAATTGTTATTAAAGTTAAACTTGTTCTTAATTTCTATGTATGGATTTTATATGGAAAAAGCGACTTTGAAGCAAACTTTATCTTTAGTAATATTTTATGAAAATAGACCAAATTCATCAGAACATATCTTTAAAATAAAATATCTTACACATGGCTGTTGCTTCTCCTTGCAATAAATATGCGGTAAAACCACTTTGATGGCCTATAACTAATCTCATATCGGACAATATTTGAACACATTGAACCGTATAGGCCACAGTGAACTCACACATTTTTTGGTGTCTTAAGCGATTCCGATTTATTTCATAAACTATTATTTGGGTTTGATTTGTTGGTTTTTTAAGCGCAACCACAAAACAATAAACTATAGAGGGCATACGTTTGATGATTCCCGTGCAAGCGGCAACGCAATTCTTTGAATCCACTACTTTTATCCATTCAACATCACTGCATTCTAGAGCACGAATAGGAAGAAGACGTATATGTTTCTGTTTTCCACATAGCAGAACTAATATGTGTTCCTCTTCAATGTACCAAATCTGAATAATCTTTTTGCTATCCCCGATCCGCGCAATCTCGTACTGCTCAAAGTTTATACAAAATAAGCCCTCATCCGTACCCAGTAACAGTTGATCGGGATAAACTATAAGGGCACTAAGTGCGTTGCGCATTAGGGTCAAAGAGCCATCTAAAATCTCATTAATTTTATATATAGCTGTATTTGGGAGATTATTGCGCTTTAGGATTCGATGTAATTCGCTTAAGGCTACAACCCATTTGGTTTTTTCCGATTCATTATCTGCCAGCATTAGAGTATTTAAGCATGGTCCGCCATCAATTAATGATGTTTTTATCTAGAATAAAGACTTCTTAGCAGAACATTAAAATGCCTCGAAATTTTTGAAGATACCTTAAATATGCATGGCACGTCCTTTTTAGCTGCATGAATAACGTCGCTTTCCCTTACACTTGTCACTGCGAACTCAGTGTCTCTCATATCCAACACCTGTGACACATTTACACATGGCAAAGCGCTGCGGTCTGCCGAAATGTCGTATAAGAACAACTTAAAGTCACAAACTACCACAAATTGGCGCACCCATCCGCGCTTAACAACTCCCTGCTTGGGTACTTTCACATAGCCCTCATAAGCGGTTCCAATGCCACGGGTTGGATCGATGCCTAATGGCCTTTTGGTTTGATCATTTGGTACAGGACATATAGTAGGAACCTTCTGACAACAGTTTGTGTGGCAGGCAAAACCACAAATCTCGCACACGACGCCCTGCCTTGTCAGACCCACCATCAATGACGTGCAATGGTTACATTTGGTAGGACTGCTAAAAGTTCGAACTAAAAATTGATGAATCTTCTGCTTGTGTACACCTGATGCTTGCTGCTGTTGTGGCTGCTGCTGCTGCTGCTGATGATGATGAAGCTCTGTTGATTTACAACTCAAATTACTTTTTGAACTTGAATTACTAATACGATTTTTACCCTCTTCACCATAAGACAAATTGTGCTCGGGCGACAAATTCATTGGATAATTATTAGCACTAAACATTGATGACATGTGTTGTAATTGTTGCTGTCGTTGTTCGTCGTCCGAAAAGAAAATATTTGATGAGGAATTCATCTGATACACAAATAAAAATATTTATTTACATAGTATGTATGTATTTATATTTAAAACAATCGGATTTCATATGCAATAATACAACCATACATACATATTTATGTAGCACATGCATGCAACATGCAAATTTTTTGAAAAATTTATACAATTTCTATGACTGCAAGCATTATTGTTTGATGTGCCTATAGAAGTAAAAACATTTCAGACGTATCCATAACCCTACGTCTCCACTAGCCATCGACTTGGACATGACATGAACATGACGCCGGCAGAGCAACTGTGAAAAAATTCATCAATTACTTTGTTGTGGTCAATGCGTGCGATGTCTATGTTCAGGCATATCAAAGAATTTTGCGTTAGTGCAATAAAGATGGAATATATACCAATTTTGTTCTGTCTCTTTTCTTTCTATGGCAAATGGTTGCGGGCGACGAATCTCATGGCGAGCATCGTTGCTCAGACATATGTTCGGGCATCCATGTCAGAGCATGGACGAAACATGGACATGAGCGGTCTCCATGACATGATGCACATACCAAGTTCATGGCTAGTGGAGCCCGCTAGTAAGAATGCATGCACCAGAGAATGACAAAAGTATGGCTTTAAGTACTTTTTGAGTATTGGCCGTCAGCTAAAAATAAAAAACATGCAAAATACTTTAAACTATTAATTGATCGGCTACACATTCGCATATACAGGGCTGTTTTATTTACACACACACATGAATCATGTTTTAAACAGCCACACACACCCAAATACATACATATTTTCCATTCCATTTTATATGCACAAATGTATGTATGTATACGGTGGCAAATGACGAATAAATATACCCAGTATCAGCGTATTTATTTTTGTCCCATGAAATATCTATAGCCTGAGGATAAACATACTCAGACTGTAAGTATGAAAGAGAGAGAGAGAGTTAATGCGTTTGATAATCGTATGCCTTTGTATTTTTATTTGTAGCGTATTTTAGTTTTTTGCATAAACAAAATAGAGATGCTCTTGTATGTTGGAGTCGGCTATAGTCCTAGTTGCTTGAGCGGAAATATGTGAGCGTACAAATTGTTTGCGCTGCAATTAGGATTATGCGCAGTTGCTAACATTATTAGTTAACGCTATTTTTAAACTACGAGTAGAATCACATGCTTCGCTTTCTGAATCATGTTTATGAATCATGCCGTTTACACTGATAGTAAGGGTTTTCATGAAATTGTTCAAAAGTCTCGCAAACTGTGCAATTGTGCATTTTTACACTCTCCTAAATAAAATGTCAAACATTTTATAGAAATTTCTTTACACAAACCTGTTAAGTTTGCCCAATAATTTTGACTCGTAAACTTAGGCTGTGCAATTGTGCATTTTGGAAACAACAACTTCTAGCTTTTTTGGATTTCTTTAGGCGTTTTTAGACACACACAAGCTTTTTCATTTTTATAGAAAAAGTTGCATAACCATGCGCAAAACACGGAAAAACGAAGCGCTTTTTTTAAACGCGTTTTTCTCAATAACTTCTTTTCGGCGCAGAGGTCACTTTTCGTGGAGCAGGTCACATATATGTATGTAAATAAGTTTTTAAATTAAAAATTGCTTGAAATTGTCTTATTTTATTTTTATTAAATGAACTTTTTGCCGCAATTTTGCCCAATTGCACAAATGACAGTTTTAAGAGTATCATACGCACGAATGTTTGTTTGTTTTTATTTCTTCACAAACACATACACATATACCTATTTCAAGACTGGCCACTGAGAGAACACCAAGAGAAATGTATTCGCGTATGTGTGTAATCATTTGTATAAGAAGCCGATTGATGTTCGGCACTCTGGTGCCAGTTTGAACAGTCTTGACCTATTTTGTTTTGATATTGAAACTACTTGATTCGCTCTCATAGTTTTGTATGGCAAAGCAAGTTGCTTCGCTCATGATTGGGGTGTGAAGCATGAATAGAGAGCGAAGCACTGCATGACGTTTGTATACGCGCCCACACTGAAAAAATTCAACGAACTCGCATTCATTGATTTAAATGCATTGAAAAATATTTCTTGAAATTCAACGTCAAATTTTATGTACATACGTAGATATGAACTGAACGTTGAAACCATTCCTTGATATTATTCGTTGAATTTAACAACAAACTAGTTTTTTGATTTAACGTACAATAGGTTGAATTTAAGGAACACACGTTCATTCTCATATAAATAAAAGTAACAAGTATAGTAAATTTCAAGAAAGTGTACCTTGATTCAAGGAACCGGTTCATTGATTTTAAGTAAGTACGTTGAATTTGACATCAAGAACAAGAAGAAGATGTTTTATTCAATGAACGAGTACTTTGATTCAAGGAACCACCATTTGAATTTTTGTTTTACTTGGTTCAATTCAACGTACTAGTTCCTTGTTTTATAACGGGAAAAAGACATACTAAAAAGAAAAAATAAACACAAAACAATTAGTTATTGTTCTTCGTAAATGAAAAAAGAAAGTTTGAAATAAAAAAGTGCTAAAAAGTAAGTTAACAATAAGAAGTGATTATAATTAATTTTCATTGCAAAAAGAAATATAGTTGTATAATATCCCGAATATCAGGAACTTGCTGAATTACTTCAAAGTTGGAAAATCAGAAAATCAGTTCCAGATGCACCTACTCCTGACATTATTTTTTCAAATTCTGAAATTTTATGTAATTATTTTGGATGCTATTTAGATAGTATAATTTTATACGTATACTAAGCATATTTGTATGTTTCTTAATTTTAAAGATTCAGGAACCAACGCAGAGGTTTGCATTAGAAGCCTCAGATATGACAATTTGAGTGCAGAGTAATTCAATAGCACTTAGCAGGCATGCAGCAATTTCAGAAGTAATGAAGTAAACCAAGCTTCCATTTTAGCCGAAGTATAAGAAACCGAGTAGATTTCGATATGTGATTAAATAAATCTTTATTGTTTCATACTTTAGTATTTATTGCAAAGTAAATATTTATAACTATATTTCAGATTGACGAAGACTTTGGTGTTGCTTTTGGGAAACGTGAAGGAGTTTTATTTAACTGGCTGGAACGATTCGCGGAAAGAACAATATCAAAGATAAAGCTTTGATAGAAATATTGAATAATTTGGATGAGTCGGAAAGCATCCAAAAATTTAAGTTTGTGTTATTTTAAACTAACAACTGCAAGGAATAAATTCATAAAAATCAATGAGTGCGTTCATTGGGCCAAGGAATAGGTTCTTTAAATGCAAGGAACTATTTCATTAAATTCAAAGTATAAATACGTTGGGTCACGTAAGGTCATAAGTTCATTGCATTCAATATCGATGGCTTAATATAAGAAAGGCGTAACTCGAATTTTCGATATTTTATAGGAGGAGGAAAAAACTGAACAAAAACTAAAGCATTTACAAGCAAAAATAATTTTTTAAATGGCCATAAATCTTTGATTTTTAACTGTAACGCACTTATTATTTCTTCAAGGAGGATGTAATTATACGTTGGCTACCGGAAAACGTTAAAAACGTAATTTTGGAAAATTGGGGTTACGCCCTTTTATATTAAGAATTTACGTAAGGAATTAACGTATGGATTCTTAACCTCAAAGAACTGGTACGTTGAATTCAACAAGCCAATTATTGGCATACGTTGAATTCAATGAACCTGTTCCTTAGGTGAAAAATAAGGAATAAATTCGTTGAATCAACGAATTTTTTCGTTGTATTTATGTACCTTTTTGGTTCAGCGCATGCGTAGGAAGACGCAAGCATCACAAATTCTTTCGTCACGAAGTATTTTCTTCTTTACTTCTATACCTGAATAACTGAAACAAATGTCTTGCAAACAGTGTTGTTCAGCGTTTGTTTTTGAAGACTTCGCTAAAGTAAAGTATTTGAAAAATCCCTCATGTCTTGAAAGTTCTTATAAATGATATTTTGCAGGCCTCTAGTACATATCGATGGTCTCAAGTAGAAAGACCTTAACCCGTATTTTCACAAAATTTAGTTTTTCAGTGATTCCAATATATTTCACACAAATACACCTCGTCAAAAAAATTCAAAAACTTTATAGGAATAGTTTAAAAAATAAATGCTCAGTTAGCCGACTGTAATGTAATGTGAAAAGTAATGGAAATGGTTATAGAGATGTAATGTAACGTAACCTACTTTTCATATAAAAATATCGATTAGCTGTTTCCTACATTACAGTTACATTACGTTACAGTCAGCTAACTGAGCCTTTACGCTTTTACAAGCAGTTGCACTGTTTATTATTATGTTTTTACCTTTTCCTGTAAAGTTACAATTATTTGAGTTAGGGCATTTCTACTTGTGACCAACGATATGTATGTACATATATGCTTAAAGCCTTAGAACCTAAGGATCAACCTAAGGGAGAGAATGTTTAATTTTATTTTTGGTTTGAATTTTACACTTTTTCTCTCTTTTATTATTAATGATGAAACATAATAAAGTCTGCAACTTCAAGAAAATCGTTTACAAATTAATAAGCCCATAATAACATCGTCGGCAGTAACTTCAAATGCTCTCTAATTTTTGTTTTATTTTCTTTGTGCTTATTTCTCTTTGTAGTTTTGTTTACAAAATGTATGAAATTTATTGAAACTATGGTAAAATTTTTGAGAGAATGAATATTTATACATATGTGAGAGCATATGCTGCTTTTTGTGCCAATTTGTATGGAAAATGTGTTTATGCCGGTGTTCTGTTTAATCATTTATTTTTAATTGCTGTTTTCTTAATTTCTCAAACAGCAACTAATTTTTGATAGGTACTTGTTGAAACTACGTTTCTGAACAAACAAAAATTCAGAGAAAAATTGCCTTAAATTTAACAAAAGAGAAAATATTGCAGTTATCGAGATTGATTTAAAAAAATTGCATTGCTGCAGTTGTTGTAGAGTTGCATGTGCTTGATATATGTATGTAGTATGCAACATACATATCGCTCATTTACTCAAAGAACGTCATAACTCAAAAAATGTGATTTTTAAGTTAATGACGCAGAATTAATTAATCTTCATATCGTTATTAATATTGTGTAAAAATTTGATGCTCTTGAGAGAAAAACTAAATTTTCTTTCTCCATTAAGTTGTGTATAAATTGAAAATTTTAAACAAATTTTCTGGCAAACTAGTTGTTTTGAGTTATTACGTTCTTTGAGTAAATGAGCGACATGTACATACATAAATATGTATGTATGCATGTAAATTTGACAAAAAGTATAAAATATACTTACCATCGTATCGCCTAGTGACATCCCACAAATATTTGGATCTGATTCTTTGAAGACAGCCGCTGCTTCTTTATTGAAATAATTATAAGATACCTGCGAATTTGATCTCTCCAAAACTGCGGCATGATGATTTTATTGGTGTACGGAAATGAATATATTGCAAAGTAACGCAACGTTATGTGCAAGCATGTGTTTGGTATATGCAGTAGAATGTAAACAATAAGAAATAAGGTAGCGTAAAATACAGTTACTTAGTTACAAAGAATATAACAATAGAATTAAAGTTAAAATAATAAATCAAAAAGAAAGTCATATAATATTTGGCTAATCGGAATTATACATATATGTATGTGTCAAAAACTATAATGATGGCGTGAAGCACTTGAAACGAGCAAGTGTTCGGACATGCAAATGCAATATGTCAAATCATGTTGACAATCAACGCTGATGATGAAGGTGTAGTGGCCTTCGAAAACAGCCGGTTGTTCCGTTCTACTACGTGTTTGTCAGAATATTTACAACGAACTTTGGTGTTATTTGTTCATTAATAATTATCACATGTAATTTGGCTTACAAAGCAATACGAACTTTAGCCTGATAGAAATAAGTTTACAAATATTAAATACACATTCAATAAAATTAGTTTACAAATTTCAAACATTTTTCCATAACACAAAAAATAGTTGTTTCCCAAAGAAGCGCTTTAGAGATAGATATTCCTAAAGACGTGTTTTCTCTTAGTTTATTTTAGCTATTTCCAAAAGTTTTGAGAACAGTTCATTGTAAGTTTGAAAACATCTGAATTTGAATTTGCATAAAAAATACAAAATATGTATGACTATTTTTTATGAAAAGCATAATTAATACATAAGTACATATAACGGTCAGGACCCAAGTGAGTCAGGTTCTTATGAAACTGGCAGTCTGTGAAACGCAGATACTTAAGTGTCCAGGAGACGTTCAAATAAAACCATCAATCAAACAATTGTGTGCGTGCAGTCGTTTTTTTCGGCTACACGTACACGTTGTCGGCACAGACTGATGAGAATCAAAACATTTTGATATTTTTATTTAACGGCTGATTATTTGAACTCCTCCAAATCTGATATACGAATAAAACGTCATTTGCTTTTTGTTATTTGTTGTGTTACGACATGGAGAAGGTCGCGGATGAAAAAAAATTATTTTGCATTCCATAAAAATTTACCATTGCTCTTTGTAAAAAAAAAATATTTTGCATTTTGTTGAAAATGTTAGCTGTAATTGATGCTGGCATTACAGTATTTTGTTTTTCTATTAATGCTTTCACCATGAATAGAAGTTCATCAAACGTTACCGAATCCATTCTCAAAAAATTTTTGTAATCATCTTGGCATGTTAATTTCAATTTACGTTAAAGATTTTCGTGTGTAAAATTGTTCCTTTTTTTGTACCAACTTTTCATCCAAATTTTTTTTCTTTTTCATACTTTTTCTTTTTTTTACACAACACTGCAACGTAGTCAATAACAATAAATTATCATCCGATGACGACATGCTTTCATACGAACCCTACGAAGTCAAAACACAAATGCTGATTGACGATTTTATTTGTACGTGTCCGAAAAATCATAAATTAAACCACACTAATACATTCTCACCGATTGATGATTTTATTTGAACGTCTCCTGGACACTTTAGTGCGTTCAGAACAAACATTGTTGAAGATTAACAGCACATAAGGCTTTATAAAGACTTAATAAGCAAAATTTTGTATTATAATTTGCCAGCAAAAAAATAAATGAACGCGTTCAAAATGAAATAGTGTTTGAATATCATCGCAAATCGTAAATATGCTATGTTTAACTTATTAAAAACGCATGCTATATTATTGGTTAATATATTGAAATACGAGCCAAAACACGTGCAAGCAAAGCAGCTGTAAACAATTAACTGAACATTCAAAATGGCCGACATTGTCGGAATAAGTGAGAGACATGAGTAACAACATAACGCCACAAAAAAAATTTAAATTCGGATATAAGAAACCCGCGAAAATTCAAAATTCGCGATACTTTTTGAACACACCTCGTAAATATCCAGCGAAAAAGGCATGCAAAAACAGAATGAAATCATCACATTGCTACATTTTCATAAAACAAGTTTTAACTTCACTAAATAGTAAGAGTACAATAGCTCAGTAGTAGAGTGTGCCTCGAGAGTGAGGACAGCGCGGTTCATATCCTGGCTGCGATAAAGAAATTTTTTGTTTGTTTTGTATTTACGTGAAAAAACATCATCGAATCAGGGAAGTTACATGAGTTAAATTCATTCATTTGAATGGATATCAAACTATTTAAATTCTCGCACAAACACATGATCGCCAATGACAAGCTAATGTAAAAATCATGCATGTTTCACCTAAATCGAACCAATGCGTCATCACTTGAACCCATGACTCAACACATGATTTGTCATGTTTTTTTCTGGATTGTTTTAAAAATCCTTTATATTGCCTTAATAATTTTTATAAATAAAAAAAATGAAAACGGCGAATTTTGAAAAGAATAACGTAAAAAACACTTTTCTTTCATTTCCATCCGATCTCCCTACTTATATGGAGAAAGATACATGTACATTGTACATACATTTTTACAAAAAAAAAAAAAAAACTCGTTTTTAGTGAGTACCTTATTTCGAAAACTTGGAAAACGTCATTTAATTTTGTTGAGTTGTGCAACAACAAAATGTATCGAATCCATCTTCCCGTTCTTTAAGTTTGAAGTTTATTTCTTCTATTTTTTATTTAATTATGTACATATGTATGTATATGACAGGAAATCTGACGCAAATATTTTAGTTCGCGATGTTAATGATTGGGTATTGTGTTATTGCCCGTATATATGTCTGTAAGTTTAAAAATGGGATTTGAAGTCACTAAATTTGTTTTATTTATCTTTACATACATATAAGGGAATACAGCAGTTGGTTATAAGTGTAGGCACAAAATCGGATATGCATAACATATTTTCGAACATATTTCAAATTGAAAAACTGAATAGAAGCTAATGCAAATGCAACAAGTTGAATACTCAAAAAGTAAACGAACACGCACGCTTTCAACATTTTAAAAGAGCAGCATTCAACTATAAACATATAGTAGTAATTGTAACAATAAGCAAGCACAAAATTTTTTGAAAATATTTTATGTATAAGAGAGAGGATGTATGTATGTATGTATGTATTTGTAGTTAAGCTTCGATTCGGACAATCGAAAGGAAATACATTACCGTAAAAGAGAAAGAAATTGTGTCTTAGCTTTTATCACAAAAAAAAAATATTAATAATAATAATGCACATATCCATATCGTATATGTACATACATATACATATATATGTGGTTTTTCTCCAAGCTGATGTGAACGATTGGAACGACTGACTAATAAATATTCGACAAAACTATACTTTTGTTTTAACATCAATTTTAATATACATATATGTATGTGTAACGTTGTATATGCATTTGATATTGTACTTAAGTGCTTTTTGCTCAATTCTCTATTGCATTGCGTTATTGCGAAAGAACAAATATAACATGCCCAAAAAGCATGAAGTGAATCCAACCCAGGTGTAGACTTTATTTTGTGCCTTTATATCTTTTATATTGCTTTTGGCTCCACACGTCATTAACGGTAAATTCGAATCGTTCGATACGTCATCATTTTTTTTACAACTGGAACTTAAGAACGGTCTGGAATTGCTGCTGGTGTTTTGGCTTTGACTTATAATTTGTTGCTGAGTTTCCAGCTCCTTTTCGGATTTGAAACTTTCTTTGAATTGTTCACTAGTACGCGTAAACTGATAACATTTGCCACACCTAGTAAATTTTGAACGAATTTGCTTTCTATCCGCTAAGGTGAAATTTTCCAAACTTCGAAATTCAGCATTTAACTCGTTGATATTAACGTCTACATGGGCTTTAAGTGAAGTTAAGAAATAGAAAACTATGTATTTAATTTGTATAACGTAAGAAATTAACCAATTGAAATCGTGAAAATCATGCAACATTCATTTGAGCAGAACAGAATTAAAATTGTTACTATTATTACTCAATTATATTTTAAGCTGAGTGAGACACTTTGAAACTTCAAGCAAGCTATTTTTTACATTTAATGCCAATTGTTTTTCTTCATTTTGTTAAAATTAAACGAATATAAAGTTAAATTTAAACAACTAAAAAATTAAAGATATAACTTACAGCTCTTAGACGACTCCAAACCCCTTTGAATGTCCCTCAATTGATTTTCCTTGTAGTGAAGTTCGTAGATTGCTGACTCGCAACGTTTGCGACATTCGTTTAAGTCCCTAAAGTTTGAAATATATATTTACATATACTTATGTATGTGTGTGTATATATTGAACCTTTGCTGCAATAGTCATAACTCAAAAAACTTTTTTTTTTTTTTTGAATTATGACTATATTGCAGCAAACGCTCAATATGTATGCATACCACATATACATATATAAATAAGTACATGCATCTATATACATACATATATAAAATGTATGTATGTATGTATATATAAATCAAATAACGCAAATAGAATTAAATTAAGCGCAAATTGAATTGAGCCAAACCCAATATAATTTAAGAACATTAATCAAGTTAATTTATTCCAAGTACATATTTTATATATATTTTAATTAATATTCAGCATAAATGGAATTATTATTATAATTCGAAAACCACACTCATTAATGTATATCAAATTATCACGGCTAATCGTATTCTACTGGGAAAACGACTGCACGGAAATCTTTCGAAGATTCACAGTTCACCACAGTAATTTTATTTCAATTCCAAACGTTTCCTCCTCACAAATTTTGACTTCATTTCTAATTACATATATTGTTAATTTCTTTTATGCAATTTGATAAATTTTGACGTGAATTTTTTATGAAAACATACGATACATTTCTATTTCCACTTTTGTTAACTCAAAATAATACATTTTTGATGATATAAAAGTATCACAGAAATTTAAAAATTTTGAGTTAATACCCTCTTGTTGATCAAGTGCGATATATGTAATTTAAAATTGGAACAATTGTTTTAATTAAATATTTGCTTGGGTTATTTCATTTTTGCTTCTGGGTAAATTCTATTTGTATTTTTATTAAATTAATTTGAGTTTGGGTTAAACTAATTTGCACTTTGTTTAAATAAATTTACGAACACTATATGCATACGTATTAAAAAAAACTTACTTTTGTGTTGCAATCAACTCAGCTTGTGTTTTGCTTAATTCATCCGATATAGCTGCCTTCGCTTGTATTTCTGACTGCAATGAAGATTGCAAATTAAGTAACTCCATTTTATCTAATTTCTGTGATCTTCTATTTCGCCAGTTCTTGTTGTTGTCGTTATTTTTCTTATAAAAAGGACCTAAAAATTATGAGTAATATATACATATATAAAAACCTATTCATATTCTAATTTTTTTTACCAGAATGCTTTAAATATTCCAATTCTTCGGTCATTTTTGTTGCCAAAGCCTGTAAATAGCTTCTTGCATCTTTTTCATCAGATACCCATTGTATAATCTCAGACATTTGCTTCTCCCATTGACTTATTGCCTGACGTTTAGATCTTATAAAGAAGAATCATATTTTTTAAATAATAATATTGAATAATTTTTAAAATTTTATATGGACTTACTTAAGTTCTTCATAGTTGTCTTCGAATTCATTGTGTTTCGCTTGCATTTGCAGACTTTTTTGATTTTGTAATTCAACTTCTAAAAGAAGTCTCTGCTTTTCTTCCATCCATATATTTCTCTGCTTATCGTAATCTTCCTTTAGTTCAGATATTGTATCTGTAGTATCACTAAAGGTATCCAGCTTGCTTGATTCATATTTCTCCCTGTTGTGCTGCAATTCGTTTAGAAGTGTTTCTTGGTATTTTTCAGCTTCTTTAAGTTGCTCCCTGAGAGCTGAGATTTCCATATTATATCTCGCCTGCTGCTGGTTTAATTTTTCGGTGCACTGTATTTCAATGCGTTCGATTTCATATCGAGAAGCATCTGAGTTGAAATTAGATGCGGAATACGGTACATCTGAATTTTTTTTCTTATTTAACTCATCTTGCAGTTGGCGACAAAATTCCTCCGTGCGTTCTCTTTGTTTTTTCTCCGTAGCTATGTCCGTCATTGCATCTTCCATGCGCATCTCAAGTTCTCTACGGCTTTTATCAGATTTTCTAAGGTCCTGCCGTAGACTATCTATCTTTTTCATTACTGTCTCAAGTTCTTCTTCCTTGTCTCGTACCTGCCAAACAAAAATAAAGGTTTTATCACTAGCAAAACAAAAAAAAACAAAAAAATCTTTATCAACCGAAATCTATGGAATGAATCGAAGAACCATAAATTATTGTGAAAGTTACTTTCGATTTGTTTTTGCATAAATTTAATCACTTATGATTAAATTTTTTTTGCTTTGCCTTGAAAGTAAAAACAGAAGTACATATCGCTCATTTATTGAAACAACATCATAACTCAAAAAATAGCTTAGACAGAAAACGAGTTTAAAGTTTTCAATTTTCGCACAACTTAATGAAAAAATAAAATTTAATTTTGCTTTCAAAAGTTAAATAAACAAGATATTTCTATGAAATTTTTACACAATATTTATATATATGTATATATGTACATATATACATAAATTGAATAAAAGGAATAGAACTGAGATCTACTATTTATAAGCTACATTAACTGTAAACAACGTATGATAAAAAATATTACAATGAAACTCGTAGATGCGGTATATGTAGTATCCGCTATTGAAAGATGCATCAATAATTTACTAAAATAACATATAATTTTATTATAGGTCAAAGACTGCGACTAATGAAAAACTATAAAAAAATTTGTTTGCAAAAAAAAAAAAAACAAATCAAAACAAAACTTTAAGAATTCATCTACCTCTTAATACTGTGATATTGGATTTAATAGTTGTTTTATTACTCACCTGTCGTGAAAGTTTCTGTTTCTGACTCCGAAGCTCGGAAAGTTTGTCAGTTACTTCTGAATACTCCATCATTGCTAAGTTTCTTTGGCTTATTGCATCTTTCAATTCTGAATCCTGTTGGCTTATACGTTCCATCGCTTCATTGTACTCTTTAATTAAATCTAATTTTTCTCGTTTAAGTTCCCCAATCTCATTATCTAGTTCCTGCAGCTTTGATTTTGAACCAGTATCCAGATCTATGGATTCCAAATATGATTGACTGGTTTTGTTCTCTACCGATTTGACGTCATCAATTTCTTGAACATTTTTGTTAAGCTTTTGTATTTCATTAATAATTTTCCGTACACTATCTGGAGACAAATTCTTTTCATTAAGAATCTCTTTCTTTAAGGCGTTCAAGAAAGAAATATCTATACCGTCACAGATTTCTTTCTGATGAACAAGAGATTTAATATCAAGTTTTCCCAAATCTGAGAGGCAACTATGTTGGGTAAATGTAAAACCAATGAAAGGAAGGTGAAACCCTGAAAAAGCTGGGTTTGATGTTGGTGGCACGCTTTCAGAGTGCCTTATGGCGTTATCATCTACATCGAAGTTTGATGTGTCTGTTGGACTAGATACATCGGGTACATAGGGAGCTGGGCCCATCCTTAAGAGATCCCAATCAACGCCATCGAACCAAGGATGTGATTTAAAATCTTCAAGCCCATTACGACCTAAACGGAATTCAGGAGCACATATAAGGCGTTTAATCAGATCTTTGGCAGAGTCTGACACCTTGTATGTACTCTCCTCTGGAGGAAAATCAAAACAATTTTGATGATTCATAATTTTTCCGTATGTCTCAACTAAACTTTCGGCATAGAAAGGTGTCTCGCCATAAAGCATTTCATACATGCACACTCCAAGCGACCACCAATCACATTCAGCACCATATCTGCCCTGCCCATCCTCCATTGCTCGAAGTATTTCCGGTGATATATAATCGGGGGTACCAACTGCTACATTTGACTGAACTTTTCCATCACTCCCCAAGCGCAAGCATGAACCGAAATCAGCAAGACGTATGTGTCCATTTACATCGATCACTAGGTTATCAGGCTTAATGTCACGATGAACGTATCGCAATTGATGAATACTATGTATAGCTAATATTATTTCAGCTATATAAAATTTGGCCATGTCTTCTGGCAAGCGATCTTCAAATTTGCTAAGCAATGTCAACAGATCACCTCCGCAGTAGTAATCCATTACTAAATACTGAAAATTATTAAACGTTGAAAGACTGACTATTTTAATTTTTACGACTTTTTGTACCAACCAAATTTGTGTCATCCTGAAAGGCGTAATGCAAATTTGTTATCCACAGGCGGTCTCCGTAGACCAATACATCACGCTCCTCGCGAAAACATGCAGTTTCAGCCCTTTTTAGCATCTCACACTTATTAAGAATCTTCATTGCATAAATTTTTTGACTACTGATCATACGAACTACACAAACTTCTCCAAAGGCACCGCGGCCTATTATTTTTATAATTTCAAAGTCATCGCGGGACAAGCGTAATTTTTTTACTAAAGATACCACAGGTTTGGCTGTAAGAATAGCATTGAAAAAATGATTATAACAAGAATATTTTAATTTAACTCTGCATAGGTACCAATTTTAATGAAATCTGATACGGTCTTTTCTCTTCTTAGCGACGAATTTGAGCATTCATCATATAACAGTAGTAGAGCATCTAATAACGTTTCAACTGAAATCGCTTTGCCAAGAGGCGGTAACACTTCATCTTCGCTATCCTTGCTATCAGCCACAAGGAGCATGCTATGAGGCATTCCATTTTCCAATATTATAGATTCGAGCAATTTCAAGCGTCTTGTGCAGGATTCTTCGAGAGATTCTAATTTAAGAGTATTAATATATATAAAGTTTTTATAATATAAAATACGAATTATGAGTAGCTTCTGATGAATATTACTCATCTACAAAAAAAATGTATTCCACTATTACATATTTTTAAATTTCGCAGTTGCACAGAGACACGCCTTTAAAGAATAAAAATGCTTGGGGAACATCTTAAAACATTTTCATACACTCCCGATTCCGAGTTCCAAAGTTTTGTGATAAAACCACTTTAGCCGATTTCTGTACGGCCAAACCGATGACCTCAATATATGTACGTACTTCCAATGTTTTAACTTATATAGAGTAAAAATACGGGGGTGACAGTGGGTAAATTTCATGGCAATAACAGAAATTTTTATATACATATGTATGTAGGCGGTACTTCCTAGTCCTGGGCAACGCTTATAAAAGCTGTGGGTAATGAAAATAACTTCAACAATATTTACCGCAGAGTTCAGACATTTCTTTTTTCCTTATTTCACATTTGTTAACTTTTTTCTTTTTGTCCAGAATTTTAACACCAAAGTACGAAGCCAAATAAAAAACAACCGCCGAGCATGGTACAAATAATTACCGACGTAGTATTTGATGATAACAGAGTTGCAAATATTCTGTTTCTGACTACCAAAACAAACACCATGAATAATTTATATCGTTATCGATTCATGAGACCAAAATAATATCACAGAGAAATCCGCTTTGCGCATACTAACTGAAAGCACTTACTAAATTAATTTTGAAAATTTTTGGATTAATTTTAAGTTTTACAAAAAAGTCTATACCCATCAAAGTGACAAATCTCAAAATAACAACTATTCCCAGTCTATGTGTCAAATTGCGTATTTAGTTCACGAACGGTAACCCTGCGTGTTAGTCTATTGGCTGATAGAAACATAGACGATAGAAATTCTGAGATAAATACGGTTTATTTATCAATTTGGACTATTTTTTAAACAGCGACGAAAAACAATTAAAAAAAATTCACAATTAGTTTTGAAATATTTACATTCATTACGGTGTGTTATTAAATAATGTCAAGTTTAATGCGTGTGCCATCGATTTTGACAAAAAATGCGGCTGCTATGGTAGGTGCAACGTGCATTTTGGATTATAAACGTTTCTACAAAAATATTTTTTTTTTAATTACACAATCATTATTTTCCAAATATTTTCGATATCCATTGGTAAAAAATATAATTTCAACCAAATTGAAGTAGACGCAATAAATCTTTCAATTCAAACGTCGAGTTGATTGTCCTTGTCTGGAAAATCTTAATTTTTCGCTTATGTAACATTTTCATTAAAGAATTTGGTATATGTACATACATACATATGTATATTAAAAAGTTTTGATTGCTCTTGGCTTAAAATATATATTTTCTTATATTTAATTTAATTTTTTCTTTCTGTAAATAGTTGTGAAATTGTAAACAAAATATGTACGTATGTATGTATGTAAGGATATGTACTACATAATTACCCAGCAAACATTTGGAAGTTTACTTTTTCCCCCATTGCGCTTACACACACAACTTAAAAAAAGCAAATGTTAAATGAATACGAAAAACACTAACACACAAACCTGTGTATACGTATACATTTTGTGCCAGATGAATAAGTCTCGTGTGATTTTGAAAAGAACAAAAATTGTGCGGCTTAAAAATTGTTCTCGTGTAAACGACCTCATTGACTGGAGGAACAAATATATTTATTTCGATTTTCCATCTGTATATTTTAATCAATATTTCTAGCGCAAACTGACGTTTTAAAAACAATTTGAAAACGATAAAAGGTGTGATGTTTCCTATAGTTGTTTTGTCAATCATTTTAAAACTTGTTTTTAATAGTTTTTCCAAAAATTTTTGATTTTCACAGCCCTATTATATAGTTTATATTTTATCTGTGTGTGTGCTTTTTATTAGAAGTCAGTAGTCTAAGATTAGCTCAAAAGTGATACTCAAAATCGATTGTTTTGAAATCGTTTTGAAAACGATCGGAAATAAATACATAAAAATAACGTCATAAGCCACGTAGCGATTTCCGCTACGTTAAAGCAGTTCTTAAAAAGTTTTAAAATATAATTTAATGAAAGACCGACCTATTTTTAATAAAGTCGATTATCTCAAAATATGTTTTTGTGGCATATGATGTTATTGCAATAAGACCTTCAATTGTAAAATGATACATTATAAATGATTCCTATACATATATTTTTTTTTATTTTAGTTTCGAGTTTCATCAGTTGCACCACAACGTGATTTACATATTACACATGGAGCTTATAACGCATCTACGAGAGCAGATGCCATTTCTAAGGAATATCCAATTGTAGACCATGCCTATGATGCTATTGTAGTTGGCGCAGGTGGTGCAGGTTTGCGAGCTGCATTCGGTCTGGTAGCTGAAGGCTTTAAAACTGCAGTTGTAACAAAACTTTTTCCAACACGCTCTCATACAATTGCGGCTCAGGGTGGTATAAACGCTGCTTTAGGGAATATGGAAGAAGATGACTGGAAATGGCATATGTATGATACTATTAAGGGTTCCGATTGGTTGGGAGATCAAGATGCCATCCACTATATGACACGTGAAGCCCCAAAAGCAGTTATTGAACTAGAGAATTATGGCATGCCATTTTCACGAACTCCGGATGGCAAAATTTACCAGCGTGCTTTTGGCGGACAAAGCTTGAAATTCGGTAAAGGCGGCCAAGCTCACAGATGTTGCGCTGTAGCTGACAGGTAATATTTTCAAAATATATACATACATACATACATATGTACATGCTGCTTAATAAAATGTTGGCGTATTTCAACTTTGCCTTTTTAAATCTGGGACCAAAATGTCAGTCGAAGTCGAAATATACCAACCAAGATAACGCTCATTATTATTTATACATATTTACATATTGTCAGGAGCAACAAAGCAATTTACAGTAATGGGTTAATTCAAATCAAAATCTTAAAACTTTTTTCTCGCGAATCTTTTTCATTCTGTTACCAAAAACCGTAATCAGGCTGATTATTTTGAAATTCAGGTGTAGCTACTTATGTATATACATCCATACACACATACATACACACATATTTTTTTTGTACTGCATTTGTTTTGTTCTTTATTGTAATAGAACTGGACATTCGTTACTCCATACACTTTATGGTCAGTCTTTAAGTTATGATTGCAACTACTTTGTCGAATATTTCGCACTTGATTTGCTTTTTGAAAATGGTGAATGCCGCGGAGTAATTGCTCTTAATTTGGAAGATGGCACACTTCATCGTTTTCGAGCACGCAATACGGTTATTGCTACTGGAGGTTATGGACGTGCATATTTCTCCTGCACGTCTGCTCACACATGTACTGGCGATGGCACGGCCATGGTGGCCCGTCAAGGATTGCCTTCCCAAGATTTGGAATTTGTTCAATTCCATCCCACTGGTATATATGGAGCTGGATGTCTTATTACTGAAGGCTGTCGAGGTGAGGGTGGCTACTTGGTCAATGCCAATGGTGAACGTTTCATGGAACGTTATGCGCCAGTTGCCAAAGACTTAGCTTCTCGCGATGTTGTGTCACGTTCAATGACAATTGAAATTATGGAAGGGCGTGGTGTCGGTCCCGAAAAGGATCATGTTTATTTGCAGTTACATCATTTGCCTCCTGAGCAGTTGGCTCAGCGGTTACCTGGCATTTCGGAGACTGCAATGATTTTTGCCGGTGTTGATGTAACCCGCGAACCCATACCAGTACTACCAACGGTTCACTATAATATGGGTGGTATTCCAACAAACTACAAAGGACAAGTGCTTACCATTGACGAAAACGGCGCTGATAAAGTTGTTCCTGGATTGTATGCTGCTGGTGAATCTGCTTGTTCCTCTGTGCATGGTGCAAATCGCCTCGGTGCTAATTCCCTCCTGGACTTGGTAGTTTTTGGCCGTGCTTGTGCTAAGACTATTGCCGAAGAGAACAAACCCGGCGCTACGCCTCCTTCATTAAAAGATGTAAGTTTTATATTGTACATATTGCAAATATTACGCTAAGTACATACATACATTTGTATATGATTGATTTTAGAATGCTGGTGAAATGTCCGTTGCCAACTTAGATAAGCTGCGCAACGCAAATGGAAGTATTACGACAGCTGATTTACGTTTAAAAATGCAAAAAACTATGCAGCAACATGCTGCAGTATTTCGTGATGGCCCTGTACTTAAGAAAGGTGTTGAAAAAATGTCTGAAATTTATAAGCAATTTAAGGATATCAATGTTGTCGACAAGTATGTTTACCTATTTCTATTTTTAGATTTAAAAATATTCTAAATCTAATATTACAAACGTTTGTTTTGCATTTAAAATGTTAGGTCCATGGTTTGGAATTCCGATTTAGTTGAAACGTTGGAATTACAAAACCTGTTATCGAATGCTAGAATGACTATTGTAGCTGCAGAGAATCGTACAGAATCCCGTGGTGCTCATGCACGTGAAGATTACAAAACTCGCATTGATGAGTTTGACTACAGCAAACCCTTAGATGGTCAACAAAAGAAATCTTTTGAAGAACATTGGCGCAAGCATACACTTACGTGGATTGCAGATGATCAAGGATCAGTCGATATTAAATACCGAGCTGTTATTGATTCAACATTGGACGGTACTGTGCAAACTGTTCCACCTGCAATACGCTCATATTAAACCTTAAAAACTAAAACACACAACTTTAATACTTTCAATCCTAATGTTGATCCAATAGACTACAAGACAAGAATATGGTGAAACGAAATACACAAACTTTTATTTAAAGTTATCTTTATTTGAATACGTTATTCAATTAAAGTAGTAAAATATGATATTTTATTTAATTTATTTCAATATTTTCTTCACTTAAATTATTATACAAACGAACATAAACAGTGGAATTCTATGAAAATAATATAAATATGTATCTAAAAATCACATTCAACCAAATTGTATTTAAATGAAAACACTGTGCTAAATCAAAAATGTAACAAGCGTTGGACCTTTTGGGTAAACATAATTCGAGTAGGCTGAATTCAGTGGTTCTAACTGTTTGTTTGCAATTATTCTCTTCATATAAGCTTTTTGTATTATCACCGAAGGTGGTCAAGGACTCCCAGAAAACTCATGTTTAGGGATAACTCCCCAAAGCTGAATATTTTACGTACATATGTATGTATGTAAATATGTATGTATGTATGTATGCGTCCAAAAAATAAAAATAAAAGCGTCAAAAATAGCAATAAGCGATCTGTTTTTAAAAACGGAGCTTTGTGTATTCCTGCAAAATCATTTTCTACAAAATTTTTAAAAAATAAGTAAGTTTTCCTTAGGAAAATTTAATTCCTTTAATATATTCTCCACACACGTAATAAAATTACATGGACCACACGCAGCGATGTAAGTAATTGATTTATTTACAAACGGAAATAATAGTTCTGAGTTCACTCTTCCTTTCAGACCAAGCCAGGACTCATCGGCACTTGACAATATATTGACAAAATCAAATCTGAAAATAATAGTATTGAAGAATACACATTAAAACACAAACATTTTGGGTTAAAATCATTCTTGCCTATCGTCCTTTGAAGATATATTCGTAAGAGTTTCATTACACCAAATATCCTGTGTTGTTTTATTGAAATAAAGTAATGTCACAACTTCTCTGAAATAGGAAATATGTAGATCATGTTTACCAAAGCATATGTACATGCATACATTCGTATGTATGTATATATGTATATATTTATATCAACTATGTACATATACACATGCAATTCTGCAACAACTGCAGAATGTACATGCATACATATCGATGGTCACAAGAAGAAAGACCATAACTCGTATTTTCGCGAAATTGAGTTATTCACTGGTTCCAATACATTTCACACAAATACACCTCATCACAAAAATTCATTGCAATAGTGTAAAAAATATTATGTTTTTACCTTCTCCTGTAAAGTTACAGTTCTTTGAGTTAGGGCCTTTCTACTTGTTACCAACGTTATATTGTTTGTGTAAAAATTACGAGAGTTTTTCAAAAACGGACAACTAGACAAAGAAGAAAAATCCCAACATGCCATACAATAATTAAAATAAATTTTGAGAATAAGCTTATACAAATAGATATCGCACATTCAGTTCAATAATGTATTAACTCAAAAAACTTTTTTTTTATTTAATAATGCATTTCGTATTTTATCTTTATATTAAAAATTTTATATAGATAGCTTGTACTATCACCTCCTGAGAGAAGAATATGTTTTCATGCCTTCATTAAGTTGTATGGAAATTGAAAACTTTAATCGTGATTTCTTGTTGTATTCTGTGTTCCAAATGGAACAAAAAATGGCAAAGGAACGTAGCCAAAGAACCAGGGTATTCCACGTGTAGAAGCTTCCTTCGGTTGCTGCGAACGATCTATACCTTCGTATAAGAAGTAAGAGTTTCCAAGATCCACTCCTAGAGTTTTTTATTGTTTCCACCAATTAAATCTTATTAAAAATGTTTGCACTTGATAATGGAAATACCGCAAAATAACTAACTGTAAACGATACAATTAGTTGCGGTACCCATTAACAAGTGCGAGTGAGACGCAAAACTCTCGAAGGCCAAGCAACACACACAAGCCTGACCGCACTTAAGAAATAATTACGATGAGGCGAGAGCTGTTCCCCAGCCCAGAGCTGCTTTACGACTAAAACGTGATTTCTGTAAAACTAGTTATTTTGAGTTATGTCACTATTGAACTGAATGTGTGATATGTATTTATGTAGTTGGTTTAAGATTTTCTTAATTTCGTTTAAAATAATGTCAGTTTATAAACAGTTTTTAACAATGCTGAGAAACTCTTATTGCACACAACTGCTTCTAAAGAATGCTGTACATACATATGTACATACTTATGTACATAAGTTGCATGTTAGTAAGTTTATTATAATATTTTTATCAAAACATTTGGTTTGTTGGGATAAGAATGAAAAAAATATGAAAATTTTACATAGTTCATTAAAATACATAACGTCGGCTTAGAGTGTAACCAGCTAAATCCACTTTTTATAGCATATGACATTTTAAAGCCGTTCGAAAGAGGAAGAGGCGCCTCATCGATTTGCTTAAATATTTATTTTAATTTGAAGCTCCATATGTCGTAGAAACTTAATGTATTAGGCTACTTTCTCAAGCTTTGTATAGAAACCTTTAACAGTATTTTGTCTCTCCTGTAAAATTTGCTAGAAGTTAGTTAGCAGGTTTACACTCTTAAGCCGACGATAAGTCACTTGAGCACTTGCATGCACTTGATATAAATACATAATTTGGTACATACATACATACATATGTACATATATGTATGTATACCGTGGTATAACTAACAAGGCATAAATAAATATGTAAATATCTTGTACTACCACCTCCTGAGAGAGAAATAACTATGTACATAGTTTTTCATGTCTTTCTTGAGTTGTATGCAAATTGAAAACACTATTGAAGTAAACGATCGAGCGATATTTAGAGGTGTACAAGGTATATTCACCTTTTTATATGTATTTATTTATTTCAATTGAAGTAATATTATTAATATCACGACAGTTTTACCTTATATATTATACCATGGTCTATGCTATACGTAATGTTATTTAAGCTCAACTCCACTTACACTCGGTTCATGTTTCTGTTAAGTAGATGGTCTATGAGACTTAAAAATGGTGTCAAACCACTGCCCGCTGCGAGAAAGCAAAATCTTCTATGAGTTGCTAAGGTCGATAAATTTAAATTTCCCTTTGGCAATGAAACTTTCATTGTTGCATCCTTTTCTAAATTGCACAAGTGTTGAGTAAAACTATTCACATTTGGATAATGTTTTATTAGGAAATATAAATATTTAATGTTCATTTCAATATTTATATATCTTGATGCGTAATTTTTGGGAACGGGTGTATAACATTTGCTAATTTTTATATCATTTACGAAATCTTGAATCGTTAGGTGATGACCGACTGGTGGAAAATATATAATGTTTTCATTTTTCAACAACATAATTATCGAATCATCGTTGAATTTATTGTTCGAAAACATTTGAAATTCCCAAAGTGCATCTGGCACTAGATGAGTAGACATTTTCGATCTTTTATATTTGCCCAGATCACTCCACAAATTTATAAAGTCGTCATGTTTATTCAGTTTTATTTCAATTTTGCCACTTTCCGTATAAATCTGCACATTTTTTGGTGGCCACGTAACACGTCCTTGTAATTCAAAATCGAATTTATGTACATAAAGACCAATAAAAATCCATATTTCAATGCGGCCGTCTTCGTGAAAAATGTTTCGTATTAATGAACCCGGATTACAAAATTGTTTTGTATAAAAACATAGAGTTATGCTATCACGCTTTTGCATCCAGTCTAAACGGGGCATAGGCTCTGGAAGTTTCGCAAAAGGATTACTATTGGGAAGAGTAGGTGATTTTGCAATTCCAGTATCAAATTTAATATTGCTTGTTAGTGGTCCTATACGGCATTTATTTAATAACTGCGAATAGTTTACCCAAGCATGCGTCTCATTGAAAAGTTTAGTTGCATCAGATCCAACACCACGCATTAGTTCTCCAACTCCTTTTTGATAAAAGTTCATAAATTTTGTGAGTTAAAATAAAATAAAAATAAAAATTATATTTTCTGCTTTCTCAACCAACGCATTCAAGATATCACGCAAAACCTTATATTTTGGAAGATTTATCTTAGATGGTGAGAACATTTTTGTGGAACATCTTAACCTTAAATATTATTATTGGTGTTTTATTTTTTTGAGAACTGTTACAATTAAGTTTAAAATTTGTTAATGCAGTAATAACCCCAAACTATTCAGTGAAATATTTTTTTATTAATAATATATATGTATACATGTTGCAATTGGTTACTGAAGGGTTAGTTAGTTCCTATGCACATTTTACTGTCGCTAATGCTGATCATCAGCGAACCTTTACCAAAAAAAAATATGTACATGTATCAAAAAGTGGCATGAAGTTAGCATAAGTGGTAAAATTGAACATGGTCTTAACGTGTTTTTCCATCCATTTTTACATTAAAAATCATGCTAGGATGTAATCGTGTGCTAAAACTAATTACTAATTGCGGCGATTTTTAATGTCAAATTGTATAGGGGAACTCGTCAACACGTAGTTCAATTTCGCCACTTAAGGTAACTTCATGAGAGGCCCTTATGTATAAGAAAAAACTGGCATGAAGTTAGCATAAGTGGCAAAATTGAACATGATCCTAAAAAGTTTTACATAAAACTTCACATTAAAAATCACGTTAGAATGCACACATTTTTAATATCAAAATGTATAGAGGAACTCATTAACACCGAATTCAATTTCGCTACATATGTATGTTAAGTTCATGCCAGTGAAACAAATCAATAATTAATCAACGTTTTTGTCATTTTCTTACTTTGCCGTTTCTACATAGTCTCGGTTTTTAAATACAATGTAATTCGAAACGAAAGAAAATGTTTTCGAGTTTATATGTTATACAAATACATGCAGTATTCGAAAGCATTTCCAAGCATTTCCTTTCGGTTCGAATTACAGAGTATGCACCCAGACTTTATTTCAGTTCGAATTTCAGTTGCTTGGAAAATAACTTTGTTTTCTAATTCGCAGTTGTGAACATGATTTTTTATTAAAGCTTAAAGTTTTGGTTAAGCTATTAACATACTTTTATTAAAAGTATGACAAAAAATAAAATTTAACTAAAAAAACTGTTCAACTTTTTCTTAGATACGAGGGTCGATCCGTCTAATGTGCATACAGCTAACATGCATACATACTAGTGATGAGCTATTTTTCGAAACCTGTTACTTTTTCACAGCGATTGAAAAATCACTAATCACAACTGTGACTTTATTTATCAAGTAACAGGTTTTGCAAATGTAGTTCTTTCATACAAACTGTGAATGCTTTTGCATGCTTACTTTACAGTAAATAAAGCTACCATACGTTCACCGTTTGTCGAGAAAAAATCGTCTAATCGTGTCAAATTGTCTTTTCTGGCAACTATGTATAGCTCTCACATTTTTGTATTTGCAATTTTACTGTCTCTCTGACTCTCATACGACAATTATCAATATTTGGTTGGGGTTGATGCTAATTGTTTGTTCTTGTCGCTCTTCTTATTAGCATTTATCAAAATACCAATACTAATACATACTTTTAAAGCAGAAGAGCTGAAATGTGTTAAACCGTGATCACAGTCACTGTTTAATTTCACAACTGCTCTTCTTATTAGATTTTGTCAAAATAACAGAACTGCTACAAACAAAATACTGCTAAACTGTGATCACAATCACAGTTTAAAAGAACAACGATTTATAAATCACGTTCACAAGGAGCAACATTATTAAAAAATCACAGTTTCGCTCAACACTAATACATACATATGTATAAAAATACCATACCTCCCGGGTGAAAGTCCATATATTTTGTTACGTTGTACACTACTCCTCTTAGTGCCATCCACGCATCATTTCTTGTATTGTGTTTAACCAATTCTTCGTTTGATACCGGTATTAAACAACCACCAGTACCAGATAAATCAACTCCTGAATTCCCCAGTCGTATCCAGTCCATCAAGGAATGTCCTGGTTTCAATGCGCATTTGTTTCGCGGATTTCCAGTAGCAGAACTAACACATTGCGATGTTTCTGGCGATAATGACGCTGTGCGGTTCGAAGGGCTGATGAGTAATGTATCGGGAAGTTTTGTGTCCATTTACAAGTGAATTCGTCAACAATAACATAAAATAACCACGAGATTGTACATCAGGATCTGCTCATTTGTATGTGGCATTAAAATAGATTAATAAATAAATTTATGTTATAGGTATTTATATTAAAAATAAAAATTACTGATATCAGTGTAGTGTAGACAAATAGATACCGACTGATTCCAAGCTAATTAATAATTATATAATCAATCAAATGCAACAGTTTTATAACAATGCAACGGTGAATCTTTCCAAAATCGAACTTTCGAAATCGAATTCATGTCAGCTTTTCTGCAAACATGATAAGGTAATTAGATTTACTTAAATTACTTTAATTGAATTTTCTTTCAACAATTGATACGACAAATATAATATCGCGCTGTTTGTTGACATCATAAGTGTTTTTGAGAGTAATAAGAACTCATTTTCATGTACGTTTTTACTACATGTGCACATGAAATTGATTTGAATATAAAGGAACAATAAACAAAAGAAACAAGATACATTATCATTTAATTTGCTGTATGTAAAATGAACAAATTCAATAATGTTACTTAAATAACTTTAATCCAAAAATTTCAGCACTTTAGACTTTGACAATAATCCTTTTACAATTTTTACCACAGATATAAAATTGTTTACTTACAAACGGCATATTACGCTGTTGTAATTAACGACAGTTAAATTGTTCAGAAACAGATACTTATAACTTTTTTTTTTTTCTAAAATAACTAATTTTATTTATTATCATGTACTACATACTATTAAACAAAGCGAATGTATCTCGCAGCTGTTTATATTCTGTGACAGGGACGGCATTGAGAATTTTAAAGTTGTACCAACAACTTTAAAAAATTGTACTTTTTTTACCTTAATTGTACTTTTAAAAAAAAATTCACATTACATATTTTTATCGTTTTCACAAATTTGCTTGTAAGTTGGGATGTTAAAGCATATGGATACACCTGTTTAAGTTGAAATTTAAAATATACTAACATGAGCTCTGGCATCCTAATTCAGGAGAAAAATTATTTGGAAATGGACGAGTTCACATTTTTTTGGTTTTTGAGTGAAACTGGGAAGATTCCTTAAATGTACTAAATTAGTCCTTGGTGTGCTATTGTATATACTTTCCAAGTTTGAATAGTACCAAAAAAAGGACAATTGTACCAACTTTGCACTCCCTGTTCTGTAACCAGCTTGTGAAAGGCGAATTTATGTGCTTTGAGCGAATTCTTATATATGCCTTGGAGGCTACCGTCGTGTTTTTTAAAGAAGTCAGTTGGAAAAATAAAATCTACCAGAATGTTGTTTATGGAGAAGTATCGTTTTCGAGTCGAGTAAGCCACTTTTTAAGATTGATAGCGCACGATGGATTCGATTAGGTAGCCATTATTAATTCGCCTAGAATAAATTTGCTCACAATGATCAACTCTGATTTAAGTACCACTCGCTGTTTCAGGGATGCCACCTAAAGCAATATAT
The DNA here is from genome assembly GCA_936439885.1 of Nowickia ferox. Lineage (NCBI taxonomy): Eukaryota > Metazoa > Arthropoda > Insecta > Diptera > Tachinidae > Nowickia > Nowickia ferox. The sequence continues at coordinate 568,939 of OW387027.1, read as the reverse complement.
TTGCTTGTGCTTGACGTTAAAGACCCGCATTACTTTTTTATTGCAACATAGTTCTATCTCAAAAACTACATTTTTAGGATAAATAATGCAAACTGTTTGCTCTTATCTTATTTTATCTTGTACATAAATGGTTCCTACACTCAAGTCTTGAGAATAGAAAATTTTTTAATGTCTTCATTGAGTTACATGAAAATTGAAAACTTCAAATCCATTTTCTGGAAAACTTGCTTTTTGAGTTATGACTGTGTTGCAATAAAGGAGCAGTGTTTTTTAACTTTGTGTTAATTTCATAAAATTATGGGTAACCCCGTGACGAGTAATGCAGTATTAACATAACACGGATATAAAACACCCACAAATTACAGTGTTTTGCAACTTTTCATAATTAATCTTTGACTTTCTAATATTCTGTTCCTGAGGTAACCGGAGAAAGAAATATCTGCTGGTGTGAGATAAATTGTAAGTTGTATATGGTTTTTGTGGAAGTACAACTTCCTTGAGTATGCATATGTATGTAAGTATGTATGTATGTACATGTATTGAAATTAATAAAAATTAAGTATGGATACGTATGTACATATCGCCAAACATATGTACATATGTATGTGTGTTGTATATTCTAATCTGCAAAAAAATATATGGAAAATTTCCATGACTAGTTTTAAATTATGCACATAAAATATATTTGATCGTATTTCGCGAAGTTTTGTAAAAAAAACAGGAAGTTGTTAAACTCTTCTACAATTCCGGTCAGAAGGCGTACTGACTGACAGGTTAAAAGAGAGATTAAAGGTACGAGAAAATTCAGAATAATTGAAAAGGCATATCCTCTACCGATATGTGTAATTTTCGAACATGTCACACATTTATTTATTTTTTTAACTAAACTACTTGATACTTCTTATTAAGAGGTTCAACAAGCAATCGGCGCATCAGTTTCAAAGCTGTGGTTGATACTCATGGTTTACAAACTTTGTATTGATATGTTTTGGAAGTCAACCTATCATAACATTGCACCTTATTGCAGGGACAAGGACTTCGCGCATTTAAAAAAGGCATTTTAAGCGTCTACGAACATGACATGAAAAACGCGAAATATGCCCTAAAAACGATATAATATGCACATTTATTCAAACGAAAACATATACCTATGTACTTCAGTCTCATACATAATATAGTGATGTGCCGAATTTTAATTTTCGATATTCGGGAATATTCGCGGATACGAATATTATCAGGGCAATCATCAATAAAATTCCGCGTGAAATTTTTCTCTTTTCGAATTAGAATTTTCTGTTTTCCCTATTACTTGCTATTAGTTGGAATTGTTCCCTGGGAAAATTTTCACGCGGAATTTTATTCATGATTGCCCTGTATATGTGAAATTTATCGACATTTGATTATGGTTCTATTTACGTTTGCAAAATTAAATACGAAAATTATTTTTGTGAAAAAGAACTTCCTGTTCGCGAACATTAAAGTTAATAAAAACTATCCAAAATCGTCGTTACATAAATTTTAAAATGATACAAAACATAAATTTCTGTAATAAATTAAATGGATTCCTACACGGCATGACAAAAAGGTGATCATACGTCCTCTTTTTTTTAGAGGGCAATCATCTACTTTAACTCGCCATCTATAAAATTTGTGTCCTCTCTCTTATTATCAGTCATCTTTTGTCATATTTAATATTAAAAGAATGATTTATTTATATTTGTTTTTATATGAAACAATGTAGCCTCATTTTTTGTTTATTTTGGTTTTATAAGGAGGTTGACAGTTGAAATAAACAGCTGCCTTATGGGCTTACCTGGTTTGAGTGTACTCTGGTAAGCTTAATGTGTACACTGTACAGGGCTGTGATATTGTTGAGATTTTTTTATGGTTTGCTACAGCGTCAACTGCATCGGGGGTTTCTAAAATGTATAATTATTATTATTGAATGTATGTACACAATTCAAATTCATATAAGATATACTAAATTCGCTTTGAGAAATTTATACTTTAAGTGTCAAAAAAATTTACTGAAAAATGTGTGTCAAATTACAAGGTGCGAAAATAGTCACCTGATCCCTTGCGATTCGCCTTGGTATGTACATATGTGAATGTAATTTTTTATAAAGTATGTAAAAAATGTATGTAATAAATAGACCTATTTCAAAGCAATATTATTTAATTTTTTTGTTTTTAAGTTGGCTACAAAAATATCGAGCCTTATTTTCGATTTAATCGTAAGCGACAAAAATTAAATTTTTCAGGACAAGGTTTTTTTAAAATATTCAAATATGTTTTTGTAAGTAAATTGTCGCTTACGATAAAATTTTACAGATCGTATATCAGAACTTATCAACAAATTTTGGCATTTTGATAATTCTAAACTATGGGTAGGCCCATAAAATGTTAATTCCAACAAAAAAGTATATTTTCGATAACATGTCGCTTACGATAAAATCGAAAATAAGGCTCGATATTGCTCATTAAAATTAATTTTTTTTTAATTATTGGAAATTAATATTTTTATGTCATTTATTTAAATAAAAACATTCGTGTTCGTACTCATCTGAATTTGGCGAATACGACTAGGAATATCCGCTCATCAGTAATACATATATATGTACATATGCATGTTATTCGTACACTATCTAAAAATCTATTTCATTTCGAATTACAAAGAAAATAAATAAATGATTATGAGGAAACACTGGTGTCTAAAAAAGAAAACTAAAATACGGAAATTTGTCAGGTGAGTCCAAACTGTTGGTGGCGCTGGTATTTTGGAGTATGATCCGGCTAGGACTATATATTTTGAGGTGGATTCAATTCCGTTTCCGAACGGAATTGAACTCTGTGACATGGCCGATATAACAGAAATTTTATTGAAATTTCTCAAGTTTCTTATTACCATTATGTACTGTAATAATTGTTGGCAATACCAAGAATTAAGAATTAATTAGTAGATATACATTAGTACATACATGTATAAATTTGTCAACTTCGAAATCCATGTTTTAGATTGTCTGTCGACTCAACAATTTTATAATAAAAAACTTATGATATTATTTTAGACTTTACTTCTGTTTTATTTAAACCTTTTTTATATAAATGAAAAAAGAACATAACAATAATCTTGACTTCTCATTAATTTTAATCGAATTTACTTCTAGAATCTAGAACATTCCCATAAACATTCAGAAATATCACGAACTTGATAATAAAAATGTCGAAGACAAGTGCGTCAAAACAACTATCTACCAAGTGCACAAAATCGTTTGCGCGAAGAATTGAAAGCTGGGGATTTCATTTGATAAATATAGTCGCCCGTTTTGTATTTCAACTAATTTATGGTGTCAAGGGAAAATCAATGCCCGCTATTACAGATCCAATCCTTTTAGAATCGGCCAGCTCAATAGCAAGAAAAATTCGAAAAAAAGAGGTAAGAATACATATGTATATTGTCCATATGTACATTGTACAATGCCGAAGACAAACCTTATTTGTTAGTTTGACAAAAAAAAAAAATTAAAAATAAGCAAAAAATATTATCTTGAAAACTCCTAATACTCGACATTGTAGGTATAATGTTTTTAACAGCCAAATCTAAATTAGAGCGTTTGCTTATTTACAGTACCTACATTCAAAATATATTACAAATTATACTTTAAATGTACTGTCCACTGGTGCTAACGAACGCAACGTTTGTTTTTGTTTTCTGTTATAAATATTTCAACTACTTGTTTTCTCTTACTATTTTATATACAATATTTTTACTACTTTACTTTAATCTACTTCACAATTTTAATCATACATTCATTGATTTGTAATACAGAAAATTTATTGAAAACCTTTGAAAAATATTTGTTTTGAAGGAAAATTTGTACAACAAACACTAAAATTTTGAAGTAGAATTTTAATACATATAATAAAATTTACTATCATTATTAAAAAATAAAGTCTTTTCTTTCTTGTCGACATCGTGGGCCAGGCCGTTAATATTAATAACGTTCTTTGCAAATAAGTATTTGGATCTGAATTTTTTTTTTTTTTTTTTTTTTTTTTTTTTTTTTTTAATTCAATGTTTAATGATTTCATGATGAATGTTAAACTCAATATGAAAAACCAAATTTTTACATATCGCTAGTTCGAAAAATTAAATTTTTGAGTTAATAATGCAGAATTAATCCTCATATCATATTGTATAAAAATTTCATACAAATATCATGAATGTTAAACTCTTGAGATAAAAATTAAATGTTCTTTTTGTGTGTAAATTGAAAACTTTCAACTCGTTTTCTGTAAAACTTTTTTTAGTTTGAGACGTGGTGTAGCGTGAGAGTTTTTATAAACATATGAAGTTTTTAGCTTTTTTTCAAGATTTTTTTTGGTTGAAAATGTGTCTAGACGTGCTCAACCAACAACAATCATAAATTCTTCATATTAATTAATCATGAGACATTTTTTTAAATTTAATTGAACTAGAATGAATTTTAATCAGGAATAATTTCTTAATCGGGCTTAAGTTCAGTATTTTCAATTCTTATTGAATGAAATATTTTTTATTAATTAATGTGAGTTTCTAAAGAAGAGAAGGGAAATTAAACTAGACTTTATTAGCTTTGGTAAATACCGATATTTGTCTGTCCAGCCACGCACTTCATCAGCACCCATGTCTATCTAATTGGGTAGAGATCGATATTAACATCGCCTATTTAACGTTAATATTTAATGAAATGGAATATTGTGTATACAAGTAAAACCAACTGCAGAAAGCTAAAACAATGTAACATAATATCCACTACAATAATACTTACATGTATGTATGTACCGACGGTACATCGAATAAGTAAAAATAATTAATGTGATGATCGTTAAAGATAAATAAGAATAGTTAAACGTACTTAGGTAGAGTGATATAACTTCGTGCTAAACTGAATAGAAAATGAAATAACGGAAAAACATAAAATCAATGTAATCATTTCTCATATTCCATTTCATTAGAAATTTACGTTAAATAGCTGATGTTAGTAACAATCTCTACCCAAGTAGCTAATGAAGTCTAGTTTAATTTTTCTTCTCTTCTTTAGAAACTCACATTAATTAATAAAAATATTTCATGCAATAAGAGTTGAAAATACTGAACTTAAGCCGAATTAAGAAATTATTCCTGATTAAAATTAATTAAGCATGACAATAAATAAAACAATTTTATTTCGATATTTCATTTTGTTTTAAGTTGACAAGTGTTCAAGTTATGGAATCTTTCATTAGACGTATCAGAGATGTTAATTCTTTATTGAACTGCGTAGTAGATGAGCGTTTTGAAGATGCAATGAAAGAAGCTCTAGAAGCTGACAACGTAATAAAATCTGGTAGATTTTCCGAAGATGATTTAGCAAAACAAAAGCCATTATTAGGTGTGCCATTATCAACCAAGGATTGTATTGCAGTTAAGGGTAAGCATATAATAAAAATAAGCAAAATGCTTTAAAGTTTTTTTTTCCGAAAAAATAATCAAATCCATATTAAGACCAGGTTCACACTCATAAAGTCTTCTTGCTAAAGTTTTGATTTTATTCTGAGAAAAAAATAGAGAAGTATTCAAAAGATGTATATTTCCTCCATCTCTATCATACAAAATAAATATATATGTATATCAGCAACAAAAGTTGATGTATGTGAAAAAGTACTTATTGAAGTAAATTCCTGAATTTGGAAAAATCTTTGTTTGTTTGTTGTTGGTTAAGAACGTTCTAATGCATTTCGTTGCTGCTTAAGCAACTCATCAGTAGACTTCAATCACAATGAAAAAAGCGCTCAAAGTCCCAATGCTTGTAGAGAAACTCCCAATAGATTATTGAGAATTACAAAACTACAACCATAGAAGACCAAGAAGCTTTGTCTAAAAAACAACAATTGTATACAGCATGTGTTGCTCGTTTTGTTTTTCTAGTAAGAAATTACGATAAGTAAATTCCTCAATATAACAAACAATTGGATACAATGTACAGTGCTACAGAATAAAAACATTTTGGAAATAAAGCAGCCGTTTCTGGTCCGGCTGGTCCGATCGTTGGTTGGGAAATCCCCAAGATTACCGGTGCCATAAAGTCTCAAAGTGGAATTCTCGTGGCAGCAAAACTTTCTTACCGCCAGCATTTTTTTTACATTCGTTTCAAGGTAGTTTTCTTTTAATAATAGGCATTGTAAAGCTGTACAAAGGTACGATTGAATGTGTGCTCGATCATCTATAGTTAGCAAAGTAATATATGTATACAATGTAGATGACGGATCTAAAATTCAGCTGATTTTCGTAATTATTCTTCACAAACGAAGTTTGATAGAAATACATATCACTCCTTTATTGCAATATAGTCATAACTCAAAAACTAATAACTTCATTGAAAATATAAAAATATTTTCATTTGTCGACGTGAGTGTAAAAGCCTTTTGTATGAAATTTTTACACAAGATTAAATATGATATAACGAATTTTTCTGCATTATTAACTCCAAAAATGCATTTCTTGACATATGACTGTGTTGTAATAAACGAGCGATATGATGTACTCGTATATCTGCTTAACCCAAAAATATAGTTTTGAAAGTTGAAAATTTAAAAAATTACGAATTTTTCCAACATTTTCCTAAAAAAATATCTCCAAGAATGTCCTCTTGGGTAGTAGGCAATGTACTAGTCGGAGGGTAGCGGGTTTGATTACTGGAGACTGGGCGTTTCTGCAGACAAGCGAAAGTGGCTTCGCAGTTTTGTGTTGGTTAAAAAAAATAAATAATATTTCCTTGAATATATACTCGTAAATAGCGTTGGTAGCAAGAAAGGCCATAAACTCAAATAACTGCAACTTTACAGGAGAAGGTAAAAATATAATAGAAACAGTACAACTGCTTGTAAGAGCGTAATTTTTTACACTCTTGCAATGAACTCTTGGAACGAGGTGTACTTGTATGAAATGTATTAGAACGAGTTGAGGGTCTTTCTACTTGAGACCAATAACAATTTTTTTTTAATTACAATTACATTTTTGTTGGCCTTTCATTTTGTAGCACTAACTAACTGCCTTGGTTATTTTATGCATAGTAATTGATTTTTACATTTTATAGGAATGTTGCACACATCTGGCCTGTATGAACGGCGAAATCATCGAGCCGAAAAAGATGCCGATGCTATTGCCTTAATGCGTAATGCTGGTGCTATTCCCTTTGCTTTAACAAATGTTTCAGAAGTTTGTATGTGGTGGGAGAGCAACAATACAGTCCACGGGCGAACTCGCAACCCGTACGATACAAATCGTATTGTTGGAGGTTCTAGTGGTGGCGAAGGATGTATACAGGCGGCTGCCGCTTCGCCTCTTGGATTAGGTTCTGATATAGGTGGTTCCATTCGTATGCCCTCTTTTTTTAATGGAATATTTGGTCACAAACCAACGAAATTCGTAGTATCTAATGATGGTCAATTTCCCATTCCATTTTCTGAGGAACAAAATTCATTTTTAGGCATTGGACCTATGGTAAGACACGCTGAAGATTTGAAACTAGTTTTAAAAATTATAGCGGACAAAAAAGCAGGTTTGTTGAAACTAGATGAACCAATCGATTTGCAAAAGTTGAAATTCTTTTATAAGGAAAATGATGGCGGTGGTCGTCTAGTATCCCCAGTAGATAAGGATATAATAAATAGTATTCATCGCATTGTAGATTATTTGCAAACGAAATTAAAAGCTCAAGTTGAAGAAGCGCATTTACCACAATTTCAACAATCTGCTACTATATGGTTTACTAATATGAAGGACGATTCCGGCTATGGCTTTGAACATCAATTGGGAAATTTAAAATGCGCCATTAATCCATATACTGAACTATTTAAATGGCTTATAGGACAATCTAAACACACCTTTATTGGACTACTTACTGCTATTTTAGATAAATCTCAATGTCAATTTGGATCCTCAAAATATTGTCATATGGTTCAGAAACGTGATGAATTACGGGAAGAGATGCAAAAACTTCTTGGCGATAATGGAGTTCTGATATACCCTACTCATCCCACCGTAGCTCCTTACCATAATGAGCCTATAATTAGGCCTATCAATTTTTCGTATACTGGCATTATCAATGTCTTAGGATTTCCGGCAACAGCTGTTCCGTTGGGAATACTGGGATCTGAAGGTTTACCAATTGGAGTACAAATTATATCTAATTTTAATCAAGATCGGCTATGTTTGGCTGTGGCCGAAGAGTTGGAAAAAGCATTTGGAGGTTGGCCAAGACCAAAGATATGCATTTAGTCTTCCTTAACTTTTATTCGCTCTTTTAATTTAAATGATGGACTACATTATACCTACTTTTAAAGCGATATATGTATATTTTTTGTGAATTTCATATGACTATATATCTTTGGGTCTTGTAAAAACACTACCATGTAACTACGTATTACGTTTTGAGAAAATAAAATTTAAATTTTTTATACATGTATGCGTGAATATTTTGTATTATTTAGTGTGAAGCAGGAGTTTTATTTTTGAGTCCAGAATTATATAAATAAAATGAAAAGGTGGAAAATGTACATATGTATGTAAGTTAGGTTAGCAGGTTGCTGGTAAGGGTCCAAACAATGATCCCTTTGTGCTACCTGTGAGTTTTTAGAGAATATAGGAAAAAGTTATTAAATGCATGTAAGACAGATTTCAGCCACGTAAAGTTTATTTTAAATTAAATTATAAAATTCGTCTAATGCGTTTTACTTTTGGTAACAGCAATGCAATCTCGTCTTAAGATACAATTTGATCACTTATTAGCAAGTTAATACACCAGTTGGGCCAGATTGACTTGCACGATAGCGTCATCAACGATTCTTGTACGAATTGTCCTCTGTTATTAAGTTTTATAGTCGACAATTCAAGGGAAATCGTCGTTCATGACAATCTGATAATAAGGGTGAATGTTGTTACTTTCAATAGATAGATCTAGGTAAATACTCGAAAGCATTGCAATCAGTAACATTTAAAATATCCAAAATCGTTTAAATCTATAAACAGGAATATTTATTCTAGGCGTGTGTTATGATTAAGACGTAACCAAGTTAATATTAAATATACAGCTTCATTTCAAATTATTCATGTTTGATGAGTGAAAAAAGAAAAATAATTAGTTATATTTTTCCGCCGAGTGATTGTATCAGTTTTAAAAGATCTGATCGTTTAGCAGAGATTATATCCTGATGTAAAGAATCCACGCCTTCTACACATTCAAAACGATTAACGTTATCCGCAATATTATCAGTCATACAGATCACATGGATACCACAGTCGTAACCATTAGTCTGCTGCAAACACTTTATGGGCTTAATTTGACAAATTCGACAGTTTAAAGCGTCTTTTATACGATGTACAAACTGATGTGAGGCATTAGAATTATTATTGCCCCATGAATCGAGGTGAAAGAACGCCTTTTCCGGCCTTGAAAATACCAACAGAGACCAATGAGTTCCTCCGGCTTGAGTAGACTCATTATCATTTAATACAAAGAATATGAATGGCTTTTTCGGTGCTTCTAACTGGTTTAGCATTGTTTCTAACTCACCATCATCAGCAAATTTCATACACTGTGTAACTTCCGGTGACACAAACAACAAGTCTGGATTATTTTTGTATTTAACATGTTCTAAATATTCGTAGTAAAATGAAATTATTTGATCATTTAACCAATGAGGGCCTTGCAACAGTTGTATATCCGACATGCGTAAACATGTTTCATTAAAACTAAGAGCAATTGGATCGGCATGTATAAAAGAACTCATTTCTTTTGCTTTATTTTCAATGAAATATTGATGAATAGCGATATCCTAAAGCTAAAAACATATAAAATTTAACCCTTTCCAAATTAAACAATAACAATTTTTACCTTTCTTACAATAAACAATTTGTCGGATTCAAACAGTACTTAGATTCAGATGTCTTGATTGGATCCGTCCGATTAACAACATAAATTTACACATCTGTCACTACCGCCATATACAACCACACAAAACAAAACGGCAGAAGGCGAAGTTCATTGGCTCACAATAGGCTTACAGCCGCCACCGTAATTACCTTAGCCGCTGCCAAAGAGTGTTGCTATGATCCTCTCGCGACTAAGCCGATTTTGCGATTTCGCCGTCAGCTAAAACATAAGTGCATTTTTAATTAATTTTATATATATACAATTAAAGAAAGTGTTAGCTGACACATTTTGCTTAACCGCCGCCGAGTATATTCTGAGCTAGCCACCGCCGACGGCCAATATACATCGGCTCTGTTCTCTGATCCAGGGACCGATGATGCTTGAAGCAAAATCCAAATTTTTTATTTTTCACACATGCATGCAACACAGCCATAGCCAGACAGGCTACTCAAAGCAGTACGTTATACATATAACTGTTAAATTACCGTTTTTATATGTAGTTTGACAATTGGGTTGCAGTTAACTTATAACAAGGCGATAATTTATCATGCACTTACACTATGCTTATGTCATGCATTTTGCACTCGCAAGGGATCAGGTGACTATTTTTGACCTTTGTAATTTGAAAATACGTTGGATGTCAACACACATTCACCCGTATAGCGTATGTCGACTCGAATTTTGACATCCAACGTATATTCAAATTACAAGCAGCGAAAATAGTCACCTGATTCCTTGCGACCACCTAGAATTAAATCGCCTTGGCCTTGAACTTATTATACAAACCAAGACGTATACAGTATCAGGTGACCACTTCCCTACAACAATAAAACTACACAAAAAACAACATGTAGTTTGCTGTGCTACAATTACCAATATATCAAAAGATGTCTGAGCAAATTTTGACATTTTGGTTCAAATTGCTCAATTTGGCAACATCTGCTGATTATCAGCCGGGCCAAGGCGAAAACACATCAGGTGATCTTAGTTCACCAGCTGACATAACTTTTCTGCTGTCAAATCAAACCAATCGTTAGGAAATATTCTGACAGCAGACATTTTATACTAAAAATATACAAGGCGAATATGCAGAGTTACAAATCGTGACCACCTGGTATCAGTTCGCCTTGTGCGTATATCAACCGAATTCTTGCCGGTGTTCGTCAGCTGATCAATTTCGATATATACTCCGTCAAGGTCAATTTATCAGGTCAATGCAATCCCCCCGATAATTTGATGTATTTTCATTTTTAAACTATCAAAAGTTAAAATTTTGGGCTCCATACACTTTAGTTCATGTTTGTGTGTGTTTCTGAAAGCTTAAACATAAGTGTAATGCTGTAATTTTGTAGAGTTGCATAGACCTCTCGTACTGCATTTGGGAGGGAAAAATATCAACAAAGGAAGTTTTTGTCCTAGATTAAGGAAAATACATATGACGGCGCTCTTTAATCTATTACAAAAACATCAAAGTCAAAACATGACACTCGTAATTACTACTACTGTTTGCATTGATTTTTTGTTTATTCTCATTAATTTTTTACTTTGTTCTTATTAAAGATTATTATTGTTAGTATGTATGCATGTACATATGTATATACATATATGTACTTATATCTGCATCTATATGTACATATATACATATTTTTATGTACAGGCATACATATACATAGGTATATTTATGTACGTACATACATACATACTTACGTACTATAATTTAAATTAATTTTCTGAATCTCTCAAATTATCACTTTTTTGAAACTCAGGCAGCAATATAAAAGGTTTTATTGACCAAACAAAGCTTTCACAATAATTTCTGAAGTCGTGCAATAAATAGTCTGTCTACATACTTATGTACATACTTATATTAAACACACGAGTGGTTTAATCATTTACCTACATATGTACATATATACATACATATGTACTACATACGAACATACTTGCTATTTTTTATAAAACATACAGTACTTTGTTTGAATGGTGTCCTTTCAAAGAAATAAGTTTTATACAAACACCAAAGATTTACAACATTTGGAGATTTTATTACACTTTAAAGACATTTTTAAACGAAATGCAATTTTGAAGGAAGTGATAATAAATACGTTTGAAAATTGCCGAGGTAAGAATTTATAAATATGTATGTACATACATACACACATATGTATGTACATACACATGCATGTATTTATTTCTTAAAAGACGTCGAAAATAAATAGCAAATAATGTACATATTTATGTATGTACCTATGTATATTTGTGTGTATATACGCATGTATATCGTTTATATATGCATGTGTATGCATGTACCTGTTACATGTCATGCATGAATAATATGTATACATGTGTATACCTGACATCGTACGTATGTATGTATATATGTATGTATGCATGTAAATATTTATGTATGTATGTATACACGAAGAAATTCACATGTAAATAATTTCTATAACGAACCAGCATTTTTCCATTCTTATTTTCTTATCAGTTTTTAAGGTCATGCAAATTGATCTTTTGTTTTATTTAAATTTATTTGAATCGATACATACATACATGCATACGTACATACATATGTATGTATGTATGGATATTCATATGTACATGTCGATGGTCTCAAGTAGAAAGGCCCTACCACCTGTTTTTTACGAAATTGAGCTTTTAAGTGATTAAAATACATTTCACACAAATACACCTCTTCACAAAAATTTATTGCAATAGTGTAAAAAATAAGGCTTTTACAAGCAGTTGTATAGTTTCTATTATGTTTTTACCTTCTCCTGTAAAGTTACAACTATTTGGTTTAGGGCCTTTCTACTTGAGACCAAAGACATGTATTTATTTTCCAATATAGTACATACATATGTATTTTCAATATATCGTCGTAAGAATAAAATGCTCCATTTTTATAATATTACAACAGTGAAAAAAATTAACAAAGTGCAATCTTTTCTAATTAAAGAACGATTTTTTTGTTACAATGCTTTGGGATTTGATGTTTTTGTTATTTGAATGAAGGAAGCTTGTGTTATATTTCTGCAAATTTATTTTTTTAATGTTTCTATATTCCCTCCTTTTACACAGGGAAAGTTTTCTTTGCAAAATCTTAATTCAGATAGGAGAAATACAGAAATGGACAGTATTCCTCCCTCTTCCATCTGAATTGAGGCTTTGCAAAGTAAACTTTCCTTGTGTAAAAGGAGTGTTATTTCCGGATCACACAATTCAACTTTTGTTGATCAACTCTTAATTCAGCTGTAAGAAAAAAAAGAGATATGTATTTGTATTTCCTTCTCCATCTTTCTTATAACTGAATTACGAGTTGAGCAACAACAGTTGAAGTGTGTGAATCGGGACTAACAAACTGAAGTATACATCATAAGTACATACATTCATACTCGTACATACATTTATACGTGTACATTCCCTGTCGGAAATTCCGTTAACTTCGAATTAACTTTAAGCTAACTATTTCGTAACTAGTACTGACTGACACTTGGATTACTTTTCAATGTAATCAACTGACTATTTTAACATTGCGATGTTCTAGGCGGTATTCAATTGTCTCACTCTGCATTACTTTTCAACTAACTTAAAGTTGATTTTTTTTAAATCACCTGGTAGTCAGTCATCTCACGTTGTGCACTCAACGCGCTACTACCCAGCTGATGTTAATATAAAACTGAAATGAGTTTCAAAGTAGCTGAGAATAAATTTGTTGGCTCTCACCAAATTCGATTTCGTAATCAACTTAAGAATTAATTTTGGGTGAATTCCGAATGACATTGCAATTATCTTTTAGTCAGTCTAAGAAAAGTTAACTATAAAGAGTGTACATATGTACAAGAATTGAATTCATGTTTAACGCTTTTATAAATCCGAATAAATTAGTAATTATTTTAGCAATTAAAATTCTCATACAGAAAGCTTTAAAATCAGGGAACATGCACGGGTTCAGCACCAATTTAGAATATGCATTGTTTCGAGTCATTCATTTTAATGAAGATCGATATACATATGTACGTAGATATGTACATATTTAAATTCCTGCACAAACACATGATCTGAAAAGACACGCTAATGTAAAAATCATGCATGTTTCCCCTAAATCGAGCCATTGAACCCATATTCAACCCCATTTTTGTCATGTTTTTTTAAATACATATTAAATAGTCTTAAATCTAATTCCATTCATTCATAAATCCTTACTTCCTTAGTCCCGGTTCACACACCGGTTCAGCTGTAAAAAAGACGGAGAACGAAATACAAATATCTCTTTTCCTCTTACAGCTGAAGCGTGTGAACCGGGACTTACTAATATTATAAATGTGAAAGTGAGTTTGTTTGTTTGTGATTTTTAAAATTCTTTCATCAATGGAAAGATACATTATCAGCGTCTAACATAGGACATTTTTTTATCCGGTTCGGAACCATTTTTTTATATTTGGTAGGGATTTTTTCGGATAAACACATTTTTGAGCTGACTAGGCCAATTTTCGTTTAACCAGTTTTTACGCATTTTTTAAACAGATCAACGCGAGCGGAGCCGCGGATAAAAGCTAGTGTGTACATACATATATAAATATTTCCATTAATATGGACAATATTTTTATATTTTTTTGTTCTCTTTTATCTAATTTTTCGACCTTTTTTGTATTTTAATTAAACTATTTTTTTGAGCTTTAGGTATGTTTTATATTTGTATTTTATTATATCAATATTTCGTTAACCTTCGGTTAACTTCTTCAGGATATTTTTGTTTGGTCGTTATGAAATCTTAATTTTTTTTTGTTTTTTTTTTTTTCATAAAATCCAAACAAAAATATTTTGAAGAAGTTAACCGAAGGTTAACGAAATATTGATATAATAAAATGCAAATATAAAACAGACCTAAAGCTCAAAAAAATAGTTTAATTAAAATTTTTTTGTTCTTATTCCCTGTCGGATTTTTATTAGCCAGGTCTTTATTTTCATATGATTTTTGAAGTTGTATTGTGAGTACATATTTGCATTCGCATTCGCTTTCGCAAAAATTAAAATTTATTATTTGCTTTTGCATTCGAATTCGCTAAACTGACATTCGCTACTACCTAATGTACATATTTACATACATAAAAATAAATACATACATACATACATATGAACTTAATTAACTAGATATGAACGAACATCTAATTTTTTTAATTTGCAATTTCTTTTTATTAAGATTGTAAAAACATGGCAGCGTTACCTCAAGGTGCATTTGCAGCATGTAAATTGCGTGAAAAAAATCGTGAAAGAGATTTGATACTATCAAGATTAAAACCAAACGGAGATAAAAGCGAACCGAAAGTTTTCAGTGGCAATAAAAAACGTATGTCCTATAAATTATTTTATGCAAAACATAAATCTTTTTTTCTATGTTAATCAATATACTATGTATTTCTTTTTTTAGTAATGGAATATAGTCCAGTAAAGTACAACGAAAAACTAATGAATTCAATATGGGGATTTTACAATCGTTATTCGCCTCATAATATAAAAAGTAACGAAATCGTTTTCAACACTTTTATTAATAATCAGCAGCAGCAGTAAGTATTTTTTATAAAATACTTACATATCGATGGCCACAAGTTGAAAGGCCCTAACTCGTATTTTCAATAAATTGAGTTTTTCAGTGATTCCATTTCACATTTCACACAAATACACCTCGTCACAAAAATTTACTGCAATAGTGTAAAAAATAACGCTTTTACAAGCCCTTGTGCTGTTTGTTATTATGTTTTTACCTTCTCCTGTAAAGTTACAATTATTTGAGCTAGGGCCTTTGTACTTGTGACCAACGATATGTACATACTACATACATACGCTCCTTTATTGCAACATAGTCATATCTCAAAAAATTAATTTTTCGAGTTAATGATGCAGAATTAATCCTCATATCGTTATTCATACAACTATCTTGGTTACTCAGCTCTTGAGAGAAAAATAAAATTTTCTTTTTCCATTGAGTTGTGTGTAAGTTGAAAAATTTAAACTCGTTTTCCGGCGAATTAGTTTTTTTGAGTTATGACTATGTTGCTGTTCGGATTTAAGAAAGCGTTAAACATTAATTCACTTCATGTTATGATTTAGAAGGCGTGAAAAAGACAAGATCTTTGAACTACTTCAAAAAGATACGAAAAATCAAAGTTTTGTGGTAATTTTTGCCATTGGATTTAATTAAAAGAAGATTATGATGCCAAAAGTCACCATTTTGAGGCCCCATGTTTCTTATAAGGAGCTAAAGTAACCAATATATAATAGTCACCATTCAATGAGACGCATATTTGCGAATTTACAGCTAAAATTTTTTGCAAAATGGCGTATCATAATTCATGAAACATAACAAATTTCTTTAACGACATTTCAGTTTATACCTATTTTAGAATATTCTAAGAATGCTCGCTTGATTGATTACTCAAGCATAAAAATATGAATGAAATAAACTGTGGGAGAGCATAAAAAATTTCATAATTTCAATTGGAAACGTAAATAATTTACTTTGAATCATCATTATTCTTTTCGTTTTAGATTTGCTGTTGCTAATCAAGCCTTTGCTCACAAAATTGCAATGGCTATACCAACAGGAAAGGAATGGATTTTAATGGAAAAGACGTCTTAGGAAAATATATTTAATTCGTTGCTCATCTTTTAAATTCAATTACAGTGAGATGTGGTTACAGCGTATTTGAAGCATCCGACAGTTTAACTTCCTTACAAACGTTTTTCGTTGTATTTACATGTATATAAAATATATTACATAAATAACATATTTTGTTATAAATTGAATAAATTATTTATGTACATATACATATCGAGCCTTTTTTTCGATTTTATCGTAAGCGGCATGTTATCGAAAATATACTTTTTTATTGAAATTAAAATGTTATTGGCCTACCCATTGTTTAATATTATAAATCCCAAAATTGTTGATAACTTTTAAGATACGGGCTGTAAAATTTTATCGTAAGCGACAATTTACGTATAAAAACATATTTGAATATTTTAAAACAACCTACTGTAAAATTTATTTTTTCTTGATTACGATTAGATCTAGCATAAGGCTCGATGTATTTCAAATACACATTTCTATAGAAATCAAATCGTTATAAACATGTTTAGCTACATACATGCATACATATGCACATATACATATGTATGTATATCGAGCCTTAAGGTCCTAATTTTGTAAAACAACGCTTACCGTTGACAAATTTTTTATGTATGTATTTTGTTTTTGTAATTAAAATTTTTCCATATAAAATTTGTGAACGCTTGCCGTTGCGTTTTACAAAATTAGCCCCTAAATTTTTCAGGAGGTTTTTTTAAAATATTCAAATATGTTTTTGTACGTGTTATCGACCATTTTGGCATTTTGATAATTCTAAAATATGGGTAGTAAGCCCATAAAATTTTAATTTCAAAAAAGTACATACATATATTTTCGATAACATGTCGCTTACGATAAAATCGAAAAAAATGGCTGGATATGTACATATGTATTTTGTTGCAATCGTACACCACTGTATATGGGTATATAATTGTTTCTTATACATCACATACATACATATGTACATACATATATGCATGTATGTATAAGTAAATATGTACATAAATGCACATACATATGTACATATGCATGTTATGTCACATACATATACATATGTACATATGTATGTTTGTATTTTAAGTGCTAATAGTTCAGATGTTTAAATAAATTTAATTAATTTGCTACCTCAACAGCACAAAGTAGACCTCAACAGCTTCTTTTGTTTACACTTAATTAATGGATGTTGACATTCAGTTAGTTTAAATAACATGACTCGTACGTAGGTACCATGTACTTAATGTTGATAAAGGCATCTTCACCACCATGTATTTCTAAAACTTGAAGTGTTTCATCAATTAGGTCGCCCAAGTTTAAGTTTTGTTGTTGACTGTAGTCAATCTTATCCCCACAATTCACTATAATCATATTTCGTTAATATTAATTAGCAATATTTTTGTAAAGTACTATGTACATATCACTTATTTACTCAAAGAACGTCATAACTCAAAAAATGGAATTTTTGAGTTACTGATGCAGAATTCATCCTCATATCGCTCTTCATTTTGTGTAAAAATTTCATACAACTATCCTGCTTACTCAACTCCTGAAAGCAAAATCAAATTTTCTTTTTCCATTAAGTTGCGTGTAAATTGAAAACTTTAAACTCGTTTTCCGACAAACTAGTTTTTTTGAGTTATGCCGTTGCTTGAGTAAATAAGTGTAAATTCACTAACTCACAATTTTTGACTTTGAAAGCATTAAACATTGGAAGTAATTGTCGATAAAATGGTACCAATGCAGGCCCCACTAGATCCGACGACAATACCAGTTGTTGTATAATTTTTAAAGTTGTACACGTCACTTCCAAGTTTTTTGTGCCTAAAGCATCTATGAAAGTACAAGGAGTCGTCAGACAGAATGTTTAACTACATACATACATATGTACATACATACATCTATGAATGTATTAAAAATAAAATTATTATTAAATTTAAATTTAACAACCTTTTTTTAAAAACACCCAGGTCTATGGCGGGAATCGAATCCACGACTTCTGGACTGAGAGGCTAGCATCGCTACCACTCAGCCACTGGGGCACCTGTAAACACCGTTCATCACTTAGTTTTGAGTGGCAATTTTTAAGATGTACATATGTATGTCAATCCAGACTAAATGGCTCTTTTAGGACCGAGCACTTTTGCGCTTTATAATCTTTATATTTTTATTTTAAGCTTAACACATTTTCTTGCCTCTTATTTTACTTTAGTAATTTTTGTTAATTATTTGAGGCAAGCTTCTGCGTTAGAAGCTATATAACGATTTAACTATTTGGGAGTGTATCCAATTCCAGAATATCAGTTATTTAATTTAAGATTACCTTTAACACGACTTTTATTATTAAATATTATTATTTATTTTTTATTATTACCCAGCAAAAAAAAATCTGAACTAGTTCCAAAGGTTTGCCACTTTCATTGCATACCAATCACCACAGGTACTGAATTTAATATTCTAAGGCTGGCTGATATCATTTAGTTATTTGGATCACTTCCATCCTATGCCAACCATGTGTTAAATTCATTGATGGTTCACCAGAAATAGAACCACTTGGAGCAGAGTTGCTGTCACTAATGATTAGTATTACCATTTTTTGCTGTGTATTTTTCCTACTAATATTATGTATATAAATTTATCAGGTTTTATTAATGTTTTGTAATTCAAAGATAGTTTTTTGAATTAGATCTTTAATATTCTATCTTGTTTCATTAAAAAAATAAGTATGTTCTTAACTGCATACGTATAAAAATTAATTTTGAATAATTACAACGATATACAAATTTATGTATGTACATACGAGTATGTATGTAGTATATTTACATATGAATATACATACATATACTCACTTTTTAGCGGTAAAATTAGTAATGGTATCACAGCGTGCACTCTTTCGCCTCCTGTTAACAAAAGATCTGAAACACCCTGCCGAGCATAGGTTTTGTAAGGATGTTCAGTTTCACACAGACCGTCAAAAAACAATGGCAAATATATACTATAATCCAATTTTTTTATATCGACCTGCAAAGAAATTGGCATAATTCCATAATCAAGTGCGTTGTTGATCAAGTGCCACATATAGGTACATAAGAAAGAAGAATCAGTTGGAGTCATCTGATTACCTATGTACATATGTACATATTCACAAAAATATTTTTGATTTATAAGCATTTTATAGAACAGTTTTTCATAAAAAAAATTGTCTAAACCTTTATAAAACAAATTTATTTTTTATGAATAAGGCAGAAAATGTATTACCGTTTTTAAAATAGTTTATGAAACAGATTTCCATACAACATTTGTCTTCTGAAGCCTTTATAATTCAGTAGTTTTTTTTTATTATGTATTCATGTGAAAATTTTTTGCATATCAAAAATATAAATAAAACAAATAAATAAATAAAAATATGAAAAAACGTACAGAAAATTTTTTATTTATTTATTTCAGTCTATGGACAGAAAGTCCTTTCAGACAACGATATAAAGGTAACATTTTTAATAACTAAGAATAAATAACTTATATAAATAGTAAAAGATCAACAAAAAATAAAGAAGGCTAATTAATTTCTTAATGAATGTATAAACAAACTTATGAAATTAAAGCAAAATTTCAAATAACAATATTATTTTATTACAATTAGAAGAACAAGTTTAAAATCATTTTTCGCAGTGCTGAACTCTATATAAGACTTTGATTCTCTTTGAAATTTAAAGTTAATTTCATTGAGAAACGCGAAAGCACGTGTTAGTGTGCCATTACGAGCATAATTAGTTCGATGCAAAGGAACATCAAACAGCTTAGTTAATCTGAAATTTCTAGGAGGTATAAAAAATGGTACAGCATGAAGCAAGTCATGACAGTCAATGTAACCATTGATAATATCGTAAACCAGAAGGGAGGATTGGAGTTTTCTACGTCCTTCTAGAGTGCGTAGGCCAATAAAAAGGCACTTAGATTCGTAAGGAATAGAAATTAAATATGGTAATGAGCGTGTAACAAATTTAAGAAAGATGCGTTGAAGTCTCTCGATACGAGAGATAAGATTTGAGACATGAGGATTAAATATAACAGCAGCATATTCCAACTTTGATCTAACAAAGGACGTATAAATGTATTTATGCGTGTACGGATTAACAAACTCAGAGCAGTTTCTCTTCAGAAAACCAAGCATTTTATACGCTTTAGGAAGTATATACTCAACATGGGCTACAGACGACATAGAACTATCAAAAACAACACCTAAATCAAGTTTAGAATTCGAAGTTTTCAAATTAATGCCATTAATATTAAATATCAGTACAATGGGATTCATGGATCTATGAAATGGAACATGTAAACATTTATGTATATGTATTTAGATGCAAGTAATTAAGTTGGCACCAATTGCTTAAATTATTAAGCTCATTTTGCATAGTGCGAATATCACTCAATGCATCACATCTCATGAAAAATTTTAATGTGAATAATAAATAAGGGAATTTAAAAAATTTTGATTTTAACGATTTTAACTAGTTTGTTATTTATTTATTTATTACCAATAACCTAATATAAGCCAATGCAGGCCATAGACGGTTACAAATTTCTACTAAAATAGTTTTATTTAAAACTAGTATGTATAATTAGAAATTATAAAATTATAAAAACAATAAAATATGTATATGCAATAAAAATAAAACTAACAATTAGGAAAATATGTAATAACAATAGAAACATCCCAATTAGTTCAAAATGTAATATTAGTGAGAGAAAAAATTTACAAAAAAAGAGGATAAATTGCCAACAATGGATACTTGCAAAATAGTTAACATAAGCAATCAATACTACAAATTATTATAGAGCTACTTTTATTTCTTAACGTACCTATAGATAATTTTTATAAGCAGATACATATGTATGTATGTATGTATGTACATATGTACATAATTTGCTTAAGTGCTAAATTGTAAACAATTGCCGTTCGGGCTTATTTCGTTATTTATAAAAGACTTATATGTAAGTATGTGCCCATAATTATTAAAGTGGCCTAAGTATTTAATTATTATTTCGAGATATTTAGTAAATTATAGGTATTTAAATAAATCCAAAATTATTTTTTTATTATGCAACATTTTAATTTAGAGTTGTGTTAGTCTTGATTAATATAAATTTATGTAATATTTATTGAAATTTTTTTTAGATTTATTTAATATTTCTAATCAAAAATGCTTATGACTTAGATCACTTTCATAATTATGGGCACATAGGTATGTACATATGTATGCATATGTATGTACCTATATGTATATTTTGTGATATAATATTTATATTTTACTTACGGTCCAACCAATTTTGGCGCTCCCGCACAAGTATTCCATTTTAATAGGCAGATCTCCGCGATCAAAATACATGCGAAATGAATTACTACGATGGGGCTTCCCAGAGCAATAATAACTGGCACCATTGCATAATTTTAAAGCTTCAAAAAGCATACACATGTATATACATATATATGTGCATATATATGTATTTATTTGTTAAGTTTTTATTTCATAATATTAAACAATGTTTCAAATGTCATCTGCCATGTACATACATATGTACATTCTATATACATATCGTCATATGCTTTCAAAAAAGCCCTAAGTTACAAAAAATTCAAAATCGACTTTTCGATTGTTTATAATGCACCGTATCAAAACACATGTTCCTGCAAAATTTTGCACTCCTACAATTAAAAATAGCGTTGTTATCGCAAGCGCAAAAATGCCTAAAACGAAAATAGTACCTAATTTCTAAAAGAGGAAAGTAATGTAATTTCTATTTTTGTTTATAAGTTTTTTTTTTAAGTTTATACTAATTTACCACATGAAAATGATAATTTTCAGTTTTTTTTTGTTAAACTTTTATTTCAACTTTTCTTCTTTTAAATTTTCTTATTAAAAAATGTATACTTTGTATTTGCTTACTTTTGTTTATTTTATTGAATCGTATGTTTTTCTCATGTACTAGATTTTACTGGCAAAAATATGTGCAGTAAACAGCTGTCAATTTACTCTCTTAGTTGGCACTCTCTTTTGCAATTTTATGTGTAAATGAACACATTTCAGTAAAATCCAGTACAAATTTGTAAACAAACGGACCTATTAATTTGCAACAACAATGCTTTGATAATTCCGAACATTTTAATTCCGCATACAGAAAAAACCCAATTATCTTTTTGTAATCAGAATTTCCTTTTATTTAATTTTGCTTTGTTAATTACTTTTTGTTTTATTAGTAAAAAAAATAAGTAAAAAATTATATATTTAATTTAATTAATGAAGGAAATAAGAAAACATTTTTTTAATTTGACTTACGCCCTTTTCGGTTTCAGAAAAAACAAAACCTCAAAGGCGTAAGTTTCACATCTCTGCAAGTAATACAATAACTCGAATTTTATTTTCATGTATTAATTCTTTAATAAAAACTAAGCCTAAACTGCAAAAAGTTTGAAAACTTTCGGCTAAGTTTTCATATCAATGTTTTGCTTCTCCTGTATAATTTTTACAATGTTTTCAATGTAACTTATGGCTTTTATGAAAACATATGACGATAAGTACAAACATATTTATATGTATATATATATGTAAATATCTGTATATGTATGTACATACATATCGCTCACTTACTCAAACAACGTCATAACTCAAAAAATTAAATTTTTGAGTTAATGATGCAGAATTCATCCTAATATCGTTATTCATATTCTGAAAAATTTCATAATAAAATTTTCTTTTTCCATTAAGTTGTGTGTAAATTGAAAACTTTAAACTTGTTTTCTGCCAAACTATTTTTTATGAGTTGTGACGTTCTTTGAGTGAATGAGCGATATGTATGTACTAGGGACGTAACGAATGTTTGCATTCGCTAAAATGTATGCGAATATTTCAAGCGAATAAAAAAGACAAAAAAAAATTTATACTTATTTTACGAAAACATTTTACGATTAACAAACGTCAAAAAGAACATTATTTTAAGCCAGCACGAAAAAGATATACATACATATCGCACATTCAGTTCAATAGTGTCATAACTCAAAAAAACTAGTTTTGAAGGAAATACGTTTAAAGTTTTCAATTTACATACAAGTCAATGAAGGCATGAATAAATATTCTTCTTTCACGAAGTGATAGTACAAGTTATTTATATGAAATTTTTAAGCAAGATAAAATACGAAATGCATAATTATTCTGCATTATCAACTCAAAAAACGAATTTTTTGAGTTATGCCACTATTGAACTGGATGTGCGATATATACTTACAGCGGTGTTTGGAAATATTTTTCGGTTTTTTAAAGAGAAAAGGCAATGTTTGATTTGCGCAAAAATATTTTCTACTTAAGACTAGTCTGTTCAAACTTTTGAAAAATATTGAGCAGCATTCATTTCACTCATATTATTTCGCATGAAAATTTAAAATGTTGAAAATATAGGTATTTCATATGTTTTTTCCAAGATGAGCAGAGTACTACTTCTGCAACATTTTTTCATGATCAATTCATTCCAATTTTTAAAAAAAAGTATTTTGCCAGCATTTTACATGAAATGTTGAACAAAATACCAGGCTTTAGGGCCAAAGTACGTATGGGTTGCTTGGCTAACATTTTGTAAATTTATTTTTAATTATTATCTATACTAATTATAATATCTTTATCTTTTTTATCATTCTGTTTTAAAAAATTTTTGTTTTTAATAAATTAATAAATATTTGCTCAATGCAAGACTCAATTTAAATAAAATGTTATATGTAGTACATCTATGTATACAACACAACTTCAGATTCTTATACAAATTTATTTTCATGTGATTTTTTAACGTATTATAATATTTGCATTCGCATTCGCTTTCGCATTTGCTTTCGGTAAACGGGTATTCGTTACATCCCTAGTATGTACATATGTACATATAGTACATACCATTTTTTTGTTCTCTGGTCGCTAAAGTATCGTCTAAAGGACCATGTTGTACAATTGTATTCTTCTGTTTTGATTGTATTGAAAATGGAGGAACATAACGGGGCTTTGCCTTTGATATTGAAGCTGAAAGGACCAGAGCTGACGGCGGATTGGCTGATTGAAGACCGAAACACGATTTTCCTTCGAACGCAGTCTTACATTTTACGAAAGGTTTATAATTTGAACGTTTTGTACAAGACATTTTTTCTTTATGCACCTACATGTACATATGTACATATATTTATTATTATATTGTATACATCCCTTACATACATATGTAAATATTGAACAAATCAAGTTCAGGGGCACCTCTCTATCCTATAAAATTTTTTTTTCAATTTTAAGAAAAAAAAATTAAATAAAAAAATTGGCGGCGAGGCTTACTTTCCGAGTTAGTTTCTGGATTGCAAAGTTTTCTTGCCTAATAACGTTTTCCTGCATTGCGGGCCTTCGGCCGGACTTAAGGATTTTCTCCACCATGGTGTTTCCCGAGAACGCGCAGCCTAGTAAAGATTTTCTGCATTGCAGAGTTTTCTTGCCTAATAACGTTTTCCTGCATTGCCGGCCTTTGGCCGGGCTTAAGGATTTTCTCCACCACGGTTTTTCCCGAGATGGCGCAGCACAATAAAGATTTTCTGCATTGCAAAGCTTTCTTGCCTAATAACGTTTTCCTGCATTGTTTAAGGATTTTCTCCACCATGGTGTTTCCCGAGACGGCACAGGCTAGTAAAGATTTTCTGCATTGCAGAGTTTGCTTGTCTTATAACGTTTTCGTGCATTGCCGGCCTTCGGCCACATTCGTTGGAAAACACCGTATAATCACAATATTGTACTAGAATTTTTTTTATTTGATTTTTCTCATTTTTAAATTTTCTATTAGGATACTTTTTTTAATTTTTGAGAGGTGCCCTAAACTTGATTAGCGATTTTTTACTTGAATAAGGGCTCAGCTCAAAATACCTTTTATAGGTATGAACAAATATTATAAAATTGGTTTTAACTTCTGTATTAACTTAAAATAATACTCTTTTGTTGATTTAAAGCAAGGCGAATTTATACCGAAGTACTATATATTTAAATTAATTAAAGTCAGAACTCAATACAAAAAATACTTTTTATTTAGGTATTTACGTTGTAAAAAAATAAGATTTATCATAACAAACGTACAAGCCGTTGCTATAGTTCCCATAAAATATGATCGTACCTTTCTTGTTTGTATTGCTCCTGAACATTCGGGATTTGATTTTTGGTTTTACAAAGCTATTTTCTATGCCCATTTTTACTACTTCATCAGGATGCGTTTATGTAATATGTATGTGATGCGCAAACTTACGGCCTAACCCACAATGTTCTGAACGATATCTGTCGACATCGTGCGCCCGAATGTTAATGCACAAAGTACTTTGTTGTTAATGTGTGTTTACGATGTTCAATTCCACGTTTTCAACCCCAAGGTCATAAGGTATGCACAGGACCATGGTCACAGAATATAGTTTCTGCCGAGCACAGAATATTATTAATTAGTTAGTCTATGCTGCCGAGATGCAATCACAGGTGCAATTATACTAGACGACTGCATAGGAAGTGTTGTACAACAACCATAGCCAAGGTATATTTATATAAAATATACGTGGTAGTCCTAGTTTCGAAAGTAATTAGATTCATTTTGACATTGATGGTGCTATATTGTGCAATATTGAATTTTTTATTTCTAACGCATCTAAAAGTTTGGTATGACTTGTGCCATGGCGAACTGATGGACTGGTGACCTCATCACTACAACATGTAGTTCGTCCAGCTTTATATAAATCAAGTTGTCAAAAACAGTTGACTATAATAACAATATTTACTAACTGCATCTACCAACAATATGTTTAATATATAATTTTGCTATAGAATACAATTTAATTTTTGCCAAACGCTTTTAGTTTTTTTCCATCTATTCGCTTTGAGAAATCTATACCAAAGTGTATCAATATCAAGTGGCCTTATCAGCGCAGCTGATCGTCAGCTGACTTAACCCCATCCTTCAAACTCCATAGAAAACAGCATAAAATCTTAACCCGAACTGTCAACATTCAAATAAAAATTATCCTACAACATATTTGTATGTATGTTGTTGTAATGATAAGGCCACTTGGTATTAATACACTTTGATCTATACCTTTAATGTCAAAAAAATTTACTGAAAATTTGTTTTGACATCCAACGTATACTCAAATTACAAGTAAGTATCATACTAATGGGTGCACCCGGTTGATATGCCTTGGGACTGCCCTTTAAATTCTTCAATGGAAGTGCCTACTAATCAGTGTGGCAGCTTAGGTATCTGTCTTTCAATAAGGTTGGTATCACTGTCAAAAACCTGATCGATCGGCTGACAGTCGGCCAACAACCGCCGCTGTAAGTTTTTGAATAGCCTCCGCTGACCTCTGTGGCTGATTTTCGTCATTATTTTCAAAACATGACCCTTTTTGAAATCAACGGGAAATGGTGACGGGATCTGACATTAATGGTGGTTAATAGATTTTGTTGACATTAGCCAACATACTCTAGCCGCCACTGGATTTATTTTTCGGCAGACGCCGCCAAGGTTTCTTCAGCAAAAGTTGGTTTTAAGCCGCCGCCGAGAAATCAGTATCGACTTCGTTCTCTGGATACAACACTATAAATTTTGTGGTGGAAAATACTTATAGATACATAATACAGGTGTTATAAATTTATTTTGTGCTCCTTAAAATTTAATTTGCTATATTAAATGAGAAGAAATCGTCATACTTATTTATATACATATATATATATACAATTACATATATATATATAAATGCATATAGATGTCGTAAAACCAAGTTTTGGTTTTTGCATAATTTTTTGTTTTAGTCAATCACGGTAGTAGGTTTCACGAATATTATATACATAAAGTGCTATTGTGAATAATTTGTTTTTCCGTCACGTACACCAATTTATATTGTACACACAGTAGACGAAAAATGTTATAATAAAGTTCAATAATATAATTAGTGGAAATTTAAAAATTGTTTATATCTTTACATAAAAGATAACTAACTGAACATGTGAAAGAAAGTGTTGAGTATAAATGTATATTTTGACTTTGATTAAACATTACTTGCACCAAAAACAAGTTATTTTTGTTAAAAAAAAACCAAACGGCATCTGTAGATACATATACAATGAATGTATACATATATGGATTGGTTTATAAAACGTTGAGTCTGTAACATAACTTATAAATCCCTTAATGGAGGACATTTCAAAGTAAATCCTTAAATATAAATTGAAAGATTTAGGTAAGTAAAACATGGTATATTTATGAAGAAAATTTTCTGCAATTTTTCATTTACTATGTATATAGTGAAAAATCGATTTTTCACTTTGGAAGCTAAAAAGATTTTATTTTGTCGTTTATAAATGCATTTCGTTGAAAATAATGCATATCTGCATTTATACATATACATATGTGTGCATGGGTGTATGTATTTTCATGAAACTAATCTTATTAGAAATATTTCTGCTTGCTTTCGAACAACTTTTTTTTGGAAAAACAAATACATGTTCTATCCATATAAAATGTTTGTTTACAGATGACAAATTATAAAAACTATGTAAAATTAATATGTAAAAATTAAATGAATTGCAAAATCATTTTTAATAATTAAAAAAAATTAATTAAATATGTACATGCAACTGCTGGTGCTACTACTATAGTTGCCAGATAAATCAGGGAAATGTCGTAAGCAATGTATTTTAACAAAACAACAACCAAACTTACACACTTAAGTGAAGCCTTTCCAAAATATAACTATACATACATATATATATATATATATATATATATATATATATATATATTATTATGTATGTATATATTAATCTATTTGTTCAGATGAAATCGAAAAATATGCATATATGTATGTATGTATATACATATGTATGTATGTCCTCCATTAGTTTTAGAGACATTAGCTAATTTGTTGTTCATAGAAGAGATCATCTTGCGACAGGTGTCCGTAGGGGTATCATACCATATTTCCTGCACTTTATGCCACAATTGAGTATTGTTTTGATTATCTTCTTTTGCAATCCTTGACACTAATGCCCTTAAGCCCCAAAACATAACGGAAAGACGTGGTGATGTGAAAAAAACAGCCCAACTACCGATGCATACATTGCTATGCTAGCAAAGCAAGACACTTTTAGGTCATCTAAATAACCGAATTTCCGCAATAACTGTTCGTCATCGGTAGTGTGATGATAATCTTCCCGGATGAATAGCTCGCAAAGTTCCATTGTTGAATTTAACGAAGAGAAAATACTACGAATCGTTATAAGGCATGGTGTGGTTCAGACGGACTGAAACAATGGAGCAATATAATCTGGAGCGATTAAACAAAAATTAATTTATATGGAAATAATGACGGGTGAAATGTTAGAAGATCTAAGAAGATCAATCCCCCGATCTCAACCCAAGTAATAATCTGTATTGAGATCTAAAAACAAGGATTGGATTCAAAACAAAACTTAATTGTGGCATAATAAAGGAAATATGGTATGATACCCTTATTGACACCTGTCTCAAGATGATTTTTTCTGCAATTCATTCAAACATTGAAATTATTTAAAGATATCAATCAAAAACACAGACTTATGGTTCAGCCACCTTGGTATATTACTAATGAAGCAATCCACAATGATCTCAAAATTAAATGGCGGCTAGCCGCTCAGCCGATTTATTTTAAATAATTTTCACACTATGTCTTTTTAGCCTGCCTGGTTTTGACAATTTTCTTTTAAGCCCCCTACGAAAAGTCACGCACATTTACATGGGCGGTATTCGATGTTAGATGCAAATTTTCGTGCGTTAGTGCAAATGCAAAGTATCGTAGCATTTCTTTGGATTGTGTGTGTATTTTGTTGTTGGATTTTAAAGAAAAGCTACGATATTTCGCATTTGCACTAACGCACGAAAATTTGCATCAAACATCGAATACCGCCATTAAGACTTTTCTTCATGCCTTTTTGACAACTATATATACATACGATTAATGCTGAGAGTATGAAAAGGGCAAAGAGAAAAATTAAAAATTCTGCCGAATTTTCATTACGTGTCTTTTGTTTTACCCCGCAAGCTTTTCACCCCCTCTCACCAACAAACTAAAAAAGTCCGCCTGCTCAGGTAAGCAGAAAAGGTACAATGTAAATTGCGTCTAAGAAGCCGAACCGCCGCCGAACAACTCCCCTATCGGCGGCTTAATACTCTTACTTTTAATAAGTTTTTAATTATTTTTGATATTGTGACTACTTAACACAGCGCTTACTTTCTCTCTTGGAGTTGCTTTTAAGACCCATGCACGTTTACCCAAAGACTTTGGCGCAGCATTCAGGCGACTTTTTGATAAATATTTTTATCAATGCTTTTTATTCGTTTACCCGTATCAGAGTTGCTATAAAAGAACTAATTTTTAGTTTGGGAAATCGGAAAGCTTAAATAAAATTTATTTATGAGACATTTATCTTATTCCATTTCATTGAAAATTTGCGTTAAATAGCTGATGTTAATAACAAACTCTACCCCAGTAAATAGACTTGGGTGCTGATGAAGTGCGTGGCTGCACAGAAAAATATCGGTATTTCCCCCAGCTAATAAAGTCTAATTTAATTTTTGTTTTATTCTTTAAAAACTCACATTAATTAATAAAAATATTTCATTCAACAAGAATTGAAATTACTGAACTTAAGCCTGACTAAGAAATTATTTCTGATTAAAATTTATTTATTCTAGAATAATATTCATATTCAAGCTTATCCTAAATAAAATTTCACATGGAAATTTCCGAACGAATGAAAAATCGGTATGAAAAAACTTCATACTGTTGCGAAATAATCTGACAATTTATGAAAAAAATCATTCACATAGATTTGTCTGTTGGAAAAACTGGAAATATGTTAGTTTTTGATTTTATTGGAATTGATTAAACGAAATTAAAATCCTTGTCACGAAAAATTTGATTCTGAAATTTTAACATGTGGAATTCATGATAAGCCTGATTATGTTTCTATGGTTTATAATTATGAAGGTACTTTTCTTAGCATTTGGGACATCAATTACTGTAATACTTAAACTATTAGAAATAATTCACTTACTTTCCCAGAACCAGGCTGATAAGTCTTATCGCATTATGCAAGTCTTATTGCTACGCTGATTCGTTTGTTGGAGAGAGTGACGAGGGGAACAGAAACGAGCGCTCAGCTTCCTGTACTGTCAATTCGTTTTGCTTTCTTATTCATAATGGTAAAAAATCAGACATGCATAAAAACGAGGATAAAACATACATATGTGCTCAAAATAAAACTTCCATTGTGAGGAAGCCGATGAAAGTTCAAAGAAGAAAAAGTGATAAGCTTTATCAATAAGACTTGTGCAGTGTGAACTGGGGCTAACAAAAAATGTTTAAATGCTGAAAAAAATTTGCGTTAAGCCGTTCTGCCGCCGCCGCCGAAAATGTTTACCTTTCAGCCGCCGCCGAAATATGTTGAGTAGATCGTTTTGCCATTTAAAAAAAATAATAACTTCCGATTTTGAGGGTGTATTGCGATTTTTTTTTTAAATGGCAAAATGATCTACTCAACTACACCTACATACCACACTTAGTCGTTTTTCACGAATGAATATGTCCTATGATAAAAGTACATTATTAGTAAAAATTTACTGCATGTTTTCAGTATGCAGTAAATTTTTACTGATTTTTTTCAGGAACTTGTAATGCGGTAAATATATAATGCAGTATGCCCATGTATTATACATAGTAAAGGTACGGTCACACTTGTCAAACATTTGCCCAAAAAAGCGTAACCAACAAACACTAATGAAAAAAGTTTTGATCCAGACACTTTTTTATCATATTAAACAGTTTCGAATACAACTAATCCACCATGTCATAGAATCCAACAAAATTGGCTACTCTTTAACTTGACAAACTTTTGTCTGAATTGAAAGATTTTTCATTAGCATTGTGTGGTTACGCTTTTTGGGCAAATGTTTGACAAGTGTGACAGTAGCTTAAGTACATATGTATAAGGTTGACAAATAATTTGAAAATCATGTTTGAAAAAAGTTTTTATCTTAAATTTGGAAAGCGTGTAAATAAATAGCTCTATATTCAGCAAAAAAATTCTAACAATCAAACCTAAGGATTTCAAGATATACTCAAAATATGACCTGGCGTTACGTTACAAAAAACCAAAAAAAAAAAAAAAACCAACAAAATTGCTTAACCCTGCGAATTGGGCAAGTCTTTTTAGACAAAACTTTTTTTTATTTTCCAAGCTTCTAGATTAAAAAATCTCTTTCCCCTTTTTTCTGTTAGCCTTAGTATCTGGCGTTACGTTATCTGGCGTAGCGTTACTTAAATTTCCAGTTGATATTTTTTTGGTTAAAAATTAAGAAAAAGATATACAAAAATGGAGCAGCTTCACTAAACTGCATTTGTTCAATCTCGTTTAAATAAATGAGGTACATATGTATCTATACCTATTGTGAATGTCCAACTCTTTTTCTATTGAAGCCCGTTCCAAATTTTAAATTCGAAGCAAAAAGAACTTAATTTTAGGATGGGATATCAAAATATCGTTTTTATCCATAACTTCAGTTTTTGGTGTTGCATTAATATTTCTAAAAATTAAATTATCTTCGCAAGTAGACCTACCTACAATTTATGCCAGGTCCATTCAAAAGTACGACATATCGCTCATTTACTTCAATAATGTCATAACACAAAAAATGGGTTTTTTGAGTTAATAATGCGGCATTTCGTATTTTATCTTGTGTAAAAATTTCATATAAATAGCTTATACCATCACCTCGTCATGCCTTCAGTGAGTTGTATGTACTCGTATATTGAAAACTTTAAACGTGTTTTCTGCAAAACTGGTTTCTTTTGAGTTGTGACACTATTGAAGTAAATGAGCGATATGTATGTGCATGCACGTATAATCATTAAAAGCTGAAAAATAATACGAGTAAATAGAAAAAGTCTCCAAATCCTTAAAAAAATAATGTACAATAAAAAGCACCTTTATGATAAATAAAACTAAAAGGATGTTCAAACAAAAAAACCGGTGTAAGAGAATTTTGCAATGCACACACATATTTATGTTCATGTGCATATGCATGTATATATGTATGTGTGGATACAGAAAGGGCCAGATGTTCTCAACTAAACCATTTGTAGTGGACTATTAAAACAATGACTTAAAAGGAGAAAAATTATGTGTTTATTCTTTCGTTGATTTCAATATAATACTTCTTGGTGAATTCTTTTCGACAGCAGTTGCCTGAACATCTGGATATAAAAATATACATTCATATGTATATCTACCCAGCAAACAAATAAAGAATGAAATAGTGTTTCATGATTTCGTAAGCATTTGTTTCTTCGAATGCATTCTGAATGTCATCGCAAATCGTAAATAATTCTATAGTTTTTGAACTCTTTAAAAACGCATGCGACATTAATGGTTGATATACCTATAGAAATAAATATCCTGCGAAAAAGGCATGCAAAAACCGAATTAAATCATCACATTGTCACATTTTCATAAAACAAGTTTTATCTCCAACAAATATCAAGAATACAATAGCTCAGTGGTAGAGAGTAGAGATGGGAAAAAATATCGATATTTGGAAAAATAAATATCGATATATATCGCCGATATTTCATAAACCGATTCTTATTTACGAGTATCGGGCTTCGATATTTTCAAGAGCTCTATAAATTTTATCAGTTTTTAACTGTAAGATATTGGCATCTGCTTGCTACTGCTACTGATGCGACGAAAAAACAGAAATTTCACAATAACAGTCAAGGAGTATCTATAAGGTGACACCACTTAGCCAGGTGACTTTTATTTGTTAACTAAGCTAAATGTCAAATTTGGTTTGTGTGGGTATAAGTCTAAGGTTTTTACTTTCTGTACTGTTACGAATCGGCTGACTCTTTTTTGTTGTGAAAAACAGAAAGAGATAGTATTCCTCCCTCTGTCTTTCACACAGCTGAATTAAGGCTTTCGTTTTGTTCTGTTTCGGTTAAACCTGTGAAAATCAAAAAACTGTTAAGTAATTGAGACGCTTAGTGCAATAACTCTGTACGCCACAAAAACAAAATATTGAATAAATCGTCTTTTAAGTTTGCAATAAATCTAAAAAATTGGGGTTTTAATATTTTCTACTTTAAACACCAATAAGAAGCATTTTATGAGGATAACTATGACGTGTCCATCTATGAATGCTTAAAACACATCGGAAGTACTATTTTTAGTAAAAAATTGTGGCTTACATTGTTAATGCCTAAATTTATTTGAAAAGTTTTTTAATTTCAAAAACAACATTTCTAATATTTTTCTGTGGCATTATTTTATTTTCAAATATTTATCAAATTTATTAATGCAAAGATTTAAAAAATTATACCAAAAAGCAAATGATAATAATGATAACAATATCTAAATAATTTCTACAACATTTACTTCACTTCCGGTATGTGTAGCCTCCAAATTATTGTAGAAATTATGATTAACTGGTGGAATGTATGGCAGTAATGATTTTATATTAATCATCTTATTAGCCGCTATTTTAATATATTCAGTGTACTTTTCTGTAAGTACATTTGTAATTTTTTGGTCTTCCTTTTTTGTATTGCTTATTTCATGGTAGTCTTCATCAATGGAGTGCTTAGTCCTAGTTTACACTATGAAAGTCTTATTGCTAAGCTGATTGGTTTGAGGGAGAGAGATGCTCCCTCTCTCTCTCCTAACAAAATAAACAATAGCAATAAGACTTGCATAGTGTAAACTAGGACTTAATAAACATAGATGCACTGTTTTCAGCTTTAAAATGAATGTCATTGCACCCGAAAAATCTGTTTTATTCTTATAAAACCTTAAAACACGTTTTTATAAACAGCAACAACTCCCTAAGCCACATCAACAAAAATAATTATATTTGTTGCGCAATAACTGCGTATTCAAGAAATTTATTTGCTGGTGGTTAAGCGATGTCTACATGCATTTCATTGTTGCTTTAACAAATGACTGCGTATGCCACAAAAACTCAAAAAATCATACCGCGCTAGTTTCTGATATAAATTTCATGTCTCTTGGGAAGAGTCCTTTAATACCTATTGATCTAACAGAAATATCAGAAGAATTTGAAAAAAACGCTTCCAGTTTCATCAAAATCCATAGTAGAAAAAATGACAAGTAAAGTTAATGTGGTTTACAGAGTTATTGAGGAAAACTAAATAAAAATATATCGTTTTGGAAGATGTAGATTTTATAATAATACCGCCAAAATAATCGAATTTAATTAAAATCTTTTTAGCATATAAAGCTATGGTATCTAGCAATAGATATCAAAATCAATTTTTGATTGCTTGTTGCTTACGGAGTTATTGCACTTGGTGCCATTATTACAACTTGCTGTTAGTTAAAGGCAGGATTTGGTCTGCCCGATAAAAAGCTTTGCATTATTACAACTTCAATTTTTGTTTGCTATTATTATAAATAATAATAATATTTAATGGATAAAATAATAATAAATTAAGGTTTTATGATGCTAAGCCATTTATCCGCCCTACAAAATCTTGCCTTTAACTATCGGCAAGTTGTAATAATGGTCCCTAGCGTCTCAACTGTAAGCGACAGCATAAATAAAATAAAAACATTCGAAATAAACCAGAAAGACATAAAACTATATAGAAACATAACTATGGACGATGCAAAACTTATCACTTTTGTGGAAAACTGTGACCGTTCTGGTCAGAAACAGCTGATATTTTATTACAGAAAAAGTAACTATTAACATGCAGAAACTGAACGGTACAGCATAGAACAGCAACAGAAAGAAGTAAAGACTAATTAAGGGCCTGACCCACGCTTACATATGAAACAACAACAAAATTTTAAAATCTGTTTTTGTTTTGAATGCAAGTGTGCGACAAGTCGAACGTTGTCGACATCGTGGGTTTGGTCATACAACCTTCTTTTCAAATTTCAAATTTCTTAAAGTGATTACTTGTGCATTCGAAATTATGTCGCTTAAACTTTCGAAAATTATGTCGCTTAAACTTTTTTTGGCGGTTATGGCACGATTTGTTAATATGTGTATTTATTTTAAATGTGGAATATTTTTGCAATATTTGTAGGCAAACAACATCGATATATCGAAATATCGATGTTTTAATAAAATACATATACAGATTTTTTGCATTTGCATATCTCTAGTAGAGAGTACGCCTTGACAGTCTGAACGGCACGATTCGTATCCTGGCTGCGACAATATTTTTTTGTTTGTTTTGTATTTTGTATTTTGGGTTCTAAGCACTCATTTCAATGATAAGCAGCTTTGTTAAATGTGAACCCATGCTCGTCAATGATACTCCTGTGTTAAAATCATGCGTTCTGCATAAGGTGATCGACTCGGTTTTTCAACCGGTTTTAAAACCCGGTTTCTCACAATACGGCTGTCGGTTTTTTCAAAATGTTGATTTTTTGAATGTCGAATAGTCCGGTTTTTTACAATTAAAAAACCGGCTTATTCAAATACTTTTTGTATATTTTGCAATAAAATTATTTGCATATTTTGCAATAAAATTAGTTTTTACTATGTTAAAACTTAGACCAACGTGTTCTGTTGATTTTCCTATGCATTTTTTTTTCAGTGTAAAAGTTCTAAGCGTTTTTTGACCATGGCAACACTTACGGAAACATGAAATTAAAGCAAAATTATTTTATAGGTGTGCAATGGATGTCAACATCCATTTGCAAAAAGTATTTTTTAGTTTTGTTGACATTTTGCTTCATATTTTATATAGAGGCAGATATCCACCTTGTCCATACAATCATATGTATATATATTATATATGTGCTATACATACATAAGTATATGAAGTTAATTTTTATGTTTTACCTTTAATTTTTATATTATTTTATAGTATTTACATGAACTGTTAACTCTTTTTTTAATAAAGCAATTTAAACCGAAACCGAAACCGGATTTTTCATAATTTCAAATATGTATTCGAACTATTCGAAAACCGGTTTCTGTAAAAAGTCGAATAATCGATCACACTAGTTTTGCACCTAAATCGAACCAATTCATTTGCAGTAGAACCCATGCATTAACTATTTCTTTTGTATGTCTTTTTTTGTGCTGGGTATCTACATACATACATATGTATGTATGTAGATATGGATGAAGGTTTGTTTATAGTGTAGGACAACGCCTTATGTTTTTTTATGTTTAGGGTCGCTGACATCAAGGAATACTAAAACATTTATCAATTTAATTATTTGAGTTTAGTTTCTTTTTTAACACTATCAAATTTGTAGATTTAACAAACAATTACGTTATTGATATGAGTACATATTAAATATTGATCCTTGAGTAGTTTCAAAACGTTTATTATCTATGTATGTACATATTATGTATAAAATAAACAGCTGACTATTTTTAAATCATCTGATTTCTAAATATGTACTCTTGTTTATTTATAAATTTAGTGTTATTTATTTATTATTAGTGTTCAGATATTCTCTTTACAATTGCTGGAACTACCACCAATATGTTGCAGTTTTAGCTCTTCATCCACCACCAATTGAATAAGAATTCCCCGGTTTCATCATCATCCACCATTCTTGTTTTTACAACTAAGCACTTGCTCCATTGCCATAATAAGCTTTTTAGTATGTTTATACGATTGAAAGTGGCGTGTAATTTTCGTGGTGCAACATTCGTATACTATTTGGTTTGTCTTCCAAGTAGCGCCTACAAGAAAGGGTGGAAAATCAGCACGCATGTTTTCTAGGTGCAAGGACGTCTATTGTCCTTGAACCACTGATTCACAAGCATAAAAGCATTCAACCCCATAAGTCGTCTAGCCGGCATTTATCCCAAATTTTTAAAATGGTCTCATTGAGAGTTTTCATGCATCGTATACGCAATTTGTATCTAAAACACAATAGTTGCGATATTGTTGACCTAAATTTTACAAATGGAACACATATGCATAGATATTAAAGTAACCAAGAAGTCTACAACATTCAATTTGCAACCATGGATGTGAGTGATATGTTTTATGCACACATACTACATACATATGTACATATGTATGTATGTTCAATTTAGTATACCTACAGAAAAAGATGAAGTGGTCATTTAAGAAATGTGAACCACTTTGTTTTTCAGGAGGGACAAAAAACTGTCTTAATTTATTGAAACTAAATGTGTGTGAGGACAACGAAACTATTAATTTTGTTATTTTAAATTATTGCTAAGTAAATGCAAGTACACTAGATTCAGATTGTTTTCCTCTAGCCTCAACAGGTGTTTTTTATTTTTTCTGGACTCAGCATATTTGCTTACCAGTGCATAACAGCATAATTACGACATTTTGATTTTAGGAAATGATGTGTTTTGAGTTACACTAGCATTCTACTCCTACATTAAAAAATCACTTTGTATAAAAAACGGACTTGGCATATTTGCCGACTAAGCCAACGATATACAATTTCTATTTATATTATTCATTCCTTACGCGAAATTGTTTCTGTAAAACAACAATTTTGACAGAAATGAAAAATTACATATGAGTTTAAAAGTTGACATGTCAGATGTAAAAAAACGTCAAATTTCCAACAATAGGGCTAACTTACAAAATAGTTAACATTAGTAAGATTACTAAAAATTATTATTAAAAAACGCTGCAATATACTACTACTACTTTTTTTCAATTCTTTATTTATTTAACCGATCCCTTTTGGGCCATATATACTATACATAGTTACAAGTATACAAAAAATGTACAAAAAATAAAATTCAAAAAAATAAAATTTAGTTTAGAATTATCAAAATGGCAAAATTGTTCATAACTTTTAAATTACAGACTGTAAAATTTTATCGGAAGTGACGATTTACGTATGTCATACATGTTTGAATATTATAAAAAAAAACTTCGCCTGAAAACTTTAATCTTTGTGGCTTATTATTAAATCGAAAGTACGGCTCGATATGCTGCAAAAAAAATTTTTGAGATAATCGACTTTAAAGTTAAAATAAATCTTAAAAATGTGCCTTTCATGAAATTATAGTGGAAATTACTGTTTTCAAAAGCTATCGTGGCTTATAATGTTACTGCAGAAAAAAAATTTTATTTTTTTCCCAATTCAAAATTTTTTTGTATTTACTTTTAAATAAATTATTACACAAGTTGTCTTTTCACTCCTCTTTAAGGAAGGTCTCACTTTTTTAGAATGTTCACTTCCCTATATTCCTCATTAAATTAAAGTACATATGTATGTATATTTTCTAATTAAATCATGAATAATTGAAATTTATTTGCTGGTGGTTAAGTATTGTTGATATGCATTTTATTGGTGATTTGAAAATCATCAGTAGACTTCAACCTTAAATAAACTTATGACAATATGTCAAATAATCAATTCCGACCAAATTTTTTATTATTATGTAATCTTATATTTCAACTTTATTGTTCATGTTCAAATAGTTTTAAAAAATTGTTTACGGCGAAAACATTAAAAATCATTCGGTTAACCGTTCATCGCTTACTACCCGATTAATTCAGTTGATTAACCGACGTAAAAAAAGTTTCCACATTTTGTAGTATTATAACGTAGAGTATGCTTACGAAATGTTCGTCGCGGAGCTGTGCCAGATGGGTCAGATGATGACCCGCCAATCGATATATAAGAATTTGGAAAAAAAATTAAAACATGTCTCTAATGGCATAATGAAAGGTTTTATATGTTTAGAGAAAGCCAGAAAAAAAGCTAAGAAACTAGATATTCTGTATTATGTATTGCTTTCGATTTCCTTAACATTAACGATAAGTACAAGGATTTTTTCAAGTCAAGTTCTATCAAAACTAAAGAAGAGACTCGCCTAAATCTTAACTGCCTTATTCATAAAAAACATTTCAGGTTTATTAAGCGCTTATTTGACATATTTCTATGGGAAATTTGTCAAATAAACCTAAAATATTTTTATGATGACCTTACAAACTTGTTAATTTTTAATTAATACATATTTATGGATTGTTTTTGCTTGATTTAGTTTAAAAATTCTTATGTATGGGTCTTTTTTTTTTACTAATATACCTAAATTAATAAATAATTTATGCACTTTTATTTGTTGAAATTACTTGATTTATGAAAAAACTTTATCAATCGGTTAACCAGTTAATACGGAAATTAACCGATCAATAACCGATTAAGCCAAAACCTCCATTAATTAATCGAGCGAATAACCGATTAAAGCAAAAACCCGATTAAATGAATGCCCTAATATGTATATAGATATATTATGTCCTGTGGTTCCTATTGGGAACAAGGGGCGAAAACATTATAAGCCATATAAACTGAAGAATCACTAGATCCACAATTAAAAAAAAAATCATGTAATCTCGCGGATTTTTCAGATTTATCCATCGTTCCTTCAAAAAAACGTCTTTGCATACTCACACATTCATGCGTGATTAAAAAAATCGTGGCTTTCATACATAACTTTTTCAAAATTCACAATTTTGAATTAACACGTAGTAATTAAATAATTCTGCAAAAAAAAAACGACTTCAACGCAAAGATTTGATGGAACATTTTCGAAAAAAAATTATGGGATCAAACTGGAAGTAAACTTTTTCAAACAAAAAAATTTTTTTTTCGTACGTGAATTACATATAAAATGAAACTTTAATGGGCGTACCTGTGCCCATTTTTTTAATTGCAAGACTGTTTCAGGGCTGGATGTGTGGTAAGTTTCGTAAAAATCGGTTAAGTAGAACAACGTGAAATTTAATAATAAATTTTAATGAGCGTAGCCCCGCCCATTTTTCCAACATTAAAATTGTGTAATTACAAGAACCAAAGGTGTTTGCTAGGCTTCGCAGCAATTAAATAAGTAGAATATAATGAAATCAAATAAAAAATGTGTGTTAAATATCCTAAATGGTCATTCGAAATAAAAAATCATAAGAGAAACCTAAAAATGATTTTTAAATACCTGTTCGCCGACTTTTTTTTTTTTTTTTAATTTTGACTACTGTCATATCTTTAGTGACTTAGATAAATCGATTGATGTAAGAATCATCAAAACCGGACTTCGGAATTGGGTTTACATAGTGCCGCAAAAGAGCACACATAACATACATAGGTATATACATACATACATAGACTGATAAACACAATACCCTTCTTGGTGTGGCTTATGATGTTATTATGCAAAAATTTAACAAAAACTGTGAAATGTAAAAGAGTTAATTAACGTCTAAAGCGGAAACTAATTGGAAAATAGCTTAAGTCTTTTGGAGGGGATGTTGGGATGGTTATAATCAATAGGAAAAATACATATCGCTCATTTACTCAAAGAACGTCATAACTCAGAAAACGAGCTTGAAGTTTTCAATTTACACACAACTTAGTGGAAAAAGAAAATTGATCAAAAACTGATCAGGTGAAGCTGACGTGTGTGAAAGAGGACTTTATTATTGTATATTCAATAATTCATTTTGGTCACCAAAAGTACTCGAAGAAAATTACATTGGGTGATTGTTGTAGAAACAACCTTCCAAATGTTAGGTGGGTTTTGAAATATGTATGCACATACATATGTACATACTATGTAGTTATAACTATAGTTACAATGAAATAATCGTAACAAATCATACATACATAGGTATCTATATACTTGAACAAAATTAAAAGGGACGCATGTTTTGTTTCCTTTCAATTTATTTTAAAGCATACATATGTATGTATGTATGTGTGATGCATGTGTATATGGATGTAGAATCTACATTGTAGATGCAAAATATCCTTGGATATTATATGAAAATGTTCAAAATAACGAACTTTTCAGTAGTACTAGTAGACTGAAACTCAATTACCCACCAAACCAAATGCTCCGAGTAGTCGACAAAATCTTCCGATTTCGGAAGCGAAATATTACCGAAATCGTAACGGTTTTTGTATGAAATGGTTGACGCGACTTCGCATCGATATGTAGTTACGAAATCGTAACATCATGTCGGTAAGAAATCGATACGATTTGTAGGTACGAATTCGCAACGACATGCGATTTCATTTTTTGTATACTGCAGAGTACTGCTTCACCGTTATGTTGCTGCTTTGTCGAAATAATTTGCATACTTACATTTTTACTGCCTTATTCATATAAAATATTTCTGCTTAATAAGAGGTTTATTAAACAAATTTAATTAATAAACCTTTTATAAAATCAAAATAATTTTTATGAATTGGGCCCTTAATATTTTTTACAATTCTTTTTTATTTATTACATTTATTTAAAACAAAACTTATAAATCAAAGTTTTAATGATTTAAAAAATATTTGTTAAAAAAATTGTTCAGTCTTTCAGAAAAATCGAAACATTTGGTTTAGGGGGTTTCTACATACATACTTATGTATTTACATATGTACATATGAATATATATGCTCCTTAAACATTACTTCCTGAGGGCTTATTTACATACATATGTAAGTAGATACATAATACATAAATACATATGTATGTATGCATGACTGTATGTTGTATGTTACTCATTGTTGCCATTTAACATTTTCAGTGCTAAACTTAGCATGTCCTTTCGTCAAATAACACTCAAGTTAAAAAAATTATGGCTAAAAAAAGCTATGCAAATTTAAAATCTAGCATTTAATTTTTTCTTCTGTACATAGGTAGGTATAATATTAATATTTTAGTAACCTTCTCCCTTCATAATTTTCTGGCACCACTGATGTTACTTCACATTTTGCAATAATACATATGTACATACATACATATGTATATATTTTAAGTCATATCAATGGTTTTCAACAAATTAAACATTAACAGCCTTATTCATAAAAAAATTTTCTGTTTAATAAGAGGTTTATTAAACAAATTTTCTATGGCAATTTGATTAATAAACCTTATATAAAATCAAAATATTTTTTATGAATTAAACCCTAAAGATACATACATACATACTATAGGCCTGCACAGATATACAGTAAGCAAAGAAAAAACTTGTACAGCAAACGCTCTGCTCTTCTAATGAAAGTACATATCTCAGTTGCCTTGAAAGATTTTAAGATCAAACCAAAAGCAATTTGAAAGCAAATTAATCAGCTTTCTATGAAAATCTTTTATTTCATTAGCAAATTTACTTCAATGCTAAACAAATAACCTAACATAAAATAACACTATTTTCAAGAGCAAAAAAAACTTGTACACTAGGTTAGGTTAGGAAGGGTCTACACTCGGAGACCCAATTGGGTCCATTCTGTTACCCAAAAAAGTAATATTTACCCCCATTTGTAGCTAAAAGTGACCCTATTATCCGTCCTTGAGCCACCGAATTCCCATGAGGAAACCCCTGATGTCCTCTAGTTTACACTTCCCGATATCAGCAATGCTTTTTTGGAAACGTCTGGTCAGTTATCTAAGTGACAGATAATATGTTCAATGGTTTCTGGTTCTTCTTCTTCCCCGCACATCATACAAAAATCTGGAGTGAACTGGGTTTTTGGTAATATTGGGAGGCATATGCTCCCATATGCCCTGGAGAACACTTTTAAGCTAGTTTTTGCCCTTAATATACAGCTCGCCCAATTGTTTCTCCACATACGCGCACAGCATCTCATTAATACTAAGGCCAAGGCTCTAGGGAGGATGTGCCTGCAATTTGTTTACATTCTCTTATTATTGAGGACGAATATTTCGGGTATTTAACTCGAACTCCAGTTATATTCAATTAAGTAGCTAACTGTGCTAAATTATCTTTTAATATTTTTTAAATAATCAATTATATTCCTTGTTCGATCTATAAAAACCGGATTTCATACACCACTCCATCCCATTGAGCCCCATACCATCATATTACACCCCGATGCTTCACCGTGTTAATCGGGTTTTTATCATTCAAGCTGGAGTTGCTCTTCATTAAGCTTCCAAAAATCCATGAATTTATTTTGCTTTACTAAATTGCTTCACAGAAGTAAAATTTTTTTTTTGTTGGGAGTGAGTTCGGATAAATGCATTTCTAAAGGTATTTAAATGTATTCTCATAATTACCTATATGAGGTAATAATATGTCTTCGCTTTAATAGCTTTCCTGGATAATTACCCCAAAAATCATAAAAATTTTTGATAAGGTAATTAACCAGGGTTTACTGTATGTATGTAAGTGCATTGTTCTCTAAATTTGCTTTACACTCAATTATAATTACCTCTTTGAAAAAAAAATACAATACTGTGGTTCGAAAAAAGTGCCAGTCAGTCCCTAGGATTAAAGATATTGTAAAAACAATTCCAAAATTATTTATTTTTATTTTTTTGACACGCCTACAAATACCGCCCTTTTAGTATTTAGTTCACTGTGTCGCCATTTTTAGTCCGCTCATAACATTTTATATACCGGTGTTCATGGCTCTTTAATAATATTTTACTACCACGTCATATTCTAGTCCCGGACATTTCTTCCTTCTGCTGTCGTCTTTTTATAAATAACGCGATAAAAACCCTACCTTTAGTGCAATTTGTATATCAAAAATTATCACATGTAATTTGTGTTGCAGAGCGATACGGATTTTAGCCGAATCGAATCATAAACAGATAAAATAATTTTATTGTTAGTGCCTTTTAATAAAATTGTCGCAGTTTGTTTTCGACAATTTTCAGTTTTTACGCAATATGGCAACACTAATGGTTTTTATGCAGCAGGACCTTCCTGTGTATGTGCGTGTTCATAAACAAATTTTTAATAAAAAAATAGCTATCTTTACTATTTTCTCCACTCTTTCATTGTGATATTACATGTGTGTATATATGTAAGTGCCCACGTATGTTTGCATACATATACATACATATCGCTCATTTACTCAAAGAACGTCAGAACTAAAAAAATGGAATTTTTGAATTAATGATGCAGATCTAATCCTCATACGTTCTTCATATTTTGTAAATATTTCATACTAATATCTTGTTTACTCAATTGAAAGTAAAGTAAAATTTTATTTTTCCATTAAGTAGCCTGTAAATTGAAAGCTTTAAGATCGCTTTCAGGCGAACTAGTTTTTTGAGTTATGACATTGTTTGAGTAAATGAGCGATATTGATGTACAAATATGTACATATGTATGTGTCGTTGGCCTCAAGTAGAAAGACCCTAACTCAAATAATTGTAACTTTACAGAAGGTAAAAACATAATAGAAACTGTAATAAGTACATAGGTACCTACCTAGTATCTATTCAGTATGTACATATGTATGTAACTTTTTTGTACAACTGCTTGTAAA
This sequence comes from Nowickia ferox, assembly GCA_936439885.1. Taxonomy (NCBI): domain Eukaryota; kingdom Metazoa; phylum Arthropoda; class Insecta; order Diptera; family Tachinidae; genus Nowickia; species Nowickia ferox. The sequence continues at coordinate 524,006 of OW387027.1, read as the reverse complement.
AGCGTTAAAAAATAAGGTGCAATAAATTCTTTGTGACGTGGTAAATTTATGTGAAATGTATTGGATTCACTGAAAAACTCAAACTTGTAAAAAATACGATTTAGGTCCTTTCTACTTGTGATCATCGATATGTGCATATTTACATACGTACATATGTATGTATATACATACATAAGTATATATGTATGTACATACATACATACATAAATATGTAAGAATATGGTAAAACAATTTTTTTGTTTGGATAGAAGTGCATCTGTGTTCAAATGAGATGTTATTGGTTTGGAAAAAATTTGTATAAAATATGAGAGAACAATACAGCTGTCACTATTTCATCTGAATTTTCTCTCCAAACGTTTTATTTGTATGTACATACTACCCCGTGCACTCATAGAGAATAATTTTAAATGTTCCTACTGTTGCAAAGATGTCCTTAACACAGCCTGAATTTTTTATTATTTCTTATTGCTACACACATACACACAGTATGTACATATACATATAAACCCACCAAACCAAATGCTCCGAATTCGTAACAACTGGTTAACAGAACCTTCCGATTTCGGAAACGAAATACATATGTTTTCAAATAAAAATTTTAACATGTTTTACCTTTGAATTCAATTTTTGCTATGCACGTTAATATGTACATAATGTGTAATACATACATATCGTATTCCATACGAATTTTTCAAAAACTCGAACGATAGTTTCCTAAAAGCGCCAGCGAAGCAATCAATACATCAATATACCTACCTATTAAATGGAACGGATGATTATTATGCATTTAGAAGTAGCATTATTTTTCCTATATATAAGAAAGGAAACATAAATGAGGCGTCCAACTATAGAGGAATATCTTTTATGAATACCGTAGCGAAAATAATGATGGGAAGACTGAACGATAGAATATGGAATTGGGAGGAAAAAAATAAAGTGATGAATGAATTCCAAAGTGGCTTTTGAAAGAAATATTCAACTGTGGATAATGCGTTGCGTATAGTCTTACTGCTATAGCAAAAATAAAATTTGCCGAAAAAAAGAAACTAGGTATATGCATTTTTTGTGGATTTTAGTGCGGCTTTTGACGGAATACCTACCAAGAAATTTATTATATATTAATACTTCACCAATTAGGACTGCCGACTAAAATAGTATATTTTATAGAAAACGTGTATTTGAACACATAATCTGCTGTATGGTCAGGGACACACCTCTCTGATTAGGTATTTCTACAAGGCTGTTTGTTGTCACCAACACTATTCTCGTAATATCTAAATGATTTGCATGACGCCTTAGGAGGTGGTTTATTTATTGATGATATTAATATCGGGATGCTTATGTATGCTGATGATATTGTACTACTATTGGAAGAAGTACACGTACTGCAACAAATAATACATGAGTTAGAGAAATATTGCATCAAATGGGCAATGAAAATAAATCTTGCAAAATCGCCAATTATGGTTTTTAGAAAAGTCGGTAAATTGAGATCCAATGAAAAATGGACTTTTAACGGAGAAAATTTAGAAACAGTAAAGGAATATAAATATTTAGGAATGACACTAACCCCTAAACTGTCCTTTACAAAACACGCAAATAACAAAACCAATGCAGCTAAAATCTGTTTAAACATAACTTGGAAAAATTCTTTAGCTAAAAAAGATATTACATAGGTAGTTAAAAATCCAAATCTAGGATGCTGGGGATATAGGTACATATGTATTTAAATTTTCAAATATTAGTTTTTTAGCTGAATACATACCTATATGAAACGAGAAAAATAGTTACTAAAGGCCGTGATACACTAGCCTACACGATCGTGCGATTTTTGAGAAAATACAGCCCTGGTATGATGGAGTATATGAAAATTTTCAAAAGACAATAACAATTCACCACACCAGGGTTGTACTTTTTCGTAGATCGCACGACTTTGTATGATAGTGTATCACGGCCTTAACAGAGCAAATTAAATGGACCCAATTGGGTCTCCGAGTGGAGGTGCGGAATAGCACCACCCTTCCTAACCTAACCTAAATATATGTATCTCACAGCATCCTAGATTTGAAAACAGATCTTTTGCTTATCACCAGATTATTATAATTGAAAAATTAAAATAAAAATAAAATAATAGGTACCCATATTGCCTATATTAAAAAAATATGAAATACCTATAGGTATCGGGATTATGTGAATAATTACAATAAAAAAATAAATTAACATTATTTTAAAACAGATTCAATTTGAAAAGCAAAACATTATTTTCAAATAGGTAGGTACCTACGTAGAATTTGTATGAAACCCCGAAACGAAAATATGTAGGTATTTAGTTAATTATCTCAATTAGTAGGTCGCAAGTGGTCAAGTTTTATATACCATTGGATGCTTCTTCAAAAACTCTTTTCGATGATACCAAATTTTATTTATGTCGTCTTGAAGCAAAGTACAAAAAGACCTTTTTTAAAAATGGTCCAGCTCACGGATGATCAACGCTAGAAGAAAAATATTTTGGGAATCATCATAAAACATATGTAGGTATCAAGATTTATTTTCAGACGGGTAACAAATTCACTTTTTTCTCTTCCATACAAGTTGAGTCGGTCTAATGTATATGTATGTATATATATATATACCCTGTCGGAGAATGTGTTGTCATCCAGAACAAATCCAAAATTAATTCTGAAGTGCTCTTTTACATTTGAGAATTTGAAAGACAGACAGACGATTTTTGTTGAAGAAGGGGCGAAGATGCAGATTGTGTAGTATACGACCCTCTGCACCGGACATTTTTTTGTTTCTCTTTTGTACTTTTCATAATTTATTATTTTTTCTTCATATGATTTTTCTCTATGTACATATGTATACCTGATGTGTATTGTCAAGGCATATGTTATGTATGTGTGTGTGTATAAGTAGCAAACGCGAAAAAGATGTAAACAAACTACAAAATTTCTGTCTATCTATTAATTTCCAATATGTAAAAGCTTCGGGCAAGAACAAAAGAGAATTGAAAAATTGTCCGGCAAGAAATGTCTCAAATGTAAATTGGGACTAAGTTGAGTACGTAACAGTGTTGTCAGATTAGGGGATTTATCCCCAAATCGGGGTTTTCTTTGAAAATGGGCATAAGAATTTTGGTTTGGGGATTGGGGAATTAATTGGGGATAACTTTTATGTTTTGGGGACTTTATGAGATTTTTTTGGGGATTTGTATTTAACTTAATATTTTATTTATATCTTGAAATATTTTAATTTCAATACATATTCCAATTGCTCTTTTTTAGTTCATAAATAATTTCAAATGATAAATGGTAACAATGAACTCGTCTTTAACATTTGTTGTTGGCAAGATTTAAATAAGGTTTATTACAAGACTAACAGGAGATTGCTCATCAGCTGATTTTTTTGTTTACAGGTGTATTACTTACAAATTATTTGACAATTAGTTCTCTACCTTGCTTGATGCTTACAATTTTTAGACACTTACGTTCTGAAAAACGCATAGTTGCAGCTAATGCAAGTATCTGTACTTAATGTTCAATGGAGCGTAACTAATCGTACTTACCCTTAGATTGAGTGCATTTGGGCTTCGATTTTGAGGAACAATTAAAGTCGACGTACTTATTAAAAGTAAAGACGACTTATTTTTTTTATAACTGAAAGGCTTATTAAAATTAAAACGTTTTCCATCAAATCTCAACATTTTCAAAACAAACAACTTGCTCCAAATATGGATTAGGACAACTTGAATTTAGCTCAATCATAAAAATACTATAACCAGCAGCAAACAAGGTCGAAAGATTTATTTGATATTCAAATAACAAACAACTTAAACATGTTTTGGGCAGAAGTTTATTCATATCAAGATGCCGCTGGATCACAGCCGTATAAAGAACTGGGAGTATTCAAAAAATCAACAAAAACTAAAATTAGAAACAAAATTCAGTACGATTGCTAAAATCTCTGTAACGAATTAATATACATTTTGAAAATAATAGAATTTGTTGTGACACTTTTGATCCATTTCCAGAAGTGATACGATTAGTACAAATTTTGGGGATAATAATTTCAAAATTGGGGATGTCTGTCGAAAGAAATCTGGGAATGCTGGTACGTAATCAAATTTGGTGAGAGTCAACAAATTTACTCTCAGCTACTTTGAAACTCATTTCAATTTTATATTGGCAGCAGTGCTGCCAGAATGATGAGTTTTTCATATTTTTGATGATTTTTGGACCAATATATGATTTCATGTTTTTTTTTCTGGAATGATGATTTTTAATTTTGCAAATTATGATTTTTACTTTCAATACATATGTATGTATGTACAATTTTCTTTGTATACAGGTGGTGTACGTTTCTACATCAAGAATAATTGGCAAACAAAAATAATAGAGAGTAACTCCATTGATACAAGCTACTGGTGGATAAAAATTTAAATTAAAAACAAATGTCATAAATATTACCTAATGGGAATTTACAAATTGCCAGATAAACAAAAATCGCCAGAAAGTGTTTATATTGATTTTATTGAAGGGGAGATGGAAAAAATAAATGCTGATGAGAATTATCTTATAATGGGTGATTTTAATATAGACTGGTTAGAGAATAGCATTTCCAAAAGCAGATTAGAACAAATAATAGGAGATAACTACTACCTTCGACAAATATTAACACATCCAACAAGGATTTCATCTACAAAGTCGTCGTTAAATATAGAAAATACCACCGCTACAAATAACATAAATATGAAAATAAGCGATCACGAATCATTAGAAATTATTATTCCAATAAAAGAAAAAATTAAAGATATAACTAGTAAGAAAATAAAAATGTTAAAATACGATTATAATATTTTTCGCAACAACCTAATATGTGAAAGGATTAAAAATGTACACAATAACTATAACTACCATGAATTTGTTACTTGCTCCGATGATATGCAATAAAATAGTAAAAACTCCCTCTACAAACCTCTGGTTTTCGAATTCCCTTAAGCACGTGAAAGAAATAAAAAAGCAAATGTAACAAAAAGCAGTATGGTTCAATAATGGTTACCATTGGAACAATTATAGAGCGTTCAGAAATCGATATAAAACAGACCAAGAGGCTATGTGGAAAGCAATAAAACCTCTTATTCTTAATCAAGAAAACACTAAAATACAGGAAATAAAAATTGTTGGAAAAGTCGTATCAAACGAACAAGAAATAGCTAAAGAATTAAACTCGTTTTTTATTACAAGTGTGGAACAAATAGTAAATAGCATTCCCTATATTAAATATAAAAATATTACAGAGGAAAATTTGAACACAGTTTTTAAATTTGAGAGTTTTGATGAACGATAAAAGAGATCAAAATTATCTCACAGTGAAGACGCTTTTAAACAATTATGACATAGACAACGGTTTTGCATTTTTGCTTCGAAATTTTAAATAGATCTTAAATAAACTTCAATAAATATTTCATAAATATTAAATAAATTTATATTAATCGAAGCTACTACAGCTCTTAATTAAAATTTTGCATAATATAAAATGACTTAAATAAAATCAACTTTAAGTTAGTTGAAAAGTAATGCAGAGTGAGGGAATTGACTACTCCCTAGGAATGTTAGCAATGTTAAAATCGTTAGTGGATTCCATTGGAAAGTAATCCAAGTGTCAACCAGTACTAGTTTCAAAATAGTTAGCTTAAAGTTGGTTTAAACTGTAAAGTTAACTGAGTTTCCGACACGGTAGGTATCTACTAGTGATACGCAGCCATTTTTTGATATTCGTATTCACCAAATTCATATTTAATTTTTTAAATAAATAATACAAATATTATTTTGTAATAATTTAAAAAAGAATTTTTTTTAATCAGAAATAATTTCTTAGTTGGGCTTAAGTTCAGTAATTTCAATTCACACGCACTTCATCAGCACCCAAGTCTATCTACTGGGGTAGAGATTGTTATTAACATCAGCTATTTAACGCAAAAATTCAATGAAATGGAATATGAGAAATGTTGTGTATACAATTATTGATTTACCTTTGGTAAATACATTAGTAAGTATCACTTATTCATTTTTCTGTTTATCCGTTTTTTTTATATTCCTGTAGCCAACTTAAAAACAAACAAAACAATTAACATTAAAAAAGTAAAAGTACTTTTCTCCACCTCAAGAGAGGAATGTTTAACTTCAAAAATAAAAGTTTAGAACCTTTTTTTCTTCATCAAACCTATTACTACGAAGTTTGTAAAAAAGACCAAAACCACTGAACATTTGTTCGGTCGACATATCAAATGAACTTCAATAGGAAGCACTTGAGAAACCTCGCGGCCACGTCGTCCGGTCGCTGTGCCTTGGGAACCCATGCTAAACGTATGGGTCTCCCGTATAATGACTACTGCTATAGTTGCAATGACGAGGAAGAGGGGAAAATGACCTGCACCTCCTGTGTCATTGTCCCGCTCTGGAGGATCTCCGGCTGCACTTCTTTGGCAGAATATCCTTCGGCAGCTTATCTGAATTATCGGAAATTGAGCTCAAAAACTTGAGCCTTTATATAAGGAACAGTGGCTGGTAGCACAAAGGGATCATTATAATGGACCCAAGTGTCAAATCACTGTAATTTCAAAAAATTTTGGGAGATCAAATACTCAAAATGATGTTTATTACGAAAACCCGGATTGTGATTTATTGGTGTTACTTATTAATTAAAGTACAAGTTTTTTTTTTATTTATTGTACCTAGATACCTACTATTTGTCCGAAAATTATTTTTCCAGTTTAAAATATAATTAACTATTCTACAAAAATACCTTAAACTTTAAGGGGCACACCATCTAGTTTTTGTACGGTTTTCACTGTTGTTTTAGAAAAATATTTTCTTAGGTTTGGTTATACCTATACAAAATTAAAACAATATCCTTTTGAAAATACGTCTACATATGAAAGTTTCCTTTCATACATATCAAATATTTCCATTCGGCACACCACTAGTATGTACATATGTATGTATGTATAAAAGTTATGTACTACAATATTTTTAAAGTCGGAAAGGATAATGACCAAAAATGCGTACATCCTGTTATTCACTGTATAAACTGAATATAGTTTATCTATGTGTGTAGAATCTACACTGTAGATACATACACAGATGTAAGTATGTATGCATGCATGGACATGAAATACATACGTACGTAGCATAGATACATATATACGAATAAAGCAACGTATGTATTTACATATGCATGTGTGCGTGTCTATTTATTCTTGTTCCTTTTGCATTTAGTTTTCTTTAAAAATGTACACTCCGTACATAAACTGAATGATTGTGACGCTAGGATTTGAAATTTTAGTTTGCTCTCAGATCTCAGGCACGTAGCTTCGTATACGTAACGCAAAATTGTATTAATTTGATTGTCAAACGTGCTGTTTACTTTTTTATTTCGGAAGTGCGCATTATAAAATATGGCTTGGTCACATAATGAATTGGAAAAGCTACAACATGTACATACATATTTATATATGTATGTAATTTTATGTATATAAAAAAGTAAAATTTTAGATGTTGCAGGGCAACATGAACATAAAATTGATATCAAAGATTTAAATATAACTAAATTTTTCCAAGATACATATTTGAATCTGTGCAATAAGTATAAAATGAAATATATGGAAAAAATTGCCAAAAGGATGCTAATTGCTAATTGCTAAAACTTTTTTTTTTTAATAAAAAAAATTATGGATATAAGAAAAACGGTGCAATAAATAATATTATCTATTTGGATAAAATCACATCTGCATACTATATAGTACATGTATCTAATGCAGTTAAAGGATACACACTGGATTTCCAATTTGTTGTGAGTGTTAAGTCTTTTTAGTTAAGTACGTATGCATACATACTACATATGTATGCATATGTGTAAGTAAGGTGTAGTATACACATTTATTACTAACAGCTTTTCCTTAACTTCTCTCTCTTTGTTATACAAATTTGTTAGTCACTATCTCATTTATTTAAAGAATAAACATACATACACATGTACATATATTCAATGTTATCGCCATTTTATGATTATATAAATACATATGTATGTACATATGTAGTCTAAGCAAATAATGAACTATAATTACATAACCATTTTTTATATCATCTGCAGAAAATGCAGATGTTTTAAAATCCGGAGGTTAAAAAACTAAATATGTACCTACTTATTTTGTTTTACAATAAGAAAGAAAAGAAAATTTGAATTAAAATTGCATCCTAAAATGGTGGCAACATTATTTTTACTATTGATTTTGTATGTATTCATCATTAAATTTTCTGCCTATTCTTGTATCCTTATTTCCTATATCCTATTTTTGCATTAAAATTCTCATTTTCTCATCGCATGGGAATTATATTGTCTCATTTATTTTATATGTCTCATAATGTATATGTACATATGTATGTGTGTAAACATTCTACACACATACATACGCATGTGCATTTTTTTGTATTCAAGTTTGATTATACGGTTGTGTATTTTATGTATTCTGTGATAGAACGGGTGGATGGATGGGTACAGTTTTCTGTGGTGAAGCAAATTATACTTACAGATGAATATGTATGGCTTTTATATAAATTGCGTAGGAAAACGGAACTGAAAATACGAATTTTGACTTCATTAATTTTTCACACAATTTCATGAGATTTGTTGCTCGAATTACATAAAAATGTCAAACAATTAGTTCTTTAAATAAATAATAGGTGCATACATACGCATGTAGTATGTACATATACATATATGTACCTATTTGGTAGAACAATTTTATTAGCGCGTCTATGTAATTACATATGTATGTAAGTATTATACATACTTAAACAAACGAACTTTTTTGCATCTGTATTCTTATTGGATCTCGGTGTGATATGAACCTATAAGAAATTAAAAATTTTCCTTTAAATGAAAATGTTCGTAATTTACATACATATGTATGCGTATTAAGTAAAAATCGAAATTAACAGATAATACCTATGTATGTACATATATACAGTGGCACAGAAAACTCTGCATACCCTCAAAAAAATTAATTTTCAGGTCAATCATGAATAAAATTTCGAGTGAAATAGGTATTTCCCAGGGAAAAATTCCAACTAATAGCAAGTAATGGGGAAAACAAAAAATTCAAATTGGAAAAGGGAGAAATTTCACGCGGAATTTTATTCATAATTGCTTTGCTTTCTAATAGGTATATACTGTTAATAACATCTTGGGCATATGGTCTAGTTACTCCTCCCATATTTGTGCAACCATATTATGCAAAATTTCCTTTATATAATATGTAGGTATTAATAAATAAATTCATGCCATGTTTTTAAATATGTATTTTGACAGCATTTCACATGAAATGTTGTACAGAGTACTAGGCTTTAGGGCCAAAGTAAATTTATTTTTAATTATTATCTATACATACTTATTTAAGGCTGTGATACACTATCATACAAAGTCGTGCGATCTACGAAAAATTACAACCCTGGTGTGATGAATTGTTATTGTCTTTTGAAAATTTTCATATACTCCATCATACCACGGTCTTTAATATTAATCTTATAAAAAATTATTTTCATGTGATTTTTGAACGTACCTATTTGCATTCGCTTTCGCAGAAAATAAAATTTATTATTCGCATTCGCTAAACTGGTATTCGTTACACCCTAGTCAATACCCCTCTTCTTTCCCCTTTTTCCCATAAACTCAGACTTGCTTCAAAAAAAAAAAAAAAAAAAAAACAGCCGAGTCTAAAACGTTAGTAAGTACTCGTAAATAATAAAACGAACTTTTCAGTTAAATGATTGCTTATGAATCTGAAAAACAAACATTAGTGACACTAACGGCCTGGCCCACGATGTCGACAAGAAAGTTTCTTTCGCTTACTCACATTGAAAACAAAAACAAATTCTCTTATTTTGTTTTCAATATAAGCAAGCGAAAGAAACTTTCTTGTCGATATCGTGGGCCAGGCTGTAAATGTACCTACGTATTTATTATTGATTATAACCAGAGCAATGACAGATACAATTTTTTTTTGGGTTACAAGAAGGTATTTTATGGCAAGGTGGACTAAAAATTGTTTTTTTTTGTTGTCAATAATTGAAAAAGTGCGCTGATTATAACCACCCGAACATTCCCCCAAACAATTTAAGCTATTTTCCAATTAGTTTCTGATATAGACGATAATTCACATTTTACATTTTGTTTTTGCTGATTTTTTTTTTTTTTTGATTTGCGGGAAGTTCCATGGGTGGCCTGCAAGGTCAATCGATGTATTTATTTTTTTCTGCGTTATCATCATAAGCCACATTATTTTCCGCTATTTCCGCTATATATATATATATATATATATCAAGTGCTTATGACGTCGGTGCCGCTTTCAAAACAATTAAGTAGCTGGCTACAGAGCCACAATTGCAGATAGCGGCATTTGAAGTCGTGTCACGATAACTACATACAAATACACGATAAATCTCATTAGGTTTAATGCATGAGGAATATTTATAATTTTCTTGATGTGATAGGCTTCTCTACTCCTCTATTGACGAATAAAAATTAAATTTTCCAAGAGAAAGAAAAAACTTAATAAAATCGTTCAGGTTGATACATACATACATATTACATACAAATATATTGAAATACTTTTTCGAGTTAAAGCTGTAAATAATATACCATATACAATTTGTTCACGTGAAATATTTCCCGTGAGCAAAAAAATTGCGAACAAAATTAGAAAATAGTATACTGATACAACAACAACACATACATTGGCGATCACAATTTTAGGGAAAGGGAACACTTTTCACGTGAACTTTTATTCCCGATAAGGGTGACTGTGTGTGAACTAGTGGTGAGCACAAGATGCTTGCTTGCTTAATCTTCATGTTGTACATTATTGAATTGTTCTCTCTTTTTAGTGCTCTTGATTTTATGAGAACACTGAAACTGGTGCTCAATTTTATCAAAAGTATGCAACAGCATTTGTTTATATGCCAAGCGAGGGCATTTTTTATTGTAGTGTCGAATCATATTTCACTAGTGCACACCGAATGACAATTGTAAAATGAGCACACAAGTGTAAAAATCTGTGTATGTGTAAAAGAAAAAACAAACAACGTAGATTGTTTGAGTGTGTTAGTTCGCATGAGATACTTACTGTTCTAAGTTTTATAATTTATTAATTTAAGGCTCTAAAAAATAAAATATGTATAAAAATAATGTCTGATGATGGATATAAAAGTAAAAAGTTTTATTATCACTTAATATTTTATGAAATTTTGAGTTTGTGAAATGATGAAGTATGGTGCACTATGAAGTGTTCAATAAAAATATTGCACACTTGACACAACTGTTGTACAATGGTTTTGTGTGTTTTTTGTTTCCTTGTTCTCTATTTTTGCTTCACACTCAATTACTTTTACCACTACAAACAATATTCGCTCTTGAAAAAAATACAATACTGTGCACTTTTTTACACCTTGCGCACACTTCTAGTGTGAACCAAAAAGATTCATACTCCATGAAAGAAGGTGTTGCAAGCAATTATTGTTAACAATCGTAAACTTTACTTACTAATCTTGTAAAAATAAATATTAATAACTTTATACCTATTTATTTCGAAAGGAAATATTGAAATTATTCCATGTAATAATTCATTTCGCCTGCAAAACTAAAGTGAACAAAACCAAGGTAAAATTAAAAAAATTCTCAGTTGAACATTCTTCAACTTTCACGCGTTGTATACAAAATGACAGCTAGTGTTGCCAGATTCACATGCTAACATACACAAAAATTATTAGAAATTAATTTTTTTTATTAAACAATAGATACAAAAATTCATTAAATATTTAATAATTCATTTCGCCTGCAAAACTAAAGTGAACAAAACCAAGGTAAAATTAAAAAAATTCTCAGTTGAACATTCTTCAACTTTCACGCGTTGTATACAAAATGACAGCTAGTGTTGCCAGATTCACATGCTAACATACACAAAAATTATTAGAAATTAATTTTTTTTATTAAACAATAGATACAAAAATTCATTAAATATTTAAACAAAAATAAAACGTAAATGCAAGACAAAAAAATAGCCGGCAAATGCTTGAAATTTTACAAATTAAAAAGCCTCAAAAGCGTGGTGTGTAACTTTGCATTTTTATAGCGTTAAGCATAGTACTCTGTTCGAAGCTGCGAAAAAATTTCAGCTACATTTATTATTTCGCGTGAAAAATTTTACATGTACTAAATGTAGCCCAACTCGCGGTTTTTTTTAAATAAATTTCTCGCTTTTATTGCTTGAAAGTATGCAACATGTTAAAATTGCCAAGTCATATTGCATGGAAAAACATGCAGCCAGATACATTTTACGTGTTTTTCGCAATAAAAACAGAGTACTACTTTTGCAAGTTTATTTCGCAAATATTTCATACCAAATACTTTTATATGTAGTTTGACAGCATTTCGCACGAATTTGTGAACAGAGTACCAGGCTTTAAACGTTCAACAACTAATAAACGCGTTGCCGCATAACGCGTGGTACGTACCTCCGTACCTTGAGAACTAGTAACAGAAACGTTGAATACCATATCATCTGTTCATAAAGAACCAATACACACGTAAAACTGATGCAAAAAGGTATATCTGTGCAGGCCTGTAATATGTATATTATACGCACTGAGCTATTGCCTTGCCGATTTAAATATTTAAGGCCAAAAACTTGTTTTATTGTAAAAGACATTTAAGGTATTTACGCACAGAGAAAAATGTCCGCATCTCGCCCAGCAAAATTCTCGTTTAATTTTTATTGAACCAGATAAGAAATTGTGATATGTAAAAAATTTCAAAATGTAGGTATGTAGGTACTTAAACTTTATACCTATTTACACTGAAAAAAAGCATTTGTGAAAACATTTAAAGTTTTATTTTTTAAAATGTAGGTTTTTTTTAATTGATTTAAATTTTGTTTTATTTGCACATAGGTATTAAGGCTTGAAGTTCTTATACTTTAAGTAAGGCAACAACACACATACCAGCTTGAATTTTAAGGTGTTCCATTTTTCATTTCCGTGCATTCTCCTGTTTAATCTCTTTTAATAGTGCCTCAAAAGTTAGCTGTTCGTTAAAAGATAGATACCTACATACATATGCATATGTACATTTGTATTTATGTATATACATATGTATATACATATGTACATATATGCATATTTATGTGTAATTATGTTGAAAGCAGCCAGCTGCTATTTATTTCTGTTATGAATTGTGTCCACAGTGGTATTGTTATAAAAACCATTTTGAAATTCTTAATTTAACAAAAGCAAGAAATATTTTATTTTAGAATTGTGCATATAAATATTACACGCGCATACATATGTATGTATATATGTATGTACGCAGCATACTACATCTTGTTTTTATGATCTCCAGGAACAAATTTTTGATGAAAAATTGCAGAAAAAGACCGACAATTAAAATCTAATAAAAAAAAATATTTTATATCTTACTTTATTACAGATTTATATTTTTAACTTTATAAATATAACGTGCGAGTACATCATACATTATTCATTATCGAGTTGCATTTGGTAAGATTACTCAAAAATAATAAAAATGTCTGCCGATATACCGCGTATTATGGTATTTCGACCAACCTGGGAAGAATTTAAAGATTTCCCTAAATATGTAGCTTTCATGGAATCTCAAGGTGCCCAAAAGGCTGGTTTGGCTAAAGTAGTGCCCCCGCCAGAATGGGTTCCTCGAAGGTCTGGTTACAGTGACTTAGACGATCTGAAAATAACAATACCAGCCCCAATTTGCCAAGTTGTTACAGGAAAACAGGGACTGTATCAGCAAATTAATATACAAAAAAAGCCATTAACTGTTAAACAGTTCTCCGAATTAGCAAGTACCGAAAGATATCAGACTCCTAAACATTTTGATTATGAAGACTTAGAAAGAAAATATTGGAAAAATATTACATATGTGGCTCCAATATATGGAGCTGATGTTAGTGGTAGCATAACAGATCCCGACCAAAATGTAAGTTAAAATCAATATTTTAAAAGGGTGCTTACAAAATCAGAGGTTTACGTTCGTTGGTTCAACCTTTTATTTAACGGCCTGGCCCACGATGTCGACAAGAAAGTTTCTTTCGCTTACTTACATTGAAAAAAAAAACCAATTCTTTTATTTTATTTTATTTTTTTAAGTTATTTTTGATTATCTAACGTTAATAAATTTCTTGTCAGAATATAGGTGCGTTTGAATACTTTTCCTTCTGCTTATAAAAATACTAGATGAGCCCGGCAAACGTTGCCTTACCCTCAATTATTTTTTTAAACTACAAATTACTCCATACAGTGTCACTTGTTGGGTTAAAAACAAAACGAAAACCTACCCGGTATTTACCCGAATCTGTGTTGAAAATTTCAGCTTCACAGGTCTTATAGTATCAGAAATCATGCGTTAGTAACAAACACACACTGCGATTTTGTATACATACTCGTATACCTATATGTAGATTTTCTTTAGTTCGATTAAATAAAAAAATAAAATAATAGGAAATATTTGGTAGCTTCTGGAAAATGTCACAGTTTTTACAATAATATAGGGTATATTATCAGATTAAATGCGTCGTTTCTTTCCATTTATGCAATAATGAATTTTCGCTTATTATTTTTGAAGAAAAATTATTTTTTCGAATTTACAAATGAATTTTTTTTATCTTCTATTATAGTACCTATTCAAAATACAAAGAATACTTTGAAAAACATAGTTTCACTAAATAGATGTTTAATTACGGTTGAAAACAAATATTTTTCAGATTTCAGAAAAAACGATTCCAAAGAGCCCTAAGAACCATTACCAAAAAAAGTACTATTATTTTATAACTTTTTGTTTATTAAACCAAATCCGCATTGATTTTTTAATGATTATTCTGTAATTTGGTATCTAACAGTTAAATAGTCTTAAATTTATAAGGTTTTTCCTTCTCCTGTGAAAAAGTAAAAAATTGGCCTTTTGGATTGTCAGTGACCTTATTTTGTATAAATATTTAAAGAATTATAATATCTTATATTCAAATATATTTACATGCAGAAGACAATTCATGCGTTTTTAAAACAATAATATTATTGAAAATATTAACCGAAATATTTATTACCAACTTATTGCCCAATAAATTTTGTGTAGGTGATATTCTGGGTAACACTAATTAAGTAGTAAACTTTACGTTTCGACGACATTTTTAAAATGAACTTTCACTTTCCTATGAAAACGAACAAGAAATTTTCATGAAAGTTATTTATTTCGTTAAAATTTTTATTCATAATACGTATAAAGAAATTTCAAGAAAGTACTTTCATGTGTAAATGTAGCGTAAGAGAAATATAAAATTCGAAAAGAACTTTATATCCCCTGATATATTCAAGATATCAAAAAAGTGAGAACGAGTTTAAGATAAGTACACATTAATCATATAAAATCGATCAATAACTCAATTTGTTTAAATGTTCCATGCGGCAAACCAGTAACTACATATCCGACAATATGTATAAACAAACATTTCACTATATTATTCATGTTTAAAAAGAATCGGGCATGTTCTGTATTCCATGTGAAATTAAATCGTTCGGAATTCCAACAATTCTTTGGAAATTCTGCTCGTTTTAATTTCGCGTGGAATACAGGCCATACCCGATTATTTTTCTGGCACCAATCTTAAATAAATGTTCTATTGTTTGTAACTTAATACATTCGTTTTATGTTATTTTGAAAATTTCATCAAAAACTAAACATTTTTCTTTCCTTTGCTTTTGTTTGTTTACATATACAAACATGGTTTCGTTTTACTGGATTTTAGAGGCAAAAATTTGTCCAGCAAAAATTTGCATTTACTCAGTAAATTAACTGTAATTTTTCTCTCTTAATTCGCCCTCTCATTTCCTGATTTTGTGTACGCGAACGCAATCCAGTAAAAAAAAATTGAAAACTTTTGAGTTCTCGAACGCACTTTATACCTACATATACTATATGAAAGTAATATGTGAGTATTTAAAATGGTTTGGGTACTAATGTAGACCAGACAAAAAGTTATTATATACGTGTGTACAACTAATGGTGCTGGCATGGCAGTAGCATTTCATATAAATTTTTTCACTAATACACTAAATTTTTCAAACATCTAAATTATTGTCATTTATCTATTGAAGACAATAAGCCGGAAATTAAATACTAAGGGCCTAATTTTGTAAAACGCAACGCCTAGCGTTGACAAATTTTATATGCATTTTGTTTTTGTAATCAGTGTTAAAAAAAACTGCAGTCGAAATAGCAAAAGTCGTAAAATTATGCTATTTCATCGACTTTTTATTTTTTTGACTGCCCAATCACAACCTGTTGTTCATAGTTCAGCTACTGAAATTCAAAGAGTCGTAGTCGAAGTTAACACAATAAACGAATACGATCAGTGTTGCCAGTGAAATTTCGAGAAAGATACATTTTGGTTTCCAAAAAGATACATTTGTTCCCAAAAAGATACATTTTGTAAAAAATTTTAAAGTCCATTTTTAACGTTTAACATTTATTAACATAACATTTTTATTTCATATTTAATGAATATTGTAAAGAAAATGATATCACATAAATTAATTATTTTATTTATTTAAGTCATAAATATTAGCCCCCATATTCATAAAAGAATAAAATGAATTTTAAATCCATTTTAGGAAAATTTTTATGAAAAATTTGAAATAAAATACATTTAAAATTCTTTTTAAATTTTATGAATATGAATTTCAGTTACTGAAAACGCGAAAAAAATGTTTGGACCCAAACTTAAAAACGCGCAAATCTAGCCCTTGAGCCCCTTTTTACTTTTTGCTCGAAATGGCTACATTTTAATCTTTGCGAAGTTTTTCTTCCTTTAATCTAGCAATATCGATTTATGGAGTAACGTGGCAGCATTGTTTTACTCATTTTATTTTGCTAGTGTGCTTTACTAATTTAAAAAAGAAGAATACTTATAGAATAACCTTCTATTTCTTCCAAATTTTTTGTGCTTTAAAATATATCCAGTATAGGCTAAAACAGATAATGTATGTTTTTGGAAGAGGGAGAACTCGAAATTTTATTTAATAACGACCAATTTTAAATGTATGTATGTACTTTTGTAAACATATAATACATACATACGTATGTATACGACTATTATATATTTATATACCTACTATTTAATTTAATTTATTTAAAATATAAAATGTAAATGAAATATGTACATACATATGTACCTTATTGAAGTGTAATGTCTCAAGCTTTGTATGTGTTCATCTCATGATAGTTGTTTATTTCTTAATAAATTACTTTACAAAAATGTGTTTGTTGTTTTGATTTTCAACAGAAACATTTTAAAACTAGCCCCTTTTCGCGCTTTTTCGAAAAATGTTGCTTTATGTTGTGCTAAACGTATCTTTTTGGTCAATTTAGCCCTTTTTTTTCAAAAAAATTTACGCGTTTTGAGTCTCAAAAGTTGGCATCACTGTTCCGAATTTATTTAAAGCAGCATTCAGACGAACAGAAAACTTGTCCAACATGTCGACAGCTGAAGCTCTTCGTTGTGTATGGCTATTCGTTTATTGTGTTAACTCCTACAACGACACTTGAATTTTCAGCAGCAGAAGTATGAGCAAAAGCAAAAGAAAATATTCAAATGAGAAGTTTTTAAACGCTGTTTGTAATTGAAATTTTTTCCATATACAATTTTTGAACGCTTGGCTTTGCGTTTTACAAAATTAGGCCCTTAGTATGTAAACGGAAAATTATATATTAACGCCACGTATGTATGTATATATATATATCGTTACCTTAATATAGAAAGGCCTTAACTATCGTATCGTATTTTTTTTAAATCGAAATTTTCGGTGCAGAGAAACTAACGATTTGTATTAGATTTCTATAAATAGAAAAAAGTCAGCTGATTCGTAACAGAACAGAAATTGCAAATAATTCTGCCTTTATACGTATGTATGTTCTATCATATGCTATCGACAAATTTGTCGATACAAAATATTAACACCCTTATTTATAAAAATTATTAAGGCCTTATAAACGCTTAATACGACAAATTTTTTATGAAAATCTGTTTTAACCCTTAGCTACCTGACGTATTTTTCAGTTACACTGCAACCTACCGTCGGTCATAGTGACCGACGGGGAACATTCCACACAAATCTGATTTTTGCACGTAAAGCACTCATGGTATGTTTTGCGTTTTTCCTTGGATCACAGGAAGAACAACTTTTACGTTTTTCGACTCTCTCTGTCTGTGAGTGAGAGTCTAACTCTTCCAACAATTTAGATATACGAGTACGTAGGTTAAACACGAAAAGACATCAGAAAACGAAACCAAGTAAAAATATTTCATGTCACAAAAATTACTCAGTTGCCTGACGTCACAGTGACCGCAAGCAAAAAGATTTTACCTCTAATTTTAAATGCCAAGACGTGTGTACTGCAAAACCGCACCAAGCAGAAATATTTGAGAAAATCAAAACTCCTAGAGTCGTTTGATTAAGTGTTAAAAACCCTTTATAAAGCCTTAATAATTTTTATAAATGACGCGGTAAATTATTATGTGTGTTACGTTATTTTGATTGTTGTTTTCTGAAACTGAACGTATATATGTATATTAATATAGAAAGGCCTCAATTCATTATTTTTTTGAAATGGAATTATTTGTATATTTTCGATAGAAGAACATCTAATGTATCGAAAAATGCAAAAAAAAATCTATTTCATAAAAATTGCGACTTAGGGCCTTTCTATATTAAGGTATAGATAACCTGCAGGAAATGCGAATAGCGAAATTGTAGTGATTTACTAGTGACATTGTCAGTAGTACTACTGGCCTGGTGTACCCCAGCCAATGTAATCATCTATTGACATTTAACATAGAGTTGTCATTGAAAATCCACCACTAGGCTGTAGCACTACTGACTAAGTAGTTCTTTTTGGGACCACCAGAGATTCACTAGTAAATTTTAGGGGCTCTGGTCCACAATATCGATATTTCCTAGCTCGATGTCAATAGTAAAATTGTAGTGATTTACTAGTGACATTGTCAATAGTACCACTGACCAGGTGTACCCCAGACCATGTAATCCCCTATGGACATATAACATAGGGTTGTCATTGAAAATCTATCAGTAGACTTTAGCACTATTCTTTTACGGCAATATGGAGACATTTGAACTAAAGATTCATTAGTACATTTTAGTGACCCACGTCTACAATTTTATAAGGGTTGGGGCAACAAACGTAAATACATACATACATATGTATTTGTTTAACACTATTGCACAGCATAATAAAAAAGAAAAACAAACTATTGACGCGTTCATTGACAATGTCACCAGAAATACACTAGAACTGTTGTCTGTAACATATCTCTATTCTCGCATAAAAGAAAAGTTATCGGCATTTTAACTAGTGCAATTGTCGCTAGAGAAAAGAGTGGTGACATAGAGACATATGGTTCTAGGCTAACTAGAGGGTATGTACGTATATTTATATATATACATATATATATTCGATTACATATACATACATATGTACATACATACATATGTGGCATTACTATCAGTATGATTACAAATTTCTCTAAAACTGTTTATTTACTAGATAAAAAATGAAACCTGTGTTCTTAAAACAAAAATAGCCTTTTTTCACTATGGCCGATGATATTTATTTTGTTTAAGAAAGTCATTCAGTTCGTGAAGCTCAAAATTTTTTTACACATATGTATATAGTAAGTAGTACATGTGTACAATATAATGTAGTGAATCCTAATAAATATAAAAAAACTCCATATTGAATTTTTAAATGATACGTTGCTTTGCATTTTATATGACGATATTTGCATTGGTTGGAATTAATGATCAGATTTGATTATTTAATTTAAAGTAAACCTTTGATTTCTACTCCCTATCTTTCGGTGCAATATGATACCGCCCTTATTATATGTTAACTAAATTGTACATGCTCATATCTATATACATAACGCAACTTGCTTGGCATAGAGTTGGAATATAAACCGTTTGGGCACTATTCTCGATTACGTAAATGAAGATTACGGTATTCAAATTGATGGCGTAAATACAGCTTACCTTTACTTTGGTATGTGGAAGACAACATTTGCTTGGCACACAGAAGATATGGACTTGTATTCGATAAATTATTTACACTTTGGTGCACCAAAAACATGGTATGCAGTGCCACCTGAATATGGCCGCAAATTAGAAAAAGTTGCCAATCAGTATTTCCCTGCTAGTTATAAAAACTGTAATGCTTACTTGCGACATAAAATGACTTTAATAAGTCCACAAATATTAAAACAACATGATGTCCCTGTTAATAAGGTGAGTCAGGTGCTTTTAGACAAGGATATTATCAAGAGCGGCCATTATTTGTTGTTGTTGCAATTATAGATTACGCAAGAATCGGGTGAGATAATGATTACTTTTCCTTTTGGTTATCACGCTGGTTTTAATCACGGCTTTAATTGTGCTGAGTCAACTAACTTTGCTATGGAACGCTGGATAGAATACGGCAAGCGTGCCACACAATGTACCTGCAGGTACATACTTGTATTTCGTTATTACCTAGAAAAATATTTAATCAACACCACACGTGTATGATACATGTTTTTATAGCAATGATATGGTTAAGATTTCTATGGACACGTTTGTAAAGCGTTTTCAACCAGAAAGATATCAAGCCTGGCTCGAAGGGACAGATTTTGGTCTACATCCTGAGGATCCTCCTACTGCAATAGTCCCAGCACCTCTACCCACACATTTAGATGTTATGTGCAATAAAAAGTATTTAGAATTTATTCTCGATATATTTGTTTTTTTTAACTATCTTCTTGTTTTTCTTTACCACTTTAATACCTTATGTACCCCTATAGCAATGGGGGTGCTGTTGACGATTTACCTTTACATATTTTAAAAAGAATGAAAAAGCAATGTAACCCAACTAAAACAAAATCATTTAAAGAGCGAAATCCAGATTTGGATTTGGATGAAATACAACAGAATCCAAATATACCTGACGATATAAAGGCGGTGTTAAAGGAAAGTGTGTTAACATTAGACGCCGAAGAGGAAGAACCCGCTATAGTAGGTGATGAAAATGAAGCTGATAGGCGTTTCGAAGGTCCAGCGGACCTAAAAACAAAAAAAGAACTGTTAGCTTATATAGACGATGGTACAGGTATAGGAAATGTAGATGCAGTTCTATATATATATGAGAGTTAAATTGTTTACTTTTATTAGATGAGGATGATGAAGACGATCGTAACTTTAAGAAACGTAGGAATAAGAGGAAAACCGACGCGGAATATGATGATGACTGGTTGGCTAGCAAAAGGCGCACCAATTCACGTAATAGCAGTAGAGGACGCAGCTCTCGGGGCAAAGATAAGTCAAAAGAGGATCGCTCAATATCACCAGCTTCATCAACATCGTCAACAGCAACAATTAAATCTGGACGTGGGAATAAATCGAATTCAAAAATTAATATTATAAGAACTCCACGCAAAACTCCAGTTAAGAAAAAGAAAGCTGATGATAGAGACTCATTAAATTTAGATAGTCCAATATTGAAAAGATCACCAACCCCAACTTCTCAGACAACAGTAACTGGTAATGCCGTTGGAGGTGAGAGCTTCTAAGCTTTCATTATGTGATTGGACTTTATGTGTATTTTTTATTTGAATCTGAATCGCTTTTAAATCACATCATCACAATAAAAAACAATCCACCACCCATTCTACACTATAAACTCAAATCCCTAAGTAATTAACCTATTTTGCGTCAATTCATAGCTCATTTCAAAAATATTCGTCTCTATCCTCCCATGTATGTCTTTTTTCATTAAATCATTATTTTACTATTGTATTTTTTCTACTGTTTTATTTGTATTTACACTTTACTTTGATATATGTACATATGTATATAATATATGTTTATGTATCTTAATACTAAAACAACATATTTACACTAATAGAACATATAATTTAAAGATGATAAATTGGACTTTTTCCAAATATTTTATTACAAATACCAATTAAACGATGTTACTAAAAAAGCTTAAGAAAAAATTTTATCTCTAAAGAGACTTTAATTTTTTACTTCTAAATTATGTCATGTATGTACATATTTGTTTCCACAAAATATAGAAGTTAATTTAACATCTGAATTTTATTTGGGCATTATGAGTCTTAAGTCGTAATTTAGAATCGGTGGTGGTGAAGTGAAAACTTCAGTATCTATCTCGAATTGACCTCTCTATTTGTTTGTATTTTTTCTCATTACCAAAATTCACAAAAAAATTCTAAATCAAACTTAATTCAAAGTTGTTATTTATTAGCATATACACTTAATATTCTATCTGCATTTCGTTACTTAAAAATAATCATTTTCCTCGTTTAGTCCAGCTAGCTTCCACCACTACTTCTAAAGAAAAATTATGGCAATGGTTTCAAGAATTTAATTGGTATTATTTTTTATTATCTCTTTATACCATCTATAAATATATATGCTCTTACTCTTGTAATACTTTGGCCTATTTACATATTTATACAATTGGCAATTTTAATATGTGTACATATATATATATATATAAAATTATTCCCTATTTCAGATTTAACTCTTAAACAAATTCCCACGATAACAAAAAGTGAACATCCGTCATTGCAGTTTATGCAACAACAACGTAAATTTGAAGGACGAATACCAAAAATTAATCAACAAACCATACCAATGACCACATTAGCAAGTGTTGACACAACTAATACTGTTGCAACTTCCTCTACCCCAACATCTTCGACTGACACAGCCGCCGTTGTTATAAAAGGTATAGCGACCCAGTCCGCAATTTCTAGTCAAAATCAAAACGAACAAAGTATAATTTATTCAAACATGTTGCCCGCCGCTTCGACTTTAAATGGCATTCCATCTCACCATCAGCCCCAGTATATCACAATGCAGGCTCCAAAAACAAATTTAACCCCAACTACACATACCACATCTAGTTCCAATACAACTACAACAACTGATGGAACTGTTTACCAATACAAATCAGAAATTATTTGTGATCCACAACATCGATATCATCAACAGCAGCAACAACAACAACAATCATCACAATCTCATGATATCAGCAGCCATGGTGAGTTTTACACCTGAATGTTAAATACTAAACAAATGTTTTGTTGCTTATCGGTCTAGTTCACTAAACGTTTAATTTTTGTTTTAATTTGTTTTTATTTATATTGAACTCATCATAACTCATACCTATTAAATATTCAAATATAATTGTGTATCTTTTGAAAATTACAACAATTTTCTAACATGTTTGTTTTATAAGTTTTTTTGTGTTCTTTTTAGATTTGTTTTTACAATTTTATTTGATCTCTTGTAATTTTACTAAACTTTTGCCAAATTATTTTCTTACTCTGATGTAAAAAACAGCATCACTACATTAACCATCATGATTTCTAACATACGTTTTTATACACACACACACACACATGCCCATTTTCTATAATTTTGTTACATATGCTATATTATCATTTCCCTTCATCTACTTCTATATACTCCCATCATATCTTCAGCACTACTCGTTCATATTTTTCCGAATAATATTTACATATGTGCGTATTTTGATATTGTTTTTTTTAACTTTTTATCTATTTTTGTTTATTTAATTAAAAATTTCAAGCGTTTAATACAAACAAAGCAGCTGTTTAACAATATTTGTTTAACATTCAGTTCTAACCGAGGACAGCTAAATATGTGTGCATATATACATATATATAAATATAGTTGTCATAATTTAATCCTTTAGAACTTCCTCCATTAAAGTAAAAATAAAGAAATTCTTAATAAAATGCACAAAATTATCAAAAATTATTTTTATTCACAAACAAAAATTCATACTACGTATACAGATACCGAACACATATGCATACACATATACAAACTGAATATGTATGTGTGTATAGAGGATTCAACTCGTACATATCCATACATACATATGTACATATGGATAAGAAATGGAACCTGTAAAAGTTTTTATTCGAGTTTTGAAAATATTTAAAGGCAACTTTGTGGTTTTACTATTTTATTTTTTGTGTATTTATAATTTGTTTAAAAAATTTTGCGTTTATTTAAACACATACCAAACATGTACATATACATACATATAAATATCTAAGTAGTTAATTGAAGACATATTCAATGAATAGTACCTATAGGATTAGTTAAATGAACCGCTATTTTAGAAGAGATTTATTATACCTACCTACAATTTTAAAACGAAACCGTGATATATTTTCTGTTTAAGACACTTATCTAGCATACGTTTTGTTTCATTTTACATAATTTTAATTGTAGACTTTTATTATATACATACATACCTATATTTTTTACATATACTATTATTTGCAACTACAACTATTGAAAGCTACTTTATGGTTATTATCAAATGAATCTTTAAAATCATTTGTTAATTTTTGTTTGTTTTGTATTTATTTTAATTTGATTTTCTCAAAAAATCTTTTTATATTTATTTCAAAAATACACATTTAATTTTTAAAACAAAAAATTTTTAAAATTAAGACAATGTGGTCACCACTATTAGTTCGTCCCCCCTACTGCTCACCACATCTTCCGCAACATCGCCTCCGCCGTCATTGTCGACAACAACTGCATCTACAATATCAAACAACAGCATCAGCGAAGCACAGCCCCAGGAAACGCAGTCTCAGTACCGTTATATTGCAACCACCACAACCAGTCCCACAAAAGGAGATGAAGTTACACAACACCAGGCTCCGACAACGACAATTGTGTATGAAAACTTTGAAGGTGACGTTGCCCCGAACGGCAGCACAATCATTAAATTCGAATGCGGCGAATATGAAGTAATTAAGAGTGAAGTCAACGACAACCACAATATACAAACATCGACAAACAGCTTACAACATCAGCAATCCCAACAGCAGCAAGATGTAATTATTAAATATGAAGATCAGAGTTTAGATGATGAAAGTTATGAAGAATTCCAGACAGTCTCACAATCTCCCCAAACTGATCAGCAACAGGTCTTAACGTACCAAACCATAACTCACGATAAAGAATTAAACGAAACGATTACTGACACCGTAGCCATACCTGCGGGAGGCACACTACCTAATGCTAAACAAAAACGTAAACGTAAAACGCGTTCGGTAGCGGCCTACGAACAGGGTGAATATTTAGAAAAAATGTCGGTCAGAGGTTTAGACATACAAAGGTATGAACACATTATTGACGGTGTTTCATATTGTTTGGTTTGTGCTAAAAATGATATTTACAAGACATTTAAAAATAAATATAGTTTCCAACGACATGCATATCTCTTTCATGAGGGTGATAATCGTAAAATTTTTGCTTGTCCTATATGTAATAAAGAATTTTCTCGCCCGGACAAAATGAAAATGCACAAAAAAGATAAACATGGTGACTTACTAGCGGACCCAAGTATTGGTGGCGGCGCTGGTACGCCAGCGAAACTTAGTTCAAAAACTTCAGAAACGCCGCCTTCAGCCAAAAAGCCGCGGACCACAGTCAATAAATCTCCAAGAGTTAGAAAACCTCGAAGTACATTGGCTAATATGAACAATAATGAAATAATATCTTCTAATAGCCCCAGTAAAGATGTAGCCGCTCAAAAACGTTTGGCCAAAATTGATAGCGTTTTGGATGAAGTACAGAATGCTGACTCCAATCAATCCGTAGGAAATTTACAAATACAACAACAAAATATTGTACATTCTCTTCAAACACAACAACAGCAGCACCAACAGCCCGGTCAGCAGCATCAATTACCATCTTTAGAATTTAGTGGAATGATTTTACCAGGCGGTGCCCAATTAGCTTTGGCAAATCCAGGTACCACTGCAAGTATATTGCAATCGCAACAAAGAGTTTTAAATAATCAGCCAATGCAACATACGACAATGGCTGCACATAGCCACTCTCCAGCTAGTGCTGGAACTACAACATTAATTTATTCTAATCAAATAGACTTACAACAGGCTCTGTTGCAACAACAGCTGCAAGGGCAAAGTATCATGATCCAAGATCAAGCTGGCAATTTGGTACCCTTGCAATCATTACAAACTTTAGATGGTACACAAACGATTTACGCTACGGCCCCAGTGACACCACGCCAACAAATTCTTCAAGCTCAAAACCCTCAGTCTACACAACAAACATTAATTACGAATCATCCTGCGCATGTTAAGGTTGAACCAAATTCTCCGCAGACTCAGCGAACAAATAATAGTAATAGTACATCTAGTCATTCCATGCAACAGCAACCGCAGCATTATGAGCTTGAAAATGTTTCGTATATTCCGTCTTCAGTTTCAACTCAAACAGTTCCTAATCATGCAGCTGCTGAACAGCACGTCATTGGTACTGTCCAAAGCTATCAAATTTTGACACCTGACGGCCTTCAAAGCTATCAAACTACAGCGAGTAAACTTGAACCTGGCGAAATTGAAATTTGTCCCTACAGTATGGCAACTACGACACCGCACTATACGTACAGTAGTCATTTAACTTCAAGTTCTGATCCTATATTACATCCGCAACATCACCAGCAAACTGCAAGCTCTAATGGACATCAGTCTATTCAGCATCAACAGCACCAACAAAGTCCTTCCACTCAGCATAACATTCAGCAACATCACCAGGGAGGGCATCATCAGCTGCCATCGTTGACGGCATCGCATCATCAATTTATGGAATTGAAAAACGAGTTACTAATAAAAAGTTCAGACACATATTCGTTGGATGCCGCTACTTCAATGTATCATTTACCTTTCTCGCCCACCTCTATGATAAATGCTGTGAGTGACGTTAACTCGTCCTCACTGTTGGAAACCAAAGAAATTAGGTAACACATTGATTGTATTTTATCTTAAATCTCTATTGAAGTCTGAATTAAATATGTAGAGCTCGGAAACTTATTCATTCTTTGATTTGATTGAATAATAGAGAGTAGTTAGCAAAATAATTTTGTTTTAATTTTCTTAATACATAAAAATAAATATGTAAATTTTTTTTGTTTTTTTTTTTTGTTTAATTTTTATTTAGGATGTTTCACTTAATCTACAATTTTATCTATCCGGCTTGCACAATCTAGTATTTCTTTTGGAGAAAATACTGAAATTATAGAATCGTCGAAATATACAATAAAAACCATTTAAAAATACTAATCTATGGGATAGTAGTATATTTCCATTCGTCTAAACTACATACATATATTTTATTTTATAATGTAAAATTTGCCATTATTTATAAATATGTACATATCTTTGGTCGTTGATGTTATTGTGCAACTTTGCATAAAGCAAATTATATGACTAGTTGAATTTTTCTTTTTGTTTCGTAGTTAGGCGTATTTTTTTTTATTTTTTATTTAAATTCTCCAGAAAACGGATTAATTGTTGCTGCTACTTTTCGTAAACATTAAAGTTTTTCCTTTCCTCTCTTGAACTATTACACTTACATACCTTAAAAAAATTAATGAAAATTCTAAAACTTATATACAAGTATATTATATACACATACATATAAACACACACTTTATTTATTACATACATATGTAAAACTTTTTTTATTTTGTAAAATTTTGTGCATTTTATTTGAATTAGCCTTCTAATGGAAAAAGTATGACAAATTAGCTTTGTTTCTTTCCTTTTAACAGTAAAAATTTGTTGTTGAAGTATTTTTTTTTTATTAAAAGGCAATTGAACAAAGTAGTCTTTTAAGGAAGAGAAGAAGATTATTTTTACTTGCGGAGAACAAAAAAGGCTCCACATGTGAAGAAATCTTCTGATCCAGCGAGAATACCTGTTTAATTAATATTATTTAAATTTTTAATTTTTACTTTTTATTATAACATTTTTTTAGTTTTCAATAAAATTTTTAATTTTTGTTATTTTTACTTCTCTTTTCTCTTTTCATTTTTAAAACAACAATCAAAAATTCACATATATGTATGTACTTATATGTCCACATAAAAATGAAATATATAACACCATTACTGTTATTAGTTACGATATCAACGAAGCCGTGCTGTTAGCTCTTTAAATTAAACAAAAAAAAAAATGTAAAGGGATTAAAAATTATTTGGGAAAATGGTTATTTCTTTTAAATGGGAAATTAACATCAACATGGTCCATACCTTGAACATTGTGTCTATCTCCTGTTTTCCGTGTCATATTTAAAAAAACAATATAAATATAACCTTCAATTCTCCTTTTTCATTCATCCATACACACTCTCTTCCTCACAATCATACACATTTCGATTTCGCAAGTTGATTGCTGCAGCAAATTTTTATTTTAATAAACATTTAAGTTATATTTTAATACAAATACTTCATTTTCAAACAAAGGTATGTGAATTTTTATTTTTCTCTTCATTTACTTTTGTTATTGTGATTATTATTTTTTATTAATTTATTTTTATTTGTTTAGTATTATCACTATTTATTATTATTATTATAAAAAAATTATTATTATTATTCAAGAGATTTATTATTCGACATATTGTCATAATTATACTATAAGAGAAATTTATTTGCTGGTGGTTAAGCGATGTCTATATGCATTTCATTGTGACTGTTCAAAATGTGTGGTTGAAGTCTACTGACGATTTGTTAAAGCAACAATGAAATGCATATAGACATCGCTTAACCACCAGCAAATAAATTTCACTTATTATTATTATTATTATTGTTATTATTATTATTATAATTATAATTATTATTATTATTATTTTTACTGTTATGTATGATTTATTATTGTTATGTATAATCATATTATTTTTTTTATTGCGATTTATTATTGTTATTCGGCCATGTTCTGAAAACCATTTCGTTTTAAAATCGAAAAAAAAAACTACAAATTACATACATTTTATCCGAACTTAATTTCTAATGCAATAAATTATCCAATAAAAAGAACACTGTTATCCGTTTTTGAAATTTTGCGATTTCAAAACGAAATGGTTTTCAGAACATGGGCGATTATTTCTGTTTTTTATTATGTATTTATTATTAATACAGATGACTGCATTGATTCTATTTTACTCGATGAATTATATTTGCAATAGCTAAGCAGCCAATGTGTTCATCCGTTTACAGTTGTATAACTATTAAACCCTTTAGACACATCAATGCAATTGCATACATATGACAGGATCAGAATCAGTGCAATTATATTATATTTTTTATATCATAATAATTGATTTTTTTCAATAAAACAAAAATTATACAATTTTTAAACCAATTAAAGCTAGAAACAATCTAATCAATGTTATATTTTTAATTTCTATTGTTTATTTTCATGTGTTTTTCTCCTTATGGTTTTCTCTTTTTGTTTTACCATCATCCTTGTCATGTGGACTCCGAAAATAATTAGATTTTTCTGAAGAACTCAACACCAATTCCTCCAACAGTGACCACATATTTGTTAAACCTTTTCAAAAAAGCGATATTTCGAATTTATCGACATCACTCTTGCTATCAATATCTCACACTAACTTAAATAATAATAACACAAACACAAACACGACAAAAAAACCATCCTCATTATTCTCCCCTTCAGCATATCTTGAAACGTCGCAGCAAAATGTTATTGAAAGTAAAAGTAGTAGCAACAATAATTATGAAAAATCAACACCAACGACATCTATTGATCCAGTTAAAATTTTCTATGAAGAAGTCTTAGCAAAACAAGAAAAGGCAGCGGCCCAAGCCAGACTGTACAATATAACCAAGAAGAATACATCTTTTGGTTTCGTCGATCAATTTACTGATTTCGTTATGAACAATAATGATTTTGTAGGTGTTTATTTATTATTTCTATTTATTAGTGTTTCTTTTTTAGTAAATAATTTTTACAGTAACCTCTAGGCCCAAATTATATAGCTATATGTATGTATATTGAAATGCATATGTATGTACATTCCGGTATGTTCTGTATTCCACGTGATATTAAATCGTTCGGAATTGACATAGCATTCTTGTTATAAATCATTGATGCGCGTTTCTTTGCGCAATTGTGTTCAGGGCATTCACACACAATTGCACACACAATCTTTAATTTAGTCGTCGATGATACAGCGACGAATGCGCACGAGGCGGATGCTTACATATTTTTTTCAAGAATATTTATCTTTCAAATTTATGATATGCGAAAAATATTATATAATAAATAACGCATTTGGTAACTACAATGCGATATTCATAAGTTTAATGGTAGGGATAGAGAAAAGTTTTAAATAAAATTACAAATATTTATTTGGAAAAAATAAAAGAAATAGTTGCTACCAGTAGACCATACCAAAATAAACTTTGAAAAAGTTTTTTACAATTGACTGTTCGCTTAGAAAATGTTTTTTTATTTTCAATAAATATTTCAACTGTGTGGCTTTGTGTTTGATGGGTAGCTCGCAATTTCAATACATTGACAGTTCTCCAATACATTCACATCGCCCACCAATGTTATAAATACATACATATGAATATCCAACATCAATTCTGTGGCAATTCCGCACTTTTTTAATTTCACGTGGAATTCAGAACATACCCGATTGTTTTCCTCGCGTACATATACATGCATATATGTAAATATATGCGTAAATGTACATATCGTCAGCTCATTATTAGTTTGATCCACAGAATATCCTTTTTTTAATCCAACAATCGTTTCTGAGTAATTAAGCATTTATTTTGCTCTATATCAAATATTTTAAGCATTAATAAGTATTGTTTTGCAGTAAATGCTACTATTTGACATTTGCACCAAATTCTTCAAACAAAAACGTACAAAATAAATTTCACTGTTTATTTTGCTTCAGTCCCGTAAGAAAAAAAGTATTTAAACTATCACCCAAATAGCAGCCGCCGGTTAAATATTATAAAATTAACTTATTAAGCACTAAAAATAAAACAAAGGAAATCTTAATTATGCATATTTAAGTATAACAGTACTATCTCTTCAATGCATATTGGCGTATTCTTTTATGTTAAAATTTGTAGTTTTTCATGTTCTCGTACTTTTGTGAATTTTTTGTGTTATTCAGAGAACTTATACTTTGCTTTAATTTTAGCGAACTTTGTTAAGACAGTACGGGATCAAACCTATTATAGTTACTTAAGTTTAATGCAATTAGTACAATACATATATGTATGTACATATGTACATGTGAATATGTACATATGTATGTATATATTTAAAAATAGATTCAATTCAAATGATATTTTTATTACATATATTTTTGTATCAAGAAGTAAGGATACACAAATTTTGTACTAGATTAATACACCTCATTGACACCAGAGGCGCTGCAACACTGCCTAATTAAAAAACGTGCAAAAAGCAGAATGGAGCTTTCCTCTATCTCTTCCTGCAACACCTGTCTTCTCTATCACTTTTTTCCCCGAAAGAAGGTAACTTCTCTTTATAAAAAAAGATTAAATAAAAAATATTGGAGTGTTTTTTTTTAGTCCAGTACAAAATCGTCGTGGTCAAAGTCGAAAAATGGCACTCGACACTCCTATTTTACAACACATTAAATCGTAGTATTACTTGAAAACAAATTTAATTTCATTGTGTTTGTTCACACATCAAGCCTCAAAAATTATATGCGAAAATGAAAAAAAAATAATTATTTCTGTAAAATTTTTCTAGACATGTTAATGGAATACATATGTACGTTGCAGAAACAACACTTAAAAAACAATAAGATGTACAAAATTAAATTGCTTTATCCAGTTACGTACGACTAATTTCAGAAAATAAAATACCTAATAGATATCTGGCTCAACATATAGATTAAAATTAAAAATTTCATGATCATGAGGTGATCTTTAAGTGCTAGATAAATGCTATACATACATACATACATATGTGCATATATGCTACGTACATATAAATATATGTACATATATATGCCATCCCCATTACTCATATACATAAGTACATATCCATATCTATGTATGTATGTGGTATACATAAATACACATGTATATGTATATATATAAATATAAATATAGATATAAATATATTTAATTTGGGCCTTTAGGTATTGCTTTTAAAGCAACTTACACAAATTTGAAATCTCAAGTTTTTCAATTTATCTTTTAGCATCAACAACAATATCGGTATAAACAACGAAATAACGCCCTCACCATTGATTTGCACCAGCAACAACACCAGCATAAAAGTAATCAAAGCAACTCCAAGAAACCCCATCAAATCGCCAATTATTATCAACAGCATTAAGAAAATGGAAGATCCTGCTCAAACTGTTCAGATATTGTTAGCGCGAAAGATTGTCGAAGACCTTACAAATCAACAAAATTCTCTTAACCACGTTAAAACATCCTCAACGAAACTATTAGAAGTATCACAAAAGCACTTTAATGAATCGATTATCGTTAAAAAGATAACAAGTGAAGATATAGAAAATAGAAAATCCGCGGCAGAGACTACTGAAGAGCTTATAAAAAAGTTTCGTATACCAAAAGGTATAGCATTAACTCCGAAATTTGCAACCAATTTAGTCGTAAATGCTCATATTTCGGATGAAGCAACAAGTGCATCAACTGGATTAATCTCGCCGCCATTAACAGCAAATGAAGATGCTGACAATTCATCGAGCCTGGTAGAATATGTTGAAGAACTTTATGAAGAAGACGAAGAAGGGGAGGAAGAAATGCATGTTGAAGAGATCGAAGAAATAAATGAATCGTGCGATTTTCATGAGTATCAAGAAGATGATGTTTTAGAAGAAAATGATCTCATTGAAGAAGTTGAATCTTCGGAACATCAAGATTTGTTAATGTCGGGCGAATGCGATGATTTCATTGAGGCTACGAATAATAATAATTCAACTATTTTGTTAACATCTAATTGCCAGTCTCAAGCTGCTAATGTGACATCAAGCTCTGCTGTTCCACAAATAATACAAGCAGTTCAACCCAATGGCACAGTTGCCTGTTTTCAGCTACCACCAAACACAATAATATTACAGTCTACAGATGGTGCTTTGCTGGCAACTACAGCACCACATCCTACAAAACAAGGGCAACAACAGATTATAGCCATACAAGATCTTAATTCTCAAATAAGTGACGCTCTAAATTTATCTTCAACTAATTCAACAATTGTATCTTCTTCCTCCATCCAACCATCAGCGTCCGTTGTTATGTCGCCAAGTAATGCCGTTGTACCTATGGTAGCTACATCCTCTGAATCAGCTGTATCATCTGATATTTCTCATCAATCTACAAATGCTGCAGTCATTACAACAAATGAAACATTAATAAAAGCCCAACAACAACAAATATTAGCGTAGGGCTTACACGGTGGCCAATTGGCTCGATTTTTAAGCAATCCACAAACTACGTTATTACCTACTACTTACTTTTTTTAAACCCATAATAATTTTATGTATTTATACATATGTATGTATGTATATTTTTTGTCTAAATTTTTTAAAGATGTGTGAAAAAGAATAGATCAATATTTACATACAGCCTTACTACATATACACACATACATATGTGCATATGCATATAAACCAGTGTTCACATTCGATGTATTTCGATTAATTATATACATATTTATGTATATTATTATTTTTTTTTCAGTTAAATGTAGGGAAAAAATCATGCCATTTTGTCGCCAATAAATAAATCAAACATTTCATTAATTAAAAACTAGGAGGGCTGACTGTAAAAATGTAGGTTACCTAAACAAATTATTTGTGTATACATATGTACATACATATGTATTATGTATGCAGAGATATGTACATACATATACATATATTTATTCATATCAGTTAAACTGATGACATTTTCCTGCAAAGTAAACCTAAAAATTTTGTACTCGTAGATGGATTTCTTAAAAACTTAAAAAATACAATAAAAATTTTACTAAAAAAAGTAACATTCATAATTGTAAAAATATTCTTTACTTTAGATCGTCATGTTGCTACTTTACAAAGAAAATTAACTTATAATCTAAGCTATATTAATTTATGTATTTTTAGCAATCTGACTACGCAATTTAGTTCTTTCTTCATGCTTACATAATTATATTCATATAAAATACACTACATACCCTTAAGGATAAAAATACAGTTTTGATTTAAAATAAAAAAAATAACCAGCGATAATTTAAATCAATTCCAAAATTTTATCGTTTGTTCAATATGACATAATGATTTAGTAATTGTTCATCTTGTATTATCATTACAAAGACTATAAGGTTATATCCTTGAAACACACTACTAATATACATATGTATGTATTCTTAATCTGTAATTTTATTATTTTTAATAATTAGTTAATCAAACTTTAAAACAAAAGATTGCATTCTATTGTTTTACATATTGAATTGTTTTTAACTTGTTTTTAGTTATAAAATTAAGTTGACAATTTTACCACAATGAAAGCAAAACAAACAAACAAAAAGCTATCAATAAATTTTCCCTTTTATCATAATGTAATTAAGGCGAAATAATATGTTAATAATTTATATGTATTTTTACACGTGTGTACATACTTATTCACGCGTACGCAAACATACATAAATATGTAATTTAATATACATTTTGTTTATTTATTTATTTAATTTCGGTTTAAAATATGTTATAATATTAAAGTTTATAAAATATTACTAGTTTATTAGGAAACTGATATTAATACCATAATAATTATGTAATAAGTGTATAATAAGCATAAAATTAAATAAAACGAAAGATCTACAATTTAGTTATAACAAAGCAAAAGCAGACAACCGTAATATTTCATAAATGAAATTAAAAAATAAAATAATACAAATTAATATTTTTTATTTATTTAATTAGGTGTTTGAAGGACGTGAAATAATCAGCTTGATTAAGGCAGGCGTATTTCGGCTACACATAGTACTATGTAGATTAAAGAAAAATTTTGCAGTGTCCTTTAATCTAGTACTACACGTAATCGAAATACCCCAGCCATAATCAGGCTCAATAGGCCTTAGCGACTACGACATTTTGGTCCCAGATTAAAGAAAAAATGTTGCCATGCTCGTTAATCTATTACAACAACGTCGAAGTCGAAATACGCCAACCACGATAAGGGAACGTGCATTAAACCAGTTAAGAAATCTCTTAGCTGTAGCGTCGAAACTTTCGAAAAACACTGACTTGCTTATATCAAATTGAATTTATAACTACAGAAAATATTTCGTTTTAACACGGACACAACTATTTGTCAGTCAACCACAGACATTTTTGTAGTTGAGAGACAATCGGCGGCTATATATATACACTAGGCATATAACTTTTTTTTACTAAAAATTTGACAGGCAGTACGCTATGGGTAATATTTTACTGATTATAAAAACAGACATCTCAGACTAGTTTGCAATAAAAACCTTCCGCAGCGAATGAATTTCTAAAACCTTCCAATTTTTTTATTTTTTGTGATAAAAATTCAATAAACCACGAGCGAAAAAGTTTAAATGTTATTAAAATTATATACATATGTACATTTCGATACCTACATAGATATTAAAGTAAACAATGCATTCACGTTATGAATTCTATATATTTGGCGGTGTTGAAACAAATTCTGATTCCCTTCTGTTACCCAAAAAAGTAATATTTACCCCCTATTTGTAGCCAGAAGTGACCATATAACCCGTTCTTGAGCCACCGAATTCCCATGATGAAGTCAATGATGTCCTCTAATTTACACTTCCCGATATCAGATGCTTTAATGGAAACGTCTGCTCAGCCATCTAATCCTATGACGTTGCAGCTTCGGGCAGTGACAGATAATCCACCTTATCGTGTTTGGCGTATTTCGACTACGACTACGACGTTTTTGTAATAGATTAAAGAACACTGAAAAATTTTTTCTTTAATCTAGGACCAGAATGTCGTCGAAGTCGAAATACGCCAACCACGATAAGGCCGAATATGTTCAATGTTTTCTGTATTCTTCATCCCCGCACATCCTACAAAAATCTGGAGTGCCAGTTTCCCAAATGCATCGCCTTCGTATTCATGTTCAGGAGCAGTTTGGATCTTCCTGAGCCAAGTTTTGGCCACAAACACCTTGAGACTACAAACCTCCCTACTTCCCTATAGTAATGACCTATTGGTAATTTCACCGACCTGTCTGTCATTCCTTCATCTAATGAAAGCCCTATTTTTGCCAACTCATCGGTAATTTCATTTCCCTCAACACTGCTGTGGCCAGGAACCCAACATAGTCTGACACTATATTTATCCATAAGCAAGTTGAGGGCTCTCCTACAGTCACTAACAAGTTCCGATTTGACAATGTGTCCCTTCAAAGCTTTTAGAGCTGCCTGGCTGTCGACGTAGAAGGTTACCTTCGCACCTTCAGCTACATTCCTGGCCACCAGTTCCGTGGCCCTGAGGATCGCCAAGATCTCAGCCTAGAAAACGCTGCATTCATTCGGCAGTCTGAAAGAACTAAGAATGGTCGTTCCCTGTGCCTTTCCCAATTTTTGCGTGTTGCTTAATTTTCTGGTCACAAATAATTGTGTCGCTTTTTTTAAATGAAAACTATTTAATAAATAAACGTTAAATGCACAATGACAAATAAAATGACTTTAATTTTGATATGAAGATGAATTTATCAGGCCGTGAGCTCTGATGATTATATTATAACGCTGCCATAATATTAATAAATGGAGTCTATATGTGACGAGTTTTCATCATGGTATCAATTTGACATTCATCAGGTGCGGACACTATGCAAAATTGTACTTTGTGGTAAAATAGCATAAAATCTTAACCCGAACTATCAACATTCAAATAAAAACAATCCTACAACAAATTTGTATGTTTGTTATGATGGTAAGAGCACTTGATATTAATACACTTTGGATGAAACATGCTAAAAAGAAGCAAATCAGATACCACAGCCCAAGGCGATTTAGTATCAGGTGGCCTTACCACTACAACAACACAAAAAACAACATGTAGTTTGCTATGCTACATAACCAATCTGTCAGAAGATTTCTATGCAAATTTTGACAATTTGGTTCAAATTGTTCAATTTGGCATCAACAGCTGATAATCAGCCGGGCGGAAAAGGTCATCTAAAACTGAAGTCGCCTTGGCCACAGCAAATCGGCTACTGTCATATGCTAGCCGTCGATGGGTTTATATATCGGCATTCGCCGCCTAAAAATCAGTATCGGCTTCGTTCTCTGTTCGGAACTGCCTAGTACGTTTTACTATATGTTAATCTTATTAATTCTGTGCTATTATCGATACAATTGAACTTAGTTGTTGATCTATTAATTCAAAGTTGTTCACAAGAAGTATAAATTAAATCTACACGGAGTAACTTCAAATCATTAAAAAAAAAAAAAAAAATTAAATCTACATATATTATAAATTAGTGTAAAAACAAATTTGAACAATGGATCCCATGAAAATTGATGTTAAAGATATAGAGATGATTTTTAAATTAGATCCATATTTAAAACCATTTGAACGCGAAATTAGAAGGAGGTTTGTAATAGTGAAAATATTAAAATATTGTGGTAAGCATTAACAATAAAATATGTAATCCGGCTTTTATTGTTATCGGTTAATGTCAAGTGAAGGTTATAAGTAGATGCATAAGTATGTATGTACATGATAATCATACATATACATACATATATCATAGAAATATAAATACATACATACTTCTACTAACTCTAATGGAACTCCAGGAATAATATCTTTATTTACACATTCCCAGCTAGCATTTTGCATCATAATCGAATCTTTTCCGAATCAGTTTGACGGGAAAAACAACCGCCTATGAGCTCATTTTTCGATCATAAATGATACTCCTGTTGTGAGAAAATGGTACCCTACAGATGAATCATTCCAGAGAATCATTTATGATACGATTTGCTGCTTAATTTTTGAGCAATTTTCTGATAGTATTTAAGTCATTGGGTTTCTTTTTGCCATTTCTTTGCATTTTGTTTCTCTATTTTCAAGAAATCATTATTTGAACATACAGATGAATCATAAGTGTATCCTTTTTCAAACACCCAAGTGATCAATCAGTTTTTAATCATCAAAAGTGATCTGAGGAGAATCATTTAAGAGATCTTTTGAAAAAAATGCTCACCCAAATGCTAGCTGGGTTTGTATCTGCTTGTGTACATACATACATATGTACATACACACAAATGTATGGATGGGATTTTACACATGTACATTAATGTAATTAAATAATTACACAATAGTATATGTCAGATACTAGTGCGTTTATTCAACAAAAAATTGTACCGGCAATTGTGATAAATTTATATATGTATGGATATGTATGTACATACAGTGGTGGAAAAAATAATAGAAACAAGCTGAAAAAAAAAATTCGAAATGCGAATTTTTTCATAAAAAAAAGATATACATATCTTGATAAGTATGGCTGTGATATGATGGTATATAACGGCACATTTCATGGCTCTGTTAGTTAGTTTTGTGTATATCTCATTCGCGTTTTCTTGTTCCTGAAGTGATGTAGGTAAGCTTTTTTCTTGAAAAAAAAAACAAATGCATTTATGAGCATTGTAATTCTGAACTTTAAACAACATTTATCATTAAAAGTCAGAATTTACATAAAACTTTATGTAAAATTATTTAAAATCACACATACAAGGGTCGTGCTATAAAAACCCTTTGTAGGGACGGCAAAACAATGGATTAAATAGAAAAAATTATGCAATGCTCAAAAAAAAGGTTTTTAGCGCAATACAACCCAAAACGCGAGTTGAGTCATGAGGACGAACACGCAGAAATACATGTAAACAGGATAGAATACTATTTCGGCTCTGCTAAATTAACCCATTCCAAACTTCTGAGTATCTTAAATGTGACTGTGAAGCTGAGTAATGGCTACAAGTCCAAGAAAGGTACCAATGCAGCCTAGTAAAAACATTAGGCAGCGGTTATCTTTTGCCAAGAAACATAGGCCCGCATTGGAAAAAAATATTGTTGTCAGATGAAACCGAAATAAATTTATTTGGATTCGATGGCAAAAACTATGCACGACGTCCAGTAAACACAGTCTATGCTCGAAGAGAACTTTGAAGACTTATAAGGATGGTGGTGAGTCTAACTTACATGATAGAAGGTAGGATAAGTGCATCTGATTATCTTAAAATATTCCGAATGAAAATGCTGCGAAAGAGGAAATGCCTCTTAAATGGGAGCTCATGCGGGACATTGACATCCATTTTGATTAAGAATTATTTAAGAAGCAATAGAGTGAATGTCTTGTTGCAATTTCTGTTTCCAGATCGTATCCCCATAGAACATCTATGGTGAATCTTAAAGAAACGCATATGACACTTTTGACCCATAAAAATGCGGATCTCTGGAAAAAAAATTAGAGAAGTATTATTTGATAGTCTTGTTCTGTTTCTATTATTTTTTACATCCTAAATTAAAAACATCAATAAAATTTCAGGTTTATGAGATGTTTTTGTCAAAAATTGTTACTGCTTTTATTTAGAAGATTAATAAGTTACAAAACCTCAATTGAATTCTTGTGAAATATTTTGTTACTATTAAAATGTTTGAAAAAATGAGTTAAGGAAATTGCTTCTATTATTTTTTCCACCACTGTATGTTATCGCGCTATCTATAAAAAATCCCAGACATTTGCTTAAAAAAGTAGGACTTAAAAATCAAACGTTATTAATTTTTTCCAATAATATTGCTACCAGTAAAATCTGAAATATATATCGATGGTGTTGCTTAAAATGTAGGGAAGTAACGAATACAAGTTTAGCGAATGCGACAGCGAATAATAAATTTTAATTTTTGCGAAAGCGAATGCAAATATTACGATACGTTAAAAAATCACATGAAAATAAATTTGTATAAGAACATGAAGTTGTATTATATACATACATACATAGATGTACTACTATATATAGCATTTATTTAAATTGAGTCTTGAATTGCTTATTAATTTATTAAAAATCCAAATCTTTAAAACAGAAAGGTATTTCATATTTCTCATTAAAATTTTTATAGATAATAATTAAAAATAAATTTACAAAATGTTTATTAAAAAAAGTACATCATCTGAAAGATTTTTTCAGATGATGTACTTTTGTGTACATTATGTGTATTACACTTTACCATTCGTACCCTCAGCAATGCGTTATTCCATAAATACTACGATTTTTTAAAAATTTTCTTGGCAGGGGTTACTTGTATTAAAATAAATTATGTTATTTTTTTTAGTTTTATTTGATTTGAGTCATTGCTAACTTATTAATGTGAATAGTTTTCGCAAAAGTTCGAGCGAGAGCAAACAACAGATATAAATTCACAATGACAATGAATCAAATCAAATAATGGGATTTAGTCCCCATTTGGATCCAATAGCTTTTCTGCAAAAGGTACAAACTCGTGGAGAGTTAACCGCTCAGTTTTTTATATGGTCTTTCCAGAATAATCTCCAATCAAGTATTACTCCTAGATATTTGTCATTTTTCGTAATTTGTATTGTTATGTTTTGAAATATGGGAGATTCAAATGTTGGAGTTTTTCTCTTTTTCGTGAACAAAGAAATTTATATTTTTTTTCGGGGTAGGTCCCTTTATTAAAATCGTCACGTCGCTATTCCTGGATCTAAGTCAAACGTGCTTAGTCGGCTTTTACAATTGGGAAATTGAAAGGCAGACATTTTGCTCATTCTCTTTTGAACTTGCCCAAACCTTTTACAATTGCGAAATTAATAGACAGACAGAAAATTTATAGTTTGTTTTCTTCTTGACGTTTGCTACTGTGTTGTAGACTTAACCTAAATCTTGACCAGTAAGTTTTGGCCGTATTTCTAAAACTTATAGGGGTTTGGGGAGGGTTGTCTATAGTTAT
Organism: Nowickia ferox; assembly: GCA_936439885.1. Lineage (NCBI taxonomy): Eukaryota > Metazoa > Arthropoda > Insecta > Diptera > Tachinidae > Nowickia > Nowickia ferox. The sequence continues at coordinate 482,928 of OW387027.1, read as the reverse complement.
GAAAATGTAGCGATGGACCGAGAAGGAATGAAGGTCCGACACGTGCCAATCGCGAATTTCATCAGTTACTTTGTTTTAACATAAAGTAATATCAATAACCTCTTCCCTTATTCTGTTAATAAATGTTGGTTTATTTCCAATGTTTAGGGTGAAAAGGTTATTTTCATTTATTAATTCAAATAACGCATCACCTCTTTTGTTGCTGTTGCAGCTGCCCCAAGATATATGATGTGAGTTGGCATCAGAGGCTATTAAAATATTCATACCTTTATTCCTGCCGGATGAGAGGATGTACCTTAAGTCCGACATTGGTGGTAATGTTGTGGTATCTAAGGGTAGATACAGCATACTCAGACTGCCGTGTATTAATATTGTGGCGTCTGGTGTTGATAGTTCTGCGGAAAAAAGAAAGTTTTTAATCCCTTATCCCTTATGTCTGGACTCAGTCATAACTCAGTAAAAAAGTTTATAATTACAGTCGTTTAGGCCAGAAACCTTGTTCTTAAATGTCCAAAGTTCCTGTATGAGAACAACATGTATCTTACCTTTTGTCATTTGTTCCATCAGCATTATCTTGTTCGGCTAAAAGGGAATCTTCTTGAGATGGAGTCATCTCAGACTCCTTCCTCTTGTTTGGCTCCGCCTATTGTCCGGTATTCTTAGTCCGCTACACAGACCATCCAATGGCAGTTTTACCAACTTTATATATGACCGTGCTGGCAAAGAAAACCTTCCCTTTTCTTTCTTCGAGATATACCATGGAAGTTTTGCTTAAGCCTACCAGGAGCAAGGTGCCGTCCTCTGCCTCTTCGCGATGGAAGATCAACCACTTCTCCACATTCAAGCCCTTATTTTATGTGGCAATAATTTTTCTGATAGATTGAGATCTGAGATTTAGGACCCACTCGGTCCTAATTTGGCTAGGGGGGGAGAGTTAGCGGCTATACCAGCCACTATTCCTTATATAAAGATTCAAGTTTTTGAGCTCAATTTCCGATAATTCAGATAAGCTGCCGAAGGATATTCTGCCAAAGAGGTGCAGCCGGAGATCCTCCAGAGCGGGACAATGACACAGGAGGTGCAGGACATTTTCCTCTTCCTCGTCATTGCAACTATAACAGTAGTCATTATACGGGAGACCCATACGTTTTTCATGGGTTCCGAAGGCACAGTGACCGGTTAACGTGGCCACGAGGTTTCTCAAGTGCTTCCTATTGAAGTTCATGAGGTTTTTCGTTCTATGGGAGTTTAGGAAAGGTCAGAGGGTTCCCGCTATTGCACAGGTTGGCTCGTTGCGCCATCTGTCTTGGGCTATTTGAAGAAAGGTAACATCGAAACGTCTCCAGCAGGATGAGAGTGGGAGACCACAGAAATTGTCAATATCAAACTCTGTATGTATGGTTCCCCTCTTTGCCAAGTCATCCGCAACTATGTTTCTTGAAATAGTCCCATGTCCCCGCACCCAACTTAGTAGAATATTTGAGTGCTGTGCAATTCCATCGAGGGCTTGCGACATTCTTGCACGAGAATAGATGTGGTGTACACACCTATGAGAGACCTAATAGCAGTTTTGCTGTCAGTTATGATATGGATATCTCTGTTCGAGATCCGATAGAATCTTAACCAGCGAATCGCTCTTTTAATGGCAGATAACTCTGAATGTAATATACTACATTCGTCCGGGAGGCTGAAGGACATTTCAATTCCATATTCTGGAATATAAACGCCCCCACCAACCCTCCCTCTTTTTTTTGAACCGTCCGTTAAAATCGGTACGGCTCCGTTCAATGGGGAAAACCCTTCTGTCAATGAAATTTAAAAATTCCTGAAGTAGCGTTTCGGAGTGCAGTAGTCGACAAGATCCGGAATGTTATCCACTATATCTAAAATGCTTGCATGACCCCAAAGTCGGTAGTTCCATGCGCCTATTGCGATTAGTCTGACGGCGATACGCAGAGCCAGCTTTCTAGCCGCTAAGTCCACTGGAAGCCAAACCAACATAGCGAAGAGCGCTTTTGTTGGCGTTGATCTTAGATCACCTGTTATCATGAGTGCCATTTTGCGGAGAGTTCTCTCTATACGGGACTGATTAATCGCTGAGTCGAGTGCTTTCCACCAGACTGAAATTCCATAAAAAAGTATAGGTTTTATAACCATCTCCAATATCCAACCGACTCCCTTGGGACTTATTCCCCAGGTAGGTCCGATTGCGTTTCTACAGACGTATATTGCCGTTGTAGCTTTCGCTACTCTTACCTGAAGATTTTCCCTCCAGGAGAGCTTGCTATCGAGGACAACACCCAGATATTTGGCATTATCCGACAGGGTTAGGGTAATGTCATTTAGCTTTGGGTGGTTGAAGTGGGGAACCTTGTATCTCCTAGAAAAGAGTACCAGTTCCGTTTTGGTCGGGTTGACACTAAGTCCGCTACGTGAGCACCAGGCACTAACCTCAGTTAGTTCTGTTTCAAGTCTCTGTGATATAGTATTCAGATTGAATCCAGATATTGCAATCACTACATCATCTGCGTATGCAACTGTTTTAATATTCATGGAATCCAATTTTTTGAGCAGATTATTGATCGTCACATTCCACAACAGGGGTGACAGCACACCACCCTGAGGTGTACCTCTGTGGGCTTGCCTGGTGATGGTTGCTGTTCCTATGGTAGAAGTGATGATTCTGCGAAGTAGCAAATTTTCAATGAGCTGATAGACCTCTGAGATACTGAATGATTCCCGTCGGATCAATGTTATTAAAGGCACTTTCAATGTCCATGAAGGCTACCATGGTATAATTTTTATGCTCGAGTGACTTCTCTATGCATCCTACAAGCGAATGTAAGGCGGTCTCAACCGATGCACCCTTGGTATATGCATGTTGAGAGGCCGAGAGTTGATAGTTATCAATGACTGTTCTAATATGAACATCCATTATTCTCTCGTGTTTTTAGAAGAAAGGAAGTTAAACTAATTGGTCTAAAATCCTTCGCCTTGGTATGTGATGCCTTCCCCCTTTGGGTATAAAGATCACATTATATTTAGTCCATGCAATTGGAACATATGACCATATAATGCAGGCTTTATATATTACAAGCCACCATGGGATTACTAGATCTGCGTTATGTTGCAGATCCGCAGGAATGATACCATCCGGACCTAGAGATTTAAATGGATGGAAGCTATTGAGGGCCCATTTCACTTTCACCACAGTAATGTCTATGGATACATGTGTATGGGCATGGGTTGACAGCCCGGAAAGTGGGTGTTCATTAGGAGCTCTAGAGATCCGTTACTATCTGTCGTCCAGTTTCCATCATTCTGGATGTAACTGGGTATCGACGGGTTTTTCACTAGGATTTTACGTAGCGTGGGATTCTACTTTGTTACAGAATTCTCTCCAAGTTTTGCGTTTTGCATTCCTGTAATTCAAGCCTTAAATTATACTACAATTAAACCCTGTATTACAATTGAATTCAAGTGTATTTCAAACTTTAAAAACAATGCTCTGAAAATAGAAAGCAAAATGCAATTCCTTTGTTTTCTACAAATAATTGTCTGCACATCTGCTTCGCTAGTGTTTTCACGATTTTACTCAACTTTATTTTCCAAATTCACTTTTTTATTTATTTATTTTTGATATTTTCTTCACAATTTCAGTTTTAATAATCAATAAATTATGTATTTGACAAGGTTTGAACATATTGTCTGTTGTTTGATTTTTTTTTTTTCAATATAATTTCGAACTTGAAAACTACTTGAAAAAATTCTTTATTTCCAGTTAAATTTCAAGTGCTTGACTTTTAATTTTTTGAGTGATTATTGGGATACTACTGTTTCTTTCACTACATGCATAGAATATTGAAAATGAAATTTAGATGGAGAAAAGTGAAAGTTTTTCAAAAAATATTTTTTTATTAAAATATTAAAAAAAAATATATATTACGAAAATATGCCCTAAAAGCGTCAAATATGCTCTGAAAATTCGAAAAATGCTCAAAATATGCGTGCTAGAGTGAAATATGCAAAACATGAATTAAATGGGTCAAATATGCAAAAATATGCACTAACAAATCGATGCCAAAATTCATAAAAATTCTGAAACGGATAAATATGGTTTCCGCATTGCAATTGCATATTTGCAGTTTCCCTGGTTATTATATTCCATTTGTTGTTGTATGGTTTGCTTATGGCTTTTAGAACTGATAAGCTGTCTGTAAAGAAAGGATTGGTTACATAAATTACGGGTAAAATGCAGTAATGGTGGAAATAAATGAGGAATTTGGTCTTAATGTATCAAGGAGAATAATAAGAAGACGCCTAAATGAAAATAAAGTTATGAACGTATCAGTAGGGGAAAACCATTACTTTCGAAAAAGAGTATTAAAGTTCGTTTGTCTTTTGCAAATACACACAAAAACAAAGACTTTTGGAAGATGGTTCTTTTTACCGATGAAACCAAAATTAACTTAAGGGTCGTGACGGAAAGACTTACGGTTTCATCGAAGAAACCAAGAATTCAATCCTCGTGGAGGTCAGCCGAAATTTTAGGGATATTTTTCCTTCTCATGGAGTTGGACAAACAGACAATAAAGCCATATTGCTTTGAGTGTATGTCATTAAATTGGGTATTTAAGCAGGATAACGACCCTAAACACACAACCAAAGTGGTAAAAAAATTGGCTTGGGGCAGAAAAAATACCAATTCTGCTTGTTCGTTCGAACAAAAATTAAAAAAGTTGTTCGAGTATTCGAATAATTTTTATTATAAATTTATTTTTTCTGCTACTGGATATGAATAGGAAAGCGATGCTAGTCGTGATAGGCGCGTTGACTGGTCACTGATCGGTCACAGCAAGAACCAGCATTTCAGAAATTGTCAGATTTCTGTAGGATGTGCGAGGATGAAGAGGAACCAGAAACCATTAAACATATTATCTGCCACTGCCCGAAACTGCAACGTCATAGGCTTAGATGACTGCGCAGACGTTTCCATGAAAGCATTAGTGATATCGGGAAGTGTAAACTGGAGGATATCAGGGGATTCATCATGGGAATTCGGCGACTTAGTGATGGATAATAGGGTCACTTCTGGGTAAAAATTGTGATAAATATTACTAGTAACGGGCAATAGAAGAGAATAACAATGGACCCAACGGGGTCTCCGAGTGGAGGTGCTTTATAGGATCACCCTTCCTAACCAAAAATATTTTTTCTTTCAGGAATGGAGTTTTACAAGAGTGGATTGAAAAAATAAATAATCTTGAAGGAGGCATGAATGAATTTTCCCAAGGTTATAAATATTATGGTCTCCATTTTTTACCCGATAACTCTGTTATTGCCCGTGAATGGGCTCCGGGAGCCAAGGAAGTTTATTTGACTGGAGATTTCAGTATGTTATTTAAGAAATCCAAATTTCTGGTTTTCATGGGATTGAGCACACTTTTGTACATATGTTTCTTATATTTGCAGACAATTGGCAATGGGAAGCTACACCGTACAAAAAATTAGATTTTGGTAAATGGGAGCTGCGTATCCCTGCTCAGTCAGATGGAACAGCGCCCATTAAACATTTGAGTGAAATTAAAGTAATTGTGCGTAATCAAGCTGGACAGCTTCTTGATCGATTATCTCCATGGGCAAAATATGTAAAGCAACCACCCAAAGATGCTAATCAAGGTGTTAATTATAAACAGTACGTTTGGAATCCACCTGAGAATGAGTGTTATAAATTTAAATATCCGTCGGCTAAAAAACCAAAATCTTTGCGAATTTACGAATGTCATGTTGGAATAGCTTCTCAAGAACCTTGCGTTGGATCATATGATAACTTTGCAAATAATATTATTCCTCGTATTAAAAAACAGGGATACAATGCCATACAAGTTATGGCAGTAATGGAACATGCTTACTACGCTAGTTTTGGTTATCAAGTGACTAGCTTTTTTGCTGCAAGTAGTCGTTGCGGTACCCCGGAACAACTTAAGCAAATGATCGATGTAGCACATGCTAATGGTTTATACGTTTTATTAGATGTCGTACATTCGCATGCTAGTAAAAATGTTCAAGATGGTTTAAATCAATTTGATGGCACAGATAGTTGTTACTTTCATGATGGTAAGCGGGGAGAACATGCATTGTGGGACAGTAGGCTGTTTAATTATATGGAATATGAAGTGTTACGTTTTTTGCTGTCAAATTTAAGATGGTGGCACGATGAATATAAATTCGATGGATATAGGTAAAAACAGATCTCAAATTGCTGATCACAAACAATTTTAAAAATTGTTTTCTTTAATAAAGATTTGATGGTGTTACGTCTATGCTTTATCATTCTCGTGGTATTGGCGAGGGTTTCAGTGGCGATTACAATGAATACTTTGGGCTTAATGTGGATACAGATGCTTTGAATTACCTAGCATTAGCCAATCATATGTTGCATATCCAAAACCCTGATTGCATAACAATAGCAGAGGTAAAACTTTTAGCTTATCTATTGCTATTATTTAATTTCATTGAAAAAATCTTTATCTCAGGACGTATCCGGTATGCCAACCCTATGTCGCCCCAATACAGAGGGGGGCATTGGCTTCGATTATCGTTTAGGCATGGCCATTCCAGATAAGTGGATTGAGTTGCTCAAAGAATATCCAGATGATCAATGGAACATAGGTAATATAGTTCACACCCTTACCAATCGCCGTTGGAAGGAAAATACTGTCGCTTATGCGGAATCGCACGATCAGGCATTGGTGGGTGATAAGACCATAGCATTTTGGTTGATGGATAAAGAAATGTATACCCACATGTCGGTCCTTTCTGAGCCAAATTTAATTATTGATCGAGGTATTGCATTGCACAAAATGATTCGACTTATAACACACGCATTAGGTGGTGAAGCATATCTTAATTTTATGGGAAATGAATTCGGTCATCCCGAATGGTTAGATTTTCCACGTGCTGGCAATAATGACTCCTATCATTATGCTCGCAGACAATGGAATTTGGTAGATGATCCTTTGCTTAAATACAAATATTTGAATGAATTTGATCGCGCAATGAATGAATTGGAAGAACGTTTCGGCTGGTTGCACTCTGAACCTGCTTATGTCAGTTGGAAACATGAAGGTGATAAAATCATCGTATTTGAACGTGCTGGATTAGTGTTTGTTTTCAATTTCCATCCAACTCAAAGTTTTACGGGCTATCGGGTAGGAACCAATTGGGCTGGAACTTACACAATTATTTTATCATCCGATGATGAACAATTTGGTGGCTTTAAACGCCTTGATAAAGGTTGTAAGCATATTTCAAGAGCGGAAAATTATGCTGGTCGTCAAAACTTCTTTGAGGTATATGCGCCAGCACGCACTGCAGTAGTATATGAACACATAGATGAGTAGTCATGTCAAACAATATCCGCATATAAATACATACATATCTACATATACATATATGTATGTATAATAACCAATACAGAAACGAATAAACACCCCCCCCCCCCCCCAATCACTGTTCCCACTTTTCCACTATTCATAAAAAATACTGTGAAAATTTTGCAATTCTGTGAGAAGTTCTTTTTTGTAGGAAATATGTATATATACCAGAGCTGTAAATGAATCATTAATTTTTGAATTAATTCGCGAACCATTCATGCACTGAATTAGCAAATTTTGAATTAATTCTTTTCACACAAAATAATTAATTGAATGAAATTTGAGTCAATTCAAATGAATTTGCTAAAAATGAATTGAAATTCATTTCCAATTCAAATGAATTAGTCAAATGAATTGCAATTCGTTTCTAATTGAAATACATTTGCCAAAGTGAAATGCAATTCAATTCCAATTCATTTGAATTCATTAGCAGCTCATTTGAATTGAATTGATTTTTTCCTATTCATTTGAATGAATTCAAGATCAAGTCAATTCAAACGAATTGGAAATGAATTGCAATTCACTTTAACAAATTCATTTGAATTGAAAACGAATTGCAACTCATTCTACAAATTCATTTTAATTGGAAACGAATTGAAATTCATTTCTGCCTAATTCGTTTGACTTGATTCAAGTTTCACTCAATTCTTTTGTTGCTTTGAATTTAGCTAATTAAAATTATGATCGATTTACAGCTCTGATATTTGCTGAGCTAAAAAAGAATTACACGCAATAGGTATATTTACCATATAATTTAATCAAATACAAAATATACTCACACATCTTTTCATTACATATTCATCTAATATCAAAAATATGTTTAAAAATAATTACCGTTGTACATACTACATGATTCGTTTCATTTATTTAGTAGAAAAGGATAAATTATTACATTTTATTAATAGTTTATAATAAGAAACCCTGCAATTTCCTAAAACAAAGTACAAATGTAATATATGTATTGGTAGTTGTGTACATAATGTATATTATATGAGGTATATCTGTGTGTAGATATTATCAGCCAAAAATATATTTTTCCATCCTGTGTAGCCAAACTTTAACTATTGTAAAAGAATTATTGATACTAAAGTTATATAAAGAAATTATCAGCCTTATGTATAACGAAAAATTAACATGAGGTTTAATGTAGTAGAATATGTATGTATGTAGTGAAATTTAGGTTATAATGTTCTATACATATATATATATATACATATATATATACATATATACATACATATATATATATATACATATATATATACATATATACATACATATATATATATATATATACATAAACATATGCATATAGAAATATATGTACGAGTATATATACACATACATACATATATATATATCGGCACTTGTGGTCGAATTAACTGTTTGTTATTTATAAAATAAACATTTTTATAATACTTAAGGATATATTATTTTATTGTTTATTATTTCTGGTCACTTATTATAGGATGTATAAAAACAAAACAAATATCTGTTCTATTTAACAATATATAAATATAAAAAATCCCTGGCTATTGCATATTTGGTCTATTGTATAGGAGTGAGTGGAATGCGCGTTTGTTGATAGGAAAGGATTTTGGGATTTTAGGTGGTGTAAATAAGTTTTTATAGTAATTATTTTATAAAAAAAATCACAATTTTATTAAAACCTAGTTAACAAAAAATTGTACTATTGCAGTGTATGGAGGATAGTGTTGTGTGTGTGTATGATTGATGGGGATTTTTAATACGAAAAATGTTAATTATTTGTATAACTTTGAGTTAATTATATATCAGTTAATTCAGGACAAGCGTTCTTGATAAGTTTTGTTGTTCATTGTTCATAACTAAAGGATTAGCTAGTAGCCATTAGTTTAACATTAGGGAAAGGAATATACATATAAAAGGTAATACATATAATAATATTAAAATTTGTGTATATTGTACATATCGCACATTCAGTTCAATAGTGTCAATACTCAAAAAATTATTTTTTTGAGTTAATAATACAGAATAATAATGCATTTCGTATTTTATCTTGAGAAAAAATTTCATATAAATAGCTTGTACTATCACCTCCTGAGAGAAGAATATTTTTTCATGCCTTCATTGAGTTGTATGTGAATTGAGAACTTTAGACGTTCTTTCTAGACGTTCTTTGAGTAAATGAGCGATATGTTCAACGCATTTAAATTTATTTGTCCAACATTAAGATTTTTAATACAATTTTGTTCGTGGAATTAATTCCATTGCAATTTTAAATATCAATAATAATTGATATTTGCACCGAATTGAACTAACGGCATTTCATATACATATTACTATAGATATTAATATTTGAACTGTTTATTTCTAGGACCATCGTTCAATTCGAGTGAACAAAAATATAAAAAATTGTCTACACGCGAAAAAGTATAAATTTCAATGGCTCCTTATAAGGAGCATACATTTTCAATCACCAATTTAAAAAAAATCGAGAAGTAAAATTTTTATGTTGGATAAATAAATATTTCTAAACACAATATTTCATTGAATTTTTTCATTTCTCTTTCATTTGAAAGTAGACTTTCAAGAAACAAGATTTCTTAAAGAAAGGATATAAATTGTTGCGTGATACAAATTTGATAATAAAAAAAGACTTACAAATACTATTTTTAACAGCTATTGAGGTAGGTTATATGAATATAATGGAAATTTTGATTAAATGTGAAAATTTTGTAAACCGGTCTATTGCATAAAATTGCAGGTTATTGTTTACAAAAAAAAAAAAAATAATAATAATAATAATAACAGTAAAAATATCTAGATAGCGATATAGCATATGTAACTGCCATATTTATGACAATTCTATGCTACAAAATCCAAGGGACGATTAAAGCCACCTTTGCGATTCATATATTGGCGGTACTTTCGCTTAAGGATTACATGTACTTCTCCGACATCGTTACCTTCCACTTTACGATTTTTTGTAGTGTCGAACGTACAGAAACCCATTGTTTTAAGCATTTCAACTTCTTCGGGAGACTTGCCCTCTAAATCGGCTTCACTAATTTTTGGGCGTTCTACTCGTGAACTGGTACCACCACGTCGACGTGAAGATGTTGAAGCTGAGGTAGAAGCGTGCCCATGTGAACGAGATCTGTTCATTTAAATTATATATAGAATAAAGTTTTGAAATGGTTTACTAAAATGTAATACGTGCAATAAGTTTTCCATAACTTATAATTAAAATATATTTACTCTTAGAATAACGAACTTTCCGATTCAGTAAATCACAGGAGGTCTTCTATGTATTTCGAAACAAAAGAAAATTCTTTCGAACTTGTGTATTATTAACATTACAATTCGAAAGCATTTCTTGTCGTTCCGAATTACAGAGTAGACCCCGAGGTCAATTGAATTACCAATATAAATAAACGTTGATTACATTTCTTTAATAAGAAAATTGAACCGAGCGTTCGACAAGAACGGAAATCTAACCATTGTATGTACACATCATATGAGTTGGTAGTTTAAGTTAGTTTAGAATTATTTTTTCAATTAAAGAACATTTTATAACTACAGTGTGTACTTTACTAATTTCAATAAACTTTTTCGTTGGCGAGGACTGAAAGTGGTTTCTTTATTTATTTGGGACGATGAATCCACAGTTGTACTGTTTTTTTTATCAGCTCTAGTTTTCCAGATATGTGGTTATATAAGATATGCATGTTTATATATAGACGGTTAAGAAATAAAAAATATTGGTAAATTATAGCATTAACGGTTCGTGAGCAGAACCCCGTTTAAAAGGTACAAGTTAGAACTTTTTTTTTTTTTTTGCATTTTGTCGTAATTTTTCCTTAGGCAAATTTGAAAGCATTTTTTTCGTTCCGAATTACAAAGTAGACCCCCCAGTTTTAACTCACGATTATATCCCAGCGTGGTTTTTGATGTAAAATTGTATCGACAAAACTGTCCTAACGAGTTTTTGTTCAATTTGGCCACTTATGCTAACTTTATACCAGTTTTTCATTATACATAATGCCGATATTTATTAAATCTTTTTAAAATACGTATAAGTTCACATAAACTAAATAGGTATGTATGTATACATATGTATAAAGTTTAAATAAAACATATGTAAATGATTTTATGACATATCCTCAATGAGTGCAGCACGTAATTTTGTTGTAACTGTTGACGGCTGTGCTTGATTTAGTTTAAATACACTTTCGATTACAGAAATTTCAGTAGCGGTGGTATTCATTCCGACAAATGATATCCAGTCGTTTACAACCATGCCGGCAGCTAATACTTCGCTACCGCGATTAACAGTGCCTGCAACCAGGGGAACTTGTAGCAAAGATGATAATTCATCCTGATCTTGAATACTGGTCTTAGGATGTATCATACCACCTTGATTGCTAAGAACTGTATAAGAACCGACTAATGTGCTATCAGCTATTGTTTGGCGGAAAACTTCAACGTTTAAAACATCCCCGATAATTTCTTCCGTTTCTTTGTCAAGATCCGGGTGCACAAGAGCGACGTAATCATTACAAGCAATAACGTTCCCCAAGGCGGATAATCGTTCTTCGACACGCTGAATTTTTACAGAATCTGGTAAGCTGTTGCGTAAATGCTGCAGCTCAACGTCAGTTGTAGAACTAGGAACCAGCAATCCATTCCGATTTCCTACTGTTAATCGACCAATTATACGGCAACCACCAACGGTTGCATGCACTACTGGAACCGTTTCTGCTAATTCTGCTTCATATACGCTATAAAATGTTTCCGATCCCCCAATAGCAACAATGCAGTATGAATTTGTCAATTTGCTGAAGACGCCAATATCATCATTATTTTCAAATTGAACACGCAAAGCCATTTCAAATTAATAGTTTATGTCGTATGAGTAAAGCAAAGTATTTCACGTGGTACAGTATATTCTGTGGTACAATGACAACCAATAACAACCGAAATATTTATGAAATGCATGTACATACATAACAAATTTTACAACTTTGTAAAAGATACGCTATTTAGCAACTAAGACAATTTGATGTGCGATGTTACGAGCCCGTTTAGATGAAGGGTGACGTAGCTGCGACAACACCTGTTCTCTTTAAAGAGTCCTCTCTTAAATCCACACTCGTTTGTGTAGACTTATTTGTCGCAGCAGCAGGTACTTTGATATTTAACCAATGTTTTTTATTCGCCCATTTAATATTTGCATGCGTATTTTGAAATTTTTTTGCTTTGCACGACTCTTATGTATTATAAGCTACTATCACTAGTTTATGTCCGACATTGGTCGGGTCTAAAAATTATATTTAGATTTAAGATTTGAATAATTCATTAAACATACGTATGAAAAAAAATCTTAGCAGTGTTGCTTGCCATCAAGGCGAAATCAGTATCAAGTGACCTCTTCCCTACAAACTACACAAAAACAATATGTATTTTGCTGTGTTACAACTACCAATCTGTCAGAAGATGTCTTAGCAAATTTTGACATTTTGATTCAAATTGCTCAATTTCGCATCAACAGCTGATTATCAGCCGGGCGGAAAAGGCCACCTGATGCTGAATTCGCCTTGATTGCCATAAGGTAACTAATTGTTAGTTTGGGAAATGTAGAATAATATATATATAGTCTTGTTTTTTTTTAATTTATCACCAAAATACAATAATTCCTTTTCTCTTACTTTATTTGTTTTTAATATACTAAATGTTTATTTACATATTTCACGCATGTTATAAATTGACTAATCAAACACAACAAAAATACGAGAGAAGTAATGATATATGTAAAAGAGAACAATAAAATTGTCGTTTCAATTCTCACGAGCGTCTGTTATTTCCTTCACATATCTTCCTGAGGATAAACACGAGTCACAGGCGACGTGTCGCAGCTACTTTACCCTTAATCTAAACGGGCTTTAAGCTACATGTCAGTTTCCACAGCGTTTTCAACACTTTAATTGTCTTCCATAATTGAAGACAGTCCCCCTAATTGTGATTGGCGTCGTCGACGTCACATCACGACGACAGTAAAAATTGTCAATTGTGTACTCTTTGTCGACAACAATTGACTACTATTAACATGACCCACTAATTTACAAAGCCTTATGCTATGTTTCCACTACGAGTTGAATCGCATGCTTCGCTTTCTCAATCATGTTTAATGAATCTTGCCGTTTACACGGTGCATTCGTCTCCGCTTGTCATATATTTAAATTTTTCATTAACCCGAGGTGAACCACTTGGGGTTTTGTGGCTCCGCCCGTTTAGAAACTGCAGAATTATTATCCATTTTTTTTTGCATTTATTCATTTGATGAATGCGATGGTGCAATAAGTTGACAGTAGTATACATAAATATACCTATGTATGTATGTACATATTGTATGTATATTTTGTAAGCACTTGTGAATTAATTTTCGAAAATAAATGAAAATGTACTATATACGTATGTAGAATGTATGTATGCAAAAATTATTTTGTGTAAAGGTAAATGTATTAGTTGTGCTATATGCTTCGTTGTGGCCTTATTCGCCACTTGGGCAGAATTCATAAAATTGGAATGGAAGCCCCAAAATCATAAAATTCAAAAATGTGTAAAAAACAGACATTAGAAAAATATTCTAATAAAAAAAGAAGACTTATGTGTTTTAGTTCCTAACGTCCCTTCCAAACCTTTCTTCCTAGTTTATAACCTAGTAATAAATGAGAGCTTTTCTTTAATTTTCTGGCTATTACCAAAAGCTCATTTATTTCTAATCTCTGAACCTTAGTAGGCTTTATTTGCCAAAAGAGCAACACGACCTTCTAAATTTAGTTCTAACGCATTTTTGCTTCTGCAGCAATAGAATTATAGGCCTTAATTTTAAAATCATTTCGTCGATATGAAGAAAGATTCATCTTCTACAGAACTTCATGTCTTCTGCATATCTCTTTACGACGCAATACATCACAAATATATTTATTTTCGATTTGTAAAGCAGCTCTGGGCTGAAGAACAGCTCTGGCGCCATCATAATCATTTCTTAAAGTGCGGTAAGGCTTGTGTGTGTTGTTTGGCCTTCAAGATTTTTCGTCGCGCTCACACTGGTTAACTGATCTGCCAGGGATAACTGTATAATCTTACGGTTCTTTTGCAATATTTTGTTGGCGTTAATTTAAGAACTATTTTTCGGCGTAATATAATATAATTTTTAATAAAATAACATAAAAAATGGCGGCAGAATATTTGAAAACAAAATCCAAAAATGTGCTTATTGAAATTGCTATCAGCTGTTGCCTTTAAATTGGAATAAACAATTGGAAAAAATTTCAAATTAAATTCGCATCGAATTTCAAAACTATTAATGTATTAGTGAAAAAATATGAGTGTTTAGATAATTGGAAGGCAAAATTTGATCATGTAAGCCTCAAGTTATGTAAAATATTACGAGAAAACACTTATTAAACATCTTAAAACTCAAACCAAACTCCGTATGGGTATGGTCCTTTCATAAAATAGCGTTTAATGCGGTATACTATAAGTCTCAAAATAGAAATAAGTCCGATTCTACATCCGTCAAACTCCATATAAAATAGCATAAAATCTTAACCCGAACTGTCAACATACAAATAGAAATAATTCTACAACAAATTTGCCACTTTTTAGTAATACACTTTGGTGAAAAGGAGAACGTCATTGAAAGGTGGGAAAAATTAATCTCAATAAATTTATACTTATCGTGAAGTCAGTTTTGGTTTTAATACACTACACTTTCTATTCACCTCGATCGACGTCTGTTACTTCTTTCGCTGCGTTCTCTATCTCGGCTGCGGCTACGGCTGCGATCCCTGTCTCGTTCGTTACGATGTTGTGACCTTCGCCTTAAAGTACGACCAGAACTGCTTGATGGCATCACCTCCGGGTCGCGGTCCCTTTCGCGTTCACGTGAACGGCGCTCCCTCCTTTTTTTACGTTCCGAACGTTCTTTTTCACGTCTTCTATGTGATGGAGATGGACTGCGACCCATCGTGGTGAAGTTGTATATCGATGTTGCCTTCGTGTTTTCAAACTGGTACGAAAAATATTATTTTATCACTTTATTTCTTATACAATTATTATTTTACTCACTCAATATAATGCTGTGTCCTGCTTTTAGCCTATGTTGACACTAACATTCGTTTAAAAATTTATTTACTTAAAAACTAACAAAAAAGAAACCATTCACGCGCGTTTTCCCTCAGTCGTCGGAGAAACAAATAAAGCAATTTCAATCTCAATCTGAAACGGGCTGCCAGATAAAATGACCGAAAAATCGTCGAAATCGCGATAAAATAGAAAAAATCGGAAAAAATCAAAATGGGGCGTGCAGCACATTGAAATCGGGTAACCGCATTAGATGCAACTCTGCTCTTTTCACAAAGTAATTGTCAAAAAATTGTATGCATCAAACAAGGCATGTAATTAATTGTCAAATAAGTGTTCTTATACTGTGATAAGTGTAAACAAGAATCAGCTGATGAGTAGTCTCTATGATGCGTGTGTCTTTATGGTTACATGGTATCCGTCAAAAAACAGTTCGACTTACTGTCTTAAAAACATTGAAGGTCGTCAGCGGACAGCTAAAAAGTGTTCATGTATATAAAAAAAATGTGCGCGTTAGTTGTAAGCGCTCTGCTCACTATATTGCTGTATGTCATGTTTAAAGCAGTTTTTCATGAAGTAAGTTATGGATGAGAAAGGAAAAAAGAAAGGAGGGTACAGAATTGCTTCTACCGAAAAGTTCCTTTAATTCTCTTTTGATATGTCATTTGATGCATTAAGACATTGAACAAACAGTCCGCCTGTGATGTGTCTAAAATATGACAGTTCATTTCTGACTACTTTTGGCAATTACTTTGTGAGAAGCGCAGAGTTGCATGTAATGCTATTTAATGTACCTTGGCAGTCACCTGGTATAATTGCACCACGGCTGGGACTTTATCCAAAAATTTTTGTTTAAAAATCATCCCTGCTTGAATACAGGGAAATTCTCTCTTTTTTTTAATGTTTTAAAAGAAATGACATCATCATATATACTGATTGTGTTAATGTATATTCATCTCTTTTAGCCTTCAAAGGCAATCTAGAGCAGTGAATAAGTGACTAAAAGAAAAAATTGGAAAAATTACTATCAGGTTTAGAAAAGCCGATTGATTAATATGGAAATATTGGTTTAGTCGAATAGTAATGAAAACAATATAAGTAAAAGCGAAGTGTGAACGAACGAATTGATTTTTGCGGGTGAATTAAAACGAACAATTTAAAGTGAAAATCCTAGATTGAAAAAATAACAGGAAACTGTTTCTGAAAAAAGTAAGCGCAAGCAAAATAAAGCAAACTAATGCCTCTATTTTTCTAACAATTAAATATATGTATGTATGTGCAATGGATAATTGATTTGCTGTTGGAAAGTGTGTGTATATATTAAAGATATGACATAATCGGGCGTCGTCGTTTTCCATGTTCATAATTACGATATATTGTTATACACATACAATGTGTAATGAATAAAAAGTTTACCAACAATTTTAAATTTAATATGTTCAAAAGGGACCTTATGACAAATATTACATATTTAAAAAAGGGCGTTGCTTCTCAAAAAAGAAAAAATACCTCTTCTAAAAAAACGGAATGGACAATATTTAAAGTTTTTTTTTCAATATTAACCTACTGAGCAGCCTTGTCAACTTCTAATTAAAAAAAGATGCACTGATTTCAAGAAAAACGCTTGAAATACATAAAAGTACACATACACATTTACATGCAAGTTTTTACAAAAATGCTTGAAGATTAGTGTTGAGACTTGAATACTTTTATTTAGTGTCAAGTTTGATGAAAATGTACCAAAAGTACTGTTGTAATATTTCACCCTATTAATATATATATATATATAAGTTTTTTATAAAAATGCTTGAAGAGCAGTTATGGGATTCGAACCTTTCTACTTAGTACCAAGTTTCTTATAAAAAGTTCTAAGTCACACACAAATAAAAAATATCTTAATTGACATAAATTCTAATTTTAATTTTCTCCGGGAGTCCTACTGCTTTCAAATTTGTGCGATAATAACATGCAAAGTGAAGCTCCTCTAATTAAAAAGAAAATTTAATTCTTAGAAAGAACTGTTATGAACACAAATTATCGGAAGTCCATATTTTGATCTGAAGTCTTCATATAAAACTGAATTAACTTTCAGAAAGTGTTAAACATTTTTAAACTTGTTAGCCCTTTAAAAACCGATTAGGCTTTGCAAATAATCGCAGATTTTCATAATCGCGATTACGATTAAAAAATTATACGATTAACCGTGATTAACCGATAATCGCGATTAAAAAAGAAAATATACTATTCGTATCACAAATTTTTTTTAAAACAGTTAAGGTCTAGTTTTTCTTATTTTCTTTTTTATTTGGTTTTGTATCTATCGAATCGATATATAGTTACACATTTTTTTAATATTTTCTATAATTTTTGTAATGTGAGGTCCCGAGACAAGACAAACTGCACCTATTCGCAAACGGAGTGAAAAATATGTTAATCAATCATAATGGAATTTTTTAGATAGTACGATGTTGCTGTAAATGAGCGTTATGTACTTATAGCTATCACTAAGAAAATGTATAGTATCAACCCACTTATATATATTAGGGTATAACCAATTTTTTGGCTTAGTACCATGAGGTCAACCATGTCCTAGTAACTACGAAAATCATAATCTTTTGTAATTTTTCTCAGAAAATATTATATGCAGCTTTTGATCTTCGACTGTAGGTGAAAGTATTTATGGAACAAACTTCCATTTGGGGCTTAACGCTTAGCGTTAAAAATTTTGGATGAGAAAATTGTAAATTACAAAAACAAAATGCGTATAAAATTTGTCAAATTTGTCCTTGGTATTGTTAAAATTCAGGGATCGCAACTAACATTTTCTGAGAAAAAATTAAAAATTAAGAAATAACTTATTTTCTGAGGAATAAATAAACGATGACGATGTTAACAAACTGTTAACAAAATATCGAAAAAATTTATTACAATTAAACAAAAACGACCTCGAGCTTAATAAACATAATTAAATGAAAAAAATATAACTGATTTTTTTTGAGGAATAAACAAAAATCTAGAAAAATAATGATTAGAAAGTAATTTTAATTTTTAAAATAAAAATCATAACCATTACGGTTTCGATACGGTTCAAAAGTGTGTTTAAACTTAGGTTTATGAACACGATATGAAAAAATACGATTTAAAAGTATGTAATTATAAATGGGGTAATTGTTGTATCAATAAACGTTTTTATAAATATTACCAACAACACTAGTACGACCTATGACTCCTACAATAGGTTGTGAATTGAGCAATTGATTTTATTAATTTCATTTCGTTGCTCCTTAAGCAACTCATCATTAAACTTCCACAACACAACTAAAATCACATTTTTCAAATAACATGGGACAGATATTTTTTATTCTTTTTTTTAATTTTTTTTATTGTATGTAATATTAAATATAATTTTTGAAAGTAATTTATCATATGTGACTTTAAAAACGTCTGCAGGACCGTTATAACTTTTAAAATCACATGTGATTTGATAAATCATATTATTTCTTTACATCCTTTTTTCAAGACACTACAATGTATTTATTATATTTTAATGGAAAAGCTATATATATGTAGTTTAAACGAATCTTATATTGTATTAGATTATACATTTTTTTATTGTTGAGGTCATGTGTACAATATATTCGGTTACTATAGAGCATCCATATAAAGAAAATCAACCCCAACGCAATTGTAGGGTTTGCTTCTCACAGTGTTAATTACACTCTCTTTGAATGCGTTTGTTGAATACATTTTCTTGCCGTAGTTGCCCGTGATGACGACACTTTTCATATAGACGCTAAAAAAAAGTTAGAAACAGGGTGTGCGTATGTAATTTCGTTGCAATATACTCGTATATGTAGATATGTACATACATACGTGATAAGTATATATGTACATTTGTCCACTAGCATGTGTGCATTTAATAATTTTTTCTTTCTCATTTGCAGGTTTAAGGAGGAGTTGTTAAAGTATTTAACCGTAAAAATATAAATTGACATTTTGTTTTTGTCGAATAAGTAATAATGACTGAAATAGAACAACCTTCACAGAATGGTATTGATTTGACAGCCGTTGAAGATGAAGAAAATAGTAAAGCCCGGCCGGCAGATATAGAACAGGTAGTTTCTGATTTCAGCAAAGGAAGTATTGATACGTTATATTTTTTTTTACAGGATATGAGGGAAATGGAACGTCGAAAGCGCGTTGAGGCTATAATGGGTTCAAAGTTGTTTCGTGAGGAGTTAGAACGTATTGTTGACTGTGCTCGAGATAGCGGAAATGCAGCTGGAATATTGCAACACCTGTCTGATATTGTTGGTTTACCATCATCCCGTATAGGTAGCGTTTTTAAGACGTCTACCTGCATGTTACCTATTAATGATATACGTGGTGTAGAGTCAATGGGCTACGCAAAAGGTGAAAAAATATTACGGTGCAAATTAGCCGCCACGTTCCGTTTGTTAGATTTATATGGATGGACACAAGGTTTGGGTGCTCAAATTACAGCCCGGCTTAAAGTTGATCAAGAATACTTCTTGGTGAATCCCTATGGTTTATTACACCATGAAATTACTGCTTCGTCGCTTAACAAAGTTGATATGCAAGGAAATATTGTTGAACAGGGCACAACAAATTTCGGCGTCAATAAGAGTCGTAAGTTTTATTATTATTGCTTTGTTTGTCTAGTAGATAGTAACATATTTCCTTTTCAGACTTTGCGCTTCATTCCGTTGTACATGCGGCCCGACCAGATATTAGATGTGCTATTTATATTGGCTGCACACCAGTCGTAGCTATATCATCTTTAAAAACTGGTTTGCTACCTTTGACCAAGGATGCTTGTATTTTGGGCGAACTAACCACCCATTCATATACTGGATACCTCAACGATGAGGAGGAGCGAAATAAGTTGGTTCGTAACTTGGGTCCCAACTCAAAAGTAATGCTCTTGACCAATCATGGTGCCTTGTGCTGCGGTGAAACAATCGAAGAAGCCTTTTTCGCCGCGTGCCATATTGTGCAAGCTTGTGAAACTCAACTAAAATTGTTGCCTGTTGGCTTGGACAATTTGGTACTGATTCCGGAGGAATCCCGAAAAATAATCTACGATCAGTCAAGACGTCCTCCCGAGGACTTAGAAAAGAAATTTGCAGCTGCCACATTAGTTGATGCGAAATCAGAGGAAGAGAAAACTGAAATCGTTGATAATACAACGAAAGCAATAGGACAAGCGCCCAAATGGCGTGTCGGTGGTGCAGAATTTGAAGCTTTAATGCGTATGCTAGATAATGCAGGATACCGCACGGGTTACATATATCGCCACCCTTTGATTAAATCCGAACCACCAAAACCCAAAAATGATGTCGAGTTGCCTCCAGCAGTATCATCTTTGGGCTATTTGTTAGAAGAGGAAGAGCTCTTTCGCCAAGGGTATGTTATATTACAAATATAAAAACCACCACTTTAGTGCTGGCATTTGTAGACAACTTCACTACACTTACACTTTCTGCCATGTAATTTTTCAGGCCTAAATAAAATATTACATGCATATATAATTTTAAAAAATGTGCAACTGTGAAAGAATCGGGCTAATATTTTTAATTATGAAGCACCCGAAAAAGAGTAAATGCTCACAATTTGGTAACCACTGCTAAATACTTTGCCAGCACTGTTTACATATGAATTTGTTTTGCTATTTTTACATATTTCTTTCTAGCATATGGAAAAAAGGTGAAATGCGCAAAGGCGGGGATCGGAGTCGTTGGCTAAATTCACCAAACGTATATCAGAAAGTTGAAGTTTTAGAAACTGGCACTCCAGATCCTAAGAAGATAACAAAGGTAGAAATTATAAAATTTGAAGATAACCCACAAAAAGAAGATACAAATTAAACTTCGTTTAAATAAACAAAAGCAACATGTGTTGTGGCTAATATTAACTTACCCTTTAATAACTGCATCACTATTAAACATTCCTTAAAAGCACAAACACTCAATTAAATTTCTTAATTTTGGTTCAATTCAAAGAATCTGATAAAATGGAAATTTATTTTCTTACCAGCTAGACTTTATTCTGTCATAAAATGAAATGAAAAGATTCGTATTCATTTCTGATCATTTATATAAAAAAATATACGGCATTTCAGTAAAAAATTTAATTCATTCATAAAAATTAATAGTTTTTATATGCTTTGTATGTATGTCTCGCTTATTATAAAATAATAGTTATAGTTCTATATATTCAATAAAGTGTCTACATTAACTTGCTACTTTAAAATTTGAAAAATCAAATTTAACTATTTTAATCTTAAATAATTTTGTGCCTAAAATACAAAGTACGATGGTAGGTTACATACACATAATTTCTGATTCAGTCGAAGGAAAATGGGAAGAGAAAGAAAATTTTGTCGGAAAGAAATTGAATACGAGTTTGTATGGAGCCTGTACAAAATGTACACATATATGTTTATGCATACATACATATGTACATACATACATACATACATACATATATGTATATGTAAATTTAAAACAATTATTTTGAAAATTAATTTTGAAATTGAAATATAAAAATACAATTATAACGAACGATGAGTCTGTTAACGCTATTATACATACATATGTATACACACATATGTATTTCTGAACAAATTTCTTTAAATAAATTTAAAACGTCATTTTTATAGGATAGAATAGTAGAGCTCTGACCCACTCAATACTTTAATTGCTTATACATATCTATATTGCTTTTATATTTGTTTGCATGACAGTTTTATTTTGTATGACATTTTTTGATTTTTAAATCACATTTTGTAATTGCAAAATATTATTTTAGGCACAAAATTAATAATTTTTGAATTTGGTTTTAATTTAATAGTCATAGTAATGGTGCTAATTTTAGAAATAATAAGGATTTTCATTAGAACTCTTAAAATTGCCATTTGTGCAATTGGGCAAACTTGCGAGACTTGTTTCATGAGGCCCCTTTTGAACTTTTGCGCAAACAGTTTATGTAAATTTGAAACAAACGTCAAAAAGTTCATTTAATAAAAATAAAATAAGAAAATTTCAAGCAATTTCTAATTTAAAAACATATTTATGTATATATTTCTATAAAAATAAAAAAGTGTGTGTGTGTGTCTAAAAATGCCTAAAGAAATCCAAAAAAGCAAGAAGTTTACAAAATGCACAATTGCACGGCTTAAGTTTACGAGTCAAAATTAATGGGCAAACTTAACAGGTTTGTGTAAATAAATTTCTATAAAATTTTTGACATTTTATTTACGAGAGTGTAAAAATGCAGTTTGCGAGACTTTTGAATATTCTCATGAAAACCCTTAATATATTCTGAAATGAAATCGAATTAATAATTTTTTATAAAAAAAATATGTACATAAATCCAATTTTCGATTTATAATTACGATCAGGGTGAATACGATCGGTCGCATTTCATTTTAGATTAACTTTCCAAAAATTATAACTTTTTTTTATATATTAGTTTAAATTTATGAGACTTTTTACATTGTATGACTTCTATTTTTAAAACAAGCTGAAGACAAAAAGAATTAAGCAAAACATTTCTTTCTCTTTCCATTGAAATATTTTAAATGCATTGTTGTCGGTTCATATAAAATTGTCGTTTATTCCATATTGACAAATGTTATGCGGAATTTTGAATTGTAATAAAATAGTGGGTTGCGGAAGGTTCACCAACTCATTCAACTCCTGTCCGCATTGACGATCCGTTGCAGTTTGTGCCAGTGAACACCAATCCCAAGGAATTTAAACGACTTCAGCAACAGGTATAAACGTATTTTACTTTTTCTCATAATTCGAAAATAATATATATATATTCATATAAATTTAAGATAAAGGATAATCGTCGGGCTGATAAAATTTCAGCTGGACCACAGTCACACATTTTAGAAGGTGTTACTTGGGATGAAGCGAATCGTATTAAAGATGCTACAGTAAGTTCTGCTGGAGATCATGTTGTATTAATGGGCGCTGCCTCCAAGGGTATTATACAACGTGGATTTCAACATAATGCAACTGTTTATAAAGCTCCATATGCTAAAAATCCATTTGATAATGTAACTGACGACGAATTAAATGAATACAAACGTACAGTGGAACGCAAGAAGAAAAGTATTCATGGTGAATGTGAGTAGTTTTAAGTTTTAATATTTGAATATATGTATCTTAATTTTGAAACTATTTCTAGATACTGATACCGATTTTTCTGAGTCCGAACCACTTAGTTCGTTACAAACATCTGGCGCACAACAACAAACTAAACAAACCACTACTACAACTGCCGCTGTTAGTCACTCAGAGCCGGAAGATATTTCAGGTTAGGGTTATTATAATAAAAAAAAAAAACAAAATACAATTTTGTATTTATTTTCTAGAACACCAAGTTATGAGAATACAAACCGAACAGGCTCCCGTACCAAGTCAAGCTGAAGTAGTTTTGAGTGATGGTAAGTCTGCTTTTCAATATTTCATATTTTTTTAACACATTCAGATTTTTCTTTGGAAATGTTATGTTTAATTTAAATATGTACATATATTTTAAAATTTGTCTTGTCTCAAAATTTGGTTTTAGAATTTTACAATTGGCAATTTTTTATTATTATTGTTATTATCGGTTTTAATTTTTTTTTGTACTTATACTATTATTTTTTTTATCCACAAAATTTATTCTAGCTTAAAAAAAGCTGTTTAAAATCGGCAATTTTTCTTAACGTAGCTTTGAGAAACTATAATTTGTCATGCGTCCTTGGTATTTATTATAAGCTAACACTTTTAAACGCTATTTTTTTCACAGAACCAATTTGTTGTGCGGCGTGTATTAAACGATAATCGTAAAGCTTTTAAACAAGACTTCTCTTCTAGTCTTCAGTCTTCAAAAATATCTAATAAATATTAACAAAGGCATATTTTTATTTAAATATTGTACTTGCACATACATATATGTATATGCACATACGTATGTATGTATACATATATAGCACATACATAAATCCATAGAGTCTTTCTTCATGCTATGTTTTGTGCTTTTAGTTTTGTTTTGTTATAAAGACGTTTTATTTAAATATATTTTTGCCTACATTGTCATTTGTTATGTGTTATACGGAAAACAGCACCATTTTCAATTGGTAACACCAAAATTTACAGAAGGGTATTTTGTTGAATGTTTTTTACACTCATATATTCATGCAAAACTATTTTCTGTCATTGCGCTTCGGAAACTGTACTTTGTGCTGCAGTAAAATTAATATGTATGTACATATGTATATTCTTGTAACATTTTAATGTCAAAGAAGTGGTCGCTAATTCAACCAACACTTCACGTCAACACTTTTCACGTCGTCCATTTTTCTTGGAAAAAAGTATTTTATGAAAAAAATTTAATGGACATCGTCCATTTTTCATGGAAAAAATTAAATGGACTATACATCGTCCATTTTTCATGAAAAAAAGTTTTTTATGAAAAAAATTTAATGGACATTAATACATCGTCCTTTTTCCATTGAAAAAATTTTTTATGAAAAAAATTAAATGGACTATACATCGTCCATTTTTCATGCAAAAATTTTTTTATGAAAAAATTAAATGGACTATATACATAACCGAAATATTTCAGAAAGTTTCGATGCATGTTGCATGGCGCGAAATATCATGAACATTTAAGATTCAAAGCTGCCAACAAGCATTTTAATTTTTATTGACAACTTTAGTGCAATGAAATCTTTTATACAAATGAAAAAACTGTACAGTTTCTTTTGACGTCCTTATAGTACATGTACATATCGAGACTTTCCATCAAAAGTCTTGTTTTAGACTGGCAGTTCTCTTCAATTCTTTTTTAAAACTGCTCCTTTATTACACACTGACGGTTTTTTGTTAAATTTTCTGTTGTTTTAATGCAGCGAATGAAATAACAAAAGAGAATTGAAGTAACCTTTTGATGCAAACAAGTCAGTACCCGTCTTTTTTCTTCTTTCCCCTCTCTCCCATAAACTCAGACTTTCTTCACGAAAAACTGCCGAGTCTAAAACATGGGAAAGGATCGTATCGCAAAAAAAAAAATTGTTTCTCATACAAAATTAATTGTTTTTAATAGAGAGAGAGAGAGAGAGAGAGAAACGCGTTGAAATTCTCACGTTTAGTTCATTTTAGAAATGTATGGCAAACAAAAACAGTTTTTCAAAATTAGTTTTTGTTTTAATGTAAAGTTTCACTTCTTCGAATTTTTACAAAATATAAAGAAAGCAGAATTTTTCCAATTATGATTCTTGCAGAACAGGCTCGATATGTACATCGGACGTATAACTAAATTTTAAACCGATAAATTTGAATAATTTAGAGAATAATGAATTTTCACGTTAAAGAAGTACAAAATGGATATTTTTTCCGTTAAAAAGGAAAGTAGTGTCAATGAACGTTAATTCCTTTTCTAAAAGAACATATAAAATTATAAAATTATGAAATTAATATTTTATAATTAGGTATGTACATAGTTATAGTACTGTGAAAATCAAAAGCAACAAAGTCTGCAAAAGTAAATGGAGACAAAGATTTCAGTGACCACATTTTATTTGTATGCCTTATAGAACACACTAAATAAAAACTGCATATCGCTCTTTTTTTTTTTTGCAACATAGACATATCGCAAATAATGAATTTTTAGAGTTAATAATGAAATCAAACAAACAAATAGTTTATCACATTTAATCTTGTTATGCCTCTGTTGCAATCAATGAGTGATAAGTATATTAAAAGCTTATTCTTTCAAAAGTCATCTAATTAATCCAGTCCAGAGAATGTCAATAAGTTCTCCAAAAAATATACTTAAGTACTTATACTATTAAGTATAGCACAAATATTTCCTTTCAAACCACTATGAATATAGCCGATTCCAACACACAACAGTATATCTATGTACTTCATTTATGCCAAAAACTTAAATACTCTATAACTATAAATAAAAAGGCAAATACGTATTGAGTGCCTGTCATACTTATACTCGGAGAATGCTTATAATCACAGTATGACTATTTATTCGGACAAAATAAATATACGCATTATACTCTTTAGAGTAATTATTGGAAATCTGGATTGGTTTGACAACATTAATCATTTGTAGGACTATTTTCTTTATTTTCAATCAAAATAACTTTTACACACACAGAGCGAACAAAAAAGAACCTCTATCTTCTACTCAAAGCATCTCTGGAGCCCTTAATGATTTTAACCTAAACTATCAAAATTTTTAATTTCATTAACAAATTCATTTTAGAAAGTAGTAGAAAGCACTAAGTGTGGCTTGACCAATTCTACCGTCTGACGCATTATTCTCATAGAAAGAACTGTGTTTTTGGATATTTTTCTATTAGAGGAATTATGAATAAAATTCCGCGAGAAGTTTTTCCCGGGGAACAATTCCAACTAATAGTAAGTAATAGGGAAAACAAAAATTCTAATTGGAAAAGGGAGAAATTCCTCCCGGAATTTTATTCATAATTGCCCTGTATATGTCCTGGAGAACACTTGAGTTCAATTTTTCCCCTAAACTGCAGCTAGCGATCTAACTTAACTTGACCATTAACCTTCATCTTCCAACCCTTAACTTTTATCTTCCAACCAGCAACCTGCCAACCTAATGGTCCAATTTCCATCTCTCTGCGATTTTGCGCAATCTGCTAGTCTCGGAGAAAGATTCCACATTCTTGCAGAATTCCCTCTAAGTCTTTGCGCTTTCCTAACTTCGTTCTTTAACTTATTTATGAAGGACTTGTAGAGTGTCCAGTTGCCTGTCCTCTTCGCTTCTTTCAATAATTTGCGGCAGTTACATCTATGTTTTCAGACTACCAGCGTAGTCTACGATGTGTTGTATATATAATTTAAAAACTGTTGGAAAATACTTGCATACACATATTAAGGATTGACGTTTTTACTAAGATGTGTTCGCTAAATAAATAGTTTTTTTCGTGTTAACTAATTACATACTCGTAGAGTGGTATTAAGGGATATTTCTATTATGCTTTATATTCGCTTTGATATAAAAGTTACTTTTGAGTTCGAAATTCATTTCCTCTATCATAGTGTTTTGCCGTGTTATTGATTGTCCCTAGTTTAAATAGACAAATGTGTATTTACTATATCATATAGTACTCGTGTAAGAAATAAAGGTTTTGATTCTACTTGAAACAAAACCCACAACATTTTATGGTCTAAAAGCACACTTACTAAAGTTATGTTTGTTGAGTGTACATATTAGTTAATTATAAAACAAAAATTATCTACAAATGTTTGTATTAAATATAATACTTGTTGCAATTTCTTTCAATGATCAACGAAACAAACGCGATAGCATCTTTAAGTTTCATTAACGGTGAACGATCGCATACAGCTACAAATCGAAAACCACCAACTGGTCGAGGTAACAAACAAATCGTTTCATATACTTATGTATCTAATAAAACTAAAAGAAATTATATGTATGTATTCAAATATTAATTCTGCTAACGCTTGATACATTCAAAAATTCATATTCATAGAATTGACTAACAGAAAAGAAGTATATTTTATTATCTTCAAAAATATATGTGCATTAATTTGTGTCACTTTTCGCCTCTTGACGCGCTTTCCATTTTATTTATGGTAAGATTCTAAACTTTTTTTCACTACATATACTCGTACATAGATACAAAATTTTTATCTAAATCCTACACGATTGCATTTAACAACGTATAAAAAACCGAACTAACAAATACAAATATACGTATGTAAAGTACAAATAAATAAATCACATATCGCGAAAATGAGGAGCAAAAAAATTATGTGCAAAAAACTACTATAATCGAAAATAGTGTTCGAAAATAAATATCAATAAATAAATACCCCGAGGCAGAAAAAGACAAAAATACAAAAATAATCATTTCATATATTGTAATAAAAGTTATGCTGTTCGATAGGTAACATTCTAATTCAAACCAGTTTGAAAAAATTTTGAAGTCTTAGTTCTTATTGACCCGGCCAGAGGGGGTAAAAGTCAGTGAATTTTGTTCCTTAATTACTAAGCAAAAAGTTTAGTTTTGACCGTTTCATTCAAACAATTGTATTAATTTCAGTTTTTTGAGTAGAAGATTAAACTTTGAATTTTCTGATAGATTAGAGTATAAAAAATAATATATTATAACCAGTTTAAAAAAATATTTTTTTAACTCATAGTTTTTTGCATAAAAAAACTCATATTACTCAACTTAAAACTTAAAAATCGTTAAGTTTAATGGAGTTTTAAAAAGAAACAAAAAATATGGTCTTTTCGTTTTTTTCTGTTCTCGTTTATTTGTCATTTTATTATTATTTTTTTATTTTTATTTTTTATTTTTTGTTATTTGGATAACATCAAGTATAATTAATTCGACTTAAGTGGTAAAGAGTTTAGGAACAATGCTCCTTATCTGCTTAAATATACTATTTACATGGTAATATTTACAGACTTAGAATTCTAAATAGTATAATGAAAGGAGAAAATTTTACAAAAACCTATATAAAGCATTTAAGATAAAAAAATAAAAAAACTATACTACTGGTAAAATTACGCTGAAATTAGTTCATTAATATGTCGGTATTGCGAAGATAGACATCTTGTGTTGAAATTGGAAGTCAATCTGGTCAGTTTGACATGTACAAGTTCGAAGCCGGAAAGATTATGTAGACGACGAATGGAATAGTGCCACGGTAGGTTATGAACCATTTTAAGAAGTTTGTTTTGAGCTACTTGAAGCTTTTTTAAATGACATTTAGCGGACGTGCACCAGACTGGGGCACTGTAGAACATTTTTTATTTGTTAGATTTCCTAAAATGTAACTAAAAAAATTTTTGGAAAATTTTGCCACAATTTTGACAAATATGTAATTTTCTACAAGCTCAAATTATCGATTTTGGCTCGAATTTCCCCACTTTTCAAAGAGATTTAAGGAACAAAACTAAAAACATTTGAAAAATTTAAATTGTTTAACTGTTTGCAGAAAAAGATAAATAAAAATTTTAATGAAAAAAATTGTATTCTGTCCATTTTTTAAGCAAAAAGAGTGCGCTGAAGTCACAAATTAGGTAGTGTCTTAGTTTTAGAAAATTAATTGCAAATTTTTTTTTTCATATAAGAATAAAATTTGTTTATTTTTTATAGCGTAGTATATTCCCTATAAAATGCATATATGTACACTTTGTATTAAAAAGTTGCAATCCAATAATTTTTCATTGCTTAAAAATCGCATGTAATTGACTTGCGTGAAAAAATGCCTAAAATTTGATTGAATATATAAAAAAATATGGTCTTCCGGTTTTTTTCCTGTTTTTGAAGTCTAATAGCGTCTTCTATAAATTTGCAAAAAAATTATAAAATTCGAAACACAACTTAAAAAAAATCAATTAAAAAATTGCATATTTTGGTTTTTTAACCACTTTTCAATGGCTTAGAAAAACTAGTAAATGACAACAAAACCTTAACAAATTATGAAATAAAAGTACATTTTTGTACTCTTAAAACAGGAAAATAATTTCTAATTGTTCCACCTGTATCTGTGCAAGTAGTGAACTTAAAACCTTTAACTAGTAGTATCCCGGAAAGTAAAGTTTAACTCTGGAATACATCCGAAAAGGTGAATAATCTCACATTAATATGCCATTCATGGATGGCAGCTATGGCCAGGCCAGTATAAGCAGAAATTTTAAAATGAAATTCTTTCAGATGCATTTATGATTTTTACTGCTTTTGTGCCATTAAGGTAATACCATAAAATATTTAAGCATCAAAATTTGTGAAAGTAAATTTTGTTTCATTATTCAAATTAAGTTTATTCTAGAAAGAGAATCAAAATGTTATAAGATTGGTTTTTAGTG
The DNA here is from genome assembly GCA_936439885.1 of Nowickia ferox. Lineage (NCBI taxonomy): Eukaryota > Metazoa > Arthropoda > Insecta > Diptera > Tachinidae > Nowickia > Nowickia ferox. Next base: position 452,449 of record OW387027.1, on the reverse strand, counting down.
AAAGTGATTACAATACATATTATAAACTTGAAATGTGATATCTTTTAGATAAATGGGGTTGTTTTAGATGTTTCATACGAAATGCATTATACAATGTAGACTGTGTTTTAATTGCAAGGCAGTTCCAACGAATATGAATAACTTTAATTTCTCCAAATATTTTCAATGCTTATTGCACATTTCTTGCCTTACTCCTTTTTAAATCTGGCGAAGCGGTAAGGATAATAAGGAAATGCTTTTCAGAAAATAAGTCAAAATAAAGTAAATTCAGAAAAAATTCAAAAAAGAACATGCTTTGTAATAGATCAAATTATCGGTATGGTAATATCAATGACGGAAATACTGATCGTCGCTCTTTCTTAGATGTGCTGTAGCAGCCCAAATAACTGGTTTAAAAAAATAAATTATTCACAATTTTGGTATTATATTAAGAGTGCTATCATGTGGCTTGCAAATAAACATAAAATCTTTCAAATACTTCTTAAGCCGCGTTCAGACTATTATACTTTGTATTTATACTTGTCAAAATGCAAAATGTCATCAACGTGGCAAATAATACGATAAAAATTTTGACATCCCATAAGACTTTTTCGTTTTTAGAAAATTTTCTAAACGATAATACTTTTCATTAGATCAGGGTTGCATTTTCACACAAACCAAATTTCCAAGTCGGCTGTTTCGCCGCCGATAGCGTGTCGTCATTGATGTAATGTTTTGTCATATGTATATCGGCTCAAAATTTTGAATAAGTGAATCGTATGGAAGTATATTTCGTTGGCGTAATTTTTTAACGTTTTTGTAATATCTTTTCTTAAATTTTTTCTGTTATTTACATAGAATATTTTTAACTGCTGAATTTTTTCAAGTGCCGGCACGTCCCCGCCTACATGAAACCGCTTTGCCGCCGCTAGTCAATGAATAGCACAGACATTTTCATTGAATAGCTGTTTTGTTTTCTGCTTGTATTACACATTTTATATGAAGTGTGATGGTCTGAATACAATACGTGATTTTACGTTAGATTTTTTGACAGTCGCAACGAATGTATTTAGATTTCTGTATCGTAAAATGTGATGAAAGTATTAATACTTGTATAATAGTCTGAACGGGGCTTTAACAGTGACTAGAAATATTCATCCATATTTAATTCATTATGGATGGTATATACATATGATACGCCAACTACTGTACACAAAATTTTAATTCATGGAAATGATGTTATCATACCCGTATTAAGACCATTAAAAATATCCTGTAATTATTTATTTTAAAATTTCTAATTAAAATAACCAGTCATGATAGAAAGTGCATTCTAGGCTGGTGCTCGGAAAAAGGTGCGGTTGTCGCATGCTAAAAATTCTTCTCGGATAAACACTCACAAGGATTTATAACTCATTTGTTCCTAACCTCATATCCTTTTTTTATCTTCAAGGAGGACCATCATATAAAAAAAAAATATAGACTTTGGAGATACATATCTCCAAGTATATTCAAATATACAATAACAAAAACTTAAATTTGGAAATAAAAATTTCAATTAAAAAAGGTCCTGTGACCTTTGAAACATAATTTATTGAACGACTTTAGATTTTTTAGTTTATGAATTTGTTCCATAAACTTATATTATGTTATCTTAAAACTTCTTTATGAAACATAAAAAGAGTATTTTTATTTTGACGTGAGAGTGAGGTACAACTAAAATACATGTTTTTCTTGCGTGAGAGTGTATGAAACTGGAACATATTTATCTTAATTTTGCGTAATCATTCAAGAATAAATATGTTTTCATAGAAAATTTGCGTAACAGTCACGCGCACTTGAGTGAGTATTTATATTCTCACCGTGAGTGTGCGTGACAGTACTATTATACTTGTGCAAATATAGATGTGCAAATATATTTTCATGAAATTCTGTTAATTTTTGACAGCACGAAAGGTCCTTTTCGCAGTTACGGTAAAAACTAACACAAAAAGTGCGATTAATGTTTACAAAAAATAAAATTATGTATATATTATTATTTTTTTTTTAATTAAACCGTTTGAGTCATGTGGCTTAAAATGACTCTTGTTTTTTCATAGATATTGCAGAAAATTCAATATATTTTGGAATTTTCACCTGCTCGAAATCCATTTTAGACCTATGCAGAAAAGTTGTCCCAGAATCAATCTCCGCTTCAATTTTTTTTTGTATCCATGCAAATCAAATCACCTTAATGTGCATACTGCTGTCAAAGATTATATGATTGCAATGCAGAAATCTATTTTCTTAGTAACATGTCATGTGTCCAACAGAACGATACCAATTCACTAATTCTGCTATTGAAAACCCAAAAGATTTTTATTTTTGAATACGTATTATATGATAGTATTTTTTGATTAGCTTTTGAAAATTTTACTTCACCACTTATGCTTTTTTGTTTGCATAGATGTTCCATTCGTAATAAAAACTTATCAAGACCCTAAAACACAGCAATCATTCGCCTTAACGTGCCATTCATCATCAATAAAACCACATCAATCAAATAAAGAATGTGACGAAGTCAGTAAAGAGGAGGAAGAAGCTTTACAATTGACTAATAATCAAAAACAGAATTCTAAAATTCATAATCCAAACAATTCTAACGTAAAATTAATAAAAGAACTGGAGGAAAACATATTATTTCAAAATAAAAAAGAAAACATGTTCCACACATATTTACACACTTACACTTACACACAAAAACACGATTATGAACACCAAGGTAATGGTAATTTATCAAATATTTCTTCTCTATATGACTCAAAAGACGTAGACCAATTAAGTAATTCATCATGCGAGTATGATAAAAATTCGTGCTCAAATATTAGATATTGGGAACTTCTAAAAAAAAATTTCCAAGTTTGTTGTACCCCAAAAATATGTGATAAAACACTAAAATCTGTACTAAAGTCGAAAAGCTCAAATAATCAATCACCAATAATCAGGGATCAAATTGCAGCTTCTAATATAACATTGGATCTCTGTAATGCAAGAACATATGAAGAATCAAATTTCCCCTATCGTACATTATCTCATTTTGGATTTAACAAACCAATGAGGGATCCCAAACCGAACCATAAACATCTGGCAGTTAAAATGGAAAAAGAACTGAAGTACGTACCTCTCCGAAGATCAGTATCATATGAAGATATCTTTTCATCGCCGCGATATCTTAATCTTTGTGAAAGTTGTTTTGAGTCTATTGTCCGATTAAAACCACATCTAATGAAATGTAAAACAAAGTTACATAATTTAATAAAACTTGACGACGAAACACTCTTACAATTTCGCTCAGAACAAAACTATCCACGTGGTACAACTAATAAGCTGTGCTTATTCAATGATAGTGGTGATTTATCTGAAAGAGATTCCATATTAGAACTAAATGAGCCCTATTCGACGATCAATAAAGATGAAGATGAGAGTATTCGACCAGCGATTACAGATTCAACATTTAACGAAAACATCATTCGTTTGAACTGCTCTGAACTAACTTCCCACAAACTTCTCAGTTCTCCAACTACTCATTTGGGCAAAAAAAATTCAAACCACGAGGAAAAGGAAAAAAATTCTCAAACAGATATATATGCAGACGATAACCTGTGTGATATTGTTGAAAATCAATTGCAAGAAACAAAAGCCCAAAATTCTGAGTTTTTCGAAAATGCGGTGAACATTCGAGAATTGGAAGAAAACTCGAAAAAATTAATGAATCGCGAGGAACGTTCAAGACGCAAATTAGAATTTCAGGAATTATGGGAAGATCATGTAAACCTTGCTGGACAGCTGAAAAATGATATAATTTTGCCAACAATGCAGAGTCAAGAAAACAAATGGGACAATAATAGGGAACCAAGAAAACATATGGAACAAAATATTGTCCTTGAAGGAAATAAAGAAGTTTTCAATGATCGAAATTCAGCTTTTTCGCTTACTAAAGAAGATGTTGAAGAATTTAAATCTACTTTATCGCACATAACATTTCACTCCTCTCAGCTCTATGATATTTTAAAGCCGAAGAAAAACAAACGAAATTTAGCAAGTGACCGCCGCCACCACCTATTAAAGTTTTCAAACCGTGAATGGGAGTCTTCCAAATATGAAAATAATGTTTGTAATGATAATTCAATTGACTCTGTTCAAAATGATTCTGAAAACGGTTTCCATAGAAACTTTACTGAAAGCAGTGAAAATACAGATAAATTTTCTATACTGGAAAGAACTATTTTAGAAAAAATACATACCAATGACTTAAATAAAAGTGACGAAATTTTCGGTAAAATAGAAAATACTATTCGGAATAAAGTAACACCATTGCAACTAGAATTGAAAATCAAAGGACACGCTAATATGTCGACAGATGAAAATAATTCCAATGAAGAGAAAGAAAATATCTTAAGTAATCCTCATAATATATTCGATGAAATGGTCGAATCACTTCCTCAATCAAAACTGTCGTTATCTTCATTCAAAACAAATTCGTCGACGCCTATGTCTAAACTAAGTAAAACAGAGATAAATGGCAGTAACAATGAACCACTTTCAACCATGAGCCGTCATATAAAAAAATCAGTTTTAAAAAAGAATAAAAAATGTCGTAACTTTATATTGGAAAATATTCGTAATGTTTCCGTTCCTCGCCAATCGCCACAAATTAAACCTTCGCCACGTGACTTTGAACAAAAAATTGAAAAGAAACGCACATTAAGTTCATCCAGAATTCTAGAACACAAAAATGGCAACATTATTTCTCCACTAAATAGCAGTTCATCTGCTGTGTATTCATTCGAATCTAAATTGGTAAGGGGATCGCCGAGATTCTGGATAAGTATGTCTCACAGACCAAAAAAAGGTAGACAAACACCTTCTCCAGCTAAAGTTAAAACAATTATTTCTTCGGCTGGAGAACGCATAAAAAGCCCAGTAAATACTTCTTTAGCGATGACAAGAGTAGAGAGAAAAACTTTAAATAACGTCGATGCAGAAATCGATGCACTGGGAGATGAGATACAGCAAATACAGCCACGATTAGAAAACTATAAACGTAAATTAGATGATTTTGGTCATCGTGTTGCCGATTGTGTAAATAATATTAACGAATGTGTGACAACACAGGAGAACATCAGAAGTGTTCAAAGAAAACTAAATGATTGTATAAAATTGCGAGAATACACTGAGGAAATTATGTGTCGCGTCCAAACTTTCTCACTATCAGAAGCCGAGGATTGAGTTCAAACTCATTATTATTATGCCTTTTCAATACAGATCTCATGGCAATATTCAAAATTATGAATTACTACTACTTTACACAAAGAAAAGTTTGAAAACGCCTTAAGATTTTTGAAATTGTGATAAAAATTTTTATTTTTTAAGATTCTTATTTTCTATTCATATGGGCAAAATTAGAGGAACGAAAATATAAAACAAAGATGGTTTTATATATAAATACCTTAACTTTTTTTTTAATTTTTTTCTATTTGGATTGAGAAACACAATTAAAAATAAAAGACATGCCAATCTTTTTCTAATATCCTTTTTGCTCCCTTAATTTACCGATATGTATCTCTTGTAATTTTATTTTTCCAAACAACGACATGTACTAGTAGATATTGGCCCCTTATCGGCAAACGAGGTGAACAATTTGTTCACGTGAAACTTTGCTTTTTTCCAATCGAATTACAAAAGTTTCACGTTAACACACTGCTCGCATTTTATTCCCAATAAGAAGGGTCATTATTTAAATATGTAACAATATGCAATTTACTTGCGTAAATTACCATTACCTTAAGGTGTGTTCACATTATTCAAACAAGAGAAAAAATTTTCGCATTATTACATACTCGTACATATAAAAAATTTTTCTAATTCTATTATTTTTCTTTTTTTTTTCAAAATCTTAACCAGTTGTATATATGTATAAAAAAAAATTAATTTTGCCAATACATAATATATGTATGTACGTATTAATATCCCATCTAGTCCAACTAATTTATAAATACTTAATGTGATTAAAAAATCTTGAATTCAAAATATGTGATATTGACGTGCGATTTAATTGCTAAATTTGAATTTTATTTTCTTTTGTTATTTCAACTGTAAAACTCATGGAAACTTTAATTTATTTAATTTTTGTGCGTCACGTCATAATTACAAACTCTTGGGAAACACTGAATTAAATTTAAATGACATACATACATACATACATATGTACAACATATCGAGCCACACCATAATCGCTAAAATAGCTTAAGCGACACATTTTTGGACTTCGTTAAGTTCGAAAGTTATGTTGCTTAAGCTTTTTTGGCGGTAATAGCACGATATGATGTATGTAAGTATGTTTGTACATATGTATGTATGTATGTATATATGTATATCGTAGCATACAACTCTACATAATATGAACGCAAATGTAAAATTATTTATTGTTTAAATGAAAAAGCGAATTAATACTATGTGACTTTATATTACAACACCAAGGTGATAATTTTTCGGTCGATTTATTTAAATTGTATTAATGTAAAGCATCTTGCCAACAAACCATTAAAAAAATGTAATTCTCCCTGTAACCTAATATAATTGGCCTTTCTATTGCTCTCTGAAAATAATATGTATTAAAAAAATTGTCCAGATTAAAATTGCTTTCGAATCTTATACATACTTACATACATATCTATTTGAATTTGTTTTCCTATAATATTTTTCATATGCTTAATTAAATAAAAACAATATTTACAAATTTCATTTTTTATTTTTAAGATTTTTTAAACCAAACTCATCGAACAGGAATTATATATTACTTTTACTAAGAAGACAATATTTAGTACATACGTACATATGTATTATGTACATATTGTATGTATGTAAAGAAAGGTGTTTGTGGCGTGTCTGTTTAGATATTTAGAATGTAACGTCCTTCATGTTATTTGTTTTGTTTTGCACACACAAACAATTATTTTTAATTCTATCTTTTACATTAGATTCCATCCAAACTTGCAAAACCTTCACACCATCAAAGCCATTAAATGTTAGTTTACAAAAGTACGCTTTTTTATATACACAACCATGGTCGAATTCTTTATTAATGAAAAGAACACAACTATATCTGTTTATGATACATAAAATAGAGATTTATCCCCATTATACTTATCCAATTGTTTCGCACGGTATTGAACCAATTGGTAAAAATAATGCAAATAATATTATAAATGATGCAAATATGAATTTACGGGAAAATGAAATCGTAGAGAATAAATCAAAATTGGAGTCAGTTCAATCACCGGCTAACACAGCAATTTATTTGCCACCGTATCGTACTGTATCGCACTATGGCTTCAATTATCCTTCTACATATATGCCCAAAATATCGCTGCATCCGGCCTGCTCAGTAACGCCAGTAAATTTGCAAAGGCAAAAAGTAATTGCGTTTATAAAGCGTTTAAATTTGGAAGTTAATGACTATCAGTTAGGATGTTATAGCAGGACAAAAACTTTAAATGTAAACAGTGATGTGAAGACGGGAAAAGAAGAAAATATATATGCAAATACCATAACTCGTTCAGATAATATTGATGTAACGGCATTTAATACTGCTGAATCGTTTATTTCTGTAGCAGAAATACAACTGTATGCAGCGAAAGAAAAAATATTCTCACATTTGAATCATTCAAAAACATCGCAAAGTCATCAAAACACTCACACACATCTTCGCGAACATACACTCCCCAATAATAATCAGGTTGATTTGCAGTCAAATCAATTTTCATCCTTACTCTCAATAAGCGGCACTTATCCTGCGGCAACACATTCTCAAATTGGAGATGGTGAAAACGACCATTTTACGACGGACTCTGGGGATAATTTTTCAAATTTTGAATTGCAATCCTCTCGTAAATTTACTCAAGATAACTTATATCGGTCGTATCTACAAAGAAATTTTGTACCTGAAATAATTAATGATCATCACTCAATGGATTCTCGAGATGGAGATGATGAACCTGATCCCCATAAGCCTGAGAGTGAACAACAGTCGCAAAGTAATATTAAACAGTCAACGAAATGCATTAGAAATAATGAAAATAAACATATAACTTTGACTTTAAATTCATTAAAGCGAAGGGCTTCATCGTTTTCTGAAAAGAAGGATAAATCTAAATCTCATGACAAACCGCTTTCAACTCAAACTTCTTTCAGAACACAATTTTCTGATGCGAATTCGTCATGTGATTCTTCAACAGCTTCGACAGCTATAGAAATTCACATAAATGTAAACATACGTAACAGTGAGTGCGTAAAGAATTTGCAGAACCATGAACAAGAATTCAAAACTAAATTAGAAAAGATCATTGATGATGAAATAAATTTAATCACTCAGGAACTAACCGTATCTCCACAATGCGAAAGAGATCCAAAAAATACTACGCCGTTCCAATTGACACCACCACATCGATGTCTATCAGCCCCAGAGATTATTCCCCTTTATGGCCGAGATCCATCTTGCACTGAAGTCGATCGTCATTCATTATTTAATTTACATGAAAGTTTCCCCTTAATTCCGTCATCAGCAACGCCTTCAGATCCTTATGTCATAAAATATCGCCAAACTCTGGCTATGCTTGAACATGAATTAGAAATGCTATTAAATGGTATCATAAGAAATATTTGCGACTGCAAAACAAAAATAACACAAATATCAGAGGACATGCGAACGACTAGTTTACATGTAGGACCATTAAATCGTACACGCTCTCACAAAGAGCGGGAGAGTAATTAATATTCAAACATACCATTCAAATTATCATTGTTGAATAATAATTTTTTTTTTATTCTTTTATTATATTATGTACGCATACATTTTTTAAGTTGACTTTAAGAATGGTATTTTTCTTTTCACTCTGAATAAATATTTTAAAATGAGCAGTTATAGATATGAATATTGAATTTACACAATGAATTTTTTCATGAAATTATTTGCACGAAACCTTTTCCATCTGTCAAGTGGAGTCGTGGAGAAGCATCTCAGATTAAAAAAATTCATGCCAGACCATTTTTTCTTTGTTACTATTTTCTTCATCGTTCTTATTAGCAAATAAAAAGAAAAAGTCAAGCCTCAAGCAACAAATTCATGATGTAAATTACTTAAAGAAATTGTGAAAGTTGCATGGAAAAAAATGCATACATGTTAAAAATTTGTTTTTCTTTACGCGTAAAAATTCTCACATTTGTTTGATTTTAGAAATGTATGGTAAACAAAAACAATTTTTGAAACTTTGTTTTTGTTTCCGAGAATAGCCACCAACAATTAAAAAACAAATATTGCATTAATAAAATAAACGAACATTATTATGAAATAACATTTTATTTCCACTCTACACATACGGGTGTTAGAACAAAATAATAAATGAGGAATTGAAAACCCAGAGGGGTACAAGTGCAAGAAACAAAGTTCTGAGTAATTAAGTTTCAAAATATTTTGTTCTGTTAACTTCCTGTTAGTTGTAAAACTTTTGGTCAATAGAGGGCAGCTTGGAGTCATCATATCATATCGGCTGTTGATTGTTGTATCTAACTAAAATTGTTTTTTTTTTAGCTTTGACACTTGTAACCCTTGGGTTCTCAGCCCCTCAAATATTCATCGAAACTAATACCGTACCGCTTGTACGAAAACCAAAATGCCAAATTAGCTTCTAGTCTCTCCTGAAAATTTATGAATTTTGAGTTGCGCCGCTTTTTCATTTAGTGTGCCATATGTACATACATACATATGTTTTCGTTTATTGTACTTCCTTGGTAAACGCATTATTTTGCGTAATTTAAACAAAAGTCTTAACAAAAACAAATCCCGTTCTATCATAATTGTAAGTAAAAATATTTTTAATAATTTAATACACATCCACTTCACAAGTATTTAGATACATAAATAGTCGTACATATATTGTAGAAAATATTGCGATCTGTATATTATGTTATATGAAGTAGCAAACCTGCTATTTGAAATTTGAAACTCGGTAAAATTATAGCAGCCTTATGTACATACGAGTATTTATAAGATAAAACTTCATGCCAGTTAGCATAAGTGGGAAAACGAGTTCCTCCATAGAATTTGACATTAAAAATCGGCGCATAATGTAGTTTGAACCCACTATTAAATACTAGCGTGATTTTAAATGTAAAATTGTATGACAAAAGTTGACGTTAAGACCATGTTCAATTTCATGCTAACTGGCTGGCATGAAGTTTTACCTTATAAGTATGTACTCGTACATGAGGCTGTAAATCTGTTCAACTGAAAGCGTACAATTTGTGTTTTAGTGTTTGTTTGTAGATATGGGTACAATTTAGCAGAACTAAATTTTTGGACATACGAGTACATACATACATACGGCCTTATGTATAATCAAAAAATGGCATGACGTTAGCATAAGTGACAAAATTGAACTACGTGCTAACGAGTTCCTCTATATAATATGACATCAAAAATCACCGCATAATGTAGTTTTTACACACGACTACATCCTAGCATGATTTTTAATGTAAAATTGTGTGGCAAAACACGTTAAGACCATGTTCAATTTTGACGCTTATGCTAACTTCATGCCAGTTTTTGATTATACATAAGGCCGATAGTATACATAAGTTTACACATACATGTGTATGTGTTTGTCGGGGCGAGTTCAATAAGTTGAACTGATTTTGATAAGAAATCCAACACCGCAGAAAAAATATTTTGCTCAATTTTGACAGCAGAGAAACTAACAGCTGATCATTATCTACTGAAATGAGGTCGCCTGATTGAATTCGCTTTGATATGGTCTACATAAATTAAGAGTAATATATCATACATACGGTTTGATCTTACATATGTATGTACACAGTATTTTTTTTTAATATTATTATTAAATGTTATATAATTTTTACTGGAGCGATTGCTGCAGGAGAGTCATAACGCAAAAAACGATTTTACTAAAAACGAATTTAAAGTCTTGAATTTACTGACAACTTAATGGTAAAATAAAATGTAATTGCCTCTCAAAATATTTTTTATAAAATTTTTTGACGACTAAATTCTGTATCATTGGAGCCTATTACAGCGGCCAAATTTTTCCATTCGACTTTCTGAACTAGATTAAGGAATCATACAATATTTTTCTTAAACGTAGTACAAACTCTCGAAGTCAAATCGAATCTCTTGCAGCAAAAGCTCGATATGTACAACTGGGCCTTTAAAATTAATATACATATTACTACCCGTAAAAACAATAATCGTCTAGTTCTTTTATATACATACATACTACATATGTATGTATGTACTATGTACATAAAAAACATACATATAAATGCGTTTTCTCTAAATGCTTGCCGATTATTGAATATACATAATCGGCTATATACATATGTATGTATGTGTACATTTATGTACTATACAAATGAAAAATGTGTATCTATTGGTAGTTTTATCATTTTAATCTTCTTAAATGCTTTTTTTAATTTTCATTATTTATATTTTATTTCAATACGTAAATTTGCATGTTGTAATTTTACATTTTATTTTATTGATTGCATGAGGTCATATTTACATACATACATACATTCATATATTAGGTCCGTTTGTTTACTTTTCCAGTAAAATCCAGTAGTTGTGTAAATTTTTGGCAATTTGAACATTTTACTCTGAAAAATGTCTCTAGTACAAGAAAGTACGCGAACGGAAAAATTGCAGAAATTTGTAGATAATCATAGTGATGTATAATATATCAAATATATATATGTATATTTTTGATAATTGATGCATGCATTTTTATAATTATAAATTTGAAGCGATATATGTATATTTCTAAAATAGAAGTTCTGTGAAAGCTTTAGCTTGTGTTTGGTTTTTAGTTTTTATTCTGGGTAAATGGCATACGAAAATACATCAATATTTGATTTCTGATAGTCGTTACCCTGAATGGTATGCAGGAATAAGTATTCACATATACATAAACCTTACATCTCTAAAAAATTTAAGTAAATAACACAAATTAAATTTAACAACTGATAAATTTAACGGTTATTATTCTTTAATTTGTTTCACCTTGAACATAATATCTACTTTTCAGTTTTTTCTTGTTAAACTTTTACTTCAACTTTTCTTCTTTTAAATGTTCTTATTAAAAAATTTATACTTTGTATTTGCTTACTTTTGTTTATTTTATTGAATCACATGTTTTTCTCATCAACCGGATTTTACTGGCAAAAATTTGTCCAGTAAAAATTTGCAGACTCTCAATTTACTCTCTCAATTGGCACTCTCTTTTGCAATTTTATGTGTAAACGAACGCATTTCAGTAAAATCCAGTAAAAATTTGCACAAAATTGCACAAATTTTTGGGTAAACAAACGGACCTACTATCATACTCATTTTTCTTACATATAATTTCAAATTAACACTCATTAATTGCATAGTTTATAGATGTAAAAAGCAAATATAATTAAAACAATTTATTTTGTAGGTGAAAACGTTCAAAACGGTGATCACTCAGAAGCCCATTTGAGCACATTCTCACAAAGCAGTAAAGAGGTAAGGCACAATTACAATAACTTTTATATTAATTACATTTATTTTGAAGAAAAATGTTAAAGATCAGCTTCCATGTCAGCTCATGTACATATGTATGTATGTATGTAGTACATACATGTATACATATGTATGTGCCTACATATGTATGTATGCATGTATTTACATTCTTTAATATGCTGGGCTACGACTGCGATGGTTTTATACTAGACTAAAGAACATTGGAATATTTCTTCTTTAACCCTAGAAAGATAATCATACAGGGGTGTTCTGTAAACCGCACGTTTTGAAATCGCCTAATTTCCAGGAAAGAACTTAATTAAAAAGCTGACTTGTTGCAGCTTTTTAATTGGTTTTAATATTTTAGATGTTTAAGATATTTTATACGAACTGACCTGCGAATGCGCTAAGTCGTCCGATCAGCAGATCACTGTTTTTCGTTTTTGAAATCGCACGATTTCCAATCGCGCGGTTTGCAGAACACCCCTGATATTCTGACATACGTTAAAGATAATCATGCGTAAAATTTGCTCATGCTTTTTGGAAAGCTAAATTGTGGCATTTTGTTGATTAATTTAAAATAAACTAATGTTGATTACGTTTTTCAATATAACTGAAGTAAGAATAGCTGAGTTTTAAATATGTAAATACATATTTATGATTAGAAAAAACAAAAACAAAAGAACAACTTTAGTAATTAACAAAAGTTAAAGATCATGTATCTTTGAAAACTTATCACCCGTTTTTGCGCTTATAGTCAGTCATTTCAATGGACATACGAAATAAACAAAGTATTTTTGATATAATACGTACGCAAAGATTTTATAAAATTAGTCAGACACAACTTAGGCAGATGCGAATATTATCAAGTCCTTTCTCACTTATGTCATTATCAGAATCTCAATCAAAGCGCGATTTTCAATTTCGCACGTATCCCGAAACACAGCCCTGGTCACAGATTTACTTCTTTTCAAAGATATCTCGGCATTAGTGCATTTTTTGATTTTCGTAATTATCTCGCCAACTAAAAACTTGTTGAAGCATGAAACGGTATCATGCAGATTGCGACACATCCGTGCAGGATCCTTTTGAGATCTAAAAAATTTTCAATACTGGGACTCGGCCGCATCTACTTGATTTCGATAACAACCATCAATGTCTATTCTTTCCTTTATAGCTCTCTGGGACAGAGAGATGCTAACAACGAAGCTGGTTGCTCTAGATTAACTTCGTCTATGTACTCGCCTGCGATAGGCATCGGCTGTTCTTCGGTCTCTACATGTCTCTACAGCTTCTTCTTCATCGAAGACAGCCAAAACACGTGCAAGCAAGCAGCTGTCAACAATTAACTGAACATTCAAATTGGCCAAAATTGTCGGCATAAGTGAGAGACATGAGTACCAACATAACGCAACAAAAAAAATCAAAATTCGAATATACGTAACCCGCGAAAATTCAAAATTCACAATACGACTTTTATTTTTATCGCGGCCGTTTCTCGCTAACATTTGCTTATATCTTTTTAGTATATTATTGATATCGCCCAAAATTTTTTCTTAAATATACTACTCTTTCATTGCTTTAAAACACTTGAGATATACATACATTGGTTCTTTCCATTCGTTTCTTGTTTTTTGCCCAATTAAAAGTGTCCAATGCGAATGTCGCGTCCTTCGCCTGGGAATTGCCCATATGTAATTACTTAAATGTATACATATGTATATATGTATGTATTTAAGTAATTATGTATAAGTTCTAATAGTCTGAAAAGATAGTAGTTCGTTCGAATATAGAATTTATGAGATATAAACTCAACTTGTTATTATTGAAAACCGCAAATTTGTACTATGTTTGTTGTTGAAAATGTTGGTTAAAATGACTCATCCCAGCAGCTTATCTCAGTGAATCATTTTAATCATATGTACATACATATGTACATACTTATGTATATACTAACACAACTACAACGATATTCTCATTGCAAATTTCTATTACGGTTTCAGGATATTTCTACAGACGGTTCACCCAAAAAAGACAAAAAGAAGAAGAAGGGGCTACGAACACCATCATTTTTGAAGAAGAAAAAGGAAAAAAAGAAGGCTGAAGCCTAAATTTGTTTTTATATGAGGAAACGCAATATTTTTAAGTGAAAGATAAAACTGATTATTAATATGAAATAAAAGGTAATTGAGTATAATAATATCAAACAAGAGAGAAATGTTTGAAAATATCCAGCTAGAAAATTTAAGTATTTAAGGTAATAAATGTGCAAAAAATTTAATTTTATTTACAAAGAACCAAGTGAAAGCTGAATATTAAAAACAATTACAGGCATTTATAAATTAAACGCAAAAATAAGAAAGTACAGTTCGAGATGTTGCGAGTTGCTAACATTTGTATCTATTTTACCTTAAAGACGAATTATAGAAAAAAAACGTAACAAAATTTTTTATAAATGAATTTTAATATTAGTATATAGGTAACAAAATTCAAATACATACCTTCATATTCATATAAAAAACGCTATACTTATGCCTTAAGTTATGGAAATCATGTGCGCACGTTCTTGAAATATGTGTGCACATATGTATGTATGTATGTATGTATCTAATATGAAAATTGTATATGTATGTAAAATGATGCGAACTATAATGTAAAACATTATTACATTACTTACATTATATTTAAATATGAATAATGTAATTAATAATGAATGCGTGATATTAGAAATCTTTCTTCCCTGAAATTGTTTAGGACATAATCGTATAAACACATTGACCACCAAGGTGAAATTTATTTATAAAGGAAAAAATATAATTTCAGAAATATTAAAAGTTTATTTGTTCCTCATACAAAGTTCAAAAATTATGAAAGACAATAAAATTCCTTAGTCCTAGTTTACACTATGCAAGTTTTGTTGCTAAGCTGATTAGTTTGTTAGGAAGGAGAGACGAGGGGAAAAGAAACGTTTCTGTTCCCCTCGTCTCTCTCTTCCTCAAGCTAATCAGCTTAGCAATAAGACTTGCATAGTGTAAACTAGGAGTTAGTGCCGGTCCAGACTTGCAATTTTTGTTGCAGCCACTTTTTATTTTTTAGCGCAAAAAAGCGAGGGAGGAATACAAAAAGTATACATTTCTATTTCAACACTCTCACACATATTCAAGAATTGCTGCAACAAAAATTGCAAATCTGGACCGGGAATTTGCACAAACACAAAACCAACGAACTTGATTTTCCATATAATATGAATTTGTGAGGTATTTTATACGATTAGTTTTTTAATTTTTTGTTAGATTTAACATATGATTAACCAACCTGTTCTCCATCCAATGGAATATGTAATTGCGAACCCAGCAACACTTAATAAATCACTCAATATTTTGTAAAGGATATTAAAACAGAAGCATTTAGATGTCGCATTTTTAGTACAAAATTACATTTAATAAAAGTTAAATTTATTTTCTTTTTAATTTCATATTTCGGCAAAATTGAATTGTTAGGATTTTTAATTTCAGTTACATATTCGAATTCTAGGGAAAGGCGAATCAAAATTCCCATCCCGAAAAAAATTCTAGTTCCTAAATTGGGTACGTTTGCTAAATACGGAAATATGTAGATAAACATATGAATCTATTAATATTTAATCCAATAAACACATTGGAAACAAAAAATAAACAATGGTAAACAGAATAAATGAATAATAAAAAAATCACAAAGTATTGTTAATAGATTGGCAACTGATAGTTGTTGCCAATTGCATACACACATACATACATACATACATATTTTGTTTGAAACATTTGTTAAATAAAATTCCATATTTTTTTTTCTAATAAACCTCTTTATCGAAACGTTAGTTAAAAATGTAATATGGTGATTTAAATGTTTAAATGTCATTAATAATGAAAATTTTCAATTGTACTGCATGTACACATGTGGGTAGGTAAACTTGTGCGTAGTGTAATTATTCTTTAACATAACACAAATTAGGAAAGACTTATTCCACAAAACCAATATACATACATTGTATATGTGTACATATATCTTTTTAAAACTAATATACCTATTCGAGAAAAAGAGAAACACCAATATTAAGAATGCTTACGTTAAAAAATTGGAAACACTTCTGCATTAGACTAGGTTACGTTAGGACGGGTAGTGTTGTAACACACCTCCACTCTAATACCCAATTGCGTCTATTGTGATTTCCTTCTACTTGTACCCGTTAATAATTACCTGCCATTAAGCATGATGAAGACTGATATCCTCTAGTTGGCCCTTTGCGTTATCACTAATGTACTCATGAGAACGTCTGCTCAGCCATATACGCATATGTATGTCGTTGCAGCCTTGGGCAATGGCAGATAATATGTACGATGCTCTCTGGTTCCTCTTCATTCTCTCATCTACAGAAATATGGAGTGTCAGTTTCCCAAATGCTGGTCCTTGCTCTGACCGAACAGTGACTAGTCAAGACTCTTATCACCTCAAGCCTCCTATCATTCATATCCAGTATTAGGTTGGGTCTTCCTGAGTCAAATTTTGGCCAAATAGCTCCCGAAACTCTACAATCCTCTCTGTTCACCACCCATTTTCTGAGTTCCCTGTAGTAATGACCAATCGGCAATTTAACCGATCTATCACACATGCCCTAATCTCACGCCGACCCTATTCTTGCCAGCTCATCGTCAATTTCATTTCCTTCAGCATTGCAGTGAACAGGAACCCAATATATTCTGAGACTATTTGCCCATAAGCAAATTGAGGTCTCTCCTACAGTTACTAACTAGTTTCGATTTGACATTATATCCCTTCAAATCTTTTAGTGCCGTCTGGCTATCGATGTGTAACGTTACCTCCACTTCTTCAGCCACATTTATACTTTATGCTGCGAGAAAAAATTTAAAATATTAAGTAAGATAATTATAATATAGTATAAATCTTCCGTAGAATTTTGTTAAAATCGATTCAAGATGAGCCATACACATCAATGTTGTGTAGAGATAGACCTAGGCTTTTTGAGCTTCGGAAGGAAGCAAAAAAATAAAAATTCGATACTAATGTACTAAAACCCAAACCAAAGATTGAGAGACTGCAAGAAGTAAAAAACATTGCCACTTATTGCAATATTGCACTATTATATACATATGTACATACATACATAATTCCAAACTTTATGGCGGACATTTTTAGATAAAAATCGATCATACTTTTTCACGTAGCACACGTATTTTACTATATAGTTTAAAAAGTCGATAACGCAAAAAATATTATATATTTTAAACTTTGTCATTTCTAATAACGGTGTTTCCCTTTTCCATAATATGATTTTAATGTTAAGAGTTTAAGAAGTTATAAAGGTTTTGTAGAATCTTTTTCTTCTTAGTTATTGACAAGTTAAATATACATAAATTGAACTACACGCCTATTTCACTGTCCACATGTGTATCTGTGCAAATAAGGAAAAATGCTTAAGTCCGATATTGTAGTTGTTCAGGAGAGCAGTTTTAAGTTTTATGTGAGTTTTTTTAAATATGTATATTCATATTGTTGTAAAATATGTTAAAAGTACCGCAGGTCGAAATTCAAGTTAAGTCTATTGTTCCAAATGATATAACATTTGGAAATACAATTATAAAAATGCATTTTTTTTATAACTTCATTAAAAATAACCAATATAGGTCGAAATTACGTCTAGGCGTTCTTTTAATTTGGGAAACCACAATGAAAACCACAATTTTGGAAACCACAATATGAATTTTAGCTTAAGTCGACTTAAGCGCTTATTCCTTTTTTTTTGCTACAGATATTATCTAAAGTTTTTTGTTTGTTTTTTATTTTAGTTTTAAAATACTCTTGGCAACTCATAAACATTAACGAGCATTAAATTTACTTTTGTTTTATTATATATTTAGATGATATAATAAATATGTATGTATATTCAGACGATAAATAAATATTTTTATTAAAACGTATTTAGGCAATCACATATAAAAATATGTACATGTAATAATAAATACACCTACAACAATATATAGACATGCAAAATTCACTAAATAATCAACAAAATAATTCATTTTATAATCCGTATTTTATTTAATTTCTTAAAAGGCGTATTATGTATTAAGGAAATTTACATGTTTCAGCTAATTAAAACAATTAAATAAAAATACTGCCATAGCATCTAATATTCAAAAACGATATTCAACATATATACATATAGTACATATATTCATACCTACATACATATATACGTACACACATATGGATGTATGTATGTATGTATGTATCCACTAGTAAATATACATTCATACATACATACATACATATGTACGTATTCAAATAATAAATTGTCATTTGTCACTATTTTTACTGTTAGAATTAATAAAAGTAAAAATAGTGATACCTTAAGTCAGGTTAAAATTAAATATTTCCAATTAAAATTCAATTCTAAATAACCGCTTTTTATTATAAATAAAAACAATAATTCAAAATTATGCATTTAAACAATAACGATTTTTACTTTTATACATATACATCAAGACTGGCCACTGAGAGAACACCGAGAGATTGCATTCGCGTATGTTTATTCATTTGTATAAGAAGCCGATTGATGTTCGGCACTCTGGTGCCAGTTTGAACAGTCTTGATATACATACATACATACATATGTATGTATGTATTGCACTGAATACTCGAGCAATGTTCATGAGTAAACTACTCTCAGTAATTTTCTCTTGCCTATATGAATTTTACCATGAATTTTGCTAAACTGAAAACACATGGGCATTAGTGGTCCCGAAAATTTTTTTCTTCGATTTTTATAGGTACCCCAGTATTTTTTGGAAGCTTATAATAGGTTAAAGTATTTTTGTGATTTTGTCAAATTTTTCGGAAGAGGTTTAGAGGCCGCTGAAATCGAATTTAACCCAAAAATCGGGGTTTCTCGACTTTTTTGAATTTTGCTCATTAATCGGCCCATTAGCACTATTTTTTTGTTACTTCGTCAACTTTTTTTTTAAAGAAAACTGTTCAAACTTTACTTCTCTGTCTAAATATTATAAGTTTCGGTTATTTTTTTTTTTGTTCAATTGGGTACAATTTATGATTTTTTTTTTAAATTTAGCATAAATTTTAAAAATAATGCTTTTGAACTTTTAAAATTTCTATTGAAGTTAAAAAAACTAATGATTCAGTTTAAAAGGTGGATAAATTCTGAGTGATTAAAAAAATATTGAATTTGCTCTTACCGTTCCAAAGTTATACCCTTTTAAATTTTCAAACAAATTTCAAAAGGATTCCCAAATGAGCAAAAAAAAAAAAATAACCGAAACTTATAATATCAGCACAGAGAAGTAAAGTTTTAACATTAAGCATTTTTTCATGAAATTTCATGAATGTTTTTGCAAGAAATTTTTTTTATTTGCTAATTGCAGCACTCTAAAAGAGAATGTTATATAAAAAAGTACGTAGAATGAATCTCTGATGCATTTTTGATAACTTTTTTGATATAAGTTGCTCCTCCAGGCCTCCTATTGACAAATAAAAAATTTGCATGCAACTAATTTCATGAAAAAAATGCTTAATGTAAATTAGGTATTAGTAACAAAGAAAATCGTGCTAAAGGGCTGAATAATGAGCAAGATCCAAAAAGGTCTAGGATATCCAATTTTTGGGTTAAATTCGATTTTAGCGTCGACTTCGACATTCGTCATGCACGATATTTGTCGATTTCTTTTAAAACAATCTATCAGAAACAGTACTTAAAGACTAAGTAAAAGAAAAACTACTCAACTCGTCATGCATCAGCTGTCGCATCGGTCTTGCAAGATGTCTGAAAGACATGGCCAACTGGGTGCATACGAGTATGTACATATACAAGTACATATAGGCATGTGTGTACGTAAAACATTACATACCCTCAAGTAAGTGAACGTGCAAAACTAAATTTAGAATTAAACAGCCTAGGACTACTCGTAAAACAATGATAGAATGGAAAAAGGTGATATTTTAATAATTATACACAATTTATTAATTAATAAATTGCTTTTTTTTAATTGATTTTTGTAGGTATGGACTGATCAGACGAGATACATACTACATATGTATGTATGTAAGTATGTTCGGAAGGTGGTCCATGCAAAATAAAAGTATTAATGATGAACCGAAAAAAGTTTGCAATTTCAGGAAAATCGTTCCTAATTTAATAAAGCCCGTAATAAATAACATCGTCGGCAGTAACTTCAAATGCTCTCTAATTTTTGGTTTATTTTCTGTGAATTCGCCTTGATATACATACATAGTTTGCTGTACTACAAAACCAATCTGTCGGAACTGCTTATCAGCCGGGCGGAAAAGGCCACCTGATACTGAATTCGCCTTGATTTATAAGTTTTGTTTTAATTAAATATGTAAATGTAATAAATAAAAAGGATTTTAATAAATATTAAAAAATGTAAGTATGTATGAAATAAATATATATATGTACATATATGCAAATTATTTCACCAAAACCAGCAACATAACGGTGAAGCCATACTCTGTCTGCTGTATAAAAAAAAAAGAAACCGTACCGGAATGTCGTTGCGAGTTCGTACCGACATATCGTTACGATTTCTTACCGACATGTTACGATTTCGTAACTGCATATCGTTGCGAAGTCGTGTCAATCATTTCATACAA
Organism: Nowickia ferox; assembly: GCA_936439885.1. Taxonomy (NCBI): domain Eukaryota; kingdom Metazoa; phylum Arthropoda; class Insecta; order Diptera; family Tachinidae; genus Nowickia; species Nowickia ferox. Next base: position 431,193 of record OW387027.1, on the reverse strand, counting down.
AAATCGTTACGATTTTATCGACAAGTTGTTAAGAATTCGGAGCATTTGGTTTGGTGGGTATGTACTTCCATACATATGTATGTATATATATGAATTGGCTATTTCATTTACATACCATTGCCATTGTTGGCAATTTCACAATTCACTTCTCTTTTTTACAATTTTTTTTTCTTAATTTTTTTTTTTTTTTTCTTACTAATTTTCCGTTTTGACTAATTGGGATGGTTCTATTGTTGTTACATATTTTCCTAATTGTTAATTTTTTTTTATTGCATATAATTTATTGTTTTTATAATTTATAAGTTATATTTTTACACACTATTTTAAAACAAAATTATTACAGTAGAAATTTGTAACCGTCTATGGCCTGCATTGGCTAGGTTATTGGTAATAAATAAATAAATAAATAAATATATGTATGTATATGTTATAAAAGCTTGCTTATGGTGTCTAAGCATAAGCCACTAATCTTCATTAAAATCCTTATACCTTCCGCTTACAGAAATATTTTGCAGCTACGCTAATGGATTTTGTTAAATTTATTTTTTATCCTTACAGAGTTTTTTATCAGACAATTGCAACCATATACTGCATATGTACATACATACATATTAACGTATAAAACTAAGAATGAGGAAGGTCTATTTATTTATCAGGTCAATGCAATCATATTCAAACTGTCAGTCGTTAAGTAGCTCTGGGCTGAAGAACAGCTCTCGCGTCATCGTAATTATTTCTTGAGTGCGGTCGGGCTTGTGTGTGTTGTTTGGCCTTCGAGAGTTTTTCTCGCTCGCACTGGTTGACTGATCTGCCACGGATAACCGTATAGACTTGCGGTTCTTTTGTGGAATTTCGTTGACAACCACGTTGCTACTTCCTATGTGAAGGCATAGCTCGTGAATAGTCAGTCACAAAAACTTTTTTAAAATACTGTTAATAACATCCTGGGCATATGGTCTAGTTACTCCGCCCATATTCTGCAAATTTACTTTGTTGAATATACATATATTAATAAATAAAATAAATAACTAATTAAAAAGTCAAAAGTTGTTTACAATTTTGGGCGCCACACAATTTAGTTCATGTGTTTCTGACGGCTTAAACATATGTACATAGTGTTGTTTTTTGCATATCTGCATTTCTTTGGACTTGCGTAGACCTAATTAATAGACCTTGGAATGAGGCATCGTGAGTCACAGGTTATATCTGTGTCATGAGTAGTAAAGCAGCTCTGTGCTGAAGAACAACTCCCGCATCATTGTAATTATTTCATAAGTGCGATCAGGCTTGTGTGTGTTGTTTGGCCTGCTAGAGTTCTGTGTCTTGCACTAATTAATGGTTATATCAACTAACTGTATCGCTTACATGCATAATTTTTATTTGTGATATTTTATTTATTTGTTTAAAAAAACCAACCGAGCTCATAGTAGAGCTACATATATGCATACACACATGTAGTTAATAGAGTAATATAACGTCGGTTGGTTATTGGTTTGCGACACAGTATATTCAAAATACATTATGACTGCAGCAAACCAATAACCAACCGACAATAAATTAGAAAGTGTAATAATAAGATTTACATCAACTGGTGGAGAACACAAAAAAAAAAACTAGGAGTGGATCTTGCAAACTTCTGTTTAATATACGAAGTATAGCTACTGAATGAAGCTGCCTTTGTCATTTTTGGTTCCATTTGCAACACAAATTCCAAAACAGGTATTTATGAAAATTCTATTTATGTAAGTATGTACATATTTTCCTTTTCCACTACAGGTACAGTTTTTGGAAAAACTGTTTATGTACCTAGAAATATTTTAAAATTTCGAGAGATAGGTACCGTAATTTTTATTTAATTATTGAAAGTTTATTTTTGATGCTAAAGCTAGGGTTGTTATCCGTCCTTTTTTTCCAGGGCAGTGTCATCTTTTTGGGATCTATGTCCTCGGAAAAAAAAAGCGTCCGGGAAAGTGCTACTTTTTAAAGAATTTCTTTCGCTTTTACTTTGCACTAAAAATTTTTGTTTAAAACCAAGTTAAGAAGGGAAATACACTCAAACCTTTTTTATGCGGTAGATGCATTCCAAAGGAAACCGCATTAAAAAAATGCATAAAAAGGGTATAAATAAGAAGCAAAACAATACATACATATGTATGTATACAAAATAATATTAAGAAAATAAATTCAGGTGCTAAAGAAATAAATTTTATAAATTTATCCCATAAAGTCAGATTTGCTGCAAGAAAAACTTCTGTGTCTAAAACATGATTTATGCATGCGAAAATTTTATACTCTACGACGCATATATGTACATACATATATGTACATATGTAAGTAAGGCTGAGTTTACATCTGGCATTTCGTGTGTGACATTGCCCAAAAAAGCGTAATCACTAATGAAAAGATGTTTGATTCACCCCCTATTTCCACAACACGGACGGTCGGCTTGAGTAAAAAATTTGTATGAAAAGCACTCACATTTTTTTTTAGTGATTTCATACAAATTTTCTAGACGAGTCACCTGCCTGACTTGTAGAAAACGCACATTAAACTGTTTCCAATCATGTTGGATTCTATAAAATTGTCTATAAGTTATGTATGAAACTGTTTAACTTAATAATTACGTGTCTGAATTAAACAGTTTTCCATTAGTAATTAGTGGTTACGCTTTTTTTACGCATGACACACAGATGTAAACACTGCTTAAGTAACCACACGATTATAAAGATTAGGGTTTAACAGAAAGCTGCTTATACGAGTATTTTACAAATTTACGGCTTTACTCATATATTTGTAATTTATGGAAGTTTATGATATAAACTTGCAGAACATATTGATAGTCACAAGTACCAAAGGCCCTAACTCCTATTTTCACGAAATTAAGTTTTTCAGTGATTCCAATACATTTCACACAAATACACCTCGTCACAAAAATGTATTGCAATAGTGTAAAAAATGACGCTTTTACAAGCAGTTGTACAAGCACTTGTACCGTTTATTTTTTTTTGTTGTATTCTGTGTTTCAAATGGAACAAAAAATGGCAAAGGCATGTGGTCAAAGAGCCAGGGTATTCCACGTGTAGAAGCTTCCTTCGGTTGCTGCGAACGACCTATACCTTCGTATAGGAAGTAGGAGTTTCCAAGATCTACTCCTAGAGTTTTTTATGGTCTCCACCAATTAAATCTTATTAAAAATGTTTGCACTTGATAATGGAAAATACCACAAAATAACTAACTGTAAACGACACAATTAGTTGCGGTACCCATTAACAGAGCTGCTTTACCACTGTTGTACCGATTATTATTAGGTTTTTACCTTCTGCTGTAGTTACAATTATTTGAGTTAGGGCCTTTCTACTTGTGACCAACGATATTATGTTCTGTAAATGATTCATAAATCAAAAATATTTATAATAATAACGGATTTACATATATGCATTGCGTTACCCATTTAGATTAAAATTAAAAATAGGAAAGGCAAACGATTTTTATTTTTAATTGGTTTATATATGTATATAGTTAATAATACCAAAATATGAGTTATTTCATTTTATACAATATTATGTAAAAACTTTTGTGTGTGCGCCTTTCAAGAATCACGGTTACTTCATGAATTACAGACAAAGTAAAAAAGAGAAATTACATCAAAATCATGAAAGGAGATCAGGAGGAATACTGCTTAATCAGCTTTGCGTGATTTGCGCTTGCGTACTTCACTAGGACTAGGTTTATCGCCATTTTGACTTTCCTTTAACTTTTTTTCACTTTCTGGCTCTTCAGATTCGCTTTGAGTTTGTTTTTCATCAGTTGAAGCAATTTCATTGTCATCCTCATCTTCGTCGTCGTCGACTGCTTCTTCATCATACTCTTCGGCGTCATCATTGGCGTATTGGGGTCTATCATCTTCTATCTCGTCATTAGCGATATCCTCAATGTCATTTTTTGAGTTTTCTTTAGCTTCTGAAAAACTCTGACGCTGCAATTTTTTCGGGGGGTATACAAAGTCAACTATACACACTAACATGAGACCCAATGCGGCACCAACAAATACAGTTCCAATTGTGAAAAGAGCATAGGAACCCCAAGTTGGCAATCCGTACTCTTCTTGAAGGCGGCCATTAAAATCCTAAAGAATAATGTCAATTATTTAAGTAATATATTTATATTCTGTATTATAGCATTGAACATTTTAACTAAGTAAAAATTATTTGATATTTTCGCGTTTTTTTTTTTTTTTTTTTTTTTTTTTTTTGCTTTGCACGACTCTTATGTATTATTAACTACTATCACTATCTAGTAATTCTACTGATGATTAGGCTAAGTACCAATGAAATATATAGACTGCTTAACCACCAGCAAATATGTAAATTTCAACTAAAATATAACCACATCCTTTTTTTGAAGTCGGTTAATAAGAGAAATATACAAAAGACTTATATTAATTTCTCGTCTCGCCTCAAAATGTGAGCTAGAATACTTCATGTGTGTGAACCAAGTCTCAATTTTGTCGCATCACGTAGTTTAGTTGCCGTTTTATGCTTCATGAGAATTAGCACAAATATTTTGTTCTAGTGAGGTCTTTCCTTTACAAAAAGAAAATATATTAGATAATGGCCCTTATCGGGAATAAAAGGCGAACAGTTTGTTCATGTAAAACTTCGTTTTATGTGTGTTGCCCAATAAGGAGGAATTAATTAATATAAAGAGATGTTCCGACAGTCATTGAAAGAAAAAATGTTTAATTTGATCTGTTATTTTTGCTTGGTTTTGCAATTCGAACATATCTGATAGTTTTCTAATGGATTTCTTAATTTTTGTGAGACAATTTTAAATTTTTAGTTGAACTATAGTGAATTTTAATCAGACATAATTTATTAGTACGGCTTAAGTTCTTTAGAAACTCACATTAATTAATAAAAATATTCCATTCAACAAGAATTGTAATTACTGAACTTAAGCCTGACTAATAAATTATTTCTTAATTTTTTAAATGCATATACTTATGTTTTTGATTTATGCATAAAATGTTTCTAGACGTTTTTGATAAACGCATTATAGACACTTATATCTTACCTTTAGGGTATGTGATAATTTAAAAAAATATGATAAGAGTGACATATGTAAGGTATTAGGCTTCTTCCAGGCTGAAATTGGCTCCAATTTCGACCATTGCTTTTGTGTAATAAAATACATTAAAGCATCTCCATCTCGAGATCCCCGATATTGACGAAATTCGCCATCTTTGACGCTACACAAATAACAGTTAAACAAAAAAACATTTAAATTTAATTAAAAATATCAACTCACTGATATATAGTTGGTAAAGCAGTGACATAAAACCGACCACTTAGGGAAGGCGAAGTGGTTACATCTATTTTCGCGACATTTACATTTATTTCCGATGCAGATGCTGCGAAACGTTCCCATATAGGTGACAAATTTTTGCAAGCAGGGCACCAAGGAGCAAAGCTATGAATTATAATAACGTTTCCTTAACTACTTACATAGTTCACAGTTCAATTCCGTTCGGAAACGGAATTTAATCTACCTCATTTTTGTAGATGGTGTCTAAAAAAGAAAACTAAAATACGCAAATTTGTCAGGTGCGTCCAGGCTGTTGGGGGCGCTGATATGCTGGGGTATGCTCCGGAATTGAACTCTGTGATATGGCCGCGTGTATTTCTATAATCTGTGATGTTAGACTAGGTTATTCTCCTACAAAAATGGGGTGGATTCCGTTTCCGAACGGAATTGAACTCTGTGACGTATTCCATTTTTTTCTACTCACAACTCAACCATCCATTCTCCATTAAACATTTGACGCCAATTGTCTTCATTTAATTCTATTAAAGATTGTTGTTTTTGAGCATGGTCCGCTTGTACTTGAGAAATTATAGAACAGCCTACTACAAAAATTACTAAAAACGCCCAACACCATTGCTCCATTTTTCTTTGACCACCACGTTCGATTTTTTGCATCATTTTAGATGTTTAAAAATTTATTTAGCAAAATCTATTTTTTAAGTTTTTCGACCGGCTTTATATATGCATGTATTTATATATCCAATTTCTTTTTATTATTTAATACTTATGAAAAACTATGACGAATAAATGACAAAACTCATTGTCGAATGAAATTAGAGATGATAAAATTATAGTCCAGAGGCAGGAAAATCTACGGCGTTGAAATTAAATTGTAGATTGAAAATTTTTCCCACAAACTAACACAGAAATGTACAACATGTAACATACGAGTATATGCATCATATTTGTCAGAAAAGAAATCGCTATTATTCACACTTTTTGTAGTTTGTTCACACTTATTGCGCGTGGAGACGTGCAGTAAATGACGGGATGTGAAAAAATTGTTTGATACACAAAAACTGTTTAAAAAATATTAAATTGTTAACAAAAAAATATTTGTTGTTTAAAAATAATAACGTCAAATAAAAAACATAATTTTTCGAAATTTCTTACAAACACAATAATTTTTTGCCAAAACGCCAACCTTAAACATCTCAAATGCTTATTTTGTATAAAACCCGTCTTAAACATGTTTCAAGTGTGAACATAGTATAAGCTTTTTCAGGATAGCTAGTACTGAAAAGTTAAAGCTAGTGCTAGTGCTTGGTACTTTGTAGTATAGACTACATTTTTATTCACTCGACCCATTATATAAGAACATTTAATCATAACAAAACATTTTTTTGTCGCCCAAACAAACGTGAACGTGTAAACTCTTTTTTTTTAAATATAACAAAATCGCTGAGTTTGTTAAAAGAAAAAAGCTTAATTGCCATCACTGCCGAATGAATAATATTAGCAAATGGCGGCTGTCGTATTGCACTTTGTGGTTGTGTAGAGAAAATTTTCCTCGTTAAAAACACAAAGTATATGGTTTGTGGTTAAAAAGGTGATTTAAAAATGAATTAAAAGCTTAAAAGGCATGGATAATAAACTATTAATTAGCGTCCATAAGATAAACATTTGTAAATAAAAATAATGAGTGAATAAAAAAATTGAAATTCGTAAGATGTAAGATAGTGCTTGATATATCGCTAAGTAAAATATTTCGTTCGTAACAGCACACAATTATTTATTGACAGTATGTCGACAAGTGTTTCCATTTGTATGTAAATTCGTACATGCATATAGTGATAAAAGTTGAACAGATTGACTAATAACTTGCAATGCAATCCCGGTTGAATATATATGTGCTACATATATATATATATATATACATATATTTTTGTTAAATATGTGTGTACGGTAGAACTTTTGCGGACGTGCGTATAATTTACGGATTGAACATGGCGTTGTTTCTTTTGTGCCAAAGTGATATAGCAAATTCGTCACAAAGCACTTTAACTTTTGAAAGTAATTTCCCGGACGGAATCGGTTAAGTGTGTTGTTATTTCTGAGTATATACATGTGAATAATGTATAAAGTAAAAAGTAATAATTTTCAAGGAATGCAATTTATTGGCTACTTGGAGTTTGTTTACCTTCAAAATATTAAATTAAAGCGCGGAAGTGATAAATAATCTAATCATATGTATGTATATATTAACAAATTAAATAATTGTGTAGTTAATAAAACTTATTCATTAAATCAATAGTTAGTTCCCTTGAAAAATATTGAACTTTTTCTTTATACTACATACCACATTTTTCCGATAAAAATCTCGTATTCGGTAATATTGTTCGTCTTGCGGTGAATTTTGAAATAATCAAAAACATTTGGATGCACAACATCAAACTTTCTATAAATGACAATTTTGAAATTTAACGGCAAAAAATAATAACTCGTCGGTATACCATATAAATACATATATTTATATGAATGTAGATATATGACATATGTATGTAATTTTAGTTTAAAATGTGTTTTTTGTTGGAAAAATTATCTCAGCTTAAAAAATTAAAGAAAAAAAATTTATTGTAATTTGTTTTATAGCATTTCAAAGTAAATTTTAATTAAAATAAAGTGAATAACTACGAAGAGCGAGTTTTATAAATTCGTGAAAGTCGTGCAATAAGTTTCGATATGTCATCGTCGCGTCGTCGTGGCGGCATGGATATGAACCCAAAATTACATATGGACAGGCAGCCAACAGTTACACGAATAACAGGTAAATGTATGAAAGTTGTCAGCATTAAATTCGTTTATGTATAAAACCGACTGCATTTTCAGATCCATCGCTGCCAGCTGGTAAACGTCGGGAAATTGATAATGTTATGAAGAAAGCTCGAGCTAATACCAATGATTATTGGGATAAAAAACTTCTAGAAGTTGAGGAAAAGGATCCAAATCGTTGGCGCCATACCGGTTATAAGAAAATGTATATACAAGGTGAAAGCAGTTCTGGTGAAAGTGATCGCGAAGCTGATGACGCTGGACAGGGTAGCGTAGTCGGTGTTAATAGCGTTGCCGGATATCGTTATAATTCGACTGCATGTCCACTTTTAACAGGCGGACGTTATGGGCGCTCGCGATCTCCGCGTTCTAAAAGTCATTCACGTTTACGTAAAACACCACCATTATCACCATCTAACCGCCGTCGGTCGCCGCACTCATCGCGTGATATGGCTAATCGCGTTAGTCGTGCTCGTGTATCGCCGCCGTCGTCTGTAGATGGACAACTTCGCGGTGCTCGCCCTCGATCGCCTCCACCACGCGGGCGGCCTTCGCGTTCTCCTTCGGATATAGGGAGCCGTAGGCCAACGGCGGTCATTGGAAGGCCTCGGTCGCCACCCGAACCCCCTGTTCGTCGCAAACCGTCGCGTTCGCCAATAGACAGAAGACGTGGTTCGCCTATAGGTATAATCGCTGGTCGTCGACGTACATCTCCATCAAATGTTAGTGGGATGTCTTCTAAACAAAGAGGAATGATATTACCACGTTCTAAGAGACCACCATCACCCCCACCGGGAGTAAGTAAGATAGAAAATATTTAAAGCAGGCAATAATTAAACTTTATTTTAGAATTCGTGTCGCTCGCGTACAAATAGTTCGGTTAGTAGTTGTTCGGATGATTCATGCTCGGTTTGTTCCCCTACTCATCGCCGTAGATCTCGGTAAGTTTCTTGAAATAAAGATTTCGATTCAAACATAATATTTTATTAAAATTTAAGCTCTCTCTCCTTGACCCGCACAAGAGGTGCGCCCAGATCACCACCTCCAAAATCGTCATCATCGCGTTCTTCCCAGTATCAACGTCGGGGTGCAGAAGCATCTACGTCTTCAGCTGTGACCCCAGCTACTCGAATGTCTGGGCGACCTGTTTCACCTCCATGCGGATCTTCAATTGAGAAATATCATCGAAATAATATTGAATGTCACATAAGCCGCCAACGGAGCTTAGATACCCATGCATCTGATGGCCAAGTAAAGGTGACAAGATCTAGCCGTCACTCCCCTCCAGAAGACCCTCGATTAAAAAATAGACCACCAGAACCACCAGAACCCACGGCATCTGCCGTCGTACCCCCTAAAAAGAAAAAAAAGGAGAAAGAGGTATATTTATATTTTTTTATACATAATAATATCTACATATCGCTCATTTAACTCAAAAACGTCATCACTATGTTGATGCAGAAAGAGTTGCGTATTTTTGCTTTGCCTTTGACTACTTTCAAAAGAGACTATCGGCCATGTTCTGAAAACCATTTCGTTTTGAAATCGCAAAGTTTCAAAAACGGAAAACAGTGTTCCCTTTATCAGATAATTTTAGTGCATTCGAAATTAAGTTCGGATAAAATATCTCAAGCATATGAAATCTTAAAACCAAATAAAAAGCTGCAATAAGTGAGCTTTCTTGTTGATTTTTTTTCTGAAATTTGTCGGTTTCAAAACGAAATGATTTTCAGAACCTGGCCGTATGTACTTAATTTTTTTATGAACATATGTATCTAATTGAGCAGCTCATTATTTGGGTCGTCTATAAGTTTTTACTAATTTTAACTTTATTACTTTTGTGTGAGTTTTTGAATGTTAGGATCTTTAGGAATATTGTATCATTTGTTGTTATTTTATTGATGTTGTTAATTAATTATTCTCATAGTATAATTAGTACTTGTAATATACTTTTTATTTGTTTTATTTATTACATTCATTGAATAAATCATATATCGTTAGCTTCGTCGGCAAATATGCTAAGTCCGATTTTCTAATTTTTTCAGAAGGGACAAAAAACTGTCTTATCTTTTTTTTGGTAAATTGTTTTTAAATCTGTAAACGCAATTTGCTTCATAATTTCATATTGTTTGTAAAATAGATTCATATCAAATAAAATTTATTTGCTGGATTTTGTATGAGTTTCTAAGCCTACTACGCTTATTTTGCTTTTGTGATTTTCAAAAATATTTGTGAATTAAGCCTTTTTAAAAAACTGTTAATAACATCTTGGGCATATGGTCTAGCTACCCCGCCCATATTTGTGCAACAATACTTTGCAAATTTACTTTGTAAAGTATTTTTTAAATAAATAAATAATTATTTGTGAATTCTCAAATAGTTTTTGGAAGTTTGTGCATAAGATAAGAGCTTTGTGACTGTTCAAAATGTGTGGTTGAAGTCTACTGACGATTTGTTAAAGCAACAATGAAATGCATATAGACATCGTTTAACCACCAGCAAATAAATTTCACTTACAGTATAATTATGACAATATGTCGAATAATAAATTTCTTGAATGAATAATTATACAGCGTAAGATAAGCGACTTTTTTTGTCTGTAAGATGTATTTAAAGTGCAGTTAAGCGCTAAGCATCTTATCAGAAGCTGCTGAAGAACGAACATGTATAGAAATTGGAAGAACACAACAATTGGAGCCGGATCATGTTAGAAAAATTTTAAACATTTGTCAATTTCAATTTCTTTTTTCATTTCTTATATTTCTTTTTCGTAAACAAATTTTGACGCTTTGGGCCCACTTTAAATTGAATAAAAAATAGCTCAGCTGTTATCGATACTACTTGTAAGTGAATTTGAATTGGTACTTCTCAAGGTCTATTTATAAATATGGTTTGCTTGCAAGTTACTCAAGAAACTCGTTCTTTAAAGTGAAAATATGTTGCAATTGAATTTTTTGTGCGTCATATCAAATTTTCATCACAAACTTTAAATAAATATAAAAAATTCTGTGTGCATCACAAAATACGATTCTATTAGTAAGTTTCAAATCAGCCTGTCCTTACGAAATGTGTCCTATTCCCTCTGCCAATCAGCCCTATATAGAATCAATAGGAAATACTGAGTCCGTGTAAAGCCTGGTACTCTGTTCAACATTTCCCTTTCACGTGAAATACTGTCAAAATACATATAAAAAATATTGGCACGAATTGTTCATGGAAAAACGTTGCAGAAATAGTACTCTGTTTATCCTGGGAAAAACGTATGAAATGTATCTTCAACATTTTAAGTTTTAATGCGAAAAAAGATAGGTGGCACTTATTTCGTGTGGAATTTACAACAAACACAGGTTGATAAATTTCCACAAGAAAGCACACATAATTTTTTATATTTATTGCCTGTTAAAGTGATATTATAATTAAAGAAGTGCAGACTTTTCCATGACCTGAAACAAAAATTAATGTTCATGTACAATTGGCCCGACATGACATTTCTTATTTTTCGCAAGTTTTAATTAATTTTTAGGCAACACGATTATTTTTCCATGTTAAAATAAATGTAAATTTACCCAGGCAGAAATTATGACTGCCCAAAAAATATGTGCCACCACAACATTAATATTCAAGATAATTTTTTTGTTTTAAAATTAAAAACAGCTGTTGATCAAATCTTTCAGCGGAAGAAAATATTAACGTAATACCTTCATTCGTTTAGCATGTTGAAAATGTATTTTCCTCTATCGTCTATATTTGTGTCTAGTTTTGTTGAGATATATTCAATGGATCACTAGCTGTAGGATAATTTCCAAATACATAACAAAGCTTATAATAAACTGGTATGAGATGTTTTGATCCTCATATTATTAAATGATACATATTTGGACCAAATTTAATGGGCCTATATAATCTACAGCTATTACCTTATAAAATAATTACAACGGATTATAATGAAATTGTTAGTGAGAGCCGTTGAAAAAAAGTCTTCTCAAAAAACTTAGTTTCATCTCATTAAAGGACCATGAGAGGCCATAGTTAGGGCATAATAATGTACAGGAAAAATGTTGTGCTATTTATTCTGCACAAAGATAGTTACATAAAATTTTTCCGAAAAATGGGCCAAAAGTGTCTATAGTTTTTTTTTTGGGTGAAAAATGCAATCCGCATGGCCGGTTTGCACGATATCAGTGAAATTTTTACACACATTACATTTTTAATGGCCAGTCTATCAGAATGGAGTGAATAAAATAAATACTTTCGTTAATTTAATTATTATTATTCGAACTGCATTTGTTTCTATATTTAATGAATTGAACAGGCTAATGTTCGTATCGCCTTTTAAGCCAAATTACATGTGATAATTATTAATGAACAAATTATTAGTTAGTTGTAAATATTCTGACAACACATAGTTGAACGGAACAGCCAGCCGTTTTCGAAGGCCACTAAACCTTCATCATCAGCGTTCTTCTGTGTTTGGTCCACTGTGTGTGGAGTCAGTTGAACATTAGCCTGTTCAATTCATTAAATATAGAAACAAATGCAGTTCGAATAATAATAATTAAATTAACTAAAATTAATAGTCATGGGCTTGTGGCAAAAATTAAATAAAAATATACTTAATAGTAACAAACCAAAAAAGTTTGTCTTAAGTAGAACAAAAATAAGCAAATTAACTAACATGTGCATAATTAGTAATGAAAAAACGACAATGGTAAGACTGTTGTAAATTTAGAGATGGTAAATTTGAGCCTTCATTACAAAACACATTTCAGCAAATTGAAATACGATGAATCAAACCAATTCACATATTCCATTTGCAAGAAAGTTTCGTATATAAGGCAGAAATCTACATCAACTGACACCACACACAGTGGACCAAACACAGAAGAACGCTGATGATGAAGGTTTAGTGGCCTTCGAAAACGGCTGGCTGTTCCGTTCAACTATGTGTTGTCAGAATATTTACAACTAACTTTGATGTTATTTGTTCATTAATAATTATCACATGTAATTTGGCTTAAAAGGCGATACGAACATTAGCCTGTTCAATTCATTAAATATAAATACTTTCGGCTTCCCAAAATTTTTTTGGGTGGCCTCATGTACATACATACATACATACATATATATACATATGTGCATATGGGTATTTTTCTGGTTTGGCACGTGATGGTCGTTTGCATTTAAAATATAAAAAAATAAAATACAAACACATTTTCAGGCTAGTTTTTATTCTAAGTTATAACTTATAGGGAGCACTAGAATCTATATTAAAGTTGACAGCAGAGAGAAGTAGGGATAAAAGAAAATTACAAAAAAAAGTAGAGGTTCGAACGCGACATAAATGGAAGTAGTTTTCATGCTCACGCTTAGAAAGGAGAAATTCAGCAAAACCTAACATAGTTTCGTATTGCAATTAACTTTACAATTTTACGTAACAATTTCACTTTTAAATGCGTTTGGCTTGGCAAAAAAAATCTCGTGTTTGTATTTTTTTAAGCTATAATCTGGGTCGATACGTGACGTTTCGAACGTGACATTTTTTCCACAATGATTCCACTATTTAGTTATTAGTAACTTTTAAACAAATTTCTTCTTCAAAATATAAAATGGATATTACTAATATAAATTAAAATATTTCTTTATGTGAATACGCAGTCCGAGCTGCTTTTATTTAATTTTTTTATTTTATTTTTATTTAAATATTAAAAAAATTGTACTACTTGTGCATTAATATCAAAAAAATTAAACTTTTGAGCTCTTGTGGGCAGCGGGAAGCTAACCTCCCCCGGATCGCCCCAGACAAAAAAGTTTGTTACTCATATTTACCTATGCAAGATGAGAACAAACAGAAAAAAGGTGAAATTTTCAAAAAATCATAAAAAAATGGCGCAAACTTGTGCAAACTTTTTTTCTTGCGTCTAAAATTAGAGATTATTTTGGTATAAAACATAGTTTTAAATGTAACTACCTTCTTCTCATTATTTGTTTCCAAAAACCGTGTATAATTTTTTTTTAATTTTTGAACGAATTGTTTCAACATTAATATTCAAGATATTTTTAATACTAAAAATAGCTTTTAATACAACGTAATACCTCTATTCGTTTAGCCACAAAAAATATCATATAAACATGTTTAAACCGAAAAAACTATTATTAAAAATCATGTAATTTTCTTCACTTTCCTGACTTTAGCAGTCATATTTCAGAGCTACAAATCACAACTTTCAGTCTTCAAAATTTACAGTATGATGTAAAATTTTGTTGTGTATCGAGATGTGTACTTAATTCTTAAGATTTCTTTAAATTCATTTTTGCCTTTTTGGCCAAGCTTTGTGGCTCAAATACTCCTCTGTGCATCGCAAGAAAACGAGTGCAATTTTTGGATACCTGGAATTTTTTTTTTACTTTCTTCCATTTGTCAATGAATTGAAGGGAATACTCTTCAACCTGTTCAGATGAAATAAAATATATATGTATCTATACCATGAACATTACCCTGCGCACATTTGAAGTATGAAAAAGCGTCAGATAATACTATATTTTTTGATTTGGTATTTTGCAAAAACATACTTCTTACTGATACTTATTGTGTCGAACGTGACCAAATTCGAATAGATTTAAAGTATATAAATTTTATTGTTTTTTATATAAATTTTCTCTGATTGGATTATAAAAATGCAAAAAATTTGGTTTAAATTCAAACTTTGAAACAACTTCTTCGCGCAGCTGTGACGCAATGGCAATAAATTATAATTTTTTTAATGAAATATACTAAAGGAAATTAAAAATTTACCGTTAATCACATTTAGATAGTTCTCTCTGCCCTTTTTCTTAAATTACTAAACTTATAAAGAGTAATTTTTTGGAATAATTGTTACAATTTTAAAGAATGTAATATAAAAAAAAAATATGCAACGAATGGTATCAGAAATAAGAAATTGTATTTGTGCAACACACGGTCTGCCTTTTCATCTTAGCGGAAAAAATTATGATTAAACTGATTAAATTAATAAAATTTAAATATTTCTCTATTACAATATCTTAGAACAGTTGGTTTTTAATGACTTAATTTTTTGGTCACGGTGCACCTTTTGAGAAAAATGCCCATATGTATGTACTATAGTTCTTGTTATGGGGTCATATATCGAAAATAAAGAGAGCATAACGTTGCGACAGTTTAATACAAGACGCCAAAAATATTTATGGGTAATTCTTTTGTTTTCTTTGCATTTGCTTAAAAAGATTCGTACACGTATAAAAATCGAAGGAGAAAAACGAAAAAAGCACTCGTCTTCAGAGTCGGATGACTCGGGAGCAACAGACAGCGACGAAACTCCGCTTCCTACATTTACAGCGACCACACGCCTAACTTTGTCTGAACGTTTTGGGAAAATGGCGCAATGGTCTATTGATCGTAGCAATATGGAAAATATGCGTATTACAAAGGATTCGGCTGGAGGGGCTTTGAAAGTGATGATTGAGGAGGGTTTGGACTCTCCCCCGCGTCGGTATTCATATTCGCCAGCACCGGCTGGTCACTTCCCTGAAGAGTTAGCAACAACAGCACCGTCGGGCATGTTGTCGTGGGATGACGTACGCGTTCGTTACGAATACTATAAATCTCGTGGATACTTAAGAGACTTAGATTTAAAGGTTAGTAAAATTATATTCTTAGTTTTTTTAACTCTCCAATGTTTTAAATGAAATTATTTTAGGACTATATCAAGTGGGAAGAATGGTGGTATAAATACCAAGAGTGGCTGAAACATGAACGGTATTATGAGTACTGGGAACGTCAACAATTGGCAAGACGAAGACGTAAAAAATTGCCCATAACTCAAAGACTAAACTAAATCTTTAAAAGAACAAAAAAAAAATCCATCATATTTTCTTTTTTAATTTAATAAATTTACAATTGCGTTTTGTGACATTTTGTTTGTAAAATCCTTGCTGATTTGCTGTACAAGGCATATTGTCAATTCATCTTACCGATTTATAAATAAGTTTCTTCTGATTTTGAGTGTTTAAAATAAGAATAATACTTATGTATACAATTATATTCAGTATGTTGCTAGTATAGTATGTATTCAGTTTTAACGTTCTCTAAAATTTGTGTTAATTTCATTTGGTACAATACTTCTCATTCATGTTTATTTTACAGCAAACAACATTGTATCTTCTGGGACATAAAATTAAACTTAAGATACAAGTAAGGTTAAGTAAACCCCTGCAGTTGTTCGGAAAACATAAATATTAAAGAAGATAATATGCAAAATTAAAAACAAACCGAAAATTATTAAAAATTATTTTTCATTGTCCCTTGCAAACTTTCTTTAATTCGGGTAAAAAAAAAATTAAGTTTATTTTATTAATCTAATTGTTATGTAAAATTTCATCGGAATTTGGGTAAAAAATAATTAAAATTTGAAAAATTCCATTATAACCTTTTATTATAGTATGTGTTGGTTGGCTTCTGGGACTGGTTATAAAGTGCTTATTTTGGTTTATGACAATTGGTTCCCACCAAATGTTTGTTCGACGCCGTGCTAATAATTTTTTCCCTCGGACACAGATTAACATTTAATTCGTATTTGGATTTTTAGGTTCTACAGTCGACTCTCAGAAATTAAAACCATTTTGTGCCTAGGAATATTCTAATTTATGAAGTGTTTGATTGGTTATTTTAACATAAAATAATTTTCATCAATAAGATTGAGCATACAACTCATATTAAACAGCACTTACGTGGTTAATTTTTCCATTGGCGTTCGAGATTTTTTTTTAAATATGCATATGGTACATTCTTTTCTGGCGTTACGTGACATTTGCATGACAAAAGGTTGCCAAAAAATTTGAAAATCGAGTTTGAAAAAATTTTTTTTTCTTGCATTTGAGAAGCGATTAAGTAGCTCTATATTCAGTGAAAAAATGCTAACAATCAAACCTAAGGATTTCAAGATATATACATATGTATATGCAAAATATGACCTGGCGTTACTTTACAAAAAACAGAAGTGCGGTTTCTAACAAAATTGCTGAACTCTGCGAATTGGGCAAGTATTTTTAGACAAACTTTTTTTAGGACTTGGACTGATATACATTTATTTTCCGAGCTTCTAGATTAAAAAATCTTATTCCAATCAGAAATAATGAAGTGCGTGGCTGCACAGAAAAATATCGGTATTTCCCCCAGCTAATAAAGTCTAATTTAATTTGTCTTCTCTTCTTTAGGAACTCACATTAATTAATAAAAATATTTCATTCAACAATAATTGAAATTACTGAACTTAAGCCCGACTAAGAAATTATTTCTGATTAAAATTCCCTATAGTTCAACTAAAAATTTAAAAATTGTCTCAAAATCTTATTCCTTTTTTTTCGTTAGGCTTAGTATAAGGCGTTACTTAAATTTTCAGTTGTTATTTTTTTTTGTTAAAAATTAAGAAAAAGATATACAAAAGTGTAATAAAACTATATTTGCTATTTATATACATATGTATGTATACTTACTAGCTTTTACCCGCTGCTCCGTTGGCGTTGTACTTTGGAAACTATACTTAAAATTTATGAATGTTTTGTTAAATTTTACTCACTGAAAATTAAATTAACCAGCCCAAAAATGTATTTTTCGGAAAAAATTCGTACCATATATAAAAAACCAGTTCCGAACCGGATACAAAAAACATGCTTTGTATAACGCTTGTAATGTAGCTTTCCATTGGTGAAAGAATTTTGAAAATCGGCTTATCGGCAGTTTTTCGTGCTCAACTTTTGATTTTATAATGAGAGAAAAAAAGATAGGTATACAAAAGGTATATATTACTTGCTCAACTCTCTCATACAAAATAAAAAGTCGATCAAGTTATATACAAATTATTTGGTTAGCACAGAACAAAATAAGAACATCGAAACTGCAAATTCATCACTTACTACTTTTATTCACTTCTGCTTATTAAAGCAACGAGGAGGAGTTTAATGGTTTTCGAGCGAAAGTTCTAATATAAATTTATAAATGTTATTTCTTTAGCATCTCCTGAGTTTATTTTCTTTTTAATATTATTTTGTGCACGTATGTATAGGTTTGCTTTTAATTTTTTAGAAATAAATGGATTTCTTAAAATAAATATTTGCTACATAATTTAAATTTTTATGCGGTTTTGATTAAATTTTGACCGTGTGACTTGAAGTTATGCGGGTTTTTAAACAAGAACGTATCTACCACTTTTGTATAGAAGTAGTGCCCTTTTTTATGCGGTTTTTTTAATGCGGTTTGAGTGTATTGTAATTTGATAAATATTAATTTTACAACAAAATTTTGTAAGAGAAAACAAAAAAAAAGCAAAATTGAAAATTAATATTATATGAAATATAAACGATTTTTTTTATTATTATCACATAAGCAAGGACTTCATGCATTTAAAAAAGGTATTTTAGGCGCGTAAAATATAACATCAAAAACGCAAAATATGCACTAAAAACAATAAAATATGCACATATAAAAAAATTAAAATTAAAAATTATTTACTCAAAAGAAAAGTTTTCAATTTGCATACAACTGAATAAAGATATAAAAATATGTTCTTTTCTAAAGAGGTGTGTGTACAACCCGTTTTTATATTCAATTTCTACACAATATTAAATATGATACGATTTTTTGTGCATTACATACATATTAACTCCAAGCACGCATTTTCGAGATATGTTTATATTGCAATAAAGGAGCGATACGTAAATTGAAAAAGAAAAGTGTAGTTATTTATTTATTTTCATTTAAAAATTTTATATTTTCTATTGTCTTATTTTGTTTTTGTTTTCAATGTAAGTAAGCAAAATAAACTTTCTTGTCGACATCGTGGGCCAGGCCGTATATTTTCAAATGTGAAGTTCAATCAATTTGTTCTTAGAAAGATTTTTGAATACTAGCTATTAAATTTGTTTTTTAAATCTGTTTTAATTTTTAAAAACAATATCAAGTTTCAGCAGAATTGTTTCACTACTTTCGTCTTTAATAGCAGACAAGTGAATAAGTTTGCCAAAAAACAGTTTTACATTAATAATTTGTCAACAATAAAATTTTTTAAATTGCATTTTTGACAAAATATGACACGAAATCATACATTTATACCTAAATATGAGAAAAAAATATGCATTTATAACCAATTTTTGCAAATATATGCACTAACAAATCGATGCCATTTTTACGGAAATTCATTGTTTCGTAAAGATGTTTAGTTCTTTCCATTATAGAGTTATGGGAAAAAACATGAATTTGCATGAAACCCCTGTCCCTGCTAATGTAGTAAATAATGATTTAATTCTTGTACATACACATCAGTGAATGTATTCATTGTTTTACGGGTCTGTATACAATAACAATTGAAGGCATCATATGTCTTGCATACCGCTGGTCACCGTATTGGCATTCCAGTGCAATGCTTTTGCTATGCATGTGCTTGGTAAGCATACCGTGGGTTGTTGTTTGTGCCGCACTTCAATACTTATGGAAAAATATTTTATTACTTTAAATATGTCAAGTGACATTTTGTTTTCCCATGAATATTATAAATGTAAATATTTTTAATGTATATAAAATAGAAATAAGATCACTCATTTTTACAATCTAGATTCTTCACATAATTAGTATATAAGCCGAAATTATTTGTATGAAAATTTAATCAATAAACTGCTGTCAAAAGAGCTCCTCGTTGAGCTCTACTAAAATTGGCATATTTTTATTGATTCAAGAACACAAAAATACTATGTGGGCAGAATATTTGAAAACAAAAACGAAAAGTGTGCTCATTGAAATTGCTGTCGGTTGTTTATTGCCAGTTTATAGGCAACACACAATCGGAAAGAAAATTTGATATCAAAGTTGCATGAAATTCTAAAACCATGAAAAGGTGTGATTGTATTGAAATTTGAAAGGAAAAAGTTGATCGTGTAACCCTCAAGTTATTAACAACTGACTTTGACGTTCAAATATTTTATTCAACTTAATTTCGAATGTCACCAAATCGAGTAATTTGTAGAACACCAAATAAAAATTTACTCGTTTTTGAAAATTTCTGGTTTTGAAAAACGATTCGGTTTACAGAACAGACCCGAATAACACCATGGGCTTAAATCATATTTTACTGTTTTGTAGAAGATCGCTTTTAATAAAGTTTCAAATCAATTTTCACAGTTAAATTGGGAAATCGGTATTCACTTTAATTTTTTTCTTTTAGGAAAACATTGTTCTACACACTATAAATAATACATTCAATTTGAAATCTGCCAAAGTATATCTAATAGAGATGAGCGATTTTTCGAAACTTGTTACTTTTTCACAGCGATTGAAAAATCACTAATCACAACTGTGACTACATTTATCAAGTAACAGGTCACTGTTTAATTGCACTGCTGCTCTTCTTATATTATTAGATTTTGTCAAAATAACAGAACTGCTACACACAAAATACTGCTAAACTGTGATCACAGCCACAGTTTAAAAGAACAGCGATTTAGAAATCACGTTCACAAGGAGCAACATTATTAAAAAGTCACAGTATCGCTCAACACTAATATCTAAGATAAATTAAGACATTATTCGATATGGGATTATAGGTCGAAAAACTTCTGAAACTTTCCACAGAAGAACAACATTAAAAACGACACTGAAATGCATAAACAACGGATGTAAAAAAATAAAAAAAATAAAAATAATGGAAATGGAAAATGAAACACTGCAAGATTGTACAGAAGCTGCCCGTGTTGACAATAATTTTCACCATTTAGTTTATCCAAAAACCTTCGACGTGGTGAATAAATGCCGCTAAACAGCAAGCGGTGCTTATGTAGGACGTAACTCAAATTGAAAGACTTTAACTATTAAATTCTGGAGAGACGTTGCCACCGGGGCCTATGCTCCGTAACTTTGGTGGGAATTTTTCCAAAACAAAATGTCCGTTACACAGAATGAGTAAGGAAAAAAACTTGGTTTGTTGATGGTGCTGCAAAAATGCAAAAAACTTTTTGTTTTAGGAATTTTTTGCAAAGCCGTGCAAACATACACTTTAAAAATGTGAACTACTCCTGCCTTCAGAAAAAATACTAAAACACAGCCATTCTTGCACGCATCCTTTAAGTTCACATAGGGGCCATTCACATAATATTACGAAACGCTATTTCCGAAGTTTTTGGAAGTAAATGGACTAAAATGTATTGTATATAGTACATACATACATACATACATACATACATACATACATGCATATATACTGCCTTATTCATAAAAAATATTTCAGGTTTATTAAGCGCTTATTTGACATACTTCTATGAGAAATTTGTCAAATAAACCTGTCATAAACCTAAAATATTTTTAATGAATTAGACCGATAGTATGTATGAGTTTCTACATTTAGTGAATGAAGTCTTTGTGGAATGTGTGCTTGAGATGTGACTTAAAACGCTAGCCGGAAATCCGAGCTTGTAAATGATTAAAGAGGTATGTGAGATGGAGGCAAATGCGCAAATTAAAATGTGTTCAAAACTTAAAATATGTATGTTTATATCGTTAGCTAAAATGAAAAATTACGCTTTCATTAACAAAAAAAAAAAAAAAAAAGGAGACGTCACTACAAGTTTGTTTAGTTCTTGTTTCAGTTTTTTGCTTCTCCTGTAAAATTATAATTTTGTTAGTTACGCCTTTTTGCATTTAAGCTCACGATATGTGTATGATAGAGTGCTGCACAAGCCTTAAAAAGCTGGCTTACAATCAATCTCATTAAGTTTAAAATGTGTGTGTATATTGCTCCGTTATTGTAAAACAAATACTTCCAAAAGAGATGTGTTTTGCTTCACGATAAGAATACTGAAGTACAGAATAAAACTGCAATAGAACAATGTTGAAATAAAACAAAGCATTTCAAAACAAAAATGAAATAGAACATCAAAATTCACATAGAACATTCAAAACATGTTTGAATGTTCTGAAAGCAGAAAAGAGCTTTTAACTACAAGGAAATAATATGATACATACTTCTGTAAATTTACAGGTTGCCCCTGTGGACGAGATGCTATCCTCTCAGTCCAGAAATCGTGGATACGATTAAATCGTGAATTCGATTCCCGCCATAGACTCTGGGTGTTTTCTGCAACAAGCTTATCGTTTCGCGGGTTGTGTTTGTAAAAAAAAATATAATACTTTGTTAATTTATGTGTATTGTGTGTTACATAGTTTGCACGTTTGAGCTCGTGTTCTATTGCATTTTCGCTTTTTGTTTTGACATTCTACTTATTCTGAAAACACACACACTCAGAAAAAAATACCAATGTAAAATTGAAATTTAATTTAATTTTACAAGAAATAATATGTTGTTTAAGTGTGTTGGTGAGTATTTGCGTTGTTCATAGCTGCAATACACCTGTTGGAAATTCCGTTAACATGAAACTAACTATTTCGCAACTAGTACTGACTGACACTTGGATTACTTTTCAATGTAATCAGCTGATTATTTTAACATTGCGATGTCCTAGGCAGTAGTCAGGTGTCTCACTCTGCATTACTTTCAGCTAACTTATTTGTTGATTTTTTGAAATCACCTGGTAATCAGTAAATTTAAAAATTTTTTTCTTAGTCGGAGAAGCCAATTTAATAATATAAATTTTTCTGATGCTTGTGTCACTCACGCGTGAGTTAAATAATTAATAAAATACAATTAATACATTAAATTAAATTCATGTTGTTTCAATTTGAAATGATTTTGATTGAACATGATTCTTCATTTTCATTTTAACAGTACGTGTAAATTTAAATGAACGTGAAATAAAGTTATTTCAAAAGGAAAAATTTTCTTTGAAAATTACTATAAATCATGTTTGATTGATATGAAACACATATGAAGCAAAATCATTGCCGAAAATGGTTAAATAAACCTTGTTTATGTAGACTTTAAGTTGACATTTTTCTGTATGCAAGCACTACCAAAAAACTGTTGAGAAAAACTTTTCGAATGATGCTTGCTTTATTTTAGTGAGAGTCATGTTTTGTATTGTTATCTATGTTTGCACTGAAACACAGTGCTTGGAAGTAGTGTGAAATAGAAAACAAGACTTTTAGAATGTACTATGTACATTTGTACGTATTATCTACATTTTAACTTAAGTCAACTTATTCCTTATTGCCACAGAAATAATAAAAAGAAAATTTTGCTGTCTTCTTATCAGTAGAGACGTTCAGCTTGTCATGATGCCTGATAATGAGGTCTCTAGTTTTCTATTTGATTATCGTATCTATGTACATACATTCATACATATTATGTACATGCATACATACATATATACATATGTATATACACAAAAATGCAAAAAACTTTTGCGATTGATGTTGAAAATTTAAATTGAGTTAGTTTTAGTTGAGAATTATTCCAGTTGACATATTCGTGGGATGACTGAGAAAGTGGTTTTATCATATTCGGGGGGGTTGGATACTTCTTGCATTCTTAAGTGGTTGTTGGAAAAAGGGTTTGAGGTTATATGTCTGATCGCTGATGTGGGGCAGGAAGAAAATCTCGAAGCGGCTAAGCAGAAAGCTTTGGACATTGGGGCTGCAGATGTGGTTGTAACAGATGTAAAGGAATCTTTTGCTAAGGACTACGTATGGCCAGCTGTGCAAATGGGACTTATATACGAAGAACGCTATCTATTGGGTACATCATTGGCTAGACCATGTATAACGATAGCTTTGATTGAAGCAGCCAAGAAGCACAATGCTAAATATTTAGCGCATGGTGCAACGGGTAAAGGAAATGATCAAGTAAGATTTGAGTTGTGTGCTTACGCTTTGATGCCAGAGATAAAGGTATAATTAAATAAGCGGAAATATGTGTATCTAAGCTCTTGACTTTTATAAAAATTATTATTTAATTTAATATATTTTAGATCATAGCTCCTTGGAGAGATAAAGAATTCTGTGACCGTTTTCAAGGTCGCTTGGACTTAATTGAATATGCTAGACTCCATAACATACCCGTAATCGCCAAACCAACAACTCCTTGGAGCACTGATGCTAATATACTGCACATTAGTTATGAATCAGGGGTTTTGGAAGTTCCCAATCATGTAGCGCCCGATACTCTTTACGAAATGACTAAAGATCCCTTAACTCTAACTTCCAAGTCTCCAGTTAGAATCAAGATCACCTTTGAAAAAGGATTACCAGTGAAAATAAACGATGAGAAACAATCTCCTTTGGAAATGTTAAAATATTTAAATTGTATTGCTGGATCTTATGGCATCGGCCGTATAGATATTGTGGAAAACCGTTATGTAGGCCTCAAATCCCGGGGAGTTTATGAAACTCCTGGCGGAACGGTACTCTTCAAAGCTCATCAGGACTTAGAAATATTTTGTTTAGATAGAGAGGTTTGTTTGAATTACATACGTACCCAGCAAAAAATAAATGAACGCGTTCAAAATGAAATAGTGTTTCATGCTTTCTTGAGCATTTTTTTCTTTGAATGCATTCTGAATATCATCGCAAAACGTAAATAATGTAATAGTTTTTGAACTCATTAAAACGCATGCGATATTACTGAGTAATATATTGAAATAAATATCCAGCGAAAAAGGCATGCAAAAACGGAATTAAATCATCATATTGCCACACTTTCATAAAACTAGTTTACCTCGGACCAATACCAAGAATACAATGGCTCGGTGTTAAAGAGTGTGCCTAGATAGGTAACTTGCATTGGTTAAATTCGTTCATTCGAATGGATATCCAAGTATTTAAATTCTCGCACAAACACATGATCTCCAATGACAAGCTAATGTAAAAATCATGCATGTTTCACCTAAATCGAACCAATCAAATTTTTTTAGCAGGTTTACACTGTACATACATACATATCTTTTGTAAGCACCATTTTTTCACTAGCAATATGTGAATTTTAGAATGTTTCAGTTATTGCAACAGAAAAGTTTAATTGTGGGCATAGAAATAATTATTTACATAATTGATAAAACCAGGTACCGTAACGGTCATAAGTTTTATTTTAAAAATTACATGATCATTATCTCTTGATCTCGATTGTGAGTCTTATTTATTCCTCACAAAATAACAGTTACTTTTTTATTTTTTTGCTTAAAAAAATTAATTTTAAAATTGAATTTATCGCGAGAGTCTGTAAAAAACTCTTATATGTTAAATTAAATTTACTTCTTTATAGTTTATTCAGTTTAAAAATTAAATTTTTTTCGAGCAAAATAATCAAAATCAAAAAGTGAGGAATAAATAAAACTAATAAAATAACTTTTATTGAGAAATTTTAAATTTTAATTGAACTACTAATAGTGAATTTTAATCAGAAATAATTTCTTATTCGGGCTTAAGTTCAGTAATTCCAATTCTTATTGAATGAAATATTTTTATTAATTAATGTGAGCTTATAAAGAAGAGAAGAAAAATTAAACTAGACTGGAAACTCGCATTAATTAATAAAATATTTCATTCAAAAAGAATTGAAATTACTGAACTTAAGCAAGATTAAGAAATTATTTCTGATTAATAACTTTTATTTTCCGAAGAATAAATAAAAATCAAGAAATAATCGGTTAAGTTGAGTTTTTTAATAAAAGTTAAACAAATAAAAATCAATGCATCTATGGGTAGTCCATGTAACATGGAGTATTTTGGTGTATTCCTTGTGCACGTAGCACTTCTCTCTATTAGTGTGATTTTTTCAGTTTAAATTTGGAAAATAATCGTCATTTGCGATCCCTGGATAAAACCAAAATCAGAACATAATTAGTATTTCTGAAGGAATCATTTGTGCAGAATTAAAAAAGTAAGTTTATTGTTGTATTTATCTCAAAATATTATAAATTTTTTTGCTTTTATTCTAAAGAAAAATGTGAAAATTTTTGATCCGCTTGGTGCATTTGTAACATCAGTTGCCAGTGTTCGGCTTTATTGCACATTTAATTTCTTATCTCCAGAGACATTTTCCTATAAACGTACTACAAATAATTTGCACAAATAATTTCACTTTAAATTAATAGCAATAAAATTTGGAATATTTTGCGATATACATAATAATAATGCACTTACCTTTTTTTTTTTTTAAAAATCGAGATTTTTTATAAATTATTCTGGAAAAGTTATTTTTTATATGGCATTTCTATCTGTTTTAATATTTTTTGTTTATTGCACTCAAAACTTTTTCACAAATTCGGAATAATTCAATTGAGATAAAAAAAATATTTTTTTCTTTGGTATTCAAAATAAAAAAACTATGTATTGGAAATTTAATATTTGACATATTCTCATAAATTTATTTGAATTGAAATTTAAAAAGCATCATTGAAATGCATATAGACATGCTTAACCACGAGCAAATAAATTTATTATTACTCATGCATGTATGTATTTATTTTATTCTTTTGTGATTTACAAAAATATTATTATTTGTTGTTATTTATTTGTGGTTTTTGTGCATAATTTGAGGTTTTTAAGAGGTTTGTGACTTTTCACAATGTTTGGTTGCTTAACCACCATCAAATAAAGTTCAATTAAAATAAACTGATAAATGAAGAAGTTTTAGAAAAAGATTTGATTTCCTACAATAACTGAAAAAATTTATTACGATTATTATTTATTATTAGATATCGTTACCTTAATATAGAAAGGCCCTAGCTCGTTATTTTTTTTAATCGAGATTTTTGCATTTTTCGATACATTAGATGTTCTTCTATCGAAATATACAAAACACGCGATATCAAAAAAATAATGAGCCAGTGCCTTTTTATATTAAGGTATCGATATGTAAACATATTTTCTAATGTAATTTGTTTACCATGATGATACCCTTCTTATTGATCAAGTGCGATATGTATGTATGCATGAATGTATGTAATTCGTTTGTAGTAGATTTAAATATAACGTTGTTGTTTTAATTTATTTATGCTTATTATTTTTCAGGTCCTGCGTTGCAAACAATATCTAAGAGATCGCATGGCCGATTATGTTTATAATGGTTTTTGGTTTAGTCCCGAAGCCAAATATATTCGCAAGTGCATAGAGTTATCACAAGTTAACGTTTGCGGTCATGTCGTAATGGAGTTGAGGCCAGGCTATAGCCTGGCAATAGCGAGGGAAGCGTTAAATTCGTCAAAGTCCTTATACAATCAAGAATTGGTTTCTATGGATGTTCATGGAGGTTATGTCCCAAGGGACGCTTCTGGTTTTATAGCTATAAACGCTGTGCGTCTCAAAGAATATGCTAGAGCTTTTGGACCTTATGAAAGCGAAAACGAATGAATGTTAATTCTTGTCTATCTTTTTCAAAGCGAAGAGATTTTTAAAAATTATAAATTTAAAAAGTTTTTATAACTTTCAAGTTATGTTTGTTTTGCTTTCCTCTTAAAGGTTAATATCCAGGCCGGTGAAACTTGTTAAAAAAACATACTTTGCAAAGCAAATTTTGCAAAATATGTCTGCACAAAAGTGAGCGGGTTACTCCTGGCAAATTTTTTGATAATTCTTTCCACTTATTTTTTCTTCATGTTGTTATTGCTGTTGTTGTTGTTGTTGTTGTTGTTATTTTGTATAAATAAATTGTTTGCTTGTTTTCCCTTGTTGTATACTAATCGTTATGAATTTTTGAGTTAACAAATGCTGAGGTGTGCAGGCAATTGCCTCCAATGACATCGCCATGTTAAAATAATGAGTTAAAAAGCGGAAGTAGAAGTAGTTTAAGGCATCTTATTCATACACATGTTTGTGTTTAGCAATTTAATTAATTCATTACTTTGTTATAAAATTTTTTGCTAGTTTAGATAAAATTTCTTCAGTTCAAATAAAATTTTAAACAATTTTAAAAGAAAATTCTTACTGAAATTAAGTTTTATCTTTATGATCTTTGAAACTTTTATTTGAGCTTTTATTTAAAAAATAGTAACTATTTTTTTAAGCTATAAAAGACCTCAAGCTTAATAAAATAGTTACTATTTTTGTTATTTATTTAAATCTTTTTGTTTTTTGAGTGTATGTCGTGGCATATATCGCACAAGTTCCTGTAAAGATCGTCAACTGAAATTTTACAAACTTTCAGTAGAGTCAAATATATGTATATATAACGGTTTTTTAATTTCATATATTCTTATATTAAAAAAATTTTTCAAGCCAATTAGAGTAAGGAATTTATAAGAAAAGTGATAGTAAAGCGAAATAATAAAATTAAATTTTCATCAAGCCTTCCCTGCAACTCCTGCCATTCGCTTCAGTCTGTAGTATTGAAATTTGTACATATGTATGTATGTATGTATGTATGTATGTCTGATAGAACTGCAGATTTTTTTATTACTTATTCGAATGGAAGCTTATTTTTGATTATTTTGTGCGTAGTAATGACGAAGCAAAAGGAATATACGTCAAATCGTAATTTATATTCTTAAAAGAAGTTAGGAGTGAAACTGACTCTATTATCCTTCTTATCCATTTGGTTCTTTATTCTAACTGAAATATTGTTTTTATCATACCTATTATTTTATTTTCCGTTTTCAACATTTACATACATATATTTTTTTTATCTTTACGTTAATTTTTTTATATTAAAATGTACGAAGAAATAATGCGGAGAAAATTACCAAACACGGTTTTTCCATTATGGAAATGAGTGCGTGTTTGTGTGTATGTACATACATATATATGTATATACGCAAATGCTTAAAAATAAAATCAGAAAAGAAAAGAAATGACCAAAGTACGTATTACGTACGTTGTACACAAACATGTATGTACGTATGCATCATTTGTATGTAGTAGGACCAGAAAGTACGACTATTGAAATTCAGCGAGAAATAATAAAAAAAAAACCAAAACAGTCACTCTTAAATACCAAAAAATATTTCACTGTATTAGTTCCCTCTAGGCAGCCTAGAACCATATGTCTCTATGTCAACACTCTTTTCTCTAGCGACAAGTACATTAGTTGAAATGTCTACAACTTTCCGTTTATGCGCGAGTAGAGGAGATATGTTAAAGACAACAGTTCTAGCGTATTTCTGATGACATTGTCAATGAACGCGTCAATAGTTTTAACAAAAACAGGCGTAACCACTAATTACTAATGAAAAACTGTTTGATTCAGACATTTTGAAAAAATCAATAAGGCAACCTAATAAAACCAATAAGAAATCCCTATAGTTTACAATTTATAAGAAAACCTAATCGAATCAGGAAGTTTTTCTCTATCGAAAGTGTGAATAACAAGATTTCTTCTTGATTTTATGTGGTTTTCTTATTGATTATGAATTAATAAGATTTACCACATAAAAATAATAAGAAATCTCTATGGAAAAATCTTCGTTTCTCTCCCCTGGGATACCCCTTAGCACAAAAACGTTTCATAGAGAAAATCTTTTTGATTCTATTAGGCAGGTTTTTCTCTGTGTACCTATTGTCTATTAGTTATGTATGAAACTGTTCAACTTAATAAATACTTGCCTGAATCAAACAGTTTAGTGGTTACGCACATGTGTGCCATATGTAAACTCGGCCTAAGTGCACCGCTTTTAGTACGAAAGGAAATTTCTTGTCGCAGCTCTAAATTTAATAGACGCATCTAATGGGGAGTTGCTTTTGCTTTGGAACATCAAACAAATTTTATACGGTTGTAAGTTTAATGCGATTTTGTATACGCACAAAATGCAATGAGCTTTTATGTTTGTATTTACATACGAGTACATACATACATGCATACAATTTTGTGTATGTACATATGTACACAATCTGCTCACACAACGCACTTTTAAACGCTTTTCTATAAACTCCTATGCAACCGTATAAACTACACAATGTTTGCAAATACTTGAAAGTCTTAAAAAAGTTAATGATATTGGTTTTCATTGATGTTTCCTAAAATTAGATTATTCTTCTATAATGCAAGGGAGTGGATGTATGTATGTATACATATATGTATGTGTTGTATGTATGAGACTAGTACTTGCCTTATTTATTTTTTACATATCGCACTTGTTCCTCACAAGCGTAACAACTCAAAATTCATGAATTTTCAGTAGAGGCCAAAAACTGTTTCTGTTAGTAGTAGTTATTCTAAAAACACAAAGAGAGCCATAACGGGTTTTTCACGGAAAAGAAGACAAATCAAAGAGAGATTTTTACAGTGGGTAGATATAACCTCTGTTGTTTGGTTTTTTGCAAAAAGTGAAAATTTTAAAATTTTGAGTTGTTACGCTTTTGAGGAACAAGTGCGATATATGTACAGTTACTGTCATTAATATTCGGTTTTCAGATTCACAATCAATAAAAAGTCGATCAAACAATGGCAACCATTTAAACTGAAAAATTTCTTTCATTATTTCATTTAGCAATTGAGTACGAATATGAATTCATAAAAAATAATCGAAAAAATTATATCAGTAAGTAAAAACTGACAGATTATTTGAACATACATTCATAAGTATACATATTAACTAACTTGCGATGATAAAATATTCGATATGAACTATTGTTGTACACATATGTACATACGAGTACATACATATGTACATATGTGTGTACTTGTTTTTATATGAATACATTTTTCACACTCCATTAAGTTTTATTTAATTAAGTACTTTTTATGTCCGACATTTACTACAATTTACACATCAATTTGTATACTTACATACATATGTTTGTGCATATACTAATTTTGACACATGCCCATATACATCCCTAAACATATACATATATATATACATATATATATGTATATATATATATGTAAGTATGCATATGCCTATGTATATAATATATATACATACATATGTATGTACATGTATGTATGTATGTGTGTAGGTTAGGAAGGGTGGTGCTATACCGCACCTTCACTCGGAGACCCAATTGGGTTCATTGTGATAAGCTTGTATGTATGTATGTATGTATTAAAATTATATTTAGATATGTCCATACATACATATATATGTTGTATATATATATATATACATATGTATATATATATATATATATATATATATATATATATATATATATATATATATATATATATGTATAATGTACATGTTATGTACATATACATATTAGTGTTTTTCATTTGGAATTTCTCGAGAAAAGATCCTCGGGAAATTTTTGCGGGAATTTCCGGTATTCTATTATTATGATATGGTATATCTTGATAAGTGTTAGAGTTGTGTCCAACAGACGACTGAGTGTCGTCATTCATTTTATGAATGCGATGGTGCAGTAATAAGATGACGACAGTAGTAACTTTTGTAAGTACTTTCGTGAATTAAATGTACTAATGGCCTTATTCGCCACTTGAGCAAACTAAACAAAATTGTAATGGAAGCCTCAAGATCATAAAATAAAACAAAAGTGTGTTAAAAACAGACAAAATTGGAAAAATATTCAAATAGGAAGGAATATTTAAGTGTCTTAGTTCCTAACTTATTCAAATTGATGGCTTTTCTGTAAGGGCAATTAACAAATGTACATATATTTTTGAACGTTTGAACACTCAAAATTTAGTTCAACGAAATAATAAATAAAGCAAGGAAATAAAAGACTATTTCTGAAATACTCGATGACAAAAGTGAAAAATTAGTATTTGTGGAAATTTTAAATACGCTGGTTTGATTCAAATAAAATCACTTTCATGATTTGATTAGGCTAAAGTGCATATCGCTCTGTAAGCCAAATTACAACTTAATTGTAAATATTCTGACAAACACTAGCAAAACGGAACAACTAGTTGTTTTCGAACGCCGCCACACCTTCATGATGTAGATTTCTGTTTCCAGTGGATATGAAATATGTGAATTTTTTTGAAAGTTTGAAAATTTTTTTTTGTAATGAAAGCTAAATCTTACCATTTCTATATTTACAACAAAATCAAAACAAAAGTATATTACCCAACACCAGCAAAGAAATTTGAGTTTAAAATTCAATCCAACAAAATTATTTGGTGTGGCCTGTTATGCGCTTAAGTCTTTTTAATTAAAAAAAATCATTTATCGTTGTGCCCTTTTGATGTAGAGACATAAAGCTAAAAATGTGTACATTGACGCGATAAATAAAAAGCAGGGTACGAAGAGTGCAAACGAATTTTATTCCAACTAATTTTATTTTTCATATTGTAAAGCCTAGATCCCACTATCGGCATAATGTACCGATTTTCGTCGGTTCACTGAAAAAAAGTCATAAGTAGTAGTTAAGCTAAATTGGATTTTATTCTCAACTAATTGAAACAAAAGGACATAATTGCACCACACTGCATTTGGTAATAAAGCCATATCATATTATTATTACTTATGACTTTATTGCAGCGAGCCGACGAAAATCGGTACATCGTGCCGATAGTGGGATCTCAGCTTAAAGAATTGTTCTTTTTGGTTCACAAATACTTTTCCGAACTTTATTTTTAAACTCTGAAATCAAATTCCAAAACGAATGAAAATTGTATTTGCGAGCAGAAAATATTACTACCCTGCTAAAAAGCTTATTTTTGATTTGATGCGTGTGAGGCCCCTTTGATTTCAAGTGAGGAATTGTATTTATGAGTGCAAATGTAGAGACAATCCAAATAAGGTAAAACAAAATTTTACGGTTTATAACATCGGCTCCATGGTACATAAAAAATTCAAATTTACATCGTGATTTAAATATGCCACTAGTGACAGAAGAATAGCAAAATAGTCCGCTTGCTGGTAGTATCTTGAACTTTACTGCACGCATCCGCTTAAAAGAGAGGGACATAAGGGCTCTAATACGCAACACTTCAGGTGAAAATTCTTGAAAATATTTTTGTGCTTAGTACGACATTTATATATTATTAATTATTATCACTAAGTTTATATCCGAAACTGGTCGGGCTTAAAAATTATATCTGGACTTAAGATTTGAATACGAGTACTTATTGTTAGTTAATTTTTGAAGATACAATAAATAAATATATGTATTGAAAATAAAAAAGGATGTATGAGTGCACCCAGCGGGAAAAAGAAGGAATAAGGATTCCGTCTACTCATATATTTTTTACTCGCGTTTTCATTGCGGGGTGGGCCGTCTGGTCTCGCTTCTTTCTCCAGATATTCTGGAAGGAGTTCAAAAAAATCAAAACTTGTTACTCATTCTCTTCTCCCTTCTCATAGAAGGGATTGTGAAATGCATATCTTACATAACTTTTATGCGAAAGAGTCAAAGCCTTTTATAAGGCATTCTTCAGCAGTTAGTAGTGTTGTTAATTACTCGTGTTTTATATTTGTTCGAATGAAATTTCATGATTTTTTTCTTGTTCGAACAGACGAATAATTTTGAGCATTTGTTCGAATATTCGAACGAACAAAGAATAAAAAAGTGTATTCGAATAATTTTAGAAAAGTTTACAAAAAACCGACACGCATGTGTATTAGTTTAATATTTTTATTAACGAACCAAAAATAGTTCATTATACAAGAAAAACAAATAATTTTGATAACAAACTTAGAAATATTATTAAAAACCGAAAGGAAATTAGTTAAAAAGTATACGTTTTTATACACATTTACAAACATTTTTTAATATGTAATTGATTTCTTTTAAAATAGTCATTTAAAAACATCAAACATTCTCACTTTTTTTACTTTTAATAAAAGAAGAAGTAGAAAACGTTCTTTCACAAATTGTAAATGTTAGTGGTACGGTTAAAATATTATTAAAAAGCATATACAGTTTGTGTAATCCCTTCTTTGATGTTTCCAAATAATTTTGTTAGTACAATTTCTTACTTTATTGATAAAATTTTTTAGATCAGTTAATAAAACGGTATCACTTACTTCAGAAATGTCACCTAATGCTTCATTGCACTAGAGATTATTTGCGATATTTTCATTGCAAAATAATTGTGAAACAAAATATTTGCATACTATTTTTTCACTTTTTCTGTCATATTTTAAGAAGATAGTATTGGATAGGAAAGCTCAGGAATAATATTAAAGCATTAAATGTTTCTTTTATGTCGTTCATTAATTCGATTCTAAAGGCTTTTGGTTAGATCTGGGGAAAAACATTTATTTTTTTATTCTAAAGTCTTTATCAGGAATTGTAAGGCACTTTCTAATTCCATTAAAGAGGCTTTATTTTTTCAAAGCAAGAAAACAAAAAAGGCGTTTAGCGAACATATACAAACAAGCTTACACACGTATTTATAATTTGGAGTAATTGGATTACTTAACATCATTATATCGCTAAATTTAAACGTTATGAAATGTAAAATACTTTTTATACAAAGTAATTAAAGAAATTGTTCGAATATTCGAATATTCGGAAAAAATTATTCCAAAAATTTTTTATTCTAAATTGAAAATTGTTGTTCATTCGAACAAAAGTGAGAAAAGGTTGTTCGAATATTCGAATAATTTTTGTTCGAATGACAACACTAGCAGTTAGATAAGAATAGTTATTTAATCAAAAAAATTCCTCAGCGAGCCCTTAATAAGGCCTTCACTAAGAAGATTTTTTGAGTTTTCCCGCTGGGCATGTATCCGCTTTAAAACTCTTTTGAACACACACACACACACATTTACATATGTACATATATACAATGTTATTGTATACTCGTATGTAATAATGAAATATTTTTCATAAAAATTGATAAGAATGGCAACCACATATAAATAAATACAGTAAGGCAGGCAGCCACTCAACCATGCAGTCATATAGCCAGCGAGCCAACCATCCATCCATTCATCCATCCATCCATCCATCTATTCATTCATTCGCGCATCCATTCAACCATCCATCCAGTTAACCAATATTATTACATTCTTCTCGCCATTACTCTATGCTACGAGTATATACAATCTGTATCCTCTATATATGTACGAGTATGTATGTACATATGTATGTATATACATTAGGGGGTTAACACTTTTTCATCAAAAATCCTAAGAATATTTTCCTAACAACCAAACCAAAATTAGCATACAAAATGTACTTTGAATGTAGTGAAAATATGATGTGATGTATGATAAAAATCGATTTAATCATTTTCTGCTTGAATGCTTCAAGAGGCGAATAAAAATATGCTTCGTTTTGTACCAGAGAAACTGAAAGTTGATCCTTTAGTAATTTTTCGTGCTGAATTCAAAACTTTTCTTAGTTTTTTACCCGACTGTATGTATGTATGTATGTATGTATGTATTTATATGTGTTCCTTTGCGGCACTATATAAACCGAACGCGTGGACCGACTTTGATGATTCTTGCGTCAGTCGATTTGTTTTAATCTCGGGAGTGTCACTAAGGATATGTCAGTTGTCAAAATTCAATATGGTGGCCAACAGACTCCATTTTGTAAATACGAAAAAAGTAAAAAGTCGGCGAACTATATCAAAATGGGTATCATTCGACAGTTATTTTAGGAAATTTTTATGTCCATGGTCTCTTACAATTTTTCCAAGAATTGCTTGTAGACTCAATTTTTGCTGAATGTCCTTATAAAGGGCACAAGTTTAAATCATAATAAAACAAAGAAATATATTTTTAATATCAATGAAATGGGCTTTATTGGAAAGAAAATTTTATGAAATTAATATTTAAATATGATTTCTGCCATCATCTGGAACACCAATTTTTTGAAGACATATGGGCCAATGACTCCACCTGCTCCATAAAGCGCACCAAACAGTAATTTTATGTGGATGTAATGGTGTTTCGACAAAAGCTTGTGGATTCTCCTCACGTACGTACCCATTCAGCCAGAAATGGGCATCATCGGAAAATAAAATTTTGAATGGAAATTCAAAATCAACATCAATTTGAGTTTGCACGCGTTGCCCTGTTGTAAGTCGATTCGTAATGAAATTCTAAAGCAAACTAAAAATAATCGTATATCATATTGTGATATATTTTTATTTTTATGCAATATTTGTATGGCTCAAACTAGTGACACTCTAAAAAAACCACCATTTATAATAATATAATATAACTACCCTAATGCACATGTACATGTTCTTTTATCTGCATTTCACACATAAACACGTAGTACCTTACATACATACATACTTACATATGTACATATGTAAGTATATAGGAGACATCTGCATAAGCGTATAAATAATTAATTACATACATATGCGAGTATAGAGTTTGTTCACGAATTTATTAAAAAAAATCGACGTTTCTATCTTTTGTTTCAGACGCATTCATTCTTATTCAAAAGTATTAATTTTATTGATTTTGTAACAGTTGACGTGCTTGAAATTCGATATATTAAAATGCTAAAGTTAAAACACAATAAGACCATATTAAAATACAAACTTATGCTTCTGATAAGCAAAATACCAAGTAGATATACGAGTAGGTTGAGTCATAATTCATAATCCTCATTCTTTGGTATTTGCTAATTTTAATTTTACTTTTAACTTCTCTTAATCGATAAATCTTGAAGTGCAACTCGTTTTCATCAAGATACAACAACAGATGAAATGTTTAACGACTTACATTTCATTACAATTTCACATGGTCGTATTGTGTAAAAGTTTCATAAAAATATCTTGTATAGTTACTCTCAACTCTTGAGTGAAATATAAAATTTTCATTTTGCATTGTGTGTAAATTGAAAACTTTAAACTAGTTTTCTAGTTCTTTGAGTTATGACGTTGCTGAAGTAAATGAGCGAAATTAACACAAGAAACAGGGCCTCTTTTAAAGTAATATAGTCCCGCAAAAATACTTTGTTTACAATAATTAAATTACAAGTTACAGATTTTATCCCAATTTTCGAAAATTGAGTTTTCATCACATTTGAGGTCCTTTGAGTCGATTCTGACTATTTTCGCAATGGTGACCGCATGGATGAATGTACTCATATTTATGTGTGTGTGTATGAGAGTAAGTGTGTGTGCTTGTCTGTGTTTATGGGTGTGTGTGTATCGAAAGAAAATTTGCCGCATTGAAAAGATGCTCACTTAGAAGTTGTAAGATAGTAAATCGATTTGGTTGCGTATATTTCCAAAATATTCGAAAATAAGTTTTTTTTTTCAAGTTCAATATATAATCTAATCTAATTGAGTGATTCATTCGAGAGATATCGTTGACGAAAAATTCCTAAAAAATCTTTTATTTGTTTTAATAACTTCAAAAGTATTTATTTATCAAACCAATTTAAGATATGCACTGATTTTTATAGACTTAAAAAGTGTATCGGATGCTGCTAATTTGACCAAAATCTGTAAAATGGTTTAATAGTTATTTTTCTTAATTAATTCAACTAAATGTAAACACTGTACCAAATTTCAGAAGTCTGCGTTAACTCCTTCTATTTTTGTCCCATCACTATTTGGGAATGAAGCACTGTGTGATGTTGACGGCGGCAACTGGAATGAAGGGGAAAATATGTATGTCAAAACTTCTCTTTGAGTGCAATACAAATAAAAGTTAGGTTAGGTTAGGTTAGGTTAGGTTACAGGTTGCTGATAAGACAAAGTAAGTTTTCAGCTCACTTGGGTCCCAATTACAGGTCCCTTTGTGTTACCTGAGAGTAGGAAAGGAATAGATAGCGCAGGTACAGATGACGAAGTGACAGATAGATAAAGGCAAGGAAGAGAAGTTTAATTCATTATTTTTTTTACATCTTCGCTATTGTGGGTTTTTTTTATAGCATCTAACGCATATCAGAAAAATCCATGATGTTGATATGACTATTGTCTGGACAGGGTTTGAGCTCGTGCTCTCGAACACCGACTACGCACTAACTACTTCAGCAACAGCTGCTTCAGAAATTAACTGACCTGAAATCGGAATCTGTATGTATCACTATCACACATCGACTAGAACTCATCAGCACTGGCTTTAATAACAAAATGACTCACAGTGTCAGCTAGAACTGTTGTACTCAAGTATCCTTTATATAGCCTCGTTAATCTAACACAAGTAATATCCGGTACAGAATTGCCAAATTGTTGTAAGGGACCCTAAATTACTATAAAATGCAGTAATTACTGCACATTTAATATGACTGCTTACTTATCTCATCCTTATTAAATAATATTGTATGTGTACTTGCACATGCATATGGAATACATACATACATACATATGTACATACAAGTTCATTTACGCAAGTATGCAGTTGAATAAATATGTGTGCATGCTGTCGTATGTGGATAAATTCTCATGACATGGTATAATGACGATCGAAGGATGCTTTATGAAATAAATAAATAATTTAATATGAATACAATAAATTTTAAAAGCTTTTTTAAAATTATTATTACTACTTTTTTTTTTAATAATGAATGACGTAAAATTGCATATTTATTTTACAGAAATTTATGCACTCTCACATTATTTGCCACTTAAACAAGTGCCGAGTGAACAAGTTCCTGCGAAGTAACCGAACCTTTTTTCATAAATTCTTGCAGGAAAGAGTTCGGAAGTAATGCACGTTTTTTTCCATGGTATTGTGGAAGTGAGTGGCGAAAAAGGTCAGGGGAGAACTTCATACATACAAACATACATACATACATATATACATAACACAACTATTGATATTTAAATGTTTTTCACGCAACGTAATTTTTGGAAGCCTGTTAATGGAAAAAATCCTGCAATGACTTTAAATACAATTAATTGTAAGTCAGAGTTACGAAATGTGTATGTATGTACATATATCTGAAATCTGAGTGTTAGCAAGAAATGTTTGCTGGGCATACTTGCACTAGTGTGCACACTGTTGTTGCATTCTACATACACACACACACATACATGCTTATTTTTTTATACGGACTACAGAAACAACTTAACTCATTTCGTGTATATACACACATATGTATATATTTATATGTATGTACATATGTGCATATATGTGCATATATATCGTCACCTAAAATGCAAGTGTTCAAGAATTCCATTGTATTTAAATAACAAAATGAAAACTTCTGGACTTCCAGTAAAGCCTGCAGTACACGGCATGTAAAAAGCCACATGAAGCTACAGTGGCTACATGCCGAGTACTAGCAACACATGTAAATGTAGAAATTCACATCTTTACGCATGTGCTGCCTTTGAAAATGTATTTAGTTCGGCTAACTGTGTCTTATTTGGATTTTGGGACAAAAATATTATACAATTTTGACGGCATATAGCCACTACTACTAATTTGATAATATGCAACGAACATGTTGAAAATTCTTGTGGCGTCACAGCCACATGCACATGTAGATTTTTACATGTCGTGTACTATAGACTTAATGCTCTTTACTTCGATAGCAAAACTACAGTGGGACGAATCGCGTTTTATGTGGCGATACACATTTACATATTTGTATTTATTATTTAATAAAATAAAATTAATATGAGTACGTAAAACATTTAACCAAAAATAATTGCATTCAAAGTATCCAGCCAGCCAGCACGAATACAAACAACAAATTAAGTCCCAAATGGAAAAATTTCATTTTGAAAAAATGCCATAGATCATAAACACATACGAGTACATTCATATAGAGAAGCCAAACGGGAATCGGTTGCAGAAATCCTTGATTTCACATACAACACACGTACATAAATATGTATGTAAACACTCGTATATATCTGTGGCAATAAATAATAATGGCTTAAGTCGAAATTTCTTGTTTTGAGATATTAAGGGTTTTGTCTTTTTTTGTGTTCAGTTTTTACATTAAATGTTTCCATGTAAAGACCAAACAGTTTTTTCTGTTTGAGGGGTTCTTAAATATATTTTAGAAAATCGGTCCAACCGCTTAGAAGATATCACATCTTTTCTAGATATATTGGGGGTTTTAATA
The DNA here is from genome assembly GCA_936439885.1 of Nowickia ferox. NCBI lineage: Eukaryota > Metazoa > Arthropoda > Insecta > Diptera > Tachinidae > Nowickia > Nowickia ferox. The sequence goes on along the minus strand of OW387027.1, from coordinate 391,262 downwards.
TTTTAATAATAACATTTTATAACTGAAATTTAGCTGAGTGATAGATCTTGAAGAAGAGAATAAGAATATGTAATAAAATGAAAAAGCACTTCTGTTAACTTAAGCCATTATTATTTATTGGCACAGATATGTACGTGTATAAAATAAATTTTCAAAAAAAAAAAAAAAATGTAAATGTTACTTTAAATGTTTAATACCGTCGGTTATGTTATTCTCAACTTTTGACTCATTGCATTTTTTAATAACAAATAATAGTGTTTAATTCTTGAAAATCTTTTTGCTACTTTTGCTATTCCGATAAGATAAAGCTTTGGAAGCTTAGAATTTCCTATTTCCGGAAATTAAAATTTGTTTATTTTAACGAAAAAAAAATTATGAAAAATGAAATTAGATACAAAATTAAATAAAAAGTGTTTGCTTTGTACACGAATAAATTTTGAAGAGTTTTGTATACAAAATTTCAATTTATTTGTTTTCGCCCATTTTAGTTGCCTGAGCAGCTACGAAATGTACATACATCAGATAATGACAATGAGTAAGTATTTAAAAAAAATATATGTACACAAGTAAATAGTCTTAATTTTAGTAACAGCGTGTAATCATAATTGTAGCGCAAAGAATTCGTACGCTCACATATTTTCTCTCAAGCAATACAAGAGCAACTCTACTTCGTTTAAGCAAAAAACTAAAATACGCTTCAACTAAAAAAAACACATGCGTATCAAACGCATTGACTCTCTCTCATACTTACAGTCTGAGTGTGTTTATACTTATACATCATTCGCCACCGTGTACGTACATTTGTGTATATAAAATGGAACGGAAAATGTGTGAGTGTGTGGTGTGCGGCTGTTTGAAAACATGCTCTATGTGTGTGTGTAAATAAAATAGTTCTGTATGCACGCATGTGTAGTCGATTTAATAGTCAGAGTACATATTTTTATATTTGATGTTTGAAGTTACACGTATTCGGTTTAAAATTAATGCGTGTGCTTGCAGTTTGCGTGTTTTTTTTGTTTTTAGTTGCACGGTTCATAGTTGTTTGACGTCCAATACTCAAAATGTACTTAAAACCATACTTTTGTTATTTTCTGGTGTGCAATACATCTATGTATGTATACAATACAACTTTATGTTCTCATACAAATTCATTCGCTTTAGCATTCTCATTCGCTTTCGCAAATATTAAAATTTAATATAATATTCGCTTTCGCATACGCTTTCGCTAAGTTGACATTCGTTACATCCTTAATAAAAAACACTATCTGGAGTATAATTCGTGAGTGGTACTGGTGAAAATGTCATAAGTGAATGAGTACTGTTTTTCAATTGACACTTCCTACGGGGTACATATCGCTCATAACTCAAAAAAATAGGATTTTTGAGTTCATGATGCAGAATCAATCGTTATTCATGATGTGTCAAAATTTCATACAAAATATCTTGCTTACACAAATCTTGAGAAAAAAATTAAATTTTATTTTTCCATTAAGTTGTGTGTAAATTGAAACTTTAAACTCGTTTTCTGGCAAACTAGTTATGACGTTGTTTTAGTAAATGAGCAATATGTACATATGTATGTATTTGTAGACGAAAAAAGTTTATATTTGTGTATCAAAAAGTCGTTAATTATGTTTGGCATTTTTTCTCTTTTAAGCACATTAAAATCTATAATTAAGTAATAGCTACGAAGCATTAAACACAGAGTGAAAAATTGCTAAAGGCAAAAGCCGCTGAATTAACCAGCGAGAAAAGTTTCACAAAAAAAAGATAAAAAATTTGCAAAGACCTTTTAGCACAAACATTCATGTACGAGTAGTGGAGTATTGCGTCTAACAGCACTAATAGTAGAGTACTACAGCTATTAAAGAGTAAGAAGCATCGTCAAGTGGCATAATCATCTTCGTCTTTGTCTCCGTTGCCGTTGTCGTTTTCATCGTCAACATGAAGATGTTGTGGTAAGTCGTCGTCAACTTCTTTCTACACACACCAGCAAGGGTTTGGTGCAGTGAAATAATTAATTAAAAGTCAAGTGATTTGGAAAGAGGTCAAGTATTTCTTCTAGTTCTGCCTTGTGTCACAAAAGAGGTGTTAATTGCTGGTGGCACATTGTTACTTACGAATCCTTTCGAACGAACGAACACTTTTTACATTGTTTTTGTTTTTGTGTGTAATTCTTAATGAACGACACGTTTGGTTTCATTTCATTTGCCGGTCTTGTACTTGTTTTATTTTGGAAAGTGTTTTAGTCAAGGAATCATTTTCATATCCTAATATGTAAGTATGTATGTGTATGTATGTATGTGTATGTGTATGTGTATTTATGTATGCACTGTGGACACACACTTCAGTCTTAAGTTTATATGCATTTGTCAGATAATCAGAGCAAAGAATTATTTGAATTTAAATATTTGACAGATACAAATCATATTGTACATACATTCATATGTACATAAGTATGTAGCGATGGCTTAATATAAAAAGGGCGTATCTCAATTATTTTCGAATTCGCGCTTTTATAATTATATCCTCTTTCACGAACGAAGTAAGTAACAATTAATAATAAAAGATTTATTTAATTTAAAAAAAATTATTCTTGCATGTAAAGGCTTTAGTTTTATTCAGTTTTTTTCTCCTCCTCTAAAATATTCAAAATTCAAGTTACGTCTTTGTTATATATATTAAGCCATCGGCGTGCACATATGTATGCGTATATGTATGTGTAAATGGAATAGTGGTGGATTTAGGTCTAGGACCAGGCCCAGGCCTGGAGCGGCATAATTTAAAAGGCGCCAAAATTTAAAAGTAAAAGAATGTAAGTGCAATTAAAATGCGTAAATTAATTTGCGCGAATTCAATGACAAAAAAAGATTGATATGACACTGCTTTGAATTGGCCAAAAGATCGGAATAAAAAGATTCAAAATGAATGTATGTTTTTTCTGATAATGACTTTCCAGTGAAAAAACAATAAAAAATGAAACTATTTTTTCTGTACTTCCAAAATATCAATAAGAGCGTATTTTTGACTTTTCGGGAATCGATTATTAACAACATCCATCATCATCAACATGATTAATCAAGAAGCTATTTTACTTATGCAAAATTGGAGATGATTTGTAGTTTTCGCAAATACTTAAGGTATGTCTTGATTTTTTGGGAAAATGAAATCAATGTCATGAAGTATTAGATTTTTATTTATAAATAATATAAAAAATCAAGATATGAAAAATAAAATCATATAAAATCTACTTAACATCATGAACATGACTTCGGATTCACTGAATATGTATAAAAAAAGAGAACTTCTTGCAAATCAAAATTTGTACTACTTCCGCATCACAAGTTCAGGATCTTCTTGACTTCCTTGGATTTTATTTGCTTTACTTAAAATTAAAATACAATAGGTTCTATTTGCAGCTTAGCTTGGGTACTCATGTATACAAGAGATGCAATTTTGCTTTTATACATGGACATCAAACGAAAACTCAAATAGTGTAAAGAAAGTTTTAAGCAAAAGCAAATCTGATTGAAGTACATCCCAAACAAAAGCTTGTTTCTCTTAATCCACATTTAATATTTTTGTTGCTGCTGTAACTGATTATGCTGAGTTTCTTTTTAGTTTTATATGGCACGCAATTTCAAGAAGTTGTCTTACAATGTATCGCTACCTAAAATGCAGCACGCCTTAAGAACACAAATATTTTAAATCATATTTTTAATAAATTACGGCGCATTTTGGCAAGATAAATAACCACAATAAATTCAAACTTGCCGTATGTGAAAGTCCTGACTCAACAAAATTTGTAGAATTTTAGAAACCTTTTTTGCTTTTAATGTGAAATCTTTGAAATGCTATCTAAAGTGTTTTTTTTGCGTTTTAGGTATCGATATGTAAGTAATCTGACCAAAAACTCGTATCACATGAGCAACAAATAACAACAGCATGACAATCCACTCAGCCAGTCAATATTTGCAAGTCTGTTAAGGCAAGTTGTCAACTGATATACTTGACATTAGTTACTTACTTATTGTGTACATACATATGTATGTATGTATGTACATATCTGTTTGTATGTATGTGTGTGCTTGTGTGTGTACATAAATACATGGTCGCAAACAAATGCAGGACACTGAACGGAGAGGAAATAGCGAAACGAAATGAGGAACGTAAGCTGTGTAAATTAATAATGTAAAAGTGAAAACATTTCTTATCAGAAAGCGCTACAAATAATAACAGACAGACTTTATATACAGTTGAGATACATATTTCGTACAACTTGTATGCAAGGCCAAATCATCAACTGAATATCTTAATGGCATTTTCATTGTCTGTTAGTGAGTTTTGTTCTCTGTGTGTGTGTCCACTCGTCATAAAAGCAATAAATCCAAGTTTTCGATTATGCTTCAAGCACCGTCAATGCGACGCATACTGACAAATATTAATCAAAGATTCGAATTGCATAATTCTTCTTATTACCACAACGAAACATCTATGGAAGTATCATACACATTCCATTGAATGTTGCAAATCATTTTCATTTTAATATTTTTTTTACAAATTTTTTGGAATGGCCTAACTTTATAAGTACATCGACAAGCGAGCGATGTTGTGCATGACACTCATCTTGAAATGTCAGAGCGAAAACTTTTTGCTGGCAAGCAAAATTTATCATGTACGACAGAATCTGGTCTTGTCAGAAAATAAAACTGTTTCTCATTACATTGCGTTCCACTAATGGAGTGTTTTTACAGAACTGCATTGTAAACCACAAGAAAAAAAAACAATAAAATTGTGTGAAGTAGAAAATAAGATACTTATTAATGCATGTTTAAAGTAACTTATCATTTTTATTTTTTTCGAAGTCCATGTATATTTTTTGTATCTATTGGTCACTCTTTTCGTGGACGTCCTCAAAAATGATTCATGCATAATTATCATCATTCAAAACAAAAGCAACAAATTGGAGAACGACGTAATTGTCATATAGACCTCATAACTCCAACACTGCCAACACTAGAACCACTAGATGCTCTAGCACCTGTCAAAGGATACAATAGATCTTCTTCGGTCGCAGTGTCCTGTTTAAATTCATTCCTTCATAATTCCAAAGTCTAATGTAATGTAATGTATATGTATTATACATACATGTGTACATATTTCGTTTTATGCTATAACAATTTCATTTATTCTTGCAACATGCAATAAACTCTTTTTTGCCACAATCCACTCAAAATATCATCACATCAATTATTTAAAGAGTAGCATAAGACAAATAAAAAAGAAGAAGAATTTGAGATGAAAACTTTCTTCTCACCATCTTGATATTGTTCCAGCGCGGCTGCTGGATTTAACACGACTACAGTGGAACGAGCATCATGAAGAATTGACTGGATGACTGGTTGACTAAATCGGTTAAACAAAAAGAAAAGCAAAACAAGCGTTAGTTTAAAACTTCAACTTTGCCGGAACACCAGTGAAAATGATGATAAACCATCATAGAAATTAAATTCTTTCCTTCTTCGCTCTAACTATGGTTGGGCATACACTTACTTCCTCAAAAAGAAAAAAAAATAAAATAAAATAATTCCAAAGGAATCTAAAGTGGATAGAAGTTGCAACTAAAATAACCATGGAAGAGTACACACAGAGCATAAGAAGCCTTAAGCTTCCATTTCAATTCATATCATTTCTTTTTGCTCCGACATCTTTTACTTATGATGTACATATGTACTCGTATTTACTCATACATGTACAAATTGTACCGTGTTTAGTGCATACAAATTCACATGATTCTTTTTCCTCTCACAAAGAAACTAAGCCAATTTCAATCTTTTAAGTAACTTCATATCCACAAGGAATGGTTTTTGTTGCCTCTTGCTGTTGGTCTATCTATTTCTTTGTCATAAAAATGTACATACATAAATACAAGAACTGATGTATATCCAAACATACAAACGCATATATGTACATACATATGCACATTGTTAAATGCACATTTGAAAAAAAACAGACACGTCTAAAATAATGCGCTCGTGATTCCAAAAAAATTTTTTGATTTTCCATTATACCGAAAACTAACTATTAGAAAGCAATAGAAGTAATTTCAATAATTTCAATAATTTCAATAATATAAAATTTTTATTTTTGAGAAACAGCGTCGTCATGCTTCACATTGTTTATTACAGCGATTTCAATTGAATTCAATCCATGAATGAATTATGTTCCCAAGAAAATTTCCATTTACTAGGATCGACCGGTGGCCTAAATTCGACCACTTGGCATATATGTATGTGTGGAAGGTCTTCGTTTTCCAATAAAAAAATACGTGTGGCACTCGGGGACTGCCGCGTTAAAGCTATTGCTTAGCATTTTTTTATTAAATTAAATTAAATTTTTTCCTTGATATTCAAGTTATACTTTTAGAGCGTGGTGACCGATAAGAAAACAAATTTTTTTCTTTTATTGAATAAATGAGAAGTTAATATCGTTTAAAATAGTTTTATTATCTTACAACACATGTAGGTTATTCAGGAATTTTTGTAATTGAAACTATAGGTTTATGGTAACTGAAATAAGAAACATAAGTTTGAGACTTGATATCCTCTAAATATCTGGAAAATAATAGCTTAAAAAACTTAGAAATTGTCTGTTTGTTTGTGTAAATTAATAATGCAGGTTAATTATTATAAAATGTTAAACTCCTTTATTTTTATTTAATTACATAATAGCCAATTGATAATTAAAATTACAAAATGTTAAACTCTTTTATTTTTTATTCAATTAAACAATAGCCAATTGATAATTCACTTAACTATTAAAATCTTTTATTTTATAATTTTTTATTCTCGCTATGCGAGCTTGTTATTAAAATCTTTTATTTTATAATTTTTTATTCTCGCTATGCGAGCTTGTCTGTTGAGTCACAAAATTGAACTGATCATCTTATGTTTATGAAGAGCTCTATAACTTCAAGTAAAGGCAACGGAATTACGCCTGTCAGCAAAATGGATTCACATTTCATGTGAATGAAAAAATGCAAAGCAGCGTCTACTGCAAAATTAATATTTTACCTTTAATATTTTTTATTGCGCGTGCAGCGATCATTTTTACAGAAATGTTTCAGGATTCACATTTCATGTGAACGGAATGTTTAAATAAAATGCAAGGTAGCGTTTGCTACAAAGTTAATATTTTGGTTTTAATATTTTTTTGTTGCGCGTGCAGCGCTTATTTTGCCAATATTCCAATTTTGCAAAGAATTTGATGCGGTTGCGCTTCCGTGCCTTAACTTGTATATCATTTTTTGTCAACCACGATTGCTCTTAAGTACGCCACATTGTGTTTTCCTACATGTAAAAATCTGTTCTAGCAATACTGTGTGTTACTGAAATCAATAGCATACTTTAGGGGTTAACATACACTGGGCGATTCAAATAAAAATAGTCTTGGGTTTTTTATTTTCGTTACGGAATTTCTTGATTCGGTCGCTGCGCTCAAAGCCCGCGATAAAAGCTTTGCAATAGGTTAATAACCACTTCGGGTGGTAGTGGAAGTAATTTTTTTTCGACTAAGAAAAGTAGTTCCATCAAGAAAAAAATAACTATTTTCCACAACGAAAAAAATAATTATTTCCTACAATAAACAAAATAAATTCTTCTCAAGAATCGAATAAAATAATTAAGTTGGTAATCCAGTAAGGAACAGCTTCCACCAAAAATTCTTGATTCCATACTCGAATAATTTTTTGAAATTTTTTGCTTAAATATATTCTGGAGAAATGTGAGAGCAAAAAAAAATTTTGTAAGAACAACTTTTCACAGATTATATGATGCAGCCAGATAGATCTCATTGCATAAATAAACTATTTAACACAACCAGATTATTCTTAAGATCACGGATACTTTGCTATATACATATGTATGTATGTACATAGTATATAAATCGATTTAAACAGCTCTACATATGTATATATAAAACTAAATCTTAGTGGCACAGTTAAACATTTTGAGAAAACTGAACACCCAGCACCATCATTTAGCATAAAATCACTTAAAACAGAAAACCCAACCAACACAAAAATGGCGCTTACTAACCTCAGTTTTTGGGTTAAGACAGTAGAAGAACAAAAAAAAAAATAAAATAAAAAAAAAGACTTAAGAAAATAAAGAGCAAAAATAAAATAACAATGTAGAGGAATTAAAAAAGCATGAAGAAATACGCTGAAAAAAAGAAAGATAGAGAAACGAAACTAACGAAAATTTATTCCATCACAAGGGAGTCAAAATATTTCGACAACTGCCTGCTTAGTGGAACAAATGGCTAGAAATCATGTAAAGAGTTTACAAGTCATGCAGACCTTCTTGTCTTTCATATCAAGTTGTTGGAAATTATGCGGCAAAAAATAACAAAATAGGATAAGGACAAGGATACGACGCTTCTCCTTGTTGTTAAAAAATTAAAAAAAAAATAATATAAAAAAAAAGAATAACGCCTCTTACACTAGTTTTGCTTTTTCGATAGAATTGTTAGAAATGGCAACCAATTCTAAATTAAAAAAAATCACTGTTATTACTTCAATTCGCACATACACAAGATTTATCGAATTTTTGGGTTTGTTAATGGCCAACGTGAAAGAATTTAATCCCTTAATCACATAACGTTGCCTACATAAGGACATATGTACATATATGTACACACATATTTAATTGTTTATGTATGTATGTACATATCGTTCTTCCTAATTGTGTAAAAATTTGATACAAATGTCTTGCTTCATCAACTCTTGAAAGCAAAATACAATTTTATTTTTTCATTAATTTGTGTGTAAATTGAAAATTTTAAACTCGTTTTCTGGCAAACTGGTTTTTTTAGAGTTATGTTGGATCCCTGATAAATGTGTACCTAATTGAATTACATGAAAGCACACACACACACCTGGTCAAAAGTGTCCAACTTTTAACCGACTTCGAAAAAGGAGGAGTTTCTCAATCCGGTTGTATTTTTGTAGCTACGCTACTTATTGCGTGATACAGGAGTTGTCTTCTCTTTATCGGCAACAATTGGATCTTATTGACAATCTCTCACTAATCTCTAAGGCTTTGTAAATTAATGGAGCATGTTAATAGCAGTCAATTGTTGTCGACAAAGATTAGACAAGTGACAATTTTTACTGTCCACTTGAAGTGACGTCGACGATGCCATTCACAATAAGGGGGAATGGGAACGATTGCTCAATTTGTTTTTGTTTTGTTTTTGCACATGAGCACATACTAAAGAACACAGCCGATCCTAACAGCCGCCACCGGCCGCAAACAATACATTAATTTAATCGTACATCGCTAGAAAAGAAAATAATGGGAAATAAATGGAAACGTTTTAAATATTTGCGGCGAATTTGACATCATCATATAATATAATTTTATTGCATTGTTATTTATTTAACACATGAAGTTTGTTTTATATAATTAAGCAGCGTAGCTACAATCGGGTGTCCTAACACACCTGTCTTCTTCTTTTTATGTAAGTGTGTTACTTTATAACTCCCTCATTTGTATGAGACCGATTTTTTTTGTCTGAAGTTTTTTACTTTAATTATATGTACCAATTTCTACGGATATGCCATAACATAGCCCTCAGAAAAGTGTGCGGCCACGCCCATTAAAACTTAGTATTACATTTTGGCACATACCTTGAACTCTGAAATTGATACGACCTTGCATTTAGGAATGTGTACCAATGTACAAATGCAGTATCCTATACATATATTATATCTGTTTCTACTCATCCGATTTCCCCGAAACTTGTCAAACACTTCGGCCTCTTAGGATTACATAATATTTCTTGAGCTTACACACGTTTCACGTGCTTCTCCTTAACCGATTCTTAGCAAACTTGGCAAAACTTGAGTCCTGAAAGTGAGACGATCTAGTGTTTTGCACATACGCGTATGTATGTTAAAAATTTTCATACAAATATTGACTAAAGCACTTGAAATACAAATAAATTTTTTTTAGAATACGTCCGTAAAAAGTTTCATTTATTTTTTTTATATACGACTATAAGTATATATTTATTTATTGTATCTTCAAAAATGAACTAAGAATATGTCCGGCCAGTGTCCCTCTTTTTTAAGCGGATGTTTTCAAAAAAGTTCAAGATATTACGAGCAAGGGGATTAGGATGGGACTCCAGTGTTGTTAAATACTTGCCTGCGTATTTTGCAATTTCTGCAGTCACCAGTGTTCTATTTAGATCGCGATGTAAATTTGAAATTTTAATGTAACATGCAGCCGATGTTATTAACCGTAAAATTTTGCTTTGCCTTCTTTGGATTTTCTCTACATTTGAAGCTGAAGCAGTGTCCCATAGCTGATTTCGGTAGCAACATATAAGTTTTAAAAGCGGCTTATGTTCGTATATTAAAAGTTTACAATCTAGTTTAATTTATATTACTTTGATTCAATGTGCTGTTTCACCTGTGAACGTTGAGCAACAATTTGATTGTTGAACAAGTATCTCTTCGTAGGGAAAATGTCACATGAACACACTTTTGTTCGTTTACTTGTATTCGCCAAACACACAAATATAAAATACATGTTGGACAGCTTAAATTGGCTAAGTGTAAAACAAAGCTTATTTTATTTCGCTATGAAGTTTATATTTAACATAAAAATAGGAAATTGTCCCACATAATTATCAGAAAAAATCACATACGGCCAGCAAATACATAATTATAACACAAGAAGACGAAATGACTTCCGGGTAGTAGAAATCACAAGTGAAGCGACCGTGCAAATCTTTATTATAAAGGACTGAAACACTTTAATGAATTACCAAATGAAATTAAAAATTGTGATAATATAAATAAATTTAAGAAATTGTTATACCAACATTGTAAGAACATACCTATTAGATAGCTTTAAATTAGGCTCATAATGAACTGTAATAAAATAAATAAAAAAATAAATGTTCTTGAAGATATCGGGGGAGGCCTCGTGAAGGTTTTCGTGCATACTAACGCAGGCTGTACCATCGGCAAATATGGATGGATGGATATTACTGCTCACAGGCATATCACAAGTATAAATCAAATACAAAACTGGCCCCAGCATACTCCCCTGTGGCACGCCCGAAGCGATAAATTCGGGCACACTCATGAAATCTCCCTCTACAACAGCTTTGCAATGTTTATTGGTAGATACATATGTCTTCAATTTTAAAATTAGGCCTTCATGCCATACTTTATCAAATGTCTGAGAAACATTTGTAAAGAGGGCAGAACAATACTTTTGTTATTCAAATGTTCTTCTTATAACTTGAAGCAATCTATGAGTTTGTTCAATGGTGCCATACTGACGTCCAAAACCAAATTGATGGTCCATTAGAATTAGGGACAATTTTGCAGGAACAGCTTTTCGAAAAGCTTTGACATTGTTGATAGTAAACTTATTGGCCTATATGACTCAGTCTTGGTAAGATCTTTGCCCAGCTTTGGAATCATTTTGACCTTGTGGATAATACTACAGTCGTAAAATGTCATTAAAAAGAAACAGCAGTTAAATAAAACATTTTTATATTGGATGTGTTACATAAAAGTGGGATCCCACTATCGACACAACAACAACCGATTTTTTTCGGCTCACTGCAATCGCTTTTGACACAAACCAATGATCAAATTACATGGGCTTGATCATTGGTTTGTGTCAAAAACTCTTTCAGTAGTTCGATACAAGTCTAATTTATACTAACCAACATAAAATCTGCATAATCCTAACTACTCGCAAGCCAAATTTCAATACAATTGATATCAATTTCGTAATTTTTTTTTGTATCAATTTAGAGATGTTCAAATACCAACAGCTGCTATTTGTACATACATACATATGTATGTATGCAACTGTATAGTCGTATGCATACATTTACATACATACATACATACATACATACATTTACATATTCGTGTCGCGCAATCCATCTTGTTAAAGAGTAAATTTCAAGTAAATTTTTAAGCTCATTATATTTCTTGCTTTTATTTGTTTGACTTGTTTTATTTTCTTGGTTTCATTTCTTTCTACTACAATAAACCATTTTTGTGCAACTATTGTCCTCAGGAAAAACAACATACTCGTATAATATTGTAATTTGCTCAACAGGATGACTTTTTAACCCACATTTTTTTTATTCAGTCTTGCTTTTAAAATGAAGATAAACAAACAAAAGATACAGACTCCTGTCTTTTCCCTTGTGGAAAATAAAAACCAGAATCAACAAAAACAACGGGTGGTGACAAAAGCCGAGGCTTCCAAAGAGATACGACAGCCATGTACCACAACAACAACAACAACAACAACGACCGTGTGTGTAGACGTTCAAACACGACAAGCAACAAATGAAGATGAAAACCTAAAAGACATTATTCTTAGACGTTACCTACCAACAACAATCACTTACTACTGCAACCAGCACTTTCTGTAGCAGTTTCCTCTTAGTGCTGCGGAAAATGACATCGAATGAGATTTGCTGCTGATTATTTTCGATTCACTTTTAAATGCGACAGTTTAAATAGAATTAATTATAATTTTTATATGCACATATGCCGCCTTATGCATAACGAAAAGCTTCACGCCAGTTTGTATATATAGACAAGTTGAATGTCTTCTATACAATCTGATATTAAAAGTCGGCGCATAATAAAGTTTTTATCCACGATTAAATCCTAGCGTGATTTTAAATGTAAAATTGTAATTATGACACAACTCGTTATAAGACATTGGGTCTCATGCATAAAAACGAGTAAAAGCGCTGAGTTGAGTCAGGTGAGCAATTTCGTATGCTTAAAAATGAGTTCAAACCAATTGCAATTACTTGAGCTAAGGAAGATAAAACGTCTAATGGTTATTGAAGTGCAAACATGTCGTCAAGTGAAAGTGAAGTAGAAGTAGAATCAAATAATAATAATACAATACAAACTGATGACATTTCTAAATTTTTAGTAGAAAAAATAAAACAAAATAAATATTTACTAGAAAAAAGTCAATTACCAAGCATTAAAAATAATAAAAAACAAACAGTAGAAACATGTGCAACAGAAATTAAGCAATAATTTGCTTGCCATTTCATTTGAGCATCTTTTATTTCATCTGCATCTTTCGGGAATTTTATCCACTCGCTTGCTTTGGCGACACAGTTGATTGATGGACTCCAATATCTGTGGCTATACCATTTCGGAATCCAGGATCTGCACAAAATCTTAAATACAGTCGAATTTTATCAATGTTGCTGAGGGCACCACCACGTGTTTCTTCTGACTCCTCAAAAAAATAATTAGCCAACCAGCAGATGCTACTATCATCAAATCTATGTATTTATAATTTTATTATTAATTATATAAAAAAAAATAATAATTAAAAATACAAACCTGTATAATTTTTTATCCTCACTTGCTAAATTTGTTTTACGCTGTTGATAACATTTTGTATTTCTTTGTGGCACAACATATTCAGCCATGATTCCTTTTTAGTGTACTCGAGTCAACTATAAGGCAGGCTCAACAAAATTTGAGCAAGAGCTCACAAAAGAAAGCAAAAGCTTGTTTTTATGCATATGAAAATGAGCACAAGCTCATCTAACTTAGTTCAAACTGAGCAAGACGAGATCAAACGTGAGCAGTGAGTAAAAGCAAATACATCAAATTTTATTATGCATACAATAAGCACCTTTTACTCGAACAATCGAGTCCGAGCTCAAGCTCACGTTTTATACATGAGACCCAATAAGCACCTTTTACTCAAACAATCGAGTCCGAGCTCAAGCTCACGTTTTATGCATGAGACCCATTGGGTACTCGTATAATGCATAAAACCTGAGCATTTTCTTCGACTCGAAATTTTTAGCAAAAGGTCAAAAATTTTATCTTTGGTAATTTTTCTGTTTTTGCTATAAATTCAATTTAAAGGCCCATCTCAGTTTCTTTCTGGATGCGAATGAAGATGCGGGAAGATGCTATTATTTATATAGGTTAGGTTAGGTTAGCAGGCTGCTGGTAAGGAAAGGTGAAATTTAGAGTCCAGCTCACTTGGGTCCAATACAATGATCCCTTTGTGTTACCTGTTAGTTGAAGAGAAGATAGTCAGAGAGGGTGATAGGGAAGGGATAGTGATAGAGAAGACAAGTGGTGAAGGAAGATGGAGGAAAGCTTCATTCTTTTACAACTCTGCTTTTTTGCACGCTTTTTTTGATAATGCAGTGTTGCAGCGCCTTCTGGTGTTAAATGAGGCGTATGAAATTTTGAAGCTGTGTTTAGTAGCTATTTTATTAGTTATTTTACTTCGCCAATGATTCTGCTACACAACGAAGGAGGGCGCTCTGATGTTACATTAGGATTAGTATCTGATGATGCAGGTGTAGTTTTTAGTGACCAGTCCTTATGCCTGCATCACTACAACTTTTCCCACAACAACTGATTCAAAGGACACTAATGCACATCAGAAAAATGCGTGGTGTTATTATTTTTAATGACTGTCGGAGACCGGGCTCGAACCCGGGATCTTAGGTTTTGTAGTCAACGTGCTAACTACTTCAGCCAACGCCACCCTCAAATTATTATTTATATAAGTATGGTGTAAAAAACTTATAAAATTCACTAAATTTCTGTAATTGTGGTGGTGCATATGTATGTACTAGAAGTGTGCGCAAGCTATGAAAAAGTGCACAGTATTGTATTTTTTTTCAAGAGAAAAAAGTAATTGAGTGTGAAGCAAAAATAGAGAACAAGGAAACAAAAAACACACAAAACCATTGTACAACAGTTGAATGGACAGTTGTGTCAAGTGCGCAATATTTTTATTGAACACTTCATAGTGCACCATACTTCATTTCACAAACTCAAAATTTCATAAAATATTAAGTGATAATAAAACTTTTTACTTTTATATCCATCGTCAAAGACATTATTTTTATACATATTTTATTTTTTAGAGCCTTAAATTAAAAAATTATAAAACTTAGAATAGTATCTCATGCGAACTAACACACTCAAACAATCTACGTTGTTTGTTTTTTCTTTTACACATACAGAGATTTTTACACTTGTGTAATCATTTTACAATTGTCATTCGGTGTGCACTAGTGAAATATGATTCGACACTACAATAACAAATGCCCTCGCTTGGCATATAAACAAATGCTGTTGCATACTTTTGATAAAATTGAGCACCAGTTTCAGTGTTCTCATAAAATCAAGAGCACTAAAAAGAGAGAACAATTCAATAATGTACAACATGAAGATTAAGCAAGCAAGCATCTTGTGCTCACCACTAGTATGTACATAAGTATGTACATTTTCATTATATAAGATAAGACAAGATTTTTTTTATCGACGGACGAGTCGATAAAAAAATCTTGTCAACGGACGAGTCGAATTCAACATCACTACCGACCGTGCATTTTTTTTAATCTTGAAATGAACGAAAACAAATTGCTGGAAAGAAAATAAGGAAACAGAAAGAAATATGGTGGTTTTATTTATGGGTCTCTTACATTCTCAGAAGTAACAAAACTTTCTGAATAAACATACGTTGCAAAGATATAAATGAATGAATGCGTAGCAGAACAAGAATACGCTATTGCAAACTAAAACTAACACATGCACATTTACGGTGGAAGAAATAAATTTATAAAAACAAATGAACAAAAATAAAAAACGACTGAAAACTGAAGGAAAGAATGAACAAACGAGCACCTGCTGTGATTTAAGACAACACAATTTTTTGAACATAAAGAATTATTAAATAGAAAGATGATAAATTCGTAGTTTCAATAAAGTTATGGACTCTTTCATTAAACAAGCAATTTCTTTCTTTCTTTCATTCTGATGATATTATTGGTTCAATCAACACACTGATAAAGGGTTGATTGCAATTTTTATTTTTAAATGAATGAGAATAAAAGAACTAACGAACGAACACCTTACATCCTGCCAATCATAAAATTATATGGCCAATCAAATTGACGCCATGGTCACTGATGCTAAATTGATGAGAGAACAAATTTAAATTTTTTTTCAGCAATTTTATTTTTTATATTTTTGTATACATACATACATAAATACATACATAATATTATGTTCTTATACTCTACATATTTTCACTAATACTTATCACTTACATACATATATTTATACATACATATGTATGTATGTATGTACATATACGAGTATGTACATGCACATAAATTTTCATTATTAAATTAAGTCTTATACTATCAACTAACGATAAAAATTAAATAAATTAAAAAAAAACATTTCAGTTATGGCGAATATTCGATACGATATTGAGAAAAATCTGTTAAAATCGTCCAGATTGGTCACGTTAAAGTCCATTTTATATGCACATACATATTTGACTTTGCATCCTTTGCATTCGATCTTTACTTTACTGTGTGTTTCCTTTTTTTACATCGCTTTCTCTCTTTACATTCACTCATAATTGTGTTACCTTTTGGCAATTTTCTTCAATACCAAGAATTATCAATTATCAATGGATTGAACAGCATCAAAGGAAATAGTAAAGTTGGTTAAATGTGTAACGGAAAGAGTAACGTACTGCGAGCATAAACTTGTGGGTGGGGAGGGTGGATAAAGTGGCTGCTTGAAAAAAGTAAAATGAAATGAACTGAAATTAACCACAATCGAATGGTTTGTTATTTCGTTTTTTGTTTTTAATTTTTGAATTGACTTCAAAGGAGCAATTCTTAAAAAAGGAGTTTCGAATTAAAGATAAAGAAAAGAAATTTTAAATGAAGTAACGGAGCTTTATATTTAATAAGAGACATTCCAAAATCCACAATAATGCAAATGAAAGCTCAAGTGTCAAGTGGCTTTAGACAAGATCAAAATGATGGCTGTCTGGTTATGCCGAGTACACATTATGACATTTTGTGACATCACAAGCAAAAATAAAAGTGTGTACTAGTAGCAACGTTTGTCATTTCCGATATTTTTCGTTGTGTGGCATTATTTCACAAAGTGTTTACGCATCTGATGTAGACAATTGTGAGAACAAGTTTGCAGCATTGCAGACACAAAAACAAAATCTCAGCTTGTTGACATTTTGTTACATTGAGTACATACCGAAACAATTTTGAGTGCATGCGAGTATAAATATTTAAAAAGTATGGAAAATGAAAAAGAAAGTGGAAAAGACAGAAGCTTGTCAGATAAATTCAAGCGTCCTGGACGCATGACATGACCACACACTCAATTCAGCTTATGGAGGTTCGTGAGGCTGTATGGAAATTACATGGGCAGAAATTTCGGTGGAATTGGGGCTTCAGCGCACGAAATTTTTAAAACAACTTAAATACTGCTTCAGTGAACAGGAATGCAGAGTACAATGTGCGCTTTGGTGGCGCACATATTAAGCCCTGGTCTTTTCCACCACTTTCTGTGCCATTTGTAGATTGTCTTAATTTTTTCTTATTCTTGCTAAACATACGGTTGCACTAGCCAATTGAATAATTTTAAGATTCTCCATTTGTATAAATATTAATTAACAAACAATACGACAACTGAATGTCATTATATCGAGACTGAATGTCATTATATCAAAATTAGTTCTGATGTAGACAGTGTTGCCATATCGCCATTATTTCGGTATGGGACACTTTCCTATCACAATGAAACAACAAAATTGCGTGTTATCGAAAAAGTTGATGGGAACGGCTTTGCACACATTTGAAAATGACACCACAAAATGACAGCACAATAAATGCCAGCTGTAAACTCAGCCTTAGTTTGTCTACTCGTGCTCGTTGTTTTGAAATTATTATGCTTGATGAGCCTTCAAGCATTCATATTTAGTTTGATTTTGTGGAGTTCGTTTGATAAAAAAAATATTTGTAATTGTAATGAAAATTTGTTCGGGCTTGATGCGCTAACAATATATATACACATTTTTTGATTTTCCACCAATCGTCGTCGGTATCACACATACTGTCAGTAATTTTCTCACATACTATAAAAATACTTGTTAAGCATTTTGATTCTGTCTAAAGCCCTTAACATATTTTTTTTTAATTTATAGTACAAAATAAAATATATGGTAAATATGCTTTTGGAATTGTTTCCTGTCAAACAATAAATATATGCTTTTGTACAAGGTCCATTTATTTATCAGGTCAATGCGATCGTCCTGATGATATTCTGTGTTTTCGTGCTTAAGCTGTCAAAAGTTGTTTGCACCATATACTTTAGTTCATGTTTGTGTGTGTTTCTCATAACTTAAACAAATTATTTACGATCACAAGTAATCGAATGTGATTTTAATTGTTGTTGTTGTATTTTTGTTTGTGATTAATTTTTTTTTAGTTCGTCATTAGAATTGTTAGTATGGATACATTGAGTTAAATTTACAAATTAGTTAAAGTAGTTGTTCTTTTGATCAAAAATATCGCACGCTAAATCATAAGCAGTCACAACTCAGAATTATCAAAGCGGTTTCGTTTTTTTATAAACCAGTTAATTGAAGAAATCTCTAACGACCGCAACAATTTCTTTTACGTTGAAGAATATGAAATATCGTTATGCTTGTTTTTGTTTTTATGTTACATACTTGCTTCATTTGTACGGTATCAACAGTTATTTCTCATTTTTTGAATTGTGACTGTTTATGATTTAGTGTGCGATAAGTATGTACATATATAAATATGTATGTATGTATGCACGTCATTCAATTCGATCAGTTCAAGTAAATGCATGTATATTATGTGAATTTGAAAAATTTCAGCTTAATTTAGTGATGGATTTACAGTTCTTTTAAACAATTTGTTGTCCATTAAAAATGCAAACTTGGTAATGCATTTCTAAGCAATTGAACATGAATACCTCTGCATATGTAAGTACATATGTACATATGTATGGACAAAAATGCATACACATGTGCACATGTATATACATATTTATGTGTGTGCGATAACTTTTGTACATACTCAAGCGTATTTATATCTAGTGTACCGTATTAGTGCATGTAGTCTCGTGTGTTGCAACTTAAATTGAGATATTAAATTCAACTTGAATAAAAATAAAGAAAAAAATAATAAAATACAATTACACAAACATTCCGGAGTTACTTTCAATATATGTGTATACCCCCCAAACCAAATGTTTCGATTTTTTCTGCCGTCAGACTTTTCGCAACGAATTCGTTAAGACATTTCGGTAGTTTCTCTGAACAGTTTTTTTGGGTGCCCCTGTGGCTGAGTGGTAGCGATGCTATCCTCTCAGTCCAGAGGTCGTGGGTTCGATTCCCTCCATAGACCCCTGGGTGTTTTCTGCAGACAAGCTAGTCGCTTCGCGAGTTGTGTTTATTAAAAAAAAAAAATAAAAAAAATTTGTTAATCATTAAAACTTTGATTTATAAGTTTTGTTTTAAATACATGTAATAAATAAAGAAGAACTGTAAAAAATATTAAAAAATATAAGTTTGCAATAAATATGTATGATTATGCTAATTATTTCGACAAAAACAGCAACATAACGGTGAAGCGGTACTCTGCTGTATGCACAAAACTAAATCGCATGTTGTTGCGAATTCGTACCGACATATCGTATCGATTTCTTACCGACATGTCGTTACGATTTCGTAACTGCATATCGTTGCGAAGTCGTGTCAACCATTTCATACAAAAATCGTTACGATTTCGGTAATATTTCGGTTCCGAAATCGGCAGATTTTGTCGTAGCATTTGGTTTGGTCGGTATTTTTCTACAGACATACACAGATGCACACATCCACATGCACTTATATAATCTAGGATCTAAGGACATTTATTTATAAATCTTAGCTTGTAATTGAAAATATGTGTTTGGATATCTTTTTTATCTCTTTATTGTAGTATATGTCTGTGTGTTTGTGTGTGTGTGTGTGCAGAAAATTGAATTTTTGTTCATGATGTTTGACAACGGCACACAATTTGACAATGCAATGGTAGAACAATTTATGTTATTTTAAGATTCTTTTTCTTATCTTGGGTCGCTCTAACAATAACAACAACAGCATTTACGGCAAAACTGAAGACAACTGCAATGTACTCATGAAATCGTACCTTTGTAAGAGTTACATAAAAAAATTTCTAAGGCAAAAATGAATAAGACACCAATACAAAATAAAATACATATAAAAATTGACAAGTCCAAAACAGTAAATTCTGTAGCACCAACAAAACGAACACTTCCATACACACATACATATCTATCGAAGGACAAAATGCACTCGTACATTCAAACACCCAAACTTACAAACACACTTACACTTAAGGAAATCTTTACTTGTGTTTCAACGTACAACTAGTTTTTTATTCAACTGCATCGAACCATCGCAAAAGCAACTGCAATCATCTATTCCTATTTGTGTAACTTTGTTTATGTGTTGGTGCGTGCGTCTGTGAATGAGAGTGTCTAAACTTTTTATAATGCAGAAATCTATTTGCAAAAGCCATACCACATGCAATACCTTGACGGGCAAAAAAAAATCTGTACACAAACGTATGCACATCCACACAACATATATTTATATTATGTATATACGTATATGTACATATTTTTATTTATTTATTTGGAATACATACACACGCTCATACATAGTGCAGCATTTTACAACATTACGAGTACGTAAAGAAACAAAAACTGGATTTCCGAAAAAACTTAAAACTCAATTGAAATAGATTTACGTTACACTTTCTCACTCTTTCCTCTGTTTGCCAGTTATTCTCTTTTTAAATAAATTTTGAAAGATAAAAGAAAACTACAATATTTGTTGTATTAGTTGATGTTGTTGTTTATACTCGAGAAACTTTCTTACATATAGAAATGGATAAGATATCTTAACTATTCTTTATGTTTATGTGCATATATGTACATATGTATGTCTGTATATATGTATATTGTGTTTGTGTTGTTGTTATTGCTGTCGTTATTGTTGTCAAAGACAATTTAACAATTTGTAAAGTTTATCATGTACAACTTGTACAACGAGCATTACAAACGAAACACATTCATATTAACCAAAAAGCATTAGACTGGTCCCTGTCTTAACAGAAATGTCATTGTTTCTGAAGGAAAAAATTGCTTGCATTTTGGAAATTTTTCCTCCACTTTTTCTTTGGGCACACATTTTTCGTTCCTCCTCCTAAAACTTGGCCCAACCTAATATACTTTTAAGCTCTTTGCAACGAACGCTTTCAAATACAAAAAAATCACAACTCTTTTCTGTAATACTCTTTTAAAATATATGTATGTATGTATGTAGTATTCTGAGTACAGCCCTTAAAATTTAATCAAATGCATAGAATATGTTTCTTAAAAAAAATTTTCTTCTGAATATCATCTTCAAAAGTCATAATACATGTATGTATACATACATATATACATTACATACATACGTACATGCATATATTTTTTATGGGCGCATTATGGATAGCAAGCAAACTTCTTGTTGGTCAAAAAAAAAAAATGCAGTACATATCTAATTAATTAATAATTAGTGACATGATTGTTTTTAACAAAATAGCAATTGAAGAAATAAGAGTAAAAATATAAACTTCAAATAAAAAGTATTTGTGAAGCATTTATAATTTTCTAAAGCGCACAAATCCAAAATATGTGTGTGTGCACATATCTGTGGTTTTCATGAATAACAGCGTATGTCTGAAAATCGAATTTTTCTGGAGAGCCAAAACGAGTTATTTTTGAAGCTGCGGTGTCAGTATCAAAATTGTTCAACTTTTTTTTACACAATCATGTACATATGGGTTATGACAATATTCCAATTGATTTTTAGTTTTTAGGAAAAGTTGTCTTAAGAATCAGATCCTAAAGAAATTAATAAAAAAATAAAATAAATATTATAATAAGTGATTGTCGCTGAAGAAATATAATACTCGTGCAACCCCCAAGAAGATATGCATAAGTTTTTTGTTGTCAGAAAAAAATGCTAAAATTAAAATTTTTTTATGTACGCTCATGCGGGATATACATAAATAACATGAGACTTAAAATAAGGATAAGCAATGTATAAAGCAAGTTATGACTAGAAATATATGTACATTGATGTATATTACTAAACCTAATGTAACATCAGAGGGCCCTCCTTCGTCGGTATTGTCGGCTTTGAAAGTTTAATACGCCTCATCGGCACCAGAGTTCTAAAAGAATGAAGTTTTCCTCTATCTCTTCCTTCACTACCTGTCTTCTCTATCACCATCCCTTTCACAAAGCAGGTAATACTTAGTAATAGTGGTAAAAAAAAAACAAAACAAACACACAAACACAAATCAATCTCAAAATATTATTTTCAGATGTGTTCTTTATAAGAAAATAATTTCTTTGCAAGCCAACGTTTGTCAACATACTGCGTTAGTGTTGAAAGTTATTATAAAAAAGATGGAAGTTGTGTTGTGGTTTTAGAAAAAAAAAAAATTATATAGTAAGTCCATATTTTAAAAATTTGTTTAGAAATTTTTAAAAAGCATTTCAAATATAACAATTTGACATCATACACTCGAAATGAGAAAAATCGAGCATAG
Organism: Nowickia ferox; assembly: GCA_936439885.1. Taxonomy (NCBI): domain Eukaryota; kingdom Metazoa; phylum Arthropoda; class Insecta; order Diptera; family Tachinidae; genus Nowickia; species Nowickia ferox. Next base: position 368,681 of record OW387027.1, on the reverse strand, counting down.
GCTGTTATTCATGAGGACCACATATATACCAGTGTGTTTTTCAATAGACGATTGTTCATCTAATTTACTTTTAATTGCAGGCGTTAATATTTGTGTTAATTAATTACGAAAATTACATTAAGGGTCCTCATAAAAAGGTTCAAAACTCTCGCAAACTGTGCATTTTTGCAATCTCGTAAATAAACTGTCAAACATTTTATGGAAATTTATCAACACAAGCCTAGTAAGTTTGCTTAAAATTTTTGAATTATAAACTTAAGCTGTGCAATTGTGCATTTGATAGACAACAACTACTTCGCATAATCTGAGCAATTTAGACTTTTGATGTGTATATAAATTTAAAAATATGTTCCCGCATAAATAAATTAAACTATGTTTGAAGTGCATTTTATTTAAAAATTTTCATACAAAATTTTCTTAAAATGGATTTGAAATACATTTTATTTTTTTTATGAATATGGGGCGTATTATGAAGTACATACATACATATATAAATTTATAAATTGCTTCAAGTTTTCTTGTTTTGTTTTTATTAAATATATTTTTTGATGTTTTTTTCGAATTGGCATTAACTGCTGGCGCAAAAGTTGAAAATGGGGGATTGGGAAACAAGTCTCAAATCAAGTTTGCCCAATTGCACAAATGTCAATTTTAAGAGTAAAACTATTGATATATTTACATAACACAATTATATTAATCTGAAATTTTAATAAAAATTGGAATCGTCACATCCATTAAAATTGCAGCTAGAGATGCTAATAGAGAGAAGGTTTTGACAAATTCGGGACTCGGGATCTAGAGAGAGCCCTGAAAAATAATGCCAGTACTACTGATGACTTTTATATTTCTAAAGTACTCATAACACACCTTTCACGAAACATCTCTTTCTTTTCTATTAGTTAAAAGGCCCAACGATGATGCTGCTGGAGGCAACTCAACATCATGTTTGTACAACTAAAACTTTAAATACTTTCAGTGGCTTTAAGTAAAAGTCGCTAAGTGTATAATATCACTAAGTTTTGTGTAATAGAGTTTCCAAAACGATTTGTATGTTAGTTTAAATCAAAGTAACATTTTTGTGTTGTTTTTTTTTAAATAAAGAAACATTTTTGTATGTTTCGTTTATTCTATTAGTGAAAATATTTCCAATAAAATTTCAGAGGACAGTTCAATAAGTTTAATTCATTTAATGCCAAAAGGCATGTTTTCTAATTGTTTTTTTATAACAACTTATTGAAATAGCACTAGATAAAATACTTTAGCTTTCAAAAAATGTGTAACTTTATAAGCAAAGCAAACTTTAGCTAAAAAAATAAAAAATATTCGGTAATATGAGAAGTTAAAACTCAACCAATAGCAAATGTTTCATGTGCAAAAAATCAATAGGTCGGTCACAAATTCACAAGTATTTAGTCAAAGTGATAGTCGCAATAATCTCAAAAAATTTTTAATAAAAATATTGTTTTTCATACAAACACTGGCAAAATCAAAGGATGTATAATTGCATAAAAGGTGTTGGAAAAATAAAGTAGACACATATTGAATAATTCATTAATCACAGTTTTTATTCGATCTTTTTACTAGAGATATGCTCGTGAGTTTGTTTTTAGCTCACGAGCTTTTGCGGCCATACGCAAGATGTATTTAAGCAGGTGGCAGCACTAGGACAACAAGTACAACAATGCAATAGCAATACATGTGCAATGTTTGTGCAATGTGCTAGTGCTTGTCAAAAAGACAAGAAGAAATTAAATAGAGAAACAAAAGTTAAGCACTTTTTACAATTTATAATAATTAATTTAATAAACAATTTAAGCCTCTTAGGCTTTAAGCTTTAAAAAATAAAACAGTATGTATAAATGAATTCTTATACATACGTACATAAGTACTCGTATGTATGTATGTATTTATTTATTTATTTATTTATTTTCACATAAGCTAATATGATAATAAATAAATAAATGTACTCGCAATAATTAATTTATTTTGTTTTATTTTTTAAAGCACACTTGGCTTAAATTGTTTATTAAACAACAAACATAAATTTACGGATGAAATATTTTTCAAGTCACAGATTTTGTAAGGAATGTGAAAACTTTTTGAGTAGTCGAGTAAATTATATTTGTTGATATCTTTTGTAAACTTATTAAAGTTTTTGTATGAATAACCCTGTATAAAATAGGACAACCAATATAATTATTTAATTTTTCACAAGTTACAGAAACGAGGCACAGAGCAAAAAATAGCCAGATTCTTTGCACTGCCACCTGGTTACTTACGATTTCTCAGCTGATCACATCTACGTTATCATAGAATTAAAATGTTTGTTGTAAAAGGTGTGTGTGAGAGAGAGAGAGAGTATTTTCCATACAGAAATGTGCTCATGTAGTTTACAATAAATATTGCATGTCTACGTCACACAAGCAGACAATAAAATAACGGACCGGCGCAATGCGCAATCTTGATTTTTTGATTCACGATTAAACGGCTTAGAGTGTAAACGTGCTAAATCCACTTTTTATAACATAAGACATTTTAATGCCGTACGAAAGAGAAAGATACGCTGCATCGACTGGCTAAAATATTTATTTTCATTTGAAAATCTACAAATCGAAAAAACTTCATGTATTTTGTGTCACCTGTAAAATTTAGATGAATTGAGTTACTAGGTTTACACTGCTTTATTAACTCCAAAAACACATTCTTTTTAAAGATATGTCTATCTTGCATTAAGGGAGCGATATGTATGTACGTACATACACATGTATTTAGATGTTCAGTTGACATTATAAAATATTATTTGGAAATTTTACAAGCATACATACATATGTATGTAGTTCTAAATTTCGAAATATGAGAAGGTATGAAGCTGCAAGATCAAGTGGTGAGACAGCGAATGTCGCTGATGTTAAAAAAAGTAAAAATTTCGAAGAGAATTTGAAAGGAACGAGTGAAAGCGCAGATGAACAAATTGCAATGCGAAGCTCGCCGAAACATGAATCGGACAAAAAATCTTCAATTTTATCAATGAAAGATGAATGGAGCACTTATTCTTCAGTCGGAGTTCAACGGAAGATTCTTAAAGAAAATACAGAAAGAATAATAGGCTTTATGAATTCCTTATCAGTTCCATCGTGGTATCGCGGAATGTCAGTCTTCCAGAAAAGGGCTGCCGATCTCTTACTAAATGCCATACGTGATGACTTTGCCCAGCGTACGGTGTATCGTACTATGAGATGCCTGGAAACTATTGGATTGGATCCTTTGCCAACCAAAAAACAATTGCAAACAGTTTTGCCACTGTGCGGTGGCAGTGACTTGGCCTTGTTATGGTTTCTGATGGAGTGGTTATATCGTGACCAGGATTCTGATTCATATAGTGTGAACGAACAACTAATAATATCCAGCATAGCTCAATTAGATATGATACCAACTCTGCGTGAACTGGATCGAATTTTACCTCGCGGACATATTGAAACTGCTCAAACTCAAATTACTCTGGACAAAATTAAGAATACACAAAACGAATCAAAAAAGGGTAAGAGGAATACTAATGAAATGATCTCTCCATATTATGAGAAATTACCTCAGCGAAAACCAACAAGGCGACGATATGTTGAGGCAGAGCTAAATCAAAGGGCACCTTTGCACTTTTACATACACGAATTAATTGACAGCTCAGATGTTCTGGGAAATGCAAACCATCGCCGCTTCCAAGTTCAGAACGTTGAAGATAAAAATAAAATGTCTGAAAACATTGAAGGAGCAATGATTGACGAGAAGATGACGAGGCACGATATTGAATTTTTAAAGAAATCTTTCGATGCCGAATTAGATGCTGTTGCCGAGGAAAAAACTCAGGAGTTGAAAGAAAGTTTTAAAAGGAAACATGTAAGAAATTACGAAAATATTCTTTTAATTTGTATGTGTGTACACATTTCAGAACCAAAAAACAAAAAATACATTTTAGCCAAACAATGAACAATTAATTAGTCGTCTTCAATATGACGTTGAAAGTACTCGGAATGAGTTTCATGCAGTGGCAGAAAGTTATAAATTTTTAATGAATACAACTCATGGCAACGGCATAAGTGTAAAATCGGATTTGTTCGCTCAAATGATTCAACAAAGTTTTGAAAATGCAGAAGACAAGCAACGCACATTATCTCAAAAGTCAAGTTCCACTGGATTAATTTCCAATTCATCCCAAACTTCTTCAAGTTTAAATTATTTTGCATTCTCCCAAAATCATCAGTTCTTACGATTTGATTATTGGAATATTTTTGCATGCAACGACAAGCATACGAAAAATAAGAAAACTCCTTCAGCTGATGTAAGTCCAATTGTATCGTATGATCAGGAGGTCGATAATTGTGTCCCAAACGGTGAAGTTGCGGAATTTGAAGGTTCTGGAAGAGATGAGGGAGGAATAAATGTTGCAGATAATGGAGAGCCCTACTTTGATCCGGAAGATGATGATCTTATGGATCGCATGCTAAAGGATGCCTTAGATATCATAAAGAAAGAGCACAGATTTGTATTTGCATCAATACCAGCTGCCCATCGCTTTCCAGTTCTTCGTGAATGGATACGTTTCCGATACGGCAAGACATATAAAATAAAGGAGCTCTCCAGATGCTTCGAGGAAACAAAACCAATATTCACAGCATTAGCCAATGTGGGCTTGCCTGTGGAATTACCATCTAACAATGATATGGGATCAAATCTTATAACGGACTATTCTTGCCGGGATTATGTTATAAAAAAGGTATGTCCAAACACTTTTTAAAAAGATACTATATCCATAATTTGGCACTAATTTAAACATTTTCAGTCCCACAACATCCGCAATCAATTCTATGATCGAATCAATAAGGCGATGTTGGCTCAAGCTCGTGTTATTTACTTTGCCATGCGCTATTGCAATAGTGTTCAACCTTACAATACGATATTCGCTTATATGCCTGCACACAAAAGAGCCATCCACAATTTTCGACCTTGGAAACTCGGAGAATCTATGAAACGAAAGCAACTTGTATCTCACGAGGTTGTGCAAAGTAAAATTAGGTCCACAAAAAGGACACCACGAAGGCACGAATAAAAAGAGGTTGTAAGTGTGGAGTCGAGTCCATGTTACATACATTCTTGATTTATAAAACATATTGTAACAGAAGTTTATTTTATAGACCTTCCGAAAATGGTTTATATGTAATATACATAAGCCCAAGCCCAGGCCCAGCTCCTCCCGCAAGCCACGCAGAAAAACCACTCAAAAAAATTAGTATACTTTTCTACTTTCGTCAACCATATATGTATATTATGAAAAGTGGGGAAAACCACATTACGAACAGTTATTTCTTTTCATATAAAATTTATAAATAAGTTGGCTGATTGCTTGTAATGTGGAAACAACACTCAAATATACGTTTTAAAATTGCCTAAAATTTTTCAATTAAAAGTCGCGAATATTAAAATTCCTTTCAAATAATTTCATTAAAAAATCCATTTCACGTATGATAACAAAAATGTCTAACAGCCTGCTTGTGTAAGATTTTGACGATGAAAATGTGGTCGTCTTGTAATAGATTTTTAACGTCATCATCTTACACAAACAGACTGTAACAATTTTTAAAGGTCAGTTTACAGAAGTCAATCAAAAATTCTCGCCTGCCTACTTACATATCATGAAAACAAAAACCAAGCACTCGCATTTGTTTTTGTTTTCAGTATAATGTGTTTGTATTTCACAATCCAAGCAAACGACTCGTCTCGAAAATTTTGTACAAGAATCTCTAATTTTTTTTTATATTTTTTTTCATAAATTTTTGCTAGACAAGTCGCTTGCTTGCATTGTGAAAGCTACACGTAAATATGCGGACGGGAATTTTTGATTATCTTCGATTAAATGGCAGTAACTTTTCGTAACAATTGCAAAATTATTCAGGTATGTGATGGAAAACGATCGTTTTCAAAACGATTTCAAAACAATCGTTTTGAAAAGGTGTGATGAATTCCGATCGATTTTCAGTATAATTTTTGAGTACACTAAAGTACACTAAAAGATAAAATATAATATACATATAATAGGTTTGTGAGAAGAAATTTGTAAACAATGTTTGGAAAAACTATTAAAAACAAGTTTTAAAATTATTGACAAAACGACTATAGGAAACACATCACACCTTTTATCGTTTTCAAATTGTTTTTGTGTCTAAATCGTTTTTCATCACATACCGGATTATTTATTTTGGTATTTGTCCCCGTATCGGAATTTGTTTGCTTCGTATGCTTCATACTGTGTGTGTCTTATTTATTATAATTTTATTTTTACTATTTTCAATAAATTTTTGGTGTGAAAATTATGTAAAATACTACACAGTATAATTTTTTCTATTTGTTCATAAACATCGATATTTTTTAATGACAAGGGTAAGAAATCTTATGACTGATAATATTGTTAAAATGTGCCTCAGCATGTTTTCGTTTGATTGAGTAAGCTTTTAATAAAAAAAAAACGGATCTTAAAATAAAGTTGAGCTCTAACGACGAATTTTCAAAAGAAGCTTTCTCAAGATACTCGTATTCAACAAAAACGTGTTTTTGAAATTTTTTTAGCTTTAGCAAAAATAATGAGAACGAATCATATTAAGTTTTAGAAAAAGTGACTTTTTACGTTTTTTCTTTTTTTTCTTTTTTGTTCAGTTGACTGAAAAAAGTCTCCACTTATATTTGTAACATCCCTAAAATAGGCAATAAATTTGAAAAATTCCGTGTACTTTTCTTTTGAAAGTTCGTACTGTCAAATGGAAATTTCTTTATGGAATTTATCAACCTGAATTTTCGTATTTTTTTTTGCCTACAGTTTGTATGAGAACCTGAAATTCCAAATTCCAAGTAAATAAATAACAAATTCAGAGTGAAGTGAACTATTATTTGTGTGGAGTATACGCAATATGAGAAATAGTACTTAAAAGTATAACGCATACGCATACGCAATGTGGATTGTCCCAAAAGTCAAAACGAGCACTCATCACGGATTTTGATAAAATACATTTGTATATGAATATTTTTTGATAGCTAAGTATCTGCCGAATATAACTCTGGACGATGTTTTTCCGGTTACTTCTCTATATTCTCGCAAGAGGTCATTAAAAAAATCTATGCACAAAAGAAATGGACTTTAGGTGCATCAAAAAAATAGAGATAAGAACTCTATTTATTTAAGACATTTTCAGAAGTTTAGTTTTATATTACTGCAGCATTATAAATAAAAGAGCATACAACTTTTTATTGTTTCAATTTTTGATTACTTTAGTAAACGCAATTATTTAAATAAAAAGTTTAAATTTACCAAATTTTCATACAGAAAAAACATAAAAAAATGTACGTACATCTTTTTATTATTCCTGTTCTTAAAAAAATGTAATATGTTCTAGCAAATAAAAAAATTATAAACCAATTTGGGTTGGAGTCTACTGAAGAGTTTCCTAAGCAAAACCGAAATGAGTATAGACGTTGCTTAACCAACAAAACAAATGAAAATTCTTAATACGAAACATATTTTGTATGGTAATTTGTTTGATAAATATTTTGTAAACCAAAATTATTTTTTTCAGAATAAAGTCTTAAAAGTCAAATAAATATACTTCAGTATTTTTAAATAAAACTCATGCATCAATGTATTTTTCCTAACATAAATAGATAAAGCGTCAAATGACGTAAATACCATTTAGAATGTACGAGTATGTATAATTCCTAACAAACTATAAATGTATGTGCATACATATGTGTGAATGTGCACATACATATGCACGTCATCAACAGTAATTCCCACCTTGTTTAATAATAAATATTCTTTAAAATGTGTGCACTTAAGCGCATAAATATTAGATGCGATTTCCGCAGAGTTTTTACACTTGCGAGGTGAGGTGATCACTTTTTTCTACTTTTTTGGTTCAGTAATATTAAGGTAAACATTTACGAATATGTACGTATATGTACTCGTATGCGTATGTAGGTATGTATGTATGTATGTATGTATGTATATTCATGTGCTAAGTAGAGGGTGATCCAGAATTTACAAAAATTTTAAAATTTTAATTGACCGCTATTTGTGCAATAACATTTTAGGACTAGCTTTGCACATTGCATGCATACAAAATATATGAGAATGCATGCATACATACATACACACATGCAGTAACTACTTGCATGCATTATAACACATATATACATATGTACGTATGTATGTATGTATGTATGTATGTACATACATATAATGCATTTTTCAACAGAATTTAAAATTTTCCCAGCGTGTTTTTGGCATGTGTACGTATGTATGCTGCTTACACTTGTTGACATATATGTACATACACACATATAGGGTCTTTCATTAAACACTTCCTACATATCTTAAAATTTCAACAAAACAAAGTGTGTGTCAGATATCACAAATAACATTGTGCAAATGACCGCCGCGGCTTGGCTGTAGTGCTTACGACACATTCATGTAAAATGACCAGGCCCTCAAGTCGCTTGTATAGAATGTCCAACGTGTAAAGAGGTGTGTGACACGTAACCGTCGTCCTTATAAAACCACATGTCGTTGGTGCCCATATCATTCTATAATCGCCAAGAAATTGATAATCACTGACCTGCGAAGCGCGCTGAACATTTCCCAAACGGAACACCCATTTGAAAAAAAAACATTTTTTCATTTTCACGTGTTGTTGAGTGCTATATCTTCCATTTATATACATACATATGGACTTATGTATGTATGTATGTAAATATGTTTCCATACATATGGGAGTACATTTGTTTGTAAATAGAAGTCTGTGCATTTGAGTTCTAGTGCCTTCGAGTGTACGTCAATTTCTGTTTTTGTGCGGTATTTTTTATATAAAGATTTGTATATGTATATAAATACTTATGTACATACATACATACATATCTACACATATGTAAGCACATATTTACACAGATAAAAACTTTTAATAGGGAAGTAATAAATAAAATAAATGAAAGTTAAAATTTTTTCCGGATCCCAATTGGACTCAAAGAAGCTATAAGAGCAACTAATGATATATTGAGTTATATGTATCTACATACAATACACATAAGTAAATATGTATGTATGTACTCGTATGTATGTATGTATATGCTTGAAGGCAATATAATAAAAATGTGTTATTTTTTTAGCCTTTCCTGTCAAGTCAAAATACACCAAAAAATTCGCTTGTAATTTACTTTAGTTTCAAATTATGCAAATATGTAATATTGAAGATATGTATGCATGTACGAGGTCTGATAAAAAAATAACCGTTATTTTCAAATTTCGTGAGTTACGTATGTTGGATTTTCGCATTTTTTTCTGTTATGTTGGTACACATGTCTGTTATATATGTTGGCAATATCAGCCATTTTGGATTGTCAGTTTGTTCTTGACAGATAAAAAGGTTATTCGTGTTTTGGTGTGCTCTTCGATTTTTTACTATTCGAAAAAATGGATCAAAGAAACTGTATTAAGTTTTGTGTAAAAAATGAAATTAAATGCGCAAGGACATTTGAAATGTTGACTGTGGCGCTTGGCGAGTCTACTATGAGCAGAATACAAGTTCAATTGTGGTATAACCGGTTTAAGGAAGGCCGAGAAGATGTCAATGACGATGCTCGCCCTGGCCGTCAAGTTCGGTTAAATGTAAAGGTTTTGCTCACTATTTTCTTCGACTGCAATGGCGTGGTGCATCAAGAATTCTTGCCACAAGGTCGTACGATCAATAAGGAATACTACCTTGAAGTTATGCGCCGTTTGCGCGAAGCAATTCGTCAGAAACGCACAGAATTGTGGAAAAAACAATCATGGATTTTGCACCATGATAACGCACCAGCTCACACATCGATTCTTGTGCGTGAGTTTTTGGCCAAAAACAAAACCGTTATCATGCCTCAACCACCGTATTCACCGGACTTGGCCCCCTCTTCCCAAAACTGAAGACACCGATGAAAGGAAAGCGTTTTGCTACGATTGAGGAGATAAAAGAAAAATCGAAACAGGAGCTGTTGGCGATACCAAAAAGCGCGTTTCAGAAGTGTTTCGAGGATTGGAAAAAACGCTGGCATAAGTGTATTATATCTGAGGGGGATTACTTTGAAGGGGACAAGATAGTTATTGATGAATAAATAAATACTTTTTGAAACAATTGAAAATAACGGTTATTTTGTGATCAGTCTCGTATGTATGTATATAAACATTGCAGAAAATATTACAAAATGTAATGTAATATAAATTACTCGTATATAATTATAATATAATATAATGGCATGAAAAGTAACCAGGCTAATGCACAAATTTGAATGCTGCAACTTGTTTTCATCATCATTCTTATGGTGAAAATTATCCTTTGTAATCTTTGTCAGATAAAAAACAACAAAAGAGTAATGTCGATCTGCTGTAACTACTGTTTCTACGAAGTTATGCGTACAATGCATATAAAAATATTTGCATGTTTGTCCACATCCTTGTCCATTAGGGTGCTCTAGAATACAAAGAACTGCAAAATAGTAGCTTATGTTCACTTTAGTTTTTATTTTTCTGTAAATGGATCTTTTCATAACATCTTAACTAAAAAAAACAACGAATATTAACTAATAAAATGTTTTTTTTTTATAAAATTAACAGTTTTGTTCTAAATAAATGTGCATCTTTTTCGGTGGCTGAAACTTTTATATAAAACCAAACACAAACAAGAAATTTTGGCTTAAGCCATTATTATTTATTGCCACAGATATGTATTGTACCACAATTGGTAAGGAGTGATGTTCCTATAAGTATTGAACCACCAAGCAGACGTATTATGATTTATTTCACAAACTTTTTCAATAATATTCCAAATAACATCGTAATCTTATACAGCAACTTATAAGATGATTTTGCTATATTTTTCGATCTTTCCGAACTGAGAAATAGTTTATATTATCAGGGGATAATTTTTTGAAAACGCGTTCCACCCAATTTTCACAAGACTTTCTGTATGGGAATCTTAAGACTTTTCATTTACATTCATACTCGTATGTGCAAATAAGTGTGATACGATGTGAATAAAAAGTAAGTAAAACAATGCGATCGAAACAAGTTCAAAGATTGTAGAAAATTACATAAATCTACAGTGAATTAAAATATGTGTACAGTGTAAAAGTGGCATACAAAGAAATACCACGCACTTCAGCAGCAGATAAAGAGAGTGATATAACCCTGTACTAGCCTGAACAAAATGGAAACAACGGAAAACAGGAAATGAATAGTTATACTTACAAATCTATTTACCAATGGTAAATCAAAGATTGATAAGATTGCTATAAATACAGTATAAATCTACTCAGTTTATTACTGGGTGCGAACAAAGTCGCGGGAAAATGCTAGTGTATAATAAAAGTGCATATTAACAATTATCCTAGAGGAAACTTTTCGAAAAAAAAATTTGATAAAATTATTTAAGATTTTAAATCGAAAAATATCGCCAATGGGCGCCATCATAAAACACTTCCCAGCTTAAATGTGTTGGAATCACTGAAAAACTCAATTTCGCGAAAATACGAGTTAGGGCCTTTCTACTTGTGACCATCGACATACATGTACATATATATGTATGTATGTATCTCCTGTCCCACAATGTCGACAGAAAACGTTCGATCGACAACTTGTACTGAAAACAACAATAAAATAAGGACATTTTATAATTGAACGAAAAAAAATTAAGGAAACAAAAATACCCAACGTTTTTCGTCCTCTTCAATTTCACTCTGTGTCGCAATAACGCGATGTTCGACATATTCTAAGAAAAATAGGGGCTCACGCAACAACCTTTCAGCTTAGACAGGATCAACTTTATCTAAAAACACGTCCTTAAGAATGCATCGTTTTAGAAATCGATTATCTTCGCAGATAAAGAAATGACAATACAGAAACAGCAAAATTCTAGCGTTGTACGGGGACTAATTTGAAATTTTCAGGGTATTTTTACTAACAAAGTAAAAATCGCTACTAAAGGCAACATTAAAGAACAGAAATCACTGCATAAAAAAAAGATAATTTTTTTTTTTAACATTAAATTTACATGTTTTCCTATGAAAATAAAATAAATAATAATAAAAAGGCGTTGAGTTAATATTTGAAGGGCAGTGATATGATACTCTGTGTATTAAAACATTTCAACATATCGTGCTCTAACCGCCAAAAAAGCTTAAGCGACATAATTTTCGAACTTAATTTTTTTACCAAAATCGATTATTTGCGATCGTAAATAATCCACTTTCGTCAAAAAAAAAAAAAAATAAAAGTCCAAAAAATGTGTCGCTTAAGGTTTTTTTGGCGGTTATGGCTCGATATACTGCAGCATGAACACGAATGTACATACCCTGCAGATATCGCGACTACTTCATATTCTGACATTGAAGGATAACATAGACATCTGGTCTAAAATTATCTGCAGGGTACTTGTGTGGACACATTCTTACGCCTGTATCATATGCTCGTTTAATACTCAAGCACTTATTATCACAACACGTTGGAAATAATAAACGAAATGTACGAATATGTATGTATATGAACTAAAAAATAAAACAATTATAACAATACAACTAAGGGAACAATAATTTTTTTAAAAGGAAACTTAGACTACAAAACAGGAAACTAAGCTACGAGAAGTAACAATGTGGGTCCGTGAGTGCTAGAGAGGGAGAAGGAAAGAGAAATAGTCAAACCAAAATTATAAGTGCGAAAGAAACGGGGAGAAGGTAATACAAAAAAATTTAAATTCACAATACTATGAACATGTTAGAGCATTATAATTATAATAAAACGACTACTAGAGTGTACATTCACATTTGTGTAGTATGTATGTACTCGTATCTTAGTACCATTAGGAAGGAACACTGTACGTGTGTAAATTGATAAAACGCCTATTTTAATTAGGATGGACTTTTAGCATTAAACAAACAAAAAGGAAAAATCATCGAAGACCTGGCTCACAGACATCAAGTTTTCTTGCTCAATTTTTGAATTCGCATAAGAGACATGAGAAAATAATATATGTACGTATACCTCTCTCGCAGAAATACGCATAACATCACAACTTGTGCAAGAAAAATTTATGTGCGTGAACGAGGGCTTATTTCTGTCACGTTTGCTGCAATATTGTTGATATAAATTACATATGTATGTTTATATTGATTGATTGTTTAGCCGAATTATATTTGAAGCCAGAGATATTTTTTTTTAATACATATATTTTTTTATTGTATCTTCCAAAAAGAACTAACAATAAGTTTTCAAAATTGAAATCTAAATATAATTATTAGGCCCGACCAGTGTCGGACATAGACTTAGTGATAGTAATTAATAATACATACATAAATGTTGTATTAAGCACAAAAATATTTAAAAAAAGTTGCATCGGGAGTGTTGCGTATTAGAAACCCAGTGTTCCCTCTTTTTTAAGCGGATGTTTTTAGTAAAGTTCAAGATATTACGAGCAAGTGGATTAAGATGTGACTCGAGTTTTGTTAAACATTTGCCTGCGTATTTTGAAATTTCTCCAGTCACTTGTGGCATATGTAAATTACGATGTAAATTTGAGTTTTATGTGTACTATGGAGCCGATATTATTAACCATAAAATTTTGTTTTGCCTTCGTTGGCTTTTCCCTATATTTGATATACATACAAGTAGATATTTTCTGATTATAAAATCTTCTAATTCGTGTTTTTTTGGGAGTCTCTACAACAAAGTTTAATATTTGTTAACGCACTAATTATCCCAAATTATTATTTTATTTTTTCAGTAAAGTATTGTTTCCCTGTAATCCCTGCATAATCAATTTCAATAAACGTTATTTTGCGTATTAATGCATTGAAAAGTTTTAAACGGGTTGAAGAAAAAATTAATTATATCTGAATAAAAAACAAGTTTTTTTCTCAAATCAAACGAATATGTATTGTAACTAACGAACAAAAGAAACTAAGCATCTTCTACTTGCAAAATAGTCATGTTCTGTAGTATTTTTTCCATTAAAAAATAAATATCTCTTCAGTAAACAGAGTCAGCGTTCAATAAATTTCACAGCATCAATAATTTGTCTAGAATTGATTTGAATTTTTAAAAAGAAAGCCATAACTTTTAATCATTTACTGTTATTGATGCTGCAACTTCAATATTGGTCGCATTCATAAGACGTAACTGTTGCGCAACCGTTGAGTGTTTGTCTTAGAAACGCATAGTTGAGTAGTTTCGCTCCACTCAACAGTTCAATAATCGCTCCCATTTTTTCCATTGTAATTTTTTTTCGCTATCTCTAGTCAACATGTTGTGCTCAGCCTGAACAGCTGGTCGAATATACTTATGCCGTGTATACTATAATGCAGCGCCGCTTTGTTAGGTGGCGGCTGAAAATATTTCTTAAATTTTACATTTCAAATGCGATAAAGTAAGGAAATAAAGAAATAAAATTAAATTACTAATTTCATCAAATATATGTATGTTTATTATGCTGTCTATTTATATTATATATTACATATTTAATTCACTATTGCGTTTAAATATTTTTTGAGCAAGTGGCGGCTTAGAGTTAAAATATAAATACTATAGGCGCAGGTCTCTCATTTTATTTAATTTAATTTGTGGAGCAAATATTAATGTAAAAGTTGAAGATTCCTGCGATGCTGACATCATTACAAATTTTGTAATGTCCATACTTTTAAGCTCAACTAATTAATTTAGTAAATTTTAATTATTTTTAGTTAATTTTAATTATTTTTTTCGAACTTCATTTGTTCGATTATTTTCTTTGTTCCTCTTTTATTCCTTTTCAATTGTTTACATTCATCAGCTGTTCACAGCTCAACAGCTACGTCTTATGAATGCGCCCATTGTAAAAACAATGTCTGAAAGTACTCGCTCCCATTATAACATACAATACTATACCAGACACTATTAAAATCGTAAGATCTTTGAACATCCTTTTATTTGATCATTGTTTCGTACGTATTTTTCAATTATTTGCCGATCTTTTCAAGTTTTCTTTTTAGAAAATCATTCGCCAAATTACGGCATTTGATATCGATCCAAATTTGAATAGAAATTGAATGGAACTATTTTAAAATTTACATCGATATTGTATGCTGTAACGCCCCTTTACATGTTTTTACACCGTAAAATATTCTAATCATATTTATTATTACTTTAATTAGAACCAAAAAGAAAGTATGGTATATAGTGAGTATGTACGTACTCGTATGTATGTCGATTGCATCTTAAAATATATTAATTATTAATATATTAATTTTAAAATTTCTTTGCGGATCTGTCTAATTTGCGTTTACAAGCAGGCGTGCTTAACAAAAACTTGTATTGTTAGTGTAGTTCTTCGTTACAAATGTTGCCGTCACATTAACAGAAAGGCAAAAAATAACTATACACACACACCAGCAGTAATAGAAGCAACAATAGAACAATTCTTGAAACATTCGTGCGTGTGCGTTCCGAATTTCCAACGTCGTCTGCGTAGGTACTCGTATAACTCGTATATGCACGAAGAGGAGAGTGTAATTGTGATTTCAAAAAAAATAATTTTAGTTTTTAAACACACATGTGCAAAGAACACGATTCTTGTACAATTTAATTGGTTGTACAGTATCATTTGGCTATAACGAAATAGCTGCTCAGTTTAATAGGAACTTTAGTGTTTTTATTACTAAAGTATAGAGCAAAATAAACAAACAATTCGCTCGTTGTATTGAATGCAACGGACTTAAGTCTTTGATTGGAATCGAACCCACAACCTTCAGACTGATAAACCGGAGAATTAGTCTACATTCTATTCTCCCATTAAAGTAATTTGATCTTTCAGTTTAAGCAGTTTGCAGTGATAATAAATAAATAAATCACATTTCAAACCATTTCTTATTCGATATGTACACAGAAAAAAGTATTCATTAATTAATGTTTTCAATTAATAATTTAATTGATTCAATTAAATTTTTGAAAATATTAGTATTAATTAATTTGAGTGGAAAAACTTAATTGATATTATCAAATTGTTTATAGGTGAAAATTTAATAAATTTTTAATTAATATTACAAATATTTTAATTAATATTACAAACTCATTCATATTCCTTTTTTGTGTGTACATATAAAACTAAAACATACTGTAAGACATTCCTTCTTATGCCATGACCTTTTGTGTATGTTTTGTGAAAACTTGTACATTATTCTTCTATGTACATATACATATGTACATATGTATGTAAAATGTACATATGTACATTGTACATACATACATATATTATTGTTGCTGTTGTTGTTTTTGTCTTTTACTCGTTAAATTTATGTATAGATAATATTTAACACTTAACATTTTGCTTTAATTAAATTTTATAAAATTTTGCTGTACATTCATATGCACGAGTAGATGTTCAGTAAAATAACGTGAACCTTGACATGAATAAATTTTAGATTAGTTGTTGCCTTCTGATTTCGGTACACACTCTTTCATATGTATTTATGTGTGTTTAGCTTTGAGTTTAGTTGATTAGCCAAAATCTGCAACTCTTTAAAGCAAAATCTTTATTTTTTAAACAAATCTGGCAATCGCTTTAAAATGCAGTTTGGCGTAATTTGAGCGTACTTTTAATTTTCAATATTTTTCGTTGTGTGGCATGAAGTTAAAAAAAAGAAAATAATGTGAAAGGCATTGTGTACATTTGAGTAATGACACTACAAAATGACAACAACAAAAAATGCTAAATGTGTAGCCAGCACAAGTTATTTTTCACAATTACCACCGCTGTTTAATAATATTAAGAAATTTCATAGAGTTATTGATTAATTTAATCACTTTTTTAATTGTAAAAAACTATTATGTTTTTTCCAATTGATTTTTTAAATTGATTTTTAAATAATAATAATATAACATTTTCGGAATTTCGATCTAAATATACTATTTTTTACTTTATTTTTATTTTCAGCAATTTGATTGTAAATCATTTGATGACCTGGCATTAAGGCTAGGATGCACTATCCTACACAATCGGATGACGTTTTAGAAAGGACAACTCTGGTATATATGATGGAGTTTATGAAAATTTAGTTTTATTTATTATTGTTCGAACTTTGTTTGTTTATGATTTTATTAGGCTAAAGTTCGTATCGCTCTGTAAGTCAAATTACATACATGTGATGATTATTAATGAACAAATAACACCAAAGTTAATTGAAAATATTCTGACAAACACGAGTAGAACGGAACAAACAGCTGTTTTCGCAGGTCACTACACCTTCATCATCAGCGTTCTTTGTGTTTGGTCCACTGTGTGTGGTGTCAGTTGATGTACTCGTACATTTCTGCTTTATATACTCAAGTTTTCAGTGCAAATGGAATATGTGAATTGTTCTGATTCATCGCAATTTGCTGAAAGCTTTTTTGTATGTAAAAGCTTTAATCTATAAACATATGGTTGAAGTTTATTGACGATTTTCTTTAATAGAAACTAAATGCATATACGAGTAGATGTTGCTTGACCAACAACAAACTAAAATTCTTCATATTAATATTATAGATACTGGTTTCAAATAACATTTGCTTGCTATTCTATTCCCCCTTTTTTGATATAATCTATAGAAAATAAATTGAATTCCTAAGTAGCATTTTGTCTGATAATTCATCTTAATAAATTCCTTAGCATTATTTCGAAAATAACTGCAATAATTATTTTTAAAATAGCAAAGTAAAAAAATAACGAAATACTAGGCAAAGTGTCTTCCGTTTGATAGTCTCTAGAGTAAAATTACATTAATAAACACATAAACAACTTTAAAAATCCCCACTACTTTACGTAAAACCTAAACCAAACCAAACCAAACCACACCAAAACGACACGGATCGACTCCAATAAAGCAAATAAAATGAAATTGTTAACAGTGAATTTGTGAAAGAACAGCAAAAAAAGTTTCTTTTGGCCAATTTCAATCTCATATTGTCGCTCTTATTTTGCAATTTTTATTTGTTTTGATTTCTTTTATTGTGCTTCTCAATACACTTCCTCAATAAAAATCGAGTTCTCTTTCCGGCTCATTTATAACATTTCTAAAATTCATTTATATTTATTTGAGGCAATTTATTAAAAAAAAGAACAAAAAGAAAAATCCCACAAGCAAAATAAATAAGCCAAGCAAACACTAAATGAGAACAGAAAGTGAAAGAACTAAACTCCAAGAGTGGTTGGGGGGGGGGGGGGCGAATAACTGTGTATGCACAGCTTCCTGCGGCATGAGGAAGGACTAAAAGTGGCAACCGCCAGAACTAACAAACAATAATGACAATAAAGCGTTTCTTTTCTTACAAAAGACACGTTCATCAAATAACGCGACCCTTTTTCACACAAACACAAACTCCAAAAAAAAGAGACAAATTAGACAGTGAAACCTTTGTTAATGGGCCATTAATTAGTTTATTTTTCAATTAAAATAAAATAGTTTGAGTTATTGAAAAATTCTAAAACAAAAGCTTTATTTTTATACATACATATATGTATATACTTACGTATGTTTGTACATATGTACTTAGTATATTAGAGAAATTTTGAACACAAACTGTGGGAAATCTAAAATCGAGCTTGTAAAGACAAAGCAAGTCTTCCTGTATGTATGAATGTACATACTCGTATATCTGGTGTCAAATTCATTTGATGGCATTGGGGAAGTGCATGCAAAAAAAGTTGTCATGCCATGTCAGTAGAATAGCACAGCGTCAATAGTGGTGATCAATATTTATTTTCTACGAATTTTTTAGCTTCACACTGATGACGATAATAAATGACGACGAGTCATGTATTTATCTTTTCTCATTTCTCGTGTTTTTGTATTTGTGGTTGTTGTTTCTACTGACTGCTTTCTTTCTTCCCAGCAGATGTATGTAAAGACACATTATTAACAAAATTCTGTCCTTCAGAAAAGCGTGTGGGGAGCGTAAACGAAACAAATTGGCTACGTAATATTTATTGACAAAAGTATTTAAGAAAAAAAAAAATCATTTTATCCTTTAGGCAACACCATTGATTTCAGCA
This sequence comes from Nowickia ferox, assembly GCA_936439885.1. Lineage (NCBI taxonomy): Eukaryota > Metazoa > Arthropoda > Insecta > Diptera > Tachinidae > Nowickia > Nowickia ferox. The sequence goes on along the minus strand of OW387027.1, from coordinate 349,560 downwards.
ACAATAATAACAATGATGAAGTGAAAAATTCTGACACGGCAGGCAGATGTATGTACTCGTACGTAAGCATGTAGCATTGCGTTTAAAAAGATACCAATGAAATTCCTTCCAATATTAATTTATTAAGTTTCCTTTCCTTGCTTACATAATTAGTTCCTTAAGATAGTGAAGTCATATTTTTTACTCTTCGTTAACTTTATCTCTGCATCAGACTTTCCAGCAATAACTGTAGCAATTGTAAACGTGACCTGCATTTATATGTTGCGGGTATTCATGTACATGCAAACATCTATATATATATATATATATATATATATATATATGTATATACATACATATGTATGTATGTTATGTTTGTATATTTCATAAGAGTATTACTTCCAACATACTTGGAAGATTAAACAGCTTTTAATATTGTAGCGTAAACTAATTTGGCCTGGAGTTATTAAATTGATTTTGCTGAATGCATTTCGTTGAAACAAATATGCAAGTGATACGAAAGACTTCTTTCTGGTTGTAGTTTGTCGCATCAACGAAGTGTGTGGCTCACTAGCAGCTTTCGTCATAGTCATGTTTGTTTTTCAAGTGAAAAAAGGTGAAAGAAATGAAGATCCTCAGCCATCCAATCTATACCTCAAAGTTATAGAAAATGTAAGAAAATATCGAATTCTGTGAATGAAATTTCCCAAGCAAAAGTCACAGTTCACTATATTTTGCATCTCACAAGAGTTTACAAATGCTAAAAATGTATACATACGTTCCTAAACTAAGTAGAATAATAATAACCACCTAACCTGCTTCCTATAGCCAATTTGATATTTTTTTCAATTCCTTAAGTGAGGACATATACAAATATTCATTAATATATCACTCATGAGATTGAGAAGGATATTCATATATTTCATTGGACAACAGCCAGTCACTTTCTTACCAGCAGCATGAAGACATATTTTTCTCTTCACTCGAAAAAAAGGATTTTTTGTTTTAGAATATTTGAGGTGTAGTTGAGGTTAAGTAGGAGTTGAAATTTGAACATACTTATCGTTTGTGTGGAGTTCATTTGTTTTGCAAGCTTTCTTTTTTTTCTGTGAATTTTTCTTTTCTTTTTATGTATATGTACATACATGTCGTGCGTAACCGCCAAAAAAGCTTATGCGACATAATTTTCGAACTTCATTTTTAGACAAAAAAAACCTTAAGCTTTTTAGTATAAAACTGTAACTGTATGATGTAAGATTTTTAAAATGGGTAGATATCACTACTGTATATATTGTAGTTTTCTTACAAAAAGCGAAAATTGCAAAAGTTTGAGTTGACGTTCTTTAGAGGAACTAGTATGATATGTATTTTTTTTTGAAGCGTATTTTATATATTTGCAGTCAAATTTCATATGTACTGGCAAATGACACTTCCTAAAACCACTTCTTCCAATTCAAACATTCTTTGTTTGGAAGTAATGTTGCTTCTGTTACATTCTGTACAATCTCAGATCCAGAATCATTTTCTCCCTTGACATTCAATTGCATATTTGCCAAATCATTTGGCAATATGCAGTTCACACAATTTATTCCTAACCCAAGGTTAAACACATCACGAAAATTTTAAAATCTTTATAACTCATGAAATTCACTTACCATGCTCCTATGCTTCTGATCAATATGAGCCTTGTTTTTCCTTCATGTATTAATATATAAATTTTTCCAGCTCTCGGTGAACTTTATTTTAGTGATCAAATTAATTACCGAGCCTTGTATTTGGAAGCGCATTTAGAACTTTTTGTTGTAGTCATGATGTACAGGTTTTCTAGTTTCAACCAAATTTGAAGTATTTTATACCTTTTAGTCACGGCTCACACATCTCCCCTCGAAAATTGGGGGAGAAACCAGCAGGTATTCAACCGCGCTTTAATTACTATTTTTATTTTGTTTTCAAAGGACTAACTGCGACTTCTTAAGCGAAATGGCAGAAGTCACATGAGCGAATGCTCTTCATTTCTCTTCTTGCTGCCAAATATTACGTGTACATACTCACATGCAAAAACACATACATGTATGTACCCGTATGTGTGGATCAGTGCAGAAATTGCAATCCGTCCTATTTTGAAACCTTGCAGTAGGAACTAAAAGCTTGTTTAAGAAATAAAAACACTTAGGGCATAGCACATTTTTATCATGAGTGTAAATTTTTTAAATTTTGCAAAAAATATATTTTTACTTACCACAATTTTACAATTTTTAATTTTCGTTTCAGTTTGCATTTTCTCTAACTATATGTGATTATAAATAAATAATAAAGTATTTTTTGTAGTCACCTCGGTAACAACAGTTCAAATTATTTGTGTTTGCTTAAATTTTCCAAGATATGTTCATACATAAACATTCACTTGTATATGCTCATATACACACACACATATAGAAACATACATATATATCTGAATATGTATGTATGTTTGTTTGTATGCATATTTACATGAGCAAAAACATTTATTATTAAGTTTGACTTTCAAAACTCAAGGTATTTTACTGCCAAGTTAAGTTGGCTTTTGATACTCGATCGTTTGCTCTTGTACGAGTATAAAACGTGATATAAACTGTCAACACTTTTCTTACGAAAAAATAAAATATGTACAAATAATTGCAAAAGCAAAAAAATAAAAAGAAATATGAATGAAAAGTATAAGTTTAAATAATAAAATGTCAGTGCAGTGAAGTTTATTTTATACGCAGTTAAAAGTCATCAAAAATCCGGAAAATGGCTTTAAAGCGGTTTTTTCTGCTGCCGTTGTTGTTGTTTGTTGTTGCTGAAAATGTTTAGTCAAGTAGTTTTTGTGACTTGCAGTTGTTATTATACAGTTTCAAGAGTTGCAACTGTATAAAGTGGCAAACGAAATGAATAAAAAGTAGCAGCGGCAGCAACTACAGCAAAAGAAAAAAAAACTGCAGAAAGTAGAAACATCATAACAACATAATAACGGCAGCAGGAATATCAACACCGCCACTATAAAGCACTTCATGAAGAGTATTAAAAGTACGTTTTTGAATAAAAAAATAAAAAGAATAAACTGCTAAAATAGGCCCATTAAACAAGTAACTGCTTAAGTTCCAGGCTTTTGAATTTTCGTTTTTATAATATGTATGTACTTACCAAATAAATTTCAATGTGTGTGCTTTTGTGTGTGTGTGTGTGTGTGCATGCATATATGTAAGTGCTAAAAATCATGAAGAAATATGTACAGACATAAATACGTATACAGATTGTTACATATGCATACTCTTACACATACATATGTACATACAAAAATACATATATATGTATACACAGGTTAAAATGAGCAACGTTAAAAAAGCAGCCTTGAGGACACTTAACACACGATGTTTGTGCACACAGAGCTCGAAGAGGAAAGTAAGATCTGCATAAGTTCAAAATACTATGGAACACCAAAATTCAACCTGGGCGTTCATACGTACTTGTGTATGTGTGTATGCGGGCGTGTGTGTGTCTGATGTACAAACTAACAAACTTCCACATTCTATGAAACATCATCACAAAACACAGTAGGGAAATAGGAAATGGCGAAGAAAATCAACAACATCATTCTCGTCATTACTTATGTTAGTATGTATATCATAAAAATATGCAACAGTTACTAACAACTCCTGTGTATCTACCCTGCAGGAAATACGAATAGTGAAATTTTGGTGATTTACTTGTGACATTGTCAGCCAAAGTAATCGCCTATTGACATATAACATAGTGTTGGCACTGAAAATCTACCAAAAGACTTTATTACTATTCTTTTACGACCATATGGAGACATTTCAACCAAAGATTCACTAATATATTTTAGCCAACTTCGTTTACAATTTTATAAGGGTTGGGGCAACAAACTTAAACACATACATACATACATAATTATTTTTTAATATCACAGCATAGCATAAAAAAAGAAAAACAAACTATTGACGCGTTCATTGACAATGTCACTGGAAATACACTAGAACTGTTGTCTTTAACGTATCTCTACTCGCACATAAAAGGAAAGTTGTCGACATTTCAGCTAGTGCAATTGTCGCTAGAGAAAAGAGTGTTGACATAGTGACATATGGTTCTAGGCTGACTAGAGGGTAAGTGTAGAGAGAAGTCGTTAGTATCGTTGTATTGTTCTTTTGTGAACATGTTCCGAAATACGTGTGTACGTTTGCATGTTTATACCCAACTTATATTTTTTTAGTCTTTAGTCACCTCTTCATAAAAGTTGCTTTTTTCTTTACCGTTAGACACATTTTCACCACTTCATTTTTTTTTTATTTTATAAGTGCACATTTCACATTTGAGTACATAAATGTTTACATAAATGCGTAAGTTGCAGTATATTTGTTCCATGTAGGCTGGCAGACTGTGTAACTCACAGCTAGACTTGAGTTTCCTTTTTCCTATTGTAAAACCTTGCCTTCCTGTTCCACTCTGCACAAACACACACACACACACACACACACATACATACATAAAATACATAAGTAAATGGTATGTGTAGTGCTTCACAACACCGTTTCAAAGTTTACTAAAAATAGTCAGGTGAAGACACCGTCCTTATTCTAATGCAAGTGCATCCATACATGCATCCATAGATAAAATGTATGAGTCTTAACTGAAAAATTTGAAGAAAATTAATGCAATTGTTCATTAGGGCATATCTGTTGGCAGATGAGACTAAAGATAACGCTTTTAAATTCCTATTCTAAAGGAGATAATTTTAATTCTCTTGCGTATACACATACTCTAGCTATAACTAGCTTTTTTAATCCGTGACTTTGTTCACGTGAAACTCAGAGCAAGATTTAAAGAAAAGTGTTTATACAATAAACAATTGTCTTCTTTATGTTAATATGTATATACGAGTACATAAATAAATATGTATGTAGGTCAAGAAATAAACTACATGCCCACGATTTATCTCAATGCAAGAAGTATCACTAAGGATATGACGTTTGTCAAAATTCAGTTTGGCTGCCAACAGACGCCGCTTTGTGAACACGAAAAAAATAAAAAGTCGGCGGACTGTATCCAAATGGGTACTATCGGCAGGTATTTGAAAATCATATTATAACTTTCATTTAAAATTAACATTAAGAATCGCTTTTTGGGATTTTTTAAATTTTTAATTGTATGAAGAAAATCATCGGTTTTATTGGCAAAGATAAAAACTTTAAAATGAACTTTAAAATTAAAGAAAAATATTCACAATTAACATTCTTACATACAGCGCATAAAAACCTTTGGCTTTCCATATTTCGATTTCTTTAGCAAAAACAGTGATTCCATATTAATGTGCATTTGAAACAAAGTCGTCAATCGTTTTTTTGGGAAAATTGCTTTAAAAAATTACATAAAATCGTCATATCTAACAACCTTGCACAGAAAAAAATTTTCTTGCAACAAACACGTTTAATTGAAAAAAAAGGAATTATAAATGTAATTGAGTCAATTAAAATTTTGTTTAAAATTTAATTTAATTAAAAGATTTTTGTTTTCAATTAAACGTGTTTACTGCAGTCAATTATTTTTCTGTGTGTTTAGGTTAAAAGAGGGGCAACCACTGTTGGCATATATCATCACGGGATCACACTTGTGCTCTTAGAACATGTTGTGCGGTCTATTTCGAAAATGTATATTTTGATTTCCCATTATTCCAAAAAAAAACTATCTATTTTATTAGATTAAGAGCTTGCAGTCTGTCTTATATGTAACGAAAAACTGGCATGAAGTTAGCATAATTATCCTAAGATATTATATATCTAAAAATATAATATAATGTTCTAGTCCTTCTGCTCTTCCTGGAAAGCCCTACAGGTTATATTATCCACAAGCCCCATGTGAGCCGGCTGAATCCATCACACAAAAAAATATTCCAAAAATATTTTCAAAAACCTGTATTGTTGAATATGGAAAAAGAATTCAACAAAATTATGTATTTGATTTAAACACATTGAAAGCAAGCACTATACTGTGTATACGAGTACAAACAAAAAGACGTTGAAAAACGTGGCATTCATCTACACACACAATAATAATTATCACTGAAAATAAAATTTCAGTCAACAACTTTTTTCTTTGATTCATTAAATTTCTTTATTGACTGGAAAAATACAATAATGCAAAAATCGTTATCACAGAAAATTCAAACGATTTTTTATTGAATCAGCAACTTTCGTATGCCCTCGTCCATAAAGTGAATCATTTGTTGCGAAACATTTTTTATTTCTCTTTTGAAACTGCATTCGTGTCCCCATTGTGAAGTTTTTATTTTGCAACTTAATAAATTTTCTCATATATTTTTCATGAGAATGAGAAGAGAATGACGTACTCAACAAGAACTGCATGTACATGAAACAAAGTACCCTTTTCCATTCCTCTTTCCCCCTTCATCAACAAACTCAAATGTTTTGCAGCAAATGTTTCACTCTATGGGCGGGGACTATTCAAATATCAAAATCATTTTTTTCTCTCTTAACTCTGTATTTCCGGTTATTATGTTTGCCAATCTCCATCAAGTATTGCCCTTTTTAGTCTTTGGGTTTCCGTTTGTCATTCTTTGGCTTGGTTTTCCCAGACGATTTCGTTCATCCGTGCAACAGTAGAGCTTTGCCAATCTCTGAGCTGTTCTTCTATCACCCATATTGTGCAGTGATGACAAGCCAGCTTGTCCAACCTCTTCATTTCCAGCGATACCTCAATGGCCTGGAATCCAGATTCACCCTTGTTCCGGTTGTCGACATCGACGTCACTTAAATACAATATCAACGAATTGCGGGTTTATTTACTCGCTCTCGAGAACAATTTTGTGATACTGACAAGCCCCAACTTTTTTATATTGTGTTAAAGTAACGCCGATGTCGACAACCGGAATAAGGGTGATTATTCCGATATTTACACAATACCTGTATGAGTTTATCTAATTGCTGCATTGAAGGATGTTTTGAGATTGAACTATTTGATTTCTCAGGGCAAGGTAGTCTACAATAAATTTAATTTAGGCAGACGAAAAAACTTACATACATTTAGACGTGATTGCCAATTGTTGGCCCGTCTGTGTATAGGACATATCGCCCATTTACTCATTATGACGTTGTTTGAGTAAATGGGCGATGTGTAACTCAAATACTGATTTCAACGCGAGAAGTATTTTGTTTGTTTGTGTATACAAATGTGTGTTAGTCATAAAAAATTAGTTAGTTTAGTAAATTATTATTCTCAACAATCTGGTCATTTAGTGGTTTCATTCTTATTCGTGCAGGCCTTACATTTGAATCTTATCTTAAAAGCAATTTTTATTTGTCGCAAATTAAAAGTAGTTGATTCAAATATAATTGCATTTGCCACAAAATGTTGCGGCGAATACGCTGGATGCATTTATCGCCCCAGCAAAAATGCACTTGACAAAAACAAAAAGCAAAATAATTTCATCCAAATACGATTTTCCTTAAATTAAATGTGATTGCATTTAAGTATGCATGTCAACAGCAATTTAGTAAAATCAGTTGGTTTTTTATTTGATATTACATAACAAAAATGATTAACTTCAAATGCAGTTCGTTGTTGTTTAAATTGTAGGATATGATCCCTTTTCAAATACAATCCCCAGTTAATTTTGTTTTATTGTTTGAGGTAACAAGACTTCGCAACTGCTATTGGGAAGGATCCGAGTGCAAATCATATTTGGGGTAAGGTTAAAGTTATTTGCCATTACTACTTCCTTTTCAGTGTAGAAATGTAAGCATTTAAAATTTTAAATGTCGAATACACTCAAGACAAAACTACGTCGGCTCTATTTCCGTAAGGATATATAACGTGATCCTGAAAATCAGGCAGATGGTGAGAATGAAAAGGACGAACGTAAGAAATCATACATATATACATACATACATACATACACATATGTATGTATTGCTTTTGGTTGGGAGCATATGATTTTTCGCTTTTAAGGCTAAATTAACCTTAAATTGGGTTATTTTACTTAGTTGCTTGCTTATTTAGTTTATTTTAAGTACGATGAAAGTAATTTTTTTTGAAGAGGGCAAAAATCCATTGAACCGCTTCCACAAACCCCATTACGGTTTTCGTTTTACTTTGCTTGCGAATAGTTGTGCATGTGTGTATGTGTGTTGTGTGTGCGTGTGTCTTTCTGAGTTGTTTTTTTTCGCTTGTATTGTCTATTGAATAATAAAATTAGGTTTATATTAAATTTTTTTTTGTTAAAAGACAATAAAGTCATCAACAAAATTAAAAAAAAGGAACATGAAAAAGAAAAGTTATTGTTTTTGTATGTATATACTCGTATTGCTGCTCCAAAAGCCAACCACACCACCGAATCATTTGCCTCAGTAGTACCCACACACAAGGCCATTCATACATACAAACACACATCCATGCAAACATACACGGAAAATGAAAACCTTTTAAACATTTTTTCCCTTCGTTATTATTTTTACTTAGCGAGAAGTTGCGATGATACTCGTGGCATCCATGAGCAGCACAAGTTGCCTAGTAGCGATAGTCACTGTCATGGTAATTGTATTTGTCTATAGGCCCAGCAGTTCAATGCCAGCTCATTCTGTTGCAGCTAGAAAAATATATTCTGGAAGGGAGGATAGAGAAGGGAGGATTGAGAACCTCTCAAAAATAACTCTGCCCGAGGTAAGTATCCATATTAGAAAGTCTTCTAAGCAGAATTTCTTTCCCTCATGAATACTCCATGTGTAGCTCATAGTGGTATGATATCCTTGTACTGGATCCACAAGTCCATATTTTGAATTCTACTTGTAACTAACCTCTTTTACAATTCTCATTTACCATATGCATATGTTTTAACTTCAGGGCAGATACGAAAATTCAAAAAACGTTTTAACTTGAGTAAATATTTGCTTAATTTCATTTGCCATCAAATTCATTCAGTGCTTGCTTACTCACTGGTGTTGCTGCTGCATTTATTCGTGATTGTGTGAGGGTGTGGGTGTATGTGTTTGCCTGTCATTTCCTTTTAACGTGGTTTAATTCCTTTTGTAGCTTCTATGCTTCTCTTCTTAGTCTATTCTTTGCTATTTGAATATATAATTTACTTTACTTTACCAATTTTCAATTGAACATTGTATGTTTTTTGAATTTTATTTTTGCCCACATTCGTTTGTTCTTACTCGTATCTCGTGAGGTTTCATGTTAAATCATGTTCTTCGTGTCATAAGTGATTTGCCCTTTTATTTTAATGTTATTCTTTTAATTTTTATCGTTTATTTTTTCAATTCAATTGTTTGACCTTTTTTTTTTGTTCATTATTCTACTATGAACATAGTGACTTTTTGGCTTTTAGTGTGGCGGATTGTGTACCAAAGCGAGCTTGATTAAAGTGGTTTGGTGAGTTGTTCCAAGAGTACCGTCGTCCTTCATTTGTTCATTGTGTAAATGTTTTAGTAGAAGATTTATTGCATGAGCAAATATTTTGTAATGTGATACTTTACTTTTGTTTAGTTTAATTTACATTTGTAATAAGCTTTTGCTTTTATAAAATTTAAGGTCCCCTTAGTTTTTCTTTTGAGGTTATTGTAAATCAAAGTATGCGTTGTGTTTTTACATACATATCGCTCCTGTAATGCGTTTATTTGACAATTGTGCCCTTGATTATGAAAGTGGTCCAAGTCATATTAATTTTTGCTTCGAAATATCGAATACATTTTAATAAAATTTCGATAAATATTTAATAAATTTTAAAGAAATTTAAGTTACTCGGGACTTGTGCAACTCTAAATTAAAATGATGCATACTATTTATTTATTTATTTCATAAATACTTTACAAAGTAAATTTGCAAAGTGTTATTGCACAAATATGGGCGGGGTAACTAGACCATATGCCCAAGTTGGTATTAACAGTATTTAAAAAAAGCTTTTTTTTTGAAACTGACTATACACGACCTATTTTACAATGTGACAATTTGTTATCAGATGCTGGTCTTGCAATGGCCTGACAATGCTTTTTCTGGCAACGATGTCAGACAATAATTGCCAGTTCACACAGTTGTAAGAAATTTTTAGCACATTTTACTAACACTGTTGTAAGATCTGACAACCGGCTTCTTTACATAACTTTGGACGTTTTAATTTTTGCAAATATGTAAATTTTTTGAATATTTGCTACCCAGTAAAAATAAATTTGTAACAAGTAAGCATCAAGATGAAAAGAAGCGCTGTGGACACGGGAAAAGTATACAGGATGCAATAACGTAAGCGAGTGATGAAACTACCTCAAACACTACGAGGTTGGTCGACTATTTGTACTCAAATACTGACGTGGATAGAAACTTGGATGCTATTGGGTTTTTTAATTCGTGATTTGATTTTTTATTTTTTAATTGAATTGAGTATGAAAATAAATATGTGTATGTACATTATAGTGTAATACAGACTTCAGTTGTATTTGTACCATTTAATATATAAATAAATATAAAAACTAAATAAAGTATTGGTCAATGAAAACTTAATCTAAGAGTAGATAAAATTGTGATAGTGTCACAATATTATGGGGAGCAAATTTTTTAAAGATTATATACATACATACATATATGTACATATAAAGGAAGACATGAATTTAATGCATCGAGGATGTGCAGATGCCTGGAAGCCTACCAAGTGGGACATCACCAACAAAAATCATAGTATACCGAAGCTGGCTGGTAAGGGAGAGTTGGGCTCTCTCTACATTACCAAGCTGCTTCCAGGTAGACGGATATTTGGCAACATTTTTGCAATAAAATTGTAATAGTTAAGGATTTTTGTTTTTCAATTTTTTTAATTTTCTTTGCAAATGTTAATTAATTCTGCGATAATAATAATTTGACTATATTTTATTGTTGTTTAACTGACTTTGAAATTATTTTCGTACTTTAAACAGAGTGAAAATAAGATTGTTGTAAATTGTGTGTAATTGATTTGCAGCTGTCATATAAGACAAAGTTTAAAGTGCAAGTTGCACTTTGAATCGAAGTTTAAGCAGCAAAATGATTAACATCTACTCACATTGCCAACGATAAAGCCTGCAGTACACGGTATGTAAAGGTCTACATTTGCATGTGACGCTGACGTAATTTAAATGTCATCATCGAAATGTATCACATTTGGATTTTGGAACAAAAATACTATGGAAATTTTGAGGCGTCCAGCCACATGCTGAAAATTCTCGTGACATTATATTCACATGCGAAGGTGACTTTTTGCATGCCGCTTACTACAGGAAAATGCAATTGTCAGGTAATGGTTTACAAACATACATACATACATATGTATGTACGTGTAGTCTTAAATCAGAGACAATCATTGACACATTTTGTATTTAATTTGTAGTCAACTTGTCTTGACCATAATTGTTACAATATGATACTTTAATATACAAACAAAAATTCATGCAACACCAACGAATAACTAAGCAGTATGTATGCAAGTTAATACATATGTACATACATACATACATATGTATGTATGCATGTATACATACACATACATGTACTTATGTGTACATACATAGGTTGCAAGTTGTCCAGAAAAGGCTAAATACCCAGTTGACATGCTAAAATGCGTCTTTACGATGGCAACAAATCGTGGCAGAAATGTTGGCTGCAATTGGAAAAGAATCCTTAAGAAAAATTCTTACACGAAATCATACGAAATCGGTTATCCTGTCGGGGGCTTTGTAACAATTACATCCATTAACAGTTCCTCCAACGGCTGTGAGAGTACCAATGTCTGTCTGCACACTGTCCTTGACGACCATAGTTCCGAGAACATGTTCCGTCTTACATTTTAAATGAAAAACAATTTAAAATAATCCGTAGAGAAATTGTTATCTACGACGATTTGGCAAACTGGGTGTGTAGGTTCACATACACGCAAACACTTAGATGTCTGTCGGATGTTTTTAAAGAAAATTTTAAATAAAAAATGCAGACTGAAAAGTAAATACCTTTAAAAGATACAACACTTTGTCATTTTGTATCTCTGGCTACAAGTATTTTTGTATGTATCTCCTTCTGCTTTGAATGTGCAAGTGTATTTAAGAGTATGATGGTTGAATTCTGCCATGCAACAGCATGGAACACATGGAGTTACATGTGAAAGTGTCTGATTTAAGTTAGACATGTACTTGCATACACATTTACATACATACATATGTACATACATACATACATACATACATACATGCATACTGTCAACCCAGCACTTTTACATACATACATACATTCAAAAGTTTGCAAGAGATGTTAAATTAGTAAATATACAACATACTCGTAGTCTTCTTTTTAATTTTTTTTCTTTGCAAAGGCATTGAAAAAATTAAGTTTCTGCAGAGAAGGAAAACGACAAATTATGTCCGAGTTAAATAGCTATTGTGAAAGCCAAAAAAGCACTGATAAACGTTTTTAGTTTTTTTAAATAAAAATTTTGAGTCCATTAGATATACTTGCATACATACATGCACATGTATGTATGTGTGTATGTAAGCAACAGTAGTTTTTTCACTACCTTCTATTTGAAATTCAGCACTTGAATGAAATTTTTCATATACACACCCATGTACATACATACACACATGCATGCTTATACTGAAACTTGCGTGTGTGTATGTGTGTGTACGCATATGCAGATGATTGCTTCCTCATGCATTGTGTTTTTGTGATTTTAAAGTTTACACAACTTTAATTAAGTTACCTTTGGCAAATTTTATAGCAAATGCAACATCAATTACAAGTCTGGTTGAGTTTGGGTGTACATGTGGGCACGAACATTATTTGCATTTGTATTACGCTTTTACTGGCAAATGTATGTTCTTGTCACAAAAATCCTTACTGGCAAATGGGAAAAACAAGAAATCAGAGCACTTAGTTTATAGCGTCACCTAAAACGTTAAAGGACGTACTAATAAAATATATCGCTCATTTACTAAAACAACGCCAGTAAAAACAATTGGAAGTCATTCTGAAGGAACTACTTTTTCATTGCTTCCAAAAATCGATATTTTTAATTTGCCGATAATTAGCAGAAATGTAAGTAAAAGTTAATTTTAGCCCTACAAAACCTTGTAACTCCTCCATAGTTTTAGAAAATACTCAACATAATTAAAAAAAATCGATTATTTTTAAAAAAATTTATAAACTAGTTTTGGTGAAAATTTTAAAGATTTACATGAAAACACTGATTCCCGCTTAAATTCCTATAAAAAGAAACAAATTGTAAAAATAGGTAACTTTTTACCATTTTTCCTGAAGGAAAATATTATGATGGAACGCCAAAACGGAAATTTTACTTAAAATCTCTTGCAATTAAGTAATTAGGCATCGAAAAAGAGAACTTCTTCTTCCGAATCACAAACTCTACATTTTCATGACTTCTTTGGAGTCTGTTTTTTTAGTAGGATGTCATAACTCAAAAATCTAATTTTTTTAATGAGGAAGAATTAATCCACATAACGTTCTTCATGATGTATATAAATTTCATACCAATATCTTGCTTACTCAATTCTTGATAGAAAAATTAAATTTTCTTTTTCCATTAAGTTGTGTGTAAATTGAAAACGATAAGTAAATTTAACGCTTTTGTGATCCCAGCAAATCCTCTCAACGTTACTAACTTCGCGATTGAAGATTGTGTTCGTTATAAAAACATATCGATGGCCACAAGTGGAAAAGCCCTAACTCGTATTTTCACGAAATTGAAATTGTATAAAGAAGTTGTGCAAGCAGTTGTACAAACAGTTGTACTGTTTATTATTATGTTTTTACCTTCTCCTATAAAGTTACAGTTATTTTAGTTGGGGCCTTTCTGCTTGTGACCACCGATATGTACATACATACATACTTACTTATTTTATTCAGAAGTTCTGGGTTGTTGCAGAATCCAAATCAGGGTTGTCAACAGGAATTGCTGTCATGAATCCGCCTCAATTTAGCATTCATTCGAAAATAAACAAAACCCACATTCGAATCAGCTGTTTTGTTTTCTGGTTACATTCCAACAAATAATTTTGGTGTTATATATTTTGTCTTGAGGTATGAATGCGTTGCGCTGATTGTACTAAGTGGGTAAAACTTAAAGTGGATGAAAGCCCCAATTCACACTACACAAATCTTATTAGCTTATCACATTTTACTCTTTGAACTTTCATCGACGTCCTCACAATGCAAGTCTTATTTTTGACGAGATATTTTTTATGAATAGTTTTGTGTATGCATGTGTACTTTTTCAACATTACTAGGGGTCTCCACTAGCCATGAACTTCGTATAGGCATCATGTCGGACATCGCAAATGGCTAATGGAGACCGCTCATGTTGACCGTCCGCAACCATTTGTATTGGAAAGAAAAGAGACAAAACAAAATTGGTAAATATTCCATCTCTATTGCACTACCGTAAATACTTTGGTATGCCTGAACATGGACATGGCACGTATTCACCACAACAAAGAAGTTGATGAATTTTTCACAGTTGCTCTCAAGGCGTCATGTTCATGTCGTGTCCAAGTCGATGGCTCCTGAAGACGTAGGCTTACGAATGAGAAAACAACATGTATGAAGCTGAGTACTATTACTCGTAGAAACTATTTTTTAGTGAAAATTCGAAATAATTTTATTTATAGCATTTCTTTAGAAAAACTATTTTCTTAGTCCGAATTTATGTACATATGTATGTATTGCATTAAAAAATTTTCTTAGCATACAACTGAACAAATTTGTCTTAAATTAAAGCAGAAATAAGTAATAAATAACAACATGAAATACGGAAGTATATTTATTTGACATAAAGTCTTTATTTATTTAATTCGAATACTTGGCTTGTTTTTATGGTTAAGTAATTGTCTATATGCATTTCGTTCCCGCTTTTGGAATTTTTGAATTTAGCTAACAAACTTCGTATGTTTTTAGTATTAAGAGTCTTACTATAAACATACGAAGTTTGTTAGCTAAATTCAAAAATTTTTTGGGTTGAAGTCTACTGATAAGTTCGAAAAGCGGGAACAAAATGCATATAGACAATGGCTTAACCATAAAAACAAGCCAAATCTTCAAAATAAATAACAACTAATATTCATTGCTAAGGGAAAAATAAAAAAATCAAATATGTGCAAACGATTCTTTTCGAATAAAAATATTTAACATCAAACTACAAATTATTTGAAAACCCATTTGTCATAAATTAAAAAAAATTGTGTTTGGATTCTAAAATGCCTGCATTTTTTTTCTAACGTAAAGTGAGGCAAGTATTTGAATTGCTCTTCTAATTTCAAAGCTATAAGGATAAATATGTATGTATGTAATCTTCGTTCTTAGAAAAATTCACATACTTTCTTACTTACCATACTTTTTACCCCAATCTGAATTAAAATATTTAGAATTCTTTTTTAATATTTTCTCTTTTTATTTTGATTTTGAAATTTAATTTACATATGAAATTGTTTATATCCAATGATTATTAATTAGTTTACATAAATCATAAAACATACTGGCGAATAGTACTTGTTAATGTTAGTAATCATGATTTTTTCTATGTGCGCTTAATTATGAAAGTGGTCTGAGTCATATGCTTTTTTCCTTCGAAATGTTAAAAAATCTTAAAAAAAATTTAATAGGGACTAGTACAACTTTAAATTAAAATGTTGCGTAATACAAAAATATTTTTTGAATTGAAATGTAATCTACTAAATATCTCAACACAACAAATGTATGACTTAGACCACTTTCATAATTAAGGGCACATTTTGGGGGCAACAAAAAAATCATTTAATACAGTATACATTACTGCAGTTGCAGTGCAGTTTTCTTAAAATTTCTTTTCTTCAGCAAGACTTAGTTGCCAAATAACATGTAATTTTTCCATGTAACTCGCTCTTAAGTTCCACAATTTCTTATAGATTTTGTTTTTAGTGGTTGGTTGTGGAAGTAGTTGCTGAAAATCAGATTTTTTATGTTGGTGCTCGCAGTGGATCATCCTTCAGCATACGATGTTGTAACAATTAGCCTTTTTGTATTACGGAAATTATAAGAATTTTGTAACAAGTAACAAATTACTCATCTAAATAACACTTGCTGCACAACGTCCGTCCCAAATGTTTCCTCATTATAGTGGGCTATGTTCTTGTATGCATCGATAGACTTCTCAGTAAATTCTTGGGCCTTTTAGACGCGTTGTAATGAAAAAGAAATAAAATTAAATTGTATTAAAGTAGGTTATGATTAATTAATTTAATTTGATTAGTTGATGAATTAGTAAAACCAACTCTTGTTAATTGTACAGCAAATAAAAATACAAAAAAAAAAAAAAAATCTCAAAATCTAATAGGGAAAATATTTCAAAAACTAGCATGCTTATTCGATTTAAAATCCGTAATTGTAAAAAGATTGTGGAAATTCAAAAAATTTAATGGATTTGGCATATATTTCATGAAAATAAATTTTTATGAAAGTAATTTAATGGACTACACATCGTCTATTTTGCATGGAAAAAAAATGTATGAAAGAAATTTAATGAATAAAAATTTAATGGACTATACATCGTCCATTTTTTATGCAAAAAATTAAATGGACTACACATCGTCTATTTCTCATGAAAAAAAAATTTATGAAAAAAATTTAATGGAAAAAAATTTAATGGACTATACATCGTCTATTTT
This sequence comes from Nowickia ferox, assembly GCA_936439885.1. NCBI lineage: Eukaryota > Metazoa > Arthropoda > Insecta > Diptera > Tachinidae > Nowickia > Nowickia ferox. Next base: position 332,854 of record OW387027.1, on the reverse strand, counting down.
TCTTGCAAAAAATTTAATGGGCTTAGCATACATTTCATGAAAATAAATTTTTATGAAAGTAATTTAATGGACTACACATCGTCTATTTCTCATTAAAAAAAATTTATGAAAAAAATTTAATGGAATATATACATCGTCCATTTTTCATGCAAAAAAAAATTCATGAAAATTAATTTGTATCAAAGTAATTTAATGGACTACAAATCGTCTATTTTTCATGAAAAAAAAATTTATGAAAAAAAAATTGAACAGACTATACATCGTCCATTTTTAATGGAAAAAATTAAATGGACTATACATCGTCCATTTTTAATGCAAAAAATTAAATGGACTATACATCGTCCATTTTTCTTGCAACAAAAAAAAAAAAATTATGAGAGAAATTTAATGGACTATATCTAATCCGTCTATTTTTCTTGCAAAAAATTTAATGGGTTTAGCATATTTTTCATGAAAATTAATTTTTATGAAAGTAATTTAATGGACTACACATCGTCTATTTTTCATGAAAAAAAATTTATGAAAAAAATTTAATGGACTATACATCGTCCATTTTTAATGCAAAAAATTAAATGGACTATAGATCGTCCATTTTTCATGCAAAAAATTAAATGGACTATACATCGTCCATTTTTCATGCATAAAAAATTTATGAGAGAAATATATTGGACTATACATCGTCTATTTTTATAAAAAAAAATTAATTGGACTATACATCGTTAATTTTCCTCCAAAAAATTAACTGGACTATACATCGTCTATTTTTCTTGCAAAAAATTTAATGGGCTTAGCATATTTTTCATGAAAATTAATTTTTATCAAAGTAATTTAATGGACTACACATCGTCTATTTTTCATGAAAAAAAATTTATAAAAAAAATTTAATGGACTATACATCGTCCATTTTTAATGCAAAAAATTAAATGGACTATAGATCGTCCATTTTTCATACAAAAAATTAAATGGACTATACATCGTCCATTTTTCATGCATAAAAAATTTATGAGAGAAATTTAATGGACTATACATCGTCCATTTTCAATGAAAAAAATTAAATGGACTATACATCGTCCATTTTTCATGCAAAAAATTAAATGGACTATACATCGTCCATTTTTCATGCAAAAAAAAATTATGAGTGAAATTTAATAGAATATACATCGTCTATTTTTATAAAGAAAATTAATTGGACTATACATCGTTTAATTTTCCTCCAAAAAATTTAATGGACTAGACATCGTCTATATTTCATGAAACAAAATTTATGAAAAAAATTTAATGGACTATACATCGTCCATTTTTAATGCAAAAAATTAAATGGACTATACATCGTCCATTTTTCATGAAAAAAATTAAATGGACTATACATCGTCCATTGTTCATGCAAAAAAAAAAAATTATGAGAGAAATTTAATAGAATATACATCGTCTATTTTTATAAAGAAAATTAATTGGACCATACATCGTTTAGTTTTCCTCCAAAAAATTTAATTAACTAGACATCGTCCATTTTTAATGCAAAAATTTAAATGGACTATACATCGTCCATTTTTCATGCAAAAAAAAATTTATGAGAGAAATTTAATAGACTATACTCGTCTATTTTTATAAAAAAAATGTATTGGACTATACATCGTTTAATTTTCTTCCAAAAAAACTAACTGGACAATACATCGTCTATTTTTCTTGCAAAAAAAGAAAAAATTATGAGAGAAATTTAATAGACTATATATCGTCTATTTTTATAAAAAAATTTATTGGACTATTAATCGTTTAATTTTCTTCCAAAAAAACTAACTGGACAATACATCGTCTATTTTTCTTGCAAAAAATTTAATGGGCTTAGCATATTTTTCATAAAAAAAATTTTGTGAAAAAAATTTAATGGAAAAAAATTTATGAAAAAAATTTAATGGACTATACATCGTCCATTTTTAATGCAAGAAATTAAATGGACTATACATCGTCCATTTTTCATGCAAAAAATTAAATGGACTATACATCGTCCATTTTTCATGCAGAAAATTAAATGGACTATATATCGTCCATTTTTCATGGAAAAAAAATTTATGAGAGAAATTTAATAGACTATACATCGTCTATTTTTATAAAAAAAATTAATTGGACTATACATCGTTTCATTTTCCTCCAAAAAATTTAATCGACTATACATCGTCCATTTTCAATGAAAAAAATTAAATGGACTATACATCGTCCATTTTTCATGCAAAAAATTAAATGGACTATACATCGTTCATTTTTCATGCAAAAAATAAATTTTCCTCCAAAAAATTAACTGGACTACACATCGTCTATATTTCATGAAAAAAAATTTATGAAAAAAATTTAATGGACTATACATCGTCCATTTTTAATGCAAAAAATTAAATGGACTATACATCGTCCATTTTTCAAGCAAAAAAATTAAATGGACTATACATCGTCCATTTTTCATGCAAAAAAAAAAAAAAAAATTATGAGAGAAATTTAATAGAATATACATCGTCTATTTTTATAAAGAAAATTAATTGGACCATACATCGTTTAATTTTCCTCCAAAAAATTTAATGGACTAGACATCGTCCATTTTTAATGCAAAAAATTAAATAGACTATACATCGTCCATTTTTCATGCAAAAAAAAAATTTATGAGAGAAATTTAATAGACTATACTCGTCTATTTTTATAAAAAAAATTTATTGGACTATACATCGTTTAATTTTCTTCCAAAAAACTAACTCGACAATACATCGTCTATTTTTCTTGCAAAAAATTTAATGGGCTTAGCATATTTTCCATAAAAAAAATTTTGAGAAAAAAATTTAATGGACTATACATCGTCTATTTTTCATAAAAAAAAATTTATGAAAAAAATTTAATGAATCGTCCATTTTTAATGCAATAAATTAAATGGACAATACATCGTCTATTTTTCATGAAAAAAATCATTATGAAAAAAATTTAATGGACTATACATCGTCCATTTTTAATGCAAAAAATTAAATGGACTATACATCGTCCATTTTTCTTGCAAAAAAAAAAAAAAAAAAAATTATGAGAGAATTTTAATGGACTATATATAATCCGTCTATTTTTCTTGCAAAAAATTTAATGGGCTTAGCATATTTTTCATGAAAATTAATTTTTATGAAAGTAATTTAGTGGACTACACATCGTCTATTTTGCATGAAAAAAAATTATGAAAAAAATTTAATGGACTATAGATCGTCCATTTTTCATGCAAAAAATTAATAGGACTATATATCGTCCATTTTTCATGCAAAAAAATTTATGAGAGAAATTTAATAGACTATACATCGTCTATTTTTAAAAAAAATTAATTGGACTATATATCGTTTAATTTTCCCCAAAAAAATTAAATGGACTATACATCGTCCATTTTTCTTGCAAAAAGTTTAATGGACAGCATATTTTTCATGAAAAAAAAATTTATGAAAGAAATTTAATGGACTATACATCGTCCATTTTTCATTAAAAAAAAAAATTATAAGAAAAATTTAATGGACTATACATCGTCCATTTTTAATGCAAAAAATTAAATGGACTATACATCGTCCATTTTTCATGCAAAAAAAATTTATGAGAGAAATATAATGGACTATACATCGTCTATTTTTATAAAAAAAATTAATTGGACTATACATCGTTTCATTTTCCTCCAAAAAATTTAATCGACTATACATCGTCCATTTTCAATGAAAAAAATTACATGGACTATACATCGTCCATTTTTCATGCAAAAAATTAAATGGACTATACATCGTCCATTTTTCATGCAAAAAATTAATTTTCCTCCAAAAAATTAACTGGACTACACATCGTCTATATTTCATGAAACAAAATTTATGAAAAAAATTTAATGGACTATACATCGTCCATTTTTAATGCAAAAAATTAAATGGACTATATATCGTCCATTTTTAATGCAAAAAATTAAATGGACTATACATCGTCCATTTTTCATGCAAAAAAAAATTTATGAGAGAAATTTAATAGACTATACTCGTCTAGTTTTATAAAAAAAATGTATTGGACTATACATCGTTTAATTTTCTTCCAAAAAACTAACTCGACAATACATCGTCTATTTTTCTTGCAAAAAATTTAATGGGCTTAGCATATTTTCCATAAAAAAAAATTTTGTGAAAAAAATTTAATGGATCGTCCATTTTTAATGCTATAAATTAAATGGACAATACATCGTCTATTTTTCATGAAAAAAAACATTATGAAAAAAATTTAATGGACTATACATCGTCCATTTTTAATGCAAAAAATTAAATGGGCTATACATCGTCCATTTTTCTTGCAAAAAAAAAAAATTATGAGAGAATTTTAATGGACTATATGTAATCCGTCTATTTTTCTTGCAAAAAATTAATGGGCTTAGCATATTTTTCATGAAAATTAATTTTTATGAAAGTAATTTAGTGGACTACACATCGTCTATTTTGCATGAAAAAAAAATTATGAAAAAAATTTAATGGACTATAGATTGTCCATTTTCAATGGAAAAAATTAAATGGACTATAGATCGTCCATTTTTCATACAAAAAATTAAATGGACTATACATCGTCCATTTTTCATTAAAAAAAAAATATTATAAGAAAAATTTAATGGACTATACATCGTCCATTTTTCATGCAAAAAATTAAATGGACTATATATCGTCCATTTTTCATGCAAAAAAAATTTATGAGAGAAATATAATGGACTATACATCGTCTATTTTTATAAAAAAAATTAATTGGACTATACATCGTTTCATTTTCCTCCAAAAAATTTAATCGACTATACATCGTCCATTTTCAATGAAAAAAATTACATGGACTATACATCGTCCATTTTTCATGCAAAAAATTAAATGGACTATACATCGTCCATTTTTCATGCAAAAAATTAATTTTCCTCCAAAAAATTAACTGGACTACACATCGTCTATATTTCATGAAACAAAATTTATGAAAAAAATTTAATGGACTATACATCGTCCATTTTTAATGCAAAAAATTAAATGGACTATATATCGTCCATTTTTAATGCAAAAAATTAAATGGACTATACATCGTCCATTTTTCATGCAAAAAAAAATTTATGAGAGAAATTTAATAGACTATACTCGTCTAGTTTTATAAAAAAAATGTATTGGACTATACATCGTTTAATTTTCTTCCAAAAAACTAACTCGACAATACATCGTCTATTTTTCTTGCATATTTTTCATGAAAATTAATTTTTATGAAAGTAATTTAATGGACTACACATCGTCTATTTTGCATGAAAAAAAAATTATGAAAAAAATTTAATGGACTATACATCGTCCATTTTTAATGCAAAAAATTAAATGGACTATATATACATCGTCCATTTTTCATGCAAAAAACTAAATGGACAAAACATCGTTCATTTTTCATGCAAAAAAAAAAAAAATATGAGAGAAATTTAATAGAATATACATCGTCTATTTTTATAAAGAAAATTAATTGGACCATACATCGTTTAATTTTCCTCCAAAAAATTTAATGGACTAGACATCGTCCATTTTTAATGCAAAAAATTAAATGGACTATACATCGTCCATTTTTCATGCAAAACAAATTTATGAGAGAAATATAATGGACTATACATCGTCTATTTTTATAAAAAAAATTAATTAGACTATACATCGTTTAATTTTGTGAAAAAAATTTAATGAATCGTCCATTTTTAATGCAATAAATTAAATGGACAATACATCGTCTATTTTTCATGAAAAAAATCATTATGAAAAAATTTAATGGACTATACATCGTCCATTTTTAATGCAAAAAATTAAATGGACTATACATCGTCCATTTTTCTTGAAAAAAAAAAAAATTTATGAGAGAAATTTAATAGACTATACATCGTCTATTTTTAAAAAAAATTAATTGGACTATATATCGTTTAATTTTCCCCAAAAAAATTAAATGGACTCTACATCGTCCATTTTACTTGGAAAAAATTTAATGGACAGCATATTTTTCATGAAAAAAAAATGTATGAAAAAAATTTAATGGACTATACATCGTCCATTTTTCATAAAAAAAAAAAAAATTATAAGAAAAATTTAATGGACTATACATCGTCCATTTTTAATGCAAAAAATTAAATGGACTATACATCGTCCATTTTTCATGCAAAAAAAAAAAAATTATGAGAGAAATTTAATAGAATATACATCGTCTATTTTTATAAAGAAAATTAATTGGACCATACATCGTTTAATTTTCCTCCAAAAAATTTAATGGACTAGACATCGTCCATTTTTAATGCAAAAAATTTAATGGACTAGACATCGTCCATTTTTAATGCAAAAAATTAAATGGACTATACATCGTCTATTTTTCATGCAAAAAAAAATTTATGAGAGAAATTTAATAGACTATACTCGTCTATTTTTATAAAAAAAATGTATTGGACTATACATCGTTTAATTTTCTTCCAAAAAACTAACTCGACAATACATCGTCTATTTTTCTTGCAAAAAATTTAATGGGCTTAGCATATTTTCCATAAAAAAAAATTTTTTGAAAAAAATTTAATGGACTTATTATACATCGTCTATTTTTCATAAAAAAAATTTATGAAAAAAATTTAATGAATCGTCCATTTTTAATGCAATAAATTAAATGGACAATACATCGTCTATTTTTCATGAAAAAAAACATTATGAAAAAAATTTAATGGACTATACATCGTCCATTTTTAATGCAAAAAATTAAATGGGCTATACATCGTCCATTTTTCTTGCAAAAAAAAAAAAATTATGAGAGAATTTTAATGGACTATATATAATCCGTCTATTTTTCTTGCAAAAAATTTAATGGGCTTAGCATATTTTTCATGAAAATTAATTTTTATGAAAGTAATTTAGTGGACTACACATCGTCAATTTTGCATGAAAAAAAAATTATGACAAAAATTTAGTGGACTATACATCGTCCATTTTTAATGCAAAAAATTAAATGGACTATACATCGTCCATTTTTCATGCAAAAAACTAAATGGACAAAACATCGTCCATTTTTCATGCAAAAAAAAAAAAAATATGAGAGAAATTTAATAGAATATACATCGTCTATTTTTATAAAGAAAATTAATTGGACCATACATCGTTTAATTTTCCTCCAAAAAATTTAATGGACTAGACATCGTCCATTTTTAATGCAAAAAATTAAATGGACTATAACATCGTCCATTTTTCATGCAAAAAATTAAATGGACTATACATCGTCCATTTTTCATGCAAAATATTAATTTTCCTCCAAAAAATTATCTGGACACATCACACACATCGTCTATATTTCATGAAAAAAAATTTATGAAAAAAATTTAATAGACTATTCATCGTCCATTTTTAATGCAAAAAATTAAATGGACTATACATCGTCCATTTTTCTTGCAAAAAAAAAAAAAATTATGAGAGAATTTTAATGGACTGTATATAATCCGTCTATTTTTCTTGCAAAAAATTTAATGGGCTTAGCATATTTTTCATGAAAATTAATTTTTATGAAAGTAATTTAATGGACTACACATCGTCTATTTTGCATGAAAAAAAAAATTATGAAAAAAATTTAATGGACTATACATCGTCCATTTTTAATGCAAAAAATTAAATGGACTATACATCGTCTATTTTTCTTGCAAAAAATTTAATGGGCTTAGTATATTTTCCATAAAAAAAATTTTCTGAAAAAAATTTAATGGACTATACATCGTCTATTTTTCATAAAAAAAAATTTATGAAAAAAATTTAATGAATCGTCCATTTTTAATGCAATAAATTAAATGGACAATACATCGTCTATTTTTCATGAAAAAAAACATTATGAAAAAAATTTAATGGACTATACATCGTCCATTTTTAATGCAAAAAATTAATTGGGCTATACATCGTCCAATTTTCTTGCAAAAAAAAAATTATGAGAGAATTTTAATGGACTATATATAATCCGTCTATTTTTCTTGCAAAAAATTTAATGGGCTTAGCATATTTTTCATGAAAATTAATTTTTATGAAAGTAATTTAATGGACTACACATCGTCTATTTTGCATGAAAAAAAAATTATGAAAAAAATTTAATGGACTATACATCGTCCATTTTTCATGCAAAAAACTAAATGGACAAAACATCGTCCATTTTTCATGCAAAAAAAAAAAAAAAAAATATGAGAGAAATTTAATAGAATATACATCGTCTATTTTTATAAAGAAAATTAATTGGACCATACATCGTTTAATTTTCCTCCAAAAAATTTAATGGACTATACATCGTCCATTTTTAATGCAAAAAATTAAATGGACTATACATCGTCCATTTTTCATGCAAAACAAATTTATGAGAGAAATATAATGGACTATACATCGTCTATTTTTATAAAAAAAATTAATTAGACTATACATCGTTTAATTTTGTGAAAAAAAATTAATGAATCGTCCATTTTTAATGCAATAAATTAAATGGACAATACATCGTCTATTTTTCATGAAAAAAATCATTATGAAAAAAATTTAATGGACTATACATCGTCCATTTTTAATGCAAAAAATTAAATGGACTATACATCGTCCATTTTTCTTGAAAAAAAAAACTATGAGAGAATTTTAATGGACTATATATAATCCGTCTATTTTTCTTGCAAAAAATTTAATGGGCTTAGCATATTTTTCATGAAAATTAATTTTTATGAAAGTAATTTAGTGGACTACACATCGTCTATTTTGCATGAAAAAAAAAATTATGAAAAAAATTTAATGGTCTATAGATCGTCCATTTTCAATGGAAAAAATTAAATGGACTATAAATCGTCCATTTTTCATGCAAAAAATTAATAGGACTATATATCGTCCATTTTTCATGCAAAAAAAATTTATGAGAGAAATTTAATAGACTATACATCGTCTATTTTTAAAAAAAATTAATTGGACTATATATCGTTTAATTTTCCCCAAAAAAATTAAATGGACTATACATCGTCCATTTTTCTTGCAAAAAATTTAATGGACAGCATATTTTCCATGAAAAAAAAATTTATGAAAAAAATTTAATGGATCGTCCATTTTTAATGCAAAAAATTAAATGGACTATACATCGTCCATTTTTCATGGAAAAAAAATTTATGAGAGAAATATAATGGACTATATATCGTCCATTTTCAATGGAAAAAATTTAATGGACTATAGGTCGTCCATTTTCAATGGAAAAAATTAAATGGACTATACATCGTCCATTTTTCTTGCAAAAAATTTAATGGACAGCATATTTTTCATGAAAAAAAAAAATGTATGAAAAAAATTTAATGGACTATACATCGTCCATTTTTCATAAAAAAAAAATTATAAGAAAAATTTAATGGACTATACATCGTCCATTTTTAATGAAAAAAATTAAATGGACTATACATCGTCCATTTTTCATGCAAAAAAAAATTTATGAGAAAAATTTAATGGACTATACATCGTCTATTTTTAATGAAAAAAATTAATTGGACTATACATCGTTTAATTTTCCTCCAAAAAATTTAATCGACTATACATCGTCCATTTTCAATGGAAAAAATTAAATGGACTATACATCGTCCATTTTTCATGCAAAAAATTAAATGGACTATACATCGTCCATTTTTCATGCAAAAAAAAAAAATTATGAGAGAAATTTAATAGAATATACATCGTCTATTTTTATAAAGAAAATTAATTGGACCATACATCGTTTAATTTTCCTCCAAAAAATTTAATGGACTAGACATCGTCTATATTTCATGAAAAAAAATTTATGAAAAAAATTTAATGGACTATACATCGTCCATTTTTAATGCAAAAAATTAAATGGACTATATATCGTCCATTTTTCATGCAAAAAATTAAATGGACTATACATCGTCCATTTTTCATGCAAAAAAAATTTATGAGAGAAATTTAATAGACTATACTCGTCTATTTTTATAAAAAAAATGTATTGGACTATACATCGTTTAATTTTCTTCCAAAAAACTAACTCGACAATACATCGTCTATATTTCTTGCAAAAAATTTAATGGGCTTAGCATATTTTCCATAAAAAAAAATTTTGTGAAAAAAATTTAATGGACGTCTATTTTTCATAAAAAAAAATTTATGAAAAAAATTTAATGAATCGTCCATTTTTCTTGCAAAAAAAAAAAAAAAAAATTATGAGAGAATTTTAATGCACTATATGTACTCCGTCTATTTTTCTTGCAAAAAATTTAATGGGCTTAGCATATTTTTCATGAAAATTAATTTTTATGAAAGTAATTTAATGGACTACACATCGTCTATTTTGCATGAAAAAAAATTATGAAAAAAATTTAATGGACTATAGATCGTCCATTTTCAATGGAAAAAATTAAATGGACTATACATCGTCCATTTTTCATGCAAAAAATTAAATGGACTATACATCGTCCATTTTTCATGCAAAAAAAAAATTATGAGAGAAATTTAATAGAATATACATTGTCTATTTTTATAAAGAAAATTAATTGGACCATACATCGTTTAATTTTCCTCCAAAAAATTTAATGGACTAGACATCGTCCATTTTTAATGCAATAAATTAAATGGACAATACATCGTCTATTTGGCATGAAAAAAAATTATGAAAAAAATTTAATGGACTATAGATCGTCCATTTTCAATGGAAAAAATTAAATGGACTATACATCGTCCATTTTTCATGCAAAAAATTAAATGGACTATACATCGTCCATTTTTCATGCAAAAAATTAAATGGACTATATATGAGAGAAATTTAATAGACTATACATCGTCTATTTAAAAAAAAAAATTAATTTGACTATACATCGTTTAATTTTCCCCAAAAAAATTAAATAGACTATACATCGTCCATTTTTCTTGCAAAAAATTTAATGGACAGCATATTTTTCATGAAAAAAAAATTTATGAAAAAAATTTAATACATCGTCTATACATCGTCTATTTAAAAAAAAAAATTAATTTGACTATACATCGTTTAATTTTCCCCAAAAAAATTAAATAGACTATACATCGTCCATTTTTAATGCAAAAAATTAAATAGACTATACATCGTCCATTTTTCATGGAAAAAAAATTATGAGAGAAATATAATGGACTATACATCGTCTATTTTTATAAATAAAATTAATTGGACTATACATCGTTTAATTTTCCTCCAAAAAATTTAATCGACTATACATCGTCCATTTTCAATGGAAAAAATTAAATGCACATACATCGTCCATTTTTCATGCAAAAAATTAAATGGACTATACATCGTCCATTTTTCATGCAAAAAATTAATTTTCCTCCAAAAAATTAACTGGACTACATCGTCTATATTTGATGAAAAAAATTTATGAAAAAAATTTAATGGACTATACATCGTCCGTTTTTAATGCAAAAAATTAAATGGACAATACATCGTCCATTTTTCATGCAAAAAATTAAATGGACTATACATCTTCCATTTTTCATGCAAAAAAAAAAATGATGAAAGAAATTTAATAGAATATACATCGTCTATTTTTATAAAGAAAATTAATTGGACCATACATCGTTTAATTTTCCTGCAAAAAATATAATGGACTAGACATCGTCCATTTTTAATGCAAAAAATTAAATGGACTATACATCGTCTATTTTTCATAAAAAAAAATTTATGAAAAAAATTTAATGAATCGTCCATTTTTAATGCAATAAATTAAATGGACAATAATCGTCTATTTTTCATGAAAAAAAAACATTATGAAAAAAATTTAATGGACTATACATCGTCCATTTTTAATGCAAAAAAGTAAATGGACTATACATCGTCCATTTTTCTTGCAAAAAAAAAAAAAATTATGAGAGAATTTTAATGGACTATATATAATCCGTCTATTTTTCTTGCAAAAAATTTAATGGGCTTAGCATATTTTTCATTAAAATTAATTTGTATGAAAGTAATTTAATGGACTACACATCGTCTATTTTGCATGAAAAAAAAAGTTATGAAAAAAATTTAATGGACTATAGGTCGTCCATTTCCAATGGAAAAATTTAAATGGACTATACATCGTCCATTTTTTATGAAAAAAATTAAATGGCCTATACATCGTCCATTTTTCTTGCAAAAAATTTAATGGACAGCATATTTTTCATGAAAAAAAATTTATGAAAAAATTTAATGGACTATACATCGTCCATTTTTCATTAAAAAAAAAAATATAAGAAAAATTTAATGGACTATACATCGTCCATTTTCAATAGAAAAAATTAAATGGACTATACATCGTCCATTTTTCATGCAAAAAATTAATTTTCCTCCAAAAAATTAACTGGGCTACACATCGTCTATATTTCATGAAAAAAAATTTATGAAAAAAATTTAATGGACTATACATCGTCCATTTTTCATTAAAAAAAAAAATTATAAGAAAAATTTAATGGACTATACATCCTCCATTTTTAATGGAAAAAATTAAATGGACAGCATATTTTTCATGAAAAAAAATGTATGAAAAAAATTAGTGGACTATACATCGTCCATTTTTCATTAAAAAAAATATTATAAGAAAAATTTAATGGACTATACATCGTCCATTTTTAATGCAAAAAATTAAATGGACTATACATCGTCCATTTTTCATGCAAAAAATTAAATGGACTATACATCGTCCATTTTTCATGGAAAAAAAAAATTATGAGAGAAATTTAATAGAATATACATCGTCTATTTTTATAAAGAAAATTAATTGGACCATACATCGTTTAATTTTCCTCCAAAAAATTAAATGGACTATACATCGTCCATTTTTAATGCAAAAAATTAAATGGACTATACATCGTCCATTTTTCATGCAAAAAAAAATTATGAGAGAAATTTAATAGACTATACTCGTCTATTTTTATAAAAAAAATGTATTGGACTATACATTGTTTAATTTTCTTCCAAAAAACTAACTCGACAATACATCGTCTATTTTTCTTGCAAAAAATTTAATGGGCTTAGCATATTTTCCATAAAAAAAATTTTTGTGAAAAAATTTAATGGACTATACATCGTCTATTTTTCATAAAAAAAAATTTATGAAAAAAATTTTATGAATGGTCCATTTTTAATGCAATAAATTAAATGGACAATACATCGTCTATTTGGCATGAAAACAAATTATGAAAAAAATTTAATGGACTATAGATCGTCCATTTTCAATGGAAAAAATTAAATGGACTATACATCGTCCATTTTTCATGCAAAAAATTAAATGGACTATACATAGTCCATTTTTCATGCAAAAAATTAAATGGAATATATATGAGAGAAATTTAATAGACTATACATCGTCTATTTAAAAAAAAAAATTAATTGGACTATACATCGTTTAATTTTCCCCAAAAAAATTAAATAGACTATACATCGTCCATTTTTCTTGCAAAAAATTTAATGGACAGCATATTTTTCATGAAAAAAAAATTTATGAAAAAAATTTAATGGACTATATACATCGTCCATTTTTAATGCAAAAAAATAAATGTACTATACATCGTCCATTTTTCATGGAAAAAAAATTATGAGAGAAATATAATGGACTATACATCGTCTATTTTTATAAAAAAAATTAATTGGACTATACATCGTTTAATTTTCCTCCAAAAAATTTAATCGACTATACATCGTCCATTTTCAATGGAAAAAATTAAATGCACATACATCGTCCATTTTTCATGCAAATAATTAAATGGACTATACATCGTCCATTTTTCATGCAAAAAATTAATTTTCCTCCAAAAAATTAACTGGACTACATCGTCTATATTTGATGAAAAAAATTTATGAAAAAAATTTAATGGACTATACATCGTCCGTTTTTAATGCAAAAAATTAAATGGACAATACATCGTCCATTTTTCATGCAAAAAATTAAATGGACTATACATCGTCCATTTTTCATGCAAAAAAAAAAATTATGAGAGAAATTTAATAGAATATACATCGTCTATTTTTATAAAGAAAATTAATTGGACCATACATCGTTTAATTTTCCTGCAAAAAATTTAATGGACTAGACATCGTCCATTTTTAATGCAAAAAATTAAATGGACTATACATCGTCCATTTTTCATGGAAAAAAAAAAAAATTATGAGAGAAATTTAATAGAATATACATCGTCTATTTTTATAAAGAAAATTAATTGGACCATACATCGTTTAATTTTCCTCCAAAAAATTTAATGGACTAGACATCGTCCATTTTTAATGAAAAAAATTAAATGGACTATACAAAAAATTAAATGGACTATATATAGTCCATTTTTCATGCAAAAAAAATTTATGAGAGAAATTTAATAGACTATACATCGTCTATTTTTAAAAAAAAATTAATTGGACTATACATCGTTTAATTTTCCCCAAAAAAATTAAATGGACTATACATCGTCCATTTTTCTTGCAAGAAATTTAATGGACAGCATATTTTTCATGAAAAAAATGTATGAAACAAATTTAATGGACTATACATCGTCCATTTTTCATAAAAAAAAAATTTTGTAAGAAAAATTTAATGGACTATACATCGTCCATTTTTAATGAAAAAATTAAATGGACTATACATCGTCCATTTTTCATGCAAAAAAAATTTATGAGAGAAATATAATGGACTATACATCGTCTATTTTTATAAAAAAAATTAATTGGACTATACATCGTTTAATTTTCCTCCAAAAAATTTAATCGACTATACATCGTCCATTTTCAATGGAAAAAATTAAATGCACTATACATCGTCCATTTTTCATGCAAAAAATTAAATGGACTATACATCGTCCATTTTTCATGCAAAAAATTAATTTTCCTCCAAAAAATTAACTGGACTACATCGTCTATATTTCATGAAAAAAATTTATGAAAAAAATTTAATGGACTATACATCGTCCATTTTTCATTAAAAAAAAAATATAAGAAAAATTTAATGGACTATACATCGTCCATTTTCAATGGAAAAAATTAAATGGACTATACATCGTCCATTTTTCATGCAAAAAATAAATTTTCCTCCAAAAAATTAACTGGGCTACACATCGTCTATATTTCATGAAAAAAAATTTATGAAAAAAATTTAATGGACTATACATCGTCCATTTTTAATGCAAAAAATTAAATGGACTATACATCGTCCATTTTTCATGCAAAAAATTAAATGGACTATACATCGTCCATTTTTCATGCAAAAAATTAATTTTCCTCCAAAAAATTAACTGGACTACATCGTCTATATTTGATGAAAAAAATTTATGAAAAAAATTTAATGGACTATACATCGTCCGTTTTTAATGCAAAAAATTAAATGGACAATACATCGTCCATTTTTCATGCAAAAAATTAAATGGACTATACATCTTCCATTTTTCATGCAAAAAAAAAAATGATGAAAGAAATTTAATAGAATATACATCGTCTATTTTTATAAAGAAAATTAATTGGACCATACATCGTTTAATTTTCCTGCAAAAAATATAATGGACTAGACATCGTCCATTTTTAATGCAAAAAATTAAATGGACTTTACATCGTCTATTTTTCATAAAAAAAAATTTATGAAAAAAATTTAATGAATCGTCAATTTTTAATGCAATAAATTAAATGGACAATAATCGTCTATTTTTCATGAAAAAAAACATTATGAAAAAAATTTAATGGACTATACATCGTCCATTTTTAATGCAAAAAATTAAATGGACTATACATCGTCCATTTTTCTTGCAAAAAAAAAAAAAATTATGAGAGAATTTTAATGGACTATATATAATCCGTCTATTTTTCTTGCAAAAAATTTAATGGGCTTAGCATATTTTTCATTAAAATTAATTTGTATGAAAGTAATTTATTTATCGTCTATTTTGCATGAAAAAAAAAATTATGAAAAAAATTTAATGGACTATAGATCGTCCATTTTCAATGGCAAAAATTAAATGGACTATACATCGTCCATTTTTCTTGCAAAAAATTATATGGACTATATATCGTCCATTTTCCATGCAAAAAAAATTTATGAGAGAAATTTAATAGACTATACATCGGCTATTTTTAAAAAAAAATTAATTGGACTATACATCGTTTATTTTCCCCAAAAAAATTAAATGGACTATACATCGTCCATTTTTCTTGCAAAAAATTTAATGGACAGCATATTTTTCATGAAAAAAAATTTATGAAAAAATTTAATGGACTATACATCGTCCATTTTTCATTAAAAAAAAAAAATATAAGAAAAATTTAATGGACTATACATCGTCCATTTTCAATAGAAAAAATTAAATGGACTATACATCGTCCATTTTTCATGCAAAAAATTAATTTTCCTCCAAAAAATTAACTGGGCTACACATCGTCTATATTTCATGAAAAAAAATTTATGAAAAAAATTTAATGGACTATACATCGTCCATTTTTCATTAAAAAAAAAATTATAAGAAAAATTTAATGGACTATACATCCTCCATTTTTAATGGAAAAAATTAAATGGACAGCATATTTTTCATGAAAAAAAATGTATGAAAAAAATTAGTGGACTATACATCGTCCATTTTTCATTAAAAAAAATATTATAAGAAAAATTTAATGGACTATACATCGTCCATTTTTAATGCAAAAAATTAAATGGACTATACATCGTCCATTTTTAATGAAAAAAATTAAATGGACTATACATCGTCCATTTTTCATGCAAAAAAAAATTTATGAGAAAAATTTAATGGACTATACATCGTCTATTTTTAATGAAAAAAATTAATTGGACTATACATCGTTTAATTTTCCTCCAAAAAATTTAATCGACTATACATCGTCCATTTTCAATGGAAAAAATTAAATGGACTATACATCGTCCATTTTTCATGCAAAAAATTAAATGGACTATACATCGTCCATTTTTCATGCAAAAAAAAAAAAATTATGAGAGAAATTTAATAGAATATACATCGTCTATTTTTATAAAGAAAATTAATTGGACCATACATCGTTTAATTTTCCTCCAAAAAATTTAATGGACTAGACATCGTCTATATTTCATGAAAAAAAATTTATGAAAAAAATTTAATGGACTATACATCGTCCATTTTTAATGCAAAAAATTAAATGGACTATACATCGTCCATTTTTCATGCAAAAAAAAATTATGAGAGAAATTTAATAGACTATACTCGTCTATTTTTATAAAAAAAATGTATTGGACTATACATTGTTTAATTTTCTTCCAAAAAACTAACTCGACAATACATCGTCTATTTTTCTTGCAAAAAATTTAATGGGCTTAGCATATTTTCCATAAAAAAAAATTTTGTGAAAAAATTTAATGGACTATACATCGTCTATTTTTCATAAAAAAAATTTATGAAAAAAATTTTATGAATCGTCCATTTTTAATGCAATAAATTAAATGGACAATACATCGTCTATTTGGCATGAAAACAAATTATGAAAAAAATTTAATGGACTATAGATCGTCCATTTTCAATGGAAAAAATTAAATGGACTATACATCGTCCATTTTTCATGCAAAAAATTAAATGGACTATACATAGTCCATTTTTCATGCAAAAAATTAAATGGAATATATATGAGAGAAATTTAATAGACTATACATCGTCTATTTAAAAAAAAAAATTAATTGGACTATACATCGTTTAATTTTCCCCAAAAAAATTAAATAGACTATACATCGTCCATTTTTCTTGCAAAAAATTTAATGGACAGCATATTTTTCATGAAAAAAAAATTTATGAAAAAAATTTAATGAACTATATACATCGTCCATTTTTAATGCAAAAAAATAAATGTACTATACATCGTCCATTTTTCATGGAAAAAAAATTATGAGAGAAATATAATGGACTATACATCGTCTATTTTTATAAAAAAAATTAATTGGACTATACATCGTTTAATTTTCCTCCAAAAAATTTAATCGACTATACATCGTCCATTTTCAATGGAAAAAATTAAATGCACATACATCGTCCATTTTTCATGCAAAAAATTAAATGGACTATACATCGTCCATTTTTCATGCAAAAAATTAATTTTCCTCCAAAAAATTAACAGGACTACATCGTCTATATTTGATGAAAAAAATTTATGAAAAAAATTTAATGGACTATACATCGTCCGCTTTTAATGCAAAAAATTAAATGGACAATACATCGTCCATTTTTCATGCAAAAAATTAAATGGACTATACATCGTCCATTTTTCATGCAAAAAAAAAAAAAATTATGAGAGAAATTTAATAGAATATACATCGTCTATTTTTATAAAGAAAATTAATTGGACCACACATCGTTTAATTTTCCTGCAAAAAATTTAATGGACTAGACATCGTCCATTTTTAATGCAAAAAATTAAATGGACTATACAAAAAATTAAATGGACTATATATAGTCCATTTTTCATGCAAAAAAAATTTATGAGAGAAATTTAATAGACTATACATCGTCTATTTTTAAAAAAAAATTAATTGGACTATACATCGTTTAATTTTCCCCAAAAAAATTAAATGGACTATACATCGTCCATTTTTCTTGCAAAAAATTTAATGGACAGCATATTTTTCATGAAAAAAAATGTATGAAACAAATTTAATGGACTATACATCGTCCATTTTTCATAAAAAAAAAAATTTTGTAAGAAAAATTTAATGGACTATACATCGTCCATTTTTAATGAAAAAATTAAATGGACTATACATCGTCCATTTTTCTTGCAAAAAAAATTTATGAGAGAAATATAATGGACTATACATCGTCTATTTTTATAAAAAAAATTAATTGGACTATACATCGTTTAATTCTCCTCCAAAAAAATTTAATCGACTATACATCGTCCATTTTCAATGGAAAAAATTAAATGCACTATACATCGTCCATTTTTCATGCAAAAAATTAAATGGACTATACATCGTCCATTTTTCATGCAAAAAATTAATTTTCCTCCAAAAAATTAACTGGACTACAACACATCGTCTATATTTCATGAAAAAAATTTATGAAAAAAATTTAATGGACTATACATCGTCCATTTTTCATTAAAAAAAAAATATAAGAAAAATTTAATGGACTATACATCGTCCATTTTCAATGGAAAAAATTAAATGGACTATACATCGTCCATTTTTCATGCAAAAAATTAATTTTCCTCCAAAAAATTAACTGGGCTACACATCGTCTATATTTCATGAAAAAAAATTTATGAAAAAAATTTAATGGACTATACATCGTCCATTTTTAATGCAAAAAATTAAATGGACTATACATCGTCCATTTTTCATGCAAAAAATTAAATGGACTATACATCGTCCATTTTTCATGGAAAAAAAAATAAAAAATTATGAGAGAAATTTAATAGAATATACATCGTCTATTTTTATAAAGAAAATTAATTGGACCATACATCGTTTAATTTTCCTCCAAAAAATTTAATGGACTAGACATCGTCCATTTTTAATGCAAAAAATTAAATGGACTATACATCGTCCATTTTTCATGCAAAAAAAAATTATGAGAGAAATTTAATAGACTATACTCGTCTATTTTTATAAAAAAAATGTATTGGACTATACATCGTTTAATTTTCTTCCAAAAAACTAACTCGACAATACATCGTCTATTTTTCTTGCAAAGAATTTAATGGGCTTAGCATATTTTCCATAAAAAAAAATTTTGTGAAAAAAATTTAATGGACTATACATCGTCTATTTTTCATAAAAAAAATGTATGAAAAAAATTTAATGAATCGTCCATTTTTAATGCAATAAATTAAATGGACAATACATCGTCTATTTTTCATGAAAAAAAACATTATGAAAAAAATTTAATGGACTATACATCGTCCATTTTTAATGCAAAAAATTAAATGGACTATACATCGTCCATTTTTCTTGCAAAAAAAAAAAAAAAAAAAAATTATGAGAGAATTTTAATGGACTATATATAATCCGTCTATTTTTCTTGCAAAAAATTGAATGGGCTTAGCATATTTTTCATGAAAATTAATTTTTATGAAAGTAATTTAATGGACTACACATCGTCTATTTTGCATGAAAAAAAAGTTATGAAAAAAATTTAAATGACTATAGGTCGTCCATTTCCAATGGAAAAATTTAAATGGACTATACATCGTCCATTTTTCATGGAAAAAATTAAATGGACTATATATAGTCCATTTTTCATGCAAAAAAATTTATGAAAGAAATTTAATAGACTATCGTCTATTTTTAAAAAAAAATTAATTGGACTATACATCGTTTAATTTTCCACAAAAAAATTAAATGGACTATACATCGTCCATTTTTCTTGCAAAAAATTTAATGGACAGCATATTTTTC
This sequence comes from Nowickia ferox, assembly GCA_936439885.1. Taxonomy (NCBI): domain Eukaryota; kingdom Metazoa; phylum Arthropoda; class Insecta; order Diptera; family Tachinidae; genus Nowickia; species Nowickia ferox. Next base: position 312,450 of record OW387027.1, on the reverse strand, counting down.
ATGAAAAAAAAATTTATGAAAAAAATTTAATGGACTATACATCGTCCATTTTTCATTAAAAAAAAAAAATATTGTAAGAAAAATTTAATGGACTATACATCGTCCATTTTTAATGCAAAAAATTAAATGGACTATACATCGTCCATTTTTCATGCAAAAAAAATTTATGAGAGAAATATAATGGACTATATATACAGCGTCTATTTTTATAAAAAAAATTAATTGGACTATACATCGTTTAATTTTCCTCCAAAAAATTTAATCGACTATACATCGTCCATTTTCAATGGAAAAAATTAAATGCACTATACATCGTCCATATTTCATGCAAAAAATTAAATGGACTATACATCGTCCATTTTTCATGCAAAAAATTTATTTTCCTCCAAAAAATTAACTGGACTACACATCGTCTATATTCATGAAAAAAATTTATGAAAAAAATTTAATGGACTATACATCGTCCATTTTTCATGCAAAAAATTAAATGGACAATATATCGTCCATTTTTCATGCAAAAAATTAAATGGACTATACATCATCCATTTTTCTATTTTTCTTGCAAAAAATTTAATGGGCTTAGCATATTTTTCATGAAAATTAATTTTTATGAAAGTAATTTAGTGGACTACACATCGTCAATTTTGCATGAAAAAAAAATTATGACAAAAATTTAGTGGACTATACATCGTCCATTTTTAATGCAAAAAATTAAATGGACTATACATCGTCCATTTTTCATGCAAAAAACTAAATGGACAAAACATCGTCCATTTTTCATGCAAAAAAAAAAAAAATATGAGAGAAATTTAATAGAATATACATCGTCTATTTTTATAAAGAAAATTAATTGGACCATACATCGTTTAATTTTCCTCCAAAAAATTTAATGGACTAGACATCGTCCATTTTTAATGCAAAAAATTAAATGGACTATAACATCGTCCATTTTTCATGCAAAAAATTAAATGGACTATACATCGTCCATTTTTCATGCAAAATATTAATTTTCCTCCAAAAAATTATCTGGACACATCACACACATCGTCTATATTTCATGAAAAAAAATTTATGAAAAAAATTTAATAGACTATTCATCGTCCATTTTTAATGCAAAAAATTAAATGGACTATACATCGTCCATTTTTCTTGCAAAAAAAAAAAAATTATGAGAGAATTTTAATGGACTATATATAATCCGTCTATTTTTCTTGCAAAAAATTTAATGGACAGCATATTTTTCATGAAAATTAATTTTTATGACAGTAATTTAATGGACTACACATCATCTATTTTTCATGAAAACAAAATTATGAAAAAAATTTAATGGACTATAGATCGTCCATTTTCAATGGAAAAAATTAAATCGACTATACATCGTCCATTTTTCATGCAAAAAATTAAATGGACTATATATCGTCCATTTTTCATGCAAAAAAAATTTATGAGAGAAATTTAATAGTCTATACATCGTCTATTTTAAAAAAAAAATTAATTGGACTATACATCGTTTAATTTTCAACAAAAAAATTAAATGGACTATACATCGTCCATTTTTCTTGCAAAAAATTTAATGGACAGCATATTTTTCATGAAAAAAAATTTATGAAAAAAATTTAATGGACTATACATCGTCCATTTTTCATTAAAAAAAAAATTATAAGAAAAATTTAATGGACTATACATCGTCCATTTTCAATGGAAAAAATTAAATGGACTATACATCGTCCATTTTTCATGCAAAAAATTAATTTTCCTCCAAAAAATTAACTGGGCTACACATCGTCTATATTTCATGAAAAAAAATTTATGCAAAAAATTAAATGGACTATACATCGTAAATTTTTCATGGAAAAAAATTTATGAGAGAAATATAATGGACTATACATCGTCTATTTGTATAAAAAAAATTAATTGGACTATAAGTCGTTTAATTTTCCTCCAAAAAATTTAATGGACTATACATCGTCCATTTTTAATGCAAAAAATTAAATGGACTATACATCGTCTATTTTTCTTGCAAAAAATTTAATGGGCTTAGTATATTTTCGATAAAAAAAATTTTGTGAAAAAAATCTATACATCGTCTATTTTTCGTAAAAAAAAATTTATGAAAAAAATTTAATGAATCGTCCATTTTTAATGCAATAAATTAAATGGGCAATACATCGTCTATTTTTCATGAAAAAAAACATTATGAAAAAAATTTAATGGACTATACATCGTCCATTTTTAATGCAATAAATTAAATGGTCTATACATCGTCCAATTTTCTTGCAAAAAAAAAATTATGAGAGAATTTTAATGGACTATATATAATCCGTCTATTTTTCTTGCAAAAAATTTAATGGGCTTAGCATATTTTTCATGAAAATTAATTTTTATGAAAGTAATTTAATGGACTACACATCGTCTATTTTGCATGAAAAAAAAATTATGAAAAAAATTTAATGGACTATACATCGTCCATTTTTAATGCAAAAAATTAAATGGACTATACATCGTCCATTTTTCATGCAAAAAACTAAATGGACAAAACATCGTCCATTTTTCATGCAAAAAAAAAAAAAAAAAATATGAGAGAAATTTAATAGAATATACATCGTCTATTTTTATAAAGAAAATTAATTGGACCATACATCGTTTAATTTTCCTCCAAAAAATTTAATGGACTAGACATCGTCCATTTATAATGCAAAAAATTAAATGGACTATACATCGTCCATTTTTCATGCAAAACAAATTTATGAGAGAAATATAATGGACTATACATCGTCTATTTTTATAAAAAAAATTAATTAGACTATACATCGTTTAATTTTGTGAAAAAAAATTAATGAATCGTCCATTTTTAATGCAATAAATTAAATGGACAATACATCGTCTATTTTTCATGAAAAAATCATTATGAACAAAATTTAATGGACTATACATCGTCCATTTTTAATGCAAAAAATTAAATGGACTATACATCGTCCATTTTTCTTGAAAAAAAAAAAAAAAAACTATGAGAGAATTTTAATGGACTATATATAATCCGTCTATTTTTCTTGCAAAAAATTTAATGGGCTTAGCATATTTTTCATGAAAATTAATTTTTATGAAAGTAATTTAGTGGACTTACACATCGTCTATTTTGCATGAAAAAAAAATTATGAAAAAAATTTAATGGTCTATAGATCGTCCATTTTCAATGGAAAAAATTAAATGGACTATACATCGTCCATTTTTCATGCAAAAAATTAATAGGACTATATATCGTCCATTTTTCATGCAAAAAAAATTTATGAGAGAAATTTAATAGACTATACATCGTCTATTTTTAAAAAAAATTAATTGGACTATATATCGTTTAATTTTCCCCAAAAAAATTAAATGGACTATACATCGTCCATTTTTCTTGCAAAAAATTTAATGGACAGCATATTTTTCATGAAAAAAAAAATTATGAAAAAAATTTAATGGATCGTCCATTTTTAATGCAAAAAATTAAATGGACTATACATCGTACATTTTTCATGCAAAAAAAAAAAATTATGAGAGAAATTTAATAGAATATACATCGTCTATTTTTATAAAAAAAATGTATTGGACTATACATCGTTTAATTTTCTTCCAAAAAACTAACTCGACAATACATCGTCTATTTTTCTTGCAAAAAATTTAATGGGCTTAGCATATTTTCCATAAAAAAAAATTTTGTGAAAAAAATTTAATGGACTATAATCGTCTATTTTTCATAAAAAAAATTTATGAAAAAAATTTAATGAATCGTCCATTTTTAATGCAATAAATTAAATGGGCAATACATCGTCTATTTTTCATAAAAAAAAACATTATGGAAAAAATTTAATGGACTATACATCGTCCATTTTTAATGCAAAAAATTAAATGGGCTATACATCGTCCATTTTTCTTGCAAAAAAAAAAATTATGAGAGAATTTTAATGGACTATATATAATCCGTCTATTTTTCTTGCAAAAACGTTAATGGGCTTAGCATATTTTTCATGAAAATTAATTTTTATGAAAGTAATTTAGTGGACTACACATCGTCTATTTTGCATGAAAAAAAAATTATGACAAAAATTTAATGGACTATAGATCGTCCATTTTCAATGGAAAAAATTAAATGGACTACACATCGTTTAATTTTCCTCCAAAAAATTTAATCGACTATACATCGTCTATTTTTCTTGCAAAAAATTTAATGGGCTTAGCATATTTTCCATAAAAAAAAATTTTGTGAAAAAAATTTAATGGACTATACATCGTCTATTTTTCATAAAAAAAAATTTATGAAAAAAATTTAATGAATCGTCCATTTTTAATGCAATAAATTAAATGGACAATACATCGTCTATTTTTAAAAAAATCATGAGAGAATTTTAATGGACTATATATAATCCGTCTATTTTTCTTGCAAAAAATTTAATGGGCTTAGCATATTTTTATGAAAGTAATTTAATGGACTACACATCGTCTATTTTGCACGAAAAAAAAATTATGAAAAAAATTTAATGGACTATAGGTCGTCCATTTTCAATGGAAAAAATTAAATGGACTATACATCGTCCATTTTTCATGCAAAAAATTAAATGGACTATATATCGTCCATTTTTCATGCAAAAAAAATTTATGAGGAAAATTTAATAGACTATACATCGTCTATTTTTAAAAAAAATTAATTGGACTATATATCGTTTAATTTTCCCCAAAAAAATTTTCTTGCAAAAAATTTAATGGACAGCATATTTTTCATGAAAAAAAAAATGTATGAAAAAAATTTAATGGACTATACATCGTCCATTTTTCATAAAAAAAAAAAAAATTATAAGAAAAATTTAATGGACTATACATCGTCCATTTTTAATGAAAAAAATTAAATGGACTATACATCGTCCATTTTTCATGCAAAAAAAATTTATGAGAGAAATATAATGGACTATACATCGTCTATTTTTATAAAAAAAAATTAATTGGACTATACATCGTTTAATTTTCCTCCAAAAAATTTAATCGACTATACATCGTCCATTTTCAATGGAAAAAATTAAATGGACTATACATCGTCCATTTTTCATGCAAAAAATTAAATGGACTATACATCGTCCATTTTTCATGCAAAAAAAAAAATTATGAGAGAAATTTAATAGAATATACATCGTCTATTTTTATAAAGAAAATTAATTGGACCATACATCGTTTAATTTTCCTCCAAAAAATTTAATGGACTAGACATCGTCTATATTTCATGAAAAAAAATTTATGAAAAAAATTTAATGGACTATACATCGTCCATTTTTAATGCAAAAAATTAAATGGACTTATATCGTCCATTTTTCATGCAAAAAATTAAATGGACTATACATCGTCCATTTTTCATGCAAAAAAAAAAAATTATGAGAGAAATTTAATAGAATATACATCGTCTATTTTTATAAAGAAAATTAATTGGACCATACATCGTTTAATTTTCCTCCAAAAAATTTAATGGACTAGACATCGTCCATTTATAATGCAAAAAATTAAATGGACTATACATCGTCCATTTTTCATGCAAAAAAAAATTTATGAGAGAAATTTAATAGACTATACTCGTCTATTTTTATAAAAAAAATGTATTGGACTATACATCGTTTAATTTTCTTCCAAAAAACTAACTCGACAATACATCGTCTATTTTTCTTGCAAAAAATTTAATGGGCTTAGCATATTTTCCATAAAAAAAAATTTTGTGAAAAAAATTTAATGGACTATACATCGTCTATTTTTCATAAAAAAAAATTTATGAAAAAAATTTTATGAATCGTCCATTTTTAATGCAATAAATTAAATGGACAATACATCGTCTATTTGGCATGAAAAAAAATTATGAAAAATATTTAATGGACTATAGATCGTCCATTTTCAATGGAAAAAATTAAATGGACTATACATCGTCCATTTTTCATGCAAAAAATTAAATGGACTATACATCGTCCATTTTTCATGCAAAAAATTAAATGGACTATATATGAGAGAAATTTAATAGACTATACATCGTCTATTTAAAAAAAAAAAATTAATTTGACTATACATCGTTTAATTTTCCCCAAAAAAATTAAATAGACTATACATCGTCAATTTTTCTTGCAAAAAATTTAATGGACAGCATATTTTTTATGAAAAAAAAATTTATGAAAAAAATTTAATGGACTATACATCGTCCATTTTTAATGCAAAAAATTAAATGGACTATACATCGTCCATTTTTCATGGAAAAAAATTATGAGAGAAATATAATGGACTATACATCGTCTATTTTTATAAAAAAAATTAATTGGACTATACATCGTTTAATTTTCCTCCAAAAAATTTAATCGACTATACATCGTCCATTTTCAATGGAAAAAATTAAATGCACATACATCGTCCATTTTTCATGCAAAAAATTAAATGGACTATACATCGTCCATTTTTCATGCAAAAAATTAATTTTCCCCCAAAAAATTAACTGGACTACATCGTCTATATTTGATGAAAAAAATTTATGAAAAAAATTTAATGGACTATACATCGTCCGTTTTTAATGCAAAAAATTAAATGGACAATACATCGTCCATTTTTCATGCAAAAAATTAAATGGACTATACATCGTCCATTTTTCATAAAAAAAAATTTATGAAAAAAATTTAATGAATCGTCCATTTTTAATGCAATAAATTAAATGGACAATAATCGTCTATTTTTCATGAAAAAAAACATTATGAAAAAAATTTAATGGACTATACATCGTCCATTTTTAATGCAAAAAATTAAATGGACTATACATCGTCCATTTTTCTTGCAAAAAAAAAAAAAAAAATTATGAGAGAATTTTAATGGACTATATATAATCTGTCTATTTTTCTTGCAAAAAATTTAATGGGCTTAGCATATTTTTCATTAAAATTAATTTTTATGAAAGTAATTTAATGGACTACACATCGTCTATTTTGCATGAAAAAAAAATTATGAAAAAAATTTAATGGACTATAGATCGTCCATTTTCAATGCCAAAAATTAAATGGACTATACATCGTCCATTTTTCATGCAAAAAATTATATGGACTATATATCGTCCATTTTCCATGCAAAAAAAATTTATGAGAGAAATTTAATAGACTATACATCGGCTATTTTTAAAAAAAAATTAATTGGACTATACATCGTTTAATTTTCCCCAAAAAAATTAAATGGCCTATACATCGTCCATTTTTCTTGCAAAAAATTTAATGGACAGCATATTTTTCATGAAAAAAAATTTATGAAAAAATTTAATGGACTATACATCGTCCATTTTTCATTAAAAAAAAAAATATAAGAAAAATTTAATGGACTATACATCGTCCATTTTCAATAGAAAAAATTAAATGGACTATACATCGTCTATTTTTCATGCAAAAAATTAATTTTCCTCCAAAAAATTAACTGGGCTACACATCGTCTATATTTCATGAAAAAAAATTTATGAAAAAAATTTAATGGACTATACATCGTCCATTTTTCATTAAAAAAAAATTATAAGAAAAATTTAATGGACTATACATCCTCCATTTTTAATGGAAAAAATTAAATGGACAGCATATTTTTCATGAAAAAAAATGTATGAAAAAAATTAGTGGACTATACATCGTCCATTTTTCATAAAAAAAAATATTATAAGAAAAATTTAATGGACTATACATCGTCCATTTTTAATGCAAAAAATTAAATGGACTATACATCGTCCATTTTTCATGCAAAAAATTAAATGGACTATACATCGTCCATTTTTCATGGAAAAAAAAAAAATTATGAGAGAAATTTAATAGAATATACATCGTCTATTTTTATAAAGAAAATTAATTGGACCATACATCGTTTAATTTTCCTCCAAACAATTAAATGGACTATACATCGTCCATTTTTAATGCAAAAAATTAAATGGACTATACATCGTCCATTTTCCATGCAAAAAAAAATTATGAGAGAAATTTAATAGACTATACTCGTCTATTTTTATAAAAAAAATGTATTGGACTATACATTGTTTAATTTTCTTCCAAAAAACTAACTCGACAATACATCGTCTATTTTTCTTGCAAAAAATTTAATGGGCTTAGCATATTTTCCATAAAAAAAAATTTTGTGAAAAAATTTAATGGACTATACATCGTCTATTTTTCATAAAAAAAAATTTATGAAAAAAATTTTATGAATCGTCCATTTTTAATGCAATAAATTAAATGGACAATACATCGTCTATTTGGCATGAAAAAAAATTATGAAAAAAATTTAATGGACTATAGATCGTCCATTTTCAGTGGAAAAAATTAAATGGACTATACATCGTCCATTTTTCATGCAAAAAATTAAATGGACTATACATAGTCCATTTTTCATGCAAAAAATTAAATGGACTATATATGAGAGAAATTTAATAGACTATACATCGTCTATTTAAAAAAAAAAATTAATTGGACTATACATCGTTTAATTTTCCCCAAAAAAATTAAATAGACTATACATCGTCCATTTTTCATGCAAAAAATTAAATGGACTATACATCGTCCATTTTTCATGGAAAAAAAATTATGAGAAAAATATAATGGACTATACATCGTCTATTTTTATAAAAAAAATTAATTGGACTATACATCGTTTAATTTTCCTCCAAAAAATTTAATCGACTATACATCGTCCATTTTCAATGGAAAAAATTAAATGCACATACATCGTCCATTTTTCATGCAAAAAATTAAATGGACTATACATCGTCCATTTTTCATGCAAAAAATTAATTTTCCTCCAAAAAATTAACTGGACTACATCGTCTATATTTGATGAAAAAAATTTATGAAAAAAATTTAATGGACTATACATCGTCCGTTTTTAATGCAAAAAATTAAATGGACAATACATCGTCCATTTTTCATGCAAAAAATTAAATGGACTATACATCTTCCATTTTTCATGCAAAAAAAAAAAAATTATGAGAGAAATTTAATAGAATATACATCGTCTATTTTTATAAAGAAAATTAATTGGACCATACATCGTTTAATTTTCCTGCAAAAAATTTAATGGACTAGACATCGTCCATTTTTAATGCAAAAAATTAAATGGACTATACATCGTCCATTTTTCATGGAAAAAAAAAAAAAAAAAATTATGAGAGAAATTTAATAGAATATACATCGTCTATTTTTATAAAGAAAATTAATTGGACCATACATCGTTTAATTTTCCTCCAAAAAATTTAATGGACTAGACATCGTCCATTTTTAATGAAAAAAATTAAATGGACTATACAAAAAATTAAATGGACTATATATAGTCCATTTTTCATGCAAAAAAAATTTATGAGAGAAATTTAATAGACTATACATCGTCTATTTTTAAAAAAAAATTAATTGGACTATACATCGTTTAATTTTCCCCAAAAAAATTAAATGGACTATACATCGTCCATTTTTCTTGCAAAAAATTTAATGGACAGCATATTTTTCATGAAAAAAAAATTTATGAAAAAAATTTAATGGACTATACATCGTCCATTTTTCATTAAAAAAAAAATTTTGTAAGAAAAATTTAATGGACTATACATCGTCCATTTTTAATGAAAAAAATTAAATGGACTATACATCGTCCATTTTTCATGCAAAAAAAATTTATGAGAGAAATATAATGGACTATACATCGTCTATTTTTATAAAAAAAATTAATTGGACTATACATCGTTTAATTTTCCTCCAAAAAATTTAATCGACTATACATCGTCCATTTTCAATGGAAAAAATTAAATGCACTATACATCGTCCATTTTTCATGCAAAAAATTAAATGGACTATACATCGTCCATTTTTCATGCAAAAAATTAATTTTCCTCCAAAAAATTAACTGGACTACACATCGTCTATATTTCATGAAAAAAATTTATGAAAAAAATTTAATGGACTATACATCGTCCATTTTTCATTAAAAAAAAAATATAAGAAAAATTTAATGGACTATACATCGTCCATTTTCAATGGAAAAAATTAATTTTCCTCCAAAAAATTAACTGGGCTACACATCGTCTATATTTCATGAAAAAAAATTTATGAAAAAAATTTAATGGACTATACATCGTCCATTTTTTATTAAAAAAAAAATTATAAGAAAAATTTAATGGACTATACATCGTCCATTTTTAATGCAAAAAATTAAATGGACTATAAATCGTCCATTTTTCATGCAAAAAATTAAATGGACTATACATCGTCCATTTTTCATGGAAAAAAAAAAAAATTATGAGAGAAATTTAATAGAATATACATCGTCCATTTTTAATGCAAAAAATTAAATGGACAATACATCGTCTATTTTTCATGAAAAAAAACATTATGAAAAAAATTTAATGGACTATACATCGTCCATTTTTCTTGCAAAAAAAAAAAAAAATTATGAGAGAATTTTAATGGACTATATATAATCCGTCTATTTTTCTTGCAAAAAATTTAATGGGCTTAGCATATTTTTCATGAAAATTAATTTTTATGAAAGTAATTTAATGGACTACACATCGTCTATTTTGCATGAAAAAAAAAGTTATGAAAAAAATTTAATGGACTATAGGTCGTCCATTTCCAATGGAAAAATTTAAATGGACTATACATCGTCCATTTTTTATGCAAAAAATTAAATGGACTATATATAGTCCATTTTTCATGCAAAAAAAATTTATGAGAGAAATTTAATAGACTATACATCGTCTATTTTTAAAAAAAAATTAATTGGACTATACATCGTTTAATTTTCCACAAAAAAATTAAATGGACTATACATCGTCCATTTTTCTTGCAAAAAATTTAATGGACAGCATATTTTTCATTAAAAAAAAATTTATGAAAAAAATTTAATGGACTATACATCGTCCATTTTTCATTAAAAAAAAATATTGTAAGAAAAATTTAATGGACTATACATCGTCCATTTTTAATGCAAAAAATTAAATGGACTATACATCGTCCATTTTTCATGCAAAAAAAATTTATGAGAGAAATATAATGGACTATACAGCGTCTATTTTTATAAAAAAAATTAATTGGACTATACATCGTTTAATTTTCCTCCAAAAAATTTAATCGACTATACATCGTCCATTTTCAATGGAAAAAATTAAATGCACTATACATCGTCCATATTTCATGCAAAAAATTAAATGGACTATACATCGTCCATTTTTCATGCAAAAAATTTATTTTCCTCCAAAAAATTAACTGGACTACACATCGTCTATATTCCATGAAAAAAATTTATGAAAAAAATTTAATGGACTATACATCGTCCATTTTTAATGCAAAAAATTAAATGGACAATATGTCGTCCATTTTTCATGCAAAAAATTAAATGGACTATACATCATCCATTTTTCATGCAAAAAAAAAAAAAAAAATGATGAGAGAAATTTAATAGAATATACATCGTCTATTTTTATAAAGAAAATTAATTGGACCATACATCGTTTAATTTTCCTCCAAAAAATTTAATGGACTAGACATCGTCCATTTTTAATGCAAAAAATTAAATGGACTATACATCGTCCATTTTTCATGCAAAAAAAAATTATGAGAACAATTTAATAGACTATACTCGTCTATTTTTATAAAAAAAATGTATTGGACTATACATCGTTTAATTTTCTTCCAAAAAACTAACTCGACAATACATCGTCTATTTTTCTTGGAAAAAATTTAATGGGCTTAGCATATTTTCCATAAAAAAAAATTTTGTGAAAAAAATTTAATGAATCGTCCATTTTTAATGCAATAAATTAAATGGACAATACATCGTCTATCTTTCATGAAAAAAAAACATTATGAAAAAAATTTAATGGACTATACATCGTCCATTTTTCATGCAAAAAATTAATTTTCCTCCAAAAAATTAACTGGGCTACACATCGTATATATTTCATGAAAAAAAATTTATGCAAAAAATTAAATGGACTATACATCCTAAATTTTTCATGGAAAAAAATTTATGAGAGAAATATAATGGACTATACATCGTCTATTTGTATAAAAAAAATTAATTGGACTATACGTCGTTTAATTTTCCTCCAAAAAATTTAATCGACTATACATCGTCCATTTTCAATGGAAAAAATTAAATGGACTATACATCGTCCATTTTTCATGCAAAAAATTATATGGACTATACATCGTCCATTTTTCATGCCAAAAATTAATTTTCCTCCAAAAAATTAACTAGACTACACATCGTCTATATTTCATGAAAAAAAATTTATCAAAAAAATTTAATGGACTATACATCGTCCATTTTTAATGCAAAAAATTAAATGGACTATACATCGTCCATTTTTCATACAAAAAATTAAATGGACTATACATCGTAAATTTTTCATGCAAAAAAAAAAAAATTATGAGAGAAATTTAATAGAATATACATCGTCTATTTTTATAAAAAAATGTATTGGACTATACATCGTTTAATTTTCTTCCAAAAAACTAACTCGACAATACATCGTGTATTTTTCTTGCAAAAAATTTAATGGGCTTAGCATATTTTCCATAATAAAAAATTTTGTGAAAAAAATTTAATGGACTATACATCGTCTATTTTTCATAAAAAAAAATTTATGAAAAAAATTTAATGAATCGTCCATTTTTATTGCAATAAATTAAATGGACAATACATCGTCTATTTGGCATGAAAAAAAAATTATGAAAAAATGGACTATAGATCGTCCATTTTCAATGGAAAAAATTAAATGGACTATACATCGTCCATTTTTCATGCAAAAAAATTAAATGAGCTATATATCGTCAATTTTTCATGCAAAAAAAATTTATGAGAGAATTTAAAATCGGACTATACATCGTCCATTTTTCATGCAAAAAAATTAAATGAGCTATATATCGTCAATTTTTCATGCAAAAAAAATTTATGAGAGAAATTTAATAGACTATACATCGTCTATTATAAAAAAAAAAAATTAATAGGACTATACATCGTTTAATTTTCCCCAAAAAAATTAAATGGAGTATACATCGTCCATTTTTCTTGCAAAAAATTTAATGGACAGCATATTTTTCATGAAAAAAAAATTTATGAAAAAAATTTAATGGACTATACATCGTCCATTTTCAATGGAAAAAATTAAATGGACTATACATCGTCCAGTTTTAATGCAAAAAAAAAATTATGAGAGAAATTTAATAGAATATACATCGCCCATTTTTAATGGAAAAAATTAAATGGACTATACATCGTCTATTTTTAATGCAATAATATAAATGGACTATACATCGTCCATTTTTAATGCAAAAAATTAAATGGACTATACATCGTCCATTTTTCATGGAAAAAATTAAATGGACTATATATCATCTATTTTTCATGGAAAAAATTAAATGGACTATACATCGTCCATTTTTCATGCAAAAAAAAAAAATTATGAGAGTAATTTAATAGAATATACTTCGTCTATTTTTATAAAAAAAATTAATTGGACTATACATCGTTTAATTTTCCTCCAAAAAGTTTAATCGACTATACATCATCCATTTTTAATGCAAAAAATTAAATGGACTATACATCGTCCATTTTTAATACAAAAAATTAAATGGACTATACATCGTCCATTTTTCATGCAAAAAATTAAATGGACTATACATCGTCCATTTTTCATGCAAAAAAAATTTATGAGAAAAATATAATGGACTATACATCGTCTATTTTTATAAAAAAAAAAATTAATTGGACTATACATCGTTTAATTTTCCTCCAAAAAATTAACTGGACTATACATTTTTCATTAAAATTAATTATTATGAAAGTAATTTAATGGACTACACATCGTCCATTTTTCATGCAAAAAATTATATGGACTATATATCGTCCATTTTCCATGCAAAAAAAATTTATGAGAGAAATTTAATAGACTATACATCGGCTATTTTTAAAAAAAAATTAATTGGACTATATATCGTTTAATTTTCCCCAAAAAAATTAAATGGACTATACATCGTCCATTTTTCTTGAAAAAAAATTTAATGGACAGCATATTTTTCATGAAAAAAAATTTATGAAAAAAATTTAATGGACTATACATCGTCCATTTTTCATTAAAAAAAAAATATAAGAAAAATTTAATGGACTATACATCGTCCATTTTCAATGGAAAAAATTAAATGGACTATACATCGTCCATTTTTCATGCAAAAAATTATTTTCCTCCAAAAAATTAACTGGGCTACACATCGTCTATATTTCATGAAAAAAAATTTATGAAAAAAATTTAATGGACTATACATCGTCCATTTTTCATTAAAAAAAAAATTATAAGAAAAATTTAATGGACTATACATCCTCCATTTTTAATGGAAAAAATTAAATGGACAGCATATTTTTCATGAAAAAAATGTATGAAAAAAATTAGTGGACTATACATCGTCCATTTTTCATTAAAAAAAATATTATAAGAAAAATTTAATGGACTATACATCGTCCATTTTTAATGCAAAAAATTAAATGGACTATACATCGTCCATTTTTCATGCAAAAAATTAAATGGACTATACATCGTCCATTTTTCATGGAAAAAAAAAAATTATGAGAGAAATTTAATAGAATATACATCGTCTATTTTTATAAAGAAAATTAATTGGACCATACATCGTTTAATTTTCCTCCAAAAAATTTAATGGACTAGACATCGTCCATTTTTAATGCAAAAAATTAAATGGACTATACATCGTCCATTTTTCATGGAAAAAAAAAAAAAATTATGAGAGAAATTTAATAGAATATACATCGTCTATTTTTATAAAGAAAATTAATTGGACCATACATCGTTTAATTTTCCTCCAAAAAATTTAATGGACTAGACATCGTCCATTTTTAATGCAAAAAATTAAATGGACTATACATCGTCCATTTTTCATGCAAAAAAAAATTATGAGAGAAATTTAATAGACTATACTCGTCTATTTTTATAAAAAAATGTATTGGACTATACATCGTTTAATTTTCTTCCAAAAAACTAACTCGACAATACATCGTCTATTTTTCTTGCAAAGAATTTAATGGGCTTAGCATATTTTCCATAAAAAAAAATTTTGTGAAAAAAATTTAATGGACGTCTATCGTCTATTTTTCATAAAAAAAAATTTATGAAAAAAATTTAATGAATCGTCCATTTTTAATGCTATAAATTAAATGGACAATACATTGTCTATTTTTCATGAAAAAAAACATTATGAAAAAAATTTAATGGACTATACATCGTCCATTTTTAATGCAAAAAATTAAATGGACTATACATCGTCCATTTTTCTTGCAAAAAAAAAAAAAAATTATGAGAGAATTTTAATGGACTATATATAATCCGTCTATTTTTCTTGCAAAAAATTTAATAGGCTTAGCATATTTTTCATGAAAATTAATTTTTATGAAAGTAATTTAATGGACTACACATCGTCTATTTTTCATAAAAAAAAATTTATGAAAAAAATTTAATGAATCGTCCATTTTTAATGCAATAAATTAAATGGACAATACATCGTCCATTTTTTTTTGCAAAAAACAATTTATGAGAGAAATTTAATGGACTAAATATACATCGTCTATTTTTCTTGCAAAAAATTTAATGGGCTTAGCATATTTTTCATGAAAATTAATTTTTATCAAAGTAATTTAATGGACTACACATCGTCTATTTTTCATGAAAAAAAAATTATGAAAAAAATTTAATGGACTATACAACGTCCATTTTTCTTGCAAAAAATTTAATGAACAGCATATTTTTCATGAAAAAAAATTTATGAAAAAAATTTAATGGACTATACATCGTCCATTTTTCATTAAAAAAAATTATAAGAAAAATTTAATGGACTATACATCGTCCATTTTTAATGCAAAAATTAAATGGATTATACATCGTCCATTTTTAATGCAAAAAAAAAATTATGAGAGAAATTTAATAGAACATACATCGTATATTTTTAGAAAAAAAAATTAATTGGACTATACATCGTTTAATTTTCCTCCAAAAAATTTAATCGACTTTTCATGCAAAAAATTAAATGGACTATATATCGTCTATTTTTCATAAAAAAAAATTTATGAAAAAAATTTAATGAATCGTCTATAGACTATACATCGTCTATTTTTATAAAAAAAAAATTAATTGGACTATACATCGTTTAATTTTCCTCCAAAAAATTAACTGGTCTACACATCATCTATTTTTCATAAAAAAAAATTTATGAAAAAAATTTAATGGACTATAGATCGTCCATTTTCAATGGAAAAAATTAAATGGACTATACATCGTCCATTTTTCATGCAAAAAATTAAATGGACTATATATCGTCTATTTTGCATGCAAAAAAATTTATGAGAGAAATTTAATAGACTATACATCGTCTATTTTTATAAAAAAAAATTAATTGGACTATACATCGTTTAATTTTCCTCCAAAAAATTAACTGGTCTACACATCATCTATTTTTCATGAAAAAAAAATTATGAAAAAAATTTAATGGACTATACATCGTCCATTTTTAATGCAAAAAATTAAATGGACTATACATCGTCCATTTTTCATGCAAAAAATTAGAAGGACTATACATCGTCCATTTTTCCCGCAAAATAAAAATTATGAGAGAAATTTAATAGAATATACATCGTCTATTTTTATAAAGAAAATTAATTGGACCATACATCGTTTAATTTTCCTGCAAAAAATTTAATGGACTAGACATCGTCCATTTTTAATGCAAAAAATTAAATGGACTATACATCGTCTATTTTTCATGAAAAAAAACATTATGAAAAAAATTTAATGAATCGTCCATTTTTCATGCAAAAAATTATTTTCCTCCAAAAAATTAACTGGGCTACACATCGTCTATATTTCATGAAAAAAAATTTATGAAAAAAATTTAATGGACTATACATCGTCCATTTTCCTTTCAAAAAAAAATTATAAGAAAAATTTAATGGACTATACATCCTCCATTTTTAATGGAAAAAATTAAATGGACAGCATATTTTTCATGAAAAAAAATGTATGAAAAAAATTAGTGGACTATAAATCGTCCATTTTTCATTAAAAAAAATATTATAAGAAAAATTTAATGGACTATACATCGTCCATTTTTAATGGAAAAAATTAAATGGACTATACATCGTCCATTTTTCATGCAAAAAATTAAATGGACTATACATCGTCCATTTTTCATGGAAAAAAAAAAAATTATGAGAGAAATTTAATAGAATATACATCGTCTATTTTTCTAAAGAAAATTAATTGGACCATATATCGTTTAATTTTCCTCCAAAAAATTTAATGGACTAGACATCGTCCATTTTTAATGCAAAAAATTAAATGGACTATACATCGTCCATTTTTCATGGAAAAAAAAAAAATTATGAGAGAAATTTAATAGAATATACATCGTCTATTTTTATAAAGAAAATTAATTGGACCATACATCGTTTAATTTTCCTCCAAAAAATTTAATGGACTAGACATCGTCCATTTTTAATGCAAAAAATTAAATGGACTATACATCGTCCATTTTTCATGCAAAAAAAAATTATGAGAGAAATTTAATAGACTATACTCGTCTATTTTTATAAAAAAAATGTATTGGACTATACATCGTTTAATTTTCTTCCAAAAAACTAACTCGACAATACATCGTCTATTTTTCTTGCAAAGAATTTAATGGGCTTAGCATATTTTCCATAAAAAAAATTTTGTGAAAAAAATTTAATGGACTATACATCGTCTATTTTTCATAAAAAAAAATTTATGAAAAAAAATTAATGAATCGTCCATTTTTAATGCAATAAATTAAATGGACAATACATCGTCTATTTTTCATGAAAAAAAACATTATGAAAAAAATTTAATGGACTATACATCGTCCATTTTTAATGCAAAAAATTAAATGTACAATACATCGTCTATTTTTCATGAAAAAAAACATTATGAAAAAAATTTAATGGACTATACATCGTCCATTTTTCTTGCAAAAAAAAAAAAAAATTATGAGAGAATTTTAATGGACTATATATAATCCGTCTATTTTTCTTGCAAAAATTTAATGGGCTTAGCATATTTTTCATGAAAATTAATTTTTATGATAGTAATTTAATGGACTACACATCGTCTATTTTGCATGAAAAAAAAAGTTATGAAAAAAATTTAATGGACTATAGGTCGTCCATTTCCAATGGAAAAATTTAAATGGACTATACATCGTTCATTTTTCATGCAAAAAATTAAATGGACTATATATAGTCCATTTTTCATGCAAAAAAAATTTATGAGAGAAATTTAATAGACTATACATCGTCTATTTTAAAAAAAAAATTAATTGGACTATACATCGTTTAATTTTCCCCAAAAAAATTAAATGGACTATACATCGTCCATTTTTCTTGCAAAAAATTTAATGGACAGCATATTTTTCATGAAAAAAAAATTTATGAAAAAAATTTAATGGACTATACATCGTCCATTTTTCATTAAAAAAAAAATATTGTAAGAAAAATTTAATGGACTATACATCGTCCATTTTTAATGCAAAAAATTAAATGGACTATACATCGTCCATTTTTCATGCAAAAAAAATTTATGAGAGAAATATAATGGACTATACAGCGTCTATTTTTATAAAAAAAATTAATTGGACTATACATCGTTTAATTTTCCTCCAAAAAATTTAATCGACTATACATCGTCCATTTTCAATGGAAAAAATTAAATGCACTATACATCGTCTATTTTTCATGCAAAAAATTAAATGGACTATACATCGTCCATTTTTCATGGAAAAAATTAATTTTCCTCCAAAAAATTAACTGGACTACACATCGTCTATATTTCATGAAAAAAATTTATGAAAAAAATTTAATGGACTATACATCGTCCATTTTTCATGGAAAAAATTAAATGGACTATACATCATCCATTTTTCATGCAAAAAAAAAAACAATTATGAGAGAAATTTAATAGAATATACATCGTCTATTTTTATAAAGAAAATTAATTGGACCATACATCGTTTAATTTTCCTCCAAAAAATTTAATGGACTAGACATCGTCCATTTTTAATGCAAAAAATTAAATGGACTATACATCGTCCATTTTTCATGCAAAAAATTAGAAGGACTATACATCGTCCATTTTTCACGCAAAATAAAAATTATGAGAGAAATTTAATAGAATATACATCGTCTATTTTTATAAAGAAAATTAATTGGACCATACATAGTTTAATTTTCCTGCAAAAAATTTAATGGACTAGACATCGTCCATTTTTAATGCAATAAATTAAATGGACAATACATCGTCCATTTTTTTTTGCAAAAAACAATTTATGAGAGAAATTTTATGGACTATATATACATCGTCTATTTTTCTTGCAAAAAATTTAATGGGCTTAGCATATTTATCATGAAAAAAAATTTATGAAAAAAATTTAATGGACTATACATCGTCCGTTTTTAATGCAAAAAATTAAATGGACAATACATCGTCCATTTTTCATGGAAAAAATTAAATGGACTATACATCTTCCATTTTTCATGCAAAAAAAAAAAAATTATGAGAGAAATTTAATAGAATATACATCGTCTATTTTTATAAAGAAAATTAATTGGACCATACATCGTTTAATTTTCCTCCAAAAAATTTAATGGACTAGACATCGTCCATTTTTAATGCAAAAAATTAAATGGACTATACATCGTCTATTTTTCATAAAAAAAAATTTATGAAAAAAATTTAATGAATCGTCCATTTTTAATGCAATAAATTAAATGGACAATACATCGTCTATTTTTCATGAAAAAAAACATTATGAAAAAAATTTAATGGACTATACATCGTCCATTTTTCATGCAAAAAATTATTTTCCTCCAAAAAATTAACTGGGCTACACATCGTCTATATTTCATGAAAAAAAATTTATGAAAAAAATTTAATGGACTATACATCGTCCATTTTTCATTAAAAAAAAAATTATAAGAAAAATTTAATGGACTATACATCCTCCATTTTTAATGGAAAAAATTAAATGGACGGCATATTTTTCATGAAAAAAAATGTATGAAAAAAATTAGTGGACTATACATCGTCCATTTTTCATTAAAAAAAATTATATAAGAAAAATTTAATGGACTATACATCGTCCATTTTTAATGCAAAAAATTAAATGGACTATACATCGTCCATTTTTCATGCAAAAAATTAAATGGACTATACATCGTCCATTTTTCATGGAAAAAAAAAAAATTATGAGAGAAATTTAATAGAATATACATCGTCTATTTTTATAAAGAAAATTAATTGGACCATACATCGTTTAATTTTCCTCCAAAAAATTTAATGGACTAGACATCGTCCATTTTTAATGCAAAAAATTAAATGGACTATACATCGTCCATTTTTCATGGAAAAAAAAAATTATGAGAGAAATTTAATAGAATATACATCGTCTATTTTTATAAAGAAAATTAATTGGACCATACATCGTTTAATTTTCCTCCAAAAAATTTAATGGACTAGACATCGTCCATTTTTAATGCAAAAAATTAAATGGACTATACATCGTCCATTTTTCATGCAAAAAAAAAATTATGAGAGAAATTTAATAGACTATACTCGTCTATTTTTATAAAAAAAATGTATTGGACTATACATCGTTTAATTTTCTTCCAAAAAACTAACTCGACAATAAATCGTCTATTTTTCTTGCAAAGAATTTAATGGGCTTAGCATATTTTCCATAAAAAAAAATTTTGTGAAAAAAATTTAATGGACTATACATCGTCTATTTTTTATAAAAAAAAATTTATGAAAAAAAATTAATGAATCGTCCATTTTTAATGCAATAAATTAAATGGACAATACATCGTCTATTTTTCATGAAAAAAAACATTATGAAAAAAATTTAATGGACTATACATCGTCCATTTTTAATGCAAAAAATTAAATGGACAATACATCGTCTATTTTTCATGAAAAAAAACATTATGAAAAAAATTTAATGGACTATACATCGTCCATTTTTCTTGCAAAAAAAAAAAAAATTATGAGAGAATTTTAATGGACTATATATAATCCGTCTATTTTTCTTGCAAAAATTTAATGGGCTTAGCATATTTTTCATGAAAATTAATTTTTATGAAAGTAATTTAATGGACTACACATCGTCTATTTTGCATGAAAAAAAAAGTTATGAAAAAAATTTAATGGACTATAGGTCGTCCATTTCCAATGGAAAAATTTAAATGGACTATACATCGTCCATTTTTCATGCAAAAAATTAAATGGACTATATATAGTCCATTTTTCATGCAAAAAAAATTTATGAGAGAAATTTAATAGACTATACATCGTCTATTTTTAAAAAAAAATTAATTGGACTATACATCGTTTAATTTTCCCCAAAAAAATTAAATGGACTATACATCGTCCATTTTTCTTGCAAAAAATTTAATGGACAGCATATTTTTCATGAAAAAAAAATTTATGAAAAAAATTTAATGGACTATACATCGTCCATTTTTCATTAAAAAAAAAATATTGTAAGAAAAATTTAATGGACTATACATCGTCCATTTTTAATGCAAAAAATTAAATGGACTATACATCGTCCATTTTTCATGCAAAAAAAATTTATGAGAGAAATATAATGGACTATACAGCGTCTATTTTTATAAAAAAAATTAATTGGACTATACATCGTTTAATTTTCCTCCAAAAAATTTAATCGACTATACATCGTCCATTTTCAATGGAAAAAATTAAATGCACTATACATCGTCCATTTTTCATGCAAAAAATTAATTTTCCTCCAAAAAATTAACTGGACTACACATCGTCTATATTTCATGAAAAAAATTTATGAAAAAAATTTAATGGACTATACATCGTCCATTTTTAATGCAAAAAATTAAATGGACAATATATCGTCCATTTTTCATGCAAAAAATTAAATGGACTATACATCATCCATTTTTCATGCAAAAAAAAAAAAAAATTATGAGAGAAATTTAATAGAATATACATCGTCTATTTTTATAAAGAAAATTAATTGGACCATACATCGTTTAATTTTCCTCCAAAAAATTTAATGGACTATACATCGTCCATTTTTAATGCAAAAAATTAAATGGAATATACATCGTCCATTTTTCATGCAAAAAGAAATTATGAGAAAAATTTAATAGACTATACTCGTCTATTTTTATAAAAAAAATGTATTGGACTATACATCGTTTAATTTTCTTCCAAAAAACTAACTCGACAATACATCGTCTATTTTTCTTGCAAAAAATTTAATGGGCTTAGCATATTTATCATGAAAAAAAATTTATGAAAAAAATTTAATGGACTATACATCGTCCGTTTTTAATGCAAAAAATTAAATGGACAATACATCGTCCATTTTTCATGGAAAAAATTAAATGGACTATACATCTTCCATTTTTCATGCAAAAAAAAAAAATGATGAGAGAAATTTAATAGAATATACATCGTCTATTTTTATAAAGACAATTAATTGGACCATACATCGTTTAATTTTCCTGCAAAAAATTTAATGGACTAGACATCGTCCATTTTTAATGCAAAAAATTAAATGGACTATACATCGTCTATTTTTCATAAAAAAAAATTTATGAAAAAAATTTAATGAATCGTCCATTTTTAATGCAATAAATTAAATGGACAATACATCGTCTATTTTTCATGAAAAAAAACATTATGAAAAAAATTTAATGGACTATACATCGTCCATTTTTCATGCAAAAAATTATTTTCCTCCAAAAAATTAACTGGGCTACACATCGTCTATATTTCATGAAAAAAAATTTATGAAAAAAATTTAATGGACTATACATCGTCCATTTTTCATTAAAAAAAAAATTATAAGAAAAATTTAATGGACTATACATCCTCCATTTTTAATGGAAAAAATTAAATGGACAGCATATTTTTCATGAAAAAAAATGTATGAAAAAAATTAGTGGACTATACATCGTCCATTTTTCATTAAAAAAAATTATATAAGAAAAATTTAATGGACTATACATCGTCCATTTTTAATGCAAAAAATTAAATGGACTATACATCGTCCATTTTTCATGCAAAAAATTAAATGGACTATACATCGTCCATTTTTCATGGAAAAAAAAAAAAATTATGAGAGAAATTTAATAGAATATACATCGTCTATTTTTATAAAGAAAATTAATTGGACCATACATCGTTTAATTTTCCTCCAAAAAATTTAATGGACTAGACATCGTCCATTTTTAATGCAAAAAATTAAATGGACTATACATCGTCCATTTTTCATGGAAAAAAAAAATTATGAGAGAAATTTAATAGAATATACATCGTCTATTTTTATAAAGAAAATTAATTGGACCATACATCGTTTAATTTTCCTCCAAAAAATTTAATGGACTAGACATCGTCCATTTTTAATGCAAAAAATTAAATGGACTATACATCGTCCATTTTTCATGCAAAAAAAAAATTATGAGAGAAATTTAATAGACTATACTCGTCTATTTTTATAAAAAAAATGTATTGGACTATACATCGTTTAATTTTCTTCCAAAAAACTAACTCGACAATAAATCGTCTATTTTTCTTGCAAAGAATTTAATGGGCTTAGCATATTTTCCATAAAAAAAAATTTTGTGAAAAAAATTTAATGGACTATACATCGTCTATTTTTTATAAAAAAAAATTTATGAAAAAAAATTAATGAATCGTCCATTTTTAATGCAATAAATTAAATGGACAATACATCGTCTATTTTTCATGAAAAAAAACATTATGAAAAAAATTTAATGGACTATACATCGTCCATTTTTAATGCAAAAAATTAAATGGACAATACATCGTCTATTTTTCATGAAAAAAAACATTATGAAAAAAATTTAATGGACTATACATCGTCCATTTTTCTTGCAAAAAAAAAAAAAAATTATGAGAGAATTTTAATGGACTATATATAATCCGTCTATTTTTCTTGCAAAAAATTTAATGGACAGCATATTTTTCATGAAAATTAATTTTTATGACAGTAATTTAATGGACTACACATCATCTATTTTTCATGAAAACAAAATTATGAAAAAAATTTAATGGACTATAGATCGTCCATTTTCAATGGAAAAAATTAAATCGACTATACATCGTCCATTTTTCATGCAAAAAAAAATTATGAGAGAAATATAATGGACTATACAGCGTCTATTTTTATAAAAAAAATTAATTGGACTATACATCGTTTAATTTTCCTCCAAAAAATTTAATCGACTATACATCGTCCATATTCAATGGAAAAAATTAAATGCACTATACATCGTCCATTTTTCATGCAGAAAATTAAATGGACTATACATCGTCCATTTTTCATGCAAAAAATTAATTTTCCTCCAAAAAATTAACTGGACTACACATCGTCTATATTTCATGAAAAAAATTTATGAAAAAAATTTAATGGACTATACATCGTCCATTTTTAATGCAAAAAATTAAATGGACAATATATCGTCCATTTTTCATGCAAAAAATTAAATGGACTATACATCATCCATTTTTCATGCAAAAAAAAAAAAAATTATGAGAGAAATTTAATAGAATATAATCGTCTATTTTTATAAAGAAAATTAATTGGACCATACATCGTTTAATTTTCCTCCAAAAAATTTAATGGACTATACATCGTCCATTTTTAATGCAAAAAATTAAATGGAATATACATCGTCCATTTTTCATGCAAAAAGAAATTATGAGAAAAATTTAATAGACTATACTCGTCTATTTTTATAAAAAAAATGTATTGGACTATACATCGTTTAATTTTCTTCCAAAAAACTAACTCGACAATACATCGTCTATTTTTATTGCACAAAATTTAATGGGCTTAGCATATTTTCTATAAAAAAAAATTTTGTGAAAAAAATTTAATGAATCGTCCATTTTTAATGCAATAAATTAAATGGACAATACATCGTCTATCTTTCATGAAAAAAAAACATTATGAAAAAAATTTAATGGACTATACATCCTCCATTTTTAATGCAAAAAATTAAATGAACTATACATCGTCCATTTTTCTTGCAAAAAAAAAAAATTATGAGAGAATTTTAATGGACTATATATAATCCGTCTATTTTTCTTGCAAAAAATTTAATGGACAGCATATTTTTCATGAAAATTAATTTTTATGACAGTAATTTAATGGACTACACATCATCTATTTTTCATGAAAACAAAATTATGAAAAAAATTTAATGGACTATAGATCGTCCATTTTCAATGGAAAAAATTAAATCGACTATACATCGTCCATTTTTCATGCAAAAAATTAAATGGACTATATATCGTCCATTTTTCATGCAAAAAAAATTTATGAGAGAAATTTAATAGTCTATACATCGTCTATTTTAAAAAAAAAATTAATTGGACTATACATCGTTTAATTTTCAACAAAAAAATTAAATGGACTATACATCGTCCATTTTTCTTGCAAAAAATTTAATGGACAGCATATTTTTCATGAAAAAAAATTTATGAAAAAAATTTAATGGACTATACATCGTCCATTTTTCATTAAAAAAAAAATTATAAGAAAAATTTAATGGACTATACATCGTCCATTTTCAATGGAAAAAATTAAATGGACTATACATCGTCCATTTTTCATGCAAAAAATTAATTTTCCTCCAAAAAATTAACTGGGCTACACATCGTCTATATTTCATGAAAAAAAATTTATGAAAAAAATTTAATGGACTATACATCGTCCATTTTTCATTAAAAAAAAAAATTATAAGAAAAATTTAATGGACTATACATCCTCCATTTTTAATGGAAAAAATTAAATGGACAGCATATTTTTCATGAAAAAAAATGTATGAAAAAAATTAGTGGACTATACATCGTCCATTTTTCATTAAAAAAAATATTATAAGAAAAATTTAATGGATATACATCGTCCATTTTTAATGCAAAAAATTAAATGGACTATACATCGTCCATTTTTAATGCAAAAAATTAAATGGACTATACATCGTCCATTTTTCGTGCAAAAAAAATTTATGAGAAAAATATAATGGACTATACATCGTCTATTTTTATAAAAAAAAATTAATTGGACTATACATCGTTTAATTTTCCTGCAAAAAATTAACTGGACTATACATCGTCTATTTTTCTTGCAAAAAATTTAATGGGCTTAGCATATTTTTCATGAAAATTAATTTGTATCAAAGTAATTTAATGGACTACACATCGTCTATTTTTCATAAAAAAAAAATTTATGAAAAAAATTTAATGAATCGTCCATTTTTAATGCAATAAATTAAATGGACAATACATCGTCCATTTTTTTTTTGCAAAAAACAATTTATGAGAGAAATTTAATGGACTAAATATACATCGTCTATTTTTCTTGCAAAAAATTTAATGGGCTTAGCATATTGTTCATGAAAATTAATTTTTATCAAAGTAATTTAATGGACTACACATCGTCTATTTTTCATGAAAAAAAAATTATGAAAAAAATTTAATGGACTATACAACTTCCATTTTTCTTGCAAAAAATTTAATGAACAGCATATTTTTCATGAAAAAAAATTTATGAAAAAAATTTAATGGACTATGCATCGTCCATTTTTCATTAAAAAAAATTATAAGAAAAATTTAATGGACTATACATCGTCCATTTTTAATGCAAAAAATTAAATGGATTATACACCGTCCATTTTTAATGCAAAAAAAAAAATTATGAGAGAAATTTAATAGAACATACATCGTATATTTTTATAAAAAAAATTAATTGGACTATACATCGTTTAATTTTCCTCCAAAAAATTTAATCGACTATACATCGTCCATTTTTAATGCAAAAAATTAAATCGTCCATTTTTCTTGGAAAAAAAAATTATGAGAGAAATTTAATGGACTATATATAATCCGTCTATTTTTCTTGCAAAAAAACTTAATGGGCTTAGCATATTTTTCATGAAAATTAATTTTTATGAAAGTAATTTAATGGACTACACATCGTCTATTTTGCATGAAAAAAAATTTATGAAAAAAATTTAATGGACTATAGATCGTCCATTTTCAATGGAAAAAATTAAATGGACTAGACATCGTCCATTTTTAATGCAATAAATTAAATGGACAATACATCGTCCATTTTTTTTGCAAAAAACAATTTATGAGAGAAATTTTATGGACTATATATACATCGTCTATTTTTCTTGCAAAAAATTTAATGGGCTTAGCATATTTATCATGAAAAAAAATTTATGAAAAAAATTTAATGGACTATACATCGTCCATTTTTCATTAAAAAAAAATTATAAGAAAAATTTAATGGACTATACACCGTCCATTTTTAATGCAATAAATTAAATGGACTATACATCGTCCATTTTTCATGCAAAAAAATGTATGAGAGAAATATGATGGACTATACATCGTCTATTTTTATAAAAAAAATTTAGTAGGACTATACATCGTTTAATTTTCCTCCAAAAAATTAACTGGACTATACATCGTCTATTTTTCTTGCAAAAAATTTAATGGGCTTAGCATATTTTTCATGAAAATTAATTTGTATCAAAGTAATTTAATGGACTACAAATCGTCTATTTTTCATGAAAAAAAAATTTATGAAAAAAAATTTAATGGACTATACATCGTCCATTTTTAATGGAAAAAATTAAATGGACTATACATCGTCCATTTTTCATGCAAAAAATTAAATGGACTATATATCGTCCATTTTTCATGCAAAAAAAATTTATGAGAGAAATTCAATAGACTATACATCGTCTATTTTTAAAAAAAAATTAATTGGACTATACATCGTTTAATTTTCCTCCAAAAAATTAACTAAACTACACATCGTCTATTTTTCTTGCAAAAAATTTAATGGACAGCATATTTTTCATGAAAAAAAATTTATGAAAAAAATTTTATGGACTATACATCGTCAATTTTTCATTAAAAAAAATGTATGAAAAAAATTAGTGGACTATACATCGTCCATTTTTCATGCAAAAAATTAATTTTCCTCCAAAAAATTAACTGGACTACAATTTCATGAAAAAAATTTAAAATTTATTAATTTAATGCAAAAAATTAAATGGACTATATATCGTCCATTTTTCATGCAAAAAATTAAATGGACTATACACCGTCCATTTTTCATGCAAAAAAAAAAAATTATGAGAGAAATTTAATAGAATATACATCGTCTATTTTTATAAAGAAAATTAATTGGACCATACATCGTTTAATTTTCCTCCAAAAAATTTAATGGACTAGACATCGTCCATTTTTAATGGAAAAAATTAAATGGACTATACATCGTCCATTTTTAATGCAATAAATTAAATGGACAATACATCGTCCATTTTTCTTGCAAAAAACAATTTATGAGAGAAATTTAATGGACTATATATACATCGTCTATTTTTCTTGCAAAAAAATTAATGGTCTTAGCATGTTTTTCATGAAAATTAATTTTTATCAAAATAATTTAATGGACTACACATCGTCTATTTTTCATGAAAAAAAAAATATGAAAAAAATTTAATGGACCATACATTGTCCACTTTTCTTGCAAAAAATTTAATGGACAGCATATTTTTCATGAAAAAAAATTTTATGAAAAAAATTTAATGGACTACACATCGTCCATTTTTAATGCAAAAAATTAAATGGACTATACATCGTCCATTTTTAATGCAAAAAATTAAATGGACTATACATCGTCCATTTTTCTTGCAAAAAAAAAAAAAAAAATTATGAGAGAATTTTAATAGACTATATATAATCCGTCTATTTTTCTTGCAAAAAATTTAATGGGCTTAGCATATTTTTATGAAAGTAATTTAATGGACTACACATCGTCTATTTTTCATGAAAAAAAAAATTATGAAAAAAATTTAATGGACTATACATCGTCCATATTTCTTGCAAAAAATTTAATGGACAGCATATTTTTCATGAAAAAAAAAATTTATGAAAAAAATTTAATGGACTATACATCGTCCATTTTAAATGCAAAAAATTAAAAAAATTTTTCATGCAAAAAATTAAATAAACTATACATCGTCCATTTTTCATGCGAAAAAAATTTTTTATAAAAAAATTTAATGGATTTTATTTAAAAATTTAATAGACTATAGATTGTCTAATTTTCCTCCAAAAAATTAACTGTCTATTTTTCTTGCAAAAAATATAATGGGCTTAACATATTTTTCATGAAAAATAATTTTTATGAAAAAAATTTAATGGACTATACATCGTCCATTTTTAATGTAAAAAATTAAATCGTCAATTTTTCATGCAAAAAAAATTTATGAGAGAAATATAATGGACTATACATCGTTTTTTTTTATAAAAAAAAATTAATTGGACTATACATCGTTTAATTTTCCTCCAAAAATTTAAATGGACTATACATCGTCCATTTTTCATGCAAAAAAAAAATTTATGAGAGAAATATTATGGACTATACATCGTTCATTTTTTAAAAGAAAATTAATTGGACTATATATCGTTTAATTTTCCTCCAAAAAATTAACTGGGCTATACATCGTCTATTTTTCTTGCAAAAAATTTAAGGGCTTAGCATATTTTTCATGAAAAAAATTTAATGGACTATACATTGTCTATTTTTATAAAAAAAATTAATTGGACTATACATCGTTTAATTTTCCTCCAAAAAATTTAATGGACTATACATCGTCCATTTTTCATGCAAAAAAAATTATGAGAGAAATTTAATAGAATATACATCGTCTATTTTTATAAAAAAAATTAATTGGACTATACATCGTTTAATTATCCTTCAAAAAATTTAATGGACTATTATACATCGTCCATTTTTCATGCAAAAAAAAAAATTATGAGAGAAATTGAATGGACTATACATTGTCTATTTTTATATAAAAAAAATTAAATATATTATATACGCCAATTTTTCAAGCGAATAAACTTTTTATGAAAAACTTTAATGGATTATACATCGTCCATTTTTCATGCGAAAAAAAAAATTTTTATAAAAAAATTTGATGGATTATGTATCGTAAATTTTTCACGCGAAAAAAGTTTTTATTTAAAAATTTAATAAACTATACATTGTTTAATTTTCCTCGAAAAAATTAACTGGACTATACATTGTCTATTTTTCTTGCAAAAAATATAATGGGCTTAGCATATTTTTCATGAAAAATAATATATATGAAAATAATTTAATGGACTATACATCGTCCATTTTTAATGCAATAAATTAAATAGACAATACATCGTCCATTTTTCTTGTAAAAAAAAAATAATGAGAGAAATTTAATGGTCTATATATACATCGTTCATTTATCATGCAAAAAAAAAAAATTATGAGAGAAATTGAATGGCGAAAAAAGTTTTTATTTAAAAATTTGATGGTCTATACATCGTTTAATTTTCCTCGAAAAAATTTAATGGACTTTATATACATTGTCCATTTTTCATGCACAAAAAAAAAAAATTTATGAGAGAAATATAATGGACTATACATCGTCTATGTTTATAAAAAAAAATTAACTGGACTATGCATCGTTTAATTTTCCTCCCAAAAAGTAAATGGACTTTACACGCCAATTTTTCATGCGAAGAAACTTTTTATGAAAATTTTAATGGATTATGTATCGTCCAATTTTCACGCGAGAGAAGTTTTTATTTAAAAATTTAGTGGACTATACATCGTTTAATTTTCATGCAAAAAATTTTTTATGGAAAAAATTAATGAGCTATACATCGTCCATATCTTACGCAAAAAAATAAATCGTCCATTTTTAATGAAAAAATTTGTTATTAAAAAAATTTAATGGACTATATATCGTCCATTTTTCATGCAGAAAGTTAAATGGGCTCTATATCGTCCATTTCTTACGCAAAAAATTAAATTTTATAAAAAAAATTTGCATCGTAAATTTTTATGGAAAAAATTTTTATGAAATAAATTAAATAGACATATACAGCGTATACTTTTTATGAAAACGAATTTTTTATATACTACGAGTATATTTATACATTGTCCAGTTTTCATGCAAAAAAATAAGTAAACATAAATAATGTGATGATCGTAAAAGATAAACAAGAATAGTTAAACACACTTAGGTAGACTAATATAACTTCATGCTAACCTGAATAGAAAATGAAAAACGGAAGAACAGAAAATGAATAGTGATTCTTAAAAATGTATTTACCAAAGGTAAATCAATAATTGTATACACAATATAATCATTTCTCATATTCCATTTCATTAAAAAGTTTACGTTAAAAAGCTGATGTTAATAACAATCTCTACCCAAGTATATAGACATGGGTGGTGATGAAGTGCGTGGCTGCACAGAAAAATATCGGTATTTCCACCAGCTAGTCTAATTTTTCTTCTCTTCTTTAGAAACTCATATTAAGCCTGATAAATTAATATTTTATAAGTACACAGAAAAAAGTATTCACCAATTAATGTTTTCAATTAATACTGTAATTGATTCAATTAAATTTTTAATTGTATTAATTAATTTGAGTGGAAAAACTTAATTGATATTATCAAATTGTTTATAGGTGAAAATTTAATAATTTTTTAATTAATATTACAAATATTTTAATTAATATTACAAACTCATTCATATTACTTTTTTGTGTGTATGGAACTTATTGTACAAAATGAAGAAGTGAAGTGCTTGGGATTTGCGGAGTTTGAAAAAAAATGCTCTTGTGTTTAAAGCAGCCATGGATAATTTCGCAATTGCTAATGCAATCTGGCGAATCATACTGTATCGTTAGTTGGGACATCTACTGTTTGTGCTGTTTTGCTTGAGTTTTGTGAAGAGGTCTAGAGAGCTTTGACCACTTTATATGCACTATTTAAATCTTGGCAGGGACACTGTAGAATGTCCTGTAAATGATTTCTTGCAAGTCGGCTTTCCGCAGTGCTTAGGAGCGATTGATTGACCCAGAGGTCAATACGTATCTATTCTTATTAACTGGCAGAAATATTATCAGTGGCTGCCGTTCATTTTAATTTGGCACGACTGAATTTAAATTAGCGAAAACGAGGTTGCATTTCATAAAACCTTCTTAAAACCAATTCCAAAAAGGTTTTTAGTTGGTGTTAATAAAATCATCGTGTGTGGTTAAACCAGGTTTTTACAGTTGGTTTTAATTTTAAAACCAACATTTATTAAACCCGTGTCATTGTGAAAACGCTATAAAGAATATTTGTCTAACATTGTTATTTGAACATTTTACACCAAATGCGAAAGAAAAAAGTCCATAAATTTTAGATCTTCCACTATTTCTATTTTGATTTTTTTTTTTTTGGAAAATAAAAAGTTTGATAGCAGCACGAAGTGAAATGAAATAAATGTTCTGATTTCTATACAAGTTAAAGTGTTGTTGTGCTGATTTCTTCAGATTCAGCCGATATTATTATTATTTGCAGTGTTGCAACCTGTCGTCCCTTTCTTCTGTCTCATTAACATGTATTTGTAGGTAATTTCGTACTCTATGAAAAAATTATTATATGAAAAATTTAAAACATAAACAACATCGTATATGTACGAGTACATATGCATGTGCATGATATAATAGAATTGTCCTTGTGCTTCTTTATTGTTGGTAATTCAACATTCTGGCTGTAATAAAATACAGCAAAAAGTTTCAATTGTATGCTTTTAAAAATGTTTGCTGTGGCAATTTTGGGTAAAGTGGCATAAAGCTAATGTATTTTTTTGTTTGTGCAGCTTTAGTAAAACAATGATCGAGTGAATGGCGTTGAGGAGAATATGCTTAAAGCATCACAAGCATCATAGTTTCAAACCAGAACAAACTTTTCATGATGTTTGACTAATTCAGTTATATTTTTTAAAGAGCAGCTGTAATTAATTTAAAATGTCAAACGAATATGCAAAATTTAATATGAAATATACTTTAACATACACAAGTTTTTCTATGACAATAATCCCACTTAACATAAGCTACTGCTTGGGATTTTTAAAGTGACTATATAAAAATAAGTTTCCCTTAAGTTTTCCGATACACTGAATAAATTTAATGTCAAGCAGCTGATAACTTATTTGAAATGACTTCAAGCGGGTATTCTTACAGGCAGTTTCGTCTGACCAATAATTCCAAAAAACTAACATACTCGTATAAGTATTTTTTATAAACCATAATTGGAATCCGTTCAATATGGCCACTTCCCAATAATTTTATCGACTCAGGGTAAAATCATAAATTCTACAAATTCATTCAAGCGTCAATATAATTAAATAAATTTATAATGAATTTTTAATTATTTTTGTTCGAACTTTATTTTGTTTCTATGGTTTGGTTTTGATTGGGCTAAAGTTCACATTTTTAGGAAATCATATTAAATGTGATAATTTACTACAAAATTCACACAGTTTTGCTAAATATTCTGTTCGTGTACGAGTATAAAATTTCTACAACAAATTTTATATTTTTCCATGTTTTTATTTTCTGCTTCAAATACGCCGTCTATTTAGCGAATGGATATTAACAGTCTTATATATAAAAATTGTTAAGGCTTTATAAAGGGTTTCTAATACAGTTTTCCATAAAAAATTTTGCTTATTAATGCTATTTCGTGAAAATAATCGTAGGTCTAGATCGAATCTCGATCTAGAATTTGCGTATATTAAAACTTTAATAATTTTTAGAATCCTATGCATGAAATATTTTTGTTTATTGATCAGAAATTTGCGTATATTAAGTATCAAAAGGTAAAGATGAAAGTCATGCAAAATTGTTCTGCATCTGGTTATCACAGAAGTTGAAAATGAGCTGGAATTTGTTGCACAGAGTTTAAATTCACATAAACAATATTAATGAATGGTCAGCTAGAATGTTTATTAACTCATACTAGAACTTTAGTTTTCGCCTGATGATTGCAAGGAAATATAATTTAAATTGAGTTTCTTTTTTAATTGCCGTTTCTCTTTTGTCTGTGTGACTCGACTGGAGACACGTTACAAATTTGTGGATGGCCTTATAACAAATATAAATGGATTTGGCAAAAGATGTACACTATTCTATGATGAAGTTTGACCAAAAATGTGCTTCGTACATACCCACATACATACATACACATATGTATATCTGTAGATATGTTTGCATCTGCACATGCTTTTACTTGTTATTTTGAATTTTGTTTTATTAATAGACATGGTTTTTTGTTACAGTCTTTGACAACACAATCAGAACAATGAATTCAACAAAGAAAGAGAGCGTTATCAACATGGTTATAACCTTTTTATTTAATTCAAGCAAAATGTAGAAGGACATGTTGTTTTAACGAATACTTGAAATGGGAAATATCTAAAAATGTAATTGGAATGTTGAATTTCTGTGGCAAAAAGGAAAAAGTGCTTGAGCCGTGAAAAGCTTATTTTGAGTTAATGGCACCCCTGTAATTTTCATACTTAAAAGTACTGCTAGGCAAACCATCATTAGTTTTGCGCAATTTTTCAGCAAGTTATAGCGCAATGAGTTGCTTATAATCTCATATGGAATAATAGCTTAATTTAGCTTTTACTTTGATATGTTTCAAGTTGAATTCAATAGTTATACTGTGTAGAACGATGTTTTCTTAAAGTAAATAAAAGTTTTCAACTTGAATAAATCGAGAAAAGTGCTCTCCTACAATTTTCCTTATTGCCTTGATTTAAATTTGTTTGTGGCCTTTGATAAAAAAAACATTTTAACTTTTGAAGTTTGCTCTCTTTTTAACGATTTTTTCAACATTCATTTTGCTTTTGGCATTTTATTAACAAATATAAATAAAAATAGAATAAATACACTCAAGAAAAACAATCTCTGGTATAGTCAGCAACAACAAAAATTGAACTGTTTTAAAATTTTATGTGGAAAATTAAAGTGAAGTATGCGCATAATAGACAACATATCGGTGCAATTCGATGGCCTCAAAACGGCTACCAAGAGTGACAGATGTCAGTGGCATTTAAAACCTTAGATGGTTCAATTAACTCGTGCTATTTTCATTAGTTTCTTACATCAATACTGCAATTTGTAGGCAAGTGCGAATTCAAGGAGAGGATGTCATGGGCACCTCCCCCTGCTGGGCTAGTCGAGCACTGGTATTCTTGCTACACTATTAGTTAATGTAGCCATTGTCCCGACTCAATTTCCAGTATGTGACCCCGATTAAACTGAAGGGTAGATCTTGTCTTCTTTGTTATGTAAATTTAACATGTCTTCCTAGGCAGACGATATTACACAGAGAAAACAGTGCCTAATAAATACCTCATAAAATAGAACAAAATTCATAAGATACCTCTATGGTTTTTTTCAATAAGGAAATCTTATTAATTTAATCAGGAAAACCTTTTTGAAATCTTGTAGTTTTTATTAGGTTATCTTATTGATTTTTTCAAAAAGGTTTTCTTCTTGTTTTTCTCAGGCGACCTATTAAAAAAAACTTTATGTCTTTATTCTTTGTACTTATGTATTTTCATTTAAATTCTATACTAGAGATGTGCAAATGTCGTGATTCACGTGTGATCGTGATTAAATTTATTATTAATCACGCGTGAGTGCGTAAACGTGACTTAAAAAAAATTACTCATGCGTGATCGTGCGTGAGCTATTTTTAAGAATTACACACGAATTCTCACGCTCTACGAGATAACATTCCTACGAGTATGTAGGAAATTTCAATTGAGAAACACTACTGATTCACCAGTGCCTTTGTCACAAGTACTACTGAAGAATTTGCTCTAGACATTTAAAATGTATGTGCATGTTATTGAAAATCAACTACTGCCGTTGGTACTATTGACTAGGTAGTTATTTTTCGACCATATGTAGACATTGACTCACTAGTACATTCACATTTGGTGTTTTATGAAAAGAAAAGAACTAATTGACAAAAAATATGTATATATTTACATAATATGTATCGGTCAAGTAGAAGGACATGAAATAATAATTACGGATTTCCCCGCCCACTTTTTTAAATACCAGAACGTATAATTTTTACAACCCAGTGTGTGTGTCAAGTTTCGTAAAAATCGGTCAAGTAGAAGAACGTGAAATATAATTTTAAATGGGCCCATCTATATTGTGTCATTATGAGCATGCAAGGTGTATTATAAGTATCGTAGCAATCCCATAAATGGGACTAAATTGGAAGCTTCCTTCCAGACAAAAAAAAAAAAAAAGAATTTCTCAAATCCGTCAAAAAATTACTAAAATACAGCGAATGGATAGCCTCCTCGTTTTTGGAAGTCGGTTAAAAAAGGGTTATCAGTAAGTACGGATAGGGTAAATATAATTGCCAAATGTGCAGGTTATCTGTTTTTCTCAGTTTTTTTAATTATTGAGCAGTCGTGTAGTTTTTTGTTTCAAAAATCCGTTTCAGTTCATATGGTTTTTATAGTTAACAATAATTGTTTATTTTATTATGACCAGACAAAAACCTCCGAAAGACGAAAATTAATTTTTTTTAAATATAACCATGATGCAATGTATGTGTAAGAACATATTTTTTAACCCAAATAACATACAAATTGAACTATATACTTTTTCGAAAGTGTGCGTGATCGTGAAAGTTGTAAAACAATCGTGAGTGATTAAGAATAATTTATTCGTGAGCGTGCGTGATCGTGAAAATTTTCAATAGCATTCTGCGTGAAAGTGCGTGAGTAAAATATTTTTCTGCGTGAGCGTGCGTGTCGTGAGTCAAAAACGCTCACGTGAACAGGCAGCCTGAATCCATATTGAAATTATTGTACAAACATGCTTATACAAAAACGATAAAGATCATGAAAATGTAATGTAAATGTTTATTTATATATATGAAATAACAAGAAATCTAATAAAATCGAGATTTCCTTATTAAAAAAATTAATAAGATGCTTTCCACATAATCATATAGGAACCTAATGAAAACAATAAGGAATACCTTTTTGAAAAAATCAATAAGGAAACCTAATGAAATCAATAAGAAATCCCTATAGTTTACAATTTATAAGAAAACCTAATAGAATCAAGAAGTTATTCTCTATGGATTGTTTTTTTTGTGCCAAAAATAACGCAAGTTGAGTAAAAAAAGTGTGAATAACAATATTTCTTCTTGATTTTATGTGGTTTTCTTATTGATAAAATTAATAAGATTTACCACATAAAAATAATAAGAAATCTCTATGGAAAAATCTTCGTTTTTCTCTGCTGGGGTACCCTTTATCCTAAAAACGTTTCATAGAGAAAATCTTCTTGATTCAGATTTTTCTCTGTGTATTTAAATAAAACTTGTTTTGCAATTTTAAAATTTTAATATTTTATTGAAAGAAAAAAATAAACAATTTCACGGAAGCTTAACCTAAGAAACCATTCGTCCGATATCCGATAGCTTTTACCAGCATTTAAACTCAGATCCATATGAGTAATTCCTGTGTTGCGGACGCTACATTCGCACGCATATATTTTTTGTTATATTGACCCTATTAGCCGAAAGTGCAGTTGCGGTCCTTACAAAAAATACATTACATATTTACCTAAATTTTATTACACTTTATATAACTTCATGTAATGAAGATTGCTATTAAAATTTTTCTTCAGTGTGTTTTTAATAACAAATATACATATAATGTAAATTGTTAAATTCAAATTTACTTTAAAATGTCCTTGCATTTACAAATTTGTCATTTTCAGAGAGACTTTATCAAAAGTTCATCATTTTAATAAATTTTTAGTAATTTTTTTTCTGATTTTCATACATTTTCTTTTCTAGTTTCCTGAACGACGAAGTACTGCCGTCCGTCCGTCCCTGTGTTCTTTTTACCAACTTTTTTAATTCAGTGAGTAAAAAAATTGTTTATTTTATATACATACTAGTGATGTGCCCAGTGTCAATTTTTGATACTCGCGAGTACGAATACGAATATTTGGAACAATTGTTAAGTTGTTTCAACTCATTTATTTACTTGTCTGTTTACAACTGTCTCTTATAATCTAAAAATTAAAATACTTATAGTTAATACTTGAACAATAAAACTTAAACCTAAGCAAATATGGATGTGTAGAGAGAATACCCAATTACTTGCCAATAATATGACTCCTAGGTATTTGCAGGTAAATAACCTGTACTTTAAGTAAGTCAGCTAATAATACGATTCCATGGTATGTGCAGGTAAATAACCTGTTGAGTGACACATGACTTATATATTGCGCATTTTCACTACACCTCCCCTTTTAAAGAGAAAGTTCTTATAGAGATCATTGATCAAGTGATGTCGATAAGAACTTTCTTTACAAATGTTATTGATAATAGTTTTAGGTATATATAAATTTTTAATATTATTCAATATATTATAATAACTATTAATTCAACTTATACTAAAATGCATGTTGTAATATGATTATTATGAATATAAAAAAAATAATTAATATATAAAAATATATGACAAATACAATGTATCAAAGAAAAGTATACAAATAAATTATTAAAAGGTTTTCACATTCTGTTTGTTAATTTTCTGATTCTTCCCCTTTATTTTTACAGTAATATTATTTTTGTCGTCAACGTCAATGACTCTATATGGTCCCTTGTAAATTGATTCTAGTTTGTGTGCTGTGTTATTTTTTATGAATACTTCTTGACCTACGGTAATGTTAATGTTATTGAGGTTTTGGTCATGTGAATTTTTTTGATTTAGTTTTGCTTTGTTTATTAGATGTTCTGCTCTTTTCAATGCAGTTTGCAGTCTGAATTTTACCTCGATTGAATAGTTATCAAAATTATATACAGTATCTACTTTCTCAGATGGTATTAGTGGATTATGGTTTGGAACGTTCGGAAAAATCAATTCAAATGGACAATATCCATGTACAGTTGAGGGTGTTGTGTTAAAAGCATATGTGAAATACCTTATCCATTTATCCCAATCGTTTTTAGATGTGTGAATGTATGAACGTATGTATTCATTAAATGTACGGTGGGATCTTTCAACTGTTCCTAGTGTTTGGTGATGGTAAGGGGCTGACATTGATCTTTTTATGTTTAGTAGTGTAAGAAGTTCTGAAAGTACTTGATTGTTGTATTCCGTACCCATGTCACTAACTATTGTATTCATAGGTCCATAAATTAATATAAAATGTTCTACTAATGACTTTGCAATCGTCTTAGCAGACTTATCAGTTACGGGCACCGCTACAAGGTATTTGGTTAGGTCACATATTATTGTAACAATATATTGATTTCCCATTTCAGAAATAGGTAGGGGTCCTACAGTGTCTATTATTACCGTTTGAAAGGGTTTCTGGGGTGTTGGTGTTATAATCATATTTGGTTTTATGTGTTTTGTAGTTTTATTAGTTTGACATTGAAGACATTTCTTTACATATTGGTTAACATCTTTGGTGATGTTCTTCCAATAATAAAATTGACGTAGTTTCTTAAGTAGTCTGTTTGTTCCAGGATGTCCGCCAAATATAGGATCATCATGAAATTTTTTCAATAAAAATTTTTGTTCTTCCCTATCTGATACGATGCTTATTCTGGGTGTGAGCGCTATTTGTAATTTATTTATATGCTGATTTGCTTTTTGTTTGAATTGTTCTATAGTTACGAGGCTAAATAAATGATCATTTAGATTAATTTGAATTTTGTTTAAATTTCTAATTATTGCTTCTCTTTCAAGAATTGGAAAAAATTGATCTAAATCAATGTTTCCATTAGCAATAATATTTCCTATATTAACTTTAGGTGCTAGCACTTGTTTGCCTCTTTTAAAAGAAATAATAGGTATTTTTCCGTTAGTATCCATTCTAAGCCTCACCCATTTCTTTACGCAATCAAACCCGATAGTTTCACAAACTTTGGGCTTTTCGTGAATCATTTGATTATTCGTTTTCTGAATTTTATCTTTACTCCTGTTTCCTGACTGAGCTCGTGTTGTTACCATTAGAACATTGTTGGTAGAAGGAATTGATTTAATATCACTAAAGTCAACTCGAGATAGCGCGTCCGCTCCTGAATTGTCTTTTCCTCTAATGTGTTCTATAACAAAATCATATATGAATCTCAACAAAACCACTTAAGTTGAGGTTCAAGTGGAATATTGATACAGTACTAAATGCTAATTTTGATGATGGCCCCCCTCGTTTTGGGGGGAAATCTCGTTTTCCGAGACTTCATGTGCCAATCTTATGCGACCTCTATTCGGTGGACGGTTGGCCTGGTTTCTAAAGTTATTATTTTGGCTTCCACGTCGCCAATTATTATTATTAAAATTGTTATTATTATACCTGTTGTGATTAAAGTTATTTTTCGAATGCCAGCCTTGGCCGCGCATGCGATAATTATTGAATCTGTTATTGAAATTACCAGATCCACGGCGTTTAAAGTAGAAAACTGCAGAATTTGAAGTTGAAGCTTCGGTACTAGCTTCTACGAATTTCGAAACGACTTCATTCAAGGACGAGAAGTTTCCAGTTTTAATGATAAGTTTTACCTCATCATTTGAGGCGTTTCGCGAAATGGATTTAGCCGTATTTTGTCTTATTAATTTATCAGCAATATCTTGAGGGTAGCCTTCTCTTATATAGGCTCCACCTAGTTTCTTCGTAATCTCTTGGATCTCATCCGCATATGCGGTAGCTGATTTTGAATTTTGTTTTATGTTCATTAACTTCGAACATAATAATTCCGACGATTCACCCTTTATGGAAGTCTGTAGTCTGCTTTTAATAGCCTGAATAGAGTTTTCATCTGTAATTAAGTTTCTTGCTTGGCCTTTCAGTTTCGTTTTAATTACCTCTATAGCGACTACCTCGTGTGTTTCTTTAATTCTGTCAATCAGAGTCAACGAGTCAAGAAAACTTTGCAGCTCATTAACGTTACCGTCAAATACAGGGACAATTTTAGTTGTCTTGTCTATAATGTCGTCCTCTGTTCGTGTCATGTTTGTTTCCGTTTTAAAAACTTCGTTTTCTTCTGTTTCAGTGATTTCCCTAACTACCTCAAATCCTAATGCGAGCGGTACCTTAGTATTAATATTATGTCGATGAAAGACTTTTATCAATTTATCTCTTAACGTCAGAAAGATCTCGTTCGCTTTTTCTTTGTGTGGGGTAGTGTATCTGTCGTAGTTTCTATGTAATGTTGCCCTAATTGAATTATAGTTTTCAATTAAATTTTGTGCGCGTTTGTCTAAGGTATCTTGTTTTATTGTCCGATTTTGATTTAAACATTTATATGATTGTTCAAACTTAATTTGAAAAGGGCTTAGACTGTCTATTATATTTTCCCATTGCATAATACGTACATATATTTAAAATTTACAATTATTTATTTTATTTATAATTTTAGACATTTTAAAAATTAACTTACAATATACTGATGGTGTTTACAGATGAATTATAGTTGTTATATATGTTGTTGTTGGGCAGCATTAACACTTCTGGCTTTCATCACCTTACATATCAGCTTGGTCAAATAAATAACTGCTAGTAATATCACCATTACTATTGATAGAGTTTCTATGTAACTTGTCTCAGCACTTTTTACTACATGTTGTTCAGTTTTTAATTGTTCACTGTTACGGAGTATTTCCACCAGATCTTTGTTATTGTTTTCTTCAGTTGATTTTCCGACTTCGTAACCTGCCACCAGGAGTGGAATGGTTGATAAAATTTTTTTCCACCACACCATTTTAACTTGACGTTGTTTTTAAAATCCAGGAGATTTTTTATTTTTAATGATTTTCATCAAGTCTTCCGCAAAAAAAAAAAAGACTTTTTATTATATTTTATGTCCAGAGAACTTTGTTATTTGGACTCTTTTCTTGATTTATTTTTTCAATAGGTTTAAGTTAATAGCTGTAATTGTTTCATATGTACTTGTTGTTTGTTTCCAATTTCCAGTTAATGAATCGTCATCACTTTAGCTTGTGTTCGCTTTTTTATATTAAAGTTTAATGCTTTTATGTTTAAAACACTTATTTTAATTTAAATGTTTTTTCACTAATATGTCACGGTCGCCATGTTAAGTTGTTTCAACTCATTTATTTACTTGTCTGTTTACAACTGTCTCTTATAATCTAAAAATTAAAATACTTATAGTTAATACTTGAACAATAAAACTTAAACCTAAGCAAATATGGATGTGTAGAGAGAATACCCAATTACTTGCCAATAATATGACTCCTAGGTATTTGCAGGTAAATAACCTGTACTTTAAGTAAGTCAGCTAATAATACGATTCCATGGTATGTGCAGGTAAATAACCTGTTGAGTGACACATGACTTATATATTGCGCATTTTCACTACACAATATTCAGGAAAAAAATATTATATGTGAAATTTATAGACATTTAATTGGGGTTCGGGGTTTTATGCACGTCTGCAAAATGAAATAAGAACAATTTTAACTGTGCTATTTCTTTCCGATTTTTTTATATATGCATATTGTTTTTTTATAATTTCCTTTTTCTTAATAAATGCTCACAATAGTCGCTCACTGTCAAAATAAAAGATGTTAATAGATTGCACTTTAATAATTCTTGCGACTGTAAAACACTTTAAGTCCGCTTAAAATTCTAAATGATTTTGTCATTTGTTGCACTATAAAACATTCACATTCCCTAAAATAGACAGATTTTTTTAAACTTACATTATCCACTTAACATTTATTAATTACTTTTATTAAGTAAATTTGTTTCCAGTTGGTGTCAGATATTCTACCAAATAATCGCATACATTTTTATGCAACCACTAAATAAATAACAGCCCCGCTTCCAGACTTGTGTGTATGGGATTGCAAGTTTGCACAATTGTAAATACATACGAGTACATACATACATATGTATGTATTTCCTCAAGCAATTTTATTGCTTTAACCAGCTTGACTATTAGTAAAAAAAAACTTGTCTAAGCGACATTTATTTGAAATTATATTCATTGAAAAGACTAGGAGTATGCATGTACGTGCGGATGTGTGTGTACACACATGCATGAAAGTTCTCGTATTGAAATAATTCACAGTTTTTCAAGACCCCAAGTGTTCGAAAAATCTGTTGAATATGCTTTTATTGTCGAAAGCAAAGGAATACGAGTACAACACATACATACATACATCCATACATACATACAAACATTCAAACACACATACATTTCATGCTTACACTTAAGTAATAAAAAAAAGGATTGGATGGGTATTATTTTTTGTTATTATTTGTGTTATTGTTGCCTAAACCCACAATTTCAGCGTGAATTACAATTTCCATGCGATTTTTCTGCTGCTGCTTTTATTGTTGTTATAACTTTCTAAAATAGTTTTCTTTCTTGTTTAGTTTTTTTTTTTCTATTTGTTTTTGGTTTGGCGAAATCAAAACTATTTTTAACTAGTTCATACTAAATACTCGTGCATTGCAACAAAAGCAACTTATAAATGCATAAATTTTATGCTGAATTATTTCAGCAATATACGAGTATCTGCGCAGACATACATACATACTCATACATTCATTCATATACATACATACATACTTCTGTATATCCACAACGTTTGCATACAATTTAAAAATCCGAATACTTATGCACGCCTGTCTGGCTAAATATGTTAGAGTTTTACAGTAATTTTAAAACAATTAATACAGTTTTACAATAGATATAAGAAATTCCATTGCAATATTGTGCCAGACACATTATGCGTAAAGAGTTTAAAGGCTCTTTAGATATGTACTCGTATGTATGTATGTATATTGAAGTAAAATGAATTATGAAAAATGCGAGGGTTGCTATTCGCTTTGCGGGTCTTGTCTGTGCTGCGACTTGTTCGCCTTCAGGTAAGATTAAATATGTTTGACATACATTTTGACATAATTCTTTTCACAAAAAAAAAAGAATTGAATTAAATTTGAATCAAATCAAACGAATTAGACAAAACTTAATTTCAATTCGTTTCCAATTCAAAGGAATTTGTTATAAAGTGAATTGCAATTCATTTCCAAATCGGTTGAATTTAATTGATTTTGAATTCATTCCAAATTAAAATTTCTTTTACCAAAATGAAAACATTCAGTATAAAAATTGAAAAGCCTTGTCCCGTTTTGACAGGGTTTTCGCCGATACCTAATAATTCAATTCCTATTCTGCCGCTACCTGACAATTCCAGTACATCATGGGAACTTCAAATCAAAGAATTTTTGTCAATTCAAAATTAAATT
Source organism: Nowickia ferox (assembly GCA_936439885.1). Taxonomy (NCBI): domain Eukaryota; kingdom Metazoa; phylum Arthropoda; class Insecta; order Diptera; family Tachinidae; genus Nowickia; species Nowickia ferox. Next base: position 268,118 of record OW387027.1, on the reverse strand, counting down.
CAATTTAAACGAAGGTAAACCATTCATACGTTCAGAAATAATATTGAGAACAATGAGTAAAATGACAAGGAGTTGCAATAATTTTACTAGATATTTATAGATACTCGTACTGTTCAAAACATGATTATATTATGATCATTACAAATAAAATTAATGTCATGAAATAAGTGTTTTAGTGCTCTTAGAACACCTGCGGCTATTCGAATAACTGTTTGATTAATTTGAAATTGGCTGTGTTCGATAAACGATAAATCGGCGAATAGGCTTGGAACATATATGTATGTGTTTGACTTATTGAAATTAAACACTTTATGCAAAATTTGCATTCATTGGTACAAGAACGGGCAATTATTAGCTGATTAAACCAAAAACCCGATTATATGAGTAACCCAGTGTTAGATAAGTAATTTTTCAGCCGTTTCCATATCAGTCGATATTGGTGTGAATATTTTAGTCTATTAATCCTTCGCTGTTCGTAAAAATTGGAAATGCGTTGTGTAACCAAGTGGAAGTTTTTAAAAACTTCAAGCTTCAGTTTATTCAAGAAAGGCCGATGTGGGCTTGAAGAACAATCAAAAGAATAATTATGCGAGAATATAGACTTTATGGGGATTGTGTTTTGGAAAACATTAGGAAATTTTATCTAATATTTGACGAAATTTGGATTTTCGAAATTAGAGCAAACTAAGACTGCTTGCAGCTTTTACTTCACATCAATATCGCCATTATTTAATTTGTTAAACATCTTAGTTTAGTTCCTACTTTTGAGATACACGTTTATATTTTGGATTGCATTAACAAAGATGTCGCGCTTCCGTTTTGGAGCAGAAAAAAAGATTTATCTACCACAGTGCTAGCCAGATTGTAATAGAAGCCTAAAGTTTGTTCCTGGCGATTTTTCAATGCTTCGTTGATTCCTTTTTGGTAAAAGTTACATGTTATAACGTACGAGTTTTCGCTTTTTTGTGTGCCATTAATAAGAAGAAGGAAAAATTGAATTAAAGTTTTATTGGCTCGAGTAAATTTCATATAAAACTCTATTATTTAGATTTATTTGATTAAACTTTTGTATCTTAATGTGTATGTACTTGCAAAAGGAAGACCTAAATTTATTTCAGGATTATAAGAATGATAAATATAGTTGCTGGATGTGTTATTACTATTATACCTATAGTTATCAGTTATAATATAAAATAATAAAATGGACAAGAAAAGCAGTTGATGAGTTGAAAATGGTATGAGGATAGAAAACGATTTATTTATTTTCTTCTTTTTTTTCAAATGAATCTTTGTGAACATTTTAAAGAGGGAAAATTCCTTTAAAGCGAGTTTAAAAATCGTGACAAATAAAAAAAAGCAAAGAAATTAAACTTTCTGTCTCACTGCTTCGTTACAACGACTCTTTTTGTGTGCTTCATTCTTTTCGAAAATGTTATAATTGCACTTTGTGTTATCAGGCATACATTACATTTTTTTAGAATTCGCATTACATACGGATATGCAACATTGATACGAAGATTCATACATATGAACAAATGTAACATGTACAGTTAGAGCCAGCTGAACATGTTCACCGTTACTCAGAGATAGAGAGCGGATAGCAAAGGTGCAAGTTTTTTACATTTCAGTTCACTTCAGTTTACAAATACAAGTCCACACCCCTCCCATTCCACCCCGATTACCTTACTGTGCATGTATGCATGTCTGTCTGTCTGCTGTTGTTCACCAATACTCAGATACATATAGAGGCAAGCAAGTACAAAAATATACGTTTATGTGAGTGCCCCTTTTTGTACTTTGCAACAATTCATAAAATTTTCATAATTTCTAATGTCACGTGTAGACATTAAGTGTAATTGCTTACTTGAGAGTGCATGCAAAAGTTGTTCAAGTGGATTTATAAGAGTGTTGAACAGTATTCATAAAGATTTTAGAATTTTAAATATATAATAACATATCAAGATGAGTGCCAAGCTTAACAACCATACACAATAAGACTAATGAGATTACAAAAGTTTAAGTCATTTCATAATTATGGATAAGTTTGCGTTCTAAGTAAGATAATTTGAGTGAAACTTAAATTGCAATAGTATACATACGAGTAGATACATGCAAATGTATTTGTATTCTGCCAACAAACAAACATACCTTTGTGCGTACGAAGTTGTAACCGCCAAAGCAAATTTAAATTCGAATCTCATACTATATGTACATAAATATTTTAATGGTTTCACGAAAGACGGCAAGAAGCTTAGTAATTAATAGAGTAACTTTTATAATTAGGCTTAGCAAAATGTTTGCTTCTACAATAAAAATTTTTTCGATAATAGAAAAATGTGTTTTTTTAACTTCCTGCTATCACAAATTTGAAATTACTGCTTCATAATACCGACTTTTGTATTTTAATAAATCTTCCTTTCTTGTCCTTAACAATCCTGCAGTAAACATACTCCTTCAGCTCTCAAGCACTGGACAAGTTAAAGTTATTCTGACTTGTCTACACTAAATTTTTACTGGTTATCAATGGTTTTGGAATTCAGAAGACAATTACTTGCAAGTGTTTCTTAGTAAGTTTCAATTGGCCATTACTTGACTACTTTGAGGGATTGCAAGGGGTTTTTAATCAAAATAACCTGCATCGTTAACACTTTAAGGCATTTTAATATTTTAATGTTGCTTAAGGTAAAAAAAACAAATTTAAGTAAAGCTTTCACTGTTCGTTCTTTGCAAAATGTGGCAAAAAGGATGAATGGATTTTGTGTGTTTTTAATAAACTCGTCTGGTCTGTTGCCCAAAGACTACTTACTACCGCATACTCACATTACATGTATCTATGTATGTGTGAGTTGGTAAATACGAGTATTACCAGTGAAAGCAGTGAGCAATAACTACATATGTGTGCATGTAGGAATAATATAATGTATGTATGTATGTATGTGGTTGATAATACATATTCAGATGTTTCTTCTTAAGTTGAAAATTTCTACTTTCCCAAAATTTTTGTAATCATAATGGTTACTAACAGCTTTGTTTTCGTCTCTTTCTATATAATTTTTGCACTTTTGGATGAAAGTCTATTTGTGTATTCACACTCATACTTATGGATGTGTTATGTTTCGTACTGCTTTCATTTATGTGGTAATTTAAATAATATTTGAATTTCATGCATAGCTTATAAATAAACAAAAAAGTGAGCATCCACACACACACACACACACACACATGCATACATATGTACGAGTATGTATATATATTTGCATGTGTATAAACACACACAGAGATACATTCGCTTGCAAGTAAACAGTTGTAAAGTAACTTGTTACACCCTTATACCCGCAACTATATGAGTACAAACACACATGCCCACGAGTTTTCCCTCCCAAAACAATTTAGAGTTTATAATAAGACCTTTTTTCTCAACAAAAGTCAAACTTTAGTGGATTTTTTCCTTTTTTTAAATACATTTACATATATTCCATACAAAATTTGTGGTGCTCGTATTAGTTCTGTAACAAGACTAAGATATACTGACTTACCATGGTGAAATGTGGGTCTTAAAAATTGCAAAACATACATGCACACATGCCCTGGTGTGTGTATGTATGTATGTTTGTGCACTAAGGTGGCTCAGTTCTAATACACATTCATAAAATATTGAAGTTTTTGAAAGAAAAATTCTGGCGATAATTTGGACTGCTGTACTATTGGCGACTTCTGTATGTCTGTAGTTTACCTGCCACTTGGCAATTGGTTATCCGATTATTGCCAGAATTCTTCACAAAGAGTTGAATCGTCCATAATTTATTTTTATATATTATTATTATTTCTGAGTATAATCTTGTCTATAAATGAGATACATATTTACTGCTTTATTCATAAAAATAATTTGGCATATTCATGGTCAAAACAAAGTATACTTTAAGAGTTTAAAACTAGTAATTAGTGTTGAGTGATACTGTGATTTTTTAATAATGTTGCTCCTTGTGAACGTGATTTCTAAATCGCTGTTCTTTTAAACTGTGACTGTGATCACAGTTTAGCAGTATTTTGTTGGTAGCATTTCCGTTATTTTGACAAAATCTAATAAGAAGAGCAGCAGAGCAATTAAACAGTGACTGTGATCACGGTTTAACACATTTCAGCTCTTCTGCTTTAAAAGTATTTATTAGTATTGGTATTTTGATAAATACTAATAAGAAGAGCGACAAGAACAAACAATTACCAATCAACCCCATCCAAATCAGTGTTGCCATTGAAATTTCAAGAAAGATACATTTTGGTTTCCAAAAAGATACATTTGTTCCCAAAAAGATAAATTTTGTAAAAAATTTGAAAGTCCATTTTTAACGTTTAGCATTTATTGATATAACATTTTTATTTCATATTTAATGAATATTGTAAAGAAAATTATATCATTTAAATTCATTTTTATATTTACTAAATTCATAAATATTAGGCATGTAATTTTTAAAAATACAATAAGCAAACTTTAAAATTAATTATTATTACATAACTATCTTTGAATGTTATCAAAACAAATTCATTTTTGTAAAAATTAATATAAGAGTTAAGGGGCTTATACTAAGGCGATTATATCAAAAAGTTCATATAAATTTCCTGAAAATAAAAAGATGTTCATATTTTCTGTACATTTTGCGTACAGATTCAAAAGATACGAAAAATGTCGGGATTACACATGGTACCTGAAGTCATCAAAAGATACGAAAAATTTATCTTTCGTATCCTAATGGCATCACTGATCCAAATATTAAGAATTATTAATTGAGAGCTATACATAGTTGCCAGAAAAGACGATTTGACACGATTTGACAAACGGTAAAGGTATAAAAAATACATGTGGTTGCTTTATTTACTGTTAAATAAGCATACAAGAACATTCCCAGCTTGTATGAAAGAACTATATTTCCAAAAACTGTTACTTGATAAATTCCGTCACAGTTGTGATTAGTGATTTTTCAACCGCTGTGAAAAAGTAACAGGTTTCGAAAAATCGGTCATCTCTACTAGTAATACTGGTTTTAAATTTTTAAAGTATAATTTGTTTTAACTATGTACATATGTATATCCTCCAATGTTGTTAAATAATGGGGTTATTAAACAAATTTTGCATAGAAAACTGTCTTATAAAGGCCTTTATTATTTACATAATTGAACAAGAGCGACATTTATGCCCCTAAGACGGTTTACAACTCAACTGAGTTGAACTGAAACTGGAACAACTTAACTTTAAAACAAGTTAACTATTTTCTGATGAATTACAACTAATTTTAGTTGTCTTCGAAACAATATTGCTTGACAAATGGGATTGGTTGGCGTCTGGAATAATGAAGCAATAATGAAGAAATAAAACCCAAAATACAACTGATAAAAAGTAGTTGTCTCATGGTGAAAAAAGTTGTAAACCATAATAAAAATGTGGAAACTACAATCAACTATCAACTTAGTGGTAGGTAAATCATGATATGGGCCTTAATTAGGAATAATTTCTTAATCGGCCTCAAGTTCAGTATATTCAATTCTTATTATAGAACGAAATGTTTTAACTTATTAATGTGATTTCCTAAAGAAAACAAGAAAAGTTAAACCGACTTTTGGCTGAGCCACAACGCTCATAATCGAATGCGATAATTAGCCACCTGGTGACTATGCCAACTTTTTTTCCGAACCGCCTTAATGTAAACACGAACATTCACTACATACTTTTCTATGAATATATTTATTTGTGCGTTTATTCCACTTGCAACGTTGGGAAACTTTTACATGCATTTTAATAAGAGTTCCTTGAGCCGGAGTCTCTGGCATATTGGTTGGATGGATTCTGGTCTTATTTTCTAGTCTATTTTCTAGTCTATAAAGAGGAATTTTAAATAGTTTTCTGCAATAGTTTCTGCACAATACAATGTAAATAAATTTTGTACTTCAAACATGGCAAAGTAGGTAATAAATGTAATAAATATCGCAATGTGTTCATGCTCAGAAACAAATTATGTGATACAAATTCGTTAAAACACGTTAAAGGAAAACAGTGTTAATGGAATTTATTTTTCCGTAATGGTTTCTCAATAAACTTTTTTTTAGCTTAAAGTAATTGCTTTAGTTTACAGTTTATTTTACTTATTCATTTTTTTGTTTGGTTCAAAAATTTTGCCAAAATTTATTGTAGTGAGAGAAACTCTATTAGAAACTGATAGCAAAGAAATGTGTCTGCTCTCAAAAACTAAATTTGAGCAAATGTGTGTTAAAAATATTAAAACCTAATTTTGTTTTTATGAAATAACCAGCAAAAAACATGACAAAAATGGGTTGATCATGGATTCAAGTCAACTTAGGAGAAAAATACATGCATGTTTTTTACGTTAGCAAGTCATTGGAGATCATGTGTTTCTGTGGGAAATTAAATAAATTTCTTTTCATTAAAATTAATGAATCGAACTCTGATTAGTATACATTTTTTCATAAGTTAAAAGAAATATTTACTTATAAAGTCCGCGTTGAACAAATGTATGTTCCCCGATTTTAAAGCCTTACAGATGTTAATTTTCATCACTCAATCAGTAATGACGATTTCTCCGGATTCCAGGAAAGCGTTAAGCGTAAGCTTTCTTTTTGTAATGATTAAGAAAGCGTGAAAATGACAAGCTTTTTGAACTACTTTAATTTTGCACACGCAAAGTATACTTTGACAAGTTTACACGAAGTAACTCTACATACATATACATATAGAGCTATTTTGATTAATTCAGACTTTTATCACAACTACGCGAGTAGAATTGAAAATAACGCCAACTTTTCCATTTCCTTGCCATTTGCTTAAACGAATTTTAAACAAATAGTTTTTCGTAAATCAATGTATAGAATCAATGTAAGCAAATAAACATACATACATACATATTTTCCTAATATGTATGATTAATATACAAACTAAAACAATTCCTTTTGCTTTATTAATTTGCATAAAAATTCAATATCCTCCACAACTGCAATTAGTACTTCTAATTACGGATTTGTATTTAATTGCTGTCACGCTTTATTATGAGTTCTGCTATTAAGATTTCTTCCTCAACTTATTGAAAGTGAACTACACACATACATACTTATGTATCTACGTCCATACAAATGTGATCGCATATGCGATATTTATATACGAGTACATATGTATATACGCATGTATAAATACAAGGTGTTGAAATGCAAAAACCAAAAAAAAAAAGAAAGAACTTGTTCCATGCGGCATGCATCTCAATAAGCAAAACTTGCTGCTACATGCATGCGAGGACTGGCAAATTGATTTTTTTTCTTAAGCACATCCCGTTGAAAAGGCACACAGACACTTACGGCATTCCGTCTGAATCTAACTTCAACAACTACAGCTATTTAAAAAGTTAAGGTAATGCAAAAGTTATGCCAATATACCATAATAATTTGCATCTATCCTTTTAAACTAAATTAACTCACTGACACATATGCTTGCTATAAGAAATGCAAAAATGTGTGAGAGAGTATAAGTACATGCATACATACATACCTACACAAGTACATACATATGTATGTATGTATGTTCACACGTATGTATGTACATACGTACATGTGCAATTATGATATAGATTACATTAGGGCATCTCTTTTGTAAGTAAGAGAATTTTCACTACAGCTAGAGAAATAAAATATTTATACTCGACGGTTCTAATTGTTCCTAGAATTAAAAGTGAGTAGACAGTTTTGCAAATATTTTTGGGTGGATTAGGATCTCAAGCAGGTCAACACAACTATCCGCTTTTAACCGTCCCTACCCTAATCAACAAATATGAAAATTAAAAAGTTACACATTTTCCTCCCCTACCAATATGTATTTAGAAAACGTGTAACTATAAGTGACACTACCACACGTATTAAGTACTACATACACACACTCACACACGCATACGTACATGCACTCCAATGCAAATAGCTGATATGTATGGGGAAAAATAATACTTATTTGAATGGTGTAATTAAAAGTTAAGACGACATAAAATTTTAATTAAAAGCAATTAAAACTAAACAAACAAAATAGTGCTGACTTTTGCAACAGAATATTTTGACTTTCAACGGCAAAATATTTCTTTTTTTCGATTTAAAATAGACGACTCGTACTTTTAGGTGCGAAAGTACGAATTTTTCTGCCGGCACACTTACCAAACTTTTAAATGATTTAATTTTTCTCTTCGTTTTATTCCAAGCGACAACTGTTTAGCAAAAGAAATTAAAATAAGATGAATTCCTTTGAAATCAAGTAAAATTTGCAAATTTCAATTCTTGAATACACACAAGAAAGTTTTGATTTCAAAGTTTTTAAGTAAATAATAATTTTATTTCATAAAATACCACACTATTCAATATTGTTGCTAATAACTTATCGTACATTCATTCTCGTGTTGCAACTACAACGTCGAACAAGCGCAGATGTATTCAGAAATATGACAGTGCCTAAGGCTGCTGCAATAATAGTTTTATACTTGTACTCATGTTGGTGTGTAGTCAAACTTTAAATAACACAGGGCAACATGATTTTCTTCCGTTTTAAGTTGTTTGCTCAATTTTCGAAACTTATCCTTAAAAACTATCTGATTTTTTTTTAAAGAATGAGCATATTTTCGCTGATGTTGACAGCTTTTGTATTTTTTTTTATTTTTGCCCGATTATTTATAGCAAATATAAGACATTAACAATCAGCCTTATACATAACGAAAAGCTGGCATAATGTTAGCATAAGTGCCGAGTTTTATTTAATCCACTATTGAATGCTAGCGTGATTTTTAATGTAAAATTGCATGGCAAAACTCATCAAGAACATGTTCAAATTTGCCACTTATGGTAAGTTCATGCCAGTTTTTCTTGCTGTAGCTGAACTTTAAAAGCCTTAATTAAGGGCTCAATTCCAAATAACGACGAGAAATGGACTTCCCTCAACACAATGGGCTAACCAAAAACATTCCCAGTAGTTCTTGAGTGACGTGCACGTGTTAGATTCTGCACACAGCTCAAATTGTTCCAACAGTTTAACAATTTCTGACCGACAAGGTGCTTCACGACGAAATTTTGCGCCAATGCAACTGAAATAGAAAGACAGCGGTTCTTATATCTCAAGCAGAGCCAGTTTGACAAACAACTACTTCAGATTCAATTGACTTAATTTGAGGAAAATTCATTAACATTGACATACATATGCACGTACATATGTGAGTTGATATGTATAACTGATGTCAGTTTTCTCTTGTAATGAGGACCAGCATCCAAGAATTCTTTAAAATTTGCAAGTTATTTTTTTCTATGCTATTTCTCTACCACTCCCAACAGAAAGTACGAAAATCATTATGCATGAAATTTCATAAACAATTTCATGGTGTAAATTTAGTATAACAATGTAAAATAGTTTTCTGTAGTACTTGTGGCATTAAATTTTTTTATTAACTTACAAGAAAAAAAATTCAAATAAAATAACACGAAACTTAAAACACCAAAAAATGGAAACTTTTTTTTTGGCTCCATTTAATATAAGACATTCGTAAAGAAAGAAGCTTAACTTTTTTTGCTTTCTTATGTAACTATAGGAAAGAAATAGTTTTATGACTAAAATTAACATAAATTCACATACCGAATAAATAGAAAATAAAAATTTTCTATACATCAATTAGGGTTTTGCAAATCCAATTCAAGCTGATTTTATTTGTTTTGCCGCAATTGGAAAAACTTTTTGTAATCGAAGGCACGTTCATTTTATAATTTCTTGCATCGCGTAAAAATAAAAAATAGAAATTCTCTCTCTATCTCTCTCCCCTACTAAATATTCACGCATACTTTACAAGTTCACATTTAATGCAGATAAAAATAAAAAAAAATTATTTTAAATCTAACAAATCTATTTCTTCGCAGATATTTAAAATTATATGTGTATCTTGCATCACCGGAAATACTATTCTCAAGTGTAGTATTTAACTAGAAATAATGAATACGTTCTCCCTAAAATTAGCAAGTCACATATTTAAAAATATCTGCTAAAAGTTAGTAATAAGTAAAAGTATTGAGTTGAATAAATACATATATGCATACATATGTACAAACACATTTAGTAGGATTAAACACGCATTAGCATATCGAATTTAAATTTGAATTCACCAGAATATGTGCGTTCTCATATAAGAGAAAGCTGCAAACGTTAATTTGCTGGCTTAACTAGCGTTTGCTACGTCTGTAGTATATGGAACTGAAAACTCTAGATACATATTTGTAACTCACGCATTTCACATATCGCACATTTAGTTGAACAACGTTATAACTCAAAAAAACGAGTTAGAAATTGTCTATTTACACATAACTTAATGGAAAAAGCAAAATTTTATTTTTCTCTCAAGAGCTGAGTTCCACACGATATTTGTATAAAATTTTTACACAATAGGAACAACGTTTTTAGGATTATTTCTGCATTATTAACCAAAATATCTCATTTTTGGAGTTATGACGTTGTTAAAATAATTCAGCGATTTGTATATACTTACATATGTATATGTAAATATATGTATGAGATACTTTTATTAACTACACATTATAGAAACTGATGTACAGCAGTAACATTTAAACTGTTCCATATTTCTTTTTATAACATCTATTTATTTCTCTTTTTTACTCGAATATTCCATTTCGTGTATTATTTTAACATTTTTTTTCTTTCTTTTTTTTTGCTCATCTCACACAAAATGTAAAATATTTGTAGTGCAGGGTAGCAAATGGTATGTATTATTGTAATAAAATTTATTCGAAAATTCATATGATGATAAAGTTTCGTAAGAATAATTTACATAAAATATAATAGTTTTTAAGAAAAAATTATAAAAAAACTGGAATTATTTCTTTTATTAGTTCAGCAAATAGAATAAAGGCAAAATAAATTAACATTTTAGCTGAGTATGATAATTTTCTCTATTGTATAATAGAAATAAATCATAAACAATTTTAAAATATTGCTAAACGCGAAGTGTGTAGTTTGAATAACAAAATTATCTGGAGTAAATCTTAAGCCAAATATGTATATTCGCACTTAATTCTTCTGTGTATATGACTCTGTTTTAAATTTATTGTTTATTTCAAGAGATCATTTGGAAGAATGGATGTAAGACTCCTTCCTTCTTTTACGCTTTTGTGGTACTCGTACGTATGCATGACATATTTTCATATTTTTATTCGTCTGAAATTTTTCTTTTCCCCGAACAATAATTTGCTATAGTGAATTTCTCGTGAATTTTTGTTATACATATGTTTTTTCTTCGAAACTACATCAAAGAGGTGTGGGCAGAGACAACGAAGTGCTTTCAGAACTTTTGGATGCTATGGAATTGCAACTGTGCACAACACGGATATGTTAAGCTTTCGCAAACAGGAGAATTTTTGCTTAATATTTTTACTATTTCCTTAGAATATTTGGTGTAATCTCCACAGTTGACCTCTTCAAATCAAAGTGAACAATCACTATTAAAATGGCTAAATTCCAATGAAAAAATCCTTCATGATGGGGGAATATTTTTCGAAGTAGCCACACTATTCACGTGAGTAAAATTTACGATAGCGATTTTGTGAACAAGGTACAAAATGCGCGAAAAATGTTATCTAATAATTTTAGTTCAGGTTCATCAAAAATTGAGCTGTGTTATTTTTGCGTCCAAATGAACAAAAAATCAGTTTCCAGATTAGAGCAAAAAATTTTGGCCTTTTTTAAAAAGGAAGAAAATCCTTCACAACATTCAACGCATTCAAAACGATCAAGTGATTTAAACTAATTTGAAGATGGAATCACATTTGTACAGGCAGACATATAAACATTTCCATTTAGGTACTTTATGACAAGAATAAAAAGTAATATTTAGTTTATTTCTTATTATCAGCAATAAAAGGACTACGTGTACACAAATCCACAAATGGTTCCCAGCAATAATAAGCGCGGTAATACCGAAATCTCAATCTTAATAAACGAAAACACTTTAAAGACTTCCTTTTCGATAGCGCATTAGGTACATACAAATATATACATACATATGTACATATCTACATATTTGCATATCGTCAGTTGAAATGCAAAACCTACCTAAATTCAAAATCGCATTTGTAATTTATTATTGAGTATTACATCGAAACACATGTCTCTAAAAATGTTCAAACCTGTAACAAAGAAACTTTACTTCAGTCATATGAATAATTTTGTTTAGTTTTTTCTCTCTACTATAAAATTTAAAAGAGCGTAGGTAGTTACGTTATATTTCATTTGAACAAACGATATGTATGTACGAGTACTTATATTTGTATGAATATACATAATACACATATGTACACATTTGGGTCAAACTTCCAGCACGAGTCCTTAGTTCCTTGGTTCGCAATTGTAACCACACTTGCCCTGAATTACGTTATTCGATATCAATCGAAATTTCAAAACATTGCAATAGAGTTTAAATGGAAATATTTTTTAAATTCGAATGGCGTAATTTCCGTGCTGAAGTTTTAACCGGTAACTAAAAATAGCAGAAAAGCGAATAAACTGATTTGGTCAAAAAGGCCACGAATCGGAGTCTATAAATTTGAATCTAATCACAAGTGGAGGTAAACGACTATGCCTCCCAGGCCAGTAGAAGTTATACTAGTGTAGTAGTCGGAGGGTCGCAGGTTCGATTTCTACAGTTTGTTATTGGTTAAAAAAAATTAAGGACCTTATTTTGCAAAACGTAACGCTTAACGTTGACGAAATTTTATGTAGAAAAAATTTAATTTACAAAAACAAAATACATAATTAATTTAATTTCTAACGCATATATAATGTATTAATACATTCGAAAAGTACTCGTCCTTTTTAAAGTTTTGAGTGGAGCTCGCAAAAGAAAAAGTTTGCAAGAAAAGGGGATTTCAAGATTCGACATCGCTTATATGTATATCTACACTTTGGAATAACTTGAGTTTACAGACTATAAATAAACTTACATATTTATATTAATAAAAACAACTTTTAGGGTTTATTGTTTTTTGTTGATGTTTCAAATATTATCAGAACTGGCAAAATTGTGTACATAAGTGCTTTCCTCATTTTTAATACCTTTTTTTTGCCTTCTTTTTATTACTATTATGTTTTTTTTTCTGATTTTAAATGTGTGTGCATGTGTGAAACAGACAGTATTCTTTTATAAATGTGAAAATTTTATTAAATATTTTTTTGTAGTTTAACAGCAAAAACAACATGGGGAAACAAATCTTGAAAAAATAGAACAACTACAAATAACTTTCATAAAAAATGTAATATCGTTTACAGCTTTTTCTATCATATTTTAATTCCAAAAAAGCAAAATTATATGTACATAGCATGTACATATATATATGTATGTACATACATATGCATGTATGTATGTGTGTAAGTACAAGGGTATGTGTGTAAGTCCATTAGGGTATTCCAAATTATCGCCCGCAATTCCATAATGTGGTGTGTGCTTCCCAACGATTTTCAATTATTTTTACTAGATTTTTCTTAATTTATTAATCAGCTGGTGCCACCTTAATGAAACATGCATTTTACTACTGTTTACGTTGCAGCACATTTACATACTTTATTATTGATTTCAGTTTTTCTTTTTTTATAGATATCTGTTGGAAGTGATGGGAAGGAATACTTGTAAGTTTTTCATCATGTTTGCAGCAGATGGATAATAGCGATTCCAAATAAATATTTAGATGGTATTTTTGAGGAAATTTGTTTAAAAGTTATTTTCAACTTTTTTAGTCAAATGTCAGAAGTACATAATTAAGTAACTTAACAAATCAAAATTATCTACACGAAATGTAGTACATTAAGCTTTCATATATATATGTTTGTATGTCTGTATGTACATAATGTGTAGCTGCGAGTATTTTATGTGTATTTGTACAAACTGCAATCACTTTTCTTTTATGGAGGAAAGTTTTTCATAATATTTTTTATAACAATATTGGATCTGTATTTATTTTTATTAACATCAGAATTAGAATTGAAGTAATGCGAAACATTAAAGCGATGTTTTTTTTTTGAATGTCGTACGTTTTTATAAAATTCTGTCATTCTTCTATCTGCAAGAGCACATTGAAAATCGAATTATATATTTAACTTAATTTAAATTGTTTGCACTTATATTCCAGCAAACACTTTTGGAATTTCGGTATGGGGAGTAGTATTTTATAAAGTGTTACAACGTGATGAGTTTGTTCATATCATTACCTGGAATTTATTTCACTTAATTCCTATTGCTATTAAAACCTAATGCCACAGTTGTGGCGAAAGCCATTCCTTCCAATTCAAAGATTTTGATGAACAAAACAAAAAAAAAAATAAAAAAAACAAACGAGATCTCAAAACTCTTAAAGTGTGGACAGTTGCGGGAAACGAAAAATATTGGACGAACAGATAACTATGAGAAAAAAAAAACGTTTCGCTGGATCCGAAAATGTACGTCTGTACTGTAAGCACTGCATTCATTTAAATTGCCATCCCAAGTTCTTCAAAGTTCATCAATTTGTAATATTATTAATGAAAGATGCAATTATGAAGTTCACTTGCCCCCGATGTCTGTAATTGTTGGTTTCAAAATTAATACTGATGTGATGTGCGTATGTTTGTAGAACCCGTACCAGTATAATAACATACATGCTGAGTTGCTGCGGCAGTTGTGTTGCGGATAAATGTTTAAATAACTTTATAAATGCTTTCTGTTTGTTTAATTCGTTCGCTGTCTGTCAGCTCGTATGGCCATTTTATTCATTTATACGTACATACATACATACATACATACATAAGTACACAAACTGTTCGTCCGTCCGTGCATTTGTTTGGCCATTCATTTGTCTGTCAGTCTGTGCCGTACACACATCATCAATTTTTGGTTTTTGATCACAACACGTTTAAGTCCTCGCACACCCATACCCACATTCACAATATCCCAGCAAACACATTCAACTCAAAAAATAACCGAACTTGTTTGCATTGAAATTTTTTTAACATGCTTTGCTGCGTTATCTTTCAAAAGTTGCGATGGAAATCGAAATGAATACATCAAATGTGAATATGTATGGTGTACGTGTTAACACATTTACTGCGTTCGTGTATGCACATGTGTGTGTGTGTGTGAGTGTGTGTGTGGTAAAAATTTTATTTTAAAGTATTTTCTCTTTTTACGTTTTGTCATTGCAATAGTAATTGTTGTTGTCATAGCTGTTGTTGTAGTAACGTTCTCTACGCAACACAAATATAACAACACGCCAAACAACAAACCGCTCATGCATGTTTATTATCTGTGGTTTATATGAATTGACCGGAAATGGCACAGATACATGAGCACATTCTCTTATATGTATGTGTGTATGTGCGTGTGTATGTGTATGTATGAATACATCTCGATGCAATAGTGAATTAAGAAAAAAGAAAAACAAAAACAAATAAAGTTAAAAGCAAAAACTTATCATCCACAAATACATTAGGCCTCCACTAACTGTTTAAATGAATGAAGTTTAAATAATGCCCACATATGAAAGGTTATCACTACTTTTTCAGAGAATTTTTATTTTTGAAAGTTTTTTCTTTTCATTGTTAAGTTTTATAATTTATTGAAATAAGTTTGACCAGGAATAACTTCCTTGGCAATTTACATCCTTCTACGGCAAATTGAATAACTTAGACACACAAAAAAAGAAAGAAACGTGGTCATAAAATTAATTATAGTCGTGGAGTTTTATGAATATTGCGAAAGTCGAAAATAAAAGTTGGACGGGAAGACAACAAAGTTGAAATATGAAAAAGATGAATAAATAGTTGGTCATAAATAATTTACTACTAGTATGAGTATTTTAGTTTGATTAAGAAAAAGTTTTGTATAAAAATAATTACTTATATTGGCATATACGTACGTGTACTCGTATGTATTGAACATGTGACATCCTTGTTAAGCTTCAAATGGTTGCGAGAGTGGCGGAGTCTGCTCTGTCACCTAGTGTTTATTTACATTTTTATTTTTGAATAGAGGTGTCCTTGATGACAAATCACTTCTGCAGGCTCACAACACTTACTTGGTTTTATTTCCCAGTCACCATGATAACTAAATAGTGAGATATGTATATGTTCTGGTAAAAATGTCAAATAAATTGTTGAATGCGCGTTTTCGACATTTCGCATGCATTTTATTTGAAACCAAATGTAGCCCTTCTGCGTTAAAAAGTTGTTTTCTAAACATATTTTCGACGTTGCTTTAATATTGTCACACATTTCTTTATATACAAATAAAACAGCATAACTCACAGTAACTCGCTTTTTTTTCTTATGACAATTATTGTATGATAATATTTAAAAAAATATAGAATATAGAAAATAGAAAAGAAAGAAGAAAGTGGTAACAAAGGAGCTGGAGATAGTGCTGACAACAATAAGAATGAAAACGGAAGCTGTGTACGTTTATTGGATCAGTAACATGGAATTAGATTTGATAAGCATTTCCGCTTATAATAATTTTAATGTTGTTGATGCTTTCTGCTTCTGTTGATGGCAAAACCCAACTTCGTTGCTACTGCTGCGTGGTTTACTCTTGCTAAATCTGATCTTAGCTGTGATTATAATCGCATTGCTTTTGACTTTTCTCGTACACGGAATGTAACATCATTTTTAAAATTTTCTTTCATCAGCTTTTGTTAATGTTTTATGCGAAAAACCTCAAGTCACCACAAAGAAAGTTATAACTTTTTTGACGGGTTTTGTTGCAAATACTATTACTATTGTTGCTGTTAATATTGTCCTGTGCATTTTATTTGTCATATATTGTATTGTAGTGTGTGGAAGTCTTCGTGCTGCAGATTTCTGAACAATTCTTCAAATTAAAAATATAAAACAATTTATTACAATTTTGAGCTAAAATTTATGATGACTGCAATTTTTTTTATTCGCTCATTCTACATTTGCTTGCGTGTAAAATATGAAGGAGTGAAAATTTCTATTGTTATAAGCAGAATTCATTGGCGATTTACTTCAGTTTCACATAAGTATTAATTCAACCAGAGTAAAATATAACGAATGTTTGATTTCACAAGGATTATTCTGGATTTGTGAATTCATAATATATACGCAACGTTAAAAATGTCTCGTGAGGTTAAATGTAATAAATGAATACTGAACTTTTATTAAAAAAAATTTTGCTTGATAGTGGAATATTTTTTCACACCATTAGCATTTTCGATTTTTTTCACTCTAAACCATTTAAAGGTGTTGATGGGTCGGGCCGTGCTAGTGTCAAAACCATAATTTTTTAGAGATCTTTTTTGACCTCAAGAGTACCAATTTCTGTTCTCAAGAAATGGTTTCATTAACAGAAAATTTTAGTTGTAAGAATTTTAATTCGGAACTTGCCCACATTACAGTACACAAGAGCATTTCTTGATACCCGATATGCTTAACCAATGCCAAGTGGCATGACTTGTATGTACGAGTACATATGCATTGCGTGAACATGTGTCTAATTCGAGTTGCATGTTGGTCCTCGTACGTATTGAAACGTGTTTAGTTCTTTCGAAAACTCTACATATTTTGCGAGTATTGATTTTGTTCGGCAGTGATATTGAGATACCAAGTATTTATTTCTGATTTCTGTTGCATGTCGGAGAATAAATTTGTTATTGTTATTCTCTGGAGTATCGTATATTTTGCGCGTGTGTGTGTGTGTGTGTGTGTGTGAGTGAAGAAGTTATAATTCATAAAAATCTTTTTTAATTTATAAATGCAGCTTGTCTACGTCAACAAGTTTAACAAATTTCCCTGTAAGTGGCAATTTGTTTTATGATCTACTGTGCTGGCTGCTGACAATTTTGCCCCCCCCCCTTCCGCATCATATAGGCCGCATGAATAGTAGTTTAGCCTTTTATTGTTGCCAAACTAACAAAAAGGCGGTTTGTTAATATTTTAACAGCAAATTTGTGAACAGCATCCGTAATCCGAGGCACTTATCAATAATTTTCTTTTGTGCCCATTTTTCGAAACATGGTTGGTTGGTGTACGAGTATTAAATGTATCAAGTCAATGTAAGTATGTATGTATGTATGGCTGTGTGTTGAGAATACGTCGCTGATGTATCGAAAAAGTTGCATGTATGGATGTGAGCTTTTAAATCTACTTGACTTTGCTTTATTCCTTAACATAAACACATACAAATTTGCTCTTTATTAAACCCCAAATAAGACACAGAGAATATGCCGCCTTATTATTTATGCATGTCACGTTAAATTTATAGGTACTCAGAGACTTGACTTATGAAGGGAAAAACTTGGATTTTTTTTTGCGAAAATTACGTTTAATTTTCTTTTGGCCTTGATTTGTTGAGAGTAAAAAGAAAAACTTTTTGTATTTTTTGTTTGTTTGTTATTTTTGAAGAACTTTTGTAATTTAGCATGAATGAATGAAAGAAAGTAACTTAGAAGGATAAGGAAAAAGGGAGAAGGAACAAAATGAAAAAGAAACCTACATGTGTATATAAATAAATAAAGATTTAAGAAATGTGTTCATTTATGTTTAATTCTTAAATTTATGAGCTACTTTGCTGTCTCATCCTTTCTCAAAAGGGATTTATAGAAAACTGATCTCTTTTTGGATTTAATCTTTTTAGACTTGATTTTAATGTGCCTTGATAAGTTCGTTCGGGCTTTGCACACAATAGGATAAACAAAACACCTTTACAAATCTATGTATGCAAATGTTGGCTGTCATTGTAGCTGTAGCTGTGTCTTGGTTTTTGTTGATGTTTAGCGCAAAGGGCTCTCATTTCCATAATCCTCAAAACACACATTAACACCGACACAAATATCAAGTTAATAGACCCAAATGCTTTTCCACCACCTCCATGTTTGGTTTTAAATGTCACAAAATGTTTTGTTTATTTCTTTAATTGCGCTCATGTGTATGTTTGTGTGTATGTGTGCGAAATGAGAATGTGTAGAAATGCCATTTACTTTACATATGTACGTGTGTGTATGTATATATATTTATTTGCTTAAATGCAAATAAGGGTCAATTTTTTGGGGTTTTTGTTTTGTTATTCTTTGTTAACAAATTGCTTTATGAAACATTTTTTTTTGCACACAGATTATAAAAATATAAAAAGCAGTGTTGATATGAGGATTTGCAAATCCAAACGGGCATTAGTTCATTTTAATTTATATTTTGTTCAGTTTTATTTACAAATTGTAGTTGGACGAGGTGAAAGGTTTTCAAAATACACATAATTTTTGTTAAATTCACATTTTATTCAAACCATAACACATTTTATTTTTTAGAGCAAAACTCATTGAAGCCGAAAAATACATAAATAATTGGAGTGTTTATAAATAGATAAAGATAACTATTATTACCGAATTGAATTGTGCATACACAAACACACGTACACGCTTAAATATACATACATGTGTATGTACATCTGGCCCAAACTAATGCAAAGAAAGAGCGTTAAATGTTTAATTTATAATGATGCGACTATTCTCCTTTTCAGCCCTTCTGCATTTGACTATTTTCATGTATTAAATTCACTTTATTTACGTTGAGCACCATTATCTTTTTTAATTTCGACCTTTCACAATCTAAATTACAAGAGAAAAAGCTTCTCATAATTGAAAATGTTTATATCGGACATGTAATTTCATTGCATTATGGAACAGTGAATGTATGCAGGATTTCTCTTGTGTTCTCATGCCCTTATTAAAATCTCAAACTCGTGCTTCCGTATTTCGCGACCACCAAATGGTATAAATAGGCACTGATCTCTGAATGAGACTATACCTGGCGTTAAACTGTTGCAGTGGTGAGCTCGACCAACAAACATGGGTTCGCCATCTTCAAATCGACCTGTAAAAACGGCGTTGTTTGGCATATTTTGCACATCAGCCTTAATCCAATTATAATTGTAGCCACATAATACTTCGACATGAGTTTTTCGCAACTCCGATCCATCGCAACAGACATACGCTTCACATCTGCTTGGCACTATTTTGGCTGGCAACAAGTGTCCGTCATGCCACGATCTTCCCACAAATATGGGTGAATCGTCGCTATCATGCCCAGCTAGTACAGCGTTAGCGGGGACGTTATCTAAGGAAGACGATAGCCAAGTGTCAGTGTTTTCACATACCAAGACCTCATACGTGCTTAAACTAGTTTCCTGTCCCCCAAAGGGTATATACAAGCAGCCATGGGATGTATGTATTTTACCCACACTCAAACTACTGGCATGGTACCCTCGGCCTACGTATAACGGTTCGCCACTTGTTGTTTGTCCACTAGAAACCGCCGTTGAAGGTACAGCACCATTCTCACACATACGCCATACATAACCGGGTCCGACAAGAACTTCATAATAGTTTTTAGAATGCTCTTGTCCCCCAAACGATACATAGGCGCAGCCCTTGCTCGGTATGACTTTGGCTGGCAATACTTCTCCTTGATGTGTGGCACGTCCCACATAAATCGGTGTTCCATCGCAGTCGTAGCCACCTTCAACTGCGAAATCCGGCAAATCATCTGCCGATGAAGATTGTATCCAACAGTTAACTAAAAAAAACCTTAAATTATTCCTATGTCAATTCTTTTACCAACTAATTTGTTTGCTCTTATTTTACCCATGATCCGATTCTTCTACTTAACCCGATGAAACTATTACTTAGTGTGTTGAAGAAATGATCATTGACAGCATTTAAATACCCGATCTTTAATTGTAGTATAAATATATATTCATATCTATGTACACAGCACGTTGTATAAGCATTATACGAGTATAAATAATTCAGATAAAGCTAGAAGAGTAACCATGCTGAATCATTTTTGTGGTTGGCCATTGGCTGCATTTCATACAAATTTAGTGCATCTATTTTTTTCAACCACATTCGACAATAGAATATCGCTAAAGCATAATCCGATAAAAATGTTGTTTGCTTTCAAAGATGTCTAACTTAAATACAATTGATGATGTTATAAATTGAGACTGAGCTATACTTCCAATGGAAACCCATCAACCTATTTCTACAAATCCGTCCTTTAATTTTTGTCCACGTTGTAAAGAGCTTTGAGCAACTTCCCCATGAGTTTTGCCTTTTTTAAGCGCTAATGTTATGTACCGCTCTCAAATGATTATTAATGATTGATAAAATAAAAAATGTTAAAACAGCAGGAAATAAATTATCTTGCCGGTTTTCGGTTAAATCCGAACAGCAAACCTTAATTAGGGTCTTTGCTTTATTTACCTTTGGGAATATAATTACGCGAGTGGGTAAAGTCTTTAAAATAAAATCTAAATTCACTTTTAGAATATATATATAAATATGTGCGTCGCACTCTAAGAACAATCGACGAGTAAGAATTTTTCACTTTGATAAAGATGGCGAAAGCAATATTTAAGTGAAAATAGGGTTCCGTAATGTGTGAATAGCCCCTACGTGTCGATATCAACATTTTTCGAATTTTATTTTATTTGAAATTTATTAAATTATGTTAGTTTTTTTTCTGAGCAATTGACTGAAGTGAAAAATTTTACTTACACGTTTTCCAATTTGAAGACTGACATGATTTGCTTCCATTACATCTTCGAATGAAATCGCTCATGTCACCATTCCAACAAAACCAAATCAAATGCAAAGTGATAAAATATATTTTTCAAAATAACTTGAAAAGAAGTTGCATAAAAAGAGGTGAGCAAATATCATGGCTGAGTCACGCGTGCTTATCTACTATATTTACACGAATTTTAGGAATTTTGATAATGCGTAGTAGTTTTTTAATTATTAATTATGGTTAATTCTGTAGCAAAAAGGAAAAAGTGCTCAAGTCGAGATAAGCTAAATTTGAGTTAAAGTTCAAAAGTCGTTTCATGTTCAAAAGTTCACTTGGGATAGATCTCAATAATTTTGAGCGATTTTTCAGAAAGTTGTTGCTTATCTCGACTTATAAAATCATATCGAATATAAGCTTAATTGAACTTATACTTTCGTATATTTTAAATTGAATATATTAGTTATAGTGTGTAGAACAATGTTTCCAAATTTCTCAATTTAACTGGAAAAAAATAAACTTCTGAAAATACACTTGAAAGTTTAAAAGTGCTAGCCCACATAAGTGAAAAGTAAATTTAAATAAACTTTTCTTATTTGCTGAAGTACGTATTTTTTAGCTCGTATGTGGGCAAAAAAATAACCAGTTGATTTCAACGGAAATGTAAGAAAGTTTGCAAGATGTAAATCTTGCTTTTCTAACTTCTCAAACAAAACTAAAGCCTACAGTACACGGCATGTAAAAAAACACATGCGTTTGTGGTTCTGACGTAATTTTGACGTCATTACGATGCTACATTTGCTACGTGTACTATAGGCTTAAGTACGAGTATTTCACAAGCCACACTGCACGTAGTTGCGACTTAAATGCTGGTAAATTAACGACAATCCAAGCCAACAATCGACGACTATTTCAAACAAAGGACAGTGGACGCGTTAATGACAATATTGGTAACATTGGTATGAATATTGTCATTGATGGAGAACCTGCTGGTGCTGGTAACTGAGTCACACAGACCACTTTTCGTGTAAAAAGTCGACTGTGTGACTCGCAGCACACTTTTTATATGGAAAATTCGGCCGTGTTAATCACAGTACCCTTGTTGTATTGAAGAGTCGACTGTTTCATTCACATCACGCTACATTAGAAAAGTTGCCTGTGTCACAGCACCAAAAAAATTAATTTGCAGTTCTTGGTCCACAATTTCATAAAGTCATAATATATTATTTTGCACAATTTTCAAAATCATTTGTATGTATGTATGTACTCGTATGAATGTACATTTTTGTTGTTGGCTTCGCAGGTCTAGACGCATTTCTTTACTGCTAAGTAACACTTTGTATTCATTTTGCACGAGTTAAATATAGATAAGATATTGAAAAAAATATATTTTCTAAAAAAACCACTACTGTGTATATTTTTTTTTTTGTAAATTTCATTACAAATCTGTTTATATTTTGCTGTTGTTTGCGTGTGTGAATATGAGGATTATCAGATTCATTCATTTTATGCTCACGCGCACATCTCGAACTACGAGTATTACGAATTCAAATAAAAATATTTAGATGCACATACATATGTATGTATTTTAGCACAACATAAATACATAGACACAAATGTACATACATATATATGTACATATGTATGCACATACTTACATACGCATGTACGAACACACATAAATATTTATAAAGAAATATACATATGTATAAAAAAACTGCATATAATTTCTTTATTTTTTACACATTTACCATTTATCAAAAGTGTTATCAAAAATACAGATACCGATTTCCTTCGAGTTTTTTTTTTGCGAAGCCGCTAACAGTTCATATACACAAATACAGTGGGTGACAAATTGTTTCTTATCTTTTGTGTATGTTGCTGTTGTTCTTGTTGTTATTGTTGCTGTTGTTGTTATAAATATTGCTTATCGGTTACTCATGCCACTTTTTTATTTTTAAACTCTTTGGTTTAAGTATTCTTCAACAACTATAAAATGTATCAATGTTGAACCTTTTAGTATTGACTGCCCCGTGATTCAGTTAATATCGTTTTATTTTCAATTTAAAATTGAAATTTTTTTATAACAAAAGAAACCCGGTAAAAATGATGGGTAAGAATTAATATTTTTAATTGTGCATAATAGAGATAAAAAAGTTGTCTTTAGCAGAAATATTTGAATGCCTCATGAGCAGATTGCGTATATTTAAAAAATATGCTTACTCTTGATTCTTATTTTAAATCGAGTTTTATCCTGGAATACAGGTTTCAGAAATAGGAAGTAGGAAGTGTCATTAACTCAGTCGCCAGTACTGCTGACGAACATTTGAAATGTGTTTGTCATTGAAAGTTTATGTATGTGTGTTTTACAACAGATGCTTATTCGATTTCTACTCCTGAGAGTGTGTTTGGCTTTCCCAATTTGTTCTTTTTCTAATTGTTTTTAAGTATTTATCACCAATTTGGTATTATCAGCTCACATACAAATGACTATTTAAAGTATTTTTTATGAGTGCAAGAAAAAAAAAACAGATTTACGTGCATACAATCACATAAACAGCCATACATATATACACATGTACATGTACATATGTACTCGTATATGCAAGTGCAAGTGCACGACTATTTATTTCACTCTTCTTTAATACCAAAATAATATTTTAATGTTTTGTATTTTGAATTATATTAATTTCTTTGTATAGAAACGACGTGGATTCACTCTTCTCCTGGTGGACACGTTCCACCTTCGGCTGTGGTCGGTGGCCATGACTGCGATGGATTACCGATTTATGTGGGACGCGCTTATCATGAGGGTGACAATATGCCAGCAAAAGTTGTACCCAGCAAGGGATGTGCATATGTAGCCTGGGGTGGTCATGAACACGTGAAGACTCACTACGAGTTATTAGTCGGTCAAGGTTATGGTTGGCAACCGTGTTATGGAGGTTCTGTGCCTCCAAATGCCGTCCAAACGGGTATGACAGGTACGGGAGAGCCCTTGTACGTTGGCAGAGGACATCACGACAGTAGTTTATGCGTTGGTAAGATACAACCTTCTCATGGATGTTTGTATATACCATTCGGTGGCCAAGAGATACGTTTGGGCACATACGAGGTGTTGGTGTTTGAAAACCGAGAAAATTGGGTGGCATCCACTCCAAATTATACTCCTCCTGGTGCAGTTGTTGCCGGACACGATTCAGATCGAGCTGTTATTTATGTAGGTCGGGCGATGCACGAGGGGGAAATGTTGCCTTGCAAATTTATACCAAGCAAAGGATGCGCCTATGTCTGTTACGGCGGCTACGAAATAAATAAACGCAACTTTGAAGTGCTATGTGGCTACGGCTATGGCTGGATTAGACCTCACCATCATATGATTCCACCCAATGCAGTGTCTACTGGCCGATCTCGAAATGGCGAACCTCTGTTTGTAGGTCGTGGAAAACACAATGGAAGCTTAACTCCTGGTTTGGTGTCAGTCAATCAGAGATGTCTCTTTATGCCTTACGGTGGCCGTGAGATACGCATCAATGATTACGAAGTTCTAGTAAAACAATAAAAGACTGTCCACAAAGTATCTCTATATTCAAATAACTAAATATATTCTATTTCTTTTTAACTTAACGAGCTGCGACGGAGTGGTTGGACAAATATTATGTAACAATAACATATAACATTGAACATATTTCCTATTGTCATTCAGCTGTAGTCTGAAAGACGAAATAAATTTTAGACTGCAAAAGCAACATCATTTGATGATTTTTGATAAACACTTTCTTTCCCATTGGTAAACTACTCGTATCCCGTTTCCATTTACACAGAAAAAACAAATTTTCCAATCCAAACACAAAATTCTCTGAATCAAATTTTTTTAATTTTTTCAATCAACAAATTGACTGATTCAACAAATAACTATTCTTTACAATATGCAATTTCTACATTGAAACAGAACTCTTTTTAAAAAAATTGTGTTACAAACATTATTTTATATTAATTGTATGAATTAAAATTTTTCACTTTGTACATTTTTTTTACATAAAATAAACAAACAATTTACTGGAAGACTAAAAAATATTTACCAAAACTAAATTTTATTTCAAACAAACGCATGTGAAAATTTTTTGTAAATGATTTTTTTTGTGTATATGTCACAATTCTGTCTACTTTACTAAATACTGTAAATATGGGTAAAACTTTACAAAGTGTGATAATAATTACTTACGATATACGAGTAATCATGAATTGTCCAAACTAAATAGTTGAATGTTTACAAACTAGCCGCGATTGAATCTTGATAAAACTGAGATCACCGTCTTCAGGTCAAACAGATATGATCGACTTAATCTTGAATTGAAAATGTTTGGGTATTATAATTGATGGCAAATTATTTTTTGAGTCTCATGAAGGTCTGTTTTCTATTGCATAGATTATATCAAGTTAAAAAAGTAATTGGTGAAATGTAGAAGTTGATGCAATATCGTTAACAGCAGCAAAATGAAATCCATAGTGCATATGGTGGTTACATACTCGTATGTATAGGGACTCAGATTAAGAGCACACGCTTCTAATCAATTTGAAGATTTCTTAAATGCGTCATTTAGTTATTTATATTTTTTAAATTATAAATTTTCAAGGTCCGCTTAACGTTATACAGATGTTACTGAATTTCGTTCAAATTAAAAATTATGAATGGACAAGCAAAGCATGAATTTATCTGTTTTCATTAGCTATGAATTTAATTGAAAAGAAAAAGTTTTTTGTAAACTATTAGGGCCCAATTTTAATGAGATTTTTTGAAAGTTTTTGACAATACTCGTATGTATGTGCAATCCGTTATTTTAGTTCGTGTTATTGTGCTTCTAGTTCAAAATTGATCCAGTGATCGTAAATAATTACTTGCACATATCCAATCAGTTTAAAAGTTAAAACCTTAGTCAATTAGTAGTTTTCTATCTTGCAACGGTCTTGTTAAAGCATTTAGCTGGCAAGAGCTAGTTTTTTTTATATACATACTCGTATGTACTACGGTGACTTAAGACTTTTTTCTGATACTTTCAGTCGGAGCTCAACATTTTTTTTTATCAATGATGTATTATGGGGTCAGTAACGAAATATGGAATGCAAAAATCGTTTCAGTATTTCAATAGAACATGATGTCTTATGTTTGTGTTGACTGTGACTTGAAATACTTTTGTTTTATTAATGTAACACTGAAAGTAAGTCAATACTTAAACGAAATTTAATGTTACGAGCGTGTACAAAATCGGAGAGACCACGTACTTCCTACTCAGCTTCGTTTGCATCAGCAGCCACATCGATGTTTAATATAAAAAACTATAAATCAGCTGCAGTAAATAACTGTCTTAAAACTCATTACATTCATTAAGTTGATCCCAGAATTTGCGGATGTTCAATGCAGCTGTTGGTGGCAATTAACAACAAATAGTGAAGTCAGTGTTGCAAGTGAACTTTTTATTTACAAGTACACTGCCTACATTTTCAATGGTTTCTGTAAGTAGCCAATATTAATGAGTTTGAAAAGCAGACATTGATAAAACTTTAATGTCAATGCTTCGGCCGCTATATATTGTTGTCCTATTTGAAAAGCGCACACAGAATCAGCAAGAGTCGAATCTGATTTATGTGTGATATGACATTTCATTATTCGTACAAATTTCACATACATACATACATAAATAAATATGTACATACATACATAAATACATATGTACATATATAAATACACATATGTAAACGTTGACATTTGTAGTAGAAGAGATTTTTTTTGGTCCTTATGAACTTTAGTTTAAGAACTTAATAAACCTGTACTCATACATGAAGTATGTACATATATATGTATATATGTATGTATAGATATGTGTATGTAAATGTCTATTTATGCAATCAATAGTACCTTTAGCACAAATTATATGTTTTTTTCATTAATTAATTAATTTATTTATTTATTTATTTATTTATCGTGCTTAAGTTTTCTTCCTCAATTTTGTTCGTACACATGTTACATTTTAATTAAATTACGAATTAAACACAAACAATTTCATCACAACATTTTTGTTTGCAAAGAAAAGAAATAAAATAAAATTAAATAAAATACAACAATTATTCATTCGCACGTACATACTCGTTTATTAGGGTGGCGACCGCTTTACACAGATGCAAAAAAAAAATGAGACAGGATTCTATGAAGAGTTCTAAGAAGCTTTTTTCTTGGAAAATGAAAGTTATCCTTAAGGAACAATGTATTCATTGCTTCCAAAGTACTCGCATATCGAAATGCATCTTTTTTAGCTCTAAGCAAATCATATCAAAAATAAAGAAATTCATTTACTGAATGCCCCCCCCCCCTATATATTGTAATATACGGTAGAACTTTCGTTTGATGCATATTAAAATTCCAACCACAACTATTTTATATTTTCTGATAGTCGATTAATTATCCCTACAAGGATGGAAGTTCTTTAAGTTTTCATTAATAAAATACAACTTTCACTTCTGCCGAACTTAAAGATTTTCGCCTAAACAAAAGCAATGAAACACATATGCAAAGATAATTCTAAGGAACTTAATTTTTCTCTACATGTTAGTATGTACATATATCCGGTCTACAGAAGCTTATGGAAAAACTTACACGTATAAATGAAATACATATATGGATTGAAAATCAATATGAAAAAGACTAAATACATGGTTATTAGTAAAAAAAAACTTCACATCCCAACGCAACGTTGAATATACAAAATATAGAAATCGAACGAGTACGCAGTTTTAGACATCTGGGAGTCTTAATAAATGATCAGTGGGACCCATCACTCCATTCATTCACAACTGCCGCTACATTTTTTTCCTCAAAAAGTTGATGCTCCCTAATAGACATGCATACATACATATATTCGTACATACATACATAAATATGTATGTACATACATATACACAATGTGTATAATTTTTATTGTATTTTGTTGAAAATTTAAATCTTTGCTTGTGAAAAGAAAAAACTGTTCACATCAACTCCCACGTTTTATGCATTAATTCATGGACACACAAAAGCATGCACTCATACACACGTACACGCATATGAAAAACATGGACATGAATTGCCAAACGGTCCGTATATGCTTAAATATTAGACCCATCCGTCCAATTATGTTTATTATACTTACATACGAATATGTATGTATATACATATATATGTATGTATGTATTTGGATAAAACAAAACGATTCTTACGGAGAAAGAAATTATTTTTTGAATCAAAGATCCTTGAAAAATTTTTACTGCGAGAAGTTTTTGGGCCAAGCAGTTTTTGTTTTGTTAGCCCACCACGTCCGGTGGGCACATCGGTTCGAGGGTACATCAAAAATTCAAACTTACATCGTGCAAATGCTTAGCAAAAACCGAATCCCATCCTAATCCCCTTGCTCGTAATATCTTGAACTTTACGTTACATTCCAGAGGGAACTTCTTGAAAATAATTCTGTACTTAGTACGACATTTATGTATTTTTAATTACTTGATAGTAATTTATACTTGTTGGTAGTTCATTTTTGAAGATACAATAAATAAATATAAGTATTAAATAAATAAAAACTCTTTCCTTTTTGTTGTACATACATATCTACCGGCTTAATCTATGTAGATGAAAAAACATATATTACTGCTTTTGAAATTGAAATTTCAGTGGGCATATTTGTGTATTAAATTTTTTGTTTTCAAATGAGGGGCCATTCTAATTGCAAACCATGTGCATGCATATGTACAATACTTGCATAATACATACATACGAGTATGTACATACGCATGTACATATTTATAGATTCATACACTTTGTCATTTACTGGTTTCTGAGGTTTGTCAGCATTACCCGCAATTATTGGATTGAATTGTCAAATGTTCTCTTGCTCTGCCTGTGAGCTTACAAAGCAAATGAATAAATAGATACATTTACTATATATTATTACCGTACCATACACATGCGAGTCACATCTTTGTGTACAGAAAGCAACCAACCACCTTGTAGTTTTGAAATTGCTTTTTAGACAGTAAAATTCACAGAATTATTAGTACTGGGCTGATTAGAATGTACGAATTTTTTACTTTACCATTTTATAATTTGCCAATTGCCAGTCTATCGTTATTTAATTGCTTTAGTATTCTTTAGGATCTTTTTTTTTCTGTATTTACTACCACACACTGAGCAAAAGAAAATGCAATTTAAAGCAATTGCAACAGACAAGGCTTACTTTACTTTCTTCGTTGAAGATGCATCAAATTTGTCCCATATAAATTAATTCAAGGCAAATATTTTAAGAAAAAGTTTCCATTCACAAAGCTCCTGCGTCGTCCAAGACAACTAAAAAATTTTAATTTATTTTCGATTTGATCAAAGATAACTTGTGTTAATTTTGAACTTAAAAATCATTGCCTAAAGACTTTTCTTCCGTCGTTAAAAACTCCAGTTAGAGTTGAAAAAGGAAGATTTCTGATAAATCACAAAATAATCAAGTTCTTCTCGTGCTCATTGGCTCACAAAGAAATTAAGTCATATTGGAAGAAGGATTTGTTTAAATTACTCTAATTTTCAAATTTCCACAAAATGTTTCTTAGTTTAGTTGGGACGCTTAAATCTGCACTCTGTTTTTTTAATCAGCTCCACTTTTAGAGACATATTAATTCACTTGCACGACATATCGCTCATTTACTCATACAAACTCATAGCTCAAAAAATGGAATTTTCGAGTTAGCGATTCAGAATTAATTAATCCTCATATCATTCTTCATATTGAGTAAAAAATTTCATACAAACACCTTGTTTACTCAACTCTTGAAAGAGAAATAAAATTTTCTTTTTCCAATTAAGTTGTGTGTAAATTGAAAACTTCAAACTCGTTTGCTGTTAAACTGTTTTTTTTTTTGAGTTATGACGTTGTTCGAGTAAATGAGCCACATGTACATATACATATATCTATCTTAGCATTTAATTTTTTGTCAATTCAGTTCTCTCACTAAATTGTGAATAAAATTTAAGGCTATCCACCAGTTTCCAATGGAAAGCGCTAAGATTTGAAGTATATTTAGCCCCATGTTCAATGGGTTTATTGCTGTATTTTTTATTTTATTTTTTATAGCATCTTTAAATAAAAAAAATTTTAAATTTATACAAAAATTTTTATTTTTTTACAACTTCTACGATATCTCTGGAACAGCAGGACAGAGTTAGAAACAAAGTTTCATAGACTATAGATAAATAAGTGTGTTTTGGAATTTCGAATTATTGTTTTTAACAAAAAGAGCAAATCTTTCTCAACTTTAATTTAGTAATACATGAAGAGCAAGTGCCTTAATTTTTTATATAACTGTATATCTCGATAACTAGAGATGATACAAAAGTTTTAATTATATATTTAAGATCTATACAACATATATTTACTCAGTCACTTAAATTTTACCGGAATGCAATGTACATACTATAAACTAGTGTCATCTGCGATTCATATCAATCTCGTGAGTGGTGGCCATCTCTATTTGGAACTTATGGTAGCCCACAAAGCTTTTACATGTTGTAGACTTTTAATTGTCCACAATATTTTGTTAGATTTAATTCATGCATGAGTATTTGTTTATCAAAATAATTAAAATATTTACAACCCCATTATTTATTTTAGAATGGTATTGTTTTTTTTTGGAAATGAAAGGGGTTATATTGACATAAATAACCAACAATAAAACGTTTAAGTTGAGACTGTCTGTTTTGCAGCCTGTCATCATTTGTGGCATAAGAGCAAAGCAGAGCAGAGCAGAGCAGACAATGTTGCCGATTGTAAATGTGTATACTCGCATGTACATACATATGTACGTATTTGCGTTTGGAGTTCAACTCATTATTATCTGTGTTATTTTATGTAATGAAGATATTATCCTGGGAATACGGCATATTGCATTTTACATTAGAATTTCACACTTTGCTTATCGTGCGTACATACATACATATAAGGAATGTTTAAAGCTCTTTTGTTTAGTCAGTTATTTCACAAATTTCGGTTTTTAATCCACACCCCAAGAACACCACAAATTCTTAACTTTCATCGGTGGAATTGCCAGCTGACGAATTGACTGTGACTTAATCTATTTGATTTTAAGCCATTGTCGGTAGGCATGACTGAATTCACTTAAAATTGCATTTACTTCAAATTGTGCAGAGACTGCATGCGGTTAAAATTCGAAAAATAGTCGTATTTATGCACACATTTATTGTTGCAAAAATGTCAAGAGTGTATTAGATGTTTTCAAAACGACCTGTTTTATCATAATGAAAAAATATGTTCATGCACAATATTATTACGGATTTCCCACGTATGAATCTCTGTGAATGTGTGTGTGTGCGTTTGTGAGATGTATATTCTCTAGGTGACAATAATATTTGTTCATTTATACGTTCACATTTTGCCAGGCACTCTGTCTGTAAAGGCGGTGCAAGTAGGAAAATATTAGTGTGTTAACATGGCTTCGTTTATAAAGTTTTAACCTACAAAGTTTTATGCAGTTTTGTCCTGGGATTAGAAGGTGATTATTTATTGTATAACTATTGCTATCAATTGCTGCCATTGTTGCTAGTTTGCGTTTTGTATTCAAATGAGAAAGGCTACGTGCAGTTGCACACATTCAATGACATATGACAAGCCGTCTGATATTAAAACTCTACTACCAGTGGTGCATTTTGTTTCAGAAAAACAAATTATTAAGATTTTGTGTTGAGCTCTATTTAAGATTTTGCTTTAATAAAAAGTTGAAAAAAAAAACAAATGACATATCTGGCTCTGATGGAAAATTAAAACAAGTTTAGATGGCAACATATAGATACACACTTACATATGTACATTTATGCATGCGATATATTACGATTTGCATTTAAATTCAAGAGCCATTTGAATTAATTGTTTTATGTTAATTGTTGTATTGTTAATCAAATGTCTTGTGTTGAAACTACTTCGAATAATTATTCATTCATTTGAAGGCACATGTGAATGAGAGTAAGTTTTAAGTTTTTTTTTCAAATCTTTATAAAGAAAAAACCATTTTGCTGTATCGATCATTTTTAATAAATAGAATGAGTTTACCTTTTCTTGTTGTGCAAAAAAAGTTAAAAAAAAATTTTACAATAATTCAATTACAATTATTGAACAAATCAGATGTGAGATAAAAATTTACGACAAGGCTAAACCTAATCATAGTTTTCGTATTGAGATTTGAAATGGTATGAATAGAACTTAAAGTTTGAAAACAATTTGACTTTTGTTTTTAAATAAAAGTTTTAAAAACCAAAATCATATTACAAACATACGTATATCTTCAAATTGTCGTTTAATCTGTTCAACGTCTTCTTAATTGGCCTCCGGAAATTTCTGTAAATTATTCTGAAAGTACTTTTCCTATCAATTATTTTTGTCTTTGGTATACAGAAATTTATACTTTACTGTTTACGGAAATGGTCATGGGGAAAAAATATTATCTCCATATCCAGTGAAAAAATTTTAAGTAATCTTTGAGGGACTTCTTTTTCTCTTCACATATTTTTTACTTTTCGGGAAGAAATTGTTATCAATATCCAGATAATGATTTAAGAAGTTGTTTCTTGATTGTTTTATGCAAATGAAATCGATGTCATGAAGTATTATATTTTTATTTAAAAAGATATATTGTCTTAAAAACGAGTTATGGAGAGAAAAATTTATATGAAATAAATATGAATATAAATTTATGTATATTAATAATTATTATTTGTATTAATAAAGCTGCCACCAAAAATCCAACAGTGAGGCAAGCCAATTTTGAAAGAGTAAAACTAGTCGTAGTTTAATCTACAAATACAATTTTCTTAATTTATCCAAAATTTACTTGCCACACTTTGGAAATGTGTATGTATATATTTTTGTGTATATTCTCAAAAATAATTTATTAATACAGTAATATTTGAGTTGAACTCACCAGTTTCAATATTTTCAGCTTTTCTGGATTCCAATATTTCGTTTCTGATTTTCCAAAATTCGTCACACTTAAATTGTATTATTCAAAGACGGCTTTGTGATGTGATCAATTATGCCTGTATGTCTGTAAAAATAAAAGAGAAAAATTTAGAAAAACTATGCGTTGTTGTGTGATTAATTAAGAACGTGGAAAAGATGAAAATTGCCTAAAAATATCTTGTATACTTTTAAATAAGATTTTCTCTTTCCAGTAAGTTGTGTCTAAATTTAAAACTTTTGTGTAAAAATTTCATACAAATGTCTTTTTTACTCAACGCTTGAAAGCAAAATAAAATTTTCATTTACCATTAAATTGTGTGTACTCGTAAATTTAAGACTTTAAACTTGTTTTCTGGCAAGCTATTGTTTTTGAATTATGCCGTTCTTTGAGTAAACGAGCGATATGTATACGCATTATTGCACTTTTATAATGTAGATTTAAGTTTTTTTTCGAAGAAAAGAAGAAACTGCACTTGCACGTACGTTAATGTAGATTTTGTACCACAAAACAAAATTTGAATGAACAAAAGTTTCACGCACTCACACTTGTGCACTAAAAAGGTTCTCTTGAATTTTCTTCTTACTTTCGTCTGCCACTTCCATTTTATCTATTATGTAGTTTTCAGTTGTAGTTTTTTTAGCTTCAATGAATTGTTTTTACTTTTCCCAAATTCACTTGTTAACAAATTCACAATTAGTTCTGAAAACTAGACAAAAGTTTAAGAAACGTACGTACTACTTCCAACTATTTATTTACAAAGGATACTATCTAAAAAGAAAGAAAAAGCCAAACAAAAAGATAAATATTTCTTTCCTCAGACACTAGAAAAAAAACAACCTTTTTGTTTCAATTATCAGCATAAATTACTTGGAGATCAGCAACTAAATCACACACTTACAAATAAATATTCACTCACACACACATACACGCGTCCTGTGTGCAAGTATTTACTCGAAAAACTTATTCAAAGATACAAAAAAAAAAAGAAAAAATAAATACACCGTAACAAACTAATAAAAGTTTCTCTTTTAAAGCTGTTTTCCTTTCATTAAGAATTTCTAATGATGGCAACAGTATAATTTGGTGTTAATGAAAAAGCAACAACTGGAACAAGAGCCGGAAAGAGCAACAACTTAAACAACAGCCCGAAGAAATCAAAGCAATTACTTATTACAAAAAAAGTAACTACATATAAATTTCTATACTTCTATACTTAAATATGCAATTAATTTTGTCCGCACAAATTTTCGAATAAATAAAGTTAAAAAAAAACTTTCCAAAAATAACTTTCAAAAAGACTCCACAAAGATTTCTATCAGTTGATATGCATCATTGGCAACATTCAAAGTACACTTTTTTGTCTTCCTTCCCATTAATTACACCACTCGGCAGTGCCGAGTGGGAATCCTTTGACATTTTTTAAATATCCCGTCTTTAGTGTCAAAAATTATCCGTTTGTGTTAATCACGTCGATGTGTGTGTGTGTGTGTGTGCGAGCATCTTGATGGTTCAATGATACGTTGAATAAATTTTTTGGCTTTACTCTACTCGAAACTCGAAATTAATTTCCTGTTTTATTACAAAAATATTTTCCTTTTTTATATTTACGAAATATGCATATGGCCGTAAAAGCTAATTTTTTTTATTACATAGTGGTTAATTGGATGCAAAGCGTAAGTTAAGTTAAACAAAATTTCGTTGATTTTTTTATACAATAAAGTGCGGTTTTATGCCAATAACTTACAGCCAAATATAAATTGAAGCATTGCGTTAGCACCGGGGTACATATTGACAGGACATTTAACCATTTTGAACGTACAGAAAATACGTTCTACGACTACTACAACGTTCTGTACTTTGGGTTTGGCTGCATGCAGGTCTATTTGAAATTGAGGTGTGTTAAAATGAATTTGAACGTTAAATTGTTGTTTGTTGTTCATTTTACTTTTTTGCTGAGTTTCTTCAGTGTTGCTATTTTCAACTCATCAGTAGAACTTTAGCCAAATTTTTGAAATAGCTTAGAAATCTCTAACTCCCAAAATATAACTGAGAGCTGCTAAGCATCACAACAAATATTTTAAAAGTTGGTACTGAACCAGAACATGTTCCCGATATTAAAGATTTTGAAATTTTTATCAGTTCAATAATGACGAATTTGTTCGGTTGTACGAAAGCGTTAAGCTAAAAGAAAATTGAAAAAGTAAAAAACAAAACAAAACAAAAAATTAATAAAATATGTACATGAATAACAAAGTGAATACTTTAGTGTTTGATGTCTCGGAATCCACAGCCAATGTAGAACCAAGGGAAGCAAAAAATACAAAATAAAACTATTTTTTCCTTATAAAGACAAAAAGTTTCTCAGGTCTTTAGAGAACTTAAAGAAATATTCAAATGATTTCTTATGTTTTCACACCAATTTGCAGTATAAAAGCATCATGTTTTTTACGTATTTTCAAAGGTGATAAACAATGGAATAAAGAACAGATACCACTGTTTCTTATCTCTGATAGTTGTTGCTAAAACTTTATAAAAATATTGTTCTTTAGTACATAATCGAACATACAAAAATGTATGTTGTTTTTCGAGCTTGCCATAAAATATTTTATATGCCAACATATTAGGGGCATAACTTAATAGGATGATGCATGCACAAAAAAGTTAATGGTGCTAAAATTTGTTTTAAAAATAAAATAACTTCAAATTAGTGGGCATTAGATAAACTTTTTAAAACATATTAACGTTTCACATCAACAATTTATTCACTGACTGTGCACCGCTTTCACACCTGCTGGTGACATGTGTATTTGACATTTGGACATTTATTTCAATTTATTTCAATTGCAATTTTCAAAAATTTTTGCACTCACATAAATACGAGTATGTACAAATATGACACTCCGGTTTTTGTTTTTGTTAATTTTTTTTTATGTAAAAATCCATTCTTGTTTTTGGATTACCACATTTTACATTAAGTTATTGAATAGACTTGAATAGTCAGACGGTGAATTTTGGGACAAAAATGCAATAAAAATTTTACGGCATGCAGCCAATACTATTTATTTAAAAAAATGCAACCAACATACTGAAAGTTCTCCTGGCCCCATAGCCACATTCGCATGTGGCTTTTTAAATGTCGTGTGTAGTACATACAGATTTAAAAACACTGCAGTCGAAATAGCAAAAGTCGTAAATTTGTGCTATTTCTTGGACTTTTTATTTTTTGACTGCCCAATCACAAGCTGTTGCTCATACTTCTGCTACTGAAATTCAAAGAGTCCTAGTCGAAGTTAACACAACAAATGAAGAGATATACACAACGAAGAGCTCCAGCTGTCGACATGTTTGTACAGTTTTCGGTTTGACTGACTGCTGCTTTAAATAAATACAAAGTTAACGAAGCAGAAATGTTTGTGTGTATGTGTATGAATTTGTGTTTTGTGTGTGAATGAGTGTTTTTTCCTTTAGGTACAAATATAATAGTAAAATAAACAACAACAACATTTCTTCCAGCAAGCGATTAAATACGCAATTGAAACTGCAAAATCAAAACAAGCTCAAGCTCTTCGTTTAGTATGGCTTTTAATTAAGTATAAGCAGAAGCAAAAGAAAATACACAAATGAGAAGTTTTCAAGCCCTGAATACATACATACACAGATGTATAGGCCTTAGACATATCAACATGTATGTATGTGTCCTGAAAACGCAATTACACGAATTCATAACGTGTTGTTCAATTACCCAATTTACCACCAGTTTTGACGAAATGGACCTTGTTTACAATAACTTTTCTCAATAATGTACAATTTCCTTTTCCTACGTATATTGTTGAAAAATTGTCTATCCATCACATGGTATTATGGTCACTCATTTGGTTGCACCCTAATATGAATGTATGTACGTACATTGTGCATTTAAATCTGAATGTTTGCTTTTCTGTTTGATGGTATTTGCTGAGTTCAAGGGAAGAAAACAAGTTGGGATTTCTTTGTATTTGTCTGTATAGAAGAATTGTTCTTTAAACTCGAACAACATTTGACATTTAGTGACACTGTCATAATATGTTTTGGCAGTAAAAGAGACTAAATAGACGAAAAAAATAATAGTAAAGATTTGTTTCCTTATCTCATTTGCTCCCTTCTTCGTCACTCAAAAGATATAAAATAAATAGAATAAAAAGTTTTGTTTTGGGAAACAGTAAGTTTTTGATAGCAGACAAAATTTGAAATAGTTAAACTAAATGGAAGTTTTTTCTTTAGACAATATACAGACATACGTATGTACAAGTTAACGTAAACTTTTATTAAAAAGTTAACATAAACATTTATTTGAAAAGTAAAATAAAATAACTAAAATAAAAAGTGCAAAGTCACAATTTACCAAGCTGTTGCAATCAATTAAAAAGAAATTATAGAGTTTATTGCACCTACCAATAATGCAACCTGAGCATTAAATATAATTAATTTTCTTTAAAAAATTGTTTTAACATTTCTTGGGAAATGAGGGCAACAGCTTTGATATTGCTAATTATGCCACTTTTAGAAATAAGTCAATTAAGCAGAAAATAGAGTATAATATAGAACCAAAATGTAAATTACTTTAAGTTTTAATTTAACTTCAATAAAGAGCGGACGCACTCTCCGTCTAAAAAATTGTGTTTTTTTTTATTTTCCCAACAAAGGGAAATAATAACTGGCGCCCGAGCAAATAAATCCTTTAGTAACAAATGTCCTCAAGTAGCACAGTTACAAAGGAATAAAAATAACAAATAAATCCTTTAGTAACAAATGTCCTCAGGTAGCACAGTTACAAAGGAATAAAAATAACAAATAAATCCTTTAGTAACAAATGTCCTCAAGTAGCACAGTTACAAAGGAATAAAAATAACAAATAAATCCTTTAGTAACAAATGTCCTCAAGTAGCACAGTAACTAAGTCTACCGCGCATTCATCCTTAAGTTCGCAGTGTAGTAAACGTTAAGCCCGAATAAAGTGTATCCTTCGAAACAAGGAAGAAGTGCAGTAAAGTCTATTATTAAAAAGTGCAAAACATATTTAAAAAAAAAAAAAAAAACGGTGTACAATTAATTTAAATCCAAGTCTTGCTCCGTTAAGAAAAAGCTTATCATTGAGAGAATTTAAAAACGAAAACTTACAGCAAAAGCTTAAGATAAACTATAAAGCGATACAAAGCTCCAATAAATAAAGAAGGAGTAACTAAGTGTAATAGTCGTAAGACATAAACTAGAAACTGTGCAGTTGAACTGAAATAAAAAGTAACAAAAACTTAAACTGTGGAATTAAACTGAGATAATCCTGTAATAAAAATTAATACTGTGGAATTAAATTGAGACAATCCTGTAATAAAGTAATACTGTGGAGTTAAACTGAAGTAAAATAAATTGAGATAATCCCGAAGTAAACAGAACAAAAGCAGTGAAGA
Organism: Nowickia ferox; assembly: GCA_936439885.1. Classification (NCBI taxonomy): domain Eukaryota; kingdom Metazoa; phylum Arthropoda; class Insecta; order Diptera; family Tachinidae; genus Nowickia; species Nowickia ferox. Next base: position 229,001 of record OW387027.1, on the reverse strand, counting down.
GACAACCACGAAACATCCGAGTGGAAAGTGAGAAACACCCAAGCTAAAAGTGAGAAACATCCGAGTAAAAAGTGGAAGTAGAAAGAAGAAACATCCTGATAGACAACATCCTGATAGACAACGGTCCCTTAGTAGCAGCAGCAAACGGGAAGCATTACGTGCTAGCCGACTATCAACTCTAAAAATTTTCCAGAAGAATCAAGGTAGAAAATATTATAAGTTGTATTGTACCTTACTTAATTTTATTTGTTTAGTAGTATTGAAAATACTCTAAAGCTATATTATTTTGTCAAAAGTTTTTAAGAAAATTTATTATAATACATTATATTAAAATACAAAAAAAAAAAAAAGAAAAGGAAAAAACCATATTTAAATTGAAAAAAGTGCTCTTTGAAAAAAATAAGTAAGCATAAAGTGTAGATTATACCATAGGAAATTTCATTAGACATGTCAAATCCAGAGAACTTAATTAGGCCAGCCGTCCTTTCCCAGGCTACTAACCGTCCTGCCAATACGCAGTTAAGCTTAGAAGACTTAAATGCTTTAATAGCAAATGTAGCGACAGAAATTTTTAGGAGACAAGGACCGGAAAAATGACGAAACCTCTATTTACAATTTTTATGTGGATACTAATGACGAAGGCACAACAGCTGGACGTACAAGACCTGACCAATAATAATGGGTACATACCTATCAAAACAGGCGAACAGAAGACAATTAGCTACTACGATAAGGTTTTCCACTTCATAAACTTGACAGCATATGAGGAGACGATGTTATTTATCTCCAAAAACATAATAACGTTAAATGCCACCACTTTTGAGGATAAACAACTTATAAAGGACTTTTTAATATTGTAGGAAAAGGTTTAAAGATCATAGCAGGATCTATGGACAGTGACGACGAACGGGAAATACGCGAAACCATATCAAAAATACACGATAGCGAACAGGCTACTAACACAACAATTAATAACTTAACTCTCGTAAACAATCTAATGAGCGAACAAATTAATAATATCACAAAACATATAAACAAACAACAAGTTCTCATTAGTACTTACATTAATGAATTTAAATCCCAAACACAAAATAGAATTAAAACACTAGAAGATGAAGTTCAATTCATCCAACACATATACAGAGTTAACAATGACATACTACTTCTGAACAATCATGTCGAGGACATTGGACGAATAATATTTTCCTGCAAGTTAGGAGTTATTCCCGCTGACATTTTGACTCAAAAGGAACTAGACTTAATCACGGACTTCGATAGTTATAGTAGCATAAAAATTGTAGTACTTTTTCAAAATAACAGAATCATATTGACACTACTGATACCCCAATTTTCGTCTAATATTTTGTCAAAAATAATATTTGAACCCCTGCCAAACATCCAAAATAAATCGATAATATTAAACCAAACAGAAATATTAGCCGATAACAATAATAACATTTATTCGAGAAACGTTAAAGACAACCTGGAAAAAAATTTAATTACATTAGACAATAAATGCTTATCAAATATCTTAGATTTTAGAGAGGCTCAATGTGAACTCGAAAAGTCAGAAAAAACCGCAGTTACAGAAATTATTCAAGGATTGATTGTATTTAAAAATTTTGAAGGCATAATAACTCATGACTGCAGTAAATTAAAAATAAAACAGAAGGGAACGTTTCTTATCAGATTCGAAAATTGTAAAATTAATGTACTAAATAAAACATATATTAATTCTAATCTAAGGATATACGATACACTTGTGTTACCTAATCTAATTACCAAGATAAAAGAAAATAATAATACAAAACTTAATCTAAAAATTGAAAATTTATACATTAAACAACTGCAGCATGAAGATAAAATTGAAATACTAACGACTAAAAATAAAAATACACATGTAACTAGTCTAAGCACAGATGTGGCAATCTTAATTCTTTTTTTTATAACATTTGTAATAGTTTTAAAGTTTAAGCGGAAATGGTACATATTTTCAGAACCGCAAGTAAGCACGGGTTATATCCCAGATGTAAAAAATGGGCCATTTCTGCAAATTTCGACGCCCCAAATTAATAAATAATCGATTGAGGACAATCGACTTAAGAGGGGAAGAGTTAACGTAAACTTTTATTAAAAAGTTAACATAAACATTTATTTGAAAAGTAAAATAAAATAACTAAAATAAAAAGTGCAAAGTCACAATTTACCAAGATGTTGCAATCAATTAAAAAGAAATTATAGAGTTTATTGCACCTACCAATAATGCAACCTGAGCATTAAATATAATTAATTTTCTTTAAAAAATTGTTTTAACATTTCTTGGGAAATGAGGGCAACAGCTTTGATATTGCTAATTATGCCACTTTTAGAAATAAGTCAATTAAGCAGAAAATAGAGTATAATATAGAACCAAAATGTAAATTACTTTAAGTTTTAATTTAACTTCAATAAAGAGCGGACGCACTCTCCGTCTAAAAAATTGTGTTTTTTTTATTTTCCCAACAAAGGGAAATAATAACTTACATACGGACATATTTACTTATTTAAATGTACATATATATGTAAACGTAAATAAGTAAAAACTTTTTATGACCAATGTAATCAATATTACTAAACTTGAAAATTTTTTTTACTTTGACTTTTTTTGACGCGAGACATCGATAGTTTTCGAACGCAACCTCGTATCTCAGTAAACACAACAAACTTTTGACATGATGCTTTCGATGGGTTTTCTTCCCTCGTTTTTTAAGGGTTTTATACACCAAAGATGAAAAGGACTTTATTGTTTTCGCTACGATGTCCGTCTTTCCGTCACAGGCTGTTTTCCCGAGATACGGCTCTCGGTTTTTACAGAATATGTAAAACTTTCGTCGTTGTATAACAGTTAAAAATTAAAGGGAGCTCTAAAGCGAGCAGCCAACAATATTGAAATTCTAATGTAATATACAGACAATTATATATCTATATATACTTGACTATTTTTATGCAGACAGACTACGCCAATTAACACTGAAATTTAAAAAATCAAAATTAAAGAGTATTTTATCAGTTAATGTAATTTGGTAAACATTATGTATCCTGGAAACCGTAAAAAGCAAGCTCTTGAAATTTAAAAAAATGCTAAAACTAAAAATTCGCCAAAAACCGAAAAAATAGTCAAACCGAAAAAAGCGCCAGAACTAATAAAATCGCTACAACAAAAAGAAAATTCAAAACTAAAAAAAAATCATTAGTTAGTTTTTTTTTATTCGGGTAAGGTAAGGTAATCGATTTAAAGGTTAAAGTTCGTATAGTATTATATATCGCTCATTTACTCAAAGAACCTCATAACTCAAAAATTCAATTTGGCTCTTCATATTGTTTAAAAAACTTAACACAAACATTTTGTTTACTCAACTCATGACAACAAAATAAAATTTTCCTTTTCCATTAAGTTGTGTGCAAATTAAAAACTTTAAACTCGTTTTCTGACAAACTGGTTTTTTGAGTTATGACGTTGTTTGAGTATTGAGATTTTAATGCAGTTCTTTTATTGGATTGCTATAGTGCTTGTGCTTTCTTAAGGCCATGATTCACTATCCTACACAATCACGCGATCTACGAAAAAATACAACCCTGATCTGATGAATTTTTTTTGTCTTTTGAAAATGTTCATAGACTCCATCATACCAGAGCTGCATTTTCTGAAAAATCGTACGATCGTGTAGGCTAGTGTATCACGGCCTTTAGGGATGTTTTCGTGTCTCCAAATCTTACACGATGGCAACATCGTTTTCTACTCCAAGAGCATCTTAAAATTTTTGGAATCGAACCCACGAGCCCAGCACTGATAGCCTACCAGACTACTAACTCAGGAATATATGCCGGTTACCTAAAACTTTATTCCTTTTTCACGATCTTATATTGCTGCTGACTTACCTTGTGAGGATGTTATTACTGGTTGCGAAAATGTATTATCGTCAAGGTTACAACAACACTTCGACATTGAAATGATTTCAGTAAAAGCAACAAAATGCCTAAATAAATATTTATGTGAAGAAATAGTCTTAAAAACATTTAATTTTGTTAAATATACACCAGCAATTAATTGGTGCAGCAGTTTTTAAAAGATATTTCTCATCATCTCAGCAAGAAAAGCGAAATAATCTTGAGGTTATTATTTTTTGGCAAACATTCAAAAGATAAGATAATTACTGCCTACGTTTTGAGTACAAAGATTTGTAATTTTTTTACAATAAGACTTTGTTTAAAAGCACAGGTCTAGTTAATGCCAGTAACTGAATTATACTTTACGCAAACGTTTAAATTGATTGTTAAATATTGTGTCATTAAAATTCATTTAACATTTTAAAGCAATTGCACACTTTGCCATGAATCATTTAAAAAGTTGTATGATATTTTTTGTTGGTTTATTTATTGAGAGCTCGTATCATGCGAAGATATTGCCACTAAAGGATTTGGGAAGAAATGTCAGCGCCGACGGGACTGCTTACGAATCCCTTGCACGTACGCTCGAAGAGTTCAATTTTGACGGTCGCATTGTCGGTGGCTTTGTGACATCGATTGCAAATTATCCCTATCAGGTTTCATTGCAATATCGCAATGCTCACATTTGTGGCGGTTCAATTGTGGCTCGGAATATCATTTTAACAGCAGCTCATTGCATTGAACAGCCTTGGGACACATCAGCGTTTCGTGTACGTGCCGGTGCATCGACTCATCTCTACGGTGGTCAATTGGTGGGTGTCCGTCGTATGTTTAAGCATGAAGCATACAGCAGTGCAACCCTTGATAGCGATGTGGCTTTGGTGGTGCTTAACAAAAATCTTATCTACACACGAACTGTACAGCCGGTTGAATTGGCAGCGTGGGGTGAACATTTGCCAAACAACGATAGTGAGTTTATTGTGAGTGGCTGGGGGTTGACCAGCGAGACCGGAGTGGTGTCTCCTCTACTAAACCACGTTGCTTTACAATTAATTAGTCAAAATACTTGCTCTAAGAATTATCAATATATTGCAATAATTAGTGCGAAAATGTTTTGTGCTGGTAGCAGTCAAGGTGGCAAAGATAGTTGTCAAGGCGATTCTGGTGGTCCATTAGTTAGTTATGTGACGTCGTCGACACCATCGTCGCCTGAGCACACGTCAACCCCAAGGGGTCAAACTGGAAAATTATTAGAATTGAGCGAAAAGGTTACGAGACCAAAACAATATGGAATTGTTTCATGGGGTGTGGGCTGTGCTGAAAAGAGCTATCCAGGCGTTTATGCCAATATAGCCACCTTGAGGCCATGGATAGATGAAAAACTAATGGAAGCCACTATCATTGTAAATAACAGCTTTATGACGTACACAAGATCTTTTTTATAAAATTTTGTTATTAAAGTATGTAGACGAAATAAAACATCCAATTACGAGCGTACTCAAAACGTTTATTGTATATAATTTAACTAACGCCATTAGCTTTGAAAATGAGATAAATCCGCATTCCATAAAAACTACGAAATAGTATTTACAGATCAAACTTGCTGATCTTTCGAAGTGTATAAAATTTGCACCACTTTCAAACTGAAGGCCTCTTACACATCAAAAATGGCCTTAGATGGATAGTCGTGTTTAAAAGATATTTAAAGCCTCAAAAACAATTAGTTAAAAATCACAATTAACACTTCATTTTAACCTCAAACAATTTCATTTAGTTGCCCTCTAGCAGAATGACAGAAAAGTTAATTTTAAATGTCAATTTGAAATTGAAAGACATAAGATTAAAATAACTATAACTAAGACAATGACAATGACAATGACAACAACCTAAATACCAACAACTCTAGTTTTCCTTGTGCTCTCGTACATACAACAACTAACAGGCAACACCAACAATGAGAATATAAAACAGTCTAAAGACAAAACAAGAAATAAGAAGAAAACAATAGGAATACAAGAAATAAATTGCAAATGGAATGGTACAATAAATATTTTGTAAACAGGAAATACAAAATGAAATAAAATCACAAGCTCACACACTTACAAATATCCCAGCAAATTGCCAGAGATGAGAAAATGTGTACACACAAACACAGCGCACACGCACACACACACACATACAAACATACATTCCGATACACACACATACGTACATATATGCCTATGTATGTACGAGTATGTATGTGTGTATGCCCAAAGATATGGACTTAAAAGGCTAAAAACGGGAAATAAAAGCTGTTCATGACTTTGTTTGTTTGTTGTTGTTGTTAGTGTTGTAATTGTTGTTGGTATTTGTGTTAGTGAAACCATTACGCCTTGTCCTTGTTCGAGTTTGTTCTCAAAAGTAGTGTTAGACACTTAATGCAATAATTCGCGCCATTACATTTTATGTTGCTATTCTTATTGTTGTTGCTTCGGTTGCCTTCACTGCCGTCGGCTTGGCTTTATTTCTGAGTCCTGTGTCATTTTCTATCTTTTCTCATTACTTGCTTCGCATAATACACACGAACGAACATACATACAAACATACAACACATACAATACCTACAATAAGAAAAGCCTAACTAACAGCAACGATTTTTATGACCAACAAATGTTTCACTCCATAGAAAATTGCCAGGAAGCGTGTAAGTGTTGCGTCTTAGTGTGAAGAAGCAGTTTTGGTGTAACATGATCAAAAACAAAAGATACAACAAAAATAAATAAATTAAAGTTAAAACACAGCTGCACTTTGCTCATAAAAATGCTCAAAGGGAAATTGTAATCAATTTAATATTTTCGAAAATAAAATAAAAGTGACATTACAGAATCAATTGATTCTCGCCAATATAATTTTTTTCTTTCAATTTTCCCTTTCCCAGATAAAAATAAAAAAAATTTAATACTTGACATTCTAATAAATACGAAAATTAATTTTGCAAAAGAAATAAAAAAAAGAGTACACAAAGTTGAATACACAAACTAGTATATTTGAAAAGTTAGTTTTTATTTTTCCAATAGCATTTATACTACACATTATTTTAATGTCCTTTAAGTAAGTTGAATAAATATTTTTAGGTATGGAGATCTTAATTGTTTACAAAACAAACAAAAAGTATCCAAACTCAACAAGATGTCTGTCTGTATACTTGCACGCAATAGAACTTGTCGCAAGCTACATTGCATTCCTTCACTTGGCTTATCTATTCCATTTATAATTCTATTTACAAATGCTAAATTTCTTAATTAATCCAACAAAAACCTCAGTCAATGACTGACTGCCTTAATGCTTTTAAGTCCCTGCCATCGAGACATGCAGAACATACTCAAACTTCAGGTTTTGTCATTTACATAATAAAAGTTATGGAAATAAATATGCCTGCATGCACACACACTCACAAAAACACACACACACACACATGCACATAGTGCATGAATATCGGCGAGTTGCTCACAGAAAACAAGTTTAAATATTTCAATTTTCACACAACTCAATTTATGTGAAATTTTTATACGAAATAAAATACGAAGTGCTGAATTATTTATTGTGCACTATTAACTCTAATAGCGCATTTCTCGAGTTATGACGTTGTTGAAGTAAATGAATGATATGTATAAGTAGCTGTAATATTTGCACAAGGAGAACCACAAAACAAAAGAAATTTTCTTATTCACATTTTAGCTGCATGAACTCGTAAAACCAGTCTTACTTGCGGACTTCTGATGGTTAAAAATTATCTTGTTTCTGACTTCCAACATTTGATTTAATACTGGACGATTTATTCTTTTAGAAGTAAAGTTTGAAAATAATTTTTTAAATTTTTATATAATATTGATGGCTTTTTGCTTTTTATAACATTTGGTGCCTTTTCAAAGAGAAGGAAATAAATTTCATAACTATTAGAGAGCGAAAATTAAAAAAAGTGAAAAATAAAGAATTTTAGTGCATACAATTTCTTAAAAGATGGCGGGCTAAGGAGGGGTTCCTGCTGAAAAATAAAAATATATATAGAATTTTTTCCGCAATGGAAAAAGCCATGAGTATCAAAGGCATCTTTTTTGGTATTGTTTCTTCAGGGAACAAAGCTATTTTGGATAACACTTATTACCTTAAAATCTTATGTGCATGAATGTATTGGAGGATGTGCTTGATCACACTCACCCCACTCACATACACACACACAGCCACAAGCGCACACATACATAAACAACATCAGCTCGCCCAAACGGTTGAAGGCAGATACTGGAAGCTCGGTAGTTGGCTCCTATTCGGATGCATATATCGACTACGAAGGGGTTTTCAGAAATTCAAACGTTAAGAGACTGAAAAGAGACACAAACGTGCAAAATTGGTATGTATGTAATGACATATTTGTGTCGTGGCATAATTATGGCATAACATATTCATGCTAGGAATATCACAGCATGTTAATGTCATAGCATATTTAACATAGTAATGTCATAGCGCAATATTTAAATGGTGGAAAGCGTGTACATAGTCAAATATAAACTTATCTCAAATTAAAAAACTTGCACTCATTATATAAAAATTCTGAGATGAGCACAAAAACAAAATGGAAGTTGAGACTTTATATTTTAGACAAAAAAAATAAAAAAACACAGTGTAAAAAAAAACCTTAATGACTTAATATTGAAAGCGTCCAAGTTGACAAAATATAAAAATGGCGGATAGCGTGCACATTTTTTATTTGAACCGTTTCTATATGGGTATCAAATGAAAGAGCTGGTGGTAAAAAGTTCACACATGTTCAGATTATTTTGATATGTTCACAGAAGTTATTCAGCTTTACCGTATCTACAACTTTGGCAAATACCATTAGCAAAAAAAAAAATTAAAAGGCCCTGTTAGTTATTCTGAAAAAAAAATTGAAGAAAAGATTTTTGGTTTACTTTTGCAAAAAAGTGCACGAAGAAAGTTTTTCTTGGCGTAAAATGTTAATAAGGTTTTTTCGGTGAACTCTTAGCTTTCTTATTGCCATATATAGTTGAGAGCTATCACCAAGTCTGAATTAGCTGCTTTCCAGAAACTGATGACACCATTTTTTGAGGGCGCATTGATTTTCGAAATCTTTTTGGAAGCCCATAAAAAAATTGGTCGCCAAAATCGTGGAATCGAACCTATACTGTCAGCACCGCTAGTTTTTTTCACTTTTGCACAGTGTAATAGGAGTTTAAGATAAAAAAAATTGCCTAAAAAGCTTTGGTATGAGTACATATTTAGTTTTTTTTTTCGAGAGTAACAAATAAAACCAAAAATAATATATAAAAAATAAGTTTCTATTTTGAAATTCACACAAATCGTGTTTTCAATTATTAAAGCAATGACAGATTTCGGTAAATTTAGCGTGAAATGTATTTATTTAAAAAAATTTTCGTTGTTATTTCAATTATTAGTTTTTATATTTTAATTCATAATAGATATTGTATAAAAACTAACCGCTTTTTTGGTTTTTAATTTGAAAATCCTGCTGTTTTTCTTAATAGATAATCTCTCTTAATTGCAGCAAGTACGAATGCGAAATCTCAAATTTTAACAAAATCTAATTTGTAAGATACTATTAATTCTTAATACTTAAAATTAATGGCATTTTAGAGTTTTCTGAGTTTTCTAAAAACCACAAATCATTTAAATTTTCTTAAATAAAATCATAAGATCTTAACAAGTTTATTTATACGCACATACTCGTACACACATTTAAACATACATGCATATGCATTGTACAATAAGTATGTAGTACATGAGTGAAAACAATATCCATATACATACGTATGTATATGTATGTATATTCAAATATATTTGAAAACATAAGAAAGCACACACATGCATTGACACTTGCACGTATGTATGTATGTGTAAGAGATTTTATAATATTTCAGGAATATTTGTGTTTCTAAATATTTTATTTAAAACATTTTATTTTATTTGTTCTTATACAATTTTATCAGTTTGTACGAGCAAATAAATATACTGACATGGTTCTCTCTAGAAGTAAAATTTTGATGATTCTTCTTTGACTGATTTTTACTACCTCGAACCACAATAAGCCTGCTATTCCGAAAGTGTTTTGAGTCGACCACATATATTATATTTGAAAACATTTTGTTGCAGTTGTTGGACTTTACTTGGATCAAACCAAGTTGAATTTGAATCTTCTAGTTAAGTAAATATTTAATAAATTTTTTAGAGCATGTGTTAAAAGTAAATTTATGTATTCATAAGAACGATACCAGAAATTGCAAATGAATTCTGGGAATTTCTTCTGGTTCTGGTCATACAGTATGTATGTATGTATGTTTGTATGTATGTGATGTATGTGATGTATGTACAGTGCAGTTTGCATAAAGTTAAGTGTTCCTGTAGTTCGCATTGACGGATAAGCAAACGTATCATTTGTCACTAGTTAAGAGTGTATAAACTAAAAATTATGAAAATCAAATACATACATGTACAACGAATTACGTTCGGCCCAGCAAGAAATGACTGATCCGGGAAAATTTTTAAAAGAAAAATAGTAATGAAAATGATTATAATAATGAAAATTGCAATACATATCGAAACAAAAAATAAACCTTTAACTTATTGTAGTCATGTCAAAGAATTAAAGGGAACAATATTCCAAATTGAAAACTACAAAAAAAAACATTATTTTTCTTTGTTTCTTTTAAAGTATGGGCATGTCGCACAATCTGTGTGTCTAAGGATGTTGCACACAAACACACACACATAAAAATGCAGTAGAAGGAATTTTCAACAGCAGGCCGATGTATGTAGGCATTGTGTAAACAACAAGTTCTCAAGAATATTTTCAAACTTAATAAAAGATGTTCTTGCCCAGATGGTTTGCATGCAAAAACCACATGCATACGAGTGAGTCCAAGGTTAATTGTTGGAAAAATTATTATTTCTTTTTATCTTAAATCTTAAATGAAATTCATAGCAAATTGAAAATAAGAAAAGCAATTTTCTACTTAAATTGAAGATTTATAGATTTACAGAAACATACTCGTACACACACACACACACACACACACACACACATACACACGTACTTGTTACCACAAAAAAGTTAATTAAAAACTGAAATTTGTGTAAAGGGAAATTAAAATACTTGCAATTATCTCAAACACTGATGAAATCATAACAAAAATTTTCCCCTTTACAGTGAATAGACTCGTACATTATTGCAAAAATCTTTTTGAATATTCAACTACTTCTGCAAGATTTATATTTTATTTTCTATTACTTTTAGTTTGTGTTTCTCTCCTATTTACACACATACATACATACATAAGTTGTTCGTAATATTCTTGATACTTTTGGAAGATATTTTTGACCTCCTAATTAAAATATAATATCTTCACAATTAAGTTTTATTTTGTATGTGTATGCGAGCATGTTTTTGTTCTCCTTCTTAACATTTACTACTTAAGTTTTAAGTTTCGGAAGTGTTGATAGCGCTTCCAAACATCATGATATACATACTTTAGCAAAACCAACTTAAATAATGAAAAATTTATAACGCTGAAATAAGGAAGTTGAAACTATTAAAAACATGCACAAGAAAAAAATGAAAACAAAAAAAAAAAAAAGAAATTGAAACACTGAATAAAGAGAAAAGTTTCTTGTTTTTTCGACTTATTACAACGAAGAACTTTTCATTTTATATTGGCAGACTTTTATTTATTTGTACCTAAAAAAAGGACACAAAGTTAATATTTTTCTTACATTGGCATAAGTAAGTAAGAATAATAAGAATAACAAATAGCGGCGTACTACTCTCTCTCACTTGATCACATAAGATCGTGAGAAATTTTCCCAAATTACGTCTTTAATGGTGCAAAACAGAGAATGATGCCAAACCAATATCATACTAGGATCACAAGTTCTCAACACTTGGCAAAATTTACATACATGTGCCACGATTAAGGATTAACCTTTAAAGTGATATTAATTTGTAGAGTCAGAATCGGCATTTGAGAAAATTTTTATACTCGTATATAAGGAAGCCCTTCCAATAAGAGGTTTCTATTTGATTTTTCGAAAAAAAAAAATTGTATTTTTAATTGTTAGTGTACTTTTATGCAGACTACACTAAGTTCCAGTTCACACTAGTCAAGTCTTATTGCTAAACTTACCCCTTTTTCTTCTTTGAACTTTCATCGGCGTTCGTTCACACAATGCAAGTCTTATTTTTGAGCACATATTTTTTATGCATAGTTTTGTGTATGCATGTGTGCTTAGGAATGAGAAAGCAAAACGTATTGCCAGTACATGAAGCTGAGTACTCGTTTCTTTTCCCCTCGTCTCTCTCTCCTACAAACTAATCAGCTTAGCAATAAGACTTGCATAGTATAACCTAGAACTAAGTAACTAACTAAAAAATCAAAAGTATGGGGTATTCTCTAAGTTAATGTAATTTTGACAACTCGCTGTATCTTCAAAATCGAAAGAAGCAAAATTAAAAAAATTTAAAACGTTGCCAAGTAAGTACAACAATCGCCAAAAAATTTAAAAAATTCGTCAAAATGAAAAAATCACCAGACCTAAAAAAACTATTATAATGCAAAATGTCAAATGAATGAAATCTTAATATTATTGGATAGAAAGAACATCTTAAAACTCTGATTAACTGATTGTTTTTAATTACATTTTTACTTGACGGACATGAGTAAGTAAATTTTAAATAAGTAATTTTCTTTTTATAAATGTGAAATATTTGAAAGTGGAACCACTGAAACCTCTACATATATCAGGGACTTATGGGATTGCTGCCGTTATCAAAATAATTAAGCAGCTGACTACCAAGCAACATTTGTAGCCGTGTAGCCTGCTGTATGTATCTTCTAACGAAAGTTTTTTGAAAAACTAGTAACATCTTCCACAGAGTGTTTGTTAAACGTTCAGATCTTGTGGTGAACAGCACTAGTCTTCTTTCCGTCAGCTTGATTGGCCATTTTATTGAAGACGATTTTGAGCACGTGGCTGGCTGTCATAGAATTTTTATAAATTTTCTGCAGCGACTGCGGAAGTATTAAAAAAATACATATTTTTTTTAAGAAGCAATACTCAGGCAATGAATGCCTACTACTATTACTAGGTGTTACCTTCTTTAGACAAGGGATAGTGATAGAGAAGACAGGTGGTGAAAAAAGAGATAGAGGAAAGCTTCATTCTTTTACAACTCTGCTTTTTTGCACGTTTTTTAATAATGCAGTGTTGCAGCGCCTCTGGTGTTAAATGAGGCGTATTAACTTTTGTTTTTTTTGAAGCAGTGCTTAGTAGCAATTTTATTGGCTATTTTACTTTTCCGATGATTCTCCTACACAACGAAGGAGGGCGCTCTGATGTTACATTAGGATTAGTATCTCCTGAAGCGGGTATAGTTCAGTGACCACTGACTATGCCTTCATCGCTTTAACTTTCCTACAACAACTGATACAAAGGGACACTAATGCACATCAGAAAAATGCGTGGTGTTGTTACCTTCGGTTTTGTAGTCAACGTGCTAACTACTTCAGCCAACGCCACCCTTGATACTTATGTGATGTAATGCTGAGTTTTTTCACTTTACTTATATAAATTTATTTTTTCTAAATAAGCGAACTATCAAAACATAAAGCTCGGTTTTGCTTTTTAATTCGGCACGAAAGAAAATGTGTACATTCTGTCTGAAATATTCAATGCTTCGTTCTCACACTAACAATGCAAATTTTACATTTAAACTTTTAGCAATAATAAAACCAACATACAAATAATCCATCAGGACATTTCAATTTATTCAATTAAAACCATTTGTATGTGAGTATTCATCGTTGTCGTTGCAAAACATCATAATGTTATTTTCCCACAGCAATAACATTGAAAACAGGCGGTAGTTGATATGGTTATAATGCGTAATGTATTGTATTGACATAAAAAAAAACATAAAAAATCTAATTTACTATCAGGCATTAGATGAACTAATATTGTGGAGTCGCCAGAGTACGAATATGTTTTAGCACAGACTCAAAATGCAATCGAAATTGGTGTCACTGGCATTTGCTTTCTACGCTAATTTTCAAAATCATTTAGACAAAAACAAATTTGACCAATGAACAAAATACATACATACATACATACATATGTATGTACATATGTATATCTATCACTATTAGGATAGTACAGGAAATTAAAGATTCGTTTCGTTACAGTTGCACAGCACGCACGCGCCACGATCTTTCTTATAAATCAAGTTTTAGCAACTAAACTAAATAAATTCGTTGTAGTTTTAACAAAAATATTACTAAATTTGCTGGATTTTACAATATGAAACAGGAATGTTTGATTGATTGAAAGCTTCTGAAAAGTTAATTCAATTTTGTCATAATATATTGATGTTATGCATTTTTAATTTAAGAGATAATTTTTGAACAAGTTATTTGTTAATTAGTGTGATTTTCTTAAGAAGATAAAATAAGACAAGTTAAAGTTTTTGTACATTTATTATATGTATTATTTGAAATATGAAATTTTGAAATTTAAGGTATGAGTTTTCTAAATGAGGCTTTCGAATTCAATCTATTCAAATTAATTTCCTTACTAACGGAAATGTTTCTATTAATTACTTGTTGTATGTAAGTTGAAAATTCTAAAATTCAGAAAAATTAGCTTTTCTGAGCTCTATAATAAATATATGCATATGTATGTATGTTGCATTCACGAACATATAAAAGCTAAAAATAGAAATCACAAGCTATAGCGATAATAAAAATTTATCAGATTTATCCAACACTTTTCACACATGCTGGTTTTAACGATAACGGAGAGCAGGACCAATACATATAGAGATAAAAACAACACATGTAGGGTGTCTTCCAAAACGTATGTTGCTTTAAATGCAACTATGCAACATGTTCGCATTTGTATGTGAAAGAAAAGTTTTATTTTAAATTCCCTTTAACTTCTTATTCATATTAAATCTTTTATATTTTTGACATCCGAAAAAAATTCACACAAATATAAAGCTCTGTTAATTTTTTATACTTGCAATTTTTGCAGGCATAATTAAGAGTGTGGAATTTCGACAGCGTTTAAAAACTTCCCATTCTTGTATTTTCTTTTGCTTTTGCTCATACTCCTGCATCTGAAAATTAAAGTGTCGTTGTAGAAGTTAACACAATAAACGAAAAGCTATACAAAACGAAGAGCTTCAGCTTTCGACATGTTCGAAAAGTTTTCTGCTTGTCTCACTGCTGTTTTAAACAAATTCTGAAGTTATCGCAGTAGAGACGTTGTGTGTTTTTTCTTTTTACAGTTTTTTAAACACTGAATTTCGACTACGACGATTTTGTGCTAGATTAAAGAGAGAATGTTGCAAATTGCAATGTCCTTTAGTCTCGTGCAAAATCGTCGTTATCGTAGTCGAAATGCGACACGCGTGAGTAGGTTCATTATACCATGCATAAGATGTACTTTAGAAATTTCTTACATTGTGGGACTAGTCTAATGTGTCATGGCAGTTGCATTTACGAGTAGTTAGAAATTATTGTGAAATGCAAAATAATACTGTTGAAGTTTTTTCTTGGCGCTTTTTTCTGCAGAAAACTTATTATTTTTACAATTGACTGTAGATCAAAAAATTTTACTCGGTTGCATTAATACGTATGTGTGTGTTTGTGTGTGTGTGTGCGTTTTTTGTGTGTGCGTTTTGTATGATTGGTAAATAATTTTAGCTTGCAGCAAATTGTTTATTAACATATCAAATTGTGGTTTCATACAATGAAGATAATTTTATTTATTGTTCCCAATCATTTTTGTAAATATTAATGAGGTTTTATTTATTCATTTCTTTTTTTTTTAATGAAACAAACGAATGTCCACTTATTTGCTACTCACTAATGATGGAGATGACGACTGAAATAGTTGTTTGCCCATCATTCCATGTTGGTTCTTATGATACTGATTACACTGTGCGACCAAATTGAAAAGCTTGAATAGATCCTTATTGAGAGGCCACTACGTGAGTATATAATTTAGTTACTTTTAGAAATTCTATTATATCTTCCAAATCGAAAGCTATCAATTAAATTATTACGAAATTTTGGCAGCTTGTGCAAAAAAATATTTTTAGCTGAGTCATTTAAGGTTTCAATCAGTCTTGAATAGAATAAAAGTTTGATCTTTAAATCGAAAAATCAGTGATATTATATAAAAAGAAAAACATTTCGAAAATTTATTTTTAATTTTATACAAATTCTAAAAATTATGAAAGACTAAAGGTACGTTCACACTTGTGCAAACATTTGAACAAACGAACTTATTATCTTTTCATTGTAATACAGTGTTATTTTTATTTTGAATAAAAATGTGTTGCTTTCAGCCAAGTTAATATTATTGATACACAAACAAAATAATTATGATAAATGAAAAAATGCAGTAATTAAATATCGTCAGTCAAAATGAAAGTCCCCAAAATGTAAAAACTTACAATTTTATTTATTTAAAACTTATTCGCCCCCATTTGTATTTATACTCATACTCTATATGTACATAAAAACAAATTTATGCAAATGTTCAGTGCATCTTTGTAGGGAAATTTCCCATTTAGCCTCACCAATATTCAGTTCACATTCTTGCAAATTGAGGAGTCTTTTTCACTGCACTGATTTTCATTGCAATTAACTATCATGCGAATAAATTTAATTGTAATAAATAAAAAAACTTTCTGAGATACAAATCATATTAAACAAATCAAAGACATAAAGTCAATATTTTCCACAAAAATAAAACAATGTAGGCAAACTGTTTGATAGGCGTAGTTTTTATAAATTCATATAACGTAAGTCTGCGTTCTCACTGTGCAAGTATGGTTGATTTTCTGAACGAATGTTGCTTAGTAGTATTGCACGGCAACTAGTTCGTAAGTGCATAGACAAAAATCATACAAAATATTACAAAAATAGGTACACAACGCGTCTACACATTGCATAACGATCTCAAAACCATTTGTTTTTGGCATAAATTCGAAACACAATGTAAGAACTGTATCAAAAAGTTAAACAAGACTCAGCGAAATGCAGCATTTTTCTATGCCACCACGCACTTCACCAGCATCCATGTCTATCTACTTGGGCGGAGTAGTTTCATTAAAATGGAGCATGATAGATAGTTTTATTGTACTCGTATATACAGTTATTGATTATCCATGAGTAAAACAACTTATAATTCATTTCCTTTTTCGGTTTTTTTCCATTTATGTTCGGGTTAGCACGAAAAACATTGAACTTGAGCTCGATTAAGAAATATTTCCTTTTTTTATAATATATTTAATTCTCTTTGGAAGAGAAAAAATATAAATCTCAAATATAAACAAAAGGAATAGATGAAAATTAAGATTTTGAACAGATTGTTGCCCTTGGTTTCATCAACTTTTTCATGCACAAAGTTCGTGAAATCCTGCCCATTTTGCCGCAACAATTGTGTCCGACATTTAATCTTTGCTGCAAGCTCATAATATTAAAGTTTGTATAAACCAGAAATAAAAGAGGGGCTTCAAACAGGCACAGTCGTGTACATACTTACATTCATATGAATATGCATATTTACATATGTTCATACGTATGGATGTACGAGTATGTATGTGTGTTTGTCACAGTGACTGCACAAGTGATGTGTTTTGGATTATTCGTTTGTTCGCTGTGTCTGATGATGCATGTCCATTTGAATACATACATGGATGCATATAAATGTAAGTTTGTATTTAGGTCAATAAAATAGAAAAACATACGTATGTACGTATGTACGTACATTAATTTAAGTTATCTTTGTTGGGCTTATTGCCTTTTAAGCTTAGACAAATTTAATTCGAAGTACACACAATAATTTTCAGTTTAATACTTTTTTAAAGCACAGGAGTTTGTTCATATAAAATGTTCTCTTACGAAAGTGAACTCTCACACACTTTTTCAATTAAAATTTAATGAACATTAAAACCCCAAACCCAGTTCTTATCATTTTTAATACTCGTACCTTAGTTTATACATCCAAGTGTTTAAGTTTGTGAAAAGTTAATGTGTACACAATACAAAACCTCTGTAAATATATATGTACATATGTATGTATGTACGAGTATGTACAGGCATGTGTGTTTTTATGCATACATACATATACATGTTTGTACATAAGTATGTACTCTTATGTATAATAATATTAACCCAAAAGCGTTTACTTAAAACACCTTTATAAACGCGTAACTCATTAAGTGCTACATTTACTATTATCTTTCATCATAATTATCTACACCAAGTATGTATGCATGTACATTGTGTTGGTATTTGTCGAGTTGTTCATAGATTCCCATTATGTACGCACAAAAGCATTCAGAAATTTGCATATGTTTGTATGTTAATGTGTATAAACATTTGCATTAACAGCAAACCATATACAGTCAACTCTTGATAATTCGAAACTCGTTTTGGGGATCTCGATAATTTGATTTCAAATCATTCACTTTAGTTTCGACGTCATGCCTTTAGTATACGGTACAAATGCGCCTCAACTTCCACAGTTAATTTTAGTATACCTGTCGCAGTTAATGTAAAAAAGGAATTTTCTTTGAAGAATTTTATATATTTTTTTAGTTCGATATTTCGTTAAACTTGGGTTGACTTCTTCAGGATATTTCTTATTTTTTCTTTTTCTTTTGATATTTAATTTTTCATTTGTTGTTTTCCGTTTCAAAAAATTAAATATCAAAAAACCAAAAAATAAAAATAAAAAATATCCTGAAGAAGTTAACCGAAGGCTAACGAAATATCGAACTAAAAAATTAAAATATAAGCAGACCTAAAGCTTGAAAAAATAGGTTAATTGAACATATAAAAATGTCGAAAAATTAGATAAAAATTTGTTTGAGTTTTTTTAAATCTCGACTATTTGAAGTTTTTCTTTGGACTCCTGAATTTCAAACTATCGACAGTGGACTGTATACATATCCATATATGTATATGTATGAATGTATCTATATATAGACAAGTACTAAGGTATTCTTCTGTACATACACACCCATACATACTCGTATGTAAATACATTCATATGCTATTCATAAATAAGCCAGGACGCACACACACATGAACACATGTAAATATATGTGCATGTACATATGTTCGTACATAGTATGTGTGTATATGTATGAATGTATTTACACTTAAATTCGTTTAGGAGTATTTATGCTTAAATGAATAAGGCTTATAGATCATTTTGAGGTCTGTCTGATGTCATATTAGATAAATACATATAAAAACACACACATGAAAGCAAACACTAAGAGCACATTTTACAAAGCCTAATGACGTTTACACCACTACCGAACAACAAACAACCGTTTCTTGGGCCGAACTCTAACGTTACCAAACGAAATAAACAATGGATTATGCTTATCCTGATGATAAAACGTAATATTGCCGATAAAAAGTTACAATGGTTAATTAATGTTAGTTTCCACAAAACGTACATATGTTTTAAAACTATGCGAGAGATTAAAACTTTCGGTTTCTTTGTTTGTTTTTGGGATGTGACTGTTGTGTAAATTTTAAAATGAAAACGATTCTGTCAGTTCACCTTTATTACTCTCATTGTATGATGGTGTACTGAAGAGCCATTAAATAAACTTCATTCAGCTAGTCAGAGTAATAATCACTTTAGCAGCTTTTCTAATTATTTTTATTTAATGGCTGACAGCTGTTTTTAGTTTTCATTTACAAAAGATAAGTAAGTCAGACCACTCTTCATTCAGTTACTGTTTGTTGTTATCAAAAATGTTTATTTTAAGTTTCAAATAAATTTATTGCTGAAATATTTTCAAAGGAGAGCGAAAGTGGGACCGTTTTGTCCACTCAATATTTAATGATAAGCATATAAATACAAGTGCGCCAGTGTGTTTGTCTTTATTGTGCGCCTCAATGTGCCAAATAAAAAGTTTTTACTAGAAGGAAAAATCGGCTCTAAAATACTTATTATTAATGTTAATCAAATGAAATGTGCATATATACACATGTATACATGCATAAGTACATAAATGTGTATATACATACGTACAGTTAATTATCCACAATGTGTAATACAAAAAGTGCATATTTTAATATCAAAACATATCCGGGATTGGTTTTGTCGGAAAATTTAATATGTGCGTGTGTGTGTGTGTGTGTTCGTGTACAAATAAAAAGTTTAATCTAGCATATGTTCGCTGTTACTAAAACATCCTTGAGTTAAATTTTGACTTTAACTTATTATCCCACTATACTTATATAATATTATTATATATTGCATATGTTATATATTAGTGTATATATTATTATTCACTGTCTTATGACATCTAAGAGAGGTGCACATGTTTCGAATGCGGAAAATTTGCTTCCGATCCGCTTGTAGTAATTGATACATTGATATGGTAAATCATACAGTTTGTGACAGCTAAACCACCTCAATACACATGGTTTATTATAAATTATGTTGAAACTTTTATTTTTGAAATAAGATTGTCTTTGCAACACTGCGTTGCATCTCCGTGTTATCAATTCATAATGGATGATATTCTCTAAAAAGTGGCATTTCATTTTAAAATGATATTGGAAGCGTCGTTAAGCAATTGGTATTGGCATATTTTAATAATACATATTTGAAAAGAACTGCACACAAACGCCGACATTTAATTTTTTTTAAATAATTAAAAAAAAACACAATTATCTTCCATATTATTGTTAGCACTTTTATGAAAATTGCCAGAAATTTTTATACTTTTTTTTTCGATTATCGTAAGTCTCGTCAGCTGGGCGGAAACAACTCGAAATAATGTACTTAAATCAAGTGATTTAAAGTTAGTGGAAACATATTATTAGACTAATAATTTTAAATTGAAATTGAGGTCTTTAAATTATTTGAAAACATCTGTTTTTGTTCTGTTTTCGTTTTGTTTTGGGTAAAAAAGTTCACATAAATTATTCATGAAAAAAATGTGGCGGGAATAGTGTTCTGTTGTGTTGTAAAAAGCGAATGAATGACAGTTATTTCACATGGAATTTTTCAAAACAAATAAAAAGCACAAACATCCTAAGAATTTTTTTGCAACTGTAAAGAAATCGCAGTATTTCATGCAGGACAGTTTACAATATTTTAAACAAGAATAAGGAATATTTTGATCGTACTCCGTTCTTTCTTACGCACGGAACTAAAGTGTTTATATTAGTAATAGATGTCATTTAAAAGAATTTGGCAAAAATGTATGCTTTGTGGCTTACAGTTAGTTTTCAGTTAATTTAAACTAGAAAATTTAATATTATTCGAATTATTTGATTAATTGAAATAAACTACTCAAATGAGGTTTTAATCGAAATTGAGAATTTTTAATTGATCGAATTTGATTTGGCTTCATTACATCATCATCATCATCATCATTCGACTGATACCCTAATACATGCTTTTACTAATGTCGATTTAAGCGCCCATCACATACAGAAACACATACATATGTGTACATACATATTTGCATGCAACTTGTATTTGCTTCAGTTGTGTTGACACCGTAACTTGCGTTGACACCTTAACTTGCGTTTTGATTGTATTTAAGTGTTGGTGTGTAAATGTGGAATTGAGCATTGAAAGGTCTTTAGAGGTTTAATTAATAAACTCATTGGTAGCTTCATAAATTATTGCACATCTAAGAACATTGCAGAAGTACATACATGCATACATATACATATACGAGTACATATATACACATCCCAGTATATAAAATATTTATATAAAAATTTTGAGAAAAATTTTCCAAATATACACTCATCAGCACTATATACCTTCGAATAATACTAACATTACTCAAAGGGTGAATATGAAAAATATTTTAATTAATTTAATATATGTACATACGTGCATGCATGTGTATGTATGTATATGTATTTATGTATGTATGTTCACGAGTTTGTATATGAATAACGTCAAAGAGTTTTTTCTTTTAGTTTCTCGTCAATTTTATTGATAATAAATCATCAATATAATAAATTTAGCTTGTTATCACAAAATTTATTACATAATATATTGAAAAGTTACTTACATATGTACATATCGCACATTCAGTTCAATAGTGTCATAACTCAAAAAATTCGATTTTGGAGTTAATAATGCAGAATAATAATGCATTTCGTATTTTACCTTGCGTAAAAATTTCATATAAATAGCTTGTACTATCACCTCCTGAGAGAAGAATATTTGTTCATGTCTTCATTGAGTTGTATGTAAATTTATAACTTTTTAAATGTTTTTTCTGCAAAACTATTTTTATTTGAGTTATGACACTATTGAACTGAATGTGCGATATGTTTGCATGTATGGATAACTAACTACACATACTCGTTAATACAAAAACATCCACAACTTTACAAACCGGGGAAAATAATACCTAAATGTATTTTTATACACTTCATAACTAACCCTGTGAGTCCATAAAATAGATGCTCACGTCGAAAGCGAGCACATTATTTGTATGCATGCATGTATATCTTCATACATACATATGTGTATGCATGTACATACATACGCGCATTAGGGTGGGTAAGATTGAATAAATGGCAAAGCAAAAAAAAACTAAAATGGCGTATGGAACAAATGGAAAGTTCTAAAAAAAACTTCTTTAGAATCAATCAAAGTTTTATACCAAATTTACGAGGGCGGATCATTAACTCAGTGACTTTTTGAAGAAGCACAGTTTTTTTGCAAAACAAAAATTTATTCAAAAAAATAGGGAGTATTCGCTAAGGGCTGAATCCGGTGAATATGGCGGATGAGGCACCAATTCGTAGCCCAACTCATATAGTTTTGCCATTGAGACTGCACACATGTCCACCCGTGCATTATCTTGATGAAAAATAACTATTTTCTTCTCCATATGGGGTTGTTTTCTTTTTGAATTCTCATTAAATCGGTCTAATAAGTTGGCATAATATTCGCCGTTTATTATTTTTCGCTTTTGAAGGTAATCGATGTGGATTATCCCGCGTGCATCCCAAAAAACTGTTGCCATCACCTTATTGGCCAACAAACTTACCTTGGCCTTCTTCGGAGCAGGTTCACCAGGAGAAAACCATTGTTTAGACTGCTGCTTGGTCTCCGTAGTACAGTAATGTATCCATGTTTCATCCACAGTTACAAAACGCCACAAAAACTCATTTGGATTGCGGTTAAATACTCGTAACTTCAAACAATCCTTTGAAGTTGTCACACGTTTACATTTATGGTCAATTGAGAGCAAACGCGGAACCCATCTTGCAGACAACTTTATTAAACCCACCTGATCACTTAAAATCGAAATCACACTGCCATATGAAATGCCTATGGCATCAACAATCTCACACACTTTTACTCTTCGATCGGCCAACACCATATCGTGGATTTTTTCGACATTTTCGGGTGTACTGACCTCAATTGGCCATCTAGAACGTTCAGCGCCATTTGTACTTGTGCGAACACAAAGAAAGTCAGTAAACCACTTTTTTATCATTTAAATCGATGGTGCAGAGTACACATAGTATTTATCGAACTTTTCCTTGGTTAGATTGACGGTTTTTTTTCGCAAAAAATAATGTTTAATGAGCACTCGAAATTCACTCTATTCCATTTTTAGAAAAGAAAAACACGAGGTTGTATGTTTTGAACAGCTGTTAAACGCAAAGTAAATGACGACACTTGCTCAACATTTGACAGTAGTCTATTAACAGGTGGTACTTGATGGGAACAGTATTGCATTTCATATAACTATGAGGGAAGTTCGAAAAGGCACTGATTTAATGATCCGCCCTTGTAGAATTAAAAAAATTAAAACTGTTTTTGTGTTCTGAACTCCACTCTCTAGTTCTGCTTTCAAGAGTTGACTAAACAAGATATTTGTATGAAATTTCTACACAATATGAAGAACGATATGAGGATTAATTCTGCATCACTAACTCGAAAATTCCATTTTTTTGAGATATGACGTTGTTTTAGTAAATTAGCGATATATAACCTAAGAGCGATGGCGGAAAGGTTTTCTGTTAGTCTTCTTGAAGAATATGAACAGAAGACTTTCGTATGAATTTGCGCTTATTTAGGAATATTTAATAGAGTTTTGCGTAAATTTAATTTTTGCTAAATGTTGTTCGACGACAAAATCTTAACCCACCCTAATAGACACATACTCATTCACGCATACACCGGTTAAATGAAATGCAAGCAGAGTTGCCGTTTTGGTTAAACATAATATTTTTTATTCCTGCCTTAAAACTCTTCTAACTTTGCTTTTAGAAAAAGGGAAGAGCTGAAACGTTAAAAAAATATATATCAAGATAAAAAACGGTTGGTTTTTCACCTAAAATCATATACACTATTTAATTAGAAAAGGGGAACTTTGGTCGATTTTAAGAAAGAAAAAAATTAGGCAGCGGTTACACTGATTGCACTACACTTCTATTCTGAGGCATACGCAGCAACATATTTCGCCAATCAACTTTCAACATTGTATACCTCAACAATCAACATTGTTATGGTTGAAAGCACTTTTAGCATTTGACGTTTGTTCCAAAACATCCCAGTGAAAGGTACTACTGTCAACCGCAGTCCAGGACAACGAAGAACGTACTAACTACTTTCCTTTCTTTGCGAACTTTCTCTTGGTTATAGATCTAAAATACAACAAAACATTTTGTTGGGATACTAATGCACTGAGTGCTGGGTTTGTTGTTGATGTTGTTGTTGTCTATTGTGTTCCTTTTTGTGTATCTGAATTTTTAGCTTTGCTTACTTATGCTCTTGTGTTTTTGATTTTCTTGTGCATTGTATTTCGAGCCGAACAGTTTCATGTATCAGCATACGTGCATACAAGAGTGAGTGTGTGTATGCGCTATTCGCTGTAAACGGAAAAATACACGCACACATGCACTTTAATACTTTAGTGATCAGCCATAAAAAGCATCATCAGCCACTTCACCAGCCAGCCATTCATTAATTCACCTATTCATTGATTTACCCCAGCAAAGAATAAAGCAGCCTGCCCCCAAGTTTCATTCTCAAACAATTACAGAATGCATGTTGTGTGCATGTGTGTAAGCGGGATTGCATACATGGCATATGTATCAACAAAGGAAAATCTGTTACTTGGCCAACATTTTTAAAGTGAGAAGTGCATATCGCTAAAATGCTCCAAAATGTTATGTACGCATATATGCCTGTTTAGCAAACTGACCTTGCAAACATGCGATTGCTTCAAGAGAATCGACTTTACTTCTTGTACTGCCCTTCTTTCAATTCATTTTCTGCACTCCACTGTTTCATCATATTTATTTCTTAAGAAGAATTTTGAAGTTTTTGTCCCTCTAGTCAACATGAGATTTGCAAATTAACTTTACTTATAAAGTCTAACTTATTTTTATTTAACTTATTTTATTCTTAACAGATTTGCTTTAAAAGGCAATGGGAAAAAGATCAATATTATGCAGTTTTTAATTTTTACGAGCTTTTAGAAAAAAAAAATTAAATTTTTCCAAAAAAAAAGATAACTTTTTAATTTTATTTTATGAATAACTAAAAACCATGGATTTGTTTAGCTTACACTTTGTTAGTTACCCGATGGTCTTTAGTGGTAGACGTTGGACGTACTTTCTTCGAGTTATGGCGAATTGTACTGGTATACCTCGTGAAAATATTAATCAATTTCAATGTATTTTTAAGAAACAATTAATATTTTACTGAACAAGTAAATAGACATTAATTTTGGGAAAAAGTGGTATAAAAATATTAAACCTTAAATTTCTCTCAACTAACGTACGAGTATTTACATAAATGTAACACGCTTATTCAAATAATCTCAAATATCTGCAACAAATCCTTCTTTTTTTTTTGGCTCATCGCTGTATGAGATAAAAGCACTGTGTGCGTCTTTATGGTTTTGGAAAAAGAACAACAGATATCAGAAGAAGTGACATCGGCATTTAATAAATGCTTGTACAAAGACTAGTAACGCTTTCTTTTGTTCTTGCAAGCATGCAGTATGGATACATGTATGTTTGTATTTATATACGTATATATGTACCCTGCAGTCGTCGTAGCTAGCGAATGTCTAGCTATTTCGTTAACTACCAATCGTTACCATTAACTACCAGCCTAACTACTAGCCATGCACACGACTGACGATTTTAACATGAGGATGACATTGACCAATTGATCAGTTGCCACCATCTGCATAACCATTCGCCAGTGATTTCACTAATTATTACAACTAATTTTTCTATTGATAAACCAATTAATTATTAATCCTTATCGGGAATAAAAGGCGAACATTTTGGTTAGATGAAATATTTGCCGTGAACAAAAAATGGTGATCAAAATTAAAGAATAGTATACTGGAACAATAACGCAAACATTGGCGACCACAATTTTAGGGTGATTAATACACTTTTCAATTAATTGTTCTTTTTCTTTTTTTATGCAACGTTTTAATTGACTTCTGCTGCCCATTTTAACTTTCTAAAAGAAAAGCACTTTTTCCACTAAAAATTTTCTTGTTGATTTTCTTTGCAATAAAGTAGGTAGTCGATTTTGAGTCAATTTCTAATTTTAGAACTGAAGGGTATGTATATTGTATACGTACGTATATATATATATATATATATATATATATATATATATATATATATATATATATATATATATATATATATATATATTATGTGTATGTGTATGTTTAATAACTACCGATTAAATTTTGTCAAGAATATTCTTTTATGTTCGCGCGTCGACCTAAATTTATTTACTTTTCCTGCAATTGATATGCAGAAATGTTTATAAACGGAGAGGAACAAAAATAAAAATAATAAAACATGTCATCACACATGTCCATGTGGTTTTGTCAGGGTGTGTGTGCAAGTGTTTGTTTCATCTGCACTTCTTGTTCGAACCAATGTACAAATAAGTTCGTAGACAGTAAGTAAGGCCTATAAAATTTAATTGACTTTAAAATAACGTTTAATATAAAATAAAAAGCAATTGTGTACGGATGTACTAATGTGAATTTGAAGAGATTTTCACCAATATACATACATACATGCGCACATGTACAGAGGTACTCGTATATCTTCGATATCTTTTGTCGTTGATGTTATTTTTCTAGTTTTAATATAAGCCCGGAGGAAGAAAGCTAATGAAGAATTTTAGGTATTTATGTTTATATGAATCTACATAAGTGTATTTATACCATATCTGTACATAAATTTTTTAACAAGATTTTTTTAATTGATAGTTAGCGCAGAAAAAAAATGATTTAAATTGATTCAATTAATATTTTGAATAGCGTTGATTCAAAACCTTATTTAATTAGCTTCAGCATTTCGTGAAAAGATGTGCTGCCGAATGTTATTCAATTCTGTAATAAGTCATGGGAAGGCAAAAGAATAAGAGTTAATTTATCACATCAATTAATTTGAATAAGCAAGGATCCCACCACTTTTGCTCTACAGGATAAAAAACAGCCTCAAAGACGCCGGACAGCGCATACCCAGGAAGCTGTTACTGATTGGACTCTTTTGTATCTTACTCACTTTTTTTGTACATTTTAATGTCCTTATTTTGCGGAGCTATTTTTTTTGACAAAACGGTGGCGTGTCACCCGAATTCATTGCGTTAACGCAGTAAAATAAACAAATATCAACTTGATTTTTAGACACCCTGTATTTACACAAGCCTGCACAATTCACTAAAATATACCACATGAGAGCCAAGAATTTTGCTTAAAATGTTATGCTCCATATAAAAAACGAACAGTGATTCGCTTTACTCGTATGTATGGAGTGTGACAGTGTGAAATTCTTCCAAAAGGTTATGTATGCCATAGCACGGCCGGCCACTTTGTTTAATACGCCTTGTTGAGAGCTAAAGAGGAATAACGGCATACTAACATTTAATTTTAAGCTTGTGCCTCAAAGTTGTTATGTGCCAGTGTTTCGTGGTTAAACCATGAAATTATTGCAGTTTATTCTCATACCACAGAGTATTCTCGCGGAGTTTCAACAAAATGTGAATGAAATTTTATTCTTTTCTGTTTTAGCATAGAAAAATATGGGAAAGTACATCCTAGTGTAGGAAAAGATATTTTTATTGGCATCACTGGTTTAAACACGTAAGCAGCGTTCAATTAGTGCAATGAGTTTAATTTTCCTAAGCTGTTAATTATTTTTAATACGTGATAGTGAAATTTTATTTTTAAATTTATTTCCTTAACACACTCGGGTACGCTTTAATTTATCTGGTATCTGCAACAGAATCACGTAATTCTTCATATACAAATGAAATGCTGCAATTCCCGCTTTTTAATTTTAACCGTAAATTAGTTGATGAAATTTATCGCACTAAGAAACGCAACTAATTTTACGTATATGAATTTCTGATGTTTAGTACGCGGGAATTCCCGCAATTGATATTATTAAAGACGTTTTTAAAAACGAAATAATAATAAAAAAAATTTCTTTCAGCCTGTTTATGTAAGACGCTGAGTATGGAAATGTTGACGTTTCTGTAATAGATTAAAAAAAATTGCATAACTTTCCGTTCATCTATTAAAAAACGCCAAGATTTCTAACGTCTACGTCTTACACAAACAGGCTGTTAATTGGAATCTGTAAAATTGGGGTAGTATTTTAGCACTAAGTACATATTCATATTTGATTTATTCATTTTTTTTTTATTTTTTTTATTGGTAAAAAACCTTTACGTTTGGTGGTTGTAAGATTATATTTTAACTTTAAGGGGAATTAACGACAGGAATTCGCGCAATTCAGCCGCATGTGTTAAATTACATTTCAAAAATCACACTTCCTGCCTGTCCCACGATGTCGCCAGAAAACGTTTGATCGACAATTGCATGGAAAATAAGTAATCGATCGAATGTTTTCTGTTGTCGCGACGTGGTTTTTAAAATGGGTCACTAACTACCTTTTTACGTATACTTAATATTAAATAAATGGAATAAATATTACTTATACGTATGTGATATGTGTGCACTAGTTTTGTTATTCGAATATTCGAATAACTTTTTTCATTTTTGTTAGAACGAATAAAAATTTTAAATTTAGAATAAAAAATTATACGAATACTCGAACAATGTCCTTAACTACTTTGTATAAAAAGTATTTTACATTTCATAACTTTTTAATTTGTTAACAATAGGATGTTAAGTAGTCAAATTACTCCAAATTATAAATACTTGTGTAAACTTGTTTGTATGTATTCGCTAAACGCATATTTTGTTTTCTTGCTGGAGTTCGACGGTGTGTTACAATTCCTGATAAAGAGTTTCGAAAAAGTAGCTGCTTTTGTAAAGATGTAATCAAAAATTTTAAGAATCTAATTAATGAACGACATAAAAAACCACTAAATTATTATTATTCCTGAGCTTTCCTATTCAATACTAGCTTTTTAAAATATGCCACAAAAAGCGAAAAAATACGCAAATAAATTGTAATCAAAATATTGCAAATAATCTGAAGTACGATGATGTATTAGATGCAATTTCAGAAGCAACTTGTAATGTTTTATTAACTGATCTAAAATAATTGTATTAAGAAAGTAAGAAATTGTATTAAAATAAAAATCGTCAACAATATTGAGTTTGATTTAAATTATTTGAAAATATCAAAGAAGTTATTACTGAAACTGTATATGGTTTTTAATGCTATTTTAACTACATCACCAGCATTAAAAATTTGCGAAAGAAAGTTTGCTACTTGCTCTTTTATTAAAAGTAAAAAAGAATAATCTACAAGATAAAAAGTGGGATTATCTGATGTTTGTTAAATTACTATTTTAAAAGAAATCAATGACATACTGAAAAATGTTTGTATATGTGTATAAATATGTATACCTTTTAGCTAATTTGGTTTCGGTTTTAAATAATTTTTAATAAGTTTGTTATTATTGAATGCATGTATGTAATGAATTTTTGTTTGTATGATAATAAAAAAGAAACTTAGGCAATTACACATGCGTGTCGTTTGTTGCAAACTTTTTTCAAAATTATTCGAATACATATTTTTATTCTTGTCCGTTCGAATATTCCAACAAAATGTCAAACAAATATATAACACGAATAATTAACAACACTAGTATGTAACTTCTAGTCAATCTAGAACAAAGTAGCACCAGAGTGCCGAACACCAATCGGCTTCTTATACAAATGAATGCACATACACGAATACATTTCTCTCGTGTTTCGCTCAGTGGCCATTATATATATGTCTCTATGTCAACACTCTTTTCTCTAGCGACAATTGCACTAGTTGAAATGTCGACAACTTTCCTTTTTATGCGGAAAAATGTGCTATTTATTTTGCACAAAAATGGTTATATAAAATTTTTCCGAAAAACGCCGCATTTGAAAGTTATGGGACCAAAAGTGTTTGAAGTTTTTTTTTTTTTTTTTTTTTTTGGTGAAAAGTGCAATGCGCATGGCCGGTTTGCACGCTATCAGTGCAATTTTTACGCATTTTTAATTTTTTATGCTCAGTCTATCAGAAACTGCCGGGGGAGCGAATGAAATAAGT
Organism: Nowickia ferox; assembly: GCA_936439885.1. Classification (NCBI taxonomy): domain Eukaryota; kingdom Metazoa; phylum Arthropoda; class Insecta; order Diptera; family Tachinidae; genus Nowickia; species Nowickia ferox. Next base: position 198,423 of record OW387027.1, on the reverse strand, counting down.
ACTTTCGGCATCCCATACATTTTTTTTGGTGTTTTGGTGGTCTAATGTACATACATTTATAAATATTTTTATAGGAAAAACAATACAATACTGTAAATATTTACTAGGATACTATAACAAACGCGAATTATGCTACATCATCGGTCCCAAAATGTTGCACTACCCGAGGGCGTGCTGCATGCATACATACATACATGCATATGTGTATAGATATATAGTTTGGCTTAGATTTTCACCATCCACTTTAAGATAATTCTTTATAAGTAGCTAATGGTATATCTATGTGTACATATTTATGTACGTCTGCATTTATATTTTGCTATAATTTTTATTTGTGGATGCTGCACAAACAACTACTTATTATATAAAATTAATCTGAAACTGAGAATGTTTTACAAAATTTAAAAAAAATAACTTTGTCTTTTATTTATTCTCATTCTGGACAGTTTAAAAATTCTCTTTAAGTAGCTGCGCATTATTAAATATTCTCTTAAAAAACGTTTTGTAAAACTCTCTTTCAGAAATACGAGTATATATATTTAACTACATTTTAATTTATTCTCTAAATTGAATGTACAATTTTAGTACAAATTCTTACTCATAATGTTTACCTTAAAGATTTCTTCTGTTGAAGAACATAGTTTTAAGTTTTTTGGGATTTCATCGGAGTTTTTCTTTTTTTAAGTGTGTCTTAATTTTCCCATTGTGGTTTTCTATGATGACAAGAAAGATTTGAAATTTTCTTTCTTTAGATACTTTTGTGAAAATTGTTGTAATACTTCGCGTTTAGCAGAAAAATTTAAAAATATGTCAAGGTATTTTGTAATTTACGTCGTTGCATTTCGTACTTTTCTTGTTTGTATTTAGTTCCACACACACTTTTGTCTTATGCAAAAGTATGTATGTACATGCATATGTATGTGTATACGTGCATACGTGCACACATACTCATCGCATGTGTGTATGTAAAACCGTATGTTTATATGATATTATTTATTCTGCCAGTGCATGAAAAGAGAATAATTAAAATCTTAAGACACTTGCAAATAAAAACTAAAAGGAACGAAGATTAACAGAACCAAGTCAGACATGAAAACAAAACAAAAATTACGTACATACATACATATGTATGTATATATGTACATACACGCATTCATGTTACAGGCATTAAATAATAATAAGAATAATGAAAACAAAATTGTTGATACTCTTAAGTAAATATGCGCATTTACGTATGTGTGGATGTGTGTGTGTGTGTGTGTGTGTGTGTGTACAAAATGATTCTTAATAACTGTGAATGTATGCATGCACACACTCCCATACGTAGATAGTATGTGAATATGTGTGCCAAGTGATGCTGACAATTATGATGATAATGAGCAACAGTAGCTGATTTTAAATAATATCCCGAGCTTGACACATATACGAGTAGATACATACATGCAAACGTACATCGTGCATGTGTATTTAAAAACAAAAGCCTTTCTTTTAAATTTTTAAACACTTCTTCCATACATATGTATGTATGTATGTACGAATATATTTCATTTTCCTTTCTTTACGTACACAGAAGGAAAACTTACATTCCAAGTTTAAGCTTAAAACTATTTCTTATATATTTTTGCGGATTTAAATTCGCTTCATCATCAATAACACAGCAATAAGAAGAGACTGTTCGATGAATGCAGGCGCAAAAATATTATGTATAGGATAATCCAATAAAATTTTAATTATTCTTGTAATTACAGCATTTGAATTGCAAGTATTATATAAAAATAATAAAAGCTGATGAAAATTATTTGGTTTCTTTTTGGTGGGATTAAAGCCTTTCCAGAATTAAAACAAGCAGAACTACAGTAATGAAATCAATGTCAGTGAAGCAAATTGAGTTCTTGATTCCAAATCTTTTCATCAATTTGATCATTTCTAATTATTTTCTATCAAGTTTCTTAAACTGCACTATTATTTTTTTTCTAATAATCATTATAACTATAAAATTTACATACATATATTTCAAATATTTCTATCCGAATGTCATTTATTGAAAGTAATTAATTGTACAGGCTGTCTGGTGGAAAATTTATATTTTTAAATGCGATTATTTCAAAAAGCAATAAACGGTGCGGAGGGAGGGTGTGTGATTGTGATTGTGCGGATTTGTTAGTCATGATATCGCAGTGGTCTAGTGAGCATCGCCCGTTCGCTGTGGAGACATTTTTTAAGAATAATGATTCTTAAACGATATTGGAGCGTTTTCGCACTGTAAATCCCATTTTTTGGAGCGACGAGGCTCATTTGCACTTAAACGGCCACGTCAACAAGCAAAACTGCCGTTACTGGTCTCCAAGAACCCGCAACCCTCGATTGAAACATCAAAAACCATTGCAATGCCCTAGGGTAATTTTTTGGTGTGCCTTATCCACGCATGAGATAATTGGACAATTTTTTTTTTTGAAAACTCTCGAGGCCAGGCGACGAATGTCAACGGTGAAAATTATCGACGCATGATTACGGAATTCTTTTTGCCAAACCTGCGAGCTCATCCATCGTACTCTTCGCACACGTGGTTTCAACAGCCAGACCTTCGATGAATTTGCTTCGGGAAAATTTCCCCAAAAACTGATCAGTCGCTTTGGAGATATCCCATGGCCACCGAGGTCACCCGATCTAACTCCCATGGATTTTTTTTATGGGGCTACCTCAAAGAGATGGTTTATAATGACAATCCCCAATATCTTGTGGCTTTAAAAGAAAATATTCGTGGAGAAATCAACTCAGTTGAACCAAGTTTACTGCAGCGTGTGGCGCAGAACACAAGGCTCTGGTTTGAACAGTGTGTTCAGGTCGACGGAAGACATGTGGATGACATACTCTTTAAAAAATTAAATCCGCATTTCCATTCTATCTAAATATAAATCTGCTACCAGACACCCTGTTCAAACTAAAAACAATAAAGCTAATAATTTGAATAGTTATATAATGGCTTGTACCATGGTATAAAAATAGAAGGTACTTTTAGTTTAATCACACTGTGCTCGAATTCGATTTTTTTTTCTGAAACAAGCCGGGGATCCGGTGAGTAAACCTAGTTAAAGTACGCTGAATCCAATGGTGCTAACCATTTTTTAAGTTAGCTCCTGTTTAAAAATAATTCAGATAACAATTTGCCAGGGTCTATAGTAAAAAAGATGACTGCTCCATTAACTAAAAAATTAAATTAAAGTCATCTTTTGAGTGTTAAATGGAAATCAATGTGACTTTGTTTAATGCGTCCAGTGTTAATGATTTCTTGCACATTCCTGGGCAAAAGGTGTTTAAAACAAATTATTCTATGTGTGTACGAGTATGTATGACAAAGCCATAGGATGAAATTGACCAAATCGACACAATCGATGGAACCGGAAGTCAATACATACAGTTGGTCGCTTATAATCCTTAAACCAATGCGATCGAATTGCGGCGTGAAAAAAACAACAACAAAAAAACTAAAATGTCGCGATGAGTTATTCTCAATCCCAGAGATATTTTACAACTGGATATATATTTGTTCTTAATTTTTAATTAATGCAATTATACATTTTTGCAAAGAAATTGTGAGGGAAGTTTTTGCTATGTATGAAAGAATCCTTATTTTTTTAAACAAACAAAGAGCTATACTTCTATCTCATCTCTCCCATCAAAAGTAAAGCAAGAAAACTTTTTGTGTTTGAACCAGGACTATTTAGTTAAACAAAATACTTGTTTGGAATTTTTTCTTTATGTTTCCATGTGTCAGAACTAAAATTTAAATATGTGAACATTAATAAATAATCTCACTTTTTGCACTTCAAATAAACTTTTGAAATAAATTTGTTTTTTTTTCAAAGGCTAACACTTTCGAAATTTTTTATACATACATATGCATGTACTTCACGTATTCTGATCAGAGTTTTAAATTCATAAAAAATTCATGCACTTGTATGTGTGTTATTATGCATGATTGCGTCTACATGAATAAAAATTGTAATTCTATAAATAAATTGAAGTTAATATGAAATTCTTTTGAAATTTATTAACTCATTTAATCGCATGTACATATGTACACAACTCGTATTTATTCTCAAGAGCATTAAAATTCATCTGCAAAAAGGAAAAAAAAGATACATGCCACGTTTTGGAATATTCCAGCATAACTTTTTCGCATACTGATGATGCAGACATGAATGTGGATAATATAAATAGTTGGTACATTTTTTCTAACGTGAAGACTGAATTATGAAGTCAATATTTTTATTTTCATACTGCTGGTGTTTTTTTTTATTGGACATTAAACAAAGGGTCGAATTCAGTTTTAGTTATGTTTTTTGAATAATTAAGATGTGGTTTTGTTTCTGGGATGGCAGCTATTTGATACATTTAATGTCAAAGATAGCAATACGTACTCTCGGAAGATACGGTAATGCAGTGAAAATTTTATGAACATAAAAAATTGATAATACCAAATAAATTAATACAAATATAGTCATTTAAAAACCAAATTCATACGAAAGACAAAATATTTACCCGTATTGCGTATGTAGAGTCGAATTTTCCTCTACGGCAGTTCTGTCCTAGATTAAAGAAAACTTGTACATATTTCTCGACTCGACATACAAATGTAATACAGGTGATTATTTCCCTATAGCAAATCTTCATTTGAAGAAATAATTATTCAACATATAGAGGCAACCTAGTATTTAGTTGGGCCTTAATTTGCCTCAAATAGATTTTCTTCATGTTATAAACCATCCTTGAGTTCCTATTAACTTTTGTAAGTTTTTTGTAATGTGTGTTTTTAATTTATCCCACAAATGCTCGATGGGTTTTAAAACTGATGATTGAGGAGTGAATTGGGAGGTATAAATTCATTATAAAGCAGCCATTCCTTCACAATTTGTGAAATGTGATTTGGGTACCATCCCCTTTTTTGGACTGCCGGAAGCTTTCTAAAAGCAACTTATTTGCGAATACTTCAAAAATGTCTAAGCACTTAAATGATTCATATTTTCTTCTACAAATTTCAGTTTGAAAATTTGTTGCACCGACATACAGGCCGATGCCATCATCAAAACAAGGGGGTTTCCTTTGCAGTTCTTTACTGGCCTTCCACAAATTTTTTCGGCTGCTAATACTAGCAGGCCGTGTAATTGAGACATCTGCGGAAGCTGAGTTGCCAGCTACTGGACGGGTCACAGGTTGAGGATAGTGACACGGCCCCATAGTGGGGTTAGTTGGGAATATATTGAATAAGTACCCCGGACAAGCACCATAAGTCCGAAACTCCATCACTGAGAGGGCGAGTAGATCTGTTCTTTGGCTAACTCTGGAATAGGGCCAGACGGATTATTGCATGATTATGGCAGGATGGTAGCGGATGAAAAAAAGTAAACGGTAGCACCCACAAATTTCCGGGAAGTCTACGACCGTGCTTAGTCGCTAAAGAGTATCAGGCTCTACTAAGACTTTTATTGTGCTTACAAGGAATGAAGGAATCCTGACAAATAGTCAAAACCAAACATGAATCAAACACCAAGAAAGATAACTTATCTCCCAGGAGGTCACGGATATAATCCAAATCCTCCCGCTTATGCGGCAATCTCCACATGTCTGGGAGGGAGCAATTCATGTTTAGACAGTATTACAGAAACCTCTAAGAGGCCCTGTGCTGCGATGGGAGTTAAGCGGATAGAAAAAGAAGTACTGCGAAAATATTGAACCTACTATTCTTGCTGAATATCACGTTTGCCCGAAGTCCAGTTATTTCTTACCGTTTATTTCACTTATCATTGGTTTTACCTTGGCACATGAATATGAAATCCGCTTTTTTCAAAGATACTTCGAAGTTTTTCGTAACGTACGTTAATGTTATGGTCAGCATTCGATATATTTGAAATTTATACACAGAAAAAAGTATTCACCAATTAATTTAATTGACTCAATTAAATTTTTAATTGTATTAATTAATTTGAGTGAAAAAATTTAATTGATATTATCAAATTGCTTATAGGTGAAAATTTAATTAATTTTTTAATTAATATTACAAATATTTTAATTAATATTACAAACTCGTTCATATTACTTTTTTGTGTGTAGTTTTACAAGTTTAAGATTTTTTACTTACAACATTGTTCATGCATCGTTGAACCTGTGAAATGATTTTGGTTAGACGACCGATTTTACACTTGCTTGCCAGTTATTTCGGCTCGTAAGCTTTTTGTTAATATTTACAATCGACAAATTCAATAGTAGAATGCAGAGTACCGGATTTTCTTAGTTTTCTTTATGCCGTCACGTATTCCAATACAAACGTTTTGAGTCTTCGACTCAGTTTAGAAAACCTCATTACTTTTTTCTACAGAGTACGAAGATTAATATACAAATGGGGTCTACAGTAGTTTCATGTTCGATTTATTAAAATAAAATTTTGCAAAAAAAATCTGATTTGCAAGCACTAACAACTGAGGGAAGCAATGAATTGCTTATTTGATAACAAAAGCTTCGAAAAATGCTTCTGGAAAGCACTAACGTAAGACGGCAAAAAAAATTCATGGCTTTTTGGAGGCTAAATGTTTTGCTTCTAGCTGACTCATCTCGAAGAAAAAAATTAATTATTCATGCGCAATAGCAAGCGATTATGTAACATTGTCTCCCTTAGTCCATATTTACACTTTGCAAGTCTTATTGCTAAGCTGATTAGTCTGATGGAGAGAGAGACGAGGGGAACAGTAACGTTTCTTTTCCCCTCGTCTCTCTTTCCTAACAAACTAATCAGCTTAGCAATAAGACTTGCATAGTGTAAACTAGGACTTATATAAACGTTTCTGGTAAGCAGTAATTTTTGCTGGGTTACTGCAGTCCACGTGCTTACACTTTGACGAGGTTCTGTGGGTAGTTATGAATACTACTCGTATAAAGTTCCCATTCTCCATTATCCATCACCAATAATCTATCATTATAATTCGTAGATGAAACTAATTGGCAAAAGTAACCTTATGATTTGTTTTTTGCCACAAATATGTCACATAATTACCAAGTTGTTGAGATCAAACGGAATAAATAGAAGTTCAGAAAAAAAAGTTATCCACCACAGGAAACATTTGAAAAGTTTGTGAAAAATATTTTAATTTCGTTTTTATTTATTTATTGCTATTATTATTTTTTATTTGATTCTTATGATTTCAAATTAAATGCAGCTAGAAATATGAAGACTAAATACGCTGAAGCTAATGGCATAAAATATATTCTATGTAATAAAACAATTAAAAATAAAAAAATAAATGGATATCAACGTTTATTTATTACAGTTAAAAATGTAGGAAATTTATTTCTGTTTCAGCTCGAACACAATGATATACGATGCAACTTTGAACTTTTCTGACCATAAATGACAGAAGAAATACTTAAATAACGATTCGAGTATGAGATGCATGCATGATACGCATCCGTGTTCACATGTACACAAAACAAAACAAAAAATAATAATAAAAAAAATACTCGTACTTTTTTAAATTTTTTTTACAATTTTAGCGATGCGGCAGGCACCACAATCCATCACAATAGTAAAATGCTCAAATTATATAAAAATAAATAAATAAACCCCAACAACACACACTTAAGTACCGAACCCTCGAAACTTAACAAACACACGTACGTACACATTCATCTGCACATGCATACATGCATACGAGCATACGCATACATACATTCATATAAAGGATGTACAAATGTATCGGTGATTGTAATGTACAATACAAAACAGACAAGTTAAACAGTTTCATATCCCTCTCCATTATGAATGCTTAAGAGTCCTTGACTGTATTACTTTTCATGCTTTTTTTCGTCCAACACAAAAGTAAAATAGAATATACAAAAGGTCTGTATTGACCATTTTTTTCCTCTAGCTCACTAGCTACTCGTATCATTGCAAAAATAACAATAAATAAAACTCAAATAAATTCTTAAAAAATGAATGAAAAAGAAGAGAAATTCCTTCAAATGAAAAAAAAGCTCTAGAAGAGAAAAAGAGAGCATCAAGGGAGAATAAAGGACGAGTATCAATTCTCTTGATTTGACCACTTATTTAAAACGAAATTAAAAAACATGACTATACGAACGGTTACGGTTAACAAAAAATAAAACTGTATTCCAAATCAATAGAACTTTGACACGTTCACAATTCCGGCTGGATAGACGTACATTGGCGTTTTGAAGGTTTTCGTCTGAGCTTGTTACACACTATTATTGGAAGTCATGAAACCTCTGCAGTTTAGGGTTTAGGTGTAGAATACCCCAATACACAGTCTTCTGCAAATGGTCTTGATTTCTAGCATTTGTTAACAATATAAAAAGAAATGCTCTTGCTACTTTCGGTATACATTCATATGTATGTACATACACATGTGCATACATATTTATGTATGTATGCCAAATGCATACTGTCGGCTAAAAATAAATTAAAACAAAACCGTTACAAAATGGGAAATAAAACAATTAAAAATCTAAAACATTAAATTATCTTCAGTAAGCCGCGGAAGTGAGGCAGTTTTTTTTTTTTTTTTTGATAAACATCTGTGAATTTCGTATTTTGCAACAACTTTAGCTTTGCAAACTAAACCAATGGTGTTCATCATTGGTAGAAAATTTTTCCCATCGTATAAATTTGCAATCGCAAATGCACAAGATTGTGAATTGGGCTAACGTTCAGAACTTTCTTTCTGAAAATCGGCCGATTTGCTAGCGTTCAATAAAATATATCAGATTGTTTCAGTATACACGAGCGATTTGAAAACTTCAAATTTCCAGTGTTTTCGTTTGTCAGATCACCTGTTTCGAATCGGAAGCGTGAATTTTTAGCGATATGTGTGTACAAAATAATGAAATTGTACATCTGTATGTTTAATGATTTTCCAAACAAAGTCTTCGGAAGTTTGTGCCGTGCCCTCGCGAGCTCATTTTTGGGAACTCTTACTGGAACAATTTTTTAAAAACGATATTTTTTTATTGTTAAATATTTTAAAAATTAAGCAAATCGTTTTCAAAGCACATACATACATAAATACACATTTAATAATAAAATAAATATGCACAGACATACAAACATGCGTACATTGATAATAAAAACATCTTAGTATACGAATTTAAAGCTCTCCATTACTTCCATTTAAACACCAACATACAGACGAACACATCTACGTAATATTATGTTAATTTGTTCTATTGCAAATCGATAATAATACATTATTAAAAGATTAGTACATTAATGGCAGCAAGTCGAATAATTGGCAAAAACTAATTTTCTGTAAAGGAAACTACAACATTGCTTTATACATGAACGTTGAATCGAATATACATATGTACTTGCATACATACAAACATATGTATTTATGTATATGTACACATGTATACCTATGTATGTGTAACTATACATATGTTTGCATCCATGTGACTGTATTCCACATACATGCACACATACTTGTATCATGTTTTAGCAGCAATTGTACTCGGACATTAGGACTATCATTCATAAATAAAACAAAATAATATTGATTGTATTAACTGGTTCCTTCAGATATACACATGTGGTCAAAATAATAAATACATATCTTACCATATCTTACATATCATTACCTTAAATAGAGAGGCCCTTAAGGCTCAGTTAGTCGACTGTAATGCAATGTAACTGTAATGTAGGAAACAGCTGATCGATATTTTTATATGAAAAGTAGGTTACGTTACATTAAATCTCTATAACCATTTCCATTACTTTTCACATAACAATATCAATCAGCTGTTTTGCTGTTTTTGGCCATAAACATATTTTTTTTTCTTAAAGCTTAAAGAAATTTCAAATACATACACATGCGTACATCCGTTTTGTTTTTGTTTGTTTGAGTCTACGATCTGCGATCACTAATCCCAGATAAGGTCAAATAACTTTAAAAAAAGTGTTCTGGTATTTCGAAATTCTTTAAAAGAATTTATGTTTTTGGCTATCCTAATACTAGATGATTATGTGTGTACGTACACATATACACATATACATATGTATGTATGTATGTATGTATGTATATAAATTTATCTACATATAATTATCAGTGTACATCTTCATGGCAATGTGCCTGCAAAGTGCTCAGTCACACACACACACTCCAAACAGCCACTCATACTCGTGTTTATACGAAAACAACATGGTGTGTGTAGCACATGTACATGTACATACGGATGTATGTTTGTACGAGTACATAAAATGTTAGTTAACTGGGTAAAACACTAATTGCTTGTACGCTTCCGCTATTAACGTTTAATAATAATTATAAACATGGCTTTTACTATAACGACAGCTACAAAAAAGCCACTACAGCCCCATTTACATGTCTAAAAGGACGAACACAATCAGTAGTCAGATGTTGGCTGGCAAGTAATTGCAATAATGTGATATTTTTAATGCAACAAGAAAATTAACAATAATAATAAAATAGGCATTTGTTAGTAGTTTTTGATATTTATATAGTTTATGAGTACAAACACAAAAATTAGGATACTTTTTTGCTAAACACATATATACACATGTAAATATCTAAATACATATGTATATAGGTAAATATATGTATGTACGTGCCTACCATCAATCGCAGATCCAGTTTATTGTAACTTCGATCACGACAATTAATTTCTAAAAATTAAGCCACGACTTGGGACGATTCTTTGTTTTTTTTTTAATTTTGTTTTTAAGAAAGAAAAAACTAAAAATATTATAATGAACAAGGAAGAACAAGTTCGAATTGCAAACGCAAGTTCATTGTTAATTAATACTCGTACACTTGAGAGAGTCTGTGACGATTTGAACACACACTTGATTTTAATTTCTATTCATACTCGTATTACAACAAATGTGTTAGTCATTAAATTTGTGGTTCCTGTTTCACAGAACACACGATTAATAAAAATTCTTTTAGAAATTTAATTAAAAGTATCTCTCTGTTAATTAAGTTGTTTAAAACAATGAACATTAATTTTTTTGACATGTTCAACATTTTAAATGTTTGTGGTAAATTCCTTACAAGTACATGCGCAGCCAAAGTGCTGCTGCCTTGTTCATATCAATGCCTGAACATGTGTAAGAATTTCCGTGTGTGCCATTAGAACGTAAGTGTAAACCAGTAAATTTTACAGCAACATTAGAGAACTCATAACAGAAACGTGTCATTAAAGTGTAAATAAAGCAAGTATTTTTTTTGTGTCTGTCGTCTACGCAAATCATTCAAACAGCGTCAGGTTTTATGAAACGGAAGTCAACAATTTTGGTGCACAAAGTAAAGGCAAACAAATTTGACAATTTGTTAACGAAACCTCAACCCTTTTTACCTGAGTTCCAGCTTTCTAATATGGGTGCAATTTCTATGCCTCCTGGGATGAACTTGTTTTTCTTTCTACCCATTCAATGCCATCAAATTCAACCAAACCAAATCTTCCCAAGAATGTTTACGCATTTTGTTTTTATGTGCGTGTGTGTGTGTGTTTGTGTATTAACTTGTACTCATAGATTGCACCCCTGAGTATAAGTTAGCTTCTTTCTGCCTGTTCTTATTTTATGATGTTCATTGCACGATTGTTGTGGTTTTACATGCCTCTCGTTATACAACTTCTTTCTTCAGAGTTGCCGAATAGCTTTTGTAAGTTTTGGTAAAAACAAACGCATACATTTGAATTACTTCAAGAAGGACTCCCAGTTAATTAACTTAAGAGTAAAACAATAACTCGTACTACCAAGAGTTTAGGCAAATATTTCAACTTCAGTTTTGTCCTTATACTCCCTTTAGAAGATGCTTCTTATTTCATTATATTTATTATAAATAATTATATTACATTATATTTTAAAAATATTATTTTTCATATAATGAATTGCCCAATTCTTATTATGATTTAACTAAAATTCTTTGAGGCGAAGTTATTGAGCATTAAAATAAAGTAAACTAAAGTAAAATATTAAAATCATACTTATAATTGTTTATAAATTTATTTCTACTCTTCAATAGTCAATCAGTTTTGATAATAAGCCACAAAGATCAAGACGATTTCAGGGGCATTTTAATTCTCGAACGACAAATAAAAAAAATTTAATTTAACAATGTTAGTTTTTTTTTAAATTATGTTCATCGTTCATAAAATGGTTAAATATGATTTAAAATATTGAAGTAAAAAAATTAATGGGTGCTCGAAGGATGAAAGCTGGCAACAAGGCCGCCTGTGATCAATTTCTTTTGTATACTAAAAAATAGCTTCTCAGATTTTGATCAGTGTGGAATTTGTATTAGACTTATAACGCTTCTCTTCCACTTCAACATTTTCACTTAGCACTTTTTTTCATTAATTTTTTTTAGCCTAATTTGTGGAAAGTCGAGTTTTCGAGTATGTTCGAACTATTTGAACGGTGATGTCAGTACATATGTGTGAATGCATAACCCAAGCATACATTAGGAATGGTTTACTCGATCGCACTCCAATAATGATCCTATTTGGTTTTACAAATTTTGAGAGTTCAAATAAATTTGCAAGTAAACATGCTAAACGTATAAACCGTCTAGAGATATCGTTGGCAGAGAATTTATTTAAACAACTCGAACACACTAATTAAATCGATTTTCAGGATACATTTACTATTTTGAACTGCGTCTTGTGCAGCTGTTTTGAAATAAATAAATAAATAATTTGAGAGATTTTGACAAAATGACCTTTTTAATCAAGGAAAGTATACAAAATCTACATTTGTGTAAGAAATTTCCAAATTGACAACATTGTCAACTTCCTTTATGGCGCTTAAGAAGAAACAAAGAGATTTCTTTTTATTACAGTCATTTTTGTGGCTTGATATTTGTAAATGCTTGTCGCTATTTTTTGTTTAGTTTATGGCACGACAGAAAGAAGGCAACTTTATTATTTTTCACTGTTGTTATTATTTCAATACACGTGGGAAATGTTAAATGAAGTCATAAGCCAGACACCAACAGACACTACAAGAAACAACAATTAAGATTAATTTATATTACAAATTCTGCTTTATTCTTTTTAAATTACTTCACCCCAATAACTTTATTGCAAGTACAAAGGATTTTATTATTTTACTTTCAGATCTACTGTTTTATGTATCATTATCACGCGTTAGAATTTGTTTTTATGTCAACGATTTCTTTAAGCCATCAGAACAACTAATTGCCAACAAATTTTTCCATTTAAATCGGCTTTAAGCAAAGTTGTACTTGTGCAAGGAAACCGACGAAGCAAGCAACCATGGCATGTTTCTTGGACTGTTGCTTCGTGCTTAGCCTGAAATATTAACATACTTTAATATCTTGTGTAGCATACTTCATTCATCTCTGTTTTTTAGCTCTATTTTTACTGAAAGAGAGAGGGCTGGGACGTTGTTTTCACTCCTCATCGAAGTGAAGTTAAAGTTAATAAAGTTGCTGCATGCAACGATTACCCCCTGTGTATATTGAAGAAGAGATACAAATTGGCTCAACATACTGCAGCTTTAATTTTCTTAAGTTGCTTTCGAAAAAATGCAATTTGGATCAGGTAATAAATATCATTCATATTGCTATTGAATGCTTAACGGAGGTACAAATCATAAATATTTTTTAAAACATTTTTATTAAATAGTCAAAAATAAAATAGAGCTGAGCGACCCATGAAAGTGTGTCCTACTGGAACCACAAATCTGTGCGCATAATTTTCATATTAAGAGGTGAGTATAAAAGATATTTGTGTGAATTTTTACGCAATAAAAGAACGATATGACAAGTAATTTGGAAATGTGTTTTTGAGTTATGGCTCGGTTAAAGTAAATGCTCGATATGTACCTACATACACAGTTTTTGAAATCAGGCACGCGTAAATCATAGTTAAAAAAATAAATAAAAGTCGGGCAGGTCATCATATTATAATTTTAGATGTACGCGTACATTTGTGCATTAGACTGATGTTATTTTTATAGTAGAAAATTATTTAAATAAAAAAAATATTAAAATCGTGCGGCGGATAAAGGTTACATTTTATATACAAATGTAAGTACGGTGTACTACGCATACAATAAATACGTCATTTGTACATGTATGACGTATTTACGCACCACCAATTCTGTTTTTTTTTTCTTGCCTATTTTAAAAAATTAAAGTTATTTATAATGTAACGTAGTAAAATTTGTAATTCCATTATAGTTTAAAAAAACTCTCACGAAGCTCTTTAAAAATCGATTTTGTTTTTAAGAAAAGAATGCACTATTTTCATAAAAATTTTTTTTATAACTATTTACTGAAATTCACATGATAACAATGTTGTATTTAAACTCACAAAAAGGGAACAAGTTGCAAAAATGGGCAATTTTTTACCATTTTAACCAAAGAAAAATTTTCCTTAGTATCAGTATCGTCCTCAATTCGCGTATTAGAAACCGTGAAAGAGATCTTCTTGCAATTGTGTTTTTTACTTTTGTAATTTAAACAGGTACATAAAATCCTTGAATAATTTTTCTATTATATAAATACATATGAATATGAATTAATAACAAATATGTTAAAAAAAATTACTAAAAATTGGTATTCAATTAATCGGGAAAATTGATTATATCCAAAACACTCGGTGCAGACCATTACGCAAAATCCAGTTGTCACTCGAGGTCTACACAGATCCACTGAAGCGGTCCTCATTAAAAACCATAGATATATAGTACACACATATGTAAATTAAAACTCTTATGGAACTGATTTCGTGCAAAGATACACACACATACGCATGCAGCTAATTCTTTAATTGAGGGAGATCCAAAATCGTTCTTAAAATATTAATTTTCAAACGAGAAAAAAGAAACTAAAGAGATACACGTTGTCCATTAAAATCATAAATGAAAACAGTTTTTTTTTAATTTTTGCAATAATTCATTTTCTTAACTTTTTTACTTTGCTAATATGTATATTTTTTACATTTTTTGTTCAACCCTTAATGTTTGTTTTCTTGCTGTTCCTTTCCTTGTACGTCTTTCTGTTCTAATTTAAATTCATTTTTTTCGTTGTTTTCAACATTTTGTTTTTTTAAATTGTTTCATATACTGTCCCCTTTGGCAAAATACAATATTTGTTAAATGGTAGTCGCTTTGTAAATATTATGCTAATAAGCCAAAAATATAAAAAAAATTGTCATTCTCTTTTTATCTTTTCTAAGGTCTTGTTTTTGCTATTTTTTAAAGAAACCAACTAATAAAAATTTACATGATAATATTTATAATAAATTTATTTCTTTTCTCGCTCCCTCTGAGCATAAATTGTATAAAAGTTAGTGAGTAATGAATTAAAGCTGTTCAAAGAAGACCTTTAAGGACAGCATATCTACCCAAATACACAAGTTGAGTTAGTTTATAATACCAAATTCCTACTTTAAAAATTAAATTTGGTTGAGGAGACAGTTTAAACACGTTTTTTTGCCACCGTAACTATCAAAAATGACAATGTGAGCATGTGCTCGTAAAAACAAACATGTTTTTTTTAAAGAGTCGCGAAAGTTTTAATAGAACTTGAAATTTTTAACCTGCATTTTAAATTTCTCTGTTTGCAACTATTTAATTTTTAATGAAAATATGTTAAGAAGTCAATAAAAAAATCAAATACTTGAAATTTAAATCAAGGACAAGTTTTATTGAATATAATTTAATATGAGCTTGATAAGTAAACTTTGTGTTGTATTCTTTTTTGGTCATCACGATGACATACTCACATTGTCATATTTGATAAGTAACGGTGGCACAAAAAATATGTTTAACTGTCATCTCAACCATATTCAATTCTTAAAGTAGGAATTTGGTATTATTATGAGTGTGTGTGTATGTTCGTCAATATCTCGAGAAGAGCTAAACGGGTCTGAAGCAAATTTGCCTCATTCGATAATGAATCGAATAGGTAAATGCGAACATTTTTCGAAAAACAATTTTCACAAAATTAAAAATAAAAAATTAAACTATTAAGCCGCTCCAATTAAAAATCCCATCAGCTCTTAACTTCAAAAAGAAACGTCGATTGCTCCGAATTTGATTAAAGTCGGGTGATTAGTTCGATAGATATTGTTGACGAAAATTTTGGAGAAGGTATTTTATTATCTAATAACCTCAAAATGAATTTTTAGATATTCATTAATTTTGTGCCGCAAGTTTGATCAAAATCTTTAGCTTATCGGAAAGTACCAGCGATGGCCTGTAAGGTCAACCGATTCTCATAATTTTTTTAATTTAATTTTTATTATAGTCGTATTCTTAAATAGCGGAGCCTTTAAGACTTTTACCAGTTTACGTTCAGCGGCAAACTCATCTTGAGATAATGCAACACATTTCGTATGATGCAAATATTACTGAATATTATCAAAAGAAGACAATAATATGAATTAGGAATTGCATTTATTCTTGAAGGTTTTCAAACAACTTTCAATTCACAAAATGTTCTATGAGGAATAATTAAAAAAAAAATAACTGTTCGTACATTGTACCTAAATATGTATGTATGTATGTATGTATGTATATAGTTACGAGTATGTTTTATATCCAACAGTCAGTTGCTTTAAAATCATGATACGTGCTTAAGTATAGAGTCAACAAGTAAATGTATTTAGCATGACAAAATTGTTTGACGAACAAAAACGTTAGACTTACTTAGAAACATTCTAAGTGAACACGCAAGTATACATATGTACGAGTATGTATGCAAATATGCCAGCACACACATGCAAACGACAGGTGTTTCAAGTATAGATACTCAAAGGCAAACATCGCATTTTGCTTTTACAATCCGTGTGTATATGCAGACATAAAGATACGTAGGCACGCTCTTATGTATTTTAAAGATACAACTAAAACTATTTACATGGTGATGAAACTCAAACAACACATGAGTGCAAACATTTACTTCCTTCTTGAACAACTAAAGGAGGAATAAAATAAATATTCATACAAAAAGGAAGAGAAAATTTATCAACATATTGGGTACAATGTGTCAGAGCCATGGATGATTTTCTTTCATGTATGTACATATCGCATAAACCAGTTTGTTGCATTAAAGAACGGCTTTTGGATGGAAATTCACTAAGAATATTTATATAATATTTAAGATCACAATAAGTTGACAATAATCAATTCCTGTCTAACATTCTCATACAGCAACTCTTCAATATTTGGCATCTAATAGTTAAATGACTTGAATACATTTACATACATACGTACATATTCAAATACTGAATTTCATAAAGAACAGTTTCACGATCAATAAAGGCCAATCGCCTTTTTTTGGCCTACACACAGTGCGACATTTTCATAATTTAGCTGGATAAAGTTCGATTTTTTATTTGACATTTTTGTAAAAATTTAAATCACTAAATAAGAATATATAAAAATTTTGTGTAATATGTCAACACTAACAATATAACGTTACTTTGCTAACAAATTTGATTGAAAGCCTGTAACTTTCTACTGGTGCACACTTTTTCATAATTCTTTTTGTATTTAGTAGATGACCTGCTTGTTTTCTAGTATCAAAGGTAACGTTTCTATATTTGTACACGCTAAATAATCAAAGTGATGTTGTTTTTTTTTTTTATTTAACAAATCCCTTTTGCAATAAAGTCTTCTTCAGGAACATAAAATACCGTTATGCTTGTTTTTACGTTTCATACTTGCGTCATTTGTATAGTATAAACAGTTGTTTGCCACTACTTATGCCCATTTTTTCAGTTGATAATCAAATTGTAATTATTTTTAAGTTTTATTTAAATACGAAATTGTGTTTTTGAGTGCATAATTAAATAATAATTAAATGCCCAACCTTGTGTAATTAAGTATTATTTAAGTTTTGTGAGCGCATCATATGTTTTTATGCGTGTGTGTGTGTGTTTATTGAAAACATACACATGAACAGCAGTGCTACCGTACTTTCAGCGTAATTTAATAAGAACTGTAATTAACCACTGAAAAAATGAAATCGTATTTAATTACAACTTAATTTTAAATAAAAATTAGCTAATTACGTACTTAATTATTCAGTTAAAAACTAGGGGTAACCGATCTGCTATGCAACTTTCGGCTCTTTTTAATGCATTTTTCATGACATCCTGCAATATATCAGGCTGAATTTCTTCACATATATTCACATAAACCACATAAGAAAAAGTCTGGTGCTGTTAAATCTGGAGATCTTACTGGCTATGCTAAGTCGCCATTTAGTGAAATTAGTTTTCGTAGAAATGGAACGATTATTTTTAATAAATATTGTCACTATTTTTGCTCGTTCCTTTGGCGTTTATTTATCCATAATTAAATTTGGACGTCTACACAACAGAATGGTTAAAGCTAAGCTCACATAACAAAAATGGCGCACAATCAAAATGGTAGCGGGAATTTTGCCCCACCTTGTATGTAGTATTAGTCATGATACAATAATATATTAATATATTATCATATCGCTCATCTACCTCAATAGTGTCACAACTTTAAAAAACTGCTTTTGCAGAAAACGCGTTTAAAGTTTTCAATTTACATACAACTCAATGAAGAAATTAAAAAATATTCTTCTCTCACGAGATGGTAGTAAAAGCTATTTATATGAAATTTTTACACAAGATAAAATACGAAATGACGAATTATTTTGCATTATTAACTCAAAAAAACGCATTTTTGGAGTTATGACACTATTGAAGTAAATGAGCGATATTATTGTATCATGATACAAACATAAATTTTTTGAACTGAAAGCCAGAAATCAACAGTTATTTTTTTCTTTCTAGCTTTTTTATTTATGCTGTCAAATAATCAAAAATAAATACTTCAATACATATTGTATTTAACTAACATACGAGTACAGAAGTATTTTTCCCATACTCGTATATTTGACGGTATAAAATTTATTGTACTAAAAATGGATGGGCCGAAAAATGATAAAAAGTTCATTGCGTCGCATTTTTCACTCCCGCTTTTTATGTTGTCAAGTAAATAACTAAACAATTGAGTAAATTTTACATACATACATACAAACATATGTGCAAACACACACACACATGTATGTATGTATGTACATATGTATGGACATATTAATGAGAATAATCTTTTTAAGGAAATCGAATAAAATTCTCAAAACTAAATGAATTGCGGAGATATATAAAGAAAAGGAATAACTTGTACGACAAATGCATTGACAAAGGTAAGAACTTCAAGTTAAATTTCTGAATTTGACCTAAAAATATACAGAAAATAAATTTAACTTTCAGAACCTGCAGGAGCTACTTTGCAATATCTCCAGCATAAAGTTGGTTCTGGGATACGTCCACTCACCAACCATCAGAGTTCAGTTATACGAAATGAGAGCAGTTCCAAGCTGTTGAAGGAATCCTATCAGTTGCCACCGAATCTCTATGACACAACAACAATTCCTTACGAGAGCAAACGAGGGCTTGGTGGAGCATATTGGTCTAAAGTTCTTATTTCCAAAACTAAACGTCTATCAAATGACCGACAACAGCACATTAGCTATTACAGCACGCCAAATATGACAGACATATTATTTTCTGCTTGCAATCGGTTTAAGGGAGTTTTTCTGACAAGTACAACTCATTCCAATTGTTATTAACTCTTATTTGATTTTGATGTAGCCTCATATCGTTCTAAATATTTGCTTGCAGATGCTCGAGAGCGACGCGCCACAACAAGGTGCATGGTTAGTAGTGCAGCGACTTGTTATAAAAATCCTTCAGATCCTGGACCAGCTACATATCATCCAAACCACTTGAAAACTAGTTTGTCTAGCAGGTACCGACAAAAGTCTTAAGTCAACGACTAGTTCTTTTCAATTAATTTTTTTTAGGTCAAGAACTCCAAATCCTCATTTATTTTATCATTCGTCCATTGTACCTGTCAAGAGTAACAGCATTCACACTCCACACACGAGTTTTACTGCTGCACCTGGACGATATGAAATACGTTATCCTAACACTTGTCCTTGCTCCTCTAAGCTTATCTATCAACCTCAAATTGATCTTCATATTGAGAAAGAGAAGCGTAAGAAATTTCGCCGTTTGCCCTATGAAAAAATTAAGGCACAACGTTATACTTCACCGGATTGGAGACACGTAGAGGGTCGTGGTTTCCGTTATTTATTTGTGGGCGCCAAGGCACTGCTACAACACCGCTTACCTGAACAAGAAATCAAAACACTGACAAACACTCAACTTCATCCGGATTCAAAATATCTTGCAATGATTAACAATCCATTGCGCACATCATTGTCCCTCAGATCGAGTCTCCTTTCAACTTCAATGCCACACATCAGATTCAACTGCATTATCAAAATTATATCTCGTAAACAATTGCGAAATAATAAAAAAATTGCTTTTAATAGCAGCCAAGAGCGTTTTCAAAATGGATATCGATTGCCAATCTTAACTAAAAAGCAACAGGAAAGGCTAAAACAGACTCTGCCAGTTGACCGCCAATTTCGGGAGCAGCCCATTATGAATAAACGACAATCAGAAATTGAGTCAAAACTTAATGAAGTTCCAAAGCACATGCTGCCAAACTACATACCCAAATTAAGAAAAAAGATATTCAAATTTCAACCATTGCCACAAGCAAAAGTTTTGGTAACAGACAATGATATAAATGTTAAAGAAAGTGGTGGTGAAGGCTTCTATTTGAGTTTGGTAAACGCAGGGAAGTTTTTCAAAGAAACTGAAATACTTTAATACTCCCACATTATTTCTTTTCCTTTTCAATCGGATGCAATCGGATGTAGACAAACCACTGGCGAAAATCTATTTTCTGTGTATCGTCACAATAGTTTCATATTTTTTAAATACATACACAAATTGTTACACAGTATATTACTTCAGTTAAATACGAGTAAAACATTCAGGTACATACATATCTGATGAAACACGATAGTTTTCAAAACGATTTGAGAATCATTTTTAGGGTTCTGTACATCGAAGCTGAAAAGAAACCTATTGTTTCCGTCCGTCTGTCCCAGGCTGTTTTCTCGACAACCGTAAGAGCTACTGAAATTGAAATTTTCACAAAATATGTAAGAATTTGGCCGTTATAACAACAAATATATGACAGTTAAAAATTAAAGGGTGTTCTAAAGCGAGCAACGAAAAATCTTGAAATCCTAATTTAATATGCAGGCAATTATACAAAGACACTTGAAATTCGCAAGGTTAGTGTATTTTAATGCAGAAAAAAATCAAAATTAAAAGGTATTCTATCAGTTAAAGTAATTTTTACTATGTAATTGTGACAACTTGCTGTATCTTGGAAACCGTAAGAGGCAAACTCTTGAAATTTTCAAAAACGCCAAAAGTAAAAAATCCCAAAATAAAAACATCGCCAAAAACGAAAAAAGCATTAAAAACCGAAAAAACGGCCAAAAAGCAAAGCCCCGAAAACTGAAAAAAATCTCAAAAACTAAAAAGCGCCAAAACCCGAAAAAATTATACCATATACTTAAATTTTTTTAAATGTCCATCCACATCAGGTAAGATATATTCGATTATATGGGCTAAAGTTCGTGTAGTATTTCACATGTAGTGCTCGTACGGAACCTTTCGTGTGTGAGTCAAAGTCGCACTTCACTGAATTTATTTAATCCAATCCCGAACTAGTGACTTTTAAAACGCACACATATTTTAACGACAATCGTTTCAACACTTACAATAATTTTAGTGGTGTTAGGAAACTACACATAAATCAACACAAATATTCTAATGCAATAGCAGAAAAGTTTTTGTTTTGTGCAAAGATTTGAAAAAAAATTTTTTAAAACGCAACGTAAAACACAAAAGAGTACCTTTAACTGAAACGCAATATATTTGAAAGTAGTGGAAAAAAATTAACTGGTAAATATATTTTTTTCACATTTTCCCATTTGCTGCATTTAAAAGTTTCATTAAAATGTGTAAGACTTATAAGATTTTGCAACACAGTGGCTGCTTAACGATGTTTTCCCCAATCAACTCTCACTGCTCGCTTCTGTCCAACTAAGTGCACTTTTTTATCTCACTTGAATGTCAATGAATATTTAAAATGATTATAAAACTACAGATAGAACGCAAACATTGCAAAAAGTGAGAATAATATACTTATACATACTTTTACATTTCTTTCCCCTCCTTTTTTCTTCAAAGCACTGTAAAAAGTTAAATCATTTCCATTAGATTAATTGTAAAAAAACAATGAACGGATGAATTTATAAAGTAATAATAAGAAATAATAAACATAAAGACGAAAATTAATTAACTTCAACTCGAGTTACACAAAAAAACTTAAATGATAAAAAAAATTAAAAAATAAATCGAATAAACTAACTGCCAGTTTATCGAAGATATTAAAAAATTCTCTGTGGTCTATTTATATTGAAAACAAAAACAAATTTGAGTGCTTTGTTTTTGTGTTCAATATAAATGGGCAGACGAGAATTTTTGATTGCCTTCGATAAACTGTTTATTAATTATAATAATCAAAATTACACATCAGATTACGATGTATTCGATATACGAGTATATAAGCCCATATTGCCGTTCCCAACTCAATTCACTTTGGTTGTCAGCAAAGCAACCCAACCAATGTGTGTATTGCCATTCACAACTTAAGTAATATTTGAGTTGGTAGTTGTTTTGTGCCACAACATTTTCGCGTTAATATTAATTGAGTTGTCTCAAAGTTGAGTTGACTCTCACACAACCAAACTGAGTTGAGTGGAGAACGGCAATGGGGGCGGGGCAATGATATAAATTTTAGAGATAAAAATGATTCGAATTATCCACACCCACAACCAAACGCAAAATATTTCTGGTCGCATACATGCATCTTTTTGCATTTAATAATTTATTTTTTTTAATGCTAATTTATTAAAAGACATTTTCAATAAAAAAAATATGATCAATTAATCTGAGCAGACCGTAATAAAGCAAAAATTGTCATTTGATGACAGAAATTACTCGAATTTGTTGAATTGTAATAAAAATCAACTTTAAACCTGCAAACATAAATAGCGAATTAGCAAACAGAAAACATGAGACACTAAACTTGTGACAATTGTTTTATGTTTGGGTAATTATCCGAAAGATTAATTTTATGGAGCATTCTTAAAATTTCAAGTGTTGTACTCGTATGTCTGTATGTACTCGTATATGTAAAAATAACCGCGGCATTGAATATAATAAAGTCATTCTTTGATAAGCTCTGTATTCAAATACCGATGCGCGTACATACGAGTATATCTAATTACATAGATATTTAAGTTTGTAAAAATATACGCATACATATGTAAGTATTCCATTGTTTGCATACATACATACATACATAGAAACATATGTATGTACATATACGCTTATTGACATGGCAGAAATGAGTAGTCGTTCCAATACCGCTGACTGCAAAAGTAATGGTTGTCTGGCACAGAAAGAATATTGTCGTTTGCTAAGTGGTGCTGTTTGCATAAAATAGTAATACAATATTATTTAAATTGCCAGTGAGTTGTTCTCATTCACTAAACATTTAGACAAAACCAAAAAAAAAAAAAAACAAAAATGTATTCATACATACACACATATTTGTATGTATGTATATATTCATGTACATAGTATGTACACATGTATATTCACTTAATATATGGATATGTAAATACATATATGTATGTACATATATACGACATCAAGAAAAGTAGCAGAACTACCATAATTGGCTTCAACGAATTTCGTACACCCCACATTCGACTCATTCATCACCGTCCGCAAATTAATGACAATGGTGCAAATTAGAATTATACTGCAATGTTCTCATGATTTTTGTCGAGATATGTGTAATATTAACAACAATTTCAATTTGTCCACTAGATGATAAAATTAATATGATGTGCGATTGATTGTTGGATTTACACAAAAGAAGAATAATCGAAAGCATTAAAGAGTGATAGATAATATACAAAATAAACGATAAATGCAATGGATGAATAAGTCTTTAATATACGAGCACTTGCTTACATTCATTGCATTAAACATTTTTATGATTTTTATTTTCAGATAAAAAATTGATGATTTGCATTTTCGATCACAAACTTGGTGTGCACAACACTTTGCACAGTGATGCAATCGTATCAGTATTTCGACATCATTTAATATGCGTACAACAGAGCACTCCCAAAAAAATGGGATACGGTTGACCTTGCAGGCCATTTGTGGAACTTCCCGTTTATTTCAAGCTCCATAAGTATTCCGAGTGTATAAAAATGTTTGACCGATTAATTTCAAATTTGCGATACTCGACGTAGTTTTTCCAGTTCAAACAATTATCGATTTGAGTTATTAACGCCACTATTACCGTTGTCAACTCAACTCAGTTTGGTTGTACGAGAGTCAATCCAACTTTGACAGAACATAATTATATTTTAGTATTGTACATCACAGTTACATAGTTAAGCCAGAATTAGTTTTTACTTTCTGTTCTGTTACGAATCAGATGACTCTTTTTTGTTTATAGAAATCTAATACAAGTCGTTAGTTTTTCTGTTTCGTTCTGTTCTGTTTCGGTTCAACCTGTGAAAATCAAAAAATTAAATAAAAACATTTTGAAATAAATTGTGATTGTGAGTTTAGATTTAAAAAATTTAATTTTTAAAAGAAAAATATTAAATTATATGCAACATAACAATGGACGATCCAAACTCATCACTTTAATGGAAAACTGCGACCCTTCTGGTCAAAAACAGCTGATAAGTCACTACAGAAAAAGTAAGTACGCAAATTTAGAAGCAGAACGGCACAGCACAGAACAACAACAAGGCTTAAATAAAGCGTGTTTTCGGAATTTGCGATATATCTCAACCTATTTATAAGATAAGCAGCAGTCGACGTTGTTTTTTACTTTAAGATCTGCTTAGATTTTGGATTCTATTGGTTTAGTAGTTAAATTTTTTTAAACTATCTTTGAAAATTCTCAAAATCTACCAAATAGAATCAGTTTATTATATCGAGCCTTTTTTCGATTTAATCGTAAGCGACATGTTATCGAAAATATACTCTTTTATTGAAATTAGAATTTTTTAGTTTAGAATTATCAAAATACCAAAATTGTTGATAAGTTTTAAGATACGGGCTGTAAAATTTTATCGTAAGCGACAACTTACGTACAAAAACATATTCGAATATTTAAAAAAGATCCACCTGAAAAATTTAATTTTTGTCGCTTACGATTAAATCGAAAATAAGGCTCGGTAAAGTCATTCCTAAGTTGCATTCGATTTTCGATCTTCGCTGGCTATCGAAAATCGAAAATCCGAATGTTCAATACATATTTTTAGTATCGCAAATTTCGTTGATCAACGAATTTTCTATCAAAGAGAATTTAGCTTTCGATGAAGTATTTTAGTATAAAAATTATTCACTCTTATTCTATTATCTCTTATTTTTATATTGCACTATTTCCGCTCATTATTTCCTTACCTTTTGCCATCCATTTCCTAAACGTATCGGAGGACATAGAAAATATAACAATTTTGCAATTTCTTCGCAATTACTTGCAAGAGTGCCTCTACGAAATCCCATTCCCGAAACTCTTCCTCTAATTTCTCAAACTGGGTTCAACTTGTTATTTTATATTTTAATTACTGTATGCTTCAAGTAAACTATCGTTATCAAAAATGACGACGACAAATTCAAAGTCGTTTCAAAACAATATTGTCGTCAAATTTTCTTGTAGGATGCAAATTCTATGTGGACAGTCATCGATAACAGCAGCTGGAATTACAGTTTGAAGTAAACAAGGCAAAACAATATCGTTTTGTTTTCATGTTGACAACTGGAATAAGGGTGATGATTATAAACGATTGTTTTTTATTTTTAGGTAAAGTTGCTGCAAATGAAAATTCGTTCGATCAGTACATACATCCACACCGATATCATCGTGAAATATCGCAAAATAGACTCCCATGAAAACTCGATTTGCAAAAATCAGCTTCCTATTTTTGATGACAGGAAGTTAACAACATTTAAATTGTCTTAAACTAATTAATACCTGTACGATGTACCATGACCAAATCTATACTAGATTCATAGAGGTGTTGGCGTGAAGAAGAATTAGAATTCTAAATATTTCTTTGGAACAAAAGTTGATTCACAAGCATCACAAAATGTTTCACACATTAAGGGAATATAAAATGATGAAAAATTCTGGTTCTGGAGACTTGAAGGTTAATAACTGCTCCAACCATATCAGTATACTGGGATTCTCTGGAGGAGGATGAAAGTTTTTCTTTGCATAAATATAATGATATATCAACTCATTCAAATTGATACGCTCTCGCGTATTCGCTCACTCACTTATACACTCGTGCACTCTACTATTGAAATATGAAGAGACTGAAATGTGTGTAAATATGTAGATGGTCTCTCAAGTTTGAGTTCAAACACACACAACACAACTCAACTTCCTGTTCCGTTCGGTTGCTGCAGTTGTTTTTATTATTAGAAAATTCATTGCAGTTTGCAATTTATTTTTTGTTATTCTCGAATATGGTTATTATTGTTATTGTAGTGGAATTCTTAAAAAAAAGTTCAAGTTAAAAGGAAATGAAAATGAAAAGAAAAATGCCAAAAACTTCTGTTTGGTTTGTTTTACAATTTTGAATTCTTTTACTTAACTTGCATTGGAATGAGAGTGCAATATTGTACTCAAAATACGTTCTTATGACCGAATATGTATGTGTATGTGGATGTGGATGTGGCAAAGCGAACTTATTTAGTACTTCGATGGTATGTGCCATTTTAAATGGACAGACAGAGCAGAGCAGACAGACAGACACATAGACAAACAGGCAGACAGACGGACGTAGTTATGCTGTTCCAAAGAAAGATGAAAACTGAAGAGTTGAGTTGAGGAAATAGCAAGTTAGCTTATTTCTTTCTTTAATATACTTTCAAAGTAAATAAATATTTTTGCATGCTTGTGCAAATATACAAAATGTGTTGTTGTACAGTTGTAAGTGTTCGTTTCAGTGTTTGTAAACTGGAAGGAAATAGAGAAGATCCTACATGAGCGTATGAGTATGTATGTACGTGTGCGTGTGTGTTCGTGTGTATGTGGGTTAAAAGTGCTTACATACGCAAATACAAGTTAAATAATCGTTTAAGTTTATTGCATTAGAGATGCAAAGTACTCGTCATTGAAGAATAATGTTTTACGATTTCACTGTTTATTGCTTCTATGGGTATCTATTTATTGGGCGGAATTTTTACTTCTTTTAGATGCGAAAAAAATAAATAAAAAACTTATCTGCCAAAAATTCATTAAAACATTCATAATCAATGTGCTGCTTTGTGCAGATGTTTAAGGCTCGTAAACATCTTCGAAGAGCTTGAAGCTTCTAAACGAATTGTTTGCTAATCTCAGACAGCGGAGAGATCCATTTTTGTGGGCCCACATTTGGAAACGATACCAAGTTCGGTATCCTGGGCAAACAAGTTCATGGTCAACTTTTGAGTTTGTCAAAAGAGAAAAAAATTAAATGTTTGGCGACTTAAAGATTTACTGCCGTATTATGAAAAAAATAATTTGGAGTGGAAGTGTACTTTAAATCAAATTTTCTTTGACTAAATTTTTTGCCTCTCAGTTTTTCTCTCTCTTTTGACGCTCTTTCCTTGCAAACTTTTGGAGTTAATGGACACTTTCCAGTAACAGTTGTTACAAATTCCTAATAATTTTTAGTAAATGATCAAATCTAATATCATTTGAATTTGACAGCATAACGAGATATAAGTTTGGCAATTTCAATGTTAGCATTTGTAAAATTTATTTCCTAACACGAGATGTTAACGTGTGGACTGCATGTACTAGTATTTGTTTTTAACGCAGATGTATTAAGAAATCAATGCTTTAAAACATTGCTGAGCAATAATGTTAAGACACACGCTGTCCAAATATAGATATACTATGTACATATAAAATAAATAACACATGTTGGGTTTGATTCCCTACTCCACATTGGGAGCCCTCGGGATCCCAATTTTACCGAAAAATGTTCCCATACTAAAAGTTTAGGCAAGTAAGGGAGCTTTTGAGAGAGTAATGTTCTTCTTCTTCTACTTGCACGAATCAGCCCTTAATTTTTCTTTGGGCCAGTTTGGGCAAGCCGAAAAACAATCAGCTGTTTGAAAAATAACCAATAACAAAGTAAAATTAAAATTAAAAAATACTAAAAACATTGAAAAGTTGTATCAGAAAGGTTTATAAGCTAGTGGTGAACATTCTATTTATGCAACAGCATGTAAGTAAACGCATGCGTGTGTGTGTACATATGTAAGCTTTTATGGTATTTTATTGGTTTTTCGTATTCCCGTACTTTTGTAAATTTTTTTTTTATTAATGAGAGAAATCATAGCTTGTTCTCATTTTACCGAACTTTGCCCAAAAAGTACGCGATCAAACCTATTGAAATACGCTCACTTTGAACGTAAATTAATGCCCCAACTTAACTTTAAAACACTCAACTGTTTTTTGGCATTCTGAATTACAACTAATTCTGGTTGTATTCGAAACAATGCTCGAAAAAAAGGTTCTTATCTATGCTATGTTTTTTGAAACCATAGTAGCCGTCACAAAACATTTTAAATATTTTTAGTTTTGGCAACAATATTGGTTGACAAATGGGATTGTTTGGCGTCTGGAATAATGAAGCAAAACAAATGCAACACTCGAAATAAAAACCAAAATACCACTGATAAAAAGCAGTTGTCTCATGGTGAAAAAAGTTGTAATCCATAATAAAAATTTTACAACTAGTTACAACTAAACTATCCATTTGGTTGTAAACCATAATAGGAGCCTAAATCTTTAATTTTGTGTTTTAAAATTGTAGTGGACGGCTACTAAGTCTATAGAAGTCATTGAAAAACCAACAATTTACGCAAACTTTCAAAACAAAACAAAACAAAACAAATATTTTTAATTTATGCTTTTAAAATATTTTATTGCTAAGAAATATCATTTCGACATTAACAATTAAAACAAAAAAGAATTACATATGCCCATAAGATCTAAACTGCATTCATAACAACAAATACATATTCTTCATACGGCCTCTAATAAATATTTAAGTTGATTTCTTTTAAGTGAATGTAAGCTTTATAATTTTTTATATTGGTGGCATTGGAATCTCTCCAGGTGGGGAAGGTATTTGACGCTTTTCCTTTAACAGATAAATAATAAATTGGTTTATAAAAATACATATATTTAATATTATATGTTTGCAAGCAAAACTAACCCGAGGCATTTCGTCCTCGCTTCGAAGTTGTTTTGAAATGTCAGATTCGCTGGGTGGAGCCTGACGGCGAGTCTAAAAGAAAAGTGTAAAAAAAACAGACAGGATTTTTATTTTATTCATGGGTGTATAAGATCGTCATACTCTTAGGCGTGATCCTGGATAAAGATGTTCCTATTAAAAATAATTTACATGTTAATGACTGCACATAAAGATGTTTAAGTCTTCATACCTTCGGTATGCCATCCTCATCGGTAGCTCGAGTTCCTACATTGCGGCGCATCTTCATACATTAGGAGATATTTCACAGCTTAAATTTGAATATTAAATAAATTGTAAAAGTACTTACCCTTGCGATAGAAGATTGAAACTAATAGAAAGATAATAAAGTATTAGGATCGTGATTTGTTTATTGTACATTTAGCTATCAGTACTAACCTGTGGAACATTTTCCGAAGGATCGTCCATTTTCTGAAACGACGTTTAATAATTACTCACATACAGCCATACATAATTATTTAATAGAATTTGAAGTCGAGTTTGTTAGGATGTCAACTCACCATCAAGTTCCTTGTTTCAGAAAAAGATTTAGCATGGGTTACATCGGCATTTTGTAATACAGCAATTATTATTATAATTGCCAAATAAATAAACAACTGCACCAACGTTTTCATTTTCAAGCGACTTGGTATAAAAACTCCAACAATTTTGCAACACAAATAATACTATCAGTTTTACGTCGATAAATTTACTACGATTTAAGCTTGTGCCTTTTTTTACTTTTCAACAAAACGACAGTTGAACGAATTATGGATGCAGTTTAAGCCAACAATGACAATTTATAGGTTGCTGACAATGAAAACATCAATATTTTATTCAATACCATGCACAATAAACAACATCAATAATGACATGACGGTGTGAATGAATCTGTACCTGCATGCATATGCATGTCTATGCCGACAATTGTGTACATACATATGTATGTACATATGTACATAAGTACATATGCACACATGATGTTTGTACATATGTTAAAATATTGTAATGTAAGTTATTATTTGCTTTTATTGATCAAATTGCTATTCAATATTTGATAAGAGGGAAATTAAAAATATTTTACTACATGATTTTTGTCGTTGCCGCTGTTATTGTTTTATTTTTTGTTTTTAAAACTTTATACAATGCACCACCACTAACTGCTCCATGCATTTCAAATGAAAAAATTAGCAATAATTTACAAAATAATTGATTGGCTTTTGATTAAAAAGTGTGTTATTTTGTTGCACACGAAACGGGTTTTTTTGCACTTTTATAATTGCAGTTCTGTTTTTTAAACAATCAAAAAGAAATCAGTCTGATTGTATGCACTAATTCAATAGAATTTTACAATTTTTTATACAACAAAAAACTTAATGCAGGTAATTGTTTCAATAACCATCATTTCATGTTTTTGTGTGTACAGATTGTCAATAATGCAACTATAAATTTACATAAAAAGTTAATTGTAATCGCCACGAACTTGATGTTTTTATTTGAAGAATAATGATTTCAAGCTAAATTTAATAATGTTAATTTTCATGTGATTGATTACCAATTAATAAGTATGTATGTATAAATGTACGTATTTATGTTCATGTATGCATGTACTCGTGTGTGTGTGTGTGTGTGTGTATGTTTCCATGCCATTTTATCTTTAGTGAAAATTTACGAGTTAAATTCTCTAATTGAATTAGTTTCAATAGATTTATAATTGTAAGAGATAAAAATAATGTGTTTGTTTTTGTGTTGTTATTGTTATTGCCAATCGTCACGAAATCAAAACTTGTCTCATACCGGAAGCAAGTTTGTTAATTTATTATTTGGTGTTGTGAATTACAAACCAGCTTGCGAATAACAAGGATAAAAGGAGTTCTCACAAAAAAAAATTAGGAGCTTTTATAATGGGAAGTTCCTTAATCAAAATGTTAACAGTTACGACTTAAATGCCGTATATACGATCCATATGTTTTTGTATACTATCAAGAAACCTTGCAAGAAATGAATGACTGAAATGTAATTTTTTCACTAACACACTTACAACAAATTTATATTGAAATCTACAGTGACAGTCAATTGCTCTAGTTGCTCTACTCTAACAGTTTAATTAAATATACATGCATATATATTTCTTTTCCAAGTTTCAGATATTTATAAAAATTAAGGCGTGTTGGAGATTGACAAAAGCACAAAGTAGACCAGAGTTGTAGAAAGTGAAAAAGGCTTAAATCCGCTAATTTGATCACTGTTAAAAAGGGACAAATATAGTGTGTTTGTTATTGAATATTTTTAGTACAATACAACAACAGAAAATGTATACTTAGTGAAATGAACAATTAAACATTTTAACAAAATTAAATGAAAGATTTTGCAGTGTTGAACTAAATAAAACAATGTGTAAAACATTATTAGTAATATAAAAGTGATTAAAATTACTTTCCAAATGCTTACAAACTCAATTTTAAAAATTTTCCTTCAAAACTATTAATTTTTAACTTCAACTTGCAAAAAGCAAACAACGAATAAGACCACAAGGCTTGAAACGAAAATACACTTGAGCACATGAACATTTGTACAAATTTAAATGGAGAAATTTGTGGTATTGAATTAAAAAACACAATGCGAAAAAGATTATTAGTATTAATAAAGTGATTAAAATATGTTTTCAAATGATTAGAGACTTCGTTTTAAGCATTTTCGTTCGCAAATATTAATTTTTACCATTTATTTACAAAAACTAGGCTGCGAATGAGACCACAAAGAATAAAATGTCATTACTTTAAAATAATACCACGCGAAAGAAAAAGTAAAGGGGATTTGATGACTGTGTGAGCGAGACCTCTAAAACACCACAAAATCACAATTATCTTCCGTCTTACCTTGTGCTCGTGACACCTCTGGTCTCCTCTTTGGACAAAAGCGTGAAGAGGATAGATGACACCCAGGTTTTTTTTTTGTGTTTTGCTTGTTTTTATGCCTTTAAATATTTAACTTATATATATCTCTATTCTTTTGTAATAAAAAACAAATAAAACAGTGTAAAAATTGTGTTTATTAATATTATGCAGGTTTGACTAGTTTGCTATACCGGTTATGTACATCAAGTGTGACTAACGCATTCATCATTAATGATAAGTAAAAATACGGCAGAGTAAGCAGGTCAGATATATATGTTCCTTAGTAGATATTTTAAATTAGTTAGACAAAGATGCAAAATCACACGTACACAAAAGTTTACATCACTTTTTCCACATTGCCCTTAACAAACTGATAGAAACTTAGATAGACAAATCTATCACCACTGTCGATCAAATGACCGGTCATTTGTCTGGGAGTCTTCTTGCAGGGAATGTTCTAACGTAGAGCTACATATGTATACTCGTACTATTCACAAATGCCAGTGCGTCATACATTATGGTCTTCTTGTAGGCACGTTCGTTAGGAAATGTGTACAAAATGTAATACGAGGGCGGATCCATAAGTCCGTGACTTTTTGAATGAAACCCACTTTTTTTTGCAAAACAAAAATTTATTTTCAACATAATCTATAATCTTCTTTTAAATCAATACACTTAGTCCAACGTTTCTTCAGTTTTTGTGTCCCTTCCAAAAAATAGAATTTTTCGAGGTCCTTCGAGGCATTTGTTTGGTCAATAATTTCATCGTTGGAGCTAAATCTCTTTCCACCGAGCCATTTCTTTAGGTTTGGAAATAGGAAGTGTCACTAAGGGCTAAATCCGGAGAATATGGCGGATGAGGTACCAATTCATAGAGTTTTGCCATTGAGACTGCACACGTGTGCACCCGTGCATTATCTTGATGAAAAAGAACTTTTTATTTATCGAGCTTTTCTTTGGTTTGATTGACCTTTTTTTTTTTTTTGCAAAAAATAATCTTTAATGAACACTCGAAATTCACTTTTTTCCATTTTTAGAACAATACACGAGGTTGTATGTTTTCAACAGCTGTTAAGCGCAAAGTAAATGACGACACTTGCTCAAAATTTGACAGTAGTCTATTAACAGGTGGTACTTGATGGAAACATTGTTGAATTTCATAGCTCGTACATTACGATCTAAAAAAACTTAACAAATATATGTAACTATGTATGTACTTATGTATGTATGTCTATAAAACTTAATTACATACATATGTACATGCAGTAACATGCATTAATATGCATACATATTATAACACACGGTATTTGTATACATACAGTATATTAAAATTACACTTTTTTGCGCTCTAGACAAACCAAATTTCTGAGAAGTTCAAAGTAAGAGACGCAATAAAGCTGCTCCTGTTCCAATCGTCAAAAAGAATATACCTATCGAGACTTTGCTGTCTGCGAGGGAGTCATAACTCGAAAAATAAATTATCCTTTTGATAATATTGCAGAACTAATTATCAAATCGTCCTTCAGCAAAGGCAATTCGACAAGTCGAACAATAGTTAGAGCTCGCTATAACTTGAAGATTTTAAAGACACATTTAAAATGAAATTAAACCTTTATTTATGTCTTTATCATTTGTATCAATAAAAAAGAAATTTTTAGTTTTATTGATGATTCTATACTATCCCTTGTCTTCTAATCTCTTACATCAAAAATAAAAATAGACCTAACAGTTAGTCAAAAAATACTGAAGTAGTTTGTTATGATCAATCGTCAAACCTTTTAATGTATTTTCTTGGCAGAAAATATAACAAATTAGAAAATTACTAAAGCAAACTAATGCCTGTTTCTCAAAACTTACAATTGTTGTAATACAAGTAAAATCGTTGTAATAATATTTTCACAACTATTTCA
This sequence comes from Nowickia ferox, assembly GCA_936439885.1. Classification (NCBI taxonomy): domain Eukaryota; kingdom Metazoa; phylum Arthropoda; class Insecta; order Diptera; family Tachinidae; genus Nowickia; species Nowickia ferox. Next base: position 164,229 of record OW387027.1, on the reverse strand, counting down.
CTTGTAAGCTTTGAGAAACAGGCTCCAACTCGCTAATGGTCCATACAGTGGAACTGCATTCGTGTTAACACTTTGAAGTTTTTGTTTTGCAGCTTAATACATTTTCTCTAATATTTCTCATGAGAATGAGGCGAGAATTGTAAAAACTTATTTTTTTCTCAACATCTTATTTTGAAACGTTCTTAGCAGGTAAGAGACACATACTCGTACAAGAATATTAATGTGCGTCATGCTTTAAGTATTTAATTTAATTTAAATAATTTAAAATTTGAATGGAAATACACTTGAAAAAATTTATTTTATTCAGCTGGATTCACTCACCCATTGTTTCCGAACAAAACAAGAACTGCATGTACATGAAACAAAGTACCCTTTTCCCCCTTCATCGTAAACTTAAAGGTGTTGCAGCAAATTTTTCATAGTGTGGACGAGGACTAAGGACTGTGAGAAATTTTCGAGTCGAATAAATGTATATAATCCAGTGAAACACAGGTAAAAAAAAATATTTATATGAATAAGCCTGTGTAAAATAGAACAACCAGTATAATTTTTTAATTTTTCTCGATGCTAAGACTTTTTACAAGTTACAGAAATGAGGCACTCAGAGGGGGTAAAGCTGGATTCACCCATTGTTTCCGAACAAAATTTTTGTCCGTACAAAATTTTTTTTAAATGTAGTTTGACGTCTCTCTTCTTGAGAGAGAGAGAGCAAATATTTTTACGAACAACTCTCAGCTTGAATTGGTTTAATTTTATATTTTGTCCGCACAAAATCGAACTGAGCTGCCAACTATTGTAATTTTTCAGCCAAAGTTGAACTGAGCTGCCACATCATGTTATATGAATAATAAAAGCACAGAGTATACTTGTATTTATTAGAATAGAAATAAAGGAAAATTGAAAAATAAAACAAATACTTATGGATTTGAACGAAATAATTGCATTAAACAATTAAAACGATGTGTATGACACAGCAAATTGTAATCATTTGCCGCTGTGATACCACTTGTAAAATTAATACGCATCGTTTATACGCGTATTTCATATGGTAGCTTTGATTTTCCATACAAAACGTTCGAAATGGATGAATCGTGCTGCAGAAAACTCTCAGTAAAAAATGTTTGGTCTGGATAAAAATTTTGTTCGGAAACAATGGGTGAGTGAATCCAGCTAAATAACATAAATTTTTTCAAGTGTATTTCCATTCAAATTTTAAATTATTTAAATTAAATTAAATACTTAAAGCATGACGCACATTAATATTCTTATACGAGTATGTGTCTCTTACCTGCTAAGAACGTTTCAAAATAAGATGTTGAGAAAAAAATAAGTTTTTACAATTTCCGCCGCTCCCCATTCAAACCAATTAGCGGCATTTTTCGATTATTAGTCTTACGGTAGAATTAGTCGATCTGCTAACAAAATCTGTAACAAAAATAAATCATGTTGATCACTATTTAATATGTATCTTAACGTTTGTGAGGTAGAAATCTAGAGAGAATAGATTTTTACGTGGCAAACGTAAACTTCAGGCTTGCGTACCTACACACACACGTACAAAGCAAAGAGATATGCAATAACAGCTGACACATTCATAGTAGCCTCACGTTTTTACCAACTAACAACTAACACGACAACTTCAAAAGTAACACGATACGAATCGACTAATTCTACCATTAGGCTAAGTACATGTACATATGTATGTGTATCTGCATGTGTCTAGCCGTGTGTTATTTCACGAAAAATTTTATTATCCTAAAATCACTAATGTTTGTCTGCTTTGTTATGAATTCTTCTCATCTGACCGAAAACGTTTTAATTAGTTTCAGATGGAAGTGTTACGGCCACTTTTAAATAGAATTGCATTTCACTGGCATTTATTCTACATAGCTTCAAGTTATTACATATAAAGTTCTTGTATTTAAGTAGCTTTAAATTATTTTAGATTAGTTTTTACCCGACGTGAAACTCAGAGCAAGACTAAATGAAAAAAGTTTATGAAATATGTATGCCAAAAAGTTAAACTAGCCAAGCGAAGACAAAAAACTATCTGTACACCAAATTTATCAAAAAGAGAAAAAGTACCAAAAACAAAAAACATACCAAAGTAGCAAACGATATGTTTACGTAGGCGATATAAAAGTAAAAGCAAAGTACCACAGGTAGCATATATTTTAGTCAGGGTCATTTGCTACCCGTCTATCACATTTCATCCGAATCCATTAACGCTTTTCGTGTTATAGTGAGACAAATATCCAACATCACAAACATACAAACTTTCTCATTCCGAATATTACCAGGATGTTCTCCTAGTTCTGAAGAGAGTTAGAGAAGACCAAATTGCAAGGTATTGGAAAATATTTTTCAATGCACTATACCTGAGGTCAAGTGGGTCAAAATCACCACTTTATAGTGAAATTGTTTACAAAATGTTTACAATTGCTTTTATCATCCTCCTCCTAAAATTATTAGTGTGGAATTATAGAAAGAGTATCAAAATTGTGGGCTTTAATTATGAATATTTACTAAGGAATCTCTAGTTACCTTTTTAGCGTGTGGTGCAATAAGAATTCCCACGTGAATACTTCTGAGACCACTAGTGTATTCTATAAACATTAATAGTATCGGTGACAGAGACATTAAAGAAACTGCTCATTTTTGTATGCGTGTGATGTGTTTACAATATTTATTTCGTATGGCAAATAAGTAAACACTATTGACTGCAGAGAAAAATAATAATAAAAGTTACAGATTTAATAACCATATTTGGCTAAAACCTCCTACTAAGTTCCACAAGGAGAAGGATTTTCATTAAAGCAATGCCAATATGAAATATGTGTACAATATTAAAAATTCAAACTGAAATTAATAATTTGATTCCTAAAAACAAGCTACCGATAACTTAATTTATTTTTTTATTATACTACACCTTTTCCATTTTTAGTTCGGAAAACGTCAAATGTAATAAAGAAAAATTACTAAAAATTTTCTGACCAAAAATTACATACTGTACATTTGATCGAGCTACGCCCTTGGCAATGAATCACATGGCGGTCGGTCGATGATTTATTTAAAAAATAATTGTAACTTTACAGGTGAAGGGAAATAAATAATAGAACCTGTTATAATCAAACGGTAACTTTTTTTATACAACTGCTTGTAAAAGCGTTATTTTTTACACTATTGCAACAAGTTTTTGTAAAAACAATCCATTTCATAAACATTATGAGTTGGGCCCATTCTACTTGCGACCATCGATATGTACATATGTATGTATGTACATATTTACTTGGATCTTCATTGAAATTTTTTTGTTATAATAAAATAAAAATAAATATTCAATGAAAGTTGTTTTCTTTCTTAATTACAATTGATTGATTTCTGTTATAATTGTGGAATTCAGAATTACAAATGGAAAAGGTGTAGTAAATTGAAATAGTTCTAGCTCTAGAGATTTAAGTTAAAAAAAAAGTTGGAAATAAATTTAAAATGCGAGTACTTTTCAGACACATATTTACATTTTAAACTTGTGCCAAGTCATGCGAAAAAACAAGCTTGTACGGAATATATGAAAATATAAGACATGTATGTACATACACATTTACACACATGCTAGTGTGGGTGTGTGCGCGTTTGTGTGCGTGTGTGTGTGTGTGTTTGTGTGTGAATATTTGCTCAGATATAATAAAAACTCATTTTTGCTTCTTATTTACATACAAAACAGCCTCAAGTCATAACTACAAAAGTCTACTTATTTATATGCATATAGAACAAATATGTATGTGTATATGTATGTGTGTATGCGTGGCTTATACGAACGAGTACTGACAAGAAAAGAAATACTCTTAGATGGATAGATATATATACCGATAAGCCACAAAACAGACACATAAAGGAGGATTTTATATTAAAAACTTATAAAACTAAAGTGATGATGTTCACTTAAACGTCAATAGATAACACTTTTCTTTACTTTGCTCAACTTTATCCTGCGTACTAGTTTTTTTTTTACAATTTTTGTGAAGAAGTGATGTCATGAAAAAATTACAATTTAAAAAATAGAAATAAAAATAAATGATGTAAGTATGTGTGCATGTATGTACATTAGGGATTTAACATGCCCTAGCCAAAAAAGTTTTATTAAAATATTAAATTTATTAAAATATTTACATAAAAAAAAAATAATTTGAAATGCATTAAAAAAATTTTTTATTAAAAATTTTAAATAAAATACATTACAGACTCATTTTAAGTTTTATGAATATGGGGGATAATTTTAAATAGTTTTAGTCAATGTTTTTAACTTGCAAGCAAATGCATTCTTTGTCGGATGTAATAACACGTGTACAACTATCTCGAACTTTTTCTTTACTTCTGAGGCGTAGGATATGTTCAGTAAATATTTTTGTGGAACGTATTAACCCTCTTACTCCCCCACATAACGACTACTTTTGGCGCCATTCTAAGAAATCGTAAAAGGCACCTCTTTAATGTTCTATAAGATGTTAGTAAACGATGTGCATGTATATTGATTTAATTAAATTTATTAACTGCGAGTTTTTAGAAATTGCACTTGGTGCCGAAGGCTTTTTGCAAACACGATTTTTATTGACTATCTCGTGGTGATAGGTAAATTTTTTTGTAAAAACTTAGTTACTACCCTAATGTACATATACATCTGGTGGGGACAATATAAAAGGAAAATTATTTTTTAAGATCTGCAATGTGGCATGGTTAATACTGTGAAGGAAGCATGAGTATTGTGCATATGTATGTAGATATTTGTTTAAATTTTGAATAAATTAAATCTGCCTTAGATATAATTAATTTTGATGCATATCCCAGCACAAAATTGATTCGAAAGTATTTGTACACCAAACTAATGTATTGATTAAAGTAGAAAGTTTCTAAGTCCATACCATGTCCAAAGTCCATTTAACACTTTTGCAAATTAATGCACACACATAAGGTTCGAGTTCCAGCTTTGAGATTTTGTAACATTTGGAATAAAATGAAAATTCCGACGTAAAATATGTCTTATTCTTTCGAGGACTAAAACAATAAAATACTCAACAACTTATCAACATATTATTGAGAATGCAAGGACTCAACTAACAAGTAAACGTTAAAAAAAAATATCTATTCAACATCAACTGGTATTAATCTCTTTTGTCGTAACAAGGACTTGAAGCCAAACTTCGAATTCCAAATCATAATAATAAAGCGATGTTTAATTTTAGTTTGATGTTTTTAAAAAGTGGTCAGCGTTGTCTTTAATCGTTGTTAACATTTCGTTTTGCAGTTGCAGCTACTGTTTAATTTTCTTGTATATATTTTGTGTATCATTTTTAATTCCATTTTGCCTTTAGGAGAAGAGTGATTTTTTTTAATCTTCTGATTACAACAAAAATTATTCTTGACCAACTTATTTAGCAAAAAAAAAAAGGAAAAGACAAAAGTTTTGCTTCTTTGAATAAATAGTTAAACAATTCATCCTTAAGTGTATCTACTGCGAAAGCGCTTGTGTCTAAATTAATACTTTTTCTTGTTGTTTGTCTTTAGTTTTGTAAAGGTCAAATCGTAGCAGCAAGCAAATGATTTATTTTTTTAACTTTCTTAATTTTTTTCCATTGGTCGAAAACTTTTTGTAAACTAAAAGTTTTAATGATTTTCTAGGCTAACCACCAATTAATTCATAAAGTTTAAACATAAATATACTAGGAATTTTTGAATTTTATTAACATACTAGATAAATATGTAGTTTACAACATTAAGAACGCAAGTCGGTTTTTGTAGATTTTTAGTTACTGATGCCAAACTGTTTTATTTTAAAATGTTCCCTAGATAACTCGATACAAAATGTTTTGCTTTTGTTTTTGCCTAAAATTAAAATAACTTCTACATTTACTCGAATAATTTGCAGTACTCACGAACTAATTTGACATGCGTTTCCTTGCTAACGAATTAAACACTTAAAAATTATTTTTTAGTTTTTCCATCTTTTGTTGTCTTAAATATCTTTTAGTTTGGTATTTACGGTGCGAGTTGAGGAATTTTTACACTCTGCCGGTACTTTCCCAATACAAAGTACTTGGGCACCCTTAAAAGGAAAATCGATTTTATGACTTATGCTGTTATTCATGAAAACCATAGAAATGTACTGCACTAGGCAGGATAAATATCTTCTAACAGCTCATACATAGTCTTGACAATTTATATTCATGGAAATTCATGAAATGATTCCAAAAATTCTAAAATATTCAGATTGTGATTTCATTTAAATATCGCCATATTTCTGTGAACAAGAATGGACAATTTGTTTTACAAAAACTGACATCCTTTCATATTTACATTTCAAATTTTCTCCGTCCGTGAACGCGAAGGAAGAAATGTCTGGAGCTAAAGGTTCCCTAATGATATGCATTAGCAAAAGTGGAATGCGCACAGGAACTAGCTAATATCCCTCTGTAATCAATTTCAACAAACATTTAAGAATCAATAAGTAACATTTTGCTAAATAAGTAAATTGATTTTGGAAAAATGCTATAAAAATTTTAAACTGAAAAGGGATCGATTTGTTACTGTATGAGAGTTAGAGAAGTGAATAATTAAAATAAAATAATAATAAAATATGATGTCTTTTTCAGAATTTGGTGTATTTTGGTTATTCATTTATGTAATTTTTTATAAGTGTATAAAAGAAACACATTAAATTTTTTGATGATATTGTAAAGTCTGGAAGATAAACAAACATTTGCTCGCGGCTGTATAACGTTACGTGAACATTGTTGAAATGCTGGTAAGAAGCCACGAATATAAAATAATAAATTGAGGTTGACATCAATGGCGCGCACATAATCAGAAGACTAAGTATAACGTGAATTATAAATAGTCTATGGATGTAGCACCTCTTATTATCGTTCTCAACTGAATTCAGTTTATTCGTCTGAGAGTCAACTCAACTTTCATATTGGAATCGCCCGTCACAACTTTATAGTTGTCTTGTGCTATAACAATTTCAAGTAGAAATTTCCTGTATTCATAATGCTATAAAAATTACTTCCAGTTGACTTCCAATAGGGTCATATGTTTTCATTAACAGTTTTTCTTTAACAATAACAATTATTATTGTCTTGCCTGCCGAAATAAGTTTCTATTAATATTCATCATGCATACGTATGTATGTAAGTACTACATACTCGTATAGATAAATATGTACATCTCATAATTTCCAATTTTAATTATGGATAACCATTCCTATCCTTTTGGAATAGCATTACTAGCCTTTACTTCGGAAATCTTTTTTCCCATTTTCTATCGAATTCATATTTCGCGTTGAGACACTTGATTCAATTTCCAAGCTGCTGAATATACAAAGACTTACAAAACAAATTTTTTATGGACATTTCTTTATTAAACGTTGTTTAAACCAAAATTATTTTTTTTATGAACAAGGCCTATAAAACATATACTTGGTTTTCCAAGACTAAATGAATACAACCAAGAGAAATAATGAAATGAATCTCTTTTTTGTTTAAATGAACCTTATCAATAAAATAAAACTAACTTGTTGTTTGCTCATCCTAATGTGCATTCCCCAACATTCTTATGCGTACATATACTCATATGCACATATGAAGAATATTTCCTCATGCTGACGACTGCACGTACAAAAAATAATAAATTGTAGCCATATACTGCCGAACTAAAACTTGAAGATACCCACATACCCTCCCACCCTCCCACGCACATACTTAGAGCCGTAACATCCACGTCTACTAGATGCTCAGATGTGTTTGTGGCTAAAACGTTCATAATATTGCCTGAAAAATAACGTTTTGTATGGGAAAGGCCTTTTAGACTACTTTAAGTGTTATTTGTACTTTACAAAAAAATATTTTAGAGCTAGAAACAGTTTATTATTATAAAAAACTTTGGGAGCGAAGAAAAAGATTTTTTGAAACTGGTAACGAGTGTTACTAACGGCAAGGATTTAAAAATATCAAACAACTACTATAGGAATATGTACTTTCTTGTTATCAGTAAGATCAGTAAGGAAGAATACATTAGAAATAAATATATTCGTACACAAGTAACAAAAAAAATAAAACAGCAACAATAATGATGAACCTTCTGCATGGCAAAGATTGGTATTCACTGTCCTGCATAATCATTCGACTTTTGAGAAATGCAATTCTGATCTAATGATCGTATCTACAATCGTACGAAAACAAATTAAGTTATATGTCAATCGTATAAGCTGAATGGGATTTCAGTATGTTCGCGTATGTCATAGTCCAAAAATGGTGTTTTTACGTGACGAGTTGTACGTTCACGGATGTGACGATTCGACCCCAGGTTTTTTTTCTCAACAAAATAGATAATAAATAAAGAGTACATGCATACATGCATATCGGCCCTTTATTGCAACAGAGGCATAACTCAAATAATATTATTTTGCAGAAAATATTAAAAATATTTTCTTTCTTCAAGAAGTGCTGTGCAAGTCTTTTATATAAAATTTTACACAAGATTTAACATTATATAACGATTTTTTTTTGCATTATTAACTAAAAAAGACGAATTTTTTTCAACATACGGGTTGTTTAAAGTAGTATCCACTCTCAACTGTATTTGCCTTATATTTTTATATTAAATTTGTTCATTTTAAATATCATCATATTAACCAACTCTGAATTGTAATTGAATACATTATTATATTGTATCGTAACTATGTTTAGTTATCATTTTTCCTTTTTTTATATTAACGCCCCAACTTCTATGTGGTTGGTTCCACTGTTTTTGGATGAGATCGAACTACTTTTCGGTACGAAGTTTTTCGTTCAATTCATTCTCGAATTGCCAGCCATCCACCATCAAGGAGAAAAGGCGGATTGGTATACTCATTTAAATATAAGCCTTTTTATCATCAATAAATGTAAGTGATTGAAATTATATAATTTTGAATCAAATTATTTAAAGGAAAGAACCCTCGTCATATTCGATATTTCCATATCACTCCATCCCTCTCTCAATACCTAAGAGCAAATCCCTTTTTGTTCAGCCACTTTCTTCAAGTTAATTCAGATGTTCAACTTCCGTAGAACATATTGAGTTGACTTTTGAATTACTAATATTTCATTAGTATTTTTAAATACGCATGTTGCACAAAAAAGCGATATGTATGCATATTTGTATAAAAGTTAGATTTGATTTAATGCAAAATAAACAATTAAACAAATAAATTTCTATGCGAATTTTGACGTTTAGCTGCTGCATAAACTGTGCTTTTAAATGTTTTTATTTGCACAATAGAGTATAATGTACAGACAAATTTATGCTCATGGCGCCAGTTATTTCTCTTATACGACAAAAAAAATTAGATGGGTAATTTTTTGGAAGTGTTTATCTTTTATAGTTTCTGAGATATCCCGAGTCTCATGGTCAATTTATCGCATATCGTTGGTGTCAAGTAGAAAGGCTCTAACTCATATAATTGTAACTTTACAGGAGGATGTAAAAACATACAACTGCTTGTGAAAGTGTTATTTTTTACACTACTGCAATAAATTTTTGCGACGCGATATGTAGTGCATCCCAATAATTTGGGCGATTTGGTTTAGTGATGAACTAGACTTTGACTTGTACTACGAGAGAAAAATTTTATTACTAGAAATCTTTAAACATTAGCAATGATCCTTGAAATGATTATCAACTTTGAGATTGATAAATCATTGTTTGAAGATCAAATCTACAATCACTGAAATCTTTTAATGATGCCTCTGACAATAACGGCCTTTCAATATACCCGTCCGACACACTTTTCCCCGTACTATTAGTTCATTTTAATGCATGAACACATGTATGTATTTCCACATATTTTTGAAACTTTTTTTTTCAAACTCTTACCACAAACTTTATATGAAACACATTTTGTTGCGTTAAATAAATATTTGTCTGCTTAAATACATTAAATATAAAATCTTGAAGAAACGTTAAGAAAAAATTAGTTATAAAAAGTGCAGATGCTGGAGGTGCTTCTCTGTAGAATAAGTTTTAGTAGTTTATTTAACGTTCACATGCGTTTTTCATCTTCTGACAAAAAGGTATCACTTTATTTCGTTAATATGTATGTATATGTATCATTTGTATGTGTCAAATATACACACATATACATATGTACATACATATGTGTGTACGAGTATGTATATGAATAAAAAAATCAGACATTTGCTTTTATTGGAAATCTTGTTAAGAACTCTGTCAGAAGGTAAAATTAAAGTGCTTCACTCATGTCTGAAGTTTAAGCAAAAGTATTCATTTCGCTCTTAATTGCAAGTAAGTATGTAATGTTGAAGTAAAAATCGACGGCAGGCTAACTTTTCGATAATGAAACCATTATGATTTACCAATTACGAAGTAATTCTGATTTTTGCTTACTTTATTAGATATTTTAAAATTTTATATATAATTTAATTTTGAATTCGTTTATGATGCACAAGTAGTACACACTTTTTAAAAGTAAGTATGTAGTATGTATTAAGTATGTACGAGTGTGTATGCAAGAGAGTGGAAACAAATGCTTTCAAAAAATTATGAACTTGTGTAAGTATGTTTTAGAGAATTTACAAAATCACATAAAGTGCAGATGAAATGATCTCACTATACATCGCGTGGTAATAAAGCAAAAAGAAATTTTAGGTTTCTGGCTAAAATCGCCTCTTTTATTACATAATATGTATAATAAAATATTTTATTATATAAAATAGAGCTTTTATTATATGGGCCTCTTAAATTAATATTTATTTGCAGCATGAGATATTTAACTCAACAAAACTCTTTATAAATTCAACTTGAGTAGTTACGACATTTGACGTCCTATGTATTTTTGCATTTACATTGTTTTTTTTTTTTGTTAGATAAATCAAGGACATACTCGTACATACATGTATGTATAGTTACGATATTAATATACCAAACTGTGAGGACGACAGTGATTTTTAATTTTTGATATCGGCCGATTCAATTAATAAAATTTTACACTGTTATAGCAGAGGAGAAGTTAAGCATAAGTCTTGCATAGCAGCTGTCTCAAAGTGGGCTAAAAGCCGTACAAAAATATGCTGTTAGTGAATTATAATAAACTGAAAATTAAAATTTGTTTAAATTTTTCAGCATTTTCGAGGTACGGAATTCACTTTTCCGCATTTTTTATTCAACAGTAATAATTTATTTTCTTTTCTCTTATTAGTTTTAAATATTTTTACCCATGTTACTTTTTCATCCATGTGTTGCACAAAATAATCGTCTACTTGAATTTATTTTTATTTTTTTGCAGACCTTGCACATGTTTAAATAGTTTTTGTTTTTATATTTCACTTCATTTTGGTTTTAATGTTTTTGTTTTTATTTTTCTTCATCTGAGTCTCGTTAATGGCGGGAACAAAACAATTAAAGCAATTAACACTTCCTAATTATCTCATATAAAACAGACTACAACATCACAGCACAAGCCGAATGAACATGCAACTAAAACTAAATATTAAGCAGATACATGTGAGTTTATGTTAAAGTGTATGTAAGTAAGAGCTTTGCATTTACATGCAAACACATACTTACACACACACATACATACATTAGAGTATGTATATTTAAAAATACGTACGTACATACTTGTTGTACGAGTATGTTGGAAGCAGTATATTTAACATGCATTAATAGAAACCACAATAATTTCCCACAAGACTCTGCACTCACATGCAAACGCTTCTCTTGTGAGCTGCAGTTTTCCGACTTTTCTACTACATCCACCTTCAAAAAGATGTGGGAAATACCCAATTTGTTGTTTTAGTGGTAACACGTCGGTCGCAATACTCATACGTACATATGCACATGGACGAGTGAATTATTACTTTTTGAAAATTTCAGCCGTCCGAGTGTTGCAGATAAAAGAAAATATATTTATTTGGGATATGGAACGGTTTTTATTCCATCGGTTTTACCCGTTTTTTTAAGAGACTACTATTCAAGTGAATTCTCACACAAGCACAATTAGAAAAAACAATATTTTTCAACAATTGTCACTTTTTGTCTTATGTTTGGATGGCAGCAGCTTTCAGTTTTTCTGAGGTGTGGTGGATTTGGAAATTTGAATTTTTTCGAAATCTATTTGCAATCTATTTTAAAATAATAAGCAAATTACATGAAAGAAGAAATAACTGAATTAGTTGATTCCCATCAGAGGCGTTTATGAAAAAAATTATAATAAATACAAAACTGTAAAGTTCAAAAAATTAAAACACTTGTGGAAGGTTTTTTTTCATTATAAAAAATTCCCAAAATATTAGTAGATGCGGCGGTACTTTAATATATGTTTTGCAAAAATTCTTGAAATGAAATTTTAGAAATAAGATAGTCATAACTGAAAATGATGCCTTTTCATTAACGGAATTTGTTGAAAAATATAACTAGAATGATTAAATCTCTGCAAGTATGAATGTATGTACATTTTGGTTAGTAAAGGACATTTTATAAAGAAGCGAGGACTATTTTTTTACTTATTGAGCTCAAATAAAGGTTTTTATCGCTGAGTATAAATAATAATATCCAGAATAATGGCCACATTAACAGCAACACTAAAATTGATTTCAATTTAAAAACAAATAGTTTTAAATGACAAGATTTGCCAACACAAAATTGTCTGAGCTTTATATTTATATTATATTTCCTCTTTGTTATTCATTATCTATGCACTGTTTTATTTATAAATAAACCAAACTTAATGTTTCCCCTTTCAATAAACTTATGAAAACAAAACTTTCTAAAATTTAGTTGTACAAAATCTCATATTCCCCTTTTATTGAAAAATTTTTTATTTATTTTGTTTAAACAAAAAAAAATAAAAAAAACAAGATATTTATTTTTCCAATTCAAGATACATATATTTTTTTAATTTGATAAAGATTTTAGATTTAAGGATACACGCATGAAGTATGAAGTAATGTACGAGTCTGTTTCAAAATAAATAAAACAAGCAGAATGAATTATTGTTCAGCATTGTGTGTAAGTTAAATCAATAAATAATTTGTTAATAACAACATTTTTGTGGCCAACTTCTCTTCATACGTGGATGTGTACATATGGCTCATTTACTTGCACAATGTCATAACTCAAAAAAATAGTTTTTCAGAAAGAAAGTTTAAGGGTTTCAAGTTACACACAACTTAATGGAAAAAGAAAAATGCTTTCACTTTTCTCCAATTATGAATTTCTTTTAATTTTTTGCTTTTTTTACCAAAAGCGGGAAAAAAATTGCGAGAAGAAAATAAGTACACACTTAATCATAAATCGTCACAATTGAAAAATTTCCAGATGTCCAGGAGTGGCAAAAAAAAACTGTTGATACTCTACAAATCACGCAAGTATGTAACATAAATAAATAAAAATTGGAGGAATTTTTTCTGAAGAAATTTATTTTCCATGGGAAATAAATTCATGAATGGGCTGAATGTGAATTACGATATGAGGATTAATTCTGCATTATTAAATTATATTTTGAGTTATGGTGTTGTTCAAGTAAATGAGCGATCTAAATAATTCGAGCTATGAAAAAGTTGTCCATGTCCAATTGAAGTAAATTTTAGTTTATTTTAGTAAATTATTTTTAAAATTGCTAAAATGCCCTTTCATGATTTATATTCCTTCTGCTTTTTAACAACCGTCATCAAATTGCCCTTTCGTTCGCTAACAGCCTTACCATTCTAATGCGAGTATATGAACCTACATACATACATATATACATAAATATATACATATGTATGTACATATAAGCCATGTTATATGCCCGCATATCTGTTTGAAAAATAATTCGGTAGAAACTCTCATTCACATGGAGCAAATGTGGCAGACAGATATACGAGTACGTCTACTAATATTTTATATACCAACTAAATGCTATTTCATTCGAAACATTACATTTCAGTTCAAAGTTCAGATTGAGCAACGAAATTTTTATGATTGTTTGAAATGTTAAGATTGGCTTCAACATGCATTCATAGTCGTATGTATGTGTATTATATTTCAATAAAACGTATGAAACCAGTCAACACTGTTATGGTATGTAAGCTCAAAAAACCACATAAGTATGACTAGTGTTCTTTTATTAGCATTTCTGAAATAGTGTTGGAACTTTCCAAAAATTTCTTGGGAAAGTCATATTTTAATAATTTTTTATTTGTAGGCAATTGTGGAAAAAAGGATTTATAACTATATAGAAATAGTGCACGTTGGGTTTCACAGAAAATTTGATTTTATTTTTCGTTTCTGTAGAAGGACAAATTGAGATGACAGTCCAATTATAGATAGATGCCTTCGAATGTAGCAGAGTATGTTTGATCGTCAAAAACTGACTTAAATTGGCTAAGTTATTGCACTTTGAATTCTGTCATTTAAAATTTATAGTTTTACGATAATTCACGTTAAAGTTTGGCAAAAGTTTTGTTTAGCGCCTAAAATTTCAGATGGTTTCACTTGTTGAATGATCTTGAAATATGTAAGTACAAACATGCATACGTACATACACACATATATGTACATAGATATGCATGTAGTTGGTGTTTGGTATCAGAAATCCAAAACATAACATATTGATGTAAACTCGAGTTTTTATGCATGACTGAAAATTTTACTGTACTGTCAGAAAATGTCACATATGAATAGCGTAAAAAATTTATAAATTTTTTACTTTGGAAAGGGCACACTACCAACCAGGCATAAAAACATTTGAATCTACATACATATGTAACATTTAAATTTTTTGTGAGTTTTAATTTTTTTTCAAATCGACGTTTTTTTAATTGTTTGACTTCACTTTCGTTTGCATCCTGAAGGAAAAGATTTTACTTTCTGATGTTTGTTATTTTTGGTTTGATTTGTATATCTGGTTATCAGCTGGTTTTTTCTGTTTATGTCTGTTATGTTTTGCTGGACGTGACAAAAGTTTTATTTACCGTAAAACAAAAACAAAACAAAGAAAAATTGAAAGAAGAGAAGTGCAGCTGAGTAGAAAGTGGAATAATTTTTTGCTGATTGTATTTGAAAACAAGCTGTGATTGATACCTTAACTTTATTGTTAAACCTTAAGTGATTTTCCTGCAGGTAAATAGAATAAATACTTGAGGATGTCATCACTTGGTTGGACGCAACACAGAATTCATTTTGTGAAATCATTTAAGTTGCCATTAAACCTGCTGCGTAAATTTAATGTAATCTGCTGTCAGAAATGCTTCTTCTGTTATTAAACAAACTAAAAAATTGCAGTCCTTCGTACCGGAATTGTATGAGTGTTTGATAAGAAATCTGAGAGAACGAGTTTCCAGTCTGAACCACGTCAGAAAAATATCTGACACATCATCAAAGCATGTTCTGACTTTTCTGCACTTTTTACGAGTCGTTAAGAAGAAAAAGTTAACTAAGACATCAATTCCTATTATTATTATTATTTTTTTTAAATTAAACTGTGATTTACAATCTAATAAAATATACTTTTTAAGAAGTCTGTTTCCAAACTTTTTATTTACGGTAAAATTTTTAATAATTTTAAGTGCAAAACGAGTAAACAAACTCGTTAAAATATTTTTTTTTAATCAAACTTCAAAAAATCAAAACAACCCCTTATTATGAAAAGCACATTTTACACATTCTCATACGACCAAAATAGATTGAATGACTATAAAAATCTGATGGAATAAAAATTATTATTGTTCTAGTTGGAATCGTAAACAGTATCTATGGAGGTAAACAAACAGAGTAAAATCCATTTTATTAATTCACATCCGTGAAATCATAACATCACAAACCTACTTAAGTATACAAACAAGCACATAAACATTCCTCTTAAATAAGATACATAATAAAAAAAAGTAAAAGCTATAAAAAATAACATGATAATACTGGCGAACAAACACTGGAGTGGGTTACTTATTATATTACATTCACACAAAATACTCTCGCCTACATTCCTTTTCACTAAAACATCCCATAATTTTTAACCAAAATATGTGCTGGCTTCCAAGCAACAATAACCAATAAAAAACAAACATCGCGTCTATATGTGGTGTCATTTATACATTTCACCAAAATGTTTTTTAACTTTGCAAAAGAAAACCCCAGAAAAACTTGCCATACACGACACGTTTTTTTACATCTGACATGAGAGATTTCCCACTGAAAAATACGTACACAAGTCAGACGCAAAGTCGTCACTATTGACGGGAGCATTAGCCGACTGAAGTTGATATATCATAACACCGATATCTGTATGTTTCTTTAAACTATTTAATACCCGTTATGTGCATAAAATATAAATATTTATGTACATGATAACTTGGTATCTTTGAATTTAAAGAAATAATCTTGAAAATGGCTCAACTTTCTTTGCTGCGGCGTTAGAACGCCATAAAGAAACTGAGAACGAGCTTGGTTTATGAAAAAGCTGTGAAATAGAATAAAAATCAGAGGCTATGCCAGAAGCAATTAACATGTACGTTTATGACCGAATATTATTATGTACAACAACGATTTTGACAGACATGCAGAATTACATATGAGTCAAAAAGTTGATATGCCAGATGTGTAAGAATATTTTAAAGTATTTTACTGAATGCACTCGTGTTTTTAATGAAACACATTTTTTAATATTTGAAAAGTACAATATTTGTTTAATTTATTAATTCATAGTAATAGTTCAAAGTACATTTAAGCTGGATTCACCCATTGTTTCCGAACAAAAATTGAGAGAGAGAATTTAATTTTATATTTTGTCCGGACAAAATCGAACTGAGCTGCCAACTATTTTAATTTTTCAGCTAAAGTTGAACTGAGCTGCCACATCATTTTATATGAATAATAAAAGCACAGGAAAATTTAAAAATAAAACAAATACTTATGGAGTTGAACGAAATAATTGCATTAAACAATGAAAAAGATGTGTGTGACACAGCAAATTGTAATCTATGACGCTGTGATGCCACTTATAAAATTAATACGCATCGTTTACACACATATTTCATATGGTAGTTTTCATTTTCCAGACAAAATGTTCGAAATGGATGAATCGTGCTGCAGAAAACTCTCAGTAAAAAAATTTTTGTCTGGACAGAAATTTTGTTCGGAAACAATGAGTGTATTCAGCTTTAGTTTATTTTATGGTTTGGCGACTGTCGTTCTATAACACTTTACATGGAATGACTGATAACTAAAGATATCGTATTATCACTATAATTTCTTTTATTCCGTTCCAGTGTCCAATTGTCTTTAATAGTAAATATATACATAGTTGTCTAACGTCCTTTCTTTTTGAGTCTTGTAAATTGTCTTTACTCCTTTCATCCAGTTCCTACAGATGGGAAAACCATGTCGTGTATGGCAGACTTAAACTAATATTTGAAAATATTTGATTATGCACATACATAATTATGGAAAATCTATCTACAGAAACACGACGAAAGAAGCAACAACACAGTTTTCGGTTTTGGTTGAATTTTCATTGGAACAGACTGAATCATCGTACATTCATACATACAATGTACATATGTATACATTTACATACACAAAGATATGTACAAAGATATATAACTCTGTACATATCAACTAAAATAATTAAGATTCATACAATCCTTTAACATTTTAATGGCATGAATTCTTTCTTTAAACGTCACAATTTAATTAATAAAAGTAAAAATAATACATATGAATATACTGTGTGTGTGCATATATACATATGTACATATATACACCTCCAGTTGCATATATTTATGTATACTCTGCGAATCACTTAGGATTTTATTGAGTTGCATGCGATTTTCGACCTTCGCTGGCTATCGAACATCGAGTATCGAAAGTCAAATCCAAAACTTCATTGGGCAACGAACTTTTTCACCGAATAAAATTTTAATTTCGATGCAGTATTTCAATGTATTTTTTTTTATTTTTAAACATCGGACTAAACGATTCGTAAGGTTTTACTAACGGAGGAAAATCTTGTATTTTCTGTGCAGGGCCGTGTATTTTAATTTCCATTACTCTGTGCGATTCTTGAGCACAAAACTTTAGAATTGTTGCCATTTTTAAAAATAACAATGAGTAAAATTCGCACTAGCAACACTCTTTGTCGAATTCGTGTCATAATACCAAAAATTACTTCGGCCAGTTAACACTTCCAAAAAAGACCCTGTGGGCTTCATGCCGTCTAAATAGCAGAAAAAAGGGCATTGAACATAATTAAACGGTATGGTAAAAATATGTTGGCGCACTTTTTCATTTCAAAACGATTAAATTAAAAAAAATGTCTTTTTAGGAAACGGTTTGCGAATTATTTTGTTTATTTTCATTCTGCTTATAGACTTAAGAAATATTGATAATTAAAATTGTGGTAAGAAGAAAACTTACGAATATTAAGATTTAACAATTTATTTTTAATTAGGGAATCTGAGGATTTTTGTCATTCAATCATTTCCTCACGAAGTTCTCGTATAAGTATTTTACAATATAAATAAGACAATACTCATACGCCTTCCATTACATTGAAGCGAAAACCAGTGCGAGCAAGACGAAAAACTCTCGAAGGCCAAACAACACGCACAACCTTGAAGGCGATGATGCGAAGCTGTTCCGTTTGAGAACTTTTCTGCTAATAATAATCCAATAACTTCATGACATAAATTTTGTACTTCGTACCGCTTTTTAACGTAAGCGATTAACATCCATTAAAATTTGGTGATAATTTTTATAAATTATCTTCGTGAAGATCTAAAAATTCACATTCGCTAATCCACACATACACATTTTTTGCCCTTTTCTGGGCTACACTTTTTTGTGTAAAATTAATTATATTTCAGTATTTATCCCATAAATTTATTTTTGTGTTACGTTTCCAAGCAAATTAAGAAATCTTAAAGTGTCGTTAAAATTTAATACTTTCGAATTTTTTTGCCACAAATTTAACGTTGATCTGTACTATTAAATTATAGTTTCTTGACGATGGGACAATAAAGCTGTTGACCTTTTTCAAAACGAAAGCTGATTTCATTATTAAGCATTGACTTGAAAAATTCTATTTATTTTTCTTTTTTGTTTCTGTCTAGTTTTATTACGCCTCACTGGCTAATAATGTACAGGTAAAAAGGTAATTTTGTTTTGCCCCAAACACAAATCCATGCAATAACGTAGTCTTTTTCAACAAAATTTCTTCAAATGTCCTCCCCCAGAAAACGAAAAAAAAACAAAAACTGAACAAGTTTTTTGTAAAGTAGAACAAAATAGAAAACTTTTACAAACGAAACACAACAAGCTTTTGCCAAAAAAAGACAAAGACATCAGAAACAAAATCAAAGCGAAAGACAACAACAACAACAACAAAAGTAAATAAATAAAAGAAAGCCAACTTAAACACAAACATTAAGCAAACATCAGAGACATTTAACATGACCAGTATTTGTGGTCATGAATCAGACTCACCCACAACTAGTTCAATGAAACCACTATCGTACTCATATTCCTAGTTGCCACGTTTATTATTATGAATACATTCGCCTATTTTCCTCTCCTCTCTGCCTCCAACTATGTGTCTAAGTATTTATATGTATAAAATCTTTAAAAATCTCATATGATGCCAAATAATACTGTTACTCTGACTTACGTAGATAAATCAGAATATTCAGAAGCGGGGCAAAAGCAAAATTTTAAGAAACAAACAAAAGAACGAACAAACATATAAATGAAAATGCACTGTTGAATAAACTTTCCATACACATTAAGATGTGTATGAATGTATGCATGTATGTACGTAGGATTGTTCGTGCTTCCACTTACATGACCAACTGACACAACAAGCATTGCACAAAATTTTACGGAAATTAGTTTTCCTCTGGTTCTCACCTTAATTGTCCTGCCTCATGAGTCAAGAAATGCATAAATTGTTTGTTGTGCTTTTGATACATTTTATCTGGTATATTATATCACATGTTTCACTTATTATATGAAACAAAACGCATGCACAGGACGTGTTCGTAAATGCACTAATGCACTGCAAATGAAAATTTAAATGTCCTAAAGTGTTTCGCTGAAATAGATGACGCACAAATAAATGTCAAATATGAGATACAAACATGGCTATTACTAAAAAATATTCTCAGTTTGCTATATGATGCAGAGCAGTGATGCATTTCCTAGCAGGCTCATAGTTACGCATGATCATGACGGGAAAGTTTGAATAAAATGTTGTCCTTTTAATTAATTTTTGCTGCAAACAAATTTCACAACACAGACTACAATGTAGCGAAAATGTGTCACACAAATTCTACAAGGGGCGCATATAGTTTTGTAAAAATATCGGATACGTCAGTTTGTAATGCAAACGACCATCTATACAATATGTTTATAAAGAGCAAATAAGCCCCGGCAGTTATGATATTTCTCTTTTTGGCAGAGCTCTTGACTTATTTCTTGCTTCTTGGTTGGCACGCTTCACCATGCAGCGAGCCATTTCAAACATATGTGTGTGTATGCACTGCATTCACCCTTCTAATACAAATTATCACTTTACTGTCTGCAAGTAATTTGCATTAATTTTTTAAGTTTTTTCTTATTTCCTTCTGATGCCACACAAGTTATTTATTTCTCTTGGGACAGGTACGTGTTAAAAAGGCAGTGCAAAGGAAAAAGTACTCGTTAAAACTGTAGGGACATGTTACATATGAATATTAAACTTGTTTTTCTTCATGAATGCAAACAATCGAATACTTCATCAACCATGAAGCAGACCAAATATCAAGGAATAGCCATGTTAGAGTTTTCTTTTTTGCATCATACATCAGATTGCTGGATAAGCAATATCTTAATTCAAGCCAAAAGTGTAAGTTTTGAAGTCGTGCAGGAAGCACAAACTGAAGTTGTCTAAATTATTGATAATAAATATTACGAATTAATCTCTGGAATTCTTATGTAAAACTTTTGTGGGACAAAGTCATTTATTGACGAACTGATTGTGGAACACTGGCCAAAACTACATTGTAGTGAATATGAAATAGATTAACGATTTTTTTAGACTTTTTTTGTGAAAATACAATGTACGAGTATATGAAAGTAACGAGACAAAATTAAAAGCTTGTTTTAATCACTTAATCATATTCACCTCTATAACGAATAGCGCCGACGACGCAACCTCGTTGTTGACTCAATATCTGTATTATCGTAGTCGCTGTTGACAAATATCAGTTACTATTTTCGGGCTCTTAGTATTTTCAAATGCGACTTTGGGCCCGTTGAACTTTGTATTAAAGTGACTCGTTTTTTGTCTACACAATCTTTGACAACGACTCAAATAAATACTTTCAGTAAGTGCAGTTAAATCATTTTCTATTGTATAACAAGCGTTGTTCTTAACTAAATTTGCGATTAAGAATATTCCTTCTCTTCTTCTGTCATTTCAAGCTTAATCAAAATTGGGCATATGAGTCCTAACAAAATATCAAAGGTCTCCTCATTAAATCATTCCCAGTACTTATGTTTAAGGTGTCCTACGCCAAAAATCGTAATGTTATTGCCTGTAATGTAATAAAAATGAGTTTTTGATCGTAACCTTTCATTGAAGATTCTATTTTTTCCAAAACCAATTAATTAATTTAAAAGTTTAAGACTAGTAAGGAGTACATACCGAATTTACTGTACATATATAAAAAAAAATACGGAAATATGGTAAATTTCATAAAGAAATTTCCAGCTTTCAAAAGAAAAGTATACGGAATTTTCGAAATTCATTGCCTATCTTATCGATGTTATAAATATTAGCGGAGACTTTCTTCAGTCAACAGAAACAAATATTAATGTTCATACAAATTGTAATTAATTTTTGTGTCTTTGTGTGTTGTAAACTCAAAAATAAACGGATTTGTGTGTATGTAAACCTAATTCTACACAAAAAGCTACACGATTATTTTTATGTGTAGATATAAATGTAAATTTACAAACGTGAAATTCCGTAGGAACTCCGTGTACTGGGCTTTAAGCCCAGTTTCAGTTGACTGAAAAAAGTCTCCACTTATATTTATAACATCCCTAAGATAGGCAATAAATTTCAAAAATTCCGTGTACTTTTTTTTTTTGCAACTGGAAATTTCTTTATTAGTGTGACAGGGGCTTCAAAGTGACGTCGGCGGCAACAACAATTTGATTGATTATATTTCTTATTTAAAATATGTAAGATTTAAAAAGAAGAAAAAATAGAAGAAATTACGTACATGTTAAAAATTTCACTTCAACTGTTTCTTCAGAAAAATATTTTCTTTTAAAGTTTCAAATATCCTATATCCACACTTATATATGTACTCGTCTATTAGTACATACATATGTTTGTATTTCTGTACATTAGCCATATAACTTTTTCATAAATATTAATATGGCACTGACATAGTCCAAAAGGCCAATGAAATTATTCTATTTAACTCTTCAGACGAAAATTTTAAATTGCTCAACTCTTAAACTTGATTCACTCCCTGTTTGAACATGTCAGGCAGACAACTCATCTAGATAATTTGTAGGAAAATGGCTAAAAAAAATTAGTGCTTTACGTAAGTATACAATTTATGTTATAAATTTTATACTTAAGTCGACCGTGTGGGTTGTAGAAACAGGGAATTAGATCCTATTTCACCAATTTTATTTAAATATTAATTCATATTTAAAAGTCGTAATTTGCTTATTTATATTTTTTTATAAAATTTAAATTTAAGGATCCTGCGTGAGATTTTTAACCCAAAATGGTCCGAAGAAAGTGTTTTGCGAAATTCGGTTATATGCCTAATGTATATATTAGATACATACATACATATGCAAGTACGTATGCACATGTGTATGTTTGTATGTAATTACAAATGTTCTGTTTGTAAAAGGATTTGATTTTCTTTTTTTTCTATTTATGTAGAAAGACAACATTTTTAACAGTGCCAAACCACAAAATCGGAAGTTTGCGAACAAAATCTAATCACGGAAATTGATTATTGGCATTGTCACCAATACTCACACAGACGTACATGCATATAGACAGACATATGCACATACACATGCAAGTATAAATGTGCATGAATGCATATCTTAAACACATATGTGCATATGTATGTATGTGCATGCAGAACTACATATGTGTGTACATAGATACATATGTACATACATACATACATACTTACATATATACACACATATTATGTGCAAATATTCAAACAAACATTTTTATGTTTACGAAATTTTGTTGGAAAAGAAGTTCAATGGTATTTGGTTGGTTTTTAAGTTGAAGTTTTTTTTTGTTCCCGTTTTACTGACATTTCTTTCTTTTTTAGTTTTTGTACTGCAATTTCATGTGGTGCGCCTGATTTATAACTCACAAATGTTTTTCTTTTTAAATTTTTCTTCCATTCACATGAGCAAACGTTAAAATATGTTTGTGTTCCTATTGGTTGCATTAAAAATAAATGCTTTGCATATGAATGTCTGTCTGCGTGTGTGTGTGTGTGTGTGTATGTGTATGTGTGTGTGTGTGCGTGTTTGTGTGTGTGTGTGTGCGTGTTTGTGTGTGTGTGTTACTATGCCAGTTACTAGGCTGTTCGATCCATTGTATTATTTGGCATAATAAAATTCAAACTATACTACATAAATAAAAATCAAGTTAAAATATTTAAAAATTTGTTTTTTTCAGTTTTTCTAACAAAAAAATTTTTTGGGATGCTGGTGAAAGTTCAAAAAAATTAAGTAAGAGTAGAGAAAATCTATTATTTAAAATACAAATTTATAGTACATATTTGTGTTGCAATATGTAACAAATGCTTAAGTCGACTTAAGAAAATGTAGCTTCAATATGCTGAAAGTTGTAGGAAAGGCTCAAACGAAAGTAGAATAATGGTTTAGAGCCTCTTAATAGCTTAGCGATAGCGTCAAAACTTCCGAAAAAATAGGCGTAGAAAGGTCATTCTGGGGAGGACATTAGTGGTTATTATATATTACCACAGATACGTATTTTTGTTTATTAAAATATTTTAAATTTTACACCACAGACATACATACATATGTATGTACTCGTATGTATATATCTGCGTGCATAGATATGTATGTGTGTATGTATGTGTGCACACAAAATAAGTTAAATTATGTTTAAGTGCATTTTCTTAAGGACCACTTAATTTTAATATATCAGAAAATATTTGTTTATGACTTCAAATGTCAACTTGTAAATATGTGAGTACATGAGATTCTTATGTATGTACTTAATATGTAAGTATTTTCGCAATAAAAGCAATAAAAGTTATTGGGGATGAACACATTGTCACGCAAATTAGAAAGATTAGAGACCCAATAAATACATACAGACATCGCAAAGCGTTGTGCTTGATGCAGTCGAAAACAATGCAACAGACAAACCTAATTGCAAAAATTCTCATGCCCATCCAATTTGTATGAATCAAAACGAAAGAAAATAAAATTAAAAGTTCCTTTGAAGTTGTCTTTCTTTCCATTTTTGAGCAGTTTCACTTAAAAATCATTGATATAATTTTTAAGAAATAAAAATGTGATTTCAAATGCGATCTAAGAAGGCAAATGATCAGAAAATGTTTTTACCCTTAACAAATAATAAAGTTGAAATCATCGACATCGATTCTTCATTTGGTGGTCTCGTGTTGTCAACATACATATACCAGTAAAATATAAAAGCTTTCCTCGTTGTTGCTGAAAATTTAAACAACCTGAAGATTGTTTGACACTTGATACTTGTTTTACTTCAATTCATATAAAAGTATTTAAAAAACAAATATTTGATTGCTTTTACAGCAATGAATTGATGCTTGTGGAATATAGTAAAGGTATTCACGTCAACTCGTGCAACTGCGCAAACTGAATAATTGCATTTTCTGTCTTGTTTAGTTGGCTTTAAGGTCAAACACAATTGCTCAATTCATAAGCCTTGTTGTATTGCATAAAGTTGTGTTTGAAAAGAAAATGTAAATGAAAATTAATTATAAAATGTTTGTCCTTTCGAACAAAATTTTGAGGGCCAATATCACAACTTAAAGTTATTTAAAGGTAAACGATACAGCAAGGCTTGTGAATTAAGCAAATATGTACATACTCGTATATGTTGCTTGATTGTTAAAACCTTTTGTTAATCGAACTCGAAAATTACTTCACAATTTCTGTATTTTGATAAGTCAAGAATGTTTACAATTCTCTTTTCAATTTTTTGATTAATTTATTTTTTACACAACTGATTTTTAAACACTTCCATTTTTTTATTACAAAGAAAATTATGCACGTTAAACAGGTATTTCTGTGTTGTAGTTTGGTGAAGAGTTGCTTTTGAGAGCACTTTTAGCCCATTTTGTTTGGCTTGGCAATGCCATAAAGTTGCACAACATGGCAAACTGCACTCTGATAATTTTGCATTATTTGTGCAAAATAATTTTCTATGATGTCGTGAACACCTTTAGTATACATATGTATTTATATACGTAGATATGCACATTTCATTGCTCAAATGTATTGATTTTCACTATTTTTTGTCAGACTTATTTCTGCTTTGAAAACAAATCGAACTATACAAATTAAATGAGTAACTTAATCGTGTAGGTTTTAAGGCAATTAATCGAAAATATCTCTTCAATCTTTGCACAAATTTCGTCATGTATGTAACTGACAGCAATAAGTCTAAATGTGCAATGATTTAAAATAATGATTCTGCTTTTAAGTGGAATAAAATAAAAAATAAAATAAAAAAAAAGTTGTAAAATAAAACAACACCAGTGGAGTGCGTTCGAAAGGTATGGAAATAAAATTCTGATTTCGATTGCATTTTATGGGTTTTTATCTTTTTTACTTTTTTACTTTTTGTTTCGTTAGTTGTCATGTTTTTACGAAACATCGTGATGATGCTGCCTGTACATTACGACTGCAGCAAATGATTTTCTATGGAAATAAACAGCAACAATTGCTTTTTTTTGGCTGTGTATCCCATTGTTTTATTTTTTAATTTCAATGTAAGGTTGGCTAAGTATTGTACAATATTAAAGTACTGTAGTTGTTGCTGGTGGGTGTTGTTACAAAAGCTATTCAAATAGAAGTGATTAAAAATTCTTCCAACGTTTTAACAAATAATCATGTTTGGAATTTAAAAACTCTTTGCAGGTAATTTTGTAAGTATGATATATTTTAAAAGCCAAGTGGACCTTCCTTCGGTTAAATTGCTCCAGCGAATATTGCGGACAAAGTTTTTCAATACACACGTTTTGTGAGTTAAGGACAATAAAATTAAGTGGGCAATTGTGTTGATAAAGTTTGAATAAAAAAAAGGAAAGATAGAGAATACGAAAATGGTTGGTTGCTCTTAAACCATGTGGAAAATTAAAAAAAAAATACGCAAAATCAAAAAGTTTGTTGCGTATTAACAATTTTGTTTTTAATTTTCACAAATGGAAGTTTTACATTTATGTTGTTACTACCGTTTAGGTTTGCTACAATAACACATTGCAATGGCATTCACAGCACACGCAGTAAGTCTGATCCTTGAAAGTGGCTGAATCTACATGACGCCAAACATTGCCAAAAGATCCTTTTTTCTAATATAAATAAAATATAAAAATACGTTAGTTTTGTTCAATATAAGATTTCCAACGAATGCTTTCTATCAACATCATGAAACAGGCTGCAAAGTTTTATTAAATAATACAAATTCAGAAAGAGATTGAGATGTTTTTCAAATGTTCACGTTAAATAAGAAGCTCCTCGAATATAATAGCACGGCTCAATACAATTTTATAACAACGAATTTGTTTACAAATGCGGTACAGGAATGCCAATTTGTTAAATGCATTCATTGAATGTATCTTTATTCGGTTAAATCGAATATTGTAAAATGACAGAAAATGTGAAAAAAATTTCTAAAAATAGAGAAACGTAATGTAATGCTGTCTTGGAAATACTCGTAGTACTACAACTCATTGCAAAATCATAAATAATATGTCATAAGCTTAGGACAAATATTTTCATTACATCCACAACACAATTCCCTGGGCGTTTAGTATATTTAGTCTTTTATATTGCATCTTTGCCTCTGCATGCATAAACTGAAGTATATTAAGCTCGATGTCTTGTCGTTCTTTTAATAACTTCACGTAAAAACCATTTAAAACTTTACCTAAGACCTTTTTGTGTTCCGTAAACTCAAGCGTGTTGTTCCTTTCATATAAACAAGTTGTTAAGGTTCATTATTCTATACTTCGCGTGTTATTTATGCTCAACAGAAACACCTTTCCCTTACAAATTGTGTGAATGTATTTGAAGAGCCGGATACACCATAATGCAAAAATGCATGACATGCTTTATGGTGGCATTAGTAAAAAATTATCTGTATGCGTCATGCTAACGATGCTTGAAGCAAAATCAACTTTTTTTATATATTTTACTCGCATCGTGAGCAGCATACACCCAATTTTTCACTAACACAATCATAATGCGTCCAGGCATAATCAAAACGAAAGTAGAACTTAGGACAACAAGGATTTTCATCCCAAATCACATATATGATTATTGTGCAGGCGAAGACCTCTGTTCTACTTTCGACTTTAGCTACAGTTTCGTCTTCATCATTTACTTCAACTTGAATGCAATTCAGCTAGAGAAGAAAATTTCTTACATAAAAAATTAGGTTCTTCAGTCATTGCTAAAGAGCGTAGTTCATCCTTTGAACTAAAATTAATTTCATTATTAATGGAATTTAAGTCAATCAATAGTTTGTTTAATTCCAACTTTTATGGCATTTACTAACAAATAAATTATAATAATTTCATTTAACTTTGCGTCACTCACAAGTCTCTGTTATTCGAGTACATACATGTGTACATATGTATGTATGTACATTGTAAATACCCTCTAGTCAGCCTAAATTTTACTAGTGAATCTTTGGTTCCAATGTCTGAATGTGGTCCCAAAAAACTACTTAGTCAATAGCGCTACAATATAGTGGTGGATTTTCAATGACAAGCTAATGTTAAATGTCAATAGATGATTACATTGGCTGGGGTACAACTGGTCAGTAGTAATACTGACAATTTCACTAGTAAATCACTACAATTTCACTATTCGCATTTCCTGCAGGGTATCTAAATAAATACATGCATGTGTATTCGAAATTGTTGTTAAAATTCTGCATGTAAAGCACGTTTCCTGTGAACGTATGTATGATAGATATCATTGTGCACTATTCAAACAAGTTGTTGTTGTTTTGTTTTCAACACGACAGAAGCAGAATCTTTCCTTTGTATTGACTGACTGACGGACTGACGTTTTTTTTGGGAATGGTTCGCGTAAGTATTCTTCGTAAAAGGTCTTTTACTTCGTTCAAAAATTATTGATTACATACATATTTACTATACAGGCATATACATGTACACTCAAAATATTTCATAAAATAAACGAAAAATGTGGTGTATTTTACGAAAATATTCGTTGTTTTTACGGTACGAAATGCTACGTACGAGTAGATGGTAGCAATCATATTTGTTTATTTTAGGAAATACTTTTTGTCTGTAAATAACAAAATTTTATATTTTTAAAATTTTTTTTCGTAAATTTTCGAAACACAATGTTTATATTACAAAATAAATTCGTGAATCACGAAAAGCAAATTTGGGTTATATACAAAATTTTGTGTAAACCTAAAATCTGTAAAATATAAAAATCTGCAACAAAATAAAAATAGCTTTGTGGAATAATCTGTAATTCTTGGAATTGAAGGTTGTAATAATTATGAAAAGAAAAAGCTAATTTAAGGGAATTGTTACAGCCTCTGTATTCCTCATACATCACATACACACATATTTTGCACTGAAACTCACGAATCAAACTGGGAACACAATTGGGACGAACATCGAATTTTTCGTTGCAAAATAAAATGCATTTGTTCATATGAAAATTAACACAACACCTCCGTCGAACGAAATACGTTATGCGTGACGAACTCTGCGATAGAGTTATTTTTATTTCTTACGTCGATAAACGACGGAAAAACAATTTTCTCTCTCTTTGCACAAAAAATAATCAATTATCAATTATAAGATCTGTTACTCGTTCGTCGGGTGAGCCGTGGACGAGATTTGTCGTTCGTCCCAGTTGTGCTCCTTGCATAAACCAAAAACTATTTTTTTTTACTACAATAATTTTTTATACAATAAACTTATAAAATGACAGGAAAATAAATGGGAAAAATATTAAAAATAAAACAAAACCAACGCGAATTCATACTAGGTGGTCCCAAAGTATTAGGTGACTATTTTCGCCCCTTGTAATTTGAATATACTCGTACGTTGGATATCAACACACATTTTCCAGTACATTTTTTTGACATTTAAAGTGTATGTATGGATGTATGCATAGCATGCCAAACGTATTTGTTGTATCAAATCATTGAGCGAATCATTGCAGAATCTTTGTCGAAGTAAAATAACCAATAAAATGGCGAAAATTTAATACGTCCCATTGACATCAGAGGCACTGCAACACTGCCTTAAAAAAAAATTGTATTGGAATCACTCAAAAATTTTAATGTTTTTCCTAAATTTTTTTAGACAATTCGATTGCTTGTATTGTGGGAACTGCACAATAGTTTCGTCTCCCGATTATCGGGGCATCCATTAAATAATCAGTTAAATAATACATTTGTATATTTACATTAACCGCATTCATTCACATTTTCATCCAGAGCATCGCATACAAAAGACAATTTCGAGTTAAAACAAACAGTGAAGCTTTGAAAGATTATTTCAAGCTAGAAGTCAAAGAATACTTTATATGACAACTGTAAATAATAAACGAATAAGCACATAAGTGACAACGGTCCTTGATGAATTGATGTCAATGCAATGGCCGAATTGTTTGAAAATATGGTTTTGTTGGGAGTCAAAACGAATTGCGATTGATCCATGCTGGTGAGTTTCCAATGTGCTGGAAGGTTGCTAACATTACGCAAATCCCTAAAAAAGGAGAGGCTAATAAACCTGAAAACTACCGCCGGATTGCAATGTTTACTACGCTTTCCAAAGTTATGGAAAGTATAGTAAGCTTCTATTTTGGGAAGCATCTAGAATGCAAAAGCTAACTTAAGAAACTGGCAAAGTGGATTTCGTAGAGGGCGCTCTACGGGTGACATTCTTACTCTCCTTTCGGAGAAATTGTGTAATTCGATTCGGTGACGACTTCTACCACAACACTCCGCTATTTCTTCTACTGTATTCCTTATTTTTTTAAACAACCGTCCATATAAAATTTCCAACCCTATCTACTCTTTCGCGGATGACATTAGCATTTGCCCATTCATTGTCGTTCAGCAATAGAACAAACCTGCCCGAGCTTGAGGCTAAGTATGAAGGACACTTTAAATGTAACCCCATCTGTTGCTATGGGTGGTAAAAATATTAAGTAATAGGAAGCTCTTGATGTTCTTGACATGAAGATTATGTTTAGTGGGCTGATCTCTTTTTTAAAGTCTCAAAAGAAGCATTCTAGTGCGTACTATTTATACCACCAATATCCATTTGAAAATGGAATATGCACAGAGAAAAATAGTTTTTTAGATGTACTTCCTGAAGACGTATTTCCTGCCATTTCGAATGTCAACAGACACTACTCCCTCTATCCTCCACCTCCTCCCCCCACAACCTATTTCCTTATTCATATCTGGCAATATGGAATAATCGCTTTAGTCGGCTCAAGAAAAGAAGTGTTCTTCTGAAGCTTTGACGCTAACCGGTAAGATATTAAGGGCCATATGTAACATTTTAACTACTGCAACTTTCAATTGGGTCAACATACAGCATATTAAAGCTAAATTTCCTAAAATCGCCTTAAGCGTTA
This sequence comes from Nowickia ferox, assembly GCA_936439885.1. Classification (NCBI taxonomy): domain Eukaryota; kingdom Metazoa; phylum Arthropoda; class Insecta; order Diptera; family Tachinidae; genus Nowickia; species Nowickia ferox. The sequence goes on along the minus strand of OW387027.1, from coordinate 133,284 downwards.
TAATTTCACCCAAGTTTCTCTCTCCATGATTTATGCATGTGCGTACACACAAATTCATGAACACACTACAAATAACTGCAAGTAATTATTACAATATAAAATACACACGTTCTCAATTTAGCAATTGCTGACGATTCTATTTAAATGTAAACGCTATGTGCACATATTCGTACATACATACATACATACATACATTGTATATGTTATTAGTTGTATCTACATTCTTTTAGCATTTCATTTACACATATGTATGTCGCATCTATATATCATATATGTATGTACGTATGTATGTGTATATGTATGTATTTGGTAATCGTGTTTTGTTACTTAATGCTTCAATTTCATGCCTAAGCATTTCCATGCCAAAATTTCAATTTACCACCAGTTTGAAATGTATGACATTTATCCCTGCACAATAATTTGTCAATTTTCGTAGAATAACAACTGAAATCCTTTTAATGTATGCCCTAACATAAACATAGACTGGAAGGCACCAGCAATATTTAAGTGTACGACGGGTACAATTCACAAAACAGGAAGAAAAAAACACTTATATAGAATACATATACACAAGCACAAACATATCAATATAAAAAATTAAGTATGCACATAAATACTTTAAGTATGTACGTCGCACACATAAGTGTGTATGTATGTACATCTGCATTAGATGAGTACATACTTGGAACCACGCTAGCAGTTGAAAGATCATTTTGGCAAAACTCATCCAAATTAATCCTTTTTAATTACGGCTCGAACGAGAATCCGCAAAAGTGATACCTATAAATACTTTATATTCACTTTTAAAATTTAAGTTCCTGTTGTTGCGCTTTCTTACAAACATGCGAAGAATTTGTTGGGTGGTCTAAGATCATGTCCCACATAAGAAGAATGATTAACAATTATTAAATATCAGGAATAAGAAGTACATGCCCCCTTGGCTTGATTTTTTGTTCAATTATTAAAATAGTTACAAATGTGTATAAATTGTATACTTTAATTTTGGTCAAAAATTTATATATAACATTACCTAAAGCTGGCTAGAAATATGAGTCATAAATGACATCAAGAAGAACCGAAAAATGGTCATAAATGATTACAAGAAGGTATTATTTATGAACAGATAATGAGTTAGTTCAGTTATGATTGCTTTAAACAAAATTAAATAATAAACTTCATCATTTTAACAGCCCAACAACTATTTATGTAGAAGTACGCTGGAAAACGTGCGATTTTAAAGTATTGTCCTATTGATTTGATGATTTTGTGTATTGGAAGTTTGCAGAAATTATTTGAGACATACAACACCCCAAAAATTATACAAGTTTAACAATTAAGAAGCTCTTTTAAAGAGTTTATTACCAGCAATCCATCGTTTACAAATCACGCTATCTCCGGCCAGCACAGCCCCATGGTTTGCAGTGTTCTTTCAAAACTGTCTAATACACTGCAGCAACCATTTAAAGTAATTAATACTTTATTGTATTGATTTTAATTAAACTTAAAGCTTAAAGAGGAACTATTGCTTTGTTTTGCTATGGACATCTTCATTCAGTAGTTATTTTTTTACTTTTAAGCAGTTACTGTTCTTATTCTTGTTGTTGTTATTGTTTTATTTTTAATAAGAATGTTTCTATTTAACGGGATTAACTTTTCTATTTAAAAAGTTTAGCATTCTCCTGCAAATAAAAGTTGTTTTGCAAAACTTCATAATCTCTTATGAAATTCTAGCGAAACAACGCTTTCAGAGGATTTTTGTTTTAAATTCTCGACGCTAAATGAGAGACAACTTTTTTTAAAGAATTTAAGAATTCGAGGAAATTCAGCAAAGTTGCTAGAGGAAATGCAGCGATAATTAAGAAAAGAAGAAAATAAATTATGCACTAAATAAAATAATGACAAGGAATGATACAAGAATAAATGCAATAGAAAATATGAAAGTTGAAAATGGTATAACTAACAAAGACTTGCAAGCGAACCCACCTCCAAGACCTTCAGGCAGAGTTATTCTTTTTCTCTTTTGTGCGTTGTTTGACGTTGCCAGTTTTATTCCTGCTGCTTTTGTTGCTAATTAACTAAAATGATATATTTCTGATGATATTTTTTTTGTTCTTTTTTTTTTGAGAAAATGCCGATTTTTTGTGAAAATCTTTTATTTTATTTTTTGTTTGTGTCTTTGAAACACTTTTAATTACGTAAAGTACAATATCAGTTAGATTATATATAAATCTTAAAAGAAGATTTAATGTAAACATTTGAGGGATTCAAATATGATTGTTTTTGCTTTTGCTTTTTTTGCGCAAATATTTTAAAATATTATGACACTTGAGACTACCGTTTGAATCGCCCAACAATTTCTCAACAAATCACACATTTTACAAGAATCAAGTATTTTGTTCATTTACTTTTCATTTATTCAATAATAATAAGTAAACCCTTTTTTTAACAAACACAACGCCGGGTCTATAGCGGGAATTTAGTCCACGTCGTTTGGACTGACAGGCTAGCATCGCTACCACTCAGCCACAGATGCATAGCTATCGTTACCTCAGATCCAACCGTTTGGATAAACTTTTGGTCTCTGGGCAGAATTTAAAGCAGAGACAAGCAAAATGCCGCCCATGGGCACTTCGTTATTCTCATATTTACACGTACATTCGTACAAGCATGCGTTTTACTCTCTTTCATATTAGATATGTATGTGTTTGCCTGGCTTTGCTTTAAAGTCTCGGCAAAAAAATTATGAAAGTCGTTCTTGAAGAACAATATCTTCATTGCACCCGAAGTGTCACTAAGTTCATATTTTCTACTTTTTCGGAAGTCATATTAAAATCCTTGTGAGAGTTTAAATTAAGAACCATGTTTGCGGTCTACGAGTACTGCATGTAAAGATGCACAATTAAAGTCTCATTTGAAATAATATTAAGATTACTATTATTATCTTATAGAGATGGCAAAATGGGAAAAAAGTATCGCGGCAGCCCTTTGACGGATACCATCTTTTCCGTTTAACAGAAAAAATTTTAAAGGTCAAAATCATTTCTCCTTTTTAGTAAAAAGTTATTCAAAGTACAAAATTGGATGACCTCTTTTCAGCCACACTGTATATTTTCTTGTACTCTCTAAACACGCAAATGAATTTGTTTCATTCGGGGTATTCAAAAATTATTACACAAAAGATAATACTCGTAATAAATTAATAAAATTATAATAATCTCAGTTATTGGCCAACATTTCTCAAAATTCCAAAAAAAAAGAATATTTTAGTGTGTTTAGAATTCATCTATTGACGATTCGTTTGCACAGCGCTCATTAACTTCCCCTAACACCAATTTCCCTTCCTTCGTTTATGCAAATAGATTTGATTTGAATGTGCTAATGTTAATTAGCGTAAATGCTAAACTTTATTGCAAATTATGTTCAAACATGAACCCCTTGTTAGCAAAGTAACATTTCAAAGCAGTTCATATTGATAATTGAATCAGTATGTAATAAGTCATTTTAAGTCAATGAAATGGAAAAAATATGTTAATGAGATTAGCTGCTAGCTAGCAACTCATCTATGAATCTTTATGGAATGAGATGTGATGAAGATGTCTTGTTTATTGAATACAGTTGGCGAACTGCACAGCGTGTGTAAAATATGACTGCTTTTTGTTTTAAATTTACTTTAAGTTGGGTTAGTGTTTTCGGAGAGGCACACATTTAAAAAAGTCTATATTCTCTAAATATCAAATAAATATCCTTCGGTATTTCTTATATAAAATATTTTGTTTTTATTTTCGCCCTCAAATATTTTAAGTGTTACCCAATGCTGATACTAATTGAAAAAAAGTAACTGAGAATTAAAAACTGGACGCACAATCGAATAAAGTTGCTTGTTTTATAAAGATTTTTGTTTGAGGTTCTAAAACTTATTTTGTTTGTATGTACGAGCATATGTGATTCTCAATAACATGTAAAGAGTATTTTTTTTTAGCTTATTTCAAAAACGTTTGGGTTTGAAGTCTACTGATGAATGTGATGCGTTCCAAAATATTTTAACGTTTTAATGAAATTTGAAATGGCATTAATTTAAAAAAAAAATAGGAATATTTTTATAATTGTATATTTTTTTACTTGTTTGAATACATTCAGAACATTCTGAGAGGCGTTTCCAATTCTTTTAAGATAAATGTGTGCAAATATTTTGTGCTTCTTTATTTCAATCTACCGCTCACATTTTTTTTCTTCTTGAAAAAAAAATGCTTGTTGAATGTGATGTTACGAGTTGTTTTTTTATATTCGTTATTTTGATACAATAAACAGTGTTCAACTGAACTGTTTATCTAAACATCTATGCAATTCATTCGTGGTCGTTCATATGAAATTGTGTTACATATTGTATCTACATGAATAAGTATTTTTCAAACTCTGCAGCTGTAGCCTGTTGATTGTTACTCTTCTAGACAGACCTATTGTTTTGCCGCATTTACATTTGAACTTTTTATAAAATATTTATGCATGAACATACATACGTACATATGAGTATGTATGTATTTATGTAAGTTTGCAAGCATGCATGTACCCATCTAAGTATGTAAATATGTATGTACATGTGCGTATATTTATTTGACGCTGTCGTCTGTGATTGTCACTACAAAACAGCATATAAATTGCAAAATTACATAGAAAACATTTTTGTATTAAATTTCAAACTAACACTGTAAAAAATCACTAAGCCAAGTTATTTAAAAACAAAATGAGAACGATTTTGCAATACATTTACAAGTATACTTGACTACATACTTCTATACATTTACATCATACATACATATGTAAATCGCTCCTCCGCCGCAACATAGAAAGAAAATGAATTTAAAGCTTTCCATTTGCATAAATATTCTAAATGGTACAAGCCATTTAATATGACATTTTTGCAGATGATATGGCGAAATTTTTGTCCATTATTCAGTCCAGAAACACAATTTTTGAGATATGGCCATGTTTTTGTTGGGTTTGGTTGGTTTATGTTCAGTCTTAATAAATCTTCCATACAAATGTACGTAATATTATAATACAACCATGCATACAACAATTAACTAATGAATAGATGATTGCCTAATTATAGCCAAACTTACTACTTTTCTACGATATAAAGACAGCGGCAAAGTAATAGTGGCATTGTTGTTGACACAAGCAGCATTCAAATATAGTCTAGGATTTTCCGAATAGATTTGAAGACGAGTGTTTAATGTGTTTCTTGCGTTTGTGTTATAGTATTGAAAGAACAAACAAAAACAATTATATTAAGATTATTTTAAACATTATGAAAATATGACCTCTATGACTGCCGTTTGAAGCCACCAACGAATTCTTAATTGTTAAATATAATATAAATCGATTCCCAGTTCTACGAGTATTTTATTACCTTGTCCAGGGCCAGTGTTCACAGCCTATATATTAAAATGATTTTCCTCATTTCCAAATTAAAACATGCAACTCAAGTCTGATTTAAAATACTGCATTGATTTATAATCAGATATAACAACACTCGTACATATACATTCATTTGGATTGTCTCGGTTTACTTATTTGAGCAAAATCTAAATAAGTAGTTATTTGATATTTTTAAGTAATAATATGAAAAACTTCTTCTACTCAATACTTGGAACTCATGATTATGCAACAGGTAGGTTTATTCAGGGCCTCATAATTACCTTACAACCCATTAGAAAATCAAACGAATGTTATTTTAAGTTTAGATTTCAGTGGGACAGGTGTGAGTAAAGAAAGAGGAGAAGAGGGAGATATTTAGCGATTGCTACAGACCAGCGTTGCTGTAATTGATGATTTATCATATTCTATGAGTTTTTAATCTTAATATGATTCGATGATTTGTCCTTCTAAGGCACGTATGACTTCTTTCTGCTCTTAATGTCAATGAATTAAATGAAAATTCATGTTGCTAGCAGAAAATTTCAAAATCGGGATTAGTTTGCATTATTATTATTGTCTCCAGCTTTAAACGTTGTTTTTGCAAAAACCGACTCACTATAAATTCAAACACAAGTTCTACCACTTGAACAATTTAAAAATTTGTCTTTCCTCTATAATATTTAAAAAATTACCGTGTAGAAGGCTTGGGACTAAGTGTCTCCAAGTCACCACTTTTGTCGACCATTTTGGTCACTTTTCAACGACATTATCAACGAAGTGCTTACACATTAATATTTGGTTTTGATGAGTAGAAATTGTTTTTAATAAAACACCATATGTGAATAAAGTATGCCGTTTCATTTCCATTTCATTTTCTCCAAACAATATCCAAAAGTATATATTACAATTCCTAAAATGTACTAATCTAAAAAACTACCTAGTGAATAGTACCAACGTCAGGGCTATAATTCGTCAGTATATTGGGGACAAAGTCAAAAGTGAATCAGTACTGCTTTACTAGTGACACTTCCTACAGGGTAGTTACATAATTTTTTTATTTAAATTAGTTATTAAGGGTACTCCTAAGGCATTTTTACTTATCGGCTCACATGTGATTTTTATGTCACATGATGATTTTATTTCCAAATTTTGTGGCAACGCTGCAACAAACTGCGAACCAAAGATTTTAAAATTATTGAATTTTTTAGACTATTCCCACTTGTTATAAGTGAAAATTTTTCTTTACATTTTGATATTAGAAATACTTCTTTTTATACAAGCGGGCTTGTTCGGCTAATCACGATGATTTCAAAAAATTAATAGAAGCTAAAGCATTGCTTTTATAAATTGCACGATTTATTGCGTTGGAAGTTCGAATAAAATATTTTTTCACATGTAAAAACTTTAAATACAATAAAAACGCACTAATTAACAAGTCAGGTATTAATAGTTTTTTTTTTCAAATCACGTGATTTGAAATCACCGTGATTTTCAGAACAGGCCCAAATATATTTTTTTTATATTTAACAAAATTTGTAATGTTCAATGGAGTTAATTAATAATCATGTAATTTAGCTGAAATCATATTAAATGAAAGTATATTTTCATATCAGAATAACATAAAATGTATTCCAAGAGATACATACATACATGCATACATACGATACTTATGTATGTAAATATGCATTAGTACGTATAAATGTATTGAGAATAAACGAAAATGGACAAATGATACCTGTATTTAGTGTACATATAGATATTTACATATATATACGAGTAGATATGTACATGTATACACATGTACATGGATGTATGTATGTATATGTATATGCATACCTTTATTAGAGCACAATTGCCTTAAAGAGAAAAAAGATTATTGCTACGGTTATAACAAATACAGAGGATACTTTTTACTTTGCATTGATTTAATATTATTTACGTTGTATACAGTGGAGTACAATTATAACGGACTCCGCTTGACCGCGCATTTCTTTTTTACAAGGCTGTATAAATTTTTCAGGCAAAAATAAGCAATTTTTGATCTTTAATTCTTTTATATTTATAAGACATATTTGATCCATAAGTGCAAGCACTTAAAAAAATTAACTTAAAATCGGGAATTTTTGTTTGTTTTGTTGGTTAAGCATCGCCTATATGCAAAGTTGAAAGAAGTACATAGAAAGAGATATCTGTGATTTACTTTTGGAAATTCGTATTAATCAGCGTATACATTTATTTACCTGCATTTGTATTTCTGGACTTGAAAAAAATGAGTTCTTTATCAGCAAAACTTGGCTATAACCTGAGTTGGATACAAGCGTACTAACTTGTAACTTAACAGGAGCAGTAGTTCGCTATGCGCAATAATTCGTTACAACCGGTGTTCACCATAACCGACCACATCTGTATTTCCCTTTTTGGTTGTTTTTAAATAAGTAGTCTCTTTAAATTAACCAAAAGGAAAGGGAATGCAGACACATAAAAAAACAAAACAACAAAAAAACATCACGAAAAGTGTATGCAAATCATGTTCATTTAATAAAACGTTTTTGGAATATTTAATATATTGCAAATTAGGAATGTAAACTACCAAATTCTTTATAAATATTCTTCTTTTGTGGTACTGGTGATGGTAATGTTAATGGTATAATGTTACCAAAGCATAAATATAAAGTATTAAGTAGCTGAAGCAGAAAAAAATCTAAAACAGCAGCAATAAAAAGAATTGTTGTTGAGGTACGGAAATGTTTACAATTTAACGTCATACTTTTATATACAAATATTTTTTTTATTTTTATATTTTGTGCTTTTTGTTGAAGTAAAAAGTGTATAAAAATAATATACATAAGTAGCTTTCCATTTTTAATACACTGACTAAACATTTTCACTCTTTTCAGTTCTGTGGAAACATCTAAAAAAATCTAAAAAAAAAAATAAATCAGAATGAAATTCAAATTGAAACCTTACAAATTCTCATTGAAATTCGAAAGTTCAAATGCTTGAACCAGTATTAAAAATTAAGAAGAAAGTAAGTAAATAAGTTGTAGTTGTACGACTTGTTGTCGTTGGCGTAGTAACAATTTGTATTATGCATACTGTTCTGTGTTGCTTTGTTGAGAGAGAAAAAGAAATCGTTTATTATGTTAAAGGACACGCATAATATTAGAGGTTGTTACGCACTGTTTACCAACGTACGTGACTTCTTCCATTCTGACAATATCATGCCCAAAGGGAACACATACACACACACACACAATACGAACAAAAACAATGAACATGAATGAGAAACATGAAATGTTATTCATTACTTCACTGTATTGTTGTTGTCATTATTATTCCCGTTTGTTGGCACTTGAGTAGATGTACACATACATATACATAAGTACACACATGAAAGAAACCAGGATGTACGAGGAAACAAAACAATTTCCTTTACATTTAGAGAGATTCTTAAAAATTAAAAGTATTCTTGATCGTATTACATCAGGAGCTCACAAATTGTTGGCATTGGAGAAAAACAATCAAGTGCATGTTAGGTATTTTGTATTATATCACGAACACTGAGTTTATGTAACAATACACACATACTTACATACATACATACATACATATGCACATAAATACATACACACCTAATTATGTTTGAATATGCCATACAAGATATAAACAATTTTTAAGTACTTTAAAAAAGAACATTTGCGTACGAACTAATATCGTTGTTATAACAAAATGATGTTACATACACACACACATACGTATTGTATTTTAAGCAACTGTAGTAACTCGCCTCAAGGAAACGTGTCTGTACAGCTCCCTCTTTGTGTGTGAAAAAAAAAATTATTTATAATACAACCAATAATTAATCTGCCTTTATACGTCAAAAATAAAGCACCCCAACAATTATTTACAAATATTTGTCTTTTAAGCTTCAAAATAAAGGCATTCACAAAACAAATGAGGCATAACCTTAATGACATTATGCCCGCAACAACAACTCTTGTCGCAAGCATAAAAAAGTGCTAAGTGTGTTCATTTTTGTCATGTCGTATTGTAAGGAACAACAACAACATATAACAAACATCCCCTGTGGGCCTGCAGAAGGCATAATACCATATAAGTACTCGTACAATAATTCTATAAATTTTATTTCTCACAATAGAGTAAACAAGATGATGTAGGTAAAATATTAAATAAAAGAATGTGAGCAAATATGTACCAACGTACCAAATTCGTAGGGCGGATTAACGTGAATGTTACATGTATTATTTATAATTTTTCCTTTACTGAAAACGTAAAAAATGATATCATGAAATAACCACAGCAACATCAATTGACTAGACAGTACACTGACATGCATACAAAATCTTAATTTAATTATAAAATTCACAAAATCAAAGATAAGCGACCGCAATTTCTATTTCAATTGCTCGACTCAATTATGTTACCTCTAAAATAGAATTGAAACCATCCATCAAATTAGAACATTTTAATACGAGTATAATACGGGAAATTGATTTTATAATTCACCATTACACGCTGATTGAAGTGACCTTTATGACGACATTGAACTAGGTGCGCATAATGTAGTTTTAACCCACTACTAAATCCTAGCGTGACTTTTAATGTAAAATTGTATGGCAAAACTCGTTAAGATCAGATTAAATTTTGCCACTTATGCTAATTTCATGACAGTTTTTTTCTTAAACCTAAGGCTGTTAATTTATTTGAGCCTGATTCAAGTGTCTGGGAAATTTGTTTCGAAATATGATAGCCGATGCCTTTCTCTGTGGTATTATTTGACTTTTTTTATTTTCTTCAACGAAATTTGTTTGTTTACTACGCGTGTTGAATTCTTGCAGTAAGTAGTACAATAGCTTCACTTGAAATATGTATTAAAAAACTATTAAAACTGCAAAAATATGCGCTTACCACCAAAATATGTAAAATTATGCAACCACAAATTGGATTCAAAATTGCTTAGAATTCGATCTTTTTATCTGACATCATAGGTATAGGAAGGGTAGAGAATTGCTGTTGCCCCCCTATAATTATTAAAAGTTTCATGTAATCACCAGTTATAATGCCACCCCTAGAAAACATTTCCAGCTGCGATAATGTCTATCACCAAAAAAAAAAACTTTTGTATGAAAGTCCGAGCACTGCATATGGCATGTATCTCGCAAAACGGTTTGTTGCAAAATAAGAATAATTAAAAATAAAAGATAGTTAATGATTTTAAGAATATCTTGTGAAGCGAAAAGAACAAAAGGCAAGGAATTGATTGATCCCTATCCTACTCACTGTTAAAGAAGGCGGTGACAGCGTGCATCTTCTTGGCATTGCATCGTCCATTAATTGAAATATGAATAAAGAAATTTATCCTTATGCGAATAATCACATTGCACTCGAAGAAAATAGTTTCTCTTAATCAGAAAAAGTTAAGAAAGATTTATTGACAAATGGATATACTGTACATATACATAACACTGCACATAGAATTGGAAAAGCTTTTCTTTAGCATTCAATTTTTCTATAATTGTTTTATTCAATTAACTTTTGCACACTTCTTTTGCCATTTTCAAAAGACATAAATATTTATGTATTTAAGCAAAATATTTATTTAGACAAGTATTTTGTAATACTTCATTTATTAAAAAAAAGCCGTTAATTTAGTTTTCAACACAATTTTCTTTCCTGACTTCTTGTTGACACAGTAATAATAACGATGATGGTGACTGGAAATTATGATGACGATGATGATGTTGGTGGTGTTGCTGAGGACTTCTACAGCACACTTTATTAGCGAAATGACAACCTGCTGTCTCATAAATTAAATTTTGTTATTATTTACGTCAAAAATGTTAATATATACAATCAAAGAACGACGAATAAAAAATATCTGGAAAACAGACAACGATGTAAAACATTTGAGTTATTCACTGTTCTTTTTAAGGCGTCAAGTTTCTTTAAAAAAAATTAAAAGAAAGCAGACGATATGTACATATTTGCATAAATTGCTGTGTATTGTTAAAAATCATTTCCAAAGTTTGCTTTCAAATTCTATTTATTAAATTAAACAAAATATCAGATTTTTATATTGAAACTTTAGGTTTCCTCACATGTGAAAAAAAATCACAATGTTCAATTCCACTCATACACTTTTTATTTTACTTCATTATTATTTTTTATTTGCTGAGAAATACGAGTATAATTCGTTCTATTACAAATGAGTTACATTTTAAGGGAGGCAAAAAAAAACAAAAAAAAATTAAAACTTTCATCATTTATTATTAACGCTTCACTACATTTCTAAACCACTAAATGTAAGAGCTACACAAAAAATTTAGGAGCAAGAATATAAATGTTGAAAAAACTCTATCTACGAACTACATATCTAAGTTTTGTTCAACACCACATCATCAGTTATTTCCACTACTATTCAGTTTTACAATGTGAAGCTTGGAATTTTTTACTTTTTATTTGAAATTTAATGCTGAGTTTTCATAATAAAATACATTGTAGCGAATAATGTAAAATATTTTTAAACATGGGAAAGTTGTTGGAAAAACACTTTCAAGAAAAACACTTAAAAGTGTTTTGAATGGCACATACAACATCTATAAAATTAATAATCGTTTTAAAACCTCATTCACATTCACTACACAAAAGATTTAACTTCTTTCACATTTACATTCCAAAGATGTACATTTTATACGGGTACATACGTGCAAAAAAAATTAAATCTCGAAAGTACATACATACGAGTACATATAAGTATTTAGAAAAGAAATTAGAATTAAAAGTTCTAGCCGATTTCCGCCAACCAAAATTTTGTTTTTGATTTAAATGGCCCTGATACAAGCTTCCCAGTATAAACTTTTGTTGTTGTGATTATTTACCTCATTATTTTAGTTGGTATAAGATTAACTACACTGTGCTCGGATCGGAAATTTTTTTATGACAAGTCGGGGACCCAGTGGGTAAACCTAACATTTGTTTAGACTACCTCTTGTTTAAAAAATAATTAAGATTGAAAACTATTGTTTAAAGTACCTAAAACACGCAATGTTTCCCAGTTTTCTACCATTTATTATATTTTATATCGATATATCGATTAAAAAAACATGTATTGATGAACATCGACCTACGGAAACTTCTTGAAAGAAAAAATTTATATTTTTTCAAACATACAAAATGGTACTTTTTTTAATTTGTACAATTTTTTAATTTTTATTTTAATCGATATAAAAAATTAATAAATGGTAGAAAACTGGAGAAATTGCGAAGTTTTGAGTATTTTTTTTACTTTTAACCAAACTTTCAATCAAGCACTGTTGGATTCAGCGTACTCGAATTAGGTTTGCCCTCCAGGTCCCCGGCTTGTTACAAAAAGTTTCCGATTCGAGTACAGTGTAATCTTTTTCACTTTGATAAAATTCCGTTAGTTTTCACTAACAAATTTGAAAGAAATACTTTCGGATTAACAACTACGAAATATGTGACACAAAAAAACCGCGTTCTATGCCATAAATCACTAGCGAAATTCAGGAGTATTGACACTTATTATTTCACACAATGTAGAATGTATATATGTACATATGTAATTCAACTGAAAACTTCTATATTCTGCGGGCGCTGTATCACGCTTACAAATATTAACTTATAAATTTAATAAGGTTATTGCTCTTCTTCTTTAGCTGGTTAAATTAAAAAACTTTTTTCCACTCTAACAAAGAGAATAAAAAAATAATAATATTTTCAAGGAAAAAAAAAGCAAAACAAAAATAAAATTCAATCATAAATGTAACAAATCGAATATAATACGTGTTCATAGTGTTAACAAACGCATTGATGCAGAGACATACTCGTACACACTATTTTTTATTACAAATATACCCATGTACATATATAAATATACATATGTATATGCACAGACAAGTGTTTACATATATAATGTGTATATATATGTATACATATGCATACCAAATGTAAAATAATATACATACATACATATGTATGTATGTATGTGCATACTCGTATGTATGTAACTAAATGGTTTAAAGATTATTAGTTTGTAGTCAATTTTAATTAAACTTAAAACACAGATGTATTATATAGGAAAGTTTATACTTTCGGTAGCCTCAAATATCTGGAAAGTCTGAGTCATTTATTTTGATCAGCCTTTGGGCCGTTTTTACTACTTGGCGGTGTCAGTTTAAGGTTGGAATTTATCGGACGAATAAAAAGTATTTCATTATTACATATTTAACACTATTAAGACTTTTTGAAAAACACACGGACTGTACAGTATAAGTTCGATAGCACTAACGATTTTGGTCACCAATTTCTTTTATGGGCTTCCAAAGATTTGGTGATAGCATTGAACTATATATGGCAGTAATGTAGCTAAGTGTCTACCGAACAAATCTTGTTACATCTTATGCCAAAAAAAAATATTTCTTCGTGCACTTTTTTTCAAAAATTAAGGGAAACATTTTTTTTAATTTTTTCAGAATTTTTACACGGACTCCTATTTTTTGCTCTTAAATTTTAGTATTTACTATTTTAAGGTTTTGATGTTGATTTGCCAAATATAACATACTAATTATAATATAGTATATCGTTACCTCAATATCTCATAATATTTTTTATATGGAGTTTTTTGTACATTTCGATAGCAGAACATCTAATGTATCGAAAATTGCAAAAATCTCGATTTCAGAAAAATAGTGAGTTAGGCCCTTTCTATATTAAGGTAACGATATATAATATATATATTGTAAATTATGCTGAAAAAAGAAAACAAAATATTCCTTCCACTATTTAAAAAACAAAGTGTTACTGAAACTCAACAGAGAAGTGTGCATTTGATATGATTTTCGAAAGTAAAAAAACTTAGTGTGGACAATTTTTGAAAAACTTTAATTTTTGAGGTAAAAAGTGGTCTGTATGAGCCAAAAAAGCTTAACCGACACATTTTTTGGACCTCGTTCTTTTGACGAAAATCGATTATTTACAATCGCAAATGCTCGACTTAGGTTAAAAAATTAATTTTGAAAATTATGTCGCTTAAGCTTTTATGGAGGTTATGGCACGATATGTAGATATGCATGTTATTGTGTTTTACAAATTCAAACAATAAATTGTTTACGCCTCGGAACACAATTTCATGTAGAAAAAGTTATCAATCATGCATGAAGGTGAGCCATGGATCTCTGTTGGGTAGTAGCATTCTGATATGAGGCAGCGTGCAGAGATGAGACGTACAAAGGTTGCTTATCATGTCAAATGCATAATTAGCCGACACCTAATGGCAGGAACGTCGGAGTCGTGTGGTACTAATCTATTGATTTTTTCTAACACAAGAAAGGCACGAGCCTTAACTTCATGCCAGTACATTTTCATCATCAGGAAAATTTTGTTAAGGAACGATGTCTAAAACTTTTCTAGAAAATAAATATCTCAAGTCTATGCTACGGATATGTAAGCGTGTATGTGTATGTGTATGTGTACGTCTGTTTGTTTATGATGTTGTATGTGAGGACATGAAGTGTTTGTTTTGTTACTGAAATGTTTGTTTGATTGAAAATTGAATTGTCACTTTTATTGATATATGTATGTACAATGTACATATACATGGATGTATTTCACATATACATACATATGTATGTACATGCGTGTAAATATGTATTTGAGACTTAAATGCCCTTTGCTTAAAAACTGTTTGTCATTTGTTGGTCGCTGCTTTTTTTCCTTACGCTTTTATGATCTGTTTGCATTAACAATTGTATGTATGACAGACCAAAAGGGAAGCACAAACAAACTTGTACTTTCTAAACCAACTATTGTTATATCAGGTTTGTGTGCGCATACTTGCATAAATATGTATATATGTATGTACATACATATGTATGTATGTAAGTGCATACACCTATGCTGACTTCATGTATGCATGCATTGCATGTTTGTATGTATGTACGTAGTTTTGCGTTGGCATTAGTTTATTTAGTGTTTAATATTATTTCACCACATGAAATGGAAACGTGTATACCTGCCACAAGAAAAACACGTTGTGTTGGAATTGCTACTGTGGATGCATTTCCATCCCTTGAGTGTATTAAAGAGACTTTTGGCATCGTGTAGTATGTGACTATTAGTATTTTCAAAGCACTTTAGCTCACAGTGAATAGCAATTGTTGAAAAGTGAGTGGAATTTTTATACCACGTATTAGTAAGAAGATTAAAATCAATGAATTTACTTTTTTTGTGTGTCTTTTTTCCAATGTTTTTGTTCACATTTTTTAATGAACATGTACATACGAGTATGTTCACATGTTGGGTTTCACCTGTTTATTGTTTAGTTATCAAATTTGTGCTTTGGATTACGGGGTCTTAGAGTTGATCACTTAACGTTTGTCGGTCAAAATTATTTGTATATTTTTAGTATAAATGTATGTATGAACGATTTAAAGGTTGCGAAATGTATACAAATAAATTATTGCTTGAATATACTATACATATTCCATATTTATAAGAAACGGTTTTAGCTTCACTTCCGGAATATAAGCGGAAATGTGTGAAGAAATGTTTAGGGGAAAAATTTTGATTTAATTTCACGCCCAAAATACATGTAGGTACATCTCGTTAGCACAATATATTGCAGGATTAGGGGCCATCCCCTGAGTACGGGTCCCATTAAAAAGAAAACCCCAGTATGACAAAAAATTAAAATCGAGTTTTTATTTTATTTTGCATATTGAAAAAAAAATCTTTTTGTTCATCGTGCCGCGAAATCCAAATCAAGTTGAAGTTCAGTGATTCTCTTTTTAATAGAAACAGAAAATCCGTACTTGCTGGTAATGCTGAATGAATTAGTTCCTTTTATAATATTTTATGTATTAATTCCCTTTTTTAATTTTTTTTAATATAACGCCAAATGTAAATAAAATATGCTGTTGCATTATCCAAAATGTAGACTAGAATTAGAACGTCAATAGATGATTCTCAATGACACGCACATGTTAAATTTCTATAGCAAAAAGGCCTCGCCTGAGGTATAAGTTTGTCAGTAGCACTGGTGACAAAGTCAATATTGAATCATTACTTTTTCACTAGTGACACTTCCTGCAGGGTATGTAATTGGGTGTAAGTACTTACGTATATATGCCTAATTTTTGCAATAACAATTTTTTAAATCAACTTGAATTATAAGTTTTTATATATTTCATAGTGAGCATGAATGAGCGTGAGAAGTTTTCAATTCCAAACCTCTCACAGAATCTCAAAATTCTTCAAATCTGATACCATTATACCATTACATTTTTCTTCCACAGATTACACAATCAAGAAGAAGTTTTCAATACATTTTGTTCGTGCGAGTGCGTTGTCGTGAACTATTTTGAAATTGATCTTGGGTGAGCATGCGTGTCGTGGGTCAAAAACCACTCACAGGCACAATTCTAAAGAAGTATTTAAACAAAATCGATTATTTTGTATGCCTTCGATGCTAACAGACAAATATGTTCATACGTATACGAGTGCAGGGCTGCCAAGATTGATGATGGATCATATTTATGATGATATTTTGATCCAAATGTTATTTGTTATATACATGGAAACATGCATACAGATTTCTGTAGGTTTATTTTATATCTGTTTTAAGAATACTTTATAACAAAGGCTTGTTTTGTAAAAGTATTCCGCGATTATCAAATTCAGTATACGAGTAAAAATCTACTTTATACTTTTTGTATCAATTTTGAATTTGTTAGTTACATGTCGTTAACTGAAATGCAAAATCACGCAACTACACTTTTTTAATTTTAAAGGGGAGAGAAAAAGGGAGAAAACTAAACAAAATTATGCGAGCGACTGAAGTAAAGTTTCATTGTTTTCATTTTTAATTCGGCTGATTGCTATGATAAAGGTTTGAAAATTTTTAGGTACATGTGTATCGATACAATACCCAATTATTAATTGAAGATTAGATTTTGAGTATTTTGTTGTTTTTTATTTCAGCAAAATTGGATTTGAGTAGTTTTGCCTTATTTCTTTTCGGATTTGTAAATTTATTGGCATCTTTTGGGTGAGAAAGTTTATTCTTGAATAGACGTGTTATAAATATTCCAGCACTTTATTTTTACACCATGGTATACGACAAGAATATTAAAAGAATTTTATTTGTCTTACTTTTGACAGTTGTATATTAAAACTTAGATTAAAAAGTTGTAGGTTTTATTTTTGCTTTTCATTTTTTTTTATCTCTTTATGATATATTGCCAAGCTAAGTGCAGACGCAGAAACTAAAAGAATAAAAAATTGGAAGAAGGGAATGATTTTACTTTTCGTTTTTAGATTTTAACAGTAGTTAAGTAAAAGAAATAAAATAAAAACTTAAATAAAGAATTTTATACAAAAATATGTAACATAAAACCCATATATCGACACATGACATTTGAGTGGTAATATAAGTTGTTACTATTGTTAGTATACTTAAAATACAGGAATGTATGTAGCCGTTAGGGTATTTCGAGAAAAAGCTCCTAGAAAATGACGAAAAATTATACTCGGTTGGAAGTAATCTTAATATAAAGGTTGGAAAATGGTTAGGCCAATATAATATCAGTTGAATAAACTATATACATACATATGTATCTATATTACAACTCACGCTTTCAATTTTCTATAAATCAAGTAAGTAAATGACAAAATCGATTTTATCAACTAATCTGTTTTCCCTGTGTGATTTTTTAACACACCATCCCTGATCTTTTTTTAGGCGCCCTATGCTCTAATGGGTGTTAAAGGAACTTGTATGTACTTACGAGAAGTGAAACAGGTTTAAGAAGGTAAATAAAATATTTAACAAGAATATTTTTGTGTAAAACTCAGCATTCCTTTATTTTATTTTCAAAACATAGTGGAACAAATGTTCTAACAGCAAAGTTGACATTGACCACATGCATTTAAAGTTGCGTACTATTATAGGTCTAGGTACTCAAATCAAGGGTCCACTGCAGGAGGAACACTCTAATACATCCCCGTTTGTTTGCTTGACTTTCCGAATGTTTTGGTGTGATTATATCTGATTCTATATGTGGATAAGTATGTGCAGAAGTTTTTTAATTGCTGCTGGAAAAGATTTATGTTGCTGAAGAATGTCACAGAAAATAAAAAGGAATTTTTAACAGATACGTCAAAGAGATAAACACCAAACCTTTAGAACATACATTACAAACAAGCCAAGGAACACACACACACACACTCGCGTAAATATACATATACACATACATATTAGTATGAGTGTGTGTGCTTACCTGCACACACACACACACACATACATGCACAAACTTACCTACGCATGCATATGATTGTACATATGTATTTATATACTTATGTATATGTGTGTGGGTTTAAAGATAAAATATAAGTAAGGATGGTGTAAAATGACATGGGATGAAACTAATAATAGAAAAATTCACAAGAAAAAGAAAACAAACTAATAAAAACATTTATACGACAGGTAATTTACAAGCGTAAAAAGTAAAATAAATTTTTAATTTAAAAAAATGCCAGGAACATTTGAGATTATCTACGAGTATGTATGTATGTATATACATACATATGTACAGATGTATGTACTATGCACAGGACACAAAAAAAACTATAGAAGGTGCCTACTATGGAATTCCGTTCATCTTGGTCTCCCTTA
Source organism: Nowickia ferox (assembly GCA_936439885.1). Lineage (NCBI taxonomy): Eukaryota > Metazoa > Arthropoda > Insecta > Diptera > Tachinidae > Nowickia > Nowickia ferox. The sequence continues at coordinate 114,155 of OW387027.1, read as the reverse complement.
TAAGATAAAAATTTTCCAGAAGTTGATCTTTTTTACAATTTTAAAACAATATACATGTATGTATGTATGTATGTATGTATTAATAATATATCTTATGGAATTAAGTCCAATGAGCTTTGTGGGAAATTGTCTGGTGTAATAATACACACAAAGTAAAACATTATTATATTTATTAGGGAGGTAGCGAATGTTAGTTTAGCGAATGCGATTGGGATTGCGAATAACGCATTTTAATATTTGCGAAAAGGAATGCGAACACTACTTAAAATACTCGTACATTAAAAAATAAATAAATAAATGAAAATAAATTTGTATGAGAACATGAAGGTGTATCGTATTCATAGATGTACTACATATAGAATTTTATTTAAATTCAATAAACACACTGTACAACACTGAAAAAAACACACGGACTTGACAATATAGGTTCGATTCTACTACCGAAGGTTAATATAACCGTATACCCCTCAGTCTAGACAGTGAGACAGTGATCACTTTTTTTATGGGCCTCCAAAAATTTCTAAAATTAGTGCACATTGAAAAAATGGTGCCATCAGCTTTTGGCCAAAAGCTAATTCAGACATGGTAATACGCACAATAATGTCCATAAGAGCCCACCAAAAATTCTATATTGACACTTAACGCCAAAAAAAATAATTTCTTCGTGCACGTTTTTTTTTTTTTTTTTGCAAAAGTAAGGGAAAATATTTTTTTGCAATGTTGCACAGTGTAATTAACAAACAATTCACAAAATGTTAGGCAATCAACCCACTCTTACTTTTCCGGCCTTAGTTAGAAAATATTCTTACACAAATCAAACACTTTGTCTTTTCTTTTTTAAAAATAGAAAATATTTTCAAACACCGCTGGATTTTGGTTATATTTTCATACTTATGTCAACTTATTTATCTACAATTCTTACTTTCATTTTCGTGCTTTTGACGTTTGATTATCGTATAAATTATTTACATAAAGCGGCTGCGATTTTCTGTTGTTTGCAATTCACTTGAAATATTCGCATACATTTTATCGAATACAAATGAGAATACAAAAGCGAGTGCAAATAAAAAATAGTTAGCGATTAATTTTCGAATATGAATGAGAACGCGAAGATTCGTTACTTCCTTAATATTTATTTAATACAGTTGAAATCAACCAAATGAAGCAACAAATCAAATTAGAAATAAAAATGAAATAAAATCAGTACGCACGATTACATACAACAATGTCATATATTATGATAATTTTCTTAGAAACCAACAACATTAGACAAATAGACAAAAAACCATATGGGAGAAGCTAAAGACAGTCACATGCATGTGCCGATATGAATGTATGTATGTATGTGTGCACGAGTATTTTAGGTTAGGTAAGAGTGGCAGTCAGACAAATCGTCGATGCATGACAAATGTCTCTGGCCGACGACACATCGACGACAACGCAAGCCAACTACTATTATGCTAACATTGCTATTTGCATTTTCGTACACGACCATGTTGACTGTCAGGGAGTATATAAAGGATCTTTTTCTAGTACTGACGTTGGTGACAATATACTTTTTACGGTATTTGAAACGTCTATATAACTTTGTTTCAAAAAATCCAATGCATCTATCTCATAATTTTCTATCAATGTGATGTTCTAAATCTGCAGACATACATATGTATGTATGTACAATTCCCCTTGTCGTGGTGGGCGTATTTGGACTTGCACTATGAAGTTCTTGTACTAGACTAAATAACATCGCATCTTTAATCTAGAATAAAATCGTCGTAGTCGAAGTTGAAATGCGTCAGCCACGATAAGGCTGTGATCACGGTATCATGATATTTTGAAAAACACATTGAAATAATAAACACTAAATTGTGCCATTAGTTCTGAAAAAGGAAACACAAATTTATGCAATTGTAGTTGTCCACATCGAAAATATAAATAATTAAAAAGATATCCCCATTTATGGATGTATTTTTTTTTCTTTTGATTAGAATCCTCGTTTTAGATTTGACATGGGGGTCGGAACGAAAGAAAAGGCTTTCGAATTTATATGTTATTAAGATACAAATTCGAAAGCTCGTTGTGGAACTTTACTGATGTTCAAGTAAAATAATCGGGAAATAGATAATGATTGTAGGTCGGTTCAAAAATATTCTTTATTGAGCTTTACTTTTTCTTTTGTCAGAGGAATAAGAAAATCATTTTCTAACGAGGACTACAGCATTAATACAGTTAAAGTGATTTCTTATTTTACAATGATTTTCATTATGCACTTAGATATGTATGTACATACTCGTATAAATAAGGATACACAGAATGCAGTCTGCGTCCATACACATACATAGAAGTTTGGTGTTTACGCCCAATTAATCTATGAAAAATTCGTTTATAATTTGACGCATTTATCACTAAACATAATGTTATAGAGCAAATAATAATTACAAAGAACAAGGGAAACGTAGGGAATAAGAAAAATCTTTGAACTGAAATAAAAATAAATAAAAAAAAACAAAACACAATCGCATTTTTGGTGACTAAAGTAAAGAGACAAAAAAAAAGATAAGCGACAAACAAAACGTTGATATAACAACTTACAAATTAAATATGTTGTAATCGTGGATTTTTATGGAATTGTTATTTTGCTTTACATTTATGTATGTGGTTGTTTGCAGTTCTTTTTAGAGGACTTATTTTATTCCTTAATAATGAGTTTCCACTTCGCTTGCCTTTCGTTTAGAAAGACAACGATGGTTTTTTTATTTGTCCTGTATTTCAACATGATTTTTTTTCTGTGTAGCAACAGAAAAAGAAAGACTCATCATCATCAGAAATGACGATGTAGAGATAAATTGAAATGATAACTTTTAAACATTATTTTGGTTAATCTTTCGAAATCCAAGTTTCAATATGCTTAAGGATGGATCATTTAACGTTAAAGAAAGTTTTCTCATTTATAAGAAATCAATTAGACGTTTTTTCCTCTTTTTTAGCTCCAAAATTTATTGAAATAAAAAGCCAAGTCTAATAACTATAGCAGGACATACATACATACACACATACATACATATGTATGTACTAGATATGTATGTATACATATATAAAGCGTAAATTATATTGGGAAATAAAAAAAGTCACCATTCGACTTTAAGAGCCACTACAGTGGAATCACATGGCTGGTCGACAAGTGGTAACGCTTTTAATAGGAGGAGTGATTTGACACATTTTACACGCCCAGTGACAATTTATTTTTGTTGGTTTGTTACCCGTCACTTTTTGCAGTATTTTTCTCAGAGTTGCTAGTTGCTTAAACGAGTTAAAAAGTTAATTTGTTGCATTTGAGCTCATGCGTTTCAATGGCTCGATTACGGATATCAGCCGAACTTTACTTATTAAAATTATATTACTATTGACTGCTAACAACTAATATTTGTTAGTTTCAGCTGCCAAATTGCAATAGTATTGGTAACTATAAATTCTTAATTGCCCCTAAAAATAAATATAAAAAAATTGTAATCAAATGAAATAAATTACAAAGCGTAGCGCCATGTTGTGCCGCACTGCTAGTGTTTGGCAAAATAATTGGAAAAAACACATCGCACATCCAGTTCAATAGTGACATAACTCAAAAGATTGGTTTTTTGAGTTAATAATGCAGAATAATAATGCATTTCGTATTTATCTTGCGTAAAAATTTTATATAAATAGTTTCTACTATCACCTCGCGAGAGAAGAATATTTGTTCACGCCTTCATTGAGTTGTATGTAAATTGAAAACTTTGAACGTGTTTTCTGCAAAACTCGTTTTTTTTAGTTATGACACTATTGAACTGAATGTGCGACATATTAAAAACTAAATGAAAAACTTTTGGCTTGAAGTCTACTGAAGCAAGAACGAAATGCACACAGACGGTGCTTAACCAACACAACAAGCTAAAATTCCTAAAAACTATATGACAGAAAGTATTTCAATAGCTTAAACATAACTAGTGAAGAGAGATTTATGTGTGATTCATGCATGGTCACGCTAATTACGTGAGCGGCAACCATACCTGATTTTTCCCGCTCTAGAAAAAAGTAAACAAGATAGGTGACAATCGGACGATTTGTTGCTTTCAAAGCACTGTCATATTTGTAACCGACTTCAAAAAAGGAGTAGGCTCTCAATGCGATTGTCTTTTTTTTACTTTATAATTCTTTAGTAAAGTAAACAAAAATGTATGGCATTATCGTTTAGTAACTTCTTTAGTAGCGCTAATTATATACTTCAGATTAACTGATAAGAAGGGAAAGAGATAATTGGATCGAACTGATGAATGAATCCAAACAATTATACTTTACGTATATTTTTTTCATAATTTCATAATTTTTAAGGAAATATTCATCACAAAAATAACGCCAAAAATATTGTTCATTGATTAACTTATATATTTTCTGCCTTATTCATAAAAAATCTTTCTGTTTAATAAGAGGTTCGTTAAACAAATTTTCTATGAAAATTTTGTATGGTGGTCTCTCCAATAAATTTCTCTATTCATAAGCCTCACATTTTGTGAAACGGAGAATCAATCGTTTTAAGCACGCGAAATGTAGAAGCTGTAAAATGTGATTTGCTAAAACTTTCGGTATCTTTTCCTACTTTATAGTTTTGTGTTATCAAAAATAATCCTTCCTTCATATATTCATATGTATTATGTATGTATGTTTGTGTGTGTGTGTGTGTGTGTTCATCCATACTTAAGTACGACTACGGACAAATATTTCTTTTTTTGTTTGCCTTCTTTCATTTTAAATATGAAGTGTTTGTTATTGTCTATATCGTGCTCCATTTAACAAAGTGTGAGAACAAGTTTTATTTAATATTTTAACGCCTTATTGTTGTTTTCGAATACAACGATTGATGTTGTTGGGGGAGAAAATATTAAAAAGGGTGTTTAGTTTAGTACTTTTTTTCGTTTTGGCTTTATTTTATATTTTTACCAAACAACTAACAACATTCAACATCCTTAAATATTCACATACACACATACATACATACAAACATATTCACAATAAAATACTCGTACAATACAACAGTTTAAACATTTCTCGTTCCACTTGTTCTTATTTTTGATGAGTTGTAGTTACTATGAGTTCGCAGGAGGAATAAAACAAAGCAAAATGCCAGCGGAACCGATTTTTTATAAATATTTCTATAGATGTGTGAGTGCGATTGTGTGTATGTACATACATGTATGTGTGTGTGTGTGTGTACATTGAACATTAAATATATTGTTGTGTTGTTAATATGGTGTTGGTTAGTAGCTTGTTTTCGCTTAGTTAGTTTTAATATTTATGCCAAAACATTTATAGTAGTTTTTATTTGACTGTATGTGCCCGTGTGTACGTATGTATGTACATATGTAAGTGTGTTTGTTCATGTGCTATTGTGCCATAAAAGTGTTTTTTATAACTTGAACTCGTGCGCACATATTTACACACAAATATTTACATATGTACATACATACATATGTATGTATTCGTATGTATGTACATATTGGGTGTTTTTTATTGAGGTATAGAACTTTAAGTTGGCATCACTTTTTTAACTGGCGGCCATTTTGTCAGCTGTCAAGTGATTAATATTTAGTTTGGTTTGCCATTTCATCATGAACAGGTTGACAAAAGAACAACGCTTGCAAATCGTGCAAAGTTATTTCGAAAATAATGGTTCAGTTCGCGAAGTTTACCGCAAGCTCCGTCCATTTTATGGTCGACATAATCGTCCATCAGAGCAATTAATTCGGTTAACCTGTCAATTGGCCACCAAGATCGTGTGATTTGACACCATTGAATTATTTTCTTTGGGGATATGTGAAGTCGCTCGTCTACGCCAACAAACCAGAAACGTTAGGGGACTTGGAAGCCAACATTCTTGGCGTTATTGCCAACATACGGCCCCATATGCTCGAAAAAGTGGTTGAAAATTGGACCTGTAGAATTGGCTTTATTCGAGCCAGCCGCGGCGGCCACATGCCCGAAATCATATTTAAACGTTAATGGCATAAAATTATCCTTCCAATAAAGCCAAATTGATGGACATTAAAACGATTTTCTTGTGTTTTATTTCAATTCGAAGTTCTATACCTCTAAAAAAAACACCCTGTACATAGAAATACATATGAATTTTATTCATTCATAACATTTAGAAATGTTAAACTCTTACGCATTAAGTTTTTGGCTTATTGTTGGTAAAATGTCTGTTATTGTTTTTTTAGTGTTTGAAAGGAATGTGAGCGAGATCGGGAGGAGGCTGGGTCGTTGTTAAAGGACAAGATATTATTATTGTTCTTGTTTACAAGACAACACCAGGATTTTATTGCACACCAATCGTGAGCAGAAATATTAAAATAGCAAAATAGATGTACATACATATGTATGTATGTATATGTAATATTAATAAAAAATAATGGAAAAACAGTAGCAGTAAGTGTGATGATTTCCATAAAAAAGGGAATCACTACTTCAGCCAACATTTCGATTCTTTCTTCCTACTTTTGTATTCACAATTGAATATTGTGATACTAATAAATGATATTGAATATCAAACAAGTACATTTGTTTTTATTTGTTTGAAAGCACGACTTGTGACAATAACAGGAATACTAAATTTCATTTTTGTTATTGCAAACAAATTGTTAAAATGATATCTTTGTTTTTAATGAATATCCCTTTCCAAGTTGGGATTATTGTTGACTTTATAATTGACTGCTTTGAAGTTGCCGCCGAATTGCACATTCATATTTCACACATACATATGTACATAGAAATTTTCTTAATTTTTTTTATGGGTATGAATTGTCAATGTGTCCAAACTGAAATCGTTATAATTTATTTAGCTGTGTTGTGCGTACATATCGTACACTAAATCATAAACAGGCACAACTCAAAAAATCACAAAAAAAAAAACTATTGATAATGTGCAAATGACGCAAGTATGTAACATAAAAGCAGGCATAACGGTATTTTATATTGTTCAAGGAAACTGTGTTGCGGACGTTAGAAATTTATTTGTTCAGTGAACCTTCTTTATGAAAAACAAAACCATTTTAATCATTTTAAGTTGTGACTGTGTTTATGGTTTAGAGTGCGATATCTACATACGAGTATGTGCTACATTAAAGGATTACATTTCCTATTCATTTCTTGTAGTGCTGGTGATATTGTTTTCCAACTTGCCATAAAAAATAATGTGTAAAATCCAGCATAAAATTATTGTCTTCACTAAAAAAAATTTAAATATTGAATGTTCAGACACTTTAGGATGACTCAGTTTATCGTAAAATCGGTTTTCAAAAACCATATTTTACATCAAGAAGTTGCGAATTAACTTTCATATATTTCTTCCTTTATATATATATATATATATATATATTGATGCCTATGGTTCCAAGGTGGAACAAAGGGTCACCTGACGAATAAATATCAACGAAGTTGTGTCACTACTCGGATAATATCCGGGTTGCCAATGATTCTTAGAATGACGTGGCGAGTAAAAGGAGCCTCTAAATAACCACTCTAATGATTCATGCATGTCTGGATGCTGAACCGGAAGCCCCCGTACCAGAACCAGAACTCGACTGGCTAATCCCCAATGCACCTTAAATTTATCTGATTACAGAAACCACAATTGCATCCGATAGGTTGCGTATAAAATTTGTAGTTTTGCGTAATAAGAATATTATTCAAATAAATTCGCGATTTTGTCACTCGTAACCGGTTTGAGAGTAGCATTAAATAACCGATGATGGGGGATATTTGAGTTTTTTTTACATTTCAGTCGTTTATATTTATGTAAGTATATTTTTTATATTTTATTTATAGCGGTTGTTATTGTTTTTATTAATCTTATATTTTTTCTGGTTTACATACGTTTGTAATAAAGAAAAGTGTCAAGACAATTTATTTTTACTGCATACTGAAAAGTAAAGGACCGGAAACATTAAATTTTCAAATGAAACTTTAGCAATTACGTAACTTTTTATTTACTTTTTAATTCGCCTTTTCTTTCGAACATAATTTAACTCATATGTATCAGATATCGTTTTTAAGTTGTTAAAGGAAGGTTAAGACTTTGTGTCAATTTGAGCATAATAGATCAAGCTACTTTTTCCATTGAGACAATACAATATGCAAAACTTACACGTTAAATAAATACGAAAATTTAATAAAAAAAATTAAAAGTTTTACTATCAATTTTCAATAGAAGGTATTTAAAACTTTCAGTAACAATTGCTATTTTTTTTAAGTAATGTGTCCTGTGTTCCGCTCAGGAACCACGAGAAAATATATCTGTGGCAATAAATAATAATGGCTTAAGTTGACATAAGTGCTTTTTCGTTTTATTGCATATTCTTATTCTCTTCTTCAAGATCTATCACTCAGCTAAATTTCAATTATAAAATGTTATTATTAGTAACAAAAATTAATATATTAAAAACCCCCGATATATCCAAAAAAGATGTGATATCTTCTAAACGGTTGGACCGATTTTCTTAAAACATAACTAAGAGCCCTCTCGATCAAGTCACCTGTCAAACAAAAAAACTAAAAGAAAACTGAAAACAAAAAAAGACAAAACCCTTAGGGTCATTTTCACAACGATATAAAAGTAAACTTTAAGAATTTAAAACCAGTCTTTTGTATTGAAATACCAGTTTTAAAACTCTTAAGGTATACTTTTATTCGTTGTGAAAATGGCCCTTAATATCTCAAAACAAGAAATTTCGACTTAAGCCATTATTATTTATTGCCACAGATATATAAAAAGAGTTTTTACGCTATGTCGTATGGTATAAGAGTGAGCGGAGAAACTAACACTTTCCCACAGCCAATAATAAAATGAAGGATGATGTGATGTGCTCAGTCATTCCGAGAACTTCTAAAGAAGTCAATGAATATAAGAGAAGATCTTACCTTATCTATTCCAATTTCAAGAGATTGTAGACTCACAGTCCGTGATATCGTGCCTTCATACGATCCATTATTCACCTGATTTTGCGTTGAAGATGGAAAAGGTTGAATCTTATATGTTGAGAGCCTCTTTGAAGATGGTTTAAAATAGGAACATTTGCAAATTTTCTCATAGATGTTCGACCTTCCTCATAGATCGAATTATTTGAATTCAACTTTTAATTTGTGCAAGTATTTTCTTTTAGAAATATCAAGTCCGAGAGGTTTCCATTCGAAATATCTTTCGAAGTGGCTGCAAAATTAAAGGGATAAAAATTAAATAGTTTTTTACACTGTTTACTTTTTAAATAACAATCTTAAGCAGGGCAGAGAGTGGTGAGAAGGGTTGATAAGGGATAAAAAAATTGCTACATTTAATATGTATTTTATGGACATAAATCCGCAATAAATCTAAACTCATATAAGGTTATTTTAATGCACATATGGCAAACACACATACACATACTCACAAATATATGTATGTACACTGTAAGCTTGTGGTTGTATTTTTAACCTTTTTATACGTTTGATTTCATATTGTTACTGTTAATGTACTTGCAGTCAGTCGGTGTTGCTATTTACTTTCTCTTCAACTGAATTCTTTGGTTTGTGAAAATGGGTGAGTGAATTTTTTGCTAGTGTCCTTATGGCTTTCGTTGCTACAGATTGTGTAAAAACCAGAGTTGCCATTATCCTCTTATTTTCCAATTTTAATTATTGAAATAGGGACATTATCAGAATTCTATTCTATTTAAAAATTTCAATTTTCATTGATATAAAAATTACATTATTTGGAATATGCATCTTAAGACAAAAAGTTCCTTTCTTGCAGGAACTTCCCTGAAACAGACATTCACACATGGTCTTGTTCAGAGATTTCGTTATAATCTCTAAATTTGTATCATATCCCGCAGTTCCTATCATCTATCATGCTTATAATATAATAAATATTTTTGAAAATCATAAAAGAATAAAATAAGCGTAGTAGGCTTCGATTCATATCGAATACAAATTGTTTGCTGGTTTTTGCACAAGTTTCCACGCCTACTACGCTTATTTTATTCGTTTGCGATATTCAAAAATATTATTATTTGTTAATTCTCAAATGGTTTTTGAAAGTCTGTGCATAAGATAAGAGGTTTGTGGCTGCTCAAAATGTGGTTGAAGTCGACTGATGATTTGGTAAAGCACCAATGAAATGCATATAGACATGCTTAACAACCAGCAAATAAATTTCACTTAAAACAATTATTTCTCGTATTTCATTTTTCCCAGTCGATCAAACTTCGTAAATTGAGCCAGATAATCTCTAACTAAGAATATAGCGGCAGTTTGAAAATGACCTTAACAATATGTCAATTGCTTTCATTGCTGCAAGTTATGCTCATAAGGATGACGAAAGTTCTTAAAACAAATGACTCTGAGTAAAATTCATAATTGTACGATTCATTTCTACAATAAGAAGTACTTAAAACAACTCTTTTAAATTCGTATTCATTTTGAAAAGCATAAAATAAAAATAATGTATTGAAATGCATAAATATGTTTTATAATTTTTTTTTCCATTTCTTAATTTTAAATACTCTATTGAGAGTTTTTCCATAACTATTGAGGTTTAGCAACCTTTTTTTGAATTATGGCTGAAGTCTAGTAATGTGTTGCTTAGCATCAACGAAATGCATCTAGAAGTGCTAAACCAACAACAAATAAAATTTTTAAATTCAATTAATAATTTTACGATTTTCCTAAATGGCAACACTACAGACTGATGTTCAAATGTATGCCTGGATATGAACGTACGTACGTACGTCTGTTCGTTTTTGTGTCCTGCTCCATAGAAATATTCCGTTTTCCGTTTATGGATTTGTTATGTGGGTTCATGGGTATTTTATTCTTGATGTAGAAACTTTTTTTCTTGCTTTTAGTATGGAAATTAAATACATTGGTTTTGTGTTCAAGTACGGTTGTTGTCAATGTTAGAGTACAAAAGATGGCCAAACGGATTAGAAGAATATACTTCTTATGTGCGAGTAAGCAAATACTCGTATGTACGAGTATATGGGTATGTTTGACTTTTTATTAGAATTTTTCTTATAATGCTGTTTAATGGATACGACTGTTATTTCTAAATATATATGTATTTATGTATCTATGTAAGAATATTGTAGATATGTACATATGACTATATTGAATTCAAGTTGCAGAAGTAAACAAATCAAAAATCATTTATGACAGACAGCAAGGGGGAAAATGAAAGCAAAAAACACAAAATCACATAAAAATCAAATAAAAATTTAATCGTTTGGAAAATTTTTTATGTTCTCTTTTTTCATACGATAGATTTGACTATTTATATTTATTGTTGTACATCTTTTCAATTTTTGTTTGCAAATACACAAGTAATAATATTTTTGCAAAATATATCAAATGATTCATTTAAATCATTATTTTTAATATTTGGTTAAAGAATTTGAGCACAAGAAAAACAAAACGAATATTGGAATTTTTTTACAAATATATTTATTTCTATACGCATACACATGTATTTTTGTGTGCATACGTTGCCCAAAATATTCATCCTTATTCCAATTGTCATTATCGACGTCACGTCAATACAATACCAAAAATTGGGGCTATTGACAGGCTCACGCTATTTTCTAGACCTTAGGGAATAGAAATAGACTGTCAATAGCACAAAATTGTTCTGTCGATGTCGACAACTGGAATAAGTGTGCTTATACATATTTCTAATAAAAATTTCGTTAAAGAAAATTATAAACTGACAGTTAGTGTAGTCACTACCCTGACTGAATTTCTATGATGTAACCATCCCAAAACTGAAGACTGTATTCGCCCTTGAGTACATCGGATATATGTGTATGCGTGTATGCAATCTGCGAAAATTTCGTATTTGTTTTTGTTTAATATATTATGTTACACATGTTAATTACAGAAAACTAAAAACAAAAATACTTTAACTTGAAATTAATTATTTATTTGAATTCATTAAACAAAACTAAATAAAACATTTTCTTACTTTTTTGGTTTTTTTTCCTCAAAAATTTTAAATTAAAAAATTTGGTGCTGGAAACTTGTTGGCAGTTTTGAAAAATTAAGCAACTGATAGAAGTAAAATAAAAAGAAAGAGAGTTTTCAGCTCACTTGAGTCAAAATAATAGGCCCCTCTGTGTTATCTGAGAGTAGAAAAGGAATAGTGCAAATAGAGATGATGAAGTGACAGATTGATAGAAATAAGAGCAGGCATTAAGTAGGTGTTAGTAGTCGGATTATTTTAAGATTTTTTGCATTTCATTCGATATTTCACTTCACTGACGATTAGTTACTAAGGGGTCTCTGCAATATGAGTTAGCATAGACAATTTGCTTTGTAGTCGACGCAGTAACTACAGCCAACAGCACTCTCTATATTAAATACATATAATAGCGATAATTTATATTGTTTGGCATATTTAAACAAATTTTAAAAAAATTTTTTTTAGTAGTATAATAATCTTAATGAAGAAATTCGCTTGTTATAAAAAACGTATTGCACACACGCAAGCACGCCCCTCACATTAGACACAAATGCCAGCGTATGTGTTTTCGCGAAGGAATCTTCCCTCACAATAGTTACTTATATGAACATGCATAGATAATAACCCAATTGGCCTTGTACTCAGGACATTGCTAATTGCGGATTTCCGTATACATCCAAATCGGCCCAGAAAACGAAATTGCATATATTTGCGCCGATTTGTATATGTTAATATATAATTTTGCACTATACTTTTTATTATGATAACAAAATCGTTACATATTGCAGGAAAAATTTAAAATTTTGCAAGGAAAGTACAAAAAAAAGAAAAATTTAACTTTTTGCTATATAGGGTGGTTCTAATGAAATAAAAAAGTAGAAAAAGAAATCATCTTGTCGGATTTCCGAAAATTGTTAATTAATAACGAGAAAACACATAAATGGCAGCAGTGAGTGAATATTTTATCAACTGGGATATGGTCTATCCACAAGAAATCTTATATCGTACATGATTGTGTGTGTGTTCTTTCATCTTTATTGTGTAAATATTATGAAAACTATTGTCAAATACTTTATTTTGTGATTTAAAACTCATATATATAACTTTTAATTGGTTTCATTATGGTTTTGTATGACAAAATGAGAAATATTAAAACAAATAGCTTTAGGCTTACCATTTGATCATATCTTCCAAGAAAAATATCAAGTAGGATGGAACAAGGATTTTATATATATTATTTTTTTTTTTTTTGGTAATTATTACTATTTACACTTAAATATACATACATAAGTATGTATGTATGTATATGCATATGTTTTTATGTACTTGTACGGCACGAATATTTGTTCTGCTGACTTTCGTTAATTACGAAATTTTATTGTTGAGTTTATTTCGAATATTTAAATTTGTATAATTAAGAGATGAATTACGACCTTTAATGTCTTATTAACTTATTAAAAGAAAAAAATATGAAATTAAAATATAAGAGATGCAGTGGATGAAATGTTATAATTTTTTATGTTTTAAACATTTAATTCACGTCACCGAAGTAATATTTATATAACAACAAAAACAAAATTAAAAACAAAAAAACCAAAACAAAAACGACAAGCTCAGGTTGTCCTTGCACTTTTTTATAGTTTTTATAAGTTAAAATATTTTTTTTGTTTTCACATAAATACCACATTTGTGACATAATTTAGACAATTAGGCTCTAAGTAAATAAATTCTTAACTGCATGCCTGACAAATTTTTGTTTAATTCTGTGGGTTTGAAGGGAATCTTACATACATACATACATACATACAAACATATATTTATTACTATCAAACTACACATACATATAGTATATTTACGCAAAGGCCGGTTATAATTGAGTTGCATTTATTTCCTATAATTCTTTGCTCTGTAACAAACAACTCTAGCGATTTTATTTGGAACATGTTTTTTTACGCAGACGCTAAAGTAACACAAGTCAACAAGAGAGCTGATTTTTAATATTGGGAGAGTTTCACCAGACAAACGAAAGGTTGCCGATTAATAAACCCCTTAAAAGTAAATCGTAAAAATAAATTTTAATTCACCGAAATATGCTCTTGGGAAGTAAATATTTGAATTAGTATGTGTGCACAATAACAAAAACCAAATTAATATAAACAAATATTAAAAAGTCTGCTAATGGTTCACTATTAAAATATAAAATGTTTTTAAATGCTCTTAGAGCAAACAAATTTTGGAGAGAATATTTTTTGTTTGTTTTGAAGCGTAAACTTCAAAACATAACAAAATATTTAAAACAACATAGTAAAGTGAAAAGAAAATTAGGGCTTATTATCGTTTGCTTACATCCCTTTTTATATTAATTGGATTGTACTTTAATTATAAAAGTTATTTAGTAGTGTTATGCAGAAATCCAAATACCTAAATTAAATAAGGAAATGTTTTTCAAAGATAAAATATAAAAAAATAATAAAAATTAATTAACAACACTTGGCTCAACATACTTCATTAATAACTTTTGTTAAATGAAGTAAATTCTTGTAAAGGAATTTGTGTTATTATTCCTTTAATATAATATGTTAACTGAATCTCATTTCAAAAAGCCCCAAAGTAGTGCGCAGCCAGTATTCCCAGTTAAGGGAACTTATCTTCAGGTCTGGAGTTTTATTTTCGTGATTGGGAATGACAATTTCATACATGCACATTTTTAAAGCAGCCTACTTACTTTTTGTTTACATATTCTTCGCAGATATTATTTTTTAATATGAAACAAATATTTGGAAAATTTTCAAACGTATAAATAAAGTATGAGAAAATAAATGAGGAACACTGTCTGTGCGCAGTCTGAGAAAACTCTTTTTTTCTTTCAATAAACAGACGGCATATCTCTTTGTAACCTCGTTAGTGGCTTGGCTTTTTTCTCTGTTATTACATGATTTTGAAACTATGTATGCTCTTTTTTTTTTGGAGGGCATTTTTAGTCATGGATTTCTGCGAAAATTTAAAAATACAAATACATCAAACACATTCGTACACACACATGCTGTGCAAAATGATTTTAGTTTTTACAACACATTTCATCTCTTACGCCATCTCATTACTGGAATTAAAATGTGTGGATGCTGTGATGATGCTTTTTGCAAACAGATATAGTTTTATAGCATCGTGATGTATTTTGCGAAAAATAACATTCATCTCTATCCGCATCATAAACGTTGTTTAGTGAGAGTTTGCGATCCCGCGGGTACGGTCGAATTATACGGAATATTTTCGGATGTTGCATACTTGTGTTATTGCAATTTACTTAAATCTTACAATTACTTACTTTCTTATTGAAATGTACAGCGACAAAAAAAATTATTTTTAACAAAATATCCGTCTGTGTAACTAATTCCACAAATAAATATATTTAAAAGCATTAAAAAAATTATAAAAAAAAAATTTAAATATAATACAGTGCAAATAATTGAACATGAAATTGTATATTGTGAATCGAAATATTAGTCGCTAATTGAAAGGATTCAACAAATTCTTTTAAAAAAAATCATAGCCGGTCAGAAAAAAGTGAAAACAATACCACAACAAATTTACAAAATAAATGAAATATTGAAAGTAATAAAAGTAATCCAAAGTATACACATAAAAAAAATTACTTAAAGTCATTATCACATACAAATATTTGTACACACGTACAACTACGTAAATAAGGATTTTTGCAATGGAATAAATTAAAATCACAGAAACCCATAAATAATCAATCACTAGTTCTCGAGAATGTCACAACCACAATACCAGCAAGCATTACTACAGTGCCATTTTAGCTATGGAATAATTCGACTTGAATTTAATAGAACACACTACTTTGTGTTTTTTCGTAGGATTATTCTACTTTCTGCAGTATAACCGCTGAAAAACTGAATTAATGAAATATCTGGGGATCAAATTCATTTGGAACAGCTACACACACATAATTATTTCATATTAAACAAATTTCAATTTGATACATGTATAAAAGTATCAAGAAGTATTGGCATATATGTACTCGTACATTCATATACTCGTATGCATAAATAATATATATATATATATACAATGTATGTAGTGTATTTTCGAGGATATTCTGTGGTTTCCATTAATTAGAGCGTATTTCCAAAAATTTAATTTTTCAGGAGACCCAAAACGAGTTACGATTTTTCAAATTTTTTACACTATTTTTAGAAAACATTTTCTTAAGGATCCCTAGAGAAATTAAAAAATATAACAAAATATTATAAACATCGAAATTGTGTTCTCACAAAACAAGTTATGTCAATCTAAATGATTGCGGCTGAAGAAACATAATGCCCGTGCAACCCCCAAGACGATATACATAATTTGTTTTTAAATATAAATAACATAAGACTTAAAATAAGGATAAATACCGTATAAAGCGCAGTTATGACTAGAAAAAACAAACAAGTAGTAGTTAAAAAAAATCAAAAACCCGACTGCGACCAACTTTAAACCGTTCAATATCCTAAAGGGTCATTCGATATGAAAAATCATAAGAGAAACCTAACGACGATTTTAAAATACCTGTCGAATGATGCCCATTTTGATATAGTTGGCCGACTTTTTATTTTTTCGTATTTACAGCCATATTGAATTTTTATTACTGTCATATTTTTATTGACACTCCCGCGATTAAGTCAAATCGATTGACGTAAGAATCATTAAAATCGGTCCACGCGTTCGTTTTATATAATGCGGCAAAAGAACACACCTACATGCATACATACATACATACATACATACATACATACATAGGCTGATAAACACAATACCCTTCTTTGCGTCGCGCAGTCTGGTAAAAGCAAACACACAAGTGATTATGATATTTTATTAACTAAGGAAATATCAAAAAATAATTTTCAGATATTCAGATAAAACGACGTAAGAGACGCTGTGTGTTTTTGTAGGAAAATAATTCTTTTGCAAGTCAATGTTTGTCAACATACTACGTTAGTGTTGAAACTTATTTGAAAAAACGTAGAAGTTGTGTTGTTAAAAAAATGATATAGTACATGGGTCCATCTTTAAAAGAAAATAAACTCTTATAAAAAGCATTTAAAATATAACAATTTGACATTAGAAAAATTGTTACTAATGAAAAACAACACATACACACTTTGAGACAAGATTTACTTAAATAGTGGCATTAAATAAATTTTTCGGAAGCAGCAGATTTTTAATAAAATATAAAGTATTTTAAAACCAGGGGATTTTGCTTAGTTTTAAATTTCTAACTGGCAGCTGCTCCTACATATACTGAGGAAGTAAAAACTTTGTTAAAAACAACAAAGTTTTATGGAAATAACTTATGCCAATACCTTAACAAAAGAACAACACCTGTCGCACTTTAGAATTATTATTATTCGCAATAAAAAGTTCATTTCGAAGGAAATGAAATCAAACTTGTTTCAATAAAGCAATAAATATTTTTTTTAAGAATTAAAAAATCATAAATAAAATCAACTTCAACATTGTGATTGAAAAATAACGTTTTTCTAGATAAATTAATTACACTATGATAATCAAAAAACGTTTATTATTAGAGAAATACAAAGTAGAAGATTTTTATTAATTTATTTTCGTTAATAAATAAATATCGTTTTAAAGCAAGTTGATTATTTGCTCCAAAAGAACGGAAATAAAATCAATACATTTTGTATTTATTAAAAATAAGTAAACATACATATTAAACACACACATTTCCACAATAAATAATAAATATATGTACATACGTATGTACATATGTATATGAAGAAACAATCAAAAGTGCATATCGTCACTCGAATGTAAAAACTTTAACTTTTTCTCAACCTTGAAAATTTATTTGAAATTTATTTTAAAATTGAAACTGATTTTTGCGGAAAGCGTTATTTTTAAATAAAGATTATTATGGTTCAGCTAACGTAACTTGAGGTATTCAAGCACAAATTTATTAAAATGCATGCAGTTATTTATATTTACATACATATGTATGTATGTATGTATATAAGTTTGAATGACGTTTAAAGTCAACAAATAAAAGTTTACAAATTGTATGCATACATATGAATGTGTATTTTACATACAGTGGGAAAGAAACATTATAATATAGGCAATATAACAAAGATAAACGAATATCAAATAAACATCACGAGACAGTGAAATTAAATTTAATTTTTCTTTATTCCAAAACTTGCTTAAATTGCCAAAAATAATTTTGGAAACGCATGCAGAAAAGAGTCCTAAGGAAAACAAAAGTTGTTCAAAGTTGGATTGTAAGGATAACAAAAAATTGTTAAGCACGGAAACTGGTTTGAGGCTGCATGGCAGCTATAAGTGTTAGAAAACTTTATTTTATAGTAGGTATCATGGATAAAAACGTGTACCGTGACATTCTGAAGACTTATATTAAGGAAAGTGCACTCAAGTTTGGCATTGCTGATAATATTAAATAGCAAGGAACTATCCTAAGGACCTATACACTGTCGATTTTCAGTGTGATCATAGTTTTTGAGTTCATGTGAACTTTCTGTCAATGTTTCCATAGTGTTAAGGTGAAGTTCTTTATATTTGTTTCATTCAAATACATAAAAAAATGCCTTTTTGGAATTAATAATCTTGTGTTAAAATTTCATAAAAATAGGTCTCGTACATGTACTTTTTGAGTTGTATGTAAATTCAAAATTTAATACTAATTATCTGCAAAACTACCTTTTCTGTGTTATGCCTCTATTGCAATAAAGGAGCGATATACACTTATGTTTATTTTCAAAGCTGTTACCTATTTTAGTAACTTGACCGACTTTTGATGTGAGCCACTGTGTGTATGTACAGATATATATACATACATATGTTGACACTAAAAATATTTATTACTCGTTAGTATTAAATCACAATGTTTAATGTTATTCATAATTGTGAAAAACAAACAAACAGAATGCAGCATTTTGTCTTTTAAAATCAAATTGCTTTTAGAACATTTGTGATTGATTTAATCCTCTAAAAAATTTTTTTAATGTGATGTAACAGCCTTATGTATGCACGAGTATATTAAATCCGTGGCAATAAGGAAAAAGTTCTTGAGTTATATTTTACTGTTTTGTAAGAGAAAAATTTTCTCCATGGCGGGTCTCAGTAACAAAATTGACAACGTTTGAAAGTTTTTCACGTTTTCGGAAAGGTGTTTATTTTATGTTTTGAAAATTATTTACAATTTATTTTTTTTTTAATAAAATATTTTTAATGAATTTTTTTTAAACACTTTTTGAATTTCTTTATCGTAAATAAATTTTCCGACCAAGTTTAAATTAAAATAATTGCTTAGCTGTGTTATCGCTGTCACCTGCAAGCCAATTCGCATGTCTTAAGTAGACATTCCATTGTTACGTGTAGTGTATGTATAAGCTGTTGCTAAATTTTTGTTATACATAAGGCCGTGACAACATAAAATTTTTAATTTTTCACCTGATGCACAAAATTACTTTTTTTATTTAGCTATTGAAATCACACTTGAAGTCAAATAAGTGTGAAGACAGCTTAAAAGTTCAGCTAGGAGTGCCATAATTAACCATAACGACATACAAAATTGTCAAACCTAAATTTTGACCGACAATACGTAATTTATTTTTGGGTTTTTGTTATTCTGCATAAATAATTTAAAATATTGTTTATTAAAATATTCTTTATTCAACCATTAGATTGAATTGTTGTAGAACTTTTAAATAAAATCTAATAACAGTGTGCTTTATAAAGAATTTTTGAAATAAGCTCAAAGACTTTGCATTTTTATAGGAAGATTACATATTAATATATTATTGAGAATTACATTTACAAACATATTAACACCCGGATTCTAAGCTCTGTGACAAAATAAATATTATAACACATGACAACTTGTACATTGCTTAAAATATAAAAGTTGTCATTGGTTACAATTTTATTATTTGTCACAAGGTTCAGAAAAATGGGGTAAGTTTAAAAACCTAAAACAAATATTTTTAATTTTAAATTAAACATATATTTGTGCTTAAAAGTAAGAAACCAAAATAGTTTGTCATAAGTAGAACAAAAATAAGCAAATAAACAGGCATGTGCATGATTAGTGAAGAACAAATAACACAACGGCAAGACTGTTGTAAATTAGTGATTTAAATTTGTTAAATTTGGCTTTTATTATATAAGATGCTTGCAGTAACGTGGAGTAAGATGAATCAAAACAATAGGGCTGAAGTTTGCATTAATTCACACCACGCACAGTGGAGCAAACACAAGAACGCTGATGATGGAGGTGTGGCGGCCTTCGAAAACAGCACGTGTTCACTTCTGCTGGTGCTCGTCATATTAATTTACAATTTACAATTACACATTGCTTTCATTTTTCCAATTAATTGTGTGTATGTATAATTCCAAAATTAAATGAAGTATAACGTAGTGTTTCGGTCTATTTCGGTATGAACCTGGCACAAGCCTCTCCAAATAACTTTTAATAAGCGAACTCTTTATTTAAAAAGTACTTAATGAAATATTTTTAATTTTATAAAAAAATATATCTAAATAGAACAAACGAAAAACCTTAAGACTATAATTAACGATAAAGTCAGACTGTATCGATACCATCAATTGTTAAAAAATAAGTGAATCTATAATATAAGAGTTCTGTTAGCATATTCCCTGAATTGACCATCAATGACTGATTATCATTGAAATCGTTTAAGTATAGGAAGCCTGTAAGGCTACTTAAACAAGGTATCGGTTAAGAAAGGAAACACTCTTCTTCTCTTCGATCTGCAGCTTTTGGCATGTAAATTGTCAAAATTTCATTTCTATAACAATTTTTGACTGCAACGTAAATTAAATTTCGTTCCAACTTTTACTAAAAAGGAGAGTAAAAATATTTTGGATTTTGTGAATATTTATGATGACTGATGATGAAAGTCTCCAAAATCTTTGCACAATTACCCGTTCACACATTGTTGCTTTGAATTTCACATTGGAACGAGTGAATGGTTGGTTACCAGTTAACTGCCGCAGCAAAGTATGAATGTAAAATTACGAGCACAAATTTACATTATTTATTATTAAATATGACTTTGTTTTCGTTTTTATAAATTTAGCACACATGTAAATGCAAATGCTTATACATACATACATACATTTATGTATGTATGCACGTACATAAGTGTGTGCATGTGCACACTAATCAAACATTATGTAGGACTACATGCAAATTGTCGTCAAAAGTATTTTAGTGCGACCAGCAGCGTACGTACATATTAAACGAAATGTTTACGATGAACTTTGGTTTTTATTCACATAAAAGTGTCATTTGTAAGAATCGCCATGAAAGCTGCGACAGAAAATTACTGTCACGATTATGATGATCCATGACTGAATGTTTGCAAACAAATGAAATGTTTGGTGCTCCACACAAGACGTATTTTTGGACCATAAATAATGTTGAATTTCAAAAGTATTTTGCATAAAATTTAGTTTGCCCTAGTAGTGCTCGAACTATTATATCATTTTCCACAATTTATTTATTTTTTTGTTTTTATTGTTTATTTGCTCGTACCGGCAATATAAATTACTTGAAGAAATATTCATACAGGTTGGCCTCGCTTTACAAGTGTTTCTCTTAACACGATTCACATTTTGGGACACGAAAAACCTCGATCTTACACCGTTTTTAATGTTACTTATGTTTTTATTTGTATAGTTTGCTTAAAGGAGGATATTGTACACACATAAATATCTACATATATGTGTGTGTATATTCGTTGTGAGTGCTGTTTCATGCTTGCCGATATTTTCAGCAGTGTTTAAAAAACTGTAATGATTTTCATTTCATTTGATTTTGCTTCTGCTTCCGCTTTTTAAAAATACAAAAGTTTCAAAGCAAAATAACAAAACGATTTATGATCAAGTGCGCAGTACTTTCAACAGTCGACGATCTTAAAAACTTTAATTTGATTTGCTGTTGCTTATGGTTAGTTTCGGTAGTAAAAGCATAAGCGGTCTGTATGCTTTTGGAAGTCGCAAGCAGTCACAGTCGAAGAAGCAAAAACTTTTGCCCAGCCAATATCCCGTTATTTTGGGGATGACACCTAACCAGACATTGCCCACCTTAGAGGTATTGACTGGAAAAGTTTGAGGGGTTACGTGAACGATACAACAACAGGCCTATACATGAGCAGAATGGCTCCTATTTTCAACCTAACCAAACCTAACATATGTCAATGATTTCAAACAGCACTCAAGTTAGGTAAAACAATAGGCCTTATCGTGGTTGGGATATTTCTGCTTCGTCTATGACTATTTTGTCTTAGCTTAACGAAAAATAGCTGATGTGTTCGTTAGTCTCATACAAGAAAACAAAGTCGAACTAAGCCAACAGAAATAAGATTGAATGTCTTATTTAATTTACAAATTTTGCGCTTTAATTATGTATTTCAATAAATTTTAATATTCAGAAGTAGCATAGCGTAATTGTTCTTAACTTTTTAATTTTTTTTTTAGCATAGAATGGACTTTTATAAAACCGTGAAACGTAACCCTCAAATTTTTTAACACAATTTTACTTAACATGACATTTTTGATTAACGTGGCCTACCCGTACATACAAATATTGAAGAACTAAATTTATACTAAGCTCATGTTCGCGCGAATTCAAATTGTACTGATTAATTTGAGACGGACAAATGGGACAAAAGTTGGAAAAAATTATATCAATTTGAATTTTACCGCCAGATATGATTTTGATGGGTCCCTTTGTTCTTCACTAATTGTTGTTATTGTGCGTTAATGTTTATCTCTATTTTTAATGTGAGTCGAAGGTAATTTTACTTTAAAATGATTTCATGTGGATTTGTGAAATTGTGAGATATTTAACGTTTGATGGTGCCAAATGTACCGAAGCTTCATTAAATGCAATTGAGTTAGTAATAATTTTATTACAAAATTAAAGATGAAAGAAAGACACATGCATACATATTTATATGTACATACATATATGTATGGAAATGTGTGTGAGCAAAAAATTAATGTACATACATAAATGTAACGGGTATTTTTTTAAGTTCATTAGAACTTACAAACTGTCAAACTAAAGCCTGGTACTCTGTTCAAGATGTCACGTGAAATGCTGTCAAAATACATATAAAAAAAATTGGCACGAATTGTTCATGAAAAAATATTGCAGATATAGTACTCTGTTTATCTTGAGAAAAACGTATGAAATGTATCTTCAACATTTTAAGTTTTCATGCGAAATAAGATAGGTGGCACTTATTTCGTGTGGAATTTACAACAAGCACATGGGACGTTTTTTAAAATACAAAAAGTTGTAGCATAGTTTCAGGGCTAGTTAGTTTTGTTTACATGTCAAATTTTTCGTATGAAATAATCAATGTTGCTCAACATTTTTCACAAATTTGAACAGAGTACTATGCTTAACTTTCAAACTTGCAAGTCATCAAGAATAGATTGCCGTTTTGACAACGCTATCAAATTAGCGCGCAACTTATAGATTATGTTTTATCGCAGAGTTGTGCTCATCATGTAGATGTAGAGTGAAATCAATCCACAGCGAACTCTGCAGATTCCATTAGATCCAGAAGAATGCACCGTTTGGTTCGGCTTAAACGCTGGTGGCGTCATTGGATCTTGTTTTTTCTCAAAAATGAAGCAGCAGCTTGTGTTACAGTCAATAGATATCGTAACCGCAGCATTATTCATGAGTTTTTCTTTGAAAATAAGTTAATTTCGAGATAAGCCAGCAACAATTGACACCTTGGAGGGCAAAATTGTTCGTGTAATTCGTGGCAAAACTGGCCCAAAATTTGACGTCCAGAATGCGTTCCGGCAAGAACAGCCGCGGTAGTCATATGACACCGATATCATTTTGAAATGTTAATGTCATGTATTGATTTTTTAATTGAAAAAATTGTTTGGATCAAAACTTAATTTTGTCAGTTTTTGAGCGGTGCATATATTCAAAGTAAATAAATAAAATTCTCCGAGTCGTTGCAAATTTATAAACTAAAATTTAATACTGTAAGAATAGTCTCAGAAATTTACAATATTTTTACTTTTGTTTGCGTTATATAGCGACGCTGTCCAACAACTAAATATACAGTGTACAAAAGTTTTGTGGTTTACTACAAATACAGGTGGTTGTTGTTCAGTTTCTCTTGCCTTTAATATTCCTAGTCAAATAAACGTTAACAGCAATCAAAGCCCCGTGGCAACTTGAACTCAAACACAATGCAGCCCAAGTTAAGTTTATTTGATAAAAAATAAAAACAGCAACAGAAAAAACTACAAGCAAAGTCATACTGAAATTGTTCTCAATAAAAGTTCAAACGAAAAAATATACCAACAAATAAAAAATTAAACAAAACATTTAATATCTAGTAATTAACAAACACATAAAGGAAAAGAAAACATAATTAACATTCTGACTACATGTCTCGCGTATCCAACGTAGTAACTGCTGGTGCAGAGACATTCTCCTGACTCTATTCAAAGCTGTTTTATTACCATCATCGTCCGCCGGCCCCGCAACAGATCCTGTTTTCGTAATACACTACATGCGTTCCTTTTTTTTCTTCCCTTACAATAAAATTTTCTGCGCACCCTCAAACACTCATTTGAATAGCAAGTTATTAAAAAGAATAAAGGATACACAAACTTACACACACAGTCTAACAAAATTCAGCACTATTCAACTCGTCTAGACACCACTATTTTCCTATAGTTGGCCTATCGCACGGAACTATGGATTTATCATCTTGTCCACAAATATTCTGCTCATCCGCATTATGTTGGCTCCTACTACTCATTATATGTTGTGCCACACATACAACATCGACACGTGCTCGTGTGGCACCCACACCTATGACACGTAATATCGAAGAGGAAAATGGTAAGTCATATTGTTAAGAACAGAAGAAAAGAAAAAAAAACAGAAATAAGAAAACAGGAACCACAAAGGAATGAAATTAAATAACAAATGAATGCGAATGTATGTATAAAGCAAGTGAAATGCAAGTTTTAATATAACTTGTTGCCTAATTTAGACTTGACTATATAATCTGTATAACTTCCCTGCAATCAGAGTACAAAAATAGACAGAAGGGAACGTTTATCTTCGTTTTGGTTTACTCTTCGCAGTGAGTGTAATTGTTATCTATATATCTAGTATATAAAATCGTAATATGTGTTTGTTCGTAACGAATGGTCTCTGGAACTATAAAAGCTGCGGATTAAAAAAAAAAAAGTAACAACTGTGTGGAGTAATTTGAAGCTGAGGGTAAGACAACATTTGCCGGGCTCAGCTAGTATATTATAAATAACGAGTATATTATACAATCAGAACGACAAATATTTATACGCACGCAGCTGGAAAAAATCAGTGAGAACAAAATTTAATTGCTTTGAGAAAAAATGTTTTAAAAAAGTTTGCTGATTGACATACAATCCTTCAACATTAAAAAGCTGCTTTAGAGTTTAAAATTCAAATTCGAAACCCACCTAAATCTCAAAAATAGTATTAAAAATAGTTCCCACATTAAATTCCTCCAGATTCTTGTGAATATTTTCACAAATCTTAACATTTGAACCATATCATTTGGTTATTTCATTTCCAATTTTTTTAAAGGCATTGCCTTTCTACTAGAGATGAAAGCTATTTCTATGCCTTTTATTTAACCACAATTATTGTACGTTTACTTTATAAAAAAAAGTTAGCGTATTAAATTTCTTGCATATTGAAGTTGTATTGTTGACAAATCGTCTGGTCTGACAACTGTAGCAAGCTTGGAAGATAATTTTGAGGTTTATGCATTAAACACAATCACGACGACAGGCATTGGATATTATTTAACAGAAAGACCTTCTAACTATTTATATAAAGAAATAAATTTATCCGTTTTTATAATTTTACGTTATAAAAATAAATTTTAAATAAGTAATATTGTTCTGAGAAATGTGAATTATGTCAATTATGTACATCAATGTCAGATGCTTATGATATTGCTGTCGCTTTCAAAATAATTAATTAGCTGGCTAAAGGGCGACAATTGCAGCCAGCGGCATTTAAATTTGTCTCGTCGTGTAGCCTGCTGTGTTCAATGTGATTAATGCATTAAGCATTCTGATATTGTACGTATGATAGGCCGACTTCCTAAACGCAAGTTGCAATTCATATTTACAATGTATACACTTCGTAAACGCATATGTAAACTTTCTGGCAACGTATTTTGTATTTTGTATGCAAACATTTGAGCTGAGTAAGTATTTTCGTTCCTAAATGCCGATAAAATGCAAAAAATGTCTCTGCAACGTAAGGTTGCACTTAAGACATTTTTAGCATTGCATACGCATTTTTTTTTAAATTATGCATTGCAACTTACGTTTAGGAAGTCGGCCATATACATACATACTTTCATTTACCACTACTCTTCTAACTAGAATTTCGATTTAGAAGAATTCAAGTTGGTAGGCCGTGATTGCAGACACAACTTTAAAAGAACAATCATTTATAAACCACGTTAATTATTGTAAATAATGTTATTCACACCCTTGTTGCCTCAGGACGATACATTTAAAGCTGTTTGAGTGGCCACGTCTGTTCTCTTATATCGTCGCTGTTTTAACTACCTGATCTAACTAAAATTTTTACAATTTAATAGGAGAGCAGCTTTTATGATTGTTAAATACAGGCATTCTTATGGATACTTCTGAATTTTTTTACTTTTAAGGGCACAACAGTAGTGCTTACAGTTATAAAAACTGTCTTATACTTATAAGTCATAATACAAGGTGGTCTAGTAGTGGACTTAACTCATTAAAAAAAAACAAAAAAACAGGACAGGTCGGTTGGTTAAAACAGTGATGGACGATTTGTGTGAAAACTATTGTACTATGCAATTTTAATATCTGCAATATTTCTGTCATCTAAAATTACAAAATTCATGAAATTTCATCATCATGCATGCATGCAATTTTGAAGAATTTTTGGCAACTTGTTTGCCTACCGAGGTCCCCTATCGAAAAATGGAAAAATGTTCATTCAAGCAATTTCGTGAAAAATTTCAGTATTAGACTGTATTATTAATCATATGGCTTGACCTCTGAAAGAGCAAAATAAGGAACTTTTGTTTGTTACAAATCGTCAGTTGAATTGCAAAACCACGTAACTAATAAAAAATTCAAAATCGCATTTTTAATTAATTATTATGTATTACAACGAAACACATGTCCCTACAAATTTTGAGGCCTTCAAAGTAACAATCTGACGAATCAGAAATAAACATAAGCAAATTTTACTTCAGTCGCTTGAATAATAACATGTGTATGTACATATTTTGACAATATAATATTGTACCTAAATTCAAAGCTTGAAATTTCAATTTCGGCGATCATATCGTACAACAGAGCAACAATTTTTTTTATAATTTAATTGAAAAAAGTGGTAAACATTATCATCATAAGTTTTTTTTGAAGAGCGCACAACAAATCGTAGTTAATTCGCTCTGGATTTCATTTCATATTCAATTTATAAAACTTTGTGTCAAATTATCTTATATAAAAATTCATAAAACGTCGTTCTTTAGTTTTGCTTTTCACTAACAAGCGTTACAATTTTTTTTTCATCTTACATCTGCCAAAAACAAACTAAAAGCGCAAATCGTCTCATACTTAGTACCAACATAAAAAAACTCCTAAAATACACAATAATGTTTTACAAAGGCAAACATAGTTACATACATAGATACATATAGTATAAACACATACATATGCAAGATGTTTTTAAATTAAGAAAAAAAATGCTTATTACAAAAGTTTGAGCTTCCAACTTTTAATATAATGAAACCGAAGAAAAATCGAACTGGCAGCAAATGTATTTTATGAGTTTTGGAATGAAGTTTGCAATTTTTTTCTTACTATCGCAAAGACAAAAAGGCAAACTTATAATTCTTTGATAAGAACAAAGCAAACAGCGATAGAAATGAAGGCTCTGGGCTTCTTTGTGAATGCTTCACAATTTTGCAGCACACGATTAGTATTCAGGACTTTTGTTAAGTCGATTTACGAACAGACCTTTTTTTAACGCAATTTAATATGACAGGTAACAAATCATCTTTCATTTCGAGTAGATTGCTTGACAAAGTTAAATGAAACACTGAAAAGCTCCTTGACTCCGCAAAAGCAATTGGTATTAAAAAAATTTACTCACATACATACATTCGTATACAAGAAAATCCTTTTTAACAATTTTTATTATTTTCAGTTGCGTATTACATTTTATTTCCAATGATATTAATAACTTTAGCATTTTTGCTTTTTGGTTCATTTATTATGACATTTAATAATTTTAATTTTAAATATGCCGATAACAACATAATATCAATAAAGGAAAAATTCAAAACATTTTCTCGTCATAATTTATGAATTATTAATGTTAATGGTTGTTGTTTTATGTTTCTTAAAATGTTTTCTTTTTTCTTTTTATGTTTCTTTATTCATGTATTTATATTTTTCTGACTGGTTTCCACGTGAACGTACACTTTTTACAATAAGTACTTCATTAAACTCAACTTTATAAACAGGATTTGAAAATAAAAATGCTCCCCACTTCAGTTTAAAAACTTTTTCATAAAGTTACAAAAAGGTCAATTATAAAAAAAAATACGAATACCGAATAAAAAGGTTTAAGCCATATTCGAGTGTTACACACTTTGTTAAAAGAAATTTAACTATTTTTTTAATTTTAAACTAAAAAGAATTTAGGAAAGGAAAACACTCTAATATCTATTGCCAAAATATTTTAAGTACCACTCAAGTCTTGTTTTATTCATTTAATTTATTATTATTTTTTTCTTTTTTTTTTCTTTCAGTTAAATATCTTTTGGAAGGTAAAATATGACGATTACTTTTATTATTTATAAACTTTTATTTACAATGATTTTTTCTGCATTTTTACTTAATTTTTCGACGTTTTTTATGTGTTAAATTAAACAATCTTTTTAAGCTGTATGTCTTTATTTTTAAATAAGTATAGATATACATATGTATGTATTTAGTTTGTATTAGCGACATTTCGTTAACCTTCAGGAAATGTACTTTTTATATTTTAATTTTAAATTTTTTTCAAATATATTTTTAAGAAAAAACTTGAAATTAAAATATAATAAATAGATTTCCTGAAGAAGTTAATCGAAGGTTA
Organism: Nowickia ferox; assembly: GCA_936439885.1. Classification (NCBI taxonomy): domain Eukaryota; kingdom Metazoa; phylum Arthropoda; class Insecta; order Diptera; family Tachinidae; genus Nowickia; species Nowickia ferox. The sequence goes on along the minus strand of OW387027.1, from coordinate 84,882 downwards.
ACGAAATATCAATAATAACAACTGCATATAAAAATAAAGACCTCCTAAAGCTTAAAAAATAGTTTAATTAAATAATGTCTCAATAATTGAAAACGATTAAACAAGTTAATTTTTAGCAAGCTAATAGATAATTTTAAGTCTCTAACGAGGAGTTATCACTTCAAATTACACAAGTATGTATGAATACATGTAAGTGAATCCAAATCCACATGCATTTATAACGCATTTGCTTTCAACATGCAGCATAACTTTGAAAGTTTTACGCTAAAACTATAAATGTGTGTCTAGTGAATGTTAATTTTTATTATGAAAAAATCCTTTATGCCATTAATTCATTTTTCATAAAAATTTAAAAAATAAATCTTTTGTTGGTTTAGCACGTTTAGATGCATTTCGTAGCTGTTGAGCAAGACACCAGTAGACCTTAACTATAATTACGATATAATAAATTTGATTGCATTAATAGGTCCATTGCGAATATATTTAATATTATACATATAAATACATTGAAATATATTTACACAAAAAAAAGTGCGTTATTCGAGCATGATCTGTATTCCACGTGAAATTAAATCATTCGGAATTGCCATAGCATTGTTGTTATAAAAAAATGTTTCCAACAACAATTCTATGGCAATTCCGCACGTTTTAATTCCACGTGGAATACAGAACATATCCGATTGTCAACTGAATTGAAGTTACAATGATAGGGAAATTCACACAGACACAGTTCTGATGCTGGTTTGCCCACTCCCACTCGCATATATTCTAAGTCGATTTTTAAAGTCTGAAATTTTATATTCTAACTGACTTTAAAATTATAAGACTGGTTTCCGGAAACATTCGAGTTTGTTATTTCATTTGATTAGTGTTAAGTAATACATTAAAAGTTAATCGCTTTTGAAATGCAGACGTGTAGTACAATATTTTAATCGGTAGTAGACAAAACGTGGCTTGAATACAATATTTCAGACGTAAATGTTTTATTTATTTTGCCCTTTCTTCTAATTTCTAGCACCTGCAATTTTAAAACGTTTACTTGTTGGTTTTGTATCGGGTTGTCATGTTTTTTTGCATTACTTTATTTTATTTATCTTGAAGTTTTTTCTTTAAAAGAGCCGGCCAAGCCACTCCACTCCCTCCATTCGTCTTTTGTTACTAAATAAAAATGAAGAATTACACAAAAACCATAAAAGAAATAAAACAACCGTTTAGTAACGCATTTAGCACAAACAAAATAAAAAACACTTCCAGAATGTCCTTTTTAGCAAATCAGAAGAATTTATATTTGTTGCTCCTTTTCTTCGGTCATGTATAATTTAAATATTTCTGAAATACTTTAACCTTTTTTAATCTAAATCTACATTTTTCCTTTAGCAAATATACACCCTTGTCTGTTGCTCAGTCATATTTTGTAGGTTTTATTTGCTGTACATACATATTTGCTTTTTAACTATGTACCGTCTCGTATTTGTATTCCTGTTGCTCCCTTTTTATTTCACATTCTTCTTTGCTTTTTTTATTTTATTTTATTTTTTTTTTATTCTTGTAAATTTATCTAATGAGTCTATAAAAATGTTGCTTTACTGCTTCATGGCACATGTTTGTTTTGGAGTTTCAATTCTTTTTTACACTTTTTCAATCATCCACAATGGCTGATGAGGGTATGGAAAGCCTTGTCATTCGATTTAAAGCTCTGTCATGAAAAAAATTCCATGAATCTGTTAAAAGATGTTATAAAGTGGATACATTTTCTTAATTTGGTTTATTAAAATTAAATGTACTTTCACACACGGCCTGAAATTCTTGTTGCATGTAGATTTAATTCCATTTTCGCAGGAAATTTCTACGGAAAAATTTAACTAGTTATACACTGAACTGTAATACGTATCTATAACATATATTATTTGCCTTCAAGTATTTTTGTTCTACTCTTTTCTTTATATAAAATTGAATTGTGATTAAAGGCTTGAGTTTCTGCTGTGGATTATAATACGAGTAGCACTTTTGCTTATTTTGAAGTTATTATTATGAGTCCAAATGTTATTGGCACAAATGGAGAGTGGCAAAGTAGGTAGATCCATGAGCAAAATTTTCAATATTTGTACTTCTTACGAATACCAAATTACTTTATTTGAAGACTTCTTTAGGTGAGACTGAAATTACTAGTTTTTTTTCTTCAAACAGATCACATTCCCTGTCAAAAGTGTATCAACAATGTTTGTGTTAAAATTGTGCACACGAGTTGACAAAGAGCGTTATCAATAACCAAAAGTTAATCACGTTAAAGAAAGTGACACCATAGGGTGTTATATTGAAAAGAGACGTTGTCGATTTTGCAACATCTTCTAATCTCCCTCAGTGTAGGTGATATTGAAGAGGGTTTTTAATAAAAATGTGTTAAAAAGGCTTTCAACTGCAGGTATTAGAAAATGCCTGCAGATTAATCTTTTCTATATCTTTCTACTTCCACTTTCTACCTACTTTCCGTTTCTTTTTTTTAGATTATGGCAAAAGGTTTAGACTTAAATGAAACGAAAGTGTTTAATTCTTTGTTGCTATCCAAAAACTTAATAAATTATTAATTTAATCGAATCATTAACATAAAATGCTTTACTTTTTTTATTCAATCATTCTGGTTTTGGTATTTTTATATGTAATTTATTTTTTTGGATATTACTTTTTGGATATTACTTTGGCAAAAATTAAACCAAAATATTTTACTCCTTCTCTTCTTCCTTTCTATTAAAGGAAATGTGAAATGCGTGGCCTTCTATAAGGCCTTCTTAAGAAGTTACATAAGAATGTTAACTGGAACAAATAAACGAAACTTTTGTTTTGGCAAAAAAAAAAACTTGTTACTTTTTCTCCTTTTCCTTTCGATGGAAGGAAATGTGGAATGTGTATCTAATATTTTATGCGGAAAAGCCGAGGCCGTCTATAAAGTATTCTTGAGTAGTCGGATAAGAATGGTAATTAAATAAAAAATGCCTGAGCAGACCTTTATCAAGGCCACAAGTAAAAAGGTCTTCTAACTTTCCCGCTGCGTTCTATGTATGTATGTATGTATGTATGTATGTATGTATTTAAGTATGTGTATAAGCGTGTGTACGTATCCTTTCATTCATTATGTATGTGGATGGACGTACACATGCACATTTTTTCGACTTGTCAAGTATTTTTGTGTGTTTCAAATCCCTTTCTTTTGATTTATTTATGTAATTACTATCAGAGGATTAGCATAAAAAAGAACAATCCTGTAAATTATAAATAAACATTAAATGAAATGTAAACATACAAATACAGACAAAATAGTAAAATACATTGACACAAAAACCACAAGCTCAGGTCTAACAGAGTGTGCTTTTGTTATACACAAACATATGAATATAAATAAAGTGCGTGTGGTTGTGAAACTATTAAAGAAAACTACACGCATTGACATGCATTTACATGTGTACATACATACACAGAAAGAAAAAACCCGTGCTAAATTCAAGTTTTTTCCATTTACTTTTAGAACGACTCGTACTTAAATTTTTAACCCTAAAAAGTACTTAAAATGAATACGTAATGCTTAAATCGTGCAAAAAATCTTAAATCAAATACAAAATTCTTAAATTAAGTACAAAGTTCTTATTTAAAGAACGACTGCGTACGTATTTGAAGACAAAAAATATTATTATAAAACAAATTTAAAGTTCATTAGTGTGCTTATGATTGAAAGTCTATAAAAATTGATTGATTCAATCTAAGGATTACTGAAATTAAGCTCGTTTTGGAATTAATTCAAGTACATAGGCGGGATTAAATATGGCAAAAATTAAGTACATATTTAGCACTTGAATAATCTGTACTTGAATCAAGCCTCCAGCACTTGATTCAAGTAAATTCGTGCTTAGCGTACTTAAGACACCGTTTCGGATTGATTTAATTACGGATGGATGATTTTTATTTTGAGTGTATGTATGTATGTAGATATTGTGAACACCTACATACGAGTACAAAGAAGCATCATCTGACTGACATCGTACACACACAATACACTCACTCACTTTCCTGTGTTCAGTGTACTCCTCCGCACTAGCAACAATTATAGTGGCATCTATTTGGAGAATATGGAGAAGGAGGTTCATATTTTCATTTCTAGGCAAACAGCAAAGAGAACTAAACATTGAATGTCACTGGAGTGACTGGAGGGAGGGTGTTTATGAGCAAAAAAATTCTTGACATTCAGACAAATGAACCAACAAGAAATCAACATAACATCTGTAAATAGATGTCTGTAATTGTACATTTTTTGCAAAGATCTTTTAAACGAATAACAACAATAAGAAAATACATGTGTATGTATCTATGTACATATGTACTCGTATGTATGTAAGTTTTGTATTTTTGTTTCAGATGCTTTTGAATTAAGCTAAACAGCTTTGTTAAGTATGCAGGATTTTCATCTCAATTCCTTAAGTTTTCTATGGGTTTAAGATGTTCATTTTATACATACACAATACCTATACAACAATATACATACATATATATGAACTTAAATTCGTACGTCGTAATGTATGTAAGTACCCTCTAGTCAGCCTAGTCAGCCTAGAACCATATGTCTCTATGTCAACACACTTTTCTCTAGCGACAATTGCACTAGTTAAAATGTCGACAACTTTCCTTTTATGCGCGAATATAGATACATTAGAGACAACAGATCTAGTATATTTCTGGTGACATTGTCAATGAACGCGTCAATAGTTTGTTTTTCTTTTTTATTATGATGTGCCTTAATGTTAAAAGAAATACATATGTTCATATGTATGCATGTGTTTAATGTATGTTGCCCCAACCCTTATAAAATTGTAGACGAGGGTCACTAAAATGCACTAGTGAATCTTTAGTTCAAATGTCTCCATATGATCGGAAAACAATTGTGCTAAGTCTACTGGTAGATTTTTCAATGACAACCCTATGTTATATATCAAAAGGCGATTACATTGGCTGGGATGCTGGGATACACCTAGTCAGTAGTACTATTGATAATGTCACCAGTAAATCACTACAATTTTACTATTGACATCGAGCGAGGAAATATTGGTATTGTAGACTAAAGCCCCTAAAATTTATTGGTGCCAATCTCTCCATGTAGTCCCAAAAGAACTACTTAGTCAATAGTATTATAGTCTAGTGGTGGATTTTCAATGACAAGCTAATGTTAAATGTCAATAGATGATTACAATGGCTGGTGTACACCTGGTCAGTAGTACTACTGACAATGTCACTAGTAAATCACTACAGTTTCACTATTCGCATTTCCTGCAGGGTATGTATCAAACAAACACGTATGCATTTGATGCTCCCTGTGGTATTTAGCGTTTAATTATTAGGTTAAATAATTATTTGTTTGCTAGTGTGTGTGTGTGTGTGTAATTTTAGATAAAACTTCTATATACGAATTTAAAACTTTGTGTTGTTTTGTTTTATTTTATTTTACTTTATATTATTTAAATGAAGGTACAATCATTTTTTTACTAAGGGCCAATATTACTACAAATTAAATTAAATTTGTAATAATGAATAATTTTTATATGTATGTATGTACCTACTTATGTCATTAATAAACGATATTGTGCAATAAAATTTTCTATGTGTGTATTACATTGGTAGGTGGCACAATGTATTGGATAAAATTAAATGGGTTTTTTCATTTATATTGACGCAAAAAGCAATATTTTGTAATATAAACAGATTGTACAATAATGATTTCCCATCCTTATGGAAACAGATTGTACAATAATGATTTCCCATCCCTTATGTAAATTTTATTTAAGCACAAAGCCAGTCTTTTGTCATTATAATTTGAATTTATGTTTTAAGTATAACTATTTTATCGATAATTCATTCAAAAATATCATTGAAGTTGTTATATTAAGTTTAACAAAATATTGGAATAAAAAATAAAGGAATTTGTAAATTATTTTATATTTATTCCTTTTACTCCTGCAATGAATATAAGGCCGTGTACATTGTTTATTGTTTAATATAATTTTTACAAGAAACTGACTTTGTGTTTAAATAAGATTTGCAAATTTATATAATTTATAAAAAAGATCAATAACCAAATAGTTAATAGTTATCCTTATTATTTAATTTCTTTAAGTGTTTACATATACGTATGTATGTACATATGTGTCCCGTATGTATAAGGAAAAATTAATTTATGTACAGGTTTTTTTTACTTTGCATATATTTTAAGAAAAATTGCGAAAAACATACACGGCCTCATGTATAAGAAAAAATTGGCATGCAGTTAGCATAAGTGACGAAATTGCATCAGGTGTTAACGAGTTCCTCCATACAATTTGGCATTACGTAGTTTTAACCCACGGCTGTACGAATTATCGCCCAAGTTACTATCGCCCAAAACAGCTAAATGAAGGAACGCCCAAAATTATTGGGTGATTAGTCGTTGTGAATAAATACACAAAAACAGTGCCCGATTGCCCAAAAAAATTAAGAATAACCCAAAAGTGTAAAATGAATAATCGCCCAAAGTTTTTGGGTGTTTGTTCATTGCGTACAATCACCCGAATTTGGAATGAATAATCGCCCAAACTTTTTTTTGGGTTTTTTAACATTTTGCGAAAATTTGGCAATTATTCATTATGAACAAATACCCAAATATCTAAAAATGTTGAGTTGCCCAAAGTCGATGAACAATCACCCAATTTTTTTTTACAACAATTTTTGGGCGATGCAACATGCATTCGATAATTCGTACAGCCTTAACCCACTACTAAGTAGGAATTGACACTGTAAAAAAACATCGATGTTTTTTTCGATGCGATGCATCGCAAAAATACTTTTATTTTGTTTAGAAATAAAAGTTTACCAAGTCTTTCACCACTCAATCTGTTTCTTTGTTGAGTCATCGCCTTCACCACCTGCGAACATAATCTTTCAGGAGGATTCGATGCTCCCACCATTGTAAGGTATGTATTTAAAAGCGATCTTGCAAAGTTTGGGAAACTGCGATTTATATTCTTTCCAAATATCCAACGGATTTTCGTTCAGTCTTCCAACAAGAGTATTAAATATTAAAAAATTATATCAGTCGGCAGCTCATTTTCAGCCGTTTATTAGCCGAAAGATGTTCGGCGGCTCGGCTTTGCCGCCTCTAAGCCGATCGCTTTTATATGCGCCTTGCGCGTACTTAGCAAGCTGGTTGTTGGCACTAAAGATGCCAGATGCTTATAAAAGTGTTTCTAGTTGTTCACATAACATTTACCAGGTTTACATGTACAAACTTGAATCATGCCACCACATATACACGTTCTGTATAAAATTTGTCATTTCGATGCATCGAAGGAAAACATCGATGTTTTCCGATTGTTTTAAAATCATGCTCAATTTTGCCACATATGCTAACTCCATGCCAGTTTTTTCTTATACATAGGGCCGACATTGTGTATGTATGTAGTCAATGATATTTACATACATATATGTACATAAATATAAAATAATATAAAATTCATTAATTTTGCCTAGTTATTGTCAGCTCTTAGCATATGTAGATATTTAGGAAATAATTAGATAAATAATATCGTATTTTGTAGATGTACGAGGGGCATTCGGGTAGAACAAATGGTTACTGGGTACGTAGACAGATATATCTGTGATTTTCTCAAATAACTACACACGCCAAATTTTCAGTTAATGACACAACTGCCTTAATGAAGTCGTTTAAATATGTTTAGCTAGGAAAGTCATCACAAATCATCTTTTTCACATACGAAGTATTTATTCTCTTATTTATTTGTTCGACTCACAAGTTTTGTTGTATTGCTTAAAGTTACACTTGGGAGGAAAATTTAAATCAGAATGTCAAAAAAGTCATTCATAAATTTTTCTCTTTCAGAAATTTTATTGCAAATTGTCTTTTCAAATACAACTTTAAACGATACAAAATAGCTTGTGAATTGGGCAATTGAAATTTTTTAATACAATTTCTCGCTAGGATGCCATATTGGACAAAAAAATCTGAGCTGCATTCTTATCCGGCCCCATATTTTCTTATAAGAAGAATATTCTAAAATTTGCACGTACTTAACAACAATAAACTATAAAGGAGTGTTATAAGTTTGTAGTGTATGTCAGTGCATCTGTCCGTCTGTTCGAGTTCACGTACAGACTAAACGGTTGGACCGATTTTAATTTTTTTTTTCTGTTTGAAAGGTGACTTGATTGTGTTCTCAGCTATGTTTCAAGAAAATCGGTCCAGCCCTTTAGAAGATATCACATCTTTTCTAGATATATTTTGTTGAATCTGTGTGTCCTTGACGCCGTAGCACCCAAATTGCTAGACCGATTTTAATTTGTTTTTTTTTCGTTTAAAAGGTGACTTGATCTTATATTTTTTAGTCTATACTTAAAGAAAATTCGTCCAGCCATTTGGAAGTTATCTAAAATTTTCTTGTTGATGAATCGACAATGATATTTTCTGAAACGAACTATGTACGAAGCTAAGGATCTTCCTTGTAATTATTTAATGTTATAAGTACTTTTCTGCTTGAAGAATGTATGAAATCATTTCGGATTGATTTGTTACTTCAATAATATTAGTGGATCTTAAGGCTTTCAATATAATTTTATGTTTTTCTTTTAAAAATTAATTTTTTTTAATTCTAAAAGCACAATCACAATTTATACTAAAGCGATTAGTTTTGCCTCTTCCATTGTTAAGTTTCAATATAATTTTATGTTTTTCTTTTAAAAATTTATGTTTTTGAAATCTTTGGGTTTAGGGTTCTTAAACTTATGCTACATCAGTAGACTTCAACTCAAAAGCTTTTCAAATAAAACATTAAAGACTAAATGTCAAATCAAACCAAATCAAATCAAATAAAATGAAAAATAATATGCAGTAATAATCGTAATCATAAAATCGTGGCAACCACAAATGAACAAGAAGCAACATAGGAATTGTATTTGAATGTAAATTAGAATAAACATACATACATATTTATGAAGATTAGGATTCTGCAACTCAATTTGGGGTAAACATTTCTGAGTACAAAAGGAGAAGGATAAATAAAAGAACATATACATATGTATCGCTGTATGCGTATTCTATACGTAGCTGCCTATCGCCTATCGATCCTTTCATCGTGTTTCCCATAATGGGAGTTGGTGGCAAGCAAAAACACTTAATTCTACGAGCACGTGAATTAAGTATGAATGTAGTTTATTTGTAAGTTTTTGTACACATAACAGTACCAACTGAATAAATTGTAAATGAATGGGCATTTTATTTTATATTTTTAGAGTCCGACGGCAGAATATTTGCTTATTTATGTCTCGCACAAAACAAGCCAAGCTGGCCAGGATTTGTTTTTCCTCTCTGGACTTATAGGTATACATATGTACGGGTGTGGATGTCTAGCAGGAATGCTCAAGATTTATAATTAATTTTTTATTTTGACTTTTCCTCCGTGGCTACTGACAAATGCTAAATCTAGGTCACAAAAATGTTGTAATTAACTCATTTGGAACACAATAGCACATTTATTTTTTATTTATTTCTTTTTGCTCTGGAAGTCTTTCCCCAGGAAATACTTGCTGCAGCTGTTGGTTCAGATGCTACATCAAAAACTACAGCAAACACAATAAGTGCTGTTATTGTTCAGATACAAACTTATAATGTTACAAATTAAAGTTTTTTTTTAGTTCAACTGTTCATTTTGTTGCAAAAGTGGTTGAAGGACTTCCTTTTCTCCGTCATTTCCTCTCTAAAACTGTGTATTTTGTTTACAAAAATCACATTCTCACTTTTCTACAATTTTCATTTCTACTTGAATAAAAATGTATCCCCATTCGTATGTACATACATGTATGTATGTATGAAGGTATACATATATGTATGTACATATATATGTGTGTGTGTGTGTGTGTGTGCCTATGTGCGTCAGCTTTTATATGCCTCTGGTGTGTGTTTGGTGTTGGAAAATTTGAGTAGTTATCTCTTTCGCAATCATTTTTGTTTTAAAGAATCATTCTATGAATGAAGCCGAACAATTAAGCTTGTGAGCATTTTGCTTTTTTAATTTTCCTTTTGTATTATTTTATTTTCAGCTCTAGTTTGATTTTATATTACAACCAACTACAAAATTTTCAGCAAAAGGTTTTTATGGCAACAGCTTGTACGTGAGTTTAGCAAATGAAATATTATTAGAAAGGCTTAATAGAAACAAATTTTCAAATATTACATTTAAAATTAACAAATAAGGATAAGTCATGGTAGTTTTTTTTCTCTTGGACAAGTTTTACTCAAAATAAATTTAATTAAATTTATGTATCTGCAACATGTGAACCATTTTACTCTATCAAAATGTGAATGAAAGACAAATTCGACTTAATATAACTCACAAATTATGCGTGTAGTACCAGAGAAATTGTTAACTCCGAGTACGGAGTGTTATTTCAACAATCTTTATCAGATTTCGAAGTCAGATCTGTAACGAACACTTCGTGTTGAGTTATACGTATTCGTATAGCATCGAATTCGTATCAAATAGAATTGAGGCGACTCTCAAGCTTAAATTTTTTTAATCAGCACATGATATTTCCTTCTATCTTAGGGATATTTGAAATCAGTTTTTGTCACACAAAATTTCGACGTTTCAGGCAACATATTTCAGATGTTGGATCCGTGTTCCTTAAGGTAAACTTAGAACGTTTACAACAAGGACCGCTTGGATAAAATCTACACACATCTTCTCGCAATTATATATAAATAAAAGGCGGCAAAAAGAAATAACTATCAAAGCATAGTTACATATGGGCGTTTCCACAGTCAAGTTACATTATTATCACGTTACGTCACCAAGCAATTAAGCTTGCCACGCTGTTTGAAAAAAAGAATGTAAAACATACGTTTTTCTTTTAAAAACAAGCTATGTGTGTCAGCAAATGAACTTTTCTGTGGAAATGCCCATATACATTAAACCCTTATCGGGCATAAAAGTCACGTGAAATGTGTTCCATATCACTAAAATTGTAATCGCCAGTTTTTGCGTTGTTCTTGTGTAATTTTTTGTTCATAGGAAATATTTCACGTGAACAAAATGTTCGCTTCTTACTCCCGATAAGGGTGACTTTCATTTTGTTTTTTTTTTATATTTCCTTTCATTAAAAAGCACAAAGTGAAATATGTATGTCCAGGAAAAAATATGTTTCGGTGCTACTTTGGCGAGAAGAGAACGTGTGGCCTATTGCACTTTATTTTATTTAATATCTTTCGTACGGAAAAAAATTTTTGCAAAAAAGTGAAATTATTTTATACTTCCTTGTATTTTTCGCATAACAGTTACTTCGTTATAAAATTAGTGGCAGACAGTAGTACTAATTTCACTTCAAGTTTCGGGACTAATTTGATTATTTCATTATTTTATTAAATTTTATTTATTATTTCACTGAGACTTATTTCAGTGGTTGTTAGTTACTTCATTTACTCTGACAGAATTAAGCAAACTAAAGACAGTGGAAACCGATACAAAAATTATTGAGATATATATTTGTGTTTGCTTGTTTTGTTTGGGTTTGTTATTTGTTGAAACCCCTTAAAACCTAAAAATATTCTCGAAGAAAAGTTCTCAAATCATTGTAAGTACGAGTATGTTTGTAAGATAGCGACAACGGATATTAGCATCAGGATTCATTAAAATCATCATAATTCAAATGAAGTAAGAAAATAAATATAAATTTTTGTAGTTAATTGTTATTTGCTTTTGTTTTTCTTTTTTTTCTTCTTCTTCTTTTTTGCACTTAGAATCCCATTACACTTCATTAATTTTACTTAAGAGACCACCGTTGCAAACTTGAACATTTATGTATACATTTTTCTCTCTAAAGTACGAGTAATTTGAAATGTTTTACACTCACTTTTGGCCAAAAGCAGAAAATACGGGGCCAAAAAGTTGACATTCTATACGCCATACATAAAAAGTAATAAAAGTCTTATTTAATTCATGCCCATAAAAGGCCAAATAATACTTTTCAACTCGTGTTCTATTGTATCCGGTTGCCATTTTTGGGCAATAGAACGAGGAAACAAAAATGAAGGAACAATTTTGTTTTTGAACAAATTTGTGCATATGAAATTAGCCGCACCAAAAGGAAACAAATAATTTTGATTCTAATAGAAAATGTGTGTGAATGACTGAACTAAAAAAAGGTGAATTAGACAGACATAAGGAATAAATAACAAAGGCGTGAAAGAATTATTTATATATATACAGGACCTCAAATGTTGAAATATCCCATCAAACCAAATGCTCCGAATTCGTTAAGAATTCGTAACGACTGGTCGACAAAATCTTCCGATTTCGGAAACGAAATATTACCCAAATCTTAACGATTTAAAAATCATATAAATATGAAATGGTTGACATGACTTCGCATCGGTATGTAATTAAGACATCGTAACGAAATGTCGGTAAGAAATCATAAAGATGTGTCAGTACGAAATCGATACAATATGCCGGTACGAAATCACAGCGATATGTTGTTGCTTTTGTCGAAATAATTTGCATATACGAGTACATACATATGTATGCATTTATAACTGTATTTACTTAAGTACATATATATTTTATAATTATTATAATTCTTTTATAATAATTTTATTTATTTGAAACAAAACTTTTCACCTATTTTTACTTAACGAATTCGTTATGACAAGTCTGACTTCAATAAAACTACCGAAATGTCTTAAGGAATTCGGTAAGATAAGTCTGACTTCAGGAAAAGTCGAAACATTTGGTTTTAAGGGGATGAAACTCGATTTTCGAATATTGGGGTAAAACTAGTAACTTCCTATTTGTAAAAATTAAGTCATTTAACAATTATTCTCACGATACATATGTGCATACATACATACTCGTACATATGTATAGGTATTTCCAAATCATTAAATTATTATTCTATAATATTTCACCCGAAACTCTAAACAAGCGAAACGAGTTCGTCTTTATATTTTACAATAGGTATAAGCATTTTCTAGAAAATAAAACAATGGTTGCATAGAAGAATGATTGTGCAGAACAATAGCAAAAAGTAGGGGAATGACATGGTTATCTAAAATATCTTTGGCACTGCGTTATAACGCCAAATTCAATAGAACTGAAGTATTCCTTATACCTATTGGATTTTTAAAATTACAAAACCTCAATGCTCAAGAGAAACTCTCAAAAGATTATTGAGAATTACAAGACTACAATCATACGAGTAGTAGGCTGACTAATATTATTATTATTTTATTTTTTTTAAAGATGCTTAGCCTACTATGATTGTAGTATTGTTGCAACTCTCAATAATCTATAAGCATTTAGGTTTTGTAACTTTTTGAATTGTGGTTGCATGTACTCGTAGATAGCGAAACCATCAACAAATAAATGCTTTTAAAACAATTTCATTTAAGCAGATTTCGCCGTGAAATTTCCAACGAGTTTTAAGTAAAGCAGCGGTAAAGTGATGGTGTACACTTACTTTTCGAATCACGAACATATTCAATTTCACAAAGCGTGTAAACAAGGAAATGGTTGAAATGAAAATGATTTGATTTTTTTCTCTTCTTGCTAGTGCATCCATTCATATTTTTTCCATAGCTGTTCAAGTAACTGTATATATATAAGCATACGTACATATGTATTGATACATATGTATGTACATTGTACATATATGTACACACCTACATGTACATGTATGTGTATTTGCTTTGAAAGTTTCAAAACAAAACTTTTGGCTCAAAATTGTACGAGCATTCTGCCTTCAAACTTAAAATATCTTTAACGAAAAAAAATGCTAAGCAAATCGCTTTATTTTCTAGACTTTATCTGGTAAAAATATATTGACTATTTATCTTAAAATACGTTATATTTTACGAGTATATTCCCTTTGCAGTATTTTTTTTTCGAATGCATATCTGTTGCTTTTGCTTTGGCAGCTTTTAATAAAATTAAAAATAAATAAGAAAATCCTACTCAATACTAAAACATTTGAAAAGATTATGTAGGCTGGGTCCCATTAAAGCAGCATAAGATTTTCATCTTTAAATAAATTAGATTTTTTTCCCTCTATATTTCCCTTCTTTATATGGAGGAATTGAGACGAACTTGTAAAAGCTGAACATGAAATATTCAAGTTTGTAACATTTCTTTTATTCTGAAATGAGAAAAAAATTTAGCAACCACAAAACGAATTTGATAAACAATTCTTTTTACATTCACATAATAAATATAAATGGTTGGCCTTAAATTTGAAAAAAAAAATCATAAAATGCAAATAAAATAAAGTCAAATGAAGATGATAATGTGTGTGATAAAATATATAATTCTATTTTTGAAACACAAGCTTCCCTTACCAACGGAAATTTACACACACATAACAAATCTCAAAGGGCATCTCGACTTCACATTTTCTTCTAAAATCAATAAAAATAAATCCTATGAAAAGTTACAGGCAGTGTCCGGTATAACGAATCTTACTTTAACGACCTACCATGCTTTAAGCATCTGTTAGGATCGGATAAATTATGAAACACTTTTCGAAAGAGTCCGACTTGTACATATTTGTATGTCTGTACAAGTTCTACAACGACGAAGTCAGTGACAGTGTTTGTAAGTATTTACATAATCTTCATTAAAGACGTACATGCAGGTATAAACATACATATATATGTACATACATAAATTAGTTTTAAATATTTTAGATCTTGAATAATCATCTCTGTGTAACAGTGTAGACACAGAATACGAGTATGTAAATGGTGCATATAAAATATAACTTACGGTATATATGTACATAAATACATACATACAGACATACACACGAGTATATCTTAACAAAAACAAAAATTATCCTCGCATTTGACTGGAACATGTGAAATATTCACTTGATACTTTTAGTCGTATGTAAATATTGGGTGTTTTTTACTGAGGTATAGAACTTTAAGTTGGCATCACTTTTTTAACTGGCGGCCATTTTGTCAGCTGTCAAGTGATTAATATTTAGTTTGGTTTGCCATTTCATCATGAACAGGTTGACAAAAGAACAACGCTTGCAAATCGTGCAAATTTATTTCGAAAATAATGGTTCAGTTCGCGAAGTTTACCGCAAGCTCCGTTCATTTTATGGTCGACATAATCGTCCATCAGAGCAATTAATTCGGTTAACCATGGATCGTTTTCGCACTACGTTTACTCTATGTGATAATACGCATCCGCAGAGACGTCGAATAGTGCGCACCGAAGAAACAATTGCCGCTGTAGAGCAAAGTGTTGAAGAGGACCCAAATGAATCGATTCGCCACCGTGCACAGCAATTGGAGCTTTGTCCATCAACTTTATGGAAGATTTTGCGCAAAGATCTTGGCTTGCGACCTTACAAGATCCAGCTTGTGCAAGAATTAAAGCCGCGAGACCATGCAATGCGTCGTGATTTTGGTGTATGGGCCGAAAATGAGATTGATCTCGATGCTGATTTTCATCGCAAAATTTTGTTCAGTGATGAGGCTCATTTTTGGTTGAATGGCTACGTCAACAAGCAAAATTGCCGCATTTGGAGTGAAGAGAATCCACATGAGATCCTTGAGACGCCATTACATCCACAAAAACTGACTGTTTGGTGTGCTCTATGGGCTGGTGGAGTCATTGAGCCATACTTCTTCCGAAATAATGCTGGAGAGTCAGTTACCGTTAATGGAGACCGGTATAGAGCCGTGATAACCGACTATTTTGTTCCCGAATTGGATGGCATGAATGTGGATGAGTTGTGGTTCCAACAAGATGGCTCTACATGCCACACAGCGCACGTCACAATCGATTTATTGAAGGAAACATTCGATGAGCGCATAATTTTGCGGAATGGATCTGTCAATTGGCCACCAAGATCGTGTGATTTGACACCATTGGATTATTTTCTTTGGGGATATGTGAAGTCGCTCGTCTACGCCAACAAACCAGAAACGTTAAGGGACTTGGAAGCCAACATTCGTGGCGTTATTGCCAACATACGGCCCCATATGCTCGAAGAAGTGGTTGAAAATTGGACCTGTAGAATTGGCTTTATTCGAGCCAGCCGCGGCGGCCACATGCCCGAAATCATATTTAAACGTTAATGGCATAAAATTATCCTTCCAATAAAGCCAAATTGATGGACATTAAAACGATTTTCTTGTGTTTTATTTCAATTCGAAGTTCTATACCTCTAAAAAAAACACCCTTTACTTGCAATACGAAATCAAACCACACACATATTCTTATTCTAATGTACTCGTACATATGTATGCATATTATAAAAATAAGAACCCATAAAAACACACATACTATGTATGTATGTGCGTTCACAAATACATACATATGTATGTACACGGATACTAGGGTTTCCCGTTCGAACTCAATTTATTCGATTAATATTGAGTCATGCATTGTAGACATTTTAGTGAATATGCCTGGTCCCTGCTTTTGTTTTAAACTGCAACTTTTGAATGTCAATAGGTAGAGACTTGCAATTTGCTCAGAGTATGACGTCTAACAGTTGGTACGCGATCATATATCGCATAAAGTCCAAAAGATAAAAAAATACGGGGTGCTCACATACCAGAAACGGTTTTCTTCTTTGGAAAAGAGCTTGAACTTTTGAATTTTATACGAATAGCTTCTAAGCTTCGATATTTTGCATGTAAAGTTCTAATTACCACGCTTACTTTTACGCTCACTTTCTGCAACATCAATAGAGACAAAAATTAATGACTTAGGCCGGGTTTACATCTGTGTTCCATGTGCCACACACACGTAAAAAAAGCGTAACCATTAATTACTAATGAAAAACTTATTGATTCAGACACGTATTTATTAAGTTAAACATTTTACAACCCCGACATACCAATAAAACTACATAAGTTTTTCATAGATAATTTCTATAGATATCTGCATGTTTTTACGACCCAAAGTAATCGAAAGTCGAGTACAAGAAGATAGTTTTCAAAATATATGTAAGTAATCGACCGAACTTTTTCATTCGACATCATGGGACAGCCGTAAGTGTTTTATGCATGAATGAAATTGTTTGATTTATAATAATAATAATAGTCCATCATTGATCAAAATATTGAAAACCTATTAATTGTTTCTAAAGATTTTGCCAAATTTGATAATATCAAAGTAACTAACACTTGAAGATGTGTTAATTACTTTGATATTAACATTATGACGAATAAAAGAAAAACAGTTCAAATTGTTTGACAATTCATTATTTTTTTGCAGATAAAAAATCAAACCAAAATTCAGTTATTATTTTATTTAATTCGAATAATACTGTTTACTCCTTACTCTTTTGAAAATTGAAATATATATGTATTTATTTCCTTTAACTTCTACCCGAGTAATCGACAGCCTTTCTTAGTGCATATGTACATATGTATATTATGCGAAATTATATTTTAATATTTATATTCATACGTATTTTAACCCATATTTTATGTATTTTCTTTTGAATGAAAAACTTATGTTTTGAATATAATGTTAAGTATACTGAAAGCTACAATCGCTCTTTTTATGCAAGTATGTATAAGTTAAATAAAATTTGCTTCTTATGAATATTAATATTTGAAAAAAATAGTATTTGTGGAAGGATTAATTTCAATATATTTTCATATTCAAAACTACGATAGAGACGATTAAGCAAGCACTTTAATAAAAAATTATAATAAAATTAATACGCCAATCAAATGAAGTATTATATTTATTAACAAATAATTACACCGTCACTAAAATTGGAATTATTTTATTGTCCTGATGCTCAAATTTAGTACCATGTTCAAAACACTTAACATTATAAATACATAGAGACAAAAGTACAGCGATTAAAATTACTAGTATTAAATTTTTTGCATATTTAATTAAATGCTTGTTTGTTTGTGTGTAAACGTCCATGCGTAAATCGTCCTGCCTGCCAATACACTCGGCAATAGAAAGTTTTTCTTATAGAAGATGTAAAAAGAAAATTTCAAAAAAAAAACACTAATTACAGCCAAATGGCACCAATATTGAATGTAGTGTCCGTCGTATCGTATGTGTGTACAAGTGTGTCGAGCAACCCAACAAATGGGGTTTTTTCAAGAGAGAAATAACGCAAATATATGACCACATTAATAATTTGGGAGGTTTTTTCACACTTCATGATTCGTTAGTACTTTTGGATCTCGTTAAAAACATCATCTAATGTTTGTATGTATGTATGTATGTATGTATGTATGTATGTATGTAATTTGGAACAAACACCAGAGAAGAAAGTACAGAAAGGAAACTTTTTAAACAAATATCACACACATTTATTTTAGACAGATGTTGTTGTAAATACACTTACATATTTACGAACCCATAAAATTGCACACCCATACAACTATAAAACTTAAAGAATTGAAGGGAAAGTTTTGAGTTTTCTATAAGGAAGGCCATAAATGAGGAGAAGCAGTGCCTTTTATGGAAAATTATTTTTTAATATACATAAATACAGATAAATGTATACATACATACATACATATGTACAACCAAAATAAAAATATAAAAATAAATTTAATTTGGTATTTGGTAAACTCGAAAATATATTCCTAGAAAATCTCACCAGAGGCATTAAGAGTAGGAAGTCTCCGGCAAATTCAATTATGTATATTAATTTTCTGATTTCCTGCATTTTCTCGGAATTTTAAATTATAATTTTGACCCCCAAAAAGCTTGTTAACGTATCGCACACTACATCATAAACAGTCATAACTCCAAATATTCAAGATGTTCGGGAGTGGCAAATTTAGTTGTTCACATTCGCATTAAGTAATTTCTTGTATATACGAGTACTTTAAAATAAAAGAACAAAAAGTTTTAGTTTTTTTTTTTGTTTCCTTAAATTATAATGTCTAAAATTAGTAGAGAGTCTAGAAGTGAACGCGGAGATATTTTTCAAAAAATAAACAGGCAGCACTGGTCTAAAACTACGGCGGTATACAACACAAAAATGTTGTGTTGTCTGTACTACAACACATTTATCTAAAGGCTCAGTTAGCCGACTGTAATGTAGGAAACAGCTAATCGATATTTTTATATGAAAAGTAGGTTACGTTGCATTACATCTCTATAACCATTTCCATTACTTTTCATATAACAATATCGAAGAGCTGTTTCCTACTGTTGCAGTTACATTTAAATATTTAAATAAATAAATATTCTGTATTGTTTTAATTATACATTACGTGATTCAAATAAATTCTTAATACTTTTGACCAAATACATACATACATATGTACATATGTATGCTCATTACTTCTCCCGCATTCTCTTTTTGTCAATTCGAGTTTAGAGATCTAATTTTTGCTTTTTCAATTTATAAGATTTTTTATTTATTTTACTTTTTATTTTTCTAAGAAATATTTTAAATTGCAGTTATAAACGCTATGCAAAAACATTTACATACATATGCATGCATACGTACAAGTTTCCAACGACAATAAGACAACACGTAATGAGTAGTCGTCAGTTTTTCACAGTTCTCTCAACACAACAGCATACTCACAAGAACTTCAACATAGACAACTAAAATGACAACACTCAAATAAGTGTTGTAAACCGTAATCGCAATTTGAAACATACAACATTAAAATAACAACTGTTGTAAACCATAATCTTGCCCTATATGTAAATAACAATAATCTAGCCAAAAAAAGGCAGTTACATAGTTTTAGTATGTGAATGCTTTCGCGTATAGTTTAGCTTGAATGCAATATATCGTTGCCTTAATATAGACAGACCTTAATTCATTACTTTTTTGAAATCGAGTTTTTTGTATATGTCGATAGAAGAACATCTAATGTAGCGAAAAATGCAAAAATATCGAATTTAAAAAAAAAACTTTGAGTTGGGGAATTTCTTTGTTAAGGTAACGATATGTACGTATTTCCATTATTGTTATGTAAGACCTTAACAATATACCAATGGATAAACGAATGTGAGATCAAAAACAGAAAAGAATCGTTTTTAAAAACATCAAAAGACATGTCTAACTTATGTATATACATGTGTACATATGTACATACATACATACATTCATATCTATGTATGTATGTATGTCGAAAGAAGCAATCATATTGCATAACACAATGTGCAACAAACAGTTTCTTTACGCAAAAGCTTGTGAAGTTAATTCAGAAATTCCTGCAGCCTCCAATAAAATTTATATACAACTGCAAAAATGCAAATGTAACCGATTGCAAAATACTCGTAAATGTAATATTATTATGCCAGTGGACATCTCTATTATACTGATAGTAACAATGTTGACTTTTCATAAAAGGAAATAGAGACAAGCAATGAAATTAAAAATATTTTATTTCATATATACGAGTACATACATACATATATTCTTCTATTTTTATTGTTAGCAATACTTATCGAACAAAGAAAGTAAAACACTGACTACAATAGTAAAATATCTGCACAAATATTAAAATGCAGTCATTTCAGAAAACTGTCATTGTTATAACGGCTACTGCAATTACAATCACGTCGAGAAAATATTGGTCCAAAGCTTAAAGTGAATTTTCTTTTTTAAATACACATCTGTTTGTAAATCTCTACGTTTTGCATTAAAAAGGATATAAATAAAACCAGAAGTGATAGTTTCAATAATATTTGTACGGTACTTACAATATAAGGGTGAGTTTACATCTGGTATTTCTTGTGTGCCATGTGCTCAAAAAAGCGTAACCACTAATTACTAATGAAAAACTGTTTGATTCAGACATGTATTTATTAATTTAAACTGTTTCCAATCATGTTGGATTCAATAAAATTGACTATTAGTTATGTATGAAACTGTTTAACTTAATAAATACGTGTCTGAATCACACAGTTTTTCATTAGTTATTAGTGGTTACGCTTTTTTTACGCGTGTGTGGCACTTGACACACAGATGTAAAACCGGCCTAATACAAAGACTTTTCTCCAACATTACATGAAGTCTTTACACAAAGAAAAACTTATTTACATACATATTTATAATAATTTTTTTTTTTAATTTAATATGATCATTATTCATCAATTCTACAACAAATAAGGCCAATTACTACCTTAAAGTCTAGAGCGAGTTTAACTGGCCTCAAACGTAGTCAATAAGTTCGCGACATTTTGCGAAAACAATCATATAATTTTTCAACGTAATCTCCAAGATCATACGAAAAATATTGAATTCTCATGAGCGGTAAAAGTTCTCACAAACTCAATTCAGGGACTTAGCTTATTTTTTTGTAGTAGTAAATACTACATTCATCACTTCTTATGATATGGCATTGCATGCCAGAGATGGTATATAGTTGTATGAAATATAATATAATTATAAATAATGCTCGAAAAACCTTTTAAATGTGTTTTTCAATCCAAAAGCTTTTTAGTTCCCATTTCCTTACGTCATGACATATTAATCGTCACAGCTAAATATGTTGTAACGTAACTCTTTACGTTGAAACATATTTAACTCGGAATATTTATCTCACACACATGTGTGCCGTCAGTTGATGCAAATTTTTCAGTGCAAATGGAATATGTGAATTGTTTGGATTCATTCATTTTTGTAATAAAATTTAAATTTTACCATCTCTAATTTACAGAAGTCTTGCCAATGTCGTTTGCTTGTTCTTTACCAATTATGCACATATCAGTAAATTTGCTTATTTTTTCTTTTTTGGTTTGTTGCTTTTAAGTAGCTTTTTAATTTTAGTTAGTTTAATTATTATGGTTCGAACTTTATTTGTTTCGATATTTATGATTTGATTTTTTTTCCAATTATCAAACAAATTTTAGAAAATAGAAAAAGTTTCGTACAAAAAATTTCTTGAAGAAATTCTTAATGCAAATTAGGCATTAGTTGTTATTTTAAAATTATTTGTGATGTCCAACAACATTCACTCATTCCATTCTTTTTGAAATATAAAATTATCATTTAAATAAAATTCTCTTTAATTTAATTTAATTTAATTTTTTTACCCCCATACAAACGAACAGTATGACTGAAAGGCGTATTAAAAAAGTTTTTGGCTTTGAAATCATTATTAACGAGCAAAGAAAAATTATGCTGATGATGCTGTGGGGTTGCTCATGCAGATACATGAGAGGAGATAGAGGAAGGCATTTTGGGGAAAAAGAGAATAATATTGCTTGGATCGTTGGTTGCCTAGTTGTTTGGCTGGCTGTCAAGGAATGCATTGATGATGGTTTGGTTGGCTTATAGAAATGAAACGATGGTTAAGTTTAGTGGTTATGATGGCGTGGTTAGAGGTTAAGAACTTTTGACACATAAAAGAAAAAGCACAACTATACCACACGATATTGTACCCTGATAACCAGGATTACTTTTAAATACCCAACAAATAGAGAAACCATTGTGTCGTTTAATTTTTTTGTTTTTGGCAAAATTGCCAAAAAGAAAGTCATCATTAAACATTTTACTTAAAAGGCTTTTTATTTTCTTTTTCTTTCAGTCGTGCGAAAAAGTAATGCAAGTAACAAATAAAGAAGACATACTGAAGGAAAATAATAACAAAACATATTAAGCAATTTCAAAATTAAATCAAGTCAATTTCGTTGATACATTTAAGGACCTTTAACGATTTTCTTTTATTTGCTTATCATTGTTTTTTAAGAAGAAAATGAGTAAGAAAACAAGTGAAATTATACATTTTCTTGCATTCTTTAAGGGAATTAAATAAAAATAAGGTCGTTTGAGTTTATGTTGTGCTTGTGTCCCTTTCCTCGTCCTTTTTTTTTGTTGTTGTTTTTTTAATCATTTCTATTCCTTTGCTTAACTCAATTCATTTTGCAGTTATTTACTTACTTTAATAAAATTATTTTCTACATGTTTTTTGTCATTATCGACATCAACTTCATCATTGTTGATGCTTTATTGTATAATGGAAAAATTGTAGACTAAGGAAGAATCGCAACATTGGCATACACAAACAAAGAAACTGGTATCTTCTTTTCTACATAACTTTCTCACCGTTTGATCACTGAACGAACGTTCTTGCTGCTGCCACCAAAAGGATGCGCAATAAAAAAGTTATTTTGTTTGGTTTTGGTTCCTACGAGAACTACACGTAATGTGCTCAATGCGGATGTATGTGCATTATATGTACGGGTACTAAATTTTTATTGCTAGTTTTATACGTTCTCATAAGTGTCTAATAGGGCGGGGGGAGACTAAAAAACTAAAACGAATTTTAACCATTGCGGCAGTTAAAGTGGCGGAAACGGAAACAACTATCTGCAAATGACGTCTTAATGTTATTGAAAAAAAATTGTCAGTAGAAAATCTTATTTTTTACACAGCATATACTTACATACATACGGAATGACATTTATCTAGTATTCGCATATTCTATTGAAAATGTCGTTCCTTAGCTCGACTTAAATGGCTGTTTGCCATGTTTGGTTTTTGCTGTGGTTCATTGAAAACCAAACTTATTTTGAAATTTGAAATCTGATTGGAAAAAGCAAGCGATATTATTATTGGTATTTATTAAACTATGTATGTACATATGAACACATGTATGAATGTATGTATGTGTGTATATTGCGTTTGTATTTCCCTCTAGTCAGCCTAGAACCATATGTCTCTATGTCCACACTCTTTTCTCTAGCAACAATAGCACTAAAATGTCGATAACTTTCCTTTAGAATGTCGATAACTTTCCTTTCATGCGCGAGTAGAGAAACGCCAGAGACAACAGTTCTAGTGTATTTATGGTGACTTTGTCAACCCGTTTGTTTTCTTATTTTATTATGCTGTGCAGTCAACTGCAGAGTTGCAGACCGATCGTCGGCTAGCCGCTGTCAACTCCGATTGACTGTTTCAATTTTAAACAAATGTTTTTAGTAAAATAATATATTTTTTTTGTAGACCAAGGTCACTAAACTGGACTAATGTATCTTTGGTTTAAATGTCTCCATGTAGTCCCAAAAGAACTATTTAGCCAGTAGTGCTACAGTCTACTGGTGGATTTTCAATGACAAGCTAATGTTAAATGTGAATAGATGATTAGATTGCCTAGGGTACACCTGGTCAGTAGTACTACTGACAATGTCAATAATAAATCACTACAATTTCACTATTCGCATTTCCTGCAGGGACGTTTGTACAAAATGAAAATATATAACCTAGAACCTACTCTCATACATACATACATACGTACATACATATTAAATAGACACATACATATGTACATGCACACTTATGTAGAATTACACACACACAATATCTGCCTTAAAGCTGGTACTCCTGCGCAATCGCGCGACTTACGAACAAATACACCCCTGATCTAATGAATTGTTATTGTCTTTCAAAACTTTTCATAAACTCCATCAAAGCAGAGTTGTATTTACTCAAAAGTCGCGCAATTGTTTACGATAGTGAATATCAGCCTTCAAGGCGTTAGTTCGAGTAGTTTTTAGTGCACAAAATTAAGGAACACAGAGATGATTTCTGCATTCGCATTGATGACATGGACTGTGTATATCAAAAACTTTTCTGATGTCAAGAATCACGGCTGCCAATTGCCAAAGATGCCATACTGCATAAATTATTTTTGTGGTTTATTTTTAAAACATTTGCGATTAGTTTTCAAAGTCAGTTAATTGTTATAAACACTATACGTATAATAATATTTGACTATACAAATATTTCTACTGATAAAGTTTTTTTAGAGGTATAGAACTTCGAATTGAAATAAAACACAAGAAAATCGTTTTAATGTCCATCAATTTGGCTTTATTGGAAGGATAATTGTATGCCATTAACGTTTAAATATGATTTCGGGCATGTGGCCGCCACGGCTGGCTCGAATAAAGCCAATTCTACAGGTCCAATTTTCAACCACTTTTTCGAGCATATGGGGCCGTATGTTGGCAATAACGCCACGAATGTTGGCTTCCAAGTCCCCTAACGTTTCTGGTTTGTTGGCGTAGACGAGCGACTTCACATATCCCCAAAGAAAATAATCCAATGGTGTCAAATCACACGATCTTGGTGGCCAATTGACAGGTCCATTCCGCGAAATTATGCGCTCATCGAATGTTTTCTTCAATAAATCGATTGTGACGTGCGCTGTGTGGCATGTAGCGCCGTCTTGTTGGAACCACAACTCATCCACATTCATGCCATCCAATTCGGGAACAAAATAGTCGGTTATCATGGCTCTATACCGGTCTCCATTAACGGTAACTGACTCTCCAGCATTATTTCGGAAGAAGTATGGCCCAATGACTCCACCAGTCCATAGAGCACACCAAACAGTCAGTTTTTGTAGATGTAATGGCGTCTCAAGGGTCTCATGTGGATTCTCTTCACTCCAAATGCGGCAATTTTGCTTGTTGACGTAGCCATTCAACCAAAAATGAGCCTCATCACTGAACAAAATTTTGCGATGAAAATCAGCATCGAGATCAATCTCATTTTCGGCCCATACACCAAAATCACGACGCATTGCATGGTCTCGCGGCTTTAATTCTTGCACAAGCTGGATCTTGTAAGGTCGCAAGCCAAGATCTTTGCGCAAAATCTTCCATAAAGTTGATGGACAAAGCTCCAATTGCTGTGCACGGTGGCGAATCGATTCATTCGGGTCCTCTTCAACACTTTGCTCTACAGCGGCAATTGTTTCTTCGGTGCGCACTGTTCGACGTCTCTGCGGATGCGTATTATCACATAAAGTAAACGTAGTGCGAAAACGATCCATGGTTAACCGAATTAATTGCTCTGATGGGCGATTATGTCGACCATAAAATGGACGGAGCTTGCGGTAAACTTCGCGAACTGAACCATTATTTTCGAAATAAATTTGCACGATTTGCAAGCGTTGTTCTTTTGTCAACCTGTTCATTATGAAATGGCAAACCAAACTAAATATTAATCACTTGACGGCTGACAAAATGGCCGCCAGTTAAAAAAATGATGCCAACTTAAAGTTCTATACCTCAATAAAAAACACCCAATATTAAGCTTAAAGTATTAATTTGATATTAATGAGACTGCTGGTTCGAAGACAAATGTATTAAATATGACAACGACACTCTCCAAAAAGAAATTCAATCTTAAACATCATATCAATGCACATATTTTTAATAACGAAATGTATAAATTTTGGTTAATATGTTTCGGAAACTTCTTTTCACATTGATTTTCATGACATTTTCATAAATTTTTTTTCTTATTTGGCTTTTATAAGACCGTAATATTTTTATAAATAAGACAGTAATATGATATTGTGTTTATTGTTCACTTTATCGAATTTCACAGCTTCAAAGCAAGTGTTTAATGTAGCATGTGAAAATCTTTTGAATAGCCGACTCCAACTACTACTTCATAAATATATTTAGACAAATGAAGTTTCTAATTACCTCTACGGACAATTACGTGTCCCAAGATCAAATAACGGTTAGAAAATAATCTCCGTATTATTTTGAAGGGAATTTTTCCATTAGCGCAATTAGACTTTGGAACCAGTTACCCTGGGATACTCGAACTCTCAGCAATGCAACAAACTTCAAATCTGGAATATATAAATCATTGTTGTACATATGTATGTACATAAATAATCATAACATATTTAAAAATAAGAACAATAAATTATAATAAAATACCAAAAATAAGAAGTGGAATAAACATATTTATAGCCTTATTTATTTAAATTATTAAGGCTTTATAAAGGCTTAATAAGAAAAATTTTGTAAAGCCTTAATAACTTTCATAAATAAGACTGTTACTAAAGGATCCGCCATCTAACGTTTTTTTTTCAACTAGTGCTTATTTCGTGAATGGCAACACTTAGCTCATGTCTGATTTGACAGATAATTAGTTTTATCCTTCCGCTGAACGAATATGGTTGTGTATACGCTTGAACAACGTTGGGAAATATTGCGACATTACGACTTACAGAAGATGCAGATTTTGCCAAAAAAAATCATCTTTTCAGATGAAGCTCATTTTGATCTTGGCGGGTATGTAAACAAGCAAAATTGTCGCATTTGGGGCACAGAAAACCCGCACGCATACATTGGAAAGCCGACGCACCAAAAACAGTCAATGGAGATGTTGAACGAATTTGTGTTCACAAAAATTGAAGAGGAGGATATTGGCAACATTTGGTTTCAACAGGACGGCGCTACGTACCACACAGCCGAAGCTACACTCGATGTTTTGCGCCCTGTTTTAAAAAAAAAGTTATCTGGCGGACCCTTTATTTATGGAAGAGTTCGACCCAAGTTTACTTAAAATAATGTCGCATAATGTTAAATAGAATTCATACCAGAACGTACATACCTACATATCTCTATTTAGCAATAATCTTTTTTCATTATGTGTTTCATTATTGGCGTTCCTAGTTGTCGACAGTGCAGGACATTATTATAACTACATATGTACATATGTACATCGTAAAAATTTACAACCCGTGTTCTTGATTTTCTACAGATACATATTACTTAAATACATACACATATATGAACATATGGAGTTTTTTGTTTGTTGTTTTTTTATTATTATTTTTTTTTTTTTGTTTTTATAAATGTGATTATGCATTTTGGGAAGCACTTGTACAATATATCTAAAAAATCTAAGCACACATGAAAAAAGTAGCGACTTCACATAAAAAATCGCATAACAATTTTTACATTTCATGGAACAAACAGCATCAAAAGCAACACCAATAAAACACTACAAAGAATCAATATCTAGCAGTATAGAAATCTTATTGCACTGGTGACTACTAAATATTTTTACTGCGACTTTGTACGTATGCAGATACAATTGATGTAACTACCGAATGCCGATTTTGAATAATCGTGAATACGAATATTAAATTTCGTCTGCTAAAAATTAATTTATAAAAAAAGACTTGCATCAATAATCTTCCTCTTGCGTACATTATAATTTGTGAAAATTATTCGATCACTTTAAAGAGTGTCTTACCATTACTCAAAGAAACACATCGAATAAAAATAATTTTTAAAAATATATTTAGTACTAATTAATACCTTAGTGCGTTTACTTAATGTTTTTTTTTACAATTCATGTACTTTTTGCGACGAAAATATTCGACAAATATTCGTCTGAATTTGGCGAATATGAATCCGAATGTCATAAAATAAACGAATACTCGCAAATACAAATACGATTATTCCTCACATCACTACTGCATGTGTGTGCTTGGATATGAATTCGTATTTTGATTTTTATTGCACATTCAACATGCATGAATGAATGAGCAAACCAATTGCAAAATGAAAAACTATGGCTGTACATGTTGGTTGGGATTATGTAAAAATTTATAAAATAATAGTCGTTTGCACAATCGATTTATAAGCCAATAAAAGGAAGCACATGTGTATATATTTATAATATTATAGTATACATAGTATATATGTATATATACATATACATATACATATATATATATATATATATATATATATATATAGTATATAAACAATAGCAATAAGACTACCTTTATATAGTACTTATATGCCACATAGTAGCTTATTTTTCTTTTGTGATTTTCAAAAATATTATTATTTGTGTATTCTCAAATAGTTTTTGGAAGTCTTTGCATAAGATAAGAGGTTTGTGATTGTTCAAAATGTGTGGTTGAAGTCTACTGACGATTTGTTAAAGCAACAATGAAATTCATAAGACATCGCTTAACCACCAGCAAATAAAATTCACTTATAATATAATTATGACAATATGTCGAATAATAAACTTCTTGAATAATGAAAGAATATACATATAGCCTATAATATTTCCTTACGAGTACGAAATTGGTTCACCACGTTTCATCGCGATCGGATAAGCAACATTGCTCTTAAAAGAGATTGAAATATAAATATTTTCCTAATTATTAAATTTTTGTGGACACTGACTAATTGATGGTTATTTTATTTCGTTTATTTTAGGCCCTCCTGTGTTGGTTGAATCAATATTTGGTACTTTAGCTCGATTGCCATGTAATGTGACGCCGCCTTTGCAGGAAGATCGAGTGGCTTTAGTGATATGGTATAAAGTTGGATTGAAGACACCCATTTATAGGTGAGTTTCTCCTAAGTTAAGACAACACATGAAATGCATGATTCGAGTACTAAGGCGGCGCATCGGTATACCTACTCTGTGCATTTCATCCTGTGACTGGTAAATTTTTTAAAAATTTTTCCAGCAAGAAAAATAATATACAAAATTTTTATCTAGGGATATATTCTCAATTTTAGGGAAACTTTGTATTTTGTATTATTTAATCAATTTCAGTGTACAGTAGTTTTCCTGTTTAACGAACCTTCGATTCTGCGAACATCGCATTTAGCGAACACACAAGTGCGCTCCATAGAGTACCTTATATAGCGAATAAAAAATATTTTTTGTGCTCAATTTAGCGAACAATTAAGATTCATAATTTTAGTTTAAAAAAGCATAATGTGAAGTAATTTTTAACTAAAAACAAAGTGAATAGCAAAAAGTACCACTATTTTAGGTTCTGTTTATGTAGCATTTTTGTTTGATTATGCTGCAATGATCAGTTACGCATATTCTTTCGTGGTGTAAACATAAAAATGAGTACAAGAAAGAGACTTTTTTTAAAAGAAAAACTAAAAATTGTGCATGATTACCAAAATGGATTGCGAGTTGCAGATTTGTGCAAAAAATATGGCTTAAGAAAATCGACCGTATGTACAATTTAAAATCAGAACAAAGTCTTATAAAAAATGCAGGAAGTGCAAACTTTAAAAATATGAAAGCCGTGAAACAAGGTGAATTTCCAAGAATAGAGAAAGAACTTTTTTCTTGGTTTCTACGACAACAAAATAATGTTAATTTGTCAACTTAATTGCTTTTAAAAGAACTTCGGGAAGATGTCACAGAACAAATTTTATTTGTTCCAAAAAAAAACCAACATTACTCAACAAAATTTTTATGTAAAATTTTCAAGGAAATTCAAAATGAATTTGAATCTTTTTTTATTTTATGTTTTATGCTACCAGTGTAATGAATTGTACCTTGTTTAATTTTTTAATATATTATACAGATCTCTAAACATATTTCAAAATAAACGACAAATAATACAGCTCTAGTTATTTATTTATTCATAACATGGGTACTAGATATAAGTATGGCATATAACGAACTTATCAGTTTAACGAACAGGCCTGACAAAGTACTGGTTCGTTAAACCGGAAAACTACTGTACTTAAAGAATTGCTAATACTTTATAGAAATATAAATTATTAATTTGCGAATCGTGGTATAAAACATGAAGGTACTTCCATATTATCTTCTTTCTCAAAAATAACGAATTTTAAAGTCTTTTAGTTGTGTAAAATAAAAAAAATCTAAATAATGGAAAATTTACATTTGTACCCAAAAACTTATAATTCTATTAATGGGAAACCAAGAATAAGTAAAATGATATATAAACATCATATATAAATAGATATCCGTGGAATTTTAGAAAACCAGTTAAATACAATTTTTAAATTTGTCGGTTGAACAAAATCACCATCAAAATGTTGAATAAAGGTTTTTGTGTAAAAAGTGAAAAGTGCTACAGGAGTTTATGAAAATAAACAAAACGTTTCGCAAACGTTTTATGCATAGACAAAAACTGTCAGCTTTTTTAATCGTTTTGTGCATGAGCAAAACCAAAAGAAATACTTTCCCAACAACAGAGAACGCAAAACTGAAATTGTTTTGTAATTGTGGCTTTTAATTCGCAACATTTAACTAACGAGTTGTACGTACATACTAGAGGTGAGCACAAACTCTTTGCTTGCTTAATATTCATGATGTACATTATTGAATTGTTCTCTTTTTTTAGTGCTCTTGAGTTTTATCAAAAACATGCAGCAGCATTTGTTTATCTGCCAAGCGAGGGCATTAGTTATTGTAGTGTCGAAGCATATTTCACTAGCGCACACCGATTGACAACTGTAAAATCAACACACAAGTGTAAAAATATGTATATGTGTAAAAGAAAAAACAAGCAACGTAGATTATTTGAGCGTGTTAGTTCGCATGCGATACTGTTCTAAAACACCTATAAAAATAATATCTTTCACAATGGATATAATTGTAAAAAATTTTATTATTTGTGAAATGAAGTATGGTGCACTATGAAGTGTACAATAAAAATATTACACACTTGACACAACTGTCTATGGAACTGTTGTACAATGGTTTTTTGTGTTTTTCCCAGCTGGAAAAGTAGGCATTAATTACATAAATAATGGGAGAAATAATGTATTATTTTCCAAAGCAAAATAATGCATTTCCTTAGAAACGAGAGGGTAATTTGATCAAACACAATAACTGCACATTGCTTGTGATAAGTGTTATGAATTATAGAATTCATTCCTCGTACGTATTAAAATAATTCATTACTTTCCTAGGACTATAGCTGGGTCCAACTCGTTCATTCGTTTATTTTTGCCACAAACCCATTTAAATTACATGGATTTGATCATAGATTTGTAGCAAAAATGAACAAATGAATGAGTTGGACCCAGCTCTACCTAGGACATGTTCTGTGTTAAAAGTATCGAAGACGAGCCAAAACGTGCAATCAAAGTAGCTGTCAACAATTAACTGAACATTCAAAATGGCCGAAATTGTCGGCATAAGTGAGAGACATGAGTAGCAACATAACGGCACAAAAAAATCAAAATTCGAATATGCGTAACCCGCGAAAATTCAAAATTCGCGATAGGTTTTGAACAAACCTCGTATGCATACTTCAAATTATGTGCGAAAATGACAAAAATAAGTATTTGAACATAAACATTATATAATTTCAGTAAACGAAACACTTTTTTATTAAAAACTTCATCGCGTTTGGTGCGTGAACTTTTTTAACGATCGCGAAAAACTAAAAATGAATTCTCTTTGGTAGGCTTTGGGAGGTATATTTGAAAAAAAAAATTAAATAAAAGTTACACCCTCATGTACATATAGAGAAGACTTTTATCTCTTCCTGTCTGCATTGTATTTAAACTAAATTTCATTAAAAAACTTTCGCACAAGATACATACATATATATTCTTTTCATTTCCTCTTTACTTTTTTCTACTACGATTTCTTTTTTCCACACGTTTGATAAATATTAAATAGATCCTTGTCACTTAAATCTACACCCGCTATTAGGAAGAAAAAAAATAAAAACTTTACTTTAGTGGAAGAAAAATTTATTTGTATTGCTTTCTTCTGAAGACATTGTTTTCTTGACTTTTCATTAATTTGTCACTGGCACGAATAAATGTAGCAAAAAACTCCGTTTTTCACTCATTAATGAGCTGCAAAACTATTTCTTTTTTTATTCTTTCAATACTTTTTGGTCAACAACCAAACCAGAACAAAAAACTTTGTGTTGAAAAAATGTTGATGACAAAAATGACGATAATGATGACACTTCCTTTTTAACTCTTAAAAAAGAAGTAGAAATAAAATGATGTCGAGTTTTCATTTACAGCAATTTAATGTATAACTTTGTTGAGGCATGTTTTTAATGATGAATTACAATTACATCCATACACACATATAATGAAAATTAAAAACAAAACGAAAACGCAAATTGATGAAACAAATCTGGTAGTGTGTGAACGTAAGCTCAAGTTCAAAAGAAAATTGACAAAACCCTGATCTGCTAAACTTGAAGCAGGACTAACATTCGGGCAATTAATATTACATACATTTATGTCTATGCATACTCGTATGTGTCATCTTTTTTGGAAATGGATAGAGAATAGAACAGAGATAACTTAAAAAATTATATAAAGTTCTCTAACCCTCATAAATTTCACATAATAATTAATTGTAATAAAAGCTGTGTTAAATGACAGGTTAGTTTTCCTTAAGATATGCGCTATTTTCTTTTCTCCTGCCTTAACTTTTTCCCCAAAGGACTTCGATGTCGACTGAACAAATTTAGCGGTAACAGATGTTTGGTGTACTGCATCTACAAATCAGAATCATTGATTAAATCAAAAAATACAGTGAGGTAGACAACATACATCAGCAGACAGAAATCTTTCGCATTGCTTACAAGTTTGGAACATTACACCACACTTTATATCACCATTGTTTCCTTTACAATTAGATGCAATCCAACATGCGAAATCTTTATCCCTTTCCCATAACTTGAAATATTTTTGGTCATAATGCATCTTTTTGTCTTAAAAGGAGTGGAATTTTTTCACTCTTACCTTCACTCATTTCGAAATTATGTATGTATGTACAAAAGCAAAACAATTAATTATAGATTCTTAAACATTGGAACAGAAATAAAAATGAAAAAGTGTGATGACGAAGTTCTTTTCTCAAATTTATCCGAATCTGAAAGGATTTTGTTTGTATATACTACTAAAAATAATTTCGAATTAATTGCAATTTTAAGAAATATGGTACATAATAATCTTAAGAAAGTGATCTTTCTGATGTTTGTAAAATTTTAGCTGTTGACAAAGTATTTAAAAAGATATGGCCTACTGAAAACGGAAATGCAAGTGGTTCTACTAATTATCTGATCGAGAGTTTATGTATTAATTTTTAGGAAATATATTTTTCTTGTACTAGAATTTTATTACAAGTATTGATATACTCCCATATTTATAAGAAATGATTTTGGTTTACTAAGGGTTTACAAAACAGATTTTGTATTGGAATTTTTTATGAATAAAGCCTTTAATACTCGTATATTCAAATGAACGTAATTGAACTTCTAACGACTAACAATTTTGGAATTTTTGAAGAGGGAAGTCTTTTAAAAACGGAAGTTTTTCTTATATAAATTTTCATATGTATATTGCTTACTTAAAATCAAAATTTTCTTTCTATTTCATGTAACGTAAAGTGTTGATACGAGGGAGTCGAACTTTTCGCAAGGCACTCACTGGTCCGATGATGAATATAGAGAACGTTTATCTTTTGCGTTGGATGGTCGTACTGGGACTCTAACAATGAAAAATACCCAGCAAGAGGATACAGGAGAATATCGATGTCGTGTTGATTTTCAAAAGAGTCCAACGAGAAACTCAAAAGTGAATTTGACTGTTATAAGTGAGTAATAGAAAGAATACTGAACTATATATACAATGTAATTTAATGGGAGAAAATTTTAATCCAGAAAGTCAGTTTTATCACAAATGGCAACATGAGAGCCATCTATAAATCATTATTAACCCCAGCTTGGGCACCAAACTTTTTCTTCGAACACAGGCATTGTTTGCCTTTGCAAATACGTGTACTTATGTGTGTTTTTCGAGTAGAGTTTCTGCTGTTGCTACTTATTTTTAGTAGATCGACATTTTTATTTACTTTTACGGGTTAAATACATATACATATCTATAAATATATATCGTCATCATAAATACAAACGCACGCAACTACACTTTTATATTTTTTACAGGAGAAACAAAGTACGTTACAAAATCAGTAACAATAAAGTATTCTTTAAAATGTTCTTCAAAATTATTTGTAGTATGAATACTTATATGTTTTTTAACCATTTATTTCCTTTTTATATGTATTTAAGCTTTTATGTTAGCTACGTTCTTTGCAATAAGAAATAGATGCATTCGTAGTTACGTCCGTTTTAATTTCTTTAATAAAGTCGTTATTTTTGTTCGCAGAGTTACAAATATTTGCGTGAACATAAAGTTGGATAAAATGAACACTAATCAATTGATTTCGAATTTTTGGTGTAATTACATCTGTTTGCATTTAAGGTGACGATATGTATGATTGCATAATATAAATAATAAATGGTTTCTTTTTGACAAGCGCTGTTTTGAAATTCTAACTAAAGGCCATATTACACGATATGTAAAAAGCCACATGCTGAATGTTAGTTGCATTATTTAAATAAGTATTAGTGACTACATGGCGTAAAAATGTGACACATGTATCCGAAGCATACACACTTCAGGAAGCAGCACATGTGTAAACATGTGTTTAAAAATACCCTTATATACATATGCATACGTTTAAGTTTGAACTACTTGTTTTGCTTCGATAAAGAGTTGTTTTTTTTTTTTTTTAAAGTTGAATCTATTTCTCGAAGTACATTCCATCCAAGCCCGCCAAATACCGCACAAATTTATAGCAGATATGCGATGCGTGACACTATAACTTAACTGGGCTTACACATTCATATGTACTGGGAACATATGGACCCTCGAAATTAAAACCGCAACGGAAAATGGTAGATAATTACAGCATATGCGGCTATCGAGAAAACTGGACAATTTGCTACTGTGTTCCCAAAGGGAGCAA
The DNA here is from genome assembly GCA_936439885.1 of Nowickia ferox. Classification (NCBI taxonomy): domain Eukaryota; kingdom Metazoa; phylum Arthropoda; class Insecta; order Diptera; family Tachinidae; genus Nowickia; species Nowickia ferox. The sequence goes on along the minus strand of OW387027.1, from coordinate 49,482 downwards.
AGCAGTCTTTTTACTTTCGACAATGTCATATGACCACACAATCCCAGAATGAAAACCAAATATTATTTTATTTTATAATCAGACAGTGGGAGAAAGGAAGCGTTGATGAATATCCCGAGGTTAAGTTATCCAAATCAAAGCACATTTTCTGTGCTAAAATTAATTTAAACGATTTAAAATCGAGTTATTCGCCAGAGTCTGCAAAAAAAATGCCTTATACCAATGTTAAATTAAATTTATTTTTTTATATAGTTTATTCAGTTTAAATAAAAATCACTTTTTTAAGCAAAAAAATAAAAATCAAAGTTATTTTCTGAGGAATAAATAAAAATCATGTAGGTACGTAGTTACAACGAGAGTTGTTCAGCAACCCAGAAATATTTTACGACTCCACAAAAATCTTAAAGAATCTAATTTTGCTCTTTCTTGTACTGAACACTAATAAATATTAAAAAAGAAACAAAACAAAACGACGAGCTTTCTTCTGTACTACTTTAGTATACTCGTACATATGTGCTCTTAATTATGAAAGTGATCTAAGTCATGTTTTTCTCTTGTCGAGATATTTACTAGATTACACTTGCACAAATGAAAAAATATTTTTATATTATACAACATTTTAATTTAGAGTTGTTATAGTCTCCACTCATACAAACTTATTTAATATTTATTAACTATTTATTGCAGTTTTTTAAAGATTTTTTTAATATTTCGAAGCAAAAATGCATATGACTGAGATCACTTTCATAATTAAGGGCACATATGTATGTATGATACATAAAGATTTTCACGCACCTTTTAATTACAATTCAATAACAATTTTCAAAATAATTCAAATTAATTATACTTTTTTATCATTATTCAAAACAGCATCACATCGTTTTGATTTGTTTTTGTATCGTTTCGTTTCGTTTTTTTTTCTTGATTCGTTTGTTTTGTTGTTTTCTTATCATCATTAAAAACAACATCACCTCGTTTTGTTTTGTTTTTGTATCGTTTTGTTTCGTTCTTTTGTTATAATGAAGACCAGCGTTACCGTAGGTGATACTTAAGTAGCAATTTGCTAGTTTTTCGACTGCTTGGATACTATTTTGCTACTTGTGCAACATGCGAGTACACTCAAATGTTATACTTTTTGCAATTCTTGCCACTTTTGTGATACTTTTTAATAAATAAAGAGACAAACTTCAAGCTTTAATAGAAGTTATGCTGTTTTAAATTTTTATACGTAAGCAAGTTTATATGACATCTTTTTTCTCGCCATGAGTAGCTTACTCACTTGCTTACAAGCGCATAATTATGTATGTCTGTCTGTATGAATATGTAAATAAAAATACACATTTCAATTTTTTTGTATTTTTGGAACTGAAAAAGTGTAAGCATTTATTTTATTTTTATAAAGTAAATAGATGCTAATTTTAATATTACCAAAAACCCAGTTCATTCTATGAGAAGTGGCCACATTTAGTACTAATTTTTAGTGTTTTGCTTATTTCATAGCTCCTTCCTCAAGGAAAAGTTATCGTACAAGTTTTTTTTTTGCTCTTGAAAATAGTTTTAGTTTATGTTAGGTTATTTTTTAACATTAAAATAAATTCGTTAATAAAATTACAGATGTTAATAGAAAGCTGATAAATTTACCCTGAAATTGCTTCTGGTTTGAGCTTAAAATTTTACAAAGCAACAGAGATACTTTGATTAGAAGGGCAGAGCGTTTGCTGTACAAGCTTTTTCTTTGCTTACTGTACATACATATGTATGTATGTGTGTACTCGTATGTTCCTACTTGAGCTGGGTTTACATCTGGCATTTCTTGTGCTGTCATTTTGTGCTGTCATTTTCAAATGTATACAATGCCGTTCCCATTAAGTTTTTCGATAACACACAATTTTATTGTGTCATTGTGACAGGAAAGTGCCCCATCCCTAAATGATGGCAATACGACATCATTGTCTACATCAAGAACTAATTTTGATATATGTAATGACATTTAGTGTCATTTGCTTTAGCAATTGCGAGACTTGGTTTTTCGTAATGTTTGTTAATTAATATTTATATACACAAGGATAATAGCAAAATTATTCAATTGGCTAGTGCCACCGTATGTTTAGCAATAATAATAAAAAAATTAAGACAATCTAGAAAACGGCAAATAAAGTGGTGGAAAAGACCAAGGCTTAACATGCGCACCACCAGAAGATTATATTGTACTCCCCATTCTAGTTTACGGAAACATGATTTAATTTGGTTTAAAAATTTCGTATTAATGACGCCCTAATTGCACTGAAATTTCTGCCCATGCAGTTTCCTTTGTATTTATATCCCTATAAATGGTACATAAATGATTCCATACAGCCTGACGAACCTCCACAAGCTGAATTAGCTGTGTCATCATAAATTTGAGTTTTTCTCAAACGCTTCGGTGCTTTTCCACTTTCTTTTGCGTTTGCGTATTTTTTTAAATTTTATACATTTAAAATTCTTTCTGTATGTACTCAATGCGAGAAAATGTCAACACGCTGACATTTGGTTTTGTATCAGATGCGTAAGGGTGTCTTTACATGGTAATACAATCTATTACGACATGTCAAAAAATGCTGTAGAATGTACAAAATCTTATCATGTAAACGCAAAATGTATCGAGTAGAAGAGAATACGGGTAGAAAATTTTACAAGCGGTCGGTAAATGTTTATTTTCTAAACCATTTTAGAAACTTTTGCACTCTCATCACACCAGAGGTGTACTTCAAAGTAAACATTGGCAGCATTAATGGTATTGATTGAAGGTGTTAACACTTTTACAAAAACAGCCAAAATCAATTCAGGAAATTTTCATGTTGTTTTTGTAAATATGTATGTATTGGACAACTGCAACCATCAGCTAATAAACCCGTACATCAAAACCAAACAAACAATAACCAAAACTATAAAAAATTATTATATTTTAAAATTACATTGAAATAATAAAATGTTTTCTCCAACATTTAGTTTTATTAGTACACATTTTTTTTGAAATTTTCCAATTTTTTGTTATTAACTCAGCAGTTTAATGTCTTTGCTTATACTTATAGTATCAGTGTAAACATGAACAATACCTACAACAGACTTTTGTTCTTTTTTTAACACGTAGAGAATTTCATAATATTTTAATTCTACAAAGTTGTAATGATTTGCATTACCATGTAAAGACACCTTTAGTTTGGTTCGAATAGCTGTTTTGTATGGTTATGGTTATGTCACGTTTAATTTGAGCTTAAAGCAACTGATAATTCGTTCGTTTTTTTCAAAAACAACATACATACATACATTTATTATTAGTAATGCATGTAAACAATTTAAATTATAGCGTGGCGGCGATTCAAATGACATCTAATTAACGAGGAGACCCAACTGCATGGATTCTTTTCAATTTATTGAATTTTTTCAAAGGAACTTGGAAACAGTTCAAATAATCGAGTTTCAAATTATCAACAGTCGAATGCATCTGTTTTGGCAATCTAAAATTTTCATTAAATAAAATGCAAAAGTGAAATTTATTTGCTGGTGGTTAAGCGATGTCTATATGCATTTCATTGTTGCTTTAACAAATCGTCAGTAGACTTCAACCACACATTTTGAACAGTCACAAACCTCTTATCTTATGCACAAACTTCCACCAGCAAATAAATTTCACTTATAATATAATTATGACAATAGGTATGTCGAATAATAAATTTCTTAAAATGCAAAAGTTTAATTCAGTTAGATTTATCTACGTAGTTTTTTTTTTGCGTATGCAAAGTACAAAATTCCTATAACATGGCAAACCAATGCAAGCAAGTTGTAAGCTAGGTAATCGTGTATTAAATAATTTTTTTTAATATCGTACAAATTTGGTTTTTATCGTCCTATTGTTAGCGTGCATATTTACATATTTAGTGAAATATTTATAGTTCTAACTTATCAGTAAATCGCATTTCTTTTCAGTTCCACCCGAATCAATTATCATATTGGATCATAAGGGCACAACAATAAAAGATCACACTTTGGGCCCGTACAACGAAGGCGCTATGATTAACATAACATGCGTTGCAATGGGAGGTAAGTTCAGCAATTGTAGAAATTTTAGGCTCAGATTGTAACTTCGCATATAACGAACAAAAATGTACGGTTCGTCGGAGTTTCTTATAATCGAAATTCACAGCAACATCACGTTAAATCATGTTACGCATTGGTACTTACAATTCATTATATTATTATTATTATAATGTAATTGACCGATCACAATAAAAATAAATAAATATTTTAACTATTCAAGGTGTGAGAAATTTTGAAGATATAAAGTAAATACTAAATATGAAAGAAATAAATGCTCCACATACATTAGCTGTGTTCGAGAGCTCAACAGTTTTTACTATGTTTTACATTATTTTAGTGGATTGCGTTGGCGTACACATAATCCAGTAAATAAGAGAGCGAATTTAGAGAGAAAAATTACTCTTCATTGACTGAGTAGATGCAAATTATAAATGTAAACAAACAAAAGCAAAGGAAATCAAAAATTTTTAGTTTTTGATGCAAATTTCAAAATAACAAAAAAATAATATTAAACCTACATTTATTTAAGTTTGATGCCAGAAATATATGTATTTGGGTATATTCTGTATTCCACGTGATATTAAAACGTGCGGAGTTGTGATGGAACTGTTGTTGTAAATACATATTTATAACAAAATCCGAACTATTTAATTAAGTGAATAGATTTTTGGGGTGAAAATTTTTTTATGAAAGTGGTCTAAGTCGTACACTCAGGGAAAAGCTGCAACTTAAAAATAAGAACGCGTCATATTAATTCAATAATGTTCAATATAATAGAAAATGCATATTAAAATATTTAAAATTAAATAAAAGGAATAAATAAATACTGCAAATTAATATTTTTCCATATTGAAATAAGAAATTTCATCATTACTAGACTTTTGTCAATGTTTCTTATTAATTCAATGTGGTTTTTATTGATTTTAAGCTGTGTTTTCTCTGGGTGTATATTTCTTTGGTTGAGATAATTAGTAGATTACACTTGAAAAAATCAAAAATATTTTTTTTATTATGCAGCATTTTAATTTAGAGTTGTATTAGTCTCGAGTTATATACATTTACGGCCTTATGTATAAGAAAAAATTGGCATGAAGTTAGCATAAGATACGAAATTGAATTAGGTGTTAACGACTTTCTCCATACAATTTGACATTAAAAATGGGTGCATTATGTAGTTTTAACAAACTAATAAGTGATTTTAATAAGCGTGATTTTCAATGTGAAGTTTTATGGCTAAACACTTTAAGATCATGCCGTTAGTTATTGTTTATTAAATATTTATTGAATTTTTTTTAATATTTATTTAATATTTCGAAGCAAAAATGCATATGACTTAAACCATATATGTTTGTATGTAAGCATGTTTTTTGCATATAGTACATACATATTAAATTATTACCAATCAGCTGTTATACATACATATATCTGTGGCAATAAATAATAATGGCTTAAGTCGAAATTTCTTGATTTGAGATCTTGAGGATTTTGTCTTTTTTTGTGTTTAGTTTTTACATAAAATGTTTCCATGTAGAGACCAAACGGCTGGCCGGATTTTGATTTAGATTTTTCTGTTTGAAAGGTGACTTGATTGAGAGGGTTCTTAGCTATGTTTTAAAAAAAATCGGTCCAATCGTCTAGAAAATATCACATCTTTTCTAGATATATCGGCGGTTTTTAATATTTTAATTTTTATTATTAATAATAACATTTTATAATTTAAATTTAGCTGAGTGGTAGATCTTGAAGAAGAGAATAAGAATATGTAATAAAATGAAAAAGCACTTATGTCAAGTTAAGCCATTATTATTTATTGCCACAGATATATTTTACTAGATTTAACAATTTTCCCGTTCGCTTACTTTTATATGCGAACGTTTTTGTTGAGAGTAATTTCTTTATATGTAATGATCCTGATGAAAAGTGACATTATCTTCCCAGTAGGAATTTTCAAGATTTGTTTTGAGATTATGTAGTAGTTTTTGAGATAACGGTATCACTGCACAGACATTTTCCCCCCACTTTTAAAGTGGTACTATCCCTATAAAAGTGATTTTTCCAACCTCTACCTTTTGATGGAATGGGACCTTAACTTCCCTCATATGAAATTCATTGGGGAAGTTCGCTCCATTTCCATTTCTAAAATGATTTTTCTTAAATGGTTTTATTATTACGCGAAATATTCCAAAGTATCTATTGCCAAATTAAAGTTTGGCTCATTTACTGAAAACTTTTTTTTAACACTTATAATATTCCAAAATTCAAATATCGGTCAGTTTTTGGAATTTCGCGGTATAAAAATTGGCGCTTTTCCAGAATTTCAATTTTAGTTTTGGGAAATGCAACTAACTCTGGAAGACAAGGTCCCTTTTCATATATTACTCAGTATTTATTCTGTTACTGGATTTTACTGGCAAAATACTCGAGACTGGAAAGCTGGACAAGTCATTTTGTAAAGAATTGTTTGTTGGATATATAAATAAACAAAAATTGATTTCACTTTTAAGCTATTCTCATTTATTTACTGAATTACGTATCGTATGACATAAGGCAGGGTGAAATTTAGAGTCCAGCTCACTTGGGTCCAAATACAATGATCTCTTTGTGCTACCTCTGAGTTGAAGAGATGATAGTGTGAGAGGGTGATATGGAAGGGATAGTGATAGAGACGACAGGTGCTGAAGGAAGAGATAGAGGAAAGCTTCATTCTTTTAAAACTCTGCTTTTTGCACGCTTTTTAATAATGCAGTGTTGCAGCGTCTTCTGATGTCAAATGAGGCGTATTAAATTTTTGAAGCTGTGTTTAGTCTTATTGGTTATTTTACTTCGCCGATGATTCAGCTACACAACGAAGGAGGGCGCTCTGATTTTACAACATTAGGATTAGTATCTACTGAAGTCGGTATAGTTTTAGTGACCAGTGCCTATGCCTATGATATAGTCTGATCATGTTCGACACTCAAACCTTCATTCAAGAAAAAAATTGGACTTATAAACATGGAAAAAACACAAATTGGATGCGCATTATAGCTAACAAAAATTTTGTATAATGAATTATTTTAATTTTTTCTTATCTCTAACAACATTTTGTCTTTAATATCACACACAGCCTTGCATTTTATAAAAATATATGAATGTCTTAAAAAACAATTTTTCGCGTCCAACTTGTTTTGTTTATGCTACAAAAATACTTCTTGAATGACACTTTTTGGTACAACTATCAGTCAAAAACCAATATGGCTACTAAATGTCACTCTACTACAAAAAATTCTGTGGTTGACTGTTGACTGACGAAATTCGCGTTCACACTATCGATCAAGGCAACATTTGAGCAAAACTGTCACTCATGTTCTATAGCGTATACTCTACTTAAGGGAGAGCTCAATTCTTACAGTGAATTTCTGGTATTGATTCATTGCATCAAGTGCAGTTTCTTGCTGGAATGTTCTTCAAACTAGTTTACAAAATAAATTGTAATTGTACTTGTTTCAATAAGGAAAATAACGATTACCATTTAAACTTTTTAGGTCAGCCACAGCCGAAAGTTACCTGGTTGCATGAAAACAAAGTACTTGACAGTTCTTCACATGCTTTATCGGATCGACGCGTTGGCAATATCTTATCATTGGGAAAGCTGATACGCAAAAATTTGCATATGCAACTAACATGTCAGGCCGCCAATAATAATATAACAACACCAATTACAAATACTGTTATTTTAGATATGAACTGTAAGTAAATACTTAAGCGAATTAAAAAAAAAACTATAAACCTAAAATAATTATAAAGGCCTAAACTTATTTTTTATTTCAAACTGTTTCTGAAAGTGCTTTTAAACATCGCATAACTTAATGTCCTCCATTAGGATATTGCTGGCTCTACCAAATATTAGAGTTAAGCTAATATATTTGGACTCACTGACATAATATTTTAAAAGGGCCAATACCGTCCCTACGGCAAATGTTGTACCAATTCTCTTGAATGTACCTGTTCTATGAGTGATGAAAATGGGAACGGTGCAAAAAGATCTTGAGCCGTGACTGGTGAAAAGAGGACACATCACAAAACTAGAACAAATCTGCTAATAGAATTCTCACACTCAGCATCACATCGGAAGATTTATGAATCTTTTTTTTTTAATTTTTTTCGGACGCATAATGATGATGTGCATGTATTGCTGGTTCTTACAAAACCATAACTAAGACTCGTACCAAGGAAACCACCATAGGACAAGTACTTTAAGTTTATGTCCAGAACATATCACCGAGTATCTTAATTACATGTGTCAAATGACAACGCTATGTAAAAGTTACCGCGTTCCTAATCTCGAACCGGTTTCTAGTCCTTTGGAACCAGTCACGTGACGTTTACTGTGAAAGGTTCTTTTCCCTTCTCTTAAAGATATTTATAATTATAACAATTTCCATCTTAATAACATCTCCTATAACTGTTCAATATTCATACATTAATGTTCCTTGACGATAATTTCTTGTTAATTAAAAAAATTGTCTTTACAGTACGTCCACTGATTGTTAAATTACAAGGAGAAAATCGTCCTTTATCTGCGGACAATTCATATCAATTAAGCTGTATTGTCATTGGTTCGAGACCAGCACCCACAATAACGTGGTGGAAGGGTAGTACGCCAATGAAAAATACTCATGAAATTGTAAGTATATGTATGTAGATATAGTCATTTATTTATATGAAAAATTTTTGTTTGATTTTGGTTAAGCAACGTCTACGGGAGACTACGGTAAACTTCAAACAAAAAATTATTAAGAAGAGCTAAAAAACTGAGAACTGACACAGCAAGTGAAGTTCGGTTGCTGTTCATAATCGGGTCATTAATGATCTGTTTCGCGATATAGACAGAAAACTTTTGACTGAAAATTTATATTGAAAACAACAATGAAGTACCGAAGTATAATTATTTGACATAAAGTCTTTATTTATTTAATTTGATGATTTGGCTGGAAAATAAAATAGATGCACAATCGAATAAAGGTGCTTGTTTTGTAAAGATTTTTGTTTGAGGTTTTCAAACTTATTATGTTTGTATATTGTGATTCTCAACATAGTTGTAAGAGTCTTACTATAAACATAAATTTTTGGGTTGAAGTCTACTGATGAGTTCCAAAAAGCGGGAACGAAATGCATATAGATAATTGCTTAACCATAAAAACAAGCCAAATCATCGAAAACAACAATAGAATGTGAAAATTTGTTTTGGTTTTAAATATAAATTGTAAATCGAAAGCTTTCTTTTGATATCGTGAAACTGGAACTAAAAACTAAAATTAAAGTGTGTTGCTTGTTACGAACCTCGTCAATTATAATTATTATAATAGTTTTTTTTTGCTTCACGTTGCATATTGGTTCCCACTATGTACTCGTATCGTGATATTTTATCACTTCATTTCATTTACTTATTCCATAGTTGTTTATTCTTATCACACTTATACATATTTAATTACCTTCTTCTTATGCATTATAAGGCCAATCCCGATGGTAATATGACCACATCAATTTTGACCTTTACACCAACAATTGATGACCGTGGAAAGTATTTATCATGTCGAGCCGAACAGAGCATGATCCCTGAGTCCGGTATGGAGGATGGATGGAAATTGGATATTTACCGTAAGAATTAAATAACTTTTTTATAAGAAAGTGATAAAAATAAAAATTATTGTTTTCTCGAGCAAATTTTTGTCCATTCAAGCTTTTCGACTATAGAATTTTTTTAACTAGCTTGACGTCCGTCCCTCTTAGTGAGGAGAAAAATTACTGAATCTCATAAAATATTTTTTCGGAAAAATTCAGCTTTTAAATACTATTATTGCTTTACGTGCCCGATAAATGACAGCGATAGTGTTATATTCAACTGAACTGAATATGTAAAGAATTCTAGCTTTAAATTAAATAACTAAAATTCAAACAAAATCATACAAAGTTTTGGGCGATTGATTCTATAATATAACAAAATTATCGCGCCTCTAAAGCCTCGACTTTTCTAATTGTATTTATTTAACCAACTCACAATGATCTTTTTTTATATTAGGAGCAATATAAGATATGAAGCTCTTAAAGTGATTGAGATTTTTTGTTGTTTTTTGTTTTTGGTTTTTCTTCAAAATTGCTATGAAAATTACGGCATTCGATATTGAATGCTTTTTTTAATTTTAAAACCACGAACAATTAAATTCAATATTCTGATCGAGAAATACAGTATTTATTATATTACAGATATTAAAAAAGTTTTATAATGGCAGCTTTATTGCCCAGTTCCTAGTTTAGGTAGATTTTTCATGAAGGGATTGCTTAAAACCATGAGTTAAAAAAAATGAAAATATATTAGTTAAAAACCAATAAATTTTGGTTGTATGTCAAAAAGATATACATATATTGTTTTGTTTTGTAAATGAAACATCTTTATAATTTGCAAGTTATCATAAATAATAGTTCTTCATACATCAATAATATTTTTGAAACATTTTTTGATGTAAACCTCTCATGATTTCTCACCGATCGTTTTTAAATCATCGGCATTCCAAAGGCATTGACCTCACTTAAACCTCGTTAAACCGTTAAAGTGTAGTAGATTTCAAGGATATTTGAAAATAAAATATAAGCACGAATGCTCTTTTTAAATCTCCGTTAAATATGCGCCGAGAAAAAATGAAACCATACGTGCTCAAACTGATCACATCCGGTATCAAAATTGTATCAAGAACATATTATAATATTTTATTCGACCTTTTTATTTATTATGTATGAGTATATACAAATTTAAAGCTTAACTTTTTTATAAATAGATAAGAACTTCCTGAAGGAGCTGCACAAAGTTGCAGAGAATTATTGAGAAATAAATATACAAAGTTTTTATCTATTTATAATAGACATAAGGCTAAAATTTGTATGTGTATCAACAACGTTTGTGATAAAATTCTACACAAAGTTGCTATTGACAAGGAATGTGTACAAGTTGATAACCATCGTTGACATTAATCAAATGTTTACAACGGACCGCTGTCAGTTCATACGCAAAAAAAACTAATTTTCCAATCCAAACACATAATTCTCTGAATCAAATATTAATTTTTTTCAATTTAGATCCTACAAAGAAATTTGTAAATTCGAATGCAAGAATTTATAATAGTTTGTTTGAAAAAAAAAAATTCAGATTTTTTCAATCAACAAATTGTTTTATTCAAACAAATTTTTTACCCAAATGAAAAAGCAAATCTGTACAGTATCTTATCTAAACAATCTTGTTACAAAAGTTGCATGAATTGGCAATTTTTACTCTACATATACAGTTTTTGCATAAAATAAAGTTGGAACAAACAATTTACTGGAACAGTAAAAAATATTTATTGGAACAAAATTTTATTTAAAATAAACGATTGTTTGAAAATTTTTTGGAAATAATATTTTCTGTCTTCGTTTTTTCCCCTAATAACTTCAAAGGTCCTTTTTTATGACCTGAGTGTAAAGTTGCAGAGATCGCCTTTTTATAACTGTTTCAATGGTTATGAAATGCTTTCCATTATTTCGATAAAAATAGTTATTTTTTCTTAATTCACTTTTTAAAATCAACATGTTGTAAAATATATTTTTCCTTTCAAATTGTTTAACATAGACAAATTTTTTTAATTTTTCTTTTTCTCTTTTTTCTTAAGACATTCCTGTTGTCACCTTAGAGCTTGGCACAAATTCAATAAATTCAACATTTCGCGAAGGCATCGATGTTTTTTTCGAATGCAACATTAAATCAAATCCATGGATCAACAATGTTAGTTGGCGTCATAACGTAAGTGTATAAAAACTCAATATGTATGTCCATTTCAAACATTTTAAATTTTCCGTTACCCTTTTCAATCATTGAAGCTTTTTCGTTTAGTATATCCTAAGTGTGTGTGTGCATGACCACGCAATATATATTTTTCTGTGTGTGAAAAATTTTACTTTAAGTTGCACTAAATCGATACAAAACCAAAGATTAAATTATTAAATACTTTTCAGATTAAAAGGAAATTTAATTTTATTACTTTCCTAAAGTTGAGTTCGATTTTTTTTATCAAACTTTACTTTTAATTTTCGTTTTTTTACATATACTTGTACACATAAATATTAAGAGGGGAGAAGGACTTTGCTTAATGGATTTTCGATAATCTGGTTTAATATTTTCAAAATGTGTTTGCTAATGCACCAAGAACTTATCTAAAAATTATAATTAAATTATAAAAAAAAGACTGAGAAAAAATCAAACCAAAAGAAATGTCTACAAAGCTTTCAATGTGCAAGCTTTAAAAATTAAATGAATTTTCAATTCAAAATTGTTTATTTAATATGTAAAACTTGACATTGATTGTATTTGAAATATGTATGAAATAATGTACGTACATACAAGCGATTTAAATAAATAAGTTTTCTTGAAGACATAACTATAAGATTTTATTTTATTTATTTATTTAATTATAAAAATAAAATCTTACTTTACACTGTAAAGTTTACAGTAACAGTATACAATAAAAGTGTTTATACCAAAAATGTGTAAAATATATGTATGTTTAAAAATTATTGGTCTCTTCTGACTACTGACAGCAGACTGCTTGGCAATAACTGCTCGACCAATCAGCAGAGCAATCATTGTATAATGATCGAGGTCCAGAAGTAGCAAATTTCATGGACACATTCAAATTTGAGAATTGCCGCAATAGATATTGCTGCTTGGAGACTCTATGTGACAAAAATACGAGAGAAAGAAATACATACATATGTCAAATGGCACTCTGATGCTACATTAGCTTTAAACTGAACCAAGTACTGTTCAATGACCAGTGACTACCTTAACGGCAATAACTGACACATAAGCAGACTTATTCAAAAGAATGCGTGCTATTTTTTATTACTTTCTCGGACACTGGGCTCGAACCCAAGCCCTTTGAATTTGTAGTCAACGCACTAACTACTTCAGCCAATGCAACCTCAAGAAAATTTTGGTAATAAGAATTTGAATTCTATGAAACTATGGGTCCAACAACAAATACTGTACCGCTCAAGGTTAACAACACGAATGAAAAGGTTTAGGAATGGAGAAATCAAGTTATTTCTTAAGTAGTTTTAAGTACTGAATTCAAATTTGTCCTCCAATTTTTAAAGTTGGTTTTAGTTTTTGATTTATACCGTTATAAAATTGAGAACTCACTCTCTTAAATAAAAAATTAATATAAGAAATTATATTTATTTGATTTAATTAGGCTAGATTTTTAATTTTGAGGAAGACAATTGTAATTTAATAATTCTGCAGGAACAAAAAATTGTGAAATGAGGAAATAAGTGAAAGTATCAAATTTGTTTGGGTCGTACTAGTGTATTTTTGTTAATGCAGTAGTACCAAAATAAGTACGATCGTATCAAGTTTCCTATCACTGCACTTACTCACTCACTTCTCTGCAAAAGACACGAGTTGCAAGCGACGTGTCGCAGCTATATTCCCCTTCGTCTAAATAGTCTATATAATTAAAAAACATTTGCTTAATTTACAAAACCTTTTGTATCTTGGTATCGATTGTATTATCATATTAAATACAACTGAAATTTATTTGCTGGTGCTTAAGCATTGTCTATATATTTCATTGGTGCTTAGCCAAATCATCAGTAGATTTCCATCAGATATTTTAAACAGTCACAATTAAAATAAACTTATGACAATATGTCAAATAATAAATTTCTTACACAATTTTCATATAAAAATTAAATACACTATTACACTTTTATTTCATATATATTCTCAAAATGTATTTAGAGAAAGAGAATATCTTTTGTCATTAACTACATATACAAAATACATTAAAACACTATACACAGGGTGTTCACATTAAAAAACAGAAAGTGTATTTGATACACAAAAACACAATATAAATTGTTGTGACATGTCTTCGTGTTAGGAACTATTTTTTAACTTAAAATTCTACTAGTGTATAAAATTTAAAATTCACTGGTTTTTTTCTTTATTTTTACGCATTTTGATATGGATTAAAAGGGAAATGTTTTGGAAAACAATGTTGCAGAAGGCATAATCGTGGCTAACCAAAGTCTTGTTCTGCAAAATGTAAGCAGAGCGCGCAGTGGCGTTTATACGTGTGTTGGCAGCAATCGAGAAGGAGATGGCGAAAGTAATCCTGTACAGTTAGATATTCGATGTAAGTATAAGTTCTTGCATGTGAAGATATATACACACACACTTAGGCGAAGCTATGTAGATGCATATGCATGTTGGATGCATTTTTTAAATAATTAGAGCTGCTACATGCCGTAAAGTTTTGATAGTCTTTTGTCCCAAAATACAAATATGACGCATGTAGCTGAAGAGGAGACATTTCCAGAGTATGTGTATGAACTAAGCAAGGTTAGAGAAAAACAATGTTGACATGTATTGAGACATTGGAAATATTTTAATAACACTAAGTTGTTTATTTTGGAAGCCTGTGTTTCACATTGTATTATAAAGTACCACTAATTATGCGATAGGCGTCGCTACTGTTGATTGGATAAAAATTAAAAATATAAAAATTTTAACTATTCTCGTAAATGTATTACTACTCTTCATCATAAGAGCAAACTTGAATTTTAAATGCAATACAAATTTGCTTAAAATTTTTTTTAAGTAGGAACCATATTTGTATCTCATATTTTAAATGTATTTTTGGGTTATGTACTTCAGCGAAGGACTTTAGGACATACGTATGTATGTATGTATAAATTTATATTTGCAAGGCAGAGATATGCGTTTCCGAACCGACCAATGCCTGGATTATTTTTTGCTGGGATACGATATTTGTAGAAATGTATGCAACAAACGCACGTACACGTAAGTATGTACATCTGCATGCATGTTGAATTGCATATGACAGTACTTTTGTAGTTTATGGCCAAGGACTGACTCATTGTTTCTGTTTTGTTAAGGACAAGCTAACAAATTGCTTGCCATTGTTTTTTCGATTGGAAAGAAACTGTCGTACTCACATACATACATAAATTCAATTCTTATTTCTATCCTGGATGTATGCGCATGTAAAAATATGGGTATTCGTTGGTTTTGTTTTAACACACACAACCCTCAAAGCGATTAGCTTGTCTGCAGGAAACACCGTCTATGGCAGGAATAGAACCCACGAACTCTGGACTGACAGCATAGAATCGCTACCACTCAGCCGCAAAGGAACCCTGAATTCAACAACAACTTGAATTCAACAACAACTTTTTCATATTCATCAAGTCATTATGTCCTATTTACCGAAAACGACTTGCAACAGCAATTTTGATTCACTTGCAGAATTTCACAGCAATAGTCAAGCATTTATTTCTCTTCACAAAAAGGAGCAAAAACAAACTGAACTGAACTAAATGTAACAATTTGAAAGCAAAATTAGTGAAAAATATAAAAAATATAACACAGCGAGCTTATACGGTAACACATTTGAATCCTATCAAGTGTTAACCATTTTTTACTGCTTTTCCAAAAAACAACGGATTTTGTGTCTATAAGTATTTATGATACCATAGAGTCAGTCATTAATTCGAATTGCACGGTCAACATTTTTTTCCATAACAGTTTGTATGTAATGCAGCGTTAACATTTTTTGCATAATTGCAAAAAATATGTGCTATTTAAAAATTGTTGTTGTAAACCTAAGCTCCGAAGTTTCTAATAATATCTTGAAGTTGAAGTTCATAAAATTTTATCACCTAAATTAACCAAATTTTTATCATTAAATAGTTTTACTAATATTGTTTTTGAACAGTATCGACCTTTGAGATCCTATTAAAGATTATAAGTATTTATCGAACAATGCGATTATATTCTTACCACAGCTTTTTATCATTACAATTGCTAATAAAAATTTTAAATATTTCTTTTTTTTATCAATTGTCTCACTATTATATCAAACAGTTGCTCCTGTATGTCGACAAGGACAACGTATTACATATAGCACAGGACGCCAAGAAATGGTTAAAATTGCATGTGAGATTGAAGCCAATCCAGCGGAAACGACATACGTTTGGAAATTCAATGCCACACTTGGCGAAACAATTGATATACCGGCTTCACTTATTGCCATTGATTATGGACGTAGCATTGCACATTACACACCAATGACTGAAAATGTAAGTGCTTCAAATTATTTTTTTAATTTAAAAAGTCATTTTTGGTTGAAATTACATATCGTGAATTTAATTTATTAAATCGTTAAAATGCATGAACTATAATATTTGTTCTGTTATTAAGTGGCTTTAAACAATAATCATTGTTTTGTAGCCTGTATGAAAAGTATTTCCTAGGATTTTTACGTACATAAATTAATAAATAAAAATGCAAGACCACGTAACCAACAAATACTTCAAAATCGCATTTTGAACTAATTATTAGATACTGTATCGAAACACAATTAAATTAAAATCAAGAAAAGTTACTTCAGTCACTTGAATAATTTTGTTTAGTTTTTTCTCTGCTATAAAATAAAAAAAAAAGTTTAGTTACGTGATGTTGCATTTCAGCTACCGATATATTAAGTTCCCACATTCACACTTATACTCATTAATTAATTTAAAAATTAACTCAACATTACTGAGCTTCATACCTAGTTGCGAAAACTAGTGACAAATTCTTAATACTGGAATACGAGTGCTTTTGCCCTTATTTGTAAACTGGATATGGGCGATGTTACAGTTTCAAAGGCTTTTTTATAAAACATTTATTTTTATAATTTTAGCGCATTTTTCTTAATATTTAGAAGACAAGAAAATGTTTTATTTAAGCGTGACTAATTTCGGTTGATTTAAAACACTCATAGTCACGGCTGTCAGATATGACGATTTCTCGCCGAACGTGGCGATTTTTCAACTTTTTTGACGTCTAAATTTTTGGTTTTGTCACATGGCAATTTTTCTGGCAATAAATAAATTTGTTGGCGATATTTATGCTATATTTTAACAAAATTTAAATTAAAAATGTTTGTAGTTCAGCAAAATAAGTTCGTTGAAGAAGTAGTTTAAGAAAATATATCCTGCTAAAACTTGTCTGCAAGAAATTAAAACCATTTGATTTTGATGATTTTTCTGATATTAATTAATTAATTTTGAATTTGGATGAGAAAAATTTAAAAAAAAAAGAATTTTTAGCGAATTTATTTCTACTTTTGGCGATTTTCTTATATTAAAAAAAGTTTTATAAAAAATCAAATTTATTATCAAATATTTATTAAGAAAAAAACTACATAAAATTGATTTTGGCGACTTTTGGCGATTTTTAAAATCAATTTGGCGAAATAGGTTCAGAAAAAATCTGACAACCCTGCCAGTAGTGTGCGAAATAGTGTTTTAATAACAATATAAAAGTGAATAAAATAAGGGGCTTTAATTGCGAAGCTGTCTCTCAGCTAAAAAAATATGTACGAGTATGTAGCATGCATATATGGTTCGGATCCGAAAAATCGGGGTATATGAACATATGTGACATTCATTTGCATACATGCATGTGTAGATATTCCATATACAGTATGCAGAGTTCATATTCATATAATTTTGATTCAAAAAAAGCGCACTGCAAAAATGTCTGATGTGTAAGATTTTGTACAGGGAGTTTTTATTTAATGAAACATTTGTGGCGCCACTAACTAAACTAACTAAAAGACATTTCATTCATCGTTTTAAAAGAAAACGTGAATCCATTATTAACAAAAACAAATTATATACACATTTGTACACAAAATTTCATTTAAGAAATCAGATTAATTAAAAACTAATTCAATTATAAGAGAAGAAATAGTCCGCTTTTATACTAACACTAGTTTTCGATATAATTATTAGAGATTATTTTTTAAAGTAATATGCACTTAATTTCTTCAAAATATCTACAGAATTCCTTTATTTTTTATAAAATTAATGACTGAATTATCGTTTTGATTATTTGTTTTATTAAATGGGGCCACAATGTACTAATATAAACTTTCCATCCTATATATGTAGTATATTTTCTCGTGCAAGAAAAAAATGCAAGATTTTTTAATTTGAAAACGATTTATATTACATCTTATTTCTATATATGGACCCACATAGTTATGAAGAGTTTCATAATTAAATTTTCATCAGGGACCGTAACGGTTATAAGTTTTTTTTATTTCTTGATTTTTATTTATTCTTTTATTTTACTTTTTTATATTTTATTCAGTTTAAACATTTAAATTTTTTGAGCAAAAAAATAAAAATCAAAAATTAACTGTTATTTTCTAATAATTAAACAAATAAAATTCAATGCATCTATGGGTAGTCTACGTAAGATGGAGTATCTTGGTGTATTCCTTGTGCACGTAGCACTTCTCCATTAGTGTGATTTTTTCAGTTTAAATATGGAAAATAATCGTTATTTGCTATCCCTGATTTTCATACATGATATCATATATTATAATGCATTTTGTATACTAGTCTATAGGTATATCAATTCATATATAATACATTTTCCATGTATAATCCAATACATTTACATACATGAATTCATATACAAAATTATATGGACCATACATATTTTGTTGTTGCTGGTTATCTTGAATTATACAGATGAACGTAGAAAACAATAATGTATTCAAGAAAACTGCTCCCAAAATTGACAGGACTCATGAAGACATGACTTTTTATCACTAATATACATACATACATATGTATATGTATGTATTTCATATAAAAAACAATAAATGCTTCGAAATGATCAGAAATAAAAAGTAACTTTTGTTTGAACAAGCCTCGCAAGCTTATCAGAACATTAATACTAGAAATCTTTGTTAGAAGGACTCATGAAGTTGAAATGTCAACATTGAATATTTCTAAAATGCTTTGGCATGCATGTGTGGTGTGATAATGTATTGTTAAACAAGTATAGTCAAATAGATCGCATAATTTTCCGAATGAACTGTGGGTTTAGGCACTTGCACTAATATCATTTATTAGCACAACAGTGTTGTACATATGTGCGCAAAAGGTACATACATACGTACATGTGTATGTGTTTGCATACATCATTATATTATGATTACGTTTACTACTTTTTGCCATACATGTGAATGTGTATCACTGTTTCACGCTATACATTTATTTTTGTAATTATTTCAAATTGATTTTTTTCAACAGGACTATGGAACTCTTTTGTGTTGGGCAAGTAATGAAATCGGTGATCAAACAGAGCCGTGTGTCTATACAATCACACCAGCAGGTAAGAGATTCCTTCCGTACAAGTGTCTATGTTTTCTTTTTTTTTTTTTGTTAACAGCGTATTGCCTTTATTTAACCATTCATCTACCATACAAAAAGAGGCGTGGTTAATTGCTTTTGTTGTAGCCTTATTATGCTGAAACTTTATAATGAAATTTTTTATTTAAGGTGTGCTCATATGTACGAGTATGCAATGTTTGCACAATGTACATTGTACATATACCTATACACATATAAATACACATACATATTCGTACATACATACATATGTATATATGCACATCCTAGACACCCTTTTTCAATTTGCATGACATTTTCTTAACAAAGAGATAAAACCAGAAATGACCAGTGCGGTTGGTGACTGACAAACAAACTGCCACACGCTTTTGTGTAAAATATGTTTGCAAATTACAGTTTTTGTTTGCAATGAACCTTGTTACGTGGTTGATTATCATATTTGGCTCATATTTGTTGATTTTGTTCTTTTTTATTTTCCACTGTTTATGTTCATGAAAATATTAAATTGCTACGTGTAAACACAAAAACAAGGGTACAGTAGAAAAGAAAACATTTTTTGTTAATTTTGGAAGAGTAACCCGAAAGAAAAGAGCTCAATTTTATACAATTGTTTAGGTTTTATTTAGTTTGACGTTTTTCTGTGAACGTTAAGTGTCGTTATTAATTCTATCTAAAACTTTCCCTAAATTTTGTTTTTATTCCTGTTTTTTACTTTGTTAAAAGGTGAACCAGACCCTTTGGCAAACTGTACTCTGCTCAATCAAACTTCAACTGGATTTCAAATTGAGTGTATAGAGGGTTTTGATGGCGGCTTGCAGCAAGACTTTATCATGGAAGTGTATGTGAATGGCACAACTAGACATCCTAAAATCTATAAATCAAAGTAAGCTTAACGTCAGAGTATGAATCTATGTACATACATTCTTATTATAGTATATTTGTTATATCTTATACGTATTTTATCATGGTTCATACACAAACAATTCTCTCGCATAAGTTTTGACTTTGTATGATGAAGATGAGAAATACATACATACATATGTACATATAACAGTATTTATATATTTTTTATACACATTTCTTCTTCTTTCTCACGTTGAAATCAAAATTTTATCAAGAAAACTTGTTGTGTGTGAACCAGTATGTACTAACTTTAAATTTATAGATTTCATCACATAGACATGTGTGGTATCTATAATTTTGTTTTTAAATCTCTAACAAATCTAATCTAACAAAAATTTAGGACTCCTTATTTTGAGGTGCGCGGCTTAGTCCCAGGTGCAGGTTACAACGTCTTTTTGGTGGCTCACAACAGCAAAGGTCGTAGCAATGCAACCATATTGCAAGTTTACACGCTAAAAGATCCCGAAAAACAAACAGGTAGTGTTATCTTATATTTTGAAGTTTATTATTTCAGATTTTAATGATTTTATTTGGGACATCGAAGAAAATGGATCAGCTTATTTTTAATTTGTTATTTTTATTATCTGTTAAACTTTCAGTTTTAATTACTTACAAGAAACATTATGAGACTGTCAATTACAGCCCCTCCAATTTAACTCAACCAAAAGCAAAAAAGAAAAGTAAGACTTGAGAGTTTTAATTACAAAAATATTACTCCGTAAAATATTTACAACATCAAAGCACTTCTAAACTAACAGCAACATAACACGAACTATTTATTCACTTTTCTTATAATAAAGCGAACAATAAAGCTCCTTTTAAAAAAGCAGTACGTATTCGTTCATTGCCTTAGTGTTATTTCTCTTTTTTTTTTAATAAAAAAAAAACATCCTTTTAAAATTGGTCTATTCCACTATTAAAAAATTAATTTTGCAAAATTTAATTTAAACGCAACATTCCAATTGTAAAGAAATTCGTTACAAAATGTTAAATTTAAAAATAGGAGCATAATTTCTTCTTTATTTTATTTCTTTTATATTTTTCATATTAAATTTGGTAAAAATTTAGGCTATTTACATTTGAGCTTTCATTTTCGTATTACTTCGAACCTTTTCTTTAATGCAGAGAAATGGAAAATATGGCAAATCAGTTTCTATATTGTATCATACATTTTTAGATCTTTCTTTGGCTTATGTTCCAGTCATTGAGGATATACGACCGTTTTTGGGAATTTTAGTTGGCGTTGTGGTCAGCATAATTTTGACAGCTTTAATTATAGTCATCATTGTGCGAATGAGAGGCTCTTCAGGAAGAGATCGCAATAACTACACGCATGGAACGGCCGCAGTTCATGGACGTAACAATAATGGTCTGGGGTCAATTCACAATAGCCACGATTTGCACAATGGGCGGAGAACTTGTCATGTAACAAGTAGTTTGGATAGTATTGACAAAAATCCCGATATTATTCCACAAGGTTTGTATAACTCTTATTTACATATATACATACATCAAAGCAGACTTGGAAGATACAAACTATATTTTTACTTCGACGAGAAAGTTTCTAATTACTCTAATAATAACGCCATAATCATAATTGTTATTAGAACTTTTCTCTGAAATTAATATACAATTATTTTTTTTTATTTCATTTATGCATGCACTATAAAGCCTACACGATCTTAAATTAAATGTTACTAAGCATTCGATTGCTAAATTTGTTTACACTGAAACTGAAGTATAATAATCTACTAATATAAATTAAAAAACATTTATTTATGAGTTTATTGATTGACAGTACATCCGTAACGCTGATGTTAAAAAAAATATGTAGCTAAAAAAACACCGCACATGTGCTCTAGTACTGATTCTCAATTTTAATATAGGATCTGGTCTACAACTTCTATTATCTACGATATAACATTTGAGGCTATGAACTTCAGAAATCAAATACATACTATACATACAATCCTAATTAAATATCAGATCGCCCTACTTCAGTATTGTGTAGCACAATCATCGGCGAAGTAAAATAACAAATAAAGTGGCAACTAAGTTCAACCTCGAAAATTTAATGCGGCTCATAGACACCAGAGGCGCTGCAAAACTGCCATTACATTTGTTGTTTCTTTTCAATTGAATGTGATTTTTTTTTGCCTTAAGCATTACATGCATGTACATTAAAGTGGTACAAAAGGTAATTGAAAATTTATATATTTTCTACTGCTTTGGGATTGGGCTTAGTGGGAATTTTAAGGAATGTTGGCCTGCAAGTTCAACCGCTTTCCATATTTGTGTATACTATGGCCTAATGTCACCGAACAAAATGAAATCGTAAATGCACTGAGTTGAAAACTCTGTATATTACAAACACAAATCGCGCAGATACATGCCATAACTGCTCTTATTCTACGAAAAGTACACGAGTATTTTGCTTTCAAAACAAACCTTCGAAGCATTTGCAGAAATTGTTCTCTTTGATTCATAGATTAAACTCATAAAGGAACAAAACGTGCATACATACCACAACTCTATACTTCGCTCGAATTTATTGATCCGATTTCAATACTTCATTGTTAATTGCACTGAAATTATAACTGTATAATTTCTAATTATAATTGCACGCAATGGCTTATTCGCAACGAGTAGTTACAACATCTAGTTGGCACCTTCGAAATTTGCTAAAAAAAAAAGAACTCATTTTTGGTCTTTTATATAAAAATAATTTTCAAATACATTCAGATGGTCACGATGAGGACGACGAATGGACTACTTGTGCTCATAATCATTCTTATGCTACAGCCGCCATGGCTGAACAAAATGCTGTGATAGCAACATCAACAACTTATGATCACATAATGCCAACATATTCTGTCGTGGATAAAAAGACTCAACAGCAACATTTACAACAGCTACAACAACATCACCAACAGCAAGCACAGCAAATGTCTCCGCCACATCACGGCCAATATTTACAATACAACACTTTAATACCAGTAAGCAAAATGACTGCCTTCCAAGCACAGCAGCATCAACAACAACAACAACAACAAAACACGGTAAGTTTCTAATTTAAAGGATAACTGTACGCATCCATATGCATATGCATATGTACATCCTTACAACCGTACACACATACAAAAGCTAATGCTTACACATGCATGTGGGTGTACACACACATATGTATGTATGTATGCATATGTATACGTTTGAATGTGTGTTTGAAAGTACTCGTATTGTATTTTTAATTTATTTAACGAGGGGGACCAAGGCGTATTTAACAATGCATCCTTAATATGACAACCATAATAGCGATTTGGGATATGCAGTTTTTTTTATATAGAGTGTGACAGAAGATCTGCTTTGAGAATGACTTTGGCAGGAGTATCACCCAGGGGCGGGAAACTTCAACACGTTAAATATCTTGGGTATACAAACCCACATGATACCCATGGAAATATAGAGAGTTTATCCGTCATGGCTTGCAAAAGGTGCTAGATCCGATGTAAGCTTTGTTAATTCCCATACGAATCATTTCTAATAGAACCAATTTTACAGTTAAAAAAATTCAATCTTTATCAGTGTTCTAGAAATCGTTCTGATTTGCAAATACTGTGATTGTACGATTTTGTGCATTGAAAGTAATATTTGAACGAAACATTTTAAGCTCCCAAAAATTATGAAAACTCAACAGTAACACTGTGTAATCGAAAATTTGGGAAAAGGTTACAACAGTTGATCTCACCTGATTTGTTTTGCCAGAATGGTGCAAATTTTTGCTATGTTGATACATACTTTATATCATTATATTTTAATACGTGATTAGGAACGAGATTCTCGGAATTTCTGGTAAACTTAACTATTTGAATTTTCCGTTTCCCGTTGTTTTTAAACAGGATTTCCCAGGAACAAATCATATTTATAAAACAATGCAGCAATGCGAAGAACTACAACAGAAAAAATGATGGCAGGTTTTTTTTGTTTAATAAACATGTTTTAGAAACTAATTCCTAATTTTATTATTGTTTTTATTTGATTTGATGAATATATATTGCAGTTGAATACTATTCAAGTTTTACGAATTTTGGTGTTTAGTTTTAAGAATTCTGTGGTAGGTCCTATTTCAGTAAATATATTTTTTGGTTTTTTTAATTTAGTAATTGAACACAAAAAATTTCTTTTCTATGTATCATATCATATAAGAAATAAACTTTTTTTAAACCTAGCATATTTACATACGTATGAATAATGTTATTAAATTCTTGAAGAATGTGAACAGAGAACATTTATGTAAGTCGATTTGCGAGTATTAAATGTTAGACCTATGGTCAATTAAAATCACAACTCCTGCCACAACAAAAACTCAATGTAAAACACAACAGAATAATTTATTATCGATTTTATTATTTTTAGAGCAATTTTATAAATCGTTTGGCTTAGTTTTTTTATTACTATTTTTTTTTGCAAAAAAAATCAAAATTAAAAAAGTTAGGCATTGAAAACGGTTAAAATAATTTTTTCTTGTTTGTAAATGAAATTGACAACAGATGGCAAGTTTATTTTAGTATTTTCAATGCAACTATTCTCATTCAAATAAGTTAACTGATTTATTTAATGTTTGCTTTTCAGACTGATTTGTCACATTCGGATATGAGTCAACGAATACCTCCTTATTGTAGTGCAACATTGGGTCGTCCGAGACAAATAGATACAAAGCGAGCAGAACCGAATATATACTCACAGGTAATACCTATGATTGATAGTGAAAATGATGAATGTCTAGAAACAAATTCAAATGTTAAAAAGTGCTTCATATCAGGATACACAACTAAAGTATAATACATAGCAATTCAGATAATGAGAAATAAAGTTTTAAATAAAGGAGATTGAAATGAAAAAGAATTTTCTTGGCCATTTTTTTATTCAAAATTTAAAATATTTGAGGGTCTTATGAACTAAATTATGTGCATACATACTCAGGAAAATTAGTGCTTTTCATATAAATTTTTCACTCAAGTCGACCGTTTGTGTTGCGGAAACACTGGATTAAATTCATTGAAATCCTGTATTTCAGTTACGAAATCCAAATTCATTCGAAATGAAGTGCATAAATACATATATATCTACCCAGACAATTATTAGAAGATTGTTTTAAAAATACTACCAAAACTAGTCTTTTAAGACCACTTTAGATGATCAAAAACTGATAAATCAGTTGGTCGCTCAAGATTAATTCAAATGCTGAGAAAACAATTTACTCAAATAAAAATACAAATTTTGCACAATGTGCGGAATCATATTATAACCGTGCAGACGTTCTTAACATGACTATTTTGAGAATTATTTGACACTCATATTTCGCGCAAACAACATAGTCACAAAAGACTCTTTCAGAAAACTCGCAGCCAGGCTAACATTCTCTGGCGCAGAGTAATACATATGTATGTACATACATACGTATACTTATGCTTGATATTAACATGAACAAAGGCTTTGGTTTTCCTCTATAATAAAAACAAATCACAGATTTTGTTCTTTTTACAATTATTTCTTCATTGATTAGATTACATACATACGTAATCGAAGAAATAATGTATTACCTTCCAAAGCGATGATGTAATTTTATCATTGGCTACCACGTGCATTACTGCAGAAGAAGGAATGAATATTTTTTCTTGTGACACGAACATTCGTCATTTATATTTTTTTTTTAAACTTAGAAATCCGTGATTTCTTGCTTTCTACAAACTTTGTTATTTTTATTTGAAGACGCAGTTTGTGTTTGAACGCGTGCCAGTGAATTTCAATGGAATTAACAATTTTATACATAATTTTTGCACAAATGTTATTTAAAAATCATGCATTGGAGAAGATTGACAGCAAAATTAAATAAAACATTAATTATTGATTCTATTCATTAATGAATAAATAAGTAATTAATTATAGGTATAATTAATTATGAATGCATGAGTAATATAATGCAATGAATTACACATTTCATTAAAAAAAGTTAATTATGGAATTCATTCCTCGAACGCATTAAAATAACTCATTACTTTCAAAGAACATGTTCTGTGTTAATAGTAACGGATTATGGAATGAAAAATTATATGACTTTTGTCGCTGGGTAATGTTTTGATTGTCTTGAAGGAAAACATCATATGATTCCCTTGAAATTGTTTTTACTTTCGTTTGATTTTTCTTTGCTTTGTACTTTAGGAATACTGTGCATATGCTTTATTGTTATAATATACTGTGAATTGAAACACAAATTATTCAACGCAGATGTCTAGCATGTATCCCTATGCATTTAAGAGCGCATTTGGAATGTGACATACACATTGTACTCGCATACTCAAGCAAGTCATTGCCATAATCGCACTTGCATAAATACACACATTCATATTTTGATCGCTTATTAAAATGTATATAAAAACAAAATGTGCATATACATACATACATACATATGTACATAAATACTCGTACATGCTCATAAACATGAAAATCAAGAATGAATTTTTACAGATTGACCTTGCTCATCATCCCATGTACTCGACGAGTCCAATGTTTGCCACAAATACCATTACTGGTGTCACAATGTCACATCCATCACAATTGGCCACCTTTACAACACCACCACTCCCATCCATGTATGCCCATAAACTTGTTTCAGCTTCACAGTCGCAGAATTTACCAACAGCCATAGTATCAGTTTCATCAGCAAATATCAATAGTAGTAACATTGGTAGTGCCTGCGGTGGCATTGGAGGTGGTAATATTTTGCAAACGTCTGGAGTTCTACCCATACACTTACCAGTTTCCCATCACAGTGCCCATCAACAATCCATCGTTTGTACGTCCCAGAAGAGACCACATTCACCTTCGACTGCTCCAAAAATTTCAGCAGCATCAGCATCAACTACGCTACCAACTTCATCTTTTGTATCAAGTTGTTCAACGGGTGGATTGGGTGGCGGCATCCTAAATTTACAGGGAAGTGACAGCAAAATGCCAATAAGCAATATGAATGGCTCAGGTGTCTATCTTAACGAAGCGGTAATTATAAATCTCATTCTTCTTATTATACAAGAAATAGAAATACTAAATATGTCTACAAACTAAATTTTATGTATGTACATACATATTTTATATTTGGGTTGATTACATCCATATCTAGCCTTTGCTTCAATAAATTTATAACTCAAAAAAGCTTATTTGGCAGTAAATGATTTTGAACTTTCGAATTTACCAACAACTGAATGGAAAAAGAAAGTTTTATTTTTCTCTCAAGTCAATATCTACATATTATGTATAAGTATTTGCAGAGTGATATGACGATTAATTCTGCATTATAATCTCAAAACTCTCGTTTTCGGAGTTATGACTCCTTTATGAATTATTTTGTGAAAAGAATATTTTACTGTCTGTGCTAACGCCTTTTCTTTTCTTAAAGCAAAAATATCTTAAAAGGGTATCTAAAATGTCCTACGAAATATTTGAATTAAATAGATAACATATTTGTTTTCTTCTGATTACTTTTTCATTGAATTGTGTGTGAATTATTCGTGGAATACTATATGAAGCAAATGGCCTCCACGTTAATTGCACATGAAAAAAATTTTTAAATTGAACGCATTTATTATTTATTTTCAATGTTTAATATCAGCTGCAGACTGAACGAACCATAAATAAAAAATCTGTATCTCCTTTTTCACACTTTCTTTCTAAATATTATTACATATTTATAATCATTCGTAAGAAGTTAAGCGCAAAGCAGAATGGATTTAACAATATAAAGTTAGACATCGGTAGTCTTTTTGACACTCTTTTTAACTTGATATGTTTATTTGTAGCCTTCAAACTCTGGCATTTTAAAATCCGTTCCCGAGGAAATAAGTCATCATCAAATCAATGGTGAGAGCGTCTTAATGATCCAGGAGCAAAACAGCGGAACACGTTTCTGACGATAAACATTATTCCTAAATCAATGCTCGGAAAATATGAACTAAATTTTGAAAACTCAACAATAAAAAAGTAGACAATGAACCTCATATAAGTAAAACATTCATAGATAACATTTTAAATCAATTCAATGCAAACCTCATCTTTACATAAAAAACTTATTAAATAATATTAATAATAACAACAACAACAATAATAATAATAAAAATAAAAATAATAATAACAATAATAATAATAATAAAAAATCTATAATAATAATAATAATGTGGATAATAATATAGAAATAGATGAAAAGAAAATAAGAGACCTTTAACAACACAGCACAGAGACATTAAAAAAAACTAATAATAAGAAGAAAAACAGAATTGACTGCCTTTTGAAAAAAACGCATTTAGATAAATGAAGTCTTAATTAAATAAATCATTTTCAAGCTAACACTTCATAAACAATAAATATGTGGAAAGAGACGCCAAAACTGTGGCTTAGATATTTCTTCAATAATGAAATTAAATAGATAACTGCTTTGAGCATTTCTATTTCTGCAAAATTGGAAATGGCATTTGACTCGGATTTAACACTTTTTATAAAGAAAAATTAACAGCATCAAAAAAAATTAAAATTAAAATGTGAGAGGTATATATGTATTTATAAAGCTGTTTGTAAAGCTAAGAAAAATAAAATATATTATTAAAAAGAATTATTAAACTCAAACTCTAACAATTCATTCTAAAATCAAAGAAAAATAAATAGAATAAAATAAAATAAATAAATTTTAATTAAAAAGTTGTTAATTAGTTTAAGCTAAAAAAAAATTATTTTTTTATTAAATTTAGTTATTTATCAATAAACAAACATACACACCATTTTGTTCTTTTTTATCGGCATAAAAACAGACTATTGTACAAAATTTTGCTTTAAAAACCATTGTATTGAGATTGAAATGAAATGAGAAAAAAAACTATCGTTATCCTTAAATCTGACCCTTGAAACTATTTAAACCAACTTAAATGTACAGCCATACAAAATTTCTATTGTAATTAAATATTTCATTAAAAAAACTTTACTTTTCTATGTCTAGGTTTAAAAAAGTTATAATAATAATTGTAATTTTTCATAGAACAAGGATTATATTTGAAGAATATTTGACAAACAAGCATACAATCTAATCTAATTTTATACGTATTATTATAAAAATAATAATTTAGACAAAGGAAAAGGAATAAATTCAAATTATTTGTAAATAATTATTAAATAAAACGATATTTATTAAAATGAATCAAAAATAAGAAACAATTAATTAGCAAATAAATAATAAAGCGGAATAAAAAAATAGTTAATTTAATTAAATTTAATAAATTGTATTATACTTTGAAGAAAAGGAAAAAAATAAAAAATATGTCATACAAACGTACATAACTAGCCTTTCATTTATCAAAGAAAAAACTATGAAGTAAGTAAGAATCCTTTCATTTGATTCCAAACAAGTGGCCACTAACAATTTCTTCGGAATAGATTATGTTTCGGAAATCTTTAGACGATTGATCTTTGTATACAGAGTGGATCGATTAAATAAAAAAGGACTTTAAAGAAACAAGTCCCGAATTTTTTAAAATGAAACAAAAACCACAAGAAATTAAACAACTAGCCGCCCATTAATACGGGATTATTTCATAAGGAATAAAGCCCCAAATTCTAAAAAGAAATAAAACCCCAATATAATTATTTCATTATGAATATGTGGGGTGTAATTTCAAATAAAATAAGTCCCCAAACAAAAATGAAGCAAGTCCTCAAAAAATATACAGAGAACAACAACAACGTTTTTTGAGGTGTTATTTTAATTTTTTTTTTGTGGCCTTATTTCATTTTTATTTTTGGAGACTTATTTCATATGAAACAAGTAAGTTATTCAAAATAAATGTATACTGGCGGATATTCATAGCCACACCAAAGTATACTTTAAAAATTTTAAATCAGTATTACCATCAAAGTACTGATTTTAAACTCTTAAAGTATACTTTGTTTCGACTATGAATATTCGCAATTAATTTTAAAATTACATTCGACTATGGAGAAACTAATCAATTGCTCAAAATTATACTTAGATCAAAAAATGATTTGTATTAAAAAAGAGATGGACCTAAATGATCTAACATAATGACGCAATGACTTCATTTTTCTCATATTCTTCTTTTCCCACTATTAAATCCTACCGCGATTTTTAATGTGAAATTGTATGGAGGAACTCGTTAATACGTAGTTCATTCTCGTCACTTATGGAAACTTCATACCAGTTTTTCATAACTTTTGTATAACATCTCTTTAGACTGTAGTTTGGACTTATGTATGTATTTCAAATCTGGTACTACGATCTGCATTTGGCGTTCCCATAAGAATTATATGCAAAAAAAAACGTAAATTACTCAAAAAATATTCAATTACTAAATTCAAAAATCAAATAATATTTTTACTGAAAAAGGACCTTCCAAAGAGTTCGTCAAATTAAATATAGTGGTAATAGTATGAAAAACGCATTTTTTTCTATATTGAAATAATCATACTAAATGTAAAAGTTTGTTTATTTGGATGTTTGTTTCCTTATAACGAAAGAACCGCTGAAGGAATTTTAATAAAATCGGTACACAGACTGGTTATATGCTGGATTGAGACATAGCGATACTTTTTATTATGAGAATGACACAGTTTAACCCATTATGATCCCGTATTGTTCTTAAAAGTTTTAAAATTCTAATCAAGGGCATATTTTTTGGTAGCAAAATGTAAACGATTCTTGAGAAAAGAGTTGTCAAGATTTGTGAAATGAATTAACCCATTACTGGCCAATAATTCTACTAATATTGTAAATGTAGAAGCTTGCATATTTGCGATGTTTGCCCCAATTTAACGCAAAAAGGGCTTAATGGATTTAGATGCAATTCTATAGATGGATAGCATATGGTCCATATTAAAATATAGGTAAAAATATTTACTTTGGTAATATCTCTGATTTTTCTAAACTTAGTATAAATACAGTTTACAGTACTATTTAAGTTTCTTTCAGAATACGATGTATTATATATTCATCAAACCATAACACACATACATATAAATAAAGACAAAATTCAAAATTCATTTAAATTGAAAGCTGTGACGTAGGCTGCACGATATATCTAGAAAAGATGTGATATCTTCTAAACGGTTGGACCGATTTTATTAAAACATAGCTAAGAACCCTCTCGATCAAGCCACCTTTCAAACAGAAAAAGCTAAATCAAAAGGACACGGACAGACACACAGATACACAGACACACACTACTAACTTATAACACCCTTTTTTTTGGTCGGAGGTTAATAAAAGAACATAAAAATACTATGTCGGTAGAATATTTGAAAACAAAAAACGAAAAGTGTGCTCATTGAAATTGCTGTCAGTTGTTTTTTTGCCTATAAATTTGAATATACAATTGGAAAGAAAATTTGATATCAAACTTGCATCAAATTCAAAAAGTATGAATGTGTTAGGTGAAAAAGTGTGAGTGTATTGAAATTTGAAAGGCAAAACTTGATCGTGTAACCCTTAAGTAAGTGAGAATAACTCTATTCAACAAATTTAATTTAACAAATTAACGACCAAAAGTTAACTCATTAATAACAATGCATACATATGTATATGCATTAATTAATTTGAATTTTAAGAAAACATTAGCTAATTATTTAAATTTAGTTCATTAAGTAAATTTAAATTAAATTAAAATTCATTTTCATTAAACAGATGTTTTATACACAGACTAGCTGATCCGGCAAACCTAGTTTTGCCAAATAAATCATTTCTAGGGCATTTTTAGGGTAGAAAATAATAACTAACTCAAGTGTGTGAGGATGTGGTATATGAGTAATAAAGGCAGGGAGTACCTTTTGAGGACTCTTGCTATTATAGCCTTTATGACGTAAGATTCTTATTAATTACTTTATATGGGGGAGACCCTTCCCGGTCGTATTCTACCCATAGTTTGAATTACCACGCAATTTGCTCTCAAAAGAGTCCGTACCAAATTTGAAAACTCTTGCTATTATATCCTTCAAGATATAAGATTATTATAATTTACTTTGTATGGAGGGAGCCTTTTCCCTCGGTCCTATTCTACCAATATTTTAAATTACTTCGCACCTTGTTCTTAAAAAAGTCCATACCAAATTTGAATACTCTGACTTATATAGCTTTCAAGATATAAGATATTTTGTTCGTATGGGCGTATAGATTTCAACCTATTCTCAGATCTGCAGAATTCACATACAAAATTTCATAAAAGGCCGTTTCAGAGACTTCAATTAAAACACCGTGACACGAGAATTTTATATATATAGATTACCTAATAAAAGGAGAAATTACTCGCAAAACGCAAAAAATCGCACTTTGAAATAAATTGCAAATAACTCATTGATTATTACTTAATTTATACTTTAAATTTTAAAGTGCTCAAATAGGGGCAACATTTTTGCGGGCCTAAATAAAGATGATGTTTATGATAAATTATACTGTTTTAAGGTTACTTAAGCTAATGAGTTATTTTAAATCATAGCGATATATGTAAATATAAAACTTTTTTGTGAAACACATCAATACTTACTTGTCGCTTTATTTTCCATTTGATAGCAATGAGTTAGTACCAACGCAATTCGAGAAAAACGCACTTAAAGTTGACCGATTTTTATCGAACTCACAAGCTTTATTTCAGAAAAACTTAAATCTATTGACTTTGATGCAGAAATGTGGGACTGTGCTTAATATTTTTCGAAAATTAAAATAACGTGTCTTTATTTTAAAGTGTTGATAATTGAACACAATGAAAAAAAAAGTAATAGTTCACTTTTGTTTTTATGACTTTTGCACAGAAAAAGTGATCATTTGACGACCTAATGTGGGATGTTAAAAAATGAGAGGAGATTTTTACCATCAACTCAAACAAAACTTAATGTACAGACAATTATTTAGAAATGGAGCTTTATAGACTTTTGTCTTGTTGTCAATTTCTATTTCATTTAGTACTTGTTACAATCTATCTATATATTGAAATGTATGTACATACTTATGCATTTAAACATGTATGCATGTATATATGTATGAAGTTATAAATAAATAAATATAGATTGCATAAAGTACTCAGCTCATAATGCAATAGTCAAATATTATAAAACAAAATTCGATTATTCCTGTCGACACACACGCTTTCTCAATTCTGTGTTCTTGCACGGAAACACATCCATATGCATTAGTCCGCAATAGTTAAAGCAAAAAAGAAATTGTATAAATTTAAAATATCTTATCCTGACACAACTTAAGAATGTAACACATGATGCTTCCACTACTTGTACTTTTTTATTGGCATTTCTGATGCTGGCTTTTCCAATTATATTGCAGCTTTACTAAACCAACGTCATAACTCAAAAATTAGGATTTTTAAACTAATGATGCTGAATTATTCCTGGCATTGTTATTCATATTGTGTAAAATTTTCATACAAATAGCTTGAGAGAATAATAAATTTTTCTTTCTACATTAAGTTACATCTAAATTGAAAACTTCAAACTCATTTTCTAGAAAACCAGTTTTTTGAGTTATGACGTTATGTTAGTAAATGAGTGATATGCATTTCGATTTTGATTTTCTCTTCGACCAAAACCCATGTATTTCCATATATCACGATTATTCTAAAAATATATGTACATATGTATACGTACATACATACAAAATGTAACCCTACAAACACTTGGAAGATATCTTATCTAGAAGATGTGTTTACAATATCTTATTTTTATCATTTAGAAAAAAATCGAAGCAAAGGAATACTTTTTTGATATTAAAATATTTTCATTTTAATGAAACTTTTTGATTGATGAAAGTTGTCCGAAAATAATTTTTCCATATTAAAAAATTATAAAATATTCTTCAAAAATACCTTAAAATTGTAGGCACACTCGATATTTTTCCTATGAGTACTTCAATGTGCGTTTCAATAAAAAAATTTAAATATTATTCTTTTGAAAATACGACTATGTAAGAAAGTTTCCATTTACACATCTTTTAAAACCTATACGTTGCAACGTTGTAGCCTCAAGTGGTGCAATAAAAAGCGTTTACTAAATTTCTTGGTAATAAAAATTGTTTTTATATTACATTTCTCAATTTACAAGTCATTAATGCAATTAAGTAATTTCATGATTTCAGGCGAAAAATACAAATAAAATAAAAAAATAGTTAATAATAAATTATGTGTTCGTGATTTAACGCGATTCTTAGCTCCCTTAATAAAACTTTGCACGTATCTCATGTTTTGATTGACGCGGTCCCAAAAAAAGATTTTATACCAATACTTTACATTATATTATGCGAACTTCATTTACACGTACATATGTACGTGTATTGTTCGGTACCACCAGATCACGTAAATCGATTGTTATCTGCATATACAGGTCTCGCTTTTCACGGGAGTTAGGCTCTTCTAAAATACCATGTTAAGTAAAATCGTGTGAAACGTTAAAAGAAATCAGTGAGAGAAAGGCACTAAAAAATTTAAAATTAATATACATATTTAAATATACATACATACTAAGTATGTAT
The DNA here is from genome assembly GCA_936439885.1 of Nowickia ferox. Taxonomy (NCBI): domain Eukaryota; kingdom Metazoa; phylum Arthropoda; class Insecta; order Diptera; family Tachinidae; genus Nowickia; species Nowickia ferox. Next base: position 14,633 of record OW387027.1, on the reverse strand, counting down.
ATACATATGAAACTGCATTACATGATTAAATCAGAACAAAAAATTTAAATCATACATTACACAGGTATAATTTATGATATTGCAACCAAATGACATGTCTATTATAGGGTATTCTATTATATATTACTACCCGATTAATTGATCGGTTAATTTAAAATTTGCTTTTTTCGATTAACGGTTAAACCGGTTAATTTCAGTCGACTAACCGATTAACCGACGTAAAACTAATTTTTTCATATTTTGTAGTATTATAACGTATTTTTCTTCTTCAAAGTCTTTAGACGTGGCTGTAATGATTTTAGTTAAGACTCTACTACTCTAATTGAACGAGAGGGAATTATTAAGCTTTTTCTAATAAAAGAAAATAGTACTGTTGCCAACGATTTAATTAAGGATTAGATTTAATGAAGGGACGAATTCAATTCTGAAATATTTCCTTCTAGCACAGTGATTTAAAATACACTACAAAAACGAAAGCTAAGAAAATCAGATAGTTATAACCATTTTTGCAGAATGTTCGTCGCTGAACTCTGCCAGTATGCATCAGATGATGACCGCCATCTGTTGCGACAGAAGGAACTATCGACAGTAATACAAAAATTTTCTAACAAAATTAACTGAAACAATTAGAGCTATAAGAATTGGAAATAAAAAATAAAAAAGGACTCTAATGGCATAATGAAAGATTTGATATGTTTAGAGAAATCCAGGGGAAAAACTGAGAAACTAGATATTCTGTATTATGGATTGCTTTTGATTTTCTCAACATGTACGATAAGTACAAGGAGAATCGCTCAAGTTCTAAACACTTAAACCAAATTATTTTTCTGAAAGATGCTGTTAGAAGATCTCTTTAAACTGATAAACTTAATTTTTAATGAATACATATTTAAGATTTTTTTTAACTTAGTTTGAGTTTTTTGTTTGTTTTTGTTTTACTAATAAACTCAAATTAATAAACAATTTATGCACTTTTATTTGTTGAAATTGATTGATTTGTGAAAAAAAATTATTAATCGGTTAACCGGTTAATACCAAAATTATCCGATTATTAACCGATTACGCCAAAACCTCGATGAATTAATCGAGCGATTAACCGACTTAACCAAAATCCCGATTAAATGAATACCCTAGTCTATTATAATACAATTTTTATCAATGTGCTTACCCGGTGTTTAATTGCTTTAATTAATTACTTTAGGAATTTATAAGTATGTGCCACGTTTAATTGCCCAATAAAATTCTCATAAATAATACGGCCCACTTTCATCCACACCCATTAATTCATTTGTCAACAATCAATTTTGTTTTCAAAATTAAATTAACTGAAATCAAAAACATATTCACTTCTGTGTGGTTTCCAATACTTTTTCCAGCTTTCCCAATTCGGTAAAACATCACAATAAAAACAACAACAGCCATTTACTTTATAAAACAAATAAATTGTAAAAACCACAATTGCATTGGGCATGGTATTACTTTATTATTGTTATTGTTGCATCTGGGTTAATTGTGGTACAAAAAAAGGAAAAAACATGGTAACAACAATATATACATATACATATGTATATGTACCAAATGCTTTTAAACTCCAACAAATATGCAAATTTGCAGTACGTACATACATACATACATAAGTATGTACACGCTTATTTATATATGCACGTATGAATATACATACATACATACATGCATATGGATTTACATATCATGTACGAACGTTGTTTGATATACATATGTACATATGCATGCATGTATAAGAATAAACTATTAAAAAAAAATTTAAACATATTGAAGCGTGCACAAATGGCCCAAACTGCCTATAAATACATACACATTTAAATATTGATGAGAAATTATGACACTATGGAAAGCACATTCCTAATAAATACCGAAAATTAGTAAAAAAAATAAGTATAAAAATCAGGGTTTAAAAACCTCACATTTTTGTAATTTTTTTTAATTCTGAAAATGCAAACATTAACTCAAATTTAGGATCATATATTGTCTAAATTGTTGTTGAAATATTCTTAATGTCTAAATTTATATCGATTTTGTTGTTATTTGTATCAAAAAAAAACAATATTTGTCTTCAGTAAAACTACAAAACTGAACAAGTCGCAATAGAAGCACATCATATTTTTGATTAAATTAATTTAAATTAAACTTCTACTGCCGCATTCATAAAAATATTTCAGGTTTATTAAGCGCTTATTTGACATATTTCTATGGGATATTTGTCAAATAAACCTGTAATAAACCTAAAATATTTTTTATGAATACGACAGCCAGTGTTCAAAGCAGTATATATTGAAAGCAGGGCTTGCATGCATCTTAAAATTGATTTTAAGCGCTTAATAAATGCACCTAAAAATTTAAAATATGCGAACAAATAAAATTATGCAGAACTATTTTTAAAATTTTTTATTAAAAACAAACACAATTCATGTAATAAAACTTTAAAACTTTTTCTAACTGAAATCAGAAAAATTTTCACACACAAAATGCATCTTACTTATGCGGAGTACTCATCCGGCATTTCTTGTGTTGTTATTTAAAAAAGTGTGCAACCCCCTTCGCATTGTTTTTTATACGGAAAGCAATGAAACACAACGAAAAATATCGGAAATTTACAAACATTGCCACTAGTAGACACTATTGCGTTGATACAAATGCCATTATAGTACGCTGCTGTTTGCTTGTACAAATATAAATTTTATATGTATTTCCAAAAGTAAAATTCACTCTGTTAGGACGACGCAGCAGGAACCTATTGTACATCCAAAAACCACGCTCAACATGTACTGAATGAAGTCAAGAGGGCGTATTTCAATGATGATAATTCTATGAGCGAAAGGTTGCTTCTTAAATTATTTGAACCTTATTTATGTGTCTCGGAAAGTTGTTTCAGAATATGATAACTGATATTTTTCTGGATGATATTATTTATCGTTTTTTATATATTCTGCATTTCGACCTTCTACATTGTAAACTTTTCTAATACTTTCTTCAACGGACTTAAAAAAGTATAGATCATTTCATTATAAATTTTGTTGAAATTTTCTTAAATATTTTGAAATATGCACTAAAAAATGGTTAAAACTGCAAAACTATGAATTTATTGCCAAATTATGTCACAATATGCAGTTACAAAATTACTTAAAATTTCTCGATTTGGATACATAATTAGTCAGTACCTATCACCAAAACCAAAAAAAAACATTGCATGGAAGTCCGAGTCCTGATAATAACTGTTGAAAATAAGTAAAAGTTGCCTTGCAAATTTATATTTTGTTCATTAATCTCAAAAACGGTTCTAAGTAATTAAATTTCTGGAATATTTTCACATAGTAAGAAATACAGAAGTATACATATTTAAATATTTGACTTAATAAAGTCTTTATTTCATTTTGAATTTTTGCTTGTTTATTTTAATTAAGTTTTTTTCATATATGTAGTTTTAGCTTTTGAATCCGCCATGAACAACTGTTTAAAAGATTCCATTATCTCTATTCCTATTACGCTAGAAGGCGTTTGCAAGTGTTTTAAGGAAGAAAATATTTTGCTAACTTACAAACGTACATAATATGTATGTATTTGATAAATACCAAGTTACTTTTTATCAATATTAGAATTCGATATCTCTTATAAAAATATATCAATGAGACTTCTTTTAGCACAATCTTAATAAATGTCAAAATGGCCAGTGCAAATCTATGATATGAATTTTTACTCTAACACTTTTGTTTGAACGCATAATTTTTAATCTCCTTTTGATACTATGAATAAAAATTGTAGCAAATAATATTACGTTTCACTTTTGTTTTCTTTATCACACTTTTCTCTACTTAGTGCCATTTAATTTTCGTTGATATATTTTTTTGCAACCGTATTTTAACTTTTTAATTTCCGTTCGTATCATTATTTATTTATTCTTTGTGGATATTGTCTCTTATATCAACAACATCAAGAACATGTTATTTGCTTTTTTCATTTTATAAACAATGCCAAAACCGCGTTTTTTATTTTGAAAAGAATATATAAATTATAAAGAAACAACTCTTTCAATCCCAATGAGTTATTTCGGAATCAAATCGAGATGTCAGTCACAAAGTGTATCAAGAATTAGAAGGAGTCTTCCAAAGTCTTTCAATGTAAAATTTTAAATGCATTTTTATATAAAAAAAGGTGTTAGAAGACATTTAAAAATATTTACAGCTAAATATTGAAATTTTTGTTTTCTTATGTTTGTTAAGCTCGAAGTCGTTTTTATAAAATTGCAATCGATTTATTTCAGAATTTTTCTTTTCTTTTATTATTTTATATATAAATGTATGTAAATATACTTTGGAGTCCTCCAATAAATACTTCTTAAAATCTTTATTGAAAATATATCTTTCAAATTAATTGCTATAATGCGTTCTGTTTAACTAAATCACCATACATGCATATGTATATCGTTCAACAATACGTGTAAATGACAAGGCTGTTTTTATCGCAACGAGCGTTTTGTTCAACAAGCTTCACCCATTTTATCGTCCTACCGATAGGATAAACGAAATGCTATCAAGAACTCAACCTTTCACAGACTTTAACTTGCCAAATCGAATTGAATGTGGAACGTTCAAATGGCCGAGATTAGTCATAACATCGTCTTAATAAATTGGAATAAATTATTCTACAATACGGACTACGGATGGACATTAATACGAATCATCAGTATTAATTGCTGCCAGTACCGTTCAGTGACCTTTACAACTCAAAGAGTCCAACAAAACTTGATACAATGGCACATTAATGCTCATTAGAAATATTAATTTTATTTTTTTATGCATACATATATTTATTTATTGTATCTTCAAAAATGAACTAACAATAGGTATTCAAATCTTAAATCTAAATATAATTATTAGGCCCGACCAGTGTCGGACATAATCTTAGTGATAGTAATTCATAATACATAAGAGTTGTGCAAAGCAAAAAATAAAAAAATAATTTCAAACAGTTTCATCTGGTGTGGTAAGTATTAGATCCCTTGTGTCCCTCTTTTTTAAGCGGATGTGTCCGGTAAAGTTCAAGATATTTTGAGCAAGCGGATTAGGGTGTGACTCGAGTTTAGTTAAATATTTGCCTGAGTATTTTGATTTGATTTGAGTTTCTTATGTACCATGGAGCCGATGTTATTAACCGCAAAACTTTGTTTTGTCTTCGTTGGATTTTCTCTACATTTGAAGCTGAAGCAGTGCCCCATAGCTGAATTCCGTAGCACCATATAGGTTTCAAAAGCGACTTGTATATCAAAAGTTTGCAATCTAGACTCAGGGTTGAATTTCTACCAATCAGCCAATGTAACTGAGTTAATTTTAGTTTCATTTGTGTTATGGCTCGATCCACCCATATCAGTCCTGATTTGATCTAGCAGTCATCGCAATAGTTATTTCAACAACACCTTCAAGATCACTGCTCATACGGGAACATTCTAAGATTTCCTGATGACAACATTAAGAAACCACTACCTAAAAATATCACAAAAAAATCTTCTAAATATTTGTGAGAATTTCAGGCGTTTTGGTGGACCGACGTCAGACATACCACTAAAATATGTTCATTGGGATAACCAAATCAACATTCTATAGTGTTTATTATTGTTGTAGTTATTCATCTTCTATAACTTCTTGTGCTCCGTTTACAAATAACTCAGATGCATGTGAAAACAAAGTTTTCTCATTAAAAAAAGTCTTTACTATTTCCGTAACAAGCAACACAAACACGGAAAGTAAAAGCAGGAAAATTAAATTTTTGAAAATGAATCTTACTTCGTTGTAAGTCAGTGCTGGACACTGTGGTTGTATTGATGATTAAAGATTTGTCAAACATTCAGATCCATACGAAATTAATTCCTCTTATTACATGTCTTTTTTGCATTAGTTTAATTTTTTACATAATTTCTTAATAAAACACACGTGAACAAAATATGAATGCAATTTCATTATGAAAAGTGTAGATTAGAATTACTAAATGTACTCCTGACTTATGTTTCCCTGGAGCACTAAATAGTAAGTAGTACAATCGCAAGTAGTTGCTTTTCAATGACACGCACATGTTATATGTCTCTTACAAAAAGCATAGCCTGGAGTATAATTCGTCATTAGTACATTCTGGTAATAAAGTCAATACTGAATCACTGTATCATTTCCTACATGTATATAAACTCATTTTATATGTATGTACGTACATATATACAACTATGTATATACACTATTGTTCATAATAGTTCCAACCAAATAAGTACATACCTTCTTTTATAGTATACTTATAATATAATATTCTGCTATAAATAACAATTCATCTGAATCTCCTTTCTTTTCTTTTTTTTGTAGACTTTCACTGAAATAAATTAAACGCTTTAAGTCCTAACAAAGTGCAAATACCCTGAGCATCATCTTAACATCCTTGTTGTTTTTGTCTTAAGCTAATTTGGGGTTTTGACTCGATGCTTCGTTCATATTCAGTGCTGCCGCACCAAAACAAATTTTGCAACTAAAAATTTTGATAACTTATACACATGTTAAAAAATTACCAAATTTAAAATGCAGTTTTTAACTAAAATACATTAAAATTTATTTCAAGTTGTGTTGTATTGCAAATGGAATTCTTTTACATATTAGAAATTAAGTGAAACATTAAAGAGAAAGTTAAGTTAAAACAAGTTTTATTTATTTGAGGTCTTAGTTAAAAAAAATATTTTTGACATGTGCTTTATTGGGATTTTATTTATATTAATTTTTAATATTTCTGTTGCATTTTTTCCCAAAATCACTATTTAACTTATTCAGTAATATATTTCTCAAAAATTTCTTAGAACAAAGATAAAAAAATGTGTATGAAATAAAAAAGTTGTTGATAGTTTTGTGCAACAAACGCAATATAAACACGTAAATAATAATGGTGAAAATTTAAAAACCACCAACCTATGCATAATGAAAAACTAGCATGAAGTCACCATAAGTGGCAAAATTGAACATGGTCTTAACGAGTTTTGCCATGGAATTTGACAATTAAAATCAACGCATAATGTAGTTTTGATCCACTATTAAATCCTGGCGTGATTTTTAGTGTTAAATTGTATGTCCAAACTCGTTAAGACCATTTTAAATTTTACCACTTATGCTGACTTCATGCTAGTTTTTCATTATTATATGTACTATTGTATTAGGAAAAAAGTATCCAAAATAAAAAAAATATTCGCATCTCCACATTGAAATAAAACTATTACCAATTTTGGTTAGAAATACTCGAAAACGGCAGCTCTGTTCGCATTAAATTTATTTTTTCATTTTTTCCTCCATTTCTCCACTCTTAAATAAAGTTTTAGAGAAAAATCACTTGACAACCGAGAGAAAGACATTAAGACAAAGACAAAGAATATAATGAGACTTTAAATGTTTAAAAGCGCCATGCCAAGTTTTAATGCCTCGCAAATGATTCTGTAAAACAATGAGAATAAAAAATTACCAAATGATAAAAAAAATAATTAAAAGCTTCTCTTAAACTCGATTTATGAAAAATTCTACAATAACAGGACCCTTAGAATTATCAATTAAATAGAAACTTATACATAAGTACATTATAATACAAACGGAGACATAGAGTTTTAATTTATTCGCCTCCAATATGACCTTAACTAACAATATATGTATGTTTTAACCGGTTAACCGAATAATAAAGTTTTTCCATAAATCAAGTGTTTTCAACAAATAAAAGTGCATAAATTATTTATTAATTTAGGTATATTAGTAAAAGAAAAAAACACACACACACATAACAATTTTTAAACTAAATCAAGCAAAAACAATCCCTATATATGTATTCATTAAAAATTAACAAGTTTGTAGGGTCATTATATTAGTTACTTCAATAGTTTAAAGAGATCTTCTAACACAATCTTTCTGAAAAATAATGTGGTTTAAATGTTTAAGATTTAGGCGAGTCTCTTCTTTAGTTTTGATAAAACTTGACTTGAAAAAATCCTTTTAATTATCGTAAATGTTAAGGAAATCGAAAGCAATACATAATACAGAATATCTAGTTTCTCAGTGCTCTTCCTGGATATATTGCTTGCAGATTTCTAAAAATTTCTTTTAAATTTTGTATTGTTAGAAAATTGTAAGAAAAAATATTATACGGGTAAACAGTTACCAAAGTGAAATTTTAATTTGAATTTGTTTGAATTATCTCCAGGTAAATTTGTTTGTTTTCTTTAATTATATAAAAGCTTTCAAGTTTTGTTCAAATTTATTGCAATATGTATAATTTTTTACTTGCCAAATGTACTTTAAAGTTTTAGCATAAAAGAAAATCATGAAAAAGTTATAAATTTTTATGGACATATGTACGTGTATCTTAAACAATTTCAATTAACCTAAAAATAAATAGACTTCATTATGATACTTATCCTGGAGTTCCTACTGGATTGTATTGTGTAAACTGCACATAAGATTCTTGCAATTCCTACAAAAATTGTATAGGCAAGCCCCTTGCTTGCAACACATATCGCTCATTTACTCAGAGAACGTCATAACTCAACAAAAGGAATTTTTGAGTTAGTTATACAGAATTAATCCCCATATCGTACTTCATATTGTGTAAAAATTTCATACAAATATCTTGTTTACACAACTCTTGAAAGCAAAATAACATTTTCATTTTTTTAAGTTGTTTGTAAATTCCCTTAGTGTATGAATAGAAATGCAGGTTCAAATGAAAACTTAACAAAACCTTATTAGCTAAACTTGATGTGTGTTGACCAGCGTAAATATTCGTTGTTTTATTTTAATAGGAAATAACTTTATAAAAGCAGTGATACGTTTGAAATTTCTATGGAAATCATATTTTTTCTTACTAAATTTGTAGACGTTTGGTTTTACAATATAAGCGGATTGTTTTAATATTCCACCATCTAACTAAGCACACTTGCCACTTGTAGCAAATATAAAAACTAAATTAAGAATTATTATTTGTAGTTGGGAAAGATGAGCTGTGATGCGTAAAAGGAAATAAGTAAGAAATAAAACAAGAAAGAAATAAGTGTTACATATAAATAAAGATTAATGACATGAACTTGTCATTTACCAAATTTTTTGTTTGTTTTGTGAATGTTTAAAAATTGAATACGAAAGAAAAATAACGATTACATCTATTGTCTAGACAAATTGTTATCATAAATCAAATAAAATATTGACAGCTCTTTTATGAGAATAAAACATGACTTCACATCCAAAATTAATTCAAAATGATTTTTTTTTAGTTTTCTTTCACTGATACAAAAATATATTAACTCATGTTACATTAATAATCGTCTGGAGTAAACCAAATTCTATTAAGCACTCGCAAAAACTTTTGGAGTTAAAAATTGCCGTTCTAGCTATAAAAATATAATTGTCTATGAATTGCTTTGTAATTAAAGAAATGCATGTTAATTTGAAGTAAAAATACATCAAATAAATTTGCAATATACATGCCTGAACAACTTTAAAACTAATTTCATGATCTAAATTACAAACGATTTAAATTTTGTTCAAAAGCAAGTAATAATTTTACATAAAGAATTCCAACAAATAGCAAGCATCCTTGTTGCTTTGTTTCACCGTCTGCTTTTCTTTTAACCTCCTCATGACACGTTCACAAATAAGGTGTTAACGAACTGGTTAAAATTTTATGGGAGAAAAACACGGTCATAAATTAAATAAATACGTCTTTTGTAAGGCATCATCTTTTTCGAAATGTTGGCATTTCAACTCTAATTTCCTTGAAAACTGAAATGTATGTGAATTATTTATATTAATAAATACAAGAGTGTTAACGTTACGAATGTTTTAAGTTTGTTCTGCCACTTGCCTTTTATCTTTTTGGCAAAATAACTGAATTTTAAGTCAAAAGTTGAGGTTATTGTATCATTCATTATATACATATGTATGTAGGTATGTATGTATAAAGGACTTTCACACAGAGGCGTTATTAATCACTTTTTTATGAATGATCAAATAAAAAATACTCGTACAATCAAAATTATTTTTTTAATTCAAGCAGACTGATTTGTAATTGAGGATAATAATTAAATTTCAATATTTATTTTCAAGAGGGTACCCTTTCAAAACACCTTTTTTAAGCTACGTTCCTTCTCTTTTAATACTTTACTTGAGCTCGTGTTATTGGCAACGTGTACACACCAAACATTTTACCTTACTCAACAGTCTGACAGCAATAATTTACGCCTGACAACGCAAAACATAGCATTTTTTCTTAAACTGCTGCTGCTACTCGTATTGCTTCTACCTCCGTTTGTGTTTCACTTTCCATACAAGTTTCTCTTTACAGTTCAGCAGTGTAGCGTAAGTTTTGGCTAATATTACATTTAGTTCTTTTTCCCTGCTTTTTGCTTTCTACACATTAAAACGTAAAATATACGTTAAAATGAACAAAACTTTACTAATACAAACACACGATTTAACTAGATAAACAATAGAATAGTTCAAAAACCTTTGACAAATACATACATACATTCATACATATCATGCTTTACTATAAAATAGTCACATCGGATAAATGCGTTTTTGGAGTTAACAAAGAAGACTACTATTTTTTGCGATGAAAATTTTGAAATGGCGATTGGCGATTTACTTGGTGATATTTTACCTCCTTGGCGATATTTTGGCTATATTTTTACGATTTTAATAAAATAGAATAATGTTAAAAATATGAAATTTTTTATTTAAGAAATTTATCTACAATTGAATTTTCTGAAATTCAAGAAGTTTTTAAAAAAATATGGACCACAAAAACTCATTTGATGTTTATGAAACATAGTGGGGAAAACTTCCATTTATTAATTTGAACCAACATTTTGATAATAAAGCATCAAAAAGCCTGCACGAGTTCTCGCCTAAAGTGTATGAATACGACGATGCTGCTGGTAAATGTTAATTCATTTTTATCACAAGATTTGAACAATAATTTTGATCTTGGTATTCAAGTTCAATATATCTCATTTAGATTGATCTTTTGGAATAAGTTATTTTAAAGTATTTTTTATACGCCAGTATTTATATGTTAATGTATGCACTTTTCTTCATTTTTCTTAAGCAATATAGTTTTTACGTTTTACGATAGACGTTCCCTACGGAATTTAAAATTTAACAATACTGTTTGAAATTTAATTACAAAATAAAAATAATTTTGTAGCTAAAATTTAATGTTTTTTTATATTGGCGATATTAGACAAGTCATTTGGCGAGGCTGAAAATAAATCTGACAACACTGCTACACACATATAGTCATACATACATACTAGGGTGTACCGAATGTTCGCATTCGATTTCGCATTCGCAAATTATTCGCACTTAAAACCAGTTTTGTTAATTTAGTATTTCAAATGATGTACTTTAATATATTTGTACCCTTATGTGTATCTCAGAGCGGTTCAGGTATATGACTGCTGTCATACTAAACACTTAATGAAGATAAATAAATTTGATAAACATATAGGTAATATTGATTGGCTCGCAATTTGTCTTAAGGAATTATCTGTGGAAACTTTATAAATTTAATGAAATAAGAAAGTGCAAAAAATTCCAAATAATTTTAAGGAAGTGCTAGACTAGCATTATTTTCAAAATCTTTAGTGCTAAACGAAGAAAAAATTTGCTAAATCTAGCACTAAAAATTCTAAAATGGCAAGCCTGAAAGTTTTTGGGCTATATTCTTTTCCTTTTTAAATAAAATGAGTAAAACAATGCTGGCCCGTTCAAAAAGTTCAGAGCGTACCGAGCAAAAAGTAAAAAGGGCTGAAAGATAATTGTAAAAAGTGTTTAATTGGGGCCAAAATTTTTTTCGCGTTTTGAGTGACTGAAAACGGGTTAAATCTACCCCGAAAAGGGCTAAGAGGGCAACACTGAATTGAAGTCTAGTCGTTATAACCATTTATTGTTCTTATTTGTAACTATACATACATATCTACCTATGGACATACAATGTACATATATGCTTGTATAAACATATGCAGTACATATGTATATACTGTACGTATATTTACCATATTTAAACAAAAATAGTTGTTTAAAAAATAATAAAAATATATTAAATGCATTTTAGAAATCGTTTTTGGTGCGTGCAGTTTTTTAACTAAATTGAACCAAGAAAAATATTTTTTTATTATCAATATAATTATTGCCCGTAAGATATACCCTTGGGAGAATGACATCCAAAAAAAGTTATTCCCCTAATGTACATTTTCATCATAACACATAAACACAAGGGGCATTGACATCATATCATACTTAATAATTATGTATAAATGATATTTATTAATGCTAATTGACTCACTTTCTCACATAACCACCACGGGAGAGCAAATAAACTCAAATGACGTCATGTGCAACGAAAGCAGCACAACCACTTGTGTAGGCAAAACTTGATCATGACGTCACATTTTATTATACACACAAAATACTTGCACTTTTCATTTCTTATAAGAGAACATTTAAACGCTTATAACCTTTTCCACACATAATTAATAGCTTTAATTTTTCACAATTTGATTAATTATTATAATATCTTTAAAATTAAACTAATTTTATTAATATTTTTACACTTTTACCACTTCATTTATTTATTTTAAAAAACAATCACACTTTTGCGACCGAACATCTTCAACTAATTACACGAACTAAAGATAATTATAAATATATGTACATATGTAAATTTGATATACATCCCAGCGGGAAAAAGGAGTAAGGATGCCTTCTAAAAGGCCTCTGTACTCCTTCTTATGGATGTACAAGGCCTGCTCGCTCCATCCCATCTTCATATCTTTTTGACACACGTTGTCATTGCGAGGTAGGCCTCCGTTCTCGCTTCTTTTGCAGATATTCTAAAAGGCCTTCAAACAAATGGCTCTTAAAGGCCTTCCAGAGAATGGCTGTTAAAAGGCCTTCTAGAGAATGGCCGTTAAAAGGCCTTTAAATAAAGGTCATATTGAAAGGGGTTTAATAAAGGTTTTCAACTGCTGGGGCCTGTATCTCAAAACTTACAAGTATTGAAATACAAGTAAAATAGTTGTGAAAATATATTTTTTATGTGAATATAAAATATTTTCCCAACTGTTTTACTTGTATTAGAGCACTTGTAAGTTTTGAGAAACAGGCCCGAGGTGTCGAACATATTGAAAGGAAACTTCTGAAATAACAAGAACCCACATAGTATTTATATACATACTAATGATGGAACAACTCAACTGTCTTTTTAAACGTACAAAACTCAACTAAAATGATTTAAGTTTTCTTTTCTTTAATCGTTCTCTATTTGGTATTTTTATATGGAATTTTGTTTTTTATAACGGCATCTGAATTCTTCTGCTTTGCCAAAAAAAAAAGAAGCAAAACAAAATACTTTACTCCTTCTGTTCTGCCTTCTTATAGAAGGGAATGTGGAATGGGTATCCCATCTTTTTTTACTAAAGAGCCGAAGTCTTCTATTAGGCCTTCTTCAGAATTTACATAAGAATGGTAACTGAATCAAAAACATGAATTCGTTTGCTTTTGTTTTGGTAAAATAACAAAACAAAATACTTTACTCCTTCTGTTCTCCCTTCTCATAGAAGGAAATGTGGAATGTGTACCTTATCTTTTAAGCGGAAAACCGAGGCCTTCTATAAGGCCTTCTTTGGTAGTTTGATAAGAATAGTAACTAAATCGAAAAAAATCATGAGTAGGCCTTTAATAAGGCGTGAAGTAAGAAGGTATTCTGAGTTTTACCGCTGGGATGTGGCACGGTTAGTATGTGTGTATGTATCCTTAAAAAACTCACCACTATGTAGTACGTGCCAGTGGAATGTGCAGCAACATGGGAATCAAGTGCACAACAACATTAGCCGACAAGAGTACGAAAATAAACAAATCAAAATGTTTGATTTTATTTTGTTTCGTTATTTGAAGTGATTGAAACAAAAACAATGAGTACAATTATTCCATTTAGTTTACTGGAAACAAAGTTGGATTCAAGCATTTTTTCAAGTAATTTTCAAGTTTGAAAATATTTTAAAATAAAATATTAAACCACATACTACATACATATATACATACATATGTTCAAACTTTGTCAAATACCTAATTTATTTATTAATAAAATTGAAATTGTGGTGAAAAATATCAAATAAAAAAATGAATTTTTAACAAACAAAAGGTGATTAAAATCGTGAAAACAATACTGACGGTAGATATGGAGAAAAGCATTTTTAGAAAACAAATGAATTGCATTTTCCTTTCTATTTTAAATACATTATTTTTGAAGTTTGAAATATGTATACCAACTTGAATTCAATTGTAATACAAAGATAAATGGCAGCATAATTCAAGACTTGAATTGAACTGTAATGCAACGGAGAATGCTAATGAATTAAAGTGTAAATCAAGCATAATTCAAACCTTCACAGTTGTGCTGATTTACACGGGCATAACATGGCAGTTTGGAGCCAAATTCGGTGAAGACAATGGTTTTGTGGCTGGCATAATTTTTCAAACAGCTCCAACCCCGCATTAGCAGCACAAAACCAATACACACACAACTTAAAAAACAGC